>CM060909.1:849579508-859579508 GCA_030737875.1 Allium sativum
AACCTATCTAAAATAATTTTTGCAAAACTTTGAATTTTGTAAAACTTGGTTAATTTGGGTTAATGGATTCTAGACCCAAGTCCATGGAAACATCTGAAATGAGTAAAATGGGAAAGTACGTACATTACATTCCCTTTCATTTTCCCTTCTTTTTGAGAAAATTACAGTGAAATCAAAACAATGGCCTCCTTCCTATGGGAAAAAACCCCAGGAACTCCTAAAACAAGTTAGAAAATAGGAGAGAGTTTATAATCCTTTTTTATTGCATATCAAAGATCAAAATCAATCTACAGGATTGACACCAATTTCTAGAAATCAAAGTTACAGTGAGATTTGAGCTTGCATGTCATTATCGAGTGTTTCTAGGAGTTCCTACAGCTTTTAAACATGGCTTTGCTACTCCAAATCAATGATGTCTCGCCAAAATCCATCAAACGGGAGTTGTCGCACTCACTTGTTTTAGCTTAAACTCTTTTCCAAGCCTCTTTTGTTGAATTTTGTCGTGCTTAATTGTACTAGACATGATTATTTGATTGTTGCAACCATGAAAGGTTTTAGTGAAAAATTTCATTGCACAAACAATGCTTAGACGCAACTTTGAAGCATCATATCTCATTCACTTTTGATATGATTCATATAATTTTTGTTTCATTATAGAGTTTAAGCGTTAGTCCTTATGTGTTCAAGTTCGAAGTGTTTTTTATCACGGTAGGGTAGGTAAATTGGTGTCCAAAGTTTTAACACATTGATCTTTATGCCATTATAGAGTTTGTATCAGTCATGTTGTACCTATGTCGAGATGCCATGAGCATTGCTTAACCTAAAATTGCATGCTCTTTGACCTGGTCTTTATGCATGTTGTATTCATGTTAGTCGAGGCAACTTTGTACTTTGGTTATGATCCTGTTTTGGACGAGCTAATACTTTGCATACAATCAGTATCTCAGATTATTAGGTTTCATGTTGATTTCGAGTGATGTTTTCATGTAGAAACATCATGCTTCTTTGTGACACCGTCCACGATTTATAAAATATTTTAAGAAAAAAGATTTTTCTTTATAAATATAGTATTAGCTTTGAGATAACTATTTTTCTATGTTGCAGTTTTCAAATAAATCCGTCTCAAGGTGATAACAGAAAAAAATATTTTCTAATTATGAAGATTTTAAAAAATAATCCAAATGTCTTCTAAATTGTTTTATATAACATGTTTTCTTAAAACTAGTTATTTTTTGTAAATGAAATCACATGTTTTTGCACCCTTTGAGAACGCATGATTGTGATTAAACGATGTCATAAACCATGTGGTATGGGACATGAAGGTATATAATATCGGTTAATTTCAGACTCGTCAGTCGAAATTAGTGTTGTTTTCAGAGTGAAATAGACTAGCTTATGGTGAATCGATTAGTGAAACGTACGGTATGGGACATAGTGCTTTCACTTTTCGAGATACTGTTTGGTAGTGTGTGACACATTTTTTTGGTGTTGGACTTGCTTCATAGTGAAGATAGACTCGGTGGAACCTTATAGATATGTATTGTCTTAACCGAAGTGATCAAGTAGAACTCGACCGAGACAGGTTGTGGTGATGCTATACTAGATCAAGACGGATCGTAGTAAAATTACAGGTTGCGGTGAGTCATACACAATCGGGACGGATCGTAGTAAAGACATTTGACCGAGATGGGTCGTACGAAGGTATACTCGACCGAGACAGACTGTAGTAATTTTACACTCGACCTAGGCGGGTCGTAGTGAAGTGCATTCCATCGATATGGGTCATAGTAATAGATGTTTTAATACGTATATAGTACTTGGCAAGATAGCTTTATTTTGTTGATACTTGTGCAATTTTTGAAGTTTTGGATCCATTTTGTAGTTCTGGTGATATTTTGGTGTTAGTGATGCTTTGGATCCATCTTTAATGATTTATGATGATGAATTTTCATTATAGCCACATGGCTGATTTGACAATTTTAATATTTATGATCGCTTTTGTGAAGTTAAATTATTGTGAGCTTATTATACATAATTTAAGTATAAACGCATGGATTTATCTTTCTTAAAATCCGTTGATCTGAGATATTATATTCTCGAAAGGAATCACTTTTCAGTGTTTTTGAGTTTATTTGGGATATGAGATTCCTTTTCTTATGAAAAGGAATTGTTCCCTTAGCATGAATATACTTCACATATCTTATTATATCGATATGTTTAAGCTAGACGGAACTGTGTTTTTATACTAGTGTCAGATCGAGTTATTTCAAATTTAGTTTGCTGTTGACTTGGATTTAGCCGTATCACCTTGGACAACCTCTCCTGAAGCTATTTCTTAAATTGCGTAGTTGAGTATTGTAATTTTAAAACAAATAAGAATAAAATACGAGTTCAAGTTCCTAACTCGAATAATAATTCAAATGTGAAAATAAAGAATTGGTGCTTTATATAATTGTGTGTATTGAAATAAATTAAATAGATTTGGTATAATATGAAAATTTGTTCCAATTTTGTTTGCAAATTATATTTTGATGGTTTAAAATGAAATATTACAAATATAAAGTATTGATTAAGAATAAAAATATTTAAGCATAAATATGCTTTCAATATGAAGTGCTTAGTTGTTTTAACAAGATATTTAATAACGAGTGAATTTGTGTCTGAAAATGTAAATTGTTGAAATTATAAAATAACATACAAATGTTGTTGAAAATCCTGCTGGAAATCTAATTATTTGCGTCTATGTGAAAATTTATATGCGTTAAAATTATTTTATAATGTAAATGCAATGAATTGGTATATTGTTTTGAATAGTGTATTTTCATTGCAAAATGTGCCTTTAAATTTGCGTATGTTGTAAATAAAAGTATAAATATTGATTAGAAATCAATATTGAAGTATGCTGTAATATTTTGTTAAGGCTTATTAAGAAAGTGAAATTCATGCGAATGTGAACTTATAATAAAAGTTTTAATGTGTATGGTGAAGTATTGTATGTTTCATATAAATGTGAAAATTTATTAAGTGTTACATTAAAAAATAATGTTTATGGTGTTTGGAATATTTTATAACATATTTGTATAAGTTTGTGGAGTTTAAATAATAATAAGGATTTATGAAATTGTGTTAAATGGTAACAAACTTGTGTAAATTGGTTGCATAACATATCTAACATAATTTTTTGCAACACTTTGAATTTTACAATGCTTGGTTAATTTACGTTAATGGATTCTAGACCTAAGCCCACGGAAACATCTGAAATGAGTAAAATGAAAAAGCACGTACATTACTTTCCCTTTCATTTTTTTCCTTTTTCCTAAGAAAAATACAGTGAAATCAAGACTATGGCCTCCTTCCTATGGGAAAAACCCAAGAACTCCTAAATCAAGTTAGAAAATAGAAGAGAGTTTCTAATCTTCTCTCTATTTCAAATCAAAGATCAAAACCAAGATAGAGGATTAACATCAGTTTCTGGACATATTACAACAAGATTTGAGCTTACATGTCATTACTGAGTATTTATAGAGATTGCTAAAGCTTTAAAACACGGCTTTGGTACTCCAAATCGCTGCCATCTTGCCAAAATCATGCCAAGGTGGGTTTTACATTCAATCCTTTTAGCTTAAACTCTTTTGTTTGAATTTTGGTGTGCTTAATTGTATTAGACATGATAATTTGATTATTATAACTGAGAAGGGTTTCAATGAAATTTTTGTGTAGAATCAGTGCTTAGATGCAATTTTGAAGCATCATACTTCATTCACTTTTGACCTGATTCATATAATTCTTGTTTCAGTATAGAGTTCGAGCATCAGTCCTTGTATATATTGGGTTCGAAGTGTATTCGATCATGATAGGGTAAGTAAATTGGTGTCTAAAGTTGAACAGGGGGCCGAAGTCCGCATGACAATAATTCGCGTACCCTGTGTCGACACATGCAACAGGTGTGACAGCACAGTGGTCGCTTGTGTCGACAAAGGTAGTAGGAATTCCATAAGCAATTCCTTCTGTTGCATGACCTTGTGTTTGTGATCTTTGATCGAGGCAGTTTATGTTGTTGCCATGTTGAGTCAGTTCACTTGACTGTTATATACTTGGTACATCCTTTTGTACTTGCTAGTCTTGAGTGAACCACACCCTGTCTCCATCTTAGCTTGTGCACTTGTGCACCTGTAGTATTGTGTATTTGAACTTGCATTTTGTTCCATCTTACTGATGTGTTTCTCTGGCCCCTACTGTTTTATTTTGCTACTGTGCAGTTAAAGCGCTTAACGGTTCTATAACGATGGGGGTGCAAAAAACCGTAGCGGGGATAAAGCGGTGAAATAAAGGGGATATAGAGAACGTGTAAAAAGGTTCATTAGATGTAAAACTAGATATTTAAAATTAATTAAATATCATTCTCATATCTTTTTTGTAGAAGAAATAAATACTAAATAATGTTGTATAACAAAATCAAAGAATATCATGTTTTTGCACATTAGATTTTATAGTTATTATAGATTTTTACCTTATGTAGTGCATTTTTCCATAAATTAGATCTTTACACTAACTTTTTTAGATTGTTTCAAAACAAAATAGTTCAAATCATACATTGTACATTAATATTGCTAAAGCAGGTGCTAAATAGCGTTGATTTAGCCAGTGCAGCGGAAAATAGCGGGGTTAAAATAGGATTACTATTCACCAACACTAAAACGAAATAACGTTGCGGTTGGAGAGTGCTATGGGCTATAGTGGGGATTTTGCAGGGAATTAACTTCGTAGCAGTTTGCTATGAGTTGCTTTTTTATGTCCATGTATATTGTCGAGACAGTTTTTACTTAAATTGAATTGTGCTTTTGTACTTGTCTTGCCTATTTGTGCACCTTCAAGATTTGACCTTATGCACCATGACTTATATCGGTCATGTCGTACCTATGTCGAGCTGCCTTGAGCAGTGCTTGACCTAAAATTGCATGCACTCTGACCTGGTCTTTATACAGGTTGTTCATGTTAGTTGAGGCAACTTTGTACTTTGGCTTTAATCCTGTTTTGGATGAGCTAATATTATTACACAATTTGTATCTTGGATTAGTGGTTTTTGTGTTGCTTTCAAGTTATGTTTTCATGTAGAAATATCGTGCTTCTTTGTGACATCAGGCACGTTTAATAAAATGCTTTGGAAAAAAACTCTTTACAAAAATAGTATTAGCTTTAAGACAAATATTTTGTTATGTTTTTGTTTTTAAAAAAACCCATCTCAAGGCGATAGTAAAAAATAATATTTTTTAATTATAGAGATTTTTAAGAAAGAATCCCAATGTTTTTTAAATCATTATGTATAATCTGTTTTCTTAGAACTGGTTATTTTCCGTATATATAATCACATGTTTTTGCACCCTTCGAGAATGCGTGATTATGATTAAACGATGTCGTAAACCTCGTGGAATGAGACACAAAGTTAAATGATTTTGCTTAATTCTAGGCTCGTCAATCGAAGTAATTGTTGTTTTCAGTGTGAAGCGGACTAACTTGTGGGGAATCGATTAGTGAAACATTCGGTATGAGACTTATTGCTTCACTTATTGAGTTACCGTATGGAAGTCAATGACACATTTTTGTTGTGTACTTGCTTCGAAGTGAAGCTAGACTCGATGGAGTTATATATACGTATTCTCTTCACCGAAGTGGTTAAGTTGCACTCGATTGAGACGGGTCATGATGAAGCTATACTTGATTGAGACGGGCCATTGTAAAATTATACTCAACCGCAATGGGTAGTAGTGAGTCATACTCGATTAAGACGGATCATTATAAAGACATTTGACCGACCGTGATGGGTCATACTGTGGATATACTCGACAGAGACGGGTCATAATAACTTTACACTCGATCGAGGCGGGTCGTAGTGAAGTGCACTCGACCGAGATGGATTATAGTGAAATATACTAGACCGAGACCAGTCATAGTAATAGAAGTTAAATACATATATAATACTTAGCAAGACATATTTATTTTATTGTACTTATACAAGTTTTGATGTTTTGGATCCATTTTATAGTTTTGGCAATTTTTTGGTGTTTGTTGTAATAACCCGAAAATCTGAGCCAATTTAAAATTTTTATTTTGGCAATTTTAATGAATTTTGAATATATAAAATGGATTATTTTAGATAATATCGACAAGAAATTTATTTTGAATAGAATTCAAACATATATATTTATATAGATCGTCGTTAGAATATAAATAATTATTTATAATTATAAAAGGAATTGAAATGACGAGGTAGTTCGAAAATTCGATTTCAAAGTTTAAATGAATGTACCGGGTGCAAAATAAACCGGATTTTAGTGAAACCAAAAATATTTGAATTTAATTTAAAATATCTTTCCAACGAATCTGAAAAATTAAAATTTCATAGCGGGGATAAAAAGTTATGTCCAGTTGAAAATTCAGAATAGTCGCTATGGAATTCTAGCCCTTAAAAATAGACATTTTGCAAACGACCTCGGAATTCGACGAAACCACTTTTGTTGGATCTGGGATGTCAAATTATTGCTAAGTTTCAAATTCCATAATTTTTGAAGCTAATATGTGAGTGTGGCAAATGAAAACGTGTTTGGTAGATTTCAGTTGAATTTAATCGACTGGAAAATGCCATTTTTCAAATGGTCTCGGAATTAGACGAAATAAGTTTTGTTAGGACCGTATCGTCAATACGAAGCTAGAAAATATTTTTTCGAATTTTTAGAGTCCGTATGTGGCCCCAGCAAATTGAAATATGCATTCAAATTCAATACATAGATTTATATTTTGATTTTGACGGAAATTGATCGAAACACCCGAATTAGGTTACGATACATATCCCATTGTGTTCGGAATGGGGGTAATTAGCTAGGGGTGGCAGTTGTTGGGTCTTGATTAGAGTTCGAATGAAAAAGAACTAATTAGAGGATTTAATGGAATATAATATATATATATATCCTTCCTCGTATGTCAAACCCTAGTATCCCTTCACACCGTGGTCAACAGAATAGGGAGCCGCCTTTTCTTGTGAAAACGAAAAACAATGAAAAAAAAGGGGAAAACCCAAATCGATTTTCTCGAAGGAAGAAAATATGGCTGATGCCATCGCCACCCTCCTCCGCTGCCACTGCTCACCGCCGGGCACTGCCAGACCGACGCCTCCACCTCGCGTCGTCCCCATCACCCCGCTCCTCAAATCGAGCCATCAACTTGCGCAGGAGCTCCGCCGTAGGTCCTTCTCCTTCAAACCCTAGCACGCAAACATTGGTTGAGGGCGAAGCAAATGGCAGTCCGGTGGCCCACCACGATGGCGGTGGCAGTTTCACGACATCGAACTTCGTTCGATGTTTACTGGGCGAGAAGAACAAGTGAGCATTTTTTTATATATAAATTAAATAACAATGCTTTTATTTTCTGTTTTGAAATGTAAAAAACAATGTTGGTTTTTAAAAATATGAAATCATGATTTTTAAGAATATGATAAGCGTTGTTTTTAAATTTAAATATACACCATTGTTTTCAAAAATATAAATAGTGATGTTTTTGAAAATATAAATATAGCATTATTTTTTAAAGATGGAAATACATTGTTTTTATAAAAAAAATAAAAATAGAAATAACATATGGATTTTTATTAAAATAGCATTGTATTAAAAATGTGTTTTTTAATATAAATTTCGTGAATATAGATTGCGTTGGAATTAAAACAGTGGATCTGAGCGACAACGAAGCACGACGGAGTGGAAACCCAAGGTGAGAATTCTCTCACTATAAATTTTCTTATACAGTTATTTATTTCATAACTGCATATATGAACTGTTCCCCATCGTCCACAGACCATGGACGACTTATTTGTTTGATTGTGTTGTGCAAATTGATTGTGATTGTGTATATGAAGTAAATAAAATATTCATATATTGAATAAATTGTTTGAACGATAAAATTCATATTTTTATCGTATATATGAAGTAAATAAAATATTCATATGTTGAATAAATTGTTTAAACGATAAAAGTATATATGAAGTAAATAAAATATTCATATGTTGAATAAATTGTTTGAACTATAAAAATAACGTTTTTATTGTGTATATGAAGTAAATAAAATAGATAGTTGTCGAAGTATATTTTTATTCGCCAAAAAATATCATTCTTATCATATGTGTGAAGTGTTAAAAATAACCAAGTGTTGGAATAAATATTTGTTAGTTAAAAATATTATTTTTACATGATAATGAAGCGAATAAAATAGTAATGCTAAAGAAAAATTACTAGTTCGTTAAAAATATGATTTTTAACATATGTAGGCCATATAGAAAATATATACGTGTTGTATAAATATATAGGCATTGTGTGAAAATATGTAAACATTATATGAGAATGTATATGTAGTATGAAAATATACATATACGTTGTATGAACATGTATATATATATATATATATATATATATATATATATATATATATATATATATATATATGTTGTAAGAAAATATATAAGTGTTTTGGAATCATAATCAACATTTATTATTATTCAAGTAAGTGATTAGCGATACAATAACCTCATTGTTGATCGTCATGTAAGCGTAGATAGATTTGAATGCCAAACTAGAATTGGCAAAGCTAAGAAGTTAAATAAAAATTGGAATAATCAAACCAATAAGAGAATGAATGGTAAAGCGAACCAAATCGAATCAAATATTGAACTGAATTGAAATTTGATTAAAATTGCATACATGTACATGCATATATATTGAACAGGTCATAGCAAGGAGGCTAGAGAAGAGGAATAGAATTATATGCCCGACAAATAGGTACATATTTACTGTTTTGTTTGGGTATGATGATTTTATGAGCCGATTGGCTAGCCGCTTGGCTTTTTCTTTTGGATTGGTGAGGGCCATGGGAGGCTGTTTGAAATATCCCCAAGCTCCCGGTGCAGGGGAGGTTATGGCGAAAATTTTCGAAAATTTAGGGTGTTAGCCAAATTTTTGAAAAATTAGAAGTTCTTAGAAACAGAAAAGTTGAAGAACTTAAGCTAGAATAGAAATTGAAATGAATTTAAAACGATTTATAAAATTCGTTTTAAAGGGAAATCGATGAAATATATATAATATATAGTATATATACCGCGCTGCGGCAATTCGCCAATTTCGACCATTGACTTCGAACGGACATTACGGTAGATCCGACCGTCGGATTCTTCTAAAACCGGAACCATTGGGTTCGTATCGAAAAGAGCTTTCTAACGAATATTAGAAATTAGAAATCTAATGGTTGAATTTGGAATTATGTCCAAATCAAATTTGGAAAAGTCGCTGTGAGTGCAGTTCGGTGGCCGTTATTGGAAACCGACTGTACGAGCCTTGATAAAATTATTAAAAATATCAATAATTAGTGTAAAATCATAAGAAATGATTTGGAAAGAATTGGGATGAAAAATTCCATATTTGAAAAGATAAAAATAGATTTTTATCGAAATGAACTAGTTTTGAACTAGAAAAATTAATCCAATATTTTTGAATAAATAAATTGGATTTGAAATGGTTTTAAAAATAACCAGAATTTCCAATATATGAATTGGAATGGATTTGGATCGAAATTATCTTCGGAATATTTCGATATTGGATTCCGTGATTATACGGATATTGTGATGGGAATTTGGAAGATATCGATATCGTTATTCTCGATATGATATCTGTTGGTTTCAGAATTTGATGTTGAATATAAGCCGATATATTTTCTATTCAGAGCCTTGTATTTAATATCAAATTGGATTTGGGGTTTGTCGTGAACCATGTTTAAATGACATTAGTTCTTTAACCCAAGTAAAAGAAAGATTAATTTCCAAAAAGTAGAACAATCAATATGAAATGATTTTAGAGATGAAACTAATTGGAGTTTGAATAAATCTTTAATTAAATTTGAATGAATGAATGGTGATTAAATTTACCAAAACATGAGATGAAGTGTAAACCAAATATACGTGGTTGTTGATATTGATTGTGACTGATTGATTGTTTGGATGGTGCTTGACCAGTTTTTGAGCAGAATATGCTTTTACATTTAGCATTGGGTTAGGTAAAAATATCTATGTGTTAACGCCTTGTGAAACACTTCACGATTTGACTATAAGGTGTTTAGCGATGTTATATATTTCAAAATTTAATGAATGATTTTGAAATGATGTTTTTCTTAAGTGAAAAGAAATATATTCCCGATTTTGGGCAGAGAATGTTTTATAGAAATGTTTTATAAAACAGAAAGGATTTCGAGGCCTAAACCCGATGATTTCTAAAATGATTTAGAAATGTATTATGTTTTACATTGTGGTTCATCGCGTATTCGATTAGTTTCTATTGATAACATATATGTTTGGTGGCGGAGAATTTATTCTCTTGCTTAACACCCTTCTTTGAGACGTACGAGCTCAAAGGTTATGTGATTAATAGTGACTGATCATATGTGTGAATCGCTGATGTGAAGTACTATATTTTGAAAGTACTTGTGATTATTATGTTGTGAAATGATTTTCCCTAACTTTTTGAGATATGAGATGATTTAGTATGTGGCTAGAGATTCGAGTAACCCAGACGACTAAAAGTATGGGTGAGATGGGCGGTGTATGCTTCCTGTGTGGGAGGTGCATCGTCGGTGTAGCCTGCTCCATAGAGGGAGGCGCATATATATATATATATATATATATATATATATATATATATATCGAGTTGCTTAGGTGCGTGCCCTTTGCCTTGTCTAGGGGGAGCCCGATATTTGGTTGCATACTTGTTTGTATGCATTGTTATGTTTTGGAATTCATATTTCCAAACGATTTGATTTGAGATCCCAAAGTGAAATCTACTTTGATATAGAAAGTTAGATATGTATTTCAAATGATTTGAAATGGAAATCGGGAAATAAAGTCCAAAGGAATAATTTCTATAAATTGAATTGGATTTGGAAAGTGTAGTGATTAATATAAGTGGGTAGATTGGGATATTACATGTTGATTGATGCATAGTAGACCCATATATCTATATTGATTGTTGTTTATACACTGGCATTCATGGGGGTAAACCCGTTCTGCGTTAGCGGCGTGGTCCCGTGATATGCCATATGATTTATATAGTTTGCTTTTCCCTTGCAAACTCGGGTGCCCCTATTTTCCACATGGGCAGTCGAGTAGTTTATGTTGCAGATATATAAGCATGATTCTGGATTGAAGCTTAAAGCTGCGTCCAGAGCATCGTTAGTCTTCCACTGTGTTACTTTATTTATTTTTCTCTATGCATTGTATTACATTTGATGTAAATTAATCTTCCGCTGTATTATATTTCGATATACTCTGATATATTATGTACTCTGATGTAACATTATTATGATATTTATAGAAGTCTTCTGTTATTTGTTCTGATGTGTTGTATGCCCAGAGTTAGCGTATACGGGATTCGAACGGTCTTGGTCGGTTTAGCGATCGACTCGGATCGAGCGAAATTCCTTATCGTTACATTTGTGATGATTTGGATCATCTTTGGTGGATTTATGATGATGAATTTTCATTCTGTGTAGTTTATGCCCCGCTATTATACTGGCATGTCCCCGCTATATCGTATAGCATATTTCTACCGCTACGCTATTTCCAAATAGCCTCTGAAATAGCCTCTCCACTTTAAACCTCGCTATATTCCAATAGTCCGGATATATCCCATTATTTCAGCTATATTCGGCTATATCTTATACAAAAGAAATGAATTGAAAATAAATATATTTATATTATAAAATTTATAAAATTATCATTTTAATAGAATTTTTTGACATATATTTTTTAGAATGGAAAATAGTATAATGCTCTATTAATTTAGTCTAAATAAATAAAAAATTACAGTTATTTACATATATTTGCACATGCTTTTATTTAAAATGAAGAATATGCTAATTATAATTAAACTGAATGTTAATTTCCTATTTATTTATCATTTTTATTTTTGTAAAAGTATTAAATATGATTTTTATATGTTATTTCAGACTCATCCGTTATATCCTGCTATTTCCTCGCTTTATCCCCATTACAACTTTTTGTACCTCCACCGCATTGGATCCGCTGAATGCTTTAACTACACAGTTTTTACTATAAGCACATGGTTAATTTGAAAATTTTAAGATTTGTGATCGCTTTTGCGATGTTAAACTCTTATACGTTTATTATACAGAATTTAGAGTATAAACGCGTGAATTTATCTTTTGTAAAATCCGTTATTCTAAGATATTTTATTCCCTTCTAATGGAAAAAGAATCACATTTTCTGTGTTTTTGAGTCTAATTGGGATATGAGATTCATTTTCTTATAAAAAGGAATTGTTTCTTAGCATCAGTATACTTCACTTATCTTATTATATTAATATGTTTAACCTAGACTGACCCGTGTATTTATACTTGGGTCAGACCGAGTTGTTTCAGGTTTAGCTTATTGTTAACTTTTGTTTAGCTGTATCACCTTGGACAACCTCTCCTTAAGCTATTTCTTAAACTCTGTTGTTGAGTATTTTGTTATTTGTATATTTATTCTTTTGGGACTTGTTATGTACGTATATGGTTCATATAAAACCATTCGAGTTTGCAGCACATGCATCTGTTATATTCTATTGTTGTACATATATGTATTATGTTCTATGATTTGTTACCTGTGATATGTTGTGACTTGTTCTGAATACGATCCTTACACTACCAAAAACATTCAATTAAAGACTCAAAATTAAAACTAAAAAAACCCAGTCTTTAGTCAAAGACTGGTTAGTAACGAAAAGATCCAGTTACAATCATTTTGTGTTAATGACCGAAAATCGATTTTTAATTTGCCTATAAAACTCTTGAGACTGCCTAGAGACAATAATGTTTCAGTCTCTGATTTGATAACCACTAGTGTTTAATTAATTATTGATCCAAAGCTAAAGCTTTTTAATTAATTTTCTAATCGAACGGATGGTATTGACGATCTATGCCACTACTTTGATAATCCATGTCATTGTTTTAGTCTACAAATAAGGACACCATCATGACCATAACATTTCCACTATCTCCATCTTGAAATGATAAAACTTGCTTCTTTTTCATCAATTACATCAATGGCTTCCAAGTTTTCATTTTCAGCTGTTCCATCAATTTAAAAATAGGATCCGATGTAAAGTAGAAAACGCTCTTCACTGTTAATCAGTCCTCAATTCATGTTCTAGCACTTCATTTTCCCCAATTTTCTTTTCCTACAAAAAAAGATCTATTCGCTTTATTTCAGCATTAAATGTTCCACTGGGTAATTCCAACAAATTAGTCCTCTCCTTCTCAAGCCCCGTAGATCTATTCACCTACATGAATCGATTTTGATAACGATTTCCAGTTTTTATATACAAAGGATTGGCGAACTATCGATAGTAGATTATAGCGATATTCATAAGGCGAAGGATTATTGGGGTTGATAGGATGGCTAGAGCTTGAGGACCTATAGTGAGGAGTTGTTTGCAATCATCGAAGGCAATATGGTGCAGATGATCTATTATTTTAGGGAGTTTAAGGTAGTGGGCAGGACAATAATCAGAAAGTAGGTATGTGATGCTGAGATTTAGGTATTATTTAATGATTATGAGTAGATTTACCAATCAACAGAAGTGCAAAGGCTTTTAGATGGCTGATGTAGTTGATAAAGGTTGGATGTTGTGTATAATGGAATTGTCTTGCAACAAAAGTAGATGGTTTGTATGAATGTTTTAAATGTTTTTTCATCTAATACAGTAACAATTGAATTTGATGGTGATAATTTATATATTAAGGAGTGGCATGAGATGGTTGTTAAATGGCAGCCTATATTTACAATAAGGAATGATATTGTTTATTGAGTTGTACAGAATGATATTGTTTGTGGAATTATATAGAGATTGTGTATGCAACTGTATGCTGAATATTTGGATATTAGTGGACCTGAATGGAAATTTATGATTATCCGTATTACTATTTTTGTATTTGGGTTTATTATTTTGGTTTATTACATGTATATATTTAACCAAATATTATTTTACGATAATTCTGAATGTTTGCCACGTGGAATGAAATTGTATTTTATTTTAGTTGAATTGAGTAGATTATGTTTATATATATATATATATATATGCAGGTTCAATGGCACCCCGATTATTTAGCACCCCAATAGCCTACCACTTTTCCACCACACATTTCCTCCCTCTCTCCTTCCACTCATTCTCTCACCTTCCACTAACATTTACTAATATAAACGAGAGGTAGAAAATAGGGAGGCCAAAGGGGTGCTCAATTTTTGGGGTGTCATTGAACGCTCGCTATATATATATATATATATATATATATATATATATATATATATAAAACGACCTGGATTTTTGACTGTTCAAATTGAAAATAAACCATACATGTCAACCTAAACAAATCACCAACACAGGCAGTTATTGGGAAAAAGAAAAAAGAAGAGAAAAACAATCTCAGAATCTCATAGCGGAAGGATAACATTTAATAAACAAACAATGGTTCAAAGCATTTAAAAACATATACATTTGGCTATAATGTACAAATGATTATCAGAGTTGCACATATATAGATATACATAACTAGTAGCGGAAACACAGTGCATCGGAAATACATACATACATACATACATACATACATACATACATACATACATACATACATATATATATAATAGTACCAAATCTTCGTCCTTGATCTCCAAGGCAGAGTAATCTTCGTTAACTGCAAACTTCTGCTGACTCGAGCGTATTGCATAAAAAGAAAACACAACAAACACTCGGATCAGCACTAAATCATTCTCACATTAGTCAAATTGAAATACGAAATAACATGAGTGTCACGGATGTAGTAACTCAAGAGAAGTTACGGGGTTCTTCCATCTCTCAAGGATCCGTTAAACTAATACATACATTGTATAGTACGCTATTATTGTAATGTCTATTCAGTAAAATATAAATAATAAAATAGCATAAGCGGCATTACATTTTTACCCTTACACCATTTATAATACCATAGTCTATACAGTACCGTAACAGATGGCATCAGAGGGCACTCCGTAGGTACGATACAAATCAAAATCGTAAGGGCACGATAAGGATAAATATGACAAGGCACTCGAAGCAATACCCAGGGTAGGATTCTACCATTTGCACTCCCGGACCGGTGGTAATGCATAGCAGTCACTACCACCCACCTCGGAACACACTCCCAAATCAAAAAGAGCCCAAATCATCATCACAGTCATAGAAATAGTATCGGAGGAGTGCATTCGATCAAAGGTGCTACCTCAACTAGTCACGGTATAGCTCCTGTTTTAGTCATTTCAATTATGACCCGAATGTCAATGCCATTTCGTTATCGTTCATCTTCTTTAATCCAATAATCGCCTCTAATCATCATATTTCATTCTCGATATGTCATAACGTTCACAGTTGTCAAAGTGGTATCGACACTGACAGAGAGCATTCCATTTGTCGACTCAGGCCTCTTTAACAACCAACGCTTGCATCTTTCACATCGATTGGTTCTTTTACATTTAACAAAGGTTCGCTTTCATATCAAAATATCATGTTTTGTTTCGAACTAAATTTATATTCAAATAGAATATAATTCCGTATCAAAATATCATCATCATTCCAAAATCGATTATATTCTAAATTGGAATATATTTCCATATCAATTATATTTAGTCATATAATATTTCACAAAATCGTTTTATATTCGAGTAGAATATACTTCATATAGAAATCATAATTATTTCAAATCGATTTATGTTCGAAAATCCATTCATATTCAAATAGAGTATATATCCTCATAGCTCATTTTAATCCCTTAGGAGCTAAATTTATATTCGAGTAGAATATAATTCACATTTCAATATTATAATCGATTTAGAATCAATTCATATTCAAATAGAATATAACTTTATCTCAACTCCATTTGAACTAACGGTTTAGATTCAAACATCTCCATTCGGAAGAAACTTACAATTCAAAAATATAACTAAGAAAATAGATGCTTATAAATAAAATATTTATATAAAAGATATATATATATATAATAGTTAGACTATGTGTATATATATATATATATATATATAAACCATAAGTTTATAAAATAGTTTAAGTAATAAATACAAGGAAAATTTTCTATAACAAATAACTTACAGGTTAAAAAGTTTTGATAAATAATTTTTGAATAAAAGAAATAGTTTATTTTGTAAGTAAGCAAAGTCTCTCTCTCTCTCTATGTATATATATATAATCTTTGTAAATAAAATTTTCAAACTGTAATTGTTCCTTTCTTCTGAATTTCAAATACTTGAATCTATACTCCAGTCTCAATGGAGTTTACATAGGTTCCATAGCTAGTTTCAATACATTGCCCTAACCAACCATTCCATTCAAAGGGTTCAATTTCATATTAATGCTAATTCAAATAATTCCGAGTATCACCAGACCTTTATTCCAAAACTTAATTTATAGAGAATTATCACTTTCACATCTTACATTAATTTGAAAATCTAAGACATCCTTAAAATTCCGTCTTTAAAAAGTTCTCACTTTGTTTTGGATGATTCCCATTATAAAATCGTAATCATTAAAGGCTCAGGTTTAAAGGAAAAATACAATTTATCGAAAACCGACACATTTCCTTAAAATAGAAAATCTCCATCGAATAGAATTTCAAATATTTAAAAATCATTTAACCAACCGATGTCCATATATAATTTGCTATCCTATTGCCAAGTGATTTTAAAATTTTCAATATTCCAGGGATGGATATATATCATTTCAATCCAAATCAGGGTCACAGATCTTTATCACTTCAACCTATGTTCTTAATTTATTTGATCGATAAATCCCGGGTTTATTAGATGCCCGTAACATCCAGGGTAAATGGGATTAATCGTCACAATCAACATGCAATACACTATACTGAATATGAAACATAAGCAGTGTCAAATATCAATTCAGTAATAAATTTCAACCAAACATCCATCACAACCATTCCATTCAACTGGTCAGCATTAAACTGTTTTCAGGATTAGCAAGGATTCGAATTTCCAACTAGAATTTTAATTTAATTAAATAACTAATTATCGACCTAAATTTGCATGTTAACACACTTGCATGTCAATTTTAGGCAACCATTGACAATCAATCACAACCATGCAACCATACTTATTTCATAATTTAATTTAATAAACATGGGAATAACTCAGTTAGGTGTGAGCGAGAAAATCACTCACCTTTGAGACTTTAGTTGATCGTACATCCAACTAAAGGCCAAAATTTTTCTGTCTCCAAATGCAGCCAAACCAGTCTCAGAACGTCCGCAATTCCGCCACGATTTCAATGCACCCAACTGCGTCTAAATCCGAGTTCATATGTGAAAGTTATAAGCGTTTTATCATTTGAGTTTTGAATATATATAAATTAATAAAATAATTACTCACCCTATCATGTCACGCCACGTTTCCCTTTCTTTTTGAACCGTTCCCTCTCCTTTACTTCTCCTGCTACAGTAAACCGACGGGAAAAACCCATCCCAGGCTGAACTTTGACCGCGCGTAGCATGCAACTCCGACCACCAGAAGATCTGTGACCACCGCCGACGTGATCCACACCTCAACCCGCGCCTCCTCTGCTAGTACGGTCGAACCCGGTGGCTTCCTTCCCCCTTCCGACGATGGTGAATGGAAGTGCTTCCTGAGCTTAAAACGCAAATTTCCGGCGATCCCCTTCACTATAAATCAAACGAACACCACCAGCAAACTCATATGAATCCCCTCTACAAAACTCATATTCCAGAGTTCTCAATTTCTACCGAAATCGAAAACCCCTAAATTAGAGTTTAGGGTTTCGAAAACAGTAACTTTGATAGTGAATTCCATCCAAACCGATCGCTGCATGTCGAAATAAATTGTATCAGAAGCTTCGTATCGTCGAGGGCTTCGAAATGATATATAATATGTTGGTATTTGGAGAAGATTTGAATTTAAAGCTTGTATTTTTATTTCGGGCTAAGGTTTGAACTTTTGCTTCAGCCATTGGAGATAAAAGAATCGCAAGATAGAAAAATACGTGGAATGAGAAATGGCCTGGTGAGTGGAGGAAAGGAATTTTATTTATATAAATATAGGAGGCCTAATATGAGAACAACACTTATCTTATTACATTGATTCCTTAACATCTTTTATTTCGTACGATCAACTGACGAGTCGAATTATTACGAAATTTGAAACTCTACAATAATTCACCATTCCAGATCCGATGAAACTGATTTCGTCGGATTCCGAGACAATCACCAAAACCGTTAAATTCCACAGTTAATTTATAAATTAATATTCAAAAAATTTCATTTAACTGTTTTAATTCAATTCAATTATTTATTAAATTCCATTTTAATACAATTATAACTTAAATAAACTTTATAAATTGATTTCACGAATTTTTAAGTTCTTGAACTGATTATTTGAATTTCAGTTATTATAACAACTTAGAATCCCGCCATTTAACAAATTAAATTTGAATTTCGCTTTTTAACTTAAACCACTTAAATTCAAATTTGTTGTTAAAATATTAAATTCCAAGTTACAGTAATTCTAAATAAACTAAATTTAAATTTTATTTATACTCCACTCAAACTATCATCTTCATTATAATCAACAAAATTTGAATTTTTCCAATGTTATTCCATTTATTATTTTAAATTTAAATATACTGAAAATTATGGGTAGTTACAAAATATATATATATATATATGTGTGTGTGTGTGTGTGTGTGTGTGTGTGTGTGTGTGTGTGTGTTTGTGTGCGTGTGACTGATTTGAAACTTTATTTCAGTTTCAAAAGTTCAGTTTTAAACATAATTTAAGACAAACAATCAGTCTTTAGAATTAAAGACTGAAGATCAGTTTCAAATATATTTTGGGACTTGAGAATTAGTGACTCAAATTTTCGGTTTTTAGTCCGTCTTTAAATCTTATTTAGAGACTGAATCGCTTAATTAAAAACTGAATTTGCTAGTCTTTAATTCTACTTTTTTTTGTAGTGTTAATCATCGTAGTTTTATATTGGCTAAATTGAATACGTCAATCCACTCGAGGTAAGAAAAGAAAATTTTACACATCCAATCGATTTGTCCATACTCGGCTAAGAGAAAACTACAGATGGTCACTCCTAACCAAACCTATTCTCCGCTCTAATATACGACATTACTGGTTAATGTTTTTCATTACGGTGGCTTGCGGTAGGGCGTTGCTATATATATATATATATATATATATATATATACATATATATATATATATATATACACACACGCACACGTTCACTCACACACTCACACTCTTAACTGATACGCCTGGGGTTGTTATTTTAATTGCATCATATAATTGTTTCAAACCTTGTACGCATTGTGGTCGGCAAAGGAAGATCTATAAACAAACAAGTATAGTGAATCGTAGTTGTCCTAGACAACTGGAAAACTTCATCCGCATTCATCCCAACTGTAAATTTGTGGTATCTCCTAAAGGATCTAATCAACGTGACAAACATACTTTTTGTTTTTTAAATTCTCCTGATTAGTCTACTATACCGGATTATTGTTAAAAGCTTTATGAACAACAATTGGAAAAAACCTGACCAACCTTTCTTCTTTGTGAATGCAATTATCCTTTGTGTATACTTTAATCAACACGGAGTAATATGATAAAGTCCATGCTTCATTAGACATTATGACAATGAGGTAGAAGTGCATATTGCTATCCCAATTCAAATGCAAATGAACTAAAAGCATCTCTAGTGTTAATCTACGCGTGAGAAACAGGAGAAAGCGTGAGCTCTTCCCTTTTATTTTTGAAGTGTGGGTTGCTAAACGGTTGTATGAAACCCGTTTATGTTATTTTTTTTTGGAAAACCGTTTAGGGTTTAACGGTTTTCGCCGATTAATATTCAAGTGATGCGTTTTCTGTAAAACAAATGTAAACGGTAATCAACACCCCGTTTAATTAAATAAATTCACGTTTGCAGCTGGATCAACGTTATTCCTTCACTCTATTTTCTCTTCTCGCCACGCTCAAAATCATGGTGCTGCTATAGATGCTCTAAGCATCAACATTTTGAATTATTAGGTGGTCCAATTAAGCTGAGTTGGGGGGAGTCAGCTCAGCTCTTGAATATTCAACTTGAATTCGTACTTGGAGATGCATTCAGTAAAATGCATCAACGCAGTTCAGCTTTGGCTTATTCTGGAATAGTATATTGGAGGTAGCTTTTGGAAAAGTAAAATCAGCTTGGAGTTTCCAATTTGTTAATACCGTTCAAAGAACAAAAGCAGAGAAAGAACGGCTCCTTTCCCCCAAGCCCCCGTACAGCTTTCTTGTGGCGTATCAAAGCACCTACTCAAAATATTTCTTTACTATTTCTTTCGATCCAATCATCGTCCCCACCTCCCTCTTTTTCAGATTCACAGCCATGACTCAAAACTTCTACAAATATTATATTTCTGCCTTCACAAATACATACAAAAAGGAAGTTTTTATTATATATATATTTAAAAAAACATACAGAAAAGAAGCTCAAGAAGATCAAAAAAAAATGAGAGGCAGCAACAACTTAATAGGATTCGTAAACTTCACAAGCTTTTTAATCTCAATTCCAATTCTAGGTGGTGGCATTTGGCTAAGTAGCAGAGCAAACAACACCGACTGTCTCAAGTTTCTACAATGGCCATTAATGATAATAGGAATCTCCATCATGGTTGTTTCTTTGATGGGTTTTGCTGGTTCTTGCTATAGACAAACATGGTTGCTTCAGCTCTATCTCTTTTGTATGTTCTTCATCATTGCAGCTCTTGTTGGCTTTGTTATATTTGCCTTTTCTGTTACTGATAAAGGACACGGAGAAGTAGTTATGAATCGGGGATACTATGAATATCAGCTTTCTGATTATGGCGGTTGGTTGAAAGATAGGGTTTATGATAACGATTATTGGATCAAAATCAGTTCTTGTTTAAGGGACGCTAAAGCCTGTAGAGGAATGGCTAGATATGGAAGAGATCCTGCTACCGGTATTCCAGTGCCTGAAACAGCTGATATGTTTTTTCAGAGAGAGCTTTCTCCTATCGAGGTATGTAAAAGTTTTGACTTATATATGGGTTTATAGCTTAGTTCTTCTTTTAATTCATGTTTGGTGACCTCCTCTTCTTATTTTAGGATTTATGTTTGATTTAAAAGTTATGATATCTTGAGATTTGGATTAAGGTATTGGATATGAGATATAACATGCATTGCTGGTTTAAATTGAGCTATAAGCAACCTAAAAATCTCGACTTATAAATTATGAGCTAGCAGTAGATATCGCATGTGCTTGACTTAATTTATGATATCTGAAAGTCCTTTCAGTAAGTTAACTAGCTGAAGATTGTTTTAATGTTAAAAATGTCTTAATCTGTGTCTACGTGAATAAATGGAGTAGATAGTCGAGTAGACATCAATAAGTAAAACTGGATCAAAGAGTTCAAGTAGTGATGGGGACAGCTACCCGTTTCCTTGTTTGAATGTTGGTTTACTTCAATGCGAAGTTGAAGCTACATCCATCAATTAGAGCATTTTCACCAAGCTTTGAAATTTGGCTAATGAGATCACCTTTTTCTAAAGTGTTTCGCACATTTGGTCCATATCTCACCTTGCAATTTTTGATAGAAGACACGAATATTTGTCTCCGATGGTTAGAACATAGAAGCCGAATGCAAAAGTTCATGAATTTAATTCTATGGATCTTTTTGTCAGGATAGTATAATTCATACTCTTCAAACTTGTATATAAGTATTCAATTTCAAAAAAAAAAAAAAAAAAAAAAAAAAGCAAGTTAACTTGCTCTTTTAAAAATATACCTTTTTAATTGTGAAAATCAAATTTATTTATTTGAAAATAGTAATAATTGTTATTAACTATAACTACAGTTTTTCACCATTATTGAATTATGTTGAATTTTTTATTTTTTTTCTTCAAATCAACATGCATTTTCTATTAGAAAAGTACAAATAACCTTGTGTTTTCTGTTTTTAAAAAATGGAGACCTGATTTACATATTCAGTTCTACATGACTTTTCTTATGACATCATCAAAAATATGGACCCATGTCATTTTTACTGTTTCCCAAGCATGTATGTCTGCCAAAATTGTTATGCATTAATTAATCAAACAAAAAAGCAAAATAAAATAAGCGACAATTCTCATGTACATCTTGTTTCCTAATCTTATATACATACAAAGGAGTCCGAGTTTGTTCACACTTTATCCATAAATGTGAACATAACTCTCGGATCCCATTGGTGGAAATCAGGGGGTCCCTCTGATTTTCCCTGATTTCCACAAGAAAATCAGAGGGACCCCCTGATTTCTACCAATGAGCTTTGAGAGTTATGTTCACACTTATGGATAAAGTGTGAACAAACTCCTACTGCATACAAAGCGCCCACCCTTCAATATGACAATTCGAATTATCCATAGAATCATTTTGACAATTATTTTCATTAGCCGAATTCTTTAAAATCTAAGTATTGTGGCAAAAAAATTGACTTGTACGAAAGTCTTGATTTTTTTTTTTTTTTTTTTTTTTTTGGGGTGGGGATATTTACTGTTTTCTGTAGATATTTGCATTTCTGTTGGCATTTTCTACCGATTCAACTGTTTGTCTAAATTTTATTTGAACATTAATTGAAATATACATGAAGAGAAAATCGAATTGACTATACTTATAGTTGTTATATTGAAAGTGGACTTCCAAGTTTTTGATATGATTTGGATAAGTTTTAATGAATACATATGCAGTTTAAAAGGGTTTATAAGAGGATGTTCTCTGTATACCTATTTTCAATTTTCAAAGATGTGGATCCAAAAATCCCCATATAATAAATGAACTTTTGTTTTCTCAAGACCAACTAAGAAATTTTGTTGACATTGTTGAGAGTTTTCTTTTTTAGATTCATATTTGACTTCAGAAGAAGAAAGATGACACAATGGAGGAAAGTAATTTTTTTTGGCTAATTCTAATCGTACACCACAAATTTCTATATATACACCAAAATGTATAATAAAGTACTATACATCAAAAATTACTTTGCATACACCGTGTCTTTTACTAAATTATTCTTATTTCATCTTTTTTGTCTTCTCTTCCAACCTTGAACACATTTACCCAAATATAAAAATTCATTACACTAAATTGACTAAAATTTAACAAAACGAACTTTAGTTCTTGCGATAATAATGTAGCATTTTAATTTTTTCAAAACTTTCTCAGTTTCAAAAGAATTTCTCAATTTTTAGAAAAAAAATCAATATATTTAAATTTTATTAATTATTTGTGAATCTTGTCTTAATTGAAATTTCAAGTTCCTTGGTGAAATAATCCATCAACATTTGAATTAAATATCTAGTTTGCATCAAATTTTATTATCCATGAGGTTAATTTTTATTTATTACATGCAAAATTCTAAAATAAGTAACTAGGAGGAAAGGGCAATTTAGTAATAGATTTTCACAAAAAAAATAATGGTGTATGTTAAGTAATTTGTGGTGTATGTATAGAATTTGACTTTTTTTTAAGGAACAAATGTAAGTTATTTCAAAACTCTATAAATGAAATTCATCTTTTTTTTTCTTACATCCAAAATAAGTGAATCCACTTTCTTTATAAGAGTTCACATCTCAAATAAACGGTTGAAGTTTATTTAATCCAATGGTTCTCTATAAATATCTCTTAAATATTCTCTTATATAATTTCAAATACATTATTCCATAAATATATATATCATATATTATAGATTCTAGATATTTATTTTATTGTAAAACATAGATTAACCAAATACAAAATCTAGTTTATTTCCAAGATTCTCCGTAAACTTGATTTTGCTAGTTCCAGCTTCCAGCACCCTTGAACTTGACTAATTCTTTTTATTTGAGTGGTTTGGTGGAGATATCGACTGCTTAATCATGACATCATGTACTATAGTTGTATATCCTTTTTGGTAACACACTTTCTAATATAATGATAGTGTATATCAATGTGCTTGCTTTGATCATGGAAGGACGAGTTGGTCAAAGCAATTGTCGACTTGTTGTCCATGAAAATTTTAGTCGACTCTTATTGTGGCAAATTCAATTGCTTTTGCATGTTTCGTAATCAAATCGCATGGAACACATGAAGTAGCAACTACGTACTCTGCTTTGCATGTAAAAAAGTGACAACAAACTGCTTCTTCAACATCCATGTGAAGGCTATCTTCCATATTGAACATGAAGTCAGTTGTGCTCGTTCAATCATCCATGTCTCTACTCCAAACTCTATATCCCACAAGCTTGTAATTGTTAAAAATATATTAGTACAAGGCAAAGTTTGGTGTCCCTTTGACACAGTGAAGAATCATCTTTATTTCATTCAAATGAGTTGTTTGATTCTTGATGTATCGACTGACAACTACTACTGCATATATATGATATCGGGTATTGCGCACATTAAGCATGGCTAGCTTCAAACCAAGCTCTTAAAGAGTGTTGGACCCATATTTGTTTTCCCTTTCCTCATGCCTTGATAACTTGATTCCACATTCCATTAGCATGCAGATCGGACTGGAGTCATCCATCTTGAGCTTCTTCAGCATTTCCTTAGCATAGCCTTCCTGAGTAATTAGGATGTCTTTGTCTTCTTGTTTTACTTAATGCTAATGTAGTAAAACATAAATCCAATATCGGTAATCTCAAACTTCTTCGTTATCTCTTTCTTAAATGGATTAACATACTTGATTGTGTACTTGGATTTTGATACAAAGTGCATTCTCATAAGGATACTTGATGAAGTTTCTCTCCTGTAAGAACTTATCAATTCGAGTGAAGCTCTTGAGGCTTGTTTCAACCCATAAATGCATTCTTTAGCTTCAAGTCGTTGTCTTCTTTTCCTTTGATTTTGTAGTCTTGTGGTTGTTTGATGTAAATTTTTCTTGGAGAACTCCATTGCAAAAGACAGATTTCACATTCATTTAATGTATCTTCCAATTATTCCGAGCTAACAATTTTCTAGTCGAGCGGTAGTAGTGAATACCTTATCAAAGTCAATGTATGTTCATTGATGGTATCCTTTTGTCGTCAATCTCGCCTTGCATCTTTAAACTTCTCATTTGTCGCTCTTCTTTGTTTTGTATACCTGCTTCACACTGAGTGCATCGTGTCCTTGTAGAAGTGAAGCTAACTCGTATGTGTCATTCTTCTTGATTACCTTTGTCTCTTTATTCATGGTATTTCTCCAACTTTTCTGCTGAGCTGCTCGAAAGTTTATGGGCTTACAATCCGTAAACGGAAAAAAGAATAAGATCGTCTTGATTTTCAGTTACCTCACATATTCCTTGAAGGTTTCTAAAGTGGGAACCCCTTTCAATTGAGCTTTTATCCTTTTGACAACTCATGATTGGTGAAGCTGGTAAAGATGGCTCCTCTCTTGATTGTTTCGTTCTTGGTTGTTGCCTGTCATCTTCTTTAAAATGTGGAAAATAGTTGTAGTCTTCGTTACGTGCTCTCTAATCTCATTCTCCTTCTTCATCAAACACTACATCTCAAATTGTCTTTCCATCGTCAGAATTGTAGAGTTTATAGCATTTGTTGTTGGTGTCGTTACCAATAAAGATGTACTTCTCATTTTTGTCACCTAACTTGCTTTGCTTTTCATCTCGTACGTTACATGAGCTATGCTTCCAAACACTCTTAGCTAGAAAATGCTAGGCTTTCTTCACTCCTTATTTTTTGTGGTGTTTTTCTCCACACTTCTTGTTAAGGACCGTTCTATTCTTCCTTTATGCTATTCCATTATTTTGAGAGATCTAGGCACCATCAACTGTTGGCCAATTCTGTTATCTTCACAGTACTTCTAGAATTCTTTAAATGTAAACTCTTATCTATGGTCAAGTCCCATGGCTTTAATCATAAGTCCGTTAACTTCTTGAAGTTCTCAAATACCTTTGATTTCTCCTCTGAAAAATACTCATGTTTCTCTTGAAAAATCATCGATAAAAAGAATTAAATAGTTATCCTTACCAAGTGAAATTGGATTGACTGGATCACACACATCTGCATATATGAGTTCCAATGGTTTTTTGGTTCTTGAATATGACTACCTTGAAAAGCACATTCTAAGTTGTCTTTATTAGACGTCATTCGCACGTTTGTCCGGATTGGTTGATGGAAGGTAATCCTCTTACCATTTCCTATTTGGAGAGCAACTCTAATCCTTTAAATTGGGATGTCCAAATCGAAGTTGCCAAAGCTGAGAAGTATCTTTTTAGCACATATTAAGATACTGTGTGGCAATATTTTGAATGTTGAAAACAACACTCTGTTTTTTGACAATAACGCCTTAACAATGAAGTTGGCTGCATCATCTCTTACAGAAGAATTATTATCTTTTATTCTAATATCATAGCATCTCTAAAGAGTTATCGTAGGCTCAAAATGTTTCGCTTTATGTTTGTTACATGGTAAGCATTAGAAATGAATCGGTGCTTTCCATTCTTTAATTGAATGACATTTCTATTGCCTTTGACTGTTTCCTTGGATACGTCTCCAAATGTCACACTGCTCTTCACTGATTCATCATACTTCACGAATATGCTTCTTCTTCCGCATTTATTATGACTTGCACTGCTATTTAGGTTACAATTGATTATCCTTACATCTTTCATTTTTCTTGTAAGCTACCAGTATAAAGTACCGTCTTCTTGACTTTTTGCTTCAACGTAGTTGGCATTTTTTTCAAGTGGCTCGAGCTCTTCTTTCAGAAGAATAATGTCCAAAATTTTACAATTGCATCATTTGGCGCATGACTTGTCAGTTTTTGATTTAGAATTTTCCCGCCACAACATCTTGTTGATTTATTTCCTCTTTAGTTGTTGTCATTGCTGAGATTTCAACCTTGTTTGTGTCTATATCCATGGTCTAATCCTTATTATCAATCACAATCTCGTCTTTGTTTATTTTGATTACTTTCTTTTTTGAACCAATCCATGTTTTTCATATTTGATTCACGGTTTCTTCCCTTTTCTTTTTCTTTTCTTCATAAGCTTGCAACGAAATGAGTTCCTCTATAAGCATGGCATTCAAGCTTTTTCTCCTTTCGATGATGGCAACAACATGTTCGAACTTTAGATCTAATGATTTAATGATCTTTTGCATAATTCTTACAACATCTAACTTCTCCCTGCTTCTTTTTAGGTTATTAGTAACCGTTATAACTCTTATAATGTAATCAGAGACAAGTTCACCTTTTTTCATATGCATAGTTTCAAACTCTCATCTTTAAGTTTGAAGATGTATCTTTTTAACTTGATTAGTTCATTTGTAAGATGTTCAAAGCTTCTTTCATGCTTTCTGATTCGACTTGGTTATGAACACTTCTCAAAAGCATCTTTATCTAATGCTTAATAGATTGTACATATAGCCTTCTTATCCTCGTCCTCAAGTCTCTCAAGGTATCCTTTTGATTTTGAGATATAATATATCCATTCTCTTGTCTAGCATAGTCTTTCACGATCATCTCCCACACGTCGTATGCTCCAAAGAGAGCCATCAATCATTAAGCTTCCGTTGTCATATTTGATCTTGGTGAGTATTGAGGCTAGGAAAGGAACACGTTATTCGCAATCTTTTTAGGAGAATCTTTAAGCTCTGATATCACTGTTGGAGGCTTTGTTTAATACCGAATAAACTTGATTTTAGAAGACGATAGATGGAAATTTGGACATAAGAACGATATTTCTTAGAAGGAGGAAATATAACTTATTACAAAACTTTATAGCTGGAGTTTAGACTTTTCTTACATCCAAAATAAATGAAGCCACCTCTGTTTATAAGGGTTCACATCTCAAATAAACGGTTGTGATTCACTTATTTTAACGGTTATTCGTAAATATCTGCTAAATATATCTCTTCTTATACAATTTCAAACACATTTTTCATATATATCTAACATATACTTTAGATTTTAGATATTTCCTATATATACATACATACATACGTATACATATATATATATATATATATATATATATATATATATATATATATATAGTAGCGTTCAATGACACTTCAAAATTAGAGCATCCATTTGGTCTTTTTATTTTCACCTTTCATTTATATTAGAATAAGGTAGTGGAGGGAGAGAGAAAACTGATGTATGGTGGAAAACAGAGGGGACTAAAGGGGTGCTAACTGTTTGAGGGTGTCATTGAATGCTCACTATACACACACACATAAATACATACATTATATTAACCTAATACAAAATATAGTTTATTTCTAACAGCCTTAGCTACTAATTTTTGTTCATAATACAAAATTAAATATGAAAAATTATTGCCCCAGCAACATTCGTTACTTGCACTTAGGAAACATAAGTGAATCATTGGCCCAACCCTAAGATAAGGCTATCAAGACAGTTGTCTAGGAATACAGCTCGAGAACGTCCCTTGACTAGGGAGAAGAATAATCCAGATTTTATGTAACTAATGTAATTTTCATTCAATTTCAAATTGCAGTTTGTCTAAATGGTGAATCATTTCAACTAGAGTTCCAACAAACTTGGTTCAGTTCCTCAAAATTTCAGCTTTTATTCTTGCATTACTAGCTTTATCTTGCCCAAGACAACTATATCAATTGGTTTGGACCTAAATATGATGGAGTATTAGAGAATTGTGTTAAGAAGTGGAGTTAAAAAGAGAGGAGAAAGTGAAACAATGGAGAAAAAGGAATAGGCTTATGTGTAGAACTGTCAATGAGTATTTTCGGATACGGATAGTGGCATATATCCATATGCACATCCGAAACCATTTTCGCATATCGGATATCCGTGGATACGGAAAGATATCGAATAATTATCCTATCCGCTAAAGATCGATGAATCAAAAAAATGTAAATTGAAAATTTCAGTTCAACATGAATATTTTGAATGTCATAGTTTATAAATGTATAGAAAATCAATAAGTATAATGATAATAAATAGTTTTGAGCAATTATTATGTATTATATGCATAAAATATGGAACGTTAACTTAGTAAAACAATAAAGTTACATCATTACCGTGATAAAATACATATAAAATGATTTATAATTTTGACAAAAATCAAACGGATAATTTTCGAGTGTGGATGTCTTCATATCCGCATCTACATCCGCTTTTTCGAATATCGGATGTTTATCCGCTTTTCAGATACAGATGCAGACGGATTTCGGATTTTTCTGGTATTCATTGACAACTCTACTTATCTGAGTTTATACATCAAAGATATTATGAATAAAACATTAAAAGTGTTAGTCAAGGACTTCTTGTTCAACTGAGAGTCGATGATTCGATTCTACTCATGCTAATTAAAGAATTAGTTGACCGCTTGAATCTCTCAAATTAACTCTTCTTTTCTTGTAGATTGTACATCCCAACGTCGCCTTCTATTGGCATATGGTATTGACAGATATTTTGTAACAAAAAGAATACCCATTCACAAATACCATGTTAAATTTTGCGGTACTATATGGTACAATTGAACATGATGAAAGTTGCTTCATGTAGAAGAAGACCGTTCGCAAATCGGAGCACGCATGTGGGAGATATGATGGAGAAGGCATCAAAGATGTGGGCTGAGAGTATTTTTAGACGTTTGAAGTTTCTTTCAGACATCTGGAACCAGCAAGGGTATATTCTCGAAGTGAAATCCAGACATCCGGGAAGCTATTCGGACGTCTGATAAAGAATTCAGACATCTGATTTGAGTCAGAGTGGAATCCTGAGAATGACCAAACGTCTGGAATTCTGGCCAGACAACTGGGTCGGAGGTCGGACTGTTTTCCGATCTAGGAGGAAGGTGTTGATTTGTGGATTAGCAAGAGGCATTGTGGTCCATTGCCTGGTGTTTTCTACACAACTATATAAGCTATTCTTTCTCAGATTTGAAAGGGGTGATTAGTTTACCAAATCAATGGTTTATTCTTCCATTAATTAGGGTTTGACAATTCTAATATTTCTTTAATTCTAATCTCCACCAACTTTTATTTTCTAGTGACTATTGGATCATTGTAATCAATCTTTTGTACTTTTCTCATTTGATGATAATAAAAGCTCTCTCAAAGTGGATGTACACTAGCAAATTATTAGTGGAACCACTATAAATTTTGGTGTGATTTATTTTATCGTTATCGATCTATTATATAGCTTGTTTTGCGGTTGTGATTGGATTTGAATAGTTCGAGGTTGGTTTGATCATAGATTGATGTTTGTGCACTATCTAACACGATCTAGCTTGTTTTTTGCTGTGTTAAGGATCAGATTAAACGGTCTCAATCGGTGTTGTTCCCCAACATTTCGTATCAATGCTGTTGTATTGTTAGGTGGTTGTAGAAATGTCGGAATCATGTTCAAATAGCCCCTCAGGGGTTGGATCAAGTGGAATAGCGTCGTATGTATGTGGATTGTGTGCAACATCGGGATCAAAATTGGTTATAGACAAGTGGAATAACGATAATGATTTTGGAAAGTGACAATGGAAGATGAAAGCGGCTCTAAGGAGGAATCAGATGCATCAGGTAGTGTTTGATACACATTTGTTGCCGGCGGACATCTGAATGTTAAGAGAGATGAAATGGAAGAGTAGACATTTATTACACTTCAACTTGCTATGAGAGAGAATGTTATCTCTAGAATTAGTGGTGAGATGACCGTCAAGGGTATTTTGGAGAAGTTGGAGGAGTTATACATGAAGAAGCCACTCACTAATCGTTTGAACTTGTTGCGAACGTTTTTCACTTATAAGATTAAAGAAGGAACTTCGCCGAGGGCACATTTGAATGTGTTTGATTATTTTCCAATGAAGATGAAAGCGGTAGATTTGAAGATTGAGGAAGAGCAAAATGCAACGATATAGTTGTGTTCGTTGCCGGACCGCTATACGAATTTCTCAAATAGTTTGATCTATAACTGTGATATATTGACGTTGGATGATGCCAAGATGGGTCTTCCTAGTGAGGAATTGAGAGATCAAATGGAGGAGTTGAGTGTGGGAATTAGTAATGCCAGTAATGGTCAAGGTTTGTTTGTGTAGAAGGAGAAATATGTGAAGAAGGAGAACCAGGGGCATTTCAAATCTAGGAATCCCAGTTGAAGAGGGAAGTCGAAGGAAAGGAAAGGCAAGTGCTATATTTGTAAGAAACCCGGTCATTGGAAGAATGAGTATCCGGACAAGGAGAAGACAAAGGCAAAGAAGGAAGTACCTTCTTCATTCGTAGCGGTGGAAAGAGGTGTTGGTTATGGAGACATGGATGTATTGACGGCGGTAGCATCAGATGTTTTGGGGAGCGATTGGGCGCTCGACTCGGGGGCGTTTTATCATATGACGCATTATATAAATTCATTTTCTTCTTATGTCGACAAGGATGGAAATGCAATTGTTATGGGTAATGGTGTTATGTGTAAGTCGGAAGGCATTGGTTTCATGCAAATGAAGATGTTTGACCGAGAGGTTCGTACTCTCACTAACGTGAAGCGCTATATTCTGGGACTTAGGAAATCTCTTATTTCTTTGGGGTAAATGGATTCTTTGGGATGCAAGATTACTATTGAAAGTGATTGCTTGAGGTTTCAAAGGGGGCGCTTGTGGTTATGAAAGATGCTAGAGCTAATGGTGTTTATTTGCTTCAAGTAGTGATTGTTGAAGGTGAAACTTTCATAGGCGTTGATAGTTCTTGTGGCTTGGATGCGACAAGGTTGTGGTATTTGAGATCGAATCATGACTCAGAGAAGAGTTTGGATATTCTTCGAAAAAGGGAGATGATTGGTGGAGAAATTTTTAACAAGTTGAAGTTTTGCGAAGAGTGTGTTATGGGGAAGCAAACTAAAGTGACATTCGATGAAGAAAAACAAGATTCGAGAGGAATTCTTGCGTATGTGCACACGGATGTTTGGGGACCGGCACGACGGTGCATTTTTTGGGAGAAGCAAGGTATTATATTTCCTTCGTAGATGACTTTTCTCGTAAAGTTTGGGTGTATGTAATGAAGGCCAAGTCGGAGGCATTTGCTAAGTTCAAAGAATGAAGGACTCTTGTTGAGAATGAGAGTGGTAGGTCTTTGAAGGTTCTTAGTTCCGACAATGGCAGAGAGTATGTTTCCGGAGAATCGTGGATTATTGCAAGCATCATGGTATTTAGAGGCATTTTACTACACCAAGACATCCTCAATCAAATTGGGTTGCGGAGAGGATGAACCGTAACTCTACTTGAGAGAGCTCAATGCTTGAGATTGACATCGGGTTTGTCTAAGTGATTTTGGGCAGAAGCGTTGTCAACCGCGGTGCATATCGTGAATCAAATTCCGTGCTAGGCTATTGGTAACAAAATTTCGAAGGAAGTGTGGACGGAAAAGAGCATTGACTTGAGTTATCTTCGTATGTTTGAAAGTCCCGTGTATGTGCATGATCCGGGTGATAAGATTGAGCGTATAACGTTCAAAGGGATTTTGCTTGATTACGAGGACGGAGTGAAAAACTATCGGATTTGGAATCTGGAAACGAAGAAGGTTAGATTATCTCTAAATGTTACTTTTGATGAGACGGTTATGTTCAAGGAGTGATGGCTCATCGGACGTTCCAGATTTGGTTCATGGTGAATCAAAGGAGAAAGAGGTCATTACCACATTTTGTCTAAGGAAAGGAGAGAGTAGAGTTGTTGGAGATGCTTGTGTGGAAGAAGCGGTTGATGGAACATTACATAGTCCACATGGTGTCTTTAGTAGTGTTGGTGATGTACACGAGTCTAAAGATGATTCGGTTTAAGGTGGAGATGAACGCAGTCCGAGTGATGGTATTGCTACTTGGGTTGGTTGTCGTGCTATAAGGTCATCCGATAGGTATAGTGATTAAAACTACCTAAGCTTTTGTGATATAGGTTGGACTATGCGCTTCATATAGTCCAAGATGAACCGATGGATTTGGTAACGTAATGAAATCGAGTGATAGATCGAAATGGATTTGTGTCATGGAGGAAAAGATGCAAACGTTGATGAAGAACCAAACTTGGGAGTTGGTTCCACTTTCTAAAAGAAACAGGCAATTGGGTGCAAATTGATATACAAGGTGAAAGATGATGGAAGATACAAAACTAGGCTAGTGGCTAAGGGGTTTGCACAAAGGAAGGAAAAGGTGTACGATGAGATATTCACACCGGTTGTGCGTCATACTTCTATCCGGATATTACTTGCTATAGTTGTTATTCATAACTTAGAGTTGAAGCAACTTGATGTGAAAACAGTTTTCTTGCATGGTGACTTGGATGAAGACATCTACATGAGGCAACCAGAATGGTTTATTGTAGATGGTAAGTATAACTTGGCATGCGAGCTAAGAAATCACTATATGGGTTGAAGCAATCGCCTCAGCAATGGTAGAAGATGTTCGATCATTTCATACTTGAAAGTGGCTTCCATCGAATCATCAAAAGGTTAGAAAATGATTGTTTTGCTCTTGTACTTGGACGATATGCTCATAGCTTCAAAGGATAAGGCGGAAATCAGCAAGTTAAAACTGAGATTGAAAGCGAAATTCGAAATGAAACACCTTGGAGAAGCTAAGAAAATATTGGGCATGTAAATTGAAAGGGACCGAAAATGTTTTGAGTTGAAATTGATTCAAAGGAGTATATAAAGAAAGTGCTTTGCCAATTTAGCATGGAGAATGCAAAGGTGTCGAATACACCGTTACCTTTACATGTGTCGCTTTCGAGTCAAGAATCACCTATCGGAAAGAAAGACAAGGCTTATATGGCGTCGGTGCCATATGCAAGTGCGGTTGGTAGTTTGATGTATGTCATGGTGTGTACACGACCCGATGTTGCAAATGTCGTTGGGATGATTAGCCGGTTCGTGGCTAATCCGGGAAAATCGCATTGGGAAGTGGTCAAGCTTATTTTAAGATACTTGAAAGGTACAACATATCATGGAATTGTCTTTCGGGGTAGTAAGAGAAATAGTTGCAATTTGGTTGGTTATTGCAATTCAAACTCCGCCGGTGATAGAGATCAGAGAAAGTCAACTTTCAGATATGTCTTCACACTTGGTGGTACGACCATAAATCGGAGATCGAGATTGCAAACCGTGGATGCTTTATCCACTATGGAGACAGAGTAGTTAATAGGTGTGGTAGATGCGGCAAAGGAGGCACTCTATTTGAAGCGTTTGTTGTGTGACTTGGGGTTTGAACACAATAGCATCGATGTTCACTTTGATAGCCAAAGTGTTATCCATTTGCCGGAGAACTTGGCGTTTAGCTCACGAACTAGGGGTGAGCTAGGGCCATCAATTTCTAACACGACTCGTAACCTACACGAAAAAAACCCGACCCGACCCGACCCATTTATAAACGGGTCAATTTCGGGTCTATCCGCTCTGACCCGTTTAATAAACGGGTTGACCCTACCCGACCCACGAACCCGTTTCTGACCCGACATGACCCACTTAATATAAAACATATTTTATTACTCTACAATCTACAAAACATAGGCCCAGCCCAGTCCACTACCCATTTGCCGCTTTATCCTAATTTACCAATTACCAAGCTGCTACTCATTCAGTCATTCTAATTTCTGCGGTTCTACCTCTTCACTGATTTACTCCTTCACGTTTTCATGTTTATTATCACATTAACAACTTTTTACATTTTTATTCTCATCTTTGTGACGGCCCGCCCCGAACCAGCCGACATTTCCCCGAAATGCCCTGTATCAATATCCAACCAGCACGGGACGGTCGCCAAAGAAAAGGGTTGAAGCTAAACTATCAAAGGAACCTGTAGTATATCTCACAACGCATGGAATAAAATATAATAATAATATAACTTTGACATAAAACAGGCGAGACAGCGCATAAGCTGAAAACTAAACCATCATAGCAGCGGAATCCAAAATACAGCTTTTGATCCAACATCATTATTACAACTTCAAAAATACTGTCTCTAAAGCAAAAGAAAGGAAAGGTACACTACTAATGTCAAGCAGTGACCAGTAACAACACAGGGAAAATATATGTAGATAATACGTGAGAGCCTCCTTCTCGTCTCCGGATCATCTATTCATGCGTAACCAGCTAACCTGTCTCTAGTCTGCTCGTTTAGGAGCACCCAGAGTAATAAGAAGAGACATAAAACTCTTGGTTAGATAAAAGTCTGGTATGAGCGATAAGAAGCAAAACAGAACAGTAACAGGTATAACTAGCCATACCTGAACCTGGACCTGCAACCAAAGAGTTAGCACAACAAGATGTACAATACTCTAAGGTGACATCGACATATTGTGTAAAGATACGGAGGAGGGGTGTGCATGTCATAGTGATGTCAAACAATCAAGCATATCAATCATCCTCACATCTCTCACTCAGTGCGTAAAGCATACGATATCCACCGTTTTGATAACCAAAATCCTCTGCTATGATCACTCTGCCCCCATGGAGTCATGATGGCTCCACTGCACTAATCCATAGCCACTAATCCCTTGCTATGTCCACTCTGCCCCATGAAGTCATGACGACTCCACTGCACTGACTCATAACCATGCTACGATCACTCTGCCCCATGGAGTAATAACTACCCCACTGCACTGATCCGTAGCCTAACATCCGTCTTGGTGGTGAATCAAAGTTATGGACGTTGATAACCCCTTAGCACACATCCCGCAGCAAAGCCGAATTCATGAAGCTAACTCGTTGGTTCTCAACTGGATCCTGAGTTCTACTTCATATTTGGACTACCTTTGCATCTCGGGTTTTGGTCTCCTCCGGATCGGTTCAGTCCTTCTCTTTGCTTAACCTCAGTTTGGTAACCTTCTTGAAGCAGCTCGGTTCGGCTATGCAACATTCAAATACTACGGTTCGGTTCAAGTAACGTGGTTCGGTTCAGGTATGGTGCTCGGGTTCGTGATCTCCCTTGGCCATCGGTTCGTGAGCTTCTGAAGCGGTTCGGGTCAGTTCGGAGCTCTTGGTTCTTGGTGCACGGCTCGTGAGACACCAGCTCAGCTCGTGGGAGGTCATCCGGGTCGGTTCGTGAGCCCCTATCCTAGACGGATCGTGGTGTACGGTTCGGTGCTTCTCCGGGTGAGCGGGTCGGGTCGTGATCGGTTCGTCCCCCACCGATCCGATCCGGTTTAAATCAAAATCCTGCACTGTTTCCTGCAACTTTTCCAGCAACTATTTACGCAACACGACGACGTTTTCGACCATTCTAACTATTCAGCAATCATAAATCATACCAAACAGTCATAGCAACATAGAACATCAACCATAAACACCGAAATGATAAATAACTATGTCAAAATGGATCAAACATACCTGAAACCCATATTTTCCCCTTAATCATGTTTAACCATAACTAATGATAGGATTAGTAAAATATATCCAAATTAACCCAAATTTCTAACAGAGACTTAAAATAATATTTAAGAATTTCTAAACATTTTTCCAGAATTTAATCATGTATAATTTTGTTAATTTACACTAATCACCCTTAATTAGCCGTAATTAGTGAAAAACAATGCAAATCACTCACCTTAGCCACAAATTACTTATAAATCTGAAAGTATCTCTGATATGGGTCGAATGTCTATGTGTTCCAGCAGCTCTATCCCAAATTCTATGCTAACCCGCCTTGGTTTGATGTAGATTAGACTAAAACTTGATTAAACGGTGATTAGAAGGTGATTTGGGTGTTGAAGGCCATTGTTAGGGTTGAAGAGAGGTAAGTGGCAGCTGGAAAATGACAAAGAAAAGGTTTCTCTAACCCTAATAAACCCTTATATGGCTCAAATCCCGAAATCCCCAATGGGCCTAGCTGCTAATTACCCTATTAAGCTCATTTAAGCTGTTTTTCACCTTCCAAACATTAATTCAGCCATATCTCACAAACAGTAAGTCCGTTTGGCTAATGTGACCACTCTACGGAAAGAGAAATCATCATTCGAAGCCAATGGTAGGGGTTTCAGGTTATAACTTCTTACCAATCAAAAGTTATAGGCGAAACAAGATCCACCAGGGGTAATACGGTCATTTAAAAACCGACAAAAATCATGAACATGGGAAATGACCCCAGTACTCGTTCCCCAAAGTTACACGACCATACAACCTCATATGAAAAAGAAATAAATATTTTACGATCCTTCGATACGTAAAATGCGGATTGTTACAATCTTAGCATGCAACAAGTGAATGACGACAACACCCTTCTTCATGTTTTCATCTTTTTATACAAATATTTTTATTAATGGGTTACACGAATCAAACCTGAAACCCGCACGATTATAAATGGGTTAACCCGAAACCGACCCGTTTAATAAACTGGTTGAGCTAACACGACCCGAACACCACGACTTGATCCGACTCGAATCCGACCCATTGACAGCCCTAGGGTGAGCGTTCGGTTGGTTTTGTGGTAAAAATTATCAAACGAATTAAAACCGAACGGTCAATAACCGATTTAACCGAATTAAGTTCGGTTAATTTGGTTGATAACCGATTTAACCGAATTGCAAAGAGGTTCCAATATTTAAATGACTAATTCGCTCAATGGAAAATATACATGTGTGTTTGAAGAGATTGTTCTATCTTCTTGTATTTTATCACTAAACCGATTATTTAAATTACTAGAATACTATCAAATTGAAAAAAAAATTCGGTTAATTCGGTTAAACCGATAACCGATAAAATATATTTTTCACACCAAACTCAAAACGATTAAATGTCAAATCCGAACCGAACCGACCAAAATAGGTTGGTTCGGTCGGTTAATTCGGTTATAACCGAATATTGCTCACCCTGTCACTCACTAAGCACATAGAAGTGAGGTAGTCGTTTTTGGTAGCCATATACGAAGATAAGCGGAATAGCTTCGGGAAGTTCACACAAATGACAATGCAGCAGATATGTTCACCAAAATGTTGCCGTATGGGAAGTTCAAACATTGCTCGAACTTGATTCGCTTGGAGAAGTGCTAGGTGTCACTAGGTGACACGGATGAGAGAGGAGATTAGTCTTGATGAGGAAGAGTAGCGGTGCGAGATTGAAGTTCTATCTTCTTGTAAGTACTAGTTGATACTCCTAAGTTCTATCTGAACTCGTTGATGAAGTACAATGGAGGGTGGCTTTGTCAGAACTTATTGGGAAAACAATCAAGCTTGGGTGAAACTAGAAGTAGTGATAGTTGGAGATATCGGTTGTAGATGATGGTATGGTACCATTGGTGTTGGAGATGAATATAGTATCGAGGTGGAATGTTAAATTTTGCGATACTATATGATAGAATCGAAGAGGATGGATGTTGCTTCGTGTAGGAGAAGACCGTTCACAAATCGGTGCTCGCATGTGGGAGATATGGCGGAGAGGCAACATATCTGTAGGCTGAGAGTATTTTCAAACGTCTGGAATTTCTTCCAAACGTCTGGAACCGGCCAAGGTATATTCCTGAAGCGATATCCAAACGTCTGGGAAGCGATTAAGACGTTTGGTAAAGAATCCAGACGTCTGATTCGAGTCAGATTGGAATCCTGAGAATAATTTCAGATGTCTGGATCGGAGGTCGGGCTGTTTTCAGGCCTGGGAGAAAGGTGTTGATTTGTGGATTAGCCAGGGGCATTGTGGTCAATTGCCTGAGGTTTTTTACACAACTATATAAACCATTCTTTCTCAGATTTGAAAAGGGTGATTGGTTCATCAAATCAAGGGTTTATTCCTCCATTAATTAGGATTGACAATCCTAATATTTCTTTAATTCTACTCTCCACAAACTTTTATTCTCTAGTGAATATTGGATCATTGTAATCAATCCTTTGTACTTTTCTCATTTGATAATAATAAAAGCTCTTTTTCAAAGTGGATGTACACTAACAAATTGTTAGGGGAACCACTATAAATCTTGGTGTGATTTATTTTATTGTTATCGATTTATTATATTGCTTGTTTTGTGGTTGTGATTGGATTCGAATCATTTGAGATTGGTTTAATCATAGATTGGTTTTTTATGCATTATCTAGCACGATCTAGCTTGTTTTCCGCTACGTTAGGGATTAGATTAAGCGGTCTCAATCGGTGTTGTTCCCCAACATACCATATATAGTATCACAATTATTATAAATATATTACGATGTGAGATTTGTACTCCATTCAATCCATGCATCCACTCTGCTCCAATGCGAGACAAGCGTAGTGCATTGTTTCCATGACAATAAAATATTTTCTCCAGTTAAATTAGGTTTTATACTGAAATAACATAGCTCATTTTGTTTTATATGAGTGATTCATATGCTGAAATTTTCGAACGTATTATTGTTAGATCCAAAAAAGAGGGAAAAACATAAATAAACTTTTTCTCAACTTAACAACTGAGATACCGATAAGTTCGGGTAATAAATTTTTTATTTGTTGCTCTATCAATCTTAATAAGTGGTCATTGTTAATTTGTTAAGGGTCACTTTGGCATCTTTGTTGGAGAACAACACTTTGGACCACATTTTAGTATCATGCTTAATTCTTGGATTCAATAGAATCTAAGAAAGTGAACAGCACAACCAGGAACATATTACGACCTAGAATGTGCTAGGAATATAATTTGTAGATATGGATTTCTTTCGTGCAAAACTCTTAACAAGAAAAAGGCTACAATGATTCTTCCAATCTTGCTCAGCTTTTCATGTACATGTTTTGAACATCACTATAATCATTTTCACTTTACATAGCGTAAAGTTGGGATGCAATGAAACTCATTTGATTTCTATCCGAATTTCATGTCGGATAAATAATTTCATGTAGATCTTGTTGAGAGTTCTTTCATATACTTGGAACTTGGTCGATAAATCTTGTATTCTTTCTCCCATAAAGATTAAAGATAGGCCCAACTTGATCCTCCCAGAAGAAGACTAAAATAGACCAGAGCATATTTATTTCTGCTAAGATGTAGTCCATTTGTCATTATAGAACAGAATGGGACTGCATTAAAATTCTTTCCTTAGAAGAAGGATAACGAACATTTGGGCACATTTCTTAAATATAACCGACAGGCATGTGCTTCAAGTATTATGAGTAACATAGAACAATGCAGATGGTATATCTTTTATTAATATTTGGTTTTAAAATGCAAACTTTTTATCTGACCGTAAACTTTCAAAAATATATTTAGATATATGTATCTTTTATGTATCACTTCCAATTAAAATTTAGCGATTAAACCATTATTACAGATTCAAATTGTATTTCTACAAACATTAACAAATCATAGTATTGTTTGAAAGTATGATCTAATAGGTAAACAAACTTCACAGTATCGTTCTTTAATAATTAATAACACAAATAAAAATTCAAACTTATAAAAATTTAGATGTTGCAGCTTAGAATTTAGAAATAAAAAGTCAAATAGTTACGCATGGTTTCAACTTAAACATATAACTAAAAATCGGTGTAAATCGTTTTGTGTTGTGTACATACACCGGTTTTAAAAATATAATTCTTGCTTAAAGCATGTGCCGTGATCACACGCCCCTTACACTTGTATGTAAAGTTATGTTGGACTGTGCAAAGTTGAAATGTATATGCTATGTAGAAAATTTATGTTATGAATATGGTCATACAGTAGCCACTGGGTAAAACCATGATAGCGCACATATTAGATAACCAAAGCACAAATTCAGCCATATACTTGAAAAATTGTGGATAAGTATGAGCAGTTATCGATCCTTTATTCAACCATCTAGAAATATTCTATTCCACCTTTCAACTTCAATATGCATAAACGTGGACTCATAATCTACGACATGTTATAATATTCTTGAATTGATAATGCAGTCAGGATGCTGCAAGCCACCGACATCGTGTGGATTCGTGTACGTAAATGAAACGGTCTGGAACCCAAATGGAGCATCTGTGATCGTAGATGACATTGATTGCACTCGGTGGAGCAACGACCAAAACCAGCTTTGCTTTGACTGCGACTCCTGCAAAGCTGGTGTGCTCGCAAGCATTAGGCATAGTTGGAGAAAAGTATCGGTTATCAATGTTGTAGTTCTGGTTGTGCTTGTCGTTGTGTACGGCATTGGTTGTGCCGCGTTTAGGAATAATAGGAGGATGGATAATGATGAAGCTTATGGACAGGCTAGGATCACCAAAGCTCGGCCCAGTCGGTTTCAGTTCTGATTATACTCTGCTTTTTTCGTGTTCCTGTGTATGATATGTAATTGCTTGAACTTGCTTGTTTGTAATTTGTAATCTGTGTAGGAGAACTGGTAAAACCTTGTTTATGTTGATGTATATTAACGAGTAAATTCTGTTGTTGTTCGTTAAAGAAACTTTACAGCAATCCATTTGACAAACTGACCTATAATTTACAAGTTTCTCAAAAGGTTTACACCAGAAAATATTAGCGAGGACAAAATTGTAGCCTTTTGAAAGTTTAAGGACAATCCGTCTAAAAATTCTTGAACAGAACGAAACGTTAATAATTTTAAATGGATATCAATTTCCGTATGCTATTTATCGTCTTTGTTTTCATCGTTCTTACTTGTTCATTTCCGATCGTTTTGTTTTCCACGAACCTTAACATGCGTACGTTCATTGAAATTAAAATTTGCATGCGTTCAAGACTGATACATCTCCGTTTTCGGTTGAATTGGGTTAAAATGACGTTCATATTTGTACACTTAATTATTATTATTATTTTTTCTCATTAGCATTTTAACTCATTTTGAAAAATTGTGATAGGTTTAGAGTTTTCTGTTTGTTGTTGATGATTAATGGCGTGTTTGAGCAGTAGCAGGTTCGATATCTTCCTTTTTGCGTTATTGACGTAGAAATCTTACTTTTTATTTTTTATTCGAACGTTATTTAGATAATGTTCTGTAGTTATTTGTATGATTTACATTGCATTCGTTGAAATTTTATTACTGTGTTTTGTTTTGTTTTGCTTATTTCAGGTTTTGGATATCAACTTTTTTTTTTGTAAGTATCAGCTTTAGTTAAATGAAGAGTATAATTATTTTTTGTTTTAATTCTAGTTTTGGAATCGTAGTTGATACATAGTTCATATGGTTGCATTGGTCATAAGTGTGTGAATTGAACTGCTGATTTTTTTAATCAAACAAATCATGATCTTTGGTTATGTGTCATTTTTGTTTTAAAATTTGTAGTAGTTATTGGGTATTAATTTTATATTATGTATGTTTCAGTTGCATAACTGTTGGTGTCAGTATTATGAACTGAGGGAATTTGTGGTTTCTTTTCGTTTTTGATGATTAGTGATGTGTCTTTGGTCAGTATCAGCGGGTTTGATACTTTTTTTGTGTTATTGACGATGAAATATTACTTTTTATTTTTGATTTGGATGTTGTTTAAGTTTTGTTCTGTTGTCAGTTACATGATTTACATTGCATTTGATGAAATTGTATTGATGTGCTTAGTTTGGTTTATTTCAGGTTTTAGGTATAAATTTGTATTTTTTTTTAGCATGATTTTAAATTTAATGAAGTGTTTTAGCACCAAAATTATCAAGGAGAAAGAACGTGTCGAAACATGGGTGAAGGGGTGCCAAAATCAACAACCCTTCGACAGAGATAAGATTGTCCCATGAACATGCTTTCAGAGTCGGAAATCAAAAAGCAAAGAACCCTATTTAATAGAAAAAGCCCACGTCGATGAAACTCGAAGGGCACAATCTTCAAAACAGTTACTTCAAGTCATGAGGAATGAAGCCGCAAGTTCCGTCCCTCTAAAGAAACCCCTGTCGACATAACCCAAAGGGCTCTGTCACTAGAGTTAACATCCCCAAGCATGTAAAGCTCAGTTTAGTATTCCTGACGGATTACCCGAAGGGAGAATACTAAGAAACCTAACCATCCACCAATTGATCATCACAAACAATTTTCGAAGAACGAAGCCGTAAGCAGCACCGAAAGCCCGAGGTTTCTAGAAGCTCACTTCTTCAATAGCTAGTCTAGGCTTCAATGTCCGAAAGCACTCCTTCAGAAAATGTTACAACGACACCATATCACTCTTTTAAGAGACAACAAGAGACGCCTTCATTTAACTTCCGCAATTGCTTCCACTAAATAGTCGGGATGAATCCCATATGATGAGAGGAGGGGCCAACCCGCACCTATAAGTACGACCATAGGGGTCCAAAATAAGGATCCAGTTTTCTCATTCTCAATTTTGTATCTATAAGTTTAAGATGTAAACCCCTAATTCCTAAATCAATTAAGGAGGAAAAATATGTAATCATAAAATTCATTAATAAAGAGTATTTGCCATGCAATTGAGATAACAAAGTCGTACTTATTTAGTTTTACTTTATTATTATGTCTTAACCTTGCAGATTTCATATCCAATACATCCAATGCCGAAACACTTCTGGAAGTTTACGAAAGGTCCAAACATCAGAACAAGTTAACTGTATTTACTTTAAGATTGGATCGTCCGAAACCCCACAATTCATAACCTACCAATGGTTACCTGAGATGATTAAACCTAGTTAAGATCCAAGGCACCATTCCAATTGCGATAAGCCTTTCGTCAGCCTTGCCGACACCATGTAAACCTCATAAACCAGAAACGAAATGATGGTTTCCTAAGTAGACCTAAATTAGTAAGAGCTTAGCGCCCACTTTCGTAAGACCGAATGGCCCTTCACTGAATCACCGAAAGAGAACCCAAGAAACCTACATGGATTCCCATCTCAAGAATAATAAGGATTCCAGGTTACCATACCACGGACTAAGGACCTGGCCAAAAGGTTCATACTGAAACTAGTTGACTAACATCAACGGACACTGATTATATACAGAACTCAAGCTATCTTTTTATGGTCTTCAATCCCTTGCCGTATTGATATCTTATCATTATATGTACAGGAATTCGCTTTCGGAAGTCATCAGAAGCATATAATGGAAATTACTTTACAGAAATGGTCTCTAAGCTTAACCTAATCCTTCCAAAGTGTATGAACCTATTGGAATACACAGTGTAACACCCCGTATTTCTGTTAACACTAAAGTAACGAATTAAAGAATATTTAATTTATAATGTGAGAATTAAGGGAAACGGGTTACGCCATTGTGTTCGTCTCGGAATTCTGGTCGAGATAGAATCCGAGTTTGCGTGAATTGGACTTCGTATGAAGAAGTTATGGCGATCGGATGTTTCAGAAAAATTCAAACAGATTTCAAAAATTCGAATTTCAGACTCAGATTGGGCTAGGCGGGAAAAATCCCGCCAGGGCCAGGTCTACCAGGGGGTCGACCTTCCCATACAGGTCGACCAGGGGGTCGACCTTCCCCCCCGGGCAGATTTGTTTGATGACGATTTTTTGACTCTTAGCTGAGTCATTAGGGCTGAATTATCACCCTATCTTGACTGAATGGCTATGGTTCATTCTAGGTTGATCGGATGACCTAAATTAATCCTAAACTCTATAAAAACACATGTAGACTCAAACCCTAAAATCAAATAAAAATTAGAATCATGGCCTCCATGCTGTCACCTTGCAACCTAGAATAGCCGCCACCAATTAGAGAGGAACAAAAGCTAATCAATTCAATTCTAATCTAAACTGCAACAAATTGTCTTCTTCAAAGGAAAGCTAAATCAATTTCAGAACTCAAGACCTTATTTGAGTTGTGATTTCGATTTCTTTAATAAGATAATTAACAATTTAATTAGGTTGAGTTATGATTTGAGTTATATGGTTATGTTGTGAATCATTGACCGTTATGGCATTATCTATGTTGTAAATCTATGATGTTATTGTCTATGTTGTAAAGCTGTGATGTTATTATCTATGTAGCAAATCTATGTTAATTGTTGGCTTATGTACAATTAATTCATAATGATGCTTCATATGCTAGTTTGGGTATGTTTGTGGAACAAATTCATATGTTAAATCATATGTATGTATGCAAGTCTAGATGTTAATTTAGATATGAATCATATGCAAGTTAGTGAGAATCATATACCACCTTACATGTTTCATGACATCTATTTTATGTGTAAATTGGATCTAAAGTTTAGGCTATGACATGTGTGAGTTAGATGCAAGTTTACATCATAATTCATGTTGCATAAATCACATATGCAAGTGTGTGTGTGTGTGTATATATATATATATATATATATATATATATATATATATATATATATATATTTGGAGCGTGAATCATGTAATGAAAGTTTGAAATTCCTAGGCAAGTTCATACCTTTATGTTAAAACTACATAAGTTATGAAAGAACATGTCTTATACACCCATTGTCTATGCAAGTTTAGATGAAACACCTTATTCACACATGCAAGTTCACCCCTTATGTTTAGATCTATATGCCAATTCATGTTATGACTTTTGTTCGTAAGTTAGATCTAATTTATATTCTATGCATGTTGTGATGTTTTCTCTTTATTCCATAAGTTAGACTATTCGAGTCTAACGTATATTTCATGTTAAACGAACGAACGTACAACGTGGGGCAATGGGATAATATTAAAATATTTAATATTTAGAATTGGCATAAATGACTTAAATGTGATGTTAATTGGTATAATTTTATATACCATAAATAGATGGACATAATTAAGGTGTTAATTATGGACATAGTTAAATTTGTAATTGATTGACAATTTGAATAGGGAAATTAATTCAAATTGGGGGTAATTAATTATGTGTAATAATAAACCGCCTAAGACACAAGGTTAGACTCGTTTGTGGTGTAAGACTGCCCGGACCCGCCCGGTAAATCCAGCTGCCACAAATGCCAGTCTAATGTGGGAGGTCTTAGGCATAAATTAAATGCGTAACAGTTGTAAAGACACGAGATTAGGCTCGTTTGTGGTGTAAGACTGCCCGGACCCGCCCGACAAATCCAGCTGCCACAAATGTCAGTCTAATGTGGGAGTACTTTACAAGGTTACGGTCTTAATGAATTAAGAAACACTTATCCAGATAAAACATGTAGTGTGACATGAAGGGGTTAAGTGGGTGCCTTGGGTGGCATGTGGAATTTAGTGGGTGCCTTGGGTGGCATTTGAAATACGATTAGATGCACTTAACCAAGATTGAAACATGTAAGAAGACATGAATAAGAATGGGGTTAAGTGGGGAAAAACCTTAGAGGGGACCAAGCGTAGGTGGAAAGTTTGTGTCATGCATGTGGGCCCTTTTCAAACCAGTAACCCATTAAGTATCTTTGTGGGCTCGACCCAAGTCGAGGACGGGACACGCGTACTAGATTTGATTGTAAGAGGTCAAAACGGGTCAGCGGTGGCAACGCAAGTCCAATGGGTTCATATGCGTGTGTGGGCCCGGGCTGGTAGGTAAGACGTTGTTGCATTGTGTAGATATAAGCCGTGCATTTTTGGTTGTATCGGGTTGCCACTTTGGGGAGTGATACACCTCACTGTGGGGCCAGCACGGGTATCTACGAGTTAGAGAGCCGATCGAATGGGGGTAGTTGGTACACCTAGTAGAGATAGGGGCAGACGGCACCTATGAAGGTAGCTAGGGGTACACGAAACTACCATTAGTAGTATTAAGTTCTGTAGGCGGGATCAATCTTTAGAGTGACTAGTGGTGGTGCAGTATAGTAATTATCTTATAGTGACTAGGTGCGCCTTTAACGTTATCTTTGTTCGTCTTGTTTCCTTGTTTGCTCTGTCATACCCAATTGTTCACAATCATTTCCTTATTTTCCAGCTTATGCCTTATCCTAGTTATTTTGATAATTATATTGTTAAAGTTATCGCACTCGCCAGACTTTATGTCTAACCCCCTTTTCTTTCCACCTCTTTTCTTCCTTTCCCCCCTCCTTAGGTTTGCAAGGAGGGAATACTACAGCTTAGTGCCGATTTCTTTCAGTTGCTTGAAGAGAGTAGATGTATCGCTTTGGACTCTCTCATCTTTATGGCTTTCTTATGCTCAGTGGGGATTTATGCATTTATGTTATTTAAGTATTTGCATCTTTATGTACTTTGAAGTTTTTGGAAAAGACTATTGATCCTGTTGTAATAGCTTTGGAGACTACTTATGTAAATTCGCCTTGAGTTATGATGCAATGAAATAAGTTTTATCTTCCGCTGTGTTGTTTTATTTATTTATTCTTGTAATTTATCTGTTTTATACAACAATAACGCTTCATGGACATTGATGCATTCCCTTTGTGAATGACATTAATGGACATGGGGTGTTACACGTGGTATCAGAGCTATGGTTACAAGAACAGATAAAAAGTTTTGAAAAGTGTTTTCAAAAGTATTATTTTCCTAGAAAGTATTTTAGAAAACTTATTTTAAAGAAGCTATTTTCAAGGAAAGTTTACTTTAAAGAGCATAATCCCCGCAAGCCATACATCTCTCTTTCGCTTCCCTTGTTTTAAAACTCTTTATTTTTCTTTTCAGCATGTCTGGAGCATCTGAGATACCGGAGGGTGTTCATGTACCCGGTTGGTTTCGTCAATATCTCGAGGCTAGGGCCGTCGCCGCAGGTCCGGCCAACGTTCCTCCTCCTCCTCCCCCAGCTCGAGTCATTCCTCCGCGTGGAGATACTTTCTCCAAGATGTGTAAAGACTTTCGTTTGATGGAAGGAAAATCTTTTAGTGGGACTGAAACGTTCATCGAAGCTAGAAATTGGTTGAAAGAAGTGGAGGATCTGTTTGGCATTTTCGATTTGGAAGATTGTAAGAAGGTCCAATTGGCTGCTTGGTCGATAAAGGACGAAGCTTCGTTTTGGTGGGAAGTCACTAATGGAGAGCGTCCAGTTGATACATGGCCAGATTTCAGGCGTAGGTTTGAGGCAAAGTTTCTCTCACGGGCTGAAGAGAATTTATATATGGAAAGATTTTTGGCGTTGAAGAAGGGAATCTATCTGTGAAAGAATACGTCAACAAGTTCAATCAGTTGGTGAGATTTGGCTTGGACTTGGTGAATGCACTCGAAAAGAAGGCCCTGAGATTTGTTAAGGGTTTGAACGAGCCACTACATGGATTAGCTATGACCCACATCCCTATGGGGGCCACTTTGAGAGACTAGTTGATATGGCGCTTATGCATGAAGAGGAAAAGGGCATCAATGCTAATAAGGCACCTGAGAAGAAAGGGAATCAAAAGAAACCGCAGCAGCAACAACAAAACAAGAAGGGCGGGAAGAACAATAATGGCAAAGGAAAGAAGAAGTGCTTTAATTGTGGGACACCAGGCCATCTGAGTAAAAACTGTAGGAAAATGAAGAAGACTGGCTGTTTCCACTGTGGAGAGGCAAGTCATATAGTTAAGGACTGCCCAAGGAAATAGGGACAAGGGCAAAGAACTTCTGGAGGGCAGCTTCAGGCTCTCATGGCACCAGGGCAGGCAAGGGAGCAGGTCCAGGCTCTCGCGGTCCCACCGCTGCAAGAACGAGGTAGAAACATTTCCGTTGAGAGTTTAGTTTTTCTGTTTGATCATCCTGTCTGTACTTTATTCAATTCTGGCGCATCACATTCGTTTATCTCTACATCATTAGTTAAAACATTGCACTTAAATACTAGTCTTGTTGAGGATCCCATTGTAGTCTCAAATCCTATTGGTGGATCGGCTCATTTATCCATGGTTTGTAGGGATTTGAGATTGTCTATCTTAGGCGTTGGTTTTGAATGTAATGCTTTTGTGCTTGGTTTCATGGGCTATGGGTTAATTCTAGGGGTGGATTGGCTAGCCAGATATGGTGCCATCCTAGATTGTGAACGAAGGGTAGTAAAATTGTTGACTCGTAGTGGAAAGACCCTTGATATTTCTTGTGACCCTAGAGGATCGGTGATGCTTAGTTATCTTGAGTCACTTGACGCATCCAATGATGATTTACATTCCGTTCGTATAGTCCGTGAATATGTTGATGTCTTCGATGAGGTAAGGGGTCTACCCCCAAAACGTGAGATAGACTTTCGTATTTATCTTGTAGACAATGCAAAACATATATCTCTACCAGTACGCCACATGGCTCCTTGTGAGAGGAGGGAACTCAATAAGCAAGTAGGGGAGTTGCTTGAGAAGGGGTTCATAAGACATAGTATATCGAAGTGGGGTGCTCCAGTAGTATTTGTCACGAAGGCGGATGGGTCCCTTAGACTTTGTGTGGACTATAGAGAACTTAATAAACTTACTAAGAAGAATAAGCACCCACTGCCGAGGATTGACGATCTCTTTGATCAGTTAGTTGGCGCCTCAGTGTTTTCGCAGTTGTACTTAGCAACTGGTTTCCATCAGTTGAGAGTGGCTGAGGATAGCATAGACAATATTTCCTTTAGGACTCCAGACGGTTTCTATGAATGGCTTGTAATGCTCTTTGGTTTGACAAACGCCCCCGCATACTTTGTTGACTTGATGAGTAGGGTGTTTAGGGAGTACCTTAATAAATTCGTGGTGGTCTTTGTGGATGACATCTTAATCTTTTCTAAGAGTGAGAAAGAGCACGCCCTACATCTTAGGGAAGTGTTGGAGACCCTTCGAGCGCATAACCTTAAAGCTAAATTTTCTAAATGTCACTTTTGGAGGAAGGAAGTGCGATTCTTAGGGCACGTGGTTTCCAAAGAAGGGATAACTGTGGATCCCACGAAGGTGGTGGCCATCCAAGATTGGAAGGTCCCTAAAAATGCTACCGAGGTGAGGAGTTTCTTGGGTTTGGCAGGCTACTATAGGAAGTTTGTCAAAGACTTCGTAAAGATATCAGCCCCATTGACACGTTTGACGAAGAAGAACCTAGTTTTCACGTGGGACGTAGATTGTGATGATGTGTTCCAACGTTTAAAGAGAGCTTTGACCACAGCCCCAGTCTTAGTGTTGCCAGATGGGAGTAAGTCATTTACCGTTTATACCGATGCTTGTGGGACAGGACTAGGCGCAGTCTTAATGTAAGAGGGGAGGGTAATAGCCTATGGAGGAAGGCAGTTGAGAGTGCATGAGAAAAATTACCCTACACATGACCTAGAGTTGGCCGCTATTTTTTTCACGCTTAAGTCTTGGCGCCATAATCTTCTTGACGAGAAATTCGAATTGTTCACAGACCACAAATCGCTAAAATACTTGTTCTCTCAGAAGGACTTGAACTTAAGGCAGCAAAGGTGGATGGAATTCTTAGCGTCCTACGATTTCGAGATAGCATATACCCCTGGCAAGGGTAACGTGGTGGCGGACGCCTTAAGTAGGAAAAGGTTGTCCTTGAGTCCGTTGTTTGTTGAGCGGCAAAGCTTAGAGTTCATCTCTACGTTTGACTTTAGACCTTCCATTGACTTTGTACCCAGTTTTCTAGCATCCTTGGAGGTCAGACCTACGCTTTTGGGACGGATTGGTGAGGCACAGCGAGATGACCCACAGTTGGTTGAGTTGGTATAAAAGCTCATAAGGGGGGAGTCATCGAGCCATCTCAGTAGGTATACCCTAGATGATAAGGGTTGGTTACGTAGGGACGGTAGACTTTGTGTACCACGAGACGAGAACTTGAGGAAGACCATTCTTGATGATGCACATCGTTCGAAGATGACCATTCATCCTGGCGGGGACAAGATGTACATGGACATGAGATGAGTTTACTTTTGGGCCGGTATGAAGAAGGATGTGGCCGAGTTTGTCGTTAGATGCTTGATGTGCCAACAAGTAAAAGTAGAGCAAAAGAAGCCCGGTGGGTTGCTTCACCCATTGGAAATCCCACAATGGAAGTGGGAGAGTGTCTCGATGGACTTTGTTGACGGGTTACCGAGATCGAGGAAGGGTAATACGGGGATTTGGGTCGTGGTAGACAAACTTACTAAGAGCGCCCATTTCATTCCCGTGAAGAGTAAGAGGACTGCTCCATGGTTAGCCTCTGTATACGTTCGAGAGATAGTTCGTTTGCACGGTGTTCCTTCTAGCATAGTGAGCGATCGCGATCCTATCTTTACTAGCGAGTTTTGGAAGAGCTTGCAAGAGGCGGTAGGGCCTCAGTTATGTTTGACCACCGCATATCATCCTCAGACGGACGACCAGACCAAGAGGGTGAATCGTATTCTAGAGGACCTTTTGAGGCTATGTGTTTTAGATTTCGGAGGTACATGGGAGGAGCATCTTCCCTTGATGGATTTCGTGTATAATAATAGCTTTCAGTCTAGCATTGGCATGGCGCCTTTCGAGGCTCTTTATGGAAGGCCTTGTCGTTCACCTACATGTTGGTGGGAATCTACGGATAAGATCTTACTTGGGCCCGACATGATTAGAGAGACTTCGGAAAATATCGATTTGATTCGAAGGAGGATGAAGACGGCGCAAGATTGGCAGAAATCTTATGCGGACAAGAGGAGGACAGATCTTGAGTTTGATATTGGGGACATGGTCTTTATCAAGGTGTCTCCATTACGGAATGTTGTTCGCTTTGGGTCCGTTGGGAAGTTAGCACCAAGGTTCGTAGGGTCGTTTCCTATTAAAGAGAGGATTGGACAGATGGCGTATAGAGTGGAGTTGCTTGAGAAACTTAGTGGTGTACACGACGTATTCCATGTATCACATTTGAGGAAGTGCTTGCACGAGACCGTGGAAGTGGTAGAGTCGAGCCTGCTTAGAGAGGTGGAGATAGAGCGTGGTGCGACGATTCGACGAGCTCCTACATGCATTCTTGGGTCGGAGATTAAGAAGTTGAGGAATCGAGAGGTCAAGCTAGTCAAAGCGCAATGGGGAGATGATGAGAGCGACGCTACTTGGGAGACGGAAGAGAAGATGCGTTCATTGTACCCATTTCTTTTCGAGGGTATGTCTTTTAATTTCTCCTTTATCGCTTAGCTTGTACTTGTTCTATCTTTAATATGTCCTCTCGCTAGTATCTTTGACCTTTAGATAAGGTAGTCTATGGTTGAAACATGTGTTTGAGACATGTTATGTATGATGGATGCATGTGGATGCAAGTGTTTGCTAGTGGTTGCTCGTGGATGCATATACACACACTTTAGGCACTAGATCGGCTCAGTCACTTTCATATTGCATATTGCATATTGCATATAAATGGATGTATTTGGTAAAATGAATGTACATTGAATGTAACAACCCGTATTTCTGATAACCTGTTATATCGTAAATCGAGGCAGAATTTAATTTATAAATCTGAATCAAGGGAAATGGGCTATGCCATTGCGTTCGTCTCGGAAAAATACGCGAAATAGAGTCCGAGTTTTCGAAAATCGGAGTCCGTACGGTCCGGTTAAGGCCTGAAGAAGTTTTCTGAAAATTCAAAGTTAAAAACAGATTTAAAATTCAGGTTTAAATTTCGAAATTGGGGGCCATTGGGCCAGGCGGGAAAATTCCCGCCAGAGCACCCAAGTCGACAGCCCTGTCGACTTGGGAGTCGACTTGGTTGGACCCAAGTCGACAGCCCTGTCGACTTGGCTGTCGACTTGGTCCAGCCGGGCTGTTTAGCCTGGTGCACCATTTAGATATTGTGTTGAGCTTGGGGGCCAGATTCGGTTTTGAGGGCTGAGATTGGAACTAGGGTTTAATCCTAGGGTTGAAACTAGTCCTAATCTCTATAAATAAGACCCTAACCTACCCTAAATCATCATTATTCATTCTAGTAACTAAACTATGGCAAAATCAATCCTCTCATGGCCTCCACTCTCTTCATAAAAATTTCCTAAGTCATTTCTATGAGATTTTCCATGCATACAAGTGTTTTCAAACTTGTATGAGCATCATTAGCTTGCATTCAAGTCAAGTTTCTATATTTGCATCATAAAGGAAGAGTTTTGATCATTTTGGCTCAAGGGTTTTGCTTGCATTTTGGGTTTAATTGATTTCATAAGGGCTTTGTCATATTTTTGTGACTTCCTAAACATTGTATGCCCTATTCTACTTTCATACTTAAACTCTAAAGTTAAATGTATGATATGCAAGTTTGCCATGATATGCAAGTTTACTAAGTCATGCTATGCAAGTTTGATATGTTATGCTATGCAAGTTTGCCATGTTGTGATATGCAAGTTTATCAAGTTATGATATGCAAGTTGATATGCAAGTTTGAGATGTTATGATATGCAAGTTTATATGCAAATTTGAGATGTTATGATATGCAAGTTTTGTTATGCAAGTATGCCATGTTATGATGTGCAAGTATGCCATGTTATGATATGCAAGTTTATCATGTTATGTTATGCAAGTTTGATATGCAAGTTTGTCATATGAGATGCAAGTTATGTTATGCAAGTTTGGGATGATCATTTGGTTCATGTTATCATGCTATGCAAGCTTATCTTGGGTTTATGAGCATAAAGCTTCAAGCTTTATGCTAAAGGTTGCAATTTGGCAACATGTAAGTTATCATATCCCTTATGATAACTTGCATGTGAGGCCAAATGCGAACTTATGGCCATTTTTACATGTCATTTGGCACCATGTATCACCAATATGCCAAGTTTGGTTTTATGCATGCTTTTGGGGCCTAAAAATGTAATATGCAAGGGTATGAACACATGAACGTTTCATATGCCACCATGTTGAACTTGTGGCTTTAACACCTTTATGTCGTGATTATGCCAAGTTCCCTCTTTCTATCCTTTATGCGCTATGGCGATATGTAAGCGATGGGATTGCATTTGGGGTTGGGTAAACTTAAAAGACATAAAAACATAAGCTTGGGAATTTACCTATTAAGTTAGGTCTACCCATTGGGAATTTACCTATTAAGTTAGGTCTACCCAATTGCTTGAAAATTTGTAACATGTTTTGGAAACATGATGGACACGACACTTAGAAAATACAAGTGTGACCAACTCGAGGTTGGGTTGAGTTTGTAGCGTAAACCTACCCGGAACCGACCGGCTTAACTAGTTGCTACAAACAATAGGACCCAATGTGAGAAGTTGGTCATGTTGTACCTTGAACCCGAGGTTAGACCAAGTTGTGGTGTAAAGCTACCCGGACCCGCCCGACTTAACTAGTAACCACAACGAGGTCTAATGTGAGAGGTTAAGGTGCATTAAATTAATTAATGCTAGATGATAATGTTAAGTAAATTTGATTTATGACACTTAACCAATTTGACATGAATGGGTAGGTTAAGTGAAACCGGGTTTGATTTCTTAATGGCACTTAACCGTAAAATACGACTAGTGGTTAGGGTTAAGTTAACCTACACTTAACCAATCTGAACTCGGTAATTTAATGGGGTTAAGTTGAACTATACTTAACCAATCCAACTCAGTAATTTGATAAGGCTGAGAACCGATTGGATACCTGGTCTGGATAAACTAACTTGATTGATAAATTAAACGAACCTGTTTTGCGGATCTGTAGGACCCACACCAAGTTAGGCAAGTTCGTAAATCTGTTATCTGATCCGTTAGTCTGAAAACTGATAGTCTGAACTTTGTATGTCTGAACTCTGTTAATAAGTTAATCTGAATCTGATAGTCTGGGGACACATGGGGGAAATACTTGTGTCATTTGTTGTTTGGGACCCTTATTAGTTAGTAACCCTTTCTGGTATCAAAACTTTGACCCAACTGTAGGTGGGGTCCGGGAACGCTTACTGAACTAATTATAAGTGGTTCATTCTGATAATGGCGATGGGTGTTGATGGTGCGTTCCAACCGGGTCATGTGCGTGCATGGGTCCCGGTCTGCCTCTGAGGATGTAAGACGCCGTGACATCTGTAAATATGCCTGTGCCAATTGGTTGCCACTTTAGGGAGTGATACACCCTATCGTGGGGCCGACATAGGATATTTATGTATTAGGGAGCCGATCGCTTGGGTAGGATTTAGGGTACACTTAGCTCTGTCTGATTCTGTAGGTACCGTCTGTTTTGTTGGGTGGTAACACCCGTCTGTTTCTGTGTGGTACCGTCTGTTAGGGTGGTAAAGGCCCACTACTAGTGTACACCTAATTGTAGTATTCCGTCTCTGTACTCTGTTCTGTTAGGGTGGTAAAGGCCCATTATTGTTAGCATTCCGTCTCTGTACTCTGTTCTGTTAGGGTGGTAAAGGCCCATTATTGTTAGCATTCCGTTTCTGTACTCTGTTCTGTTAGGGTGGTAAAGACCCATTATTGTTAGCATTTCGCTTCTGTACTTTATCTGTTAGGGTGGTAAAAGCCCATTTTTCCCGAACTCTATCTATGGGCCATTCTGTTCCGTCCTGTTTCGATGTAGACATTAGGGTAACACCTAATCCTATTATACTAGTATTGGTACTAAGAAGATGGATCTTGACTTTGGTCAACACCTGATATTGGGCCAAGTTTAGGCCAAGGGATAAATTCTTGTTTATACATGACATGTTAGAATGATGGTACACCTGTGGTGAAAAACTTCACCTTGATTATGTGATGACTCCTTTGAATTATCTGTTAGATATTCACCATACTAGTATGTAATTATCCTTATGTTCATCCCTGCTTCTCATGCCAGTTAACTTTATCAGTTTACATTGATTGTAGTAGGGCTTACTCAGTCTTTTTGACTGACCTATTTTCTTTCGCCTCTTTTCTTCCGTTTCCCCCCCCCCCCCCAGGTTCTCAGGGAGGGAATATTGGAGCTTAGCTGGATTTCTGATCGCTTGCTTGTGGGATTTTAGCTCATGTACGGTCTTGACATGAAGCTAGCTATGGTTATCACTTATTTTGGGGATAGTACTTATGTATTTCAGTTTTTCAGTAATGTTGTTTTTATCTAGACTTGTGTATTTGGAAAGTTAACATTATGTTGTACCAGACTTGTTTTGAAATGGTTTGAAAATCTTCTACTGTTTTATCTATGTTATTTACTCTATTTACATATATATATGTTCTTGTTCTGCCTTGATATATCATTATGCATGTTTACCTGATTCAAACGCCCCTCCAAAGTCAGAGTGCTTGCAAGAGTCACCCTGGCGGAGGTGGGGTGTTACATTTGGTATCAGAGCATATGGTTTACGAGAAGGAACAAAAAGGTTTTTAAAACTTTTGGAAAACTATTTTCAAATCAAGTATAAAGTATTTTCCAAAGAAAAGTCTAGTTTATTTTAAAGGCTATTCCCCAAAAAGCCATTAGCACAATCCTTAGTTATCTATTCTTAGTTCTCTCGTTCTGAATCTATCTTTTCCTTCGTTTCAGTATGACAGATAACTTTATTATCCCAGAGGGAGTGCAAGTTCCTGTTTGGTATAGGAGACTTATGGAGGCTAGGGCGATCGAAGCCAGCCCCGCAAATGTTACTCCTCCTCCGGTGGTTAATGTTCCTCCTCCTCCTGTCGTTGAGGTTCCTCCTCCTCCCCCTCAGCATCCTCCAGTAGAGTTCACGAAGATTTGCAAGGAGTTCAAAGCAATGGGTGGCAAGAACTTTCTAGGTACCGAGACTTTTGTAGAGGCCCGGAATTGGTTGAAAGAGACCGAGGATTTATTCGCTATCTTTGGATTAGATGATCAGAGAAAGATCTTGTTGGCGGTTTGGCTTATGAGAGATGAAGCTGCTTATTGGTGGGAAGTCACCAATGGTACTAGACCCGTTAAGACTTGGGCCGATTTCAGGACAAGATTCGGGCTTAAGTTTCTGTCTTCTGCTGAAGAGAATTTGCAAATGGAGAGGTTTATTGCGTTGAAGCAAGGAGATATGTCTGTCAAAGAATATGTGAACAAGTTCAATCAGTTAGCTCGTTTTGGCTTGGAGATGGTGAGTACTACTCAGAAGAAGGCTCTTCGTTTTGCTAGAGGATTGAATGAGCTGTTACAGGAGTTAGCTATGTCTCATGTGCCCATGGGGGCCACGTTTGAGAGTTTGGTAGATATGGCCCTACTCAATGAAGAGAACAAGAGTGCAAAGAAGGAGGTCAAGGTGAATGAGTCTCAAAACAAGAAAACGGGGCCCAAAAAGGAAATGCAAAAGAAGGAGGAGAAGCCTGAGGATAAGAAGGAAAAGAAGTGCTTTACTTGTGGAAGCTCAACTCATCTAAACAAGGATTGCAGAAAGAGGAAGGGCACTTGCTTTAACTGTGGAGAGATGGGACACTTCACTAGGGACTGCCCGAAGAAGAAAGGGACTACATCGGAAGGAACGGTGAATACTCGCATGGCGAGTGAATAGATTAGGGCTAGAATAATTTGTCTGTAGGATGTTTAATTTTCCTTGTCTAATTTTCAGTTTGAAACTCTTTTTCTGGTATTTTGATTCTGTAATGGAAACTCGGTACTTTAATGCTAGTCTTGCTTCTGATCTGGTAATAGTCTCAAACTCCCTGAGAGTTATAACTCATCTGTTTGTGATAACTTGGGGTTTGAGAGTATCTGTGTTGGGCATGAGGGTGACTATGACGAATACATTCTGGGTTTCTACCATGCTTAGTTTCCTAAGAATCATTTGGGGAAAAATTTGATCTGTACTAGTAGTCTGTAAGTATATGTACCAAGTTTTTGTTTTGTCTGTGCTCGCTTCCATTACTCGACTGTATCTTGTTGAGATAGGAATCCTATGGATGTAAACATGTGTTTGAGACATGTTATGTTTGATGGTTGCAAGTGGGTGCAAGTGGTTGCTAGTGGTTGCTCGTGGATGCATAAACACACACTAGGCACTAGATCGGCTCGAAATACACTCTCATATTGCATATGGACGTGTGTACATTTTCAATTCTTATGGTTGCAAGATGGTTAATTCAGCACATGGATGTTGCATATGGACGAATGTTTGTGCACGCATATAGTATTATATGATCAGGACTATTTGCATACATAATGGATTCATTTCACTAACATACTTTGCATTGAGGATCTTTGCATTAGATAAGAACATATACACACACCTTTTGCATATGTTCATACCGCATTAGAATCTTTAAGGACAATGATTGCTCGTGAATGATGATTTGAGTAGATGGATGATGGATGGTAGGATGCGCTCTTCCTAACTTGAAGATTTCGAGGACGAAATCCTTTAAGGAGGGGAGAATGTAACAACCCGTATTTCTGATAACCTGTTATATCGTAAATCGAGGCAGAATTTAATTTATAAATCTGAATCAAGGGAAATGGGCTATGCCATTGCGTTCGTCTCGGAAAAATACGTGAAATAGAGTCCGAGTTTTCGAAAATCGGAGTCCGTACGGCCCTGTTAAGGCCCGAAGAAGTTTTCTGAAAATTCAAAGTTAAAAACAGATTTAAAATTCAGGTTTAAATTTCGAAATTGGGGGCCATTGGGCCAGGCGGGAAAATTCCCGCCAGAGCACCCAAGTCGACAGCCCTGTCGACTTGGGAGTCGACTTGGTTGGACCCAAGTCGACAGCCCTGTCGACTTGGCTGTCGACTTGGTCCAGCCGGGCTGTTTAGCCTGGTGCACCATTTAGAGATTGTGTTGAGCTTGGGGGCCAGATTCGATTTTGAGGGCTGAGATTGGAACTAGGGTTTAATCCTAGGGTTGAAACTAGTCCTAATCTCTATAAATAAGACCCTAACCTACCCTAAATCATCATTATTCATTCTAGTAACTAAACTATGGCAAAATCAATCCTCTTATGGCCTCCACTCTCTTCATAAAAATTTCCTAAGTCATTTCTATGAGATTTTCCATGCATACAAGTGTTTTCAAACTTGTATGAGCATCATTAGCTTGCATTCAAGTCAAGTTTCTATATTTGCATCATAAAGGAAGAGTTTTGATCATTTTGGCTCAAGGGTTTTGCTTGCATTTTGGGTTTAATTGATTTCATAAGGGCTTTGTCATATTTTTGTGACTTCCTAAACATTATAAGCCCTATTCTACTTTCATACTTAAACTCTAAAGTTAAATGTATGATATGCAAGTTTGCCATGATATGCAAGTTTACTAAGTCATGCTATGCAAGTTTGATATGTTATGCTATGCAAGTTTGCCATGTTGTGATATGCAAGTTTATCAAGTTATGATATGCAAGTTGATATGCAAGTTTGAGATGTTATGATATGCAAGTTTATATGCAAATTTGAGATGTTATGATATGCAAGTTTTGTTATGCAAGTATGCCATGTTATGATGTGCAAGTATGCCATGTTATGATATGCAAGTTTATCATGTTATGTTATGCAAGTTTGTCATATGAGATGCAAATTATGTTATGCAAGTTTGGGATGATCATTTGGTTCATGTTATCATGCTATGCAAGCTTATCTTGGGTTTATGAGCATAAAGCTTCAAGCTTTATGCTAAAGGTTGCATTTTGGCAACATGTAAGTTATCATATCCCTTATGATAACTTGCATGTGAGGCCAAATGCGAACTTATGGCCATTTTTACATGTCATTTGGCATCATGTATCACCAATATGCCAAGTTTGGTTTTATGCATGCTTTTGGGGCCTAAAAATGTAATATGCAAGGGTATGAACACATGAACGTTTCATATGCCACCATGTTGAACTTGTGGCTTTAACACCTTTATGTCGTGATTATGCCAAGTTCCCTCTTTCTATCCTTTATGCGCTATGGGGATATGTAAGCGATGGGATTGCGTTTGGGGTTGGGTAAACTTAAAAGACATAAAAACATAAGCTTGGGAATTTACCTATTAAGTTAGGTCTACCCATTGGGAATTTACCTATTAAGTTAGGTCTACCCAATTGCTTGAAAATTTGTAACATGTTTTGGAAACATGATGGACACGACACTTAGAAAAGACAAGTGTGACCAACTCGAGGTTGGGTTGAGTTTGTAGCGTAAACCTACCCGGAACCGACCGGCTTAACTAGTTGCTACAAACAATAGGACCCAATGTGAGAAGTTGGTCATGTTGTACCTTGAACCCGAGGTTAGACCAAGTTGTGGTGTAAAGCTACCCGGACCCGCCCGGCTTAACTAGTAACCTCAACGAGGTCTAATGTGAGAGGTTAAGGTGCATTAATTTAATTAATGCTACATGATAAGGTTAAGTAAATTTGATTTATGACACTTAACCAATTTGACATGAATGGGTAGGTTAAATGAAACCGGGTTTGATTTCTTAATGGCACTTAACCGTAAAATAGGACTAGTGGTTAGGGTTAAGTTAACCTACACTTAACCAATCTGAACTCGGTAATTTAACGGGGTTAAGTTGAACTATACTTAACCAATCCAACTCAGTAATTTGATAAGGCTGAGAACCGATTGGATACCTGGTCTGGATAAACTAACTTGATTGATAAATTAAACGAACCTGTTTTGCGGATCTGTAGGACCCACACCAAGTTAGGCAAGTTCGTAAATCTGTTATCTGATCCGTTAGTCTGAAAACTGATAGTCTGAAATTTGTTTGTCTGAACTCTGTTAATAAGTTAATCTGAATCTGATAGTCTGGGGACACAAGGGGGAAATACTTGTGTCATTTGTTGTTTGGGACCCTTATTAGTCAGTAACCCTTTCTGGTATCAAAACTTTGACCCAACTGTAGGTGGGGTCCGGGCACGCTTACTGAACTAATTATAAGTGGTTCATTCTGATAATGGCGATGGGTGTTGATGGTGCGTTCCAACCGGGTCATGTGCGTGCATGGATCCCGGTCTGCCTCTGAGGATGTAAGACGCCGTGACATCTGTAAATATGCCTGTGCCAATTGGTTGCCACTTTAGGGAGTGATACACCCTATCGTGGGGCCGACATAGGATATTTATGTATTAGGGAGCCGATCGCTTGGGTAGGATTTAGGGTACACTTAGCTCTGTCTGATTCTGTAGGTACCGTCTGTTTTGTTGGGTGGTAACACCCGTCTGTTTCTGTGTGGTACCGTCTGTTAGGGTGGTAAAGGCCCACTACTAGTGTACACCTAATTGTAGTATTCCGTCTCTGTACTCTGTTCTGTTAGGGTGGTAAAGGCCCATTATTGTTAGCATTCCGTCTCTGTACTCTGTTCTGTTAGGGTGGTAAAGGCCCATTATTGTTAGCATTCCGTTTCTGTACTCTGTTCTGTTAGGGTGGTAAAGGCCCATTATTGTTAGCATTTCGCTTCTGTACTTTATCTGTTAGGGTGGTAAAAGCCCATTTTTCCCGAACTCTATCTATGGGCCATTATGTTCCGTCCTATTTCGATGTAGACATTAGGGTAACACCTAATCCTGTTATACTAGTATTGGTACTAAGAAGATGGATCTTGACTTAGGTCAACACCTGATATTGGGCCAAGTTTAGGCCAAGGGATAAATTCTTGTTTATACATGACATGTTAGAATGCTGGTACACCTGTGGTGAAAAACTTCACCTTGATTATGTGATGACTCCTTTTAATTATCTGTTAGATATTCACCATACTAGTATGTAATTATCCTTATGTTCATCCCTGCTTCTCATGCCAGTTAACTTTATCAGTTGACATTGATTGTAGTAGGGCTTACTCAGTCTTTTTGACTGACCTGTTTTCTTTCGCCTCTTTTCTTCCGTTCCCCCCCCCCAGGTTCTCAGGGAGGGAATATTGGAGCTTAGCTGGATTTCTGATCGCTTGCTTGTGGGATTTTAGCTCATGTACGGTCTTGACATGAAGCTAGCTATGGTTATCACTTATTTTGGGGATAGTACTTATGTATTTCAGTTTTTCAGTAATGTTGTTTTTATCTAGACTTGTGTATTTGGAAAGTTAACATTATGTTGTACCAGACTTGTTTTGAAATGGTTTGAAAATCTTCCGCTGTTTTATCTATGTTATTTACTCTGTTTACATATATATATGTTCTTGTTCTGCCTTGATATATCATTATGCATGTTTACCTGATTCAAACGCCCCTCCAAAGTCAGAGTGCTTGCAAGAGTCACCCTGGCGGAGGAGGGGTGTTACATTGAATGTGTGTATCATATGGATGTTGCATTTAAATGAATGGTTATGCACACATGTAGTAATGATATGTATAGGGTTCTTTGCATACATGATGGATACATGGCACTATCATTATTTGCATTAAGGAGGTCGACTGAATCAGTGGACCGCCTAATTTTGCATTTGTATACGAACATATACACGCACTATGCATATGTACATGAAAAGCATTAAAAATCTTGTAAGGACCATGGTTTCTAGTGGTTGATGGTTGAGTAGATGGATGATTGGATGGTAGGATACGTTCTTCCTGACTTAGAGATTTCGAGGACGAAATCCTTTAAGTAGGGGAGAATGTAACACCCCGTATTTCTGTTAACACTAAACTAACGAATTAAAGAATATTTAATTAATAATGCGAGAATCAAGGTAAACGGGTTGCGCCATTGTGTTCGTGTCGGAATTCTGGTCGAGATAGAGTCCGAGTTTGCGTGAATTGGACGTCGTATGAAGAAGTTATGGCGATCGGAAGTTTCAGAAAAATTCAAACTGATTTCAAAAATTCGAATTTCAGACTCAGATTGGGCTAGGTGGGAAAAATCCTGCCAGGGCCAGGTCGACCAGGGGGTCGACCTGGGGGTCGACCTTCCCATACAGGTCGACCAGGGGGTCGACCTGCCCCCACCGGGCAGATTTGTTTGATGACGATCTTCTGACTCTTAGCTGAGTCATTAGGGCCGACTTGTCACCCTATCTTGACTAAATGGCTATGGTTCATTCTAGGTTGATCGGATGGCCTAAATTAATCCTAAACTCTATAAAAAGACATGTAGACTCAAACCCTAAAATCAAATAAAAATTAGAATCATGGCCTCCATGCTGTCACCTTGCAACCTAGAATAGCCGCCACCAATTAGAGAGGAAGAAAAGCTAATCAATTCAATTCTAATCTAAACCACAACAAATTGTCTTCTTCAAAGGAAAGCTAAATCAATTTCAGAACTCAGATTTCAGAACTCAAGACCTTCTTTGAGTTGTGAGTTCGATTTCTTTAATAAGATAATTAACAATTTAATTAGGTTGAGTTATGATTTGGGTTATATGGTTTTGTTGTGAATCATTGACCGTTATGGCATTATCTGTGTTGTAAATCTATGATGTTATTATCTATGTTGTAAAGCTGTGATGTTATTATCTATGTAGCAAATCTATGTTAATTGTTTGCTTATGTACAATTAATTCATAATGATGCTTCATATGCTAGTTTAGGTATGTTTGTGGAACAAATTCATATGTTATATCATATGTATGTATGCAAGTCTAGATGTTAATTTAGATATGAATCATATGCAAGTTAGTGAGAATCATATACCACCTTACATGTTTCATGACATCTATTTTATGTGTAAATTGGATCTAAAGTTTAGGCTATGACATGTGTGAGTTAGATGCAAGTTTACATCATAATTTATGTTGCATAAATCATATGCAAGTATATATATATATATATATATATATATATATTTGGAACATGAATCATGTAATGAAAGTTTGAGATTCCTAGGCAAGTTCATACCTTTATGTTAAAACTACATAAGTTATGAAAGTACATGTCTTATACACCCATTGTCTATGCAAGTTTAGATGAAACACCTTATTCACACATGCAAGTTCACCCCTTATGTTTAGATCTATATGCCAATTCATGTTATGACTTTTGTTCGTAAGTTAGATCTAATTTATATTCTATGCATGTTGTGATGTTTTCTCTTTATTCCATAAGTTAGACTATTCGAGTCTAACGTATATTTCACGTTAAACGAACGAACGTACAACGTGGGGCAATGGGATAATACTAAAAGATTTAATATTTAGAATTGGCATAAATGACTTAAATGTGATGTTAATTGGTATAATTTTATATACCATAAATAGATGGACATAATTAAGGTGTTATTTATGGACATAGTTAAATTTGTAATTGGTTGACAATTTGAATAGGGAAATTAATTCAAATTGGGGGTAATTAATTATGTGTAATAATAAACCGCCTAAGACACGAGGTTAGACTCGTTTGTGGTGTAAGACTGCCCGGACCCGCCCGACAAATCCAGCTGCCACAATTGCTAGTCTAATGTGGGAGGTCTTAGGCATAAATTAAATGCGTAATAGTTGTAAAGACACGAGGTTAGGCTCGTTTGTGGTGTAAGACTGCCCGGACCCGCCCGGCAAATCCAGCTGCCACAAATGCCAGTCTAATGTGGGAGGTCTTTACAAGGTTACGGTCTTAATGAATTAAGAAACACTTAACCAAATAAAACATGTAGTGGGACATGAAGGGGTTAAGTGGGTGCCTTGGGTGGCATGTGGAATTTAGTGGGTACCTTGGGTGGCATTTGAAATACGATTAGATGCACTTAACCAAGATTGAAACATGTAAGAAGACACGAATAAGAATGGGGTTAAGTGGGGAAAAACCTTAGAGGGGACCAAGCATAGGTGGAAAGCTTGTTTCATGCATGGGGGCCCTTTTCAAACCAGTAACCCATTAAGTATCTTTGTGGGCTCGACCCAAGTCGAGGATGGGACACGCGTACTGGATTTGATTATAAGAGGTCAAAACGGGTCAGCGGTGGCAACGCAAGTACAACGGGTTCATATGCGTGTGTGGGCCCGAGCTGGTAGGTAAGACGTTGTTGCATCGTGTAGATATAAGTCGTGCATTTTTGGTTGTATCCGGTTGCCACTTTGGGGAGTGATACACCCCACTGTGGGGCCAGCATAGGTATCTACGAGTTAGGGAGCCGATCGAATGGGGGTAGTGGGTACACCTAGTGGAGATAGGGGCAGACGACACCTATGGAGGTAGCTAGGGGTACACGAAACTACCATTAGCTGTATTAAGTTCTGTAGGCGTGATCAATCTTTAGAGTGACTAGTGGTGGTGCAGTATAGTAATTATCATATAGTGACTAGGTGCACATTTAACGTTATCTTTGTTCGTCTTATTTCCTTGTTTGCTTTGTCATACCCAATTGTTCACAATCATTTCCTTATTTTCCAGCTTATGCCTTATCCTAGTTATTTTGATAATTATATTGTTAAAGTTATCGCACTCGCCAGACTTTATGTCTGACCCCCTTTTCTTTCCACCTCTTTTCTTCCTCCCCCCCCCCCTCAGGTTTGCAAGGAGGGAATACTACAGCTTAGTGCCGATTTATTTCAGTTGCTTGAAGAGAGTAGATGTATCGCTTTGGACTCTCTCATCTTTATGGCTTTGCTTATGCTCAGTGGGGATTTATGCATTTATGTTATTTAAGTATTTGCTTCTTTATGTACTTTGAAGTTTTTGGAAAAGACTATTGATCCTGTTGTAATAGTTTTGGAGACTACTTATGTAAACTCGCTTTGAGTTATAATGCAATGAAATAAGTTTTATCTTCCGCTGTGTTGTTTTATTTATTTATTCTTGTAATTTATCTGTTCTATACAATAATAACGCTTCATGGACATTGATGCATTCCCTTTGTTAGCGACATTAATGGACATGGGGTGTTACACACAGTTTTGGGGGGAGGGGGTGTTAACTAAATTTGCTAATATTTTTAGCGCTAGAAGGAGGGCTTGAGCCTCTGAAACCCTTTAACATCCTGTATTGTGTGAACTTCTTTTAAGGAAAAATGGGTATTAAACAAGAGAACTTGGAATATTTTGCGAAGGATCGCATATGCCTCAAAGGATATTTCATGAAAACCGAATTATTATAACCACGAATTGGGAAGAACCCCTATGAAATAAAGGAACATTTTCAAAGGGAAGAGCATAAGCCAGAAATAAGAAATCGGATTCTCCACAGTCTCATAAAGTAAAAGAGTGAAAGTGACACTATGATCATGTAGTGCGGAAAACATATTAATGCAAAATTGCAAATATGATAATAGATAACAGTAATAAAATAAATAAACAATCACATCAGTGATTTTTATACTGGTTCGGAGCTCCGTCCTACTCCAGTCCTAGACTCCTTTTGGAATTTCAACTAAACAACAAATCCTCACTTAACTCGGATGAATAGGTATACAATATTTGAGCACTAAAAAAAATTTCACGTCTTAGCAGCTGAAGATGGCTTCAAGGTACCTGAGCAGCAGAACAGGACTTCAACAAATATAAATAATAATTAGACGTTTTTTTTTCTTGATAACACGGATATGCCACTGATAATACATCTTTTTTATAATCTTCTCCTCAAGTAAATATATTGTGTGTGTGAAGATAAAAAAGAAAAAAAGCTTATAATAAAAGAATTTGAAGTTCATATATGAGAAATTATAAGTCTGAGAATGCTTAGAGTGTAAAGAGAGAGTATTCACAATAGATTAAGATAATTAAGATCAGACAAGTGATTTGGATTGTGAAATAAATAAATATACAATATTTAAATAGTTACAACTATTTATGAAGAGATTCAAATGAATAGGAGCATACATAACTCTTTGTAATGATCAAAACTCTTCATGAATGGAGGTGACCCCTCCGAAAATATGATAGTTAAAGCAAGTTTATATGACAGAATTTCAGTGATAGTTGACTGAAGTTCATATGCTCATGCATATGTTCATGCTATGCATTTTGTACAATATCAGTTGACTGACTGCATCAATTCAGTCGACTGAACTGTGTAAAAATGCACAGTGCTCAATCTGAAAATGATTTTGAATATAAAACATGTTGTGTTAAGATATAAACTACTTGGGGATAGATTTTAACATATATATATATATATATATATATATATATATATATATATATATAGACACACACACACACTAGTAAGATTCAAAACTCAAAGAATAATACAGCTATGTACCAGTTTGAAGACTTATCTCCACTGTAGTTTAAACCAACACGAGTGATACTTTCTTTGTTGCTCTAATCGTCAAACTCCTTCTTTGATTTATGAGTTCTTTATCATGAATTAAAACCATGATTCAGCATTTTCTTCTTTTTTAATTGATGACAGCCTGTAAATGAAGATACTATATATGACGATATATACTATATACGGCGACATTTATTCCCTCCATGAAATGGTTAGTATACAAATTTCCCCCCTTTGTCATCGACAAAATAGAATTAAAGTCGGTAATAATTCATAGGATAACCATATCATAGTAAAATACGAAGCACGTCACAGACTTTAAGTTAAATACAGATCATACATAAGTGTTTTAACCCTCACAAGGCTATTTATATACAAGACTTACAAATAGTAATAAGTTGCTTGAGATCCAATAAGTATTGAAATGAAACATAGTACCAAAAGTTACAAATAGATAATACCTTTGATTTCTCCTTTCAAAAATAGTCATGTTTCTCCTAAAAAATCATCGATAAAAAGAATGAAATAATTATCCTTACCAAGTGAAATTGGACCACACACATCTGCATATATGAGTTCAAATGGTTTTTTGGTTCTTGAATATGACTACTTTGAAAAGCACATTCTAAGTTGTCTTTAGTAGACGTCCTTCGCACGTTTGTCCGGGTTGTTGATGAAAGGTAGTCCTCTTACCATTTCCTATTTGGAGAGCAACTCCAATCCTTTAAATTGGGATGTCCAAATCGAAGTTGCCAAAGCTAAGAAGTATCTTTTTAGCGCATCTTAAGATATTATGTGGCAATATTTTGAATGCTGAAAACAACACTATTTTTTGACATTAACGCTTTAACAATGAAGTTGGTTGCATCGTCTCTTATAGAAGAATTATTATCTTTTATTATAATATCGTAGCATCTCTAAAGAGTTACTGTAGGCTCATAATGTTTCGCTTTATGTTTGTTTTCATAATCAAGTCAAATATGGGAAACAAATTAATATGGAGAAGGTAATTGATTTAAAGAATCAATCAAGAATTCATGGGGTGAGAGAGACATTAATTGTTTCCATAATCAAGCCAAATATGGGAAACAAATTAATTGATTTGGAGAGTCAATTAAGAATTTATATAGGTGGAAACAAAATAAATGCGCAAGATTTATGGAAAATCAAATTAAGGAAATTCCAAAATATCTTCATCTTTATCTTCTAGAATTCTTCTCCTATATAAATGAAGTCATTTGGATTATGATAAGAAAATATATCTCTTCATATTGTTTCTCAATAAGATCCTTATTTTTGCTTCTATAGGGTGAGAATTTGTATTGAGTTTTGTTGTAATTCTTCTTATTTTGTAAACTCCTCTTGAAGTAAAGTAATAAAGGTTGTTGGGTCTGTGGATGTAGGCAAAGCCGAACCACGTTAAATTGGTGTGTTCTTTCCTCTCTTTTCTATTTTCGTTCTCTCTATAATTTGTGCCATTTGATTTTCTTTTATTTTTGGCATTGTTGAAATTGTTGACAGACTAGATCATTGGGTTTATTCGTTTTCTGCTGGCCAAATCTCTAAATAAGCACCATATATTGGTATTAGAGCAAGTTGTCATGTTCAAAGACTTTTTCAGCCGTATCAAATTCCACAAAGAATAACAGTGGTAGAAGCGCTACAAATTATGGAGTCGCTAGATTTGATGGAAATGGGTGTTTTGGCATATGGAAGATGAAGATGGAAACGGTGTTGAAGAAAGAGAGGATATTTAAGGTTGTCTCAGATCCAGAGAAATTGAAGAAATTAGCACCTGAAGAGATAGAAGAATTGGAAGAGGATGCTCTTACTATCATCCAACTTAGCCTTTCTGATGAAGTACTTAAAGAGTTTTCTCTTGTGAAAAATGCTAAGGAATTGTGGGATGCTCTTCAGAGAAATTTCTACGATAAGTCTCTCACCAACCGCTCATCTTACAACAACTTTATTCTTTCAAAATGAGGCCCGAAACAGATGTATTTGCTCATACAAATGCCCTCAACACACTTGTCATGATTCTTCAAGCAGCTGATGTAAAGATTGAGGATGAGGCACAAACTGTTATTCTTTTATGTTCTTTACATGTGGAGTATAACACTTTTGTTAACTCTATGATCTATTGACGTTCGTCTATTTGCTTGGAGGATGTGAAGACAAATTTGCATAACGAGATACTGAGAGGAAAGTTAGCAAGCATGAGCATGAAGAATGATTCTGAAAGCCTTGTTGCACAGAGAGGAAGAAGTAAAAGTAGACCCAAATATTGTGGAGATAGAGTTAAGTCCAGATCTCAGTCAAGAGGAGCTTAGAAGAAAGTTTGTCATTATTGCAGAAAACCTAGACATTATATTGCAAGTTGCCCCAAGTTGGAAAATAAAAACAAAGTTGTTCCCCAGAAGGCTTCAGCATCTACAACGAAGACATCATATTTAGATAATGATCCTGGCATTTTTATAGCTTCCGCCTCTCATATGAAGAGTACTATGTGGATTATTGACTCGGGAGCATCCTATCACATGACACCTTATAGGCAATCTTTTTTCACTTATCGTCGGTTTGATGGAGGAGAGGTTCTCATGGGAAATAATGCTACTTGTCGCATGATTGTTAATGGAACAACAAAAATCAGGATGTTTGATGGTGTTGTTCGTACTTTATGTGATGTCAGGCATGTGCCTGATTTAAGGCATAGTTTGATCTCCATTGGAGCATTGTGCAATTTTGGCTTAAAGTTTGTAATAGAAAAAAGATTCATTAAAAATTACAAATGGCTCATTGATAGTAGTGAAAGGGGTAAAACTGGAAATCTATATTTTCTGAAGGGTACAACTACTGTTGCGGAGACTGCTTCGGTTATTGATTCAACTAATTCCGATTCTACCATTTTGTGGCATTTTGTATGGGTTACATTGGAGAGCGCAGTTTAGAAGTATTGAGAAAGTGAGGCTTGATTGACGGTGTTCATCATTCAAGACTTGACTTTTGTGAAGGATGTGTACTTGGAAAGCAGACGAAGGCTTCTTTTGGCATTACAGAGCATAAGTCTAAAGATGTTTTAGAGTATGTTCATACTGATGTTTGGGGCCCCGCACCATGCCTATCTTATGGAAGAGTCAGACATTTTGTTTTATTTGTTAATGATTTTTCTAGAAAAGTATGAGTTTACTTTATGAAGTCCAAAGATGAAACTTTTAATAGGTTTCAAAGTTGGAAATCTCTTATTGAGAAGCAGTCTAGAAAGAAAGTGAAGGTTCTTCGTTTAGATAACAATGGTGAATTCACTTCTCAAAAATTCATCAAATTTTATGAGTTCAAGGAAATCAAAAGACACCACATCACGCCAGGAGACCCTCAGTCAAATGGGGTTGCAGAGAGAATGAATCGGACTTTGTTGAACAACACTCGTTGCTTATGGCTGACTGCGGGATTAAATAAGAGATTTTGGGCAGAAGCATTATCTACGACTGTTTTCCTTATCAACCGCACACCTTCTACCGCTATAGATATGAAGATTCCTGAAGAAGTATGGAAGGGAGAGCCTGTATCGTATTCCTTTCTTAGAGTGTTTGGTTGTCCAGCTTATGTGCATGAGAGCAAAAGAAAGTTGAATCCAAGATCGCGCAAGTGTATTTTTCTTGGCTATAAGAAAGGAATTAAGGGTTAAAGGTTGTGATGTCCCACTACCCAGAAGATTGTTACTAGTAGGCATGTTATATTTGATGAGAAGGCTATGTTGAAGGTGGAGCCTTCTTCTTCAGATAATGATGATGTTGAGAGGAAAAATTCAGAATACCGAACACAAGGTAGATCATCAGACTTCTATACGAGTAAAAATGGTGATTTCGATGACATCGTGGTTTATAGGGAAATGGCAGAAGATCAATCTCAAGGTGGAGCTTAAATTCAAACTCGACCAACGAAAGAGAAGAAAAAACCTACATGGCTTGATGATTTTGTTGGATTAAGCATTGCAGATATTGACTTTGATGACATGGCAGCTTATGCATTAAGCATATTTCATGATGAACTAAGAGACTACAAAGATTCCATTAGTTCAGTTGATAGCTCCAGTTGGCTAGTAGCAATGGAGGAGGAGATTGAGTCTTTGCACAAAAATCACACTTGGGATTTAGTGCCACTTCCCTTCGGCAAGAGAGCAATTGGATGTAAATGGATATATAAGATTAGTGGCGAAGGGTTATGTTCAGAAGAAAGAGGTGGAGTTTCATGATATTTTTTCTCCAGTTGTTAGACACACTTCAATTCGCATTCTTTTAGCATTGGTTGCTCACTTCGACATGGAATTGGAACAACTAGATGTCAAGACAAAATTCTTGCATGGTGATCTTGAGGAGAACATTTACCTATATCAGCTAGAGGGGTTCATTGATAGCAGCAGGCCAGGTCATGTTTGTAAACTTAACAAATCTCTTTATGGCTTAAAACAGTCTCTTAGGAAGTTGTATAAGAAATTTGATAAGTTTATGATCTCACATGGTTACTCTAGAAGCTTTAAGGACCAATGTGTCTATTTTAAAAAATGTAATGATTACATGATCTATTTGTTACTTTATGTTGATGATATGTTGATAGCTTCTAAGAGCATGTCTAAAATTTCGGAGTTGAAGATAGAGCTCAATAAGGAATTTGAGATGAAAGATTTGGGAAATGCATAGAGATTTTTGGGGATGGAGATTCAGAGAGATAGAAAGCAAAGAGTTTTAAGGCTCACTCAAACTCAATAAATCGAGAAAGTCCTATCTCGATTTGGTATGGAGAATGCTAAACCGGTGGCTATTCCATTAGGCTCTCAATTCAAGCTTTCCAGAGATATGTGTCCTACATCGGAAGAAGACAAAAGGGATGTGCGTAATATTCCTTATTCTAGTACGGTTGGAAGCCTTATGTATGCTATGGTATGCACAAGGCCTGATTTAGCTCATGCAGTTGGTGTTGTTAGCAGATACATGTCTAACCCAGGCAAAACTCATTGGCAAGCAATAAAGTGGATTCTAAGATATTTGAGGGGAACTTCTGACGTTGACTTGTTGTTTGGAGGTAGTGACATAACTCTAAGGGGTTATTGTGATTCAGATTATGCTGGGGATAGAGATTGTAGAAAATCAATTTCGGGCTATGTTTATACACTTGGCATAGGCCCGGTTTCCTGGAGATCCAAGCTACAATCTATTGTAGCTTTATCAACTACAGAGGCAGAGCTAATTTCTATTGTGGAAGCGACTAAGGAAGGATTGTATTTGTTGTAGCTTTTGGATGATTTATTAATGATGCAGAAGACCGTAGAGTTGTTTTCAGTTAGTCAGAGCGTCATTCATCTTGTGGAAAATCAAGCCTACAGCTCGTGGATAAAGCATATTGATATTAGGAGTTTCTTTATCATGCTTGAAGAAAAGAGAAATAAGATATAGCTGTTGAAGATCCACGCAAATGACAATCCATCTGACATGCTAACAAAGTCAGTTCTGAAAGACAAGTTTGAGCATTGCTCATACTTGATTGGTGTGGTATGAGCAACTTAGCGCTATGGGGCGCTGACCCAACAACCATTGATGGTGATTGATGAATATATTTAATCGAGGTGGAGTGTTAAATTTGGGAGATTGAAATATATTAATGAGAAGACATTATTTGTTTTCATAATCAAGTCAAATAAGAGAAACAAAATAATATGGAGAAGGTAATTGATTTAAAGAATCAATCAAGAATTGGTGGGGTGAGAGAGGCATTAATTATTTCCATAATCAAGCCAAATATGGAAAACAAATTAATTGATTTGGAGAATCAATCAAGAATTTATATAGGTGGAAACAAAATAAATGCGCAAGATTTGTGGTGAGTCAAATTAAGGAAATTCCAAAATATCTTCATCCTTATCTTCTAGAATAATCCTCCTATATATATGAAGCCATTTGCTCACTTTTGGATTATGATAAGAAAATATATCTCTCCGTATTATTCCTCAATAAGATCCCTATTTCTGCTTCTATAGGGTGAGAATTTGTATTGAGTTTTGTTGTAATTCTTCTCATTTTATAACCTCCTCTTGAAGTAAAGTAATAAAGGTTGTTGGGTCCGCGGACGTAGGCAAAGCCGAATCACATTAAATTGGTGTGTTCTTTCCTCTCTTTTCTGTTTTCCTTCTCTCTATAATTTGTGCCATTTCCCATTTGATTTGATTTTATTTTTGGCATTGTTTGACAGACTAGATCATTGGGTTTATCCATTTTCCACTGCCTAAATCTCTGATTAAGCACTACAATTGAATGCTCACTATATATACACACACACACACACACACATAAATACATACAGTATATTAACCAAATACAAAATATAGTTTATTTTTAACAGCCTTAGCTACTAATTTTTATTCAAATTACAAAATTAAATATGAAAAATTATTGCCCTTGCAACATTCGTTACTTGCACTTGGGAAACATAAGTGAATCATTGGCCCAACCCTAAGATAAGGCTATCAAGACAGTTGCCTAGGAATACGGCTCGAGAACATACCTCTAGGGAGAAGAATAATCCAGATTTTATGTAATTAATGTAATTTTCATTCAATTTCAAATTGCAATTGTAATTTGTCTAAATGGTGAATCATTTCAACTAGAGTTCCAACAAAATTGGTTCAGTTCCTTGAAATTTCAGCCTTTTGTTCTTGCATTACTAGCTTTATCTTGTCCAAGACAGCTATATCAATTGGTTTGGACTTGAATATGATGGAGTATTAGAGAATTGTGTTAAGAAGTGGAGTCAAAAAGAAAAGAGAGAGTGAAACAATGGAGAAAAAGGAATAGGCTTATGTGTAGGACTGTCAATGGGTATTTTCGGATACGGATAGTGGCATATCCATATCCATATCCGAAACCATTTTCGCGTATCGGCTATCCGTGGATACGGACGGGTATCGAATAATTATCCTATCTGTTAAAGATCTATGAATCAAGAAATGTAAATTGAAAATTTTAGTTCAACATGGATATTTTTAATGTCATAGTTTATAAATGTATAGAAAATCAATCAGTATAATGATAATAATTAGTTTTGAGCAATTATTACATATTATATGCATAAAATATGGAACGTTAACTTAGTAAAACTATAAAGTTACATCATTTACCATGCTAAAATACATATAAAATGATCTATAATTTTGACAAAAATCGAACAGATAATTTTTGAGTGTGAATGTCTTCATATCCGCATGTACATCCGCTTTTTCAAATATCGGATATTTATCCGCTTTTCAGATATAGATGCAGACGAATTTCGGATTTTTCTGGTATCCATTGACAACTCTATTTATGTGAGTTTATACATCAAGGATATTATGAATAAAACATTAAATGTGTTAGTCAAGAACTTCTTGTTCAACTGAGAGACGATGATTCGATCCTACTCATGCTAATTAATGAATTAGTTGACAGCTTGAATCTCTCAATTTAATTCTTCTTTTCTTGTGATTGTACATCTCAACGTCGCCTTCTATTGGCATATGGTATTGACAAATATTTTGTAACAAAAAGAATCACCATTCACCAATACCATGTTAAATTTTGCGATACTATATGGTAGAATTGAAGAGGATGAAAGTTGCTTCATGTAGGAGAAGACCATTCGCAAATCGGAGCTCACATGTGTGAGATATGGCGGAGAAGGTAGCAAAGATGTGGGCTGAGAGTATTTTTAGACATCTGACGTTTCTTTCAGACGTTTGAAACCAACAAGGGTGTATTCTCAAAGTGAAATCCAGACGTCTAGGAATCCATTCAGACGTCTGGTAAAGAATCCAGATGTCTGATTCGAGCCAGAGTGGAATCCTAAGAATGATTCCAGACGTCTGGAATTCTGGCCAGACAACTAGATCAGAGATCGGGCTATTTTCCGACCTGGGAAGAAGGTGTTGATTTGTGGATTAGCAAGAGGCATTGTGGTCCATTACCTGGTGTTTTCTACATAATTATATAAGCTATTCTTTCTCAGATTTGAAAGGGGTGATTAGTTTACCAAATCAATGTTTTATTCTTCCATTAATTAGGATTTGACAATTCTAATATTTCTTCAATTCTAATCTCCACAAACTTTTATTTTCCAGTGAATATTGGATCATTGTAATCAATCTCTTGTACTTTTCTCATTTGATGATTATAAAATCTCTCTCAAAGTGGATGTACACTAGCAAATTGTTAGCGGAACCACTATAAAATTTGGTGTGATTTATTTTATTGTTATCGATCTATTATATTGCTTGTTTTGTGGTTGTGATTGGATTTGAATCGATCGAGGTTGGTTTGATCATAGATTGGTGTTTGTGCACTATCTAACACGATCTAGCTTGTTTTCCGTTGTGTTAGGGATCGGATTAAACGGTCTCAATCGGTGTTGTTCCCCAACATTTGGTATCAATGTTGTTGTATTGTTAGGTGGTTGTAGAAATGTCGGAATTAGATTCAAATAGCCCCTCAGGGGTTGGATCAAGTGAAATATTGCTGTATGTACGTGGATCGTATGCGGCATCGGGATCAAAATTGGTTATAAACAAGTGGAATAACGATAATGATTTTGAAAAGTGGCAATGGAAGATGAAAGCGGTTATAAGAAGGAATTGGATGCATCAGGTAGTGTTAGATACACATTTGCCGGCGGACATCTCGAATGTTAAGAGAGATGAAATGGAAGAGTGGACATTTACTACACTTCAACTTGCTATGAGAGAGAATGTTATCTCTGAAATTAGTGGTGAGACGACCGTTAAGGGTATTTAGGAGATGTTGGAGGAGTTATACATGAAGAAGTCACTCACTAATCGTTTGATCTTGTTGCGAACGTTTTTCACTTATAAGATTAAAGAAGGAACTTCGCCGAAGGCACATTTGAATGTGTTTGATTATTTTCCAATGAAGACGAAGGCGGTAGATTGAAAGATTGAGGAAGAGCAAAATGCAACGATATAGTTGTGTTCGTTGTCGGACCGCTATACGAGTTTCTCAAATAGTTTGATTTATAACCGGGATATATTGACGTTGGATGATGGCAAGATGTGTCTTCTTAGTGAGGAATTGAGAGATCAAATGGAGGAGCTAAGTGTGGGAATTAGTAATGTCGGTAATGGTCAAGGTTTGTTTGTGGAGAAGGAGAAATATGTGAAGAAGGAGAACCGGGGGCATTTCAAATCTAGGAATCCCAGTAGAAGAGGAAAGTCGAAGGAAAGGAAAGGCAAATGCTATATTTGTAAGAAACCGCGTCATTGTAAGAATGAGTATCCGGATACGGAGAAGGAAAATAAGGGAGTAGCTTCTTCATTCGTAGCGGTGGAAAGAGGTGTTGGTTATAGAGACATGGATGTATTGACGGCGGTAACATCAGGTGTTTTGGGGAGCGATTGGGTGCTCGATTCAAGGGCATTTTATCATAATAGAAATTCATTTTCTTTTTTTGTCGACAAGGATGTAAATGCAATTTTTATGGGTAATGGTGCTATGTGTAAGTCGGAAGGCATTGGTTTCGTGCAAATGAAGATGTTTGACCGAGTGGTTCGTACTCTCACCAATGTGATGCACTATATTATAAGACCTAGGAAATCTCTTATCTCTTTAGGGTAAATGGATTCTTTGGGATGCAAGATTACTATTGAAAGTGATTTCTTGAGGGTTTCGAAGGGGGCGCTTGTGATTATGAAAGGTGCTAGAGCTAATGGTGTTTATTTGCTTCAAGTAGTGACCGCTGAAGGTGAAACTTTCATAGGTGTTGATAGTTCTTGTGGCTTAGATGCGACAAGGTTGTGACATTTGAGATTGGGTCATGACACGGAGAAGAGTTTGGATATTCTTCAGAAAAGGGAGATGATTGATGGAGAAAGTTTCAACAAGTTGGAGTTTTGCGAAAAGTGTGTTATGGGGAAGCAAACTAAAGTGATATTTGGTGAAGGAAAACAAGATTATAGAGGAATTCTTGCGTATGTGCTCACGGATGTTTAGGGACAGGCACGTCAGTGCTTCTTTGGGAGGAGCAAGGTATTATTTTCCCTTCGTAGATGACTTTTCTCGTAAGGTTTGGGTGTATGTAATGAAGGCCAAGTCGGAGGCATTTGCTAAGTTCAAAGAATGAAGGACTCTTGTTGAGAATGAAAGTGGTAGGTCTTTGAATGTTCTTAGGTCCGATAATGGCAGAGAGTATGTTTCCGGAGAATTCTTGGATTATTGTAAGCATCATGGCATTCAGAGGCATTTTACTACACCAGGACATCCTCAATCAAATGGGGTTGCGGAGAGGATGAACCGTACTCTACTTGAGAGAGCTCGATGCTTGAGATGGACATCGGGTTTGTCTGAGGGATTTTGGGCCGAAGCATTGTCAACCTCGGTGCATATCGTGAATCAATTTCCGTGCTCGGCTATTGGTAACAAAATTCTGGAGGAAGTGTGGAAGAGAAAGAGCATTGACTTGAGTTACCTTCGTATGTTTGGAAGTCCCGTATACATGCATGATCCGGGTGATAAGATTGAGCGTATAGTGTTCAAGGGGATTTTGCTTGATTATGAGGACGAAGTGATAGACTATCGGATTTGGAATCTGGAAACGAAGTAGGTTAGATTATCTCGAAATGTTACTTTTGGTGAGACGGTTGTGTTCAAGGAGAATGATGGCTCATCGGACGTTCCAGAATTGATTTATGGTGAATTAAAGGAGAAAGAGGTCATTACCACATTTTGTCCAAGGAAAGGAGAGAGTAGAGTTGTTGGAGATGCACGTGCGAAAGAAGCGGTGGATGGAACATCACATAGTCCACGTGGTGTCTCTAGTAGTGTTGGTTATGTAAACGAGCCTAGAGAGGATTCGGTTTAAGGTGGAGATGAATGAAGTCTAAGTGATGGTATTGCTACTCGGGTTGGTCGTCTTGCTATAAGGCCACCTGAGAGGTATAGTGATTGAAACTACCTAAGCTTTTGTGATATAGGTTGGACTATGCGCTTCATGTAGTCCAAGATGAACCGATGGATTTGGTAACATCATGAAATCGAGTGATAGATCGAAATGGATTTGTGTCATGGAGGAAGAGATGCAAACGTTGATGAAGAACCGAACTTGGGAGTTGGTGCCACTTTCTAAAGGAAACCGGGCAATTGGGTGCAAATGGATATACAAGGTGAAAGATGATGGAAGATACAAAACTAGGCTAGTGGCTAAGTGGTTTGCACAAAGGAAGGAAAAAGAGTATGATGAGATATTTACACCGGTTGTGTGTCGTACTTCTATCCGGATATTACTTGCTATAGTTGTTATTCATAACTTGATGTTGGAGCAACTTGATGTGAAAACCGTTTTCTTGCATGGTGACTTGGATGAAGACTACATGGGGCAACCAAAATGGTTTATTGTAGATGGTAAGTCAAACTTTGTGTGCATGCTAAGAAATCACTATACGGGTTGAAGCAATCGTCTCGGCAATGGTACAAGATGTTCGATCATTTCATGCTTGAAAGTGGCTTCCATCAAATCATCAAAGATGCTTGTGTATATTTCAAGAGGTTAGAAAATGATTGTTTTGCACTTGTACTTGGACGATATGCTCATAGCTTCAAAGGACAAGGCGGAAATCAACAAGCTAAAACTGAGATTGAAAGCGGAATTCGAAATGAAAGACCTTGGAGAAGCTAAGAAAATATTGGGCATGGAAATTGAAAGGGACCGAAAACGTTTTGAGTTGAAATTGATTCATAGGAGCATATAAAGAAAGAGCTTTGCCGGTTTAGCATGGAGAATGCAATGGCGTCGAATACACCTTTACCTTTGCATGTGCAGCTTTCGAGTCAAGAATCACTTATCGGAGAGAAAGACAAGGCTTATATGGCGATGGTGCCATATGCAAGTGCGGTTGGTAGTTTGATGTATGTCATGGTGTGTACAAGGCCCGATGTTGCAAATGTTGTCGGGATGATTAACCGGTTCGTGGCTAATCCGGGAAAATCGCATTGGGAAGCGGTCAAGCTTATTTTCAGATACTTGAAAGGTACAACATCTCATGGAATTGTCTTTGGGGGTAGTAAGGAAAATAATTGCAATTTGGTTGGTTATTGCGACTCAGACTATGCCGGTGATAAAGATAAGAGAAAGTCAACTTCCAGATGTCTTCACACTTGGTGGTACGACCACAAGTCGGAGATCGAGATTGCAAACCGCAGATGCTTTATCCAGTACGGAGACGGAGTAGTTGATAGCCGCAGTGGAGGCGACAAAGCAGACACTCTATTTGAAGCGTTTGTTGTGTGACTTGGGGGTTGAACACGATAACATCGATGTTCACTGTGGTAGCCAAAATGTTATCCATTTGCCGAAGAACTTGGCGTTTAGCTCACGAACTGGGGGTGAACGTTCGGTTGGTTTTAAGGTAAAAATTATCAAACTGAAATAAACCGAACCAAATTAAATTCGGTTAATTCGATCGGTGACCGATTTAACCGAATTGCAAAGAGGTTCTAATATTCAAATGATTTATTCGCTCAATGGAAAACATACATGTGCGTTTGAAGAGATTTTATTATGTATTTGTATTTTATCACTAAACCAATTATTTAAATTACTAGAATACTATCAAATTGAAAAAAAAAAGCAAAAGCTCAGTTAATTCGGTTAAGGCGATAACCAAAAAAATATATTTTTCAAACCAAACTCAAAACGATTAAATTTCAAATATGAACCGAACCGACCAAGCACATAGAAGTGAGGTAGTCGTTCTTGGTAGCCACAGACGAAGATAAGCAGGAATAGCTTCGGAAAGATCGCACAAATGACAATGCAGCGGATATGTTCACCAAGATGTTGCTGATTGGGAAGTTCAAGCATTGCTCGAACTTGGTTCGATTGGAGAAGTGCTAGGGTCACTAGGTGGCATGAATGAGAGAGGAGCTTAGTGTTGATGAGGAAGAGTAGTGGTACGAGATTGAAGTTCTAACTTCTTGTAAGTACTAGTTGACATCCCTAAGTATTTTAGTCTTTGGTTGAGATAGATTTGGAGTTGAGTGCTTTCAACACTTTATTAGTGGGTGAGGGCTTTACCTGAACTCGTTGATGAAGTGCAATGGGGGGTGGCTTTGTCAGAACTTATTAGGAAAACAATCAAGCTTGGGTGAAGGTAGAAGTAGTGATAGCTGGAGCTATCGGTTGTAGACGATGGTATGGTACCATTGGTGTTGGAGATGAATATAGTATCGAGGTGGAGTGTTAAATTTTGCGATACTATATGGTAAAATTGAAGAGGATGGAAGTTGCTTCGTGTAGGAGAAGACCGTTCACAAATCGGAGCTTGCATGTGAAAGATATGGAGTAGAAGGCAGCATATATGTAGGCTGAGAGTATTTTCAAACATCTGGAATTTCTTCCAGACGTCTGAAACCGGCCAGGGTATATTCCTGAAGCGAAATCCAAACGTCTGGAAAGCCATTCTGACGTCTGGTAAAGAATCCAGACATTTGATTCAAGTCAGAGTGGAATCCTGAGAATAATTTCAGATGTCTGGATCGGGGGTCGGGTTGTTTTCAGGCCTGGGAGGAAGGTGTTGATTTGTGGATTAGCCAGGGGCATTGTGGTCGATTACTTGTGGTTTTCTACACAACTATATAAACTATTCCTTCTCATATTTGAAAGGGGTGATTGGTTCATCAAATCAAGGGTTTATTCCTCCATTAATTAGGTTTTTCCAATCTTAATATTTCTTCAATTCTAATCTCCACAAACTTTTTTCTCTAGTGAATATTGGATCATTGTAATCAATCTCTTGTACTTTTCTCATTTGGTGATAATAAAGCTCTCTCTCAAAGTGGATGTATACTAGCAAATTGTTAGTGGAACCACTATAAATCTTGGTGTGATTTATTTTATTGTTACCGATCTATTATATTGCTTATTTTGTGGTTTGATTAGATTTGAATCATTTGAGATTGGTTTGATCATAGATTGGTTATTTATGCATTATCTAGCACGATCTAGCTTGTTATCCGCTACGTTAGGGATTAGAATTTAGATTAAGCGGTCTCAATCGGTGTTGTTCCCCAACATACCATGTATGGTATCACAATTATTATAAATATATTACGATGTGAGATTTTTACTCCATTCAATCCATGCATCCACTTTACTCCAATGCGAGCCAAGCCTAGTGCATTCTTTCCGTGACAATAAAATATTTTCTCCAGTTAAATTAGGTTTTATACTGAAATAACATAGCTCATTTTGTTTTATATGAGTGATTCATATGCAGAAATTTTCGAATATATTATTGTCAGATCCAAAAAAGAGGGAAAAACATAAATAAACTTTTTCTCAACCTAACAACTGAGATACCGATAAGTTCAGGTAATAAATTTTATATTTGTTGCTCTATCAATCATAATAAGTGGTCATTGTTAATTTGTTAAGGGTCACTTTGGCATCTTTGGTGGAGAACAACACTTTGGACCACATTTTAGTATCATGTTTAATTCTTGGATTCAGTAGAATCTAAGAAAGTGAACAGCACAACCAGGAAGATATTACGACCTAGAATGTGCTAGGAATTTGATTTGTAGATATGGATTTCTTTCGTGCAAAACTCTTAACAAGAAAAAGGCTACAATGATTCTTCCAATCTTGCTCAGCTTTTCATGTACATGTTTTGAACATCACTATAATCATTTTCACTTTACATAGCGTAAAGTTGGGATGCAATGAAACTCATTTGATTTCTATCCGAATTTCATGTCGGATAAATAATTTCATGTAGATCTTGTTGAGAGTTCTTTCATATACTTGGAACTTGGTCGATAAATCTTGTATTCTTTCTCCCATAAAGATTAAAGATAGGCCCAACTTGATCCTCCCAGAAGAAGACTAAAATAGACCAGAGCATATTTATTTCTGCTAAGATGTAGTCCATTTGTCATTATAGAACAGAATGGGACTGCATTAAAATTCTTTCCTTAGAAGAAGGATAACGAACATTTGGGCACATTTCTTAAATATAACCGACAGGCATGTGCTTCAAGTATTATGAGTAACATAGAACAATGCAGATGGTATATCTTTTATTAATATTTGGTTTTAAAATGCAAACTTTTTATCTGACCGTAAACTTTCAAAAATATATTTAGATATATGTATCTTTTATGTATCACTTCCAATTAAAATTTAGCGATTAAACCATTATTACAGATTCAAATTGTATTTCTACAAACATTAACAAATCATAGTATTGTTTGAAAGTATGATCTAATAGGTAAACAAACTTCACAGTATCGTTCTTTAATAATTAATAACACAAATAAAAATTCAAACTTATAAAAATTTAGATGTTGCAGCTTAGAATTTAGAAATAAAAAGTCAAATAGTTACGCATGGTTTCAACTTAAACATATAACTAAAAATCGGTGTAAATCGTTTTGTGTTGTGTACATACACCGGTTTTAAAAATATAATTCTTGCTTAAAGCATGTGCCGTGATCACACGCCCCTTACACTTGTATGTAAAGTTATGTTGGACTGTGCAAAGTTGAAATGTATATGCTATGTAGAAAATTTATGTTATGAATATGGTCATACAGTAGCCACTGGGTAAAACCATGATAGCGCACATATTAGATAACCAAAGCACAAATTCAGCCATATACTTGAAAAATTGTGGATAAGTATGAGCAGTTATCGATCCTTTATTCAACCATCTAGAAATATTCTATTCCACCTTTCAACTTCAATATGCATAAACGTGGACTCATAATCTACGACATGTTATAATATTCTTGAATTGATAATGCAGTCAGGATGCTGCAAGCCACCGACATCGTGTGGATTCGTGTACGTAAATGAAACGGTCTGGAACCCAAATGGAGCATCTGTGATCGTAGATGACATTGATTGCACTCGGTGGAGCAACGACCAAAACCAGCTTTGCTTTGACTGCGACTCCTGCAAAGCTGGTGTGCTCGCAAGCATTAGGCATAGTTGGAGAAAAGTATCGGTTATCAATGTTGTAGTTCTGGTTGTGCTTGTCGTTGTGTACGGCATTGGTTGTGCCGCGTTTAGGAATAATAGGAGGATGGATAATGATGAAGCTTATGGACAGGCTAGGATCACCAAAGCTCGGCCCAGTCGGTTTCAGTTCTGATTAATACTGCACTGTTTTCTGGTGTTGCTGCGTATGCTATGTTATTGCTTGTTTGTAGTTTGTAATTTGTAATTTGTAATTTGTGTAGGTGAACTGGTGAAGATTGTTTATGTTGATGTATATTAAGGAGTTAAATTCTGTTGTTGATTGTTAAGAAACTGCACAGCAATCCGTTTGACAAACAGATCGATAATTCAGCACTGTCTCAAAAAAAAAAAAAAAAAAAAAAAAAAAAAAAAAAAAAAAAGGCTTTTTTTTGCCCCTTATTTACTCACAAGACTAAGGAGATTGAATCATCAACGTCATTTGTCGAATGTTCTAACCAAACACTCCATGTTTTAGATTATCCTTCCTTTATTTTTAAGTTTGATACGTGAAAACTTCGTTAAAACATGTTACGAAGTATACTTTTTATAATAAATATTAATACTTTATGTTTTTTCCTCTTTTAAAAATTAAATATGAACTTAATGACTAGATTGGAACATTATTTTTAATTACTTGCAAACTCTCAACTTGTTGGAAATTTATGTGAATTATTTAAAATATAGAAATAAGTGTATGATGGCTCCTATATGTGAATAGTCCAACATCATGAGATTATAAGAAAGATGCAAGTATTTATACTTGTTTCTAAGAAGTCATGTTGGGGCCTTGGGCTCCCAATGCATGCTTTGATGTGAGGAGGGAGACCATGCACCATGAACACCATACATGCGCGCGACCGACCGACTCGACCTGACCCGGCCCGGCTCGGGCTTGGGCCTTGGCTATGTGGTGTAGACACTTATATTTTTGGACCAGAAAACCTTGACTTTTTCAAACCGTTTTTATGAAAAATATTTCTGAACCGACTTTATCATGAAGCGATAAACTTTTGACCCGGTATTTCAGCAGATCCTATTTTCTCCTACTGCCCAGTATTTTCGATTAACCTTAATCCCCGTCTATATATTATCTTCAGTTGTAGACGAGATTAGTACAGAAAAAAAATATTTTTTTCCCTCCGCCATTAAAATATTCTTACAGAAATTTTCGAGCAGTTATTTATTTCGAAAGTGCAAATCTGCACTGATTTGTTGTGCAAGCAAATCAGTTACTGTTCTACGAGGCTGTTTTATCCTAGAGGCGGCGGCGAGAGTACGAACTGGTTTTGCACCACCGACCAGATCGCCGAATCGTCTTCAAGAGAGTGACCTGGTCCGCGACTCAGCCATTGTTTCCCAACAATTTGAAGACGATCCGTGAAACAATGGCTTCGACTGCCCCATTTACATTCGGCGACCAAACATCTTCAACCTCGCTCATTTCTGATACCCGTCTAGGGTTTGCTGTATTCATTTCTATGTTTATCTGTACATACCAGACCGCAGCTACCACTCTCGATATTCACTAAAGATCCCAGATCTAATAATTTGGCCTGATTGAGCTTTCGGGTATACCCTGAATCTGAAGAAATACATGTACAATGAACATGAGATAGTTGAGTTGAGAGAGCTGATGCGCGGTCATAAAGAGAAGTAAAGCTTCAGAACTTGTTTCCTACTTGCAACTTAATGTCTGGTATGGTTTTAATTTTTTACCGTTTCTTTTGCTCCATGTGACGTTTGAAGTATGATAACTTATACAGTAATGTGCTTTGTCAATGCTGATTAAATTGGTTGTGAATGCCGAAGCACATATACATGGTTAAATGTAATTACACACTCAAGTGATGACCACGAGGTTGAGCAAGTAGAAATGCATGAATTGCGATGTTCAGACTGTATTATGATGCATAAATCTCTTGATTTATTTATATATATTTTTAGGGAAGATAAGAAGTGGCCAAAATAAATAATTGGTCAATACATTTGAAATGGATATGATTATATGGAAATGTCATTAAAATTTGACATTAATAGAATGTGTATGTTATTTGAAAAATGTCAGTAAGAATTGACATTAATAGTACACATATAATATTGGGAAATGTCACTAAAAATTTGACATTAATAGAATGGGTATGTTATTTGATAATGTCCTTAAGAATTGATATTAATTGGATGAATAGGTTTTTTGCATCAAATAAATTGACATAGTTTATATGCATACAAGTGAAAAGATAGAATATAGAACACCTTTGTTGCATACATGTGGACAATTTATGTTAGTCTCTGAGTTTATGAATATTTTCCTATGGGAAAATATAAATTCTCAAACATATGAACATCTTTAAAAAATAGTAAGCATCAACAATCGACCAGTAAATAACAGAATGGAATCCGCAAGGAAACCATAAATGACAGCAGCAATCAACCCAAATGAATGATTTTGGACAGTTATTCTATAATACAACTGTAGAAAACCAGATCATATGACACTAATGTATTGGAACAGGCCAGGCCCTGCAACGCGGGCTAACCTGACTGAGGAGCCTCTTACGGCTATGATTACCGAGATTCGCCTTATTGGTGAATAAGAGGTTGGTGGGTATACATTGGTGTTTCTCGCCATGTTTGCTATGATCGTGATATATTCACAATATACACGGTTGCTGACGATCAGAAAGTGTGTTGTGAGATTCTCGCACCACTTAAGCTGTAAAGACTGGTAATATGAAAATAAAACATATGACTGGAAAGACCTTGATTCTTAAAGATGTGATGCATTTGATATGTTTGAAACATTCAAAATTAAAATCAAGCAAATAGAAAATTAAGAGACTACATAGTGATAGAGGAACAAAATATGAATCAAATTCTATTCTGGATTTTTTATGTGATATATTGTACATAAGAGAACTACACCATTTTCACCTGAAATGGAAGGTAAAGCTAAAAAAATAGGACCTTTACCGAATTAGTAATTGTCATTTTATTAAATTTTGGTGCAGCAAAACATTAGTGGGAGATATTTTATTGACTGTATGTTATGTTCTGAATAGAATCCCCAAATCTAATAATAAAATTTCGTCTTATGAAATTTTAGAGAAATATAAATCCAATATGTCATACTTTAGAACTTGGGGTTGCTTAGCAAATGTTCGCATTTCAGACCCTAAGAGAATAAAATTGGCAAGTAAATCATACGAATGTGTATTTATAAGCTATGCTGTTAATAGCAAAGCATACAGAATTTATGACCTAAATACACATAATATAATTTGAATCAAATGATGCCAATTTTTATGAAACGAAATTCCTTTTTAAATTAAGGAATAGTGGGGGCACATCAAGTATGCCTATTAGAACAGAACTTAATAAAAGTTCTGAAGTTGAACCTAGAAGAAGTAAAAGAGCAAGAACCGTAAACGAATTTGGTTCGAATTTTTTACTATAGAGGAGGATCCCTTAAACCTCCAAGAGGCCTTATCTTCTTTAGATGCCGATTTTTGGCGAGAGGATATAAATAATGAGATGGATTCTTTGAAATCCAATAAGACTTGGCATTTTACATATTTACCATCTGGTTGTAAATCTATAGGCTGTAAATGAGTACTAAAAAAGAAAGCTAAAACCTGATGGTACTATTGATAAATACAAAGCACGACTAGTAGCTAAAGGTTTTAGAGAACAAGAAAATATAGATTTCTTCGACATTTTTCACCTGTAACTAGAATAACATCCATCTGGGTATTAATCTCACTTGCTTCCATTCATAATTTATTAGTTCACCAAATGGATGTTAAAACCGCATTTTTGAACGGTGAATTAGAAGAAGAAATTCATATGGACCAGCCTGAAGGATTCGTAGTACATAGTCAAGAACATAAAGTATGCAAATTAGATAAACCATTATATGGTTTAAAACAAGCACATAAAACAATGACATAATTTTTTTTTTGATAACTTTAATCATTTCACATGGTTTTAAAGTTAATGAAAATGACAAATGCATTTATTACAAATCTGAGAATGACATTTGCACTATTATATGCCTTTATGTAGATGACCTACTCATCTTTGGGTCAAACATTCATGCCATAAACTCAATCAAATCCTTATTAAATGCCAATTTTTGATATGAAAGATCTAGGTGAGGTGAGTGTAATCCTTGGTATTAAGATTACCGGGTAAAAAGGGGATTTTCTTTGGATCAATCTTATTAAAATGAGAATACTCTAAAGAACTACAATTATTTTGACTGTAAACCTGCATATACACCATATGGTCTCAGTGTAAAGTTATTTAAGAACACTGATGAAGGTGTAAGACAGTCTGATTTTGCGAGCATCATTGGCAGCCTTCGGTATGCCTCTGAATGTACTAGACCCGACATTGACTATGTCGTGGGATTATTATGCAGATTTACCAGTAGACCCAGTATAGAGCACTGACATGCTATTGAAAGGGTCATGAGATACCTTAAACGAACCATGAACCTTGGATTACATTATGAAAAGTTTCAAGCTGTACTTGAAGGATATTCCGATGCTGACTGGAATATTTTATCTGATGATTCTATTGCGACCAGTGGCTATATATTTAGCATTGCTGGAAGAACTGTTTCTTGGAAATCTAAGAAACAGAATATCTTGACTCAGTATACTATAGTGACTGAGATAAGAGCACTAGCCACAGCTAGTGAAGAAGCAGAGAACTAAAGAAATCTGCTAGTTGAGATCCTTATACGGGAAAGATAGACACCAGTGGTGTAATCGATTGTGATAGTTCCGCGGCTATTACAAAAAGTACAGAACCGTTATAACAACGGTAGAAAACGACGTCGTAAGCACAATACTGTAAAAGAACATCACATATATAGTGTTGAAAGATTTGACGACTATTGAAAGGAAAAAAGAACCGATAATACAACGGTAAGAAATGACAGTCGTATGCACAGTATTGTTAGAGGACATCACATATGAAGTGATGATAATTTGGCAAATCCTTTGACGAAAGGACTGACCAGAAAGAAAGTCCTTAATAATTCTAAAAGAATGGGACTATTGCCCTTAGATTGTGGAATCACGCACAATGGTAACCCGACCTAAATGACTGGAGATCCAAAGAAATAGGTTCAATGGGTAAAAACAAGTTGTGCAGTGATAGAAGTAGAACATGCTATTTAATAAACTAAGAAGCATGTATTCCTGAAGTGATTAGAGGATGGGTTAATAGAAACTCTTAATGAGATCTATACTCTATTTGGAGTAGAGTACCTACCTTCAGGAATACTCTTGATAGAATCACCTGTGTGAATGTGGAAATGTGGCCGTTTCCTATGGAGTTTTAGGCAGAACTTCTAGAGGGTTCACTAAACTGGGATAGACGTGCATGGCCATAAACGCACGGGCTTATTTGATTGCACTATAGAAAAGGTTGTGTGTGGTTTGATGTCAGGAATAGAGTTCAAGACTACGTGTCACTCTAGTAAAAACTGAATCTTACTCACTATACAAAGGTTCAAGTCAGATGACACCTTTGTTTATGCACAGTCTTATGTTTTTAGAAACTGCTCGATAATATTTTAAAAAATTCAAGTGGGGGATTGTTGGAAATTTATGTGAATTATTTAAAATATAGAAATAAGTGTATGATGGCTCCTATATGTGAATAGTCCCACATCATGGGATTATAAGAAAGATGCAAGTATTTATACTTGTTTCTAAGAAGTCATGTTTGGGCCTTGGGCTCCCAATGCATGCTTGATGTGAGGAGGGAGACCATGCATCATGAACACCACACACGCGCGCGCGACAAACCGACTCGACCCGACCCGGCCCGCCCGGCTCGGTTCGGGCTTGGGCCTTGGCTATGTGGTGTAGACACTTATATTTTTGGACCAGAAAACCTTGACTTTTTCAAACCGTTTTTATGAAAAATATTTCTGAGCCGACTTTATCATGAAGCGGTAAACTTTTGACCCGGTATTTCAGCAGATCCTGTTTTCTCCTACTGCCCAGTATTTTCGATTAACCCTAATCCCCGTCTATATATTATCTTCAGTTGTAGACGAGATTAGTACAGAAAAAAAATATTTTTTTCCCTCCGCCATTAAAATATTCTTACAGAAATTTTCGAGCAGTTATTTATTTCGAAAGTGCAAATCTGCACTGATTTGTTGTGCAAGCAAATCAGTTACTGTTCTACGAGGTTGTTTTATCCTAGAGGCGGCGACGAGAGTACGAACTGGTTTTGCACCATCGACCAGATCGCCGAATCGTCTTCAAGAGAGCGACCTGATCCGCGACTCAGCCATTGTTTCCCAACACAACTATTTGCAGTTTGCTTGAAACTGAGAACAAGCTTGTGAGAATGGATGATTGGGTATTTGGAAACTTGGATGTTTTACAAAAATAACCGTTTAACTATTTTTTACTTGTTAGAATTCCAGTTTACAAGTTACTTCCATATATATATATATATATATATATATATATATATATATATGGAGCCCCCTGAATTTTAGCCCTCCTTTTGCACCCTAATTTCAGCCACTCATTTATATTAAAAAAATGAGTGGAAATTGAGTGGGAGGTGAGAGAATGAGTGGAATGAGAAAGGAAGGAAATGTGTGGTGAAAAAGTGGTAGGCTAAAGGAGTGCTCACTATTTGGGATGTCATTTAGTGAGCACCCCATTTGCTCCCCTATATAAACCAACCATTTATATTAGAATAAGTGAGTGAAAGGTGAGAGAATAAGTGTATGTAGAGAGAAACGAGATATGTGGTGGAAATCAGGGAGCATTTAGGGGTGTTGCACTAATTGGGGTGTCACTGAACGCTCTCCATATATATATATATATCTATATATATATGTATATATGTATGTATGTATATATATATGTATGAGATAAGATCAAGAGTACTCCAAACAGTGCAGCATCTCAACAACTTTTTTGATTTCCACCACGCATCCTTCTTTCTCTCTCTTCCCACTAACTCTTTCTTCTTCCACTAACTTATTTAATTATAAACGAGTAATTAATATTAAGAGGCTACAGGGATGCTACAAAATAGGGGTTCCATGGAACTTTTTTTCCATATATATAGGTCCCACTCTATTTTATTAGAATTTAATATTGAAATTATTTAGGAAATAGGGAATTCTTTATTGATGAATGAATGTTTTGAATCAATGTAAAATCAAAGACAGAAAGGATGAACACAATCCAAAATGATATATGCAAATCAAAATAATGCTTCTGATATTGATGTAGTATTTAAAATCAGTCTATTCTCTTGGGCTTGGACATGACGGGCTTAGGTCCAGAGTCGCTTTTGATTGAGATGTTAGGCTTGATCCACTTTTCTTTATATGATATATCTTCAAAGGAGAAGTTTCGGTTGCAACTTATTCCTTCGCCTCAAATCGATATTAGGGTTATAGGTTTTTCTTTATGGGGAATCATTGTGGTTCGACCTTTTCTTCTTTAATATGAGAAAAAACAGACGAAAATTGAGAGCTTTCCTCATTTTTAGTTTTGAGTTAACTTAGATCTGTGTTATTCACGTCAGATTTGAGTTAGTTCAAACTTTTTTCTTCCCCCCTTTGTTTGAGATTGACTGAAACTTTATGATCAGTTGATCTTCCTCCTTGGTTACTCTGAATTGTTGTAGGCTTTGATTTGCTTTCAAAAGCTTTAACCTATGAGTTTTCTTCTTCTATCCTTATAGCCTAGAGATCACTTCAAAATTGTACAATGTTTTGAGAAGACATAACTTTTGGTAAGTGTGTCAACACATTGGTAAGTGATAATTATATGTCTTACTTCTAGATTTCTGTATTTGTTCTCTTACAAAGTATAAGTCAATTTCGATGTGCTTTGTTCTTGCATGAAGTATAGGATTAGTTGACATGTATATTGTACCCTGATTTTCACACCATAATATCAACATGCAATCAGATTTGATATTCAGTTCTACAAGTAGAGATTTTAGCCACATTATTTCAACTATGGCATTTGCTACACTGCAATGCATTGCTTCTGTGGTCGACCTTGATATTGTAGGCTATTTCTTTAAACACCATGATACTAAATTGCTTTCGATCCCGGTAGTTGGCTTTAAGTTATCTGGGTTAGATGCCAATCAACATTAGTGAATCAAAATATATTGAAATTTTTGGTGCCAATCAACATTAGTGGAACTGCTGTTAAGCTATCTTTGATACTGTATCTGAATTTGATATTGAAATGATTTGAGAAAGAGGAAAATTTTTATTAATAAATGATCGTTTTGATTCAATTAAAAATACAGAGAGAAATTGTTTTACAAAACTTGCATTTGCATGACCAATTTTATTGTGCCATAAGTCTTATTCACTCTTTTTTTTCATTTTTGTTTTTAATGAAGTTACAATACACTTTTCATATTTGGCCTTGTTAAGCTTACACACATATTCTGAATTCTATCAAACCATACTCTTGGTGCTTTCTTTAAGCCATATATGGCCTTGTTAAGCTTGCACACATATTCTTAATTCTATTTGTAGCCCTGTGTTTGTTCCATATATACATCTTCTTCAAGTATGCCATTTAAAAAGTCATTATTGACATCCAATTGTTTGAGTTTCCATCATTTGATTATTGCAATAGTAAGTATTATTACTCTTATTGTTGATGGTTTCACTACTGGTGAAGAGGTTTCCTTGTAATCAAACACTTGTTGTTGTCTGTATCCTTTTGCAACTAGCTTGGTCTTGTATTTATTTGTTGACCCATCTAGTTTCTTCTTTACTTTGTATGTCCACATACATCTAGTTATATTTTTTTCTTTTGGTGGTTTGACTAGTTTTCATATTTGATATTGTATTAGTGTATAGTACTCAATATCCACTACGTCTCTTCAATCGTTGTCATCCATTTTCTTTTACTAGTATTGCTGCAGTTGGTTTGATTAAAATTGTATAGTACTTCACTTTATTGCTCTGCAACAAAACATATTTAGAGTATATGTCTAACTAAACAATACTTTTCAAAGTAGACTTTTTTTTGAGGAAGACGGTTGTGTAGCACAAGGCTACACAGCCGATTAGCTTAATATTAATATATAACAGTCTGATTGACAGGCCCAACCAGTGGCATAGAATTTAGGACGAAAAAAGGCCCCCAAAACACAGTCTAATTAGAAATATTACATAGAGCATATAGGCAATACATCAAAAAACTAGTAGCATAATACAATAACTGAACCATCTAAGCATCATATAGCATGTAGCATAAGCCTTATCAAGCCAAAATAGTGAAGCACCGTGAGTAGTCATCCACATTGGGCCAAACTGCTGCATTGGGTACCCGGAGAAGGTGGTGCCTAGAGGGTGTGCCTGAAGCGGGTCTAGGAATTCCTGTATGTGTTTCAAAATGATGAATGATGAAATTACAGGTGCCAAAATAGTACATCTTTCATTTATTAAAAATATGTGCATTACGCTCAATCCAAATACCCCAACTGAAGATCGACAAAAAGGGATCAAGCAATTTATCTGGTGGATTATGTTGCCAGTATTCAAAGAACGAAGTAACGTTGGGTACGAAGCCGAGGAGAAAAGAACTAGTTGCAGCCCAAATCCTGAAGGAGAAATCACAATTAAAGAAGAGATGTTCGATTGTTTCATCGAGTGCGTTACAAAATGTACATCTGGGATCATCAATAATATGAAGATTATAGAGTCTGTTTTTGGTATTGATTCGATTGTGTACCAGGCACCATTGGAGGAAGATCATACGAGGTGACAATCAGCATTTCCAAAGGCGAGGAAAGGTGTAGGAGCACCCTGGATGCGATAGAAAACTTTAACAAGAAGAGACAGAAAAACATTTATTTTGATTAGGGCCCACAATTATTTATTAGGCTTAGTAGAGGGGTTAATTGAAGTAACAATGCCATGTATTTGTTGTGCGTCAGCTAGAATATTCAGATCGAAAAGGCCCAAAGGATATAGATTTGATGGGCTTGAGCCCAAAACATTCGAGACTGAGGTGAAAGGCCCAGCTACAGAGGAGAAAAGATTTGGGAAAAGCTTTGAAAGAGGTTGGTGACTACATCAAATATCAAACCCGAAAAGGCATCTTTCACTAGAAAAGGCATCTTTCAAAGTAGACTTGATTATAGATTTTTCTTTATCTTAGGATCCCTTAACAGATTATTTAAGAGTGGTTGTTTAGTTCTCCTTATATAGCCATTACCAATATGAATGATGTTTATTGGCTTACGATTTCCTATGCATATTAATTGTTTACTTTGTATTCTTTATATTTAATATTCAAGTTATCAAGATATTTAGTTAGACTATTTGTAGCCCTTGATTCTAGGTACCAGCTTTCATCACTAATGTGATCAACTCTGGTAACTTCATTCTGATTGTGAGCTTTTTTGTTGTCACCCTGCACATTTTGATCATGTTGAACCTGGGCTATATTGCCATTTGGGCTGTCGCTTCTTTGGTTGTCGATAGTCTGTTAGGTGTACAAAATTCCAATTAAATCTGAAATAGCACTTAAATAATGTTGCACAACCTACATTTTCACATATTTGTCATTTTGGTTTACTTCTTTTGTTGATTCTACATCTGCCTCTTGACTTGTTGCTATATCCACCACTTTGCTTTTGCTGGTTTGATCTTTATTTTTATAAATGCTAACATAGTTGATTGAAAAATTTGTTTCTTGAGGCCTTTTACTTTTTAATCTTGCTTCATGAGATAACAGTTAAATGAACTTTTTCCATAGGAGCCGTAACCCTTTATGAGAAAATTGTGGCAACAACAACCTCATATTCACAACATAAACCATTTAGTGCAGTCAATACTTGCTCCAAATATGATATTTTGTGTCATGCTGCCTCTAGTTGATCACACAATGTTTGAACTTCTGATAGGTTGAAGCACCCTGCACCCTTAACATTCCCCAAAGGAGGGTTATGCTTGGAAATATGAAGCATTACAGGTATAAAGATAAATAATCATAAGACCAAGATTTACACAACAAAATAGTTACTATTGATGGCAAAAAAAGTCAAAAACACTAAGGATTCCTATTACTAGGAATTGTAGTTATGGTCGCAAGACTATGTAAGAGAAAGCGGTAAATGACATGAAGAATTTATAGTGGTTCGGACTCGGTAGAGGCCTACGTCCACTTTGGAAAGGCGTTGGAATATTATTAATCACTCAAGAATTACAAAGTAGAGGCATGCTCATGAAATCTCGTTACATTCATTTTCATAATTGTCATGTGCTAAGTATGTGGGAAAAAGACTATTTAGTCCTTCTTCTTCCTCAAATGGGAGATGCCATTAATGAGGCTCATGAAGCTCTATGAAGGTCCCGAGTGAAGAAAATTCAACCCCTTTGAAGTGTGAGGCTATAGGCTATTTATAGGAGAGAGGTTAGGTAGGATTGGGTAGGAATGGGGGACCACATGCATAAATTCGCACCCACCAACTGCACATGCACGAATTTCGAACCCGGGCCTAGGTGCGAAATTTTGCATCAGCCGGGTGCGAACTTTCGCACCTGCCGGGTCTGAAATTTTGCACCTGCTAGGTACGAATTTCGCACCCTGCCTGGTGCGAAGTCCCCTTTTTTTTTGGGGGGGGGGGGAGGGGGGCGCGAGGACCTTAGTTTTGGGTGCTTGAGGCTTGCGAGTCCTTCGGGGTCCGAGGCCTTAGTTCGGGAATGTTCTTTGGGCGCTGCGAGGTTCTGAGTGGTGCGGTCTTTTCTTGATCCTGTTCCCTTCTCTCCTAAGCGTCCCTCTCGGCCTTAGCTTCACGCGATGCGTGGAGTTGAGCGTGTCCGATGTACTTCTGGGAACTGAACCAAAAGGTCGGTTAACATTTGCCCCTAAAGTACATCTTGTCTTTACATAATGTGCTTTGTATTGGTTGAGATAATAGCTGAGCTGTTGATTAATCATGTAAATTAAAGGAAAACAAACATTTAGCTGTTAGGCTTGTTCGCACTGGATTTGCGAATGAGTTGTTGTCGAGAGGTGCGCCATACTCAAGTCACTAAGTATCCGCAATGCGTCGTCTCCATTGGGTGCACGGGAGTCGGTATGCATGCGTAGGGAGTACATATACGAGAGAGCATGGTGCAATGTCTCGAACCCGGAGGTGCAATTTTTTTTTCAGGGATGCGAACTTTCGAACCCCTGGAGGTTCGAAATTTTGAACCCAGGAGGTTCGAATTTTCGAAGCCGAAAGGTTCAAAATTTTCGAACCGACCCTAGAATACGAAGGGACAAACTTTCCTTTTATAAATAGGCCTCCCCTCCTCATTTTCGCACTTCAACTATTTCCTTCCCTGGCCGCCATTGTTGTGAAAGCTCCGAAGCTGAAAATTTTGATCCCGAAACTATCGAACCCGAATTAGGTAATGCATGGGATCGAGGAAACGAGGAGGAAGGAGGTCGAAGGGCCATGGCATCGTCGGAGGGGGTCGACGCGAGAGGCGGAGCTGTCGAGCCATTGGAGAAGATATGGAAGTTCGAACCCAGTTGGGTTCAAAGTCTTGAACCTCCATAGGTTCGAATTCTCAAACCTTTTGGGTTCGAATTTTCGTACCTCATGGGGTTCGAAACCACGAACCTTGACAGGTTCGGATTTTTTGAACCTCGGGAGGGTCGGATTCTCGAACCATCAGGTTCGAAATTTCGAACCCGTAGGGGTTCGAAATTTCGAACCTAGAAGGGTTCAAAAATTCGTACTTCGAGGCACAGAGCTTTGGATTCTGAAATGGGTTGGCGCCTTTCTCTCCCGCCCATGACTTTGACCTCCCGACTGCCCATCTTCAGATTTACATATCGATCGTACAACCGCGCGTTTAGCGCTAATGTATACACTAGTGATTGCGCAAGCAAGGTTTCGAACCTTTCACATAGGATAGAACATACATTCGGACTGGGACTTGAACTGTTGGACTGTTTCGAACTTTTCTTTATTTTACTTTTCTTTGCACAACACTACACACATATGTTAGTCATTACCAACGCGAGGGGTGCATGTCACTTTACTGCCAGTACTAACACTAATGTGTTGAAGTATTGTTAGCAATGCAAACAAGATCGAAGACTGGAAAGACCTCGGAAACCGAGGCTTCCCCGCCCCCTCCACAAACATTTGGCTCTACCCTTAGTGGTAGCTCGTCTGGCAGCGAGCTTGAAACCAAAGGATCGACTAATTCTCACACGGCCAGCTCGCCTGAAGTATCTGAGCGTGGGGAAAAAATTGAGAGGCAATATTCCCCGGTTGTGACTGAGGAGGTTGAGAATGTGGACATTATGAGTGAGGATGCGCCAGTGCCTCTGATGGCCCCGGACATGCTACCTGACGCAGTTATCTTGGAGAATCTGGTAGATTCGGTACCATCGTGCATGGACGCCACAATAGTTAGGAAAAAGGCGGTGCACTTCAACATACCTGTGGGTGAAGCCCACGCCTCAGGAAGGGATGGTAGAGCTTATGCGCCTCCCGAGGGTCTCACCACCTGGAACAGACAGGCCTGTTTGTCGGGTGCGTTCCCCCGACCAATGACTTCATTCGGAACATGCTATACTATTTTCACCTTGCACCATCACAATTGTACCCGAATGCTTATGCTTCACTCCTGGGTACCTATGTTCTCTACCACGAGTTCTTGCAACGGGAACCAACCGAAGAAGATATCCGATACTTTTTCCGTCTAAGGAGAACGAGTAATGCCGTACCCTCTTAATGGTTTCTGCAAGTGACACCTACCACCAAATTTTTTATCGGGAAGTGGCCCAGCCCGTCAGTGATTAAGTATGAATGGTTCTTTGTTCGCTACCGTCCCAGGTTTGCGAGGAGATGGATAGAAGGGAGTAAGTATTCCTCTAACTTTGTTCCTTATTGCAAATTCCTAGATCTCCTATCTCATTTTTCTTATGATTGGATCATGGCAGGAAATCCGGAGGCGCCTACCGATGACGAGTATCGGCAACGCCTTAGTGCTTTGCGAGCGATACCAGAGATCCTCTACAAAACAGGTACCGTGACAAGTCAGGAGCGCCTTCGCCATGCTGGGTTGCTTCCTAGTGATCGGGCTGTGATTAGGCCCGCAGTTGCAAGAAGTTCACCAAAGGAAGGAGTGGCTACAGGTTCAACTGTCGTTGGGCGGAAGAGGAAGATGCCCCCTGCTGGAGGGGAGCTGCAAAAGACTGCTCAATCTCGAGGAGATGTGCATGGAGGCGAGGCCCATGGTCAGGAGGAGGTTGCCAGAGATGAGGGGTTGTCGAGTGCTCCTGTCCTGCCTCCAACGGGAGAGGGGGAAGGAGCGTTGGATAGACCACAGTCTCCTACGACTCATTCTGGGACCGTTGCCTCGCTCGAGGATGCGGGCCAGTTTGATGGCTAAAATAAACTTGACCTGCATTTGATTCCGTGGCCAAATACAACGAGCGTGGAAGTGCTAACCCTTGCTGCTGAGGGGTTAACCTCTTCGAGCAGGCCATAATCTGGTCTGTTGAGAGAACACTTAGGGCATACGCTCATATACACTGCATAGCATAGATGATTGCTCGCGCGTGTGACTTGACTAACTTTGACCTGTTCCCTTGGCTGGTGATATTACTATAGGACTTAGTGGACAAGGTTATGGACATGGGGATCATCGATGCCCCAGGGGCTCTTCCTTCGAGAGTTTCAGGAGATCGACCAGTTTGTATGATGTCCCACCCCCACCAGGATGGGGTAGTGAACATCGGGGTAGGGATCGATCTCGGCGATCCCCGACCCCCCTCCTCCTCCTCCCATTCATGAGGCTGTGGGAGATTATCGATTTAACATAGGCGGCTCCTGGCCTTCGCCTACGACAGCTCCCTCACATACTGCCCTTTTGGGTCCCGTTCAACCTGTTAGGGGGAGAGAGTCGTCTTCTAGCCAGCCAAGTCTAGATAGAGAGACCGTAATGGAGATACAGGACTTGACGGAGCCTCAGGTTCAAGAGCTTTCTCTGGAGAAGCGGAGGGCGTTTCTGAAACAACATTTCCCTCGGCATTACTTTGACGAATTGTTCTCCCTGATCTCCGCCCAGCCCACGATAGGGAATCCAAGGAGGTATGGATGCATGTACAGGCTGCATATTATTAAGCCAACAAGCTTACCAATTATTCTTTTCACCACTTGGAGCTGATCGGCAACTGACCATTGATTGTGAGAAGGCCTTCGTTTCCAACCTGGAAATCGAGATAGGTAAGCCTATCTGCTGTGTCATAGTTACTTACTCGTTATCCTTCGCATTTTCAAATTCTAACTTTCAATCATGTTGCCGCAGTAGAGCTGAAGCAAGCCCATGCGATTCTGAAGACGGAGGTTGCGCATGACCCCGAGACTTTTAAGGATGCAGTAGGTCGCTTGAACATCGAGAATACAACCCTTAAGAGGGACAAGGATGAGTAGGCTAAAACATGTGCCGACCTGGAAAGGGAGATTGGGAAATTTACTCAGCTCCAGAATGGTAATGTCGCTTTGAGGGAGGAAAATGAAAGGTTACATGCTGAAAATACCGAGGTGGTTGAGCTGAGGGGGCAGCTTGAGGAGATAAGGAAGACAAAGGAGGATGCTGAGGCTAGTAACCGGGATGTGTTGAGCATGGCTAATGGGTTAAAGGCCGAATATATGAGGGAGGTAGAGAAATTGAAGGGATAACTGGAGGATGCGAAATTCTGTGTAGGATCATCCTTTGAGGAAAGCATCCAAAATATGTATGTCAAGATTCTGAAATTCCGTGGGCTTACATGGGTCGAAGACTACTCCTGCAAGCTGGCTCGAACTTGGGAGAGGTTGGTCTCATATGAGGCCTATTTGCGTCAAGTAGATGTGAGCACTTTGGATGAGCGCCAGCTTATGGCTGTCCTCCTGACTGACGAGGAGCGTGAGAAGCTGGAGGAAGGGAGAAAATTGCTCCTAGAGGATGATGAGAAAGAGAGGTTGGCCAGGCTTACCGCGGAGAAGGGAAAGTCCATCATCACCGGGAGTGTGACCGTGGCAGCTACATTTGCAGATGGAAGTTCTTACCAGCCCCCGACCCCTGACTTTGCTATGGTGAGTGACTCTCGAGCCTTGGTCCAGGCCCCTACTGAGTACAACCCCAACTATCCGGCACTTGGGGATACTGGTTTTACCTTACCTTCTGTTACGAGTGCCTTTCCTTCCCACTCTACACCAACCCTGACCGTAGGTAAATTCCCTTTATCCTGCATCCCTGAGGATGATGTGATTACTGAATTTGCGGACTAAAAAGGTTGCATTTTAGTTGTGCAGCTCCTTCTAGGCCGTCGATGCCTGACCCTACCTCTGTGATCCCACAAACGACTGAGTCTGGACCAGGGCCTGCGGAGATGCTGCTTGGAGAGGGCAGCGATCGGCTTGACACTTTATAGGGGATTGAGATAACTCCTAGCATGTGCGGAATCCTTAACGAGGAAGGAGAGGTGTTTGAAAGACAAAGTGGTCCTGCCAAAGGCCTAGTGGAAGCCGACATGCCTTCGATGGCGACTCTGGTGGCGGCTCAAACAGCCAAAATGGTTGCCAAGCATGAAGAGATGGAGTAGAAGGAGAGGGATGCTGACGAGGCCCGAAAGAAAAAGGAGGACAACGGAGCCCAGCAAAGAAGGATTAACGAGAAGGAAAGGAGATCCCGAAAATGAGCGAGGTCTTGATAGGCCTTGCTGCTGGGAGTGCCCCATGCCTATGTTGCTTGCCGTTATCACTGACCTCACGGAGATCTCCAACGGCGATGGCGCCGATGAGTGATGCCTTTCGGTTACTCATGAATTGGTTACTCTTCCGAAGGGTCCAGGAAGCAAGAGTGGATCGGGTAGGAAGAGATCTGGTGTTGGGGAAGAACTGTCGAGTGCTGAATTTGCAAAGAAAAAGCTTAAGCACAAAAGGAAAAAACATGATTAGTGTTAGTAACTTAAGTAAGAGTTACCGTTATTTTGGTAGTGTAGGCCGATAATACGCGAGTACGTTCCTCGCTTTTGGTTTTTCAAGACATGGTGTGGTTCTCATGTACACCCTGTCATTAGAAAGGAATATGTTAGACACGCAGTCTGTTAAATGTATGTGTGTAAAAATTGAAATACGAAGTAGTAAAGATCGCAGTTTATGCCAAGTGTTCAGATGTTCTTTTTATGTTTTCCAACATTCTGTACTTGCATAAGCATACTTATCATTGCATCAAAAAAGCGATTGGGTACCGCTCTCTGGGTCAATTATTCCAAAGGGGTGTAACAGAGCGCTGGTTTCAGTAAGTTTCCCTCAGCTCAGGAAACCCGTAGTTTGTGAAAGCAGGCTGTGCGCATGCTGCTTTGGGTTGCTTGGGGTTAATCTCAAGTATAGCGAAGGCGTAGGGCATCGCGTTATGCGGGCCGCCAGGTGAGTGGTTCTCCCATCGTTCATTAGGCTGGGGCAAGCCGTCAGCGTTGTTTATTCGCCGACGAGGTAAGCCCGGATCATCAGCTCGTAAGGTCTAATCGTGGCCACGGGCTACCCCTAAGCCTTGAGAGCCTAGGGGGTAGAAATGATTTAAGTTCAGTCTTGGTACTGCGCCAAGATCCGACCGACACCTGCAACTGGCGAAGAGAGACTTGTATCGCTCTTAGTTGGTTGTTGGTGGCAGTGCCTATTCGCCTGGACTTGGACGCAGAACGATTTATCCTCGGCTTTCGCATTGGGCCAGGGTTCAAGTTAGTGGTTGTTTATACTTAGTCGCGTCGCGGGCCGGTGACTCGAGCAGCGTTGCTGGCTCCTGTGCTCGTGGTGCCAGACATAGACAAGCGTTTTAGCCTCGGTGTTAGCTCGAGGTTGGGACGGCGGCACCAGCTCCCGTGCCCAGGATGCCGATACCGCGATCGTATGTTTGATTTATGCTGGTTGTCAGAACTAACAAGACACGTCACGTGAGAAGTAAACAACAAGGAGATAGGAAACTGAACATCATTTCTACTAATAACTTTGGCAGTAGTAGCCTTTACAATGCCTTGAATTTCTAGAAAACAAAACATTGTTGGAAAACATAAACAACTGTGAACTGGGTTATGTAAAGTAGCGGCGGAGATGTTCGTTATTCCATGCCCTTGGGAGTTCAGCTCCGTCGACAGTGGTGGGTTTGAAAGTTCCATCATTAAGCTTTCGCTGTAAGGAGTACATGCCTTCCCGACGAGGCACGAGGCCTATTGGTAGGGGAAAACCCGCTTTTGGACGAGGTCATTGATGTTGAGGTCCTTATGGCGGACCCTGAAACTGAAGTATCGGGCTACTCGTTGCTGTTGGGCGGCGGCTCGGAGGTCGGCTTCGTTCCTTTTTTCCTCCAGTAGGTCGAGTGACTCCAGAAGTAGATCTTGGTTTGTCTTGGGATCATAGTAAGTGAGTCGATGGGATTGAAGCTTGAGTTCAATGGGGATGACAACTTCGGATCCGTAGGCGAGGGCAAAAGGAGTGTGTCTGATCGTCGTCTTGTGGGTGGTCTGGTAGGCCCATAAGGATAGAGGAAGTTCATCTGCCCACATTCCCCCAGCCTTTTACAGACGTTTCTTGGTGATGGATTTGAGGACTTTATTAACCGCCTCGACTTGCCCGTTAGCTTGGGGGTGATCCGTCGCCGAAAATCTTTTTTTCGATGCTATGGCACTGACAGAAGGCTTCGAACTCGGCGCTCTCAAACTGAGTGCCGTTGTCGGAGATGATAGCCTAGGGAACCCCATAGCGGGTTATGATATTGCGGAAAACAATGTTTATTATCTTCTTCGTAGTTATGGTGGTGAGGGCTTCAGCTTCTGCCCACTTGGTAAAGTATTCCACCATGACAATGGCGTATCATGCCCCGCCTCTAGCCATTGGAAGAGCTCCGATGATGTCGATTCCCCACATGGCGAATGGCCATGGGTTGACCATTTGAGACAATTCGGTGGGCGAGTCTCTTGGGATCCTGGAGAAACGTTAGCACTTATCGCACTTGTGGGCGTAGTCCGCGGTGTCCTGGTCAAGCTTGGGCCAATAATAACCATGTCTGAGTATTTTTCTGGCCATGGTTTGCCCCACAGCGTGGTCACTGCATTCACCTTCATGCACATTGCTCAGCACTTGGAGGGCATCGCCGTGGGCTATGCATCGAAGCAAGGGAACAGAAAAACCCCTGCCGTAAAGTACTCCATCCATAAAAAGGTACCGAGATGATTGATGAGTGATGATGAGTGAGCTCCCGCCTTTCTTTGTAGTGTTTTGGTAGGGTCCCGTGCTATAGGTAATTCCTGATCGGTGTCATCCATGACTCGGGCTCGGGTTCGGTACTCACGACCATCTCGGTTTATCCTTGCTTGATGCTCGGAGAGTTGAGCACTTCAACTAGGGTGAACCCATTAAGTTGCGGATCTTCGGAGCTTGCCATCTTAGCGAGGGAATCTGCTTTTTCATTTTTCTCTCGGGGGACATGGATGATGACAAAATGGTCGAAGTGGATGAGTAGCTCCTGAACCCGGCCTAGGTATAGGGCAAGTCGTCCCTCTTTCGCTTGACACTCTCCCTACACTTGACAGACAATCAGCTGTGAATCAGAGAAGATTTGGACGGTCTCTAGCTTGAGTTCGATCATGATTATAAGCCCGACGATCAAGGCCTCATATTCCGCATCGTTGTTGGTAGCAAGGAAATTCAGTCTTAACGCGTAATATATTTGGCGTTCTTCAGGGGTGACGAGGACGACTCCGGCCCCGGAGCATTTCTTGTTAGAGGAGTCATCCACGAACAGTTTCCATTGGGTATCGGAAGCTCCAGTGTTTTCCGTAGGAGCCTCTTATGGTGCAGTGAATTCCACTATGAAATGCGCGAGAGATTTGCCGAGGATGGCTCGCCGAGGGATGAACATTATCCCGAATTGGCTTAGCTCCATACTCGATTTCAGTAGTCGGACGAACGCCTTGGGCCGTTGTAGGACCGGACGTAGCGGTTGATCGATTAAAACTTTTATGGGATGAGACTGGAAGTACGTTTGGAGCTTTCGAGAGGAAATAAACATGAAGAATGCCAGCTTTTCCAACTTCGAATAAATCTTCTCTGCCCTCATCAGCCGCTTGCTGATATAGTAGACGGGTCGTTGGATGCGATTTTCGAGCGTATTAGTGCCGAAATGATTGCCTGCGTAGAAACAACCAGATAAATGTACAAGTCCTCATGGTCTATGGGTTTAGACAGGATAAGTGGTCGCTCTAAGTGATCCAGAAGTTCTTTGAATGTCGATATGCATTTGAGGGTCCACTCGAAGTTGCATTTCCCTTTTCGAAGTAAGTCGAAGAAGGAATGCACTTGTCGGTGGCCTTAGAGATGATCAAACTTAAAGCGGCGACCATTCCATTCAGACTTTGGACATTCCTGATGCCCTTGGAGATTTGGATGTCCCGAATAGCTTGGATTTTTTTCTGGATTGCTTCAATGCCCCGAGTATTCACAATGAAATCCAAGAATTTTCCTGAGGCGACTCCGAAGGAGTATTTCAGGGGGTTGAGTTTCATGTCGTACTGGCGGAGGGCATCGAACATTTTGGAGAGGTCGTGGACATGGTCGCTTGATATTTTAGATTTTACCAGCATATCGTCCACGTGCACCTCCATGTATCTCCCGATTTGATTTTTAAAGAGACGATTGACTATTTGTTGATAAGTGGCATAGGCGTTCTTGAGGCTGAAAGGCATGACACGATGGCAGTAAATTCCGAGGCATGTTACAAAGGAAGTGTGATCCTAGTCACGAAGATTCATTGGGATTTGATTGTAGCCCGAATAGGTGTGCATAAAAGATAGGAATTTGTATCTGGCAGTTGAGTCAACCAGTTGGTCAATCTTCGGGAGTAGGGAGCTGTCTTTGGGACATGCCTTATTTAAATCGAAGAAGTCGATGCACGTTTGCCATTTACCGTTGGCTTTCTTGACCAGGACTAGATTGGAGATCCACTCAGGGTAGTCTGTCTCGCGAATGGAGTTATTGTTGAGTAGGCGGTATACCTCTTCCTCGAGTGCTTTGGACCTCTTGGGTCCCAAGAAGCGCCGTTTCTGCCTTACCGGAGGCATCGTAGGATCTATGTTTAGAAAGAGACTAGCAACAGCGGGATCGATGCCATTCATGTCGGAGTGAGTGTATGCGAACTCATCCAAGTTGGCCTTCAGGAAATCTATAAGATCCTCTTTGATTTTGAGGTGGAGCTGCGATCCTACCTTCAACACCCTTGTCGGGTCATCGAGGTTGACGGGAACATCCTCTGTGGATTCGACCGGGGTGGCCCTCTCATATTTGGGCTCTTCATCCTTCCGTAGGTCAAGGTCATCGGAAAGACAGCAGTGGTGCCTGAGCCAGGGCCTAGATGCCGTTGATTGCTATGCTGAGATGTTCTTGGCGCAAGGAGGTGTGGGCACGGCTTTGCCCTTTTCCTTTTTGCGCACATTCTTCCATTCTATTGCGTAACACTCTCCAACGCTCACTTGGTCACCTTTGACTGTTCCAATCCCATTCTCTGTTGGGAATTTCATTAGGAGAGACCATGGCGCTATACAGACCCGAAACTCAGTGAGAAAAGGGCGCCTTAGAAAAGCATTATAGGGGCAATCGATGTCTAAAACCACAAAAGTGAGAATCCAGACTCAGCTCCAGTCCCCTTCGCCCAGTTCCACAGGTAGCTCGATCATACCTTCGGGGGAACTAAAGGCCCCATTGAAGCCGTGGATCGCGGCGCGACAAGGCTTTAAATCATTTGTTTGCAATTTCATCTGGTCGTAAGCGGTCTTGGAGATGATGTTGACCGAGCTCCCTAAGTCAATTAATACTTTTCTGACAGAAGCGACACCGATCTGAGCTGTGATAATTAGTGGATCGGTTGTCGGGATATCCATCCCAGTAGAATCTCTTTCGCGGAAAATGATGTCATCCCGCATGCTTTTTTGGAGCTTAGCTAAGGCGGATTTGCTGAGAGCAGAGCATGCCTCATAAGTAGAATACTTTGCGGAAGTCACATACTCCATTTTCCGAAAGCTGTCGGGTATGGGGTAAGGTCCGCCACATATAGTGTTGATCACAATCCCTCGCTACGGATTAGATGGACCCGGAGCTGCCTTGGCGGGCGCCGGAGGAGCCAACGCCAAAGGCTGAGAGTTCAGTTCGGGAGGAAAGGGTTCTTGGACATATTGTTCGAGTCGTCTCTCACAGATAAGCTTCTCGATTGCATCCCTAAGCTGGCGGCACTCTATGGTGTCGTGCCCGTACACGTCGTGGTATCGACAGTACCTCCTGGTTTTCTTCTCACGGTCAGTTGATTCTCTGACACATGGCTTTTTGCATGGCAAAGTGTTGCATGTTTCCAAGTAAATTGTTTCTAAGTCTTTGTTTAATGGGTGTAGGTCACGAATGCACGGTGAGGGCCGGGTTTTCCTGTCTTCGCTAGGGTTTGTCCGTTGTTTCGGCCACTCGGCCTACCATTGTTTGGTTTTTGCCTGTAGGGACTTGCCCCTTGTTTGGATTGAGGGGCTCCCCGACTTTCCTTCCTCTAAGATTGTTGTTTGTGGTGTCCGCTTGGGGGTCGTTGGGACGACTTGTGGAAGAGAGCTGGTTCCGTCTTGCCTCCTCTTGGCATAAGTACTGATCCGCCTTCTCATAGAAGGCGTCGAGGCTTTTTGGCTGCTTCCGATCGATCCATGCCCCGAACTCTGAAGTAGGGAGGACACCTTTTGCTAACTGAAAGAGTACGGTGCGAGGATCCAGATCTTCAACCTTGGCGAGAACCGTGTTGGATTGGGAAAGGTAGCTTTTGAGCAACTCGGCGGGCCCTTGGTATAGGTTGGATAGAGTGAGGGCATTCTTCGTAGTCAGAATATGAACCCTAAATTGTTTGACTAGTTCTATCGCTAATTGCCCGAAATTGTTAATGGAATCAAGTAGGGGTGAGAGAACCAAAGTGAAGCGGTTTCGGATAGGAAGACTAGGAAGCATTTGCATTTGGCTGGGTCATTACCCCGGCTCGAGTCCATTTGCCATTCATATCGATTTAGGAAGGCGCAAGGACCAGTAGTGCCATCTTAGAGTGGCATTTGCGGCATGCTAAAGTGCCATGGCCATTCGGCCTCATTCACTCTTCTAGTGAAGGAGTTACGCCTAATGTGAGCCTCCCATGAGCCATGTGCACCCCCTCGCATTTCCCTCATGATCCTATTGGATGGGGATTAGCCATCGGGATCCATGGACTTTGGCGAGATTCTGGAGTTCTGTTGCGAGGGCACCTTCTATGGTGGATGTCCGGATTGCCTTCCTCTATGTCCTTAACGTCTTTGATTCGGTCTTGGTGTGGATGGTGAGGTGGGGCAGGGTGATGTGGTTCCTGTTCTAGAGGAATGCGGGCCGTTGGAATAGCGGGTCCATCATCCTGATTATCCACCGTCGGGTTGTATCGAGGAAGAGGTTGGTTTGTAGGACCTGGTCCATCATTTATGGTTAAGCGAGGGCGGTCTCGGTACTATGCCCACTCGCTATATGTGACTGTGGTTCGGTCGCAGTTCCGGTTCCTGTTGTCGTTGGCGTAGCCATTGCCATTATCGCTGTCGAGGGCATTGGTACGGGCGGCGACGTTGTTGATGAGGCTAAACCTCCTCCTATGATGCGGGCCCCTCGACTCTGAATAGGAAGTTTCCGATGTAGTTGGTCGGGGTCGAGCATTGTTCCGAGTTAATTGAAGTTGAACGATGATTCGCTGACTTTCTTGAAGTTATCGCATAAGGTCGACGTTATTCCTTAATGCTTGATTAAGTTCGACTGCCGTGTTCTCATATTTTTCATTAAGCGTGCGGATTTGAGCTTGTATTGCGGGCGCTTCGGGGTCCACAACAGGAGGGACGTCTTCATTAATAGCTGGAATGTCCGTGGGTTGAGGTTGTTGGGACGTACCGGCCTCGGTTGCGGCTGAAGAGCCGACCATTGTATTCTTTGGTCGCTTTGCCATCGTAAGCAGACTCGACAGCAGGTTTAGCAAGGAACCTTAAGCTCGTCGGGGGTCGAGATGACAACGTGCGACAAAGGCACAAAATTTGAGTTTTCTCAGTGAAAGCACCAAATGTTGACGGCAAAAAAAGTTGAAAACACCAAGGATTCCTATTACTAGGAATTGTAGTTATGGTCGCAAGACTATGTAAGAGAAAGCGGTAAATGACATAAAGAATTTATACCGGTTCGGCCTCGGTAGAGGCCTATGTCCACTTTGGAAAGGCGTTGGAATATTATTAATCACTCAAGAATTACAAAGTAGAGGCATGCTCATGAAATCTCATTACATTCATTTTCATAATTGTCATGTGTTAAGTATGTGGGAAAAAGACAACTTAGTCTTTCTTCTTCCTCAAATGGGAGATGCCATTAATGAGGCTCAATGAAGGTCTAAAATAAAGAATATCCAACACCTTTGAAGTGTGAGGCTATGGGCTATTTATAGGAGACGGGTTAGGTAGGAATGTGGGACCACATGTAGAAATCGCACCCGGGCCTAGGTGCGAAATTTCGCACCTGTCGGTTGTGAAGTCCCCATGTCGAGCCGGGGGGGTGGGGGGGGGGGGGGGGGGTGGGAGGGGAGGACCTTAGGTTTGGGCGCTTGAGGCTTGCGACTCCTTCGGGGTCCGAGGCCTTAGTTCGGGAATGTTCTTTTGGCGCTGCGAGGTTCTGAGTGGTGCAGTCCCTTCTTGATCCTGTTCTCTTCGCTCTAAGCGTCCCTCTCGGCCTTAGCTTCACGCGATGCGTGGAGTTGAGCGTGTCCGATGTACTTCTGGGAACCGTACCAAAAAGCCGGTTAACTGTTACAAATACAACGTAAGTAAATTTATAAACTGAAGCATAACATTTACTTCTAAAATGGCATAATTATTTCAGTTCCAAACCAAATATGTCATGAAATCCATATCTAGGGGACAAATTAGAATACAATATGAATATCCAAAAAATAGCAACTAATACAACTATCACTGCGAAACAAGATAAAACAAAATGGTGAATACAACTGAAGTAAGAATGAGTCTTCAAGAACAATCCTCCAAAATAATCAGAATAAATACCACCACTTTGTAAGCCTATAGGGGAAGAAAAAGGAAGAAAGAGGACCGGGTCAGATATAAAGTCTGATAAGTGATGTAATTTACTAGCATGATTGAGTAATAAAGGAAAGATAGATTCAATAATAGTCCTTAATGTCAAATAGAGTAAGTGTCCGCGCACAACTATAATGACGAAAATAATGGAATAATATACGAAAAATATATTTGAAATATATGTATATAGATTTATTCGATTGTTTTCACTTTCTAGATTACTGAACTTGTAAACATGATTAAGATATTTTCCTAATACTGCTAATCGATTGGCTGTTATTCTACCAACTTACATAGTAGCTTATGTCTCTATGGATCTCGGGTTTTATCCGATCCAACCCATTATTAAAAACATAACATAAACATCGTTAGATGCAGTAATGATTTATTTTCCCTTGTCGATGCACGTGCATGCTCATTGCAATGTCAGAATGCATTTACACACGACCATGTCTGGATTGACCGATCATTTACCTTAATCAACACACTACAACAAAACATCCATTTCACAATCGTAAATACTGGTTGCAATACACCTATTGCAGCTGGAATCTATCACTCCCGGTATGCGAAGTTGCAGTAGACTGATTATATTTTACAACTATATTTATTAGTTGCAATAGCTTATTTTACAACTACAAATGCCTATTACTATCAATTCTCTTAGAACTATAAATATCAGTTATAAATATGTAAAAATGAACAAAAAACAATTTGTCATAGCTTATGAAGTATTATATATTAAATGTGCTTGTTAAGCGCAATCATATATCATAAATGAAATAAAAAAAATAAAAGTTTATTTCTATAAAATTCCATTTCAATAGAATTTTAATAATGCACACAATTACAACAAGAATTTTCATAACTTCCATATAATATTCATATACACAATTCCTCTCTTGCATAATACATTTTTTCAAATACAATATTTTCTAGTAACATTTTTGCTCTCTCACATAACCTGAACAAAGCATCACAACAACCTGCAATTTCGCTCTATCACACAACCTGAACAAAGCAGTACAGCAATCTACAATTCACTCCATTTAGAAAACTTATTCATAAACAAAAATACATTAGTCAGAGATCATGTTGATTAAATTATTGTAATTATGCGTTCCTACGGCGTTGAGTTCACCAATGCCAGCTATATGTCAAAATATGGTTAATGAAATAACAAATAAATAAAGGAACGGAAGCAAAGGGAAGTTAGGGTTGAAGTTATGTGTAAAGATCACTGACCATGATATGGAGCATCTATATGCATCCATTCCATAATCTTTCATTTAGTTCACGTAAGCTTGTAAATTACACAAACTTAATTGTATCCAAGCAACTTAACAAAAAATATTTTTTTATCCAAATAACATTAGGGATAACTTTAAGAATACTATTGCATATAACCACCTTATACCAATGATAATTATCAACTATAATCCATGCATTGCTAAAGTCCATAATTCTCCCTGGCCAAAAGAAAAGAGACTACAACAGGAAGTAGTTATTTGATTAATTAAACTGTTTCTTAAACTGTTCGTTCACCCATGTTTGCATACTAGAAACAGTCCTTACAATCATCTCAACCAGAAAAGAGATCACCTGATAACTGAACTGACTGAATATAATTATGGACGACGGCTCTAGAAAATGAGATCATTTCTCGATCGGTAGTGCCACACCGGTAAGCCGATGGCTGATAAACTGGAAAGGGACGATTCCACATTGTCTTTAATTTTAATACTTTTAACCCAGTCGCGGTACTCCTTGCTTTCACCAAGTGATGACCTAACTCCTTCCCACATAGCAGTTTGTTTTGTATATGCATATACATAAATAGTCAGAAGATTATTTTATGAAACTTATTAATGTGCTCATGCAATGTAACAACCCGCCCGGAGTAGGCCTAAATCCCGACCCAGAAAAGGCCCATCGGAACGTAGAGCCAGCCCAAGCTGATCGATGGTTCCTACTAAGGAAATAAAAACACAAATATACAAACCACCAAACGTAGAGAAAATCACATGACGAAACAATAAAATATAATATCAAAGTAAAGATGTACTAATTATTTAAAAACCACATGTTTAGATACAAGATAATAAATCCACATGTTTATAAAGGTACATCATTATTAGTCACATCAAGTTTTTCGAAAAACAAAACAGCAATAACAACCAATAATATAATAATAGTCCTATCACCTTCTTCAGGCTCCATCACTGTCTCGTTTACCATGTCTATGCCGCACCTACTGACCTGTTTATTATGTTAAGGAGAGGGGTCAAAACATAAAGTCCTGGTGAATGAAAATAACATGTATTCAATGGTTGTACTCTATACTTGGAAGGTTATATACTTCAAAGTATGTATACGTAACACACAAGCATGCACAGAAAAAAAATCTAATTGACGAGGTAAACATCTGAGTTAGTTGCTTAAGACCTACATTAATGTATTTACGATGGATCAACGATCACTTAAGACCCAAAGAGTTCGACATTCTCAGTCACTTAAGGTCCAGCCTAGTATATTTATTAAGGATGGATTTCCTATGATCACTTAAGACCCTAAGGCGGAACTAGCCACTTAAGAACCCTATCACGTCAACGTTGTAAGTATATATATTATCACAAGTGATATAATAAGTAGTATCTCTCCATTTAGTACCGGTTTAGAGTAGGTCTGCATATAACCATTTAAGACACATCCGGCGGACGCCTCATGTTACTACTTAGTTGATATAACGGTAGTAGACCTATGACACTTAAGACATACCTTAGATGGTGGTTAATAAATTGCGTGCAATGTCCAACATTCACCTAACACATCCCTAGGTTTGCCTTCACATAGCTCCTAGAGGAAGTGGACATTCCGATAAACTATCCTACTCTGCTATCGTCATGACTAGACCACTTTAGAGAAGGAGGTCCCATAGACCACTTCTAATCTTATAAGAGTGGATCCCATGACTTTGGCCCAAACCTAGGAATAAACCTTCGGAACGGACCTATTCCTAACCACTTAAGACCCGAACTAGATAAGAAGAAAGTCAGCCACTTAAGACCTTCTCAAAGAAGGAAGTAAGCCTTCCCATGCACACACATAATAAATATATGTATATATACACTAGACCTCTCATATTAAACTAACTAATTGTAGATGCCGGATATGTCAGACGGTTCTGGGCAGACTTCTACAACAAGCAGGCTTAACCTTGTGTCATAGAGTACTAAGTTTAATGGCCCATGACACCCAGACCTCTCACATTAGCCAGACTCACTTACCGTTGTTGGATATGCCGGTTGGTTCCAGGCAGACTTCTACCACAAATGACGGCTAACCTCATGTCTTTGTGTCATTGTTATATATATATATATATATATATATATATATATATATATATATATATATCAGCCATTCATACACACACAAGCCACGGTTCCTATGGGGACATTTAAATTCAAATCCTACCCTAACGTATTTATTACGCAATTGTTATGTTTATTTACACTGATTGCACTATATAAGTATACGATTTAATAATCGCTATAAACTCTAATTATCATTCGAATTATGAAACGTTCTAACGGTGAATTTTTTTCAATCCTATTCACATATAAGGTATACAATCCTAATTCCCATAGTAGATTACTCAAATCATGGCATATTTAATAACAAGCAGCAAATGTGAAAATGTCAACAATAATCATTCAAACTTGTATCTTAGGCTTAGAATTATTTAAACAATGAAAGAGAAGCAAGGCGTTACATACATATATACATATTCAATATATATATATATATATATATATATATATAAACCTCTGTCTGGATCAAAGCCCTTTTGTCTATTTGTGTAACACCCCACCTCCGTCAAGGTCACTCACAAAGGGAATGCCTTGACTTTGATGGAGCGTTTTAGTAGACAGAACAGAATATTACAAGAACAAATACATAAAACAGTACTAGAAAAATTTACAACTTTATTACATTGGAAAACAGAAATCAGTTTGGTTACATCCTTCAAAATCACTTTACCAAAACCCAAGTACATATATATATATATATATATATATATATATATATATATATATCAGCCTTTTTTAAAAGCCCTCAGAGTACAAAACTTTAAAATCATAATCCCCACAGAAGCTGCCATAAGGAGTCAAGCCATACTTTAAGCAGAAGAAACCCGGATCAAGCTAAAGTATTCCCTCCTTGGAAACCGGGGGGGGGGGGAGGGAACGGAAAGAAAAGGGGCGAAAAACAAACGAGGTCAGACATAAAGTCTGGCGAGTCCAGTGATTTCCAGCATATGAACAGATAATAATAATAATCATGGCATGCAAATAAAACTGGATGCGAGATAACAATAATAGGAGTAGCAGCTATACTTAGGTTAAACAGAAGAAACCGAATGATGTAAGCTATTACTTCTCACTTCTCTGCACTAATACTAGTATAACAGGATTAGGTGTTACCATAATGTCTAAACAGAAACAGAATAATGGGCCTTTACCACCCGAACAAAAGGTACATAAACAGAAACAGAATAATCCTTACGGAAACAGAATGTTAGAATTAGGTGTACACTAGTAAATGGGCCTTTACCACCCCAACAGACGGTACCACGCAGAAACAGATAGGTGTTACCACCCAACAGAAACAGACGGTACGCCAATGGAAACAGACAAAACTAAGTGTACCCTAGATCTACCCCAAGCGATCGGCTCCCTAATACATTAATACCCTGTGCCAGCCCCACAGAAAGGTGTATCATTCCCCAAGTAGCAATCTTTAAATGACACAGACCTATTTACAGATGTCACAACGTCTTACATCCTCAGAGGCAGACCGGGATCCATGCACGCACATGACCCGGTTGGAACGCACCATCAACACCCCTCGCCATTATCAGAATGAACTGCTTATAATTAGTTCAGTAGGCGTGCCCGGACCCTACCTACTGTTGGGTCATAGTTTGGATACCAGAAAGGGTTACTAACTAATATGGGCCCCAAACAACATATGACACAAGTATTTTTCCGTCCTAACCTTGTGTCCCCGGACTAACAGATTTCAGATTTACTTGTTTACAAGTTTCAGACATACAGAGTTCAGATCAACCAGTTCACAGATCAGACAATCAAGTTAACAAGTTTTCAGACTAACGGATCAGATATACGGATTTAACAGACTTACAGATTTGTCTATCTTTGTATTGGGCCTACAGATTTATGAAATGGGTTTATTAGTCCAGTTGGATTAACCCTATCCACCCAACACGTTTTAGACATCATATTTATCTTCGAATTGCATTAATTACTTATTAATGCACAGACCTCTCACATTAGGTTGCTAGCTTGTGGCCGCTGGATGTGCCGGGCGGTTCCGGGCAGACTTCTGCCACAAGCCAGACTTAACCTTGTGTCTAAGCATATTTTAGTTATGCCTATGACCTCTCACATTAGACTGATAGTTTGCGGTCGCTGGTTAAGCCGGTTGGTTCCGGGCAGGCTTCTATCGCAAACAGAGCCTGACCTCGTGTCGTAGCCAATTCATTCCAATACAGATTTTTCAGATATCAGACTAATTCTGTTTATTTAACAGATTAAACTTCTTCACAGGCTGCAACAGATTAATCAAATTTCCATGTTTTACTAAATCTTAGGTCGAGCCTACGGATTTCCATACCCAAATCACCATTATCTAGTTTGCAACAGATCAGACAATTCAACAGATAGTAGATCTAGCAGTTTAAGCGATTCAACAGATTTAGCAGATAACAGATTTTGCAGATAACAGATTTAGCAGTTTAGGCGATTCAATAGATTTAGCAGATAACGGATTTAGGCAATTTAACAGATTTAGCAGATAACAGATTTAGCAGATTATATATATCTAAAACTCTATTTACATATCTTGCCTAATCATAAATTTAGCCTAAACTTACATGCCCAAATCAAGGTCATAATTCATAATGGAATATATGCCCCAAATTTTAATCTTAATATTCCCGTTTATAGTTCATGTCAAAACTAGATTTAATATTCTAGTTTACCATTTTTGTCCAAGACTAATACACATGTAAATCATTCTCTATTATAGCCAATTCAGATTAAGCCAACATATTTGTTATGCCAAATTAACTTAATTAAGTTACGCCCAATCCCCGTATAACATGTTTCCACAAGTTTTCTAAATACTCATGAAATGGCCCTAAGAAAAGGAATAGGGGATAAGCACAAGAATTGATATAAAAGAATAGGCATGCAATAATGAACCAAATACAATAATAATGGCCCCAATAGGCACGATGTACATAACAGTGAATAGGAATAAACTAGCAAAGTTACATACTAAATATGAGATCTAACATCATTAAGGGAATAGGAATAAGAAACTAACTACAATAGTTATAGGCAACTAACCACAATAGTCATGGGCGACTAATCACAATAGTTTCTTATTCAATGTCATAGACAATAGTCTCATAGTCATGGATCATAGTCATAGGCAATAGTCTCATAGTCATGAATCTTAGTCATAGACAATAGTCTCATAGGCATGAATCTTAGTCATAGGCAATAGTCTCATAGTCATGAATCATAGTCATAGGCAATAGTCTCATAGTCATGAATCATAGTCATAGGCAATAGTCTCATAGGCAACAGTTTCATGTCCAATTATGCATTATTCATTATTTGTCCTAAAATTTAGTGTTCATGCGTTAATCTCTTATGAGATTCGGCGTAGGCTCGTAGTAGCCTGGCTATAGAACAGAAAGAAGAAAGAGGTACAGAATAGTCACAGAAAAACAGATCTGACAGATAAGAATATACATAACCTCAGATTCTGATTTATAACCACGTCAAGATCATAATTAAAGTTCATATCTGAAAATAACTGTACTCACTATCAAAAAGAAAAGTCTTGATTTTTGGTTTCTGAGTTCTGACACTGAATAGCGTTCCCTTGGCGTAGACTAACGTTGTTTTGATTCGTGTTTCACTTTAGTATTGGCTTGTCTCTAAGCTTTCTAACTGACGACCACTCCTAGTTTTTTTTCCAGCAGCATGACGGCTTCAGTTCTATATTATTTGTTTGAATTTAGGGTTAGACTTGAGTTGTATTTATAGAATTTTAATTTGATTAGAGCCGTTGATGAAGCTAGAGTGAATCCAGACCATCCATCTCAAGAGAAGCCAATCAGAAAGTGACATGTAAGCTCTAGTGATTCAGCCAAGCCTCAGAAATCGACCAGAACCTGACCAGGCCAGCCAGGGCCTGACCAAGCAGGTTTTCTGGCCTGGGCGCACTTGGCAGGTGCGCCAGTGTTAAAATTGTACTAGCGCACTTCCCAAGTGCGCCAGTGCAATTTTGTTCTGGCGCACTTCCCAAGTGCGCCAGTGCATTCTGACCCGTTTCTGTTTTTTCTGCCCAACTTCGTTCGTCCATATCTTCTTCATACGATATCCGTTTTACGTAAACTTGGACTCTATCTCAAGCATAATTTCGAGACGAACGCAATGGCGTAACCCATTTCCATTAATTCCAACAATTAGAATTAATTATTCTCTGATTTTCTACTTATACGTTCACAGAAAATACGGGGTGTTACATTCTCCCCTCCTTAAAGGATTTCGTCCCAGAAATCTTCAAGTTAAGAAGAATGTGTCCTACCATCCAGTCATCCATCTACTCAACCATCATCCACAAGCATCCATTGTCCTTAGAAAACTTCTAATGTTGTATGAACATATGCAAAAGTGTGTTTATATGTTCCTTATCTAATCCAAAGATCAGGTGGTCCACTGATTCAGTTGACCTCCTTAATGCGAACTATGTCAGTGTCATGAGTCCAACATGTATGCAATTTTCCTATTTGATACATATCATTCTTATATGAGTGACAACCATTCATTCATATGCAACATCCATGTGATGAGTCAATCATTTTGCATCCACAAAAATTGAAAATGCTCACACATCCATATGCAGTATGAGAGGTGTTTTCAAGCCGATCTTGTGCCTAGTGTGTGTATATGCATCCACGAGCAACCACTTGCATCCACTTCCAACCATCAAACATAACATGTCTCAAACACATTTTTACATCCATAGGATTCCTATCTATAGGTCGAAGACTCGATCGATAGGATACTGTCGAGTGATGGGAGCGAGTGTAGATAAACAAAAACTTGGTTTCCATTAGACCTTGGTTGAGAGACTAATTCCCCTAAGTATCAACCCCGAAGACCGAAATCAACATCAGATTGACACCCAGAGGATTACCCTCTTTAGACAATGTCAAAACTGGAAATCTTAACCTTATCAGAAATATTCAGATATTTACAGATTACTGGTACAGATCAGATTACTAAATGATTCTTAGGAAACTAAGCATGATAAAAACCCAGAATGTATGCGTCATAGTCAACTTAACGCTCAACACAGACACCCAACTTATCACAATTGGATGAGTCATAACCCTTATGGGTCTGAGTCTATAGCGGAATCAGAAACAATACTAGTAATAAGTGCAGAGTATCGATTACAGAATCAAAATGCCAGAATCAGAAAAGAGTTTTAACTCAACAATCAGATAAAGAAATTAGACCTCCTACATAAAGTTTCCTTATTTCTATCCTATCCACTAGCCTCGAGAGTGTTCAACTGCCCTCCAGAAGTTGGTCCTGCCCTCTGCCCTTGCCCTCGTTTCTTCGGCAGTCCCTAGTGAAGTGTCCCATCTCACCACAACTGAAGCAAGTGCCCTTTCTTTTTCTGCAATCCTTGTTCAGATGAGTTGAGCTCCCACAAGTAAAGCACTTTTTCTCCTTCTTATCTTCAGACTTTTCATCCTTCTTTTGTGTTTCCTTTTTGGGCCATGCTTACTTGTTCTGTGGTTCTTCCTTCTTTGCCTCTTTCTTGCCCTTGTCTTCCTCGCGTAGTAGTGCCATGTCCACCAATCTCTCGTAAGTCGCTCCTATGGGTACATGGGTCATGGCTAGGCTGTGCAGTGGCTCGTTCAATCCTTTAACAAAGCGGAGAGCCTTTTTATGCTGGGTGTTGACTAAATCTAGTCCGAACTCAGCCAGTTGGTTGAACTGGTTGACGTATTCCTTGACCGTCATACTTCCTTGCTTAAGAGATAAGAACTTTTTCAGTTGTAGACTTCGTTAAGCTTGCGAGAGGAATTTCGTCTCAAACCTTGTTCTGAAACCCATCCATGTTTCAACTGGCCTCTCGGCGTTAGTGACTTCCCACCAATAGGAAGCTTCGTCCTTGAGCAACCATACCGCCAATTGTACCTTCTGCCTATCGTCCACCTCGAAGATAACGAACAGATCCTCAGTTTCTTTGAGCCAGTTCATCGCTTCTACGAACGATTCAGTTCCCTGGAAATCCTTCCCACCCATGGCCCTAAAGTCTTTACAGATCTTTGAGAAAGCAATTACACGAAGTGGGGCCGGAGGAGGGCGAATCGCCGCGGCTGGAGGAGGAATGTCTGCTGGGCCTGGGATCGTTGGCCCTAGCCTCTAAGTACCTCCTGAACCAGCCAGGTACCAGTACACCCTCAGGAAGGTTAAGATCCCCAGACATGCTGAAACGAAAGAAAAAGGAAAGATTCAAAACAAAGGATAGAAAGATAGGCTATGGCTTTGGGGATTATGTTTTTCAAAATAGGCTTTATTTTTGAAAATACTTCCTTTTAAAATCTTTTTGAAAATAGTTTTCAAAAACTTTACCCAATCTGGTAACCTTCAGCTCTGATACCAAGTGTAACACCCCACCTCCGTCAAGGTCACTCACAAAGGGAATGCCTTGACTTTGATGGAGCGTTTTAGTAGACAGAACAGAATATAATAAGAACAGATACGTAAAACAGTACTAGAAAAATTTGCAACTTTATTATAGCGGAAAACAGAAATCAGTTTGGTTACATCCTTCAAAATCACTTTACCAAAACCCAAGTACATACATACATATATATATATATATATATATATATATATATATATATCAGCCTTTTTCAAAAGCCCTCAGAGTACAAAACTCTAAAATCATAATCCCCACAGAAGCTGCCATTAGGAGTCAAGCTGTACTTTAAGCACTTTATGCACTTCTAGAAGAAGAAACCCAGATAAAGCTAAAGTATTCCCTCCTTGGAAACCTGGGGGGGGGGGGAGGGGAACAGAATGAAAAGGGGCGAAAAACAAACGAGGTCAGACATAAAGTCTGGCGAGTCCAGTGATTTCCAGCATATGAACAGATAATAATAAACATGGAATGCAAATAAAACTGGATGCGAGATAACAGTAATAGGAGTAGCAGATATACTTAGGTTAAACAGAAGAAACAGAATGATGTAAGCTATTACTTCTCACTTCTCTGCACTAATACTAGTATAACAGGATTAGGTGTTACCCTAATGTCTAAACAGAAACAGAATAATGGGCCTTTACCACCCGAACAGAAGGTACAGAAACAGAAACAGAATAATCCTTACGGAAACAGAATGTTAGAATTAGGTGTACCCTAGTAAATGGGCCTTTACCACCCCAACAGACGGTACCACGTAGAAACAAACAGGTGTTACCACCCAACAGAAACAGACGGTACCCCAACGAAAACAGACAGAACTAAGTGTACCTTAGATCTACCCCAAGCAATCGGCTCCCTAATACATAAATACCCTGTGCCAGCCCCACAGAAGGGTGTTTCATTCCCCAAAGTAGCAACCTTTAAACGACACAGACCTATATACAGATGTCACGGCGTCTTACATCCTCAGAGGCAGATCGGGATCCATGCACGCACATGACCCGGTTGGAACGCACCATCAACACCGCTCGCCATTATCAGAATGAACCGCTTATAATTAGTTCAGTAAGCGTGTCCGGACCCTACCTACTGTTGGGTCATAGTTTTGATACCAGAAAGGGTTACTGACTAATATGGGTCCCAAACAACAGATGTCACAAGTATTTTCCCTCCTAACCTTGTGTCCCCAGACTAACAAATTTTAGATTTACTTGTTTACAAGTTTCAGACATACAGAGTTCAGATCAACCAGTTCACAGATAAGACAATCAAGTTAACAAGTTTTCAGACTAACGGATCAGATATACGGATTTAACAGACTTACAGATTTGTCTATCTTTGTATTGGGCCTACAAATTTATGAAACGGGTTTATTAGTCCAGTTGGTTTAACCCTATCCACCCAACACGTTTTAGACATCATATTTATCTTCGATTTGCATTAATTACTTATTAATGCACAGACCTCTCACAATAGGTCGCTAGCTTGTGGCCGCTGGATGAGCCGGGCGGTTCCGGGTAGACTTCTGCCACAAGCCAGACCTAAACTCGTGTCTAAGCATATTTTAGTTATGCCTACGAACTCTCACATTAGACTGACAGTTTGCGGTCGCTGGTTAAGTCGGTTGGTTCCGGGCAGGCTTCTACCACAAACAAAGCCTAACCTCGTGTCATAGCGAATTCATTCCAATACAGATTTTTCAGATGTCAGACTAATTCTGTTTATTTAACAGATTAAACTTCTTCACAGGCTACAACAGATTAATCAAATTTCCATGTTTTACTAAATCTTAGGTCGAGCCTACGGATTTCCATACCCAGATCACCATTATCTAGTTTGCAACAGATCAGACAATTCAACAGATAGTAGATCTAGCAGTTTAAGCGATTCAACAGATTTAGCAGATAACAGATTTAGCAGTTTAGGCGATTCAACAGACTTAGCAGATAACGGACTTAGGAAATTTAACAGATTTAACTGATTATATAAATCTAAATCTCTATTTACATATCTTGCCTAATCATAAATTTAGCCTAAACTTACATGCCCAAATCAAGGCCATAATTCATAATGCAATATATGCCCCCAAATTTTAATCTTAATATTCCCATTTACAGTTCATGTCAAAACTAGATTTAATATTCTAGTTTACCATTTTTATCCAAGACTAATACACATGTAAATCATTCTCTGTTATAGTCAATTCAGATTATGCCAACATATTTGTTATGCCAAATTAACTTAATTAAGCTACGCCCAATCCCCGTATAACATGTTTCCACAAGTTCTCTAAATACTCATGAAATGGGCCTAACAAAAGGAATAGGGGATAAGCACAAGAATTAATATAAACGAATAGGCATGCAATAATGAACCAAATACAATAATAATGGCCCCAATAGGCTCGATGTACATAACAGTGAATGGGAATAAACTAGCAAAGTTACATACTAAATATGAGATCTAACATCATTAAGGGAATAGGCATAAGAAACTAACTACAATAGTTATAGGCAACTAACCACAATAGTCATGGGCGACTAATCACAATAGTTTCTTATTCAATGTCATAGGCAATAGTCTCATAGTCATGAATCATAGTCATAGGCAATAGTCTCATAGTCATGAATCATAGTCATAGGCATGAATCATAGTCATAGGCAATAGTCTCATAGTCATGAATCATAGTCATAGGCAATAGTCTCATAGGCAACCGTTTCATGTCCAATTATGCATTATTCATTATTTGTCCCAAAATTTAGCGTTCATGCGTTAATCTCTTATGAGATTCGGCGCAGGCTCGTAGTAGCCTGGCTATAGAACAGAAAGAAGAAAGAGGTACAAAGAAAAACAGATTTGACAGATAAGAATATACATAACCTCAGATTCAGATTTATAACCACGTCAAGATCATAATTAAAGTTCATATCAGAAAATAACTATACTCGCAATCAAAAAGGAAAGTCTTGATTTCTGGTTTCTGAGTTCTAACACTGAACAGCGTTCCCTTGGCGTAGACTAACATTGTTTTGATTCGTGTTTCACTTTAGTATTGGCTTGTCTCTAAGTTTTCTAACTGACGGCCACTCCTAGTTTTTTTTCCAGCAGCATGACGGCTTTAGTTCTATATTATTTGTGTGAATTTAGGGTTAGACTTGTGTTGTATTTATAGAATTTTAATTTGATTAGAGCCGTTGATGAAGCTAGAGTAAATCCAGACCATCCATCTCAGGAGAAGCCAATCAGAAAGTGACATGTAAGCTCTAGTGACTCAGCCAAGCCTCAGAAATCGACCAGAACCTGACCAGGCCATCCAGGGCCTGACCAAGAAGGTTTTCTGGCCTGGGCGCACTTGGCAGGTGCGCCAGTGTTAAAATTGTACTGGCGCACTTCCCAAGTTCGCCAGTGCAATTTTGTTCTGGCGCACTTCCCAAGTGCGCCAGTGCATTCTGACCTGTTTCTGGTTTTTCTGCCCAACTTCGTTCGTCCATATCTTCTTCATACGATATCCGTTTTACGTAAACTTGGACTCTATCTCAAGCAGAATTTCGAGACAAACGTAATGGCGTAACCCATTTCCATTAATACCATAAATTATAATTAATTATTCTCTGATTTGCTACTTATACGTTCACAGAAAATACGGGGTGTTACATTCTCCCCTCCTTAAAGGATTTTGTCCTCGAAATCTTCAAGTTAAGAAGAATGTGTCCTACCATCCAGTCATCCATCTACTCAACCATCATCCACAAGCATCCATTGTCCTTAGAAAACTTCTAATGTTATATGAACATATGCAAAAGTGTGTGTATATGTTCCTTATCTAATGCAAAGATCAGGTGGTCCACTGATTCAGTTGACCTCCTTAATGCGAACTATGTCAGTGTCATGAGTCCAACATGTATGCAATTTTCCTATTTGATACATATCATTCTTATATGAGTGACAACCATTCATTCATATGCAACATCCATGTGATGAGTCAATCATTTCGCATCCACAAAAATTGAAAATGCTCACACATCCATATGCAGTATGAGAGTGTTTTCGAGCCGATCTAGTGCCTAGTGTATGTATATGCATCCACGAGCAACCACTAGCAACCACTTGCATCCACTTGCAACCGTCAAACATAACATGTCTCAAACACATGTTTACATCCATAGGATTCCTATCTATAGGTCGAAGACTCGATCGATAGGATACAGTCAAGTGATGGGAGCAAGTGCAGATAAACAAAAACTTGGTTTCCATTAGACCTTGGTTGAGAGACTAATTCCCCTAAGTATCAACTCCGAAGACCGAAATCAACATCAGATTGACACCTAGAGGATTACCCTCTTTAGACAATGTCAAAACTGGAAATCTTAACCTTATCAAAAATATTCAGATATTTACAGATTACTGGTACAGATCAGATTACTAAATGATTCTTAGGAAAATAAGCATGATAATAACCCAGAATGTATGCGTCATAGTCAACTTAACGCTCAACACAGATACCCAACTTATCACAATTGGATGAGTCATAACCCTTATGGGTCTGAGTCTACAGCGGAATCAGAAACAATACTAGTATTAAAGTGCAAAGTATCGATTAAAGAACCAAAATGCCAGAATCAGAAAAGAGTTTTAACTCAACAATCAGATAAAGAAATTAGACCTCCTACATAAATTTTCCTTATTTCTATCCTATCCACTAGCCTCGAGAGTGTTCGGCTGCCCTCCAGAAGTTGGTCCTGCCCTCTTCCCTTGCCCTCGTTTCTTCGGTCAGTCCCTAGTGAAGTGTCCCATCTCACCACAATTGAAGCAAGTGCCCTTTCTTTTTCTGCAATCCTTGTTCAGATGAGTCGATCTCCCACAAGTAAAGCACTTTTTCTCCTTCTTATCTTCAGACTTTTCATCCTTCTTTTGTGTTTCCTTTTTGGGCCATGCTTTCTTATTCTGTGGTTCTTCCTTATTTGCCTCTTTCTTTCCCTTGTCTTCCTCGTGTAGTAGTGCCATGTCCACCAATCTCTCGTAAGTCACTCCCATGGGTACATAGGTCATGGCTAGGCTGTGCAGTGGCTCGTTCAATCCTTTAACAAAGCGGAGAGTCTTTTTATGCTGGGTGTTGACTAAATCTAGTCCGAACCTAGCCAGTTGGTTGAACTGGTTGACGTATTCCTTGACCGTCATACTTCCTTGCTTAAGAGATAAGAACTTTTATAGTTGTAGACTTCGTTAAGCTTGCGAGAGGAATTTCGTCTCAAACCTTGTTCTGAAATCCATCCATGTTTCAACCGGCCTCTCGGCGTTAGTGACTTCCCACCAATAGGAAGATTCATCCTTGAGCAACCATACCACCAATTGTACCTTCTGCCTATCGTCCACCTCGAAGATAATGAACAGATCCTCAGTTTCTTTGAGCTAGTTCCTCGCTTCTACGAACGATTCAGTTCCCTTGAAATCCATCCTACCCATGGCCCTAAAATCTTTACAAATATTTGAGAAAGCAAGTGCACGAAGTGGGGGCGGAGGAGGGGGAATCGCTGCGGCTGGACGAGGAATGTCTGCTGGGCCTGCATCGTTGGCCCTAGCCTCTAAGTACCCCCTGAACCAGCCAGGTACCGGTACGCCCTCAGGAAGGTTAAGATCCCCAGACATGCTGAAACGAAAGAAAAAGGAAAGATTCAAAACAAAGGATAGAAAGATAGGCTATGGCTTTGGGGATTATGTTTTTCAAAATAGGCTTTATTTTGAAAATACTTCCTTTTAAAACCTTTTTGAAAATAATTTTCAAAAACTTTACCCAATCTGGTAACCTTTAGCTCTGATACCAAGTGTAACACCCCACCTCCGTCAAGGTCACTCACAAAGGGAATGCCTTGACTTTGATGGAGCGTTTTAGTAGACAGAACAGAATATTATAAGAACAGACACATAAAACAGTACTAGAAAAATTTACAACTTTATTATAGCGGAAAACAGAAATCAGTTTGGGTACATCCTTCAAAATCACTTTACCAAAACCCAAGTACATACATACATATATATATATATATATATATATATATATATATATTAGCCTTTTTCAAAGGCCCTCAGAGTACAAAACTTTAAAATCATAATCCCCACAGAAGCTGCCATAAGGAGTCAAGCCATACTTTAAGTACTTCAAGCAGAAGAAACCCGGATCATGCTAAAGTATTCCCTCCTTGGAAACCTGGGGGGGAACGGAATGAAAAGGGGCGAAAAACAAACGAGGTTAGACATAAAGTCTGGCGAGTCCAGTGATTTCCAGCATATGAACAGATAATAATAATCATGGCATGCAAATAAATCTGGATGCGAGATAACAGTAATAGGAGTAGCAGATATACTTAGGTTAATCAGAATAAACAGAATGATGTAAGCTATTACTTCTCACTTCTCTGCACTAATACTAGTATAACAGGATTAGGTGTTACCCTAATGTCTAAACAGAAACAGAATAATTGTAATGGCGCGTTTTGTTAGCTGTCGAATAATTAATTTATTTAATTATTAAATATCGATTGGGCGATATCGATGACTTGGATTAAATAAAATTGAATATTTAATTAAAATAAATAATATAATAATATATTATAATGTCGAAATAATCGGAAATCACCGAATTCACAGTACTGTGTGAATTGGATCAGCTAAAATATTTAATTCAGTTTAGAATTGAATTTGAATAACGAATCGATTTAATAATCGACGTTAAAACGTATTAATTATATTATAATTAGAATAGAGCGCGTAACGACGCGGTAGTTCGCTATTTGGCGATTTAGACTTCAACTGAGTATACAGGGTCCATTTTTAATCGGATTTCTGTGAAACAAGAAACGTGTGGAGCTGGTGGAGTATATCTTTCTAGTGGAAGAGAGAGATCGGGATTTCGTCGTGTGGATTTTGAGTTACGTCCAAATCAAATTATCAGAAATGCAGCGCCCTGACCATAACGATTTAATTATATTTTAAATAGGGATTTAAATAGGAATCGAGCGTCGATATAACTCTGACAAGGTAATATCGAGTTGTAAATATATACAGAAATAGTCTAGAGCTGTACGGCATTACACTGTGAATACAGACGATAATAATTAATTTTAAATATTTAATTTAATTATATTTAAATATATTTATATATTTAAATAGGCTATTTAGAGCGTTAAAAATAGCCACTTTTGCATACGAAGTCGGAATTCGACGAAATCAGTTTTGTTGGATCCGCAATGTCAAATAGTTGTTAGATTCCAAGTTTCGTGATTTTTAGAGTCACTGTGTGACCGTAGGGATTTTTAGAGTGGAAAATAGACAGTATTTCGACAGTTAAAAATACGCGGTGTGAGCATACGGAGTCAGAATTCGACGAAACCAGTTTCGTTGGGACCGTAATGTCAAATTCTATCAACGTGTCATTTTTCATGATTTTTAGGCGTCCTATACGGCCGCAGTGATTTTTAAGGACCACGAAGAGTATAAAAGCAAAGAAATAAAATAAAGAAAATCAAAATAAAAATATCTCATCATTTTTTGTGGACAATAGGAAGGCCACGCACCCTTGTATTTCAGCCACAGACGTTACCAACCCCAACACAGCTCTATATAACCATATGAACTCAAAAACGCAGCAAAGAAATAAAAGCAAAAATCCACAATACAAGAAATCAAATGCTATAAATCATTATACATGTATTTATAGAACCAAAAGGAGATTATCTTCATTTTCAAATCGGTTTTGAGCATCTCGATTGAAGTTCTGGGTTCGGGGAAAAATGGCGCAGGCACTAGGGTTCGAGCTATAGTTTGATTTAAGGACTTAGTGAGGAAATGGAGTTTGTTTTCGGACTGAGGAAGAGAAACTACACTTTCATGCTCGATTTGGTGGGTTGCGACGAGGGTCTGGGTTCGATGAGGGGATCGACGGAAACCCTATGACCACGTCGAGTTCGGGTCTGAGGGGACGAGAGGGTAGAGGATGAGGAGGTGATGTGATTGGTGGTGGTTGCGAAGCCAACGGCTGGCCGAGGTGGAAGCTGGAGTCGGTCAACGACGAGGTCAAAAAAAAAAGGAAAAAGGGGATCTGGTAGTCGCGTTTTTAATTGAGGAAGAAGGGTCTGAGTACGGGCTGTGTTTTTAAATAGTTGGAGTGGGCCGACATTTCGAGGAGGTAAGGCCCAAAGTTTGAAAATGGAAAATTTGTTTAAATTTAAATTTAAATTTTTGCATTAACTTCGAATGACCATAACTTACTCATACATAAACGAAATCCAGCGAAACAAGATCCGACAGGATCATATGGACGGGAGCAACACACTGAGACTGACCGGAAGTGAATCCGAGCTCGTCACAATTTATGGCGAAATAAATTGTTCGACTGAATCAATTAACGCAAACCGTTATTTAACGGCTAACGCGCAAATGTGAGTAAAACTCACCAACTCTGAATAGTTCTATTTTTACAGTGTATTCTTAGGACTGTTAATTATTGTCTGTTTGACTGTATGTTGACTGTTTGATTGAACTGCTAGTCAGTTAGTAGAGATTATATATATATATATATATATATATATAAACCGTCAAATAGTTATATGTTGATTCTGTTTATCAGAATATTATACTGTTGTTGTCTAACATCTGTGGTGCAGGGAAACAGGTTGGAGGAATCCAACTGGATTCCTCAACAGTTATTTTACTGTAATTTATGTATTGTGATATATAAATGCGATATATATAATCTATTGTGATTATGTGTGGTTGGACGATATTCATCGTTGTTAGATGATGTGTTAAAAACCATAAGAAATACCAGGATATAGAAAGAGATTTTCAAACTATAATTTGAAAATAATGTATTTATATAAAATCGATGGATTTTATATTATAAAGAAAAGGGGATTTTGAGTATAAAGGAGAAATATTTGTTAATCGAGTATAAAGGATTAAACAAAGTAATTGGTTAGGTTAACCAAAGCGAGTTAGTCGAGTTAAACAAAGTAATTGGTTAGGTTGACCAAAGCGAGTTAGTCGAGTTAATCAAAGTAATTGGTTAAGTTAACCAAAGTAAATTAGTTAAGTTAAACTAAGCGGTGAATCAAAGTGAGTTTGTTAAGTTAAACTAAATGATTAATCGATGTGAATTAGTTAAGTTAAACTAAAGGATTAATCGATGTGAATTAGTTAAGTTAAACTAAAGGATTAATCGATGTGAATTAGTTAAGTTAACTAAGTGGTTAATCGAAGTAAATTAGTTGAGTTAAACTAAGTGAACCGGCTAGAGTTAATCAACGTGAATTAACTAAGTTAAACTAAGTGGATTAGTTCAGTTAATCGAGACAAGTAAATCAAGTTAGGGTAAACCATTTGAGTTAACCAGTTAGAGTTAACCATTTGAGTTGACTAGTTAGAGTTGACCAGTTAGAGTTATCCAAGTAGAGTTAATCGAGTAGAATTGCCGAATATCACCTATTCGAAGTAGAGTTATCGAATATAGTGTATTCGAGGGAAGAGTAATTGAATATAGTTTATTCGAGTGGAGAAATCAAATGTTATTCATTTGAGAAGAGTTACCGAATATTATTTATTCGAAGAGTAGTTATCGAATATTGATTATTCGAAGTTAGTTAATCCAAAGGAGTTATTCGAAGTTAGTTAATCCAAAGGAGTTATTCAAAGTTAGTTAATCCAAAGGAGTTATTCGAAGTTAGCTAATCCAAAGGAGTTATTCGAAGTTAGCTAATCCAAAGGAGTTATTCGAAGTTAGTTAATCCAAAGGAGTTAGTCGAAGAGTTAATCGAATATAGTTATTCGAAAGAAGGTGTTAATCGAATATAGTTATTCAAGTAAAGTTAAAAGAGTTAATCGAATTTAGTTATTCGAAATGAGTTATTCGAATTAGATATTTGAATAGAGTTAAACACATTAGAGTGATTCGAATTTCTTATTCAAATAGAGTTAAACACGTAAGAGTTAATCGAATATTAGTTATTCAATCAGAGTTAAATCGAATTTAGTTATTCGAAAGGAGTTAATCAATTTGAGTTAAGTTAATCAATTTGAATTAAGTTGAATCGAAATGGAGTAAATCGATTAGAATTAAGTTAATCGAGTTAGAGTAAATCGAATATTGGTTATTCGAAGGTAAGTATTCGAATTAGTTATTCGAAGGAGTTAATCAAATGAGTTGATCCAAAGGAGTTAGTCGAATATTTGTTATTCGAATAGAGTTAAAGGAGTTATCGATTTTAGTTTGATCGAAAGGGGTTATCGATTAGTAAATCGAAAGGAGATTTTCGAATATAGCATATTCGAAAGAAAGAGATCGAATATTGTTTATTCGAAAGAGAGAGATTTCGAATATGAGTTATTCGAAGAGAGATAATCGAATATAGGTTATTCGAAGAAGAGTTAATCAAATAGAGATTACTCGAAAGAGAGTTATACGTCGAATTCGATTATAGCGAATTCGGGAAAGTACTATTTACTTTCCAGGGTTTAAATCAAGATTTAGTTATTGATTTAGAAATTAGGTGTCTGTTAAATCATTCGAGTTAGAAGATAAAGTTATAATTTAGGTTAGATATTGCAGAAGTAGGAATTATAACGTTATAGTTATAATCAAACACTGTCATATAAGAAGTGGATTCGTAACCTGAATCCGAGAATTTGCGTAAACAGATGATTGGAAAAAGTGAGTGACGAACTTCATCTATTTCACAGTAAAGGACGTTGTTCAATTAAGGTCTGAGAGGTAACTATACCCCAACTTGATTGACTTCAGAATTGACAAAGGAATAGTTGTGGTTCGATCTAAAAGGTTGATTAGGAATAAAGCTAAGGAATAAGCGATAAATGGATTAAGCGAAACGATGTTTTATACAACGTTCATGGGAAATCCGTAAATGAATTTTGGAAACGTTTTCCAAATATAGTCAGATATGTTTTCTAAACATAGAAAATGAAATGTTTTCATGATAAGAATTTAAGAAATAGAGTTAAGCAAATTCAGAAACTGACTGGAGAGGGTAAGTTGAACGGTTTTCTAAGTGACGATCTGATGTTGGTTTCGACCTTCCGTATTGATACTTAGAGAATTGTTCTCATACTAGTTACAGTTAGGGACTGATAGTTGCGAAATAATAGTGATGTAAAAATAAGCTATGGAAATGTTTTCCAATGATTAATAACATATATTTTCTAAATATATGAAATAAGGAAATATGAACATATGATGATTGATCGATCGAATTTCCATTTGGAAATAAGATCGTTGTTTGTACACCGACATGTTTTCATTTGATAGTTGAATCACAGACTATCAAAGTTTTTACCATTTTAACGTTGTTAATATGGAGAGACCGGTTGGATTATTATCCAAAGAACCACTCTGTATTTGCATAAGCGTTGCAAGCAATATCTGCCAAAGATAAATTGAAGACGGAGTAAAGTGCAAGGGCTATTGTATAAGTCTTAGATAACAGTGACTAAGATGGATATACTGAATAGTGCCTTCGGTTTGTCCAGTCCCAGGACAACGTATATGGAAGAAGGTCTGACGGAGTATATCCAATGGATCGCGTAAGTTGATCTGTTCAAACGTATTCACGTTTGGTGGCGGAGGAATTCGTTTCTCTTAGCTATATACCCGTGTTATTTTTGGATAAGTCAATTTGTGATTTGGCGGGTATGACGATGTGGCATTCAAAGTGAATGGTGATCAGATGTTCTGAAGATAGACGTAGCTTCTAGCCTCACACCGGGAAGTAACAAAAGTTGGGCTAGGCAGCATGGCTAGTTGGGTCATCCCAAGCAGGGTGTATTGTCACCGATCTAGAGACTATTCGTATTTATACTTCTTTTTGATTCTGTATCTTCGGATGACGGTTTGATGGCCTACAATCGTGGTGGCAATATATTCGCAACACTCAAGCTAAATGAGTGAGCGGTCATGTGTGGCCGGGTTGCGAGACGTTCTTTTTGAACCCTGAGTGTATCACCTCTAGAGTACACTATTCAGAAGGTGCTCCCATACCTTGTCTGTTGGAATCCATTCTCCGATAAGAGCCTGCGGTTTATGATTTTATACTATGTATGTAGAACGTGAGATGCAAGCGTTTCTGCTAGATTGATACCTATTTGTACTTAGACATTATTATAATATCACAATGATATTGCTTGTCAAAGTTGTTCAGATACTCATAAGGGAAAAACCCGTTCCGTATTCACGGTGTGGTCTTATGAGATATCCTATACCTGTTTTAAACTATTTTACTCATACCAGTCCCATGACTGACCCGGAGTTTACTTTGATGTTTTCCCTAAACTCTTGGGTGCCTAAATTTGTACGGGCAGTCAAGTAGTCGGGATTTACAGATATACTTGGAGAGCTTGGAGCAGGAGGCTGCAAGATTCTATAGCTATAGTTATTTCCGCCGTGTTGTAAGTGTTGTACTCTGATAAGTGCTATTGTATATGTATAACTGTTTACTTCAAAGTTATGTTATATATTATATGTTATTCGTTCCGCTGTGAGATTCGTGTTACTCTGATGATTCTGATGTTCTTCTTCTTCTATTCTATTAGTTCTATCTTTCCTTTCTCACCTTCTAAATTCTTTCACTAACGTCGCGGAATTTTCGACTCTCGAGGAGTCGAAAATTTCCAGCCGTTACAATAATGGGCCTTTACCACCCGAACAGAAGGTACAGAAACAGAATAATCCTTACGGAAATAGAATGTTAGAATTAGGTGTACACTAGTAAATTGGTCTTTACCACCCCAACAGACGGTACCACGTAGAAACAGACAGGTGTTACCACCCAACAGAAACAGACGGTACCCCAACGGAAATAGACAGAACTAAGTGTACCCTAGATCTACCCCAAGCGATCGGCTCCCTAATACATAAATACCCTGTGCCAGCCCCACAGAAGGGTGTATCATTCCCCAAGTAGCTACCTTTAATTGACACAGACCTATTTACAGATGTCACGGTGTCTTACATACTCAGAGGCAGATCGGGATCCATGCACGCACATGACCCGGTTGGAACGCACCATCAACACCCTTCGCCATTATCAGAATGAACCGCTTATAATTAGTTCAGTAAGCGTGCCCAGACCCTACCTACTGTTGGGTCATAGTTTTGATACCAGAAAGGGTTACTGACTAATATGGGTCCCAAACAACAGATGTCACAAGTATTTTCCCTCCTAACCTTGTGTCCCCAGACTAACAGATTTTAGATTTACTTGTTTACAAGTTTCAGACATACAGAGTTCAGATCAACCAGTTCACAGATCAGACAATCAAGTTAATAAGTTTTCAGACTAAGGATCAGATATATGGATTTAACAAACTTACAGATTTGTCTATCTTTGTATTGGGCCTACAGATTTATGAAACGGGTTTATTAGTCCAGTTGGTTTAACCCTATCCACCCAACACGTTTTAGACATCATATTTATCTTTGATTTGCATTAATTACTTATTAATGCACAAACCTCTCACATTAGGTCGCTAGCTTGTGGCCGCTGGATGTGCCGGGCGGTTCCGGGCAGACTTCTGCCACAAGCCAGACCTAACCTCGTGTCTAAGCATATTTTAGTTATGCCCACGAACTCTCACATTAGACTGACAGTTTGCGGTCGCTGGTTAAGCCGGTTGGTTCCGGGCAGGCTTCTACCGCAAACAGAGCCTAACCTCACGTCATAGCCAATTCATTCCAATACAGATTTTTCAGATATCAGACTAATTCTGTTTATTTAATAGATTAAACTTCTTCACAGGCTACAACAGATTAATCAAATTTCCATGTTTTACTAAATCTTAGTTCGAGCCTACGGATTTCCATACCCAGATCACCATTATCTAGTTTGCAACAGATCAGGCAATTCAACAGATAGTAGATCTAGCAGTTTAAGTGATTCAACAGATTTAGCAGATAACAGATTTAGCAGTTTAGGCGATTCAACAGACTTAGCAGATAACAGATTTAGGCAATTTAACAGATTTTGCAGATAACAGATTTAGCACATTATATATATATCTAAAACTCTATTTACATATCTTGCCTAATCATAAATTTAGCCTAAACTTACATGCCCAAATCAAGGTCATAATTCGTAATGCAATATATGCCCCAAATTATAATCTTAATATTCCCATTTACAGTTCATGTCAAAGCTAGATTTAATATTCTAGTTTACCATTTTTGTCCAAGACTAATACACATGTAAATCATTCTCTATTATAGCCAATTCAGATTATGCCAACATATTTGTTATGCCAAATTAACTTAATTAAGCTACGCCCAATCCCCATATAACATGTTTCCACAAGTTCTCTAAATACTCATGAAATGGCCCTAACAAAAGGAATAGGGGATAAGCACAAGAATTGATATAAAAGAATAGGCATGCAATAATGAACCAAATACAATAATAATGGCCCCAATAGGCTCGATGTACATAACAGTGAATGGGAATAAACTAGCAAAGTTACCTACTAAATATGATATCTAACATCATTAAGGGAATAGGCATAAGAAACTAACTACAATAGTTATAGGCAACTAACCACAATAGTCATGGGCGACTAATCACAATAGTTTCTTATTTAATGTCATAGGCAATAGTCTCATAGTCATAGGCAATAGTCTCATAGGCATGAATCATAGTCATAGGCAATAGTCTCATAGTCATGAATCATAATCATAGGCAATAGTCTCATAGTCATGAATCATAGTCATAGGCAATAGTCTCATAGGCAACAGTTTCATGTCCAATTATGCATTATTCATTGTTTGTCCCAAAATTTAGCATTTGTGCGTTAATCTCTTATGAGATTCGGCGCAGGCTCGTAGTAGCCCTGCTATAGAACAGAAAGAAGAAAGAGGTACAAAATAGTCACAGAAAAACAGATCTGATAGATAAGAATATACATAACCTCAGATTCAGATTTATAACCACATCAAGATCATAATTAAAGTTCATATCTGAAAATAACTGTACTCACTATCAAAAAGAAAAGTCTTGATTTCTAGTTTTTGAGTTCTGACACTGAATAGCTTTCCCTTGGCGTAGACTAACGTTGTTTTGATTCGTGTTTCACTTTAGTATTGGCTTGTCTCTAAGCTTTCTAACTGACGGCCACTCCTAGTTTTTTTTCCAGCAGCATGACGACTTTAGTTCTATATTATTTGTGTGAATTTAGGGTTAGACTTGAGTTGTATTTATAGAATTTTAATTTGATTAGATCCGTTGATGAAGCTAGAGTGAATCCAGACTATCCATCTCAAGAGAAGCCAATCAGAAAGTGACATGTAAGCTCTAGTGACTCAGCCAAGCCTCAGAAATCGACCAGAACCTGACCAGGCCAGCCAGGGCCTGACCAAGCAAGTTTTCTGGCCTGGGCGCACTTGGAAAGTGCGCCAGTGCTAAAATTGTACTGGCGCACTTCCTAAGTGCGCCAGTGCAATTTTGTTCTGGCGCACTTCCCAAGTGCGCCAGTGCATTCTGACCCGTTTCTGGTTTTTCTACCCAACTTCGTTCGTCCATGTCTTCTTCATACGGTATCCGTTTTACGCAAACTTGGACTCTATCTCAAGCAAAATTTCGAGACGAACGCAATGGCATAACCCATTTCCCTTAATTCCATCATTTAGAATTAATTATTCTCTTATTTGCTACTTATACGTTCATAGAAAATACGCGGTGTTACAATTTGCACATACAAACATTATTATTTAATTATCATAGACCTTGAATACATTCAAATGCTCCATTAGAATAGAGATCTAAACCTATTCCAATTTTATAATCAAATCAAATCTTAACCTTTATATACTACAAACAATTTATATATAATTTACATTGAAATGGACAAATCAAACCAAACAAAAGAATAACCACCATCTCAAACATTACTATACAATTACAAGCCCAAAATATTGATTGACAAATTTTGCGACAAAATAAAGATAGGAGATTTTGGAGGGGGGATTTATTATGATATTATCTTGAAAACCCAAATCCCCTATGCATACAGATTCATATAAAATATACAAAATATAGGGGGCAGTCTAAACTCACAGTGATTATCTATATGGAATTGACACAAATCTGATGATGTTTGCCTTTTGAATCTGGAACCTCATACGAACATGAAAACGAACTCCAATTCTGAATATATATATATATATATATATATATATAAGAATTAAACAAATTAGACTTCTTATATATAAATCTAGAATTCCATATTCAAATCTGTACTAAATCCTAAGTAAAAAAAAGTGATTAGAGAAGAATATAGATTCACAACACCATATTGTCAGTTTCGCCACACCCAAATGCGGAAAATTGCCACGGTCTAAAGGCATGGCTATTTTGGAACGGTTTTGAGCCACGACAAAATGGATTAGCAAGGTTTGTGGCCGTGGTAGTTTTGGAATGGGTTTGGGCTGTTCCAATGTTAAGAAAAATATTTCACGGTTGTCGTGTCCTCGGCTATTTTTATTTCACGCCCACTTCCCAACAAAACAAAACAAAAAATTAGAAAAATCTCGTCCCAAATTGAACGATCCTCTCAAATCCATTCTTTTTTAAAAAATCGTCATTCAATTCGATCTGATCCCTAATTCATGGTTGTTAAATTGTCATTCAATTCGATGGCTATTTGATTCTTTAAATTAGGGCTTCAAAATAAGTTATATCAAGTTTTCCGAAATTATCATGGGCTTCCAAGCTATTGATTCGTTTTTGGATTCTACGAGCAGGTTCTGTTGTAGTCCTCTTGCTATTTTCATTCAGATCTAGGTACGGCTTCGTAAGTTTATGTTTTCGTGTTACATTTGGATATGAAATTCCAATGCTGATTTATTAGGCTAACTGTACGTGATTCCTATGCGGTTAACTGTTAGGATTCAAATGTTCGACCAGTGATTTTGTTGTTTATATTGCTACATTGTCCTTTAATAAATGTTGTGAAATGATTTATTTATATGATGTATAGTGATATAACAGGATTAAGATTTGGATGGAATTCATTTTTAGCTCCTTTGTTTATCAGTTCATGTTTTCATCCTCTAATGTATGTTTACAAGACTGTTTATAACATTGTTCAATCAGGGAATAACACATCCTTCTGGAATGAATGCTAGATTTACGTTATTCCTCTCATGGTAGTTCTTTCACATCTCTACAATATTTTCACTTCTCAAGATGCATTAATTTCAGATGTATAGACCAAATTTGAGCTTTCCAATTGCTTGATTAGTATAAAAAGAAATTCCTGAATCCACAGAGGTATATATTTGTACTTTGAATAGAATAAAGATATTTGTACTTTGAATAGAATAAAGTGATTGATTTAAATATAACAATAGCTTATACCTGGTCAAACAAACTAAAACTTTTTTGACATTTTCCCATTCATTTTAAATCGAACCAAATCATTGTGCTTTTAACATGGATATATACCTAGGAACAATTGGAATGTATGTCTTTTTATAAAAAAAGAAAGAAAAAAACTTTGCTTGTATGTTAAATAAGTATTTACAGTGAAACTACATTTACATCATTTTGATGCAGCAAAAGTTACATATATGTTATATAGTTTCAATTATCTACTTTATCTTGATGTGGTTAAAACTTCATTTGGCAGATGCAGTATTGGTCTAGTAACTAAGCTATAGTGAATAAATTGGATTTTTTTAGTTTTAACTTTTTATTTTAAATAGAGCATATACAGAAGATCATTCGTTACTTATTTACTCTTATAATTGTTTGGGCTGGGCTTAGCCCATATTACATATAGTAATGCGGCTGTTCAAATAATGTTTGGCTATATATATTAGCCTACTTTGTAACGTTATATTCTTTCTGTTACATTCATTTTTACAAGCAATAAAATTGTCTTTTGCAAATTATACTTTGGTATCAGAGAGCCAAAGCCTAATGACTTTTGCAAGATCCACCACTGTTGTATCAGAGTTCATCTTCACACGCAAGAAAGGTTGGCATTGCCTTCTCTCCTCAGTTTTTTTGCATCATCATTGGAGAAGATACCATTCCTCGCATGTATATTCCATCTGTTCAGTCATTATTTTTCCCACTATTGTCGTGCCATGTAGTGGAATCATAGAATCTTCATCACCTTCCACCACTGGCTGCAGTTTCACCCATCTGATCATCAGTGATCATCATTTGGGTTTGGTTTCTGGTTATAGAGATCATTATACCCAATAAGTTTGCCATCCAAGAATCACTTAACGTGATTCTAGTTGTAGAATCATTGAATATAGTGATATTTCCATCTAAGAAACACAAGTTCTGAACTCGTATCCTTCAACAAACGGTCACCACCTGATTTGTATTAGTGCAGTATCCTTTTTACCATCATTTTTCTCCATCCACAGAAGGAGACAATCAGAGTAACAACTCAGCTGCCGCAGGCAATGCATTATCAGGGATTTCCGCATCAGCACCAACCTTTAACCTTGTAAAACCAAAAAGTCATGTTATTAGCATTCCCCTCGATGAAGAGAACTATATGTTATGGAGGTATCAAGTAGAAACCACATTAAGAGGGTACGGATTACAAGAATACATACATGGTACCAAATCAGTTCCACCTGCCACAATTTAAGACAAAGATGGAAATCTTGTGATTAATCAAGATTATGTTATGCATCAAAAACAGGATAGTCTATTAGCATCTTGGCTAATTTCTTCTATTAGTGCAAATCTTCTATCATAAATCATTAGCAAGACAACATCCTAAGAAATATGGAAAGAAACTGAATAGATTTTCAACTCGCAATCTGCAGCGAGAATTATGCACTACAGAAGCCAGTTGCATAGCATACGTAAAGAAAATATGTCTATGAGTGAATATCTTACCAAGATAAAGACACTTTGTGATCGATTGGCTGCTACTGGGCACAAGATATCAGAAAGTGAGCATGTGGTATACATCACTGGGGGTTTAGTTGAGGAATATGAATCAATTGTCACGTTAATTGCATCACAGAAGGCAGTTCCAGACCTTGAATATGTTCGTTCGACACTATTGGCTTACGAGGGTAGAATTGAACAAAGAAAAATGTCACAACCAGAATTTTCAGTAAACTATACTTCTGTGTCTAGAAACAAAACGCAACAGAAAGTAAATTCTGGCCAAAAGGATAATCAACCACAAAGGGGAACTACTAATAAAACAGGAAGAGGTAGAGGTAGAGGATGGAGTAGTAATAGGCCTAAATGTCAAATTTGCGAAAAATTTGGACATTGGCAAATAAATGCTATTTCAAGTTTAACACCGATTACAACACTGGCCAGCAAAATCAAAACAATCAAAGGGGTCCTAATGTGAATTTGGCAGAAATTAATCCCACAAGAAATAGTTCGGAAGGATCAAGAATTCAAGGATCCAGCAATGATGATAATAGCAGAATCAATGATTCAAGTTTGGATGAATGGTACCCAGACAGTGGTGCCACAAATCATATGATGAACAATTTACAAAATCTAAACCAAGGCAATAAAAACTATGTAGGTATGCATACTGTTTGTATGGGAAATGGTGAGATGACAACTATATCTCATGTTGGCTGTGGGTACATTAGAGGTAAAAGGCAACCCTATCTCAATAATTTACTTAGAGTACCTAGTATTAGGAAAAATTTAATTAGCATATCACAATTTGCTAATGACAACAAAGTATACTTTGAGTTTCACCCAAAGTACTGTCTAATTAGAGATATTCTAAATAAGGACATTTTATTACAAGGTAAATTGGATAAAGAGTTATACAAGTTCAGTAATGTGAAATCTGGCTACAGACCTAACATTGAAAATTGTTGTGACAATATTGAGATTTACCATGTAAACAATAATGCTATGTTTGAATGTTGGCACAATAGATTAGGACATCCAAATTTGAAAATTGTAAAACAAGTGTTAAATGAAAATGAGATTAATTCTGAATGCATACCAGATTCATATATGTGCATACACTGTCAAATTGGTAAGAGTAACAGATTGCCATTCAGTGACTCTACCATTATTTACACTGCACCCATTAAATTAATAGCAGCAGATCTATGAGGACCAGCACCCATGCATTCAGACCAGGGACACAGGTATTATCTCTCATTTGTTGATGCTTTTACTAAATACACAAGGATTTTCTTTCTCAAAAATAAGTCAGAGGCTTGTAAGATAACCATATAGTTCATCACACATAGAGAAAAGCAAACAAACTGCGTGGTCAGAATCTTACAAACTGAAGGGGGTGTGAGTTTAAACCCTTAAAGGCTTATTTTGAAAGCAGAGGCATTCAACATAGGACTACTTGTCCATTTACCTCTGAGCAGAATGACTTAGTCGAGAGAAAACATAGGCAGGTTGTAGAGACAGGGTTAACATTGATGTCACAAGCATCACTGCCCTTAAAGTTTTGGACAGAGGCATTTGCGACAGTTTAAATTGCATGTTTATATTTATTTGTATCGATAGTGTAGTTAAATTTGGCTATTAAATAAAATTTTACAATTAAGTAAAAATTCGATATTTAATTTCTATTTAAAACCTAACATCTGAAAATTTGAAAATTTAGTGTACCTGATAAACAGGTTACCCACTACTATTCTTAAAGAGAAATGTCCCTATGAAATGCTATTTAAGACTAAGCCAAACTACAAAGAGTTAAGAACCTTTGGGTGCTTGTATTTTCCACATCTTAGACCTTATAATAAGCATAAGTTAAGCCTAAAGTCCGCACCATGCACCTTTTTGGGTTATGCAAATAATCAAAAAGGTTTCAAATGTTTGGATGGTAGTGTTAGGCTTTATATTTCTAGGCATGTGAAATTTAATGAGGATGTATTTCCTTTTGCAGACGACAACATCAAAACAACCAAAAAAAGGGTTGCTACAGAGAAACTGAGTGTATCACCACCAAAACTGGTTAAGTGGAATATCAGAAAACCTGATCAAGAGGACAAGGACAACGCAGATGATGAGTGTATTGTACCCAACACCAGATCAAGTTTTAGCTCCTCAAATTCTTTGAACAACATGTACCAAGATGATGTTGCTACTCAAGGGAATACATATATTGAAGAGGGTCATAATGACGAGGATACTACAATAAGTGGCAATCAAGGAAACAGTCACAACAGTGAAAACACAAACAATGGAAACACACAGACCTCAAGTGATCATGCACAACAAACTGGGGCAAACAAGCATCACATGTTAACTAGAGCTAAATGTGGGATATATAAACCAAAGTTATACACTGCTAATTTAGATGAGAGAGCCTATCAATTTTAAAGAAGCTATCAGCAATGAAATTTGGAGAATAGCCATGAGAGATGAATACAATGCATTATTGAAAATAAAACTTGGAGTTTGGTTGAAGCACCAAAGCACAAAAACATCATTTGTAACACCCCACGTCCGTTAGTGTCACTCGCAAAGGGAATGCACTAAGTTCTAAGGAGCATTATGGGTAAAAGATGCAGATAAATTACAAGACAGACAAACAATTAACAGCGGAAAATAAAACTTTTCTTTATTGATAAAATAGATTGTACAAGATTGCTTTACAATATCAGAGTATCATCTGTCTTTACTAGATAAAGAAGCATAAAAATACATTTATATTCCCCAATGTAGCATAAGCCAGCCATAGCATCTGAAAGAGAATCCAAGGACAACTTCGTCAAATCTTCAAACTGGGAAAGAGCAACGGTCCAATTTAATCCTGAGTTATACGATTCCCTCCTCAACTACCTGGGGGGGGGGGAACGGAAGAAAAGAAGCGAAAGAAAAACAGAGTCAGACATAAAGCCTGAGTAAGTCAGTAACTTCTAGCATGTGAACAGGGGAAACAGAACGACATGAATTAACTGAATACAAGATAATACCATGATGATAAGGCTAACAAGATAAGATTCACACAAGACATGCTAAGACAAGATAAACTGGATATACTACAACACTTTCTCCGCTTCGCTTTTACCGCGATATACTCGTTTCTATATCTCTGCACCACCTAACTAGTGTTCCAACTAGTAACGATAACGTGATCCCAATCCCTGTAGTTTCCGTCGCCTTCAGGCGTACCTTGATTATTTATTACCTAGATCTAGTCTAGGTTTTATATCAAGTGCTTTCTAGATTCAATTAGAGTTTACGCTATCTGTTGAACGCTTCTTGTATTCAGGATTTATGCCACCTAGTTCCAAACTAGGGATTATGCTACCTGTCGAACGATGCCCTTTAGTCTAGGATACACTACCTAGAGTGGTATATGTTCCTAGACTTTCCCTACGCATGTATCGCGAATCGTTATCGCTTGTCTAGATGCACATGTCCTGTAATGTGCTACCCGAGTCCCGTGTCAGGGCTACTCTAGAAATATAGAACTCGGTCGGGAGCTTTCAATATCTGCCGATGCAGGTGTTAAGGTCTGTTTTTCCAGTGGCTATGGTCCCACTCGACCCCTCCCTCAACTAATGGAAGGCCACCCTTGTAAAATGAGAACTGTACGAAGGCCCCTATCTGCCCCACTAATTCTATGGCCAACAACACCCCACAACCACAACTAGATAGCAAGTATGTGGTCCGTATGAGTCCTCCAGCCTTCCCGCTTCACGTGTCTCGCTTGACTGAAGATGGTAGGTAGACGACGAGTTGCTATCACAGGGCTTCCGTCTTCTCGCCGAATCACGCTGGTCCATCCTAGTCTTTTGGTTGCCATATATTGCAACCAAGGCATACCCTTGGCTCTTCTACCGTAGACCTTAACCTCTGTGCGCCCAGGAGGATCATCTGCAGCCTCACAGAGGGATACCAAGAGTACCCTCACGTCCCCTCGAAGCCTCGGGCTTCGTATCCCAATTCGTTGGAGTCTTCTTTAAAATCAGATGGACGTCCGCTCCTTCATGTTATACTAAGAATTACTACTTAGTTCTACTAACTAAGTTTTACCACTTAGTTTCCAGGATCATTGTCTTCTTAACTAAGTTTTACTACTTAGTTCTCTTTCCCGTTAAGTTGGATTGGTTAAGTGTCTTTAGTCGATTCAAGCTAACTTAACCCTCTTCCCTTATCCTGTTAAACTGGTTAAGTGTTGTCAGTATTCATGTTGACTTAACCCCACCACAAACCAAGTCATATTGGTTAAGTATTTCTTAACCCTACCCATTCATCCTGTATTGGTTAAGTGTTCCCTTTTTAACTTAACCTTTCCCACCGGTTTTAACTAAACCTGTTATTAATGGTTAAGTATCATCTCTTCGTGTCTTAGACTTAACCCTATTCATTTATCATATTCTGATGGTTAAGTGTTCAAGTTTACTTAACCCTACGGTCCAACCCAGCTAACATATTAAATTGGCTAAGTGTATTACTTAACCCCAACCTCTAGTCTAATTGGCTAAGTGTATTAACTTTACTTAACCCCACCTTCTAGTCTAGTCAACATGTTAATTTGGCTAAGTATTCCCATGGACTTAACCCTCCCATTCTAACTTTAACTGTGTTAAGTTGGTTAAGTGTTTCTATGGACTTAATCCTACCATTCTAGCTTAACAGTGTTAAGTTGGTTAAGTGCTCCTATGGACTTAACCTTCCCATTCTAGCTTTAACTGTGTTGGTTAAGTGTTCCTATGGACTTAACCCTCCCCTTCTTGTTCTAGCTTTAATTAATAAACTAAAGCCGCAACCTCTCACATTAGACAGATATTGCTGCGGTTACTGGATGTGCCGGTCGATTCCGGGCAGGTTTACACCGCAACTCAGTCTAACCTCGGGTTAGGCATATTCATGTTTTCTAAGTTCAAAGGGTTTTCTAATAAATTTCCAAAACTGGTTTTGAAAGCAACCATCCCGTTCGTCGGATCAGTTAGGGATAGCCAGGGAGGGCAGGAAACTTATATTTTCCAAACCCAAGCCTAGACACTATCCTCTCTGTCACCCTAGAACTTTCTGGTACGAGTTATAAAAAGGGGTGTTATCAAAATATCTTTCTTTTGTTTATAAATTGTTAACAATTTATCTTACAGCCCATTTCCCCCTTTTTAAACAAATTTGGCCTATATTCATTTGTCGCTAACAGACTTATATTCTAGGCCCAAATCTTGATTTGCCTAACCTACAGTACATAGCAATTTAGATCTATCATCTTTATTTTCAGTTTATGCTAAACTAGATTTTATATGCCAAACTAGATTTTCTATTCTAGTTCACCGTTTATGCCCAAAAACTAGATTTATTCTTCTAGTTTACAGTCTACATACAAACTAGATTTATTATTCTAGTTTTTCAGTTTACAGGCCAATACTAGATCTAAATTTCATAACCTATAATCCATGTCAAATCTACCCAATTCACATGTCTTAACACATGTTCTAAAATTGTATAAATCAGAATCGTGTTCGCTTCCAAACTATGCCAATTTCAAGCTTACAACTATATTTATGTTTATTTTTGTGTTTTTCCCAAATCGCATTCCCACCGTTCGTATAATCATGATTCAACCTAGATTGTAAATAAATCTAGATTCGTAGAAAATAGGGAATGAACCAAAGATGCTATGAAAAAGGGTGGACATAATAATTGGCATAAAAAGATTTTGAATACTGACGCAGGTTCAAGAATATGGGTAGACCTAACTTAATAGGTAAATTCCCACGGTCTAAAACCAAGAATAGACAGAATAGGTTCGAGAACATGGGTAGACCTAACTTAATAGGTAAATTCCCACATTCTAAAACCAAAGAAAATCAAGAACATACAGAATAGATAAATCGGGTTTTAGACCCAATTTCATAGTCACAAAACCTAAGCAACAATTTTCCTAGTCATGAATCATAGGTGTTTAAATTACCGTTGTTATGTCATAGGTAATAATTTATGTCTAAATCAAAGGCTTGTGTTCATAATCATATGCAAATGTCCATAGTCATAGGCAATATTCATAGTCAAAAGGGAAAATAATTCCCACAGTCATAAGTCACCGTCATAGGCAATGTTTTATGTCCCAAAATCAAAGGCTTATGTTCATAGTCCAAAGGCACATGATCTCAGAATCCATAGTCATAGGCAACGGTCTTAGGCAAAGTCTTATTTGTCCTTGAATCATAACAGTTCTTAATTTAGTCCAAGAGTATAAACACAGATTCGAATAGAGAGAGAGAGAGAGATTTGGCATATTCTTTTATTCCTTTAATTTCATGTCACAAAATAAAGCAAAAACGTTCAAATCTAGAAACAACTGACTTACAGAAATTAGATCTAGAATAGAAGAATGGCGATGCTAAGATTCGTATGTCGTTGCTCGAGGTTTGTTGATTTAGCCTTTGAATTCTTCACTTTGATTTGAATCTTCTCTTGAACAGATTTGAGCAACATCTCCATGTCTTGAATTTATATTTTATTTTAATTATTTAAGAAAATTTAGAGGAGGGGAAGAAGCCATGAATCTTAGTAGCATAAGGATAGAAGAGAATTGGTGCAAAGAGAATGAAGACTAGGGCTGTTTATATAGCTGCTCAAGACCTTATCGTACACGCAACGCTGAGTCAGCATTGAACCTAGTTAAGAAAATAGTCCAGGTACGTAGATGAATCTAGACAAACCTTATCATACACGCAGTGCTGAGTCAGCATTGGGTCCCACTATTTTGGCGTAGAAATTTGAATTTCGAATGAATTGTATTTGGCGTAGAAATTTGATTTTCGAACTTTTGAATTTCTAGAATTTATTTAACTTTTTTATTCACATGAAATATTCTTATATGTATACAATTCCTCTAACGACCATTTTACGCGTATATATATACGCACAACTTTCATTTTATTTTCAAAATTCAAATGATGTTGCCATATTTCATTGACTGTAGCCTTATCTTGAATTTTATCTTTCGTATACATATATTTTTGCATATATATATATATATTTATATTCTCATATGTATATTTTTTTTTCTTTATTTCCTTATATGTACGTTCTTATCCTTTCAAATTTTGAATTTGTATACGTACATATATTTGCATGTTCAGTTGGCCCTCTCTAAAACAAAGATAAAAAATTATGCCGCCGCCGGGGTTCGAACACCCGACCTCTATGCTACAAATCCAATGCCTTAACCAACTGAGCTACAGAGGCTTTTGTTAATAAGTCTTAGAACAATAATAATTATTATTCTCTCCTTACTTCTCTTTTTCATGTTAGTTACGATACTTAAATTAAACAACTGCATGGATCTTTTTTTCTTCTTTTAAAAATTAATTGTACTTTAATTTGTGAATCTTAATGTCACAGAATTACGGGGTGTTACATTCTCCCCCACTTAAAAGGATTTCGTCCCCGAAATCTTCAAGTTAGGAAGAATGTGTCCTACCATCCAATCACCCATCTACTCAACCATTTAATCACAGGCATTCATTGTCCTTAAAAGATTTCTAATGCTTTCATGTTCATATGCATATTGTGTGTATATGTCTCTATCTAATGCAAAATCAGGCGGTCTACTGATTCAGTTGACCTCCTTAATGAAATCATGTTAGTTCCATGCGTCCAATCATGTATGCAAGCATCCCTGGTCATGTAAATACTACATGCGTGCACAACCATACATCCATATGCAACGTCCATATGATATCATATCAAGTTCAACTTACAAACAAATGCATATATGTAAATGCTATATGAAAGCGTTCGAACTTGATCTAGTGTCTAATACGTATGCATATGCATCCACGAGCGACCATTTGCAACCACTTACAACCATTCAACCATAACATGTTTCAAATACATGTTTACATCCATTGGCTTCTACCTAAAGATCGCAGATTCGATCTAGAGGATATACTTTGGAAAGAGAGAAACAACTATGCGTAAAGCTCCTAAACAAAGAAATCAAGGATGCACCCTTAAGAAAAAGGGTATGTTGCTAGTATCTAGCCTTCTTGAGCTTTACTCCACTGTATCTTAACCAATTTTTACTCCACGATTGTGAAGTTTCTAAGCTCCATCTCCAAAATGAACAAATGTCAACCAAGTGTATGATTAGAGGTCTCTCCCTTATCCACCATGCCATAACTATAAGGGTTGAAAGATCACTACGCGCTTTTTAGAGCGCCTGTCACAACTATTCATCTCTCATGCAAACCATCCTAGTCGAACTCGACATTCCTCAAGTACAAGCCCCAAAGGCCTAAACCAATATCAGATAAGTATCTAGGGAATATCTCCTCCGATTTTAGATGATCGACATGATATGATATAAGCAAACTCGATAGCTATTCAAACCCCTACTAACCAAAAATAAACGGGTCGAACCACCCACTGGGTTTGAGACTGATTGGGATCTTCTTACTATACAAGTACTAAGGTGCAGAGACTCAACTATGGAAGCAAATATGAACAAATGCGAAGTGCTAAAAAGGAAAGAGTACGAACAGAAAAACTAGACTCTTCCAACAGAACTTTACTACCTTTCTCATAGGTACGCATAGTATGTACTTGCCCTTCTGAAAATCTTGTCCTTTGTTCTTGCCCTCGTCCTTAATTATATGCCCTATTATACCCGAGTAAAGATACTTCCTCTTGTCTTAGGTTTTATAATCCCTTCCTCCTTTGTGAGCCAAGTCTACATCCATGATTTTCCTCATCCTTGGGTTGTGCTCTTTTGCCAAACTCATCATCCTTTTCCATGTGTAACCACATTGGCAAATCTCTCGAAAGCCGCCTCCATCGCACGGAAAACCCTATAACCTTGAAAGAAGACTGGCCGTAAGTGAAACAACTACGGCTATAGATGGAAGTCGGGCACTACTTCGCCCTTCGATGAGGTTACCTCCGAGAAAGCCAGGAGCCCCAGAGACTCAAGAAAGAAGGAGACAAGAATTCAAACAGAGGAAGAGGAGACAATGCGTATGGCTTTGGGGAATATGCCTTTAAAACAAATCCTTTCTTTTAAAAATGCTTCTTTAAAAACCTTTTGAAAATAATTTTTCAAATCTTTTATCTGATCCGGTAACCTTCAGCTCTGATACCACGTGTAACACCCCACGTCCGTTAGTGTCACTCGCAAAGGGAATGCACTAAGTTCTGTGGAGCATTATGGGTAAAAGATGCAGATAAATTACAAGACAGACAAACAATTAACAATGGAAAATAAAACTTTGCTTTATTGATAAAATAGATTGTACAAGATTGCTTTACAATATCAGAGTATCATCTGTCTTTACTAGATAAAGAAGCATAAAAATACATTTATATTCCCCAATGTAGCATAAGCCAGCCATAGCATCTGAAAGAGAATCCAAGGACAACTTCGTCAAATCTTCAAGCTGGGAAAGAGCAACGGTCCAATTTAATCCTGAGTTATACTATTCCCTCCTCAACTACCTGGGGGGGAACGGAAAAAAAGAAGTGAAAGAAAAACAGAGTCAGACATAAAGCCTGAGTAAGTCAGTAACTTCTAGCATGTGAACAGGGGAAACAGAACGACATGAATTAACTGAATACAAGATAATACCATGATGATAAGGCTAACAAGATAAGATTCACACAAGACATGCTAAGACAAGATAAACTGGATATACTACAACACTTTCTCCGCTTCGCTTTTACCGCGATATACTCGTTTCTATATCTTTGCACCACCTAACTAGTGTTCCAACTAGTAACGATAACGTGATCCCAATCCCTGTAGTTTCCGTCGCCTTCAGGCGTACCTTGATTATTTATTACCTAGATCTAGTCTAGGTTTTATATCAAGTGCTTTCTAGATTCAATTAGAGTTTACGCTATCTGTTGAACGCTTCTTGTATTCAGGATTTATGCCACCTAGTTCCAAACTAGGGATTATGCTACCTGTCGAACGATGCCCTTTAGTCTAGGATACACTACCTAGAGTGGTATATGTTCCTAGACTTTCCCCACGCATGTATCGCGAATCGTTATCGCTTGTCTAGATGCACATGTCCTGTAATGTGCTACCCGAGTCCCGTGTCAGGGCTACTCTAGAAATACGGAACTCGGTCAGGAGCTTTCAATATCTGCTGATGCAGGTGTTAAGGTCTGTTTTTCCAGTGGCTATGGTCCCACTCGACCCCTCCCTCAACTAATGGAAGGCCACCCTTGTAAAATGAGAATTGTACAAAGGCCCCTATCTGCCCCACTAATTCTATGGCCAACAACACCCCACAACCACAACTAGATAGCAAGTATGTGGTCCGTATGAGTCCTCCAGCCTTCCCGCTTCACGTGTCTCGCTTGACTGGAGATGGTAGGTAGACGACGAGTTGCTATCACAGGGCTTCCGTCTTCTCGCCGAATCACGCTGGTCCATCCTAGTCTTTTGGTTGCCATATATTGCAACCAAGGCATACCCTTGGCTCTTCTACCGCAGACCTTAACCTCTGTGCGCCCAGGCGGATCATCTGCAGCCTCACAGAGGTATACCAAGAGTACCCTCACGTCCCCTCGAAGCCTCGGGCTTCGTATCCCAATTCGTTGGAGTCTTCTTTAAAATCAGATGGACGTCCGCTCCTTCATGTTATACTAAGAATTACTACTTAGTTCTACTAACTAAATTTTACCACTTAGTTTCCAGGATCATTGTCTTCTTAACTAAGTTTTACTACTTAGTTCTCTTTCCCGTTAAGTTGGATTTGTTAAGTGTCTTTAGTCGATTCAAGCTAACTTAACCCTCTTCCCTTATCCTGTTAAACTGGTTAAGTGTTGTCAGTATTCATGTTGACTTAACCCCACCACAAACCAAGTCATATTGGTTAAGTATTTCTTAACCCTACCCATTCATCCTGTATTGGTTAAGTGTTCCCTTTTTAACTTAACCTTTCCCACCGGTTTTAACTAAACCTGTTATTAATGGTTAAGTATCATTTCTTCGTGTCTTAGACTTAACCCTATTCATTTATCATATTCTGATGGTTAAGTGTTCAAGTTTACTTAACCCTACGGTCCAACCCAGCTAACATATTAAATTGGCTAAGTGTATTACTTAACCCCAACCTCTAGTCTAATTGGCTAAGTGTATTAACTTTACTTAACCCCACCTTCTAGTCTAGTCAACATGTTAATTTGGCTAAGTATTCCCATGGACTTAACCCTCCCATTCTAACTTTAACTGTGTTAAGTTGGTTAAGTGTTTCTATGGACTTAATCCTACCATTCTAGCTTAACAGTGTTAAGTTGGTTAAGTGCTCCTATGGACTTAACCTTCCCATTCTAGCTTTAACTGTGTTGGTTAAGTGTTCCTATGGACTTAACCCTCCCCTTCTTGTTCTAGCTTTAATTAATAAACTAAAGCCGCAACCTCTCACATTAGACAGATATTGCTGCGGTTACTGGATGTGCCGGTCGATTCCGGGCAGGTTTACACCGCAACTCAGTCTAACCTCGGGTTAGGCATATTCATGTTTTCTAAGTTCAAAGGGTTTTCTAATTAATTTCCAAAACTGGTTTTGAAAGCAACCATCCCGTTCGTCGGATCAGTTAGGGATAGCCAGGGAGGGCAGGAAACTTATATTTTCCAAACCCAAGCCTAGACACTATCCTCTCTGTCACCCTAGAACTTTCTGGTATGAGTTATAAAAAGGGGTGTTATCAAAATATCTTTCTTTGGTTTATAAATTGTTAACAATTTATCTTACAGCCCATTTCCCCCTTTTTAAACAAATTTGGCCTATATTCATTTGTCGCTAACAGACTTATATTCTAGGCCCAAATCTTGATTTGCCTAACCTACAGTACATAGCAATTTAGATCTATCATCTTTATTTTCAGTTTATGCTAAACTAGATTTTATATGCCAAACTAGATTTTCTATTCTAGTTCACCGTTTATGCCCAAAAACTAGATTTATTCTTCTAGTTTACAGTCTACATACATACTAGATTTATTATTCTAGTTTTTCAGTTTACAGGCCAATACTAGATCTAAATTTCATAACCTATAATCCATGTCAAATCTACCCAATTCACATGTCTTAACACATGTTCTAAAATTGTATAAATCAGAATCATGTTCGCTTCCAAACTATGCCAATTTCAAGCTTACAACTATATTTATGTTTATTTTTGTGTTTTTCCCAAATCGCATTCCCACCGTTCGTATAATCATGATTCAACCTAGATTGTAAATAAATCTAGATTCGTAGAAAATAGGGAATGAACCAAAGATGCTATGAAAAAGGGTGGACATAATAATTGGCATAAAAAGATTTTGAATAACGACGCAGGTTCAAGAATATGGGTAGACCTAACTTAATAGGTAAATTCCCACGGTCTAAAACCAAGAATAGACAGAATAGGTTCGAGAACATGGGTAGACCTAACTTAATAGGTAAATTCCCACATTCTAAAACCAAAGAAAATCAAGAACATACAGAATAGATAAATCGGGTTTTAGACCCAATTTCATAGTCACAAAACCTAAGCAACAATTTTCCTAGTCATGAATCATAGGTGTTTAAATTACCGTTGTTATGTCATAGGTAATACTTTATGTCCAAATCAAAGGCTTGTGTTCATAATCATATGCAAATGTCCATAGTCATAGGCAATATTCATAGTCAAAAGGGAAAATAATTCCCACAGTCATAAGTCACCGTCATAGGCAATGTTTTATGTCCCAAAATCAAAGGCTTATGTTCATAGTCCAAAGGCACATGATCTCAGAATCCATAGTCATAGGCAATGGTCTTAGGCAAAGTCTTATTTGTCCTTGAATCATAACAGTTCTTAATTTAGTCCAAGAGTATAAACACAGATTCGAATAGAGAGAGAGAGATTTGGCATATTCTTTTATTCCTTTAATTTCATGTCACAAAATAAAGCAAAAACGTTCAAATCTAGAAACAACTGACTTACAGAAATTAGATCTAGAATAGAAGAATGGAGATGCTAAGATTCGTATGTCGTTGCTCGAGGTTTGTTGATTTAGCCTTTGAATTCTTCACTTTGATTTGAATCTTCTCTTGAACAGATTTGAGCAGCATCTCCATGTCTTGAATTTATATTTTATTTTAATTATTTAAGAAAATTTAGAGGAGGGGAAGAAGCCATGAATCTTAGCAGCATAAGGATAGAAGAGAATTGGTGCAAAGAGAATGAAGACTAGGGCTGTTTATATAGCTGCTCAAGACCTTATCGTACACGCAGCGCTGAGTCAGCATTGAACCTAGTTAAGAAAATAGTCCAGGTACGTAGATGAATCTAGCTAAACCTTATCATACACGCAGTGCTGAGTCAGCATTGGGTCCCACTATTTTGGCGTAGAAATTTGAATTTCGAATGAATTGTATTTGGCGTAGAAATTTGATTTTCGAACTTTTGAATTTCTAAAATTTATTTAACTGTTTTATTCACATGAAATATTCTTATATGTATACAATTCCTCTAACGACCATTTTACGCGTATATATATACGCACAACTTTCGTTTTATTTTCAAAATTCAAATGATGTTGCCATATTTCATTGACTGTAGCCTTATCTTGAATTTTATCTTTCGTATACATATTTTTTTGCATATATATATATATATATATTTATATTCTCATATGTATATTTTTTTTCTTTATTTCCTTATATGTACGTTCTTATCCTTTCAAATTTTGAATTTGTATACGTACATATATTTGCATGTTCAGTTGGCCCTCTCTAAAACAAAGATAAAAAATTATGCCGCCGCCGGGGTTCGAACCCCCGACCTCTATGCTACAAATCCAATGCCTTAACCAACTGAGCTACAGAGGCTTTTGTTAATAAGTCTTAGAACAATAATAATTATTGTTCTCTCCTTACTTCTCTTTTTCATGTTAGTTACGACACTTAAATTAAACAACTGCATGGATCTTTTTTTTTTCTTTTAAAAATTAATTGTACTTTAATTTGTGAATCTTAATGTCACAGAATTACGGGGTGTTACATCATTGGATGCAAATGGACTTACAAGCTAAAGAGGAAGCCTGATGGAAGCATAGAAAAATACAAAGCCAGATCGTTGCAAAAGGGTATTCACAAGAGTTTGGATTTGATTTTACAGAGACTTTCTCTCCAGTTGTAAAGCCCACTACAATCAGGATTATGATAACTATAGCATTACATAATCACTGGAATATAAAACAATTGGATGTTCACAATGCATTTTTAAATGCAAACCTACATGAAGAAGTTTGTATGATGCAACCAGAAGGTTATGAGACTAGAAAGAATAGAAATCTTGTATGTAAATTACATAAAGCTATTTATGGCCTTAAACAAGCATCTAGAGTTTGGTATGAGAAGCTCAAGGACACATTTGCAAATTTGGGATTTACTGCGGCCAAGTCAGACAATTCTTTGCACATCAGAAAAAGGGGTGAGAGCATGATATACATATTAGTATATGTCGATGATATACTTATAACTGGGAATGATGACAGAGAAATCAGCAACATCACAAAGCATATCAGTAATTCATTTTCTATAAAGGATCTAGGAAATATAAATTATTTCTTAGGCATTCAGATCATACAAAAATCCAAGGATGAAATTTTACTATCCCAAAGAAAGTATATATTAGAGATCTTAAATCGTGCTGGAATGGATAAGGCCAATGCTCTACCAACACCCAAGACTACAAATTTAAGACTATCTAAGCATAAAGATGAGGCAGCTGAAGATGCAAGATTCTATCTAAGTATAGTTGGGGCATTGCAATATGTTACTGTTACGAGACTGGAAATTTGTTACAGCATGAACAAGGTGTCACAATTTATGGGAAATCCCCTAAATAAACACTGATGTGCAGTTAAGAGGATACTTCGTTATCTAAAGGGCACTTTAGATTATGGCTTAAAATTAAAGAGTTGTAAAGAAATTAACCTGCAAGCGTACAGTGACGCCGATTGGGCTTCAGATCCCGACGATCGACGTCAGGGTATTGTATATATATGGGTTCGAATCTGATCTCTTGGTGCTCAAAAAACTAGCAACGATTTCGTGTTCCAGTACTGAAGCCGAATACAGATCAGTAGCAAGCACAGCAGCTGAAATCATGTGCATTAACTCGTTGACTAGAGAGCTAGGGTTCCAATTGAAGTAGAAGCCCACAATTTGGTGTGATAATATGAGCACAGTGCCTCTTTCTGCTAATCCTGTATAACATGCACGCACAAAGCATATAAAGATCGATCTATACTTTGTGCGTGAGAAAACTATTGCTGGACAATTGGAAGTTAATCACGTTCCAGCATACTTTCAAACAACGGATGTTTTGACAAAAGCCCTCTCTGCTAAGAATTTTCTGAGGATGCGAGAGGATTTACCTGTAGTTGATGGCGGCAACATAAAGGAAGATGGTGAAAAAACTTAGCCGAAATTGAGGGAGGCAAATAAAGCATATATAGAAGATCATTTGTTACTTATTTACTCTTATAATTGTCTGGGATGGGCTTAGCCTATATTACACACAATAATACGGCTGTTCAAATAATGGTTGGCTATATATATTTGCCTACTATGTAATGTTACATTTTTTTCTGTTACATTCATTTTTACAAGCAATAAAATTGCCTTTTGCAAATTCTATTTATTTTTATTAGCATTTCAAAGTTGTAATTTTTAAAGTGTATTATCTTTAAAAATTAGAAATGCATCTAGGAATTGCAGTATTGTACTACATAACTGTAATGTAGTTTAAATTCTTAATATTATAACACAAGTTTTGTTAGACCAAAAAATGGTCCTAACACCCAATTGATAATGTTTTGTAGAGAATAATGAGGAATCATGAACAAAAAGCAAGAAAAATCAATCAACACACGGAATTTATAGTGGTTCGACGTTAACAAGCCTACATCCACTTCATAGCTTCTCAATTCATTCAGAAATTACAAATACAATGAGTATTGACGCTCAAGCACTCAATTACAATGAATAATACTCTCCGAATTCATTGATTTTATTAAAGAGGATGAAGGTTCTTCGTTGGTAGCCATGGCCGAAATAGATAGAGCTTCCTTGAGGCCAAAAAGTCCCCTTAAATGATGTGTTGTATGTGTATTTATAGGTAGAAATTCGATTAGGGTTGAGTGGCCACATGGCAGCTTCAGAGTAAATCTCGGAAGTAGTGGAGAACATGGGAAAATGGTCTTTAACTGCCCAGAATTCGGTTAGGGGTAGAGACCCGATCCGGTTGGCCCGATCCGGATAACCCGATCCGGATGACCCGATCCGGATGACCCGATCCGGTTTACCCGATCCGGTTTGGTTGGTCAGAAATATTCGCTTTAGCTTGATCCGAAATGGCGGAATCCGACCCGAAGCTTATGTGCACAGAAATACGAGTTTTCCCATCCTTCGTTACTTCGTCCAAGCAGATGTCGATCTCTGGCAGTTCATACTCAAGCCCTGAGTGGCCTTCCTGATAGAGTTCTTCGGCTTTGGATAGTCTGGTCACAAAGCAGGCTAACATTTTGCCCCCCAAAGTACATCTTGTTGCAAATAAGATGTGCTTTGAATAAGTCGAGATGAATCTTTTTGGATCTTCTTCTGTATAAATGGCTTGTCATATGCCGCATTGCTTCCATTGATGCTTATCGGGCCAAATTTCATGGCTAGAGTGGTCAAGATGATCAAGTAATCGTTTAGACTTCGTCGAATCAAGAGGTAGAATTCCTTCATCATAGGTCATGTGGTATGTTTGGCTCTCGTGTGAGATCGTACATGTAAAAGTTGATGCCAAACGACACCATCTTCCTAAACAAGTCAACTGCATTACTAAGCTAAGATTTCTTTAATGTATAGGTCAATGTATACAGTAGCCGTCCAAGTCATAGTATGGTGTCAGAATCTTCATATCTTGAGCTAGCATCTAGACCGTTTGGATAGAGCGCATCAGAGTCGGCATATGAATTTGTCATTTTTGCTTGGATTTGGACTATCTCGATATCAGGATATTAATCTAGGACTCCATGATTGCATCTAATCGTAATAATAGTGCATCCGAAAGCCATGATCACTTCAGATTGTTTTATAGTCCCGTGATCACATACGAGTCAGTACGAGATGTTGTTGAAAGCATGCAAGCCAATAGCTGGTAGGATTATCACAATTGTAAGGTAGCAGAGGAGTTCATCATACTCTCCATTTGATGTAGTTGCAGATCAAGTCTTTGAATTCTTGCTTGATCCGTAATTTCGCTCACTTGGATGGTCGGGATGAATCACGTCATATTCTAAAGATATAATGTATATGTTCTGAATCATGCATTGAGTCAGGTTCATGTTTAAAGTCAATCTGTCGGTTGAAGTTGATGTTCCTAGCATTAGTGGAGGACGAGCGAAGTCAGTGCTTATGCCCCCAACATTGTTGGGGGTTATGATAGGTCAATCGGAAATCCAATCTTTTAGCCTTTATACTTTTTTCTGCTGCATCGGGTTAGATATGTAGGTTCAACAATCTTAGTCACCCTGTGTCGTTATGTGCACATTCCCAAGTCATCAAGGGTTGGAGTTGTATATGCGAATGGTCGAATCACATTCGCGTTGGGGTCAACCCATCTGTTTATCCAGAAAGCAGTGATCGCCTTATTGAGTATATCAGCAAACTTAGATACTCTCCTCGCATCAGCTGCAGAGTTGAGTAAGCTCGTCAATCTTGCAAGCGAGCGAACGTCGTTAGTGAGTTATTCGAGCTCCTTCGTTCACGCTTTGGCATAATCCGAAATAGCCACCATAGTCTTGTTGAGTCTATCTCCCATGCTTGGTTCCATTAAGCTTAACAATCAAGACCGCGGGCCCGATTAATGACATTGGTCATTTCCAGAATTGTAAATTCCTGTTAGTCTTTCCTGGGGCTTTTCTTTTTCCTTTATTATTTCAAGAGTCAGATGGTGCTCCATTCTGTCGTGAAGACATTGAGATCATCCATTTCAACATTAGCACACTCTTATTGCACGAATCTGTCTGCCTCAGGATAGGATTTTCCAACGTTTCTAGGAGAATCTCATGGTAGAGAGATACCGAGGTTTGTTTCAGAGGTGAATCCGCCAAGTCCTCTTGGTGGGACTCAATGCAAAGAGATTTTGAAGTTTGAGATATCCAGAATACCGGATACTACAGCAATCAACGCTATATATGGTCCAGGTCGATTTACCGATGCCACTGCGGCGTTGAATCTTTCAAGGAATGCATGCAGGGTCTCGCCTGATCTCTGTTGAAGCATCAATTAATGTTGCCAATTTGGCCCTCATCTTTGAGAAGTTGTCGCTAATTACCTAATTTAGCGCTAGTGCCCCCTGGTATGAAGTCTTAAATTGGGTGGAAGCCGGTTTCTGGCTTCTTGGTTGCGCATATGTATTAGCAGTCAATCAGGCTTCTGTTTTTTAATTCTGGATGGTGATCCGCTACTTGGATGTATGCAGGTTGCTCTTGAGGAGCCATTCTTCTGCTTAGAGTCTGGGTTATTGTGAAGCTCAGATAATCGTAAATGTGCCTAAAGCTGGCAGATAGTCAGATGATGATGTTCGAAGCTCTTATCCTGTACTCCCCATCCATGGGGATTTTACTAAACGGTGGTCATCAAATCCACGTATTCTCTGAATTCATACTCCCTCATCGAGCTGTGAGTTAGAGTTTGATAGAAAATGATTTATTCGTGTCCATCTCATGTTAGTCCTTGGTCTCCCATCCAAGCTTTGAGGTTCGGAGTCGGATGGCAATGAAGTTAGACTATAGCTTTCTCGAATGCTCTCGTCTTCCCCCTACATGGGGAGCCTCATGTTGAGGTTGAGCTGGATTTTAAACATTCCTCCGAATTGGAGCAAAGGTTGGTCGGGCTTCGTTTAATTTTTCGGTGGCTCTTGCATATCCATCGTTTTCATCCAAAATGTTACAGTCGGAAGTTGCATGCTACAAATGCCTGGGAGGAGGTTGGTTGCATCTTGTATCATTAAAGACGACTATGCCAACTTGTCCTAGGGTCCCATATGATCTGGACCATGGAGCAGGGAGTGTTTGAGCCAAGTTCGTTGTCGCTTGAATTTCCATGGTGCTCGCTCCAGCGAGTAAGCCGTAGTTACTCGGCCTTCCATCTATCCAAGTAAAAAAGTTATCCATCATTTTCTGTCGTTTCCAGAGAAGTTTATCTCACTGAGCCATCTGAGTTCTCAAATCAGCGAGGGTACCATCTATTTCATATCTAGCTTGACATGCTGAGGGATCATTGTAAGAAGAAATTTGCTGACTTCCTTTGTTCCAAGCGCCTTCTGCGCCAATATCCTCAGCACGGAAGAAATTTCTATCTTCCTTCTTCTTAGCCTTTGAGTTTGAGTGTCAGGCAATTTGCCTCCTCGCGAGTTAGAGGTCAAAGTAATGGCGTCCTCCTTTATATGGGGTCTTTCAACCGGGAATTCGGTCTGGACTAGCAAATGGACGTTCATTCTGCATCCATTTCGTGGTCCTCAAGCAGCAATGTGGCCCCAGTCTAGGGGTAATGGCGAAAGGTCGGTAGTTGTATCACCTCCCATTCAAATTTAGACATGGATGCATGGAAAAGAGACATTGCTTTATAAGCTTATGTGCTCGAGTTATCCAAGTGCTCGAGTTATCACGTTTTCCATTCAACGTATTTGCGAGGTAGCACTCGTCGTTGCACTTGGGCTATGGCCAGTCACACATGGGTGTGTATGTTGATTTGATATATCACTCTTAGGGCCTCCTTTCGGTGATTGCCTTAAGTCGTGTGACACGTCATTGAACAATTCACTCTCAAGGCCTCCTTTCTGTCATCGCCTTGAGTCTCCTGAGAAGTTTATCATTAAGCATCAATGTCAGCCTTCTGGACGTAGCCCTTTGTTTGTTTTCCACTGGCCTGTTGCGGTTGTCGCGAGTGCGACGCTCGCATTCTTGTCTTGTTATCTTGTACAAGCCTGCACTCTGTAAACAAAGCAAATCTCTAAATAATAGGTAATAAAGCACATCACAATCAAGCAAGGTTCCCAATTCAGAATCCCTGCAATCAAATAATATCTAGCAAATCATATAAAATTTATCTAAAGGGGTGATGTGTGTGTGCCCCCAATCAATCATGAATAAAGTGCCTGCCCAGGGCTTGTCTGGGATTAATTAGGATCGACAGTGCATTGCCCCTCATGTCCGGACATGAAGGGTTCGGGCTCAGCTTTCACTCTTGCCCCCGGTACTACAGCAGGGTAGGAGCCCTTTTATGGCATTTAATCAACATGCCTTTATACTCTCCTGTCGTATGCCCAGGATAGAGTTCGAACTCAGCTTTCAGTCTGCTCCCCGATCCTTCAGCAGGGTAGGAGTTCTTGCGGTGCCAGTCTTTGGCGCCTTTATACTCTCCCGTCGAATGCCTAGGGTAGAGTGGAATCAAGGCGGTCTTTTAATCGTGGTGCACCATCACGCCTTGGGGACGTCGTCTTCCCATCCTTTATACTCTCTCTCGAATCATGAGAGTTAGAGTTGTCCAGGCGAACGGTCGTGTCATTCGCCTTGGCGCTCCTTCTTCAATCTATTTCAAAGACTAGGAGTCTGCCGTCTCGAGTGTCGTTCTCAAACTCGATTTTAGTCCTTACTCCACGCTTCACTCTGGCAGATGGAGCTTTTCGGGCAAGTGGTCGGATCACACTCGACGAGGCGCTACCTCATAATTCCCGATTCATGGGTAAAGGTGGTTGTTTGCAGTGATCAAGTCTCTCTCATCCCGTCAACTCATGGGATTAATTTTGGTCGAAAGCTGCAATATTGTCCATTAAATGTTCTCTCAAATCATGAGAGCTAGAGTCACGGATCAAGTGATCTTTCAATCATGGCACACCCATCACCCTCGTCCTCGGTTGGTACTTCTATCCAATCTCTGAGGATTAGAGTTAGTCGGGCAAACAGTCAAAAGACGTTGGCCAAAGCTTTGCGTTCCTCCGATCAATCTATGGGAGGAGTGATTGGCACCAAACTTCGGGTACCTGCATCATTCATATCGCATGAGTTAGTCATGTCCATAACTCAGGAAGCATGTAAAAGTAAATTGTATGATTGAAAAGTAAGCATATCAAGGGGCAGTGCTGCCTCCTTTAACGGATCGAGCCATGTAGACAGTCGAACTGCATCCATCCGGAATCGGATTCCGACGTTGAACGTCAATGCACAATTATCTTCAGGTCTGCCACGTGTGAGCCAATGAGTGGATGGTCACCTCGGATCCATCTTAAGCTATACAACTTCTCTCAGGCGAAGGACGTGGCTCTGTAAACGAGCAGTTCAATCGGGCTCGTTACGGCAATGCTCCATAATTCTTCCTGTAGGTGCTCAAAGTTTGATCGGTACCAGATTCGGGGTACTTACATTATCCACATATAAATTCATCTGAGTTAGTTACATCAATAACTCATAAAGCATGGAAATATAAGAGTCATGGTTAAAAAGTAATCCTGTTAAAGGAATGAATATCATTCTGTGCGAAGATGGCATTGCACGCTCTTTGCAGGTCCATTTTTCCTCACTACATCTCTATCAGGGGATGACTGTCAAAATCTTTAGCTGGTGATGAACGTCTTTTCAAACCGTTGTGGGGTGGCGGTCCTAAGAATGAACAGACCTTGATTGAGGACTTGGAGTGACAAAGGCAATTAGGTAAATACTATAAGCGAATGACGAGGTCGCATCTTATTTGAATCGCCTTCTTGCCCCCATGCTAAGGGCAAGGATTGAGTATAAGGGAGTCATGGCTGCTAGGGGGATAGTCATATCTCATCCATCCGCAGATATGCCTTTAGTCCCACGTTGGGAATAAGATCTAATGCACAGATAATCAATCAGCATCCAGGCTTAAGTGCTCTAAACCTTTAACTTGCCACCTCCATCGAGTAGCATCTCCTAATTAGCTAAATAGCAGGCTCTTCCAGTAACATGGTCGCCATGGACCATTCCCATTCCATCTTTCATTAGGAATTTTAGCAATAGATACCAGGGTGCAATGTAAGCTCTAATCGCCGCTAGAGCTGGTCAGTTTAGACCTTAGTCGGATAAACTTGACTACAATAGCATGGCTTCCAAGGCTTGAAGTAATGTTCACGTTTTCTATCACAATTGATGTATGAAGTCGAGAGCTAACGGTCGATTCATATTTGTTTTGATCTCGAACTCTCATCTCTTGACAAAGGTCATATGGTGACTGGTGAGCAGTCAAGTTGCTATCATCCGAGCAAAGATTCATATGTCCAATCATGGCCTGCAGGGGTTCAGCTGTTACCTATCGCTGGGCACCAAAGTATGTTGACATAACCCTTATTCGATGGAAATCAATCTTCCTCAATGCGATTGACAGCAAATAGCCATTGCAAAGGTTAGCTAAGTTCTTCGGGAGGTGAGACGCAAGACATTTTATTCATCACATCATACAATTGAAGTGTAGCTTTGGGATGTTGGGATCCTTAGCTGCTTTCTGGTATCCCACTATTGACAATCATGGTCACTAAGATCATATGAATCATCTTTGAAGTAGTGTTCGAACTGTTCTATATAACCGTCATTCGATGCTCCGCCGATTGGACAGGTTTAAGTCATATAAATGGGATGGTCACTACTCATTAGGGAACAACATCAGTTGCATTGCTGAAATCTACACTATCGGAGTTCCAGAAGATGAGGCTACTATTAGACAATCATTATCTCGTATACTGTCGTTGATAGCAAGCTGAATCTGACTGACAGCTCCTCCCATTGAATGGCATCGGCAAATAGAGGCTATGGCTTCTGGAGGAATCCTAGTCGTTGCCATTTGGTTGTCATATTCTTTGACTATCCACCTTATCTTCATTAACAAACTTTGATGACTACTATTGGTCAAAATATACGTCGAGCCGAAGGCGAGCCGTGCTCCGAGCCGAAGGCGAGCCGTGCTCCGAGCCGAAGGCGAGGCCGTCAGCGGGTCCGGGCGCAGCGCCGGCGGGGGTCCGGGGCCCCGCAGTTTCGGGTCGGATCGGATCATGCCTTCAAATTTGCGGTTCGGAGTTTGTCTTCAGGTTGGGTCGGATCAGACTAGTTCCTCCGAGCCGGATCGGAGACGTCATTAGCTAGTCGGTTCGATATATATGAAAGAGCCGGTTCGGATCTCCTCCTCCTGTTCGGATCGGTCTTCCCTACCCTGCATCTCCACTTTCCTGCAGTTCGGGTCGTGGCACCCTCTTCGGTTCGGTTCGGAGATGCATCATTGGGTCGGGTCGGGGTATCAACAGCAGTTGGATTCGAGTCCTGCTCAACAAGTCGGGTCGGAGCACTGTCCCCGGGTCGGTTCGTGGTGCCACTCCTTTATGGCTCGGCTCGAGGGTACACATCCGATCCGATGATAAAGCTTGCCAGGAACTTGAATTTCTTGGCTCTCATTCGAGGTGATAGGGGATCGGGTCAGATTGAGGTGTCAGTATCGGGTCGGTTCGGGTCCGACCCGCCCCGGGCACACCTGAACCAGTGACTAGAACGAAACCTGCAGCCTGCTTGTCATCTTGTTTTGTACTCACTTCATTTCTGCGAGAAGCCCGTTGCTTTTTATCTTTTCTTGTAGGCATGGAAAACGTGGATTATCTCTTCGGATTTGGTGATCCAAACAATAGAATAATAATCCAGAAAGTTGAGGATTCAATCTTCTCAGTGAAAGCACCAAAATGTTAGACCAAAAAATGGTCCTAACACCTAATTGATAATGTTTTGTAGAGAATAATGAGGAATCATGAACAAAAAGCAAGAAAAATCAATCAACACACGGAATTTATAGTGGTTCGGCGTTAACAAGCCTACATCCACTTCATAGCTTCTCAATTCATTCAGAAATTACAAATACAATGAGTATTGACGCTCAAGCACTCAATTACATTGAATAATACTATCCGAATTCATTGATTTTATTAAAGAGGATGAAGGTTCTTCGTTGGTAGCCATGGCCGAAATAGATAGAGCTTCCTTGAGGCCAAAAAGTCCCCTTAAATGATGTGTTGTATGTGTATTTAAAGGTAGAAATTCGGTTAGGGTTGGGTGGCCACGTGGCAGCTTCAGAGTAAATCTCGGAAGTAGTGGAGAACATGGGGAAATGGTCTTTAACTGCCCAGAATTTGGTTAGGGGTAGAGACCCGATCCGGTTGGCCCGATCCGGATGACCCGATCCGGATGACCCGATCCGGATGACCCGATCCGGATGACCCGATCCGGTTTACCCGATCCGGTTTGGTTGGTCAGAAATATTCGCTTTAGCTTGATCCGAAATGGCGGAATCCGCCCCGAAGCTTATGTGCACAGAAATACGAGTTTTCCCATCCTTCGTTACTTCGTCCAAGCAGATGTCGATCTCTGGCAGTTCATACTCAAGCCCTGAGTGGCCTTCCTAATAGAGTTCTTCGGCTTTGGATAGTCTGGTCACAAAGCAGGCTAACAAGTTTGAAATATATTAATTGTTACATTTTTTGGTAGCATAATTTTGCTTTTAAAAAATTTAAATTTTGGGGCTGCATCATAGAGATTTTGTTTTTACTTGGGTAGGCTACCTTTAGGCAATTCCATGGTTTCTAGGGTCGACGGTTATGTTGTAAATGAGTAGGATATAGTGAACAACTATTTGTAGATTCAACTACAACTTAAAACGATACAAGTCTAGACACAAAACAGACACAATAAGCTTCAGCCTTTCTTTTTTCTTTCTTTTCCTTTTTTCTCATGTTGGGAACCTACAAACTGAATTTCACTCCCTACCTCATATGCCTGCAACTGTCCACAAAAAGGAGGACTTTTATGCAAAGACACAATTATTTGTGTGTGTGGTGCATGTTGCATGCGTTTATTTACTGTTTCCCTCTTCTTACATGCCCTATGTATGTATAAATACCCAATGTGTTCATGGGCCTAGGCCTGCTTCGATTTCACCTAAGCAAGAATGATGTTGTTGCTTCTCCTCCAATTTATGTTTCTTCATCTGATAATTTTCCCCCCAACCTTTCGAACAAGGCAATCCGCCTCTTGCAGCCACCCCCTTCGCTCCACCCATAAACAAACTCCCCGGCCCCTTCCTTCTCGATGTACAGCTCACGTCATAAAACCAGAAATAAACAAGGCCATTCTTATAAATACACACATACATTACTATACACATATGTATACACTCTCGTATATATAGTGGCGGATCTAGCCTCAAGAGTCAGGTAGTGCCAAACTGAAGTTGTTTCTCCCACATCATAAAATTAATTACAAAGCACTTGTATATATAGGAAAAAGTATCACTACATACTGAAATATAGCATTGTTTGGGCGAAATACTTGGCTGCAAATCTCAGCTAGGGCCAAATAACAAATTCCAGGGTAGAAACTTGTCTCTGCCAAATTTTAGCCTGGGCTTCAATTTTTCACCTTCGGCTTTGGCCCTTGCTGGCCAAAGCGTGGATCCGCCCCTGCGTATATATGTAAGTGTACACGGCAGCCCCACCAAATAAACTTAGTTTAATGCTTCAACAATAGGGAGTGAGGAGGCAGAGAAGTATAGTTTTGAAGAGGAGGAGTTGGGGCATCAGGCGAAGGGAAATTCGGTTCAAACTTGAAGGCGGCTGAGGCATTGCATGCGAGCTATTTGGCATTAATAGTAATGACAATAATGTTTTAATTAAATGGAACATCTTCTATCATCATGTACTTAATTCATATTTACTCATTCTATCATCAAATGTTTCTACCATTATGTGATTACAAAATGGTAATTTTTATTCTAATCCACAGTTCTAATAAGTTAATCCACCATTTTACTTTAGGATAATTCACAATTATAGGATTGTTTGGAAAGATTATTACATGATTAGCCATGTTTTAGAAATAATAACAAATATAGACCTGTTTTGTTCGGGGAGGGATACTGGCGCCTTTTGAAAACTCGCCTTCGTGCGCCTTTTCAAAACTCGCCTGTGTATTTGGGGTCATTTCCAAAATTTATATGTACTCACTAGTCTTCTCATAATTCTAATTCATACTCAACCATATCTTCTCAGCTCCGTATATTTTTAAAATGACTTCTCAAACAATGGTTGAGCAAGAGGTTAACTCGTACCCGGTTTGCTGCCACTATGGATATATGGCTGAAGTTGTCGTATCTGATGATAGTGAAAACATTGGTCGTCAAAGTCTTCTTTGTTCCAATTATCCTCACGGATGCAATTTTCAAAATGGATTAACGATCCGCTGTGTCGTAGGGGCATAACATATGCTAATGAGCTAGAGCAAGAAATTAAACGTCTCAAAAAACTCCTAAAGGACTTGCAATTTAACCGTAACCATTAGAGGTTCTATTATTCGTCGTCATTGTAGGTTTTTGAAGTTTAGTGTGAGTTATTCTATTATCCGTAGTCGTTGTAACTTTATGAAGTTTTGTTTGAATTATTGTTTATGTATTTGTAGGACTTGGAAGATTAATACGAAGCACTGTATGTTTATGTTTTTCTAATAATTTATTTTATGTTTTTGAAGTTTGAATTAAAGATTTGTATGTTTGCGGGTTCATACACTATACATTATGACATAAAGATGAATTGACAACTAGCTGCCACAAATTAAAGCTAGGTCAGTCTGTTTATGTACAGTACGATCTATCGCAAATCAGGTTATTTGACTAGACACATATAAAGTTGGTCCAATATTTCGAAATAGTTGTGTTCATAAGCATCTGACCCAATGTTTGTCCACTGTGATAAAGCCGTTGTAAGGAAAACGCTTTATTTTGAAATTATTGACATGATAAAAGCTCTTCCAATTCTAATTCAATACTTGTTTTTGGGATTAGGACGAGCATAGGACAATTGATTCTACTTTATTTTGAAATCGATGGCATGATTAAAGCACTGCCAATTCTGATTTAACTACGACCATACTGAGTTGATTAAAGTTGATTTGACAGTGACTTTACTTAGATGGTTTCCCTATTTCAAAACTCTTCAGCACATTATTTTTCATACACTTCAATCCTGTCTTCAAATAACTTCAAGAAGAATAAACTCAGTCAACAATGGAGCCTACTTTTATTACTGCACTTTACTAATTCGACGGTGAATTGGTCGTGGTTGAGCACCAAAATGGAAGTTATGTGGAAGGATTCTGCAAACCAGGGAGAGTTCGAAGGGGTTGCACACTTGATGCTTTGAAAGAAGAAGTCTTCCAAGCAACCAAAATTAACCCTCTCGAATATGATATCGAGCTGTCGATCAGCTGGCCTATTGATTCGGGGATGAGAGCCGTAGCACTTTTAGAAGATGCAGATGTACAAGTAACGTTTTCTGCTGTTAAAAAATTAATCGAGTTGTTCATTGGAAAAACAACAAAAGAAATTGTGGAGATGTCGTGGAAGAAATAATCACACCCCCTATAGTGAGAAGCGGTTTAGGGTATTTCATAGAAATTTTGCAAACTCATGATCCATCACTCATCTTTAGTTCTCTTATACACCAATCCATATTTTCCGCCAAATGTGGACGAGCAGCTGCAACAACAAGAACAACAAATTGATCAGTCATAACTATTTGATATGAGCCAAAGGTATATGTTGCACATCAATTTAGTTTTATAACTACTCATTGAAATGTAAGATTTAACTGAAATGCATTTATTAACAGATTGACTGTAGAACTCGAAGAAGACTGGGGTGCATGTCCTTTACAACAGGCGGAACATATTGACAGCATGACAGTTGCTACGACAACTGTTGATGATACAAGCTGGGCCGAAGTCAACAATGAACCACTGAACTATGACTTTCGAAACATAGTAGATCCCGAAGAAGATGGTGATGAGGTTCAAATGGAAGTACCCATGGGTGATGATCTCTGCACGACGCAAATGATGGCCAGATCCGTAGTGGCTAATCTATAGTTTTCTAGTTAAAAATTCTCAGCTGCCTGCATACAAAATGGTTTTGTTGTTGGGATGGTATTCCAATGAAAAGAACAATTTCTCCACCAACTTACGGAATGGTCTATTCTACACGGTGTTTCTTACAAGCCAATAAAGTCAAATTAAACAATATAAACCATTGTATGTAATGTTGATGCTGCTTGTCTATGGCGAATACATGCTGTTGTGTCGATGAAATCACAAACTGGATGGTGGGAAATCAGAAAGTTGCCTCACGAACATAACTGTGCCAACCCCACAATTAATTCAAACCACAAGCAAGCGACTTCTGCGTTTCTTGTATCAAAATCATGGCTATATTAAAGGCCAATTCGGATATATCAGCTGGGACGGTGTAAGTGCTTATCGACGAGCAACTCTTCATCAAAATCAGTTACATGAAAGCTTGACGAACGTTGAATAAAGCTTTGGAAAAAATATACGGTGACTGGGCTGAATCGTATTCGTATTTGCCTCGGTATTTTGCGGAAATAAAAAGACGCGATCCAGGTTCAGTATGACATATAGTACACGATGATGTTGGGGTATTTGATTGTGCTTTTTGGGTATTTGGTCCTTCCATTGCAGGATTTGTAAACTGCTATCCAGTGCTCTCTATTGACACGACACATTTGTACGGTAAGTACAAAGGAATACTACTAGTTGCTACCGTTGTAGATGCGGACGACTACCTTTTCTCATTAGCTTATAGGGTGGTCAAATCCGAATCATATGATAGTTGGGCCTTGTTCTTTTCATGCATGCATGAGTTCATTTATAGCGTACGAAATCGACACATTACATTTATATCTGATAGAATGAAAGGGATTCCAAGCGCTTTGCAAGATAGATGGCGAGAACCGCACAAACGTAGGTTCTGTGCAAGGCGTATTCAAGTTTTCAAGCTGCAGGTCATCGAGACAAGTAACTTGTAGGCTTGTTTTACGTTGCTGCATGTGCTTCAGAAGTGGTTAAATACGCTAAACTAAAAGAATAAATCAAGGCAATTAAGCCAGAGGCTTATACCTGGATTGAACAAAGCTTAGGGAATTGCGAAGAAAACTGGGCTCTTTGTAGAGATAACGGTGGCCGCTTCCATATTATGACATCCCACGCATCAGAAAGTTTTAATGATGTACCAAAAGGTGTTAGATCCTTGCATATAATGGCTTTGGTTGCACGAGCGTTCTTTCGATCAGTTGAGTATTTCTATAAGAGATGAGAAAAAGGGGAGGGTCTGAATTCGAAACTTACTCCAAAATCGGAAACTAAAATTGCAGCTTGTGCTATTGAAGCACGACGTTGTAGGCTTGTTTGAATCGGCCGATATAAATGGCAAGATACGGCGATGAATATGATGTTGTGATCGACGGTTCTAATGTCACCTGTACATGCAGAATCCTACTTCTGCAGAAGATACCATGTGCTCATGTGATGGCAACTTGTTCCGCACAGGATTTTGGTAGTAATAGAGCACATCACGATTTTGCTTCTGAATGGTACTCTGTCCTACGTTATAGAGCTACATACATTCCAGAGTTTAATCCTATACGCGATAAGAAATACTGGGACCCATACAACGACCCATGAATATTGGTTCCGCTTGTCAGAAGACAAGATGGATGACCAAAATTAACGAGATTCAAAAATGTTATCGATGAGCATCAAACACCCAAAAAAAACAGGTGCAGCAAATGTGGATCACAGGGCCATAACAGAAAGCGGTGCAACAAATGTTTGTTGATGCGATGTCAGTGTGTTGCATTTCGTGTATCTGTATTTCTTATGTTTAGAACTTATCTGTCCTTAATCAGACCATGTATCTCTCTAATATTTGAATATTGGAATTTGATATTCGTTTTATGTTGTTTGGTTAAGCTATATATACTATTTAGATGTCATGGAAGTTCATAGTTTTATGTTTTGAACTTTGTTCAAATATATAGGAATCGTTATACGTCGGATTTCATTGAAACAAAAAACGTTCGAATCTATAGAATTGTATTTTAGTAATGGAACAAAAAAAATGGAGATTTCATATTATAGATATTGAGTTATGTCCAAATCAAATTTCTAGAAAGTCGCTATGGAATTTAATACTAAAATGAATACAGGCGCACTTTGAAAACTCGCCTTCGTGCGAGTTTTGAAAACTCGCCTTCGTTAAGTCAAAACATGTCTACTCCTGTAATTATTTTTAGAACAAGGCTATTCGTATAATACTCTTTACAAACAAGGCTAACTAAGTTAAAATCCCTTTACTTTAATAAGTTAATCCATAACTATTTTTTAAGTTAATCCACGAGTGAATTAACTTAAAGATTTCACCCTATTATATAGCTCACAATCGATTTTGTGCTTCTTCTTTCACAGTTCTACATTATTTCACAATTATTTGCGTTGAATTGTCCCTCCCGTTTAATAAAGTAGTAACATATAAATTTGTGTTAAAAATATAGTTGATAGCACTTGAATTCAGAAAAGAAGCAATCAATTAGATATAATTAGTTCACTAATTATCTCTAAACATGATTAGACATGATATGGTAGTAGATGATTATGAAAATAAAAACTAAGATCGAGATTCCAATAGAGGAGTTTGCATCAAATTTTTTCAAACAGCTTAATATTTTGACCATACATCACCAATTGCACCGGGAAACAACAATAAATAAGAACTAAAATCAAATTCAAGATCTACATATTAGACAAATAGCAAGTAATTAAAAAATACTAACAAATCAATAAAAGAGAAAATTGTATATTATAATTGTTTGAGAGTATAACTACTTAGGGGGTCTAGATAGCGAATGGTATCCAAACAACCTATACTCCTATTACAATATTTGAATAAAATGATATTCCACTAATGTACAATTTTTTCAAGATTTCAAAAAATAACTAACTACAATTATATGTGATAATGGTGATATTAGAAAAAAAAATACAATTTTGTATACAATTAATCAACTTCAAAATAAAATAAAATTAAACAAACTATTTACTGTTATTACGTTGAATTATCCCGCTTAAGCTTGGATTTATATGCTAGGATTTTAAAAATAAGAAGATGATGGAAACACAGAGAAGAAGATTGAGAAGAAGAGAAAATAAGTATGTTTTTTTTGTGGATACATTGCTTAAAATCTAAATTTTACTAAAAGTCAACGATCCTATAAAATAGGGTGGATTAACTTACCAATATTGTGTGGATTAGAATAAAAATTACCTTATAAAATTAATAATTTGGATTCTGGGATTATTAATCCCATATCATTCATTTTCCAAAAAGAAATACCTAAATTCCTTGTCCTTGAACCTTAAGGTCACTGAATTTATTAGATTTACAAGCTTTAAGTTCGATAATAGCATTGTTCCCATCAATATGATGTTAATTTCAGCTTTGCAAATTTCAAACTTGTCATTCTAAATTAATAATGGGAGGTTTACTGGTTAGTTAAATTCAAACTTATTGAATTAAAATATGTTGTCTCAGTCTGCATCTGATTGCAAGACCATCTATTTTCATTTGAATCTATTTAGAGAACTATCACAGATGTTAATCCTATTTATGAAACGTGTTTACAAACAAATCATTAAGTGTATGTGTGCATATGTACTTCATCAAATACTGTGCATAATAGTTCAATATTTCCGAGATTGATTATTTTAGGGGATGACTTGTTTTATCATTTATATCCCAAATTATCATAAAGAAGAAGCTTCACATGCTTGATTTCTGAATGAATCAATATATGGATTGTATAAATAAATGTCTTGGTATACACATAGACTCAAATTTATCAAGCTTCACGTGTATACTCACAGTCAAAACCTACCAGTTTTATAGGTACATATACTTAACTCTAAGTGCATTTATATGCCTTGAATAATTGGATCTCAAATAGATATATCTAGAATTATATGCACTTATAAAATTTTAGTTGTTATTAGACTTTGATATCTCCTTATAATTTTTTTAGATGTTAACCACAGTGGACCGATGATGAATGGAGTATGTACATGAGGATTGAACTTTTTAAATATTTAAATGAATTTCAGTCATCTAGAGTTTTCAGTTCGTACTTCATACATGTGTGGAAATGGGAATATGGAGTTCTCAGGGATATATCATGTTCTGTGAATATTTGTTTGCAAACTCTGAAAATGAATTTAAGCATAATTGCTTCCAAATGATTCAGTTTCATAATTCGATTGTGTGATTTTCGTTTGCAGAACAATATCATTATATAATTTTGCATACATTTCAAAGTATTTATATAGTCCTTTTTATGTCAAAGGCATTTCACTTTTACACAAATTTGAAGTCCTGTATTTTTAGTTTGCATATCTTTGCTTTCAAATACATTATTCCAAAGCTATTCCGTTTTACGTATATGAATTTTTGCCTAAATTCTAGGATCTACACTCTAATTCTTAGGTAGATGGATTTCAATGCGTAGAGGAATCTAGAGCATATGTATATTTATTAAGCTTAAATTCTTTGCATTATAGTCTTAGGTACACAAGTTCATGCACTTGGCTGCCAGTTTAAGGTAATGAATAACTATAGAAATGTAGAAGCTTTGGATGGATAAATACTCATAAGTATAAGTGTACACTCTGATTCTGATATGTAAGTTTAACATTTGACTCTTTGCATAGTTTTAAACAGAAATAACCACTCGTATGTTTCGTCACATATGGTATTAACGTCAGATTGAGCATTTAATCTTATGCTTCCAGCTTCAATGTCGATTAGGTTCAGACTCAGTCTTTTAACACATATAGTACCTTATGTATTAAATATTTGTGGAAGACAAATTCAGTTATGCAAATCATTTTGACAATCTTTATTTGAAGAAGTTGCATATGTGTAGTTTCAAAATATGTTTAAGTTGTGAGTGTACTTTATACATGTCTCATGTAAAAGAATTTTAAAACTACCGGTTCATGATGTATAAGCTAAAACCATATATATATATATATATATATATATATATATATATAACCGTAAGCTTCCAAACGCACATCTAAATTTTATACCTTAAAAACCTTCACACAAACACGTAGTACAGATATTTGTCTCTCCTAACACATAATTATTTTCAAAAAATAAATTATTTTGAATGTATTATGTAGAAATCATGCATCATGCTGCTTGTCACACATATTTTAAAGATTGTTCTAGAAATGGAGCATCGGGGCAAAGTGGTATTGTTGAATTGGTTGGAATAAGGTCCAATGACTCGACTGAATATGGATGCAATATCTAAAAATGTATGGACTGCATTGAGGTGAATGCTAATAGATGCAAAAAGTGTTGGTGCAACAAACTTGAAGTATAGACTAATAACAAAGGCTAAGGCTGACGTCAAGCGGTCATTAAAGCAAACACATCTAAAAGGCATGAGCAGAAGGCAAGCGTCCTCTAATCTCTGGGTTGGTTGTCAAGTAGGAGAGAAGGAAGAGTGGTACGAGCTGGAATGTCATAAATGGTCTCATCTAGAGGCGCACATTTAAATAAATAATGGTTTGTTTGTAAAGAGAAATGTGAGTATTGTTATATGATAAAATGATATTAGCTTTGTTGACAAATATATACCAACTGTTAGTTTCTACTTATGAAAACATAATAATAATTTCCACTTATAAATTGTTCGACTCTGTTCACATATAAATTTACTCTAAGATTGCAATGCTACTTGTATTTTATTAGTTTATACAACAAAAACTTTGCTTTGGAGGTTGGTCACCTCAAGTAAGGGTCTACTATGGATGAGATGTGGTCTATTTGCTGAATATTGAAGTTAAATCTAACATGTATTTTAAAGTATGTCTACTATATATTCAGTTAATTTGTATCATGTAATATATATTAAGGTTTGAAGTATGCCCATACATTTTAGTTATGATGTAACAACCCGCATTTTACGTATCGGAATATCGTAAAATATATTTATTTTATTCTCTGAGGGTTGGATCATTCTGATCTTTTGATGTGTTGCTTATGGGGATGTGAGACATATCCATAATTTTTACCGATTTTGTTTGTGACCATATTGCCCCTATCAGTCTTGTATAGGGTATAACTTTTGACTCAGGTCGAATCAGAGAGTGAAACATATGCCATTGGAAAGGAATTGATGATTACCTTTCTGTAGAGTGGTTACTTAATGATTTGGCTCAGCGGTTTGGGAGAAATCGTTGTTGTAAGGTTTTCCAGTTGGTTGTCCAGGTTTTGGGAGTCTAATTGGCTGATTTGGGTAAGGCCCATTAGTGGGTTGATGGAAGGGTATAAATAGGTGGTTAGAGATATGGGAAATGGTTTTAGTTTTCCATTCTCTCATTTGGTTGCTTGTGCCGCTCCTTCCTTCAACACTTTTCCACCATTAAAAATCAAAATCCAAGGAGGGAAATCATAGATCTACACCATTTGAGGCTAAATCTACATCAATTAGGGCAAGAGTTCATCGGATCGAGGTGTTTGGTGCGAGATGCTTGCTGTCCGAATTCAATTTCATCCATTTTAGCTTGTTTTGGCAAATCGATGAGTGATTTACATCTCTCACATGAATGCAATGAAGTATATGAGTGTTTGTGCATGTTTCTCATCAAATTCAAGTGTTTTTCCGTAGATCTATGCCTTATTAAGTCCATTTTCATATTAACCACCCTATGATCTGATTTAACAAGTTTAATAGGTAATTTCTATGCTATTTCATATGATTATGCAAGTTAGATCCACAATTTAGATCATATGTTCATTTATTATGGTTTTGGGTCGCACGTAGGGGGTTGTTCGCTCCAGGGTGTGATTTCTTGGGAAACAAGACATAAAGCAGGCTCGAGCAAACCAGGGAGTCAGTTGGTCAAGCGAGCTGGGTGCAAGGCAAGCGGATGAGCGAGCCTGGAGGAAAAAGGGTTCGCTCGAGCGAGCCTATGGTTGAGTACAGAGGTCGGTCGCTCCTATCGGGTTGGTCGTGAAGCTTAGAAGTGGTAATGTGGAGGGTCGGTCGCTCCAAGTTGGGAGGGTCGATCGCTCTGGTTCTACCAGTGTGAAGGGTCGGTCGCACAGGGAATTTTTTTGAAAATATATATTTTCGGGTACGACTCGGATTTGAAAAAAAGGCTGAAAAAAATATTTTTCGGGGGCAACCCCGAACCCTAGCCACAGCGTAGTGGTGTAATTGGCTCGGCGATGGTGTGATTTCTAAGTAAATTCAAGTAGGAAGGTTCGAAGTGTGGAATGTGTTCGTTGATCGGTGTAGAACAACGAATGTGATGACAACTCAAAGGTCTTGAGTTGGTGGATAATGGTTGCTTAAGGAGGTTGCTTGAGCTATGATAAATAGTCAGGTTGGATGACTAGAGATGTGAAGGCCGAGAGATTATCGTTGTCGTAAGTTCTAGCAGGCTCAAAGCAGGGGTACGATAGGGGCACCCAAAAGACCAGTTGTAGGTCGAGTACCTTTGGTATCGTTGAAAGGCCAGTTGTCAAGGTTGGACATACATACGTATCGTTGAAAGGCATACGGAGTTTATGCTAGAATTGGGTTTACCATTAGCCCTTGACATATGGCAAGGTTAGCCGTCATATGATTAACGATGGTTTCAAAGCAGGATTGGCGGTGATAGCCAGAGTCAGTCATGGATGATTGGTTGTTTTGTTTGTACCATCTCATGTAGGTTGTCCAACATCGAAGGAGATGTTCCTTAAGTGCTTGTTTGATATTGGTTTAGGCCTCTAGGGCTTGTTCTTGAGGGATGTTGAATTCGATTTGGATGGTTTACATGAGATATATATAATATGGATGTTACGAGTGCTTACCATGATTGAATGGGTGTTCTGGTTTCCATGGATGAATGGTTGAATTGTTTATCATAAAGGCTATCACTGTCCAATGTGGGGAAGATGGGAGTTGAGTTCTTCTCTGGTGTTTGGTAGATTGGTTTGTTAATCTACCTATTTTCGTATACTTCGTTGCTAAAGTTTGTTAGCCTTTTTATCGCTCACTAAGACTGTTGTCTGACTCAAGGTTTTATGTTTCCTCTTATTACCTTGTGCTGTTCATCCGGTTGTGGATGGGGAGACTAAATAGAATATTATAGTAATTAGTGAAGACGATGGTGTTGTGCGGACGCGAGCAGGAGGCTGGCTTACTAGTTTTACTACTATCTAGTATCTTTGTTTCCGCAGTTTTAGGGCTCTATTAAGGTTGTAGTGAGGCCTTATGTACAAACTTTGGTATCAGAGATCTGGTCAATGATTTTGGCCAAAGTTCGAAGACGTAATTATGAATTAGAGACATACTTGTAGATTCCAATTGGATGCTTACTATATATATTAGCATATATCGTAGTAACGGTTGTATCTCTTTAGCAGTTTTTCTTGGAAGTGGATAATTATTCCTTTTGTTTAGTGCAGGGATTATGGGCGGTCATCACGTATGAACTCAGATGTGTTGAACTTTGAAGTAAAGGTCTGTAATTTGAATTGTTGATACCTACCGACATTGTAAATTGAAGTTGAACTTTGTACTTTTCGGTTTGGAAATGTTGTTTGTTACAAATATGAGTTGTTCTTTTAAACTTGTAGCTTTAAAAATTATAATTTGTATTGGTGAGTATGACATGCTCATAAATTTGTATTGGTGCATATAATTTGCTCATATTTTGTTCAAACTGGAGCTTTATGTTTAGATAGAGGTTTATGATTAATAAACAGTATTTTCAATCTAATTTAGCCATGATTCTGAGTTGTGGCTAAATAATATTAGAAAATTACATTGTAAAATTACCACGGCTCAAAGCCATGGTAAAATCATATTTTTCCACGGACCAAAGGCGTGGGAAAATATAAATTTGCCACGTTTATGGCTGTGGCAAAATATCAATCTGCCATGGCTCTAGGCTGTGGCAAACCCATGGTAAAATTTTGTCATGCGCCATTTTTCCATGGCCTAAAGCCGTGGAAAACTGTTTTGCCAAGGCCTAAATCCATGGCAAAATTGCTTTTCTAGTGTAGTGACTAGAAGATTTGGGGAAGAAACCCTAATATAATTCTTCTGGAATCCAATGGAAGAATGGAGGACATGGGATGGAGAAGATTAGGTTTAGGGAAGGTGGAATGGAGTGCTATCTATAGGTGTGTGTGCAAATATAAATAAACTTCATTTACATTTGGTATTTATCTGCGGAATGGGGTGTTACATTTGGTATCAGAGCATAGGTATTCGGAGTAGTCATAATTTTGCATTAAAAGTAATACCGATACAAAGCCGACCCCGAAAGACCAAGGACAACCCGCACTAGAAGGTACAACTTCTATTTTAGGAATTCCCGTACATACTTTGTTTGACTCTTGAGTGACCCGTTCTTTTATTTCTAATAGATTAGTTAATTCGTTAAACCTTTCTTTATCAATCTCTAGTAATCCGATAGTCGTAGCCAACCCTATCGGAGGAACTAAGTATCTTGAGTTAATCTGCAAAGACCTAGTATTAAATATCGATGATGTTGATTACCTCTGTGATGTGTATGAGTTGGATTATATGAGGTATGAACTTATTCTTGGTATGGATTGGCTATCACTATATGTAGCCATTCTAGATTGCGACAAGAGAATTGTTTATCTTAGGACCCGAGGACATAGTTTGAGAATCCCTCATAGGGCTAGAAATAAGGATAAACCCCTATTGTGTGCCTTGTCTCCTAGTTCAGAAGGACCATCTTCAATCCCTATAGTACGTGAATTCTTGGATGTCTTTGAGGAAGTCACGGGACTTCCTCTACTAAAGGAGACCTCTTTTCGTATCAATCTGCAGAAAGATGCTTGACCTGTAGCTTTACTCTTGAGGCATATAGAACCTAAAGAAAGAAGAAAATTGGACAAATAGATTTCGGAGCTGCTACAAAAAAGTTTTATTCGATGGATTACATCTGAGTGGGGTGCACCTCTAGTGTTTGCTACTGAAGCTGATGGATCTCTAAGACTTGTGTAGATTATAGGGAGCTAAGAAGAATAGGTACCCCTTACCCAGAATTGATGATCTGTTTGACCACTTGGGAGGATCCCAAGTAATTTCCCAGTTGGATCTCATGACTGGATTTCACCAACTAAGGATTGCGGAAGATAGTAATGATAAAACCATATTTAGGACGCCATATGGATTACTCCAATAGAAAGTTATGCCCTTTGGACTAATGAATGCATCTACTTACGTTGTAGACCTTATGAGTAGAGTGTTTAAGGGCATTCTGAATAGGATCGTTGCTAGTTTTTGTTGACAATATCCTTATATTTTCCAAGGACTATAAAAAGCATGAAGGACACTTAAGGAAGGTCCTAGGAATTCTGAGAGAGAACCACTTGAAAGCCAATTTTTCAGAGTCTCATTTATGGAGGGAAGAGGTTAGATTTTTACATCATGTTGTGTAAAAGAAAGGGTTGGAAGTTGACCCTGCTAAAATCGAAGCAATTAAGGAACGGAAAGTATACCGAAACACCATAGAAGTGAGAAGCTTTCTTAGATTAGCGGGATATTACCAAAAGTTCATTAAAGACTTTGCAAAGATTACTACCCTTTAACCCAACTAACGAAGAAGAACTTGGCATTTTCTTGTAGTGATAAATGTGAAGTGGCTTTTAGAAAACTGAAAGAAGCTTTGACTAATGAACCAGTTCTCATCATCCCCGACAGTTCAAAATTGTTCATCGTTTACACTAACGCGTGAGGAATGGGTTTAGGTGCGGTTGTCATGCAAGAAGGGAGATTAGTTGCCTATGCTAGTAGACAAATCAAGGACTATGAGAAAAGGTATCCAGTTCATGACCTAGAGTTGGCCGTAGTAGTATTCGCCTTGAAGAAGTGAAGGCATTATCTTTTAAGGAAGAAATTCGAGATTTTCACTAACCATAAATCCTTAAATTACTTATTTTCTCAACGTGATTTGAATTTAAAACAACAATAATGGATGGAATACATTGCCTCCTCTGATTTCACGATCCAGTATACCTCGGGTGTAAGGACCAAGGGATTTTCGACCCTGAAAATCAACACAAAACTCATGTGGACTATTCAAGCATCGAAAATACTAGATCATTAATAGTAAGAAGTTAGAGGGTGAGAAAGAAAGAACGTTAGAATAGAAGAAGAAGATCACATCAGAACAGAATCAGAGTAAACATGAACCTTATAGTGGAACGAATAAAATATATTATATAACATAACTTTCAAAATACAAACTTGTAACTATATATACATACCATTATCAGAGTATAATGCATATATATCACAGCGGAAATAAACTCTATACATACATACATACATACATACATATATATATATATATATATCATTGAACCTCCTGCTCCAAGCTCCCCCAATTATATATGAAAAATACCGACTACTTGGCTTCTCGTACAAATTTAGGCACCCAAGAGTTTAGGATATAACAAAACAAAATAAACTCTGGGTCAATCATGGGACTGGTGTGAGTAAACTCCAACCATTTGGTTTAACTTTTAAAAATCCTTTTCAAAAGAAAAGATAATCGTAAGAACGACCCACACATAAACACATATGGTTTTTACCTTACAATAACCCAACACATTTTTTAAAACAATATTATTCTGATATTATAATAGTGTCTAATACAAGTAAATAACAGTCTAGCAGAATGCTTGCATCTCACGCTCTACATACATGGTATTTAATCAAAACTGCAGGATATTATTGGAGAATGGTTTTCCCACTATGACAAGGTATGGAATCACCTTTCGATCAGTATACTCTAGAGGGGATACACTAGAGTTCAACAAGAACATCTTGCAACTCAGCCACACATGACCGGCCATTCATTTCACTTGAATGTTCCGGATATATTATCGCCTTACGATTAGCATACCAACGTAACTGTTCCCGGGACATACAGAAGCGAAAGAAGAACAAAATTGAATATTCTCTAGATGGTGACAATATACCCTAATTGGATGCGACCCACTTAGCCATGCTGCCTGCCCGAATTTCGTCATTTCCCGGTTGATAAGGCTTGAGGTCATAACGTATCTTTTGACATATCACATCTTCATTTACTCCGAATGCCACATCGTCACGCCTTCCAATTCACAAATTGATTTTCCTAAAAAATACCACAGCTATAAAGCTAAGAGAAACGAATTCCTCTACCACCAAACGTAAATAATTTGAAGAGATCAACTTACACAATCTATTAGGTGTACTTTGTCATACATTTGTCCATACAAGTTATCCTGCAATTTGACAAACAAAATGCACTATTCTGTAAATCCATCTTAGGCAATTTCTACCTAGGATTGCCAGAACAACCCTTACATAAACTATGTCTTCGACTATTTTTATCATATTTGATTCGCAATGCTAGTGCTCATATAGAGTGTTTTCAGATAATAAATCTAATCCTGGTCTCTCCGTATTGGCAACGGAAAAATGGTCAAAAACTTTGATAGCCGGTTATTTAACTATCAAAGGAAAACATCCATACAAAGAACGATCTTATTTCCAAATGGAAATTATATCGATCAATCATCAACCAACACTGAACTCCTTTAAATTAGTTTGTCATTAATTCATTCATTTCCCAGTTTCTGTTAAATAAGTTTACCCAAGTATCTCTCTAACTCATTTAACTTCTCACGATCCTTGAAAAACGTTTCCATTTATTTTAAACTATTTATTTCCTATATTCCAGACTATATCTCTTTTTAACGTTGGAAAACATTTCCATAAAATCACAAATTCTTATTTTCTATATCTAGAAAATATACATTATCATTGCAAAACATTTCCATTTCTTATTCATGCATCATTATTCTTCCACATTCATTAGTTGCTAACTGTAAACTTGTAAGAGAACAACTCCTCAAGTACCAACCCCGAAGGCCGAAACTAACATCAGATCGATACTTAGGAAACCATTCAACTTGACTAATCACCAGTCAGTTTCTAATTTCCTTAATTACATTCCTTTATTTCTTATAGAATCATTGCTTACGCAACTCTCGGATCCAGTTTACAAATCCTTTTCTTTATGAAAATCATTGACTATAATGGCAGCATTATAATCCCTGCTTCCGAAATATTTAACTTTAAATATAACTTTTTAAAAATAAGTAAAAAAATTATTAATTAATTAAATCTTGATTATAAACGGAAATTAAATATTACTTTCCAGAATTCGATAGAATCGAATTCAAACGTATAACTCACTTTCTAATAATCCGTATTTAATTTACGTTCCGAACATCCGAATAAATTACCATTTCAGATCAACTCCATTTCTAAATTCATTTCTGAATTTGTCATTTCCAAAACATCACCAATTTCCTTTATAACCATTCCAATTTGTAAAACATTTTCTTTTAAATCATTATTCACTTTAAAACATGAGAATTATTTCTTTACAAAAATTTTGACTCGTTTTAGCCAATAAGTATTGATTTAAATATTAAGTACCAATTATAGGTTAAAATTCCATCTACTGAGTTATTTTATAAATTCATATCCATATTCCACTTTATAAACACCGTTTATAGGTCATCTTCTTATTAATTGTCTGTTAAGTTTCTAACTTAACTTGACTTCCTATTCGATTACAAATTATTGGTTACAACCAAATATTAATTATCTTGTCAAATTCTAGATTATAAAAAATATAATTTCTAAAAACAAATCATTTTTTAAAATATTCGACAAAGTCAAATTTTAATCATTATGGATTTATTTCCATTATATTTACATTTTGAACATCGAAACAATTCCATCGATTTCTTTTGAAAACAATTCTAGATTCCCATTTTAGTTCATTCTTGAATTTATATTTCCAATATATTAAATAACAGTAATTTCATCCCATTTATAAATATCGTTTATAAACTAAACTACTTAATTTATATAATTAAACAAGTTATTATATTCTAGCCAATCACATTTCGGTTTCTATTTTAAAATAGATTTCCTTTCTATAACCCCAAATTCTTTTTCAGCATATTCGAATATATTTTACGGTATTAAAATACCAATTATTTTAGGGACAATGTTATTTAAACATCCCAAACACACAATAATCAACCACGGATTATTTGTCACATCATATAATGAAATATATGAAAAACAATAATATAATTGTTGAGGAACCTAGTTGGATCCCTCCAACCTATTTCCCTGCATTCACAGATTTTAATCAACATAAGTAACACTAATTTCATTAACACTAATTTCATATCAGTATGAGATATTAAAATGAATAGAACTAGTATTCAATCGATGATTTATATATAGAACTACATATATTATTTCAACCAATTAGTTAGCAATTCATCACACATCATTCAATCATTATTTATCAATATTAAATAACATTTATAATATTATAAAAATGGACAGAGTTAGTGAGTTTACTCACCTAGGTTGTTACTCTTGAAAGATGATTAACTTTGGTTGATTTAATCAGGCTTTTTAATCTGCCATAAATTGAAATGATCTCTAATTCTCTCCAGACTAGTTCCATTGTGTAGCCTTCGTCCATACGATCCTAAAGGATCCAAGTTTGTGAAATTCGGATAAAGTACGTATAAGATATTAACATTACGAGTTATTATATTATTTAAATAAAATTAACTTAAATAGTTATATAATTGGCCTCACCTACTTCAATCCAATAGCCTTATGACCTAAGCCGCCATCTTGTTTTCCCATCTTACCCACATACAAATTTTGGTTCCAGTTAAACAATATGTTTTTTCTTCTTTCGGCCCTACTCTTCAAATCGGCCCAATAACCCACGTTAAAACCCACCTACTCCCAACTCCATCTACTCCAAAACACATTTGTCCCCTCCCAATAAACAAAAATTCAAACCTACCATGGCCATATATCTTCATCGCCTTAACTCCTTCCTTGTTCCATTATCTCTGAAACTGATGCCACCGTTAAACTCCTCTCTCAAAACCAGTCCTCCTCATTACCGATGCCAAGCAGTCCTACCTCTCCTTAGATCATGTCACCGATCATATAAGGTAGCTACAATAAAAATAGGTTCATCAAATCACACGGAAACCCTCTAAAAAATCCTACCCGATGCTACACTTCAGTATAAACCCATTTAATCCTCAAAATGGCCTTACAACCCCTAAAATTTTCACAACCGTGAGCCCTAGAGACTCGGTGATTTTCTAGCTCGAGTTGCATATCATTGAATTTCATGAAAACTGGTACGAACTTAAGCTACTTCTCTCGCGATTTTATATATGTACATTACGAAATTTCTAGTGGAGAGTTTTTATTCTAATTATTTTTTCCATCGATCTGATTTTGTATTTCTTCACTGTCTCTAGCTTTTGTTTTTTGTTTAAAGGTAAAGAAATAAGTCCTCTTACAGGTATTTATAATCTTTATGAACTGTGGGTGCCAAGGAATTAGGTAAATGTAGAGTGTACATCCCTAAACCCTTAGGTCTACCATCTTTTCTTCCTTAGGCGTGAAGTATTAGGGTAATGTAGGCCTGTGTTTTCTTGCCTACAAACATAGGGTAGATGCTGTATCCAGTTCTTGGTTACCACAATAAATGAAATATATTTGTTTATTTTTGTTTACTTTAAACATTGGTTATTGTTAGTTTGAGGAAAAACCGTGGGTATGCTATTACTGCCATTGTATATTAATCTATAGAATTGGGGTGTGAGTTGTGAAGTTATTATGCTTCGGTTATTTTGTCTCATGGATGTTGTTTTATTCTACTTGCAATGCAATTAATTTATTTTATTTTACATGGCTCATGCTGTCAAATTAAGTCCAATAATTGTAATATGTTAGTTTTTTATTCTGTCATGGATACGGAAAACTTTAGTGTAGTATACGTTAAAGGTCTGTAGCATAGTCATAAATAGGACAATCGAGGCAGTCTATTTCGTGTGGGAATGGTAAAGGTTAATCATGTATTAGTAATGTAACTCACAATAGTTAGTTCATTTATTATATTAATTAATCGTTAGATATTCATTAACTCATAACTTGTTCAAGTAAGGTCGAAATCTAATGTATCGCATTGCACTTATGGATTGCCATCTAAATTTTGGAATTCAAATGTTTCCATATAAGCCGCTACGGATAATAAAATACAAGCGCGTTGAGTAAAGTGTCACGATCCCAAAAATATAATAAAATAAACAAGGCCACTATTTATGTAAAATCCCAAAAATTCTGCTTTTGGGTGCAAAATACCTTAAACGAAAAGTAGTTTATTTTTCCAAAATAAAAATTATAGAAATTTCCAAATGTCAGTGTGAACCTAACAGAACTTGTCTGACGTTTTGATTCGATCGTTTACTCAAATTACGCACAAATATTCATTTAATAATTAAATAAATAGTTATAATTTATAAATGATTTATAACGACTTTCTGAAAATTTTAATTGGATATAACTTCAAATATATAACATAAAATCTCAATTTTTCTCTTCCATTAGAAAAATATAATTCAACATATTCGTTTCTTCTTTCGAAGAAACCTGACTTATAACGAACCCTGTATAATCAGTTGAGGTTCAAAACATAATATTACGAATTGTCGCGGCGTTACAAGCTCGATTATAATTTATATTATAATTAATACGTTCAATGGTCATTTACAAATAAATTCGTTATAATAATTCTATTCTAACTAAATTAAATCTTACTAAATTATTCAATTTACATAATATTGCCAATTCGATTATTTCCTGTTAAGTCATAGGTTTTTTATTCATGACAAGGAAGAAGAGAAGATCAAAGGAAAAGTGACATCGGTTATGATTACCTATTTAATTGTGTCTTAGATGTGTTATATATTGTTAAAATCTATCCTCAAATATATAGCATACAAAAATGCACTTACAAAAAGAAACTTCACGAAAAAAAAATTCGTGAAAAGACATTTCGCGAAAAGACACTTCGTGAAAAGACACTTCACAAAAAGACACTTTGTCACTTCGTGAAAAGACACTTTGCAAAAAGACACTTCATCACTTCGCGAAAAGACACTTCATGAAAGGACACTTCATCACTTCGCGAAAAGACACTTCGAAAAGACAATTCATGAAAAAACACTTCACGAAAAGACAATTCACGAAGAGACACTTCATATTTCCAATGGTCATATTTTACAACGGTCATATTTTACAACGGCCATATTTTCTAACGGTCATATTTTCTAGTGGTCATATTTCTAACATTCATATTTTACAATGGCCATATTTTCTAAAAGGCATCATATTTCATGAAGAGATTCCTTTTCATTTCTGAAAGGAAATGGGTGCATCTCTTTGATAAAACTCTTCATGGAAGTTGACAACTCTTCAACGATTATGTATACATCCCAAACATTTTTTTCACATCACCAAATCTTCTCATATTTTCTGATCTTAAACTCTATACATTCTTGCATACTAAAAAGCTCTCCATTATTCAAATTACTTGTTGAATCGTTGAAATTATTTCATATCTCTTGATTCAATAAGTAATATACTTCATTCAATCTTCACATACACGTTATATACTTGAGGATAAGATTATAGGAAGGGTGTACTCAACTGTTGGCTATTCAGTGTTATTCAACAACACAATCAGAAGTCAAACTCTTGTCCTTTGTTGAAGTCCTCGGTGTTGTAAGAGGCAACCGTTGAAGTTCTCAGTGTTATTAGAGGCGTGAAATCCCGTTCGTCTGACTGTTCCTCCAGGTGAAATGAGGTGGTTGTTAGTGAAAATCCAGATAGAAGTTTGGGACTGGACGTAGGACGATGCTCCGAACCAGTATAAAAATTCCTGGTGTGATTTTTCTATTTTATTGCTTTTACTGTTTTATACATTTCTGTGATTAGCTATTATTTCTACTTGAGTGTTGTACATCATATTACACGATCCATGTGAGTGTATTATACTTGGCACTATTATTCCTATGCCACATGTCCCTTCTTCTTCTAGGAGTCCAAACTCTTGGGATCGTAATTATAATCGTAACGAAGGTGCAAAGGAAAAATGGTCGCCATGGACATCTCATATTCAAGAAGGAAGAGTCAACCGAGCATAATTCATATATTTCATATATTTTGTAGTATATGTTATGTTTTCTTTTATTATTTCATATATTTTCTAGTATATGATATGTTTTCTTTTATATTTCATATATTTTGTTTTATTATTTCAAGATTTTTAATTCAATTTATATATAATAACACTTTGAAAAAACTTGAAAAGCTGGAAAACCATGTTCAGTCAAACTAGCCAACCGATAAAATCCCCCCAGTCGACCGTTTAACACTCTGTTTCGAAACAAAAAAGGCTTCAGATAAACCAGTCAACGGTCGATAATCACCAGTCGACTGGAAATGTTTCTGTTTTGAAACGGTCGACCGGTGATTTCGTCGCGGTCGACTGGTTCCGTTAATTTCTGTTTTTAAAACATCAAACTTGCAAACATCGGTTCCACCTCCCACCCTTTCATTTATCCTTTTCAACCTTCAAACACACAATCCCATATATATCCTAAATCCCTAATTCAAATCTCTTAAAAATCAATGGCTCCACCGCAAAAGAAATCAAAGAAATCATCTTCTACACAACTTCAACCCATTGATTCCAATATAAAACAATGGTTAATGGATCCAGTAGCAGTCAAGAGATGGAATGAGATGAAAGATTATACGATTCATGAAGGTTCGTTCATCAAATACTATGATTTCCTTCTTTATGATGTTTGGAAAATAGCAACCAGAGTCCGTATTCAATCTCTTCTTGACTTTGATGATAACAACGTGGAAATCAATCATATCATGATCAAGTTGTTCTACGCAAATCTTAACTTAGACAAGTTCAAACCCGAGAATTCTACTCATTGTCTATGGTCGGTTGTATGGGGTGAGCATGTTTTTATTTCAAAGGAAAGGATGACAATGGTTCTTCGTTCGGAAAACATTGGTAGAAAGTTCTCAAGCGATTTTTGTACTATTCATACTCGAGACAATGTAAGTCATCTTTTTATTGAAGATCATAAACTTAGTACAAAAGCAATCAACTTAAGGCCTACTGCTAGAGTTCTACATCATGCTATTACACATTCTTTACTATCTAGAATTGGTAACTTCGATGCGGTTTATAAAGATAACTTTAAGGCTTTGTATGCTATATATGAAGATATCCAAATTAATTGGATAAATATGATCTTTGATGAGATCTTATTAGTGATGATCGTACGAGACCGCATTTGTTCTACAATGAATATATTATGTGACTTCTACTTGATTGTGGTCTCAAATCTCCCAAATCTAAAATTTCAAAGCCAAAATGTATCAACAAAGCATCAAGAAAGAGAATGAAGCTTCCTAAACCATGTTTGAATATCATACCTTTTGAACAGTATAAGGAACAAGGTCATCGAGAAGGCACTTCTTCACAGCCCTCTAAACCCAAACCAGAAGAGGCCAAGCTTCTTCAACCATCATCGTCGACTAAAGATTCACTTGAACAAATTGCACGAAATCAATTTCTTCTTGAAGCTAGACTTAAGCGTACCGACAGTAAGATCGATAATTTAAATACAAAACTTGAAAAACGTTTTACGAAACTTAAGTCTTTCTTTGGTATTCTTTGGGATGCAATATCTTGTGGCGCATCATCCTCCTCTACACATATACAAGACCTAGGTAAACGTCCAATGCCTCCTACTTTTACATGGACATCTTCAGAGGAAGGCACTAGTTCTGGAACAAGTAATGGACGTGGTCGTGGAACATCATACATTGAGGAAGGAGGAAATGAAGAAGAAGAAGATGAAGGACAAGAAGAAGAAGAAACTGAATCCGACTCACCATCTCACTAGTTCCTTTTATCCATCTTTTATTATATATTTAAGACTTAAAACAGCACTTGTACATAAGTGGTGCTGTATTTTATTTTTGGTTCAAACTCTAAGACTATGTAACTTGGTTGGGTAAGTATGGTGTGTATGATACAATCCTAATGTATTTTGTGATGAATGATTTGTGTATCTTAACTCTTGTGATATACCTCCTTTTTGTCGATGACAAAGGGGGAGAAAAATGCTACTAACAATATTCTTTGTAGATTTTTTTAGTTTTTATTTCAAGGGGAGTACATAGACAGGGGGAGTCAGGAATACTTTCAAAGCTATGTTGTCATCAATCAAAAAGGGGGAGAATGTTGAGTCTACGATTTCATAGCGTTTTGATTAATGACAAGGAGAAAATTCATGATCGACAAAGAGAAGAGAATCAATGATATCGTAAGTTAGAGGCTGACTATTTAGTGTTATAAATGTTAGAATCTATCCTCAAATAATCACATACCTCATTATTGTGAATATATATATATGTATATATAAATGCATATTTATTGTGCATATTGCCAGAAACCGGTCGACCGGTTTCAAAATAGGCGATCGATCGTTTCTGGGAAGAATGCACAATAAACGTGCATATATATATATATATATATAACATATATATTCAAAAATCAGTCTACTGGTTAGTTTTGACCTTTCGACCGTTTTTCAAACTGAAAGCAACATTTTGAATAGACATCTTCTTTCATCAAAATTTGCTTCTCTTTCTTTTGATCAAAAATCATTTCTCCTCAATGTTTCTCTTCACAAATGGTTACAACTATTTACTCATTTTATAAACATCATTAAACCATCAACAAATGAAAATCTCTGATCTTAATTCTTTCATCTATCTTGCTTTCTACTTGATATTCTAAAAGCGCTCATATTAAACCAAAATATCGTTTGAATCTCAGAACTTATTTAATACTCTTGTGATTCAATACGATATCTACTTCCAAATCTTCACATACATCAAATTATATTTGAGGATAATATTATAGGAAGGGTGTACTACAAGTGACAAATCCGTGTTGCAAAGAGCACAAGTTGTCAACATACAAATTGTAATATTAGCTGTTGAAGTCCTCGAGAGTTATAAGAGGCAAGTGTTGAAGTCCTCATTGTTGTTGAGGCGTGAAATCCCATTCGGCTGTTCCGGTATTGTGAACCTGTTCCTCCGGGTGAAGCAAGGTGGTTAATTAGTGCAAATCCAGAGAGAGGTCTAGGACTAGACGTAGGACGGTGCTCCAAACCAGTATAAAAAGCCCTGGTGTTATTACTTTACTTTACTGCTTTTTTATTTGTGATATATTTCACTATCTCATATTTATTTGCATTACTATTGTAAATATACAAGTTAGTTTGTCACATACATTCCGCATATCCATATTACCGATCATGCTTAAGTCGAATATCGACTTTTCAATTGGTATCAGAGCCTGGTGTTCTAGAGATCATAACAACATCCTAAAACAAATGGCAATAAAGAAATCTAGTCAAGGAATTAGAAAGTGGAAGAGCAACAAAGCGGAAGCAAGAGAGCAAGGAAGCAATTGTCTCATGGCTAAAGTCAGATCACAATCGGTATGTGTGGATTCATTATATAAAGATTTTTTGTTAGACCATGAAAAATTGTTAAAAGATTTTAAAAGTTTAGGTAAATTTAATGCAGTTATTTTAGCCAAGTATAAAGATTGTGAGCAAGAAAATTCCAAACTAAAAGAGGAAATCAATTTTTTAGTTAAACAAGACAAATATTTTGAAAATTCCTTAGAAGAGATTGTTTTTCAAAAAGATTTCCTTCAAAAAGAAAATGAGCGACTAGAAGATAAAAACAATGTTATTTTAAAGGAAATCGATGGTTTACAAAATAAAAATACAACATTAGAAGATTCTTTAAATAATTCTAGTTCTTTGGTTTCGTCTCTTGAAAAGACGAATGGAGCTTTAATCGAAAAGAATCTAGAATTATCTAAAGAATGTGAGATTTTAAAGGTGAATAGTAATATTTTGCAAAATGAAATTTCTGACTCAAAAGAAAGTTCTAAAAAATTACAATCTTCTTTAGATAATTCAGAATCTCAAATTTTTGATGTCAAAAATGAGAATGAAACCTTAAAAAGGGAGAATTCTGAATTCAATAAGGAAATTGATATCGTAAAAACTACCAAAATTTCTTTTGAAAATACCAATCGCAAATTTGGAATAAAATTTGAAAAATATACAAATAAGTTCGCGAAATTTAATAAAGGTCAAAATGATTTTATCTAGATCTCGACCTTTACATGACAAAACTGGTTTAGGATATAATAAAACCCATCATAGAAATAGTGCTAGATATGCTTTTATGTGCAATAAGAATAACACTGCTAGTACTAATACACATCCTAGATCTAATTATTATTCGAATACTTCTATGACATCTAGAAGTACGAAAAGAAATACAAATAGAAACCACTTATGTATTTGGGTTCCTGTAAACTGGAAAAATAGACAAAAATATATAGACGATTATTTTGATTCAGTAGTTAATAATGAAAATTTTATCTTTAAAGGTTCCACTAAACCCTCTTGGGTATGGTTACCTTTCGGCTAACCCCTGGACCTAAACGAAACAAGTGGGTACCAAAGTATATACATCATATTTTATGCAGGTACACCACAACAACGAGAAGGATATTTCGGTATCCCTATGGACGTATAATAAATAGTCTCGTATGCTCTTTGAACATTATCTATGCATGTTTCTCTTGTTTGTTCTCGATTACTACTTTATCATGTTACATATTCTTTTTAATCAATGACAAAGGGGGAGAAAAATTATGGAATATATATATGCATTATAATTATGGAATATATATATATATATATATATATATGCATTATACACTAACATTTTGTTACAGGGTAACGAATAGTAAGTATTTTACGTATGCACTAACAAAATGTTGTAGAGAAGTTTTATATTCAGGAGGAGATAAATATATGCAAGCATACATTCAGGGGGAGAAAATAAATAACTCTACAAGATTGCAAGAGGTTGTCATCAATCAAAAAAGGGGGAGAATGTTAAGTCATGGGTTTTTGATTCATGACAAGGAAGAAAAGAAGATCAAAGGAAAAGGGATATAGGTTATGATTATCTATTTAACTGTGTCTTAGATGTGTTATATATTGTTAAAATCTATCCTCAAATATATAGCATACAAAAATGCACTTACGAAAAGACACTTCGTGAAAAGACACTTTGCAAAAAGACACTTCGTCACTTCATGAAAAGACACTTCACGAAAATACACTTCGCGAAAAGACACTTCATCACTTCGCGAAAAGGCACTTCACGAAAAGACACTTCATGAAAGGACACTTCACGAAAAGAGACGTCATCACTTCGCGAAAAGAAACTTCGAAAGGACAATTCACGAAAAGACACTTTATGAAAAGACACTTCACGAAGAGACACTTCATATTTCCAATGGTCATCTTTTACAACGGTCATATTTTACAACGGTCATATTTTCTAACGGTCATATTTTCTAATGGTCATATTTTACAACAACCATATTTTCTAAAAGGCATCATATTTCATGAAGAGATTCCTTTTCATTTCTAAAAGGAAATGGGTGCATCTCTTTGATAAAACTCTTCATGGAAGTTGGCAACTCTTCAACGATTATATATACATCCCAAGCATTTTTTTTTCACGTCACCAAATCTTTTCATATTTTCTGATCTTAAACTCTATACATTCTTGCATACTAAAAATCTCTCCATTATTCAATTTACTTGTTGAATCGTTGAAATTATTTCATATCTCTTGATTCAATAAGTAATATACTTCCTTCAATCTTCACATACACGTTATATACTTGAGGATAAGATTATAGGAAGGGTGTACTCGACTGTTGGCTATTCAGTGTTATTCAAGAACACAATCAGAAGTCAAACTCTTATTCTTTGTTGAAGTCCTCAGTGTTGTAAGAGGCAAGTGTTGAAGTCCTCGGTGTTATTAGAGGCGTGAAATCCCGTTCGTCTTCTCGGGTGTTGTATAACTGTTCCTCTGGATGAAGTGAAGTGGTTGTTAGTGAAAATCCAGATAGAAGTCTGGGACTGGACGTAGGACGGTGCTCCGTATCAGTATAAAAATTCCTGGTGTGATTTTTCTATTTTATTGCATTTGCTATTTTATACATTTCTGTAATTAGCTATTATTTCTACTCGAGTATTGTACATCATATTACACGATCCGTGTGAGTGTATTATACTTGGCAAGTACGCACGCACACTTTCATTTCCGACTATTTCATAAACAAATATATTATAATCCCATTATTTATGTTAATTAAAAATCAAAATTATTTAAATTCAAACCGTTTAAATTACCAAATCATTATTCAAATAATTAAATGGTTTAAATATTAAACCGTAAAAAATACGAGACGTTACATTACTTCTCCTTTAAAAGAATTTCGTCCTCGAAATTACTAAGGTAGGAAAAATGTTACAATCCCTATTTACTAGGTAAAAATCATTTGTTTTATTTCGATTTCAACTAAACCAATTAATTTCAATTAAAATTTTAATTTATTCTTATTAGCAAAAAAATTCAAAAAATCCTGAAAATTTTCTAACACCTTAAATTTTCGAAAAATTTCGCCAGCATCTCGCTTGCACGGCTTAGTCGATGCTGTTACAACTCGCCTTTCTAGGTCTTTTCCAACCCAAAAGAAAATCAAATAGCTAAGCTGCTTGCCTAATTGGGTTATAAATCTCATATTCAAATATAATATGAACTCGTACCTTTTTGTCGGGCATACGACTCTATCTATTCCATTTTCTTCCAGTTCAGCATATACAAATGCATTCCCAATTGATCTCCAATCAGTTTTGTCTTTGAGTCCAATCATTCTCTTATCTCTAAACTGAATTCCATTTCAATTCCAGTTCCATTCTCAATTTCAAATTCTAAATTTGCAATCCAATTCCATTTCAAATTCCTATCTCATAAATCCAATTACTTAACCACGTTAAATAATTAATTTCTCAAATTAGTTGTCTAAAATTTTAAAAATATGATTTTATTACAACGCTCAATCCATTTTAATTTCCTCTTACTAGTTTCAATTAAATTTCTATATGCTTTTACAAATTCTAATTTAATTTGTTTTTAATTCAAAACAATATCTTCCTAGGAGTTCTTAAACAACTTATCTTTTTGTAACACCCCACGTCCGTTAATGTCACTCACAAAGGGAATGCATTAAGTTTTGTCGAACGTTATAAGTAACCAGAACAAAATATTACAAGACTGATAAAGTAGTACTTGAAAAATTTACAACTTTATTGTAGCAGTAATAGAAATAAGCTTGGATACATCTTCAAAACAACAAAACCAAGTACATAATATCAGTCTTGTACAAAAGCCTTTAGAGTACATAATTTTAAAGCAATAATCCTCAACAGAAAATGCCATATATAAGCAGAATCAAAGCCAAGCAATACATCTTTTAACTTCAAGCGGGAAGAAAGAGATACTCGAACTAAGCTTGCGTATTTCCTCCCTGAGAACCTTGGGGGGGGGGGGGGAGAAAAGAGGCGAAACAAACTAGGTCAGACATAAGTCTGGTGAGTCCAGTGACTTTCAGCATATAAACAGATAATAGTATCATGACATGAAAATAAAAATGGATAAGAGATAACAGGAACCAGAATAATAGGTATAAACGAGATAAACGGAATAGAGCAAAATAATATAGACCAAGCTATGCTTCTCACTTAATTTTCCCTGCACCAATACTAGTATAACAGAATTAGGTGTTGTCCTAACGTTTAAACAGAAATAGAAATAGAGCAATCTCTTCAGAAACCGGATGCTAGTAATGGTCCTTTACCACCCTAACAGGGACAGACGGTACAGATACAGAATGCTAGTAATGGGCCTTTAATACCCTAACAGAGATAGGCGGTACAGAAATAGAATGCTAGTAATTAGGTGTACAGTAGTGACGGGCCTTTACCACCCCAACAGACGGTACCACACAGAAACAGACAGGTGTTACCAACCAACAGGAACAGGCGATACCCTACAACACTAGTTGTACCCTAAATTCCACCCCAAGCGATTGGCTCCCTAATACATAAATACCCTGTGTCGGCCCCACAGAAGGGTGTATCACTCCCTAAAGTGGCAATCTACAGAAAGACACAGACCTATTTACAGATGTCACGGCGTCTTAACTTCCCCAGAGTAGACTGGATCCATGCACGCACATGACCCGATTGGAACGCGCCATCAACACCCCTCGCTATTATCAGAATGAACCTCTTAGAATTAGTTCAGTAAGCTTGCCCTGACCCCTACCTAGTGTTGGATCACCGTTTGATACCAGAAAGGGTTACTGACTAATATGGGTCCCACACAACAGATGGAACAAGTAAATACCCCTCCTAAACTTGTGTCCCCAGACTAACAGATTTCAGATTAACAGTTTACAGATTAGACATGAAGATTAATAGGTTTACAGATTAACAGATCAGATTTATGGAATAACAGACTTTTAGATTAACAGACCAGATACGGATTAATAGACTTACAGATTAACATGTTTCACTTAATCTTGCATTAAGCCCACAGATTTACGAAATGGGTTTGTCAGATTCATCCGCCCAGTTGACTTAACCCCATCCACTTATCAAATCAACATGTATTATTGGTTAAGCTTTTCCTTAACCCTATCCGCTTATTCATGTAATATTGGTTAAGTTGTCATCTTACTCATGTTAACTTAACTCCACCCACCTAACATGTTTTAAGTATCATATTCATCTTTGATCAACATTAATTAGTTATTAATGCACAGACCTCTCACATTAAGTCGATAGCTTGTGGCCACTGGATGTGCTGGGCGGTTCCGAGTAGACTTCTGCCACAAACCAGACTTAACCTCGTGTCTAAGCATCTTTTAGTTATGCCTACGACCTCTCACATTAGACTGACCGTTTGCGGTTGTTAGTTAGGACGGTTGGTTTCGGGCAGGCTTCTACCGCAAACGGAGTCTAACCTCGTGTCTCAACATACTTATCTTAGCCAATTTTATCATATACATCGTAGGCTTTCCAATTACAATATTCAATTTCAACAGATTAAACAGGCTCCACAAACTCTTTTATTGTTCCATTAACATATTTCGCTTAATCATAAATTAAGCCTACAAATTTGCATGTCCAAATTACAGTTATAATTCACAATATAACATTTGCCCCAAGTTTTAGTTAAATTGCGCAGTATAGGTTATGCTCCAAAAGCCCCAGTCATGATTCATAATACAAGTTATGCCAAATTATCGGCTTTGATTACAGTGTATGCCAGTTACCCAAAATCCCAATTTAGGTGTGTTCATATTTAATTGTTATCCCTATTTCAATATAGGTTTTCATGCCTAAGTCATATATCACTATACACAATAATCCCCTTCTTCCAAATCATAAACCATCATATAAAGTATGCCCTAAATTTAGGTCTTAAATTACAGCATGTGTTATGCCCCAAAATCAATTACATGTTTACAATTCAATTTATACCCCGTTTGCATATCATTCAATATTTTCCCAAACTTTTCCCACGTCATTCGTACGTATAATTCAACGTAAAATATAATTTGGCTCGAAGTTAGCCTAATCTCATAAATAAAAGGAAAAGAAGAGAAGGGAAGAGAATCATTAAAACTGGCATAAAATAGACATATGCAGTATGAGTGGGCATAGAGCAAGAAAATAGATCCAATGGGTATAGAAGGGCAGATCTAAACAGAAATAGGCATAATCTCAGAATCAGATTTATTAACAATGTCAGGATCACAATTAAATTTCATTTCTGAAAGTAACATGAACTCACCTTGGCTGGATCTAAAAGAAGAGATATAGGTGTTGTAGTTGTAGATCTATTCTTACCTTCCAATACGAGTACTCCTATTCTGATTTGCTTTAGCGTAGAAGAAAGACTAGTTTAGATTTGTCCAGCATGAAGGCTCCATGAATTAGTGTATTGTGAATTAGGTTTAGCTCTAGGTATGTTTATATTGGTGTATGTGATGAGTAAAGGCCTTTAGATCTAACTTGGATTCATCTAAACAATTCAAATTAAAAAGGCACATCACTCAGCCAACCAGAAGAGGCCACGTCAGCCCTAAAACTCAAAAATCGTCATTAACCAATAAAAATGCGCCATGTGTGCAACATGATGCGCAGCAGCAGGGGTGTTGACACGCACACGTCGTATATATATATATCGTTTATATATATATATTTATATATTTCTTTTTAACCATCTTTTCAATTAATCCTCCAATTGGCCTTTTCCACACTAAACCGCTTTTTAATTGAACTGCGTTCACACTAGGCCATTTTTTAGCCATTCCCCTAAAACAAAAATATGGCACTGGCGGGGATTGAACTCAAAACCTCTTGCGTACAAGTCACATGTACTAACCAAATGAGATACTAATTCTTTTGCTAACAAGACTTAGGACAATGCTACACATTATTCTCTCATTCCTCTTTTTCATATTTTGCTGCAATATTTGATTTAAAGATATCTTCTTCATTTTAAATCAATTTTCTACAAACCTGCAATATTTGATTTAAAGATATCTTCTTCATTTTAAATCAATTTTCTACAAACTATAAGTCTAAATTGACTAGAAAATCGCCACGTACGCAATGGCGCTGATTTCATAACTAAATTCTAGAGGCTCTTCAAATTCTCCTTTTTATTTCTTTTTTTAATGTTCACATGCATTTTTTCGCATTTCATGTATTGCATGTAATTTCTTTTATTTATCTTTTTCTTTATTTCACTGCATTAACTTATTACATGCAATTTTATTGTCATTATTTAATTTCTCTCTCAAATATATCTATGCATACAATATATATACATATTTCCACATTTTTAATTTCATTAAAAATGCAGGGTGTTTCATGCTCCCCTCCTTAAAGGATTTCGTTCCCGAAATCTTCAAGTTAAGAAGAATGTATCCTACCATCCATCATCCATCTACTCATCCATCATCCACAAGCATTCATTGTCCTTAAAATATTTCTAATGCCATATGAACATATGTAAAAGTGTGTGTCCATGTCCCCTATCTAATGCAAAAGATCAGGCGGTCTACCATTCAGGAAATGACAAGCTAGTTCATCAAAATTGGAGATCGAATTTGGCAGGAGCCTGGTAAACCACATTAACGCAACTACTTGGAGGAAAATTGGGAAAAATTGGTGCGTAGCCAGTCCTGCCAGTCGCTCTGCTCGTTCCACTCCAGGGAAAAGGAAGGCAATCGGTAGATCAATGGATGAATCCTTGTAGTCTTTCATGACTCGCTTCAATGCCGCCGCAACTGAAGTGAGCAATCCTGATGAGAATACCACCTTCTTTGCCCTAGTCAGCGCCATCCACCTCGAGACGGAGTTCATGCGATGGTTGAAGATGAAAAGACCGATAAGATATTGCGTTACTAGAAGCCCTTCCTATCTAGACAAACCAAACCAGATTAATATACTTGGACTTCCGGGCTTTCTTGCAGTTACTGATTCAGTTGACCTCCTTAATGCGAATTATGTTAGTGCCATGCGTCCAACATGTATGCAATTATTCCTAATGCACTTTATAATTTCTATATGAGTGCACAACCACTCATTCATATGCAACATCCATGTGATGATTCAACCATTTTGCATCCATAAAAATTGAAAATGCACACACATACATATGCAGTATGAGAGTGTTTTTGAGCCGATCTAGTGCCTAGTGTCTGTATATGCATCCACGAGAAACCACTAGCAACCACTTGCATCCACTCGCAGCCATCAAACATAACATGTCTCAAACACATATTTACACCCATTAGTTTCTACCTAAAGGTCGAAGACTCGATCGATAGGATACAGTCGAGTGACAGAAGCAAGTACAAATAAAAGAAAAACTTTGTTCCTATGAGGAAATGACAAAACTGGAAATCTATCTCACACCTCAAGGTAAGCCCCTAACTTTGTCAAGAACATCCGGACACTTACAGACTACGGGTACAGGTCACAGGTTATCAATTGATTCTAGGAAACTAAGCATGATAGACCCTTTTGGGTTATAAGAAATCCCTTTCTAAAACCAAGCCATATCCCACAAAACTCGGAACGTACGCGTCACAGTCAACTCAACGCCTAACACAGATACCCTCAAACCCCAAACAGATGAGTCGTAACCCTTATGGGGTTTGATATTATAACGGGACCAGAAACAAGATTAGTATTACAGTGCTGAGACTCGGCTACATAATCAAAATTCCAGAATAAAAAAAAACTCTAACTCAACAATCAGATAAGGAAATTAAACCTTCTACAAAAAAAATCCTACCTCTATCCTGTCCACCAGCCACGAGAGGATTCACCTGCCCTCCAGAAAATCCTGCCCTTGTCCTCGTTTCTTTGGGCAGTCCTTAGTGAAGTGTCCCATTTCACCACAGTTGAAGCAAGCGCCCTTCCTTTTTCTGCAATCCTTGTTCAGATGACTCAAGCTTCCACAAGTAAAGCACTTTTTCTCTTCTTATTCTCAGGCTTTTCATCCTTCTTTTGTTGTTGTTGTGCTTTCTTTGGATTCCCTTTCTTATCATGTGCCTTGTCTACATTAGCACCTTTCTCCTCTTCATGCATTAGCGCCATTCAACCAGATTCACGAAAGTAGCCCCCATAGGAATATGGGACAGATCCAGCATGTGTAATGGTTCATTCAGACCCTTGGCAAATCTCAAGGCCTTCTTATGTGGTGTATTAACTAATTCCATACCAAACCTTGCTAACTGGTTAAACTTATTAACATACTCCTTCACAGATAAACTCCCTTGTTTCAAAGCCAAGAACCTCTCCATGTATAAACTCTCTTCTGCTTGTGAAAGAAATTTCAACTCAAACCTTTGTCTAAAATCCATCCACGCCTCCACCGCACGTCCCCCATTAGTCACTTCCCACCAAAATGCAGCTTCATCCTTCATCAACCAAGCAGTAGTTGAACTTTTCTTCCATCGTCTATCTCAAAGATACCAAACAAATCCTCCACTTCCTTGAGCCAGTTCCGAGCCTCAACAAACGTCTCAGTCCCATGAAAAGGTTTTCTACCCATCGCACGGAAGTCTCTGCATATCTTAGAAAAAGCGTCTACACGGGGAGGAGGAGGAGGAGCAGCGGCTGCAGCTGGGGGAGGAGGAACGTCCGCTGGGCCTGTGGCTGTAGCCCTAGCCTCCAGATACCTTCTGAATCAGGCTGGTATCAGTACGCCCTCGGGTATATCAGGTTACCCAGACATGCTAAAAGGAAAAAGGAAGAGATTCAGAACAGAGAATCGAAAGATAGACATATGGCTTTTGGGGATTATGTTTTTTAAAATAAACTTTCCTTTTGAAAATCCTTCCTCTTTAAAATAGTTTTGAAAATAGTTTTCAATTTTTTTATCTAATCTGGTAACCTTCAGCTCTGTTTCCACGTGTAACACCCCATGTCCGTTAATGTCACTCAAAAAGGGAATGCATTAAGTTTCATGGAACGTTATAAGTAAACAGAACAGAATATTACAAGACATATTAAGTAGTGCTTGAAAATTTTATAACTTTATTGCAACAGTAACAGAAATAAGCTTAGTTACATCTTCAAAACAACAAAACCAAGTACATAATATCAGCTTGTACAAAAGCCCTCAGAGTACATAGTTTTAAAGCCATAATCCCCAACAGAAAATGCCACAAATAAGCAGAAACAAATCCAAGCAATACATCTTTCAACTTCAAGCTGGAAGAAAGAGATATCCGAACTAAGCCTGCGTATTTCCTCCCTGAGAACCTGGGGGGGGGGGGAGAAAAGAGGCGAAACAAACTAGGTCAGACATAAGTCTGGTGAGTCCAGTGACTTTCAGAATATAAACAGATAATAGTATCATGACATGAAAATAAAACTGGATGAGAGATAACAGGAACCAGAATAACAGGTATAAATGAGATAAACGGAACAGAGCAGAACAATCTGGACCAAGCTATGCTTCTCACTTACTTTTCCCTGCACCAATGCTAGTATAATAGAATTAGGTGTTGTCCTAATGTATAAACAAAAACAGAAACAGAGCGATCTCTTCAGAAATCGAATGCTAGTAATGAGCCTTTACCACCCTAACATAGACAGACGGTACAGAAACAGAATGCTAGTAATGGGCCTTTAACACCCTAACAGAGACAGATGGTACAGAAACAGAATGCTAGTAATTAAGTGTACACTAGTGACGGGCCATTACCACCCCAACGGACGATACAACACACAAAAGGACAGGTGTTACCACCCAACAGGAATAGACGGTACCCCACAGAAATAGACAGAACTAGTTGTACCCTAAATTATACCCCAAGCGATCGGCCCACTAATACATAAATACCCTGTATCGGCCCCACATAAGTGTGTATCACTCCCTAAAGTGGCAACCTATAGAAAGACACAAACCTATTTACCGATGTCACGGCATCTTAACTTCCCCAGAGCAGACCGGATCCATGCACGCACATGACCCGGTTGGAATGCGCCATCAACACCCCTCGCCATTATCAGAATGAACCTCTTTTAATTAGTTCAGTAAGCGTGCCCTGACCTCTACCTAGTGTTGGGTCACCGTTTGATACCAGAAAGGGTTACTACTAATATGGGTCCCACACAACAGACGACACAAGTAAATACCCCTCCTAACCTTGTGTCCCCAAACTAACAGATGTACAGATTTCAGATTAACTAGTTTACAGATCAGACATACAGATTAATAGGTTTATAGATTAACAGGTCAGATTTACGGAGTAACAGACTTCCAGATTAACAGATCAGAGGTACGGATTAACAGACTTATAGATTAACATGTTTCACTTAATCTTGCATTAAGCCCACAGATTTACGAAATGGTTTGTCAGATTCATCCGCCTAGTTGACTTAACCCCATCCACTTATCAATTCAACATGTATTATTGGTTAAGCTTGTCTTAACCCTATCCACTTATTCATGTAATATTGGTTAAGTTGTCATCTTACTCATGTTAACTTAACCCCACCTACCTAACATGTTTTAGGTATTATATTCATCTTTGATCAGCATTAATTAGTTATTAATGCACAGACCTCTCACATTAAGTTGATAGCTTGTGGCCGCTGGATGTGCGGGGCGGTTCCGGGTAGACTTACGCCACAAGCCAGACTTAACCTCGTGTCTAAGCATCTTTTAGTTATGCCTACAACCACTCACATTAAACTGACCATTTGCGATTGCTTGCTAGGCCGGTTGGTTTCGGGCAGGCTTCTACCGCAAACGGAGTCTAACCTCATGTCTCAGCATGCTTATCTTAGCCAATTTATTCATATATATCGTAGGTTTTCCAATTACAGTATTCAGTTTCAACAGATTAAACAGGCTCCACAGACTCTCTTACTGTTCCATTAACATATTTCGCTTAATCATAAATTTTTCCTACCAATTTGCATGCCCAAATTATAGTCATAATTCCAACATAACATTTTCCCCAAGTTTTAGTTAAATTGCACAGTACAGGTTATGCCCCCAAAAACCCCCATCATGATTCATAATACAAGTTATGCCAAATTATTGGCTTTGATTAGAGTGTATGCCAATTACCCAAAATCCCAATTTAGGTCTGTTCATTTTTAACCGTTATCCCTATTTCAATATGGGTTTTCATGCCTAATTCATATATCACTATACACAATAATCCCCTTCTTCCAAATCATAAACCATCATATGAAGTATGCCCCAAATTTTGGTCTTAAATTACAACATGTGTTGTGCCCCCAAATCAATTACATGTTTACAATTCAATTTATGCTCTATTTGCTTATCATTCAATATTTTTCCAAACTTTTCCCATGTCATTCGTACGTATAATTCAACGTAAAATATAATTAGGCTTGAAGTTAGCCTAATCTCATAAATAAAAGGAAAAGAAGAGAAGGGAAGAGAATCATCAAAACTGGCATAAAATAGACATATGAACTATGAGCGGGCATAGAGCAAGAAAATAGATCCAATGGGTATATGAGGACATATCTAAATTGAAATAGGCATAATCTTAGACTCAGATTTATTAACGATGTCAGGACCACAATTAAATTTCATTTCTGAAAGTATCATGAACTCACCTTGGATGGATCTAAAAGAAGAGAAATAGGTGTTGTAGTTGTAGATCTATTCTTATCTTCCAATATGAATGCTACTATTCTGATTTGTTTTAGCATAGAAGAAAGACTAGTTTATTTGTCCAGCAAGGAGGCTCCATGAATTAGTGTATTGTGAATTAGGTTTAGGTCTAGGTATGTTTATATAGGTGTATGTGATGAATAAAGGCCTTTAGATCTGGCTAGGATTCATCTAAATCATTCAGATTAAAAAGACACATCACTCAGCCAACCAGAAGAGGCCACGTCAGCCCTAAAACTCAAAAATCGTCATTAACCAATAAAAATGTGCCATGTGTGCAACATGATGCGCAACAGCAGGGTGTTAACATGCACACGTCATATATATATATATATATATATATCATTTTTATTTATATATATTTATTTATTTTTCTTTGTAACCATCTTTTCAATTAATCCTCCAATTGGCCCTTTTCACACTAAACCGCTTTTTAATTGAACTGCATTCACACTAGGCCACTTTTTAGCCATTCCCCTAAAACAAAAATATGGCACTGGCGGGGATTGAACTCAGAACCTTTTGCGTACAAGTCACATGTACTAACCAAATGAGCTACTAAGTCTTTTGCTAACAAGACTTAGGACAATGTTACACATTATTCTCTCATTCGTCTTTTTCATGTTTTGCTGCAATATTTAATTTAAAGATATCTTCTTCAGTTTAAATCAGTTTTCTACAAACTATAGGTCTAAACTGACTAGAAAATCGCCACGAACGCAATGATGCTAATTTCATGACCATATTCTATAGGATCTTCAAATTCTCCTTCTTATTTCTATTTTTTTTTAATGTTCGCATGCATTTCTTCGCATTTCATGTATTGCATGTAATTTCTTTTATTTATCTTTTTCTTCATTTCACTGTATTAACTTATTACATGCAATTTTATTGTCATTATTTAATTTCTCTCTCAAATATATCTATGCATTGAATATATATACATATTTCCACATTTTTAATTTCATTTAAAATGCGATGTGTTACACTTTTCTAAAATCAGATATTACTTTTTAAGATTCAAACAACTTGTTTTTTTTCAAAATAATTCAAAATCAAAATCTTTGGTAGAAATCCATCACTTAGAAACATGAAAATGAACACTGATGATGTTGCGTAGTCATCATCGGAATTATTTTCCAGTGACTGAAGTGAGCTCAATACTATATCGCCTTCAAAATAATTCTTAGACACTTCCATTTCGAAATTATTTCAAAATATCCATCAAAATGACTGGAAAACATTTACAAATTCACCCAGGTCTTAAAATTTCCTTATATTAAATTCAAAATCATTTTCAAACCTTTTCCCGGTTTCTGGGATTTTAATTACAAATTCTGATTTAATTCTAGATTTAGTTCATATGATTTTTTTTACATTACATTACAAGAATTCTGATTGGTACTTATAACCATCTCAATTATAATTGTATTCGATTATAATAACATCACATCCAATATATTATAATAATTCCAATATATATACACTTCCTTTATATCAAAGTATATTTTAGGTAAAATTATTTCATTTACCCTCTTTTCAAAGCATATTGTGTCGATCCATCGTATTCAGGTGCTTAGAGACCCCTATCGACCTTGTAGTTCCCCACCATCGACCATAATTCATAAGCCACTCAACCAATAAATCTCCATAATATATAATCCTTTTTTATATAAATCTACAAATATGTTCTATCATATGCAATCAAACTCAATCTAAGGTATTATTAACCCCATCTTTACTAAGTTACGCCATTGAGCCAAGATAATCACTTAACCTTCTGCTCTGAAACCACTGTAGCGAAAATCAGCACAAAACCCGTGTTAATTATTCAAGGATCGGAAATACCAGATCATTAATAGAAAGAAGTTAGGGGCTGAGAATAGAAAGAAAGAAAGTTAGAATAGAAGAAGAAGATCACAACAAAACATAATCAGAGTAAACACGAATCTCACAGCGGAACGAATAAAATATATTATATAACGCAACTTTCAAAATACAAACTTGTAACTATATACACATACCATTATCAGAGTACAACACACACACACATATATTTATATATCACAATCGAAATAAACTCTATATATATCTAACATCGAGCCTCCTGCTCCAAGCTCCTCTAAGTGTATCTGAAAAATCCCGACTACTTGACTGCCCGTATAAATTTGGGCACCCAAGAGTTTAGGGTTAAAAAAACAAAATAAACTGTGGGTCAGTCATGGGACTGGTGTGAGTAAACTCCAACCATTTGGTTTAATTTTTAAAAATCCTTTTCTAAAGAAAAGGCAATCGTAAAAACGACCCACACATAAACATGGATGGTTTTAACCTTACGATAACCCAACACATTCTTTTAAAACAAGATTATTCTGATATTGTAATAGTGTCTAATACAAGTAAATAACAATCTACCAGAACGCTTGCATCTCACGCTCTACATACATAATATAAAATCAAAACAACGGGCTCTTATTGGAGAATTGATTTCCCGCTATGACAAGGTATGGAACCACCTTCCGATCAGTGTACTCTAGAGGGAATACATTTGAGTTCAACAAGAACATCTATCAACTCAGCTACATATGACCGACCATTCATTTCTATTGAATGTTCCAAATATATTATCATCTTACGGTTGGTATACCAACATAACCATTCCCAAGAGATACAAAAGTGAAAGAATAACAAAATTGAATTTTCTCTAGATGGTGACAATATACCCTAATTGGGTGTGACCCCCTTGGCCTTGCTGCCTGCCCGATTTTTATCATTTCCCAGTTGATGAGGCTTGAGGTCATAACGTGTCTTTTGACAGACCACATCTTCATTTAGTCTGAATGCCACATCGTCACACCTTCCGAATCACAAATTGATTTCCCTAAAAAAACCATGGGTATAAAACTAAGAGAAATGAATTCCTCCGCCACCAAGTGTATATACGTTTAAAGAGATCAACTTACGTGATCTATCAGGTATACTCTGCCTAACATTCGTCCATACAAGTTGTCCTGGGGCTGGACAAACTGAAGGCACTATTATGTAAATCCGTCTTAGAAAATTTCTACCTAGGATTGCTAGAACAGCCCTTGCATAAACTCCGTCTTCAATTATCTTCATCGTATTTGATTCGCAACGCTAGTGCCTATACGGAGTGGTTTTCAGGTAATAAATATGATCTCGGTCTCTCCCTATTGACAATAGAAAATGGTCAAAAACTTTGATAGTCAGTTATTTAACTATCAAAGAAAAACATCCAAACAAACAAGGATCTTATTTCCAATGGAAATTATATCCATCAACCATCAATCAACGCTAAACCCCTTTAAATTAATTTGCAATTAATTCATTCATTTCCAAATTTTTCTTAAATATCTTGACCTAGATATCTCCCTAACTCGTTTAACCTCTCACGATCCTTGAAAAACGTTTCCATTTATTTTAAACTAATTATTTCCTATATTCCATAATATATCTCTTTTTAACTTTATAATTTTTTTCCATAAAATCACAAATTCTTATTTTCAGTATCTAGAAAATATACATTATCATTGGAAAACATTTCCATTTCTTATTTACGCATCATTATTCTTCCACATTCATTAGTCCCTAATCGTAAATTAGTAAGAAAACAACACCCTAAGTATCAACCCCGAAGGCTGAAACCAACATCAGATCAATACTGAGGAATCCACTCAATTTGACTAATCACTAGTCAGTTTCTAATTTCTTTAATTACAATCTTTTATTTCTTATCAAATCATTGCTTATGAAACTCTCGGATCCAATTTACAAAACCTTTTCTTTATGGAAATCATTGATTATAACGATAGGGTTATAACTCCTGCTTCCAAAATATTTAACTTCAAAATATAACTTTTATTTGAATAAGTAAACAATAATTACTTCATTAAATCTTCATTATAAACAGAAAGTAAATAGTACCTTCCTGCATTCGATTGAATTGAATTCCAACATATAAATCACTTTTGAAAAATCCCTATTTAATTTACATTCCGAACGTCCGAATAAATTACCATTTCAGGTCAACTCCATTTCTAAATTCATTTCTAAATTTATCATTTCCAAAACATCACCAATTTCCTTTATAACCATTCCAATTTGCAAAACATTTGCTTTTAAATTTTTATTCACTTTAAAATGCAACGATTATTTCTTTACAAAAATTTGGACTCGTTATATCCAATAAATTTTGATTTAAATATTAAATATCAATTATAGGTTATAATTCCATCTACTGAGTTATTTTATAAATTAATATCCATATCCCACTTTATAAATACCGTTTACAGGTCATCTTCTTGTTAATTTTCTATTAAGTTTATAACTTAATCTTGACTTCCTATTTGATTATAAATTATCGGTTACAACCAAATATTAATTATCTTGTCAAATTCTGAATTATATAATATATAATTTCTAAAAATAAATTATTTTTCAACTATTCGACAAAATCGAATTCTAATCATTATGGATTTATTACCATTATATTTACATTTCGAACATCGAAACAATTCCATCGCTTTCTATTGAAAACAATTCCCGATTCCCATTTTAGTTCATTCTTGAATTGATATTTCCAATATATTTAATAACAATAATTTCATCCCATTTATAAATATCGTTTATAAACTAAATTAATTTTTTTATATGATTAAACAAGTTGTTAGATTCTAGCCAATCGAAATTCGATTTCTATTTTAAAATAGATTTCCTTTTTATAACCCCAAATTCTTTTTCGATATATTTGAATATAGTTTACGGTATTTAAATACCAATTATTTCAAGGTCAATGTTATTCAAACATCCCAAACACACAATAATCAACCATAGATTATTTTTCACATCATACAATGCAATATATGAAAAACAACAATATAATTGTTGAGGAACCTAGTTGGATCCCGCCAACTTGTTTCCCTGCATCCACATACATTAATCAACATAAATGACACTAATTTTATATCAATATGAGATATTAAAATAAATAGAACCAGTATTCAATCAACGATTTATATATAGAACTACATATATTATTTCAACCAATTGATAAGCAGTTCATTACACAACATTCAATCGTTATTTATCAATATTAAATAACATTTATAATATTATAAAAATGGACAGAGTTAGTGAGTTTACTCACCCTGGTTTTTTAATCGTTGAAAACTGATTAACTTCGGTTGATTTAGTCGGTTATTTTAATCTTCCATAAATTGAAACGATCTCCAAATCTCTCCAGACTAGTTACGTTGTGTATCCTACGTCCATATGATCCTAGAGGATCCAAGTTTGCAAAATTCAGATAATGTATCTATAAGATATTAACATATTAACATTACAAGTTATTATATTATTTGCATTAACTTAACTTAAGTAATTATATATTGGCCTCACGTACTTCTATCAAATAGCCTTCTGACCCAAGCCGCCATCTAGTTTTTCCTTCTTTCCTACTTACAAATTTTGGTTTCAGTTTAACAACATTTTTTTCTTCTTTCAACCCTACTCTTTAAATTGACTCAATAATCTACGTTAAAGGTCACATGCTCCCCACTCCATCTTCTCCAAAACACATTCGTCCCCTCTCAGTAAACAAAAATTCAGACCTACTGTAGCCATATATCTTCATTGCCTTAACTCCTTCCTTGTTCCACTATCTTCAAAACTGATGCCACCATTAAACGCCTCTCTCCAAGTCAGTCCTTCTCATCACCGATGTCGAGCGGTGCCACCTCTCCCTCAGATTGCCTCGCCGATCATTTGCGGTAGCTGTAGTAAAAATAACGTTACCAATCACAGGGAAACCCTCCAGAAAATCCTACTCGATGCTATTCTCCAGTATAAACCCATTCTAATCCTCGAAATGGCCTCACGTCCTCTAAATTTCCTACAACTGTGAGCCCTAAAGACTCGGTAATTTTCCATCTTGATATGCATAGCATCAAATTTCACGAAAACAAGTAGGAACTGATGCTGCTTCTCTCGAGATTTTATATATGTACATTTAGAAATTTCTAGTGAAGAGTTTTTATTGTAATTATTTTTTCTTCGATCTGGTTTTATATTTCTTCACTGTCTCTAGCTTTTGCTTTTTGTTTAAAGGTAAAGAAATAAGTCCCCATTACAGGTATTTATAATCTTTATGAATTGTGGGTGCCAAGGAATTAGGCAACTGTAGAATGTACATCCCTAAACCCTTAGGTCTACCGGCTTTTCTTCCTTAGGCGTGAAGTATTAGGGTAATGTAGGTCTGTGTTTTCTTGCCTACAAACATAGGGTAGAGGTTGTACCCATTTCTTGGTTGCCACAGTAATTGAAATATATTTGTTTATTTTTGTTTACTTTAAACATTGGTTATTGTTAGTTTGAGGAAAAACAGCGGGTATGTTGTTACTGCCATTGTATATTAATTTATGGAATTTGGGTGTGAGTCGTGAAGTTATTATGCTTCAGTTATTTTGTTTCATGGATGTTGTTTTATTCTATTTGCAATGCAATCAATTTATTTTATTTTACATGGCTCTTGTTGTCAAATTGAGTCCAATAACTGTAATATGTTGGTTTTTTATTCCGTCATGGATAAGGAAAACTTTAGTGTGGCGTACGTTAAAGGTCTATAGCATAGGCATAAATAAGACAATCGAGGCAGTCTATTTCATGCTAGCATGGTGAAGGTTAATCACACTACACCAGAAAATACCTTTAGTAGCGTTTAAAAAACGCTACCAAAGCCTTTGGTCGCGTTTTAGAAAACGCTACTACAGGTGACGCAACTAAAAGTCTGATTTTTTCTGTTGCGTTTCCATAAACGCTGCCAAACTAAAGCAACCAAAAATTTTCTGTAGCGTTTAAAAAATCCAACCAAAACAAACATTTTTTTGTTGCGTTTGTGCTTGGCCCTTTTCTTTGATTTTCTGTAGCGTTTATTTTATGTAACTAAAAACTTTTCGTTGCATTTATTTTATGCCACTATAAATTCTGATAATATTTTACGTTTGTTTCAGTAACGTTTCCAAAACGCTGCTGAAATGTATTGATTGTTTTATAGCACATTTTAAATGCTACTGTATACTGTTAATAGCGTACATTGTTTCTAGCAACCAGTTTTGTAATAATCATACTAAAATCAGCAACAATCATATAATTATCATATTCAAACCAACAATCAACCAATCATATAATCTTCATATTTAAATAATTGAAAACACATTAATTACATAAGTACCATCCATAGCCATTTAGATAATAGTTGTTTGACAAAATGGCAAGTGCCCATACCACAAACATTCTCAAAGAGTTTTACATAAGTACCGACTAATATCATAATACATATAACAATTGAAGTCATGTCCATTGTTGGTGATGGTCTTTACTTCGGAAAAGCTAATTACCTGTAAACACATTCAATAATCAATAATAAGTATTTGTCATGAATTATCAAATAACATTCAATAAATGTTAATTGATTATTATTAAAACAAACACATAAATAATTAAGCTGAATATCAAATAACATTTACACAATATTTACATTATGACGATAGATATTGTGCATTTAAAATATGGTGTTCCTATGCATCTACAAAACACCAAATAAGATAAACAAAAATAAGATAAATATGATCGGATGTTGTCTGCCTTCAAATAATGTATCTATGCATGTTGTGATTAATAGGTACAATTGCTTGAAGCTCAAAACAGCTACTTGTTGTATCATATAAATATAATCATTTAGTCTTGTGATAGGTAAGTGATTCATGATATAGGTTGTCATACACAGTTGAAGTACCACGATCTATTAACAACTGAGTTAGAAATTGAAATTGAATGTGAAATTCCTATAAAATAAGGTAGGAATAACCAATATTTCTTAAAGTTTTTCTAACTGGGGCAATAATTTAGAACCGCAAGGTGTAAAAAAATACTTTTAACACATCCCCAACCCCTTAAAGTTATCTAACAGTGGGTGTTAACAATTGAGAATATAAATTTAAAACCTAATAATTATATAAGAAGTAAATTTTAATAATTTTTGTAAATGATTACCATTGATCATAATCTTCGTTGCCTATTGATATAATAATTAATCATCATCTGCATAATCTCCATGCTGATCTGGTCTAATCATATTTCCAGGTTAATACAATAAGGAAAAAAAATACTTAAAGAGAGATCCATCGCTGAATTAATCAAAGAAACACTAACCTTTACCCAATTTTCCTCAACTGCATCCAACCGTATATCCTGCAAACTTCGGTCAGTTCATATTCTGTTATGACCTTACCATGAATGCATCCTGCAATATCATCAAAGACATTCGCTAGCAGTCTCCCCTTATCAGCAACCACGCACTCCTATAATTCATACATAAACAAGTGTACATTATCAACAACCATACACTACACACAAACTAACATCGCTACACACAAATTAACACTCAATCACCAACAACTAGCCTACACCATGGCAACTGAGCACATCAGCTACAACTTCCTCAACTGTCATAACAACCTTCATCCCCTGCTGCCTTCATCACCTCTAACATATGCAATACTTTTCCATTGCCTACAAACTTCAACTTTTGTCCATACCACAAAACTAACTCTTGCACTAATCTTTTACCAAAATTTTCAAACTAAGTTATCAGGAGTTTCTAGTTTAACATATGCTATTATGCATTCGAACATGCAGTAATTTTATAAATAAAAACAAACATAAGTTTTAACATAAAGCCCGATGCACCAAGTTGAAGTGAGCTCGATGCTCCAAAATTACTAGATAAAAGAGAGCTAGATGCGATATGTTGATATATCAACAGAAGCGCTTCGGTGCAAAGCTTACTTCAACCTGTAGTTCACGAAAGAATAATCAAAGTCACAAGCTTCAGTCGAAGACTTCCATTCAAAATGTACAAAATGAGATCTCACCTCAATCTCTGCCTACAAGAACCAAAAGATCACAGCACAAGAGTAAGTCATATGCTTCTTTAACCATTTGACATTCCCCAACAAGCAATATTTGACTCATTGAGCATGAATTCACCAGACTGTAGAAATAATTCCCAACATGATGAAATAAGCACCTCAAATAGCATGCATACCATAAAAGCTGATGCATATATCCTTCAAAGATATACGAAACCAGGTCAGCATGCACTTAAATATAGTAGTCAAAAGTAGAAAATCAAGCAGAACAGTAGAAAATCTAACTGTTCATTTCATATATATTTTTTCAACGAAAAAATGCTTCATCATCTAGTGAAGCACAGTATAAATGTATGGGAAGCATCTATTTTCATCTGTTCTCTGAAAAGAAACACGCATATATAGTTCATGAATTGGTATCATATAAAACATGAATTTGGGAGAAACAAAAAAAAGAAGTGGGTTTATATCAGCTTACATTTACAGGCTTTATGTAATACTAGCAGGAACGAACAAGTAATTTCAAGGAGTGCGGTTATGAGTGTGGTTGATTTGAAGGAGCTTCTTCTTTCCAACCCTTCATCAGCAAATCGTAATTGATGGATGAAAGTTGTGATAAATTCTTGAATGAAAAATTACCGAAAGAATAGCCGACCGATGTTTCAGATTCCATCTCTGAAAGACAGCCGCACTCTTCTCCCTGCTCCTCGAAACGATTACTGACACAACTACTGCCTCCACTCAAACTGTCATTGTTACTAAAATTTTCATACTCACTAGCTTTGTTCAGAAACTCATCAGATGGATTTCAATTATATCGACTAGTGAAGTAGCTAGTATCAAGTGCATCATCAAAAGAGGGAATGAATGCATCCTTTTGTCGGGTAAGTGTATCCCAGTTGATATTTTTAAAGAACTCATGCTGCTTTACTTCTGGTGCTCCCCTAGCTCCAAGCCTTTGCATTGGATCTCCTGTTAACAATTTTCAGTTAAATCATGAACTTCAGAGCTCATTCTCTTTCAGTACACGGGGCCATGGAATTTTGCGATTTAAAATACTGTCAAATATCGTTTGAGGATATTCTGCATTGAAGGGGGGGATTCCAACTATCATCTCAAAAAGAATTACACCAACAGACCACCAATCTGCACTTGCACATGTGCACGTAATACAGAAGAATCACATTTGTAAAGTTCAAACGGATAAGAAAAGAGACATTAGTTAATATGATTATACAAGCTGTGGTCCAAAAATCTCAATATTCGCTTTATTATTTAGGATCATTTTGCTCTTATAACTGAAACACAATGCAAGGGCATAACCAGTGTTGGAAAAGGTGTATGATACAAGGATCTAAAAGAAACAAATTGTGTCAGATTCACTCTTGGCATGAAAAGCAAAAGGAACGTCAAAAGATCACGTTATACCAGTACACATCCAAGATGCGACTTTTTATGATTTTGACTATTTATAACTGAGGCATATACTTGTAACCTTCTATTAGATGGTACATGTTCATGGAAATCTTTGCTAAATATAACCCAACTTATAAGAAAAATATCTTTTTGTATCAGTTTTGTTTGTTGTCAATGAAAAATATGATTCACTCTTCTTCTTTTTATAGCATACCTTAATTTAAAAATGAATGCATGAACCACTCTAATTGTTTGCCAGCTTCATGCTTTTGACGATTTACTACTTTTTGTAGATCTTCTAGACATGAAGCAAGATAAGATAAAAAGCGCTCGTCGTCCATGGCCGTGTTTGAAATACACGGGGCAATATCAGCAAGCTCAACAATCTGGGGAAGGTCTTCTGTTTCGACAAGTGTACCGTTTCCATTCAAAAGCTTGTTTATATGATTAGTTATAGACGTCATTATAGGATAATGAAGAGTCATACTGCCAGCAAATGAGGAAGCCATTCCCTGATCTGGCTTGGGACCAAACCTAGTCCTGCATATCATATGTGGCAAGTTCTTCATATCATCAAAAACAGTATTATTTGGCTCTTGAAAACAATCAAGCATATCAGCTAATTCTCTCCTTGACAAATCACCGAATATAGTGATTACGGGTATTGAATCATTGCCGCAACAGTAAAAGGAAATCCCAAATACAGTTTTTCTAAATTATTCCCAAATACATTAGCATTTACATCTACATAGATTAAAGATCTACTACTTAAGTAGTGCTGAATGCTAAAACTAATTAATTGGATTTTATAAATCACACTTGAAACAGCCAGCAATACAAATGAGTACAAAAAAGGAAATGTTTACTGGCATACGATGATATAGAACTATTTTTTTTATTTCCTTGAAGATCAACGTGTACTTGCATATATACAATAAATGTACGTCATTTGATGTCTCAACTAGTATACTTTTTGACATGTTTTCAAAACAGGACTTCAATCATAAACTACACAGTTAAATTTTAATTCAAAATCGAATTTAAATCATACATAGTAGATTTAGAAGATTTGTATTTTATTTTGGATACATATCCATATACCAATTAAATGTATCAATGTTTGTAAAATATAAAATATATGTTGAAAAAAATTAAGGTCGAAAATTAAAAATAAATTAATATTATTTTAATAAAATTAAATAATAATATTTATTACTATAACTCGATCAATGATATTAAATTACATAAGAAATGTGAGACATATGGCTTGAACAAAATTTAAGGGTGCAATGGTTAAATGACAAACAAGCACAGGTTAATCGCAATTAAGCAAGATTGCAAAATTATCATGAACAATTTTGAATTCTTAAACATGAGATTCAAAGAGGAAGTATATTACGTATGAATTTCTTACATATTTGAATTGTAGAGCAGAGCTTCTTCTTCCATGTGCAAGTTAAAGGAGGTTTCTAAAATCAATCAGCTCCATCCTAAAGATCCTAAGCATACTGCTGCCAAATCTGAAGATACCGAAGCATAGATTGTTGTGTGTCAGAGTAGACCCATGTTGACACTGCTGCAAAACAGCTGAGTTCCCTTAATTCGCCTAGCCTCAATGCTGAACTTTCTGACAAACCTGAAACTCATGGGGAATCTACTAGTATCAAAACTAGACATGCATAAGGGTAACAATCACAGATCATTGTGTGTATCATATTAAAAATTGATATACGTACATATACACACACACATATATTGTGGGAATATACGGTAACAATCACAGATCAGGTTGATCAAACCAATACAAAATCATGTATATCTCTTTATGTTTGATCATTGCTTTGATTGATTTAATTTTGATAATGATTCTAATATGTTAAGCTAGTTCGAGTTCAACAAGTTTATAGCAACTCATAATCTTCAAACAGCCAAAGTTGCTTTTTTGTCAACATCCCATATTTGAGAACATGTGTGCAATAATCAGCTTTATCGTGGCATTAAAAATGCATACCACTTTATCAGCTTCCTTAAAAATAGTTACTCCAGGACCAACACCAGTTACTTCTCCAGCCACATATATGGCTTTATAGCAAAAGATAATCATACTGAATATATTTAGCATCTCAATATTGAAGTATATCACGTCAATTGTAAACATAAGCGATAAAATATTCTTTACTATATATATAACATGAAAATACAAGTGGATATCCTATATGAATAGATGAACCAAGAAAGGTTAGTGTCAATTCTTCTTTACAAGAACAGATTGCATATATTAGAAAACTAGCACAAGCGATAAGAGTCATAAGATACACAGGTCTTTAGATATAGAAGAAAGAGAAATATACTTGGTATGCATTGAAATTTTGGAGGAATAAAGGGCATGGCATGCCTTCCTGAACCATCGAGTCAAAAGGGTTTATACTAGCGGCTTCCACTCTTAACAATATTTCATCCTTTTGCTATTGGTATCGGTACCTTAACAAGCCGAGGTTTGAAACATATCAGACTAGCTTAGTGTGTGATTTCCATAATGTCAAACATACAGTTATTACAGGGGATAAACTGGTCATCCATTTTGACATATTAACACATGATGAAGTTCAGATATATCTTACAGTTTTCACACATTACAGTTATTACAAGAAAGCAATGATATTAGGGCAAGATGTAACCTTGGACTTAGATAAAGGTAGTAGTGTGGATGACGATAATCAGACGATGTATAAAGTCAATCCATCAGAAGTGTTCTAGCTTTATAGAGACTGGGTTATTCCTCTAACTAAAGTTCTGGAGGTCAATTACCTTCCTAAACGCCATGACTTACCTACATGCATGATTCATTTTCTACATATGCATTCAGTCTGGTGCTTACACTATCATATATAGAACTGATTGTTATTTTTCCACTGTAATGAAAGAACTCAAATAATACATAGATTATTGTTATGTTAGTACATTAATGCTGACTAAACAATGTGCTTTTACAGAACTCAAATAATGGTTATGTTAGTACATTAGATTACAATTAAAATCGGAAAAGGAAGCCAAACTTTACAGTTATCTAATATTTTTTTCTCAACCCACGTACCAAATACATATGCATTATCATCATGACTTCACTTTTACAAGAAGTTGAACTATATGAAACATTTTTCTACTTACTACTGCACTGGTTAAGTTTGCATCCAACTGTTGATGATTAATCGTTTTTGGTATCTTAGCATTCCAGTTTTTGCTGTTTGTTAGCAAATATATGTTACCCAATATGTAGTGTTTGTTCTATTCAAAAATGTTTGCTGCTTTTAAATGACCCTCTCAATTTCCTACAACACATGATTTAATTTTTGTCCTAAACTAGCTTGCTAAACAACACTTAAACGTGTTTTATAGCATACCCTGAGATTCCAAACAATGTTGGACCTCTCTAATTATTGTATACCAATTTACCAATAAATTCATTATGCAACCACCATTCCTTTTCTTTTACCTGGAACCGCTTTTAAGAAACTTTTTTTCTTCAGTTGCTTTTACCAATAAATTAATTATTGTCTATCAAATTAAAGTTACGCCATGCAAAATAAAGCAAAGTGATGTAAAATTTGGTAACATCTGCAACACATATAATACAGTAAAGTGTGCATTGATAACGAATTCAACGTCCAATGACTATGCCTAATAATTTCCTGATTTCATTAAGCAATAAACCAGCTAGGCTATATAATCCTAATTCAAGCCCAGAAGTCCATCAAAAAGCTTGTAAAAGTCCACATAAATACCGAGTTTACTCAATCTATTAAACTGAGTAAACTTTTTTCCTAAAGCTTAGTTTTCTCAATTTAAAAACTGAGAAAACTCGGCTCTTGAGCTAAGTAACTCCAATTTTTAGACTAATTAACTCAGTTTTGTAGACATTTGGATCTCTGGAAACTTGTTTTTGTTAACTGTCACTTGCATTACAGCCTTCATCTATTTCCCTTTTCACCAGTTTTTAGCATCAATTCACAACTTCTCCAAACACTGCTAACACAACACTTCTTCCCATCGACTACCAGACAGACTCCTGTAGCATGTACAAAACAAGTGCGGCAGTGATCAGGATAGCATTCCTCTGACTTTTCATGATGGACTTCTGATGGCGGAGATACTCGCTCGGAGTGCAGGAGTGTTCCATATTGCAACTGGGCTGGGTCTCGTACTTCCAGTATATGTCCATCAGGAGGAAAAGGCAGAAAGGTACGACAGAGAGCAGTGGCCTAACAAAAATTTATTATGAAATGAACTAACAAAACACTAATTCGCTTCATAGTAAAAATGTGTGCAGCACCTTTAACAGTTTATATTCATGGCTAAATATAGAACAATGCACAAATTAGCAAGTTGAAGTTGAAATAAAATTAGGGCAAATCATACAAAAATTAAATGATAAATGATAGCTCAATATACATATTAAAATTTGTCACCTCTTATGGTTTAGGGAAACATAAATCAGGGCAAGCGAATGACGGCTTCGAGTCTTTGTGGGAGCGTCAACGGACATGGCTCGCTGGAGATCCACTAGCGGCTTTGAGTTCGTGGCAGATCAATAGGAAGAGTCGTGCTTTTATCAATTGTCAATATGATAGGTTTTGGGGGTGAAAAAGTAGATCGGAGGGAGAACAAAAATTTTGGGTGGATCTGAGATTGACAAAGCAGTAAGAGAGAGAACGGAAATAAAGAACGGTAAGCGGGAACGAAAAAATAAATCCCGCCCATCAAAGACTTAAACGCAACTATTTTAGCGGCTTCAATCAAATAGTTGCATTTAGCGTTCGAACGCCGCTGTATAAAGTAACCAATGACACAATTTCTTGTAGTGTCATGTATTAGTAATGTAACTCGCAATAGTTAGTTCATTAATTATATTAATTAATCGTTAGATATTCATTAACTCATAACTTGTTCAAGTACGGTCGAAATCCAATGTATCGAATTACACTTATGGATTTCCATTTAAAATTTGGAATTAACATGTTTCCATATAAGCCGCTACGAATAAAAATAAAAATACAATCGCATCGAGTAAAGTATCACGGTCCCAAAAATATAATAAAGTAAACAAGAACACTATTTCTGTAAAATCCCAAAAACACTAATTTAGGGTGCAAAATACCTTAAACGAAAAGTAGTTTATTTTTCCAAAATAAAATGTACAAAAAAATTACAAATGTCAATACGAACCTAAAGGAACTTGTCTTGCGTCTTGATTCAATCGTTTGCTCAAGTTACGCACAAATATTCATTTAATTTAATTAAATAAATTATCATAATTTATAAATGTTTCTATAGTGACTTTCTGAAAATTTGATTTGGATATAATTTAAAATCTATAAGATAAAATCTTGATTTTTTTTCTTTCATTAGAAAAATATAATTCAACAGATTCGAACTTTTCTTGTTTCGAAGAAATCCGACTTATAACAAATCCTATATACTCAGTTGAAGTTCAAAATGTAATATTACGAACTACCGCGACATTACGAGCTCGATTTTAATTAATATTATAGTTAATACTTTAGATCGTCATTTATAAATAAATTCGTTATAATAATTCAATTCTAACGGAAATAATCTTATTCAATTATTCAATTCACACAATATTGCCAATTCAACTATTTTCGTCTATTTCAGAAATAAATATATTATAATCCTATTATTTATATTAATTAAAAATCAAAATTATTTAAATTCAAACCATTTAAATTACCAAACCATTATTTAAATAATTAAATAGAGTAATTATTAAGTCGTAAAAAATATGGGACGTTACTTCGAGGAAGGGGAACGTTGTAGTAGATGCCTTGAATAGAAGGCATGCGTCTTTGAATGTGATCATGGAATGGAAATAGTTGGAGTTTCTCTATAAGTTTAACTTATAGTCGCAACCTTTATCTTCTAGTAGTTTTCTTGGATTTATGTAGGTTAGACCCTCTTTAAAGGGAACAATACAGAGTATGCAAGATCTTGATGAGGTGCTAAGAAGTTTGAAGGAGAAAGTGGGGTAGAATGAGATCTTTCCTCATTCAGTTAGATTTTTTCTTAGTGACGATAGGAATTTACTTAAGGACGAACGACTTTGTTTCCCTTAGGATGAGGAGTCGAGGAAGGAAATGTTAGAAGAGTGCCATAGGTCAAAGATGACCATACACCCTGGTGGAGATAAAATGTATAAGGATAAAAAGAGAAATTTTCATTGGGAGGGGATGAAAAGGGAGATAGCCGAGTTTGTGGCCAGGTGTCCAACTTGCCAAAAAGTTAAAGCGAAGCAAGGAAGGCTAGGAGGATTATTGTTACCTTTTGAGGTTCCCATTTGGAAATGGAAGCATATTTCCATGGATTTTATTAATGGGTTTCCAAGGAGTTAGAGGGGAAATGAAGCTATTTGGGTTATAGTGGATCGTCTGACCAAGAGTGCTCACTTTATAGCAGTCAAGAAGAATAAGACTGTGACTTTGTTGGCCCAATTGTATGTTAGAGAGATAGTTAGACTGCACGACATTCCATCGAGTACAGTTAGCGATCGTGACCCTCTTTTCACAAGTGAGTTTTGGAGAAGTTTACAAAAAGGATTAGGGACAATGCTTAACTTGAGTACAACCTATCAGTCGTAGACCGACGATTGGACAGAAAGAGTGAATCAGATCATAGAAGATTTTCTTAGAGCCTACATTATCGACTTTGGAGGAGCTTAGGAGCATCACTTACCTCTAGTGGAGTTTGCGTACAACAATTTTCAAATGACAATTGGTATGACCCCTTTTGAAGCGATTTATGGGCGGTCATGCAAAATGCCAACTTGTTGGTGTGAAACTACTGAAAAGATTCTACTCGGACCAGACAACGTGCATGATTCCACGGAGAATATTTCTTTTATTAGGCAGAGAATGAAGGCAGCTCAAGACCGCTAGAAATCTTATGCAGATAGGAGGAGGGAACTTGAGTTCAGTGTCGTAGACTTGGTATTTGTAGAGGTTTCCCGTCTTAAGAGGACTGTCCGGTTTGACTCCCAAATTTATTGGACCTTTTAGGATAATTGAGATGAGTGTGGTTGTATTCATAGGAGTGTAAAAGAATAACAACTGCTAGAATAATATAATTGAATCTCAACTGTTGATTGTTACAAGAAAACATGGTTTTCTCAGCACTAATACTCAGCGTTTTTGAGCCAATGTTATTTATTTATACCATAAAACTTAAAAATAATATTATATAGCTGGTTAAATCGCTGTGTAATTTTTACCGCGTTCATTTATGTTTTGCCTCCTTTGGACGCCCTTTAACCTATTTCTCTGAAAATAAAGAAGCAGCTTCTTAGAAAAGAAATCGCTCCCTCCATCCCAAATCGCTCACACCATCCCAAATCGCCTCCGCTTCTTTCATATTTTCTGTTGCTTGGTCGTTCGTTGAATCTATTAAGCCACTGCTGTTAATTTGAGTTCACTCAATAGTTAAGATCACCGTTCATTCAAAAATTCTCCGATGATTCTCTTAAATAATATGATTTTAGGTAATTTTTGTGTAATACCGAAAGTTAATTTGGTTTAGATGTGTTGATTCTCCGACGATTCCTAAGTTTCCTACGATTCCTTATGTTGATTCCTTAGTGTCAAATGCCATTTGGGTAACTTGAATTACACAAATGTTAAAGGATTTCATATGATAGTTTCAAAAATATTTTGATATGAGTTTTCGTGTAAGTAGGTTTCTATACCTATAATTTTAGAACAAACAGTTTCAAAAAGCGAGTTATGGGAAAAAGCAAAGTTTTAAAGTAATAAAATTTCATTTTATTCTTGATGTACATAATTTATATATTATAAATGGAAATATTTCGGTAATCATTTATTTTTCTTTTGGTTAGGCATTATGCTATTTTCCAAACATGAATTTCTTAAACCTGTATGTTTCTCTTTCATAATATTAGCTAGTCCATGTTATTTAAATGTTACAGGTCTGTGTGCAGGATCGATTCATACAGCAAGCTATTTCTAAACAAATCTACATGAAAAAATACATGCTCCTAAATGGTTTACCTTTTTTATTGTGATCTATTCGGTTAGCTAATTATGTTCCGCATAACTACAATTTTTTTTTTACTTTCATGTACATATTTTACATTATGTAGTGACCCAAGCCTAACAATTTTTTATTACTGTGAAGTCACAGCCTTCTCAAGCTTAGATAGTAAGACTAGATTCTTGGTATTGTTATTTAGAAGGAAGCTAACTTAGTGTTCAATGTTGTTTGAGTTCAACCCTATCATGTAATCAAAGAAACTCATGCATGCTCGACGACGATTTGTGAAGCTGCACAAAGAGCACACCATATTTCAGTATTGATTGTTAAAGAAGAAGATATTCTTCGTGCATGCTTCAACTAGTCACCAACTGCTTTATTTACTTATGCTGGAATGCCTTAGGAAAAAATAAGTCAGAATTGTATGGAAATTCTTTTTTTTTTTTTTAAAAAAGGAGGAAATGGCTCAGATTTAATGAGGCGAATACCTGAGAAAGATGAGGTCTCTGCGTCAGAGTTCATGAGGCAAATGCCCTTGTAAAACTAAGGATTTGTCCTTAGAATTCTGAGGCCTTTGCCTTGAAATTTTGAGGAATTCGCTTAAGATGCCATAATTTACTGAGGCGTTTGCCTTTGAGAAACCGAGGCATTTTTCTAAGAGTTTCATAGTCATTTACGTTTGCATTTTGCAGGCATTCACCTTGAAATATCTATAACAAAACTTGAAGCCTTTTTTTTATCGCTAATTGCTCTATTTATTTATAGGTAAATGAAGAGGTGCAAAGAAGCAGCAAGACGTTGAAATTCTTTTTATTATAGTAAGAAAATGATGTTTTTTTGGTTTTGTGCATTTCTCCATTATCTGGTGTATGCTTATTGTTAAAACTTGATGTGATTTTGTGAAAACATAGTTTATAGAACTATATGAACTTGATTTTTAAATATGCGAGCACCTAAATGTAATCAATATATATACATAAGCTTTTTTTTGTCAATATAGTTAAAGCTGAATTCTACCCATTTGTTAGGAGGTGGTGGTGTTGTTGCACCTTCTACAGCCCTTGTTGTCACTTCCACTGTCGCTTCCACTGCTCCTGCAGTTGAAGAGAAAGATTACGCTATCCTGATTAAACCTGAGATTTGATTACAGACTTCTCTATCCTGATTTATTTACCATTATAACACATTATTTGAACCTTCTTCGCTTCTTTTTCTAGATCTTTCAGCATGTTCTTATTGATACATCAAGTCTTTTGTTCTTCACAACCTATGCTTTATTGGTGTTGTTTTGGGCTGAAATATACGATCAGGTTTGCCTTTTGTTATATGTTGCTTTTTCCTTCAATATTTAAGTGCAAACTATTTTTATTTTACATGAATTAAAATCATGGCAGGTACGTGCAGTTTCTATTGATGGTTTGAGGCCAAGCTTTTATATAATTAATGGTGTGGTATACGCGATACAAGTAATAGTATCACCTAACTATTAATAATTGCTTTTTACGTACTTAATCTCACATTATTGAACTTGAGGGTCCATACCCTCAAAACTTCTGGTCTTCCTATTGTGTTTTTTAATCAGATAGTCCTTTGTGTGCTTTTATAGTGGAGACAAGTCCATTCTACGGTGGTCATGTCAAAATTGTTCTTTGTAGGTATGATCTAAGTAATTCGACACCATAGTAAAATTTCTTCAAATGTTGTTCTAAACAAGAAGTCATATGAATAGGTGTACCATTGTTTGCTGCCCTCGGATAAGAAATATATGGAGGGAGGTATGTAATGCCCGGGAATTTCGGACTAGTAAAAATTGTCAAAATCCCCGTCCGTTTGAAACAAACAATGACAATTACCATTTTATTTGATAAATATACAACATCAGTAAATGCACTGGATATAATTATAATAAATACCATTTATCAGAGTTTTACATCTAATTCGCAAGGTGTGCTTAAATACGAATTAAACACAATTGCTGTAAATCTACCATTGTGCAATTCTGGATATTCATTCCTGCACCCTCGATAAATACATTAGTATAGCTTAAGTGATAACACATGAAAAATGCACCAACACAATATGTAATAACAAAAAATAAAATTATTAATAAAACGGCTACATCACTACCACTTGTTGCTGCCTACATACCTATAACTAATTGGGTAAGCAATTAGATATAGAATCAAGCCAACATAGTTCTTCTTTACACAAAACATTTAAAATTAATATTTACTTCCAAAAATACTCTTTGTATCAAGTAAGGGTAAAACACTCTACAACTACTCCTTTTGAAAGATATCTATGTATCTCTTTTAGAACGTCCTTTCAAAAGATAAACATCTTATAATTTAAATACCAAGAAACTCCTTTCCCAAAAAATAAATTATAACTCCAATCTAATTATGAAGAAAATAAATACTTAAAATTATTGTTTTACATAACACATTTGTCAATGTAATGCATTGCAATTATGGCTATCAAATCATAGGTATTTTATGTCCACCCCATTCCCCTACTAATCCTTATGTTCTTGATTTCATGACTTTATGCAAGTCATATTAAGTCATCAACGTCCTCAATCATCAGTCGTATATGTTGTTTGCTTACCGAAGCAAAGATTTCAGTCAATATAATATGTTGAAGTCATGTGCAACATTAAATTAAACACAAGCTTAAGAAATAAGTAATTGTTTAAATGATGAGTATACTCACAGTACTACTTGCTATCATCATGCAAAAGCTTTGTAGTACTTATCATCATCCCAAAGCAATCAAATGACTTCCTTCAATCATTGTGATTCGAAAAACTCACATCAACCTACTTTGTTTTTGGTTTTGACACATTTTGACTCTCTTTTACTTTGTTTTAACATCCCCACTTTTGACAATTTGTTTATAATACTATGAGGAAGCTCAAGTCCAAATTTGAGAAGATTTGGAGTAGTTTACCATGGTTTTATATTCAAAACAGTTATTACAGCGTTTATGTTGCGTTATGAAAAGTTCTAGGTAGTTTATAATAGTTTTGGATTCAAAACAGCTACTACAACGTTTCTGTCACGCTATGAAAAGTTCTGTTCGTTTTAAAGTACTTTATAATCAATTCAGAGAAAAGACAACACTTCAGAAATGCTATGACAAGTTCTAGGTGGTTTAAAATTATTTTAGACTAAAAATGCCTACCTCAGCGTTTCTAGGATAATATGAAAAGTTCTGGGTAGTTTATTATTTTCCTAAATAATTCAGAGAAAAGATAGCGTTTTAAAATGCTACGAAAAGTTCTGAAATTCCAATTTTCAGCCAGTTTTTCGGCAAAATGTTTGATGCTATTTTTCTGTGATGGAAATAGTTTTTGGCTCCAAATTTACTACAGTAAGAAGCTCTCTTATTCTACATAATTATCATGAAAATAAAGCCTTCAAATCACTTGTCAATTTAATGTAAATAATTCAACAATACAGGCATTTTTTTACATGTCCATTTTAGGTAGAATTTTACCTGACTTTGCTTCTAGTTTTCAAGTACACAAACAGCAGAATTAGAAAAGTGGTACAAGTGAAAATTGTAGGTCTTTGAATTATCTTTCAATATTGATAAAGATATCGAAATTTCATTATGAATTGCAAAAGTTATGCCCAAAATACTGAACTCATTTTTAGTGATTCAGGTTCTATCGTTTCTTCTTAATTTTCACAACTTTTCTTCCAAATATGAAATGAATACATGAACTTAAATAGTTTTTCTCACCTTAGAATTTTGGATTGAACATGTATTTATTCTTTTGGCTTCTCTTAAACTTCTCCTCTTTTTCTTGTCTTGTTTTTGTTTGTGAATCCATGAAAGAAGTGAATATTTCCACCCTTTAAATAGTATTTTTAAAGGCTAGTTTGGTAATTTATTTTTGGACACTTGTCCACCTTATCTTCATGCAAGCTTTAGGTTGAAGATACATGCCTCCTTTTGTGTCTTTAGAAGTTTCTACACATAGACACCTAATAGGTTTATGTGTCTTTACCTCCTTAATACTCATGACATGTGCACCGTTTATTTTATGACACGTGTCCCTATCGTTTTAAGCCATTTTTCTCATTCTACAATATATACACATGTACCATTTGTATTTTATTTATATGCTATGTACATACATATATGTGTTCTTCTACTGTTACTACATGCAAACGATGTTCTAACAACTTTTAACAAGTAAAACGTCGTTTACGGACAAAACTGATTTCCGTCACATTATCGATATTTCTTCGGACTACTTATCTTTGTATAAAAAAATTCAACAACATGTTTTCTCTTCATTAATTATTATTTATAAAGGGATTTAATCAAGGTTATAGAACCATTAAATCCAGGATTTAAATATTTAAATAACCTCGATATCTAAATATTTACTGGCCGAAATTTCAGGTTGTTACAAGGTAGGTATTTTATCTTTTCACTTTCTAAGTATATCGACTTCATAGTTGTTTTGGTTACATCAAGTTTGCACGGTTGTTGTTCGACAATGAATATTCTATGAATTAGAAAACTGTCGCAAAGTGTAATAACCCGCAAGCGCACGGCGTACACTTGTAGTACGTTAGCGAGTACGAGTCAGTCTATGGAGAAAGAAATATTTTTAATTATATTCAGTCAAATTAAACCAAATTCGAGCAATGATTTAAATACAACTAAACTAGTAAAGTAAAATTAATAAAAGCAATGAGATGAATGGCAACTTAGGAATAAATCCACTTTCTAAACCATGTAGCACAACAAGTTATGAAATTATGATCTCTCTTTTGTTTTGGTCATTTGTGAAATTAGTTTATATGATTATTATAAGTATAGCTTATTCATACTATTAATTAGCACAACATAAACTATCAAACTATATCATACCCACTAAATCACCTTACTAGATATAATCAAAAATAAACAAGTTGAAATTGAAATATACTTAAAGCATGGCCTATGAACTATTAATTAGAAATATAGACCATCAAATTTTTGATTTCAACCTCCACTTAATCACCATGACATCAACATGACATGAAGCACAAAAAAAAGAGAATAAATAGATAAATTATGTTGCAACTACATAATCAAGAGAGTTTGATCATCCCTAAGTTGAAAGGGATCAGCCTCTCATGTTTATAATTCTAATAACGAACGTATATTGCAACATAGAACAAAAACAATAGAAAAAGAAAATAAAAATAAAGGACAATCTATTTTGTTTGCAGAAAAGAAAATAACATGTAAAAAAAAACTAAAAATAAAAAGAAGAGGGAAGAAGAATTTTATTCCAAGCAAAAATTACAAAATAAAACCTAAGATTGAATGAATCCAAATGAACTAGATACAAGTGTATTTATAGCTGATATGAAAAAGACTAATTGGCTAATTACACAATGTGGGACTAAAGATTTATCCCAAATAACACATAAGCCAGTGTGAACGCAGCTGTAGAGTGAGAGGCCTTGCAAATGAGCTAACGTGAACGCAGTGGTCATGTTGTAGAGTGAGAGGCCTTGCAAATTAGCCAATGTGAATGCAGCTTGAGTCTTTAGTGAGCCAAATCTATCTAACTGAACTCTATTTGCAACCGTTCTTCAAGCTTTAAACTCTTCAAGCTTTAGAAATTTCAAACTTCACTCTTTTTAACCAAATTCTTCATGCTTTATCCATCAAATGCTCTAAACCATGCTTTTTATCAACAATCTGAAAACACAGCTATAAATACACAGTATCAATTATTTTAAATATAAAATAAGATAAATAAGCGGATAAAATATACACATTTACGTGTATATCAAATACCCCCACACTTATCTTTTTATTTGTCCTCGAATAAACTAAACTAAGATATGTCACACTTTCGTTGGAAACACAATTGCATTTAGCGTATGCAACAAGCCGTTAAACCCCTAGGTGTCCCTAGTAGGACGAGTGTTGTCTCGTGAGGGTTTTCTACAGATACTACCCACAAAATCCAAAGCATCTTAGGTACGCAGATTAATCAAACAATATATTTAAGGTCTTCCAAATTCCAAGGACTTTACCTAACTTCAATAATAACGGTTTATTCCTAAATTGTCCATCCCATAATTGGTGCAAAAATGAATAAAAAAATTCAAGCTGAATCGTAATTCCTTGATAACAATGTAATTGTCTTGAAGGTTAAGAGTGTGGTGTCAACCAAAGTTCTACACATCAACAATGTGCACCCAATCGTTTATTCTCTTTTTTTTTTGAATAATTTTGCACCAATGTAACTGTAATGTATTGGATGTGAGTTATGCATAGATGAAGGAGAATTATGTAAGTTCTAAAAATATTATTGATAAGAGGGCAAGTGTATTAGTTGAACTTCAAGCTACAAAATGAAAAGTAATACTAAGGCATATATGGACGTTTTGTTTCCTTTTATCTCCTCTACTACAATCCTTACTTTTAAGTACGGTATGATGGATGTGGATGGAGTGGTAATAGTTTATGGTCAAGAATGATGAATGACTACTTTATTCTCAGGGATTTTATCTTTTTTTCTTCTATTTTTTTGCATGATGAATGATGAGTGGAGATGGAATGAAATGATACCGTGTATTATTTGATTCCTCCTCTACTAAGAGAATCATAACCAACACTTCGTGAATGGAAAGTTTTGTGCCCTAGTTACTCTACTTCATAACCCTAATTCAACACACAAGTCTGGATTGATGTTATGTAAAAAGCTGAAAGGAATGATAAACAAAGTTCGTAAGATAGATAACCCATATAAAATATGATGTGGTATATGGTTATCCTACCTTAAAACAAGTACGGAGTGGGTAGAGTAATACTGGTATAAAAGTGATGTTTATTAACCTTTGAAAATAAAAGGTTCTTAAGTATACCAATATAAAAATAACTTGTCGAAACATGGATGTGCATCGACGAAAACTTGGGTTTGAATTATGCGGGGTATCGAAGAAGAACGCTACAATGAGTCATTTCTCCTTAATTAGGCCAAGTGGGTTTTAGAACTTACGAATTGAAAATTTTGAGTGAAAAATATTATGCATGAAAACGAACTCAGAAAATCCAACAAATATAGGTGCAAAATCATTATTATTTGGTTTTTATTATTATTTTTACTTGCACATTCTAACATGTATAACAAGGGTTGACACGCTTACTCCAGAACACGACTAACGTCTACACACTCTCAAGCTAGCATCTTAAAAAGACACATTACCACTCAATGAATTAATAATGTTCATTCCCATCACCCAACAATTCAACTTATCAAACAAGAACCAAGGTGTTATTTATGAATTTAAGTTAGTCCTTGTTCAAAGAATGACCTAGTTCATAAAATTTTATTGCTGATGTAATGAAAATTATCCCCAAACTTGAGTGTGACTGTGCCCTCACAGTCGTTAATCAGATATATCTTAGTGAGAGGGAAATAAAATAAGAGGGTCAGCACGGCTTACCGGGTACACGTGCAGAAAATACACATTCATTGAATAGATGAATCGGTCCATAATGGACCAATGGATAGCCTCATCATAATTATGAGACACGGCTTCAACACAGAAAACCAAACTATAAAGAATTTTATATCACGTTTCAGATTTGGAAAAACAATTTATGTTTTTTCAAAAGTTTGAGTTGCTAATTCTAAAATTTTGAGCTTACAATTGATCCTAAAATCGAATTGAATTTTCATAGCAACTAAAGAGAGGTCATCGAGCTGGGATTCAGTAAAAGTTTCAAAAACAAATTTTGATTTGTTTAGATGATGTATAAATTGAGAGACGTGTGCATCACTCTCACCCGTACACTTGTTTTGAGAAATATTGTTCGGTTTTGCTTTCAATATGTTGCTGACTAAAGGTTCATTCATTGACCTAAAGTTAAAATCGAACAAATGAATTTTCAGTAAATTTTGAAATCGTGTTTTCTCAAAAATAGTGTTATTCCAAAAGGATTTCACATACTGTAGAAATTTATCACTGAAAAACAAGTGATCATAGTGAGGTTCAGTTGAAACAATCAAGTCGCAAGGAGTTCCAACAGTTTCAGAAAAATCTTCATTGTGTTTAAGATCACATTTAGCAGTTTCGTTGTTTTCAACCCCAAGAATTTCAAAGTTTTCAAATGTTTCATTTTCAGTTTTAGACCCAACAACATTATCGTCAATCAGATCAAGAAGTTTTCGCTCATCAACATCGTCCTCACCTAAACAGTTGTTACCAGCTTCGTCATTTCTTTCAAGTTGACATTCTAAGGTTGCTGAATTTTCAAAATTTTCAGAATTGGAGAGAAGAAGATCAAATTGAAGATTGACGTCTTCATTTCCAAGAGAATTTGAATTCAAATCAATTGTCGAGATTTTAACAACTTCATTAAGATTTTGATCAATTTCAAAAGTTGTTAGTTTAAAATTTTCGATTTCAATAAGAGTTGAATTTTCAACAGAAGCATTGGTTTGGGTTTGAATTTCAGTTTCACAGAAATCAGTGTGTTGCACCAGAGATTTTTCAAAATTTTCATTTTCATCAATAGTCATATCATTAGAATCATCAATAATCATTATGTAATGTTGTGACAAATTTACTGGCTAATTATTGTTTTCAAAAGAAGCGTTGATAGAAATTTGTTTGTCACTAGATTGAGATTTATAGTTGTTGTACAAATTCGTAACTTTAGTTTGAAGAAGAGAAATTTGATACACTATCCCAATGCAACTTTGTTTGCTATCTGTTATTCTTTGAGCTAGCTCTTCGATGTAAGTCCAGCCAAGTTTCATGAAATTTTCAAATTCATCAACGTCATCAATTCCCTCAAGTAATAACTTTTCTAGATTTTTCCAAAGTTCAATAGTGTATTGAGCCAGTTGTTCAATGATACGCATGTTTCCGATATATTTATTTTCAAAATCTTGTTTTTCATCTAAAGTTCACGCCCATTCCTTGATTTCCTCGCGACAAATCCAAATTTCATGCATTAATTGATCAATTTCACTTAGACCCTCTTCAATAAAATCGGTAGACACATTAGACTTCAAAATGTCGTTTTTTAGATTTGTCATTCCTATGTGTTCCTCACTAGTTGACCTTAAAAATTCATCCACCTCATCCCTTAAAAGTCGTCCACTATTTATTTTTCAAAACCAACGTCGCAAAAAAATTAGCTTGTTCGCAACACATGTTTCATATTCGATAACCAACATTTGACATGTATGAAAATCATTTTGGTTTTCAAAAATTTCGTTAAAACCCATGTTGCAATTGTTTCGATTTTCAGTACTTTGCTTAGCCATTTGCGCTAAAAGTTGACGCACCTCAGACAAATTTTCCTCAGTTGTAGAATGACGTTTTTCATATTGGGGTGTAACCGTTTGATGAGATTTGTGGAAATTATTCGGAAAAAAAATCATCTTGAAATTCATTTTGATTTGAATTGAAACCAAAATAATTTAAATTTTGAAAAGAATTGCAATTTTGGTCGTTCATAAGGCAAGTGCGCATGTGCTCGAAGAAGAGAGTTTTACATCGAAAAATCAGTTGCAAAACTTGTGGATCTAAAGAAGCTCATAAAAAATATGTTAAAATTAACAACTTTGGATTATATGAATACAAGTCTGGGCCAGGTTCGAACAGGGATTATAAGTGTGCAACGAATCACCGTAGAAACATGACTAAAGGTTTAAGAAGCTGTTTGAGTTCTAGACTCTACCGTTCCTTAGACACCTCAGAGAGTATGAATCCTAATTGTCAATTTAATGAATATTTTGTCCTATGAGTTTTGGGGAATCCTCGATTTGATTTCAAAAATAATTTATCCAATGTTTGTTTTAAAATTTCCAGCCATACATCACATACAGTACAAACGCAGAATAATAAATTACATAAATAATTTTTTTACAAGCAAGCCGCGACACCTGAAGAAAATTTTTATAAGAAATTTTTGTATATTTTTCTTAGCAACAGAGCATCTGTAGAGTTAGAAATAACTCACTTAGATCGGCAGTCCGTCCAGTGCAACTGAGTGGCGCTAGCGCGTTCACACTCCACTGGGTGTGCAACCCCTCAAACCCACTTCTATTTGCTAATTGCATGAGTTCTGAATTTTTTGTTCGTTTATTGAATTTTGCCTCCTTGGTCTTTGTTTTTATTTTAATTAATTAAAGAAAAGAGAACAAGGAAACACAAGAAAATAAAATGAAATTTGAATCAAAACTAAAATAAAACTAAAAAATAAATAGACTGGACTAAAAATTAAAAAAACAAGGCAATCGATTTTTTTTTGCTTTTTATTTAATAATCAAAACAAAAGCCAAAGAAATCCTTTTTTTCAAAAAATATATTTAAAACAGGACTAAAAACTCAAAACAAAGTTCTCGCTTTTTTTTAACACATCCAATTAAAAAAAACTCAATTCAACTAGCACTCAAATTCACTTCAGTTAAAACCTACACAGCCCAAATGTCAGTTCACAAGCAAAAAAAAAAAAAAAAAAAAAAAAAAAAAAAAAAAAAAATCAACACCCGGGTCCAAGAGAAAAAGTCAGGAAACAAAAACACATTGTACTTTTATTACTTCAGTTCGATTGCGATTTTCAAGACTAAAATGGACACTGCAAACAACAACAAAAATTCAGCTTTTATAGGAAACCTAGCCGCGATTTGAAATTGAGATTTCAATTTGGTTTTTCATGGTTCCGAAGTGAGATTGAGGTGTACTGGCGTTTGATAAGGAAGGTGATGACTTGCGTTTGGTTTTTGAGGTGTTGGATTCGCGATTAGGAGGGTGGATTTCTAGGTTCAACTATTATGAAATGGTGCAGGAGGAATTGCCGTGGTGATTGTTGGATGCTGAATTGTTGAGAAGCTTGGGGATAGTTGACTAGCTGATGTTGGTCACGAAGTGAGTTGAGGTCAAGGATTTTGACAGTTTTGGTCATATGCTGGCGTGAATGGCCTTGTGGTGTGAAGGCAATTGGTAGTGAGATGACAGAGAGGTTGCAGTGGACGTAGGTAAGACTGTGAAATTGCCAAAAGGGAACAGGGACAGTGCTATTTGTAATGACTAGTAGTGCACTGTTTTGTGGATGATGGTTGGTTTCAAAAATTGGTTGTGTGATTGTCATGGTTTCAGGTGTTGAACAAGTTTGGTTGTGGGCAGACTTGTATGGAATCTGGTGGGGTAGTATGGTTTAAAAGGAGGTATGGTGTGATGGTTGGGGGTGGCAGAGAGGTGATCGGTTTGGCAACAAGTGAGTTGATTGTTGGCGTTGTGAAGTTTTTGGGTGTGATATGTGTGTTAAGTGCAGGCCTGCAGTTTGGTCGAGGAGCGTCAGAGGCAAGGCAATTGCAAGGAGATGATGGTGTGATTTTTGAGATGTAGGATATGTTGTTGCTGTTTGGGCGTGATGAGGCAGAGAATGGTAAGGGTATGCAAGGATGATGGCAGAAGTATGGTATGAGTTCGTAGAAGGAAGAAGGTAGAGAATAGAAAAGAAAACAAAAAAGGAATTTTTTTTGGAAAGAAATTGTAAAAGAAAGGGAAGAGAGATTGTAAAAATAAATAAGAAAGGAAATTGAAAAAGGGAAAGAAATTTGAGAAAATAAATGGTAAGAAACTAATAGAAAAATTGGCAAGATTTTTTTTGTTTTGTTTTTAGATTGTAGTACTAATAAATAATACCAAACAAGAATTCTTTTCTATATATGAAAAAAACCAAAGGAACAAAATGAAAAATAATATTTTTTGCCTCTTTTTTTTGAAAAATAAATAAATTATAATGTCCGAAGGATTTACTAATAAAAAATATTTGATTCCCCAGCAATGGCGCCAAAAACTTATTCGACGACGAATATTTTATGAATTAGAAAACCGTCGCGAAATGTAATAATCTACAAGCGCATGACATACGCTTGTAGTACGTTAGCGAGTACGAGTCGATCCATGGAAAAGAAATAATGTTAATTATATTCAGTCAAATTAAACCAAATTCGAGTTATGATTTAACTATAACTAAACTAGTAAACTAAAATTAATAAAAACTATGAGATAAATGGCAACTTAGGAATAAATCCACTTTCTAGATCATGTAGCACAACAAGTTATGAAATTATGATCTTTCTTTTGTTTTGGTCACTTGTGAAATTAGTTGATATGATTATTATAAGTATAGCTTATTCATACTATTAACTAGCACAACATAAACTATCAAACTATATCATACCCACTAAATCACCTTACTAGATCTAATGAAAAATGAACAAGTTGAAATTGAAATATACACTAAGCATGACCTGTGAACTATTATTTAGAACTATAGACCATCAAATTTTTGATTTCAACCTCCACTTAATTACCATGACATCAACATGACATGAAGCACAAAAAAGAGAATAAATATATAAATTATGTTGCAACTACGTAATCAAGAGAGTTTCATCACCCCTAAGTTGAAAGAGATTAGCCTCTCATGTTTATTATTCTAACAACGAACGTAGATTGCAACATAGAACAAAAACAAGAGAAAAAGAAAATAAAAATAAAATAAAGGACAATATATTCTATTAGCAGAAAAGAAAATAGCATGTAAAAAAAAACTAAAACTAAAGAGAACAGGGAAGAAGAATTTTATTCCAAGCAAGAATTACAGAATAAAACCTAAGATTGAATGAAACCAAATGAACTTGATACAAGTGTATTTATAGCTGATATGATAAAGAAATTTTGGCTAATTACACAATGTGGGACTAAAGATTTAGCCCAAATAACACATAAGCCTGTGTGAACGCAGCTGTAGAGTGAGAGGTCTTGTAAATGAGCTAATGTCAACGCAGTGGTCATGCTATAAAGTGAGAGGCCTTGCAAATGAGCCAATGTGAACCGCAGCTTGAGTCTTTAGTGAGCCAAATCTATCTAACTGAACTCTATTTGCAACCGTTCTTCAAGCTTTGAACTCTTCAAGCTTTAGAAATTTCAAACTTCACTCTTTTTAACCAAATTCTTCATGCTTTATCCATCAAATGCTCTAAACCATGCTTTTTATCAACAATCTGAAAACACAGCTATAAATACACAGTATCAATTATTTTAAATATAAAATAAGATAAATAAGGGGATAAAATTTAAACATTCACGTGTATATCAGTGGTTAAGATATATTGCCTGCACTATTCATTTTGGTTGGTAGATTATTTTTGATGTTACAGCGTAATCATCCTCGTCGTCTTTATATCATAATCATTGCTCTTCAATGTACCTATCTACTGGAAGTTTGCATCTTCATCATTTCACTTCACCCAGCCTGCTTCTTTATCGTCATTTGTTGTAAGGTAAAACCTTATTTGAACATTAATTTATGACTTCTGGTTGATGATGAAATCCATTGTCCTAATTTTGGAACTTCTTAACCACTGATAACAAACTGTTACCAATATTCTTTTGTTTGGGTATTACAATATAACATACCGGCATAATGTTTTCTATAAATTGCTGAAGGCGTTACTGCTTTCTGTTATGGTTACGTGCATTGTCTAGTCTAGTGTATGTTTGTATTAAATCGGACATCTTAACCATTTGTTTTAAAATAAGATTAAAAAATTCAGCCTGCAATTGGGAATTAATCTACTGGTTAACCAATATGTTGCATTTAAATGTGATACAGGGATTCAACTTTTATCTCTAAATTGATACACTTGTTAATAAGGTATTATTGTATTACTGTATCACTGCTTACCAGTCCAGTTTTTGCTGCAGGATTGTGTTCTTTTTGCAGCCATCAGTTATGATTTTGTGTAGTTGTGTCATAATAGAACGTTTGTTTGCTTGCCTGCGTACATTTTTCCTAAGCTATTCTTCAAAGTGCCTTTTCTTTCATTGTGTAACAACCTAAATTCCGACAGACTTAAAAATCCTAATTTACCGAAACTCGAATTGGCTTGTCTGGTATCCTGCAGAAAAGATAGAGATAATAAATATATCAAAGCAGAAAACATCTTACAACGGAATGGAATAAAATATAATATAATCAAATTTAGCCTTACCAAAGTAATAATACTGCATAACCAGTATACCATATCACTGCCATAAACCTAACCTATGAATGTGTTATGAGGAGGGGGTCAAAACACAAGTTATAGTGACTGGACTAAATTTCACATTCTAGAATAACCCTATATATACTGTTCAGTTACAATTTCTTACTGATTAGGGTGTTTTGGGTTAATAGCACTCAAGGCTTTACACACATGTCGTACCTATCTACATCCAAGTAGATTAACCTAATATAGTATATACGTAGCTACCCCCAATATATCAAGGTACTCCTCTTGGTACCCTCCTCGCACGGTCCCCGCAGTCAAGCCATGTTAGCGTATACAATTCTCATCTTACGCCTACCACACCACGTTCCGCACAGAACTACCATCGCTATGCTACATAGGCGTACGGACTGCCATATCTAATCTCATCGGTCAAATCATGTCTCAGCACAAAGTAATGGCCTAATGTCTATGATACACCACCTTGTGCGGTGTGCATGTACCTAGACCCTTGCGCGTACGTTCTGTCTATTACCTCTGTTGAATCAGGTCTTAGCACAGAGTAATGCCCTAACGTATACGATACACCACCCGCTGTGGTGTGCATGTACCTAGAACCTCATACGTACGTTCTGTCTACTATACGCCGAGTCTCGTAATAGGGATACAACTGAATGCACAGAACTTAGTTGGGAGATTTTCCATATCTGTATAGGTCCGCTAAAATGGTCTAATGTACAGATATCTAAACTATGGTCTGCATTTTCACAGTAATTATGGTTCCACCTTGACCCCTCCCTCAACTAGTGAAAGACTACATCAAGAGCTAAGTGACGTGCCCATAGCAAGCAATGTACATCCAAATTGGTGTGTCCTGCAACCAAATTCTCGATAGTGAAAGATCGATGGTCTGTTGGTTTAGCTCTAGTCATTCTGTATCACGCTGACCACTGATGACAGGTACCCGATGATTACTATCGTTTATTTGGTCCTAACAAGCCTCCCCATAACGTAACCGCCGAATCACCTAACGTCACCCACCATAGCCTTCTTACTGCAAAATTACTGTTGCAGCCAGTGTATACTCACCGGGTGGTAACGAGCAAACCCAACTTGTAGCGACCCACTTTTTCGTATAGTTTAAACCAACATTTAACAACCCATGTCAACTCAAATTGCACAGAAAAGCAGATAGATAGGAGAAAGATATTAGAAGGTGAGAGAAGAAAGAAAGAAATATTAGAATAGAACAATAAGAAGATCAGAATCTCATAGCGGAATAGACAAAATATAATATATAGAAATGCTTTACACAAAAAGGACTGTATATATATTACAACATCAGAGTATACATACATTCCATACAACACATAGTATAATAATCCAATACCAAAAAATATGGATATACGTCTCGACTCCTTCTCCTTATTCTAAAGTTCCAAGCGATATGTAACCTAAAAATATGCTTGGTCTAACCCGATCACATTTGAGGCAAAGCAAAATTCACCCAAACCAGTCTGGAATACTTTCAATGGTAAATTCACATAGCAAACAACTTGCTTAACTTTAGAAAATCCCTTTAAAAGAAAACATAATAGTAAGACTAGCCCACACATAAACATGGATGGTTTTTACCTTACTATAATCCAAAACATTTCTTGATATATCAAAATCCAGTGATATTATAATAGTGTTTATCAAATCACAAATAAATAACCATCTAGTAGAACGCATGCATCTTACGCTCTACATATTCATCATAAAAACAAAAACCGCAAGGTGATTATTGGAGATTGGATTCCAACTATGATAAGGTACGGGACAACCTTCTAATCAGTGCACTCTAGAGAAGATACACTGGGGTTCAACAAGAACATCTCGCAACCTATCCACACATGACTGACCACTCATTCAGCTTGAGTGTATCGAATATATTGTCACCCTACGGCTTTATGGATCCACCGTACTTCCGCAGAGATACAGATTACGAAAGAAGAACACATAACGAAATTTATCTAGATGGTGAAAATATACCCTGCATTGGAATGACCCACCTAGCCATGCTGCCTGCCCGATTTCTGTCATTTCCCGGTTGATGAGGTTTGAGGTTACGTTTACCTTTTTAGATAACATCACATAACTTTGAATGTTAAATGATCAGATCCGTCACATCACTTATTGACGCCCACAAATATACTCTAGGCGTTAAGCAAGAGAATTTCTCCGCCACCAAACTTGGTATATTTGTAAAAATCAACGTACGTGAGTTTTCAGGAAATACTCTGCCAGACATTCATCCATAAAAGTCATCCAGGAACAGGATGAACCAAAGTCACCCTTCTACCGCATCCTAGGAATCCCCCTATAGATCAGTAGTGAGTAGCCCTTGCAAATCCATAGATTTCAATCACGATAGTAACACAGTTTATCTTCGGGAGCGACCTAAAAATTATATGTAGTTCTTCTGTTTCATGAAGATCTACAGTCTTCAGTTGCTCCATCTTCATTTGCTGCAAGTCAGTTTTGATCGCAACATTGATTCGAAGTGGATTGGGTCTAGTTCCCTTCCCGGTCTCTTCGAAACAATGCGTCAAAAGGTCTAATAACATATTCATTGCTAATCGGGTTTTTAAGTATCAACTCACACAGTATGGTTTAGTATATTGGCAGCTCTAATTCATTCATTAAAACTATTTCATTGATCCCTAGAAATCGATTCCATATTTTCTTGTCTCAAATCTCATTATTTACATTATGCCGAAAACAATAACATATCATTATTTACCAAACTCCAGTTCATTTCTTTATTTCAAAACATCACTATATATTTGTCAAATCTCTTTTATTTACTTTTGCCTTATGAAAATCATCATATATTCTTAACTCAAGGGTGATAATAAATTCACAATCAAACTTGAGTTAAACAATGTTAAGTATACATTATTTTATTAAAAATCCAATAATTCTAATAACATTTCAAAACCTTATCAATAACGTCGCATTATTTCTCTTGTAGAAATAATAAACAAATTCAACACTGCTACCATTTCAAAAAATATCATCCCTTGATAGTGAAGCCATTCAAGTTGGGGTATTTTAGTTAACTCTCAGATCTTGACCAACAACATTCTTATCTCAGAATAGATGAAAGTTTGAAACACAAACCTATCATTCCATTTACTACCAATTCAATTTACAATTTTATTCAAAACATGGTTTTAATAACCATTTCTTTCATTTGGTATATCTATTCTCAAAATAAATCTCTTTTACTTTTTATTCAAGTAAAACTAACTAACACAAACTCTTTTGCTTTTAATCTATGTAATATAACTCATTTTCATTTGGATTTATTTTAAAACCCATTTACTAAGTTCTTTACAGAAAATTCAACTAAGTTCTTACCTTTGAAAATATTCTTCTAATTAAAATCATTTCACTCAATCTAATTCTTTAAATAAAAGCTTATTTTGGACTCATCGCATGAGTATAACTTCATTTACAAAACTTGGATTAATCCATTAATCTTCCTCCTTTGAAAATCATATTTTCAAATTTCCTTCATTTTACTTAATGTAAAATCTTACTTAATCTTCACGTTAGCTTACAGGTCTCTCTTATCGAATCTTTTACGATAACCTATTTCACATCTTTTCTATTTTAATAATCAAGTCTTACATTAACTTTAGTTGATTTAGCTCTCATCATAATTTGATTTAAGTTTCATTCCAAAACTCGATTCTCCTTAATTGATTTCCATTAAAATAAATCACTTTAATTATTACTGTTAATAATTAATTTCATTATATACTGAAGTAAAAATAGTTTACTTTACTAAAAACAGACCAGTTGATCACTTAACGACATTATTAAATGATAACTACTTCAATAATGATTTATCAGTTTATAAGCATATAAAATATTTTTAAATAAAAAGATAATCAGTATTTCAGAATTATTAAAATAAACCAAGGGTTCGTTAAACCATTTTATTAGATTTATCAAAGACCGATTAATCTAAGTATAAATTCCAATTAAACAATTGACTTCGTCAACTTAAACGTTAGTTATTTATTAACTGACTTCACTTATTCTCTTGTTAGATTAATATAATTAATATAATTATATTGCTTAACTGTTTTTCTCAAAACAATAATTTCCAAATATTAAACCATATGTTTAATTCAAGCTTCTATACTTATTAAACAAATATTGACTATTTTAAAACTTTTATTTTAAATAGAAATATAATTTAAAAACTTCACTTCAGTTACAAAAATAAATTTTGTAACTTCAATTATGTCAATTCGCCTTACGGTAAACTAACTTCTTGAAAACAACTTTTTAGCTCATTTGCTGCCAATAACTTAATCAATATCGTCTATTGATTAAAAACAACACATCAACGTTAAATTTCAATTCAACGTTCAATATCCAATCAACCGTCAACATCGAATCAAGATATAATGTTATTTGGGGGTAAACAGATCATATTTGAATAATATGGAAAAATAAACAACATACAAAATATATTTTGAGGAATCCGATCAGATCCCTCTAATCTGTTATCCCCTGCATCACAGATTCTAATAATATTTGATATTAATACACAAAAGGAATACTTAAATCAAATCATCCAATATGACATATTATAGGTGTCGAAAACCATTAAACAAGCAATAAGCAACCAAGGCATTCAATCATCTAATTATTATCATTAACGATGAATAATATTTTTATAAGAATTTAACACATCATAGAATTTCGGAAAGCGTGAGAGTTAACTCACCATTATTTTCGATTGTTGATTCGCACGTTGTTTCATATAATTTTTGTTGGAGAATGGAGTTTTGATGACAACAACCTTATTTCAATATTAATTGACTATAAAATATATATACTAACAACTCTATCTAGAATATATATACACACACACAAACATATGCATGATTTATATACAGGAAATATTACTGAAGACTGTACAGTTTAAAGATGTTAGAGATTCAGAATTCAGAGATATTTCAAGACTCATGAGTATTCAAGAGTTCACGATAAATATAGTTATAGAGTCCAGATTATGTAAGACTCTGAATAGCACTCCAGGTTCAAATTCAAATTTATTTCAAATTTGTTGAAAACAAGAATTTTGATTAATGTCAACAAAGAGAAGAGCAATGGAAATCATGACATAGAGCTAAGTTTATATACATATTGAGTCGTGTTAGAATTATGTTAAAATATATCCTCAAGTGTAACACGAATATACAAAACAAGGCATATATATGTATATTATAAGGTTTTAAAAAGCCATGACTATACAGACTCATCTGTACCAGTCGACTAGTGGAAATATAACCAGTTGACCGGTCAGCATGTTTCTGTACAATAACGGCTAATTTTAAAAGGTTTTAAATCCATAAGTTTTACATTATGATTCAATTAGTCGACTGATGGTTTTTAGACCAGCTGAATGATTTGAAATAGAAGCCTTTGTTATGAAGAGTCACTTCTTTCATGAAGAGATTTCTCTTCAATTATGAATAGAAATAGATGCAACTTTTTGCTAAAACCTTCCATGGAGGAATGCTTCTCTTCTACAATTATATAAGCACTACAAACATGTTTTCTAAATCACCGATTCTCATTCTATTCTCCCTAATTTCTGATTTGCACTTCTACATTCATTGCATTCCAAAGCTCTTCCAAATTCAAGTTACTTGTTGAATCTTTGATAATATTTCATGTCTCTTGATTCAACAAGCAACATACTTCCTTCAATCTTCACATACACTTCAAATACTTAAGGACATACACTTCAAATACTTGAGGATAAGATTATAGGAAGGTTGTACTTCATCATGACTATTCTGTGTTGATTAGAGAACACATTCATGAGTCAAAACACTTGTAAATTGTGAAGTCCTGTGCGGATGCTCAAGCGTGGACATCCTTGTTGGAGCTCGGGTGTATTGTGACCTATCCCTCTAGGTTAAAAGGGGGCGTGATTGTGAATTCCGAAGAGGAGCTATGGGACTAGACGTAGGGCGAAAAGTCCGAACCAGTATAAAATTCTTGTTGTCTTTACTTACTACATTTATCTTTTACTTGTGATATATCTATATAGCTCATATTTTACCTGCTTAACTATTGTAGCTTATTAGTTAACTTATCATACACAATTCCGCTATATCCATATAAAGATCCTATTCTAAGTCACATACCGACTTCTCATTTGGTATGAGAGCAAGGCCATCATTTAACCGTAAAACCGTTATCTAATACATAGTTAATATGGATAACAACACTAGAACTAATACTGGATATACTGAAGGCTAAGCTACGGCAAGACCTCCCTTTTTTAATGGCATGAATTATAGCTATTGGGCTACACGAATGAGAATATATATGCAAGCTAATAGTTTTGACGCTTGGAACGTTACACAAAATGAGTATACACAACCTACTACTCTATATACTGAATGGTCTGAAAATGAAAAAGCAGAGGCTACCGCCAATGATAAAGCCAATAAAATGTTGCATTGTGCCTTGGACAGAAATGAGTTTAATTAAGTTTGTATGTGCAACACATCATATGAAATCTGGAGAACACTCAAAGTTCCCGAACTTCCCCGTGAAGGAAAGCCCGGATTGAGTTGAGAACACGATAAATTAGAACATAAACAGAAGAACATTTCATTGCTTATTACAACAATTTCATCAGAATACAAGAATATTCAAGAGTGTACATGAATAATATACAGAACAAAAATATCAGAGATTTACAATTTACAATGCAGCGGAAAATAATACAAAACACAACTGAAAAGAATATACGGATACAGAGCTTTCCGAATATCATTCCAGCTGTAAACCAGGATCCTGTGAATATAAATCTGCAAAACTAAAACTACAAGCTTCCCATGTGGAAAATAGGGGCACCTAGAGTTTAGGTTAAAACAATAAACAACAAGTCAGTCATGTGACTGGTGTGAGAACAAAAACAATTATTAAATCTTTATTTTAAAACAAGGTAAATCTAGGGACCACGCCATATAACACGGAACGGGTTTCCTCCCAAGATTGCCAGTGCAAAAACAAACAGCGCAATGCTTTTTGGAAAAATGAAGCTATTATAAGACCCAGGTCCCATCACATAATGCAGTGCAAGCCTGAGGATAGGGTTTTCCATTATAATAGCCAAACATGCTTGGTACGTTAAAACAAATCATTTGATACTATTATAAGTGCATAGTGTTTAAAACAACTTCAAATATAAATGTATCAGTCCTAGACGCCATGGGTACCATATATCATGTCACCAATACTAGGCTCTACAATCAAAATCGCAATTGTCACGTATTGGAAGTTGGACTTCCATCTGTGAACCAAGGCAAGGGATCATCCTTACCGCTTTGAAATGTTCTAGCCCGTGTCTCGGAATTAGAGCTCGAGTGACCCTTGGATCGTCAGGGCCGGTCCACTCGATGTGGATTAAAATGCCTGAACACTATGTTTCCCCGCCCTATGAGGCGTCAATCTAGTCTGTATAAAGACCATCCATCGGCTCCGCAGACACCGATATAACCGAGACGCCTCACTATCCATCATCCACATAAGAAAAACATCTTGGCATGCAAAACCCAGACACCACTCCTAGCTAGAAGGAAATGCATGCCCTCCCTGAAGTCCTCTCCCATTTCTGGTTCACACCGAGGTGCTAGGCTCGTGAATTTACCCTACACAAAGCTATGCTATATTAAAGCCGTGCTTCGACCATCAACCACAAGACTATGCTTTTGAACAGAAGCCTTGATCATTTGCATCTCAGCATGCTACACAGGCAATTCACGCTATGCAATCGATGTATATCAATCACACAGAATGAAATCCAATGTCAGACACACATCCGTTTACAAGTTCGTTGTGGGTCTGAACAATACCAGGGGCACCTTATTCCTCGTCCATATATCCAATACAGGAGAGAGGCCCTCGCATATCCGGTCGATCTCCAAGTACGTTGGGACGATCACCACTTATTACCTTGTCTTGGGTGTACAGCCCAATCAAGACATCAGTAATCATCCAAACGACGTGAAGACCTCTGATCCTCGACCACCGTCTTCATCCTCGACGTATCGTCGAATCAGTTATTCAGAATGGGATAAAACCAGTATTTTTGAATAACTTGCGTATATAATAAACAAGTGCTATAAAAACACAACATACGCCTCATTCCAATCTAGAATATTCCCTTATTCAAATATTCTTATACTTTGGGAAAGGTTCCCATTAATGTTATCAAAGATAAATTCATTAAATTTATTCTTTAATCTTCCTTTGGAAACAATCCATACCAAATTATGGTTTATCCGAAACTAGTTGGGATTAGCGCTCCTTACCGAAGTAATCATTTGTTTAATTTCCCAATCCCAATCTATTCTCCCATGAAGCAAAACTGGTAATACTTCATATCTAACACCACGGTGTTATCGGTAAATTAAATTACCATTTCACGTTCAAATCTAATTAAAGATTTAACTATCGCCTGGAGTAAAACTGGTGGTACTCCATTCTCGATCATTTCTTGGATTTGATAATTTTAGTTATCAAATTCACCTTTCAATCTATTTAAAGATTCATTAAAACTCTAATTCAGTTTTAATTTCCAACAATCATTACTTAATGATTTTTCAAAGTTAAGAAATAAATCTTACCTTTAACTGGGTTAAAGAACTAATGTCATTTAAAACACATCTCACGATAAACCCAAAATCACATTCCATTAACAAAGGAATCTTCATGGAAAACAGATCAATATATATAATCGATATGAACTTCCATATCCAACCGATGTTATAAATGGAATAACGGCAAAGCCTCTTAAATTCCTTATATAGTAACAGTGTGGATTTTCAAATCCAATTTATTTTATTTAAAAATTATTAGATTTCATATCTAGTTAATAACTAGTTCATTTCGATAAAAATCTATTTTTTTCTTTTCAAATATGGAATTTTTCATCCCAATTCTTTCCAAATCATTTCTTATGATTTTACACGAATTATTGATATTTTTAATAATTTTATCAAGGCCCGTACAGTCGATTTCCATAAAGGGTCATTGAACTGCACTTACAACGACTTTTCCAAATTTGATTTGGACATAATTCATAATCCAACCGTTAGATTTCTAATTTCTGGCATTCGTTAGAAAGCTCTTTTCGATATGAACCCAACGGTTTCGGTTTTAGGAGAAGCCGACGGTCAGATCTCCCGTAATGTCCATTCGAAGTTAATGGTCGAAATTCGCGAACTACCGCAGCGCAGCGCATTCTATTCAGGCCACTATATTATATATATTTTGTCAATTTCCATTTAAAACGTATTTATAAATCGTTTTAAATTCGTTTTCAAAATGATTTCAACTTTGTGTTCAATTTCAAATCAAAATTGAATATTCCATATCGTTAATATATAAATGATAATATTTCCAAAGCATTAGATTTTTGAAATCAATTCCTTTTCGATATTCATTATGGAAATGAATAAAATAAATATAAATATTGTTCACGTCAAAATGGCATTAATCTAATCAACACGGCTATATATATTTAAATATATTCGCATCCATCCCAAATCGGACATCAAAATCATATTTTGATCTTTTACTGAATTTTATTTTAAAATATTCATTATTTTAAAATATTCGTTATTTAAAAATATTCATTCTTTCTGAACTGGAATTAAACACAGTCAATTACCATATAATGTCATTATATGGATTTCATACAACATATGTATACAACAACAGTGATAAATAATCATCCATCATCCAGAGTGCGTTCTACACTGCATAAGCATTGAATATAAATATTTAATGTTTACAACAGTCTGTCAACCTATCGATTGACATACAACTAAACAGTTGGGATCAATGTACGTCAAATATCTTCCCAACACCCGTGTGGGGTTTCAATCCACAAACACTGAATATTATTTGTGCAGTTGGGCGATGTGTAAAATATATGGTCCCAATCCATATCAGTAAAATGGGTGTTCATAAACAAATCATCTGATTTGTAAATGAATATTTATTTTATTCATATCAACGTTAAAAAATATATTTTTAGCGATAAAATATTTTATTCAACATATGAATATTCTATTCAGTTCTTTTATACAATAAAAATGATATTTTTATTATTCTAACATATTTTAGAAAATTTTGGCGGTATAACAGCGCGATACCAAAATCGGGTAATGTCTAGCATTACCCCTCTACTGATATTGGCTTGCGCCATACACACATAACAATTCTAATCAATTCATTTCACCCAAACAACCAAATTCAACCAATTAATCTAATCAACCAAATTAAACAATCAAACAAGTCGTCCATGGTCTGTGGACGACGGGGAACAGTTCATATATGCAGTTATAAAATAAATAACTGTATAAACAAATTCAGTGAGAGAGTTCTCACCTTGGGTTTCAACTCTTCCAGTTTATTTCTGAAATTCAGAACAGTCTGGATTTGCCCAAACTTCCAACACAATCTTTTTTCATGCTGTTCACATTAAAAATCATATTTTTAATTTCGTGCTATATATTTAAAAATCACATTTTTGTTTCAAAGCCATATTATAAAAATCCAATTTTTGTATATAAAAATCCAATTTTTATTATAAATCAAAATCATATCTTTCTAACACTACTACATATGTAAAGATTATATTTTTATAACGTTATTCATGTAATAAAAATCATATTTTAATTATCTATAATATAAAAATCATATTTTTATTATCTCTATAATATAAAAATTATATTTTTATTTCGATGAATACACTATAAAAATCACATTTTTATAATATTACTTCTTGTATAAAGATTTAATTTTTATCTTGCTACACATATCATAAAGATCGAATTTTTATCACGCTACATGTAAATTAAAAAGCACATTTTTAAACTAACCATTTCTATGAAACTCCATATTCTCAATAAAAAGAATTTCAGAAAGTTAAAACAAGGGTGTTTATATAAGAATTTAAATTACTTACAGGTTTTCTTTTTTTTTCTAAAGGGGGGATGGGGAGATCGGAGGAAGGCAGCGCCGGGGCTCTAACGGTGGCAGGAGGTGGCAGAATCCACTGGTAGTGCTGTAGGTCCTGCGGCGATGGGTTTAGGCGGGATTTGGGGTTTCTTGGTCGGAGGGAGGAAGGAGAGAGAAGGCGCTAGGGAGGAGGAGCCGGGGGTGGCGCGTGGAGGTGAGGCACGATGGTGGGAGCCCACCTGCGATGGCGCGGCGACGAGAAGAGAAGAGGGAGGGTGGAGTCGATTTGAGGAATGAGGCGCATCGGGTTTTCTGAGAATGGGAATGGGGTTGGGGTGTTTATATATATATATATTAATAATTTAATATTATTTTCTTTCTGTAAGAGTTGACTTTTTATTCAAACTCCTTTTCGAACCTAACGACTGTCGCCCCTAGCTAATTACCCCCATTCGAAACGGAATAGGGTATGTTTCGTAAGCTAACTCGACTGTTTCGACTAGTTTCCATTAAATTTAAAATGTGAACTAGTGTATATTGAATTTGAACGCACATTTCAATTTACTTGGGCCACATACTAACTCTAAAAATTCCCGAAAAATTATTTCTAGCCTCGTATTGACGATACGGTCCTAATAAAACTAAAGTGGAATCTAGCAATAACTTGACATCCCGGATCCAACAAAAGTGATTTCGTCGAAAATGGAGGTCTTTTGCAAAATCGCTATTTTAAGGGCTATATTTCCATAACAACTATTCTGAAATTTCAACTGGGCATAACTTTTTATTCCTACTATGAAATTTCAATTTTTCGGATTCATTGCAAAGATATTCTCAAATAGATTTATTGTTTTTGGTTTTGCCAAAATCCGGTTTATTTTGAATCATGTACATTCATTTGAATTTTGAAATCGAATTTTCAAACTACCGCGCCATTTCCAATTCCTTTTATAATTAAAAATAAATATTTATATTCTAACTTCGATCTATATAAATATATACGTTCTAATTCTATTCAAAATAAATTTCTCGTCATTATTATTTAAAATAATTCATTTTAAATATTCAAAATTCATTAAAATTGCCAAAATAAAAAATTTAAATTAGTTCTGGTTTTCCAGGTTGTTACAATCTCCCCCACTTAAAATCTTTTCGTCCTCGAAAAGGAATAGAGCTGAAAGTTGTTTTACTAATTAACTCAACTTTCAGTTTGGCTTTCATTCTTCAACTTTTCAGTTTGGCTTTCATTCTTCAACTTTTCAGTTTCTAAAATTTTTCCAATTCTTCAAAATTTTGGCTAACATCCTAAATTTTTGAAAAATTTCGCCATAACCTCCTTTGTACGGGGAGCACCGGGAAAATCCCCAAACCGCCACATAGGCCCTCTCATCTCAAAAGGAAAAAGAAAAAGCCAAGTGGCTAGCTAATCGGCTCATAAAATCATCCAAACCCAATAAATTAGTAAACATGTACCTATTTGTCGGGCATACAATTTTATTCCTCTTCTCTAGGCTTCTTGCTATGACCTGTTCACACATATATATATGTACGTGCATGCATTTCCAAACACTTTGCAATTCAGTTCAATACAAATTTGGCCTAATTCACCTGTCATTCACATGTTGGTTTAAATGAATTATCATACAACACAAACATCAATCAATTAGTGAATTAACATTTCAAATTCATAATTTTAACATATATACAGAAAACAATGTTTTTGATGCCAATTTACAACAATAGCTCTATCTAGTTTTGGTTCTCACACCAGTCTAATGGAAATATATAGATATCCCACCTTCGAAACTCGAACATAAACTCTGATGATGGTATTCTGATCATTAGAATCATTTACGGGCGACTAGAGTGTGATTCTATATCTGCCCAGTATATTAAAACTTCGAATATACGTTCATGAAGCATTTAAGCAAAATCTCATATACTCGATTGCCAAAATCAACTTAAAATAAAATATCCAATTATGTATAATATGGTTTAAATTTTCAAAAAAAAAATTGTTTTCACTTTTATTTTAAAAATAACAATCTTCAGACTCATTCTAGGATACTACTGATCCCATCTCTAACGAGTCATTCCCATTGGGTATTACTAATCCAATATCTGATGTATTCTTTCGTTCGGTTCTAATGTCTTGTCCTCGAGCTCTGTAAACCAAAGCTCTGATACCAAATATAATAGCCCGACGAAATCCGGTAGGCTTTGCAACCATCCCTTCATCCCCTAAAGCAGCAGGTAAAACCCACCGTGGCTACACTGGTCCCTCGTTATCACTTGTTTCACGGCCAGCCTCTCGACCGTATCACACAACAACCAACCCTCAAAAGGGACATGTAAGGGTAAGAGTCTCCTGTTCGCCACCAAACCGCGAAGCGAGAACCCCTATCACGCGTACCCAGCCCACACAGGACCAACAATAAGAACTGGTAATACTTCATATCTAACACCACGGTGTTATCGGTAAATTAAATTACCATTTCATGTTCAAATCTAATAAAAGATTTAACTATCGCCTGGAGTAAAACTGGTAGCACTCTATTCTCGATCATTTCTTGGATTTGATAATTTTAGTTATCAAATTCACTTTTCAATTTATTTAAAGATTCATTAAAACTCTAATTCAGTTTTAATTTCCAATAATCATTACTTAATGATTTTTCAAAGTTAAGAAATAAATCTTATCTTTAACTTGGTTAAATAACTAATGTCATTTAAAACACAGCTCACGATAAACCCAAAATCACATTCCATTAACAATGGAATCTTCACGGAAAACAGATCAATATATATAATCGATATGAACTTCCATATCCAATCGATACTGTAAATGGAATAACGGCAAAGCCTCTTAAATTCTATATATAGTAACAGTCTTCCTCAACAGAAGTCCACTTCGATTATTACCAAATCGAATTCCATTCCATTCCAATTTATTAAATTGGAAAACTTCACTTTGGAAAATTTCCTTTAAATCTTAATAAAAGATTTAAAAATTCCACATCACATTTCACTGTAAATTGGATTAAAGAACGAATGTCATTAAAAACACAGTTCACGATAAACCCAGTTCAAATTCCATTTTATTCCAATTATTAAATATAATTGGAAACTCTAACAATCTTAATTAAAAGATTTATTCTCTTCACATGGGGTTCAAGAACAGTGTTGTTGAAGACACCATTCACGACAAACCCAAAATCCCATTTGATATTAAATACAAAACTCCGAATAGAAAATATATCGGCTTATATTAAATATCAAATTCTGAACTCAACAAACATCATATTGGAATAATGATATATATATCTTCCAAATTCCTCCGCAAAGTCTGTATAATCGCAGAATCCAATATCGAAATATTCCGAAGATAATTTCAATTCAAATCCATTCCGATTCATATATTGGAAATTCTGGTTATTTTTAAAACCATTTCAAATCCAATTTATTTTATTTAAAAATTATTGGATTTCATATTTAGTTAATAACTAGTTCATTTCGATAAAAATCCATTTTTATCTTTTCAAATATGGAATTTTCATCCCAATTCTTTTCAAATCATTTCTTATGATTTTACACAAATTATTGATATTTTTAATAATTTTATCAAGGCCCGTACAGTCGATTTCCATAAACTGTCATCGAACTGCATTTATAGCGACCTTTTCCAAATTTGATTTGGAAATAATTCCAAATCCAACAGTTAGATTTCTAATTTCATGCATTCTTTGGAATGCTCTTTTCGATATGTACCCAACGGTTCCAGTTTTAGAAGAATCTGACGATCAGATCTCCCGTAATGTCCATTCGAAGTCAATGGTCAAAATTCGCGAACTACTGCAGCGCGGCGCGTTCTATTCAGGCCATTATATTATATATATATATAATATAATATATATTTCATCGGTTTCCATTAAAAATGTATTTTATAAATCGTTTTAAATTCGTTTTGAAAATGATTTCAACTTCATATTCAATTTCAAATCAAAATAGAATATTCCATATCATTATTATATAAATGATAATGTTTCCAAAACATTAGATTTTTGAAATCAATTCCTTTTCGATATTCATTATGGAAATGAATAAAATCGATATAAATATCGTTCACGTCAAAATGGCGTTAATCTAATCAACACAGCTATATATATTTAAATATATTCGCGTCCATCCCAAATCAGACATCAAAATCATATTTTGATCTCTTACTGAATATTATTTTAAAATATTCGTTATTTCAAAATATTCATTCTTTCTGAACTGGAATCAAACACAGTCAATTACCATATAATGTCGTTATATGGATTTCATACAACACATGTATACCACAATAGTGATAAATAATCATCCATCATCCAGAGTGCATTCTACACTGCATAAGCATTAAATATAAATATTTAACGCTTACAACAGTCTGTCAAACTATCAATTGACATACAACTAAACAGTGGGGATTAATGTACGTCAAATATCATCCCAACACCCGTGTGGGGTTTCAATCCACAAACGCTGAATATTATTTGTGCAGTTGGACGATATGTAAAATATATCGTCCCAATCCATATCAGTAAAATGGGTGTTCATAAACAAATCGTCTGATTTGTAAATGAATATTTATTTTATTCATATCAACATTAAAAATTATATTTTTAATGATATAATATTTTATTCAACATATGAATATTCTATTCAGTTCATTTATACAATAAAAATGATATATTTATTGTTCTAACATATTTTAGAAAATTTTGGCGGCATAACGGTGTGATATCAAAATCGGGTAATGTCTAGCATTAGCCCTCTCCTGATATTGGCTTGCGCCATACACACATAACAATTCTAATCAATTCATTTCACCCAAATTCAACCAAATAATCTAATCAACCAAACCAAACAATCAAATAAATCGTCCATGGTCTGTGGACGATGGAGAACAGTTCATATATGCAGTTACAAAATAAATAACTATATAAACAAATTCTGTGAGAGTTCTCACCTAAGGTTTCCACTCCTCCAGTTTCTTTCTGAAATTCAGAAGAGTCTGGATTTGCCCAAACTTCCAATGCAATTTTTTTTCACGCTGTTCACATTGAAAATCACATTTTTAATTTCGTGCTATATATTTATAAATCACATTTTTGTTTCAAAGCCATATTATAAAAACCCAACTTTTATATATAAAACTCCAATTTTTATTATAAATCAAAATCATATCTTTCTAACACTACTACATATGTAAAGATTATATTTTTATAACGTTATTCATATAATAAAAATCATATTTTTATTACCTCTATAATATAAAAATCATATTTTTATTATCTCTATAGTACAAAAATCATATTTTTATTTCGATGGATACACTATAAAAATCACATTTTTATAATATTACTTCTTGTATAAAGATCTAATTTTTATCTTGCTACACATATCATAAAGATCGAATTTTGATCATGCTACATGTAAATTAAAAATCACATTTTTAAACTAACCATTTCTTTGAAACTCCATATTCTCAATACAAAGTATTTCAGAAAGTTAAATCAAGGGTGTTTATACAAGAATTTAAATTACTTACAGGGTTTTTTTTTTTCAAAAGGGAGGAGGGGGAGACCGGAGGAAGGCGACACCAGAGCTCTAACGGTGGCAGGAGGTGGCGGAATCCGATGGTGGTGCTATAAGGCCTAGGCGATGGATTTAGGCGGGATTTGGGGTTTCTTGGTCGAAGGGAGGAAGGAGAGAAATGGCGCTAGGGAGGAGGAGCAAGGGAGGGGGTGGCGCGCGAAGGAGAGGCACGGTGGCAAGAGCCCGCCTGCGGTGGCGCTGCGATGAAAAGAGAAGGGTTTAGGCGGAATCGATTTGACGAATGGGGGGAATCGGGTTTTCTGAGAATGGGAAAGGGGGTCGGGGTGTTTAAATATTTATATATTGATAATTTAATATTATTTTCTTTCTATAAGAGTTGACTTTTTATTCAAACTCAATTTCGAACCTAACGACTGCCACCCTAGCTATTTACCCCCATTCTGAACGCAATGGCATGTTTCATAAGCTAACTCGACTGTTTCGATCAGTTTCCGTTAAATTTAAAATGTAAATCAATGTATATTGAATTTGAACGCGCATTTCAATTTACCAGGGCTATATACTAACTCTAAAAATTTCTAAAAAATTATTTCTAGCTTCGTATTGACAATACAGTCCTAGTAAAACTAATTTCATCAAATTTGAAGGCCGTTTGAAAAATGACCATTTACTGGTCGATCTAAATTGTCTAAAACATGTTTTACTTCGCCACACTTGCATATTAATTCCAAAAATTATGAATTTTGGAATCTAGCAATATATTGACATCCCAGATCAAACAAAAGTGGTTTCGTCGAAAACGGAGGTCGTTTGCAAAATCGCCATTTTTAAGGGTTATATTTCCATAGCGACTATTCTGAAATTATAACTGGGCATAACTTTTTATTCCAGCTATGGCATTTCAATTTTTCGGATTTGTTGGAAATATATTCTCAAATAGATTCTAATATTTTTGGTTTCTTCAAAATTTGGTTTATTTTGAATCCTGTACATATATTTGAAATTTGAAATCAAATTTTCAAAGTACCGCGCCATTTTCAATTCCTTTTTTAATTAAAAACGAATATTTGTATTCTAACTTCGATCTATATAAATATATACGTTCTAATTCTATTCAAAATAAATTTCTTTTCGTTATTAATTTAAATGATTCATTTAAATATTCAAAATTCATTAAAATTGCCAAAATAAAAATTTTAAATTAGTTCTGATTTTTCGGGTTGTTACAGTTCATCATTAAGGAACTAACAAGGTCAAACGAAGCAAGATATCCATGCTTAAAAACTAGTTTCGAAATTTTAGAATGAACGAGAATGAGTCCGTAAATGACGTGTATTCACGTTTTCAAAACATTTATCATTCTCTATTAGGACTAGGAGAAAAGTACCCTGATTTTGATATAGTCTCAAAAAATTTAAACTCTTTAATGGATGAATGCGAAAGAAAGGTGTTAGCTATCGAGGAAGCTAATGATCTCTCTGCCATGAAACCCGAAGAGTTAATCGGTAGTCTCCTGTCCTATGAAGTAAATTTGCAGGCAAAAGAAAGCACATGTATAAGACAAGAAAAATTTAGCTTTTCATGCTGAGAAAGAAGATTCAGATTCAGACGAAGAGGATATTGCTTTTGTAGCAAAATGTTTAGAAAGTTTCTGAAATATATAAAAGGCTAAAGCAAGAATGTGAAAAAGAATTTATCAAAAAAGCCTGATCCAGCATTAGTGGAATGCTTTAATTTTCACAAAACCGAACATTATCAAAAGAATTATCCAAAATTGAAGAAGAATCACAACAAAAACCGAAAATAAAAAAGACGAGCATTCTCAGTCACTTGGGATAATTATGATTCGATAGTGACAGCTATAGTGACAACGAGCAAGCAAATGTATGCTTCATGGCAAAGGATACTGAGGTTAGTGAAATTACTTATGATGAATTAATGGAAATTAATACGGAAGTTTTAGAATCTAGAAATAATTTTAAAAGAAAGTATAAATAAGCTAATGAAGATAGAAAAAGAGCAGAATTTGAAAGAGATTTATTAAAATATGAAAAAGAGATTTTAGAAGATGAGATCAGAAAATTACAGGAATCTCTTTCAGTAGCAAATTCTCAAATCTCTATGTTAAGTCAAGAAATTGAGACACAAATTAAGAATAAGAATGATATATTAGCGAATCATGATTTGAATAATAAAATTAAAGTTATAGAATTAGAAAATTTTAGTTTAAAAGTTAAACTAGATAGTATTTCTAAAAATGTTAACAATTTTAATAAAGGTAGAGAGAATTTATCTAAAATATTAGAAAATTATCAACCAGTTTCTAGTAAAAAGGGAAAAGGATATGATCAAAAAGCAAAACAGAAATCTAGTTCTTGGAAATCTAATATTAAACCGGTAATTTCTAGTAGTACATTAGATATTTCTTCTAAATAAAATTACTCTGGAAATATTAGTATATGGGTTCTAAAAACCATTAATGTTCTTATTAGAAATAAATATATTAAGAATTTTTAGATACGATTCATAACAATATTAATTATATTTTCAAAAAGGATCTTGAACCCTCTTGGGATTGGCTTCCTAAGATTTAACCCTTAGGACCCTAACGGAGGAAGTGGGTACCAATAAAATTTTAAATTATTTTTTATAGGTTCTACTCAACAAAAATAGAGGAAAATGGATACTTGATAGATGTTGCTCAAAACACATGACAAGAGATCAAGAGATGCTAACAAATATCATTTATTCAAAAGGAGGAGCTGTCACGTTTGGAAATAATTCCGAAGGATATATCATCGGCAAAGGCAATGTGAGAAATTACGGTATTTCTAATTGACCTCCCATTTCTGATGTTTTATTAGTTAAGAACTTAAAACATAATTTATTAAGTATTTTCTAAATATTCGATAAAGGTTTTAAAATATATTTATATTTTGAATATGGCAGTTAATAATAATCCAAGTATGTGTTTATTAACCAAAGACAATGATCTTTGGTTATGGCACAAACGATTATGTCATATTAATTTTAAAACGATAAAAGAGATTTCTAAAAATGATCTTGTAAGAGGATTACCCGAAATAAAATTCAAAACTGAAAATTTGTGCAATGCTTATAAACTTGGGAAGTTAACCAAATCCTCTTTTAAATCTAAAAAGGTTATATCAACATTACAACCACTTGAATTACTACACATGGATTTATTCAGACCAACTCAGGTTCAGTCTATAAATCATAGTAGATATGTGTTTGTAATTGTTGATGACTTTTCAAGACATACTTGGACTATGCTTTTAAAGAATAAAAGTGATACTTTTGATATCTTTAGAAATTTTGTTAAACAAATTCAGAATTTTACTGATTTAAAAATAAAGAATATAGGAAGTGATCATGGAGGAGAATTTGAGAACGAAAATTTGATTTATTTTGTCAAAAGAAAAGAATTTTTCATAATTTTTCTTTTCCTAGAACTCCACAACAAAATGGAGTTGTAAAATGTAAAAATAAAAGTTTGCAAGAATGTGCCAGAATGTTATTAAATGGAAGCACATTGCCTAAACATTTCTGGACTGAGGCAGTTGTTACAGCTTGTTATGTTTTGAATCGCGTCTCCATTCGACCTCTTACTAAAAACACTCCATACGGACTCTTTACTAGAAGAAAACCAAATATTTCATATTTTAAAGTATTTGGTTCAAAATGTTATATTTTAAATACAAAAGACCAGCTTGGAAAATTTGATTCAAAATCCGACGAAGGAATATTCTTAGGATATTCTGAGCGTAGCAAAGCTTATTGTTTTCAATAACAATACCAGTAAAATAGAAGTTCATGTTTCATTTGATGAAAACTTTATTCAAATTTTTTGATACAGATACTGTGAAAAATAATTCTTCTCATGACGATAATATTCATATGTATAGAGAAGTTGAAAACGTTGTTCATAATAATATAGAAAATAATACTACGGAAATTCAAGATAATATCAATAATCAAAATATTCCTGTTAATGAAGTTAGATCTCCACCAAGGATATTATGAGATCATCTAACTCAAAATATTATTGAAGAAATAACTTCAAACGTAAGAACAAGAAGTCAACTTAATTTAGTAAGTAATGTAGCCTTCTTATTAAACATCGAACCCAAAAACCCTAAAGAAACATCTACAGATGAAAATTGGATAATTGCCATGCAAGAAGAATTAAACCAATTTGAACATAATTAAGTCTGGGAATTAGTTCCAAGACCAAATGATCAAACTATTATTGGAACAAAATGGGTTTACAAAAATAAAACAGATGAATTAGGTAATATTACTAGAAATAAAGCTAGACCTGTTGCACAAGGTTACAATCAAGAAGAAGGCATACATTATGAAGAAACTTTTGCTCCAGTCGCATGACTAGTTGTAATCCGAATTCTATTAGCATATGCATGTCATCATAACTTTAAACTATTTCAGATAGATGTTAAAAGCGCTTTCTTAAATGGTTATATTAAAGAAAGAGTATATGTTGAACAACCTCCGCTATTTGCTCATGAAAAATTTCATGATCATGTTTTTAAATTGAAAAAGGCATTATATGGTTTGAAACAAGCACCTCATGCTTGGTATGAACGTCTCAAAAACTATAGATTAGATTCAGCATTTCAAATTGGAAAGGTTGATCAAACACTTTTCGTTAAGAAAGCTAATAAAGATATTTTAGTAGTGCAAAAATATGTTGAAAACATTATTTTTGGATCAACAAATGATCGATTATGTCAGGAATTTTCAAAAAATTATTTATAGTGAATTTGAAATGTCACACATGGGTGAACTATCTTACTTTCTGGGTTTGCAAATTAAACATTTATCAGATGGAATTTTCATTAATCAAGAAAAATATTGTGCTAATCTAATAAAATGTTTTGGAATGGAAAACACTTCAAGTAAACTTACTCCAATGAGCACGACACACACTTAGATAAGGATGAAAATGGTAAAAGTGTCGATCAAAAGTTATATCGAAGCATGATAGGTTCACTTCTGTATTTAACTGCTAGTAGACCAGATATTATGATGAGTGTTTGCTTATGTGTTCGTTTTCAAGCTAATCTAAAAGAATCACATTTAAGGGCAGTAAAACGTATATTACGTTATCTTAGCAGTACCAAAGATTTTGGAATTTTCTATCTGAAAGATTGTTCCTTCGAATTAGTTTCATATAGTGATGCTGATTTTGGAGGATCATGGACGGATCGTAAAAGTACAAGTGGAACATGTCACTTTATCGGTAAATCACTTATATCTTGGTTCAGCAAGAAACATAATTGCGTTTTACTGTCAACATGTGAAGTTGAATATGTATCTGCTGCACTAGCTTGTGCTCAAGTAATATATATGCAGCAAACACTAAAAGATTTTAATGTTAATTTATCTAATTCCACAATTTATTGCGACAATACAAGCACAACAAATTTATCTAAAAATTTGGTAAACCATTCTAGAACTAAACATATTGATATCAAACACCATTTCTTGAGAGTTAATATTGAAAAACAAATCATCAACTTAGAATTTGTAAACTTGGAAAATCAAATTGCTGACGTATTTACTAAACCCCTTTTAGAGAATTCTTTCATAAGACTTCGATGAAAATTAGGGATTGTGTCTTTCAAAGATCTCTGAAAGATTATTCAATCACTTTGTGATCATATTGTTTAAATATTTTTTAATTTATGACAAAGGGGGATAATTATATTTTCTATGCTCACAATGATGGATCTATTTATTTACTGAAAATATATATGTTACTTCTATGCTTAAAATGATGGATCTATTTATTTATTGAAAATATATATGCTAACATTTTGCTATAGCAATCAAAACGGTAAGTTTATAAAATTACAAACTAACAAAATGTTGGAGAAATTCAGGGGGAGCCATATATTCAGGGGGAGAAATTCAAAACTTTCAACAAAAATGCAATATGTTGTCATCAATCAAAAAAGGGGAGAATGTTGAAAACAAGAATTTTGATTAATGTCAACAAAGAGAAGAGCAATGGAAATCATGACATAGAGCTAAGTTTATATATATATATAGATATATATATATATATATACACACACACACACACACAGATATTGAGTCGTGTTAGAACTATGCTAAAATTTGTCCTCAAGTATAACATGAATATACAAAACAAGGCATATATATATGTATATATATATTATACAGCTTTAAAAAGCCATGAGTGTATAGACACAACTGTACCAGTCGACTGGTGGAAATAGAACCAGTCGTCTGGTCAGCATGTTTCTATACAATAACGGTTAGAGGTTTTAAATCCAAACATTTGACTGTATGATTCAATCAGTCGATTGATGGTTTTTCGACCAGTTGACTGATTCGAAACAGAAGCCTTTGTTATGAAGAGTCACCTTCTTTCATGAAGAGATTTCTCTTCAATTATGAATAGAAATGGATGCCATTTTTTGCTGAAACCTTTCATGAAGGAATGCTACTCTTCTTGTAACATCCCAGAAATTTCGATATCTTAATTAAGGAATTTATCAATAATTTAAATGTGAACAATCAAGTTTATATTGATAACGGGGTTAGAAATTAACAATCGGATATATTCGAAATGGTTGATTGGAGATCAAATATTTATTGATTGAATATCTGGATTGAACTCGATTGGATATTTGAATTGGTTTTAAGATTCGACTGAAAAATATAAAAGAATTAATTTAAAAAAATAAACGTCATTGAAGTTAAACAAATCGGAGATTTTATTTGTTAAAAATATATGAAATTTTTCCTGGAGATGTGTGTATTCGTGTATACAAAGGAATTGAGTTTAACGTTTCGAGTTCGGAATCAAACAGACTTGTTTTGTGAACAAAGGAAATAAAATCAGTTAACCAATAAATAATTTAAATTAGCGTCGTATATAAAAAAAGTCAAATTACCACCAACCTAATTTTATTAAGTTCAGAACACGAAGACAAAGAAGTATGTATAAATATCGCATTTGGGTATTGTGTTAGCGGTACGAATTTAGTGCGTTCAGCGGTAATTCGCGCTATAGTAAATTAATCTCTAATATAACCTGCACCAGTTGAAATCACGCCAAACTAGCTTCTGATATACACCACTACACTATTACACAGTTGGACATCATTCTTATCAGCATGATTTTCTTCTATAAAATCATACGCTTGTTTCCATTCCTTCAGCAGAAATCCACATTCTTCAAAATAAAAATCCGGTCTTTTTCCCTTAATTCAATTTTAATGGCTGAGGAAAAACAAACCCTGTTCACCAATCCTCCAAATTAAAAATAATGGCCACTGCGAACTCTTCCACTTCACTCGCCACCAAATCGAAGCTGCATCGCCTCACCGAAGTCCTCCTCCATCGCCGCTGCCATTGGCCGCCACTTCCGCAAGTCGTCCCCACTGGAGGCGCTGTGATCACCAACAAACACTGATGTTATATCCACCACGACGAGATCTGCACCGATCCACGACAAAGTCTGCACCTAAACCGCCACGACGAGATCTACACCGATCCGCTGCAAAGTCAGCATCCAAACCGCCACCTACTCTAAATTCTTTCACCGTTTCAAGGTGAGTGTTAACTCACTCACGATTTCTTTATTCAAGTATCTTAACTTCAGTATCATGCTGGGTAAAAATAGAAATATGGTTTATTTGTGCTTGTCCGTGATTTGGTGTTTTATTGCTAACTTGTTACCACCATATTTCACCTACTGCATTGTCCCTTTGTCACATATGCCTGCTTCATACCAGTTTTGTTGTTCGTAGGCTGTTCGAAATCCTTGACCTTCTTTATCCGTGCTTGGTTCATTGTTTGATTTTTCATACTGCAACCTGAATGCTATATGCGTGACACTTTGATTGTGGAAACATAAAAAACATTGGTTCACTTACAGCTATTTTGTTTTCTTTCATTCCTCATTTGGATCAGACGTGAAGAAAATTTTATACACAGTATGTACATGCATGGAAATTGTTCTGAAATATAATAGATGAGATATATTAACACTTGTTGTTACATAAGTGCACTTTCAGTCTATTTTTGTTGAAGAACGTTCACGCCCAGGCACCATTTTAGTCGTACAACTTTCAAGAATAAAATCCACTAGTCTGACTTGTTTCAAAGACCTGATGCAGGCTCTATGTTTATTGGTAGCCCTGTAGTATGATATTTTACTAAGGGATGTGGATGCCTATTGTATTCATGTTTTTGATGGATAATGTAACTCACTGCATATTTCAAATTAAATAGATTCAACACATTTTTACTTGGAACATATATTTATGTGTGGTTACCTACATTGTTTACGTGCACTTCATATTTCAAATTGCATACGCACTCCATGTTACAGTTGTACATGCCCTTATTGTTCTAGTTGTAATTGCGTTATGTACACACACACACACACACACACATATATATATATATTATTAAAAAAAAGAAATTTGTAATACATGTGTTCGTAGAGTTGGCCAAAACCTGTCATGTTGACTCATCATAATTATGAATGAAAGCATAATGGTATTTTTGTCTACTTTTGGGAGACATAACTAACTTAAAGTTTTAAACTTCTGTTGCATATGAGATTGTTGGCCTGTAGGTATGCTAGAATCTTTGCAAACTTGGAAATATAAATTAATTTTGATCTGCATATGTAATGATTGACCTGCATATGTGTTTGTTACTTGAAAACAACATATACGCATGCAACTTTAATGCATACATGACGGGTCTTACCTAGCAACTTTCGACCGGTGACCTGCTTTTGTATTTCCGTAACATGGTTCTTAACTGCAAAAGAAAAACTTAAACTATCTCGTTTTTCTAAAAAACCGTGAATACACCTATGTTTGATGACCTTTTCCATTGGTTTTAACCAGTCAGTAAATGATGAATGGAATGACATAGAATTTGGGAAAGAATGACAGTTTGTTTGTGGAGTAAACTACATCCATTTTTATTTTATTTTATTTTATTCATATGATCTCCTAGAACCTGTAAATTTGAACCTCTTTTACCTTGTAGTTATAAGACCATAACGCCAGTATTGGTCACTAAATACTAATTCTAGTTAACCACACTCAATAGGTGTTCCCGAGTATTTGTTGCATCGTGTAGTGATGGAGTCGAGACCTGGTTGCCTCATGCCTCTTGACACTTGTTATTATTTCACTTCGTGTAGACATAATTGTTCCTAATGTTGTCAAAATTCTAGTGGACTATTAAGAAGTATAACACATACAAGTATTTGTGTCCTTTTCAGTTAACACACCTGGTCATTGAATTAAATGATTGGTGTTTTTTTAGTAAACCATTTCATGCAGCAAGGAAAGTTCCAAAACTTAATTACTTGTGTCCTTGGTTTATATGCCAAAACTGTAGTGATGAAATTACCAAATCTTTAGTGTCATATTTGCCAAAACTGTAGAGTTAAAATTGCCAAGCTGTCATGATTAAATTTCCAAAACTGTCATGATAAAATTACCAAAACTATAGTGATAAGATTTCCAAAACTGTAATGTTATATTTGCCAAAACTGTAGTGATCATCCGTGTAACATCCAAGATTTTTGACCTTTCGAATCAACAATGATCCTCAATATCGACATAAACAAATAAAAAATATGGATAGTTATTGTGATTTATATAAGAAAAAGAAGAGAAGAAGAAAAACAAATACAGAATCTCACAACGAAAGGACAAAATATAATAAATAAATAACAGTTCAAGAAGCTGTTAAAAACATACATTTGATTATATTTTACAACAATTATCAGAGTTAACTATAATAAACATACCAATATTTGCAGCGGAAATAAATAATAATACTTCTGGCAAACTCCATCTTCATCTTCATAATGTCGTCTTCAATAACTAAAAACTCAAGCTGACCCGAGCACAAATAAAAAAACAAAAATACTCAAATCAGAACTAAAATATTCTCATATTAGTTAAATCAAATTCATGCGATAATATCAGTGTTATAACTAAAGAGATGTCACGGGAAACTCCATCTCCTAAGGATCCGTTAAACTAGATACTATATAATATAATATGCTATTATACTAGTGTTTATGGTTAAATATAAAAAATTAAAATAGTGTAAGTGGGATTACCGTTATGACCCTTACACCCTTTATACCATTGCCGTACAGTTTGCATATAACACAGCAGTACATCGGCGGATAGGGATGCGCCGTGATACGACAACGTTAAATCAAAATCGTAGGGGAATCGATCAGGATAATATAACAAGGCACACAAGGAATGCCCAGAGTATGAATATACTAGTTGCACGCCCGGACTTGTGGTCACGCATAGCCGCGATTACCGTCCACCTCGGAAAACACTCCCAAAGCGCAGATGCACATCAAATCAAATCAATCAAACCAGGGGACTATAGTAATAAAGGAAAAAGTGTTGCTGATGGAGGTAGCTAACCCCACTGGGTCACTGTATAGCCCAGTTTTAGTCATTTTAGTTATGACCCGAAGTTCAAAGATATCCATCATCATTCTCTTTCTTCAAATCCAGTAATCGCCTCCAAATCAACCTACTTCATTCTGGAATTCCACCGCATACACAGTTGTTAAAGTGGTTTTCGGTATTGGCAGAGAGTATGACAATATCCAATCTCGGTCTCTTAATAACCAACCGTTTACATTTTTCACACCAGTCAGTTCTTTTACATTTCAAAGGGGTTCATACTTCATATCAAAATATCAGATTTTTATAAAAATCATTTCAATAGTCAAAATAGAATATTTCATAATAAAATGTCCATTTAAACCCAAACTTAAATCTTGAAACAATTCCAACTTTTAAAATAATTTGATTATTAAAATAGTTATATATATATTTAAATAGTTTAGATATATAATTGAAATAGTTTGAAAATAAATAAATTGTATTTAAAATAGAATTTCATATATAGTAAAATCTATAGGTAAAATATTAAAATAGTTTATAAAATAAATAGTTAAATATTAAAATAGTTGTTACAAAATAAATAATAAAGTAAAATAGTTATAAGGTAAATAGTTTACAGAGAAAATTATTATTATAAAAAAATAAAATAGTTTATAAAATGGTTTAAAAATACTATAGTTCGAATTAGAATCATATCTTCAAAATTCAACCTAACAAGAAATCATATTTCAGTTTCAAACCAATCGATTAAATTTCGATATCTTAATTCAAAAGGATTTGACTTTCCATTTATATTTCAATTCAATTCAACAATTCGATTTTAAACAATTCAATTTAATAATTCGATTTAATAATTAAATTTCAATTATAATTCTCACTTGGATTAATTCAATAAAAACTCAAGTTCACAATTCAAATTTTTACTATAAATCAGGTTAATTTTAAAGTAATATCAAAGATGGATAATTAGTTCAATTTTGATAAATATAGTTCATATTCAATTCAGTTTAACTTCAGTTATCAACATTATGAATTCTATTAAAATTGGAAATTTAAATTTCAAGGCACAAAGTCCAAATTTAAAGAAAATCAATTAATAATGTCACTTATTTTGTCCTTTAAAATAATATTCAAAAATTTAAGATAAAAAAACATATTTTTTTATAATATTTAAAATTCAAGAAAAAAACATTTTTTTAAGTAATATTCAAAAATCTAAGAATAAAAAACATTTTTTTATCTAACCAACCAGTGTCCATATATAATTTCCTATCCTATGGCCAAGTAATATTTAAAATTTAATTTTAGTATTTTGGGATAGGATATATATCATTTCAATCCATATCAAGGTCATAGGTATATATCATTTCAACCTACGTTCTTAATTCATTTTAATGATTAATCCCGGGTTTATTTGATGCCCGTAACATATAGGGTAATAGTTGGGATAAATCAACGGAAATCAATAACATATATAAACAATAGCGATAACAGGATGAATTTCATATCAATACATTAAATATATAAATTCAAGGCATACATCAAAATCAACACATCTAAGAAGTTCAATAATATCAGTTACTATTCATCAGGTATGAGGTTCTTTTTTTTTCTCTTTTTATTATTATTAAAACTAGAAATTAATCTATAACAGTAAAATTTATATAACAGTTAAATTAATATTACAGTCCATGCAGATTTAACATAAATATGTCATTCAAATAATCAAACAACGAACAATGATACCATAACATGACATGAATTTAGTTTAACTAACAATCAGATATTTTAGATAGATGTGAGTGGGATTAATCACTCACCTTGATTTCAAACGAGATTGAGATCCAAATTTTAGCTTAAAAATTAACAGTCTTAGAATCAGTCCGCGATAGCTCCATGTTGTCCGAAATTTTGATACGATCCCAACGGATCCAACCGTGCGTCAAACTGAAGTCGTATGTGAAAGTAATAAGCGATTTACTAATTGAAATTCAATATATAAATAAAATAGAATAAAAAAAAAATCCTCACCCAACCAAAACGTGACAGATCAGCTCCCTCTCTCCCCCTTCTTCATCGCGGAAATACACCGCTCCATGAAAGCAACCCAATTCCGCCGATTAAATCCTTGAAATCGCACCACCCTATAAGACTCCGGGACCCAATCAAAGGACTCCATTGTGACCACCGTTCTCAACTCCACCTCCGCCCAGAAGTGGTGCCCCCTCGGTCGTGCCTTTGCTTCGAAAATCACGTTTAAAGGCGTAGTCTTTCACAATGAATTCTAGCGAATCCGCTTCAATCTAGGACGAATCGCCGTATGGATGTGTAGAGGAGATCAAGGGCTACATTTTCGCTTTGGATTTTTCTAATTTAATTGAACGGATTTAGAGAAATTGAGGAGGGGAGATTATGAATTTCTGGCCGTCCGAATTTTGATAGGGCGGCGACCATGTTTTAGGGTTTCAGAAAATATTATTTTAATATTTAATTATTTAGGTTTGCGTGTTTTAAAGTCAAAAACAGGCCGGAGTCCAAATCAGGCCTGCTTACTGCCTAACAATAGGTTTTGACATCTTCTGAATGCAATGGGACTAGTGGTGAAGCTCAATTCTGAAGTCTATAACAGTTTCTTATAAAAAAACGATTATTAAATTAAGTTGTACATATAAATTTATGTGCGTTTTAATTTCTTATGATCAAACTAAAATTCCGATAGCTATGAAATTTTATATATTACAATAATTTATAAATTTGGATCAAGTAAAATTAATTTTATTGAATTCTGAAATCGTTTGTAAAATGACCAATTTTGCCTGTTCATTAATAAAATAAAATATTCATTTTTCGCTTGTTTGCTTTTCAAATTAAATTCAAGGTTTATAAATAATTTTCACATCAAAATAAAATTAATGTACACTTAATTGACTATTGTGACTTCAATTATCATTAATTTAAACAATTCAATTATGTTTTCAACGTAAAACTTCACAGTTATATCATTAAATATTTTTTACAACCATATAATATCCAAAATCATATTAATTAAATAATATAATTTATTGCTAAATTCCGGGATGTTACATCCTCCCCCGCTTAAAACTTTTCGTCCTCGAAAAGGAGTAGTAAAGAGGCTGTCAACTTATATACATGTTTTGCCATATAATTTTTATACAACTGAATTTTATTAATATTTTAGTTTTAAATCAGGAATTTCCCTAGCGCTGTTTTTTTGAAATTTTGGTTTACACATATCTTGAAATTTACAAGTTGAAATTTAAAATTTTCTCTTTCATTAGGAAACTATAATCCAATAGAATAGGAAGATTCTTGTTTCAAAGAATTCCGACTTATTTTAGGTTCTATACATTCATTTAAACTTCAATTCGGAAAATTACGAACTGCCACTACGCGACGAGCTCGTTTTTAATTAATTAAATTAATTCATTCAACCATCGTTAAGTTTATAAGCCTATTCACTAATATTTTCAGCAAACCAAACATTAATATCAATACATTTAGTGTATTACTAAATAATTTTCTTGATTGATTTTTCATTGATTTGGTTAATTCATGTTACTTAGTTAAATTGAATTTCACTACGTAATTAAGTATATCTCATTTTATTACAAACTTAAATTTTATTTATAACTAATCAATTTTTTTTCACTTTGATTTTCCATTCTTATACCTGTTCATTAATTAATTGCTTATTCTTATAACATTCAACTTCTTAGTTAATTGGTAAGTTATTCATGTTACATAACAGAATTGATTACTACACAAGTTTCAGTGGTTACCGTTCGTTCCAATTTATTATCCAATTCTTAAGAATTTTATTTTAATTATAACTCTCTTAATATTCAGAAGTTTCACTTCATTACTTATTCAAGGTTTCAATAATTAGATTTCGGGTTCTTCTTTTTCAATTTTTTTTTTCATACAGTATATCCTTTACATAAAACCATACTATGAAAGGGATTTAAATGAAGTTCAATTTCGTAAAACAAAATACAAAATATTAAATGTCTCCTTTCTTAGACTCTTGAAAATAAACATCTATGATGCGTGCACTCATCGCCGAAATCATTTTCAAAGAAAAGAGGGTATACAATTATTTCTTCCTTTTTTCTCCAAAATTAATTTAAAAAACAATTTATATATGAAACACTTTTAAAATATAAATATATTATTTCAAACCATTTGTAAATCAGTATTACAAGATCACCCAAAATCAAATTCTCAAATTCATATTTTACTTCTTATTTCATTCCAATAAACTTTCAATATTTGATTTTTCTTAAACCATTCAATTACCAAATGTTTTTAATTGTTGATTAATCGAGTAATAAATGATGAAATTCAAATATTATCATCAACAAAAATCTAAATTCATAAATTTTCAAATAAGTCTTCATATATATAAAACATAATTCAAAATAATATTATGTCAATAAGCCCTATTCGAGTGTTTAGAAATCCCTAACGATGCCTTGGCGTCCCGAGTACCGACCAGAATTTATAAATACTCAACAGAACAAATCAACACAATACAAACATCATTTTATATCAAAATCACAAGTACGCTCTCGCATATACACTCAAACTCATTCTAGAGTATTACTACCCTATCTCTAATGAGTTGATCCCAAATAGAGCCAAGGTTTTCGCTAAACCAAAGCTCTGATACCAAATGTAACATCCGAGATTTTTGACCATTACAATCGACAATGATCCTCAATGTCGACATAAACAAATCAAAAATACGGATAGTTATTGGGATTTATATAAGAAAAGGAAGGGAAGAAGAAAAAAATACAGAATCTCACAGTGGAAGGGCAAAATATAATAAATAAATAACAGTTCATGAAGCTGTTAAAAAATTACATTTGATTATATTTTACAACAATTATCAGAGTTAACTATAATAAACATACCAATATTTGCAGCGGAAATAAATAATAATACTTCAGGAAAACTCCATCTTCATCTTCATAACGTTGTCTTCAATAACTAATAACTCAGGCAGACCCGAGCACAAATGAAAAAACAAAAGTACTCGGATCAGAACTAAAATATTCTCATATTAGTTAAATCAAATTCATGCGATAATATGAGTGCAATAACTTAAGAGATCTCATAGGAAATTCCATCTCCTAAGGATCCGTTAAACTAGATACTATATAATATAATACGTTATTATAATATTGCATATGGTTAAATATAAAATATTAAAATAGTGTAAGTGGGGTTACCATTATTACCCTTTCACCGTTTATACTGTTGCTGTACAGTTTGCATATAACACACCAGTACGTCGGTGGATAGGGATGCGCCTCGATACGACGACGTTAAATCAAAATCGTAGGGGGCTCGATCAAGATAATATGACAAGGCACATGAGGAATGCCCAAAGTATGAATATACTAGTTGCATGCCCGGACTAGTGGTAACGCATAGCCACGACTACCACCCACCTCGGAAAAAACTACCAAATCACGGATGCACACCAAATCAAATCAATCAAACCAAGGGACTATAGTAATAAAGGAAGAAGTGTTGCATATGGAGGTAGCTAACCCCACTTGGTCATGGTATAGCCCTGTTTTAGTCATTTTAATTATGACCCGAAGTTCAAAGATATCCGTCATCGTTCTCTTTCTTCAAATCCAGTAATCACCTCCAAATCAACCTACTTCATTCTGAAACTCCCCCGCATACACAGTTGTTAAAGTGGTTTTCGGTATTGGTAGAAAGTATGACAATATCCGATCCCGGTCTGATTAACAATCAATCGATTACATTTTTCACACCGGTCAGTTCTTTTACATTTCAAAGGGGTTCGTACTTCATACCAAAATATCAGATTTTTACAAAAATCATTTCAATAGTGAAAATAGAATATTTCATAATAAAATCTCCATTTAAACCCGAATTATATCTTGAAACTATTCCAACTTTTAAAATAATTTGATTATTAAAATAGTTAAATATATATATTTAAATAGTTTAGATATATAGTTGAAATATTTTGAAATTAAATAAATTGTTTTTAAAATAAAATTTAATATTTAGTAAAATCTAAAGGTAAAATTTTAAAATAGTTTATAAAATAAATAGTTAAATATTAAAATAGTTGTTTTAAAATAAATAATAAAGTAAAATAGTTATAAGGTAAATATTTTATAAAGAAAATTATTATTATAAAAAAATAAAATAGCTTATAAAATGGTTTAAAAATACTATAGTTGGAATTAGAATCATATCTTCAAAATTCAACCAAATAGGAAATCATATTTCGGTTTCAAATCAAACAATTAAATTTCGATATCTTAATTCAAAATGATTTGACTTCCCATTTATATTTCAATTCAATTCAACAGTTCGATTTTAAACAATTTAATTTATTAATTCGATTTAATAATTAAATTTCAGTTATAATTCTCACTTTGAATTATTCAATAAAAAATCGAGTTCACAATTCAAATTTTTACTATAAATCAGGTTAATTTTAAAATAATATCAAAGATAGATAATCAACTCAATTTTGATAAATTTAGTTCATATTCAATTCAGTTTAACTTTAGTTATCCACATTACGAATTCTATTAAAACTCAAAATTTTAATTTTAATTTCAAAGCACAAACTCCAAATTTGAAGAAAATCAACTAATAATGTCACTTATTTTGTCCTTTAAAATAATATTCAAAAATTCAAGATAAAAAACATATCTTTTATAATATTCAAAATTCAAGAAAAAAAGCATTTTTTTTAAATAATATTCAAAAATCCAAGACAAAAAAAAAACATTTTTTTTATCTAACCAACCGGTGTCCGTATATAATTTCCTATCCTATGGCCAAGTAATATTTAAAATTTAATTTTAGTATTTTGGGAAAGGATGTATATCATTTCAATCCATATCAGGGTCATAGGTATTTATCATTTCAACCTACGCTCTTAGTTCATTTCAGTGATTAATCCCGGGTTTATTTGATGCCCGTAACACCTAGGGTAATAGTTGGGATAAATCAACAGAAATCAATAACATATGTAAACAATAGCGATAACAAGATGAATTTCATATCAATACATTAAATATATAAATTCAAGGCATACATCAAAATCAACACATCTAAGCAGTTCAATAATATCGGTTACTAGTAATCAGGTGTGATGTTCTTTTTTTTCCTCTTTTTTTATTATTAAAACTAGAAATTAATCTATAACTGTACGATTTATATAACAGTTAAATTAATATTACAGTCCACGCATATTTAACATAAATATGCAATTCAAACAATCAAACAGCAAATAATACAACCATAACAAGACATGAATTTAATTTAACCAATAATTAGATATTTTAGTTAGACGTGATTGGGTTTAATCACTCACCTTGATTTCAAACGAGATTGAGATCCAAATTTTAGCTTAAAAATTAACAGTCTTAAAATCAGTCTGCGACAGCTCCATTTGTCCGGAATTTCGATACGATCCCAATGGATCCAACCGTGCGTCAAACTGAAGTCGTATGTGAAAGTTATAAGCGATTTAACAATTGATTTTCAATATATAAATAAATAATATAAAATAAACTCCTCACCTAACCAAAACGTGATAGGTCTGCTCCCTTTCTCCCCCTTCTTCATCGCGGAAATACACTGCTCCAGGAAAGCAACCCAATTCTGCCGATCAAATCCTTGAAATCGCACAACCCTATAAGACTACGGGACCTGATCGAAGGACTCCACCGTGACTGCTATTCTCAGCTCCACCACCGCCCAGAAGTGGGGCCCCCTTGGTCGTGCCTTTGCCTCGAAAATCACGCTTAAAGGCGCAGTTATTCTCGATGAATTCTGGCGAATCCGCTTCAATCTAGGATGAATCACTGTATGGATGTATAGAGGAGATCAAGGGCTACATTTTCGCTTTGGAATTTTCTGATTTCATTGAACGGATTTAGAGAAATTGAGGAGGGAAGATTATGAATTTCTGGCCATTCGGATTTTGATAGGGCAGCGGCCATGTTTTAGGGTTTCAAAAAATATTATTTTAATATTTAATTGTCTCGATTTGCGTGTTTTAAAGTCAAAAATGGGCCAAAGTCCAAATCAGGCATGCTTACTGCCTAACAATAGGTTTTGACGTCTTTTGGACGCAATGGGACTAGTGGCAAAGCCCAATTCTGAAGTCTGTAACTGTTTATTATAAAAAACGATTATTAAATTAAATTGTATATATAAATTTATGCGCGTTTTAATTTCTTACGATCAAACTAAAATTCCGACGGCTATGAAATTTTATATGGTACAATAATTTATAAATTTGGATCAAATAAAATTAATTTTATTGAATTCAGAAATCGTTTGTAAAATGACAAATTTTTCCTGTTTATTAATAAAATAAAATATTAATTTTTCACTTATTAGCTTTTTAAATTAAATTCAAGGTTTATAAATAATATTCACATCAAAATAAAATTAATGTACACTTATAAAACAACAATTGATTGTTACGACTTCAATTATCATTAATTTAAAGAATTCAATTAAGTTTTCAACGTAAAATTTCACAATTATATCATTAAATATTATTTACAACCATATAATATCCAAAATCACTTTAATTAAATAATATAATTTATCGCTAAATTCTAGGATGTTACAATCCGTTTGCCAAATTGTCATGAGTCATTTTCCAAAACTGTTGTGATTCATTTTATTTAGACTATAACTCCAGTATGTTTGTTATAACTATGATTTAAAATTTTGCTTTGCATTGAGGTTTTGACCCTCGATAGGCGCTGATGCACTTGAACATGCAGTCGGTCCCTGTCTTACTGTGATGTTCGTGCATACCTTCTAAACTTTTGTGTATTTGTTATTTTTGATTGCGGAATGCTAGGGCCGTGCACATGTGTACCTGCACACATGTGTACGTGCAAGCTTCTGTAACCATTTGTTCCTGAAATAAACTGATGTGCATAGATATTTTACTCGGATATTTACATATCGGTGTACACGTATGTATATACATACCACGGTATGTGTATATATATGTTCACCGGCATACGTATATATATGAATAAATCCATATGTCGTCCTGATTTGTTTCGTCCCAAGCTGCTATAATATATTCTGACATTTCTCATAGGTTCGAATGATAGGATTAATCGTTTAATCAGTTTATATTGAAATTAGTTTACTTGAACTATGATTTAATCCTGACTCGAGTGTTTTATATTTTTGCATGGAACGCTCGGGTCAGGCCCGAGCAGTCCATATTTAAAGATTACAGCTTAGGGTTCGAAGATTGGCAAAGCTGGGGATTCCAGAGACGACGCACTCTGAAGTCTAACAAATAAAGATTTTTGTTTATATTTAAAATGTTTTAGAATTCCCTTGTATAGAAAATTTTGTATAAAAACTCTGATTATATACAAAAGTTATTTATTGTTCAATGTCGTGTCATTCTTTATTTTGTTCTTTTTTTCTATGTTGATTATGTGTTTAAACTCTGTAAGCTAAATAAAAATCCGTCGATTTGGGCATTTTAAATTGGTTTAATTACTGGTTTAAAGTGGTCAAAAAGGCGGCACATTATAATCGGTATCAGAGCTTTGGTTTATTCAAAGCTTAGCCTATCGAGTTTAAATGAGTAGGATCGACACTAGAAAAGGGAATTTTGAGAATAAAAATGTTTTGAAATAAAAATTTTGAAAATGAAAATAATTTTAAAGTAGATTTTTGAAAGGTAAATTATTTTGAAAATATTATATATTTCTGAAAATTGCGTTTTGAAACAAGTACAGTGCAATAAAAAATTTATTTTGAAATTTAAAATTTGTCTCTGAATCCCCAATCTTTGAATCCAGGCCTTCGAGAACTATTCTTTGATAAACCCTTTAGTTTTAAATCTCGAATCCATCATCGGATGGTATCTAAGTATAAGAGAATCAATGAATCGATTTCTCGAATCGTGTATTTTAGCAGTTAAAGTCAGTGGAAATTTATTGAAATAAGAATTCAAATAAGAATTAAATGAAAAATGGAACTATGAAGTCATTTCAAAGATGAAAGGATGAATTTTAATTCGATATTCGGAATATAAATTTGTGGAAATAAAGTTTGAAGGGTTATTCAACTATGTCAATTTTATTAGAAATTATTCAGAACTAGGCGAGATAAATTATAATTGGTTTCCAACCAATAATGTATGATCAAATATATGAATTTAATGGTAAATATAAAATTATTAACAAGAAGTGAATGGTAAACGAGAGTTAGGAATGAAGCAATATATGAATGAAGATTTGAACCTATGTTTAAATAAAATCAAAGCTAATTTGACGTGACGAGTCCAAATTCCTATAAAGGAAATGGTATTTACTTTTTAGTAGTGAATGGCGTGTGAATGCAAAAATATTACAAATAAAATTGAGAATAAAGAAAATGGAGTTGATCCGTATGGTGAGATTATTCTGAAGTTCAGAATACTAATCAGATGAGAATTTTCCGAAGTTCGGAATATATTATCGAATAAGGGATTATTCGAAAGGAAGATTATTCTTGGGAATCAACTATGTATTAATCATTTTTAATAAAAATTTAATATATTATTAATAAATTGTTTATATTCAGATTAATGAATAAAATACATTTTAAAGTTTAATATTTTGAAAGCATGAATTATTGTTGTAATCAACAATTCTCGTAAAAGAAGTGAATTCTCAACATGAATGCGAAAGTTACGAGAATAAATGTTGTGTTGGTGTTCGATGTTGTGAATTTTATCAGTTTCAAAGTTAATAATGTTATTCAGTTAAGGTCTGAGAGGTGATTATACCTCAACTTGATTGACTTCATTGTTGACTAAGAGATAGTTAAGAATTGATAGCAAGAGTTGATTAAGTGAATAAAGATAAGTGGGAATTGTGATGATTTATTTAACATTTGTTTAATCTAAATAACGAATTTAGAAATGTTTCCCTCTGAGGATAAATATATTTTCTTGTAACTATATGGAAATGTTTTTCAGTGACAATAAGTGATTTTCTAGAATTATAGAAAATAAATATAATAATTGGAAATGTTTTTCAAAAGATCGGGAGAGGCTAACAGGTTTTGATAAATCATAATGATAAGAACTTAAGAACAAAGAGTCGCACATCGAGAATGAAGGGCGGAAGAACATAAAGAGAAGTGGATTTGTAAATTAAATCCAAGAATTTCGTAAGTAATGATTGATAAAAAATTAAGAAATGAAGTTAAGGAATTTAGAAACTGATTGGAGATTATATAAGTCAAATAATTTCCTGAGTGTTGATCTGATGTTAGTTTCGGCCTTCGGGGTTAATACTTAGGGAGTTGTTCGCTTGCTAATTGACGGTCGAAGGACATTGATATAGAAGAATAATAGTGCATGGATGAGAAATTTGTTATAAAAATGAAAAACTCTGAAATTTTGGGAGCATGGTGATTTGATTTAAGTGATGAATTTAAAACTGGAGAATTGGAAGAAAATTGGGTTATAGGAGTGGGTTCATGAATTTGAGTTTGATAGGATATCTGAATTTATTGAGAGATCAAAACTAAAATGTTGAAACTGGAATAGAATTAGAAGATTTTCGATTTTATATATTGGATGTGGAAGTTCCAAAAATTTACATGTGAATTTAATAAGATTATATAGAAAATTCCGAAACTATTAGGAAGATAATGGATTGGGATAAAATATTATATGATAGAATTTATATGATATATTTGGAAATATGATTTGTAAAGCAAATCTTATGTAAGTTATGACATAAATATGATTTATGAGGATTTTGAAATGTAATATATCTATATAGTATTGTATGTTTTCAAAGTAAAATAAAGGTAGTACCATTCTTCCCCTTTGAATTTCGAGCTTGGTTGATATGTGCTGCTTGTGGTGGTAGGAGGTTGTCCAGACATAAAACTCAAGAGTTGCCATTAAGCACGACTGCTAGCGTAATTCACAGGGTTGCAGATCGCCTATGGCGGACGGATGTTTCCTGAGGGAATCAGGTGTAACCATTGTGAACGCTGAGATTTAGAGTCGTTGGAATTCGACCATGTAGCATAATTTGCAGGGCTGCAGATAGCCTACGGCGGACGGATGTTTCTTAAGAGAATCAAGCGTAACCATTGTGATTGTTGTGATCTACAGTTGAAATTGTAAGGGTGTAATCCGCAGAGCTATGAAAGCTTACTGGTATGGATGTTTCCTAGGGGACCCAGGTGTAACCATTGTGTACCTGCGGTCCACATGATATATCTACAAGTGAAAGAGATGTAACCACTAGAGTTACTAAAGGTTAGAGCCACCCATTTAATGCAACAGTTTGTCTTTGTGACTTGATTGTCTTCGTAACTTGATTGGTCCTTGTGACTTGATTTATCTTCATAATTTGTTAATTTGTTTTCGTGACCTTAAGATAGAGCAATTAACGCTCAGTGACCTCAAATTTGCTTCTGGTTCTTAAACATCTTCCACTGATCTATCCATGAGGAAATTCGTAGGAAAGTGATTTTCTATGGATACGGATGTTTTCTGAGGGATCCAGACGAAACTACTATGTGTCTACGATTCATGAACAATCAACATATCAATATAACATTGGTACTTTTCGTATCTGTTTTAAAAAGAATTTTTGAAATATTTTCACTAGGGGTTGAAGCAAGGATATTTAATACTTAGAGATTTTAGTCGTGCGCCTGGCCAGTGTATGCCTAACATATGTGAGAACGACAATAGACTTGTAAAACTTCGAGTTATCAATTATTTTCAAACCAATAATTTGAAATTCAAATATATCAAATTTAATAAGTTAACAAAGATGATTTTAGAGTATTTTTAATTCCATAGCTTTGGAATAATAATACGAATGTTTTTGCGGAATTTTTTTTAAAAGATTTCAAATTTTGAAAATTTTCAAATGGACAATTTGTAATTTGAAAGGATGTTATTTACACTCTTCAGTGAGTGTTGGGATGGATTAAATGGGTTAAATTTAAAGATATTGGATTGATGATTGAAAATCCTAAACCCATTACAGATTGTAATATGGATAAGTAAATCATTGGTAGATGAGGTTTATGTTGAGATTAGTCACATTTTGATAAAGCTATTCTACGCTAATCTCAACTTAGAGAAATTTAAACCCTAAAACTCAGAAGATTGCTTATGGTCAGTGATATGTGGACAACACATTTTTCTTTCTAAAGATAGAATGGAAGAAATTCTTCGATCTCACACTGATGGTATACGATTCACTACTGATTTCTGCCCTATTCATATTCGTGATAAACATAGTCACTTATTAATTGAAGACCATAAGTCAAGTACCAAAGGAGTCAATTTGAGACCCTCGACTAGAATTCTTCATCTTTGTATCACGCATTCTCTACTTCCAAGGACTGGAAATTTTGATGCTGTTTACAGAGAAAACTTTAAGGCATTGTACGCTATCTTTGGGAATATCAAGGTAAATTGGGTTGAGATGATTTTTGACGAAATTTCAATGGTGAACAAACGCTCTAGGCCACATCTGTTTTATAACGAGTATATTATGCGTTGCCTCATGGACTGTGGAATAAGATCCCCCGCGTCCAAAATTTCAATACCAAAATGTATTGATAAAGCGTCTAAAAAGAGGATGAAGCTACCCGATCCGTGTTTTACCATTATTCCTTTTGAGCAATATGTAGAACTAGGTCCTCCAGAGACTTCTTCTTCACAAATCCCTAGGCAAAGGCCTGAAGACATTACAATTCCACCACCTACTTCTTCAACTAAAGAAACTCTTGAGCAAATTGCACGTAATCAATTTTTACTCGAAGCAAGACTGAAACGAACCGATAATAAGCTTGACCGCTTGGACACTAAACTTGATAAGCGGTTCAACATATTAAAGTCTTTCTTCGGAACAATTTGGGAAGCAATCTCCTGTGCCTCAACTTCAGCAACACTTGCACAAGATCCCGGAAAACGTCCTATGCCTCCTACTTTTACATGGTCCTCGTCGGAAGAAGGTACTAGTTCTGGAGCAAGTACCCAACATAATCGTGGTCGTGGAATGTCGCATATTGAAGAAGGAGCTCATGACGATGTTGAGAAGGACGATGATGACGGAAACAATGAGGAACAAGAGGAGGAAGGAGACAAAGACGAAGAAGAAGATAGTGATTCGGACTGGCCACCACAATAGTCTTTACGTTTTTATCTCTTTATCTTCAAAAACTTAATTATGACTGGTGTATGTAATTATGCCACTATCTAGTACTTCTGGTGTGTTTGGTTTGGTTTTTAATATGCGGAACAATTTACTTATTGTTGTATTATGGTACTAGCCTTATGCAATTCTTCTGGACACCCTTTTTGTCGATGACAAAGGGGGAGAAAATATTACTAACGACTGTTGTGCAGATTATATATAATTCAGGGGGAGCTTATATACAGGGGGAGCATATATACAAGGAGAGATAACTATTTTAATCCATGTTGTCATCAATCAAAAAGGGGGAGAATGTTGAGTCAAAGCTTCACGGATTATTTTGATTTATGACAAGAAGAAGCTTCTACATCGACAAAAAGAAGACGAGATGCCTTCATAGGTTAGAAGTTGATTATTTAGAGTCATAAATGTTAAAATCTATCCTCAAATAATCATACTTCTTTTTGGCTTTCAAAAATTACTTATAAAACCTTTTTTTATGCATATCATCAAAAACATGTCGACCTACACTTTTTTATAGGTCAACAGGTTTTCAAAATATAACGGTCGAAAAGAGGTCGACCTATACTTTTTTATAGGTCAACAGGTTTTTAAATTACAACGGCTAAAAACATGTCGACCTATAAATTTTTATAGGTCAACAGCTTTTTGAAATTTTGTGAAAAGTCATCTTCTTTCTTGAAGAATTACATCCATTTCTTCTCAAGAATAATCACTTCTTTTGAGAGCAACTTTTCACCAACAATTGCATCTTCTCGATTATTATAAATACATCGATTTTCATTCATTCAAATTACCGATTCTTGCTCTAATTTCTGATCTTACTTTCTAAATACTCTTGCATTCTAAAAGCTCCCAAATTCAAGTTACTTATTGAATCCTTGATAATATTTCTCATATTTTGATTCAACAAGCAACTAACTTCCTTCAAATCTTCGCATTCAATTCATATACTTGAGGATAAGATTATAGGAAGGGTGTACTCAATCGTTGGCAAATCAGTGTTGAAAGAAGAATACAATCAGAAGTCAAACTCTTGTAATTGTCCTGTGTGGGTAAGCTTGTAGCCCGTGAAATCAAGTGGGTAAGCTTGTAGCCCGTAAATCAAGTGGGTAAGCTTGTAGCCCGTGAAATCAAGTGGGTAAACTTGTAGCCCGTAAATCAAGTAGTGTTGTGAACCTGTTCCTCCGGGTGAAGCGAGGGTGTTGTTTAGTGAAAAGCCGAAGAGGAGCTTCGAGACTGGACGTAGGACGGGAAGTCCGAACCAGTATAAAATTCCTGGTGTTTTTTACTTTACTTTATCTTATTGCTTGTGTGTGATTTATCTTTTTAGATCATATTTATTTTCATAGCTATTGTACAATACAAATTATCATATCATATTCCGCATAGCCATATTTATAGATCCTGCATAAGTCGTACACACTCGACTTTTCAGTTTACAGAGAAATTAGAACAATTTGCAGGATTTGAAATTTAAAAACAGATAAATTTCGAAAGAAAATGTGATTTTCCGTATTAATTAAATATGATGAATAACTAAAGAAGATCGATAACTTAAATATCAAAATTTTAATTAGCTATGGAGAATTTGTACAAAAATATGAAAATTAAAAATGTACATTGGTATAACCCCAACGATCTTCCCTTTTCGAGGACGAAAAGTTTTAAAGGGGGAAAGATTGTAACATCCCAGAAATTTCGATAACTAAAATAAGGAATTTATCAATGATTTAAATGTGAAAATCGATTTTATATTGATAAAGGGTTAGAAATTAACAATCAGATATATTCGAAATTGTTGATTGAAGATCAAATATTTATTGGTTGAATGTTTGGATTGAACTAGATTGGATATTTGAATTGGTTTTGAGATTCGACTGAAAAACATAAACAAATTAATTTAAAAAAATAAATGTCATTGACATTAAACAAATTGGAGATTTTATTTGTTAAAAATATATGGAATTTTTCCTGGAGATGAATGTATTCGTGCATACAAAGGAATTGAGTTTAACGTTTCAAGTTCGGAATCAAACAGACTTGTTTTGAGAACAAACGAAATAAAATCGATTAACCAATAAATAATTTAAATTAAAGTTGTATATAAACAAAGTCAAATTACAACAAACTAATTTTATTAAGTTCAGAACGCGAAGACAAAGAAGTATGTATAAATATCGCATTTGGGTATTGTGTTAGCGGTACGAATTTAGTGCGTTTAGCGGTAATTCGCGGTATAGTAAATTAATCTCTAATATAACCTCCAGTTGAAATCACGCCAAACTAGCTTCTGATATACGCCACTGCATTGTTACACAGATGGACATCGTACTTATCCGCGTGATTTTCTTCTATAAAATCATACCCTTGTTTCCATTCCTTCAGCAGAAATCCACATTCTTCAAAATAAAAATCCGTTCTTTTTCCCTTAATTCAATTTTAATGGCGGAGGAAAAACAAACCATGTTCTCTAAAATCATTTCCCCCAAATTAAAAATAATGGCCACTGCGAACTCTTCCACTTCACTCGCCACCAAATTGAAGCCGCATCGCCTCACCGAAGTCCTCCTCCATCGTCGCTGCCATTGTCTGCCACTTTTGCAAGTCTTCCCCATCGGAGGCGCTATGAACACCGGCAAACACTGACGTCGTAGCCACCACGACGAGATCTGCGCCGATCCACGGCAAAGTCAGCACCCAAACCTCCACGACGAGATCTGCACCGATCTGCTGCAAAGTCAGCACCCAAACCGCTACCTGCTCTAAATTCTTTCACCATTTCAAGGTGAGTGTTAACTCACTCACAATTACTTTATTCAAGTATCTTAACTTCAGTATCACACTGGGTAAAAATATAAATATGGTTGAGTTGTGCTAGTCTATGATTTGGTGTTTTATTGCTAACTTGTTACCACCATATTTCACATGCTGCACTGTCCCTTTGAAACTATGCATGCTTCGTACCATTTTTGTTGTTCGTAGGCTGTTCGAAATCCTTGACCTTCTTTATCCGTGCTTGGTTCATTGTTTGATTTTTCGTACTGCAACCAGAATTCTATATGTGTGATACTTTGATTGTGGAAACATGAAAAACATTGGTTCACTTATAGCTATTTTGTTTTCTTTCTTTCCTAATTTGGATTAGACTTGAAGAAAATTTTATACACAGTATGTACATGCATGGAAATTGTTCTGAAATATAATAGATGAGATATATTAACACTTGTTGTTAAATAAGTGCACTTTGAATCTATTTTTGTTGAAGAACGTTCATGCCCAGGCACCATTTTAGTTGTACACCTTTCAAGAATAAAATCTGCTAGTCCAACTTGTTTCAAAACCTGATGCAGGCTCTTTGTTTATTGGTAGCCCTAGAGTATGATATTTTACTAAGGGATGTGGATGCCTCTTGTATTCATGTTTTTGATGGATAATGTAACTCACTGCATATTTTATATTAAATAGGTTCAACACATTTTTACTTGGAATATATATTTTTGTGTGGTTACCTACATTGTTTAGATGCACTTCATATTTCAGATTACATATGCACTCCATGTTACAGTTGTACATGCCCTTATTGTTCTAGTTGCAATTGTGTTACGTATATATATACACATATATATATTATAAAAAGAAAAAAAAGAAACTTGTAATACATATATTCGTAGAGTTGGCCAAAACTTGTCATGTTGACTCATCATAATTATGAATGAAAGTATAATGGTATTTTTGCCTACTTTTGGAAGACAGAACTAACTTAAAGTTTTAAACTTCTGTTGTATATGAGATTGTTCTGCAGGTGTGCTAGACTCTTTGTAAACATGGAAATATAAATTAATTTTGACCTGCATATGTAATGATTGACCTGCATATGTGTTTGTTACTTGAAAACAACATATATGCATGTATCTTTAATGCATACATGACGGGTCTTACCTAGCAACTTTCGACCAGTGACCTGCCTTTGTATTTCCGTAACATGCTTGTTAACTGCTAAAGAAAAACTTAAACTGTCTCGTTTTTCTTAAAACTTGTGAATACACCTATGTTTGATGACCTGTTCCATGGGTTTTAATCGGTCAGTGAATGATGAATGGATTAAAATAGAATTTGGGAAAGAATGACAGTATGTTGGTGGAGTAAACTACATCCATATTCATATGATCTCCTAGAATCTGTAAATTTGAACTTCTTTTACCTTGTAGTTATGAGACCATAACGCCAGTATTGGTCACTAAATACTAATTCTGGTCAACCACACTTAGTATGTGTTCCCGAGTATTTGTTGCACCGCGTAGTGATGGAGTCGAGGCCTGGTTGCCTCATGCCACTTGATTCTTGTTATTATTTCACTTCCTGTAGACATAATTGTTCCTACTGTTGTCAAAATTGTAGTGGACTGTTAAGAAGTATAACACATACTAGTATTTGTCTCCTTTTCAGTTAACTTCCTGGTCATTGAATTAAATGATTGGTGTTTTTTTAGTAAACCATTTCATGCAGCAAGGAAATTTCCAAAACTTAATTACTTGTGTCCTTGGTTCATATGCCAAAACTTTCGTGATAAATTACCAAATCTGTAGTGTCATATTTGCCAAAAATGTAGTGTTAAAATTGCTAAACTGTCATGATAAAATTTCCAAAACTGTCATGATAAAATTACCAAAACTGTAGTGATAAGACTGTCAAAACTGTAATGTTATATTTGCCAAAACTGTAGTGATCATCCATTTGCCAAACTGTCATGAGTCATTTTCCAAAACTGTTGTGATTCATTTTATGTAGTAAACTATAACACAAGTATGTTTGCCATGCCTATGATTTAAAAAATTTCTTTGCATTGAGGTTATGACCCCTGATAGGTGCTGATGCACTTGAACATGCACCCTGTCCCTGTCTTACTGTGATATTCGCGCATACGATCTGAACTTTTGTGTATTTGTTATTTGTGGTTGCGGAATGCTGAGGCAGTGCACACGTGTACCTGCACACGTGTGTACGTGCAGGCTTCCGTAACCATTTGTTCCAGAAATAAACTGATGTGCACGGATAATTTACTCGGATATTTACGTATCCGGTATACACGTATGTATATACATACCACAGTATGTGTATATATATGTTCATTGGCATATGTGTGTATATATATATATATATATATATATATAAATCCATATACCATCCTGATTTGTTTCGTCACAAGCTGCTATAATATATTCTGACAGTTCTCATGGGTTCGAATGATATGATTAACCATTTATTCAGTTTTTATTGAAATTAATTTACTTGAACTATGATTTAATTCTAACTCGAGTGTTTTATGTTTTTGCATGGAACACTCGGGTCAGGCCCGAGCAGTCGATATTTAAAGATTACAGCTCAGGATTCGAAGATTGGCAAAGCTGGGGATTACATAGATGGCGCACTCTGATGTTTAAATAGTAAAGATTTTTATGTATATTTAAAATGTTTTTAAATTCCTTTGTATAGAAAATTTTGTATAAAAACTCTGATTTTATATAAAAGTTATTTGTTGTTCAATACCATGTCATTCTTTATTTTGTGTTTTTTCCCTTTGTTGATTATGTGTTTAAACTCTGTAAGCTAAATAACGATCTGTCGATTTAGACATTTTAAATTGGTTTAAGTATTGGTTTAAAGTGGTCAAAAAGCCGGGACGTTACACTTCAACAATTATATAAGCACTACAAACATGTTTTCCAAACCACTGAATCTCATTTTATTCTCTCTAATTTTCAATTTGCACTTCTATATTCATTGCATTCCAAAGCTCTTCTAAATTCAAGTTACTTGTTGAATCTTTGATAATATTTCACATCTCTTGATTCAACAAGCAAAATACTTCCTTCAATCTTCACATACACTTCAAATACTTGAGGATAAGATTATAAGAAGGTTGTACTTTGTAACTGTAACACCCCGCAAATTCTATAACTGTGGAATTCACAAATTAAAGTATAATCAATTTCAAATCAAAGAACTAAGGGAAAAGGGATACGCCATTGCGTTCGTCTCGGAAAAATACGCGAAATAGAGTCCGAGTTTTCGAAAAACGGAGTCCGTATGAAGAAGATATGGCCTTCGGAAGTTTCTAAATTAAGTTTAAAATTCAAACAGAATAAAATAGCCCAGAAAATCAAGTTTAAATTCCGAAATGGGGCCCAATGGGCCAGGGCGGAAAAACACCCGCCTAAGGCACCCAGGTCGACTGGGTTGTCGACCTGGTCTAACCAGGTCGACAGGGCTGTCGACGGGGCTGTCGACAGGCATGTCGACCTGGTCCAGAGCCAGGTCGAACCCAGTCCAACCTGGCTGGCCTATTCTATGTTGGTCGATTTTCTGTAGTCTGCTTTGTCATTAGGGCTAGGTGGCAGGCTCTAATTGGTCTCTCCTTAGGATGAATGGCTACGATCAATCCAAGCAACATCAATGGTCCTAATCAGTTCATTACCCCTATAAAAATGACCCTAGACTCAACCCTAATCTATTCATTCAAAAATAAGAACAAAGCCGCCATGTTGCTGAGGAACGACTAGGGGTAGCCACCAATTGGAGAGAGGATTAGGAGGCAAATTCTAAGGCATAAGGCAACTCAATCGAATCAAACCGCATCTTCAAATCCCTAAATTTGAGAATTCGCCTCACCATTGTAAGTAGAGTATTACTTTGGTATGAACAAATAACTGTGTTAGTTTGTATACTTGGTTGTGGTGATAAATAATTCATAATTTGTGCGTTACTATGATTCTTATCGATTTGGAATATTGTATACGTTTGGATATTCTCGAATTATGTTATTTAGTTATGAAAAACTACATGCGGTAGTTTTATGCAAGTATACGTTTGGAATATTCGCAAATTATGTAATCCTTGTTGAAGCTACATGTATGTAGTTGTTTAATTGAAACTCATGCAAGTTTGGGGTTTTGCTACTATGCCATCATAATGTGTATTTTTATACAAACATCATTTTTGTGAAGTGATTGGAATAAGTTTGGGTTATCATAGTCCATATGAAATTATGTTGAAAATTTGGCATCATGATCTATGTATTAAGTCATGCTTTTGTACTAGAAAACCTATTTGCAAACTTATGAATATGACTAGGCTATGATTGATATTTTGCATAATTAAGTCTATATTGTTTACAAGAATTATATGATGACATATGTGGTACATAGCTAGGTTAGATTCAAAATCCCTTTTTTGCAAGTTTGCATGACTAAAGTAGAAATCATGATTTCATGTTAGAAATATTTATGCCATGGTTATGTGAACAAATTTAACTATACTTTTGTATTAGTCACAAAAGTAGACACCTTTGTAAACATGTGGTAGTCTTATGAACATGCTTTGCTTATGCTTGACATTATGCCTGAATAAAAATATAGGTTTATGTTGTAGTTAAAGCCTATGTGTCGATAGTGATATTCTTAACTTAACTACAAGTTTACATGCTTTGATTCATGTCACTTATGCTTTATGACCAAAGTATATGTCACTACTATGCAAGTACACCAGTTTCTATTTTGTATTTCCAACGTCATATTGCAAGTTCATGCGTTCACATTCCCCTCTTTGTGTATGTAATCACGCTTTAAGCCTCCCCTTTTCGCATGGCTAAGTTGGGCTTTGAAAGGCTAAGCCCAACATATATATAATAAACGGACGTGTTAAACGGGGGAAAATAACGTTGGGTTAACTTAATTAATAAATGAAAACATAAAGTAGAAGGGCCCAAATTCAAGTAATGGGTTGGGCCCATGATTGGTGTAACCTTTACACCATTAACTTAATAATGGGCCACAAATATTTACATATAAGAAAATAAAGAAGAAAGACAAAATATGTAAATGTAGAACATACGATGTGTTTAACCCGAGGTTGGATTGAGTTGTGATGTAAACCTGCCCGGAACCGCCCGGCTGTCCAGTAGTCACAACAATACCTATCCAATGTGGGAGGTTAAACATGGAGCCCAATAAGGACCCGAGGTTAGACTGAGTTGTGGCGTAAGACTGCCCGGAACCAACCGGCAACAGGCAGCCACAACAATACTTGTCTAATGTGAGAGGTCAGGGCCTTAATAAGACAATTAAGGCTGAGTCAGGATTGTTAGGATTAAGTGAACTAAAGACTTAATCAAAATGGAACATGCTAAACTAAACGGACTGGTGGGGGTTAGGTTAGAAAACACTTAACCAACTTAGCATGTTGGCTAGAGATAGAAAACCTAGTAACGGGGGACCCTTTTCAGCAGTAACCCTAGAAGGTGTATCAGGATACCCTGAAACTAGGCAGGGTGGGGCACGATTACTGGGCTGATTGTAAGAGGTCAAATCGACGGCGGTGGTGTAGCAGTGTAGGTTCTAACGGGGTGCGGGCGTGCACACACTCCGGCGCAGAAAAATAAGGCACTGGACACCAGTAGCATACCTGTGCACTCTAGGATTGTGTCGGGCCGCCACCATGGGAGTTGATACACACCATGGTGGGACCAGCATAGGTAACTACAACATCGGGGGCCGTAAGACACATGTAACTATGCGAGTAGGAGCCGATCATCATTGAATGGATCACATCACCCTGATTATGGGGTGCCAGTTGGAAACTAGTTTATATGGGTTCAGAGATTAACATGGGGTACGATAGTATATTCGACCCTAGACAACTTAACCAAGTTTATAGTACTTTCCCACTTCTTGTTTATACTTATCATACCCAGTTCTTTATTCATAGACAGAATAGTACTAGACTTACTCAGGCTTTATGTCTGACTCTACTTTTCTTTCGTCTTCTTTTCTTCCGTTCCCCCCCTCCCCCCCCCCCCCCAAGGTCCACAGGGAGGGAACACTGCAGCTTGACCAGCCTTAACATCCAGCTTGAAGAAGAGAAATGTATTGCTTGGACCTTTTCGTTTGAAACTATGGCTTTGGACAAACTCTATGGGGCTTTTGCAGTTTATCTATGTTTTATTTATGCTTCTTTAAATAATGTAATCAAGACAGATTATGAAAGTGTTATGTTATGTTTTGGAAAAGATGTAAGACAATTATGGTGATGTTGTTGTAGCACGTATTTGCTTTCATGAAATAAAAGTTTGTTGATTTTCCGCTGTTTACAAATATGTGTTCTTATATCTGTCTTGTATATCTGTGACTTATACTTATAAACCTCCACCAAAATTAGGGCATTCCCTTTGAGAGTGACCCTAACGGAGGTGGGGTGTTTCACTTGGTATCAGAGCATAGGTTTACCAGATAAGATAAAAAGTTTTGAAAAATTATTTTCAAAAAGGAAATTTAAAGAAGCATTTTTAAAAGAAAAATATTATTTTATTTTTAAAAAGGCAAAGTCCACTCCCCAAAGACATAGGTACTATCTCTTATCCTTCGTTTTGAATCTATCCTTTTTGTTTCAGCATGTCCGAAGATCTTAACTTGCCGGAAGGGGTGCCAATACCTGGTTGGTTTAGACGGTTCTTAGAAGCAAGAGCCACTCAGCCAGGTCCTACCATTCCTCCTCCCCCAGCTGCCGGAAATCATCCAGCTGCAGCGGCACCTTTTCCTCCACCTCCTCCTCGGGGAAACACGTTTGCTAAGATATGTAAAGATTTTAAAGCTATGGGAGGAAGGGATTTCCATGGAACTGAGTCCTTCGTGGCAGCTAGAAATTGGCTGAAAGAAACTGAGGACCTATTCATCATCTTTGAGGTAGAGGATAGACAAAAAGTACAATTGGCAGTGTGGCTATTGAAGGGCGAGGCTTCCTACTGGTGGGAAGTCACTAATGCTGAAAGACCAGTGGAGACATGGGAGGACTTTAGGGCAAGGTTTGAGACTAAATTTCTCTCAGATGCGGAAAGAAGTTTGCAGTTGGAAAAATTCTTATTTCTTAAACAAGGGGACAAGACAGTCAGAGAGTATGTGAATCAGTTCGATGAGCTGGCTAGGTTTGGGCTTGACCTAGTCAACACCCCGCACAAGAAGGCTCTCCGTTTCGTCAAAGGGTTGAATGAGCCATTACACAGTTTGGCCATGACCCATATACCCATGGGAGCCACGTATGAAAGATTGGTGCAAATGGCATTGCTGAATGAAGAGGATAAGGGCAAGAAGGAGACAAAGGCAGAAAGCTCTCAAGGGAAGAAAGAAGGTTTGCAGCCTAAGAAGACAGACTTTAAGAAAGGCGGGAAAGGCAACAAAGAGAAGAGGAAGTGCAATTTCTGTGGCAAAGTGGGGCACTTAGTAAAGGACTGCCGGAAAAAGAAGGCCAAGGATAATGGTGGGTGCTTTTCTTGCGGTGAGACGGGCCACAGGGCTAAGGACTGCCCAAAGAAACGAGGACAGGGGCAGAGGGCTGGATCCACCCCGGGGGCACAGGTTCATGTGCTGGAAGCGCCACCTCTGCAACAGCGAGGTATAAATACTTCTGTAGAAAGTGTAGTTTATCTTTATGATCACCCCGTTCGCACTTTATTTGATTCTGGCGCATCACACTCCTTTATCTCGTCTGCTTTAGTAGAATCTCTGCACCTAAAAACTAGTATGGTAGAGGACCCCTTAATTGTTTCAAACCCAATTGGGGGCCCAGCTCATTTGTCTATGATCTGTGTGGGATTGAAAATTTCTATTCTAAGTGTGGAATTTCAATGTAGTGCCTTTGTTTTGGGCTTTTCGGGTTATGGTTTGATTTTGGGTATGGATTGGCTATCCAGTAATGGGGCCATCCTTGATTGTGAGAAAAGGGTTGTTAGGCTCCTAACCCAGCTCGGTAATACTTTGGAAATTTCTTGTAATACCTCGTATGCGGTTATGCTTAGTTATCTTGAATCGCTAGATGCCTCTGTTGAAAATTTGCAATCAGTTAGAGTGGTCCGGGAATATCCGGATGTCTTCGAAGAGGTGAAGGGCTTGCCTCCGAAGCGGGAAATAGACTTCCGCATATATCTTGTAGATAATGCAAAGCCCGTTGCGTTGCCCGTTAGACACATGGCTCCACGGGAAAGGAAAGAGCTCAGTAAACAGATTAAGGAGCTTCTAGAAAAGGGGTTCATTAGGAGGAGCATTTCAGAATGGGGCGCTCCAGTGGTGTTCGCTACAAAGGCGGATGGATCACTCCGTCTATGTGTTGACTATAGGGAGCTCAACAAGCTAACGAAAAAGAATAGGCACCCTCTCCCTAGAATTGACGATTTGTTTGACCAGCTTGTAGGAGCGTCTGTTTTCTCCCAACTCGATTTAGCAACCGGTTTTCATCAGCTAAGGGTGGCTGAAGATAGCATCGATAAAACGGCGTTCAGAACACCAGACGGCTTCTTTGAATGGCTTGTCATGCCTTTCGGCTTGACAAATGCACCTGCTTACTTCGTGGACCTGATGAGTAGGGTATTTAGAGATTTCCTCAACAAATTCGTAGTGGTCTTCGTAGATGATATCCTTATCTTCTCAAAGAGTGAAGAGGAACATGCTCAGCACTTAAGGGCAATAATGGAAACTTTGCGAGTCCATCAACTAAAAGCCAAATTCTCCAAATGCCACTTTTGGAGAGAAGAGGTGAGGTTCCTTGGGCACATAGTATCCAAACAAGGGTTAGCAGTGGACCCTGCTAAGGTAGTGGCGGTACAGGATTGGAAGACACCAAGGAATGCAACTGAGGTCCGAAGCTTTCTAGGACTAGCGGGTTTCTATCGAAAATTCATAAGGGATTTTGCGAAAATCTCAGCTCCGCTCACGAAATTGACCAAGAAGAATCTGGTGTTTAATTGGGACTTGGATTGCGAGTTTGCTTTCCAACGACTGAAAAGGGCTCTTACAACAGCCCCAGTTTTGACGCTGCCAGATGGGAGCAAGATGTTCACTGTTTATACGGATGCATGTGGGACAGGGCTAGGCGCCGTCTTAATGCAAGAAGGAAGGGTAGTAGCTTATGGCGGGAGGCAGTTGAAAGTGCACGAAAAGAACTACCCAACCCACGATCTTGAGTTAGCCGCCATCGTCTTTGCACTCAAGTCTTGGCGACACTATCTCCTAGGTGAGAAGTTCGAACTTTACACTGACCATAAATCGTTGAAATATCTTTTCTCGCAGAAGGATCTTAACTTGAGGCAACAAAGATGGATGGAGTTTCTTGCCTCGTACGATTTCGAAATCTCCTACACTCCGGGCAAAGGCAACGTAGTGGCAGACGCGTTGAGCTGAAAGAAATTGACCCTAAGCCCGTTGTTTGTTGAAAGACAAAGCCTAGAGTTTATAGCCAGCTTCGACTTTAGGCCTTCCTCCGATTTCGTACCAGGCTTGCTAGCATCTCTCGAAGTGCGCCCAACTCTAGTGGATTCGGTAGGGGCAGCACAACGCGAAGACCCTCAGCTTGTGGAAACAATTGATAGGCTAATTAAGGGTGAGACATCAAGTCACCTCAACAGATACTCCATCGACGATAAGGGTTTGCTAAGGCGAGACGGAAGACTATGCGTCCCACAGACAAAAGATTTGGTAAAGAAGGTTCTCGAGGAAGCACATCACTCCAAGATGACGATACATCCAGGCGGAGATAAAATGTACAAAGATATAAAAAGGACTTTCTTCTGGAACGGCATGAAAAAGGACGTGGCAGAGTTCGTTTCTAAGTGTATAGTGTGCCAACAGGTTAAGGCAGAACAGAAAAAGCCTGGCGGACTGCTACATCCTTTGGAAGTCCCGCAGTGGAAGTGGGATAGCATCTCAATGGACTTCATCGATGGGCTGCCTAGGTCTAGGAGAGGCAACACTAGCATTTGGGTAATAGTGGATAGGCTTACTAAAAGCGCCCACTTTTTACCTGTCAAAAGTAAAAGAACTGCCTCAACCCTAGCATCACTTTACCTCAAAGAAATCGTTCGACTCCATGGAATACCATCAAGCATTGTTAGTGACCGAGACCCCATCTTCACCAGCGAGTTTTGGCGGAGTCTGCAAGAAGCAGTAGGAACGCAGTTGTGCTTGAGCACGGCCTATCATCCCCAAACCGATGGCCAAACAGAGAGAGTGAACAGAGTTTTGGAAGACCTTTTAAGGCTATGCGTCCTCGACTTCGGAGGGACATGGGAAGACCACCTTCCTTTGGTGGAATTTGCCTACAACAACAGCTATCAAGCAACCATCGGAATGGCGCCCTTCGAAGCTTTATATGGAAGACCGTGCCGATCGCCCACTTGTTGGTGGGAGTCTACTGATAAGCTCATACTTGGACCAGATATGATCCGAGAGACTTCAGAGAAAGTAGACTTAATACGAAGAAGGATGAAGACGGCCCAAGACAGACAAAAGTCCTATGCCGACAAGAGAAGGACCGACCTTGAATTTGAGGTTGGAGACAGAGTTTTTCTCAAAGTATCACCGATAAGGAACGTTGTTCGTTTTGGAACCACAGGAAAGCTAGCACCAAGGTTCGTAGGGCCATTCCCTATCATCGAGAAAATTGGGAAAATGGCCTATAGATTAGAGCTACCCGAGAAGTTGGCTGGAGTCCACAACGTTTTTCACGTTTCACATCTCCGAAAATGTCTACATGAGTCTGCTGAAGTGGTAGAGCCAAATATCCTCGAAGAGGCCGAAGTGGAACGCGAAGCAACCATAAGAAAAGTTCCAACCCGCATCTTAGGAACGGAAGTGAAGAAGCTACGCAACCGCGAAGTCAAGCTCGTCAAAGTTCAGTGGAGCGACGCCGAGGGAGACGCGACTTGGGAAACTGAAGCTAGAATCCGTACAGCCTACCCTTTTCTGTTCGAGGGTACATCCTTGATCTTTCCTTTTCCTTAAGTTGCGCTTTTATCTATCTTTTTAGGTATATTTCCTCGACCTTATCTTTTAGGTAGAAACCCTTTGGATGGAAACATGTAATTGAAACATGTTATGGATGATAGTTGCAAGTGGTTGCAAGTGATTGCTAGTGGTTGCTCGTGGTTGCATATACACACACAATCTAGGTTTTAGATCGGCTCAGTCACTTCATATTGCATATGCATATATGTTTGCATTCGTATGTGGTTGAACTTTAATGTGTTGTCATGTGGATGCTGCATTTGTATTGAATGATTGTGCACTCATGTAGAATCAAGAATAGTAAAATTTGCATACATAATGGATTCATGGCACTTACATAATTCGCATTAAGGAGGTCAACTGAATCAGTAGACCGCCTGATTTTGCATTAGATAAGTACATGTACACACACACACTTCGCATATGATCATGAAGCATTAGAAGTCTTTTAAGGACAATGGATGCTCGTGTTTGATGGATGAGTAGATAGATGATTGGATGTTAGGATATACATTCCTCCTAACTTGAAGATTTCGGGACGAAATCCTTTTAAGTGGGGGAGAATGTAACACCCCACGAATTCTATAACTGTGGAATTCACAAATTAAAGTATAATCAATTTCAAATCAAAGAACTAAGGGAAACGGGATACGCCATTGCGTTCGTCTCGGAAAAATACGCGAAATAGAGTCCGAGTTTTCGAAAAACGGAGTCCGTATGAAGAAGATATGGCCTTCGGAAGTTTCTAAATTAAGTTTAAAATTCAAACAGAATAAAATAGCCCAGAAAATCAAGTTTAAATTCCGAAATGGGGCCCAATGGGCCAGGGCGGAAAAACACCCGCCTAAGGCACCCAGGTCGACTGGGCTGTCGACCTGGTCTAACCAGGTCGACAGGGCTGTCGACAGGCATGTCGACCTGGTCCAGAGCCAGGTCGAACCCAGTCCAACCTGGCTGGCATATTCTATGTTGGTCGATTTTCTGTAGTCTGCTTTGTCATTAGGGCTAGGTGGCAGGCTCTAATTGGTCTCTCCTTAGGATGAATGGCTACGATCAATCCAAGCAACATCAATGGTCCTAATCAGTTCATTACCCCTATAAAAATGACCCTAGACTCAACCCTAATCTATTCATTCAAAAATAAGAACAAAGTCGCCATGTTGCTGAGGAACGACTAGGGGTAGCCACCAATTGGAGAGAGGATTAGGAGGCAAATTCTAAGGCATAAGGCAACTCAATTGAATCAAACCGCATCTTCAAATCCCTAAATTTGAGAATTCGCCTCACCATTGTAAGTAGAGTATTACTTTGGTATGAACAAATAACTGTGTTAGTTTGTATACTTGGTTGTGGTGATAAATAATTCATAATTTGTGCGTTACTATGATTCTTATCGATTTGGAATATTGTATACGTTTGGATATTCTCGAATTATGTTATTTAGTTATGAAAAACTACATGCGGTAGTTTTATGCAAGTATACGTTTGGAATATTCGCAAATTATGTAATCCTTGTTGAAGCTACATGTATGTAGTTGTTTAATTGAAACTCATGCAAGTTTGGGGTTTTGCTACTATGCCATCATAATGTGTATTTTTATACAAACATCATTTTTGTGAAGTGATTGGAATAAGTTTGGGTTATCATAGTCCATATGAAATTATGTTGAAAATTTGGCATCATGATCTATGTATTAAGTCATGCTTTTGTACTAGAAAACCTATTTGCAAACTTATGAATATGACTAGGCTATGATTGATATTTTGCATAATTAAGTCTATATTGTTTACAAGAATTATATGATGACATATGTGGTACATAGCTAGGTTAGATTCAAAATCCCTTTTTTGCAAGTTTGCATGACTAAAGTAGAAATCATGATTTCATGTTAGAAATATTTATGCCATGGTTATGTGAACAAATTTAACTATACTTTTGTATTAGTCACAAAAGTAGACACCTTTGTAAACATGTGGTAGTCTTATGAACATGCTTTGCTTATGCTTGACATTATGCCTGAATAAAAATATAGGTTTATGTTGTAGTTAAAGCCTATGTGTCGATAGTGATATTCTTAACTTAACTACAAGTTTACATGCTTTGATTCATGTCACTTATGCTTTATGACCAAAGTATATGTCACTACTATGCAAGTACACCAGTTTCTATTTTGTATTTCCAACGTCATATTGCAAGTTCATGCGTTCACATTCCCCTCTTTGTGTATGTAATCACGCTTTAAGCCTCCCCTTTTCGCATGGCTAAGTTGGGCTTTGAAAGGCTAAGCCCAACATATATATAATAAATGGACGTGTTAAACGGGGGAAAATAACGTTGGGTTAACTTAATTAATAAATGAAAACATAAAGTAGAAGGGCCCAAATTCAAGTAATGGGTTGGGCCCATGATTGGTGTAACCTTTACACCATTAACTTAATAATGGGCCGCAAATATTTACATATAAGAAAATAAAGAAGAAAGACAAAATATGTAAATGTAGAACATACGATGTGTTTAACCCGAGGTTGGATTGAGTTGTGATGTAAACCTGCCCGGAACCGCCCGGCTGTCCAGTAGTCACAACAATACCTATCCAATGTGGGAGGTTAAACATGGAGCCCAATAAGGACCCGAGGTTAGACTGAGTTGTGGCGTAAGACTGCCCGGAACCAACCGGCAACAGGCAGCCACAACAATACCTGTCTAATGTGAGAGGTCAGGGCCTTAATAAGACAATTAAGGCTGAGTCAGGATTGTTATGATTAAGTGAACTAAAGACTTAATCAAAATGGAACATGCTAAACTAAACGGACTGGTGGGGGTTAGGTTAGAAAACACTTAACCAACTTAGCATGTTGGCTAGAGATAGAAAACCTAGTAACGGGGGACCCTTTTCAGCAGTAACCCTAGAAGGTGTATCAGGATACCCTGAAACTAGGCAGGGTGGGGCACGATTACTGGGCTGATTGTAAGAGGTCAAATCGACGGCGGTGGTGTAGCAGTGTAGGTTCTAACGGGGTGCGGGCGTGCACACACTCCGGCGTAGAAAAATAAGGCACTGGACACCAGTAGCATACCTGTGCACTCTAGGATTGTGTCGGGCCGCCACCATGGGACTTGATACACCCCATGGTGGGACCAGCATAGGTAACTACAACATCGGGGGCCGTAAGACACATGTAACTATGCGAGTAGGAGCCGATCATCATTGAATGGATCACATCACCCTGATTATGGGGTGCCAGTTGGAAACTAGTTTATATGGGTTCAGAGATTAACATGGGGTACGATAGTATATTCGACCCTAGACAACTTAACCAAGTTTATAGTACTTTCCCACTTCTTGTTTATACTTATCATACCCAGTTCTTTATTCATAGACAGAATAGTACTAGACTTACTCAGGCTTTATGTCTGACTCTACTTTTCTTTCGTCTTATTTTCTTCCATTCCCCCCCCCCCCAGGTCCACAGGGAGGGAACACTGCAGCTTGACCAGCCTTAACATCCAGCTTGAAGAAGAGAAATGTATTGCTTGGACCTTTTCGTTTGAAACTATGGCTTTGGACAAACTCTATGGGGCTTTTGCAGTTTATCTATGTTTTATTTATGCTTCTTTAAATAATGTAATCAAGACAGATTATGAAAGTGTTATGTTATGTTTTGGAAAAGATGTAAGAAAATTATGGTGATGTTGTTGTAGCACGTATTTGCTTTCATGAAATAAAAGTTTGTTGATTTTCCGCTGTTTACAAATATGTGTTCTTATATCTGTCTTGTATATGTGTGACTTATACTTATAAACCTCCACCAAAATTAGGGCATTCCCTTTGAGAGTGACCCTAACGGAGGTGGGGTGTTTCAGTAACACTCCTGCATTCTTAACTCAAGATAATAAAATAAGAATAAATTAATTAAATATTCAGAATTAAGTAAAACGGACTACGCCATTGCGTCCGTCTCGAAATTCTGGTCAAAACCAACACCTAGTTTGTGTAAATCGGATATCACATGAAGAAGTTATTAAGGTTTGAAGTTTGTATACACGTAGGAAGGATATATATATATATTAGGTTCAGAATTCAAAAATGGGTCCAGAAATTCGAAAATCGGTTCAAAATTCAAATTTTCAGAGGGCGGCATATTTCCTGCCATGGTGTGTCGTCCCCCGGTGATCTACCCACTCAAAGGAGTGTCGACCTCGGTGTCAACCCCATCAAAGGGGTGGCTACCCACCTGCGGCAGATTTTGGCAGATTAGGGTTTTTGGTATTTTGACGTTTTAAATGGCTTTTGGGCAAATCTGAGCATCCTGGTTGCTCCATACACCTATAAATAAGACCCTAAACCTAATTCTAAGCCTCATAATTCGGTGGCTACTCTGGAGCTCTACCATTACTTTCTCTCTCTCTCTCTCCCCTCAAATTTATTCTGAAAATTAAAATATTATCCTAGGAAAATTATGAATCCAGATCTGGAAGAGTTAATCAACGTTAATAAAAAGACCATTGAATCCTGAAAGCAAGGTAAACTTCTAAGACTAATCTATCTAAATTATTTCTCTTTCCCTTCTCTTTTCATGAAAATAATAAATCCATGGTCGTTAGGTTTCAAATCAAATTAAAAGGGGAAAAACCATGGAAGAATAGATCTGGATCAGATTCAAGATTTGGAAGGCTTTTAGGTGAGTGGGTTTAAAACATACTTTTTGAATGATAGTATATTTATCGTTTGCCATTGCCCATTAACATACACAATGAACATATTGGAAGATTTAATTTGATGAAATGAATTATTGTGCTAAAATGGATAATATGTTCAATTAGTTAATACGTTGAGATGTACATGAATACCGTTGTAAAGATCTATTTTATTAAATTGTCAACTTGGATAATTGAGATTTTGGGTAAACGATACATTATTGGAGAATTACACGTTTGTTGACACACTTTTTGTTAAAAGCTATCACACATGGAATATCTGGAAAGCATCATGCTTAGGCACGGAGAACATCGTCAAAAGACAGGAAGCGATTTGGTTGAAGTCGCATCACAAATAAAGAATGTCCTGAAACTCCTATCAGATGACCTCTTTTGGACCGAAAACATTAATTATGGAGCTTGGATCTATAACTCTCGTAGCCCTCTGAATTAGCTTCAGATAGAGCATTCGTTTGGCTCAATCGGACTTACGATTTGAAAGTTATCCCACTTCTGTAAACGCACGCAGAACTTGGATTTTGGGAGTTGGTGACATTTCTGTTCGGGTCGCCTCCTTCGGTTCGTGGGCTCTTACTTGGTACGCACCCCTCGTCTCATGAAGCACCTTCCTTGGCTCGTGATGCAACCTGGCTTGCCCCTCACTCGGCTCATGGTGGTCATAGTAGTCACGACCCGCTCGTGGTGCACATGTGGGTCATGACCCCCATTACCACGACCCGACCATGGCCACACCATACCCTGCTCATGATCCACCTCCAGCTCGTGATCAGACCTCGGTTCGTGAAGGCCTTATCACGAACCGACCCCATGACCATGAACCGACCACCAAGCCTGCTAATACCCGGCATAGATCTTGACCTGTTCTTAAGGCTATTCGTGCACCTGCTTTCCCGGATCGGGTGCCACGTGCCTCATCACGAACCGGTCATCCCAGAGGCTCTCCTACAGCTATAAATACACCACTACATGGAATTTTAGGGGGACTTTTGGCCATTCTTTTCTGCGGGTTCCACCATTACTGAAGTGCAAGGACTTTGCACCTTTCTACATCCAAATTCTCCTCTTGTAATCTCAATTAACACACGGATTGTGTGTCTGCATGTAACTGATTCTTGTAATCTGTCAGTATAACAATAAGATTATAAAGTGGACGTAGGCTACGTCTACAGCTGAACCACTATAAAAACTTCATGTGTCTCCTTTTATTTGTCATTTTCTTCATTCTGTGATCTGTGATCTGCATTTGGGTGTTAGTGCCATTTTTTGACCTAACATTTTGGCGTGCCAGGTAAGGGGCACACGATACTACTTCGATTTCTAGCTCGGAAGGAATCAGATTGCTTGGCTATTGCATCAATGGCAATCAAAAGGAAGAAAATTGTAACTTCCTCTCATGCTGAGGATTTTGATGCTGAAGGCGCCTTGTAACACCCCACATTCATTAATGTCACTCACAAAGGGAATGCATTAACTTCCATGGAGCGTATTTAGCGTATAGAACAGAATATAACAAGACAAATATAAATAATGGTACTTGAAAATTTTAAAATAACTTTTATTACAGTGGAGAAATAGTTTGATTACAACAACTTCATAAACCAAGTACACTTAATATCCATCTTGATAAATTGTTTCAGAGTACGTAAAATAAAAAGCATAAATCCCAACACAAGTAGCCATAAAAGAGATGAGGTGAACTTTACTTTCAGCAATCCAAGCACTTCCAAAAGAGAGAGAAAGAGATCCAAGATCAAGCTCCACTAGTACTAGTCCCACCCTGAGAACCTTGGGGGGGAGGGAGGAAGAAAAGATAATGGTAGTTCGTTTCTAATTACTATAGGATAATTACTATACTGCACCACTACTAGTCACCATAAAAGTTGATCCCGCGTACAAAACTTAATAATGATAATGGTAGTTCGTGTACCCCTAGCTGCCTTCATAGGTGATGTATGCCCCTACCTCCACTAGTTGTACCCACTACCCCCATTCGATCGGCTCCCTAACTCGTAGATACCCATGCTGGTCCCACAGTGGGGTGTATCACTCCCCAAAGTGGCAATCCGATACCACTAAAGATGCACGACTTATATCTACATGATGCAACAACGTCTTACCTACCAGCCCGGGCCCACGCACGCACATGACCCCGTTGGACTTGCGTTGCCACCGCTATTACAATCAAATCCAGTAAGTGTGTCCCGTCCTCGACTTGGGTCGAGCTAACAAATATACTTAATGGGTTACTGGTTTGAAAATGCCCCCATGCTTGACACAAGCCTTCCACCTATGCTTGGTCCCCACTAAGGTTTCCCCACTTAACCCCATTCTTATTCATGTCTTCTTACATATTTCAATCTTGGTTAAATGCATCTAATCGTATTTCACATGCCACCTGTCCCACCCACTTATTTTCACATGCCACCCAAGGTACCCACTTAACCCCCCATGTCCCACCACATGTTTATCTGGTTAAGTGTTACTTAATTCATTAGAACTGTAACCTTGTAAAGACCTCCCACATTAGACTGGCATTTGCGGTTGCTAGATTTGCCGGGCAGGTCCGGGCAGTCTTATACCGCAAACGAGCCTAACCTCATGTCTTTACAACTGTTACGCATTTAATTCGTGCCTTTGACCTCTCACATTAGACTGGCATTTGTGGCTGCTGGATTTGCCGGGCGGGTCCGGGCAGTCTTACACCACAAAAGAGTCTAACCTCGCGTCTTAGGCAGTTAATTATTATACATCTTTATTTAACTCCAAGCTGGATTAATATCCCTATTCAAATTTGTCAATAAATTCCAAATTTATTTATGTCCATAATTGTCTCTTAAAATTATGTCAATAAATACCAATTATGCCAATTAATGTCTCAAATTAATTATATGCCTTTTAAGGCCATTTTATGCCAATTCACAATTTATGTATATTCAATATTATCCCATCATCCCCACGCTATTCGTACGTTTTCATATGACATATGTTAGACTCGCAAATAGTCTAACTTATAAAAAGAAAAAAAACATCACATAACACATAAAATAGATCTAAAGATCATGACATAAGATTACATAGCCAATAACTTGCATATGAATTTCATTCAAACTAGCATATGATACAAAACTAGAATATGTGATGGGCAAACTGCTATAGATCCAAACATAAAGGTGCGAACTTGCATATGGATCTAATCATAAAGGTGTGAACTTGCATATGGATATAAAGATGTAATCTTGCATATAGATCTAAACATAAAGATATAATCTTGCTTATGGATCTAATCATAAAGGTGTGAACTTGCATATGGATCTAAACATATAGATTAATGTCACATAAACTAGCATGTGCATTTACATGTTTCACATATATTTTAACAACCCAAACTTGCATAAGATTCATATAAGAATATATGATCCAATCACCACAAACTTGCATAAGATATATGATTCAACTTGCATAGGATTCACATAAGAACTAACATATGATCCAGCTTGCGTAAAATTCACATAAGAACTAACGTATGATCTAACTTGCATAAAATTCACATAAGAACTAACATATGATTCAACACCACAGACATACATATAATTTACAGTACGTGATTCAAAATCATATTCTTGTGATCCCAATTATATCTTATCGTAATTAAATTAACGAATTATTTTGTGAAAGCTATCATACTCACAATAAAAAAGAATATTCTTGTCTTTGTGGAATATATATTCTGAAATTGAATTGCTCACCTTTGATGTAGACTTAGTTGTTATTTTAGATTTGATTTGATTTTGATTCAAGCCTCTATCTTGCTTTAGGGTTAAAAGTGTATGGCGGCTACTCTAGGTCCTCCATTGACGGCATGGCGGCTCTTGGTATGAATTTGTCTGATTAGGGTTAGGGGTTTACGGTGTTTTTATAGAAGATTAATTAATTAAGATCCGTCGGATTAACCTAGGAATAACCAGAACCATTCAGATAGCCACCTAAGCCCTAGTGACTCAGCAATGACTCACTGTTCGGATCAGAACACTCCAGAACTCTGTGTAGGCTTTTAGCCCGACTTGGGCGCACTTGGCAGGTGCACCAGTGCATTTTTTGTACTGGTGCACTGCACAAGTGCGCTAGTGCATTCTTGTACTGGCGCACTTCACAAGTGGGCCAGTGTATTCTGGTCTGTTTCCAGTTTTTCTGTCTAACTTCGTTCGTCCATATCTCCTTCATACGTTGTCTGTTTTACGCAAACTCGGACTCTATCTCAAGAAGAATTTTGAGAAAAACGCAATGGCGTAACCCGTTTCCCTTAATTCCCACATTTGAAATTAAGTATTATTTAATTTGTTAACTTAATATTAGAAATTATGGGGTGTTACATTCTCCCCTCCTTAAAGGATTTTGCCCCCGAAATCTCCAAGTTAAGGAGAATGCATATCCTAACATCCAATCATCCATCTACTCAACCATCAAACACAGGCACCCATTGTCCTCATAAGATTTCTAATGTTGTATGAACATATGCAAGAAGTGTGTGTATATGTTCCTTATCTAATGCAATATCAGGCAGTCTACTGATTCAGTTGACCTCCTTAATGCCAATCATGATAGTGTCATGCATCCATTGTGTATGCGAAAGAATCCTATCGATACACATTATTTCTACATGTGTGCACAACCATTCATCAAAATGCAGCATCCATATGATAACACAACCATTATACATCCATTAATTTATATATGCACACACATGTATATGCAATATGAAGGTGATTGAGCCGAGCTAGTGCCTAAGGTGTGTGTACATGCATCCACGAGCAACCAATAGCAACTACTTGCATCCATTTGCATCCATCAAACATAACATGTCTCAAACACATGTTTGCAACCATCGGGTTCTTCCTAACTAAAGATCGAAGATGTCATCGCAAAGATAATACTAAAAGATAGGACAAGTATCAACAAAGCGGTAGAAAAAGGAGAAAATAAAACATACCCTAAAAAAGGAAAGGGTACAGTATATGCATCTTATCTTCCATCTCCCAAGTCGCGTCTCTTTGATCATCTCCCCGTTGCACTTTGACCAGCTTGACCTCTTTGTTGCGAAGCTTTTTGACCTCCGATCCGAGAATGCATGTAGGAGCTCGTCTGATCGTGGCATTGCGCTCTTCTTCCACTTCTTCGAGCGTGCTCGGCTCTACCACTTCCGCCGTATTGTGTAAACACTTACGCAAATGCGAAACGTGAAACACGTCATGAACTCCGCTGAGCTTCTCTGGTAACTTTACTCTATACGCCATCTGCCCAATCCTCTCTGTAATTGGAAAGGGTCCTACGAACCTTGGTGCCAGCTTCCCTGCTGATCTAAAGCGGACTACGTTTCTCAATAGTGACATCTTAACAAAAACCATGTCCCCAACATTGAACTCAAGATCGGTTCGTCTCCTATGAGCATATAACTTCTGTCGGTCCTGCGCCGTCTTCATTCATCGTCGAATCAGATATATATTCTCCGAAGTCTCCCTAATCATTCGGGTCCAAGTAAAGCCTTGTCCGTGGATTCCAACCAACAAGTAGGTGATCGGCATGGTCGTCCATAAAGAGCCTCAAAAGGTGCCATGCCAATTCTATCCTGAAAACTATTATTATAGGCGAACTCCACTAGTGGAAGATGTTCTTCCCATGTTCCTCCAAAGTGTAGGATGCATAGCCTTAGAAGGTCTTCTAGAATCCGATTTACTCTCTCGGTTTGGCCATCCGTCTGAGGATGATAAGTGGTACTTAAGCATAATTGTGTTCCAACCGCCTCTTGTAAGCTTTTCCAAAATTCGCTCGTGAAAATGGGATCTCTATCGCTCACAATGCTGGAGGGTATGCCGTGCAAACGGACTATCTCTCGAAGGTAAACGGATGCTAACCACGCGGCGGTCCTTCTACTTTTAACGGGAATAAAATGGGCACTTTTCGTAAGTCTGTCTACAATTACCCAAATCCCCGTATTACCCTTCCTTGATCTTGGTAACCCATCTACAAAATCCACGGAAACGCTTTTCCATTTCCAAAGCGGAATCTCTAAGGGATGGAGCAAACCTCCAGGCTTCTTTTGCTCCGCCTTGACTTGTTGGCACACTAAGCATCTAGAAACGAACTCGGCCACATCCTTCTTCATTCCGGCCCAAAAGAAAACTCTCTTCATATCCCTATTCATCTTATCACCACCGGGATGTATGGTCATCTTAGAACGATGTGAGTCTTCAAGAATTGCCTTCTTCAAACTCTCGTCTTGTGGTATGCAAAGTCTTCCATCTCTACGTAGCCAGCCTCTCTTATCTATAACATATCTATTCAGATGACTCAAGGACTCCCCTCCTATAAGCTTGCCTACTATCTCAACCAATTGTGGGTCATTTCGCTGTGCCTCTTCAACTCGACCCAACAGTGTAGGTTGTACCTCTAACGATGCCAATAATCTGGGTAAATAATCGACAGAGGGTATGAAGTCAAAGAAAGATATATACTCTAAACTCTGCCGCTCTACGAACAGAGGACTTAAGGTTAATTTCTTTCTACTTAAGGCATCAGCTACAACGTTACCTCTGCTAGGGGTATATGCGATCTCAAAATCGTAGGATGCCAAAAACTTCATCCATCTCTGTTGCCTCAAGTTTAGGTCCTTCTGAGATAATAAGTACTTTAGCGAATTATGGTCTATATACAACTCAAACCTCTCACCAAGCAAATAATGACGCCATGACTTAAGCGCAAAAACTATGGCCGCCAACTCTAAGTCGAAGGTAGGGTAATTTTTCTCGTGGGATTTCAACTGCCTTCCACTATAGCATATCACCCTTCCCTCTTGCATTAAAACTGTGCCAAGCCCTGTCCCGCAAGCATCGGCATATACGGTGAATGTCTTACTCCCGTCTGGCAAAACTAAAACTGGAGCGGTCGTCAAAGCCCTCTTCAGACGTTGGAAAGCATCGTCACAGTCAACGTCCGAAGAAAAAGTCAAGTTCTTCTTGGTTAATCAAGTGAGAGGGGCTGATATCTTCGTGAAGTCCTTAATGAACTTCCTATAATAGCCAGCCAGCCCTAAAAAGCTTCTTACTTCTGTTGCGTTCTTGGGAGTTTTCCAATCTTGGATTGCCACCACCTTGGTGGGATCCACAACTATCCCTTCCTTAGGGACCACGTATCCTAAGATCCTCACTTCTTTTCTCCAAAAATGGCACTTGGAGAACTTAGCTTTTAGCTGATGCGCTTGTAGGGTCTCTAAGACTTCCCTAAGATGTAGGGCATGCTCTTCTTCATTTTTAGAGAAAACCAGAACATCGTCTACAAAGACTACCACAAACTTGTTTAGAAACTCCCTAAACACCTTGCTCATTAAGTCAACAAAGTATGTGGGTGCATTCGTCAAACCAAAAGGCATTACGAGCCACTCAAAGAAACCGTCAGGAGTTCTAAAGGCAGTCTTATCGATGCTATCTTCAGCCATCCTTAGCTGATGAAACCCTGTAGCTAAATCTAGTTGCGGGAAAACTGAAGCACCCACCAACTGATCGAATAAATCGTCTATCCTCGGCAGTGTGTGTATGTTCTTCTTTGTTAGCTTATTTAGCTCTCTATAGTCCACACACAATCTAAGTGAACCAACAACTTTTGTAGCAAAAACGACTGGAGCATCCCACTCCGAAATACTTCTTCTTATGAACCGCTTCTCAAGCAATTCTTTTACTTGCTTACCGAGTTCTCTTCTCTCTCTCGGAGCCATGTGGCGCACTGGTAATGCAACTGGCTTTGCATTATCTACTAGATATATTTGAAAGTCTATCTCACGCCTTGGGGGTAAACCTCGAACTTCATCGAAGACGTCACTATATTCACGAACCACATGAACAGATTTCAAATCATCATTGGATGCGTCTAGGGATTCTAGGTAGCTAAGCATTACCAGACCTCTAGGATCACAAGAAATATCCAGGTTTTTTAACAATGAGTCAACAATCTAACTACCCTTCTTTCACAATCTAGGACGGCACCGTATTTAGTTAGCCAATCCATACCTAGAATCAAGCCGTAGCCCATGAAGCCAAGAACAAAGGCGTTGCATTCAAACCCAATGCCCAAGATAGACACTCTCAAATCTCGACAAATCATACAAAGATAAGCGGAACCACCAATAGGATTTGAGATTACTATGGGATCCGTAACTAGACTAGTATTTAGGTGCAGTGTTTCAACTAACAGAGCAGATACAAATGAGTGTGAAGCGTCAGAGTCAAACAAAGTACGAACAGGTTAATCAAACAGAAAAACTAAACTTTCAACGGAAATGTTTCTACCTCTCTCCTGTCCTGGTGGCATGAGAGCCTGAATCTGCCCTCGCGCCTGCCCTAGTGCCATGAGAGCCTGAAGCTGCCCTCCAGAAGTTCTTTGCCCTTACCCCTGTTTCCTTGGGCAGTCCTTAACTAGATGACCTGCCTCTCCACAGTGGAAACAATCAGTCTTCTTCTTTTTCCTACAGTCTTTACTCAGATGGCCTGGTGTCCCACAGTTAAAGCACTTCTTCTTTCCTTTGCCATTATTGTTCTTCCTGCCTTTCTTGTTTTGCTGTTGTGGTTTCTTTTGGTCCCCTTTCTTATCCGGTGCCTTATTAACATTAGCACCTTTCTCTTCCTCATGCATAAGCGCCATGTCAACCAATTTCTCAAAGGTAGCCCCCATAGGAATGTAGGTCATAGCTAACCCATGTAGTGGCTCATTCAAACCCTTAATGAACCTTATGGCCTTCTTATTAGGTGTGTTTACCAATTCCAAGCCAAACTTGCCAACTGATTGAACTTGTTGACATACTCCTTTACTGATAAATCCCCTTGCTTCAATGCCAAGAATCTTTCCATATATAAATTCTCTTCTGCTCATGAGAGAAACTTCATTTCGAACCTACGCTTGAAATCCATCCATGTCTCCACCGGATGCTCTCCGTTCGTGACCTCCCACTAAAACGAGGCTTCGTCTTTCATTAACCAAGCAGCCAATTGGACCTTCCTTCCATCTCCTATTTCGAAAATACCTAATAGATCTTCCAACTCCTTAAGCCAATTTCGAGCTTCAACAAACGTCTCTGATCTATGAAAAGATTTTCCGCCCATTTCTCTAAAATCTTTGCATATCTTTACAAAAGTATCAACACGGGGAGGAGGATGAGGAGCATTTGCTGGGCCTGCGACATTGGCCCAAGCTTCCAGATACCTTCTAAACCATCCCGGTATCGGTATCCCCTCGGATATCTTGGGAATTCCAGACATGCTGAAAAGAAAATGAAGAGATTCAAAACGGAGAATTCGAAAGAAAGATATATGACTCTTGGGGGTTACGTTTTTAAAACAAACTTTTCTCTTGAAAACACTTTCCTTAAAACATACTTTTGAAAGTATTTCTTTATAAAATGCTTTTTGAAAAATAGTTTTTTAAAATTCAAATCTGGTCTGGTAACCTTCAGCTTTGATACCATGTGTAACACCCTACGTCCATTAATGTCACTCACAAAGGGAATGCATTAACTTCCATGGAGCATATTTAGTGTATAGAATAGAATATAACAAGACAGATATAAATAATGGTACTTGAAAAAATTAAAATAACTTTTATTGCAGCGGAGAAATAGTTTGATTACAATAACTTCATTAACCAAGTACACTTAATATCCATCTTGATAAACTGTTTCAGAGTACATAAAATAAAAAGCATAAAACCCAACATAAGTAGCCATAAAAGAGATGAGCTGAACTTTACTTTCAGCAATCTAAGCACTTCCAAAAGAGAGAGAAAGAGATCCAAGCTCAAGCTCCACTAGTACTAGTCCCAACCTGAGAACCTGGGGGGGGAGGAAGAAAAGAGGCAAGAAAAAGGGGGTCAGACATAAAGTCTGGCGAGTATAATAACTTTAACAATATAATTATTAAAGTAACTAGGATAAGGCATAAACTGGTAAGATAAGATATGACCATGAAAAAAGTGGGCATGACAAAGCAAATAAGAGGAATATTCTGGCATTAATCTCGTTCCTAATTACTATAGGATAATTATTATACTGCACCACCACTAGTCACCCTAAAAGTTGATCCCGCCTACAAAACTTAATAATGATAATGGTTGTTCGTGTACCCCTAGCTGCCTTCATAGGTGTCGTCTGCCCCTACCTCCACTAGTTTTACCCACTACCCCCATTCGATCGGCTCCCTAACTCGTAGATACCCGTGCTGGTCCCATAGTGGGGTGTATCACTCCCCGAAGTTGCAATCTGATACCACTAAAGATGCACGGCTTATATCTACACGATGCAACAACGTCTTACCTACCAGCCCGGGCCCACACACGCACATGACCCCGTTGGACTTGTATTTCCACCGCTAACCCGTTTTTACCTCTTACAATCAAATCCAGTAAGCGTGTCCCATCCTCGACTTGGGTCGAGCTCACAAAGACACTTAATGGGTTACTGGTTTGAAAAGGGCCCCCATGCTTGACACAAGCCTTCCACCTATGCTTGGTCCCCACTAAGGTTTCCCCACTTAACTCCATTCTTATTCATGTCTTCTTACATGTTTTAATCTTGGTTAAGTGCATCTAATCGTATTTCACATGCCACCCAAGGCACCCACTTATTTTCACATGCCACCCAAGGTACCCACTTAACCCCCCATGTCCCACAACATGTTTATCTGGTGAAGTGTTACTTAATTCATTAGAACTGTAACCTTGTAAAGACCTCCCACATTAGACTGACATTTGCGGTTGCTACATTTGTCGGGCGGGTCCGGGCAGTCTTATACCGCAAACGAGCCTAACCTCGTGTCTTTACAACTGTTACGCATTTAATTCGTGCCTTTGACCTCTCACATTAGACTGGCATTTGTGGCTGCTGGATTTGTTAGGCGGGTCCGGGCAGTCTTACACCACAAAAGAGTCTAACCTCGTGTCTTAGGCGGTTAATTATTACACATCTTTATTTAACCCCAAATTGGATTAATATCCCTATTCAAATTTTTCAATAAATTCCAAATTTATTTATGTCCATAATTATCTCTTAAAATTATGTCCATAAATACTAATTATACCAATTAATGTCTCAAATTAATTATATGCCTTTTAAGGCCATTTTATGCCAATTAACAATTTATGTGTATTCAATATTAGCCCATCATCCCCACGCTATTCGTACGTTTTCATATGACATATGTTAGACTCGCAAATAGTCTAACTTATAAAAAGAAAAACAACATCACATAACACATAAAATAGATCTAAAGATCATAACATAAGATTACATAGCCAATAACTTGCATATGAATTTCATTCGAACTAGCATATGATACAAAACTAGAATAGGTGATGGGCAAACTGCTATAGATCCAAACATAAAGGTGTGAACTTGCATATGGATCTAATCATAAAGGTGTGAACTTGCATATGGATATAAAGATGTAATCTTGCATATAGATCTAAACATAAAGATATAATCTTGCTTATGGATCTAATCATAAAGGTGTGAACTTGCATATGGATCTAAACATATAGATTAATGTCACATAAACTAGCATGCGCATATACATGTTTCACATAAATTTTAACAACCCAAACTTGCATAAGATTCATATAAGAATATTTAATCCAATCACCATAAACTTGCATAAGATATATGATTCAACTTGCATAGGATTCACATAAGAACTAACATATGATCCAGCTTGCGTAAAATTCACATAAGAATTAACATATGATCTAACTTGCATAAAATTCACATAAGAACTAACATATGATTCGACACCATAGACATACATATAATTTACATCACATGATTCAAAATCATATTCTTATGATCCCAATTATATCTTATCGTAATTGAATTAACGAAATATTTTGTGAAATCTATCATACTCACAATAAAAAAGATTAGTCTTGTCTTTGTGGAATCTGTATTCTGAAATTGAATTGCTCGCCTTTGATGTAGATTTAGTTGTTATTTTAGATTTGATTTGAATTTGATTCAAGCCTCTATCTTGCTTTAGGGTTGAAAGTGTATGGCGGCTACTCTAGGTCCTCCATTGATGGCATGGCGGCTCTTGGTATGAATTTGTGTAATTAGGGTTAAGGGTTTAGAGTGTTTTTATAGAAGATTAATTAATTAAGAGCCATCGGATTAACCTAGGAATAACCAGAACCATTCAGATAGCCACCTAAGCCCTAGTGACTCAGCAATGACTCACTGTTCGGATCAGAACACTCCAGAACTTTGTGCACGCTTTTAGCCCGACTTAGGCGCACTTGGCAGGTGCGCTAGTGCATTTTTTGTACTGGTGCACTACACAAGTGCGCTAGTGCATTCTTATACTGGCGCACTTCACAAGTGGGCTAGTGCATTCTGGCCTGTTTCCGGTTTTTCTACCTAACTTCGTTCGTCCATATCTCCTTCATACGGTGTCCGTTTGACACAAACTCCGACTTTATCTCAAGCAGAATTTCGAGACGAACGCAATGGTGCAACCCTTTTCCCTTAGTTCCCACATTTGAAATTAAGTATTCTTTAATTTGTTAACTTAATATTTAAAATTACGGGGTGTTACACGCCTGGAACGAGGCAAGCTAGGAGGCTTCCTCTCATGGAGATCCGTCGGCATACCTGACCAGTGAAGAGATGGATGGAGCTCTCACTGAATTGAGAACCCAGATGGCAAGGCAAGATGACCTCCTCAGGAAGTAACAGTAAATGATCGATGGATTCTTCGCTCGAATGGATGGAAGGCCGAGCAACGTTCAAGTCAATGGAAATGAAGCTACCGAAGCAGCTCGGTAAGCCCCTCACGAATGGATCGGGTCGCCCTCTGTGCGGCTCGTGAACCCTGAAGCACCACTCTACCAAATCGGATCGGGCACGATCCACGTTACTGATGGACTCGGGCGCAACCCCCTCGCTCAGCTGCAGGATACGGCTCGTGATGCAGAGGCAGGTGCGGCTCGTGACAGGGCACCAGAACCTGGTCGGGTCGCCCCTCCTTGGCTCGCTCCCTCGAACCGCGAGTCGGCCTCCACGACCCTGTCTCACAACCCGCATATCTCCACGACCCGGGCTTATGAACCGGTCCTCACGACCCGCTCCCAGCAGCTCACCAACAGCTTCCACCCTCTCATGTTCTCCACACTGGGGGCACCAACTCTGATCTTGGCAACTTGCAACAACTTTTTGAAGGCGATCGGCTTGTCACTCTCATTCAATGACTCTCGAGAGGCCGCGCTTATCAGAATGACGTGGATGACGTCAATCACAACCCGTTCACACAGGAAATCAGGAATTCCCGCAATCCCCCGAATTTCAAACTTCAACAACTGGAGCCTTACAGTGGCAGAACAGATCCTACCCTGCACCTAATGCGCTACAAATGGAATATGGAAGTTCAATCAGCATCGGAAAACATCATGGATAAATGTTTCCCCTCTTTTTAATTGATATAGCAACCATGTGGATTCGGCATCTAGAAACGGAATCATTTAACAACTGGAATATGTTGGTCGCTCGCTTCCTTGAACAGTTTCGGGTCCACATCACTCGACCCAAGAACGTATTGTCTCTCATTACAATTAAGCAGAGGCCCAGAGAAACTCTACGTTCATTTTTGGAAAGATTCAACGTTGCAGTAGCATCAGTTGATCGCCCTGAACCATCAATGGTACTTATGGCAGCGGTGTCTGGTGTATTGGATAACACGGAATTAAAAAAAATCTTTGTACCGAGATCCACCGTGAAATCTCGATGATTTTTACCTAGAAGCAGATAGATTTCTACGGGAAGAAGACTCAACTTCCGAGAAAAAAGTTCTTGATGTCAACATGCTTAAAGACGAAGGTTCGTCTGATCATGGAAGTGGCAAAGGAAAAGTCGCCATCAAGAATGACCGCAACACATAGCCCCGAAGAGGGCCCAAATACAAAAAGTACACTGATCTCAATGCCTCACTCTCAGACATCTATCTGTACACTAATGATGCCATCTCCTATCCAAAGCCTTCAAAGAGGGAGCCATTGCAAAGAGAATGCGATTCTGGAAAGCACTGCATATTCCATGATATGGACGATCATGACACGAACGACTGCAGGCATTTGCGTGATCTGATTGAGGAACGGGTTAGACATGGAGAGCTACCCGAGTATATGAAATAACTAGCAGTGTCTAGACATACGCTGCCACATCCTGCTCCCCGGAGAGGGAATGTCCCTGGATCGAGCTCTCGTGGGCTCATCATCAATTGATCTAGATGAGATTAGCTTTCATTTTCTGCATTTCTTAGGATTTAAGATTTGTTTTTTCTTTCGTTAGGTTTTCTGATTGTTTGAATCGGAGTACACACATACGGGGTTAGGATGTAGCCCCAAAGCGTGCTCTGGACTCGATGACAAACCAATCGAGATTTGCTTTGGTTTTGCATTTTGAATTAAATAAGGAGGACTTTCCAAGCATGGATTATGTTTGGTGAATTTAAGTATCTTGTCAGGATGTGGCAAGATCCTCAATCTCGGTTAAAGTATGGCTTATACTTGTTAAGGAACTCTAGGTATGGATTATGCCTAGGGATGGACTATCTTGTCAGGCTATGGCAAGCGTAGCCCTACTTCAGATCTGAGTATGGTTTATACTCACTTTGGAACCTTAAGTATGGATTATACTTAAGGAACTGCAAACGGTCTTGTCAGGATGTGACAAAAGAAATCGGGTATGGATTATACTCGGTTTGAATCTTTAGGTATGGTTGATGCCTAGAAGGTCATAACCCTCGCCAGGACTTGGCAGCATAACTCAAACGTCTCTTGAGTATGGTTTATGCTCATTAGGCGTCAAAGCATGGTTTATGCTCGAAAAGGTTGAATAATGCTGTCAGGATTTGACACATCTGTTTTACCTCGTTCTCTTTACAGGTATGGATTATACTTGCGGTGGATTAAGGACCTGACAAGGTCCGGAAAACCTTGAATTTCCATGGATTGTGGACTCCTCGGATTATCCAGAACACATTTTCCTTCACCCAGCAAGATATGATCTGGGGGCAAACTTGTTGACATATTTTTTGGTAAAAACTGCCATACATGGAATATCTGGAAAGCATCATGCTCAGGCACAGAGAACACCGTCAGAGGATAGGAAGCGATTTGGTTGATGTCACATCACAAACAAAGAATGGCCTGATACTCCTATCAGACTACCCCTTTTGGGCCCAAAAAGACCAATTATGGATCTTTTCTCTGTAACTCTCGTAGCCCTCTGAATTATCTTCAGGTAGAGCTTTTGTTTGGCTCAATCGGACTTACGGTTTGAAAGTTATTCCCATTTTCGTAAACGAACGCCGAACATGGATTTTTGGAATTGGTGACATTTCTGTTCGTGTCGCCCCCTTTGGTTCGTGGTCTCTTTCATGGTTCGCACCCCCCGTCTCGTGAAGCACCATCCTCGGCTCGTGATGCATCCTGGCTCACCCCCTCACCCGGCTCGTGGTGGTCATAGTAGTCACGACCCGCTCATGGTGCACATGTGGGTCAGGACCCCCATTACCATGACCCGACCATGGCTCACCACACCCTGCTCATGATCCACCTCTAGCTCGTGATCAGACCTTGGTTTGTGAAGGCCTCATCACGACCCGACCTCATGACCACGAACCGACCACCGAACCAGCTAATACACGCATAGATCTTGACCTATTCTCAAGGCTATTTGCGCTCCTACTTTCCCGGATCGGGTGCCACGTGCCTCGTCACGAACTGGTCATCCCGGAGGCTCTCCTACAACTATAAATACACAACTACATGGAATTTTGGGGGGACTTTTAGCCATTCTTCTCCGCGGCTTCCACCATTACTAAAGTGAAAGGACTTTGCGCCTTTCTACATCTAAATTCTTCTCTTGTAATCTTAAATAACACACAGATTATGTGTCTGTATGTAACTGATTCTTGTAATATGTCATTAAAACAATAAGATTATAAAGTGGACGTAGGCTACATCTAAAGCCGAACCACTATAAAAACTTTGTGTGTCTCCTTTTATTTATCATTTTCTTCATTCTATGATCTTTGATCTACATTTGGGTGTTAGTGCCATTTTTTGGTCTAACAACGTTATTTTAAATAAAGTTAATTACATGTAGAAAGACATGCAACACAAATTGGGATTTAGGGCATAATTTGTAATGGGATTTTGGAACATAATATATATTATGTTTTAGACTTTAATTTGGGTGTGCAATTTGATATGAACATAAATGATTGAATGAAGATGAATATGCCTAGGATTACAATTAGAAATTGTAACCGCGCTTATGGCACGAGGTTAAGTTGCATTAGTGGCCGAAGTCTGCCCGGAACCGACCGACTTATCCAGTAGCCACTAATGTTGAACCTAATGTGAGAGTCCTAAGTGCAAAATTAAAACATGTAATGGTGCTAAGACACGAGGTTAAGTCAACTTGTGATAGAAGTCTGCCCGGACCCGCTCGGCAAATCCAGCATCCACAAGTGTAGGCTTAATGTGACAGGTCTAGTGCTTATATATATATATAATAGGATATGAATAAATGGCAATGAAGGTAATTAAGTGTCTAACTCAGAAAATAAGAAAGGAAGGGATGTAATGAACTAAGTTAGTGTGATGAGAAGGAAAAATGATGTATTACCCTAAATGACCTATTTTTGAGAACGTTGTTGCAAATAAGCCATAGTAAATAACGAAAAGTAAAGAAATTACTGCTATCACAAATTTAGATGGGAATACGCTATGAAAATAAATCATTGATTCCTTCTATCAAACTGATAAGGTGCATGAAGTGTTTTCCTTAATATAAGAAGGAATATATATTACAGTGAATGAAGAATAATGGTTTACAACAGTAAAAGGTTTAAAAGGGGAATGATAATAACCTATTATAATAAATAACATTAATGAAATTGTTGTATAATAGGTAGACTTATCCTAGGGACAAGGGAATATTATAATTTAGGTTATAATAAACTAGTAAGGGAATGGAATAACTGGTGAATTAAGTTAAGGGACACTTAATTGTAAATTAAGTAATCAGAAAAAGGGGAAGACCTGAAACCAATTAAGAAAAAGTGGAAAATATATTGTACTTAATTATAAATTAAGTAATCCGTAAACTAGGAAGTCTGAAACCCGCAGATAAGAATGACATGTTCAGACTTGTCCTAGGGACAAGGGGAAATTATAACATAGGTTATAACAAATGGGTAGAGAAACTTATTAATTGGCCTTAGTTAATAAAACTAAGTTAATAAGTAAACAACGATAAGTTGTATTGACGATGTAAAGTGGAATTATGATTAAATGAGAAAGGATGAGGAAAACTTATAATATGAAATAAGTTATATTTAATCATAAATTGTAAGTGACATGTTAATTGGAAAACATGTGAACTAAGAGATACTTAATAACATATTAAGTATAACATGTTGTTGTGACCATGAAATCAATCAAGAATGTAAAAGAGGATTACAGACCTTGGGCCACAATCTGGAGAATAACATGTTGTGGGCTTATTAATAAACTTAAGTGGGTTAATTTATAACTGAAATTAATAAGTAAGAGAAATTTGGTAATTTGAATAAGAATTCAATGTGAATGGGAATAACCAAATTAAAAGGAAACCTGGTAAGGAAAAGCAAGCATGTAAAAGAATGTTTAGACATAGTGTCTAACAACATATTAAAGTGAGGAACTTGGACCAGGCCGTACGGTTGAGGGTGAATAATCCAACATGGTAGATCATCGAGGTGTTCCTGAGGACATTCATCTGATTGTTCTGACGGCTCCAAAGGACTGGAAGTGGAAGCACGCAACTTCCTGATGTACGTAAGGTGCTCCTAATAGTCCTCTGTGTGGTGACAGATGTCTTAAGCTGTGCTGGCCGAGGTTGGGTCTACGCATAACTACTAGATGGCTGGGCCTTGACTGTAGAAGTAGCTATGCGGTCAGAATGCTGTGACGCAGTGACACCAGGGTGATTCGGCAGTTGCCTCAATTGGGAGGTAGAGGGTCGCGACCAACAAGGATAGTAGATCGTTGGATACCTGTCATCGACAGCCAGGGGGATGCGAAAAGACAAGAGCTAAACCCAAGATACCATTCACCCTTCACTATCGGGGTAAGGGGTTGAGGGGAGACGCCATATGGATATTAGATTGTTTGCGTAGGGGCAGTCGCTTAGCTCTTGTAGTCTTTACTAGTTGAGGGAGGGGCCCAGGTGGGGCCATAGCCACCATTAAAACACACCCTAGGTATATCTGTATATAGAGGCTCTTTAAAGACGGGCCTGTACAAATATGGAAAAGATCTCGACCGAGTTCCATGTTTCCTGTATTGTCCTTCTATGGAACTCGGTGCACATTAGAGGATGTGCAATTGAGGCATCGAGCTACAATTAACAGTATGTACGAGGGACAGTCTAGATACATGCATATCTGCTCTGGGCGGTGTATTGTAGACTTGAGGGAATTACTCCGGTATGAGATCTGATTCGATCGAGGGTGGCAGTCCGTACGCTTACGTAGTGTAGATATGGCAGATATATGCTGATCGTAACATTGTTATATAGAGATCTGTACGTCACTCCGGCGTAGGATGAGCGACTGCGAGCATTTCAGTGGCGTTTCGGTGGAGACCGTACGAGTGGTGTACCATGGGATGTACCTCGATATTGGGGGTAGCTACACATATACTGTATTAGGTCAATCCACTGGGAAGTAAATGGGTGGGACATGTGTATAAGCCTTGAGTGTTGTTAACCCAAGTAACCTAATAAATATGAAAATATGATTGAACGGTATATGTAGGATTATCCAAAGTGTATAGTTTAAATCCAGTCACCAGAACTTGTGTTCTGACCCCCTCCTCATAACATAATCGCAGGTTAGATTTATGGCAGGGACATGGTAGCCTTGGATACTAGTTAGGCAATATTATTAATACGATAAGGCTATATTTTGATTATATTATATTTTATCCATTCTGATGTGAGATAATTTCTGAGCTTTGATATGTTTTATGTCTCGGTCTTTTCTGTAGGATACCAGAGCAAACGAATCCGAGTTTCGATAGATTGGAATTTTGAAAAAAAAATCGGTCTGTCAAAATTGGGGTTGTCATACCTGGTATCAGAGCTTAGGTTTAGGATTCCTATATAAATAGTGAGCGAATGTATTTATATTTTTAAAAATATAAATATTATATATATACCTAGATCCATGGAGACACCCACTAAATAGAAAGAGTGCAATATGGTAAGAAATGGGATGTTTGTTATGTACACTAAAGGAATAAGTATGGAAATTTGAGACCCTTAGGAAGTTTGGGTGGAGTGTGTACAATATACTCTGTATGGAAGGAAAGTGAATCCTATATGATTAGTATTTTGGGTTAGTGAGCTTGAAAACCTTATAAATTAGAAAAGGTTAAAAAGAGAAAAATGGATTAGGAATATATAAAGTTGAGAGAATTGACCTTGGGGGGTGTCTAGGAAGGTCTAGAAGAAAATTGGAAACCCGCTTTGAGTCTAACCCAATTATTAACTTTTAAGAACTTGAGATTATAAAAGTTTTGGGAAAATGGTTTATGGTGTTTTCAAGTTTTAATCTTAAATTTATAGTTTTAAATATGTAAAGTATACATATTGGGTTTTGAAGAAAAATGGGGTATATTTAGCAAATATGATTTCTTGCGAAAATGTTGACTAAAGTAAAATTCTCTCAGTAAAAGATGCATATTATAGAGCATGTATAGCTTACTAGTTTTCTTTTTATATTTCATGCAAGAATTTTTGATAAAGAAGGACTTGAAATCCCTATTCTTATGACAACCCTTTTTGATATATTTTAAGATAATTTTGTTGGGTGGGCAAAATAAGTTGTAGAAAATACGAATAGAGTAGATGTTGGCACATTGTAGTAAGATACTTAACTGACCTTATAGGAAAGAACAAGTCATAAACCCGATTGAGGAAATAGTTGTCTGTATCTACTCCAGTTTTGTGATTTGAAAAAAAAATGATGGTTTAAATTTTTTTTTTAAGACAACATATTTTATGGTTTGGCAAAAGAAAGTTTTCATAGGGAAAATAAAGTTTTGACACTTTTAATTTGAAAAAAAATTTAAATGAAAAAGAAAGGCCAAACTATGTTTTAAAAGTATGGAGTAGGTAAGAGTTAGCGCCTAGGGAAGACGGGAAAAGTTTTAGGGCTATAAAGTAAATAGCGAGAATCATCTTGGAATAATAGTGAGTTCCCATAGAATGCGTAAGCATTGAAAAGCCTAGGGGGTTGCTTAAAATAATTGTTGGTACACGGCTAGACTACTAGATAGTAAAAGGGCAAGTAAGTGTTTAGATCTTGTTGCTAATTTCCATGTTAGGGGTAAAACCCGTTATTACATTTCTGTTGGTATCGTTTCATTGTTTTGTTCTTGTTGGGTAGTTAGGGTAACACCTAAACCTTTCATGGATCCCATAGTTTGGACTTTTCTGACTGATGGGGACATAGTCCCAAGAATCTTGACCCTTAGTAGTAGCTGTGTAGGGTGTTTGTTCTCCTGTTTTAGTTGAAAGACTAGAAGTCTTATTTAAATTTAAACTAAGATCGGGTAATTAAATAAGTTAAGAAAAGAGAAAAGGTACAACTGAAAAGGAAACCGAAAATTCAATAAAGCAACAAACATGATAAATTATAAAAAAAGGATAAGAATGGAAAATTTCCAAGAAAAGATGAAAAGGAAATCAGTAACAAAGAAATTTTCTTATGTGGGATGTGCTTCAATAGGAAAATAGGGAATCTTTACATATAGTTACATAAAATCCAAGTACGGTTAGAAAAAGGTATATAAAAGAAAAATGAAAGATGTGAAATTATTTGTTTTCCACCTTTTCGTAACATAAGAAATCGAATTTAGAAAATTAGAATTTTTTGAAATTCTAAAAACAAAGTTGGTTGGTAGGATTATGGATGCAACAAGTGGATAAACTATGCTCTTACTCGGTAGGAGTGTGGGAAATTTGGATGAAAAAGCATTTTGATTTTTCAAAATATTACATTCATGTAGAACTGCTAGTATCTTCAGGATGTGAGCATCATATTTTCAAAGGATTTTTAAGAAATTTACATACACATAGGAGGTACCTCTTAGGCATACATGCATTATTATATTGTATTTCACTTTGCACAAGTGCACGATGTTTGCAAAAATTGGATGCACACATGATGGATGTATTTTATGTGAGGGGTTAATTGCTTTTATCTTTATCAAATTTCGGGAACGAAATTTCCAAAGGATGGGAGAATGTAAAACCCTGCATTCTTAACTCAAGATAATAAAATAAGAATAAATTAATTAAATATTCAGAATTAAGTAAAACGGACTACGCCATTGCATCCATCTCGAAATTCTGGTCAAAATCGACACCAGGTTTGCGTAAATCGGACACCGTATGAAGAAGTTATTAAGGTTCGAAGTTTTTAAACGCGCAGGAGGAAGATATATATATATATATATATATATATATATATATATATATTCGGTCCATAATTAAAAAATAGGTCCAGAAATTCGAAAATCGGTTCAAAATTCGAATTTTCAAAAGGCGGCAGATTTCCCGCCAATGGCAGTCGACCCCCCTAAAGGGGTGTCAACCCCGGTGTCGACCCACTCAAAGGAGTGTCGACCCCGGTGTCGACCCTCTCAAAGGGGTGTCTACCCACCGACGACAGATTTTATCAGATTAGGGATTTTGATATTTTAACGTTTTGGATGGCTTTTGGGCAAATTTGAGGGTCCCGATTGCTCCATGCACCTATAAATAAGACCCTAGACCTACCCTAAGCCTCATAATTCGGTGGCTATGCTGGAGTTCTGCCATTACTCTCTCTCTCCTCTCAAATCTATTCTGAAAATTAAAATATTAGCATAGGAGAATTATGAATCCGGATCTGAAGAGAGAATCAACATTAATAAAAAGATTATTGAATCATGAAAGCAAGGTAAACTTCTAAGACCAATCTATTTAAATTATTTCTCTTTCTCTTCTCTTTTTATGAAAATAATAAATCCGTGGTCGTTAGGTTTCAAATCACATTAAAAGGGGAAAAACCATGGAAGAATAGATTTGGATCAGATTCAAGATTTGGAAGTCTTTTTGGTGAGTGGGTTTAAAATATACTTTTTGAATGATAGTATATTTACCGTTTGCCAATCGCCATTAGCATACACAATGAACATATTGGAAGATTTAATTTGATGAAATGGATTATTGCGCTAAAATGGATAATATGTTCAATTAGTTAATATGTTGAGATGTACATGAATACTGTTGTAAAGATCTATTTTATGAACTTGTCAATTGGGATAATTTAGATTTTGGGTAAATGATACATTATTGGAGAATTATAATTTATTTTAAATAAAGTTAATTACATGTTGAAAGACATGCGACACATATTGGGATTTAGGGCATAATTTGTAATGGGATTTTGGAATATAATATATATTATGTTTTGAGACTTTAATTTGGGAGCGCAATTTGATATGAACATAAATGATTGAATGAAGATGAATATGCCTAGGATTACAATTAGAAATTGTAACTGCGCTTATGACACGAGGTTAAGTTGCATTAATGGCAGAATTCTGTCCGGACCCGACCGGCTTATCCAGTAGCCACTAATGCTAAACCTAATGTGAGAGGCCTAAGTGCAAAATTAAAAACATGTAACGGTGCTAGGACACGAGGTTAAGTCATCTTGTGGTAGAAATCTGCCCGGACCCGCCCGGCAAATCCAGCGTCCACAAGTGTAGGCTTAATTTGAGAGGTCTAGGGCTTATATATATATATATATATATATATATGTATAAATATATGTATATAGAAAGATATGAATAAATGGCAATGATGGTAATTAAGTGTCTCACTCAGAAAATAAGAAATGAAGGGATGCAATGAACTGAGTTAGTGTTATGAGAAGGAAAAGTTATGCATTTCCCTAAATGACCTATTTCTGAGAACGTTGTTACAAGTAAGCCACAGTAAATAAAGAAAAGTAAAGAAATTACTTGCTACCACGGATTTAGATGGGAATACGTTATGAAAATAAATCATTGATTTCTTCTATCAAACTGATAAGGTGCATGAAGTGTTTTCCTTAATATAATAAGGAATATATATTACAGTTAATGAAGAATAATGGTTTACAACAGTAAAAGGTTTAAAAAGGGGAATGATAATAACCTATTATAATAAATAACATTAATAAAAATGTGTATAATAGGTAGACTTGTCCTATGGACAAGGGAATATTATAACTTAGGTTATAATAAACTATTAAGGGAATGGGATAAGTGGTGAATTGAGTTATGGGACACTTAATTGTAAATTAAGTAATCAGAAAAAGGGGAAGACCTGAAACTAGTTAAGAAAAGGGGGGAAATGTATTGTACTTAATTATAAATTAAGTAATCCGTAAACTAGGAAGTCTGAAACCCGCTGATAAGAATGACATGTTCAGACTTATCCTAGGGACAAGGGGGAACTATAACACATGTTATAATAAATGGGTAAAGAAACTTATTAATGGGCCTTAGATAATAGAACTAAGTTAATAAGTAGACAACGATAAGTTGTATTGACGATGAAATAAGTTATATTTAATCATAAATGTTAAGTGACATGTTAATTGGAAAACATGTGAACTAAGAGACACTTAATAACATATTAAGTATAACATGTTGTTGTGACCATGAAATCGAACAAGAATGTAAAAGAGATTGTGGATTACAGACCTTAGGCCACAATCTGGAGAATAACATGTTGTGGGCTTATTAATAAACTTAAATTGGTTAAGTTATAAGTGAAATTAATAAGCAAGAGAAACTTGGCAATTTGAATAAGAATTCAATGTGAATGGGAATAACCAAGTTAAAAGGAAACCTGGTAAGGAAAAGCAAGCGCGTAAAAGAATGTTTAGACATAGGGTCTAACAACATATTAAAGCGAGGCGCTTGGACCAGTCCGTACGGTTGAGGGTGAATAACCCAACGGGGTAGATCATCAAGGTGTTATAAGGAATGAGGGGAGCACACATTCATTTTATTGTTCTGACGGCTTCACAGGATTGGAAGGGGAAGCACGCACCTTCTTGAGGTACGTAAGATGCTCTTGTAGTCCGCTGTGCAGTGACAGATGTCTTAGGCTGTGCTCGCAGAGGTTGGGTCTGCGCGTAACTAGTAGGTGGGTGGGCCTTACTGACGAAGTAGCTATGCGGTCAGAATGACGTGACGCGGTGACCCCACGGTGATTCGGCGGTTGCCTCAACGGGGAGGTAGAGGGACACGACCAATGAGTATAGTAGATCGTCAGATACCCGTCATCGATAGCCAGTGGGATGCGAAAAGACTAGAGCTAAACCCAAGATACCATTCACCCTTCACTATCGGGGTGAGGGGTTGAGGGGAGACGCCACATGGATGTTTAGATTGTTTGCGTAAGGGCAGTCCCTTAGCTCTTGTAGTCTTTACTATTTGAGGGAGGGGCCGAGGTGGGGCCATAACCACCATGAAAACAGACCCTAGGTATATATGTATATAGAGGCACTTTAAAGACGGGCCTGTACAGATATGGAAAAGCTCCCGACCGAGTTCCATGTTTCCTGTATCTCCCTGTTATGGAACTGGTGCACATTAGAGGACGTGCGATTGAGGCATCGAGTTACGATTAATAGTATGTACGAGTGACAGTCTAGAGACATGCATATCTGCTCTAGGTGGTGTATTGTAGACTTAAGGGCATTACTCTGGTATGAGATCTGATTCGATCGGGGGTGGCAGTCCGTACACTTACATAGCGTAGTGATGGCAGATATATGCTAATCGTAACATTGTTATATAGATATTCGTACGTCACTCCGGCGTAGGATGAGTGACTGCGAGCATTTCGGTGGCATTACGGTGGAGACCGTGCGAGTGGGGTACCATAGGGTGTACCTTGATATTGGGGGGTAGCTACACATATACTGTATTAGGTTAATCCACTAGGAAGTAAATGGGTGCGACGTGTTTGTAAGCCTTGAGCGCTGTTAATCCAAGTAAACTAATAAATAAGAAAATATGATTGAACGGTATATGTAGAATTATCTAAAGTGTATAGTATAAATCCAGTCACCAGAACTTGTGTTCTGATTCCCTCCTCATAACATACTCGAAGGTTAGATTTGTGGCAGGGACATGATAGCCTTGGATACTGGTTAGGTTGTATTATTAATACGGTAAGGCTATATTTTGATTATATTATACTTTATCCATTCCGCTGTGAGATAACTTTTGAGCTCTGACATGTTTTATGTCTCGGTCTTTTCTGCAGGATACCAGAGCGAGCCAATCCGAGTTTCGATAGATTGAAATTTTGAAAAAAAAATCGGTCTATCAAAATTGGGGTTGTCACATACTTCATCGTGACTATATCCTGTTGATTATAGAACACATTCAAGAGTCAAAACACTTGTAAATTGTGAAGTCCTGTGTGGGTGCTTAGGCGTGGACATCCTTGTTGGTGCTCAGGTGTATTGCGACTTATTCCTCCGGGTTAAGAGAGGGAATGATAGTGAATTCCGAAGAGGAGCTTCGGGACAGGACGAGGGCGAGAAGTCCGAACCAATATAAAATTACTGGTGTCTTTACTTACGGCATTTATCTTTTACTTGTGATATATCTATATAGCTCATATTTTATCTGCTTAACTATTGTAGCTTATATGTTATACAATTCCGCTATATCCATACAAAGATCCTACTCTAAGTCACACACCGACCTTTCAAAATTCTGGTTTTCAAATTCTATCTTCAATCTCTTTCTTCTCTGTTTTACTTTCTATTTTTATTCAATTTTAAACTTAAGTTTTATTGATTTATACTTTATATGTTTTGTAGAATTATATTTTATATACTTTATATTTATATAGTTTTAAACTTTATAATTTTATAATTATAATTATATAGTTTATAATTATGTTTTCATATGATTTTCTAATTTATAATATTTATTTATAACACTATATTTTAATACAAGAATTTCCAGAATTATATTTATATCAAAACACTTGAAAAATGTTCAAATTTCAATTTTACACATATGTATATGTCAACATATAACTGTCATTTTTTAAAATTTGAAAGGAAGTGTCTTTTCACTATTTGTGACGGTTCTGAAGCATTGCAACCTTTCACATACTATAAAAAGGGACTAATTTCGAATTTTTAATCACTTCATCTTCTCCCTTTCCACTTTCTTTCATTACAACATTATTTCTTATCATTTTTATGATTATTGCACCTATACTCTGCCGAATTCAATTCTGTTTTCATTAATCTTCTTCTCTTTACACTCTCTACTCATTACTCTCTGAATCAATTGCTATTAAAGAGTTATAGGGCCTTTGTAATTGTTTGAGTTAAGCAAAGAAATCGATGGTATCACTTGTAGCCGTGAAATCAAGGACGGGTAATCGGTGGTATCCCTTGTAGCCATGAAATCAAGAAAGGTATACTTGATCAAGTGTGTGGGTGGAATTGGTGGTATCCCTTGTAGTCGTGAAATCAAGGAGGGATGTAATTTGATATCGATATAGTAATAAAACTATGTGCAATCCAGCGTTGCGTGGGACTGAACATAGGAGCAATTCCGAACCAGTATAGAATTCGGTGTGTTCTTTCATTTTCTGCATTTTACTTTTGTTTATCTTTGTATTTTTGTTTGATTCTGTGTCTGTGATTGTTTCTATGGTGTTTGATTCATATTGTTTATCACATAAATTTTAGATTTTTTTATTTTCTCAAAAACATTATTCACCCCTCTGTAGTGTTTGTTTTGCCTTAACGATCTATTCTGCAATCCCTAACAATTGGTATCAGAGCAAGGTCTTTCAAAAAGTTCATAATCTGATTTTTGAAAAAAAATTGAGTGGAAAATTTTGAAATAATTGTTAATACTAGTTTTAATTCATGCATGGCATCAGTATTAGATGAGTCTGCATTCTATTTTTTTGAAAAATCAAGTTATGATTTCTTGAAAAGTTTAAATCGATATATAGCAGAATCATCATGATGTTATTATTTCAAATTACAACCTGTTATTTTGAAAATTAACTTGACTCTTTGAAAAGTTGTGTTGTTTTGCAGGAAAAGATGTGTTATATGGCTTTTGAATACTCAAAAGTTGAAAAAATGGGTAAGTGGTTGTTGGTGATTCAAATTTTGAAATGGTGACTATTGAAAATTCAAATTCTGAAAAGGTCGCTATTGGAAATTCAAATTCCGAATTGGCGTACATGGGTGTTGAGAATTCAAATTCTAAAGTAAAATTGAAGAAGAGTAATGACGGTTGATGAAAAGACATCAGGAAGAAGAAATGGCAATATACAATGTAAATCAACAAAGAAATGGGTACCAGATAAGTAGAAACTTTTGGTTCTCATCTTCAAGTTGATTCAATACTGTACTTCCTTCATTTTCTTCGTAATGCCGCCTGTTACATGCAAATCCTTCAAGAATTGATCAAGTAATGATCAAATGAAGTTTTGGTGAATAAAAAGAGAAGAAAACCAAAACTATCGACAGTTAACTTCAAACTGAATCCGCATGTTACACTATTTTGCCTCAAATCATTTTTCAGATTGTAGTCCTCATTCTCGCAGTCGAATTGATGGGTATATCATCAAATTCCGATCAAAATTGAATGAGATAGGACTATTTGAAGTTGGCTATGCAAAACTGAAAAACAATTACGGGATTTCATACATATCTCTTACTGTTTCGATTTGTTGCACCTTAATACCATCCAAATTCATCCCCAAACTATCACTAGATCGTAATCCTTATATTCCTCTTCGATTTGTCGTTGATTTTGTCCAATTCTGTTAAGAAACAAAGAAGTCATGCCTCCTGAAAGTTTGATTGAAAGTGAAAAAAGAGAAGAAGAAGAAGAGATTGTGAGGAGACATGACTTTTGGGCCTTTATATAGTAGTTGAAGTGTCCATTCATCCAAAATTCAAAATTTTGGTGCCAAATTGGTTGAACTACTAATTCTTCATTATCTTTCTCATACGGCGTTTAAATTCAGGAAATGAATGTACTATCCTGATCAGAAAAACGAGCCCGTCGCAATATTATAATTTTTAATTTTTAAATTCTTTTTTGGTTGAATGAATGTTTTATTTTTTGTGTTTTGGTTGCCTACTTTTGAATTTGAAATAAAAACTTTAAAATTCAAACTTGAAATTTAAAATTCAAATTTGAAATTTGAATTTTCAAATTCAAAATAATAATATTATAATAACATTAAATATAATAATAAATTTTGAATGTTTGTTAGGATTAATATTATCTCAAAAGACAGTTAAACCTGAAATATAAATCAATAATATAATAAAACCAAGAAGTCAAAACAATATGTTTTTTGATTTTCTACATGTATGTCGACATACATAAATGGTCACGTCGACATAATAACATTCAAATTTTTAATTTCAAAAGCTTGGACTTTCAAACTTCCCTCCGTCTTTTCAATTAGAAAATGCCAATTCAAATTCTATTTATTAACTTTATTTGTCTACTTATTTTCTTATATCTTGTTTCAATATATATATATATATATATTATAAGTATATAAATTAATAAAATTATACAGAGATGTTAATATGATATAAGAGTTAAAATAATTTTTTATTGTTATTAAATATAATTTTACTTATCTTTCATATATAGTTTAAACATATATATTGTTCATATGATTTCACAAATAATATTTGTACTTAATACTTATTTTGACTTCTTATTAAGATTTATAAAAGCTTGAATATATAACCTAATATTTTGGTATAAAAATTATATATATATATATGATTTTTATGTCTTAAAAATATAGTTTAAATATAAGAAATTATAGATTTATATATTACTTCATATTATCAATTTTTATTAAAATAATTTTGTTATAACTATAAATTTCTTTTAAATTTTAACATATAAATTGTTCTCAAGCAAATAAATATGTTTGGATTTCTAAAGTTTAAATTTAAAATTAGTTTTTATATACTATTATGAATATATGTTTACAGTTTACTTTATATAATTTTATATTCTCTCTAAAAAGATCTTCAATTCTTACTATATTTACCTTACTAATATTATTTAACTCCATAGTTATTTTCAATATTTTACTATTATCATGCATTTTTTTAATTAAACTCTTATCTTTATTATTATTTCAGTCACTTTCATTAGTATAATTAACCTAAGTCTAGAAATTAACATTATCCTTGTTTGACAAATAATTTATTATATGCATAATAGTTAGACATTACTTTAAGTATCTTTTTTAGAAATACAATCATCTTCAAATCATTCTATATATTATTACCATAATATCATTACACATCTTATTTCATATCATACATCGTTACAGTGCATCTCAAATTAAAATCATTTACATCATAAATTGCATTTCATTCAATATATCACTTCATATAGTTTTGCATATGTCATACTGCATTATTACCAACACACTGCATTACATGTTAACTTTAACTCCACACATAACAAGTATACATAACATATTTACTTTGTCTTAATTAATTTGATTGACTTATTTGGCTTGATTAAATTGATTGGATTGATTGCCTTGTTTCGTTTGTTTGATTTGTTTGACTTGAATAACTTGACTTACTTGACATGGTTAAATTTCATTAGTGGTTGATAGGAGCTTTATAAGTTTTAGGATGAATAGAAGTACAAGAAATGCTTGGTTTTATGTTTGAATTGATGTTTTGTGACAAAAAAACTTAAATTGATGATTGTTTGGATTAAATTTCTTTACTTATGGATATCTTATTAGAGTTATTTCTTAATCTAGATTAAAGTCTTACTATATTTTTAAGCGAATTAGATTTTAGGATAGGTTTAGTCTTGTATTATATTAAGGGGGAGTTTTATAGTTTCTAGAATTAGTTGAAGTTTCAAAGTGTTTTAAAATAACATATATATTTGCTTTGGTTGATATAGTTCAAATTATTTAGATTGATTTTTTGAATTGCTTGTTTGTTTGAATTGCTTGTTAGGATTGTCTTGCTTGTTTGAATTGACAGGTTTGCTTAATTTATTATCCTTCTATTTAATTTATTAGATTAGCATAATCATAATTCTAGGGGGAGTTATAATCTTTTAGGATTAGAATCAAAATCAGGGATAATTATATTTAATCATTAGGATTATTTATAGCATGGATTTAGGGGGGAGTATTTTATGTTAGGATATATAAATAGATTTATGATTCAGGGGGAGTTATTCATATATCTTAGAAATTTAATACAAATTTAATTATAAGATATATTTAGATAGTTATAGAATTTTAAGGGAGTATCTTTAGAATTTCTTTTTGATAATGCCAAAGGGGGAGAAATTATAAAATATATGACATAGTTTATAGGATTTATATGGACAGGGGGAGTATTTGAAGGATCATCATCAACAGGTATACACAAGTATGATATTTTATAAACTAAAGTTGTCATCATCAAAAAAGGGGAGATTGTTGGAGAATGAAGTTTTGATGACAACAACCTTAATTCAATATTAATTGATTATAAAATATATACTAACACCTCAATCTAGAATATATATATGTATATATATACACATACGCAAGATTTATATATAGGAAATATTACTGAAGACTATACAGTTTAAAGATGTTAGAGATTCAGAATTCAGAGATATTTCAAGACTCATGAGTATTCAAGATTTCAAGAGTTCAAGATAAATATAGTTATACAGTCTAGATTATGTAAGACTCCGAATAGCACTCCAGGTTCAAATTCAAATTTATTTCAAATTCTTTTTTTCAAATTCCATTTTCAAATTCTATCTTCAATCTCTTTCTTCTCTATGTTACTTTTTATTTTTATTTAATTTCAAACTTAAGTTTTATAGATTTATATTTTATGTATTTATATTTATATAGTTTTAAGCTCTATAATTTTATAAAAATATTTATATAGTTTATATTTATGTTTTCATATGATTTTCTACTTTATAATATTTATTTATAACACTATATTTTAGTACAAGAATTTCTATAATTATATTTATATCAAAACTCTTGAAAAATATTCAAAATTCAATTTTGCACATATATATGTCGACATACATATATATATATATATATACTTGTCGACATATAACTGTCATTTTTTCAAATTTGAATTGAAGTGTATTTTCACTATTTATGACGACTCTGAAGCGTTGCAACCTTTCACACACTATAAAAAGGGGTTGATTTCGAATTTTTGATCACTTCTTCTTCTCCCTTTCCACTCTCTTTCATTACACCATTATTTCTTATCATCTTTATGATTTCTACACATATACTCTATCGAATTCAATTCTGTTTTCACTAATCTTATGCTCTCTACACTCTCTACTCATTACTCTCTGAATCAAGTGCTATTGAAGAGTTATAGGGTTGTTTGTAATTGTTTGGGTTATGTAAAGAAATCGATGGTATCCCTTGTAGCCGTGAAATCAAGGACGGGTAATCGGTGGTATCCTTTGTAGCCGGGAAATCAAGGAAGGTTTACTTGATCAAATGTGTGGATGGAATCGGTGGTATCCCTTGTAGCTGTGAAAACAAGGAGGGTTGTAATTGGATATTGATATAGTAATAAAACTCTGCGTAATCCAGCGTTGTGTGGGACTGGGCGTAGGAGCAATTTCGAACCAGTATAAAATTTGGTGTGTTCTTTCCTTTTCTACACTTTATTTTTGTTTATCTTTGTATTTGTGTTTGATTATGTGTCCGTGATTGTTTATGGGGTGTTTGATTCATATAGTTTATCACATAAGTTTTATATTTTGTTTATTTTCTCAAAAACACTATTCACCTCCTCTAGTGTTTGTTTTGCCATAATGACCCATTCCGCAATCCCTAACAATTTTAAACACGCGTTTAAAATTACATGAAATACCGATAGGCTTCGAACTTCTCCAAATTTTCTCTAATGCATTGCCTCTATCGATACGATCTCATCGGATCCAATTCCGTAAGATTCTGCGTACGAACGAACGATTTATCACAATAAAAATTTTATGATATATTATAGACTATTTTATAATAAATTATTGAATCATAAACAAATCTTACATTAAAAACTGCAATTACTACTTATTCAATTTTTAATCTCATGCGTTTTCCTGGTCCAACAGTCTCAAATCCGACTTACTCCTTTCAAATGAAAACCTGCCTCTTCATTTCCCCAGTCCAGGCTTTGGCCAACTACTTACCATATAATTTTTTGTTATTAAATTAAAGGCCCAAGCCCATTCGTTTAAGCCCACAACTCCATCTGCTCTTCTCCTTCCATCGTCCTACTTCATGAAACCGCCCAAATCCCCACGCCATGCACGAATCCTTCCCACAAACAATGCAAACCCGCTGACCATTTCTGCCCAACGCCACCGCCAGGTTTAACCGAGGTCGACCTCGATCACTTCACCACCTCGCCCGACTTTCCAACGCCAACCGCCCCCGTCCTCGAATCCTCCGACTACCCAGTCGCCTGCACTAACTCCAACATCCCCATTTTCCTTTAGTCCACCGCCCACTTTTCCTACACGAGCATGTCTTCTCCAACGTACCATTCTAGTTCCACATGCCAATTTCACCCCCAAACACCATGTTAAGATGACAATATTCCCAAATGGAGTTATAACTCATGGAACTGCTCTCAGAACATCTCGTTTCCGGCCATGCACACAACGTCAGTGTGCCACATATTTTGGTTTATATATATTTTTGTGGAAAATAACTTCAGACCCCTGTAGCCAGCTGTGAATCCACCGTGTGCCAACTTCCTTAACTCAGCTCTTCCCCTGCATACATCATTAGAAAGAATGACCCGATCTCACCCTGATAATCGAGACTTGGTGCCAACCTCCTACGGCCTTCGAAAGTTTCAGCATCAACCCTCATAAACAAATCACCAACCAGACTCGTTGATCTAGTCATCCTTCTCGTTGCAGCAAGACCATCAGAATTCGTTGTAGCGTGTCCTAGTTCATTACTGGACGGAAAAGGGGGGACCTGAATAGTGACCCGATCTTATAAGATTATAGTAGGAGGAAGAACTCAAACCCATGGACTATGTAAATAAAAAAGAGAGCGCGGTTTTACAAACCGTTATTATATAATTTGTAGTATTGATTTCGAAATGAAGTGGGGAACGCGGGTTTTCTTTCTCCTTTGGATGGAGGAAGGAATCCAGAGTTTTAGTTTCAGGAGGAAGCTTTTCCTATGTAGAGAGAAAGAGGACCACGGTGCGTTTTTATAGTGGAAAAAGAACAGGGTGTTCACATGTATTCTGATCGATCTACGGAGATTTTTATTTAATTATATATATATATATATATATATTATTTTATTTTATTTTTGATGAGACCAACGATTTTTATTTGATGTTGACTAACAAAATATTTGTTCGTGCCTATCACTGCTTCGATTCGATGTTTATTTGTTCCTACGATCACATATAACCTTGTTCGTGGTGAAAATGGGCGTCATGGTGTAACTCGACATTCCGGACCCGATGAAACTTGTTTCGTCGAATTCCAAGTTCGTTTGCTAAAATGGCGCTTGTTTAAGATTAAATGGTTGATTTATTTACATTAAATTTTGCTGTGCTCACAAATAACACCAATCATCGCAAAACTTGAAATCTAGTAATAATTAGCTATTGCGGGTTTTATAAAATTTTGTTTCGTTGAAAACAAAAGTCATTTGAAAAACAGTCCTTTCTAAGGGTCCAAATTAAATTAAAATAAATCAATTTTTAATAACCTCAATACAATAATATTAAAATATTATAATCGGCTATACTTAAGCAGAATTTCATGTAGTTTCAGAATAAAATACTCCAGACTGAATTCCCAGCCAAATCGATATTCAGTAAAATAAAAATCCTTTAATAAATCATTATAAATTATAAATGAATTCCATAGTTACTATTTGAAATTTGGTTTGGACATAAAACAAAATCTACAACATGAAAACTTGATTTTTCTGCTTCATTAGAAAATTATTGTCCAATAGATTCGAAAGTTACTTGTTTCAAAGAAATCCGACTTATATTTGATCCTATATAACAACTTAAAGTTCAAAATGTAATATTACGAAATATTGTGCCGCTGCAGCTTGTTTTAAAACTAAAATTATAAACTATGCGTTCAAACATTGTTTAACAAACGAAATCATTAATAAAATTAAATATAAACTTAAATAAATCCTGTTATATTACCAAATCATACAATATTGCAAATTCAGCCAATTTCGATTATATCAAAATTAAATTATTATTTTATTATTCAAAAAAAATGAAATATTCAAAATTATTAAATTCAAACCATTTAAAATCCAAATCAACCTTTAAAACAAATTTTAATATTTAATTAAATGGTTAAAAATTTGGGCCGCTGCACAACCTCTTCGAGTACAGCCTGAGCATGCACTGCAACAGAGGACCACCACGAAGTACCCTATCACGTCCCTCGGAAGTCACGTGTTTCCTTTCAGTCCTACAGAGCCAATAACTAGAATATCAAGCAGAAGAATCAGATGGACGTGCTCCTCTCGTGTCTTTAGACACCTCGATGATCTGCTTGTTGGGTTCTTCGCCTTCAGACATGCGGACTGGTCCGAGCGCCTCATGATAATGTGTTATTAAACCGTATGTCTAATCTTTTAATCGTGCACTTGTATTATCTTATCAACTTTCCAATTAAGTTGATTATCCACATTTTATCTTTTTATTCAAGTTACCAGGTTCTCTCTGAACCCCTATCTCTAAGGAATGGACCCCTCTCACTTAGTAATTCAATGTATAACTTAACTCATTTAAGTTCATTAATAATCCCATAACATGTTGTTCCCTATAGTGTAATAAACAAAAGTAATCTACAATCTTCTTACATTATTACTATGTCATTCATTGTCCTATTTGAGGTTTACAGATTACAATAACATGTTCTACTTAATGTATAATTAAGTATATCTTATTACAATCCATATGTTTTCTGCTAACATGTTACTTAATACATATAATTAAGTGCAACTTATCTCATTTCACTGTTATCTTAGGCTACCAGATTCATTAGCACACAATTGGCCACTTACTCACTTCATTCAGTTTTATGCCGCTTGAGTGGGGCTTCCGCTTAATATTAATCTTATTAGACTTCATAATTCTCATTTATAAGTCTACCAATAATAAGCCTACTGCATTCTTTCTCTTTAACCATGACTTTTCTTAACACAACCTTTTGGTTTTATTTACTTATCTACTTATGTAATGGCCCGAATTTCCGTACCCTTTGGGTCGACTAATAACACCACACGTCCAACCCAAATTGCACAGAAATACAAATCATGGGTCAGTCATGGGACTGGTGTGAGTAAACTCCAACCATTTGTTTAACTTTCAAAATCCTTTCGAAAGAAATGATAACCATAAGACCGATCCACACATAAACATGGATGGCTTTTACCTTACGATGACCAAAAATATTTTTGATATCAAATCCAGTGATATTATAATAATGTCTACATCAAATAAATAGAATCTAGTGGAATGCTTGCATCTCACGCGCCATATATAATATAAAATCGAAAACCGTAGGGAGCTTATTGGAGATTGGATTTCCAACATGACAAGGTATGGAACCACCTTCCGATAGTGTATCTCTAGAGGGGAATACACTGGGTTCAACAAGAACATCTTGCAACCCGGCCCACACAGGACCGACCACTCATTTCGCTTGAGTATATCGAATGTATATCACCAACGGTTGGGATCAACAACCGTTTCCCGAAAGGGACAACATCGATAGTTTAAAGAAGCAATTGGAATATCTCTAGATAGGTGATTATACATCCTCATGGGAGCGACCCACATAGCCATGCTGCCTGTCCGATTTTTGTCAATTCCGGGATATAAGGCTTGAGGTTTGAAATATCTTCCAAAACATATGGCCACCATTCACTTTGAATGCTACATCGTCAGATCCATAGGAAATCACTAATTGATTCCCACAAAAATACTCAGATTGTTAGGATAAAGAAGTTTCCCTTCTTTGCCACCAATTTCGTACGTTTGAAGGAATCAACGTACGTAATCCCTTTGGAAATACTCTGTCAGACACTGGTCCATACAAGTTGTCCTGGGTCTGGACAAATCGAAGGCACCATTCTATTATTCCATCTTGGCAATTTCTACCTAGGATTCACAGAACAACCCTTGCACTTTGCTCTGTCTTCATAATCTCTTCAACATAAGTTGATTTGTAATGCTTATGCCAATACGGAGTGGTTTTCAGATATTAAATTTGATCCTGGTCTCTCCGTATTGACAACGGAGGTATAAAATAAATCAAAACTTTGATAGTCGGTGATTTAATTATCAAAGGAACATCCACTCAGCCAACGACCCTATTTCCAAATGGAAATTCTACTGTTCAACCATCAAGCAATACTGGCCCCTATTTATATAATTTCATTATTATATTATTATTTCCAATTCCTGTTTCCCTATCTTTCATATCCTTTTGAAACTCGTTTTCCCCTCTCGATTCTTTGAAAAACATTTCCAATATCTAATTTCTTTATTCGAGAAGATATCTCTTATTCCAGTTAGAAAACATTTCTATATATATTAACGAATCCTAATTTTCTATATTCAGGAAATATACCGCAATAATATTGGAAAATATTTCCATATTCCATTTCTTAATTCCTTGTTGACCAATCCATTGCGCATGGAAAATATATCTCATTTTATTTGGGAAAAACATTTCAAATCCTTTAAATTAACGTGATGTTATAAAACATCGTTATTGTAACTCAAACCATTAATCATTTATTAACTAACCATATTGCTAACCAATCTTTACTATCGAACCTTAACCATTTCTCCATCAATCATGAAGTCAATCAAGTTGGGTATATTTACCTCTCAGACCTTAACTGAACAACCTTCTCAACTTTGAAATAGTCAAAGCTCACAACTTTAAAACAAACATCGCTTACGCGACTTTCGGATCCAATCCAAGAAAACACTTCTTTCACGGGAAAACTTTGATTATAACGGTAGCGTTTTAATCGATGTTTCCAAATATTTGATTTATAAAACAATACTTTTAACAACAACGTTACAATCGCTGTTTATAATTATAGAACACTTATTATAACAATAGCGTTAAGATCGTTGTTTAGATTTACAAAACAGTTATTATAACGGCAGCGTTAAAATTGCTATTTAGATTTACCAAAACATTTATTATAACGGCAGCGTTTAAAATCGCTATTTACAAATATTTGGTTTATAAAATGCAACTTGTATTTATTTATTTCAATAAATAAATTAATAAGTAAATAAATAAATAATTAACTTATTAAATTTGATTCAACCAGAAAGTAAACTAACTACTTCCCTAAATTCGATATAATCGAATTCTAGTAAACAACTCCCATTCGAATATTTTATATTCGATAAATATTCCGAACTTCGGAATTTATCTACCATTTCAGGTCATCTCAAATTCTAAATTCGTTTTCGAATTTATCATTTCTAAATCATTACCAAAATCCTTTATAACCCCTTCCATTCGTAAACATTTTCTTTCAAACTGTTATTCATTTCAAATATGAATATCATTCCTTAATAGGAATCTAAACTCGTTTATTCAAATCTACTTGAGTATCATTACTGCTCTACTTCTAGTTATCGAGATTATTTTTAAAACCACATCATATTCGGTTCCATTTATAAACTCTGTTTATAGAACTGTTACTCAATTAACACTTCTCGTTTATTAATCCATTGGATTTATCTCAATTTATTTTATATTCCAAAATTTGAAATAAAACCCATCATTTCCTTTTGAAACCGATTTCTTATTCAAATTTCCATTTGAATTATTTTTTCTTAATTCAAATCTCTTTTACAACTACTGTGTTTAAATCCCACTTCAAATATCGGTGTCAACACCAAATTCCACTTTGCTTATATAAATTCAACTTGAATTTATATTTTTATATTATCCAATGATAAATATTTCACTTTATTTATAAACATCATTGATAAATCTAATCACTTTACATATTTATTAAACAAGTTTCTATTTTAAATCCATTTGAAATCTACTTTCTATATTTTGGAAATAATTTCCTATTTTAAAGTCTCAAATTTCTTTTCTTCATTCTAAAATATTTTACGGTAATTAAATACTAAATTATGGGGCTAGTGTAATTCAACCACGACATTATCAATTACCAATCATATATCACAATAAATAAAAACAGTAAATAAAATGTTGAGGAATCCAGTTGGATCCCTCCAACCTGTTTCCTACATCCACAGATGTTAATCAACATTAATTTCACATAAGTATGAAATATCCTGGTAAACAGAACTAATGATCGACCAACTACCAACCATTTCAACCAAACAACCATCACACAGTAAAATTTTCTATAAATAAATTTAAAACTCGTTTATATAAAAATATAAACGAGGCAAAGTTAGTGAGTTTACTCGCCTAGTTTTGCAGTTGACGGTTCTGCCATTGTTTCATTTAAAAATCAAATAGCGTTTGCTTAAATCACGAAATTCTTGTAGTCTCGTCCTCAACCATATCAGTCTCGTAATGTAGATCTTGCCGCTACCATTCCAATGTGATCAGTATTGATCAACTCTGGTAACGTATGAAACAAAATAACTATGACTACAAGTTCAAATAGATTTAATCATCATTAATGTTTTAATTTAATTTAGTTGGACCGAATTACCATGCTTTGCTGACTTAAACACGTGATGATTATTATCACATTGACCACTTCTTCTCGGATCAAGACACGAAGTGTTCCTCCTCCAAAAACCCATCGTTAACTTTGCTTTGACCGCTAACTCCTCTTGCAATTTTAATGGCAACAGTGCCCACGAAATAACCCTACTCCAAGTACATATATTTTATTCTTCCCTTTATTTTAATATTGTTTTTTTTTTGCAAATCTCGTAACCAAATAGCTGAACCTTTCCTATTCTCAATCATGGTGATACTCCCATACAGGAAGATCTCGCTTCTTTATGTTACTCACTTGCTCCTCTTGAATCAAGCCAAATTTTCCCGCAAACCGAATGATCAGACCAACGAATCTCATATACCATACTCGAACTGGCTCGCCCATTTCCACTGCTCAAGATTTTGAGACACGTATTTCAAATTGGAGAAATATACTGCAGAATGTTGATCATGTACAATACTGCAAAAATCCATCCTATATCTTCATATAATAGCTTCTTCATAGTTCAAACAACCCGCAAAGATAATAGCCATCCCCTTCTTTGATAAAAAAAAACCTCCTGAACACCTACAGCAAGCGCAATTCCCTTCCACTCATGTCTTCATCAATTTACCTTAACCAATCCTCCTCCTAACACTACTATCTCCTTGTATACACAGACCATGGGCAAACTTCCTAAACCCAATGCCCCTTCCTCTCTTCTTGAAAACTCCTGAAACCACCACCCTCTTCTTCTCCTACGCGCTCTCTACCATTCCCAACCACTCACTTTCACCGCACACCATCCCCCCAAAAAGCGTCCATGGCCTACAGCGAAACCTCGAAAGGAACCTCGAAACGAACATCAACAAAGATATACTTCAAATCCCCTTCAGCAACACCCACCTGTAACAGATCCACCCGTGAAGAGAATAGCCAAAACCGAGCCCTTCACTCCATCGTTCAATTGGCTACAACCACCACCGCAGGTCATAGATCACCTTAACTGAATCCCAACGTCGTTGACGGAGGAAAACACCACCTCGATCAACCCCAGATCGACATGAGCTCGCTGTAATTAGGCCAAAAACCGCCAAGCTTCGAGCCTTAAATTTGAGCTCCTCGGGTCACGAGAGAACCTCCAACCACCCTTATTTTCAAGGCCTCACTTCTGTGAACTCCGATCCAACACTTCTTTACCCTCTGACGTTGCCTCCTCCATAGATCATACTGTTGTGAAGTGGTGCAAACTTTATTTAGTTCAAACTCAGAGATGTAATTTGATTTCTGAAGTAGTGGATCTCTCTGTTCGTTATTGCTGAAAGTAATAAAAGGATGGAAACGAAAAGAGAAAAATTGGAATTTAGGGAATTAGGACCGGTATTTAAAAAGAGAACACATTGGTACGCATGGAACCATTAGCTTGGGCAACACGTAATTGAAAACGTGGAGAGCACACCTTATGAATCTTACATGGTATCATGTAACGTTGCGCAGGTTTGTACCAAGTTTGGGCTAAAAAGTTTAATTACAAACTAAAAAAATTTGCATGAATTTGGTAACAAGAAATAGATGTAAATCAATGATAGAATTATTTAAATGTTTGGGTGATCATTACTTAGGCGTAGAATGAATTGAATTCTAATTACATAAGTATAGCTAGTGAACTTCGTTACTAACTTAATAAATGATTAACGAAAAAAATGTATTTATTTTCGAAGTAATAAATGTAATTTTGTTTGCCAGATCAATTATCTAAGAATTGTAGTAAACTCGATTTGTGTTTACAAATTTTGTGATGATGGATCATAAATGGAATTTTCTGCTATATTCAAACAAGTTTGAAAAAATGAAATAAAATGTTGACATGTTTTATTAAGGTTAAATCGGCTAGTATCAATCACCGTTTGTATCAGAAATTTATTTATATAAGTAATTTAATTTCAGTGACCAGGTCATTTAATATGAAATAAATTTCCTTAAAACAATTACATCTTGATTCAATATGACTTGGCCTTAAGGAACATTAACCTTTATCGATTCAAAGAAACCAAGATCGGTTTCCAATAGGAAATCTGAATTCCACTTTGTTTCAACCTAGTCATTCAATGAAACCCGACTTATTCTGAATCTTGTATATCCAATTGAAGTTCAAAACGGAATATTACGAACTACCGCAATGTTATGAACTCGTTTTTAAATTATATTATGACTTATACATAAAAACTTTGTTTTATAAATAAATTCGTTAAAAAAAACTTTTTAAATTATCAATACAATATTTAAAACCAATTTACATGTTAAAAATAAATGGCTACAAATCTGGGTTATTTCATTCCTTCCCCTTTAAAATAATTTCGTCCTCGAAATTGCTAAGTAGTAAAAATGCTATAATTCTAACTTCTCATAACCTACTTAGTTTAAATCTTACATTCCATATCTTCACAACCCAGTTCTTACCTGACCTTCAAATTCTCATACCAATGCTCGACCATTCATAACTCTTTCCAAATGATTTGTCTACCATTTTTGGACAATCCATCATCACTTTCTTGCCTTCAATCCATATGCTCTTCTGCATATTCACGCATATTCCAATTGATTTTAAATCCATTTATCAATTTCATTATTACACTTGAAATTTTATTAGCCAATTCTGGTTTTCTTATTTCAGTTACAACTAACACTTGATTTTAGATTATCAAAAATTTCTTGAAAAATCCTAACTTTTTAAATTTTCGAAAAATTTCGCCAGCATCTCCCTTACACGGCTCAATCGGTACAACCACAACTCGCCACTCTAGGCTCTTTCCAATCCAAAAGAAAATCAAAAGGCCAAGCGGCTTGCCCCATAGGCTCATAAAATCATCAAACCCAAGCAATATGTTAAACATGTACCTTTTTGTCGGGCATAATTCTTTCTTTTGCATTTGCTTCCATTCATTATCTGCTCAGCATACATATATCCATTCCCAGTTGGTTTCAAATCAATCCAACATTTGGTTTTTAATTCACTAATCAACTTCCTGATTAGCTCATTTCCATTCTTCCCATTCAATTTGATTTTTATTTCAGGAATCAATCCACTTATTCAGTTTGAGTTTTAATTTCTATTCATAATTTGATCCCAAACAACAATATCCAATATATATATTCAACTTATTTATACATAAGTCAAATTCGCTTTAAAAAAATTCAAATCTCAACATTTTTCTTTATTTAATTTCATTCGGGATTATCTCTATCTAATCCACTTGCCATTTAACTTAAGTTAAATTTCAATCCATTTGATTTACTTCCACTATTTCAATCTATTCAATTTATACAAGTTAACTTTTAATTTCAGAATTCAAATTCCCAGATTTTATTTCAAATTAGTTTGAAATCATATAACTATACAAATATATTTAAAATCTTTTGCAAATTCAAAACACTTGGATTTTATAGAAATAACTTGTCCTTTTCAAACCAATTCCCATCAACTAATTTTCATGGTAGCAATCCACCATTCAGAAACTTGAAAATAAATACCGATAATGTCGTGATCCATTATCAGAATTATTTTCTCGTCACTGAAGTGATTTCTATGCTTAATCACCTTTAAAAATCCATTTAAAATCATTTTCAACAAAAATTCTTAAAAGTAATTTCATATTATTTTTAAAAATACTTCAGAAAATATTTACTAAACATCCGGAATTTAAATTCCAATTCTGGTTTGAACTTAATCTTGGTTTATCTTATTTGTATACATTATCCACATACAAATTATATAACCATTTCAATATTTCATAATTCCATTTGATTGAAGTAACAACCAACACATTAATATATAACAATTCAAATATTATTCTCTTTATATCAAAAATAGTTTTTGGGCAAATTATTTTATATACCCATTTTAAAACAATAATGTATCAAATTGCTTTGTTCGAGAGTTCAGAAACACCTATCGATACAGTTGTACATCCTGTATCGACCAGAATTCATAACCGACTCAACAAAACCAGCCAATACAATAAAAAAAAAATTATATCAAATCTACAAATATGTGCTCATAAAAATACACTCAAACTCAACCTATGGTATTGCTAATCCCATCTCTATTGAGTTACGCCACAGAGCCAAGGTAACTACTTAACCTCGCTCTGATACCAAATGTAATGGCCCGAATTTCCATACACTTTGGGTCAACTAATAACACCACACGTCCAACCCAAATTGCATAGAAATACGAATCATTATTAGAAAGAAGTTAGAGGATGAGAAATAGAAAGAAAGAAATATTAGAATAGAAGAAAACAAAGATCACAAACTCACAGCGGAACGAATAAAATATATTATATAACATAATCTTTAAAATATAAATCTGTTTTTAATATATATACTATCATCAGAGCACGACAGTTATTCCTGGAACAGTTATAAACACCTGTTTTCAGATACAACATAGCACATAGCGGAAAATGTAATAGTCTATAGCTAATTGTTGAAGCCTCCTGCTTCCAGCTCTTCCAGGTGAAATCTGAAAAATCCCGACTACTTGACTGCCCGTACAAATTTGGGCACCCAAGAGTTTAGGAAAAACAAACAAAATAAACTCTGGGTCAGTCATGGGACCGGTGTAAGTAAACTCCAACCATTTGTTTAACTTTTAAAATCCTTTCGAAAGAAATGATAATCGTAAGACCGATCCACACATGACCGACCACTAATTTCGCTTGAGTGTATCGAATGTATATCACCAACGGTTGGGATCAACAACCGTTTCCTGAAAGGGATAGCATCGATAGATTAAAGAAGCAATTGGAATTTCTTTAGACAAGTGATCATACATCCTCATGGGAGCGACCCACATAGCCATGCTGCCTGCCCGATTTTTGTCAATTCTGGGATGTGAGGCTTGAGGTTTGAATTATCTTCCAGAACATCTGGCCACCATTCACTTAGAATGCCACATCGTCAAATCCATAGGAAATCACTAATTGATTCCAACAAAAATACTCAGATTGTTAGGATAAAGAAGTTTCCCTTCTTTTCCACCAATTTCTACGTTTGAAGGAATCAACGTACGTAATCCCTTTGGAAATACTCTGTCAGACACTCGTCCATACAAGTTGTCCTGGGTCTGGACAAACTAAAGGCACCATTCTATTAATCCATTTTGGAAATTCTACCTAGGATTCACAGAATAGTCCTTGCACTTTACTCCGTGTAACACCCCGTAATTTGAACATAAAAATTCACAAATTAAAGTATACTTAATTAAGTGAAATGGGTTGCGCAGAGAAATATATATATATTGATATATATATATATATAATTGAAAATTAAATAAATAAATATGCAAAAATGTTCAAAACAGCGAATTGGGAGAGGGGAATAACCGAACCGGCCGATTTTTGAGGTCGACCCGAGCTCGCTGGGTCGACTAGGGGTTAATCCAGGGTGTTTGGTTGTCAACCCGTGGGCTGATTCGCTCAAATGCAGATTTTGCATTTGAATGGTTCTCATGGTTCAGCTTTAATCTAAAGGCCCTAGATGGTTCCTACACTTGACTTCTTCCCCAAGTCATGCTTTGATGGCTAGGATCTAAACTAAGGTTTATCCTATAGCTAAAACTATCCTAGTCTTCTATAAAAAGACCCCTAACCTAAACCTAAATGCTCATTATTCAATCCTATAGCTAAACTATGCCAAAATGTTCTCTCATGGCCTCCACCCTCATCCTCTTGTCATAATCTCCATCTCTAATCATATGAGAGAGTTTCTAAAGAAGTATAAGAGTTCCTAAGCTTGCTTAAGTGTTTCTAAGTTTGATTCAAAGCTTTTCTTCATCAAAGCTAGGATCTTTATTATTGATTTGGCTCAAGGGTTTTCATTTGGAGCATTCTTATTTGGAGTTTTTGAGTTGATAGCTTAGTGGCTTCGTCTCAATCTTTTAATATATTCATAAGAAGGCTAATCAACAAGTTGTGAGTTTTTTATAACCTTAATTACCAATTATTGAAGTGATTATGATAGGATATGATGAGTTTATGGCTATGAATGTGGATCAATGCATGTTATGCAAGTTATATGCTATAAGTTAATGATGTTATGCATGTTATGCAAGTTATGTTCTATATGTTCATGAAGTTATGCAAGTTATGCAAGTCATATGATACATGTTCATGATGTTATGCAAGTTATGCAAGTCATATGCTATGTGTTTGAGGTATTATGCAAGTTATGCAAGTCATATGATATATGTTCATGAAGTTATGCAAGTTATGCAAGTTATGCAAGTCATATGATACATGTTCATGATGTTATACAAGTTATGCAAGTCATATGCTTGGTGTTTATGATGTTATGCAAGATATGCAAGTCATATGAGAAACATTGATCCATTATGACACCATGATATGCAAGTTTGGTGTATGATTATATGCTAGTTCATACATGATATGTTATGCAAGTTTGGTGTATGATTATATGCTAGTTCATACATGATATGTTATGCAAGTTTGGTGTATGATTATATGCAAGTTCATCTATGATATGTATGCAAGTTTGGTGTATGATTATATGCAAGTTCACATATGACATGTTATGCAAGTTTGGTGTTTGAAGATATGCAAGTAGCATGTGCAAGTTTACACCTTAGTATGATATGCATACATATGCAAGTTAACCCCTTTGTATGTCATACATACATATGCAAGTTTACCCCTTTGAATGATATAAGACACTTATGCAAGTTAACCTCTTTATGACTTATGTGATTCATGCAAGTTTGGGTTGATTATTTATGCTAGTTGGGTTGATGCTATATGCATGTTGACACCTTTAAACCCATGTTGATGCTAATGTTATGCAAGTTGAACCCATTGTATTTGTGATGAATCTTCCCTTTTATGTCATGTTGGCGAATTACGTGGGGAACGATGGGGTTAATAAACATGTTAATGAAATGGTGTGAAGTTGGTATGATTATGCATACCATAAAGTGGATGGACATAATTGAGTCAATTATGTACATCGTTAAATTTGTAATTAATTAGGGATAATTAATACAAATTATGGGGGTGATTAATTAGGTGTAATTAATCGACTAAGACACGAGGTTGGACCCTTTTGTAGCATAAGACTGCCCGGAACCGACCGGCATATCCAGCGGCTACAAATGATTGGCCCAATGTGAGAGGTCTTAGGCACAAACTATATACGTGACAAGTGTAAAGACACGAGGTTAGACTCGGTTATGGCGTAAGGCTGCCCGGACCCGACCGGCAAATCCAGCTGCCATGAGAGATAGTCTAATGCGAGAGGTCTCTACAACGGTTACGTTCTTAATCAATTAAGAAACACTTAACCATATTAGCATGTAGATGACATGGGGGGGGGGTTAAGTGGGTGCCTTGGGTGGCATGTGGAAAAACCTAGTAGTTGCCTTGGGTGGCAATAGAAAATACGATTAGAATACTTAACCGAAGTGGAACATGTAATTAAACATGATTAAAGGGTTAAGTAAGTGCCTTGGGTGGCATGGGAAAATCTAGTGGTTGCCTTGGGTGGCAATAGAAGATAAGATTAGAATACTTAACCAAAGGGGAACATGTAACTAAACATGATTAAAGGGTTAAGTGGGTGCCTTGGGTGGCATGTAGAAATCTAGTGGGTGCCTTGAGTGGCAATTAAAATGTGATTAGATGACTTAACCAAACCTTAACATGTAGGTGGGCATGATTATGAAAAAGGGGTTAAGTGGGATGCACTAGATTAAATGACAAGCTTAAGTAGTAGCTTGTGGGGGCCTTGAGTGGCAATTGAAATAAGATTAAATGACAAGCTTAAGTAGTAGCTTCTGGGGGCCTTGAGTGGCAAATTGAAATAAGATTAAATGACAAGCTTAAGTAGTAGCTTGTGGGGGCCTTGAGTGGCAATTAAAATATGATTAGATGACTTAACCAAACCTTAACATGTAAGAGGGCATGATTATAAAAAGGGGTTAAGTGGGACGCACTAGATAAAATGACAAGCTTAAGTAGTAGCTTGTGGGGGCCCATTTCAACCAGTAACCCGTATGTATCTTATTGGGCTCGACCCAATTCGAGGACGGGACATGCGTACTGGGCTTGACTGTAAGAGGCCAAAACGGGGTAGCGGTGGCAACGCGAGTCCAACGGGTTTCATATGCGTGTGTGGACCCGGGCTGGTAGGTAAGACGTTGTTGCATCGTGTAGGTATAAGCCGTGCACCATTGATTATCGGGTTGCCACTTTGGGGAGTGATACACCCCACTGTGGGGCCAGCACGGGTATCTACGTTAGGGAGCCGATCGCTTGGGGAGAAGTGGGTACACCTAGTGGAGATAGGGGCAGACGACACCTATGTAGTCAGCTAGGGGTACAAGAAACTACTGGGTAAAATTACTAAGTACACTTAGTGGGATCAACCTTTAAGTAGGAATTACCCTTGGTGGGTAGAACTGGTGTGGTGCAGTGTAGGAATTACCCTTGGGTGGGTAAATCTGGGGTGGTGCAATATAGTAATTATCCTTGGGTGGATAGGCGCGTCTTTACCGTTATCTTAGTTTATCCTAAGTCGAGTAGGCTACTTAGTGTAGTCATTTATCCCCAGTCGTACCGTACCAGGTTTATATCGTACCCTAATTACTTTAATGATTGTATTGTTAAGGTTATAGGGCTCACTCAGACTTATGTCTGACCCCGTTGTTTTTATCTTTTTCCCCAACCCTCAGGTTCTCAGAGTGGGCCTAGCACTAGTGGGCTTTGATCAGACTTCTTTATCTATCTTCTGGAGCTTGGACCGTGATGTAAAGCCCAGCTTATCTTTTCTTTTATGGCTATTGTTTATGTAGTGGGATTATGTACTTATGTTTTTATCAGGATGGATATTTAGTACTTGACTCTTTATGGTGTTGTAACTAAACATGTTTACCTTCTGCTGCTATGAAATGATGTTTTAGATTTTTCAAGTATTTATATATGTCTTGTGTAATTTTTCTGTTCTATATTCACTTAAAATGCTCCACCGAAGTTAAGGCATTCCCTATATGAGTGACCTTAGCGGGTGTGGGGTGTTACACTCCGTCTTCATAATCTCTTCAACATAAGTTGATTCGTAACGCTTATGCCAATAGGGAGTGGTTTTCAGATATGAAATCTGATCCCGGTCTCTCCGTATTGACAACGGGGGTATAAAATAAATCAAAACTTTGATAGTCGGTGATTTAACTATCAAAGGAACATCCATTCATCCAACGACCCTATTTCCAAATGGAAATTCTACTGTGTAACCATCAAGCAATACTGGCCCCTATTTATATAAATACCTTATTATATTATTATTTCCAATTCCTGTTTCGTTATCTTTCGTATCCTTTTGAAACTCGATTTCCCCTCTCGATTCTTTGAAAAACATTTCCAATATCTAATTTCTTTATTCGAGAAAATATCTCTTATTCCAGTTAGAAAACATTTCTATATATGTTAACGAATCCTTATTTTCTATATTCAGGAAATATACCGCAATAATATTGGAAAATATTTCCATATTCCATTTCTTAATTCCTTGTTGTCCAATCCATTACACGTAGAAAATATCTCTCATTTTATTTGGGAAAAACATTTCAAATCCTTTAAATTAACGTGATGTTATAAAACATCGTTATAATAAATCAAACCATTAATCATTTATTAACTAACCATATTGCTAACCAATCTTCACTGTCGAACCTTAACGATTTCTCCATCAATCATGAAGTCAATCAAGTTGGGGTATATTTACCTCTCAGACCTTAACTGAACAACATTCTCAACTTTGAAATAGTCAAAGCTCACAACTTTAAAACAAACATCGCTTACGCGACTTTCGGATCCAATCTAAGAAAACACTTCTTTCACGGAAAAACTTTGATTATAACGGTAGCGTTATAATCGTTGTTTCCAAATATTTGATTTATAAAACTTTACTTTTAACAACAGCGTTACAATCACTGTTTAGAATTATAGAACATTTATTATAACAATAGCGTTAAGATTGCTGTTTAGATTTACAAAACAGTTATTATAACGGCAGCATTAAAATTGCTATTTAGATTTACCAAAACATTTATTATAACGGCAGCGTTTAAAATCGCTATTTACAAATATTTGGTTTATAAAAATGCATCTTGTATTGATTTATTTCAATAAATAAATTTATAAGTAAATAAATAAATTATTAAATTTGATTCAGCTAGAAAGTAAACTAACTACTTCCCTAAATTCGATATAATCGAATTCCAATAAACAACTCCCATTTGAATACTCTATATTCGATAAATATTCCGAACTTCAGAATTTATCTACCATTTCAGGTCATCTCAAATTCTAAATTCGCTTTTGAATTTATCATTCCCAAATCATTACCAAATTCTTTTATAACCCCTACCATTTGTAAAAATTTGCTTTCAAATGTTATTCATTTCAAATATGAATTTCATTCCTTAATAGGAATCTAAACTCGTTTATTCAAACCTACTTGAGTATCATTGCTACTCTACTTCTAGTTATCGAGTATATTTTTAAAACCACATCATATTCTGTTTCATTTATAAACTCTGTTTATAGAACTGTTACTCAATTAATACTTCTCGTTTATTAATCCGTTGGATTTTTCTCAATTTATTTTATATTCCAAATTTTGAAATAAAACCCATCTTTTCCTTTTGAAACCGATTTCTTATTCAAATTTCCATTTGAATTATCTTTTTCTCAATTCAAATCTCTTTTACAACTACTACATTTAAATCCCACTTCAAATATCGGTATCAACACCAAATTCCACTTTACTTATATAAATTCAACTTGAATTTATATATTTATATTATCCAATGATAAATATTTCACTTTATTTATAAACATCATTGATAAATCTAACTACTTTATATATTTATTAAACAAGTTTCTATTTTAAATCCATTTGAAATCTACTTACTATATTTTGGAAATAATTTCCTTTTTTAAAGTCTCAAAATTCTTTTCTTCATTCTAAAATATTTTACGATAATTAAATACGAAATTATGGGGCCAGTGTAATTCAACCACGACATTATCAATTACCAATCATATATCACAATAAATAAAACAGTAAATAAAATGTTGAGGAATAGTTTTGGATCCCTCCAACCTGTTTCCTGCATCCACAGATGTAAATCAACATTAATTTCACATAAATATGGAATATCCTGGTAAACATAACTAATAATCGACAAATAATTAACTATTTCAACCAAACAACCACCACACAGTAAAATTTTCTATAAATAAATTTAAAACTCGTTTATATAAAAATATAAACGAGGTAAAGTTAGTGAGTAAACTCACCTAGTTTTGCAGTTGACGGTTCTGCCATTGTTTCGTTTAAAAATCAAACAACGTTTGCTTAAATCACGAAATTCTTGTAGTCTCATCCTCAGCCATATCAGTCTCGTAACGTAGATCTTGCCGCTACCATTCCAATGTGATCAGTATTGATCAACTCTGGTAACGTATGAAACAAAATAACTATGACTACAAGTTTAAATAGATTTAATCATCATTAATGTTTTAATTTAATTTAGTTGGACCGAATTACCATGTTTCGCCGACTTAAACACATGATGATTATTATCGCATTGACCACTTCTTCTCGTATCAAGACACGAAGTGTTCCTCCTCCAAAAACCCATCGTCAACTTTGCTTTGACCGCTGACTCCTCTTGCAATTTAAATGGCAACAGTGCCCACGAAATAACCCTACTCCAAGTACATATATTTTATTCTTCCCTTTATTTTTATATTGTTTTTTCGCAAATCCCGTAACCCAATAGCTAAACCTTTCCTATTCTCAATCATGGTGATACTCCCATACAGGAAGATCTCGCTTCTTTATGTTACTCACTTGCTTCTCTTGAATCAACCAAAATTTTCCCGCAAACCGAATGATCAGACCAACGAATCTCATATACCATACTCGAACTGGCTCGCCCATTTCCACTGCTCAAGCTTTTGAGACACGTATTTCAAATGGGAGAAATATACTACAGAATGTTGATCATGTACAATACTGCAAAAACCCATCCTATAGCTTCATATAACAGCTTCTTCACAGTTCAAACAACCCGCAAAGATAATAGCCATCCCCTTCTTTGACAAAAATAACCTCTTGAACACCTACAACAAACGCAATTCCCTTCCACTCATGTCTTCATCGATTTACCTTAACCAATCCTCCTCTTAACACTGCTATCTCCTTGTATACACAGACCACGGCCAAATTTCCTAACCCCAATGCCCCTTCCTCTCTTCTCGAAAACTCCTGAAACCACCACCCTCTTCTTCTCCTTCACGCTCTCTACCATTCCCAACCACTCACTTTCACCACACACCATCCTCCCAAAAAGCGTCCATGGCCTACAGCGAAACCTCGAAAGGAACCTTGAAACGAACATCGACAAATATATACTTCAAATCCCCTTCAGCAACCCCCACCTGTAATAGATGCACCGTGAAGATAGTAGCTAAAACCGAGCCCTTCACTCCACCATTCAATTGGCTACAACTACCACCGCAGGTCATAGATCACCTTAACTGAATCCCAACGTCGCTGCCGGAGGAAAACCCCGCCTCAATCGACCCCAGATCGACTTGAGATCGCCGTTATCAGGCCAAAAACCGCCAGGCTTTGAGCCTTAAATTTGAGCTCCTCGGGTCACGAGAGAACCTCCAACTACCCTTGTTTTCAAGGCCTCACTTCTATGAGCTCCGATCCAACACTTCTTTCCCCTCTGACATTGACTCCTCCATAGATCATACTGTTGTGAAGTGGTGCAAACTTTATTTAGTTCAAACTCAAAGATCTAATTTGATTTCTGAAGTAGTGGATCTCTCTGTTTGTTATTGCTGAAAGGAATAAAAGGATGGAAATGAAAAGAGAAAAATTGGGATTTAGGGATTTAGGACCGGTATATAAAAAGAGAACACCTTGGTACGCACGAAATCATTAGCTTGGGCAACACGGAATTGAAAACAAGGAGAGCACACCTTCTGAATCTTACACGGTATCATGGAACGTTGCGCATGTTTGTACCAAGTTTGGGCTAAAAAGTTTAATTATAAACAAAAACAATTTGCATGAACTTGGTAATAAGAAATAGATGTAAATCAACGATAGAATTATTTAAATGTTTGGGTGATCATTACTTGTGCGTAGAATGAATTGAATTCTAATTACATAAGTATAGCTAGTGAACTTCGTTACTAACTTAATAACTGATTAACGAAAAAAATGTATTTATTTTCAAAGTAATAAATGTAATTTTGTTCGCCAATTCAGTTATCTAAGAATTATAGTAAACTCGATTTGTGTTAACAAATTTTGTGATGATGGATCATAAATAGATTTTTCTGCTACATTCAAACAAGTTTGAAAGAATGAAATAAAATGTTGACACGTTTTATTAAGGTTAAATCAGCTTGTATCAATCACCGTTTGCATCAGAAATTTATTTATATAAGTAATTTAATTTCAATGGCCAGGTCATTTAATACGAAAATTTTTCCTTAAAACAATTACATTGTAATGACCTAGAAAATTTTCGACCCCGAAATCAACATAAAATCACCTTGTTGACTATTCAAGCATCGAAAAAACCCTGAATTGTCAATAGAAAGAATTTAGAGGGTGAGAAAAGAAAGAAAGAATACTAGAATAGAAGAAAGAAGAAGAATACCTCATCAGAATCTCACAGCGGAACGAATAAAATATATTATAACAAATCCTTTATACAAGGAAACTATATATACATACCAATCATCAGGGTACAACAGATATCAGTCACAGCGGAAAATAACTTTATATAACTAGTGGTGAAGCCGCCTGCTTCCAGCTCCTGGAACCCCAAGCGAACCTAACCTGGAAATACACTCGGTCTGACCCGAGCACATTTGAGGAAAAGCAAATTACACCGCGTCAGTCTGGAATACTTTCAGTGATAAATTCACAACACAAAACAACTGGTTTAACTTTGCAAAATCCTTTTTGAAATAAAGGATAATAGTAAGACCAGCCCACACATAAACACGAATGGTTTTTACCTTACTATAACCCAAACCATTCTTGAAATCATACTTTGTTCTGATATTATCATAGTGTCTAAATACAAGTAAATAACAATCTAGAGGGACGCTTGCATCTCACGCTCCCCATATATAGTATACAAACCAAAAACCGCGGGCACTTATTGGATATTGGATTCCAACCTTGACAAGGTATGGGACCACTTTCCGACTGTGTATCTCTAGAGGCGAATACACTGGGTTCAACAAGAACGTCTTGTAACCCGACCCACACATGACCGACCACTCATTTTGCTTGAGTGTATCGAATGTATATCACCGACGGTTAGGATCAGCAACCGCCTCCCGATAAGGGACATCATCGAAATATAGATTAAAGAAGCAAATGAAATATCTCTAGATAGGTGATCATACACCCTAATGGGAGCGACCCACATAGCCATGCTGCCTGCCCGATTTTTGTCATTTCCCGGTTGATGAGGCTTGAGGCTAGAATTCCTTTTCAAACATCTGGCTACCATTCACTTTGAATTTCACATCGTCAGATCCGCCAGATATTACTAATTGACATCCACAAAAATACTCTGCGGCTAGCTAAGAGAAGGTGTACGGCCTCCTCCGCCATCAACAGAGATACGTTTGAAGAAATCAACATACGTGACCCCTTTGGAAATACTCTGTCAGACATTCGTCCATACAAGTCATCCAGGAACAGGATGAACCGAAGGTACTCTCCTACTGCGTCCAATATAGGAATCACCCCATGGATCAATAGCGAGTAGTCCTTGCAATCCGTAGATTCCAACCATGACAGAACCACAGTTTATTTCTGGGAGCTAACCAAAGATTTTTCGCGGTTCCTCCGCTTATGAAGATCCACGGTCTTCAATGCTCCATCTCGACCGTCTTCAAATATCTTCACGTATTTGTTGGTCGGAATGGTTCACGAATATAGATTTGATCCCGGTCTTTCCACACCAACAATCGTATTGGTCAGGTTTGATAGTCGGTGTTTTAACTATCAAATAACAATAGTGTGAATACACTGAGTTTGCTGATTCAGTACTTGGCATGACTTGGCCTCTTTACAAATAAATGGTAATTCAACCTTTAATACTTTCAATATATTAAGCCTTATATTTATTCTTAATTATAACAAACTATTTTACATACTTTAAAACACGTATATATTTATAAACTCAGCTTTCCATTCCTTTTGGAAATATCGATATATTTCTTTAAGACCTTTTTCCCTTTTTCTTCCTTATTTAGCATCTCAATATATATATTATTTAAATGGTATTAACACATTACCAAGTAAATGTCGACTTATACTTTAAAACCAAATATTTCTTATTTACATTGAAACTACATAGTAGTATCATTTATAATCCAAATATCGCACTTATGTTCACTTCATTTCATATGGAATACCACACTAATTTCAACACTCTTTTCCTCGTTTCAAACCAATACCATTCCTCGACAATAATGAAGCCGTTCAAGTTGGGGTATTTTATTTACCTCTCAGACCTTGATCGATAACATTCTTATCTCAGAATGAATACCAATTTGCCACTTAACCATTAAAATTTCATTTTCCCCTTTTGATTTCAAATCTGGTTTTATAAACCTTTTCTTACTTTTGACCCCTTTGTTCGATAAATCTCTTTACTTAATTCCCTTAATTATGTAAACACAACTTTAACTTCACGCATTATTTCACTATAACATTTTGATTTAAAATATAAATTTCTTGTCAACTAATTTGATTCCATCTATTTGGCATTTCAAAAATAAAACTCTTACATGGATTCCATAACTAAATCCGCTTATTTCATTCTTTACAATAAAAACCCCTTTTAACTTAGATTTTAATTTCAAAATCCATTTATCTGTACAAAACAATACTTATGTATTTTCCTTTTTGTTATAATCCTTATTTCAATTCCAGCGTTTGCTTAATTTAATTCCTTAAAAACCGAGTCACCAATTTGGTTTAAAAACCCTTTTTAAAACTTCACTTTGATTTCTTTATAACAAACCATCTACTATCCTTTCACTAACTTAGATTTCGCTTTTAAAAACCATTAACACATTTCACTCACATACTAACCTACTTGCAAATTTCATTATTGAATTCACTTCACTTAATAATTAAGAAAAATCTTATTTAAATCTTCTCATTCACTTTAAAATCTCATTTACAATCTCGTTATGGAAAACTTGTATTTTTAATCCTTTCATAAACTTGATTAAAAATATTTATTTAAAAATTTCCAATTTAATTACTCGCATAAAATAACTGAAAAACATCAGTTCAGTTATAAAATAATTTATAACTTTAAAACAACGTCAATTCACCGAATGGTAAACCGACGTTTGAAACAACACATTTTAGGCCGTTCACTGCCAATTACCCAATCAACACTGTCGATTGATTTTAAACATAACACAGGTGAATATTTATTCAACCATCATATTCAATAGGTTTTTCTACCATATGGGGTTCAATCAGTTCAAATATCAACGATATAAAACAAACAAAAAACATATACAATATTTGAGGAATCCGGTCGGATCCCTCCAACCTGTCCTTCCCTGCATCACAGCTCGTTATACATTTCATAGTGATATATGAAATAAGTTTCATATGATCAACTAATTTAAAAGATGAAATATAACTGCAGCAACCAATCAAATAGTAAACAACCAATAACAACCAAGCAACCAATTTATATCTTGAAAGGTAAATTATATTTTAATATGAATTTACCACATCACAGGATTCCAGAAAGTGTGAGAATTAACTCACCAGATTTATTCTATTGATGGTGGACGTGTTTGTTCCTATTAATTTTGAACGGACGTTCAAAATTAGCTCAAATTTCTACGGCGTCAGATCAGTACCTAGTCAGTGCCATCACCTAGGTCTCGTCCCTGCGATCCTAACGGATCCAGTTTCGCTGAAATCCGTTAACGTACGAGAAAGTTACGCTCGTTTAAAGATTATAAAGTTAAATGTAATTAAAACTAACTAATTATTAAATTAATTAAATAATGACTGACATGTTACCTTAATTAACGCTAATAATCCATCCACGTCAGCATCTCACAATGGAACCACATGTTTTCCCTTCCCAGATGCTCACAAACCCGGTCCTGCTCTTTTCCTCCTTCGACTGTAAAAACCACGGACATATGATCCACCCACCGCCGTCAACTTGGTCGACCGGAGCAGTGGTCCGCCATACCCACCACCTCGCCCCAACGAGCAGCCGCCACGCCCAGCGTTTTGACCCCCATCAGTATACCATCATGCCGGAATCCGACCAAGACCCGTTTCCGCCTTTTGCCAATTTCAGGCCACCTCCAGCTAAATCACAGCACCGGACCACCGCTACTGACCACGACACACACCCCTCGACTAACCCCCTTCAGACCGTCCTCCCAATTCGCCACCAAATACCCCAAATCAAGGAAAATCCGATTGCAAACCCCCAAAAATTCAAACTCCGATCAACTCTCAATTTCTCTGACCACCGGCAACTATAAAACCTGAGATCACTGCCAAATCAAAGCCTTGTCTTCCCTCTACATCCCCCTTTAACAGCTCCACCAATCGTCAACCCAAATCACCACAAAACCATGAAAAACGAAAATGATTTCCCACCGTTCTTCGTGATTTCCGGCCACCACACTCGACGATACCTCCCTAAATTTTTACTGGAGCTTCCCCTCCTCCCGATCTACAACTTTGCTTCAGGTTGCCCTCACAAATTCTCAACAGATTTGAAGATATAATTGATTTTGTAAATGAGGGCTTTATTTTAAAATGTATGAACAATTTCAGATTTTGGGGCTTTAGGGTTTGGGCTGGGGGTATATATAGTGTGAAAATAATATAATTTAAGTTGATTTGACGAACGACGTTGACTAACGATTTTTATTTCGTACCTATCGCTATTTCGAACATCGTTTATTCGCTGCTACGCTCACATACAAACCCTGTTCATGACGCGAATGAACGGCATAGTATAATTTGACGATACAGTCATAACGAAACTTGTTTCTTCGAATTCCGAGTTCGTTTGCTCAAATGGCCCTCGTTCACGTTCAAATGGTCATTTTTTATTTGTATTTTATTTTGCCACGCTCAAAAATTAACCCCGATTGACGCGCCACTTGAAATCTAGCAATAATTTACTGTTATGGTCCCAACAAAATTTGTTTCATCGAAAACTGAGGTCGTTTGAATAAAGGCCCTTTTTTAACTGGCCAATTCAAATAAAATAAACCAATTTTAAAATATCTCAATATAATATTATTAAAATATTGAAATTGGCCATATACGACCAGAATATCGTATACTACCATAATAAAATAGCTCAGGTTGAATTTGTAGCCAAATCGATATTATAAAAATTTAAAAACCATTTATTATATATAAATAATCGATATAATATATATAAATTCCATAGCGACCTTTTCAAAATTTGATTTGGACATAAAATAAAATCTACATGATGAAACCTGGATTTTTCTCTGTCATTGGAAAGATATCGTCAAACTGGTCCCGACGTTTCTTATTTCTAGGAAATCCGACTTATTTTGAACCCGGTACAACCAATTGAAGTTCAAAACGCCAAATCGCGAACTACCGCGCCGCTGCAGCTCGTTATTTGATTAAATTGTAAACCATATCGCTCGACCGTTGATATACACGTAAATGTGTATATTTTATCCGCTTATTTATCTTATTTTCCCTTTAAAATAATTGATACTTTGTATTTATAGCTGTATTTTCAGATTGTTGACAAGAAGCATGGTTTAGAGCATTTGATGGATAAAGCATGAAGAATTTGCTTAAAAAGAGTGAAGTTCAAAATTGCTAAAGCTTGAAGAGTCTAAAGCTTGAAGAACGGTTGCAATTATATTTCAGTTAAGAAGATTTGGCTCAATAAAGACTCAAACTGCATTCACATTAGCTCATTTGGAAGGCCTCTTACTCATGTTGCGTTCACACTAGCCTATTTGCTAGACCACTCACTCTAAAGCTGCGTTCACACTGGCTTATGTGTTATTTGGGTTATTTCTTTAGTCCCACATTATGTAATTAGCTAGCTAGCCTTTGTCATATCAGCTATAAATACCATGTATCTCATTCATTGTAAAACACATTCAGTTTTATTCTGTAATCCTTTTCTTGGAATAAAACTCTTCTTTCTCTCTTCTATTTAGTTTTTATTGCATTTTATTTATGTCGTTTATTTTCTTTTTATTTTCTTTTCTTTTAGCTATGTCTAGCTAATCCCCTTTGATTAGGAAGTGATGACGCTGATAGTATGATTCAATATGAATCACATAGCCAAAAGATGAGGACTGTATACATGTAGATCTGGATCTGAATTAAGAGTTAGATCTGAACCTTCATACCTTGTGTCGTTTAAGAGCTGTGCTCCTTCACAGGGTATATTCGTGTTCGGTCTAACAATTATCAGATTTAGATCTAATTTTAGGGTTTTAGAAATTAATTAGTGAATCTGTCCTGATAGTCTATGGTTGTAGAGCTGAGCTCCTGCATAGGCTATGCTTGTCGTATTTACATATTTGTTTCTAAAAACCTATTATCGTTGATTCATGTTTGTGACAGAAACATGTATTAGATCTGGTTAATCTTTTGGCTATTGATGATTATGAATCTGATCTATGTCATTATCCCCTAATTGCTTTCACTTATTGTTAAAACTCTCTTTTATTTAATTTTGCTATTTTCTTTGTTTTCAACCAATCAAAAGTTAGGGATAACTTGATTGGATTTATTAATAAAATAATTTGGTCCCAGAGTTCGACACCCTCTACAACAATCCTTGTTGTTTAGGAAAGCCGAACGGATTTTACAGTTGTTTACAATTGTATAATTTGTTCGCAAACAATCGTCGTTAAATAAATGAAATCGTCGTTGTAAATTTAATATAACCAATATTTGACCAATTTAAACTGCCCAATCACAATATATGGCAAATTCAATATTTTCCCAAATATTCTGGAAATTAAAATATTATTTTATTATTTATTTAAATAATATATTCCAAATAAAATTGTTAAATTCGATTATTTAAATTCAAACCAATATTTTAAATAATTAAAATAATTTAAATAATCCAAATAAATAGGCAGAAAATACGGGTCGTTACATTCCTTCCCCCTTAAAGTAATTTCGTCCTCGAAATTGCCAAGGTAGAAAGAACGTTAAACCCCATTATCTTTTCAAAGATAATTAATTTTAAAACTCGAATTTATTTTCAAACTGACCCAATTGGTTTTAAAACCAATTTATTTCAAATAAAAGAATTTCCCAAAATTTCCCAAAAGTTTTCTAAAACCATAAATTTTGGAAAAATTTCGGCAGAGTCTCCCCTACATGGAGGACATATGCAAAATCGCAGGTTCAAGAAATAAATATACATCGACTCTCATGGTCGGAAAAATCAAAAACCAAACTCAAATCCCAAACAAAAACCAAAATTCATATTTTCGTAGGCGTACCTTTTTGCGTGCGCTAATATGCGATAAGCAATATATTATACTCGAGCTTGCTTAGTTAATATGCAGCTCTATTCAAACTGGATTTAATTAACTCCAGAAATTCCCTTTCGGATGGATTTTTAAAACTGAATTGGTACTTCTACACCTGTTCTCAACTCAAATGAATTCATTAGTCATCAAACAAATGTCAGTTAGGTTCAAAACATCCATCCCATACATATCAACTAATTTTACACACAATTCAATTCACACGGGATTATAACCACGTCTTAACAATCCATTTATCTCTTTAATTATCCATTCAAATTTTATTTATCTGGATTGATTTATTCGAATTATTTATTTCATATTGGTTTTAACATAGTTGATTCATGTTCAGGTCGATATCCATGAAATCAAGAACACCATCCAAACATACCACACAATCAATATTAACAAATCCAAATAATTTGCCCATACTATAATAATTTTTTTACTTTTATTTTATTATAAAATAAATTGGGCAAAAATAATTTCAAAACTAATTTTAATATCAAATTACAAATACGCTCACTCGTATATATACACAAACTCAATCTAGGGCATTACTAACCCAATCTCTATTGAGTCATGCCACAGAGCCAAGGTTATCACTAAACCAATAGCTCTGATACCACTATAACAACCCAGTAGATTTTCGACCCCGAAAATCAACATAAAATCACCTTGTTGACTATTCAGGCATCGAAAAACCCCTGGATTGTCAATAGAAATAATTTAGAGGGTGAGAAAAGAAAAAAAAAATATTATAATAGAAGAAAGAAGAAGAACACCTCATCAGAATCTCACAGCGGAACGAATAAAATATATTATAACAAATCCTTTATACAAGGAAACTATATATACATACCAATCATCAGGGTACAACAGATATCAGTCACAGCGGAAAATAACTTTATATAACTAGTGGTGAAGCCGCCTGCTTCCAGCTCCTGGAACCCCAAGCAAACCTAACCTGGAAATACACTCGGTCTGACCCGAGCACATTTGAGGAAAAGCAAATTACACCGAGTCAGTCTGGAATACTTTCAGTGATAAATTCACAACACAAAACAACTGGTTTAACTTTGCAAAATCCTTTTTGAAATAAAGGATAATAGTAAGACCAGCCCACACATAAACACGAATGGTTTTTACCTTACTATAACCCAAACCATTCTTGAAATCATACTTTGTTCTGATATTATCATAGTGTCTAAATACAAGTAAATAACAATCTAGAGGGACGCTTGCATCTCACGCTCCCCATATATAGTATACAAACCAAAAACCGCGGGCACTTATTGGATATTGGATTCCAACCTTGACAAGGTATGGGACCACTTTCCGACTGTGTATCTCTAGAGGCGAATACACTGGGTTCAACAAGAACGTCTTGTAACCCGACCCACACATGACCGACCACTCATTTTGCTTGAGTGTATCGAATGTATATCACCGACGGTTAGGATCAGCAACCGCCTCCCGATAAGGGACATCATCGAAATATAGATTAAAGAAGCAAATGAAATATCTCTAGATAGGTGATCATACACCCTAATGGGAGCGACCCACATAGCCATGCTGCCTGCCCGATTTTTGTCATTTCCCGGTTGATGAGGCTTGAGGCTAGAATTCCTTTTCAAACATCTGGCTACCATTCACTTTGAATTTCACATCGTCAGATCCGCCAGATATCACTAATTGACGTCCACAAAAATACTCTGCGGTTAGCTAAGAGAAGGCGTACGGCCTCCTCTGCCATCAACAGAGATACGTTTGAAGAAATCAACGTACGTGACCCCTTTGGAAATACTCTGTCAAACATTCGTCCATACAAGTCATCCAGGAACAGGATGAACCGAAGGTACTCTCCTACTGCGTCCAATATAGGAATCACCCCATGGATCAATAGCGAGTAGTCCTTGCAATCCGTAGATTCCAACCATGAAAGAACCACAGTTTATTTCTGGGAGCTAACCAAAGATTTTTCGCGGTTCCTCCGCTTATGAAGATCCACGGTCTTCAATGCTCCATCTCGACCGTCTTCAAATATCTTCACGTATTTGTTGGTCGGAATGGTTCTCGAATATAGATTCGATCCCGGTCTTTCCACACCAACAATCGTATTGGTCAGGTTTGATAGTCGGTGTTTTAACTATCAAATAACAATAGTGTGAATACACTGAGTTTGCTGATTCAGTACTTGGCATGACTTGGCCTCTTTACAAATAAATGGTAATTCAACCTTTAATACTTTCAATATATTAAGCCTTATATTTATTCTTAATTATAACAAACTATTTTAAATACTTTAAAACACGTATATATTTATAAACTCAGCTTTCCATTCCTTTTGGAAATATCGATATATTTCTTTAAGACCTTTTTCCCTTTTTCTTCCTTATTTAGCATCTCAATATATATATTATTTAAATGGTATTAACACATTACCAAGTAAATGTCGACTTATACTTTAAAACCAAATATTTCTTATTTACATTGAAACTACATAGTAGTATCATTTATAATCAAAATATCGCACTTATGTTCACTTTATCTCGTATGGAATACCACACTAATTTCAACACTCTTTTCCTCATTTCAAACCAACACCATTCCTCGACAATAATGAAGTCGTTCAAGTTGGGGTATTTTATTTACCTCTCAGACCTTGATCGACAACGTTCTTATCTCAGAATGAATACCAATTTGTCAATTAAACATTAAAATCTCATTTTTTTTCCCTTTTGATTTCAAATCTAGTTTTATAAACCTTTTCTTACTTTTGACCCCTTTGTTCGATAAATCTCTTTACTTAATTCCCTTAATTAAGTAAACACAACTTTAACTTCACGCATTATTTCACTTATAACATTTTGATTTAAAATATAAATTTCTCGTCAACTAATTTGATTCCATCTATTTGGCATTTCAAAAATAAAAATCTTACTTGGATTCCATAACTAAATCCGCTTGTTTCATTCTTTACAATAAAACCCCTTTTAACTTAGATTTTAATTTCAAAATCCATTTATCCGTACAAAACAATACTTATGTATTTCCCTTTTTGTTATAATCCTTAAAACAATTCCAGCGTTTGCTTAATTTAATTCCTTAACAATTGAGTCACCAATTTGGTTTAAAAACCCTTTTTAAAACTTCACTTTGATTTCTTCATAACAAACCATCTATTATCCTTTCACTAACTTAGATTTCGCTTTTAAAAACCATTAACACATTTCAATCACTTACTAACCTACTTACAAATTTCATTATTGAATTCACTTCATTTAATAATTAAGAAAAATCTTATTTAAATCTTCTCATTCACGTTAAAATCTCATTTACAATCTCATTTTGGAAAACTTGTATTTTTAATCCTTTCATAAAATCGATTAAAAATATTTATTTAAAAATTTCCAATTTAATTACTCGCATAAAATAACTGAAAAACTTCAGTTCTGTTATAAAATAATTTATAACTTTAAAATTGCGTCAATTCACCGAACGGTAAACCAACGTTTGATACAACACATTTTAGGCTATTCACTGCCAATTACCCAATCAACATTGTCGATTGATTTTAAACACAACACAGGTGAATATTTATTCAACCATCATATTCAACAGGTTTTTCTACCTTATGGGGTTCAATCAGTTCAAATATCAACGATATAAAACAAACAAACAACATATACAATATTTGAGGAATCCGGTCGGATCCCTCCAACTTGTCCTTCCCTGCATCACAGTTCGTTATACATTTCATAGTGATATAAGAAATAAGTTTCATATGATCAACTAATTTAAATGATGAAATATAACTGCAGCAACCAATCAAATAGTAAACAACCAATAACAACCAAGCAACCAAATTACATCTTTAAAGGTAAATTATATTTTAATATGAATTTACCATATCACAGGATTCCAGAAGGTGTGAGAATTAACTCATCAGATTTATTCTATTGACAGTGTACGCATTTGCTCCTTTTAATTTTGAACGGACGTTCAAAACTAGCTCAAATTTCAATGGCGTCAGATCAGTGCCTAGTCAGTGCCACCACCTAGGTCTCGTCCCTGCAATCCTAACGGATCCAGTTTCGCTGAAATCCGTTAACGTATGAGAAAGTTACGCTCATTTGAAGATTATAAAGTTAAACGTATTTAAAACTAACTAATTATTAAATTAATTAAATAATGACTGACATGTTACCTTAATTAATGCTAATAATCCATCCACGTCAGCATCTCACAACGGAACCACGCATTTTCCCTTCCCAGGTGCTCACAAACCCGGTCTTGCTCTTTTACTCCTTCGACTGTAAAAACCACGGACATATGATCCACCCACCGCCGTCAACTTGGTCGACCGGAGCAGTGGTCCGTCATACCCACCACCTCGCCCCAACGAGCAGACGCCACGCCCAGCGTTTTGACCCCCATTAGTGCACCGTCATGCTGGAATCCGACCAAGAACCGTTTCCGCCTTTTGCCAATTTCAGGCCGCCTCCAGCTAAATCACAGCACCGGACCACCGCGACTGACAGCGACATACACCCCTCGACCAACCCCTTCAGACCGTCCTCCCAATTCGCCACCAAACACCCCCAAATCGAGGAAAATCCGATTGCAAACCTCCAAAAAATCAAACTCCGATCATCTCTCAATTTCTCCGACCACCAGCAACTATAAGACCTGAGACCACTACCAAATCAAAGCCTTGTCTTCCCTTTACATCCCCCTTTAACAGCTCCACCCATCATCAACCCAAATCACCACAAAACCATGAAAAATGAAAATGATTTCCCACCGTTATTCGCGATTTCCGGCCACCACACTCGGCGATACCTCCCTAACTTTTTACTGGAGCTTCCCCTCTTCCCGATCTATAACTTTGCTTCAGGTTGCCCTCACAAATTCTCAACAGATTTGAAGATATAATTGATTTTGTAAACGAGGACTTTATTGTAAAATGTATGAACAATTTCAGATTTTGGGGCTTTAGGGTTTGAGCTGGGGGTATATATATAGTGTGAAAATAATATAATTTAAGTTGATTTGACGAACGACGTTGACTTACGATTTTTATTTCGTACCTATCTCTTTTTCGAACATCGTTTATTCGCTGCTGCGCTCACATACAAACCCTGTTCGTGACGCGAATGGACAGCATAGTATAATTTAACGATACGGTCATAACGAAACTTGTTTCTTCGAATTCCGAGTTCGTTTGCTCAAATGGCCCTGGTTCACGTTCAAATGGTCATTTTTTATTTGTATTTTATTTTGCCATGCTCACAAATTAACCCCGATTGACGCGCCACTTGAAATCTAGCAATAATTTACTATTACGGTCCCAACAAAATTTGTTTCGTCGAAAACTGAGGTCATTTGAATAAAGGCCCTTTTTTAACTGGCCAATTCAAATAAAATAAACCAATTTTAAAATATCTCAATATAATATTATTAAAATATTGAAATTGGCCATATACGACCAGAATATCGTATACTGCCACAATAAAATAGATCGGGTTGAATTTGAAGTCAAATCGATATTATAAAAATTTAAAAATCATTTATTATATATAAATAATCGATATAATATATATAAATTCCATAGCGACCTTTTCAAAATTTGATTTGGACATAAAATAAAATCTACACGGTGAAAACTGGATTTTTCTCTGTCATGGGAAAGATATCGTCAAACCGGTCCCGACGTTTCTTATTTTGAGGAAATCCGACTTATTTTGAACCCGGTACAACCAATTGAAGTTCAAAATGCCAAATCACGAACTGCCGCGCCGCTGCAGCTCGTTATTTAATTAAATTATAAACCATATCGCTCGACCGTCGTTAAATAAACGAAATCGTCGTTGTAAATTTAATATAACCAATATTTGACCAATTTAAACTGCCCGATCATAATATATGGCAAATTCTATATTTTCCCAAATACTCTGGAAATTAAAATATTATTTTATTATTTATTTAAATAATATATTCCAAATAAAATCATTAAATTTGATTATTTAAATTCAAACCAATATTTTAAATAATTAAAATAATTTAAATAATCCAAATAAATAGGCAGGAAATACGGGTCGTTACATACGTCTTGATTCAATATAACTTGGCCTTAAGGAACATTAACCTTTATCGATTCAAAGAAATCAAGATCGGTTTCCAATAGGAAATCTGAATTCCACTTTGTTTCAACCTAGTCATTCAATGAAACCCGACTTATTCTGAATCTTGTATATCTAGTTGAAGTTCAAAACGGAATATTACGAACTACCGCAACGTTATGAACTCGTTTTTAAATTATATTATAACTTATACGTTAAAACTTTGTTTTATAAATAAATTCGTTTAAAAAAAACCTTTTTAAATTACCAATACAATATTTAAAACCAATTTAAATGTTAAAAATAAATGGCTAAAAATCTAGGTCGTTACAACTTAGTTCTCTTAACTAAGGTTTATTAATAAGTTTCTTTTCATTTATTATAACCTACGTTATAATTTCCACTCGTCGCTAGGACAAGCCTACTTATTATCTTCCATTCTTTTATTAATACTTAATCATAATAGGCTACTATTATTCCATGTTCATTCCAGTTCTTTTACTATTGTAATCTTTCTTTCTTCATTCATGGTTATGCATGTCTTTACTTCTTTAAGGAAACAATTCATGCACCTTATTAGTATGATTTACAAAAAGATATAGTGATTTATTTCCATAACGTACACCTGTCTAGATCCGTAGTTGCAATTTATTTATTTTATTTTTCACTATGTCTCTCTTGCAACTACGTTCTAAAAAATATGCTACTTAGGGAATTATATCACTTTTCCTCTGAATCCAACTAATTAAGTCCACTACATCCCTTCCTTTCATATTTTCTGGGCTAGACATTTAATTTTTGCTTCATGTACTATTCACAACTACTGTAATCTTTTCTTTTTAACCACAACAAGCATATTAAATCTTACTTTCATGTTCACTTCTTAATTCAGGTTTCGTGATTATAGTATTACAGAAGTTACTTAACTCAAACGGAGGATATACATATAGTTCATGCTTTATACAAACAATTTCAACATATTCTAAACAGGTTTAATAGCCAATTTCCACATTTACTAATTGTTCAGCATGTTAAATATATATATTTAATAGGGAACACAAACGATAGATATACTGTTAAGGTACAATTTAAATCCACTCAACCAACAGCTTTCCAATCCTTGAATCTGATCCATATTTGCTATACTGTGGTCTCCCTAACTAAATCTAATATTAAAACAACTACGTATTCACAAATCTGACACTAAAAGAAGAGGGAAAGAAAGGAAGAAACCTAAACAGATCAGACTCGAGAACTTACCTCACGTTGACCAGGATTCTAGACACCTGTGTTATAGATTTATGTCTCTTATCTTTAAACCTGAAATCAGAATTCCTAAGAACTAACATTTTATTTTCTAAAAAGGTTTGGAGACAATAGAGAATAGTAGAGCCTAGGTAGCATCTCAGAAAATATGAGATTAAGGTTAGACCCTGCTAGTCTATTTATAGGTGTACGAGAAAGTCTAAACTATTAGATTTAATCAAATAAATTTCAAACCACATAAACCAAAAAACCACATCACATAAAATGGATCTAGAACTGATCAGGTCGACCCCTATGTTGACCCACCTCTAAGGTAGGTCGACCCCTAGGCCGACACATGGGTCGACCCATGTATGACTTAGGTCGACCCATTCTGGGTCCATGCATATTTTCTGGTGCGTTTCGTTTTCTGGTTTTAACGTTAATAAATAATATTAATTTTATTGCTTGATATGACATATCTGGATTTGAACATTAATTAATAACAATATTCACTTACTTAATATAATTCTTTTGATTTATATTGTTCCAGTTGTAAACTATATTTACTTTTAAATTTCAAATCTGCATGTATATATACACACACAATCAATACCTTGTCCATTAATGGCTGCTTACTTAATGTAATTAATGACGGGATTAATTCATTGTTGATGTATTCCTTTTACTGCATTGTTTTATTACCTTTTCTATGCATTGTTTTATTCTCTTTTTAATGCATGCATTTAATTTTATATGCAGCCAAATTTCTTGTCCACTTTTCATGCATGTATTTATTTATGCATTTATTTCTTTCTTCGCTTAACTTGCACCTTTTATTTCATCATTTAAATTCTATGCATATATAAATATTCATGCAATCTTTATTTATTACCCATTTATTATTTAATTAAGTGCGGGGTGTCACATATTTTCTCCAGCAGGCATACTGAATTTCACTCACTCGTTTGTTTTGTGTAGCTTGCTGGTATAGTCAATTAAGGAAAATTGGTTTTAGATGAAATCATCATAAATCTATTGTATAAGAGGATAGAAAATGGACAATCCATGGGCGAATCGGGGTTCATTGTTGATGGTTTTTCGCGAACATTGAAACAAGCAGTATGCTATTCTCCAACACTCCCATAAAAATTTGAATGATATCTTCTCTATGTTTTTCATGATAATTTCCACGGTGCTTTTGTTGGACTTGCATTTACAAAATTTTGGATAAAGTGATTGATATAAACCTTGTAGTCAATCTAAAGATTAGAGAGGAAATACTGATTGAGTAATGCCTTGGCAAGAGGATATGCAGCCAATGCAGAGGAAATTTTAATGTTGCTATTATCAACTTAAAGGGTGAAAATGGTATATTTGATGTGGTAATGGTTCCTTTTTTGCCCCCTGAAAACTAAGCGTGAAACCTTGTTACCTGAACGGATGACACCGGAGTGGTAGTCAAGAAAAGATTAAATATATATTATGAAATGGCATACACCACTTTCTAGTTTCTTCCCCCAATAGAATTGCAATTGCTCTTTTTAACTTGGAAGTTAGCGAACGATGACAATTGAAGAATAAACACTAATGGCATAGTAATTCTAGAAGGGATGAAATGTTTCTTATAATTTGCCAATTTTTTTCTTCTAATTTGACCACACTTATATCATGATGTTGCCAATGTTACCTTGTATCCATGTAGGTTGGTCCTGGATCCATTCTACGTGGTCCTCTAATAAATGCTTCAAATGAAGAAATGTAAGTAACGAGTTGAACTCTAGTTTAGATATATGATATTATTGCTACTTTGTCTAAAAGATAATTTAACAGCTACTTATTCATATTTTTAACTAAGAATATTATGTGTTCGTTTGGACAGATTTGCCGAGTTGAAGATATTGGTGTTGAAGGACTTATTCAAGGAATTGTCATGCATATTCATGAAGCAAGAATTGTTATGGTGCACCCATCTGGCACTATTACTACATCTGCATTAGGTAAATTTATGCATTGAAATATCCATTACTGCAGAGCTTGAAACATATAGAGATGTGTGTGCAAGCACATGCATATGCATGTTAATGAAAATGTCAACAAAAATGGAAGGAAGAAAAAAATCATTGTCCCATTATTCTCTTTCCCAAGGATGAATGTTAATACAAGTTGATTGATACTAAGAGAATAAATGCAGGTTTTAGAGATGGCATGGGCAAAGGGAACTTTTTACAAAATGGATTATGCCAAATCATGTTTATCAAGGTTAGGGTATTTCATGCTTAAAAGCCAATGCTTGTGGTTATGGTCCCATGATTTAATCGGCATCTCACATACATTTTTATTTAACAAGTATAGAGGTATATACTGGCATTTCTTCAACTAGCCTAAAAGCTCAGGTTTAGTCTACTACACTAAGCATCATTTTTATAGTGAGTTTGATGCGGAAGACAATATCATAGCAAGTCAGACATTTGAAATAAATTTCATACGTCTGAACCAGGCCTAGGAATTGCTCGAGAACATTTTTCAAATGTCTGAATGGTCTCAGGGTGTTGGCCGAAATCCATTTCAGACGTCTAAAACCTATTTTCAGACGTCTAAACCAGGTCAGACGTCTGAAAATATGCTTAGACGTTTGAAATTTGATGTTGTTTCTACTTTCCCTTCTATCGATGTTTGTTGTTGTTTTCCTTATATAAATTTATTATTTGTTGTTGTTTTCTTTCAGTTATATGCCTATAAAGGTGGACACATCAAATGATAGACACCACTGGTGTCCTAGGGAGACATAACGTTGATCTATCCAACTTGATACTTTATTCTCATTTTTTCTATAACTAGTGGGATTACTACAGGATAGTAATTGGCTTGATGATAACTGGTTAGTCCATTATGAGTAATTCCAAGTTATATATATATATCAAATTTGAGTTTGGTATTAATAAGTAGGTGAATTACGCTCTGATATAATTACACTTAATCTTAAAACTGATATCTCTTCCTAATTGTGATCTTCATGATCTACGTGAATTACACTATGATGTAACAAAATATCATATTAGTTGTGTTAAACGAACTTTTATTTAAGAAATAAAATATGATTAAATCATTGGTAATATTTGGTCAATCTTGGGAAATAACGGAGACATCAAAATTAACAACATCATACGTTACTTAATTTGAACATTGTAACTAGACTTCAACAGTATATGTACTTTGACCATGTGTCAAATTTAATGCACAGGCATAATAGAAGTTTTGTAGCAATGGCATGTACAATGATAGGAGATTACAGAAGGATTGCAGCTGTACCTTAGGCACAGATAGATTTCAGCAACAGCTGATTATTGAGAAAGGGGTAACTCTTAGTTGTTAATTTTGTTGGTATTTGGTGTAAACTTGTTTTATGGATATTTTGTTTTATTTATAGATTTCGTGACTTTATTCGATGGATATTGTGTAAATTTTGTTTATTGAAATTGTAAACTTAGTTTATTGATGATGCCTTTGTGTATGAGTATTGTGTTATATAATTTATGTAAATGATTAACAGTTATGTTTATACGATAGCTTTTGTATTTGATTCGAACAAGTTATTAATATTCGTTGGTTGGTGTATATTACATGCTGGAGATATGTATGTGCATGAATATTTTAATACTACAATCTGTAAATGCTGCGATAAATGTACAAAAAAAACGTTGTGATATGTGGAAAAACGCTGCAGAGCAAATAACATGTAAACTTCCAGACACACTATTATGTGGCAAAACGCTGTAGAAAAGGGAAGATGACAACATTTCTGAAATGATATAAAAAGTTGTGCAAACATAAGAACAACACCATTTGAAACACTTTAAAATGTCAAAATTTTACAGCGTTTTGGTATGTATTATGATATTTCCACGACCTTAATAACATTGTCGATAGACAGCGTTCATTAAAACGCTGTTAAAGGTTATCACAACGTTTTTGCAATGCTGTGAATAGGCAAATTTCTATAAACTAACCCTAAAAATAATCTGAACCCACATCCACCACTCACGGGCCAAACAAAGTGGTCGACACTCCCCTATGAAGGGCGGTCGACCCCTAGGTGTCGACCGCTTAAGGGAGAAAATGACCAATAAGCCTGGTGGTGCGCGTTTTTAATTAATAAATTTAAAACTTTCCTTATATTATTAATTTCTTTCCTTTTGTAATTTATTTTGTGTCCCTTCGACCTTAGCTATTCGTTTGAATTTTGAATCCACCTAAGGGAATATTTTATTGTTGTAATTAAGTCGTTGTTGTTACCCCTTAGATGTTTATGTGTGTGTGTATATATATATATATATATTCAAACGTTTATATGTATATATTTACTATATGGCTTCATTTATTTATTATTTCTTCACACGAAGTTTGTTTTTCAACATATTATATATGAAAACGTATCATAATTTTGTCATGAACTCAAATATAATAGTTTCCTAGATAAATTCCTACTTGTCCAAAATTTCCATTTTCCATCGTTTTATATTTATTGTTCATTTAACTCACTTAATTTATTATTATTACTGTTTAATTACTTATTCTATTTAGTAAATTTTTATGGGGTGTTACATGCATGGACAATTGCGAATTTGTATACGCATTATACTTTGTTTGTATTGTTGTGGAGAATTTCAACTGAAAACCGCTCAAACCAAACCCTAAATACAACGGAAGACAAGATCGTGGTAAACGTGCAAAAACAACCAATCAATATCTCAAAACGATCCCACCCTAATTAATAACCAATCATAATCACCAAATACAAGAAATAATAGGGTAATAATGAAAGTAAATCACACAGCGATTTATAGTGGTTCCACTAACTTCTTATAAGTGAGCATCCACTTTGAGAGAGAATCTTTATTAATATCAACAGAAGAGTACAAGATATTGATTACAATGGTCAAATTCACCAGAAAATTTTGATTTCGTGGAGATGAGAATTGAAGAAGATTAGGATTTCCAAAACCCTAATTAGAATAAACCTAGGTCAATCTCTTAATTAATCACTTGATTTTCATCATCACCTCTTGAATCTGAGAATAGATTATATTGGAAAAGACTAATAATTAGAAATTGCCCAAATTTCCCAGTGAACCTACACAAATCAACCTGCCAAGCCCACATCTTGAAATAACCCAAAAGCCAACTCAGACATCTACCCTGTGCGGTCAGATATCTGTCCCAAGGCTTGGGATATATTTCCTGCACAGCTCAAACTTCGGTCGTATCTCCTCAGACGTCTGTTATACCACATGCTTCAACTCAGACGTCTGTCTAGATTGGTCAGTCGTTTTTTGCAACTCTCGGGTTGCAGAACACCCTAGCTTAGATGTCTATCATATATGCTCATACGTCTATCCTGAAATCAACTGAATACCACTACATGTTTTCACTTCTCGTTTCCTCATACGAGCTCCGATTTGTGAACCGTCTTATCCGTTACGAAGCTATTCTGATCTCTTCAATTCTAGCCTATATAGTGTCACAAAATTTAACACTCCGCCTTGACACTATATCTAACTCCAACACCATTGGTACTAAACCATCCTCTACCTTCTACCAAACAAGCTTGAGTGTTTACCCAATGTACTCCGATATAACCACCACCCATTGCACCCCCATTAACAGTTCATGCAAAGGCCTCACCCACCAATGAAGTGTTGAAAACACCCAACTCTAAAACCAATCTCATTATAAGACAAATATACTCGAGAGTGTGAGATGAGTGCATTCCAAGAAGATAGAAACCCAACCTCTCACGGATACTCTTCTTCATCCATAACTAAGCTTCTCCTTCAACTGCAGTACCCCATGGCACTTAGCACCTCTCCAAGCGAACTAAGTTCGAGCAATGCTCGAACTTCTCAATCGGAAATGCCTTAGTGAACATACCCATGACACTATCCTTTGTGTGCACTTTCTAAAGGCATACTTGCTTGTTTCGTCCTTGGATACTAGAAATGACTCCCTCACTTCAGTATGCTTTGTCCATGAGCTAAATGCCAAGTTCTCCGCCAAATGAACAGAAATCTAGCTATTACATGAACATCAACACTGTCATGTTCAAAACCCAAGTCACACAGCAATCACTTCAAATAAAGTGCTTCCTTTGCCTCTTCCACCATGGCTATCAACTCCGCCTCCGTAGTGGATAAAGCAATTACCGTTTACAGTCTCGATCTCCAACTTATGGCTGTACACCAAGAGTGAAGACATATCCGAAATTTGATTCTCAATGATCCCTATCACCAGTGTAGTACGAATCACAGTAACCAACCAACTTGTAGTTCTTTTCCATACTACCTCCAAAAACAAGAGATGTCGTACCTTTCAAGTATCCCAAGATAAGTTTCATTGCTTGCCAATGTGATTTCCCTGGATTAGCCATAAAACTACTAATTACCCCGACGACATTTGCAATATCGGGCCTTGTACACATGATGACATATATCAAACTGCTAATTGCACTAGCATATGGCTCCTTTTCCATATAAGCCTTGTCTTTCTACTCGATAGGTGATCTCTCACTCGAAAACTTTACATGTAAAGGTAAAGGTGTATTTGACGCATTTGCATCCTCTATGCTAAACCGATAAATTTTTTTTCTAATGTATTCCTCTTAAGTCAATTTCAACTCAAAACGCTTTCGATCCCTTTCGATTTCCATGCCCAAAATATTCATTGCTTCTCCAAGGTTTTTCATTTCGAATTCCGCTTTTAATTTCATTTTCATCTTATTAATTTCTTCCTTGTCCTTAGAAGTAATTATCATATCATCCACATACAAGAGTAAATGCACCCAACAATCATTTTTCAACTTCTTGAAATAAACATAAGCATCCTTGATGTTTCTCTCAAAACCACTTTCAAGCATAAAATGATCAAATCTCTTGTACCATTGCCTATGTGATTGCTTCAACCATATAGTGATTTCTTCAACTTGCAAACCAATTTTTACTTACCATCTACTACAAATCCATATGGTTGCTCCGTGTAGGTGTCTTCATCCAAGTCACCATGCAAGAAAGCGATTTTCACATCAAGTTGCTATAACTCTAAGTCATAAATAACAATTATAGCAAGTAATATCAGAATAGAAATATGTCTCACAATCGGTGTGAATATCTCATCATACTCCTTTCCCTTCTTTTGTGCAAACCCCTTAGCCACTAGCCAAGCTTTGTATCTTTCATCGTCCTTCACCTTGTATATCCATTTCACCCAATAACACAGTTTCCATTAGGAAGTGGAACCAAATACCAAGTTCAGTTCTTCATCAATGATTGCATCTCTTCCTCCATGGCACAAATCCAATTCGAGCTATCACTCGAACCTATGACGTCATCAAGGTTCATCGGATCATCTTGGACAACATTAAGAGCATAGTTCTCACAAAAGAAAAGATAGTTCTAGTCACCATATGTTTCGGGTGGTCTTATAGCACGACAACCAACCCTAGTAGAAATTCCATCACTCAGTCTTCCTTTAGCTTCACCTTGAACTGAATCTTCTCTAGAATTATGCACATCACCAACATTACTAGAGGAACCCTATAGATTATGTGATGTACAAACAACCACATTCACCTCGAAAGCACCTCCAACCACTCTACTCTCCTGGGCCTGAAAGTGGGAATAACTTCCTTCTACTTTGATTCATCATGAACCAAATCTGGAACAACCAATGAGCCCTCATTCTCCTTGAACATAAGCGACTAATGAAAAGAAAAATGATGAGAAATCAAATCCTTCTTTGTTTTCGGATTCCATATCCGATAGCCTTTTTCTCCATCTGTATAACAACAAGCAAAATCCCCTTGAATGCTTTAGGCACAAGGTTGTCACTCGCCTGATCATGCACATAAACTGGACCACCGAATACATGAAGATAACTCAAGTCAATGCTCTTCCCCTTCCACACTTCCTCCAGAATTTTGTTATCAATAGCTAAGCATGGAATTCGATTAATAGTATGTGCTGCGGTTAACAAAGCTTCGGCTCAAAATCCCATAGACAAACCTAATATCAATATTATGCATCGAGCTTTCTCCTTTAGAGTTCGGTTCATTTTTTTCTGCCAGTCCATTAGATTGCAGATCCCTAGGTGTAGTAAAATGCCTACGAACACCATTATGCTTGCAAAATTTCAGAAATTCTTCGGAAACATATTCCATGGCATTGTCGGACCTAAGAACCTTCAAATATTTACCGCTCTCATTCTCAGTAAGATCCTTCCATTCTTTGAACCTAGCAAATGCCTCGACTTGGCCTTCATTACATACACCCTAACTTTCCGAGAAAAATCATCATTATTTCTACCAGTCCATTAAATTGTAGATCCCTAGGTGTAGTAAAATGCCTACGAACACCATTATGCTTGCAAAATTTCAGATCCCTAGGTGTAGTAAAATTCCTACGAACACCATTATGCTTGCAAAATTTCAGAAATTATTCGGAAACATATTCCATGCCATTGTCAGACCTAAGAACCTTCAAATATTTACCGATCTCATTCTCAGTAAGATCCTTCCATTCTTTGAACCTTGCAAATGCCTCGACTTGGCCTCCATTACCTACACCCAAACTTTCCGAGAAAAATCATCAGTAAAATAAATATAATATCTTGCTCCTGCCAAAGAAGCTACAGGTGTCGGTCCCCAAACATCTGTGTGCACATACTCAAGAATCCCTCTTGAATCATGTTTCCCTTCACCGAATGATACTGTGCTCTGCTTCCCTATGACAATTCCTCGTAAAACTCCATTTTTTGGAACTCCCACCATCAAACATCTCCCTTCTATGAAAAACATCCAAACTCTTCTCTAAGATATGAACCAATTTCAAATGCCACAATTGTGTTGCATCTAAGCCACGAGAACTATCAACACCAATGCAAGTTTCACCATCTACGGTCACTCCTTGAAGAAAATAAACACCATGAGTTCTAGCGCACCTTTCGAAAACCTTAAGTTACGACTCTCATTAGTGATCTTCCGAACTTGCACGGAACCAATGCCCTTCGACTTACAAGAAGCACCATTTCCCATAACAGTTAAATTTCCTTCTTTAGTTGCATAAGAAGAAAAACAAATTCTATTTGGCGTCATGTGATACGAAGCCCTTAAATCAAGCACCCATTCGCTGCTTGAAACATCCGATGCTACAGCCAATAAACATCTACATCTCCCGCACCAAGACTTCTCTTCACTGCAAATAATGAAGATGTTACTTCCTTCTTCCCCTTCTCCTTGTCTAGACACTCATTCTTCCAATGACCGGGTTCTGACATATGAAGCACTTATTATTTCTTTTAACTTTCCTCTCCAGCTGGGCTTTCTAGACTTAGAGCGACTTCAATTTCCCTTCTTCTCATATTTCTCCTCTTCCATAAACAAACCTTGACCATTACTTGCACCATTATTTCCATCACTCAGCTCCTTCATTTGGTCTCTCAATTCCTCACTAAGATGACTCGTCTTGACATCATCAAAAGTCAATGCATCCCGACCATAGATCAAACTATTTGAGAAACCCATATAACAGTCAGGCAACAAACAGAATAATATCATCGCCTTCCGCTCTTCCTCAACCTTAAAATATACCCCTTCATCTTCATTAGAAAATCATAAAACACATTCAAGTGCGCCTTTAGCGAAGTTTTTTCCTTCATCTTGTAAATAAAGAAAGTTCGCAACAAGGTCGATCGATATGTGAGTGACTTACTCAAATATAACTCCTCCAACTTGTCCCAAATACACTTAGCAATCTTTTCACCACTAATTTCAGAGATAACATTCTCTCCCATAACAAGTTGAATTGTAGTGAATGCCCAATCTTCCATTTCCTCTCTTTCCACATTCGAGATGTCCACCGACAATAAATATGTATCAAACACTACTTGTTGTACCTGATTCCGCCTAAGAACTTCTTTCATCTTCCATTGCCATTTTCCAAAATCATTATCGCTATTCCACTTGTCAATAATCAATTGTGACCGAGAAGTTGTGTACAAACCACATACATAAAGATCTACACCATTTGGACCAACTATTGAGGCACTATTTAAATCTGATTCTGGCATTTCTATAACTATCTATCAACACCAAAGCTCTAATACCAAATGTTGTTGAGAATTCCCACTCAAGACCACTCAAATCAAACCCCCAAACACAGCGGATCGTGGTAAACGTGCTAAAAAACCCAACCAATATCTCAAAACGATCTCAAACTAATCCAATAACCAATCACAAGAGAAATAATAGGGCGATAGTGAAAGTAAATCACATAGCGATATATAGTGGTTACATTAACGTCTTGTTAGTGTACATCCACATTGAAGAGAATCTTTATTAGTACCACTTGAAGAGTACAAGAGATTAATTATAATGATCAAATTCACTAGAAAATTTTGATTTTGTGGGGATGAGAATTAAAGAAGATTAGGATTGCCAAAACCCCAATTAAAATAAACCTAGGTCAATCTCTTAATTAATCACTTGATTTTCATTATCATCTCTTGAATATGAGAATATCTTATATAAGGAAAGATTAGTAATTGCTAATTACCTAGATTTCCACTTGAACCTTCACAAATCGGCCTGCCAAGTCCACAGCCTGAAATAGCCCAGAAGTCTCCTCAGACGTCTATCCCAAGGCTCGGGAAACATTTCCTGCACAACTCAGATGGCTATTGTATCTCCTCAAATGTTTTTCATACCACATGCTTTAGCTTAGACATCTTTCCAGATTGGTCAGACATTTTTTGCAACTCTCGGGTTGCAGAACTCCCTGGCTCTGACGTTTGTCGTATATGTTCAGACGTCTGTCCTGAAATCGACCAAATACCCCTGCACATTTTCACTTCCAACTTCCTCATACGAGCTCCGATTTGTGAACTGTCTTTTCCGTTGCGTAGATACTTCCAATCAATTCAATTCTATCCTATATAGTATCAAAAAATTTAACATGGATAAAGCTGCCACCATTCTTGATGTATATACACTTGACTGTTGCATTCAATCAACAATCTTATGTCCTGTTGAGACCAAGTGTCCTCAAAAGTTGAACCTTAGCTAGAATTGAAAAAGAAAAAGAAAAATTGACATATAGTACACTTTTGAAACTTACATATGGGACTCACACTTGTTTAGAATTTGAACATGCACTACTTCACTATAAATCCATACCATATATGTCCAGACTTGAAATCCATATCTTTTAAACTCACACATACATATATTTCCTAAACCTGTTACAACCAAAGTGGTTAATCATATTTCCAAAACCTGTGACGACCAAAGTGGTAAATCATACGCCTCAGACTTATTTAAACTTGCTTATTTAAAACTTGTGCGTATATGAAAAAACCCTTCACAAATACCTTTGAAATCCAAAAATAGGAAGTTGTCATATAAAAATTTCTTCATGCATACGTTGAAATCAAACAAATTTGAAGTTTTGCATTTGTTTCAGGTTTATATATTGAAGCTCAGTATATCCAAAGCCACTGAAAATACATGCGCATATTTAGGCCTCCAAAATTCATATGTAAATCTTATGTACAAATTAGTACATTTTTAAACACCAAAACCCCACCTAAATTTTGGTGTCTCCATTTATACCAGATGCAGAACCAAAACTGCACCACTGGTACCAGATCGATTAGAGGAAGATACAAAATGGTACAAATCGATTAAATATTCTAAACACCTAAATAACCTAAATCTTATGTACAAACTAGTATCACCACTTCCAAATATGCCTTCCTATGAGCCCCTACTGCTCCATTGAACGACCTCTTATCCTATATAAATTGCTGAAACTTCAGTCTCTGACTTAAATTTCCCTAATGCAATAAATAATATTCCGAAAAATAAAATGGAAATAGAAAAAGGTCGATGGGAGAGGGGCAATTTATTTAGATATGATTTTTAAATGGGGAGGAAACGTGTTTTTAGTTTGTTGAATTGTAAATGGAGAATGACTAAATTGGGGATTTGGAGGAATTGGGAAAGTGTCATGTTTGCTTCGGGTTATTACACAACTGAAGGTGTATGGAGCGAAAGTAATATGTTTTGGGGCAAAAATTTTCAGATGGTAGTGATGGAATTAGTGAGTTAGAGCCAAAACGTGGAGATAAAATTAGTTGTTTAAAGCCAACAGAAGTTTCTTTACTAAAACATATAGGGGCAAAATTAATCTTTATGGATATGGAAGTAATAGAACATTAAGTATGAAAATAATAATTATTAAATAATTATTCTTCTTGTTATTTTTATAGTAGTTTACTTAATATTATATGTCGCTTCTTCATTAAAATGCAATATCAATTGTTAAATGTTTAGTACTATATATATATCATTAATTATTACTATTAATTGTAATTCTATATTATCATATAACTAACATCAATAACTAAATATTAGTTGACAAAAAATAATTATAAATAATTAGTAATTAATTATTAAGCATTAAATAATTAGTACTCTTTATCACTTACTATTTATTTCAAAATTTAAAAACATTCTTTGTACTATTTTTAAATTATAAATTAATAGATTATTAATTATTAGTTTTAATTATTTCTTATCAAATATTAATTACTTATTACTTAATAGTAATTGTTAGTTATTAATATATAATTTCTTGTTTTGATAATACTGGTTATTAACTCCTTATTCTTTACTCTCCAGAGTAAAGTTTTTTTTATAAAATATAACTCCTTATTTACTAATTATTATTTCTTACTACTTTTTATATTATAATTAAATATTTCTTATTACTTTGTACTTTTGTATTTAATAGTATATTATGTTTTGCAAAGATGGGGGAAAATAATTTTTTAAAGTATGTTTTAAGCAACTAGCTGTACCAATTGTAAAAAAAAATACAGTTGTCGCAAGTGGCAAAAACAGTTGCTGAAGATACTTTTTTTTTCAATAAGTTTGGATGGGTAGTTGTAAATAATATGTTTGGTGCAATTGTAATGGGAGCATAATTGCTAAAAGTAATTTTTTGCAACTCGTAGGGAAGCGTAGCTAATAAAAAAATGCTTTTTGCAAGAGAAAGAAATGGCTTGTTGTTAAATCTCGCCTACTGCAACTGCTACAAAATGCTTGCTGCTAAATATCATTGCTGCAACTGTCATTTGATGCCAGTTGCAATATGCTATTTTTCATGTAGTGGCATAAGCGTGCCCGGCATCCACCATTGTCGTTTGTGATCATTAGTGATATACCTGAACGGGAATGCTACTAGTACAAGTTCTAGCTAACAAACATTCTAATCTGCGCTTTAGTCGAAATCTCTCTTGATTCGAGCCTTAACCTTTCATCACTTATTTTCCCCAACCAGCATCCTTGATGCCGAAATGGACAATTTTGCTTATTTTTCCCAAGTCAACACATTCTTGTTGGAACAGACCATAATACGTACATATATATTAAACTTAACCTCGGTTTTTAAGTTTATGTCAATAACAAGCATTTTCATTGTTTCATTCAACCATAACCTTCGTGTTATAATTATATTTTTAATTAAGTCATATCTGTCAGTCATGATTTATATGTGTATCTATATGAATAATCATAAAGTTATTTTGCAATTATGTTCGGTCTTTTTCAATTACAACCATTTTCATAATCTAATCACAAATCAATTTTATATTTTCCAATTTTAGTCCAATCTCTTTTTAGTTACAATTCTATGTTTTATGCACATTGTTCTGTAAATTTAGTCACATATGTTTAATCCAATTTTGAATAATTGTTCTTTAATTCTATTATTTCCACGTGCAAAAATAAAAAGGATTACATTGGTCGTTAAAATACTAACATTTACAAATCCAGACATGTTTTAGGCATAAACCGCAAATAGGTATGGAAAATGTAAAAGAACTGATAAACGCAGATAGATGGAAGAAGACTGAGAGACTATATTATAGTACTTTAATAAAGTTACAATGCAATAAAAAACTGAAAATTGTATAAATAACTTATAGAAAGAACCTTACAGAAATCTGTATAGAGAAACTACAGAAAACTTTACAACTATTAGAAAACCCTAATTTTCTTAACTATCAAAAAGCTAAATAATTACAAACCCACCCGTGGTCCAAAGCATTCCTCTGTGACCTCTGTAGATCCTACCTCAAAAGGATATAAACATGTGTGTATATGTAAACATTTATTTTTATAAATCTTTTCCTTTAAATTTTTTAGGTTAGGTTCGTCTCTTAAAGAAAAGACTGAACCCTGGCAAGGAAGAGACTGTGTTGTAAAGAATGAGTTAGATCTAGTGGTCTATTTATAGGTTAAGATAGGGATATTAGGCAATTAGATATTTAGATTAAATCCAGGCAACCCTTGTCGCACAACCAATAGGAACCTGCTACGTCAAAATTGAAATCAAAACCAACAAATAACATTAAGCCACATCACCTTTTATTCTAAAACACTCGTCATGTGTTCGTTCTTATGTGAATTTTTTCCTAGCTTTCGTTCATCTCGACCCGCCGGTGTGCTTGTGTATATATGTGTGTGTGTGTATGTGTGTGTATGTGTTTATTTATTCTTTCATTTGATATTTATTTTGCCATAACTTCTTCATTTTAAATTTCTTTCCAACCAAATATGTAAATTGACAAAAAATCACCATAGATCCAATGGTGGAATTCCCATAGCCAAATTATGACAATTTTACAACTTATTATTTTATTAATTAAGCTTTTTAATTAATTACTGTCTTAAAATTTTGGATTGTTACATTCTTCCATCCTTAATGAGTTTTGTCCCTGAAATGTCCAAGGACAGAAGAATGGGATAAGTATTTTCACTCGAATATCTTTGACCACCAACTCAAACATCATCCATCAGCATCCATCATCCTTAAATTTCCAAATGTGACTTATGTAGTTATGCAATAGTGCAATGTATATGTTTCTAACTAATGCAAAAGATTATGCGGTCTACTGATTCAGTTAACCTCTTTTTTATGCAATTATGCTTGTGCATTGCCAATGTATCCAAACATATGTAAAGATCCTAATGATAAGAGATTGTTCAACTTGCATGCTTTGAACATCATTCATATGCTATAAGCATTTAATAATCATCAATTATATCAATCATGAAAATAAACTAAAATGCATACAGATACATATGCATATGTTTAGTGTCCTATTTTGCCAATCAATAACAATCCTAGCGTAGTTATATGCATCCACCATATCCACTTACAAACACTTGCAACCGCTTGCGTACATCATATATAACATGTTTTATCAACTTATTTCAACTAAATATATCTTCCAAAGGGTATACCCTACGATTTACTTATTCAAAGGATAAGAAATATAGAACTTATTCAAATATAATGATGAAAAAACTAAAGGGCATCATCAAAAAGGAATGGAAAGGAAATGTGTTTTTTCTTCTCAGCTTCCTATGTAGCTTGTTTGCATCATCTCTCCATTAAACTTTTATTTGTCGCACTTCCTTGTTTCTAAGCTTCTTCACTTAGCTGTCTATAATCTGTTAGGCATGCATCGGATAGATGTCTCCCTATCAATCTTCACCTTTTCTAATATATTAGGATCGACTACTACTGCCTAATCATGTAAGCACTTACGCAGGTGTGAAACATAAAATATGTCATATACCCTCGGAAAGTCTCTTGGGTAGTCTAACCTTATATACCATATGCCCTACTCTATCCATGATACGGAATGGTACTACAAATCTTGGAGCCAACTTACCTATTGAACCAAACCTCACCACATTTCTAAGTGGCGATACCTTGACGAAAAATAGATCCCCGACTTCAAACTCCAAATGAGTCCTTTTATCGGCATAGGATTTCTATCCATTTTGGGCCGCTTTCATTCTCTTCCTTATCAGGTCAATCTTCTTGGAAGTCTCTCTCACCGTATCTAGCCAAGCAGCACTCTATCAGTCGTCTTCCACCAACATGCAGGATATTTACAAGGTCGTTCATACAATGCCTCAAAGGGAGACATACTAATGCTCGTTTGGAAACTTTTTTTCTTCGGAAAATTGGTATATTGCTTTATAGGCTGATTACATCATGCAACACAGTTTACATAATGTAACATACTTAAGTTAATTGTTTGGAAACTATTATTATATGAAAATTCTACCAAAGGTAGATGCTCCTTCCATGTCCCTCTAAAGTCTGGGATACATAGCTTCAACAAATCCTCTAGAATCATGTTCACCATCTTAGTCTATCCATTAGTCCGAGAGTGATAAGTTATACTTATCCTAAGTTGTTTTCCTAATGTCTCTTGTTAACTCCTCCAAAACTCACTAGTAAAGATAGAATTCACGTTGCTCACAATGATTGTAGGTGTTCCATAGAGTCGAGAGGTCTCTCTCATATATACAGAAGCCAAACCAGAATCCATACTTTTTCTCTTGATCGAAGTGAAGTTGGCGCTCTTAGTCAATCTGTCTACTATCACCCAAATATTGGTGCTACATTTTCTCGATCCAAGAAACCCATCAAAGAGGTCCATGGATACGCTATCCCACTTGAATAATTGCACGTATAATGGCTGGACAATTCCAGCAAGTTTTCATTGCTCCTCCTTCACTCTTTGACAAGCCATGCATTTCACCACAAAATCAGCCATATCTTTCCCCATCCCAGTCCAGTAGAAAATTCTCTTCATGTCCTTATACATCTTAACACAATCGGGACAGATGACCATCCTCGAATAGTCTGCCTCAGCTAACACCGCACGCACCAAATCACCAGTGCGAGGCGCACAAAGTCTTCCATCTTTACGTAATCATTCACTACTATCCACAATGCTAAAAATGCCTAGAGGTCACTCCTCTATTAAGTCTATCCAAAATATCTATTAGCTTGAGATCCTCTCGTTGCCTCGATCATATTTGCTCCAACAATGTACGTTGTACCTCCAAAGATGCTAACAATCTGGAAGTATAGTCTGTATAGGGTCTAAAATCAAAAGTAATTATATACACAAAGATCTCCCACTCTACGAACATAGGACACAAAGACGCCCTCTTTTCTCAAGGCATCTGTGACTACATTCCCCTTGTTTGGGCCACAAGCTATCTCAAAACCATACGATGCTAATAACTCCATCCAACACTATTGTCTGATTCAATTCCCTCTGCAAGAATAAATACTTTATAACTTATGATCCATATAGAGCTCAAATCTCTCGTCAAGAAAAAAAATTTGAGTGTAAAAACTATCGCGGGTATTTCCAAATAGTGTATAAGGTAATTCTTCGCATGATCCCTGAGTTGTCTGCTCCTACAACATAAGACCGTACCCTTCTGCATCAAAACCGCACCCAATCCAACCCTACATGAATCGATTCATATTATGAACATTTTAGAACCATTAGGAAGTGTCAACAACAGTGCACTTCTAAGAGCCTTCTTGAGTCCCATGACAGAATTCTCACAATTTATGTCCCATATGAAGGTCAAATTCTTCTTGGTGAGGCGCGTAAGAAGTGCCGAAAACCACGCAAAGTCTTTAATAAATATTTTATAATAACACACCAAACCAAAAAAGATCCTCACCTTAGTCGCATTCTTTAGGGTCTTCTAATCCTACGTCCCTGCTATCTTGGCAGGATCTACAACTAACCCATTTCCAGAAACTATGTGTCCTAAGAAATGCACTTCCCCTCGCTAGAAAAGGCACTTTGAAAATTTTGCCTTAAGTTGATGCGCTCGGAGAGTGCGGAGAGCCTCTCCCTAAAACTATCCATATATATATATATATATATATATATATATATATATATATATACACATACATACATACATATATATAACTTAATCTCAGTTTTAAGTTTACATCAATAATAAGCATTTCCGTCGTTTCATTTAGCTATAACCTTCATGTTATAATTATATTTGCAATTGAGTCCAATATGTCCATTATGATTTCTACGTGTATCTACACAAATTATCATAATATTATTTTGCAATTATGTTTGGTCTTTTTCAGTTACAATCTGTGTCATAATTTGATTGCAAATCCACTTTATATTTTCTTATTTTGATCCAGTTCCTCTTTAGTTACAATTCTATATTTTATGCTCATTAATCTGTAAATTTAGTCACATATGTTTTTTCGGCAAGGCCAAGTTTTTATAGTGATCCATTTGACTGCTATCATTACAACAAATAATGATTATAGGAAAATAAAAGAGATAAGAAGTTCGCCTATCTGCTACATACATTTACAAACCTAAGACATAATAGAAATGACCTAAAGAGATCTAGTCATTCACCATGCAGGGTGTAACATAGGGAAATAAAATGCAGCTACAAATTATCAAACATTGAGCTGCCGAGGTAGTCACATACACCAAAATAGTGTTACAATAACACAAAAAATGAACTTCAACTCCTCTCTACAAAACAAAGCTACAAGCAGTCACTAGACTCATATTTTAATCAGCAAGTACCTCCTGCCAACAGTATCAAACCGCAAGACTCCAGCAAATGACACGACAACAATGTTACCATCAACAGCAAGTCTCACAAGCACCCACTCCACAGTAACACCATCCACATTGTTCCTTTCAAAACTTACTTATCCACCTAGCTCTGCAGCAGGAAGAAAAACAATTTCGTACACTGGATACGCAACAGGTAACTCCAGAAAATGACATGAATATACTCTACAAAAATTGCCATTCGTACCAAAATCCAACTTACAACCACCAAATCAGTGAAACACACCAAACATTTTCCTCCAGGAACACCACACAAACAATCTCTCACATAAAACAAGTCAAAAAACTTAAGCAAACAAAACCCAATCGAACAAACGAAAATAAAAGGGTCGCACCACCCACACCTACAAACGAAACATCCAACAAACCAAGAAATGTAGAGCTAACCAAGAAAATTTAGTAACGTGTGTTTAATTCACATTTAAAAAATTATTCTTTAATTGTACAAGTTTGCGTGCAAATATAAAAAGGATTACATTGGTCATCAAAATACTAACATCTATAGATCTAGCCGGGTTTTAGGCATAAATCACAAATAGTAATAGAAACTATAAAAGAACCGACGAAAGTAGAAAGAGGGGAGAAGACTGATATAACATTTTGTAGTAATTTTATAAAATAAGAAAAAGACTGAAAAATTATAGAAATAACTTACAGAAAATATCGACTTATAGAAAACTAACAAGAACTTTAGGAAAAATGTAAAGAAAGACTATAGAAAACTCAAAAACTCTATGAAACCTTATTTTTCCTATGTTGTCAAAAATTTAAATAATTACAAACTTGTATGTGGTCCAAAACATTACTCCATGGCCCCCGCAGATCCCACCTCAAAAAGGATATAAGTGTGTGTATGTGTGTGTATATATAAATGTTTGTTTTTATAAATCTTTTTCCCTAAAAGTTTTAGGTTTGGTCTGTCTCTAAAAGAAAAAACTGACTCTAGGTGGGAAGAGGTCTTGTTTTGAAGAATGAGTTTGATCTAGAGGTTCTTTTATATGTTAGGCTAGGAATCTTAGGCCATTGGATTTTTGGATTAAATCCAGGTCAGCTACGTCACTTGGCCTACAGGAATTTGCCATATCAGTGAATATAATTAAGTCACATCACCTTTTACTTTAAAGCACTCATCATGTATTTGTTCATAGGCCAATTTTTGCCAAGTTCCCGATTAAGTCGAACTGACATCTACACCTTGTTATAACTTATCTTTGTGTGTGTGCACATATATATTCTTTTCTTTGAATTCCATTTTTTCATAACTTCTTCGTTATAACTCTATTTCTCACAAACTAAACACGTAAATTGACCAGAAAATCACATTGGACCCAATGATGCAAGTCTCATAGCCAAATTTTGGTTATTTTACAACTTATTATTTTATTAATTGATTCGTTAGTCAATTACCATGCCTTAAAAATTTTGATTATTGCAAAGGTATTCCTTCATGCTAGTGTTATCTTTTCTTGAATTTTGTAGTTGTCTTCTATAATGCATGGTCTTGGCTGCAGGTTATGAATGGAAATGATTTTCAATATTTATCCATATTTCATTGGAGTCTTGCATCTGGTGACTTGTGATATCAAACTGTTACTAATTGATGACAGTAACCATGCATTTATCATTTTGTCTTGACTATGATATTTTACGTACTCCTCATTGCTGATGACTTTGTTTTCTTGATCAATTATGTATCTTGGTGGGATGGAGAGCGTGTCATAGATAAATCATTCTAGGCTATATCCTTAAAGTAGTAGTTTCAGTTGGAATTTCCACAAAAAATAGTTGTTTTCTTCTAGTTTGACTTTGATAAGTTGACTTTGTGGATCTATAATAGTCCTTACTTATTGATCAATTGAAGAGGCTATAAGATTTGTTTGATTCTGAAAATTCTCTGATGTTGTTGATGACATGTCGTCACCCATGATTTCAATAAACATGATTGATCTTAATCAAAAAAGAAAAGAACCGAGAATTGTAGGCAAATTTGATTTTCAGGAGATGAAGGCAAAATGTTGAATGATGGATTTCAATTCAGGTTAGATATGCAACCAGAAAAATTTCAGGTGATGACAATCTTTTTTGATGATTTTCTATGGTATGACACTTTCTTAAATTATTTTCTTTATTTCTTGGTGAATTTCTTAAACTTCTCTTCTTCTTGGATTTGATGATTGAGATCTTGCTGTAGCCAGAAAGCCTTTTCTAGGAAGACACTTGATATTGGTTGTTGAATCAACTCTCAAAGTTGAGTTTATTCTCAGATAAGAGAAGAAAGTCAAATATTGAAATCTCTCCGATGAGTTTTCTGAACAAAACACTCAGTTCGATTGATTTTGATTGTTGTTAAGCTTTGGAGCTCTAATACCGTATTAAGATTTGACGTTGAAATGATTTGAGAATGAGGAAATTCTTTACTACTGAACCAGTGTTTTGATTCAATGTAAAAATACAAAGAGAAAAGTTGAATATAGTCGAAATTAGATATATGCAAATCAAATCAATTCAATGTTTCTTATATTGATACAATATTTACAAGCAGCTTATTCTCTTGGACTTCGATTTGTTGGGCTTCGATCTTGAGTAACTTTTGAGCGAGATGTTGGACTTGATCTACTTTTCCTTATATGATGTATCCTCGAAGAAGAGGTGTCGACTGCTTTTTATTTTAGGACACTCATATTTGATTGCACCACATTTACGCCTCGTTTTTATGCTTTTTGTTTATGATTAGTTACTGAAAATAATGAGAATTAGTGGAAAGAGAGGAACAATGATTTCTGATGAAAATTGAAGGTTATAAAGATCTGCGCTGTTTAAGGTCCTGTTCGTTGGTTTAAAATGGACCAATTATCAAACGGACGCGTCCGTTTGACACCATTTTAGATCAGTTGCCCAACGGTTGGAAATGGAGCTGTTGGGCTCGGACGCGTCCGAGCCCAACGTCTCCATTTCCAGCCGTTGGGCAAAAAAACATCTTCCTCTGTAAAATCCAACCCTCCTCCATTCATCCATCTACCACAAATCCATCTTCTATCTCTCTAAACACTCTCCTATCTCCACTCGAAAATGGCTAATCGACAACAAAAGCACAATTGGAACAATGAATCAACCCGACTCTTGCTGAAATGCGTTGTTTCTGCGTATGGTAAATATGGTTATAGCAAGAAAGGGGTTACTAAAGCGATAGCATAAAAATTTAATGCTGCAGCGATCGAAATCAACGTTACAAGATCAGATGGAAATCTGGAATTGATCGATGAAAACAAAGTTCGCCACAAGTATGATAGTCTTCGAAGGGAATGAGTTAAATGGGAAATCTTGATTTGAACAACAAAACTGGAGCTGGTTGGGATCATAATCGTCAAAGTGTTTCAGACTCGAATGAATGGTGGGATGATTGTTTAAAGGTATTCCCGGTAAACTTCTGTTTTGTTTTCTAATAAACCCGTTATTAACTAATGTTGTTCAAATAGGAATTTGGGCCATGTATTCTGAAATTTAGAAAATCACCGCTTGAGCATTTGGAGTTACAATAGCAACTGTTTCAAGGAACACATGCAATTGAACAGACGGCGTAGACCCCAGCATATACACCTGCTGTTACTCAACCTGATCAAACACCACAATTTACTCCCTCTCTGCCGGGAAATTACGCAAATCCATGGGCATTTGATCAATTCAACAGTAATCTCAATGAAACAGAAGAAGAAGGGAAGATTACTATTCCAAATTTGAGTTCACCAACACATCATTCTTGGGTTCCTGAACCGCCCACTCAATCAAATGTGCCAGAAACTCCTGTGCAACGAACTCGACATGTTGGTTCATCCTCTGGTAAAAAGGGAGGTTTCAGAAAATGTCGTGGTGAAATGGACAATAAGATGGCTGATCTCGTCGATTACATCCATGCCCGAAAAGTGCAATAGTCTACAAGTACGGAAAGTCCGACGCCATACACTCCGACAAAAAATATTGTATGGTCAACATGGAATTCTTTAAGTCAGGCTGATATGATAGCACGCGTTAAATGCTTGAGTGAAGGAGCAGATTTTAATTTCAGTGAAGGTTTACTCATAGTTGCAGATCCCAACAAAGTAGACATATTCAACCTCTTAAACGATGATGATGCAATACCATGGATCGCGTTTGAGACAAAGCGCGATCAACTTTCTGCTGACTACAAGTACTATCTGATCAAGTACGGACCAAGCAATGTTTAGGATTTCTACTATTATTTCAGTTTTTTGTTGTACTTTTGCATATTTATGTTCTGTTTGGTTTACCGTATTATTTTGTTGTAATGATAATGTTCTGTTCTAAACATTAATTAATTAAAATTTAACAAACAAAAATAAAAAATCTCCGCTCAAATTCTCCGCTTAACGCGCCAAACACATTCTCCGCTAAATACAAATCTCCGCTAAGATTCTCCGCTTAAAATCTCCACTCAAATTTTCCGCTTCCGCTTGCGCCAAACACACCCTAAGTCAGTTATAATTAAATAAATCGATGAAATGAAAAAGACAAGAAGTAGTGGAAATTAAATATTATAAGGATTCTACACTGTCTAAGGTGCTATTGATTATATATGGTTTGAAATCAAGGGAGGTAGGTAAGAATAGTAACAAGGAGGAAAAACGCAACCAGTAGATTGAGCATTAATATGCATAAGGACAAAAAGCCAAAAATTTAGCCATAATTACATCTTTTAGTATAAATCAAGGAATTTAGGGGTCTACCATCATTTCCTATTTTACACCAAAATAGTCCTTGTGAATAAATTTTTGGCCTCTTGTCTTTATATCTAAATTGTTCTCAAATTTTGTCCTTCATACTATTTTCTTATTTTTAGGAATCTCACCATCAGTTTCTTTTTAAGGAAAAATTCTCGTGGTTATGAAAGCACAAATAAGTGGGAATATGCAGGGAAATTACTTAATATTGGGAACTACCCATTGGTCAAGGGCGTCATGCAATGGCCATCGTCTGCACCTCACACCAGCATTTCAACCTACCTTCACGTTGTTGCTCTAAACTTCTCATGCATCCCTTAGCTTATATTTAGCAACAATTAACTTATTTTTGACGGCATGGGAATATCTACCTTATGCTGAGACAACAATAGCAACATAACTGATATACAAGTAGAATACACACGCTATTTGAGTACAAGTATACTTAGCAGATGCAAAATTTCATAGTTATACCAATTACTACATGAATATACATGAATCTAGTCATTATTACTGACACTCCAAGTAATGTTAAGGGGGATCAATTTTCTAAGAAGAAAAAATTTGTTAAGGGGATAACAATGCAGAGAGCACCCCCTTAACAAATAAAGTTTATTTTACCAAATTAGTCTTCTTTGCAATAATCTCTTTTTTAGTTGTTAATCAAAATAAATAAATTATACTGTATATTAATCGAACTACATCAAACTTTTATACTAAATTATCAATAATCTCATTTGTCGATATGCATCAGATTAAATGAAAATATATTATTCATAAAAAATTGATATACATATACCGAACAATTTTTTTTTATACATTGTCTCACAGCTGAATTCGTCGATACATCCCATTTTCCTTACTTTGGCGACCCACCAACGAATACAAATTTCAAAAAAGATGAACAATGTCGAACAAAAATATATAATACGGCAGACATATGCCGTTCATGTCGTTATGCAGTAATTCACTTATTTCGGCGATGACAAATCAAAAAACAAAAAACAAAATGAACATCTTCCACCAAATAAAATTTGACACCACGGCGCTCGGCTCTCGAGACCGACATAATAAAAACCCAAATCTTCATCAGTTCTAGGGCATCATACAATCGATTTCACATACCTTGTCAATAGCTTCTCCACTATCTTAGCATTTTAGGAGGAGCGTTTCACATTCTTCATTCGCACCATCATTTCTCCCCAAACGATCGCTTTTTTTTATTTGCAAATAGTTTAAAGATTTTTTTTTTTTTTTTTTTTTTTTGCGTTTGAGATTGATTGGGATTTGGGATGGTAATTGATATTATTATCAGAGTAAAAAGGAAACGTAAAAAATTAACTACGTGGCTACCCTCCCTCCCCCCCCCTCCCCCCCCCCCCCCCCCCGCCCCAACATTTCTTTTTATTGGAGTGTTTTTAAAATTTGACATTCTTTTAACAAAGTTTGGAGTGTCAATAACAATGCCCCTAATTTTTTGATAATTTTTCGATATCAATACCACATACGTATTAAATTTTAAACATATCTGTTTTATATAAAATTGATTTCACGTTGCTAGCACAAAAGATGATTTGTGCTACAGGTTTCAATGTATTAAAATTCCAATTATTAATGATAAGGACTAATTATATAACTCGTATTAGTAATAGGAGATAACAGCTTAGCAATATTAATTTTTTTGGCACAGCAACAACTTAACAGAATTAATAGAAGTCAAATATTGTTAATACTTCTCATCCCTACTGTTTTATACAAGTTATATTCTGTAGGTTTTAATGAATTTGACAATGTTATTCATCAAATTATCTTTATTAGTGGTAGGGATGAGAAGTATCACAAGGATTGTAGTTTGCGAAGTTGCCCAATACCATCACTTAATTTACCTTTATTTCTCAGGCTTGCAAATTTTCTGATGCAAAGATATCGCTACTCGTTTTAGGAATCACTAAGCAATTCAAAATAGGACTGTCAATGAATACCAGAAAAATACGATATCTGTTCGAATCTATATCCGAAAATATGAAAAATATATGTTATCCAGCACTATCCAAAAAGCGGATACGGATATCTGATATCCGGAAAACTTTTCGGATACAGATATGGTTTAGTGGTATTCGTATCCGAAAAATATCCGTCCGACTGATTGAAGTAATATATATAACTCAAAACAGAAAATAATAGAGTCAATAACTATTTTGTAACTATTGGATGTTACTATATCATAATTTTTGTCCATTTTAAGTTAAAAAATGGTGATTTTAGTGTTTAATTTTGGAATATTTTTGGATATGCTTATGCATATCAGTGTAAAGCAATGTTTCTGCATTACACTTCTTTATTTCCTTGTTTTTTTATAAACATTAGCAGAAAAATTAATTTATATTGATCCAAACTTTTATATTTATACTCTTAAATTTACTAATTATAGGCGGAGCGGATAAATATCCAATATTCATTCGTATCCAAAAATTAAGCGAATACGGATATCCGAAAACTAAACGGATCACTACAAGAAAAACACCCTATTGCAACTAGCTATTTGCAACAAGCGATAAATGACAGTTGCAGTAAATGATATTCAGCAACAGACCTATTATAGCAGTTGCAATAGATAAGATTTAGCAATAGGCCATTTTTTCCTGTTGCGAAAAGCATATTTTTATCAACTGTGCTTCCCTTCCTGTTGCAAAAACATATTTTTAGCAACCGTGCTTCCATAACAGTTGCAATAAACATATTATTTGCAACTTCGCTTCCAAGCCAATTGCGAATAAATAACTTTTACAACTATTTTCGCCACTTGCAATAACTGTATTTTTTTACAACAAGTAAAGCCACTTGCGAAAAACACTAAAAATAAGTATCAACATTTAATGATTAACTTTTAATAATTAATTTTAAATAGTTGCTACGAAAATTAACTATTAGCAATTATATAATAATTAAGATTAATATTTAATAATTATTAATTAGTAACAAATTTTAATTATTATGAAGTGATATTTTTAACTGATAATAAAATAAAAATAATTAATAATTTAAAAATAATAATATATAACAATTAAAAAATAATAAAATAAATAAATAAATAAATATTAAATAATAATTAATAATAAAAAACTAATGGAGAAAAATTAATAATTATTTGAAATATGAATATGTATAAATGAATAATAAATAATAAGTAATCAAATAATTATTAAATCATAATCAATAAATAAACGATAATTGATTAATATTACTATTAAAGAGAAATTAATAATTAGTAATAATATTATATACGAATTAATTTATAATTTGCGTCTGAAAGAGGTAATTGTGTGAATTAATTAATTATTTGTTATTTGTAGTTGTTGATATTGCTATTTTTAACTTTTTTTAAGTATTTTTAAATTTATATTAAATTAATGTTTAAATTGATAAATATAAAATATTTATTTGTTTAATTCATTCTTCTAGCGTACTATTCTTCCCTAAGTTCTTCCAGTGTATTATTCTCTTCAAGTGGATAAGTGTAGATCTGAAACATATGAATGTCTGCAAAATAGATGAAGGCAAACCAATATTAAGTATTTACTATTTAATATAAAATCATAACTAGTATTTACTAATTAATATAAATTTAAATTCAAAATAACATTCATATTCTAAGAAAGTATTACAAAATATCCAAACTTTAAAAAATATTAACATTTCGTTCAGTTATTACTATTATTTTGTGACTATTTTCTTTAGTACGCACAAATTTTTTGACTTTTTAAGTAACAAAAACATTGGTTCCAATTGAAAACTTATGCCCCTCCAATTTTGATAATTTTGGCTCCAATCCGAAAAAATTCACTCGCATGCCTTCTCAAAACATTTCGTTCCAGATTCAGATAGTCTCCAAAATTCAAAACATGTCGTTTCATCTCTCTCAAAACATTTAATTTCAGATCTAATTTCAACTACTCCAAAACATCTCAGAACACGGTTGAGTATTTCGGATCTAATTACAATGGCACCTGAAGCTTCTCTCTCGAAGGGTTGTACCAGTTCTGATTCAAATATGAAATATCAGGACGAATCGAGAAGGACAAGCTCCAAGATCTGAAGGGGGTAAGTATGAAAATATTATTTGTTTGGTTGAGTATTACAGAGAACAATAGGAGGAGCGATAACTTAGGTTTTGTTTGTGATTGCTTTATGCTTTTCTGTCGATTGATTCAGTAAATTTATAACTTAGGTTTTGGTAAGTACATTTGTGATTGCTTTATGCTTTTCGGGCGATAACTTTGGTTTTGTTAATGATTCACTTTGCTGCCTCAATGTGGATGCAGGTTTATTTTTCCGAATAAGGAATGAACTCGAGTGATAATTCGGTTCATTTTTATTATCACTACTTTTTTTTTTTTTAAGTCGTGTCCATTTTTAGTTTTAGTAAATTTCAAGTTTTTCTGTGTTATAAATTTTCTTTTAAGGTCTACATACATTGTGCACAATAATTTGCTTTTTTTAAGTTAATTTGTTGAATATATCGACCGGTAGATCTCTGTCTTACATACATTGGAATTCAAAGCAGGGTCAATCTTCGTAAGTTTGGAATAGACTGTTCTTAAGTTTTTCTTTTTCCGGACATCTTATAGAAAATCCGAGTGTTATGCAGTCTAGCTGGGATGATGAAAATTACTAAATTTATTAAGGTGGTAAAGGCTACATGAATACTAATAGACAGTAATACAAATTCTTCTAAAATCTGTCCATTTTCTCCCCATATTTGCAGAGAAAGTACAACCACTTGGATTGGTTGAGTGAGAGAATATGTGATTGTTTAGTGGTTGGCATTTTCATGTTTGTTTTAAACTATGTTTATCTACCTGATATGTCTTTGAGATTGTTTTATGCACAAACTAAACAATGGTTGTAATAGGATTTAAACCATTGAGTGGATTTATTCTTGTTTTGCACTACTATGTATGCAAATATCATATGTTCTATTTGCTTGCCGCAGCCTGACGGTTTTATGTGTACCGCGTAAGTCCCCTATCTTTGATCTTTGTAGTCCATACAAAGGAATGACCAGTGAGATGCGCGAGTGATAAGTAACCGAACCTTTCAGCAGCTTGAGCTACCGCGTCTAAAGGTAAGAATCCTTTTACGTTTAGCATAATTCGAGTAGTCTAATTTCAGTAGAAACTAAGTATGATGGTACGTCTTGGGTTAATTTGTTGGCTGTTAAACTTGGTTGTGAACACTGTTGTGGATGCTGCATAAATGAGAATTTTGGTGAGTTGTTCCAGTGAATATAAGGACCAACACTTTATTGTAGTTTCATTATCTCTGCATTTGAACCGTAGATTTATATTAGATACAACTGAGTATTGAATATTTATCAACTCTGCTAATAATTAGTAAACTGAAAAGAATAAATGGGTGTTTTGGTCCAAGTTAAAACATTTACATGAATACTGCTAAGAGAAAAAAAACACAATGATATTAGTTACTTCTGGATGGCAAACACTCATTTATATATGCATAATATGTAGTACTGCTGTGAAAAAGAATTAGCTACCATATATGTAATAAAACATGCATAATCTAAGCCAGCGTTTTGATGCAAGTTGGGTGGATATATTTAAGATGCGCATCCATATATGTTTTGGGTTTTGGATTTTTTTTCCCCTTCATATTTGGATGTTATAGCTCGTGATCTTCACACCATGCTACCTGGAAAAAAAAAATGTCCACATATCACATATATATATATATGCATGCATTCCCTTAGTTTTTCGCTGCCTACCTTCCTCTGGTTTGATAATTACTGTTCAAACTAGAAATTTGCATGATTGTTCATCCCAGGCCAGTTTTATCTAGCATGCATTTTGCCCTTTTTATGATAGCTGTTACACAGTAGAAGATGATAGCTGCTTTTGAAGTAAGCTTAGAGATACTTTCTGTATCTTTTACCCACTATATTCACAGTCAAAATATCTAGCTTACTTAACTTTGCAAAGAAATGTAGGCACATGCTTTTCTTCTGATACCTACAGTTAAGGTTCACTTGAAACCATCCTAAGTGCCTGTATGAATGTGCTAATGATAATCAACTAAAATATTATTTAAAAGCTTAATATTTGGAGTTAAGGTTGCATCCATGTGTATTTTTGGTATTCCCGAACAAGAAGAAATTATGTGGAATTCCTTCCACCAGTCAGGTATTTTGTTGTTTGTATCTTAAACTGGTCTTCGTAAAATAAGATATAGTATCCAGACTAAGCTAATATAGTTTGTTTTTTCATAAACTGGTCCCAGATTTTTCTTTTCTTTTCTGAACTTGTATTATATGATAGAATTTCTACCATTTTAGGTAAAAGCAGGGTCAGTGTTTTGTATCCTAATAGAAATGCATCTCCGAAATCACTTCAGGATATTCTTGGTGGTTCAGCAATCAATCCAGAAGGTCAAACAATGGTATGTTGTGAAATACCTTAATACTTGTATTATTTCTGTACTTTTTGTTATTAAGAACTTAGTGTAAATTCTGCAGAAGTGTGCATTATACCCGCAACACATGCTCCATATAAAAAACTCGGATTCAATCTAGCAGAGGTAAATCACAATACTTGTGTATTGCATTATTTATCTTCAGCTCTTTTATATCTGATGATTTGTTCTACTGCCATATAGATGAACATGGAAACTTATTTCAGCAATATTTTTGATTTCTAATTACTATAATACATTGATTTCAAGTTATGTTGTTGCAACGCACTGTCTATTCTTGGAGTATGAAAATCCAAACACATATTTGTTACTGAAAATATTTATAATAAAAGGTCAGTTTAATCTTCTTTTGATGGCAAACACATATTTAATCTTGCATATATAATAAAAGGTCAGTTTAACATTCAACCGCTTCTCTGCCATCAATCTTGGAGTATGAAAATCCAAACACATATTTGTTACACAGGCGACTGAAGGTATTTAATCTTCTTTTTCACATTTTAAAGATGAATCAGTTTGTCCTAATGGTTACAGAAGGAATCACGTGCACGGTGTCAAAGCAGCAACTGTTAAGTACTATGATGTTCATGATCGACAACAAACTTGGAGCATGAACTACAGATTTGTTCTAGTGAATTGATGATATTTGTTCTCTTGTTATAGTATATGTATGATAGAGTGTAAATGTGATTAGAAAATACTCTATTCGAAAAAAATGTGTTGAGTAAGAGAAGAAATTGTTATACATGAATGATGTATGAAAATTATAGAAATTTTTATTGTAATTGTTTGTATTATTAAAACTTTGTTAAAATAAAATTTTTATTTATTTATTTCATTTTGTGATATATACTATTAATAAAACGAATACATTTAATATGTAATATCAATAAGCTGTAATATTTTTTTTTATATAGATTAATGGATCTATTGCAAAATGCATATACCATTGCAAAATGATCTGTTGCAACAACAAAAGCCTGTTGCAAAAAAGTATACCGCAACATCTTATTGCAACAGGCAAAAAATCTTGCGGACTTTTTGCAACTTCGGCTATACCAACAGGTGCAGGCCTGTTGCAATAGGTCTATTGCAACAGATATCGCCTGTTGCGAAAAGTGTTTTTTGTTGTAGTGGATACAGATATTCGGTATCAGAATTGGATATGGATATGAATATGGCACTATCCTTATCAGAAAACATCCGATGACAGCCCTAGTTTAAAATTTTGTTAGATCTCTTGTTAATACACGATTGTATTACAAATAGACAGTAACGACAATCAATATTACTCAATTATGCCATAATTGTCATGTCAAATTGTGTTTACAGCAACGGCTGAAAGCATGACCGATTGTGCACTTAATTAGAGCAGTACAGAACTATTTCCAACAGACAAGAAGAAGAATATTTCAGTAATATCCGAGTCCAGAAAGGATTTTGTTTCCTTGAAACAAATTTATCGTCGTATGTACTGATTGACATAATAGCAATTTGTTTCACCGGATAAAACGGATCAGCCCCGTAGTGCAGCGCCAGGAAATGGCGCTCCGATGAACCGAAGTAGATTATAAAAACTAGATCAAAGGTCTACCCCACATTACTCTACAAGGCCTCTTCTTTTGTTTTACATAAGTCTATTGGGTTATAATATACAAGAGAGGTGAGTATTCATATTTTGATGATATGGGATTTTGGTTTGTTATCTTCTCTCCTTCCCAAAATCCACTTTCTATTGCTCGTTCATTTTCAACAAAATTTAGTATTTAATTCTACTCGCATTGCAACAACTCAGAATTTGGGTTACATATGACTCCAACCCACATGGTTTGCTTGAACTCCCCGGATTGATGGCCTTTTTTGCCAGTGCCTCATCAGAGTCAGAGACGTTAGAGCTGAAGTTGTTTTCATCATTTAGTTCACGTTAGTATTAAACTTCAATGAACTATTCTTTTTCCCTATAGTTGTGCTAAAAAGAATCTATTTGATATTGACTCAAAAGCGAAAAGGGATATTTTTGGGCATCGGTTCAGTGCTTAGGCCATGTACTAATACATGACAGTACGGTATTTAGCACAGTCCTCGTACGTATGCTAGCTGTGGAGCACATGGTAAGGTAATATCAAGCGAATTAAAGCCACTGTGTTCAACCATATACGCAAAACATAATGATAATTCATTGTGGCTCAAGGGAAAGCAAATTAATTTCAGATTATCACTTAATATTAGATTGATAATTGATGACTTCTCCGATAATCCGCTGAGATCCATTCAGGTTAATTTACTGAGCCATGGGCTCAACTGGCTGTTTTACCATGTGTTACTCGTTCTCAATTTGGTTCACTATTATAAATTATCAACTGATTATTTATATCTGCTGTTTGTTTATAAATTATATGCACATCTTTAATTTAGAACCTTCTGAATATATATTGCTAATTTATCTTTTTCTCAAGGAATAATGCAACATGAAAGTAGCTGATTAATAGTTTGTTGTTTTGAAACCAAGAATTAGAAATTATCCTTCATCAATATTTGACGAATTACCATACCTGACAAGTATTGCAACATATTATTTCTACAGCAATATATATAACCATGATGCTTACTCTTGGTACGTTCAAAACTGTAGTTAATATTTGCTGTATACCAAGCATAATTGCAAAGACGGAGACTTAATATTTCCAGTACAGGGATTAATTCTGATGATGATGAAATTCTGTAAGCAAGAATGTGATGCCGTTAGGCTTTGAGCCTTGATACCATAAAAAAATATGTAAACTTTATTTCTTTTGTAATAACCTATGTTACAGAATGAACCAATGACCCAAATAGGAGCTCTGTTTTTTGGTTTTGCCAAGCATAATTATAGGATGAATTTTTAAGTATACCTATGTTAGAATTTGATGAGTCGAGTAGTTTGTTATTGAGAATCATCCATGCTTTGCTTGCTTCTTAAATATACAAAAAGGCAACCCAGTAAAGAATTTCAAGCTGGACAAATAGCCCTATTGATATGAAAATATCCCTATAACTTCTAAGTCTAGGTAAGATGACGAGTAGGAAACTCTATTTCATATTGCTCTAAGAGTGCAGATGATAGAACTAAGCTTGATGAATTGAAATGATTAATTCCATCAGTAATTGGCTGACAACGAGTATGTTGAGCTATAAATTTTCCCCTACAAAAAGTACGTACGTAAGAAAAAATCATGGATTAGGTACTAGTATATAAAGAGAAATTGAGCCGGGTGGTCTTCTAACCCTTCGTCATGGTGTACTTTATCCAAGAGATCGATGATTCTTCTTTTTATTTTATTATTATTATTATTTTTTTATTTTTTTTTGGTGAAATTAGGTATTTTATATACAAGTTTATGAAATATACAACATGATACATGACAAATGTAGATAAGCTGAAATCAGCATTTTTATCAATAAATGAAAACTTAAGATAGCTTATAACCAATTATGTGGACTGCGTTATATTGAGTGATGCAGGCCAAAAGCCCATTTGTAATATAAACGTGGGTATATATACGTTATACAACTTTGTACATTGAAATGAAAATTCAATTCCAAATAACATCCTCTATCAATATTTCTTCTTCTATCATAAATAACCTAATCCTATTCAATTCTTTTCATCGTATCAGAGCTTATTCAAGCTTCACGGCAAATCAAGAAAATCGAAGTAGTATTCAAATCATTTGTGTTAAGAAAGTTTTCTCCTATCATAGTATTTCTTTATCATTTGGGAGAAAAATTGTTCCATCTTCAAAATTTGGGTGCCTCACCGGAGGATTTATGTAACGTCTCAGCTGCAACACCAAATTTTAAAAGATACCGTTTTAGAAATCAAAAGGCACCAGTACAGTAAACAAAGCATCTCTTTCAAGAATTCAGATTATTGTCAGAGCCATCCAAAATCGATCAGAAAATTGTTTCTCTACAAGAAGTCGTTGCATCTGACAATTTGCATCACATTTCTCAAGAGATGCTTACCGTTGTTCTGACTTTCATCAAGAAGTTGTTCTGTTTCATTCTGCATCATCTCAAATTTCTATTTGTTCATCTGCAAAGGCTGAAGAAATGACGACATCACCAATTTCCAAATGCAAGATTACCAACACAACATCCTGTCAATGAAGAAGTGCTAAAAGTCATTATCAAACCACAAAGTCAAATTGTGACAACACAACTTGATGAAACAAACTACTTGATGTGGAAATTTCAAACAGAAACTGCCCTTAAGGGGGATGGACTCGAAAAATATGTGTTTGGCACCACTGCTACTACTATAAATTATGTCACCGGTAGTGATGACAAATTGATCAGCAACAATGAGTATGTAACGCATCAAAGACAAGAATATCTCATTAGTGCTTGGCTTCTTTCTTCTGTGGGATAGAACATTTTGCCATAGTTAATAGAGTGCAAAACTACTCATGAAATTTGGCAAACTATGGAACAAATCTTTAGTTCTCAATCAGCAACAAAGGAGATGACTACAGGAGACAACTACAAAATATCAAAAAAGGGAACATGTCTATCAGAGGGCACACATCAAAGGTTAAAATATTATGTGACCAAGATGCCATATTTATGAAAGAATTGGACACACAACAAATAAGTGCTACTTTAGATTTGGCAATTGTACCATTTTTATCAAGACTGTATCCTTTGTATCAATTGGGATACCCCAAAAAAGTGCAAGGTGGTGATGTAAATTGTAACCTGTGTAAGTTGTAGGGCCTTAGATAGAAAAAACACAAGCATCAAAATACGTTTAAGCTTTTGTCATCAAGTTTGACTCCTACTAGGACTTCTAGTGGACTTTTGTAGTCTAAAAGTTTAGTAGAAAGCATATTAATTAAATACACATCAGTTGTAAAGGCATCTCGCCAGAATTTAAGTGGCATAGATGACCGTGCAAGAAGTGTTAAGCCAGTTTCAACTAGGGGATTTTCACTAAAGGGATTATTTGTTTAGGACAATAAGTTTTAAGGACATCACTTCAGAAAAATTAGTTTTAAGAATAATTCTACACGAAAATGATAAAAACGGTTATCTTTTTTACGTTATACAGAAATAAAGATAACCGCTTTTATCTTTTTCCTGTATAACTTAAAAAGATAATCGCTTTTATCTTTTTCATGCAGAATCGTCCTTAAAACTTATTATCCGACAAAAAGAAGCCCTTTAACCTAATTTCCACTTTCAACTATGTGTCTGTGTTTTCTCTCTATAAGACCATTTTGTTCGGATGTGCGTGAACAAGTTACTTTATGTAATATTCCTTTATTCTGAAAAAAAATGTTTAAGTGGAAAAAACTCTTTACCAGCATTAGTTTGCATTGGTTTGACCTAATTGTTGGTTTGTCTTTCAAACACTAAGAAAACTTGGGTATCAACCAACAAAATATGACAACTCCTTATTGACAAATTCTACTGACATCACTGTTACCAATATATTAATTTACGTTGACGGCTTTATAATTATAGGTAACTGTGAGGGGGAGATCAAAAGGACAATACAGTGTTTAAATTCCAAATTCTTAATCAAAGATCTGGGTGATTTCACGTATTTCCTTAGCATTGAAGTAAATAGAGCATCAAATTCAGAAATACATTTAAGTCAAAAAAAAAAAAAAAAAAAAAAAAAAATTGAACTTTTCTGCAAATTAAAGATAGATAAAGCTAATCCTATTGCAACTCCTATAATGAGCAGTCTGCAATTATCTAAGACTAGAGGAGAATCTATAACCAGTGAAAAACAGTATAGAAGCATTTTTCGAGCATTGCAGTATGCAACAATAACAAAACCAGACATCACATTCTGTGTAAACAAGGTCACCGAGTACATGCAACAACCTCTAAGTGAACACTAAACAACAGTTAAAAGGATTTTACGATATCTTAAAGGCACAATCAACTTCAAACTGAGGTTACAATCTAGCAACACGCTCAACATAAATGCATATTCAGAGTCGGACCGGCTAATGATGATGATGACCGAAAATCTACAAGTGGATACTGCGTATTTCTAGGAAAAAAATCGCATATCATGGTGTGCCATGAAATTAGTCATTGTGTCAAGATCTAGTACGAAAGCTGAATATAGAAGTATAACTAGCACTACTGCAGAGATAATGTAGATTTAGTAATTACTAAGCGAGTTAAAAATAAACAGCAATGACACAGCTACTTTATGGTGTGACAACATTTTGCACTTACATCAAACCCAGTGCTTCAATCTAGAACCAAACACATGGAACTGGATATATACTTCCTCAAATAAAAAGTCAACAAAGGTAAATTAAATGTAAACCGTATACCTTCAGCGCATAAGTTGTAGATATACTCACAGAACCCTTGTCGAAGCTCAACTTCAATCGACTCAGAAGAAAACTCGGCATTGAGGTAGCTAACAGAGAAGAAGATGATTCAACAACAGAGAACCAAGCCAAGACCATCAGTAAGAACCAAGTCGATATCAAATCGCCACTACATAGCCAGACCTCTCAGATTAGAAACAAACCATAGAGTATTGCTATGATTTACTCTAGTTCAAGCCTATTTAACCTCTCCCAACAAATCGCAAGCAACCGCAATGAAGATCAACTCAAGGCTTCTTGGATTTGTCTGTCTTGGAGTGTTGTGATACGATTTATTCTTTCATCGGTATGGTTTCAAGGTGGTGTTTTTTTTCCCAGAGGAAGCAAACCCTAATCGGTTGCTAGGATTTGAGGGGCAGTATCGAGAATAACTGTGTAAAATGAAAACATAAGACAGCTTATAACCAAATACGCGGACTATGTTATATAGAGTGATGCGAGTCAAAGCCCATTTGTAATATAAACGTGTATATATACACGTTATACAGCTTTGTACATTTTAACAAAAATTCAATACAGATTGCATCTTCTATCAATATTTTTTCTATTATCACAAATCTCTCAATCCTATTCAATTCTTTTCAATTCTACATTCATTGCAACAAACACGTAGGTGATCAAACACAATGTGCACAAAAAGTATAAGACGTGAAGCACCATGATGTCTTAAGCACAGCTGCACTGTATGTTTCTTTCCTAAAGTAAAGGTATAAGTATCTGTACATTTGTTTCATTGTCTTTGTTTAACATTGTAACTATCAAGAAAGCAGAGTAATTGCATCTAGTAATCTATATGCAAATTAGAAATTCAAACTTCAATTGGTGAATCAAAATATATGATGTATCACAACTTATATTCAAACCAATATATACTAGTATAACCGCACAACGGTGGGAAAACCGACCGTTTGATTATATAATTTTTAAAAAAATCTATTGTATTTTTAGATTAATCTACAAAAACATGAATGGTTAAAAAAAATTGTTTTTTTAAATTTTGTTTAGATTTAGATATATCAAAAGATATTGTAGTAAAAAGTGGATCTGAAGTACATTTGAAATATAATGGATATTTTAGAGAAATTTTAGGAATTAGAATTTGAACTGTTAAAGACATTAAAAAAAAACAATTCCGAGAAAGAAGGCAATGTTTATGTGTCGGACAACGCTGCTATATTTGAGGCTATATTCATTTGGACGGACAAATTGATTTAGCCTCTCTTACATTAGAGAAACCTCCCTAACGGTCGGTTTGACTAAATTGAATAGATTACGAGATGTTTTCTACGGTTTCCTTTCTTACCATGTATGTCTCACTACAATACATTCACACACGTTTACACCATCTGATAATTCAAAGTCTTGATCAAAAATGGAAGGGGTGTGTGTGTGTATAGTATGGCTATTCGAACACAAAATTAGACGCAAAGCCTTAATCGTTGGATCTTTTCGTCCTTTTTGGAGGTAGAATTCAGGGTGCTATCCAATGATGCAAATAAATTGTTTTGTCAATTTTTTTTATTTAAATAGACTTTCCAATATATATATATATATATATATATATATATATATATATATATATATATATATATATATATATATATATATATATATATATATGTGGGGACGGCTATCGGAACACAAAATTAGACACAAACCTGGAGACACAAAACCTCAACTGTTGGATCTTTTTGTCTTTATATGGAAATGTGTATTTCATGGGGTGATCCAATGGTTGAGATTAGTTGTGTCAACAATTGTGCCTAAATTTTATGTCCCAATAGAATTTCCCTATACATATATATATACATATACATATACATATATATATATATATATATATATATATATATAGTGTAGATGGGGGGCTATTTGGTAGCATCACATTTATAGCCACTTATATATATTAAAATAGGTAAGTGGGAAGAGAGAGAGAGAGTTAATGGAAAGAGAGAAACCAGAATATGTGGTGGAAATCATGGGAGCACCCCCAAATAGTGCAACACACCTGGTGCCTCCTGATTTCCACCACCCATCCCGGTTTCTCTCTCTTCTCACTAACTCTCTTTCCTCCCACTAACTTATTTGATTATAAATGAGTGGTTAGTGTTGAGGGGCTATAAGGGTGCTACAAAATAGGAATGCCTTGGAATCATCCTCTCCCTCTCCCTCTCCCTCTCCCTCTCTCTCTCTCTCTCTATATATATATATATATATATATATATATATATATATATATATATATATATATATATATATATATATATATATATATATATATATATATATATATATATATATATATATAAGAAGCGTTCTGGGGCACCTCTGTTTTGCAGCATCCCTACCATAAGGTGAGCTACACTAATTGTAACACCCTCACCTCCGCTAGGGTCACTCACAAAGCGAATTCACTAGTTTTGGTGGAGTATTATCTGGGTAAACATGCACAGAGATATCACAAGACAGAACATAAATAAAACAGCGGTAGAAATTAAAAACCAAATCTCATTACTTTCAAGAAAAGAGTCAAAACCTTATATATCCAAAGTACAAATTGTCATTATTCCATTACATCAAGTTCTAGATAAAGAAGCATAAACTTAAAATAACAAAAGTAAATTATTCCCCAAAAATAGCAGAAGTGCAGCCATAGCATAGCTTAAGACCAAACCGTACATGAGCTGATAGAAAGCAAGCTAAATCCAAGCTAAGAGCTAGAGTTTCCACGCTGAGAACCTTGGGGGGGGGGGACGAAAGAAAAAGGGTCAGTCATAAAGACTGGTAAGCCCTAGTGACTTTCGGTATAAAAACTAGTAAAGTTAACAAGACATGAATAAACGGAGAGTAAACATAAGGATGATGATAAGTCTGACATGATAACTAAGATAACAAGATAAATCAAGTCTAGCATCGCATATTCAAGATTCGCTGCACCAACTGTACTAGTATTTTAACCCATGTCAAGTATTAACCATGAAATGATCCGCAGACCCAATATCATGAAATGACCCATTACAGGGTCCTACAGTACGATCTACTAATTGATCGGCTCCCTACAAGTTCTAGCTCGTCATGTGTCTATGTCATACGGTCTAATCACGAAATGTAGTCACCTGTGCTAGGTCCACCATAGGGTGTATCAAGTCCTATGGTGCTAACCACCGACACGAATCAAGCACGCACAGTGTAAACCTACGGGTGCCCAGTGCCTGCTTTTTCAACTCCGGACTACGTGCACGACCAAAGTCCGTCTGAACCTACAATGGCGCACCTACTCAGCCGTCGTTCTGGTCGCTTACAATCAGCCCAGTAATCGTGCCCCACCCTGCCTAGTCCCAGGGTATCATGATACATCTAAGTGGGTTACTGCTGAAAAGGACCGCATAACTAGGGTTTCTAATGGGTTAAGTGTTGTCGTTCAAATTCGTGACTAAACCCTACCAAATTATGTATCAAGTTGGTTAAGTGTGTTCAAGCGGTGCATGACTTAACCCTATCAAATCATCGTGTCAAATTGGTTAAGTATATTCAAGTGGTTCATGACTTAACCCTATCATGTGGCATTAATTCATTAATGCACCCCAACCTCTCACATTAGACTAGTTATTGTAGTCATTGGATTTGCTGGGCAGTTCCGGGCAGATTTACACCACAACATAGTCTAACCTCGGGTTTTACGTGCGATATGACCAACTACCCACATTGGATCCTATTGTTTGCAGTCACTGGATTCGTCGGGCGGTTCCGGGCAGATTTACACTACAAACTCAACCCAACCTCGAGTTGGCCATTTTCAAATTCATTCTAGCGTCATGTCCATGTTCAATTTTTCATGTCAAGTTCATGTCCATATCCAGGTTCAAGTTATAACAATGTTCATGTTTCAAGTTCATAGTAAATTCAGGTTTTGCCTAATCTACCCAATCGCATTCCCATCGCACGTAAACTCGAATCGATACAAACAAATCTAATTAGGGAATAACATAGAAAGAACTGGCATAAGGTGGCAAAAGTGATTACAAGTCAAGCATGGTATAACTTGAGATAAATGATTACAATAATATTGGCATATGGAATAGTGGTCTCAAATATCAAATCTAGCAAAATAGGGTGATAGTCATGGTAACAGTTGACATAAGATAATAACCCCAAACTTGTGAATAACAACTGGTTCAACATCATAGGCATGAATATTATGGACATTAAGGGTTTTAGATCTACAACATGTATAGGCCCCAAATCAATTTCATGCAAATATTCCTTCAAGTCAAAATTCAAGATGAATAGATCCAAGGTGAACAAATAGTAGATCCAAAATAATAGATCCAAAATGAACAATGATAGATCCAAGATATACAATGATAGATCCAAGATTATCATACTTAGGTTCAATCTCGATTTACAACATGTCCATATTAAGTTTAAAGTTTAGATCTAAAAGTAACTGAGGCTTACAGATCGTGGTTAGAGAATTAGAAAACAAAGAGGCGATGTTGAATCTCGAGTCTAATAAAAATCCCCCAAACAGCAATACTCTACACGTAGCCTTGTTGGAGAAGAAGCAATCCTTTTTCTCTAACTTTTCAACCAGAGTTTTAGCAGCATAAGGTCAGAGAGAATTTGTTTAGAGAGAATAGAGTTAGGGGTTGTTTATATGGGGTCTGGCCAACGAATTTAGACAGAAATCGGACTAGAAACATCAGAGTGAACTTTGACTAAAAAATGGGCTCGGTAACCAGGTCGACTCTGTGGTCGACCTGGTCCTGGGCAGGTCGACACTATGGTCGACCCCCAGGTCGACCTGGTCCTGGGCGGGAAATTTCCCGCCCAGTCCATTCTGGGGAATGAATTCGAAATTTGAATTCGAATTCTGAGCTGTTCTGAACTTGAAAATTTCTGAAAACTTCGAAGGGTCATAACTTTGTCATACGGACTCCGATTTTCGAAAACTCGGACTCGTTTCCAAGCAGAATTTCGAGACGAACGTAATAGCGTAACTCGTTGACCTTGATTCTTATCTTAAAAATTAATTCTGTCTTGATTTATGGTTATAACATGTTATAAGAAAATGGGTTGTTACATTCTCCCCTCCTTAAAGGATTTCGTCCCCGAAATCTCTAAGTTAGGAAGAACGTATCCTACCATCCATCATCCATCTACTCAAAACATCATCCACAAGCAATCACTGCCCTTAAAAGATTTCTAGTGTTGTATGAACATATGCAGAAAGTGTGTGTATATGTACTTATCTAATGCAAAAGATCGGGCGGTTACTGATTCAGTAAACCTCCTTAATGCGAGATATGTTAGTGTAATGAGTCCAACATGTATGCAAATTCCTAATATAATTTATAATCTCTACATGAGTGCACATAACATTCATTCATATGCAACATCCAAGTGATAGCATAACAAGTTTCATCCATGTACAAGTATAAGCACTCATGCATATGCAACATGAAAATGTGACTGAGCCGATCTAGTGCCTAATGTGTGTTATGCATCCACTAGCAACCACTTGCAACCACTTGCAAACATCAAACATAACATGTTTCAATCACATTTTACATCCATATGGTTCTACCTAAGGTTTTCAAGATAAGATCGAGAAGATAACAAGGCAAACATAGGTAGTAGAAGCATGACACGAAAGGTTTTCAAGTTTATAGGAAAAGAGATCGAGAATGTACCCTCAAAAAGAAATGGGTAAAGCGCGCGTATCTTCTCTTCGGTTTCCCAAGTTGCGTCTTCTTGGGCTTCACTCCACTGTACTTTAACTAGCTTGACTTCTCGATTCCTAAGCTTCTTGATCTCTGTTCCTAAGATACGAATCGGAACTCGCCTCAATGTTGCTTCTTTTTCCACTTCTACGCCTTTAAGGATGCTTGGCTCAACCACTTCGGCCGACTCATGTAAGCACTTTCGGAGATGCGAGACGTGGAAGACATTGTGTACCCCGGTCAGCTTCTCGGGTAGGTCTACCTTATAGGCCATCTGCCCAATCCTCTCAGTGGTAGGGAACGGTCCTACGAACCTTGGTGCTAGCTTTCCAACCGCTCCAAAATGAACCACATTGCGTAAAGGAGAAACTTTTATAAAGACCATATCTCCGACTTCGAACTCTAGGTCTGTCCTTCTCTTGTCCGCATAAGATTTATGTCTATCTTGGGCCGTTTTCATCCATCTTCGTATCAACTCAATCTTCTCAGAAGTGTCCCTTATCATGTCAGGGCCAAGTATAAGCATGTCTGTCGTCTGCCACCAACAAGTCGGTGACTTGCACGGTCTTCCATACAAGGCTTCGAACGGTGCCATTCCTATGCTAGCTTGGTAGCTATTATTGTATGCAAACTCCACGAGAGGGAGATGGTCTTTCCAAGTACCACAAAAATCAAGAATTCATAGTCTCAAGAGATCCTCTAGTACCCTATTTACCCTTTCGGTTTGACCATCCGTCTGTGGGTGATAGGCCGTGCTTAAACTCAGTCGCGTACCCATTGCTTCTTGCAGACTATTCCAAAACTAGCTAGTAAAAATCGGGTCACGATCACTAACTATACTAGAAGGAACCCCGTGCAACCGTACTATCTCTCGAAGGTAAATAGACGCTAGCCATGATGTGGTCCTCTTGCTCATCACCAGAATGAAGTGAGCACTTTTCGTAAGTCTATCAACTATGACCCATATGCTAGTATTTCCCTTCCTTGACCTAGGCAGTCCATCCATGAAATCCATTGAGATACTCTCCCATTTCCATTGTGGAACCTCCAAAGGATGTGATAGCCCACCGGGCTTCTTCGACTCAGCCTTTACTTGTTGGCACACCATGCACCTCGAAACAAACTCTGCCACGTCCTTTTTCATTCCAGGCCAAAAGAAATTGCGTTTCATATCCCTGTACATCCTATCCCCTCCGGGATGTAAGGTCGTCTTCGAGTGATGCGCCTCCTCGAGGACTTTCCTTACTAAGTCTCCCACTTGTGGGACACATAGCCTTCCATCACGCCTTAGCCATCCCTTGTCATCTATGGAATACCTACTGAGGTGACTTGACGTCTCACCACTAATCAGCTTGTCCATGATTTCGACTATCTGTGGGTCTTCCTTCTGTGAAGTCCCTACTTGATCTAGGAGTGTAGGTCTTAACTCAAGAGATGCTAGCGTAGCAGCTAATGACTCAACAGCAGGTGTAAAATCAAAGGTTGCTATAAACTCAAGGCTTTTCCTTTCAACAAACAAGGGGCTCAAAGTCAAACTTTTTCTACTTAGCGTGTCCGCCACCACGTTACCCTTGCCAGGGGTATAATCTATATCGAAGTCATATGATGCCAATAATTCCATCCACCTCTGCTGCCTTAGATTCAAATCTTTTTGCGAAAAGAGGTACTTAAGTGATTTGTGATCAGTGTACAACTCGAACTTTTCACCTAGAAGATAGTGGCGCCAACCCTTAAGCGCAAAAACAATCGCGGCCAACTCCAAGTCATGTATGGGATAGTTTTTCTCATGAACTTTAAGTTGTCTACCCCCGTAGCATATCACTCTTCCATCTTGCATTAGGACAGCGCCTAATCCCGTGTCGCACGCATCTGTGTACACTGTAGACATCTTGCCTCCGTCGAGTAATGCCAAAACTGGAGCTGTAGTAAGGGCTCTCTTAAGCCTTTGAAAAGCAACGTCACACTCTATGTCCCATGCAAAAGCTAGGTTCTTCTTTGTTAACTTAGTGAGAGGGGCTGAGATCTTAGTGAAGTCCTTATTGAACTTCCTGTAGTAGCCCGCCAAACCGAGAAAGCTTCTCACCTCCGTTGCATTCTTAGGAATTTTCCAGTCTTGCACCGCAACTACCTTCGCGGGGTCCACAGTTATACCTTGCTTAGAAACTACATGTCCAAAAAACCGAACTTCCTTTCTCCAAAAATGGCATTTGGAGAATTTAGCCTTTAACTGGTGTGCTCTAAGCGTATCCATGACTTCCTTGAGATGCCTAACATGCTCTTCTTCATCTTTTGATAAGATCAAAATATCGTCCACAAAAACCACCACAAACTTGTTAAGGAACTCCCGAAACACCTTACTCATCAAATCTACAAAGTACGCGGGTGCATTCGCTAACCCAAACGACATGACGAGCCATTCGAAGAACCCATCTGGAGTCCTAAACGCAGTTTTGTCAATGCTATCCTCAGCCACTCTAAGCTGATGGAATCCTGTGGCTAGATCAAGTTGAGAGAAAACAGGTGCTCCTACAAGCTGGTCAAACAAATCGTCGATTCTTGGCAGTGGGTGCCTATTCTTCCTCGTCAGCTTGTTTAACTCACGATAATCCACACACAGACGAAGCGAACCATCCGCCTTAGTAGCGAATACCACCGGAGCACCCCATTCAGAAATGCTTCGTCTTATGAAATTTTTCTCAAGCAACTCCTTAACTTGTTTACTGAGCTCTCTTCTTTCTCGCGGGGCCATGTGTCTAACGGGCAATGAAACTGGCTTGGCATTATCAACAAGATAAATTCGGAAGTCTATCTCGCGTTTAGGGGGTAACCCCTTCACCTCATCAAAGACATTTGGATATTCTCGAACCACTTTTACAGATTGCAAATTGTCGATGGACGAGTCAAGGGATTCTAGATAGCACAACATGACCGGACCCTTCGGGTTACAAGAAATTTCAAGGGTATTACCAAGGCGAGTCATGAGCCTCACTACCCTTCGTTCACAATCAAGAATGGCTCCATAATTGGATAGCCAATCCATACCTAGGATCAAACCGTATCCCATAAATCCGAGAACATAAGCATTACACGTGAACTCTACGCTTAAGATAGAAATCCTCAAATCCACACAAATCATAGATAAATAAGCGGAGCCCCCAATTGGATTTGAAACACTAACGGGATCCTCAACAAGACTAGTACTTAGGTGCAGATTTTCAACAATATCAGAAGAAATAAAAGTATGCAATGCGCCAGAGTCAAATAAGGTTCGAACAGGAAATTCAGAAATGTAAACAAGGCTTTATACAGAAATATTACTACCTCGGTCAAGAGCTGGAGTGGTGTTGAGAGCATGCAACTGCCCTCCAGAAGGTCCTGCTCGCTGGGTCTGCCCTTGCCCTTGTCCTTGCTTCTTAGGGCAATCCTTACTGAAGTGTCCAGTATCTCCACAATGAAAGCATTCACCCAACTTTCTCTTCTTCCTTCTACAGTCTTTAGCTAGATGTCCCGTAATACCACAAAAGTTGCACTTCCTTGTCTCACGTGGTTTGTTAGCGTTGTTGTTGTTGTTCTTGTTATTCTTGTTGCCTCCTTTCTTGAAGTCAACCTTCTTATTCTGAGTCTCATTAGGCTTAACCTCCTTCTTGTTATTCTTGTCTTCGTCATGAAGTAGGGCCATATCCACCAAGCTTTCAAAGGTCGCCCCCGTGTGGTATATGAGTTATAGCAAAACTGTGTAGTGGCTCGTTCAATCCCCGAGCAAAGTGTACAGCCTTCTTTTGGGCCGTATTGACCAAGTCCAAACCGAACCAAGCAAGCTAATTAAAACTATTCACGTACTCCCTAACAGACATGTCCCCTTGCTTGAGTGCTAGGAACCTCTCCATCTGAAGGTTCTCTTCTGCTGACGATAAGAATTTAAGCCCAAACCTCTCTCTAAAGTCTGCCCAAGTCTCAACTGGCCTGGCAGCGTTGGTGACTTCCCACCAAAATGCAGCTTCCTCTTTCAACAACCATGCTGCCAACTGAACTTTCCTATGATCCTCCACATCGAAGATAACAAACAAGTCTTCAGTCTCCTTTAGCCAGTTTCGTTCCTCAACGAAGGTTTTAGTTCCAACGAAGTTCTTGCCGCCCATTGCTTTAAAGTCATTACATATTTTGGCAAAGGCGTTACCAGGAGGAGGAGGAACCGCGACCACTGGGGGAGGAGGAGGAGGGATGTCTGCCGGGCCCGCGCCGTTGGCCCTAGCTTCTAAGTACCTTCGGAACCATCCAGGTACGGGTACTCCCTCAGGAAGGTTAAGGTCAGACATGCTGAAAAACGAAAAGAAAAAGATTCAAACGAGGAAACAAAGGAAAGTGCTAATGGCTTTTGGGGAATAGCCTTTTCTTAAAAATAAAACTTTTCTTGAAAAATGCTTCTTTATAAATGGTTTTGAAAATAGTTTCAGAAGGTTTTTGAAACTTTTGCCCAGTCTGGTAACTTTCTGCTCTGATACCAAATGTAACACCCCACCTCTGCTAGGGTCACTCACAAAGGGAATGCACTAGTTTTGGTGGAGCATTATCTAGGTAAACATGCATAGAGATATCACAAGACAGAACATAAATAAAGCAGTGGTAGAAATTAAAAACCAAATCTCATTACTTTCAAGAAAAGAGTCAAAACCTTATATATCCAAAGTACAAATTGTCATTATTCCATTACATCAAGTTCTAGATAAAGAAGCATAAACTTAAAATAACAAAAGTAAATTATTCCCCAAAAATAGCAGAAGTGCAGCCATAGCATAGCTCAAGACCAAACTGTACATGAGCTGACAGAAAGCAAGCTAAATCCAAGCTAAGAGCTAGAGTTTCCTCCCTGAGAACCTGGGGAGGGGGAAACGAAAGAAAAAGGGGCGGAAGAAAATGGTTCAGTCATAAAGACTGGTAAGACCTAGAAACTTTCAGTATAAAAACTAGTAAAGTTAACAAAACATAAATAAACGGAGAGTAAACATAAGAATGATGATAAGTCTGGCATGATAACTAAGATAACAAGATAAATCAAGTCTAGCATCGCATATTCAAGATTCGCTGCACCAACTGTACTAGTATTCTAACCCATGTCAAGTATTAACCATGAAATGATCCCTAGGCCCAATATCATGAAATGACCCATTACGGGATCCTACAGTACGATCTACTAATCGATCGGCTCCCTACAAGTTCTAGCTCGTCATGTATCTGTGTCATACGGCCCAATCACGAAATGTAGTCTCCTGTGCTAGGTCCACCATAGGGTGTATCAAGTCCTATGGTGCCAACCACCGACACGAATCAAGCACGCACAGTGTAAACCTACGGGTGCTTAATGCCTGCTTTTTCAACTCCGGAATACGTGCACGACCATAGTCCGCACGAACCTACAATAGCGCACCTACTCAGCCGTCGTTCTGGCCGCTTATAATCGGCCCAGTAATCGTGCCCCACCCTGCCTAGTCCCAGGGTATCTTGATACATCTAAGTGGGTTACTGCTGAAAAGGACCGCGTAACTAGGGTTTCTAATGGGTTAAGTGTTGTCATTCAAATTCATGACTTGACCCTACCAAATCATGTATCAAGTTGGTTAAGTGTGTTCAAGCGATTCATGACTTAACCCTATCAAATCATCGTGTCAAATTGGTTAAGTATATTCAAGTGGTTCATGACTTAACCCTATCATTTGGCATTAATTCATTAATGCACCCCAACCTCTCACATTAGACTAGTTGTTTTGGTCACTGGATTTGTCGGGCGGTTCTGGGCAGATTTACACCACAACATAGTCTAACCTCGGGTTTTATGTGCGATATGACCAACTACCCACATTGGATCCTATTGTTTGCAGTCACTAGATTCGTCGGGCGGTTCCGAGCAGATTTACACTATAAACTCAACCCAACCTCGAGTTGGCCATTTTCAAATTCATTCTAGCGTCATGTCCATGTTCAAGTTTTCATGTCAAGTTCATGTCCATATCCAGGTTCAAGTTATAACAATGTTCATGTTTCAAGTTCATAGTAAATTCAGGTTTTGCCTAATCTACCCAATCACATTCCCATCGCACGTAAACTCGAATCGATACAAACAAATCTAATTAGGGAATAACATAGAAAGAACTGGCATAAGGTGGCAAAAGTGATTACAAGTCAAGCATGGTATAACTTGAGATAAATGATTACAACAATACTGGCATATGGAATAGTGGTCTCAAATATCAAATCTAGCAAAATAGGGTGATAGTCATGGTAACAGTTGACATAAGATAATAACCCCAAACTTGTGAATAACAACTAGTTCAACATCACAGGCATGAATATTATGGACATTAAGGGTTTTAGATCTACAACATGTATAAGCCCCAAATCAATTTCATGCAAATATTCCATCAAGTCAAGATTCAAGATGAATAGATCCAAGGTGAACAAATAGTAGATCCAAAATAATAGATCCAAAATGAACAATGATAGATCCAAGATATACAATGATAGATCCAAGATAATTATCATACTTAGGTTCTATCTCGATTTACAACATGTCAATATTAAGTTTAAAGTTTAGATCTAAAAGTAACTGGGCTTACAGAACGTGGTTAGAGAATTAGAAAACAAAGAGGCGATGTTGAATCTCGAGTCTAACAGAAATCCCCCAAACAACAATACTCTACACGTAGCCTTGTTGGAGAAGAAGCAATCCCTTTTCTCTAACTTTTCAACCAGAGTTTTAGCAGCATAAGGTCAGAGAGAATTTGTGTAGAGAGACTAGAGTTAGGGGTTTTTTATATAGGGTCTGGCCAACAAATTTAGACAGAAATCGGACTAGAAACATCAGAGTGAACTCTGACTCAAAAATGGGCTCGGCAACCAGGTCGACACCCAGGTCGACTCTATGGTCGACCTGGTCCTGGGCAGGTCGACACTATGGTCGACCCCCAGGTCGACTTGGTCCTGGGCGGGAAATTTCCCGCCCAGTCCGTTCTGGGGTTTGAATTCGAAATTTGAATTTGAATTCTGAGCTGTTTTGAACTTGAAAATTTCTGAAAACTTCGAAGGGCCATAACTTGGTCATACGGACTCCGATTTTCGAAATCTCGGACTCGTTTCCAAGCAGAATTTCGAGATGAACGTAATAGCGTAACCCGTTGCCCTTGATTCTTATCTTAAAAATTAATTCTGTCTTGATTTATGGTTATAACACGTTATAAAAAAAACGGGTTGTTACACTAATCCAAATCCAACAAAATTTTGTAGATGTTCAATCCACATATATATTATCATCTATCCAAAATTTGAGTTCATTCCGACATTCATAACATTTTCAATATCTTAGCTCGATTATTCACCATTCAGACATTTATTTGAACCGTTAAATTTGAATATCAAATATATTATTCTATGAATGTTGGAACGAGCTCAAATTTTGGATATATGATAATATATATGTGGATTGAACATCTACAGAATCTTGTTGGATTTAGATATGGTTGGGGTGCTGCAAAACAGGGGTGCCCCGGAATATATATATATATATATATATATATATATATATATATATATATATATATATAGGGTCAACTATTTGAACACAAAATTAAACACAAAGAGAGAGACACAAAGCCTCCACCACTAGATTTGTTTGTCTTTATGTGGAGAGTGGAATTCATGGGAGGATCCAATGGTTGAGATTTATTGTGTGCAAATTTGTGTTCTCATTTTGTGTTTAAATAAAGTTTCCATATATATATATATATATATAATGAGATTTATTGTGTGCAAATTTGTGTTCTCATTTTGTGTCTAAATTGAGTTCCCCCCCCCCCCCCCACACACACACATATACATATGTAATATATATATATATTGAAATTGGGTAACTATATTAATTAGAAAAGAAGTTCATAATAACGGTTAGCATACTAATCAGATTACTAAAACAAGCAACAAGATTACCGATTTCAAAAAGAAAAAGACATGATCCTCCCAAAAATGCTCCATGCCGCTGAGCAACGATCATCCCCAACATTGTGGTGACTGTCGAAACAACCACCACCAAACATTACACCAGACTTCTCATCCAATGTTGAGCCAGTACCATAATAAGATCAAAACAGGACCTAACACAAAGTAGCAACAACCAAATCGAAATATTTGAAACCCATTATAGTATCCACCCATCTAGTAACCCATTACAGGGTACATAACATCTCCACGCACCCAAAAACACCCCGAACATCAAAGAGAGGGACATAAAGAACAGTTGGAGGGTTTGGAACCTAAGTTGCGTCGGCACTTGGTGAAACCCAAACCCACAATGGCTTGTCTTTCCATCGAAGACCCAGAGCCGCCAGAGGAGTGACTGACCGATGTCGAATGTTGTAGCTGAATTGAATCTGTGGGGAGGAACCGAAATTCTGGCTCAAATCGTGCAATTTAGGCAACGATATTTTAGGGTTCGTAGATCTAAGTGTAGGATAAATTTTGTAGAAAGCTAATCAAGGAGGGATAAACTCGTCGATCTGAAGATAATTGGCTGGAACCGCAAGACGGTATCATTTTGAATCTGTGTTGAGATCTGAAATATAAAAAGAGACGGATCTGAAAATGGAGCGAGCAGCTTAGAACCAGCAATGGGAAAGCTAGGGTAAAGGGAGAAAAGAGCGTAGAGGAAGAGAGAGGGAGCAGAAGAAAGTGACGATAGAAGAGAGGGGGTGGCGGCGGAGAAATACCCCAGTCCCCATTAATGAGTTAAACATACATCGTTCTCATACACTAGTACATAATACACCTGTTGCGTCGACTTATTTGTGTCAGTTGAGCTAATTTCTGTCGCAAATAATATATTTGCGACTGTTTTTTAACCCAATGGTCGCAAATAGTCCATGATAATGAATTTCCGGTACCATCTCAAATAATTTGCGACAGTTTAGTTTTAAAACCGTAGCATAAGTTTAAGTAAAAAATTATGTGTGAATTTATTTGCGACTGTTCTTTATCTACCCAGTCGCAAATACTCCATGGGCTAAAAATTAAGGAATTTATATGCGACAGGCTTTAATGGGCCGTCGCTTTATTTGGTTAACGGGCTCCCTTTGCACGCCCTCCCCCAATTTTGCCCGCCTCTATTTCGTTGACTATTCTTCTACCGATCATTGTTTCTTTTAACAGCTATAGGAAAAAAAAACAAGAGAAAACAAGAAAAAATCCCGCTCACTGATTGATTTCTACCGATTTGTAGATTTCTACCGATCTCGCTCAGAAAATTTTCGAGGAAAAGGCCATCGATCTCGCTCACTTGTTGTACCGCGACGGAGGTTATTGTCATCTAGATCCGGTTGTTGGCTGTGGAGCGAGGTAATTTTGTTTGCAAAATTTCAGATTAAAATCATATACATCTCGCTCGCATCGGTTGTCGGTTGTCATCTAGATCCGGTTATTGTCATCTAGATCTCGCTTACTGGTTGTCATCTAGATCCATTAAAATCGTTAGATATTCTGTATAAAATCACCCAGTTATTAGCGTTTGGCTTATTTGATATAAATCATTGCAAATGACTACCCAAAAATCTATTTGTTTATAAGAGATTTGTATGGTTTGTAGCAGATTTTTTAAATCAAAGTCAGCCTGACGATGATTATGATTTTTGATTGCAATGAATCAAAGATGAAATGAGTAAAATCAATGAAAACCATTTAAGGAAATTGTTCGTGGTTACATTGCATTTTTATTGAGCACTTGAATCTAATAAACTTGAAATGCCTGAACTTGAAATGCAGTTTAATTATCTTCTTTCATACAAGTGCCCTGCTTGCCAGAGGAGGAACTGAATCAGAAGCTTATCTAATTGGAAAAATTGACTGAGACTTTAGAGCGAGTTGTTAATTATCTTCTTTCATACCTTTATGTTGTTTGCCTTTTTTAACTTTGTTTCTTGTTAATAAGTGGACTAAAATATATATAAGTTTGTGCTTAAATTATCTCCTTGATTACACTCTTTGATTTGAACTATAGCTTATTAACCATTCAATTTGTTATTTCCTATATTCGAAATGGATGCTATGCAAAGCGACGTCTACATGTATATGCATCATAACAATTTACTGATGTGATTTTTTTAGGTTGAAGTTATTTCAACTGTGCTGACTCATTGATGTTCGCGCTAGATGTATTTTGCTACAACGAACTTTGTGTAATAATGTCAGCCATATTCGCGAATGGAGTACATGGCTATTAACCAACACTATGTTTTATTATGAGCAATAGGGTTGTTAGTTTCCTTTTGGAAAATTTATAAATTTAACTACATAGAATATACATTAAATACCAAATTGTTTACTGAATTAATGGAGACACAAAATAGAACTGTACACAAACTTAAATTCATTACTGTTTGCTAACGTAACGAAGTGCACGATAACTAAATTTGTATGAACAATCAGCTCCAAAGCAGATTCATTTCTGTTGAATTATTGATATCCTTGTGCCACAAAAGTTGACTTCACCTGATTCATTTCAGTTTATTTTTTATGTTGAGACGATTACAGAGTTAACTATGCTTTGTAAATTCTACCACTTTGGATATATGACTATGCTGATATTTCACTTTGAAGATAAATTCACATAATTATTACTTACCTCTTGTGTCGTAAATGTGACATTCTATTTTATGTATCCGCTATGAGATATACAAATGATATGTGCATTACTTGACGATAGTTCTTTTTCTACTGACATGAGTATGGCGTACTATAAACTTAATTATTTATGTCAATGGTATGTGATAGCTAGTTACCGCATTTGGTATAGAGTTTAGATTATACTATTACCTTAGGTTGGTGCAGTGATCCAATAGAAATAACTAATGGGTCGTTGTCATAAAAGCGAGCAATGCAGACACAGTTTTCTTTGCGAGTGTCTGCAGAATCTATATGCAGAAAATATATAGCAATATATTATATATACTATAGTCAATGCGTCCATATCAAAGATGTAATAAACATTAACCAATAAGTTAAAAAGCTGTAAACAAGAACAACTACCGTAACACTGATTTCCATTTCATTTATTCCAATTAAAGCACATCAAACTTCCTGCTTGTAGATCCAAACATTAATCCTTCTGTAAGCAATGGATTTAAAAATAAGTGCAGGTCACAACATGAAACTATTTTACCAAAGCAAACATGTTTACAGAACGGTTTTTTACTACAGAATTTATACAGATACAGAACATTGGGATTGCTTAGAAAGAATTATATCAGTTCCGGACCAAAAAAGTGACTTACACGTTTGAGTTAAATCATTCAAACTTTTTTTTTTTGAAGTTTTGAACAAATGCAGTTTTTTAAAAATGCAGCTTTTTAAAAAGTGACTTACACGGTTTTTTACTACAGAACATTGGGATTGCTTAGAAAGAATTATATCAGAACGTTTTTTTTTAAATGCAGTTTTTTTTTGAAGTTTTGAACAAATGCAGTTTTTTTTTTGGGAACAAATGCAGATTTTTTTTTGAACAAATGTTCTTTTTTTTTGAAGTTTAAACAAATGCAGTTTTTTTTTTTAAAAAAAAATCAGAGCAGTTTTTTTAAAACAAGTGCAGTGAAGTTTTTTTAAAACAAGTGCAGTGCAGTTTTTTTATAAAACATAAGATGTTTTTTTAAACAAATGCAGAATTTCTTTTGGAACAAATGCTTTTTTTTGGAAGTTTTGGACAAATGCAATTTGTTTAATTTCAATATTGCATTTATATACACTTTTTAAAAGCCAAAAATGGAGTTTTATGCCATTTTTTAAGTGCTGTTTACTTTTGTTGTAAAACAGCAAAAGTCATTGCAAACAACTTTTTAAGCGGAAAAAATATATGCATTGGACAAAGATGGATAGAGTAGATACAATGCAATACATGTGTTTTTTTGCAAATGTGAGTAATTATGCCATCAAACATAGGTAAATTTGCATTTTCTATGTATTATTATTATTTATGATTATTTTTTGTAGTGTGGCTGGTATTTGCACATGGATCGCAGTTGGATGTACAACGTGAAACGTAACGATGTAGAATTCTTAAACAAAATTGAAGAGTTCATCATTTGTGCGTTGAATGATCAATCAAGAAAAATGGAAGAAACTATTGTTTGTCCTTGTCGACTCTGCAAAAATACAAGGAGATTCCGTAACATAGAGCGGATTAAGGACCACATAATTCGTAATGGATTTAAGCAAAATTATACACGGTGGATACGGCATGGTGAATGTATACTTAATAGAACTAGCTCTAGTAATCTTGGAAACAACGAAAATGACATTGAAGATAATGCGAACAATGAGCCGAATGATGGGATTAATGAGGATGATCGTATTCATGAGATGTTTTGTGATGTTGAAGAACATTTGAGAGAAGAGCAAAGTTTTATGAAAAAATGCTAATTGACGCTGAGAAGCCTTTGTTTCCTGATTGTGCTAACTTCACAGTATTGTCGGTTGTGCTCAAGCTTTTCAATTTAAAATCAAAGTATGGATGGAATGATAAAAGTTTTACATCATTGCTGGAACTTTTGAAAGACATGCTTCCAGAAGGTAACGAGGTTCCCACTTCTAACTACGAGGCAAAGAAAATTATATGTCCAATTGGTGTTGGGTACAAAAAGATACATGCATGTCCAAATGATTGTATATTATATCGAAACGAATATGCGAGCTTGCATGAGTGTCCTAAGTGTGGATTATCCCGTTACAAGACGCGAGCAAATGTTCATAACAAGACCGATAAGAAACGACCTCCGGCAAAGGTGTTATGGTATTTTCCCGTTATACCAAGGTTTAGACGTTTATTTGCGAATAAATAAAATGCCGAAAACTTGAAATGGCATGCCGATAAGAGGAAGAATGATGGGTTACTAAGGCATCCAGCCGATTCGCCGCAATGGTAAATATAGATACAATATATCCTAGTTTCGGCAAAGAAAGTAGAAATCTCAGGCTTGGTCTTTGCACAGATGGCATAAACCCATTTGGTAACCTTAGTAGTCAACATAGTACTTGGCCGGTTCTTTTGGTGATTTACAATCTTCCACCTCATCTGTGTATGAAGCGCAAGTATATTATGCTGTCTCTTTTAATCTCGGGACCACGACAACCAGGAAACGACATCGATGTTTACCTAGCTCCTCTTATTGATGATCTAAAACTTCTGTGGGATGAAGGTGTGCCCATGTTTGATGCATATAGTAAAAGTTATTTCACATTACGTGCAATGGTTTTTTGTACCATAAATGATTTTCTCGCGTATGGTAACTTGTCTGGCTATTGTACAAAGGGTGCCAAAGCATGCCCGGTTTGTCAAGACAATATGATTGTTGAGCGTTTGCATTATTGCAAGAAAAACGTGTATATGAATCATCGTAGATTTCTCCCTCGCGATCATCATTATCGTAAAAAGAAGAAGCCTTTCAATGGACAGATAGAGAGTGGCATTGCTCGTTTTCCGTTAATTGGAAATGATGTTTACGAACGGGTAAAAGATATTGAAAATGTGTTCGGAAAAGCCTTTCCTCTTCTAGAAGGCCTTTGGAAGAAAAAATCAATATTTTGGGAACTTCCATATTGGAGACACTTACAGGTTAGGCATTGTCTAGATGTAATGCATATTGAAAAAAACATTTGTGATAGTATTCTTGGAACACTTTTGAATATACCTGGTAAGACAAAGGATGGCGAGAAAGCTAGACAAGATATGTTGAAAATGGGTATTCGAAAAGAATTAGCACCAGTAGAGAAAGGTAAACGTACTTATTTGCCTCCTGCATGTTACACATTGTCCAAAAAAGAAAAAACTTCTTTATGTGAGTGTCTTCATGGTGTTAAGGTTCCTGCTGGTTATTCTTCGAATATTAGCAGTCGTGTATCGATGAAGGATTTAAAGTTGATCGGCATGAAGTCTCATGATTGCCATGTGTTGATGCAACATTTGTTACCTGTTGCAATTCGAGGTATACTGCCTAAACAAGTCAGACATGTTATTACAAAGCTCTTTTTCTTTTTTAATGTAATTTGTAGCAAGATAGTTGATCCTAATATATTGGATGATCAGCAAGCTGATATTATTGTTACATTGTGCCAATTTGAGATGTATTTCCATCCTTCATTTTTTGACATTATGGTGCATTTGGTAGTTCATCTTGTACGGGAAATTAAGATTTGTGGTCCTGTGTTTATGAGATATATGTATCCTTTTAAAATGCACATGGGTACTTTAAAAAGGAAAACAAAGAATAGATATAGACTTGAAGCTAGTATCGTAGAAGGTACTGTAGATGAGGAGGTTATTGAGTTTGTCACTCAATATTTAACTGGTGTTGAGCCTATTGGACTTTCTAAGTCTCGGCATGATGAACGACTTGATGGCCATGGCACAATTAGGTTAAAACTGATTTCAATTAGTAATGAAATGATTCAGAAATCCCACCTACTTGTTTTACAACATCTTAGCGTGGTTCATCCTTACTTGGAGGAGCACATGACACTTCTAAAATCTAAGAATCCTTCTAAGAATGAAATATGGTTGACAAATGAACATAACAGCTCCTTCATTGATTGGTTTAAAGAAACGGTATTTTCTCGAGTGCATGAAGAAAATCATGATATTTCTGACATGATAAGATGGTTGGCATATGGGCCTCTAGTTCAAGTTAACTCATATGAAGGATATGATATTAATGGGTATGTATTTTATACGAAGCGTCAGGATGAGAAGAGCAAAATGCAAAATAGTGGGGTTAGTGTTGTTGCATCTTCAAGAGAATTTGCTAGTGCTAAGGATAAAAGACCAATAGATGTGACAATGACATATTACGGGATAATTGAAAATATTTGGGAGCTTGAGTATAAGGACTTCACGATCCCTATATTTCAATGTAAATGGGCTGACAACCCTCGCGCTACGCAAGTGGATGAGCATGGATTTACATTGGTTGACTTTGATCGAGTGAGTCATGATAATGATCCACTCATCTTGGCATCTCAGGCAAAACAAGTTTTTTATGTGACGGACCCAGCCGATCCTATATGGTCCGTTGTTCATCCCGGCAAAAGACGCATTGTTGGAATTGAAGATGTGATAAATGAAGAAGAATATAATCAGTTTGATGAGAATCCACCTTTCTCCGTCGGCGTAAGATTACAAGAAGAAGAAATTGATTTAAATGCAAATTATACACGTTTGGATCATAACGAAGGAGTTTGGATACGAGAGTAATTTTTTTAATGGTCCTTGGTGCTACAAAGGTAAAACCAATAATACAATTTAAACTTAATTCCATGGCTAACGTGTATAATTTAGGGTTGGGTGGGCTATATTTTATAATAATATGTGATGATATGCGTTATTGTTTGGTGATGATGCTTTCGCTTTAGGATTATTATCATTCTGTTTGATTGTATGTACAGAGGTGTCACATTAATCATCATATAATAAGATCAAAAGTCAATTAATATAATTCAGGTATTTGACAACACATATCTAATATATGTTTATTTTCAAGACATGTTCAAACCCATCCATTCATATGCAAACAATATTGTAGGTATCATAACAATTGTAAACACTATTTGTCTTTTTTTCTAGTGCTAATCAAAATGTATACACATAGCTCAGATTTAACAGTTAAATCATAAACAAGGATATTATCATATACTACATGAGTCGTACATTTTGGTCCATCACCATACATGTACAAATTACATATCAAAATATATGCACCATGTTTACTGCCGTGTGACAAAATTGCATATATATATATATATATATATATATATATATATATATATATATATATATATATATCTACAGTTATTGATTCATATACACATATCTAATATATGTTTACTGCCGTGTGACAATTATTTTACTATTGATTCATATATATCTACAGTTGCACCACTTGAGTGGTTGAAGATTTCACATCGAAATTGTTTCATATATATATATATATATATATATATATATATATATCATAAAGGAATTGGTTAGGAACTGATTATGGTTACGCTGATATACAAGCTGCTGTATGTGTTTATGACACATCAACCTAACTTGTTGTTGCCTATTATATAATCATTCATAAAACTAAATATTAAGATATTTTCCGATGCAGGAATAATGGAAATAGAGCAATATAGAGACATTGAAGAGCAGAACTCTTGTGCTTCGCAAACATCTAAGAAGAAAAGAGGTCCAACGACGGGGAAAAAATATAAAACACAAGAGCCAAAATTTCTTGAGTGGAGCGATAATGGCAAACCCATTGGAAAGTGGGTGAATTCTTATAAGGCATATGTTGGCAATTTATGCAGATCTAAAATCGATATCAATATTAAGAAGTGGGATGGCGTTAGTCAAGGGCTTAAGGAATGCATATGGGAAGATGTTAAGGTATTTTAATACATTAAGTTGAATCATAATTTATCAACAATGGTGAATAATTATTACTTATAGTACATTAAGTTGAATGATATTACTGATTCAAATATATTACATGCATGCTGAGATGAAGAAATATGCATCTTTCAAACTAAGCTTTTTGAAAATCATATGAACATAAATTTTCTCATTTGAAGATGGACCATGTGCTGCTGATGTACGGAGAATTAATGAAGTTATGGTACATAATTGAGAAGATAAGCGACACACCTGTATCATGCCAGCAAATAGAAATATTAGTGTGTAATTTATTATCCTGAATTATTTGCACTGTTGAATTTGACTTGCAGCATATATAATAGTATTATCATGCTTTAATAGATTAGTCAGTTGGTATCATAAATGAGTGCAGTTGCCAAAATTCTATATGTTTAGAATTATTTCATAACAGATGAACTAAATTATATGCACAACCATTCAGTGTGCATTGCACAGCCATTCAATTAGTCGGCTTCATTCCTTAAATATTTTGATGTTCTCGCGACAGTCTGAATCATATAAATATATTATTGGAAAATTTGACAGACCATGCTTAAATAACTAAGCGTAGTTGACCCACTGATTTTAAAACAGAAACAGCATGTGTTAATCCATAAAATAATGCATTAGTCTATATGTTTTTGTTGCTTTGTTACGACAAACAGAACATCATCAAATTATTAATGTATTTCTGTTAATTATTGTGGTTAAGCATATAGGGATGGACATAATTCACATATAATTTTAATCTGCAAGGCAATTAATATCTGTGTGTACGGATTAATGATTGGTTATCAGTGTGTAGATTATTAAATAATTCATTGGCTCACTTTGATTTGAAATCTAAGAGGACAGATATTATATGCATGTAGACTTGTCAATGGTAAGGGTTTGATTCATATTTTTTTTATTGGCTAGAATCATGCGTGTCACTTCACAACAAGTATGTTGTTTATGTTATTAAGGATTTATTTTAATTATCTCAGACTGAGTACCACATTGATGACAAAATGAGAAACGCTGTGTTGAGACATGTGTGTGAACGATGGAAGGATTTCAAATCAAGATTGGTTAGCGGTTGGATTATGAAGACGAGAAATCTTCCAGAAGACCGTAAAGAGCCGTATGAATATTATGATGGTATCACGCAAGCCCAGTGGGAAACATTTAAGAAAAACTGTGAAACCAAGGATTTTAAGGTACATTTTTAATGCATATTGTTAATGCTCTAGATTAGCTTGAGTTCATGTACGTTTAAAATATTATGATGGTGTCACGCAAGCCCAGTGGGAAACATTTAAGAAAAACTGTGAATTATTTAAAAAAATCAGATGTCATGATATGCTAAAGAACTTAAATAATTTTACTTACTTCTTCTGCCTATGCCAGTTGCGTTTCGTTTATGTTTTATTTGTATAAATTAAAATTATAACGTGATTATTGAACGCTTGTCTTATGTTTGGGCGGGAGTCTGTTGTTGTGTGATATTACGCTACTATGCCCTATAGTTAAATCTAATAAAAAAAGTACTTATTATTGAAGTATAAAATATATGAATCAAATAATTTTACAAATCTCTGAATTCTAGAATTTCACCCAATCGAAATTTAAAACTAAAATCAAGCAGCATTACGTATTTTTCCTCTAGGAAAAGTTAGTATAAAAGGGAAAACTTAAACATTTTGACAATAATATAAAATATATAGTTCATAATTTAACTATAAAATTAAGATATTTTAATACAGTTATGCAAATTATGATACTGCATGCGACTTACAGTTTTCATTCATATTTTGTTATCATAGTTTTAAAACTTTGTAGTAATAACTTGTTCTTTGAAAGTATCTCATAGTTAATGAAAGCTACAAAAAATGGAACAGTTAACAACTGGAAAAATCAAGAGTACCTACGCAATGTCAAAGAGTAATATGGATAAAAAGCAAACGGAAGTCGCTACGGTTGAGTGAAGATACACATGTAAACTGGAAAAATCAAGAGTACCTACGCAATGGCTAAAATGGTTTTCTAAAATCATTCATGTACGAGGCACTTCAACATAAAATCAGAACAACGGAAAAAGATTCACAAGCAAAGTAACTTCTACGGTTTTACAATCCCTCTACCTATGTCGTTTTTCTTCCATCTCGTGCCCCTTCCATATTGATTCAGGCTGCAGTCCTTTTTCAAGCCTCCTTACTATTGTTTTTCTTCCACGGTAGGACTCCTGAAAGTTCATGGGAATAAATTAACGTTAATACAAACACGTCTAAAATCACAACTTTTGAGAAGAGCAAGTACTGGTAAACTACTTGTGCGTGCGATTAGAGAACGCAGAACAATTTTTGGTTCTGGTAGAATCACTTGATTTTACACGAAAGTGGAGTCCATATAAGCAACATTTAGAATTATACACAGAACAAAATCCAACATAGTATATTACTGCAGATTACTGCTTATGACCTAAAAACAATGAATGATTCAAATTGAAAATGTTTGTGCGCACTAGCAAGTAAGGAAGGCGATCATGGACATTTTTCACCTTTCGACTAGATGACTCAAAACTAATAATCTTCATTCCAATATTCAAATATGAGGATAGTACTCTACTAGTATCAAATCAATCCGACTAATCAAAGATTTTTTTCTTCCCAAAATATTCATTTCAACTCTTTTCATATGCTAATCAAGTATTTATATTATATTAATATATTTTAAAATAATAAATATTTAAGAAATCGTCATAGCATCAATTCAAATACAAAAGCTTCTCTAAAATAATCTTGAAAATGTACTTCAAGATCCGAGAGGTACATCCGTGGCACCCTTGCCTCCTTTCGATATTTCATCCAATTTCATGTGTAAAAATCCCAAAGAAACGCAATTCTTGAACATACCTTGAATCGGTCATTTGCAAATGAAGAAGATTTGAAAAATAGGAATCAGTTATTTCCAAATGAAACGGATTTAGAAGATTTTTATTCTCTCATTCATGTACGTGCCGTGTATGTGTGGTTGCATGTGTGTGTGTGTGTGTTCATGTATGACTGTGCAAATGTATAGTTGCATGTGTGGGTGAGTGTTCACACACACACACACACACACACACACACACACACATGTACACACACACACACTGTGAATAAACTTCCCTTAATTTCTTACCTGTTAAAAATCTGAAACTAAAAATTTGTTGGGTTTATAATTCATGTTAAACCATTTGCTGTTTCACTCAAAGAAATTGATGCCGTACTCAAATTCATGTTAAGCCAGAAGCCTGAATACACTCATGTTTGATCCCTTAATGCATAATATAATTGACCATGCTGTATATTCCTTAATGCATAATATACTTGACCATGCTGTACATCCCTTAGTGCTGTTCATATATGTGTGACCCATGCTAAGCATCCCTTAATGCCTTAAACTGTGTTGTTCATATATGCGTGACATGCATATCAAAAATGCCATATTTCACAGATATTTCATATATGCTTGAATTCATTTTTGTGCTAACTGAGTTGTTCAAGTTTTAGATTGAGTGATCTGAATTATGCAACCTCATAATTTTGTATTTATTATGTCATAAAACAGCAAATAAGTGAGAAGGGTAGGAAGAATCGGGCATGTAACCAGTATCCTCACTATTTGGGGCAAGCAGGATATGCTGGGAAAAAGGCAAAATGGATAGCCGAAGGCAATAATTCCACAACCATGTTACCGAGTGGACCTGTTTGGGATCCAAGTGTTGATTGGGTTCTGGCAAGATCAAAGAAAGGAGATGGTGGAAATTATACTATTCCTAATGAGAAAACGAAGATAATTGCAGATAAAATTGTATGATTTTATCTCTTTTGATTAATTTTTTGCAAAATATAACATCAAGTTAATGAGAAACCAATTTTTTGTTGATAGAATGAATGGAGAGAAAAAGCCATCGAAGAGACATGGATTCCAAACAGACATGATGATGTTTTAAATCGTGCTCTTGAAAAAAAAGAGCATCCCGGTCGAGTGAGAGGAGTTGGTGGGACAGTAGGTATCAAAAGCGTATTTGGGAAGGGAGAGAGAAATAAAGGTCCAACTGGTGTGATATCAGCAGACGACTTGTATCGTATCACCCAAGAAATGCAGGCTAAGATGAGCGAAGATTTCGAATCTATGGTGGATGCAAAAGTTGAACAGAAGATGGCAGATATACTAAAGAGGATGGGTATGCACATGCCACATGATATGATGGTTGACAACCCACCATCAGGTGGTCGTCGTAGTAGCTGTCAATCTGTACAACTAGACAAGTTACACTATGCAACCAATTCTCAAGAGACAGATCCATTTGCAAACTTACAGGTATACTCCAAATATTTACCTCATTACCTGATTAATTATCTTCAACGATGTAGTCTTTATGTTGTATTTTTTTTTAGAAACCGTACATACATGTCAAATGGCTGCTGACAAGAGAAAGAAACTGTCGGTAGTTTTCAGAATATTTGAAGCAACAAATGACTATTGTATGATGGATCCAAGGGCAATGCCACCTGGGCTGCAGCCTGGGTGGATTTCTGAACTTTTATTTTATGTTATTTATGTCTCATTCAAGTGATGCCATTGCTCCTAACCATTTCATTTGTCAAAATAGGGTAAATCTTTTCACAAATTAGTTAAATAAAATTATAATATAGAAGTCTGAATGACTGAAGTAAAGTATACATGTATAATTTTTGACTATTATTTCCACTTATATTTTTAGCCCATCAGTATTTATTTTATTTCTGAGTATATCATAACTTTCTATTTCCTAACTAAAATTGCAACTAATAAAATAGAGTTCAAATCCTAAGATATTAAAATAAGCGTTCTATTTGAATAAAGCATCACTCAGATTTGAAAAGATTAAATGATTTCATTTGAATTTTTTTAGTTCTTGAATTAAATGTTCAGTTTGAATAAAGCACCATGTACGTCACCTGAAATTAATTCAAAAATTGTGTGTACATGGTCTCCAATTTTTCTGATATTTATCCTCATGTAATAATATGTGTACATGGTTTGTTTTTGTTTTCCTTGCAATGGGAAAAATAATAATAACATAATATATTAATACTACGCTTTAAGTTAAATCGCATATGAATTTGGTTCGATTATGTGAATTAGAATTAGTTAAGATTATATGAGCGAAGTACCAAATCGTACAGCAGCTATGCTAATTGCTTTACTCATTTAGAGCTGCTGCATGGTTCATGAATTTACAGCAGGACTGTAAAAGCCGCTCGTCTTCAATTGAAGCACCGAATGTTATTGAACTAATTGTAGCTGAAACAAAAACTGAAACAAATCTTGGTAAGATGTCATAAAGTTCAAATCTTGGTAAGATATTAAAATAAGCGTTGTAGATTTTCAGTTTTTGTTTCAATCCTAACTATATTATACTGTGCCATGAAACGTGACGTCTGCTGTAGATTTTTAGTGCATTACAGTCAATAACTTCTTTTGTCAATATCTGCAATAAGCCAACATATCATTTATTTTGCAAAAGATCCTTTTTTTTTGTTACCATTTTTAGATTACAGCTTTAGTGGTAAGTTTCTAACTGCGAGAACTTTACCCAAATGTGAGAACTTTCAAACCTATATAACTTAATGATATATGTCGATAAAAGTGTACACAAGTGATGCTCTACATATTGGTCCCCAATGCTTTCTAGTTAAAGTACCTATAATCAAAATAAAGTACATGAATTGATTTGGTTTTGTTTTTGTCATTCTAGAAACCAACCAAATGCCGTTTAGCGGTGAATTTGAACTCCAAGATTGTTGTAGTGGCTCATGGTATAGTACATTCCGCTTCAAAGGCTGGAGATCATTGCCATAATCAACAGATTTTGCTCGATCATGTGAAGGTCGGAGTCGATGCAGTTGAGTCAATTCATGCAGGAATCTCACTTTCGGTCCCAAACAAACATCATTCCATGATAGGAGAAGCACTTGGTAGTTTTGTTCAGTGGCCTAAAAATATTGTTCTTTTAGGAGATAATAATACGGTAAAGAAGTAGTTTCGGTTTTTTGTTGAGCACATTAATTTCTAGTTTGTTGTGTATAATGACTGCCATAAGATAATCATTAATTTTCAAGTTTGTTGTGTGCAGGTTGCACCTATTATGAGAAAAGACAAAATGGAAGAGTGTGTTGTTAAGACCATGAATAAAAGTGAAAAGGTCATGGATAAGATAAAAAACGAGTCTTCAAAGCACAAAACAATCGTGGATGAAGAGATCTTAAAAAATTTAACGGGAAAGTGCAAATATTTCCACGACTTGATAATCCAAGTGCCATCCGAAGTTAATGTCGTCAATGCAATTCAAGTGAAAAAGGATCTATTTACATACAATGAGGACTTTGAAATCCATATCACGATGACTGACATTATCCAATTCCTTAGCATGACATGGTTGAATGAATCGTGGTTGCAAATTTACATCATGTGAGTATTTTTTTCTCATACATATTTTTAGTTTTATACCATGTGCTTTGAAAATTTAGGTGTTTTTATCATTCACGTGCACCTCACATTAAACAAACTGTGGAATGGTAGAGTTCTGCATTTTTTCTTCAATACCTCTGCACCAATCATTGATGTTCATTAACCCAACTATCAAAAAAGACATCATAGCCTTATACAGTAAGGATTTTGTTCTTTCAAGTAGCAAATTACTCTTTTTGTTGTTACTCATAATTAGACATGTACTCACTCAAAATACCAATTACCTGCTATCATATAGTTAAACATATTTTTAGTCAAAACCTATACTGCTCGCTAGTTGATAGCTACCCGAATTTCTTTAACCTATAAAGTATAGCACCACAAGAACAAGGGCATATAACAGCAAAATTTAATAGCGTTCCCGCCTAATTTTATATTCAACGCTATACATTGAGGGTTTTCCATCCCCATAAACTAGATACTCTAACGCTATCCAATAAAAAAAAGGCGAAAAAAAATTTCATTGTGCGCGGGAGTAAAAGATTCATTCCATTGTTTTTCGCCACCACCTCTAGCCAACAACATCGTTCTTTCACTTCATCACCTCGAGAAAATAACCAAACCCTACTAAGTCCCTAAACCACAACATACAGACCAAAATCCTAAATCTAGAAACCCTAGCGGCTGTCATCAACAATCGATCCCAAATTTACGCCCAAAAAAAAAAAAAACTACATATAACCCTAAATCACCTCTGCAATAATCTAAAGGTAACTATAATTTTCATCGTTAATTTTTACTCAGAAATGCGTTTATTCCTTTTTTGGGCATACACACCTTGCTTCCCTAATTTATGATATTTTGTTAATCTCGGTTGGTCCCAAGCTACTTCTACTGGTTACTGCCAGCTTGGCCTTGTTGTTTATGATGCACGTGAGGCTACAATGGTGGTTGATGGTGTTATGAGAAGTACGAAATCAAAACTTTCACCAAGACTTCCTGATAATCATGGATTTAGAGAAGGAGAGCAGTTAAATAACAGGGACCCTCCAGTGATACGTTTTAGAATAAATGGTGCTGTTCTCCGTAGTTATAATTTATCCAGTTTGAAAGATGCCAAAGATTTTTTCTTCCCGCTTTCACTTATCGTTCGTAACACCAAGCCTGTTGGTCACCAGGTTCATCTTTTAATAAACATTTATTTATTTTACAATAGTACAGAGGTATCTATACTCAATGTATTCTAATTTCACTCTCTGTGTTCTCCTTAGGACCTTGTTGGCTTGGTTATATCAATACTTCTTCTGGGAGATTTTAGTCTAGTATTGCTTGCTTTGCTTCAGCTCTATTCATTCTCTTTGGTGGACATATTATTTGCTTTGTTTGTAGTTCCTCTTGGTGTATTATCGCCGTTTCCTGCGGGAATCAATGTTCATTTTAATCATGGGCCTAGAAAATCAGCTGGCCTGGCACGCATTTATGCATTATGGATAATGGAATGTCACATCTTTGATTAATGTTGTAAGTTGCACATTTTGGACTTTATTCTTATGTGTTTTGATCAGTACTGCTGGTTAATCTTTGTGTTTCTAGGAATTTATTGTTGGGCATTGTCAGTTTATTTTCCATAAATCTTTAAATTTTATTAAAATCTAGGTGAAAAGCATAGGGTAGTTTCCTAGGATTCTTTTGTATCAGATTTTCAATCATCAACTGCTTTCTTGTTCTTAAACTAGATATAATCATCAAATCATCAACCCAAGGAACAATATACTATGAGATGTCAGCGATAATAAGATGATATGTCTTTGAAACTATTTATATGTATATGGGTATTATTAGTTTAGGCTGATATATCACCCATATATTTATAAGAAAAGCTTAAATAGTTTGAATGGGTGGTTGACTTCTGCTTTAATTTTAATTTCTGTAGATATGAGAGTGGATGGTGGTTGTTTCCAGTTGCACTAGCGGTGTTCAAATGCATTCAAGCTCGGCTTATTGACTGTCATGTTGCCAACCTAGAAATTCAGATCGCACATTGTACAACAAGGAAGGCAATGTATTTTGGCAAGCACGATATCGTTATTAGTGCGACAAATATAATCAGTGTTAGTTGCAGGAATAGCTTCTCCTTTTAGGTATTACTATTAAACTTTATTCAAAGGGAGAGTTGGATGGCCTTTTTTTTATTTATCAGCCCATCTGTTTGTAAGCTGACTAGCTTTTGGTTATTTAAAAGCACACGAACCTACTGTTGATAATATGTTTCCCATTTGCAAAACATAGTTTTATTTTCTACTTCAAATATATTAAAACTACAATTGGTTCTGCATTTTTATGTGTATAACCCCCACCTTGTACCATTTTGAGGTATACAAACATGAGAAGATGAAGAATTACGTGGAAGTAAAATTGTATTGTTGGTATGAAATTTATTGTTCTTCAAATTTGCTCATTAGTTCAACGTGTCCATGAATTTGTTATTATACATCACAACAGAAAACATAAGTCATAGCATTGTCATATATGCTTTACAAATTTATGTTATGCATGTAAAAGTGAAAAAGAGAGTGATATAATCACTTTAATCCATCTACAAATGTACTTGACAGTAAAGATGATGTCAATATATTTTACCAACCCATGTTCAATAAAATGTACTTGACAGGAAAATTAATATAAATTATATGTTTTATTTTGTTAGGCTATGCCTTATATTAGGTCGAAAACCCATAATTAGGGAAAATATCAGTTTTTAAAACATTCTCAATGTCCCATTTTTGGTATTATTTTCTAGTTCCTTTGTTTTTTCTGTCATTATTTGCACTACAAGTCTACAAATATACACATCTTGATATTTGCAAAACTATTATTTTTGTAAAAATACCATTTTGAATGTTTGCATTGTGTATCTGAGACTCTACATGAATAACCAGTTTAAATTATTTGCGTTTATTTGGATTGTGCACAAGGAACGTTGGAGGCGGAAATGCAAACCTTCAGCACTGCACAAAAGTGCAGTGCTGAGTGCACTAACAATAATTTCTTCAAATTTGAACAGCTTTTTTTGTGCATTAAATCAATATTCTACATGTATAATTTTTAATAAAACCTTAGAATCTATAATGACTGAAAAAAGTTGGAATTTCTGTTTTAAAACCATTTTCAGCAATAATTTCACAAAATTTAAAAGAGCAACGCCACATTGTTTTTACAAGAGCCGGAAGCCAAAAGCTACCTAAATTTTAAAAGCTGCCTAAGCGAAAATGACCACGTAAGGGGACATGATGGCTTCATATGCATAACATGTCAAATACAATAAATGATGCCATATCGTACCATTCAATAAATGCATCGTCCAGTTTATTCTTTTTATACTTCAAACAATTTAGAGAAATATCAATGACAAGAACTGTTTTTCTAGTCAATCCTTTTTTTTCTCATTTAATTTTTTCATAATTTAGTACAATACAACCTTGATGTATTTCTAAATGTCAAAAATTCCTGATTTTGTTAGAGTATCTCCATCAACTTAGATAATTTGTGTTCACAATCGCTAGTTTGTAATGTTTGAGCAAATTTCATCTTCGACAGAAGATTAAAAGTTAATACGGTTATAAATAGATGTAGAACTTATAAAACAAGCTCTTAAGCTCATACACCTGTTAAACATGCATTTATGTGTGGTCAGTTATGTGATGACCACAATAGGCACTTATAATTAGATGCCAAGATGTGATCAATTTGTGTATTGAACAAACTAGGCGCTTGTATGACATCAATTTAAGCTCAATGCGTGTTCAACAAACACCAAATTCTATTTTTTTTTTGGCAAAATATTCTTCTTATGAGTTGTAATATTGCACGTTGTAGTATGCTGGAGATGCTTTTAGTGTTAGGAATATAAAAAAAATCAAATCAAGAGGATGAGTGGTTATGGCCTCATCTTGCCCTCCTACCAGCACTGTCTATGCATACCTGCATTATTCGTCGTGCATATGATTTGATATATATTCTACCTAATAGTACGATGTTTTTTGAATATGCACGTGCCAGCTAGGGCTGCGGCTGCTGTTGCCTATGCTATAGCTGGAATGCCTCCACATCAGAGACTCGCTCTTCCATCTAATTCTGAAGAGCTTGTGTCTGTATATGGGACTATGAACTAGGGTCAAGACATTGAAGAACTCGAAGAAGAATTCTACGAAGAGGTCAGCACTCAATTAGTATTCATCATTTAGTACATTTGCTTCTTTTATAGGCTGTCTAGGGGTTAATTTTGTATACAAACTAATGATACTTCTGTGTATTGAATGTTCATGCACATGCAAATTTATTGCTAATTTAGTTGACTGGTAATGGGAGCAAACTGTGTAGTGTTTAGTTGACTACTATTGAGAACACAGTTTGCACTTTTTATGAAGATTGTAGTTCCATTGAAAATATAATTGTGGCAAGCTCAAGAATGCAATTTTATTATATCATAGCTATATGCCAACAAGATGTCTTGGTGTTTTGTGGATAAAAAAATGAACCAAAATTTTAAAAAGTAAAATGTGTGCAAGATGGCAGTAGAAGTATGACCATGATGCTGGTTGCTGATTATTTCTTATGAATCGTGATTTTGCTTCATTCCTTTCAGGATTTTGATCCTGTGAAGTTCATTCTAGATAATGTTTCGACAGAGGAGGCTGATGCATCTTATTTTGAAGAGAAGGTATTTCATACTTTGAACTGTCTAATATCCTCATTTGAGTTTTATCTTTGTTGATTTTACCCTCTTTATTTTGCTACTGCAAACAGAAATTTTGTTGTTAGTCAATATTGTGCTTCTTTTGCTGCTTTAATTCTGAAATGATTCTGTAGTCACTTTAGTTTTTTCTTCTCTTTTAAAGGTTTATTTAATATGCTTTATATATTTTAAGAGTAACATACATGCAGCATCAATAGATCACACAAGATTGAAAAAAGTGGAAACATAATTGTTCTCCTTACCTGATATTCCAAACTGTTTAATATCTAATGAATCAAACTATGAAACTTGCATCAAATTATCTTCCTTACCTGATATCCTCCTAATTCAAATTATAAATCTCCCTCGTCAACAGTTTTACATTGCCGGTGGTGGGGAGTGAAGGTTTTTTTTTTCTTTATATTCTTGATCAGGTATCTGTGTTAAATTATGCTGGATTGAATTTCGACATCAATGTCTCGATCAAATGTTGCAGCTATATAGAAATACACATTATATTTTATTGCACCTCAAGCTTATTACTCGTTGATTATTTGCTAATTGATCACTTATTCACTATTATATTTTAATCCATCTACAAATGTACTTGACAGCAAAGATGATGCAAATGATTTTGGTGAAGGAAGAACAAATTAGAGAAACATCAAACACAAGGTAAATAATCTATGGTATGCATATGTTTATAAGTGACTATTTTATTGGTGGCGAGTGCAGTTGTAATGACCCGCATTGGCAGAGGTATTAGAATTAATTAATTTAATTATATAAATAGTGATATAGTGAATTAAATGGTCATGGAAATAAATAATGGTGAATATTTAATTAAAATAATAAATTAAATAATATATTTAATTCTGAAATAATCAGAATTGGCTGAAATGACGATATGGTGTGAACCGGATAATCTGTGATATTTAATTCAGTTTAGAATTTAATTAGAATAACGAATATATTCAATCGTCGACAGTTGAACGAATAGTTTATAATATAATTATAAACGAGCTCGAAATGGCGCTGTAGTTCGTAAATTGGCGATTCGAACTTCAACTGAATGTACAGGATTCGTTTTAAATCGGATTTCTGTGAAACAAGAAACGTTAGGAGCTGGTGGAGTATATCTTTCTAGTGGAAGAGAAAAATCAGGATTTCGTCGTGTAGATTTTGAGATATGTCCAAATCAAATTTTGAAATAGTCGCTATAGAATCGTTTATCGACTGTAACAGTTTATGCGATATAACAAGAGATCGGGTTTGAATTTAGACAAGGTTCTTTTGGGACATAATGATAATTTAATTTTTAGAATTTTAATGTAATTTTTAATTAATTAAATAAGCAACTTTTATTTGGAGTATTTGGCACCCTGTAAACAACATTTTGAGGTTTCACAAAATGAGTTAACCTACCGGTATTATTATATTTTTGAGATCATGGTGCGATACTGGACACGACTGTAGTTTTATTTCTTTCCATAGCGATTGGTAATTTAATGAAATTCTTGGTAACCAGCACCGCTAACCATTAACAAACAAATTTCATTCAGCACCGATAACTGTTAATAGTTGCGGCATTATCAACAAGTTAGATCCATATTTCATGGATAGTTTTGCATGGATAAATGAATGGCACCTTCATTAGCAAATACTTGAATTATTGTGCAGGGTGAAATATTTATTTTTAAAGAAAAACAAACCTTAAGGAAGAATGAAACATTCAGGGACACGAGAGTAGCACATAATAATATGTAAAGAAATGTTGTGTGAGAATACTAATGGCTGCTAGCTATACCATTTTAAGGTGCATACATCCACTGTTGGGGTTCATTGATACATAGTAGTGACCTAATATGCAGCATAAGAGACGTTATTCTCTGGTATATAGTTCAACATCAAACAATATTTATATATATACGTACTGAGAATATATATATATATATATATATATATTATATAAAAGAAAACAACAAAATAAAATATGTTGTGGTGATAAAAGGAACAACAATAAAATATGTTGTGGAGATAAAAGGAACAACAACAAAAAAAGATGTGTGCGGTGATAAAGGGAACAACAAATATCCTACACCAATATAAAACCCAAACATCTTGTAAACTAGGTTTCCTTCTTCCTTCAGTCAAAAGAATGAGCCGCCACATTTCTTCAATCTGCAAATCTCAGAAAAGAAAATTCGATTAAAGAAAATCCAAAAGAAAATCCAGTTAAATTCTATAAATCTGAAAGTTGGGTTCTTTGAGATGCTAGGACCTTGCTCTTCATTCCGATATACATTTTGAGGCATGCGACAGCATTTGGTTTCGCTGTTCTTTTCAGCGAGGAGACTAGGGTTCGATCCCAAGGAAATGGGGGATTCGATTTGCAAAACAAACGTTGGTTTTAATAGGAATGGGACTGGCTTGCAAACTATTGGGGATTTCGGTGTCAACTGTTGTCGCCGGTTTTCGTTATGGCTACAGGAATGCTCAACGACGGATCTGAAAGGGCGAGTTCGAGCCATGCAAAAATGGTACGGGTTTGCAAAGATTTTTGAGGGAGAAACTATGGTAATTTTCGTTTTAATTTCGGTTGAATGAGGATGGAGATTGATGGATGAAAATTGGGAAAACGGGCGTGTATTTGTGAAAGAGGAGTTCGATCTATATGAAGGGGGAAGAAGGGTACTGTAGCCATGGGTTTAAAAGGATAGTGGGCTGAGTTGTTTAGAGGTGAAGGCCCATTTTAATTTTTAATCCATGCTTTAATTCGTTTAAATATATGTCAACTTCTAAATGGTGTAACTTTATCATACTTTATCAGAATTTCGAACCGTAAGTTGCGTTGGGATCGTATGGACGAGAACTACAACATGGAGCTAACTAGGAGTGAATCCGAGCTCGTTACAGTTTATGGTGAAATAAATTGTCCGACTGAATAAACTAACGCAAATCGTTAGATAACGGTTAACGCGTAATGTGAGTAAATCTCACTAACTCTGAACAGTTTATAATTTCATGTTGTATTGTTAGAACTGTTAGATATTGTTTGATTGACTGTGTGTTGACTGTTTGATTGAACTGCTAGTCAGTTAGTGAATTTCTATATTGATTTTGTTTAACAGAATGTATCATATAGAACTGAAAGTGGTGTTATCTATATTGTTTAACATCTGTGATGCAGGGAAACAGGTTGGAGGAATCCAACTGGATTCCTCAACATTTATTTTACTGTGATTCATATATTGTGATATATGATGTGATATATAATCTGTTATGGATTATGTGTGTTGGAATGATGTTGATCATTGTTATTCGATATTGTAAATATCATAAAGACCCTGGGAGGTAAAAAGAATTTATTTCAATGTATATTGAATTAAAAAAAGGGATTTTATAAAATCAACAGATTTTATAAAAGGAAATATTTCGAAAGTGAAAAAAAGGGAAAAATGTTTTTAAAACGAATAGAGTTAAAGCAAATGAGTTAATCGAATATAGTTTATTCGAATAGAATAAAAGGAGTTAATCGATGTTAGTTAATCGATTAGTGTTAAAGTTAAAAGAAGTTAATCGATGTTAGTTAATCGATTAGAGTTAAAGTAAAAGGAGTTAATCGATGTTAGTTAATCGATTAGAGAATAAAGTTAAAAGAAGTTAATCGATGTTAGTTAATCGATTAGAGTTAAAGTAAAAGGAGTTAATCGATGTTAGTTAATCGATTAGAGAATAAAGTTAAAAGGAGTTAATCGATGTTAGTTAATCGATTATTTTAAAGTAAAAGGAGTTAATCGATGTTAGTTTAATCGATTAGAGTTAAAGTAAAAGGAGTTAATAGAATATAGTTTATTCGAATAAAGTTAGTAAATTGAATATAGTTTATTCGAAAGGGGTTAAGTGAATAGAGTAAATCAAATAGAGTAAATCAAATCGAATAAATCGAATATAGCTATTCGAAGGAGGGTTAAGTAAGGAAGTTAGTAAAAGGAATATAAAGTGAACTTTGCCTATTTCAAAGTTAGAAATGTTGTTCAGTTAAGATCTGAGTGGTAGTTCTACCCCAACTTGATTGGCTTCGTTTTTAACTAAGGAAAAGTTAAGGTTCGACAGTAAAGGAAATGGTTTGAGTTGGCAACGCGATGGTTTGTTTAAACATCTGTCTAAGACCAATAAAGAAGCTTTGGAAATGTTTTCCAAAGAAGAAACCAGAAATGTTTTCTGATATAGAAAACAAGAAATGGAAATGTTTTCCATTGTTAATAACATATATTTTCTAAATTTAGAAAATAAGAAATGTTGAATATAGGGAAACAAGAGATGAAAAATGAACTAAGGAGATGAATGTTGAATGATGTTTGATTGATATAAATTTCCATTTGGAAATTATATCGTTGTTTGCACACTTGTTTTTATTCGATAGTTAAATCACAGACTATCGAAGTTTTGACCATTTTAACGTTGTTAATATGGAGAGACCGGTTGGATTATTATCCAAAGAACCACTCTGTATTGGCATAAGCATTGCGAATCATATATGCCAAAGGAAATTGAAGACGGTGTTATTCAAGGGTTATCCTGTTTACAGAATAGTGCCTTCGGTTCATCCTGTTCCTGGGTGACTTGTATGGACGGATGTCTGACATAGTATTTCCAGACGATCACGTATATTGATTTCTCCAACCGTACCAACAGTGGAAGCGAGGAAGGAAACTTCTTTTAGCTAACACATAATGTATTGTTGAGGACGTCAATCGGTGATTGGATGGATTTGACGATGTGGCATTCGAAGTAAATCTGATGTGATGATGAAGCGTAACCTCAAGCCTCATCAAATCGGTAAATGACAGAAATCGGGCAGGCAGCATGGCTAAGTCGGTCGCACTGAAGTAGGGTGTATAATCACCTGATCTAGAGTTTCATTTACTTCTTAAAATCTATTGTTGATGTTGTCCCATTCGGGAAATAGTTGCTGATCCCAACTGTTGGTGATATACATTCGATACGCTCAAGCGAAATGAGTGGTCGGTCATGTGTGGCCGGGTTGCAAGATGTTCTTGTTGAACCCAGTGTATCCCTCTCTAGAGGTACACGAGCGAAAGGTGGTTCCATACCTTGTCATAGTTGGAAATCCATTACCCAATACATGCTTGCGGTTTTGAGTTGTATACTATATATGTAGAACGTGAGATGAAAGCGTTTCTGCTAGATGATTATATATATATATATACTGTGGTTGATAGACATTATTATAATATCAAAAGGTTTTGATATAAATATATTTGGATTCTCATAAGGGAAAAACCCGTTCCGTTATGCGGCGTGGTCTTATGAGATATCATTTACCTGTTCGAACTGTTTTTAAACTGTTTTACTCACACCAGTCCCATGACTGACCCGGAGTTTACTTTGTTGTTTTCCCTAAACTCTTGGGTGCCTAAATTTGTACGGGCAGTCAAGTAGTCGGGATTTTACAGATATAGTTGAAGAGCTGGAGCAGGAGGCTTCAGGATCATATAGCTATAGTTATTTCCGCTGTGTTATAAGTGCTGTACTTTGATAATGATGTATATTCAAATGCAGATGTATATTTCAAGTTATGTTATGAAATATATTTATTCGTTCCGCTGTGAGATTTGTGTTACTCTGATGTTGTGTTCTTCTTCTTCTTCTATTCTAATTTTCTATCTTATCCTTCCTCACCCTCTAATTTCTTTCACTACTTACCAGGATTTTTCGATGGTTTGGTTATCGACATCGTGTTTATGTCGATAACCAAAGTCGCTCTAAATCAGGGTCGTTACAGCAGTGTAAGTTATTGTTTTTGCTGATAAGTAATAAATACCTCCTTTTTTTCTGTTTTGTTCGTTCTGATTGTCTACTTTTGCACGCCTGAGGTGATTCAACATTTGTATGCCTGATGTGCATCTTTTTCCACTTTCTATTTTTTTTTTCCTTGAAAAGTTGATAGGACAAGCTTATAAAAAATGCAAACAAATATGTTTTCACTAGTCATGTGTTTGGTTTCCTGGAATAGCCTTTTGAAATACTATCTATTAAAATATAGACTAGTTTACAGCTTGAGTTTGCCAAACTGAAATGAAGTAGATACTTTAGCATAATTTACAATTTGAGGCTTGAGATTGCCAAACTGAAATGAAATTACTAGTCATACCAGTGGTGGACCATACCAACATAAGGCTTGAGAAAGGGCAGCTCAAAACAAAGAGATAAGGTGACATGGGCTATGGCTTGTAGGCAGTTAAGCCTAGAAGCCATCAAATGGACTGCAGGTGAAATTGCCAAACCGAAATGAAGTAAATATTTCAACATAGTTTACAGCTAAACTCGTCATATTCAGCTAGTTTGTGATTGGATTGAAATCTAAATATGATAAGTTCGATCCCTTTATTGACTGAATTTATTTTGGCCATTTATTGAATATAACGAGTTTAGTCAGTTTACAGAATGCATTTCCTATGCGCACTTAGTTATTTGTTGTTGTTAGGAGATTGTAAAGATGTATTCATTTTGACCTTTATATTGAATGTGTGCTCACTGTTTTGTTTAATTATATGCATTTAGCATATGGGAAGCACATTAAAAGATGGTGCTATTAAAAATGAGACATAATTTGTGAAATATATCACCAGGTTTTTTTTTGTTTTTTTTTTAATATTACATAATTTGGGAATTCAATGGAAAATCCAGGCTCTTTAAGTTTTTAGATAGGCGTTAGTAAGTTTTTTGGTGTTGGTCATTTTGTCTACTAAAGCAGACATTTTCCTTGGTCCCTTCCAGGTTGTATAGCGTGAAAATAAGAGCTAGACTTCGAATTTTTCTATCTGGACGTGGTTACCAATCGGTTTTATGTCCCTTTCTGGAAACAGAGGTATGTCATACACTTTGTCAGTTCTTTCTAGGAAGGTTGATTTGCTTTTCTGTTAGAAACATATTTAGATGGGTCAATGTGGGGCTGAAGCAGTGTGAATATAACTCACAACTTTGCGTATGGTTATATAGGATTAACCAGTGGGTATAGCTTGATAAATTTAATTGAAATCCGTGAACATCAAATGCTCGCTGTAAGGAACACCTGCATATCAATGGCCATTGTACTTCAGCATAAACCAAAAAGGAAAGGCCGATCTTGTGTTTCTAACACAATTTTGATGTATGTCTACTTCTCTGAATTCTTTTTTTAAGGTAGTATATACACAGAAGTTGTCATGTCAATGTACATCACTGTTGCATATACCAGAAATACCTAGGTTATGGCATATGTTGGGGAAACCATTCCAGATTCTTCTATTGTGGTTGCAAATAACCGCTATATTTCCCATAGATACATGTATATGCAGTGGGGAGAAAATTGCAACCATATATGTATATGCCAGTAATCTATTCAATTTAACCATATATAAAATCCTATTATAAGTGATAGTAATATTTGATGGTATTTATATGTGAATAGTTTGAATTGCCAAAAAACAATTAACTGAATTCAATTTAAACTCAGATTTAAAAATATAAACATATGAGTATTTTTATTAGTAATAATATTAGTTTATAATAATAAATTTACAAAGAAAAAGAATGCTCTGTTTTGTGATGCTATGAGTGATTAATTTTTCCACTTATTAATTTTGCATAAGCCTTTTGGGACTCCTTAGAAATTCATAATAAAGAAGATGAACATTTATAGTTCAGTACCATCTCTACCGTATCTTTCTTTGACTTTTAAGTATTTTATTAGTCCATGCACGTATTTCCTTAATTATTATGGCACAATCAAATATTGTTGATGGAGCCAGATGATAAAATCCCCATATGAGAATTAGTTAAGAAAGTCGAGGGTCTTTGGCTGTGTCAAGAATTCCTATGGGAAAAGAACAATCTGAGCTTCTTTTTGCTATTGAATACGGTGAGTTTTTTAATATGTGCTAATTATATTTATGAATTTATCAATTGTTTGAATTCGTGCTTAATAATTGTGTTTAGAATATGACAAACAGTAGGAAATATATTTTTCTACATAAATATTCAATACGTATTTAGTTAAACCACTTGCTGTGGTAAGTATTTTGTTTGTTTGACACATTATTGTACACATTTACTTGTTAAACAGAAAGCCTAGGAAACTCCACCTTTTTTTGCTTGCTATATTATTGTTATAATTCCAGAGATTAATGTTACTACTGGGTATAGTTACTGTTATTTCTTCCGTTTATACTTGTTACTTCTGTACAACTACATTCATGACATGATTTTAATGTAGTTATTGTTCTACGTGATGGATGGTGAAGCTTCATGGGATGCGCCCATGTTTGTAGTCATGTGGTAACTTTATTTTTCTTGCTTCTGAATATGTTTGCTTCTTATTTTGGAAGAAATCCTTCAATCTTACTTTGTAAATTCATAGTTTACTTACAGGAGCATATCTTTCATTTATATTTGAAATGAAGAAATCATTGATAGATGGAGCAACGGATCTTTCTCCAGAAAAATAAGGGAGAACAACCGGTTAAAGCAATTCAAATGCAGGTCATCTTTATGTCTGATGCAGTGTGAACATGTAAAGTTTTTTTTTTTGGTCTTTTGTAGATTCATAATTTGGCAATGCATACTTGCATAGGAGTCCAAAAACATTCCCTGAGTTATATAGAAAGAACAAAGTCAATGTTTTTAATGTCTTTCATTGTGGCATTGGTTTCCTTTCAAGGTGAGTCTTAATTTGCAATGAACCTGTATGATTATATGCTCTTTAGAATCATATGCATCAAGTTTAATCTGTTTTAAATAGATTATGCCATTCAAACTCTTCGTATATGCATGTATATTCTGAAAATTTGTTGATCTGGAATTCTAATTAGAAGGTTTTCATTAAATTGCTTCTTTATTTTGTTGATATGCAATACCTGCTGATATGTGATAGCTATAAATTTCTTATCTCTAAAAGATCAGTCTCTAGTATTTTTTTTGAAATGGTAAACGATACTTTTACATAACATGTAGGCCAAATCCTCAATTTGTATGTTTGACCTGAAATGAATCTGAATATTTATTTCAATTTTAAATTCTAGATAGTTATATCGAGTGTGAAATTTGCAAAATCTTCATAAAGAATAATTTGTATTTACATTAGCATATGTAGCATTTCAAATGTAATCTAGTGCTAAATCGAACATAAACGCCAGTTACAAAAAAACTTTGAAGAATGGATGTCCGATTGCTTATGCATTAACCCTTTTTTTTATTTATAAATGCAGATAATCAGAATATAGTTGCTTAGAGTTTTAGTGTTGTGTTTTCCACAATAAAAATAGAAGATAATCGATATGATATATGCAAACTTATAAATTAAAACTAATAGGTTAGCTTTTATTTTGAAAATTGTTGCATGTTCGAATGCACAATTGCATTAATCCCTTGCATAACTATATTTCTTGTTTCTTTTGGTTTCTTTTACTTTGTCAATATATGATATAACAATTACTAACATCTTGATTGTTTATTTGACATAAACAGGGTCATTATTGTTGACGTTAAGGAGAAAATATCAAAAGCAAAACAAGATTAAATCTATTGTCTGTTTTGTAAGTAACTTGTTAACATAAAAATGTATGATATATTATGTGGACATAGAAAAGTTGAGAAAACGATATGTATGAAATATTATGTGGTAATTTATATAATTGTTTGTGAAAAATATTTCGTTCATATGCAGTTGACAAATGTTTAGATGTGTATGTATATGTGGAAAAAATAGAAACGGCTGTAAATAAAATTTATAAATTAATAACATAATCAATAGCGTTTCAAAAACGCTACAGAAACGAACACTGAGAATGCTATAAAGGCTATTGAAACTTATACACAGAACGCTATAGAAACTTGCACAGAAACGTTATAAAAAGTTACTCATAAACGCTATATGAAGCAAGTATTGATGGTATATATTTAAAGCGTTTTTGTTTGATAGCAAATATAAACGCTATAAAAAGTTTGTTTTTCATAGCGTTTTTGTTTATGCTATTTAAACTAGGACGCCTATGATAGCATGTCGTTACATGGCGTTCTCTGAAATGCTATGCTAGGATATAATAGCATTTTTCAAATGCTATTAAAGGCCCATTTTGTTGTAGTGTATACCATACCAAAAATAAACAAATATATGGTGTAACAAAAATCATTTATGAATATAGTATTTATAACTTATAAAAATAATGAGGAGGAATACACGAAAAAAAATACAGATAACTATGAGATAACAAAATAAGACACATCTTTTCCTTTCCGCTTGAGAAACTATAACAAATAATGTTGAGGATCTCTTTTATTAAGTTCCTACCAACCAAAATAACAGTTCAATGTTGTTGTAAATACCGTCAATCCATTTGTATGAAAGATTCAAAATGAGGTTTGCCAACTTGATGGTTTTCCTACAATGGAAACATCAAAATGAGCAGACTTAAAATTGAAATTCTTTTAAAATAGATAATAGGTTACTGCTAAAACTCAAATTTGTTCAAATATAACAATAATAATTGATGTTCTCAAGCTGTTATAAATGTTCCTTTTGTAATTCAAGAACGCATTACCTTTTCGCAAACCATTCTCCTTTTTATGTCACTTTCAAATACCTCTTGCATTTGCGCTTTTTGGGTTATTCAAGAATGCTCCAATAATGTGTGCATAAATGTTCTTTAAAGCATCCTACTGTTATTTGAATTTTGACTGCGTAGATGAATAAGTTCATTGATTAATTTCAAACTAACATAGCTAGGGACACACATGCTATTTTTTTATTAATAACAAACTTCTTGGCATGCTCATTAATGTTGTTTATATGTTAAACAATGTGTAGGTGGTTAGATCATGTGTGCAACGACCTCGAAGTGGAGACCATTGGGTTTATGTGTCCTCATAAGCTTTCTCAAGTGCATAAACGCCCTGATGCGACAAATATATATATCACGGAGACATGGCGTGCGTTGCAATCTAAAAACCTAATTTTAGCCCCGTACTACGAAGGGTATGAACGTTAAACTTTTAGTAACCAATTTGCAATTTTTTTGCTGATTTTAACATCATATGTATTTTGTAAATGTAGGAAACATTGTCTTCTGCTTGTTTTCCATATAGAAAACAATATGGTTTATGTTCTTGATCCTCAGACCGATCACAAGCGTAGACTGGAAATTAAGCCTCAAGTGAGCCTGTAAGTCGTATTTGTTTTCCTTTGATTATGTTATACACTGGCTCACGGGATATGACAACATACGAGGGGTGAAAAATTATCTCTTATAGCTAAACTTGTTCTTTTTATCGCTTTCATTTTTAAACTAGTTACAGCTATTATTTAACATTTTATTGCATATGCGCAGGGCCTTCAAAGCTTTTAAGGTAGTCGGTGGTAAGTCTCGGGGAACTTTCTTGAAGTGGATGAATGTTACGGTAATTTGTTTTCAAAAAAAGAGCTTGTATTTCTTTTGGGATATAAATACATTTTAAACTGACTATTAAATTATCATATAATATTGTAACAGTGTCCACAACAATCCGGATCAACGGATTGTGTATATTATGTGATGAGGTATATGCATGAAATAGTAAATAACCACCGTAAAAACATCGATCTAACCAAGGTATAACTTTATTTTTTTTTCCTTCATAGTTCATGTTAAGCAAATATATGATTAATGTTTCGAAACAATTTTTAATTGCAGTACTTTGAACAAGTTGGCTCCTATAACCAAAAAGAAATAAATGAGATTCGGGATAATTTAGCTGATTATATCATGCAAAACTGGATGTAGTCTTCCTGTATGCTACAGTGTGGTGAGTTTATTTCTTTTCCTGTACTGTTGTTCTTTGCTTTGAATCTCTTACTCTCTTACTTCGAGATAGTGCAATACCGGATAGTTGATAATACTGTTGTTCTTTCCTGTATACTTGTCGGACAGAACTCAAATTCAAAATAAGTAACATGTTTACTTTTTTAGGTCACAAATAATATAACCCAAACGATAGATTAGAAGCAGCCCAAAATGGAACTGGGGCGCAAAAGATACATGGGATGATACTATACATGGTTTAATAGAATAATAATTTGTTTGCGCAGAAAGAGAAAAGAAAAATAGTTGAAATTTTCAAGTTAATCTATAAATTAATGGGATGATAATACTGTACATTTTGGCGAGGCAGTGAACGGATGGTTGATGTGTAGATGCAGGCGAAGCAGCTGTAGCAGTTTTGATGTGGTATGGTTGAAAAGTTTAAAACTGTTAATTAAGTTTTATAAAAAGTAAAATAAGTTGATTAAGTTATACAAATCAACTACTAATTTATTATGTTTTATGAAAAATAGCTAAGTTAGCCAAGTTTTATGAAAATTAAACAAGGTTTTAAAAATAAATTAGTATTTTCAAAAATTAACCATGGTAGATGAGTTTTATAAGAGCTAAATAAATTGTACAAATTAAACAAATTTTACAAAAAATTAACTAACTGAAATAAAAATTAACTAAATTTACAAAAATTAACCAATTTATAGATTTTATTTTATGAATTTTAACCAAGTTTTATCAACATTTAACTAAGTTTGTTAAATTAACTAAAGTTTATCCTGTTGGAAGGAGAGATCCCCTGGCAATCACAGAAAGAGCGCCGTGATTTCTTTTTAGTTCATATGGATAAAATGATTAACTAAGACCCAGCCCCGGCCACCATATCTATGATTTATTTTCACAAGTCAGGTCATGTTCACTCGTTTCTCTGATACAAAACCGTTCTTTGTGGCAATGATAACGGGGAAAACTTTGCAATATAATCAACTAACAAACAGCAACCAAAACTTTCTGTTTGCTCTGGACCCCTGGAAAACAATTTGCACAGAAATTTCATTTGAAAAAAGCGATATTCCTTTAAAGAAATTTCAGTACACAAATATGCATTGCAAACTTGGATGTTTATATGTACAAATTTTCCATTAAAGAAAAAAGCTCCGCAGATGTACAAAATCAGTCGAATGGTTAATAGTCAGATGCTTATTATCGAGTAGTCTCTGTCAAGCATAATGTGTGCATGTGCGATGTGATTAGGAGCTTAATTTGTGGTGTTCGTTTAATAGTATACAGTCAATTAATTTGTGGTGTTCGTCATTGTATACAGATATGTGTCGATGTGATTGCAAAACAAAACCCATTCCTTTTAAAAAATAACCTTATGAATTGGAAGAAAAACAATATGAAAAAAATTTGAATCAAAATTGACCATGAAACAATATGTTAGGATCTAATATAAACAGTTAAATGGACACTGGTATTTAAGATGTTAAAAATAAATTGAGTATATTTGGTTTAATTCGGTGTCAAGAAAAATGAAAACCAAAATGACAGCAAAACCAAACAAATATTGAAATAGAAATAAACTCAACAAATTTAACTAAATCAATTTTGTTTAACCAAACATATTTGGTTTTCTTTATTTGGTTTGCTTTATTTGTTCCATTCGGGCTAATGAATACTCTCTCCCCACGAGCTAACGGGCATAGACCATACAGTTTTGATTTACCTTTTATGATTTAATGGGATATACACATGTTTTTTTAATGTATAAATGGGAATAACAACCCCAAAGTCAGTATAAATGGGAATACCTAAACCACGGTTGGCGTATGCATGTGTTGTGTGTTTCTATGCTTGTGTGTGCGGCGTTTTTTGCACTCCATGTGCTATTATTTCAAAATTGGCATTGATCACCAAGTCTTGTAGGTGAAAAAACAGTATTTGACTACTATTTTCTCAGATAATAATTTAGTTGTAAGTGTTAACTTTAAAATATTATAACAATAAGAAGTACAAAATTGTGATTATAGGTTGTAATATTACCTATTCCTAACTCGTAACACGGACTTTGTTGGAAATGCTTGAAGCTTTATAACAATAAGAAGTACAAAATTGGACATTTCAAAAATAAGAGTTGCGCAGAGGGCATGAAATCACCACTGCAGAAATTTAGCTGAAATATAGAATTTGTATTATTATACTTGGTCGCAAATTAAGATTCAGTTAGAAGTTAGCCAGAATGAAGGAAGCGCTCTTGAAATGGTATCATGTTTAACAAACATCAGATATGATAAAATTTAAAATGGTATCATGCAGACTGCCCAATGTGCATGGCAAAAGAAAGTGAAGAATACAAATGCTAGTTGATTTGGTAAAATAAAACCTGATAGTTTTTCTCCATGGACTGATTATCACTGTTTTTCTTCATTTTACTCTCAACAGCAACCAAATTATTCTCACGGTCTCTTTCTTTCTTGCAGCGCCTAACGACGCATACAACACATAGACAATCGCTTTTATGAAGGTTAATTCTGCACAACAATTAATTTTACAAAGATACTCACATAAGTAAAGACTGCATTTTTTCCTCATACACTGGAATAAGTAAAGACGGTAATTATTCAGTTACACTGGAATTATGAGATCGAAAGTCACTTTAAGATATATATTTGCCCACAGGTTTCTACACTAATCTGAGATTTATGTAACATCGAAGTACATACTATACAAAAATTTGTTTAAAAAATTAGTCTGAATATATTTATGATTAAGTCATATTGTATGTAAATATGACTTGCATCTGACTTCGACTTCGGTTTGATTTTGAGTTTTTCAGGATAGGTATGCAGCGGACTTGCATCTGGTTTCAACATTGGAATGTCACTATTCAAGTCAACAATCACGAAGACGGATTGTGCTATTTTAAGTTTTAAGCTTATGAACCACTTTGTTCTTTTGTAGTCATGTGACTGGTTATGACATGTTATGTAAGTATTTACTATTTAGACGTATTGTTGGAGCTTAGCATATATGACATGCAAACTATTTTTGTTATATGATTATCAATGTTAGTGTTTTCTTGTCAAATAATATAACTTTTTTTTGAGTTGCGTGTAGATTTCTTGTATTCATATATTTTGTGAATTGCTCATAATGGCTGAAATGTTGAACTGTATTGAGAGCTGAGAGATGAAAATCATAATGGCTGAAATGGAATGCAGTTTGAATTCAGAAGATATTTGCTACTGTTGTAAACAAAACACAGTCGCAAATGCTAAACTTATCGCGTCAGACATTTTAAAATCTGTCGCACAAGGGTAAAGGGTTGAAGGTAAATATTGGTTTATTGCTACAGGTGTAAAACAAACCATCGCTAATGAGTTAGTCTACGGCGACTAGTATTATTTAATACCCGTCGCAATAACCATATATTGCGACAGTTTTAAAACTGTCGCAATAAATTTATACATCTTGCGACGGTCGCATATGCGACGGCTGCTAAATTGTCGCAAATTAGGTTACACAACAGTCGCAAATGACCTGTTTTGTAGTAGTGATATATATACATATATATACATACATACATATACATATACATATACATACATAGCACCTATGAACTGCATAAATGGAAGGTTTGTTGTTGTACTTAACGTATGATGTATTGTTTTCATGTGGAAGTTAAGGGTTAGGATTTTCATTGGTTTCTAACAGAAAATTGGATAGGTGTGGTCTGTATTTCTCACACATCTATTTCTATCAATATCCCCATCGTAATTATGTTGTTATATATATTTTTCCTTATTGTTGTTGGTACTACATTTTCTGAAATTAGTATCTATTATTTTGTAATAATTCTCAGATTAGGATTTTGTAAGAATTCTTTGAATTGATTCAACTGCGTATTTTTTATGTACTAGAAATATCCTTTTCCATTATTGTTCTGTTCGCTTCTGTTAGAGCCCCAGAAATTTTATCAAATAGATTGATGAACTGTGCTAGAACAACCGGAAATAAATTCATACGGGTGACATGGAAAGAAATCAAACGGTGAGATTAGATGATGGAAACTATAATTCAGGAGAAAAAATAGGAAGGGTCCACTTTCTATCTCTACACCGGTGTTTTTCACTGCTTTTGTTGCCGGTTGAAATAGCATTCTCGCAGATTGATAAGTGGTGACCATCAAAAAAGCAATTCTCGAACGCCTTGCTGGATACAACCACATCAGCCACAACCGACAATTTAAAGCATGTGACAACTATTGAACATCACGTGATCGATGGAAGATTTTTAGAATAGGAATACACTGGCGTAAGAAGTTGACATTAGAATCGATTAAATTGGATGTGCATGTGTACAAGCTAATGAAAAACGGTTCTATTTGTAGTATGGGCTTTTCTTTGTGTTTAAGGGTCAATATTGGTAAATATCCGTTTATTATGCATTATTATTGGGAGTTGTTAAAGGGACTACATATACGGTTAAGGGGGGATCAATTTTAATTTAGTGTATAATTGTCGTGGAGGTAAAAAAATAAATTAGCCTCCTCTTAAACATATAAATTAAAATTATGATATTAAACCCTATAATTCTCGTTAATAAAAACTATAAAACCTAAACCTTAATTAATACTTACAATTTAACGTTGCACGTGAAAATAAAAAAGGATATAATTAATGTAATGGGGACACAAAAAGTTTCATGAGAGATCAGAGGGCATTAGATTAGGTAATTAATTGTAATTTCATATTGGAATTAATATGTTCAATTTAAATTAAATGTAGAAACCAAAATTTTGATCTAACAACATTTGTATTTTATATTGTTGTTTACTTTGTCAATAAATTTTTTTGCAACTGTTTTTTATTTATTTCTGGAAGCACATATTTGTAATTTACAGTGAATTTAGTATGTTAGGTTTTAACACAAGTGACGAGTCAGTGGCATTTAGATCTCATTTTATTTTTCTTTTAAAATAATCTAGACCTCCCTTAATAAAAAAAACGTGGAGTCCCCTCAAAATTATCCCTCCCTTAACCAAATGTGGAGTCCTTTTAACAATCCCTTATTATTGATGTAAATAGAGGAGAGTAAATGTTATAGTGTGTATAATCATTTTATCAAGTATTAATAAAATTGCTACTTGTTCTCCAGTATTAACTCTACTATTTCTAATCTTCACTTTTCTACAAATAAATTATTATTTTGAAAAGCCCTACTAACTTCTTTCTACCACCCTAATGCATTACTAAACCACTGTAATATCTTTTCTTCCATGCAAAAGTTCCCTATCATTATTGCATTTCAACAATCATGTTGCAACGTTTGAAAATGAAGAATAAGGACCACGACGGCTTCTTCTTTCTGATCCTGTCTGCTTCTATTTACACACATTCCACTTTCTGGGTAACCTTAACTGCCATGGTGATTCAACACTCATCCTATTCATAGATACACTACCATCATCACCTAAAAATCTATGTATCGCCAAATCGATCAACACACATTGTCGTTACCATTCCTAATTCTCAAGACATGTATATTGGATAAATACATCACTCAGTTCAAAGGAGAGGACCTCACTCAACTACAATAGACTGCTCTCCTTGGTTAAGACTGACTAGAGGAAAAAAATAAAACAAATGTACTAAAACTATCCCCAAGATATCCTCTGATAGTTGACTTTGAAAATAATTATAGCTGAAGCGGTTACAGGATGAACCTAAGGAAGTCCAACAACACTACAAGAATAAGAGATATTTCCAACAGCTCAAAACAGTCGACAGCTTTCGATGGCTATCGGAATAGCCGTCGAAAATGAGGGCGTCAGGTAGCAGAGTTTCCGACGGTTCTCAACACATTTCATCATTCATGTTTTCGACGGCTAGCGACGATTTCTGACGACTGGCGCCACATGTCGGCAGCGGTCGAAAACCATTGCTTATATTTGTCCAATAAGCCCTCGTTAGCCTTCCAACCATATTTCTCACACAAACCACTATTTCACCAATAACATACAACCCAATATACTATATATCAACCAAAATAGAAGCAATCTGAATTCATTAAAAAACACGAAATCAACTTAAATTTCACCATCAAATCAAATCACTAATTATACAATACATTAATTTGTACGGACCACATAGTTTGTTGTGATTTGTGATATTTATCACATGGATGTCTAGATGGAGATTAAGAGATCAGTAACTCGAGATATTGAAAGTTGCAGCTGAAAGAGGCAGAAAATGGACATAGCAGGTGTTCTGACGTCTGAGGCATCAGTTCAGATGTCCCAGTTGTCAAGAAATTGTTTCCAGAGAGTCTGATTAGACGTGGTCTTATTTTGACTGTGTTTTATGAAGGATGTATTTTGATATATTTTAGGGTCCAATTGGGTATTGACCTAATCTTTCTATTTGCCTATATAAACATCTCTTTAGAGAGATTTATTTGTACAAGGAAAGGAGGAAAACAACTTGTTTTTGTTTTTCTGGGGATTGAGATATCTTCTCAATTTTAGGTCTTTCTTTGTAATGAATTGGTGGATTAATAAAGGTTTGTTCGGAGGAATTCGTTTGTTATTGTTTTCTTCTCCCCTCTTCTAAAATCTAATTGTGTAGTGATCCTAAGGAAACCCTAATGATTGGTATCAGAGCCTTCAACATTTTTTTTTAAAGAGGGTTTGAATATGGATAAAATAATTATTGAAAAGCTTAATGAAAGAAATTGAGGATGATGGAAGGCAAAGATGGAAGATTTTCTTTATTTTAATGATAGTCATCAACCATTAGAGAATAATGGGGGAAACCTAGCAATTTATCTAAAGCAAATTGGAAGAATATGGATAAGAAAACTGTTGCGTCTATTTGATGTTTTTTTTGGGTAATTTAGTGTTTCATATTATTGCTAATTAAACATCTGTTTATGCAATATGGAAGAAATTGGAAGGAGTTTATGCAAATAACTTGAGGAGATTGTCAATGGTTAGTAGCTTGCTTAATGAGGAGACGCGAAGGAAGAGCTTTATGAAAGGAAAAGATAAGGAGGCAACGGAAATTGAAACTCCAATTGAAAAGGCTCTTATTGTAAGGAGGATTATTCATATGGAAAGACAATCGAATAGACCAAACATGAAAAAGGAAAACATTTGTTTTTACTGTGACAAACCTGGTCTTCAATTGAGATTTTGTTATAAGCTTAAAAGGGATAAGGAGAAGATGAAGGCATTGGAAGAAGAGTTGGATGAACAAAAGAATAATGATAATGAGATGAATCTTAGTGAAGAACTAGAGGGCAATGTTTATTGTGTTAATGAAGGTGAAAGAAAAGATTGGATACTTGATTCAAGAGCTTGTTTTCACGTATGCCATCAAAAAGAAGAATCTATTGAATATGAAGAACAAACTGATAAAGTAGAATCCGCTGATGGTCGAGATTTGCATGTTAAAGGCATAGGTTTGGTTCAGGTGAAGATGAATGATGGAAAGGTGGTGAAGCTAACAAGGGTTAGATACATCCCAGAAATTAAGAAGAATCTTACTTCAATAGGATAGTTAGAACAAAAAGGCTGCAATCTTTCAACTAGAGGTGGAGTCACAATGGTTTAAAGGGATAATAAGGAGTTTCTACGCGCAAAATGACACAACACCAAAATTTCCAATTTGAAACGGTAGCAAAATGTTGCTAAAAAATTTATAAACACTTTTTAGGTGTTGCAAATTGGTATGTTGCAGATTTTTGAAACACCTATATTATGTTTCAAATTGACAAATTGAAACACTTTGAAAGTGTTTCAGATTGGCAAATCGAAAAACACTTAGCAGGTGTTTCAGGTTAGTTAATTGCAACACTTAACGTGTGTTTCAAGTTGATAATCAGCAATACTTAGTGAGTGTTTCAAATTGATAATTTGCAACACTTAATAAGCATTTCAAGAAGATAATTAGCAACACTTAATAAGTATTTCAAGATGATCGTCAACAACACTTACAAGGTATTTCAAAATGACAATCAGAAACACTTACTATAGGTTTCAAACTGATAATTTATTAAACCACTGATGGGTTGCGGATTCAAGATATGAAAATTATTTTAAAATATGCAATTGATACCTTCAGTAACATAAGTAGAATCGATAATGCTCCGAATAAAAAGCTAAAAAATATGAAAAGAAATTCCATAAGAAAATTTAACTTAAATAAATTACTATAAAATAAAGATAAACCATATTTTTAAAGAACAAAAAACACAAATATATCGCAATAAATCCAAGTTACACGACAAGTATAAGGTTGATAATATAACAAAATAACATATAAAAATAACCAGACCTACTCGTAAACACTTTCGATGCATCCTGATTCAACTTACCGTCTTTTGGAAATCCATACCTATAGAAAGAGAAAAAAAAATCATGCACTGCTAGAATATTAGACAATTGTTCATCCACTTCTTCCCTATATATGTAACAACGTCAAAAACACCAACTGACACCCAACATCCTCCTCTAAATTCGGAACACAACAAACTATAGTTACATTGTCAAACAACCTACCTTACCTTCAGCACATGCAAAATACATGTTATGAAGTACAAATTAATGAATTACAAGTATCAGTTAGCGGACTTGTTATTATGTTATCTTGTAAGATTTTTAAGATGATGGTTGCAACAAAAAAGTATAATAATGTGGTTATAAAGCATTAGATTAAAACGACTGCTGACATAACAATGACTAAAATTCACTAACCAATAATTAATTGAGTTGAGTACCATCAGATCCGACACACAACATAGCATTGAAGAAGCGGATCCTATCAAGAACCTAAACAGTCCCGAACTGCCAATGCCATACATTGTACCAAGTTTGACTATGTAACATGTTGACAACCTATATAATGATATTAATTAATATAAGCAATAGCCTAGCGCACAAAAAGAAATTACGAGCAGAGACCAAGGACAAAATGTGAACAACTTTCAGCAACTTTCACATGATTTGCACAATGACAGGAATAGAAAGTCTAAAAGGGGGTCACTTTTGCATTTTTATACCACCTAAAAATAAAAATAAAGATAAGTGATTATGTATTATTCCAAAGCAAAACCAAAAATTGCAACTAATAAGCAGTAGTCGATAAGCAAATCTAAAACTAATTATCAACCAAGTATGTAATACATGTACTGATATAGCTCATACAACCCATGATTATGTTATTAGTCCAAAGAAGGTCCATACTTATAGAGGGCCTCAAACTCCATAACATATTCTGAGATCATCTTACCTCCCTACTTCAGCTTGGATAAAGAAGTTAGTAATGATTCTTCATTGATTTTTTATATAATGAGGCTAGTGAGTAAATTTATCAATAGTATTTCTTTTTGAAAACCAACCACTCAAACTATGCACTCAAAACTAAGCACTCAATTGATTACTCAACTGAGTATGTACTCAAAAATGATTACTTGGAGCTCAGTACCTAGCTGAGTGCTCAGCCGAGTACTCAAAACTTAGCTGAGTACACAAGCCGAGTGCTCATAACTGAGTTTCGAGTGCTCAACTCTCAAAAGTCATCTGAGTACCACTCAAGGCTAAGTAATCAATTTTGAGTACTCGTTTTGGACCTAGTTTCGAGTACTCAAAACTGAATATTCAAAAAACGAGTACTCAGTTTGCACTTAAATCTTTAAGACTAAGTACTTAGTTAACATCATACTGCTTGACATCTCGAAATTTGAGCTGAAATAAAAGCATAATAAGGGAGAAGGGAAACTTACCATGCCATTAATTAGGGGTAAAGGGAAGGCTATGTAGTTGCCACAAACATCTTAGACACAGTAGGTAGTGTCCAACGGGGAAGACTATGTAGTTGCATATTTATAATCACATTAAATTCAAACCAGTTTGAATTATCATATGTATTAATTTTTTCTAATAACTAGCATTCTACTGTTATAATATTCCATGAAATATCATGCCCAAAGTTATTGTGTTACTAAATGCACCTAACATGATAAAAAAAATTATGTTTAGTATTAATATTTGCTCTTAAATCACTTCTTTAGTTGATCTTTCACTGTTCATTGAAAGAAAACAATAAAAATTCATAAATAAACAGATACACTAACGCGATTCAATGAATATTTCTGTTAGAGCATCTCCAACAGTGGAGGAAATTCATGTTACGGGGTGTAATTTCGCTTATTTTTGCACCCAACAGTTGTTACGGGGTGTAATATGAAGGGAAATGTTACGGGCTCAATTCAGAGTCCTGAATGGGGCGCGCGAGCCGATTTTATCGGCTCGTGATGTCGCGAGCCGATTTTATCGGCTCGCGACTTCAGGAGCCGATAAAATCGGCTCGTGGCTATTTTTTTTCCCAACTATTTTTACCATATTTTACCATATACAAAACCAAACCCATTAATTTTTTTATAAAATAAACTCCGAAACGTAATAATAATAGATGATTACTAAGAGAAAAACCATTTTTTTTTACGTTTTACCCTAGTTTGTCATATACAAAAACATAACCGATATTTATTTCGTACCATAAACTTAGAAACATAATAATATATGATTAATAACTCTTACGAATACAAGAGAACGAGTTGGTACAATAGAAAATGACAACATCTTTACTGCATACATGATTGATAAGTTCGGACAAACATAAAATAAAACACAAATTCAGATAATGGTCGTCCACTAACCCGAAGGAGTTATAAAGGAGTTTAAAACTAGGGTCGTCCACTAACCCGTGATATTTACACGTATATAAAAATGAGTTTAAAAGGAGGGTCGTCCACTTATCCTCATAATGTAAACATTTAAGCACCCGAAGGAGTTAAAAAGGAGTTACAAAGGAGTTTAAAACTAGGGTCGTCCACTAACCCGTGTTATTTAAACGTATATACAAAGGAGTTAAAAAGGATTTTATAAGGAGGGTCGTCCACTTACCCTCATTATTTAAACATGTAAACATTTAAGTACCAGGTTTGGCGCTTGGCAAAGTACCAAAACTTGGCAAGGTAACGGTTTGCAATAAAACAAGCATACATTACACAGAACATATGAAAGGAGCAAACATTACACAGAACATAGGACACGCGCAAACAGTACACAGAACATATGAAATGGCACATTCGCAGAACACATAGAAAAATAACATACAGTCCAAAACATCGAGACATACACATACATACATCGAGCCATACATATATACACCGCGACATACAGAAATATAAATCATGATAAATCTGCGGCATCATCATCATCACCATCCAAAGACATGTCGTCTCCGCTATCAGACGGGTCATAATACGGAATATCGTCATCACTACCTCCAACCACGTCATCCCCTCCATCAACGTCACCCCCTCCAGCAACGTCGCCCCCTCCAACAACGTCGCCCCCTCCAACTCCTCCTCCTACTCCTGGACCTCCTACTCCCGAACCACCTGCTCCAGAACCACCTCCTCCTGAACCACCTGCTCCTGAGCCACCAGTACACGACCCTACAATGGTACCTGATGCTGCTGTCCCCCCACCCTCTGCTGCAGCTAATCTGGCCTGTAAGTCATATATCTGCTCCTGCAATCCCTGCATAATCGCCTGGTGCTCCTGATACATGGACTGAGTCCGTAGCAGTGCCATATGCTGAATAGCCGCGATATGTATCCTATGCTGGTCCAACCTGGGTGCATACTGCATATATAGAACATATAAAATCAGTTTCTACAGCATATAACATACAACGTAAATTCACAAGTACAAATGTTACCTCATGTGACGGATATAATCCAGCAGTAGGGACACCATACACCATGTCTGCAGGTGGGTAAACAATAGGCAGGGCTATCTGTGCCCCGCTAAGATTATATGTCTGAAATGTATCGGCGAGAGCAAAATCCTGCGGAGGGTCGGATATCTGTGAAGGGGTCGGGTCGAAAGTAAACGGCGGAGGGTGAACTCTACCACTCACCAATCGGGGTCCAATGTGATCGGAGTTCACACCCCGCATATAATCCGGCAGCAAGTACCGTCTAGGAGCTACCCGAACCCAGTAAGGACCAAACTCTGCGTCGGGTAAGTGAAAGTCAGTCATATCAACCCATCCTGCCTGTCTCAATCCAGCCACATACTGTCTCCCTATAACACGCTGCGGCCTAAACATATCAAGTGGCAAAGTTGGATCTACCGGTACGCGCAGCTCACCGGTACTCTGGTAATAGCATCGGTCTCCCAAGTACCAAACAGAAAGGTGGGCCGGTGGGAAGAAGAGGACACGTCGAGTAGATAAGCTGCATGCAATGGCTAATGGATGGGCATCAGGTACTGGGCCACCGGCTGCAAGTAACATCCAATAAGAAGCCCAAGGTGCTCGTAATATGTTCCCCCTCTCCCTCATATCCAACTGGGTACGAGCCTCCATCAAGTCGTGTCTCACACCAGAAGGAGAACGCTGAACTACGTGAATACTCTCCTATCTATGCATCCGTGGGAAAAAGGTCTCAGCAGCATGACTGGCGGTGTGCTGTATGTGTGGGTGCATGTTGGCCGTGTACTCGTAGTACCAGCACGGCAACATGTACCAAAAACCATACATCTGCTGAACCTCTCTAAAAACATAGGAGTCAAGAGCGGTGTATAGATAACCCAGTATGGCAGAGCCCCAATCAAACATATGCAGCTGATCTAAATCGACTAGTGCTGCTAGGTAGCCAAGCCTAATCGAACTCTGTTGGTTCGTAAAGAACGTCGAACCAAGGAGGTATAAAATGGTAGCCCTGTACACTATGTCGTGGAAATCTATCACATCTACATGCGCTGTAATATACTCAAGTAAATATGTGCAGGGAACGGCACCATTAGCTATACGAGCCGCATCCAAACCTAGCAAATACTGTATGTAGGACTCAGGTGACTCAAACTGGGAATCAAATGGAGGTATGACTCTATCTGGAAGGCCTATCTCAATCCCCGAAAGCATGTAAAAATCGGCTAGGGTGATACCTAGCTCAAAATCCGGGAAGTGAAAGGTGTGTGTCGTAGGCCACCATCTCTCTGATAAGGCTTCGACCAAAGGTCGATTGAAGGACTGAGGAGGTATAATACGTAAAAAACGTCCGAATGGACTGCCAAATAGCCTCTCTCGAATATCCAGAGGTAATATGTCTAAGGCTGATGATACAAACTTCGCCCAACTCCCACGAACGAAGATGTACTGAGTCTATTAAAATAATACCAGTTAAATGACTATTTAACAGTTAAATGAGTATTAAAGTTCGTACTACTAACGTATAACAAACTACTACATGGTAAATGCACTAACAAAGTTTTAACAGTTAAATGACTATTTAACAGCTAAATGACTATTTAACTAGTACATGCAATAATTTATACTATTTAAATGACTATTGACGTTCAACCTACTAAACCATATAACGTACATGCACTAAACTATAACGTAAAACGACCATATCATACTTTTTAATAGTTAACTAACTGCGAATATTATAAAAAGTAAAACTAATACCTGAACGGCGGCCAGCGCGACAACTGATCGATGGGTGAATCCCTGTGGCATCTCGTGGAGGATACGTAAGTCCTCAATCGTCGTCCCCACTGGTGGAGGAAGGTGTACTGGACCAGACATGTCGTCTGGCATAACTCTAACTGTGCGTCTCCCGCTCTTCGTCACGCGTGGCGGCATCCCGACGTTGGAACGATTAAAAAAGAAATTAAAAAGGAGGAAATTAAAATTAAACTAATATAACAACCCCCCCCCTCCCGAGCCATATATAGGCTCGGGACAGGCGCGAGCCGATAAAATCGGCTCGCGCCCGTTGGGAGATATCAAAGATATCTCCCGTAATGTTACGGGCCGTAACGTTACGGCCCGTAACACTGTTGGAGAAGCTCTTAGTGCGCCATATTTCTATTCCTTTAGCTTTTGCTTGCTTGATGTCCCATTCATGTCCTTGTACTACGCAAGAAGTATATTTACAGATTAAGATTAAAAAAAATGGTACACACGTTTGCAATAGTATTTTGAAACTACAAAGCAAAAAAAAAAAGCACAAATATAGTTTTAAATTATAAAATCATAAACTTACCTATATAGAAGAGAGCCTTCATCCCAAAAGATTTGTGCCAAAATTTTACAATTACCAGTATTGAAAAGAAATTATAACATATATACTGAGATGATTAGCAAGAGGGATCTTTTTTTCCTTCTCCTGTATCCTTCGAAACAAAGAACTTATAGGCATTCCTTTGTTTTAACTCCAAGCATATTTATTTTACAAATTATATCAGAACCGGTCAACCATGTACGTAGATTAAAAAGAAAAACTATCCAACTTTAAAAAAATTTATGCTTGGTGAAGAAGAGAGAAATATGAACCAGGCAACATAAGTAGAGAAACCTTGGATCTTTTTAGAGCAATCTGCACCAGTGTAGCAAGTATTGCACTCGCACTTAGGAGAGCCATCCGAAAGAATTTCATCCAAGAAAGCTCTTCCATGCCCTGAACAGTTTATATTAGCCACCACCTCTGCCTCTTCTGCTGCCTTCATACACCATGCCACCTACGCTTGAACGATATTATTGTTAACAAATTAAGAAATGATACTACATTTCATTGCATACTCTTAGTTACCAAGGTTTCTAATATGTGGTTAAAAGAATTTGTAATTGAATATGTTGAGATTTCTGTTTTGATTTGTATTTGAGGATGAAATGGCTGAATGGAGAAACTGAATGATGGATGATTTTTATTCAATACAGATAAGTTTACATAGACACATATATATAGTTACATATGTAACATTTGTACAGCTAATCTTATGTTTATCCTTGTTGTGGCCCAGATGGCTTTTGGGCCTTGATCCAGCAGCTGATCCAACTGCAGAAGATATATGCCTAACCGCTGAACTGATTACAGTATCCTTCATTTTATTACCCCCCGCAAATCAATACTAGGGTTAGGGTAAAAACTGTCGGCTTCTCCAGCATTTCTCCAAATCCATCTTTGATTTTCCTCTTCCAGCTTTAATTTGTGCTGATTTTACTTCATCTGTCCCTTTGGCACACGTAATCCCTCTCGTTGATGCTTTGTCGGGTTTCTCAGCTTCTCCAGTGATTCTCCAAACACTTCCAGTGTTGATTTGTGCTGACTTCACTTCATCTATGCCTCTGGTACGTGTAATCTTTCTTATTGATGCTTTGTCGAGTGTTGTTTTGATTCTATTTTGTGCGTTGTTTTCAGAGGTTTCTATTTTCCTTACAGATTGTGAGTATGGCCTTGAATCCTGAGTTTTCTTGTCTTGCTTTTCTGCTGTGCTTCTGGTGTCCTCGACTCTTAGCAATTCTCTGAATTTAATGAAGTTTGTTGATGACAGTGGTTTGGTGAGGGTGTCGGCTCGCTGGTAAGTCGCATGTATGTGTCTAACTTCTATATTTCCTTTAGTGACTTGTTCTCTGACAAAGTAGAGATCTATCTCGACATGCTTGGTTCTGGAATGTAGTATAGGATTTTTAGTCATGTGCACAGCGCTTAGGTTATCACACCACAGTATTGATTTGTCTTGCTTGACCTTTAGTTCTGAAAGTAGTGACCTTATCCACATCATTTCTGCTGTAGCATTGGATGTGCTTCTGTATTCAGCTTCAGTGCTGGATCTGGAGACTGTCGATTGCTTCTTTGAACACCATGACACAATATTTTCTCCCATGTAAATGCAGTATCCTGTTGTTGATTTCCTATCATCTGGGTCAGATGCCCAGTCTGCATCAGCATATCCTGTGATGTTATAGTTGTTGCATGCCTTAAAAGTGAGACCATAATTCACAGTTGCTTTTAGATATCTCAATATCCTTTTTACTGCCCTCCAGTGTGTGTCTAGGGGTTCCTGCATAAATTGACACACTTTGTTAACACTGTATGATATATCAGGTCTTGTAATTGTTGCATATTGTAATGCACCAACTACACTTCTATACTGTTTCATATTATCTATGGGTTCTCCCCTGTATTTGGATAAGGCTTGACTGCAAATCATTGGTGTAGGTTGACCCCTTGCTTCATACATTTGTGTTTTCTCCAGTATTTCACTAATGTATTTCCTTTGAGATAAAGTGATTTCTGTTGGTGATTTTGAGTTTACTTCAATCCCCAGGAAGTAGTTCAGCTCCCCTAGATCTTTGACTGAAAATTGCCTGTCTAGGTATTGCACCAGTATGTTGACTTCTGAGCTATTATTACCTGTAATAATTAAGTCATCAACATAAATAAGAATATATATGATGTAATTATCATTTGCCTTAATGAATAGAGAATTATCAGATTTAGTGGGCTGAAACCCCATTTTACTTAGGGTAGATTTCAGCTTGTCAAACCAAACTCTTGGAGCCTGTTTAAGACCATAAATAGCTTTGTGTAGTCTGCACACAAGATTGGTGTTTTGAATATATCCCTGAGGTTGCTCCATATAAACATCCTCTTCAAGAACACCATTAAGAAATGCATTATTTACATCAAGTTGCCTGAGTTTCCATCCTCTGCTGATTGCAATGGTTAGTATTACTCTTATTGTTGTTGGTTTGACTACAGGAGAAAAAGTCTCCTTGTAGTCAAATTCTTGTTGTTGGGTGAACCCTTTTGCCACCAGTCTTGCTTTGTATCTGTCAATTGATCCATCAGGCTTTCTTTTAAGTCTATATGTCCATTTGCAGCCTATAATGTTTTTATCTTGTGGTGGTTCAACTAATTTCCATGTTTGATTTCTTATAAGAGCTTGATATTCCTCGTTCATAGCCTTAACCCAGTTGTTATCAGCTTTTGCCTGTTCATAGTTGCAAGGTTCACTTTGATCAGTGACAGCAATGTATGTTTTGGGCTTAAAAATTCTACTTTTGGCCCTTGTTATCATTGGATGTGTGGGTTTTGGTTGCTCTTGAGTGTCAGGTTGTATCTCAGCATCTGCTTCTTCATTATTGTTACTCTGTTCTTCAACATGTTCACTATTATTGTTATCTTCATTATGGTATGGAACAGGTGACATGCTGCGTTGACTTGATGTTTGAACAGTACCACAGCCATGTGATGTTGTTTCTTCATATGTTTTCTCAGTTTCACCTGCACTTAAGGAGTCTGTATATACAGGTATGGGTGGAATAGATATGCTAGCATCATGCAATTTCTTAGTAGTTTTGATATTAATATCATGATATGGAAAAAATTTCTCGTTGAACATAACATGTCTGCTAATATACACATGTCCATTTCCATCTAAGCACTTGTATCCTTTCTGATTATCAGCATATCCTATAAAGGTACATGGTTTAGACCTGTAATCAAACTTATGCCTATTATAGGGTCTTAAATAAGGGTAGCATAAGCATCCAAAAGATTTTAAGAAATTATAATCAGGCTTTAGTTTAAAGAGTTTTTGAAATGGACTGATTCCATTAATTATCTTTGTTGGTAACCTATTTATCAAATAAACAGCAGTTTTAAAAGAATCAGGCCAAAATTTCAGTGGTAGTTTAGCTTGAGCTAATAAAGTCAAATCTGTTTCAACAATGTGTCTGTGCTCCCTTTCAACTAACCCATTCTGCTCAGAGGTGTGTGGGCAGGTAATTCTATGAATGATTCCCCTTTTATGAAAGTAGTCTTTTAATGGTTTATATTCTGTGCCACCATCAGACTGAAATACTTTTAATTGAGAATTAGTTTGCTTTTCAGCTTGAGTAATAAAATGCATCACAACATTACTAGTATCAGATTTTGATTTTAGTAAATAAATCCAAGTAAACCTGCTGTATACATCCACAAATGATACATAATAGTTGTACCCATAATCTGAGTTAATAGGTGCTGGACCCCATAGGTCAGTGGCAACTAGTTCTAATGGTTTAGTGTACTCAGTAGTTGAACTGATGAATGGTAGCTTATGACATTTACCCATTTGACAATATGTGCACAGGTAGGGTAAGGAAATATCATTGCACTTAATATTGTTCTCTACAATAACTTGCTTAGTAATCTTACTACTTGGATGACCTAGCTTGTTGTGCCATATATCAAATACACTCATCTCTTTTTCAGAGACACTAGTACTAAGATTACATTTCAGTTCTCTTCTTTCATTACTGCTGCAGGGTCTTTGATTGAACTTGTATAAACCATTGACTTCATTGCCCTGCAACAAAATTTTATTTGTCAGTATGTCCTTGATTAAACAGTGTTTAGGATAGAATTCAAAATATACTTTATTATCCTGAGCAAACTGTGATACACTTAGTAGATTCTTCTTTATGTCTGGTACTCTTAATAAATTTCTTAGCAATAAGTGTTTATTACCATTCAACATACCAAAACCAGTGTGAGTTATGCAAATAGACTTACCATTTCCCATAGAAACAGACTGATTACCTCTGTATTCCCTGCATCCTAGGTTTAGGTTTTCTAGATTATTTGTTAGATGGTTTGTTGCTCCAGAGTCTGGGTACCAGCTTTCATCACTTATGTGTTCAGACCTTGCTGTTTCATCTCCACTTGCTGTTCTTACCTCGCTTTGACTAGTTTGATCATTCTTTATTTGAGCAACATTCACATTTGCGTTGTTTCGAGGTTGATTGGGTGCATAGTTTTGGTTGAATCTAAAGTAACAATTGAGTGCAGTATATCCAATCTTTCCACAAATTTGACATTTAGGCCTGTTTGAGTTGTTATTTCTGCCCCTGCCTCTTCCTCTATTGTTGAATCCTCCTCTTTGTGGGTTTTGTCCAGATCTTTGATCTCTGTTTTCAAAACTATTTGCATAGTTTATGGATAAATCTGTTTCTTGAATCTTCTTGCTTTCAAGTCTTGCCTCATGAGATAATAGGATGGAGTGAACCTCTTCAAGAGGTGGTGTAACTCTCTATGATGAGATAATTGCCTCAACAGCTTCATAATCATTGCTCAAACCATTCAAGATATTCAATACTTGTTCAGATTCTATCACTTTCTGTCCTGCAGCCTCAAGCTGATCACTTAAGGTCTTCATCTTTGAGAGGTATTCTCTCATTGTACTGTTACCTTTTCTTGCATTTTGAATTTGTCTTCTGTAATGCATTATCTTTGCAGCGGATTGAGCATTAAAATTTCTGTCAACATTAACCCAGATTTCATTTGAGGTTTTACAACCAACAACTTGTGAAATTAGACTGTCACTAATGGATGACAGCAACCAAGAACTGATTAGTCTATCCTGTCTATGATACTTTACATATTCTTTATTGGATATCACTCTGTTTTCTTTATCAGTAACATAAGCAGATGGAACTGCGAGTGTACCATAGATATATCCTTCTAGACCATAACCTTGAATTGCCGTTTCTATCTGATATTTCCAATTCAAGTAGTTTGTTTCATCAAGTTTTATTGAAATTAACTGCGTTTGAGGACTAATAGAGGTTTTGACCAATTGATCTACAGGAGATGGAATAACAGGAGAATTTATGGGTGGAATTAGAGATGAGGCAGTTTCAGTGGTGGATTTGTCACCCATGATGACAAAGATGATACAAGAAATGAAAGAACTGAGAGTAGTACTTACAGAAATGAATTCAGAATGCCAAGATCAAGATTGCAATTCAATTGTAATTTGCAATCAGAAGAGAGATTAATCTTACTGGTATAGCAGCCCTTTGAATTGCTTTCTTGAATTTTCAGGTGATCTGATTTTGTTTTTCTTGATGCTTTAAATCTGATCTGCTTCAAGAAAGTTGATTGTTAGAATTAGATGCAGCCTGCAACAATTGCTTGGCAGGGATTGAATTTTGTAGCAGCCAGTTGAAATAAACTTGGCGAGGCTCGAATTCGATGCAGCCAGTGATGGATGCGTGGCGTGGCACTGATCTTGACGATCACAACAACTCTCAAGTGATAAGTTTATCAACTTTGATGAGAGGGATCCCCAAATGATGATAATACTCTAATGGGGATACTAATATGATTCTTAAATGTTTTTCAAGAGCAAATTTTGCTGTTAAGCCTTCGCTCTGATACCATAAAAGAATTTGTAATTGAATATGTTGAGATCTCTGTTTTGATTTGTATTTGAGGATGAAATGGCTGAATGGAGAAACTGAATGATGGATGATTTTTATTCAATACAGATAAGTTTACATAGACACATATATATAGTTACATATGTAACGTTTGTACAGTTAATCTTATGTTTATCCTTGTTGTGGCCCAGATGGCTTTTGGGCCTTGATCCAGCAGCTGATCCAACTGCAGAAGATATATGCCTAACCGCTGAACTGATTACAGTATCCTTCATTTTATTGTGGTTAATCAGCTCTTGGAAGTGTTTTTTTTCCATTTCCATGATTATATTTAAAATCCTGCTACTAACATGATTCATCCTCGTTTATACAAAGAATGCCTTTCTTCTAAGGTATATTTCATTTCTATCCACCAATTCTTTTTGTTGATCCACACTTGACTTTATCCACATTTTTTTACAAGTTTATCCACGTGCGGATGAACTTAATAATTTATTAGTTTATCCATGTGAATTTACTAATTGTTTTATCATGATTTTAAGAATCAAGTGTTTTATGTACTTAATGAAATGCATCATGCATCATAGTTCATGTACAAATGATGTTTTAGATCATGGTTACATAGGACGTGGTTCGATACGAAACGCGGTACGAAAACGGATATGTGGAAGGCTGTCTTGAATGTTTCTGGTACGAGGGAGCGCGTGGGTACGATGGAACGCAAAGGTACGAAACATGTTTTTTCTTTTACTTTGGAAAAACTGATCCATTTATTTTTTATGTTAATTACCAAATTTTGTGAAGATCTTGCAAATTTACAACTGCCCTTTCAATCTATATGTAAATTGATATATTATATAGTTGTCCTTCCAATGTACATTACAACCATATACATTTGTACAACGCAGATCAAAGAGTCATTTTTTCTTTTCAAAAACTTGTGCGTCATCATCTTCTTTTCGCGCCCGCTAACGTTTACAGGTCACGTTTCGTTATCGGGGACAAACAAACCGTTTCGTGGAACGTGGCCACGTCCCACGTTCCTTATTTCTTGTTTTAGATATAATATACTAATATCATAAAGAGAGCAATCATGCAATCACATCATTAGGTCTGAACAGACCATAAAACCCTGTGCTGCTGCAATTTCAAGCCCATGCTTAAAGCAGCCGTAGATGTTTCTTTCAATCATTAATTAATGTAATCAAAATGCAGTAACAATTTGAATAACTATAGGCAACTAAGGTTGAACCCATGTGAAGAATAATCACAGAAAATGCACTAAACTAGCAGGAAGCTAAACTAAAGCATGCAATTCAGAGATATAATACAAAGTAAACTTGTTTTATATATTATTTATTATACTGCAACTAAAATGTACTATAGAAGTGCATCAAATAAAAATCCAACATTTTTTCTGCATAGACAGCAAAACATAACAATCAGCTAAAAGTTATAAAAAAAAAAAAAAAAAAAAAAAAAAAAAAAAAAAAAATCTATCCACGAAAATCTAGTTCAGCTATATCACATCTGTAGCACAAAGCTAGAAAATTGCTAAAATAACAATAGGAAGTCAACAAACGGGCCAAACCAGTATTGGTCATCCTCAGACTGCATGGTAATGAGAAGAACAAGAAAGCAAATTTGAAATCTTACTATTGTTGTTTTCTATTATTATTTTTTTGGATCTTTTTGATGTAAGTATTAGGCAAGGAATGGAAGTAAACCCGGAAAAGAAGATGCAGCCAAATATAAGTTAGGTGGATGAAGTAATCAATTTTTAAAAATAATTCAGACCATAAAAAAAGGAACTAATCCAAAAAAATAGGGTGGATTAACTAATAGTTAAGGTGGATATGAATAAAATTTATTAGTAATTAATATTTTCATCATGGATCTTTCTACATGTGTACCAGTCTACAAATCTTTGTAAATTTCTGCATGGCAATAGGTTAATTGTTTTATACAGAAAACAATAGTAATAAGTCTATAGAAAATCAAAATGAACCAAAACCCAGTAAAAGCACCTGCATTTTTGGAAAGCACTGAACTTTATGCCATTTTCGAAAATGATTGAACCTTTATGCGAATACTGACCAAAGGTTACCTTTATGCAAATCACACATGCCTAAACATTGCTCTATCTGCTTTGTAACAATTAACTAAAAGTCATAACCAATAAAGCATTTTAAATATAATTTATTACATTACATATATAATATCCATCAATGAAAAGGAAAGATGGAAAAGACATGTACGTGTGTTTATAAGCCTGTAAACCAAAAGTTGAGAATTGGGAATATCCACGGGCTTCATCTGTTGAGTAGAACCACCAAAAAGCTCCATTGAGGTTAAAAATGAAGTAGTTTACAAAACCTTTGGAGTTACTTTCTGAGAAGGAAAAGGTAAAAGAATAAGAACAGTACCATAACATGCAATATGTGAATTACAATATTTTATAAAGGAACTGCAAATGTTTACTTTGTTCTATCATCGGCGGTTTACGATATTCGAATTTGAAAGGAGAATACAAATCAAATCAAAAAAATTAAAGAAACCATACAAAATAATCTCAGAATTAGTCAAAAACTTAGATATGAATAAGTATAAAGATTCATTTAACCCATAATTAGTCAGATCTTTCAATCTAATATAAAATATGTAAGAATCAGCTACTTAATCTTCTCAGTTTGCACTCAAATGTAATGGTAAAATTTTCATCCCATAATCAAGTAAGCAGGCCGCGTTGGATAACTATGCTACCCACTCATCGATATTAGCTGTAAAAGAATGTTGCTGCATGTAACTACTATTCCCTAGAAGAATGTTTCGACATGCAAACGATGTAATTGCTATGGACGTATACCAAAGTACCGATTAAGAAAGTCCAGTTCCAAAAGCAACACATCCTTCAGACCACTGATTTAGTACCAAAGCATACAAATTATATTACAAACTTAGTAAAGAATAAAATAGATGACTCCACTGAAAGCAACATGGATGTAAATTTATTTGATAAGCTGTAATATATTACAAGTAACACAATGAGTCAAAATGCCAATACAAATATCATCACATCTATACACCCAACTGACCTTAAAATACCAAACAATTATTCAATTATTACATCAAAAAAATCACAATGACAAATTAAGACATCTAACAAGAATTCAGTCTTGTTCCTCTAGTTGATAACGCAACTTTTGTTGCTTTGAACTTAATCAAACATGGAAATGATGACTCAACTTATTAACATAACTCAACATTCGCTATACAACAAAGACCATCTTTTAACATCCATACGGAAAACTAATTGTATACAAAACTAATTAGGCCAACAAGTAACTAATTATATTGCAAACGTTTAATCATCAAGTACTGTTCCTTTGTTATTTAATACAATTAATGTTCATAATATATTATCCATGTTTAAGGGTTAATATTGTTCTTCTGGTGATATACCCGAATACATTCACAATAAATTAGTACAGAACTAATTTACAAGTTGGAACCGTTTGTTATGTAAGCTCAACAAGCCAAATGGCTGCAATATACTATGGAAAAAAACAGAGATTGAGGCGCAAAAAGGAATCAATGTATACATGTATATAATAGTAAAAACCAATGTAGTTTATTGCTACAATGCATAATTGAACTGGTCATGTGGATCAACAGAAACCACGAAACTTTAACTGATCATGCAGAAAAAACCCGCAAATAACTGATCAATATCTTAACCAACATATATATATATATATATATATATATATATATATATATATATATATATATATACATATATATATATACATATATACATATACATATATACATGGGAAAGTCTATTTTGACACAATTGGTGACACAATGAATTCTCACCATTGGATTGCCCCCTGAATTCCACATTTCCATGTAAAGACAAAAAGATCCAATTGTGCAGATCTTTTGTGTCACCAAACTTTGTCAAAATAGACGCTCCATATATATATATATATATATATATATATATATATATATATATATATATATATATATATACACACACACATACATACACACACAAAAGAAAAATGAAATAATAAAATTGCACCACTTGAATTTACTATCCTGAACAATATTCACATTATATATAAAAACAATGAAAGCATGCAGATTGAAGACAGTTTGATTGGAAAAGTAAAAGACTATACACCAAACACCTATGAACTAGATTCATAATTAGATCCGAATAGTGATATATATATATAATATAACAAAGTTACTTGATATATTGTTCGAATAATTAGTCAATAAAAAAATAAAATAAAAAGTAGAATTTGTTACCAAATAAAAAGAACTGCACACTTTGCAAAAATATTAAATATGTCGTAGGACATTAAAATATCCACTATGTATACAATCGCTTTAAGGGCACTCCCAGCAGTGGGAGTATGAGTTGAAATGGGATAGATATTGCCGAACTCGCGTTCCAGCAGTGTGGGGAGCAATTGTAAATGGCGAGAATCCCCATTCACATATTGAGAGCGACGACACTATACTGATTTCTGAAAACCATTTAGCATCTAAGCGGTTTTCAAAAATCCGTTTTGGGTTTAAATCTTTGTTTTAATACCGTTCAGATTTTTTTTTATTTCTTTTTGCTTAAACGGTTTTCTAAAAACCGTCTAAGGTTTTATTATTAAAAAAAAAATTAGGCAGCGGCTTCCCACCGACTACTGGATCGGTGAGAGCAACCCCCGCTTGAACAATGGAAACCCACACTTATTTCCACCAAGCTGCTGGGAATGCTCTAATGAGACCTGGTTACTGTAAAGTGAGAAGCAACATTAAAATATCCAATATGCATGGACACACATATCAGAAATCTTCAATGCATGAAAAGAGAGTTTTTGCAACAAGTTTCAATGAATAAAATAAATCTGGATTTCAAAATGCGTTTAGTTTCTACATTATTGAATTCAATTCATACCAAAATATGTAAAAGTTGCAATGAGTCAATCATTAAATAAACCATGGTTTTGATAGAGAAATAATACTTGATTCACGCTCACGAATGCTGGTGAGTAGCAGAAGATGTCATGAACGCTGAATTTTTCTTTTTTTCCATATTGATCTATAACTTCGATCTCTACTTGTCACCTGAAAAATAACATTAATCTTCAGCTTGTAATTACTTAAAAGTTTCCGATGTTCGAAAATTCGTCTATTTCCCTCTACTCACATGTGATAAACTAGTGTAATTAAAGTAGCAAAAGGAAGGAATTGTGTGATTCCGTGTTGATGGAAGTAAGATATGAGGAGTCGAAACTTCTTGATCCAATTCACCAATCGATTGGCGCGGTACATTCAATTTACTTCTAAAGTGGCTGAGGGAAGATCTGGAATAGTCACAATCGAAGAATAATTGTTCATGAGATTAAAAACATCATTTGTCATCAGATTCCAATATAATACAAAGGAACATTAATTGTATTAAATAACACAGGAACAATACTTGAATCACGCACATACTACAGATTCCAAAACCTGGCGCCTAAATTCGCGAACTAGGTCAACAACAGATTTACAAAGATGAGATGCTTTAGGGTTTCCTGGGAAGATCTATGAAGAAAGATCAGCATGACGATCAGCGGAGAGAAAATGATAGCTAACAGGGAGCTCGATATTATATCTCTAATCGAGAAAGAGGCGGCCGGTTTTTGTATTTGGGAATGATTTTCGATTTAGTCTTGGGTCAGTTAAGGATGAGCAAGCCTAGTTTGCATTTTGGCGCTTTTGGGTCAGCATTGGTATTTGTTTAATTTATAAATAAATAATGGAAATAATATTGAAACCCTTTGCCAAGTGATGAAACACTAGATAACCATTGCTGTGCTAGAAACATCTAAAATCCATTTCAAAATAAAAATTTCATGTGTTTCTATTTCGCACATTTGGTGTAGTGCGAGGAAATAATAACATATATAAAATGCTTGGAAAAAATAGTGGAGAATGTTATGAGTTCTCAAATTGATTTAGGAGGGGCAAGTTCTTCTGAATCTTGGTGGGGCCAGCAACGTAAAGCCAAAAAGCCTACAAGGAGGCCATTGTGGTATTACAATCAATTTTGAAATTATTTTTATGTGGTGTATCTCATGAGGGATTTGCATCATTATTGGTGGTCTTTTTGGGTTTGTTTTGAGATTGGTGTTGGTTGGAGGGTTGATGCGATCTCATATCAAGGTGGAGTGTTGTGACTTGTGATATTTATCACATGGATGTTGAAGCCGGAGATTTGGAGATCGGTAACTCGAGATTTTGGAAGTTGTAGCTGAAAGAGGTAGAAAATAGACTGAGCAGGTGGTCAGACGTCTAAGGCATCAGGTCATATGTAACAACCCGAAATTTTGACAATGAATAAACTAGTTATTCAATTAGATTTCCAAAATAGAAATTTTTGTAAACAATGGAATTTGACCATGAATCTTTAACCAATGCGTTCGTCTCGGAATTCTGGTCAACTTCCATGTTTGGAGTTTCGCTACCGGAGCCGTATGAAAAAGTTATGAACGAAATATGAACAACAGGCGCAAACAAATAAATAATATATTTATTACCTTCTATAACCCGCCTTCACTGGGGAGTTTGGCCGAAGGGCGGTCGATCGCTCATAAGAGGGTGTCGACCGCTTCGGGCCTACAATTCCCAGTGATGGCTAGGTTTTTTAAGGGTATTTTCATTATATTTAATAATATAAACGGATGGATGTTTATTTAAATAAATCCAAAAATGTACGATATGACTACCTACCCTACGGGAAGTAATAAGTGACTAAGGATATTACCAAATGAGATCGGCTAGATGGTAAAGCGAGACACCCTCTCTCACCTTATAGGTATAGGTTATATGCGTGAATGGAGAAAGCCTTAACTAGTAGTGCTCCGTAGTTAGTGCCATCTATTTTATATTAACATTGAATAAATCATTGAGAGATATTGAGTAACCAATAGGTCAGCCTAGGGTCTTAAGTGATCGGGAGAATCCATCCTAAATCTATCGATTGATAGTGAGGCGTTAAGAAAATAAGGGTATGAGTATGAGTAAATGACCTTCGTAATTAGGAGTTCATTTCTCGGTTTAAAAATCAATTAGTCCTGGTTTAAAGGTTCCATAAATGTATGCGTAAATGTTCTATCTCGATATCGATATACTTTGGGGATACTACCTAGGGAAGGGTGGTTTGAGTTATGCGTAATTGTTTCCGAGGTTAGGTTAGAATTACTAATATTGACAGGCATACATCTTTGGTTGAACTAAACGGGATACATTTATGTATTGTAATCTGTGTTGTACATGTCCTGTTCACCAGAATCTTGTCATTCTAACCCCCCTCCTCATTACAACCTCCCAGGTTTTCTAGAGAAGGTCGGGTTCTCACTGGTGTTTACGTTTGGCTTTCGGTTCTCGTTTTCTCTCATGCTCGGTATTGGCAAACTGACTTACTTCAAAAGGTAGTTACTTGAGTTGATACTAGTTTATCCTACTTGTTTCCGTTGTGAGTTACCTTATCGTACGCTAATTATGTTCATGCACATTTATTTGAAGGTACCAGATTTACACGCTCCATGCTTAGATGTGTTCGATTTTTGTCGAATTTTGGGCGTAGAAAAGTGTGGAATGTTACATTTGGTATCAGAGCATAAGTTAGATGATCAGATGAATTAGTTAAAATTAGAACTTGTGAGAGAATATAATTCGATTTTCTTTTATGTTTTATTCGTCTTTCTTACTCGACTTTAATTTATTTCAACGATGAATTAGTCGTGGGCCTATTTATATAGAACGGTCTTAAGCGACTAAGAGTTGAAATATGTTTAGTTGGGGTTTCTAGCCAATTTTTTCGTACTCCATAGTACATTGGCAATTTCGTTGTGAAGAGCATGAGGACGACATATGGTGGATTCCGTTGATTTAAGTTTGGAGACTGGACACAAATCTAGCTATAACGGAGATAGTCGCAACTTTTGGTTTTTGGTTTCGTTTGGTAGTCCCAGTCGAAGACCTTACCTTGGTCTGAAATGGGAAATCCATGCTAATATGTCATATCCATTCGGAAGTAATTACAAGGTATGACTATTCGATACTTCATTAAAAATTCTAGATATTCTTTTGTTAAAACATTCATTTGAGTTCTTGGCCATGTTTTCGAGGAAATTTTATTTTTAAAAAACTTTTTGGAAAATAAAATGGATTTAGGAAAGTTTTGAAATTACGGTTTCGAAAAAAATAATTTTATAAAAATATAGTTTTTTGAAGATATGATTTTAAAATTTTAATCTATTCGTGTTTCAGAATTGTTGGGCTTTGTGTGATTTTAATAAATATAATTCGATTGGTTGAAAGACGGGAATTGGATATGACAAGGAATATGCCACTAAACTTGAAAATAATTAATACTCATTCCATGTGATTTTTAGTATCCCTCTGTTTTTATATATTGGATGGTTTATTGAAGTCATCACAATTAATCCTCAAGATTTTAAAGTTTTTACATTTTTTAATGCGAAAAGATTTTTTCCGTTTGCAATACAAACTGGAATATAAATAATAAAGATAGAAATAATAAATTGGATTTATAATACGAAACTATTTGTTTATAATAAATTCCATTTTTTTGAATTTTTTTTAAATTTTTCTTTGAAAAGACTAAGTAAAATCCTTCGTCTTGATTTTTGGGGTATTTGATTTCGAATTGCTTTGTTTGTGTAACAGCTAGGTAAGGGGAAAATCCGTTTCAGTTTATATTACGGATTTCTAGCTGATTTTCTGTTCTAAGTTCGTTCTTCGTTCGTCGCAGCATCGTTGTTGAGACTACTTTGAATCTTTGGAAACGGTTCGAAGTTTGACTATGGTCTTTGATATCGCCATGATGAGGGTAATTGTTTTTCGGATTGCGTCAAATCTTAAAAGATGACACGGGACGATTAATATTTTAATCCGACCTAATAAGGTCAAGGTTCAATCTTTGTTCAGAACCCATTTAATTGTTGACCGTTTGGCGTTATGCTAGATTGGTCAACTAGTTGATGATTTTGGTACAACTTGGACCTAGGACTTAACCACAAAAAGTTGCATCCAAACCACCCCCTTTACTTCTTTCTTTCGTCCTTCCTTCCTCATCTAGCCGAACAATATTCTTATTCTTCTTCTCTTTCTTCATTGTCGCCTCGTCTTCCCCTTTTCGTGCTTGTTTGCACGTTAGATCTTACCCCACTAATATTCCAAGACCTAATTTCTTCTCTCCGATCATTTCTTAGTCCATAATACATATTTGCACTACCGATCTTACTCGTACCATTTAAGTTTTATTCTTCGGCAGAGATCATTTGGTTGGGTCGGAATGAGAAAAAAGGTATCACCGCTTTAGGGCTAAGTAAATTTGTCATGGCAGTTGGACTTGCACTAGTCCGTTACTTCGAGATCTTAGAATTTGATTGTTGCTTGTGCGGCATCCGCCTTTGGTAAACCTTGTTGGAATAGGTTCTTTCGAAGATGATCGTTGTTCGGAGATGAAGAGTAAGTCGTCTTTGGATGGTTTATCTGAGGAGAATCTCGATAAGATTTTTAGAGGCATCCGTGTTTTATGTGGACTTTTATTGTCTTTTGTTTGACCGGCTTTGAAGATTTTGCAGCAAATCTCTTTTTCTTAATGTCGATTTTTTTTGTTCGGAGATCTATGTTGAAACTACCCATGTTGATGTGTGACTTATTTAACACATTATCCCAATAATAGGAAGTCATGACTAGATTTATTGCATGATGCAAAAATCAGTCTTTTGATAAACCGATGGCGTAACCATCATTTTGTGTCGCATCATATTTGATTCAGCTTGTTGTTCTTGCGGGTTGTCTCATTGACTTACTTTCTGTAATTTCGCCTATCCATTTTGTTTTTAGATAATGCTAGATGAATTTCCATGAGGAGCAGTTTTGTGGTAGGTTTCTTTTCTTATTGCAAATTCTCTCTTAGAAGGGATGGTGATGTGGAAACCTCCAATAACACCAGCAATGTTTTTAACACAAGATGTAGCATTTTGCAATCATGATATGATTAATGCAAGGTCATAAAAATGTTTGAGTTGCAGTCGCGGAGCAAGACACCTCATTGCTTATAGCCATTTTTTGGAAGGATCGATGTTATTGTCTTGTTGTCGTCTTCAATGTTTCCCCTTGTTCTTGGCTTTGTGATGATTCGTGCTTTTTGAAATTGTACGACTTTTTAAAGAGATTTCTATGTTTGGAAATATTTATGTCATTCACGCATGTTCGTTTGAATAAAATCTCATTTTCTTATCTAACTAACAGTTGTCCTAGACCAGGAAAAAAATAGACTTCTGTATTGGATAAATTTTGGTAAAGGACATGTTTTGTGTTGTTATCGTCACGGGTGTAATTAGCCAGTTGTTCCTTATTAAGTTAAAATTTATTTCGTCCTTTTGTGAGTGGTTCCAGTTTTCGCGTTTTTTCATGACTAACATCTTTTTTCGTCAAGACTTGAATCGTTTAAGTTTCCGCAAAATACATCTTTGAAATTTTTTGCGAGCATTGTTTGAAAAAAAAACTTTTATCTTTTTTAAATTTTACCGATTTACTTTCTTTTATTTTGGTTGGCATAAAAACGCAGAATTTAGGTACGGCAGTTTGCGCGTGTTTAAATGTCTGTTTTACATTAAAATAGATGGTTTGAATGACAAAAAGCGCACCAAAATTTTAGTTTTCATGCAGATCGGGATGGAACGTAAAGCAATGTTGAAAAGAATTTTTCAAAAAATTATAAAAAGAGTTTTAAAGGGGAAATTTATTTTTGTGAAAAATTTCGATTTTTGGTCACATGAACAGCATAAGGAAGATTTTTGGATGGATTGTGCATGCATTTTAGCGGTGCAATAGGACCAACGATGCGATAAAAACGTTAATGACAACAAGGAAAAAATTGCTTTAGCCTTGGAAACGTTGTTTCCATACCTTGTCAGCGATGCACGCAAGTTGTCACTTAACTCATTTTACATTTTAATGATTGTTTTAAGCCTCTTTTACAGTCTACAAATGGAAATATTTGGAGTATTTTGGGGAACTGAGGTGAAATACTATCCATTATAGGTTGGAAAATAGAATACTAATAAGCGAAGGGAACATTAAAAATTTTCGCTTTGATTTTCTTTTTCTAGTTTAGGAGAAAAAAAATAGGAAACGATTAGATGTGTTGACGTTTTGGATGATAGGGTTTGGATATAAAATTTATTTGCTTTACATTTTTATTCGTAATCGTGTGATGGTTATAGATGAAAACAGATTTTCAAATTTTGCATTCATATATAACTGCCAATATATTTAGGATGCTTTCATCATGATTTCAAAAGCGTTTTAAAAAAAATTAATGCATACATACTGGAGGATCCGATGTAGAATAATTATGCATATATGTTTTGTGGTTGAAATGCATTATGTACACTATGCACATGCACATTTGGTCGCAAAATGAATGTACACTATTTGGTTGTGTAGGATAGGATAAGTAGTTGTCAGAATTTCGGGATGAAATTCCTTTTAAGGGAGGAAGAATGTAACAACTCGGAATTTCGACAATGAATAAACTAGTTATTTCATTAGATTTCAAAAAATAGGAATTACTACAATCAATGGGATTTGACAATGGAATTTTAACCATTGCGTTCATCTCAGAATTCTGGTGAACTTTCATTTTTGGAGTTTCGCGAACGGAATCTGTATGAAAAAGTTACGGACGAAATACGAAAAACGGAAGGAAACAAACAGAATAAATAATATATTTGTTACCTACTTTAACCCACCTTCACTAGGCAGTTTGGCCGAAAGGCATTCGACCACTCTAGAAGGGTGTCGACCGCTTCGGGCTTGTAGTGCCCAGTGACGGCCACAATTTTAAAGGGTATTTTCCTTATATTTTATAATATAAATGGGCGGATGTTTATTTGAATAAATCTAAAAATGTCCGATATGACTACCTATCCTACGAGAAGTAGTAAGTGACTAAGGAGATTATCAAATGAGGTCAGCTAGATGGTAAATCAAAGCACCCTCTTTCACCTTACACGGGGTATGGGTTATATGCGTGAATGACGGAAGCCATAACTAGTAGGACCCTGTAGCTAGTGCCCCTAGTTTATATTAACATTGAATAAATCATCGAGAGGTATTGAGTGACCAACAGGTCCGCCTAAGGTCTTAAGTGATCAGGAGGATCCACCCTAAATCTATCAGTTGATAGCGAGGAGGCGTTAAGAAACTAAGGATGTGCGTATAAGTAATAAACACCGTAATTAGGAATTCACTTCTCGGTATAATAGTCAGTTAGTCCTGGTTTCAAGGCTTCATAAATGTATGTGTAAACGTTCTATCTCCGTATCAATATAATTTGGGGATGCTACCTTGGTAATGGTTATTTGAGTCGTGCATAATTGTTTCCGAGGTTAGGTTATAATTAATAACCTAGGCAGGCATACATATTTGGTTTAACCAAACGTGATACATCTGTGTATTGCAATGTGTGTTGCACATTTCTTATTTACCACAGTCTTGTTGTTTTGGCCCCTCTCCTCATTACAACCTCTCAGGTTTTCTAGAGAAGGTCGGGTACTCACAGGCGTTTTAGTTTGGCTTTCGTTTCTCGTTCTCTCTCATGCTCGGTATTAGCAAAGTGACTTACTTGAAAAACGCAATTACTTGAGTTGATACTAGTATATCCTATTTGTTTCCACTATGAGTTATCTTATCGTACTCTGATTCTGCTCATTTATTTGCATGTACCAGATTTATACACTCCGTGCTTTGATGTGTTCGAGTTTCAATTTTTGTCGAAATTTAGGCGTAGAAACGTGTGGCTTGTTACATTAGACATCTGAGTTGCCAAGAAATTGTTTTCCGAGAGTTTGTTCAGACGTGGCCTTATTTGGACGAGCTTTATGAAGGATTTATTTCAAGATATTTTAGATCCCAATTGGGTGTAGACCAAATCTTTCTAGTTTCCTATATAAACATCTCTTTACAGATAAATTTATTTGTACAAGGAAGGGAAAAAAAACTTTTTTTTTTTTTTTTTTTTTTTTTTGAATTGAGATATCTTCTCAATTCTAGATCTTTATTTTTATTCAATTATTGGATTAATAAAGGCTTGTTTTGTTGAATTCATTTGTTATTGTTTACTTATTCCCCTTCTAAAATCTAATTGTGTAGTGATCATAAGGAAACCCTAACACTGTTACGTAACGACGGTCGGAACAAAGCCCCAATTCTTTCCACATATGGCATACACATATGAGTTTGGCGTACACGTCCTTGTAAGAAATGGAATCCCGGTTGTTACGTGCCTACCAACTCATATTTGTACTCCACTCCTTCAATTTATTCCGTGATGTGGGACTATTTATTCAAACGAGCATTCCTTCCTTAATAACATGCGAGGCAATCCTAACAGTCTCACCCTTGACTCCTACACCATGAGTGTCTTTTGAGAGCAGTGCCTTACCTTCGTGGCCCAGTCCATAACCTTAGGTTTTGATACCACTATTATGTAACAACGGTCGCAACAAAGCCTCCTTGTTTCCACATAGGGCGCACACATTCTTATAACAAAAGGAATCCCTATTGTTATGTGTACCAACTCATATTTGTGGTTATTACGTGATATGGGACTATTTATTCAAACCGTCATTCCTTCCTTAACAACATGTGAATTACAATAAATACATCAAGTCTACAACACCAATGTCTACCATCAGATAATATGTACAAAACATCAAATCATACTGTCTACTCAACCACCAAGTCGTACTACACAAAAAATATACCTCATTCCAGAACCTGTAGAGCCAGCAGATGATGGAAAGCGGTCACGTTGTTGCATGAACTCAGCCATACACTGCTCCAGAAACTATGTCATCTCAATGGTACAACAGCGATTCTGGTCCTCAAGTTGCGCCACTCTAGACCTTATGTCCTTGATCTCTGCTAAGTCAATATCTTCTCTGGTCTACGTGCTCTGTCTCTGAGTGATAGCCTGTAATAATTATTTAATAATTTTTTTTATCATAGAGCGATTATATTGATTATCTATAACTCATAAATTTTATTTTATTCTTAAAATAAAAATAAAATCACGGCAAAAAATTGATTACCACTTGATTTTCAAACCCATAACGTCTTTTCCGCGATGGTGGATCCATAACAGACTGAAATATAACATCCACATCATCTATCGTGAGATGCTCTCAACTAGTATTAGCTAGAATCTACTGGCACCGCCCCATAAACTTTGTCTGCATGACCAAATAAGAACGTAGATAAAATTAATATCATGATATCATATTTCATTACAACATAACAATTGTTACAAATACTACTACAAAAAATGAAATATGCTTACATGGCTCTTTCTAGATTTTTCATCGTGCTATATATATGAGACTGTCCCATCCTGATTTACATGCTCGATGGCAAGCATACAAGTAGATATATCCATATGCGACACTAGCACCTTCCGCTCAGCCTTCTGAATTTGATTATTATATACAATTATTATACATTCAAAATTATATAGAATATTAACTATTTATAATTCGAATTTATAAAATCTACCAACTCCTGCCGATACTGCTAAAATGATTTTGATCCTTCTTGATGAGTGACTGGATTTATTTTCCTATTTGCAGAGTTTCTTTCCAACTCTGCCTGTATATTCAAAATTTTGATTCTCCTCGATGAGTGATTGGATTTATAAATTTTGCATTTTTATTTTCAAGAGCTCATCATTATAATGGATATTGATGTTATATCAGAAAATTAAATGGAATATCGCCTATTGTTACAAATATCTTATACAAACAATCACATATGGATTTTAACTTCGTAGCTGTTTCAAAACTTTAATTCTGTTACGTTAAAAGTGCATTAATAGATAAAATCCGTTACATGATAAATGTTTAGTTTTTCCAATCACTTATATATGTGACTCAGAATTTCCAATAATAAGATTACAGACACATAAAATTATTGATTTACGTGTGGAACCTAACACTTCACTCAAGTCATTGCTTGTCGGTCTTAGTAAACCCCACGGGTAGTGATATACCACGATTTTTCAACGCCTTCACATTACCTAGATAGTCACCCCTAGAAATTGGCAGAGGTGACCCTCGAACCTGAGACCTATGTCTCCTCCCAATTCACGCAGACACATAAAATTAATTTTGTGAATGGTTGTTTCTTTAGATATTTATGTCTTCAACAATATATGTTACATGGAAGATTTGACAAACCGCATAAAGTTCCAAAATAGTTCAAATAATAAGAAAAAAAATTAAAAAAGCATGTCCCATGGAACAACATCGAATTATTATTTCCAATGTTTTTGCTTTTGTTTTTTAACAACTATAATCCATATCAAGCACAAATAAGGTGAGAAATTCCAGAAGGAAGCTTTATTTTTCTAAAAAGAAAAGAATTATAGTTTTATTTATTTACACTAAAAGGAGCAAGTATGAAATGGGTAGATATTTGCACTTAAACTTTAAAATTCAATAACAAAATGAACTATTTGTATGCAAGCTACGATTTTTTTGAAGAATTTAAGGACGTCTCATGCATTGCGCCTTTCAAGGGAAAAGTGGATTATGTTTGAAAATAAAAAGGCCTTTGCTCATTTAACTAGTTGATTATACCATAAAATAAAATAAAAATGATACCACTAGTACAATTGCGTAATGGTAGGGAAACGACCGTTAGATTGAACAGATAAAAAAGTAGCTTTCTCTAATTTAATCTTAATTGAACATAAAAAAAATAATGTGATAGAGGATATTTAAAATTTGAAAGATAAATGGAGACAAAAGTGGGGAGATTTAAGTAAATTAGACTTGTGAGAATTAAGTAAATAAAATTGATGAGATTTAAGGAGACATGTTATAGACATGTTCCATATTATTTTTGCTTCGAAAAAATTGATTTTGACCAAATTACAGTAAGCAAACCTCCATAACGGTCAGTTTGATAAATAGGTAGCAAATGTAGGTTCAAGTAGTTAAGGATGCGCTTTTGGGAAAGCTAGCAGAAGTTCTATTTTAAAAGGGGTAATTTCATTGAAGGGTGTTGAATTTTTGTTATACATATACATATACATATACATATACATACATATACATACATACATACATATATATATATATATATATATATATATATGCAGTCCCCATTGTTTTCCACCACATCCGTTTCTCTCCCTCTACTAGTTTTCTCCCATTTCACTATCTTATTTTAATATAAATGAAAAGCGAAAATAGGGGGCTATTGGGGTGTTTTTGAATGCTTCTTATATTCTTACACACACACACACACACACACACACACACACACACACACACACACACACACACACATATATATATATAGGCGTCGGCCTCCACAGCACTAGCCCATCGGTTAAGGACCGCGCTATGGTAATAGTGGTGTGGGTTCGAAACCCAAAATGACATGCTAAGAGTTTACCATATGCATAAGCTAAGATCAACCACTTATATGGTACTCGCGGACCGTGCTAGGTGGGAGGATTTTACGGCTCCGGTCGGTTTCCCTCCTGAGCAAATTCAAGAAAAATATTAGGGCTGACAATTTAACCACAAAATTAGACATAAAATGAGTGACACAAAGCCTTAACCGTCGGATTCTTTTGTTTTTATACGGAGAGGTGGAATTCATGGAGTGTTCTAATGGTGCAAATCAATTGTGTCGCCATTTGTATTTAAATAGACTTTCCCATACAAACATACATATACATACATACATATGCATATACATATACATATACATATACATACATATACATACATATATACATATATATATATATATATATATATATATGTCTGAAAGTATATTTAGACATAAAATGGTGACACAAATTTAAACACAAGCAATCTCTACCACTAGATTTCCCCATGAATTCCACCTTCCACATAAAGACAAAAAATCGTACGGTACAGAGTTTGTGTCTCTAGTTTTGTGTCCCAATACCCACTTCATATATATATATATATATATATATATATATATATATATATACACACACACACACATACACACATACTCACACATACATACATACACACATACATACAAACACACACACACACACACACACACACACACACACACACACATATATATATATATATATATATATATTTGAAAATTGGTTCACTTTATTGCTAAAATCAATAAAACCTCCTTTATAAGCCTCGTTAAAATCTTGTAATCCCCCTAACCAAAATGGGTACTTACAAGAAAAAAGAGTACTTATAAATTTGGTATACATCATAACGAAAACAATAACTAAAGAGTACAACAAAAGTGAGAAAAGAAAAAGCAAAACGGATCACAAGCCTCTAAGCCCAACCAGGCCCAACGTATTCGTCTCCAAATTCAATGTTTCAACACTTCAAAGTCAACCAGTATCTCTGAGTTCGATGCCCCATCTACCCAAAATTAATTCACTTCTCCTATCTCGAGAAACTTTGCTTCCATTATTATTCACCAACCATTTGATTTCTCTTTCAATTTTCCAGAGTCGTGACGAAGAATTCAAACTATTGCCATGGAAAACTCTCAGATTTCTTTCTTTCCAGATGGAGTAAACAGCACACGTAAAGGTAGCACATGCCAAGTCTTTCAGTTGATCTTTTCTCTTGAAATTGTTATTTATAATCATTGCTTCTTCTTTCAGATCCGTTAAATTTAGAGCAAGATCCAATTTTTGCTTCAAAGATAACCATATAAACACTGAAAAATCACACGAGAAGAATAGATGTTGAATAGTCTTGGGATGATTGATGCAAAGGTGGCACAGAAGATCTGAAATGTTACTAAAGCGCTGAATTTTGTCCTTCGTGTTTAATCTGCCAAGAATAGCAAGGTAAGAAATAAAAGACATTTTTCTACGATTTTTACTATGCCATATTACTGAAAAAAGTTCTTCCTGATGTTCATGATTTCGTAGACAATCCCATGCTTTATGAAAAGAAAACTGGCCACCTTCACACCATTCATAAAAATCATGTCTTTTATTTGGATAAGTGGAGTTGGAGCTAATTTCTTCAATCAATTCTCTTGTGGCTAGATGGATTTCAGGTATAAACACCTCATTTCTGATAATACAATTTACTTTCTGATCTGCAACACCAATAAGATTCAATCTGTCATAACCAAGCTAGTCTACCAAACTTTTACAGTTTATTCAGGGTTCATGCCACATATAAGTATCATCACCATTGACAATAACTTTATTAAACAACTATTTGGATCTTTTCCTTAGCCTTAGCATAGATTTCCATGTTGAAGATGCATTATTGTCTAGAGCCATTGTCCAATTTTTTTTGCAATATTTATTATAAATCCATTTACTCCAAAGTGATGTATTAGATAGAAATTTCCAAAGCAACTTCACACATACTGCTTTTTTAAGATCTGAAAGATTTTTTAATCCAACACCACCTTCAACCTTTGGCCTACATAAATTTTGCTAAGACACTTTGTGTGACGAACCCTCCCAAAAGAAATTAGCACAGATTGAATGCAACTTTTCTATAGTATATTCTGGAATTTGATAAATGAAGATCCAATAAAAATAATGGGAGTAATAACAGTATTAATCAATTCAGCCCTCCCTGCAAAACTGAGTAATTTTGTTTTCCAACCATTAATTTTACCTTGTATTCTTTGAATGAGAGAGTTACATTCTGAATAGTGTAAATAATTGGTTGATAAAGGGATTCCCAAGTATTTTATAGGTAAAGTTTCTTGCTGAAATTGCAAAATATGTAGAATCTGCTCTGAATTTGTCACTGAATTGCTGAAGAACACTTTAGTCTTTGATGCATATTAAGTCCAGCATACAAACTTAGATTCCGAAAAATCCTCTTTAAAGTTTGAGCATTCAATATAAATGATTTACCGAAGATCATTAAATCATCAGCATACAATAGTGAGAAATAATTGGTTGAATTGTACTGCTTGGTTGAAAATTCTTTTGTTGAGTTGCTTCGTCCATCATAAAAGAAAAATATTGCATAGCAATAGAGAATAGATATGGAGACAAAGGGTCACCCTGTTTAATTCCCTTATTTGATGTTATAAAGTCTTTTGGAACCCCATAATCATTATTGAATAAGTTGCAGTTGACATACACTAAAAAATGATGTTTATGAAATGTATAGGAAAACCCATACAAGACATAATATAACAAATGAACTCTCTATTCACATGATCATATGCCTTCTGCAAGTCAACTTTAACACACATTTTTGGCATCCCCTTTTTCTTAAAATCCCTCAATAATTCATGTGCTAGTAATATATTGTCACAAATGTATCTATCATAGATAAAAGCACTCTGATTTTCCGAGATTAAATGAGGCAAAAAATGTTTTAGTCTATTACATAAAATCTTAGAAAATATTTTATAATAGACATTACAATAAGCAATTAGCCTATAATGTGCTATCTCGGAAGGTCTATCATTTTTGGGGATTAATGTGATGAAAGTATGATTCAAAGACCTAGGCAGTTTACCTGAACTGAAAATATCAGAAATAGCCATAAGCAACTCATTTTTCAAATTATCCCAATGGATTTTGAAGAACTTTGCATTAATGCCATCTGGCCAGGGCTAGAATCATCATTTATAGAATATAATGCATCTTTTATTTCTGATAAATCATTTGATTTCAAAAGAAATTGCTGTCCTTCTGAATTAATAGTGGCAATAGGATGAAAGTATGGAAATGTTGTATTGCTTGAGCCATTAAAAATATCTTGAAAATAATTGATAGCTTGAACCTCAATATCCTCAGCTTTGTATAATAAATATCCATTTTGATCAATTAATGCTCTAATGTGATTAAAAAACCTCCTATTTGTCATTCTAGAATAAAAGAACTTAGAATTAGTGTCTGACTGTTGCAACCAAGATACCTTTGCTTGCTATTTAAGCCCATTGAAGTAAATTTGTTGTAAATTCCGATATTCTCTTTTGGATGACATGTAATTTTCATACAAAAGAATGTCCTCTGGATCACTATCAGCAGTTTTTTCTAATTGTAAAGCAATTTTTTCAGCTTGTTTGAGGTTTGCAGAATTTTTATCTCTTAGTTTGTTCCAATTCTTCAATAAAGTTTTAAAGTTTTTGAGTTTTTGCATTGACTGATATCCACTAAAACCCCAAACTGTAGCATTTAAACCCTTATGAACAACATCTTTATAACCTTCCAAATTATGCCAATCATTTCTATATCTAAAAGGAAATCCCTTAACCTCTGAAGTAGAAATAAGATCTAGCATTATTGGATTATGATCACTTGATTTTTGTGTAAAAGATAGAGCTTTCATATGCAAAAATAAATGAAGACAACAGTTATTCACCAGTATTTTGTCAATACTTGTAGCAATGCCCTTTCGATGCCATGTAAAATAAAAACCCATAGGTTTAACTTCTGATATAGATGTCTAAAATAAAAGTTTCTGAAATTCTCTAACTTGTTGAAAAGGAACATACAAACCCCCTCTTTTATCGTTTGGAGATAACACATTATTGTAATCCCCCATAAGAATCCAGGCATTATCAATTAGACTTGCTTCATTTACTAAATCTTGCCATAAATTGATCCTTTCTGCAAAAATATTACTAGCATGTACAATTGTGAATACCATCCCAAATCCTCTTTTATTGCTAGCATTTAATGTAAAGTGTTGAAAAGAAAATGATAAGAGTGCCACATCTCATACCTTAGTGTCCAATATTAATAAAATCCTACCAGAAGATATTGATGAATTATTTGTTATTGATCTCCAAGAGCAAGGAAGCATAGAGGCAAACAGTAATAGATTATTAGTCGATAGTTTTGTTTCAATTAAACCAACAAGTGTTGATTTAATGAAATTCAGGAGAGATAACACTTCCTTCATACGAAAACCAGTGTTCATCCCCCAGACATTCCACGTTAGCAATGTCATTTAATCGAAGATGAACTCCTTGTATTTCTTTTAGAAGGAGGAATTGCTTTTGAAGAAACTGTTGTGCTATCATTTTTACCATAGTTAACATTTTTTTCTACCATACTTGACACATCTATTTGTTTGCCTTTTTCCTTAGTCACTTCTTTATCATGCTCTGAAATTGCTTCCGCTACAATGTTTAATTCATCTGGCATCACACTTTCAGGTAGCTTGGAATTCAGAAAATCCAAATCATCAACGGGAGAAGAAGAGGTACATTCAACATCATTTGCATCTTGCATTTTATCAGTATTAGCTTGTTCAGCTTCAAGTTCTTTAGATGTCTCATTAAGTTCATCTTGACAATCAGGTGGAATCCAACGTGGATCCACGGATACATCATGAAAAGATTCCTCATGCCCAAACAGTTTACATTGAAGACATTTGGCAGGCACAAATTCATATTCCACTGCTATGTTAACTTTTGATCCATTATGCATTAGAATAGGAATTTCTGTTTTCAGATCTGATATTGTATCAATTGATAATAAGACTCTAGCATATTCTATAAAAAAATTACTTGATGTATTCTCATCTATTAAAACTGGATTTGCAATGTAACTTGCTATCATTTGAATAGCGTCTAAAGTCTAAAACTCCATAGGCAGATCTATCAATCTAATCCAGATCTGAACTATGTCACTTTGTTTCTTTGCATAATCATATCCTGACACCCATTTATCAATCAAAAGTAGTCTACCAAAGTAAGAATATGTAGTGCTTTCTGAAATCCGAGAGAAATTAGAATGATCTTCAAATTGTACAGCAAAATCATATGAGCGAGAAACATGAATATGAAAATTACCCTGTGGTCTCCATACTTTAGAAATATAGTCTTTAAGCTTGATGGATGATAACCTGAAGTGGATCGGAATTAATGCTAAAGTATTAATCCAAGCTTCTGCCGATTTGTTGAAAATCTTTTCAGGGATGAACACATATTCTGTGGATGGTTTTACAAATGTTAGGCTTCGAGCAGATTGATCCAGTATATTGTTATCATTTAGAACTCCAGTATGATCTGAAATAGGATTTGTTGTATTTGATTTGGATTGAAACTTTTCTGATGAGGAGCGGAAAGGAAATCTCGAGTTTGTTTGTTACGGACGCCATTAAAATGTAAAACAGACAGAAAAAATATCATGGCCAATATATATCATACATATATATAAGTGTTATCATTGACATAATGAACATAAAAAACTTAAATGTTCACTAGATCTAGAACCGAAATGTAAATGGGTTTTTCAAACTTTCTAAAACAAAATAGTTAATTTAATATTTTTAAATGGTCGGAACGGAATTGAAAATGGGAAATTTGAGCCTTGCCATAAACACATAATAAATCAGCCAATTAACATAAAAAGAGAAAGAGCATTAGTTAAAACATGGGCATACCTTAATTTTCTTCGATCAAACTATATTAAAACAATAATTAAAATTCATACCAATTACATATAGCACAAACAAATAATGTATTAAAGTACCATTCACTATTAAAGTTTTGAGTTTATTTCAATGCTTTCGGAAACACCATCGATGTCAGATGCATTGGATGCAAATGTGTTAGACGTCAATGTGTCGTTTCAACGAAATAAAAACCTTCCGTCGGGCCTCCCCCTTCCTGACCTCCACTTCCCGCCCCTTCAACTGAGAGCACCACCTTCAAACCATCAGAAAACATATTTTGCCAATCAAGTATGGATAAAGCGACATGAGGATGTTTGATATCCTCGAGGACACTTCAGATGACGACGCCAAGGCATTTGCAACGTACTTGATCTCTGACTTTCGTATGCGTAGTATGCGGTGTGTTTGATGTATTTTTTTATCATCCATATGTATGTACCATTATTTGATTTTGGTAGTGTACTTTGAAAAAAAATCCGCATTTACTACTAGTTTGACCATAGAAAATTTATGTTACGAACAAATTTGTATAACCTCTTAATACATCATTTAATACTCCGTTTACTTTTCCCATTCAATTCACCATTCAAAAACATAGCATACATTCATTTAACTTTAACTGTTCAGTTAACTGTTCGATCGATTTATTCATTTTAACCACTCGTCAGCGTCAAGAACGAACCCTAAAAATTGTCGATGTAACGGTCTAATATTAAGAACAATTAAATAGAGGACAAACGAATGTACCACAAAGATTAAACAAAGAATAATTGGACAATTTTTTGGTATGTATCGAACTCTATTTATGCAATCTGTGTATTCCCGCAAGAGACTATAATATGAAAACTTTGGTTAAACACATGAAGTGCAATAAAATTGGACAAAAACGTTCATAGTCGTCCCCGAATATAATTAGGTCCAAAAAACCTAGTATAAGATACGATCCTCGGCTTCAATTTGAACAAAGCGACGGATGAAGAATATACACACTACCACTCCACGAAGAACTACGTTTACAAACTACCCACCATCAAAATAGATATTAAGAGCATCTCCAATGCATGTGTTTTTTAATGTAAAGTAAATCCACATAGATTATTTACATTTTCATGTTGTTTTTAGTCTTCAATGCTAATGTTAATGTCTTGTGTAACATGATGTGGCAATCTTATTGTTAGACATTGTGAAATAAAATGTCTAGTTCTAGACATTATATTTCACAATGTTAAAGGTTATGCACCACTTATTTTTTGACACATATGCATATTTCAGCATTTAAGCACATTTGTGTTGGAGTAATTAATTTATTTTTATTGTAATATACAAATAAATTCATTTCACGTTGTCTAGTTCTTGGTGCCACATAGATTTCACATTGTGAAGGATTGAAGATGCCCTAAGCGTAATTAACCCCAGTGCAATCTTCAATAATGATTTTACTGAGTACATATGCCTAGTTCAACGCATACATAAAATGATTGTATGTTCAACGTAAGGTTGTCAATTTGGTGAGTGTTACTTGCCAGCCGTCATAAAGATGTCTGCACTGGATTGAGCCTTCGTGAGTATTTAGGTAGCAGATGTAATTCAACTTTGGAAGCATAGATTTCACATAATTCTTCTCCTCCAATTCCCAAACCATAATGTTATCCGACTCGGTTGTGATTTCCGATAAATCAAACCATCATAGACTTGAAGACCAACAGTAACTGCGAGAATCAGACCAAGTTATATGTAGCGACACAGAATTTTTGGCTATTTAAATTTGAGTATTTAAATCTATTTTAAATATTATTTTTGGAATACGCATAATTAATTATTGCTAGTTTTCTAGTTTTGATTCAATTGAAGATGTTTTATCTGCGCACGCAATTTAAAAGCGAATCACTAAATTAATTAAAATTAAAATAACACTGTTTTTTTAAACGGAGTTGGAATTTGACTAAACGGGTTTTGTTGGGTTCGGAACGTTAAAACGTAATAGTACGTCCATTTCCATTTCATTTGGGGTTCGTAAATGTCGGTACAAATTTGCAGCATCGAACACGGTAGAATAAAGTTTAATTGTATAAAAATAATACTATATATATAATGCTTCCAAGTTCCACCCTTAATCTACGTAACCAACCCTATACATGATATTACACAAGATTGTTATTGAATCTCCGTGGGGTTCCCTCGGAAACTAGGCTAATCCCAGATTGAATTTATAGTCTTAGCTTAGTGCACTTAATCAAATTAGACTTGTATGAATCCATATATGAGAAAGAAGTAAAGTAAGGTAACTAAGAGGTATGGGGGATAAATGTTTGTCCTTGTTATTAAAAAAACTGATACTCTTCTAAGTTCTAACAATTTAAAACAATATAGACTTGTCTCCCCATTCTTATTTACTGGACCACTTTCATGAGCACCGAAATCTCATGGAACTAGACATGACAATATATGCATTAGGGGCAAGCATTTCCTTTTCGTACTTGAAGGTCTTCGAAACAATCAAATACACGCATACAGGCTATCCTCTAAATGACAACTTAGGAAATGAAAACTCTTCAAATAAGCACATGCCCAGCTACTTTAATAAATGCCTAGTCACTGTATGTTCTTCACGCACAGACTATTATTCTGGACCCTATATTTTTCTTCTCCTATGCTATTCGTTCTTCCCCAAATAATACGCAGGGCTCCATCTAACCTACCTTCCTATGTAAAAATCATATCAACTTTCCTATCATGGTGTACAAATTCCCTCATACATCTGAAGCAAAATAACACGGCTGCTCTATGCCTTGTGTTTTCGATGGCTACACGGCTACTCTATCCTGCATAGAAACAACACATGCCTACACCGATGTTCCTACCTCTGCATGCTATTTCATTTTCTTTCCAACTTACAGCTGCGCAGATGCTAACAGTGCAAATTAGCACAGCTGCCCCATATTTCAGCTTGCACAGGGAAGAATCAAATCACTGTAACTGTAAGCCTAAAATCTAACCTACCCACCATTCCTTCACTACCAAGCTGTTGAATTCCTTGCCCGTTAAGGTGTTGAAACCGTGTGTGCCACTCTTCCTCTGCTATAAATACTAGCATGTTCATCATCTTTCATTAAACATCTTTCCAGTGAAGTGAACGAAAGGTTACAGGAAAAAGAAAACCCCTACGCCTTCATTTTTAATTCGAAAGTCCTTATCCATTGTATAGGATCCAAGTATCAACGAAGAAAGTAATGAGAGTGGTTAGTTCGACATCGAGGAGGGAACTGGCGAAGCACCGTAGCCAGTGGAGGCCGAGAATGTCAGTAAAATTTCAAGTTGATGTTGAATTGGATAGCAAGTGAGAGATTGTTTTTCAAAAGAGGAAGTGATACTTTATTGCAACTTTGCTTACAATTTTTTTGCTTGCTTACAAATGAGACATACCCCTCCTATTTATACTAGTTCACATTTCAAATGAATGGTTGAGATGTATTTAATCCTATGGTACATAACTTTTCTCTAGAGTTTTCTATAACTCTCCTACAAAATATCTAGACTTTTTATACATTATTAAAGAGTAGAAAGCTTCTAGATTCTAATTATTTTATTACAACATGAAAAAGGATAAGTCTAGGCTCCTTCCATATCAACATGTATCTAGATATTTCTTCTTCTAGTCTTCACTTTTAACTTTTCCTCTTCAAATTATTTGTAGCCCAATCTCATGGCTCAAATCAAGTTTAATTTTTCAACATTCCCCCGTAAACTTGACTTGGTTACTCCAAGCATCTCTCGTAGTCTTTGAAAGTCTTCATGCTTCAATGCCTTTGTAAAGATATCCGCTACCTGTTCTTTTGAGTTGATATACTTTCCTTATACTTCCTTTGTTGCAATTCTCTCTCGAATAAAGTGATAACGTTTATCGATGTGTGAACTCCATTCATGGAAGACGGGATTCTTAGCTAGAGCGAAAGATGACTTCTTATCCATGTAGATTTCTATTGCATTTTTCTATGGCATGTGTAACTCCTTCAACAAATGTCGAAGGCAAATAGCACGACGAATACGAGTTGAAGCAGCAACATATTCAGCTTCACAACTGGAAAGCGTCACGATCGGTTGTTTTTTGAACTCCAGGTGAAAGCTCTATCTCCCATAAAGAAGACAAATCCAGTTGTGCTTTTACGATCATCAACATCTCCAGCCCAATCGCTATCACTATAACCAATCAACTTGAAATTGTTAGACTTTGAATATAACAAGCCAAAATCAATGGTACCTTTGATGTATCGAAGAATTCTTTTTGCAGTCTTCAAGTGTGATGTCGTAGGAGCTTCCATATGGCGGCTAATGGGTCCAACACCATAAAGTATATCGGGCTTTGTGCATGTGAGATATCTCAAGCTACCAATAAGACTCTTGAATAATGTAGGATCTACTTCTTCTTCGTTAGTGTATTTCGAGAGATTTGTCCCACATTCTATCGGATACTTACTGGCTTACTTCCATCCATCTTAAATTTCTTCAATATTTCCTTTGCATATGCTTCTTGTGAAATAAATATGCCGTGCTCACTTTGAGTTACTTAGATGCCAAGATAATATGACATGAGTCCGATATCCATCATTTCAAATTCTAAACTCATCTCCTTCTTAAAATCCTCAAATGCTTTTGGATTATTGCCAGTAAAAATCAAATCATCCACGTACAAACATACAGTCAAGATATCTCCACTTCGGTCTGTTTTTACGTAAAGAGCATGTTAATGGGGGCATTTTATAAAGTTATTTTCTAAAAAATATTTATCATTTCTAGTATTCTATGCTCTAGGGGCTTGTTTCAAACCATAAAGTGCTTTTTTCAATCTTAAAACTTTTCCTTCATGTCCTTTAATTTTATAGCCAGGTAGTTGCTCCACATAAACTTCTTCTTCTAATTTTCCATTTAAGAAAGCTGATTTTACATCCATTTGATATATTTTCCATTTGTTTTGGGTTGTTAAAGAGATTAGTAATCTTATAGTTTCTAAGCGAGCAACAGGAGAAAACACCTCTTCATAATCTATACCAATCTTTGCTTGTATCCCTTGGCTACCAATCTAGCTTTGTATCTTTCAACTTCTCCTTTAGCATTCTTCTTTACTTTGTACACCCATTTTACTCCAATAGCTTTGTGTCCTTTTGGTAAATTAGCTAGCTCCCATGTATCATTCTTCACAATGGCTTTGATTTCTTCATCCATAGCATTTCTCCATCTTTTGTCTTCTTTTGCTTCTTCGTAATCTATTGGCTCACAGTTTGCAAAAAGAGAAAATAAAGTAATATCATCAGAAAGTGGTGTTACCTCATATAGTTCTTGTAATGATCTCATACGTAGGACCCTTTCACTTGAGCTTTCTTCTTGTGGAGATTCTTCTTGAGTGCATGATGGAGATGATGGTGTTGGACTAGTTGGCTCTTCGTGCACATCATTGATTTCTTCTACTTCTTCATAAAAGGGGAGGAAATTATAATCATCTTCTTGTATGCTCCAATTTCAAGTATTTTCTTCATCAAACTCCACATCTCGACTAACAACAACTTTTCCATTTACTGGATTATATAACTTATACCCTTTTGCCTGCGGGTTATAGCCAATGAAAATATATTTTTCATTTTTATCATCTGACTTGGAGCATCTTTGGTCCGGCACATGGGCATATGCAATGCTTCTGAAAACTTTCAAGTGAGATATACATGGTTTTCTACCACTCCATGCTTCTTCGGGGGTTTTGTTCCACACACTCCGAGTTGGAAAGCGATTTGCTAAATATACCGCGCATTTGATGGCTTCGGCCCAAAACTCTTTAGGAACATTTTTGTTCTTTAACATGCTTCATGCTAGGGCTGTCAACGGATACTTTCGGATATGGAGAGTGCCATATCCGTATCCGCATTCGAAACCATTTTCGGATATCGGATATCCGTATCCGCGGATACGGACGGATATCGGATAATTATCCGCTGCGCCAACAATCGATAAATCAATGAATATAAATGAATTTTTTTTAGCTTAATATTAATCTTTTTCAACCTAATTGATTACTAAATTGCTTAAAACAAATAAATATGATGATAATATATAATTTTGAGCAATTAACATGTGTTTAGTAGACTTGTAATTTTGCAAATTAATAAATTAGTATATTTAATTATGTTAAAATACACATAATTTAAGCTATAATCGGGAAAAAAGCGGACGGATAATTTTCGGATGCGGATATACCTATATCTGCATCCGCATCCGCTTTCCCGGATATCGGTTATTTATCCGCTTTTCGGATACGAATGCGGATGGTTTTCGGATTTTTCGGATATCCATTGACAGCCCTACTTCATGCCATGTTGAGAAGAGATTTATTCTTCCTTTCCACAACCCCATTTTGTTGTGGAGTATACGGGACGGTTAAGGGACGATGAATTCCATTTTCTTCACAAATTTTCTCAAATTCTTTAGAGGTAAATTCCCCACCGCGTTGAACCTCATAGCTTTTATCTTATAACCACTTTCATTTTCTACGAAAGCTTTGAATTTCTTAAAAGCATCAAATACATCGGACTTTTGTTTAAGGAAATAGGCCCAAGTTTTTCTATTATAATCATCAATAAATAAAGCAAAGTAATTACTTTTCCCAAGTGAACATGGTTTTATTGGACCACAAATACCAGTGTGAATCAACTCTAATGGTTCTCTAGCCCTTGTGTTGGACTCTTTTGGAAAACTGTTCCTTGATTGTTTTCCAAATAAACACCCTTCACATAGTTGATTCATATTATCAATTCATGGTAATCCTTTTGCCTTGTTTTTATTCTTTAACAACTTCAAACCCTCAAAATTAAGATGTCCAAATCTTAAGTGCCAAAGCCATGATGAATCTTTATAGCATGATTTTAAGCATTTCACAATACCGTTTGAAATATGAAGTGGAAACATTCTATTTTTCGACATCTCTACTTTAGTAACCAAATTTCCTTTAGCATCTATCATGGAAAGGCTAAGATTTTTCATATGAATATCATATCCTTTTTCTAAAAGTTGCCCCAAGCTTAGAATGTTACTTTTCATATTAGGCACATAATATACATTAGAGATAAAGTCATGTTTTCCATTTTTCAAGTAGATTGATATTTTTTCTTTTCCCTTAACGGGAATTTTGGATTCATCACTAAAGTGAATGTTTCCACTTACCGATTCATCAAGCTCTGTGAACATATTCCTTCTTCCACACATATGATTGCTTGCCCCCGTATCTAAATACCATGTGTTAGCATTACCACTTTCATCTCCTTTGTGTGCCAAGAGTAGTGTAGAATATTCTTCCTCTTCTTTAGTAAAGTTAGATCTCTTAGGAACTTTATTAGAAGTAGATCCACATTTAGAAGCAAAATGCCCAAATTTATCACAATTATAATATTTAATTTGTGATTTACCATACCTTGGCCTTCCATTTTGTTTCATGTTTCCTCCTCTTTCTCGACCTCTTGTAGCATATGTGTTTTGGCTTCTCTCCTCTTTATTGAAAGATTTGTAACCACCTCTTCCATAGCTTTGGCCTCGACCTCTTCCTCTTTGTCTATGACCTCTTATAATTCTTTCATTCTCGCTCAAGGTGAGTTTGGTTTGAAGAGCTTTCTCTAATGGCTCTTCCTTAACCCTTTTCTTTAATTTTTCTTCATAGGCTTGAAGCGATCCCATGAGTTGATCAACGGTCATGGATTCTAGATCTTTAGATTCTTCAGTAGCTACTACTATATAATCGAATTTTGATTCTAAAGATCGTATAATTTTCTCAACCACTCTAGAGTCTTCCAATTTTTCACCATATCTTTTCATTTAATTTACTAAAGAAAAAACTCATGAAAAATAATCATCAATCGTTTCGGTTGATTTCATATGTAAATCTTCAAACTCACCTCACATAGTTTGTAGTTTTATCTTCTTCACTTTATCAATGCCCTTGAATGCATTCTTAAAAATCTCCGATGCTTCCTTACTACTTTTTGCACTTGGCACCTTCTCAAACATTGATTCATCCAAACCTTGATGAATGAGAGTAAGAGCCTTTCGGTCCTTCTTTCTTGTATCAATCAATTTATCCCTTTGATTTTGGGATAAAATGGTGATGTAGGCGGGTTCAACATACCCATTTTCAATGATATCCCACACATCTTGTGATCCAAGCAACGCCTTCATGCGGATACTCCAATTATCATACTACTCCTTCTTTAGCAATTGAACTTGAAATGGAGTCGCCCTATTTTTTAACCAATGACCTGGCTCTGATACCAATGTTAGTAAAATTCTCAAGTTGATGTTGAATTGGATAGCAAGTGAAAATGAGAGATTATTTTCAAATGAGGAAGTGATACTTTATTGCAACTTTGCTTACAAATTTTTTGCTTGGATACAAATGAGACATACCCCTCCTATTTATACTAGTTCACATCTCAAATGAATGGTTGAGATGTATTTAATCCTACGGTACATAGGCTTTCACTAGAGTTTTCTATAACTCTCCTACAAAATATCTAGGGTTTTTATACATAATTAAAGAGTAGAAAGCTTCTAGATTCTAATTATTTCATTACAACATGAAAAAGGATAATTCTAGGCTCCTTCCATATCAACATGTATCTAGATATTTCTATCTAGATATTTCTTGTTCTAGGCTTCTCTTTTAACTTTTCCTCTTCAAATTATTTGTAGCCCATTCTCATGGCCCAAGTCAAGTTTAATTTTTCAATAGAGAAGGGGAGGTACTAGTGACGTTCAAGTTGCTGGTGACCGGGTCCTCCTTTTTCTAGTAACGAGAACTGAAAGGCGGTTTCACTTTAGCAAGATGGGAGGGATACATGGGTACATGTTAGGCTTGGGAAAAGTTTCAGAAATAGAAAAATGGCGGGTGGTTGAGTTTAACTAGTACGCAGTGGGTAGGCATAGTGTTTGTGCAAGAAGGAGGAAGCGGAAATAGTTCCGCTTGGTATAATGGAGATACTTGAATGCGAGAGCAAGGCCAGTGGGAGAATATGGTGTGGCGCCTGTGCATGGAAGTGGGAAGGTGGAGCGGATGTACCAGAACGGGACGCTGGGTGGTCGGGGTGAGGCTGGAAACGACGGACGGGAAGCTAAGAACAGGAGGCGCGAAAATATGGGAAGAAGCTGGGTTATAGAAAATAAAAGAAGTGGTATAGGAAAGATGAGTAGTTGTTGAAAAGCAGGTTTAAGGAGGAGGAAGTGTGCTTTACACAGCTGGGCTTTGGGAGCAGGGATTGGGAGCTGGTATATGTGAAAGGAGTATAAGGAAGGGCGGCGGCAGCTTGGTCACGGTTTTAAAATATGAAGGAAAAGTATGCGCTCTATTTCTATGATGAACACGAACATGGTGGCAGCACATCTAAGGGGGGGAGAAGCGGGTGTGTTATCAGACATGGGAGGAGGAGTGAAACATGGTGAAGTAGGTCGACCTGTGACGCATGGTGGAGTAATTGGTCTGATCAGAAGTAATTGGAATTTCGTGTAATTTCAAACGTTGTTTTAAAATTGTACAGAACAACGCAGAAATCGGTCATTGAAAACAAAGGTGAGTTCATTCTCATACGTTTCTGAAATGCTATGATGTGTTAAATTCATATAATTAAAATTTATCGTTGATATATATTGGTTGATTAGATGCCTTGGATGCCCATTTTTGATTGAATGGTTGACATTAATTATATTATCGTTGTTTAATTATATGCTGTTATAAAATATTACAATGATCTGTGATGCAGGGAAGAACCGGTAGGGGGAATCAAACCGGATTCCTCAAATATTTAGTATGCTGTTTATTTCATATTACATATGAACTGATTAAACCCCGTTGACATTAAACATGTTCGTTGTTGAATATTGTTGAGGTTCGAATCAATATATAGTATTGGTTGAGGAATTTATAACAGATGGCCAAAAATATAAACTGTTTTATAAAGATTGATTCACCGTCAGGTGAATCGCTAGAAATGAGGTTATAAAATTTATTTTATAACCGAATACGGATTGTTTCTAAATATATGATTTTAAATGAAGTTTCTAAAAAGTAAATCAACTAATCACATATATACATTGATTGTGTTAACCAATAATCACCATTTTTGTACCGAAATCTACCGTGCACGAAGCACGTGTTTATTAAGTGGTTATTAAACGATTTTATTAAGCTGATTCGATTAAGCAGAATTAAGTAACAATTAGAACGGGTGTATATTAATATTGATTATTATTCATAATAATCAAAGTGAATGGAATTATTTTAATTAATTATATTACTAATGAATGGCAAGCGCTAAATGGAATTGATTAACAAATAAATCATGTTTAGAGGCTTCGTTAACTGGAATTGTTTTATTAATTTAATGGGAATTGTTAATGGTGAAGTAAACCATTTTTATTTTAATAAATGTTGAAACTTGATTTTTGGTTATTTAACAATAATTGAAGGGATACTTTGGAAATGCAAATTTAGAAATGGAAGCGTGTGAAGTTTAAAAGCCATGTTATGATAAATGAATACTTAAGCAATTTGAGGTATAATAATATAAGTAATGATTAAACCAAAGTCTTATTAGTTGGATTATTTGAAATTCAATATTTTGTGAAGTTATAAAACTCGAATTTCTATTGAATATATATTATTGAAACAGGTTATTAGAAATGACATTTGAATAAAGTCATTTGAATAACGTAAAAGCCAGGATTTGGAATTAAAGAATTTGAACTTAACTTGGGATTAGTTGAAATGAATGATTTTCTAAATATTTATCTGATGTTGGTTTCGGCCTTCGGGGTTGATATTTAGGGAATTATTTTCTTACTGATTTACGGTTAGGAACTAATGAAGTATGAAATGGAAATTGAAAATTGAAACTGGAACCTAAGTTTGAATTAGAGCAGTTAAACGAGATAAGTTATAAAGATGCAATTTAAATTTGCCATAAAAGTAAAGAGATGAGATTTCATCAAGATATAACTAAAATGGGATTTGTTTTGATACTGAGAATGAAATATCGGGTTTCGGTATTACAAATAATATCCATCTTAAGGTAAGAACGTTGTTGATCAAGGACTGAGAGGTAATTAAAATACCCAACTTGAATGACTTCAGGATTATCGAAGGATAATATTAGTTGTAATGGTGGAGGTGTTTTGAGAAATAATAACGTAACGTTATTTGAATTTTTTTGGAATATATATGATAGGATTCCAGATAAAAAGGGAATTAAAAATTTGTTAGAGAATATGAAATTATATTTCCCTAATAAAGGAAATAAAAGAAGATTTGCGAAAATATAATGATATTGTCAAAGCAAGGAGATGGAGATTTGGAACGAGTTTATTCTAAAAAGGAAAGAGGTGATTATGGTGTTCAAATAACGAAGCCCAAGGAGATGTCGTAACGATTGGTTTTTACGAATAATAAGTAAATAGATTTCTCAATTATAGATAATAAGTAATGTTGTAGCAATATTTTGAAATGGTAGTTAGTGGGGAAATTTGATATGATTTAAGATATTTTTTTTCTAGTATATAAGTAAATGATTTGAGAGATATATTAAAGCTGATACATTATTCTGGATATACTATTTTTAATGGCCAAGTGACGTTGTATGCTAAACCAACGGATTTATTTTATTGTTTATTTTGATAGTTAAACAACCGACTATCAAAACCTGGCCCAACGTTATTGGTGCGGAAAGACCGGGATCGAATTTATATTCGAAAACCATTCCGAACCAACGAATACGTAAACGAAGAAGAGATCTGATCGAGATGGAGCAATTAAAGACCGTAAATCTTCATGAGCGGAGAAATTGCTATTGAATTTCTCTGGCTGATCCTAGAGATATATATTCGATTGTGATTCTGTCGTGATTGGAATCTACGGAGTGCAAGGACTACTCGCTACTGATCCATGGGGTGATTCTTATATTGGATGCAGTAGGAGAGTACTTTCGGTTCATCCTGTTCCTGGATGACTTATATGGATGGATGTATGACAGGGTATTTCCTAAAAACCACGTACGTTGATTTTTACAAATATACCGAGTTAGTGGCGAAGCGGGGCACTTCTTTTATGCCTAGAGTATATTTGTGGACGTCAATTAGTGATTTGACGGATCTGACGATGTAACATTCAAAGTGAATGATGGCCAGATGTTCCAAAAGTCGATTATAACCTCAAGCCTCATCAACTGGGAAATGACAAAAATTGGGCAGGCAGCATGGCTATGTGGGTCGCTCCCATTAAGTGTATTGTCATCATCAAGAGAATATTCATATTTGTTACTTCTTTTCATTTCTATATCTCCCGGAGAGAAATGAGTGGTCGGTCATGTGTGGTTGGGTTGCAAGACGTTCTTGTTGAACCCAGTGTATTCCTCTCTAGAGATACATTATCGGTAGGTGGATGCATACCTTGTCATAGTCGGAATCCAATCTCCAATAAGCGCCCTTGGTTCTGGTTGTATACTATATATGTGGAGCATGAGATGCAAGCATTCTGCTAGATTCTATTTACTTGTATTTAGAGTCTATTATAATATCAGAGTAAGATATTGATTTCAAAATGGTTTGGGTTATAGTAAGGTAAAAACCGTCCATGTTTATGTGTGAGCTAGTCTTACTATTATCCTTTTCTTTCAAAAGGATTTCAAAGTTAAACAAGTTGTTGTGCTATGAATTCACCACTGAAAGTATTCCAGACTGATCCGGGTGAATTTTGCTTTGCTTCAAATGTGCTCGGGTCAGACCAAGTATATTTACAGGTTAGATTTCGCTTGGAGTTCCAGAGAAGGAGTTGAAGTCGAGACGTATTCCATATATATACTGGTATTAGTTATTTCCGCTGTGTGTTGTATTGATCTGAATGTATAATCTAATGTGTAATCATATATATGCAGTTCTTTTGTATAAAGTATTATTAATTATTATATTTTGTCCATTCCGCTGTGAGACTCTGATCTTCTTATTCTTATATTCTAATATATTTTTCTTTCTTTTCTCACCCTCTAGCTTCTTTCTGTTAACTTTCTGGGTTTTCGATATTTGAGTTTGGATACGGGATGTATTAGTATCTGAATTCGAGTGTCAGATTCCCGAGTCACTACATTATAGACTTTATACAGAGAAGGATAAGGTTCAAGTTATAGAGTTAGAATATACAAGTTCTACGGGTACATCAAAGTTTGCTAAACATACCAAAATTATAAAAAATTACTAGTACTATATAACATGTATTACTATATGTACGTTTTTTTTTTTTTTACTTAAGTACGCATGTTTTTATCTTCTATATTTCACTTTTTCAAACTTAAGACACATTAATCAAAAATTAAAATTTTCTCACATCAAATCGAGTAAAATGTAACAAAAAATGTTCTAGTTTTTGCGTTAATATTGTAGGTTTTTTAATTTTTTTCTAGATTAGAACATTATTTTTGAATGTACTCCTAATTGAAATTTTAGGTTTCATAAAGGAATAATTCATTAACATTTTCATTAGCATACCTAGTTTGCATGAAATTTTAGTACTTTTAATGTTAATCTAATTGATGATATGGCCCACAAAAAAAGCAAGATAAAAATGCATTTTAGACTTTTAGTAACATATTTTCATAGAGAAATAATGGTTAAATGATTTTTGGTGTAAGAATAGAGTTTGTCTATGCTTTTATGCAAAAATATAAACTAAATAGGATGTAGAACAATGTAATTGTAAATCTAAACATACAAGTACATGATTCAGTCAAGGCTTTATCAAGCCATGACCTACTATGTTTTAGAATATTTATATTTAAGGTATCCATCAGCACAACGCATAAAAAGAAGGCTAATTCTATTCCAACCCAGAAAAATACTTAGTAGCCCCCATTTTATCAAAAAAGACAAGGACGAAAATACCCTTTCTCTATTTTTTTTTCTTTTCAGTTTTCTGCTCATCCCGCAGTTGTCATAAGTGGTTTCTTAGCGTACCTTGTAGTAGCCCTACGTGGTTTCTTATTGTACCCCGTAGAGCAACTACATGGTACTCTAAGGAACCACGTAGTACTACTACGAGCTACACAGTAAAACCATGTAGTCACCTTATGTGGAAGGGTATATTTTTTCTTTTTTTTTTAAAGTTAGAGGGGGGTTACTCAGCAAAATTGAAGGAATATCAGTTTTTTCAACTTTTAGGGGGGCTACTCAGCACATTGCTAGGTTGAAATAGAATTTGCCTAAAAAGAAAGCAAAGAGATGAAGTAAAAAAAATGATTGTCCATGTAATTGTCGAGGGATGGAATATAGAAACTATATTTTATTATATATAGAAAAGCTAAATGAATGAATGAAAATATCATGATTTTGATTTCCATGGAATTATTATTTCATTATGTGGTGCTCATATTAAATTATCAATCATGCGATCCACTATTTTGTAAATAATTTACATTTAGCTTGAGATATTGTATTCGATAGAAATAAATATAATCATATTTTAGCATTTTGCCAAGTTTTACTTATTCGTTCTCAAACAAACCTTTTGGAAAACTAGATAAAATAAAATTATCGTCATGCATATATATAATGTGATAGTATATCATAGTCAAAACAAGTATTTTGTTGACGCTACTATCGCTGTTATTATTAGGGATGACAATGAGACGGGTCTAGGGTCCAAACCTGCTTGACCCGCCCCTTTTTGACTCATTTAGACCCACCCTATAGGGTCTTTAGGGCGGGTAGACCCGTGATCCGCGATCCACTTTTGAAGGCTCGAGTCTAGGGTCGGGTCTGTGACATGGCTAACCCGCCCCAACCCGATCCGCATGATTGAAACATCACTGAAACACTTTATTATAAATATGATGATTACTTGTTAAAATTCTTAGGTATACATGATTATAACTCGAATATTATATTTTTTCAATCAACAAACTATAAAATTTTCATATTATTAAGTTACATCGATGATAATAATATAATAACAAATGCATACATTTTGAACTATTATCTTGTAACTCATTTTATTAAATTCTCTTATCATTGTGAACACGTTATAATATCTATATAATTTATCATTTAGTGATAAAAATGTAAGTATATAAACTTGTGTATATTAGAACACAATATCATCGGGTCGGGTCTACCCTGTCCTGTACGGGTTTCGGGTACGAGAAGAAATTTTGAACCCGCACTGGGACCACGGGGAGGGTCTGGGGCGGGGTTAAAAAATCCGGGTCGAGTCTGGGGTACAAGAAACCCGCCCCAACCCGCTCCATTGTCATTCCTAGTTATTATTACTTATGTTTGCAAGATTTCAAATGTAAGCTGTATTAATGATATAAGCTCTGCATAAATGAATAGAAACTTCCAAAAAATACTACACGATTATCAGATATCTATTATATCGTGGCAATGCGGTCCTAGTATTCTGTCACATGCGGACCTTTTCATTATGGCTTCTGCCTCTTGAGCCTTTGGGATGTTTGCTCCTGAGATTATCTATGTATTTTTTGTTTTCTGAACAAGCCGTGTACATCTGTACATAAATGGATGTACCCTACACTTCACTACAAGAAAAACCATACATCCCAACGCTCTTAGACGTCGGTATTTCATTAGGAAAATCAACCATCGATAGAATTACCAATGAAATAAAACATCGCTATATTTAGCATCATTAAATTTTCCAACGAAATTTCTGATGCTTTATCTTTGGAAACATCAACGTTTACCGACGACTTTACGATGCTTTCCTCGTAGCTTACCGACAGTTTTACTACTTTTTTTTTCAATTACCGACGATTTTACGATGATTTTTCATCATTTACCGGCAATTTTACTACCTTTTTTCCGCTTACCGATGATTTTACGATTTATTTTTCATCATTTACCGACGATTTTTCTACATTTTTTGGCATGTAAATTATTGACTATCTTATGGTGATTTTTTTGACGTAGATTACCGATGATTTAACGATGTTTTTTTAATCACTTATTGACGACTTTACTACCTTTTTTTGGCATGCTACAGACACATATATACGATGAGATATCCATAAGCTAAGCTCTCGTTGCAAGCTTCCTTTTTACTTTGCTGCTGCCATAGGTTATTTTAACCAAATCGACTATTAGCCTTCATGCCAAAATTCATTACGCCTTTAGCCCTACAACTCTACCTCTGTCCATCAACTACTATATTGAATTTGGTCACATTTCCTCGTGAATATAAAATCATTTAGCATAATCCAACCACATTAATCTACTTCATTTAGCATCCTAAATAATATACACATATGGAATGTATGAAATACATATATAAGCTAACTCAACTCTCAACAACGAAATACATAAGTTCTTGAAGTTTATAACAATCTAACTCAAGTATCGGCTGTAACTTATATGATAAAATATAACATTTACTGACAAATCTGCTATATTTGGCATATAAAAGAGCTGTAAATGTCACAACCAAAAGGCTGGAACAAACAAAAGCAAACTCAAGTATAATTTTGACTTAACTGGGAACCAAATTGCCTACCAACAAAAGTAGCCATCATACGAGACATCTTCGATTGCATATGCTTGTGCATTTCGTTCACCTTCACCCACTCCATTTACAATTGCTCCTCAAACTTAGCTCGGAGTAGCTCATCTCTCTCTACTTGTTCATGCCTAGCTAAGTCAATTTCAGTCTCCTCCTGTCTCGATTTAAGTTGCTCACCTACTCGAACTTGTTCACATTTTATCTCTTCCTTTAGCTCTTTGACAATTTTCTCATTTTGCTCTAATATTTTCTTCATGCGAGTTGTTTCCTCATTATCCACCATAATTGAAGATGAAGTTAAAAGTACATGAACAAATTCACAAATAATATTGAGTTTTAGTGCCATGTAACGAAAACAGAAAACAGCGGGAAAAAAGACAATAGTCGGCATTAGGTTTTAACCAGGTTCTCTCTTCTGTGACCATTTTTTTAGCTTTAACATTTAGTGCTTGTAAATACAATACTATATTTCTTAGTGGCACAAAAAGCTAGTTATAAGCAATAACCCTGTAAACAAAGATCTGCAATTCAAATCCTTGCATGATGACAAATATAATGAATAGAAACAAACTTCATGTCATGTTGTTATGCTGCGATTGACCACTTATTTCATTATACTTCATTTTAAGTTTAATTTTTTTTAACTATGGGATCGTTATGGCATAAAATTAGTAGTAGGTTGTACATTGAATAAAAGAACATCGATACATTTAAATATAAATAGAGGGTGTTTGAAATACATAACACCACAACTAATATTTTCTCTTCTGTAACTTTGCAGATGGGGTTTGTATGGATCTAATCAAAAAATGCTTCCTAGTAAATGCAGCAAGACATAGATACACCTACCATCATGATAGGTATTCAGCATTGCATAAAAAGCATGTTTTCTATAATAAAAGAGTTGATAAGCTTGAAGTACAACGTTACAAAAACTAAACATATCAAAATCTTTCAAAACCAAATCTTTAGGTCAATACTCATCATGCTAGGATCAAAGAGGATGAAATTGTGCTCCAGTCATATTGAAAATATGAGTGACACTTACGTCAACTTAACTACCAATATGGTTCAACTTCTAATATTTACCAAGCATAACTAAATTAAATAAAACAATATAGTAAAGCTCATACAATATCCTATATTAGACTAAATAACAACTGCCTACTATAAATGACACTTAGGAGTTATGTTATTTAGTAAATATGATTCTAATATTAAACCCAGATTCAAATTATAAATGAAAGTAAATAAAGCACATGTTATTAGAGTTATTTAGTTCACAAATTCCTAGTTCGGTTCAACCTTATCATGTACCCTCTAACACATTAAAATACAATTTTATTAGTCCAAATATATAAATATTAAAATGCAGATGAGATTAGTAAAATGTTACATGGGTTCATATTGTATACTAAAATGATTGGAGTCACTCAGATAGCTCAATACTAAGGAACAAAAATAATAATATAAAAGTGCTCATCTCCGCCAATAAACAATATTTCAACCAATATGATAAAACGACAAGATACCAATGTTTGTGCATTTCCTTTGAATCATGACTAATTGAAAAAGTTTTCTCTTTAAGCTAACTATTAATAAAATGAAGGGGTAATTAACGGGCACTAAACCAAAATAGTAGGAATGACTAGCCCTGTCTCTTTATTCTACATAACTTAATGTGAACCCTACTTCTTTTCTATCGTCATTGTTTGTTGTTGGCAGAAAAATTAGGTTACATTAACAATCAACTGGAAAAAAGGTAAATAAGCAAATTTGAGTGGTCTTATTGACAGTTCATGATACAAGGCGCCAGAAATAAATATCATCAGCAAGTTGTATTCAAATTTACTACCTCAGCTGCTAAAGAATAGGTCTCTCACTTTAGAATAGGACTTTCAATAAATCTGGAAAGTGTAACTCTGTAACATAATAATAGGTCGGTGGGAAGTTATTTGTATATCTATATATATATATATGATACATGTACACGTACTGTAATTAAGACAAAAAAATCAATACAGAAAAATCTTCTGATTCATTTTAATTTGGTATCAGAGCACCTCTTCTTCATAATGGCTCCTCCAGTAGAAACTCCACATTCACCCAATGCATCAGCAACAGACCCTTATTTCATCCATCCCTCCGACAACCCAACTACAGTGCTGTTTTCTCCTCTGCTTCAAGGCGATAACTATGCAACATGGGTGCGTGGTATGACAAAGGCGCTGAATGCAAAGAAGAAATTAGGATTCGTGGATGGATCTCTTAAATCTCCAACAGATCCAGATCAGCGAGCCTGTTGGAAACAATGTGATGATTTGGTTGGAATGTGGATTACAAATTCAGTTGAGAAGGAGCTTCGTGCAAGTCTGATGTATGCAGATTCCTCTTACGCAATATGGCAAGATCTAAAGGTAAGGTTTAGTCATTCCAATGCACCAAAGTTATATCAATTGCGCAACACTGTCTCTAGTCTCAAGCAGGACTCTCTTTCTGTAACTTCATACCATACCAAACTCAAGGCTTTGTGGGATGAAATTGATTCACTCACTCCTACTGAGTCATGCATCTGTGGTGCCGGGAAGCTCTTACTTGAGCGTCATGAGAGAGATCGCACCATGGAATTTCTGCAGGGACTTCATGACAGGTTTTCCAGTCTTCGAAGTCAGATCCTTTTGATTGAGCCGTTGCCTTCTGCTCAGCGCATATTTAATCTGGTCAAGCAAGAGGAAGAGCAACAAATGATCAATGCTCTGTCTAATCCAGTCATTGAATCTGCAGCCCTTAATGTCAATAAGGGTGATTCTCGCCAGTCCCGTCACAACAATGGCCATCCTAATGGCACAAATAAGCGCCAACGACCATTTTGTGATCACTGTAATCGCTATGGCCATATTCGAGCAACATGTTATCGTCTTCATGGGCGTCCTGATCAGCCACCAGCATACGCAAATGTTGCTGTCACTTCGTCACCTTCCGCTTCAGCCACTCCCAATCCATTGACGTCTCTCTCCGCTGAACAGTATGCACGCCTTTTAGCATTAATCACTCCACCAAATGAAGATGATAACATAGAGCCTCGTGTCAACAATCTGTCAGGTAATAATAAAATTATCAGTAAAGATTCTTGGTTCATCGACAGTGGAGCAACAAATCATGTTTGCTCTTCTTTACATCAATTTTCTATTTTTAAGAAATTATCACAATCTATTTCCGTAGAACTTCCGGATGGTTCATATGCTGATGTTAAGCATATTGGTGATGTTCCTCTCTCACCATCTCTCACTCTTTCGAATGTTTATCACATTCCAAACTTTAAGTTTAACTTGATTTCTGTAAGTCAATTAACTCGTTCACTCGATTGTGATGTGCAATTCACTCGCAATTATTGTATTTTTCAGGACCAAGTAACGAGGAAAGTGATTGGTAATGGTGCATTAGCTGCTGGTCTGTATCTTCTTCATGTACCACCAGACTTGGCATTTTCATCAAAGTTTCTTTTCAATAAAACTCCAGTGGATCTATGGCATTGCAGGCTTGGCCATCCAAATTTAGATCGTTTTAAGTTTATTTGTCGTTCTTTTGATTATGTTCATTCCAATTTTAAGTTTACTTGTGATGTTTGTCCACAAGCAAAACAGACTCGTCTGGCATTTAATAAAAGTAATATTTCTTCCACTCATTGTTTTGAACTAGTGCATTGTGATATATGGGGACCGTTTGTTACACCAACTCTATCTGGTGCTAAATATTTTTTGACTATTGTTGATGACTATTCACGGTGTACTTGGGTATATCTAATGCATGTTAAATCCGAAACATTCAAATTTCTCAAATATTTCTCTCAACATGTCATCACACAATATTTTACAAAAATTTCTAAAATCTCAACTGGTGCACGAACTTTATTCCTCCCTAAACTCCAATGTGTTAGATCGGATAATGGAAAGGAATTTCTTTCTCGAGAAATGCAAACTTGGTTCTTTGAAAATGGCATTCATCATCAAAGAAGTTGCGTCTACACTCCTCAACAAAACGGAGTAGTAGAACGTAAGCATCGACATCTTCTTTCTGTAGCTCGTGCCCTTCGCTTCCAAGCTAATGTCCCTATTGAGTATTGGGGTGAATGTATACTCACTGCCACTTATTTAATTAACAAATTACCTACTCCAGTACTAGGGCACAAATCCCCGCATGAAGTACTTCTTGGCTCTCCTCCTGATTATCGACGTCTTCGCATATTCGGCTGTCTTTGTTATGCTCATAACAAATATATAAAAGATAAATTTGATCAAAGAGCTAAACCGGGAATTTTCCTTGGATATCCTTACAATCATAAAGGCTATATTATTCTTGACATTGACACAAAACAAACATATATCTCACGAGATGTAATTTTTCATGAGCATCACTTCCCATTTAAAGATTCCTCAAATATGAGCGAAGATTTTTTTTCTATTGATAGTAATCTTCCTCCTTTTTTTTTTTATGATGATGAGTATATCACTTCTACAAACTCACCTTGTGTGCAAAATCAATCAACTCCACACTCAAATGACCAATCTAATGGAACCCCTTCTTCTCCACATGGTCACACAATACACAATTCATGTATTGAACCTCCTTCGCTCTCTGAAAAGTGTACATCAACACCTCCTCATGCTGGGTCTGAGTATGTTCATAATGAACCAGCCCAAGCTTCTAATACCCCTGCACCTCCTACCGATTCACCCATTCAACATGAACTTCCCCTACGCAGGTCAGAGAGAGGGACACGTCCTCCTACGTATTTGGATGATTACATATGTGCAGTTCAACAATGTACCTCCTCTTCTCCTTATCCGCTAACTGATCATCTTTCTCTTTCCAAGTTCAGTCCAACACATCGTGCTTTTTTAAGTACTATACTCAAGTCCGAGGAGCCTAGAACATTCACTGAAGCAATGAAACATTCTCACTGGCGTGATGCCATGGCGCGAGAAATTTCAGCTTTGGAGGCAAACAATACTTGGACTCTCACACCTCTTCCTCCTAATAAATCCACTATTGGCTCCAAGTGGATTTATAAAATCAAATTTCGAGCAGATGGATCGGTTGAAAGATACAAAGCTCGTTTGGTTGCAAAAGGATATACACAACAAGAGGGCATTGACTTTCATGACACATTTGCGCCAGTAGCCAAGCTAGTTACTGTACGAGTACTACTATCTCTTGCTGCAATTCATGGTTGGCATCTTCATCAACTTGATGTAAATAATGCATTTCTTCAAGGTGACCTTAAAGAAGATGTATACATGAAGATCCCACCGAGTTTTCAGAAAAATGGTGAAACCCGTGTGTGCAAACTCAATAAGTCATTGTATGGCCTTAAACAAGCCTCTCGGCAATGGTTTGCCAAATTCTCCACAGTCCTTCTTAATGAAGGTTTTACTCAACCCACTTTGGAAAGAAGTTACAGTATTGAATGCTTGTTTAATCTTTATGGTACACTCTAATTGTTTGTTAGAAGGCAAATTAAAGGAGAAAATGATTTTAAGAACGCCATAAAAAGGAATATAAGCAGCAGAATGCAGAAATAAAGATGCAACAACTTTACGTTGTTTGGATTTGAATAATCTTATGTCTACAGGTTAATGCACCATATATTAGATTTTGTTTTATGGAGCATAAATTTTAGAATACCCATTATTCATTATTTTTTATGACAAATTTTCATTATTCCAAAGGTCATTTTTGTCTGCCTTCTGGCGTTTTCTTTTGTAGTGCAGAAGATACTTGATAGACTAACATCTTTGACCTTTATTTCCCGCTTCTTTCCTTGCCTTTGGATTTTGCTAGTTGTCGTCTGTGTACGGCGTTTGCGCGTATTTCCCATTTTGGTAACATACCTCCTAAGAAAAGACCATGATTGTGGTGGAAAATTTAAAATTTTAGGCACACTGTTTAAATGATCGAGGCAGAATGCCTTGGTTCATGCAGGTGTTCTATTGCTGTCTTGGAAAAATGGGGTGTGCTAAGAAAATTATCGTATAGGGTTGCCTGAATCATTTGAAATAAAACAATTATCATATAGGGCGTGCTAAGTAACAAAATGAAATAGGTTTTCGTATGTGTTCACTAAAGAGATATTACATACTAAGTATTATCGATGTAGCCCATTATCAAAGGCAGCCCACTACAACATAGCCCAAAATGTTATTTTTACGTTACCGTTGCATTATGTCTATAAATATAGTCTGTTTGTAGTTTGTACATACTTTGTATCAATTTACAATTCGGAAAAAATTCAATAAAAGAATTCAATTCAATTCACTCTGTTACAACTTCTTATCAATAAATTCATCAAGAAATATATAAAATTCTTATATGGTATCAGAGCAGCATATGATTTACAACATTATTCAATAATCGGCCTAATCATTAAGATAGATCTCAAACCCATCAGAGAATATTAATTTGGTTTTTTCCCAACTCATCTAAGTCGAAAACTCATCATTTGAGAGTTGGTCATGTTTCAAATCGGTCCTCGCCTAATCAACTGATTGGCTGCATCAGATCTAAAACTATATTAGCCTGATCAGAGAATTTCAGAGTAAATCAAATTATACCACCAGAAAAAACCTAGAAATCTATGCAAGAAAGTTGCCTTACTATAATCAGTCATCAGAATCTGATCATCACCTGATAGACAGTTGGTTGCAGACCATTCGAGTCAAATTCTTGGATTTTCGGCATTAATGTAGCGAACCGATAATTTCGACGTTTGAATATACGAAGTTAATAAAAATTTAACGCTTAAATGAATGTTATAATTAGAAATTCGAGATAGAAACTTGAAATTTAATTGGGATTTCCAAATATTAACTTAGATTTATATGTTTGATTTGAATATAGAAGTAGAACAACAAGCAAAATTAAAACTTGTTGTTTGAAAATCAAAATTGAAATCGATAATTTATAAAACATTGATTCTTTAATTTGAATTTGTTACTTTGTAGTAATCTGAATAGTTATATAATAAAAACGTCTAAGTTCATTCGCTTTGTTTAAATCAAATTCGACTAGGGCTGTCAATGAATACCCGAAAAATCTGATATCCATCCGAATCCGTATCCAAAATATCCGTTATCCGACGTTATCTAAATGCGGCTATGGATATCCGATATCCGAAAAGCTTTTCGAATACATATATGGTTATAGTGGTATCCGTATCTGAAATATATTCGTCCAACTGATTGATGTAATATATATATAACTCAAAACAGAAAAATAGAGTTAACAATTATTTTGTAACTGTTGGATGTTACAGTGATATAATTCTTTGTCCATTTTTAGTGAAAAATGGTAGTTTTTGTGTTTAATTTTGGAATATTTTTGGATATGCTTATGAATATTAGTATAAAACAATGTTTCCTCATTGTACTTGTTTATTTCCTTATTTTTTATAAACATTAACACAAAAATTATTTTATGTTGATCCAAACTTTTTTATTTATACTCTTAAATATATTAACTACAAGCGGAGCGGATAAACATCCAATATCCGTCCGTATCCGAAAAGTAAGCAGATAAGGATATTCGATATCCGAAAATTAAACGGATACGGGTATAGCACTATTCGTATCCGAAAGTATCCGTTGACAGCCATAGTTTGGACAATCGATTTGCGGTAGCGTTAAACGATATCGTAATTTACGTTAAAATTTAAAATTCGAATTAAATTGCGAGACTTAATATTTGAAATACATGTAATTATACATAGCGAAGGAATATTTCATAATAAAATACGCCAATTTGTTTCGTTCGCGTTAAATTAGTTAATAATTGGATAAATCATTAAGAATCAAATAGTGTTAGAATTCAGGCAAATTAAAACTAAAAAATCTAGATGATATACTAAGAATAACAGTATTTTTCGTTTTGTGAGCTTTGAACCTTTAACTTTCCGAATAAATATTTTTATGTCAAACGCATAGAATTGACAGTGATGGTTATTCCATTCTTGCATGCACTTTTAAAAATATCGATATAGTTATAAATTTGTATTGGCTGAAGCGCTCTCTCACATACACACGCACGTGCACACACACACAAATGTATAAATATTAATAAATGAATACTAGGTAAATATTCAGATGGAAGTTTACACGCGCATCTCCCTTTCTTTGCAAATCCGATCTCTTTCCCTTTTCTTTACCCTTTCCAGTTGTTTTCCAAATCAACAAACCAGAAGAAAAAAAACCTCTTCTCCTTGAATTCGCAATGGCTGCCGGCACTTCACCCAAATCGACGTCGCCATCTTCTCCTTCATCTTCCCCTCGCGCTTCGCCTAGGGCCCCCACCATTGATCCATGACTTCCTCTTTCCCACGTAGGCGCAACGACCTCACACTCTAACTGATTCCACGCTCAACCCCATCGAAAACCACAACCCTAAATCGATCAGAATCCCCAAATCGAAGCCTCCTCCACACGAGCCACCAATATCGATGCTCTGGCACCACTATACCACTGATCTATGTCTGCGTCCACGAGGAAGCCCCTCCTGTCGTATTTTCTTCCGTCTAGAGTTCCTTTAAATGATCCCTGACCATCTTCGCCCGATTTCCTTTCTGAAGCCACTAACCGCTGCAGCTGATGCCCGACCTTCCATAAAGCATCAACTCCCTAAAAATCAACTATTCAATAAACCCCACGTAAAGCACTTCAGGTGCTCGAATGAATGTCCAAAAGGAGATTATGTGAAATAGGGCTCTGACCGATCCAAGTTTGTGAGTTTGGTTTATTTATCGAGTATATTCGAATACATGTTTATAGGATTCAGTTGTGGTTGATTTAGAGTTCATCTTGGTTTTGACTTACGTATTGTAGTTGAATTGGGTTATCTTGGCTTGTTGTGGTTTCATGTGTCAGCGTAGTAGTTGGGACTTAGTCGTGCTTGGAATTGTGGTCATTGTGGATTTGCACTCGTGTATTTCCAGTTGCAAATGTACATATGTGTGTGTACATGAACTAGTTTTATACGTCGTCATCGTCAGGTGAATCAAGCTTGTATCCACTTCAATGTCAATTTATCTTGTGTCATCTTCGTCTTGCCTCGAAAGGTGAGTTTCCCCTCATTCATGACTAGCATTTTTAGTAAGTGAATTAAATCTTTTGAAATGATATATGAAATGCTAGGATGCATTAGAAGATTCACGATTGTTATTATATGACTTTTGCACATGTGACACACACGCAAATGACATAAATGAAACATTATAAATTGTTATGTAATTGGTTGCTATGTTTGATTGCCATGTGATATGTGTAATGTTATATTTAATTTATTTGTTTTCACACTACAAATTCCCTTAGATTAGGAATAATCACTATGGGTTGAAATGATATATACTCGAACGAATATATAGATATAGGAAATAAATTCGAATCAATTTGGGATGCGGGTTGAAATGATAATACTCAGGATTCGAATTTAAAATAAAAATGGATTGAAATGATACATATCTCTAGCACTTGATCATAGGATAGAAAATTATATACGGACGCCGCTGTCAATAAAAATACTTTCTAAAATGATACAAGTACATATCGATTTTATTAATTAATTATGGAATGTAATTTTTACTATAGAGTTAAAATAATGTTTGAAATAAATTTGACTCGAATTTACAAGTTTAAGGAAAATTGGATTTAATGCAAGGATATATTGAAATTATAATTCATAAAAGCTACGATTTTAAGTTCAGTTTATTTAAATGGAATTTTACTTGTGAACTGACCCAATTTGATATAAATTATATTTTAATGAAATAATTTGATTTAAAAGGCCTTATCCTTAATATAAAGGATTAATTACCCTTAAATATTGTTTAAAGGTTTAACAATATTTAATTTGATATAAGATATAATTTTATGTTTTAGACTTGTATAAATCGAATAATAAAAAGTTAAATGAAGCAAATGGAAGATTTGATTCTTATTGAAGGTTTAGATTAAAATAAAATTTCAAGTTATTAATGTAATAAGTTTCGAAATTTAGAATGTAATTTGGAAGGTTAATTGGATAACTTAACCTTTAAACTATTTTGGAAATAGAATGCAATGATTTAAGTATAAACTAAATTTCAATATGGTTCTTGAGTTATAAATTTCCAGTTATAAAGTAAAACCTAGAACATGTATTAGCTAATGTAAGTTAATCTATTAAATAATAGTAAAGCAGAAGCTTTTCAAGCCTTCTCCTTGATTCTCTCAATTCTCTCCATCCAGCTTAATTCTCTCAATTCTCTCCACGATGCTTAAAACGCTCAGGATATTTTATATTTAATTTAAAATTTAATATAAAAAATTCTCCGTCTTTGTTAAATTTTCAAATAGATTTGCACTCCTATTCCTGTCATTATTATCCGTATCTAAGTCGATCCCTAATTTCACGTTCTCCCCCATTTATAGTAAGCACAAATCCCACATTTTACCTCAATCCTTCTCTCGCTTTTCCCCTTTCCCCTCATTTCGTTATTCCATTGTTCTTCCTCTTTCAGAAAGGAGAGGGAAACTTTTTTTGCCGAGAAAATTATCTACCAATGCCTCTCTACCTATTACTCCACTTCGTTTCGATCATATTCAGAACCCCAAGTTTTACTTCCTTCCAATTATTTCCCGTCTGCTCCTTTTCGGCTTTCTTTCCTGCATATCAAAATCAATGGGTGCAAATCAATTGGCAGGTTTGTTATTCCTACAACTATCCCTACTTGATAATTTATCAAACTGCGATCTTCATTTTAACAGTGTTTCCATGTTTTAATTCCTTCCTGCAAACACCTTTTACCTATTCCTCTGCGTCAAATTAGACCTAAGGCAGATCGTTGATAGTCGCGATTCGTCGTCAACACGAAGGCTATTCTTCAATTGCTCAATCAATCAATCACTTCCACCTGAGGTGAAATCCTAGCTTTAAAGTTACTTTTTTTTAATCTACAGCTTTCTAACGTCTGTCTGTTTTTAATTTGAAAGGACGATGGTCAGGTGCTCCTAATTGAGGTGAAAACCTAACATACATGCCTTTTGTCTATTTTTCTGTCTTCAATTATCATTCTAAGATTGATTGATTTATACAGGCTATAATTAATCCTGTCGACGACTGTAGAATGACAACACCAAGATGCTAATCTGTCCAAATTTAGGTTCGCATCTTTTGTGTTTTATCTTATTTTATGGTAATTCTGTTGCATTTGAATTGATGATTATGTTAGCCAAGCAGATAATCGTTATAAAATGCTTATTTCAAACACGATGTCGCCCTTTAGTTTTACAGACCAAAGAAGATTTTTTGTTTTGTTCACGTTTCTTTTCATTACGTCACTACGTATGATTGTGCTTTATCCTCGGCCTACTGATGCGCCAGTAACAATTTATCATGACCTGAATAGATTGCGTATAGCCTCGGAGTCTAATCTGTCATTGGGAAAAGCGACAATTGAGGGTATGGATCAATGCAGATTTAGGATATGAGAAGGAAGTAATGAACGCGCAGCTCATTTTTTTTAGAGCATGTTATATTTAAGTGGACCAAGTCGCAGTATATGGGTACTTAATGTTCTATCGTTTTTATTGATTTTGCTGCATTGAATCATAGAAACAAAATTATGCTACAATTATATTTTAACCCATTGTAAGTTAGTTCTGTTATGGGATCCTATAATAAATTAGGTCTAAAGTAGCACAAATAATGATAATAGCATGCTAGACTTCATCCGGGTTATGTAAACATGTATATATAGTATTTGATACTATTTTATGTGAAATCTTTTAGTGGATGGCTTACTAAATATAAGTTGAAAAAAATGTGGTATATTAAAAATATATGGTATGGTAAAGCATTCAAATTTTATTGTGATTTTGAGTTATGTCTATCAAAAGTTTTGTTATACAGATGAATTAGCAGCTAAAATATAATCATCATTTCTCCTTATTACAACGTGAAAGACATAAACCATAGGACCCACCATTTTGAGGCTAAATAAATCCTTTCTAGATGGATTTCAAAATTGGAGAATTGTCTTTTGCATGATTATTTAAAATTATGGTAATAATGAGCAGTCAAATAGTAAAAGATATAGCAATAAATGATCATTGTTGATTATTATTTTATACTATTTATGCCAAATCAATCTCCTTGAGTTTGCTATATTTGCACTCATACAAAGCAGGTACTATAAATGATATTTATTTAACGTGAAATTACTATGATGGTTATCAGTACACTCACTTATCCCATGCATACTTTTAGTTGCTAGCACAAATCACCGTATCTTGCAACTACAAGTAAATTATCTAACCGAATTTTAACCATCTGCAGTACTTAGCTCCATTATGGCGTTGCATTTATCTTCTTTGTAAACAATTATTCTTGCTAAAGGTTTCTCAGGATAATATTTTGAAGCTAGATGTTCACCAACCCTGGTGTAAACACCTCTGTTGTCTACTTGCATTTTTTGATTTTATCAAATATTAACCTTTTCCAAGATGAAATTTAGCTTCATACTTTTTGAATCTTTTTCGTGGCCTCAATTTAAATTGGCAAGTTCTTTTCATTTTGATTTTTTTAAAGAATAAGTGTTGTCCTTTCTTTAAGGAGTAGAGCTCTCATTTTTTTATTTTTCAAATTTAATTGTTTTTCGTAATTTTTAAAGACTATATTAGTTTTAGTTCCAGGTGAATTATGAGATGATTATATTATTATTGATATATAGTATGGTATAAAATGACACTTATGCACTGCCTTTGTAAGGTATAAAATGTGTATACTCATTCATATCGTTCCTTTTGGTTATTATAGAATTTCATTTGCAAACATAGTTTTATGTAATCAGCATACCATAAGTAGGATATTGCTCTCTATACCAATAATGACATTCCCTGGATTTCGCCTTAAGATGTTATGGAACAGAATACAACAACCTGTTCCTTTATGCAAAATTCATTATTTTTTGCGTGGAGATAGTTGTATTAGCTCGGTTCAACTAGAATGATCAAAATATTCGTAATGTATAAATGTATTAGAACCTGAAAAGTGCAGATGAATAAATAGTTTAATAATAAATCTCTTTTTTCTCTTTGGACCAAAAAGAATAATTTGATTCGATGCTATATGATTTTCTTCCATATACATTGCACTCTTTTTCTAGCGGTGGTTTGTTATATACAATGAAAGCTAGGAAGCATGAGTGCGGGTGCGTGGATGCGGGTGCGTAGTACGAGGATACAGGAATTCGGCAAATTCAGAAATATGAGGATTCGGGTGCGGATGAATACGGCAAATATTGAAATATTAAAAATATATTATATATATAAATATAATTCAATAGATGCATTTTAATTAAAAGAGTTAGAATTGAAAAAAAAAAAAAAAGATTAGTGCCTCAAGCACTCGAACTGAAACAACAACGCCTCAAATTGTTTAAGTGAAAAAAAACCACATGAACTCTCTTCTGTATTATTTATATATCCTTTAACATGCTTCAAATAGAAAAAAAGGCAGCAAGAGAATAGGACAAAACTCCAATATTTCAAATATGCAACACGTTCCAGTATTTCAATATTTCAAAGTATGACATGACTGCTCACAGTATAGCATGTGTTGTCTTTCCGTTTGACCAAAAATTAATCATCCCAAATATGCAACACGCTCCCTAATCCATCGCTATTCTCCAGGAAACAAAATAAACGAAAGTCAGATTAAAATAATTCGTTATTCTCCAGGAAAACTTCCGATTATCGTTCTGGAGCGTTAATCGAAGTCGAAGTCTTCAAATCAAAATCAGATTCAAAATTAATTAGAGATTACCAATTCCGTGCGATGATCGAAGCGATGATTACATCTTTGTTCCTCAATCGATCAGATCTGGTAAGTATTGATAGTCGATTAAAATAATTACATCTTTGTCCCTCCCGCACCCTCTTTTCCGCACCCAACCGCACCTCTTCCATCAAATACGGCGACATGCCTTGTGGCGCACCCCGTATGAATCCCCGCGCACCCCCGCACCCCGTACGAATTCGGTGCGCAGTTCTTTGGTTGGGTCACGCACCCCTGCTTCCTAGAATGAAAGTAATCGCCTTTCTCCCCCTGTATTTCTATTTAAGATAACTAGGAAATCCACCCTTCTTCCTAGCAATACGATTATATATATTATTTTCTTTTTCCGCCAGTAGGTTACCTTTTCATATTCTTAGACTATGAGCGTCCAAAGATGTACAATGCCAAATTTCAAAACTATTTTTTGGTATCAAATCATTAATGGTTCAATCATTACTGCCTTGAACATGAATTATTTCACTTTTTATGTTATGTTATAGTAGAAGATTACTCCGATCAGAACTACTTGTGCCTCAATATCTGTTTGTGGGTCTTTTCTTCCACATTTTATGCCTTTTTTAAATATTATTTAATAGATTTGATCTTTTCTTTCAGTTGTTCTAATAATTTCGTACTACTGTTTAAAAATTTAATTCTATCGAGGAATTCGAGATTAGTGTGATAAGTGCTGATAACGACTTGCATATATTTCATACTTCCCTCTTAAACATTTAATTTTCAAGTTTTTCCTTATTTTTATAAGCAATATTTTTTTGGATCGCACGAAGGTCTACTCATTTTAGGTTACTTTTTGGGTATTACTTGTACTTTTTTCATCAATACCAAGTCTAATTTGAATCTTCAAAATCAACTGTTTTTCGATTTCTCCCTTATCTAATTGAATCTTTGTAAATTTCATATTTCTATATGTAAAATATGTTGGTCATTTTTACAAATATTTGTAGTTAACATGTTTTTTTTAGTCTTTCTTTGTTTATCCAGTTTATTTTTATGTAAGAATTGAAGTATGCAGTTGTGTCTGGGAAAAATCATATGGTACACATCTGATACTTCACTGCTTTAAAAGTTTATTTGATGTCCATTATTTTTAAATGATGATACATATGATATGTTTGATTAAGTGTTAGACATGACATGATTTTATTCGTTTCCAAATCAACATAATTTTATTGGTACGAAAAGCACTATAGGGAATTTAGTGATGACTATTGCATTTCCCAAATTTTCAATTCATATTGACAACCATTCTATAGTGTAGTGACTAGAACTAATGCACAATGTTTAATTGTTTCAGAAATCATGCTACAACATAATAAACCTGAGACAAATCAGATCGATAATGATAAGTCTGAGCATAAATGGTGAGCCTATGCATGAGTTAGCCAATGGCATGTCCAAGCAGCTCTCGAAAGTCTGGCAATGGAATGAGTAAAATTTGTATCTTCTTCGTTCCAATTATTTCTATCTTTTTCGTTTTAGCTATTTGTATTAATCAATATAATTTATGACTTTGTTATTTCAATGTGTATGCATGTAAATATCTTGCAGTTCGATTGGAACTGTAATAATTTATTTGTATTGAGAATCACCTAAGATGAACTGTTTTCTTGTTCATATTGAGTGAGCACAGCGTATTTTGGAGACTTGAAAAAAAAGGTGAATGAAAAACAAGGTATGAGCTTGCGCTTATTGCTTATGGATAACATGTAAAATGGATAAGCTGATGCGTGCCTGCACTGAATAAGTACTTGCGTAATGCAAGTTACTGTCACAATGTCCAAGCAGCTCTAAAAAGAAACGGCTGGCAATGGAATGAGTATACAACGGAGTGTCTAAATTCAATGTTTCTTTGAATTAAATATATTTGAAGAGGCAATAGTCGGAAGCAGACTGTTTTTGTTGCAAGTTTCTTAAACTAAAGATCAACATTTTTATGCTGTGTGCAATGATTTTATGTTGATAAACTACATGATACTTTTGCATTTACTGAAAAAGGTAAAAGTTGTTCGCCTTCAAAACTTTGAACGCTTTGATTTGATTTAGTTAACTAATATTTCTAATTGATATTAAAGAACGGCAATTCAATACGTATAGGACTATTGTACTAATAAAAATAATAAAATATTTTTTTTATCCAATTGCAATATATAAATCACACAAAACAACAATAACAAGTTTAATTTTTTATTCTATTATCATTTAATTTAAAATACATATATTTAAAATGATAAAATATATTCATCATGCAACATTTAACTTAAAATATCTATATTTATAGTGGTAAAATATATTTATCATGCACTGCATTATAAAATTCCACATTTTACTCAAAATGCCGATATTTAAAATTACCACAACTATTTACAAAACCCACCTCACTTTCTCCTATGATTTGCATTTCAGTCCATATTTATGAAGCAATTATAAAGTGCTCAGCTTGAAATAATAAGATAAATGCAATTTTCCACCAATTTTTTTTAATAGATATTCATTAGTTTGGTCACTGATGACAATATAAAAATTTCAACAATGTAAATCGTACCTATATAGATAAAAATTGCATTTTCATTAAACTAAAACACATAAGTCACACGACATGCAGTATAACATAAACAATAAGGAATTTTTGTAAAATACACTCTAAGATTTCGTAATACATAGTTTCTTTCATAGAAACATGTTTAAGAAACACTATTATTTTTAGTTCTAGTTAACCTGTAAATAACTATAATAAAAACAAAAAATATTTCCACATCTGCAAAAAATTTGCACTTTAGCAAAGAAAATTCGAAAGAAAATTATTTTCAAAATGTGAGATTAAGTGCAAATTTAACTTTTGTGGTAAACCAAAAAATAATAGCAAAAAAATATCAGAAAAGTATTAATAGATTCGTCTTGCATTACAAAATTATGTTTTTTACATCAAAAACTTTAATTTTATAATTCCAACAACCTCCTATCGAACTATCTCTGCTTTCTTCTAATAATTTATATTTGACTTCATATGTTAGAGTTAATCAACAATCTTAAACTATAATCAAACTTAGTAAACTATTAATTGTTGATGTGACAAATAAATCATAAATATATGAAACTTTCAATATTTGTACAATATTCAAATTAACAAAAAAGGGTATAAAATTCATTTGGATATACAAATACATCGGTCAAATAACATGATCATATATAGACACACACACACACACACACACACACACACACATATATATATATATATATATATATATATATATATATATATGCAAGCAATGATTGCTACTTTTATTTTTGATTCTTCTATTTCAATACATCGGTGCATTATATTGTATAATTCTTATTTTAGCTAAAGTGCATATATTATAAAATTTCTACGGTTGCTTACAAAACTCACCTCAATGTCACATAATTTTGTACATTTACATCAATATATTTTTAATTAACAATGTAATCTTCTTTTTAATTTATTAGAATAAATTTAATTGATAAATATTTATTAATTCATCCTATAAATCCTTAAATGTGACAGTTTCAATTTGTATATCACATTAATGTTAAAAAAGCCATTAAATAGATTTTTCATTTAAACATAAGGATATATAATTTAGTTATCATAAATATTTTACATCAATAACATTGCCAAAACTATTCTTTTATTCATTTATCTCGATAAATTTATATTCATAGTTGAATTCTGTTTATTAACTTTAAATATTCATATTTTGACATTTTATAGTTATGTACGACTTCATCGACTCTTTCCTATCATGTTTAGATTCATGTATTTAAATTGTTTACGAAATCTCAAATTTAAAGAATAATCTATATATCAGTTGTATATGTATACATATACTTATTAATAAAAACAACAACAAATTTTGTGTTTAACAATATAAATATATAGATTAATTACACACACACACAGTTATATATATATATATATATATGTGTGTGTGTGTGTGTGTGTGTGTGTGTGTTTATTTATGTACATGAACAATAATAACAATGTGAATTTGTAAATTAACTATAACCATTTATGGACGCAAACAATGAATTTATCATACAGAACATAAATAATTCTATTTTAACTTCAAATAACTCCACACTTCAAATAACCCCACATTAAAATCTCTGTAATCTTTTATAGAATCCTTTTCAATTTACTCAAATTATTTACTATTGTCATATATTTTAACTAATTACATAATTTCAAATTTAACATATATAAAAAAATAAGTTAAATAATATTTGTTAATGCTTTTAAAATATTTATAATATGTTAATTTCAACTAGAGTACTTGCTAATGCTAATAGTAGTAGTAAGAATAATAAAACTATTTTTTCCTTCAAAGAAATATAAATTACAAACACATATATGTATAAACAACAACAACAATAATTATATTATATTTATTTTGCCAAACTACCATGTGTTGTATATAAAATTCCAATTCTAACATTAAAATTTTAAAATCTGTGTTTTATAACATTATCGTGTGCAACGCACGGGTTACACACTAGTAAGATATGGAAAATTGAATTTTGAAATGAAAGATGAATCGAAATTTTAAATTTTTTGGGATTGTGATTTGGATTGGATTCTTTTCTTGGAATTAATATTATCTTATTATACATTAAAAATATATACATCTTGTTACTATTTATATATGTACTATCTAATCTAAACCAATGTATATAAAACTTAACTATTTTAATATAAACTATTTTTATATAAACCTATATAATTTATTAAGAGAATCTATACCAACCTATCTATTTATTTCAGTTATTTTATATTAAACTTAACTATTTTATATACATTATATTATATTTAACTACTTAAGTAAATCATAAATATATTCCAATCCAAGCAAATTTAAGTCATAAATGATTGAATCCAAAGATTCAATTGAATGAGGATGTTTGCGACGTGAAATCTAAAATCAAATGTGAAATTTGATAATGAAACTATTTGTAAATATGAATTTGAAATTTAAAAGACATTGGATAATTGAATTGATTTGGGAAATTTATAAATAAATCAACATGTGAAGTAAATCAATTTGCGATATCGAAATGTGATTTCAAATTTAATGACCAATATGTGAAAAATGTAAACGTTTGGTTGTTAAAGAGACCGGAGTCAGTATTGTCATACTCTCTGCCAATACCGATACCACTTGAACAATTGTGCATGTGGTGGAGAATCCATAACGAAGTAGGATGGTTTTGGAGGCGATTATTAGATTTGAAGAAAGAGAATGATGATGGACAACCTTGACCTTTGGGTCATAATTAAAATGACTTAAACAGGAGTTATACCGTGACTAATGAGATCGCATCTCTGATCAGACACTCTTCTTCGATATCATATCTATTACTTGTAATCGATTGGTGCACACCTTTGAATATGGAAGTGTGTTCCGAGGTGGGCGGTAGTTGCTACTATGCGTTACCACCGGTCCGGGAGTGCAACTGGTAGAATCATACCCTACGTATTGCTTCGCGTGCCTTGTCATATTTATCTTGATCGATCCCCCTGCGATTTTGATTTAATATTGTCGTATCGCGACGCATCTTATTTACCGACGTACTGGTGTTTTATATGTAATGTGTACGACAATGTCTATAAACAACGTAAGGGTAAAAATGTAATCCCACTTACGTTATTTTTATTATATTTACTTTACTAAATAGACACTATTATAATAGCGTATTATTATAAATGGATCCTTAGAGGATGGAATCCAAAACATCCTTTAAGTTATTTGCATTTCGTAAACATTTCATTTGAGTTGATTCACTTATATTGGAATGTTAGTCCTAACTTGAGCATTTTGTTAGTTTTTTGTTCTTGCAAAATGCTCTGGTCAAATCGTATTTCAGCTATGGAGATTTGTCTAATGGAGCTTGAGTATCGCTGGAGTTTAGTCATTTATCTTGTATATTCTACATATTCCCTTTCAGTCATTTACTAGCATATTTCTTTGTATTGTCTTCTGCTGTATCTGTATTCATTATGCACTCTGATATGCATAAACTGATTTTTTTTGTACTATTGTATAAATTTTTAATTCCTCTACGAGATACTCTGTGTTTCCGTGTCCATGATTCTATGATGTTTTATATTTTAACCCCATGACAATTAATAATCCGCCATTTCGAACGGTTTGAGTTGGTTTAATTACCGACTCGAAGCGGTTGAAAAGACAGGTGGTTACAACCAAGAAGGTGAGTATACTCCTTATTTTTAACTCTGGCATTTGTTGTGAATACCTTTAATTTATTTTCTTCACCATGGGTGATTCAACACCAAAAATTGGGTCCACTACATCTCAAAATAAGTCTGCCACTTTGAATCAATCAGCACCCCCAATTTCAGCAGTTGATCAATTAGACAAGACTATGATAAGTTCGCAGAGACAACTTATCACAACCAAACTTGATGAAAATAACTACTTGTTGTGGAAGTTTCAGATTGAAACAGTTATTGAAGGATATGGACTAGAAATTCCACCAATGTCATCTTTATGGAACCCTGCAAATTCCACCAAAGTTTGTTACTAATCAAGAAAACAGGGTTATTGTCAATGAAGACTATACATAGTATCACAGACAAGATAGATTAATTAGTGCTTGGTTGCTATCGTAAATAAGCAACAATCTTCTATCTCAAGTAATAGGGTGCAATTCTGTAAATGAAACATGGGTTAATGTTGAAAATAATTTTAATTCTCAATCTTCTACAAAAATTATGCGTTACAGAAGGCAAATGCATAATTCAAGAAAAGATAACAGCAACATGAGAGAATATCTTGCAAAAGTTAAAATAATTTGTGATCAATTATAAGTTGCTGGACATAAATTACCAAAATCAGAACATGTTTTAAATATTCTACATGGTCTTGGCAATGAACAAGAAGATGTTGAAACAACAATTTCATCACAAAGAATCACACCTCCAATGGAAGAAGTGCATTCAATTCTTTTGGCCCACAAAGCTAGGTTAGAAAGTAAAAAGCCTCAAGAATCAGATTTATCCATCAACTATGCCCGCAGTAATAACGGAAACGATGCAATAAACAACTATCAAACTCAAAGGGGTGATTTCAGTGGAAGATCAAGAAGTTGAGGTAGAAACAGTAATACTGGTAACAAACCAAAGTGTCAAATTTGTAAAAGAATTGGGCATACAATTTTCAAGTGCTATTTGAAATTCAATCAAAGTTTAACTCCAAATGTAAAGAACCAAAATTTTCGACATTTAAAAATTTATTGTTAATTTAATTTAGTGTTGAAAATTTATGTTAGTACTTGTTTTGATTTTAATTTCAAATTTAGTCTAGTTTATTTCGGTTTTAAATTGATTTTGCAAGAAAAAAAATTAAATTAATATGTGAACCTGAATATTTTTTATTAAATTAAAAGTTATTAGTCTTTTTAAATTAGTATTGTAATATTGTAAACTTTGATTTGATAAGTTTTAATCTATTTTATTTTATTTGTTTTGAATTCGACTTTAATTAAGCGTTAGTAACATTTTTGAACATATTGTTTGTGAAATGAAATATTTTTTTTTTGAAATTTAAACATGAGTTTTACTTATTTTATTTTGTTTAGTTTGAATTTTGAAGTTTATTTAACTTAAGAATTTATTTGATTTAATTATCTTTGTATATAAAATTGTTTTGTTACAAATTTTAAAGTTAGCTGTATTTTAAAGTTTATTAAAATATTTTATTTGATAAGCTCTAAATTTAATTTTTAACTTTTAACTTGAGATTTAATTAATTTATGTAGATTTAATTAATTTTATATGTGTTAAAATTGTGTTTTGGAATTTAATTTATACTAAGAAATTAATTAGAATCTTAGTTTTAGTCTATTTATACTAAGAATTTAATTTTTATCCCATCGCCAACGCATGGCGCCTCCGACCTCTCCCATGTTCAAATGATGCCGCCACCCAAAACTCGCTGAGCCACCGATGGCGTCCCCCTTTTCCATTTAGCGCGCTACCCTAGCCCTCGACCCCGCTTCAAATCTAGTGCTACCATCAGTTGCTCAACTCAATGGCTTTTCCGTTCGATTTGGTGTACTCAGCTTCGTCAATTCCACCTGGAACAAACCGTTTTGAACCCCTTCTCCTCTTGAAAACCGCACATCGACCAAAACCACGAAGCAGTACCATGAAGCCGCTGTCATGCCGTCGTTCTTCGCCCAGTCCAGTGCGACTTAATGTGAGTAACCCTTACGATTAAGCTTATTTTCAAGTTCGTTACTAAAAAAAAAAAAAATTACAGAGCATATTGAACTATATGTATATACAACTATATGTAAGTTGTTGAATCATTTTGAAAGAATAAAGGTTCTAGAATGAGTATGCTAGTAGATAAATAGTCATAGCAGAAACTAACTGTCGAAAGAAACAAGTGATGCTAAAAAAAAGAATGAAATGGCTTGGTCTCTCGACTTATGACTTTACTAGATTTTACAAGAGATGAGACTGCATTTGCTTCACTAAATTTTACATGAGATGAGTCTGCCTTTTTTTTTTTACTAAACTTTATAGAAGATGATGTTGTATTTGTTTTGCTGCACTTTATAAAAAACGATACTACATTGTCCTGTTTGGCACCAGTTGCCTTGAATTCACCTTGCCATTTCGGTGCCAGTTGCTATTCCTTGTATGCCATCATTTACTTAGATTGTCCACCTGTTCATAGGTATAATTTTATTTTATTAGGACAAATACTGCATACAAGTATATGCCATAGTCTACATGCATATTAATATAGGCTTACATAGTCTAGTGTTGTTTACTGCTTCTTTTTGTATTGGCCTAAGCTCATTGTTACTTTGCGTACCATGTGTCTCGCGAGTGCTGCATGTATGCTTCCCTCCACATGATCATCCCAGTCTTAACAGACACTCGGATTTGTTTTTAAAAAAAAATGATGAGTACACTTGTTCACTTACATTGGCCTTTACTATTATGAAAAAAAATATACTTGGCAATATGATTTAATTCAATACTTGGATGTATAGGAACTTCCACTACTGTGCACATTTAAATCTTCTAGGTTATGCGAATTTTTGTTGTAGTTCATACTTATGAGTTGGTTCATTTTTTTATCTCTCTGGTACATGCCATACACACCTGCTTTTCATCTAGTTCGATTTTATATGCATCAGTTATGGACCCGTCACTACCATGTTTTGTATCCCTCTTTAGTCCACAAATTTAGCTGAGTATTGAGGCATAAAATATTTATACATATATGGGCTGTTTGTTCTGATATGCTTTGGTTTCATCCAAGTATTTGGCGGTATTCCCATGGGGTGTTATTCTCGAATCACTTAGTAAATAGTCGGGATTAAACCAATTATATTTATGCATTTATGTCGAAATGACTGACTTGAAATAAGTTTAATTCGGACCCGGGTGTTTTATGTTTTTGCATGGAACGTCCTGGTCAAGTCCTAAGTGTTCCAGATTTAGAGATTATTGACTCGCAAAACCGGAGAGGAACGTGAAAACGCAAGACGCTTATGCGCGCGCAAGGCCCGACAAAACTGTCAACTTTGATTTTTTTTCTCAAAATCATGTATTGTAATTCTAAATTCTTCCGCTGTATAAAATGATTTGTAAACTCTGATGTTTTATATAAAATTTTATTCCGATTGTAAAATATGTTGTTATATTTTTTTCTGTGTTATTTTCTGCTTAAACCCCATAAGCTAATAACGATTCGCCGTTCTGAGCGTATTGAGTCGGCTTAATTACCGATTTGAGACGTTAAAAATAGTGAGTCGTTACAGTTGGTATCAGGAGCCAGGTTTGACAAAGCTTGACTTATCAGGTTTAAAACTCATTACAGATAGAGTAGCAATACTCTAGAATGAGTGGAATTATCACAAGAATTACTGTAGAGAGAGCGTATTTTGAAAATATAAATTATTTTGAAATTTATTAAATTGTTTGAAAAGTGTAATTATTTTAATATATAATTTATGATGAGAGTTTGAGTATTTATTGACGTCGAGATCGGACTATCGAATATGTACGGATTTTGAATATACGCCTGATCAACATAAATACGAAGTCCAATATATACTAGATAGATATAGAATCACATTCTAATCGCCTGGAAATAATTCTGTTGATGATCCAGACATCATCAGTGATTATTTTCGAATTTCGAAAAATAGATGACTATATGATTCGATTTAAACGACGAGAAATACGTGAAACCATATAGATAAGTGTTAAAAATAATTTGATACATTTTAATAAAATATTTTGATAAATGGATATAAACAGGACTAAATAAGCAAAACTTAAATAAGTGACATATTCATTGTATGTCAAATAAAAACTAAATTTGGAAATGAATTAAGATGTAATTTGAATAAAATTTATATAGTAACTAATGTTTTGAAAATATAATTACACCGCTTTTCTTGTATTATGAATTGTTTGCCTTGACTTGTCATCTTTCGCTGACCGATTTGAACCATTCGTGCTTGAATTTTTGGATATGTCCAATCTTGATCCCATTCGAAATCCATCTACGAGTTGTCATTGCTTGTCGAGAATATGAGTGAAATTTAAGTGTTTTAATAACATTAGTCAACCACGAATTGAATTTGAATCGAGTACCTTAGGTATAAGAACAATTGATTGTAAAAATTTGGGAACTGTTAGTGAGTATGGTATGTAGGATGAATGAATGAATAAATTTAAGAATGTCGAACCATTAAAATAAAAATAAGACGTGTATTTCGAATAAAGATAAATTGTGGAATAAAATGAATTTGGTTAAAGAGGATATCGTTCGACTAAAACTTGGAGAATTGAATTCCGGAAAATTTTGATATTGATTTCTATGGTTTTTGAAAGAAAAAAAAACTAGTGGTATATACTAGTGTTTTCAAACAAAAATTGTTTGAAGTAACTTTCTGAAATATTTTCAACGCGGAAAATAAACGACATCTTCATTTTGACATGAAAATATGTATATTTTTGAATAATTGAAAAAAAAACGGAATTGAATCCCGAGTATGAGTTGAACGATATCCATCCTATTGTATTAGAATAATATAATATATATACCTCGAATGAATATCTCGAAGGAAACTACCGAATATAAATCTCCAACGAATTGAGTAAAAGTTCAACTTTCGACTTGTTGAATAAATTTGATTATTTTAGGAGAGATTTGAATTTTGAATTATATTTTTATTAGCTCAAGGGAATTTGATTTTAAATTTGAACAATTAATTCAATTTAGAGTATAATTGAAATTGAGATTTAAGTTTTGAACTTAATTGAAATTGAAAATGCAGATGGAAACTAAAATGTTGAGCTAATTTGAACCTTGGGTCCGACTAGAAACGAAAATGAATTGAATTTGAGGTTAAATTGAGTTTAAATCTCGAAATTGGAACCAATAATAGTTATGAAATTTGAATTTTGTATAATTGATTCGGACTGGATTATTTTTGAAAGTAGTATTCATTATAATTTTATTTTGTTTGAAATTATGATATTAGATTTATTTATACTATTTAAATTATTTTGTTACAAGCCTACTTATCTTTGTTTTCAAACAATATTTTCAAACTTACTTCTCCAAAACCTATTTATTTATTTCAAAACATTTGCAAAACCTGTATAATCATTTAACTTAGTTTCTGAAGCTATCTATTTATATCAAACCCATTTGAAAAAATATTTTTATTTATTTAAGTTAATTTTTACATTAAGCTATTATTTTTCCAAATTACTTTTATGTAACATAGTTATTTTGATAAACGTATATATACAATATGAACAAATTAAGATTCAAATATTGAAGACTCAAGTGAATATCGATGATTGTAATGTGAAATCCAAATTGAATATAGATAATGAATAAAATTTGTAAATACCGATTTAAAAGTTTGAATGATATTGAATACTCAAATCGAGTTGTAAATGAAAACAAAATTTTTGAATAATATTGACTACTCGAATTGTTTGAAGTCAATTTGATCTTGAAAAGGAAAATTTGAAGATTATCAATATACGAATATTATGATATGAAATTAGAAACTTATATATATGAATTATATAAGTGTGAGATTCGAATTTTTTTGACTTGGAATGTAATGGATTTACATGAGAATGACATACTTGAAATGGGATTTGGAAAATTTATGTAAATGGATATTTATATAAATATGATTTGAAATGAAGTACCATATGAATTAGATTTGAAATGATATTGAAATTCAAATCGATTTTGAAATGAAGGAAATTTTTTGACTGTTTATATAATGGTAAGTGAATGTAATAAGAACGAATCGACGGGTAAATGATTGTACGACCGTACATGGATTGTATGTGAATTTAATATGAATGACAAATGTATAGAGTGTTAATGGTAGAAATAGTAAAATGTGGGTAATTGGAATGAATGATGTTAACGTGGATGTTAAAACGATGAAATGAGTTTGTATTTAGATAGAGCATTTGTTTTTTGTAAATAAATCTTGCTTCATGTATACCAAAGTTTAAATATCGTCTTTGCTTATGATTTGTATATATTAAGTCTTGTTATATACAAGATTCACATTATCTATTTAGTGTTTTAGTAGGAAGCCATGGCATGCGCTTCGCATGAGAGCTTACATGTTAAAATTTTAAGCAAACATGCTTATAAACGCTAATATAAGGTACACATTTTGGATTTAATACCGTATTTGAGTTTTTTGTATTGTTTTCCCCTGATTAGGGATGCCTCATCATATAGATGAGATGTATATTTTTTGTTTCTGTTGTTTTTGTATCCGGGAAAATTTTCCCGACCGAACCATGCTGGGGAGGTGCTGCCGAAATTTTCCGTAAATCCGAGCGTTAGAAAAATTTTCAAGTCCTAAAATTTCATGACTTATTTTGTTATAATAAGTTGTAATAAAGAATAATTTGAATATAATTTGAATGGAAACAAATATTTTGAAAATATAATATTGTCCCTTCGCTTGTTGATGCGTTTAGTTTTTCCTCGACCTGTCGTCATCTTTCGCTTATCGTTTGATCTATTCATGATTGAGTTTGTCAAATCTTATCCCAATCTTTTGCCTTGCATCGACCAATTTATGGACAAGTTGGATTTTGAGAAATATTTGGAGTATGTGGTTCCAAAATTTTAAAATCGACTTCTAATATTTTAGAATTGATATTTTGGAAAAAATTGTTTGAAACACATATACAAATCAGAATAGCACATCGAAAGCGTGAAATATTAGCAAATAAAACTATTTCAGGAGATTCTGTGAATATTTTGAATAGTCTGCCTATCTAGTTAATAGAATCCTATATGTTGTGCAAATAATTTTGGAAATGAAGTTAAAACGGAAAGTATGTGATTTTATTAATCGCTTAAAAAATATTATGTGAAATCGTTGTAAAGCTTGTTTCAAGAATATTTTGAAAATGATTGAAATTATTATGGAAATTCGATACAACTTGGAAATTGAAATGGTTTATTAAGTGATTTATAAATATAGAAAGTTCAACGACTTGAATCCCGAGATTTTGAAATGTTTTAAAAACAAAGTAATAGTTGATTTTAAAATTAATATTTCGAAATGATTTATAACTTCAGGATATGAAATAAAATGATCTATTACCGAGATTCGAGTAACCCGTGACTAAAAACAAAGGTATATACGTCGTGTTTTATATTCGGTGTTCGACATCTGGATGTTAACCGGGAGATACTTAGCTGGTGTTCGTGAATAAGGTATATACGGTGTCCGCGTTTGGATGAAAACTAGGATATATACTTTGCGCTCTATATTCGGTGTCCGATGTCTGGATGTTAGCCAGGAGATACTTAGTGTTATATCGATACATGCATAGGCCGTGCCTCTTGGTCTTGTCATTGGGAGAAACCTCTCGACTTGAGAGATAAATATTTTATGTCGTTTATCATGAAATATTTAAAATTTTCGAAATGATTTTGGTTTTGGAATCCCGAAGCAAATACAATTCGATATGAAAATAAAAGATAAGATTTCAAGCGATTTGAGAATAAAATCGGGATTTTGGTCGAAGAAATGATACCATGCTTTGATTTTCGAATTTTAAACTCTATTGTTTATTTTGCTTTAAATTAAATCTAGTATTGGTAAATATTTTGCTCATACATGCATGATTTTAAGGATCTCTTTTTTTCGAGGACGAAAAGCCTTAAGGGGGGAGATTGTAACGAACCAGAATTTTCGGCATTTAAAAATTTATTGTTAATTTAATTTAGTGTTGAAAATTTATGTTTATACTTGTGTTCGATTTTAATTTAAAATTTAGTCTAGTTTATTTCGGTTTTAAATTGATTTTGTAAGAAAAAAAATTAAATTTATATGTGAACATGAATATTTTTTTAAATGAAAAGTTATTAGCCTTTTTAAATTAGTACCGTAATATTGTAAATTTTGATTTGATAAGTTTTAATCTATTTTATTTTATTTGTTTTCAATTTGATTTTAATTAAACGTTAGTAACATTTTTGAACTTATTGTTCGTGAAATGAAATTTTTTGTTTTGAAATTTAAACATGAGTTTTATTTAGTTTATTTAGTTTAGTTTGAATTTTGAAGTTTATTTAACTTGAGAATTTATTTGATTTAATTATCTTTGTATACAAAGTTGTTTTGTTACAAATTTTAAAGTTAGCTGTATTTTAAATTTTATTAAAATATTTTATTTGAGAAGCTGTAAATTTAATTTCTAACTTGAGATTTATTTTAATTTATGTAGATTTAATTAATTTTATACATGTTTAAAATTGTGTTTTGGAATTTAATTTAAACTAAGAAATTAATTAGAATCTTAGATTTAGTCTATTTTAAACTTAGTATTAATAAAATGGTGTTTACACTTTGGAAAAAATTATATTTTTTCAATTATTTTGAACACTTGTTGGCGTATACTGAGATTTTTAACACTTGTTCGTATTGTTCTGAGTTTCTAACATGTGTCCTACCTTTATACTTTTTACGGTGTTTATCAGTCTGTGCCTCTCCTTTATTTTCTTTCAGCTGTAGTATCCATTTCTTTCTCCCCTTTTCCCATTCTTACGGCCGATCAAAATTTCCCAAATTCCCAAACTAAAAATCCCATCGCCAACGCATGGCGCCTCCGACCTCTCCCCTGTTCAAATGATGTCGCTACCCAAAAATGAGATGAAGGGATTGTATAAGTTCACTCCAAACTACTACAACAGTTGTGTGAAAGGAAACATATTGTGTAACCAAAGTGAAACTGGTGTTGAAAAACAAAATGGTATTTAAATTGGTGGCATAATAAACTTAGTCATCCAAGTATTAGTATTGTAAAGCAAATTCTTGCTGAAAAAATGTTAAATTTGATGATAAATTTGTATCTCATGTTTGCAAGTATTGCCTAATGGGAAAAAGTCATGAATTACCTTTCAATGATTCTAAAACTGAATACACGGAACCCATAAGCTTGATAGCCACTGATCTATGGGGTCATGTACCAATTAGTTCTGGTTATGGATACAAGTATCATATATCATATGTAGATGCATTCAGTAGATACACATGGATATATTTTGTGAAGTCTAAATCCGAAACCTCTAAAATTGTCATACATTTTATAACACAGGCTGAAAAACAAACAAATTCTCATGTTAAAATCTTTCAGTCTAATGGAGGTATTGAGTACAAACTTTTAAAAGACCATTTTCTAAAAAGGGGAATAGTTCATAGGACAACATGTCCCTGTACTTCAGAGCAAACTGACCTTGTTGATAGAAAACATAGGCATATTGTAGAAACTGGGTTGATGATATTAGCTCATGCTAAAATGCCACTGAAATTTTGGCCAATCATTTAGTATTGTTGTTAATTTGATAAACAGATTACCAACAAAGGTTCTTAAAGGAACCAATCCTTATGAAAAGTTATTAAGTTACATACCAGACTACGGTTATTTAAAAGCATTTGGGTGCCTATGTTATCCAAATAATAGATACAAGTTAGAATTCAGATTAAGACCATACACCTTTGTAGGTTATGCTCAAAATCAAAAGGGCTATAAATGTTTAGATGGTAATGTTAGAATCTTCACAAGCAGAAATGTTGTATTTCATAAAGAAAATTTTCCATATCAATCTGAAAGCATCAGAACTACAAATAAAATATAACATACAACTATATCCATACCACCTCTACCTGTATATTCAGATTTATAACATGCAGGTGAACTAGATTGTAGTCATGTCAGGACAACACCATCAGCTTATGATACTGTTCAGCCATCAAATCAGCACAGGGAATCACTTGCAATTCAAAACAGGGAACAAAATGTCAACGATCAACAAGATACTTCTTTAGAAGAGAATAGTCAAAGTCAAAATGAAAGTGAACAACCTCACACTACACCACAAGCTACATCTATTCACCCAATGATTACAAGAGTAAAGAGTGGGATTTTCAAACCCAAACTCTACACAACTATTACGTTACTTGAAGAGCCAACAAACTATGATTAAGCCAAATCGGACAACACTTGGAGAGCAGCTATGAATAAGGAATATCAAGCACTCATGCAAAATCAGACATTGAAATATGTCAAACCTCCAAAAGACAATAATATCATTGGGTGCAAATGGACATTAAAAATTAAAAGAAATCCTGATGGAAGTATTAATAGATATAAAGTAAGACTTGTTGCAAAGGGATTCACTCAACAACAAAACTTTGATTATAAAGAAACCTTTTCCCCTGTGGTTAAACCATCCACTATCAAAATTGTTCTCACTATTGTTATAGGCAGAGGATGGCAACTAAGACAGTTAAATGTTAACAATGCATTCCTAAATGGAATACTTGAAGAAGATGTCTATATGGATCAACCACAGGGATACTGTCTGAAGTTTGATTATGTGAAACACCCCACCTCCGTTAAGGTCACTCACAAAGGGAATGCCTTAATTTTGGTGGAGGTTTATAAGTAAAAGCCATAAATAAACTCAAGAATGATATAAATATACATATTTTAAACAGCGGAAACCAACAGACTTTAATTTCACCAATACGTGTTCAAAACAAAACATTCCATAATTGTCTCAAAATACTTCCATCATTACAACCTCATAACTGTCTTGATTATTAAAGAAGCATAAAATATAAATAAAGTGACAAAAATCCCCATAGTGATATCCAAAGCCATAGTCCGAGCAAAAGAGACCCAAATCATACATCTACGTTCTTGGAGCTTTTACAGAGCCTGACTGAGCTGAGCTGTTTCCTCCCTGTGGACCGGGGGGGGGGGGGGACGAAAGAAAAGAAGACGAAAAGAAAATATGGTCAGACATAAAGCTTGAGTAAATCTAGTAACTCTTCAGTATGTGAATAAGAAAAGGGCATGATAGATATATACTGAAAATAGGATGGTGTCACAAGCTAAGGGAGTGTCGAATGTACCATCGCACCCATACTATATCTCTGCATCTACTTGAGTTTACTCTAACTGGCACCCCATGGTGAGGGTGAAGTGATCCCCAACTTTATTTAAAGATCGGCTCCTACTCGTGTTAACATGTGTCATACGGCCCCCAAGAATTGTAGATACCTATGCTGGTCCCACCATGGGGTGTATCAAGACCCATGGTGGCGGCCCCGACACAAATTCTAGAAGACATAGGTTATACTACTGGTGTCCCTAGTGCCCTGGTTGTCCGCTCCGGAGTGTGTGCACGCCCGCACCCCGTTAGACCTGCACTGTGCACCCACCGCCGTCGTTTGATTGCTTACAACCAGCCCAGTAATCGTGTCCCACTCTGCCTAGTTTCAGGGTACTGTTGATACCTAACTTGGGTTACTGCTGAAACGGGTCCCTCATTACCAGGATTTTCTAGTCAAACACGTTAAGTGGTTAAGTGTCTGTATTTACCTAACCCAACCCATCAATGTTGAATTTGGTTAAGTGTTATAGTTGACTTAACCCTACCATCTGTCCTTAGCCTCTTAGGAGCACCTGACCACTCACATTAGACAGGTATTGCTACGGTTACTGGATATGCCAGTCGGTTCCGGGCAGGTTTACACTGCAGCTCAGTGTAACCTCGGGTCATTATTGGGCTCAATGCTTAACCACTCACATTGGATAGGTATTGTTGTGACTACTAGACAGCCGGGCGGTTCCGGGCAGGTTTACATCACAACTCAATCCAACCTCGAGTTAAGCATATCGTGTTTTCTAAATTTACATATTTTATTACTTCTCAATTATATATGTAAATGTCATATCTTTTATTTTTGGGTATAACAATTCATACCGCTTTAAATGTCATTGTCGTTGGCATGTGCCAAACATGCCAACATATATTTTCAATGTTTTACACCCAACATTTTTACCCCCGTTTGTAACGTCCGCAACATTATAACAAATGTTGGGTTCGACACAATTCGGCCCAACTTTATAATCGTGAGTAAAAGGGGAAAATCAACAACATGTAATATTTTATAACATATAAGGATGTGTGGCGCATGAACTTGCAACTTAGCGATTCAACTAACATATAATATGGGTCATGTGAACTTGCATTCAAATCAATGTATAACTAAGTGAGTGACATATAAAATGGCATAGTTTAGGCTTACACAACTTGTGTTTAAATATGTTTAACTTGGCATAATGTCAAACACAAAACTAGCATGACGTATATTAACCAAAAGGTCCAATTATAACATTTAATCACATAGCCTATTTCAACATGAACTTGCATAGTTTTTGAAACCCAACGATACTTAACATAGATCCAATTACACTTGCAAATAAACATGGACTTGCATAGTTTATGAAACACAAACGACACTTAACATAGATCCAATTATACTTGCAAATAAACATGGAAGTGATATCATAGGTTTTGGGTCATGTAGGCATAAAAGGTTTCAAGTCTAAATCATGTTTACAAAAGGCTTAATTTAGGCTTAATGAATGTATAAGGTCCATGTCATAGGCATAAACAAAAAGGGATCAATTTCTAATTTTTGCCACAAACTTACAAGTGCGATTGTTTTCATATACAATTGTTCAATAGGCTTGCATCAATCAATTTATGCCACAAACATCAATACACGAGTCATGATAGAACCATCACAATACATAGAATTTATACAATACAATAACACAATTCTATTTTCATTTACATCGAATCACATCACAATTCTTATTCACATTCTGAAAGGTCGCTATACTTACAACGAATGCAGAATCTTGAATTCTGAATTCAGAAATTGAGATGCGCTCCTTTGGGTAGACTAACGTTGCGTTGATAAATTTGATTTAAACTTTAATCTTCTTCTTAGTTTGATTCGTCTCTAGGCTTTTCTCTTGACGGCTATGTTCAATTCCTCCCTAGCAGCATGACGACTCCTTTCTCATTTTTTTGTGTGAATTTTCAATTGAGACTTAGGGTGTATTTATAGATTTTTAAGTTGTTTTGAGCCGTCAGATGAAGACAGGAGGAATCTAGACCATTCAGAGTTCAAAGAGCCAATCAAGAGGTGACACGTCAGCCCTAGTGACACACAGAGCCACAGAAATTCGAGCCAGAGCCAGACCTGGTCAGCCAGGTCGACACCTGGGTCGACACTATGGTCGACCTGGGGTGACCAGGTCGACACCATGGTCGACCCTATGGTCGATCTGGTCTCTGGGCAGGAATTTTCCCGCCCAGCCCAGTTTGAACCTGAAATTCGAAATTTGAAATTTAAACTGAGCTGTTTGAATTTAAATTTGATTCTGAATATTCCGAAGGCCATAACTCCTTCATACGGAGTCCGATTCGCGCAAACTCGGACTCTATCTCAAGAAGAATTCCGAGACGAATGCAATGGCGTAACCCGTTTCCCTTAATTCTTTCATTTAGAATTAATTATACTTTAATTTGTGAAGCTTAGCGTTATATAATTCACGGGGTGTTACATTCTCCCCCCTAAAAGGATTTCGTCCCCGAAATCTTCAATTTAGGAAGAATGTATATCCTACCATCCAACAGTCCATTTACTCAACCAATAAACACAGGCATCCACTGTCCTTAAAAGACTTCTAATGATTCGTGATCATATGCATAGTGTGTGTATATGTCCTTATCTAATGCAGAAATCAAGCGGTCTACTGATTCATTGACCTCCTTAATGCGAATCATGTAAGTGTCTTGAATCCATTATGTATGCAAATTTTCCTACTCATAATTCTACATGAGTGCACAACTATTCATACAAATGCGACAACCATATGATAGCATATCAAGTTTCAACCATATACAAATGAGAATACATATATATGCACACTACAACAAAACGGAGGTTAGATACCAAAATCAAATAGCGTTTCCGTTTCCACTAAATTTAAACGCTCTTGCAGGTGGGTCTCCAATGCTATTCGACAATACACATTTTCTTCCACTCTCATTCAACGCTATTCAAAGGGGAGGGAAAAAAAGGCGGAAAGCAAATTATTTTCACGGGAACTAAATCCTTTTCGTGAAAACCTTTTTGCCCTTTGACACAGAAAACCACAAATCCCCAAACTAAAATCGCTTTTCACTCCTTCGCCTCAGAAGCTATCAAACCCTAATCTCAACGTTAAATCACAAAGTCCCTAAACCGCGAAATCATAAATCGTTGAATCTTCCTTATCATCAAAAGCGTATACCCTATTTTGAACAGGAATGAGAGGTACGTAAATCTCTTTTATACGTTTTTTTATTGTTCTGCTTATGATTCTTAATTTGTTTATTGTTTGACCAAAATTGGCATTAATTTAACGTTTTTCAGAAATTTTTAGTTAACAAATACGAATACGTATTAGTTTAACTAATACGAATACGTATTAGTTTAACTAATACGAGAATTTCCTCAAATCTGAAATAATGCAATTCAGCTTACTTTTAAATGTGTAGTTAACTCAGCTTATAGTTAACTCAGCGAAATTATGCTCGCTGTTATGTGTGTGATCTCCTTTTCTTGTACTCTTTCCCCCTCATTTTGAGTCCAATGTTAGTTTCTTAGTCAATTGCTTGTCGGCCTCATGTTGTCATATTCGGTAGCTGTTAGCATAGTGATTTCATTAAGTCATTTATGAAAAGTCACAGGTGTTTTGTGATCTTAGTTTGGAGCATCTACTATGTATTGTAGTAATGTTATGTTATTATGTCTTATGGAGCTCCATTTTGTTGCTGTTCCATGGTGATTTTTGGTTTGTCAATGTTTGAGGTCAATATATATATATATATATATATATATATATATATAACAATACAACTTTGATCTTGATTCTGTAATTTTACAAGGAAGTAGAAGACAGTCGTCGGGCTGACACAGAAGATACCAGATCTAGAATTTGCCTTGAAATTTAAGCTTCCATCATTCAGCGCCTGTCTCTCATCCAGGTAAGGATTTTAAAATAATCTATGTTTCAAGCTTGTCAAGTATGGAAAAATTAGTAGATATATGTTACTTATACAGATTTGGTAGTATTTACTAAATTACATTTAGCTTGCATGTTGAGTGAATTGTTGTATTCCCTTGCAGTATCCTTTTTCGTCAATATTTTGTTAGGAGCCTTCAAAATAGTATATTAGACATCACAAAATTACAGTTCTTATTATATAATATATGTCATGAAGCTTAAAAATTAATCAAAGAGGAAATCTGTTGACCAAATGCACCCAAATAGAGACAAAAAAATAACATATGTAATACAATTAGTATGGGCACAATCTGCATATGTACATGGTATAAAAATGTATTCTTCATTGCAGCAGAGATGATTCCATTAGCTAAAGCAGGTTGTAAAACCAGATGTTTATGAAAAGGGCTTTGTTTTTTTTTTTTTGTTGGCAATAAAATGAAAGGCAAAACCGAGAAATGCATGCACTATTTGATGCATATTACGGAAACAGCAATGGAGCCAAAAAATATAAACAATCGTATTAATTCTAATTTTAAATTAATCTAAAACCCACAAAAAATGGAACCGTTTTAACAAAAAGCATTCGAATATCAAAACTAACTTAGAACAGAAGGCTAGGCCTTGTAGAATGTAAAATAATTTCTAGCAAATGCAATTCAGTATAATCAGATTGAGTATGGTATATATGAATGTGTGTATATCCTATGGTCAACTAATGGAGCCAGATATTGTTCCTACTAGTGCCTCTCATTCAACACCTCTGATCTATCAACCTTGCCATGTCACGGGCATTTCACAATATAACTCGTGGAAATTCCTACAGTGCTTAGTGATGTCTTTTTATACATTTTGTCCTATTTTTCGATGACTTTGCATACCTATTGTTGTATTCTCTATGGAGATTCTCTATTTTGTCTATTTTCTAATGCGAACTTTGGTCCACAAACCAACCCATCCATAATTTGATAGAATACTGTCATAGTTCAACTAGCATTTTCTTATCAAACAAACTAGCAAACAATTATGACAATGCATAATTTGGTGTGGTCCACCCTGGTAGAACATAGACGAAAACCGGCTAGGTGTAATCCAGTCTTTCCAGTTGACAGTTAAGGATTGACGACATTCTCACTCTATGACAACCTTACCTTTCAATTTGGTATCAGTACCTTGCATAGTGCCCAATCCCGCTCACCATCCTCTAGATTGCCTAATGCAATAAGGAAATTTCCTCCTTTAATATGAATTTGTGTTATAAAAATGTAGGTAATTAGCTGAGAGCTTAATTTGTAAAGTTTGTATTCCCTAAGTCAATCATCTATGAGTCTACTCAGTTGGCTCGAGGAGTTCCGAATATTGGACAATATAGCAGCAGCCGTATCTTTAATTTCTTCTGAAAAAGCTGAAGGCAGGATTATGCAATTTGTAGAGGACATGCCATGATTTACAAGTTTCCAAATGTGATCCAAACAACCTACAATGTTCTCTGGGACTATTGGCTGGTCTGCATCTGTAATGGTTATTAACTTTAGTATACATTTTACCGATTCCAGTCACAGAAAATACATGTGATCTTCAAATAAAACTCTTCAATGCACTTGTATTAAAACCGTGTAATTGATAGGTTGGTAGACTTGTTTGTTTCTTCCTGATTGAAGCTTTACAGAATAATAAAAAAAACTGGTAGTATTCTAAAAGACTATAGCCACCTGCCTAGACCATAACAATGTGTTCAAACTTCAGACGTAGAAACTTGTGGAAATCACTCTGTTAAACACTGGCTGGGTATAGGTAGCTTTTGAGTTTGCATACATCAATGTATTTTAAGTTATATTTGGTTATGTTAGCGCATGAAAAACATTAAGATATTGGTCGAAAGCTGCATGCATTAAATTTAATTAAAAAAATTAAGGTTTACTCTCGTCAGTTTACATCAAAGCCAAGCTTCATTTGTCAAAGATCCACATATACTTGCATCCCAAGTGAAACAAGTCTTTTATTTAAAAGAGAATGATTCTTCTAATTTGTATGTGGTAATGAAAGCACCTGCGTTTTTTTTTTGATGAGCTAGAGATTCAAGACACTGTTGAGGAAGATTGCCAAGAAGTAAATATGGACGTAGATGGATATGCTGATGATGTTTATTTTGTTAGAGAAGATTGTGAAGGCATACTTGAGTCGTGTTGAGATGTATTTGCTTTTGGGATTGTGAAGGCATACTTTGTATGATTTTGTGTTGAAATTTAGCGTCTTATACTGTGTTTTTGTACTTTTCCTGCAGTTGTTAAATATGTGAAATTAGTATTGATTAGTATGTGAAATTAAACAACCAAAACCATTAAGATCTAAATATGTGGAAAAAAATCACATATTTAATTAATATAGTTGTCAACAGTACCATCTTTCTCAAATAAAAATGTTAAGTTCTTATTATATCTGCTTTGTGTTTATCTTATTTTCTACAATACAATCGTCCTGCATTTTTTTAACTTTAGTCTTTAGGTTGATAACTCTGTTAAAGCATGATTGTAATTCCTACTATATTCCTGTAATCAATAACATCGTATGAATTAGTAATTCCGTTCGTTGTTCATAGTTCATACGATCGTTTCAATTAACATATGCAAGGGAGCTAAGAATAGTTGAGAATCTTAACTGTTTGCTTTGGGTGAAAATACCTATAACAGTCAGCAATGTTAGCCTATTTTTTGTAGCTATATGTACCTTGATGTCGATACAAGATATTTGAGGCAATATGACAGTAATCAACAACTATCTACGACTTATATTTCTTTGGCATTAGAATTATAAAATTGTAATTCAAGCCAATCGAAAGGGTTTTTTTTTGAAGTACATCGATGTCAGTTTTTTTATAAATCTTGTCGCAGGATTTCCCAGTGTAATTCATAGAATTTTGAAGAAAATCCATCTGGATCTGGGCCTTTTGCATCATCAATAGAAAATAAAGCAGTTTTGATTTTAGCTGTTATAACTGGCAGAGCAAGGTACTCTTCTCCCTCACTATTTACTGTTACTGTTATAATTGGTAGTAAGTAATAGCTTCATCCTTAATTGCATCAAAATCATAGATAAAATTCCACTGTGCGTCCATTAAAGTTTGAATTTTATTTCTTTGTCTATGCATGAACATATTGGGATATAAATATTAGATGTCTCCTTGTTTAAGTCACATCACCAATTCTGCTGGTTTAGAAACATTTGGTCGGTGTAGTTGTTCTATAAGTTGCTTACTGATTTGATATATCATGTCATACATGATATTGTTTTCTGGATCTTATCCTTAGTTTATACATGAAATCATAATTTCCATCTATGACTGGATATAATTGTTTTCATCTTGTTAGAATTTAGTAGCAGTTTTATTACTCCTGTTTAATTCATGATTCAAAATCAGTTAATTTTGAGAGCCTTGATATATATATATATACACACACACACGCACACAGACACACACACACATACACACACAAACACACACTCACTTCTTATTGACTTATTTTTTGTAGTAGACGATACAGGAGAATATAATTGATCCAAATGAGTTCATTACTTGGAAACATATAAATCTTAGGAATGAACAGAAAATGAATCGGTTTTTCTAAATAAATTATTCTCAAATGAATATATATGGATATATAGTAAACAAATAGTAGCGGTCGCTCTGTATGTTAAATACAAAAGACCAAGAAGATTAAATGAGCGGTTTTATTGTATTTATCCAAGTGCAAAGCAAAATTAAAAAGCAATCCATAAGGATTCCAAGTCTACAAACAAACAAATATTGCAGTATTAATAATGTATACAAAATGCAACAATGAGTCAATTACTTATGTTAATCTTACTAGCATAGCTGTAAATGATCGTTTAAGAACTAAATATATGAAAATTGCATATATCATGGTAAAAGACTGGTCGTTGTGTGTAATTTGAAGCTTTTAGTATGACTGTGGTCTTCGAAAGTAAACCGTAGAATAAAAACAATAATTGCCTTCACTATCAAAGTTGGCCTTCTAATTGAAGTCTGTGAAGTCTTGCTCTGGTTGTTTAAAAAGTTGTAAACCCTTTCTTCTAAATAAAGACTGTTAAGTTTGTGAAAATCCAAAGCGAAGCTTTTGACTAAATATTCAAAAAGTCCGAATCACTATTAAATCGATTGTGTCATTTAATTTTTTATGCCTCTGCTACTAAGTGTGCCTTTGTTAACTTTTGCTTGCTTTGCACTTATAATTTGTTTTAGCATAGAACATAATAAGCACAAACATTTTTATATGGTTTCATAACCATAATAAATATGAGCAAACTGAAATGTTTTTTTATTAGTCTAAAGATTTAAAAAATGGCGAGGTAGTAGTGAAATAACATAAAGAACCCTAAGTTGTAGTAGCGAAGCTTAAAGACAGAGCATTTAACAGACTATTGGATTTAGCTTGCTTTACAACTTGCTTTATAATAATTTTGTCTTAACTTGCTTTATAACTTGGTTTGTTCATGTAATAGAAACTTTATTATCTTTTTGGACAACCCAACAGAATATTTGATTTTACTTTGTACATCTGATCAATATTTATTTCACCCTGTTTACTTTCACCGCTGATTCTATTTTTTCTTTTGATTGTGATAAATTTTGACACAAAACTCTTAAATGGATAGTTGTGCAATATTCTACAACGTTAGCTACAAATAATAAAGGTGTGCGGTTTATTTAATTATTTATTTTATTTTTAAGACAAATCTACCACGGATTATTCATACGTAAAATAATACTTAATTTGTTGAAGTACATGGTATTAGTTTTTGACACCCTTGAATGACATTAAATACTAGTTGCATTCGATTTGAAAAAGCAATTGGCTTTTGTTTTCTTGGTTGGACATGTCATTGTGAAATGAAAGAAAATGTTGTAATGGTTATTAATTTTAGTATATACTTTCAACTTTCACGCATGGAATTGATCATTGGCAATGAAATGAAAGAAAATGTTGTAGTGGTTATTAACTTTAGTATACGTTTTACCAGTTCCAGTCACAGAAAATACATGTGGTCTTCAAATAAAACTCTTCAATGCACTTGTATTAAAACTGTGTAATTGATAGGTTGGTAGACTTATTTCTTTCTTCCTGATTGAGGCTTTACAGAATAATAAAAAACTGGTAGTATTCTAAAATACTACAGCCACCTGCCTAGACCATAACAATGTGCTCAAACTTCAGACGTAGAAACTTGTGGAAATCACACTGTTAAACACTGGCTGGGTATAGGTGGCTTTTGAGTTTGCATACATCAGTGTATTTTAAGTCATATTTGGGTGTGTTTGCTATCTTAACCAAGTGATATATGAAATAATATTTTGTTAAAACCTTTTTGCACCATCCGATAATTTAGTTCTACGACATCAATTTTTTGTAGGTTTTTTATGATCAATTTTTTCCACAAAAAACTTTTAGGAGCTCTTGTATGTATTCTGACTTCAGTATAAAATAGTTATATGACTGGTTTTTCTGCACGTAGAAGCTGTTTACATTTAAACATCTACAACTCGTCCATTACTTGGCTGCTCAATGCTTTGAGCTCATCACTGGAAACAGACAAATTTGTTACATGCTACAACATTAACCTTCAATGTAGTCGAAATTTTATCATTTGTAGAGGCTTGGTAATTTTACTGAATCTTTTTGTACCATATTTACATCGCCATATAGTAATATGGTGTTTGGGGATGACTGACAAAAGAGGGTGTCACAGTAAAAAAAAAAATAATGAAAAAAGCGATCAGAGTTTTAAGTATAGAAAGACTATAGCTTGTGCTAATGCTTCTAAAAATATAAAAATAAAAATTATGATGATAAAATGCTTTTTTGATCAATATATATTCATTTGTATACTCATAATAAAAATTATTACCTCAATAAAAAAGTAGATTCAAGTCGTATTACTAGAATGCATAAAATGAATACTGCCACGATAAAAGCCGGATATATAATTTGAATGCAGATATCATTGTATATGCTTCAAAACCAACTTTTTAATGAATATTTTTTTTTTGAGTTCGGATTCAAACGAGTCTGGGTTCATTTTCAGGCTGCGAGTTTGGTTGGACTGTGGTTTGTTGGGGGTTGTGTAGTGGTTTGGAAAGGGCTACATATACGAAAATTACACTAACCTATGAAAATCAAAAGAGAAGAGAATCAAATCACTGTAGCTGGTACATGGAGGTATGCATTAGGATTAATCTGAGTGTGGCTGGAATCTTTGTCTTGAAAATTAAGTTGTAGTGCATTTTATTTCCTTCAAATGAACTATGTTTTCTTGTGGGCAACCTTTTGATCCAAATGCATATCTCCAACTGGAGAAACGTAAAATTCTCCTTTTTTTGCGGGTTGTTTTCTGTATGGATCCTGAATTGCCCCTTCCTATAATATGATTTTTCAAAATAGTATATTTTGGCAACTTTTAGGTGTTATAATTCGGGCAAAGTGGTCTAAAGCTAAAACAAATACGATTTGATTATTTTCACTTTACAAATACAGATTTCTGTGTGTTATATCATAGACGTGCAGTCAATCAAATATTGTAAATTGACTTTCCTTTTTGACTTTTGATGATTATTTGATCACTGACTGATTAGTTTATGATTAATATCATTAGACATTCAAATAACATTCAAGCTTACAACTCTGCTGGCTACATACATTCACACATACACATAATACATATATATGAAACTTATTGCATGCTAGGAAATTGAAATATTGGTTTGAAGGTGCAGGGTTGTGCGGTTGTTGTTGTTGTTTGATGTGTTTTCGAGCCATTTTCCGTTGTAGAGGACGGAGAAGCGTTTGCTCATGCCTTGCCATGTCATGCCTTTGCGCACCAGGAGGCGGCGCACACCTTACTTCAACAGTATGTTTAAGAGGCATGCACTATTGACCCCTTCTAAGTAACGAATATTTCACCTTTTAAAGAAAAACTTCACCAGATAATATAAATATAAACTTGTGTAAGAATACCTTTTAAGCCAGTTTACTATATGAAAATGGCTATATGATACTTAAAATGGTGCAAGTATTGGATCAAAAAGCGCCTCTAAATTGTCCTAACAGACCACACGTGTCTTAGGAAGGTGCAAGATGAGAAGGGGAAGGGAAATTAGAGAGGAAGGATTCCTAAATTTCACCATATGTATTCACATCATCTTGATGGGATATAATTTTTTCATGGAAAATGCGAATAAAAGCGTATGTAATACGTACAAAGATGTCCAAATAATGGATGTGTGTGCGCATGTTCAAAGACATCCAAAATTTATCACCCCTTTTAAGGAACAAGATTTATTCAGTTTTATGTAAATAATATTCATAATGCACGTTAGATATATCCAAAATTTATAACATTCAAAATAACGTGTCACATAATAATAAGTGCATTTGATAGCAAGAAACTTTGTTATGAACCAATTGAGTACATGATAGTTTTGATTTACATGTTTTTTAACACGACAATTTTGATCCACTTTCAAACATACAATTTACATGTTTTTTAACATGACATGGAAGCTCTGCAGTGAAACTCAATTACTAGATCCATTTTCTGTACCAATTCCAGATCCCGGATTCATCTAAAACAGCTTTGATCTGTCTTTTTAACATTGTTCACAGTGAGTTGAACTAACAGCTTTCGAATTTAATTACATTATTAGTGAAAGAACGCTGATACTACATTGAACGTGCTGAGTTAAGCGGAAACCAGTGTATATTTACGGGAGCGAATATTGCTTATTTGTGTTGGAATTGTATATGTGATGTATATATGCAAGCTTAAATATTTTAAGCTAATATTGCTTATTTTTGTTGTAACATGACCAAATTGCTTATGTTTTGGACAAAATATCAAAAGCAAAGCAAGAGTAAATCAAGCATTCGACTACTTTGTAAGTAATTTGTTAATACAAGTATGTATGACGTATTATGGACATAGAAGAGTTGATCAAACAATATGTATGAGTTCTTAAGTTTGGATATATGAGAAGTAGTTTGAATGATTTGTGTGAAATATTAAGTTTGAATATGTGAATGTTATTTGAATGATATGTATGAAATATTATGTTGGTTTACATGTTTGTTGTTTGTGAAAATGTGTTATGTTTGTATACATTTGAGAAATAGATAATGGTATATTTGAACGTTGGTTGGATAATATGTACGTATTTAAAAGTAATGGAAGAGTTGGAATGATGGTATACAAGTGGGAAATGCTATACAAAATTGTATCTAATATTACAGTGTTTAAAAACGCTGTCAAAACATGGGACAAACGCTATTATAAAACATAACAAACGCTATTATAAACATAACAAACGCTATATACTTGTACATATGAACGCTATACAATCAAAATAATAAACGCTATAGAAACAAAAAAATGCTACAATAAAATTTTAATAAACGCTATCACAGGTTGTAGTTGGCTAATAATTCATATAGCGTTTTTGTTTAATAACAAAGGAAAAACGCTATCGATTTTCTTTTTTAATAGTGTTTCGCCATGTGCTATTTTAAGTTGATGATTTAAGATAGCATGTCGTTACATGGCGTTATCTGAAACGCTATATTTTCCTATGATAGCGTTTTTGAAACGCTATAAAATCCCATTTTTGTTGTAGTGGCATATGCAATATGAAGTGACTGAGCCGATCTATAACCTAGGGTGCATGTGTATATGCATCTACGAGCAACCACTAGCAACCACTGGCAACCATTTGCAGCCATCATCCATAACATGTTTTCAAATACATGTTTGCATTCATTTGTTTTCTACCTAAGGAGTTAGGAAAAGGACCGAGGGGATATACCTAAAAAGATAGATAAAGCATAACTTAAGGAAAAAGAGAGAGATCAAAGATGTACCCTCAAAAAGAAGAGGGTAGGCAGCGCGTATTCTGTCCTAAGTTTCCCAAGTCGCGTCTTCCTCGGCGTCGCTCCACTGAACTTTAACCAGTTTGACTTCACGGTTGCGTAGCTTTTTCACTTCAGTTCCTAAGATGTGGGTCAGAACTGTCCTCACAGTTGCTTCACGTTCTACTTTGGCTTCTTCTAGAATGCTAGGTTCCACCACTTCCGCAGACTCATGCAAACACTTCCGGAGGTGAGATACATGAAAGACGTTGTGAACTCCGGCCAGTCTCTCGGGTAGGTCTGATCTATAGGCCATCTTTCCAACCTTCTCGATGATAGGAAACGCTCCTACAAATCTTGGTGCTAGCTTTCCTGCGGATCCAAAACGAACGACGTTCCTTAAAGGTGATACCTTAAGGAAAACCATGTCCCCAACCTCAAACTCAAGGTCGGTCCTTCTTTTGTCGGCGTAGGATTTCTGTCTGTCTTGGGCAGTCTTCATCCTCCTTCGTATCGGGTCCACTTTCTCCGAAGTCTCTCGAATCATGTCTGGCCCAAGTATAAGCTTATCTGTAGACTCCCACCAACAAGTTGGTGATTTGCACGGTCTTCCATACAAGGCTTCGAAGGGTGCCATACCGATGGTAGCTTGATAGCTGTTGTTGTAGGCAAATTCCAAAAAAGGAAGGTGATCCTCCCAAGTCCCTCCAAAGTCAAGAACGCAAAGTCTCAAAAGATCCTCTAAAACTCTATTCACCCTTTCCGTCTGGCCATCAGTTTGGGGGTGATAGGTCGTGCTCAAACATAACTGTGTGCTTACAGCTTCTTGCAGACTCCGCCAAAACTCGCTTGTGAAGATAAGGTCTCGGTCACTAACAATGCTGGAGGGTATCCCATGCAGTCGAACTATTTCCTTTAGATAAAGAGATGCTAGAGATGAGGCAGTCCTTTTACTTTTGATAGGTATGAAGTGGGTGCTTTTAGTAAGCCTATCCACTATTACCCAAATACTAGTGTTGCCTCTTCTCGACCTAGGCAGTCCATCAACGAAGTCCATTGAAATGCTCTCCCACTTCCACTGTGGGACCTCTAAAGGATGAAGTAGTCCTCCAGGCTTCTTCTGTTCCGCCTTGACCCGTTGGCAGGTCATGCACTTAGAGACGAAATCTGCCACGTCTTGTTTCATGCCGCTCCAAAAGAAAGTCCTTTTTATATCCTTGTACATCTTATCAACGCCAGGGTGTATGGTCATCTTGGAATGAAGCGCTTCCTCGAGAACCTTCTTTGTCAACTCCCTCGCTTGTGGGACGCATAATCTTCCATCTCGCCTCAGCCAACCCTTATCATCGATGGCGTACCTACTGAGGTGACTAGAAGTCTCACCCCTAATAAGTTTATCAATCACATCAACAAGCTGAGGGTCTTCACATTGTGCAGCCCCTATTGAGTCTAAGAGAGTAGGGCGTACTTCGAGAGATGCTAGCAAACCCGGTACAAAATCTGAGGAGGGCCTAAAGTTAAAACTGGCTATATACTCCAAGCATTGCCTTTCCACAAAGAGCTGACTTAAGGTCAGTTTCTTTTGGCTCAACACATCTGCTACTACGTTGCCTTTGCCGGGAGTATAGGAAATTTCAAAGTCGTACGAGGCAAGAAACTCCATCCATCTTTGCTGCCTCAAGTTAAGATCCTTCTGCGAGAAGAGATATTTCAACGATTTATGGTCAGTGTATAATTCGAACTTCTCACCTAGGAGATAATGGAGCCAAGACTTAAGTGCAAAGACGATGGCGGCTAACTCAAGATCATGGGTTGGGTAGTTCTTTCCATGAACTTTTAATTGTTTTCCACCATACGCTACTACCCTTCCTTCTTGCATTAGAACAACGCCTAGTCCCATTCCACATGCATCCATGTATACTATGAACATTTTGCTTCCATCTGGCAAGGTCAGAACTGGATATGTTGTGAGAGCCCTTTTTAATCGTTGGAAAGAAAACTCGCAGTCCAAATCCCAAGTGAACGCCAGATTCTTCTTTGTTAGCCTTGTGAGTGGGGCTGAGATTTTCGCGAAATCCCTAATAAATTTTCGGTAAAAACCGGCTAGCCCAAGAAAGCTTCGAACTTCAGTTACATTTCTTGGTGTCTTCCAATCTTGCACTGCCACCACTTTTGTGGGGTCCACGGCCAACCCTTCTTTGGACACTATATGCCCCAAAAATCTTACTTCTTTTCTCCAGAAGTGACACTTGGAGAATTTGGCTTTTAGTTGATGAGCTCGAAGAGTTTCCATGATTTCTTTCAAATGCTGAGCATGCTCTTCCTCATTCTTTGAGAAGATTAAGATATCATCTACGAAGACAACCACAAATTTATTGAGGAATTCTCTGAACACCCTGCTCATTAGGTCTACGAAATAAGCGGGTGCGTTTGTCAAGCCGAAAGGCATGACAAGCCACTCGAAGAAACCGTCTGGGGTTCTGAACACCGTTTTATCAATACTATCTTCAGCTACTCTTAGCTGATGGAACCCAGTTGCCAGATCAAGCTGGGAGAAGACCATCGCACCAACAAGCTGATCAAACAAATCATCGATTCGGGGAAGAGGGTGCCTATTTTTCTTGGTCAATTTGTTTAACTCCCTATAGTCGACACAAAGGCTAAGCGAACCGTCCGCTTTGGTTGCGAACACCACTGGAGCACCCCATTTCGAAATGCTCCGTCTAATGAACCCTTTTTCGAGAAGTTCTTTAACCTGCTTACTGAGCTCCTTTCTCTCCCTTGGAGCCATGTGTCTGATAGGTAAAGCTACAGGCTTTGCGTTATCCATAAGATATATGCGGAAGTCTATTTCCCGCCTCGGAGCTAAGCCTTTCACCTCCTCAAAGACATCCGGATATTCCCGGACTACTCTTACTGATTGCAAATTCTCATCAGAAGCATCAAGCGACTCTAGATAACTAAGCATAACAGCGTTCAAGGGATTACAAGAAATTTCTAGAGTGTTACCAAGCCGAGTCAAGAGTCTAACTACTCTTTTCTCACAATCAAGGATGGCACCATTACTGGATAACCAATCCATGGCTAAGATCAAACCATATCCCGAGAAGCCCAAAACAAAGGAATTACAACTAAACTCAACGCTGAGAATAGAGATTTTCAAACCCAAACAAACCATTGACAAGTAAGTGGAGCCCCCAATTGGATTTGAAACTACTAAGGGATCTTTTACTATACTAGTGTCTAGATGCAGAGATTCTACTAAGGCAGATGAAATAAAAGAGTGTGATGCGCCATAGTCAAAAAGTGTACGAACTGGGTGATCATAAAGATAGACTACATTTTCTACAGAAATATTACTACCTTATTCCTGCAGAGGTGCCACTAGCGCATGAACCTGACCCCCTGAAGTGGATCCGGCGTTCTGTCCCTGCCCTTTCTTCTTTGGGCAGTCCTTAGCTTGGTGCCCAGTCTCTCCACATTGAAAGCAACCACCCATCTTCGCCTTTCTTTTCCGGCAGTCTTTTGATATATGGCCCACAATGCCACAGAAATTGCACCTTCTCTTCTCACGGGGCTTATTGTTCTTCCCTCCATTCTTGAAGTTTGTTTTCTTTGCTTGTAGACCTTCTTTCTTCTCTTCCACCTTAGTTTCTTTCTTACCGTGGTCTTCCTCGTGTAGCAACGCCATGTCCACCAAGCTTTCATAAGTCGCTCCTGTGGATACATGGGTCATGGAAAGGCTATGTAGAGGCTCATTCAAACCCTTGACGAAGCGAAGTGGCTTCTTGTGTTGGGTGTTTACTAAGTCTAACCCAAATCTGGCCAGCTGATTAAACTGATTAACATATTCCCTGATCGTCATGCTCCCCTGTTTCAGAGTTAGGAACTTCTCCATTTGCAGGCTTCTTTCAGCTTAGGAGAGAAATTTCATTTCAAACCTTGTCCTGAAATCTTCCCATGTTTCCACCGCCCTCTGAGCATTGGTAACTTCCCACCAATAAGAAGCTTCATCCTTAAGCAACCATACCGCTAGTTGTATCTTTTGCCTGTCATCAACCCCGAAGATGACAAACAGATCCTCAGTCTCCTTTAGCCAGTTTCTTGCCTCTACAAAGGATTCTGTCCCATAAAAGTCTTTTCAACCCATTGCCTTGAAGTCTCTACATGTTTTTGCGAAGGCATTTCCACGAGGAGGTGGAAGAGGAGGGGGAACCGCGGCCACTGGAGGAGGGATGTCTGCTGGGCCCGTGCCATTGGCCCTTGGTTCTAAGTACCTCCTAAACCAACCGGGAATCGGCACTCCTTCCGGGAGGTTAAGGTCTCCAGACATGCTGAAACAGAAAGGAAAAATTCAAAACGAAGGATAGAGAGAGATAGATAGGGCACATGGCTTTGGGGGATTTTGTCTTTTATAAATATAACACTTATTCTTGAAAAATGCTTCTTTAAACTTTCTTTTTTGAAAACAATTTCAATTTTTTTTATCTTATCTGGTAAACCTATGCTCTTATACCAAGTGAAACACCCCACCTACGTTAAGGTCACTCACAAAGGGAATGCCTTAATTTTGGTGGAGGTTTATAAGTAAAAGCCATAGATAAACACAAGACAGATATAAATACACATATTTTAAACAGCGGAAACTAACAGACTTTTATTTCATCAATACGTGTTCAAAACAAAACATTCCATAATTGTCTCAAAATACTTCCATCATTACAACCTCATAACTGTCTTGATTATTAAAGAAGCATAAAACATAAATAAAGTGACAAAAATCCCCATAGTGATATCCAAAGCCATAGTCCGAGCAAAAGAGACCCAAATCATACATCTACGTTCTTGGAGCTTTTACCGAGCCTGACTGAGCTGAGCTGTTTCCTCCCTGTGGACCGGGGGGGGGGGGGGGACGAAAGAAAAGAAGACGAAAAGAAAATATGGTCAGACATAAAGCCTGAGTAAATCTAGTAACTCTTCAGTATGTGAATAAGAAAAGGGCATGATAGATATATACTGAAAATAGGATGGTGTCACAAGCTAAGGGAGTGTCGAATGTACCATCGCACCCATACTATATCTCTGCATCTACTTGAGTTTACTCTAACTGGCACCCCATGGTGAGGGTGAAGTGATCCCCAACTTTATTTAAAGATCGGCTCCTACTCGCGTTAACCTGTGTCATATGGCCCCCAAGAATTGTAGATACCTATGCTGGTCCCACCATGGGGTGTATCAAGACCCATGGTGGCGGCCCCAACACAAATTCTAGAAGACATAGGTTATACTACTGGTGTCCCCAGTGCCTTGGTTGTCTGCTCTGGAGTGTGTGCAAGCCCGCACCCTGTTAGACCTGCACTGTGCACCCACCGTCGTCGTTTGACCGCTTACAATCAGCCCAGTAATCGTGCCCTACCCTGCCTAGTTTCAGGGTACCGTTGATACCTAACTTGGGTTACTGCTGAAACGGGTCCCTCATTACCAGTATTTTCTAGTCAAACACGTTAAGTGGTTAAGTGTCTGTATTTACCTAACCCCACCAATCAATGTTGAATTTGGTTAAGTGTTATAGTTGACTTAACCCTACCATCTGTCCTTAGCCTCTTAGGAGCGCCTGACCACTCACATTAGACAGGTATTGCTACGGTTACTGGATATGTCGGTCGGTTCCGGGCAGGTTTACACCGCAGCTCAGTCTAACCTTGGGTCATTATTGGGCTCAATGCTTAACCACCCACATTGGATAGGTATTGTTGTGACTACTGGACGACCGGGCGGTTCCGGGCAGGTTTACATCACAACTCAATCCAACCTCGGGTTAAGCATATTGTGTTTTCTAAATTTACATATTTTATTACTTCTCAATTATATATGTAAATGTCATATCTTTTATTTTTGGGTATAACAATTCATACCGCTTTAAATGTCATTGTCGTTGGCATGTGCCAAACATGCCAACATATATTTTCAATGTTTTACACCCAACGTTGTTACCCCCGTTTGTAACGTCCGCAACATTATAACAAATGTTGGGCTTGACACAATTCGGCCCAACTTTATAAACGTGAGAAAAAGGGGAAAATCAACAACATGTAATATTTTATAACATATAAGGATGTGTGGCGCATGAACTAGCAACTTAGCGATTCAACTAACATATAATATGGGTCATGTGAACTTGCATTCAAATCAATGTATAACTAAGTGGGTGACATATGAAATGGCATAGTTTAGGCTTACACAACTTGTGTTTAAATATGTTTAACTTGGCATAATGTCAAACACAAAACTAGCATGATGTATATTCACCAAAAGGTCCAATTATAACATTTAATCACATAGCCTATTTCAACATGAACTTGCATAGTTTTTGAAACCCAACGATACTTAACATAGAAACCAATTATACTTCTAAATAAACATGAACTTGCATAGTTTATGAAACACAAATGATACTTAACATAGATCCAATTATACTTGCAAATAAACATGGAAGTGATATCATAGGTTTTGGGTCATGCAGGCATAAAAGGTTACAAATCTAAATCATGTTTACATAAGCCTTAATTTAGGCTTAATGAATGTATAAGGTCCATGTCATTGGCATAAACAAAAAGGGATCAATTTCTAGTTTTTGCCACAAACTTACAAGTGCCATTGTTTTCATATACAATTGTTCAATAGGCTTGCATCAATCAATTTATGCGACAAACATCAATACACGAGTCATGATAGAACCATCACAATACATAGAATTTATACAATACAATAACACAATTCTATTTCCGTTTACATCGAATCACATCACAATTCTTATTCATATTCTGAAAGGTCACTATACTTACAACGAATGCAAAATCTTGAATTCTGGATTCTGAATTCTAAAATTAAGATGTGCTCCTTTGGGTAGACTAACGTTGCGTTTATAAATTTGATTTAAACTTTAATCTTCTTGTTAATTTGATTCGTCTCCAGGCTTTTCTCTTGACGACTATGTTCAATTCCTCCCTAGCAGCATGACGACTCCTTTCTCATTTTTTGTGTGAATTTTCAATTGAGACTTAGGGTGTATTTATATATTTTTAAGTTGTTTTGAGCCGTCAGATGAAGACAGGAGGAATCTAGACCATTCAGAGCTCAAAGAGCCAATCAAGAGGTGACACGTCAGCCCTAGTGTTTGCGAACAAATCAAACAGTTGTAAACAACTGTAAAATCTGTTCGGTTTTCCTAAACAACAAGGATTGTTGTAGAGGGTGTCGAACTCTGGGACCAAAAGTATTTTAATTAATAAATCCACTCAAGTTATTCCAGAATTTTGATTGAATTGCAAATTGACAGAAAATAAACAAAAAGCGAGTTTTTAACAATAAAGAAAGTAATTAGGGAGTAATGACATAGATTATATTAATATTCATCAATAGCCAATCGAATAAATACAGATCTAATTCATGTTTCTGTCACAAACTTGAATCAACGATAATTAGATTTCTAGAAACAAATATGTAAATAACAACAAGTATAGCCTATGCAGGAGCTCAGCTCTTAAACTACCATAGGCTATCAGGACAGATTCACTATTTTATTTCTTAAACCCTAAATATTAAATCTAAATCTGATAAGTATTAGATCGAACTCGAATATACCCTGTGAAGGAGCACAGCTCTTAAACGACACAGGGTATGAAGGTTCATATCTAACCCTTAGTTCATATCTAGATCTACATACATGAAGTTCAAATCTTTTGGCTATGCGATTCATATTGAATCATATCTATCAGCGTCATCACCCCCTAATTAAAGAGGATTAGCTAGACATAGCTAAAAGAAAAGAAAATAAAAAGAAACTAAATAACATGAACATAAATAAAATAACAACTAAGATAAATGGAGAAGAAGAGTTTTATTCCAAGAAGAGAATTACAGAATAAAACTAAGTGTGTTTTACAATGAATGAGATAAAGTGTATTTATAGCTGATATGACAAAGGCTACTTGGCAAATTCCATAATGTGGGACTAAAGAATTAGCCCAACTAACACATAAGCTAGTGTGAACGCAGCTGTAGAGTGAGAGGCCTTGCAAATGAGCTAATGTGAACGCAACATGAGTGAGATGGTCTGCAAATGAGCCAATGTGAACGCAACATGAGTCTTTAGTGAGCCAAATCTACCCAACTGAACTCTATTTGCAACCGTTCTTCAAGCTTTAAACTCTTCAAGCTTTAGTAATTTCAACTTCACTCTTTTTAAGCAAATTATTCATGCTTTATCCATCAAATGCTTTAAACCAAGCTTTTTATCAACAATCTGAAAACACAGCTATAAATACACAATATTAATTATTTTAAATAGAAAACTAGATAAATAAGTGGATAAAATATACACATTTACGTGTATATCAAATACACCCACACTTATCTTTTTATTCGTCCTCGAATAAACTAAACTAAGATATGTCACACTTTCGTAGGAAACACGATTGCATTTAGCGTATGCAACAAGCCGTTAAACCCCTAGGTGTCCCTAGTAGGACGAGTGTTGTCTCGTGAGGGTTTTCAGCGGATACTACCCACAAAATCCAAAGCGTCTTGTGTACGCGGATTAATCAAACAATATACTTAAGGTCTTTCATATTCCAAGGATTTCACCTAACTTCAATAATAACTGTTTAGCCCCAAATTGTCCATCCCATAATTAGTGCAAAAATGAATACAAATTTACAAGTTGAATCATAATTCCTTGATAACACTGTAATTGTCTTGAAGGTTAAGAGCGTGTTGTCAACCAAAGTTCTACACATCGACAATGTGCACCCAATCATTTCTTTATTCTTTTTTTTTTTGGAATAATTTTGCACCAATGTAACTGTAATGTATTGGATATGAGTTATGCATAGATGAAGGAAAATTTTGTAAGTTCTAAAAATATTCTAGATAAGAGGGCAAGTGTATTAGTTGAACTTCAGGCTACAAAAGATAAAGTAATACTAAAGCACATATGAACATTTTTGTTTCCTTTCATCTCTTCTACTACAATCCTCACTTCCAAGTACAATATAATGGATGTGGATGGAATGGAAATGGATGCTTCATAGTCAAGAATGATGAAGACTATTTTATTCAGAGAGACTCTCTCTTTATTTCATTTTTTTTTCCTTTCTTTCTTCTTTTTTTTCTCCTTTTTTTTGCATGATGAATGATGAATGGAGATGGAATGATGCCATACATTATTTCATTTGATTCCTCCTCTACTAAACCAATACTTCATGAAAGGAAAGTTTTGTGCCCTAGTTACTCTATTTCTATAACCCTAATTCAACACACAAGTCTGGATTGATGTTATATAAAAAGCTGAAAGGAATGATAAACAAAGTTTCGTAAGATAGATAACCCATATAAAATAAGATGTGGTATATGGTTATCCAACCTTTAAACAAGTACGGAGTGGGTAGTGTAATATTGGTATAAAAAGTGACATTTCTGAACCTTTGAAAATAAATCAGTACAAGGTTCTTAAGTATACCAATATAAGAAAAACTTGTCGAAACATGGATGTAATTCGACTAAAACTTGGGTTTGAATAATGTGGGGTATCGAAGAAGAACGCTACAATGAGTCATTTCTCCTTAATTGGGCCAAGTGGATTTTAGAACTTACGATTTTGAAAATTTGAGTGGAAAAGAAAATATTATACATGAAAACGAACTCAGAAAATCCAACAAATGTAGGTGCAAAATCATTTTTATTTCTTGATTTTTTTTGATTTTTTTTTACTTGCACATTCTAACACGTATAACAAGGGTTGACACGCTTACTCCAGAACACGACTAACGTCTGCATAGTCTCAAGCTAGCATCTTAAAAAGACACATTGCAATTCAATGAATAAATAATGTTCATTCCCATCACCCAAAAATTCAACTTATCAAACAAGAACCAAGGTGTTATTTATGCGTTTAAGTTAATCCTTGTTCAATGAATGACCTAGTTCATAAAATTTGATTGCTGATGTAATGTAAATTCCCCCCCCCCCCACACACACACTTGAGTGTGACTGTGTCCTCACAGTCGTTAATCAGACATATCTTAGTGAAAGGGAAAAACAATTAAGAGAATATTTACATATGTACAAAAGAGGGTTAGTGCGTCTTACCGAATGTAATGTGGCTCATGGAGGACCATGAGCTCTTCCTCTTGGTTAGGTATTGGTTCCAAGTAAGGTTTAAGGCGTTGACCATTGACCTTATAGGACGATCCATCGGTTGGATTCTCAATTTCAACTGCACCATACGGAAAAACAGTCCGCACAGTGTAAGGTCCTGTCCATCTAGATTTTAACTTACCCGGAAATAAATGCAGTTTTGAGTCATACAACAGAACTTTTTGACCTGGCATGAAAGTTTTACGTAAAATTGATTTATCATGAAAACTTTTGTTCTATCCTTGTAAATTTTTTCATTTTCATAGGCATCATTTCGAATTTCATCAAGTTCATTAAGTTGAAGCTTCCTATGTTCACCTGCTTGCTCTAAATCAAGATTCAAAGTTTTTATTGCCCATAACGCCCTATGTTCTAGTTCAACTGGCAAGTGACATGGCTTACCAAAAATCAACCGATAAGGGGACATACCCAAGTTTGTTTTGAAAGCAGTGCGGTAAGCCCAAAGAGCATCGGTTAATTTTTTAGACCAATCTTTACGATTTTGATTCACAGTTTTCTCAAGGATTTATTTAATCTGCCTATTCGATACTTCAACCTGCCCATAAGTTTGAGGATGGTACGGAGTGGATAACTTGTGGGTTATCGAATACTTTCTCATTAGAGCTTCAAAAGAACGATTACAGAAGTGTGTTCCATTATCACTGATTATTGTGCGAGGTGTGCCAAACCTAGAGAAGATATTTTCTTTCAAGAAGTGCACAACAACCTTGTTATCGTTTGTTTTGCATGGAACAGCTTCGACCCATTTGGAAACATAATCGACAGCTAAGAGGATGTACAGGTTCCCAAAAGAATTAGGGAAGGGTCCCATGAAGTCTATACCCCACACATCAAAAATTTCTGTGACGGCCCGCCCCGCACCAACCGACGTTTACTCCCCTAATGCGCTGTACACATGTCCAATTGGCGTGGGACGGTCGCCAAAGAAGAGAAAGAAAGGAAAGGAACCAAATAAAGAACCTGTAATATGTCTCACAGCGCATGGAATAAAATATAATAGCCAACATATACTTGACATAAGACAGACGAGACAGTGCATAAGCTGAAAACTTGCACTAACATCATCAGAGTAGCGGAAATATCAAATACAGCTTATTACAACTTCAAAATATTGTCTCTAAGATAAGCAAAATAGGTATGCTACTAATGCCCAAAGTAGATACCGATCACGACACAGGGAGAATAACTATATATCATACGTGGAGCCTCCTGCTCGTCTTCAGTCCATCTACCAAGCGCACTACCAGCTATCCCTGTCTCTAGTCTGCTCGTGTGAGCACCCAGAGTAATAAGAAGAAACATAAAACTCTGGGTCAGACATCAGTCTGGTATGAGTGGTAGCAAGCATAAACAGAATAATAACAGGTATACTAAGTCATACCTGAACCTGGACCTGCAACCAAAGAGTTAGTACTACACGGTACAACACTCTATGATGTCACAAACACATAATATAAGTATACGGGGGTGGGGATGTGTGTGTCAAACAGTCAAGCATAGCAACCATCCTCGCATCTCACACTCAGTGCGTAAAGCATACGACATCCACTTCTTCGATCACTAGAGCACCTTACTCAAACGACAGAACTCGACTTTGTACGACTATGTACATTCCTACTACCACCAACGCCATACCTATGGGATCACGCTCAACGTTTCCATGACCCCACTCCATTGGTAGGTAGCTCCCTAGTCGCACCATATCCAAAGCCCGAGTTTGTCTCTCTACCTCCAACACCTAGTGATCCAAAGTCATAGACATCAACAACTCCTTAGCACACGTCCCGCAGCAAAGCCCAATCACGAAGTGAACTCATTGGTTCCCGTCTGGATCCTGAGCTCGAACTTCCACTTGAACTACCTTTGCATTTCGGGTTATGGATCTCCATTGGATCGGTTCGGATTCCTTCCATCATCATTGGGTTCGTGGTCTCCATCACCTCGGTTCGTGGCTGCTACCTCGGGTCGGATCGGAGTACACCATCGATTCGTGGCTTCCAGTTCCATCTGGATCGGATCGGGGTCCTTCGTGGCACACTGGATCGGTTCGTGGCTTCCAGTCCCATCTGGATCGGATCGGGTTCTCCACCACACCGCGGCTCGGGTCACGCCTCTTGGTCATAGCTCCAAGCCCTTCGCCCTCCTTCAAGTCTCCGGTTCGTTGTCCTCAAGGTGATCAGATCGGATCGTGTCGCTATCACTCCAAGCGGGTCGGGTCGGAGTCTTTAATCACCAAACCTTGGATCACGACTTCTCGGATCAGTTCGGATCCTCAGCTCGTGGCGTAGCTTACTTCGCTATAACGATCCGGTTCGGTTCGTGGTGAAGAGAAATGGGCGGTTCGGATCGGGGTAGGGGGCGATCCGATCCGATTTCCTGCACTAATTCCTGCAACTTTCCAGCAAGTGTTTATACGCCTCTCGACGGCGTTTTCGACCATTCTAACTATTGAAACCAGTCATAAAGCATACCAAAGAGTCATAGCAACGCATACAAGTGACCTCAAACACCAAAACAACAATATGACATGGTAAAATGGATCAAACATGCCTAAAACCCCATGTTTTCCGTTAAGCATATGTGAGCATAACTAATGGTATGATTAGCAAAACTTAACCAAATTAACCCAAACTCATATCAGCGGTCTAAAACATCGTTTATGATTTTATAAACATTTTTCCAGAATTTATTTTCGTTTAAAAACGCTAATTAGCACTAATCACCCCGAATAACCATAATTAGTACAAAAAGCAAGCTAATCACTCACCTTAGCCACAAAACAAACTAAGATCTGAAATAATCCTCTGATTTGATGCGAATCCCAATGCTAACAGCAGCTCCACGGTTGATTAGGTGAAGATCTTCTTTGATTAGGGGTTGCTAAGCCAAATCCTTGACCAAGAGAAGGTTTGGAGGTGATCTAGAGGTTGGAGGCCATTTTTAGGGATCCTTGGTGATAAGTGGAGGCTAGAAAACTGAAATGGAATGATTCTCCATCTCATTTCAGCCCTCCCATAACCCTAATCCCGAAATGGGTTATGGGCCTACTCACTAATCACCCGATTTGGCCCGGTTAAGCAGTTTTTCACCCTCCTAACCTTGTTTCAGCCATATCTCCCAAACGGTAAGTCCGTTTGGCTATTATGACCACTCTTCGGAAAGAGAAACCATCAAACGAATCTAATGGAAGTGGTTTCAGGTCAAAATTCCTTCCCTATCAAAAGTTATGGCCAAAACAGTACTGACTAGGGGTAAAATGGTCATTTAAAAATCGACAAAAATTATGAACAGGGGAAATGGCTCTAATAAATGTTTCCCAAAATTACATGACCATACAACTTTACATGGGAAAGAAATAAATATTCTACAATCCTATGATGTGTAGAACACGGGTCGTTACATTCTCCCCCCCTTAAGAAATTTCGCCCCCGAAATCCCCTAATCAAAACACACACAAGGGTCCCGCATGCCTATCAATCATAAAACAACCATCAAACATGCAAAACAAGCAAAACAAGTCTATCCTATCATGCGGAATAACTAAATCGCAAAGTAAATCTTACCAGGCAAAGAGTTCTGGATAAGCCTTTCTAATGCTCTCCTCTGTCTCCCAAGCACAATCATTTTCGTCCTCGCCCCACTGAACTTTGACTAGCTTCACCGACTTTCTTCGAAGTTGCTTCGTATCATGCCCCACAATACGAATCGGCTTGCGGTTCTCAACCGCCTCAGGTTCTACTTCGAAGTCCTCTAACTGATCAGGTGAAATAGTCACATTTGAGTCGTGAACGAACTTCCTTAGTTGGGAAACATGAAACACATTGTGAACTCCTGCCATTTTCTCTGGTAAGCCAACTCTATACGCCAAATTCCCAATTTCCTCGAGAACTTGGAAAGGACCCACAAATCTTGGTGCCAACTTGCCTCTCCTGCCAAATCGTATCACGCTTTTCAACGGAGAGATCTTGACAAACACCAAGTCACCAACGGAGAATTTCAAGTCTCTTCTCCTCTTATCAGCATAGCTTTTCTGCCTATCCTGAGCAGCTTTCATTCGTTGCTGAATGATCTTGATCTTATCGGAAGTTTCTCTCACCACATCTGGTCCAAGCACAAACTTCTCGCCAGTCTCTATCCAACATGATGGTGAGTTGCACGGTCTTCCGTACAAAGCTTCATATGGAGCCATACCGATACTGGATTGGTAGCTATTATTATATGCAAACTCCACTAGATGCAAATGGTCATCCCATGCTCCACCGAAATCCAATATACAAGCCCTTAAGAGATCTTCCAATATCCGATTCACCCTCTCTGTCTGACCATCGGTTTGAGGATGATATGCGGTACTGAGATGTAATTCTGATCCTAAAGCCTCTAGTAAGCTCTTCCAAAATCCACTAGTAAACAACGGATCTCGGTCACTCACAATTCCTTTTGGTACTCCATGAAATCTCACCACCCACTTCATATATAGTTCTGCTAACTTAGCTGTCGTTCTGTTCGACTTAACTGGTATAAATCTTGCACTCTTGGTCAGTCGATCCACAATTACCCAAATGCTATCATGTCCCGATCTAGTCCTCGGTAAACCATCGATGAAATCCATCGAAACTTGTTCCCATTTCCATTCGGGAATTTCTAATGGCTGCATCAACCCACTAGGCTTCTTTTGCTCGGCTTTAACTAGCTGGCAATTCATGCATTTGGATATAAACTTCCCAACGTCTCTTTTCATCCCTTCCCAGTAGTAAGTCTGTCTCATGTCTCGATACATCTTATTACCACCGGGATGTATAGTCAGTTTTGAGTGATGACATTCTCTAAGCACTTCATCTCTCAAACCGTTCACGTTGGGCACAACTAGTCTTCCATCCTTCCGAAGCCATCCATCTCGATCAAGCCCATATAAGTTCGTATCTGCTTCATTTCCCATCTCTAGCTTGGAAATGATTTCCAATAGGTTAGGATCGTTCCTCTGGCTAGAACCAATCCGCTCTATCAAAGTGGGTCTGATCGTCAAGCTAGCTAGCATAACTGGATCCAATTCGCACCTTGGTCTGAAATCAAACCCCGCGATATACTCCAGCTGCTTCCATTCAAGAAACATTGCCCCTAAGCTGGCATGTCTCCTACTCAAGGCATCGGCTACCGCATTACCCTTCCCAGGTGTATACGCGATATCAAAGTCATACGAAGCCAAGAACTCTAACCATCTCTGCTGACGGAGATTCAGATCTTTCTGAGAGAAGAGATATTTTAACGATTTATGATCGGTAAACAGCTCAAATCTTTCTCCCAAGAGGTAATGTCTCCACATCTTCAGCGCAAATACAATCGCTGCCAATTCCAAATCATGGGTAGGATACTTCTTCTCATGCGGCTTTAGCTGTCGACTAGCATAAGCTACAACCCTACCTCCCTGCATCAATACCGCACCCAGTCCGGTACCACAAGCATCCGTGTATACCGTCATCTCTTCATTTCACTTAGGAATGACCAACACTGGCGCACACGTCAACTTTTCCTTTAGACTCTTGAATGCATTTTCACATCCTCCGTCCCAAACGAAGGCTTGATTCTTCTTAGTCAACTGAGTCAACGGTGCCGCTGTCTTGGAGAAGTCTTTGATAAACTTACGATAATATCCAGCTAATCCCAAGAAACTTCTTACGTCTGTTGCATTCTTGGGTGTAGACCAATCTTGTACCGTAGCCACCTTTGCAGGGTCCACGGCAATACCATTCTCTGTAACAACATGGCCCAAGAATCTCACTTCTCTCCTCCAAAAATGACACTTAGAGAATTTCACTTTCAGTTGGTGTCTTCTCAACACCTCCAACACAATTCTCAAATGTTCCTTGTGTTCCTCTTCTGTCCTCGAGTAAACAAGGATATCGTCTACGAACACAAGAACGAACTTATTCAGTTGGTCTCTGAATACTCTATTCATAAGATCCACGAAGTATGCTGGTGCATTGGTCAACCCGAATGGCATGACCAACCACTCATAAAACCCAGACGGCGTCCTAAATGCCGTTTTAGCTATACTATCAGCCGCTACACGGAGCTGATGAAATCCTGTCGCGAGGTCCAACTGGGAGAACACCCTCGCTCCTTCCAGTTGATCAAACAAATCATCTATCCGTGGTAGAGGATACTTATTCTTCCTCGTCACCTTATTTAACTCGCGATAGTCCACACACAATCGAAGGGAACCATCTGCCTTAGTAGCAAACACAACTGGTGCTCCCCACTCGGAAACACTTCTTCTAATAAATCCCTTCTTCATAAGATCGCTAACTTGCACCTCGAGCTCTCGCTGTTCTCGTGGTGCCATACGACGAAGTGGCATCACTATAGGTCTGGCATCTTTCACTAAATCAATACGGAACTCAATCTCTCGGTGTGGTGGAAGTCCGGTCACTTCCTCGAAGATATCCGGGTACTGGCCAACCACGGGCAAACCTGATAACTCATCATGCGGAATGTCGAGGGAATTTACAAAACTAGCCATTACCCCATCACAGGGTAGATTACCAAACACTACCCTCCGCCCATCATCCGCCCTAACTGTCACCAAAAAGCCCTCACAGTCTACCACCACCCCGTATCTTTGGAGCCAATCGACTCCCAAAATAATGCCATACCCAGTAAAGCCCAAAACAAAGCAATCACAAACAAACATACATCCATGACTCGATAAGACCACATTACGACAGATCATACTGAGGTTTGTTGAACCACCAATCGGGTTCGTCACAGCTAATGGTCTATCGACTAACTCGGGTTCCAATCCCAACCTATCTACCAGGTCACTAGATATGAAGGAATGGGAAGCCCCGGTATCGAACAAAACTCTAACAGGAAGATCATAAACGGAAAGCATACCTTGAATGACGACTCCCTTTCCTTTCTCCGCCGCAGTTGGGGCATTCGACGAAGAAGGAACAGCATTGATGGCATATGCTTTCACAATCTGATTCTCCTTCAGAGGTTGCGGGCACTTATCCTTAAAATGTCCCTCCTGACCACAGTTAAAGCACTTCTTTCCCACTGTCTTGGCCCTACATTCCCTTGCATAATGGCCCTTCTTTCCACATTTGAAGCACTCGACTTCTTTCCTGCTTTTCTTCTGGCCATCCTTAGCTTGGTTCTGCTTCCTCTTATTCCGAGAGTTATTCTTGCCTCCACCGCTTGCTTGCGGCTTTTGCTCTTCAGCAGATGCAGCAACAACCCCAGTCTTCGGCTTAGGGTAAAGACTTTCTGACCTCAAAGCTTTTCCCACAATCGACTCAAACGTCTCATCGATGTGATTAATCAGCCTCTCCCCTAAGTATTCATCCAAACCAGTGATGAACTTCTCATTTTTCTTTTCGGGAGTATCGATTAGAGATAACCCATACTTCGACAAAGTGTCGAACTCAGCAACATAATCCGATACTGCCCTTCCATTCTGCTTAAGCTCCAAGAACTTCCTAAACAATTCCAACTTCTGGGCAGCTGGGATATACTTGTCGCTAAAGCGAGCTTTAAACTGATCCCAAGTAACTTGATCTTCTGGTGTGGCTGCCCTAATAGCATTCCACCAATTCATCGCTCGTCCTTGCAGCTGACGAGACGCTAGCCTTCTCTTCATCGCATTCTCGATACCCAAGTCATCGAAGATCCGATCACAGCTATCCAACCAATCCTGAACATCTGTGGCCGACTCTGTTCCGTGAAACGGCTTTCCACCAAGATTAGTGTAATCCTTACTCAGCTTGGCGAAATCGACCCTAGGCGCTTGCACCGCTGCACCTCCAACATTGGCAACATTAGGAGCCTCCCTCTGAATATCCACAAGCATCTCTCTCATGAGGTTGGTAAACATGGCCCTCATGTCAGGGGGATTCCCATTATTAGTCCCTCTACCAGCACCTCTTCCTCGGCTCATCGTCAAATCTGTTAAAGAGAAAACGATTAACCATCTCCATAGTGGTGCCAGTGCAGTGCAATGCGACTTCACTCTTAACTATACTAATACTATATACAGATATAGCTTTTGAAAACCAAAATAATCACAAATACGCGCTCTCATATACGTACTATCTCTCCCTAGTGTCTTTCCCTAGGTGAATTGCGCAACCTAGAGCTCTGATACCAAATGTGACGGCCCGCCCCGCACCAACCGACGTTTACTCCCCTAATGCGCTGTACACATGTCCAATTGGCGTGGGACGGTCGCCAAAGAAGAGAAAGAAAGGAAAGGAACCAAATAAAGAACCTGTAATATGTCTCACAGCGCATGGAATAAAATATAATAGCCAACATATACTTGACATAAGACAGACGAGACAGTGCATAAGCTGAAAACTTGCACTAACATCATCAGAGTAGCGGAAATATCAAATACAGCTTATTACAACTTCAAAATATTGTCTCTAAGATAAGCAAAATAGGTATGCTACTAATGCCCAAAGTAGATACCGATCACGACACAGGGAGAATAACTATATATCATACGTGGAGCCTCCTGCTCGTCTTCAGTCCATCTACCAAGCGCACTACCAGCTATCCCTGTCTCTAGTCTGCTCGTGTGAGCACCCAGAGTAATAAGAAGAAACATAAAACTCTGGGTCAGACATCAGTCTGGTATGAGTGGTAGCAAGCATAAACAGAATAATAACAGGTATACTAAGTCATACCTGAACCTGGACCTGCAACCAAAGAGTTAGTACTACACGGTACAACACTCTATGATGTCACAAACACATAATATAAGTATACGGGGGTGGGGATGTGTGTGTCAAACAGTCAAGCATAGCAACCATCCTCGCATCTCACACTCAGTGCGTAAAGCATACGACATCCACTTCTTCGATCACTAGAGCACCTTACTCAAACGACAGAACTCGACTTTGTACGACTATGTACATTCCTACTACCACCAACGCCATACCTATGGGATCACGCTCAACGTTTCCATGACCCCACTCCATTGGTAGGTAGCTCCCTAGTCGCACCATATCCAAAGCCCGAGTTTGTCTCTCTACCTCCAACACCTAGTGATCCAAAGTCATAGACATCAACAACTCCTTAGCACACGTCCCGCAGCAAAGCCCAATCACGAAGTGAACTCATTGGTTCCCGTCTGGATCCTGAGCTCGAACTTCCACTTGAACTACCTTTGCATTTCGGGTTATGGATCTCCATTGGATCGGTTCGGATTCCTTCCATCATCATTGGGATCGTAGTCTCCATCACCTCGGTTCGTGGCTGCTACCTCGGGTCGGATCGGAGTACACCATCGATTCGTGGCTTCCAGTTCCATCTGGATCGGATCGGGGTCCTTCGTGGCACACTGGATCGGTTCGTGGCTTCCAGTCCCATCTAGATCGGATCGGGTTCTCCACCACACCGCGGCTCGGGTTACGCCTCTTGGTCATAGCTCCAAGCCCTTCGCCCTCCTTCAAGTCTCCGGTTCGTTGTCCTCAAGGTGATCAGATCGGATCGTGTCGCTATCACTCCAAGCGGGTCGGGTCGGAGTCTTTAATCACCAAACCTTGGATCACGACTTCTCGGATCGGTTCGGATCCTCAGCTCGTGGCGTAGCTTACTTCGCTATAACGATCCGGTTCGGTTCGTGGTGAAGAGAAATGGGCGGTTCGGATCGGGGTAGGGGGCGATCCGATCCGATTTCCTGCACTAATTCCTGCAACTTTCCAGCAAGTGTTTATACGCCTCTCGACGGCGTTTTCGAACATTCTAACTATTGAAACCAGTCATAAAGCATACCAAAGAGTCATAACAACGCATACAAGTGACCTCAAACACCAAAACAACAATATGACATGGTAAAATGGATCAAACATGCCTAAAACCCCATGTTTTCCGTTAAGCATATGTGAGCATAACTAATGGTATGATTAGCAAAACTTAACCAAATTAACCCAAACTCATATCAGCGGTCTAAAACATCGTTTATGATTTTATAAACATTTTTCCAGAATTTATTTTCGTTTAAAAACGCTAATTAGCACTAATCACCCCGAATAACCATAATTAGTACAAAAAGCAAGCTAATCACTCACCTTAGCCACAAAACAAACTAAGATCTGAAATAATCCTCTGATTTGATGCGAATCCCAATGCTAACAGCAGCTCCACGGTTGATTAGGTGAAGATCTTCTTTGATTAGGGGTTGCTAAGCCAAATCCTTGACCAAGAGAAGGTTTGGAGGTGATCTAGAGGTTGGAGGCCATTTTTGGGGATCCTTGGTGATAAGTGGAGGCGAGAAAACTGAAATGGAATGATTCTCCATCTCATTTCAGCCCTCCCATAACCCTAATCCCGAAATGGGTTATGGGCCTACTCACTAATCACCCGATTTGGCCCGGTTAAGCAGTTTTTCACCCTCCTAACCTTGTTTCAGCCATATCTCCCAAACGGTAAGTCCGTTTGGCTATTATGACCACTCTTCGGAAAGAGAAACCATCAAACGAATCTAATGGAAGTGGTTTCAGGTCAAAATTCCTTCCCTATCAAAAGTTATGGCCAAAACAGTACTGACTAGGGGTAAAATGGTCATTTAAAAATCGACAAAAATTATGAACAGGGGAAATGGCTCTAATAAATGTTTCCCAAAATTACATGACCATACAACTTTACATGGGAAAGAAATAAATATTCTACAATCCTATGATGTGTAGAACACGTCGTTACAATTTCGACCTCTAGAATAGGGTTTAGGGGCATCATATTCCATTTAGAAATTTTCCCTAAGAATTGACATCGATCACAAGTTTTGCAAAATTCGTACGCGTCTTTGAAGAGGTTGGGCCAGTAGAAACCCGATTGGAGAACCTTTTCAGCTGTCTTTTTGGGACCGAAGTGACCACCACAGGCTTGGTCATGACAGAAAGAGAGGACACTGTGAGTTTCAGTGTCGGGAACACACCTTCGAATGATTTGGTCGGGACAATACTTTAAAAGATAGGGGTCGTCCCAATAAAAATGTTTCACTTGGGAAAAGAATTTGTGTTTATCCTGCTTAGACCAAAAAGAAGGGGTCTGCTTGGTGACTAATGTGGTTGACAATGTCAGCGAACCAAGGATCAGTGGATAGAGAAAATAGTTGTTCATCAGGGAAATTCTCGTTGATCGGAAGAGGAGAAGACGGGGCATTTGGAAGACAAGACAAGTGGTTTGCAATAACATTGTCAGATCCCTTTCTGTCCTTAATGGTAAGGTCAAATTCTTGAAGTAGAAGGATCCAACGAATGAGACGAGCCTTAGCATCCTTTTTAGAGAAAAGGTACCTAAGTGCGGAATGATCCGTATGAACAGTGATGTGTGAGCCAACTAGATAAGGCCTGAATTTTTCTAGAGAAAAAACAACTGCCAAAAGTTCTTTTTCAGTGGTCGTATAATTGATTTGAGCATCGTTCAAAGTCTTACTCGCATAGTAAATGACATGAAGAATTTTATCGACGCGTTGTCCTAAGACAGCGCCAACAGCGAAATTCGAGGCATCACACATGATTTCAAAAGGCAACTTCCAGTTGGGAGAGCAGATGATCGGAGCCGAGACAAGTTCATTTTTAAGATGCTCAAAAGATGAAATGTAATCAGAATTGAAGTCGAAAGGAACATCCTTACCAAGAAGATTGGTCAAAGGTCTAGTGATTTTGCTGAAATCTTTTATAAAGCGACGGTAAAAACCAGCATGACCTAAAAAGGATCGGATGTCCTTAACGGATTTGGGAATGGGAAGATTCGAGATAACCTCAATTTTAGCTTTATCTACTTCAATTCCTTTATTAGAGATGACATGTCCTAAAACAATGCCATGTTTGACCATGAAGTGACACTTTTCCCAATTAAGAGTTAAGTGTTTATCTTTGCAACAGTTAAGAACAAGATCAAGATGATGTAAACACTCAGAGTAAGAATCACCAAATATGGAAAAATCATCCATGAACACTTCCAAAAATCGCTCGATCATATCAGAAAAAATGCTAATCATGCACCTCTGAAAGGTTGCAGGTGCATTACAGAGACCAAAAGGCATACTTCGGTACGCAAATGTACCAAACGGACAAGTGAAAGTGGTTTTCTCTTGGTCCTCAAGAGCGATAGGGATTTGATTATAGCCCGAGTACCCATCAAGGAAACAATAGTACTCATGACCAGCTAGTCGTTCTAACATTTGATCGATAAATGGCAGAGGGAAATGATCCTTACGTGTTTCAGCGTTAAGTTTCCTATAGTCAATGCAAACACGCCAACCGGTCTGGGTGCGGGTTGGGATAAGCTCATTAGCTTCATTTTGGATCACGGTAATCCCTGATTTCTTAGGTACAACATGAATCGGAATAACCCATTGACTATCAGAAATCGGGTAGATGATTCCATTGTCAAGGCATTTAAGGATTTCAGCACGAACTGCTTCTTTCATGATAGGGTTTAGTCGACGCTGGGGATCCCGAGTGGGTTTGGCATCATCTATAAGGTGGATTCGATGTTGGACAATCGAAGGACTAATCCCCTTAATATCAGCCATGGACCAACCAAGTGCTTCCTTATTTTTCTTAAGGATGGGAAGGAGCAATTGTTCCTGCTCTAAAGTAAGGTCAGAAGCAATAATGACAGGAAAAGTTTCATTATCTCCTAAGTAAGTGTACATAAGATGACTGGGCAATACTTTGAGTTCAGATTTTGGGGACAACTCAATCGAAGAAATTGGTTGAGGGATAGACTCATTTGTGAGAGGCTCGACAGGAATCAAATCAGAGACATTTTCGGGAGTATCTTGAAAACAAAGTTTCGTAATTTGATTCAATTTCGTTATTCAAATGGTCATGCTCAGATTCATTATCGTTGACAACATGGATTTCAGAAAACTGGTCCATATAAGAGTTAGGAGAGTTTTCAGTTCTAAAGATGTTTAGCTCGATAGTCATGTTACCAAAAGAAAGTTTCATAGACCCATTTCTACAGTTGATGAGAGCATTAGAGGTTGCTAAGAAGGGTCGTCCTAGAATCAAAGGGATCTGGTTTGCAGGATTGCTAACCTGTTGAGTTTCTAAGACAATGAAATCAACTGGAAAGATGAATTCGCCAATTTTGATCAACACATCCTCGATTTCTCCCACAGGTTTCTTAATTGAACGGTCAGCAAGCTGAAGGGTAACCTTGGTGGGTTTCAGTTCTCCTAGGCCTAATTGGCGATAGACGGAATATGGAAGCAAGTTAACACTAGCACCTAAGTCTAGCAGGCATCTATCGATTTTCTTATCCCCAATAGTACATGATATTATGGGGGCAACCAGGATCTTTGTATTTCACTGGCATCGATTGGGACAAGACTTCGCTTAGAGTTGCCGCTAGAAACACTTTCTTAGGTACATGTGTATGACGTTTTAGAGTGCACATATCTTTTAGAAATTTTGCGTATTGTGGAACTTGTTGTATAATATCTAAAAGAGGAATGTTCACTTTAACTTGCTTAAATATTTCAAGGGACTTTTCTAACTGATCCGTCTTTTTCCTAGGTCGGAGTCTATGAGAAAATGGAGCAGACAACTCAGTAGGTTGGGCTACTTGAGTTTGAGAATGGTCCTTGTCAGAAATTGGCTCAATGTTTTGATCTGAGTTGATCGAGTTTTCGAGAGGGTTTGAAAGGTCGTCTGGTAAAGCATTCGGGTTGACCACATGGTTGTCAATCTTTTTGCCGGATCTAAGAGTCGTGACAGCATTCAATTGACTAACGTTTGAATCTTGAATGGTGTGAATTTGGTTGGGGTTTGAATTTTGTCCTCTAGTGTTTTGAATGAGTTGACTTGGAAAAGTACCCTTTTCCCGTTCACTTAATCTAGCGTTAAGCTGAGACATTTGTTTTTGGAGTTCACTCATTTGTTGATTCGTGTTTTGCATATATGAGTGTAACGTGTTGTCTAACTTGTTTTGATTCTCAACACTTTGCTTAGTCATTTGCGCCAACAGGTTACTCACCTCAGATAAATTCCCCTCAATTGTAGAAAGGCGTTTCTCATGTTGAGGTGCAACCGTTTGATTGTTGAAAGGCGCCTGGTTCGAAGTGTACTGATTTTGCCTAAGAGAAGGGTTCGAAGCATTGTTCGGAAATGCTCGATTCGAGGGTCTGTTCATCAGAGGGTTATTTGGACCATAAGAAAGATTTGGGTGGTTATTGGGTCTATTGAAAGCATTTACTTGCTCATGGGACTGGGGACAGTCATCAGCCATATGATTGGAGTCAAGACAGATGTGACACATGGCTTGGGAAGCGTTATTAGACTGAGTGTGTGTTCTAACAACGTTCAGTATGGCATCAACAAGAGTATTAGAAGAAGAAGAAGAGGATTCAACAGAATTACTACTGGATTGCGAATAGAGAGATTTTTCATTGGTTCATTCCCATTGTTTCGATTTTTCTGCTAACTCGTCCAGAAATTCCCAAGCTTCTACATCAGTCTGTTCTAGAAAATTGCCTTGACACATGGATTCTAACATTTGTCTAGAACTATTATCCAGTCCATCGTATACAGTTTGACACAATGACCATGTTTCATAACCATGATGGGGACAACTCAACAGCAGTTCTTTAAATCTTTCGAAGTATTGCCAAAATGATTCACCCCCTTTTTGGTGGAAATTGGTGATTTCATTTCTAACTCTACCTGTTTTTTCTAGGGGGTAGAATTTTTAAAGGAAAACTGCTGTAAATTCATCCCATTTTTTAATCGAATTTGGGGGTAAGCTGCGAAACCATTTTTCTGCGGAGTCAGTTAGTGCGAATGGAATCAAACGAAGTTTAATACCGTCCTCACATAACTGTTGTAATTTAAAGGTTGCACAAGCATATTCAAATTTCGTTAAGAAACTATATGGTTCATCATGAGAAAAATTTCCGAATTTGGGAAGGATGTTTATCTGACTCGATCGGATTTCAAAGTGATTACCCATAGGATTGGGTAATTGAATGCAAGAAGGGACAGAAACTCTATCGGGAAGAATTCTGTCCATCAGGGTACGAGGTGCGGGTTCGTTACCCATTTCTAAAGGTTGTTCGGGAAAATTGGTTTTTGAGGAAAGAGAAGTTGGTTCAATTCTAACTAAACGACGAGATTCTTGGTCACGGGTCCAAGTTTGCATGAACTAGAAAGAAGAAAAAGAGAGTTTGTCAAGGAAATTTAGACAATGGAGAAGTTCAAAAAGAGGTGAAAAGGAAAAAGATTTTGAAACTAGGAGTTTTCTTGGAAAAATACGACCTACAGAACTAGCGAGGTTAAAAAAAGAGAAAAAAAAATTGTAAATTTTTTTTATTTGTTTTTGAGGAGTTTTGAATTTTTTTTATTGCAATTCGCAAACCAATCAGATACACAGAATTTAGCTATAATGAAATTTTCTGTCCTTAATGGCTCCTAACTCAAAATTGTATAGTGACACGTTTGATTACTTAGACCAAAAGATTTCTCAGCCAGTTAACGGACAGGAGTTATGGTGCACCAGGAATCACCCTAGCAACGCAGCCGAAGGTTTAAGTACCTTCAGAGTAACAACTGATATAATATTTACGAATCACCGTAATATTTATAAACGGTTATTTCTCTGTCGTAGTCTAGACACCAAGAAATAATTCGTTCCAAATAAATCAACTATCACAATGCAATTAAGCCTTATATGAGCCCGTGACACCCTTGGGTCCAACGTTAACCGTTATTATTAGTCAGATTCTACAATGAATGCAGTTTGTGGGCTAAGGAAAGGGTGATGAAATCCCTCACCTTATGTGAATTGGGGTATTGCCCTTAACAGAATGAATACAGATGCAGAAATAATAATCACAGAAATTAAAATATTTTACAAGAAAGCCGCTGCCCCTGCAGAAGATTTTTACAAGCAATGTCTATATATTTTTGTTTATTTGCAACAGCAGTCCCTGTAGAGTTTAGAAAAATCTCACCTCGATCGGCAGTCCGTCCAGTGCAGTTGAATAGCGCTAGCGCGTTCACACCCCACTTGGTGTGCAACCGCTCCAATCAAATCTGTTTGCAAATCACTTGGCTGAACTCTTCACTTCTCGTTGGCCTTTGAATTGATTTCTTTGCTTGACTTCCATTCCTTGATTTGTTTGTTTGAGCCTTGAATTCTTTCTTCTTTGGCCTTTGTTTGAGTTCTCTCTTTCTCTTTTTTGACTTTTTTTTTTGAAAGGAAAACTAAAATGGCACTAAAACAAAAACAAAAGAAAACTAAGGCTAATAAAAAAAATTAAACAAAGAGATGAAATCTCTTTCTTCCTTTTTTTTAAGAAACACAAGAAAATATATAACAAACAAAGAAAACAAATTTTTTTTAAAAAAAAAAAAGTTTTGGGAAAAGAAAGCTAGAACCAACTTACAAAATTCAAAGAAGAGAAAAGTTTTTTTTAAAAAAAAAGGGAACAGGGAGAACTATAAACTATGAGAAGAAGAAAAAACAAAGGAAGAGGATGGGGTATTGGTTTGAGAAGTGGCTGTGGTGACTATTATTTGTGATGAAGAGGTTGGAGAGGATGGGTATATGTAGAACAGAAGAAAGAAAATTGGAAAGAATTGAAAAAGGATTTTTTTTTTTGTTGGGAAAAGGAATGTATTTATACAAGGAATATTGGAAAGTAGAGAAGTTTGGAAAGAAATTAAAGAAAAGAAAGGAAAGGAATTGTAATAAGAGATTTTTTTCTTTTTTAGAGAATTGCTGAAAAATAGAAAGAGATTGTAGAAATTTGGAAAGAAATAACGGAAAAGAGGGGAAAGAAATTGGAAAAAGTTGGAACGAAATTAATGAAAGAAAGGGAAAGAAATAAATGAAGAAAGAATGGTAATGAATAGAAAAGAAAGTAGAAAAGGAAAGAGATCAAACTAAATTTGCAAGTTTTTTTTTGTTTAATTAGAATCGTTGTAAAAGTAGAGGTGTGGAAAGGTGGAAAGAAATTTGAAAGAAAAAGAATTAAAAGAAAGGAATTGTTAGAAAAGTTGAATTTTTTTAATGGAAATGTTGAAAGGAGGAAGCAAGATGCAAATAAAAGTGGAAAGAAATAAATAAAAAAAAATGCAATTTTTTTTATTGTTGTCAAAATAGAAGAGAGAGAAGAGATTGTGTAGAAGAAAAATCGGAAAGAAGTAAATGAAAGATTAGGATATAAATAGATGGAAAGAAATTGAATGGACATTAATTAGAAAAATTGGCAAAATTTTATTTTTTAGAAACTTGGAAAGAAATCAATTTGTGAAACAACTGCAAGGAGGAAGAGAAATAGAAGAGAAGGAAAGAAAATCACAAAAAGATTTGTTTTTTTAATTTATAAAAATTGTAAAAAGGAAAAAAAATTATGGAGAGATGTCAAGAAAGAAGGAAAGCAACAAAGAAAGGAAACAAAACAAAAGGCAGGAATTTTTTTTCTCTTATTTGGTAGATATACGGTATCACAAATCAAATACCAAATCAACCAACAAGTTTTTTTTTATCTATGCTAGAAAACAAAAGGGAACAAAATAAAATAAAAATGTTTTTTTGTGTTTTTTTTATATTAAGAAAAATAAAATTATAACCTGAAGGATTTAAAAACAAAAATTATTTTGGTCCCCGGCAACGGCGCCAAAATTTGTTTGCGAACAAATCAAACAGTTGTAAACAACTATAAAATCCGTTCGGTTTTCCTAAACAACAAGGATTGTTGTAGAGGGTGTCGAACTCTGGGACCAAAAATATTTTAATTAATAAATCCACTCAAGTTATTCCAGAATTTTGATTGAATTGCAAAATGACAGAAAATAAACAAAAAGCGAGTTTTTAACAATAAAGAAAGTAATTAGGGAGTAATGACATAGATTAGATTAATATTCATCAATAGCCAATCGAATAAATACAGATATAATTCATGTTTCTGTCACAAACATGAATCAACGATAATTAGATTTCTAGAAACAAATATGTAAATAACAACAAGTATAGCCTATGCAGGAGCTCAGCTCTTAAACAACCATAGGCTATCCGGACATATTCACTATTTTATTTCTAAAACCCTAAATATTAAATCTAAATCTGATAAGTGTTAGATCGAACTCGAATATACCCTGTGAAGGAGAACAGCTCTTAAACGACACAGGGTATGAAGGTTCAGATCTAACCCTTAGTTCATATCTAGATCTACATACATGAAGTTCAAATCTTTTGGCTATGCGATTCATATTGAATCATATCTATCAGCGTCATCACCCCCTAATTAAAGAGGATTAGCTAGACATAGCTAAAAGAAAAGAAAATAAAAGGAAACTAAATAACATGAACATAAATAAAATAAAATAACAACTAAGAGAAATGGAGAAGAAGAGTTTTATTCCAAGAAGAGAATTACAGAATAAAACTAAGTGTGTTTTACAATGAATGAGATAAAGTGTATTTATAGCTGATATGACAAAGGCTACTTGGCAAATTCCATAATGTGGGACTAAAGAATTAGCCCAACTAACACATAAGCTAGTGTGAACGCAGCTGTAGAGTGAGAGGCCTTGCAAATGAGCTAATGTGAACGCAACATGAGTGAGATGGTCTACAAATGAGCCAATGTGAACGCAACATGAGTCTTTAGTGAGCCAAATCTACCCAACTGAACTCTATTTGCAACCGTTCTTCAAGCTTTAAACTCTTCAAGCTTTAGTAATTTCAACTTCACTCTTTTTAAGCAAATTCTTCATGCTTTATCCATCAAATGCTCTAAACCAAGTTTTTTATCAACAATCTGAAAACACAGCTATAAATACACAATATTAATTATTTTAAATAGAAAACTAGATAAATAAGCGGATAAAATATACACATTTACGTGTATATCACCTAGTGACACACAGAGCCATAGAAATTCGAGCCAGAGCCAGACCTGGCCAGCCAGGTCGACCAGGCAGGTCGACACCCAGGTCGACACTATGGTCGACCTGGGGGGGTCCAGGTCGACACTATGGTCGACTTGGGGTGACCAGGTCGACACCATGGTCGACCCTATGGTCGACCTGGTCTTTGGGAGGGAATTTACCCGCCCAGCCCAGTTTGAACTTGAAATTCGAAATTCGAAATTTAAACTGAGCTGTTTGAATTTAAATTTGATTCTGAAACTTCCGAAGGCCATAACTCCTTCATACGGAGTCCGATTCGCGCAAACTCGGACTCTATCTCAAGCAGAATTCCGAGACGAACGTAATGGCGTAACCTGTTTCCCTTAATTCTTTCATTTAGAATTAATTATACTTTAATTTGTGAAGCTTAGCGTCATAGAATTCATGGGGTGTTACATTATGTTTGCAAGCTCAATAAAGCCATTTATGGCTTGAAACAGGATCCTCGAGTACGGTTTGACAAATTAAAAAGTACATTGTATTCAATGAATTTTCAATCTACCAAATTAGATAACTCACTATTTATTAAAGTTAACAAATATTCTACTATATACATTCTAATATATGTTGATGATCATGTTATTACAGGAAATAATACTAAAGAAATCAACTCAATTGTCAAGGAATTAGATAAACAATTATCAGTCAAAGACTTTGGTTAATTGAATTACTTTATGGGAATAGAGTTTAACAAAGATCATCAACATAGATTGTTTTATCTCAAAGAAAGTATATAGCTAAACTGCTAGAAAAGACTCAAATGAGTGATGCAAAGGGACAGCCTACGCCAATGATTAGTAGTCAACACTATTCCAAACACAGGGAAGAACCCATATATAACATAAAACAATTCAAAAGTGTATTTGGTGCTTTACATTACACAACTATCACTAGACCTGATATAGTGTTCGGTGTTAACAAAGTGTGTCAATTTATGCAGGCTCCTTTAGACAATCATTGGAAAGCTGTAAAGAGAATACTAAGATATCTGAAAGCTGGAAAGTTGCAAAGAGAATACTAATATTAAAGCCAGTAGCAGTTTCAATATCACTGGGTTTACAGATCCTGATTGGGCATTAAATCCTGATGAGAGGTAGACAACTATAGGCTATTGCATATACATTGTAAATAATATTGTATCATGGTGTTCTAAGAAACAATCCACAATAACAAGATCAAGTACCGAGGCAGAATACATAAGCATTTCTAATACAACTGCAATAGACAATGTGGATTAAATCTTTGTTATCAGAATTAAGCATCAAAGCAAACAAATCGATATTATTGCGTGATAATCAGAGTTCTGTGTATATGTCATCAAACCTAATACTTCATTAAAGAACAAAACACATCGAAACTGATCAACATTTTGCTAGAGAACAAATACTTAAAGGAAATCTGGAAGTAAGAAATGTACATGTCGCTTACTAGTGCACAAACACCTTAACCAAAGCACTATCCTATCTGAACTTCTCAAAATTTCGAGACGAAATGAGAGTTGTTGAAATAACCAATGGAAAATACCAAAAGAAGCTCACTAAAGTTCATCAGTTGGAGAAGGAGCAAACAGGCGAAAAGCTTCAGACCTAAATTCAAGCAAGTCAGCAGAGAAGAGAACATCTCAACTCAGACACTCAGATCTGAAGATAGACATAATGAAAAGCTTGAAGAAGAAGTCTGTTCATCAATTGATTCAAACATTAAAGTGGAGAAAGCATCAGATCGCCATAGCAGAAGACATTACAAAGGAAACCCTAATATCGATTTGAGGGGGTGTGCCAAATGAAATAGGGTTTCAGATGTATTCACTGAATAGATAATATATACTAAGCATTATCGGTGCAGTCCATTATCAAAGGAAGCCCACTACAACAAAGCCCAGAATGTTATTTTTATGTTACTGTTGCATTATGTCTATGAATACAATCTTTTTGAACATACTTTGTATCAATTCACAATTCAAAACACAATAAAATAATTCAATTTATTTCTCTCTGTTACAACTTCTGACAAATAAATCCATTAAGAAATATCAAAATTCTTATACCAAGAAACCTAGCCTAGTCAAAGTAGCAATGATGTTCTTATTACTCCCCCAGACAATTTGAAAATTCAACGTGGAAAAAAAAATTAAACTCTGCATAGGCAAGATTTTGAGTAATAGTATTCATAGCTGTTTAGTTTGCCAATAATTATTCAATTCTACCACGGATTATATATAAGTAACTAAACTATAAATATGTGATTTAGTTATAGTATAAATGTCAGCACTCTCGATTGGTTTTGCAAAGGGAAGAGGACAAATTAGTTTTTGAAAATACATTGCCAAAACGAATGCGGAAAATTTGAGAATCACCATATGGCTAGGAAGTGTTTATTAAGATAATTGAATATCATATCATATCTTCACATGCTTTCTACCAAAGTCTGCCATTGAATTAACCTGCATTTTGTAGTCCCTTATTATTATTTCTAGTATAATACATGGCTAGTAGCTCTAGAAGAATGTAACAATCTGGTAGAACTTTTGACAATCCTATTGTTTATAACTTTTACTTAATAAGTGGAAAATATCAAAGACACAACATTTGTGATTCCAAAATAAGAAAAATAGAAATCATGCTCTACTTCTAAGTAAGCAGATGATATATTATCTAAACAGCGGAATCCATAACTGATCCAATAAATAAATAGTAACAACTCTCGAGCATGATTATTTAGTATACTAGTTTGTATGTATAGGTTGGTGTAGGTGAAATTATAGAATTACATAACAATTGAGCTAAAACTATAAATCCACACATCATTGACTGGTGAAATAATTACTGCCAAAGAAACCTATACTCTCCACCCCACACATCCCCACAACTAAATAATTTACTCCCGCTACTTCCCGATAACAGGCGTACAATAACCTACTAACTTCTTGCCTTGTTGTTCTCTAGTAACAAATACTACAGCAACATTTGTTTAGAACTTGATCATTTTAAATTAAAGAGGTAAAATGTTTAGCTAAGTATACCCTATAACAGTGCACTTATCAAGTGGCCCCATTAAAATCATAACACTGTAATAAAACAAGCTTTCTACAGTGGGCAATGCCCATTGTAATATGGTTTTTGCAATGGGCATTGCGACCGTTGTATCAGGCCATGTTATAATAGATCAACTTTTAACAACGGTCATCGCTCGTTGTAAAAAGCCCTTTTACAGTGGGCATAATGTCTGTTGTAATATTCATTTCACAACGGGCATGTTCCCGTTGCATTAGACCGTGTTGTAATAAGTCAATATTTTACAATGAGCATAGCTTAGTGTCAATTTTCCTTGCCACAACAAACATTGACCATTGATAAAAAGATGCAAAAAAAAATCACTGATGCAACATATATACAAATTGTACGTGCAATTGCCAAAAACCAATACAAATTATATATTCACATTATATGACATCATACATTAATTTCTTTTTATACAGATTGTCACACATTTACAAGAAATAACATGCGTCATGATAAACAATGATAATAATTATTGTTTGGACAAATATATGATACAAGCATCCCCTTCCTAAGCACATATATACCACACTTAGTAAAAAACATTTATAGACATGATACACATAACTTTATTTCTCAAAAGAAGAGTACAAGTACAATTTCAATTTCCAATCCCTTTACTTGTTTCAATACCGACAGAAAAAAAATCTCACTTTCACTTCTTAAACACGAAAGCAGCAACCCCTTTCTCTTTGGTCTTTCGCCAAAGTCTCTGCTTCTTGCGCTCTTGATTGAATTCAATAACAAAGAAAGGTTAAATGGTCCATCACAATAACAGTTTTGGAATTATATTCACAATATATACCCTACTGTTAAATGGCATCGGATTATTTGGCACAAGTTAGATGCTAAAATAAATGTCACTATGTGCAACTTAGTTTGCAACTCAGTTGCAAAACAGAGTTGTTAAATCTAAGCAGTTTGCAACTGAGTTGCAAATTCAGATTTGTAAACTTAGTTTGCAACTCAATTGCAGACTCAGATTTGTAAACTGAGTTAACTCAGTTGCAACTCAAACAAATATGTTTGCAATTAAGTTGCAAACACTACGTTTGCAAATTCAGTTTGCACAATTGAGTTTCAACTCAGTTGTAAGCAACTGAGTTTGCAACTCAGTTGCAAGCAACTAATTTGAGTTTAAGCTCATTCAATATAATTACCCTCAGAAGGGAACAAGTTCCATATAAATAATCATTTTTGACATTTACACGGATGATGAGAAGGGCACAATTTCCCTTGATACACCTCTTACATAAATAATCATTTTTGAAGCCAATGGTTGGAAACAACACTCTACATTTTTTAATACCGATTATCATTTCAATTTGTTAATTACCATCCACCTAGTCATTGTTCAAGCACGTCTGTTATTAGCTGAAGACAAAAATATAAGGCATAAACAGAAACATACCCCCCGGTTCAGATTAAATAAATTAAAGCTTAAAATGTCATATATACAAGGGAAGGGGAAAGGATAGTCATAATCTGTATGGATGACATAGGTTAGCACTTCAATATTAGTAACAAGATGAGGTTGAGCGTACACGTAAAACTAATAGTAGACCATGAAAATATAGATGTTTTTGATGTATAATCAATAGAAGTAGCTCCCAAAAAAGGAAAACCCCCTGTACGCCATTTAAAATAAATTAGTCAATATTATCAAGTGGGTTTGATGTACTAAGTTATATCAATCGCTCGCCATGTACGATAAATGAAGGGAAAAGCATGGTGTTGTTCGTATTAAGCATGAAAAACAAAAATGTTGGAACCATAGCATCCCAGGAATTTCGACACTCAAATCTAGACACTAATACATCACATGTCCAAAATCAAGTATCAAAAACCCAGAAAGCTAAAGAAATTAGAGGGTGAGATAAGAAAGAAAGAGTATTAGAATAGAAGAATAAGAAGAAGAACCGGTACGACACAGAGTCTCACATCGTAGTGGAATAAAATATAATATAGAAATAAATCTTTATTGAGAGCTTTGAAACATACTTACAAACGCCATAGTACATCAGTACATATGGACAGTTATAATAATCTGTCCTTATATCGGACACATAGCGGAACAAATATTAGATATCATACGTCTGGACTTCTCCAGCATGTCTTTGGTCTTCACAACATCCGATAAGCTAAACCTGTAAAACCCGAACTAACCCGAGCATTACAAGCGCCAGATCAGTCCAGTGAACTAGAGTGAGAAAAACTCGCTAAGTTTATAATATCACCCAACTTGATTTTAAAGTTAAAACATTTATTTTTGAAAGAAAAGGACAATTGTAAGGCCAAATCCACACATAAATACGGATGGTTTTTACCTTACGATAACCCAAAACATATTGAAATCAATATCTTATTCTGATATTATAATAGTGTCTAAATACAAATAAATAACACTCTAGCAAAATGCTTGCATCTCACGTTCTACATATATAGTATACAATCAAAACCGCGGGCGCTTATTGGAGATTGGATTCCGACTATGACAAGGTATGTAACCACCTGCCGATAGTGTATTTCTAGAGGGGAATACACTGGGTTCAACAAGAACATCTTACAACCTGACCACTCATGTCGCTTGAGTGCATCGAATGTATATCACCAACGGTTGGGAGCTACCCACCGCTTCACGAAAAGAGAAAGCATCGGAATAGATCTATGAAGGAAATAAAGTTTCTCTAGATTGGTGATATACCCTAATGGGAATGACCCACATAGCCATGCTGCCTTCCCGATTTTTGTCTTTTCATGATTGATGGGGCTTGATGTTTAAATTGTCTTTTTCTAATAGTACACTACCATTCACTTTGAACGCCACATTGTCAAATCCATCAGAAAACATCACTAATTGATTTTCACAAAATTACTCTGGTTGTTAAGCTAAAGAAGTTTCCCCTCTTTGCCACCAATTGGGTACGTTTGAAGAAAACAATGTACGTGACTCCTTTGGAAATACCCTGTCATACATACGTCCATACAAGTTGTCCTAGGACTGGACAAACCGAAGGCACCCTCCTACCGTTGTAACAACTCGGAAAATCAGAACCAATTTAAAAATTTTATTTTGGAGATTTTAATGAATTTCGAATATTTAAAATGATTTATTTTAAATAATAATGCGAAAAATTTATTTTCGAAGAAGTTAAAACGAATAATTTTATTTTAATTATAAAAGGAATTGGAAATGGCGCGGTAGTTTGAAAATTCGATTTCAAATTTCCAATGAATGTACAAGTTCAAAATAAACCGGATTTTAGTGAAATAAGAAATATTTGAATCTATTTGAAAATATCTTTTGAAGGAATCTGAAAAATCCAAATTTTATAGCGGGAATAAAAAGTTATGTCGAGTTGAAAATTCAGAATAGTCGCTATGGAAATATAGCCCTTAAAAATAGCCATTTTGCAAATGACCTCCGTTTTTGACGAAACCACTTTGGTTGGAACCGGAATGTCAAATTATTGCTGGATTCCAATTTTCATAATATTTGGGATCAATATGTGAGCGTGGCGTATTTAAACGCGTTTGACCAATTTAAGTTGAATTGGATCGACCAGAAAATGTCCATTTTACAAACGGTCTCCAAATTTAACTAAATTAGTTTTGTTAGGACCGTATCGTCAATACAAAGTCAGAAATATTTTTTCTGTAATTTTCAGAGTTAGTATGTGGCCCCAGTAAATTAAAATTTATGTTTAAATTAAATATATAATGATTTATATTTTAATTTCAATGAAAACTAATCAAAATGATAAAAGTGGCTTACGAAACATATCCCATTGCGTTCGGAATGGAGATAATGTGCTATGCACGACAGTCGGTGCATTCGATTTGGGGTTCAGATGAAAGGGGTATTTTTTATGGAAAATAAATAAATTAATTAAAATATAAAAGTCAACCCCCTTTTCCCTCTCAGCTCGAAACAAAGAAAAGAAAAAAAGCGTAGACCTAATCCGCCGCCCCCAATCATCGCGGACCCCCAACCACGCTGCGTCGCCGCTTGCAGGCGCTCCGCCCCCACCTCCGACGGCCGCACCCTCCCTCTCCTCCTCCGCTTCTCTCTGCCCCGTTCTCTCCTAAAAACCGATCCCCAAACACCCGCGAATGGCCTTCGTCGAACCCCCACAACCCCGTTCCGCCTCCGCGAGTTCGCACCCCCTTCACTAGCCACGCCCAGCTCCGACTTAAGCCTCTCGATGGTGGTCTGGCTTCTCAAATCGATGAATGGCGGCCGAATTCGTTTTCCGCAATGTGAATTCTCAGCTCAGATTTAAGCGGGGGTGGTGATGGTGATTATCAAGGTATAAAGAAATTAATTTACTTATTTATTTATTTATTTTTCATGGGTTAAGTAATTAAAAGTTTAAACTAGTGTAGCTTTTTGCAAATGAATTTATGATATGAAATTTGCTATAAAGATTATATTTTTAAAACATTAAAAGATTTGATATTTTTAAACACTAAAGGTTTATATTTTTAAATTAGAAAATTTATATTTTTAAATTAGAAAAGATGAGATTTTTAAATAAGAAAAAAATATAATTTTTAAATGGAAGAACAACGTATAAAAGTACGATTTTTATATCCTTAGATTTGAAATAAGAATACGATTTTTATACGAACAGTATAAGAATAAAAATATGACTTTTAATATAAATTTCGTGAAACAGATTGCGTTTGAATCAGAACAGCGAATATGAGCGACGATGAGGAATGACGGAGTGGAACCAAAAGGTGAGAACTCCTCACTATAATTTCTTGTACAGTTATTTATTTTATAACTGCATATATGAACTGCTCTCCGTCGTCCACTGACCATGGACAACTTGTTTTATTGTTTGGTTTGGTTGATTTATTTGGTTTGGTTGATTTGTTTGAATAAATTGTGATGTGATATGGAAAATAAAATATTTGGACAATAAATATTTTATCGTTAAAAATATAATTTTTAAAGTGTATATGAATAAAATAAATATTCATTTACAAATCGAACGATTTGTTTATGTACACCCATTTGACTGATATGGATTGGGACGATAAGTTTTACACATCGCCCAACTACAAAAATAATATTCAGTATTTGTTGGTTGAAACCCCACACGGGTAACGGGATGATATTCGACGTACACTAGTCCCAATTGTTTAGTTGTATGTCGATCGATTAGTTGACAAGCTGTTATAAGCATTAAATATTTATATTTAATGCTTATGCTATGTAGAATGCACTCTGGGTGATGGTTGATTGTTTATTATTGTTGTTATACACATTTGTTGTGTGAAATCCATATAAATAACATTATATGGTAATTGACTGTGTCTGATTCCAATTCAGAAAAAAGGAATATATTAAAATAACGATTATTTAAAATAATGAATATTTTAAAATAATATTCAGTAAAAGATCAAAATATGATTTTTATGTCCGAATAGGGATGGACACGAATATCTTTAAATATATAAAGCCGTGTTGATTAGATTAACGCCATTTTGACATAAACGATATTTATATCGATTTTATTCATTTTTATAATGAATATCAAAGGAAGTGATTTCAAAATCTAATGTTTTGAAAATATTATCATTTATGTATTAATGATATGAAATATTCAATTTTGATTTGAAATTGAATATGAAGTTGAAATCGTTTTGAAAACGAATTTAAAAAGATTTATAAAATATGTTTTAAATGGAATCGACGAAATATAATATATATTATATATTTAATGGCCTGAATAGAACACGCCGCGCCGGGACCGTTCGCGAATTTCGACCATTGACTTCGAATTGACGTTACGGGAGATCCAACCATCGGATTTTCCTAAAACCGGAACATTTGTGTTCGCATCAAAAAGAGGTTTCCAACAAATATAAGAGATTTGAAATCCAACGATTGGATTTGGAATTATGTTCAAATCAAATTTGGAAATGGTCGATGTAAGTGCAATTCGATGACCGCTTATGGAAATTGACTGTACGAACCTTGATAAAATTACTAAAAATATTAATAATTTGTGTAAAATCATAATAAATGATTTGGAAAGAATTAGGATGAAAAATTCCATATTTCAAAAGATAAAAATGTATTTTTATCGAAATGAACTAGTTATGAACTAGAATTATAATCCAATATTTTTAAATAAATAAACTGGATTTGAAATGGTTTTAAAAATAACCAGAATTTCCATTATATGAATTGGAATGGATTTGAATCTAAATTATCTTCGGAATGTTTCGATATTGGATTCTGTGATTATACTGACATTGTGGAGGAATTTGGAAGATATATATATCATTATTCCAATACGATATTTGTTGATTTCAGAATCTGATATTGAATATAAGTCGATATATTTTCTATTTAGAGCCTTGTTTTTAATATCAAATTGGATTTTGGGTTTGTCGTGAATGGTGTCTTTATTAACACTGTTTTTAAACCTAGGTGAGAAAAGATATAAATCTTTTTATTAAGATTTAATGAAGTTTTCCAATTAATTAACATTTAATTGGAATTAAATTGAAATTGGTTTTTGGGTTTATCGTGAACGGTGTTTTAAATAACACTTGTTATTTAACCCGATTAAAAGTGGAATGAGATTTTGGGTTTGTCGTGAATGATATCTTTAATAATACTGTTCTTAAACCCAATGGAGTTAAGTAAATTAGAAAATAACTGGAGATTAGCTAAGTTGAATGGTTTCCTCGGTATTGATCTGATGTTGGTTTTGGCCTTCGGGATTAATACTTAGGTAATTGTTCTCTTACTAATTTACGGTTTGAGACTGATGGGATGTGGTCTTCAGTAACACTGTTCTTAAATCCAGTGTGAAAAGAATAAATCTTTTAATTAAGATTATTAGAATTTCCAGTTATATTTAGTAATTGGAATAAAATGGAATGTGATTTTGGGTTTATCGTGAACCGTGTTTTAAATGATAATTGTTTTTTAACCCAGTTAAAGATAAGATTAATTTCTTAGCTTTGAATAATCGTTAATATTGATTTTTTGGGAAGATTAAAACTAAATGGAGTTTTAATGAATCTTTGATTAGATTGAAAAGTGAATGTGATAATTAAAATTATCAATTCAAGAAAATGATCAAAAATGGAGTATCACCAGTTTTGCTCCAAGCGATAGTTAACTCCTTAACTAGATTTGAACGTGAAATGATAATTAAGTTTACCAATAACACCATGGTGTTAGATATGGAGTATGACCAATTTTGCTCCATGGGATGAATAGGTTGGGATTGGGAAATAAAATAAATGATTACTTTAGTAAGGTGTGCTAATCCCGACTAGTTTGGAAAACCTTAAAATGGTTTGAATCGATATCCAAAGGAAGATTAAAGAATAAATTTAAAGAATTTATCTTTGATAAAATTAATGGGAACCTTTCCCAAAGGATATGAATATTTAAATAAAGGAATATTCAGAATTGGAATGAGGCATATGTTGTGTTTTTGTAGCACTTGGTTATATTATGCGCGAGTTATTCAGAAAGACCGGGTTTATCCCATTCTGAATAACTGAATCGGCGATGAGTCGATGATGAAGACGGTGGTTGAAGACCGGAGGTCTTAACATCATTTGGATGATTACTGATGTCTTGATTGGGTTGTACACCCAAGACGAGGTAATAAGTGGTGATCGTCCAGACGTACTTGGATATCGGCCGGATATGCGAGGACCTCTCTCCTGTATTGGACACATGGGACGAGGAATAAGGTGCCTCCGGTTTCGTTCAGACTCAGAACGAACTTGTAAATGGATGTGTGTCTGACATTGGATTTCATTCTGTGTGATTGATAGACATCAATTGCATAACGTGAATTTCCTGTATGGCATGTTAAGATGCAAATGATCAAGGCTTCTGTTGAAAAGCAGAGTCTTGTGGTTGATGATCAAAGCACAACTTTAAAATAGCATAGCTTTGTGTATAACGTTAATTCGCGAGCCTCACACTTCGGTGTGAACCATAAACGGGAGAGGACATCAGGGAGGACATGCGTTTCCATCTAGCTAGGAGTGGTGTCTGGGTTTTGCACACCCAGATGTTTTACTTATGTGGATGATGGATAGCGAGACGCCTCAGATATATCGGCACTGCAGGGCCGATGGATGGTTTGGTCGATAAACCGACCAATTTTACGCCCCATAGGGCGGGGAAACATAGTGTTCAGGCATTTTAATCCACTTCGAGTGGACCGGCCCTGATGATCTAAAGGCTTGACTGAGTACTTGCCTCAGACATGGGCTATATTGTTTGGAAGCGGTAAGGACGATCCCTTGCCTTGGTTCACAGACGGAAATCCAACTTCAAATACGTGACGATGCGGTTTTGATTGTAGAGCCTAGTATTGGCGACATGATATATGGTACCCATGCCGTCTAGGATTGATACATTTATATTTGAAGTTGTTTTATACACTTTACACTATAATAGTTTTAAACGTACCAAGCATGTTTGGCTATTATAAGGGAAAACCCTACTCTCCGGCTTGCATTGCATTGTGTGATGGGACCTGGGTCTTATAATAGCTTCATTTTTCCAAAAAGCATTTCGTTGTTTGTTTTATGCACTGGTATTCTTGGGAGGAAATTAACCCGTTCCATGTTATACGGCGTGGTCCCTTGATTTACTTTATTTTTAAAGTAATGATGTAATAACTGTTTTAGTTCTCACACTAGTCACATGACTGACCTGGAGTTTATTGTTTTAACCTAAACTCTAGGTGTCCTTATTTTCCACACGGGCAGCTAGTAGTTTTGGTTTTGTAGATTTCACAGGATCCTGGTTTACAGCTGGAATGATATTCGGAAAGCTCTGTATTGGTGTATCTCTTTCAGTTGTGTTTTGTATTATTTTCCGCTGTATTGTAATTTGTAAATATCTGATATTTATCAATTGTATAATATTTATTCATGCTCTGTATATTCTTGTACTCTGATGTAAATTGTTGTAATAAGCAATGAAATGTTCTTCTGTTTGTGTCCTGATTTGTCGTGTTCTCAACTCAATCCGGGCTTTCCTTTATGGGGAAGTTCGGGTCGTTACAACCGCATTCTTGCATTAAACCGTGGATTAGTAGCAAGAACTCCTTGCAATCCATAGATTCCAATCACAACAAAATCACTGTCAAAATATCTCTAGGGATCAGCTAGAGAAATCCAACAATAGTTCTTTCATTCATGAAGATTTACGGTCTTCAATTGCTCCATCTCGATCAACTTAAGAAATCTTTTTTGTTTACGTATTCGTTGGTTCGGAATGGTTTTCGAATACAAATTCGTTCCCGGTCTTTTTTTTAACATACACGTTGGGTCAGATTTTGATAGTCGGTTATTTAACTATCAAAATAAACAATCATAAAAATAAAATAAATCCATTGGTTATTACACAACGTCACTTGGCCATTAAAAATAATATATCGGTTGTAATACCAAAATAATATATATGTTTTAATATATTAATATTCTCAAGTAATTATATTTTACTTAATAAAATATCTTAAAATCATATCTAATTCCCCGTTAACTACCATTTCGAAACAATTTCTATAACATTACTTATTCTTTAAAATTGGGAAATCAATTCAACTTATCATTATAAAACAATCGTTACGAAATCCCCTTTTGTTTCCGTTATTTGAACACTATAATCGCTACTTGCCTTTTTACAATAAATCCATTCTAAAACTCATCTCCATATTTTGAAAATATCGTTATATTTTCACACATCTCCTTTTATTCCTTTTATTATGGAAATGTCATTTCATATTCTCAAGCCCCTTTTTAAATTCCTTTTATTTCGAAATCCCATTATATATATATTTTCAAATTCTTCAAATAATGTTATAATATTATTTCTCAAAATAAATTACTTCTTACTTCTCCACCATTACAACTAATACCATCCTCGATAATCCTGAAGTCGTTCAAGTTGGGGTATTTTAATTACCTCTTAGACCTTGATCAACAACGTTCTTATCTTAAGATAGATATTAATTGTAATACCAAAACCGATATTCATTCCCATTATCAAAACAAATCCCATTTTAATTATATCTTGATGAAACTTTATCTCTTATTTAATATAGCGAATTTATATCGCATCTTTTTAACTCAACTCGCCTCACCACTTTAATTCAAACTTTGGTTTCGTTTTGATGTCCCAGTTCAAACCTTCATCGGTCCCTAACCGTGAATAAGTAAGTAAATAATTCCCTAAATATCAACCCCGGAGGCCGAAACCAACATCAGATCAATATTCAGAAAATCAATTATCTCAAGTGGTCCCCAGTTAAGTTCTAGTTCTTTAATTTCAAATCCTGGCTTTTGCTTTATTCAAATATCATTTCTAATAATTTGTTTCAATAATATATATTCCATAGAAATTCGAGTTCTATAACTTCACAAAATCTTTGATTTCACATAATCCAATTAATTATAATTCAATAAGAATTAAATCTAAACTTCGATTTAAACCTAACTGATATCGTTATAAACCTTAAGTCGGTTTTTTTTTTGGCAAGGCCGATGGGGTTGAGTGGACCCCTACCACTTTATTAATGCACCGGAGAAAAGAAAGAAAGTTACAACACACACAAGAAAACGCAGAAACTCGGTACATTAGCACTAGAAACACAACAAAAGAAAACACATATTTACAATTAAGTTACTGAAGCCGCTGCAGTATTCCAGGATCGAAGGTGAAGTTAAGCAGCTTCAAACCATTCCTTACTTCAAATTTAACAAATGCGATAAACTGTTCCTTGTTCTTGGCATCTTCAGGACTGAAGATCCTAACGTTTCTCTCCCTCCAAGTTGCATTTATAAATTTCTTGAGAGTATAACATAGAAGCCTACCCCTTCTTCTTTTCGAACTTGTCATCTGTTCAATGTTTCTCCACTCATTTACACTGTTCTTACTAGCTCCCAACGTGACAGTGCTCTGCTTGATATCTTGCCACAATGAGAATATTGCGTCACACTCAAAAAATAAGTGGTTTAGACTTTCATTCTTATCACCGCACAACACACACATAGGATCAATATTCATCCCTCTCTGGTGTAGTATGTCCTTTGTCAACATGGCTTTATTGAGAACTTTCCATGCAAAAAAATTCTCATGAGCAGTATTATCTTTGTGCCATATTCTTTTCTTCCATTTACAAGGCGGCAATAAATCAAATCCAGACAAATTATTGTACATGTTCTTGATTTGAAAAGGTAATTTCCTCCTTCCCCATTGTGTCATACTGTCGCTTGCTTCGACTACCTTAACATTGCGCGCTTCTCTCCATAGAATGTTTATGCTATTTACTGCCGAGTGTGGAAGTAATATGACATTACTGGAAATAAATTGTTGTACTTTAGCATCTCTACTAATTCCAGTCACTTCTATTTCAATATCAGGGAGCTCATGACAGAGAATAAACCCATTTCTTATCCAAGGATCTTGCCACAGTTTCAGTTCAGTACCGAATCCGACTTTGTAACTGAAGTAAGGCAACACCAGACTTCTGAGCTTGAATATACTCCGCCATGTCCAGCTCAAATTCTGCGGCTGCGGCATCGTCCAAAAGTATTTGTCTTTGACATCACGCTTCCAAGACCATCTAACCCATATGCTATTGCTCTGTCCAAGGAAACTGTCAATGTGCTTGACAAAGTCTGCCTTATTCCAGGTAACCATGTTGACGATGCAGAGACCACCATAGCACATAGGTTTTTCTGTCTCTTTAAAGGCTATCGGTGCTTGATACCTACCGTCCATCTTTCCTTTCCAAAGAAACTTCATAAAAGCAGACTTGATTAAATTTATCAACTTGGTAGGAAGAAGAAAGGTCCTTGCCCAATATACTTGCATGGAGAAAATCACAGCTTTAATTAGAGTGAGCCTACCAGCTTGGCTAAGGAGACGAGAAGTCCAGTACGTCATACGTGTCGTGATTTTGTTATATAAAGGCATGCACTGACTAGTAGTGATTTTGGCTGTGGTTAATGGTAGCCCAAGGTAGGAGATGGTGTCACTATTACAAGCAATCCCAGTTGTTGTCGAGAGCTCATTTGCATACTCAGAAGATAGGCCAGCAACCCTCATTTCAGACTTTTGCAAATTAACTTGGAGTCCAGTCATAGAGTAGAAGCTGTTTAGCGTTTCAAAGATTGAATTCACTGTTTTACTATCAGGAGTGCAGAATAATACTAAATCATCTGCAAACATCAACGACGAAATTCTCGGATCATTGCATTTCGGATGTAGAGTATATTGGCCTTTTTCAATCCCCATAATTCTAACAATGGTATCCCACTGAAGCATATCAAATGCTTTCATGATGTCAAATTTAAACATTGCTCTGGGACTTATATTGTTGTTCGAGTAACCATTGAGTAACTCATGAGATACTAACACATTATCCAGAATGCTTCGACCAGAGAGAAAAGCAGCTTGATTTGTTGATACAATAGATGGGAGAACCACTTTCAGTCTCGTAGCTAAGATCTTAGAAATACATTTGTATATGGTGTTGCAGCAAGAGATTGGACGGTAATCCGAGACAGTCGTCGCATTCTTCTTCTTCGGTATCAAGGCTATGTTAGTACTGTTGAACGCACTACTCATGTTAGCCGTTTTGAAGAAGTGTTTCACAGCAGCGCACACATCAACATGAATGTGGTTCCAGCATTTTTGATAAAAGAATGCGTTGAAACCGTCGGGGCCGCTAGAAGAATTACTGGTAAGAGAGAACATTGCTCTTTTAACTTCCTCATCGGATACTTCATTACACAGAGAGTGATGATCTGTACTAGAAAGCTTTGGTAGTATATAAGGGTTAATTCGATCAATGTCAGGTCTAAAGCCGTTTTTGTTTCCAAGTAAATCGGCAAAGTGTTTTATAAAAGCTTTTTCAACTTCATCTTGAGTGTTAGCAAGTTTACCGTTCGCGTCGATTATTTTAACCAGGTTTTCTCTACACTGCTTATCCTTCAATGACGCGTGAAAGAAAGCACTATTACTGTCCCCTTCCAATTTTCACTTAATCCTCGTTTTTTGTTTGGTCATTTCAACTTCAGCTCTCAGTGCTTCTTGATATTGTTTTGAGGTGAAGGTCTCCACAATCGAGTGCTCCGGGTTGGCATGATCATGCGCCATAACATTTTGTATTTCTTCAAGCTTTTTTCTCCAACAAGCGATTTGTTTGTTGCCGTCGCCGTATTTTTGCTTGGCCCAAGTTCTCAGAGCTTCTTTAACTTTCTTCAGTTTTATCTGTAAAATAAACATTGGGTTTCCAAAGGTTGGTCTCCCCCAAACTCCTAAAACAATGTCTAGAAAGTCAGGTTCATAGAACCAGTTATTAAAAAATTTAAAACTAGAGGATTTTTTCATGACGAGCCCACTGAGGTGAAGGATAATAGGGGAGTGATCAGATAACAGAGGGGGAGGATGGTCATAGGAGATGGCAGGCCATAAGTTGAATGTTGGAGAGTTACAGAAGGCATGATCTATCAAAGAGTAAGTCCTTGGGCGATTTCTACTTTTATTATTCCAGGAAAATGGCATCCCAGTTCTTTTAATGTAAATGAGGTTGGCATGATCTATTGCATTTTTCAGAGGCGTAATCTCGGATAAAGATAATGGATTGCCTCCAATCCTTTGGGATACATCAAAACAGCAGTTAAAGTCGCCAAATATTATCCATGGGCTGGTAACTGGATTGAGAGAGGGAATTACGTCAAGCAGCTGTTGTCTGACATTCAAGGAATTCGCTGCATACACAATAGTCAGGAAGAATGGGATTTGATCATCAAGGAAGGTCGCACTGCAGTGTAACATTTGGGAAGAGGAATGGATTAGTTTTATTTGGATTTTAGAGGGATTAAACAGAATAAGAATTCTGCCGTAAGGGGCTTCCAAAAGGTTGTGCAAAGATTGCCACGAGGGGTTGATGTATTTTGCAGCTCGCAGAGTAAGTTGACGATTCAATTTAGTTTCAAGCAAGGCAAGGAGGCACAGTTTATTCTCAGCAATAAGTGATTTACATTGGTCCAACTTTGTATCGTCATGTCCGCCACAAATGTTCCAGGCACCGATGCTCTTCATCATAAATTATACTGAAGGGGGGATTGGTATTTCTCTTTTCTTACTTCTTAGCCCGTACTCGCTATGTACACTGGCAGAAGCACTCTTCTTTTTGCACTTGATTTTCTTATAGGAAATTGGGGTGAATGAATCAGAAGGTGGAGACCTAAAGGCTGGCGGTGGAGATAATTTAGAGTACAAGTTTTTGAAAGGAGTCACTGTTGTTTGGGTAGTGAAAGGTGAAGGCATTCCAGACTCTGATACCTGCATTGTAACAGACGTGGGATTCTGCATGAGAAGGGGGTCAGGTGGGACTTTTTCATGAACGTTTTGTGCATGTAAATTAATTTCTACATCTTGCAAATCCTCACACACTTGCACTACTGTGTTGCCATTGTTCTCTTCTTCACCAGTTTTACTGAGTAATAGGGTGTCTTTATTTTAGTTTATGCTTTCAATCTCCAATGTGTTATCCACTTGCATACCTTCATCTATTGTTTTTTTGATCATTTCGTAGATCTTTTCTATTTCAAGCTGTTCGTCAACTTCTTGTGCACCTACTTCATTATTTTGAATTGCTTCATCAAGAGTAACTTCCTTCAGAGGATTCTTGTGTTGCATAAAATCTTCAACTGATGGAATGACATATGCATTAATATCTTCAAACCCTTGTTCTATTAATTCTTCAATATAATTCAGTTCAGTTTCTTCCTCGTTTGTTTCATTTGCTACTTCCCCTTCTTCTAAGGCATCATACCTGTTTCTCACTTCTAATACAGTGTTTTCTTTCCTTACATTGTTTGCCCTGCTTTTACTCACATTACTAGCATTTCCTTTTGTTGGTTCAGGTTCTATTGTGTTTCTATTTCTCTCTTCATTTGCTATTGCTTTGTTCTTCTTATTTACAACCACCTGCCAGTTCCGGGTGTTGTTATTTACCATAACTCTCGGTTTATAAATGACCTGTTCACGTTGCTGAACATTACGAACCACTTGTTCACTTTTTTTGCTCTGGTTTACCTCACTATTATTCTTGTCAGCCGAGTCGTAATTATCACAACCTTCACTACGGTGACCAAACGACTTACAGAAGGTACAAATTTCAGGTTTCCAAAGGTACTCCACAAAAATTTTCTGCACCCCTCCTTCTGGAGTTTTCACAAGAAAGTCGTTCACTAACTCTTGATCTGGTTCAATTTCAATCAAACATTTGGCGTATTGAATTCGTTCACGACTTTCCGTCTTTTCGTCCATACATAACAGTCTCCCGAGCATGCAGCTTATCCAGTTTATCCCAAAGTTCGAGCAATATATTATAGGAATATTGTAGAGCTTAACCCAAACTGGAACTGACCGTATATTTCCACGTACATTACTAATAGTTGGATCGAACGGCTTAATAATGAAAAGCTTATTATTCAGGATAATCGGGTCAGCTTGTTGGATTCTACTCTTATCTTCCTCATTCGAAAATTCAAAGAGGAATAACACCCCATCAGATCTAACAGTAACTGTACCTTTCAGTCTCCAGATGGCCAAGAGCTTGTTGATAACTGCGGTGTAAGATAGAGGTTTGTCCAAAAAGAAACCCACTAAAAAATCCTGCCAAACTTCCATTCCAGATTCTGTAACTCCATCTACGAGCTCGAGAGCTCCATCAACAATCACTGGGGTGATATCAACAGCATTGTACTTACCAGCGTTCTTCGGCTTGCGCTTAAACAAGTAAGTCCAAGGTTGGTGACACATAGTATTGGAAGGAGGAGTTTGAACGGGATCGGACGTCGAGTGTGGAAGGGGAGTAGCAGGTGAGGGTTCAGGTGGCAGGGGCGGCGGATTGTCAGAGGGAGGGACGTCAGTTGGTTGGCTCGAGGTGGGATGGGATGTGGTACTGGATGGGATGGGATTAGGCGGGATGGAAGGGACAGAGGGTGACGCCATGAAAAAAGGAAAAAAAGAAAAAAGATGTCCTGAAACCTTAAGTCGGTTAAATATTCATTAAACTATAACATGGATTTTCAACTTCACAACTTCCATTTCTAAATTTTACATTCCAAATTATCACTTTGATTGTTATTAAATAACTAATAATCAAGTTTCAACATTTATTAAAATAATTCTAGGTTATTTTACCATTAATTACTCCCATAAAATTAATAAGCTAAATAAAACAATCTCTATTAACGTAGCCTCTAAACATGATTTATTCATTCCAGCTTAAATTAGTTAATATAATTAATTTAAAACAATTCCATTAGATAATTATTAATAATAATCAATCCCAATACAATCCCATTTGATTATTTTCTTAAAAACAATTAATCTTGGTTATTAATCGTCATGTTAATTCCTGCTCACTTGCTTATCAAATCTTATTAATATAAGAACCAGTTTTATCAAATCATTTAATAATCACTTATAAACTTAAATAAATAATAAATATTTAATTCCTTTTATAAACTCCATTTAAAATAATCGATTTTTAAAATCGATTTTCTGTTATAAAATAAATTTTATAACTTTATTTCTATCGATTCACCTGACCGTAAATCAGTCTTTATAAAACAGTATATATTTGGGCCATCTATTATTAATTATTCAACCAATGCTACCCATTGGTTAATAATAAACAATTGTTGAATTCATATTCAACAATCAATAATATCTATAACCCAATCATGTTGGTTAAACAGTTTATGTAATGATCATATGTAAATAAATAATCAATTCAACTTATAGTGGTCAACCAGTAATAATAATTAAAGTATTCAGTTTAATTTAAATACGTTTATATTATTATTAACGTAATCAAGAAGGTAAGTTACCTTTAATGGAAATAATCGTTAAAAATAACGATATCATTTCATTTAAATTAAACAACGTTTAGTTTAAATAATCAAAAAAATATTTAACAACTATCCAAACAATTATCAAATCAATCAACAATTAGCAAACATGACATACAAATAATAAATCCGATTTATATTAATTATAAGTGGGAGAACTAAGTGAATTTAACTCACCTTAGTTTAACTCTATCGATTAAACGCTTGGTTTTAACTAAATTAAACTGACGTTTAATTTAATTAAAAATTACGGTCGCTTCCAATCTTGCCCAGACCAACTTCATCTTGCAGTCTCCGGCCATATGATTCCAAAGAGACCGATAGCGTGAAATTCTAATAAGGTACGTAGGAATTATCGCGTTACAAGCTTATAAAACAATTTTATTTATAATTAAACTATAAATTAATTTAAATCAGACCCTTACAAAAATGAGTTCGACCCACTGCCTCATCTTAATACCGCTTGCGTGCAGCCTCACTTCCCTAAATCATTACTTAGGTTCCCAAGCCCCTTCCCACATTCCTGCGCCATCCTTCCCAGACTCCTTTTTGGGTTTCCTTCCCTTCTTGTTTTTTTCCTTATATTCGAAGGCCCAAAAGCCACACCCTATTAGTCCATATAACTCCTCCCTTACGAAACAATTTCTTCCCTAAGCTCCATTCATCCTTTTGGACACCAGTTCCCTGCTTCTGTATATTTTTTTCCTTTTTTTAAATCCAAAGGCTAACACACCCGTAGTTTCCCAAACCCACGCACGCATTCTCTCCACCCGTAACGTTTGTATCCAAGTCCCTCATCCCATTTGCATTTCGCCGCACCATACCCTTGCTACTTCCTTTTATTTTCTTGTTTTAATTTTTTTTTCCTTTTCTTTTTTTGTGTGGCCCAAAAGCCCACGTATAAAAACCCATTTCCAAAAAGTATCCCAAAGCCGCAAGCGGGTACAGACTCATCTTCCTTAACGAAAATGTTTGAAACCTAAACAACCCTTGCTACTATAATTACCCCAAGCCTCCACAGTGATCTTCCCCACTGTTTCCCTTTCATACATGAGAATGATACCCTGCAAACAAGCCTCCCACGTCACGATCTGAACCACTGCACCTTGCGCCAAAGTATGATCATGCTATTACGCTCCTGGCCCAGATTTGATACCAACATTTTTTTATATATACAGCCTTTCACTTGGCACAGTCCTCCATGCGCATTCCACCCCGCTCCGCATCCTTCCACTACGGAAAAAACCAACGCCTCACTTTCCCTATACGCCTCATGTTACTCTCCCTTCATCTACTGTCACGAACTCATGCACCACTGGCCAAATATAATCACACACGCCTGTACTCCCCTTCCCTCCATGTCTTTGCAAAACGCGAACACCAACTTCCCCAGGATCCCCTTATAAAAGGAAAGTATATGGTGAATTCTGGAATAGACGACGAGTCAGCAAAACATTTAATTATGGCTATGTTTATCTTGCTGTGCCACGTCACAATGACGAGTCAGCAAAACATTTAATTATGACTATGTTTATCCTGTTGTGCCACGTCACAATGACACAGCCATATTTCACTTATCCAGAATAATGTATTTTACCGTTACATTTACTAGTATATATAACTGGTCTTTCTGTTCTATCCTGTATCAATCAAAAAAAAAAAAAAAAACAATTTCTTATTGAATAAAATGACAAGCTTTATAATTCTTCCAACTGTAGTTCCTCCTTTCCATCTGAATCTTCAGCTTTGTTAACTTGGTATCAGAGCCAGCAACAACCTAACAACTACAACAATTCAAGTTGATTGAAATCAAGAAGGCGCTTGCTTACTCTTTCGTGGAATCAGATCTGTGATCTATAATCGTATCTGAAGAGAACTCTGCTACTTCCAACATCAATGCTACCATGCCATCTGCCGAACAACTGATCAAAACAATCATCAGCCCACAAAGCCAATTAATCACCATTCAACTTGAAGAAACCAATTATTTATTGTGGAAACTTCAAGTAGAAACTGCCGTGCAAGGTTACGGACTGGAAGGCTACTTATATGGCACGCTATCAACTCCAGCAAGATATATAACTGACAAAGAAAACAGAGTCATTAGCAACGACGAGTATACAAAATATTATAGACAGGAAAGACTCATCAGTGCATGGCTGTTGTCATCCATCAGTCCAAGCCTACTATCTCAAGTCATAGGCTGTAAAACAGCCAGTGATATATAGCTAACCATGGAGAAAGTGTTCAACTCACAATCAGCTGCAAAGTCGCTATTTTATAAAACACAACTACAAAACCGTAGAAAAGAAAATCTAAGTATGAGAGAATACATATCCAAAGTTAAAAATATCTGCGATATGTTGAAGGCTGCTGGCAGCAACATAGATGAATCTGAACATGTATTGTCATTAATAATGACAATACTGAAGCCGTTGTAGCCGTCATAACATCACAAAAGGCAACACCGCCACTGGACGATGTCTGTGCTATACTACTCTCTCACGAAGCAAGGATCAACGACAAAAAGCCATCAGAAAGTGAATACTCACTGAACTTCACTACTAGTAACAGAGGGAAAAATCAATGTAATAGTTACAACGACACTGGTCAAAGAGGTGATTACAATAACACTAGTCAAAGAGCTGGTTACTCTAATCGTGGACAAGGACGTGGCAGGTGGAGCCCTAATAACAGACCTAAATGTCAAATTTGCGAGAAAATTGGACACACTACGGTGAAGTGCTACTTTCGATTTAACTCAAACCATGTACCAAATCAAGGTAACAACAGTCAAAGAGGAAGCAATCCTAATGTCAACATGGTTGTGTCTCAAACAGAAGAGATAAATCAAAACAATAACAACAGAGCTTATAGTCAAAATGACAAAGCCAAAGGAGAAGACATTCAAGACGACAACTGGTATCCAAACTCGGGAGCAACAAATCACATCACTAGCAACCTGGAAAAACTTAATCTCGGAAACAAGGAGTATCGAGGTAATCAAACTATAAGGTTGGGTAATGGTAAGTGTGTAAAAATTTCTCACACAGGAAATGCTATAATTAATGGTAAAAAACAACTATATTTAAATAACCTACTTAGGGTACCCAATATTAAGAAAAAAAATCTGATAAGCATATCACAATTTGCAAAGGATAACAATGTTTACTTTGAATTCTTCCCGAAATATTGTTTAGTCAGGGACATACTGACTAAGGAAATTTTATTGTAGGGGAATACTATTAATGGACTGTATCAGTTTAAAGTTGATGGTCATTACAATAATACTAAAGAGAAAAGATGCTACAATTCTGTCATGCTACTTAAAGAAAATAATAAAAGTATTTTTGATAAATGGCATTACAAATTGGGTCATGCTAGTGTAAATGTAGTCAAAACAGTTCTTAGGAATAATAAAATTGCTTTTGATGATATATCATATCCTTACATTTGCACTTATTGTCAAATGGGAAAAAGCCACAAACTACCGTTTACAAACTCTTTAACTAACTACACACAACCATTTGAATTAATAGCTACTGATCTATGGGGACCTGCCCCTGTTTGCACCGACTTTAACTACAAGTATTACATTTCATTTGTGGATGCTTGCACTAGGTACACCTGGATTTACTTCCTAAAAGCAAAATCTGACACTTATGCTGCTGTTGTTAATTTTTCTAATATGGTTGAAAATCAGTTCAATACCAAAATTAAAGTGTTACAATCTGATGGTGGCTCTGAGTATAAGAACCTAAGTGAATTTTTCAAAACTAAGGGAATTATACACAGAACCACTTGCCCCTACACATCTGAACAAAATGGCTTAGTATAAAGGAAACACAGACACATCGTGGAGACTGGACTAACTTTATTGGCTCATGCATCGCTACCACTAAAATTTTGGTCAGAAGCTTTCAACACTGCTGTATACTTAATAAATAGAATGCCTACAACAGTGTTGAAAGACTTTAATCCCATTGAAAAACTATATCACATCAAACCAGACTACCAAAGTCTTAAAACTTTCGGATGTTTGTGTTTCCCATACTTAAGACCATACAACACAAATAAATTAAATTTCAGATCCAAACCATGCACAAAATCTGACACTTATGCTACTGTTGTTATTTTTTCTAATACGGTTGAAAATCAGTTCAATACCAAAATTGAAGTGTTACAATCTGTTGGTGGCTCTGAGTATAAGAACCTAAGTGAATTTTTCAAAACTAAGGGAATTATACACATAACCACTTGCCCCTACACATCTGAACAAAATGGCTTAGTATAAAGGAAACATAGACACATCGTGGAGACTGGACTAACTTTATTGGATCATGCATCGCTACCACTAAAATTTTGGTCAGAAGCTTTCAACACTGCTGTATACTTAATAAATAGAATGCCTACAACAGTGTTGAAAGACTTTAGTCCCATTGAAAAACTATATCACATCAAACCAGACTACCAAAGTCTTAAAACTTTCGGATGTTTGTGTTTCCCATACTTAAGACCATACAACACAAATAAATTAAATTTCAGATCCAAACCATGTACATTTATTGGATATGCTACAAAGCAAAAAGGATACATGTGTATAGATGAAAATGGCAAAATTTTCATCAGTAGACATATGGTATTTAATGAAGAGGTATTTCCATATAAGAGTTCAGACATCAAAACCACAAATAAAGTAATCACAGGTAAGAGTAGCATACCTGGCATACCATACTATACAGATCTCTAGCAGGTACTAACAAAGCAGTGGCTGTTGAGGGCAATCGAAACTGCACTACCGGATCAGTTACACCCAATACCAGCAATGCAGAGCCAATCAGCCTCGCCAACTACTCACCTGAAAGACAACAATAAGAAGAAAATGAGAGCCAAAACATTGAAAGCGACATCAGAAGTACAACCAACAACAATATACCAGCAACCACAGTCAATCAAGAAAGCCAATCAGAGACAAAATCATCAACAAATATAGGGCACCCGATGATAACCAGGGCTAAAAGTGGTATTTTTAAACCAAAATTGCTCGTAGCAACTATCAACTCAGATGAACCAGTTACATACCAGCAAGCTGCACAATATAAAAACTGGAGAGAAGCTATGGACGAAGAGTATAAAGCTCTGGTGAATAATCAAACATGGGAACTTGTTCAACTACCAACTAACAAAAATTTAATTGGATGCAGATGGACATATAGAACAAAAAGAAATCTAGATGGATCTGTTCAAAGATACAAAGCAAGGTTGGTAGCTAAAGGATATACACAAGAATATGGATTTGACTACAATGAAACATTTTCACTTGTAGTCAAACCAGCTACCATAAGACTAGTTCTCACTATTGCTCTCACCAAACAATGGAATATAAAGCACTTAGATGTCAACAATGCATTTCTCAATGGAGCGTTACAAGAGGAAATCTACATCAACAACCAGAGGGCTACATTCAGAATCCAAATTATGTATGCAAACTAAAGAAAGCAATTTATGGTCTAAAACAGGCTCCTAGAGTATGGTTCGATAAATTAAAATCAAATCTAGTGACACAGGGATATCGGCCAACTAAATCTGACACTTCATTATTCCTTAAATCAAATAATTACTATACAACATATGTACTAATATATGTTGACGACTTAATAGTAACAGGGAACAATGAAGGTGAGCTAAAGCAACTGACTCAGTATCTAAATGAGCAATTTTCAATAAAAGATCTCAGCAGTCTATCATATTTTCTGGGAATAGAAGCCTAAAGGAAATCAAAAACAGAATTGGTTCTCAGCCAAAAGAAGTACATAATTGAACTCCTGATAAAGACTGATATGCATGAAGCAAAACCTCAACCAACACCCATGATATCTAGTCAGCATCTCTCTAAAAACAGGGAGAATCTATAAATAATATAAAGCAGTACAGAAGTGTTGTGGGAGCATTGCAATATGCAACCATAACACGACCAGACATTTCATTCAGTGTTAACAAAGTTTCACAATTTTTGCAGGATCCAAGGGACGAACACTGGAAAGCAGTAAAGCGAATACTGAGATATTTAAAGGGGACTATACAGTATGGCTTAACAATAAAAGGAGGAAAAGACTTAAATATCACAGGATTCACTGACTCAGACTAGGCAGCAAATCCCGATGACAGAAGATCAGTAACATGGTACTGTATCTATATAGGGGACAATCTAATATCATGGACTTCGAAAAAGCAACCAACAATTTCAAAATCAAGTGCGGAAGCGGAGCACAGAAGCATTGCTAGTGCTACATCAGAAATAATATGGTTGCAATCAATATTGAAGGAGCTAAATATATTAAACAATCAAAAAGCAACAATATGGTGTGATAATCAAGGCACGATGTACATGACAGCTAATCCTATTCAGCACGCACGAACTAAACACATAGAAATCGACATTCACTTCGTTCGAGAGCAAGTAAAGGAGGGAAAGCTACATGTAAATTACATACCGTCTTACCATCAAAAAGCCGACATACTTACCAAGGCTCTCTCAGCTAAAAACTTTACTAGACTACGCGACGCCCTGAACATCAGGCCAATCGACACAAAATCAACGTCGAGTGTAGCTAACCAGCAACCAGAACTTCAAATAGACAGCTCGAAGCCAAATATTAAAGCTACAGTTCGAATGACAAGAGAGGAAGACTCAACTGAGGCTCACAGTTCAGATCCAGCACACTTAAGTCAAGTATGAAGTGAATGGAGAAAAGATCAGAAACAAACTATGGTTCGACATGGCCAACCATAGATTTGAAGGGGGGAAATAAAAGGAAAGTATATGGTGAATTCTGGAATAGACGACGAGTCGGCAAAACATTTAATTATGGCTATGTTTATCTTGCTGTGCCATGTCACAATGACGAGTCAGCAAAACATTTAATTATGGCTATGTTTATCCTGTTGTGCCACGTCACAATGACACAGCCATATTTCACTTACCCAGAATAATGTATTTTACCGTTACATTTACTAGTATATATAACTGGTCTTTCTGTTCTATCCTGTATCAATCAAAAAAAAAAAACAATTTCTTATTGAATAAAATGACAAGCTTTATAATTCTTCCAACTGTAGTTCCTCCTTCCCATCTGAATCTTCAGCTTTGTTAACTCCCTCAAACCCACTGACCCCGCTACAACTCCACCCGTCACCACTACGCATCACCTTTGCTTAGCCCGAACACCATCACTCACGCTTTCTCCCTCCGACGCCAATACTCCACTGACCTCCTAGCTTCCACCGTCCACTTCATAAGTCCACCGGCATCACCTTACTTGACCGGATCTCCACTCCACGTTCCATTGCCTCTTCGTTTTGAAATTTAAAACTGCTACTCCGAAATAAAATTTCACGCTCGACTATATATATATATATATGTGTGTGTGTGTGTGTGTGTGTGTGTATATATATATTTCTCATTGATATGCCCTTTTTTTTGTTCACTGAGTTGGTTTGTAATTTTATTTCTCTGTAAGTGGACATATTGGATCCTAGATGAAGATGTTGGCCTCGTGTGCTTATAGGTAGAAGGGAGTTCGGATAGGAACAACATCGTTTCAAATAGTAAAGGTAGCGGGTATGAAGATCTAGCTAGGCTGTGTCTCCATGGTAATGTCATTTCCATTGCTATATGCTTCCATATTTTCCCTAGCTGAATGATTTGAGTGGGTAGGACTGTTAAATTTTCATCTCATTTAGGCTATGCGATAGGTCTGTGTTGACTTGGGTAAGCATGTGCTTATTGATGTAAGCGGAGCGTTTCATTTCAGAATGTAGGAAGTTATAGCGTTTAGGAGCTTCAGAAAACAGGTAGCTGTGCGTGTTCTTTCATTTTCAATTTACCGAGGTTAGCTAGGGAGAAAACACCGTGTGTACAAAACTGTGCATGAATATGGTAGGTTGTTCCTATATGAAAGAACAGGACAGTGTATTCAGGTGATGTAATTAGACTGTGTGCACATGCTAAAAGGAATAGGTTGTGCGTGTTTTCTTTTCACATTTTTAATCTTGTACGAATTGTTTTTAAATGTTACTTAGGGTAGGTGAGATATCATAATATCGCAGTGAGGTTTAACCATTATCTATAGATCTTTATTTGTTTCCTTAGTTTAGAAGCTTTCAAATTTAAATATATTTAATACGGTTATTAAATTTTAATCTTACCGTTATTTAACGTTGGACATTAAATATACACACCGTCCCATATCAACTTCAAACGTAACAAAAACAAACATACTGTTACGTCTTGACATCCGAATCCACTAAAATTAATTTCGTTGAATTCTGACTTTGTTTGTACAACGAAGATATTTTAATTTCAATTTATTCATCGTTTCACTTTTAAATTGCATGCACAGATAAAACAACTCCAATTGGCTTCAAACTGGAAAACTAGCAATAACTAGCCATACGTATTCCAAAAAAACTGTTTCATCGAGAACGGACGTCAAAAAAATAGTTATTTCTAACGCATATATAATATCGATTTAATATTACAAAAAAATTAAATTAAATTATAATAAATTATTATTGTCATATATATCCAAATAAAATAATATATATCACTTCAAATTCAACCAATACGGGATTATAACTCAATATTAGTATATTCGAGTTAAACGATATTCAAATTATTAAAAAAATCCCTTTTTAAAAATATTAATTAAACGTTATAATATATAGATGATTCCATAGCGACTATTTTAAAATTTGATTTGGACATAACTCACAATATATAAGCTGAAGTCTCGATTTTCTCTTTTATTTGAAAATTATTATCAATAAGATCCCAACATTTCTTGTTTAACATAATTCCGACTTAAAACAAATTCTGTATATTCAGTTGAATTTCAAAACTAGATTTTACCAACTACCGTGTCATTTCGAGTTCGTTTTAATATAAATATAAACATTTCATCATCATTTAATAATGAATTCAACATTAAAAATCCATTAGTATTTCAAATATAATATTTAAATTAGTTTAATTCAAATTCAAATGACCAAAAAATCTGGGTCGTTGCATTCTTCCCCCCTTAATAGAATTTCGTCCTTGAAATTACTAAGTTAGGAAATATGCTCCAAACTCAATTATTTTAGAAAATTTTAACATTAAAATATTACCAAAAATATCTAAGTCTTAAAATTTTACGAAAAACCATCCAGCACCTACTCTGTATTGTTCGATCCAAACAACTACAAATGCCACTCTGGGCCGCACATCGATTAAAAGAAAATAAAGGTCATACGACCACCCAACTCAGGGATATAAAATCAAACCCCCAATCAATATAATTAAGGTTTACCTATTTGTCGGGCAACCAATACTCTAGTCATGAGGCAAATCAACTAACAACTCTTCCTCTTTTCAACCTGCACTTATTCAATATCTAATACCAATAACAGGTAAATGGTTAAATTATTTAATTTGATTCCATCCAAATTCATTATATTGAATTTTAAATCTTAGTTTTCAATTCATATTTACCGTTGATGAATTATTACCCAACCAATTTATCATCCAACAAACAACCAATCACAACCAATATAGCCCAATTATTCCACAATTAATTTAAGTTAAATTTTCATTTATTTAGTCATATATTAAAAAAATTATTCACAAATTCTATGTTAAACACTCCTGGTCAAATTAAACAGTTTACAATCCCAATTTTATTTTAATTCATTCAAATCAACCAAACACGCCAATATATTAATAATTTGATAAAATTATTTCTCTTTCTATATAAAAATATAACTCGGCCAAAATTATTTCATTTACCCTCTTTATAAAACAATATTGTATCAAATGTCAGTTCAACTTGAACCGATCAAACAACACAGTACCAAATATTTGTATTTTAAAATCTACAAATATGCTCTCGTAAATATACACTCAATCTCGATGTAGGGTGTTATTAACTCAATCTCTTTTGAGTTACGCCACAGAGCCAAGGTTATTCATAAACCATTGCTTTGATACCAATTGTAGCGTCCTGGGAATTTTGACACTCGAACCTAGACACTATTACATCACATGTCCAAACTCAAGTATCAATAATCTAGAAAGCTAATAGAAATAAATTAGAGGGTGAGATAAGAAAGAAAGATTATTAGAATAGAAGAATAAGAAGAACAACCAACACAACACAGAGTCTCATATCGCAGTGGAATAAAATATAATATAGAAATAAATCTTTATTGAGAGCTTCAAAATATACTTACAAACATCACAATACATCAATACATCTGGGTAGTTACAATAATCTGTCCTTGTATACAACACATAGTGGAACAAATACTTGATATCATATGTTTGGACTTCTCCAATACGTCCTTGGGCATCACAGCATCCGATAATCTGAACCTGTAAACCACGGGATAACCCCAGCATTACAAACACCGGATCAGTCTGGTGAACCAAAGTGAGAAAAACTCGCTAAGTTTATAATATCACCCAATTTGATTTCAAATTTAAAACATATCTTTTCGGAAGAAAAGGGATCGTAAGACCAAATCCACACATAAATGCAGACGTTTTTTACCTTACGATAACCCAAAACATTCTGAAATCAATATCTTATTCCAATATTATAATCTAAATACAAATAAATAACAATCTAGTAGAGCGCCTGCATCTCACGTTCTACATGTATAGTATACAATCTAAACCGTGAGCGCTTATTGGAGATTGGATTCCGATTATGACAAGGTATGGAACCACCTACCGATAGTGTATCTCTAGAGGGGAATACATTGAGTTCAACAAGAACATCTTGCAACCCGGCCACACAAGACCAGCCACTCATTTTGCTCGAGTGTATCGAACATATATCACCAACGGTTGGGAGCTACCCACCATTTCCCGAAAAGGGACAGCATCGAAATAGATTTAAGAAGCGAATGAAATTTCTCTAGATAGTTGATATACACCCTAATGGGGTGACCCACAAAGCCATGCTGCCTGCCTGATTTCTGTCATTTCCTGGTTGATAAGGCTTGAGGTTTGAATTATTTTTCTTATAGCACACCACCATTCACTTTGAATGCCACATTGCATATCCATAAGAAAACATCACTAACTGATTTTCACAAAATTGCTCTAGTTGTTAAGCTAAAGAAGTTTCCCCTCTTTGCCACCATCTGGGTACGTTTGAAGAAAACAATGTACATGACTCATTTGGAAATACTCTGTTAGACATCCGTCCATACAAGTTGTCCTTGGACTGGACAAACCGAAGGCACCCTCCTACCGCATCCTTGCATTACCCTATGGATCAGTATCGAGTAGTCCTTGCAATATGTAGATTCCAATCACGACAGAATCACTGTCAAAATATCTCTAGGGATCAGCTGGAAAAATATAACAATAGTTCATTCATTCATGAAGATTTACGATCTTCAGTTTCTCCATCTCGATCAACTTCAGATATCTTTTTCATTTACATATTCATTGGTTTGGAATGGTTTTCGAATTTAAATTTAATCCCGGTCTTTCCGTACCATACACGCTAGGTCAGATTTTGGTAGTTGGTTATCTAACTATCAAAATAAACAAACATAAAAATAAAATAAATCCATTGGTTATTACACAGCGTCACTTGGCCATTAAAAATAATATCTGTTGTAATATATTACAAACGAGACACAACCGAAACTGCTTATATCCAAGTCATAGTAAAGATACTACTGCAGGTTCGTTGAAATGCTTTAAGGGGTCAAGAATGAGTTCTACCGTCATAAAGCCCACTTTGACATTTTGCTGTAGCTTGACATTTTTCTATAACATATATACCAGAAAGTGTTAATATCACTTGAACCAATTGCAAAGTACTTTATTTATTTATTTATCACTTAAACCAGTTGCTTACACTTTATTTGTTTATTTGCACACTATTTAGACATGAGATTTACACCTTCATACTTACACTTTGTCTAATGCAAACATTTTTAACTCACTTAGAGGTTTAGTAAACGAAAAGTAATAAAGCTACAGAACATTTCTCCATGTCATATTATACTGCGTCTCTATGTAAATGGGCCTAGCCCACTGTTCATTTCTTTTCATATTCAGCCTGTATAAACCTGTATATATTACAGGCGAACAGCATTGTTTCATATTATAATCATTTTTACAATTTTCTGAAAGTATAATACATCCAATTCTTTCATTTTCATTTTATGGTATCAGAGCACAAGAATTGCCAAACGGCATTACCTTCAAAGATCCTCTGATTATCCTTTTACAGTTTGAGAGCTTCAACACTGATCATTAGAGAAGTTCTGAATTGTTCTCCTCAGGTATTTTCTTCATCATCTGAGAAGACCCCTCTCTTTATCAGTGTTGCACCATTCTTTCAGTTTACCCTCAGATTTCTGCCCTGCCTAAGAGTGAAATCAGAAAAGCTTCATCACTTTTCATCCTTGGCTGCAGATTTCAGCCATCTGATCCATAGATCGTCATTTGGCGGTGGTTCTGGTTTCAAGAATCACACAATTTGTGCAATTCTTGCCGTCCAAGAACCCATTTCTTGCCCTCTGTTCCCCACTTTTTTCTTTCCTGCAGTTTATCGTTGTTTTTCCTTTTTTTTTCTTCCTTCATCATGGCTGGTGATGATACCATCAGCTCAGCTAGTTCAGGAGTCAATGCCGGCACCTCTTCACCAACTCACACACTGATTAAACCGAAGAGTCATGTAATTACCATACCCCTCGATAAGGATAATTACATGTTGTGGAAATATCAGGTGGAGACAGCATTAAGAGGATACGGGTTGCAAGATTTCATCAAAGGCACTATATCTGCGCCTCCTGCAATGATTACAGATAAAGGTTGTGCGTTAATCAGTAATACAGAGTATATTCGACATCAAAAACAAGATAGTCTATTAGCATCCTGGCTAATATCATCCATAAGTGCTAACTTACTGTCACAAATGATTGGAAGCAATACTGCGTATGAGATCTGGAATGCTATAGAGCAAATATTCAACTCGCAGTCTGCGGCATGTGTCATGCACTACAGACAGCAACTACAGTGTATGAGGAAGAACAACATGTCTATGAGTGAATATCTCACAAAGATTAAAACTATATGTGACAGGTTAGCCACTACTGGGCACAAAATTACAGAAAATGAGCAAGTCCTATACATAACAGCAGGCCTAGATGACGAGTATGAATCTGTTGTGACATTTATTGCATCTCAAAGAACTATACCTGACCTCCAATATGTCCATTCAACCCTCCTTGCTCATGAAGGAAGGGTTGAGCAGAAGAAGTTAAATCAGCCAGATTATTCTATCAACTATGCCGTAAACTTCAAGAACAAGAATCAACAAAAAGGCAACAATCAAGCCAATAGACAGGAAAATCAATCTCAGAGAGGTGGTTTTAATGGTCAACGTGGCAGAGGCTGAGGTGGCAGATGGAATACTAATAACAGAGTCAAATGTCAAATTTGTAAAAAAATTGGCCACATTGCTAGCAGATGTTGCTTCAGATTCAACAATGAATACAATGTTATTCAGTCAAATCAGTCACATCAAAGGGGTCCTAACATTAATGTTGCACAAATGGGACATACCAGAGGGAATGCAGACAACGCTAGGTCAAATGCAAGCATGGATGAACCTAATAAGACTGTAGACATAAACGTGGATGACTGGTACCCAGATTCAGGTGCATCTAATCATGTCACTAATAACCTACAGAATCTGAATCTTGGTAATAAAAGTTACTCAGGTATGAATTCTATTACTGTTGGTAATAGTGAAACTATAAGTATTTCACATATAGGCTGTGGATACATCAAAGGTAAAAGAGAACTCTACCTCAACAACTTACTAAGAGTTCCCAAAATAAAGAAAAACTTAATGAGTGTATCTCAGTTCGCTAATGATAATCATGTGTACTTTGAGTTTCACCCTAAATACTGCCTTGTTAGAGACTTACTGAATAAAGATATATTATTACAGGGTGAATTGGATAAAGGCCTTTACAAGTTCAGCAATGTTATGTCAAGAAATTCCAATACTACTACGAATTCTTGTTATAATGTTGACTACAATATTGCTAGTCACATGTATGACAAAACTAGAAATGTTGTTGCTTCTGAAAATGTTGACTGTAATCATGATAATTGTGGCAATAATTTGAATATCTGTTCTGATAATGCCTGTTACAATATTGAAATTGAGAATATTGACCGTGCTAATCATAACAAAAACATTGTTGATTACTGGCATAATAAACTAGGGCATCCTAGCATTAGAACACTCAAACATGTTATGATTGATAACCAAATAAATATTAAAAATATACCTGAACCTTATGTGTGTACTCATTGCCAAATTGGAAAGAGTCATAAGCTGCCATTCATCGATTCCAACACTGTATATAGTGCTCCACTTGAGCTAATTGCAGCAGATTTATGGGGACCATCTCCAATCATATCAGATCATGGGTACAGGTATTACCTTTCCTTTGTTGATGCATATACTAGATATACGTGGATTTATTTTCTTAAAGCTAAATCTGAGGCATGTAATGTAACTATGCAGTTTGTTAAATTTGCTGAAAAACAAACAAGCTGCACAGTTAAGATTGTACAAACTGATGGTGGTGCAGAGTTTAAGCCTTTGAAAACATTTTTTGATAACAAGGGCATCGTGCATAGAATTACATGTCCTCACACGTCCGAGCAAAATGGTCTAGTAGAGAGAAAACATAGGCACGTAGTAGAAACAGGCCTGACACTGATGTCACAAGCATCTCTGCCATTAAAATTTTGGACAGAGGCGTTTGCAACAACAGTGTATCTAATTAACAGGCTGCCTACTAGAGTTTTAAAAAATAAAAGCCCACATGAAATTATGCATAAAGTTAAACCAAATTATAAAGGGCTCAGAGTTTTTGGTTGTCTATGTTTTCCTTGTCTTAGACCATACAACAAACATAAGTTATGTGACAGATCAACCCCTTGCACCTTTCTTGGTTACTCTAGCAACCAGAAAGGCTATAAGTGCTTGAGTGGCAATGGTAGGCTCTATATCTCTAGACATGTAATATTTAATGAATACGTTTTTCCTTTTGCAGAAGAAAAGATTAAAACTACTAAAAGGATTATGAACAGCCATGCAATAAATCTACCAGCACCAAGCTTAACTGAAACTGTCATTAACGTGGACAAGCATGATTATAGCAATTGCAATGACGGTAATACCAGTATACCCAGTACTAGATCCAACTACAGCTCTACAGAGAATGGCGATTATTCTGATCACAACAGCACAACAGACCACAATAGCACCGCACAAGAACATGCAGACACACAAGGCACTGATCACGATAATCATGAGGAAACAGATTCAGACAAAGAAGATGGTCATGACAACAATTATAACACTCATCATATGCTTACTAGAGCTAAGCGGGGTATTTTCAAGCCAAAAATCTTCGCAGTTGATTTAAATGACAGAGAGCCAGCTACTTACAAAGAAGCTATTAAAAATCAACATTGGAGAAAGGCTATGAGTGAAGAATTTGAAGCACTTATGAAAAACAAGACATGGAGCCTCGTGCCAGCACCCAAAAATAAAAACATCATTGGGTGTACGTGGACCTTTAAATTAAAGAAAAATCCAGATGGGAGTGTTCTTAAATATAAGGCCAGGTTAGTGGCTAAAGGATATTCACAAGAATTTGGATTTGACTTCAATGAGACGTTTTCTCCAGTTGTTAAACCCACGACCATCCGGATTATTATCACAATTGCCTTACACAAATAGTGGAACATAAGGCAATTGGATGTGCACAATGCATTCTTGAATGGAGAATTACAAGAAGAAGTATATATGCAGCAACCGTTAGGCTACTGCAATGGCAATGAAAAAGGATTGGTTTGCAAACTTCACAAGGCTATATATGGACTAAAGCAGGCCTCAAGAGTTTGGTACGACAAACTAAAGTCGATATTTCAAAAGATTGGTTTTACTACTTCTAAGTCTGACAATTCACTTCACATCAGAAGAAACAAAGATGTGGTTACATACATACTTGTTTACGTTGATGATATTTTAATCACTGGAAGTAACAGCACTGAAGTAAATGAGCTAGTCAGCAATCTCAGTCAAGCTTTTTTGATAAAGGACATGGGAAATTTAAATTACTTTCTTGGTATTCAAGTTATTAAGAGAAATGACTCGGAAATTCTCCTATCTCAGAAAAAGTACATATCTGAAATATTGGTTCGTGCCAAGATGGACAAGGCTAAGCCTCTTCCTACGCCTATGACTAGTGGTTTAAGATTATCTAAACACAAGGGGGAACCTATTGAGGACATTAAGCTATACAGAAGTATAGTAGGGGCATTACAATATGCTACTGTGACAAGACCTGAGTTATGTTATAGTGTCAATAAAGTCTCCCAATTCATGCAAAAACCACTTAATGAACATTGGTGTGCAGTCAAGCGCATTCTCAGATATTTAAAAGGGACTATAAATCATGGATTAATCTTAAAAGCAAGCAAAGAGTTACAAATTCAGGCTTACAGTGATGCCGATTGGGCTACAGACCCAGACGACCGCAGATCGACTTCTGGATACTGCGTCTATTTAGGATTAAATCCCATTTCCTGGTGCTCGAAAAAGCAACCCACTGTCTCGCGATCCAGTACAGAAGCAGAATACCGATCAGTGGCTAGTACGGCAGCAGAAATTCTCTGGATCAGCTCCCTTATTCGAGAATTAGGGTTTCAATCTACGAAGACTCCAACTATTTGGTGTGATAATTTGGGAGCGGTATCTATTTCAGCTAATCCAGTTCAGCACGCTCGTACGAAGAACATGGAGGTTGATCTCTACTTCGTTCGAGATCTGACTATAGCTGGAAAATTATGCGTGAACCACGTTCCAGCGTATTATCAGAAGGCAGATCTTCTCACTAAAGCTCTCTCTTCCAAAAAAATTCTGAGGATAAGATCGGAGTTGTGTATTAGTGATGGCGGCGGAGAAAAAAAAAGAGGGCTCGATATCCCTAGATAAAAGTGAGGGAGCGTAATAAAGCTACAGAACATTTCTCCACGTCATATTATACTGCGTCTCTATGTAAATGGGCCTAGCCCACTGTTCATTTCTTTTCATATTCAGCCTGTATAACCCTGTATATATTACAACCAAGAAGTAATGTTTCTATGAATTTAACGGTGTGTCGTTTATAACTTATATTCTATGAATTTATTTTCCTTCATCCTCATCTCTTGTAGCATCAGCCTCCAATCTACCACCGACTACCTCCAGTGCTTCTAAAGCCTACTCGCCTGTGAGGCAGTGACAGTGGATTGTCAGCCTGCCGCTTTCCTTTTGTGATTGTGAACTGTTAGACAGTCGCTTTCTTCGCTGTAGGTTGGTTCTTTAACCGCATATAATATTTTTCACTTATATGACATGCCCTCAATCCCATAACTGATAACCCATTTACCCTTTTTTCAACCTCCTGCCAACCATTTTCATATTTTGCACGTGAACTGTTTAACCATTTGCCTCCTCCATTTTCATGCCTGCAATGTTGTACATTTTAGATTAGACCAGAATATGAGACACAACTCCACTAACACCGACTAATTAGGCATGATTCATATTATTGCTTCAATTTTTCAGAGAACAACTTCTTGATATTTAATGAGTATGAACATTATAACTTACCATTTGATCCAACTTAAGGTACTCTGCACTTACGGTATTGTTACTTTGTGAAATGTAAAAAAAATGTAAATGCAAATGGTACTAGTGATATTTAAACTGTTGTGCGTTTTATATTCATTTTTTACATGTTAAGCTTGCATATAGACTAATAGTGTATGAATTGGTTTGTACACCATGTGTTAATGAATATAATATATGATATTAGAAGTGTTAATGAATTATTCAGTACAAAGCAATGCATTATGACTGAATTCAGTTTACTGCCATATGCTACCTAATCTTTTAGTGCACAAAAAATTTACAACTTCTGCTTGACATCCATGATTTAAATCATGATGCAGTTGCACATATCCTTTATGTCATTTCTCTTACATTTTATTTACTTTTGCCTTTTGAAAATAACAGTTGCAGTTAATCATTTGGTCCGATTGTATCTGTCTAATACTCTATGCGCGTTTGCAAGTTTTCCTACCTTTATTACCATTTGTTTACCTTCAGCCCCTGATATGTGAACTGGAGCATGACAACGAAAGGAGCTTATGGTATGCATCAGATAGCTATCTTTGTTTGGTAGTTACCCTGCCACTAATTAATCTACTTACATGTATTGAGGCTTCATGTTTATTTGCATCAATACAATTGAATAGATTAGTTTAACAACATGTTGATTTAATAGTTGTTATATTGGTTGGTTTAACCTCCGTCCCTTTTTCTTTCTGCACACATTTTCTACAACATGTACTGTTGTCGATTTCTCCACTCTGTTCTTGCAAGTCAGCATGGATAAAGTAGTGCCCCGTACCTTTTTTCTTTTTGCACACATTTTCTACAACATGTACTGTTGTCAAATTCTCTACTCTATTCTTGCATGTCAGCATGGATAAAGTAGTGTCTCTTACCTTTTTTAGCCCATATCGATTGTCTGCAACGATGTTGAATGCTTTGAGCTAAACGTAGATTGATACCATTGAAATCAAGGATCATCAAACATGCTGAATACATGGTTTGACTACACTTCATCATCCTATGATTTTGTGTTTTAATCTCATCTTTTTCTTTATCACTCTAACTGTTTACATTATCAAGATTTATTTTCTTCTGTTGCAAACAGGCTGTTCACAATGACATCAATGAAAAGACCGACAACCATCCTCCTTCCACAACTCCACGAAAGAGAGCACGAAGAGGAATTCACATAGTTGTATGTCCATTAATATTGTTTTTCTACACTTCTTTCACCTGTTTACTTATTAATACAATTCCTTTGGCCGTATTCTCATTTCATGAACAGTTGCTACTCCTCTTTACTACCATTTAGTTTTCATTTACGCAATTCATCTGTCAGCTATTTTTGGTTTCAGTTTTCTTTCTCTCGGCATTACTCTATCTATTTGTACTGCCTATGTGATAAGATATCTTTCTACGGCTTACCTGTTCTGTTAAATGTCTGTTTCAATTTCTTACTCACAAATTGTAAATGCTCCCACCCGTCTGCATATAACACACACATCAACACTCTAACATAAATACAATATTCAGCCTTATACAGGGACGAAACTGCTATGAGGGCTGTGCCCCCCCCCCCCCCCCCCCCCCTTAAATTATACAATTTTATACTTTTTTTTTTTTTTTTTTTTTTGCGTAAAAGGCTGGCAACCACGAAAGTATGTTGACTTGTTGATGCCACTTTAGGGTAGAACAGTAATTAAAATGGAAGATATTTCAATTTCAACTCATATTTTATTGTGCAAATCCTACAGCAGCACGCACAACTCATTGATTTCCAGGCCTTCTCTTTGCTTTCGGATACCTGGATATTCACCAATCACGGAATCACCATCACTCTTTGCAAATTGAGCTGCTCTTTGAGTCTTTCTCTTCCCAAATTGAACCTACAAGCCTACAGCAAGGAAATTAAGGTAATTCATTTTTGTAGAGAATCATGTATGTGTTGTTAAGTTTGTATTAGGAGTTTATTTCTGTATTGTAATTCTGGTTTGATATTTTGGTTTGTTTGCTGTATTTTGTTTTGTGTTTGCTGTTTTGGTTGTACAGTTGTATATAAGTATACTTTGTAGTGTTGAAATGTTGACCGAGAGAAATAAAATTCATTTTTTCTTCTCGTTCCTCTTCATGGTATCAGAGCCTAGGGTTTCTCTTCCGGGTTCCTAATGCCTGATTCAAGCGAAATTTCTACTTCTAACCAAGAAAATCTTGGAAATTCTGCTCTCAATTACAACGACCCTTTCTTCTTGTCTCATGGAGATAATCCAAATTCCCAATTAGGTCAAATTCTCTTTAATGGCGACAATTATGTTAACTGGAGTAGAAGTGTTCGCCTTGCCCTTGGAGCAAAGAACAAAATCTCGTTTATTGATGGATCTCTTCTTCGTCCAGCTGAAGATTCACCAGACTTGCAAAAATGGATTCGCAACGACTATATGGTTACAGCTTGGATTCTCTGTTCGATGGATAAGAAATTTTCTGAGAGTTTTATTTTCACCTCTTCGGCAAGACAGCTTTGGAGCGAAATTCAAGAAAGGTATGGCCAATCGAATGCTCCTCAGATCTATGAATTACATAAAAATTTAATGAATGTTCGTCAAAATGATGATAGTGTTGCTACCTATTATGCTAATTTGAAACAAATCTGGGATCAATTGCAAGTCATAGATCCTTTTCCTCTATGTTCTTGTCATGCAATAGATGATTGTTCTTGTGGTTTCTTGAAAAAAATGGTAGAAAGTGATCAGCTTAGAAAACTTATTCAGTTTATATGTGGATTGAATAAATCTTATGATCAAGCCAAAATAAATCTGCTCAGCATGGATCCCCTTCCAAATGTGAATCGAGCTTATCATATGATTCAGCAAATTGAGAGACAAAATAATTTGAATCTAGGGAGTCAATATGCAGAGATGAGTGCTCTTTTTTCAGCAAAAAATGATCAGCTATCTCAGAATTTTAAGTCATCATTGCAGAAAAGGGAAGCTAAAAGAATTAAATATGAGAAACTTTGTGATCATTGTAAGATGAGGGGTCATACTAAGGATCAATGTTTTAAAATTGTTGGATATCCAGAGTGGTGGAAAGCAAAGAATAATCAGCCCTCTCAAAAATTAGCTGCAAATGTTCAAGAAAACACAGGTGGAAATGGTATTCTTGGTCCTGTTCCTAATACTGCTTCTACAGAGAAGGTTTCAACTGCAAATTCTTCCTCTTCTATTGATCCTCAGATGGTTACTGCTTTGTACAAAGAATTTGTCAAGATAGCTCAGGCAAATCAAAGCTCTTCTTCTTCTGATTCTTACAATGCAGCTGTGAATTTTGCAGGTATTGTTTCTGCATTCAATGTGTTTTATTCAATTCAGCATGAAACTACATGGATAATTGATACAGGTGCTAGTGATCATATGGCATTTGATTTGAATATTTTTGATCAAACATATTCTTTAAAACATCCTATTCAAATAGCATTACCTGATGGAACTTATAAATCAGTTTCTATCATTGGAAATGTTAGCCTCAATCCTCATATTGTTCTCAAAAATGTCTTCTATGTTCCTGATTTCAAACACAATCTTTTATCAGTTGGAAGGTTATTAGATCATAATAATCTTATTGCTAAATTTGAGCAATTTTCTTGCTCTTTCCAGGACCTTTCAACTGAACAAATGAAGGGCTTTGGATTGAGACAAGGAGGTTTGTATAAGTTTCTTAAAGATATTCCAAACAATGTAGTTTCTTCCAATAATGTTTCTAATGATCATTATGTTTCTGCTTTTCTTTCCAGTTCTAATAATTCTGTTAATCTTCTTCATGCTAGACTTGGGCATGTTTCCTTAAGAAAATTGAACTATGTACCTTTCCTTTCTTCAATCAAAACTGAAAATAAATTTCATTGTGAATCTTGTATTTCTGCCAAACATCATAGATTAGCATTTCCTGTATCAAATTCCATTGCTAATGCTTGTTTTGAATTAATTCATGTTGATCTTTGGGGTCCATACAAAATACCTTCTGTGACTGGTGCTAGGTATTTTTTGACAATTCTAGATGATCATTCTAGAACAACATGGACATATTTGCTTCATCATAAAGATCAAGTATTCAAAGTCATATCTGATTTTTTAGCATATGTTCAAAATCAGTTTCAATGTTCAGCGAAAATTGTTAGGTCTGATAATGGTACTGAAATAGTTCAAGAAAGTTGCACAAATTTGTTTGGATCAAAAGGCATAATTCATCAAAGAAGTGTTGTAGGTACTCCACAACAAAATGGTAGAGTAGAGCGCAAACATAAACATTTGGCTGAAACTGCTAGAGCAATTAGTTTTCATGCATGTTTGCCTAATAGATTTTGGGGTGAATGTTTTCTTACTGCAACATACCTAATAAACTTAATGCCTAGTTCAGTAATTGGTTGGAAAACACCATATGAAGTCTTAATGAATAAAGTACCAGATTATTCTCATTTGAGAGTCATAGGATGTTTGTGCTATCCTGCAATCAAGACAAAAGACAAAATGGCTTCTAGAACAAAGAGATGTGTATTTATTGGATATCCTTATGCTCAAAAAGGGTACAAGCTTTATGATTTGGATAATCAGAAAATTTTAATCAGCAGAGATGTGATTTTTAAAGAAGAAATTTTTCCTTATCAGTCTATCAATTCCATTTCTTCTGATCAAGCTGAAAATTCTTCTCTTCCTTTAGTTAATCCAGCATTATGTTTTGATTCACCTCTGAATTCATTTACACAAAATTCTTCTGAAAACTCTTCTTCATCATCAAAAAGTAATATTCAATCTTCAAATGATACATCTCCACTTTCAGTTTCTTCTGAAAATGTTTTGTCCACTAATGATCAAACAAATGATTTATCTGTTAGTTCTTCACAGCAACCTTCTTTTAATGTTGACCATGCCCCTCTCAGAAAATCATCAAGAGTCCCTCAAATTCCTAAAAAATTTGATCAGTACATTCTTGACAATCATCATAAACCTTCTACAAATTGTTCTTTTGTCCAACAAATTCTTTCTAATTCTACAATATCACATCTCAGTTCTGAGTATATTGCTAGCCTGGCAAATGTATTTTCTGTTCATGAACCAACTTCTTATAATCAAGCTAGAAATGATCCTAATTGGCAAGAAGCTATGCAGAAAGAATTAATGGCTCTTGAAGACAATGAAACATGGGAGATTACTACACTTCCTTTGAACAAAAAAGCCATTGGGAGTAAATGGGTGTATAAAGCAAAATTCAACCCAGATGGTACTTTGAATAAGTGTAAGGCTAGAGTAGTTGCTAGAGGGGACAAGCAAATAAAAGACAAAGATTTTAAGTATACCTTCAGTCCTTTTGCCAAGTTTACTACTGTTAGAATTGTGATTGCATTAGCTGCTGCAAGGGGTTGGGACATTCATCAATTAGATATTAACAATGCTTTCTTGCATGGATATGTTGAAGAAGAAATTTACATGCAACCTCCTCCAGGATATTCTAAAGTACAACCAGGACAAGTTTGCAGATTAAAAAAGTCTTTATATGGATTGAAGCAAGCTGCAAGGCAATGGAACTTAGAACTGAGCAAACAGTTGCAAAATTTGGGATATTCTCAATCCAAACAAGATTATTCTCTCTTCATCAAATCTGGTAATGGTAATTTTACTGTTATTGTTGCCTATGTAGATGACTTGCTAATTACTGGAACATCTCTTGCTGAAATTCATACTGTTAAAGAAACATTGCATTCAGTTTTCACTATCAAGGATTTGGGTCATCTTAAATATTTTTTGGGAATTGAAGTGTTTAGAACACAAAAAGGTATACTGTTAAATCAGAGAAAGTATATCTTAGATCTTTTAAAAGACACAAAGATGGAGCAGTGTAAATCAGTGGCTTTTCCAATGCAAAGAAATTTGAAATTAAGTGTCACTGATTCTCCTTTGCTTTCTGATTCTGAATCATATAGGAGATTAGTTGGGAAATTACTTTATCTTAACATGACTCGTCCAGATATATCCTTTGCTGTTCAACAACTAAGCCAGTTTTTGAGTAATCCAGCTCAATCTCATCTTGATGCTGCTTTACATGTTATCAAATACCTCAAAGGCACTATTTATGTTGGCTTATTTTATCCTGCTACATCTGATTTGAGTTTATCAGCATACTTTGATTCTGATTGGGGAAACTGTCCTTTTACTGCAAAGTCTATCTCTGGTTATGCTGTGTTCTTAGGAAATTCACTAATTTCTTGGAAGACTAAGAAGCAAAAGACTACATCTAAAAGTACATGTGAAGCTGAGTATAGGAGCATGAGTTATACCACAAGTGATCTTTTGTGGTTACAGGCATTACTTGAAGATCTTCATGTTGTTGTACCTCTTCCAATCAATCTGTTTTGTGACAATTTAGCTGCAAAATACATTGCTGAAAATAAGGTTTTTCAGGAAAGAACAAAGCATTTAAGGGTAGATTGTCATTTCATCAGAGATTATGTTGATTCTCAGTTCATTCAAATTTTTCATGTGAAGTCTGCTCTTCAGTTGACAGATATCTTAACAAAAGCTTTGGGTGCTGATCAGCATGCCTTTCTTTCTTCCAAGCTTTGTCTTGTTGCTTCACCACCAAGTCAAGCTTGAGGGGGGGATGTAGAGAATCATGTATGTGTTGTTAAGTTTGTATTAGGAGTTTATTTCTGTATTGTAATTCTGGTTTGATATTTTGGTTTGTTTGCTGTATTTTGTTTTGTGTTTGCTGTTTTGGTTGTACAGTTGTATATAAGTATACTTTGTAGTGTTGAAATGTTGACCAAGAGAAATAAAATTCATTTTTTCTTCTCGTTCCTCTTCAATTTTCATTTTCCCCAATTAGTTATTAATCTATTTGTGTTTTTGTGCTGTGCATAATATTCTGCAAAACTGAAAAAGTTGGATTAATTAAGATTAATGAAAAAGATGAAATTTGATAGTTTTCTTCATTATTACTTAACATTGGTTAGATTGTGATATGCGCTGTGCACGCTGTACTTATCTATATTGGAATGAGTTTGTTGTAATATACATGTTTTTGAACTTTAGGCATCGTGAATATCATGGTTAGATCTTCCAAAATAAATGACTTTTTTAAGAGAAAGGTTGCCGAAAATTCAGAACTTATTGGATCTTCTTCAATCTCCAATCTCCATTGATGATCAATTAGTAGATGCTTCTCCAACTCCGACTCACACTCCAAAATATCAAAGAGTTGAAAGTGGAGAGGTTGAAAAAAATGCTTTAGAAGGTGATCCGGGATTGCGCTCCCAAATATACGATTTACCTTTACATAAGCAAGATGAAATTAGACGTGCTTATGTTAATTTTGGAGCTTATCAACCCATGCTTAAAGAGTTTCCATTGTCTGAAAAAGGAATACATCTTCGACAATTTAATTCCTCTTGGTATAACTTATTTCCATGGTTGGAGTATTCAACTGCAAAAGATGCAGCATTTTGCTTACCATGCTTCATTTTCAATAAGAGGACAAATGATCGATATAAATCAAATGCATTCACTATCGACGGCTTCCGAAATTGGAAGAAGGTCAATAGTGGTAAGGAGTGTTCATTTTTAAATCATATTGGAAAATATCCCAACTCAATTCATAATGTTGCAGAACAAGCTTGCAGAGATTTAATGAAATCATCTCAACACATCGAAAATATTTTAGATAAACAAACCGATGAGCAAATATCCCAAAATAGACTAAGGCTTTCGGTATCTATTGACATTGTTCGATGGTTAACATTTCAAGCATGTTCTCTTCGTGGAAATGATGAAAGTCTTGATTCTAAGAATGCCGGCAACTTCATCCAATTTGTAAAGCTTATAGCCTCTTACAATGAGAAAGTCGCACAAGTTGTCTTAAAGAATGCACCGGGAAATGCTAAGTATATTTCATCTCAAGTTCAAAAGGAGATTTTACATGTCATTGCAACAAAAGTTAGAAAATTTATTTGTGAAGAAATTGGAGATGCTAAATTTTGTATCATTGTCGATGAAGCATGGGATGAATCTAAAAGAGAACAAATGGGTTTGGTTTTAAGATTTGTTGATAAAGAAGGATTTGTGCGCGAACGTTTTTTCAATATTGTTCATGTTAAGGACACAAAAGCGGAAACTCTAAAGCATGAAATTACTACCTTGCTTTCTAGTAACAATTTATGTATCCAAAATATTCGTGGACAAGGTTATGATGGTGCTAGTAACATGCGTGGTGGGTGGAAAGGATTACAAGCTCTTTTCTTAAATGAATGCCCATATGCTTATTATGTTCATTGTCTAGTTCATCGGCTTCAATTGGCATTAGTTGCCGTTGCCAAAGAAGTTCTTCTTGTTTATCATTTTTTCTCCAAATTAAGTGTTGTTGTTAATGTAGTGGGCGCATCTTCTAAGCGTCATGATGAGTTGCAAGCTATTCATAGAAGTAATATATCTGAGTTAGTTGCAAGTGGTGAACTAAAATCTGGTACAGGACTTAATCAGATTGGAACTTTGCAACGAGCTGGAGACACTAGATGGAGTTCTCATTTTAATTCGGTTTGTAGTTTGATAAAAATTATAGTGCGTCTTCTTCAGTTCTTATTGATATCACTAAGGACAAGGGATGCACAGTTTCACAAAGAGGAGAAGCTGATGCGGCATATCATGCTTTATTGTCTTTTGAGTTTGCATTTATTTTGCACATCATGCAAGAAATTATGGGAATCACTAATGGTTTGTGCCAACATTTGCAAAATCAATCTCAAGATATACTAAATGCCATACAATTAGTGAAAAGTACAAAGGCACTTATTCAAGACTTAAGAGATAATGGTTAGAGTTTATTTCTTGACAAAGTTACATCATTTTGCCGCAAAGAAAAAATCCTTGTTCCCGACTTGCATAGTTGGTATAGTTCTGGAAGAAGTGCTCCAGAGAAAAAAGATAAAGTTACCGTTGAACACCATTATCACTTTGATATATTTCATGAAACAATTGACACTCAGTGGAAAGAATTAGATCATCGATTTAATGAGGACACACTACAACTCTTCACTCTTAGTTCTTCTTTGGAGCCAAAAGATGCATACAAATCATTTAATATCTCAAATATTTGTGAATTAGTTGATACATTCTATCCACAAGATTTTTCCGAGCAAGAAAAACTTCATCTTAAATATCAATTGCAACATTATGGTTTAGATGTGCCTAATGATGATCAATTAAAACACTTATCTACTATTTCTGAACTTTGTCAAGGATTGGCTAGGACAAAGAAGTCAAATATTTACCCCTTAGTAGATCGATTAATTCGTCTTGTATTGACTCTTCCGGTTTCCACAGCGACTACTGAAAGAGCATTTTCAGCTATGAAGCTAGTTAAAACCAGTCTTCGCAACAAAATGGAAGATGAATTTCTTGCAGATAGTATGACAGTTTACATCGAGAAAGAGATTGCAATTCAGTTCAACAATGATTCAATAATCGAAGAGTTTGACAAGATGAAAACCCGTCGAGTGCAACTTATGCAGAAATAATATATAATTGTTGTTATGATATTCCTAGATCTTTTGTTAAATTAATCAAATATGTATGTAGTGTGCCTTAGTAATTTTTTCTTTTAAGCTTTGTGTGCAATCATGTATAAGATTACTTCTTTTTTTTCATGTAGATTTTGGTGCTTTTGTGCTGCTGCATCTTAGGCTGGCTATCAAAATTCAGTTTCATCCTTGGTTTCGATATCAATTATGGATCACATCGCTCATCAGGTTGGCCATTTAAGCTTTTGGTCTAAAATGTGTTTATATTAATCTTTATGTGCTGCTGTTATAAAGCTTTCATGACTGTTGTATGGCATATTTTTTGCTTCAATGAGCCAAAGTGTATTATATTTTTTTGCTTCTATGAGCTGGCTTTTTGTGCGACATTTCTTTTTGTATCGTCGTTTGATTTTGGCCCCCCCATCGCCAAATTCCTGTCTTCGTCCCTGGCCTTATATTCATGTTGCTTTTGCTCCTTTTCCGGCATGTTTTACTATTGCAACTTGAATTTATTACTACTACATATGAAAACATTTTAGTAGATGACATGCAAGGCATGCTTCTTCATGCCTGAAATTAGAATTTGCAGGGAAGAAATGTCTTTGTAAATTTCAGTAGAAAGAATTACAAAATGTAATTATGTTCAATGGATACATAACGTAACAGTGGGCTAGTTATATATATAGCGGAACTACAATACAAAAAGTAAAATGAAATGTAATGGGCCTAGCCCAGCCCACTACGAAAGGATAAGTATCTGTGATGAACCGATGTCTTCATTACCCACCCTCAAATACAACTAGGGTTTTCCATTCTCCTCTTTCACTCCGCCGCCATCGACAACACCTAATTCCTCTCTCAATCTCTGGAAATTTTTGGCGGAGAGGGCTTTTGTCAATACATCAGCTCTTTGATAGTAAGCTGGTACATGATTTACTTCCAATTTTCCAGCTAGCGTTTGTTCACGCACGAAGTAAAGATCGATCTCGATGTGCTTCGTGCGTGCGTGTTGAACGGGATTTGCTGAGAGAGACACGGTGCTCATATTATCGCACCAAATCGTGGGCTTTTTGCTGGATTGGAACCCTAGTTCTCTGGTCAACGAGTTAATCCATATGATTTCAGCTGCCGTGCTTGCCACAGATCGATATTCAGCCTCGGTGCTAGAGCGTGAAATTGTCGCTTTCCTCTTTGAACACCAGGAGATCGGATTCGAGCCCATGTAGATGCAATATCCTGACGTTGATCGTCGATCATCTGGATCTGAGGCCCAGTCAGCATCACTGTAAGCTTGTAGGTTAATTTCTTTGCTTTTTGTCAATCTTAAACCATAATATAGTGTGCCTTTTAAGTAACGTAGAATTCTTTTGACTGCACACCAATGTTCATTTAAGGGATTGTGCATAAATTGTGAAACCTTATTTACGCTGTAGCAAATTTCTGGTCTTGTGACAGTAACATATTGCAATGCCCCGACTATGCTTCTGTAGAATTTTGCATCATTATTTGCCTCGCCTCTGTATTTAGATAATCTTAAGTTTGTAGTCATAGGGGTAGGTAAAGGATTTGCTTTATCCATTTTAGCACGAGTCAGAATCTCTAAAATGTATTTCTTTTGAGATAGAAAAATTTCTTCCTTGGACTTTTGTAGAATTTGAATACCCAGAAAATAGTTTATATTCCCCATATCCTTTATGGAGAATGTATCACTGATGTGCTTTATGATGTTGTTGATCTCTTTATCATTATTTCCAGTTATAAGAATATCATCAACGTACACCAATATGAATATCATATTATCACCCTTTTTTCTGATGTGCAATGAACTATCTGACTTGGCTGTAATGAATCCTAGACTTGCAAATGTGTCTTTGAGTTTCTCGTACCATACTCTGGATGCTTGTTTAAGACCATAGATAGCCTTATGTAGTCTGCATACAAATTTTTCTTTACCCTCAATCTCATATCCTTCAGGTTGCACCATGAACACTTCTTCATGTAGGTCTGCATTTAAGAATGCATTATGCACATCCAGCTGTTTTATGTTCCATTGTTTATGTAATGCAATGGTTAGCATAATTTGATGGTAGTGGGCTTAACCACTGGAGAGAAAGTCTCTGTAAAGTCAAATCCAAACTCTTGTGAATATCCTTTCGCAACGAGTCTGTCTTTGTATTTTTCGATGCTTCCATCAGGCTTTCTTTTCAGTTTATAGGTCCATTTGCATCCAATGATGTTCTTGTGCTTGGGTCTTTCAATTAGACTCCAAGTCTTGTTCCTCAATAGTGCATTATATTCCTCTTTCATAGCCATTTTCCAGTTTTCATTGCTGACTGCTTCTTTGAAATTGATTGGTTCTCTCTCATTCAACCCAACATTGTATAACTTTGGTTTAAATATCCCACATTTGGCTCTAGTTAGCATGTGATGTCTGTTCACCCCTGTTTGCTGTGCATGATCTTCTGGATTGTTAGTGGTTGTACTGCTTGAATTTTCTGTGTTTGCACTACTTGTACTGTTTGATCTTTCATTATTGTCATGTCTTGTCTGCCTGCCACTAGACACAGTTCCACCTTCACTTTGACACTCACCAATATCTGCATTTCCTCCAGTAGCAATATCATCTTGAAACATATTGTTTAGTGAATCTGATGAGCTGAAGCTTGTTCTAGTACTGGGTACAGTGCAATCATCATCTGTACTCTCCTTTGCTTCTTGATCAGGTTCACTAGCTTTACACTCAGTCAACTCTGGTGGTGAAATAATCATTTTCTCTACCCCAGTTATTTTTTTGACTGTTTTGATGTTGTTGTCTGCAAAAGGAAAAACAGCTTCATTAAACTTCACATGCCTAGAAACATAAATCCTGCCTTTACTGTCTAAGCATTTAAAACCTTTTTGATCACTAGCATAGCCTAGAAAAGTGCATGCCGTGGATCTTAGGTTTAATTTATGCTTATTGTAGGGTCTAAGATGCGGAAAGCGTAGGCATCCAAAGGTTTTTAACTCTAGATAATTTGGTTTAGTTTTGTGTAGCATTTCATAGGGACATTTTCCATTAAGTATGATAGTGGGTAACCTGTTTATTAAGTACACTGATGTTGCGAATGCTTCTGTCCAGAATTTTATTGGCAGAGATGCTTGCGATATCAGTGTCAACCCTGTCTCTACGATATGCCTATGTTTTCACTCGACTAAACCATTTTGCTCAGAAATGTATGGACATGTGGTCCTGTGTTGAATGCCTTTGCTTTCGAAATAATTTTTTAAGGGCTTAAACTCAGACCCTCCATCAGTTTGAAACACTTTAACCATGCAATCAGTTTGCTTTTCTATGTATGTAATAAATTGCATGGTTACTTTACAAGTTTCTGATTTGTTTTTGAGAAAGAAAATCCAAGTGTACCTTGTAAAGGCATCTACAAAAGATAGGTAATACCTGTGACCATGATCTGAATTCATGGGTGCTGGACCCCAAAGATCTGCTGCAATTAATTCAAGAGGTGCAGTATATATAGTATTGGAGTCATTAAAAGGCAATTTGTGACTTTTGCCAATTTCACAATGTGTACAAATATATGATTCAGGTATGCATTCAGAACTAATATTATTTTCATTCAGCACTTGCTTTACAATTTTCAAATTTGGGTGACCCAATCTATTATGCCAATATTCAAATTTAGCATCACTGTCAACATGATAAATTTCAACATTATTACAGTAGTTTTCTGAACTAGTCCTGTAACCAGATTTCACATTGCTGAACTTGTATAACCCCTTGTCCAGTTTACCCTGTAATAAGATGTCTTTGTTTAGAATGTCTCTAATAAGGCAGTATTTTGGGTGAAACTCAAAGTATACTTTGTTGTCATTAGCAAATTGTGATACACTAATTAAATTTTTAGTAATACTGGGTACTCTTAGTAAATGATTGAGATAGAGTTGCCTCTTACCTCTGATGTACCCACGGCCAACATGAGATATACTTGTTGTCTCACCATTTCCCATACAAACAGTATGCATACCTGTGTATCTTTTATTGCCAAGATTCAGGTTTTGTAGATTATTGGTCACATGATTTGTAGCACCACTGTCTGGGTACCAATCGTCCAAACTTGTGTCGTCAATTCTACTATTGTCATCAATACTTGATCCTTGAGTTCTTGAACCTTCAGAGTTGTTCCTGCCTTGATTAACTTGAGCCATATTCACATTAGGACCCCTCTGACTGTTTTGACTTTGTTGGCTAACATTGAACTCAGTGTTGAACCTAAAATAGCAATTATTCGCCGTGTGTCCAATTTTTTCACAAATATGACATTTAGGCCTGTTATTGTTGTTTCACCCTCTACCTCTACCTCTTCCTCTCTGATTAGCAGTTCCTCTTTGTGGTTGAATGTCCTTTTGATTAGAATTTTCCTTTTGTTGTGTCTTGTTTCTTGAAGTAGAGGCATAGTTAACTGAAAAATTCTGGTTGAGTCGCTCTCCTCTGTTCAATCCTACCTTCATGTGCCAATAATGTTGAGTGAACATACTCTAGATCTGGAACAGCCTTTTGTGATGCAATGAATGTGACTATAGATTCATATTCCTCATCCAGAACTCCAGTAATGTACAATACATGCTCACTTTCTGATATCTTGTGTCCGGTAGCTGCCAGTCGATCACACAATGTCTTGATCTTGGTAAGATACTCGCTCATAGTCATATTTTCCTTGCGCATACTATGCAATTGACTTCTGTAGTGCATAACTCTCGCTGCCGATTGCGAATTGAAAATTTGTTCTATTGCATTCCATATTTCATAAGAGGTTGTCTTACCAATAATTTGTGATAGGAGATTTGCACTTATAGAGGAGATTAACCAAGATGCCAATAGGCTGTCTTGTTTTTGGTGCATGATATAATCTTGGTTGCTTACAAGATTTCCATCTTTGTCTTTGATTGTTGCAGGTGGGACTGACTTGGTGCCCTGTACGTATTCTTGCAATCCATATCCTCTTATCGCAGTTTCCACTTGATATATCCATAACATATAGTTATCTTCATCGAGGAGAATACTAATAACATGACTTTTTGGTTTTACGAGGTTAAAGGGTGGTGTTGATGAAGAAGTTTCAGATGACACTCTACCAGCGGTGGCTGAGTTGATGCTCTCATTATCTCCTGCCATGATAGGAGAAAACTGATCGGTAAACGATTCTTGATTAACTCTAGTTCAGAAATCGTGTTTCTTGGATGGCAAATTTACTGTTGCCAATGAGTTTTGCAACCAGAATTCCATTGCGGTGATTCTTGGATGGCAATCTTATTGGTTACAGTGATTCTGCAACCAGAAACTGATCCCAGATGATGATCTATAATGATTAGATGGGTGAACTGCAGCCACTGGTGATAAATGATGAAGATTCTCTGATATCGCCGGTTGGCGAGGCAGTTACAAGCAAAGAATAACTGATATCAACGGATCCACACTCAAGAATGGTATCTGCTCCAATGATGAAGTAAAAAACCGAGGAAAGACAGCTATGCTAACCCCCCTAACGTGTGCAGTTGTAACACCCCACATCCGTTAGTGTCACTCACAAAGGGAATGCACTAAGTTCTGTGAAGCATTTTGGGTAAAGATGCAGATAAATTACAAGACAGACAGAAATTAAACAGCGGAAAATAAAACTTTTCTTTTATTGATAAAATAGTTTGTACAATGATTTCTTTACAATATCAGAGTATCATCTGTCTTACAAAATAAAGAAGCATAAAACAACATTTATATTCCCCAATTTTAGCAAGAGCCAGCCATAGCATCTGAAAAAGAGAATCCAAGCAAAACTTCGATAAATCTTCAAGCTGGGAAAGAGTGACAGTCCAACTTAACCTGAGCTATACTATTCCCTCCTTTACTACCTTGGGGGGGGGGGGAACGGAAGAAAAGAAGACGAAAGAAAAACAGCGTCAGACATAAAGCCTGAGTAAGTTCAGTAACTTCTAGCATGTGAACATGGGAAAACAAAACGACATGAATTAACTGAATACAAGATAACACCATGATGATAGGGTCAGCAAGATTAGACAAGATTAACACAGGATATGCTAAGACAAGATAAACTGGATATGCCCTAATACTTTCGCCGCTTCGCTATTTCCTTGTTATACTGGCTTCTATATCTCTGCACCACCCAACTAGTAACGATAACGTGATCCCAATCCCTGTATTTTCCATTGCCTTCAGGCATACATTTATTATTCATTACCTAGATCTAATCTAGGGTTTTCTATCAAGTGCTTTCTAGATTCAACTAGAGTTTACGCTATCTGTTGAACGCTTCTCAGATTCAGGGTTTATGCCACCTAGTCCAACTAGGTATTATGCTGCCTGTCGAACGATGCCCCCAAGTCTAGGACACACTACCTAGAGTGGTATATGTTCCTATACTTCCCCACGCATGTATCGCGAATCGTTATCGCTTGTCTAGATGCACATGTCCTGTAATGTGCGACCCGAGTCCTGTGGCAGGGCAAATCAAGGAATACAGAACTCGGTCGGGAGCTTTCAGATATCTGCCGATGCAGATGCTAAGGTCTGTTTTTATTCTAGTGGCTATGGTCTCACTTGACCCCTCCCTCAACTAATGAAAGGCACACCTTGAAAAATGAGAACTATACGCAGGCTCCCGGTGCCCCACTATCCTATGGCCATCCTCACCCATAACTAGATAGCAAGTATATGGTCTTTTGGAGTTCTCCGCCTTTCCGCTTCACGTATCTCGATTGACTGAAGATGGATGGTAGACGACGAGTTGCTATCACAAGGCGACCGTTTTCTCGCCGAATCACGCCGGTCCATCCTAGTCTTTAGGTTGCCATATTTTGCAACCAAGGCATACCCCTGGTTCTTCTACGCAGACCATAATCTCTGTGAGCCCAGGAGGATCATCTGCAGCCTCACAGAGGGATACCAAGAGTACCCTCACGTCCCCTCGAAGCCTCGGGCTTCGTAACCCAATTCGTTGGAGCCTTCTTTTACTCAGACGGACATTCGGTCCTTCTCATCTTATACTAAGAATTACTACTTAGTTCTACTAAGGTTTACCACTTAGTTCTCTTTCCCGTCGATTTGGATTGGTTAAGTATCATTAGTCAATTCAAGCTAACTTAACCCCCTTCATTTATCCTGTTAAACTGGTTAAGTGTTATCAGTAATTCATGTTGACTTAACCCCATCACAAACCAAGTTATATTGGTTAAGTATTTCTTATTACTTAACCCTACCCCTTCATCCTGTATTGGTTAAGTGTTCCTTTTTAACTTAACCTTGCCCGTCTGTTTTAACTAACATGTTATTAATGGTTAAGTATTATCCCTTCATGTTTTAGACTTAACCCTATTCCTTTATCACAATCTGATGGTTAAGTGTTCAAGTTTACTTAACCTTACGGTCTAGTCCAGTTAACATATCAAATCGGCTAAGTGTATTAAATTTTACTTAACCCCAATCCTCTAGTCTAGTTAACATGTTAGTTTGGCTAAGTGTATTAACTTTACTTAACCCCACCTTCTAGTCTAGTTATCATGTTAATTTGGCTAAGTGTTTTCTAAGTTACTTAACCCTTACAAATCTTGTCTTGTTACCATGTTAAGTTGGTTAAGTGTCCCTATGGACTTAGTCCTCCAATTCTAGCTTAACTGTGTTAAGTTGGTTAAGTGTTCCTATGGACTTAACCCTCCCATTTTGGCTTAACTGTGTTAAGTTGGTTAAGTGTTCCTATGGACTTAACCCTCCCATTCTAGCTTAACTGTGTTAAGTGTCTGTATGAACCTAACCCCACCCACTGGTCTGGTTATCATGTTGAATTGGTTAAGTGTCTTAGTTAACTTAACCCTGCCATTCTTGTTCTAGCTTTAACTAAATAAATTAAAGCCGCTACCACTCACATTAGGAAGATATTGTTGCGATTACTGGATGTGCCGGTTGGTTCCGGGCAGGTTTACATCGCAACTCAGTCTAACCTCGGGTTAGGCCTATTCGTGTTTTCTAAGTTCAAAGGGTTTTGATTAATTTTCAAATCAGGCTTTGAAAGTAACCATCCCGTCCGTCAGATCAGTTAGGGATAGCCAGGGAGAGCAGAAAACTTGTATTTTCCAAACCCAAGCCTAGACACTATCCTCTCTGTCACCCTAGAACTTTCTGGTGTGTCATTAAAAGAGATGTCGTTAATAAACCTTTAATTTGTCTAAATTCACATTTTCCTTATTTAGGACAAATTCTATAAGTAAATTATTCCTAATTTACTTATCTCCTAATTACTCTTTTAATGTAAATTGTCAACATTCATTCTTATGGCCCATTTCCCCCTCTAAATCATATTTATGCCCTTTTGGTATGTAAACTATACCAAATTAAGTGTCACTAACCATGATTTTGCTAAACATGACAATTACTCCCTATTATGGCCAATTTCAAATTTATGCCAATATACTTCTTATGCCAAATTAGCTAATCCAATTCTGATTTAACATTCTAATTACAGTTCATGTCAAACTAGACTTACTATTCTAGTTCACAATTCTTGTAAATGCTAGATTTACAAGTCAATACTGGATTCAAATTACACATCCTATAATTCATGTCAAATTTATCCAATTTGCATTTCTATAAACATGCCATAATACATGTTCCCAATTTATGCCAATTTCCAAGTTAAAAACTACGTTCTTAGTAAATTTCATATTTTGCCCAAATCGTATTCCCACCGTTCGTATAATTGTGATTCAATCTAGATTATAGATAAATCTAGATTCGTAGAAAATAGGGAATGAACCAAAGATGCTATGAAAAAGGATGGACATAATAACTGGCATAAAGGTTTGAATAACGACGTAGGTTCAAGAACGTGGGTAGACCTAACTTAATAGGTAAATTCCCAAGGTCTAAAACCAAGAATAGACAGAATAGAGACGTAGGTTCAAGAACATGGGTAGACCTAACTGAATAGGTAAATTCCCAAGGTCTAAAACCAAGAAAACCAAGAACAGACAGAATAGAAAATCATGTTTAGACCCAATTTCACAGTCACAAAACTTAAGCAACACTTCCCTAGTCATGAATCATAGGTGTTTAGTCACAGTTGTCCTTGTTATGTCATAGGCAATAGTTTATGTTTCCTAATCAAAGGCATAGGCTTGTGTTCATAGTCAAGGAAATAATCCTCATGGTCACAGTCACAGTCATAGGCAATGTTCATAGTCATAGGCAATGTTCATAGTCATAGGCAATGTTCATAGTCATAGAGGCATATGGTTTTAAGGTCCATAGTTTCATAGTCACAGTCTCATTGAATCATAACAGTTCTCAATTAGGTCCAAAGAAATAAGCACTGATTCGAATAGAAATATTGGCATACTCTTTTATTCCTTTAATTTCATGTCACAAAAAGAGAAAACGTTCAAATCTAAAAAGTAACCGACTTACAGAGATTAGATTAGAATAGAAAGATGGTGTTGCTATGATTCGTGCGACGTTGCTTGAAACCGTTTGAATCATCACTTGAATCCTAACTTGACTTGAATCTCTTCTTGAAAGTCTTGAGCAGCATCTCCTCGTCTTGATTTATTTTATATATTATTTTATTTATTATTTAATTAAGAGGAGGAGAAGAAGCCATGTTCACCAAGAATCTTTGCAGCATAAGGGTAGAGAAGAATTGTGAATAGAGAAGGAGACTAGGGCTGTTTATATAGTGTAGAAGTCAACGAATCTGGTCAGAATGGCGTCTAGATACAGAAAAACGAACCAGGTTCAGAAAACTGGATTTTCGGGAGCAGGTCGACCCCTAGGTCGACTGGGTAGTCGACCTGGTCAGGGGGGGTCGACCCCCAGGTCGACACCCTAGTCGACCTGGGTACCCAGGTCGACTCCCAGGTCGACCCCTTGGTCGACCTGGGTCCTGGGCGGGAAATTTCCCGCCCAGCCCACTTCTGGGTCTGTTTTGAAATTTGAACTTCGCTTTCTGACCTGTTCGAATTTTAAACTTCGCTGAAACTCCCGGAGGCTATATCTTCCTCATACGGACTCCGATTTACACAAACTCGGACTCGTTTTCATGCAGGATTCCGAGATGAATGCAATGACGCAGCCCATTTCCCTTGATTTTGATTTTAAATTCTAATTCTGCCTTAATTTGTGAATCTTAGTGTTACAGAATTACGGGGTGTTACAGCAGTTGTTTTTAGTTCTTGATTGCAGGAATTCCTTGATGTAGTGATGGATGATCTTGTTGATGCCGTTAGGCTTGATGCTCTGATACCAAATTAGAATTTGCAAGGAAGAAATATCTTTGTAAATTTTAGTAGAAAGAATTACAAAATGTAATTATGTTCAACGGATACATAGCGTAACATTGGGCTAGTTATATATATAGCGTGACTACAATACAAAAAGTAAAATGAAATGTAATGGGCCTAGCCCAGCCCACTACGAAAGGATAAGTATCTGTGATGAACCGATGTCTTCATTACCTGAACGTGACTTCTAGTTTCTTCTCACAAAATGATTTAAATTTTGCACAGTTGTTAGTAGTAAAATTTCATTATGATTTAGTTTCAACTTTGTTACCACTGGTTTTATTTTTATGTGATCCTTATTGGCAGTGGCATACCTTGGCATATCTGCTGGTTCCTTGCATATAGGTAAGTCTGTAGTAATGACCTCGACATTCTTTTCAGTGAATTATTATTATTATTGTTATTATTTGTGACGCCTAACCATTGAATCAATGGTTAGGCGTCACAAATTCGACAATCTTTTCAAATTTGAAACCCTTAAGCAGAATTTGGTGTTCTTGCTTTTGACCGAAAGAACAGAATGTTTTCTTTTGGTTTATGGATGAAACTTGACTTAGCTGTTAACAATTATTATGAACCATTGGTCCATTGTTGCCATTTGACTTAGTTATATCAGAAACATATTTTATTTGTGTTAGTTTTTGTAAAAATGGTCTTGATGTTGTCTCAACTGTATAGAGAGGTGATTAATATTTAGTTCGATTTTAATGTGGTTATCATTGGGTTTGGATTTATAAATTAGAACCCAAATCATATCCATATGAATAATTATTAATAATTTCTTATTCTCTCCTTGATTATTAATGATTATTAATCAAACTTGCATGTTTGGATTTTATAAATTCAAAAGACCTTTTCACATGCACATATGTTATATGTGCCACAGAAACTTGTTAATATTTGTTCCATTGCACCTCTCAGATATCCCGGGTCCTTTCAATAGTGAGTGATTTTAATGGTAACTTGATTTTTATGAATCTCTAGCAGACAATCGTTTAATCAATGCCAAAACCAATACCATTAGAGTAGTATACTGTACTTTAAAATGAAGATGACCACAAATTTACGTCAATGCTGAAGATAGGTAGTCCATACTTAAGTCTATTTAAGATATGGCTAATCTCGTTAATATGTGACTCACTTAAAGCATAATTTGTGAGTAAACCTTACCTCTTAACCCTGTCTCATATATTATCTCAGTATATGAAAAAAATACACATGGTGAATCATCCTGTTAGAAATTTTTATTTCATGGTGGCACGGTATCCACAGCTAATGCAAGAGGTGTAAAAAATTATAGAAGTAAGATATTGTTTCGGTTCATTTATAACCTTATTCATATGATTTTTAATGCTGCTTTTAACAATTTTGGGTCTTTAGTATTGATGTCAGAATAAGAAATATGCCTATATGACTGTCATGTTATGCCCAGTATTACTATGGAAATAAGGTATATGCTAAATTTCTTCTGTTGTATTAGTTATTCAATGATTCTTTCACTCTATATATTAAAAAACATCAAGATTTCATTTCCATTTGCTAGCCACTCGCCTTTTTCTCAGACTATGAAGTGCAATGAAATGATGAACTAACTGCAGAAGAAGAAACCAAGCATCAACTTCTGGCAAACCTGTATATCAAAAAGAAAAAAAAAGTGAACTCGTGGTTCTTATGGAAATGAAGATGATCATATGTAGATATTGGTATAAGCTGCTTTTATTTTAAAGGATAATGAACTGGTAAATTTGTTTTAAAGGATGATAATAATTAATGGCTAGTTAAAAACATAGCATTTGATTATGCTTCATGTTATTGGAGCTCATAGACAAATAAGAGAGGCATCATTGAATGAAATGAGCTCCAAATCATATTATAGGTCAGCTAGTATTATTTACTTCAATATATATTAACGAAGTTATTCCGTTACTTATATTTTTATATTTATGATTGTAAATTCTGCAGACTATAGAAGTTCTATTAGAGGGTTTGTGAGTAAGAATTCTTTCAGCATTCGCAGTCAGCTTTCAGGTAACCCTTTCTTGCTAAATACTAACAATAAGTTGGTACTTATTTTGGGCTGTCATTTACTAACTATATTGAAATTGTTCTACAATTTTCTTATATGACACCTTTGCTCGCTACGTCTAAACTATCGGATTCTGCTCAAGGGGTTCTGTCTGGTAACTGTATTTATGTTTTAACTAAGTAAATTTTAGGATTAATTACTATATTTATATCATTTTGATTTCAAATATATTTAGGGGTGGTCAGCGATCATGGTTAGTAGCACTTGGCAGCTTGGACTAAAGCTTATTACCTTTTACATGATTGGCATTAGCTCTTCTATTTGGGTACAAGTTTACTATTTTGATTATATATTTTTTCTTATATCACTGCTTATAATATATCATTACAAACGTGGGAGTTACTTCTTATTTTGAACTAATATCGAATTAGAATTCAATTCAGTCAAATATAAGCATTAAATTTAGAGTTTTGGTTTCATCTTAGCTTTTATTATGATAAATATCATCATTCTTTAGTTGTAAATGTAAAATGTTCCATTTTGATGTTCATTTGCATTGATTGTGTAAACAAGTTACTAAATTTTTACATTGTCTAATATTTTAGCAATGCATGATTTTCTTTTTCTTTTTTGCAGATATGAATTTCAATATGACAATATGATGAATCAAGGGGTATAGAAAGTGTTTAGGAGCAAACTTGGTTATCTTTATTTATTATTGCTATATTGTCAACATTGTACTTGTTATGTAACTTGGACTTGTGGTATATTTGTATATTTTTGTTTCTTTAAAGATATGATTTATCTTTATTTTATAGTAATTTGTTTATGGTGAATTTGCTTATGAATTTCTAATTTGGAGAATGATTGTGTCTATTTATATTACTGAAGATATCCATTACACACTCTAAAACAATATTCATATCACAATCGTGGTGTGATAAATAATTAGTTTGGAATGTATAATAAGTGTTTCTGATTGTCAATTTGAAATGTCTATTATGTGTTGCTAGTTGCCATCTTGAAACACTCACTAAGTGTTGCGGTTTATCAATTTGAAACATTCACTAAGTGTTGCGGTTTATCGTTTTGAAACACTCAATAAGTTTGCGGTTTATCTATTTGAAACACTAAATAAGTTTGCGGTTTATCTATTTGAAACACTTATTCAGAGTTTCAATCTGCTAATCTGAAACACCTGCTAAGTGTTTCAATTTTTTAATCTGAAACATAATATAGATGTTTCAAAAATCTGCAACATACTAAACTGCAACACTGAAAATGTGTTTCTAAAATTTTTAACGACGCTTTATTACCGTTTCAAATTGGCTATTTTGATGTTGTGATACCAAAATAATATGTATGTTTTAATATATTAATATTCTTAAATCATTATATTTTACTTAATAAAATATCTTAAAATCATATCCAATTCCCCGTTAACTACCATTTTGAAACATTTTCTATAACATTACTTATTCTCTAAAATTGGGAAATCGATTCAACTCATCATTGTAAAACAATCGTTGCAAAATCCCTTTTTTGTTTCCATTATTTGAACACCGTAATTGTCACTTACCTTTTTAGAATAAACCCATTCTAAAACTCATCTCCTTATTTTGAAAATATCGTTATATTTTCACACTTCTCCTTTTTTTCCTTTTATTATGGAAATGCCATTTCATATTCTCAAGCCCCTTTTTAAATTCCTTTTATTTCGGAATCCCATTATATATATTTCCAAATTCTTCAAATAACGTTATATTATTATTTCTCAAAATAAATTACTTCTTACATCTCCATTACAACTAATATCATCCTTCGATAATCCTGAAGTCATTCAAGTTGGGGTATTTTAATTACCTCTCAGACATTGATCGACAACATCTTATCTTAAGATAGATATTAACTGTAATACCAAAAGCCGATATTCATTCCAAATATCAAAAAAATCCCATTTTTGTTATATCTTGATGAAACTTCATTTCTTATTTAATACATCGAATTTATATCGCATCTTTTTAACTCAGCTCGCCTCACCACTTTAAATCAAACTTGGGTTACGGTTTGATTTCCCAGTCCAAACCTTCATCGGTCCCTAACCGTGAATCAGTAAGTAAATAATTCCCTAAATATCAACTCCGAAGGCCGAAACCAACATCATATCAATATTTAGAAAATCAGTTATCTCAACTGATCTCTAGTTAAGTTCTAATTCTTTAATTTCAAATCATGGCTTTTGCTTTATTCAAATGTCATTTCTAATAACCTGTTTCAATAATATATATATTCGATAGAAATTCCTGTTTTATAACTTCACAACATCTTGGATTTCATATAATTCAATAAGAATCAAATCAAAACTTTGATTTAAACCTAACTCATATCATTATAAATCTTAAGTCCGTTAAATATTCGTTAAACTATAACATGGCTTTTAAACTTCACAACTTCCATTTCTAAATTTTACATTCCAAATTATCTCTTTGATTATTATTAAATAACTAATAATCAATTTCAAAATTTATTAAAATCAATCTAGGTTATTTCACCATTAATTACACGCATAAAATTAATAAACTAATTTATTAAAACAATCTCTGTTAATGCAGCCTCTAAACATGATTTGTTCATTAATCAATTTAACTTAGCCCTTTCCATTTTAAATTAAGTAATAATGTAATTAATTTAAAATATTTCATTTACTAATTATTAATAATAATCAATCCCAATAAAATCCCATTTCATTGTTTCTTAAAAACAATTAATCTTGGCTATTAATCGTCATGTTAATTCCTGCTCACTTGCTTATCAAATCTTATTAATATAAGAATCTACTTTATAAAATCATTTAATAATCACTTATAAACTTAAATAAATAAATAATAAATATTTAATTCCTTTTATAAATTCCGTTTAATTTAATTGGTTTTAAAAATCGATCTTCAGTTATAAAATAAATTTTATAACTTCATTTCTATCGATTCACCTGACGGTAAATAACCCGATCATGTTATTAATTATTCAACCAATACTACTCATTGATTAATAACAAACAATTGTTGAATTAATATTCAACAATCAGTAATCAATGCAATAACCCGATCAAGTTGGTTAAACAGTTCGTGTAACGATCATATGCAAATAAATAATCGGTTCAACTGATAGCGGTCAACCAATAATAATAATTAAAGTATTCAATTTAATTTATATATGTCTATATTATTATAAATGTAACCAACAAGGTAAGTTACCTTTACTGGAAATAATCGTTAAAAATAACGATGTCATAAATAATCGATAAAATATTTAACAACCATACAAAAAATTATCAAATCAACCAACAATTAGCAAACATGGCGTACAAATAATAAACGCGACTTATTATAATTATAAGTGGGAGAACTGAGTGAGTTTAACTCACCTTGGTTTAATTCGGTTGATTAAACGCTTGGTTTTAACTAATGTTTAATTTAATTAAAAATTACGGATGCTTTTAGTCTAGCCCACACCAGCTTCATCTCGTAGTCTCCGGCCATACGATTCCAAGGAGACCCATAGCGTGCAATTCTGATAAGATACGTACGTATTACCATGTTACAAGCTTATAAAACAATTTTATTTATAATTAAACTTTAATTTAATTTAAATCGGGCCCTTACCAAAATGAGTTCGGCCCACTGCTTCAACTTAATACCGCCTGTGTGCGCCTCACTTCCCCAAATCATTGCTTATGTTCCCAAGACCCTTCCCATGTTCCTGCGCCATCCTTCCCAGTCTCCTTTTTGGGCTTCCTCCCCTTCTTTTTCTTTTTTTCCTTATATTCAGTAACGACCCGTATTTTTAGCGATTTATTTTAAACATTTAAATTTATTTTAAATGTTGTATTGGAAATATAAACTAATTTTATATGGAATTTATTAATTTAAAATGAAATTTGAATGTATAATTATATTTTGAAACAAGCTCGTAATATTGCGGTAGTTCGTTATTTAACATTTTGAACTTCAATTGAATATACCGTATCCAATATAAGTCGGATTTCTTTGAAATAAGAAACAATCAGATCTATTTGATTATATTTTTCTAATGGAAGAGAAAAATCAAGATTTCATGTTGTAGATTTTATTTTATGTCCAAATCAAATTTTCAAATAGTCGCTATGAAATTTGTTATTAAAAATATAACAATTTATTTTGTTAAATAAAAGGGATTGTTAATATATTGAACATCAATTTGGTTTGAAACTCAACCAGAAGTATTTTATTTTGATACTGTATAAAATTCTACCCGAGTAGGTTCGATTGTAATATTTTATTATTATTATATTGAGGTATTTTAAAATTATTTATTTAAAATTAAATTGGACCTTTAAAAAGGGCTATTAATCAGACGACCTCCGTTTTCGACGAAACCAGTTCCGTTGTGTCTGGAATATTTTATTATGGTAATATTTTAAGTTTCGAGCCAATTGGAGTTGTGTTTTGAGTGTACGAAATTTAAACGTGAATCAGTTAACGAATTTAATGATTAAAATTTCGCTATTTTTTCAAACGGACCCGGTTTTGGCGAAACAAGTTTCGTTAGGACCGGAATGTCAAATTGTAGCTAGATGTCCATTTTTAATGAAAACGGATATCGTATGAGATCTTACAAAAATAAAAATGGAAAATAAAAATGGCGATAGGCATCATCTTATAAAATTCAGTAAAATATTCAATATAAAATAATAAAACCTCTCTATATAGCCACACCGTTCAATCCTAAATCCCAATTCAGCTTACTATTCCCATTCTTCTATTTCTTTATAGTAAAATCAAGTTGTTAATTATAATTGAAAATAAGAAAACCAGAATTGGTTAATGAAATTTCAAGTGTAATAATGAAATTGATAAATGGATTTAAAATCAATTGGAATGGGTGTGGATATGCAGAAGAGCATATGGATTGAAGACAAGAAAGTGAAGATGGATTGTCCAAAAATGGTGGATAGATCATTTGGAAAGAATTATGAATGGTCGAGTATTGTATGAGAATTCGAAGCTTGGGCAAGAACTGGGTTATGAAGGTATGGAATATAAGATTTCAACTAAGTAGGTTATGAGGAGTTAGAGTTATAGCATCTTTACCACTTAGCAATTTCGGGGACGAAATTCTTTTAAGGGGGAAGGAATGTAACGACCCATATTTTTAGCGGTTTATTTTAAACATTTAAATTTATTTTAAATGTTGTATTGGAAATAAAAACTGATTTTATATGGAATTTGTTAATTTAAAATGAAATTTGAACGTATAATTTATAATTACATTTAAAACGAGCTCGTAATGTAGAGGTAGTTCGTTATTTAACGTTTTGAACTTCAATTGAATATACCGTATCCAATATAAGTCAGATTTCTTTGAAACAAGAAACATTCAGATCTATTTGATTATATTTTTTAATGGAAGAGAAAAATCAAGATTTCATGTTGTAGATTTTATTTTATGTCCAAATCAAATTTTCAAATAGTCGCTATGGAATTCATTATTAAAAATATAACAATTTATTTTATTAAATAAAAGGGATTGTTAATATATTAAACATCGATTTGGTTTCAAACTCAACCAGAAGTATTTTATTTTGATACTGTATAAATTTCTACCGGAGTAGGTCCGATTGTTATATTTTACGATTATTATATTGAGGTATTTTAAAATTATTTATTTTAAATTAAATTACACCTTTAAAAAGGATTATTATTCAAATGACCTCCATTTTCGACGTAACCAATTCTGTTGTGTCCGGAATATTTTATTATGGTAATATTTTGAGTTTCGTGCCAATTGGAGTTGTGTTGTGAGTGTATGAAATTTAAACGTGAATCAGTTAACAAATTTAATGGTTAAAAATTTGCTATTTTTCCATACAGACTCGATTTTAGATGTTTTGTTAGGACCGGAATGTCAAACTGTAGCTAGATGTCCATTTTTAATGAAAACGAATATCGTATGGGATCTTACAAAAATATAAACGGAAAATAAAAATGGCGATAGGCATCATCTTATAAAATTCAATAAAATATTCAATATAAAATTATAAAACCTCTATATATAGCCACCCCGTTCAATCCCTAAATCCCAATTCAGCTTACTACTCCGGTTCTTCTATTTCTTTATAGAATTGAGTTGTTCAAAAATCCATAAAATTTAATCTACTCAACATAAATTAGCGATTCCTCATCCATCAAATTCCTTATCTCAGTAGCTTTAACACATATAGATTTCACATGGTTCTCGACAGTACTAATGTTCGAACTTCACAACAACGCATTCTAGGTTGATAATGGCTAGAGTTTGTGGCGACGAGGCGGAGATTCAATTGCGGTGCAACACTCAAGGGTCGTCGCACATTGGTGGAAGAAGTTTGGCAATATTTGGGAAAATTATCATCGCGTCTTTGCTGTTGGGGCGAGGAGAACTTCGTTGTCGCTATTTTTAGGAGGGGATTCCAAGTTGGACGGTGTGAGGATGGCCGGGTAGAGGCGGTGATGTAGGATCTATGAAGAAGGTTTGGGGCGATTCCGTGAAGAGAGGTAGGAGAACGAGGGGCTGAACTAAGGGAGCTAGGGTGTTCAAAATAGCCTGAAAGAGGAAAGTCGGGATGCTTTACTGGGTTGTTTGAAACGCGTGGTTTAAGGGGGTGGATTGACTTAATGCGGAAAATTAAAGTGATAATTTTGGGTTTTACGTTACTGAAGGGGGAGATCGGTGGAGCTGTGGTTCAGTTTCTTTTCACATGTGACGTTTATTTACGGTGGAGAAGAGAGGGTACTATGAAGAAACAATTTCAGAAGTATGGGAAGACAGAGAGAAAAGTGGAGATGGTATTTTGGTGATGAAGAGAAAGCTTATAAGAAGAGATATTGGTAATATCAGTATTGGAAATATGAATGAAGCAGTCGAAGTTTATGTCAGTGGGGGAAGAAGAGTGCGTGTAGAGGGGGAGGTTTCAAACTTGTTATGTTGAAGAGGATGGGCCAGTAGCTGTAACACCCCGCATTTTTAATATAATTAAAAATGTATATATATGCATAGATAAATTAATAATGGTGACGTACAATGAAAATTACTTAACATGAAAGAGAAGTAAAGATTAATTCAATGGCAGTGTACGTAACGGAGAAGATGATAAAATAAGGATACTTAATTTAAATATCAGTAATTAAGTAATATGGACATCACTATTGCGTTCGTCTCAGAATTCTACGTGAAATAGAGTCCAAATTTTCGAAAATCGGACTCCGTATGAAAGAGTTATGGCCTTCGGAAGATTCAAAACAGTTCGAAATTCGACCCAGGCAGTTGGGCGGGAAATTTCCCTCCTAGAAAAGGGCAGGTCGGCCTAGGGGTCAGGTCGACAAGGGGGTCGACCTACCCCCAGGAGGTCGATCTGGGGGTCGACCTACCCCAGATCTGGGCAGTTTTTGTTCCTGTGACGTGGTTTGACGTGCTGTACGGACCAAATGGCTTCTAGGTCAATCCTAGGGCCCTAAAGTTCTCTCTACACCTATAAAATAGTGCCTAGACCTAACCTAATTCATAAACAATTCCTTTTGACGCCTCCATGCCGCCAAACTTCAACCAAATATGGCCGCCACCCCAAAACCTTAAACTAAATTACAAGTTCCTCAGCAACTTTGCAGTTTAATCAAATCAAGAAGAAAAATTCTTCATTAACAATTCATGCTCTTCACCAATAATCATATAAGAAGATTAAATTTGCGTTCTACATCAACAACAAATCGCTTATTTCTCTAAACCAGTTAATGTGAATGGATTTGAACTATATTTGTTGTATAATGTTGCTTCTATCGTTTACCATTCCCCATAATGAATATGATGTTAATTTAATAAGATATGTTATTTTATTTATGCCTACGTTTGAGTTCTCTCCTTTTTATCCTTTCCCCTTTTTATTTTTGGATCTAGGTTTTCTCGAACCTGGACGAAATCTTGTTATACAATATGCACAATTGGAATATGGGGATATTGGAATATAATCTGTAATTTTGGGGTTTGTGGCATAACAATTGTTATTGCATATATTGGGCATATTCTATTTTATGCGGTCGAGGAATATAACCTATAATATTGAATTTACGTAAGTTTGACATAATTGTCATTGGATATGGAATTGGTGTAATTCAATATTAGCAACATGTAACACGGATTGGTGCAATTTATTCGTTACTTGAAAAAGTAAGCCTAGTGGGTGAATTAGATTATATCTATGAACGTGGGAATGTTGGGGTATGTATATTGGGAAAATATTGATTATATGAAATTGGTTATAATTGGATATTGGAAATTGACATGTTTGGGTATGAATAACATGGAATTAGTGAATTTGGCTATAATTGGATAACTTGGGTAATATGAAAATTGGCTAACTATTATGTAATTGGTGTAGTGAATGGCAAATTGGAAATAGGCATAAAAATGAAATGTAATTAAGTTGAATTTGGAACACATGACACGAGGTTAGGCGCGTTTGTGGTGTAAGACTGCCCGAAACCGCCCGGCAAATCCAGCAACCACAAGCGGATGTCTAATGTGAGAGGTCAACGGCAAGAACTAGAGGCGTAATGGTTTATGACACGAGGTTAGGCGCATTGTGGTATAAGTCTGTGTAACGACTCGGAAAATTTGAACCAATTTAAAATTTTTAAATTGGCTATTTTAGTGGATTTTAAATATTTAAAATAAATATTTTAAATAATAACGATGAAAAGTAAGTTTGAATCGACATTGAAATTGAATATAATTATTTCTAATTATAAACAAGGCCTGAAATGGCGTGGTAGTTTCAAATTTTCATTTCAAACTTCGTCTGACTGTACCGGGTGCAAAACAAAACGGATTTTAGTGAAACCGAAAATATTTAAATCTGTTAGTTAATACCTTTCTAACGAATCTGAAGAATCGAAGTTTCATAGCGGAAAGCAAAAGTTATGGCCAAATGAATTTTCAGAAAGGTCGCTATGAAATTTATATAGCCCGTGAAAATGGCCATTTTGCAAACGACCTCGGAATTCGACGAAACCACTTTTGTTGGATCCGGGATGTTAAACTTTTGCTAGGTTTCAAATTTCATAATTTTTGAAGTTAATATGTGAGCGTGGCAAAGGAAAATGTGTTTGGTCGATTTCGATTAAATTGGATCGCCCAGAAAAGGGCCATTTTTCAAACGGTCTCAGAATTTGATGAAACTAGTTTTGTTGGGGCGGTATTGTCAAAACATAGCTAGATTTATTTTTCTGGAATTTTTCAAGTCAGCTTGTGGCCTTGGCAAATTGAAATGTACGTTCAAATCGAATATTGAATGTTATATATTTTAAATTGAAGGAAATCTGACTGAAACAGTCGAATGGGTCTTCGAAACATATCCCATTCTGTTCAAAATGGGGGTAAAACGCTAGGGACGACAGTCCTTGGGTTTGAATTGGTGTTCGTGTGTGACAAGGGATATTTTCGAATTTTTAAAATATATAAATAAATAAAAATATCTCATTGGCCACATCATTTTCTCTCTCCCCGACTCTATCCAAAACCGACGACGAAAAGCTTTACTTTCCTTCTCTCCTCAATTTCTTCTAATCCGCTCAATAAAAACCCATGCCCCTTTGGAGAATTTTGTAGTGCTCGAGAAGATCTTCAAATCCATATGTAGTTTGGATTTTTTTCGTTGTGTGGTTTGGAAGAATCGACGCCTGGAAGTTGTGGGTTTCAAACCGCCGCCGCACCCACATCAGGTCATCGAACTGGGCCGCACCCCCCTGCGCACGTGCGCCTCTCCTCCCCCTACGACGATGCGAAGGCCGATCGACGAATAGCTACGCGGATTTCGAGATAAATGCAAACCTAGTTTTGAACAGTTTGCTGAATGTAACGGCTGTTTTTAATTAAACTATATTATAGCAGTTTAAAGCGCTACGGTTTTTGATTTCACTGTAAAAATCATATCTTTTTCGTTTCTTGATGAAATTCAGTGAAACAAGAGACAGTGGACTCGTGTGGACGTCTTCTACATTCTAGAAGAGACCGCATATTTTTCTGAGCCTTCTCCTATTTTTAGTGGAGTGGAACCCAATGTGAGATTTCTAATTTATAAACGATATGGAAAACGACGATGTATAAATTATATAGTCGATGTATGAGTTATATAAGTGTTGTACACCTCTTGTATAAGCGTTGTATAAGTTGTACGTTCGATGTATAAGTTATATATGCGTTGTAAAAATTATATATGTGTTGAAATAGAAGTGAAATGCTTATATATATATATATATATATATATATATATATATACGCCCCTCGTTCACAAACCATGGACGATATTTATTGGTTGTGATTGGTGTGAAAATTGGTTGATTACGAATGGTTGATTAGAATTGTTTGTGGTTGAAATTGATTGATTGTGGTTGAAAAATACCCGTTTGTGGTTGAGAATTATTTGGTTGAAACCACATAGGATTAGTTTGTGGAAATGAAAAAAATATACATGCCGCCTGCGTGCGAACTAGATGCATGATTCCCCATTGTCAAAAGCTGCGAGGCTTTAAGGTAGAGCGAGGAGCCGTACTAGGGACAGTCCCGGTTTTAACTACCCTGCCATTATGCTGCCGAAATTTTGAATAATATTCATGTGTTAGAATATTTTCCTATGTTGAAACTATATTTGTGTGTTGAATAGAAAACCTTCATGTGTTGAATCGAAATTCATTCGTTGAATAGAAATTCATGTGTTGAATGGTATTCGTGTTTTAAATAAACTATTTTAACAATAAAAATCACATTTTTACTCTATATATACAAACTATAGAAAACATTCATGTGTTGAATCGAAATTCATTCGTTGAATAGAAATTCATGTGTTGAATGGTATTCGTGTTTTAAATAAATTGTTTTAACAATAAAAATCACATTTTTACTCTATATATACAAACTATAGAAAACATTCATGTATTGAATCGAAATTCATTCGTTGAATAGAAATTCATGTGTTGAATGGTATTCGTGTTTTAAATAAACTGTTTTAACAATATAAAAATCACCTTTTTATTGTATATATACGAATTTTGAATAACATTCATGTGTTGAATAGAAATTCATTCGTTGAATAGAAATTCATGTGTTGAATGGTCTTCGGGTTCGAAAGAAATTGTTTTATAATAAAAATCATATTTTTATCAGCTATATAGACTATATAAAATAGTCGTGTTTAGAAATAAATTGTTTTATAATAAAAATCATATTTTTATCACCTATATGAACTATATAAAATAATCGTGTTTCGAAATAAATTGTTTTACAATAAAAATCACATTTTTTTCTATATACATGAATGGTTAAAAATAGCGAAGTGTTGAAATAATTGTCGGTTGGATAAAAATATCATTTTTATCAAATGTATGAAAAGAATATAGTTTTGGAATAGAAGAATCGATATATATATATATATATATATATATATATATATATATATAGAATTGAAATATATCGAATAATGAAGCCACAGTTCGTGTTTTGAAACCGTGATTTCAAACGATTAGTGCGGGAGATCCGACCATCGGATTTTCCCGAAACCGAAACCGTTGGGTTCGCTTTGGAAATATCTTTCCAACGACACCAACTTTATAAAGATCCAACAGTTGGATTGTCTGGAATGTTTAATTCAAATATGAAGAAAAACAGCGCCAGAATCGATTATATTTATATATATATATATATAAATATAAATAAATTAAATCGAATAACGACGTTGCAGTTCGTATTTTGAAATCGAAACTTCAAACGATTATACCGGGAGATCCGACCGTCGGATTTTCCCGAAACCAGATCTGTTGGATTCGTTTTGAAAAGATCTTTCTAATGATATAAATTTTGTGAAGATCCAACGGTTAGATTTTCAGATATGTGTAAATCAAATCTAAAGAAAAACAGCGCCACAGCCGCGTTATGGCCGAAGCGTCGTTTGAATAAATTGGCTATTTTAAAATAAATAAAAATAGCGATAAATCGTTATAAAATATTATAAACGGTATGGAAGTGAAATTAGAAACTAACTGAAGGTTGGCTAAGTCGAATGGTTTCCTGGATTTTGATCTGATGTTGGTTTCGGCCTTCGGGGTTAATATTTGGGAAATTGTTCTCTTACAGATTTACGGTTAGTGACTAATGAACTGGAATATGGCATATGTGTGTTTGTGTTGCACTTGTTTATTATATACGCGAGTTGATCAGAAAGACTGGGTTTATCCCATTCTGAATAACTGAATCGACGATAAGAAATCGAAGATGAAGACGGCGGTCGAAAACTGGAGATCTTCACCTCGTTTGGATGGTAACTGATGTCCTGATTGGGAGGCATCCCAAAACATGGATAATGAGTGGTGATCGTCCAAACATATGTGGAGATCGATGGGTTTGCGAGGTATATAGTGCCTCCGGTTTCGTTCAGACCCGGAACGGACTCGCAAATGGACGGTGTGTCTGACATTGGAATTTATTCTGTGTGATTGATAGCCATCAATCACATGGTGTGAATTTCCTGTGTGGCATGCTAAGATGCAGTGATCAGGGCTTCTGTTGAAATGCAAATTCTTGTAGTTGATGATCAAAGCACCGCTTGTGTGGCGTAGCTTTGTGTATGACGTTAATTCGCGAGCCTCACATCCCGGTATGAACCAGAAACGGGAGAGGACCTCAGGGGGGATGTGCGTTTTCTTTCTAGCTAGAAGTGGCGTCAGTGGTTTTACACGCCCTGACGAGTTTGACTTATGTGATTGTTACTGTTGCGAGGCGCCTCGGTTATATCGGTCGATCCGGGACCGATGGAGTCATTCGTTGGCTCATTTATGCCCCAAAGGGCGGAGAAACGCATTGTTCAGGCATTATAATCCACTCTGTGTGGACCGGCCCTGACGATCCAAGGTACGGTTGCGGCTGTGCCTGAGACTCGGGCTAGATAGTCTCGAATTCGGTAAGGACTATCTTTTGCCTTGGTTCATGACGGGAATCCAATTTCCAAATACGTGACTGTGCGGTTTTGATTGTATATATATATATATGGCGACATGATATATGGTACCCATGCCGTCTATGATTGATAGTTATGATTGAAATTGTTTTTGAAACTTATAAACACTAGTAATAATTTCAAGTGCTTTTGTTTTATTCATATCAAACATATTTTGGCCATTATAAGGTAAAACTCTATCCTTCGGTTTGCGTTGCATTGTGTGATGGGAACTGAGTCTTATAATGTCTTCATTTTTATAAAAAGCATTGCGATGTTTAAAAGGATGATTTATTTTAAAGCACTGGCAATCCAATGGAGTAAACCCGTTCCACGAAAGTGGCATGGTCCTGTGATTAGCCATATTATAAAGGTGTTAAGTAGATTTCTCATACCAGTCCCATGACTGACTCATAGTTTGTTTCACTTTCAAACTCGGGTGCCCCTTTTTCTACAGGGGCAGCCTTGTGTTCAGGTTTAGCAGGATTTTCTGGATAGCTGGAGCTGAAGATGGGTTCTATCATTTATCTCTTTTTATGCTGTTCAGCTTCTATTGTACATATTATGTTTATTTCTGCTGTAGACATTTATGTATAGCTGAACTGTATTTGTACTAAGTAAGATCCTGTATACTGTGTAACTCTGATGATTACGTTTATCCAGTATATTCTATTGTGCATTATCTGGTGTATTTATTTAATTCTGTTCTGCTGTTATTTTTTTATGTGTTATATTCCAAAGATTACCCTTACCACCGTCAGTACGGGGTTTGGGGTCGTCACATTCTGCCCGAAACCGCCCGGCAAATCTAGTAGCCACGAATGGACGTCTAATGTGAGAGGTCATACATCGTTATAGCGTAACAAATAAATTAAGAAATACTAACCATAATAAGACATGTGGGTGACATGGGTATGGTTAGTGGGTTAAGTGGGTGATATAAATGACATGTAAAGCATAACTAATATGGACTTAACCGTTGTGAGACATGTGATGTAAAACATGACTAAGGTAGACTCAACCGTAGTAAGACATGTGTAAGACATGGAAACTATAATAAAAGGGGGACACGTGTGACATGTGAAACAGAATTTAGATATGCTTAAACAAATAGGACCCGTAACGGTATCATCAATTAATTGAATTGGGTAAAGTTTAAGTAACGGGTTAAGTAAAAGGAAGGGTTAAGTCAAATCTAAAATTAATGACACAGTAATGGGGGAATGATAACTACCTATTATAAACCAGAGTTGCGGTAATGTAAAAATTAAATAATAGGTAAACTTGTCCTAGGGACAAGGGAAGGTTATGACTTAAGATGTAATACAAGACTTGAAGGGTGGGACGACTTATACTATATAATAAGTTAATCTAAACTTTATGACAAGAAATGGGGAATGATGATAATAACCTATTGTGAATGAACTTAAGAAATGGGAACGATAATAGGTAGGCTTGTCCTAGATACTAGTGGGGATAAAAACTTATGGAATGAGGTAAGTTGCAAGGAACGATAAGGGAAGATTAAATAACTTATGTAATAAGGAAAGTTGCACTTAATTGAAGATTTAGTAATCTGTAAAGGCAAGAATAAATCTTCAAATAAAGATAATATAAGTTGTATGAATGACATAACATAAGATTGGTTGAGTTGAGTAATTCTCTAAGTGTCAATCTGATGTTGATTTAGGTCTTCGGGGTTGATACGTAGGGTGTTATTCTCTTAACCAATGTAAATGTGAATTAAGATGTACTTAATTATAAATTAAGTCGAACAGGTTATTATAACCATTAGAGAGATAATCATTAGATTATGAGAATAACATGTCGTATGCTTATTAATGAACTTAAATGGGCTAAGTTATAAATGGAATTAATAAGCAAGGATAACTTGATAAACTTGAAAAGGAAGAAAATGTGAATAACCAAGTTAAATGAGAAAACTGACTAGGTCGTGCAAGCGCGTAATTAACGGTTAGACGTAGGGTCTAAAGACAGATAAAACTGAGGCGCTTGAAGTAGTCCGTATGTTATAGGATGAATAGCCCAACGAGGTAGATCATCACGGTGTCATAAGGCACGAGTGGAACACACGTTTATTATTTGGCGGCTCCAACGGACTGGAAGGGGAGGCAGGCGGCTTCCTGAGACATAAAAGGTGCTCCTGGTAGTCCTCTGTGGTGGTTTAGCTTCGGGTTAGGATTACAGAGGTTGGGTCTACACGGAACTACCAAGTGAGTGGTCCTTGACTGCACAAATAGGTGGCAGTCAGAATGCTATACGCGGTGGCATTAAGGGTGGTTCGGCGGTTGCCTCAGGCGGAGGTGGAGGGTCAAGAACAAACGATAGCAAGATCGTTGAACGCCTGACACCAGCAGCCTAAGGAATGCGAAAAGACAAGATCTAACCCCTAGATATCGTTAACCTTTGCTATCAATGGACGGGTGCGGGGAGACCCCACATGGATGTTTAGATTGTTTACTTGTTAGGGGTGGTCGCTTAGCTCGTGTGGTCTTTACTAGTTGAGGGAGGGCCTGAGCTGGGGCCATAGCCACCATAGAAAAACCAGACCCGAGGGATATTTGTACATTGGACACTCTTAGAGGCGGGCCCGTACAGATATAGAAAAGCTCCCGACCGAGTTCCGTGTTTTCTGGTGTAGCCCTGCCATGGAACTTGGGTGCACAAGTAGATGTTATGTGCAGTAGAAACATCGAGTACGATTGATGATACGTACGTGGGAAAGTCTAGGTACAACCATGTCTGCTCTGGGTGGTGTATCGTATACTAGAGGGAATTATTCAGTGATGGAACCAAACTCGATCGAATAGTTCGAGGATAGCGGTTAGTACGCTTACGTAGCACAGCGATAGTAGTTCTATGCGGATGTAGTGTTGTACGTTACTATGGCATAGGATGAGGGACTGCGCATATTACTGTGGCGATACGGAGGAGACCATGCGAGTGGGGTATCATGGGGTGTACCTCAGTTTGGTGGTAGCTACATATACACTATATTAAGTTAATCTACTAGGGGGTAGATGGGTGTGACTGTGTGTAAGCTTTGAGTGTTAATAACACGTATAACCTAATAAATAAGAAAGTGTAATTGAACAGTATATGTAGGATTATTCAAGAAGTGTAGTTTAAATTCATTCACATAGAACTTATGTTCTGACCCCATCCTCATAACATTCGCAGGTTAGACAGAGACTTATAGCTTTGGGAATACTGATTTAGCATTATTGTGATTAAGGTAAAGCTATGTTTTAAATATATTATATTTTACTCCTTCCGCTGTGAGGTGTTTTTCGAACTCTGACATATCTCTTTTCTCTGTCTTTTTCTGTAGGATACCAGAGCAACCAACTCGGGTTTCGGTGGATTGGATTTTTGAAAAGAAAATCGGTCCGTCGGAATCCGGGTTGTTACAGTAGCAGTAACCGGGGTTTAAGGTTTTGGAAAAAAATTGCTGGATGCCTTCGGCATTGAATACGAGATTATGATGGAGTCACAACACTTCCTACAACCAAATTATTGAAACTCAAGGAAGAGGGATAATTAACGTAAGTAAGAGATTAAGGGTATATTATACAGTTAATTAATTGGTTAATAACCAATATAATGGGGTGAACTTATGAAAGAAATATATATTAATTTCATCTATGAACAAAATTTGACAGCGTCAGTTACACTGATATCGTAACGATGAGATCTTCGTGGGAAACTGAGGTGGCTGAGAACAGAGCTAATGCAATTTTGTGATAAAATGAAACTCCTATTTGATTTTAAACGAAATAAAAGTAGAATCCTCAACTGCAAAACAAGGTGAGTAAACTCAGTAACTCTGACTCATTTATATTTTTTATAAACGAGTTTTAAATTTATTTATAGTAATTTTATACTGTGTGATGGTTGTTTGGATGAATGGTTGATAAAAAGGGTTGAAATGGTTGATATAGTTATATTGTTGATCGATTATTAGTTATGTTTACTATGGTATTTAAGATTGATGTGAAATTAATATTATTGATGTGAATAACATCTGTGGATGCAGGGAAACAGGTTGGAGGGATCCAACTGGATTCCTCAACATTTATATTACTGTTTATTATTTATTGTAATATATGTTGTGATATATATACCGTGATTGATTATACTGTGTTGATTTACCTTAGCCCTTGAAATTAGGTATTTTAAATACCATAAAATATTTTCGAATATAAAGAAAAAGAATTAAGATTTTTTTAAAAAAGAAGAAATTATTTCCAAAATGGAAATTGAATTTCGAATATATTTGAGGATATAAACTTGTTTTATTGAACAAAGCGAGTAATTTAAAATTATAAACGATATTTATGGATTATCATTGTAAAATTAATACTTAGTTTAAAATCGATATTTTATAATCGAATATAGAATCGTTATAAGGTTTTAAAAGGATATTTTAAATAGAAATATGTTTTTACAGATATATAGAGAAGATTAATTTATAAACGATGTTTATAAATTCAGCAAAATATTTATTTTGAGATAAATGAGAATATAAATTCAAATTTGAATTTATATGAAAAAGTGGAAATCAGTTTTGAAACCAATATTTGAAATGAGATTTGAACTTAGCAAATTATAAAGGAAATTATAAACAAGATTTTAAATGATTGCAATACAAATGAGATTGGTATGGAAAAATACGAATATAAGTTATAGAAAGAATTTGGGTTTAAGATATCATTTATAAGTATGAAATCAAATTGATTTGATTGTATATAAAAGAAATATATTCACGATTAAAGTGAATAATGGTTTAAAGGGAATATTTTGCAAATGAAATATCTTTAAAGGAAAACTAGATTTGAAATATGAAACCAAATCGGAAATTGAATGAAAAGGGAAATAGGTAATCGTCTTAAAAGAAACGATGAGTTTTAGTTCAAAATTCAGAATATAAAATAAAGGGTGATAACGTTTCGTAGACTGGAATGGTTACAAAGGAATTTGTTAATTATTTGGAAAGGATAAATTCAAAAGTGAATTTGGAATTTGAATTAACCTGAAATGGTAGATAAATTCCAAAGTTCGGAATATAAATCGAATACAGATTATTCGAGAAAAAGTTATTGGAATTCGATTATATCGAATTTAGGGAAGTAGTTATTTTTTACTTTCGGTTTTGAATCAAATTTAATTATTTAATTATTTACTTGTTAATTTATTTGTTGAAATTAATAAGTACAAGTTATATTTTTATAAATCAAATATTTGGGAATAGCGATTATAACGTTGTCATTATAACAAATGCTTTTATAAATCTAAACAGCGATTATAACGCTCACATTATAACAAATGCTTTTATAAATGGAAACAACGATTATAACGTTGTCGTTATAACAAATGCTTTTATAAATCTAAACAGCGATTTTAACGCTACCATTATAGTTAATGTTTTATAAATCAAATATTTGGAAATAATGATTATAACACTACCGTTATAATCAATGTTTTTCCATAAAAAAAGTGGATTCTTAGATTGAATTTGAGCATCGCATAAGCGATATAATTTCTTTTGTTAGAAGTTGTGAGCTTTTCAAAATTGAGAATATTGTTCAATTAAGGTCTGAGAGGTAATTATACCCCAACTAGATTGACTTCATGATTGATGGAGGAATGGTTAATGTTTTATAGTGAAGATTGGTTAGCGATATGTTTAGTTAATAAATGGTAAATGGTTCGAGTTATAATAATGATGTTTTTATAACAAGGCGTAAATTTAAAGGATTTTTGAAATGTTTCCCAAATAAAATGAAAGATATTTTCTATATATAGGAAATGAAATGAAATGGGTTAATGAGAAGTTAAGGAATGAAATATGGAAATGTTTTCCAAATGGTAAATAACGTATATTTCTAAATATAGAAAATGAGAATTCATGTATATATGGAAATGTTTCCCAACTGCGATAAAAGATATTTTCCCAAAATAAAGAAAATAAATAGTTATAGTATATGGAATTTTTTTTCCAAGAATCGTGAAAGAAAAGGGGTTGTGAGGAATATCTAGGAAACATAAATGTAATAAGAAATTCATTTAACGGGGACCAGTTTTGCTTGATGGTTCAACGGTAGAATTTCCATTTGGAAATAGGATCGTTGGTTGTATGGATATTTTATTTGATAGGTAAATCACCGGCTATCAAAGTTTAACTTATTTTATACCTCCGTTGTCAATACGGAGAGACTGGGATCAGATTTAATATCTGAAAACCTTTATGTATTGGCATAAGCGTTACGAATCAACTTATGCTGAAGAAAATTGAAGATGGAGTAAAATGCAAGGGCTGTTCTGTTAATCCTAAGTAGAAATTGCCCAAGATGGATTAATAGAATCGTGCCTTCGGTTTGTCCAATCCCAGGACAACGTATATGGCGAATGTCTGACGACATGACATTCAAAGTAAATGATGGCAAGATGTGCTGAAAGATAATCATGACCACTCATCGCATAGGAAATGACAAAAATCGGGCAGGCAGCATGGCCATGTAGGTCATTCCCATTAGTGGTATTATCACCTGATCTAGAGAAAAATTCATTTGCTTCTTGTTCTATTCGCTGCTGTATGCTTTCGGTAACGGTTGCTGATCACAACCGTTGGTGATAATATGCTCGGTACGCTTAAGCTAAATGAGTGGCTAGTCATGTGTGGGCCGGGTTGCCAGACGTTCTTGTTGAACCCAGTGTATTCCCCTCTAGAGATACACTATCGGAAGGTGGTTCCATACCTTGTTATGTTGGAAATCCAATCTCAAATAAGCGGCCTACGGTTTTTGATTTTATATTATATATGGAGCGTGAGTGCAAGCGTTCCACTAGATTCTATTTATTTGTTGTAGACACTATTTTAATATCACCAGATTTTGATATCAAAATATTTTGGGTTATCGTAAGGTAAAAACCATCCATGTTTATGTGTGGATCGGTTTTACGATTATCTTTTCTTTCGAAAATATTTTTAAAAATTAAACCAATGGTAGGAGTTTACTCACACCAGTCGCATGACTGACCCAGAGTTTATTTTTTTCCTAAACTCTTGGGTGCCTAAATTTGTACGGGTAGTCAAGTAGTCGGGATGTTACAGATTTATTTGGAGGAGCTTGAAGCAGGAGGCTTCATCAGTTAGCTATAGACTATTATATTTTCCACCATGTACTATGTTGTATCTGGAAACATGTGTTTATAACTGTTCCAGGAATAGCCGTTGTGCTTTGATGATGGTATGTATATACAGTTACTAATTTGTATTTCAAAAAGTAATGTTATTTAATATATTTTATTCGTTCCACTGTAAGATTTATGTTCTTCGTTTTCTTCTATTCTTATTTCTCTTTCTTTCTATTTCTCATCCTCTAACTTCTTTCTAATAATGATTCGTATTTCTGTGCAATTTGGGTTGGACGTGTGGTGTTATTAGTCGACTCAAAGAGTACGGAAATTCGAGCCATTACATATTCGAAGGCCCAAAAGCCACACCCTATCAGTACACATAACTCCTTCCTTACGCAACAGTTTCTTCCCCAAGCTCCATTCATCCTTTTGGACTCAAGTTTCGTGCTTTTTTATATATATTTTTTTCCTTTTTTTTTAAATCCAAAGGCTTACGCACCCATAGTTTTCCAAATCCACGCGTTCATTCTCTCCACCTGTAACATTTGTTTCCAAGTCCCTCATCCCATTTGCATTTCACTACACCATACCCCTGCTGCTTTTTTTAATTTTCTTCTTTTAATTTTTTTCTATTCTTTTTTCGTGTGGCCCAAAATCCCAGAAGAGCAATTGACCCATTTCCAAAAAAATTCCCAAACCGCAAGCAATTACATACTCATCTTCCTCAACGAAGCCAATACTCCCTCCAACTCCAATACTCCACTGACCTCCTAGCTTCTGCCGTCCACTTCATAACTCCGTCGGCATCACCTTACATGACCAGATCTTCCCTTCACGTTCTCACGTTCCATTGCCTCTTCATTTTGAAATTTAAAACTGCTACTCCAAAATAAAATTTCACACTCGACCTCATATACATACATACATATATATATATATGTATGTATATATGTAACATTTCTCATTGGTATGCCCTTTTTTTGTTCAGTGAGTTGGTTTGTCATTTTATTTCTCTGTAACTGGACATATTGGATCCAAGATGAAGATGCTAGCCTCATGTACTTATAGGTAGAATGGAGTTCAGATAGGAACAACATCGTTCCAAACAATAATGGTAGCGGGTAAGAGGATCTAGCTAGGTTATGTCTACATGGTAATGTCATTTCCATTGTTGTGTGCTTCCATCTTTTCCCTAGCTGAATGATTTGAGTGGGTAGGACTGTTAAATTTTCATCTCATTTAGGCTATGCGATAGGTCTGTGTTGATTTGGGTAGGCATGTGCTTATTGATGTAAGCGGAGCGTTTAATTTCAGAATGTAGGAAGTTACAGCGTGTAGGAGCTTCAAAATATAGGTAGCTATGTGTGTTGTTCTTTCATTTTCAATTTACCAAGGTTAGCTAGGGAAAAAACACTATGTGTACAAAACTGTGCGTGAATAGGGTAGGTTGTTCCTATATGAAAGAACTAGACAGTGTATTCAGGTGATGTACTTAGATTGTGTGCACATGCTAAAAGGAACAGGTTGTGCGTGTTTTCTTTTCACATTTTGATCTTGTAAGAATTGTTTTTAAATGTTACTTAGGGTAGGTGATGTATCATAACATCGCAGTGAAGTTTAACCATTATCTATATATTTTTATTTGTTTCCTTAGGTTAGAAGCTTTCAAATTTTAATATATTTAATACGGTTATTAAGTTTTAATCTTATCATATTTTAACATTGGATGTTAAATGTACACACCGTCGCATATCAACTTCAAACGTAACGAGAACAAACACACTATTACGTCTTGACAGTCCAGATCCAATGAAATTAATTTCGTTGAATTCTGACTCTGTTTTTACAACGAATATATTTTAATTCAATTTATTCATCATTTCACTTTTAAATTGCACGCACAGATAAAACAAATTGGGTTGGCTCCAAACTGGAAAACTAGCGATAACTAGCCATACGTATTCTAAAAAAATCCATTTCATCGAGAACGGACGTCGTTGGAAAAACAGTTATTTCTAACGCATATATAATATCGATTTAATATTACAAAACAATTAAATTAAATAATAATAAATTATTGTTGTCATATATATCCAAATAAAATAATATATATCACTTCAAGTTCAACCAATACGGGATTATAACTCAATATTAATATATTCGAGTTAAACGATATTCAAATCATAAAAATCCCTTTTTTACATATTAATTAAACAGTATAATATATAAAGGATTCCATAGCGACTCTTTTTAATTTTTAATTGGACATAACCCACAATATATAAGCTAAAGTCTCGATTTTTCTCTTTCGTTTGAAAATTATTATCAGTAAGATACAAACATTTCTTGTTTCACAGAATTCCGACTTAAAATGAATTCTGTATATTCAATTAAAGTTCAAAACTCGATTTACGAACTACCACGCCATTTCGAGTTCGTTTTAATATAAATATAATCATTTCATCGTCGTTTAATAACGAATTTAATATTAAAAATCCATTAATATTTCGAATATAATATTTAAATCAGTTCAAATGTTCGAATTAAATGGCCGAAAAATTCGGGTCGTTACATTGAATTCTATGAACCGAAAGTCATGAATATAAACAGACGAGGAATGAGGAGAATAAGCCTAGCTAAACCTTATCCCGATACCACCATATCTATATTCATATCCTAGTACTATTTTGGCTACCGTGAATTTAGATCTACCTTCTAATGCTTCAAAAGTTGAAAATGAAATAGTCGATATTTCACATATCAATATGATTTCGATTATTGAAAAGGGGATGCAAACGAAATAACTAAAACAATAGTTAAAAACATAATTTCAAAATAAAATGATAATGAAATAATTGTTTTCCATTACTTTTAAAATTCATAAAGATATCAAAACGTAATCAGACAAGTAAAATTACTTTTAAAATTTTAGTAAATTTATCATGGAAATTTTTAAAATTTTATTTTTTTGGAATATTAAATGTTAAATATAACAAGTATTTTCATTATTAAATACTAAAAAAGAAATAATAAATATCACTACTTAGCTATTTAAAATTACGTATTAATAAAAAATTATTTAAAATAAATGATCAATACATAGTAAATGTTAATTTTTATTATTTAATAGAACTTATCAATTATTAATTACTAAATAATAAATATTAATTACTAGAAAATAAATATTAATTATTACTATATATAATTTAGTATCTATTACTATTTGTTAACAATAAGTTATTAGTTATAATTATAGTGGTATAATATTAAATATTTATATATAATCATTAGTTATACCTATGAATTATTTAGTACTAAAATAAGTATTATTCTTTAATTATTAAATATCAAGTACTAAATGGTATGTATATTTATCAATTTTTAAATACTAATTGCCTTGTCAAAAAAAATATTAATTACTTATTAAAAAGAGTATGAAATATAAATTGCTTATTGGTTATTATATACTAACCTTAATCATTAATTGTTAATTATTAATAAATTATATTATTAATGATTGGTAATTAATAATCAATATTGTGATATTATTGTTAGTATCTAGTAACATATGATTAACATAATATTATTAATGATTAATTATTAAATGTTAAAAAATAATAAATATTAATTTCTTAAATTAGTTATTGATTATTGAAAATTTAAAATCCGAAGCATACATTTATTACAATGACGTTTTATGATTTTCGTAAAGTTGGCATGATTTACGACGAGTGTATTTTGCCTGTTGTAAAATTGGTACTATTACAATGTGCATTATACCATTGTAAAATTAACTCCTTTTGCAACGGGCATTTTCAGACCATTGTAAAATTGCCACTTATTACAATGGGCATTTATTGAATGTCGTAAAATATCCATCTGTTACAACGGCTGTGAAATGATCTTTATAATAGTGTTCAATTACAACGGGTAGTAATTATACATTGTACAAAGGGTGTTTTATAGGACATCTATTACAACGGGCCAGATTGGACCATTGTAATATCACTTTATTACAACAGGCAGGCGACGCCCGCTGTAAAAAGGGCGTTGTAATAGGGTATTTTTGTTGTAGTAAAACAACCTACCTCAGATATCATTGTTGAAAGTTATGTGTATATTATAGGCTTTACCCTATATTAAATCCGTGTTTTCTTGCTAGTAACATAATATCAGTAATTGTAGCTAAAAAGAAGTATAAAGAAATTCAAATAAATCAAACAAACAAGAACAATAAAAGTATTATACCTGAAATCAATGTGAACAGATTTTATTCTTTGATCTGAAATAAAAACTGAAAATTAGAAAAATAAACAAAGACACCTAAGTTTGCAACCAATAACAGGAAAGATAAAAACTAATAATGTACCTCAAATTAGACAGTTATTCTTCTGGATCTGAAACAAATAAATGAAAAAAAGATAAACGAATCAGTCGACAAAATAATTAGTACCATGCTAGAGACTCAAGCAAAGAAAGCTCGTTTATGCGCTGGTCGCGCTTAGCAAAGTTGACAGAATAGCAAAAATCTTGGCTCGGGTTTCGGTGTCCCTTGAATGAGAAAAGAGTCGAATAAAATGGAAGAAAGGTTCTCTTAAATAAGAAAGAATCGAATGAGATCGAAAAGAATGAAAGAAATGGTATTATTCTATGAAAATCGTCTGTGTGTATCAACCGTCCTTGTACACACTTGTAACACGTGACTCCAACAGGATATGGTCACGATTGTATGGTCTGTTCTAACACTTTTAGCTATACAAAATCATGTTGTATTGACTAATCCTTCCGATTGTATGGTCTGTTCTAATTTTGTAAAAAAAATTTGACAGGATAAGAGAATGGTAAATATTTGTGCATCACTAGATCGATTACATATAATTCTAAATGATAATTTGAAATCTATCAAATGATGATTAACAAGTATAATTTTGAATACAATTATATTTTGATCGGTAATATTTTAACTATTTTAGAATTACATTGGATGTGGCATTGCAAAATTAATTGTTTAATTTTCGAAAAAATTCTACACATTTAAGTAAAAAAATTGTGATTACAATGATTATTCCATCTAAATTAATTACATCAAAATTATTAACTTGTATAACTCATTGGTAATATATTTAAAATATTGTAAGAAAAGTCGGCATATACGTTAGTTTGCCTGTTTAACAAGATGATATTGTATGTGGTGCTCGTGGACCAGGCTAGGTGCACTAGGGAAGGTTTTACAGCTCTGGTCGGTTTCCCTCCTGAACAAATTCAAAAAAAATGATACTCTCAAAGACAAAATAGTTTATACTTTAGTTTTACGATACTAATAATTGGCTAGGAAAAATGTCATGATACCAATAGTTTTCGCAATGTTTTTCACCACTTAGCAGGATGGTATAAACCATCACTAATGCATCGGTATTGCGTTGCGATTTTCGATGTTTTTTTGTTAGAAAAAATGCCACGATACCAGCAGTTTTTGTGATGTTTTTTCTCAATTTAGTTAGGTGGTAACAACCATTGATAATACGTTGGTGTTGCGTTGCGATTTTTGACGGTTTTTTTTGTCGGTGTTTAGGCATCTGTGACGACCCCATTTCCCGTTCATACGGAGACAAGGGTAATCTTCGGGAAATCGTTCTCTTACTGATTGACAGTTAGTGACTGATGAAATGAAATGATACGTGTGTATGTTAGTGTTGCACTTGTTTATTACATATGCGAGTTGCTCAGAAAGACCGGGTTTATCCCATTCTGAATAACTGAATCGACGATAAGAAATCGAAGATGAAGACGGTGGTAGAAGACCAGAGATCTTCACCTCGTTTGGATGGTAACCGAGGTCCTGATTGGGAGGCATCCCAAAATATGGATAATGAGTGGTGATCGTCCAGACGTATGTGGTGATCGATGGGTTTGCGAGGTATTTAGTGCCTCCGGTTTCGTTCAGACCCAGAACGGACTTGTAAATGGACTGTGTGTCTGACATTGGACATTATTATGTGTTGATTGATCTCTGTTAAATATACATCTCTTTGGCGGCGGAGAATTTATTCTTTTGCTTAACGCCCTTCTCTGAAACGCACGAGCTCAGAGGTTGTATATCGATGGACATCAGTCGCATGGCATGAATTGCTAGTGTGGTATGCCTAAGTAGCAAATGATCAGGGCTTCTATTGAAAAGCAAAGTCTTGTGGTGATGATCAAAGCACCGCTTGTGTGGCGTAGCTTTGTGTATAACGTGAATTCGCGAGCCTCACACCCCGGTATGAACCAGAAACGGGAGCAGGACCTCAGGGGGGACGTGCTTTTTCTTTCTAGCTAAAAGTGGCGTCAATGGTTTTACACGCCCTGACGAGTTTGACTTATGTGGTTGTTGCTGTTGCGAGGCGCCTCGGTTTGATCGGACGATCCGGGTCCGATGGAGTCATTCGTTGGCTCATTTACGCCCCAAAGGGCGGAGAAACGCATTGTTCAGGCATTATAATCCACTTCGTGTGGACCAGCCCTGATGATCCAAGGTACGGTTACGGCTGTACCTGAGACTAGGGCCAGACAGTCTTGAATTCGGTACGGACTATCTTTTGTCTTGGTTCATAACGGAAATCCAATTTCCAAATACGTGACTGTGCGGTTTTGATTGTATACTTATATATGACGACATAGTGGTATGGGGCATTAATGCCGTATATGATTGATAGTTATGATTTGAAATTGTTTTTAAAACATATAAACACTAGCAATAATATCAAATGCTTTTGTTTTATTTGTATCAAGCATATTTTGGTCGTTATAAGGTAAAAGCTCTATCCTCCGGTTTGCGTTGCATTGTGTGATGGGAACTGAGTCTTATAATGGCTTCATTTTGATAAAAAGCATTGCGAGGTTTAAAGGAATGATTTGTTTTAAAGCACTGGCAATCCAATGGAGTAAACCCGTTCCACGAAAGTGGCGTGGTCCTGTGATTAGCCATATTATAAATGTGTTGAGTAGATTTCTCATACCAGTCCCATGACTGACTCGTAGTTTGTTTCACTTTCAAACTCAGGTGCCCCTTTTTCTACACAGGCAACCTTGTATTCAGGTTTAGCAGGCTTTATCCGGATAGCTGGAGCTGAAGATGGATTCTATCATTTATCTCTTTTTATGCTGTTCAGCTCCTATTGTACATATTTTGTTTGTTTCCGCTGTAGACATTTATGTATAGCTGAACTGTATTTGTACTAAGTAAGATCCTCTATACTGAGTAACTCTGATGATTACTTTTATCCAGTATATTCTATGGTTCATTATCTGGTGTATTTATTTACTTATGTTCTGCTGTTATCTGTTTCTGTGTTATATTCCAAAGATTACCCTTGTCTCCGTCTGAACGGGAAATGGGGTCGTCAGAATGTGGTATCAGAGCTTTGGTTAAGCTTAGTGCTAGAATATAACATATTAACGAACTCGTCAGAAATAGAACCAGAAGTGTTCTAGGACGAGTAACTCATTACAGAAAGGATCAGTAATATCCTAGTATGAGTAAAGCAGAATGAAATTACACCTCGATAGACACATTTACATTTGAAGTATGTGTTTCTATATTTTAAAATATCTTTTCTGTGATCTGACACTTGATCTGCTGTTTGCAGAAGTACTAGAAAAACGAGTGTCAGAAGCAGAAGGAATGCAGAACCAGATTTAGAGGCTCTATTTAAGTGATATCAAAATCTGGGTGGAGCACAATTCTCGGGCAATGAATCTATTATTCAAACTCAAGCTTGGGTGAGCTCTGCAGAAAGAATATTTGAGCGTTTCCAGCTGAGAGACGACCAGAAAAGATTAGTAGCATCTTGGGCGCTCAATGGAGAAGCTTTAATATGGTGGGATACAATCATAAAAGATAATCCAGAAGGTGATATCACCTGGGATAGATTCAAAGAGATTTTCCTAGGAAGATTTACTCCTCCTGAAGTGACTGAGCGATTGTGTGATGAATTTTCTTATCTGATACAAGGTGATATGACCATCCCAGAATATCATAAGAAATTCAACGAACTTGCTCACTTTGCTCCTCATCTGATTCAAGGTCCAAAGAGGAAAAATCTGAGATTTATTCATGGCCTGCAAAGGAGATATCAAAATAGCGTGATGAGGAATGTGAAGCTCCCTTTTTCTGAAATGATTTATATGGCTTATCAGTATGAAGATCTCCATAAGAAAGGTATGTTGTGCGACGAAGAGGAAGTCAGCTCGAGTAACAAGGGGAGTCTGAAACTGGTATTCCCGAAGCCAGTACGAGGTCTGGGGTCAGTAAGAAGCCCAGTGCCAAGAGAAAAAGGGCTAAATCTAAGAAGGAACCAGTAACAACTGCCACATGCTCTAACTGCAATAAACAGGGGCATCTAACCAGGAAGTGTAAATCCTCGAAGAAACGAAAGGAGGATGGGTTTAAATCCGGCAAGAAGCTCCAGTAAAGTAAAAGATGCAATCAATGCCATCGGTTTGGTCATTGTAAAGCAAGATTGCCGGCTGTTAAAAACGACCAAAGAAGCTCAGGTAAATGAAGTAGCAGAAACTTCTGAGCCCTCAGCTAGTCAAGAAAGGGCCGATGTTTTAGAAGGCACGCTTACTGTCAAAGACATTCCTGTTAAAGTACTGTTTGACACCGGCGCGTCGCGAAGCTTTGTTGCAAAGGATGCAGCTAAGAAGCTGGATTTGAATTTGAAGAAGCTCAAGGAACCAATGACTGTCCAGAATCCAGTTGGGGGTTCCATTGATCTCAGTTGGGTTTGTGGAGTGCCGGTTTCTTTCTCTCATTATCGGTTTCCTACCATCGCGGTCGTCATGAATTTTAAAGAGTTTGATCTTATCTTGGGGTTAGACTGGTTGACCAAATATGAAGCTGAAGTTAAATGCGCCGACAGAGTCGTAAAGGCGAAGATTAAATCAGGTGATTATATAACCATTCCCTGTGAAGGTCAGAATGCAAATAGAAAAGACTTTTGGTCGGCTCTAAATGTTTCTCCAGCCCAAATAGAAAATATCCCTGAAGTTACAGAGAATATCTTTGATGAGGTCAGAAATAATAGTTAATTTAATCAACAATAGAATAATGGTAGGATTTATTCATTTAAATCACACATTGAACTGATTAGAAAATAGATAGAAATATATATATACATGTGCATTATATATGTTTGAACAGGTAAATGGATAGCTGTTGAGTAAAGATTTTATTTGCGTGCCTGACAAATAGGTAAACCTTAATGAGTTGGATGCGAAATATTATTATATCAACTCCTATGAATGCCATTGGATGCGGAGTGCTGGTTTTTCTGTGTGAAATAATAAATATTGCCATAGGATAGTAACAATTAATTTTGAACTACATTACATGGCATACTTCTGAAGATAGGCATACTTCATCATATACCACATAAGCATTTGGAGCTTGTGTGACGAGGTGGAAGATTTACCATACGAGCGAGAGGCTTGTATGGCGATGACTATATTTTACAGGTTGAACTGATGACTGATATGGACTATTTAAATTGTAACGATAAAATTGCCAGATTAATAAAAACCCCACACGGGTCTGGAGTTGACAATAATCATGTCTCTCTAGTTATTAGATACGACACATGGACTATTTATTTCCCACACGGGACAGGGTGACGAGAATTTATTCTCTGGAGTTATTATCAATACACGCTCCCCTGTAAACACCAGAATATATCACTATAAATATGTGTATGCTTATTAGGATTTATTGGGTACCTAATACGGCCCAATAAATTTCCAAACCTCTCCCCGTACAAAGGAGGTTATGGCGAAATTTTTCGAAAATTCTGGGTGTTAGCCAAATTTTTGAAGAATTTGAAAATTCTCAAAAACAGAAAGTTGGAGAATTGAAGCCAGATCGAACGTAGAGTTGATTAATCAAACCACTTTCGACTTTGTTCCTTTTCGGGGACGAAAAGTTTTAAGTGGGGGAGATTGTAACGAGCTAGAAAATCTGAACCAATTTAAATTTTTTAAATTGGCTAAATAATGGATTTTAAATATTTAAAATAAAATATTTTAAATAATAGCGATGAAAAGTGAGTTTGAATCGACAATTGAAAACGAATATAATTATTTATAATTATAAACAAGGCCTGAAAAGGCGCTGTAGTTTCAAAAATTGAATCCAAACTTTGTCAGACTGTACCGGGTGCAAAACAAAACGGATTTGAGTGAAACCAAAAATATTTAAATCTGTTAGTGAATACCTTTCTAACGAATCTGAAAAATCGAATTTTCATAGCGGAAAGCAAAAGTTATGGCCGAATGAATTTTCAGAAAGGTCGCTATGGAATTTATATAGCCCGTGAAATTGGCCATTTTGCAAACGACCTCGGAATTCGACGAAACCACATTTGTTGGATCCGGGATGTGAAGTTATTGCTAGGTTTCAAATTTCATAAAATTTGAAGCTAGTATGTGAGCGTGGCAAAGGAAAACGTGTTTTGATCAATTACAGTTAAATTGGATCGACCAGAAATGGGCCTTTTTGCAAACGGTCTCAGAATTCGACGAAACTAGTTTTGTTGGGACTGTATCGTCAAAAACATAGCTAGATTTATTTTTCTGGAATTTTTCGAATCAGTATGGGGCCCTGGCAAATTGAAATGTACGTTCAAATTGAATATTGAATGTTATATATTTTAATTTGAAGGAAAACTGACTGAAACATTCGAATGGGCCTACGAAACATATCCCATTGTATTCGGAATGGGGGTAAAACGCTGGGGATGGCAGTCGTTGGGTTTATATTGGTGGTCATGACAGAAAACCCCTTTAAAACTCCCCCGACCAATCATTTTTTTTAATAATAAAAAAGAAAAATCCTTTTTTCTCTCTCCCCGTAATAGCCGATCGACGACGGAAAGGAGTTCGCCGTTTCCTATTCATTTTTCGACCAATCCACGCAGTAATAGACCCCGACCCAGTTGAAACTTTTGTAGTACTCGTCGAGGGCTTCAAATCTATACCTCCCACGCCACCCCTCGTTCGCTGTACCTTGAGATTCACGCCCTCGAAGTCGTTGACTTCGCGCCGCCGTAACCCGCCAGATCCGCCACCGAGTGCCACCAAACCCCTGTCGATCTGTGCGCCTCTCGGAGCACTACAAGGTGGCAGGGGCCGATCATCACCAAGCTGCACGGATTGCGAGAAAAGATCAGACCTAGTTTTGAAGGTTTCGTAGAGGTAACGGCCTATTTTAATTTCAACTATATTATAACACTTTAAAGCGCTACGGTTTTTGATTTCACTGTAAAAATCATATCTTTTTCGTTTCTTGACGAAATTCAGTGAAACAAGAGACAGTGGACTCGTGTGGACGTCTTCTACATTCTAGAAGAGACCGCATATTTTTCGGAGCCTTCTGCTATTTTTGGTGGAGTGGAACCCAAAGTGAGATTTCTAATTTATAAACGATATGGAAAACGACGATGTATAAATTATATAGTCGATGTATGAGTTATATAAGCGTTGTACACCTCATGTATAAGCGTTGTATAAGTTGTACGTTCGATGTATAAGTTATATATGCATTGTAAAAAATTATATATGTGTTGAAATAGAAGTGAATTGCTATATATATATATATATATATATATATATATATATATGCGCACCTCGTCCACAAACCATGGACGATATTTATTGGTTGTGATTGGTGTGAAAATTGATTAATAGCGAATGGTTGATTGGAATTGTTTGTGGTTGATATTGATTGATTGTGGTTGAGAAATATTTGGTTGAAACCATATAGGATTAGTTTGTGGAAATGAAATAAATATACATGCCGCCTGCGTGCGAACTAGATGCATGATCCCCATTGTCAAAAACCGCGAGGTTTTAAGGTAGATCGAGGAGCTGTACTAGGGACGGTCCCGGTTTTAACTACCCTGCCGTTATGCTGCCGGAATTTTGAATAATATTCATGTGTTTGAATTATTTTCATTTGTTGAAACTATATTTATTCGTTGAATAGAAAACCTTCATGTGTTAAGTCGATATCCATTCGTTGGATAGAAATTCATGTGTTGAATGGTGTTCGTGTTTTAAATATAAAAATCACATTTTTATCTATATATATAAACTATAGAAAACCTTCATGTGTTGAATCGATATTCATTTGTTGAATAGAAATTCATGTGTTGAATGGTGTTCGTGTTTTAAATATAAAAATCACATTTTTATCTATATATAGAAACTATAGAAAACCTTCATGTGTTGAATTGAAATTCATTCGTTGAATTGAAATTCATGTGTTGAATGGTATTCATATTTTGAAATAAATTGTTTTATAATAAAAATCACATTTTTATCATCTATATGAAATGTATAAAATAATCCCGTTTTGAAAGAAATTGTTTTATACTAAAAATCCTATTTTTATTACCTATATGAACTATATAAAATAATAGAGTTTTGAAATGAATTGTTTTACAATAAAAATCACATTTTTATTATATAAATGAATTGTTAAAAATAGTGAAGTGTTGAAATAGAAGAAAGTTAGATAAAAATATCATTTTTATCAAATGTAAGAAAAGAATATAGCTTTGAAATCGAAGAATCGATATATATATATATATATATAAATAGAATTAAAATATATCGAATAACGATGCTGTAGTTCGTATTTTGAAACCGTGATCTCAAACGATTAGTACGGGAGATCCGACCATCGGATTTTCCTAAAATCGCAACCGTTGGGTTCGCTTTGGAAAAACCTTTCCAATGGCACCAACTTTGTAAAAATCCAACGGTTGGATTGTCTGGAATGTTTAATTCAAATCTGAAGAAAAACAGCGCCAGAATCGATTATATTTATATATATATATAATATAATTATATTTAATCGAATAACGAAGCTGCAGTTCGTATTTTGAAATCGGAACTTCAAACGATTATACTGGGAGATCCGACCGTCGGATTTTCCCGAAACTGGAACCGATGGATTCGTTTTGAAAAGATCTTTCTAATGATGTAAATTTTGTGAAGATCCAACAGTTAGATTTTCAGATATGTGTAAATCAAATCTGAAGAAAAGCAGCGCCACGGTCGCGTTATGGCCCGAAGCGTCGCTTTGAATAAATTAGCTATTTTAAAATAAATAAAAATAGCGATAAATCGTTATAAAATATTATAAACGATATGTGTAACGACCCGCATTTTTATCGGTTTATATTTGAATATTTAAATCAGTTTAAATATTGAATTCTTAATATAAGTAAATTTAAATATTAATTAAAACGAAGTTGAACGTATAAAAATATATATTAAATATAATCGAGCTCAGAACGACGCTGCAGTTCGTAATTTAACGTTCTGAACTTCAACTGAGTGTACAGAAACCAGTTTAAATCGGATTTCTGCAAAACAAGAAATATTGGAATCTGTTGAACTGTATCTTTCTGACAGAAGTGAAATATTGAGATTTCGTCGTATAGATTGCAAGATATGTCAAAATCAAATATTCAGAAAGTCGCTATGAAATTGTATATCGACCATAACGGTTTATTTGAAATAACTTCTTATCGGTTTCGAATTCAGACAAGGTTCTTTTGAGGCGCAGCGATAATTTAATTTTTAGAATTTTACTGTAATTTTTAATTAATTAAATACGCAACTTTTTATTTGGAGTACTTTGCACCCTATATCAATATTTTGGGGTTTCAAAATATGAGTCAACCTACCGGTATTATTATATTTTTGGGATCGTGGCACCTCGCTGGACACGATGATATTTTTATTTCTGTCCATAGCCGACGATAAATAAACGAAGTCCTTCGTAACCAGTACCGTAGTAATGTCAAGTATATATATAGTAAACTAAAACTATTTGGACAATCCACTACAAAGCTAATTCCATCCTACTTCATGACAAAGACATTACGGACATGCTATTTACCTTCCCCAGCTACAATTCGAAAAGCCAAAGTACTGTCGGTACTACCATATACAAATCCACAGGCTCATCCCTTGTCCAGGCAAATCAAACTGCTAATCTAAAAACTACCTGTCAAAGGAAAACATACCTAGCATACTACTTGTATTTTCACATTGACGGAAGGCTATATATATATATATATATTTATATTAAAAAAAAATCTAACTCATAACATATCTCGTACCCTAAGCTAATAAATAATGTATTCATCTTACCACCTGTTTTCACATGGCTAACGCCAGACTAATGCCACCCTATGTTTGTACCACTACCCATCTATTCTATGTTTTCACGCATACCAATTAACACAGACCTTCCATCAACTTCCCATCACAGTATGAATAGTCATACACCATTGCCGACCTACTTGTGCAAACCTCCCTATGCCTAACGTAGCTTTCCTGTACATTCCTTGGGTGCCAAGTCTTTGCAATCCTATATATATGCTATTTTCATTCTTCTTTACTTCAGTAAATTACTCGAGAGTTTAATGGCTCCTTAAAAATCCAAATACAAATTGAAATATAATATAAAATAAAGTGTATATATATATATACGTCGGTTGGTGAAGAGAAAAGGGGTGTGGAGCGTGAGGACGGCCTCGTTGGTGAAGGTTTTGCTGCATGCGGATATGGGAAGTCTGGACGTGGTGCATGGATATGTTGAGGAGGGTACATGCAGAGAAAGGACATCAGAAGGGCGGAAGAAAAGAAGGGCGGAAGAATGTGAAGTAGGGGTTTTTACACCATTCAATACTATTGAGGCAGTTCCGTTCAGCCTAGCAATAGGGACGGTGGCAAGAAGCTTTGAAAAGGGGGACCGGAGATGTTGTGAGGAGGTGAACAGTAGGGTTTCAGACGTTGAGTTATACAAAGCTGTCAGGGAATAGCTTGCAACATGTATGCAAAACGGGAGGATGGCTTTGTGCATGGAAAGTGGAAAGCTACGTGAGTAAACTGTCCTTTTTATTCATTAATTTTGTTAAGATATCTATGTGTACATCTATTACCCTGAATATATACATGTTTGGTTGATTTAAAATATTAAAACTGGAAGTGCATAAATATGTGAACAAGTGACCAACTGTGTCTACACTAGTGAGTAAATTCCATTTTTTTTTTTTTAAAAAAAAATTGTTGATGATTTTTCAATAATTGCCGAACTAACATCATAAGCGGTATTATCCCATTTTTCCAATAATTGCCGAACTGAGAGAATGTAACAAATAAGAAATAGAGAATAGAAAAGGTAGAAAACAGAAAGAGGAATGTTGATTGAAGCTTGGTGGTATGAGAAGAGAATGGGTGTAGGTGCAGCATTTGTTTGAGGTGCTTGCATGTAAATAATGGTGAGGATCCATTGTTTGGGTTTAGCATTTGTTGGGGTACCAACGTAAAAGGCAAACAAAAGAAGAAAGGGTGACTGTAGTATAGAAGAGGAGGTGCGGCAAGGGATTGGGAAATAAGAGGCGCAGCATATTTTATATAGATGAAACATATCCCCAACGCATTGATACCACGTTGGGCTGAAGTATTTGGGCCTTTTTGGGCTAAAGTATTTGGTCCGAAATTATTTTAAAAAAAAAAAAAAAAAAACAATGACAAGAATGAAGAGTTGGGGCACGAAAGATGAAAGGAATGGAGGTTCCGCCTATTGCTTGATGCGGGTAGTAGCATGGGCACTGCCTTTTGTTTTCAGCGTGATCATGGGCCTCAACAACAACAAAAAAAAAAAAAAAAAAAAATTAATATAATTATATATGTACATTGATGTATTGTATATATAAGTTTAAGAACACGTGTCGAACAGATTTTGGTTCGTGTGTATAGATGAGTCGATCGATACCGTGTGTAAGTGGCTTGAAGGAAGTTATCGGGTTTTAACAGCTCTCGTTAAAGGAATTATGAGATGATTGTTTTTATGTTAAATACCATCAAAAATTTATCAAACGTAAATTTAGTCGTTAAATTAAATTAACACGTAAATTGTTGTGATAGATGAGTAATGATCTATAACTCAATAAATTCTAAATTGTTTATTCAGTTAATTAATTGATTAACCGAGAGGTGTTAACCATACTTATATATTGTATGTTGACACCCGTTAGTAGAAATAAACACCGTTCCACTGTAAATCTGTATTTTTCTGACTTGTTTGAATACCCTGTTAGTAGAAATAAACACCGTCCTGGTATTGTGTTAGTTTGACGCATTTTACCAGTAAATATATGCTGTGGAGATATTACATTATCAGTTGATAATATTTAATTATATTTACATATCTAGGATGTAAATTTGGTTAACGACATGAACGTCGTATAGAACCATGGTATGCCGTTGGGACTGCTAAGCTATAATTTCTGTAAAGTAAATCAGAAATTAACTCCAGTTGTTAACAATTGAATAATTGTTTTAAGAACAATTAAAAATGATTATTTTAAATTAATGTTAAATAAAAAGGGTCGTTGATTGCGAAATGGTTAGTTGTACAATTTGAATGGATGTTTGTTTTTACTTCGATAGTTAAATAACCAACTATCGAAGTGTTTTGACCATCGTTGTCAATACGGAGAGACCGGTTGGATTTGTTATCCGAAAACCACTCCGTGTAGGCATAAGCGTTGCGAACTTGATTATGCTGAAGACAATTAAAGACGGAGTGAAATGCAAGGGTCGTCCTATTTCAGAATGGTGTTTTCTGTTTGTCCAGTTCCAGGACAACTTGTATGGACGAATGTCCGACAGAGTATTCCTAACGGTCACATAAGACGATCTTTTCAAGATGATACGTCTGGTGGCGGAGAAATTCGTTTCTCTTGGCTTTTATACCCGTAATATCTTGGAAAGATCAACTAGTGATTTGATGGGTTTGACGATGTGGCATTCAAAGTGTATGGTGGCCAGATGTTCTAAAAGGTAGGCGTAGCCTCAAGCTTCACAACCGGGAAATGACAAAAAATCGGGCAGGCAGCATGGCTATGTGGGTCGCTCCCATTAGGGTGTATAATCACCTATCTAGAGAAATTCATTTTGTTTCTAAATCTATCGATTCTGCCCATTCGGGAACGGTGGTTTGAGTCCAACCGTTGGTGATATACATTCGATACACTCAAGCGAAATGAGTGGTCGGTCATGTGTGGGCCGGGTTGCAAGACGTTCTTGTTGAACCCAGGTGTATTTGCCTCTAGAGATACATCGTCGGAAGGTGGTCCCATACCTTGTCATAGTTGGAATCCAATCTCCAATAAGCACCCTGCGGTTTTCGATTTTATACTATGTATGTAGAGCGTGAGATGCAAGCGTTCTACTATTTGGTTATTTACTTGATTAGACATTATTATAATATCACTGGATTTTGATATCAATAATGATTTGGGTTATAGTAAGGTAAAAACCGTCCATGTTTATGTGTGGGCTGGTCTTACTATTATCCTTTTGTTTCAAAAAGGATTTTCAAAGTTAAGCCATATGGTTGGAATTTACTCACACCAGTCCCATGACTGACCCAGAGTTTATTTTGTTTGTTTTCCCTAAACTCTTGGGTGCCCAAATTTGTACGGGCAGTCAAGTGTTTCAGGCTTTTACAGATACGCTTGAAGGAGCTAAAAGCAGAAGGCTTCACCGTTAGTATTTAGAGACTATTTCCGCTGTGATATGATGTATTGTACTCTGATAATGGTATGTATATACAATACAGTTTTGTATTTCAAAGTTATGTTATACAATATATTTTATTCGTTCCGCTGTGAGATTCGTGTTTACTCTGATTATGTTCAGCTGTGTTCTTCTTCTTCTTCTATTCTATTAGTTCTATCTTTTCTATCTCATCCTCTAACTTCTTTCTATTAATGGTCCGGTATTTTCGATGTCTGAACAGTCGACGCTGGGTTTTGTGTCGATTTTCGGAGTCGAAAATCCTCGGGTCGTTACAGTGGTATCAGAGCTAAAGGTTAAGTGATTACCTTGGCTCTGTGGCGTAGCTCAATAGAGATGGAGTTAGTAATACTCTAGATTGAGTGTATATATATGAGCGCGTATTTGTAAATTTATATAAAAACTCTTTTATATTGTGTTGATTGATCTGATGAGTGGTATATAAATTCCAGATCGACGCGTTTAGCTGACGAGGTCGATAGGGATTTATAAACGCTTGGATAGAGAATTTCGACATAGTATTGTTTTGAAAGAGAGTAAATGAGATAATATTACTCGAAATATATTTTGATGTAAAGAAACATATATATTGGAATTATCTAATATATATTGAATGTGTTGGGTGAACTTATGATCGAATAAGATTTATAATTGAATTGGTTATATAAATTACCAATCGAAATATTTTATAAGTATAATATGTAAAATCAGATGAACTGAATCTGAAATTTAAACCAGAATTGGAATAAAAATTCCGAAGTATGAAAATGTTTGTAAATGAAATTTGAATTAAATATATGGAATTTTAAGATCCTGGGGAGATTTTAAATGTTTTCCAAGTATTGTTAAAGATATTTTGAAATAATTTCAAAATGAAAGCATTTGAGAATGAGTTTTGGAAATAATATAGTATTGAACTCACTTGGGTCACTGGAAAATAATTCCGACGATGTGCGCGCCATCATCGGTGTTCGTTTTCGAGTTTCTAAGTGACGGATTACTACCAAAGATTTTGTTTTGAAATAAGTTGTCAGGAATTCAAAGGTTTTTGAATTGCTATGTTATGAATATATATGATTTCAAACTGATTTGAAATGAAAACCCTAGGAACTTGAATTCTGAAATTTAAATCTTACTTATGAAATATATAAATAAAGAATTTAACTAAGTCAAATAAAATTGGAGTTGAATTGAAGCCAAGTAGGTGGAAAACGCACTAGAATAAGGATTTGACTTGGCAAAGTAGTTGAGTTGTGGAACCGAACTTGGTTTGGAAATTTGATTATTTGGAATTAGAATTGAACTGGGTTTGAAAAAGAATTTTGAGTTGGGATGTAAGAGAATTATTGATTGAGAATAAACTGACTGGAGATCAGTTGGAGATGCATTTGGGTATGCTGAATGGATTGCAAATGGAAGCGAGATAGTTGGATGCCCAATGAAGGGAGAAGGTCCAGAGTGGCGTGTGGTAGTAGTACCGAATGAACAGTGCAGCAGAGAGGCTGACGAAATTCTCCGAAAATTAAAGTGTCAGAAAATTTTCAGAATTTTGAAAATTTTCATTACAAAGAAGGGGGATTAATATTTTGATCAGTTCAGTTGGAACTGAAATTATGAAGTAAACTAAGAAGATTTTTAACGTGTTTACAACAAAAATTATAGCATTTCCCTATCTTAGCAATTTCGAGGACGAAATTATTTTAAGGGGGAAGGAATGTAACGACCCGCATTTTTATCGGTTTATATTTGAATATTTAAATCAGTTTAAATATTGAATTCTTAATATAAGTAAATTTAAATATTAATTAAAACGAAGTTGAACGTATAAAAATATATATTAAATATAATCGAGCTCAGAACGACGCTGCAGTTCGTAATTTAACGTTCTGAACTTCAACTGAGTGTACAGAAACCAGTTTAAATCGGATTTCTGCAAAACAAGAAATATTGGAATCTGTTGAACTGTATCTTTCTGACAGAAGTGAAATATTGAGATTTCGTCGTATAGATTGCAAGATATGTCAAAATCAAATATTCAGAAAGTCGCTATGAAATTGTATATCGACCATAACGGTTTATTTGAAATAACTTCTTATCGGTTTCGAATTCAGACAAGGTTCTTTTGAGGCGCAGCGATAATTTAATTTTTAGAATTTTACTGTAATTTTTAATTAATTAAATACGCAACTTTTTATTTGGAGTACTTTGCACCCTATATCAATATTTTGGGGTTTCAAAATATGAGTCAACCTACCGGTATTATTATATTTTTGGGATCGTGGCACCTCGCTGGACACGATGATATTTTTATTTCTGTCCATAGCCGACGATAAATAAACGAAGTCCTTCGTAACCAGTACCGTAGTAATGTCAAGTATATATATAGTAAACTAAAACTATTTGGACAATCCACTACAAAGCTAATTCCATCCTACTTCATGACAAAGACATTACGGACATGCTATTTACCTTCCCCAGCTACAATTCGAAAAGCCAAAGTACTGTCGGTACTACCATATACAAATCCACAGGCTCATCCCTTGTCCAGGCAAATCAAACTGCTAATCTAAAAACTACCTGTCAAAGGAAAACATGCCTAGCATACTACTTGTATTTTCACATTGACGGAAGGCTATATATATATATATATATTTATATTAAAAAAAAATCTAACTCATAACATATCTCGTACCCTAAGCTAATAAATAATGTATTCATCTTACCACCTGTTTTCACATGGCTAACGCCAGACTAATGCCACCCTATGTTTGTACCACTACCCATCTATTCTATGTTTTCACGCATACCAATTAACACAGACCTTCCATCAACTTCCCATCACAGTATGAATAGTCATACACCATTGCCGACCTACTTGTGCAAACCTCCCTATGCCTAACGTAGCTTTCCTGTACATTCCTTGGGTGCCAAGTCTTTGCAATCCTATATATATGCTATTTTCATTCTTCTTTACTTCAGTAAATTACTCGAGAGTTTAATGGCTCCTTAAAAATCCAAATACAAATTGAAATATAATATAAAATAAAGTGTATATATATATACGTCGGTTGGTGAAGAGAAAAGGGGTGTGGAGCGTGAGGACGGCCTCGTTGGTGAAGGTTTTGCTGCATGCGGATATGGGAAGTCTGGACGTGGTGCATGGATATGTTGAGGAGGGTACATGCAGAGAAAGGACATCAGAAGGGCGGAAGAAAAGAAGGGCGGAAGAATGTGAAGTAGGGGTTTTTACACCATTCAATACTATTGAGGCAGTTCCGTTCAGCCTAGCAATAGGGACGGTGGCAAGAAGCTTTGAAAAGGGGGACCGGAGATGTTGTGAGGAGGTGAACAGTAGGGTTTCAGACGTTGAGTTATACAAAGCTGTCAGGGAATAGCTTGCAACATGTATGCAAAACGGGAGGATGGCTTTGTGCATGGAAAGTGGAAAGCTACGTGAGTAAACTGTCCTTTTTATTCATTAATTTTGTTAAGATATCTATGTGTACATCTATTACCCTGAATATATACATGTTTGGTTGATTTAAAATATTAAAACTGGAAGTGCATAAATATGTGAACAAGTGACCAACTGTGTCTACACTAGTGAGTAAATTCCATTTTTTTTTTTAAAAAAAAAATTGTTGATGATTTTTCAATAATTGCCGAACTAACATCATAAGCGGTATTATCCCATTTTTCCAATAATTGCCGAACTGAGAGAATGTAACAAATAAGAAATAGAGAATAGAAAAGGTAGAAAACAGAAAGAGGAATGTTGATTGAAGCTTGGTGGTATGAGAAGAGAATGGGTGTAGGTGCAGCATTTGTTTGAGGTGCTTGCATGTAAATAATGGTGAGGATCCATTGTTTGGGTTTAGCATTTGTTGGGGTACCAACGTAAAAGGCAAACAAAAGAAGAAAGGGTGACTGTAGTATAGAAGAGGAGGTGCGGCAAGGGATTGGGAAATAAGAGGCGCAGCATATTTTATATAGATGAAACATATCCCCAACGCATTGATACCACGTTGGGCTGAAGTATTTGGGCCTTTTTGGGCTAAAGTATTTGGTCCGAAATTATTTAAAAAAAAAAAAAAAAAAAACAATGACAAGAATGAAGAGTTGGGGCACGAAAGATGAAAGGAATGGAGGTTCCGCCTATTGCTTGATGCGGGTAGTAGCATGGGCACTGCCTTTTGTTTTCAGCGTGATCATGGGCCTCAACAACAACAACAAAAAAAAAAAAAAAAAATTAATATAATTATATATGTACATTGATGTATTGTATATATAAGTTTAAGAACACGTGTCGAACAGATTTTGGTTCGTGTGTATAGATGAGTCGATCGATACCGTGTGTAAGTGGCTTGAAGGAAGTTATCGGGTTTTAACAGCTCTCGTTAAAGGAATTATGAGATGATTGTTTTTATGTTAAATACCATCAAAAATTTATCAAACGTAAATTTAGTTGTTAAATTAAATTAACACGTAAATTGTTGTGATAGATGAGTAATGATCTATAACTCAATAAATTCTAAATTGTTTATTCAGTTAATTAATTGATTAACCGAGAGGTGTTAACCATACTTATATATTGTATGTTGACACCCGTTAGTAGAAATAAACACCGTTCCACTGTAAATCTGTATTTTTCTGACTTGTTTGAATACCCTGTTAGTAGAAATAAACACCGTCCTGGTATTGTGTTAGTTTGACGCATTTTACCAGTAAATATATGCTGTGGAGATATTACATTATCAGTTGATAATATTTAATTATATTTACATATCTAGGATGTAAATTTGGTTAACGACATGAACGTCGTATAGAACCATGGTATGCCGTTGGGACTGCTAAGCTATAATTTCTGTAAAGTAAATCAGAAATTAACTCCAGTTGTTAACAATTGAATAATTGTTTTAAGAACAATTAAAAATGATTATTTTAAATTAATGTTAAATAAAAAGGGTCGTTGATTGCGAAATGGTTAGTTGTACAATTTGAATGGATGTTTGTTTTTACTTCGATAGTTAAATAACCAACTATCGAAGTGTTTTGACCATCGTTGTCAATACGGAGAGACCGGTTGGATTTGTTATCCGAAAACCACTCCGTGTAGGCATAAGCGTTGCGAACTTGATTATGCTGAAGACAATTAAAGACGGAGTGAAATGCAAGGGTCGTCCTATTTCAGAATGGTGTTTTCTGTTTGTCCAGTTCCAGGACAACTTGTATGGACGAATGTCCGACAGAGTATTCCTAACGGTCACATAAGACGATCTTTTCAAGATGATACGTCTGGTGGCGGAGAAATTCGTTTCTCTTGGCTTTTATACCCGTAATATCTTGGAAAGATCAACTAGTGATTTGATGGGTTTGACGATGTGGCATTCAAAGTGTATGGTGGCCAGATGTTCTAAAAGGTAGGCGTAGCCTCAAGCTTCACAACCGGGAAATGACAAAAAATCGGGCAGGCAGCATGGCTATGTGGGTCGCTCCCATTAGGGTGTATAATCACCTATCTAGAGAAATTCATTTTGTTTCTAAATCTATCGATTCTGCCCATTCGGGAACGGTGGTTTGAGTCCAACCGTTGGTGATATACATTCGATACACTCAAGCGAAATGAGTGGTCGGTCATGTGTGGGCCGGGTTGCAAGACGTTCTTGTTGAACCCAGGTGTATTTGCCTCTAGAGATACATCGTCGGAAGGTGGTCCCATACCTTGTCATAGTTGGAATCCAATCTCCAATAAGCACCCTGCGGTTTTCGATTTTATACTATGTATGTAGAGCGTGAGATGCAAGCGTTCTACTATTTGGTTATTTACTTGATTAGACATTATTATAATATCACTGGATTTTGATATCAATAATGATTTGGGTTATAGTAAGGTAAAAACCGTCCATGTTTATGTGTGGGCTGGTCTTACTATTATCCTTTTGTTTCAAAAAGGATTTTCAAAGTTAAGCCATATGGTTGGAATTTACTCACACCAGTCCCATGACTGACCCAGAGTTTATTTTGTTTGTTTTCCCTAAACTCTTGGGTGCCCAAATTTGTACGGGCAGTCAAGTGTTTCAGGCTTTTACAGATACGCTTGAAGGAGCTAAAAGCAGAAGGCTTCACCGTTAGTATTTAGAGACTATTTCCGCTGTGATATGATGTATTGTACTCTGATAATGGTATGTATATACAATACAGTTTTGTATTTCAAAGTTATGTTATACAATATATTTTATTCGTTCCGCTGTGAGATTCGTGTTTACTCTGATTATGTTCAGCTGTGTTCTTCTTCTTCTTCTATTCTATTAGTTCTATCTTTTCTATCTCATCCTCTAACTTCTTTCTATTAATGGTCCGGTATTTTCGATGTCTGAACAGTCGACGCTGGGTTTTGTGTCGATTTTCGGAGTCGAAAATCCTCGGGTCGTTACAATATGGGTGTGAAATATAGAAAATAACTGAAGGTTGGCTAAGTCGAATGGTTTCTCGGGTGTTGATCTGATGTTGGTTTCGGCCTTCGGGGTTAATATTTGGGAAATCGTTCTCTTACTGATTGACAGTTAGTGACTGATGAAATGAAATGATACGTGTGTATGTTAGTGTTGCACTTGTTTATTACATACGCGAGTTGCTCAGAAAGACCGGGTTTATCCCATTCTGAATAACTGAATCGACGATAAGAAATCGAAGATGAAGACGGTGGTAGAAGACCGGAGATCTTCACCTCGTTTGGATGGTAACCTAGGTCCTGATTGGGAGGCATCCCGAAATATGGATAATGAGTGGTGATCGTCCAGACGTACGTGGTGATCGATGGGTTTGCGAGGTATTTAGTGCCTCCGGTTTCGTTCAGACCCAGAACTGACTTGTAAATGGACTGTGTGTCTGACATTGGATTTTATTCTGTGTTGATTGATCTTTGTTAAATATACATCTGTTTGGCGGTGGAGAATTTATTCTTTTGCTTAACGCCCTTCTCTGAAACGCACGAGCTCAGAGGTTGTATATCGATGGACATCAGTTGCATGACATGAATTGCTAGTGTGCCATGCCTAAGTGGCAAATGATCAGGGCTTCTATTGAATAGAAAAGTCTTGTGGTGATAATCAAAGCACCGCCTGTGTGGTGTAGCTTTGTGTATAACGTGAATTCGCGAGCCTCACACCCTGGTATGAACCAGAAACGGGAGCAGGACCTCAGGGGGGACGTGCGTTTTCTTTCTAGCTAAAAGTGGCGTCAGTGGTTTTACACGCCCTGACAAGTTTGACTTATGTGGTTGTTGCTGTTGCGAGGCGCCTCGGTTTGATCGGACGATCCGGGTCCGATGGAGTCATTCGTTGGCTCATTTACGCCCCAAAGGGTGGAGAAATGCATTGTTCAGGCATTACAATCCACTTCGTGTGGGCCGGCCCTGACGATCCAAGGTACGGTTGCGGCTGTACCTGAGACTCGGGCTAGACAGTCTCGAATTCGGTAAGGACTATCTTTTGCCTTGGTTCATGACGGAAATCCAATTTCCAAATACGTGACTGTGCGGTTTTGATTGTATACCTATATATGACGACATAGTGGTATAGGGCATTAATGCCGTATATGATCGATAGTTATGATTTGAAATTGTTTTTACAACATATAAACACTAGCAATAATATCAAATGCTTTTGTTTTATTCGTATCAAGCATATTTTGGCCGTTATAAGGTAAAAACTCTATCCTCCGGTTTGCGTTGCATTGTGTGATGGGAACTGAGTCTTATAATGGCTTCATTTTGATAAAAAGCATTGCGAGGTTTAAAGGAATGATTTGTTTTAAAGCACTGGCAATCCAATGGAGTAAACCCGTTCCACGAAAGTGGCGTGGTCCTGTGATTAGCCATATTATAAATGTGTTGAGTAGATATCTCATACCAGTCCCATGACTGACTCGTAGTTTGTTTCACTTTCAAACTTGGGTGCCCCTTTTTCTACACGGGCAGCCTTGTATTCAGGTTTAGCAGGCTTTATCCGGATAGCTGGAGTTGAAGATGGATTCTATCATTTATCTCTTTTTATGCTGTTCAGCTCCTATTGTACATATTTTGTTTGTTTCCACTGTAGACATTTATGTATAGCTAAACTGTATTTGTACTAAGTAAGATCCTGTATACTGAGTAACTCTGATGATTACTTTTATCCAGTATATTCTATTGTTCATTATCTGGTGTATTTATTTAATTCTGTTCTACTGTTATCTGTTTCTGTGTTATATTCCAAAGATTACCCTTGTCTCCGTCTGAATGGGAAATGGGGTCGTCACAGCATCACTATTGACAATGTTTCTTGTAGTGATAATTTATTTTGTTCATCTAAGTAAGAAATAAAAGATAAAGTTCTATTTCAATTTTGTGGTATCACAGTCGGATATGCCTAATAACAATTCCAGATTCTCTCAATCACTCAAGATTGTGTACCCATTCAAGAGCGATAGTATATTTATCATTCCCATAAGAGTATTTTCATCATGTAGGCATATACCTTTCTCTTATTAAGTGAATTTGTTTTACCAGTCATCACTGCCTTGCTGTAGAGGAATTAGAGCATCTCCTCATCTTCCCCCCAATTGTGTAACAACCCAAATTCCAACGACTCCAGATTTTGAAAAAAATAATACTAAATCCAAATCTACTGAAGCTTGAGTTTCTTTGTCTGGTATCCTGTAGAAAAGACAGAGATAATAAGATATATCAAAGCTTGATAGAATATCTCACAGTGGAATGGATAAAATATAATAATCAAATATAGCCTTACCGAAATAATGACACTGTCTAACAAGTGTCAAAAGGCTACCAAATCTCTATCATAAATCTAACTTGTGAGTATGTTATGAGGAGGGGATCAGAACACAAGTTCTGGTAAGAGGACAAGTTATACATTCTAGAAATAACATTACATATACCGTTCAATTACATTTTCTTAATTATTAAGTTATTCGGATTAACAACACTCTAGGCTCTGCACCCACTTCGCACTCATCTACTACCCAGTAGATCAAACATAATATAATACATATCCAGTTATGTCCAACATCTCAAGGTACTTCCCATGGTACCTTCCTCGTAAGGTCCCCACCGTCACACCATGGAAGCATGCACAACCTTCGTCATATGTTGAACATCGTATGGAAATCTACATCGTTACGCCACATAATCGCACAGGAGACCACCATCGCTATGCCACGTAAGCATACGAATCCTCATATCCAAATTCCTCGGTCGAACCACATCTTGACACGGAGTAATGACGTAATGTCTACAATACACCACCAATGCATGTATCTTGATCCTCGCATGAACATATTACCTACTATAACCCGAGTTCCGTAATAGGGATGCGTTCAATGCAGGGAACTCGGTCAGGAGCTTTCGATATCTATAACGAATGGCTTCGTTAGGCCTACATTACAAATATGCACATATGGTATGTTTCTTTTCACGGTGGCTATGGCTCTACCCTCGCCCCTCCCTCAACTAATAGAAGACTGCTTCAAGAGATAACGACATCCTCTATCAACTAATCAAACATCCAATTTGGCGTCTCCCTCAACCAACATCCGGATAGTGAAATATCGTAGGTGTGTTGGTTTAGTTCTAGTCATTTTGCATCCCATTGACTTCCGATGATAGGTATTCGACGATTACTATCCTTAATTTGGTCCTGACCGCCTCCTTCCCGAGCGAGCCAAACCGCCGTATCACCAAACACCACCTGCTACAGCCTTTTTGTTGGAGAATGGAGTTTTGATGACAACAACCTTATTTCAATTATCATTATTAACTGATTATAAAATATATACTAACATCTGTATCTTGAATATATATACATATATATGCAAGATTTGTATACAGGACTTAAATACTGGGAACTATGTAGTTTAAGAGTTTCAAGAGATTCATGAGTTATGAAGTTATCAAGATATCAAGATTTCAAGAGTTCAAGAAAAATATAATAATAGAGTATGATTTATATCTAAGACTCCGAATAGCACTCCAGGTTCAAATTCTGTTTTTCAAAATCTTATTTCAAATTCTAATTTCAAGTTAATTTATCTTACTTATGATTTCAAATATACATGTTCTAAAGTTTTAATATATATAAGTTTATATAGTTATATAGTTTATATAGTTTTATAATTTTATAGTTTTCAAACCTTTCAACTTTATAAATATTTGTATATAATATATTATTATGGTTTCGTATGATTTTCCAATTTAGAATATTCATTTGTATCGCTAAGTTTTAATTCAAGAAGTTTCATAATAATATATATGTTTAAACATTTGAAAAATAGTTTTAAAAATAAATTTACTATTCATATGTCGATATACATAGGAGGCTATGTTGACATACAACTGTCAGAATTTAATTTTAAAAGGTAGAGTTTTTTTTCACTATTTGTAACATTGCAGAAACGTTGCAACCATTCAAATCTTATAAATAGGGGATGATTTCGAATTTTTTGCAATTCTTCTTCTCCATCTTCACCCTCTTCATCCCACCATTATTCTTTATCATTTTATTGATTTCTACAGTTCTACTTTGACGATTTCTACTCTAACCCTATTAAACTACTTCTTTTCTCACTATCTATCCACTACTCTCTAAATTGAAGTGCTACCGAAGAGTAATAGGATTGCTGTAATCATTTGGGAATTGTTTGGGAAAGGGTGTGTTCCTTGTAGCCCTGAAACCATGGAAAGGGAGCGGTGTAAACCTTGCAGCCATGAAATCAAGGGTGTTTGGAGTGGTGTTAACCTTGTAGCCGTGAAATCAAGGGGATTGCACTTCGATATTGATAATAATAAAACTCTATGACACCCCACATCCGTTAATGTCACTCATTAAGAGAATGCATTAAGTTTCATGAAGCATTACAGAAAAACAGAAATAGAAACATTATAAGATAGATATAAAATAGCAGTGGAATTTAAAACTTTTATTAAGAAGAAAACATCGTGGTTCAAAACATTGTTACATCATGAGTCTGAAATACATAAAACCAAGTACATCAACTTAAAATTTCTTTCTTATACTAAAATGATCTGAATACAATAATAAAAGAAGCGTAATTCCCAAAACATAGCCATAGTAGAGAGATATGAAATCAAGTAGTACATCTAAGCAACTCCAAGCAGAAGGAAAGAAGAATCCTGATCAAGCTTGTGTACTCCTGTAACGACCCAGAAAATCTGAACCAATTTAAAAAAATTTAAAATTGGCTAAAATAATGGATTTTAAATATTTAAAATAAATATTTTAAATAATGGCGATGAAAAGTGAGTTTGAATCGACAATTGAAAACGAATATAATTAATTCTAGTTATAAACAAGGCTTGAAAAGGCGCTGCAGTTTCAAAAATTGAATTCAAACTTTGTCGGACTGTACCGGGTGCAAAACAAAACGGATTTTAGTGAACCCAAAAATATTTAAATCTGTTAGTGAATACCTTTCTAACGAATATGAAAAATCGAATTTTCATAGCGGAAAGCAAAAGTTATGGCCGAATGAATTTTCAGAAAGGTCGCTATGGAATTTATATAGCCCGTGAAATTGGCCATTTTGCATACGACCTCGGAATTCGACGAAACCACTTTTGTTGGATCCAGGATGTGAAGTTATTGCTAGATTTCAAATTCCATAATTTTTGAAGCTAGTATGTGAGCGTAGGAAAGGAAAATGTGTTTTGGTCAATTACTGTTAAATTGGATCGACCAGAAATGGGCCTTTTTGCAAACGGTCTCAGAATTCGACGAAACTAGTTTTGTTGGGACCGTATCGGCAAAACATAGCCAGATTTATTTTTTTGGAATTTTTCGAATCAGTTTGTGGCCCTGGCAAATTGAAATGCACGTTCAAATTAAATATTGAATGTTTTATATTTTAATTTGAAGGAAAACTGACTGAAAACATTCGAATGGGCCTTCGAAACATATCCCATTGTGTTCGGAATGGGGGTAAAACGCTAGGGGCGACAGTCGTTGGGTTTGATTTCGAATCCGTTTAAGAAAACCCCAATTTTTAAATATATATATATATATATATATATATATCGACCAATAGGAAAATTCCTTCATAAATAAAAAAAAAATCAGACCCCCCCCCCCCGTAATCGCGATATACGGCGGAAACTAGTCGCCGCTTCCTGGCCATTTTCCGTCCACCCCACATCGAACTACCCCCAGCCCCAGTTGAACTTTTTGAAGCCCTCCTCACCACCTTCAAATCCATAACCCTCTTGAATTTTATCGTTGAGTGTTTGTGAGGAATCGACCCCCCGAAGTCCGCCCGCTCGCGCCTAGTTTCAGCCACCGTGCCAGCGTCGAGTTCAGAGCGGTGGGTCCCTCTGGAGGAGCCTCTCCAAGCTCTACGTGGTGGTGAAGGCTGATCGTTGGATTACTTCACGGTTTGAGCGAATTTGCAAAACCTAGTTTCGAACCAGGTTTGAAAACTAACGGTTGTTCTATATTTTCAACTGTTTTTACACTTTTAAGTGTTGCAAACTTTGAAAAATCATATCTTTTTGCTTTGTGGTCGAAATTCAGTGAAACAAGAGACAGTGGACTCGTGTGGACGTCTTCTACATTCTAGAAGAGACCGCATATTTTTCTGAGCCTTCTGCTATTTTTGGTGGAGTGGAACCCAAGGTGAGATTTCTAATTTATAAACGATATGAAAAACGACGATGTATAAATTATATAGTTGATGTATGAGTTATATAAGCGTTGTACACCTTTTGTATAAGCGTTGTATAAGTTGTATGTTCGATGTATAAGTTATATATGCATTGTAAAAATTATATATGTGTTGAAATAGAAGTGAATTGCTATATATAAATATATATATATACACGCCCCTCGTCCACAAACCATGGACGATATTTATTGGTTGTGATTGGTGTGAAAATTGATTGATAGCGAATGGTTGTTTGTGATTGTTTGTGGTTGATATTGATTGATTGTGGTTGAAAAATACCCGTTTGTGGTTGAGAAATATTTGGTTGAAACCACATAGGATTAGTTTGTGGAAATGAAATAAATATATACATGCCGCCTGCGTGCGAACTATATGCATGATCCCCATTGTCAAAAACCGCGAGGTTTTAAGGTAGAGCGAGGAGCCGTACTAGGGACGGTCCCGGTTTTAACTACCCTGCCGTTATGCTGCTGAAATTTTGAATAATATTCATGTGTTTGAATTATTTTCATTTGCTGAAACTATATTTATTTGTTGAATAGAAAACCTTCATGTGTTGAATCGATATTCATTCGTTGATTAGAAATTCATGTGTTGAATGGTCTTCGTGTTTTAAATATAAAAATCACATTTTTATCTATATATAGAAACTATAGAAAACCTTCATGTGTTGAATCGATATTCATTCGTTGATTAGAAATTCATGTGTTGAATGGTATTCAGATTTTGAAATAAATTGTTTTACAATAAAAATCCTATTTTTATCACTTATATAAACTATATAAAATAATAGTGTTTGGAAATAAATTGTTTTACAATAAAAAATCCTATTTTTATCACTTATATAAGCTATATAAAATAATTGTGTTTGGAATGAATTGTTTTACAATAAAAATCACATTTTTATTATATACATGAATCGTCGAAATGTGAAGTGTTAAAAATAGCAACTCGTTCAAATAAATATGCATGAGTTGAAATATTCATTAATTAGCTAATGATATGATTTTTGCCTATGCATGCAACATTAGAATGAATGGTGTTTTTAAACCAAATGGAATCAAATATGAAGTTGAATGGAAAATGATAAGTGATAAGAACTGTATATATGTACATGCATATTTATTGAACAGGTTATAGCAAAGGGGCTAGAGAAGAGGAATAAAATTTTGTGCCCGACAAATAGGTACACATTTACTGTTTTGTTTGGGTGATGATTTTATGAGCCTGTTGGCTAGACGCTTGGCTTTTCCTTTTCTTTTTGACATGAGACGCCCGTGTGGCTATTTGGGAATTTTCCCAACCCCTCCCGTACAAAGGAGGTTAGGGCGAAATTTTCCAAAATTTAACGGCGTTAGTGAAATATTTGAAGTAAAAACGATATTGAAATTGTTGAATGAACTATATTTATATAAATATATAAATATAAATAAAATTAAAACGAAACGTGGCCGTGCAGTTCGTGTTTTGAAACCGTGATTTCAAACAACTAGTGCAGGAAATCCGACCATTGGATTTTCCCGAAACCGCAACCGTTGGGTTCGCCTTGGAAATATCTTTCCAACGGCACCAACTTTGTGAAAATCCAACGGTTGGATTGTCTGGAATGTTTAATTCAAATCTGAAGAAAAACAGCGCCAGAAACGATTATATTTATATATATATATAAATATAATTATATTTAATCGAATAACGACGCTGCAGTTGGTATTTTGAAATCGAAACTTCAAACGATTGTACTGGGAGATCCGACCATCGGATTTTCCCGAAATTGGAACCATTGGATTCGTTTTGAAAAGACCTTTCTAATGATGTAAATTGTGTGAAGATCCAACAGTTAGATTTCCAGATATGTGTAAATCAAATCTGAAGAAAAACAGCGCCACGGCCGCGTTATGGCCCGAAGCGTCGTTTTGAATAAATTGGCTATTTTAAAATAAATAAAAATAGCGATAAATCGTTATAAAATATCATAAACGATATGGAATGGAAATAAACTGAATTTTCTCGATTTATGTGGTATTTGATGGTTGAATGTGTTTGGTGTGAAAATTACATTAAAGAACAAAATTGGTGTTGTCGAATGATTTAACCATTGAAATAAATTGATTTGAAATTATAAATATACGTGAATTATTTGAAAAGGCCGAGTTAATTCTCATTTCAAATAATTGACCGACGATTGAAAGTCGAAGATGAAGACGGTGGTCGAAGACCGGAGATCTTCACCTCGTTTGGATGGTAACCGAGGTCCTGATTGGGAGGCATCCCGAAATACGGATAAGGAGTGGTGATCGTCCAGACGTACGTGGTGATCGATGGGTTTGCGAGGTATTTAGTGCCTTCGGTTTCGTTCAGACCCAAAACAAACTTGTAAATGGACTGTGTGTCTGACATTGGATTTTATTCTGTGTTGATTGATCTCTGTTAAATATACATCTGTTTGGCGGCGGAGAATTTATTCTTTCGCTTAACGCCCTTCTCTGAAACGCACGAACTCATAGGTTGTATATCGATGGACATCAGTCGCATGGCATGAATTGCCTGTGTGGCATGCTAAGATGCAGTGATCAGGGCTTCTGTTGAAAAGCAAAGTCTTGTGGTGATGACCAAAGCACCGCCTGTGTGGCATAGCTTTGTGTATAACGTGAAATCGCGAGCCTCACACCCCGGTATGAACCAGAAACGGGAGCAGGACCTCAGGGGGGACGTGCGTTTTCTTTCTAGCTAGGTTGGTGTCAGTGACCTGCCAGCCCTGACACTTATATACTTTTCACCTATGTGGTTGTTGCTGTTGCGAGGCGCCTCGGTTTGATCGGACGATCAGGGTCCGATGGAGTCAATCGTTGGCTCATTTACACCCCAAAGGGTGGAGAAACGCATTGTTCAGGCATTATAATCCACTTCGTGCGGACCGGCCCTGACGATCCAGGGTATGGTCGCGGTTGTACCTGAGACACGGGCTAGAGCGTCTCGAATTCGGTAAGGACTATCTTTTGCCTTGGTTCATGATGGAAATCCAATTTCCAAATACGTGACTGTGCAGTTTCAATTGTATATATATATTTGGCGACATAGTGGCATGGGACGCTCATGTCGTCTATGATTGATAGTTATGATTTGAAATTGTTTTCAAAACATATAAACTCTAGTAATAATATCAATTGCTTTTGTTTTATCCGTATCAAGCATATTTTGGCCGTAATAAGGTAAAAACTCTATCCTCCGGTTTGCGTTGCATTGTGTGATGGGAACTGAGTCTTATAATGGCTTCATTTTTATAAAAAGCATTGCGATGTTTAAAAGAAAGATTTGTTTTAAAGCACTGGCAATCCAATGGAGTAAACCCGTTCCACGAAAGTGGCGTCGTCCTGTGATTAGCCGTAATTATATATGTGTTGAATAGATTTCTCATACCAGTCCCATGACTGACTCGTAGTTTGTTTCACGTTCAAACTCGGGTGCCCCTTTTTCTACATGAGCAGCCTTGTATTCAGGTTTAGCTGGTTATTTCTGGATAGCTGGAGCTGAAGATGGATTCTATCATTTTTCTCTTTTTATGCTGTGCAGCTCCTATTGTACATATTTTGTTTGTTTTCCGCTGTAGACATTTATGTATAGCTGAACTGTATTTGTACTAAGTAAGATCCTGTATACTGTGTAACTCTGATGATTACTTTTATCCAGTATGTTCTATTGTTCATTATCTGATGTATTTATTTAATTCTGTTCTACTATTATCTGTTTCTGTGTTATATTCCAAAGATTACCCTTGTCTCCGTCAGTACGGGATTTGGGGTCGTCTCAACTCCCACCCTGAGAGGGGAGGGGACGGAAGAGAAAGAGAGGAAACAAAATGGATCAGACATAAAGTCAGGCGAGTCCAGTTACTTTTGGCATATAAATAAGTAAAAGTATCATGACAGACATATAAACTGGAGGGATAGATAACAACACAATAAGGCAGGTATGACAATGTAAACAGGGTAAACATGATAGAATATATTGCACTTCTCTAGTACTTTCTCTTTCTTTACACCAATACTAATGTCGTATGAACAAGATGATCCCCAACAAGTATAAGGTAGTAGACTTAGGCGTACTTCTAGTGAGAGGTTTTATGTCATACAATAACAGGTAGCCCAACTAAACATACTGGAGTTTCCCCTAAGGATAATAACGGGATTCTAAACATACCAGAGTCTAGATGTACCCTAATTACTACCCCTAATCGATCAGCACCCTGCTTCGTAGATACCCTGTGCTGGCCCCACAGTAGGATGTATCACTTTCTAAAGTGGAAACCCTTAAATTTCCGGATGTGCACAACCATATCTACTGATGTCACGGCATCTTAGCCTCCTCTATTGGACCCATGCATGCACATGACCCCGTCGGAATGCGCCGCCCACACTGTCCCCTAATTTTGGATCTCTTATAATCAGCCTAGTAAGCGTGCTGTAACAACCTAGATTCCGACGGGCCGATTTTTTCAAAAATCCAATCCATCGAAACCCGAGTTGGTTGCTCTGGTATCCTGCAGTAAAAGACAGAGAAAAGAGATATGTCAGAGTTCGAAAAAAACCTCACAGCGGAAGGAGTAAAATATAATATATTTAAAACATAGCTTTACCTTAATCACAATACTGCTAAATCAGTATTCCCAAAGCTATAAGTCTCTGTCAAACCTGCGAATGTTATGAGGAGGGGGTCAGAACATAATTTTTGTGTGAATGAATTTAAACTACACTTCTTGAATAATCCTACATATACCGTTCAATTACATTTTCTTATTTATTAGGTAATACATGTTATTAGCACTCAAAGCTTACACATATGTCGCACCCATCTACTCCCTAGTAGATTAACCTAATATAATGTATATGTAGCTACCCCCAAACTGAGGTACACCCCTTGGTACCCCACTCGCACGGTCTCCACCGTATCATCGCAGTGATATATGCATTCCCCTATTGTAATGACCCGGATTTTTAGCTATTGAATTCTGCATATTTAAATTTGTTTAAATATTTTATTTGAATTAGACATAGAAATTTATTAGGAATTTATTTAATAAAACGATATTTAAATGTATAATTTATAATATAATTTAAAACGAGCTCGAAATAGTCGCGGTAGTTCGTAATTTACGACTTAAACTTCAACTTAATATACAGGATCCAAAATAAGTCAGATTTCTTTGAAGCAAGAAATTTTTGAATCTATTTGACTGTATCTTTCTAATGGAAGTAAAAAATCGAGATTTCGTATTATATATTGTGAATTACGTCCAAATCAAAGTTTCAGGAAGTCGCTGTGGAATCATATATAAGCCATAACGGTTATTTAAATATATTTAAATATCGGTCTTGAATTTGGACAACCCCTTTGAGACGTAGTGATAATTTAATTTTTAGAATTTTATTGTAATTTTTATTTTGGAAAATAAGCAACTTTTAATTTAGAGTGTTTTACACTCTATATCAATATTTTGTTGTTTCATAATATAAGTTAAACTACCGATATTGTTATAGCTTTGGGACCATAACACATTGCTCGTTTCAACGGTATTTTTGTATTTGTCCATAGCAGCTCGTATGCAAATGAAATTTTATATGACAAGATACTCATATTTTACATAACTTAAAATATAAGGATTGCTTTCCTAATCTCAGTAAAAATCTATATGCCCTCTTAATTTAGAATTTTGGCGTGTCATTTCCAAATAACTATACCGAAATTTTTGACAAATAATTATCAAACCTGACATGTGCACGTTACTCACATAAAAATATCCCTGTATCAAAGCAAATGTTGTGTTTCCTCGTGCACATGTTTCTGTAGCTTCTCAGAAGGCTTTTGACTAAACAAACGTACTTAAAAATAAAGTAAACACTACACCCTGCAAGCCTCAAACAATGTGCGCTTCACGTTTTCCAAACACCGTGAGTGCCAAGCAAATACTTTTCGTGCATGCCAATCTACTTCTATCGTGAGCTCCAAGCTTTTACCCGTGGCTGCCAAGTTATTTCTACTTTAAATATTGTACATCTTCTTTTCAGTTCTTGAAAACATAAACCAAATGAGGCTTGTTCCTGTCAATACTTCGAGAATTCATTTACAAGAAACCAGACAACTAAATCCTTCATTCATTTAAATCACGGAAAAGGGAGAGTTCAAATTCAAATACATGTAATAGGGTTTTGGTTTCTTCGATCTCTGACATCGGTGTTGAGCTTCAGGCGAGGGGGTTGTGAAGGGAAATGGAGGATTAGGTTGAGGCCGACACGTCGTTGTCGTGATGCTGCATATGGTGATCGGAATTTGCAAATTTCCAACCATAAAGCATTTTCGTTCGAAGTCGATTTTCTGGTGATTGGAGCAAGCTGGAGGGGCAGTGTTCGAGGCGAGGGGAGTTGGAGTGAGGGCGGTGATATTGGTCAAGGTGCGGCGGCCTCATGTTGTCCGATGGCAGCTGTGTTTGGAGATGAACGGGACTAGTTTTTCACAGTTTTCTGAGGATATGAGCGATGAGGAGACCCAGCGTCGAGGTGGGAAGACATAGAAATTCAACGGTGAAGGGAAAACAGTAACAAACATGGGTATCAAAGTTGAGTTTTTGGTGGATATTTGTTTGCAAATCGGTGACAATAGGCTCCTTTCAATTGGATGGCTATTGGTTTAGAATGCTAGGTAATGACCATTTGTTTTAAGTTAGAGAAGTATGCATATATTTATGGTTAGTGAAGCGATCATTAATATGAAAGGAGACGACTAACTGCATTGTGATTTATATAGTGAAATGGAACCTATGTAGAAATTATCACTATCAGAAAAATGTGCCTTGTTCAAAACACAGTGGGTCCGTTGGTGATAGTCTTGAAAACGTTTATACTGCGAGTGGGTATGTTAGTGATAATTATTGTCGCATGTCTGTTGTGTGGTGGGATGGGAGCTGGGGAAAAAAACGATGAGAATGGTGACCCTGGGTTGAAGTTTGTTGGTATAGGAAAATAGCAAATTAGGTGGATAGTTTAAAGGTGGCATTGATTTTAGTTGAATGGGGGATTAGAAAGTGGAAAAAAAGGATGGGTTTAACCGGATTAATAATGGTATTGGTTATTAATAAGTCAATTAGTTTATTTATTTATTTATTAAGGAATTAGTAGTTAATTTAAATTATATAAACTAAAATGTGAATTACTTTATTTCGTGATCAGAATTAAGTCAGACTAAACTGGTCACTTTGGAATCGTAACAACGACAACTACATTATGAGAATGATTTCACTGAGAACAAAGCTGTTGGAACTTCGCGATAAAATCAAACGCTGTTTGATTTTAACCAAAATAAAGGCAGAATCGTCAACTGCAAACCAAGGTGAGTAAACTCACTAACTATGACTCGTTTATATTTCATATAAACGAGTTTTAAATTTAGTTATAGTTATTTTATATTGTGATGGTTGTTTGAATGAATGGTTGATGACATTGGTTGAAATGGTTGATATAATTACACCGTTGGTCGATTATCAGTTCTGATACTTCATATTGATGTGAAATAATATTGTTGATGCTGATTAACATATGTGGATGCAGGGAAACAGGTTGGAGGGATCCAACTGGATTCCTCAACATTTATATTATCGTTCTTCATTTGATTGTGATATATGATGTGATATATATTCGGTGGTTGATTTTATTGTGTTTTATAACCCTGGCCTTAGAGATTTGTGATATATTTGAATCTTCTTTAAATGGATAATACCAGAAATGATTATAAATGATATTTATAAATTCAACGAAGTACTTATCTTGAGATAAATTGAAATAAAATTAAATTTGAATTTATATAGAAAAGTGGAAATCGGGTTTGAAGCCGATAATTGTAATTGGATTTGGTGTTAGTAGTTATAAAGAAAATTATTAACGAGATTTAAAATACTTGAAGGAAAAGGAGATTTTTTTGTATGTATAATTGTAAATAAATAAAAGAAATAAAAAGGGAAATTAGAGAATTTGGATTTAAGATATTATCAACTTATTTGATTTTATAAGGAAACAATATCATGTTTGAAGTGAAGAATGATAAAGTAAGTATTTTGCGAATAGGTATATTTTTAAAGAAAACATTTTGCAAATGAAATAATTCTAAAGGAAATTTAGATTTGAAATATGAAATCCAGATCGATAATTGAATAAAAAGGAAGTGGATAATTGTTTTAAAAGAAACGATGAGTTTATTCTAACATTTGGAAAATAGAATAAATTGGGATAAGGTTTTGTAGACTGAAATGGGTATAAAGATTCTGGTAAGAATTTAGAGAGCGTAAATTCAAAAGTAAATTTGGGATTTCGAATTACCCTAAAATGGTAGATAAATTCCGAAGTTCAGAATATTTATCGAACATACAGTATTCGAATGAGAGTTGCTTATTGGAATTCGATTATATCGAATTTAAGGAAGTAGTTATTTTACTTTCCATTTGAATCAAATTTTATAATTTAATTATTTATTTATTTACTTATTAATTAATTTATTGAAATAAATAAATACAAGTTGCATTTTTATAAACCAAATATTTGTAAATAGCGATTTTAAACGCTGCCGTTAAAATAAATGTTTTGGTAAATCTAATTTTAACGCTGCCGTTATAATAACTGTTTTGTAAATCTAAATAGCGATCTTAACGCTATTGTTATAATAAGTGTTCTATAATTCTAAACAGCGATTGTAACGTTGTTGTTAAAAGTAATGTTTTATAAATAAAATATTTGGAAACAGCGATTATAACGCTATCAAAGTTTTTCCATAAAAGAAGCGTGTTCTTAGATTGGATCCGAAAGTCGCGTAAGCGATGTTTGGTTTAAAGTTGTGAGCTTTGACTATTTTAAAGTTGAGAATGTTGTTCAGTTAAGGTCTAAGAGTTAAATATACCCCAACTTGATTGACTTCATGGTTGATGGAGAAATGGTTAAGGTTCGATGGTGAAGATTGGTTAACATTCTGGTTAGTTAATAATTGGTTAATGTTTTGAGTTATAATGACGATGTTTTATAACATCGGGTTAATTTAAAAAAAATTGAAATGTTTTTCCCAATCAAATAAGAGATATTTTCTACATATAGAGAATGAAATGAATTGGTCAACAAGGAATTAAGAAAGGAAATTTGGAAACATTTTCCAATATTAATGCGGTATATTTTCTGAATATAGAAAATAAGGATTCGTTAATCTAAACAGAAATATTTTCTAATTGGAATAAGAGATATTTTCTTGAATAAAGAAATTAGATATTGGAGACGTTTTTCAAAGAATCGAGCGGGGAAATTGAGCTTCAAAAGGATACGAAAGATTGGGAAACAGGAATTGGAAATAATAATATAATCAGGAATTGATTTAAAGGGGCCCAGTGTTGTTTGATGATTGATCGATAGAATTTCCATTTGGAAATAGGATCGTTGATTGTATGGATGTTTCTTTGATAGTTAAATCACCGACTATCAAAGTTTTGATTTATTTTATACCTCTGTTGTCAATATGGAGAGACCGGGATCAGATTAAATATCTGAAAACCACTTTGTATTGGCATAAGCGTTACGAATCAACTTATGCTGAAGATAATTGAAGAGGAGTAAAGTGCAAGGGTTGTTCTGTTAATCCTAGGTAGAAATTGCTCAAGATGGATTAATAGAATGATGCCTTCGATTTGTCCAGTCCCAGTACAACGTATAGGATCTGACGATGTGGCATTCAAAGTGAATGGTGGCAAAATGTTGTTGAAAGATAATCGTGACCTCAAGCCTCATCAACAGGGAAATGACAAAAATCGGGCAGGCAGCATGGCTATGTGGGGTCACTCCCATTAGGGTGTATAATCACCTATCTAGAGAAACTTCATTTCCTTCTTTAATATATTTCAATGTTGTCCCTTTCGTGGAAACAGTTGCTGATCCCAACCGTAGGTGATATACTTTCGATACACTCAAGCGAAATGAGTGGTCAGTCATGTGTGGGCCGGGTTGCAAGATGTTCTTGTTGAACCCAGTGTATTCCCCTCTAGAGATACACTATCGGAAGGCGGTTCCATACCTTGTTATGGTGGAAATCCAATCTCCAATAAGCACCCTACGGTTTTTGATTTTATATTATATATGGAGCGTGAGATGAAAGCGTTCCGCTAGGTTCTATTTACTTGTTATAGACACTATTGTAATATCACTGGATTTGATATCAAAAATACTTTTGGTTATCATAAGGTAAAAACCATCCGTGTTTATGTGTGGATCGGTCTTACGATTATCATTTCTTTTGAAAGGCTTTTTGAAAGTTTAACAAATGGTTGGAGTTTACACACACCAGTCCTATGACTGACCCAGAGTTTATTTTTTTTGTTTTCCCTAAACTCTTGGTGCCCAAATTTATATGGGCAGTCAAGTAGTCGGGATTTTACAGATTCGCTTGGAGGAGTTTGAAGCAGGAGGCTTCACCAGATTGCTATAGACTATCGTATTTCCGCTGTGTACTATGTTGTATCTGGAAACAAGTGTTATAACTGTTCCAGGAATAACTGTTGTGCTCTGATGATGGTATGTATATACAGTTACTAATTTGCATTTCAAAAGTTATGTTATTTAATATATTTTATTCATTCCGCTGTGAGATTGTGCTCTTCGTTTTCTTCTATTCTAACAATTCTTTATTTCTATTTCTCATCCTCTAACTTCTTTCTTATAATGATTCGTATTTCTGTGTCATTTGGGTTGGACGTGAGGTGTCATTAGTCAATTCAAAGGGTATGGAAATTCGGGACATTACACCTATCCTATTCCATAGTAACATACATTCCTCTTATGTATAATACAAGACTACACCCGCATAGGATTACTTTAATTATATTATGTAAACATAACGACTGCCATTATCGAATAATGCCCTCTAGTCTACGATACACCATCCAGAGCAGACATGGTTGTATCTAGACTTTCCCACATATGTATCGTCAAGCATATTCGATGCCTAACCCACACACCCATCGTGTGTGTATGCCCGAGTTCCGTGGCAGGGCTACACAAGAAACACGGAACTCGGTCGGGAGCTTTCCTCATATCTGTGTAAGGCCCGCCTTTAAGAGCCTCTAGTGCAAATATCCCTAGGGTCTGTTTTTCATGGTGGCTATGGCCCCACCTCGGCCCCTCCCTTAACTAGTAAAGACTACGAGAGCTAAGCGACAAGCCCCTAAGCAAACAATCTAAACATCCATGCGACGTCTCGCCTCAACCATCGTCCCACGATAGTGAATGGTTAATGGTATTTGGGGTCTAGCTCTAGTCTTCCCGCATCCTACTGGCTGTGGTGATAGGCACTCGACGACCTACTAACCTTGTTGGTCCTGACCCTCCACTCCATTGAGGCAGCCGCCGGATCACCTTTTCCGTCACCTTGTACAGCATTCTGACTGTCAAGTTATTCTTGCAGTCAAGGCCCACCCACCTAGTAGTTACGCGCAGACCAAATCTCTACGGGCATAACCTGAAACATCTGCCACCACACAGAGGACTACTAGGAGCACCTTTAACGTCTCAGGAAGCCGCGTGCTTCCCGTTCCAGTCCGTTGGAGCTGCCAAAATAACGAACGTGCGCTCTCCTCGTGCCTTATGACAACGTGATGATTTACCTCGTTGGGTTATTCATCCTACAACGTACGAACTGCTTCAAGCGCCTTAGTTTTATATGTCATTAGACCATAAGTCTAACCATTTATTTCGCGCTTGTGCCACCTCGTCAACTTTCTCATTTAACTTGGTTATTCACATTAGCTCCCTTTTTCGTATTTACCAAGTTACCTTTGCTTATTAATTCAATTTATACTTAACCCACTTAAGTCCATTAACAAGCCCACAATATGTTATTTTTTAATTTCATAAATTATTCTCTTTTAGGGTTACAACAACATGTTATACTTAATTCATAGTTAAGTATGCCTTATCCGACATATATACTGATTAGGAGAATAACCCCCTAAACATTAGCCCCGAAGACCGAAATCAACATCAGACGGGCACCCAGAGAATTACTCAACCCAACCAACATATATGATTCTAATTTACTTCTTCTCCATTCATATAACTTATATCATTTTTAATTTCACATTTCTCCTTCCCAAACCACTTAATTTAAGTATATCTTTACATATAAGTTATCTCATCTTCCTTATCGTTTCCTATAACTTATCTTGTCCCATAAGTTATAATTTCCACCTATTATTCTTTCTTGCCTTATTCAAGTTTATTCATAATAGGTTATTTATCATCCCCCATTTCTTGTCATTAATTTTAGATTTGACTTAACCCTTCCATTTACTTCAACTTTACCCAATTCAATTGATTTATGATACCGTTATGGGTCCCATTTGGTTAAGCATATCTAAATTTTTGTTTCATATTTCACCCGTGTCCCACTTGACCCCCTTTATTATAGTTTTCATGTCTTACACATGTCTTACTACAGTTAAGTCTACCTTATTCATGTTTTACATCACATGTCTTACAACGGTTAAGTCCACATTAGTCATGCTTTATATGTCATTTATATCACCCACTGAACCCTCTAACCATACCCATGTCACCCACATGACTTATTATGGTTAGTATTTCTTAGTTTATTTATAATGTCGTAACGATGTATGACCTCTCACATTAGACGTCTGTTCGTGGCTGCTGGATTTGCCGGGCGGTTCCGGACAGACTTATACCACAACGCGCCTAACCTCGTGTCATAAACCATTACGCCTCTAGTTCTTACCGTTGACCTCTCATATTAAACGTCCGCTTGTGGTTGCTGGATTTGCCGGGCAGTTCCGGGCAGTCTTACACCACAAAGGCGCCTAACCTCGTGTCTAGGCATTCATTAACAATCGCCTTTCACCCAAACCCCAAATTCATGTCATGTGTTCCAAATTCAACTTAATTACAATTCATTTTTTATGCCTATTTCCAATTTGTCATTAACTACACCAATTACATAATAGTTATCCAAATTTCATATTACCCAAATTATCCAATTATAGCCAAATTCACCAAATCCATGTTATTCATACCCAAACATGCCAATTTCCAATATCCAATTATACCCAATTTCATATAATCAATATTTTCCCAATATATATACGCCAACATTCCCATGTTCATACATATAATCTAATTCACCCTTTAGGCTTATTTTTCAAGTCACAAATAAATTTCACCAATCCATGTTATCATACTACATGTTGTTAATATAAAATTATACCAATTCCATATCCAATTACAATTATGTCAAACTTACATAAATTCAACATTACAGTATAATTATGTCCATAATTCTATACAAAACCTTCCAATCCCCATATTATGCCCAAACCAATGCTTTTTCCCTTTTTTAATTTCCCGTTCCCATTAAAACGCATAAATCCATGATATACGTAGGCTCGAGATAACCTAGCTATAAAAATAAAAAGGGGAAAGAATAAAAAGGAGAGAGCTCAAACGTAGGCATAAATAAAATAACCGGTCTTATTAAATTATCATCATATTCATTTTGGGGAATGGTAAATGATAGAAGCAATATTATACAACAAATATAGTTCAAATCCACTCACATTGACTGGGTTGGAGAAATAAACGATTTGTTGTTGATGTAGAACGCTGATTTAATCTTCTTTTTTGATTATTGGTGAAGAGTTTGAATTATTGATGAAAAATTTCTAATTTTATTTAGGTTTTAGAGGCGGGGGCTAAGAGAATTGAGAGTTCAGCAGCACGGAGGCGTCTTGAGGAATTGTTATGAATTAGGGTTAGGTCTTGCTATGTATTTATAAGTGTAGAGAGTGTTTTAGAGTCCTTAGATTGACCTAGAAGCCATCAGATTCGTACAACACATTAAAACACGTCACAGGAACGAAACTGCCCAGATCTGGGGGTAGGACGACCCCCTGGTCGACCTGACCCCCAGGTCGACCCCCGGTCGACCTGACCCCTAGGTCGACCCCCGGGTCGACCTGCCTGGTGATGGTGGGAAATTTCCCGCCTAGCTGCTTGGGTCGAATTTCGATCTGTTTTGAATTTTAGTTGAATCTTCTAAAGGCCATAACTCATGCATACGGAGTCTGATTTACGCAAACTTGGACTCTATTCCAAGTAGAATTCCGAGACAAACGCAATGGTGATGTCCGTTTTACTTAATTCCTGAAATTTAAATTAAGTATCCTTATTTTATTATCTTTTCCGTTACATACACTATTATTGAATTAATTTTTTTCCTTCTCTTCCATGTATTAATTAATTCTCATTGTACATCACCATTATTTACCTATCTATGCATATATATATATACATACATTTTTAATTATATTAAAAATGCGGGGTGTTACATTCTCCCACCCTTAAAGAATTTCATCCCCGAAATTCGATAAGAGTAAAATAGATAATCCCTCGCAGTATTCGTCCATCAAGTGTGCATTCAATTGTTGCAAACATTATGCATATGTGCAAAGTGAAATACATCACAGTAAAGCATGTATGCCTAATTGGTACCACCTATATGTATGCAAACTTTTAAAATCTGATTTTTAAAACATGATGCTCACATCCTAAATATTCTTGCAGTTCTATATGAATGCAATATTTTTAAAAGTCAAAATATTTTTCATCCAAATTTTCCCACACTCTTATAGAATAAGAGCATAGTTCATCCAATTGTTGCATCCAAAATCCTACCAATCATTATTAATTTTCCAAAATTTAGAAAATTCTAATTTCTAAATTTGATTTCTTATGTTATAAAAAGGTATAAAACGTAAAAATTCACTTCTTCCATCTTTCTTTCATGTATCTTTTCTAATTGTACTTGGATTTTATGTAACTACTCGATAAAGATTTCCTATTTTCCTATCCAAGCACAACCACATAAGAAAATTTCTTTTCTTTTTCAACTTGTCTTGGAGAAATTTCATTTTTATTCAACTTTTCTTAAGAATTTCATTTTCTTTTCCCATCAGTTTGTTGCTTTATTGGATTTTTTGTTTTCTTCTTAATTAGGCTATTCTCTTTCTTAGCTTATTTGATTTACTCCAATTACTTAAATTTATTTTCCAAATAAGCTTTTCTGTTTTTTAACTCAAACAACATCCTACACAGCTACTACCAAGGGCCCAGAATCATAAGACTATTTCTCTAAAGAAAAGTCCAACCACCAACTCTCAACACTTACTTGCCCTTCCACAACCTAGTAGTCACCACTAGTCCTTGCTGTGTATTACCAGCCTACACCTTATCTCTTTTTCTCAAGCAACAAACCTAGGTTTCTCAATGTTTATGCAATCTACAGGAATGTTCTATTAGTTTAATATTAGCTAATCTTTGACCGGAAATTGGGATACATCTTTCTCTAATACCAAACATATTGTACACTTTCCAACCAAACCACCTAAGGGTATCAAAATTTCTATGTTCATATCTTTAGTGTACAAAAGAGATATCCCAACTCTTTCCATATTTTACTCTTTCTACTTAGTGCGCTCCTTTATGGATCTAGGTTTATATAATATATTTATATTTTTGAAAATACAAATATGCTCACTCGTTATCTATATAGGAATCGTAAATCTATGCTCTGATACCAAATGTAACAACCCAGATTCCGACAGATCGATTTTTTTCAAAAATCCAATCCACCAAAACCCAAGTTGGCTGCTTTGGTATCCTGCAGAAAAAGACAGAGAAAAGAGATATGTTAGAGTTCGGAAAACACCTCATAACGGAAGGAGTAAAATATAATATATTTAAAATATAGCTTTACCTTAATCGCAATACTGCTAAATCAGTATTCCCAAAGCTATAAGTCTCTGTCTAACCTGAAAATGCTATGAGGAGAGGGTCAGAACATAAGTTCTGTGTGAATGAATTTAAACTACACTTCTTGAATAATCCTACATATATCATTCAATTACATTTTCTTATTTATTAGGTTATACGTGTTATTAGCACTCAAAGCTTACACACACGTCGCACCCATCTACTCCCGAGTAGATTAACCTAATATAATGTATATGTAGCTACCCCCAAACTGAGGTACACCCCATAGTACCCCAATCGCACGGTCTCCACTGTATCATCTCAGTGATATACGCAGTCCCCCATCCTATGCCATAGTAACATACATTACTCTTATGTATAATACAAGACTACACCCGCATAGGATTACTATAATTATATTATGTAAACATAATGATTGCCATTATCGAATAATGCCCTCTAGTCTACGATACACCATCCAGAGCAGACATGGTTGTACCTAGACTTTCCCACGTACGTATCGTCAAGCGTATTCGATGCCTAACCCGCAAACCCATTGTGTGTGCGTGCCTGAGTTCCATGTCAGGGCTACACAAGAAACACGGAACTCGGTCGGGAGCTTTCCTTATATCTGTGTAAGGCTCGCCTTTAGGAGCCTCTAGCACAAATATCCCTGGGGTCTGTTTTTCATGGTGGTTATAGCCCCACCTCGGCCCCTCCCTTAACTAGTAAAGACTAAGAGAGCTAAGCGACAAGCCCCTAAGCAAACAATCTAAACATTCATGCGGCGTCTCCCCTCAACCACCGTAGTGAATGGTTAATGGGATCTTGGGTCTAGCTCTAGTCTTCCCGCATCCTACTGGTTGTGGTGACAGGCACTCGACGACCTACTATCCTTGTTGGTCCTGACCCTCCACCTCCGTTGAGGCAGCCGCCAAATCACGTTTTCCGTCACCTCGTACGGCATTCTGACTGTCAAGTTATTCTTGCAGTTAAGGCCTACCCACCTAGTAGTTACGCGCAGACCCAACCTCTGCGGGCACAGCCTGAAACATCTTCCACCACACAGAGGACTACTAGGAGCACCTTTAACGTCTCAGGAAGCCGCGTGCTTCCCCTTCCAGTCCGTTGGAGCCGCCAAAATAACGAACGTGCGCTCTCCTCGTGCCTTATGACACCGTGATGATTTACCTCGTTGGGTTATTCATCCTACAACATATGGACTACTGCAAGCGCCTTAGTTTTATATGTCATTAGACCCTAAGTCTAACCATTTATTTCGCGCTTATGCCACCTCGTCAACTTTCTCATTTAACATGGTTATTCACATTAGCTCCCTTTTTCGTATTTACCAAGTTACCCTTTCTTATTAATTCAATTTATACTTAACCCACTTAAGTCCATTAATAAGCCCACAACATGTTATTTTGCAATTTCATAAATTATTCCCTTTTTGGGGTACAACAACATGTTATACTTAATTCATAGTTAAGTATGCCTTATCCCACATATATACTGATTAGGAGAATAACCCCCTAAACACCAGCCCCGAAGACCGAAATCAACATCAGACTGGCCCAGAGAATTACTCAACCCAACCAATATATATGATTCTAATTTACTTCTTCTCCATTTATATAACTTATATCATTTTTAATTTCACATTTCTCCTTCCCAAACCACTTAATTTAAGTATATCTTTACGCATAAGTTATCTCATCTTCCTTATCGTTTCCTATAACTTATCTTGTCCCATAAGTTATAATTTCCACCTATTATCCTTTCTTGCCTTATTCAAGTTTATTCATAATAGGTTATTTATCATCCCCTATTTCTTGTCATTAATTTTAGATTTGACTTAACCCTTCCATTTACTTAACCCGTTACTTAAACTTTACCTAATTCAATTAATTTATGATACCATTACGGGTCCATTTGGTTAAGCATATCTATATTTTTGTTTCACATGTCACCTGTGTCCCACTTAACCCTCTTTATTATAGTTTTCATGTCTTACACATGTCTTACTACAGTTAAGTCTACCCTAGTCATGTTTTACATCACATGTCTTACAATGGTTAAGTCTATATTAGTCATGCTTTACATGTCATTTATATCACCCACTTAACCCTCTAACCATACCCATGTCACCCACATGTCTAATTATGGTTAGTATTTCTTAATTTATTTATTATTCCGTAACGATGTATGACCTCGCATATTAGATGAGACGACCCGAACTTCCCCGGTAAGGAAAGCACGGATTGAATTGAGAACAAGCCACATCGGGATGCAAACAGAAGAACAATTCATTGATTATTACAACAATTCCATCAGAATACAAGAATGTATAGAGTATAAACAAATAATATACATTCGATAAATATCAGATATTACAATACATTACATAGCAGCGGAAAATAATACAATACACAACTAGAAGTAATACACGGATACAGAGCTTTCCGAGTATCGTTCCAGCTGTAAATCAGGATCCTATGAATATAAATTTGCAAAACCAAAACTGCTAGCAGCCCGTGTCAAAATAAGGGCACCCAGAGTTTAGGTTAAAACAATAAACTCCAAGTCAGTCATGGGACTGGTGTGAGAACTAAAACAGTTATTAATTTTTATTTTAAAGTTAGGTAAATCAAGGGACCACGCCGTATAACACGGAACGGGTTTCCTCCCAAGAACACTAGTGCATAAAACTACTGCGCAATGCTAAATAAAGAACAATGAAGCTATTATAAGACCCAGGTCCCATCACACAATGCAACACAAACCAGAGGATAGGGTTTTACCTTATAATAGCCAAAGAATGCTTGATACGTGAAATTTTATCTTTTGATTCTTAATCAGACTCCAACCGTAAATTAGTAAGAGAACGGTTCCCTAAGTATTAACCCCGAAGGCCGAAACCAACATTAGACCAATACCCAGGAAACCACCCATCTTAACTCGTTTCAAGTTAGTTTCTAATTTTATATACAATCATAAATATCAATCATAGATGGCATGGGTACCATATATCATGTCGCCATACTAGGCTCTACAATCAAAACCGCAAATGTCACGTATTTGGAAATTGGATTTCCATCTATGAACCGAGGCCAGGGATCATCCTCTACCGATTCGAGACAATCTAGCCTACCATGTCTCAGGACCCAGACTCAGGTGGGCCCTTGGATAGTCAGTGCCGGTCCACCGATATGGATTAAAATGCCTGAACTGTGCGTTTTCCCGCCCTATGGGGCATAAATGAGCCAACGAATGACTCCATCGGCTTCACATAGTCACCGATATATCCGAGGCGCCTCGCAACTACAACAACCACATAAGTCAAACTCGTCAGGGCGTGTAAAACCACTGACGCCACTTCGAGCTAGAAAGAAACGCATGCCCTCCCTGAAGTCCTCTCCCGTTTCTGGTTCACAACCGGGGTGTGAGCCTCGCGAATTTACGCTACACAAAGCTGTGCCACACAGGCTGTGCTTTGATCATCAACCACAAGACTCTGCTTTTAAACAGAAGCCTTGATCCTTTGCATCTTAGCATGCCACACATGCAAACCACTCCATGCAACCGATGTCCATCAATCACACAGAATGATATCCAATGTCAGACACACAGTCCATTTACAAGTCCGTTCTGGGTCTGAACGAAACCAGAGGCACCTAGTACCTCGCATATCCATCGATCTCCAAGTACGTCAGGACGATCACTAACTGATTTCCTCCTCTTGGGTGTATGACCCAATCAAGATCATCATTAATTATCCAAACGACGTGAAGACCTCCGGTCTTCAACCACCGTCTTCATCTTCGACTAATCGTCGAATCAGTTATTCAGAATGGGATAAACCCGGTCTTTCTGAATAACTCGCGTATATAGTAAACAAGTGTTACACAAATAGAACATACGCCTCATTCCAATTCATCAGTCACTAACCGTAAATTAGTAAGAGAACAATTCCCCAAATATTAACCCCGAAGGCCGAAACCAACATCAGATCAATACCCAGGAAACCATTCTTCTTAGCTAACCTACAGTTAGTTTCTAAGTTTCACATTCTTAGGGAAAGGTTCCCATTAATTTTATCAAAGATAAATTCTTTTAAATTTATTCTTTAATCTTCCTTTGAATATCACTTCAAACTAGTCGGGATTAACGAACCTTACCGAAGTAATCATTTGTTTTAATTTCCCAATCCCAACCTATTCATCCTATGAAGTAAAACTGGTAATACTTCATATCTAACACCACGGTGTTATCGGTAAATTCAATTACCATTTCACGTTCAAATCTAATTAAAGATTTAACTATCGCCTGGAGAAAAACTGGTGATACTCCATTCTCGATCTTTTCAATCTAATTAAAGATTCATTAAAACTCCACTTAGTTTTAATCTTTAACTGGGTTAAAGAATCCATGTCATTTAAAACACGGTTCACGATAAACCAAAATCACATCACATTTCAATCAGTCCCTAACTGTAAATTAGCAAGTGAGCAATTCCCTAAGTATTAACCCTGAAGGCCGAAACTAACATCAAATCAATACCCCGGAAACCATTCAACTTAACTAATCTCCCGTTAGTTTCTGATTTTCTTAACTCCTTTGGGTCTAAGAACAGTATTATTGAAGATACCATTCACGACAACCCAAAATCACATTCCATTAATTATCGGGTTAAAGAACAAGTGTTATTTAAAACACTGTTCACCATAAACCCAAAAATCAATACCAATTCAATTCCAATTAAATATCATTTAATTGGTACACTTCATTAAATCTAAATAAAAATATTTAATCTTTTCTCAACTGGGCTTAAGAACAGTGTTAATGAAGACACCATTCACGACAAACCCAAATCACATTTGATATTAAATACAAGGCTCTGAATAGAAAATATATCGGCTTATATTCAATATCAAATTCTACGACCAACAAATATCGTATTGGAAATAACGTATATATATATATCTTTCAAATTTCCCTAACAATATTTGTATAATCACGAAATCCAGCATCGAAATATTCCAAAGACAATTTCGATTCAAATACATTCCAATTCAATTATTGGAAATTCTGGTTTTTTTTAAAACCATTTCAAATCAAATTTATTTATTTCAAAATAAATAAATAATTATTCTAATTCAAAATTAGTTCATTTCGATAAAGATCTATTTTTATCCTTTCAAGTATGGGGTTTTTCACCCTAATTCTTCACAAATCATTTCTTATGATTTTACACAAATTATTACTATTTTTAATAATTTTATCGAGGCCCGTACAGTCGATTTCCATCAACGGCCATCGAACTGCACTTACAACGACCTTTTCCAAATTTTATTTGGACATAATTCCAAATCCAACCGTTAGATTTCTAATTTCTTATATTCGTTAGAAAGCTCTTTTCGATACGAACCCAACGGTTCCGTTTTTAGGAGAATCCGACGGTCGGATCTCCCGCAATGTCCATTCGAAGTCAATGGTCGAAATTCGTGAGCTGCCACAACGCGGCACGTTCTATTCAGGCCATTATATATATATATTATAAATATATTATATATATTTCTTCGATTTCCGTTCAAAACGTATTTTATAAATCGTTTTAAATTCGTTTTCAAAACAATTTCAACTTCATATTCAATTTCAAATCAAAATTGAATATTCTAATATAAATTCGTTATAAATTCATTTCAAATCGATTTCAATTCAAATCCATTTCAATTCAAATCGGTTTCAATTCAAATCAATTTCACTTCAATTTCAATATTAAATTCAATTCAAAACGATTTCGCTTCTATTTCAATCTAATTCGAATTTCAATTCTTTTCAATTTAATTTGAATTTCAATTCTTTTCAATTTAATTCAAATTTCAATTTATTTCAATTTAATTCGAATTTCAGTTTATTTCAATTTAATTCGAATTTCAATTCATTTCAATTTAATTCGAATTTCAATTCATTTCAAAATATCAGATTTTGAAATCACTTTCGATATTCATTATAAAATGAATAAAATCAATATAAATATCGTTCACGTCAAGATGGCGTCAATCTAATCAACACGGCTTTTATTCAACGCATGAATGTTTATTCTATTCAACACATGAATTTATTTTCAGTTTAACACATGAATTTATTTTTATAATATTCCTTATTTTCCAAATTGGAATGAGGCCCAATCAATTACCATATAATGTTAATTATATGGATTCTCTACAACACATGTATATAACAGCAACGATAAATAATCAACCATCATCCAGAGTGCACCACACAACTGCATAAGCATTAAATATAAATAATTAACGCTTACATAGTCTGTCGACCAATCGATCGACATACAGCTAAAAATCGGGATTAGTGTACGTTAAATATCATCCCAATACCCGTGTAGGGTTTCAAATCAACAAACACACATTTTATTTGTGTAGTTGGGCGATGTGTAAAATTTATCGTCCCAATCAATATCAGTCAAATCAGTGTATATAAATAAATCTCCGATTTGTTTATTATTATTTATTTTATATACACGTTAAAAATTATATTTTAGCTATAAAATATTTTCCACTATAAAATATTTTATTTCATTTCACATCACACCAATCAAACAAACATGTCATCCATGGTCTGTGGACGACGGGTGTCGGGTGCTACTAAACACCGTATGCATCCTAGTATATATTTCAACTAGAAAAATAAATAAAAGGTGAGGAGTTCTCACCGAATTGCTAAACAAAACGCCACGACTCTTCTTATGTAGGAAATCTTCGTCATGTTTCCAACGCAGTCTGTTTCATGAAGTTTATATTAAAAATCACATTTTTATAACTTCGTTATATATATAAAAAGATCGAATCTTTACTTTCACTTCATATATATAAAAATCGAATTTTTACCGATGTTCATATAATAAAAATCATATTTTTTCTCGCCATTCTCTTTATAAAAACCACATTTTTATATATAAAGATCGTATTTTTATATCTCTACTACATATGTAAAAATCATTCCTTTACACCGCTACTTCCATGATAAAAATTATATTTTTATCTTACTAGTAATATAATAAAAATTATATTTTTACCCCCACTATATATATAAAAATTATACTTTTATTGTCATACATATATAAAAATCATATTTTTATTATCATACCTATATAAAAATCATATTTTTATTATCATACATATATAAAAAGATCGGATTTTTCTCTTCACTTCATATTTATAAAAAATCGAATTCTTATCTTCATATATATAAAGATCTAATATTTTCATATAAAAAGATCCAATCTTTTCTATGCTATTCATATAAAAACTGGTTTCTAAAATTAATGCTTTTTATAAAAAAAATAAACTAATTTAGTAACATGTTATATATATATATATATAATTGATCTAATAATATGTTTAAAATAAATAAAACTGAGATTAAAAAAAGAAATTAGAACTTATATTGAAATAGGAAAAAGGGGGGCTGCTACCGCACACTGGAGGTGGATGGAGGCACGATGGGAGGTTGGCTCGGCGGCGGTCTTCTCCGGCATGGGTGGCGTCGGACAGGGCAGCGGCTATTTGGGGTGGTTTAGGCTGATTTCTTGCGTTGGGGTTTGGATTGGAAGGAGGTGGGGAGAGAGGGTGGCGCAGGAGAGGAGGTGGCGGCCTCGGTGGCCAGCGGTGCGGCGGGGGAGGGCAGGGATAGGGCGGCGACGGGTTTGGGGGGGCTCTGGGTTGAACGATGGGATTTTATGATTTGGGGGTTAGGTTGGAGAAAAAAAGAAAAGGGGGTATTTATATATTTTATTTATTATTTATTTTTCGCCAAAAAGTCAACTTTTGAATTCGATCTAGTGATGAGACCCAACGACTGTCGCCCCTAGCTAAATACCCCTATTCCGATCACAATGGGATATGTTTCGTAAGCCAATTCTAAAATTTCGATCAGTTTTCGTTTGAATTAAAATATAATCTATATATTCAATTTTAAACGTACACTTCAATTTACTGGGGTCACATATGGACCCCAAAAATTCCAGAAAAATTATTTCTAGCTTCGTATTGACGATTCCTAACAAAACTAATTTCGTCAAATTCCGAGACCGTTTGAAAAATGACCATTTTCCAGTCGATTAAAATCAACTAAAACTAGTCAAACGCGTTTTACTTCGTCACGCTCACATATTGATTCGAAAAATTATGAAATTTGAAGCCTAGCAATAATTTTAAATCGCGATCCAACAAAAGTGGTTCTTTTGCAAAATGGCTATTTTTAAGGGCCAGAATTCCATAGCGACTATTCTGAATTTTCAACTGGGCATATCTTTTTAGCCCCGCTATGAAATTTCAATTTTCCGGATTCGTTGGAAATATATTGACAAATAGATTCAAATATTTTTGGTTTCGCTTAAATCCGGTTTATTTTGAATCCTGTACATTCATTTGAACTTTGAAATCGAATTTTCGAACTACCGCGCCATTTTCAATTCCTTTTATAATTTAAAATAAAAATTTATATTCTAACGACGATTCAAATAAATATATACGTTCTATTCCATTCAAAATAAATTTCTCGTCGATATTATTTAAAATATTTCATTTTAAATATTCAAAATTCACTAATATTGCCAAAATAAAAAATTTAAATTGGCTCGGATTTCCGGGTTATTACAATCTCCCCCACTTAAAACTTTTCGTCCCCGAAAAGGAACAAAGCCGAAAGTTGTTTCACAAATCAACTTAACATTCTTTATTTTCTTTACGGCTTAAGTTCTTCAACTTTTCAGTTTTAAGAACTTTTCAAATTTTCAAAAAATTTGGCTAACACCCTAAATTTTCGAAAAATTTCGCCATAACCTCCCCTGCACCGAGGACTTCGGGACATTTCATATAGCCTCCCATGGCCTTCTTCAATCCAAAAGAAAAGGAAAAAGCCAAGCGGCTAGCCAATCAACTCATAAAATCATCATCACCCAAACAAAACAGTAAATTATGGTAAACATGTACCTATTTGTCGGGCAACCAATTTTATTCCTCTTCTCTAGCCTCCTTGCTATGATCTGTTCAATGTAAGTACATGTATATGCATGCAATTGTAATCACTTTTCAATACAATTCACTATTCGTTTCAATTGGGCTAAAGGTTCAACATTTAATTAATCAAACAAATAATCAAACAACACAATCAGCAATCAATTAGTTGATTATCATTTCAAATTCATAACTTTGATATATAGTCAAAAATCATATTTTTGATGCCAAATCACAACAATAAGCCCTATCTAATTTTGGTTCTCACATTAGTCTAATGGAAGTACATAGATATCACACTTTCGAAACTCGAACACAAATTCTGATGATGAAGCTTCAATCATCAGAACCATCTCTGGGCGACTAGAGCGTGCTTCTATATCTATCCAGTATATTAAAACTTCAAATACACATGGATCAGACTTATACGCAACATCTTTATATACTGGATTGTCCAAATTCAATATAAAACAAATAATCAAATACGAATAATTGATTTAAATTTTCAAAACAACAATTGTTTTCACTTTTGTTTTGAAAACATCACTCTTCACACTCATTCTAGGATACTACTGATCCCATCTCTAACGAATCATTCCCATTGGATATTACTAATCCAATCTCTGTTGAATTCTATCATATGGTTCTAATGAGTCTTGTTCTCTGAGCTTTGTAAACCAAAGCTCTGATACCAAATTGAGACGACCCGAACTTCCCCGGTAAGGAAAGCACGGATTGAATTGAGAACAAGCCACATCGGGACGCAAACAGAAGAACATTTCATTGATTATTACAATAATTCCATCAGAATACAAGAATATACAGAGTATAATAAAGTAATATACATTCGATAAATAGCAGAGATTACAATACATTACATAGCAGTGGAAAATAATACAATACACAACTAGAAGTAATACACGGATACAGAGCTTTCCGAGTATCGTTCCAGCTGTAAATCAAGATCCTGTGAAAATAAATCTGCAAAACCAAAACTACTAGCTGTCCGTGTCAAAATAAGGGCACCCAGAGTTTAGGTTAAAACAATAAACTCCAGGTCAGTCATTGGACTGGTGTCAGAACTAAAATAGTTATTAATCTTTATTTTAAAGTTAGGTAAATCAAGGGACCACGCTGTATAACACGGAACGGGTTTCCTCCCAAGAACACCAGTGCATAAAACTACTGCGCAATGCTAAATAAAGAACAATGAAGCTATTATAAGACCCAGGTCCCATCACACAATGCAACACAAACCGGAGGATAGGGTTTTACTTTATAACAGCCAAAGAATGCTTGATACGTGAAATTTAATCTTTTGATTCTTAATCAGACTCCAACCGTAAATTAGTAAGAGAACGATTCCCTAAGTATTAACCCCGAAGGCCGAAACCAACATCAGACCAATACCCAGGAAACCACCCATCTTAACTCGTTTCCAGTTAGTTTCTAATTTTATATACAATCATAAATATCAATCATAGACGGCATGGGTACCATATATCATGTCGCCATACAAGGCTCTACAATCAAAACCGCAAATGTCATGTATTTGGAAATTGGATTTCCATCTATGAACCGAGGCCAGGGATTATCCTCTACCGATTCGAGACAATCTAGCCTACAATGTCTCAGGACTAAGACTCAGGTGGGCCCTTGGATCGTCAGGGCCGGTCCACCGATGTGGATTAAAATGCCTGAACACTGCGTTTCCCTGCCCTATGGGGCGTAAAAGAGCCAACGAATGACTCCACCGGCTTCACATAGTCACCGATATATCTGAGGCGCCTCGCAACTGCAACAACCACATAAGTCAAACTCGTCAGGGCGTGTAAAACCACTGACGCCACTTCAAGCTATAAAGAAGCGCATGCCCTCCCTGAAGTCCTCTCCCATTTCTGGTTCACAACCGGGGTGTGAGGCTTGCGAATTTACGCTACACAAAGTTGTGCCATACAGGCTGTGCTTTGATCATCAACCACAAGACCCTGCTTTTCAACAGAAGCCTTGATCTTTTGCGTCTTAGCATGCCACACAGGCAAACCACTCCATGCAACCGATATCCATCAATCACACAGAATGATATCCAATGTCATACACACAGTCCATTTACAAGTCCGTTCTGGGTCTGAACAAAACCGGAGGCACCTAGTACCTCGCATATCCATCGATCTCCAAGTACGTCTGGACGATCACTAACTGATTCCCTTCTCTTGGGTGTACGACCCAATCAAGATCATCAGTAATTATCCAAACGACGTGAAGACCTCCGGTCTTCAACTACCGTCTTCATCTTCGACTAATCATCGAATCAGTTATTCAGAATGGGATAAACCTGATCTTTCTGAATAACTCGCGTATATAATAAACAAGTGTTACACAAACACAACATACACCTCATTCCAATTCATCAGTCACTAACCGTAAATTAATAAGAGAACAATTCCCCAAATATTAACCCCGAAGGCCGAAACCAACATCAGATCAATACCTAGGAAACCATTCTTCTTAGCTAACCTATAGTTAGTTTCTAAATTTCACATTCTTAGGGAAAGGTTCCCATTAATTTTATCAAGGATTTTCTTTTAAATTTATTCTTTAATCTTCCTTTGAATATCACTTCAAACTAGTCGGGATTAACGAACCTTACCGAAGTAATCATTTGTTTTAATTTCCCAATCCCAACCTATTCATCCCATGAAGTAAAACTGGTAATACTTCATATCTAACACCACGGTGTTATCGATAAATTCAATTACCATTTCACGTTCAAATCTAATTAAAGATTTAACTATCGCTTGGAGCAAAACTGGTGATACTCCATTCTCGATCTTTTCAATCTAATTAAAGATTCATCAAAATTCCACTTAGTTTTAATCTTTAACTGGGTTAAAGAATCCATGTCATTTAAAACACGGTTCACGATAAACCCAAAATCACATCACATTTCAATCAGTCCCTAACCGTAAATTAGCAAGTGAGCAATTCCCTAAGTATTAACCATGAAGGCCGAAACCAACATCAGATCAATACCCCAGAAACCATTCAACTTAACTAATTTCTCGTTAGTTTCTGATTTTCTTAACTCCTTTGGGTCTAAGAACAGTATTATTGAAGATACCATTCACGACAACCCAAAATCACATTCCATTAATTATCGGGCTAAAGAACAAGTGTTGTTTAAAACACTGTTCACGATAAACCCAAAAATCAATACCAATTCAATTCCAATTAAATATCATTTAATTAGTACACTTCATTAAATCTAAATAGAAAGATTTAATCTTTTTCTCAACTGGGCTTAAGAACAGTGTTAATGAAGACACCATTCACGACAAACCCAAATCACATTTGATATTAAATACAAGGCTCTGAATAGAAAATATATCAGCTTATATTCAATATCAAATTCTACGACTAACAAATATCGTATTAGAAATAACGATATATATATATCTTTCAAATTTCCCTAATAATATCTGTATAATCACGAAATCCAGCATCGAAATATTCCAAAGACAATTTCGATTCAAATCCATTCCAATTCAATTATTGGAAATTCTGGTTTCTTTTAAAACCATTTCAAATCAAATTTATTTATTTAAAAATAAATAAACAATTATTCTAATTCAAAATTAGTTCATTTCGATAAAGATCTATTATTATCCTTTCAAATATGGATTTTTTCACCCCAATTCTTCACAAATCATTTCTTATGATTTTACACAAATTATTACTATTTTTAAAAATTTTATCAAGGCCCGTACAGTCGATTTCCATCAACGGCCATCGAACTGCACTTACAGCGACCTTTTCCAAATTAGATTTGGATAATTCCAAATCCAACCATTAGATTTCTAATTTATTATATTCGTTAGAAAGCTCTTTTCGATACGAACCCAACGGTTCCGGTTTTAGGAGAACCCGGCGGTCGGATCTGCTGCAATGTCCATTCGAAGTCAATGGTCGAAATTCGCGAACTGCCGCAGCGCGGCGCGTTCTATTCAGGCCATTATATATATAATATATATATATTTCGTTGATTTCCTTTCAAAACGTATTTTATAAATCGTTTTAAATTCGTTTTCAAAACAATTTCAACTTCGTATTCAATTTCAAATCAAAATTGAATATTCTAATATAAATTCATTTTAAATTCATTTCAAATCAATTTCAATTCAAATCCATTTCAATTCAAATCGGTTTCAATTCAAATAAATTTCAGTTCAATTTCAATACGTTTTAAATTCAACTCAAAACGATTTCACTTCTATTTCAATCTAATTCGAATTTCAATTCTTTTCAATTTAATTCGAATTTCAATTCTTTTCAATTTAATTCGAATTTTAATTCTTTTCAATTAAATTCGAATTTCAATTTATTTCAATTTAATTTGAATTTCAATTCATTTCAATTTAATTCGAATTTCAATTCATTTCAATTTAATTCGAATTTCAATTCATTTCAAAATATCAGATTTTGAAATCACTTTCGATATGCATTATAAAATGAATAAAATCGATATAAATATCGTTCACGTCAAAATGGCATCAATCTAATCAACACGGCTTTTATTCAACACATGAATTTTTATTCTATTCAACACATGAATTTATTTTCAATTCAACACATGAATTTATTTTTATAATATTCCTTATTTTCCAAATTGGAATGAGGCCCAATCAATTAACATATAATGTTAATTATATGGATTCTCTACAACACATGTATATAACAGCAACGATAAATAATCAACCATCATCCAGAGTGCACCACACAACTGCATAAACATTAAATATAAATAATTAACGCTTACATAGTCTGTCGACCAATCGATCGACATACAACTAAAAATCGGGATTAGTGTACGTCAAATATCATCCCAATACTCGTATGGGGTTTCAAATCAACAAACACACATTTTATTTGTGTAGTTGGGCGATGTGTAAAATTTATCGTCCCAATCAATATCAGTCAAATCAGTGTATATAAAAAAATCTCCGATTTGTTTATTATTATTTATTTTATATACACGTTAAAAATTATATTTTAGCTATAAAATATTTTATTTCATTTCACATCACACCAATCAAACAAACAAGTCATCCATGGTCTGTGGACGACGGGTGTCGGGTGCTACTAAACACCGTCTGCATCCTAGTATATATTTCAAATAGAAAAATAAATAAAAGGTGAGGAGTTCTCACCGAATTGCTAAACAAAACGCCACGACTCTTCTTATGTAGGAAATCTTCGTCATGTTTCCAACGCAGTCTGTTTCATGAAGTTTATATTAAAAATCACATTTTTATAACTTCGTTATGTATATATAAAAAGATTGAATCTTTACTTTCACTTCATATATATAAAAATCGAATTTTTACCGATGTTCATATAATAAAAATCATATTTTTCTCTCGCCATTCTCTATATAAAAATCACATTTTTATATATAAAGATCGTATATTTATATCTTTACTACATATGTAAAAATCATTCCTTTACACTGCTACTTCCATGATAAAAATTATATTTTTATCTTGCAAGTAATATAATAAAAATTATATTTTTACCCCACTATATATATAAAAATTATATTTTTATTATCATACATATATAAAAATCATATTTTTATTATCATTCCTATATAAAAATCATATTTTTATTATCATACATATATAAAAAGATCAGATTTTTCTCTTCACTTCATATTTATAAAAAAATGAATTCTTATCTTCATATATATAAAGGTCTAATATTTTCATATAAAAAGATCCAATCTTTTCTATGCTATTCATATAAAAACTGGTTTCTAAAATTAATGCTTTTTATAAAAAATATAAACTGATTTAATAACATGTTATATGTATATATATAAAATTGATCTAATAATATGTTTAAAATAAATAAAAACTGAGATTAAAACAAAGAAATTAGAACTTACATTGAAATATGAAAAAGGGGGGCTGCTACCGCGCACTGGAGGTGGATGGAGGCCCAATAGGAGGTTGTCTCGGCGGCGGTCTTCTTCGGCATGGGTGGCGTCAGACAGGGCAGCAGGTATTTGGGGGCGGCTTAGGCTGATTTCGTGCATTGGGGTTTGTATTGGAAGAAGGTGGAGAGAGAGGGTGGCGCAGGAGAGGAGGCGGCGGCCTCGGTGGCCAGCGGTGCGGCTGGGGAGGGCCGGGACAGGGCAACGTCGGGTTTGGGTGGGGCTCTGGGTTGAATGACGGGATTTTATGATTTGGGGGTTAGGTTGGAGAAAAAAAGAAAAGGGGGTATTTATATATTTTATTTATTATTTATTTTTCTCCAAAAAGTCAACTTTTGAATTCGATCTACTGATGAGACCCAACGACTGTCGCCCTAGCTAAATACCCCTATTCCGAACATAATGGGATATGTTTCGTAAGCCAATTCTAATGTTTTGATCAGTTTCCGTTTGAATTAAAACATAATCTATATATTCAATTTTAAACGTACATTTCAATTTTCTGGGTCACATACGGACCCCAAAAATTCCAGAAAAATTATTTCTAGCTTCGTATTAACGATACAGTCCTAACAAAACTACTTTCGTCAAATTCTGAGACCGTTTGAAAAATGGTCAATTTCCAGTCGATTAAAATCAACTAAAACTAGTCAAACACATTTTACTTCGTCACGCTCACATATTGATTCGAAAAATTATGAAATTTGAAACCTAGCAATAATTTGACATCGCAGATCCAACAAAAGTGGTTTCTTCGAAAACCGAGGTTGTTTGCAAAATGGCCATTTTTAAGGGCCAGAATTCCATAGCGACTATTCTGAATTTTCAACTGGGCATATCTTTTTAGCCCTGCTATGAAATTTCAATTTTACGGATTCGTTGGAAAGATATTCACAAATAGATTCAAATATTTTTGGTTTCGCTTAAATCCGGTTTATTTTGAATCTTGTACATTCATTTGAACTTTGAAATCGAATTTTCGAACTACCGCGCCATTTTCAATTCCTTTTATAATTTAAAATAAATATTTATATTCTAACGACGATTCAAATAAATATATACGTTCTATTCCATTCAAAATAAATTTCTCGTCGATATGATTTAAAATATTTCATTTTAAATATTCAAAATTCACTAAAATTGCCAAAATAAATTTTTTAAATTGGCTCGGATTTCCGGGTTATTACATTAGACGTCTGTTCGTGGCTGCTGGATTTTTCGGGCAGTTCCGGACAGACTTATACCACAACGCGCCTAACCTCGTGTCATAAACCGTTACGCCTCTAGTTCTTGCCGTTGACCTCTCACATTAGACGTCCGCTTGTGGTTGCTGGATTTGCCGGGTGGTTCCGGGCAGTCTTACACCACAAACGTGCCTAACCTCGTATCATAGGCGTTCATTAACAATCGTCTTTCACCCAAACCCTAAATGCATGTCATGTGTTCCAAATTCAACTAAATTACAATTCATTTTTTAATGCCTATTTCCAATTTGTCATTAACTACACCAATTACATAATAGTTAGCCAAATTTCATATTACCCAAATTATCCAGTTATAGCCAAATTAACCAATTCCATGTTATTCATACCCAAGCATGCCAATTTCCAATATCCAATTATACATAATTTCATATAATCAATATTTTCCCAATATATATATCCCAACATTCCTACGTTCATACATATAATCTAATTCATCCTCTAGGCTTATTTTTCAAGTCACAAATAAATTTCACCAATCCATGTTATCAAAATACATGTTGTTAATATTAAATTTCCATATCCAATTACAATTATGTCAAACTTACATAAGTTCAACATTACAGTATAATTATGTCCATAATTCTATACAAAACCTTCCAATCCCCATATTATGCCCAAACCAACCCTTTTTCCCTTTTTAATTTCCCGTTCCCATTAAAACGCATAAATCCATGATAGACGTAGGCTTGAGATAACCTAGCTATAAAAATAAAAAGGGGAAAGAATAAAAAGGAGAGAGCTGAAACATAGGCATAAATAAAATAACTGATCTTATTAAATTATCATCATATTCATTTTGGGGAATGGTAAACGATAGAAGCAATATTATACAACAAATATAGTTCAAATCCACTCACATTGACTGGATTGGGGAAATAAACGATTTGTTGTTGATGTAGAACGCTGATTTAATCTTCTTTTTTGATTATTGGTGAAGAGCTTGAATTGTTGATGAATAATTTCTAATTTAATTTAGGTTTTAGAGGTGGCGGTTAAGAGAATTGAGAGTTCAGCAGAACGGAGGCATCTTGAGGAATTATTATGAATTAGGGTTAGGTCTTGCTATGTATTTATAGGTGTAGAGAGTGTTTTTGAGTCCTTAGATTGACCTAGAAACCATCAGATTCGTACAGCACATTAAAACACGTCATAGGAACGAAACTGCCCAGATCTAGGGGGTAGGTCGACCCCCAGGTCGACCTCCCTAGGGGTAGGACGACCCCCAGGTCGACTCCCTAGTCGACCTGACCTCCAGGTCGACCCCCAGGTCGCCCTGCCTGGTTGATGGCGGGAAATTTCCCGCCCAGCTGCCTGGGTCGAATTTCTAACTGTTTTGATTTTTTGTTGAATCTTCTAAAGGCCATAACTCATTCATACGGAGTCCGATTTACGCAAACTTAGACTCTACACCAAGCAGAATTCCGAGACGAACGCAATGGTGATGTTCGTTTTACTTAATTCCTGAAATTTAAATTAAGTACCCTTATTTTATTATCGTTTCCATTACACACACTATTATTGAATTAATTTTTTTCCTTCTCTTCCATGTATTAATTAATTCTCATTGTACATCACCATTATTTACCTATCTATGCATATATATAAACATTTTTAATTATATTAAAAATGCGGGGTGTTACACGTGCCCCGACTCCGACCTTGTTCGGAGTACTCGTTTGATACTATATATGGGCTACTGACTGAAATGGTTCCCACACACAAGATGATACAAGCTTCCCCCTATGCTTGCATCCCTACTACTAAGTTTTCCATAGGATATGCCATACAGAGTAAAAAGATTGCATGCTATACCAAAGTAAAAAGAGTGCATGCCATACCAGAGTAAAAAGATTGCATAACCCCATAGGATAAGTTTGTGGGCTTATATATATTTATTGCCTACCACCCATAGATTTACTTAACCATCCTCCTATTTCAAGCAAGTTTACATAACCCCTACTCAAGTTAACATGTTCATTTAATCCTTATGGATTCAAATAGGTTAAGTTTTACAGGTTAATAGGTTATCCCCATCCACATTGACTTCTTTTTGAATTACCAAGTTCCACTTGCATATAAATTTCATATATATATATATATATATATATATATATATATATATATATATACACACACACATCTTAGTCCATTTAAGCTTATTAATAGGCCCATCACATGTTATTCTCTAGATTGTAATCCATGATTTGTAATCTACAATATATTATCTCCGGATTTTAATTAATGAAAGTAATCCACAATTATTCATTGTCTGTTTACATAGTTACAATAACATATTTTACTAATATGTAGTTAAGTATACTTCATCTCAATTCACCCATTTTCTGTCCAGTATGTCACTACAACTTGTCGTTGTTTACTTATTAACTTAGTTCTCTTAACTAAGGTTTATTGATAAGTTTTCTTTCCTGCTATTATAACATATGCTATAATTTCCACTTGTCCCTAGGACAAGCCTACCAATTATATAACATTCTCATCAATGTAATTAACTACAATAGGTTATTCTCATTCCCCGTTTATTCTAATTCATTTCCATTAATTACAATTTGTGCCATTTATCTCTATTCTTTTGTATACATATATTCATATATATGTTTATGCATTAGAACTCTCACATTAAGTCTACAACTCGTGGATGCTGGATATGCTGGTTGGGTCCGGGCAGACTTCTTCCACAAGTCGGACTTAACCTCTTGTCTCAGCATGTTACGTGTCTTTGCACTTAGACCCCTCATATAAGATTCACCGCTTGTGGTCGCTGGATATGCCTGTTGGGTCCGGGCAGACTTCCACCACAAGTGTAATCTAACCTCGTGTATAAGCGCGGTCACAGTTTCTAATTATTGTAAATCAAGGCATTTTCACTACTTAACAATTATCCCTATTTCATTATAGGTTTTCATGCCCATTTTCCAATTCATATTCATCATGTACCGTATGCCCCAAATTAAGATCTAAATCACAATTTGATCTATGCCCCAAATCCGTATTCATGTATCTAATTCAAGTTATGCCCAAATTTCCCAATACAAGTTATGCCCCAAGATTGACATATAATGATAGGAATAGGCATAGCAACTAATAAGCATATAGTGAAAAAATTGGGCATAATGACAAGATAGGCATATAGAAACAGATCTGATGAATATTTGACAATAGAACTGATTAGTCATAGTGTCATGATCATAAACAGGCATGATGAGATCTAATCAGTGAATTAGATATACAAATAATGGCACATCTGACATAATAAATAGGCATAGGCTTGGACCTAATTCATAGTCATGTCAGATACATAGGTTATGGCAGATTTGATATGATTCAATTAGTCACAAGCTTAGATCCGATTCATAGACATGTCAAAAATAGCTTTTAAGTGTTTATATCTAAAAATAACGTAGACTCACTGTGATTGGATCTAAGAAATAGAAGAGTAATTGCAGATGTTGAATCACAGATCTCTAATCTTGAATGACTTGATTGTTGAAGAAGAAGAAGGCTAATTTAATTTGGGCAGAGGCCGAATCTAGTTCTACATTATTTTCGGTGTGTAAAAACAAGAGAAATGGGTCTTATTTATGGCCATCAGCGAACGAATCTTGCACAGAAATCAGTCCACGTACGAAACCAGAAATTTGCTCATGTCTGCGTGGGGTTCGACCCCTCCCCTTGGTTTGCCGTCCCAGGGGTCGACACCCCCTTGATGGGGTTGACACCCATAGTCGGGATTTTTCGCGCTCCCCTTTCTACTATTCGATTTTGAATTGTTTTGAATTCTGGACTTATTATATATATATATATATATATTCGTCTTATGCATATACAAACTTCAAACCTTAATATCTTCTTCATATGGTGTCCATTTTACGCAAACCAGGTGTCTATTTTGACCAAAATTCTAAATCGAAAGCAATAGCACAGTCTGTTTCACTTAATTCTGAATATTAAATTAAGTATTCCTTAGTTTATCATTTTAATGTGTTGTAAAATTACGGGGTGTTATATTCTCCCCTACTCAAAGGATTTCGTCTCCGAAATCTCCAAGTTAAGAAGAATGTATATCCTAACATCCATCACCCATCTACTCATCCACCAATCACGAGCATCCACTATCCTTAAAGATTTCTAATGCTTATATGAACATACGAAAAGGTGTGTGTATATGCCCCTACACTAATGCAAAAGATTAGGCTGTCTACTGATTCAGTCGACCTGCATAATGCAATGTATGTTAGTGCCATGAATCCAACATGTATGCAAATAGTCCTAGTATGACATGTATGTTCTATACGTGTGCACAATCATTCGTCCAAATGCAACATCCATATGATGATACACCCACTTTCATCCATAAAAAGAAGAGCAATGCATACACATCCATATGCAGTCTAAGAGTGATTGAGCCGATCTATTCCCTACTATATGTGTATATGCATCCACGAGCAACCACTAGCAAATGCTTGCATCTAATTGCATCCATCAAACATAACATGTCTCGGACGCATGTTTACAATCATGGGATTCCTACCTAAAGGTCGAAGATTCAATCGATAGGACATACTTAAATGATAGAAACAGGAATGAATAAAAGCTTTGGAAAAAGAAGTTAAGAACATATCCTTGAAAAGAAAAGGGTACGAAACATGTATCATGTCTTCAGTTTCCCAAGTTTCCTCCTCTTGGTTATCTCCCCACTAAACTTTCATCAACTTGACTTCTCTATTGCGTAGCTTCTTAACTTCTGATATAAGAGTATGGATAGGAACTCATCAAACTATCACCTCCCGTTCCACCTCTACTTCCTAAAGCATACTCGGCTCAACTACTTCCGCTGTATCATGCAAACATTTCCGCCGAAGAACATCTGCTAATCTCTCTGGTAGCTTTACCCTATAAACCATTTGAACTATTTTTTCCCCTTATGGGAAATGGTCTTACAAACCTTGGCGCCAGTTTCCCTACAGATCCAAAAATGAACCACATCCCTTCGAGGTGATACCTTGATGAAACCATGCCTCCCACCTCAACTCAATATCGGCTCCTCTTTTATCTGCATATGACTTCTGCTTGTCCTGAGCTATCTTCATGCGGTTGCAGATAAGATCAATCTTTTTTGAGGTTTCTCTAATCATCTCAGGTCCAAGTAGAAGCTTATCTCTGCTGCCTCAATTTAAGATCCTTCTACGGGAACATATACTTGTGCGACTTATGGTCAATGTATAACTTGAACTTCTCTCCAAGAAGATACTGCTGTCAAGTCTTAAGCATGAATATTTTAGCGGCTAATTCTAAAACATGGGTAGGGTAGTTCTTGTGAACTCTTAACTATCTACCTCCATAATATACTACCCTTCCCTTCTGTATCAAGACAGCACGGAGCTCTATTCCCCTCGCATCAGTGTATACTGTAAACACTTTGTTCCCATCAGGCAAGGTCAAGACTGGGGCTGTTGTCAGAGCCCTCTTCAATTGCTGGAAAGCAAAATCACAATCTATATGCCACAAAAACATCAAATTCTTCTTTGTTAGCCTGGTGAGTGGGACTGGTATCTTTACGAAGTCCTTAATGAACTTCCTATAATAGCCTGCTAACCCTAGAAAACTTCTCACCTCCGTTGCATTCTTTGGGATCTGCCAATCTTGAACTGCAACTACCTTCACAGGATCTACTTCTATCCCATCTTTAGAGACTACATGCCCTAGATATCTCACTTCTTTTCTCTAAAAATGACATTTGGAGAACTTTGCCTTAAGCTGGTGCACACGGAAATTCTTCAAATGTCTCTCAAATGTTGGGCATGCTCTTCCTCGCTCTTCGAGAAAATTAAGATTCATCAACAAAGACCACAATGAACTTATTCAGAAACTCCCGAAACACCCTACTCATCAGATCAATAAAATAGGCGGGTGCATTCATCAACCCAAAAGGCATGATAAGCCACTCGAAAAAACATGTGGAGTTCTAAAAGCGATCTTGTCTATATTGTCTTCGGTCACCCTTAACTGATGAAACCCCGTAGCCAAGTCTAATTGAGAGAAAATAGAAGCACCAACAAGCTGGTCAGACAAATCATCTATCCTTGGAAGTGGGTGCCTGTTCTTCTTAGTGAATTTATTCAACTCTCTATAGTCTACACATAAGCGAAGCGAACTATCCGCCTTAGTTGCGAATACCACCGAAGCATCCCATTCAGATATGCTTCGCCTAATAAACCCTTTATCAAGTAGCTCCCCAACTTGCTTGTTGAGCTCCCATCTTTCTGCTGGAGCAATATGGCACACAGGCATTGCTACTGGCTTTGCATTATCCACCAAGTATATACAAAAATCGATCTCGTGCCTCGGAGGTAAGCCCTGAACCTCCTCAAAAACATTAGGGTACTTACAGACCACTAGTACTGATTGCATATCATCGATAGATGCATCAAGTGACTCTAGGAAACTGAGCATGGCAAACCCCTTTGGGTCACAAGAAATCTCTAGGGTCCTCCCATGGAAAGTCAACAGTCTAACGACCGTCCTCTCGCAATCCAAAAGGGCGCCATACATGGCTAGCCATCCATCCCTAGAATCAAACCATAGTCCACGAAACCAAGCACATACGCATCGCATTCAAACTCGATGCCTAACACAGATATTCTCAAACCCCGACAAATCATAGATAAATGAGCCGTACCACCAGTAGGGTTTGAGACAACTACGGGATCCAAAACCATACTAGTACTAAGGTGTAGAGACTCAACCACATAATCAGATATAAAAGAATGTGAAGCTCCCGAATCAAAAAGAGTTCTACTAGGATGATTGGAAAGAGAAATTGAACCTTCAACGGAAACTTTCCGACCTCTATATGGTGCATTAGCCACGAGAGCATGCACCTGCCCTCCCGAAGATCCTACCCTTTGACCTTGTCCTTGCTTCTTCGGGTACACCATTGAAAAGTGTCCGACCTCTCCACAATTGAAACAAGCATTCTTCCTTCTTCTGCATTACTTGACCAAATGATCCAAGTGCTCATTACATTTCTTCTTGCCTTTATTTGAACTTTATCTATGTTCCCTTCCTAGGCCAATTTTCTCATCCATGGGTTATGCTCCTTAGCCCTAACTCCTTTATTCTCCTTTTTAAGATACTTGTGTAACAAGCTAACAAGTTTCTCAAAAGTTGCCTCCATCACACAGAAATACTTACAAAGCTCGAGAAAATTAGTCGTAGGTGAAACTACGGTGGCTACAGATGGAGGTTAGGCACTTCATTGCCCTTCGACATGTGCGGTAGTTTTAACATGCCTACGGAACCATGCCGCAGTGGGGATTCCTTTTGGGAAGAATCGGTTTACCCAGACAAAAAGGAAAAAGGAATTAAGTGAAGAATCGAGAGATATTACATATGGCTTTGGGAATATGTATTTCAAAATAGACTTTTCTTTTGAAAACGGTTTCTTTTAAAACCTTTTTGAAAACAATTTTCAAAATCTTTTATCCAATCTAGTAACATTCAGCTCTGATACCAAGTGTGACACCCCATGTCTGTTAATGTCACTCATTAAGAGAATGCATTAAGTTTCGTGAAGCGTTATAGGTAAACAGAAACATTACAAGATAGATATAAAATGGCAGCGGAACTTTAAACTTTTATTAAGCGGAAAACATCGTGGTTCAAAACATAGTTACATCATGATTCTGAAATACATAAGACCAAGTACATCAACTTAAATTTTTTGTCTTGTACTAAAATCATCAGAGTACAATAATAAAAGAAGCATAATTCCCAAAACATAGCCATAGTAGCGAGATATGAAATCAAGCAGTACATCTAAGCAGTTCTAAGTAGAAGGAAAGAAGAATCCTGATCAAGATTGAGTATTCCCACCCTGAGAACCTTGGGGTGGGGGGGGGGGGGGGAGGAAGAGGAAGAGAGGAAACAAAATGGGTCAGACATAAAGTCCGGCGAGTCCAGTTACTTTTGGCATATAAATAAGTAAAAGTATCATGACATGCATATAAACTGGAGAGATAGATAACAACACAATAAGGCAGGTATGACAGGGTAAACATGATAGAATATATTGCGCTTTTCTAGTACTTTCTATTTCTCTGCACCAATACTAGTGTCGCATGAACAAGATGATCCCTAACAAGTATAAGGTGGTGGACTTAGGCGTACTTCTAGTGAGAGGTTTTACCTCATACAATAATAGGCAGCCCAACTAAACATACTGGAGTTACCCCTAAGGATAATAACGGGATCCTAAACATACCTGAGTCTAGATATACCCTAATTACTACCCCAATTGATCAGCTTCCTACTCCGTAGATACCCTGTATTGGCCCCACAGTAGGTTGTATCACTTCCTAAAGTGGCAACCCTTTATTTTCAGGATGTGCACAACCATATCTACTAATGTCACGGCATCTTACCTCCTCTGTCGTACCCATGCACGCACGTGATCCCGTCATAATGCGTCGCCCACACCGTCTACTGCTTTTGGATCTCTTACAATCAGCCCAGTAAGCGTACCCCGACTCCGACCAAGTTCGGAGTACTCGTTTGATACCCGTATATTGGTTACTGACTGAAACAGGTCCCACACACAAGATGATACAAGCTTCCCCCTATGATTGCATCTCCACTACTAGGTTTTCCATAGTTTATGCCACACCAGAGTAAAAAGATTGCATGCCATACTAGAGTAAAAAGATTGCATGCCATACCAGAGTAAAAAGATTGCATGCCATACCATAGTAAAAAGATTGCATGCCATACCAAAGTAAAAAGACTGCATGCCATACCAGAGTAAAAAGATTGCCTAACCTTACATGATAAGTTTGTGGGCCTATATAAATATTACCCACCACCCCAAGATATACTTAACCCTCCCCCTTTTTCAAGCCAGTTTACTTAACCCTTACTCAAGTTAACATGTTCGTGTAATCCTTATGGATTCAAACAGGTTAAGTATTACAAGTTAACAAGATATCCCCATTCACATTGACTTCTTTTCAAATTACCAAGTTCCACTTGATTATAAATTTCATATACACACACACACACACACACACACACACACAGAGAGAGAGAGAGAGAGCTTAGTCCATTTAAGCTTATTAATAGGCCCATCACATGTTATTCTCTACATTGTAATCCAAGATTTATAATCTACAATCTATTATCCCTGGATTTTAATTAACAAAAGTAATCCACAATTATTCATTGTCTGTTTCCATAGTTACAATAACATATTTTACTTAATATGTAATTATGTACACTTTATCTCAATTCACCCATTTTCTGTCTAACATGTCACTACAACATGTCATTGTTTACTTATTAACTTAGTTCTCTTAACTAAGGTTTACTTATAAGTTTTCCTTCCTGTTATTATAAATATGTTATAATTTCCACTTGTCTCTAGGACAAGCCTACCTATTATATAACATTCTCATTAATGTAATTAACTACAATAGGTTACTCTCATTCCCCGTTTATTCCAATTCATTTCCATTAATTACAATTAGTGTCATTTATCTCTATTCTTTTATATACATATATTCATATATATATATATATATATGTTTATGCATTAGACCTCTCACATTAAGTCTACAACTTGTGGATGCTAGATATGCTGGTTGGGTCCGGGAAAATTACTTCCACAAGTTGGACTTAACCTCGTGTCTCAGCGCGTTATGTGCCTATGCACTTAGACCCCTCACATTAGATTCACCAATTGTGGTCGCTGGATATGCCGGTTCAGTCCGGGCAGACTTCTGCTATAAGTGTAATCCAACCTCGTGTCTAAGCACGGTTACAGTTTCTAATTACTTGAAATCTAGGCATTTTCACTACTTAACAGCTATCCCTATTTCATTATAGGTTTTCATGCCCCTTTTCCAAGTTATATTCATCATGTACCATATGTCTAAATCACAATTTGATTGATGCCCCAAATCCATATTCATGTATTTAATTCAAGTTATGCCCAAATTTCCCAATACAAGTTATGCCCCAATTTCAACATTTTCCCCTCATTCCCAATTTCACGCGTTCGCATATTTCAACGGTATGCCTAGGCACGAAGGTAGACTAGCTATAAAATAAAAAGGGAAAAGAAGAAGGGAAGAGAATAGAAATACATATAATAACAAGATTGGCATATAAATACAGGAATAGGCATAGCAACTAATAAGCATATAGTGGCAAAATTGGGCATAACGACAAGATAGGCATATAGGAACAGATCTGATAAACATGTGAGAATAGAACTGATCAGTCAAAGTATGATGATCATAAACAGGCATGATGAGATCTAATCACTGAATTGGATATACAAATAATGGCAGATCAAACATAATAAATAGGCATAGGCTTGGATCCAGTTCAAAGTAATGTCAAAATAACTTAGATACACAGGTTATGGCAGATATGATATGATTCAATTAGCCATAGGCTTAGATCCAATTCATGGACATGACAAAAATAACTTGTGTTTATATCTAAAAATAACGTAGAATCACTGTGATTGGATCTAAGAAATAGAAGAGTAATTGTAGATGTTGAATCACATATCACTAAACTTGAATGACTAGATTATTTTTTGCAAGGCTTACCGGTTTTTATAGTGTTCCATAATACTTTTTATTAAAAAAATAAGAGAATACATGAAAGGACAGGTGATATATAGAGTACATATCAACTGAATCTTCCACACTCGGAAGACGGGAACTACTATCACATTTTAGAATTACATGTTCACATTACAATTTGAATTGCCTCTTTTTAATTCCTAAAGCTACATCTCTTACCACTTGACACTTGCGCTATCCATTCTCGTGTATGTTTCTAAGCATTTCCTTCTTCATACTCCTCGTGACATGTGTTATAGGTCTTGCTTTTTCATAGGAGCTAGCTGCCTTTTGTTCAACGATTATGTCGGGAGGTCTTTCCTTGTATGCGGCTGGGGGAGCTATGTTAGCGTATGGGTTCGCTGTTTTGTCTTTGATAGTTGGTGATTTCTGTATCTTCTTCTTTCCACTAGCAATTGTTTTTTGTAAAACTGCAGACACATGATCTAGCTGCAAAGTATGCAGTTGATCATAAACAATTTGAGAGCGAAATTTATTAAAGTCTTCCACCTTCTTCTGTGTTGCATGATATCCTGGATTGTTGGCTTCCCATTGCGTTAGTTCAGCTTGAAGAGCGGTGGAAATAGTCTTGATGTCTGCCTCAATTGGTCGAATATGAGCAATTCTAGCGGATGCTATTGGACTCAGTTCATTGTCAACAAGTAGCGGCTTCACTTTGAGAGTTGCGGAGACATTTTCACTTTTCTTCTGCGTATCAGAAGATGAGTCTACAGTTTGCATTAGATTCCCACCATCTACATTTTCACTGCTTTGCTTCACAGCTTCTAAAGCAGTTTTTCACTTGTTTTTATGTTCAGTTGAGGTCCAGTTTTACCGAGTTCCACAGTACTTCCAAAAGTGGTCAGCAATATTCCATCAACAAGAGCTATGTCACGAGTTGCCTTCAATCTGTCTTCTTCAATCATGTATTTTGATTTATTACTTTCAGCTAGACCAAGCATTTCTGGTCCTATTCCGCTTGCTTTGGGCATATCAACTTCATTCACTTTTTTACCATTTTCTTCCATTTGAACGTTTTCAATCTCCCCATCTTCAATATCGTAATTAATTTTATATGAGTTAGCATCCACACATACTGGCAGAAGCTTAAAGCTATTCGAAGTACCAATTTCATCCACAACGGGTGGAGACACGTCAACTAATACTTGCTTACCTTTATCTTGTCCAGTAGCGACGAATCTAGCCGAGTGTTTCTTCTTTACACTGGTCCATGAGTTATCATTTTTGGCTACAGCATAGCGTGCTCGCTGGATAACCTTACTCGGTCTGGCGTGCATGACAGCAATAGGTTTGTGTCTGTTCTCAAAGGCCTTGTCTTTTTCCTGTTGTTGCTTCATTGCAATATCACGATTAGATTCTGCTTTATCAGTTTCCACGCTTTCCTTTTCTTCTCGGATTTTACATTTTTCAGCCGAGTGTCCGAAGATGTTGCAATGTATGCACAGCTCTGGCTTCCAGAGGTAATATACTCTCACATGTTGAATGGTTCCGTCAAGATTACGCATAGGAAAATCTTCGGGTAAGGGAGCATCTGCGAAAACCTCGACCATGCATTTGGCGAATTCTAATCTTTGCAGACTTTCCATATTGGAATCCATACATAAGAACTTCCCCACTCTAGAGGCCATATAGCTTATCCCCCTCTTCGACCAGGCTACAAGCGGGATATTGAACATTTTAATCCATACCGGGACAGCTTTGACACTGTTTGCTAATTACTCAACGCGGGTTCCCATTGTTTAACAATAAAAAGTTTGTTGTGAATTACAACAGGGTCCGCCTCAAGAACTCTGATACGATCTGCCTGCGAGGAAAACTGGAAGAAGAAGACGCTACCATTCGATTTAAATTCAATCATACCTTGCGGTCCCCAATGTTTCTGCAGAAAGTTGACTACAATACAATAAGGGAGCGGCAAGTCGAGGAAGAAACCCACAAGATAACCACTCCACTATTCTTCACTTGCCTGAACTACGTCTTCAGTAAGGACTAGGATTTCTCCTTCAAATTTCAGAACTATGTCATTGACCTCAAAGCTTCCGGCGTTCTTAGGCTTCGCAGCGAAGAGCGTGGACCATTTCTGCAGCGGAATTGGATCTGTATTGGCTTCAGAGGATAGAGGTGGTACTGGCGTTTTGGGGGCGGAGGGTGGAGGCTCAGGCAATGGTGGGATCGATTTAGGCGGAGGGTCCGGTGGTTGATATGGTGGCTGAGAGGCGACGTTTATTGTGGTAAGGTTTGGGGGCTGATTTGGTGGAAGAGAAGCGGCAGAAATTGGGGGAGGATTTAGTGGATCTAGGAAGGCAGCCTCCATGCTTTTATCATAAGACAACATCTTACCACATTTTTATTTTTTGATGTTGAATGACTAGATTATTGAGGAAGAAGAAGGCTAATTTAATCTGGGCAGAGCCAGCATCTAGTTGCCCATTGTTTTCATTTGTAAAAACAAGAGAAATAGGGTCTTATTTATAGCAATAAGCCAACGAATCTTACATAGAAATCGACTCCCCTTGGTGTGTCGACTCAGGGGTCAACACCCCCTTGATGGGGTCGATCCATGGGCCGACACCCCCTTGATGGGGTCGAGACCCATTAGCGGGATTTTTCCTGCTTCCCTTTCTGTTTTTCGATGTTGAATTGTTTTGAATTCTGGACTTATTCTCTCTCTCTCTCTCTCTATATATATATATTCTTATGTGTATACAAATTTCAAACCTTAATATCTTCTTCATACGGTATCCTTTTACGCAAACCAGGTTTCTATTTTCTCCAGAATTCCGGGACGAACGCAATAGCGCAGTCCATTTCACTTAATTCTGAATATTAAATTAAGTATTCATTAGTTTATAATTTTAATGTGTTGTAAAAATATGGGGTGTTATATTGCGCAATCCAGCGTTGCGTATGATTGGACCTAGGAGTAATCCGATCCTGTATAAAATCCGGTGTGCTCTTTCCTTTTCTACATTTTATATTTATCTATTTTTGTGTTTGTGTTTGTGTTTGATTATGTGTCTGTGATCATCTCTGTTGTGCGTGATTCATATAGTAGATCATACAAGTTTAAGTTTTTCATAAATTCTTTGAAAACACTATTCACCGCCCATCAAGTATTTGTTTTACCTTAAGATCTTCATTTCGCATTCCCTAACGATTGGTATCAGAGCATAGGTTTTCAAAAAGTCCATAATATGTTTTTTGAAAATATTAAATGGCAACCAACACTGGTAATAATAGTTCTTTTGTAGGGGGTCAGTCCACTGTTAGACCACCAATGTTTAATGGAAGTAATTATCCTTATTGGGCATGTAGAATGAAAATATATTTGCAATCAATAGGATTAGCACATGGAATATCACACAAATTGAATATACTGAACTTACTACTAATTTTGCATAATAGACTAATGATCAAAAGTTTGCTACATTAAGTAATTCTAAGGCTATGAATATGTTACTCTATTCATTAAATAGAAACGAATTTAATAGAGTGTCAGTTTGTAAATTTGCTTATGAAATATGGAGAACATTACAAGTAACTGATGAAGGAACTAATAAAGTTTAACAAATAAAGATATCAATGTTAATTAATCAGTTATTCAAAATGAGTGAGAATGAATTTATCTCTGATATGTATTGCAGATTCCAGGAGTTCGTGCATTCATTAATATCTTTGGGAAAAACTTATTCAAAAGAAGACCAAGTTAGAAAAATTCTTAGTTCATTAACTCTAGAATGGGATCGAAAAACACTGGCGATTAAAGAAGCCAATAATGTCAATGAAATGAGGACTGGGGAGTTAATCAAGAATTTGATGTCATTTGAAGTTCAAATACAAAAAAGAAAAATAAGCTCATAGAAAAGAAATCTATAGCATTTATAGCGACAACAAATGGTTCTAATTCATGCAGTGAGGATAATGAAGAAAACGCTCTAGTGACATGGAATTTCAGAAAATTTCTGAGATATAAAAGGGGAAACAATTTTCAAAGAAGTAATCAAGGGAATTCAGGAAGAAATGACGATCGATATTATAACTACAAAAAACTAGGCCATACAAAGAGAATGTGTCCATATCCAGATAAAACAAATCAACAGACAGACAATAGTAACTCATTAAAAAAAAAGTGGGTATACGCAGCAACTTCAGACGATTCAGATTCATCATTAAGTGATGAAGAGACAGAAACCAGAAATTCAAATATATGCTTCACAACAATTCAAAATTCAGAAAATATCGAAGAAATGGATCTAAAAACCAGGTACCCCTTTTTTTGGTTGATTTGGATGAAAGGATTTTTGTTTTGTTTGCTTTGTTTGAATTTGAAATTCAAAATAAAATTCAAACTTATAATTCAAAATTGAATTTCAACATGTATGTTGACATACATAAATACATATGTAGACATAAAGGTCTATAAATGAAATTCAAATTTTGAATTTCAAAAGTTTAAACTTTCAAACTTTCCTCCAACTTTTCACCTACTCCCAAGGTCTAAAAAGGTATAATTGATTCCATAAAAGTTGTGCCCATTCAATCTCTATTTATAAATCTATTCAATCTTATTCTCTCTACCTCTTATTCAGATTCGGTTAACTTTCTTCATATATATTCTCTTCAAAACAAGTCTTTAATGGCTTCCACAAGCACTCCTCAAACGATGAGATTATCCAAAACCATCAAAGGATATCCCTACAATGATAAAGAAGCCATCAATACCTATGTTGACTACTAAGAAAACACAAAAGTCAATGCGGACGCCTTCGCCATCTTTGAAGATTTTCCATCTTACAATCTTCGTTCTCTCTTCAAAGAAAATTGAGTTTGAGTCTAAAAGATTCACGAGATAACAATGAAGTATGTTATCCTAATCTAGTCAAAATGTTCTATGCAAATCTAAATCAAAGCTTTTACGAAGAAGATGAAAATCAAATTTGGGGTAGCGTAAAAGGCACTCAAATCGTTTTAGATTGCGAAATTTTGGGCAATATCTATAATTGCAAGAGTACGGGCTCGGATTTTTCAGATTTCGAAATCAAAGAAACGTATTTGGAAACCCTTCATCAAATATTTGAAAGCGATGCTCATTTGGAATTCAAAAATATCTTTTTTCTTCCAAAAGCAAGAATCATCAACCTCCTCCTTCAACATACATTAGTCCTCGTTTCGAAAACTTCAATAACCCTACCGTCAATGTCCAAAAAGAACTCTTTGCTATTATTTGTGTTTATGACATCAATTGGGCTGATATGATTCTAAAAGAACTTAAGCCCAAAGAAATGTCCACAAGAGAGAACACTCTTTATTATGGAGTTTACCTTACTCGAACTTTCAAATATTTTGGAGTGGATCTCAAAGAAGAAGAATTTGTATTCAGAAAGGTGTTTGACTCCACAAATATACATTTTATGCAAATTCTACTCACCTTCAAGCCTTATGAGACATTCGAAGATAAACAAGCTCGAATACAACAAGAACAAGATCTTATGATATCGAAGAAGAAGAAGAAACTTCTTTAGAAAGTGTAGAATATCCATCCAATACTAGAACCACTTCCAAAGAAATGCTTGTCCAAAATCAAGTAAAGCTAGCCAAGAACCAAAAGAAGGCCAAGAAAACCCTTACCAAAATGTCTAAGTTCATTGGCAAAATAGGAAAAAAACTTGGAATCTCATCTTCCTCCTCATTATTTGCTAAAATATAAGATTATCTAGTTTAAGTTTTCTTTCATATTTGCTTGCATTTGCTTTCGAATCTCGTATTTAGTTCCTTGTATTAGTTAAATGTATTTGCTTTTAAGTAGTAATGAAATCGTTAATTTACTATAAGAACATATAAGAATTAAATAAATTAAAATAATATAATAACAATTAACTAAAAATTTATAATGTATGTCGACATACATTTATCACTATGTCGATATATAACTTCCAGGTTTTCAAATTTGTTCAAAATTTAAAATTTAAATAACTAGCTAATGTCTATTCAATTCCAACGAATTCCAGACTTTATAAATACCTGTTTCTTCTAGAAAAATTCATTATATCATTTCTCCTTCATCTCTAATCAATTCTTATCTAAAAATATCAAATTATGGAAAATCCAATTCATAATTTGAGTGAGAATTTTGAAGAAACTTTAAATTCTTTCAAGAATATTACATCCGTAATACTACGTAATCAGCGCCATTTCGAATTGATACAAAAAAGATGGTAGAACAGCAAGAGATGTATTTTGATGTCATTCGTTGGCTAATATGTTCTCTTTTCAGAGACAAATACAATAATCTCGGTAAGGCACCGCCATAAAAGAAGATAAATATAGGGAGGTCATCAAGAAAGATCCAATATTTGGAGAAGGTGGATAGGTGGAAGTTCCAAGAGACATTTGATTTGAAATTGTTTGGTATGATTTGTTTGAACATTGTTTGTAAATATTGCTTGGTTTTAAAACTTGTATATATATATATATATATTCGTACACTTGTAAATATTAAAACTTGAATTGATTTTTTTTGTTTCTGCTTTTTATAGTCATGAATTTAGGGGGAGTCGTTTACTTTAGTATAGAATCAAATACTATAATCATAGGTTATATGGACAGATATAAGATTTAGGGGGAGTATATTTATAATTTCTATTTATTGATGACAAAGGGGGAGAAATTATAAAATAAGAGTTAGTTAATGTTAGTTTAAGAGGGAGTATGTAGGAGTCATGGTGAATTAGTTTAAGGGGGAGTATGTAGGATTCATGGTGAAAGGGGGAATAATCGAAGACCAGATCAAAAAGGTATCAATAGGTATGAATATTTTATAAACTAAGGTTTTCATCGTCAAAAAGGGGGATATTGTTGAAGAATGGATTTTTGATGACAACAACCTTATTTCAGTTATCATTATTAATTGATTATATAATATATACTAACAACTCTATCTCGAATATATATATATATATATATATATATATATATATATATATATATATATATGGGATTTGTAAATAAGACTTATATACTGAAGACTGTACAATTTTAGAGTTTCAAGATTCAGAAGAGATTCAAGACTCATGAGTTATGAAGTTATCAGGATATCAAGGCTTCAAGAGTTCAAGAAAAATATTGTAATAGAGTCTAGTTTATATGTAAGACTCTGAATAGCACTCCAAGTTCAAATTCAGTTTTCAAATTCTGATTTCAATCTTACTTATGATTTCAAATATATATGTTCTAAAGTTTTAATATATATATAAGTTTATATAGTTATGTAATTTATATAGTTTTATAATTTTATAGTTTTTAAATCTTATAACTTTATAAATATGTTTATATAATATATTGTTATGATTTCATATGATTTTACACTTTAGAATATTCCCTTTTATCACTAAGTTTTAACTCAAGAATTTCCAGAATAATATATATGTTTAAACAATTGAAAAATAGTGTTAAAAATCAAATTACTATACATATGTCGACATACATAGGAGGCTTTGTCGACATACAATTGTCAAAAATTCAATTTTCAAAGGAAGTGTCTTTTCACTATTTGTAACATTCCAGAAATGTTGCAACCATTCAAATCTTATAAATAGGGGTTGATTTCGATTTTTTCATAATTTTTCTTTTCCATCTTCACCCTTCTTCATCCCACCATTATTCTTTATCATTTTATTGATTTCTACACTTCTATTTTGTCGATTTGTACTCTAATTATACAAAACTTTCTCTTTTCTCACTCTCTATCCACTACTCTCTGAATTGAAGGGCTATTGAAGAGTTATAGGGTTGTTGTAATCACTTGGGAAATGTTTGGGAAAGGATGTGTTGCTTGTAGCTCTGAAATTAAGGAAAGGGAGCAGTGTAGATTTTGTAGCCATGAAATCAAGGGTGTTTGGAGTGGAGTTAACCTTGTAGCCGTGAAATCAAGGGGATTGTACTTGGATATTGATAATAATAAAACTATGCGCAATCCAGCGTTGCGTGGGATTAGACGTAGGTGTAATCTGAACCAGTATAAATTCCTGTATGTTTTTTTCCTTTTCTGCATCTTATATTTATCTGTTTTAGTATTTGTGTTTGATTATGTGTCTGTGATCATCTCTATTGCGTGTGATTCATATAATAGATCATATAAGTTTAAGTTTTTCATAAATTCTTTGAAAATACTATTCACCATCCCCCTTTTAGTATTTGTTTTACCTTAAGATCTTCATTTTGCATTCCCTAACAATTGGTATCAGAGCATAGGTTTTCGAAAAGTCCATAATATGTTTTTTGAAAATATTAAATGGCAATCAACACTGGTAATAATAGTTCTTTTGTAGGGGCTTAGTCCACTGTTAGACCACCAATGTTTAATGGCAGTAATTATTCATAAAGGTTGTTGCATTAAGTAATTGTAAGGCTATGAATATGCTACTCTGTTCATTAGATAGAAATGAATTTGATAGAGTGTCAGACTATAATTCTTCTTATGAAATGTGGAGAACATTACAAGTTACTCATCAAGAAACTAATAAAGTTAAATAAACAAAGATATCAATGATAATTAATCAGTTTGAGTTATTCAAAATGAACGAGAATGAATTTATCTCTGATATGTATTGCAGATTCTAGGAGATCGTGTATTCATTAATATCTTTGGGAAAAACTTATTCAGAAGAAGACCAAATCAGAAAAATTCTTAGTTCATTAACTCCAGAATGGGATCGGAAAACATTAGCGATTAAAGAAGCCAATAATGTTAGTGAAGTGAGGATTGAGGAGTTAATCGGGAATTTGATGTCATTTAAAGTTCAATAAACAAAAAAAGAAAACAAAATAAGCCTATACAAAAGAAATCTATAGCATTTAAAGCGACAACAAATGGTTCTGATTCAAGCAGTAACGATGATGAAGAAATTGCTTTAATAATACGGAATTTCAGAAAATTTCTGAGATATAAAAGCGGAAATAATTTTCAAAGAAATAATCAAGGGAATTCGAGAAGAAATGACAATTGATGTTATAATTGCAACAATCCAGGCCATATAAAGAGAATGTGTCCATATCCAGAAAAACAAATCAACATACAGACAATAGTAACTCATCAAAGAAAAGAAAGAGGGCATACGCAACAACTTTAGACGATTCAGAATCATCATCAAGTGATGAAGAGACAGAAACCAGAAATTCAAATATGTGTTTCATAGCGATTCAGAATTCAGAAAACATCGAAGAAATGGATCTAAAAACCAGGTACACTTTAATTTTTTTTGGTTGATTTGGATGAACCGTTGTTTTATTTTGTTTGAATTTGAAATTTAAAATAAAATTCAAATTTTGAAATTCAAAATAATAATATAATAAAAAATAAATATAATAATAAAATAAATTTTAGATTCTTATTAGGATTAATATTATTTCAGGAAACAGTAATACCTGAAATATAAATCGATAATATAATAAAACCAAAAGTGAAAACGATATGTCCTTTGAATTTAACATGTATGTCGACATACATAAATGCATATGTCGACATAAAGGTCTGTAAATGAAAATCAAATTTTGAATTTCAAAAGTTTAAACTTTCAAACTTCCCTCCAACTTTTCACTTACTCCGAAGGTCTAAAAAGATATCATTGATTTCAGAAAAGTTGTGCCCATTCAATCTCTATTTATATATCTATTCAATCTTATTCTCTCTACCTCCCATTCAAAATTCAAACAACTTTCTTCATATCTGTTCTCTTCAAAACAAATCTTTAATGGCTTCCTCAAGCACTCCTCAAACAATGAGATTATCCAAAACCATCAAAGGATATCTCTACAATGATAAAGAATCCATCAATACCTATGTTGACTACTAAGAAAATGCAAAAGTCAATACGGGCGCCTTCGCCATCTTCGAAGATTTTCCATCTTACAATCTTCGTTCTCTCTTCGAAGAAAATGGAGTTTTGAGTCTAGTAGATTCACGGGATAACAATGAAGTATGTTATACTAATCTTGTCAAAATGTTCTATGCAAATCTAAATCGTGGCTTTTACGAAGGAGATGAAAATTAAATTTGGAGTAGCGTAAAAGGCACTCAAATCATTTTAGAATGCAAAATTATTTAGAATTCAAAATTCGCTTTTTTCGCCCAAAAGCAAGAATCATCAACCTCCTCCTTCAACATACCATCAGTCCAAGTTCCAAAAACTTAAATAACCCTACTATAAAAGGCCAAAACGCAAGATTTGCTATTATTGGTGTTTATGACATCAACTATGCAGATATGATTCTAAAAGAACTTATGCCCAAAGAAATGTCCACAAGAGAAAACACTCTTTATTATGGAGTTTACCTTACTCGAATTTTCAAATATTTTGGAGTTGATCTCAAAGAAGAAGTATTTGTATTAAGAAAGGTGTTTGACTCCACAAATATACATCTTTTGCAAATTCTACTCATCTTCAAGCCTTATGAGACAATCGAAGATAAACAAGTTCGAATGCAACAAGAACAAGATCCTATGTGTAACAACCCGAAAAATGTGAACCAATTTAAAAATTTTAAAATTGGTTATTGTCAAAGAATTTAAACAATTGAAATAGAATATTTCAATAAAATAATGTGTTGGAAATAGTGAGGCAGTTTGAAAATTTGAATTCAAACTTTGACTGACTATACCGGGTGGAAAATATAACAGATTTTAGTAAAACTTAAAATATTTAAATCTGTTTATGAATACCTTTCTAACGAATCTGAAAAATCAAAGTTTCATAGCAGGAATCAAAAGTTATGGCCAAATGAATTTTCAGAAAGGTCGCTATATAGAATATATAGCCATTAAAAATAGACATTTTGCAAACGACCTCGGAATTCGGCGAAACCACTTTTGTTGGATCCGGGATGTCAAACTATTGCTAGGTTTCAAATTTCGTAATTTTTGAAGCTAGTATGTGAGCGGGGCAAAGGAAAATGTGATTGGTCAATTTCTGTTAAAATGGGTCGACCAGAAAATGGTCTTTTTGCAAACGATCTCAGAATTCGACGAGACTAGTTTTGTTGGAACCGTATCATCAAAACATAGTTAGATTTATTTTTCTGGAATTTTTCGATTCAGTTTGTGGCCCTGGCAAATTGAAATGTACGTTCAAATTGAATATTAAATGTTTTATACTTTAATTTGAAAAATAACCGACTGCAACAATCGAATTGGCCAACGAAACATATCCCATTGTATCCGGAATGGGGGTATTTAGCTAAGGGTGCTAGTCGTTTGGTTGAAATTGGTGTTCGTTTGTTCAAAAGGATATTTTTGGAATTTAAAATTTAAATATAATAGGTCAAAGCCTTTATTTTCTCTCACTTCTGAAAACTCGGTCAAACCCCTATCGACGAACGACGCAGAAGCTCAGAACTTCCAGGCCCGATCGTCGCCGCCACGATCATTTTCACCGCCCCCTCCAGTTAGCTTTTTTGTTCATCTTCCCCTCCTCTTTCAATCCATTCAACCCTCGTCAGAAATAGGTTGCTATTCGTGTCGAATTTCTGCGAGGAAGTCATCGTCTTTGGAGCGCCGCCGTGCATCGCAGGGACCACCGAGTTGAGTGCCACAACAGGCGTTGGAGACCCTGTTCGAAGCTCTTCGACGTTGCAGCATCGATCGTGAAATTAAAACCTAGTTTCGAAGGTTTGGCAAAGGTATCGGCTTTGAAACTTCTGAAATGAAAATAACACTTTTAAGTGTTGCAAAACTTTGAAAAATCATATCTTTTTAGTGTGTTGATGAAATTCGATGAAACTGGAAACATCGGGACCGCAAGGAGGCTCTCTACCATCTAGCAGAGGCCGCGGATTTTTCAGATCTACATACGATTTTTAGCACTTCAAAAAAACAATGTGAGGAATCTAAATTAATTTGTGTGAATGAAATCGTGTTGTATAAATTATATAAGCGAAGTATAAATTATATACGCATTGTATACCTCATGTACATGTGTTGTATAAGTTATATTAGCAATGTATAAATTATACAAGCGTTGTATGAAACATATATGCTTTGAATTGTGATGAAATGCAAGTGAAATATAGAAATAATATATATACACTCCCCTCGTCCACAGACCATGGACGATATTTATTGCTTGTGATTGGCGTAAAAATATATAGTATGACGAATGGTTGGAAATATATAGTATGACGAATGGTTGGAAATAATTGTTTGTGGTTGATATTGTGGTTGAAAAATACCTTTGTGGTTGAAAAATACCCTCTTGTGGTTGAAACAAATTAAAATAGGATTGTGGAAATGAAAATAAAACATGCCGCCTGCGTGCGAACTAGATGCATGATTCCCCATTGTCAAAAACCACGAGGTTTTAAGGTAGAGCGAGGAGCCGTACTAGGGACGGTCCCGGTTTTAACTACCCTGCCGTTATGCTGCCGAAATTTTCTGAAATATTCATGTGTTAGAATAATTTTCATTTGTTGAAATTATTTTCATATGTTGAAACCAATATTCATGTGTTGAATTGAAATTCATTCGTTGAATTGAAATTCATTGAATGTTATTCGAATTTTAAATAAATAGCTTTAACGATAAAAATCACATATATATATATATATGTACAAACTGTAAAGGATATTCATGTGTTGAATTGAAATTCATTCGTTGAATTGAAAATTCATGTGTTGAATGTTGTTCGAATTTTAAATAAATAGCTTTAACGATAAAAATCACATTTTTATATATATACAAACTATACAGAATATTCATGTGTTGAACTGAAATTCATTCGTTGAATTGAAATTCATGTGTTGAATGTTATTCGAATTTTAAATAAATAGCTTTAACGATAAAAATCACATTTTTATATATATACAAACTGTAAAGGATATTCATGTGTTGAATTGAAATTCATGTGTTGAATGTTATTCGAATTTTAAAATAAATATCTTTAACGATAAAAAACACATTTTTATATATATATATATACAAACTGTAGAGAACATTCATGTGTTGGATTGGAATTCATTCGTTGAATTGAAATTCATGTGTTGAATGTTATTCGTATTTTAAACAAATTGATTAAACAATAAAAATTACATTTTATTGTGAATATGAAGTGTTAAAAACATCCACGTGTTGAATAAATATTTTTGATGATAAAAATATTACTTTTATCATGTATACGCATTGATAAAAATACGCACATGTTGAAATAAATATTAGTTCGCTAGAAATATTACTATTAGCTTTGTTCTGCATATATATACATGTGTCGAACAGGGAAAATGGATTAGCTGTATAGTAAAGAAATTATTTGTGTGCCCGACAAATAGGTAAGCCTTGATGAGTTGGCTGCGCAATTTTATTTTTATATCAACTCCTGTGGATGTCATTGGATGCAGAGTGCTGGTTATTCTGTGTGTAATAACAAACATCGCCATAGGATAGTAACAATTAATTTTGAACTAGACTACATGGCATACTTCTTGACGATCGGCATACTTCATCATATTCCACATAAGCATTTGGAGCTTGTGTGACGAGGTTGAAGATTTACCATACGAGCGAGAGGCTTGTATGGCGATGATTATATATTACAGGTTGAACTGGTGACTGATATGGACTATATAAAATATAACGATAAATTGCCAGATTAATAAAAACCCCACACGGGTCTGGAGTTGACAATAATCACGTCTCTCTAGTCATTAGATATGGCACATGGACTATTTATTCCCACACGGGACGAGATAACGAGGATTTATCCTCTGGAGTAATTAAAAATACACGCTCCCTCAGGCTTGACAGGGTGACGAGAATTTATTCTCTGGAGTTATTATCTATACACGCTCCCCTGTAAACACCAGAATATATCACTATAAATATGTGTATGCTTTATAGGATTTATTGGGTACCTAACACGGCCCAATAAATTTCCAAACCCCTTCCCGTACAAAGGAGGTTATGGCGAAATTTTTCGAAATATAAAGGTGTTAGTGAAATATTTGAAGTGAAAACGATGTTGAAATTAAAGAATGAACTATATTTATATATATAAACATAAATAGAATTGAAAGGAATCGAAGCCGTGCAGTTCGTGTTTTGAAATCGTAATTTGAATCGATTAGTACGAAAGATCCGACCATCGGATTTTCCCGAAACCGCAACCGTTGGGTTCGCCTTGGAAATATCTTTCCAACGGCACCAACTTTGTAAAAATCCAACGGTTGGATTGTTTGGAATGTTTCATTCAAATCTGAAGAAAAACAACGCCAGAATCGTTTATATTTATATATAAATATAAATATAATTAAATTAAATCGAATAACGACGCTGCAGTTCGTATTTTGAAACCGTAACTTCAAACGACTAGTGTGGAAGATCCGACTGTCAGATTTTCACGAAACTGAGACCGTTGGATTCGCTTTGGGAATATCTTCCCAGTGGTATAGACTTTGTAGAAATCCAACAGTTAGATTTTCCGATATGTGTAAAACAAATTTGGGAAAAAACAGCGCCAGTGCCACGGTACGACCTGAAACGTCGTTTAATTAAATATGGCCATTTTTAAATAAATAAAAATGGCGAAAAAATCGTTATAAAATATTATAAACAACATGGATTGGAAATAAACCAATTTGGCTTGATCTGCTTGATATTTGATGGTTGTATGTTTTTGAAACGAAAATTATATTCAAGAACTGAAATATGAATGTCGAATAATATAACCATAGAAAGAATTGATTTGAATTCTAATTATACGTGAATTATTTGAAAAGGACGAGCTAACCCTCATTTCAAATAATTGATCGAACGATTTGAAGGCGAAAATACAAAGACGATTCAAGACCGACGATCTTCGTATCGGTTGGATGGGCGCTGCTGAGGTTCCTGATTCGAGTAGCTACCGTGAAGGAACGGAAGTAGTAGCCGTCTGAACGTATGTGTTGATTGTACGGATATACGAGGAATATGGTGCCTCCGGTTTCGTTCAGACCTAGAACGGACTTATAAATGGACTGTGTGTCTGACATTAGATTTTATTCTATACTGATTGATCTCTGTTAAATATATATCTGTTTGGCGGCGGAGAATTTATTCTTTTGCTTAACGCCCTTCTCTGAGACGTACGAGCTCAAAGGTTATATATCGATAGAAATCAGTCGTATGGAGTGGATTGCCTATGTGGCATGTCAAGATGCAGTGACCAAGGCTTTTGTTGCAAAGCAAAGTCTTGTGTTCGATGATCAAAGCACGACCTACGTAGCCTGGCTTTGTGTATAGCGTGGATTCGCGAGCCTCACACCTCGGTATGAGTTAAAAACGGGATAAGGACTGCGGGGAGAGCACGACGTTTCTTTCTAGCTATGGTGGTGTCAGTGGCCTACCAGCCCTGACATTTATATCTACTTTTCACCTATGTGGTTGTTGGAATGCGAGGCGCCTCGATTTCAGGTCTGTAAGAACCGGGAAACGTGTGTTCAGGAATACTAATCCACTAACGTAAGTGTGGACCGGCCCTGAAGCATCCAAGGGTTACCCAGAGTGTGTAGTCCTGAGGCATTTTCTAGAGTGTCTCGAAGCGGAGAGGAGCTTGCCCCTTGCCTCGACTCATGACGGAAATCCAATTTCCAATACGAAATAACGGATTTGATTGTAGAACTAGTATGGCGACATAGTAGATCGTAGCTATGCCGCCTATGATTGATATTTATGATTATATTCGTTTTTGAAACATATATGCACTAGTAATAATATCAAATGATTTTGCTTTACACGTATTAAGCATATTTGGCCATTATAAGGTAAAACTCTATCCTCCGGCTTGCGTTGCATTGTATGATGGGACTTGAGTCTTATAACGGCTACATTCTTTTTAAAAGCATTGCGTTGTTTTAAAGAATTTACTTTGTTTTAAATGCACCAGCAATCACTGGAGTAAACCCGTTCCGCGAAAGTGGCATGGTCCTATGATTTTCTTATTACTGTTGTTTAAACTGTTAAGTAGATTTCTCATACCAGTCCCATGACTGACTCGTTGTTTGTTTCACTTTGCAAACTCGGGTGCCCTTATCTTCACACGGGCAGCCTAGTTCACAGATGACAGGTTGTTTTGGCTTAGCACTGTAGTATGGAGTGCACTTTTGGCTTATGGCGAGGCTGACTTCACCGAGATGACTTTGACATTTTCCGCCATTATTGTATATATATTATGATTCCGCCACAGGCGATGCAGACTGTTTTACTTCCAGTATTTATTATCGTATGTATATGTAATGCCTCCGGCGATGTAGACCGATACCCTTATTATGTCTCACTGTATGTATATATTCCGCCTATGGCGATGGTGACTGATCATTCCCCTTTTATTTACTAAGTTATATCCTACGTTGTGCTATTCTGATGTTGTTACGTGTTATGATTCCGCTTCCATAACCATGTAAAATTATTCTATTTATTGTTTTTGCTATTATCTGTACTCTGCTATGATGATTGATGAGTATATTCCAATGATTATCTTTAACACCGTCACACGGATTTTGGGATCGTCACACTATGGTTATCGAAGAAGAAGAAACTTTTTTGGAAAGTGTAGAATGTCCATCCAATACTAGAACCATTTCCAAAGAAATGCTTGTCAAAACTCAAGTAAAGCTAGCCAAGAACCAAAAGAAGATCAAGAAAACCCTTACCGAAATGTCTAAGTTCATTGGAAAAATAGGAAGAAAACTTGGAATCTCATCTTCCTCCTTATCATCCGCTAAAATCTAAGATTATCTAGTTTAAGTTATCTTTCGTATTTGCTTGTATTTGCTTTCGAATCTCGTATTTAGTTTCTTGTACTAGTTGAATGTATTTGCTTTTAAGTAGTAACGAATCATATTTATTTCTATCAAAACAATCCTTAATTTACTATAAGAACATATAATAATTAAATAAATTAAAATAATATAATAACAATTAACTAAAAATTGATAATGTATGTCGACATACATTTATCACTATGTCGACATGTAACTGCCAAGTTTTCAAATTTGTTCAAAATTTAAAATTTAAATAACTAACTAATGTCCATTCAATTCCAACGAATTCCAGATTTTATAAATACCTGTTTCTTCTAGAAAAATTTATTCTATCATTTCTCCTTCATCTCTAATCAATTCTTATCTAAAAATATCAAATTATGGCTAATCTAGTTCATAATTTGAGTGAGAATTTGAAGAAACTTCAAATTCTTTCAAGAATATTCTATCCATAATACTACGTAATAAGCGTCATCTCGAATTGAGACAAAAAGATGGTAGAACAACAAGAGAAGCATTTTGATGTCATCCGTTGGCTAATATCTTCTCTTTTCAGAGACGAAGATAATAATCTTGGTAAGGCACCACCCATAAAAGAAGACGAAGATTGGGAGTTCATCAAGAAAGATCCAACCTTTTGAGAAAGCAGATAGGTGGAAGTTCCAAGAGACATTTGATTTGAAATTGTTTAGGATGATTTGTTTGAACATTGTTTGTAAATATTGCTTGGTTTGGATTGCTTGGATTTAAAACTTGTGTGTGTGTGTGAGTGTGTGTGTATATATATATATATGTTGATACACTAATAAATATTAACACTTGAATTGATTGTTTTGTTTCTCCTTTTTATAGTCATGAATTTAGGGGGAGTCGTTTACTTTAGTATAGAATCAAATACTATAATCATATGATATATGGATAGATACAGGATTTAGGGGGGGTATATTTATAATTTCTTTTTATTGATGACAAAGGGGGAGAAATTATAAAAAATAGAGTTAGTTAGTCTTAGTTTAAGGGGAAGTATATAGGAATCATGGTGAAAGGGGGAGTAACCGAAGACCAGATCAAAAAGGTATGAACAGGTATGAATATTTTATAAACTAAGGTTCCCATCGTCAAAAAGAGGGATATTGTTGGAGAATGAAGTTTTGATGACAACAAACTTCTTTCAATTATCATTATTAATTGATTATAAAATGTATACTAAAATCTTTGTCTGGAATATATATATACACATATATGTAGGATTTGTATACAGGACTTAAATATTGAAGACTGTACAGTTTTAGACTTTCAAGAGATTCAATATTCAGAAGCGATTCAAGACTCATTAGTTATGAAGTTATCAATATTTTAAGAGTTCAAGAAAAATATAGTAATAGAGTTTGGTTTATATGTCAGACTCTGAATAGCACTCCAGGTTCAAATTATGTTTTTCAAATTCTAATTTCAAGTTATTCCATCTTACTTATGATTTCAAATATATATCTTTTAAAGTTTTAATATATATAAGTTTATATAGTTATATAATTTATATAGTTTTATAATTTTATCATTTTTAAATCTTATAACTTTATAAATATGTTTATATAATATACTTTTATGATTTCATATGATTTTGCACTTTAGAATATTCACTTATATCACTAAGTTTTAATTCAAGAATTTCCAGAATAATATATATGTTTAAACATTTGAAAAATAGTTTTAAAAATAAATTTACTATTCATATGTCAGCATATATAGGAGGCTATGTAGACATACAATTGTCAGAAATTCAATTTTCAAAGGAAGTGTCTTTTCACTATTTGTAACGTTACAGAAATGTTGCAACCATTCAAATCTTATAAATAGGGGTTGATTTTGATATTTTTTCATAATTCTTCTTCTCCATCTTCGGCCCTCTTCATCCCACCATTATTCATTATCATTTTTTTGATTTTTATACTTCTACTTTGCCGATTTCTACTCTAGTTATATAAAACTTCTTCTTTTCTCACTCTCTCCACTACTCCCTAAATTGAAGTGCTTTGGAAGAGTTATAGGGATGTTGTAATAATTTGGGAAAGGGTATGTTCCTTATAGCTCTGAAATCAAGGAAATGGAGTAGTGTAAACCTTGTAGTTGTAAAATCAAGGGTGTTTGGAGCGGTATTAACCTTGTAGCCGTGAAATCAAGGGGATTGTACTTGGATACTGATAATAATAAAACTTTGTGCAATCCAGCATTGCGTGGGATTGAAAGTAGGAGTAAACCGAACCAGTATAAAGTCTGGTGTGTTCTCTCTTTTTCTGCATTTTATATTTATCTATATCTGCGTTTGTGTTTGATTCTGTGTCAATGATCATCTCTTTTGTCTATGATTAATATAATAGATCATATAAGTTTAAGTTTTTCATAAATTCTTTGAAAACATTATTCACCCCCTAGCGTTCGTTTTGCCTTAAGATCCGCATTCTGCATTCCTAAACACTTTTAACTTCCACACCATAATTGCAAGCAAGGTATACTCTGTATGGTGCAATAGACCTATCTCCAAGCGATAGCTTCGTCCGGGTCCCCAGAGGGTCATCTCAGGGTACCTTCCCACGTTCTGCTGAAGCATCGTGTTTCCCTTCAGTCCTGTAGAATAATCAGTTGGACATGCTCCTCTTGTGTCTCCAGACACCACGATGATCTACCATGTTAGCTTCTTCATCTCCATACGTACGAACTAGTCCAATCGTATCATGCCATCGCGTTGTTAGATCCTATGTCTACTCTTTTAATCACGTGCTTGCTTTAACTATCACATTGCTAATTAAATTTATTATTTACATATTCATTTTCTATTCAAGTTACTGGTTTATTATCTTGTATTTTCCCGCTAACTTTTCATAATTAACCCCACACTGCCGGAACGGACCATGTCTATGTACCACTCATTTTCCTTAATCAGCTCCACGCTATCGGAACAAATTTCCGGTTATTATTATTACATTCATTAAACTTAATATTTCACCATTCATAAGTTTACTAATAATAAGCCTATTTTATGTAATTTTAACCTTATATCGTTACCACAACCGTTGTTGTTGGTTTACTTATTAACTTAGTTCCGCTAATTAAGGTTTATTAATAAGTTCTCATCTTTTATTATAACCCAAGTTATAATTCCACTTGTCTCTAAGACAAGTCTTTCTATTATATTTCATCCCCATTCATATAATTGAATATATTAATAGGTTATATTCCCCATTCATATAATTGATTATATTAATAGGTTATATTCCCCATTCATCACATTTTCCCTAGGTTCTTTATTATTTTAAGCAAACCATTACTGTTGCAACTTTTTTTATTTACCGTCTTTGGAATTTCTATTATTGTATTTCACACACTTTGTCAAATTCAGTTGTAGAAACATACAAAAATCTATTACCATAATATACATCAATTAAGTTCCGTAGTTGGAAGCTATTTCTCTTTATTACATCATGTATATATGTTTGATTAGCATGCAATACGGAAAAAAATACTTGTTTCACACTAATCCCTATTACCTTTCTTTTTCTTACAACTATGTTCTCTGTATGGAAATGTATCCTTTTTCTACCCAATTTGTTGGAGAATGAAGTTTTGATGACAACAACCTTATTTCAATATTAATTGATTATAAAATATATACTAACACTTTTATCTAGAATATATATATACACATATGCAGGATTTATATACATGAATTTATACTGAAGACTATACAGTTTAAAGATTTAAGAGATTTAGAATTCAGAGATGATTCAAGACTCATGAGTAATCAAGATTTCAAGACAAATATAGTAGTAGAGCCTAGTTTATGTAAGACTCTGAATAGCACTCCAGATTCAAATTCAAATCCAAATTTTGTTTTTCAAATTCTGATTTCAAATTCTATCTTCTCTATTCTATTTACTTTACTTTTGATTTTAAACTCAAGATTTATAATTTATAATTTATAAGTTTGATATATTATATAATTTATATTTATAGAGTTTTAAATTTTATAAATATGTTTATATAGTTTATATTTATGTTTTCGTATGATTTTTCTACTTTATAATATTCATTTATAACACTACGTTTTAATTCAAGAATTTCTTGAATTATATATATATATATATATATATATATCAAAACACTTCAAAAATGCTCAAAATTTAGTTTTACACATGCATATGTCGACATACATTTATTCCCATGTCAGCATATAACTGTCACTTTTTGAAAATTGAAAGAAATGTCTATTCACTATTTGTGACGCACTAGAAATGTTGCAGCCTTTCAAATGTTATAAATAGGGGCTGATTTCGAATTTTTTTTATAATTCTTCTTCTCGATCTTCATCTCCTTTCTTTACACCATTTATCTTCTCATTTTTATGATTTCTACACTTATACTCTGCTGAATTCAATTCTATTTACATAAAATTTCTTTTCTTCTCACTCTCTACACATTACTCTCTGAATCAAAGTGCCATTGAAGAGCTATAAGGCTATTATAATCATTTGGGCTATTATAATCATTTGGGAAGTGTATGTAATCAGTGTAACCCTTGTAGCTGTGAAATCAATGAGGTTAGAATCAGTGATATCCCTTGTAGCCATGAAATCAAGGAGAGTATACTTGATCAAGTGTGTGTGGAATCGGTGGTATTCTTTGTAGCTGTGAAATCAAAGAGAGGATTGTAATTGGATATTGATATAGTAATAAAACTTTGCACAATCTAGTGTTGCGTGGGACTGGACGTAGGAGCAATTCCAAACCAGTATAAAATCCAGTGTGTTCTTTCTTTTTCAGCATTTTTTTTGTCTTTGTGTTTGTGTTTGATTCTTTGTCTGTGATTGTTTCTGTGGTATTTGATCATATAGTAGTTCATATAAGTTTTAGATTTTGTTTAAATTCTCAAAAACACTATTCCCCTCTCCTCTAGTGTTTGTTTTGCCTTAACGATCCATTCCGCAATCCATAACAATTGGTATCAGAGCAAGGTCTTTCAAAAAGTTCACAATCTGATTTTGAAAATTTTTAAATGGCAAATTTTGAAAGATTTGTTAGCACTAGTGTCAATTCATGCACTGTATCAATGTTGAGAGAGTCTACATCTAATTGTGTTGAAAAGTCATGTGATCTACTGAAATATTGTTCAATACAGGATAAGATGCGTTTTATGGATTTTGAAAATTCAAAAGTTGAAAAGATGGGTGAAGTGGCTGTTAGTAATTCAAATCCTGAAATGGTGGCTATTGAATTTCAAATTCTAAAAAGGTAGCTGTTGGAAATTCAAATTCAGAACTGGTGTGTGACATGGTTGTTGAGAATTCAAATTCTGGAAAGCAATTGGTGGAAATTAAAAAGGACAAATGGATACTGGATAGTGGCTGTTTGAGACATAAGACAGGAAATCCTGAATTACTCAATAATCTGACATATGAAGATGGTGGAATGGTGAACTTCGGAGATAACTCTAATGGATACATTATTGGGATCGGCAATGTCGGTAATTCTGACACTCCTACTATTTCTGTTGTTTTATTAGTTAGGAATCTAAAACAGAACTTGCTAAGTATAAGTCAACTTTGTGATAAGGGTTATAAGAAAAACTTTGAAAAGGATAAATGTTTTATAGAAGACGGGAATTCAAAAGTAACATTCGAAGGAGATAGAAAGAAAAATATCTGTATATTGAGTATGAAAATCTCCAACGATAATCTATGTCTTATGGCCAATACAAGTGACCATTAGATCTGGCATAAGAGATTTGTTCATATAAATTTCAAACACATCTCTAGGATTTCTAAATTAGATTCAACTAGAGCATTACCCAAAATGAAATTTAAAGTTAATAACTTATGCGACGCTTGTCGATTCGGAAAATTAAAGAGAAGTTCTTTTAAATCAAAAGAGGAAATTACTACCTCAAAACCATTAGAGTTAATTCACATGGATTTATTTGGTCCATCTTAAATTCAATAAATAAATCATAATAGATTTGTTTACGTAATAGTCGATGATTTTTCTAGATTTGTTTGGACTCTGTTTCTTAAAAATAAAAGTGATGCTTTTGATCAGTTTAAAACTATTTCTAAAAGAACTCAAAACTTACTATCATTAAAAATCAAAACAATATGTAGTGACCATGGCGGAGAATTCGAAAGAAAATTTTGAAAAATATTGTAATTAAAAGGAAATAATCCATAATTTTTCTATCCCTAGAACCCCTCAACAAAATGGAGTATTTGAACGTAAAAATAGGACGATACAAGAGTGTGCGAGAATTATGTTATCTAATAGTAATTTACTAAAAATTTTGAGCTGAGGCAGTAACAACAACTTGCCTATGTTTGAAGTAGAATATCAATTAGACCTTTAACTCATAAAACTCTTTATGAACTTTTGTATAATAAAAAACCAAAAGTGTCATATTTTAAAATATTTGGAAGTAAATGTTTTATACTTAATACTAATGACAATTTAGACAAATTTGACTCAAAATATGATAAAGGAATATTTATCGGATATTCAGATAGAAGTAAAGCATATAGAATTTTCAATACTAAAACCAGTACCATAGAAGAAACCTTAAACGTATCTTTTGATGAAAATTATAAAAGTATAACCGAAAACAATGAAGATGAATGTGAAAATGAAATTAATGAAATAAATCATTAAGATAACCAACCAAACAAAAGAATTAGATTACTTAGAGACCATTCTGTAGAAATTATCTTAGGAGATATTGAGTCTGTTGTTAGAACCCATAATAAATTAAATAATATGAGTAATACTGCATTTATTTCAACTATTGAACCTAAGAATCCAAAGGAAGCATCTTCCGATGATTCCTGGATACTTGCTATGTAAGAAGAACTGAATCAGTTTACTAGGAATGATGTATGGGAACATGTTCCTAGACCTGAGGATAAGACTATAATAGGAACCAAATGGGTTTATAAAAATAAAATGAATGAATACGGTGAGGTCATAAAAAATAAGGCACACCTAGTAGCACAAGGTTATACTCAAGAAAAAGGAATAGACTACGATGAAACTTTTGTCCTCGTAGCAAGAATAGAAGCCATTAGGATTTTACTAGCTTTTGCAAATGATTATAATTTCAAATTATATCAAGTGGATGCGAAAAGTGCTTTTCTAAATGGATTTGTTAAAGAAAACATATATGTAGAGCAACCAACTCTATTTGAAGAAGAAAATTTATCAAATCACATACATAAGTTAAAGAAAGCGTTATATGGATTAAAACATGCTCCTAGGGCTTGGTATGATAAATTATTTGTTACAATCCAGTTTTGAAATAGAAAAATTAGATAATACCTTGTTTATTAAGAAAAATTGTAAAGATATACAATTAGTACAAATATACGTTGATGATATAATTTTCGGATCAACAAACGATAAGATGAATAAAAAAAATTCAGATATTGTGACCCAAGAATTCGAGATGGGTCATATGGGAGAACTAACATTCTTCTTAGGATTACAAATATGTCAATTGAAGAATGGAATATTTATTAATCAAGAAAAATGGACAAGAGATCTAATTAATAAATATAATCTAACCGCAACTAATGGGAGACCAACACCGATGGCGATTAATATAGAATTAAGTAAAGATGATACATCTAAAGACATTGACCAAAACCTATATAGAGGAATGATAAGATCGTTACTATATATAATTTCCAGTAGACCAGATATAATGCGTAGTGCATGTCTCTGTGTAAGATATTAATCACAACCTAAGGAAACACATTTAAAAGCCATAAAACGTAATCTAAGGTATGTAAAGCATACATCAAACTTTGGATTATTCTATCCTAAGGATGATTAATTCTTCTTATTGTGACGCTAGCTATGCGGGATGTAAATCTGATCATAAAAGTACTAGTGGAACATGTCACTTCTTAGGACATTCGCTAGCCTCATGGTTTAGTAAAAAGCAAAATACTGTATCCTTGTCAACAACTGAAGCAGAATATATCTCTGTTGCTTTGGCTTGTTTACAAGTAATATATATGCAACAAACTTTAAATGAGTTTTTATTAAATATAAATAAATCACCAATATACTACGATAAATATTTCTAAAAATCCAACTCATCATTCAAGAACTAAACATATCAATATACGACATCATTTTCTAAGAGATAATGTAAGTAAAGAGTAAATTTCACTCGAATTTATAAAAACAGATAAACAAATAGCAGATATATTAACAAAACCATTAAACGAAGCAACATCTACTAAATTTAGAATAGAATTAGGCATATGTTCATTAAGTAAGTTAGAATAATTAAATATACTAATATATATATATATTACACTAAAAATCAGAAAAATAAAATTTAAAAGACAAGTACGTCGACATACATATGTATATGTCGACATATAACTGCTAGAATTTTAAAATTAATTCCCACCAAAAGTTAGTTACAATAATCATCTAAATTCTCTACTTCGACTTTTCTTCTTCAGTTTCATTTCTCAGTTCTGTAAAAACTCTAAACTAAAATAAACAATGGCCTCCAATTTAAACACCAAATCAATCCCGGTTCATCCGCTGGACATTCCAAGGTCCTTTTCAACGATCTACACTATCACGTGTCATCGAAATTGAAGAAAAGATGGAATACGCTCTGCAAATTCTTGTTGAAATACAAGTACTTCAAATTAGGATGAGCCAAGAGTAAAATAGGAAAGGAAAAGTAATAAGGAATCTTTTTAAGTTTATAACGGATAATCAGGCTAATCTGATTATCATCGAAGAGTATAATGAACCTATGGAAGAAGAGGAGGAATCAAAAGAAGAGGAAGAAAAGATAATGGAGGAAGAGGAACCCGAGGAGGAACAACAAGAAGTCTCAAACGAGGAGGATCAAGTCTTTTGTGTGGGTGAAGTCCTATACGATCATAAACAGAAATATGATTGAAAGAAATGGAGAATTTTGTCTCCATTACCCAAATTGCCCTACCCATAAGTCTCCTATAGATAAGGACAAGTAGAATATAGGTTTTTATTCGATTCTTGTCGTATATTTTCGTTCCTTTTCGTTAATTCGATGTATAATATGTACTTGTAATATCGTTTATAAAACAATAGTTAAATATATTGCTTGTTTTATAAGTTTTCTATTGCTTTGTTATGTAGGCAAGAATTAAGGGGGAGTATATACGGAATATTAAGGGGAATACTTTATAGATTGAGAACTTAGGTGGAGTAGTTTTAGAATTTCTTTTTGATAATGCCAAAAGAGGAGAAATTATAAAATATAAATTAGTTTATAGGATTCATATAGACAAGGGGAGTAGTAGAAGGATCACCATCGACAGGTATGTACAAGTATGATATTTATGCACAGGTATGATATTCTATAAACTAAGTTTTCATCATCAAAAAGGGGGAGATTGTTGGAGAATGGAGTTTTGATGACAACAACCTTATTTCACTATTAATTGATTGTAAAATACATACTAGTACTTTTATATAGAATATATATACACATATATGTAGGATTTATATACAGGAATTTATACTGAAGACTGTACAGTTTAGAGATTCAAGAGATTCATAATTCAAGATGATTCAAGACTCATGAGTAATCAAGATTTCAAGAGTTCAAGGGTTCAAGACAAATATAGTAATATAGTCTAGTTTATGTAAGACTCTAAATAACACTCCAGGATCAAATTCAAATTCAAATTCAAATTCAATTTCTGATTTCAAATTCTGTTTTCAAATTATATCTTCAATCTCTACCTTCTCTATTCTATTTACTTTACTTTTGATTTTACACTCAAGATTTATAATTTATAAGTTTTATATATTATATACTTTATATTTATATAGTTTTAAACTCTATAATTTTATAAATATGTTTATATAGTTTATATTTATGTTTTTATATGATTTTCTACTTTATAATATTCATTTATAACAATATGTTTTAATTCAAGAATTACATATATATATATACCAAAAAACTTCAAAAATGCTCAAAATTTAGTTTTACACATGCTTTTGTCAACATACATTTATGCCCATGTCGACATATAACTGTCACTTTTTGAAAATTGAAAGGAAGTGTCTTTTAACTATTTGTGACGCTCCAGAAACGTTGCAACCTTTCAAATGTTATAAATAGGGGCTGATTTCAATTTTTTTTATAATTCTTCTTCTCGGCCTTCATCTCCTTTCTTTACACCATTATATCTTCTCATTTTATGATTTCTACACTTATATTCTGCTGAATTCAAATCTATTCACATAAAACTTCTTCTCTTCTCACTCTCTACTCATTACTCTCTGAATCAAAGTGCTATAAAGAGTTATATGGCTATTGTAATCATTTGGGAGGTGTATGTAATCGGTGTAACCCTTGTAGCCGTGAAATCAAGGAGGTTAGAATTGGTGGTATCCCTTGTAGCCATGAAATCAGGGAGAGTATACTTGATCAAGTGTGTATGTAATCGGTGGTATCCCTTGTAGCCGTGAAATCAAGGAGAGGATTGTAATTGGATATTGATATAGTAATAAAACTCTGCGCATTCCAACGTTGCGTGGGACTGGACATAAAAGCAATTCTGAACCAGTATAAAATCCGGTGTGTTCTTTCCTTTTTCTGCATTTTATTTTTGTTTATCTTTGTGTTTATTTTTGATTCTATGTCTGTGATTGTTTCTGTGGTGTTTGATTCATATAGTAGTTCATAAAAGTTTTAGTTTAAATTCTCAAAAACACTATTTACCCCCCTCTAGTGTTAATTTTGCCTTAATGATCCATTCTGCAATCCCTAACACAATCAACTTGGTCCACTGCTAATTTCCACTTTCTGAGTTATATATTATTTCCTCTTTTCTAACCCAATTCCCATTTCTTATTTACTTACGGTGACTTCTGTAAAAAATTAGGTTTACTAATTCTTATTCCACTATTTACACTATTTACTGTAATCATTCTCAACCCAATATTTTAATTATAATTTTAACAACATATTTTGGACCGTCAAATTTACAATCACGTTATTGCAGTAAATTCAAGCCTAACCAGAACAATAAAGGGATAGAATTACACAATAGTGATATTCTAACGCATTTAGGGAATTAATTACGCAATAACCACAAAAATTCCATTTATTTATTTCATTAAGAATAACAGGGAATTAAACGAAATATATATTATTACCAAAAGGCATAATTTAATTTCATTCGCCCCCTTCCTCTTGTTCTGAGTCCCGACTGGACCTGGGAGCATTCTTTCTCTTGATGACGCGCTTCAATCGGACTGAGACACGACTACTGTTGTCTGCCCCACGACCGATGACACGACCGCTGCTTTTTTCTTCCTAGCTGGCGGCACAATCACCGGTGGTGTAGCAGTTGGCGCCTAAGTTCACCGAATTCCCACGGTCCAGCTGTGATTGAGTAGTTGAAAGCGGTGCAGAAATTTTTCAGAAATACATCTTTTGACACTACGACTGCTCTTCGGACTATCTAGAAGAATGGCTATGCGATCATGACATGCTTTTCTAATAGGTTTGGCTGGAATATCACCTACAAAAGACATCAAACGTTCAGAAGTTCTAAGCATGATTGAAACAGATAAGCTAAAATTTAGTGCTTACCACACCGAGTCCATCTTCTAGAACCTCCTGCTTGTAGAGGAACGTATAACCAATCACCTCTGATATCGCCTATTTTGTTGTATCCCTCTTTAATGATTTTTCTTTTACGAGCAGGTTCAAAATAAAGAAAGGATTGTGGTATTGTCCCTCCAATGTTTGAGGTTGTAGAAGAAGACAACATCGTCGAAGGTTGCCTCCCGATTAAGGTGTTCTCTATATATTATGTACAAAGAAAATAAATAAGAACAGGCCATGTGGTGTAGCTATATCGGTGTTAGCCGTATACGGCGAAGGAAATTGACGGTGAATGGGCTGAAGGGAGGTATGCAGCCAACCGTGCACATCTGCCTGCTTATAGTCATAAAACCCATTGGCGGATTATGAGCAGTCTCGCCTGCTTCTAAAACCTGAATGTTCATCCACAGAATCCTATGTTTTGCACTTAGTCTCTTGATCTTGCTTTTGTCCATCGCGGTAGGAAAGGAATTAGTCGGACTGTTTGAGAAATACAACTCCTTCCTCAACATCTCCTACACCTCCTTCCTCTTCATTCCCCAAAGTTCCCTCAAACATGTTTTCTTCTCCCACATGAGGTTGGACCATGTATTGTTCATCACCTCCATCCGAGTCTGTTCCATAAATGGAAGTCTTTTCAGGATCTATTTGAGTAGCTTTTCCCTTTCCAAACTCGGAATATCAGGTGGTATATCGTCTAAACATGTTTGCATTTATTTCATAGAAATGTCATTGGTTAGGGTAAAGAACCTATAACCCCCGTGTGTGTTCCAATGCAAGTGTGTGTAGTGGAAGTGAACATGAATAACGACATAAACAAAAATATTAAAGGAAATGATTGCTTAGTTCTGGATAGTTCAAGTTTGTATGTAACATCAAGTTCATGTGCTTGGTCTTATGGGCTCTAACCTAACTGTCTAGATATCGGTGAAGCCGGTTTACAGTGTGCAAGGTTATGGTGGTGGGTAAGTTTATTGGATACTAAGCCTAAGGTTTGGGTCGACATCTACCAGGTCGATGACATTCGGCCCGACTAGACTTTTCTCCATCATTCTCTTCTTTTGGTATAACTCTCAGGTCGACGTTTTTCTGCTTGAAGGACTTTCATACGAACCCAACCACATAAGCCAAATGTCGTCTCCTATCTAATTCATTGTCTCTAGCTCGAAAGCCCTCGGGTAGACAGGCCTCCAAATCAAACCAAACGTATCGAGTCGGGCAATCACGAACGACATCTCCTACATCGAACCCTCCTAACCGACTCGATCCCCGATGCCAAATCCGTCGTGTCGAAGATTTTTGGGTTGAATAACTACCTACTCGACCCGAACTTCATCCCCTCTAGGCCATCTTCTTCCTCTCCATTGCGTCACCTATAACTCAAAGGTTCTCATGTGGACATTCCCTGTATCGAGCCAATTCTATGGTGTTATCTCCTTTCCACAAGATAGTAGGATTATCCTAATATGTTTTAAAAGCTCCCACTATCTTCTACCTTCTTCTCCAATATTGAACTTCGAGTCCGCTTTCGAACTCCAATCCTATCATCTACTTTCCACGCTTCATCCAGTGTCACTCCTCCTTAAGCATGGTTATTGTGCCTTTACCATCACCTCGCAACATTCAGGGCGAAACCTATGATAGTGCCATCGTCAATCGACAGTGAAGATAGAAACAGGTCCAAGAATGTGGAATTAAGGATGAACTTGATTAAGTTAATAAAAAGTTCGTGAGAAGATGTTGAAACCCACCTTGCTTAACTCAAATTCGAAGGAATTAAAGGCTGGAATTAAAAGAGAATTGAAACGTGGTTGGTTTCGCGGAAAGTTTTAGCTCGAATGACTATCGAAAATAAAAGTAAAATAATGAGTGTGGGTCAACTTTATATAGTGAACGAAGACGATTCTTCGTGTACCCCTAACAAGACAATGAAAGGATAAAAAGCCCTAGGTCGATATAGTCAATTTGAGATAACATCGACCCAAGATAGGTCGGCCCCAACATTTAAAATCAGCTCTCGGCGATGGTCGACTTGGCAAGGATAGTGTGGAAATGATTTTCCTACTATTTTCCGATTTCAACAATTCTATTACACATCAACTCTCATGTGATTTCAGCAACATCCTGTACTGACTCGTGCATGAGCGCCCAACTTGCCCAATATGACGACATCATTTGGTAACGACCTCTGTGTGTGTCATCACATACGAGAGCCAATGATTTCACCTAACATATAAAAAGAAATATACATAGGCATAATAATTTGTGTACAATGGCTTTTCAAGTGGACAAAACTGTTTGTTATACCTTTTCATAGACTAGATGACATTATATGGGATTGCAGCTCAATAGGTACAAAGCACATCCCATCTACGACATGACGTATTTTGGGGGACAAAGTCATTACCTGCCTTTTGATAAGGCCTCAAGACGATAACATACACGTGGTATCAATTTAAAGTCCAAATTATCAAGAAAACATGCCATAATCGAGCCCAACTCTCGGCTCAAACATGTCCTGGCTTGACCAATTGGGTAAGCCAAGTTTAATGAGTATGTGACATTCCCGGCTCAAAGAAGTACCGAGTCGACCCTGCCACCTCTCTTTCTACTCAAGTTTAAAGACATCTCCCGGGTCGAAGGAGAACCGGGTCGATCAGACCCCGGTTCGAACAACCATCACTGAAGCGTGTTTCATCATGCCGGTCGAACCACTCCTGGCTCGACTAGGTCGACCCGAGCCTATTCAAACCCACGAAATATCTCACTAAAGAATCGGTTAACTCTGGTTTTACCGCATCAGATGTCACTACAACTATGGAGCTTTTACCACGTGTCCATCCCTACCCGGGACGGGCCATTTCCCATGAGAAGAAGCCTTCCTCCACGCTTAATTTCTGCACTCTCGGGTAGACTGCCACATGTCTTAGCTAACCCAAGACCTGAAGCAACTATAAATAGCCCCCTAGAGCTACGAAAAAAGGACTACAGGCTATTACTATATCATTCTGATTACTGTAATTGCATTATACTTGGGTTTCTCATTATTTCCACCATTGTACTCGAATTTCTTAAGTCATACAAGAGATTATAAAGTGGATGTAGGCTCATTAATGTCGAACCACTATAAATTCATGTGTGCAACAAGTTCTTCTCGTCTTATTTTATATTTTTTCATTTTCATTCTCTAAACATTTTCTGTTTGGGTGTTTGTGCTACTTTTTGGTGTCAACATTTAAGTTTGGTTTTCTATTCTTGTTCTTTTATGCTTGGTATTGATGTGACAATTAACTAGGGTAGTTTCCTTAGTCGATGCTTGTTATCCTATCTTATTTCCATTGTGAGTTAGTTTTATTGCACTCTAATTATTCTCATGCTCATTTATTTATAGGTACCATATTTACACGTCCGTGTTTGGATGGGTATGAGTTTCGATTTTTATCAAAATTCGGGCTACGAAAAGTATGGAGTGTTATAAAATCACTTTTGTAGTGATATATAACAGATAGAATAAATGAAACCTTATATTATTTAGAATTCACTGTGTTCCGATGTATAAGCACTAGTGGTTTCACATCAGAAGTTGGGAGAAAATTGTAGCCGAAGGCAATTAATTGTTTGTTTTGTTCGAACATATGTCAGTTGCATTAATGATTTTTTTAATGGTTAGTTTAAAATTTTGAAATTTTACAAGACATTATCAAGGGATTTATAATCCCATATAAATCTGGATGTACCCAATCATTGATAACAGCCAGCGGTTCCTACAAAATTAGATCATTGTAGAATAATAAAATGTCTAAATAGATAATTAACAGTTGTAAAACATAGAGTGAGAAGATAGAGTGTTCGCAGAAACACTAAGGCAAGCAATTTAACAATTGATTACTAAAACCTTGAGCGGAAGATAGAAAGCATATCGTACCATCGTAAGTTCTATCAAGTTAAGTTCTTTCCAAGTATTGGAACAAACAAAAACATGCATTCACTTTCTATTTTTTAGTTTTCAGTTTTCATACATACAAGTATGAAAAACACACACATATTGTGAAAAACAATCATTTTACAAAACGATTACGAAGATAACACACAAAACAATAACAATTTTTCCATTTTTCATATTTCAAAAAACTACGGAAGAACGACGTCAAATTTACCCATCCACCATCCCAGTAGTCTTTCATCTCCGTTACCCTTCAAATCTTTACATCTTTCGAAATTAATGTTTGAAAATTCAAAACACAAAATAAACCAAACAATACCTAATATAATTATGTCATGGATAAACTTTTATCATTCATACATTATTGTAAAATTTTCAAAACATGCTTTGGGTTTGGGTATTTTATTTGTGAAGAGAAGGAAGAATGAAAGGAAGAAGGAATAGTCAAATATGATTTGTCCCACATTATAAAATATTGAGGGGTATATCACTATATATGTAATGAAATGAAATATCATATCAAAAGAAAGAAAAGGGAGAAACAAGGCAATGCATGGACATGACATGGATCTTGATATTTAAAAGGTCAAAAGATAGGCCTTGGGGCTCTTGGGGTCTCGTGATCCATTGGGCCAAGAAAACAGTTCAGAGCCAAACCAGTCGACAAGTCAATTTTCAACCGGTCAGCCGTTTTAGTCTCTGTTTAAAAACGGTCGACTGGTGTCTTCTAATTCGCAACACTTTGAGGCGTTGCAAGGCTGAAGGGATGCATCTGTTCGAATTCGAACAGAAATGACTGTTGTAAATAACAGTCGCAACGCTTAAATATATGGTTGCCTCCCTCTACATATATAAAAATAGGCACGGTCACAACCGTGAAAAGCAACTCGAATTCTTCTTCTTCGTCTATCGTTCTGCAACGCCATTAAACTATTGCAAAACAGTTCTGTTTGAAACACTTCTGAAGTATTTCAACTTTGGAAGTGTTGCAGAATTGATTTCTTCTTCTTACTCTTCATTTCTAAATTTGCATCATCAGTAATCATATTTCAGAGTGTTCTTGGTCAGATCAAAATCGTACAAATTTTGAATCCGATTACGCTGTTTCAAGGCTTCATTGAATCCTGAAGTCAATAGTTCGTTAACCCGTTTGTACCTGGTGGGCTGAACTATTGTCTGAAAGAATTTGCTACGCAAATCCTTGAAGTCGAAAGTACGACAATCATTCTCTTCCATTAACGTCTCAAACCACAAAATTCCCCAACAAATTTTCAAACAATACTTTCAACCATGGAAGGTTTGAGTGCGTTACAAGTGATGAATCAGCATTTGACGAAGTTAGAGCGATTTGATGGAGAGAATTTCACTCGTTGGCAAGAGACCATGAAATTCTTTTTGATCACGGCCAAGTTATTTCATATTCTCGAAGATGGATTGGAGAAAATACCGGAGGAAACCGATAAGGATAGTGCAGAACTAAAAGCTAAAAGGGCAAAGCACGAAGAGGAAGATTTTCTATGCAGAGGCCACATTCTGAATGCACTGTCTACTCCGATATACAATGCTCATAGGACCTTGGACACCGCGAAGGCACTCTGGACTGCGCTAGAAAGCAAATATCGCATCTCTGAGGCAAGTAATAAAAAATTTCTTATATGCAATTTTATGGATTTCAAAATGGTCACCAACAAGTCCATAATTGGACAAGTAAGTGAAATACTACTATTGGTAAATCAACTTAATGATGTCGGTATTGATCTCCCTGAATCTTTTGTTGTTGGAGTTATTATTTCAAGACTCCCGAATTCTTGGAATGATTACAAGAAAAAATTAAAACATGCAGAAACGGATTATGATTTAGACGATTTACAGCGTCATCTTCGTATTGAAGAGGGTTCTCGAAACGCAAACTAGATGATAATCCACAAACTGAGTCTCAATCTAAGGCTAATAATGTTGAAATTAATGAGAAGTTGAAGCCTAAGAATGAGACATAGTTTAAAAAGAAAGGTACTAATTCCAAGAATAAGAAGAAGGGTGACTGTTACTATTATCACAAACCTGGCCATTATGCCCGAGACTGTTGTCTTCGGAAGAAACAACAAAAAGCAAATATGGTCGAAGAAAAGCTTGTGGCTGTCGTACAAGAGGCGAACTCTGTTAGTGGCATTGATAATGATTGATGGCTCGATACTGGAGTAACTATTCATATTTGCAAAGACCGTAATCTATTCAAGACTTACGATGAGAATAACGGAGAATCCAGTGAAGTAACTAGCGCAAACAAAGTTGCAAGAAAAGTTCTAGGAAAAGGCACTATTGAATTGACATTCACCTCTGGGAAAGTTCTTACTTTAGTCAATGTATTTTATGTACTTGATATGTGTAAGAATTTGATTTCTGGATACCTTCTTAACAAAGGAGGATTCAAGATGGTGTATGAGTCTGATAAGTTAGAGTTGTCTAAGAACAACAAATTTATTGGACAGGGATATTCTTGTAATGACATGATTAAGTTGAATCTAATGAAGAAATCTTCTGCTTATATAGATGACTTTATTAATTTATGGCATAGTAGGTTAGGACATATTAATTATAAGTCACTTAGAAATATGCATAAATTAGGATTAATTTCTGATTGTGATTTCGAATCTATTTCTAAATGTGAAATATGTGTTCAAGCAAAAATACATTGGAAATCCTTTAAATTTGTTGAAAGGAAAACCGGTTTGCTTGATTTGGTATATAGTGATGTGGGTGACTTGAAAAGTCATATCACCTATGTTGGTAACCAATACTATATAACATTTATTGATGATTATTCTAGATATGCTTATGTATATCTAATGAAATCTAAAGATGAAGCCTTTGATAAATTCAAAATTTACAAAGCAGAATTCGAAACACAATTAGGAATCAAAATTAAAGTATTACATTCAGATCGTGGTGGTGAATATTTTTCAAATGAGTTTACTTTGTTTTGCAAACAAAATTGTATTATTCACCAATGTAGTGCCCCTTACACACCACAACAAAATGGTGTCGCTGAGAGAAAAAATAGAACTTTAGTAGAAATGGTTAATGCCATGCTCATAAATTCTAATTTGCCTTATAACCTATGGGGTGATGCTAAGTTATCTGCATGTTACATTTTAAATAGAGTACCACTTAAAAAGGAATAATATTTCCCCTTATGAATTATGGTTTAATAAAAAACCTAATCTTATTAGACTTAAAGTTTGGGGTTGTTTAACATATGTTAGAAAACCAGACCCTAAACGACCAAAGTTAGGTAATAGAGCTTTTAAATGTGTTTTCATAGGATATTCTCTTAATAGTATAACTTATAAATTTATGATTCTTGATACTTTAGAAGTCATAGAATCTGTAGATGTAGAATTTTTTGAAAATCAAACTATTGACAATCCAATAAGATCATCTAGTCCAGAACTAACTGAGACTAATGATACAAATGACGATGAATATACTCATGCTCAAAACAACAAGGAAGTGTCAGTACCAGATGATAGTACTGAACACAGGAGAAGTAAAAGAACGAGAATAGAGAAGGACTATGGTCCTGACTTCATAACATATCTCATAGAAGGTAATAAGGACGAAGTCCTTAATGTAACAAGATATGTAATAAACGTCGATGATGATCCCAAAACTTATCCTGATGCTATTAATTCTAGAGATTCTAATTTCTGGAAAGAGGCTATCAATGATGAGATGAATTCCATAATGTTAAACCAAACTTGGGTATTAATCGATTTACCTCTTGTTGCTAAACCTATAGGATGTAAACGGATATTCAAGAAAAAGTTGAATACAAATGGATCCATTGATAAATTTAAAGCCAGATTAGTTTCTAAGGGATATAAACAAAGACAAAGAGTAGATTATTTTGATACATATGCTCCGGTGGCTCGCATATCTTCGATATGTTGTTTAATAGCACTTGCATCAATTCATAACTTGGTCATACATCAAATGGATGTAAAGGCAGCTTTTCTAAATGGAGATTTAGAAGAAAAGATATACATGGAACAACCTGAAGGTTTCATAACCCCAGGCCAAGAAAAGTAAGTTTGTAAATTAGTTAAATCTCTTTATGGCCTGAAGCAAGCTCCCATGCAATGGCATGAGAAGTTTGATAAAGTTGCACTGTCATTTGGATTCGTTGTTAATGATGCAGATAAATGTATCTATAGCAAATCGGATAACAACGGTAATGTTATAATATGTTTATACATTGATGACATGCTGATATTTGGTTCTAATATATCCTGTGTGAATGAAACTAAGAAATTTCTATCATCTAAATTTGATATGAAAGATCTGGGAGAGGCTGATGTAATTTTAGGAATTAAAATCATTAGGGAAGCGGGGGAGTTATTACTAACCCAATCTCATTACATTGAGAAGTTCCTAAAGAAATACGGTCATTATGATAACAAACCAGCACCAACTCCATTAGATCCAAGTATAAAATTAGAAAAGAACACTGGACGTACCATTTCTCAATTAGAATATTCCAGTATTATTGGGAGTCTCATTTATGTTATGCACTGCACGAGACCAGACATCGCACACGTTATTAGTGTATTGTGTCGATTTACGAGTAATCCAGGTTTCGAACACTGGAAAGCCATTTCCAGAGTCTTAGCTTATTTGAAGGGAACTATAAACTATGGTTTATCTTATAAAGGATATCCTGTTGTGATAGAAGGATATAGTGATGCAACTTGGAACAATGTGGAATCGAAATCCAAGTCTATGACTGGATGGATATTTATATTAGGAGGCGCTGCTGTGTCTTGGGCTTCCAAGAAACAAACTTGTATATCTGATTCAACTATGTTATCAGAATTAATTACATTAGCAGACGCATGTAAAGAAGCGGAATGGCTTAGAAATTTGTTAGTGGAAATTCCGTTATGGAAGAAGCCATCTCCAGCAGTCTTGATTAATTGTGATAATCAAGCAACAATATATAATGTTTCTAATAAAACATATAATGGAAAGTCAAGACATGTGATTCTAAGACATCACATGGTGAGACAGTTACTCAAAAGTGGAGTTATAACTGTTGACTACATAGAAACGAAGAAAAACTTGGCTGACCCACTTACTAAGAGTCTTCCAAAGGCTATGGTTTCTATAAAGTCTAAAGAAATGGGACTAAGGTCTGTGAATGAAGATTGATCATCCTTAACAGAAACCCAAATTGTGTCTTGAAAAGGATAGACGAAGTTCAATGGGTACCAACAAGTTAAGGAAATGATTATGGAACACTAAATCAATAATCCCATAATGTTTAGTGTTGGATTCTGCATGAACAAAGGATGGATAAAAATCCTTAATAAGTCTAGAAACCCTAAAAGGTGTCTCGCAGAAACACCTTAAGTGACTTACCTATATGAGTATGGAAATCAGGCCATTTCCTAGGAAAGTAAGACCGCTTTCTAAGTAGACTCATGAACCAGGATTTAAGCACATGGCCATTAACGTGCTGAGCAATACAGAACTCTCTAACTAAGGAATACAACAAGTGTGATTGTTCCGGTTTTATCATTAAGGGATACTTGGTTCAAGATTTGTTCACCATAGAATCTCGATAGAACTTTGAATGATTTACACTAATTAAAAGTTCAAATCCAAAAGATACTTTTATTTATGTGTTGTTTCCACGATGATGCAAAACTTGATCTTAGAACTACATAGGCTTAATCTCACTTGGGTATGTAGGAAGTCACACTAGTGATTCAGCCTTCCACTTTATTTATTTTCTTATTTTGAAAATTGGGGGAGATTGTTGTAAAATTTTCAAAACATGCTTTGGGTTTGGGCATTTTATTTGTGAAGAGAAGGAAGAATGAAAGGAAAAAGGAATAGTCAAATATGATTTGTCCCACATTATAAAATATTGAGGGGTATATCTCTATATATGTAATGAAATGAAGTATCATATCAAAAGAAAGAAAAGGGGGAAACAAGGCAATGCATGGACATGACATGGATCTTGATATTTAAAAGGTCAAAAATGGGCCTTGGGGCTCTTGGGGTCTCGTCATCCATTGGGCCAAGAAAACAGTTCAGAGCCAAATCAGTCGACAAGTCAATTTTCAACCGGTCGACCATTTTAGTCTCTATTTAAAACGATCGACCGGTGAAAAGCTGGTTGTCGACCGGTGTCTTCTAATTCGCAACGCTTTGAGGCGTTGCAAGGCTGAAAAGACGCATCTGTTCGAATTCGAACAGAAACGACTGTTGCAAATAACAGTCGCAACGCTTAAATATATGGTCGCCTCCCTCTACATACATAAAAATAGACACGGTCATAACCGTGAAAAACAACTCGAATTCTTCTTCTTCGTTTATCGTTCTGCAACGCCATTAAACTGTTGCAAAACAGTTCTGTTCGAAACACTTCTGAAGTGTTTCAATTTTGGAAGTGTTGCAGACTTGATTTCTTCTTCTTACTCTTCATTTCTAAATTTGCATCATCAGTAATTATATTTCAGAGTATTCTTGGTCATTTCAAAATCGTACAAATTTTGAATCCGATTACGCTGTTTCAAGGCTTCATTGAATCCTGAAGTCAATAATTCGTTAACCCGTTGGTACCTGGTGGGTTGAACTATTGTCTGAATGAATTTGCTATGCAAATCCTTGAAGTCGGAAGTACGACAATCATTCTCCTCCATTAACGTCTCAAACGACAAAATTCCCCAACATACATGGACATATAATTCTAGTTGCTAGTTAAAAATTAGTAGAATTTTTGAATAATAAAGCATGTCTTTATGTTCCGTTTGTACTATTTTGGATTGATTTCCCTAAGATATTTAAACTATCGGTAGCTAGGACTTCACATTGGGAAGGTAAAGTATTGATGATTTATGCTTTGCTTTATGAACCTATATTAGAATTTTCTCATATTGATAAGCCTTTGATCATTAAGCTAAAACTTGAAACTTTAACTTAAAAGAGGCAACAATAAGTTTAGTTTATCATTTGAAAGGAATGAGTCATAAGTCTTTGTGTTTGATGTTGTTATAAGAAAAGTCCTTATATCACTGAGCTTCTCTAATTTTGAATTTTTGTATAGCGCATGTTAACTTGCACCTTGTGTCATAAAACTGTAAGTCAGTTTGGTCTTTCTGATCTAGGAAAATGGACATCTAATTTATACTTATTTCTACCGAGATTTTTCTTGTAACAACATGAGAAATAGGGACTTGCTATGCAAAAGCCTCTTATTATTTGGCAGTCGAACTCGTATTGAGATTGAGTTTGTTGACACTACTTTTTGTGATGTCACTAAACATTCTCCATCGATTGGTAGAAATCAGAGGGTCTTATATGGGGTTTTTTGATATCCACCAATCGGAAGATAGAGTCACGTTGACACCATACAAAGTGGTATCAATAAACTACTGCACACAGATGTTGTGTTTGCAGTAATTGTTTGATTGTACTGCAAAATGAACTCTTTACTCTTTAGGTGTTTTCTATCCAGAAGAAATTATTTACAAAAACATGAATAATAATAAATTAGTTTAGTTTTCTTTTTGGAAGATGAGATAAGTTTGAAGCTAGATATTGATGAAGAGATTAAAAAATAGTGCTTTGCTCGTAAGGGGGAAACGACTCAAAATATAAAATCTGGAAAAAAAAAAAACTGGATTAAGGCATCTTGTTTAAGATTAGTTCAGCGCATATCATCCTTACATAAAATGTTAACGTATGTACTGTCAGTATATCGATGTCCCTAGATTTGCCAACTGTCTTATTACACTGTTGATAAACTAGACTTATATTACGGGTCATAGAGCAGTAAATCTTCACGATTTAAGGATTTTTTTCCTTTTAATATTATCATTTACGTTTTTTAATCATCTATTCTTTTTATCATGCTGTTATTTTTTGTTTGACGGTGTGGAGTTTCGTTTCATTAAATAGACATGTAGTGTTTTCTAGTGGTGAAAAATGATTAATATTCATTGGATACTTGTCAATTCTATTTAATTCTAACATTTACAAGGTTTATAAAGAATAAAAATAACAACAATAAAAGTTTCATGATTAAGTAAGTTAGGGCTCGTTCGCAGTTATTATTTGGCATGCTCGGCTTTCTGTTCGCGTCGAACACTAGCAAATTTTACCTATTCAAAAGGAACGCTTCCCCAACCTTGGAAATCGAACCGTTGGCGTCGAACGCGTGTGACGTCAGCATGTAAAATTGCCTTCGTTGGAAGGATGAAATATTTGTTAGTGGAGATGCCATTTTAACCATCATACACCGCTCCGAGTGCCCAAATACCCATCTTTGACACTTTTAATATATGTGCATGAATATCAAACATTCATGTCTATTCAAACCATTTAGTTTTATTTCAATTGTGTATATAGTTTGCATTCTCATATATATACCAAGCTACTCATAATTTTTTGGTAATGTGGGACTAATACTACAATGCTCAGATTTTCCGTTCAAATGGCCCGTTTCAACGCACCGTTAATAGTTACTTTTGGTGCAAACATTTGAGAAAGCGGATATTATGGCTCTTATTAACATTGTCATAACTTGTGAGAAAATGCTCCAATTTTGTCGATTCTTCATTCATTAATAAGGCAATATTATAAGGGACAACTTTGTTGTTTGTTACTTTTCAAAGTTTTGAGGTTAAAGTGGGTTTAAACATGAATTAATACGTATGTTGTTTGCTGTCTCGTAACTTAAATTGTTAAAAATGACCTGTACCCTTTTCTGCATCATGTTTGAATCCAATTTGATTTTTTTTTCCCTCATTTCGGAAACTAACGACATAAGCTGAATTGGAAAATGAATATACACTTAGTCGAAGTCTTTTATATTATATCTATTTTATTTCGTGCTTGGGCCAAGGCCCAATATGTTACACAACGCAACTATATATATGTTGCCAAACAGCAGGGGTGAGTGTTTGGTTGGTTTGATTTATCCAATGATGAAAATTGACAAATCAAACTAAAACCGATAAAAATGAAAATCAATTCAAACCAACCAAATTAAGTTTGGTTGGTTCGGTTGGTTATCCGATTTAACCGAACTAAAAATATTCTAGATTTTATGTTTGTAATATTAACTATAATTTGAAATAAATGATAAATATATAATTAGAGTATTACTATTTATGACTCTTATGCTTTCTAGAAGTAATCTTGACATATACATGATGATTAAAATTACTTGGATAACTAATCTAATTTAAAATATTTATTATAATATTGATAATTTTGAAAATATAATAAAAGTTCGGTTAATTTGGTTAAACTGATAACCAAACTAAAAAATTTTCCGAACCAATTACAAACCAATCTAATTTCAAAACCAAACCAAACCGACCAAAATAAATTGGTTTGGTTGGTTTAACCAAATAACGCTCACACCTACCAAATAGTTCAATCTGTAACAATTCTCAGTATCAACAAAACATTACAGATCTTCACTCTCTTCATCACTACAGTTTTACGCTTCATAGAATAATCAATTACAACTTCTCGGTACAATTTTAACAAGGTATTGGAGCCTACAATCTAGAGATAGACGTTTGTCATCCTTTCATCGCATCAGAAAAGACAACCTTTCGTTGCATCCAGTGGCGTACCCGGGATTTGTACATGGGGTGGGCAAGATACGAAGGAAGGGGGTTCGGGAGCGGTAGCATTGTCGGATAGTTTGGAGATGAAGATACTGGAAATGTGGTGGCAAATATACAAAGATGTATGTTTTCCGCTTCTGAGAGGTTTAAGATTACATAAAGTGCTGAAATCAGAAAGGTACAAGGAGTATTTGAGAGTTAGGGACGAGTTTGTGGCTTCTGCTCTTGATGATGATGGCTTCTATAATAATACTTGATTTTGTTGCATGTTTTGTTCAGAAACTGATAGATGGCGCATGAGTATGATTCTTGACATTGTTTGTGATTCAACACTAATTGTTCAAGAACTGATTATTGTTTGTGATTCAGCACTAACCATTGTCTGTAGTGTTGGAAGCTTTTTTTTTTTAATTTGCTGGGGTGGGCACGTACCCACCCCAAGCTCCATGTTGCTACGCCAGTGGTCGCATCAGAAAAGTTTAATCGCCTGCAACAAGGTTGCAACCAGTGGCAGTTCATCAGTGGCAATCTCTTCATCTGAACATGCCGAGTTTTATTCTCCTTTTGTGCAGTGTATCAGACAGATCACGGAGACTCACCAAGAAGCAGTCCATTAACTGTTTCAGGCTGCTCTCTCCCAATACACAGCCCTATTGTACCTACCTGTTCTTGATTCAAGATTCATTGTTGTTTCTCTGTATTAATCCTCTCTGAAGTCATCAAATCAGATCAAAATATGTTGTGTTGAGAATCTGCAAGTAGTCTCTCTTGCAACTAGTTTTATGAGACTCTTCAAGATTCGGCAAATTCCCAAATTGCTTTTTGTGCCCACTGTCATTATCCCTGTCAATGTCTTAAGATGATAATAACACGGTCACTTCTGACAATTCAAGAACCCTAAATCTCTCTCAAGTTAGCCTACCTGAAAATTTATCAAGGATCATTATAAGTTCTCAGAACCAACTCTTACCAATACAGTTAGATGAAAATAATTATCTACTGTGGAAATTTTAAGTGGAGACTGTCATGGAAGGATATGAGGTTGATGAGTACATAAAAGGGTCAAAAGTCATCCCTGAATAATTCGTGAATGATGTTGTATCTACAAAAGACAAGGCAGACTTCTTTGTACATGGATCCTACCATCAATCAGTCCAACCATTGTTTCTCAATTGATTGGATGCAAGACTGCATATAAAACAAGAAGTACTGTACAAAAAGTTTTTAGTCTACTGTCTTCTGCAAAAGTAACGAATTACAGAAAGCAATTGCAAAGTATAAAGAAGGTAGGTATGTTAATGAGAGATTATCTATTGAAGGAAAAAAAAGCAGTGACTTACTTGCTTCGCCTGGACAAAGCATTCCAGATTCTGAGCAAATTGTCTACATCTTAAATGGTTAAGGTGATCACTACGGCGTTGTGGTAGCCATAATATCATCCATGGACCCAATTGACATGCTTTTTAGTTAAAGCTGTCACACATCAAGTTTTTGATTAACAACACGCTCAAACATGAAGAACGTCGTCAGGAAATACAAAGCGATTTAGTCAAAGTCATGTCGTAAGCATAAGAAGGCCCAAAGCCCCCATTAGATAACTTCTTTGGGTTCCGAGAACATCTACTATAAGGCTTTGCACGATGAACTTTGAGGCGAATCATCAACCGAGTCGAAGGAGAGCCGTGCTCCGAGTCAAAGGCGACCTATCAAGCGAGTCCGAGGCCCCACAGTTCCGGCGGCGATCGACCAGGCAGGCACCGCCCGATTCATTCGATTCCCTCGAAACCGAAAGCACATATTCCATCATTTCGGACCAGCAAAACCTCAGATTCCCTTACTTCGCGTTCAGGGGTTTCGACTCCCTCAACAACGTGATTTCAGTCTCCTCCTCCATCAATTTCATACCCCCTGAAAGGGTACGAATTTCGTATCCCCTGAGAGGTACGAATTTCGTATCCCTTGAGGAGTACGAAATTCGCACCCCTCACCAGGGGGTATGAATTTCCTGTTACAGGGAAATTTCTAGGGTCCGAAGTCTAAGGCTTGTGGGTCTGTTTCCTACCTACTCTCACCTAACCTCGCTCCTATAATTAAATATCCCAAGTCTTAGCCTTCATTTAGATATTTGAGCCTTAGAACTTTTGAACCTTGAGAGCTCCAAACACTCATTAATGGATTCCAATTCTTTCTTCTTGGCCATTGGACATGGCAAGGATAATTAAAGGGTGACATCTATGTTTTTCATCAGCATTAGGACATTCACAAGAATAGTTATGCCACATTTGGGCTCATTTGGACTTCTAGGACATTAAGGATAAATTTGGAGATAGTTGACCAAGTCAACTCATCTAAAGAAGGAAGAAGAAGGATATTATTATTCTATTGTAATACTTTGTACTCGAATATCGCCAAAACTTGTACATTGTAATCGAATATCATATCGAGAATAGTCATTATAATTGACGTGCGACAATTTTGCCCGTCAACAGATCCCATGTAGGATCTAAATAAACCCTAGAGTGGCCGGGTGAATAGGGTTTATTGCATTTTTTCATAGAATCACAATTAATAAATAACCAGAGTAAATATTGGTTAGTGGAGATGACCAACGAAATAAACCCTAGAGTGGCCGGGTGAATAGGGTTTATTGCATTTTTTCATAGAATCACAATTAATAAATAACCAGAGTAAATATTGGTTAGTGGAGATGACCAACGGAGAGATGCCAGTTTAACCATCGTACGCGCCCCAAGTGCCTAAGTGTCCAATTTTGACACTTTTAATATATATGTGTATGAATATCAAACATTCATGTCTATTCACGCCATTTAGTTTTATTTCAGTTGTGTATATAGTTTGCATTTTCATATATATACCATGCTACTCATAATTTTTTGGCAATGTGGGACTAATACTACAATGTTGTCATTCACTTAATACACATAGATTAAAATTAAACACACAAATTAATTCAAAATAATTAATGTAATAATTAAATACACCGCTCAAATACCCCGTTCGCAGCTAAAAACACATTCTCCGTTCGTTATAGTACCATGCTCAAATGCCCCGATTCTATTCGTCAAGAATGCACACTTAATTGTTACTTTTGGTGCAAACAGTTAAAGAGAAAGCGGAGATTATGACTCTTATTAACATTGTCATAACTTGTGAGAAAATGTTCCAATTTGGTCGATTCTTCTTTCATTAATAAGGCAATACTATAAGTGACAACTTTGTTGTTTGTCACTTTTCAAAGTTTTGAGGTTCAAGTGGGTTTAAACATAAATTAATACGTATGTTGTTTGCTGTCTCGTAACATAAATTGTTAAAAATGAGCTGAACTCTTTTCTGCATCATGTTTGAACACAATTTGATTTTTTTTCTCATTTCGGAAACTAAAGACATAAGCTAAATTAGAAAATGAATATACACTTAGCCGAAGTCTTTTATATTACATCTGTTTTATTTCGTGCTTGGGCCAAGGCCCAGTACCATATTACACAACGCAACTATATATATGTTGCCAAATAGTTCAAACTTTAACAATTCTAGTATCAACAAAACATTACAGATCTTCACTCTCTTCATCACTATAGTTTTATGTTTCATAGAATAATCAGTTACAACTTCTTGGTACAATTTTAACTGGGTATTGGAGCCTACAATCAAGAGATAGATGGCTGTCATCCTTTCGTCGCATCAGAAAAGTTTAATCCCCTGCAACAAGGTTGCAACCGGTGGCAGTTCATCAGTGACAATCTCCTTTTGTGCAGTGTATCAGACAGATCACCGAGACACGCCAAGAAGCAGTTCATTAACTGTTTCTGGCTGCTCTCTCTATCATCCAATGCACTGCCCTATTGTACCTACCTGTTCTTGATTCAAGATTCATTGTTGTTGTTTCTCTGTGTTGATCCTCTCTGAATTCATCAGATCAGAGATCAAAATCTGTTATGTTGAGAATCCGCAAGTAGTCTCTCTTGCAACTAGTTGTTTTCTGAGACTCTTCGAGATTCGGCAAATTCCCAAATTGCTTTTTGTGCCCACTGTCATTGTCCCTGTCAATGTCTTAAGATGATAGTAACACGGTCACTTCTGACAATTCAAGAATCCCAAATCTCTCTCAAGTCAGCCTACCTGAAAATTTATCAAGGATCATTATAAGTCCTCAAAACCAACTCATACCAATACAGTTAGATGAAAATAAATCTACTGTGGAGATTTTAAGTGGAGACTGCCATGGAAGGATGCTGCAGGCAACACCACCAAAAACAGGGAATGCACTATCTACAAAAGACAAGGCAGACTTCTTTGTACATCGATCCTACCATCAATCAGCCCAACCATTGTTTCTCAATTGATTGGTGCAAGACTGCATATAAAACAAGGAATACTATACAAAAAGTTTTTAGTCTACAGTCCTATGCTAAAGTGATGAATTATGGACAATCGCAAAGTATAAAGAAGGAAGGTATATATGCTAATGAGAGATTATCTACTGAAGGAAAAAAGAAGCATTTGTGACTTTCTTGCTTCGCCTGGACAAAGCATTTCTGATTCTGAGCAAATTGTCTACATCTTAATGCTTAAGGTGATCGCTATGGCGTTACGGTAGCTATAATATCATCCATGGACCCAGTTGACATGTTTGGCCAAATTTGTCACACGTCAAGTATTTGATTAACAACGTGCTCAAGCATAAAGAACGTCGTCGGAAAATAAAAAGCGATTTGGTTGAAGTCACGTTGCAAGCATAAGAAGGCCCGAAGCCCCATTAGATAACTTTTTTAGGTCTCAAGAACGTCTACTATAAGGCTTTGCATGATGAACTCTGAGGCGAACCGTCAGTCAAGCCGAAGGGGAGCCGTACTCCGTGCTGAAGGCGAGCCGTCAAGCAGGTCCAAGGACCCACAGTCTCGTCGGCGATCGACCAGGTGGGCACCAACTGATTCATTCGATTCCCTCGGAACCGAAAGCACATATTCCATCATTTCAAACCAGCAAAACCTCGGATTCCCTCACTTCGTGTTCAGGGGCTTCGACTCCCTCAACAACGTGATTTCATTCCCCTCCTCCACCAATTTCCTACCCACTTAAAGGGTACAAAATTCGTATCCCCTGAGACGTACGAAATTCCTATCCCCTTGGAGGGTTACGAATTTCGTATCCCTAATTCCTACCCCTCACCGGGGGGTATGAATTTCCTGTTACGGGGCTGTTTCTAGGGCCCGAAATCTAAGGCTTGTCGGTCCCGTTTCCTACCTACTCCCACCTAACCTGCTTCCTATAAATACCCCAAATTTTGGCCTTCATTTGGATCTTTGAACATTGGAACTTTTGGACCTTGAGAGCTCCAAACACTCATTAATGACTTCCAATTCTTTCTTCTTGACTATTGGATATGGCAAGGATAATTAAAGGGTGGCATAAATGTTTTCCATCAACACTAGGATATTCACAAGGATGGTTTTGCTATATTTGGGCTCTTTTGGACTTTTAGTACATTAAGGATAAATTTGGAGATAGTTGACCAAGTCAACTCATCTAAAGATGGAAGAAGAAGAAGGACATTATTATTCTATTGTAATACTTTGTCCTCGAATATCGCCAAAACTTGTACAAAATTGAAATCGGATATCATACGATGAATAGTCATTATAAAGTGTACGTAGGCGTTAGTGCCGAATCACTATAAAAATTTGTGTCTCCCCTCATTGTTCTTCTTGCCAAAGATAAATCCTTTAATCGGTTGACTTAAGGGAAAAAATCTTACCAAAAATAAAAGTTTTGAAACCTCGTATATGTTTAATTTTCTGCACTGACTTCCTTGATTGATTCAAAACATAATTAGAACAAGTGCTTTCACTCTCTCTTTCTTCCTTGTTGAAAAAAAAACTCTGCTATGTTTGCTTGTAAAGTTGCATACTACTATGGAATTTGCACTTGTACTTGAATAGTATTGCATTGCTGCAGCACCATGTCACTAGCATATGGTTTGATCATGTTCACTTTTTTACTGGTTTATACTTATGATTCCATGTCCACCCGGGACTTGTTGTGCCTTCTTACTTTACCCCTTTTGTTATATGCTTGCGCACATCCATTTTTACTGCCATGTTTATTTTCTTTTCAATTTTTCCTCCCTTGTGCATGCATGTCATGTATACTGTTGAGTTGCTGGCCTAAAACTGACTTGCTCCATTTTGGCACTCTTGTTCATGACACCATGTTGCTTGTGCACTTGACATGGTCATTTGTTGTGAGCACTAGAATTTGTAGCCTCTTATGCACACTCTCTTGTGCACTACCATGATGCACTTTGCATTTAGTGTCTTAAAAGAAATATTGTTTTGCGCTTCTTGTTCCTGTCTATAACGTTGGACATGAGTTGTTTGGTGCCTTGCTCATAGTCCGTTGCAATTTGGCTTTTGTGCTTTGTATATTTCAGTCCATTTGTTACTTTGTTGATTACTTGCAATGGACGTCCTTCCCTAGTACATGTTCCCATGTTGCCACTGTTATTTGCGTCATACTTGAAACTACCTTGGTCTTTTTGGCATGCATACTCTTGTTGCTCTTGTAGATGTGCATGTGCTGGTTGCTTTACTTGTGTACATTCTGTTACCATGCTACCTATTTTTGTCATGACCATTTGTACATTGTTGCATTACTGGCCATATTTGACGCGGCCACACTGTTTTGTACTTGAAAACTTGCTTCATAATCTTGTGCCTTCTTGTGCACTTGAGTTTTGCTCTACTGTCCACTTTTGCATCCTTAATTTATTGCACTAGTCTTATCTTGTATTGTTTAAATCATGCTTGCACTTGTTTGGCTGCCGATCTATTTAGCTGCACATGCACTTGACGATTTTATGCATAAGCTTTTATGTACATATAAATGTATGTGTATATTTGTATGTGCGCTTGTGCATATATGAGATTTATATGTATATTGAACGGTAGACACAAAATTCATAAATTTCCGTTGTGGCCAAAATATAATTTCACTAAGTTGAATCAAATGATTTGACCTTTCTAGTTGTCCATGGGAAAATAATACGTACTTGACAAGTATAACATTTACAATGTATCATTGTGAATATTATACAATGATCGAGATGTATAAGTATATATATATATATGACCCTACTTAGAAAAAATGATGAGAAATAACCCGAATAACCGAGGCAAATAAATAACTTAATAATAAATTTTATATTTGCATATTAAATTGTTTCTTTTCTAGTTTACTATGTTTTTCTAATTTGACATGTACAAGGGACGACTGGACAGAAATTGGGACAACAATGAAGATCAAGAATATAATGGGTGAAAAAGTGAATGTATACGAATGAATGTGTGTAACTGGGTGAATTGAGTGATTAGTCTGCAGTGAGAAAGTAGGTCAACGTGATTGTCTGTATTATATAACAATGAGTTATACAATAGCAGAGTCTTAAAGTTTGTACTATTTCAAATATTGAAATAATATATTTAATTAAATGAAAATACTATTTGAATATCAAAATTTTGTGCAATAGCATTTTATTCAATATAAGTATTTATTTCTATATGAGATGTAATGCAGAATAGTACAGTTACAAACACATTTATGTATAATAGTACATATGTTTGTTACCATCCAATAAAAATCATGTTGTTATACTCAAAAATACCCCTTTTAATGATAACAAAAGTATATTAAGATTGAGTGTGATAAATGTGTTTGACAATGAAATGTAATACCCCCTTTTTATATGCCCCCCAACAACTGAACTCCCCCTATATATATATATATATATATATATATATATATATATGCATATGAGAAAATTTAAATTTAACTGAATTTCAAATATCAAAATATTTTTCATTTATTCACTCATCAATCAAAATCTTAGCCATTCTCCCCTTTTTGTTATCATCAAACGAATAATAGAATTTGAAATAGTGATGAATATAGATTAGAAATATAACTCCAATTCAAGTGGGAAAATATATATCATAAATCTCATCTAATCAAACAAAAATCATAGTATTTCTCAAATTATAAGAAAATTTCACTTTTTAGAACGATGGATTTACGACTGATTTTATAAAATGGATGGAGTTTTTAAAATTCAAATATAGAAACAAGAATTCTAAAATTTTCAAATAAATTTTCAATTTAAGCACATACTAACAAAGCGTAACTGTTTGGATTTTAAATGAAGTTAGTAGTTACTTAAATATTGTTAAGTATTTTCAAAACATGCATAACCGTTAGGATTTTTAAACAAAATTAGAAGAATACTTAAATACTTACTTTTTCTACCTCTTATATGAGTTCCATCCATATATAACCGTGAGGACTTTTAAATGAGAATGGAAGCAAATATACAGATATAAAGGTGACTCACCCATGCATAATCGTAAAGACTTCTAAATGATAGTTAATACCAAGGATAAAATATTTCCTTATTTCCAAAAAAAAATATTAAACTGTCCACATTATATAAAACCACGATGAATGACAGAAATATGGTAGATAAAGAAGATGATAATGAAACAAGCATTAATTCAGAAATATTATAAAATCTGTCCAATCATCATGAGATCTTAAATAATATATTCACTTGTTATGAATATACTATAATCACTACTCATCATAATTTCATAAATCTAATAATAATTTTGATGAGTTCAAAAAATGGTTCAACTGGTCAATCATTTAATTTTTGGATAAATAATCAAAATTAATTTTAACATCTAAAATATGTGAAGACCAATTCTAGATAAGAGTGGTTTTGAAAACTCGAATATAACTTGTAGCTCCGGATTTCCCATAATGACATTACATGGTATCTTAGACATTGATTTTTTAACATATCATGCAACCAATATGCTCACTCAAACAACTTTAACAAATTCAATTCGTTTTATCAGAGCAACAGACTTTCAATTTCAAAACAAGATAACAAGAGAATTTTCAGTGCATCTTTATCAATCACAAGGGACAATCAATGATTAAACTCTATAACAATTCATTTGAGATCACTTGTTGAGATGTTTATTTTCAAAAGTAATATTCAAATACGATAGAGATACAACATAACATCAATCATAAATGATTTTTAAATAAAATATCCAAGTCAAGTCAAACAACTACGAAATTAACACAACTCATATAAGATGATTTTCAAATTGTGTGATGTGATTAGTACAACTTTCCAAGACATTGCAAGGTGAATTAGCAAAAACTCAAAACAACAAAGTCGTGTGAAAAACTTTTCAGAACATCCAAAATTTTTGAATTCTGAATAACAGAGTTCAAGATATGATCAATATACTACATCTATTTCAAAAAAATTGAAAGTTGCTCATAACCAATATCTGAAATATATTGATGTTTTTCATCAATTTAATTTCAAAATCTGGAAATACTCAAAATTTGTAGATAATAGAATTTATTTTCTAGAACATCTCATATTTTCCTATTTGAAGTTATAAAGCTCAAAATATGTCAAAATTACTACAATAGTGTTAACACGAATTAGTTCATAATAAAAGAATAAAATTACAAGTTTAGAGATTATATCTGACATACCATTGACGTTGTGGATTCACTAACTCGACAATCTTGGCTAAGGAACTATGAATTTTTAATTCAACAATAATTTGGAACAACTTGAATTTCTATTTCTCGTAAAGTTGTTTCTTAGCCTCCTTCGGTGCCTAACTGTTTATAGGATTAAGTGGTCTAACAAATGATGTTTTACCACTCTTAACTTCATTTAAATATTTTAGTACTCAAACTCATTTATATAACAATTCATTCGCATTCACTAACGTACCTTTAGGAACCCTAATTTGTTTAAATTTAATCTAACTTGTTTTATTTCCTTTTGGGATCCAAACTCGTTTAGTCGGATTGTTTTTAATAAAAATACTCACCTTATTTATGATTAAAAAATAATTTGAAGTTATTAGAGTTTAAATTTTCGATTCGATCACAAACTAAGCTATTTGAGAAATCTTTGAAATTGTTCGAAGTTTGCTTTTCAACTTGACCACTTTTATCAAAACCGAGTCCCTTCTTATTCTAAAAAAAATTGGTTTTTCAACACGTTTTCTCCATTAGAAAATTTAGTCAATTTTGATTCAAGTCATTGAATTTTGGATTTAATATAACTATTTTCTTTCATTAAATTGGAACAACGATTAATAGCGATCTTCCTCTTTTCAAAATCATTTTGTCTCAAAACGATATTTTCCTTTTCAAGCACTTTAATTTTAGCTTTGGACTTAGAAATCTTAGTTTCAAGTCGTTTACGCTTTTCAATTTCAAGTTTTTTAAACTCCTTGAATTTTTCAATTTTTTTCCAAATTATGATTCATACAAGTAATTTCAGATTCTTTATTTTTTAGAATCACGTTTTCATTTTTAAGGAATTTGAAATTCTCTTTAAATTCAACTAATTCCTTTTGGAAAGTCACATAATTGTCGCAGTTGAAATTTCTGAATTTCTTGATTTCATTTTCAAGCTCATCCAAAATCAATTCGGTTTTCCATAAACTCCCTTTCTCTAAAAATTTCTTATTTGGAATTTTTAGCCATCATGAGTTTATCCAACTCCTTTTGCAAAAAGTTATTTTCAAAATTTAGGTGAATTTTGTTTATTTTTATAAAAGTAATTTCCTTTACAAGCTTTTGAAACATTTCATTAGGAAGAACTAAATCATTTTCCAAATTTTAACAATTTTTGCAATCAGAGTTTTATAATTTTCTATTTTTAAGTTTCAATTCCAAATCATGATTTTTATGGCTCAACTCAAGATTTTCAAATTTCAATTTTTTATTCTACAATTTGAAACTATCAAGAGTTTCAATTAACTTATCACAAAGGAGAACTAAATCTTCAAACGAAAATTCACTAGCTCATCATCTATTGAGTCTCCATCACTATCATCGTCCAAATCGTCTTCTTTAACTTCAGTAAATCCTATTAGACATAATTTTGAACCTGATTTGACTTTTGAGGGGATTGCGCTCCTGTTTCCTTTTCCACCGTACATCGAGTCAAGAGTATTTCATATTTTCTATGTAGTTGAACAATGAAAGATATGGTTAAACCAATCATCATCAATATAAGAAACAAATAATATGCGTAGCACAAGCATTAATCATAATATTATTCTTTTCAACCATATCACATCGATTTTTAATAATATCCCAACATATAGCATCAACAAATTTTAATCAAAATTCCATTTTTAATTTCCAATTGAAAAATATGTTCCATTGAAAATAGTTGGAGTTATAATGGAAAAATTCTCGTTGGATTGACAACTCAGAGAATCATTGTTTGAGAAATCTATGACTCTAGAATTATTTAAAATAAAATATACCTGCTTTGATACCACTTGTAGGATCTAACCTAGCCCCAAAGGGGGGGAGGGGTGAACAGGGTTTATTGCAATTTTTCCCTGAATCGCAATTAATAAATAATCAGAGTGAATGCGAAAAGTAAATAACACACAGAAATTTATCCATCTTCGGCAAAATCCTGCCTACTACTGCATTCCCCAAGGTTTCTACTACGTATTAAATAATATCATGCATACAACACTTGTACACTTGTGACCCCTCACTATTGTTCTAATCCTACGCCCAAAAACTTACATTGATCTGAATCCCAGGGATTAGGTTTTCCCTAACTACAAAGCCCTGCAGCTCGAAATCCTAGTTTAGAGAATTAGTAAATATTGGAATAATTACAAACTAAAAACATTTAAAGCTTAAATTAAAACAAAACCCTATATTATAAACTAAGTCAAAGTAAAATAAGGCCGACCCCTTTGCGCTTTGTCACTTGCAAATTTCGGCTTCCTTTTTAAATCTCCAATGGATGTTGATTGCAAAAATAGGGGTTTTTTTTTTTGCTTTACTCCAAATCGTGACTCCTAAAAGCTTTGACGAAACTGATTCTCTGATGGCTTCGATTGCTATTGCTTCCTAGTTAAACGGTTTGGATTTTGCAAATGATCGAAATACTGAAAACTATGAGTTTGCTTCTATGCTTGATTTGATGGCTTGGTTTTGTTGCATATGTCAGTGATGATGCTTGGGTTTATATAGGGTTTCGAAACCCTGATATCTCTGATTCTCGATTCTTCTTGTGATTTGAATTAGCCAATTTTACTTTAAAAACTCGTTGTTATTTCTTGAAATTTCCTCTGTTTTAATTTACCGAAAATGATACTTCTTTCTAGAATAATTGCTTGCGTATTTGAGTGATTTCTTGAAAGTTGAAATGTTCTTCTTGCCAAAGATAAATCCTTTGATCTGTTTACTTCTGGAGAAAATTCTTGCCGAAAACAAAAGTTTTGAAATCTCGTATATATTTAATTTTCTGCATTGACTTCCTTAACTGAACAAAACATAATTAGAACAAGTTATTTCACTCTCTTTTTTCCATGTTTTCCATTTTCTAAAAAAAACTCTTTTCTCTGTTTGCTTATACACTTGTATACTACTATGGCATTTGCACTTGTACTTGAATAATACTGTATTCCTACAGCACCGTGTCACTTACATATAGTTTGATCATGTTCGTTTTTATTGGCTTGTACTTGAGCTGCCATGTCCACCCTGGACTTATTGTGACTTCTTGCTTTACCCCTTTTGTTGCATGCTTGTGCACATCCATTTTTACTACCATGTTCATTTGCTTTTCCCTTTGTGCATGCATGTCATGTATACTATTGAGTTGCTCTTTTTCCACCGTGGCACTCTTGTTCATGACACCATGTTGCTTTTTCTCCTGTTGCTTGTTCACTTGACATGGTCATTTGCTATGAGCACTTGAATTTGTAGTCCCTTGTGTACACTATCTTGTGCACTACCATGATGCACTTTTTCTTTGATTGTCTTAAAAAAATGTTTTTTTGCACTTCCTGGTCATATCTATAACTTTGGACCTGAGTTGTTTGGTGCATTGCTTATGGTCTGTTACAATTTGGCTTTTGTGCTTTGTATCTTTCTGTCCATTTGTTGCTTTGCTGATCACTTGCAATGGACTGCCTGCCCTTGTGAATGTTCCCATGTTGCCACTGTTATTTGCTTCATACTTGAAATTGCCTTGGTCATTTTGGCATGCATATTCATGTTGTTCTTGTACATATGCATGAGCTGGTTGCTTTACTTGTTACGTACACTCTGTCACCATGCTATCTTTTTTTGCCATGACCATTTGTACATTGTTGCATTACTAGCCAGATTCAATGCTACCACACTGTTTTGTACTTGAAAACTTGTTTCATGAGCTTGTTCCTTCTTGTGCACTTAAGTTTGTTCTTCACTGGCCACTTTTGCATCTCTTGCTTTGTTGCACCAGTCTTATCTTGTATTGTTTAAACCATGCTTGCACTCGTTTTACTGCCGACCTATTTAGCTACACATGCATTTGACGATTTTAAGTATATACTTGTATGCACATATAAATGTATGTGTATATCTGTATTTGTGCTTGTGCATATAGGATATATATATATATATATATATATATATATATATATATATATTTACACATATAGAACGACAAACATGAAATTATAAATTTCGATTGTGGCCAAGATATAATTGCACTAAGTTGAATCAAATGATTTGACCTTTATAGTTTTCTGCAAGAAAGTAATACGTACTTGACAACTATAATACTTACAGTGCATCACCGTGAATATTATACATTGATCGAGACGTATAAGTTTATATTTGCATATTAAATTGTTTCTTTTTTAGTTTACTGTGTTTTCTAATTTGATAGGTACAACGAACTACTAGACAAAAATTGGAACAACACTGAAGATCAAAAATATAATGAGTGATAAAGTGACTGTATATGAATTAATGTGTGTAACTAAGTGAATTGAGTGATCAGTCTTTAGTGTGGAATGTATGTGAATGTGATTGCTTGTATTTTATAACAGCGAGTTGTACAATAGTGGAGTCCTAAAGTTTGTACTATTTCAAATATTGAAATAAAATATTTAATTGAATAAAAATACCGTTTAAATATCAAAATTCAGTGCAATAGCATTTTATGCAATATAAATATTTATTTCTATATGAGATATAATGCAGAATAGTATAGTTATCAATGCATTAATATAATAGTACATATATTTGTTATAATCAAACAAAAATCATATTTTTACACTCAACAATTACCCCCTTTTGATGATAACATACATATATTAAGATTTTGAGTGTGATCAATGTGTTTGACTATGAAATGTAGTACTCCCCCATTTATATGCCCACCCTACAACCGAACTCCCCCTATATAGATATATGGATGCATATGAGAAAATTTAAATTCAATTGGATTTCAAATATTAAAATATTCTTGATTTATTCACTCATCAATCAAAATCTTAACCATTCTCCACCTTTTGTTATCATTAAAATAATAATAGAAATTGAAATAGTGATGAACATAGATTGGAAATATAACTTCTATCAAGAGGGAAAATATATATCGTAAATCTCATTTAATCAAACAAAAGTCATAATATTTCTCAAATTAGAAGCAACTTTTACTTTTCAGAATGATGGATTTACGATTGATTTTATAAAATGGAGAGACTATTTAAATTTCAAATATAGGAACATGAATTTCAAAAATTTTAAATAAATTTCCAATTTAAGCACTTACTAACCACGCATAGCCGTTTGGACTTTTACAAGAAGTTAGTGTTACTTAAAATTTGTTAAGTATTTTCGAACCATGCATAACTGTTAGGGCTATTAAATGAGATTAGAAGAATACTTAACTTTCATATGTCGCTTATATGAGTTTCACCATGCATAACCATGATGACTTTTAAATGAAATGGAAGCACATATACAAAGATAAAAGTGTTTCACCCATGCATAATCTTGAGGACTTTTAAATGATAGTGGATACCAAGGATAAAAATAATTTTAAAAATATGTCCTTAATTCCAAAAAATATATATTAAACTCTCCACATTATACGAAACAACAATGAATGACAGAAAGATGGTAGATAGAAAAGATGATAATGAAATAAGTACTAATTCAAAGATATTACAAAATCTGCCCAATCATCATGAGTTCTTAAATAATATTTTCTCTTATTATGATATATACTATAGTCACTACTCATAATAATTTCACAAATCAAATAATAATTTTGATGAGTTCCAAAAATGGTTCAATTGGTCAATCCTTTAATTGTTGAATAAATGATCAAAAATACTTTTAACATCCGAAATATGTGAAAACCAATTCTCAATAAGAGTGGTTTTGAAAACTGGAATACCGCTTGTAGCTCTGGATTGCCTATAATGGCATTACATGGTATCCTAGACATTGATTTTTTAATATATCATGCAACCAACATGCTCACTCAAACAATTTCAATAGATTCAATTCTTTTTATCTGAGCAGTAGACTTTCAATTTCAAAACAAGATGACAAGAGAATTATTCAGAGCATCTTATTAATCACAAGGGACAATCAATGATTCAAGTCTAAAAAAATTCATTTGAAATCACTTGTTGAGATATTTATCCATTACAAGGTACATGATATTCTCTAACCGATAATCTTAGCTATGGAATTCTGAATATTTAATTAAACAATAATTTGGAACAACCTGAATTTCTATTTCTCATAAAGTTGTTCCTTAACCTCCTTTGGTACTTAACTGTTTATAGGATGAGTTGTCTAACAAATGATGTTTTACCACTCTTAACTTCGTTTAAATGTTTTGATACCCCAATTTGTTTATATAACAATCCATTCACATTCACTAACGTACGTTTAGGAACCAAAATTTCTTTAAATTTAATCAAACTTATTTTATTTCCTTTTGGGATCCAAACTTGTTTAGTCAAATTGTTTTTAAACAAGTACTCGTCTTGTTTATGATTTAAAAAATACTTTGAAGTTGTTAGAGTTCAAATTTCCAATTCAGTCATAAACCAAGCTATCTGAGGAATCCTTGAAATCGTTAGAAGTTCGCTTTTCAACTTGATCACTTTTGTCAAAACCGGGTCCTTTCTTATTCTTAACAAAAAATGTTTTTTCAACAACATATTCGATGATTTTTATCCATTATAAAATTTAGTCAATGTTGATTCAAGTCATTGGATTTTGGATTTAAGATCACTAATTTCTTTCATTAAATTGGAAAAACGATTAATAGCGACCTTCCTCTTTCCAAAATCATTTTGTTTCAAAACCGTATTTTCATTTTCAAGCACTTTAATTTTAACCTTGGACTCAGAAATCTCAGTTTCAAGTCATTTACTCTTCTCAATTTTAAGTGTTTCAAACTCTTTGAAATTTTCAATTTCTTTCTCTAAATCCAGATTTGTACGACTATTTCCAGATTCGCTATTTTTAAAAATCATATTTTCGTTTTCTAGGAATTTGCAATTCTCTTTAAATTCAATTAATTCCTTTTGAAAAATCACACAATTGTCGCATTTGAAATTTCTGATTTTCTCTATTTTATATTCAAGCTCATCCAAAATCAATTCGGTTTTCAATAAACCCACTTTCTCTGTAATTTTATATTTGGATTTTTAGCTATCTTGAAGTTATCCAACTCCTTTTGCAAAAAAAATGTTTTTACATTTTAGCTCAATCTTGTTTATGTTTAAAAACATAATTTCCTTTTTCAAACTTTTGAAATTTTTCATTGGAAAGAAATAAATCGTTTTCCAAATTCAAACAACTTTTGCAGTCGGAGTTTTCTAATTTCTATTTTTAAGTTTCAATTCCAAATCATGATTGTTATGGCTTAACTCAAGATTTTTATATTTTAATTTTTTATTCTTAAATTTGAGACTATCAATAGTTTCAGTTAATTTATCAAAAAGGAGAATTAAATCTTTAAACGAAAATTCACCTAGCTCGTCATCTATTGAGTCTCCATCATTATCATCATCCAAAACGTATTCTTTAACTTCTGTAAATCCTGTTAGACATAATTTTGAACCTTAGTTGTATTTTGAGGGGGATTGCACTCCTATTTTCTTTTCCACTATACATCGAGTTAAGAGTATTCTAGATTTTATATGTAGTTAAACAATGAGAGATATGGTTAAATTGATCATCATCAATATGAGAATATAAAATATGCATAGAATGAGCATTAATCATAATATCATTCTTATCTACCATATCACATCCATTTTTAATAATATCCTAACGTCTAGGTTAACATATTTTAAATAAAATTCCCTTTTTAATTCCCAATTTAAAAAATCTGTTTCATCGAAGATATGTTGAAATTGTACTAGAAAAATTCTCGCTGGATTGACAACTAGGAGAATCATCATTTGAGAAATCCATGACTCTATAGTTATTTAAAATAAAAAATACCTGCTTCGGTACAACTTGTAGGATCTAAATTAACCCTAGAGTGGGGAATGAATTGGGTTTATTGCAATTTTTCATAAATGCGGAAAGTAAATAAGATACAGAAATTTATCCAGCTTCAGCAAATTCCTGCCTACTGCTGCATTCCCTAAGGTTTCTACTAGGTATTGGACAATATCTTGCATACAATACTTGTACTCTCGTAACCCCTCACAATATTTCTAATCCTACGCTCAAAACCATGCACTGATCTCAGTCTCACACGTCAGATTTTCCCAAACTATAAAGCCCTGTAGCTGATAACCCTACTTTAGAAAACTAGTAAACATTGGGACAAATACAATAAAAAACAGTTAAACTTAAAACAAAACCTTTTTTATAAACTAAGTCAAAGTAAAATAAGGTCGGTCCCTTTGTGCTTTGTCACTTACAAATTTCGGCTTCCTCTTTTAATCTATAATGGCCGCTGATTGCAAAAGTAGGGTTTTTGCTTTACTCCAAATCGTGACTCCTAAAAACTTTGATGAAACAGATTCTCTGATGGATTCGATTTATGTTGCTTCCTGGTCGAACGATTTGGATTTTGCAAATGATCGAAATAATGGAAACCGTGAGTTCTCTGATTTGAATTCTTCTATGCTTGATTTGATTACTTGGTCTCGATGCATATGCCAGTGATGATGCTTGGGTGTACATAGCATTTCAAAACCCCAATATCTCTGATTTTCGATTCTTCTTATGATTTGAATTAATCAACTTTGTTGAAAATACTCATTGTTATTTCTCGGAGTTTACACTATTTGAATTTTCCGAAAATGATTCTTCTTTTCGAATATCAATGCTTGCGTATTTGAGTGAACTGTTCTTCTTGCCAAAGATATATCCTTTAATCGGTTGACTTATAGAAAAATTCTTGTCGAAAATAGAAGTTTTGAAATCTCGTATATGTTTAAATTTCTACATTAACTTCCTTGACTGATTCAAAACATAATTAGAATAGATGCTTTCACTCTCTCTTTCTTCCCTGTTTTTCCGATATGAAAAAAAAACTCTCTGCTCTGTTTGCTTGTACACTTTTATGCTACTATGGCATTTGAACTTATACTTGAATATTACTACATTGCTGCAGCACCAGGTCACTTGCATATGGCTTGATCATGTTCAATTTTTACTAGCTTGTAGTTGTGCTTCCATGTCCATCCTAGACTTGTTGTGCCTTCTTGCTTTACTCCATTTGTTGCATGCTTGTGCACACCATTTTTACTGCCATGTTTATTTGTTTTTTCCTTTGTCCTCCGTTGTGCATGCATGTCATGTATGGTGTTGAGTTGCTGGCCAGAAAACAGACTTGCTCCACTGTGGCACTCTTGTTCATGACACCATGTTGCTTTTGCTCCCGTTGGTTATGTACTTTACATGGTCATTTGCTGTGAGTACTTGAATTTGTAGCCTCTTGTGTACAATATCTTGTGCACAATATCTTATGCACTGCCATAAAGCACTTTTTCCTTTATAGTCTTGAAAATATATATGCTTTTTTGCACTTCTTGGTCATGGCTATAACTTTGAACCTGAGTTGATTGGTATACTGCTCATAGTTGGTTGCAATTTGGCATTTGTTCTTTGTATCTTTCTCTCCATTTATTACTTTGTTGATCACTTGCAACGGACTTTCTACCATTGTGCATTTTGCCATGTTGCCATTGTTATTTGCTTCAAACTTGAAACTGCCTTGGCCATTTTGGCATTCATATTCTTGTTGCTCTTGTACATGTGCATGTACTGGTTTCTTTACTTGCTATGTACACTCTATCATTATGCTACCTGTTTTTGTCATGAATGTAACACCCCGTATTTTCTGTGAACATAAAGTAACAAGACAAAGTATACTTAATTTTTAAAAGAAGAATTAAGAGAAATAGGTTGCCCCATTGCGTTCGGCTCGGAATTCTGCTTGAGAAGAGTCCGAGTTTGTGTAAATCGGACTTCGTATAAAGAAGTTATGGCATTTAGAAGTTTCGGGAATTTAAAATATAAACCAACCCGAATTCAAAATTTAGAAGTTCGAAATTCAAAACACACACCCGGGCTGGGTGGGAAATTTCCCTCCCAGGACCCAGGTCAACCAAGGGGTCGACCTCGGTCACATAGGTCGACCAGGGGGTCGACCTGGGGGTCGACATGGGTCACATAGGTCGACCAAGGAGTCGACCTGCCCCTATTTCCAGATCCGTGGAGAGGTTCGTTTTCTGCATATGGACGCTCATTCTGACCACGTTCGTTGATCCCTATGCTATATAAACACCCCTAAGGCTATAGTTTTCTCTACACAACTTCATAACGCCTATACTCTGTCCTAATTCATATTAAAATAAATCAATGGCGTCACTACTCTGCTGAAACTTAAGCTAGAACTGGTGCTTCTTCTTCTTCCAATCTGAATAGGATTAAAAGAGAACAACTACAACCCTTTTTCTTTTAGAATTCAACCAAGGTGAGTACAGTTATTTTCAGATATGAAATTTAATTATGATCTTGACATGGCTATAAATCTAAATTTAGGATTATGCATACTTTCATTTATCAGATCTGTTTTTCTAGTGTAGATCTATCTTATTAATATTATAGTAACTATTCTGTATCTCTTCCTTCCTTCTATTCTATAGCCAAGCTACCACGAGCCTGAGCCAAATCTCATAAGAGATTGACGCACAAACGCTAAATTTGGGGAAAATAGTGAATGATGCATAATTGTACATGACTGATTTGTAACTGATTTGAGAAAAGAACATATGTTGTAATTTAAGATCAAGATCTGGGCATACTATATATAATAGTCTGTGATTTGGAAGAAGGAGAATTATTGTGTATATAACTTAGGCGTAAAGATCTATATTATAATAGGATAACTATTAAATGTGAATACACCTAAATGGGGATTTTTGTATATTTGGCATACGCTGAAATCAAAGGCTGTAATTTGGCATAATTCGTATTGTATATCATGATTTGGGGTTTTTAGAGAATATTCTGTACTATGTAAATTTAACTAAAATTTAGGGCATATGTTATATTATGAATTATGACTAATTTGGGCATGTAAAATTAGGCTTAATTTTATGATTAAATCTGTTAAATTGCCTAATCTGCTGAAACTGTTGAATCTGAATACGGTAAATTTGGGGTATGTAAATCTGTAAGCTCGATCTAAAATTGAGCAAAACGAGTTAATAGAACTTTGAATAATCTGCTGTAACTTGTAAAGAAGTTAAATTTTTTGAATTGGCATAATTAGTCTAATATTGGTATAATATGTGAATGAATACGTTAGCTAAAAATAAGAATGCCGAGACACGAAGTTAGACTCTGTTTGCGGTAGAAGACTGCCTGGACCCAACCGGCTTAACCAACAACCACAAACTGTTAGTCTAATGTGAGAGGTCGAAGGCATATCTAAAAGATGCTTAGACACGAGTTTAAGTCTGGCTTGTGGCAGAAGTCTTCCCGGAACCGCCCGGCACATCCAACGGCCACAAGCTACCGACCTAATGTGAGAGGTATGTGCATTAGTAATTAATTAATGCAAATCTAGGATAAATATGATGCCTAAAACGTGTTGGATGGATAAGGTTTAATCAACTAGGCGGATGAATATAATAAACCCGTTTCATAAATCTGTAGGCCCAATACAAGGTTAGGTAAAACAATCTGTAAGTCTGTTAATCTGTATATCTGATCCCTTAGTTTGAAAACATGTTAACCTATATGTCTGATCTGAGAACTAGTTAATCTGAACTTTGTACATCTGAAATTTGTAAGCAAGTTAATCTGAAATCTGTTAGTCTGGGGACACAAGGTTATGAGGGGTAATCATTTGTGTCATCTGTTGTGTGGGACCCATATTAGTCAGTAACCCTTTTCTGGTATCAAAACTATGACCCAACACTAGGAGGGGTCCGGGGCATGCTTATTGAACTAATTGTAAGAGGTTAACTCTGATAATGGCGAGGGGTGTTGATGGCGCATTCCAACCGGGTCGTGTGCGTGCATGGATCCGGTCTGCTCTGAGGATATAAGACACCGTGACATCTGTAAATAGGTCTGTGTCTATAGGTTTCCACTTTAGGGAATGATACACCCTTCTATGGGTTTGGCACAAGATATTTATGTATTAGGGAGCCGATCGCTTGGGGTAGAATTTAGGGTACACCTAGTTCTATTTGTTTATGTTGGTGTACCATATGTTTCTGTTGGGGTGGTAAAGGCCCATTAGTTGGGGTGGTAAAGGTCCATTATTAGCATTCTGTTTATGTACCTTCTATCTCAGTTGGGGTGGTAAAGGCATATTATTAGCATTCTGTTTCTATACCTTCTGTCTCAGTTGGGGTGGTAAAGGTCCATTACTAGCATTCTGTTTCTGTAGAGATTATTCTGTTTCCGTTTCGGTTTAGACAGTAGGGTAATACCTAATCCTGCTATACTAAGTATTAGTGTAGAGAAGTATGATGTAGGTAAGAAGCATATCTTGGTCTATATCATTCTGTTTCTTTTGTTTAACTTAAGCGTACCTGCTACTCTTGTTGCTGTAATCTCTCATCCAGCTTTATTTACATGTCGTGATACTACTATTTGTTTATATGCTGAAAGTTACTGGACTCGCCAGACTTTATGTCTGACCTCGTTTGTTTTCGCCTCTTTTTCTTTCCATTCCCCCCTAGGTGCTCAGGGTGGAAACATAGGAGCTTGACTCATATCCTCTCTATTTGAAGTGCTTGAAATATTTCTTTGCTTTGACTCTACCTTCTTATGGCAGTTTATGTTGGGGATTATGGTTTTAAAATTATGCATTCTGAAGGATTTTGGTATAAGACTGATACTTGTGTACTTGGGTTTTGGTATTGTGATTTTGAAGGACGTAACCAAACTTATTTCTGTTTCTACTGTAATAAAGTTATAAATTTTTCAAGTACTACTTGTATCTGTCTTGTAATATTATGTTTACTTATAATGCTTCATGGAAGTTAATGCATTCCCTTTGTGAGTGACATTCACGGACATGGGGTGTTATAATGACCATTTGTACATTATTGCATTACTGGCTAGATTTAATGCTACCACACAGTTTTGTACTTGGAAACTTGCTTCATGAGCTTGTGCCATCTTGTGCATTTGAGTTTGTGCTCTATTGACCACTTTTGCATCTCTTCCTTTGTTGCATCATTCTTAGGTTGTATTGTTTAAACCATGCTTACATTCGTTTTTCTACCGACCTATTTAGTTGCACATGCACTTGACAATTTTAAGCATACACTTGTATGCACATATAATTATATGTGTATATTTGTATTTGTGCTTGTGCATATATGAGATTTATTTATATTTGAACGACAGATATGAAATTCATAAATTTCTATTGTGACCAAAATAAAATTCCACTAAACTAAATCGATTGATTTGACCATTACTGTTGTCTATGGAAAATAATACGTATTTGACGACTATAATATTTATAGTGCACCACCATGAATATTATACATTGATCGAGATGTATATGTATATATATGACCTTGTCTAGAAAAAATGACGAGATACAACCTGAATAATCAAGGCAAATAAAAAACTTAATAATCAATTTTATATTTGCATATTAAATTGTTTCTTTTCTAATTTACTGTGTTTTTCTGATTTGACATGTACAATGGACGATTGGACAAAAATTGGAATAACACTGAAGATCAAGAATATAATGAGTGACATAGTGATTGTATATGAATGAATGCATGTAACTTAGTGAACTGAGTGATCATTATGTAGTGAGGAACGTATGTGAATGTGATTGTCTGTATTATATAACAATGTACAACAGTGGAGTCCTGTAGTTTTTACTATTTCAAATATTGAAATAAAATATTAATTGAATGAAAATACTGTTTGAATATCATTTTTTTGTGCAATAGCATTTTATTCAATACCAATATTTATTTGTATATGAGATGTAATGCAGAATAGTATAGTAACAAATACATTTATACAATAGTATATATGTTTGTTATCATCAAGCAAAAATCATATTACTGTAATCAGCACTCCACTCCTTCTATTTCATATGTCCACTCCACACTTCTTACCTATGAAGGAAGAATAAATCATAAGAAAACCGATGTTGCAAAATTATATGTTAATTATGTCTCAAAAACAAGGGAAAATTCAAGAAAGAATCCAAAGTTATCAAAGAAGGGGTTTCAGCAGAAATCAAAGGGGCAGTGGTGGAAGATGGAATAGTAGCAATAGACCTCACTGTTAGATCTATAAAAAAATTAGTCACAATACCAACAAGTGTTATTTCATGTTCGACTCTAGCTATAAACCAAGTTAGGGCAACCAAAAGGGTAGCAACATTAGTGAAAACTTGACGAATGCGGAACAAGGCTCAAGAAACTAGACAGGCAATTCCGGAAATGATGATACAACAAGAGGAAATGATATTACTGATGATGCTTGGTTTCCTGACTTTGGTGCAACCAATCATGTCACAAATTCCCTTACCAACTAAAATCTTGGAAAAAAGAATATAGGGGTAAACAGTTTATTCAAACAAGTAATGGTAACTCAACATCTATCACTCATACTAGGAATGCTTACATACAAGGTAATAGAAAACTTTATTTAAATAACATCCTCAGAGTTCCACGAATAAAAAAGAATTTGATTAGGGTTTCTCAGCTTGTTAGTGATAATAATATCTATTCCGAATTTTATCCTAACTCCTGCTTAATCAAGGACATTCTAACTAAAAAATTTTATTGTAAGGCAAAGCAGTGAAAGGGATCTATTAGTTTACTACTGTAAATCAAATGGAGTCACATTATATCAAATCATCGTGCAATATGATTGAATGTGCTACTAATGTCAATTCTTGTGAATTATGGCATGCAAAACTGGGTCACCTCGGTATGGATGTTGTAAGGAAAATTATAAGTTCTAGTAATATTCACATTGATATCAGTCATAACATATAAATATGCACCTACTGCCAATTAGGAAAAAGTCATATGTTACCATTTATAACATCTGAAACTAAATACACTACTGCACTAGAACTTGTTGCAGTTGAGTTATAGGGTCCTGCACCTATTGATTCTGACTATGGTTTCAAGTATTACATTTCTTTTGCTGATGCTTATTCTAGATTTCTATGGATTTATTTTCTAAAAAACAAATCTGGGACCTGTAAAGTTGTTCAATAATTTTTCAATTATGCTAAAAAAAACTGGATGTAGTCTAAAAATTATTCTAACTGGTGGTGGAATTGAATTTAAACATTTCAAAAATTACTTTCAAGAAAAAGGGATACTACATAATTTAATAGGCCCTCGCACTTAAAAACAAAATGGCATAATTGAAAGGAAGCATAGACATATTGTTGAAACTGGTATTACAATGCTTACGAAGGCATCAATGCCATTGAAATTTTGGCCTGATGCCTTTGCCACAGTAGTATACTTTATTAGTATGCTGCTAACAAAGGTGTTACAGGGAAAATGTCCATCTGAGGTTTTATTTAACCAAAAACTATATTATACTAAGGCTAAGGTTTTTGGTTGTTTATGCTTTCCATGTTTAAGAATTTACAAGTCACGCAAGTTAGACTTCAGATCATCAACTTATACATTCATAGGGTATGTTAACTGTTAGACCAAAAAGTGGTTCTAATGCCCAATCGAATAATGATTTTGAACAAAATAAAAAGAAAATCAGCGATAACACCAAATTTATAGTGGTTCAGCGTTAAAGAGCCTACGTCCAATTTGTACTTCCTTGATTGATGATTCAAATACAAATACAATGCTGATTATCACTCAATCTCACTTATAAAATTGATAATCTCTCTTGATTATGATGAAATATATTCTAAAAGTTGGATATAATCTGAATAAAGCAAAGAAATTTGGTTGTTAAGGAGTTTGAGCCAATAATTTCCAAAGGATCCTTCAAATGAAGCGTTTTGGGGGTATTCATAGGCTATAGATGTTGGATCTAGAATAACCCTAGAGGGGGGGTGAATAGGGTTTTTCACAGTTTTTAAACAGAATTGAAAAACTGACAGGATATTAAAATAATAAACAGATCACAGAATATAGCAAAAACAGAAATACAAAAAATAAATCACACACAGATATACCCAGCTTCGGCAAAACCCTGCCTACTGCTGCATTTCTAAGGTTTCTACTAGGTGATAGAACAGCTCCCGCATACAAGACCATGTACACTCGCAAACCCTGCTCCTATTCTAACCCTACGCTCAAAACCGTAGACTGACCGATATCCCCACGATCAGATTTCCCCTGATTACAACCCCGTAACCAGTAATCTAGATTTTACAGACTCTGTCAATGGTCAGTCAACACCCTGACTGGTACTCCCCTAGAGTTTTACAAACTCTATGAACTGAATCAAATTTGTTTACAAAAGAAAAAGAAAATACAACAAAAGAAAATCAAAAACAAATAGATTTAAAACACTAGAAACCCTTGTTTAAAAAAAAACTAAACTCCCCTTGAGCCCATAAGTAAATAAGCCCAAATGAGAATTGGCCCCTTTTCATTTGTGTTGCACCCAATTCATTTGGTCACGTTCACTTTGCTTTTACTCTGGAGAAAATATATGGCGGCGTCGATATAAACTAGGGTTTCTGATATATTCCCAAAACCAAATCGATTGCTTGAAGGATTGAATGATTTCTGAAGCTCGAGTCTGATGTGTTCTATTGTCGATTGTTGATGCTCCGATTTGGCCTTGCTCACTCTCTCCCTCGATCGAAACTGTGTGAGTAATTTTGAATTTTATTGCTTTGAAAAACTTGTGGGTTGTTTGTTGGTTTCGATGCTCGTTTGCCTGTGATGATATGTGTGTTAAATAGGATTATAAAAAATCCTAATTACTCTGATTTCGTCATATGGCTTGATCTGGATTTTGCTCCTTTATTTGTGCGGTTTCCCTCTTTGATTTCCTTGATTGAAATCGGCATCATATGATTTTTGCTGCTTTCCTCTTTTTGATTCACCGGCTTTGAATGGAATTGAATTCCTTGGTTTTGATATGGCAATTCAGGAAAATAATTTGCGTTGATTTTTCCCGTGATAAAAATGGCTTTGAATAATCGGTTTTAAAAAAAAACAGATATGAAATTGTCTTCGACTGAATTGTTTATTTATGAAAAAAAAACTTACAGCTTGCCAAATTTGTTTTTACCAATATTAAACCAATTAAAAATATGCTCAAAATAAATCATGGTTTCTGAAAAAGATTTCTTGTCTTAAAAGCACTCATGCAGATTTTTCTGAAAATAAATCTTGGCCCCTTTGATTTTCGAATGAATGCGTATTGCCTTTTAAGATTCTTGTATGCTGAGAGATTCCACTTGCCAAATATTGATGGTGCATTTCCATTTATTGCTGAGATTTCTGGTCACTAAACTTGTATTGTGAAATTGATTACTTCCCTGAATATAGCTGATTCTTGTACTTGACCTTGCTGGACTGAATTCCATGTGTTGTCCATTGTAGTTCATGCTGTTTTGATGATCGTTGACTTTTCAATGTTGTTACATTTGAAATTGCATTTACCATTGTTTGCTGTGCATCATATTTGAACACCACTGTCCCATGATTTCAGTTAACATGCTGCTCCATTTGTGACTTTGCCTTGCATTGTTGTTTGTGATCAATTCCTGAACCTTGATATGACATGTATTTGAGCTCGGCCATTTGCTGCTGCCATGCACGATTGAGCTGAACCATATTGTTGTATTCTTGATCTTCAATAACCTGCCACACCATGTTCGCTGTCCTTTGTATTTGCTACATTCCCATGTAATGTTGACTTATTGACATGTCACTTGAGTTTTGACTGTAGCACCATTGTAAACTGTCTTGATTATGAATGTACACCTTGTGTTCGACCATTTAGCTAGCTGTACTGCCTTGTGATTTTGCCATATATGAACTGCTGTATATACATGCGAGCTGAAACTCTGTTGCACCATCTTGTGGCCACATGTGTGTATCTATTAACACCACTTTGCCTCCATATATTGTTGATATTTCACAATGAATCTGGGCATTTGAGAAGGAACGATTTTGCCATGTTTTGTGTCACGACCCTTGTGAATTTGAATCTGAAGTTTGTGTTCCACATCCATGCTGAAGACTTGAATTTCACATGATATTTGCTGAGTCCATGCTTGTGTATGTGTGTGTGTACTTATAGCCATCACCATCTTGAAAACTGCCTGCATTTTGACTTGTTTGACATGTGCATCAACTAGTTGCATCATTGATCATTGTGTTGATCTGCCATGCTTGAAACTGCCCAGTTTGTAAAAACAATTGATTATGCTGCTAGAGTAGTTCCATACAAGTTAACCTGCTCTGACTTTTCTTGCTTGTGTAACTCCACTACTATGCTGACTTGTTGCACTTGAGAATATCCTATACCATCATTGTAGCTGCACTTTGGCTCGATCACTTTGAAATTTGCTGTTTGGTATTTGAGTTTCCTTGACCACTTTATCTTGAGTTGACTATGTTGACTTTGTGTATTGCACTGAGTCGAGCAGGTCCATGTGGCTACTCCTCAGTTGCAATCTGATTGGCGTGGCAGTGCACACGTGTATATTTGTACACGTGTGTATATGCAGCCATCAGTCAAGTTTTCCTGTCCCTGTACTGAAAATATTTTATATATGTTGTCTGCCTTGTGGTATTTACAGTGTATCACTGTGAATATCACAAGCTGTCTAGACACAGATTGATGGTTTTATAATTCAGATCAAGTCATGAAAAATGATGAGAAACACACCAGAAAACTGAGGCAAATAAGATTTTAAAAATAAAATTTATATTCGCATGTAATTAGAATATTATTTCTGTTCCATATACTGTGTGTGTATTTCTGTGAATGACAGGTACGAAGACTGGACTGATTGTGAAGTGAAGACAGAAGACTGAAGAAGCCAGTGTGTCAATATGTAAATGAGTGTTTATAAAATTGTATATTGAAGTGTATGAAATCAAAGTATATATACGAGTGTGAGTGTTATAGTGGGAAGCTGTGTACTGAAATGAAATTGTACTGTAATTTGTAATACACAAGTTTGATTGAAATAAAATAATATTTTATTGTTGTCAAACAAACTCGTCTATTTCATTCTGTTATTTATTAGTACAAATATTCTGTGAGTGTTTAAATAGTGGAGTTTATAAGATTTGTACTGTTGTGTTATTAAAATAGAATATTTAAATTTAAATAGAATACAGTATGAATATATCAATGTCTGTATTGTCGTATTCCATTTAAATATAAATATTATATTTCAGTCAGTGATGTATATATTTAACAGTACGATTACAAACACATTTAAAAGAATATATATTTGATTGTTATCATCAAACAAAAATCATATAATTGTGTATACAACACTGTTATATACAACAATCTCCCCCTTTTGATGATGACAAACAAATATGAAGATTTTGAATATAATAAATGTGTTTGATAGTGAATATTGTACTCCCCCTATTTGTTTGCTCCCCCTAGAACAGAAACTCCCCCTATAACTGTGCATGAGTGAAATGAATGATGTGAATAATAATAAAATTTCAAAATGAAAATATTTATAAAGTATTCACTCATAAATCAAAATCTCAACCCATTCTCCCCCTTTTGTTATCATCAAAAGGATATAGATTTTAAAATATAGATGAATAGTGACTAACAAATATTAAATCAGCTTAACAGGAAGAACGATCATCATAAATCTCAATCAGTCAAACAAAAATCATAATAAACTGAGAACTAGTGGCATATTTCACATTGCAGAAAATGACTGATTTACGATGAAATTCATATAAATGAGGAGAGTTAGAAAAAAAAAAAGCTCCAATTATTTTCCAAAGAATTTTTATAAAAATGAGGCACAAAAACAGTGATGAATTTGGATTATAATTATAATTCAATTTAAGTGACAAAATCGAATAATCTCACATCCCAATACCTATTAATCAACAAAACATAATACGTCATAAAATTTCAACACATTTCACAGAGTAGAAAATGGATTGATAGGCTGGTCATTATACACCAAAGGGAATTTTATATTAAAAAAAATATTGCACATTATTTTCTTTTCTTTTTCTTTTGATTTAAGAGCACCCTGACCACGCATAACCAAAGCTTGGATTTTTAAATGAGGTCAGTCGCAGCTTAAATTGAAAGTTGTCTCATAACCATGCATAACCAGAGCTTGGATTTTTAAATGAGGTTAGAGACATGCTTATGTATCAATTATATATTTTATCATTTTCAGCTTTAAATATGAAAAACTCCCCAGTATATACAACCAATATGAATGATAGAAATGTGACAGGTACAGAAATGGACTATGAAATAAATTTCTAAATTAATTATATTATGAAATATGACCAACTGTACCGGGATTATTGAAAATTTTCAATTGACACTAATTCTGAAAAATAACATAAGCACAATTTCATCACAAATATTTTCACTGTTTATTAAAAAAATATTAAACTCTCCACATTTATATATAAAAAAAATATCATGGATGGCAGAATGATGATAGATAATGAGGATGGTCGTGAAATAATTGCCAGTTCAAAGATATTATAATTAATATTCAACCATCATGAAAATCCAGATAAAATCTTCTCTTGTTGTGAAATATATTGCAGTCATAATGCATCACAATTTCAAATTCTGATATATTTTGATGAATTATAAATACAGAACAATTTGAATATTGATTTCAATTTCTGAATGAATAATTAATAAATAATTTTAAAATTGAAAATCAAATACAAGAGGAATATGCTGATCTATACACGACAAGAGGGAAAAAATATGTACAAGACAAAAAAGAGTGTGTGGATTTATACATGGTGAAGATTTGAATCTAAGTACAGATGGGTGAGACAAATATAAGGTGCTTCTGATACCACTTGGTGTCTCTATTTACGAGGAATGGTAACAAGACATTTGAGACAAACAAGTATACCACAGACAAAAGAATCTTAAATACAAAGCCCAGTCAGATTAAGCAAATTAATTTCATGTATCAGAGCATGGTATGTATTTGATTCCAAAACAAGCAGTCACCAAAACATATTTTCCAGAACTATAACTGAGCAGCACAAAAATCATTTTCAAAGCAGACTTGTCAAGGAGATGTTCCAAAGATATTTCAAACAGTCAAAGAATTGTTCATGATCCAGGATTAAATATAGTTTATTTTAAATCATTTGAACGAATTGCGAAGATATCCGGATTCAACGAATCAATCACACGGTTTATAAACTTTAGATTCAGAATATGTGTGTGATTCAATAAATCAATAAATTCAAATGATTTTAAACAAACTAGTATTCAAGTCAAATATTCATGAAATACCAATGACATTCAAATCCCAATTCTCAAAGAATTTACACAAATATTTCTGACAAACAGAAGAGTTATTTCAGATCATTTACATCAGAAATGAGAGATATTCATGATCTACACAATTAAACAATAATTTATTTGAAATCAATTGAATCGATGTCAAGGTTTGAGATATAATGAATCAGTCACACAATAATGACAATTTTGATTTTATGAGGTGTGCGAAATTCAAAATATCATGAATTTCAGTTGATTTCAAACAAACAAATTCCAAATAAAATGATCATGAATATAAGATGAATTCCAAGATATATCACAGATTCAATACAATTCAAAATATCCAAGCCAATCTGAAAAATAATGAAATTATCACAACTGATAAATATTGGTGTGCTGTAATGAGTATAATATTTCAAGCTTTTCTAAAATGAATTAGAAGAAACTCAAAACAGCAGTGGTGTGTGAAACTTCATCAAATTTTCAGATCTTCAAAATTTAGAATTCTAATTAACAGTGTTCAAGATTTGACAAGAATATATCAACACTGTTATGAATTCAAAAATCAGAAAAATAAACCTCGAAACAATTGCAGATATTTACAAGATTAAATTCAGAATATGGGAATGATTAACACACGACGATTTTATACAAATAAAGCATATTTCCAGAAAGATCATGAATTCTGCAACTGAAAGTTTTAAGAAATGCAAACAAAGAAGAGTATGGCAGTGTCAAATCAAAAAAAAAAAAAAAACAGAAGGAGATAGAGGAAGGAATAAAAACAGAAAATAAAAAACAAACAAAGAGAATATACAAAGGTGAGTTTAGAGATCATACCAGAATCCAATGTAAAGCAGAATCTCTAACTCAACAAATCATGGCTGGAGGAACTGTGAATGATACAGAAGTATAAACCAACTTGATTTCACATTTCTTTTTGCACGGCAGTTCCTCAGCCTCCACTGGTACCTAACAGTTCAAGGAATCAAGTGGTCTAACAAAATTAGTAAAACCACTCACAGTTGTATTCATACGTTTTGGTACCCAGACTTGCTTATACAACAAACCATTAGAATTAACTTTTCTACCCTTAGGAACCCAAATCGATTTGAATTTAACAAAACCTGTTTTATTTCCATTTAAGATCCAAGAATGTTTAAATGGTTTGTTATAAAACAAATCATCATCTCGATTGTGATTTACAAATCCTTTGAAGTTTTCATAGTTAAAATTTTCAAAACAAACATTTCTAAAGTGATTTGAGGGATTTTTAAAATCACAAGAATTTTGATTTCTAAAAACATCGTTTTTCCCGAATCCAAGACCAGATTTATTTCCATTATAAACTTGGTTTTGTAACAGCATATTCAACGATTTTTCCCCATTGGAAAATTTACACAATGTTGATTCTAATCGTTGAATTTTAGATTTCAGATCGCTATTTTCTTTTAATAAATTTGAGCAATTGTTTATAGCGATCATCTGTTCAGCATTGGTCTGTTTCAAAACTAAATTCTCATTTTCAAGCGATCTAATTTTGGCTTGGGATTCGGAAACTTCAAGTTCAAATCGTTTTTGCTTTTCAAACTCAAACTTCTTGGATTTTTCAATCTCATTTTCAATTTCTTTCAAAATCAAACCACTTTTCACCAAATTTTCATTTTCAGCAATTTCAAATTTGGAATATATATCAGTCTTAAAAATTTCAAATTCCTCTTGTAAAAAGTTATTCAAATTTGATAACTCAATCTTGTTCTCTTTTAAGATCAGAATTTCCTTTTCAAACTTTTGGATATTTTTATTGAGATGAACAAGATTGGTTTTCAATTTCAAACAATTTTTGCAATCTGAATTTGAAGAATTTTTAAAATGTTCAGGTTGTGATTCCAAATAATCAATTTTGCTGATCAACTCAGAATTCCTAGATTTCAGAGACTTATTTTTTAGTTGAAGTGTATCAACAGATTTTGTTAAATCAAGACACATGTAAACCAGATCTTCATATGAGAAATTTTCTGTTTCAGCACTTGTTAATTCTCCATCATCTGTTCCATCTGAAGTTTCATCTTCATGGCTTGTTAAGCACAGATTTGAAGCTGAGTTGTCGTTTTGGGGTTTTGAGCAGTCGTCAGACTTTCCATACAACGTACTGAGAGTTTTCCAAATATCCTGCGCAGTTAAACAATGAGAGATAAATATTAATTGATCATTACCAAGAAAAGAGTAAATAATATGCATAACACGAGCATTAAAAACTTTATTCCTCTTATCTAACATGTCTCCCAAATTTTCAATAATATTCCAATATTCTAAATTAACAAATTTTAAATAGTATTCCATTTCTGATTTCCAAATTAAAAAATCTGTACCATCAAAAATATTTGGAATGTGACTGGACTGACTCTCAACGATCTGACAACAAGGATTACCCGTTACTCTAGAGTTAAACAAAAATACCTGGCTCCGATACCACTGTTGGATCTAGAATAACCCTAGAGGGGGGGTGAATAGGGTTTTTCACAGTTTTCAAACAGAATTGAAAAACTGACAGGATATTAAAATAATAAACAGATCACAGAATATAGCAGAAACAGAAATACAGAAAATAAATCACACACAGATATACCCAGCTTCGGCAAAACCCTGCCTACTGCTGCATTTCTAAGGTTTCTACTAGGTGATAGAACAGCTCCCGCATACAAGACCATGTACACTCGCAAACCCTGCTCCCTCGATCAGATTTCCCCTGATTACAACCCCGTAACCAGTAATCTAGATTTTACAGACTCTGTCAATGGTCAGTCAACACCCTGACTGGTACTCCCCTAGAGTTTTACAAACTCTATGAACTGAATCAAATTTGTTTACAAAAGAAAAAGAAAATACAACAAAAGAAAATCAAAAACAAATAGATTTAAAACACTAGAAACCCTTGTTTAAAAAAAAACTAAACTCCCCTTGAGCCCATAAGTAAATAAGCCCAAATGAGAATTGGCCCCTTTTCATTTGTGTTGCACCCAATTCATTTGGTCCCGTTCACTTTGCTTTTACTCTGGAGAAAATATATGGCGGCGTCGATATAAACTAGGGTTTCTGATATATTCCCAAAACCAAATCGATTGCTTGAAGGATTGAATGATTTCTGAAGCTCGAGTCTGTTGTGTTCTATTGTCGATTGTTGATGCTCCGATTTGGCCTTGCTCACTCTCTCCCTCGATCGAAACTGTGTGAGTAATTTTGAATTTTATTGCTTTGAAAAACTTGTGGGTTGTTTGTTGGTTTCGATGCTCGTTTGCCTGTGATGATATGTGTGTTAAATAGGATTATAAAAAATCCTAATTACTCTGATTTCGTCATATGGCTTGATCTGGATTTTGCTCCTTTATTTGTGCGGTTTCCCTCTTTGATTTCCTTGATTGAAATCGGCATCAGAAGATTTTTGCTGCTTTCCTCTTTTTGATTCACCGGCTTTGAATGGAATTGAATTCCTTGGTTTTGATATGGCAATTCAGGAAAATAATTTGCGTTGATTTTTCCCGTGATAAAAATGGCTTTGAATAATCGGTTTTAAAAAAAAACAGATATGAAATTGTCTTCGACTGAATTGTTTATTTATGAAAAAAAAAAAACTTACAGCTTGCCAAATTTGTTTTTACCAATATTAAACCGATTAAAAATATGCTCAAAATAAATCATGGTTTCTGAAAAAGATTTCTTGTCTTAAAAGCACTCATGCAGATTTTTCTGAAAATAAATCTTGGCCCCTTTGATTTTCGAATGAATGAGTATTGCCTTTAAAGATTCTTGTATGCTGAGAGATTCCACTTGCCAAATATTGATGGTGCATTTCCATTTATTGCTGAGATTTCTGGTCACTAAACTTGTATTGTGAAATTGATTACTTCCCTGAATATAGCTGATTCTTGTACTTGACCTTGCTGGACTGAATTCCATGTGTTGTCCATTGTAGTTCATGTTGTTTTGATGATCGTTGACTTTTCAATGCTGTTACATTTGAAATTGCATTTACCATTGTTTGCTGTGCATCATATTTGAACACCACTGTCCCATGATTTCAGTTAACATGCTGCTCCATTTGTGACTTTGCCTTGCATTGCTGTTTGTGATCAATTCCTGAACCTTGATATGACATGTATTTGAGCTCGGCCATTTGCTGCTGCCATGCACGATTGAGCTGAACCATATTGTTGTATTCTTGATCTTCAATAACCTGCCACACCATGTTCGCTGTCCTTTGTATTTGCTACATTCCCATGTAATGTTGACTTATTGACATGTCACTTGAGTTTTGACTGTAGCACCATTGTAAACTGTCTTGATTATGAATGTACACCTTGTGTTCGACCATTTAGCTAGCTGTACTGCCTTGTGATTTTGCCATATATGAACTGCTGTATATACATGCGAGCTGAAACTCTGTTGCACCATCTTGTGGCCACATGTGTGTATCTATTAACACCACTTTGCCTCCATATATTGTTGATATTTCACAATGAATCTGGGCATTTGAGAAGGAACGATTTTGCCATGTTTTGTGTCACGACCCTTGTGAATTTGAATCTGAAGTTTGTGTTCCACATCCATGCTGAAGACTTGAATTTCACATGATATTTGCTGAGTCCATGCTTGTGTATGTGTGTGTGTACTTATAGCCATCACCATCTTGAAAACTGCCTGCATTTTGACTTGTTTGACATGTGCATCAACTAGTTGCATCATTGATCATTGTGTTGATCTGCCATGCTTGAAACTGCCCAGTTTGTAAAAACAATTGATTATGCTGCTAGAGTAGTTCCATACAAGTTAACCTGCTCTGACTTTTCTTGCTTGTGTAACTCCACTACTATGCTGACTTGTTGCACTTGAGAATATCCTATACCATCATTGTAGCTGCACTTTGGCTCGATCACTTTGAAATTTGCTGTTTGGTATTTGAGTTTCCTTGACCACTTTATCTTGAGTTGACTATGTTGACTTTGTGTATTGCACTGAGTCGAGCAGGTCCATGTGGCTACTCCTCAGTTGCAATCTGATTGGCGTGGCAGTGCACACGTGTATATTTGTACACGTGTGTATATGCAGCCATCAGTCAAGTTTTCCTGTCCCTGTACTGAAAATATTTTATATATGTTGTCTGCCTTGTGGTATTTACAGTGTATCACTGTGAATATCACAAGCTGTCTAGACACAGATTGATGGTTTTATAATTCAGATCAAGTCATGAAAAATGATGAGAAACACACCAGAAAACTGAGGCAAATAAGATTTTAAAAATAAAATTTATATTCGCATGTAATTAGAATATTATTTCTGTTCCATATACTGTGTGTGTATTTCTGTGAATGACAGGTACGAAGACTGGACTGATTGTGAAGTGAAGACAGAAGACTGAAGAAGCCAGTGTGTTAATATGTAAATGAGTGTTTATAAAATTGTATATTGAAGTGTATGAAATCAAAGTATATATACGAGTGTGAGTGTTATAGTGGGAAGCTGTGTACTGAAATGAAATTGTACTGTAATTTGTAATACACAAGTTTGATTGAAATAAAATAATATTTTATTGTGTCAAACAAACTCGTCTATTTCATTCTGTTATTTATTAGTACAAATATTCTGTGAGTGTTTAAATAGTGGAGTTTATAAGATTTGTACTGTTGTGTTATTAAAATAGAATATTTAAATTTAAATAGAATACGGTATGAATATATCAATGTCTGTATTGTCGTATTCCATTTAAATATAAATATTATATTTCAGTCAGTGATGTATATATTTAACAGTACGATTACAAACACATTTAAAAGAATATATATTTGATTGTTATCATCAAACAAAAATCATATAATTGTGTATACAACACTGTTATATACAACAATAGACCCATCCGGTTCGGGTGCCACGTAAGGCCCATCTCGTGACATTCATATCAGCTTGCTTCAGGTGGTGACAACGCATCAAAATCGTGGGTTAGTGGAGTGAAACCGCTCCAGTTTTATAAGATCTTGGGAAGTAACTGCAACAGTTTGGGTCTTCAGTTCGAATCGATAGGAGAAAGGGGTCTCGGATCGGAGGTTTCCGCACCGAACCGAACCGCGCATGCTACCTGGAATCTATCTAGTGGCTTGTGCATGTCTAAGAGGAACGAGATCGGATCTAGGGCTCTGAACCGAACCGAACCGGGGAGCTATCAGCTGCACTCTATATCCTTGAATATGTACGTTAATCAATTCCTTAGCTTTGTATAGCCAGATCACAAAGAGGCTAACATTTTGACCCCTCGAAGTACGTGTTTATTGAAAATAAGGCGTGCTGCGAAATGATCAATTTGTTTGTTTCTGAATCAGTACCAACTGACAGTCGTGTCTTTCGGTTGAGTTGTGATGCCTAATAAGGTTGAGTCTTTTAACGCATTTATAATGCCTGCAAATACATCATGAAGTCATGAGTCATCTATTTCTTTTGCTTCCGAAAGCTTGAATATTTCTTCCAAGGTTCAAACAATTTTCAGGTATTTTTTCTGATGCATGTATACGCGAATTTTAGCACCTTTTATTATTCCCTTACTTCTCCTTTATATATTGAGCTACTTCAATAAATTAGAAATTCTAGTTCGGTTCGGATTGGACTAACTCAGTCCGCTTTGTTATTCGAGTCATTGTTGCACTACTGGGATGAAAGGCCTTGAATTGCTCTGGACCGTTGGCTGATCGGGTCGGTCTTGGCCCTCTAATCAATAATAATTTGAAGGGACTACTTCCTCACATATAAATTCACACACCCTCTTCTCCTTCCTCATTTTCTACCTTCTTTTTTCCAAATTTTGCGAACAACCCTAATTTCCAATCTTTCAGAGATCCTTCTGATTCCCAAACCGAGTTTACAAGTGGGGATTTGATTCTCATTCCCTTCAATTTTAATCAAACTAAGCCTAAAAAATAGAATCGATTTAGTTAATTTAATTCAATTCAACCTCAATCTTGACACTGATGTCTTTTGGTTTACCGTCGCCATCGCTGGCGACTTCGTCGTCACCTCGAGGCGGTGGTGAAGATGATCTGAGTGCGAGTGTTGAAGGCATTAGTCCATGAACATATTATCAAGCTAGATTTTTGAAAAGGCGATAGGTCCATAGTTTTTGACGAAGTGACGAGGAAGAAGGAGATAAGTGTGTGGGAGTGGACCAGTACACGATGTGGCAGGTGAAATCAAGACAATTGAAATAAGGCATGTGAAATCAGTTCGGATCGGTTGGAAGTGGAAGGAGCTGAGACTTATCCAAGCATACATAAAAGGAGGCGTTTGTGACATGGGGTCAGTTCAGATCGAGAACGCCTAAGGGATGGAATCAACTTCTAAATAGATGCTCCAAGTTGGATCGGTGCTAACCAATCAGAATTGTTTTGGCTTTACCAGATCTGATCTGATTCGACTTTATTTTCCTTCTATCTCCGAACCGAATCGACAAGCTTTGTGACAATCCCAATTCCGACAGATCGAGTTTTTTTTCAAAATTCCAATCTATCGAAACTCGAATTGGTTTGCTCTGGTATCCTGCAGAAAAGAAAGAGACATAAAATATGTCAGAGTTCAGAAAATATCTCATAGCGGAATGGATAAAATATGATATAATCAAAATATAGCCTTACCGTATTAATAATACTGCCTAGCCAGTATCCAAGGCTATCATGTCCCTGCCACAAATCTAACCTACGAGTATGTTATGAGGAGGGGGTCAGAACAAAAGTTCTGGTCATTGGATTTAAACTATGCACTTTGGATAATCCTATAAATACCATTCAATCATATTTTCTTATTTATTAGGTTACTTAGGTTAACAACACTCAGGGCTTACACACACGTCGTACCCATTTACTCCTTAGTGGATTAACCTAATACAGTATATGTGTAGCTACCCCCAATATCGAGGTACACCCCATGGTACCCCACTCGCACGATCTCCACCGTAATGCCATCGAAATGATCGCAGTCCCTTATACTATGCCACAGTGACGTACAAATCTCTATATAACAATGTTACGATCATCATATATCTGCCATCACTACGCTATGTAAGCATACGGACTTCCACCCTCGATCGAATCAGATCACTGGAGTAATGCCCTCAAGTCTACGACACACCACCCAGAGAAGATATGCATGTATCTAGACTGTCCCTTGTACATACTATTAATTGTAGCTCGATGCCTCAATCGCATGTCCTCTAATGTGCATCGAGTTTCGTAGCAGGGCGATATAAGAAACACGGAACTTGGTCGGGAGATTTTCCATATCTGTACGGGCCCATCTTTAAAGAGCCTCTATATACAGATATACCTAGGGTCTGTTTTAATGGCGGCTATGGCCCCACCTCGTCCCCTCCCTCAACTAGTAAAGACTACAAGAGCTAAGCGACTGCCCCTATGCAAACAATCTAAACATCCATGTGGCGTCTCCCCTCAACCCCTTACTTCGATAGTGAAGGGTGAAATGGTATCTTGGGTTTAGCTCTAATCTTTCCACATCCCACTGACTGCCAATGACAAATATCCGACGGTCTACTATCCTTGTTGGTCATGACCCTCTACCTCCTCGTGAGGCAACCTCCGAAACACCCTAGTGTCACCGCGTCACAACATTCTGATTGCATAGCTACATTTGTAGTCAAGGCCCACCCACCTAGTAGTTACGCGTAGACCCAACCTCTGCGAGCACAGCCTAAGACATCTGTCATCGCACAGAGGACTATTAGGAGCACATTACGTACCTCAGGAAGCCGCGTGCTTCCCCTTCCAGTCCTTTGGAGTTGTCAGAACAATCAGATGAATGTGCGCTCCCCATGTGCCTTATAACACCTCGATGATCTACCCATTGGGTTATTCGCCATCAACCGTACGGATTGGTCTAAGTGCCTTACTTTAGCATGTCGTTAGATCCTATGTCCGAACATTCTTTTACACGCTTGTCTCACCTCATCAAGTTTCCAATTAACTTGGTTATTCCAAGTCATATTGATTTCTTATTCAAGTTACCAAGTTTTTCTTGCTTATTAATTTCAATCATTCAACTTAAACCATTTAAGTTTATTAATTAGTCCACAACATGTTATTCTCTAGATTGTGGTCTAAGGTCTGTAATCTACAATCTATTTTATATTCATGTTTGATTTCATCATTAAAATAACATGTTTTACTTAATATGTAATTAAGTATATCCAATTCACATGTTTTCTAATTAACATGTCACTTACCATTTATGATTAAATATAACTTATTTCATTTCATAAGTTTTACTCATCCATTCTCATTTAACCATAACTACATTTTTCATTGTCAATCCAAATTATCACTGTTTACTTATTAAGTTAGTTCTATCAACTAAGGCCCATAATAAGTTTCTCTACCCGTTTATTATAACCTATGTTATAATTTCCTCTTGTCCCTAGGACAAGTCTAAACATGCTATTCTTATCAGCGGGTTTCAAACCTCCAAGTTTACGCATTACTTAATTTATAATTAAGTACAATATAATTTCTTTATTTTCTTAACTGGTTTCTGGTTTTTCCCTTTTCAGATTACTTAATTTACAATTAAGTGTCCCTTAACACAATTCACCAGTTATGCCATTCCCTTACTAACTTATTATAACCTAAGTTATAATATACACTTGTCCCAAGGACAAGTCTACCTATTATACTACATTTTTTTATTGTTATTTATTTATAATAGGTGTTTACCATGTCTATAAGTTATGCTTTCCCTAAAAGGTGTCTTTAATTACATAACTTTATTATTTCTACCGGTTATGTATACCACTAGGTGTCTTTAATTACGTAACCTTATCGGGCTAAGTTTGCGGGCCTATATGTAAATATTACCCACCCCCTCAGATTTGCTTAGCCCACCCATTGTCCAACCAATTTTTTCTTAGCCCTAACTTTAGTTCATACTCATACAATCCCTATGGATTATATTAGGTTAAGTAGTCCAATTCATTACCATGTCCATTTATGGTTTATAATGGGCTAGACATCCCACATTAGGTCTACAACTTGTGGATGCTTAATATGCCGGTCGGATTTAGGCAGACTTCTTCCACAAGTTGGGCCTAACCTCGTATCATAGCCCATCTCGTATTTGCGCACTTAGACCTGTCACATTAGGTTCAACATTAGTGGCTGCTGGATATGTCGATTGGGTCCGGACAAACTTCCACCACTAATGCAACTTAACCTCGTGTCATAAGTGCAATTACAATATATAATTGTAATCCTAGGCATTCATTATTAATCAATTATTTAAACATATGCCTTTATAAGTGTTAATGCCCATTTACCCAATTATATTCATGATGGATTATATGTCTAAATTCATATTATTCAAATTATGCCAATTCATATTTTACATATGATCCCGTTTGTGCCCAAATCATTTTTCTATACTTATGATCCAATTTAAGATCTTTTAAACGTAATTTGGTCGATGCCCGAAACCCATATTTATTTATTTGATTCTATTTTAACATGAATCCATATTATCATATACTTACTCCAATTATTCTCTGTATATAATTGGGACAAATATACATGTAACCTTTTTAGCACTCCAACAGATCCAATATATGAATTTTCCCACATGTTTAAATTAATATTATAACATGCAATCATTCCAACATTTCAACTGATTCAATATATGAATTATTCATATTAACAACTCGACGTTATATCATGCTAATCATTCCCACATGTCATTTACACCACTTTAAGTATTATTAGCATATGTTTAGGCATCTTAGCATGTCATATTCCAATTCGTCATAATGGGGAATGCTAAACGGTAATATACCATTATCTAAAATAATATGGCCTAAATCCACTCACCTTTCATGCCTTCCCTAAATTTTGGATCTGATCCATTCTATCATCCATGGTTTCCTTTCCCCTTTTATTTGATTTGAAAAATAATAACGTGGATCGACTATTTTCATTAAAATAGAAGGGAAAGAAATAGGAAGAATTGAATAGATTGGATCAAGAAGTATATTCAATAATCTTTTTATTGATGTTGATTCTCTCATCTAGATCTGGATTCATAATTCTCCTAGGCTAATATTTTAATTTTCAAAATAGATTTGAGAAGGGAGAGAGAGAAAGTTATGCCAGAGCTCCAATGTAGTCGCCAAATTATGAGGGTTAGGGTTAGGTCTAGGGTCTTATTTATAGGAGTATGGATCAACCGGGTCCCTCAGATTTTCCCAAAAGCCATCTAAATCGTCAAAATATCAGAAAACCCTAATCTGCCAAAATCTGCTGTAGTGGGGTAGACACCCCTTTAAGGTGGTCGGCACCGGGGTCGATACCCCTTTGAGTGGGTCGATACCGGGGTCGACACCCCCTTAGGGGGGTCGACACCCCCTTAGGGGGGTCGACACCCCCTTAGGGGGGTCGACACCCCCTTAGGGGGGTCGACACCCCCTGGCGTGAATTCTGTCGCCTTTTGAAAATTCGAATTTTGAACCGATTTTTGAATTTTTGGACCTATTTTTGAATTCTGAACCACATATATATATACACACACACATTCTTCCCGCACGTATACAAACTTCGAACCTTAATAACTTCTTCATACGGTGTCTGATTTACGCAAATCAAGTGTCGATTTTGACCAGAATTTCTAGATGGACATAATGGCGCAATCCGTTTTACTTAATTCTGAATATTTAATTAAGTTATTCTTATTTTTATTATCCTAAAAATGCGGGGTGTTACATTCTCCCACCCTTAGGAAATTTCGTCCCCGAAATTTGATAAAGGTAAAATCAATTAACATCTCTCATAATATACGTCCATCATGTGTGCATCCAATTTTTGCAAACATTATGCACTAGTGCAAAGTGAAGTACAACATAATAATGCATGTATGCCTAAGCGGTACCTCCTATGTGTATGCAATTTTTTTTTCAAAAATCCTTTTTTTTAAAATATGATGCTCACTGCCTAAATATACTGGCAGTTCCACATGAATGCAATATTTTGAAAATCAAAAAGCTTTTTCATCCAATTTTTCCCATACTCTTACTGAGTAAGAGCATAGTTCATCTAACTGTTGCATCAATAATCCTACCAACCAACTTTATTTTTTGAATTTAAGAAAAATCTAATTTTCTAAATTCGATTTCTTATGTTACAAAAAGGTGGAAAATGAAAAATTTCACATCTTCCGTTTTTCTTTTATATACTTTTTTCCTACCATACTTGGATTTTATGAAACTATTATATAGATTCTCCTATCCAAGTACAACCCACATAAGAAAATTTCCTTTTGTTACTGATTTTCTTTTCATCTTATCTTGGAAAATTTTCATTCTTATCCATCTTTTCTCATAATTTTCCATTTTTGTTGCTTTACTGAATTTTCTGTTTCCTTTTTAGTTGTACCTTTTCTTAGCTTATTTAATTTTCTGATCTTAGTTTAAATTTAAATGCACTTCTAGTCTTCCAACTAAAACAGGAGAACAGACACCCTACACAACTACTACTAAGGGCCAAGAATCTTGGGACTATGCCCCCCTTAGACAGAAAAGTCCAAACTATAGGATCCATGACAGATTTAGGTGTTACCCTAACTACGGAACGATCCCAACAGAAATGCGGTAATGGGTTTTACCCTTAACAGCGGTATCTAAACACTTACATGCCCTTTTCTATCTAGTAGTCGCTACTAGTCCTGGCTATGTACCAATAATTATTCCAAGCAACACCCTAGGCTATTTAATGCTTACACATTTATGGGAACTCACTATTATTCATAAATAATTTTCGCTATTTACTTTATAACCTCAAAACTTTTCCCCTTTTCCTTAGGTACTAACCCTTACCTACTCCATAATTTTAAAACACGGTTTGGCCTTTCTTTTTCATTTAAATTTTCTTCCAAAAATTCAAAAGTGTCAAATTTTCATTTTCCTCATGAAAACTTACTTTTGCCAAACCACAAAAACATGTCATCTTAAAAATGTAAATCATCATATTTTTTTTTCAAATCACAAAACTGGAGTAGATACGGACAACTATTTTCTCCATCGGGTTTATGACTTGTTCTTACCTATAAGGTCGGTTTAGTCTCTTACTACAAGGTGCAAACATCCACTCTATTCTTAGTTTTTGCACTTATTTTGTCCACCCAACAAAATTATCTTGCCAAAATAATTTATCCAAAAAGGATTTTCATAGGAATAGAGATTTCAAATCTTTCTTTATTAAAAGCTCTTGTATGAAATATAACAAGAAAACTAGCAATCTATACATGCTCTATAATATACACCTTTTTCTGAGAGAATTTTTCTTTAAAACTAAATATGTGTACTTCTTTACATAATTTTAAAATTATAACTTTAAAGATTAAAACTTGAAAACACCATAAACCATTTTCCTAAAACTTTTATAATTCCAAGTTCTTAAAAGTTAATAGTGGGGTTAGACTCAAAGTGGGTTTCCAATTTTTCAAGGCATTCCTAGACACCCCCCCAAAGGTCAATTCTCTCAACTATACATATATTCCTAATCCATTTTTGTCCTTTTAACCTTTTCCAATTTATAAGGTTTTCAAGCCCATTAACCCAAAATACTAATCATATGTGATTCACTTTCCTTCCATACAAAGTATATTGTACACTCTCTACCCAATTTACCTAAGGGTCTTCGAATTCCCATATTCATTCCTTTAGTGTACAAAACAACATCCCATTTCTTATCATATTACGTCCTTTCTATTTAGTGGGTTTCTCTATGGACCTAGGTATATATATAATATATATTTATATTTTTAAAAATACAAATACGTTAACTCACTATTTATACAGGAATCCTAAACCTAAGCTCAAATACCAGATGCAACAACCCCAATTCCGATAAACCGATTTTTTTTTCAAAATTCCAATCTATTGAAACTCAAACTGGTTTACTCTGGTATCCTGCAGAAAAGACAGCGACATAATATGACAAAGCTCAGAAAATATCTCACAGCGGAATAGATAAAATATGATATAATTAAATATAGCCTTACTGCATTAATAATACTATCTAACCAGTATCCAAGGCCATCATTTCCCTGCCAAAAATCTAACCTGCGAGTATGTTATGAGGAGGGGGTCAGAACACAAGTTCTAGTGACTGGATTTAAACTATACACTTTGGATAATCCTACATATACCGTTCAATCATATTTTCTTATTTATTAGGTTACTTGAATTAACAGCACTCAAGGCTTACACACACGTCGTACCCATTTACTGCCGAGTGGATTAACCTAATACAGTATATATGTAGCTACCCCCAATATCGATGTACACCCCATTGTACCACATTCTTATGGTCTCCACCGTAATGCCACCGAAATGCTCGCAGTCCCTCATCCTATGCCGGAGTAACGTATGGATCTCTATATAACAATGTTACGATCAACATATATCTGCCATCACTACGGTACATAAGCGTACAGACTACTACCCTCGATCGAATCAAATCTCATACCAGAGTAATGCCCTCAAGTCTACGACACACCACCCAGAGCAGATATGCATGTATCTAGAATGTCCCTCATACATACTGTTAAATTAAATTTCTCTTGCTTATTAATTAAAGTCATACAACTTAATCCATTTAAGTTTAATAAGCCCATAACATGTTATTCTCTAGATTGTGGTCCAAGGTCGTAATCCACAATCTCTTTTATATTCTTGTTTGATTTCATCGTTACAATAACATGTTTTACTTAATATGTAATTAAGTATATCCAATTCACATGTTTTCTAAATAACATGTCACCTACCATTTATGATTAAATATAACTTATTTCATTTTATAAGTTTTCCTCATCATTTCTCATTTAATCATAATTCCATTTTTCATTGTCAATCCAACTTATCGATGTTTACTTATTAACTTAGTTCTATCAACTAAGACCCATTAATAAGTTTCTCTGCCCGTTTATTATAACCTATGTTATAATTTCCTCTTGTCCCTAGGACAAGTCTAAACATGCTATTCTTATCGATGGGTTTCAGACCTCCAAGTTTTCAGATTACGTAATTTATAATGAAGTCCAATATATTTTCCCCCTTTTTTTAACTGGTTTCAGGTTTTCCTTTTTTTGATTACTTAATTTACAATTAAGTGTCCCTTAACTCAATTCACCAGTTATCTCATTCCCTTACTGTAACGACCCAGGGTTTTCGGCCTCGAAAATCAACATAAATACCTTACCATATCTTATGTCGATCCTCGAATACCGAGAACACCGGATTGTTAATGAAAGAATTTAGAGGGTGAGGTAAGAAAGAAAGAAATATTAGAATAGAAGAAGAAGAAGAACCAACACAGAGTCTCACATCGCAGCGGAACAAAATATAATACAGAAATAAACATTTATTGAGAGCTTTTTGAAAATACTTACAATATCAGAGTACAACACACATCTGGACAGTTTTGATAATCTGTCCTCATATATATAATCACACAGTGGAATATCATTCATCTGAACATCTTTAGCTCGTCTCTGGACTTTTCAGTACCTGATAACCTAAACCTGTACACCTCGGTCTAACCCGAGCATTTACAAAACACCGGGTCAGTCTGGTGGACCAGAGTGAGAAAAACTCGCACAGTATTTTGAGTTTCACACAACATGATTTTAAAGTTAAAATCCTTTCGAAAGAAAAAGATAATCGTAAGACCGATCCACACATAAACACGGACGGGTTTTACCTTACGATAACCCAAACATTTTTGAAATCAATATCTTGTCTGATATTATAATAATGTCTAAGTACAAGTAAATATCAATCTAGTAGAACGCTTGCATCTCACGCTCTACATATATAGTAGACAATCAAAAACCGCAGGCACTTATTGGAGATTGGATTCCAACTTGACAAGGTATGGGACCACCTTCCGCACGTGTATCTCTAGAGGCGAATACACAGGGTTCAACAAGAACGTCTTGCAACCCGGCCCTCACATGACCGACCACTCATTTCGCTTGAGTGTATCGAATGTATATCACCAACGGTTGGACTCAAACCACCGTTCCCGAATGGGCAGAATCGATAGAATAAGAAACAAAAGGAATTTCTCTAGATAGGTGATTATACACCCTAATGGGAGCGACCCACATAACCATGCTGCCTGCCCGATTTTTTGTCATCTCCTGGTTGATGAGGCTTGAGGTCATAATTTCCTTTACAGCATCTGGCCACCCTCCACTTTGAATGCCACATCGTCAGATCCTCTGGATATCACTAATTGACGTCCACAAAAATACTCTAGTCATTTGGCTAGAGAAAACCAATTCTCCGCCATCAACTATGGTACGTTTGAAGAAATCAACGTACGTAATCTCCTTTGGAAATACTCTGTCAAACACTCGTCCATACAAGTCATCCAGGAACAGGATGAACCGAAGGCACTCTCCTACTGCATCTCATATAGGAATCACCCCATGGATCGGTAACGAGAAGTCCTTGCAACCCGTGGATTCCCAACCATGACCGAACCACAGTTCATCTCTAGGAGCTCACCAAAGATTATTAGCAGTCCTTCCGCTTATGAAGATCCACGGTCTTCAATGCTCACTCTCGATCATCTTCTGATCTCTTCACGTATTTGTTGGTCGGAATGGTTTTCGAATATAAATTCGATCCCGGTCTTTCCATACCAACAATCGTATTGGTCAGGTTTTGATAGTCGGTGATTTAACTATCAAATAACACATATGTCAATAAAATGATATCACTGATTTAGTGCTTGGCATGATTTGGCCTTTTAAAAATATTTTTAACAAAGTTGTTAATCAATTTTAATATTTGACTTAACTCTATTTGCTTGACTCTAGATCGCAGCGATCACAATGATTACGCCTGATTCCCTCAGGAAACATCCATCCGCCGTAGGCTATCTGCAGCCCTGCAAATTACGCTAGCAGTCGTACGCAATGACAACTCTTTCTGACTAACTACGTTTGATTAACTCTACTATATTCGATCAACTCCAATTAAATAACAAATGTTTGACATAAATTTTGAAATCAATATTCTTATCCCTTTTAAACCAATATTGCAATATTCCTTAATTTCCCCAAATCCTTGCATTAGAGTTCAGTATTTCTTGTATAAGATAGAACAACTTCATTACCTTCACTCACACCAAACTAATACCGTCCCTTGATAATAGTGAAGCCAACCAAGTTGGGTATTTTAGTTACCTCTCAGACCTTGATCGACCCGTTCTTACCTCAGAATAATATTAGCTTTATCACATCACTATCGATACAAAATCTCGTTTCAAATCTCGATTTCAAATCTGGGTTATTCAACCTTTCTCTTTATATTTGAAACTCTTGTTCGAACATCTCATCAATTTGCCCCTTTAATGTATCATTCCAATTCGGATTCGCCTTACTAAATTTGAACATTTAGTAAAAACACTTATTCAAATCTTTATACTTACCTACCAACTTTATTTACCAAGTTTGTCGAACACTTGGGTCATAAAACACTCCATAATCTCTTAATCGAATTCATCTCCACTAATTATTTCTTACTCGACTTTAAATTGAATTCACTTCTTTAAATCAATTTAAAATAAAAGGATAATTAGATTTACCATTACCCATATCAAATATAGTTAACTTGGCCCAAATCAAAAATAAGATTATTATTACTTTTCTTTATAAAATCATTTAAAAGCCCATTTATATCTCAATTCGTAAATAATAAATATTTATTTCCTTTTTACAACTTAATTCAAATAATAGATTTTCAAATCTATTTCCAGTTATAAAATATACTTTATAACTTAACTCGTCGATTTACCTGAGAGTAGATCGATATTTATAAAATGGTAAATTCACAGGCCATGTACTGCCAACCACTCAACCAATAATACCCATTGGTTTAAACCAAGCAACTGTTAAATTTCAAGTCAATATTCAACCATCAAAACAATTCAATAATGGTCTCATAATAGTTTATAATGACAATTCAAAGTTAACCACAGCAACCAGTCAAACAATTCGTTTATTAAAAACATGTTTTCTTTATAAACGTGACCAGTGAGGTAAGTTACTTCTCTTGGAACCAATCGTTAAAAATAACGGTTTGGATTCACTGAAATTAAACGACGTTTAATCTCATCAGTTCAACAATAACTGAATATATATATCAGCAAACAGTCAATTTCTAGCAATCATAGCACGCAAAAATAAACACCCAGCTTATAAAATATAAGCGGGAAATAACTGAGTGAGATTAACTCACCTTTGAATTGATTTCGATAAATCATCTTGTTTTCAGTTGAATTGAACAACATCTCATTTTTCTGAAAAATCTAGCTGCTGCCTGCCCTACTCTGACCTCATCCATCGTGTAGTACACGTCTTCACGGTCCCGACGTTTTTCGTTTCATCGAAATCTGACCACGTTTGCATTTGATATCAATTTTTGAAATTTATATGAAATTTAAACTAAGCAAACTCTACTAAATAAAAAAAAAGAAAAGGATTGGGCCTCACCTTTTTCCCGTCCAGCCCATTACCCGATTGAACCCGCCCCCTTTAATACCCTAAACCATCGGATCCGTTCATTCTACAAACCCTACGCCGCCTCAAACATTCCGGAGAGTAAAGGAAATGGAAATCCTTCTGAAACCCTCGTCCGCCGCTTCCACTGATGACCACTGCGACGCCCCACTTCGTCAGCCTCGCCTTCAGTCGTTCCGCCATCCCCCAGAACGAGACCGAACTTCAGTACAAAAAGCTAAGTAAATTTTCTCCTATTAAATTTCTAATTTCTGTTTTGATGTTCTGGTTTGATTTTTGTGGTTTCGAATCGAGTTTTCTTTGTTGTATTGGTATGGATTTTTTCTGTGGTAACTAGAACACCCTGCTAGTGTATTTATACTTGCGGTTTTACTGTGATTTCAAATCGTAGGCGTTAGACTTAGTTGTTCTAAACCCTAGGTGTTGTTTCCCATCCATTTCAGCTGTGTTTAAAAAAAACCTATGTACTGCGGTTCTGCTATGAATTGTCGAACTGCGTATATGATGTTTGATAGTGAACGTATGATGTCTTAATGTCGGATTTCATGTACTTGTTTGCTTAGAGCTACGAACTGTTTATACATAAATTTGGTATAGCTATGACACCCTTGAGTTGTTTATTCCCTGTGTCCCTTGTCTGTAAGGATTTGTGTTTGGTCTTCCCATGTGCGAATTTCTGATATACAAAAAAAAACCGAACTGTTTCCCTTGTAGATTAGGAGCTACCTATGTTTATTGTCAATTTTCTTGTTTGACATCTTGGTTCGGTTTTATAGATTCAAGGCATAAGGCTATATATTCATAGCTGTACAGCTATGCCCTGTCCCATTCTATCTATAGATTTGATTTGAAAACACACATATAAAACATACACATACATCATAGCTTTGAATGTAGAAAAATATACATAGATTTTTTTTTCCTCTTTTCCTTTGAAGGGTCTGTGTACTTGATTGATTTGGTTGTGCACAGATTTGATGTAGAAAATGTATATATACATTTGGTTGATTGTGTTGCACTTGATTGATCCCCTTTGTTTGTCCTTGCGGATTTTGTGATGTTTAATAGGAGAGGTACAGATTTGTATTGGGTTTTGGGTATTGTTTCTGATCAGAAATCAAATTGTTCCTATGTAGATTTTGTGTATTTTTAATTCGTATTGTCCATTCATGTTGAAATTTCAGATTTCTGTCCTGTTTGAAATCTTTGTTCAGCTTTATAGATTTGAGGCAGAAGTGTCTTTATTTACTTAGCTGTATAGCCATTCCTTTTCTGATTTTCCTAGCTGTGTAATTTAGATCTCCTTTAGCCGTCCATGAATATTTGATTGAGGTATGAATATACACATATCTTGTACTGTGTCGGCTGTACATCACACTGTTTTGGTTTAGTTGTTTGAGTACATGAACATATTTCACTGAAATTTCATAGCTGTCTGTATTGTCTCTTCATGATCTATATATATATATCCTTCACTATATTTTCCTTTCTTTTCATTATCTTTTCTTTACTGTATTTTTTATTTTTTATTTTTTTTCTTCTGATTTGAAATCGTTCAACTCTATAACCATGCATATCCTTTCTAGCTACTCATAGCTGTATGGTGCCTTTTTCTTTTCAGGTTGCCCTCGTGACATGTACGTGCAGCAGAGACTATGGATATGAACATGAATGGCCTGTTCAATTAGATCTTGTCTATCTATGTATTTATTTAGTTAAGAGTGGTATTCATTTCCAGATTTTATTTGTATATGTTGTGGATTTGCTTTCATTTCTTATGTGTATGGAACAACAGTTGTCATATAATTTCTATATATATTTCCTTTCATTTTACTATTGATGTACGTTCCCTTTTTGCATTTCTATTGTAGAAGTTGATGTGTAATGTATCCATATATCTTATCTGTTTGATTCTCTTGTACATTGTGTTATATTGTATTTGTCCAATTTTCTACTGTTGCTGTTGCAAGGAGCAAGACGTGCTTGCTATATTTGCTTGTTACTACTTTTCACTTGAACAAACACAAATAGAAAAAATGGTATTTATAACGCAAAAAGAAAAGAGAAATGGATACCTGTTAGGCATATTTGAAACTGGCTATACTTGTAAACTAATATCGATCTCACCTAAATGAATTGAGTATGCTATACATGCATAACATATATAGTTTCTTTTTAAATTGTTGATGCAACACAACCTAAATTTCAAAACAGTTTTAATTGAATAAAATTAACCGATATTTATACAGCTCAATATAACGATATTTAAACTCCTTTAAATTATATCGCAAGTTTACCATTTACCCAATGTCCGGAGAATACAATATTATTATATTATAAATAATAATGGTTAAACCCTATTATTTAAATTCAACTCAATACTTTAATAAATAAAATATTTCAAATAAATGGCTAGAAAATCCGGGACATTACATTCTTCCCCCCTTAAAAATAATTTCGTCCTCGAAATTGCTAAGGTAAGAAAAAGGTCGCAAATCCCATTAATTTTAAATATATTTTATTTCCAATCAAAACCAATTATTATTGTAAGACAAATTTTTTTTTTCTTTTTCAAAAATTTTCGAGAATATTTTAACACATTAAATTCTCAGAAAATTTTAGCAGTCTCTTTCCTGCACGGGGGGATTTCTGCGATATTGCAGAAACACGTAATATCGACCCACACTGTCAGGAAACAAAAATTAAAACCCCAAAATTTTAATTTCGCATAGGCGTACCTTTTTCGAGCGCGATTGAGTCTACTACTCAATTTACGTGCAACTTACGCCATCAAGCTCAATCTTCATCGTCCTCTGGCCCTTGTACTTAACTCAATCCATCATATATGAAATATTTAAGTAATACTTCCCTTTTCTCTGGGTTTCAATTTAATTAACTCTTTATCAACCCATGGATGAAACATATTCAACCAATCTAATAAGCACACCAAAAATCAATCAACAATCAAGGCATAACAAATCAATCAAGTCAACTGAATCCACCTTCCATATTACTACTTAATTGAATTCAACTTGTTGGAACACCAACCGATTTATATTCGGTTAAGTACAATTTTAAGTCAGCTTTATTTAATTTCAACCCCATTTCTTAAATAAATTTCAATATCCTTATTAATGATTTAATTTCATTTCACTTAACCTAGTTAAGTTTCAATTCAAAATTTTATTTTTATTTTTTTTAACCAAATTTTGAATTCCATTCAAATATTTAAATTCCGTTCAAATCAATCAACACACAATATCCCAATAAAAATTATTTCTTTCTATATAAAAATAAATTTTGGGTAAAATTATTCCATCTACCCCCTTTACAAAACAATATTGTGTCCTTTATCAATTCAACGCTTTTCAACACTTGAACCGACTAAATAACACAATACAAAACATTGTATATAAAATTTACAAATACGCTCTCATATATATATACACTCAAACTCAATCTAGGGTGTTACTAACCCCATCTCTATCGAGTTACGCCACAGAGCCAAGGTTATCACTAAACCAGTAGCTCTGATACCAACTGTAACGACCCAGGGTTTTCGGCCTCGAAAATCAACATAAATACCTTACCGTATCTTATGTCGATCCTCCAATACCGAGAACACCGGATTGTTAATGAAAGAATTTAGAGGGTGAGGTAAGAAAGAAAGAAATATTAGAATAGAAGAAGAAGAAGAACCAACACAGAGTCTCACATCGCAGCGGAACAAAATATAATACAGAAATAAACATTTATTGAGAGCTTTTTGAAAATACTTACAATATCAGAGTACAACACACATCTGGACAGTTTTGATAATCTGTCCTCATATATATAATCACACAGCGGAATATCATTCATCTGAACATCTTCAGCTCGTCTCTGGAACCTGTACACCTCGGTCTAACCCGAGCATTTACAAAACACCGGGTCAGTCTGGTGGACCAGAGTGAGAAAAACTCGCACAGTATTTTGAGTTTCACACAACATGATTTTAAAGTTAAAATCCTTTCGAAAGAAAAAGATAATCGTAAGACCGATCCACACATAAACACGGACGGGTTTTACCTTACGATAACCCAAACATTTTTGAAATCAATATCTTGTCTGATATTATAATAATGTCTAAGTACAAGTAAATATCAATCTAGTAGAACGCTTGCATCTCACGCTCTACATATATAGTATACAATCAAAAACCGCAGGCACTTATTGGAGATTGGATTCCAACTTGACAAGGTATGGGACCACTTTCCGCACGTGTATCTCTAGAGGCGAATACACAGGGTTCAACAAGAACGTCTTGCAACCCGGCCCTCACATGACCGACCACTCATTTCGCTTGAGTGTATCGAATGTATATCACCAACGGTTGGACTCAAACCACCGTTCCCGAATGGGCAGAATTGATAGAATAAGAAACAAAAGGAATTTCTCTAGATAGGTGATTATACACCCTAATGGGAGCGACCCACATAACCATGCTGCCTGCCCGATTTTTTGTCATCTCCTGGTTGATGAGGCTTGAGGTCATAATTTCCTTTACAGCATCTGGCCACCCTCCACTTTGAATGCCACATCGTCAGATCCTTTGGATATCACTAATTGACGTCCACAAAAATACTCTAGTCATTTGGCTAGAGAAAACCATTTCTCCGCCATCAACTATGGTACGTTTGAAGAAATCAACGTACGTAATCTCCTTTGGAAATACTCTGTCAAACACTCGTCCATACAAGTCATCCAGGAACAGGATGAACCGAAGGCACTCTCCTACTGCATCTCATATAGGAATCACCCCATGGATCGGTAACGAGAAGTCCTTGCAACCCATGGATTCCCAACCATGACCGAACCACAGTTCATCTCTAGGAGCTCACCAAAGATTATTAGCAGTCCTTCCGCTTATGAAGATCCACGGTCTTCAATGCTCACTCTCGATCATCTTCTGATCTCTTCACGTATTTGTTGGTCGGAATGGTTTTCGAATATAAATTCGATCCCGGTCTTTCCATACCAACAATCGTATTGGTCAGGTTTTGATAGTCGGTGATTTAACTATCAAATAACACATATGTCAATAAAATGATATCACTGATTTAGTGCTTGGCATGATTTGGCCTTTTAAAAATATTTTTAACAAAGTTGTTAATCAATTTTAATATTTGACTTAACTCTATTTGCTTGACTCTAGATCGCAGCGATCACAATGATTACGCCTGATTCCCTCAGGAAACATCCATCCGCCGTAGGCTATCTGCAGCCCTGCAAATTACGCTAGCAGTCGTACGCAATGACAACTCTTTCTGACTAACTACGTTTGATTAACTCTACTATATTCGATCAACTCCAATTAAATAACAAATGTTTGACATAAATTTTGAAATCAATATTCTTATCCCTTTTAAACCAATATTGCAATATTCCTTAATTTCCCCAAATCCTTGCATTAGAGTTCAGTATTTCTTGTATAAGATAGAACAACTTCATTACCTTCACTCACACCAAACTAATACCGTCCCTTGATAATAGTGAAGCCAACCAAGTTGGGTATTTTAGTTACCTCTCAGACCTTGATCGACCCGTTCTTACCTCAGAATAATATTAGCTTTATCACATCACTATCGATACAAAATCTCGTTTCAAATCTAGGTTATTCAACCTTTCTCTTTATATTTGAAACTCTTGTTCGAACATCTCATCAATTTGCCCCTTTAATGTATCATTCCAATTCGGATTCGCCTTACTAAATTTGAACATTTAGTAAAAACACTTATTCAAATCTTTATACTTACCTACCAACTTTATTTACCAAGTTTGTCGAACACTTGGGTCATAAAACACTCCATAATCTCTTAATCGAATTCATCTCCACTAATTATTTCTTACTCGACTTTAAATTGAATTCACTTCTTTAAATCAATTTAAAATAAAAGGATAATTAGATTTACCATTACCCATATCAAATATAGTTAACTTGGCCCAAATCAAAAATAAGATTATTATTACTTTTCTTTATAAAATCATTTAAAAGCCCATTTATATCTCAATTCGTAAATAATAAATATTTATTTCCTTTTTACAACTTAATTCAAATAATAGATTTTCAAATCTATTTCCAGTTATAAAATATACTTTATAACTTAACTCGTCGATTTACCTGAGAGTAGATCGATATTTATAAAATGGTAAATTCACAGGCCATGTACTGCCAACCACTCAACCAATAATACCCATTGGTTTAAACCAAGCAACTGTTAAATTTCAGGTCAATATTCAACCATCAAAACAATTCAATAATGGTCTCATAACAGTTTATAATGACAATTCAAAGTCAACCACAGCAACCAGTCAAACAATTCGTTTATTAAAAACACGTTTTCTTTATAAACGTGACTAGTGAGGTAAGTTACTTCTCTTGGAACCAATCGTTAAAAATAACGGTTTGGATTCACTGAAATTAAACGACGTTTAATCTCATCAGTTCAACAATAACTGAATATATATATCAGCAAACAGTCAATTTCTAGCAATCATAGCACGCAAAAATAAACACCCAGCTTATAAAATATAAGCGGGAAATAACTGAGTGAGATTAACTCACCTTTGAATTGATTTCGATAAATCATCCTGTTTTCAGTTGAATTGAACAACATCTCATTTTTCTGAAAAATCTAGCTGCTGCCTGCCCTACTCTGACCTCATCCATCGTGTAGTACACGTCTTCACGGTCCCGACGTTTTTTGTTTCATCGAAATCTGACCACGTTTGCATTTGATATCAATTTTTGAAATTTATATGAAATTTAAACTAAGCAAACTCTACTAAATAAAAAAAAAGGATTGGGCCTCACCTTTTTCCCGTCCAGCCCATTACCCGATTGAACCCGCCCCCTTTAATACCCTAAACCATCGAATCCGTTCATTCTACAAACCCTACGCCGCCTCAAACATTCCAGAGAGAAAAGGAAATGGAAATCCTTCTGAAACCCTCGTCCGCCGCTTCCACTGATGACCACTGCGACGCCCCACTTCGTCAGCCTCGCCTTCAGTCGTTCCGCCATCCCCCAGAACGAGACCGAACTTCAGTACAAAAAGCTAAGTAAATTTTCTCCTATTAAATTTCTAATTTCTGTTTTGATGTTCTGGTTTGATTTTTGTGGTTTCGAATCGAGTTTTCTTTGTTGTATTGGTATGGATTTTTTCTGTGGTAACTAGAACACCCTGCTAGTGTATTTATACTTGCGGTTTTACTGTGATTTCAAATCATAGGCGTTAGACTTAGTTGTTCTAAACCCTAGGTGCTGTTTCCCATCCATTTCAGCTGTGTTTAAAAAAACCCTAGGTACTGCGGTTCTGCTATGAATTGTCGAACTGCGTATATGATGTTTGATAGTGAACGTATGATGTCTTAATGTCGGATTTCATGTACTTGTTTGCTTAGAGCTACGAACTGTTTATACATAAATTTGGTATAGCTATGACACCCTTGAGTTGTTTATTCCCTGCGTCCCTTGTCTGTAAGGATTTGTGTTTGGTCTTCCCATGTGCGAATTTCTGATATACAAAAAAAAACCGAACTGTTTCCCTTGTAGATTAGGAGCTACCTATGTTTATTGTCAATTTTCTTGTTTGACATCTTGGTTCGGTTTTATAGATTCAAGGCATAAGGCTATATATTCATAGCTGTACAGCTATGCCCTGTCCCATTCTATCTATAGATTTGATTTGAAAACACACATATAAAACATACACATACATCACAGCTTTGAATGTAGAAAAATATACATAGATTTTTTTTTTCCTCTTTTCCTTTGAAGGGTCTGTGTACTTGATTGATTTGGTTGTGCACAGATTTGATGTAGAAAATGTATATATACATTTGGTTGATTGTGTTGCACTTGATCGATCCCCTTTGTTTGTCCTTGCGGATTTTGTGATGTTTAATAGGAGAGGTACAGATTTGTATTGGGTTTTGGGTATTGTTTCTGATCAGAAATCAAATTGTTCCTATGTAGATTTTGTGTATTTTTAATTCGTATTGTCAATTCATGTTGAAATTTCAGATTTCTGTCCTGTTTGAAATCTTTGTTCAGCTTTATAGATTTGAGGCAGAAGTGTCTTTATTTACTTAGCTGTATAGCCATTCCTTTTCTGATTTTCCTAGCTGTGTAATTTAGATCTCCTTTAGCCGTCCATGAATATTTGATTGAGGTATGAATATACACATATCTTGTACTGTGTCGGCTGTACATCACACTGTTTTGGTTTAGTTGTTTGAGTACATGAACATATTTCACTGAAATTTCATAGCTGTCTGTATTGTCTCTTCATGATCTATATATATATATATATCCTTCACTATATTTTCCTTTCTTTTCATTATCTTTTCTTTACTGTATTTTTTTTTAATTTTTTTTCTTCTGATTTGAAATCGTTCAACTCTATAACCATGCATATCCTTTCTAGCTACTCATAGCTGTATGGTGCCTTTTTCTTTTCAGGTTGCCCTCGTGACATGTACGTGCAGCAGAGACTATGGATATGAACATGAATGGCCTGTTCAATTAGATCTTGTCTATCTATGTATTTATTTAGTTAAGAGTGGTATTCATTTCCAGATTTTATTTGTATATGTTGTGGATTTGCTTTCATTTCTTATGTGTATGGAACAACAGTTGTCATATAATTTTTATATATATTTCCTTTCATTTTACTATTGATGTACGTTCCCTTTTTGCATTTCTATTGTAGAAGTTGATGTGTAATGTATCCATATATCTTATCTGTTTGATTCTCTTGTACATTGTGTTATATTGTATTTGTCCAATTTTCTACTGTTGCTGTTGCAAGGAGCAAGACGTGCTTGCTATATTTTCTTGTTACTACTTTTCACTTGAACAAACACAAATAGAAAAAATGGTATTTATAACGCAAAAAGAAAAGAGAAATGGATACCTGTTAGGCATATTTGAAACCGGCTATACTTGTAAACTAATATCGTTCTCACCTAAATGAATTGAGTATGCTATACATGCATAACATATATAGTTTCTTTTTAAATTGTTGATGCAACACAACCTAAATTTCAAAACAGTTTTAATTGAATAAAATTAACCGATATTTATACAGCTCAATATAACGATATTTAAACTCCTTTAAATTATATCGCAAGTTTACCATTTACCCAATGTCCGGAGAATACAATATTATTATATTGTAAATAATAATGGTTAAACCCTATTATTTAAATTCAACTCAATACTTTAATAAATAAAATATTTCAAATAAATGGCTAGAAAATCCGGGACATTACACTTACTAACTTATTATAACCTAAGTTATAATATTCACTAGTCCTTAGGACAAGTCTACCTATTATACAACAATTTTAATGTTGTTATTTATTTATAGTAGGTGTTTATCATTTCTACAAGTTACGCTTACCCTAAAAGGTGTCTTTAATTACATAACTTTATTATTTCTACCGATTATGTATACCACTAGGTTCTCTTTAATTACATAACCTTATCGGGCTAAGTTTGCGGGCCTATATGTAAGTATTACCTACCCCCCACAAATTTGCTTAGCCCACCCACTATCCAACCAATTTTTTCTTAACCCTAACTTTAGTTCATATTTATACAATCCCTATGGATTAGATTAGGTTAAGTAGTCCAATTCATTACCATGTCCATTTATGGTTTATAATGGGCTAGACCTCCCACATTAGGCCTACAACTTATGGATGCTAGATATGTCGGTCAGGTCCGGGAAGACTTCTTCCACTAGTTGGGCCCTAGCTCGTATCATAGCACGCCTCTTATTTGCGCAATTAGACCTCTCACATTAGGTTCAACATTAGTGGCTGCTGGATATGCCGGTCGGGTCCGGGCAGACTTCCTCTACTAATGCAACCTAACCTCGTGTAATAAGTGCAATTACAATTTCTAATTGTTATCCTAGGCATTCATTATTAATCAATTATTTAAACCTATGCCTTTATATGTGTTAATGCCCATTTACCCAATTATATTCATGATGGATTATATGTCTAAATTCATATTATTCAAATTATGCCAATTCATATTTTACATATGATCCCATTTGCACCCAAATCATTTTTTATACTTATGATCCAATTTAAGATCTTTTAAACGTAATTTGGTCGATGCCCGAAACCCATATTTATTTATTCGATTCTATGTTAACATGAATCCATATAATCATATACTTACTCCAATTATTCCCTGTATATAATTGGGACAAATATACATGTAAACCTTTTAGCACTCCTACAAATCCAATATATGAAATTTCCCACATGTTCAAATTAATATTATAACATGTAATCATTCCAACATTTCAACTGATTCAATATATGAATTATTCATATTAATAATTCAACGTTATATCATGCTAATCATTCCCACATGTCATTTACACCTCTTTAATCATTGTTAGCATATGTTTAGGCATCTTAACATGTCTTATTCCAATTCGTCATACTAGGCAATGCTAAACGGTAATATACCATTATCTAAAATAATATGTCTTAAATCCACTCACCTTTCATGCCTTCCCTAAATTTTGGATCTAATCCGTTCTATCATCCATGGTTTTCCTTTCCCATTTTATTTGATTTGAAACATAATAACGTGGATCGACTATTTTCATTAAAATAGAAGGGAAAGAAATAGGAAAAATTGAATAGATTGGATCAAGAAGTTTACCTTGCTTTCATGATTCAATAATCTTTTTATTGATGTTGAGTCTCTCATCCAGATCTGGATTCATAATTCTCCTAGGTTAGTATTTTAATTTTCAAAATAGATTTGAGAAGAGAGAGAGAGAGAGAAAGTAATGGCAGAGCTCCAGCGTAGCCGCCAAGTTATGAGGGTTAGGGTTAGGTCTAGGGTCTTATTTGTAGGAGTATGGAGCAACCAGGACCCTCAGATTTGCCCAAAAGCCATCTGAATCATCAAAATATCAGAAAGCCCTAATCTGGCAAAATCTGCCGCAGTGGGTAGACACCCCTCTGAGTGGATCGACACCGGGGTTGACACCCGTTTGAGTGGGTCGATGCCGGGATCAACACCCCCTGGCGGGAACTCTGATGCCTTCTGAAAATTTGAATTTTGAACCGATTTTTGAATTTATGGACCCATTTTTGAATTTTAAACCTAATATATATATATATATATATATATATATATATATATTCTTCCTGCGCGTATACAAACTTCGAACCTTAATAACTTCTTCATACGATGTTCAAACCAAGTGGCGATTTTGACCAGAATTTCAAGATGGACGTAATGGCACAGTTCGTTTTACTGAATTCTGAATATTTAGTTAAGTTATTATTATTTTTATTATCCTAAAAATGTGGGGTGTTACAAGCTTGTATGAATATTCCCGCTTCATCGTGATGTTTGCACATGAGCTTCTGAACCGATCCGCTTGAGCTGTGTACACCCGAATCAATCCAATGACAATCAATATTAAACATAAGCATGTTTTAACCAGATTAATCAAAATTTAAATATAGCCCATGAACTTGCGAACAGTTAGGATAGAGCCTTCTAAACTTAATGAGCATATGACTACTTTCCGCATTGCTTTACTTTCTACTAATTTCGTATTCTATGATTTCAGCAATGTACACATTTGCACAGTTTAGCGCACATACACACATGGGGGACATGTGCAACTACACTCTAATTTCTGTTATCTCATGGATCGTACAGCTATAATGGCCAGAAGACATTTAGCTAGGCTAGCAGAGAAGAAAGACACAACGGGATCATATGAAACCCCATTATTGAAGATATACATTATACTTTAGATTCGAAATGCGATAGTGTGGGCTCGGATTATGAAGCGGAAATACATGAAAGTGCAACATCATAAAAGGATGATATCTCTTTGGATGAAGAAAAGGAAGAAGGGGTAGGAGACAGTCGCGCTCTCGATGAGTTTGAGAATGTCATTGTCATAGAATCGCCTGGTGACTCTGGTGAATCGACAATTGACGATGCCAAACTCGAAGGAATATGCTTAAAGCATGGAATTCTCCGAAGAGACACTGAGTTGCCTGCTAAAACAGACCAATCTCATAATCCGCCTGAAGGGTATATGGCAATTAGTAGATTAATGTGCATTGTTGGGGTGATACCTCGTCATTTGTCGTCGGCTTTCTGAGATGAATGCACATTGCTCCAATGCAGCTCCAACCCAACTCCTACGCTTATTTATACACCTTATGTATCGCTTACAAGTAAATTCTGGGTACAGAGCTCACCTTCAAAGATGTTCTTTTCTTCTATAATTTCAAGCACCGGACCCAGGACACCCCGTCCTTTGTATATTTTGAATCGATGCCAAATAGGAAAATCATTAGCGTACCGTTTAGTAGCAAAGTTAGTAATCCAAGACTCAAATGGTTCTATATCAAACAACAACCAGAATGCGCCAGGAAATGGTTTAAATTAAGTAAAAATTTCAGCCTTCGATTTCTAATTTCAATCACTACTGTAAATGTGTTGACTTTCGTTCACTTTCTCTTGCAGTCCCTAACCCGAAACAGGAAGCGTATCGGTGTACTTTGATCATCTGAACCAACTGCTCAATGGTGATAAAAAATTCTTGACCATCAGAGACTGCCTAGTGGATGAGTATCTTCACCGTCATCGCTTAGTTGCTATCACTCGTAGCATAGGCCACGGAGAAGGTCCCTATGTGTATATACCCCTAGTCGAGGGGCCAATTGAAATTTTACCTGAGAAGGGAGAGAGTTCGAAAGATCCAACGATGCCTCAAAAGAGTCCTTCTCCCACTTTGACCCAAGACGATATATTAGCCAACATAGCTGCCAAAGATAGGGATAACTACATCACTCCTGAAGGTGCAACTACTTCTGAACAACCGATTTCCCCAAAGGAACTACCATCAATCACATCTCACATCGTTGATTCCATCATGGATGATTCTATATACCGGGGTTTGGGGGATCTTCCTCTGGCCGAAACTATTTATACTTCCGGAGATTTTGAAAAAATTCCTCTTTCTCTCACCTCTGAAGAAGAAGTTACCCCCGTGAAGGCTGGGGAAACTGTGTATACTGTCCAAACTCCAGGCTCTGGTCAGTTAGGGGGGTGTCACTTAGGATACACATAACACTCTAGCACTGCATGTCACAGAACTTGTGCTTTATATTAATCTTGATTCTAACGTTCACTTGTATCGTTTTACAGGACAAATGGCACATCACCGCTACTATATGAGAGATGTTCGCTCGAGTATGCCCCCGATGGATTCTGGTGCAGGACATGATCAACAAGAAAGTCGGGGCAGAGATGACAGGAGGAGTCGGCCCTCTCAGCCTTATTGGTCTTCTCGTTCTCGATTTACCATCATACATATTCAGACAAACATAAGAGCCAACCAACATATCGCGAAGGGGATAAACATACCCCCAAGCCTCCTACTTTGTCTAAAGATAAAACTCATCAAGATAGACCTTCGAAGAAAGGGTCCGATCCGAAAGAGAAACAGAAGGAACCAGGGAAAGAAGCAGAGAAGAGCAAGTCTATTGTGCCATCAAGGCGTCACAACATTGACATTACTACTACAAGGCCAGTCATACTCGACGATGAAAACAAGGCTAGGTTAGAGCTTATAAGGAAACAATTCACCGAGAACCACTTTGGGAACATGCACTTTTTTCTAGCTCTTAAACCATTTGATCCCGACTGGGCCACCAAGTCAAAGATAAAATAGATTTCGTGGATACTCAATATAAACAGATGAAGAGATATTCGAAGAACCTTTCCAAAATCGTTAGCGACTTGATAGCTGATGAAAAAACCAAGAAGGACGTTGTTCAATATGATGCAAAGGCTAACTAAAATTTGAGAAAGACCTTGAGGATGCTCAAGCCAAACTTGCTCTTGTACAACGTGATGCAGACACTTATAAGAAGCAATTTGAAGAATTACAAAAGTGTTATCATACCTGTAACGACCCGTATTCTACGCATCATAGGACCGTAGAATATTTATTTCTTTCACATATGAAGTCGTATGGTCATTTAACTTTGGGAGACGACTATTGGGGTCATTTCCCATGTTCATGATTTTTCCTGATTTTTAAATGACCATTTTACCCCTATTTAGCACTGTTTTGGCCATAACTTTTGACTGGAAAGGAATTTTGACCTGAAACCACTTCCATCGGCTCCGGATGATGGTTTACAATTCCCTATAGTGGTCACATTAGCCAAACAGACTCACCGTTTGGGAGATATGGCTGAAACAAGTTTCAGATGGTGAAAAACAACTTAATTGGGCTTAACCGGGTGATTAGCAGCTTGGCTCAGAGGGGAATTTCGGGTTTAGAGGTATAGGAGGACTGATTAGGGTTAGGAAATCACTTTCATTTCAGTTTTGAGCCGCCACAAACCTTCTTGAGACCTTAGTAATGGCTTCCATCCTCTAAAACCACTCCAAAACACATTTTTAGTGAAGATTAAGCCTAAACTACATCAAAACAAGGCCAAATAGCAACAAAGCAAGGTTGGAGCTGTTGATATACATAGGAATTCGACCCAACCAGAGAGTATTTCAGATTTGGTGTTTTATTTTGTGGCCAAGGTGAGTGATAGCATCGTTTTGACACTAATTACAGTTAATTAAGGGTAATTAGTAAAGATTAGCGAATTTATACACCAATAAATTCTGGAAAAATATTTAGAAATTCTTAAATAATATTTTATGCCCCTGTTAGAAATTTGGTTTGATTTAGTTAAGTTTTATTAATTCTATGATTAGTCTTATTTAATCATGCTTAAGGGAAAAATAGGATTTTGGGCATCTTTGATCCATGTTGACATGTAAATTCATGGTTTTGGTGTTTGTGGTTGCTCTTACATGTTGCTATGACTCTATGGTATGTTTTATGATTGATTGGAATAGTTAAATTAGTCGAAAACGTCGTCGAATGGCGTAGAAAGCTCGCTGGAAAGTTGTAGAAATGTGCAGGTTCCGAACCGGTTCGGATCGGAGCAGGGGTCGGATCGGATTAGTGAACTGACCGAGGGATTCCGAACTGGATTGGGACTTGTCACTGGAGGAGGCTTGGCGAGAAGGAAGGCCGTTTACTTAGAGTTGGAGTGGACAAGGGGATCAGATCGGAAGAATAATGGAGGCCAGATCGGATCGGCTCAAGAATGGAAGGCTACGACTGGAGTAAGGCGAAGGGAGCGGATCGGATCAGAGTAGATGGAAAACGGGAGCGGATCAGATCGGAGTAGATGGAAAACGAGTGAGCTGATCGAAGAAAACTGGAAGGAAGACAGTAACCCGACCCGACCCGGAGGAGGACACCGACCCGACCCGAAGTGGAGTATCCGACCCGAACCGAATGGAAAGATGACCACCGAACCGAACCGACGATGGTGATGACTACCGAACCGAACCGAATTGTAGGACTGTTACTGCGCGACAACTCTTCTGAAGACCCACTCCAATTCGATCAAAACCCGAGATGCAAAGGAAGTCCAAATGGGAAGTTAGAGCTCAAGATCCAGATGGGAATCAACGAGTTCGCTTCATGGTTGGGCTTTGCTGCGGGACGCGTGCCAAGGGGTTACCGACGTCTATAGCTTTGGACCACTATGGTAGGAGGTACGAAGGCGGATTCAGGGCCATCATGGCATCGGTAGAACCAAGGGCTACGACCAATGAAGTGGGTCATTGAAATGTTTGGTCATGACCCCATATGTTTAGCTTGGTCACAGCAGGGTTTCTACAAGTCGGGATTCGTCGTTACCTCAATTTGTCTAGTGTTCCAAGGTGGTAGATGTCGTACGCTTTATGCACTGAGTGAGAGATGTGAGGATGGTTGCTATGGATGGTTTGTTTGCTATCATTATGACATACACACCCCACCCCGTATTCTTTACACTATTTATTGTGGCACCTTAGAGTATTGTACGGTATGTGGTACTAACTCTTTGGTTGCAGGTCCAGGTTCAGGTATGGTTTAGTATACCTGTTATTATTCTGTTTAGATGCTTATCGCTCATACCAGGCTTTATGTCTGACCCAGATTTTTATGTCTCCTCTTATTACTCTGGGTGCTCACACGAGCAGACTAGAGACAGGTTAGCTGGTGGTGTGCGGGTAGATGATCCGGAGACGAGCAGGAGGCTTCCACGTAATATATATAGTATTCTCCCTATGTTGTTGAAGATCACTGCCTGGGCATTGGTGGTGTATCTTCTATTTTAGCTTCCTTTTTGTTTAGAGACAGTAAATTTGGAAAATTGTAATAAGTTTTATTTGGATTCCGCTACTCTGATGTTGATGTTGGTTTTAGTTATCAGTTTATGCACTGTCTCACCTGTTTTATGTCAAGTATATTATTATTATTATATTTTATCCTATGCGCTGTGAGACATTCTACAGGTTCCTTGATTAGTCCATTCCCTTCTTTCCTTTCTTTGGCGACCGTTCTATGCTAGTCGGGCATGTGTACAGCGCACTTTCGGAGGAAATGTCGGCTGTTACGGGGCGGGCCGTCACACTTGGTATCAGAGCTCTAAGTTGCGTAGTTAACCTAGGGAAGTTATCAGGGAGAGATAGTATACGTATACGAGAGAGCGTATTTGTGATTATTTTGGTTTTCAAAAACTATATATATATACTATTAGTAGTATAAGAATGAAGTCGTGCTGCACTAGCACCACTATGGAGTCGTTAATCGTTTCCTTTTTCAGATTGACGATGAGCCGATATGTTAGAGGTACCGGTAGAGGGGCCAATAATGGGAATGCTGCTGACATGAGGACGATGTTTACTGACCTCATGAGAGAGATGCTTAGAGATGTACAGTGGGCAGCTCCCAATGGTGGAAATGGTGGTGGTCCAATAGTGCAGGCGCCAAGGGTCGACTTCGCCAAGCTGAATAAGGACTATACTAGCCTTGGTGGGAAGCCGTTCCACGGAACGGAGTCGGCCACGGATGTTCAGGATTGGTTGGATAGTTGCGAACGTATCTTCGAGGATTTGGGTATCGAGGATGCAATGAAGAGAAAGTTAGCATCCCGTCAGCTGCAAGGGCGGACAATGAATTGGTGGAATGCTATAAAGGCAGCTACTCCCGAAGATCATGTTACTTGGGAGTAGTTTAAGGCTCGCTTTAGCGAGAAGTTCATTCCAGCTGCCCAGAAATCAGTGCTGTTTAAGAAATTCTTGGAGCTCAAACAGAATGGCAGGGCTGTCTCGGAGTATATTTCTGAATTCGACACTTTGTCAAAGTATGGGTTATCTCTTATCGATACTGCCGAGAAGAAGAATGAGAAATTCATAACTGGTTTGGATCAGTACTTGGGGGAAAAGCTTATTAACCACATCGATGAGACGTTTGAGTCGATTGTGGGAAAAGCATTGAGGTCGGAGAGTCTCTACCCTAAGCCGAAGACTGAGGTTGCATCTGCAGAAGAGCCAAAACCACAAGCAAGTGGTGGAGGCAAAGGTGGTTCCCAGAATAAGAGAAAGCAGAATCAGACTAAGGATGGCCAGAAGAAAAAGAATAAGCAAGATGTTGAGTGCTTCAGCTGTGGTAAAAAGGGCCATTATGCTAGTAATTGTCGGGCCAAGCCAGCGGATAGGAAGTGCTTCAACTGTGGCCAGATGGGACATCACAAGGACAAGTGTCCGCAACCCCCCAAAGAAAAGCAAATGGTGAAAGCATATTCCCTTAATGCTATTCCTTCTTCGTCGAATGCCCCAACTGCGGCGGAGAAAGGAAAGAATGTCGTCATTCAAGGTATGCTTTCTGTTTACGATGTTCCTGTTAGAGTTTTGTTTGATACCGGAGCTTCCAGTTCTTTCATATCTAGTGACCTGGTAGATAGGTTGGGATTGGAGCCCGAGATTGTCGATAGACCTTTAGTAGTGACGAACCCGATTGGTGGTTCGACTAGCCTTAGCATGATTTGTCATAATGTGGTCTTATCGAGTCATGGATGCATGTTTGTTTGTGATTGCTTTGTTTTGGGCTTTACTGGGTTTGGCATTATTTTGGGAGTAGATTGGCTCCGAAGGTACGGGGTGGTGGTAGACTGTGAGGGCTTTTTGGTGACAGCTAGAGCGGATGATGGGCGGAGGATAGTGTTTGGTGGTCTACCCAATGAGGGGGTATTGGCTAGTTTTCTAAACTCCCTCGATATTCCGCATAGTGAGTTGTCAGGTTTGCCCGTGGTTGGCCAGTATCCGGATGTTTTCGATGAAGTGACCGGACTTCCACCACACCGAGAGATTGAGTTCCGTATTGATTTGGTAAAAGATGCCAGACCTATAGTGATGCCACTTCGTCGTATGGCACCAAGAGAGCAGCGAGAGCTCGAGGTGCAAGTCAACGATCTTTTGAAGAAGGGATTTATCAGAAGGAGTGTTTCTGAATGGGGAGCACCAGTTGTGTTTGCTACCAAGGCGGATGGTTCCCTTCGTTTGTGTGTAGACTACCGCGAGTTGAATAAAGTGACGAGGAAGAATAAATATCCTCTACCGCGGATAGATGATTTGTTCGATCAGTTGAGTGACGCGAGAATATTTTCTCAGTTGGATCTCGCGACAGGTTTTCATCAGCTTAGAGTGGAAGCTGAGAGTATAGCTAAAACGGCATTTCGAACACCGTTTGGATTTTATGAGTGGTTGGTCATGCCATTCGGGCTGACCAATGCCCCAGCATATTTTGTGGATCTTATGAATAGGGTATTCAGAGATCAGTTGAATAAGTTTGTCCTCGTGTTCATTGATGATATTTTGGTCTATTCGAGGACAGAGGAAGAACACAAGGAACATTTAAGAATAGTGATGGAGGTGTTGAGAAAACACCAATTGAAAGCAAAGTTTTCTAAGTGTCACTTCTGGAAGAGGGAAGTGAGGTTCTTGGGCCATGTTGTATCAGAGAATGGTATTGCCGTGGACCCGGCGAAGGTGGCTACGGTACAGGATTGGCCTACGCCCAAGAATGCAACAGATGTAAGAAGTTTCTTGGGATTAGCTGGATATTATCGTAAGTTTATCCAAGGTTTCTCCAAGATAGCAGCACCATTGACCCAGTTGACCAAGAAGAATCAAGCTTTTGTCTAGGATGAAAGGTGCGAGAATGCATTCAAGAGTCTAAAGGACAAGTTGACAAGCGCACCAGTGTTAGTCATTCCTAAGGGGGATGAAGAGATGACCATATACACGGATGCCTGTGGTACCGGACTGGGTGCTGTATTGATGCAAGGCGGTAGGGTTGTAGCTTATGCAAGTCGACAATTGAAACAGCACGAGAAAAGATACCCTACCCATGACTTGGAATTGGCAGCGATTGTGTTCGCATTAAAGATGTGTAGACACTATCTCTTGGGAGAAAGATTTGAGCTGTTTACAGATCATAAGTCGTTGAAGTATCTCTTCTCCCAGAAAGATCTAAATCTCCGACAACAAAGGTGGTTAGAATTCTTGGCTTCCTATGATTTCGACATCGCATATACACCGGGAAAGGGAAATGCGGTGGCTGATGCATTGAGTAGAAGACATGCCAGCTTAGGGGCTATGTTCCTTGAACGGAAGCAACTGGAGTATATCGCGGGGTTTGATTTCAGACCAAAGTGCGAATTGGATCCAGAAATGTTAGCAAGTTTGACGATCAGACCCACTTTAATTGAGCGGATCGGCTCTAGTCAGAGGGACGATCCTAACCTATTGGAAATCATCTCCAAATTAAAGATGGATATCGATGAGGAGATGAACAAGTATGGGCTTGATCGAGAGGGATGGCTTAGAAAGAATGGAAAGCTTGTTGTACCCAATGTCAATGGATTGAGAGATGAAGTGCTTTGAGAATGTCATCACTCAAAGCTGACTATACACCCCGGTGGTAACAAGATGTATCGAGATATGAAGCAGACTTACTACTGGGAAGGTATGAAAAGAGACGTTGGGAAGTTTATATCCAAATGCATGAATTTCCAGCTAGTTAAAGCCGAGCAAAAGAAGCCTAGTGGTTTGTTACAACCATTAGAAATTCCCGAATGGAAATGGGAGCAAGTCTCGATGGATTTCATCGATGGTTTACCGAGGACTAGATCGGGACATGATAGCATTTGGGTAATTGTAGACCGACTGACTAAAAGTGCAAGATTTATACCAGTCAAATCAACCAGAACGGCAGCTAAGTTAGCAGAATTGTATATGAAGTGGGTAGTGAGATTTCATGGAGTACCTAAAAGCATTGTGAGTGACCGAGACCCGTTGTTCACTAGTGGGTTTTGGAAGAGCTTACAAGAGGCTCTAGGGTCAGAGTTACATCTCAGTACCGCATATCATCCTCAGACCGACGGTCAAACGGAGAGGGTGAATCGTATTTTGGAAGATCTCTTGAGAGCATGTATATTGGATTTTGGTGGATCATGGGATGACCAATTGCATCTAGTAGAGTTTGCATATAATAATAGCTACCAATCCAGTATCGGTATGGCTCCGTTTGAAGCTTTGTACGGAAGACCGTGCAACTCACCATCATGTTGGATAGAGACTGGCGAGAAGTTTATGCTTGGACCAGATGTGGTGAGGGAAACTTCAGATAAGATCAAGGTCATTCAACAACGAATGAAGGTTGCCCAAGATAGGCAGAAGAGTTATGCTGATAAGAGGAGAAGAGACCTAAGATTCTCCGTTGGTGACTTGGTGTTTGTTAAAGTTTCTCCGTTAAAGAGCATAATACGATTTGGCAGGAGAGGCAAGTTGGCACCAAGATTCGTTGGCCTATTCACTGTTCTTGAACTGGTCGGGAATTTGGCATACAGAATTGACTTACCAGAGAAGATGGCGGGAGTTCACAACGTATTTTATGTTTCCCAACTAAGGAAGTTCGTTCACGACTCAGATATAACTATTTCACCTGATCAGTTAGAGGACTTCGAAGTAGAACCCGAGGCGGTTGGGAACCGCAAGCCGGCCCGTATTGTCGAGCACGACATGAAGCAACTTCGAAGGAAGGCGGTGAAGCTAGTCAAGGTTCAGTGGGGCGAGAACGAGAATGATTGTACTTGGGAGACAGAGGAGAACATTAGGAAGACACACCCAGAACTCTTTGCCTGGTAAGATTTTGACTTCGATTTAGTTTTCCGCATGCTAGGATAGGCTTGTTTGCTTGTTTTGCATGTTTGATTGTTGTATGTGGTTGTTAGGCATGCGGGATCCTTTGTATGTTTTGGGTTAAGGAATTTCGGGGACGAAATTTCTTAAGGGGGGGGGGGGGGGGAGTGTAACGACCCGTATTCTACGCATCATAGGACCGTAGAATATTTATTTCTTTCACATATGAAGTCTTATGGTCATGTAACTTTGGGAGACGACTATTGGGGTCATTTCCCATGTTCATGATTTTTCCCGATTTTTAAATGACCATTTTACCCTTAGTTAGCACTGTTTTGGCCATAACTTTTGACTGGAAAGGAATTTTGAGCTGAAACTACTTCCATCGACTCCGGATGATGGTTTACAATTCCCTAGAGTGGTCACATTAGCCAAACGGACTCACCGTTTGGGAGATATGGCTGAAACAAGTTTCAGATGGTGAAAAACAACTTAATTGGGCTTAACCGGGTGATTAGCAGCTAGGCCCAGAGGGGAATTTCGGGTTTAGAGGTATAGAAGGACTGATTAGGGTTAGGAAATCACTTTCATTTCAGTTTTGAGCCGCCACAAACCTTCTTGAGACCTTAGTAATGGCTTCCGTCCTCTAAAACCACTCTAAAACACATTTTTAGTGAAGATTAAGCCTAAACTACATCAAAACAAGGCCAAATAGCAACAAAGCAAGGTTGGAGCTGCTGCTATACATAAGAATTCGACCCAACCAGAGAGTATTTCAGATTTGGTGTTTTATTTTGTGGCCAAGGTGAGTGATAACATCGTTTTGACACTAATTACAGTTAATTAAGGGTAATTAGTAAAGATTAGCGAATTTATACACCAATAAATTCTGGAAAAATGTTTAGAAATTCTTAAATAATATTTTATGCCCCTGTTAGAAATTTGGTTCGATTTAGTTAAGTTTTATTAATTCTATGATTAGTCTTATTTAATCATGCTTAAGGGAAAAATAGGATTTTGGGCATCTTTGATCCATGTTGACATGTAAATTCATGGTTTTGGTGTTTGTGGTTGCTCTTACATGTTGCTATGACTCTACGGTATGTTTTATGATTGATTGGAATAGTTAAATTAGTCGAAAACGTCGTCGAATGGCGTAGAAAGCTCGCTGGAAAGTTGTAGAAATGTGCAGGTTCCGAACCGGTTCGGATCGGAGCAGGGGTCGGATCGGATTAGTAAACTGACCGAGTGATTCCGAACTGGATTGGGACTTGTCACTGGAGGAGGCTTGGCGAGAAGGAAGGCCGTTTACTTAGAGTTGGAGTGGACAAGGGGATCGGATCGGAAGAATAATGGAGGCCAGATCGGATCGGCTCAAGAATGGAAGGCTACGACTGGAGTAAGGCGAAGGGAGCGGATCGGATCAGAATAGATGGAAAACGGGAGCGGATCAGATCGGAGTAGATGGAAAACGAGGGAGCTGATCGAAGAAAACTGGAAGGAAGACAGTAACCCGACCCGACCCGGAGGAGGACACCGACCCGACCCGAAGTGGAGTATCCGACCCGAACCGAATGGAAAGATGACCACCGAACCGAACCGACGATGGTGATGACTACCGAACCGAACCGAATTCTAGGACTGTTACTGCGCGACAACTCTTCTGAAGACCCACTCCAATTCGATCAAAACCCGAGATGCAAAGAAAGTCCAAATGGGAAGTTAGAGCTCAAGATCCAGATGGGAATCAACGAGTTCGCTTCATGGTTGGGCTTTGCTGCGGGACGCGTGCCAAGGGGTTACCGACGTCTATAGCTTTGGACCACTATGGTAGGAGGTACGAAGGCGGATTCAGGGCCATCATGGCATCGGTAGAACCAAGGGCTACGACCAATGAAGTGGGTCATTGAAATGTTTGGTCATGACCCCATATGTTTAGCTTGGTCACAGCAGGGTTTCTACAAGTCGGGATTCGTCGTTACCTCAATTTGTCAGGTGGTAGATGTCGTACGCTTTATGCACTGAGTGAGAGATGTGAGGATGGTTGCTATGGATGGTTTGTTTGCTATCATTATGACATACCCACCCCCGTATTCTTTACACTATTTATTGTGGCACCTTAGAGTATTGTACGGTATGTGGTACTAACTCTTTGGTTGCAGGTCCAGGTTCAGGTATGGTTTAGTATACCTGTTATTATTCTGTTTAGATGCTTATCGCTCATACCAGGCTTTATGTCTGACCCAGAGTTTTATGTCTCCTCTTATTACTCTGGGTGCTCACACGAGCAGACTAGAGACAGGTTAGCTGGTGGTGTGCGGGTAGATGATCCGGAGACGAGCAGGAGGCTTCCACGTAATATATATAGTATTCTCCCTGTGTTGTTGAAGATCACTGCATGGGCATTGGTGGTGTATCTTCTATTTTAGCTTCCTTTTTGTTTAGAGACAGTAAATTTGGAAAATTGTAATAAGTTGTATTTGGATTTCCGCTACTCTGATGTTGATGTTGGTTTTAGTTATCAGCTTATGCACTGTCTCACCTGTTTTATGTCAAGTATATTATTATTATTATATTTTATCCCATGCGCTGTGAGACATTCTACAGGTTCCTTGATTAGTCCATTCCCTTCTTTCCTTTCTTTGGCGACCGTTCTATGCTAGTCGGGCATGTGTACAGCGCACTTTCGGAGGAAATGCTGGCTGGTACGGGGCGGGCCGTCACAATACCAAGCTTGATTCTCATAACCAGGAGCGCATAGACTTAATAAAGCAAGCCGAGGATGCTAAGTCTGAAAGCACCAAGACCAAGTTGGCTTGTACTCGTCTTGAACAGGAGAAAGCGGAGTTGGCGAGGAAGAATACAGAGCTAGAGGCCAATCTGATGGAGGTGAGATACGGGCAACTCTTGCCGAAGGGAATGCAGATATAGCTTTAAAACAAATTGAGAAAACCAATGCACAGCTTGTAGGAGCCCAAAAATAGTTTGATGAGAGCGCTGAGACCATGATGGGATATTTTGCTCAGGTGATCCGACATCGAGACATTGCATTGATCAAGGATTACCCCACCACTCTGGTATATGTATGGGATCAGCTGGTCAAATGGAAAAAACAAGAGCTCAAGGTGGATTAAATTGATGAGGATATGCTTATGGAGAAGTATTTGAGGGGTAAGGAAACAGTGCGTTTAGCCAAAGGGCGTAAGATTATCGCTGCTGCTATGGAGGAGGAGAGGCGTCAAGCCAATGGAAAAGAAACCATCGAAGTTGGTTCCTCTTCCACTACTCCCAGGGCTACTGAAATGGAGGAATATGACCCGGAGAATCCGGGAATTCCCAAAATATCTTTCTTGTCTTCTATTGCTGAAAAGACTCCAGAGACTCCTGCTACTCATGTTGAGAAATCATCTAAAGGTATCCCCACCTTTTCACCTCAGCTTGTTAGGGCTATCTCAACCTTCCGTCTTGTTATTGGGCAAACAATTGAGGAACATCCTTTATCTCCTAAGATAATAACTGTTACTTCTCGCCCTTTAGGTGCAAAGACAGCTGAGAAGACCGATGAGAAACCAGAAAAGCTGCCGAAGCAAAGTCTACCAGGAAGGCGCAGGAGAAAAAAGTATGAAGCTACTGACCCTGAATATGCAGAGAAGATCAATTGCAAAAAGGGCGAGGTAATTGACGAAACCTTCCCACTATCTAGCACCGAGACTCCCAAAGACGTGGATGTAATAGATGCCTTGAAAGATGATAGCGCCAATGATGGACATAAGGAAGATGATGACGTTGTTATGACTGGAGGCTCAGGAGATGCCGATGACATGACTTTGGCTGATATAAAGGCAAAGCAAGATATGCTTTTAGAAGCCAAGGTTGAGAAGGAATATCCAGAAAATCTTAAACTCCTTGCGATAGTCCCTCCTGGGTCAAAGTTAGTTGTCAAACTTTCAATCAGGTCAATCACCGAAGAGCTTGCTAAAAAATCTTCTATTGATCCCAACACTCCAGTTTCAGGGAAAAAAGAAGCCAAAGCATATCTTTTCTGAAGCTGAAAAAGAGAAAAGGGATAAGCTCAAGGCTGCCAAGAAAGCTAAATTTGTCCCACAGTCCAAATAAAAGTTGGTTTTGTCTTTTGTTTTGATTTTCCATTGGTCCGTTGTTGTTGTAGCGAGCGCGACCCTCGCATTTCCTTGTTTAATCTTCTTGTATAAACCTGTACTCATGTAAATGAAATAGTTTGTTTCCCACTTTGTCATTTGCATGTTTGTCATTTATTCCAGTTGAGTTTAGTAATGGTCAAAGTGTTAAAAACATAAGTAGTAAATAACAATCCACGTCTTGATTGAGCTTCCCTACAAGTGTATAAACAACAAAATATAATGCGCAAAAATCACCGCTTAAGTAAACAATCAATAACATGGGATATAGTGTGTATTCCCCCAATCAATCTTGAATAAAGTGCTTGGCCAGGGCTTGTTCAAGATTGATTAGGCTTGGCAGCGGATTGCTCCCTACCATTCAGTGGGGTTGGGGTTTTTTTCTTATTGGTGTGTATTCTTAGCACCTATATACTCTCCTATTGTACTGTCAGGTTAAAGTGCATTTAAGGCGGTCTTTTATCGTGGTGCACCTTCACGCCTTATGGACATCGTCTTCCCGTCCTTTATACTCTTTCAAATTACAAGAGTTAGAGTTTGGGATGTCATCTTTCCATCCTTTTCATTTTGTTGCGCAAACGGTCATATTGTTCGATTCGGTTTCTCTCTGCACATGATTTCTTAAGGTAGAGTTTCACTGCTTAGGTACACAATTTCAGATTTAGTGTCCCATATTCAGATTAGAATAATCACAGGATATATATAGAGGTTTATGCAGAAAAAGTAAATCACACACGATATTTTTATAGTGGTTCGGCCAAGTGGTGGCCTACGTCCACTTTATAATCTTTTGTTTATGTCATCCATACTTTTCTAAAAAAGTCTTGCCTTTTTACATGGTTCATAAAACAAAGGAAAACAATATAGATCTAAGTCATGTACTGCCGCAAGTGTTGGGCATTCCAAGCTCTGGGAATCTCTTCACCACCCACGGTCGTTAACTTGAAAGCTCGTGTATCAAGCTTCCGCTGGATTGTATATGGTCCTTCCCACTTCGGACCTAGATGGAATAGGGGTGGAAAGACACACTTCAATACTAAGTCTCCAGGTTCAAAGGTCCGAGGATGAACCTTCTTGTCATAGTAACGTGCCACTTGACGCCTGTGCCTCGTGGCACGCAAGTCTACTTCATCTCTCTTCTCTTCAACCGTATACAAGGATTCAAGGAGAAACACTTTGTTTATCATCGGATCGACGCCCTGTGAGAGGGAACTTTAGGCTCCACCAGAATTACCGCTTCTGATCCAAAAGAGAGTGGAAAAGGGGTATGCCCATTGCCGTCTTGTAAGTCGTTCGATAAGCCCATAATGCTAACGGTAATTCGTCGACCCATATGGCTTTTGCTTGTTCCAATCATTTTTTAAGGATGGACTTAATGGTTTTGTTAATTGCCTCAACTTGTCCATTTGATTGTGGGTGAGCTACTGCAGTGTATCTTTTGTCAATCTTATACTTTTGGCAGAAATTTTTGAATTCTTTGCTATCCAATTGGGTTCCATTGTCAGCTATGATGAATCTTGGTATCCTAAATTGGTGGATGATATTCCTAACCACGAAGTTTATCACTCGCTTTGTCGTGATCGTGGTTAGGGGTTCGGCTTCCGCCTATTTTGTGAAATAATCTATGGGCACGATTACATATTTGGCTCCTCCTTTGGCGATTGGCAGGGTTCTAATGATGTCTACCCCCCACATAGCGAATGGCCATGGGCTCACCATTGATTTAAGTTGACTCGTAGGTGCCCTAGGAACCTTTGCAAATTTCTGGCACTTATCGCAGCGTCGGGAATAATCAGTTGCATCTTTATTTATGGTAGGCCAGAAATAGTCATACGGTAATACTTTCTTTTCTAGTGTTTGGCCCCGGTGTGGTCTCCACATTCACCTTCGTGTACTTCTCTCAGTACATGTTTGATGTCGTCATGTGCTATACAGCGTAGCAGTGGCATAGAAAATCCCTAACGGTAAAGAATTTCGTCTTGTAAGACATACCTTGCGGCTTTAGTTACATGTCACAGCTCTCTCTCGCCCTTTTTTTGGGAGCATTCCGCTTTTAAAGTTCATAATTAGTGTCATCCATGACTCCCTTTCTGGTTTAGCTTTCAGTACTTGATCGACTTCCATTTGATTGAGGCTTGGTGATTTCAGTACCTCTATTGGAACCATCTCTGTCTCTTCTGGATTGTCAGAGCTTGCTAACTTAGCTAATCTGTCCGCTTTCCGATTTTTTATCCATGGGATGTGAGTTATGCTATAATGTTCTAGGTTATCCAACAACTCCTCTACCTTTTCAAGGTAAGTAACGAGTTGAGGTCCCCTAGACAGGAATTCCTTTCGGACCTGGCAAACAACTATTTTAGAATCACAGAAAATGTCTAGCGTGGTCACCCCCAATTCCTTAGCGAGTTTTAGCCCTGCAATTAGGGCCTCGTACTCGGAATCATTATTAGTGGCAGAGAATTCCAACCACAAAGCATAGTAAATAGACCGTCCCTCAGGAGTCGTTAAACCAACTCTGGCGCCAGATCTTCAATCATTCTTAGCCCCATTTGTATATAGTTTCTAAGGGCTGAGTTCTAAGTTCCGCTCCGAGGGGTTAGCCTTATCATCTAAACATCCTCCTCGGGGATTGTGAATTCAGTGATGAAATCGGCTAAAGCTTGCCCCTTTATCAATCTTCTGGGCTGGAAGTTTAAATCGAACTGGCTCAACTCGATGTTCTATTTAAGCATTCTCCCAGACGCTTCAGGTCGTTGTAAGGCCTGTCAGAGTGGTTGATCAGTATACACAACAATTGGATGAGCATGAAAATAATGATTGAGTTACAGGATGCAATCAGGAGGCTATATGCAAGTTTTTCTATCCTTGGATAATTATGTTCTGTTGCCGCTAATTTCTTGCTTACATAATACACTGGCCTTTGAATTTTGTCTTCCTCGCGTACCAGAGCTGAGCTGATGGCATGAGATGACATTGTTAATTATATGAACAAGTTCTCATGGTCTACCGGTTTAGAAAAAATTAGGGGTTTCTCTAGCAGGTCCAATAGGTTTTGAAAAGCCTCCACATAGTCAGGGGTCCATTCAAAATTGTGTTTTCCTCGTTCGATTAACTCAAAGAAAGGAACACATTTATCTGTAGCTTTGGAAATGAATCTACTTAACGCTGCAACTTTTCCAGCCAAACTTTGAACATCTTTGATCTTTCATGGCTCTTCTATGTCTCTTATTGCTGCAATCTGGTCAGGGTTAATCTCAATCCCCCGAGAGCTGACCATGAACCCGTGGAACTTCCCATATGAAACTCTGAATGAACATTTCAAAGGGTTCAACTTCATCTCGTACCTCCGTAGATTTTCAAACATTTCCTCTAAGTCTCCTGTGTGATTGTAGGATTCCCTGGACTTTACAAGCATGTCGTCTACATAAACTTTCATTGTTTTCCCGATCTGATTATAAAACATTCGATTCACCAAGCGCTGATACGTGGCTCCGGCATCCTTTAGTCTGAATGGCATTACCACATAACAATACAACCCAAGTCTGTAATGAAACTAGTGTGTTCCTGATTCGGTACATGTATGGGGATTTGGTTGTACCCTGAATATGCGTCCATGAAGGAGAGAAGTTCATGCCCCACCGTTGAGTCTACCAGTTGATTAGTCCTGGGGAGTGGAAAGTTGTCCTTTGGGCAGGCATTGTTCAAGTCAGAAAAGTTGATACACGTTCGCCACTTCCCATTTGATTTCTTGACTAAAACGGGATTTGATATCCAAACGGGATATGTCGAGTCTCCGATGAACCCATTATTCCTTAACTTCTTTACTTCTTCTTTTAAGGATGCTGACCTCTCTGGGCCCAACATACGCCTTTTTTGCTATACTGGAGGATGTTTTGGGTTTAAGCTTAGTGAATGGCTCATGATCGTGGGATAAATTCCACACATATCCGCATGGGTCCAAGCAAATACATCAAGGTTTTCCTTCAGAAAATCAATCAATTCTTTCGTCCGAAAAGAATCCAAATGAGATTCAATCTTCAAGACCTTTGTCGGGTCGTCGCTATCGATTGGGATATTAATAGTTGCCTCGTTGGGTGTCTCCTTTCTAGTTCCTGGCTCCTTGTCCTCTCTAGGATCAATGTCTTCAAGTTGGTCCTCAGGCGACTCTCTTGGCAGGATTGTCTTTAGGTGCTATGCTAAGTTTTCCTCAGCGGGAGAGGAAGTGTCCTTAGGTTCTGAACTCTTACCGTTACGCAACATTTTTAACTCCTCCATAAAGCAGGCTCTTCCGTTAACTTGATCGCCTCGGATCATTCTCACTCCAACATCTGTTGGGAACTTCATTAGCAGGCACCATGGAGCAATGCGAGCCCTGAACCCCGAAAGTGCTATCCGTCCTATAAAAGTGCTGTAAGATGAGTCGATGTCCATGATGATGAATAGGAGAACCCTCACTCTTCTACGCTCTCCCTAACCTGATTTTACAAGTAAGTTTATTACTCCAATCGGGGGCGGTTAAGGTTCCATTAAAGGCACGAATCCAACCTTTACATGGCTTTAAGTCCTTCATTTCTAGTTTCATCTGATCAAAAGCCTTTTTGAATAGGATGTTAACAAAGCTCCCATTATCCACAAGGATTTTCTTGACTATTGCGGGTCCAATAATGGTATTTATCACTAATGGGTCAGTGCTCGGCTCTTCAACCCCAATACTTTCTCTGTCTCGGAAGATGATATCATCAGTAGCTGTCTTTTGCTATTTTACTGGTGCGGTTTCTTTAAGGTTACTACATTCCCCTATTTCGGGATGTTTGGCTGCAATAACATATTGTTCCAGTGCCTTGTTACTGGACCCAACTGGATATGGTCCCCAACTGTGGTGTTTATAACAATTCGCTTTCCCTTCCGCTGAGCTGTGGGTTTAGAAGCAGGTTGGTTTTGATTCGAGGCTTGTCCTCCATGCCTCTTGTCTCTTGGGGAAACCTTTTACTCATCTAACTTTCCTTCCTGAAGTAGCTTTTCAACAATGTCTCTTAGTTGGTGACACTTGTTAATAGAGTGACTGTGAGTCCCATGAAACAAACAAAACTTTCCAGTTGCGAGGTCCTTCTCAGTGGAGTCCCTGGGCGGAGGTTTCTTATACTGTAAGACGTTATAAGTATCTGGATATATGTTCTCTAGGGTATCATTCAACGGTGTGTAATTTTTGAAAGGCTGAAATCGAGTCCTTTTCTCGGAATTGTTCCCTTGATTCCCGTTCTTTTTTCCGCCATTTCTATTTCGATTGTTATTTTCTTCATTTTTGTTGCCGACTTTTACCTTGACCATCCCTAAATTGTCGTTGGACTGTTTCACAGCGACATTACTTTGAATGTCTTCTTTGGATGCTCCATCAGATTTTCTCTTTCGATTGACGTATATTTCCCCCTGCTGCAGGCGAATATTGGCCTTTTGATAGAACGGTTCTCTTGTCAATGGTGGTTTTCAGCCAGATATCCTCCGAACTCCGTGTCTGGATCGAGCCCATCTATTAACGTTATCAGAATGGTTGGCTCATGTGGGTCGCTTACTTCGGTAACTTGTAGGTTAATGCGATCTAAATATGATTTCAAAGATTCACCTGAACCCTGTTTGATTTTGGAAAGATCAATGGCGCTTTTAGATTTCCGGGCATGGAGTCGGAACCGGTTCATAAAACGTTCGCTTAGTTCTTTAAAGCTCATTATCGATCGTAGAGGGAGTCGAGTGAACCACATCAATACAACGTATTCTAGATATATTAGGAAAGCTTTGCTTTTCACTGCTTCAGGTGCTACTGCGATGTTCATGTACCATGCATACCTCATTAAATGTTGTCCTGGGTCGGTTCTCCCTCCATAATGATCCATTTGTGGTAGATTAAACCATCGAGGAAACTGGAAATTCAAGATGTCTTCAGTGAATGGGGTGTGGCTATGTTCAATGCCCTAGTCTTCATTGGTGTAATGTTAGCTATCGGCCATGATCTGGCGCACCATCGCTTCTACCTCGGTATTGGTTAAAGTTGGTTTAGCATTCGCACTCCTATTTCTTTTAACATGCCCTTTCCCACATTAGGAGAAGTTCTTTGGTTTCGAGCTAAAGCCGAACTTCCTTGCCCTCTACAATCCCTGAGACAACCCATGTCCATTAATGTCACTCACTAAGGGAATGCATTAAGTTTTGTGAAGCGCTATAGGTAAACAGTCACAGAATAATTACAAGATAGATATAAATAAGGCAGCAGTGGAAAATTTAAACTTTTATTTCAAACATAAGTCATAATTCTGTAGTCCACAATTTCATAAGTCACAAAAACTATTACAATAAAATAACTTCTGTCTTGCACCATCAGAGTACATAAGTAAATAAAAAAGCATCATTCCCCCAACAAAAAGAGTTAAGCCATAATAGAGACAAGAACTTGAGCCATACTTCAGAAGTAGCTCCTAGAAAGATGATATCTGATTCCTGATTAAGTTTGAGTGTTTCCTCCCTAGGAACCTGGAGGGGGGAGGGAGGAAATGGAAGAAAGAAGGAGAAACAACAGGGTCAAACGTAAAGTCTAGCGAGTCTAGTTACTTGTAGCCAGTAGATAAATAAAAGCAACATGATAGGCATATAAAGTAGATAAGAGAGATCGCTACATAAATGGCAGGTGTGTGACAAGGTAAGCAAGTTAAGGTGTATGTGCCTCACTAATGATTACTCTGCATTATTACTAATATAACTGAAACGAGATGACCCCTTCCACTATAAGTTAGTAGGCTTAGGTCATACATCCAAGAATACCCTAACCACTCCCTAATCGAGCGACTCCCTACCCTATAGATATCCTATGCTGGCCCCACAGTAGGAGGTATCACTTCCTAAAGTGGCAACCCATGGTGATCAAGATTCTCGAGCCTTTCATATGGCCTTCTTTGACATGGATGCTCTTTGTCTAAAAAGAACGAATGATCCACAGCGAGTCGATGAGTTGAAAAGGATGTTCTTTGTCTTCGAAGTTCACTTATTTCCCTGCTCATAGCTTTCATGTTTTCTCGCATAAGAACGATGTCTCTTTTATGGGCCTCTAAAGCATCTCTGGTGTTGTCTAGCATATCAAGTAAGCATGAGAAATCCATGTGTGTGATAGGTGCAAAAGGAGCAGGCTGATTACTACTTTTTGTGGCTGGCATTGGAGCATCTGCAGGAGCTCGAGTAGAAGTATCACCGTCTACCACATTCAGTGCGGATCGAGTCACATTTGCACTTCCAGTTCGGATCCGGGTGGGAGAGGGAGGGAGGTATGCCCAGATGCGCTCACATCATCGGTCCAGTTAGGGTTGGTACCATCTGAGTGGTTCGGGTCATTGTGCTCGGTTCGGTTCAGATCACTTTGTTCAGATCGGATTGGTGAACCTCCATCGGATCGGTTCGGACCTGAGCCCTACCCCCGTGACCTGGTTATAACCATAGCTTGCTGATCTTCATTCACTTCATTCTCCTGAGAAACTTGCGACTCTTTTCCTTTTCCTTTAGTCATGAAATCCAATTATTCGAGAGTCCACCAAGGAAAGATTCAAAGATACTAAAAAGGTGGACTAGCCTCTTCGGATTTGAGAATCCAAATAGTAGAACTATAGTCCAAATGCGGAGAATTCAACGTTTCTCAGTGAAAGTACCGAAATGTTAGACGAAAAAGTGGTTCTAACGCCCAATTGAACAATGATTTTGAATAAAATGGAAAGAAAAAATAGCGAGAACACCAAATTTATAGTGGCTCGGTGTTAAAGAGCCTACGTCCACTTTGTACTTCCATGATTGGTGATTCAAATACAAATACAATGCTGATTATCACTCAATTAGCTTTGTATAGCCAGATCACAAAACGGGCTAACACTAACACTATACAAGGATGCAAGTGTCTTGGCAGTAATGGAAGAGTATACATATCCAAGCATGTTACTTTTAGTGAACATGTATACCCTTTTAAGGAAAAGGAGATCAAGACAACCAGAAAATACATAATGCCAAGTTCTGCATATCACCTGTTCCTATATGTAATGATATAATCTCAAATGTGCAGAGTTGAAATGACCTAAATGGTACAAGCCAATAGAGGGATGACCAACAGTTTGAGTACAGTTAGACTAGTTCAAACATGCATGATGATGATGTCAACAATGACATCACTACCCCACAACCCACCACACATTCTGATAGTGAAAACTCAAACAATTAAACTGAAACTAACAACAACTCCAGTCAACCTATTCCTTAACAGACTGGTCATCCAATGTTAATAAGGGAAAAGAGTGATAATTTTAAGCCATAAGTCTACTTAGCAAACTTAAACAACGAAGAACCAAGCAATCATGTACAAGCACCTTCAAAATGAAAAATGGAAGACAACCATGATGAAGAGTATAAAACACTAATCTTAACAACACATAGTCACTGTTAAACTACCTCAGCATAAGGATGTAATAGGATGCAAGTGGATGTTCAAACTCAAAAAAATTGCAAATGGGACTGTTCGCAAATACAAAGCCAGACTTGTAGCTAAAGGGTTCTCACAACAACAGGGTTTTGATTTTAATGAAATATTCTCCCCAATGGTTAAACCAACAACTATAAGAGTAATTCTAACATTCACTCTGCACAAAGGGCGGAAAATAAGGCAATTGGATGTCAATAATGCTTTCCTCAATAGGGTCTTACAAGGGGAAGAGTTTATGGAGAAACCACCAGGGTACCACAAAATAGGGTGCACTGAACTAATGTGCAAACCAAGTAAGGCCATCTATGGTCTTAAATAGGCATCTAAGGTTTGGTTTGAAAAACTAAATTCAAATTAAAATTCAATCCCTCAAAGTCTGATAATTTTCTATTTATGAAATTTAACAATGGAATAGTTATATATGTCCTTGTATATGTAGATGACTTCATCATCACTGGAAATAATGATGATGAAATCAATATCCTCATTAAACAGCTAAACAAATAAGGTCAATTAGACTACTTTTTAGATATTGAAGGTTTTTTTCTTAGATTCCATGATGATTAAGAATTCTCAGATGATGTACTAGCAGTGCATCAAAGATGCAGTCATCGATTCTCCCGATAGGCCACAATTAAAGCGAGCAAACATATTAATGATGAGGAACGCATTTTTGCTATGCTACTAATACTTGTACTTGCTCTGATTCTTAGTGAGAAAAATATACATCTGAAATACTTGTGAAATCTAAAATGGATCAGGCAAGTAGTTTACCCACTTTAATGATTTTTAATCTACATTTTTCTAAGTTTCAGGGTGAAGCCATTTAGAATGCTACTCAATACATGAGCATAGTTGGTGCACTTCAATATGTGACCATCACCAGACCAGAGATTACTTGTAGTGTCAAAAAAGCAAGCCAGTTCATGCAGAATCCTTTAGATCAACATTGGAAAGATGTCAAAAGGTTCCAAAGATATATAAAGGGAACCATAAATCATGGTGTAATATTAAAATCCAGTACTAATGTTAATCTAATTGGTTTTGCAGATGCTGATCGTGGGAGTGACCCAGATGGCAGAAGATTTACAACTGGCTACTGTATCTTCCTAGGTCAAAGCCCAGTGTCATGGTGTTCAAAAAAGCAGTATACAGTTTTAAGATCAAGCAATAGAGGCAGAATTCAGAAGTGTGGCAGTCGCATTGACATAAATAATATGGATCGAATCACTTCTAAGTGAACTTAAAATCAGCATTATCAAAACTGTTCTATAGTGTAACAACCTTGGTACTGTAGCCCTAACTTCAAATCCTATCATGAACTATAGGACTAAACATATTGAGTTGGGCTTATATTTCATTAGAGAACAGGAGATTAAAGGCAAAATCAGTATTAACCACTTACCAAGTGCTTACCAGAAAGAAGACATCCTTATCAAGGCACCATCTGCATCAAATTTCAATAGGCTAAAGAAGGAACTCTGCATCGAAGATGCTGAAATTTCCAACAACTCTACTCAATAGCATACAAACGGATCTTGCTTCGATTCTAATCAAATCAAGCAGAAGATCCTCAAAGGGAAGCATATCTAAAGTATAAGGAAGTATATCTGAAGCATTGCTCCCTACTCCTTTTTTGTGATCTACTTTCTTCAATCATTACTCAAGTTTATATATCAGAGTGACTAGAAACCATCGATAAGCCTGAAAGCACTAAATCCAAAGTTTTCTTATATATTTGATGACTTCAAGCCACAATAGAAAAAGGAAGAAGGAAATCCTGGTTTAGGTTGAGGGAAAGAATTAGAAAATGAATATACACTCAACCAAAGTCATTTGTATTATACATGTTTTATTTTGTACTTGGGCTAAGGCCCAATACCATGTTACACAACACACCTATTTATATGTTGCCAAACGTTTCAATTTGTAACAATTCTCAGTATCAATAAAACATTACAGATCTTCACCCACTCTTCATCATTTCAGTTTTACATTTCAGAGAATAATCAATTACAACTTATTGGTACAATTTTAACAAGCTATAGGATTTATCTTTCATATTTTTCAAAATATTGATGTTTTTAAGGCTAAAAACACAATTTTACAACCTAGACCTGTGTACTAGGTTCAATTGCATATTTTTCACTTGAAGGAAAACTCTTGTAATTTGAGTTATACTTGATATTTTTAGGATCCGTATGTTGTTGTGGAAAAATCACACACTATGTAATAATTCAATCTTTGATGTCACTATTTAAATTTATGTTTAGACCTTTAAAATTTCATCTCATGTGGCTTAAACCAAGATATCAAGTTGTTAGAATAGGTTAACTGAATTCAAACCTATTTTATCTCTTTCCATACGCGACGAATATGTTAAACATTTTCAAAATGAATTATTGGTTATGGGGTTTGTTTATAAGGAGAGAAGACAGAAAGGAAAATTGAAGAAAAGAATAGTCCCACTTTATTGGAATTTAGAGACCATATTTGTACAAGAATGACTTCCCAAGAGGAGGTTGGGGATTTAGGCTCCCAAATATTTGCTTTGTTGTGAGGAGGGAAGTCATGCATAACCATCACACGCGCATGCCATCGTCACCCGTTCGGTTGAACCGAACCGGGTCGGGTATGAGTACGGGTTTCAGGTCCGGATCAAATAGCATATTTTTGGATAAAATTTGAGAACAATAACGGGCCAAATTTCAACCCGTTACACACACGAAAATAATTTGGAAAGGGTGGGAGTGTTTGTAGCATGTTGCCGTCATTGAAAATAAAAAGATGCGCTGGTTTAAACTTTAAATGGATATGGCTTTTTGCAACAGTTGTGAACTACTTCAAACGGCCATGACATTTGGTGAAGAAATGCATCTATCCGCCTATATAAATAGCAATGCTAGAAGTGTTGCGGATCGGATTTAGAACTTCTTCCTCACAGAGCAATTTACGATGCTAGAGAGTGTTGCAAAGCATTGCGCTACCATTACACTATTTTGTAATGCCTTTAGAGTGTTGCAAATTCATACAACATTGCAACCTTGTTCTTTTTTCTCCCATCGTTCTACTCTCTATATTGCATCATAAAATATCAAAATCTAGAGGGTTATTGGTCGGACCAAAGCCGTACAAAGTTTGAATTCGGTTATGCTGTTCCAAGGCTCCATTGAATCCTGAAAGTCGATAGTTCGATTACCCGTTTGTACCTAAAGGGTTGAACTATTATCTGGAAGAATATATTCTATAGATCCTTGAAGTCTAAAGTACGACATTATCTTCGTTAAAGTTGTCTGAAAACAAAAAATTTATATAATAATCTTCAACTATGGAAGGTTGTAGCACACTACAGGTTAGGAATCAGTATTTAACTCGATTGGAGCAGTTTGATGGTGACAATTTTACTTGATGGTAAGAGATGATGATTTTTTTTCTAGTCACCGTCAAATTATTATACACTTTTGAAGATGGATTGGAATTGATACCTGAAGAAATTGACAAGGGTGATGCCGCTCTAAAAGTGTAACATGCAAAGCCCAAAGAGCACAATTTTCAATGTAGAGGGAATATTTTAAATGCACATTCTACTCCTGTCTACAACTCTCATAAGACCTTGGAAACTACAAAAACACTTTGTACCGCACTAGAAAGAAAGTACCACATATCTGAGGCAAGTAACAAGAAATTTCTATTTGTAATTCCATGGATTTTAAAATGGTCACCAACAATTCCATGGATGGACAAGTAAGCAAAATATTACTATTAGTGAATCAACTCAAAGCTTCTGAAACATATATTCTTGAATCTTTTGTTGTTAGAGTTATTATTTCAAGGCTCCCACATTCTTCGAATGATTATAAGAAGAAACTGAAGCACGTGGCATCAGATTATATCTTCGTATTGAAGAGTATTCTTGTAAATACAAAGTAAATGATAATCTTCAAACTAAGTCCCATTCTAAGGTAAATAATGTTCAAATTACTAAAAAGTTAAAGTCTAATAATGAGACACAGTTTAAAATACAAATCATTCCAAGAACAACAAAAAGAAGATGCTTGTTACTATGGTAACAAGCCCGACCACTATGCCCCATATTGTCGTCTATGAAAGAAATAAATAAAAGTGAATGTGATTGGAGACTCCCTTATGTTGTAGTACAAGAGGCAAACTCCATTAGTGGCATTGATAATGGTTGGTGGCTTGATACCAGAGCAACTATTAACATATGCAATGAACATAATCTACTCAAGATTTCGAAGAAAAATGGAGAAATCAACGAAGTTACTTGCACAAACAAGATTGCAAGCAAAGTTTTGGGAAAGGCACTACTGAACTGTCATTCACCTCTGGAAAAGTTCTTACATTAGTCAATGTATTTTATATACCCGATATGTGTAAGAATTTGGTTTATGAATACCTACTTAACGAATAAGGATTCAAGATGGTGTATAAGCCTGATAGGTTAATGTTTTCCAAGAATAGTAAATTCATTGGATATGGATATTCTTGTAACAACATGACTAAATTGAATCTTATAAAGAAATCTTCTATTTATATTATAGGTTCTGTTAGTTTATGGCATGGTAGATTAGGACATGTTATATATAAATCCTTTAAAATATGCATAAATTAGGATTAATTTCAGATTGTGATTTCGATACTACCTCTAAATATGAAATATGTGTTCAAGCAAAAATACACCAAAAATCCTTTAAATTTGTAGAAATCAAAACTGGCTTGCTTGATTTGGCATATAGTTATGCGGTTGACTTAAAAAGTCTTATCACCAGTTGTAGTAGCCAATGCTATATAATGTTTATTGGTGATTATACTAGATATGCATATGTATATCTAATGAAAAATAAAGATGAGGCTTTTGATAAATTCAAATTTTACAAAGTAGTGGTCGAAACACAATTTTAAGTTAAAATCAAAATGTTACATTCATATCGTGATGGTGAATTTTTTTTCAAGTGATTTCACTTTGTTTTGTAAACAACATGATATAGTTCACCAATGCACCACCCCCTATACACAACAACAAAATGGTGATGTTGAGAGAAAAAATAGAATTTTAGTAGAAATGGCTAAAGCTATGCTCATAAGTTCAAATTTATCTTATAACCTATGGGGTGATGTTATGTTATCTACGTGTTTCATTTTAAAGAATGATATTTCACCTTATGGATTATGGTTTAATAGAAAACCTAGCCATACTAGGCTTAAAGTTTGAAGGTGCTTAAAATATGTTAGAAAACCGGACCATAAATGACCAAAGCTAGGAAATAGGGCATTTAAATGTGTTTTTATAGGATATTCACTTAATAGTATAAATGATAGGTTTCCTATTCTCAAAACCTTAGAAGTTATAAAATCCGTAGATGTAAAATTCTTTGAAAATCAAACTGCTGAGATTCCATTGAGATCAACTAGTCCAAAACCTAATATGATTGATGATATCAATGATGATGACTGTTCTCGTGCTTTAAACAGTAAGAAACTATCAGTATCAGATCATAGTACTAAACAAAAGAGAAGTAAAAGGGTGAGAATATATAAGGACTATATCCCTGACTTCACAAAATATCTTGTAGAAGGCGGTAAGGCAAAGTCCTTAATGTGACAAGAGATGTAATGAGCATCGATGATGATCCCAAAACCTATTCTAAGGATATGAGTTCCAAAGATTCTTTTACTTGGAAAGAATCTATCAATCACAGAATGAATTGTGTAATGTTAAACCAAACTTGGGTTTTAACTATTTTACCTTCTGATGTTAAACCTATAGGATGTAAATGGATACTCAAGAAAAAGTTGAACACAAATGGTTTTATTGATAATTTTAAAGTCATATTAGTTGCTAAGGGATATAAGCAAAGTTATAGAGAAGATTATTTTGATACCTATGATCCAATTGCTTACATATCTTCTATACACTGTTTAATATCACTTGCATTAATTCATAATTTGGTCATACATCAAATGGATGTAAGGACTTCTTTTCAAAATGGGGTTTTTGAAAAGAGATATATACAGAATAACCTGAAGGTTTCAAAACCCCAGTCAAAGAAAGGGAAGTTTGCTAATTAATAAAATCTATTAATGACATGAAGCAAGCTCCCATGCAATGGCATGAGAAATTTGATAAAGTTACATTATCATATGGATTCATTGTTAATGATGATGATAAATGTATCTACAGAAAATCAAATAACAACGGTTATGTTATAATATTTTTAAACGTTGAAGACATGCTGACATTTGGTTCTAACATAACTTATGTGAATGAAACTAAGAAGTTTCTATCTTCCAAATTTGATACGAAAGACCTAAGAGAGGCTCAATTATAGTCCCTCTGGGGTGTAAAATATATCTTTTATCGCCATCCCCATAATGTATGAGACAAATGTATGCATTTCGATTAGGGTCATATTCTATGGTTACGATTCTACCAGATATGAATTTTTCATTCCTACGAATTAAAATCATTAGAAAAAGGGGGAGTTATTACTAACTCAATCTTATTACACTGAGAAGCTCCTACAGAATATAGTCATTATAAATGACAAAGTACCAACCCCTTTAGATCCTAGTATTAAATTAGAAAAGAACATTGGACGAATATTCCATTGTTATTGGGAGTCTTATGTATGTTATGCATTGGACTAGACCGGACATTGCATATACTATAAGTGTATTGTGTTGATTTACGAGTATTCCAGGTTTCGAACATTGGAAAGCTATTTCCAAAGTTTTAGCTTATTTGAAAGTAACCATTACCTCCGGTTTATATTATAAAGGATATCGTGCTTTAATAGAAGGATATAGTGATGAAACCTAGAACAACGTTGAATCTAAATCTAAGTCTAAGACTAGATGGATATTTACATTAGGAGGCGCTGCTGTGTCTTTGGCTTCCAAGAGGCATACCTGTACATCTGACTCAAGTATGTTGTTAGAATTGATTACATTAGTAGATGCATGTAAACAATCAGAATGACTTAGGAATTTTTTTAATGGAAATCCTATTATGGAAGAAGCCATCTCCAGTAGTTTTAATTAACTGTGACAATCTGTAACAACCTGAACAAGGACAGATCGTTTTTTTTTAAATCCCAATCTATCGAAACTAGAGTTTGCTTATCTGGTATCCTGCAGAAAAGACAGAGATATAAAATATATTTGAACTCAAAAAACATCTCACAGCGGAATGGAATAAAATATAATATAATCAAATATAGCCTTACTAAAGCAATAATAATGCCTAACCAATTTCCAAAGCTATCACACCTCTTCCATATGCCTAACTGGCTAGTGTATTATGAGGAAGGGGTCGGAACACAAGTTCTGGTGACTGGACTAATGTAACGCCCCACATCCGTCAATGTCACTCACTAAGGGAATGCATTAACTTTCATGGAGCGTTATAAGAGTATAGAATAGAATATCACAAGAGAGATATATAAAATGATACTTAAAATTCAAAATTTATTCATTGCAGTGGAAAGCAAAACATGTTTGGTTATAACATCAAAACCACATACTAAAGCCAAGTACACAAATATCCATCTTGAACAAGATTATTATTAGAGTACATAAAAGACAAACCATAATCCCACTCCAAATAGCCATAATGAAAAGGAGATAAAGCTGAGCATTACTTTCAAAACTTCCAAGCACTTCAAGAAGAAAGAGATCCAAGTCAAGCTTCAATAATCCCACCCTGAGGACTAGGGGGGGAGGGGGAGAAAAGAGGCGAAACAAAAAGGGTCAGACATAAGTCTGGTGAGTCTAGTGACTTTAAAAATATAATCAGTAAAGTAACAGGATAAGAACATAAACTAGATATAAGAGATGACTGTAACATAAGCAGATATGACAAGGTAAACAAGGTAAGCGGGATAGGACATCGACTGCGCTCCTAGCCACTATAAGATATGCTCTGCACCGTACCAACATACTAGTTACATACTAAAAGATGATCCCTCCCTACTAATCATAATAATGGTAGCTTTGTGTACTCCTAGATGCTCTCGTAGGTGCCCACTTGCTCCTACCACCACTTGTTGTACCCACTACCCTCCCTATTCGATTGGTTCCCTAACCTCGTAGATACCTGTGCTAGTCCCAAAATAGGGTGTATCACTCCCCAAGGTGGCAGCCCTGATACTACTGAAATGCATAGCTTATACCTAGATGCAACAACGTCTTACATACCAGCCTGGACCCTTGCACGCACATGACTCCGTTGGACTTGCACTGCCATTGCTAACTCTTTATTGACCTCTTACAATCAACCCCAGTAAGCGTGTCCCTGTCCTCGACCAAGTTCGAGCTCATATAGATACTAAAATGGGTTACTGGTTGAAAAGGGTCCACACACTAGACGAAGCTTCCCTCCTAAGCTTGGTCCCCACTAGGAATTCCCACTTAACCCCTCTTTATCCCCATGTCTAATCACATGTCTCATCTTGGTTAAGTGCTTTAATTATGTTTCGCATGCTACCCATGTTACCCACTTAACCCTTTATTATTCCCATGTCTTACCACATATCTTATCTTGGTTAAGTGTTCATTAATTCATTATAACCGTAATCTTGCAAGACCTCGCACATTAGATTACCGTTTGCGGTTGCTGGATATGCCGGTCGGTTCCAGGAAGGTTATACTGCAATCCCAATCTAACCTCGTGCCTTTGCATTATTACGCATCTAATTTCTGCCCTTGATCTCTCGTATTAGATTACCGTTTCACAGTTGCTGGATATGCCTGGTGGTTCCGGGTAGGCTTATACCGCAATCCAAATCTAACCTCGTGTCTTAGGCGTTCATTTTCACTTTCTTGATTCAAATCCCAATTCCAAATCTTGGATTATAATCTATTCCAATTACCTGTAATTTCCAATCTGAATTATGTTTACAACTTTAATCCAAATTATGCCTATAATCTCATGTGTACAAGCTATGCCAAATTATGCCCAAACCAATTTCCATAGCCATCAACAATTTATGACAAATCTCATTTTATTACATATTTCCCAATCATTCCAATGTTATTCGTACGTAAATCTCAACGCAATATGTTTAGGCTCGAAGTTAGCCTAATATCAAAAAAGAAAAAGGAAAAGAAGAAGGAGAGAGAATCAAAACATCCAAACTGGCATAAACATATAAATGGGCATGTGAAATGAATAACGATAAAGTAGATCGGATAGGCATATGATAATAGCAATTGGGTATGAATCTAATGGATAACAAATTACAAAACTTGATATGATTCACCTTATTTACAGGCATATACATCATATCCAATTTACAATCCTATCACAATTGCTTTTTAATTTAATTATATTTGAAAGTGACATAAACTCACGGCGATAGGATTCTTAGAAAAGAGAATTAGGCTTTGTTGTTGCAGATCTTGATCTTAGAATATCCCTATTTTGATTTGTAGATCTGATCTTCTAATTTGACTTGATGGAGAAGAAAGGCTTGTTTTAATTTAGATTAGAGCAGCTTGGAGGCGCCATGGATGATAAAAATGAGATTAGGGTTTGGTTTAGGTATTTATTTATAAATGTATTAGGCGAATTAGGACCTTTAGATTAGATTAGAGACAATAAGAACCGCTCAGATTAAAAAGACATGTCATTATGGAACTCTCCAGAATTCTGCAGACCTGGGCTTGGCCTTGGCGCACTTCCCAGGTGCGCCGGTGCATTTTTGTTCTAGTGCACTTCACAACTACGCCAGTTATGCTGGCTTGTTTCCTGATTGTTCTGCCATACTTCCATTGTCCATAACTCCTTCATACGATATCCGTTTTATGCAACTCAGAATCTATCTCAAGTAGAATTCTGAGATGAACACAATGGCGTAACCCGTTTCACTTAATTCTTCTTCTAAAAATTAATTATTCTTTAATCATCCCTTACGTCATGTTTTAAAATTATGGGGTGTTACATTCCTCCTTACTTAAAGGATTTCATTCCCGAAATCACGAAGCTAAAAGGAATGTATGTCCTACCATCCATCATCCATCTACTTATCCATCAATCACGGGTGTCCATTGTACTTAAAAGATTTCTATTACTTTCATGAACATATGCAAAGTGTGTGTATATGTCCTTATCCTAATGCAAAATCAGGTGGTCTACAGATTCAGTTGACCTCCTTAATGCAAATCATGATAGTGCCATGCGTCCATTACGTATGCAAAAGAATCCTAATGATACATATCATTACTATATGAGTGCACAACCATCCATCCAAATGCAACATCCATATGATAAGACATTCAATATACATCCATTAATTCAAATATGCAAACTCATCCATATGCAATATGAAAGTAATTGAGCCGACTTAGTGCCTAATATGTGTGTATATGCATCCTTGAGCGTCCACTAGCAAATACTTACATCCACCTGCATCCACAAACATAACATGTCTCAAACACATGTTTACAATCATAGGAATTTCTACCTAAAGATCGAAGATATAACCGCACGATAGAACAAGTATAAACAAAGCGGTAGAAAAAGGAGAAGTTAAGAAAATACCCTAAAAAGGAAAGGGTACGGCGCACGTATCTTGTCTTCTGTTTCCTATGTCGTGTCTTCTTGATTATCTCCCCATTGGACTTTAACCAACTTGACCTCTCGGTTGCATAATTTCTTGGCCTCTGATCCAAGGATGCATGTAGGAACTCGTATAACCGTTGCATCTCGCTCTACTTCCACTTCTCTAAGCATGCTCGACTCTACTATTTATGCAGTATCATGTAAACACTTCCTCAAATGCGACACGTGAAATACGTCATGAACACCACTAAGATTCTCAGGCAACTTCACTCTGTAGGCCATTTGTCCAATTCTTTCAGTAATGGGGAATGGCCCTACGAATCTTGGTGCCAATTTCCCTACAGATCCAACACAAACTACATTCCTCAATGGTGATGTTTTTATAAAAACCGTGTCTCCAACATCGAACGCAAGATCAATTCATCTCTTATCAGCGTATGACTTTTGTCGGTCTTGTGCCGTCTTCATGTGTCTTCGAATCATGTCTATCTTCTCCGAAGTTTCTCTAATCATCTATGGCCCAAGCAAAATCTTATCCGTAGATTCCCACCATCAAGTTGGTGATCAGCAAGGCCGTCCATATAGAGCTTCAAAAGATGCCATGCCAATACTAATATGATAGTTGTTGTTATAGGCGAACTCTACTAATGGAAGGTGTCCCTCACATGTTCCTCCAAAGTCCAAGATGCATAACCTCAAAAGATCTTCTAGAATCTGATTCACTCTTTCTGTTTGGTCGTCCAACTGGGGGTGATAAGCGGTGCTCAAACACAATTACGTTCCTACCGCCTCTTGCAAGCTCTTCCAAAACTCACTAGTGAAAATGGGATCTCGATCGCTTATGATACTAGAAGGTATGTCGTGTAGACGAACTATCTCTTGGAGATAAACAGATGCTAACCATGCCGCTGTTCTTTTACTCCTAACGGGAATGAAATGGGTGCTCTTGGTAAGTCTATCTACTACTACCCAAATTCCTTATTACCCTTCCTTGACCTCGGCAACCCGTCGACGAAATCCATGGAAACACTTTATCATTTCCACTGTGGAACCTCTAAAGGGTGAAGCAAACCACCAGGCTTCTTTTGCTCGGCCTTGATTTGCTGGCACACTTAGCATTTAGAAACGAACTCAGCCTCATCCTTCTTCATTCCATCCCAAAATAAAACTCGATTCATGCCTCTATACATCTTGTCACCACCGGGATGTATGGTTGTCTTAGAACGATGTGCTTCTTCAAGGATTGTCCTTCCCAAACTCTCATCTCGTGATATGCAAAGTCTCCCATCCCTATGCAGCCAACCTTTTTCATCTATAGTATACCTACTAAGATGGCTTGATGACTCCCCTCTTATAAGCTTGTCTACTATCTCTATCAATTGTGGGTCATCTCGCTGTGCCGCACCTATCTATCCCAAAAGCGTAGGTCGCACCTCTAGTGATGCCAACAATCCGGGTACATAATCGATAGAGGGTCTAAAGTCAAAGTTAGATATATACTCTAAACTCTGCAACTCGACAAACGAAGGACTCAAAGTCAACTTCTTTCTGCTCAAGGTGTCAGCTACAACATTACCCTTGCCAGGGGTATATGCAATCTAAAAATCGTAGGATGCTAAGAAATCCATCCACCTTTTTTGTCTTAAGTTTAAATACTTTTGAGAGAACAAGTACTTTAATGACTTATGATCCGTATACAACTCAAACCTCTCACCAAGCAAGTAAGGCGCCAAGACTTAAGCACAAAAACTATGGCAGCTAATTCCAAATCGTGGGTAGGGTAATTCTTCTCATGGACCTTCAATTGCCTTCCACCATAACATATCACCCTTCCCTCTTGCATCAAAACTACGCCAAGCCCTATCCCGCAAGCATCGGTATACACTGTGAATGGTTTACTCCCATCTGGTAAAACTAAAACTGGAGTTGTCGTTAAAGCCCTCTTCAAATGTTGAAAAGCATCGTCACAGTCAATGTCCCAAGAAAAGGTCAAATTCTTTTTCATTAACCAAGTAAATGGGGCTGATATGTTAGCAAAGTCCTTGATGAACTTTCTATAATAGCCCACCAAACCAGGAAAACTTCTAACTTCCGTTGCATTCTTAGGAATCTTCCAATCTTGGATTACCACTACCTTCGCGGGATCCACTGCTATCCCTTCTTTAGAGACCACGTGCCCTAAGAATCTTACCTCCTTCCTCCAAAAGTGACATTTGGAGAACTTAGCCCTGAGTTGATGTGCCCGAAGGGCCTCTAAGACTTCCTTAAGATGTAAGGCATGCTCTTCCTCACTTCTAGAGAAGATCAGGATATCATCCATAAAGACTACCACGAACTTGTTTAGAAACTCCCTAAACACCCTACTCATCAAGTCCACGAAATATGCGGGTGCATTCGTCAAACCAAAAGGCATGACGAGCCATTCAAAGAAACCATATGGAGTTATAAATGCAGTCTTATCTATGCTGCCCTCAACCACCCTTAGCTGATGAAATCCTGTAGCTAAATCCAATAGCGAGAAAACCGAAGCACCAACCAACTGATCGAACAAGTCATCTATCCTCGGTAACAGGTGTCTGTTCTGCTTCATGAGCTTATTTAACTCCCTATAGTCTACACACAATCTAAGCGAACCATTAGCCTTCGTGGCAAAAACAACTGGAGCACCCCACTCCGAGATACTTCTTCTTACGAACCCTTTCTCAAGCAACCCTTTCACTTGTTTACTAAGCTCCCTCCTTTCTCTTGGAGCCATGTGGCGCACAGGCAATGCAACTGGCTTTGCATTGTCCACCAAGTATATACAAAAATCTATCTCGTGTTTTGGAGGTAAGCCCCTAACCTCTTCAAAGACATCTACATACTCATGGACTACTCGAACAGATTACAAATCATCAATAGAAGTGTCACGAGATTCTAGGTAGCTAAGCAAAACCCTTAGGGTCGCTTGAGATATCGAGAGTATTACCCAAACTAGTCAACAGTCTAACTACCCTCTTTTCACAGTCGAGAATGGCACCATACCTGGCTAGCCAATCCATTCCTAGAATCAACCCATAGCCCATGAAACTAAGCACATAAGTGTTGCATTCGAACTCAACGCCATAAAAAGATATTCTCAAATCCTGACATAATATAGACATATGAGCTGTACCCCTAATAGGATTTGAGACAACAACGGGATCCACTACTATACTAGTATCTAGGTGCAGAGACTCAACAACAAAAGCAAATATAAACGAATGTGAAGCGCCAAAATCAAACAAAGTACATACAAGATGATCGAAAAGGAAAATCAAACTTTCAACAGAAATGTTTCTACCTCTCTCTTGCGTTGCTGCCATGAGAGCATGAACCTACCCTCTAGAAGTAGATCCTGTCCTCTGTCCTTGCCCTTATCCTTGCCTCCTTGGGCAGTCTTTAATCATATGTCCTGCCTCACCACATTGGAAGCAACCGGTCCTCTTCTTCTTCCTACATTCCTTCTTCAAATGGCCAGGTATTCCACAATTGTGACACTTTTTTTTTTTGGACCCTTGTTATCCTTACCACCCTTCTTTTGTTGTTGTCGTGCCTTCTTTGGATCCCCTTTCTTATCCTGTGCCTTATCTACATTGGCACCTTTCTCCTCTTCATGTATCAATGCTATATCAACAAGATTCTCGAAAGTAGCCCCCATAGGGATGTGGGACATAGCCAACCCATGTAATGGTTCATTCAGACCCTTGGCAAATCTTAAAGACTTCTTATGTACTGTATTAACTAATTCCATACCAAATATTGCTAACAGGTTAAAGTTGTTAACGTACTCCTTCACAAACAAACTCTCTTGTTTCAAAGCCAAGAACCTCTCCATGTATAAACTCTCCTCCGCTTATGAAAGAAATTTCAACTTGAACCTTTGTCTAAAATCCATCCACGTCTCCACTACACGTCATCCATTAGTTACTTCCCACCAAAAGGAAGCTTCATCATTCATTAACCAAGCAGCTAGCTGAACCTTCCTTCCCTCGTCTATCTCAAAGATACCAAACAAATCCTCCACTTCCTTAAGCCAATTCCGAGCCTCAACAAATGTCTCAGTCCCATAAAATGGTTTTCCGCCCATCGCATGGAAGTCTTTGTATATTTTAGAAAAAGCGTCTACACGGGGAGGAGGAGAAGAGCGGCTGTAGCTATGGGAAGTGGAACGTTTGCGGGGCCTATGGCAGTAGCCCTAGCCTCCAAATACCTTCTGAACCAGCCTAGTATCTGTACGCCCTCGGGTATATCGCATTCCTAATACATGCTGAAAGGAAAAAGGAAGAGATTCAAAATAGAGAATCGAAAGAAAGATATATAGCTTTTGGGGATTATGTTTTTCATAATAAACCTTTCTTTTTAAAATACCTTCTTTAAAACATGTTTTTGAAAATACTTCTTTATAAATGCTTTTGAAAATGGTTTTCAAAATCTTTTATCTGTTCTGGTTACCTTCAGCTCTGATACCACGTGTAACGACCCACGTCCATTAATGTCACTCACTAAGGGAATGCATTAACCTTCATGTAGCGTTATAAGAGTATAGGACAGAACATCAAAAGACAGATATATAAATGATACTTCAAAATTCAAAATTTATTCATTGCAGCGGAAATAAAAACATGTTTGGTTACAACATCAAAACAACATACTAAAGCCAAGTACACAAATATCCATCTTGAACAAGATTATTATCAGAGTACATAAAAGCCAAACCATAATCCCAATCCAGATAGCCATAATGAAAAAGAGATAAAGCTGAGCATTACTTTCAACACTTCCAAGCACTTCAAGAAGATAGAGATCCAAGTCAAGCTTCACTAATCCCACTCTGAGGACCTGGGGGGAAGAAAGAAAATATGCGAAATAAAAAGGGTCAGACATAAGTCTGGCGAGTCTAGTGACTTTAACAATATAATCAGTAAAGTAACAGGATAAGAACATAAACTAGATATAAGAGATGACTGTAACATACGCAGATATGACAAGGTAAACAAGGTAAGCGAGATAGGACATCGACTGCGCTCCTAGCCACTATAAGATATGCTATGGACCGTACCAACATACTAGTTACATACTAAAAGATGATCCCTCCCTACTAATTGTAATAATGGTAGCTTCTTGTACTCCTAGCTGCTCTCGTAGGTGCGCACTTTCTCCTACCACCACTAGTTGTACCCACTACCCTCCCATTTCAATCGGCTCCCTAACCTCGTAGAAACCTGTGTTGGTCCCACAATATGGTGTATCACTCCCTTTGGTGGCAACCCCGATACTACTGAAATGCAAAGCTTATACCTACACGATTCAACAATGTCTTACCTACCAGCCCGGACCCACGCACGCACATGACTCCGTTGGACTTGCATTGCCATCGCTAACTCTTTATTGACCTCTTACAATCAACCCCAGTAAGTGTGTCCCTGTCCTCGACCTAGTTCGATCTCATATAGATACTAAAACGGGTTACTAGTTGAAAAGGGTCCATACACTTGACACAAGCTTCCCTCTTAAGCTTAGTCCCCATTAGGAATTCCCACTTAACCCCTCTTTATCCCCATGTCTAATCACATGTCTCATCTTGGTTAAGTGCTTTAATTATGTTTCACATGCTACCCATGTTACCCACTTAACCCTTTATTATTCCCATGTCTTACCACATATCTTATCTTGGTTAAGTGTTAATTAATTCATTATAACCGTAATCTTGCAGGATCTCCCACATTATATTACTGTTTGCGGTTGTTAGATATGTCGGTCGGTTCCGGGCAGGCTTATACCGCAATCCGAATCTAACCTCGTGTCTTTGCATTATTACGCATCCAATTTATGCCTTTGAACTTTCACATTAGATTACCATTTTGTGGTTGCTGGATATGCCGGGCGGTTCCAGGCAGGCTTATACCGTAATCTGAATCTAACCTCGTGTCTTAGGCGTTCATTTTCACTTTCTTGATTCAAATCCTTATTCCAAATCTTGGATTATAATCTATTCTAATTACCCATAATTTCTAACCTAAATTATGTTTATAATTTTAATCCAAATTATGCCTATAATCTCATGTGTACAAGTTATGCCAAATTATGCCCAAACCAATTTCCATACCCATCAACAATATATGCCAAATCTCATTTTATTACATATTTCCCAAACTTTTCCCAATCATTCCAATGTTATTCGTACGTAAATTCAACGTAATATGCTTAGGCTCGAAGTTAGCCTAATATCAAAAAGGAAAAAGGAAAAGAAGAAGGAGAGAGAATCAAAACATCCAAACTGGCATAAACATATAAATGGGCATGTGAAATGAATAACGACAAAGTAGATCAGATAGGCATATGATAATAGCAATTGGGTGTGAATCTAAAGGATAACAAATTACAAAACTTGATATGATTCATCTTATTTACAGGCATATACATCAGATCCAATTTACAGTCCTATCACGATTTCTTTTTAATATAATTATATGTGAAAGTGACATAAACTCACAGTGATAGGATTCTTAGAAAAGAGAATCAGGCTTTGTTGTTGCAGATCTTGATCTTAGAATATCCCTATTTTGATTTGTAGATCTGATCTTCTAATTTGACTTGATGGAGAAGAAAGGCTTGTTTTAATTTAGATTAGAGCAGCATAGAGGCTCATGGATGATAACAATGAGATTAGGGTTAGGTTTAGGTGTTTATTTATAGATGTATTAGTTGAATTAGAACCTTTAGATTAGATTAAAGACCATAAGAACCGCTCAGATTAAAAAGACACGTCATCATGGAACTCTCCAGAATTCTGCAGACCTGGGCTTGGCCTGGGCGCACTTCTCAGGTGCGCCAGTGCATTTGTGTTCTGGCGGACTTCACAAGTGCGCCAGTTATCCTGGCCTGTTTCCTGATTGTTCTGTCAAACTTCCATCATCCATAACTTCTTCATACGGGACCTGTTTTACTCAACTCGGACTCTGTCTCAAGCAGAATTCCGAGACGAACACAATGGCGTAACCCATTTCACTTAATTCTTCCTCCAAAAATTAATTATTCTTTAATTATCCCTTATGTCATGTTTTAAAATTATGGGGTGTTACAACTACATTATACATTCTGAAATAACCCTATATATACCATCCAGTTATGTTTCTTGTTTATTAGGTTAGTTTGAGTTAATAGCACTTAAGGCCTTACACACACGTCGTACCCATCTACCACCCAGTTGATTTGCCAAATATAAAATATATGCAGTTACTCTCAATACATAGGTACTTTCCATTGTACACTTCTCGCAGGTCTCCTCCATTATGCCATGGAAGTGTTTGTAATTCTCATCCTACGATAAACGACATACAGACCTCCATATTACTATGCCACGTTCCGCACAGAACTACCATCGCCATGCTATGTAAGTGTATGAACTGCCATATTCGAAATCCTCAGTCGAAACAAACCTCAACATGGAGTAATGCCCTAGCATCGATGATACACCACCCGGTGCGGCGTGCATATACCTAGATCCTCACATGTATGTACTATCTACTGTACGTCGAGTCTCGTAATAAGGTTGCATCTGAATGCATGGAACATGGTCGGGAGCCTTTCCATATCTGTATAGGTCTGCTAAAGAGACCTAAGGTACAAATATCTAAACTATGGTCTGCATTTTCATGGTGGCTATGGTCCCACCTTGACTCCTCCCTCATCTAGTAAAATACAACATTAAGATCTAAGTGACGTACCCCTAGCAAACAATGTACATCCAAATTGGCATGTCCCACAACCAAAGTCTCGAAAGTAAAAGACCAGTGGTCTATAGGTTTAGCTCTAGTCTTTCTGCATCTCACTGACAGTCGACGACAGGTACCCGACGATTACTATCCTTTATTTGGTCTTGACTAACCTATCTATAGGAAAATCGTCAACTCGCCACAATGCCATACTGCCACATCCTTCTGACTGCTAAACTACCGTTGCATTCAAGGTATACTCACAAGGTGGTAACGCACAGACCCAACCTCTACGAGTACAGCCCGAGCAAGCAGTGCAATAGAGGACAACCCCAGAGAACCTTACCGTGTCCCTCAGAATCCGCGTGCTTCCTTCTAGTCATGCAGAGCCAACAAGCATAATATTAAGCAGAAGAATTAGATGGACATGCTCCTCTCGTGCCTCCAGACACCTTGATGATCTACCCATTGGGTTCTTCACCTTTTGACGTGCGAACTGGTCCAAGCGCATCACACCGTCATGTTGTTAGACCCTATGTCTAGTCATTTAATCACGTGGTTGTTTTATCTTATCAACATACCAATTAGCTTGATTATTCATATATTAACTTTATTCAAGTTACCGGGTTTTCTATGAGCCCCTTATATCTCAAAGGAACGGAACCCTCTTGCTTATTAATTCAGTGATATAAATTAACCCATTTAAATTCATTAATAGGCCCACAACATGTTATTCCCTAGATTGTAATTAACGAAAGTATTCTACAATCTCCTTACATTATTACCATGTAATTCATTGTCCAATTTAATGTCTACAAATTACAATAGCATGTTCCTACTTAATGTATAATTAAGTATACCTTATTCCGATCCTCATCTTTTCTGTTAACATGTTACTCGATGTGTATAATTAAGTACCACTTATTTCTTTCAATAATTCTTACCTCATTTTTCCTTGTTTAATCATGAATCTTGCACTGTCATCTCAACCTACCATTATTGTTTACTTATTAACTTAGTTCCCTTAACTATGATTTATTAACAAGTTCCCTCTTTATTTATTATAACTCATGTTATAATTCCACTTGTCCCTAGGATAAGCCTACCTATTACATTTCATCCTCATTAATATAATTAATTATAGTAGGTTATATTCCCCGTTCATCACATTTTCCTTAGTTCTTTAACATTAACCAAACTTTTACTGTAGTAACATCCATTCATTACAATTAATGCCATTTATTTATTTCCCGTTATATATATATATATATTATACGTATGTTTATGCACTAGACCTCTCACATTAAGCTGACCACTTGTGGATGCTAGATTTGCCGGGAGGTTTTGGGCAGACTTCTACCGCAAGTTGAGCTTAACCTTGTGTCTTACGGCAGTTATTTATAATTTCCCAATAATTGTAAATTTTCCATGTAATTATGGCATATCTATTCTTTAATTACTATCGTGTACATTTCCTTCATTTTTGGAAACCTTTCACGCACCTCATTAGTTTGATTTATAGAAAGATATATGATCTATTTCCATAACGCACACCGACTTAGATCCAGTTGCAAGGCATTATATATATGTGCAATTTATTCAATTAGTATGCTATACAGTAAAAGAATACCTATATCACACTAATCCGTTTTTTCTTTTCCTTTTCTTGCAACTACGTCCATAGTAATTTGTCTTTATAGAAACATATCATTTTCCCCAAATCCAACTAACTCGGTCCACTACCAATTTGTCCCTTTTTATTTCTGAGTCAGATATTGAATTCCTATTCCATATACTGTTCATAGTTACTGTAAATTTTCTTTGATAATTAGGCAAATCAATTCTCAAGAATATGCTCATGATTAGTTCAAGTTCCACAATTTCAGTGTTTACAATAGTTCACAAATCATATAGAATATCCAATGGAAATAGGTTTTATACAACAGTAACAATTTCAGCATAGTCTATACAGGTTTAATAGCCAATTTCCACAATTATCAATTGTTCAACATATTAAATATAACGGGGAATGCAAACGATGGGTATACCGTTATTTAAACAGGTATAATTTAACCCACTCACCTAACATCTTTCCAATCCATGAATCTGATCCAGACTTGTTGTTACATGGCCTCCCTAACTGAATCAAATATTAAACAACCACAGATTTTCAAATATGATACTAAAAGAAGAGGGAAAAAAAGAAGAGAAAACTGAATAAATCGGATTCAAGAACTTACCCCATGTTGATCAGAATTTTCGACACATATGTTGTAGTTTTATGTCTCTTATCTTCAAACCTTGAATCAAAATTTCCTAAAACTAATATTTTATTTTTATGAAAAGATTTGGAGGAAGAAGAGAATGGCAGACCCTAAGCAGTACCAATGAAAATATGAGTTTAAAGCTAGGCTTTGTTAGTTTATTTATAGATGTACAAGAAAGTATGGACCATCGGATTTAATCCCTTAAAATCCGAACAACACATATAAAAATTCCACGTCACATAAAATAGATCTTAACGCTTTAATGTTGATAATGTCGTTCAATTCCTTACTTAGTATACACATCTGAATTATGATATTCTAGTTATAATTTATCTTTAAGTTTGAATTTTGAATTTATGCATGTATATACGCATACAATTTTTCCATTCCTTGTCTGCTAATTAATACAATTAGCGACGCTTTGTTTTATTCCTTTTAATGCACTCTTATTTCAAATGCAGCTGATTTCTTGCCCATTATTCATTTATTATGCATTAACTTCTTTCTGCTCTTATCTTGCACCTTTTTATTTCAACATTTGAATTTGTGCGTATATATATACGCGCAACCTTTATTCCTTTTTCAAAATTAAAATGGCGTTATGCCGTCAATAAATTCTTTCCTATTTTCAATGATTGCAGGTTTATTTTGTATTTCTCTTTCATATGTATATATTTTTTCTCGCACATACACATATATTTACATTTGCATGTATACATATATTTTTGTACTTACTTTTATGCATAATTTCCCTTATATGTGCATTTTTACATATTTTCCTTTTAGAATATGTATTATTTTAGCCTTCCCTCTAAAATAAAAATATGGCGCCAATAGGACTCAAACTTGCGCCGCTCACTTGGGAGACACATGCTCCTACCGACTAGAGTACATAGGCTTTTGTTAACGAGACTAAAATAATGGTGGTTATTGTTCTTTTTATTATACCTTCTTTTAATGTTTTTGTAATATTTCATTTAAAGATATCTTTTTCATCTTAAATCCATTTCCTGCAAACCATAGGTCTGCATGGATTAGAAAGTCACCACGGACGCAATGGCGCTAATTCCATGACCAAATTCTGAAATCTTTTCAAAATGTTATTTTATTTAATTAAAAATGCGGGGAGTTACAATCTCCATACATTAGGAATTTTTTCCTCGAAATTCAGTAAGGTTAAAATTAAGTAATTTCTCACATAATTTACAACCATCATGTGTACATCCAACTTTTGCAACCATTTGTGCTCTTGTGCAAAGTGTAGTTCAAGATAGTAATACATGAATGTAATGAATGCCTATCTCCTATATGAATGCAAATTTTCCTTGAAAAATATTTGAAAACATGATGCACAAACATTAAATATACAACAATTTTTATATGAATGTAATATATTGAAATCAAAATATTTTTTCGTCTAATTTTTCCTCCACTCTTACAGAGTAAGAATGCAGTTCATCCAATTTTTACATCAAAAACCCTATCAATCAACTTTGAATTTGCGAATTTTAAAAAAATATCATTTTTTTAATTCTTTTCTTATGTTATAAAAAGATAGAAAACGAAAAATTTCACAACTTCCATTTTTCTTTTATGTACCTTTTCTATATGTACTGGGATTTTAAGAAACTAATATATAAAGGTTTCCTTTCTTCCTATCCAAGAACAGTTCTCATAAGAAAATTTTCTTTATTATAGATTTTGTTTTTCAACTTTCTCTAGAAAAATCCATTTTTCTCAACTGTCATGTTTGTTTCTTTACTGGATTTGTTGTTTTCATTTTAGTTATGCCATTAATCTTTCTTAGCTTATTTAACTTAATCCACCGATCTAAGTTTAATTTTCAAATAAGCCTTCTAATCCTTCGACTAAAACAGGAAAGCAAGCATTCACACAGCTATTATCAAGGGCTAAGAATCCTAGGACCATGTCCCCTTTAACAAAGAAAAGTCCAAACCAAAGGATCTAAACACTTACCCTTTACCATCTAGTAGTCACCACTAGTCCTTGCTATGTACTAACAGTCTTTTCCAAGCAACAACCTCCGCTCTAATGCTTACGCACTCTACAGGAATTTACCATGAATCCAAAACAGTCCTTGCTATTCAATTCATAGCCACAAAATATTTCCTATCTTTCCTAGGTACTAATCCTTACCTACTCCATGATTTTTAAAAATGTGGTTTGGATTTTTTTTTCATTTTCCTTCCAAAACACAAAAGCTTCAAAACTTTATTTTTGCCAAACCATAAAATATGTCATCCGAAAAATATGCAAACCACTTTTTTTTTCAAATCATAAAAACTGGAGTAGACAAGGGAAACTACATCTCTATTAGTTTCACAACCGTTTATGTTTACAATGTCAGTTCAATAACTTACATCTAGGTGCACACATCTACTCTATTCTTAATCTTTTTTACAACTTATTTTGTCCACCCAACCAAATTTTTTGACAAAACAATTGTCAAAAGAACAGAGATTTTCATAATTTTCCTTATTGAAACTTTTAGTTTTTAACAAAATGCAATCTTTACTATGTTTCGCTTTTTAACCTTTCATACATTATAGTTTAAAACAAGTGAGCTATACATGCTCTGTAATGTGTATATTTTCTGAAACAATTCATTTTAGACAAAAATTCCATAGGAAGCCATCATTTCCAAAATATACCCAATTTTTTTTAAAACCTAAAAAAATATCCCTTTTGTTTCAAATATTGCTTCTACACAATTTATTAGCTAGTACATATTTTAAAATTGTAGCTTTTAACGTCAAAACTTGAAAAACACCATAAACTATTACCCATTTTTTTTTTCAACTTCTTAAAAGTTAACAATGGGTCTAGACTCAAAGTGGATTTTTAACTTACTTAGACCTCTCTAAATCATTCCCACAAAGTCATTTCTCTCAAATGTATATATTCCTAATCCATTTTCCTCCTTTCCTTTTCCCAAATTTATAAGGCTCAACTGCCAAATCCAATAATCCAAAGCACTAACATATGGGATCCATCTTTCTTCATTGCCAATCACACTGTACACTTTTACCCAAACCACCTAAGGGTATCAAATTTCCATAATCATTCCTTTAGTGTACATAACTGATATCCCAATTCTTTGCATAAACCGTTCTTTTTTATTTAGTAGGTACCTTTATGGATCTAGGTGTATACATATAATGTATTTATATTTTTAAAAATACAAATATGTTCACTCACTATCTATACAGGAATCCTAAACCTAGGCTCTAATACCAGATGTAACAACCTGAATTCCAACATACCTTCTTTTTAAGTTCCTAACCTATCGAAACTCAAGTTGGTTTGTCTGGTATCCTACAGAAAAAACAGAGATATAAAATATATCAGAGCTTAGAAAACATCTCACAGCGGAGTGGAATAAAATATAATAATCAAACATAACCTTACCAAAGTAATAATATTGCCTAACCAGTATCCAAAGCTATCATATCTCTGCCATAAACCTAACCTCCGAGTGTGTTATGAGGAGGGGTTCAGAATATAAGTTCTGGTGACTTGACAAAATTACACATTCTGAAATAACCCTACATATACCGTTTAGTTATATTTCTTGTTTATTAGGTTAGTTTGGGTTAATAACACTCATGTTTCTTGTTTATTAGGTTAGTTTGGGTGAATAGAACTCAAGGCCCTACACAATTGTCTTACCCATCTACCACCCAGTAGATTAACCTAATATAGCATATATGTAGTTACCTCCAATATCAAGGTACTTCCCATGGTTACCTTCTCGCACGGTCTATGCCATTACGCCTCAAAAGCGTTTGTAGCTCTCATCCTATGTCGAACTACATATGGATCTCCATATTACTATGCCATGTTCCGCACAGAACTACCATCGCCATTCTACGTAAGTGTACAAACTGCCATATCTAAAATACTCAGTAGAAAGAAATCTCAACACGGAGTAATGTCGTAGCATCTACGATACACCACCCGGTGCAGTGTGCATGTACCTAGATTCTCACATGCACATTCTATCTACTATACATCAAGTCCCATGATAGGGCTGCATCTGAATGCACGGAACTCGGTCGGGAGCGTTTCCATATCAGTATAGGTCTGCTAAAGAGACCTAAAGTACAAATATCTAAACTATGGTCTACATTTTCATGGTGGCTATTGTCCCACCTAGACCTCTCCCTCAACTAGTGAAAGGCTACATCAAGAGCTAAGTGACGTGCCCCTAGCAAACAATCAACATCGAAATTGGCTTGTCCAGCAACCAAAGTCTCAATAATGAAAGATCGATAGTTTATAGGTTTAGCTCTAGCCTTTCTGCATCCCACTGACCGCCGGTGACAGGTACCTGACGATTATTATCTTTTGTTTGGTCCTGACCAGCCTATCAGTAGGAAAATCGTCGAATCGCCCCAATTCCATATCGCCACAGCTTTTTGACTACCAAACTACCATTGCAGTCAAGGTATACTCACCAGGTGGTAATGCGCAGACTCAATCTCTGTGAGTACATCCTGAGCATGCACCGCAATAGAGGACCACAACGGAGTACCCTTCCATATCTCTCGAAAGCCACGTGCTTCCTTACAGTCCCGCAAAGCCAGCAAGCAAAAGAATCAGATGGACGTGCTCCTCTCGTGCCTCCAAACACCTTGAAACGTGCGGATTGGTCCAAGCGCACCATACTGTCGTGTTATTAGACCCTATGTTTAATCGTTTAATCACGTGCTTCTTTTATCTTATAAACTAGCCAATTAACTTGATTATCCACATATTAACTTTATTCAAGTTATCGAGTTTTCTCTAAGCCCCTTATACCTCAAAGGAAAGGGCCCTTTCTTGCTTATTAATTCAGTGATATAATGTAACCCATTTAAGTTCGTTAATAAGCCCATAGCATGTTATTCCCTAGATTGTAATTAATGAAAGTAATTTATAATCTCTTTACATTTACAATGTGATTCATCATCCAATTTCATATTAACAAGTTATAGTAACATGTTCCTTCTTACTTAAGTATACCTTGTTCCAATCCTCATGTTTTCTGTTAACATGTTACTTAACGTGTATAATTAAGTACCACTTATTTATCAATAATTCTTACCTCATTTTTCCTTGTTTAATCATGAATTTTTCACTGTCGTCATAACCTATCATTGTTGTTTACTTATTAACTTCCCTTAACTGGGATTTAATAATACGTTCCCTCTTTATTTATTATAACTCATGTTATAATTCAACTTGTCCCTAGGACAAACCTACTTATTATATTGCATTCTCATTAGTATAATTAATTATAAAAGGTTATATTCCCTGTTCATCACATTTTTCTTGATTCTTTAACATTAACCAAACTTTTAATGTTGTAACATCCATTCATTACAGTTAATGCCATTTATTTATTTCCCATTATATACATATATTATATGTACGTTTATGCACTAGATCTCTCATATTATGCTGACCACTTGTGGATGCTTGATGTGTCGGGTGGTCCTAGGCAGACTTCTACTGCAAGTTGAACTTAACCTCGCGTCTTAGTGCAGTTATTTATAATTTCCCAATTTCTGTAAATTTTCCATGTAATTATGATATATCTATTCTTTAATTACTGTCATGTACATTTCATTTATTTTAGGAAAACCTTCCACGCAAATTCATTAGTTTGATTTATAGAAAGATATAAAGATTTAATTTCATAATGCACATCGACTTAGATCTGTAGTTGCAAGTCATTTTCTTTATTTTAGGTGTGGATATATATGCACTTTATTCGATTAGTATGCAATATGGTAAAAGAATACCTATTTCACACTAATTCCTTTTTTCCTTTTCTTGCAATTACGTCCTCGGTAATCATTATAGAAATATATCATTTTCCCCAAATTCAACTAACTCAGTCCACCACTAATTTTTCCTTTTTTATTTCGGATTTTGATATTGAACTCCTGCTCATATACTGTTCATAATTACTGTGAAACGACCTAAACATCCCTGTAAAGGAAAGCCCAGATTGAGTTGAGAACAGGACAAATCAGAACACAAACAGAAGAACATTTCATTGCTTATTACGACAATTTACATCAGAGTATGAACAAATAATATACATTTGATAAATATCAGAGGTTTTAAAATGCATTACATAGCAGCGGAAAATAATACATAACACAACTGAAGGGAATATACGATACAGAGCTTTCCAATTGTAAACCAGGATCCTGTGAATATACTATCTGCAAAACCAAAACTCCTAGCTGCCCGTTTGGAAAATAGGGGCACCCAGAGTTTAAGTTAAAACAATAAACTCCAGGTCAGTCATATGAATGGTGTGAGAACTAAAACAGTTATTTAAAATTTACTTTAAAATCCAATATATCAAGGGACCATGCTGTATAACACAGAATGAGTTTCCTCCCAAGAATACCAGTGCATATAACAAACAACGCAGTGCTTTTTTGGAAAAATGAAGCTATTATAAGACCCAGGTCCCATCACACAATGCAACGCATGCCGGAGGAAAGGGTTTTCCCTTATAATAGCCAAACATGCTGGGTACGTTTAAAACAAATCATTTGATACTATTATAAGTGTAAAGTATATAAACAGCTTCAAATATAAATGTATCAATCATAGGCGGCATGGGTACCATATATCATATCGCCAATACTAGCCTCTACAATCAAAACCGAAAAGTCACGTATTGGAAGTTGGATTTCCATCTATGAACAAAGGCAAGGGATTGTCCTTATCGCTTCGAGACTCTCTGGTCCGAGCCTCAGGACCCAGATACAGGTGTGCACTTGGATTGTCAGGGCCGGACCACACGGAGTGGATTAAAATGCCTGAACAACACGTTTTCCCGCCCTATGGGGGCATAAAACTGGTCAGTATGTCGACCAAACCATCCACCGACCCCGTAGTGGACGATATAACCGAGGCGTTTCGCTTACTATCATCCACATAAGTAAAATATCTGGGCTCCATACCATGACACCACTCCTAGCTAGAAGGAAATGCATCTCCTGCTCGAAGTCCTCTCCCGTTTCTGGTTCACACCAGGGTGTGAGGCTCGTGAATTAATGCTATACACAAAGCTATGCTATATTAAAGTTGTGCTTTGATCATCAACCATAAGACTCTTCTTTTAAACAAAAGCCTTGATCGTTTGCATCTCAGCATGCCACACAGGCAATTCACGCCATGTGACTGATGTCTATCGATATATGAACTTTGAGCTCGTATGTCCCAGAGAAGGATGTTAAGCAAGAAAATAAATTCTCTACCACCAAATAGATATATATTTAATAGAGATCAATCAACACGGAATGAAATCCAATGTCCGTTGCACATCCATTTACAAGACCGTTCTGGGTCTGAACGAAACTGGAGGCACCTTATTCCTCGTCCTATATGTCCAATACAGGAGAGAGGTCCTCGCATATCCGGTCGATCTCCAAGAACGTCCGGACGATCACCACATATTACCTTGTCTTGCGTGTACAGCCCAATCAAGACATCAGTAATCATCCAAACAATGTGAAGACCTCCGGTCTTCAACCACCGTCTTCATCGTCGACATATCGTCGAATCAGTTATTCAGAATGGGATAAACCCGGTCTTTTTGAATAACTTGCGTATCTTATGAACAAGTGTTATAAAAACATAACATATGCCTCATTCCAATTCTGAATATTCTTTTATTTAAATATTCATATCCTTTGGGAAAGGTTCCCATTAATTTTATCAAAGATAAATTCTTTAAATTTATTTTTAATCTTCCATTGGATATCAATTCAAACCAAATTAAAGTTTGTCCAAGCTAGTCGGGATTAGCAAACCTTACCGAAGTAATTATTTATTTTATTTCTCAATCCCAACCTATTCATCCCATGAAGCAAAACTGGTAATACTTCATATCTAACACCACGGTGTTATCGGTAAAATTAGTTACCATTTCACGTTCAAATCTAAATAAAGATTTAACTATCGCTTGGAGCAAAACTGCCATTCTCGATCATTTCATGAATTTGATAATTTTAGTTATCAGATTCACCCTTCAATCCAATTAAAGATTCATTAAAACTCTACTTAGTTTTAATCTCAAAAATCATTACTTAATGATTATTCAAAGTTAAGAAATTTATCTTATCTTTAACTGGGTTAAAGAACTAATGTCATTTAAAACACAACTCACAATAAAACCAAAATCACATTCCATTAACAATAGAATCTTCATGGAAAACAGATCAATATATATAATTGATATAAACTTCCATATCTAGCCGATAATATAAATGGAATAACGGCGAAGCCTTTTAAATTCCATATATAGTAACAGTCTTCCTCCACAGAAGTTCACTTTTATTATTACCAAATCGAATTCCCTTCCATCCTAATTTATTTTGTTAAATTGGAAACATTTCTTTGGAAAATTTCACTTAAATCTTAATTAAAAGATTTATAAATTACAAATCACATTTCACTATAAATCGGGTTAAAGAACGAATGTTGTTAAAAGCACAGTTAACAATAAATCCAATTCACATCCCATTTTATTCCAATTAAATGTTAATTAACTGGAAACCCTAATAATCTTAATTAAAAGATTTATTCTTTTCACATGAAGTTTCAGAACGAATGTTATTTAAGACACCATTCACGACAAACCCTAAATCCAATTCTTTTATTCAATTCCAATTCTTTTATTCAATTCCAATTAAATATTAATTAACTGGAAAATTTCACTAAATCTTAATAAATAAGATTTATTCTTTTCTCAACTGGGTTTAAGAACAGTGTTAATGAAGACACCACTCACGACAAACCCAAAATCCAATTCAATATTAAATACAAGGCTCTGAATAGAAATTATATCGGCTTATATTCAATATCAAATTCTGAAATCAACAAATATCATATTGGGAATAACGATATATCTTCCAAATTCCTCCATAATATCTGCATAATCACGGAATCCAATATCGAAATATTCCACAGATAATTTCGATTAAATCCATTCCAATTCATATATTGGAAATTCTGGTTATTTTTAGAACCAATTCAAATCCAATTTATTCATTTAAAAATATTGGATTATAATTCTAGTTCATAACTAGTTCATTCTGATAAAAATATTTTTTTATCTTTTCAGCTATTGAATTTTTCATCCAAATTCTTTCCAAATCATTTATTATGATTTTACATATATTATTAGTATTTTAAATAATTTTATCAAGGCCCGTACAGTCGATTTCCATAAACAGCCATCGAACTACACTTACAGCGACCTTTTCCAAATTTGATTTGGACATAATTCCAAATCCAACTGTTAGATTTCAAATCTTTTATATTCTTTGGAAAGCTCTTTTCGATACGAACCTAACGGTTCCGGTTTTAGGAGAATCCGACGGTCGGATCTCCCGTAATGTCCATTCGAAGTCAATGGTCGAAATTCGCAAACTGTCGCGGCGTGGCGCCTTCTATTTTGGCCGTTAAATATATAATATATATATATATACTATATATATATTTCATCGATTTTCATTTAAAACGTATTTTATAAATTCGTTTTAAAATGATTCTAACTTCATTTTCACTTTTAAATCAAAATTGAATTTTCCTTATCATTATAATATATAAATGATAATATTTTCAAAATATTAGATTTTGAAATCATTTCCTTTTTGATATTCATTATAAACTTGAATAAAATCTATACAAATATCATTCACGTCAAAATGACGTTAATTTAATCAACACGGCTTCATATATTTCAATATTTTCGTGTCTGTCCCAAATCGGACATCAAAATCATATTTTGATCCATTATTGAATATTATTTTAAAATATTAGTTATTTTAAAATATTCATTATTTGTCATTTTAAAATATTCGTTAATTTAAAATATTTGTTCTTTCCAAATTGGAATTAGACACAGTCAATTACCATATAATTTATTTTTATGGATTTCATACAACACATGTATACAACAACAATCAAACACTGTCAAACATCATCCAAAGAGCATTACACAACTGCATAAGCGTTAAATATAAATATCAACGCTTACAACAGTCTGTCAACCCATCGGTTGACATACAACTAAGCAATTGGGATTAGTATACGTCAAATATCATCCTAATACCAGTGTGGGGTTTCAATCAACACACACCGATTTTATTTGTGCAGTCGGGCGATGTGTAAAATATATCATCCCAATCAATATCAGTCAAATGTGTGTACATAAACAAATCGTCCGATTTGTAAATGAATATTTATTTTATTCATATACACGTTAAAATTATATTTTTAACTATAAAATATTTATTTCAACATATGAATATTTTATACAGTTCATTTATACAATAAAAATGATATTTTTATTATTCTAACATTTTCAGAAAATTTCGGCAGCATAACGACGCGATACTAGAACCGGAATAAGGTCTAGCCTTATCCCTCGCCTAATAATGTCTCGCGCCGTATACAAACCAAATTCTAATCAATTCATTTCACTTCCCAAACCAAAATCAAACAAAAAATCCAATCAACCAAACAAACATGGTTTCAAACAAAGGTGTCGGGTGCTACTAAGCGGCGTCTACATCCTAGTATATATATTTAACTAGAAAATAAATTAGAATGAGAATTTCTCACTCTTGGGATCCACTCCTCCCGTTTTATTATGAATTTCTAAACCATTTGGATTTGGATTTCTTCCAGCGCGTTGTTTTCTTCATCGTGATTCCAACGCAACGATGAAGGGGCCATTGTGGGTCAACGGCGGCTCATCGGAATTGGCACTGGCGGTCAACGGCGGTCTGGTGTCGTTGTGGGTAAAGGGGCCACGGATTTCAAGGGTTTGGGGTAGTTGGGGTTTTTCAAATCGGAGAGGGAGGGGGGAGGCTGGCGGCTAGGCAAGGGGGGAAAGATGGACCCGGTGGAGCTCCGTCGGCGGCGGTGGTGTGGGTCCGCCTGGAGGCGTGATGGCAATCGTCGAATTTTTTTCTTTTTGAAATTAATGACGACGGGAGGGAGGAGAATAAAAGAGTTGACCAAGTAATTTAAATATATATTTAATTAATTTAAATCCCAAAAAGTTACTTTTTCCTCCTAGCTCCAAATAGAGCCCAACGACTGTAGGCCCTAGCTAATTACCCCCATTTCGAACACATGAGATATGTTTCTTAAGCCAATTCGGCTGTTTCGATCAATTTCCATTGAATTTAAAATATAAATCAATATATTTTGAATTCAGACACACATTTTAATTTACCGAGCCACATACTGACTCCAAAAATTCCAGAAAAATAAATCTGGCTATGTTTAGATGATACGGTCCTAACAAAACTAATTTCATCGAATTTGGAGACCATTTGAAAAACGGTCATTTTCCAGTCGATTAAATTCAAACTGAATTGATCAAACACGTTTAAATTCACCACGCTCATATATTAATTCCAAAAATTATGAAAATTGGAATCTAGTAATAATTTGACATTCCGGATCCAACAAAAGTGGTCTCATCGAAAACAGAGGTCATTTGCAAAGTCGCTATTTTTAAGGGCTATATATTATATAAAATTTCATAGCAACTATTCAGAATTTTCAACTGGACATAAATTTTTATTCCCATTATGAAATCTGGAAATTTCACATTCGTTGGAAAGATATTTTCAAACAGATTCGTATATTTGTGGTTTTACTAAAATTCGGTTTATTTTAAATCCTGTACATTCATTTGAAATTTGAAATCGAATTTTCAAACTACCGCGCCATTTCCAATTCCTTTTATAATTAAAATAAAAATTTATATTCTAACTTTGATTTAAATAAATTTATGCATTCTAATTCTATTCAAAATAAATTTCTACTTGTTATTATTTAAAATAAATCATTTCAAATATTCAAAATTCATTAAAATTGCAAAAATAATTTTTTTAAATTGGTTCCGATTTCCAGGTTGTTGCATACTGTAAATTTTCTTTTCCAATTAGGCTAATGAATTCTCAAGAATATACTCATGATTAATTCAAGTTCCACAATTTCAATGTTTACAATAATTCCCAAATCATGTAGAATATCTAATGGAAATAGATTTTATATAGCAGTAACAATTTCAACATATTCTAAACAGGTTTAATATTCAATTTCCACATTTATCAATTGTTCGGCATGTTAAATATAATGGGGAATGCAAACGATAGATATACCGTTATTTATAGTTTAATCCACTCACCTAACAACTTTCCAATACATATCTAATTTAGACTTATTGTTATGTGGTCTCCTTAACTGAATTTAATATTAAATTACCATGGATTTAAAAATTTGATACTAAAACAACAGGGAAAAAAGAAGAGAAATCTAAATAAACTAGATTCAAGAACTTAACTCATGTTGATCGGAATTCTAGGCATTTATGTTGTAGATTTATGTCTCTTATCTTCAATCTCGAATTAGGATTTCCTAAAACTAATATTTTATTTTTTTTGAAAAGGATTTGGAGGAAGAAGAGAATGGCATAGCCTAGGCAACACCTCAGAAAATATGAGTTTAAAGCTAGGCACTGCTATCTATTTTTAGATGTACAAGAAAGTCTAGACCATTGAATTTAGTCCATTAAAATCCAAACTACACATTTAAAAATTCCGTGTCACATAAAATGGATCTTAACGTTTTAATGTTGATTAATTACGTTCAATTCCTTACTTACTATACACATCTGAATTATAATATTCCAGTTATAACTTATCTTTATGTTTGAATTTTGAATTTTTACGTGTATATACGCACGCAATCTTTCCATTCCTTGTCCGCTAATTAATGCAATTAATGACGCTTTGTTTTATTCCTTTTTATGCACACTTATTTCAAATGCAGCTGATTTCTTGCCCATTATTCATTTATTATGCATTAACTTAACTTCTTTCTTCTCTTATCTTGTACCTTTTTATTTCAACATTTGAATTTGTGCGTATATGTATACGCGCAACCTTTGTTTCTTTTTCAAAAATCAAACGGCGTTATGCCGCCATTAAATTCTTTCCTATTTTTGTTGATTGCAGGTTTATTTTGGATTTCCCTTTCATATGTATATATTTTTGCTCACACATACACGTATATCTACATTTGCATGTATACATGTATTTTTGTACTTATTTTTAGGTATAACTTTCCTTATATGTGCATTTATACATATTTTCCTCTTAGAATATGTTTTATGTAACAACCCGAATTCTAATAACATGTTAAAACCATAAATCAAGGCAGAATTAAATTTTAAAATAAGAATCAGGGGAAACGGATTGTGCCATTGCATTCGTCTCGAAATTCTACTTGGAAACGAGTTCGAGTTTGCGAGAATCGGAGTCCGTATGGGGAGATATGACCCTCCGAAGTTTCAGGAATTTTCATAATCGAAAAAAGCTTGAAATTCGACTTCGAAATTCGAATTCAAACCCCAGAACAGGCTGGGCGGGAAAATTCCCGCCCATGAACCAGGTCGACCTGGGGGTCGACCATAGTATCGACCTCCCAGGGACCAGGTCAACCATAGTGTCGACCTGGGGGTCGACCTGCCTCCCGAACCCATTTTCTGAACCTGATGCATTCTGATGTATTTGAACTCGTTTTCTATCCAGATTCGTCTGCCTAATCCTATATAAACAGCCTCCTAGCCTCATTTTCTTTACACCATTCTTCTCTAACCTTATGCTGCTTAAATTCTTGATGGACATGGCTTCTTCTTCTTCCTCTAAATTAAATTATATTAAATTAAAACGTGAAGACTATTTCTTGAAGACTACAGCTAGGAATTGCATATTTGGGGATTTGCTTCTACAATCAAATCAAGATTCAATGATTCAACAATTCGACGACTAGTTTATAAATTCGACTTCTGCATCTCAATTTCTTAGACCACGATCTGTAAGTTCAAGTTACTTTTAGATAAAAAATTATAAACTTAATATGGACATGTTATAAATTGGAATTGGATCTATGTACGATTCGTATCTATTCTTGTTCACCTTGGATCTTGACTTTGTAGGAATATCGCTTTGAAATCAATTTGGGCCTATTCGCGTTGTAAATCAAACATTATCATACCTATGACGTTGAAACTATTGTTAATGGCCTAAGACTATGACTGTGGACATAAGACTATGCCTATGCCTATGACTGTGAACATGGGATTATGCCTATGCCTATGACTGTGAACATAAGACTATGCCTATGCCTATGACTGTGAACATAAGACTATTGCCTATGACTATGATAAGGACAATCGTGGCTAATCACCTATGACTCTTGACTATGAGAATTATTACCTATGATTATGAACATAAGGCTATTATCTTTGACCATGACTTTGAAACTATTTTGGATAATTAACCATGATTATTGTGATTAATCGCTTATGGTTATTAATTATGAGATTTCTACCTATGACCATGGCTATGACTATTGAGGTTAATTACCTGAGACTATTATAGTTGATTGTTCATGCCCATAGTTGAAACCCATGTTGTACACCGAATTTGCAGTTTGTTGGATCTCATACCTAGGGTGTGACTTGCTTAGTTTATTCGCTATTATGTACACCAAAACCATTGGATCCATTATCCTTGTATTTGGCTTGCTTTCGCATGCCTATTCTTTTATGTCAACTTTTATCGTGACTATTGCCTTATCCTGCTAGATTTGAAATCCAATATGACAGTGATGTTGTAACCAATTATCTCAAGTTATATCATGCTAGTCTTGTAACCCTTTTTATCACTTTATGCTCGTCCCTTTTGCCTATCATAGTTTTGATGTTATTCCCTTTATTTTGAGATTTGGATTTATTTGTTGTATGGATCGATTCACGTTTACGTGCGATGGGAATACGATTTGGGTAGATTAGGCAAAACATGAATTGGTTACGAACATGAATTATGAACTTGATAATAGGGAAAACATGAAACATGAACATTGTTATAACTTGAATCTGAATATGGACATGAAACTTACCTTGAAACTTGTCACGAACTTGATATGAGACTTGAACATGGTCATGACTCTAGAATGAACTTGAAAATGGCCAACTCGAGGTTGGGTTGAGTTTGCAGTGTAATTCTGCCCAGAACCGCCCGGCAAATCCATTGACTGCAAACAATAGGATCCAATGTGGAGAGTTGGTCATATTGCGCTTGAAACCCGATGTCAGACTGAGTTGTGGTGTAAATCTGCCCGGAACCGCCCGGCATATCCGATGACCACAACAATAAGTCTGATGTGAGAGGTTGGGGTGCATTAATGAATTAATGCCACGTGATAGGGTTAAGTCATGAACCACTTGAATATACTTAACCAATTTGACACGATGATTTGCAAGGGTTATGTCACAAACCGCTTGAATATACTTAATCAATTTGACATGATGATTTGTTAGAGTTAAGTTATGAACCGCTTGAATATACTTGACCAACTTGACACATGATTCGTAGGGCTAAGTCATGAACTTGAACGACAACACTTGGCCAATTTGACATGAACCATAGGCGAGTTAAGTCACGAACTTGAATGACAACACTTAACCAGCTTGACATGCTGGACTGATAAGGGTTAAGTCCCAAATTTAAATGACAACACTTAACCTATTAGACGGAAACCCTAGTTATGCGGTCCATTTCAGCAGTATCCCACTTAGATGTATCACGATATCCTAGGACCAGGCAGGGTGGGGCACGATTACTGGGCTGATTGTAAGCATCCAGAATGACGGCTGAGTTGGTGCGCCAGTGTAGGTTCAGGCAGACTACGATCGTGCACGTAGTCCAGAGTTGAAAAAGCAGGCATTGGGCATCAGTAGGTTTACACTGTGCGTGCTTGATTTGTGTCGGTGGTTGGCACCCTATGGCTTGATACACCCTACGGTGGACCTAGCACAGGTAACTACATTCGTGATAATGCCGTATGACACAAACACGTGAACGAGATATGACTTGTAGGGAGCCGGTCGATTAATAGATCGTTTCGTGGGACCAAGTAATGGGTCATTTCATGACATTGGGCAAGGGATCATTTTATAGTCAACACATGACACGGGTTGGGATACTAGTACAGGTGGTGTAGAGCAAATAGATATCATAGAAATATTTTAACGGTGAAGCAGAGAAATCTTGCGATCTTGCGAAATTATAGTTAGTTCATCTTGAATGGGAACCTCGCAATGTTATACATGACAAAAGTCATATGATGTTATTCTTAGTTATCGTGCATGTAGCTTATCTTGTCATCATTCTTATGTTTATTTTCAGTTTATTCATGCCATGTTATCTTTACCTATTTTTATGCTGAAAGTCACTAGGACTTACTCAGTCTTTATGACTGACCCGTTTTGTTTCGCCTCTTTTTCTTCCGTTCCCCCCCTCCAGGTTCGCAGGGTGGGAATACAGCTTAGTTCGGATCTTACCAAGCTCCAAGGCTCTTTCATGTACGACTTGGATTTCCTTGGCTATGGCTTACTTTACTGTTTTACTTGGGGAATGATTTATGACTATGGTTTTATGCTTCTTTACTATTGCAAGATAGATTTCGATGTAATGGATTTAATGGCATTTTGATGTAAAAGGCTTTAGACCTTTCTAGATTTTAAAGCAATGAAATTTGGTTCTTCTTCCACTATTTTATATGTTCTGTCTTGTAATATTTCTATGTATGTTTACCTAGATAATGCTCCACCAAAGCTAGTGCATTCCCTTTGTGAGTGACCCTAGCGTAGGTGGGGTGTTACATTTGGCATCAGAGCAGAAGGTTACCAGACTGGGCAAAAGCGTTTAGAAAACGTTCTGAAATTATTTTCAAAACATTTACAAAGAAGCATTTGTTTTGTTTTACGAAAGGCATATTCCTCAAAGCCATATGCACTATCTTTTGATTCTCTCCTTGAGTCTCTTCTCCCTTTCTTTTTCACCATAGTTTGTAGGCATGCGACACATGTCGGAGGGCAAAGTAGTGTCCAATCTCCATCTGTAGTTGTAGTAGTTTTACTTGCGACTAATCTTATTTCAAGCTTTGTAGGGTTGCCATGCGATGGAAGTAGCTTTCGAGAAACTTTTCAACAAGCTATACAAGGATAGTAGGAACGAGGATAAAGAACACAAGTCTAAGGATGAGAAACTTGTTGATATGGCTTAATCCACGAAGAGGAAAAATGTGAAAGTAAAGAGGCCAAGTGAAAGAATAATAAAAACCCATGACAAGAGAGAATATCTTTAGTATGGTAAAAAGGGACATGTAATTAAGTATTATAGGACAAGGACAAGGGCAAAGAACAAGATCGTCGAGAGGGCAATTGTATGCTCTCACTACTAGCTTACCTAAGAGAGGTGGTAACGTTTCTGTTAAAGGCTTAGCTCTTCTTTTATATCATCCCGTTAGAACTTTGTTTTTGTACATCGCATCCTTTTAATTCTGCTTCGATAGTTGAGTCTCTGTACCTTAGTACTAGCGTAGTAGAGGACCCCATTTTATTCTCAAAACCTATTGGGGAATCGGCTCATTTATTCATGCCTTGTTTGGATTTGGGAATGTCTATGCTAAGTGTTGAGTTTAGAAGTAATGCTTATGTTTTTTTGGGCTATGGGTTAATTCTAGGGATGGAGTGGTTATCTAGTAATGGTGTCATTCTTGAGTATGAAAAGAGGGTAGTTAGATTCTTGACTTGCCTTGGTAATGCCCTCGAAGTCTAGTGTAACCCTTAGGGTTCTGCCATGCTTAGTTACCTAGAATCTCTTGATACATTTATTGATCTGCTCGAGTAGTGTTGGCATTTGTTTGTTTTCAAGAGATAGTTCTTCCGTGTGGAATACCTTATAATAAGTAAACGAGATCCAGGATTCACTAGTGAATTTTGGAGAGCTTGCATGAAACCATGAGTACACAGTTATGTTTGAGCCGGGTATACTAGAAAAAGAATAAATGAAAGTGGAACGAGAGGCGACAGTGAAATGAGTTGCAACTCATATTTTGGAAATAGGAATTAAGAAGCTACGAAATTGTAAAGTTAAAAACGGACAAAGCACAATGGAGTTAAGCTCAAGGAAATGCGGCTTAGAAGATTGAAGGCTAGATACACATATTATATCTCTTTATAAGAGTATATCCTTGATCCCTCTTTTCCCGTAGAGCTTACTTGCATGGTATCTTTTAAGTATATCCTCTCGGTCCTATTCTCAATCCTATTTCTGTTGCAAAAATCCATAGGGATCATCTGGAGTAATACATGTTGGGGCTTGAGGGTGTCCGTTGGGTTGAGTAATTCTTTGAGTGTCATCCTGATGTTGATTTCGGTCTTCGAGGCTAGTGCTTAGGGAGTTCTTCTCCTAATCAGTATATATGTGACATAGATTTCCAGTTTTGACATTGCCTAATGGGCACAAAGTTTTTACTTGCTTCAATCGTTTGACTATATCTTTAGGTAGGAACAATTGGGTGTAAACATGTGTTTGAGACATGTTATGATTGATGGTAGCAAGTGGTTGCTAGTAGTTGCTCGTGGATGCATATACACGCACCTTAGGCACTAGATCGGCTTAGATACATTTTCATATTGCGTATGCATGAGTGTTTATACTTGTTTATGGATGAAATAGAATGTGTTATCATGTGAATGTTGCATATGGATGGATGTTTGTGCACACATATAGTGTTTATGTGACTAGGACTATTTGCATACATGTTGGACTCATTGCACTAAACATATTTTGCATTTAGAAGATCAATCAGGCCTGATCATTTGCATTAGATAAGGAACATATACACACACTTTCTGCATATGTTCATATAGCATTAGAAATTGTTTAAGGATAATGGTTGTTTGTGGATGATGGTTGAGTAGATGGTTGATTGGATGATAGGATGCATTCTTCTTAACTTGAAGATTTCGGAAACGAAATCCTTTCAGGAGGGGAGAATGTAACAACCCGAATTCTAATAACATGTTAAAACCATAAATCAAGGCAGAACTAAATTTGAAAATAATAATCATGGGAAACGGGTTGCGCCATTGCGTTCGTCTCGAAATTTTGCTTGGAAACGAGTCCGAGTTTGCGAGAATCGGAATCCGTATGAGGGAGATATGACCCTTCGAAGTTTCAGGAATTTTCAGAATCGAAAACAGCTCGAAATTCAAATTCGAAATTCGAATTCAAACCCCAGAACAGGCTGGGAGTGAAAATTCCCGCCCATGGACCAGGTCGACCTGGGGGTCGACCATAGTGTCGACCTCCCAGGGACCAGGTCGACCATAGTGTCGACCTGGGGGTCGACCTGCCTCCCGAACCCATTTTCTGAACCTGATGCATTCTGATGTATTTGACCTCGTTTTCTGTCCAGATTCGTCTGCCTAATCCTATATAAACAGCATCCAAGCCTCATTTTCTTTACACCATTCTTCTCTAACCTTATGCTGATTAAATTCTTTATGGACATGGCTTCTTCTTCTTCCTATAAATTAAATTAAATTAAATTAAAACGCGAAGACTGTTTGTTGAAGACTACGGCTAGGAATTGCATATTTGGGGATTTGCTTCTACAATCAAATCAAGATTTAACGATTCAACAATTCGACGACTAGTTTATAGATTTGACTTCTGCATCTCAATTTCTTAGACCACGATCTGTAAGTTCAAGCTACTTTTAGATAAAAAAAACTATAAACTTAATATGGACATGTTATAAATTGGAATTGGATCTATGTATGATTCGTATCTGTTCTTGTTCATCTTGCATATGGACTTTGTGGGAATATTGCCTTGAAATCAATTTGGGCCTATTCGCATTGTAAATCAAACATTATCATACCTATGACGTTGAAACTATTGTTATCGGCCTAAGACTATGATTGTGGACATAAGACTATGCCTATGCCTATGACTGTGAACATGGGATTATGCCTATGCCTATGACTGTGAACATAAGACTATGCCTATGCCTATGACTATGAACATAAGACTATTGCCTATGACTGTGATAAGGACAATCGTGTCTAATCACCTATGACTCTTGACTATGAGAATTATTACCTATGATTATGAACATAAGGCTATTATCTTTGACCATGACTTTGAAACTATTACCGTTAATTGCCTATGACTATTGCCTAGAACTATTTTGGATAATTAACCATGATTATTGTGATTAATCGCTTATGGTTATTAATTATGAGATTTCTACCTATGACCATGACTATGACTACTGGGGTTAATTACCTGAGACTATTATAGTTGATTGTTCATGCCCATAGTTGAAACCCATGTTGTACACCGAATTTGCAGTTTGTTGGATCTCATACCTAGGGTGTGACTTGCTTAGTTTATTCGCTATTATGTACACCTAAACCATTGGATCCATTATCCTTGTATTTGGCTTGCTTTCGCATGCCTATTCTTTTATGTCAACTTTTATCGTGACTATTGCCTTATCCTGCTAGATTTGAAATCCAATATGACAGTGATGTTGTAACCAATTATCTCAAGTTATATCATGCTAGTCTTGTAACCCTTTTTATCACTTTATGCTCGTCCCTTTTGCCTATCATAGTTTTGATGTTATTCCCTTTATTTTGAGATTTGGATTTATTTGTAGTATGGATCGATTCAAGTTTACGTGCGATGGGAATACGATTTGGGTAGATTAGGCAAAACATGAATTGGTTACGAACATGAATTGTGAACTTGATAATAGGCAAAACTTGAAACATGAACATTGTTATAACTTGAATCTGAATATGGACATGAAACTTACCTTGAAACTTGTCACAAACTTGATATGAGACTTGAACATGGTTATGACTCTAGAATGAACTTGAAAATGGCCAACTCGAGGTTGGGTTGAGTTTGCAGTGTAATTCTGCCCGGAACCGCCCGGCAAATTCAGTGACTGCAAACAATAGGATCCAATGTGGATAGTTGGTCATATCGCGCTTGAAACCCGAGGTCAGACTGAGTTGTGGTGTAAATCTGCCTAGAACCGCCCGACATATCCAGTGACCACAACAACAGGTCTGATGTAAGAGGTTGGGGTGCATTAATGAATTAATGCCACATGATAGGGTTAAGTCATGAACCACTTGAATATAACCAATTTGACACGATGATTTGGTAGGGTTAAGTCACGAACCGCTTGAATATACTTAACCAATTTGACACGATGATTTGTTAGGGTTAAGTCATGAACCGCTTGAATATACTTGACCAACTTGACACATGATTCGTAGGGCTAAGTCATAAACTTGAACAACAACACTTAGCCAATTTGACATGACATGTAGGCGGGTTAAGTCACGAACTTGAATGACAACACTTAACCAGCTTGACGTGCTGGACTGATAAGGGTTAAGTCACGAATTTAAATGACAACACTTAACCTATTAGACGGAAACCCTAGTTACGCGGTCCATTTCAGCAGTAACCCACTTAGATGTATCACGATACCCTGGGACTAAGCAGGGTAGGGCACGATTACTAGGCTGATTGTAAGCGACCAGAACGACGGCTGAGTTGGTGCGCCAGTGTAGGTTCAGGCGGACTACGGTCGTGCATGTAGTCCGGAGTTGAAAAAGCAGGCATTGGGCATCAATAGGTTTACACTGTGCATGCTTGATTCGTGTCGGTGGTTGACACCCTAGGGCTTGATACACCCTATGGTGGACCTAGCACAGGTAACTACATTCGTGATAGGGCCGTAGGACACAGTCACATGAACGAGATAGGACTTGTAGGGAGCCGATTGATTAATAGATCATTTCGTGGGACCAAGTAATGGGTCATTTCATGACATTGGGCAAGGGATCATTTTATAGTCAACACATGACACGGGTTGGGATACAAGTACGGGTGGTGTAGAGCAAATAGATATCATAGAAATATTTTAACGGTGAAGCAGAGAAATCTTGCGAAATTATACTTAGTTCATCTTGAATGGGAACCTCGCAATGTTATACATGACAAAATTCATATGATGTTATTCTTAGTTATCGTGCCTGTAGCTTATCTTGTCATCATGCTTATATTTATTTTCAGTTTATTCATGCCATGTTATCTTTACCTATTTTTATGCTGAAAGTCACTAGGACTTACTCACTCTTTATGACTGACCCGTTTTGTTTCGCCTCTTTTTCTTCCGTTTCCCCCCTCCGTCCCTCCCCCCCAGGTTCGCAGGGTGGGAATACAGCTTAGTTCGGATCTTACCAAGCTCCACGGCTCTTTCATGTACAGCTTGGATTTCCTTGGGTATGGCTTGCTTTACTGTTTTACTTGGGGAATGATTTATGACTATGGTTTTATGCTTCTTTACTATTGCAAGACAGATTTCGATGTAATGGATTTAATGGCATTTTGATGTAAAAGGCTTTAGACCTTTCTAGATTTTAAAGCAATGAAATTTGGTTCTTCTTCCGCTGTTTTATATGTTCTGTCTTGTAATATTTCTGTGTATGTTTACCTAGATAATGCTCCACCAAAGCTAGTGCATTCCCTTTGTGAGTGACCCTAGCGGAGGTGGGGTATTACATTTTATTTTACCTTTCCTCTAAAATTAAAATATGGTGTCAGCCGGACTCAAACTTGCGTCGCTCACTTAGGAGACACATGCTCCTCCCAACTAAACTACATAGGATTATGTTAACAAGAATAAAAATAATGGTGATCATTGTTCTTTTCTTATACCTTCTTTTCATGTTTGTTGTAATATTTCATTTAAAGATATATTTTTTCATCTTAAATCCATTTCTTGCAAACCATAGGACTAAATTGATCAGAAAATCATCATGGATGCAATGAAATTAATTTCATGACCAAATTATGAATGCTTATCAAAAATTTATTTTATTTAATTGAAAATGCAGGGTGTTACACAATCAAACGATGATATACGTTGTCTCTAGTAAGACATATAATGGAAATTCTGGACATGTGATTCTGAAACATCCAATGGTAAGACGTTACTAAAAAGTGGAGTAATAACTGTTGAGTACATAGAAACAATGAAAAACTTGGCTGACCCACTTACAAAGAGTCTTCCAAAGGCATTGGTTTCTATAAAGTCAAAGTAAACGGGACCAAGTTCCGTAAATGAAGGCTCCTCATCCTTAACGAAGAACCAACTTGTAACGACCCGGATTTCCGTAACATCAGAGTTGACTATATACATCATACGTCCAACCCAAATATCACGAAAATACGAAACATTTTTTTTAGAAGAAAGAGGTAGAAGAAGAACAGAACTAACAACACAGAATCTCACATCGCAGCGGAACAAAATATAATATATCACATCTTTGAAATACAAAATCCTAACTGTAAAACATACACTTATCAGAGTACAACACTTACAACACAGCGGAACAACACTATAACTAGATAACGCTGAAGCCTCCTGCTCCAAGCTCCTTTAGATATATCTGAAAAATCCTGAACTACTTGACTGCCCGTACAAATTTAGGCACCCAAGAGTTTAGGTAGAACAAAACAAAATAAACTCCGGGTCAGTCATGGGACTGGTATGAGTAAACAGTTTAAAACAGTTTCAGAAAACTAAATGATACCTCATAAGACCACTCCGTATAATACGGAACAGGTTTTTCCCTTATGAGAATCCAACACTTGATTTAACTTTCAAAATCCCTTTGAAAGGAACTATAATCTTTATATCAAAACTCTTTTGATATTATAATAATGTCTAAATCAAGTAGATAACAATCTAGTGGAACGTTTGCATCTCACGTTCCACATATATATACAATCAAAACCGCAAGCACGTATTGGGTAATGGATTTCCAACTATGACAAGGTATGGAACCACCTTCCGCTGGTATATCTCAAGAGGAGAATACACCGAGTTCAAGAAGAACATCTTGCAACTCAGCCACACATGACCGACCACTCATTTCGCTTGAGTGTATCGAATGTATATCACCAACGATTGGGATCAGCAACCATTTCCCGAATGGGACAGCATCGACAATAGATTTTTAGAAGTAAATGAAACTCTAGATCAGGTGATTATACACCCTAATAGGTGCGACCTACATAGCCATGCTGCTTGCCCGATTTCTGTCATTTACCGGTTGATGAGGCTAGAAGCTACGCTTTATCATCACACCAGATTCACTTCGAATGTCACATCGTAAAATCCATCAAATCACCGATTGACGTCCTCAACAGTACATTATGTGTTAGCAAAAAGAAGTTTCCTTCTCCGCTTCCACTCTTGGTACGGTTGAAGAAATCAATATACGTGATCGTCCGGGAATACTCTGTCAGACATTCATCCATACAAGTCACTCAGGAACAGGATGAACTGAAGGCACTATTTCTATTAATAGAAAAAGTCCTTGCACTCTACTCCGTCTTCGATTATCTTTATATAATCTGATTCGCACGCTACTGCCGATACGGAGTGGTTCTTAGGAAAATAATCCAACCGGTCTCTCCATATTGACAACGATGGTCAAAACTTCGATAGTCTGTGATTTAACTATCGAATAAAAAAAAGTGTTTCGAAAGTAGATGATTTAACTATCGAATAAAACAAGTGTTCAACCAAACATCCAACAATCACTGAACTTTTAATTAATATTCCATTAATTAAATCTATTCTCTATTTCTTATCAATATTTGTTAACCAAATATTTTCAATAACCATATTGGCCTTATACGTTATTTGGAAAACATTTCCATATATCGCCTTCTTTTATTTTCTAAACTTTAGAAAATATATGTTATTTATAATTGGAAAATATTCCAATTACTTAGCTCTTTTCCAATCTCGTTTATTTCTATAATTAGGAAACGTTCATTATTCTATTTCCAAGCTTTGCACATATTTGGGTTAAAACAGATGTTGTGTAAAACATCGTTATGACAACCCAAATACGTATTTAACAAATTCTTATTCCACATTGATCTTCGAGCCTGAATCTTGCTACTTATCGGTATATCATGAAATCAACCAAGTTGGGGTATAATTACCTCTCAGACCTTGACTGAATAACATTTAACGTCAAAACAGACAAGACTACTTACTCGAATAATCAATACCATACAACTACTTCTTTACCTTTAAACACATATATACTTTCTCTTTCTATTCTTACTAGATTTTATTCTTATACTTCCTTTTTGATTATACTATTCTATTTATAAGTTCGTTTTCTTATCGACTTCTATATATATCGATACGTTGATTTCTAACTATCAAATTATCTTAAAAATATTCTATCTCCTTAAATTCCCGGAAAAATTCGCCATAACCTCCTTTGTACCGGGAGCATCGGGAAATTTCAAATAGCTTTCCCGGTCCTTCTCATCTCAAAAATAAAAATAAAAAGCCAAGCGGCTTGCCGATACGGCGCATAAAATCTCATATATGAATTAAATACGTACTTTTTGTCGGGCATTCTATTTATTTCACTTCTATACTTTATTCCATACTTGTCTCCTGTATATTTATACCTGTCCAATCTATTTAACTATACCAATCGTTTTAACTCAATTTGTTAATTAAATCTGTTGCTTAACTTTTCAGTCTATTTCACCTTCATATTTGAACATGACATGTTCAAATATATTTTAACTGCATATTAACAAATTCTAATTATACTCATACTTTCGTTTCCTTATCGACTTCTTATTCAAATTCCAATTCAATTCCATTTGAATTCTCTTTATTTAAACTTCATTTGAATTCTATTTTCAAATTCTATAGTTTAAAGTCCATTTGAATTCTCTATTCAAATTCTATAATTTAAAGTCCATTTGAATTCTCTGCATTATTTATAAACAACGTTTATAACTTCAATTCAAATCCCACCTTTCCATTTATAAACAAAGTTTATAAATTCAATTACTTGTCCCATATTTCCATTTATAAACAACGTTTATAGATTCGATTCAAATCCCATCTTTCATTTATAAACAAAGTTTATAAATTCAATTACTTGTTTTATATACCTTCAAAACAAGTTAATATTTCTATACTTCATTTAAAATTCAAATTCTATTTATAAAAATAGAATTCCCCTTTTTAAATTTCAAATACCTTTTTCGATATTTTTTATAAATCAATATTCAAGCCCCAGGGATATTTTAAACAATCAAATCAACCAATTTTCATTCATTTGATTTTTAACACATCATATATGAATATATATATATATATATATGAAATCAAACAAACAACAGATAATATATATTTTTGAGGAATCCAGTTGGATTCCTCCAACCTGTTTTCCTGCATCCACAGATGTTAGCACATAAATAATACCTATCCTGCTTCGAGGCAGGATATCGCGGTATAGAAGGTCATCCACTAATCATAGCGTGGGGCGTATAGGGTAATCATCCGCTATGGTACCGCGGGCATCCGCTAATGATACTGCGGGAATCCAACCAATCATCAACCCAATATATATATATATATATATATATATAATAGTCAACCAATCCTAAATAACTATATATATATTTTAAAATAATCAGACTAAACAGCATTCAAACAAGCACAGATAATTATTTTTAACACTAAAAATAATTCTAATTAAATGGTGAGTGAGGTTTACTCACCAGATTTTCCATTTGTCGAATATCCGTTTTAAATTCCATGTTATCGCTATTACGAATCATCTCGAACAAATCTCTTTGTACCTACGATTTATTAAATGTAGCGATTAACATTTATTTAGATTAACGAATAAATAAACTTCTTATATATATATATATATATATATATATATATATATATATATCTTCTTTCCTTTTTAATGGTTACTAAATCAATTTTAACACATATAATTGAAGTGAATCTATGTATTTTTATACATTAAACCATTTATAAATTTAATGTTTTACTTAAATAAATAATTAACAAATTAATTACCTTGCTCAACATCCATAGCTGACCAAATCAGCCCGAAACTGTCATCATTTCCAATATAGCATTTCAACGAGCAACTCACCGACACTCCACCGTACAACCATTTAAATGCTTCACTCCCTTCCAATGATTACCAGAACTTCATTTTCGCCATAAAAGTGATGTCGACCTCATCTGGAAGCTTCACAGCAACCCACGATGTCGATACTCCCTCCAGAACTCCTACTATTCGAATCGCACAACTCCCAAATCTGCTTGCCGACATCGCTCTGACCCCCTATGCCATCGCGACTTCATCCCAGTTCAGCACCATCAATCTTCATCGAACCCTACTTCCTATCGCACTCGTCATCAAGTCAGAAACCCCCTTTCGTGTCCATTAACGAACCCTTCTGCGCCTTCAATCTTGCCGACGACTCTACCTCCTCTTGAAATCGCGAATGTCTTCAGTTGTTATCGAGCCTAAGTGAAGTCGTGGACTTCGACTTGCGATGCTCCAGTTTGAATCACGATGCCCCAAATTGATTTTGAGAATGAGGGAAATACTACGGCTTCGATTTGGAGCGTATTGAGGAGCGTCCATTCTTATTGTTTGGATTCTGAAGCTTTCGAATTCCTCTGAGCTGAAGGAAATGATCGGGGAGATATAAGAAATTGGGTTGGGTAGTCGGGGTTTTAAATCGAACAGCAAGGCCTATTTACTTTGCCTTGTTGCTTTGGTAATGTTCACACAAAAAAGATATTTTGTTTTTATTTTAATTTGTATCCTTTAAATTTAAATAACCCTTGACTCCGAACTCCTTTCTGAACCCGACAACAGTCCATTCTAGTGTAATACCCCTATTCCGGACACACTGGGATAGGTCACGAAGTCAAATTCGATCGTCTGTGGAAGATATAAATTTTAAACAGATATGAATTTAATTCAAAACAATTAATTAAATTTCAAACTATTTATTCTCCTCGATAATATTCAAATATTATTACCGTTAAAATTTCATATAAATTATTCGAACTGTTTTCAATTTAAATAAAAATTTGAATTCAACTAAATCCATTTTCTTATTCTGATAATTTAATATTTTCAATATTAAATTGAAATTGATTTTTAAATCGATAATTCCTTATAAAAATTGATTTATTTACTTAACTCAATATTTAAATCCATATTAAATATTTTAAAATAAACCCCTAAGAGTCCGGGTCATTACAATCTTCCCCACTTAAAATAATTTCGTCCTCGAAATTGCTAAGGTAGAAAAAGTGCTACAAACCCATTAACCTTTCAAAACTTATTTATGTTGTACTCAACATTTCATATTCCATTCATAACTCTCTTTCGAATAAATCCTTATTCGATAACTCCTCCCTTCGAATAACTATATTCGATAATCTCTATTTTCGAATAAATAGATTCGAAAACCCTTCTTCGAATAAGCTATATTCGATTTACTCTATTTGATTAGCTCTTTTCACTTAACTCTATTGGATTTAACTCTTTTCGATTAACTCCATTGAATAACTAAATTCGATAACTCCTTCGAATAACCAATATTCTATAGCTCACTTCGATTAAACTAATCGATAACTCCTTTCGATTAAACTATAATCGATAACTCATTTCGATTAACAAATAATCGATAACTCCTTCGATTTACTAATAATCGATAATTCCTTTCGAATAAACTATACTTGATTAACTCCTATAATTCTATTTGAATAAACTATATTCGATTAACTCCTTTCATTCTATTCGAATAAACTATATTCGATAACTCCTTTAATCCTATCCGAATAAATTATATTCGATTTAACTCCATTCGCTTAACTCTAGATCGCAGCGATCACAATGGTTACGCCTGATTCCCCCAGGAAACATCCGACCGCCCTAGGCTATCTGCAGCCCTGCGAATTACGCTAGCAGTCGTACGAAATGGCAACTTCTCCTGAGTAACTATGTTTGACTAACTCTATCTCAATAACTATATTTGATCAACTTTAATTAAATAACTAACATTCAATTAAATTCTAATTCGATTAGCTATGTTCAATTAACTCTATCTGGTTAACTCTTAATTTGAATAACAAATATTCGAAAAATTCTAATTGAATAATTAATATTCAATTAACTCTACGGATTAACCCTAATTGATTAACTCTAACTGGTTAATTCTTATTCTAATTGATTTATTCTAACTCTAATCGACTTCTCCTATTCGAATAACTCCTATTGGATAACATTTATTCATTTATAAAGATTTACTTTTATTAACGGTTCTTCTCTTTATAAACGTTCTCTTTAATAACGTTACTTCACTTATACAAGTGTTGTGTACCCCTTCTATTTAAAACTATCGGTGTTAAAAACCAATATCTCTTCTCTATATAAGTTCAAACTTATATATTCTATTTATCGAATGATAAATATTCAATTTAATTTATAACTGTTATTTATAATTTAATCTTTTCTATTTATCTGTTAAAACAGATTTCCATTTTATATTCATCTTCTAAATATTTCTTTGATTAAATTCTATTTATTTAACAAATAAATATCTCATTTATAACATTCAATTTATTTACTATAAATATATATTTCCATTGAATCTATTTGTAAATGTTTTACAAATATTCCCTTTTTAATTCTATTTGTAAATGTTTTTACAAATATTTCTCCTTCTATTTGTTTGCACATAACTTCCTTTGTATTTGTGTTACAAATATATTTTCTTTTATTCACACCCAATTCATATTTCATTCACATTGATTTTACTCAATTTATTCATTTCGATCCATTTAACTTACTTAAGTTAAATTTAATTTCAATCATTCAAATTCCCATTAACTAGTTGCTAATTAACCGTTTTGCCTACTTCACCCTTTTTATTTGAATATAACTTGTTCAAATATATGTCCACTTAATTTTAAACTAATCTAATTGTATTTTCAACTCGAGTTATATATTCGATTTCGAATATAAATCCTCAATCTCTTTCACTTATCCAAAAACCCAATTTCGATTCAAATTTCCTTTAACTAATTATTCACCAATTTAGTTAATTCTATTTAACCATTTAAAATATGATTTTTGTCTTAAAAATCATTTCACTTACTTCACTGGAGTTCATATTTATTTTATATCTCCCGTCTGGATTTTTCTAATGCCAATTTGGATTTTATTTCCTAAAAATCCTTTTATTTATTTAATTAAACCATTATGGTTTTCTAATGGTTCTGGCGCTGCTTTTCTAAAAATTTGATTTTGACATAACTCAAAATTTATACGACGAAATCCAGATTTTTCTCTTTCATTAGAAAACTATTGTTCAACCGATCCCGACGATTCTTGTTTCAAAGAATTCCGACTTCAATTGAGTTCTGTATACTAAATTGAAGTTCGAATCGCCAAATTTCGAACTGCCGCGCTACGGCGAGCTCGTTTTAATTATATTTATAAATATAAACGTTTTAACTTTGTTTATAATAAATTCAACTCCATTCTGATATATTTTCAATATATATCAAATCCATTTTTCCATTTCAACATAATATTCCCGATCTATTTCACTTCTAATATTCGAATCCTATATATTTACAATATTCAAATTCCATTTGAATTTCTTTATTCAAACTCTATATTATTTCCTTTTATTCAATTTCTATTTGAATTTTCTTCTATTCAAATTCTATTGAATTCCCTATCTTCAAATTCTATTTGAATTTCTTTATTCAAAAACCCATTTCAAATCCCTTATTCAAATTCCATTTGAAATCCTTTATTCAATTTCTATTTTAAATCCTTTGAATTTAAATTCTATTTTAACTCCATTATTCAATTTCTATTTCAAACTTTATATTTTCTTAAATTCTAATATTCAACCTCCACTTTATTTTCTCTTTGAAATTCTATTTAACCAAATTCCATTTGAATTTTAATATTCAAATCTCTATTTGATTTTTCTTTATTCAAATCCATTTGAATTCCATTGAATTCAAATTCCATTTCAATTTTTTTATACAATTTCTATTTGAATTTTCTTCTATTCGAACTCATTTGAATTCCTTTGAATTCAAATTCTATTTTCCTTCTATTTGAATTATATATATATTCAATTTCCTTTAATTTACTTCTATTTGAAATCTATATTCCAATTCCCATTTCAAAATTCCTTTGAAGTCATATAAATGTATACATATGTTTATATCTATCTCAAATTCAAAACATTTGAATTTTCAAACAACTTGTTTCTTTTCAAACAAATTTCCATCAAACCTTTTCTAAGGCAGCAATTCATCACTTAGAAACTCGAAAATGAACACTGATGATGTTGCGACCATCATCAGAATTATTTCCCAGCTACTGAATTAGTTCAGTGTGAAGACCCGTAACTTCCCCGTAAAGGAAAGCGACGGATAGTTCGAGAACAAGCCACAACAGAACACATACAGAAGAACATTTCACTGTATATTACAACAATGCATCAGATTACAAGAATATACAGAGTATGAATAAATATTACACAGAAATATCAGAGATTTAAATTACATTTAAATACATCGCAGCGGAAAATGTTACAATACACAACTAGAAGAGATATACGGATACAAAGCTTTCCGGATATCGTTCCAGCTGTAAACCAGGATCCTGTGAATATAAATCTGCAAAACCAAAACTACTAGCTGCCCGTGTCAAAATAAGGGCACCCAGAGTTTAGGTTAAAACAATAAACTCCAGGTCAGTCATGCGACTGGTGTGAGAACTAAAACAGTTATTAATCTTTATTTTAAATCATTAGATAAATCAAGGGACCACGCCGTATAACACGGAACGGGTTTCCTCCCAAGAATACCAGTGCATAAAACAAACAGCGCAATGCTAAATAAAGAAAAATGAAGCTGTTATAAGACCCAGGTCCCATCACACAACGCAACGCAGTCGAGGATAGGGTTTTCCCTTATAACAGCCAAAGAATGCTTGATACGTTTTAAAACAAATCATTTGATACTATTATAAGTGCATAGTGTATAAAACACTTCAAATCATAAGTATCAATCATAGGCGGCATGAATGGCCCATAACACTATGTCGCCATATATAAGTTTACAATCAAAACCGCAAATGTCGTATTGGACGTTGGGTTATCATTTATGGTATGAACCGAGGCTAGGGGCAAGATCCTCAACCGATTCGAGACAATCTAGCCCATGTCTCAGGCAAGCGCGCAGGCAAGCCTTGGATCGTCAGGGCCGGTCCACCGATGTGGATTATTATGCCTGAACACTACGTTCCTCCGCCCTTTGGGGCGTAAGCCTGGCCCGTCAGCCGACCAGAAGCATCGGCCGAAACCGATATCACGAGGCGCCTCGCTTTTCAGCAAGTATAATAAGTAACATCCACATGAGTCAAACTCGTCAGCCAGTTCAAGCACTGACGCCACTCATAACTAGAAAGAAACGTAGGTCCTCCCTGATGTCCGTCTCCCGTTTTTGATTCATACCGGGTGTGATACTCGCGAATCAACGTTACACAAAGCTACGCCACAAAGGCCGTGCTTCGATCATCAACCACAAGACTTTGCTTTTCAACAGAAGCCTTGATCATTTGCCTCTTAGCATGCCACACAGGCAATTCACTCCATGCGATTGATATCCATCAATATATAACCCCTGAGCTCGTACGTCTCAGAGAAGGGCGTTAAGCAAAAGAATAAATTCTCCGCCGCCAAACAGATATATATTTAATAGAGATCAATCACACGGAATAAAATCCAATGTCAGACACACAGTCCATTTACAAGTCCGTTCTGGGTCTGAACGAAACCGGAGGCACTTTCCTCGCATATCCATCCATCTCCAAGTACGTCTGGACGATCACCAACTGTTTCCATCTTCTTGGGTGTACAGCCCAATCAAGATCATCAGTAATCACCCAAACGACGTGAAGACTTCCGGTCTTCGACCATCGTCTTCATCTTCGACTTATCGTCGTATCAGTTATTCAGAATGGGATAAACCCGGTCTTTCCGAATAACTCGCGTATATTTTAAATAAGTGTTACACAAACACAACATACGCCTCATTCCAATTCATCAGTCATTAACCGTAAATTAATCAAGAGAATAATTCCCCAAATATTAACCCCGAAGGCCGAAACCAACATCAGATCAATATCCAGAAAACCATTCTGCTTGGCTAACCGACAGTTAATTTCTAATTTCACATTCATAGGGAAAGGTTCCCATTAATTTTATCAAAGATAAATTCTTTAATTTATTCTTTAATCTACTTTTGAATATCAATTCAAACTAGCCGGGATTAACGAAACTTACCGAAGTAATCATTTGTTTTAATTTCCCAATCCCAACCTATTTATCCCATGAAGTAAAACTGGTAATACTTCATATCTAACACCACAGTGTTATCGGTAAATTCAATTACCATTTCCCGTTCAAATCTAATTAAAGATTTAACTATCGCCTGGAGCAAAACTGGTGATACTCCATTCTCGATTATTTCAATCTAATTAAAGATTCATTAAAACTCCACTTAGTTTTAATCGTTAACTGGGTTAAAGAATCAGTGTCATTTAAAACACGGTTCACGGTAAACCCAAAATATCATTCCATTAATTATCGGGTTAAAGAACAAGTGTTATTTAAAACACTGTCCACGATAAACCCAAAAATCAATATCAATTCAATTCCAATTAAATATTATTTAATTGGTACCTTTCATTAAATCTAAATAAAAAGATTTAATCATTTCTCAATTGGGTTCAAGAACAGTGTTAGTGAAGACACCATTCACGACAAACCCAAATCACATTCGATATTCAATACAAGGCTCTGAATAGAAAATATATCGGCTTATATTCAATATCAAATTCTACGACTAACAAATGTCGTATTGGAAATAACGATATAAATATATATCTTTCAAATTTCCATAACAACACCTGTATAATCACGAATTCCAACATCGAAATATTCCGAAGACAATTTCGATTCAAATCCACTCCAATGCAATCATTGGATATTCTGGTTATTTTTAAAACCCTTTTTAAATTCAATTTATTTATTTAAAAATAAATAGAATTATAATTCTAGTTCAAAACTAGTTCATTTCGATAAAAATCTATTTTTATCTTTTCAAATATGGAGTTTTTCATCCCAATTCTTTCTAAATCATTTCTTATGATTTTACATAAATTATTACTATTTTTAATAATTTTATCAAGGCCTGTACAGTCGATTTCCATCAACGGTCATCGAACTGCACTTACAGCGACCTTTTTCGAATTTGATTTGGACGTATCTCCAAATCCAACCGTTAGATTTCAAATTTCTAACATTCATTAGAAAGCTCTTTTCGATACGAACCCAACGGTTCCGGTTTTAGGAGAATCCGACGGTCGGATCTCCCGTAATGTCCGTTTGAAATAAATGGTCGAAATTCGCGAACTGCCGCGGCGCGGCGCGTTCTATTCAGGCCATTATATTATATATAATATATATAATATATATTACGTCGATTTCTATTTAAAACGAATTATATAAACAGTTTTAAATTCGTTTCAAAAGCAATTTCAACTTCCATTTCAATTCAAATCAAAATTGAATTCATCTTTATAAATTCGTTTTAAAATTCATTTCTATTCAATTCAAATTTCAATTCAATTTGAATTCATTTCAATTCGCTTTCAATTCAATTTGAATTCGATTTCAATTCATTTCGAAATCGTTTTCAATTCAATTCATTTCGAAATCGTTTTCAATTCAATTCATTTCGAAATCGTTATATATTCAATTCATTTCGAAATCGTTATATATTCAATTCATTTCGAAATCGTTATATATTCAATTCATTTCGAAATCGTTATATATTCAATTCATTTCGAAATCATTATATATTCAATTCATTTCGAAATCGTTATATATTCAATTCATTTTGAAATCGTTATATATTCAATTCATTTCGAAATCATTATATATTTAATTCATTTCGAAATCGTTATATATTCAATTCATTTCGAAATCGTTATATATTCAATTCATTTCGAAATCGTTATATATTCAATTCATTTCGAAATCGTTATATATTCAATTCATTTCGAAATCGTTATATATTCAATTCATTTCGAAATCGTTTAAAATCGATATAAATATCGATCACGTCAAAATGGCGTCAATCTAATTAACACGGCTTCCTAAATTTCTATTTTCAAATATTCCATTTCGAATATTTCTATTTCAAAATAGTTGTTATTATCAAAATATTTCGTTCAACACATGACCAATCTCAAAGGATGAGTACTGTCAACACATGAACTTTTATTTTATATCGATAAAAATGTAAATTTTATTATCAAAATATTTCGTTCAACACATGACCAATCTCAATGGATGAGTACTGTCAACACATGAACTTTTATTTTATATCGATAAAAATGTAAATTTTATTACTAAAATATTTCGTTCAACACATGACCAATCTCAATGGATGAGTACTGTCAACACATGAACTTTTATTTTATAATATTCTTTATTTTTCAAATTGAATGAGGCCCAATCAATTACCATATAAAGTTAATTATATGGATTTTCATACATTACACACATATAATAGCATTGAAAAATAATCAACCATCAACCAAAGTGCACTACACTGTATAAGCATCAAATATAGATATCTAACGCTTATAACAGCCTGTCAATCAATCGATCGACATATTTAATCAATCAGGATGAGTGAACTTCAAATTTCATCCCAACACCCGTGTGGGGTTTCAAACAATCAAACGCATATTTTATCTGTGCAGTTGGGAGATGTGTAAAATTTATCGACCCAATCAATGTCCTTCAAATAGGTGTACATAAACAAACCGTCTGGTTTGTAAATGAATATTTATTTATTCACATTCACGTTAAAAATTATATTTTTAACGATGAAACATTCTATTCCAACATATGAATTTCTATTCAGTTCATTCTTTACATAAAATGATATTTTTATTTTTCTAACTTATTTTAGAAAATTTCGGCGGCATAACGGCACGATACTAGAAACGGGACGAGGCCTAGCCTTATCCCCGGTCTAGTGAAGGCCCACGCCATTCACACATCAATCAAATCAATTTCATTATGCAAACCACAAAATTTGGAGTAAGCGTCTAACCTAGCCTTACTCCTTCGCCTTATAACGGCGCACGTCTAATCCTAACCAATTTATCGATTCGATTTTTCACACCACAAACCACATTCAAACCAATATCGCAATCAATAACCAAACAGCCAAACAAACAAGTCCATGGTCTGTGGACGATTGTGTCGGGTGCTACTAAACACCGTCTGCATCCTAGTATATATATATAACTAGAAAATAAATTGAAGAGTGAGAAATTCTCACCGAAAGCTATCCAATCATCTTGACTCTTCTTCTCGCCTTTTTATCGTCTTCTTGTGCCCGTAGTCACTGTATATATAAAAATCACACATTTTTATATTTCGATGTCTTTAAAATAAAAATCACATTTTTATTTATTCACTTTCAATTTTAAAAATCATATTTTTATAATCACTTCATATATCTAAAAATCGAATTTTTACTATGCTATTCAATATATAAAAATCATATTTTTATGCCGAAGTTCAATATATAAAAATCATATTTTTAGTTCGCTATTCAATATATAAAAATCGAATTTTTTATGCCGAAGTTCAATATATAAAAATCATATTTTTATGCCGAAGTTCAATATATAAAAATCATATTTTTATGCCGAAGTTCAATATATAAAAATCACATTTTTATGCCGAAGTTCAATATATAAAAATCATATTTTTATGCCGAAGTTCAATATATAAAAATCACATTTTTATGCCGAAGTTCAATATATAAAAATCATATTTTTTTATGCCGAAGTTCAATATATAAAAATCATATTTTTTTATGCCGAAGTTCAATATATAAAAATCATATTTTTTATGCCGAAGTTCAATATATAAAAATCATATTTTTATGCCGAAGTTCAATATATAAGAATCATATTTTTTATGCCGAAGTTCAATATATAAAAATCACATTTTTATGCCAAAGTTCAATATATAAAAATCATATTTTTATGCCGAAGTTCAATATATAAAAATCATATTTTTATGCCGAAGTTCAATATATAAAAATCACTATAAATTTCTTATTGTAAAATTACTGTAAATTTCAATTTTAAAAACACTGCTATTTTTATTTCATAAAAACTATGTTATTTTATTTTCAAATCTCTATGCTATTTTTATTCTAAATACACTACTTTTCCCTATTTTTAAAACTTTGCAAATTCAAATTCTATTTATATTCTATATGTATTTTCAAAATAAATTCTTTTACAAATTCTATTTATATTTTCATTCTAAAGACCCTATATTTTCAGATTTAAAAACAATTTATTTTCAGCTTTAAAAACAATATATTTTCAGATTTGAATTGCTATTTTTATTTTTAAAACAGTATGGATTCTATATTTTAAAACAAGTTTAAATTTCTATTTGAAAATTATGAAATTTTCTCTTTTATAAAACAAAGTAAATACATCAAGAAAATAGGGTTTGTTACCATCTCTTTCACATTGAAATCAGCCCAGGGAAATCGAAAGTCGTCATCGCCTAGGGTTTGGGATTCCAGCCACCACGAGGCGTCGGAGGAGGATCAGTCTTCACCACGAGAAGCAGCTACAAGAGAACCCTCGGCGCCCCCCAACACTGGCGAACTCGATCGTCAGCAGCGGCGGCGAAACGGACCCGAACGCCTGTTCCTTGGGAGCAAAATCTGAGTGGTTCCCAAAATGAAAATCGATCAATGTTGTTGGATCTTGAAGCGTGGAAGAAGCTCTTCCATTTTCGGGTTTGAAGTCGGGTTTAATTCGAATCCGATTATGAGGATTTGAGGGATTTCTTCTTGACCTAAATCGGCCGTTAGTTTGAAAGAGGAGGCGCGATGGAGCGTTGACCATAGGCTGAGAGTAATGAGGGTTTGACTTAGCTTTGTCCCTCTTATATATTTAATTTAATTATTATTTTTTTCCATCAAAGAGTTACCTTTTATTTCGGCCTCTAAACGAGACCCACCGCCTGTCGCCCATAGCGTTTTACCCCCATTCCGAACACCATGGGATATGTATCGCAAGCTGATTTGATTGTTACAATCAGTTTCCATTAAATTTACATTTAAAACACTTTATTGAATTTTAAACGCACATTTCGAATTACCGGGGTCACATACTGTCTCTTTAAATTCCAGAAAAATATTTTCTAGCTTCGTATTGACGATACGGTCCTAATTAAACTAGTTTCGTCGAATTCTGAGATAGTTTGAAAAATGGCCATTTTCCAGTCGATTAAAATCAACTGAAACTGGTCAAACGCGTTTTCCTTCGCCACGCTCACATATTGATTCGAAAAATTATGAAATTTGGAATCTAGCAATAACTTAACATCACGGACCCAACAAAATTGGTTTCGTCGAAATCCGAGGTCGTTTGCAAAATTGCTATTTTTAAGGGCCTTATATATATAAAAATATATATAAATTCCACAGCGACTATTTCTAATTTTAAACTGGACATATCTTATCATTCCTAAGATGAAATCTCAGTTTGTTAACTTCGTTACAAAGACATAGTTATACAGATTCAAATATTTCTTGTTTCGTTCAATTCTGACTTATATTGAATTCTGTATATTCATTTGAAATTAGAAATCGAATTTTCGAACTACCGCGCCATTTTCAATTCTATTTATAATTATATATATATATTTATATTCTATCGACGACGCGTATAATATATACGTTCGAATTCTATTCAAAATAAATTTTCTCTTCGATATTATTTAAAATAATTCATTTTAAATAATCAAAATTCAGCTAAAATTGCCAAAATAAAAATTTCAAACTGGCCCGCATTTTACGGGTTGTTACATTCAGTGCTATATTTCTTTCAAAATCCATTCAAATGATTTTTATTCAAAAATCCTTCCAAAATAAAGCTATATTCTTTTAATATACTTTTTCCAACTTCCCAGGATTTTAAATTCTTAATTCTGGTTTGAATTCAATTTCAATTTATCACATTTGTATATTTGATTTCATATACAAATTTCATTGGTTATATATATAACTATTTCTGTTTTATAATCTAATTCGATTATAATCCTAACAATCAACTTAACTATTTATAAACAATATCGTGTCCAATCTTCTGTTCAAGTGTTTATAAACTCCTATCGACATCGTGGCGTCCCACGATTCGACCAAAATTTATAATTCACTCAACAGACTAGTCAACGCAATATAAAATAGTTTTTATATCAAATAACAAGTACGCTCTCTCGTATATATATACACTCAACTCATTCTAGGATACTACTGATCCTATCTCTAATGAGCACATTCCAACAAGCCTAGGTATTCGCTCAACCTAAGCTCTGATACCAACTGTAACGACCCGGATTTCCGTAACATCAGAGTTGACTATATACATCATACGTCCAACCCAAATATCACGAAAATACGAAACATTTTTTTTAGAAGAAAGAGGTAGAAGAAGAACAGAACTAACAACATAGAATCTCACATCGCAGCGGAACAAAATATAATACATCACATCTTTGAAATACAAAATCCTAACTGTATAACATACACTTATCAGAGTACAACACTTACAACATAGCGGAACAACACTATAACTAGATAACGCTGAAGCCTCCTGCTCCAAGCTCCTTTAGATATATCTGAAAAATCCTGAACTACTTGACTGCCCGTACAAATTTAGGCACCCAAGAGTTTAGGTAGAACAAAACAAAATAAACTCCGGGTCAGTCATGGGACTGGTATGAGTAAACAGTTTAAAACAGTTTCAGAAAACTAAATGATATCTCATAAGACCACGCCATATAACATGGAAAGGGTTTTTCCCTTATGAGAATCCAACACTTGATTTAACTTTCAAAATCCCTTTGAAAGGAACTATAATCTTTATATCAAAACTCTTTTGATATTATAATAATGTCTAAATCAAGTAGATAACAATCCAGTGGAACGTTTGCATCTCACGTTCCACATATATATACAATCAAAACCGCAAGCACGTATTGGGTAATGGATTTCCAACTATGACAAGGTATGGAACCACCTTCCGCTGGTATATCTCTAGAGGAGAATACACCGAGTTCAAGAAGAACATCTTGCAACTCAGCCACACATGACCGACCACTCATTTCGCTTGAGTGTATCGAATGTATATCACCAACGATTGGGATCAGCAACCATTTCCCGAATGGGACAGCATCGACAATAGATTTTTAGAAGTAAATGAAACTCTAGATCAGGTGATTATACACCCTAATAGGTGCGACCTACATAGCCATGCTGCTTGCCCGATTTCTGTCATTTACCGGTTGATGAGGCTAGAAGCTACGCTTTATCATCACACCAGATTCACTTCGAATGTCACATCGTAAAATCCATCAAATCACCGATTGACGTCCTCAACAGTACATTATGTGTTAGCAAAAAGAAGTTTCCTTCTCCGCTTCCACTCTTGGTACGGTTGAAGAAATCAATATACGTGATCGTCTGGAAATACTCTGTCAGACATTCATCCATACAAGTCACCCAGGAACAGGATGAACTGAAGGCACTATTTCTATTAATAGAAAAAGTCCTTGCACTCTACTCCGTCTTCGATTATCTTTATATAATCTGATTCGCACGCTACTGCCGATACGGAGTGGTTCTTAGGAAAATAATCCAACCGGTCTCTCCATATTGACAACGATGGTCAAAACTTCGATAGTCTGTGATTTAACTATCGAATAAAAACAAGTGTTTCGATAGTCGTTGATTTAACTATCGAATAAAACAAGTGTTCAACCAAACATCCAACAATCACTGAACTTTTAATTAATATTCCATTAATTAAATCTATTCTCTATTTCTTATCAATATTTGTTAACCAAATATTTTCAATAACCATATTGGCCTTATACGTTATTTGGAAAACATTTCCATATATCGCCTTCTTTTATTTTCTAAACTTTAGAAAATATATGTTATTTATAATTGGAAAATATTCCAATTACTTAGCTCTTTTCCAATCTCGTTTATTTCTATACTTAGGAAACGTTCATTATTCTACTTCCAAGCTTTGCACATATTTGGGTTAAAACAGATGTTGTGTAAAACATCGTTATGACAACCCAAATACGTATTTAACAAATTCTTATTCCACATTGATCTTCGAGCCTGAATCTTGCTACTTATCAGTATATCATGAATTCAACCAAGTTGGGGTATAATTACCTCTCAGACCTTGACTGAATAACATTTAACGTCAAAACAGACAAGACTACTTACTCGAATAATCAATACCATACAACTACTTCTTTACCTTTAAACACATATATACTTTCTCTTTCTATTCTTACTAGATTTTATTCTTATACTTCCTTTTTGATTATACTATTCTATTTCTAAGTTCGTTTTCTTATCGACTTCTATATATATCGATACGTTGATTTCTAACTATCAAATTATCTTAAAAATATTCTATCTCCTTAAATTCCCGGAAAAATTCGCCATAACCTCCTTTGTACCGGGAGCATCGGGAAATTTCAAATAGCTTTCCCGGTCCTTCTCATCTCAAAAAGAAAAAGAAAAAGCCAAGCGGCTTGCCGATACGGCGCATAAAATCTCATATATGAATTAAATACATACCTTTTTGTTGGGCATTCTATTTATTTCACTTCTATACTTTATTCCATACTTGTCTCCTGTATATTTATACTTGTCCAATCTATTTAACTATACCAATCGTTTTAACTCAATTTGTTAATTAAATCTGTTGCTTAACTTTTCAGTCTATTTCACCTTCATATTTGAACATGACATGTTCAAATATATTTTAACTGCATATTAACAAATTCTAATTATACTCATACTCTCGTTTCCTTATCGACTTCTTATTCAAATTCCAATTCAATTCTATTTGAATTCTCTTTATTTAAACTTCATTTGAATTCTATTTTCAAATTCTATAGTTTAAAGTCCATTTGAATTCCCTATTCAAATTCTATAGTTTAAAGTCCATTTGAATTCTCTGCATTATTTATAAACAACGTTTATAACTTCAATTCAAATCCCACCTTTCCATTTATAAACAAAGTTTATAAATTCAATTACTTGTCCCATATTTCCATTTATAAACAACGTTTATAAATTCGATTCAAATCCCATCTTTCATTTATAAACAAAGTTTATAAATTCAATTACTTGTTTTATATACCTTCAAAACAAGTTAATATTTCTATACTTCATTTAAAATTCAAATTCTATTTATAAAAATAGAATTCCCCTTTTTAAATTTCAAATACCTTTTTCGATATTTTTTATAAATCAATATTCAAGCCCCAGGGATATTTTAAACAATCAAATCAACCAATTTTCATTCATTTGATTTTTAACACATCATATATGAATATATATATATATATATGAAATCAAACAAACACCAGATAATTTTTTTTTTTGAGGAATCCAGTTGGATTCCTCCAACCTGTTTCCCTGCATCCACAGATGTTAGCACATAAATAATACCTATCCTGCTTCGAGGCAGGATATCGCGGTATATAAGGTCATCCACTAATCATAGCGTGGAGCGTATAGGGTAATCATCCGCTATGGTACCGCGGGCATCCGCGAATGATACTGCGGGAATCCAACCAATCATCAACCCAATATATATATATATATATATATATATAATAGTCAACCAATCCTAAATAACTATATATATATTTTAAAATAATCAGACTAAACAGCATTCAAACAAGCACAGACAATTATTTTTAACACTAAAAATAATTCTAATTAAATGGTGAGTGAGGTTTACTCACCAGATTTTCCATTTGTCGAATATCCGTTTTAAATTCCATGTTATCGCTATTACGAATCATCTCGAACAAATCTCTTTGTACCTACGATTTATCAAATGTAGCGATTAACATTTATTTAGATTAACGAATAAATAAACTTCTTATATATATATCTTCTTTCCTTTTTAATGGTTACTAAATCAATTTTAACACATATAATTAAAGTAAATCTATGTATTTTTAAACATTAAACCATTTATAAATTTAATGTTTTACTTAAATAAATAATTAACAAATTAATTACCTTGCTCAACATCCATAGCTGACCAAATCAGCCCGAAACTGTCATCATTTCCAATATAGCATTTCAACGAGCAACTCACCGACACTCCACCGTACAACCATTTAAATGCTTCACTCCCTTCCAATGATTACCAGAACTTCCAATTCGCCATAAAAGTGATGTCGACCTCATCTGGAAGCTTCACAGCAACCCACGATGTCGATACTCCCTCCAGAACTCTTGCTATTCGAATCGCACAACTCCCAAATCTGCTTGCCGACATCGCTCTGACCCCCTATGCCATTGCGACTTCATCCCAGTTTAGCACCATCAATCTTCATCGAACCCTACTTCCTATCGCACTCGTCATCAAGTCAGAAACCCCCTTTCGTGTCCATTAACGAACCCTTCTGCGCCTTCAATCTTGCCGACGACTCTACCTCCTCTTGAAATTGCGAATGTCTTCAGTTGTTATCGAGCCTAAGTGAAGTCGTGGACTTCGACTTGCAATGCTCCAGTTTGAATCGCGATGCCCCAAATTGATTTTGAGAATGAGGGAAATACTACGGCTTCGATTTGGAGCGTATTGAGGAGCGGCCATTCTTATTGTTTGGATTATGAAGCTTTCGAATTCCTCTGAGCTGAAGGAAATGATCGGGGAGATATAAGAAATTGGGTTGGGTAGTCGGGGTTTTAAATCGAACTGCAAGGCCTATTTACTTTGCCTTGTTGCTTTGGTAATGTTCACACAAAAAAGATATTTTGTTTTTATTTTAATTTGTATCCTTTAAATTTAAATAACCCTTGACTCCGAACTCCTTTCTGAACCCAACAACAGTCCATTCTAGTGTAATACCCCTATTCCGGACACACTGGGATAGGTCACGAAGTCAAATTCGATCGTCTGTGGAAGATATAAATTTTAAACTGATATGAATTTAATTCAAAACAGTTAATTAAATTTCAAACTATTTATTCTCCTCGATAATATTCAAATATTATTACCATTAAAATTTCATATAAATTATTCGAACTGTTTTCAATTTAAATAAAAATTTGAATTCAACTAAATCCATTTTCTTATTCTGATAATTTAATATTTTCAATATTAAATTGAAATTGATTTTTAAATCGATAATTCCTTATAAAAATTGATTTATTTACTTAACTCAATATTTAAATCCATATTAAATATTTTAAAATAAACCCCTAAGAGTCCGGGTCATTACACAACTTATGTATTGAAAAGGATAGACAAAGTTTTCAAAATGATTTTTTGTTTAGGGGTTTGTTTATAAAGAGAGAAAAAAGAAAGAATCAATGGAAAAAAACAGTAGTCCCAATTATGGGATATTTGGGAGCATATTTGTATAATTATGGCTTTATCATGAGGAGGTTGAGGTCTTGGGGCTTCTAAATGTTTTCTTTGTTGTGAAGAAGGAATCCATGCATCACCACACAACACACGTGTGCCGCCGCCGCCATCCGTCCGATTGAATTGAACTGAGCCGGATGGGGTTGAGTATATGGGTTTCAGGTCCGGATCCAATAACATATTTTGGATCAAATTTGAGAACATTAACAGGCCAAATTTCAGCCCGTTACAAACCCAAAAATAGTTTTTAAAAGTGCTGGAATATTTATAATGTTTTGTTGACACTAGAAATGAAGGGACGTGTTGGTCTAAACTTTAAATGTATATGGTCGTTTGCAACAGTTACGAACCATTTCACACGTTAGTGACGCTTGGTGAAGAGATGCTTCCCTTCTTCTTTTATAAATAGCTATGCCAAAAAGTGTTGTAGATCAGATTTAAAAATTCTTCTTCATATGTCAATGTGCAATTCTAGAAAGTGTTGCAAAACACTACGCTACCATTACACTATTTTGAGATGACTCCAAGGCGTTGTAAATTCAAATAGTGTTGCAAACTTGTTCTCTCCTTCCTCTTCAGTCTGTTTTCTATATTGCATCATCACATACCAAATTCTAGAGTATTCTTGGTAGGATCAAAGTCGTACAAACTTTGAATTTAATTACCTGTTCCAAGGCTTCATTGAATCCTGAAAGTCGAGAGTTCTATAATCCGTTTGTACCTAATGGGTTAAACTATTGTCTGAAAGAATCTATTCCGTAGTTCCTCGAAGTTTGAAGTACAACATTATCTTTGTCAGATTCATCTCGAACTGCAAAATTTCCAAAGTGATATTTGCAGTAAAGAATAGGAATCCAAGAGTCATATTTAAATTTACGAATGGCAATGTCTTAAATATCCAAGGTTAATAACTAAATAATTACATAAAAATGCTAAAATAAAGGAAGGTTGTCAAATTAAATATTTTAATTTTAGATGTGTGTGTGTGTGTGTGTTTGTATTTGTATGTATTGTGTTTCTAACGATGTGGATGATGTATATAATTTCTATTATAATTATATGCAATTGCAAATAGCTCTCCATATAAAGGAGACTTTGCCACATTCACAAAATTCTAACACTTGGAAGAATTAAAAAAAATTGTATGCAAAAGAAATGTAAATAAATAAATGAACCAATTTAAATTTATAGCATGATAAGTTAGTTTTAATATTAAATGATTATAATTGAACGAATTTCAATTTGATTGTAGATTTCACAAGAGAATTAATATTAGAATTTAGTTGGCGCCTTCCTGTAAGAAATTGCGAGGATGTATTTTTCATAAAGTAAAGGTCTGTGACAACCCTATTTTGGATCGATTGGCATTATCAACCCTAGTTGCAAATTCAAATTCAAAAATCGAATTATACCATTTACCTTTCATCTTGTATTCATAAATTTGAACGAGACTTGGATATTGATCGAATCGACTTGAGTGCTAGATGGAGGCACCTCGAGAGGAGTCCAAGAAAGTTTCTTTGACTTCGTCAAATGGATCGAAGGAGGAGAAGGAGAGATCGGTACTAACCGATTTCAGGATTTAGGTTTTCCCCTTTTTAGATACTTTGTTTTTCTGTGTATCCAAATAAACAAGGGTCGGATCCTCTTTTATAATATAAAACAAGGTATTTTAGGGGAATGCAGAATCCGTATACCACCTCAAAGCCAATAGAAAATGTCAACATTTGATTTTCTTTTTTTAGAATGGTTCTCACCCTTTCAATTGTTCCTATGTTTGACCTTGTAGTTTACTATAACGTTGACAATAATTTAAACAATATTTAAATTATAAACAGTGGAAGACATCTACTAGTACATTGTTGTTACCCAAGTTATAATAAAATCTATGATACGATACAACCTTTTCTATGACCATTTTATCAGCGTAATTTAATCCTTTTAACCAATATATCCAAGATTAAACCCAAGGCATGAAACGTGTCATCCTCTTTATAATTTAGTCCTTTTGTCTTGATCGATGAGTATATTATATAAAACAAAACAATATTTGAGGATGCCCATGCATTTTATAATGATACTCAATCAAGGGGCCCATGGATATCTCTTCTTATATTGTAGGCTTAAATTCCATTTAGATCATTCAAATTATTTAATCGATTTGAGATATATCAGATGATCACCTTTATCGTCTACTCGGTTAAAAGTAACTTTTATGATATCAAAACACAAATATCCTCGAATAAATATATATAATGATTTCAGGTCTGAGGACCATTACATTACTATCACTTTGAGAATTACTTATGATGCTATTAGTTATGCTTCTTGAAGTTATCTTAAGTCGGGTCATTCCAGTACACTATTCTCTAATACGTATTTATTTATTGACGTTAATATCACTTATATTAATTTCAATGAGATATGATCATCAATCAATCAACATACTGGTTTCAATGTTTCATTGTTGTCATATATTCACAATAAAACTTGGCTAGGGACAATTCAGGGTTATAATACTTAATATATTACATAATATTATGTTCAAGTCATTTACTTGATACTATATAATTTTGCATTTGTAACGTCCCAAATTTTTTATGATTAAATAATTAATTTATTAAATTATTTTAATCTATTGGTTTGATAATTTAAATGGTTTAAATTAAAATATTTTGAATATTTAAATTAATACAAGTAGTGGAATAATAATAAATTTAATTCCGAAATAGTCGGAAATGGCAGGATTGGTAATATTGTGAGAATTGGGTAATTTAATAGATTCAGTTCAGTTTTGAATTGAGTTATTGTAACAATGAATTTATTTAATAAACGACAATTGAACGTATTTGTTTATAATATAATTTAAAATGAGCTCATAACATCGCGGTAGTTCGTTATATTGAGTTTTGAACTTCAAATGAATATAAAGGATTCATTATAAATTGGATTTCTTTGAAACAAGAAACATTTGAATCTATTTATCTGTATTTTATAATGGAAGTGAAAAATTGAGGTCTCGTCTTATAGATTGTGAGTTATGTCCAAATAAAATTATTAAATAGTCGCTATGGAATCGTTTATAAACCATAATGATTTATTTAATTATAATTAAATATTGGTTTCGAGTTTGGACAAGATTTTTGAGACATGTTCCCAATTTAATATATATAATTTTTCTAAAAAATTTAATTTGGAAAATAAGCAACTTTTTGTTTAATGTATTTTGTACCCTAAATTAGCATTTTGGGGACTTTACAAAATAAGTTAACTAGTCTATTTTATTATATTTTTGGGATCATGACACATTGCTTGTGACAATTATATTTTTATTTTTGCCGATAGAGATCCGTAAACGAAAGGAGTTTTACGTAACAAGGTACCCTCAGATATTAGCTTTTGAAATAAAATGCACTTATACAATGCATCCTAGGAATCCAGCTCCGTGTAAACAATGTCATTTCAGTTTCATATCTATGTTATTATTTAATAACAACCATACCTTACCTAATATTTTGTGCTATTTATAAATGTATGGTATCATAACATAACTTTTGTAGTAAAAAAACAATAACATTTAGCCTGTATAAATATATATATATGCCTTTGTCACATTGTAATAAGTGAGAGTGAATGATGAATTGTTATTATCAAGTACATAAACAAACATTTGATTCCAACAATTTTTCCATACTTCAAAGGCTAAGTAAGATGCATAATTCTAATAGTTTCAGCTTATGTATGAGTATTTATAAATTCTCAATATATTCAGGGAAATCTTTAAATAAATATATTTGTGTACATCTAATTTTCCTTCCTTCATTATGAAATAAGTTTAGTATACTGAACATCCCCACTAGAGACGCACATGAAGCCGATTACCCTGTAAGATAAAAGCTACATCAAGGCAAATCAATCTTTTTAACAACCTGCAAACCTAGGTTGAGGTACAAGACTCTACTCCTTAGTCGACAAGTAATTGCGAACACTATAAATACAGGACGGCCCCTCTCGTCCATTTTACTGAAACCCAAACAACCAGATATCTTCAAAAGTAAACCCCAATGTATATACAGCTCTCCAAAATATGGGTATGGTGTCTCGCTTTTATATAGTATGGATGGGTTCGTGGAGACAAGACAAGGTCGTACGTGGTGAATACTTGGGGTTTGTAGCTGGAGTTTGGTGGATCCGATGGGAAGGATGTTTTTGTATGGCCAGTAGCACACCTGAAACTGGTTTGTGCATGTAGGAAAAGGAAGTAGGTGGTTGGATGAAGACGCAAAGAAGATGCAGACATTAATATAAAGAAATGGATGGATCTATGGCCCTAGAAGGTGACATGGAACACTTTCCTGTAGTCATTTGCGTGAGCTTTTTTTCGTGAAACATATAATGAGGATTGGAGTGCATACGTAAGCAGTAGCAAGGATAGATGCATTTTGATGTTGAAATTTTGTACACGCACGTGGGGAAGATGAATTCAAATACTAAACGGAATATATGTAAAGAGGAAGAAGGAGCATGCAAATAAACAAAAGTTGGGTAGCAAGGATAAGGTGTAGAAGGAGCTGGAGAAGGGAGAAACACAGCAAAGGGGGTGCGTTGTATTTTCTTGAATGAGTAGCAGGTTCTGAAGCTTGTAGGGAAGAAGGTCTAACGGTCCCGGCTTTCGAACTGGTGGGTGTGCCAAAATTGGTGGATAAGGCCTAATTGTTTTAAAATTAAATTAACTTTAATTTTTGATTTAATAATGTATTAGGTTGCAACCTTAATAACTAATGCACATGTGATCCAAATTTAATAAAACATGATTTGTTAAGTTCGTATTGTCGCATGCTACATTTTGGAACATGTTTGGAGAGATTTGGAACTAGCTGGGATTTATAGCAAAATAAAATGCTTGATTCGAATCAATTGAATGTTAATCGTTATTAACGATTAACCAACAAAGTGAGTAATCTCACTAACTCTGTCTAGTTTTATAATTTTATAAATGTTATTTAAGATTGATAAAAATGATTGAATGTTGTGTGTGATGGTTGTTTGGATGATTTGCTAATTAATTGGTTGAAAATATAGATACCGTTGTATATATAAGTCGTTAGTTGAATGCTGATTCTATTTATTATACTATTTCATATTGATATGAAACTGATATTATTTATGATGATTAACATCTGTGGATGCAGGGATACAAGTTGGAGGAATCCAACTGGATTCCTCAACAATTATATTGTTATTTTTCATATACTACATTATATGATGTGATAAATAATCTATGGTTGATTATATGTGTTTGGAATGTTTGAAGTACGTACATTGACCTTGAAATAATTGGGATTTAAATACCAAAAAATATATTCGAATATATTGGAAAAGAGTTTGGGGTTTTTTAAATGGAATTTCTATTTTAAAATAGAAATTAATTTTTGATTGGCTAGAATACAATAACTTGCTCAATTACATAAAACAAGTAGTTTGGTTTGTAAACGAAGTCTATAAATGGAGTGAAATAATTATTATTAAATAAATTCGAAAAGATAAATTCAATAATGAACTAAAGGGAATTGTTTTCAAAATAAAGCGATGAAATTATTTCGATGTCGAAATGAAATTTGAATTAAATAAATAGATAAGAATTCGTAATTAGAATTCGATGATGTCGAATACTATAAGAATAATTTATTTTTAGAAATTATATATTATAGAATTCAGAATTTGACGAGATAGTTAATATTTGACTTATAACCAATAATTCATAATCGAATATGTATTAGAGATTAGGTCATAACTTATAAATGGAGTTATGAAATATGAAGTATGAACTTATTAATTAACTAGATACTTGGAATTTTAGATTGTAATGGTATTTATTATTTTAATCAAGATTTGATTTAATAAAATGAGTCCATACTTATATAGAGAAATAATATCCACATTTTAACACGAATAATGATTTACAAAGCAAACGTTTTGCAGATTTAGTTGATTATAAAAGGAAATTGGTGAATATTTGAAGTAATAAATTCTAAGATGAATTTAGAAATTGAGTTGACTTGAACGGTGAATCATTCCGAAGTTCAGAACGTTAATCGAATAAAAAATATTCGAAGGAAAATTAAATGTTGGAATTAGGAAAGTAATATTTACTTTCTATTTTTACTTGTTTAATTAATTAATATTATTTATTTATTCAAAGTAAAGAATCAAAGTTATATTTTAAAGTCGAATATTTTGGAAACAAGGATTATAATGCTATCATTATAATCTAGATTTTCCATAAAAGAGGTAAATTCGTAAATTGAATCCGAGAGTTGCATACGAAATGATTTGATAAGGAACTAAGAAATGGGACCAAGGAAATTAGAAATTGACTAGAAATTAGTTAAGTTAAATAGATTTCTAAGCATCGATCTGATGTTGGTTTCAGCCTTCGGGTTTAATACTTATAGAATTGTTCTCTTACTTGTTTACGGTTAAGGACTGATGGACGTGGAAGAATAGCAATGTGTGAATAAGGTAAGGAAATATTTTCCAATGTTAATAACATATGTTTTGAAAATACAGGATATAAGGAGTTGTGAATATATGGAAGAGTTTCCTGAAATTCGTGAGAGGCTAAACGAGTGGAGAAATATTTGGGTAAGGATATTGAAAGGAAATTGATAAATGAGATGAATTAAATAAATTATTTTAAAGAGGCTCAATGTTGTGATTAATCAGTAAAATTTCCATTTTGGAAATACGACTGTTGTTTATATATATGTTTTTCTTTGATAGTTAAATAACCGGCTATCAAAGTTATAACCATTTCTGTTGTCAAAACGGAGAGACCGGGATTAGATTTATTATCTGAAAACCACTCCGTATAGGCATTAGCATTGCGAATCGATTATGATGAAGATAATTGAAGATGGAGTTTATGCAAGGGCAATTATGGTGATCCTAGATAGAAATTTCCTAAGATGGATTTACAGAATAGTGCCTTCGGTTTGTTAGTCCTAGAACAACATTTATGGACGAATGTCTAACAGAGTGTATCTAATAGATCGCGTAAGTTGATCTCTTCAAACATACTTACGTTAGTGGCGGAGGAATTAGTTTCTATTAGCTTTATACTCGTGCTATTTTTAGGGAAATCAATTTGTGATTTGGCGGGTAAGACGATGTGGTATTCAAAGTAAATGAAGGTGCGATCTGAATAATGGTACGTTATGACCTCAAGCCTCATCAACTGGGAGATGACAAAAATCGGGCAGGCAGCATGGCTAAGTGGGTTGCACCCAATTAGGGTATATTGTCACCATCTAGAGAATATTCATATTTGTTACTTCTTTCATTTCTGTATCTCCCAGGAACGGTTATGTTGGTATACCAATCGTAAGATGACAATATATTTGGAACATTCAAAAAAAAAATGAATGGTCGGTCATGTGTGGCTGAGTTACAAGATGTTTTTGTTGAACTCCAGTGTATTCCCTCTAGAGTACACTAATTGGAAGGTGGTTCCATACCTTGTCATAGTTGGAAATCCATTCCCTAATAAGTGCCCATAGTTTTTGATTGTATATTTTATATGTAGAGCATGAGACGAAAGCGTTCTCTAGATTGATATTTACTTGTATTAGACACAATTATAATATGAGAATAATATTATTTTAAAAGAATGTTTCTGTTATCATAAGGTAAAAACCATATGTGTCTATGTGTGGATCGGTCTTACGATTATCATTTCTTTGAAAAGGATTTTGGAAAAGTTAAAATGAAATTATTGGAGTTTACTCACACCAGTCGCGGACTGACCCAGAGTTTATTTTACTATGTTTTACCCAAAACTCTTGGGTGCCCAAATTTGTATGAGGAGTCAGGTAGTCTGAATTTTTCATATACTTTGGAGGAGCTTGGAGCAGGAAGCTAAAATGTTAGATCTATATAGAGTTTATTTCCGTTGTGATGTACTCTGATGATATATGTAAGTACAAACACATTTTTTTATTTCAAAAATTGATATATATATATATATATATATATTATATTTTATTCGTTACGCTGTGAGATTCGTGTTTACTCTGATTCTGTTGTGTTGTGATCTTCTTCTTCTTCTATTCTAAATTCCTTTCTTTTTATTCCTCACCCTCTAACTTCTTTCTAATAATGATCTTATATTTTCGATGCTTTAATAGTTGACATGGGTTTTGTATTATTTTTCGGGAACGAAAATCCCCGGGTTGTTACAATGGTATCAGAGCTGAAGGTTAAATGATTACCTTGGCTCTATGGCATAACTCAATAGAGATGAGGTTAGTAATATCCTAGATTGAGTTTGAGTGTATGTATACGAGAGCGTGCTTGTAATTTTTATAAAAATGGTTTTATACCGTGGAGATTAGTTGACCAAGTGGCTTATGAATTCTGGTCAGCAATGGGGCACCAACGGTCGACAGGAGTTTCTAAGCACTCTAATGCGATGAACCGACACATTATGTTATTGAAAGAGAGTAAATGGAATAATTTTACCCAAATTATATTTTGATATAATAAAAGTATATATATTGGAATTATTATTATATATTGGATAAATCGAATTAGATTATAATCGAGATGATTATAAATAACGAATTAGAATTCGTTTAAGTATATATATATATATATATATATATATATATATATATAGACAATTTGATGAATTAAATTTGAAGTTAAGACAGATTTGGAATTAAAACTCTAAAAACCTGGAAAAGTATTTGAAATGGATTTGGGTTAAATATTTAGGAATTTTAAAATCCTGGGAAAATTTGGAAATGTTTTCCAAGCACTATGAAGAATATTTTGAAATTAATTTCAAAATTAAAATGTTTAAAAATTGTTTTAAAAGTGATATAGTATTGAACTCACTACGATCATTGGAAAATAATTATGATGATGACGGCTACATCATCGGTGTTCATTTTCGAGTTTGTGAGTGACGGATCACTACCAAATTTTTTGTTTTGAATTGTTTTGAGGAAATGAGTTGTCAAGAAATTCAAATGTTTAGAGTTGCTATTATTTTTATATGATTTCAAACTTATTTGAAATAAAATCCAGGAATTTTAATTTTGAAATTTAAATTTAACTTATGAAGTCGAATAGATTGAAATGGTAAAAGTGAATAAATAAATTTGAATTAACTTAAAACTAAGTTGAATAAAACTGGATTGGATTATAAATATTCTAGAATGGAATTGGATGGTTAAGAATAAATTTGGAATTGAGAATGGAACTGGAGTTTGAAATGAAATTTGACTTAGGTATAAGCGAATCATTAGTTTTGAGGATAAATTGATTGGAGATCAATTGGGAATACATTTGTATATGCTGAAGTGATTGCAAATGGAAGCGATAGAGCAAGATGCCCGATAAAAAGGTACAAATTTTTATTATGTCGAGTATGAGATTTATGAGTTGTTTGGCAATCAACTTGGTTGTTTGATTTTACTTTGTATTTGAAAAGGCCTAGAGAGGCTAGTTGTAGCTGTAGCGATTGTGCCGTGCGAAGGAGATGCTGACGAAATTTTTCGGAAATTTAAAGTGTTAGAAAATTTTCATAATTTTTGAAAATTTCCATTAGTAAGAAATAAATTAATATTTTAATTGAAGTAAAGTAAAGAATTTTTAACCTAGTTAATAAAGATTTGTAACATTTTCCTTACGTTATTAATTTCGAGGACGAATTTTTTTTAAAGGGAAAGGAATGTAATGTCCCAAAATTTTAGTGATTTAATAATTAATTAATTTAATTATTTTATTCTATTGGTTTGATAATTTAAATGGTTTGAATTCAAATATTTTGAATATTTAAATTAATACAAATAGTGGAGTAATAATAAATTTAATTCTGGAATAGTTGAAAATGGCAGGGTGGCAATATTGTGAGAATTGGGTAATTTAATAGATTTAATTCAGTTTAGAATTGAATTATAATAACGAATTTATTTAATAAATGATAGTTTAACGTATTTATTTATAATATAATTTAAAACGAGCTCGTAACGCCGCGATAGTTTGTTATATTGAGTTTTGAACTTCAAATGAATATACAGGATTCATTATAAATCAGATTTCTTTGAAACAAGAAACGTTTGAATCTATTTAACTGTATTTTTCTAATGGAAGTGAAAAATTGAGGTTTTGTCTTATAGATTGTGAGTTATGTCCAAATTAAATTTTCAAATAGTCGTTATGGAATCATTTACAGACCATAACGATTTATTTAATTATAATTAAATATTAACTTCGAGTTTGGATAAGATTTTGGAGATGTGTTCCCAATTTAATTTATAGAATTTTTTTGAAAATTTTAATTTGGAAAATAAACAACTTTTTGTTTAACGTGTTGTGTACCCTGAATCAGCATTTTTGGGACTTTACAAAATAAGTTAACTTGTCTATTTTATTATATTTTTTGGATCATGGCACATTGCTTGTTACAATGACACTTTTATTTTTGTCAATAGAAATCTGTAAACGAATGGAGTTTTACGTAACAGGGTACCATCAGACATTAGCTTTTGAAATAAAACACACTTATACAATGCATCCTAGGAATCTGGCCCCATGTAAACAATGTCATTTCAGTGTCATATCTATGTTATTATTTGATAACAACCATACCTTACCTAATATTCCATGTTATTTATAAATGTATGGCATCGTAACATAACTTTTGTAGTAAAAAAATCAATAATGTTTGGCTTGTATAAATATATATGTCTTTGTCACATTGTAATAAATGAGAGTGAAAGATGATTTGTTATTAGCAAGTACATAACCAAACATTTGATTCCAACAAGTTTTCCATACTTCAAAGGCTAAGTAAGATGCATTAACTCTAACAGTTTCAGCTTATGTATGAGTACTTATAAATTCTCAATATATTTAGGGAAATGTTTAAATAAATATATTGGTGTATGTCTCCTTTTCCTTCCCTAGTTATGAAGTAACTTTAGAATACTGAACACCCCCACAAGAAAAGCACATGAAGCCAACCTATCATGTAAGCTAAAAGCTATGTCAAGGCAAATCAATCATTTTAACAACCTGCAAACCTAGGTTGAGGTATAAGACTCAACTCCTTGGCCGGAAAGTAATTGCGAACACTATAAATACAGGATGTTAGCCCCTCTCGTCCATTTTACTGAAACCCAAACTACCAGGTATCTTCAAAAATAAACCCCAATGTATATACAACATTCCAAAATCTAAAAAACGATTTATATGGGTTTGTATGGAGTCTCGCTTCTATACAGTATGGATGGGTTCATGGAGATAGTACAAGGTCGTACATGGTGAATACTTAGGGTATGCAGCCGGAGTTTGGCGGATCCGACGGAAAGGACGTTTTTGCATGGGTAGTAACGCACGCGAATCTATTCTGTGCATGTAGGAAAGGGAAGTAGGTGGTTGGATGAAGACACAAAGAAGATGCAGACATTAATATAAAGAAATGGATGGATCCATGGACCTAGAAGGTGACACAGATTACTTTCCTGTAGTCATTTATGTGAGCTTTTTTCGTGAAACATATAATTAGGATTGGAGTGCGTACGTGAGCAACAACAAGGATAGATGCATTTGGATGTTGAAATTTTGTATACACGCATGGGGAAGATGAATTTAAATACTGAACGAAATATATGTAAGGCGGAAAATGGAGCGTGCGTATAAACAGAAGTTGGGTAGGAAGGATGCAGTGTAGAAGGAGCTGGAGAAGGGAGAAACGCAGCAAAGGGGTGCGTTATATTTTCTTAAATGAGTAGCATGTTTTGAAGCTTTTTGGGAAGTAGGTCTAACGGGCCCGGGTTTCGAACTAGTGGGTCTGCCGAAATTAGGAGGTAAGTCCCAATTGTTTTAAAATTAAATTAACTTTAATTTTTGATTTAATAACGTATTTGGTTGTAACCTTAATAACTAATGCGTATGTGATCCAAATTTAACAAAATGGGATCAATTAATAGCGTATGGTTGCATGCTACATTTTGGAACCGGTCTGGAGAAATTTGGAACTCACTGGGATTTATAGCAGAATAAAACGCTCAGTTCGAATCAATTGAATGTTAATTGTTATTTAACGATTAACGAACAAGGTGAGTAAACTCACTAACTCTATTCAGATTTATAATTTTAAAAATGTTATTTAATATCGATGAAAATGATTGAATGTTGTGTGTGATGGTTGTTTGGATGATTTGCTAATTAATTAGTTGAAATATATATAAGTCATTAGTTGAATGTTGATTCTAGTTATTGTAATACTTCATATTGATATGAAATTGATATTATTTATGTTGATTAACATCTGTGAATGCAGGGAAATAGGTTGAAGGAATCCAACTAGATTCCCCAACAATTATATTATTATGTTTCATATATTACATTAAATGATGTGACAAATAATATATGGTTATTTATTGTGTTTGGAATGTTTGAATGACACTGACCTTGAAATAATTTGGATTTAAATACCGAAAAATATATTTGAATATATTGGAATAGTTTGTTTTATAAACGGTATTTATAGATGGAGTGAAATAATTTTCGTTAAATAAATTGGAAAAGATAAATTCAAGAATAAACTAAAAGGAATTGGGAATTGTTTTCAAAAGAAAGAAGTGAAATTATTTCGATGTAGAAATGAAATTTGAATTAAATAAATCCATAAGGATTCGTAATTAGAATTCGACGATGTCGAATATTATAAGAATAATTTATTTTTAGAAATTATATATTACAGAATTCAGAATTTGATGAGACAGTTAATATTTGGCTTGTAACTAATAATTTATAATTGAATATGTATTCGAGTTTAGGTCATAGCTTTTAAACGGAGTTTATGAAATATGAAGTATGAATTTATTAATTAACTGGATAATTGGAATTTTAGACTGTAATGGTATTTATTATTTAAATCAAGATTTGATTTAATAAAATGAGTCCAAAATTATATATAGAAATAATATCCACATTTTGACATGAATAATGATCTACAAAGCAAACGTTTTGCAGATTTAATTGGTTAGAAAAGGAAATTGGTGAATATTTGAAGTGATAAATTCAAATGTGAATTTAAAAATTGAGTTGACCTGATCAGTGAATCATTACGAAGTTCGGAACGTTAATCGAATAAAATGTATTCGAAGAAGAATTAGACGTTGGAATTAGGAATGTAATATTTACTTTATATTTTTATTTGTTTCATTAATTTATTAAATATTATTTATTTATTTATTCATAGTAAAGAATCAAAGTTATATTTTAAAGTTGAATATTTGGAAACAAGGATTCTAATGCTATCGTTATAATCGAGATTTTCAATAAAAGAGGTAAATTCGTAAACTAAATCCGAGAGTTGCATAAGAAAGGGTTTGATAAGGAATTAAGAAATGGGATTAAGGAAATTAGAAACTGACTAGAAATTATTTAAGTTGAATAGCTTTCTGAGTATCAATCTGATGTTGGTTCCAGACTTCGGGGTTAATACTTAGGGAATTGTTCTCCTACTAGTTTACGGTTAAGGACTGATGGACGTGGAAGAATAGTGATGTGCGAATGAGATATGGAAATGTTTTCCAATGTTAACAACGTATATTTTAAAAATACAAGATATAAGGAGTTGTGAATATATGGAAGAGGTTTTCGAAAATCGTTCGAGGCTAAACGAGTGGAGAAATATCTGGGTAAGGATATTGAAAGAAAATTGGTAAATGAAAATAATTAAATAAATTATTTTAAAGAGGCTCAGTGTTGATTGATGATTAATTATTAATATTTCCATTTGGAAATACGACTGTTGTTTGTATGTAAGTTTTCCTTTGATAGTTAAATAGTCGGCTATCAAAGTTTCTAATCAGTATGGAGAAACTGAGATCAGATTTATTATCGGAAAACCACTCTATATGGGCATCAGCGTTGCGAATCAATTACGACGAAGATAATTAAAGATGGAGTTTATGCAAGGGATATTGTGGCGGTCCTAGGTAGAAATTGCCTAAGATGGATTTTCAGGATAGTGCCTTCGGTTTGACTAGGTCTAGGACAACGTTTATGGACAAATGTCTAACAGAGTATATCTAATAGATCGCGCAAGTTTATCTCTTCAAACGTACTTACGTTTGTGGCGAAGGAATTCATTTCTCTTAGCTTTATACCCATGGTATTTTTGTGGAAATCAATTTGTGATTTGGCAGGTATGACGATGTAGTATTCAAAGTAAATGAAGGTGTGATCTGAATAATTGTACGTTATGACCTCAAGCCCCATCAACCGGGAAATGACAAAAATCGGGCATGCAGCATGGCTAAGTGGGTCGCACCCAATTAGGGTATATTGTCACCAGCTAAAGAATATTCATAATTGTTATTCTTTTATTTCTAATTCTCCTAGGAATGGTTATGTTGGTACACCACTCGTAAGATGACAATATATTCGGAACATTCAAGCGAAATGAATGGCCGGTCATATTTGGTTGAGTTAGATGATGTTCTTGTTGAATTCTAGTGTATCCCTTCTAGAGTACACTGATTGAAAGGTGGTTCCATACCTTGTCATAGTTGGAAATCCATTCCCCAGTAATTGCCGGCAGTTTTTGATTGTTTATTATATATGTAGAGCGTGGAATGAAAGAGTTCTGCTAGATTGATATTTACTTGTATTAGAAACTATTATAATATCAGAATAATATTGTTTTAAAAGAATGTTTTGGTTATCTAAGGTAAAAACCATTCGTGTTTATGTGTGGATCGGTCTTACGATTATCATTTCTTTGAAAAGGATTTTTGAAAAGTTAAACCGAAATGATTAGAGTTTACTCACACCAGTCCTATGACTGGCACAGAGTTTACTTTGTTTTGTTTTACCCAAAACTCTTGGATGCCCAAATTTGTACGGGCAGTCAAGTAGTCGGGATTTTTCAGATACTTTGGAGGAGCTTGGAGCAGGAAGCTAAAATGTTAGATCTATATAGCGTTTATTTCCGTTGTGATATACATTTGATGTACTCTGATGATATATGTATTTACAAACATAGTTTTGTATTTCAAAAATTAATACGTATTATATTGTATTCGTTCCACTGTGAGATTCTATTTACTCTGGTATTGTTGTGTTGTGAACTTCTTCTTCTTCTATTCTAAATTTCTTTCTTTCTATTCCTCAACCTCTAACTTCTTTCTACTCATGATCTGGTATTTCTGATGCTTGAATAGTCGACATGGGTTTTGTGTTGATTTTTAGGATCAAAAATACCCGGGTCGTTACAGTATTATTATTCTAAGGAGTTCTATTATGTTAATATTTATATTACACAGTTAATATAACATAACAGAATCTTTTATTCAAAATAAAAATATAACATCAACAATGTTATTATTCACATCAAACAGATTGCCTTTAGGGCACAAACTTTAATAATCTCTCACGTGCACTAGAGTCAATCACTCGTGTATCGTATACCCATGAAAATAGTGTGACTATCATTTTTCTGCTGCGATAAAGCTTTAGTCAGTGGGTCTACAACATTATTATCCATCAGAACTTTGCAGATATGTATATTTCCTCTATCAATAATTTCACGGATGAGATGATATCATCGAAGTATGTGTTTGGACCAATGATGTGATTTAGGTTCCTTAGCCTGAGATATGGCGCTATTGTTGTCTCAAAAAAGATCTGTTGGATCAACAATGGATGGAAAAATATAATGTTCAGTAGTGAACTTCTTAATACAAATAGCTTCTTTAGCAGCTTCAAAAGCAGCAATGTATTCAGCCTCCATAGTCGAATCAATGATTGTTTCTTGCTTTGAACTTTCCCAGCTTACAGCAACACCATTTAGGAAAAAAACATAGCCCTGCTGTGACTTATGGTCATCTCTATCATCCTGGAAACTAGCGATTTTGTAATCTTTTACCATTAATTCCTCTTCACCTCCATATATGTAACACCTCATAATTTTATAACACACTATAGATGATAAACTAAGGAATATTTAATTAAGTATTTGGAATTTATTAAAATGGACTGTGCCATTGCATTCGTCTCAGAATTGTGCTTGAGTAGACTCCGAGTTTGCCTAAAACAGACATCGTATGAAGAAGTTATTAAGGTTTGAAGTTTGCACATATATAGGCTAATTATATATAAATAAAACATTATAGAAATTCAAAATAATTCAAAATTAGAAGACGCGAGCATGGGTGGGAATTTTCCCACTATGGGTGTTGATCCAGGGATCGACCCCATAACAGGGGTGTCGACACCATCAAGTGGGTGTCGACCCGCATGTCGACCCCCTTGAGATCTGGGCAGAATTCATTTCTGCGTACATAGACTCCTTTCTTAGTTAGATTCGTTGACCCTATGCTATAAATAGGACCCTATACCCATTGTTTTATTCATCTAAATCAATGGCGATGGTGAGATGCTGTTCCAAGTTCCAACTCAAATTAAATTAGCCTTTTCTTCAGCAACGACGATTCATACGTATTCAAAGATCGTTGATCCAACATCAACACGCTTTCCTCAGTTTTCTTAGATCCATTCTCTGCGAGTCTACGTTATTTATAGATATGAATACTTAAAAGTTAATCTTGGCATAACAAGAATTGGATCTAAGCCTATGACAAATTAAATCATATCAGATCTGCCATTATTTGTATATGTAATTCACTATTTAGATCTCATATGCCTATTTGTGACATCCCTATTATGTTAGTTGGCTTAATCATGTCATTGTGCCTAATCAGTTCTATTATCAGATGTTCATCAGATCAGTTCTTATATGTTTATCTTGTTATTATACCCAATTCTGTCACTATATGCTTATTTAATTACTATGCCTATTTCTGCCATCATATGTCTATCTTGATATTTTGCTTATTTTTGTCCTCTTCCCTTCTTCTGTTCCCTTTTTATTTTATAGCCAGGCTACCTTCGAGCCTAGGCATACCGCTGAAATATGCAAAACGCGTGAAATTGGGAACAAGGAGTAAACGTTAAAATTGGGGCATAACTTGAATTGAATACATGAATATGGATTTGGGTCATAAATCAAATTGCGATTTAGATCTTAATTTGGGGCATATGGTGCATGATGAATATGACTTGGAAAAAGGGGCATGAAAACCTATAATGAAATAGGGATAATTGTTAAATAGTGAAAATACCTAGATTAACAGTAATTAGAAACTGTAACCGCATTTAGACACGAGGTTAGATTACACTTGTGGTAGAAGTCTGCCCGGACCCGCCCGCTATGTCTAGCAGACCACAGGTGGTGTATTTAATGTGAGGGGTCTAGGTGCATAAATACATAACGTGATGAGACACGAGGTTAAGTCCGACTTGTGGAAGAAATTTGCCCGGAGCCGCCCGACATATTTAGCATCCAAAAGTTGTATTCTTAATGTGGGAGATCTAGCATATTATAACCATAAATGAATGAATGAAAATGAATTTGAATACTTAACAAGATTGAATCCATAGGGATATCATGAACTTGTTAACTTGAGTAGGGGTTAAGTAAACTTGCTTGAAACAGTGGGAGGGTTAAGTATATCTTGGGGTGGTGGGTAATATTTATATATATAAGACCACAAACTTAACCTGTTGGGTTTATGCAATCTTGTTACACTGGTAAGGCATAACCTGTAGAAATCCTAGTAGTGGGTATGCAAGCGTTGGGGGAAGCTTATATCATCTTGTGTGTGTGACCCGTTTCAGTCAGTAACCCATACATAGGTATCAAACGAGTACTCCGAACTAGGTCGGAGTCGTGGCACACTTACTAGGTTGATTGTAAGAGATCCAAAAAGGGGACGGTGTGGGCGGCGTATTCCGATGGGGTCATGTGCGTGCATGGGTCCGGACAAGAGGAGGCTAAGACGCCGTGACATCGGTAGATATGGTTGTGCACATCCTGAAAACGAAGGTTGCCACTTTAGGAAGTGATACATCCTATAGTGGGGCCAACACGGGGTATTTATAGAGTAGAGAACAAATTAATTGGGGTAGTAATTAGGGTACATCTAGACTCTGGTATGTTTAAGAGCCCATTATTATCCTTAGGGATAACTGCAGTATGTTCAGTTGGGCTGCCTGTTAATTGTATTGGGTTAAACCTCTCACTAGAAGTACTCCTAAGTCTACCATCTTGTACTTGTTGGGGATCACCTTGTTCTAGTGATACTAGTATTGATGCAGAGAAAGAAAAGTGTTAGGGAAGCACTATTTATTCCATCATGTTTATCCTGTTTACTTGTCATACCTACCTTGCATGCTTTATACCTCTTATCCAGTTTATATGCCTGTCATGATGTTTTTGCTTATTTATATGCTAAAAGTAACTGGACTCGCTAGACTTTATGTCTGACCTATTTTATTTCCTCTTCTTTCCCTTTCATTTCCTCCCAGGTTCTCAGGGTGGGAATACTTAAGCTTGATCAGGATTCTTCTTTCCTTCCGCTTGGAGCTGCTTAGATGTATTGCTTTATAGTACAAGACATAGTTGATGTACTGGGTTTTATATATTTCAGACTCATGATGTAACTATGTTTTGAACCACGAGCTTTTTTGCTTCATAAAGTTTTAAATTTCGCTGTAATTTTATATCTATCTTGTAATATTTCTGTTTTTGTTTACCTATAACGCTTCACAGAACTTAATGCATTCTCTTAATGAGGGACATTAACGGATGTGAGGTGTCACACTTGGTATCAGAGCTGAAGGTTACCAGATTGGATAAAAGATTTTGAAAATTGTTTTCAAAAAGGTTTTAATAGAAAGCATTTTCAAAAGAAAAGTTTGCTTTGAAAAACATATTCCCCAAAGCCATATGTAATATCTTTCGATTCTCTGTTTGAATCCCTTTTCCTTTTCTTTTCAGCATGTCTGGGGAACCTAATATTCCTAAGGGCGTCACGATACCAGGCTGGTTCCGTAGGTATCTTGAGGCCACGCCGTCTGCCGGTGGTCAAGAAGACATTCCTCCCCCACCTGCAGCCGCTTCTGCTCCTCCTCCTTGTGCCGATAATTTCTTTAAGATATGCAAAGATTTATGTGCTATGGGCGTAAATCCATTCCGAGGAACTGAGACCTTTATAAAAGCAAGGAATTTGTAATAACCTGGAAATTCTGAGCCAATTTAAACATTTTAGTTTGGCAATTTTAATGAATTTTGAATATTTAAAATGGATTATTTTAAATAATAACGATGGAAAATTTATTTTTGATGAAGTTAAAACGAATAAATTTATTTTAATTATAAAAACGAGCCTGAAATGGCGCGACAGTTTGAAAATTCGATTTCGAATTTCAATTGAATATACAAAATTCAATATAAGTCAGAATTGAATGAAACAAGAAATATTTGAATCTGTTTAACCATATCTTTCTAACGAAGTGAAGAAACTGATATTTCACTTTAGAGATGAGAAGATATGTCCAGTTTAAAATTCAGAAAAGTCGTTGTGGAATTTATATATTTTTTAATATATATAAAGCCCTTAAAAATGGAAATTTTGCAAACGACCTCGGTTTTCGACGAAACCACTTTTGTTGGATCCAGGATGTCAAATTATTGTTAGATTTTAAAATTCATAATTTTCTGAATCAATATGTGACTGTGGCGAAGTTAAACGTGTTTTAACTGTTTAGTCAATTTGGATTGATCAGAAAATGGCCATTTTTCGAATGATCTCAAAATTTGGCAAAATTAGTTTTGTTAGGACTGTATCGTCAATACGAAGCTAGAAAATATTTTTCGGGAATTTTTAGAGTCCGTATATGGCCCCGGTAAATTGAAATGTGTGTTCAATTTCAATATATAGAGTTATATTTTGATTTTGACCAAAACTGATCGAAACAGCTGAATTGTCTTGAGATACATATCCCATTGTGTTCGGAATGGGGGTATTTAGCTACGGGCGACAGTCGTTGGGTCTTATTTGGGATAATTAAATATAATATAAATAAATTAATAAAAATCCCTTATATTCCCTTTCCTCCCCCCCTCGTTGACTACGGTTTTCAAAATAGAAAAAAAATTGCGATATTCTCAGATCCTCCGCCCGCAGCCCTGGGGGCTCCACCGTCGTGCCGCCTCATCATCGGACCCACGCGCCCCTTCCTGTTCCCCCTGGCCGTCCATCCTCGTCCCCGTCGCCCCTCCACCCATCTCGGGATCCACAACCCAGTTCGGCCCCAAACACCCCCGCCGGCAAACCTTAGCTGCCTCCGACCTGACCGCACCACCTCCACAGCCACCTGCGCCACCCCGACCTTCCCCTCCAACGTCGAACCCCCCGCACTCCAACTCTGGCCAACGAAGTGAGTATTTTCAATTTACAATTTAATTTAATTTTCAGTTTTTGGTCTAGATTTTTATAAATAAGAAGTTTAGATTTTTATGCATGAAAAAGGTAGGATTTTTAATTAAGAAAGATTATATTTTTGATGATAGAAAGAAGTGGTTTTTCATAATAGAAAGGAGTGTTTTTATTTAGGAAAATATACGATTTTCAAACTAGAAAGATACAATTATTATGATAATAAAAATATGATTTTTATATAGTAGAGATTCTAAAAATATAATTTTTATATAGTAGAGAATATAAAAATTCAATTTTTATATATATGAAATAGCGATAAAAATTCGATTTTTATATATATGAAGTAGCGATAAAAATTAGATTTATATATATATATGAAGTGGAAATAAAAATATGATTTTTATGTACATGTTGTGATAATAAAAATGTGATTTTTAATGTGAACAACGGGAAAAAGTCGCATTGGAATTTCAGACAAATTTGAACCATTCAGAAATAAAGAATGGCAGAGTGGAACCCAAAGGTGAGAACTTCTCACTTTTAATTTGTTTTCTAGTTGAAATATTTACTAGGATGCAAACGGTGCTTAGCAGCACCTGACACCCGTCGTCCACAGACCATGGATGACTTGTTTGTTTGATTGATGTGTTGTGAAAAATGATTATGTGTAGTGGAATGAAATAAATTATTTTATGGTTAAAAATATAATTATTAACGTGTATATAAAATAAATAGTTATAAACAAATCGGACGATTTGTTTATGTACACACATTTGACTGATATGGATTGGGACGATAAATTTTACACATCGCACAACTGCACAAATAAAACCTGTGTTTGATTGTTTGAAAATCCCAAATGGGTGCTAGGATGAAATTGGCCATACACTAGTCCCAATAATTAGCTGTATGTCGATTTATTGATTAACAGACTATTATTAGCGTTAAATATTTATGTTTGATGCTTATGCAGTGTAGAATGTGATTTTGGGTTTATCATGAGCTGTGTTTCAAATGACATTAGTTCTTTAACCCAGTTAAAGATAAGATTTATTTCCTGGATTTGAATAATCACAAAGTAATGATTTTTGGAAATTAAAACCAAGTGGAGTTTTAATGAATCTTTAATTAGATTGAAATGATCGAGAATGGAGTATCAGCAGTTTTGCTCCAGGCGATAGTTAAATTTTTAATTAGATTTGAACGTGAAATGGTAATTGAATTTACCGATAACACCATGGCGTTAGATATGAAGTATGACCAGTTTTGCTTCATGGGATGAATAGGTTGGGGTTGGGAAATTTAACAAGAGATTACTTCGGTAAGGTTCGCTAATCCCTACTAGTTTGGATAAACCATAATTTGGTTTGAATTGACATTCAAAAGAAGATTAAAGAATAAATTTAAAGAATTTATCTTTGATAAAATTAATGGGAACCTTACCTCAAGTGTAAGAATATTTAAATAAAAGAATATTCTGAATTGGAATGAGGCGTATGTTGTATTTGTGTAACAAATGTTTATTATATACGCGAGTTATTCGGAAAGGCCGGGTTTATCCCATTCTGAATAACTGAATCAACGATGTGTCGAGGATGAAGACGGTGGTCGAAGACCAGAGGTCTTCACATCGTTTGGATAATTACTGATGATCTTGATTGGGCTGTACACCCAAAAGGAAGGAATCAGTTGGTGATCGTCCAGACGTACTTAGAGATCGATGGATATGCGAGGTACAAGGTGCCTCCGGTTTCGTTCAGACCCAGAACGGACTTGTAAATGGACTGTGTGTCTGACATTGGATATCATTCTGTGTGATTGATGGATATCGGTTGCATGGAGTGGTTTGCCTGTGTGGCATGCTAAGATGCAAATGATTACGGCTTCTGTTGAAAAGCAGAGTCTTGTGGTTGATGATCAAAGCGCCGCTTTTGTGGCACAGCTTTGTGTAGCGTTAATTCGCGAGGCTCACACCCCGGCTGTGAACCAGAAACGGGAGAGGACCTCAGGGAAGACATGCGTTTCTTTCTAGCTAGGGTGGTGTCAGTGACCTACCAGCCCTGACATTTATATTATTTTCACTTGTGTGGTTATTGGATTGCGAGGCACCTCGGATATATCGGTGACTATGTGGAGCCGATGGAGTCATTTGGCTCATTTACGCCCCAAAGGGCGGGGAAACGCAGTGTTCAGACATAATAATCCACATCGGTGGACCGGCCCTGACGATCCAAGGCTTGCCTGCGCGCTTGCTTGAGACATGAGCTAGATTGTCTCGAAAACGGTGAGGACGATCCCTTGCCACGGTTCACAGATGGAAATCCAACATCCAATACGTGACTTTGCGGTTTTGATTGTAGAACCTATATATGGCGACATAGTGGTATGGGCACTTATGCCGTCTATGATTGATACTTATATTTGAAATTTTTTTGACACTATAAACTTATAGTAAAAATAAAAGATGAAATTTAGCGTATCAAGTATTCTTTGGCTATTATAAGGTAAAGCCCTATCCTCCGGCTTGTATTGCATTGTGTGATGGGATCTGGGTCTTATAATAGCTTCATTGTTCTTTATTTAGCATTGCGCTGTTGTTTTATGCACTGGTATTCTTGGGAGGAAACCCGTTCCGTGTTATACGACGTGGTCCCTTGATTTACCGAACTTTAAAATAAAGATTAATAACTGTTTTATTTCTCACACCAGTCACATGACTGACCTGGAGTTTAATGTTTTAACCTAAACTCTGGGTGCCCTTATTTTGACACGGGCAGCTAGTAGTTTTGGTTTTGCAGATTTATATTCACAGGATCCTGATTTGCAGCTGGAATGATATCCGGAAAGCTCTGTATCCGTATATCTCTTTCACTTGTGTTTTGTATTATTTTTCCGATGCAGTAATGTAATTAAATCTCTCATATTTCTTTGATGTATAATATTTATTCATACTCTGTATATTCTTGTAATCTGATGGAATTGTTGTAATTAACAATGCAATGTTCTTCTGTTTGTGTTCCGATTCGTCTTGTTCTCAAAACAATCAGGGGTTTCGAACGGTCTGGGTCGGTTTAGCAATCAATTCGGATTGATCGGAATTTCCCAATTGTTACAGAATAGGCTTAAAGAGATGGATGATTTGTTTGGAATTTTGAAGTTGACGATCATAGAAAGATTCAGTTGGCCGCTTGGCTACTGAAAGATGAGGCTTCATTCTGGTGGGAGGTGACGCAAGCGGGAGGTCCAGTGGAGACTTGGGATGATTTCCGATAGAGATTCAAAATGAAATTTCTTTCTCAAGCAGAGAAAAGTATGCAAATGGAAAGGTTTTTGGCACTCAAACAAGGAGACATGACTGTCAAAGAATATGTCAACAAGTTCAATCAACTGGCAAGGTTTGGTTTGGAGCTAGTAGATACCCTGCATAAGAAAGCTTTGCGGTTTGCTAGAGGTTTGAATGACCCCTTCATGGGTGGCTATGTCTCATATTCCAATGGTTGCAACTTTTGAGAAACTTGTTGATATGGCATTGATGCATGAGGAAGATAAAGGTGAAAAGGAAGAAGCTAAGGTTGAGGAAACACAAAGTAAGAAAGTGTGGCCCAAGAAAGGACAACAACAACAACAACAAAAGAAGAAGGGCGTAAAGGATGGCAAGGCTAGAGATAAGAGGAAGTGCCATAATTGCGGACGAGAGGGTCACTTGATCAAAGACTGCAAAAGAAAGAAGAATGCTTGTTTCAATTGCGGAGAGGTCAGACGCTTTTCTAAGAAGTGCCCGAAGAATCAAGGACAAGATCAAAGGACAAGATCTTCTGGAAGGCAGGTGCATGCTCTCGTGGCCAGTGCACCAGATAAAGGTAGGAAATTTTCCGTTGAAGGTTTGATTTCTCTTTCCAATCATCCTATTAGAACTCTTTCTGATCCGGGCGCTTCACATTCTTTTATATCTGATTCTATGGTTGAGTCTCTACACCTTAATACTAGTATGGTTGTGGATCCCGTTGTTGTCTCAAACCCCATTTGTGGTACGGCCCATTTATCTATGATTTATCGGGCATTGAGAATATCTGTATTGGGCATCAAGTTTGAGTGCGATGCATATGTGCTTGATTTCATGAGCTATGGTTTGATTCTAGGGATAGATTTGCTAGCCATGTATGGTGCCATTCCGGACTGTGAGAGGAAGGTCGTTAGACTTTTGACTTGCTATGGGAGGACCCTCGAGATTTCTTGTGACCTTAAAGGGTCTGTCATGCTTAGCTTCCTAGAATCGCTTGATGCATCTATTAATGATTTACGATCTGTACCAGTAGTCTGTGAATATCCTGATGTTTTTGATGAGGTTCGGGCTTACCCCCAAGGCACGAGATTGATATTCGGATATACTTGGTGGATAATGCAAAGCCTGTTGCATTGCCTATGCGCCTTATGTCTCCAAGAGAAAGAAGGGAGCTCAGCAAGCAAGTAGGGGAGCTACTTGAGAAAGGGTTTATTAGGCGAAGCATATCTGAATGGGGTGCTTCGGTAGTATTCGCAACTAAGGAGATGGTTCGCTTCGCTTATGTGTGGATTATAGGGAGTTGAAAAAACTCGCTAAAAAGAATAGGAACCCACTCCCGAGGATAGATGATCAATTTGACCAGCTTGTTGGTGCATCTTTTTTCTCTCAGTTAGACTTAGCCACGGGGTTTCATCAGTTGAGGGTGGCTGAGGACAATATAGACAAGACCGCTTTTAGAACTCTAGATGGTTTCTTCAAGTGGCTCGTTATGCCTTTTCGGTTGATGAATGCACCCGCCTACTTTATTGATCTGATGAGTAGGGTGTTTTGAGAGTTTCTAAATAAGTTCGTTGTGGTCTTTTTGATGATATCTTGATTTTCTCGAAGAGAGAGGAAAAGCATACCCAACATTTAAGGGAGGTCTTGAAAACTCTCTGTGCACACCAGCTTAAGGAGAAATTTTCCAAATGTCATTTTTAGAGAAAACAAGTAAGATTTCTAGGGCACATGGTCTCTAAAGATGGGATAGCAGTGGATGCCGCGAAGGTAGTTGCAGTTCAAGATTGGCAGATCCCAAAGAATGCAACGGAGGTGAGAAGTTTTCTTGGATTAGCGGGCTTTTATAGGAAGTTCATTAAGGACTTCACAAAGATATCATCCCAACGGGAACAAAGTGTTCATAGTATACACTGATGTATGTGGGGCAGCGCTTGGTGCGGTTCTGATGCAAGAGGGAACGGTAGTATGTTATGGGGGTAGACAGCTAAGGGTTAATGAAAAGAACTACCCTACCCATGACTTAGAATTAGCCTCCATAGTATTCGCGCTTAAGACTTGGCGTCATTATTTGCTTGGAGAGAAATTCGAGTTTTATACTGATCATAAATCCCTCAAGTGCTTGTTCTCGCAAAAGGATCTCAATTTGAGGCAACAAGGACGGATGGAATTCCTAGCATCCTATTACTTTGAGTTTGCTTATACCCCTGGCAAAGGTAATGTTGTGGCAGACGCATTGAGTAGGCACAGGATGGCCTTAAGTCCTCTGTTTGTGGAGAGGAAAGGCTTGGAGTTTATACCGACTTTTGACTTTAGACCCTCTATCGAGTTTATACCTGGCCTATTGGCATCACTAGAGGTGCGACCTACTCTTTTGGATCAGATAGGAACTTCGCAGCGAGAGGATCCACAGATTTTAGACGTCTTGGATAGGCTCAGTAGAGGGGAGACTTCTATTCACCTAAGTAGATATTCCACATACGATAGAGGGTGGTTGCGATGAGATGGAAGGCTTTGCGTTCCCCTAAGTTGGGAGTTTGTTGAAGGCAGTCCTTGAGGAAGCCCACCATTTCAAGATGACTATACATCTAGGCAGTGATAAGATGTATAGAGATTGGCACCAAGATTTGTAGGGCCCTTTCCCATAACAGAAAGTATTGTCCAAGTGGCCTATAGAGTAAAGCTACCGGAGAGACTGTTTGGCGTTCATGATGTCTTTCACGTTTCTCATTTACAGAAGTGTTTGCATGATACTGCATAAGTAGTTGAGCCGAGTATGCTTGAGGAAGTGGAAGTAGAACGGAAGGCGATAGTTAGACGAGTTCCTACCCGTATTCTTAGATTAGAAGTTAAGAAGCTACGCAACAGAGAAGTAAAGTTGATGAAAGTTCAGTGGGGAGATAACTAAGAGGGTGCAACTTGGGAGACCAAAGACAAGATTTGCGCTTCGTACCCTTTTCTTTTCAAGGATATGTTCTTAACTTCCTTTCCAAAGCTTTTATTCATGCTTGTTTCTATCACTTAAAGTATATCCTATCGATCAAATCTTCGACCTTTAAATAGGAATCTCATGGATGTAAACATGTGTTTGAGACATGTTATGTTTGATGGATAGAAGTGGATGCAAGTGTTTTCTAGTGGTTGCTCGTGGATGCATATACACACATTTGGCACTAGATCGGTTCAATCACTCTCATACTACATATGGATGTCGATGCATTTTTCTTCTTTTCATGGATGAAAATGGGTTTATCATCATATGTATGTTGCATTTGGATGAATGACTACGCACACATATAGAACTTACATGTTGTAATAGGACTATCTGCATACATGTTGGATTCATGGCACTAACATACATTGCATTAAGGAAGTCGTCGGAATCAGTATACCGTGTGATCTTTCGCTTTGGTATAAGGACATATACACACACCTTTACACATATTCATATAAGCATTAGAAATCTTTAACGAAAATGGATGCCTTTAATTGGTGGATGAGTACATGGATGATGGAAGTTAGGATATACATTCTTCTTAACTTGGAGATTTCGAGGACGAAATCCTTTGAGTAGCGGAGAATGTAACACCCCGTGATTTTATAACACAATAAAGATGATAAACTAAGGAATAATTAATTAAGTATATGGAATTAAGTAAAAAGGACTGTGCCATTGCGTTCATCTCGGAATTCTACTTGAGATAGACTCCGAGTTTGCATGAAACAGGCATAGTTTGAAGAAGTTATTAGGGTTTGAAATTTTCACATATATAAGCTAATTATATGTAAATAAAACATTTCAGAAATTCAAAATAATTTGAATCAGAAGATGCGAGCCTGGGCGGGAATTTTCCCGCTATGGGTGTCAACCCAGGGGTCGATCCCATAATAGGGGTGTCGATACCCATGTCGACAATATCAATGGGGTGTCGACCCCCATGTAGACCCCCTTGAGATCTGGGAAAAATTCATTTCTGCATACATAGACTCCTTTCTTGGCTAGATTCGTTGATCCTATGCTATAAATATGACCCTATGCCCATTGTTTTATTCATCTAAATCAATGGCGATGGTGATATGCTGCTCCAACTCAGATTAAATTAGCCTTTTCTTCAGCAATGACGATTCAAACGTTTTCAAAGAACGCTAATTCAACATCAACGCACTTTCCTCAGTTTTCTAAGATCCATTCTCTGTGAGTCTACATTATTTGTAGATATGAATACTTAAAAGTCAATCTTGACATGATATGAATTGGATCTAAGCCTGTGACTAATTGAATCATATCAGATCTGCCATTATTTGTATATCTAATTCACTGTTTAGATCTCATATGCTTATTTGTGACATCCCTATTATGTTAGTTGGCCTAACCATGTCACTATGCCAAATCAGTTCTGTTATCACATGTTCACCGGATCTGTTCTTATATGCCCATCTTATTATTATGCCTAATTCTGTCACTATATGCCTATTTAATAGCTATGCCTATTTCTACCATCATATGTGTAACTTGTCATTATGCTTATTTCTGTCCTCTTCCCTTCTTTTTTCCCTTTTTATTTTATATCCAGGCTACCATCGAGCCTAGGCATACAGCTGAAATATGCGAACGCGTGAAATTAGAAACAAGGGGAAAACGTTAAAATTGGGGCATAACTTGTATTGGGAAATTTGGGCATAACTTGAATTAAATACATGAATACGGGTTTGGGGCATAAATCAAATTGTGATTTAGATCTTAATTTGGGGCGTATGGTGCATGATGAATATGACTTGAACAAGGGGCATGAAAACCTATAGTGAAATAGGGATGATTTCTAAATAATGAAAATGCCTAGATTTACAGTAATTAGAAACTGTAACCGCGCTTAGACACGAGGTTAGATTACACTTGTGGTAGAAGTCTGTCCGGAACTGCCTAACATATCCAGTGATCATAAATGGTGAATCTAATGTGAGGGGTCTAAATGCATAAATACGTAATGTGCTGAGACACGAGGTTAAGTTTGACTTGTGGAAGAAGTCTCCCAGGATCCGCCCGACATACCAACATCCACAAGTTATAGGCTTAATGTGGGAGTTCTAGCGCATTATAACCATAAATGAATCAATAATAATGAATTTGAATACTTAACCTGATTGAATCCATAAGGATTGCATGAACATGTTAACTAGTAGGGGTTAAGTAAACTTGCTTGAAACAGTGGGAGGGTTAAGTATATCTTGGGGTGGTGGGTAATATATATATATATATATATATATATATATATATATATATATATATATATGAAAATTGGTTCACTTTTATTATCTAAGAAATAGCAATACAAAAGACAGCTTAGCATACTAACCGTTACAAACTAAAATAAATGCGCAAAAAACATGAAAATACAAGTAAGTCCAAAACTAACTTAAGATAAAACCGGCCCACGATAAGGCCATCACCCACTTGCAACTCACTACTCCACTCTGCACACTCACTACTCTTGCAAATAAAACTACAAGAAATATCTTTCTGGAAAAACAGATGAAGAATTAGCCCATCAGATCAAGCATTTGGCTGCAAAAAGACTTAGCTCATCCATTTCCAAATATCCCTAAGTATGTTTTACTTCAATATACAGCGAACAAGTCTTCAACAACTGATTTTCATAGAAAGGATCAATGATCAAAATTCACATTTCCATGTGAAACCATAAATGGGTACACATGATCTCCATGAAAACGATGAAAATGATCATTGAAAATATACCTAAACTACCCCCGAAATGGAATATCCCCTACTATATATGTGTATGCAATCTTCCTGTAACACCCCGTGTTTTTGATAAACCTTAAAGTAACGAATTAAAGAATAATTAATTCTAAATTTGATAATTAAGGGAAATGGGTTATGCCATTGCGTTCGTCTTGGAATTTTGGTGGAGATAGAGTTCGAGTTTACGTGAATTGGACTTCTTATGAAGAAGTTATGGCATTCGGAAGTTTCAAAAATTAAAAATTCAAATTTAAACACAGAAAAGGGCAGGATAGGAAAAATTCCCGCCCAGGCCAGGTCGACCAGGAGGTCGACCCTAGTGTCGACCTACCCTACAGGTCGACCTACCCCCTCCCCCCCCCCCCGGGGCAGATTTGAAAGGATGACGATTTCTGACTCCCTGCTAAGTCATTAGGGCTGAGGTGTTATCCTATCTTGACTCGATGGTCTTGATTACTTCTAGGGTTGATCTGACGGCTTTAAATTAGTTAAACCTCTATAAAAGCAACCAAACTCTCAACCCTAAATCACAAATATTCATACCAAGAGCCTCCATTCCATCAATGGTGAACCTAGAATAGTCGTTATCTCTTTCAACTCGAAGGCAAGATTGAAGCTACGTCAAAATTAAATATAATCTAATTCAACTAAGAAAATTCAACGATCTACGTCAAAGGCGAGCAACTCAATTTCAGAATACAGATCCCAGAACTCAAGAATTCCTTTTTGTTTGTAAGTGTAGTTATCTTTCAGATGCGAATGAATTAAAGACATGGTTTGTAATGAATTGTAAAATAGAATTGTATCAAGTTGTATGTGATGTTGATTTGTGTGTATTCATGTCTATTCTATCGTATATGCCTATGAATTATTGTGGTCTATCGAACCTATCATATTATGTGTAAATTGGTGAATAAACCTATGATGTTATGAAATTATCATATATACATTTGGTGATATTATGATACATACAAGTTTTAGGCTAAGTCTCATCGTTTATGCCTAATTGTTTAGATTTATTATGCATACATGTTTAGATCTATGACCTTATATAATTTGGTGATTATATCTATATGTTGTATGTCAATTTAGAAATTATGCCATGTTTATGCAAGCTAAGTGATGCTATCATGTTATGAATACATGCAAGTTTATAGGTTAAAAACATGATTATGTAAACCTATATGTTTAGATCTACAACTTTATATGTTTGAACCATATTCCTTTATATTAGGTCAATATTAGCATGATTCAATCCCTATGCAAGTTCACCACTATATGTCTAATTAGATTTTGGTAGTTCTTTGTAAAACTATTATTTTATGACTCATGTTGCATAGATCTAGTTTGCAAGTTCATAATTAAAAGTATATTATACCAAGTTCATGTGACACATCTGTAGTTAGATCCATATTTTTGTATGATGTTGGAATGTTGCAAGTTCCTCTTTTTCCCCTTTTAGTTTATTAGTTAGGCTCAGATGTCGAGCCTAACATCCTATGTAATTTTGCGAACGTACAACGGGGGTAACGTTGGGGAAAACATGAATAATTAACATATTTGGCTCATAACCATGTAAATGGTATGGCATTGAAATGGTATAATTTACTTACCAAAAATTATGAATTTGATTTAGAAAGAAAGTGGGCCATGACAATAAATTGTTGACCAATTTACATATAAGCATAAAAGGATTAATATATAAATTTAGAAAAGACGAATATCCGTAACCCGAGGTTAGACTGAGTTGTGGTGTAAAACTGCCCGGAACCGACTGGCACGTCCAGTGACCACAATAATATCTGTCTAATGTGGGTGGTTAGTGCATTGAGCCCAAAAAGGACCCAAGGTTTGACTGAGTTGTGGTGTAAAACTGGCCGGAACCGCCCAACACATCCAGTGACCACAACAACACATGTCTAATGTGAGTGGTTGGTGCTCTAATAAAGCTAAGGAAAGAGTGGTAGGGTTAAGTCAATTAAGGAAACACTTAACCAATCCAACATTTTAGCTAAACTGATGGGTAGGGTTAGGTAAATTTGGACACTTAACCAATTTAACATGTTGGCTTGAAAACCCTAGTAATGGGGACCCATTTCAGCAGTAACCCACATAGATGTATCATAGCCCACTGAACTAGGCAGGGTAGGGCACGATTACTGGGTTGATTATATGCGGTCAAAAACATCGGCAGTGGTGCATCAGTGTAGGTTCCGGCAGAGTACGGGCGTACACGTACTCCAGAGTGGAAAAAGAAGGCATTGGGCATCAGTAGTCATACACTGTGCATCTTGAATCATGTTGGGTTGCCACCATAGATTTGATACACCCCGTGGTGGGACCAACACAGGTATCTACAGTCAAGCGGGGGCCGAATGACACACGTGATAAAAGCATGCGAGTAGGAGCCGATCGATATAAGGGGATCATTTCACCAAGAACACGTGGTGCTAGTTGGACAAATATAAGTAGGTGCAGAGAATTAAACAAGTGTGCGATGTATATTCTGTTTATCCTGCCTAATATAGTTTTATGTTAGTTTGTTGTTCTAGTACTGTCCTATTTTCTGTAATGACCCACATTCTACGCATCGGGGGATCGTAGAATATTTATTTCTTCCCATATGAAGTCGTATGGTCATGTAACTTTGGGAAACATCTACTAGAGTCATTTCCCATGCTTATAATTTTTGTCGATTTTTAAATGACCATTTTGCCCCTAGTTGGTACTCTTTTGGCCATAACTTTTGATTGGAAAAGAATTTTGACCTGAAACCACTTCCATTAGATTCGTTTGATGGTTTACCTTTCCGTAGAGTGGTCATAATAGTCAAACGGACTTACCGTTTAGGAGATATGGCTGAAATAAGGTTTGGAGGGTGAAAAACTACTTAACCGGGCCAAATCAGGTGATTAGTGAGTAGGCCCATAACCCATTTCGGGATTAGGGTTATGGGAAGGCTGAAATGAGATAGAGAATCATTCCATTTCAGTTTTCTAGCCTCCACTTATCACCAAGGAACCCTAAAAATGGCCTCTAACCTCTAAATCACCTCCAAATCACCTTTTGGTCAAGGATTTGGCTTAGCAACCTCTAATCAAGGAAGATCTACACCAAAGCAACATTGGAGCTGCTGTTTAGCATTGGAATTCACATCAAATCAGAGATTTATTTCAGATCTTAGTTTATTTGTGGCTAAGGTGAGTGATTTGCATAGTTTTACACTAATTATGGCTAGTTAAGGGTAATTAGTGTTAATTAGCGAATTTAAGCATGATAAAATTCGGGAAAAATGTTCATAAATTCTTAAATGATGTTTTAGACCTCTGATATGAATTTGGGTTAATTTGGCTAAGTTTTGATAATCCTATCATTAGTTTCACCTAAACATGCTTAAGGGGAAAATATGGGATTTTGGGTATGTTTGATCCATTTTAGCCTATCATATGGATGTTTTGATGTTTGTGGTTGATTATGCATGTTGCTATAACTGTATGAAATGCTTTATGATTGATTTCAATAGTTAGAATGGTTGAAAACGTCGTCGAATGGCGTAAACACTTGCTGGAACAGTTTCAGAAAACAGTGCAGGGTTCGGATCGGATAAGGGGCTCGGATCGGATATGTTGAACTGGGCAAGGGATTCGATCGGATCGGACCCTGACTCTTGAGGAAATTGGCAAAAAGGAAGGCCACGCTACTGAACTGGGATCGGATCGGATCGGATTAAGGAGGAGGGATCAGAGCGGATAGAGGAAGATGGATCGGATTGGAGCACGTGAAGGATGAGGAGGCGGATCGGAGCGGAAGCACGAGCTGGAGGGGAGATGGCACCCGACCCGACCCGACGCAAGGCACCCGACCCGACCCGAGGAGAAACACCCGACCCGAACCGTACTAGAAGAAGACCCGACCCGACTCGATGGAGAATACCCGACCCGAACCGACGGCTTGAAGAGGACCCGACCCGACCCAGTATTGACCAATAACCCGAGATGCAAAGGTAGTCCAATATGGGAAGTTAGAGCTCAGGATCCAGTTGGGAACCGATGAGTTCACTTCATGATTGGACTTTGCTGCGGGACGTGTTCTAAGGAGTTGTCGACGTTCATAACTTCGATTCACCACTAAAAATGAATAATGGGCTAATTATCAGTGCAGTAGAGTCATTGCAACTCGAGGGGCAAGGTAATGGTAGCAAGACTACGTTATCAGTGCAGTAGAGTCATTATGACTTGAGGGGCAAGGTGATGCGTAGTAAGACTATGAGCCAGCGCAGATGGGATGAATAACTCCATGGGGGCAAGTGGACATAGTAAAGATTGGTAAGGCTATGAGCCAGTGCAGATGGGGTGAATAACTCTATGGGGCAAGTGGACATAGCAAAGGATTAGTGGCTACGTTATCAGTGCAGTGAAGCCATTTATGACTTCATGAGGCAAAGTGATCGTAGCAAGGATGGGTGATCGAAGTGGTGAATATCGTATGCTTTATGCACTGAGTGAGAGATGTGAGGATGGATGCTATGTTTGATTGTTTGCCATCACTATGACATGCACACCTCCCCCACCTCCGTATCTTTACACTATTTGCTATGGTACCTTAGAGTGTTGTACAGTATGTAGTGCTAACTCTTTGGTTGCAGGTCCAGGTTTAGGTATGTTTTAGTCTACTTGTTATTGTTCACTTTAGATGCTTATCGCCCATACCAGGCTTTATGTCTGACCCAGAGTTTTATGTCTCCTCTTATTACTCTGGGTGCTCACACGAGCAGACTAGAGACAGGTTAGCTGGTGGTGCGCGAGTAGCTGATTCGGAGGCGGGCAGGAGGCTTCCACGTATGATATATATGTACACATAATCTCCCTGTGTCGTTGGTGGTCGCTACTTGGGCATTAGTAGTGTACCTCCTTTATCTTACTTTTGCTTTGAGACAGTTGAAAAGTTGTAATAAGCTATATTTTGGATTTCCGCTACTATGATGCTTAGTTCTGGCTTTTAGCTTATGCACTGTCTCTCCTGTTTTATGTCAAGTATGTTATTATTATATTTTATTCTATGCGCTGTGAGACATTCTACAGGTTCTTTGTATGTTCATTTCTTTCTTCCCTTTTCTTCTGACGACCCGTTCCGTGCTAACCAGACATGTGTACAGCGCACCTTTGGAGAAAATGTCAGTTGGTGCGGGGCGGGCCGTCACACTTGGTATCAGAGCTCTAGGTTGCGTAGTTAACCTAGGGAAAGACACTAGGGAGAGATAGTATGTATATGAGAGCGCGTATTTGTGATTACTTTGGTTTTCAAAGCTATGTATATATATACTATTAGTAGTATAGAAATGAAGTCGCACTGCACTAGCACCACTATGGGATCGTTAATCGTTTCCCTTTTACAGATTAACGATGAGCCGAGACACGAGGGGTGCTGGTAGAGGAACCAACCATGGGAATGCCACTGACATGAGGGCGATGTTTACTAACCTCATGAGAGACATGCTTAGAGAAGTGCAATGGGCAATTCCCAATCCCGGAGTTGGTGTTGGCCCAGTAGTGCAGGCGCCTAGGGTCGATTTCGCCAAGTTGTGTAAGGATTACACTAATCTTGGTGGGAAGCCGTTCCACGGGACGAAGTCGGCCACAGATGTTCAGGACTGGATGGATAGCTGTGACCGTATCTTCGATGACTTGGATCTTGAAGATGCGATGAAGAGAAGGTTAGCGTCTCGTCAGCTGCAAGGGCGAGCGATGAATTGGTGGAATGCCATTAGAACAGCTATTCCAGAGGATCAGGTTACTTGGGATCAGTTCAAGGCTCGCTTTAGCGAGAAGTTTATTCCAGCTGCCCAGAAGTCAGTATTGTTCAAGAGGTTCTTGGAACTCAAGCAGAACGGAAGGGCAGTTTCTGACTACATTGCTGAGTTCGACACTTTGTCGAAGTATGGGCTATCTCTTATCGATACTCCCGAGAAGAAGAATGAGAAGTTCATTACTGGTTTGGATGAATACTTGGGGTAAAGGCTTATCAACCACATCGATGAGACTTTTGAATCGATTGTGGGGAAGGCTTTGAGATCAGAGAGTCTTTAACCCAAGTCAAAGATTGAGGCTGCATCTGCAGAAGGGCCAAAGCCACAAGCAGGCGGTGGAGGCAAGAATAGCTCTCAGAATAAGAGGAAGCAGGACCAATCTAAAGGTGGCCAGAAAAAGAGCAAGAAGGATGTTGAGTGCTTCAGCTGTGGAAAGAAGGGCCATTATGCTAAAGATTGTCGGGCCAAGCCAGCAGATAAGAAGTGCTTCAACTGTGGTCAAGTGGGACATTTCAAGGACAAGTGTCCGCAACCTCTTAAGGAGAAGCAGATTGTGAAAGCATATGCTATTGATGCTGTTCCTTCTTCGTCGAATGCCCCAACTGCGGTGGAGAAAGGAAAGAATGTTGTTATTCAAGGTATGCTTTCTATTTATGATGTACCAGTCCGAGTTTTGTTTGATACTGGGGCTTCCCGTTCCTTCATATCTAGTGACCTGGTAGATAGGTTGGGACTGGAACCCGAGATAGTCGATAGACCATTGGTTGTGACGAACCCGATTGGTGGTTCGACTAGCCTTAGTATAATTTGCAGAAATTTGGTCTTGTCGAGTCATGGATGTATGTTTGTTTGTGATTGCTTTGTTTTGGGCTTTACTGGGTATGACATTATATTGGGAGTCGATTGGCTCCAAAGATACGGGGTGGTGGTAGACTGTGAGGGCTTTTTGGTGACAGTGAGGGCGGATGATGGGCGGAGGGTAGTGTTTGGTAGTCTACCTAGTGATGGGGTTATGGCTAGTTTTGTAAATTCCCTCGACATCCCGCAGGATGAGTTGTTAGATGTGCCCGTGGTTGGCCAGTATCCGGACGTCTTCGAGGAGGTGACCGGGCTTCCACCACACCGAGAGATTGAGTTCCGTATTGATTTAGTGAAAGATGCAAGACCTATAGTGATGCCACTTTGTCGTATGGCACCAAGAGAGAAGCGAGAGCTCGAGGTGCAAGTCAGCAATCTTTTGAAGAAGGGATTTATTAGAAGGAGTGTCTCCGAGTGGGGAGCACCAGTTGTGTTTGCCACTAAGGCAGATGGTTCCCTTCGTTTGTGTGTGGACTATCGCGAGTTGAATAAGGTGACGAGGAAGAATAAGTATCCTCTACCGCGGATAGATGATTTGTTTGATCAGCTGGAAGAAGCAAGAGTGTTCTCCCAGTTGGACCTCGCGACAGAATTTAATCAGCTTCGAGTAGCAGATGAGAGTGTTCCGAAAACGGCATTTAGGGCGCCGTCCGGATTTTATGAGTAGTTGGTCATGCCATTTGGGTTGACCAATGCACCAGCCTACTTTGTGGATCTTATGAATCGAGTATTCAGAGATCAGTTGAATAAGTTTGTTCTTGTGTTCGTAGATGATATCCTTGTTTACTCAAGGACAGAGGAGGAACACAAGGGACACTTGAGGGTAGTGATGGAGGTCTTGAGGAAACACCAATTGAAATTCTCTAAGTGTCATTTTTGGAGGAGGGAAGTGAGATTCTTGGGTCATGTTGTTTCAGAGAGTGGTATTGCCGTGGACCCTGCGAAGGTGGCTACGGTACAGGATTGGCCTACGCCCAAGAATGCAACAGATGTAAGAAGTTTCTTGGGGTTAGCTGGATATTATCGTAAGTTTATCCAGGACTTCTCCAAGATAGCAGCACCGTTGACTCAATTGACTAAGAAGAATCAGTCCTTCGTCTGGGACGGAGTGTGTGAGAATGCATTCAAGAGTCTAAAAGAGAAGTTGATGCGTGCGCCAGTGTTAGTCATTCCTAAAGGGAATGAAGAGATGACGGTATACACGGATGCTTGTGGTACCGGACTGGGTGCTGTATTGATGCAAGGAGGTAGGGTTGTAGCTTATGCTAGTCGACAGCTAAAGCCGCATGAGAAGTATCCTACCCATGATTTGTAATTAGCAGCGATCGTGTTTGCGCTGAAGATGTGGAGACACTATCTCTTTGGAGAAAGATTTGAGTTGTTTACCGATTATAAATCGTTAAAGTATCTCTTCTCCCAGAAAGATCTGAATCTCCGTCAGCAGAGATGGTTAGAGTTCTTGGCTTCATATGATTTCGATATCGCATACACACCTGGGAAAGGTAATGCGGTAGCCGATGCCTTGAGTAGGAGACATGCCAGTTTAGGGGCAATGTTTCTTGAATGGAAGCAACTGGAGTATATCACGGGGTTTGATTTCAGACCAAGGTGCGAATTAGATCCAGTTATGCTAGCTAGTTTGACGATCAGACCCACTTTGATAGAGCGGATTGGTTCCAGCCAGAGGGACGATCCTAATCTATTGGAAATCATCTCCAAGTTAGAGATGGGCATCAACGGTGAGGAGATGAGTGTGTATGGACTTGATCGAGATGGATGGCTTCGAAAGAATGGAAGATTAGTTGTGCCCAACGTGAATGGTTTGAGAGATGAAGTTCTTAGAGAATGTCATCACTCAAAACTGACTATACACCCCGGTGGTAATAAAATGTATCGAGACATGAAGCAAACCTACTACTGGGAAGGGATGAAAAGAGACGTTGGGAAGTTTATATCCAAATGCATGAATTGCCAGCTAGTTAAAGCCGAGCAAAAGAAGCCTAGTGGGTTGTTGCAACCATTAGAAATTCCCGAATGGAAATGGGAGCAAGTCTCGATGGATTTCATCGATGGTTTACCAAGGACTAGATCAGGATATGATAGCATTTGGGTAATTGTGGATCGATTGACTAAGAGTGCAAGATTTATACTAGTCAAATCGACCAGAACGGCAGCTAAGTTGGCCGAATTGTATATGAAGTGGGCAGTGAGATTTCATGGAGTACCTAAAAGCATTGTGAGTGACCGAGACCCGTTGTTCACTAGTGGGTTTTGAAAGAGCTTACAAGAGGCTCTAGGGTCAGAGTTACACCTCAATACCGCATATCATCCTCAGACCGACGGCCAGACGGAGAGGGTGAATCGTATATTGGAGGATCTCTTGAGAGCTTGTATATTGGATTTTGGTGGATCATGGGATGACCATTTGCATCTAGTAGAGTTTGCATATAATAATAGCTACCAATCCAGTATCGGTATGGCTCCATATGAAGCTTTATACGGAAGACCGTGCAACTCACCATCATGTTGGATAGAGACTGGCGAGAAGTTTATGCTTGGACCAGATGTGGTGAGAGAAACTTCAGATAAGATTAAGATCATTCAGCAAAGAATGAAGGCTGCCCAAGACAGGCAGAAGGGTTATGCTGATAAAAGGAGAAGAGACTTGAAATTCTCCGTTGGTGACTTGGTGTTTGTCAAGATCTCTCCGTTAAAGAGCATGATTCGATTTGGCAGGAGAGGAAAGTTGGCACCAAGATTTGTTGGCCCATTCCCTGTTCTTGAATTAGTCGGGAATTTGGCGTATAGAGTTGACTTACCAGAGAAAATGGCGGGAGTTCATAATGTGTTTCATGTTTCCCAACTAAGGAAGTTCGTTCACGACTCAGATATGACTATTTCACCTGATCAGTTAGAGGACTTCGAAGTAGAACCCAAGGTGGTTGGGAACCGCAAGCCGATTCGTATTGTGGGGCACGATACGAAGCAACTTCGAAGGAAGGCGGTGAAGCTAGTCAAGGTTCAGTGGGGCGAGAACGAGAATGATTGTACTTGGGAGACAGAGGAGAGCATTAGGAAGTCGTATCCAGAACTCTTTGCCTGGTAAGATTTACTTCGTAATTTAGTTATTCCGCATGCTACGATAGGTTTATCTTGCTTGTTTTGCATGTTTGGTTGTTGTTTTATGATTGATAGGCATGCGGGACCTTTGTGTGTGTTTTGATTAGGGAATTTCGGGGGCGAAATTTCTTAAGAGGGGGAGAGTGTAATGACCCGCATTCTACGCATCGGGGGATCGTAGAATATTTATTTCTTTCCCATATGAAGTCGTATGGTCATGTAACTTTGGGAAACATCTATTAGAGTCATTTCCCATGCTTATAATTTTTGTCGATTTTTAAATGACCATTTTGCCCCTAGTTGGTACTATTTTGGCCATAACTTTTGATTGGAAAGGAATTTTGACCTGAAACCACTTCCATTAGATTCGTTTGATGGTTTACCTTTCCGTAGAGTGGTCATAATAGTCAAACGGACTTACCGTTTAGGAGATATGGCTGAAATAAGGTTTGAAGGGTGAAAAACTACTTAACCGGGCCAAATCGGGTGATTAGTGAGTAGGCCCATAACCCATTTCGGGATTAGAGTTATGGGAAGGCTGAAATGAGATAGAGAATCATTCCATTTCAGTTTTCTAGCCTCCACTTATCACCAAGGAACCCTAAAAATGGCCTCTAACCTCTAAATCACCTCCAAATCACCTTTTGGTCAAGGATTTGGCTTAGCAACCTCTAATCAAGGAAGATCTACACCAAAGCAACATTGGAGCTGCTGTTTAGCATTGGAATTCACATCAAATCAGAGATTTATTTCAGATCTTAGTTTATTTGTGGCTAAGGTGAGTGATTTGCATAGTTTTACACTAATTATGGCTAGTTAAGGGTAATTAGTGTTAATTAGCGAATTTAAGCATGATAAAATTCGGGAAAAATGTTCATAAATTCTTAAATGATGTTTTAGACCTCTGATATGAATTTGGGTTAATTTGGCTAAGTTTTTATAATCCTATCATTAGTTTCACCTAAACATGCTTAAGGGGAAAATATGGGATTTTGGGTATGTTTGATCCATTTTAGCCTATCATATGGATGTTTTGATGTTTGTGGTTGATTATGCATGTTGCTATAACTGTATGAAATGCTTTATGATTGATTTCAATAGTTAGAATGGTTGAAAACGTCGTCGAATGGCGTAAACACTTGCTGGAACAGTTTCAGAAAACAGTGCAGGGTTCGGATCGGATCGGATAAGGGGCTCGGATCGGATATGTTGAACTGGGCAAGGGATTCGATCGGATCGGAACCTGACTCTTGAGGAAATTGGCAAAAAGGAAGGCCACGCTACTGAACTGGGATCAGATCGGATTAAGGAGGAGGGATCAGAGCGGATAGAGGAAGATGGATCGGATTGGAGCACGTGAAGGATGAGGAGGCGGATCGGAGCGGAAGCACGAGCTGGAGGGGAGATGGCACCTGACCCGACCCGACGCAAGGCACCCGACCCGACCCGAGGAGAAACACCCGACCCGAACCGTACTAGAAGAAGACCCGACCCGACTCGATGGAGAATACCCGACCCGAACCGACGGCTTGAAGAGGACCCGACCCGACCCAGTATTGACCAATAACCCGAGATGCAAAGGTAGTCCAATATGGGAAGTCAGAGCTCAAGATCCAGTTGGGAACCGATGAGTTCGCTTCATGATTGGACTTTGCTGCGGGACGTGTTCTAAGGAGTTGTCGATGTTCATAACTTCGATTCACCACTAAAAATGAATAATGGGCTAATTATCAGTGCAGTAGAGTCATTGCGACTCGAGGGGCAAGGTGATGGTAGCAAGACTACGTTATCAGTGCAGTAGAGTCATTATGACTTGAGGGGCAAGGTGATGCGTAGTAAGACTATGAGCCAGCGCAGATGGGATGAATAACTCCATGGGGGCAAGTGGACATAGTAAGGATTGGTAAGGCTATGAGCCAGTGCAGATGGGGTGAATAACTCTATGGGGCAAGTGGACATAGCAAAGGATTAGTGGCTACGTTATCAGTGCAGTGAAGCCATTTATGACTTCATGAGGCAAAGTGATCGTAGCAAGGATGGGTGATCGAAGTGGTGAATATCGTATGCTTTATGCACTGAGTGAGAGATGTGAGGATGGATGCTATGTTTGATTGTTTGCCATCACTATGACATGCACACCTCCCCCACCTCCGTATCTTTACACTGTTTGCTATGGTACCTTAGAGTGTTGTACAGTATGTAGTGCTAACTCTTTGGTTGCAGGTCCAGGTTTAGGTATGTTTTAGTCTACTTGTTATTGTTCACTTTAGATGCTTATCGCCCATACCAGGCTTTATGTCTGACCCAGAGTTTTATGTCTCCTCTTATTACTCTGGGTGCTCACACGAGCAGACTAGAGACAGGTTAGCTGGTGGTGCGCGAGTAGCTGATTCGGAGGCGGGCAGGAGGCTTCCACGTATGATATATATATATATATATATATATATATATATATATATATATATATATATATATATATATATATATATATATATATACACACACATTCTCCCTGTGTCGTTGGTGGTCGCTACTTGGGCATTAGTAGTGTACCTCCTTTATCTTACTTTTGCTTTGAGATAGTTGAAAAGTTGTAATAAGCTATATTTTGGATTTCCGCTGCTATGATGCTTAGTTCTGGTTTTTAGCTTATGCACTGTCTCTCCTGTTTTATGTCAAGTATGTTATTATTATATTTTATTCTATGCGCTGTGAGACATTCTACAGGTTCTTTGTATGTTCATTTCCTTCTTCCTTTTTCTTCTGACGACCCGTTCCGTGCTAACCAGACATGTGTACAACGCACCTTTGGAGAAAATGTCGGTTGGTGCTGGGCGGGCCGTCACATTTTCAGTTTATTCCTATCATGACCTTTTTCTTATTCACACTGAAAAGTCACTAGAATTACACAGACTTATGTCTGACCCATTTTTCTTTCGTCTTCTTTTCTTCCGTCCCCCCCCCTTAGGTAGCCAGGGAAGGAATAACTCAGCTTAATTTGGATCGTTCATCTTTCAAAGCTTAAAGACTCTGTGATGTACGGCTTGGAATCTCTTATTTTTGGCTATGGCTTTGAACACACTAGACTTGGGGATTTATGCAGTTTTATTTATATTTCATGCTGGAAATTATGATGTAATGATTTGAAAGTTGGTTTGAACAGTATGCTGTAATGTTTTGTTATAAACCACGTTTGAAATAAAGTTAGTTTATTTTCCGTTGCTTATATATATATATATATCTTGTAAATTTTTCTGTGTCTTTTACCTATAATACTCCACCAAAGTTAAGGAATTCCCTTTATGAGTGACCTTAACGGAGGTGGGGTGTTTCACTTGGTATCAGAGCAAAGGTTTACTAGATCAAATAAAAGTTTTTGAAACTATTTTAAAAAAAGAAGCATTTTTCAAGAAAAAGTGTTATTTTATTTTAAAAGGCATAATCCCCTAAAGCCATATGCATTATCTTTCTATCCTTTGTTTTGAATCTTTCCTTTTTCGTTTCAGCATGTCTGGGAATATTAACTTTCCAGAGGGTGTACCGGTGCCCGGCTGGTTCAGGAGGTGCCTAGAGGCTAGGGCCAATGACGCAGGCCCAGCAGACATTCCTCCTCCCCCAGCTGCAGGGGTTCCTCCTCCTCCTCCTCCTCTTGCAAATGCTTTCTCAAAAATATGTAAGGACTTTCGAGCCATGGGTGGAAAGAACTTCAATGGAAATGAATCCTTCGTGGAAGCAAGAAACTGGCTCAAAGAAACTGAGGATTTGTTCGATATCTTCGAAGTGGATGATAGGCAGAAGATATAGATGGCGGTATGGTTGCTCAAAGACGAAGCTTCCTATTGGTGGGAAATCACTAACGCTGAAAGACTAATTGAAACTTGGATGGATTTTAGAATGAGGTTTGAAATGAAATTCTTCTCACAAGCTGAACGAGGCCTACAGATGGAGAAGTTCTTAACTCTCAAACAGGGAAGTATGTCAGTCAAGGAATACGTTAACCAATTCAATCAGCTTGCTAGGTTCGGATTGGAGTTAGTGAACACTCCACATAAGAAGGCTCTCCACTTTGTTAAAGGATTGAATGAGCCACTACACAGCGTAGCTATGTCCCATATACCTATGGGTGCAACTTATGAGAGACTGGTGGACATGGCACTATTATAAGAAGAAGATAAGGTTGGCAAGAAGGAGACAAAGGTGGAAGCATCCTAGGATAAGAAAGAGGAAGGATCACAGAGTAAGAAGACAGACTCCAAGAAAGGTGGGAAGAACAACAAAACCCATGACAAGAGGAAGTGCAATTTTTGTGGCATTCCTGGACATCTGGTTAAGGACTGCAGGAAGAAGAAGAGGAAGATGGGTGGTTGTTTCCATTGCAGCGAGGCAGGACACATGGCTAAGGACCGCCTAAGAAAGCAAGGGCAAGGGAAGAGAGTTGGATATACTTCTGGAGGGCAGGTTCACGCTCTCATGGCACCTTTGCAAGAACAAGGTAGAAATGTTTCTGTTGAGAGTTTAGTTTATCATTTTGATCATCCTGTTCGTACACTCTTTGATTCTGGTGCATCGCACTCTTTTATATCTACTGCTTTAGTTGAATCCCTGCACCTAGACACTAGTTTAGTAGAGGATCCCTTGGTTGTTTCAAATCTAATTGGGGGCTTAACTTATTTGTCAATGATTTGTTGGATTTGGAAATTTCTATATTAAGTGTGGGGTTTAGATGCAATGCCTATGTTTTGGGCTTCACAGGCTATGGGTTGATTCTAGGCATGGATTGGCTATCTAGTAATGGTGCCATCCTCGACCGTGAAAAGAGAGTGGTTAGACTCATGACTCGCCTTGGTAACACTCTCGAAATTTCTTGTAATCCCATGAACTATGTTAAGCTTAGCTATCTAGAATATCTTGATGCGTCTATTGAGAATTTGCAGTCTATTAGAGTAGTCCGTGAATACTCAGATGTCTTTGAAGAGGTTAACGGGTTACCTCCGAAATGGGAGATAGACTTCTGCATATACCTCGTTGATAATGCAAAACCCGTCCCTCTACCCGTTAGACACATGGCTCCAAGGGAGAGGAAAGAACTCAGCAAGCAAGTTAAAGAGCTGCTTGAGAAGGGGTTTATAAGGCGGAGTATTTCTGAGTGGGGTGCTCCAATAGTGTTCGCAACTGAAGCGGACGGTTCGCTTCGCCTATGCGTTGATTATAGGGAGCTAAACAAGCTGACCAAGAAGAATAGGAACCCCCCAAAGAATAGACGACTTGTTCAATCAGCTTGTAGGTGCATCGGTTTTCTCCCAACTAGATTTAGCTACCGGGTTTCATCAGCTGATAGTGGCTAAAGATAGCATTGACATGACCGCGTTCAGAACTCTGAATGGTTTCTTCAAGTGGCTTGTCATGCCTTTTGGCCTGACAAACGCACCCGCTTACTTCATCGATTGATGAGCAGGGTGTTCAGGGAGTTCCTCAATAAGTTTGTGGTTGTCTTCATAGACGACATTTTGATTTTCTCGAAGAGTGAGGAAGAGCATGCTCAGCATCTAAAGGAATTCATGGACACTCTTTGTGCACACATGTTAAAAGCCAAATTCTCAAAATGCCACTTCTGCAGGGAAGAAGTAAGATTTTTTGGACACGTGGTATCAAAAGAGGAATTAGCTGTGGACCCCGCAAAAGTAGTTGTGGTGCAAGATTGAAGGTCCCACGAAATGAAACCGAAGTCCGAAGCTTCCTCGGGCTAGAAGGATTTTACCGGAAGTTCATCAAAGATTTTGCGAAATTCTAAGCTCCACTTACAAAGTTGACAAAGAAGAACTTTACTTTCACTTGGGATTTGTATTGCGATATTGCTTTCCAACGCTTAGAAAGAGCTCTAACAACAGTCCCAGTTCTGACATTGCCGGATGGGAACAAGATGTTTACCATATACACGGATGCTTGTGGTACGAGACTAGGTGCTATCTTGATGCAAGAGGGGAAGGTAGTAGCTTATAGAGGCAGGCAGTTGAAAGTACATGAGAAAAACTACCCAACCCACGATCTAGAGTTGGCTTCCATCGTCTTTGCGCTTAAATCTTGGCGCCATTATCTCCTAGGTGAGAAGTTTGAATTATATACTGACCATAAATCGTTGAAGTACCTTTTCTCGCAGAAAGATCTTAACTTGAGGCAACAAAGGTGGATGGAATTCTTGGCATCCTACGATTTTGAGATTTCCTATACCCTTGGCAAGGGCAATGTAGTAGCACACGCCTTGAGTAGAAAGAAGCTTACCTTAATCCCTCTCTTTGTTGAAAGGCAGAGCTTGGAGTATATAGCCAATTTTGAATTTAGACCCTCTATCGATCATGTGTCTGGTTTGTTAGCATCGCTAGAAGTGCGACCTACTTTTTTGGACTCAATAGGGACCGCACAACGTGAAGACCCTCAGCTAGTTGATGTTATAGATAAGTTAAGTAGGGGTGAGACTTCTTGTCACCTCAATAGATACTCATCGATGATAAGGGTTGGTTAAGGCAGGATGGAAGGCTATGCGTCCTACAAGCAAGGGATTTGGTGAAGAAAGTTCTCGAAGAAGCACACCATTCCAAGTTGACCATACACCCCTGAAAGAAATAATTTGATCTAATCGAGTTCCCCTTATCTTTAACAACTTAAAGTTGGGATCTTAGCAAGAAAAATAAACCAAAACTTATATAAATTGGGATTAAAGCTTTTATACCTGATGTATTGATTCCAGATGAAACCCTAATCGATGAAGGTTGAAGCATCAAATCGTATAGCACGTCAATCGCCCGCCTCTATTGGTTATCCATACGAACGCTTCTCTTTTCGATCAAAATCGATGAAGAAAGAGGAGATTGGGTGCTAGCCGCCATATCCAAGGGTATCATGAAAAAGTTAAAGTTAGGGTTTTGTTTTATTTTTCATCTATATGAGAAATAAAATGACGGCTCCACTCTGTCTTATAAAGGGAATAGTCAAAAATCTTATAAAATCAAGTATGCTCCATTAATTAAGGAATCACTTGTATACCATTTCAGTACAATATAAAATATCAACAAATTTGATAATTTATTTACCCAATATATGTTCTTCCTTTATAACATTCTAAGTGTGTGACCCGATAGGTTATTATAACGTTGGCAACAATTTAAATCGTATTTAAATTGTAAACAGTGAGCGGCATCTAGCAATACATTATTGCTACCCAAGTTATAATAAGATCAATGATTCGATACTTCCATCTGTGACAAGTGTATCAATGTAATATAATCCTTTTAACCAATATATCCAGGATTAAACTAGAGGCATGGATCGTATTATCCTCGTTATAATTTAATCTGATTTTCTTGACCGATGAGTAGACTGTTTAAAACAAATCAATATTTGAGCACGGCCATGCATTTCACAGTCTCACTCAATCAAGAATCCCATGGATATCACTACGAATATATCGCAGGGTTAAATTCCATCTAGATCATTCATAATTTTCATTCAATTCAAATTATATCCAATAATCACCGTTATCATTACTCTGTTATGAAATAACTTTAGATTATATCAAAACACAAATATCCTCGAATAAAATTATAATGATATCAGGTCTGAGGACCATTACATCACTGTCACTATAAGAATGACTTATGATACTGTTGATTATATTCCATGTAGTTGTCTCACGGTGGGTTAGCCCAATGCGCTATTCTCCAATACGTATTTATATCTTGACTTTAATATGACGTACATTAATGATCAATGAGATGTGATCATCAGTCAATCAATATACTAGTTTCAATGCTTTATTGTTGTCTTATATAAACAATAAAACTCGACTAGGGACATTTAAGAATTATAATACTTATCACATTATATAATCTCAAGTTCAATCTTACTCGAACTATATAATTCCGTGTTATTATCTAAGGACTTCTATTATGTTAATATTTATATCACGCAGTAAATATAATATAATAGAATAATATCTCATTCCAAATAAAATAATAACATCAACATTGTTATCTATCTCATCAAATGAATTGCCTCTAGGGCATAGACTCTAACAATCTCCCACTTGCACTAGAGTCAATTACTCATGTATCATATAATCATGAAACTAGTGTGACCATCAAACTTCTGCTGCGACAAAGTTTAATTCTGTGGGCCTGTAACATTACAACTTTTGTAATCTTGTAGATATGTTCATTTCTTCTGTGAACAATTTCACATAAGAATTATATTTCTTAAATATATGTTTGGATCGATAATGAGTTTAAAGTTTTATGCCTGAGCAACAGCCATATTGTTATCACAATGTAAGTTATTGGATCAACAATTAATTAAGTTCAATTATGAACTTCATAATCCAAACATTTTCAGAATCAGTATTGATTTCTTGTTTTTTTTTTTAAAACTAACATTATTCACAATAGTTAATGTGTTATCAAAATATACAACATTAGAATTATTGTGTCACTCCCACTCAATTTCTTGTCTATATAAGATTCAATGACATTTTGTGGTTTCCGAGACATTTCGACTTCTATTTCGTTTCCATCGGTATCCTAGAGACTGGCTCTCCTTCAAATGAATACCAATTCGAGTAATAAACATTTTATTCTCAGAGGATTTATTAAATTAATATCCATTTGTCTCTTGTGGATATTACACAAAATAGTTATCTAATTTGGGTTCGATCCTATCAGAGGAAGGACGTTTAACAAACGCCTTACATCCCAAATCTTCCTGTTAGACACACTAGGACATTTCCTAGTCCATATCTTATATGGCGTCTTTAAATTGTTTTAGTGGGATTTAATATAATTGTTGTAACAACCCGTATTTTTGAATAACATGTTATAACATAAATGGAGGCAGAATTAAACTGTAAATTCTGAATCAAGGGAAACGGGCTATGCCATTGCGTTCGTCTCGGAAAAATACGCGAAATAGAGTCCGAGTTTTCGAAAATCGGAGTCCGTATGACCAAGATATGGCCTCGCGAAGTTTCACGAAAAATTCCCAAATTAAAGTATACTTAATTAAGTGAAATGGGTTGCGCAGAGAAATATATATATATTGATATATATATATATATATATATATATATATAATTGAAAATTAAATAAATAAATATGCAAAAATGTTCAAAACAGCGAATTGGGAGAGGGGAATAACCGAACTGGCTGATTTTTGAGGTCGACCCGAGCCTGCTGGGTCGACTAGGGGTTAATCCAGGGTGTTTGGCTGTCAACCCGTGGGCCGATTCGCTCAAATGCAGATTTTGCATTTGGATGGTTCTCATGGTTCATCTTTAATCTAAAGGCCCTAGATGGTTCCTACACTTGACTTCTTCCCCAAGACATGCTTTGATGGCTTGGATTGAATCTAGGTTTAATCCTATGGCCTAAAACACTTGCCTACTCTATAAATAAGACCCTAACCTACCCTAAATCATCATTATTCATTCATACAACTAAACTATGGCAAAATCAATCCTCTCATGGCCTCCACTCTCTTCATAAAATTCCTAAATCAAATTTCTAAGAGATTTCCATGCATACAAGTGTATTTAGGCTTGTATGATCCTCTTTAGCTTGCATTAAAGTCTTGTTTCTCTATTGGCATCATAAAGGAGGAGTCTTGATCAAGTTTGCTTGCATTTTGGGGTTTTAATTTGTTGCATAAGGGGTTTCTTACATTTGCTATACTCATTTGAGTCCACATAAGCATTGTAAGCCTATTTCTACTCTTGTATTTTAACTATGAAGTTAATATGTTATGTTGCAAGTAGAGTTTGGGGTTAATCATGATATGTGCTTTGATCTTATGATTTTATGCATAAGCTTACTCTATGCATGTTAGTAAAGTCATTACCTTGGCTTTATGCATAGAAAGATGTGATCTTTGGTTGGAAATGTTGCATGATGCAACTTTGAAACTCTCATAAACCTTGTATTAACATGCATATAATGTTATATGCATGTTACTAGTCCTTATCTCATGCTATCTATGGCCATGTTCCGCCTATTTGCCAAGTTTGATGTTATGCATGCATATGAACCTTATGCAAGTTGAAACCATGTTATGCATGCATATGAACACTATGCAAGTTAAAATGATGTTATGCATGCTTAGGAATATTTTGCAAGTTGATAACATGATATGCAAGTTTGTGATCACATCTTTGTCTCATATGCCACCATGTTTAACTTGTGGCTCCAACACCTTTATGTCATGATTTTGCCAAGTTCCCTCTTTCTATCCTTTATGCGCTATTGCGATATGTAAGCGAGGGGATTGCGTTTGGGGTTGGGTAAACTTAAAAGACATAAAAACGTAAGCTTGAGAATTTACCTATTAAGTTAGGTCTACCCATTAGGAATTTACCTATTAAGTTAGGTCTACCCAATTGCTTGAAAATTTGTAATGTGTTTTGGAAACATGATGGACATGACACTTAGAAAACATGAGGATGGCCAACTCGAGGTTGGGTTGAGCTTGTAGCATAAACCTACCCGGAACCGACCGGCTTAACTAGTGGCTACAAGCAATAGGACCCAATGTGAGTAGTTGGTCATGTTGCACGTGAAACCCGAGGTTAGACTAAGTTGTGGTGTAAACCTACCCGGACCCGCCCGGCCTAACTAGTAACCACAACAAGGTCTAATGTGAGAGGTTGGGTGCATTAAATTAATTAATGCCACATGGTAGGGTTAAGTCATGGACCGCTTGAATACTTAACCAATTAAACACGATGGGTTGATAGGGTTAAGTCATGAACCTTGGGTACACTTAATCAACTTGGTACTTGGATGAGTTGGGTTAACCACGTTTAACCCATTAAGGAAACCCTAGTTACGTGGTCCTTTGCACCAGTAACCCTCTTAGTTGTATCATGATACCCTAGGGACTAGGCTAGGGTGGGGCACGATTACTGGGATGACATGTAAGCGACCAAGACGACGGCTGTGTAGGTGCGCCGGTGCAGGTTCAGGCGGGCCATGGTCGTGCACATGGTCCGGAGTTGAAAAAGCAGGCACGGGCACCAGTAGGTTTAAACTGTGCGTGCTTGGTTTGTGTCAGTGGTTGACACCCTAGGACTTGATACACCCTAGGGTGGACCTAGCACAGTTTAGCTACACTTCGTAGTTGGGCCGTATGACACCGACACTTGACGAGTTAGGCTTTAGGAGAGCCGATCGACTAGACCGTGCTAGTTGGACCTTGGTTTAGGTCATTCATGATGTTGGGCCAAACTTGGGCCTGGGGATCACTTCTTGTTTACACTTGACATGACTTGTGATACTAGTACACTTGGTGCAAACCTCAACCTTGTATATGCGGTGCCACACTTGATCTATCTTGTTGACTTTTTCCATGCCAGTTATCATCCTATGACTCATCCTTGTTTACATATACAGTTAACTTTATTAGTTGTTGTACAATAGTAGGTAGGACTTACCAGTCTTTTGACTGACCCATTTTCTTTCGCCTCTTTTCTTTCGTTTCCCCCCCAGGTTTACAGGGCGGGAATACCAGTACTTAGCTTGGATCTTAGCTGCTTTTCCTGGATAGCTCATGTATGCTTTGGACTTGAGCTCGCTATGGTTTTCTACCTTGGGGATAGCTACTTTATGTTTTCCTTTCCAGTTTCCAGTTTTATGTTTCTAGACTTTGTTTATGGAAAATAATGATCAAGTACTGTGTTGTAACTTAACTTATGGTTTTGATATGCTAGTTTTTATCCGCTGCTATATTTACTCTGTTTTTTTACTTATATGTTCTGTCTTGTGATATCTGCATGCATGTTTACCTTGTTTAAACGCCCCTCCAAAGTCAGTGCCCTTGCAAGAGTGGCACTGGCGGAGGTGGGGTGTTACATTTGGTATCAGAGCATAAGGTTTACAAGATTGGAGCAAAAAGGGTTTTAAAGTTACTTTTAAAAGCTATTTTCAAAACCAATTAAGTATTTTCCAAAGAAAAGTCTAGTTTATTTGGAAAGGCTATCCCCCAAGAGCCATAAGCACTATCCTTCGTTTCCTCGTTCTAAATCTATCTTTTCCTTTTTTTTCAGCATGGCCGATCTCAATCTTCCTGAGGGAGTCACCATTCCCGGATGGTTCCGGAGTTACTTGGAAGCTAGGGCCAACAATGCAGGTCCAGCAACCACTCCCACTATCACTGAGGTTCCACCCCCTCCTCCTCCTCCTCAGCAACCACAAGCCAATTTCGCCAAGGTTTGCAAGGACTTCAAGGCAATGGGTGGCAAAAAATTTATTGGGACGGAGACTTTTGTGGAAGCAAGAAATTGGTTGAAGGAGACCGAAGATCTCTTTGCCATCTTTGATATAGAGGACCGTAGAAAGGTTATGTTGGCGGTTTGGCTACTAAAGGAGGAAGCTTCTTATTGGTGGGAGCTCACCAGTGCTACTAGGCCCGTAGAAACCTGGGCCGACTTTAGGGCAAGGTTTGGGCTTAAGTTTTTATCGTCTGCGGAGGCAAATTTGCAACTAGAGAAGTTCATAGCCTTGAAGCAAGGAGACATGACGGTGAGAGAATATGTGAATAAGTTCAACCAGCTTGCCCGATTCGGTTTGGACATGGTCAATACTCCCGAGAAGAAGGCTCTACGTTTTGCACGAGGGTTAAATGAGCCATTACAAGGTCTAGCCATGTCACACATACCCATGGGGGCCACTTTCGAGAGCCTAGTAGACATGGCATTGCTGCAGGGAGAGGATAAGAATGGGAAGAAAGAAGTCAAGCCCAATGAGACTCAGCCTAAGAAGGCAGACTCCAAGTGGGGAGGGAATCAAAGTAATCAGAACAACAAGAACAACAAGAACAACAAGGGCAACAAGAACAAGGCAAAGGACACAAGAAAGTGCCACTTTTGTGGGATTGTTGGGCACGTGGCCAAGGACTGTAGGAAGAAGAGAATGAAATTGGGTGGATGCTTTCATTGTGGAGAGACGGGACATTTTAGCAAGGATTGCCCTAAGAAGCAGGGGCATGGACAAACTCAGCGCGCAGGTTCATCTGGAGGACAAGTGCATGCTCTCAACACCACTCCAGTTCAAGACCGAGGTACTATTTCTGTGGAAAGTCTTGTTTATATTTCTGGTTTTCCTGTTCGCACTTTGTTTGATTCTGGCGCATCGCATACCTTTATTTCTTCTGATGTTGTTGGAAGTTTGCACCTAAGTACTAGTCTTGTTGAGGATCCCGTTAGTGTTTCAAATCCGATTGGGGGTTCAGCCCATTTATCTATGATCTGTATGGATTTGAGGATTTCTATCTTGACCGTAGAATTCTCGTGTGATGCTTATGTTCTCGGGTCCACGGGATACGGGTTGATCTTGGGCATGGATTGGTTGTCCCGCTATGGAGCCATTCTCGATTGTGAGCATAGGGTGGTGAGACTCATGACTCACCTGGGTAATACCCTAGAGATTTCTTGCAACCCGCTAGATCCCGTCATGCTATGTTATCTTGAATCTCTTGACTCGTCCATCGATGATCTGCAATCTGTAAGGGTGGTTCGAGAATACCCTGATGTCTTTGAAGAAGTTAAGGGATTACCCCCTAAGCGAGAGATAGATTTCCGCATTTATCTGGTTGATAATGCTAAGCCAGTCTCCTTACCAGTTAGGCACATGGCCCCGCGTGAAAGGAGAGAGCTCAGTAAGCAAATCAAGGAGCTACTTGAGAAGAATTTTATTAGGCGAAGCATTTCTGAATGGGGTGCTCCTGTAGTGTTCGCTACTAAGGCGGACGGCTCGCTTCGTCTATGTGTTGATCATCGAGAGTTGAACAAGCTGACCAAGAAGAATAGGCATCCATTACCGAGGATAGATGACCTCTTCGACCAGCTTGTTGGTGCTTCTGTTTTCTCTCAGCTTGATTCAGCCACCGGATTTCATCAGCTTAGAGTGGCCGAAAACAGCATTGATAAGACTGCATTTAGGACTCCAGACGGATTCTTTGAATGGCTTGTTTTGCCATTCGGCTTGACTAATGCACCCGCCTACTTCGTAGATTTGATGAGTAGGGTGTTCAGGGAGTTCCTTAACAAGTTTGTTGTTGTCTTCGTGGATGATATTCTGATCTTTTCAAAAGACGAGGAAGAACATGCTAGACACCTCAAGGAAGTGATGGATACGCTTAGAGGCCATCAGTTGAAAGCCAAGTTCTCCAAATGCCACTTTTGGAGAAAGGAAGTCCGATTTCTTGGGCATATAGTTTCTAAGCAGGGTATAGCTGTGGATCCCGCGAAAGTGGTTGCAGTTCAAGACTGGAAGACTCCTAGGAATGCAACCGAAGTGTGAAGCATTCTCGGTCTGGCAGGCTACTATAGGAAGTTCATTAGAGACTTCGCTAAGATTTCGGCCCCTCTCACTAGATTGACGAAGAAGAACTTAGTCTTTACATGGGACTTAGAGTGTGAGCTTGCTTTTCAAAGGCTCAAAAGGGCCCTTACCACAGCTCCAGTTTTGGCATTACCCGATGGCGGTAAAATGTTTACCGTGTATACCGATGCATGTGGCACGGGGTTAGGCGCTGTTCTGATGCAGGAGAGAAGAGTGATATGTTATGGGGGTAGGCAACTTAAAGTTCATGAGAAGAACTACCCCACTCATGACTTGGAGTTAGCGGCGATTGTCTTTGCACTCAAGTCCTGGCGCCACTATCTTTTAGAAGAAAGGTTTGAGTTGTATACTGATCACAAATCACTCAAGTATCTCTTCTCGCAGAAAGATCTGAATCTTAGGCAGCAAAGGTGGATGGAATTCTTGGCATCATATGACTTCGAGATAGCTTATACCCCTGGCAAGGGTAATGTTGTGGCTGATGCACTAAGCAGAAAGAGGTTGACCCTAAGTCCTCTATTCGTTGAGATGAAGAATTTAGAGTATGTGGCAACCTTTGATTTCTCTTTGGCAATTGAGTCGATGACCGGTTCATTAGCATCTCTGGAACTCAGACCTACCCTTCTTGATCAAGTTGGGGCTTCGCAGAAAGAAGACCCTCAGATAGTTGAGATTATGGATAAGCTGATTCGAGGAGAGACGTCTAGTCATCTCGCTCGATATTCTATTGATGACAAGGGTTGGCTGAGGAGAGATGGAAGGTTATGTGTTCCAGTGGTAGGAGATCTAGTAAGAAAAATTCTTGAGGAAGCGCATCGCTCTAAGTTGACTATACATCCAGGCGGAGATAAGATGTATAAAGATATGAAGCGTATTTTCTTTTGGCCTGGGATGAAGAAGGATGTGGCAGAGTTTGTTTCTAGATGTATCATTTGCCAGCAAGTTAAGGCCGAGTCGAAGAAGCCCGGTGGGCTATTGCATCCTCTAGACGTTCCACTTTGGAAGTGGGAGAGTATTTCCATGGATTTTATTGATGGGCTACCAAGGTCAAGGAAAGGGAATATGAGCATTTGGGTTATTGTGGACAGACTTACGAAGAGTGCTCATTTCATTCCGGTAAAGAGCAAGAGGACCGCATCTTGGCTAGCGTCTGTATATCTTCGTGAGATTGTGAGACTTCATGGAGTCCCTTCTAGTATAGTCAGTGACCGTGACCCAATCTTTACAAGTCAGTTCTGGAATAGCTTGCAAGAAGCCATGGGCACGAGGTTGAATCTAAGTACTGCTTATCACCCACAGACGGACGGTCAAACCGAAAGGGTGAATAGGGTACTCGAGGATCTGTTAAGGCTTTGTATTCTGGATTTTGGTGGTACTTGGGAAGACCATCTTCCTCTTGTTGAGTTTGCATATAATAACAGTTATCAAGCAAGCATAGGGATGGCACCATTTGAAGCTTTATATGGGAGGCCGTGCAAGTCGCCTACATGTTGGTGGGAGACTACAGATAAGCTTATACTTGGGCCTGATATGATCAGAGATGCATCCGAGAAGATCGAGTTGATTCGAAGACGGATGAAAGCGGCCCAAGACCGACAGAAATCCTATGCTGATAAGCGAAGATCTGATTTGGAGTTTGATGTTGGAGATATGGTTTTCGTGAAGGTTTCTCCTTTGCGGAATGTGGTCCGATTTGGAGCCGTTGGGAAGTTAGCACCGAGATTTGTTGGACCCTTCCCTATTATAGAGAGGATCGGGCAGATGGCTTATAGAGTGAAATTGCCCGAGAAGCTTGCCGGAGTACACGATGTTTTTCATGTCTCGCATCTCCGGAAGTGTTTACATGAGTCAGCAGAGGTTGTTGAGCCAAGTGTTCTGGAAGGTGTGGAAGTGGAGAAAGAACCTACTTTGAGGAGAGCTCCGATTCGTATCTTGGGGACGGAGACCAAGAAGCTAAGGAATCGAGAGGTCAATTTGGTGAAGGTTCAATGGGGTGAAGCCGAAGAAGACGCAACTTGGGAAAGCGAGGAGAAGATGCGTGGGCTTTATCCATTCCTTTTTGAGGGTACACTCTCAATCTCTTTTCTTTGTTAGCATATCTTTCTCTTTGCTATCCATGTTTATCTAGTTATCGTGCTAACCTTGTCATGAGAACCTTAGGTAGAAACCCTTTGGATGAAACATGTATTTGAAACATGTTATGCTTGATGGTTGCAAGTGGTTGCAAGTGGTTGCAACTGGATACTCGTGGATGCATGATACACATTAGGCACTAAGATCGGCTCACACACTCTCATATTGCATATGCATGAGTGTTTATGCTTATTCATGGATGAAAATTTTTGTGTTATCACATGGATGTTGCATATGGATGTATGTGATGTGCACACATATAGATGTTATACATTATGTTAGGAATTGCATACATATGGATTCATTTCACTAACATAATCTGCATTGATGATATTTGCATTAGATAAGTACATATACACACACCTTTGCATATGATCATACAGCATTTAGAACCTTTTAAGGACAATGATTGCTCGTGGATGATGTTTTGAGTAGATGGATGATGGATGGCAGGATACGTTCTTCCTAACTTGGATATTTCGGGGACGAAATCCTTTAAGGAGGGGAGAATGTAACAACCCGTATTTTTGAATAACATGTTATAACATAAATGGAGGCAGAATTAAACTGTAAAATCTGAATCAAGGGAAACGGGCTATGCCATTGCGTTCGTCTCGGAAAAATACGCGAAATAGAGTCCGAGTTTTCGAAAATCGGAGTCCGTATGACCAAGATATGGCCTCGCGAAGTTTCACGAAAAATTCCCAAATTAAAGTATACTTAATTAAGTGAAATGGGTTGCGCAGAGAAATATATATATTGATATATATATATATATAATTGAAAATTAAATAAATAAATATGCAAAAATGTTCAAAACAGCGAATTGGGAGAGGGGAATAACCGAACCGGCTGATTTTTGAGGTCGACCCGAGCTCGCTGGATCGACTAGGGGTTAATCCAGGGTGTTTGGCTATCAACCCGTGGGCCGATTCGCTCAAATGCAGATTTTGCATTTGGATGGTTCTCATGGTTCATCTTTAATCTAAAGGCCCTAGATGGTTCCTACACTTGACTTCTTCCCTAAGACATGCTTTGATGGCTTGGATTGAATCTAGGTTTAATCCTATGGCCTAAAACACTTGCCTACTCTATAAATAAGACCCTAACCTACCCTAAATCATCATTATTCATTCATACAACTAAACTATGGCAAAATCAATCCTCTCATGGCCTCCACTCTCTTCATAAAATTCCTAAATCAAATTTCTAAGAGATTTCCATGCATACAAGTGTATTTAGGCTTGTATGATCCTCTTTAGCTTGCATTAAAGTCTTGTTTCTCTATTGGCATCATAAAGGAGGAGTCTTGATCAAGTTTGCTTGCATTTTGGGGTTTTAATTTGTTGCATAAGGGGTTTCTTACATTTGCTATACTCATTTGAGTCCACATAAGCATTGTAAGCCTATTTCTACTCTTGTATTTTAACTATGAAGTTAATATGTTATGTTGCAAGTTGAGTTTGGGGTTAATCATGATATGTGCTTTGATCTTATGATTTTATGCATAAGCTTACTCTATGCATGTTAGTAAAGTCATTACCTTGGCTTTATGCATAGAAAGATGTGATCTTTGGTTGGAAATGTTGCATGATGCAACTTTGAAACTCTCATAAACCTTGTATTAACATGCATATAATGTTATATGCATGTTACTAGTCCTTATCTCATGCTATCTATGGCCATGTTCCGCCTATTTGCCAAGTTTGATGTTATGCATGCATATGAACCTTATGCAAGTTGAAACCATGTTATGCATGCATATGAACACTATGCAAGTTAAAATGATGTTATGCATGCTTAGGAATATTTTGCAAGTTGATAACATGATATGCAAGTTTGTGATCACATCTTTGTCTCATATGCCACCATGTTTAACTTGTGGCTCTAACACCTTTATGTCATGATTTTGCCAAGTTCCCTCTTTCTATCCTTTATGCGCTATTGCGATATGTAAGCGAGGGGATTGCGTTTGGGGTTGGGTAAACTTAAAAGACATAAAAACGTAAGCTTGGGAATTTACCTATTAAGTTAGGTCTACCCATTGGGAATTTACCTATTAAGTTAGGTCTACCCAATTGCTTGAAAATTTGTAATGTGTTTTGGAAACATGATGGACATGACACTTAGAAAACATGAGGATGGCCAACTCGAGGTTGGGTTGAGCTTGTAGCATAAACCTACCCGGAACCGACCGGCTTAACTAGTGGCTACAAGCAATAGGACCCAATGTGAGTAGTTGGTCATGTTGCACGTGAAACCCGAGGTTAGACTAAGTTGTGGTGTAAACCTACCCGGACCCGCCCGGCCTAACTAGTAACCACAACAAGGTCTAATGTGAGAGGTTGGGTGCATTAAATTAATTAATGCCACATGGTAGGGTTAAGTCATGGACCGCTTGAATACTTAACCAATTAAACACGATGGGTTGATAGGGTTAAGTCATGAACCTTGGGTACACTTAACCAACTTGGTACTTGGATGAGTTGGGTTAACCACGTTTAACCCATTAAGGAAACCCTAGTTACGTGGTCCTTTGCACCAGTAACCCTCTTAGTTGTATCATGATACCCTAGGGACTAGGCTAGGGTGGGGCACGATTACTGGGATGACATGTAAGCGACCAAGACGACGGCTGTGTAGGTGCGCCGGTGTAGGTTCAGGCGGGCCATGGTCGTGCACATGGTCCGGAGTTGAAAAAGCAGGCACGGGCACCAGTAGGTTTAAACTGTGCGTGCTTGGTTTGTGTCAGTGGTTGACACCCTAGGACTTGATACACCCTAGGGTGGACCTAGCACAGTTTAGCTACACTTCGTAGTTGGGCCGTATGATACCGACACTTGACGAGTTAGGCTTTAGGAGAGCCGATCGACTAGACCGTGCTAGTTGGACCTTGGTTTAGGTCATTCATGATGTTGGGCCAAACTTGGGCATGGGGATCACTTCTTGTTTACACTTGACATGACTTGTGATACTAGTACACTTGGTGCAAACCTCAACCTTGTATATGCGGTGCCACACTTGATCTATCTTGTTGACTTTTTCCATGCCAGTTATCATCCTATGACTCATCCTTGTTTACATATACAGTTAACTTTATTAGTTGTTGTACAATAGTAGGTAGGACTTACCAGTCTTTTGACTGACCCATTTTCTTTCGCCTCTTTTCTTTCGTTTCCCCCCCAGGTTTACAGGGCGGGAATACCAGTACTTAGCTTGGATCTTAGCTGCTTTTCCTGGATAGCTCATGTATGCTTTGGACTTGAGCTCGCTATGGTTTTCTACCTTGGGGATAGCTACTTTATGTTTTCCTTTCCAGTTTCCAGTTTTATGTTTCTAGACTTTGTTTATGGAAAATAATGATCAAGTACTGTGTTGTAACTTAACTTATGGTTTTGATATGCTAGTTTTTATCCGCTGCTATATTTACTCTGTTTTTTTTACTTATATGTTCTGTCTTGTGATATCTGCATGCATGTTTACCTTGTTTAAACGCCCCTCCAAAGTCAGTGCCCTTGCAAGAGTGGCACTGGCGGAGGTGGGGTGTTACAATTGTTCTAAATTTTATTTATTGGAAGATCTATATGACTTATCATTAATTGTACTATATCTTATATGGTGCAATGTCTCCTTTCAGACACACCATTCCTTTATAGTGTTCTAGATAGAGTGAGTTGTGAAATAATTTCAAACTCGTCTGGATAGTCATTAAATAGTTGGCTTAAATACTCTCTCTCGATCTGTTTGAAAAATATTTTATTTTATTGAAATTGGTTTATAAATTCACTTTGAATTCTTTGAACTTTTCAAAGGATTCTGATATGTGTTTCATAAGATACACATATCTGCATCTACTGATATCGTCAGTAAATGTAATGAAGTAATAAAATCTACGTCAAATTTATGTATTCATTGCTCCATGTACATCTTTATGTACGAGACCCAATACATATTGCTCGTTCACTGTGTCAAGTGAAAAGCGATTCAGTTATTTTCCCTAATAAATAAGATTTGCATTCTTCATATGATTCAAAATCAAATGATTTCAAAATTCCATCATTATGGAATTTTTGATTTACTTCCTTGTTTACTGGGCTAACCGGTAATACTAAAGGTATATTAGATTTAAATCACTAAATTTAATCCATTCATTATTAATGTCAAATACATTATAGTTAAAGATCTACAAAGATCGTTAACTATTTGTGAAATTCCATGCGATATTTCATTTAAATAAAATGCATAACAATTGTTTTTTATTACAAATGAAATTCAAACTTGTCTGAACAAGATTTATAATAACTTTTATTTTATATGGAATTTCATAATAACAATTATTTTATTAATTTTATTAAGCCAGTATACACAACAAGAATCAACTTTCTATGGATAATCCAACAACTTTTGTTTCATTTCCATTCGTAAGTCCACTTGTCATTTTATCAGATTTCTACTTATTTTGCAATTTCTGTAAATTAACATACATTTACGTGATTTATATCTAGTATCTAATACTAGAAATGTATAAGTAGATTGTTATAACACTTATATATTATTCGGTTTGAGTCATACCTCAACCTTTCATTTTAGATCCTCTATGTTTATATAACAATTATGTTTGATTTGTTTGAGGACAATCCTGAAATTTCAATGTTAGTCAAGAAATTTGATTTAATTCAATTTATATCCTTCTTAAGGATTAATTCAAATTATCGAGTTATTTATTATTTAATATCTACATTAGATAATAAAATAATAACTGATTCTGTAATATTTATTTAATACAAAATTTTGACAATCAAAATTTATATTAACATAAATATGTAATTGAAACTAAAATATGCTTCCACTCAAATTAACATCCCTCTGTTTATATATGTAAATCATTATATACATATAATGGTGTTCCAAGATCCATATCTAGTCATGCCTTGACCTAACTTTGGCTAAACTCAAAACACAACCTTTTAGGTAGACATCTTATGTCAATTATATTTTCTATATAACTCTTGGATCGCATGTTGAACATTTTGTTCAAGATTATTCATTTGCTCAAAATGTAGACTAATTCATGCTTTTGTCTCTACGGCCATAATCGTATTATGCAGCCTAGTTAAGTCAGACCCAATAATAGGTTGGAGCACCACATTTTACTCCATCGCATATAACCAAAATAAAAGGTGCACAATGCTTTGGCGTTAGTTACATCCAGTGATTTTGGACAGTGATGAGTATATTATTGGAAGACATCACCATGACTTAATATACCAAAATTTTCTTTTAGAGGGAATTTATAATTCGTAGCAGCGAACAATATTAAAGTTATTTACATATATCAAATATATGTATTTTATATTCGCAATATAAATTAGATTTAAATAACATATATATAAAAAATATATATGTATTTAAATTCAACAATGTATAGGAATTGCGCCTACAGTTCCTTTGAATATTTTAAAATTATCGGTTATCATTAACACACATGTATATTTATTCATCTGTGTCAATTGCAATAGCTTAAAGGAGATATCTAGCAGCTATGTGCATACTATGATAATATAAAATGGCTCGTAGCTCACTATGTTATCAAATACACTTTAGCTAAAAACCTTTTAACAAAATATTAACATATATTTCCAAAATATATGTAAATAAACTTGCAGGCCCATAAAAGGAAACGACATACAAAATTGTACAGCATAAATCATGTAACCAATATATTAACATATATATATATATATTCAGGTCAGAATTCCTATCAGAGATTTAAGTATATATATGATCATGACTAACATGTATATTCACTTAATACTGAATGCAAAACAGTTCTGCATTCTATTCGTCACAGACTCCCATATATCGTCCAGATTATAGTCTATTGCATGTACAAGCATAATAATTACAAATACATATATATTACAGATTCCATAATTATGTTTACATCCTGAATGTATTCAAACCGGAATTGTATTACCACTGTCCAATACAGTTTACAATAAATGCGTACTACAAATTATATATTTGTATATATACATATATAAAACATTTTGAAAAGAAAAACAAGTCAAACTTGTTTAATTTTTCAAAACCATAATCACAGTAGTGGCTGATCAATCATCCCATTGAATTGCCCTTTTCCAACCTGAAACAGTTTCAGGTTTTATTGCAACTGTTGTCCCCCTGTTTAAAACAATTTTTAACATAGGGGTTAATCTTCAGCAATACATCAAATGTATATCATATGTTGGGTTTAAGCCAAATACATGGAATGTACATAAATTTAACTGAGCGTTACCTTTATTAACATGAATCAAGCATTCATGCATGTATCTGTAGCAAACTTCAAACTTACTTTCATACTATTCTTGTATCAATATACAATTAGTATAACAGTAAACTATCCTTTTTTTGCTACAGATTCAATTTATATTTACAATATATATATATATATATATATATGTATATATGTATATATACATTTATCAACATAAATGTACTGATATTTATATATATACACTGTATATAAACATCTACAGGGCAGATTGACCCTTGTTTATGCTCAAGTCAGATTCATGACCATCATCATCAATATATAAAATGATTTCTGTATAACTTATTAAGTCGACAATTGGGGCAATACAAAAACTACATGTATATAACATATGCATATGTAACATTTACTATCTTGATATTAATTTACATATATGTGACTGACACCAGCTAAATCAGACTAGCCAGGTTATAATGTAAAACCAACCAATTTTGATTCTATCAAAAAGGAACTACATAACATAGTTACAAGTGTAAATATATGTTTTAGAACATTCATACTTGCAGATTTAATCCAAGAAGGAAAACAACAGACAAAATTTACTTTGACTTTGTTTATCAAACCCCTATTAAATTTGATCATATCAAGCTTGAACTTATATATATCAGAATATATCATTGAATGTTTCACATATCATGCTAAGTTCTAGAACTTGCAAAATACTGATGATGTCTAAAATGTTCAAAATTTAATCAGCAAATCTTATTTACTGTTGCAGGGCATTATACAGATAATTCAATTTCATGATGATTATAAACTGATATGGGAGGATGTTACAAATATCAAAACAGCAAGGTTAAACACTAATTATCATAGTATCCAAATACTATAACTTATACTAATATCATAAAACAGATAGTAAATCAAATTTACTGCAGTTTTTAATTTATATTACCATCATATGCATATATATATATATATATATATAATAATATAAAATACAAATAGAAATTTAAAACCGAATGTATCAAGGATATATCATTACATACATTTATATGTATGTATTATAAAGTGTAATGTTCATGAAGGCCTAATCAATATGGGGCTTGATAAATAGATGGACTAGTACAAAACAGACATGATAAAACAGAATAGTAAGAGAGTTGAATTTCACTAATATACTTAATGATTTATACATATGTTAATTCAAACAATTCTTATTACAGGGATTAACGGATAAGAATTAACAATCCTGATTTGCATTACAGAATCGATATCATATATCAATTCAAATTTCATTTTGAATAACAAAACAAATTTTGTACATGTTTTTCAATGAATGGAATCAAAATACGAAAAACAAGTTCTAAATCAAAATAATTTAGATTACCACCATACTTTCATGTTACTGATCAGCAATACTAAAGTAGGATTAATACAAAAGATTAATCCATGTATTCAAATCCCACTTTATATCAAATATAAAGGTATTAACAATTAAAAGGGTTTTCACCAGGGATGCATTTATATATATATATATATATATATATATATATATATATATATATATCTTCGGTATCAATTGAAGTTCACATTATCAACTTTGATGAGTAAGAATTGGTAAGTTAATAGAATTAATATCATATATATTAATCACAATTCTAATCAGTTTTATAACAAAAGAAATTTTTGAGTTTATTCTGAGATCAATTTATTTCAGAACAGTAATAATAATATGGTATGGTTCAAACATTTCAAACAAAAAGAATCAACCAATCATTAAATCAACAAAACTAATTCAGCTTATTTTATATCACATATAAAATCATTTATAATGAAATGATTTCATCACATATAAAATTATTTTATATCATATATAAAATCATTTTATATCAAATATGCTATAATTCTCTTACAGTGGAGCTTATAATTCTTTACAAATTTTGGTACACTATCAAACAGACTAATGATTATCTGTTTGTGCATTTTTACTTCGTGTAACCAGATCATAATCTATATTCCAGTCAACAATTTGATTATTAGATTAGCATTGTTTATGATAAACGAGTCGATACACTACTTCAGATCAAATCTATATATACATGGATTTTTTTTATTAATTCAGAAAATGGACTTATCAAATTTCCAAATATATGATTTCACAAATCTGTATAAACAGATCATTATTGTTTATTTGTCAATCAAACAAATTTGATTTTATATGCAGGTATTAATATCAATTCAGAAACATTCGTCTTAAGAAATTTCTGTATAAATCAAAATTAATCAGGAAGTTATCTTACTGATTCATTAATCAGTAAAATTAATTTTAATCAAAAGAAGAAAATTTATGATTAAATCTGGACGTATACACTTAGTAATCAAACAATTCGATAATGCGTTTGGCACTGTTTATTTGTATAAACAAATCATTACACTGCTTTGAATCATATCCATGTATTCACTATTTAATCGTATTAGATTCGGTGAACAAGATTGATATCTGATATCAATTCGTAATTAAACGAAAAAGATTTCATTTTATAATCAAACCATTGCTTAAACCCTAAAATAAATTCGGTATAGAACTTGCTGATGAAATTGAAATCCATACGACAATACAAACAAGAATAAAACCCAAAACAAAGTCTAGTTCATAATTTCTCGCAATAACCTTGCTCTGATACCATTGAAGGAAATAATTCGACCTAATCGAGTTCCCCTTATCTTTAACAACTTAAAGTTGAGATCTTAGCAAGAAAATAAACCAAAACTTATATAAATTGGGATTAAAACTTTTATACCTGACGTATTGATTCCAGATGAAACCCTAATCGATGAAGGCTGAAGCATCAAATCGTATAGCACGTCAATCGCCGGCCTATATTGGTTATCCATACGAATGCTTCTCTTTTTGATCAAAATCGAAGAAGAAAGAGGAGTTTGGGTGCTAGCAGCCATATCCAAGGGTACCGTGAAAGAGTAAAGTTAGGGTTTTGTTTTATTTTTCATCTATATGAGAAATAAAATGACGGCTCCACTCTATCTTATAAAGGGAATAGTGAAAACCCTTATAAAATCAAGTATGCTCCATTAATTAAGGAATCACTTGTATACCATTTCAATACAATATAAAATATCAACAAATTTGATAATTTATTTACCCAATATATGTTCTTCCTTTATAACGTTCTAAGTGTGTGACCCGATAGGTTATTATAACATTGGCAAAAATTTAAATCGTATTTAAATTGTAAACAGTGAACGACATCTAGTAATACATCACTGCTACCCATGTTATAATAAGACCAACGATTCGATACTTCCTTCTGTGACAAGTGTATCAATGTAATATAATCCTTTTAACCAATATATCCAGGATTAAACTAGAGGCATGGATCGTATTATCCTCGTTATAATTTAATCTGATTTTCTTGACTGATGAGTAGACTGTTTAAAACAAATCAATATTTGAGCACGGCCATGCATTTCACAGTCTCACTCAATCAATAGGCCCATGAATATCACTACGAATATACCGCAGGGTTAAATTCCATCTAGATCATTCATAATTTTCATTCAATTCAAATTATATCCAATAATCACCGTTATCATTACTCTGTTACGAAATAACTTTAGATGATATCAAAACACAAATATCCTCAAATAAAATTATAATGATTTCAGGTCTGAGGACCATTACATCACTGTCACTATGAGAACAACTTAAGATACTGTTGATTATATTCCATGTAGTTGTCTCACGGTGGGTCAGCCCAATACGTTATTCTCCAATACGTATTTATATCTTAACTTTAATATAACGTACATTAATGATCAATGAGATGTGATCATCAGTCAATCAATATACTAGTCTTAATACTTTATTGTTGTCCTATATAAACAATAAAACTCGACTAGGGACATTTAAGAATTATAATACTTATCATTATATAATCTCAAGTTCAGTCTTACTCGAACTATATAATTCCGTATTATTATCTAAGGACTTCTATTATGTTAATATTTATATCACGCAGTAAATATAATATAATAGAATAATATCTCATTCCAAACAAAATAATAATATCAACATTGTTATCTATCTCATCAAATGAATTGCCTCTGGGGCATAAACTCTAACAACCCTGGTGGAGACAAGATGTATAAAGACGTAAAATGGGTTTTCTTTTGGGATGGCATGAAGAGGGATGTAGCTGAATTCATCTCGAAGTGCTTAGTATGCCAGCAAGTCAAGGCGGAACAAAAGACCCTAGTGGTTTGCTTCATCCTCTAGAGGTCCTACAGTGGAAATGGGATAGCATCTCGATGGACTTTATTGATGGGCTGCCTAGGTCAAGAAGAGGCAATACCAGTATTTGGTTAATAGTGGACAGGCTCACAAAAAGCGCTCACTTCATACCCGTTAAGAGTAGAAGGACTGCCTCATCTCTAGCATCAATATATCTTAAAGAGATAGTCCGACTTCATGGGATACCCTCTAGCATTGTTAGCGACCGAGATCCTATCTTTACGAGTGAGTTTTGGAAGAGCTTGCAAGAAGCTGTAGGCACACAGTTATGCTTAAGCACGGCCTATCACCCCCAAACCGATGGTCAGATGGAGAGGGTGAATAGAGTATTAGAAGACCTCTTGAGATTATGCATCCTTGTCTTCGGAGGAACATGGGAGGATCATCTTCCTTTGGTGGAGCTTGCCTACAACAATAGCTACCAAGCCACCATAGGTATGTCACCCTTCGAAGCTTTATATGGAAGACCGTGCCGATCCCCAACTTGTTGGTAGGAGTCCACAGATAAGCTCATACTTGGACCAAATATGATTAGAGAAACTTCAGAGAAAGTGGACTTGATACGAAAAAGAATGAAGACTACCCAAGATAGACAAAAGTCCTACGCAGATAAGAGAAGGACCGACCTTGAGTTTGAGGTTGGGGACAGGGTTTTCCTTAAAGTATCTCCTTTGAGGAACGTCGTTCTCTTCGGATCCGCGGGAAAGTTGGAACCAAGATTTGTAGGGTCGTTTCCTATTATTGATAGGATTAGGAAGATAACTTATAGAGTAGAGCTTCCCGAAAGATTGGGTGGAGCTCATAATGTCTTTCACGTTTCTCACTTACGAAAGTGCTTACATGAGTTTGTGGAAGTGGTGAAACCAAGCATATTAGAGGACGTAGAAGTAGAACGAGAGGCGACTGTGAGAAGAGTTCCAACTCGTATCTTGGGTACAGAAGTCAAAAAGCTACGCAACCGCGAGTCAAAATTGTAAAAGTTCAATGGAGTGACGCTGAGGAAGACGCGACTGGGGAGACTGAGGCCAAAATACACGTAGCCTACCCTTTTCTTTTTTAGGGTACATCTTTGATCTCTTTTCCTTAAGTTTGTTCATACTCGTATCTATCTTTTTAGTATTTTCCTCAGTGCCATTCTCGATCCTTAGGTAGAAACCAATGGATGTAAACATGTATTTGAAACATGTTATGATTGATGGTTGGAAGTGGTTGCAAGTGATTGCTAGTGGTTGCTCGTGGATGCATATCACACACTTTAGGTATTAGATCGGGCTCAGTCACTTTCATATTGCATATGCATATACGTACTCATATATGATTGAAACTTGATGTGTTATCATGTGGATGTTACATTTGTATGAATGATTGTGCACTCATGTAGAAAGTATGATTAAGGAAGATTGCATACATTATGGACGCATGACACCGACATGACTTGCATTAAGGAGGTCTACTAAATCAGTAGACCGCCTGATTTTGCATTATATAAGGACACACACACACACTATGCATATGATCATGAAGCATTAGAAGTCTTTTAAGGACAATGGATGCCTGTGTTTGATGGTTGAGTAGATGGACGATTGGATGATAGAATATACATTCATCTTGACTTGAAGATTTCGGGGATGAAATCCTTTAAGGAGGGGAGAATGTAACACCCCGTATTTTCGATAAACCTTAAAGTAACGAATTAAAGAATAATTAATGCTAAATTTGAGAATTAAAGGAAACGGGTTATGCCATTGCGTTCGTCTCAGAATTCTGGTGGAGATAGAGTCCGAGTTTGCGTGAATTGGACTTCGTATGGAGAAGTTATGGCCTTCGGAAGTTTCAAAAATTCAAAATTCAAATTTAAACACAGAAGAGGGCAGGGCAGGAAAAATTCCCGCCCAGGCCAGGTCGACCAGGAGGTCGACACTAGTGTGGACCTACCCTACAGGTCGACCTAGGGGTCGACTTAGCCCCCTTTCCCCGGGCAGATCTGAAAGGATGACGATTTCTGTCTCCCTACTGAGTCATTAGGGCTGAGATGTTATCCTATCTTGACTGGATGGTCTTGATTACTTCTAGGGTTAATCTGACGGCTCTAAATTAATTAAAACTCTATAAAAGCAACCTAACTCTTAACCCTAAATCACAAATATTCATACCAAGAGCCGCCATGCCGTCAATGGTGAACCTAGAATAGCCGTCATCTCTTTCAACTCAAAGGCAAGATTGAAGCTACGTCAAAATTAAATCTAATCTAATTCAACTAAGAAAATTCAACGATCTATGTCAAAGGAGAGCAATTCAATTTCAGAATACAGATACCAGAACTTAAGAATTCCTTTTTGTTTGTAAGCATAGTTATCTTTCAGATGTGAATGAACTAAAGACATGGTTTGTAATGAATTGTAAAATAGAATTGTACCAAGTTGTATGTGATGCTAATTTTTGTTTATTCATGTCTTTTCTATCATATATGCCTATGAATTATTGTGGTATATCGAACCTATCATGTTATGTGGAAATTGGTGAATAAACCTATGGTGTTATGAAATTATCATATATAAGTTTGGTGATATTATGATACATACAAGTTTTAGGCTAAGTCACGTCGTTTATGCCTAATTGTTTAGATCCATTATGCATACATGTTTAGATCTACGACCTTGTATAATTTGGTGATTATATCTATATGTTGTATGTCAATTTAGAAATTATGCCATGTTTATGCAAGCTAAGTGATGCTATCATTTTATGAATACATGCAAGTTTATAGGTTAATAACATGATTATGTAAACCTATATGTTTAGATCTACAACTTTATATGTTTGAACCATATGCCTTTATGTTAGATCAATATTAGCATGATTCAATCCCTATGCAAGTTTACCACTATATGTCTAATTAGATTTTGGTAGTTCTTTGTAAAACTATTATTTTATGACTCATGTTGCATAGATCTAGTTTGCAAGTTCATAATTAAAAGTATATTATGCCAAGTTCATGTGACACATCTGTAGTTAGATCCATATTTTTGTATGATGTTGGAATGTTGCAAGTTCCTCTTTTTCCCCTTTTAGTTTATTAGTTTGGCTAAGATGTCGAGCCTAACATCCTGTGTAATTTGGCGAACGTACAACGGGGGTAACGTTGGGGAAAACATGAATAATTAACATATTTGGCTCATAACCATGTAAATGGTATGGCATTGAAATGGTATAATTTACTTACCAAAAATTATGAATTTGATTTAGAAAGAAAGTGGGCCATGACAATAAATTGTTGGAAAATTTACTATAAGCATAAATGGATAAATATGTAAATTTAGAAAAGACGAATATGCCTAACCCGAGGTTAGACTAAGTTGTGGTGTAAAACTGCCCAGATGCGACCGGCACATCCAGTGACCACAACAATATCTGTCTAATGTGGGTGGTTAGTGCATTGAGCCCAAAAAGGACCCGAGGTTAGACTGAGTTGTGGTGTAAAACTGCCCGGAACCGACCGGCACATCCAGTGACCACAACAACACCTGTCTAATGTGAGTGGTTGGTGCTCTAATAAAGCTAAGGAAAGAGTGGTAGGGTTAAGTCTATTAAGGAAACACTTAACAAATCCAACATGTTAGCTAAACTGATGGGTAGGGTTAGGTAAATTTGGACACTTAACCAATTTAACATGTTGGCTGGAAACCCTAGTAATAGGGACCCATTTCAGCAGTAACCCACATAGATGTATCATGAGACCCTGAACTAGGCAGGGTGGGTCACGATTACTGGGCTGATTATATGCGGTCAAAAACATCGGCAGTGGTGCATCAGTGTAGGTTCCGGCAGAGTACGGGCGTACATGTACTCCAGAGTGGAAAAAGCAGGCATTGGGCATCGGTAGTCATGCACTGTGCATCTTGAATCGTGTTGGGTTGCCACCATAGATTTGATACACCCCGTGGTGGGACCAACACAAGTATCTACAGTCAAGCAGGGGCCGAATGACACACGTGATAAAAGCATGCGAGTAGGAGCCGATCGATATAAGGGGATCATTTCACCAAGAATACGTGATGCTAGTTGGACAAATATAAGTAGGTGCAGAGAATTAAACAAGGGTGCAATGTATATTCGGTTTATCTTGCCTTATATAGTTTTATGTTAGTTTGCTATTCTGGTACTGTCCTATTTTCAGTTTATTCCTATCCTGACCTTTTTCTTATTCACACACTGAAAAGTAACTAGACTTACTCAGACTTATGTCTGACCCATTTTTCTTTCGTCTTCTTTTGTTCCATTCCCCTCCCTCAGGTAGCCAAGGAGGGAATAGCTCAGCTTAATTTGGACCATTCATCTTTCCAAGCTTGAAGACTCTATGATGTATGGCTTGGAATCTCTTATTTTTGGCTATGGCTTTGGACACACTAGACTTGGGGATTTATGCTATTTATTTATGCTTCATGCTTCTTTATATAATAATCAAGACAGAAATTATGATGTAATAATTTGAAAGTTGGTTTGAACAGTTTGCTGTAATGTTTTGTTATAAACCACGTTTGAAATAAATTTAGTTTTATTTTCCGCTGCTTATATATATATCTTGTAAATTTTCTGTGTCTTTTACATATAATACTCAACCGAAGTTAAGGCATTCCCTTTGTGAGTGACCTTAACGGAGGTGGAGTGTTTCACTTCCACCATGAAATCCATCCGTTCGCGTTCACAAATAGCATATAAATGAAGAAACACAAATTACATTAAGTAGTAGCATATATTACTAAATCTGGGTATCCTCTTGTAGCAAAATCAATTGCTATACAGGAAGATGAAGTAAAGCATTTATAAGGTATCAACCATGAAGAGGCCAAACTATACCATCCTTCACCAGATCTGCCCTAGAACAGATGTAGTTGGTACATGAACTCAGCAAGAAGTTCTTCTTGCTAATGGACCACAAAGATGCTCAAATATTATTAACAACTCGAGGCCCTTCAATATCACCAACTATCACAGACATAAAAGAGCCAAAATATACTCAAGAAATTGAAAAACTAGAACAAGTCACTGGCTGAAAAACGAGTCGGACTCCATGAACAAATCATGACAATTACTCTACTCGACCAACTCTGAGCAGTTAAAACCAAATCGCACTTCAAAATCATTAACCAGTTCCGAATTCTTATTAAATCAAGACATATTTAGATCCAAACATGAAGCACTGAAATCATTAGATACCAGATTGATACAAAACCTTAATCCGTAAACTATAATGGATAAGTAGATCCATTTGAACATACCAGATTCCCCACTTTAAACAAAAATAAACCAACACCAATCACCTGTAAAATGTCCATCCGCTTGCGAGAATTCATCCAAATCAGACAGAATTAACCAAATCCAATACAAACAAACCGATGTAGAAAAAGTTGCAAAGTCAAACATACGAAGGAATCAGTTAGGAGAAATTAGAAGTGATGTAATCACTTACGCGGGAGCATGCCAGAACCCAAAATCTCAAGTGGCTTGATCCCCACATTTGAACATATTCGCTATTTTCCAAAACGATTAATAGCTTGGAATCGGATCTGAACTTGGATGTATAAAAAATTGAGGGCGACGTAGTGAATTGGTTGACCGATTAGGGATTAATAGTAAAACTGATATTTTCCTCAAATCGGTTAAGGGTTGACGATGAATCTGGTATCTGGCGTAACTTGTGGAAATGAAATATAAAAGGCCTATGGCTTATCAAAGAAACGGAGATTTCGTTGAAGGTTAGCTATAAATCGAAAGTGAATTTGATTTTGATGTAGAAAATCGATTGAAATTAGAAGATGAAGTAATGGTTAAGGGGAAGCTCACGCATAGCGAAATCAGACGAAAAGAAATCATTTGTCGCCATTAACGAGCATTCGACACACACACACACATACACACACACACACACACACACACACACATATATATATATATATATATAATATATACAGGCCCACACACTTAACCTATTAGGTTAATGCAATTTTGTTACACTAGTAAGGCATAACCTGTAGAAATCCTAGTAGTTAGGATGCAAGCATAGGGGGAAGCTTGTATCATCTTGTGTGGGACCCGTTTCAGTAAGTAACCCATATATAGGTATCAAATGGGTACTACGAACAAGGTCGGAGCCGGGGCACGCTTATTGGGCTGATTGTAAGAGATCCAAAAGAGGGGACGGTGTGGGCGGCGCATACAGACAGGGTCATATGCGTGCATGGGTCCGAACAACAGGAGGCTAAGACGTCGTGACATCGATAGATATGGTTGTGCACATCCTGAAAACGAAGGGTTGCCACTGTGGGGCCAGCACAGGGTATCTATGGAGTAGGGAGTCGATCGATTGGGGTAGTATTTAGGGTACATCTAGACTCTGGTATGTTTAGGAGCCCATTATTATCCTTAGGGATAACTCCGGTATGTTCATTAAGCTGCTTGTTAATTCTATGGCGTTAAAGCACTCCCTAGAAGTACGCCTAAGTCTACCATCTTGTACTTGTTGGGGATCATCTTATTCTAGTGATACTAGTATTGGTGCAGAGAAATAAAGTGTTAGGGAGGCACTATTTATTCCATCATGTTTATCCTGTTTACCTTGTCATACCTGCCTTGCATGCTTTATACCTCTTATCCAGCTTATATTCTTGTCATGATGTTTTTACTTATTTATATGCTAAAAGTAACTGGACTCACCAAACTTTATGTCTGACCTATTTTATTTCCTCTTCTTTCCATTCTGTTTCCCCCTAGGTTCTCAATGTGGGAATTATGCTCTTTTCATACCTTCTCTACTATGGCTATGTTTTTGGGAATTATGCTCTTTTCATATTTACTGTACTTTGATGATTTTAGTACAAGACAGAAGTTTTAAATTGATGTACTGGGTTTTATATATTTCAGACTCATGATGTAACTATGTTTTGAACCACGAGGTTTTCTGCTCAATAAAGTTTTAAATTCCAATGTTTTATTATATCTATCTTGTAACATTTCCGTTTACCTATAACGCTTTACGAAACTTAATGCATTCTCTTAATGTCTGACATTAACGGACGTGGGGTGTCACAATATATCAAGATCCCATCTTTAGCCCTTTTTAGATACTTAAGATGTTCTTGGCTGTTGTCCAGTGAATTTCACCTAGATCAGTTTAGAATCTACTTGTCATATTTCAAACATACGAGACATCTGGACGAGTACACAACTTTGCATACATGATTGATCCAATTGTCAAAGCATAAAGGATCGTTCTCATGCGTTCCTTATCATCTTATGACTTAGGACACTGATTCTTAAAGAATGTTATATCATGTGACATGGGTATGAATCCTCTCTTTGCCTCTTGCATGCCAAATCATTTTAGCACTTTGTCAATGTATGTACTTTGACTTAGGCCGGTCAACTTTCTTGATCTATCTCTATAAATCTTGGTACCTAAGATATAGGTTGACTCACCTAAATCTTTGATGGAGAAACTTCCCCCAGCCATGTCTTCACCACTTGTAATGAACTAATGTCATTCCTAATAAGTAATATTTCATCAACATACAATACTAGGAATATAGTGTTACTCCCACTAATTTTCTTATATACAAAAGGTTCATCTTCATTCTTAATGATGCCAAACTCTTTGACCGTTTCATCAAAGCAAAGATTCCAGCTCCAAGATGCTTATTTTAATCCATAAATGGATCGTTGCAGTTTACATACTTTTCTAGCATCCTTTGGATTGATAAAACCTTTAGATTGTGTCATGTACACATCCTTGACATGATTGCCATTAAGGAATACAGTTTTGACATCCATTCTCCAAATTTCGTAATTGTTAAATGCTGCAATTGCAAGCATAATCCAAACGGACTTAACATTGCCACTAAGGAGAAGGTTTCACCATAGTCAACTCCTTGAACTTGTTTGAAAACTTATGCCACCAATCGGCCTTTATAGGTTCATACTCTACCATCTATGTCAGCTTTCTTGTTGAAAATCCATTTACACCCGATTGGTTTTACCCTATCAAGTGAATCAACCAAAGTCCACACTTGGTTGGTGTACATGGAATCCATTTCATATCTCATGGCTTCAAGCCATTTCTCATATTCTGGTCCATTCATAGCCTCTTGGTAAGAAGTGGGCTCATCTTGATCTATCAGCATTACGTCCCCAGTTTGAGTCATAAGAAATCCGAAATATCTATCAGGTTCATGACGTATTCTACTAGATCTACAAATGTCTTGTGTAATTTGAGCAGGCTCAGTTTCCACAACTGCTTGTGGTTCTTGCTCAATTTCAATTCCAGGTTCAATGGTATTTTGTGGTTCGTGAATTTCTTCGAGTTCTACTTTATTCCCATTGTTATTTTTAGAGACTAGTTCTCTTCCCTGAAAAATGCTAGTTCGAGCAATAAACACTTTATTCTCAGAAGATTTGTTGAAATAATATCCTTTTATTTCCTTTGGATATCCCACAAAATAACAATTATCTGATCTGGATCCAAGCTTGTTAGAAGCAAGACATTTAACAAACTCCTCATATCCCAAAATCTTCATAAAAGACACGCTAGGGCATCTCCCAGTCCATAGTTGATATGGCGTCTTCATAACCTTTTTAGTGGGAACACGATTAAGTATGAATGCAGCTACTTCAAGTGTACAACCCCAAAAACTTATTGGAAGATCTGTATGATTCATCATTGATTGCACCATATCTAAGAATGTGTGATTTCTCCTTTCGGACACACCATTCCATTATGGTGTTCTTAGTGGAGTGATTTGTAATACAATTACACACACTTTCAGATAGTCATTAAACTCTTAGCTTAATATTCTTCTTCTCCACCTTTCCAAAGAGTTTTTATATTCTTACCAAGTTGGTTTTGAACTTCATCCTTGAATTCTTTGAACTTTTCAAATGATTCTGATTTGTGTTTCATAAGATACACATAACCATGTCTACTGAAATCATCAATAAATGTAATGAAGTAATAAAACCCACCTCTAACTGATGTGTTCATTAGTCTACACACATCACTATTATAAGGCCCAGTGTTGGAGAATGAAATTTTGATAACAACAACCTGGTTTCAATTAATAACATTATAGATTACAAAATATATACTAACATCCTTGTCCAGAATGTATATATATATATATATATGTATGTATATGCAGGATATAAATATTGAAGACTGTACAGTTTTAGAGATTCAAGATATCAAGGAATTCAAGACTTATGAGTATCAAGATAATCAAGATCTCAAGATTATCAAGTAGTAGAGTCTATTTTTTATGTAAAACTCCGATTAGCACTTTCAAATTCTTCTTTCAAATTCTTTTTCAAATTAATTTCTAAATTATTTCAAACTCCTTTTCTAAAATTATTTCAAATTATTAAGATTTTTCTTATGATTTCAAATAATTATGTATGCGCGGTGTGTTTGTGTGTGTGTGCATTTATAGTTTATAAAGTTTTAGAATATATATGTTTATAATATAAATGTTTTATAGTTTTATATTGTATAATTTTATAAATATATTCATGTTATATATCACTATGTTTTAATACTTTAAAAATCTCATTTGAAACATTAGTTTTGATTTAAGAATTTCCAGAAAATTTATATTAGTTTTAACACTTGAAAAATGATTTTAAAAGTTCAAAATTTATACATATGTCGACATACAATTTTGAACATGTCGACATATAACTGTCACTTTTTCAAATTTCAAAGGAAGTGTCTTTTCAATATTTGAAACGCTTAAGAAACGTTGCAACCTTTCAAATGCTATAAACAATGGTTAAATTCAAAACTTGTATCACTTCTTCTCCATCTTCATTCTATCTCGAACCACCATTATCATAACTTAATTTCTTGATTTATACACTTATACTCTGCTGATTTCTACTCAAACTATGTAACAACCCAGAAAATACGAGCCAATTTAAAAATTTTAAATTGGTTATTTTAAAAGAATTTGAGCAATTGAAATAGAATATTTCAATAAAATAAAGGGATAGAAATGGTGCGGCGGTTTGAAAATTTGAATTCAAACTTTGACTGACTGTACCAGGTGCAAAATAAAACGGATTTTAGTGAAACCAAAAATATTTAAATCTGTTTATGAATATCTTTCTAACGAATCTGAAAAATCGAAGTTTCATAGCGAGAATCAAAAGTTATGGTTAAATGAATTTTCAGAAAGGTCACTATAGATAATATATAGCCCTTGAAAATAGACATTTTGCAAACAACCTCGGAATTCGACGAAACCACTTTTGTTGGATCCGGGATGTCAAATTTTAGCTAGGTTTCAAATTTCATAATTTTTGAAGCTAGTATGTGAGCTTGGCAAAAGAAAATGTGTTTGGTTGATTTTTGTTAATTTGGATCGACCAGAAAATGGCCATTTTTCAAATGATCTCAAAATTCGACAAAACTAGTTTTGTGGGGACCATAGCGTCAAAACATAGCTATATTTATTTTTTTGGAATTTTTCGAATCAGTTTGTGGCCCTGGTAAATTGAAATGTATGTTCAAATCGAATATTGAATGTTTTATATTTTAATTTGAAGAATAACTGACTGTAACAATTGAATTGGCCTATGAAACATATCCCATTGTGTCCAGGATGGGGTATTTAGCTAAGGGCAACAGTCGTTGGGTTTGGATTGGAGTTAGTATGGAGAAATTGGTATTTTTGAATTTAAATAAATTAAAAATAAATTATATAACCCTTGGGCCAATAGGAACCAGCCACTTCACCGTTTACTTTTCAAATCCCCGCCGCTTTCTGCTCTCGATGACGCACAGTACTCCGATCTTCCCTGGCCGATTCCGGCGAAACCCCGACGAGATAGACCCTGCCACCACCAAATCTTGGAAGCCCTTCCTCCCCTCTTCAAATCAACCCCAACCTCGACCTCCCTCGTCTCGTGTTTCTTGCGCAACATCTCCCCAAAGTTCGAAGCTTTCCACTGCCGCCACGCCCACCATAGGCGTTCGAGTTCAGCAATGTGGGGACCGCCCGGAAGCACTCTCGAAGCTCTACATCGTAGTGAAACCTGGTCGCTTCCCCGTGTGATGGATTGAAGGTTATTTGCAAACCTAATTTCGAAGGTTCAAAGGAGGTATACGACTTTGATTTTCAAAATAGAAAATAACACTTTTAAGTGTTGCAAACTTTGAAAAATCGTATCTTTATCGTGTATTAACGAAATTCGATGAAACAGGAAACATCATGACCGCAAGGACGCTCTCTACAGTCTAGAAGTGTCCGGGGATTTTTCTGAGCTTGCTAGGATTTTTAGAAAAGCGACATACCAATGTGAGATTTCTAAACTGAAATGTGAATGGACATGTGTTGTATAAGTTATATAAGCGAAATATAAATTATATACGTGTTGTATACCTCACGTACATGCGTTGTATAAGTAATATGAGCGAAGTATGAATTATACATGCATTGTATAAATATATGTGTGTTGGAATGGAAATAAAATATATTTATATACGAATATATATATATATATATATATATACTCCCCTCGTCCACAAACCATGGGTGATATTTATTGATTGTGAATTGGTGTGAAAAATTTGGTGAATAATGCGAATGGTTGATAGGATTGTTTGTGGTTGATATTGTTTGGATTGTGGTTGAAAAATACCATTGTAGTTGAAAAATACCCATTTGTGATTGAAACAAAATTTGAATAAATTGTCGAAAAGAAAAAAATACTCGCCTGCGTGCGAATTAGATGTATGAAATCCCCATTGTCAAAAACCGCGAGGTTTTAAGGTAGAGCGAGGAGCCCGTACTCGGGACGGTGCCGGTTTTAAATACCCTGCCGTTATGCTGCCGAAATTTTCAATAATATTCATGTGTTAGAATTATTTTCATATGTTGAAACTATATTCATGTGTTGAAACCATATTCATGTGTTGAATAGAAATTCATGTGTTGAAACTGAATTCATATGTTGAATAGAAATTCATGTGTTGAATAGAAATTCATGTGATGAATAAAATTCTTTGAAAAATAAAATTAACATTTTATCACATATCTAAACTATATAAACTATTCGTGTTTTAAATAAATCGTTTTAACATTAAAAATCACAGTTTTATTATTTATATAAACTATAGAAATTATTCATGTGTTGAATAAAGGATTAGAACGATAAAAGTCATATTTTTATCGTATGTGGGAAATGGATAATATTCATGCGTTGAATATATAGATTGAACAATAAAATTTACATTTTTATTGTGAATATGAAGTGCTAAAAATGTTCATGTGTTGAATAAATATTTTAGACAATAAAAATATCATTTTTATCATATAAATGACTCGCTAAAAATATACAAGTGTTGAAACAAATATTTGTTTGATATGAATATTATTTTTAACATGTTGGCGAACTAAATAAAATAGTCATGTGTTGAAATATATTTTTGTTTGCAAAAATATCATTTTTATGCGAAACGTGAAGTGTTAAAAACAACCACTTGTTCAACTAAATATGTGTGGGTTGAGAATATTATTTTTAACATGTGTAGGAAGTGTTAAAAATAACCATATGTGGAAATAAACCTTTGTTCGCTAGAAATATTATTTTTAGCTTAGTTTTGCACATATATACACATGTGTTGAACAGGAAGTGGATTAACTGTTAAGTAAAGAATTTATTTGCATGCCTGACAAATAGGTAAACCTAAATGAGTTGGATGTGCAATTTTATTATTTTATCAACTCCTGTGAATGTCATTGGATGCGGAGTGCTGGTTGTTCTGTGTGTAATAATAAACATCGCCATAGGATAGTGACAATTAATTTTGAACCACACTACATGGCATACTTCTTGATGATAGGCATACTTCATCATATACCACATAAGCATTTGGAACTTGTGTGACGAGGTTGAAGATTTACCATTCGAGCGAGAGGCTTGTATGGTGATGACTATATTTTACAGGTTGAACTGATGACTGATCTGGACTCTGTAAATTGTAACGGTAAATTGCAAGATTAATAAAAAAAAACCACACGGGTCTGGAGATGACAATAAACACATCTCTCTGGTCATTAAGGCACAAAAACCATTTATAGGGTGATGAGAATTTATTCTCTGGAGTTATGATCTATACACACTCCCCTGTGGACACCGGAATATATCACTATAAATATGTGCATGCTTGTTAGGATTTATTGGGTACCTAATACGGCCCAATAAATTTCCAAACCCCTTCCCGTACAAAGGAGGTTATGGCGAATTTTTTCGAAATATAAAGGTGTTAGTGAAATATTTGAAGTGAAAACGATATTGAATTCGTCGAATGAATTATATATTATATATATATAAATTAAAACGAATCGAGGCCGTGCAGTTCGCGTTTTGAAATCGTAACTTCAAGCGATTATATCGAAAGATCCGACCATCGGATTTTGACAAAACTGGAACCGTTGGGTTCACTTTGGGAATATCTTCCCAATGATATAAACTTTGTTGAAATCCAATGGTTATATTTTCAGATATGTGTAAAACAAATTTAGGGGAAAACAGCGCCAGTGCCTCGGCACAACCTGAAACGTCGTTTAATTAAATAGGGCCGTTTTTAAATAAATAAAAATGGCGATGTATCGTTATAAAATATTACAGACGATACAGAATGGAATAAACCGACTCTGCTTGGTTTGCTTGATATTTGGTGGTTGAATGTGTTTGACATGAAAATTATACTAAAGAACTGAAATGTGAATGTCGAATGATTTAACCATGTGAAGAATTGATTTGAAAATCTAAATATACGTGGATTATTTGAAAAGTCCGAGTTAATTCTCGTTTCAAATAATCGATCGACGGTTAGAAGTCGAAGAGTTGAAGACGGTTCAAGACCGACGATCTTCACATTGGATGGATGGGAGCTACTGATGCTCATGATTGGAGTAGCTACCTTGAAGGAGCTAAAGTGGTAGCCGTTTGGACGTATTGTTGATTGTTCGGATATGCGAGGAATTTAGTGCCTCCTGCTTCGTTCAAACCCAGAACGAACTTGTAAATGGACTGTGTGTCTGACATTGGATTTTGTTCTGTGCTGATTGATCTCTATTAAATATATATTTGTTTGGCGGCGGATAATTTATTCTCTTGCTTAATGCCATTCTCTGAGACATACGAGCTCAGAGGTTATATATCAATAGAAATCAGTCGCATGGAGTGAATTGCCTGTGTGGCACGCCTAAGTGGCATATGATCAAGGCTTCTGTTGAAAAGCAAAGTCTTGTGGTTAATGATCAAAGTATGGTCTGTGTGGCGTAACTTTGTGTATAGCATTGATTCGCGAGCCTCACACCCCAGTATGAGTCAAAAACGGGATAAGGACCGCTGGGAGAACACGACGTTTCTTTCTAGCTACAGTGGTGTCAACGACTTACCAGCCCTGACATTTGTATATACTTTTCACCTGTGCGGTTGTTGGAATGCGAGGCGCCTCGATTATAGGTTTGTAAGGACCGGGAAACGTGTGTTCAAGAATTGCCAATCCTCGAAAGTAAGAGAGGACCGGCCCAGCCGATTCCAAGGACCGCTGTGTGTGATCCTGAGACATTTGCTAGAGTGTCTCGAACGGAGAGGAGCTTACCCCTTGCCTCGACTCATGATGGAATCCAATTTCCAATACAAAATTGCAGATTTGATTGTATTACTAGTATGGAGACATTGTGGTATGGGTCACTTATGCCGTCTATGATTGATATTTATGATTGAATTCGCTTTTGAAACATATATGCATAAGTAATAATATCAAACATTTTTGTTTTGTACGTATGAAGCATCTCTTGGCCATTATAAGGTAAAAACTCTATCCTCCGGCTTGCATTGCATTGTGTGATGGGACCTGAGTCATATAATGGCTTCATTTTTATAAAAAGTATTGCGATGATTTAATAATTTACTTTATTTCATGCACTAGCAGTCATTGGAGTAAACCCGTTCCGCGAAAGTGGCGTGGTCCTTTGATTTGTCTTATTATTGCTATTTAATTAGTAAGTAGATTTCTCATACCAGTCCCATGACTGACTCGTAGTTTGTTTCACCTTGCAAATTCGGGTGCCCTTATTTTCACACGGGCAGCCTAGTATCAGGTGGCCGGACCTATTTTGGCTTTGCGCTGTAGCATGAGTGCATCTTTTGAATCATGGCAAGGCATGACTTCACAGTGTTGACTATTGATTTTCCGCCATTTTTATTATATGTATATGATTCCGCCTCTGGCAACGTAGACTGATATTTCTCTTATGTGCTCTCTATGTATATGTACCGCTTATGGCGATGTAGACTGATCATGTATCTTTATGCACTAAGTTGTATCCTGCACTATGCTCTCTGATGTTGTGACATGTATGATTCTGTTGTCATACTTATGTAAATTATTCTATTTCCTGCTTGTGCTATTATCTGTACTCTGCTAATGATGATTAATGTGTTATATTCCAATGATTATCCTTAACACCGTAGCACAGGGTTTTGGGATCATCACAAATTATATCATACTTCTTATTTTCTCAAACTCTTTTAAATACTCTCTGATTGGAAGTGTTATTCAAGAGTTCTAGGGCCGTTGTAATCATTTGGGAATTGTTTGGGAAAGGGTGTACTCCTTATTGCCCGTAAATCAAGGAAAAGGGGTGTTGTGAACCTTATAGCCGTGAAATCAAGGGTGGCAGAATCAGTTTTACCCTTGTAGGCATGAAATCAAGGGTGTTGTAAGATTGATACTAGTATTAATAAAACTCTGCGCAATCCAGCGTTGCATGGGACTGAACATAGGAGTAATCCGAACCAGTATAAAATATAGTATGTTCTTTCCTTTTCTGCATTTTATATTTATTTATATCTGTGTCTGATTATTTCTTAGTTTGTGATCATTTTGGGTGTGATAATCATTGTGTGATTCATATAGTAATTCAAGTTAGTTAAAGATTTCTATAAATTTCTTATAAACACTATTCATCCCCCTCTACTGTTAATTCTGCCTTATGGTCCTTAATCCACAACCTTAACAATTGGTATCAAAGCATTGGTTTTCAAAATTTCATCATTTTAATTTTGGAAATATTAAATGGAAATTTTGAAATGATTTATAACACTAGTCATAATTCATGCATTGCATCAATGTTAGAAGAGTCTGCATTCAATTATTTTTAAAAATCAAGTAATCTAATGAATTTTTGTCCAAAACAGGAAAAGATATGTTACATGGCTATTGAAAATTCAAATTCTGAAGGTTAAATGGTGTAAATCAAAAAGGACAAGTGGATATTGGATTATGGCTATTCAAGACATATGACGGGAAATCTAGGATTACTGAATAATTTAGTGTATGAAGATGGTGGAATGGTCAACTTCGGGGATAACTCTAAATGATAAATAGTTGGCATCAGCAATGTCGGAAATTCAGAAACTCCTATTATTTCTAATGTTTTATTAGTTAGGAATTTAAAACATAACCAAGTAAGTATAAGTCAACTTTGCGATAAGGCTATAAAATTATTTTCGAAAAAGATAAATGCTTTATAGAAGATAAGAATTCAAAAATAATATTTGAAGGAGGCAGAAAGAAACATATATATATATTAAGTATGAAAATTTCTGGTGATAATTTATATCTCATGGCCATTACAAGTGACCCTTGGATTTGGCATAAGAGATTCAGTCATATAAATTTCAAACACATTTATAGGATTTCAAAATTAGAATTAATTAGAGGGTTACCTAATATGAAATTTAAAGTAAATAATTTATGCGATGCCTATCGGTTTGGAATATTGAAAAGAAGTTTATTTAAATAAAAGAGGAAATTACAACCTCGAAACCATTAGAGTTGAGTCATATGGATCTATTCGGTCCATCCCAAACTCAATCAATAAATCATAATAGATATATTTACGTAATAATCGATGATTTTCTAGATATACTTGGACTTTTTTTTAAAAAATAAAAGTGATGCTTTTGATCAATTTAAGACCTTTGCTAAAAGAATTCATGATTTATTATCTTTAAAAATCAAAACAATATGTAGTGACCACGGTGGGGAGTTCGAAAATGAAATTTTTAGAAAATTGTAATAACAAGGGGATAACCCATAGTTTTTGTTTCCCCAGAACTCCTTAACAAAATGGAGTAGTTGAATGTAAAAATAGAACAATTCAAGAGTGTGCGAGAACCATGTTATCTGATAGTAACTTACGAAGAAATTTTAGGGCTGAAGTAGTTGCAACAACTTGTTATACATTAAATAGAATTTTAATAAAAACCTTAACTCATTAAATAGCATATGAACTTTTATATAGTAAGAAAGCAAAAGTATCGTATTTTAAAACATTTGGGAGTAAATGTTTTATATTGAATACTAAAGAAAATTTAGACAAATTTGATTCTAAATCTGATAAAGGAATATTTATTGGATATTCAAATAGAAGTAAAGCAAATAGAGTTTTCAATTTAAGAACTAATTCTATAAAAAAACCTTACATATTTCTTTTGACGAAAATTATAAGACTTTGACAAAAAATAATGAAGACGAATGCGAAAATGGGGTCGATGAAGTAAATAATGAAATTAGTCAACTAAATAAAAGAATTAAACTTTTAAGAGACCACCCTGTAAAAAATATCTTAGGGGATATTAAATCTTTTGTGAGGACTAGAAACCAATTAGATAATATGAGTAATTGAACATTTATTTCTACTATTGAACCTAAGAATCCAAAGGAAGCATCATCTGACGATTCATGGATCCTTGTTATGCAAGAGAAACTGAATTGCTTTACCAGGAATGATGTATGCGAATTTGAACCTAGACCAGAGGATAAAACTATAATTGGAACTAAATGGATTTATAAAAATAAAATAAATGAACTAGGTGAAGTCCAAGAAATAAAGCTCGACTAGCTGCACAAGGGTATAGTCAAGAGGAAGGTATATATTATGATGAAACCTTTTATTCCCGTAGTAAGATTAGAAGCAATTAAATTTTATTAGTAGTTGCTAATCGTAATAATTTCAAATTATATCAAATGCATGTTAAAAGTGCTTTTCTAAACGGATATGTCAAAGGAGACGTATATGTAGAGCAACCACCTCTTTTTGAAGACAAAAAATTTCCAAACACGTGTATAAATTAAATAAAGTGTTATATGGATTAAAACAAGCTCCTAGAGCATGGTACGATCAATTAAGAACGTATTTATTACAATCAAACTTTGAAATTGGAAAAGTAGATGATACAATGTTTATCAAAAGAAATAAGCACGATATTAAATTAGTACAAATACACGTTGACGATATAATCTTCGGATCAACCCATAATCAAATGAATAAAGAATTCTCAAATATTATGACCCAAGAATTCGATATGAGTCATATGGGTGAACTCACGCTTTCCTTAGGCTTACAAATAGGACAACTAAAAAATGGAATATTTATTAATCAAGAAAATACGCTAGAGATTTAATTAATAAATATAATTTAACTATAACTAATGGTAGACCCATACCTATGGCAACCAATATAGCCCTCAGTAAAGACGATACGTCAAAAGACATTGATCAAAAATTATATAAAGGAATGACAGGATCATTATTATATAGAACCACTAGTAGACTAGATATAATGCGTAGTGTATGTCTCTGTGCAAGATATCAATCGCAACCTAAGGAAACTCATTTAAAAGCCTAAAATGTATTCTACGATATGTAAAACAAATATTAGATTTTGGATTATTTTATCCTAAAAACGACTCGTTTGATTTATTATCGTATAGTGACGCTGATTATGCGGGATATAAATCTGATCGTAAAAGCACTAGTGGAACATGTCACTTCTTAGGACATTCACTAGTTTCCTGATTTAGTAAAAAGCAAAATACAGTATCTTTGTCAACAATTGAAGTAGAATATATATCTACTGCTTTGGTTTGTTCACAAGTAATATATATGCTACAAACTTTAAATGATTTTGGTTTAAACATAAATAAATCACTAATCTATTGTGATAATACAAGTGTTATAAATACATCTAAAAATTCAACTCATCATTCAAGAACTAAAAATATAGATATAAGACATCATTTCTTAAGAGATAACGCAAGTTAAGAGAAAATTTCACTCGAATTCATAGAAACACTAAAACAAATAGTAGATATATTAACAAAACCTTTAAATGAAGCAACATTTACTAAATTTAGAAGAGAATTAGGCAATCGTTCATTAAGTGAAATAGAGCAATTAAATATACTAAAATATAATGTAATAAAATAAAACATATAACAAAAATAAGAAAAATAAAATATATTCATATGTCGACATGTTGAATATGGTATGTCGACATATAACTGCCAGATTTTCAAAATTAATTCCCACACGGCCTCCTCTAATAATAACAGCTAAAACACCCTCGTTTCATTTCCCAGACAATCCGAAGGTCCATTTCAATGATCTACGCTCAGTAGAGTCATGAAACTAAAGGAATCAACGAAAGATGTTTTGCAAATGCTTACTGAAATTCAAGTTCTACCAGTAAGAATGAATAAGGAGTATGAGAAACAAAGGAAGATAGTGAGAAATTTGCAACGTTTTATCATGGATAACCACACTAATACAATTATCATCGAAGATGATAATCAAATAGAGGATGTGACGACCCCAAACCCCGTACTGACGGTGGCAAGAGTAATCTTTGGAATATAACACATAAACAGATAATAGCAGAACAAAAATAAATAAATACACCAGATAATGTACAATAGAATACACTGGATAAACATAATCATCAGAGTTATACAGTATACAGGATCATACTTAGTACAATTACAGTTTAGCTATACATAAATGTCTACAGCGGAAAACAAACATAATATGTACAATAGGAGCTGAACAACATAAAAAGAGATAAATGATAGAATCCATCTTCAGCTCCAGCTATCCAGGAAGAGCCTGCTAAAACCTGAACACCAGGCTGCCCGTGTAGAAAAAAGGGCACCCGAGTTTGCAAGTGAAACAAACTACGAGTCAGTCATGGAACTGGTATGAGAAATCTACTTAACACATTATATAATTTGGGTAATCACAGGACCATGCCACTTTCGCGGAACGGGTTTACTCCATTGGATTGCCAGTGCTTAAAACAAGTAAATCTTTTAAACCTCGCAATGCTTTTTATAAAAATGAAGCCGATTTAAGACTCAAGTCCCATCACACAATGCAACGCAAACCGGAGGATAGAGTTTTACCTTATATCGACCAAGATATGCTTAATACGTGTAAAGAAAAATCACTTAAAATGTAAACTTTATCATTCAATTCTTAATCAGACTCCAACTGTAAATTAGTAAGAGAATGATTCCCTAAGTATTAACCCCGAAGGCCGAAACCAACATCAGACCAATACCCAGGAAACCCCCCATCTTAGCTCATTTCCAGTTAGTTTCTAATTTTATAAAATAATCATAGATGACATGAGCGTCCCATGCCACTATGTCGCCAAATATAGGTTTACAATCAAAACCACATGATGTCGTATTTGGAAATTGGATTTCCATCATGAACCAAGGCAAAAGATAGTCCTTACCGAATTCGAGATGCTCTAGCCCGCCCCTCAGGCAAGTACTCAGTCAAGCCTCTAGAGCGATAGGGCCGGTCCACCGATGTGGATTAAAATTCCTAAACACTACGTTTCCCCGCCCTTTGGGGCATAAGTGAGCCAATGAATGACTCCATCGGTCCCAGATCGACCGTATATTCGAGGCGCCTCACAACAGCAACAACCACATAGGTGAAAAATAGTATAAATGTCAGCCACTTTAAGCACCGACACCACCTCTAGCTAGAAAGAAGCGCATGTCCTCGCTGAGGTCCTCTCCCGTTTTTGGCTCATACCGGGGTGTGAGGCTCGCGAATCAACGTTATACACAAAGCTCTGCCACATAGGCCATGCTTTGATCATCAACCACAAGACTTTGCTTTTCAACAGAAGCCTTGACCACTGCATCGTAGCATGACACACAGGCAATTCACACCACGCAATTGATGGCTATCAATCACACAGAATGAATTCCAATGTTAGACACACAGTCCATTTACAAGTCCGTTCTGGGTCTGAACGAAACCGGAGGCACTATATACCTCACATACCCATCGATCTCCACGTACGTCTGGACGATCACCACTCATTATCCATATTTCGGGATGCCTCCCAATCAGGACATCAGTTATCATCCAACCGAGGTGAAGATCTCCGATCTTCAGCCACAGTCTTCATCATCGACTTCTTATCGTCGATTCAGTTATTCAGAATGGGATAAACCCGGTCTTTCTGAGCAACTCGCGTATATAATAAACAAGTGCTACACAAACACAACATACGACTCATTCCAATTCATCATTCACTAACCGTAAATTAGTAAGGGAACGATTTCCCAAGTATTAACCCCGAAGGCCGAAACCAACATCAGATCAAAACCCAGGAAACCATCCGACTTAGCTAACCTCCAGTTAGTTTATAAATTTCACATTCAACCATCAAATATTCAATAAACCGGGTAAATTTGGTTTATTTCCATTCCATAACGTTTATAATATTTTATAACGATTTATCGCTGTTTATTTAAAAATAGCCATTTCATTCAAACGACGCTTCAGGCCATAACGCGGCCGTGGCGCTGTTTTCCTTTAGATTTGTTTTACACATATATGAAAATCTAACCGTTGGATCTTCACAAATTTTATATCATTAGAAAGATCTTTCCAAAACGAATCCAATGGTTTCAGTTTTAGGAAAATCCGATGGACGGATCTCCAGGTACACTCGTTTGAAGTTTCGATTTCAAAATATGAACTGCAACGTCGTTATTCGATTTAATTTAATTATATTTATATAAACATATAAATATAATCGATTCTGGCGCTGTTTTTCCTTAGATTTGAATTAAACATTCTAGACAATCCAGCTGTTGGATCTTCACAAAGTTGGTGTCGTTGGAAAGATATTTCCAAAGCGAACCCAACGGTTTCGGTTTCGGGAAAATCCGATGGTCAGATCTCCCGCACTAATCGTTTGAAATCACAGTTTCAAAACATGAACTACAACTTCGTTATTCGATATATTTTAATTATATTTATATATATATATATATATATATATTTAAATATAATCTATTCTTCGATTTCAAAACCATATTCTTTTCATACATTTGATAAAAATGATATTTTTATCCAACAGACATTTATTTCAACACTTCACTATTTTTAACAATTCATGTATATAATAAAATTGTGATTTTTATTGTAAAACAATTTATTTCAAAACACGACTATTTTATATAGTTCGTATAGATTATAAAAATATGATTTTTATTATAAAACAATATATTTCAAAACATGACTATGTTATATAGTTCATATAGTTGAGAAAAATATGATTTTTTTTATAGAACAATTTATTTCAAAACACGACTATTTTATATAGTTCATATAGATGAGAAAAATATGATTTTTATAATAAAACAATTTATTTCTAAACACAACTATTTTATATAGTTCATATAGATGAGAAAGATATGATTTTTATTATAAAACAATTTATTTCAAAACATGAATGTCGTTCAACACATGAATTTCTATTCAACACATGAATTTCTATTCAACACATGAATATAGTTTCAACACATGAAAATAATACTAACACATGAATATTATTGAAAATTTCGGCAGCATAACGGCAGGGTAGTTAAAACCGGGGTCGTCCCTAGTACAGCTCCTCGCTCTACCTTAAAGCCTCGTAGCTTTTGACAATGGGGATTTCATGCATCTAGTTCGCACGCAGGCGGCATGTTTATTTTTTTTCTTCCACAAACTAATCCTATGTGGTTTTAACCAAATAATTCTCAACCACAAACGGGTATTTTTCAACCACGATCAATCAATTTCAACCACAAACAATTCTAATCAACCATTCGCTATCAACCAATTTTCACACCAATCACAACCAATAATTATCGTCCATGGTTTGTGGATGAGGGGCGTATATATATATATATATATATATATATTTATATAAGTATATTTCACTTCATTTCAACACATGTATAATTTTTACAATGCATATATAACTTATACATCGAACATACAACTTATACAACGCTTATACATGAGGTGTACAACTCTTATATAACTCATACTTCGAATATATAATTTATACATCGTCATTTCCATATCGTTTATAACTCAGAAATCTCACATTGGGTTCCACTCCACCAAAAATAGCAGAAGGCTTAGAAAAATATGCGGTCTCTTCTAGAATGTAGAAGACGTCCGCACGAGTCCACTGTCTCTTGTTTCACTGAATTTCGTCAACAAATGAAAAAGATATGATTATTATAAGTTTATAACGGTTTTAAAGTGTTAAAACAGTTTTAAAATAAAAAGGTCGATTACCTCAGAAAATCTTCAAACCTAGGTCTTCGATTTTCTCACCAACCGTGCAACGATGCGAGGATCGGGCGGTGCGACGTTGAAGTGGAAGGAGGGGCGCACGTGCGCAGCCCGGTGGGGTTCACTTCGGTGGTCCCAGCTGATGGCGACGGCGCTTCAAACATGCCAACTTTGTCGAGGTGGTTCGGCCAAACCAGGAGACGAGGTGAGGTGAGACTGGTATGGATTTAAAGAACGGAGAAAGTTCTTCAAAAAGCTCAACTGGGTCGAAGGCTATCGATGCGTGGTTTGTTTAGAAAATGGCCAGGAAGTTTTGAGCTGTTATCGTTGTCGATCGCGGGAGGGAGAGAGAGAAAGCGGGGAGAGAGAATCTGATGTGGCCCAATGATATTTTTTATATTTATAAATTTTAAAAATCCAAAAATACCCCTTATATCATACGAACTCCAATCCAAACCCAACGACTGTCATCCCTAGCTAAATACCCCTATTCCGAACACAATGGGATATGTTTCATAGGCCCGTTCGACCGTTTCAGTCAGTTTTCCTTCGAATTAAAATATAAAACATTCAATATTTAATTTGAACGTACATTTCAATTTGCCAGGGCCACATATTGATTCTAAAAATTCCCGAAAAATAAATCTAGCTATGTTTTGACGATACGGTCCCAACAAAACTAGTTTCATCGAATTCTGAGACTATTTGAAAAATAGCCCTTTTCTGGTCGATCCAATTTAATAGAAATCGACCAAACACATTTTCCTTTGCCACGCTCACATACTAGCTTCAAAAATTATGAAATTTGAAACCTAGCAATAATTTGACATCCCGGATCCAACAAAAGTGGCTTCGTCGAATTCTGAGGTCGTTTGCAAAATGGTCATTTTCACGGGTTATATAAACTCTATAGCGACCTTTCTGAAAATTCATTTGGCCATAACTTTTGCTTCCCACTACGGAACTTCGATTTTTCAGATTTGTTAGGAAGATATTCACTAACAGATTTAAATATTTTTGGTTTCACCAAAATCCGTTTTGTTTTGCACCCAGTATAGTCAGTCAAAGTTTGAATTCAAATTTTGAAACTACCGCGCCATTTCGGGCCTTGTTTATAATTAGGAATAATTATATTTATTTTCAAACGTCGATTAAAACTCACTTCTCGTCGTTATTATTTAAAATATTTTATTTTAAACATCAAAAATTCACTAAAATAGCCAAATTAAAATGTTGGCTAGCTTTTTGACCATGCCACCAAGGTTCACACACAAGAAGGAAATATGAAGCTTCACTCTTCTCAATCCCCTGAAGTTCGATCGCGGTTACTCACTCTTCCACGGATCGCAATGCCATATCGGATCGCGACCCCTTATGGGACCCGATCCACTCTTGTTAGCTCGATCCGACCCGAGCTATAGGAACAAGAAAATAAAGGCTATGACTAATTCAACCACGATCCGAGAATGCAGGATCTCGCGACACCTGTCCTCAACTGTCATATTGACCGATTCTCCATCAAGCTACGAACCAGTCCGAGATTCTCGAGATTTGTGCCACGTATGACCGCTATCCGCCTAACGAAATCAGCTATAAATAGCCCAGAACTTGGTATTTTTTGGGATCTTCTAGAAATTGAGAAACCTGATTCCACCATTATCATATCTCCATTGTTTCTATTTAAATTTATCTCGAAATTATTGAGAGAATCACAGTTGTAAGAGTGAGATTGAGTGAAATCATTGATTGTACCTGCATTCAGCATATAATCAACAACATATAAAGTGGACGTAGGCTCGTTAACGCCGAGCCACTATAAATCTCGTGTCTTTTCTGCTTTTTCTTTATATTTCAGCTATAATTCTTCATATATTGGAACAACTTGGATGTTAGACTCAATTTTGGATCTAACATTTTGGTGCTTTCACTGAGAACGGATTTTTAGTACATTGGATTGTTGTTCCGTTGTTTGGATACTCAAGTCCAAAGAAAATAGTCCAAAACTCCACTGTTTCAGTTTTTGAAGATTCCAGCGAAATTCAGATAATATGGCTGGAAAGAAGTCTAAGGAAGTACGAGCTTCGCAGGCGAATGAAGTTGAAAATGAAGCAATTGAAGAAAGTGTGCATGAGCATCCCGAAGAGGAAGTCACGGATCGCCGAGAGGAGGGGGCGAACCGATTCGTTGAGGGGATCGCGATCCAACCAGCTGAAGGAGTTGCCACATGCTCCCTTGACCTCGTCGCGAACCATCCCCATAACACTTCCACAATCCGATCCCGGGGGGCGCTCCGAGCCATCGAGGTAAGGATCCTGCGAACCAAAAATACAAGCAAACTACGACCCGACCCGGAAAGGAGGTTATGGCTTGATCCTCCCGTGCTGGTACATCTGCTCGACCTGGCTCAAGCTCTTTACGTATAAGAGAGAATGTTGGCGACCAATTTGACCCTTCTACCCCGGCTACTGAAGGGGATCTCTCTCGCATTATTGACATGTGGGAAAGATTATTTGACGAGTTAGCTGCTCAGCGGCAAGAGAGTTCAGTATTGCGACAGAATCTGACTGTTACGGATAGGCGAATTGACGACCCCATAAGGCAGAGGGTTTCATCACCAACCCGTCTTCCTTCCCCAGAACACACATCCTCGTCTGAGGAGCCTTGAAGAAACTGACATTGGCCCCCGCTAGAAAGGGCTAATAACATAGAGCAACTTCGATCTCGGGAAGAGGAAGTGCTTAACCGGGGAATTAGCAATCGTAACTTGAATGAACCTGCTTTACCGCTGAGGAATGGAAACGTTGTTGACCCTGCTCAGAATCGACCCAATCCCCCCGCTCGTCGCTTAGTTGACCTCGGCAACAGAGGGCAAGGACGCTCCGCCCGAATCCTAGACTTTGTAGCTGCACGTCAAAGAAATGCTGAAGAAGCCCATCGGGCAAGAAGTGCCGATCCTGAGTCCACCTTGACCCGGGAAGATGTTGAAGCAACGATCAGGGAAAACATGATAGCTAGCCGAGGGTATAGGGATGAAGATTTGGGCATAGATCGTAGTCATACGCCTTTTACCGATGATATATTGAAGGTCACATTCCCGAGACGTTTTAATATCCCGACAATGAATCGCTATGCGGGCAAATCTGACCCAATCCAGCATCTGATGCGACATTTCCTAGTCCATTAATGCCGCCGCAGCTACATACGAGATAAAGTGTAAGGCATTCCCTATATTTCTGGAAGATATGGCATTAGTGTGGTTTACCCGCTTGCCAGCTCGGTCGATATCCAGTTTCAGGGAATTGAGTGAGAAGTTCGTGAACCAATTCCGCCTTCATGCTCAGAGATCTAAGAATGTGATTGAGCTGTTTCTTATTAAGCAGCGACCAGACGAAAGCTTAAGGTTGTACTTGGATTGTTTTAATTTAGCAGTCACAGAAGTTAAAGATCCGCATGAGCAAACTGTGTTGATGGCCTTAATTGACGGTGTCGATAAGGATACCGAGTTTGGAAGATATCTGACCGGCAAACCACCTCCGACCAGAGAAATATTTTATGAAAAAGCTAATGTCCGTTTACGACAGGAAGAGATATATGCTAATCGAAAAAGGAAGGCTACTGATAAGGAAGATATCCAGAGCAATGTGGCCATCAAGCAGACTGGAGATAGCTCAGGAAAGGTTAAAGTCAATGTTGGGAATAAAAATCAAGGAAATGGTCGCTAACTGGGAAACAATAATAGCAATAATTGAAAGAGAAACCGAGGAAATGATTCTCAGAGAAGATCTCGACCCAGGCCATTTGAGAGTTTTACACCATTAAATGATATATTGGAGAATATCTTCATGGATACCTATAATGTCCTTCCATACAAAAGGCCTCCCCCGAGAGAGTCGACAGACAAAGAGCGCGAAACCGGAAAGTTCTGTCTATTTCACCAAATCCATGGTCATTCCACAATTTAATGCCGTCACCTGAGAGACTTGTTCGAGAGGCTACTCCGAGAAGGAAAAATCGATGAGTACAGGGTCACTCCCAGAGATAGAGGGCAAACCGCATCGATCCCAAACCAAAATCAAAACCAGAATCAGAATCAAAGCCAGCCTACTCCCCGACTGACCCCTCAGCAAAAAGGGAAGAACATCGTCATTAAAACCATAGTAGGAGGGCTTCATCTGGCTGGGCATAGCTTTAGGGAAATGGACCAGTATGTCAATGCAGCTAAACAACCCCTTATGGCAGGAGAAGGCAGTAACCCTGAGGCCATTGCTCCAGTCAAACAACAGAAGACAATGACTGATGACATCATCTTTCACGACAGAGATAGCATTGGCGTTCACTCCCCAACTGAGGATCCCTTGGTAGTCACAGCCGCAATTGGTCCGACCATAATCCATAAAGTTCTGGTAGATAACGGAAGCTCGGTCAACATTTTGTTCAAGAAAACGTTCGACCAAATGAAACTTGAACTGAAGGATTTAAAACCATGCGAAGGTTGGATACGTGGATTCAATGGAGCCTCAACTGCTCCAATGGGATATGTAGAGTTGTCGGTAACCCTTGGGGAAGGGGAGCGCTAGAGAGTAAGAATCCTTCCTTTTGTGGTTCTGCACGTCGAATCCCCATACAGCGCATTTTTAGGCCGACCGGCCCTAGCAAAGTTCAGAGCTTGTATAGCCCCTTGTTGTTTATTAATGAAGTTCCCGACTGAAGCTGGTATAGGTATAATAAGAGGAGATCGAGTCGTGGCCCGAGCCTGCTACATTGTAGAGTTGAAGATGCTCCGCAAAGGAAAAGATGTAGAGACCGAAGGCGCTTCCTCCCTGGCAAGGGGGGAAACGTTATAGCAACTAAAGAAAATAACTATGGAAGAGTCGCCCAGAGAACTGCCCGAGGACATAGATCCCAGAGAGGACGAAGAGCCTGGGGGCAGAATGGCAACTCCCAATGAAACAACTGTGGATATTCCAATTGATGATGGAGACCCAGAGAAGGTCCTGAAGATTGGATCCCAGTTAGACCCTATTCAAGCCAGAGAGCTAACAGATTTCTTGAAAGCCAATTTAGATGTATTCGCTCGGACCCACTCGGATATGTGTGGGATATCTCCTTCGATCATGAGTCATTCGCTAAGCATCAACCCGAAGCATCCTCCTGTCAAACAGAAAAGGCGAATGCTTGGCCCGGAGAGGTCAGTTGCTTTGAAAGAGGAAGTTGAGAAATTGAGAAGTAATGGGTTCATCAGAGACTCAACATATCCAGATTGGATTTCCAACACGGTCTTGGTAAAAAAGACCAATGGAAAGTGGCGCACCTGTATTGACTTCTCGGACTCGAATAAAGCTTGCCCAAAGGACAGTTTTCTGTTGCCAAGAATTGACTAGCTGGTGGACTCGACAGCTGGCCACAAACTCCTCTCTTTCATGGATGCTTATTCGGGGTACAATCAGATCCCTATGCACGTCCCAGACCAAGAACACACAAGCTTCATTACAGATTTGGGATTGTATTGCTATGTAGTGATGCCTTTTGGCTTGAAGAATTCCGGTGCTACATATCAACGATTGGTCAATAGGATGTTTTACAACCAGATTGGGAAGACGATGGAGGTGTATGTCGATGACATGTTAGTGAAGTCCAAACAATCGTCCGACCATACTGCCGATTTAGCAGAAATGTTTGAAATTCTCTGGAAGTATGGGATGAAATTAAACCCTTTGAAATGTTCATTTGGGGTAGCATCGGGAATTTTTTTTTTAGGATTTATCGTCAATTCATGTGGGATCGAGATTAATCCAGACCAGATCGCAGCAATCCGGAATATTCAGAAACCTAGACAGATTAAAGATGTGCAAAGCCTCGCAGGGAAAGTAGCGACATTGAGTAGATTTATCTCCAAAGCTACAGATAAATGTATCCCGTTCTTCAAATTAATAAAGCGAGGATAGCGCAACTTCGAATGGACCCCTGATTGTATTGAAGCATTCCAGAATCTCTTGAATCATTTAGAAAAAACCCCGATTTTGTCTAAACCCGTAGATCATGAAGAATTATTCGTATATTTAGCGGTGTCATCCAATGCGATTAGTTCGGCTTTGGTTAGAGAAGAAGATAAGGTGCAAAGACCAGTATATTATGTGAGTAAGAAGTTGGCGGCAGCTGAACGAAATTATCCAAGGATTGAAAAGCTTGCGTACAATTTGTTGATTGCATCAAGGAAGCTTCGCCACTATTTTCAAGCTCACCCGATTACTATATACACTGATCACCCGTTAAAACAAGTTCTTCAAAGGCCAGAGGCTTCGGGAAGATTACTTAAGTGGAACATTGAACTAATTCAGTTCGATTTGAATTTTCAACCCCGACGATCAATGAGGGGGCAAGTGCTGGCAGACTTCATAGCAGAGTTTACCATCCCAGAAGATGACACAATAAGCGAAGAAGTCGATCCGCCAAGGCTACTCCTCGATCCCAATGCCTGGAAGTTGTTCACTGACGGAGCAAAGAACGATAGACGATCTGGTGCCGGAGTGGTGCTCGAAACTCCAGAAAAACGGCCGATATACTATGCTCTCAGATTGGAGTTCCGCGCCACTAACAACGACTCAGAATACGAAGCCCTAATTGCTGGTTTGAAACTCGCAAAGGAGTTGAAGATTGCGAAGTTAGACATCTTTTGCGACTCCAAAATAGTCATGAACCAGGTCATAGGAAAATTCCAGGCCAAAAGTCCTAGGCTGATATCATATTTAGAAAAAGTGAAAAAGTTGCTGGATGGTTTTGACCATCACACCATATCCCACATTCCTCAAGAAGAGAACCAAAAAGCAGATAAATTGGCGAAAATGGCCAGTTCTGACAATCCTGAAAATACAGAACTGGTCCTGATGGAAGTCTTATAGTCACCTAGTATAGATCAGAAAGAAGTTGATCCGATGCTAGATGTTGAACCTGAAAGGGAGTCGTGGATGACTCCTTTGAAGAATTTCCTAATGTATGGAATGCTCCCTACGAAGAAAAGTGAGAGGCGTGCAATAATTCGGAAGGCCTCTCGGTATGTGTTGCAAGAGGGAATCTTGTATAGACAAGGATTTTCAATGCCCCTCCTCCAGTGTATTGCCCACAGCGATATTCAATGCGTATTACAAGAAGTACATGAAGGAGAATGTGGAGATCACACAGAAGGCCAAACGTTGGCGAAGAAAATAATACGATATGGTTATTTCTGGCCAACCGTAAATAAGGATGCGACCAAATACGCGCGACGTTGTGACGCCTACCAGAGATTTTCTAAGATCCATAGGGCCCCATCAAGCCAGCTGAACATGGTGACGAGTCTGTGTCCCTTCGCTATGTGGGGAATTGATATCATTGGAAGCCTCCCCATAGCAAAGGGCGGAGCAAAATTCGCTATCGTAGCCGTGGATTATTTTATCAAATGGGTAGAAGCAGAGCCATTAACCACAATAACAACCAAGCGAGTAATCAGCTTCATTGTTAGAAACATCATATGCCGATTTGGGATCCCAAGAATCGTCATAATGGACAATGGAACTCAGTTTGACAGCAATGAGTTTAGAGATTTTTGCCGGAAATACCACATCGAGAAAAGGTACACCTCTGTGGCACATCCGCAAGCGAACAACCAAGTGGAGGAGGCAAATAAAGCGATTAAATCCATCCTGAAGAAGAGATTGAAGCAGGCCAAGGCCATGTGGGTCGACGAATTTCCCTTGGCACTATGGGCCTATAGAACGACCTATATATCGGCAACGGGCCATACACCATTTTCTCTTGCCTTTGGAACTGAAGCGGTCATCCTGGTCGAGTTAGAAGTACCTTCTCACCGAGTCACCTATTACGACCCGATGACCAACAATGAGTTGCTCCTTGAATCCTTGGACACGATCGAAGAGAAGAGGTACGAAGCCGATTTACGTGCCTTAAGAAATAAGCAGCAGATAGCTCGATATTACAACAAGAAAGTCCGAGCACGAACCTTTGAACCTGGAGACTTGGTTTTAAAACGTGTCTTCCCATACTCAGTGCATATGGGTCCGAAATGGGAAGGACCATATTCCATCCTGCGAAGATTTGATAATGGAATCTTCAAGCTAGCAATCATAGATGGAGACGAAATCCCCAGAGTGTGGAACGCCCAGCATTTGCAGCCTTGCCTGATGTGAAATTGTCAGTTTCATTCTTTTGTTTTTAGGACCATGTAAAAAGGCACAACTTGCCTAGAATAGTCTGGTTACTTGAACAAAAGATTATAAAGTGGACGTAGGTCATGATTCGACCGAACCACTATAAAAATATCATGTGTCGTTTACCTTTACTGCACCATTACCTATTTGCTTTATCTCGATTAATATAAATTATTGTTGATTTTTGAGTTTGTCACAGATTATGCAGCAATATTGGAACATCCAATGCATTGTGCCACAAGGTGAAAGAGGAACCATAATCGAGGACCACAAAATGCGGCAAAGTAAATCACCCCACGATCAAACTCTAACTCCCCAGAATCAAGAGAGAGTATAAAGGACGCGAAGATGACGTCCACAAGGCGTGAAGGTACACCATGATAAAACCGCCTTGCCAACACTCTAATCCGCTGAAGGATCGGGAGAGTATAAAGGCGCCAGAGATTTAGTGCCCCCAGAATTTTCGCCCCGCTGAAGGATCGGAGAGAAGACCTGAAACGACCTCGAACTCTAACCCGCTGAAGGATCGGGAGAGTATAAAATTGTTAGAATTTTAGCGCTAAAAGAATCCTTTCCCCCCACCTTTCATAGTAGAGGGCAACACACAAGACTCTAATCAATCATTAATAAGCCCTGGCCAGGCATCATATTAAATGATTGATTGAGGGCATATACGCACACATCACATCTCTACACAGAAATTTTAAAATTTTGCTAATGCGATTCATGATTTAATTTTCGATTAATTATGGTTTAAATATTTGTGGCTAATGCGATAAATTAAAATTGTAGGTCCGCAGGTTCAGTTCCCCTTTTTATGTGACTGATTTGTCTTGAAGGGAAACTCTTGTTCATATCACGACAAGGATGAAAGTCAAGGTCGACCAAGATGAATCATCCCCTCATGCCGTTATGTTGGCTACTCAGGAGGTTGCACAGAGATGCTAGGAACTTGGAATCACTACATTGCATACTAAATTAAAGGCAACAAAAATCAATTTTCATTTACTAAGATGCAGGGATACAAGATAAGATAGCTAAACAAAAGTGAGGGCCATTCTCACAATTACATTTTCTTGCCAGTGAAAGTCTAAAAATCCTAAGAACAAAATATGAACTAACATCTGCATCCTACTCATGCATGGGGGCTATTTTGGCTTCTTACTCTTCTTCTGCTTCCCCGACTCCTCCTTGTCAACATCCGAACGATCACCTTTTTTCCTCTTCCTCTTATCGACAAGACGCTCTGGAGAAGAATGAAGATTGAGAGGCGAGTTGTGAAGTTATTGATCAGGAGGAGAATCTTATGACCAACCCAGTTTTGGGATCGATTTCAGAGATTGGGGGCACATATACTGGGTCCTGTTCCCCTTTCATAAGAAGCAACTTCTTCTCTTCCTTAGCATGTTTATCATCCAAGGTTTCATCACCATCGCCCTTGACTTCATCTGTAATGACAACGTCATCCTCCTCATCACCATGACCACCATCTGTGTCCTTCAAAGCAGCAATAACCTCGGCATCCGCTGAAACATCAATACTGGATACCACAGGTGCCATGGTGACCTTGTTACCGCCCTCAGCTCGCGTTGGAATCTCAGAAATTTCAGCATCCGTGCCTGAAGGGACATCAACTTTCTCCGCCTCTGCCTTCTCTTCTGCATCTTTCTCAATCAGCTTGTTACCTGCATTATGAGAAGCACAAGTTATTAACTTGGACGAAAATGTGGTCTCCTCAATGGACTGTTTCGCAAGGCGACGACAAGTTATAACTACTTTGACAAATTGTGGGGAAAATATGGAAATACCTTTAGCTGACTTTTCATCCAAGTTTACAGCAGAAGCTCCGACAACCGGAGGAGTTGGGAGCAAAGGAATCAATGGATCGTCGGGACTATACTCCTCTACTTCAGAGGCTTTGGGTTCCTCCACTGAGCTCGAGCCTTCGTCAAGTTTTTTTTTCCCTTTGGCCTTAGTCTTCTCCCTTTCCACCTCTTCTTGGATTAGGCGTCTCCCCTCCTCCAAATCCTCGGGCTCTTTTCCTTTGAGGAGTCTCTGCATTAGCTGGCCTTCATCGATCTCATTGACCTTCAATCGTTGCTTCTCATCGTCGACAATTGCATCCCATATGTTGGCAAGAGTAACATTATAATCTGGGATCCAAGAAATGTCCTGAGTTTTGATGATTTGGCCTAAGAAGTCGAATACCAACTCACCAAAACCTTCTATCTCTTTTTCAGCTTCGGCAAGCTTGTCAGCAGTGGTGGAAGCCGATTCAAGAATGCTGTTAGCATTACTCTCAGCAAGAACCGCTCGCCCCTCAGCCTGAACAAGTCGGTCACTCAAGGCCTCCTTTTCTTTTTCGGCAGCTGCGAGACTGTTTTTCAAGTCCACTTTCTTCTTCTCCCAAGCAGCCTTTTCAGCATCAAAACGGCTCTGTGCTGTCTTCAAATCAGTATTGGCCATTTTAAGATCCTCTATTTCCTTTTTCAAAGGCAGTCGTTCTTGACTATTAGAGTCTAGCTCAATATGAAAACGCTACCTAGCTTCCTCCAATTCTGTCTTATAGTTCTCTGTGTCTCGCTGAGCTAAAGCCAAACGGGCCTGTGCATCTTCCAAGTCTTTTTCCATTTTGCTCCTGGCCCTGTCATTATTCTCAATTCTCACCTTGGATCTGGCTGCATCCGTTTCTAGGTGACGGATGGCATTTGAAAGGTTAACGGCGTGCTTTTTCATTACCTCGTACTGTTTGGCAACATGGCACACATATCCTATCACCTCAGTATCCCAGTCCCTGGGAACCGGCTCAAGATCCGGTACAACCATCATCCTCTCAAATAAAATATCGGGGAATTCCTTGCGCAAGCGCGCCAATTTAGCCTGATTTTCGGGGCCATAGATAGCATCTCATGCAACGAGACTGTCGGAGTCGTGATCGTCAGGGAAGACCAGAGCTTCTTTTCCTTTCTTCACGATCTTGCCCTCGTCTTTATTTTTGTCCTCCGACTCGCGCTGTTTCTTGGAAGATTGGACATGAGAAGGCGTACTTTTTGGAGGGGTTAAGTCCCTAGAAAGCTGCTTACCCTCAGCCGGTGGCAGTGGACGACTGTGAGATTTCCTGGAACCATGCCTGGAAGGAGATCGGGATCGTGTAGAATAGGTTTGAGGAGGGTCGTGATGCCGATAACTATCCCTTCCCCGACTATCACTGCGAGTAGGATTTGGATTTGAATGAAGACTAGGTGTGCCTTCACGAAGGGAGCGATGAGAATAAGATCGTTTGTAAGTCATGTTACCCACAAAAGAAACAAGTACACTTTAAAACCTTGAATACTGTTGGTATAAAAGTGTGGGGTCAGACAGTGCATGTGATTTGTGCATCCCATATAATTCCCCCAATAGACTAGGGCCCGAAGTTAGGCTCGTCTGGGTGGTTTCTCGTTCTTCAACTGGAGCATTTGTTTCCTCAGAGATAGGAAAAAATGGCTCCCCTTCGAAATCTTCCTGTGTATATACATCGTCGGGTATAGGAATCTTGTTCAATTCCTTGAATAACTGCTCCTCTGTTAAGTCATCAGGAGCGGCAGGCTCAACCGGTAGTGAGGCCCTTGAGGGAGAACCCTTCGAAGAGGCTGGGATTTCCTTAGGCTCCCAAGCCTGGGCCTCATCTCCTCTATATACATTTAAATCTTCATCATCCTGGTCAATCATTGGTGAAGGGCTCCTATGAAGTCTTTGTCTCGGTTGCTTGTGATGTCCCTTCTCCTTCAGTCGGCGGCACTTACTTGTATGGTTTGCCACCCGCTCCAAGTCCAAATCTTATGTCCAAAAGGCGATGCCTGTGAAGATTCTCGTCAGTAATACATTTCTTGATCCTTAGGAAGTCAGATTTGCTTTTGAGAAGAATGGATAGTCGATTACTATACACCGAGCCTTCCGTCTTTGGAAAGGTGTGATCTGCATAGCGAAAAGAAGCATGTTAGCGCTTCGATTTCTTAAACAGGTTATTCATTCAAAGTTTTAAAATTTACTTGATTTAAGCCATCTTCTCGCACATCCAGCCCGTCACTTTATATAGAACCAATCGGCCTCGGGATCCCCTATGTTGCTGTAACCATCAGACAAGACCTTCCTATTGACTACCGACTCGAAGAAAGAAAAATTTAGGGTTGCTGTAGAACGATGCTTGAAAAGGTAATAGAACTTCAATTCTTTAAACGTGAGCTCAGTTTGCAGGATTTCTGCATACGCGATGTATAAAGTGTATAGGGCTGCGTAGGCATTGGGATGAAGCTGCATCGGAGCAATACCCAATCGTTTTAAGGTTTCAATGACGATTGGAGGAAACGGAGGAATAGCGCCTACTCCACACATGAGTCGGCTGACTGTCATATACCCTTCCGGAGCCAAATGAGGTCTATCTTCGCTTCCAGGTGTTCTCACATCATCCCAAGGGATCCAGTGTTTCAAGCAGATTTTCTTAAGTTTTATGTCGTCTAGTTTGGAAGCTAAAGAGTCATTGAATTTCTCAGTTTCTAGTTCACCAAGAACCTCATCGGGAGCTCGGTCATCCACTTCGGACTCCTCATCAAGCGAGGTACTCTCAGATGAATCCGATTCTGTTTCTGCCTCATATTCGAATTCATAATCCTCACCCTCTGGATTAATTGGAAGAACTTCGGGGCTATGGCGCTCAGACATCTCGGGTCCATCTCTGTTTCAGATCTTGAAGGAGAACGATTACCTGACATTACTGTTTAGGCGAGTAAACATGAGAAATTATAATATAATTACCCATCCCCCGTGTGTGCTAGTGCAAGTGTGCGCCTGTGCATGCATTAAAGAAAAGCATAAAAATTAGCAAGATCATCGAAGTATTAGTCGTCATATGCAGTCAAGTTATGCTGTTGTACAGTTCAGAAAGTCTCAAGGGCTCTAACCTAACTGTCCATTGATATACCAGAATCAAGTTGCATTATTTATTTGGTAAGTTCATCGGATCGTTCGTCAACTGGATCACAAAATAAGGCCCGGATGGATCGTGATACGTCTTTGGATCACGAAGCAGATGGGGTCGCGAATCGAACTAGGCCGTGAAGCAAGGATCGGATCGTGGTATGTTTCTCACGATCCAGGTCTTCCTGGCCTCTCGTGAACCAGTAACCCATTCATCATCGCGACCTGATCCGCCCATTAAATCCCACTCCTCTCATCTGCCACCACGATCCACTGCCACGTCTGCGCCACGATCTAGCCTGACATGCTCCTTCTTCTCCTTCCTTATCCCTCCTCTCCTCCTCCGAACTCAAACAACAAGATCCATGGTGCCTCATCAGCCTCCAGAACCTCGAACGCCATGCAACTCCTCCGCTCTCCCCTCTCAAACCAGCGAAAACCCAAGGAAAATGAGGGAGAAATCGCACGAAAGCATTCTCAAATATAATTACTTTTCTTAAATTAGGAAACTAGTGGATTTTCGAAGAGTTAAAAGTTAGGGTTTTTACTCAGGGGAGCTGGCGGCGCAATAATAAACGGAGAAAGAAAGGAAGAGGAGGGGAGGGACTAGTCTATATAGCCAAAGAAAGAAACCGTTGGTCTCCCCTTTTTTGTCATATATGGCTCGTGGAGCCTGACGGGCCGCAAAAGCGTTGAAAAGCCAACCATGGTCCATGACGCGAAGTGATCCCCTCCAGATGTGTCGCACAGTTTATCGCGATCCGTGGTGAGAAATGACGATTTGAGCCCCAACATGATTGATGGATCGGAAAGATAATGTTCCAAGTTCAAAGGAATACAACAAGTTATAAATTACTATTTTCTACAATTAGTTCTAAGACTTACCTGGCGATTTAGTAGCGATATTTCCGAAAAACTCCAGAGTTGAAAATTGTCCAATGAACACATAAATAATTGAAGATCTAGCTGGATATTTATACCGATCAAAGAAGCAACTTTCTGAAGTAACATGACATTTCAGACAGACGCGACCACTAATTTGCGTCTCCCTGTGAAAAGACGTCTTTGCGATTTTGAAGCATGTTCCATCCTCGATAAAACATACTTCGAGGGGGCAAAATGTTGGCTAGCTTTTTGACCAAGCTTCACTCTTCTCAATCCCCTGAAGTTCGATCGCGGTCAGTCACTCTTCCACGGATCGCAATGCCATATCAGATCGCGACCCCCTATGCGACCCGATCCACTCTTGTTAGCTCGATCCGACCCGAGCTATAGGAACCAGAAAATGAAGGCTATGACTAATTCAACCACGATCCGAGAATGCAGGATCTCGCGACACCTGCCCACAACTGTCATATTGACCAATTCTCCGTCAAGCTACGAACCAGTCCGAGATTCTCGAGATTTATTCCACGTATGATCGCGACCCGCCTAAAGAAATCATCTATTAATAGCCCAGAACTTGGCATTTTTGGGGATCTTTTGGCAATTGAGAAACCTGATTCCACCATTATCATATCTCCATTATTTATATTTAAAGTTTTCTCGAAATTATTGAGAGAATCACAGTTGTAAGAGTGAGATTGAGTGAAATCATTGATTGTACCTGCATTCAGCATATAATCAACAACATATGAAGTGGACGTAGGCTCGTTAACGCCGAACCACTATAAATCTCGTGTCTTTTCTGCTTTTTCTTTATATTTCAGCTATAATTCTTCATAGATTGGAAAAACTTGGGTGTTAGACCCAATTTTGGATCTAATATAAAATTTTCAAGCTGGTTCAGATTTTCCGGGTTGTTACAATCTCCCCCACTTAAAACTTTTCGTCCCCGAAAAGGAACAAAATCAAAAGTGGTTTGATTAATCAACTCTACTTTCAATCTAGCTTCCATTCTTCAACTTTTTAGTTTCTAATAATTTTCAAATTCTTCAAAAATTTGGCTAACACCCTAAATTTTCGAAAAATTTCGCCATAACCTCCTTTGTATGGTGAGGGGTTTGGAAATTTATTGGGCCGTATTAGGTACCCAATAAATCCTAATAAGCATGCACATATTTATAGTGATATATTCCGGTGTCCACAGGGGAGTGTGTGTAGATCATAACTCCAGAGAATAAATTCTCATCACCCTATAAATGGTTTTTGTGCCTTAATGACCAGAGAGACGTGTTTATTGTCATCTCCAGACCCGTATGGGGTTTTTATTAATCTGGCAATTTTATCGTTATATTTTACATAGTCCATATCAGTCATCAGTTCAACCTGTAAAATATAATCATCGCCATACAAGCCTCTCGCTCGTATGGTAAATCTTCAACCTCGTCACACAAGCTCCAAATGCTTATGTGGTATATGATGAAGTATGCCTATCTTCAAGAAGTATGCCATGTAGCATAGTTCAAAATTAATTGTTACTATCCTATGGTGACATTTATTATTACACACAGAATAACCAGCACTCCGCATCCAATGGCATTCACAGGAATTGATATAATAATAAAATTGCGCATCCAACTCATTAAGGTTTACCTATTTGTCGGGCACGCACATAAATTCTTTACTCAATAGCTAATCCATTTACCTGTTTAAACATATATAATGCACATGTATATATTTCTATCTATTTTTAAATCAGTTCAATACTTGATTTAATTAACTATCATTTTAATAATTTAATTAATCAAATCCACAATCACATCACACAAACAACAATCAATTTGTTTATTACTTTTCAAAAATATACTAATTGATTCTTATACTCTTTTTAAAATAATCAGACTATAGAATTAAAAGTACACATCCATGAAAAAAAATAACAACCAAGTAGAGAACAAAATGGTAATGCAAAGTATGGTAAATATACCTTGCACCAGAGTCAATCAGAGATATCCACCCTGCACGTAGGATAGACTTTCTTAATTCTTTCCTCTGTTTCCTAAGTACAATCTCACAGATATCCACTCCATTGCACTTTGACTAAGTGAACCTTCTTGTTCCTCAGTTCTTTGGTTTCTTTGCCAATAATCTTCAGCGGCTCTTTTCTCACAGCCAATTCTGGAGTAATTTCAATATCCTGTTGTGCAGCCTCTTCCACAACCAAGTCTGGGTCATGAACACGCTTTCGAAGTTGAGATACGTGAAATACATCATGTACTCCAGGCAACCAATCAGGTAATTGAATTCTATAAGCGAGGGTTCCAATCCTTTCAAGAATAGGGAATGGACCAATAAATCTGGGCGCCAACTTCCCAGTTTTGCCAAATCGAATCACTCCCCTCATCGGAGAAACCCTTAGATACACATAATCACCAACATAAAAAGCCAAATCTCTTCTTCTCGAATCAGCATAGCTCTTCTGTCGGCTTTGAGCGGTGAGTAATCGTTTCTTAACGAAATCGACTTTGTCGGCAGCTTCACGGATCATATCAGGTCCCAATACAAGTCTATTACCAGGTTCAACCCAACAAGCAGGAGATCGGCACGGTCTACCATACAATGCTTCGAATGGTGACATTGTCAGACTTGCTTGGTAGCTCTTGTTGTATGAGAACTCAGACAAATGTAAATGGTCTTCCCATGATCCACCAAAATCAAGAACACAAGCCCGCAATAAATCTTCTAGTATACGATTCACGCTCTCAGTCTGACCATCTGTCTGATGATGATAGGCTGTGCTTAGATTCAGCTTCGTTCCCAGTTCTACTTGAAATACCTCCCAGAATTTGCTAGTAAATATTGGATCTCTATCATAACTATACTGATCAGCACTCCCTGCAGCCTAACAATTTCCTTGAAATATATCTGCGCCAGACTCTGAGCAGTTCTATTGGATTTGACAGATATAAAATGGGCGGTCTTCGTGAAGCGATCTACGATCACCCAAATAATGTCATTTCCTTTCCTGGTTATGGGCAAACCATTTATGAAGTCCATGGAAATATGTTCCCACTTCCAACCTGGAATGTCCAGCGGTTGCAACAATCCAGCCAGTTTCTGTTGGTCGCTTTTGACTAGTTGGCAAGTAGGGCACCTTCTAACATATATAGAGATGTCTCTTTTCAACGATTTCCACCAGAATGTTCGCTTGATATCGTTATACATTATACTCACACCCGGATGGATACTGAGCTTAGATTTGTAGCATTCATCAAGCACATCTCTTCTGAGTTCAGGAACTTTTGAAATGCAAATTCGTCCTTGTAACCTCAGAATCCTTTCGCTATCGAGCTGGAAATCAGAAGCATTGCCTTCATGAATCTACTGGCTCATTCCTTTAATAAATTTGTCATCTTTTTGGAGAGCAGATATCTTGTCAATCAAAGAAGTTGCAATAATAAAACTGGCGATCATTACATTCTTTCTACTTAACGCATCGGCCACGACATTGGCTTTCCCTGGAGTGTACAGAATCTCAAAATCGTATGCTGCAAGGAACTCTAGCCAACTTTGCTGCCTCAGATTCAAGTCTTTCTGGGTGAGCAGATACTTTAGCGACTGGTGATCTGTAAACAGTTCGAATTTCTCACCCAGAAGATAGTGCCTCCATATTTTTAAAGAAAATACAATGGCTAACAACTCAAGATCATGAGTAACGTAGTTTTTCTCATGTGGCTTCAGCTGACGGCTAGCATAAGCAACAACTTGGCCTCTTTGCATTAATACTGCACCAAGGCCTTCTCTAGACGCATCTGTCCAGACTTTCAAGTCTTGATTGCCATCGATAATCGTTAACACCAGAGCAGTTGTTAATCTTAATTTCAGCTTTTGAAAAGCCTCCTCACACTCTGGAGTCCACTTGAATTTTGTGTGCTTCTTTGTAAGCTTTGTTAAGTGACTAGATATGTTCGAAAAAACTTTAACGAACTTCCGATAATAACTAGCCAATCCAAGAAAACTTCGGACTTCTGTGGGAGTATTAGGCTGTTTCCAATTTTGAATAGCGGTGATTTTACTTGGATCCACAGCAATTCCCTCTTTTGATACGACGTGGCCTAGAAATTTTACTTCATCTTGCCAAAATATACATTTGGAAAGTTTAGCTTTCAATACATTCCTTCTCAGAATTTCCAGAACTTGCTCCAAATGTTTTTCATGTTCGGCCTTTGACTTAGAGAAGATTAGAATATCGTCACTAAAAACCAAAACAAACTTATTCAAGACTCCTATAAACACTCGATTCATCAAATCGACGAAGTAGGCTGGAGCGTTACATAAGCCGAACAGCATTACTAACCACTCATAGAATAAGTCTGGACCTCTGAATGCTGTCATAGGAACACACTCTTCGGAAATACGAAGCTGATGGAAACCTGTAGCTAGGTCCATCCTTGAAAATACTTGTGCTCCATTCAGACGATCCAATAAATCATTGATTCGCGGTAATGGATATTTATTCTTTATTGTCTGCTTATTCATGTCACGATAATCCACACATAGTCGCAGAGTACCGTCAGACTTTGGGACAAACACCACTGCTGCTCCCCAATCAGAGAAACTAGGCATGATAAGACCATTCCATAGAAGCTGTCGAGTTTGATTGTCTAGTTCTTCTTTCTCCTTTAGAGTCATTCTCCGAATAGCGTGCACTACTGGCCTTGCGTTCGGAATTAAAGTGATCTTGAAATCAATTTCTCTCTGCGGAGGTAAGCTAACAACTTCTTCGAACACATCTGCATAATTCTTTACGATAGGAATATCTTTTATGAGGTCCTATATATTCTCTGTAACTACAGGGATATTTTCTATTTGAGCAGGAGAAACATCAAGAGCTGACCAAAAATCTTTTCTATTTGAATTCGGGCCTTCACATGGTATGGTTATATAATTCCCTGATTGGGCTTTTGCCTTAACCACTCTCTCGGCACATTTAACCTCTGCTTCAAATTTGGTTAACCAATTCAATCCTAAAATAAGATCGAATTCAGTCAAATTCATGACGATCGAGATGGTAGAAAACTTATAACAGGAAAAAGAGACAGGCACCCTACAAATCCAACTAAGATCAAGGGAACTCCCAACCGGATTATGTACAGTGATGGGTTCTTTGAGCTTTTTCAATTTCAAATCCAACTTCTTAACTGCATTCATTGCAATAAAGCTTCACGACGCGCCTATATCAAATAGCACTTTAACTGGAATATTTTTGACATTAAGCGTGCCTTCCAAAACATCAGACCTTCCCTGACTAGCTGAGGGTGTTGAAGTTTCTGCCACTTCATTCACTTGTAGTGTTTCAGATTCCTTTGATAGCTGGCACTCCCTTGCAACATGACCTGCTTGGTGACACTTATGGCATTTCCTTTCCCCATGTGGGTTCTTTTGCTTCTTAGTGGGTTTAGATCCATTCTTTCTTCGTTTGTTCCAAGATTTGCAACTTATCGCCAAATGTCCTTGCCTATTGCAGCTTGAGCATGTGGCAGTCGCTACGGGTTCTTTCCCAGATCTAGCCCTTTTCCGATTGACATTAGGCTTCTTACTGACCTCAGACATCGTACTGGCCTTCGGATTATCAGTTTCAGACTCCCTTTTATTACTAGAACAGAATTCCTCTTTGTAGCAGCATACCTTTCTTGTCGAGATCCTCATACTGGTAAGCCATGTATATCATTTCAACAAAAGGAAGCTTCACATTCCTCATTACACTATTCTGGTATTTTCTTTGCAGGCCATGAATAAACCTCAGATTCTTCCTCTTTGGATCTTGAATCAGAAGCGGGGCAAAATGAGAAAGTTCATTGAATCTCTTATGATATTCTGGAATGGTCATATCTCCTTGTATCAGATAAGAGAATTCATTACATAACTGCTCAATTGCTTCAGGAGGAGTAGATCTTTCTAAGAAAATCACTTTAAATCTATCCCGGGTAATATTACCTTCTGGATGGTTCTCAATAATCAAATCCCACCAGAACAAGGCTTCGCCTTTGAGTGCCCAAGATGCCAGTAATCTTTTCTGGTCATCCTTCAGCTTTAAACCGTCAAATATTTTCTCAGCAGAACGAATCCAAGCTTGTGTTTTCATAATAGATTCTTTGCCCGAGAACGGTATTCCACCCATATTTCGATACTTAATTAATAGAGCCTCAATATCTCATTCTGCATTCCTTCTGTTTCTGACACTCATTTTCTAGTACTTCTGCAAATAGCAGATCAAGTGTCAGGTCAACAGAAAAGATATTTTAAAACATAGAAACATATACTTGAATGTAAATGTGTCTACCGGGGTGTATTTCTGTAATGAGTTATTCGTCCTAGAACACTACTGGTTCTATTTCTGACGAGTTCGTTAATATGTTATATTCTAGCACTAAGCTTAACCAAAGCTCTGATACCACGTTTTGACGACGTCAAACCCCGTACTAACGGTGGCGAGGGTAATCTTTGGAATATAACACATAAACAGATAATAGTAGAACAGGAATAAATAAATACACCAGATAATGTACAATAGAATACACTGGATAAACATAATCATCAGAGTTACACAGTATACAGGATCAAACTTAGTACAATTACAGTTCAGCTATACATAAATGTCTACAGCGGAAAACAAACATAATATGTACAATAGGAGCTGAACAGCATAAAAAGAGATATAAATGATAGAATCCATCTTCAGCTCCAGCTATCTAGGAAGAACCTACTAAAACCTGAACACCAGGCTGCCCATGTAGAAAAAGGGGCACCCGAGTTTGCAAGTGAAACAAACTACGAGTCAATCATGGGACTGGTATGAGAAATCTACTTAACACATTATATAATTTGGCTAATCACATGACCACGCCACTTTCGCGGAACGGGTTTACCCCATTGGATTGCCGGTGCTTAAAATAAGTAAATCTTTTAAACCTCGCAATGCTTTTTATAAAAATGAAGCCGATATAAGACTCAAGTCCAATCACACAATGCAACGCAAACCGGAGGATAGAGTTTACCTTATATCGACCAAGATATGCTTAATACGTGTAGAGAAAAATCACTTAACATGTAAACTTTATCGTTCAATTCTTAATCAGACTCCAACTGTAAATTAGTAAGAAAACGATTCCCTAAGTATTAACCCCGAAGGCCGAAACCAACATCAGACCAATACCCAGGAAGCCACCCATCTTAGCTCGTTTCCAGTTAGTTTCTAATTTTATAAAACAATCATAAATATCAATCATAGACGACATGAGCATCCCATGCCACTATGTCTCCAAATATAGGTTTACAATCAAAACCGCACGATGTCGTATTTGGAAATTGGATTTCCGTCGTGAACCAAGGCAAAAGATAGTCCTTACCGAATTCGAGACGATCTAGCCCGCCCCTCAGGCAAGTACTCAGTCAAGCCTCTGGAGCGACAGGGCCGGTCCATCAATGTGGATTAAAATTCCTGAACACTTTCCCCGCCATTTGGGCGTAAGTGAGCCAACGAATGACTCCATCGGTCCCGGATCGACCGATATATCTGAGGCGCCTCGCAACAACAACAACCACATAGGTGAAAAATAGTATAAATGTCAGCCAGTTTAAGCACTGACACCACCTCTAGCTAGAATAAATGCATATTCTCCCTGAGGTCCTCTCCCGTTTCTGGCTCATTCCGAGGTGTGAGGCTCGCGAATCAACGTTATACACAAAGCTCTACCACACAGCCCGTGCTTTGATCATCAACCACAAGACTTTTCTTTTCAACAGAAGCCTTGACCACTGCATCTTAGCATGCCACATAGGCAATTCACACCATGCAACTGATGGCTGTCAATCACACAGAATGAATTCCAATGTCAGACACACAGTCCATTTACAAGTCCGTTCTGGGTTTGAACGTAACCGGAGGCACTATATACCTCGCATATCCATCGATCTCCACTTACGTCTGGACGATCACCACTCATTATCCATATTTCGGGATGCCTCCCAATCAGGACATCGGTTATCATCCAACTGAGGTGAAGATCTCCGGTCTTCAACCACCGTCTTCATCATCGACTTCTTATCGTCGATTCAGTTATTCAGAATGGGATAAACTAGGTCTTTCTGAGCAACTCGCGTATATAATAAACAAGTGCTACACAAACACAACATACGCCTCGTTCCAATTCATCATTCACTAACCGTAAATTAGTAAGGAAATGATTTCCCAAGTATTAACCCCGAAGGCCGAAACCAACATCAGATCAAACCCAGGAAACCATCCGACTTAGCTAACCTCCAGTTAGTTTATAAATTTCACATTCAACCATCAAATATTCAATAAACCGGGTAAATTTGGTTTATTTACATTCCATAACGTTTATAATATTTTATAACAATTTATTGCTATTTTTATTTATTTAAAAATAGCCATTTCATTCAAACGACGCTTCAGGCCATAACGCAGCCGTGGCTCTATTTTCCTTCAGATTTGTTTTACACATATCTGAAAATCTAACTGTTGGATCTTCACAAATTTTATAACATTAGAAAGATCTTTACAAAACGAATCCAACGGTTTCAGTTTTAGAAAAATCCGATGGTCGGATCTCCCGGTACACTCGTTTGATGTTTTGATTTCAAAATACAAACTACAGCGTCATTATTCGATGTAATTTAATTATATTTATATAAATATAATCGATTCTAGAGCTGTTTTTCTTTATATTTGAATTAAACATCCCAGACAATCCAACCGTTGGATCTTCACAAAGTTGGTGTCGTTGGAAAGATATTACCAAAGCGAACCCAAAGGTTTCGGTTTCGGGAAAATCCGATGGTTGAATCTCCCGCACTAATAGTTTGAAATCACAGTTTCAAAACATGAACTGCAGCTTCGTTATTCGATATATTTTAATTATATTTATATATATATATAATCTATTCTTCGATTTCAAAACCATATTCTTTTTATACATTTGATAAAAATGATATTTTTATCCAACAGACATTTATTTCAACACTTCACTATTTTTAACAATTCATGTATATAATAAAAATGTGATTTTTATTGTAAAACAATTTATTTCAAAACACAACTATTTTATATAGTTCATATAGATGATAAAAATATGATTTTTTATTATAAAACAATTTATTTCAAAACACGACTATTTTATATAGTTCATATAGATGAGAAAAATATGATTTTTATTATAAAACAATTTATTTGAAAACACGACTATTTTATATAATTCATATAGATGAGAAAAATATGATTTTTATAATAAAACAATTTATTTCTAAACAGGACTATTTTATATAGTTCATATAGATGAGAAAAATATGGTTTTTATTATAAAACAATTTATTTCAAAACATGAATGTCGTTCAACAAATGAATTTCTATTCAACACATGAATTTATATTCAACACTTGAATTTCTATTCAACACACGAATATAGTTTCAACACACAAAAATAATTCTAACACATGAATGTTATTGAAAATTTCGACAGCATAACGGTAGGGTAGTTAAAACCGGGGTCGTCCCTAGTACGGCTCCTCGCTCTACCTTAAAGCCTCGCGACTTTTGACAATGGGGATTTCATGCATCTAGTTCGCACGCAGGCGACATGTTTATTTTTTTCTTTTCACAAACTAATCCTATGTGGTTTCAACCAAATAATTCTCAACCATAAACGAGTATTTTTCAACCACAATCAATCAATTTCAACCACAAACAATTCTAATCAACCACTCACTATCAACCAATTTTCACACCAATCACAACGAATAAATATCGTCCATAGTTTGTGGACGAGGGGCGTATATATATATATAATTATATTTCACTTCATTTCAACATATGTATAATTTTTACAACGCATATATATCTTATACATTGAACATACAACTTATACAATGCTTATACATGAGGTGTACAACGCTTATATAACTCATACTTCAAATATATAATTTATCCATCGTCATTTCCATATCGTTTATAACTTAGAAATCTCACATTGGGTTCCACTCCACCAAAAATAGCAGAAGGCTCAGAAAAATGTGCGGTCTCTTCTAGAATGGAGAAGACGTCCGCACGAGTCCACTCTCTCTTGTTTCACTGAATTTCGTCAACAAACAAAAAAGATATGATTTTTGCAAGTTTGTAACGATTTTAAAGTGTTAAAACTGTTTTAAAATAACATGGCCGATTACCTCAGCAAAATCTTCAAACCTAGGTCTTCGATTTTCTCACCAACCGTGCAGCGATGCGAGGATCGGGCGGTGCGACGTTGAAGTGAAAGGAGGGGAGAACGTGTGCAGCCTGGTGGGGTCTACTTCGGTGGTCCCTGTTGATGGCGGCAGCGCTTCAAACAGGCCAACTTTGTTGAGGTAGTTCGGCCAAACCAGGAGACAAGGTGAGGTGAGATTGGTATGGATTTGAAGAGTGGAGGAAGTTCTTCAAAAAGCTCAACTAGGTCGAAGGCTATCGATGCGTGGTTTGATCAGAAAATGGCCAGGAAGTTTTGAGTTGTTATCGTCGTCGATCGGGGGAGGGAGAGAGAGAAAGCGGGGAGAGAGAATCTGATGTGGCCCAATGATATTTTTTATATATCAAAATTTTTAAAATCCAAAAATACCCCTTATCTCATACGAACTCCAATCCAAACCCAACGACTGTCGTCCCTAGCTAAATACCCCCATTTTGAACAAAATGGGATATGCTTCGAAGGCCCATTCGACTGTTTCAGTCAGTTTTCCTTCAAATTAAAATATAAAACATTCAATATTTAATTTGAACGTACATTTCAATTTGCCAGGGCCACATATTGATTCTAAAAATTCCCAAAAAATAAATCTAGCTATGTTTTGACAATACGGTCCCAACAAAACTAGTTTCGTCGAATTCTGAAACCGTTTGAAAAATGGCCCTTTTCTGGTTGATCCAATTAAATAGAAACCGACCAAACATATTTTTCTTTGCCACGCTCACATACTAGCTTCAAAAATTATGAAATTTGAAACCTAGCAATAATTTGACATCCCGGAACCAACAAAAGTGGTTTCGTCGAATTCTGAGGTCGTTTGCAAAATGGCCATTTTCACGTGCTATATAAACTCTATAGCGACCTTTCTGAAAATTCATTTGGCCATAACTTTTGCTTCCCGCTACGAAACTTCCATTTTTCAGATTTGTTAGAAAGATATTCACTAACAGATTTAAATATTTTTGGTTTCACCAAAATCCGTTTTGTTTTGCACCTGGTATAGTCAGTCAAAGTTTGAATTCAAATTTTGAAACTACCGTGCCATTTCACGCCTTGTTTATAATTAGAAATAATTATATTTATTTTCAAACATCGATTCAAACTCATTTCTCGTCGTTATTATTTAAAATATTTTATTTTAAACATCTAAAATTCACTAAAATAGCCAAATTAAAATTTTCAAACTAGTTCAGATTTTCCGGGTTATTACAGAGGAAGAAGAAGACGAGGAAGAAATGGTGGAAGAAGAAGCAAAAACCGAGGGCATGGAAGAAGACGACCAACTAATATCGATGAGCGAAGTATGCTTTGAAAGAGATGGGATTATCGTTGAGCAAAGTGGGAAATGTTGTATTTATTATCCTCATTGCCTAATTCATACATCTCTAATCGTCAAGAAGCATTAAACGTTTAGATTATCGCTTAATTTGTAATGCATTGTATAACGTATATTCGTTGTAAATACATGTACCCATAAATACTTTAATTGAATGTCTTTTATATGTTTAACTCATTTGTTAAAAAAATGTTTTAATAACATAGTTTATTCGATGTTTATGTTAATTATATTCCTATTTATTAATATAGATTTATTATTATAGAATAAGCCATTGGGATCAGATATATCATAGATTTAGAGGGATTATAATTTAGTTTTGTCTAGTATAATATAATTAAGCATAATATAGGATAATATAGGTGTAATATAGTTTAGTATGGGACAGTTTTTGATAATGACAAAGAGGGAGAAATTATAAAATAGATAAGCGTAGTTTAATGGGGAGATAGAAGGAAATCAGGGTGAAAGAGGGAATACTCAAGAAATCAAATCAACAGGCGTTGAGCAACTTTTTGGCAAAAGCCATTCCAATCAATAGAAGGGGACATATCCCAATATCAGCCCATACCAGGCTTTGTGGGATGTTTGTTACCATGGATCGACCAATCATAAGCCGATCCAAGCCATAACAACATTAAACTAGTCGACCGAACCAACGCCAAATCAACCGACCAAGCCATTTATCCGTAGATCGAGCTGATCCATTAATACTACGTCAAGCCTAAAGTCTTGGGTCTCCCTAGAAGAATCTTGAGAATTATACACTACCGTAGGAAGACCTACTCCCAAGGTTGCTGATTCAAATGAAATTTTAACAAGCTCTCCTTTTGATACTCCAAATATCAAGCTCTACGCCGACAGCGATTTTGGAGGAGAACTATTCATTAATAGTAGACCAGATCCCCTCCCCCCTCCCGCCGGAACTATTCTACCGGATTGAGATCCATGTGTCTAAACTCCAAAAAAGAGGAAAGTTACGTAGCACACGGCTCAGGCCACCTTCTTCACCTATAAATACACCACTGCTGAAAATGGGAAGTGTAACACCCCGTATTTTCTGAGAATATTAAAATAATTAATTTCAAATGTAAGAATTAAGGGAAATGTGTTATGCCATTGCATTCGTCTCGAAATTCTTCTTGAGATAGAGTCTGAATTTGCGTAAATCGGACTCCGTATGAAGAAGTTATGACTGTAACGACCCGTGTTCTACACATCATAGGATTGTAGAATATTTATTTCTTTCCCATGTGAAGTTGTATGGTCATGTAACTTTGGGAAACATTTATTAGAGTCATTTCCCCTGTTCATGATTTTTGTCGATTTTTAAATGACCATTTTGCCCCTAGTCAGTACTGTTTTGGCCATAACTTTTGATTGGAAAAGAATTTTGACCTGAAACCACTTCCATTGGCTTCAAATGATGGTTTACCTTTCCGTAGAGTGGTCACATGTGGAAAACGGACTTACCGTTTGGGCTGTAGGGCTGAATTAAGTTTCAGAAGTAGAAAAACTGCATAATTGGGCTAAACCGGGTAGTTGACAATTGGGCCCATAAGGGGATTTCGGGATTGGGGCTATATGAGGGCTGATTAGGGTTAGAAAACATCCTTTTAGTCATTTTTCCAGCCACCACTTCATTTCATAGAACCTTATTAATGGCCTCCAACCTCTAAATCACTCCAAACCACTCCAAACTTGAAGAAAAGAGATTAGCAACAACAAATTAAGGCAAATCAACACCAAATCGGGATTAGAGCTGCTACAACACCTTGTTATCTTCACCAAATCAGAGATTTATTTCAGATCTTGTTTTATTTGTGGCTAAGGTGAGTGATTAGCTTGCTTTTTGCACTAATTATGGTTATTCGGGGTGATTAGTGCTAATTAGCGTTTTTAAACGAAAATAAATTCTGGAAAAACGTTTATAAAATCTTAAATAATGTTTTAGACCTCTGATATGAGTTTAGGTTAATTTGGTTAAGTTTTGCTAATCATGTCATTAGTTATGCTCACATATGCTTAAGAGAAAGTATGGGGTTTTGGGCATGTTTGATCCATTTTACCATGTCATATTGTTGTTTTGGTGTTTGAGGTCACTTGTATGTGTTGCTATAACTCTATGACATGCTTTGAGATTGATTTCAATAGTTAGAATGGTCGAAAATGCCGTCGAGAGGCGTATAAACAGTGCTGGAAAGTTGCAGGTTTTAAGTACAGGAACCGGATCGGATCGGGGTAGAGGTCACGAACCGTTTGAAGACGTCACGAATCAACCCGCCTCGTCCTTCACGAACCGTTCCGCCAAAAGTTAGCGCCATGGACCGAACTCTCGCATGAAGACCCGAATGGGAAGCACGAACCGATCCGCTTGAAGTATTCACTCCGACCCGATCCGAGAAGTCGCGATCCAAGGCTTGGTGATTGAAGACTCCGACCCGACCCGCCTGGAGTGATAACTACCGATCCGAGCTGATACGCGTGGGCATATAGTGATGCATTCGATCCGACCCATCTGGCGCGACACGATCCATCTGGCGCGACACGATCCGATCCGACGTGGCGAGATATACCCGAACCGAACCAATACGCTTGGATAATTGGTGTGCTACAGAGAACCGATCCGAATGATGGAAGAAGGCCGATCCGATCCAATGGAGATCCAGAACCCGAAATGCAAAGGTAGTTCAAGTGGAAGTTCGAGCTCAGGATCTAGACGGGAACTAATGAGTTCACTTCGTGATTGGGCTTTGCTGCGGGACGTGTGCTAAGGAGTTGTCGGTGTCTATGACTTTGGATCATTATGTATTAGAGGTGTATGGACGGACTCGGGCTTTGGATATGGTGCGACTAGGGAGCTACCTACCAATGGAGTGGGATCATGGATACGTCGGGCGTGATCCCATAGGTTTGGCGTTGGTGGTAGTAGGAATGGACATAGTCGTACAAAGTCGAGTTCTGTCGTTTTCTTGAAGGGAAATGGTGATCAAAGAAGTAGACACCGTATGCTTTACGCACTGAGTGAGAGATGCAAGGATGGTTGCTATGCTTGATTGTTTGACACACACATCCCCACCCCCGTGTACTTATATTATGTGTTTGTGACATCATAGAGTGTTGTACCATGTAGTACTAACTCTTTGGTTGCAGGTCCAGGTTCAGGTATGACTTAGTATACCTGTTATTGTTCTGTTTATGCTTGCTACCACTCATACCAGACTGATGTCTGACCCAGAGTTTTATGTTCCTTTTTATTACTCTGGGTGCTCACACGAGCAGACTAGAGACAGGGATAGCTGGTAGTGCGCGAGTAGATGGACTGAGGACGAGCAGGAGGCTCCACGTATGCTAGATAGTTATTCTCCCTGTGTCGTGATCGGTATCTACTTTGGGCATTAGTAGCATACCTATTTTGTTTATCTTAGAGACAGTATTTTGAAGTTGTAATAAGCTGTATTCGATTTTCTGCTACTCTGATGGTGTTAGTTCAAGTTTTCAGCTTATGCACTGTCTCATCTGTTTTATGTCAAGTATATGTTGGTTATTATATTTTATTCCATGCGCTGTGAGACATATTACAGGTTCTTTATTTGGTTCATCTTCTTTCTTTCTCTTCTTTGGCGATCGTCCCATGTTAATTGGACATGTGTACAGCGCACAATTGGAGTAAACGTCGGTTGGTGCGGGGCGGGCCGTCACATTTGGTATCAGAGCTCTAGGTTGCGTAATTCACCTAGGGAAAGACACTAGGGAGAGATAGTACATATATGAGAGCGCGTATTTGTGATTATTTTGGTTTTCGAAAGCTATATCTATATATAGTATTAGTATAGTTAAGAGTGAAGTCGCATTGCACTGCACTGGCACCACTATGGAGATGGTTAATCGTTTTCTCTTTAAACAGATTTGACGATGAGCCGAGGAAGAGGTGCTGGTAGAGGGACTAATAATGGGAATCCCCCTGACATGAGGGCCATGTTTACCAACCTCATGAGAGAGATGCTTGTGGATATTCAGAGGGAGGCTCCTAATGTTGCCAATGCTGGAGGTGCAGCGGTGCAAGCGCCTAGGGTCGATTTCGCCAAGTTGAGTAAGGATTACACTAATCTTGGTGGAAAGCCGTTTCACGGAACAGAGTCGGCCACGGATGTTCAGGATTGGTTGGATAGCTGTGATCGGATCTTCGATGACTTGGGTATTGAGGATGCGATGAAGAGAAGGCTAGCGTCTCGTCAGCTGCAAGGACGAGCGATGAATTGGTGGAATGCTATTAGGGCAGCCACACCAGAAGATCAAGTTACTTGGGATCAGTTTAAAGCTCGCTTTAGCGACAAGTATATCCCAGCTGCCCAGAAGTCGGAATTGTTTAGGAAGTTCTTGGAGCTTAAGCAGAATGGAAGGGCAGTATCGGATTATGTTGCTGAGTTCGACACTTTGTCGAAGTATGGGTTATCTCTAATCGATACTCCCGAAAAGAAAAATGAGAAGTTCATCACTGGTTTGGATGAATACTTAGGGGAGAGGCTGATTAATCACATCGATGAGACGTTTGAGTCGATCGTGGGAAAAGCTTTGAGGTCAGAAAGTCTTTACCCTAAGCCGAAGACTGGGGTTGTTGCTGCATCTGCTGAAGAGTCAAAGCCGCAAGCAAGCGGTGGAGGCAAGAATAACTCTCAGAATAAGAGGAAGCAGAACCAAGCTAAGGATGGCCAGAAGAAAAGCAGGAAAGAAGTCGAGTGCTTCAAATGTGGAAAGAAGGGCCATTATGCAAGAGAATGTAGGGCCAAGACAGTGGGAAAGAAGTGCTTTAACTGTGGCCAGGAGGGACATTTTAAGGATAAGTGCCCGCAACCTCTGAAGGAGAATCAGATTGTGAAAGCATATGCCATCAATGCTGTTCCTTCTTCGTCGAATGCCCCAACTGCGCCGGAGAAAGGAAAGGGAGTCGTCATTTAAGGTATGCTTTCCATTTATGATCTTCCTGTTAGAGTTTTGTTCGATACCGGGGCTTCCCATTCCTTCATATCTAGTGACCTGGTAGATAGGTTGGGATTGGAACCCGAGTTAGTCAATAGACCATTAGCTGTGACGAACCCGATTGGTGGTTCAACAAACCTCAGTATGATCTGTCGTAATGTGGTCTTATCGAGTCATGGATGTATGTTTGTTTGTGATTGCTTTGTTTTGGGCTTTACTGGGTATGGCATTATTTTGGGAGTCGATTGGCTCCAAAGATACGGGGTGGTGGTAGACTGTGAGGGCTTTTTGGTGACAGTTAGGGCGGATGATGGGCGGAGGGTAGTGTTTGGTAGTCTACCCTGTGATGGGGTAATGGCTAGTTTTGTAAATTCCCTCGACATTCCGCATGATGAGTTATCAGGTTTGCCCGTGGTTGGCCAGTACCCGGACATCTTCGAGGAAGTAACCGGACTTCCACCACACCGAGAGATTGAGTTTCGTATTGATTTAGTGAAAGATGCCAGACCTATAGTGATGCCACTTCATCGTATGGCACCACGAGAACAGCGAGAGCTCGAGGTGCAAGTTAGCGATCTTTTGAAGAAGGGATTTATTAGAAGAAGTGTTTCCGAGTGGGGAGCACCAGTTGTGTTTGCTACTAAGGCAGATGGTTCCCTTCGATTGTGTGTGGACTATCGCGAGTTAAATAAGGTGACGAGGAAGAATAAGTATCCTCTACCACGGATAGATGATTTATTTGATCAACTGGAAGGAGCGAGAGTGTTCTCCCAATTGGACCTCGCGACAGGATTTCATCAGCTCCGTGTAGCAGCTGATAGTATAGCTAAAACGGCATTTAGGACGCCGTCTGGGTTTTTTGAGTGGTTGGTCATGCCATTCGGGTTGACCAATGCGCCAGCATACTTCGTGGATCTTATGAATAGAGTATTCAGAGACCAACTGAATAAGTTCGTTCTTGTGTTCGTAGACGATATCCTTGTTTACTCGAGGACAGAAGAGGAACACAAGGAACATTTGAGAATTGTGTTGGAGGTGTTGAGAAGACACCAACTGAAAGCGAAATTCTCTAAGTGTCATTTTTGGAGGAGAGAAGTGAGATTCTTGGGCCATGTTGTTACAGAGAATGGTATTGCCGTGGACCCTGCAAAGGTGGCTACAGTACAAGATTGGTCTACGCCCAAGAATGCAACAGACGTAAGAAGTTTCTTGGTGTTAGCTGGATATTATCGTAAGTTTATCAAAGACTTCTCCAAGACAGCGGCACCGTTGACTCAGTTGACTAAGAAGAATCAAGCCTTCGTTTGGGACGGAGGGTGTGAAAATGCATTCAAGAGTCTAAAGGAAAAGTTGACGCGTGCACCAGTGTTGGTCATTCCTAAGGGAAATGAAGAGATGACGGTATACACGGATGCTTGTGGTACCGGACTGGGTGCGGTATTGATGCAAGGAGGTAGGGTTGTAGCTTATGCCAGTCGACAGCTAAAGCCACATGAGAAGAAGTATCCTACCCATGATTTGGAATTGGCAGCGATTGTATTTGCGCTGAAGATGTGGAGACATTACCTTTTGGGAGAAAGATTTGAGCTGTTTACCGATCATAAATCGCTAAAGTATCTCTTCTCTCAGAAAGATCTGAATCTCCGTCAGCAGAGATGGTTAGAGTTCTTGGCTTCGTATGATTTTGATATCGCGTATACACCTGGGAAGGGTAATGCGGTAGCCGATGCCTTGAGTAGGAGACATGCCAGCTTAGGGGCAATGTTTCTTGAATGGGAGCAGCTGGAGTATATCGCGGGGTTTGATTTCAGACCAAGGTGCGAATTGGATCCAGTTATGCTAGCTAGCTTGACGATCAGACCCACTTTGATAGAGCGGATTGGTTCTAGCCAGAGGAACGATCCTAACCTATTAGAAATCATCTCCAAGTTAGAGATGGGTATCGAAGAGGAGATGAATGTGTATGGGCTTGATCGAGATGGATGGCTTCGGAAGAATGGAAGACTAGTTGTGCCCAACGTGAATGGCTTGAGAGATGAAGTACTTAGAGAATGTCATCACTCAAAACTGACTATACATCCCAGTGGTAATAAGATGTATCGAGATATGAGGCAGACTTACTACTGGGAAGGGATGAAAAGAGACGTTGGGAAGTTTATATCCAAATGCATGAATTGTCAGCTAGTTAAAGCCGAGCAAAAGAAGCCTAGTGGGTTGATGCAACCATTAGAAATTCCCGAATGGAAATGGGAACATGTTTCGATGGATTTCATCGATGGTTTACCGAGGACTAGATCGGGACATGATAGCATTTGGGTAATTGTGGATCGACTGACCAAGAGTGCAAGATTTATACCAGTTAAGTCGAACAGAACGGCAGCTAAGTTAGCAGAACTATATATGAAGTGGGTGGTGAGATTTCATGGAGTACCCAAAGGCATTGTGAGTGACCGAGATCCGTTGTTTACTAGTGGATTTTGGAAGAGCTTACAAGAGGCTTTAGGATCAGAATTACATCTCAGTACCGCATATCATCCTCAAACCGATGGTCAGACAGAGAGGGTGAATCGGATATTGGAAGATCTCTTGAGGGCTTGTATATTGGATTTCGGTGGAGCATGGGATGACCATTTGCATCTAGTGGAGTTTGCATATAATAATAGCTACCAATCCAGTATCGGTATGGCTCCATATGAAGCTTTGTACGGAAGACCGTGCAACTCACCATCATGTTGGATAGAGACTGGCGAGAAGTTTGTGCTTGGACCAGATGTGGTGAGAGAAACCTCCGATAAGATCAAGATCATTCAGCAACGAATGAAAACTGCTCAGGATAGGCAGAAAAGCTATGCTGATAAGAGGAGAAGAGACTTGAAATTCTCCGTTGGTGACTTGGTGTTTGTCAAGATCTCTCCGTTGAAAAGCGTGATACGATTTGGCAGGAGAGGCAAGTTGGCACCAAGATTTGTGGGTCCTTTCCAAGTTCTCGAGGAAATTGGAAATTTGGCGTATAGAGTTGACTTACCAGAGAAAATGGCAGGAGTTCACAATGTGTTTCATGTTTCCCAATTAAGGAAGTTCGTTCACGACTCAAATGTGACTATTTCACCTGATCAGTTAGAGGGCTTCGAAGTAGAACCTGAGGCGGTTGAGAACCGCAAGCCGATTCGTATTGTGGGGCATGATACGAAGCAACTTCGAAGAAAGTCGGTGAAGCTAGTCAAAGTTCAGTGGGGCGAGGACGAAAATGATTGTGCTTGGGAGACAGAGGAGAGCATTAGAAAGGCTTATCCAGAACTCTTTGTCTGGTAAGATTTACTTTGCGATTTAGTTATTCCGCATGCTAGGATAGACTTGTTTTGCTTGTTTTGCATGTTTGATGGTTGTTTTATGATTGATAGGCATGCGGGACCCTTGTGTGTGTTTTGATTAGGGAATTTCGGGGGCGAAATTTCTTAAGGGGGGGAGAGTGTAACGACCCGTGTTCTACACATCATAGGATTGTAGAATATTTATTTCTTTCCCATGTGAAGTTGTATGGTCATGTAACTTTGGGAAACATTTATTAGAGTCATTTCCCCTGTTCATGATTTTTGTCGATTTTTAAATGACCATTTTGCCCCTAGTCAGTACTGTTTTGGCCATAACTTTTGATTGGAAAAGAATTTTGACCTGAAACCACTTCCATTGGCTTCAAATGATGGTTTACCTTTCCGTAGAGTGGTCACATGTGGAAAACGGACTTACCGTTTGGGCTGTAGGGCTGAATTAAGTTTCAGAAGTAGAAAAACTACATAATTGGGCTAAACCGGGTAGTTGGCAATTGGGCCCATAAGGGGATTTCGGGATTGGGGCTATATGAGGGCTGATTAGGGTTAGAAAACATCCTTTTAGTCATTTTTCCAGCCACCACTTCATTTCATAGAACCTTATTAATGGCCTCCAACCTCTAAATCACTCCAAACCACTCCAAACTTGAAGAAAAGAGATTAACAACAACAAATTAAGGCAAATCAACACCAAATCGGGATTAGAGCTGCTACAACACCTTGTTATCTTCACCAAATCAGAGATTTATTTCAGATCTTGTTTTATTTGTGGCTAAGGTGAGTGATTAGCTTGCTTTTTGCACTAATTATGGTTATTCGGGGTGATTAGTGCTAATTAGCGTTTTTAAACGAAAATAAATTCTGGAAAAACGTTTATAAAATCTTAAATAATGTTTTAGACCTCTGATATGAGTTTAGGTTAATTTGGTTAAGTTTTGCTAATCATGTCATTAGTTATGCTCACATATGCTTAAGAGAAAGTATGGGGTTTTGGGCATGTTTGATCCATTTTACCATGTCATATTGTTGTTTTGGTGTTTGAGGTCACTTGTATGTGTTGCTATAACTCTATGACATGCTTTGAGATTGATTTCAATAGTTAGAATGGTCGAAAACGCCGTCGAGAGGCGTATAAACAGTGCTGGAAAGTTGCAGGTTTTAAGTACAGGAACCGGATCGGATCGGGGTAGAGGTCACGAACCGTTTGAAGACGTCACGAATCAACCCGCCTCGTCCTTCACGAACCGTTCCGCCAAAAGTTAGCGCCATGGACCGAACTCTCGCATGAAGACCCGAATGGGAAGCACGAACCGATCCGCTTGAAGTATTCACTCCGACCCGATCCGAGAAGTCGCGATCCAAGGCTTGGTGATTGAAGACTCCGACCCGACCCGCCTGGAGTGATAACTACCGATCCGAGCTGATACGCGTGGGCATATAGTGATGCATTCGATCCGACCCATCTGGCGCGACACGATCCATCTGGCGCGACACGATCCGATCCGACGTGGCGAGAAATACCCGAACCGAACCAATACGCTTGGATAATTGGTGTGCTACAGAGAACCGATCCGAATGATGGAAGAAGGCCGATCCGATCCAATGGAGATCCAGAACCCGAAATGCAAAGGTAGTTCAAGTGGAAGTTCGAGCTCAGGATCTAGACGGGAACTAATGAGTTCACTTCGTGATTGGGCTTTGCTGCGGGACGTGTGCTAAGGAGTTGTCGGTGTCTATGACTTTGGATCATTATGTATTAGAGGTGTATGGACGGACTCGGGCTTTGGATATGGTGCGACTAGGGAGCTACCTACCAATGGAGTGGGATCATGGATACGTCGGGCGTGATCCCATAGGTTTGGCGTTGGTGGTAGTAGGAATGGACATAGTCGTACAAAGTCGAGTTCTGTCGTTTTCTTGAAGGGAAATGGTGATCAAAGAAGTAGACACCGTATGCTTTACGCACTGAGTGAGAGATGCAAGGATGGTTGCTATGCTTGATTGTTTGACACACACATCCCCACCCCCGTGTACTTATATTATGTGTTTGTGACATCATAGAGTGTTGTACCATGTAGTACTAACTCTTTGGTTGCAGGTCCAGGTTCAGGTATGACTTAGTATACCTGTTATTGTTCTGTTTATGCTTGCTACCACTCATACCAGACTGATGTCTGACCCAGAGTTTTATGTTCCTTTTTATTACTCTGGGTGCTCACACGAGCAGACTAGAGACAGGGATAGCTGGTAGTGCGCGAGTAGATGGACTGAGGACGAGCAGGAGGCTCCACGTATGCTAGATAGTTATTCTCCCTGTGTCGTGATCGGTATCTACTTTGGGCATTAGTAGCATACCTATTTTGTTTATCTTAGAGACAGTATTTTGAAGTTGTAATAAGCTGTATTCGATTTTCTGCTACTCTGATGGTGTTAGTTCAAGTTTTCAGCTTATGCACTGTCTCATCTGTTTTATGTCAAGTATATGTTGGTTATTATATTTTATTCCATGCGCTGTGAGACATATTACAGGTTCTTTATTTGGTTCATTTTCTTTCTTTCTCTTCTTTGGCGACCGTCCCATGCCAATTGGACATGTGTACAGCGCACAATTGGAGTAAACGTCGGTTGGTGCGGGGCGGGCCGTCACAATGACCCTTGGAACTTTCAGAAAATTATATATAACAGTTCAGAAAATTAAATACCAAGGCAGGTCGACCTGGGGGTCGACCTCCCTATATACAGGTCGACCAGGGGGTCGACCTCCCTATATATAGGTCGACCTGGGGGTCGACCTCCCACTCGGGTCAGATCTGAAATCTGACGTTTTTCTTTATATGACGATTCTGACTCTTTGCTGAGTCATTTAGGGCTGATGTGGCTATTCTATCTTGTTTGGATGGTCTTGATTTCTTCTAGGTTGATCTAACGGCTCTTATTTAATTAAAATTCTATATAAGTAACCTAAATCTAAAACCGTAAGCAACACAAAAAAATTTCCTAAGACTATCATGCTATCAACACTTAACCTAGAGTAGCCGCTATGCCCATTCAACTAGAAAGCAAGATAGAAGAAAGAATCAAATTAAACCAAATCTAATTCAACTAAGAGAATTCAACGTCTACATCAAAGGAGAGTTATCCAAATTCAGAATACAGATTCCTGAACACAAGACTAGTCACCTTTTTGTAAGTCCAGTTATCATTTAGACTTAAATGATACTAGAATCGTGACTAAATAAATGTATGTAGAACATCGCCGAATGTAAATCTATGCCTATCCTTTTTGTTAAAATTGAATTGATTTAGACTATGATTCTTATCATGCTAAGTAGTGATCATGTTGTATGTAACTTGAAGATAAATGTTAAACGCTTGGCAATGAATCCATATGTGGTATAATTTGGCAATGACATATTATGTTGTGTATTTTTGTGATGACATAAATTGGCGATGACATATTATAATTTGGCGATGGATTATCATATTGTGTAATTTGGCTATGACATACCATATTGTATAATTTGGTGATGACATTTCAAGTTGTATGATTTGGTAATGACACTTATATGTTGTATGACAATTTGGGGATTTTGCTATGTTCAACCATGTTCACATATATGATCCAAAACTACAAGTTAATATGATTAGGTTCATGTTAGATTTGATCCAACTGATTTGCAAGTTCGTAACTACATGTCTAATTTTAAGTTTATGTAGTTTTATGTAAAATCCCTATTTCATGATTCATATTGAATAGATCTAAATTTGCAAGTTCATAATTAAATGTATATTGTTCCATGCCAAATTCATATGATACATGTGTAGTTAGATCCATATTTTTATGATGTTGGAATTATTACATGTTCCTCTTTTTCCCCTTTTGTGTATAATATTAGGCTATGTATCGAGCCTGACATTTTATGTGATTTGAGCTAACGTTTAACAGGGGTAACATTTAGGAAAAACATGAAATTACATACAATTGGCATATTTGGCTTATAAACATGTAAATGGTTTATGGCATAAAAGTGGCATAAATTTTTTTATACCTAAAATTATGAGCTTGATTTAGAGGAGGGAAAGTGGGCCATGACAATAAATTGTTGATAATTTACATAAAAGGATAAAAATGTAAATTTAGTAAAAGATGAATATGCCTAACCCGAGATTAGATTGAGTTACGGTATAAGACTGTCCGGAACCGCCCGACAAATCTAGCAACCATAACAATATAGTTCTAATGTGAGAGGTTAGCGCATTGAGCCCAAAAGAACCCGAGGTTAGACTGAGTTACGGTGTAAAACTTCCCGGAACCGACAGGCACATCCAGTGACCGTAACAATACATGTCTAATGTGAGTGGTTGGTGCTTTAATAAAAGAATTAAAGCTAAGACAGGAATGGTAGAGTTAAGTTAACTAAGGTAACACTTAACCAATACACCATGTTAATTGGACAAGTGGGTGAGGTTAAGTAAATTTAGAACACTTAACCGTTATAACATGTTAATTAGATAAATGGGTGAGGTTAAGTAAATTTAGAAACACTTAACCAATATAACAAGATGAATGACTAGGGTTAAGTTAATAGGAAACACTTAACCAGTATAGCATGATCAACGGGTAGGGTTAAGTAATAAGAAACACTTAACCAAAATAACTTAATTTATGGAAAGGTTAAGTTAAAATAAGAGGGCAACACTTGACTAATATAACTTGATTTGTGGTAGGGTTAAGTTAACAAAAGAAGGCAACACTTAACCAAAGTAACATGACAAGTAGGTGTGTTAAGTTAACTTGAATTGATTGATGACACTTAACCAATGTAACAAGATGAATACGTGGGGTTAAGTTAACAAGAAACATTTGACCAATATAACTTGATGAACGAACGGGGTTAAGTTAATAGGAAACACTTAACCGATCCAACATGATAAGTAAGGAGGTTCAAGTTAATAAGGAACGCTTAACCAATATGACATGATGAATGAGTGGGTTAAGTTAACATGAATGGAAAACACTTAACCAATATGACGTGATGTGCGGGAGGTTTAAGTACATATCGGGTTGGCTGGTAATATTAGTACATATCAGCCCACAAAACTTAACCATTAAATAAACATGCTTGAATCAGTGGGAGGGTTAAGTACATCTCGTATAGGTGGATAATATCAGTACATATTGGCCCACAAACTTAACCATTAAATGAACATGCTTGAATCGATGGGAGGGTTAAGTACATATCGTATTGGTGAGTAATATCAGTACATATAGGCCCAAACTTAACCGTTAAGTAAACATGCTTGAATTAGTGGGAGGGTTAAGTACATATCGGGTTGGTGGATAATATTAGTAAATATAGGCCCACAAAACTTAACCAGTAGGAAACCCTAGTAACGGGGACCCATTTCAGCAGTAACCCACATAGATGTAAATTGGTACCCTGAAACTAGGCAGGGTGAGACGCGATTACTGGGCTGATTATAAGCAGTCAAAACAGCGGCAGAGGGTACGTCAATGTAGGCTCCGACGGTTTACGGGCGTGCACGTACTCCGGAGTGGGAAAAAGCAGGCACTGGGTACTAGTAGTTATACACTGTGCATCTTGAATCGTGTCAGGTCACTATCATACGGATTGATACACTTTATGATGGGACCAGCACAAGGTATCTACATGCAAGAAAGGGCCGATTGACACAGACACATGGAACGTTAATGCAAGTAAGGAGCCGATCGATAGGGTAGTAAGGGTACATCTAGCATGTGCATGGCAATTAGGATGATTGAGGTGGAATCCTCACAATAGATGTACACCTGAAGGCTACCATAATTACGAGGATTGGGATCACGTTACCATTTTATATAGATTTCTAGTTGGGAAACTAGTTAGGTGGTGCAGAGAAAGGTATAAAAATAAGAATAACTAGGTAGTAGCGAAGCAGAGAAAGAGTAGGAGTGCATTCAGTTTATCTTGCCTTACCATACCTTATGCTTATCCTACGTTACCTTATTTCTTTGTTATTGTCCTGCGTCCAGTTTATTCATGTCATGATTCTCTTACCAGTTTATATGCTGAATAATCACTGGACTTACCAGACTTATGTCTGACCTAGTTTTGTTTTGCCTCTTTTCTTCCGTCTCCCCCCCCCCCTCCAGGTACACAGGGAGGAAATGTTACCACTTAGCTCAGTTTTCTTTTCAAGCTCGAAGATGGTCGATGTTTTGCTTTGGACTCTCTCTTCCACTACTATGGCTAGTTCATGCCTTATGGGGGAATATCATTGTTATTTTTGTGCTTCTTTTATACTTGGAAGTTAATAAATCAAGACATAAGTTCTATGTATTTTTTTTGAATATGATTTAAGAAAATTGTTGTAAAAGCTTGACTGAATTAAGTTGTTTATAAAATGACTTTATTTTCCGCTGCTTTATTTGTCTATCTTGTAATTTACCTGCATCTTTTACCTATAATATTCCACTGAAGTTATGGCATTCCCTTTGTGAGTGACCTTAATGGAGGCGGGGTGTTTCACTTGATATTAGAGCTGAAGGTTACTAGATCAGATAAAAGATTTGAAAAATTATTTTCAAAGCGGTTTCAAAAGAAGCATTTTCAAAATAAAAGTTTTTGTTTTAAAGGCATATTCCCCAAAGCCATATGCATAATCTTTTGATCCTCTCTTTGAATCCTTGTTTCCTTCTTTCCTGAGTCTCCGGGGCTCCTGGCTTTCTGGGAGGTACCCTCATCGCGGCAAAGGTTCCGTAGGCTTGATAAGACTACGATATCTGTCAAAGGGCAAAGAAGTTCCCAACTTCCATCTATAGCCGCTGTAGTTTCACCTGCGGCTAATTTTCTTTCGAGCTTTGTAGGATTTTCCATGCGATGGAGGCAGCTTTCAAGGGACCTATCAACAAGTTACACAAGGATGGCAAAGATGAGAATGAGGGAGTTTGTCTAAGGAGCACAACCCAAGGATGAAGAACTCATGGATATGGACTTGGTTCACAAAGGAGGGGAGGAAAGAATATTAAAACCTAAAACAAGAGAAAGTATCTTTATTATGGTATAACGGGTCATATAATTAAGGGCAAGGCCAAGAACAAAGGACATGATTTTCAAGAGGGCAAGTGCATGCACCGCCAGCGTACCTGAGAGAGGTAGAGTTTAGTTTATCTTTTTTATCATCCTGTTAGTACTCTTTTTGATTTTAGCACCTCACATTCGTTTATATCTGCTTCCATATTTGAGTCTCTGCACCTTAGTACTTGTACAGTAGAAGATCCCATTATTGTCTCAAATCCAATTAGTGGTTCGACTCAATTATCTTTGGTTTGTAAGGATTTGAGAATAGCTATATTAAGGATTGAGTTTAAGTATAATGCTTATGTTTTTGGTTCCATGGGCTATGGGTTGATCCAAGGCATGGGTTGGTTAGCTAGTAATTGTAAAAGGAGGGTAGTTAGACTTTTTACTTGCCTCGGGAATACCCTCGAAATTTCGTGCGATCCTAAGGGATCAGTTTGTCTTAGCTACCTAAAATCACTTTATGTATTTATCGACGATTTTCGATCAGTGGGAGTAGTCCATGAGTATGCAGGTGTTTTTGATTAAGGTTAGGGGTTTGTCCCCTAAAACGTGAGGTAGACTCCCACATATATCTAGATGACAATGCAAAGCCAGTTATGCGATCAACGATAGTTTTGGAGCAAGATTGGCGAGGATAGCTAGAGTCGGTTAAGTGCTCAATTGTTTGGTTGTTTTGCTAGTATCATCTCACATAAATCTTCCAAATTCGGAGGAGGTATTCCTTAGGTGCTTTTCTGATATTGGTTTAGGCCTTTGGGGCTTGTACTTGAGGGATGTCAAGTTCGACTAGGATGGTTTGCGTGAGAGATAAATAGTTGTGGCAGGCGCCCTAAGTAAGACTGACCTTAAGAGAGGTAAAAAGTACATAGCAACCTTTAGCTTTAGACCCTCAGATTTGTGACATGATGGATAAGTTAAGTAGAGGAGAGACCTCTAATCATCTTAGTATATACACTTGGTATCATGGCTCACACCTGTTTATCTTGGAAAGTTGGCCCGACTACATTGGATACCATCTAGCATAGTAAGTGATCGAGGTCCAATCTTTACTAGTGAGTCTTGGAAATGGAGGTGAACAAGCTTTGCAATCATGAAGTTAAATTAGATAAGGTGTAGTATAGTGAAGCTCAAGAAGATTCGACTTAGAAGACTAGATATGCGCAGCATACCCTTTTTAGGGTATATCCTTGATCTTTTTTTCTTTCTAGGAATGTTATGCATACTTGTTTCCATCTTTTTAGGTATATCCTCTAGGTTATATCTTCGATCCTTAGATATAAGCCAATGAATGTAAACATGTGTTTGAAACATGTTATGATTGATGGTTGCAAGTGGTTGCTCGTGGATGCATATGCACACATTAGGCACTAGATCAGCTCAGTCACTTTCATATTACATATGCATGAGTGAATTATTTGTATATGACTGAAATGTGATGTGTTATCATATGGAAGTTGCATTTGTATAAATGATTGTTCACTCATGTAGAAAGTATGATTAGGAATAATTGCATACATGATGAACTCATGGCACTGACATAATTCGCATTAAGGAGGTCAACTAAATCAGTAGACCGCCAGATTTTGCATTAGATAATGACATGTACACACACTATACATACAATCATGAAAGCATTAGAAATCTTTTTAAGTATAATGGATGCCTATGTTTGATGGTTGAGTAGATAGATGATTGGATGGTAGGATATACATTCTTCTTAACTTGAAGATTTCGGGGACGAAATCCTTTAAGGAGGGGAGAATGTAACACCCCTTATTTTCTGAGAATATTAAAATAAGTAATTTCAAATGTAAGAATTAAGGAAAATAGGTTATACCATTGCATTCGTCTCGAAATTCTGCTTGAGATAGAGTCTGAGTTTGCGTAAATCGGACTCCGTGTGAAGAAGTTATGGCCCTTAGAACTTTCAGAAAATTATATAGAACAATGCAGAAAATTAAATACCAAGGCAGGTCGACCTGGGGGTCGACCTCCCTATATACAGGTCGACCTCCCTATATACAGGTCGACCTGTATATAGGGAGGTCGTCCTGGGGGTCGACCTCTCCCTCGGGTCAGATCTGAAATCTGACGTTTTTCTTTATGTAGTGATTCTGACTCTTTGTTGAGTCATTTAGGGCTGATGTGGCTATTCTATCTTGTCTGGATGGTCTTGATTTCTTTTAGGTTGATCTGACGGCTCTTATTTAATTAAAATTCTATATAAGCAACCTAAATCTAAAACCCTAAGCCACACAAAAATATTCCTAACACTGTCATGCTGTCAACACTCAACCTAGAGTAGCCGCCATTCCCATTCAACTAGAAATCAAGATAGAAGCAAGAATCAAATTAAATCAATTCAAATTCAACTAAGAGAATTCAATGTCTACAACAAAGGAGAGCTATCCAAATTCAGAATACAGATCCTTGAACACAAGACTAGTCTCCTTTTTGTAAGTTCAGTTATCATTTAGACTTAATTGATATTAGAATCGTGACAAATAAATGGATGTAGAACATCGCTTAATGTAAATATATGCCTATACTTTTTGTTAAAACTGAATTGATTGAGACTATGATTCGTATCATGCTAAGTGGTGATCATGTTGTATGTAATTTGAAGATAAATGTTAAACGCTTGGCAATGAATCCATATGTGGTATAATTTGGCAATGACATATTATGTTGTGTATTTTGGCGACGACATAAATTAGCGATGACATATTATAATTTGGCGATGGAATATTATATTGTGTAATTTGGCGATGACATACCATATTGTATAATTTGGTGATGACATTTCAAGTTGTATGATTTGGTAATGATACTTTTACGTTGTATGACAATTTGGGAATTTTGCTACGTTCAACCATGTTCACATATATGATCCAAAACTACATGTTAATATGATTAGGTTCATGTTAAATTTGATCCAACTGATTTGCAAGTTCGCAACTACATGTCTAATTTTAAGTTTATGTAGTTTTATGTAAAATCCCTATTTCATGATTCATGTTGAATAGATCTAAATTTGCAAGTTCATAATTAAATGTATATTGTCCTATGCCAAATTCATATGATACATGTGTAGTTAGATCCATATTTTTATGATGTTAGAATTATTACATGCTCCTCTTTTTCCTCTTTTGTGTATAAGATTAGGCTATGTATCGAGCGTAACATTTTATGTGATTTGTGCGAACGTTCAACGAGGGTAACGTTGGGGAAAAACATGAAATTACATACAATTGGCATATTTGGCTTATAAACATGTAAATGGTTTACGGCATAAAAGTGGTATAAATTTTTTATACCTAAAATTATGAGCTTGATTCAGAGGGAAAGTGGTCCATGACAATAAATTGTTGATAATTTACATAAAAGGATAAATATGTAAATTTAGCAAAAGACGAATATGCATAACCCGAGGTTAGATTGAGTTACGGTATAAGACTTCCCGAAACCGCCTGGCAAATCCAGCAACCATAACAATATAGATCTAATGTGAGAGGTTAGTGCATTGAGCCAAAAAGAACCCGAGGTTAGACTGGGTTGAGGTGTAAAACTGCCTGGAACCGACTGGCACATCCAGTGACCGTAACAATACATGTCTAGTGTGAGTGGTTGGTGCTTTAATAAAAGAATTAAAGCTAAGACAGGAATGGTAGGGTTAAGTTAATTAACGTAACACTTAACCAATACACCATGTTAATTAGACAAGTGGGTAAGGTTAAGTAAATTTAGAACACTTAACCGTTATAACATGTTAATTAGACAAGTGGGTGAGGTTAAGTAAATTTAGAAACACTTAACCAATATAACAAGATGAATGACTAGGGTTAAGTTAATAGGAAACACTTAACTAGTATAGCATGGTGAATGGGTAGGGTTAAGTAATAAGAAACACTTAACCAATATAACTTGATTTATGGAAAGGTTAAGTTAAAATAGGAGGGCAACACTTAACAATGGTTACTTGATTTGTGGTAGGGTTAAGTTAACACAAGAAGGCAACACTTAACCAAAGTAACATGACACGTAGGTGGGTTAAATTAACTTGAATTGATTGATGACACTTAACCAATACAACAAGATGAATACGTGGGGTTAATTTAACAAGAAACATTTGACCAATATAACTTGATGAACGAACGGGGCTAAGTTAATAAGAAATACTTAACCGATCCAACATGATAAGTAAGGAGGGTGAAGTTAATAGGAAACGCATAACCAACATGATATGATGAATGAGTGGGTTAAGTTAACATGAATGGACAACACTTAACCAATATGACGTAATGTGCGGGAGGGTTAAGTACATATCGGGTTGGTGGGTAATATTAGTACATATCGACCCACAAAATTTAACCATTAAATAAACATGCTTGAATCAATGGGAGGGTTAAGTACATATAAGTGGGTATTATCAGTACATTAGGCCCACAAACTTAACCGTTAAATGAACATGCTTGAATCGATGGAAGGGTTAAGTACATATCGTGTAGGTGGGTAATATTAGTACATACAGGCCCACAAATCTAACCGTTAAGTAAAAATGCTTGAATTAGTGGGAGGGTTAAGTACATATCGGGTTGGTGGGTAATATTAGTAAATATAGGCCCACAAAACTTAACCAGTAGGAAACCCTAGTAACGGGGACCCATCTCAGCAGTAACCCACATAGATGTATCATGGTACCCTGAAACTAGGCAGGGTGGGGCACGATTACTGGGCTGATTATAAACGGTCAAAACATCGGCATAGGGTACGTCAGTGTAGGTTCCGATGGTTTACGGGCGTGCACGTACTCCGAAGTGGGGAAAAGCAGACACTGTGTACTAATAGTTATACACTGTGCATCTTGAATCGTGTAGGGTCGCTATCATAAGGATTGATACACCTTATGGTGGGACCAGCACAGGGTATCTACACGCAAGAGAGGGACGATTGACACAGACACATGGAACGTTAATGCAAGTAAGGAGCCGATCGATAGGGTAGTAAGGGTACATCTAGCATGTGCATGGCAATTAGGCTGATTGAGGTGAAATTTTCACAATAGATGTACACCTGAAGGCTACCATAATTACGGGGATTGGGATCACGTTATCATTTTATATAGATTTCTAGTTGGGACACTAGTTAGGTGGTGCAGAGATAGATATAAAAATTAGAATAACTAGGTAGTAGCAAAGCAGAGAAAGAGTAGGAGCGCATTCAGTTTATCTTGCCTTACCATACCTTATGCTTATCCTACGTTACCTTATTTCTTTGTTATTGTCCTGCGTCCAGTTTATTCATGTCGTGATTCTCTTACCAGTTTATATGCTGCATATTCACTGGACTTACCAAACTTATGTCTGACCTAGTTTTGTTTCACCTCTTTTCTTCCGGTTCCCCCCCCCCCCCGCGCCCAGGTTCACAGGGAGGAAATGTTACCACTTAGCTCAGTTTTCTTTTCAAGCTCGAAGATGGTCGATGTTTTTCTTTGGACTCTCTCTTCTACTGCTATGGCTAGTTCTTGCTTTATGGGGGAATATCATTGTTATTTTTGTGCTTCTTTTATACTTGGAAGTTAATAAATCAAGATAGAAGTTCTATGTATTAATTGTGAGTATGGTTTGAGGAAATTGTTGTAAAAGCTTGACTAAATTAAGTTGTTTATAAAATGAATTTATTTTCCGCTGCTTTATTTGTCTGTCCTGCAATTTATCTACATCTTTTACCTATAATGCTCCACCGAAGTTAAGGCATTCCCTTTGTGAGTGACCTTAACGGAGGCAGGGTGTTTTAGAAAGAGAGGCGGAATTTTCCACTACCAACTCACGCTCGGTATACTGAAAACATCCAACCGTGCACTTCAAACATTACAAGGATATTGTAATCTCTGCTTTGCTCCAATAAAAAAACACTATAACCTGTAATTGACAGTATAAACAAAGATTATAAGTGTACGTAGGCATTGATATAAGCGGAACCACTATAAAATATTGTGTCTCCCTTTGTTCATTTACTTTTTCTTGTATCTCTATGATTGTTTTTCATGTGAGTTTAACAAATGTTGGGGTTGATCGTCACTAGACCAACTTTTGATGTCAGCAATTTGGCGCGCCAGGAAGGGAGGCAACCAAACATACCCTACGACCTTCGACTGCCTTCAGGAATTTCTAAGCAACGACAATCAAGAAGAAGAAGGATGTTTCATCTTCCCATCCTTCACTTGCCGACGCAGCAGCAACGGAGGCAAGCCATGAGGCTTCCTCCTATGAAGACACGTCCCAATATCTCACTAGGGACGACATGGATAAAATCTTGTCTGAGTTCCGTAATCAGATGGCATCTCAGGGTGAACTTCTCAAACATCGATAGGGAGCGATGAACAACCACCTAGCTCAGATAGAAAAAGGATCTCACATTCCAGTATCATTTCCTACATCGAGCGAGGCTGGGGTAACAACTGATCTTCGGTCTGCGGAAAACCAAGCCCTAGATCACTCCACACCTTTGCTTCCTCCTGGCTCAACTTCACTTCTTGTTCGGCCACAGCTAGGGGCATCACTTCCAACCTTAAGAGGAGATTTGATGGCTACAGATTCACACGTCGATCCTAGCCAAATTCAGGACCAATCAACTAATTTACCTCCAGTCCAGGGATCTGCTCAACCCCTAGACAGATAGATCCAGATCCAATACAATTAGTGGGTCGGCTAGAACCAGGAATGTTTCTACATCCAGTTCGAAACAACATCTTACTGCAAACCCGTCTTGTGTCGCATCCTCCTCAACGAAGAGCTGGTGACAACAATCCTCCGTGTCACCAAGACCACTCTACCATACATGTCCCCAGATGGATACCACTCACCTGAATCAGACCGATCCCATTGCCAGAGGTATGGTTCAGCCCAATACTAACCAAGTAACTTTAGCTGCGGCTGAACCAGGTCCCGAGGCTGGGATACACCTTCACCCTCACCTTCATTCAACTCTCGGAGGTCAAACCCGACCTACTGTTGGCCTTCCAAGCAAGCTTTCATCATATCCTAGTACTGGGATTCTCACCCACGTCCCCAATGCAAAACTGGATTTGTGGCAATGACTCTTCGTAGATGAAACCTAGCTTGCAAGCATCATAAAATGCTTCGTCCGGGGCACATCTTCTCAGCAGGACGTGGATGACATCCATCGCAGTCCGTTCACATGAGAAACCAGAAACTCATGAAATCCTCCAGACTTCAAGCTTCTGGTCCTAGAGCCCTACAACAGCCAGACCGACCCGATTCATCTTATGCAATACATGCGCCATATGGAAGTACTCTCTGCATCGACCGACGTCATGGCCAAGTGCTTCTCTATATTCCTCATTAACATAGTCGGAATGTGGTTCTGGAAGCTAACAACTGAGTCGATTAACAGCTGGAATATGTTGGTCACCCGCTTCATCGAGCAGTTCAGATGTCACATCTCCCAACCAAAGAGCGTCATGTTCCTTACCTCCATCAAGCAGCGGTCCGGCGAAACCCTATGATCCTTCTTAGAAGGATTCAACGTGGTTGTAGCATCAGCCGATCGACCTGAGCCATCGATGATGCCATTGCAGGAGTTCAAAACCGATCAGACTTCAGGATCTCTTTAACCAGAGACCCTCCCAAGGACATTAAAGATTTATATGACGATAGATTCCTCCAACAAGAAGACTCTAGCATCAAGATGGAAAGCCTCGAGGTACTCACCACCAAGGACATAGGTCCATCCAATACCAATGGCCAGAAAAAAGGCAAAGGAAAAATCTCGGACAAGAATGATTGCAATGTATGACTCCGGAGAGAGAACAAGTATGATCAATGCACCGAGCTCAAATCCTCTTTACTCGACATCTACCTTGATGTAACGAGGATTTCTACCTTTCCCAAAACCTCCTCGAAGGGAGTCAACTCAAAATGAACTCAACTCTGGAAAACACTGCATGTACCACAACATGGCAGGTCATAGAATATGTGAATGCAGGCATTTGCGTGATCTCATCGAGGATAGGGTTAGGCGTGGAGAACTGCCCGAGTACGTAAAGAAACCTATACAAGCCATGCCGCCACAATCTCCTGCCCAAGCTCCTCAGGCCGGTCCTCGAGTTCCTAGAAACGGAAAGGACCTTGAACCCAGTAACTGTGGCATCATCATTAATTAATAAAGTTTAGATCACTATGGATTTTACCCATTTCTTAGGATATAAGAAATGTACTTTTATTTTTCCTTAATAATGTGACAGTGTTGAAGTACACAAGTACGGAGTTAGGATTTAGCTCCTAGGCGTGCTCTGGATTCAACTATCACTCCCTTAGAATTTGTTTTCATTTTCATGTAATAGCTCTTTAGCAGCAATAAACTCTCTTTTTCGGACATGGATTATGTTTGAATGATTCAAGCCGAGCATGATTAAAGCTCGCTGACCCACATATGGTCAGTTCTAGCCACCGTCTCTAAACTACAGTCGATGCCCGCTACCATATCTAACCATCTTCATAAGCCGAGTATGGTTAATAATTGTTAAAGCCGAGTATGGTTAATACTCGCCATCTCCATAAGCCGAGTATATTTAATACTCGCCACCTCCATAAGCCGAGTATGGTTAATACTCGCTAATTCCATAAGCCTAGTATAGTTGATACTCACCAACTCTTTAAGCCTAGTATGATTACCACTCGCCAAACTTCACAAAACCTTGTCAGTATTTGGCAAGTAAAAAATTACCAATTCAAGAACACGGTTTATACTCAAACCTTCTGATCACTCACTAAACATGGTCAAAATCCAACTTTGGAAATCCTGGAACAACAGACTATACCGTCTCACCAGGCAAAGCCGAGTACGGTTAATACTCGCCAACTCTTTAAGCCGAGTATAGTTTAAACTCACAAATTCTCTAAGTCGAGTATGGCTGATACTCGCCAACTTTGAGAAATCAAACATGGCTTATGTTCGTCCCTCAGACTATACCGCATTGCCAAAATAATACTGAGCATATCCAGTGCTTGTGCCCCCGTTCTCCATAGATATCATTTAATTGATGAAATCCCGGTTCTTCTGTTGTTATCAAAGATCAACTAGGAATGACTGACTTATTCACAAATTTTCCATCCTTAATACGGTCCCTAATGGTTGTTAGTTTCCTTGGCTTAATATGATCCTTAGCGGTCGTCGGACTTCTGCCTTTAATACAACCATTGTCGATCGTCGGTTTCCGGCCCAACTCATCGTGGATTCACATAAAGGACTTCAGATCAATGCTTTCTGGAAGAACCAGAACGCATCTCCTTTCCTCAAGAAGATGTATTCTAGGGGGAAAAGTGTTGATAACTTTTTGGCAAAAGCCATTCCAACCAATAGAAGGAGTCATAGCCAGATATCAGCCCATACCAGGCTTTTTTGGGTGTTTGTTATCATGGGTCGACCAACCGTAAGACGACCCCAAGCCCTAACAACATTAAACTAGTTGGCCGAACCATCGCCAGATCAATCGACCAAGCCATCTATCAGTAGATCAAGCCGATCCCATAATACCACGTCTAGCCTAAAATCTCGGGTCTCGCCAGAAGTATCTTGAGAGTTATATGCTACCGGATGAATACCTACTCCCTAGGTTGCCGATTCAAATGAGCTTTTGACCATCTCTCCTTTTAATACTCCAAATATCAAGCTCCACATCGAAAGCGATTTCCGAGAAGAACTATTCATCACCAGTAGACCAGGTCCCCCCACCGTAGCTAGTCTGCCGAATCGGGCTCCACGTGTCTACGCTCCGAAAAGGAGGAAAGCTATGTGGCACACGGCTCATCCCACCTTCTTCACCTATAAATACACCATTGCTGAAAATGGAAAGAGAGGCGGAATTCTCCAACACCAAATCATGCTTGGTATATTGGAAACATCTAATCGTTCACTTCAAACATTACAAGGATATTTTAATCTCTACTTTCTTCGACTAAAAAAACCACTGTAACCTATAGTTGACAGTAACAAAGATTATAGATGCACATAGGCATCGATATAAGCCGAACCACTATAAAATATTGTGTCTCCCTTATTCAATTACTTTTTCTTGCATCTCTGTGATTGTTTTTCGTGTGAGTTTAACACACGTTGGGGGTTGATCGTTACTAGGCCAACTTTTGACGTCAACAATAGGTAATACCAGGTATGTATATTTTATAAACCAAGGTTGTCATCATCAAAAAGGGGGAGATCATTGGAGAATGAAATTTTGATGATAACAACCTTACTTCAAAGAATAATATTATTGATTATAAAATATATACTAATATCCTTGTCCAGAATATATATGTATATGCAGGATATAAATATTGACGAATGTACAGTTCTAGAGATTCAAGATAACAAGGAATTCAAGACTCATGAGTATCAAGATAATTAAGATTACAAGAGCTCAAGATTATCAAGTAATAGAGTCTAGTTTATATGTAAAACTCCAATTAGCACTTTCAAATTATGTTTTCAAATTAATTTCAAACTCCTTTTCTAAAGTGATTTCAAATTATTAAGATTTTACTTGTGATTTCAAATATATATATATATGTTTACAGTTTACAAAGTTTTAGAGTATATATTCTTATAATATATATGTTTTATAGTTTTATATTGTATAATTTTATAATTATGTTTATATTATATATCACTATGTTTTTATACTTTAAAAACCTCATTTGAAACACTAGTTTTGATTTGAGAATTTCCAGAAAATATATATTAGTTTTAACACTTGAAAAATGATTTTAAAAATTCAAAATTTATATAAATGCCGACATACAATTTTGAACATGTCGACATATAACTTCCATTTCTTAAATTTCAAAGGAAGTGTCTTTTCGTTATTTGAAACACTTCCGAAACATTGCAACCTTTCAAACACAATAAATAGGGGTTAAATTCAAAAATTTTATCACTTCTTATTCTCCATCTTCATCCCATCTCTACCACCATTGTCATAACATAATTTCTTGATTTCTACACTTATGCTCTGCCGATTTCTACTCAAATTATACCAAACTTCTTCTTTTTCTCAATCTTTATAATATACTCTCTGATTGGACGTGTTATTAAAGAGTTCTAGGGTTGTCGTAATCATTTGGGAACTGTTTGGAAAGAGTATGTTTCTTGTAGCCTAGAAATTAAGGAAAGGCAGTGGTGTGAACCTTGTAGCCATGAAATCAAGGGTGGTGGAATCAGTGTTAACCTTGTAGTCGTGAAGTCAAGGGTGTTATAAGGTTGATACCAGTATTAATAAAACTCTGTGCAATCCAGCGTTGCATGGGACTGGACATAGGAGTAACCCGAACCAGTATAAAATCCGGTGCGTTCTTTCTGTTCTGCGTTTTATATTTACTTATATCTGTGTTTGTGATTATTTCTATGTATGTGATCATTTCAGGTGTGATAATCATTATGTGATTCGTATAGTAATTCAAGTTAGTTAAAGATTTCTGTAAATTTTTTATAAACACTATTCGCCTCCCCTCCCTGTAGTGTTAATTCTGCTTATGATCCTTAATCTGCATCCTTAACAACCAGTACATCACTAGCCCATTAACCGTGTCCAGCGAAAGGAGCTTTGGTCATCTTGCCCAATAAATAAGATTTGCATTCTTCATATGATTCAAAATCAAATGAATTCAAAATTCCATCTTTATGCAGTTTTAATATGCATTTCTCGTTATATGGCTCAAACAACAATGCCAAAGGCATGTTGAATTTAAATCATTAGATTTAATCATATTAGTATTAATGTTATAAAAAGGCATATCAAAGTTAAGAATATAAAGACCATTGAATAATCGTGCATTTCCATAAAGTATCTCATTTAGATAAAATGAACAACAATTGTTTTTTAATATAAATGAAAATTCAGGCTTGTCCAAACAAGATACAGAAATAATAATTATTCTAATGGAAGACACATAATAACAATATTTTAATTCTAAAACTAAGCCAATATGTAAGGATAAGCGGCAACTTCCTATGGCTAATGTGGCAACATTTGCTCCATTTCCCACTAGTAAGTCCACTTCTCCTTTTGCCAAATTTCTACTCTTTTGCATTTCCTGCAAATTGACACTAATACGTGTTCCACATCCAATATCTAATACCCAAGATGTAGAAGTAGATAAATTGGCATTTATAAAATTTATACCTGATTCCGGTGAAATCAAACTACCTTCTTCCTGTTCTTCAGATCTTCTAAATAAGCATAACAATTGTGTTTCCAATAAGCTGGCTTTCCATGATAGTGACAATCACCCTCATTGGGAATCCCTCTGATATACACATAAATGTGTATATTTTATCCGCATATTTATCTTATTTTATCTTTTAAATAATTGATATTGTGTATTTATAGCTGTGTTTTCAGATTGTTGACAAGAATCATGGTTTAGAGCATTTGATGAATAAAGCATGAAGAATTTGCTGAAAAAGAGTGAAGTTAAAATTACTAAAGCTTGAAGAACGGTTGCAAATAGAGTTCAGTTGGGTAGATTTGGCTCACTAAAGACTCATATTGTGTTCATATTGGCTCAATTGCAGACCATTTCACTCATGTAGCATTCACATTAGCTCCTTTGCAAGGCTTCTCATTCATGCACTGCACGCGTTCACACTGGCTCACTTATAAGGCCTCTTACTCTACAATCCCGTTCACTCTAGCTTATTTGTTATTTGGGCTAATTCTTTAGTCCCACATTGTGGAATTTGCCAAGTAGCCTTTGTCATATCAGCTATAAATACACTTTATCTCATTCATTGTAAAACACACTTAGTTTTATTCTGTAATCTTTCTCTTGGAATAAAACTCTTCTTCCTCTGTTCTATTTAGTTTTAGTTTTATTTATGTTCATGTTATTTAATTTTTGTTTTTCTTCTTCTTTAGCTATGTCTAGCTAATCCCCTTTGATTAGGGGGTGATGACGTTAATAGATATGATTCAACATGAATCACATAGCCAATAGATGAGGATTTTATATATGTAGATCTAGATCTGTTCAAGGGTTAGATCTGAACCTTCATATTATGTGTCGTTTAAGAGCTATGCTCCTTCACAGGGTATATTCGTGTTCGATCTAACAATTATCAGATTTAGATCTAGTTTTAGGTTTTTAGAAATTAATTTGTGAATCTGTCCTGATAGTCTATGGTTGTTTAAGAGCTCATCTCCTGCATAGACTATGCTTGTCGTTATTTACTTATTTGTTTCTAAGAATCTATCTATCGTTGATTCGTGTTTGTAACAGAAACATGAATTAGATCTATATTTATTTGTTGGCTATTGATGAGTGTGAATCTAATCTATGTCATTATCCCCTAATTGCTTTCTCTTATTAGATAAATCTCTCTTTTATATTTAATTGCTGTTATTTTCTGTGTTTTCAATCAATCGAAATTCTGGAATAACTTGATTGGATTTATTAATTAAAATATTTTTGGTCCCAGAGTTCGACACCCTCTACAACAATCCTTGTTGTTTAGGAAAACCGAACGGATTTTACAGTTGTTTACAATTGTATAATTTGTTCGCAAACAAATTTTGGCGCCGTTGCCGGGGACCAAAATAATTTTTGTTTTTAAATCCTTCGGGTTATAATTTTCTTTTTCTTAATATAAAAAAAACACAAAAAAATATTTTTATTTTATTTTGTGCCCTTTTGTTTTCTAGCATAGATAAAAAAATCTTGTTGGTTGATTTGGTATTTGATTTGTGATACCATATATCTACCAAATAAGAGAAAAAAAATTCTTGCCTTTTGTTTTGTTTCCTTTCTTTGTTGATTTCCTTCTTTCTTGACATCTCTCCATATTTTTTTTTTCCTTTTTACAATTTTTATAAATTAAAAAAAAAAATCTGTTTGTGACTTTCTTTCCTTCTCTTCTATTTCTCTTCCTCCTTGCAATTGTTTCACAAATTGATTTCTTTCCAAGTTTCTAAAAACTAAAAAATTTCTAATTAATGTCCATTCAATTTCTTTCCATCTATTTCTATCCTAATCTTTCATTTACTTCTTTCCAATTTTTCTTCTACACAATCTCTTCTCTCTCTTCTATTTTGACAACAATCAAAACAAATTGCATTTTTTTATTTATTTCTTTCCACTTTTGTTTGCATCTTGCTTCCTCCTTTCAACATTTCCATATAAAAAAAATTCAACTTTTTTAACAATTCCTTTCTTTTAATTCTTTTCTTTTTCTTTCAAATTTCTTTCCACCTTTCCACATCTCTACTTTTACAACAATTCTAATTAAAAAAAAACTTGCAAATTTAGTTTGATCTCTTTCCTTTTCTACTTTCTTTTCTATTCATTACCATTCTTTCTTCATTTATTTCTTTCCCTTTCTTTCATTAATTTCGTTCCAACTTTTTCCAATTTCTTTCCCCTCTTTTCCATTATTTCTTTCCAAATTTCTACAATCTCTTTCTATTTTTCAGCAATTCTCTAAAAAAGAAAAAAAATTGCTTTTATTACAATTCCTTTCCTTTCTTTTCTTTAATTTCTTTCCAAACTTCTCTACTTTCCAATATTCCTTGTATAAATACATTCCTTTTCCCAAAATAAAAATAAATAAAAAAAATCCTTTTTCAATTCTTTCCAATTTTCTTTCTTCTGTTCAACATATACCCATCCTCTCCAACCTCTTCATCACAAATAATAGTCACCACAACCACTTCTCAAACCAATACCCATCCTCTTCCTTTGTTTTTTCTTCTTCTCATAGTTTATAGTTCTCCCTGTTCCCTTTAAAAAAAAAATCCTTTTCACTTCTTTGAATTTTGTAAGTTGGTTCTAGCTTTCTTTTCCCAAATCCTTTTTTTTAAAAAAAAATTGTTTTCTTTGTTTGTTATATATTTTCTTGTGTTTCTTAAAAAAAAAGGAAGAAAGAGATTTCATCTCTTTGTTTAGTTTTTTTTATTAGCCTTAGTTTTCTTTTGTTTTTGTTTTAGTGCCATTTTAGTTTTCCTTCCAAAACAAAAAAAAGTCAAAAAAGAGAGAGAGAACTCAAACAAAGGCCAAAGCAGAAAGAATTCAAGGCTCAAGCAAACAAATCAAGGAATCAAAGTCAAGCAAAGAAATCAATTCAAAGACCAACGAGAAGTGAAGAGTTCAGCCAAGTGATTTGCAAACAGATTTGATTGGAGCGGTTGCACACCAAGTGGGGTGTGAACGCGCTAGCGCGACTCAACTACACTGGACGGACTGCCGATCAAGGTGAGTATTTTCTAACTTTACAGGGACCGTTGCTGCAAATAAAAAAATATAGACATTGCTTGTAAAACTCTTCTGCAGGGCATCGGCTTGCTTGTAAAAAAAATTGTTTTTTTTTTAAACTTCTGCAATTGACTGTTCTGTGACTGTCCTAAGACTGTTCATTCTGTGACTGAAAAAAAAATATTGCATTCATCTTAGTTTTGTTTTTATTTTCTAAGGACTTCATTATATATTGACAATTTGGTTTAGTTCTAACGGATTATTTCTCGGTGTCTAGACTACGGTAGAGTAATAACTGTTTATAAATATTACGGTGATTCGTAAATATTATATCGGTTGTTCCTCTGAAGGTACTTAAACCTTCAGCTGCATTGCTAGGGTGATTCCTGGTGCACCGATAACTCCTGTCCGTTAACTGGCTGAAAAGTCTTTTGTTGAAATAAATCAAACCGTCATTATATAATTCTAGAAATTGTAAATTGCATTAGGTTCATTTAAAAAAAATCTTTTGTGTCTAATTCTTTTTCTCTAAAAAAAAATTTCAAAATAATTCTCGTTTTGTTTAAAAAAAAAAAATCGCTCAAATTTGTTTTTCTCGTCTTCCCTTATTCTTCTCGCTAGTGCATGCGTCATTGGACTCGTGATCCTTCAGAAAATCATTTAGTTCGAACAAACATTTCTTTAACCATGGCCGAAGAAAATCCCCCTCGATCTCTTATGGATAGATACTTCCCCGATCGGGTTTCTATTCCTTCTTGCATCATATTGCCTGCCCCAACGGTTAACCACTTTGAAATTCATTCGAATCACATAAATACTCTTCCAAAGTTCGGCAATCTAGAATGTGATGATCCTTATATTTTCCTGACCAAATTTGAACAAGTTTGTGCAACAATGAAATTTCAACAATTAAGTGATGATGGAATCAAACTTAGGTTAATTCCATTTGCACTTACCGATTATGCTGAGAAATGGTTGTATAGCTTGCCTTCAAATACGATTGGAACTTGGGGTGAATTTGTAAACATTTTTCTAAAGAAATTTTACCCTCTGGAAAAAACATCTAAAATTCGAAATGAATTCGTCAATTTTCGTCAATTTGGGGGTGAATCCTTTGCAAAATATTTTGAAAGATTTAAAGAGCTTCTAGTCAAATGTCCACATCATAATTTCGAAAAGTGGACTCTTTGTCAAATTTTATACGATGGACTTGAAAATAACTCTCGAACCATGCTCGAATCAATGTGCCAAGGAAATTTTCTAGCCCAAGATCACAATGCCGCTTGGCAATTTCTCGAAAATTTGGCCGAAAAATTAGCTCAATGGGAAAGATCTAACGAGAAATCGATTTATTCCCGATCTAACGCTCATTCGGTAGGATCATCAGTAGCCTTAGAAGCAAAAATAGACGCGATGATATCCAAATTCGATAATGTCCTTTCATCAACGCAAATAAATCAAGCTCAAGCGTCTCATACCTCATGTTACAAATGTAACGATCCAAACCACATAGTCGATCAATGCCCACATTCATTGGAACAACTCAACGCATTTAACAAAGCTAGGAACGACCCATTCTCCCCAATATACAATCCAGGTTGGAGAAACCATCCTAATTTCTCTTGGACCCAAAACAATGCAAATTCGAATGCAGTTCGACCACCTTTTCAGTCATTTTCGAATAATCCTTCGAAACCTCCCTTTCAACAAATTCAATTCCAACATCCTGCGCCACCTTTTCAAAACCATGCACAACAATCTTTTGTTCCCCAAGACGATAAACGATTGACATCACTGGAGAAACTCTCGATGAATTGACTAAAGCGACGACTCAAAATCTCCAATCAAATACCAATCTTCAAAATTTATTGACTTCGCACATGCAAAACACGAGTCAATCGATTGCTAAACTTGAAATGCAAATGAGTCAGTTAGCCACTTCAGTAAGCGAATGGGAAAGAAGCACTTTCCCGAGTCAACCCATTCCAAACCACAACCGTCAAAATCCTAACTCCAACCAAATTCACATCATTCAAGATTCAAACGTTAGTCACTTGAATGCGGTCACGACTCTTAGATCCGGCAAAAAGATTGACAACCATGTGGTCAACCCAAATGCTTTACCAGACGATCTTCCAAACCCTATCGAAAATTCGACCAACTCAGATCAAAACATTGAGCCAATTTCTGGCAAGGATCATCCTCAAACTCAAGTAGCCCAACCTACTGAGTTGTCTGCTCCATTTCCTCATAGACTCCGACCTAGGAAAAAGACGGATCAGCTAGAAAAAATCCTTGAAATATTTAAGCAAGTTAAAGTGAACATTCCTCTTTTAGATATTATACAACAAGTTCCACAATACGCAAAATTTCTAAAAGATATGTGCACTCAAAAACGTCATACACATGTACCTAAGAAAGTGTTTCTAGCGGCAACTCTAAGCGAAGTCTTGTCCCAATCGATGCCAGTGAAATACAAAGATCCTGGCTGCCCCACAATATCATGTACTATTGGGGACAAGAAAATCGATAGATGTCTGCTAGACTTAGGTGCTAGTGTTAACTTGCTTCCATATTCCGTCTATCGCCAGTTAGGGCTAGGAGAATTGAAACCCACCAAGGTTGCCCTTCATCTTGCTGACCGATCAATTAAGAAACCTGTGGGAGAAATCGAGGATGTGTTGATCAAAATTGGCGAATTCATCTTTCCAGTTGATTTCATTGTCTTAGAAACTCAACAGGTTAACAATCCTGCAAACCAGATCCCTTTGATTCTAGGACGACCCTTCTTAGCAACCTCTAATGCGCTTATCAACTGTAGAAATGGGTCTATGAAACTTTCTTTCGGTAACATGACTGTCGAGCTAAACATCTTCAGAATTGAAAACTCTCCTAACTCTTATGTGGACCAGTTTTCTGAAATCCATGCTGTCCACGATAATGAATCTGAGCTCGACCATCTGAATAACGAAATTGAATCGAATTACGAAACCTTATTTCAAGATATTCCCGAAAATGTCTCTGATTCGATTCCTGTCGAGCCTCTCACAAATGAGTCTATCCCTCAACCAATTTCTTCGGTTGAGTCGCCCCCAAAATCTGAACTCAAAGTGTTGCCCAGTCATCTTAAGTACGCTTACTTAGGAGACAATGAAACTTTTCCTGTCATCATCGCTTCTGACCTTACTTTAGAGCAGGAACAATTGCTCCTTCCCATTCTTAAGAAAAATAAGGAGGCAATTGGTTGGTCCATGGCTAATATTAAGGGGATTAGTCCTTCGATAGTCCAACATCGAATCCACCTTATAGATGATGCCAAACCCACTCGTGATCCCCAACGTCGACTAAACCCTATCATGAAAGAAGCAGTTCGTTCTGAAATCCTTAAATGCCTAATCATCTACCCGATTTCTGATAGTCAATGGGTTAGTCTGATTCATGTCGTACCCAAGAAATCAGGGATTACCGTGATCCAAAATGAAGCTAACGAGCTTATCCCAACCCGCACCCAGACCGGTTGGCGTGTTTGCATTGACTATAGGAAACTTAACGCTTCAACACGTAAGGATCATTTCCCTCTGCCATTTATCGATCAAATGTTAGAACGACTAGCTGGTCATGAGTACTAATGTTTCCTTGATGGGTACTCGGGCTATAATCAAATCCCTGTCGCTCCTGAGGACCAAGAAAAAACCACTTTCACTTGTCCGTTTGGTACATTTGCGTACCGACGTATGCCTTTTGGTCTCTGTAATGCACCTGCAACCTTTCAAAGGTGCATGATTAGCATTTTTTCTGATATGATCGAGCGATTTTTGGAAGTGTTCATGGATGATTTTTCCATATTTGGTGATTCTTACTCTGAGTGTTTACATCATCTTGATCTTGTTCTTAACCGTTGCAAAGATAAACACTTAACTCTTAATTGGGAAAAGTGTCACTTCATGGTCAAACATGGCATTGTTTTAGGACATGTCATCTCTAATAAAGGAATTGAAGTAGACAAAGCTAAAATCGAAGTTGTCTCGAATCTTCCCATTCCCAAATCCGTTAAGGACATCCGATCCTTTTTAGGTCATGCTGGTTTTTACTGTCGCTTTATAAAAGATTTCAGCAAAATCACTCGACCTTTAACCAATCTTCTCGGTAAGGATGTTCCATTCGACTTCAATTCTGATTGCATTTCATCTTTTGAGCATCTTAAAAATGAACTTGTCTCTGCTCCGATCATCTGCTCTCCCAACTGGAAGCTGCCTTTTGAAATCATGTGCGATGCCTCGAATTTCGCTGTTGGCGCTGTCTTAGGACAACGTATCGATAAAATTCTTCATGTCATTTACTACGCGAGTAAGACTCTGAACGACGCTCAAATCAATTATACGACCACTGAAAAGGAACTCTTGGCAGTCGTTTTCGCTTTAGAAAAATTCAGACCTTATCTAGTTGGCTCACACATCACTGTTCATACCGATCATTCCGCACTTAGGTACCTTTTCTCTAAAAAGGATGCTAAGGCTCGTCTCATTCGTTGGATACTTCTACTTCAATAATTTGACCTTACCATTAAGGATAAAAAAGGATATGACAACGTTATTGCGGACCACTTGTCTCGTCTTCCAAATGCCCCGTCTTCTTCTCTTCCGATCAACGAGAATTTCCCCGATGAACAGTTGTTTTCTCTATCCACTGATCCTTGGTTTGCTGACATTGTCAACTACTTAGTCACCAAGCAGATCCCTTCTTTTTGCTCTAAGCAGGATAAACACAAATTCGTTTCCCAAGTGAAACATTTTTATTGGGACGACCCCTATCTTTTCAAGTATTGTCCCGACCAAATCATTCGAAGATGTGTTCCTGACACTGAAATTCACAGTGTCCTCTCTTTCTGTCATGACCAAGCATGCGGTGGTCACTTCGGTCCCAAAAAGACAGCCGAAAAGGTTCTCCAATCGGGTTTCTACTGGCCCACCCTTTTCAAAGACGCGTACGAATTTTGCAAAACTTGTGATCGATGTCAATTCTTAGGGAAAATTTCTAAACGGAATATAATGCCCCTTAATCCCATTCTAGAGGTCGAATTTTTTGATGTGTGGGGTATAGACTTCATGGGACCCTTCCCTAATTCTTTTGGGAACATTTACATTCTCTTGGCTGTTGACTATGTTTCTAAATGGGTCGAAGCTGTTCCATGCAAAACGAACGACAATAAGGTTGTTGTGCGCTTCTTAAAAGAAAACATCTTTTCTAGGTTTGGCACACCTCGCACAATAATCAGCGACAACGGGACACATTTCTGTAATCGTTCTTTTGAAGCCCTCATGAGAAAGTATTCGATAAACCATAAGTTATCCACTCCTTACCATCCTCAAACTTGTGGGCAGGTTGAAGTATCGAATAGGCAGATTAAACAAATTCTTGAGAAAACTGTGAATCGAAATCGTAAAGATTGGTCCCAAAAGTTAACTGACGCTCTTTGGGCTTACCGCACCGCTTTCAAAACCAACTTGGGTATGTCCCCTTATCAGTTGATTTTTGGTAAGCCATGTCACTTGCCAGTTGAACTAGAACATAGGGCGTTATGGGCAATAAAAACTTTGAATCTTGATTTAGAGCAAGCAGGTGAACATAGGAAGCTTCAACTTAATGAACTTGATGAAATTCGAAATGATGCCTATGAAAATGAACGAATTTACAAGGACAGAACAAAAGTTTTTCATGATAAATCAATTTTACGTAAAACTTTCATGCCAGGTCAAAAAGTTCTGTTGTATGACTCAAAACTGCATCTATTTCCGGGTAAGCTAAAATCTAGATGGACAGGACCTTACACTGTACGGACTGTTTTTCCGTATGGTGCGATAGAAATTGAGAATCCAACTGATGGATCGTCCTTTAAGGTCAATGGTCAACGCCTTAAACCTTACTTGGAACCAATACCCAACCAAGAGGAAGAGCTCATGGTCCTCCATGAGCCACATTACATTCGGTAAGACGCACTAACCCTCTTTTGTACATATGTAAATATTCTCTTATTTGTTTTTCCCTTTCACTAAGATATGTCTGATTAAGACTGTGAGGACACAGTCACACTCAAGTGTGGGGGGAATTTACATTACATCAGCAATCAAATTTTATGAAGTAGGTCATCCATTGAACAAGGATTAACTTAAATTCATAAATAACACCTTGGTTCTTGTTTGATAAGTTGAATTGTTGGGTGATGGGAATGAACATTATTTATTCATTGAATCGTAATGTGTCTTTTTAAGATGATAGCTTGAGACTGTGCAGACGTTAGTCGTGTTCTGGAGTAAGCGTGTCAACCTTTGTTATACATGTTAGAATGTGCAAGTAAAAATAATCAAAAAAAAAATCATGAAATAAAAGGATTTTGCACCTACATTTGTTGGATTTTCTAAGTTCGTTTTCATGCATAATATTTTCTTTTCCACTCAAATTTTCAAAATCGTAAGTTCTAAAATCCACTTGGCCCAATTAAGGAGAAATGACTCATTGTAGCGTTCTTCTTCGATACCCCACATTATTCAAACCCAAGTTTTAGTCGATTTACATCCATGTGTCAACAAGTTTATCTTATATTGGTATACTCAAGAACCTTTGTTTAAAGGTCAAAAACGTCACTTTTCATACCAATATTACACCACCCACTCCGTACTTGTTTTAAGGTAGGATAACCATATACCACATCTTATTTTATATGAGTTATCTATCTTACGAAACTTTGCTTATCATTCCTTTCAGCTTTTTGTATAACAACAATCCAGACTTGTGTGTTGAATTAAGGTTATAGAAGTAGAGTAACTAGGGCACAAAACTTTCCTTTCATGAAGTGTTGGTTTAGTAGAGGAGGAATCAAATGAAATAATGTACGGTATCATTTCATTCCATCTCCATTCATCATTCATCATGCAAAAAAAAAAGAGAAAAAAAAGAAAAAAAATGAAATAAAGAGAGAGTCTCTCATAATAAAATAGTCATTCATCATTCTTGACTATAAAGCATTCAGTTCCATTCCATCCACATCCATTATACCGTACTTGGAAGTGAGGATTGTAGTAGAGGAGATGAAAGGAAATAAAAATGTTCATATGTGCCTTAGTATTACTTTATCTTTTGTAGCTTGAAGTTCAACTAATACACTTGCCCTCATATCTATAACATTTTTAGAACTTACAAAATTTTCCTTCATCTATGCATAACTCACATCCAATACATTACAGTTACATTGGTGCAAAATTATTCAAAAAAAAGGGTCAAATAAATGATTGGGTGTACATTGTCGATGTGTAGAACTTTGGTTGACACCACGCTCTTAACCTTCAAGACAATTACAGTGTTATCAAGGAATTACGATTCAGCTTGAAATTTTTTATTCATTTTTGCACCAATTATGGGATGGACAATTTGGGACTAAACCGTTATTATTGAAGTTAGGTGAAATCCTTGGAATGTGAAAGACCTTAAATATATTGTTTGATTAATCTTCGTACATAAGACGCTTTGGATTTTGTGGGTAGTATCCGCTGAAAACCCTCACGAGACAACACTCGTCCTACTGGGGACACCCAGAGGTTTAAAGGCTTGTTGCATACGCTAAATGCAATCGTGTTTCCTACGAAAGTGTGACATATCTTAGTTTAGTTTATTCGAGGACGAATAAAAAGATAAGTGTGGGGGTATTTGATATACACGTAAATGTGTATATTTTATCCACATATTTATCTTATTTTATCTTTTAAATAATTGATATTGTGTATTTATAGCTGTGTTTTCAGATTGTTGACAAGAATCATGGTTTAGAGCATTTGATGAATAAAGCATGAAGAATTTGCTGAAAAAGAGTGAAGTTAAAATTACTAAAGCTTGAAGAGTTTAAAGCTTGAAGAACGGTTGCAAATAGAGTTCAGTTGGGTAGATTTGGCTCACTAAAGACTCATATTGTGTTCACATTGGCTCAATTGCAGACCATTTCACTCATGTAGCATTCACATTAGCTCCTTTGCAAGGCTTCTCATTCATGCACTGCACGCGTTCACACTGGCTCACTTATAAGGCCTCTTACTCTACAACCCCGTTCACTCTAGCTTATTTGTTATTTGGGCTAATTCTTTAGTCCTACATTGTGGAATTTGCCAAGTAGCCTTTGTCATATCAGCTATAAATACACTTTATCTCATTCATTATAAAACACACTTAGTTTTATTCTGTAATCTTTCTCTTGAAATAAAACTCTTCTTCCTCTGTTCTATTTAGTTTTAGTTTTATTTATGTTCATGTTATTTAATTTCTGTTTTTCTTCTTCTTTAGCTATGTCTAGCTAATCCCCTTTGATTAGGGGGTGATGACGCTAATAGATATGATTCAACATGAATCACATAGCCAATAGATGAGGATTTTATATATGTAGATCTAGATCTGTTCAAGGGTTAGATCTGAACCTTCATATTCTGTGTCGTTTAAGAGCTATGCTCCTTCATAGGGTATATTCGTGTTCGATCTAACAATTATCAGATTTAGATCTAGTTTTAGGTTTTTAGAAATTAATTTGTGAATCTATCCTGATAGTCTATGGTTGTTTAAGAGCTCAGCTCCTGCATAGACTATGCTTGTCGTTATTTACTTATTTGTTTCTAAGAATCTATCTATCGTTGATTCGTGTTTGTGACAGAAACATGAATTAGATCTATATTTATTTGTTGGCTATTGATGAGTGTGAATCTAATCTATGTCATTATCCCCTAATTGCTTTCTCTTATTAGATAAATCTCTCTTTTATATTTAATTGCTGTTATTTTCTGTGTTTTCAATCAATCGAAATTCTGGAATAACTTGATTGGATTTATTAATTAAAATATTTTTGGTCCCAGAGTTCGACACCCTCTACAACAATCCTTGTTGTTTAGGAAAACCGAACGGATTTTACAGTTGTTTACAATTGTATAATTTGTTCGCAAACACCCTCCTTTAGGCTTCAGCACCTTTTTGAAATTAATCTTGGCAGCAACCTTCTTAAGCTGCTTTTTCTTGCCTTTGCCCTTGGTTTTAGAAGTCCCCTTTTGTACCATCATCATGGCAGCAGGTTCTACTTTCTTGGTGTTGTTTGCAGCAATTCTTAACATGCTTAATAGCTCAGCCAAGGGTTTCTCTATTTCATTCATGAGATAATTCATGATGAATAGAGACTAGTGATTGTTCAATGATTGTTAAACAAGATCGGTTCGAGCTTCAGGTGTCAATGGAAACCCTAACCTTTCAAGATATTTGGTGTATCCAACCATTTTTAGCAAATGTGGACCAGCAGGAACCTTTTCTTTCATTTTGCAATGATACGGTGTCTTGCTTGTGTCATACCTTTCTTATCAAGCATGCCCGTCAAACAATTTCTTAAGTTGCTATATCATATCATAAGCATCCATTAACTTTTGTTCATTTTGGAGTCGTGGTTGCAAGCATGAGACAACTGACATCAAGAGCATCAACTTGGTGCTTCTTATGGGAATTAATCTCTACATGAGTTACAGTACTTGGTGGTACCTATGAAATAAGCCCATCAGGCACATACGACTTCCTTTCTTGTTTGAGGACAATTTTAGCAACCCGAAATCCTTGGTCGGCCTAGACCGAATGAGAACACGGATTGTTTGAGAACACGACGCATCGAAACACAAAACGATAGAATTTTTCATTGCTATCACAACAATTTACATCAGATTACAAGAATATCAGAGTGCGGAAAAATAAAATACACCGCAGAGAAACAAGTATCAGAGAATAAATAAATTACGTAGCAGCGGAAAAACATCGACTAAAACAGCTAAAAGAAATACACGGATACAAAGCTTTCTGAATATAGCTCCAGCCATAAATCCAGGATCATGTGAAAAGAAATGACCTGCAAAACCAAAACTACCAACTGCCTGTGTGGAAAATATGGGCACCCAGAGTTTAGGCGAAAACAATAAACTCCACGTTAGTCATGGAACTGGTGTGGGAACCAAAAACAGTTATTGTTAACTTATTTAAAAATAAGGCATATCACGGGACCACGCTGTATGACATGGAACGGGTTTTCTCCACACGAATGCCAGTGCACATACAACTACCATAAATAATAGACTTATTGATCCACAATGCATCAGACAACATGAAATTCCTTAATCTACTCATTTAGGTTTAATCCCCAAAATTAGAGCTTCAAAATTCAGTTCACTTTACAAAAATTATTTCTTTGGAATTTATTTCCCGATTTCTTATTTCAATTCATTTGAAATATATATATATATATATACATACATACATACATATATATATATATATATCATAGCAAAATAGATTTCACTTCGGGATCTCAAACAAAAACGTTCGAAAATTTGAATTCCAAAATATCACAAGGCATACAAAACGTATGCAACCAAATATAAGGAGGTTTCTCCCATCAACAAGGTACATGACACGCACCTTTCTCCCTCTCTTTATGCACACACACACACACACATACTTGTGCACCTCCCACACATGGAGCAGGCTACACTAACCACTGACCAGTTCTTAAGGTCTCGAGTCTCTCTTACACATACTTTTAGTTTATAGGTCACCCTAATCTTTAGCCACATACTAAATCATTTTATATCTCAAAGTGGAAAAATCATCAACATAAATAATCACAAGTATAATCAAATCTCTATAGATTTCCACTTCCAAATCATTTCGAGATCGTCAAATTTAACGCTCGAAATCCTTTCTACTTTATAAAACATTTTATAAAACATTCCCTGTACAAAATTGGGAATAACACTTCTTTTCACTTAAAGAAAATCTCATTTCAAAAACCATTCATTAAATTGAAATGAACCAAACAACATCGCTAAACACCTCATGGTCAAATCGTGAAATAAATCACAAGGTGTTAGCATACAAATATTTTCTATCTAACTCAATGCTAGATGTAAAAGCATACCTACTCATAAACAAGTCCAGCACATTCCAAAATATTAATCAATCAACAGCTAATATCAAAAAGCAAGTATATTTGGTTCTAACACATCTCGTGTTTTGGTAAATTTAATTACCTACTTACATTTCAAATCTAATTAAAGATTTATTAAAACTTTACTTATTTTAATCTCTAAAAATCATTATTTAATGATTATTCAATTCTAGGAAATTAATCATGTTTTACGACGATCACAAAATCCAATTTGATATTGAATACAAGTCTTTAAATAGAAATCATATCGACTTATATTTAGTATCAAATACTGAAATCAACCAATATCGTATTGGGAATAACGATGTCTATATCTTCTAAATTCCCCAACAACATCTGTATAGTAATGGAATCAAATATCGAAATATCCAAAGATAGTTTTCATTTAAATCCAATCTATTTTATTTATTGGAAAACTCTCGTTATATTATAACCATTCTCAATCCTATAAGTTATTTAAAACCGTTGGATTTCTTAACTCCAGAAAACATTGTCTAATCTTAGTCGAATATCCGACATTCTGTTCGGTTCTTCCCACCCCTCGCATAAGGAAATAATATCCAGTTAGATCTCATGTGTGCCACTAGACTGTACTCTCAGTAGTCATCGCATATTCCTTTTGGTTCTTCATTCTAGTTGTTAACTAGTTCATTTAGATGAAAATATATTTTATCTTTAAACACTTGGATTATTTTATCCAAAATATTTTCTAATCATTTATTATGATTTAACATATTCTTTCCATATTTTTGTTAATTTTAATATGGCCCCAACAGTCGGTTTCCAATTTCGGTCACCGAACTACATTTACATCGACCGTTTCAAATATTAATTTGGACTTATCTTTAAATCTAACCATTGGATCTTAACATTATTGAATTCATTTGAAAACTCTTTTCAATATGGATCTAGCGGTTCCAGTTTCAGGAGAATCCGACAGTCGGATCTCCCGCTACGTCTATTCGAAGTTACGGGTTGAACTTCGCGAAGTATCGCTACGCAACACGTCCTATTCAAACCTGAACTCGATTTATAAATTTAAAAATAAATCAATATGCTTCCAAACCAATTTTATAAAATATATATTCATCTTTGAAAACTCGTTTCAATCGTTTACCTTCAAAATCTTATCTAATCGTCTATCCAAAATCGGACATCGAAATCAAACTTCGATTTTTTTCACTGGATATTATATTATTAAAACATTTATATTTATTCCAGATTGGAATGAAATTCAATCAAACATCATATAATTTCACTAGCATGAATTTTGTACATCCAATAATAGTTGTAAACAACAATCAAACATCCAAATAACATCCAGTGTGCACATATATTCATATATGCTTCAATCAAATAGTTGACGCTTATTTCAATATGTCAATCAACTGATCAACATACAAACTACATACAAAAGATATGTGGACATCAAATATCACCCTGAAACCCATATGGGGTTTTCAACCAATAAACATTCAATCTAAACCAACTGTTAATTCAAGAATTTAATCATAACTAGTTCAATTCAAATTATTTTTCAATCTAACCCATTTCACTTAAAATGGCTATAATAAATTTGCCATTTGAACTATAAATGAATATTTTATCCAATTTCAACTACCACAAGTATTTTAATATCATTTTAGCCTGTTTAATAACTCCAAATCGTATCCAAATCATAATACAATCAATAATCCATTCATCCTTATGGTTTTCAAACAATTTGTGATGTGAGCTACCATATACCGTATAACAATTTGTGACAATTAATCAGGTAAAATTTAGTATAGGCAATCAATATTGTATTCAGTTATGATTATAATAACCGTAAAAAAATCATATTGAGTGAGAGAGTTCTCACATTGGTCGTTTTTCGCTAAATAACGCAGAACGTCGATGAAGTAAATCAGACATTTTCCTCCATATAAAATTACCATAAGCTCCAAATCAGTTTCATTTCAAAGCTCTCATTCAAACGCATCTTTAATCGCTAAATTTCGAGTTTGTATGAAAAGGTTAAGCATTTTACAAGATTGATGCATACATAAGTCATTAACTTAACATATAAATTAATTAATTACATAATCCTCCCAATCACCCACTCTAATCTCTTCTTCCTCTTCCCAAATACACGCACACCTGCTATAACACGCAGCCCTTCCTCCCCATACATGCAAGCTTCAAGCTCTCCACTCTCCCATAGACTAAAATTCAAACCAAAATTACCAAAAAACTTCTCTTTACTTCCTCTCTAAGTTCATATACATCACCCTCAACTCACACGCATGGAATAGCCTGCATTCTCCAGCGTTTTCACGCTGCCGTGGTGCAGCTCCCGATAATTTTGTCGCCAAATTCACTCAAACTTTGCCAAACTCATTTTCGAGTTCCGAGTCCAAAAACAACAACCAATCTTCGAACTGATGCACCTATTCCACCCAAAATCCTAACCCTAGACCACGATGAAGCCAGGCAACGACCAAATGGGCGACGAACCCCTCCAAAAAGCATATCAACTTGTAGAGAATTGAAGTAGGAACCTATATATATAGTGATTTATGGATCTTGTTTTGATTTGATTTTTATTTTTAAAACTCACAAAATTAGGTTTGTGAAGAAAAGGGGGCAGCGACGTGAATTAGGTTTTAGAATTAGGTTAGGAAAGTTTACGATGTTATATACCAGGAGGAATTTATTACTATTAATTATACGATTTATCCTATTCTATTATACTCAAATTTTGCTTATTTACACCGTTTAAAAATCCGTTTGATCACATACGGATTCCGTTTTTAATGAAAATTGATATGCAACTACTCTCTTTCATTACAGACCCAACGAAACCAGTTTCATCGAATTCTGAGTCCGTTTGCACAAACATTGAATTTTTAAAGTCAAAATATTGACTGTTTTTCACAATAAAATCCGCATGGTCACGTACTATCTCCAAAAATCATGAAATTTGTAAGTTTACCATTATTCGACGCTACGAATTCAATAAAACAAGTTTTGTCGAATTTCGAGGTCATCTCGATAACGTTCCTTTGTAAAACTGCTCAAATTATTGCAATGAACGGTCTTACCGTGCATGACCACATACTGAGTCCATTTGGCACAAAATTTGAAATCTATCAATAATCTAATATTTTGGATTTAATAATTGGTTTCATCGAAAACGGAGGTCGATCGCAAAATGTTCGTTTTAAAGGGCTATGTAATATTAAAATAATGTTATTAAATTCCAAAATTATTCTAATTAATAATAAAATAATTGTTATTATCACATGCATATCCAAATGAAATATCATAGAACTATATAATAAACATACTTTATTTTATAACTTGATATGACAATTTTTTAGTCAAACAGTGCTCAATTTACATGAAAAATCCTTTTATTTTATTGAATAAATCATTATAATTTATAAACGATTTCATAGCGACTATTTTAAATTTTAATTTGGACATAACTTACAATTTACAACTTGAAATCTCAATTTCTTACGTTTGTTAGAATGATATAATTAAATAGATTCTAACATTTCTTGTTTCATCAAATTTTGACTTATAACAAATTATGTATACTCGTTTAAAGTTTAAAACTGAATTTCCAAACTACCGGGTCGTTTCAAGCTCCTTTTAATTGTATTATAAATTTATATGCTCAAACTTCATTTTAATTAAATTTTACGTCATTAATTCTCATAATATATCATTTAAAATATTTAGTTCCCATTAAAATTAATTAAAATTAAATTTTAAATTGGTTCCAAAATTCTGGTTGTTGCAATCTCCCCCACTTAAAACCTTTTCGTCTCGGAAAAAGAATGGAGCTGAAAGTTGTTTAACTAACCAAATCAATTTTCATTCTGGCTTGAGTTCTTCAACTTTTCAGTATCTAAGAACTTCCAATTTTCCTAAAATTTGGCTAACGCCTTAAATTTCTAATTTTTTTTGCAATAAACTCCTTTGTACGGGTTGGTCTTAACAAATATGTATGACTTTAGTAGGCGCTCAATATATCAATATATAATCCAAACAAAGCAATTGTGACTTATCTACACCCAAGGTAGATGTGTGAAAAATCATCCCTTGATCATGTGATGGGTTTTGGTCGCGATCCATGTGTCGTGTCTACATACAAGAGATACGTGTATGTTTCTTTCATCTCGAGAAATAGTGATAGGGTCCATTATTATATCCTGCGATTTATCGTTTTATGTTTATTAAGTCCACAATCAGTACTCAGTTCAACCTGCAATTCAGTTCTCACCATTCAACCATCATACAATTGCATGCTCATATGGTCACCCAAACCTCATCATACAAGCATCAAAGAATTACATGCTTATATGGATATGTTATGCTATGTTGTCCATAATATATGCTATGCAGTGTTATTTTTTACTATCCAATGGTGTATGTTTAATTTCACACAAGAATCCATCACAGCGCATCCAATTCACTCACAGCAATAATAATAAATAAATTTGTGCAGTCAATATAATAATATGTACCTTTTTGTTGGGTACACAATTTTATTTCTCTTCTTAACTTTAAACCAATAACCTATTCGGCATATATTTACATGTATATATATATATCCAGTTTCAACTAATTTCAAATCAATTCAACATTAAATTTGATCTGGCTCAATTTAATCTTTCATTTTTGCATTGGTTTTGTTGTATTAGTTTTATTCTACTTCATTTAAGTTAAATTTTAATTCATATGATTTTCTTTCACAATTTCAATCTATTTAACTAATATAAGTTAAATTTTAATCTCAAATCATTGCCAAACACTTACTTAAATTAGTTTAAGTATATTTCGACGTTGCAATTGGAATTATAGTCATCCAACTTTCGAAACTCGAAAATAAACACAGATGATGCTCGAGCTATCACTAGAATCATCCTCAAGCGACTAGAATGTGATTATATATCAATCAAGTATATTCAAGACTTCGGATATATGCTAGCTAGGCGTATATGCAAAATTTTCTTATACTCGATAGTCCAATCTCAACGTCAAAATAACATTCAAAATCATATTATAAAATAATCAGGTAGGTTATCCATATATTCAAAAAATACATTTTTCTTTACATTCATAAAATATAATTGAAAATTAGATTATATATGATTATCACAAATAGGTTACTTATAAACATATAACTCTCAACCCATCCTAGGGTATTACCAACCCTGTCTCTAATGAGCATTCTTATTCTAGGATACCACTGATTCCATCTCTAATGAGCATTCTTATTCTAGGATACCACTGATTCCATCTCTAATGAGTATTCTTTAATAGGATATTACAAATCCTACTTCTGATTAATTCTTTCATTTGGTTCTAATGTGTCTTATTCTCGAGCTTTGTAAACCAAAGCTTTGATACCACCTTTAACGACCCAAAATCCCCGATCGGCCTAAAACTAACGAGAACATGGATTGTTTGAGAACATGACGCATCATAACAATAAACGATAGAATTTTTCATTGCTATTATTACATCAGAGTACAAGAATATCATAGTACAGAAAAATAAAATACACAGCGCAAATACAAATATCAGAGAATAAATAGATTACATGGCAACGGAAAAACATCGACTAACACAATTGAAAGAAATACACAGATATAAATCTTTACGAATATAGCTCCAGCCGTAAATCTAGGATCCTACGAAAAGAAAAGATCTGCAAAATCAAAACTACCGACTTCCCATGTGGAAAATATGTGCACCCAGAGTTTAACCGAAAACAATAAACTCCAGGTTAGTCATGAGACTGGTGTGAGAACAAAAAACAATTATTACTAACTTATTTAAAAATAAGGCATATCACGGGACCACGCCGTATGAAACGAAATAGGTTTTCTCCACATGAATGCCAGTGCACATACAACTACCATAATAATAGACTTAAGGATCCACAATGCATCATACGACATGCAATTCCTCAGTCAACCCATTTAATCCTAATCCCCAAACTTAGAGTTTCAAAATCCAATTCACTTTACAGAAATTATTTCTTTGGACTTTATTTCCCGATTTATTATTTCAATTCATTTGAAATATATATCTAGCTTTCATAGCAAAATAGATTTCACTTCAGGATCTCAAACAAAAACGTTTGGAAATATGAATTCCAAAATATCACAATGCATACAAAACATATGCAACCAAATATCGGGAGGTTTCTCCCGTCAACAAGGCAAAGGGCACACACCTTTCTCTCTTGATACACACACACACACTTATGCACCTCCCACACATGGAGCAGGTTACACTGACCACTAACCAATCCTTAAGGTCTTGGGTCACTCTTACCCATACTTTTAGTTTTCAAGGTTACCCGAATCTTTAGCCACATACTAAATCATTTTATATCCCGAAGTGGAAATATCATTAACATCCATAATCACAAGTACAATCAAATCTATATAGATTTCCACTTCATATCACTTTGAAATCATCGGGTTTAATTCTCAAAATCCTTTCTATTTTATAATACATTCCCTGTCTAAAATTGGGAATAACACTTCTTTTCACTTAAAGAAAATCTCATTTCAAAAACCATTCATTAAATTAAAAAGAACCAAACAACATCACTAAACACCTCATATTCAAATCGTGAATTTAATCACAAGGTGTTAGCATACAAATATTTTCTACCCAACCCAATGTTAAATGCAAAAGCATACCTGCTCATAAACTGGTCGAGCACAATCCAAACAATCAATGAATCAACAACAAAAATCAACAACCAAGTATATTTGGTTCTAACACATCTCGTGTTTTGGTAAATTTAATTACCTTCTTACATTTCAAATATAATTAAAGATTTATTAAAACTATACTTAGTTTTAATCTCTAAAATTCATTATTTAATGATTATTCAATTCTAGGAAATTACTCCTATCATACGACAATCACAAAATCCAATTTGATATTAAATACAAGGCTTTAAATAGAAATCGTATCGACTTATATTCAATACCAAATTCTGAAAACCAACCGATACTGTATTGGGAATAACGATATCTATATCTTCCAAATTCCTCAATGATATTAGTATAATAATGGAATCCAATATCGAATTATCCGAAGATAATTTCCATTCAAGTCCAATCCAATTAACGTATTAGAAAACTCTGGGTATATTAAAACCATTCTCAATCCTATAAGTTATTTGAAACCATTAGATTTCTTAACTCCATAAAACATCATCTGATCTTATTCGAATATCTGAAAATCTTTTTGGTGCTTCCCACCCTTCGCCTAGCGGAATAATTTCCAATTAGATCTCATGGGTGCTACTAGACTGTACTCTCAGTAATCATCACATATTCCTTTTGGTTCTTCATTCTAGTTGTTAACTAGTTCATTCAGATAAAAATATATTTTATCCTTACAAACTTGGATTATTTCATCCAATATCTTTTCTAATCATTTACTATGATTTAACGTAATCTTTCCATATTTTTTTAATATTAATATGGCCTCTACAGTCGGTATCTGTTTACACCAAAAATGGTCTAAACACCCAAGGTACTAAACTGTACTTCACCAATTCGGTAAGAAATAAATGGAGCTGTGTTTAATCAGCTATAAAAAGTGAAAAAAATGCGAAAAAGTAAAGTAGAGATGAGATTTAGAGTGGTTCAGCCTTAATGAGGCCTACATCCACTACGAAGGTGATTTCCTGCCTTATAATGATAATTACAGAACACATCAACTCTCTCTTTTCATACATTTCTATACCCGTTCAATATACCCTTATTAATATATTTCAATCTAAGCAGTCATACAAATGAATAGCGGAATTTGAGGAGAAGAAGGATGGATGAATGATTGAGAAGACGGGTGTCTTCGTTTTCCTTCATTGTGAAATTGTGCTTGACGCCATGGCTGAATCTGTGGTTGAGGATGAAGTTCGGCAGCACTTCGTGGTTTTTTAGAAGCTGATTCCCTTTACGTTGGTAGCCCTCGTCTATTTATAGGTCAACTCCCCTTTGTAAACAACCTGGAATTCCTTTATCCATGCTGTGAATCGTCCATTTTGCTAATTACGACCATACCACCGGCTAGCTATAGCCAACTGTCTGTGTCTGTATCCAGATATCATGTGCGGGCGGCTCGTTGGAATGAATATCTTGAATAGCTGAGCTGGTCCATGTAAGCGAGTGTTCCATGAGCGCCTCAAGAGATTTTGTAAGAGCGGGATGCAGGTTTAGAGTCGAGCCTCCTCTGCTCCTTGTGGAATCGTCCTTCTCGTCTTTGTGCTGCCTTTGTTGCGAGGTCGCTCCCGCTTATGTTGAATGGGCAACTTGCCTCGTTTTGGTGTTTGAGTGGTTCTTAGGATATGCGACCTTTATCTTTACCGGGTTGCACTTCTCGTAATATGTTATGCTGTTTTATTCGGTCGCATTGGCCGACTCGACCTGGGTGATATCCGCCTTGTTTCCTTTACCCAATATGCGTATAGATTTTTTAGGGATTAACAGTATCCAAATCTGGTCACCGAACTACATTTACAACGACCATTTCAAATATTGATTTGGACTTATTTTGAAATCTAACTGTTGGATCTTATCATTCCTATATTCTTTTGAAAGCTTTTTTCAATACAGATCTAACGACTCCAGTTTCAGGAGAATCCGACAGTCGGATCTCCCGTTACGTCCATTCGAAGTTACGGGTTGAACTTAACAAACTGTCATTGCATAACACATCCTATTCAAATCCGAATTCGATTAATAAATTTAAAAATAAATCGATATGCTTCCAAACCAATTTTATAAATTATATATTCATCTTTGGAAACTTGTTTCAATCGTTTATCTTCGAAATGTTATCAAATCGTCCATCCAAAATTGGATATCGAAATCAAACTTCGATTTTTTCACTAGATATTATATTATTAAAACATTTATATTTATTCCGGATTGGTATGAAATTCAATCAGACATCCTATAATTTCACTAGCATGAATTTTGTACATCCAACAATAGTTTTAAACGACAATCAAACATCCAAATAACATCCAGTGTGCACCTATATTCATATAAGCTTCAATCAAATAATTGACGCTTATTTCAATCTTCAATCAACCGATCAACATACAAACTACATACAAGGGAGATGTGGAGGTCAAATATCATCGCAAGACCCGAATGGGGTTTTCAGCCAACAATCAGTCAATTTAAACCAACTATTAATTCATGAATTTAATCATAACTAGTTTAATTCAAATTATTTTTCAATCTAACCAATTTCACCTAAACAAGCGACGATAAATTCACCGTTTGAACTATAAATGGATATTTAATCCTATTTCAACTACCACAAATATTTTAACATCATTTTAGCATGTTAAATAACTCAAAATCGTATCCAAATCATAATACAATCAATAATCCGATCATCCATATGGTTTTCAAACAATTTGTGATGTGAGCTACCATATACCATATAATAAATTCATGATAATTAATCATGTAAAAAGAAGTATAGGAAATCAATATATATTCAGTTATGATTATAATAACTATAAAAAAAATCAGTTCGAGTGAGAGGGTTCTCACATTAGTCGTTTTATCGCTAAATAACGCTGAACGTCGATGAAGTAAATCAGACATTTTCCTCTATCAAAAATTGTCATGAGCTCCAAATCACTCTAAATTAGTTTCAATGCGAAGCCCTCGTCGATACGGTTCCAACACATCTTGAATTGCTAAATTTCGAGCTCGTATGAAAAAGTTATGCATTTTTACAAGATTGGTGTATACATAAGTCTTTAACTTAACATATACATTAATTAATTACCTAATCCACCCTAATCACCCACTCTAATGTCTTCTTCCTCTTCCCAAAATACGCGCACACTTGCTGTAACACGTAGCCCTTCCTCCCCATACACGCAAGCTTTAAGCTCTCCACTCTCCCTCTCCCATACACTAAAATTCACACCAAAATTACCACTAAACTTCTCTTCACTTCCTCTCTAACTTCATATACATCACCTTTAACTCGCATGCATGGAATAGCCTGCGTTCTTCAGTGTTTTCACACTGCCATGGTGTAGCTCCCGGCAATTTTTTTTGGCCAAATTGAATCAAACTTTTCCAAACTCCTTTTCGAGCTCCGAGTCCAAAAAACAACAACCAATGTTCGAATTGATGCACCTATTCTACCCAAAATCCCAACCCACAAACCTAGACCACGGTGAACCCATGCAGTAACCAAATGTGTGACGTGCCCCTCCAAAAAGCACATCAGCTTGTAGAGAATTGAAGTAGGAACCTATATATATATATATATATATATATATATATATATATATATATATATAGTGATTTATGGATCTTGTTTTGATTTGATTTTTAAAACTCACAATATTAGGTTTATGGAAGAAAAAGGGGTAGCGACGTGAATTAGGTTTTAGAATTAGGCTAGGGAAGCTTAGGATGTTATATAGTAGGAGGAATTTATTTTTATTATTAATTATATAATTTGTTCTATTCGATAATACTCAAATTTTGTTTATTTTCATCGTTTAAAAATCTGTGTGATCACATACGGATTACGTTTTGAATGAAAATTGACATGGAGCTACTCTCTAACATTACGGACCTTACGAAACTGCTTTCATCGAATTCTGAGTCCGTGCACAAACAACTAATTTTTAAAGTCAACATATTAACTGGTTTTCACAGTAAAATCCCGCACGGTCACGTACTGTCTCCAAAAATCATGAAATTTGTAATTTTGCGATTATTCGATACTACTGATTCAATAAAAAAAATTCATCGAATTCCGATGTCGTCTCAATAATGTTCCTTTGTAAAACTGCTCAAATTATTACAACGAACGGTTTTACAGTGCACAACCACATACTGAGTCCGTTTGGCACGAAATTTGAAATCTAGCAATAATTTAATATTCTGGATCCAACAAAATTGGTTTTGTCGAATATGGAGGTCGTTACAAAATATTCATTTTAACGGTTATGTAATATTAAAATAATATTATTAAATTCCAAAATTATTCTAATTAATAATAAAATAATAATTATTATCACATGAATATCCAAATGAAATATCATACAACTACAAAATAAACGTTCTTGAGTATATAACTCGATATGGCAACTTTCTACTCAAACGTTGCTCAATTTACACGAAAAATCCTTTTATTTTATTGAATAAATCGTTATAATTTATAAACGATTTCATAACGACTATTTTAAATTTTAATTTGGACATTATATACAATTTAAAACTTGAAATCTCAATTTCTCATATTCGTTGGAATAACATAATTAAATAGATTCTAACAATTCTTGTTTCATCAAATTCTGACTTATAATGAATTTTGTATACTCGTTTAAAGTTTAAAATCGAATTTTCTAACTACGGCGCCGTTTCGAGCTTGTTTTAATTGTATTATAAATTTATACGCTCAAACTTCGTTTTAAATAAATTTTACATTGTTAATTCTCAAAATAAATTGTTTAAAATATTTAATGAATTCCTATTAAAATCAATTAAAAATAAAATTTAAATTAGTTCCAAAATTCCGGGTTGTTACAACAATCCTCAAATTCCAATGTCAGTCAAGGAAACTAATTCCATTCATTTTTTTCCTTTTCAAAGACGGACCTTAGTGACACAAATTATTGGTGTTGCTTGTCATTTAATATCTGCATGTGATAATAAATAATAAAATAATTATATATAATTTTGCGATAAATATATATAAATTTTGACAATAAAATTATATAAAACATTGCATTATTAATATAAACGTATAAATAAAATAAAATATGCTCCCACTCAAATCAACATCCATCTTGTGTTAATATATTTATCAGTATATACATAAGTTATCCAAGATCCATATCTAATCATGCCCTGAGTTAGCTTTGGCTAATTCCAAAAAACACAATCTTTTAGATAGGCATCTTATTTTAATTATATCGTATATAATTTTTGGATAGCGTGATGAACAAATTTTGTTCATTTAAATAAATAATATTTCATTCTCTTTGCCTCTAAGCCCATAATCTTATTATGGCAGCCTAGTTAAGTCAGATCCAGTTACACATTTTGAGTATCACTTTTACTCTATCGTATATAACCAAAATAAATAATGTAATAATGCTTTGGCATTACCTACATTTATAGATGCTGGCATTGATGAGTGTATTTATTGGAAGACGTCACCATGACTTAATATAAAAAATTAGTTTGAAATTTTTTTAAAACTTGAGATGGCAAGTCATATTAGTGACATTTATACATTTCAAAATACACGTATTTTATACTGGTAACTTATATATATATATATATATATATATATATATATATATATATATATATATATATATATATATATACATACACGCACACATGTTATATGTAGAGTTCATAAAGTTATACGTATGTGTGCCTACTATAGACCCTTTGGAACACTTTAAATATGGTCATTATCATATTATACAACGTTTTGCGAGTCTAAGATCAATGCCATACAAATCTTTCGCAAATATCATTTTAGATAGACAAGGTGGGTTATTCCACCAATTATATATTTGTATAATAAATTACACGCATCCCATTTCAATTATTATACAGATAAAAAAAGCTTACAGCCCATTTAAGTATTAGTATACTTCAGGCCCATTATCAGTCCCCAGATTTTCATAAACCCAGGGTTCTATAGATTTCAGAACTGTGTTCAATTTCCAAAAAGGAAAAAATATAAAAACAAATTGCAGGCAAAACTGAATTGTATTCATATATGCATCAGAACTGATTCTAAAACATATTAGCCATTTCATACTAACACATTCTCACATATTTAAGAGCAGAAACTGTTGCTCTTATGTACAGGCATAAACACAAACATGTAAATGGCATGTTTAATGTAACAGTATATCAATATATATACACAACCTAGATTCAAACATTTAAAATATAAACATGCATAATATCACATACTGCACAATTCATATACTCTAGTACATTGCATGCATACATAGTATTACGAAACACTTATATATCAAGATCGTAATTTAAAGCCATACAGTATTGTTATAAGCAAACATCTTGAATCTGGTATAAGGTCCAAGCATGTTTTTGTAAAAGCCAGGTTTCAAAAGTAACTCAAAACCCAGATATATATAGCATAAAAGTGATAACTGAAATGTGTTATCAAACCCAGATCATGTTCATATGATATGTTATCCTATTTGCACATAGATATACATACTTAAACATTTACAAGTACTTTATTATTGCCTATCATGGGTTGCAGCAGTATCATATTTGGGTTATGGAACTATACATATAACCAGTATCCGTTTACTGTGCTATTAACATATAAAAGCAATTGTTTATTTTCATAGTTGTGCACATCTGTGTTAATAAAACATATCTATGTACATATCAGAGTTGTTAATTTATACATATATTTTGGTGCAATACTGTAGTTCTTAATCAAAGCTGGTGTCTTCAAAATAATTAAACCATCAACTAGATTGCGATTGAAGTATACATACCAACATTTATCAATATTAACATAGCATGTGTAACTGGTATGACAGGGGAATGTAATTCCAAGTTTATCTAGTAACATAACTTACAAGTGTAGGGGGTTTAAAGTCTTCAATCATATTAAAGAAAAGATCAATCACTGGTGTAGTTACAAGTTATACTTGCAATACAGACACATTAATATGCATCTCAGCAGTGTAGTAAATTTGTTATCAATATATTGATGTATTAAAACAATCCAGAGAAATGATCAACCATTAAGAAAGCAATGTTATTTTTCATTAATCAAAATCTGGATCTGCTGTCTAACATAGTTTATATTAGATCCAAAGATTTACAACAAGAGAAATACAGAGATCAATATCAACCAAGGTTTGAAATTCCGGTTTCCGGTTCCGTTCCGGTCATGTAGAAAGTTTATAATTCCGGTTCCGTTCCGAAAATTCCGGAAGTTACGGTTTGATAATTCCGGTGGTTCTTTTTCACAAATACTCTATAAATATGCGATACTAATGTTCAATTACACTAAATGCAAATGTACAACGGTCATATAATTACTATTTGTATAATCAATATTGAAGATCTTTCTTTTGGAAGTTAGAAGGAAAGGGTATTTTATTATAAATAAAGGTACAGTACACTAGCCATGCCAATGAATAGAACAAGTACACTGAATAAACAACTAACAGTTGGATCAAAAACATGCCGAGAGAGAGAAGTACACAGTGATCAAAAAAAATTAAAAATAAAAAGATAAAAGGAGCCTAGGAGAACGCCAAGCCAAAAGCAATATCCTGGAAAAGCTTGAAACACAAAACAATGGCAGCATCTCCTTTGTAACAGCAAATCTCGATGTAATTCCCAAGCTCGAAGAAGAAATCGACAGATCAGTGCTCCCAAATCGAAATAGAAACCAGCAGAGGGAAGCTTTGTGCCTTTTCTTTTCTTTTGTTTCTTCTTCTTCTTTTTTTTTTTTTTTTTGAAGAAAACCGGAACCGGTTTTTTGGTTAAATTCCGATCCGGTCATCGCCGGAACCGGGCCGAGATGGACGGAAATCCGGCGTGCCGGCCGGAATTTAATACTTTGATATCAACCCAAATTCTAGATTTAACAAATAAGAATTAGCAACATAACATAATTAATATCATATATTAATACATGATTCACTACAAAAAAACAAATTTTGTTTACAAAGAAACAATTTCATTCCAGAATTGAATCGATGTTGCACCCCATTTCTCACTCGTGTATCAGTGTTCATAACACTTGATTATACATTTACAAAAAAAATTACATGGTTAACCAAATAATCGAATTCACAATAATTGAGCTATGATAACATTGAAAGTAATTTTGGATCGACTAACAGTAGTTTTTACATATTTTATCAACCCCAGTTGTAAATTCAAATTCAAAAATTGAATTAAACCATGCACCTTTCTTCTTGTAATTTAATTCACAATTTCAAACGAGACTTGGATATTGATCGAATCGACTTGAGCGCTGGATAGAGGCGCCTCTAGAGGAGTCCACGAACGTTTCTTCGACTCCATCAAACAGATCGAAGGAGGAGGAGGAGAGATCGATACTAGCAAATTTCAGGATTTAGGTTTTCCCTTTTTGGATACTTCATTTTTCTGGGTATTCAAATAAAGAAGGGTCGGACCCTCTTTTATAATATAAAACGAGGTATTTTAGGGGAAGGAAGAATCTATATACCATTTCAAAACCAAAAGAAAATGTATTTTGTTAAGAACGATTCTTATCCTTACAAATGTTCTTATGCATGACGCTGTACGTTACTATAACATTGGAAATAATTTAAACAATATTTAAATTATAAATAATGAGAGGGATTGTTAAAGGGACTCCATATTTGATTAAGAGAAGGACCAATTTTTATTTATTATATAATTGGTATGGGGAGGACAAAATAAATTAGTCTCTTCTTAAACATATAAATTAATATTCCAATATTAACCTCCTATAATCCTCATTAATGTAAACTATAAAGCCTAAACCTTAATTAATGGTTATAATTTAATGTTGAACATAAAAATAAACAATGGATATAGTTAATGTAATAGAGACGCAAGAAAATTTCATGGATAATTAGAAGGCATCAAATTAGGTAATTAATTATAATTTCATACTGGAATTGGTATGATTAATTTTAAATGCAAAAACGAAAATTTTGTTCTAATATGTTGTATCGAATTTTTGTAAGGCAAAAAATTTTGTTCTAATATGTTGTATCGAATTTTTGTAAGGCAAATTCTATTTATACACCGAAAATTACTTTATATATACCACTATTTTGCTAAAAATATATAACAAAATTACCCTTCTTCGTGTTTTTTTTTTACTTTTAACGATAATCCATCAAACTAAAATATTGTAATTGATGATATTTGATTAAATATATGTAAAATAATTTGAAGAACATAATGTACTTTTAAACATGAAACCTAAAATTTGAATTACGATAACTTTTACAAGTGATAATTTAGAGTTATTTAATTTAAAAGCAGGGTCTCTTTTGCTGAAATTAAGAATTTTTTATAGTATAAAAAATTTTATACCATACACTCAAAAAAATTAAAATCCATTTTACTAAATTTAAACTTTATTTAGTGCTATAGGTTTCCTATTTTATGTAAATAACTTTAAAGTTTTAGAGAGAGAAGAGGAAGAAAAAAATAAGGCTAGTATTGTAAAAAAAATGGTGTATGAAAAGTAATTTTTAGTGTATAGTCGTTTATTTTATTTTATGGTGTATGTAAAGATGTTATTGATGTATGAATAGAATTAGCTTTTTTGTAAGTGAGATGTTTTGTAATTTGCACGTTTGTTAGTTATGTTGAATTTAGTAAGTTAGTGTTTAACATAAGTGACAAATCAAGGGTAGTTAGGTCTTTTTTTTTCTTTTTCTTAAAATAAATCAGACCCCCTTAACAAAAATATATTAAGCTGGAGTTCCCTTAAAATTATCCCCCCCCCCCCTAACCAAATTTGGAGTCCCTTCAACAATCCCCATAATGAGCGGCATCTAGTGATACATCGTTGTTACTCAAGTTATAATAAAATCAACTATTCGCTACAACCTTTTTTGTGACTAGTATATCAATGTAATTTAATCCTTCTAACTAATATAACTAAGATTAAACTCGAGGCATGGAATGTATCATCCTCTTTGTAATTTAATCCTTTTATCTTGTTCACGAATAGATTATATAAAACAAATCAATATTTGAGCACGACCACACATTTTATAATCATACTCAATCAAGGGGCTGTTGGATATCAATACTTATATTGTAGGGTTAAATTCCATTTAGATCATTCATATTATTTAATCGATTCGAGATGTATCTGATGATCACCTTTATCGTCTACTCGGTTAAAAGTAAATTTTGATGATATAAAAACATAAATATCCTTGAATAAATATATATAACGATTTCAGGTCTAAAGACTATTACATTACTGTCACTTTGAGAATTACTTATGACACTATTAATTATGCTCCATGAAGTTTTCTCAAGTTGGGTCATTCCAGTACATTGTTCTCTAATACATATTTATATATTGACATTAATATCACTTATATTAATGATCAATGAGATTTTATCATCAGTCAATCAACATACACTACAACAAAAAACACTTTTCGCAACAGGCAAAATCTGTTGCAGAAGGCCTATTACAATAGGCCAGCGCCCGTTGGCATAGCCGAAGTTGCTAAAGGTCTACAATAGTTTTCGCCTGTTGCAATAAGATGTTGCGGTATAATTTTTTGCAACGGGCTTTTGTTGTTGCAACAACTACTTTTGCAACAACAAATGACCGTTGTAAGCCCCTATTAGGTATCGACAAACAAGATACCACAACTATTTTTGACCGTTGCAGTAAGTCAAATTACAACAGTTACTGACCGTTGCAATAGGTAATTTTGCAACAGTCAATTACCTGTTGCAAATTTTTAACAGATAGTGATACCACAACTGTTTTTGACAGTTGCAATAAGTTCAAGCACAACTGCTATTTACTGTTGCTAATGACTCAACTGCAACTGACAGTTGCAGATGCTACATTCAATTTATCAATATCAAAATTCGATAATTTACTGTAGTAAAGATAAGACATATTACGAAGAAATACACATACATCTGAAAATACATTGACAAAACAATAGATTCACTAACTTTAACATTCCAAAACATTAGTTGAAGTTACATTCGAAAATTAGCATAGTAACAAACGTGATCCATACATAATATAAATCCATCATACCGTACCAACAATTCCAAAATATAGCATAACATAACATCTAAAATCTAAGCAGCACATATTACTCTAGTGAAATGAAGTCTTTGTGCCATGCTACGGTTGTTCCAACGGCCTCTTTAATGGTGTACATCTCCGAATTAGGCCTTAGTAGAAAAAGCTTCAGGATCCACGGCTACGTTAACCCATATCTTCCAAAAGCAATACGGTACACGTTAAAAATCTAATTCTAACGCAAATATTGAAAGCAAAGACCAACATAATGAAAGTTGAGTAATACAAGAAAAATATCATAAAAGAAAGCTGAAAACCATAAATAGTTTTATATTGCTTGCACACAATTTGTAGAAGATAAACATATAATACTGCTGCATATATACTATAGTTATGAAGGTCATGGATCATCTCTGCTCTGATAATGAAGGGTTAACCCATTGATAATGCATGTGTATTATACATATAATACAGTGGTACACACTCATGCATCCTAGTAAATTTTGTGATTTCAGTTATCCATTCAACATGTCAAACAACCATTTATTTAACCAATCACTTGTGATTTATATATAGCCAGAAGCTATCTAAAAGAAAACAATAGACTATCTGAAAATTTTCATAACCAATCACTTGTGAAGTAAAAGCTATTGCTGCCGAAGGGATCATCACTTGTTTGCAAGACGCGATAGACTATCTGAAAGAAAACAAAGTATGGCTACTCTTTCATGTCTCGATTTTTAAGCTACGTGTACTGTCAAATACTCAAACCTTTGCTAGCACCTTTAAAATATTTTGTGAAAAATTTCCTTGAGGGAAAAAAAATCATATTAATTAGTTTACCAACACAAATGTTTATTGATTTGAGCCTAAAAAACGAGATGTAAATACATTAATAGGGCACCCAAAACAAATATCATGAACAATATTTAAACTTATAGCAATTTTCTTAACTAATCAGTTGATTAATATAAGATTAAATCTATTAATTGGTAGGATATTCAGCTTGTAATGGAACAATGGATGTTTATCCCTCACGTTGTCGAAGAGGTAGCAGAGCTTGAATCCGGAAAGAACAAAAAAGTACCCAATTCGAAGGCAGAGCTATGTAAATTGGCTCTAACACGTAAAGATATATACCAGAGCTACGTAGGGACATTGACACAAGCATTTGGAGTAGAACTGGCAGTTTAGTGTTTTGCACAACTGGCTTGGAAGCAACATGGACTTGAATAATTGGCGTGCTGGTAGAAACAAGTTTGGGGTCTGGGTTAACACACATAGGACTGGAAAGCAGCATTACTTTTAATATTTGGAGGGCAAGCAAGATCAGGGAGTGTGTTAGGTAACACAGCGGGTTTGGAAGGCACAATTACAACTTCACTATTCAAATCTTTACTGGTCGTATTCATATTATTCAATTCCACAGATAAGCGACCAGATGCATTCCCAATACCCGACATATTTGGAAATTTACCTTTAAAGCTCGCAAAGTTGGAACCATCTAGGTTAACAAAGACATTGACTTAAGACCATCTCTGAGCTTCCTGCACACAGCCATTAAGCAATAGGGTAACAGACGCGGTTACCAGGTCGTGGACGCTAGATGAAGGAACGGTTGGGTTTAAGAAGGCCAATTCTTTAGCGAGGTCTTGCAATAGAAGGGAGCTACCTGGAAGTACTGCTGGCACTAGGGAACATTAACGTTGCCAAGATCTGAAAAGCTTCACCTAGATCAAGTAACACTGTTTGAAAAATGGGGTTTGGACTTCTTTTTCTTAGGCACGGGAAAGAGGGGGGAGTTATGAGAGCGATCAAGAAGAAGGAGGCTGTGAATAGATTAAGATGTGACAAGACGAAAAAAAAAGTGGGAGATTCAGAAGACGGTGGATGTCCTTATCGCTAAGAGGGGCTGCCATTAATGTTCAGCAAGTATTAATCAAGAATTTGAAACGTGTTGTAGTTTGTAACAACCTACGGTAAACAAATTGTATCTAGTTCTGTAAATTTTAAAAGCAACAGGAATAAAATACGATTTTGCGAGCCTAACTCATATAATAAGTCAAGATGAAAAAATTGCGGTTCATTAGGAAATTTGTATATATTGGAATGAATTAAATTCTTTTAGAATTATAATTTTTTTCCAATTTGTGTTTCTAATATTATATTATGATGGTTTTAATGAATATTGAAAATATAAAATATTGATTAGTAATTAATATTTAAGTAGAAATATATTTTCAATATGAAGTATTAAGTGGTTTTAATATGATAATTAATAATTTGTGAATTTATGTTTGGAAAACGTAAGTTGTTGAAATTATAAAATAAATTCATGCTCGTTTGAAACCCCTCTGTAAATAAGGGTGAAAACAGAACCTCGTTGCCTGTTTGCCTTACATTAGCGGCGCAATGCAGAAACCAACACAGGAATGCTGCGATGATAGAATGTTCCGAAATGTCTCTGTGTTTTGATAATAGAAATGCCTGCTGCTTGCAATAGCGATGCCAGAATCGCCGACTGGCCATGTATGTGTTTCTTAATTTCAAAAAGATAAATGCTAAGCACACTCGTTATACTTTCTATTTGCATGGCAAAGTGTGTGGTAAACGATCATTGACAGCATAAATGTAACGATCGATGGATCCACGCTCCCAACCAATTAGTTACAATTAGAACATTTGATATCTTTATTATCGGAAAAGAACGTGTTTTGGTTTGAAAAACGTTTGATTGTATGCAGCAATCTTGAAGCAGAGATGATCTTAGAACGTGTTGTGCCGCATCAAATAGAAAAATGTTTGTAAAGATTATTATTATTATTTTTCGACTTGCTGTTGAATTTTTTGTAAGGTAGGTGACAGTGCTGAATTCTATGTTCTGTCAACTAATAATAATATAATAAATAAACCGTAAGCTATGTTAATATGACAAGCTTTCAACTTGCAAGCATATAAAACCGGAACACACTACCCAGAACACTAAGATGAAGGTGATATCACATTATTAACCCATACCTTCCAAAAGTCCTGCCCAAGTTTCATAAAGTGTACCGTAGCATTCAGATCGGTGCCTGCAATCATTCCTTCTGCAACTATGTTCTTATTCAAACCCAATAGCTTGCACTTCCTTTTAAACAAACTTTCGGGACTTTTGCTATTTTGACGATCTTCAATTTGCACATTATTACTTTCACGGTGCGACTACAAACAAAAAAAAAAAAATTTGGCTGAAACAGAAACAAAGTTGAAACAGAGCTGAAAAAATTGGTTTGATGCTTGGGTACACTAATTTGCTTTCTCCCGGTTCTGATATTTATGTATATATTGCATAAATCTACCGGCATATATAAAATTACCGGTTGAGCTCCATAGTTAGCTCATTTTTATCGATAATATAGTAAAACAAACATTCAAGTAGCATTTATACCTAAATCTGTGTTTCCTACAACCAAATCTAGTTGCTGCCATGCCTTTGGAAGAATAGAATTCACAGAATAGATACAAATACTGATTTTATTTGATTATTTAGAAAACTAATAATAATCTCTATTGCAAATAATGATAAGAATAGGATCACTGTCATTATTAACATCTGGTCCCTTTGTGATTTGCCTACCCACTTTTGACTTCATCATTTTGTGATGTAAAATATCTTTCGAAATCAAATCATATATTACCTGTGTCGTATGAGTACGAGGAGTCTCCGAATGTGGTGCATTATCGATCCTCTTTTCATTCGTGTTCTGTAAAATGTATAATGTTAGATACTATAACTTACTGTAACATATCATATATTCATAAATAGGGCTAACTATCTATAACTTACTGTAATGACCAATTTAGCTAACTCTTCTACTTTAGCCGTCAAGCTAGCAACTTGGTTTTCCAATACATACACCTTTTTTGAATTACTTACATGAATACCAATTCGAGATGGTACAATGCCAAAGCCTAGTCCTCTCACTCTTCCCTTATGCTCGGTGCCAAAAACCTTCGACACTCCATCTTCACCTATCGATGACATTCCCTGAGAGCTATGAGTGCTACTGCTATGCTCTTTTATCTTAGCCTGCAGATTTTTGTAATAAAAAAAATCCACATTAATAAATGAGCTCTGAAATTATGTTGGTTGATGGTAAAGGAGCAGTTTTGATTGATGGTTGCCATTAGATGTTAACTGAAGTAATAGATGAGCTGGGGAACAGCGAGTTGTCGGCTAATGCAAAGGCAGGTTGGGCAATTATGTTGCCACAAGAATCTAACAGGCAGCTCCAATCATTTTTGTTTCTTCAACTAAAAGCCAATCTATGAATAATATTGTTCACCAACTCAAAGATGAAACTGAGGTCCCTTATTTTAAATTTCATGCTGTACCATGAAATAATAGATGAATGCATAAATCTTACTTTATTACATATCTGCAAGAAAGGAACTGCAACTTTTTCTAAAATAATATAAATGTTTGTTGAGACCTGTTTTTTTTTAGAAAAGTGGAACTGTATTCTGAAAATTATGAAATATTGGTCGATAAAGTGAACTGAAAAAGCTAACTGCACATGCTGTATAGTGTATCATATGCATATTGTTATTATTAGTATTATAACTTTTACTGGATTAGAGTACCTATATCAATATGTATCCTATGTTTAGATAGAGGCAAAAGACAGAGAAGATATTAACATTAAACATTTTGAGGTTCATATTACATGCAGGTCAACTCAAAGTGTTATATGATTGACTGATTGCCCCAAGGTAAGTGTTTTAGGTATGAAATTAAATGATGCTTGCAACTTACCATATATGTATGTAGCCTTAGGTGTCTGTATTGATGGCAACCATCAATTTTCTGCTTTTTCTCTTTTTTTTTAAAAATAATATTTTTAAGGATGTGAATTGTGCAAATCCAGGCTTACCTTTTAAATAGTTCTCATTTTTGAGCGAGATCTAAAATTGTAACAAGGTTTTTCCTCCATCTAAATCAAAAATTCTTTTGTTTAGGTGATTGTCGTGTTTAGAATGAGTCAATTCTTTTAGTAATGAAGTTTGCTAGAACGGACGTTGACAGGAAGTAACACAAAACAAAGTTACAATATTACTATAAATAAATTCTTACAATGCAGTTAGCCACGACAGAATTTGGCGACTTTCCATTTTTTTTGATGTGGGCTTTGCACCATAGATCGTCTCGGCTAACATCCGATGTTCCACTTTCCATTTTCTACCAAAAGAAAAAAGTAAGAAACAAAGAGAATATATATAATGGATGTAAACATAACCCAAACATGCATTTTCTTACCATTTCTTCTGCTAACCTTGCGTAACCCTTTCTACCCATTATGTGTGGAGTTTTGTTCTTTTCTCTAATTGCTTTGAATTTATTGCTGGTTAGCTACACAAGACAATTTCGTTAGTAATATGTAATTTACATTTGAATTTATAACTGATAAAGCTTATTACCTCAAAGTTTTCTGATAGTTTTTCCTTTACAAAGTCATTCCACTCTTCATCACTCTTTATGTTAACTGGTTTTAGCATGGCTAACCTAGAAGAAGAGTCGGGAGAATCATACGCCGATTTAATAGCAAAAACCAATCTCGATTTTGACTCTTTCCATCGTGCTCCCATCATCTGAAACAGCAAGTCCTTGTAAACTGCATCTACCTTGAATCTCGTCTGCATAACAGAAATAACAATAAAACAACATCATATTATTGAAAGACTTCATGATGTATTCATAGTTGCCTTTAGAAAAAAAAATGTATAACTAACAAAATTGCTTTGCATGTTCGTTAGATTTAATCTTCTAATGCCGTCGATAACAAAGCATAGATACTGTATAAATCCAAGTGAAAATAGGTTCAAGGGATAACATTATGTATTTTTTTAAAGTCAAATTAATGATCAGTATGGATGAGTTTATTTTCTGGATCCGAACTCATTTTTGTTCTTTTTTAAGAAAATAGGTTCAAGGCTAGCATTATGTAATTTTTATTTTTAAGAAAATAGCAATAATTTTTTAGAATTTTCGATTTAATGGTATATCTAACATAGTTTCTACAAAAAGAAATCAATTAAGGTAAAATACAAAAACTTAACAACAACAACAACAAAGCCATATATCCCAAACAAGTTGGGGTTGGCTAGATATGGAACCCAAAGTTAAAATAAAATAAAATTAATAATGATGATAATAATATATAAAGGGTTTAAAATAACCAATCAAATAAAAAGTCGTCCAATAAAGGGTTTTTTTAATAATAATAATAAGTCAAAATGTTCAATAAAAGTGAAATAAAATCTAAAATAGTAATAAAAAGTAAAAAGGTTCAGTAAACGTGGAAAAAAACCTATGGTTCTGGTACATGGATTGTCAATTTCCATGCACTCCTATCAACTACCAGCTCTTCTGATAAACTCCAATTACTTAAGTCTCTCTTTATTATCTCCTCCCATGTCATTTTAGGTCGACCTCTACCTCTATTTGGGCCTACGGTGCGGCCTAGAATTCCAGCGTGTACAAGTGCATCGTATGGTCGACGTTGGATATGCCCAAACCATCTCAAGTGGTATTGGACTAACTTCTCTTCAATAGGTGCAACTCCAAGTTTTTCCCGAATATCCTCATTTCTAATCCGATCTCATCTGGTTTGCCCACAGCTCGAACGCAGCATTCGCATCTCTGCTATACTTATCTTCTGGACGTGTTGCCTCTTAGTAGGCCAACATTCTGCACCATATAACATTGCAGGCCTGATTGTTGTCCTATAGAACTTTCCTTTAAGCTTCTGAGGAATCTTCCGATCACAGAGAATGCTAGATGCTATTCGCCATTTCACCCATCCTTCTCGAATTCTAAAACTAACATCCTTATCAATCTCTCTATCAAACTGCAACATAGATCCTAAGTATCGAAATGATTCCTTCTTGGGTACTACTCTACCGGCCAGGGTAACATCTCCGTCATCTGACCTGACACTGCTAAACTCACACTTCATATACTCTGTTTTAGTTCTGCTAAGCCTGAAACCCTTTGATTCCAAGGTCTCCCTCCACAACTCCAGTTGTCGATTAACCCCTATTCTACTTTCATCAATCAGCACAACATCATCGGCAAAATGCATACACCAGGGAATCTCCCTTTGTATATCTTTTGTGATTTCATCCATCACTAATGCAAAAATATAGGGGCTCAAAGCCGAACCTTGATGTAACCCTATGTTAATTGGAAAGTCTTTGGTCTCACCATCGCATGCCCTAACACTAGTCACAACCCCCTCGTACATATCCTTAATAAGGGTAATATACTTTGATGGCACTTTCTTCCTTTCTAGCGCCCACCACATAACCCTCCTCGGTAATCTATCATAAGCTTTCTCTAGGTCAATAAAAACCATGTGGAGATCTTTCTTTTGCTCCCTGTATCTCTCCATAAGTTGTCTAACCAAGAAAATCGCCTCAGTGGTTGACCTTCCAGGCATAAAACCAAATTGATTCCTAGAGACACTTGTCAACCTCCTCAAACGTTGCTCGGAAACTCTCTCCCAAAGCTTCATTGTATGACTCATAAGCTTAATATCTCTATAGTTTGTGCAATTTTGAATATCTCCTTTATTCTTGAAGATTGGAACTAAAATGTTTCTCCTCCACTCATCTGGCATTTTGTTTGATTTGAAAAAATATTGTTGAACAATTTAGTTAGCCATTTTATCCCTGCATCTCCAAAGCATCTCCACACCTCAATAGGAATATCATCAGGCCCTACCGACTTTCCTGATTTCATACATTTCAACGCCCCCTTTACCTCAGCTTCTTGAAATGTCCGCACAAAATGTCTATTGGTGCTATCGGCTAAGTCTTCCAACTCGATCGAAGAGCTATCACTTTCTTCGTTGAAAAGCTTATCAAAGTATTCTCTCCACCTATTCTTTATCTCATCTTCCTTCACCAAAAGTCTATCATTCTCATCTTTAATGCATTTAACCTGATTGAAGTCCCTTGTCCTCCTCTCGCGTAGCCTAGCTATTCTGTAAGCGTCTTTTTCACCCTCCTTTGTACTTAGCCTTTGATCCAAATCTTCGTACGCTCGTCCCCTTGCTTCACTCACTGCTCTCTTTGTAGTCTTCTTTGCCACTTTGTACCTATGCATGTTCTCTTCGCTTCTATGACGGTGCATGCATTTGTAGCATTCCTTCTTCTCTTTGATAGCCTTTTGCACCTCGTCATTCCACCACCACGAATCATTAGGTTCTCATTGACTTTTTTCCACTCACTAATGGTCATAGGAACCATTTCCCTTACTAATATACCGATGTAAGATGATAAGCGACGAGAATTGACACCTATCGGTTGACCTAAATCATTAAATTCCACTTCAGGCTTTTCGTCAGGAATCAAGGAAAATTTCTTCATCGTCGTCCTTCCTCTTTTTTTCTTGGCCGGCTCTAGTCGACAATCTTCATTGCAAACATCCAGGTCCATGGCAGTAGGCGTGTCAGCTGAGTTTGGAGTAATATTCAGAGATGGGTTTGAATTAGGGCCAGGGAAACAGAAAAAGGCTGAATTTCCTCGGGTTGACGCTGAATTTCCTCGGGTTGAGGCTGAACAGGACGCTTGCGAGGAGATCTTCTAATATTAGTGTTTAAAATCTGAGCAGCTTCAACTTCAACATTACCCTTTTCTTTTATTTTTACACCACTGTTCTTAACATAATTATCTTCGAATGCACGCGAAGCTATAAGTGCAGCTAAACTCTGCCTTTTTGATCGTCTTAGTGCTGCAATTGAGCTCTGAAATTAGCACCAACAAATGAGGTTAGCTAAAAGGAATATGGTTAGCTGATGCAACAAAAAGAATTAATAAATAAGTGTGTGCAACATAAAATTCTTTTGTGTGATTTAAAAAAAACAAAACCTGTGATTCGTATGGTACCTTGCGCAAAGCATATGTGATACATAGATGTATTTATGCATTAGTACATGTGTTCCCATGGTTTTGTGCAAAGCATAGTTGATATGTGATACATATGTGATACATAGAGGTGTTCAGGATGAATGTTCAGTTTACTCTTCAGAAAACTAGTGGAACATGACGTCCATTTAATGATTGATTGCCATTTAATGGGCGCTAGAACATAGACACCCATTAAAAATGGGCGTCTAATGACGCATAATTTACAACTATTTAACATCAATGTTAGGCGCCTATTAATGGGGGCCCCTGACTATTGGTCTTTTCTCCCAATATTTCCTACAATTTCAGTGAAAAAATATCGTTGAGCACAGATCTCATCAGTAACCCAAAAATAAAGTTTTTGTATTATGTTTTGTACCGAACGAGTTGCAATGAATTGATTAATGTACATTTTAAGTGCACAGTGATTCCTAGCATGGTAGGATAAATTAAAATAATTACATTTGGATCACCAGGTGCTTTTTCTGATAAAGAATCAAAATGAAAGAAAACCCAAGTTGACGAAGTTAAAATGGAAGAATTAAGAGGATCATAGTGTATTCAAGGAGGACCTTTCTGAGTGAAAAATATAGTTAGCTTATCGGTCAGAATTCAGAAGAAAGAAAAATTAAAGAACAACCACTACTTGGGGTCCGGCTTGAAGCTAAGAGCAACTGGGAAAAGAAAAATAATCCTGATAATTGCCTGAATTCAAGGGTAGGTTTTCTATTTAGTCAATACTACCATGAGCTTGAGGAACTATTTACTTAATGGCACTATGAGCTTGAGTTACTTTTCAGATCACAAAGAAAATCCAAGTAAGTGGAAAATCTGAATGGATTTTCAATGTAAGAGGATGTATGAGGAAGTTATGTCCAGGTTTTCTACAAGTTGATAAAGAGATAACTTGATATGATCGCAAAAGCTTCTGCAGGTCCGTTCATTTTTTTTTTAAATTTAAGTGGTCTGGATGTCCATTCGTCTTATAGTTATACTTGTTGTATAAGCTACACTTGAAACGATTAAAGGTGGAAACTCGGTATTCTCTAAGTCAGACATGTAAGAATATAAACTTGGAAATTAACAATGTAATTGGTTCAATCTTATCAGGTATCTTTCTTATATTCTTATTACTATCCTCGCATATTTCTTTGGTTAAAGAAAGCAGAATTAACAGCTTATGTAGCGTCAAATTTTGTTTGATAGTCCAAACTTTATTCTCAGATAGCAAATCTATTCTTGTGTTTAGTTGAACATGCTTCTTGTTCGTTAGGACGTCAGAAGACGCATCAAAACGGAAACGTGGACAAATTTAACTGCGAACGGCCCCTAGCATTCAACTGAAAAGTTTGAACTTGAGCATTGTTTTCTTCTATGCAGATTGGTAACTTATAGTTTAACTTATTACTAATGAATAATCACTGTTTGCACAAGGTAATGTCGTAGAAGAAACAATCAAATATACAGTCAAATAGCTGATATACATATTATATTATGTTTTATTCACGTATTTGTGCAAGTCATGTGGTTCAGTTTTTGTGTATATGTTGGTTCATAATAAAATTCCAATTTCAAAAGAAATATAACAATAAAAACCTAAATGTAACTTAATCAAGTGGAATTAAAGAAAGCTTTTAAACAATTAATGTTAACTTTTCCATTACTATTGTGTAATTGTTGTGCACGCATCCATGTGTTTGTGTGATAATTTTTGTATTGCAGTGCAATGAAATGGTTTTGATTTTCCATTGCTATTTCTTCTCTTTTTCCTTTTTGATTTCAATTTTCAAAATTGAAACGAAAAATCAGTCTCTGTTTTGATTGTGTTTTGATTGTGATTATTATAATTCATGATTGTATTAAAAGAAATTTCCCTTCGTTTCCCTAACCGTTCAAATTTTCCAGCTTTTGTGTACACACATACCATATAAAACATAAAACATATAACATTTTACATAGCGGCATAAAAGTTGTAATGGCATTTCAACAAATAGTTTTGAAAAACAAGAACAACGATCAACACAAATGTTTACAGCAAGCCTAAAGTGAATCTAAAACCTAAGGGATGCTTGATGATCATGTATTGACAGAAGATAACAAATAATTGCAGTTAGAAAGGATAAAAACCAGTTGTGCACCTTGTTCACATGCACAGGCTATACACATGCTATAATTAGACTTAACCGCATCATTGTAAATCCATGTCAAACAGTCTCCACAAACAGTCTCCACAAACATGTATAAATAGGTTTGTGGAAGTACAGGTTCACTATTACTAAACTCGGTGGAAATCCGGCTCAACAGAGTGCATATAAATCCTATTGTTCCCAATTAATTTAATATTTACGCAAGCTTTCACAGCCAACCAGTAAAATTCATAAGCTAGTTTATTACATATGACTTTACAAGCCACCAAGCTAATCTTGTATTGATCGATTATGAGGACAAATACATATGACTTTACAAGCCACCAAGCTACGTTACCCCCACCCATTAAGTGGTATATTAATTGCAATTCTACCATTCATAAATGAAAAAAAAAGTCTGCTCTTCTTTGCTTTTGATTTTTTTGCCTTACGCTTAACTGACACATAAATAAATTAGCACATCCTTCCACAACAGTATGAAGGAAAAAAGAAGAATCAGAAAAGAACCCTTTGTACAAAACACAGTAGTTAATAGATGTTTTCCGGTGTGCATCGTCGAAAAGATGTTAAGTTCAGTATCATTTTCACGCAACGTTTTATCATTAATTTTGGCAAACCAGTTTACATTTATGACTCTGACATTCATGACAACATGATAAAGAGAAAAAGTGCACATAACATCATTAACAGGAATTCCTACATAAAAATTGATTACTTGCATGTTTCTAAATATCTTACCTCTGTTAAGTCTCGGTCCTTTTTCCCCATTGATACTTCTTGTTCAGTTATCGTCAACCTAAAAAAAGAAAAAGAAAATCAGTATACAAAGTGTTAGAAATAGCATATTACCAGTATGGAAGAATTTATCTGAAATACACAAATGGTTTAATAAACGACAATAAAAAATATCAATATACATATTGCCACAAACAACAACAATAAAAGGAGAAAACGTGTTATGCCATAACAATTAGAAGCTAAATAGAATACATCATGCAAATGAAAGCAGAATAGAATACACATCAAAATAGCATGCTGGTTTATTTACTAGTGCCTAATATGTTGAAAAAGGGTGACACAATATTGGACTTTCATGTCCAGGTCTAGTTGCATATCAATTTAAGTTCAATCCCAAATTTTGAATCTTATATATAAAAATCATATATGATGGTAATAATTGAAAATAATAAACAGAAATACTTTTCTAGAATTGAAAATGGTTATATGACAAACAACAATAAAAGATATTTATTTCATACCAAAATGCCCTCACAATCCTTTCTTATGTAACTTTCGTCTCCATTGTCTACATCTCTATCATCAATTTGTGACTCGTCTACAGGTTTACTAGTTGGTTCTTCATCCTCATCATAGTTTTCTAACTCATGAAAACCTCGAGGTGGTGCTTTCAATACAACATACCAATTTGATGAGTTGCTTTCTTTACAAAAAAAATACTTGTGTAGCTTACGTAGCTAAAATGAAAGGGTCACTTGCAAATTGATTTTGAAACTGGTGCAAATTGACTAATGTGAATCCATCTTCAATCTTCACTCCACGATTAATATTTGCCCAGTCACACTTAAACATGACAAGTTGAAATCGGATTTTGTTTAGTAATAAAATCTCACATAGAACCCCATAGTAAATTATTTTCTCAATGGACCCATCTTCATGAATAGTACTTGCCTCGATAGAAACACCACTATTTTGTGTAGACTTCTCATACTCTTTTGTATGAAAACGTCGACCGTTAATAACATAGCAGGTATAAGATACTATTTGATGGCAAGGTCCATACGAAAGCCAATTTACTATTTCGCTAACATTCGATGTTTGTCTATCATCTTTAACCTGAAAAAATATAATAGTATATAACAAATACTTCTACCTCAACGTTATCTATCCGAAACTAAATTTATAGCACTTTCAACCTTTTTTTCAAACCAATCGCTAAATGCCTTTGAATGCAGCTTTGAAAGTTCTACATCATCTCGTGAAAGCCGAGGATGCAAACGTTTTAGCTCTTCCTTGTGCATTCTATACACGAAAATGCATGAATCAAAAATTAAGTTGTTTCAAATATAATAGTTGTATTAACTTTATACTTACTCTATATACGGCTCCACTTCTTCGGTATTGAACAACACATAACGTTGAGCAGCATTAATCACATCCTTGGTGACTACCATAGGTTTTCCTTTGGAGATAGGACGTCCCTCAAGTATGGAATCACTTTGTTGCACTTCATTTCTATTTCTTCTTTTCCCAATTTCTAACCCATCTTTAATATATTCAGCACAATATTTCATGCATCCTTCGGAAGAATAGCGTTCAGCTATGCACCCTTCGGCCCGAGCTTGATTTTTAACATATGCTTTCAATGTTTTCATATACCTATAATCAAGATGCATACATAAAATGCCCCCATAGATACATACACCATTAACTACTTTAAATACTCATGTTAAAATTTTACCTCTCAAACGGATACATCCATCGATATTGTACTGGACCACAAATTCTTGCTTCTCTCCCAAAATGTACTGTCAAGTGAACCATGATATCGAAAAAGGAAGGAGGGAAGAATCTCTCAAGATCACATAGTGTGACCGCAACCTGATTCTCGATGAATTCTAATTTATCTCTATCTATCACTCTTTGACAAATGTCATTGTAAAAAGAACATAATCGATGTAATGCATTCCTTGTTGCTTTGGATAGAAGTCCTCGCAGTGATACAGATAATAGTTGTTGCATCAAAACATGATAATCATGAGACTTCAGATTTGAAATTTTATCTTGTTTTGCAAAAGCAATTTCCAATATTGGAGCTATATCCATCAAGTACTTTTAAGTTCCTCATTCTATAGTAAAATATCTCTTTTTCTTGGTCAGTTTAAGTGCATGGTGCAACTGGAAGTAACACTTTGCTTCCTATATCTATGGGATGCAACTTTTTTCTAATACCCATTACTTCTAGATCTCTACGTGCATTGATGTCATCTTTTTTTTTTCTTTAATATCAAGTAACGTGCTAAGAATGCTCTCACCAATATTTTTTTCTACATGCATTACATCTAGATTGTGACGCAAGGGAAGTGCCTGAAGAAATAAAAATAATTTCATGTAAATACCTAACGATAACATACAAGATACTTTGATAGATAAAAAATTTAAGTTAAAATTTACCTCCCAATAAGGCAAATCAAAAAATATCGACTTCTTCTTCCATATTTGACTTCGGTGTTTCTTCCCATCTCCTCTTTTCCTTTTCTTTATTTCTTTTCCTTTCTCTTCCTCTTGTGGCTTTTTTCCCCATTCATTACAAATATCTTTAATACAATCGAAGATTTGAGCACCGGTTTGTACTGGAGGCTTTTGTCTATTCTCTACAGTTCCATCAAACAAGTTTTTCCGTTGACGATACTCATGATTAGGGTCAAGGAATCTCCTATGACCCAAGTAAGCACACTTCCTACTAAAAGGCAACCAAGTCGAGCAAGTATTGACGCCACAAATAGGACATGCTCTCTTACCCTTTACTGTGCAACCTGCTAGATTTCCATAAGCTGGAAAATCACTTATTGTCCACATTAAAATGGCTTTTAATTTGAATTCACTACGACTATATGCATCATAAGTCTTTACCCCTTTGTCCCATAATTTTTTTAGATCATCAATAAGTGGTTGCAGATACACATCGATATCATTTCCTGGTTGCCGTGGCCCATGAATTAATAAAGATAACATCAGATTGTCTTTGTGCATACAAAGCCATGGAGGAAAGTTGTATGCAACAAGAAACACAGACCAACAACTATACTTATTGTTCGAATTGCCAAAGAGATTAAAGCCATCACTTGGAAGACCAAGCCTTAAATTTAGTGAATCGGATGCAAAAGATGGATACATCCTATCAATTGTAGCCCACTTAGAAGAATCCACTGGATGACGTAATTTATCATCTTCACTCTTATGGTTGCTATGCCATCTCAATTGCTCTGATGTTTCTGAGGACGTGAATATTCTTTTCAATCTAGGTATTATTGGAAAGTATCTCAAAATCTTCTTAGGTATTTTGGCATCCTTTTCGTTTGTCTTTGTGTTGATTTTTTTCCAACGAGACTTACCACATTTAGGACAAAAATCACTATGTGCAAGCTCTTTTCGAAATAGACAACAATCATTCACACATGCATGTATTTTCTTGTAGCCTAAACCAAATGATTTAAGCAGCTTCTTTTTCATACGTGGAATTAGGAAGCGTGTTTTCTACAGACAACATATCCTTCAAAAGTTTAAGAAGTTCTGTGAATGTTGTGTCAGTTAAACCGTTTCGAGCTTTGTGTTTATACAGAAGTATTGTAGCTGATAGCTTTGTGTAGCTTGTACACCCGGGATACAAAGGAATTTCAACATTCTTCAGGATCTCATTAATCCCTTCTCCATGTCTTACATTAGCATGACCTTCCATCTCCTCATTACATATTTGTGTATCTAAGTACATTCTATATGCATCTGACACTTCATTACCTTGATTACCTTCATTTTGTGAAGGACGTTCTTCCCTGTGAAAAATCCAAACATCATATGTTGGGTCAAATCCATAACAAATCAAGTGTGACACGACATTCCTTGGCGTTTCCCTGTTAAGATTCCGACATTCTAAGCAAGGACAGATAATTTTCTCCGGATTTCCCTCTCTTTTTGCATGCCCATATACAAAATTCCAAACAGCTTGCTTATATTCTTTTGTCATTCTATAAAACATGAAAATATTGGTAATCAATCTAAAATAATTGCAACTATGACACTAATAACCAAAACTAACAAAACCTTGGTAGATAAATCCATGTTTTGTCCATCTTGATGATCCTCTAATATCTTAGCCTTTCCTAAAAACCTGAAATTCCCAAAATCGATCAATGGTGTGAGTGATAAGTGGGTAGTCGAAACCTAAAACCCTTTCAACCCCTAAAACGAGCCATGTTTTTCCTGCAGTCTATAATGTTTATCTTTTGTACTTGAAACCTAATTCGACTAAATTAAAAAAAACTTGGTTTCTAACTAAAGAATATCGAACTTTGGTTTAGTTGATTATGCACGTAAGCAAACTACCTACATATTTTTTTTCCATCCTTTTGGAAAACCTCCTATGCTAGTTAAATTCACTCCAAGCCATAGCCTCTTGGAATACTACTGATATTAGGGAGACCAGTAGAACTTGCACATTATGTATTTATGTTCATCTACTTCATCTAATCTAGAAATTGACAATGTCAGTGATGTAATAAAATTAGTTTAAATTTTAAATCAAATACATTCATTTCTCCTTTAATTGTTTGTATCGAGTTACGTTTTTATTGGACTAAATACTGCTACCAAAAATGTGTTTACAATACGCAGCTGATTTGCATTTTCTTCATTTTGGCAACCACGACAACTTATAATGCTGACCGAGAATCCATAGTACAACGGCGGAACTATTATGGGGCTAGTGGGGCCCCAGCTCCCCCACCCCCAACCAAAAAAAATCACAAGTACTCGCTATAATGTTTATACTAAAGTAATCTTGATGAAAATGAATCTCTGGAATTTGTTTGTGGCAGAAGCAAAATATGTGAAAAACAAGTTCGTGAGGCCTTAAGCTATATACATAACAACTGAACATGGTTTGACTTTAACTTTTCCACTACAGTTTGCTTTGTTTTATTTTGATGCAAGCTTCTTTCTTACATTAACTAATATTATATTACTGTAGATGCAACTAGGTATATATTAGGATTATTTTATATGCAATACATTTTTTCAAATCTTGTTTTCTATCCAGGTTTAGGCAAATCAATGGGCTTCCTCGAAGATATGAATTTAGAAAATATATACATTTAAGTGGTTATTTGAGACTAAAAAGCACAAACATTTGACAAAATAGTTGCATTTTGTATTCTCATGAATCAAAATAATTATTGCTAGTTACGTGATAAGTATGACATATTTTTCAATATATATGAATGTTTTGAAATAAAGGCATTGCGCCAGTAAACAAATATACATGCTAAATATATATATAACCTTTTGCTGGATCTATCTTATTCAAGTCGGTTGGTATTTGAACATGGTTTAGGTCAAAAAAAATATCTGTATAATTATTATGTATAATGTGCTAATTAACCAAATCATATGCCTAATATAAAGACTTGACACTTTATTGTCAAGTTATCTAGGTTCCATATTCATAGGTTTAATAATATTTATCGTGAATAAGAATTGGAATCCTTTAAGTGAATTTGATTGCATGTTCAAAATTTGACCAAACTTCTTTCTTCAAGGGGTGAACAAGCAGTTTGTTCTGTTTGTAATTGATAAAAAATTTCAGAACCATAATAACCATTTAACCAAAATAAAAAAACGCCAAATTCTAATTGAACTAATATTTTTCAAAACCAAAATCAATTGAACTGAAAAAGCTGGTTCGATTCGGTTGATTTAACGATCTTCCTTATTTCTGGTATGAAGTTCAAAGTTTAAGGTCTAAATCTATTCATATGGATGACAATTATGTTTATGCATCCATGTTCTCAAATAGACCCCAGCACCAATAAAATAAAAATATATAAATAATCGGTATTATTAACCCAAGCATCTGTTATTTATCAAATCTTCAATAGACCTACATAAAGTGGATTTTTTTTCCGCATAAATCACTTAAAAAAATTAAATAATCATGGCTAACCTTTTGAAACTGGCAGTTTCAAAATCAAAATCTAATAAATCCGCAAAAATATTTTTCTGCAATACATGATATGTAAGGGTTAAATAATCATGGCTAACCTCTCTATACATGTAGTTTAAAAAACAAAATTAAATAAATCTGCAAAAAATACTTTTCTGTGATACATGGTATGTGAAGCAATATTGTTGAAGACCAAAATATATTAATATAAAAAAAATCATATTTTTATCTATGTAAAAAACCTAACAGCCATGTCCTTAGATGTAGGGGTTAATTTTACATTTGAACATGAAGAAAAAAACGTGCATGAGAAAATATGAAAATAGCAACATATCATGAAATTACCAAATCAGTAAGCCTCAAAACCCTTGACATGGAAAGAGATAGCGGCAATAAAAGCTTCCCCAGCTCGGCAATTGCAGAAATGGTTATTTTGTATTATTTTGGCTAGCCAACCATTTGAAAGGACTATTACAAATATTTCATATTATTTTATACATTAGATTCTTGCTAATGTGTATGTGTGTGTATATATGCATATTATCCTCCATATGTCTACTAACTTTTCATTGCTTGTTAGAACAACTTCAGCCTCATTCTAAACACTAGGTGTTTTTTTTGTGGTTGTTTTAGGAAAATTTTCACCCCAAAATAAAAATCACCTAGGATAACATATTCCAGACATTTATCCTCTTTCAGTAGCCTCATTCATAGAAGGTTCTAGTTTGCTTTAGAGATAATAAAGAGTAGTCAAAATCATTAATTTTTTTGTCTCTCTATTTAGTCCTATGTATAGCAAATTACATGTGTTACTTGTTCACCTAATTGAAGTATCCTTTGACTCATAATAGTTATCCATTAGAGTTCTAAAATTCCATGTGATTACTATAGTTTTTCATATTATATTTTGCTATTTTGAAAGTGTTATTTTGTTAAGAATTCATCAAAAGATTTAACGTCGTTTGACACTAAACCAATTCTACTTGCATTAGCCTATGTGTACTAATATTGAATAAGTCAAAATTTAGTGCTTGTAAAACAATAATGTACAAGTTTCTTACAAATTAATCATAATAGAATATGGTTTCCTTCTCTCAAAAATATTAGTAATATAACACTATTAATAAAAAAAATCAAAAGGATAATAAAGGAATACTATACTGGTAATTGGCGAAATAGTTGCCAAAATATTTTATTATGTGCTAGTAATTGCCAAAATAATCCCTATAATATTCAACAAAAATTTACAAATTCAATATCAAAGGATATTAGAATAAAAATACTAAATGTACCTGTTTTAAAATAAATTTAAGCAAAAGAAAATCAAAAGGCGAACTTTTGGTTGAAGATTAGAGATGGGAAGAAAACTTTCATTTCTGATGGAGGCAGTTATATGGCATTAGGACATCGAAGGAAAAAAAATAGTTTCCACCGAAGGACTATCAAGATCAGTGAAAATAAAAATACATGGGAGGCAGTTATGCTAGCAGAATTGTGACGCACTAATCAAATTGGAGGAATGTAGTTTTTATCATTTGAGAATGTTGATAGAATCAAAATTTAAATTGGTTCACTTCTTGAGAAAATAATATCAATTAGCTTCTAAAATATCATGAAAATTGTACCGTATGTAGGATAGTTTAGTTTTGTGCTAGAAAAAAAATCTTTTGTTAAAATTATGCATCAAGGTAAAGCAAGAAAAATTTCATGGAGAAACACATTTACTAAGTTGACGAAGAACATACATGAGATGGAAAGTTGTCGATCAAATTTTTTTTTTTTCAAAGGAAAACATGACAAAGTTGATGTGTATATCATATAGGCATACTAGAGCGCGTTTCCACAATATTAATCCAGAACCGGAATGTTCATATCCCAATAAAATCTTAACGTGAAAGCTTCAATCGTACCCTTTACTATCCAGAAATAGTCATTTGTGCCAACCTGTTTTCTGCCAGGTTGTTTTTTAATTAATAATTATCATAGATCAATCACCAATAACTAAACGTTACTATATTTAAGTCGATCATAGGGAATCCAAGCCAACAAAAATTTGTCAGGAGCATAATACGAGGGATTAAAACCAAGCAATTTACTATTTTATCTCCTTCATACATAATAGTTTCATACTGATTTGAGAACAACTTCTACAGTAAAACAAAATTGAATCTTAAATTCGTTTCATCACAGATTTGAACAGGATGGATTAATTGAAATCGAGCAAGCAATTACAACGAAGGAAACGTAGGCTTGAATTTTACCTAATACCAGAACGCCGCCACGAAGCGGATCGATTTTGAGACTGGAGATTGAACGTCGGCACGAACAGAGAGCTCCTGGACGGATCGATTGAATGAGATGTCGAATGGCGGCAGATCGATTGAAGACAAAGGAAACGTGGGATCGCAAACTAGGGTTAATAAGTGGAAAGCGAGGAAAGGAGACAATAAGTTTCACGCAACGTACAGAAAGGTTAAAAAATAAAACGCGTTCTTACTTTCTGAAATTGAGTACTACTTGGACGCGTGACTAATTGCAGAGGATTTTTTATTAACTCATGTACTTGCACTTATTTTAAAAGAAACAATAATAACTTTTAAGATTATATGGGAACTAAATTATGATTATCAAATATCATACATTAATAAATATATTAATTAGTAATAATTAGCCCACATTAATATATAGATATGTATCAAATAATAATTATTTATTGTATTATGATAATTACTTATTAAAATCTAACTCATTATTTACTAATTTTATTGATTGCTTGTTATTTCGGAACTATAACCAAATGTTAATCATATAATTTCCAAATATATATATATATATAATAATAATAATTTTCAATAATAATAATAATAATTTTCAATACATACATATATATATATATATAATTATATTACAGCAGGATATTACTTGGAGAAAAAATAATTTTCAAAAGTATGTTATTCGCAACAGGCTTTACCACTTGCAAAAAAATTACAGTTATCGCAAGTGGTAAAGAAAGTTGCTAAATATATATTGTTTGCAACTAGTTTGAAATTGTAGTTACAAATAATATTTCTAATGCAACAGGAATGAAAGTGCAGTTGCTAAAAGTATGTTTTTGCAACAGGCACGAAATTGCTATTGCGAAAAATGTGCTTTTCGCAACAGGAAGAATAAGCCTGTTGTTAAATCTTATCTATTGCAACAGTAACAAAAGGCATGTTGCTAAATATCATTTACTGCAACTGTCATTTGAAGCCTGTTGCAAATAGCTAGTTGCAATAGGGTATTTTTCTTGTAGTGATACTAGTTTCAATATCTCAGTGTTGTCCTATATTCACAATAAAACTTGAATAGGGATATTTAAGAATTATAATATTTAATATATTATATTATCTCATGTTCAAGTCACTTATTTGATACTATATAATTCTATATTATTATTATAAGGATTTCTATTATGTTAATACTTATATTATGTAGTAAATATAAAATAACATTATTTTTTATTCAAAATAAATATATAACATCAATAATGTTACTATTCACATCAAGCAGATTGCTTCTAGGGCATAAAATCTAATACTAATAAAAGAATTCTAATTCATGTGTTATAATTTATATTTTTGGAAATAAGGTTCTTTAAATATAAATTTATTTAATAATAAAATTTATTTTAAAAGTTGAACTAATGAAATAATTAAATTTCAAAAGATATATAAAAATAAAATCTTACTAATGATGAAAATATATTTTAAAGTGTCAATAATTTTATATACCTGAAATCGATGAAATATGTCTTCTTTGACTTCACTAAATTAGTAGATTGACAAGGATGAATAATTCTTGGATCTAAACATTTTGTAGAATATATGATACGTCAATTTGAATTGAAAACAGATCTATAATTCAATGATATAATTACTTATATGTAAATGAAGGGATTTATATGCAATTTAGAGAGATGTAATTGAAATTGATTTAAATAAGGGCTTAAGAGGAAATAACATGAGCTATGGATTATCACTTAAAGACTCAACCCAATTCTTACTATCAAAATAAATACTGTATTCTTTCTTCTTTTATTAATCGAATCCCAAGATCGTTTTTAAAAAAATCGCATAGAAAAAAAAATCGTGCGCACTTGAATTAATATGTGAGAGGGAGAGCAACCTAAGGATAAGTTCATGGGCTATAAGGGCATGTGATCTTGTCATGTTATGCTCGTAGGGTGAAGTGATGTAAGTTGACATGCGAGAGCATCAGCTTAGGGTGTGATGAAAGTTATGACAAGCACGAGTCAATGGCACCACTAAGGGATGCCACATGCTTCTCTTGTCGTAGGCATTTGTGGAGGTTGGTGGTGAGGCTAGTGGAGATGTTGACCTACGAATGTATTGTACATGAGGAAATAAGTTGTTTTGGTGTGTTGGGGGTAAATTCATGGGTGAAAAATGCAGCATATCGTATTCTATTGCTTTAGAACATTAAGGCTTCACTTGGGATTTTATATGATTTATTCGTTTAACTCATAATAGTATATCTAATTACAAATATTCCTCTTTGCTTGCTTGGTTTAGTTTATGGAACACTTATGAGTTGATTGTGTAAATCTTTGATTGTTAAGGTTAAATTGGATGATGTGGTTTAAATACAGATGCATGTTATAACTTCAGTTAGTTTGATGCTTGAATTGGTTAAATCATATGTTTAGATTAGTGGATTCGAATCAGTGATATTCCATAGCATATATGTTAAAAATAATAAAGAATGTATTGATTCCATAGTTAGATAATACAAAGGTCACGTAATTATTAAATGATCAGAGTTGTTCGAAAGAAACTTAGATTATAAATATAAATTCAACATTATGGAATTATGTTTCTAGAGAGTGCGCATTAGATATTGAATTTTCGATGAGTTTATTATATAAATTGTCTAAATGTTTTCAAAAGAATTTAGAAATGGAATTCTATCCATTTTGATCCATTGGAATTTTGGTTATGAAACATAATTAAATTATATTATAATGTTTATTTATTTATTTTTCAAAAGTTTACTTAAAGCTTTTAAAAATTAGTAAAATCAGATAACAAAACCTTCTCAAATTTACTGCTTTGAGTATACAAATTTTTGGAATTTTTTTAACTAAAATTTAAGATAAAGCTTTATTTTATATATGAACACGAAATTACGAAATTATTAATTTCAGTATCAAGGTATTTTAGTTAGAAAGAGGTTTAAACTGTTTTGAAAAGTATTCAAAAGCCTTTTTGTAAATAAACCTCTTTTTTGAAATAAAATTTAAAGATTTAATAAAGAATTTGTGAAAATTACATCATTGTGAATATAAATATGTTTAAAAACTCCTTTAGTTTATTTGTAGTGGAATTTTCATTGAGATCTCAGGCTTTCTTATAAAACAATATTTTATTTCAATTTCTATTGAATCTTTTATTTTTTTTATTATATAAGAAAGTTTAATAAACGATTGAATTACGGGATTGGTAGGACCTTCTTTAAAATTCTTTGGCTTATTAATATAATTTGTTAAGTAGAGTTTCAGTGGAAATTACTATATTTTAGTAAAGCAGAAATTTTGCTTTCTGATATAGGATAGTTTTTTAAATACTTGGAATAATCTGAGTTTCAGTAATTGACGTTAGAGTTCAATTATCTTAGGGTGTTCAGATTTGATTTTAAGCCGAGAGATCCTAAGAGATGATAACTCATTTTTTCATTGAGCTGGGAGTCTATACATTTTAGAGCATAACAAAACTACTTTATAATATGTTAGCAACCTTGTCGTTTAAGGAAAAACTGCTTTGCTAGGTGTTAGCGACCTCGTCATTAAGGATAAAACTGTGTTGCTAGGCGTTAGCGATGTTGCCATTGCAGACCAAACTGGTTCAAGATGTGTTAGCGAGCTTGTTAGGGCTAGCATAATTACTTAGGAAGGTTTAAGCGACCATGCCATAGCTATCATAATCTTTTTGGATCTGGGATTATGATTATTTATTAGCAATGAGTTTATTTGACCTTGCCATGGCTATCATAATCTTTTCGGATCTGGGATTATGATTTTTTATTAGCAATGAGTATGTAGCACCCCATAAATATATTTATACATATATGTGTATATATATAGTAGACTAGATAATTAAATAATAATAATAAGATAAGTAAACGTTAAATGTAAAACAACAAAAAATGGAATTTTGGACAATTAAGAATTTAGCCACGAAAATATTATATTTTTGTATGTGACGAAATTCAGATACGTTTTCGTATATAAGATGTTGAAAACGGTGTCCGTACGAAGAAATTATAATTTGATGAAATCATATGGTAAATGTATACATATAAATGTTTGAATCAATAATGTATATAGATATCTTAGGGATATAACGACATAATTAGAATAATTAAACATTCCCTTAGATGAATTTGAATTTCAAACTAATTGATAAGAACCAGGGGACAAAGAATATATCACATAAGGAAAAGAATTAGTAATAAAAGCTAAGTAATAAATTAATTAAATAACAGCATGCGCCACCAAGCTCATTGTGTTAAATTTGGGTGATACAAAATCACATTTAGATGGAACAAATATGCAAAATGGGAAAGTAAATATATTCAATATGGAATGCATAAATGCATTGATTGCATTTGCATGAGATGGATGCATGGATTATTTTCTTCCATATTTGCTATTGAGTCATTTGTTGCCATTGTAATTTGCCTCCATAATTTATTACCATATGATGGTGATTTGATTGATGACTCACATACATTTCACTGGCTATATATTGAGGGGTAGACTTCTTAGTAAACCCATCCTGGCATGGAGCCAGTGATCCCCAATGGTATCTCTTCTTGTTATGCCTATTTGAGGTTATATGTAAACTCTTTTTGTGTAATCTCTTGTAATTCTCTCTATTATGTGAAATAAAATCTCTCTCTTTTGAACTGGACGTACACTATCTCGATGATAGTGGAACCAGTATAAATATTGTCTCTTTTCTTCTTTATAGTTATTTGCTATTTCTTTGTAGTAATAGAATAATTGCTATCAGATTAGTTTGATGTACGATTGGCAAATCTAGATCCTGCTTATTGTTCTTCCGCAATGGCGCAATTTCCCCAACAAGTGGTATCAGAGCAAGGCGATTTGTTTTAAATTGTGCATCAATAATTTCTACAAAGGTTGTAGATTCAGTGGTGCTTATTCTATTACAATTTTGGGAGAAAAGGAAGACTTTGGTGGACGAGATTATGTTGAGAGTGAAGAGCGTTCCAATCTGGGAACTTTGACGTGATAAAGAGTTTAGTGTGTTGAAGAGACCATTGGATTTGGAAATTATATCTGATGTAGCTGATTTTGGTGACGGATTTGACGCCGTTGAGGCTTATCAACTTATGATGCCGTCTTGGAGAGTTCAGTTCATAGAGCTGATTTTGGCGAATTTGTGCCATCGTCGATTTTGTGATGCCGTCTTAAAAGAGGTGCTACATGCAGATATGTGGAAGGAGAGAGAAATTTGTTGCATGCAGAGATTTGGATTTTGGCTCTGTTTTTTTTAATTGGTGATTGAGAGAATTATTTTTTGCCTTGGCGGTGTTGAGATTACTTTGGTGTCTGCCTTCTTTTTTATTTTGGATATTTGCAACATTTTGTTGGCGGGCTGGGACGTAGTCTGAGCTCGTTAACAATTGTGTGATGGGGGGTGGCTTTGCTGGAACCCATTTGGTAAATATTCATTTTTGGTGTACCTCATTATGAGATTTTGATTGAAGGTGGAGTTCTTTTGAAGAGTTTTTTGATGTGAAGAGAATTTAATTCGAGATGGGGTGTTGCAGATATGTGATTTTGCATCAAGGTGGAGATGTTAAATTTGGGTGATACAAAATCACATTTAGATGGAACAAATATGCAAAATGGGAAAGTAAATATATTCAATATGGAATGCATAAATGCATTGATTGCATTTGCATGAGATGGATGCATGGATTATTTTCTTCCATATTTGCTATTGAGTCATTTGTTGCCATTGTAATTTGCCTCCATAATTTATTACCATATGATGGTGATTTGATTGATGACTCACATACATTTCACTGGCTATATATTGAGGGGTAGACTTCTTAGTAAACCCATCCTGGCATGGAGCCAGTGATCCCCAATGGTATCTCTTCTTGTTATGCCTATTTGAGGTTATATGTAAACTCTTTTTGTGTAATCTCTTGTAATTCTCTCTATTATGTGAAATAAAATCTCTCTCTTTTGAACTGGACGTACACTATCTCGATGATAGTGGAACCAGTATAAATATTGTCTCTTTTCTTCTTTATAGTTATTTGCTATTTCTTTGTAGTAATAGAATAATTGCTATCAGATTAGTTTGATGTACGATTGGCAAATCTAGATCCTGCTTATTGTTCTTCCGCAATGGCGCAATTTCCCCAACACATTGGGCTTTTTGCCTTTGAGCAGTCGACCGCCCTTCATCGGGAGGTGTTGACCGCCTGATGCGGCCCAAGCCTGGTGAGGGTGGTTTTGATTAGTGTATAGGATAGTTTTATAGGAAATGAACAGTTAAGATTAATTTATATTAATCTAACAGTTACCATTCGCTCACACTCCTATAAATATCACCTCATTCACCTCACAATTCCCTAAAGCCTCTCATTCTTTATGCTTCTATTCTGCTGCTGATATTCCAAAAATTAGATTGAAATAGGTTTCTTCTTCAATCCTTAATCTATTTCTTTTCTAATATATTTCTATTTATATTTCATTCTGGAATTTCTATAATTTATACATGAGACCCAAATTTATAATATTCCCTTATATACATTTGCAATAGAATTGAAGAACGACGTTTACAACATTCAAATAAGTGTTATTTCCTTTTCCTCAATCACCGTGAGTCGAAATAATATTTTTTAAAATAAATTCTATGTTTTGTAGATTTCATACTGATTTGTATGCGTAAGAAGATTCGGGTTTTCATGATAACATCATAATAAAAACCCCCAAATCTCTTATCTTTATATACCACAAAGTTGTCAATCAATATTTTGGGTTTTTGAATTGTTTGGATTATGCTTGAGGAACAATTTGGTGATTTTACTTTTGTTTAATTGGATTTGTCCATTTTTATGAAAGAGTTTGTGATATAAAAAAATTAAGATTTGGTTTGGTTTCATTATTTGGATAGGTTTAGATTTCCACTCTAAGTTGGAGAATTTAATGTATTCAGATTTAAAATAATCATATGTTAATGTTTTTATGTGCAACATAGAAAAAGGATTAATTTCATTCAAACAGAAGTTTATGTATGTATGTGTGTGTGTATACACACACACACATCTCTTATACTATAATGCAAAACCTTAGTCAAAGCAGTCAAATTGAAGCCTTTTGTCATATACCTAAACTTTCCTTAGGTAACTTCAAAAAAATAAATAATACGGTTTCCCTTTCTGTCTTTTTTGTCTGTTGACCACCTCATACCCACGTTTTCCAAAACCTTTTTCACCACCAATTAACTAACTACCTCATTTTACCCATCTTCTACCTCTTTTCCTCTCTTTCTTACTTTTAACTAGTGTGTAACCCGTGCGTTGCACACGATAATATTATAAAATATAGTTTTTAAAATTTTAATGTTAAAATATGAAATTTATTACACAAAATACGATGAATTCGACAAAATTAATATAATATGGCCTTGCCAAAAAGAATATATATATATATATATAATATAAACTTTTATTGTTGTTGTTGTTATATCTATGGTATATGTTATGTAACTTATATTATTTTGAAGTAAAACAACAGTTTTATTTCTCTTACTACTATGAGCAAGTATTCTTATTGAAATTGACATATTATAACTATTTTAGATGAATTAAAAAATATTATTTAATTTATTACTATAATACATACTGCATAATAGTACAACTTGCTAATAGTTTCTTATGATAAATTAAATAATATTTCATCTATTTTCATCGAATTCTTATATAACATAATAAACTAAGTATACATTATAGTGGTACAGAATATGAATTAACAATAGTAATAAAATGTGATCTTATAATAACAAATTTACATGTTATTCAATTATTGTATTATAAAATAATAATCAAATATGTTTTAATTATTTTTGTCCTTTATAATAACAAATTATATAATTTAAATATTATTTACAACAATAATATAAGTTAGTTCTATAATAAATTTCAAGGGGAAAATACCTTATTTTTAATATGAATATACATAGTAAAATTGGCTTATATTGTTGAGAGCTCTTAGAATAACGTACTAAATACTCTTTAAGGTTATTTAAATAATTAGAATTTAAGATTTCATGAATAGTTTAAACATATGGTCTGAAATATAAAATATCACCAAAGAATTGAGGAGGTTTAACAAATAATTGTACAAATGTTAAAATGCACGTATTTAAAGCGGGAATTGTTTTGTCTAATTTATGATAAATTTATTGAGATAAGTGAATAATAATATATTATAAAATGTATTGCATAACATCTTCAACATAACATGAACTGTACTAAAAAGATAACATTAAGTTACAAAGATGCACAATAAAGTATGTTAAAAATAATGCAGTTTTATAGAATGATTTTTAATATTATATAAATATAATTTAATAATAATTTATGTATAATATTTATATTTAACAATATGATAAAGTTGCACATGATATAATATTATAAAATATAGATTTTACCTTTTTAATGTTAAAGTTGAAACTTTATTATACAACACATGACAAAATTGGTAGAATAAATGTAATATACATTATTGTTGTTTATAAATGGTATATGTTATGAGACTTATATTTCTTAAAAGTAAAACAATAGTTTTATTGTTTTTACTATTATGAGCAAGTATTCTTGTTGAAATCGACATAAATTTTTTTTAGATGAATTAACAAGTATTATTTAACTTATTTATTTTATATATGTTAAATATGAAAATATGTAATTAGTTAAAATATAGTGATTTAAGGGTAAATAATATAAGTAGACTGAGAAGAATTTTCTAAAAAGATTGCGGGGATTTTAATGTGGAGTTATATGAAGTTAATAATAGAACTTTCTGACGTTGTGTATGATGAATTTAATGTTTATTTATCCATAAATGATTATTAATTTAAAGATTAACTTTGTTATTATTGTTTATGTACACAGATATATGCATGTGATATATATATATATATATGTATGTATGTATGTATGTATGTATGTATATGGTTAAACACATATTTTTCGTTTTTGTTTTTATTAATATGTGTGTATACATATATGATTGATATGTAGAGATCATTAAAATATTTTAAATTTGAGATTTCGTAAGTAATTTAAATACGTGGATCTAAACATGAAAGATAAAGAAACAGTCAATGAGTTTGTACATAACTATAGAAACATCAAAATATTGGTATTTAAAGTTAAAAACAGAATTCACAAATGTAGATAAATTTATTCGAGATAAATGAATAATAAATGATTTTTGCTAATATTATTCATGAAAACATTTATGATATATGAATTATATATTTTTATATTTAAATGAAAACTCTATTCAACTGCTTTTCATTTAATATATAACATAAAATATTTGCATTCATTTAATGTAATAATTTACCACAAATATGAATTAGTAAATAAATGATATTATTTAAATAACATCCAGGTAGTAACACATATGTCATGACATCATAAGACAAATTATCATTTTACATGTCAGAGATAAAATGAGAGGTTAGTATAACATGGTATGGAAAATGTCCTGTAAAAGATAAGACAATCTGAAACTTTTTTAAGCATGGGTTTCATACATAGCCATATATTATTGATAAATTATTAATTTCACAATTTAAGCACAATAGGTGGGAAAATTAATACCCATTCTGTAAATATCAGGTTCACACTTAGAAGGGAAAAAAGACCGTTATTTTACATTATGTTGCATCTTACTTGTATTTTGATATGTAGAAAGAGTAACACTGAATTTCATTTTACTCTAGAATCTGTGAACCACATTGCCCCTTTTGGAATTGTTGCATGCATAGATAATTTTAATAGATTTTTACATTCAAGGAAAAAATGATTATATGTGTATTCTTTCTCATTAAAAACTGCATTTATGTTGTTACGTAACTTCACAATTTAAGCACAATAGGGTAAATATCAACCATTTTAAGTGTCATAAATTGGATAGATTAAGCAATAATTAAAGATGAACAAACAAAGAGTAAAATGATAGACTGCTTATGCTTGTAGGTTATTCGTGATACATGGACAATTGTTTTTCTTTTTCTAGGATCATTTTTTATCAAATTTCTATTGAAATCGACCAAGATTTAACAGTAACATGCACTATATACTTGAGTAAGCTATTGAAAAGTAAAAAAGTTAATCCATAGAGTTTCGCATTGATACCAATAGAAATTGTTTTACTAACAGGTGCCCTTGTATCCCTTTCGTCTTATTTCTACTTACCTCATGGTGCGCCAACTTTGTTTGTTGCTTCAACATGAGTTAACCCTCTACTTTTACCTACCTTTATTTGGTTTTATTTTTAGTGAGTATTAGGCACATATCCCTAAAACCAAACTTAATTAGGCTCAGGTCCGGTCAAAAACTTATTGTAATTTTAGCCCCTATTTTTCGAAAATTCACCGAAATATATATATATATATATATATATATATCACGTAAATTCATAATTAATTAAAACACGTAAACGCTAAAAAATTCAGATCAAAAAACAATCAAACAAGACGTCAAAAAACAAAAAAACAGAAAAAACAACGAAAATACAGTTTAATGCATAATAGTATGCAAGTATTTGTATTTTCCTGCATACGTCCGTGCATGTTTTCAACTCATGCATATGCATTTGATTTTTTTATTTTTTTTTGCATACATCTATGCAGATATTGCGTAATTTTGGCATACAGATGTGCAAAAATTCACATGCATAAGTATCCGTTCAAATTTCTACATGAAATACTTACATACATGTCTGCAGGTAATCCAAATAGTTGCACACATATAAGCAAGTTTAGGTCCATATTTTCAGTACAAAACAACGTATGCAATAGGTGCATACATGTATGCAACTATTGGCAAAAGTTGCATACATGTATGCAACTTATTTTTTTCCGTGGACTTCCGAGAAAATTTCTAGATTTTAGAATTTTTTATTTTATTTTATTTTATAGCGCCAAAAATCTGGCCAGAACTTGAAATAGGCAGAAGTACTAGAATATGGGCGGAAGTTTTCAAAAACAGGGGGCGGATTTGAAGATGAAACATGACAAAGATGTGGTGTGTATTTAAAACTACAATAGGGACGTGAGGCAAAAGTATCCTTTATTTTATACGCATTAAAAAGTAGTAAAAATTCTAGGAAAAACCAGGGTTCTAGATTTGATATGATACATTAAAAAATCACATATCATTATTGCATAAGCACAATTTAAAACATTCAAACAAAACAAATTTAATTTTGTTGTCATCATAATGTTTCTCCTTCATTACACGTCTTTACATAGTAAATTAGTATGGTGAAAACTTGAAGCAGATTTTGTATGTAGACTATCGGTCGGTGCATGGAAGATCTTAAAAATTATGACCATGGATCAAAAAGTTTAAATATGGATTATGCATCTACAGAAGAAAATCTCAACCAAGTTTTATCATAGAACAAAAATGCTAATCTATTCTATACTATAGATTTCCCATCAAAGATGTAAAATTTCCCCTTCTACATCGTCATAAACTGCAAATTAAGCCTATTATAAATACAAAAGAACACAGGGTAAGGAGGAATATCCGATGAATATTATGATACCACGTAGCATAAATTAAACCTGGTATAAAAGCAAAAGAATATTAAGATGAATTTAAGAGGTGATGTAGGATATTCATCTTGAACAATGGCACTTCCAAAAGAATTTTAATCCTCAAAGTGAAGCATTCTATAATATATAGATTTTCAGTACATAAATATGACAAACAATAATGATTAATATAAGGGAATAAACAACCATGTTCATATCCGAGTATTTCAAAATAAATATTCATAATAAAAATATATTGGAAAAGACAAACATATATAAAAATCAATATTTTGTTATTAAATGTATAAGTCAACTCGACCACCATGTTCAAGCTTCTACCAATTGCCAATTAAGCAATTACAAAATTCAAATATTAAACTCCAAGTGATCTCAAAAACATGTTCTAGTTATTTGTAATCAAGATATTTTATAGCACCGTCTACCTGATTTGTACACTTGAAAAACATCACAAGCATGTAAAACAAAGAATAGTACATTTTCCTAACCATTAGTCAATAAATTTCAGATAAAGTAGTCTAAACAGAGACAAATTATAAGATATGTATGGTTTGATGTTATTTATTTACCATAAAAATTGGAGCCATAAACAAGAACTTGACTACATTTGCCCTGATGCCCAACTTCTCAAATGGAGTAGCTTGTGAGCTGAAGTCCTTGCTTAATAATTATTGTACAAAAGGAGGTGTGCCTACATAATAAAACAAAACATCCAGATTATCTAAATAATAACTGAACTTTACATCATGCTTATTTATATAAATATGATGATTTCATCAAACATACCAATATGGAATAGTTTTTAAAAAATAAGTAATAACAGCCAGTTAAATTAGGCAAATTTATATAATGGCCTAAGTTTCACTATTCTATCTCAAGTATATAGGCACGTCCAGATGGGCTAACATTAGGTAGGCTTACATCTAATCATAATATGTATGCATTAATTCAACCATGTGTGGACTATTCATAGTAAACCTACATGACGTGATATGAAAATTTTAAAATCGAACTCCAATTTATTTCCAAGAGAACATCTTTTTTGTAACTACATATAGATTTCCAAACATTTTATAAGTAATTTTTGAGTGTAGTAAATGCTGATTATTTCCAAGCATAAACTTATTGGTTATACAGGTTTTGTTGGAAAACAATGGCTGAGTCGCGGACTAGGTCGCTTTCTTGAAGACGATTCGGCGATTTGGTCAGAGGTGCAAACCAATTCGTTCCTTCGCCGCCGCCTCTAGGATAAAACAGCCTCTAAAATAGTAACTGATTTGCTTGCACAAACAAATCAGTGCAGAATTGCACTTTCGGGAAAAATACTGCTCGAAATTTGTTAGAAGTTTTAATGGCGGCTGAGAAGAAGAGAATATAAAATTCGGTGTTTTTCTCGTCTCAGATAAAATAGTATATATAGAACGAGAATTAGGTTTTGGGAGAAAATATCGGATCTGCTAAAATTTCGGGGGGATTAATTATTTTACCGTTGCAAAAAAAATTTCCGTTGCAGAATAAATATCGGTGCGCAAAATAATTTTTCCATAAAAAACGGTTCGAAAACAACTAAGTTTTATGGTCCAAAAATATAAGTGCCTACACCACAAAGCCCAAGCCCAAGCCCGAGCCCGAACCGAACCGGGCCGGGTCGGGTCGGTCGGTCGCGCGCGCGCGTGTGGTGGTCATGATGCATGGTCTCCCTCCTCACAACAATGCATGTATTGGGAGCCCAAGGCCCCAACATGACTTCTTAGAAACAAGTATAAATCCTTGCCTCTTCCCTATAATCCCATGATGTGGGACTACTCAAATATAGGAGCCATTCATACACTTATTCAATCATTTTTAATAATTCACATAATGTTTGTAAAAACATTTCCAACAATCCCCCACTTGAATTTTTAAAAATATTTTCGAGCAGTTTCTTAAAAAACATAAGATTGTGCATAAACAAAGGTGTCCAAGGACTTGAACCTTTGCATAGTGAGTAAGATTCAGTTTTTACTAGAGTGACATGTAGTCTTGAACTCTATTCCTGACATCAAACCACACACAACCTTTTTCTATAGTGCAATCAGATAAGCCCGTGCATTTATGGCCCTGCACGTCTATCCCAGTTTAGTGAATGCTCTAGAAGTTTTGCCCAAACTCCATAGGAAACGGCCACATTTCCACATTCACAAAGGTGAGTCTATCAAGAGCACTCCTGAAGGTAGGTACTCCACTCCAAATAGAGTATAGATCTCATTAAGAGTTTCTATTAACTCATCCTCTAATCACTTCAGGAATACATGCTTCTTGGTTCATTAAATAGCATGTTCAACTCATATCACTACACAACTTGTTATTACCCATTGAACCTAGTTCTTGGGATATCCAGTCATTTAGGTCGGGTTACCATTGTGCGTGAGTCAACAATCTAGGGGCAATAGTCCCATTCTTTTAGAATAGTTGTGGACTTTCTCTCTGGACAGTCCTTTCGTCAAAGGATCCGCCAAATTTTCCTCACTACGTACGTAATCCACTCTAACGGTACCTGTGGAAAGTAGTTCTCTAACCGTACTGTGCTTACGACGTATTTGTCGTCTCTTACCGTTATAATATCAGTTCTGAACTTTTGCAATAGCCGCGGTACTATCACAATGTATCAACACAGCCGGTATCGGTTTTTCCCATAAGGGAATCTCAGCTAGCAGATTTCTCAAGTACTCTGCCTCTTCACTAGCTGTAGCTAGTGCTATCATCTCAGACTCCATAGTAGACTGAGCCAAAATAGTCTGTTTCTTGGATTTCCAAGAAACAGCTCCTCCAGCGATGCTAAATATATAGCCACTGGTCGCTTTAGAATCATCAGATAAGGTATTCCAGTCTGCATCGGAATATCCTTCAAGTACAGCTGGAAACCTTTCATAATGTAATCCAAGGTTCATGGTTCGTTTAAGGTATCTCATTACCCTTTCAATAGCTTGCCAGTGCTATATACTAGGTCTACTGGTAAACCTGCACAATAATCCCACGACATAGGCAATGTCGGGTCTAGTACAATCAGTGGCATACCGAAGGCTGCCAATGATGCTCGCATAATCAGACTGTCTTACACCTTCACCAGTGTTCTTAAATAACTTTACACTGTGATCATATGGCGTACTTGCAGGTTTACAGTCAAAGTAATTATATTTCTTTAGTATCTTCTCAATGTAATGAGATTGATCCAAAGAAATTCCCTTTTCTGACCTAGTAATCTTAATACCAAGGATTACACTCGCTTCACCTAGATCTTTCATATCAAAATTGACACTTAATAAGGATTTGACTGAGTTTATGGCATGAATATTTGACCCAAAAATGAGTAGGTCATCTACATAAAGGCATATAATAGTGCAAATGTCATTCTCAGATTTGTAATAAATGCATTTGTCACTTTCATTAACTTTAAAACCATTTGAAATGATTAAGTTATCAAATTTTTCATGCCATTGTTTAGGTGCTTGTTTTAAACCATATAATGATTTATCCAATTTACATACTTTATGTTCTTGACCATGTACTACAAATCCTTCAGGCTGGTCCATATAAATTTCTTCGTCTAATTCACCGTTCAAAAAAGCAGTTTTAACATCCATTTGGTGTATAAGTAAATTATGAATGGAAGCAAGTGAGATTAATACCCGAATGGATGTTATTCTAGTTACAGGTGAAAAAGTGTCAAAGAAGTCTATATTTTCCTTTTGTTTAAAACCTTTAGCTACTAGTCGTGCTTTATATTTATCTATAGTGCCATCAGGTTTTAATTTCTTTTTAAGTACCCATTTACAGCCTATAGACTTACAACCAGGGGGTAAGTCTACCAAGTGCCAAGTCTTATTGGATTCTAAAGAATCCATCTCATCGTTTATAGCCTCTTGCCAGAAATCGGCATCTAAAGAAGATAAGGCTTCTTGGAGGTTTATAGGATCCTCCTCAATAGTAAAAGCACAAAAATCTGAACCAAAGTCTTTTATGGTTCTTGCTCTTTTACTTCTTCTAGGTTCAGCTTCAGAATTTTCATTAAGTTCTGTTCTAATAGGCATATTTGAAGTGCCCCCACTATTCCTTAATTTGAAAGGAAATTTAGTTTCATAAAAGTCGGCATCATTTGATTCAATTATATTATGTGCATTAAGGTCATAAAATCTATATGCTTTGCTATTAATAGCATAGCCTATAAATGCACATTCATATGCTCTACTTGCCAATTTTATTCTCTTAGGGTCTGGAATGCGAACATATGCTAAACAACCCCAAGTTCTAAAGTATGAGACATTGGGTTTATGATTCTTTAAAATTTCATAAGGTGAAATTTTATTCTTAGATTTAGGGATTCTATTCAGAACGTAGCATACAGTCAATAAAATATCCCCCCACCAATGTTTTGCTGCACCAGAATTTAATAATATGGCAACTACTAGCTCGGTAAAGGTCCTATTTTTCCTTTCTGCTTTACCGTTCATTTCAGGTGAGTAGGGTGCAGTTCTCTCATGTACTATACCATGTTGTTTATAGAAATCCAGAATAGAATTAGATTCATATTCTGTTCCTCTATCACTACGAAGTCTCTTAATTTTTCTATTTGCTTGATTCTCAATCTCAGTTTTGAATGTTTTAAACATGTCAAAAGCATCACTTTTATTTTTCATAAGATATACATATGTGAAATCAGAGCAGTCATCAATAAAAGTGATAAAATAACGATGTCCCTGTCTAGTTAAAGTGCCATCAAGTTCACATATGTCAGAATGAATCAATTCTAATGGTTCAGAAACTCTATCAACAGATTTGTGAGGTTTCTTTGTGATTTTAGCTTGTGTACAGAATTCACATTTATCAGATTCAGATTCTGTCATTTTAGGTATCATATCTAGGGTGCTCATATTACGAATAATTCGATTATTAACATGACATAATCTAGAATGCCAGATATTAAAATCACACAACATGTAAGCAGAAGTAGTCACTTTATTAGATTCAACATTCAGTTTAAACATACCCTCACAAGCATAACCCTTTCCCACAAAAGTTCCCTTATAAGTAAGAGTGTACAAATCAGCCCCAATAACTTGAGTGAAACCAGCCTTATTAAGGAGGAAGCCAGAGACCAGATTCTTTCTTATCTCTGGAGTGTGCATAACATCTTTCAGAATTACAGTTTTTCCAGAGGTGAACTTAAGTTCCACGTTTCCAATCCCCGCAACTGTAGTGGTGTGAGAGTCTCCCAACAGCACTTTCTGATTTTCAGCAGCCGTGTATGTAGAGAACATGCCACGATCATAGCAGACATGGCGAGAAGCACCAGTGTCTACCCACCAACCCTCTGATCCACCAACAAGGTGAATCTCAGTAACCATAGCCGTAAGAGGCTCCTCAGTCAGGTTAGCCTGCGGTGCAGAGCTTGGCCTGTTCCGGCACTTTCGTGCCATATGCCCTGGTTTTCCACAGTTGTAACAAAGAAACAACTGTCCAGAGTCATTCTTTTGGGCTGGTTTCTGCTGTCCTTTTGGGTTTCCTTGCGGATTCCCATTCTGTTTGTTGCGCCTGTTCTGATTCTTAAAAGATTTCTGATTTGGTTTCAGAACAGCGGGAGTGGTCTTCTTAGTACTGTTGTTATTCACAATCAGCACCTCTTCTTTCTGGTCCTGCTTGCGTGCCTCCTCCTCAATACGGAGGCGTGTAATCAAGCTTTCTAAGGAAAATTCCTTAGTCTTATGTCGCAAGACATTCTTAAAATCTTTCCAGCCTGGGGGTAATTTGTCAATGATAACAGCAATTTGAAATTGTTCGTCCAAGACCATACCTTCGGAGATGATCTCATGAGCTATTTTCTGCAGCTCATGAGACTGCATCTCTACCGATCTATCATCAGTCATCTGGTATTTTAAATAGCGGCTCACAGCATATTTCTTTGCCCCTGCCTCCTCTGTATCATATTTCTTCTTCAGTGCTTCCCAGATCTCTTTTGCTGTCTTTTCATCTGAGTTATAATAATCATACAGATCATCGCTCAGTCCATTCAGTATAAAATTCTTGCATAAGTAATCCTGTTCAGTCCAGGTCTGCAGTTGCTTTGACTGTTCAGTCCATGATGCCATCTTTGCTGCATCAGTCTCGTCAGGCTTTTCTGGTAGCTGCGGTTTTTCAGCAGTCAGAGCAGCCACCACCTTCCTGATCGTGAGGAAGAACTCCATCTTCTGACGTCAGCGCTTGAAATGCAAACCTTCGAACTTGAAAGGAGCAGCAGTCACCAGAGGGCCGTGAAAAGCAGAGGGAGGAGCAGAATCGTCCATGGTTGGGTTCGAGGCCATTGTTTCAGTTCGTCTTCAAATTGTTGGAAAACAATGGCTGAGTCGCGGACTAGGTCGCTTTCTTGAAGACGATTCGGCGATTTGGTCAGAGGTGCAAACCAATTCGTTCCTTCGCCGCCGCCTCTAGGATAAAACAGCCTCTAAAATAGTAACTGATTTGCTTGCACAAACAAATCAGTGCAGATTTGCACTTTCGGGAAAAATACTGCTCGAAATTTGTTAGAAGTTTTAATGGCGGCTGAGAAGAAGAGAATATAAAATTCGGTGTTTTTCTCGTCTCAGATAAAATAGTATATATAGAACGAGAATTAGGTTTTGGGAGAAAATATCGGATCTGCTAAAATTTCGGGGGGATTAATTATTTTACCGTTGCAAAAAAAATTTCCGTTGCAGAATAAATATCGGTGCGCAAAATAATTTTTCCATAAAAAACGGTTCGAAAACAACTAAGTTTTATGGTCCAAAAATATAAGTGCCTACACCACAAAGCCCAAGCCCAAGCCCGAGCCCGAGCCCGAACCGAACCGAACCGGGCCGGGCCGGGTCAGGTCGGTCGGTCGCGCGCGCGCGTGTGGTGGTCATGATGCAAGGTCTCCCTCCTCACAACAATGCATGTATTGGGAGCCCAAGGCCCCAACATGACTTCTTAGAAACAAGTATAAATCCTTGCCTCTTCCCTATAATCCCATGATGTGGGACTACTCAAATATAGGAGCCATTCATACACTTATTCAATCATTTTTAATAATTCACATAATGTTTGTAAAAACATTTCCAACAGGTTTCAAAAACTTAAAAGATATGTTATTTTATATATTGTGTAAATCACAAAAAATCATTTTTTGATTAAAAAAGCAAGACATTTAATTGTCAAAACATCACTAATAGTACTATATATCCAATAGGCTAATGAAAATAAAATTGAAAATGGATGCAGCACCTAATGAGTAAATAATAAAAAAATTCACTATCATTTAAGAAATATTTACATCTAACAGTATTGCAACATATAACTGGAAAATCACATGAACGAATAACCGTGATGAAAACACGCCAAAGCCGCGGTACACTTTCTTCGATGTGGAAGCTGAAATATTTTGGCAGCTTCAGACTTTTTCAAACCGTCAATTAAATTATGTTACTCTCTAGCAAATAGATGTAAATCCTCTACATAAAAGCAAACTCAAACCATTCTCATGTGATCGTCTTTCATTCACAAAAAGAACTCCAGTGTTTCCATGAGAGCAACTTGCAGTCATAAAAAGCAGTTAAATTCCTCAATAAATGACTGTAAATATAAATAATAATCTAGGATTAAATTTACACATGCATGACATGAGCCGTACTTGAAGAATTTTACCAAGCTATTGCATAAACCCCGAATTCCAGCTCCATAATCCTACTTGAAAAGTGAAAAGAAGCTAATAAACTACATACAGTCTTAGTTTCGAGAGTCACAATCCAATCTACTTATGCATATACTAAAGAACCATATTTGATTATTATCAAAACAGCTATATATAAAAACAATGAATCATACTTAGGTACATTAAAAAGACATTTGAGATATTCAAAAGCCAAGCATTTGCTTGAGATTCCAGATCTGATCCACTCATTTCCTACTTCACATGCAGGCTGTAGCTGTTATTTTTTTATTATCAGTTATCTTTGTTTTCTTGTAAAGTTATCGTTATGTCACTGATTAATTTGTACATTTAATTTCATTTTGTAACAAATTATTCAAAATTGAACTTCTAGACGAAACACATTTCAAAGAACAACAAATAACAGATTTAAACAATTAGATATTTTAATGATATAATCACATTTGTCAACTTAAAAATGATTTCTGTCAATTCTGATCATTTCAGCCAAAAGATTATCCCACATGTTTTATTCAAAACAAATTACGCTTTACAATGCATCACACTGAGAAGACAAACTTATTTCTCATGACCATGTTTGAGTCATTTTTGTATCAATATTTATTGATTACACTCATGTTTACATTGCAGAGCCAATATTGTAAATACCTAAAATTAGTCATGCATGCAACCTAGTGCCTTTGTCCTTGCCTTGCGATGCTGATATTCCTTATCGATATCCTTCAAATACAAATCAATGATGACAAATGTGCACAGCTAAATTTCAATGAAAAAGCTGAACATTTGAATTATGTACATACACATGCATATACATATAACACAAAAATTCACACAGACAAATAATGATAGTCCCTACTGATCTACCTTTGAAAATATAATTAAAAGCTAACATTAGCATTTTAAAACATAAAGGAAAGACAACAGCACACAGAAACATGAAACTAATATAGCTACTATCAAATAAAGTCCTCAATGACTTGGGACACATCAAGTTTATATGTAGTAAGATTCAAAGTATACATAATTATCCACTAATCAGAGCGAATAGCTTTGAAAAACAACAACCATATTAATGAAACTCAAAGCGAGATATCTTCAGCTTGGCAATTTTTCAGAGTCTAACAACAAAAGCACATCCCCGTTTTGCAATTTCCCTGGGAAAAAGCCTCTTCTAACATAATGTTCTAGGTAGAACTTGAACATGCATGGTTTTCCAATAATAGCAATGGTTTTCCAATAATAGCACTATAAAATATCACTACAGAGAAGATAATTATGTCAAACTTAATAAAATAAATGTATCTAACCATTCGGTCAGAAAAAAGATGTCTGCCCCTCTACTGAACTTAAACCACACCTGTCCTAGATGATTTAAATGTAACTGATAAATAAACATACCTGATAGAGTCACCTAGACATTACATCCAAGGGTTTGTTTTTGTTTATAATAATAAGTTATAGGAAAAATAACTTTTTACCTTTTCTGGAATAGAGAATGGCGGCTGGAAATCCTTCGTTTTCTTGGTATGGTTCTTGCTCATCTCTCCCGATCTCTCAATCTTTTCTGTCGAATTTACATCGGAATGAAAAAGAGAACACAACGAATTATTATGCTGGTATAGATCTATCTGTTGCACCCAAATTCCAATTCGTTCGATGTTATAAATGTGGAGTTCTAGGGCATATTGCAAGGAGTTGCAAAACTCAAATCAATGCTAAGATTACGGGAAATCCTACAGAGATTGATACGGTTGCAAAAGGATTCAATATTTGCATGAATGAGAGGTCGCTTGTTGCGGAGAGATGTTCGACCAAAGATAATGACCAAATTGTGCATCATCAAGTTCTGAATTCGGGTTTGGTTCTATTAAAGAAATATATTAGCATTCAAAATCAGATTCAAATCGTTAAAAGATGTCAAGAAGCAGGAATTAGGGAAAATGGTTTCATTAGACCTTCATTCGAGAATGGAGCCAGGCTTAACCTATACATGTTGTGTTTTGGCAAAACTTGGAATCCGATTGCAAGAATTTACGAAGACAAAGATGGATCTTTGCTCAAGGAAATACCAAAAGAGATGCTGAATTTGATCAGTGATGCAATTTCAGAAGCGCGCAAAGAAATCATCTTAAATAATGGTTGTGATGATGATCTGCCGAAAATGAATCCTGATACATGCATAGTTAATTTCTACAATCTAGATGGGAAATTGGGGCTTCATCAAGATAGAGACGAAAGTCGTGATAGTTTAATGGCTGGGCTTCCAGTGGTCTCCTTCTCCATCGGTGATACGGCGGATTTTGTTTATAGGGAAGAGAAGGATGATGGTATTTTAAGGAAAATATTGTTGGAATCAGGCGATGTTTTAATCTTTGGGGGTAAATCCAGGGGTATTTTCCATGACATTGATAAAATCCATAAAGATACAGCTCCTTTATCGCTTATTAAGGAGACAAAAATGAAGCCGGGGAGGATTAATCTCACTTTCAGGCAATGCGAGATTGGGAGAAATCAGGATAAGGTGCATGATAATTCATCAAGTAATGCTGGTCTTCGCTCGTTATCCTACGCTGATATGGTCAGAAAACCATCTTCTATCGCTGATTGGAACTCTACTTCTTGTCAAAATTCTTCCTTTGTTAATAAGGGAAAAACTAGATGCTGTTTCAAATGTGGTGAGCCTTCACATATTGCAAAAGTTTGTCGAAATGGCATCAGATGCTTTAATTGTGGTGGTATAGGTCATTGCAAGTTTAACTGTCATTTGATTCATAGGGGAAAGTCTGTATTTGATCTATTGCAGTACAACTGTATGAGAGTATGCCATAACATAATTTCGCTTACGGATATCTTTGTTGCGGATTTTTCTGAAAATATGAATGAAGCGGCATATATGTTATTATTGCTGGGTTGGCATCTAGAAGGTCTTGTGGATGGAATATTGTGGATTAAGAAGTTCGATAGCATTGAAACTTTTCCACCTTTGCCAAGACCATTGAATAGGAAAGAACATGCTATGGAATTTTGTCTGAATTTCTTAAAGTTTCGTACATGGTATGCTGAATCGTTTTCAAAAAATAGGAGAGCAGTCGAATTGATCTTGAATGAGATGTTGAAACATTTTGACATCATAAATATTGTTGTTAACTGTGACGGTGAAGTTGCCAACTTTCAGAACTTTTCGAACTCTGAAGTCCCTTCAGCTGAGTTGTTACATTCGGATAAGGTCATGGCGAAAGAGCAAATGTTGGAAGATGTTATAGAAATGAACAATGAGGAAATGATAGTGGGTTCAATAGATAATGGATGGGATTGGTGGCGCACGGATCCTCTGCTTAATGTCCCTGAGGTAAGGTTTTGTAGAGGTCTCACTGATATTCATGATTTTGCGGAATGTATGGAGGTGGTAAGAGAGAGAGACTGGATGTCAGGTGTTGATATTATTGACATGAACGGTTACAATGAAGGGGTGGTTGCTTCTAGTTACAGATCAACTTGTGTGAAGAGAAAAAACTGGAAAGTGGCAGATGATGTTGTGTTGAGGAATAGCTTTGGCTGTTTGGAGGTGGGCGAGACTTATCAGGATAGTTCATTGATTGAAACATTAGCAGATGCAACTTCAAATAAAAGGCAGTCTGTTACCTCTTCTAAGAATAAAAGATTCAAGGGTTTCAAAGTGGGGAAAGTCAAAATTGCGAATTATGGCAACATTTTGACAAAATTTAAGGAGGATAGGAAGGGTTCTGCAGCTGATGAACAGGTTGGTTTTGGAATTGTCGAGGGGGACTTTCAGCTTAAGGATGGTCTTAGTGGGCAGTTGATGGATGGTTATGGAGGAAATGGGTGTTTGGGAGGATCTGTGGTGCGCGGTTTTTCACTTTTACTGGGAAACGTGTTTGGTTCGGTGGTGATTAGTAAGTTGGATGTGAGTGTTTTCCTTCTATCACTGAGACCGGTTCATAGTGTTTCACCTTTGGTATATGTCATGCCTCATTCGGTGACGATTTCTGATAGCGATTATTGTGATTGAATTATGTTGCCGAGATCGTATGTTGGATTAAAGGAGTATTGTGAGGTGTTGTCTTGGGATAGCGAAGCTTCCTCTTCCACATCAGAGAAGAGGAGGCGAAGATTTGGGTCTACTCCCGAGGTTGACATTAGTTTTCCGAGTTTGATGGGGACTAGTGAGGTTCATGTTCATAGTAGTGATGCACCTTCTTCTTCGATTAGGAAGGGAAGGCGCAAGAGAGGTATTCCCAGTTCCGGTTTTATCCGTCGTAGTGCGAGGATCCGATCTAGCTCCTCTTCTGTTCGAGGTAGGTCCCAGAGTTCGATTGCTAGTTGTAGCACATCGGACTCGGGCTCAGGTATGATCTCTGTTTATGGTAGTGATTACTCTCCGTATGCTTTGAGTAGTTTGTCGATTAGCCAGTTATCTCAGCTTGCAAGTGATACTGCCTTTATTTTTACTGATATTGAGATTGATGCATAGTACATTAGGAGTAGAGAATTAGAGAGAGTTTCCTCCTTGAGTAGATGAGGATTGTTAGTTGGAATATAAGGGGTTTAAATAAACCTAAAAAATGTGACAAGGTTAGGACTTTTTTTTGTAGATCAACATATTGACATTGTTTTGCTACAAGAGACTAAAATTGAAAACCCTGATTATAGTTTTTATGCGAGAATAGGGGGATCCATCTTTCGCAATTGGGTATGCCTACCGGCAATTGGTAGTGCAGGGGGTCTTATGATAGGGTGGAAAGATAGTCAATATAGACTCGTGCAGGAATTCTCTAAATCACATTCATTACATGTTATTTTAGCTTCACTCATTGATAACTCTTTGTTGCGCATAACTAATGTATATGGTCCACACACTAGGCTTGAGAGGAGAAGATTGTGGAACGAATGTTCAGATTTTAGGAACCTTGCCCCAAATCTTTAGATTATGGGGGGGGGGGACTTCAACGTTGCTAGGTTTCTAGGTGAGAGATCTCCTCGTGAAGGAGACTTCTCAGATATGGAGGAATTCAATGATTTCATTCTTATTAATAATTTGATAGAGATACCGCTCAACAATAGAACATTTACTTGGTCTAATGTTAGAGACAGTCCGTCTTATGCATTGTTGGATAGGTTTTTTATAAGTACGGAGGTTGATGAGAGATTTCCAATTTGTAAAGTAAAGGGACTACCTTTTTTATATTCGGATCATTGCCCTTTAATCCTCACTTGTGATTCAAATATTTCAATTAATAGTAGTTTTAAATTTGAAAAGATGTGGCTATTAGACATCAGTTTCATTAAACTTGTTACTGTTAAGTGGAATTCTTTATCCTATTTTAACAATTTGTATTACGGTAATTCTGCAAAGATTTTTGTTTCAAAACTAGGTAAATTAAGATTTTTTCTTAAGAGATGGAATAAATTTATTTTCGGTAATGTTAAAGTTAAGAAAGATAAGATTTTATGTGAGATGTTAGATTTAGACAAGTTGAATGAGGCAAGATCACTAAACTTAACTGAGAGAGAAAGACTTTTAAATCTTAGAAATGATTTCAATATAATACTAGAAAAGGAAGAAACTATGTGGAGGCAAAGATCTAGAGTTCAGTGGATCAAGGAGGGGGATAATAATACGAAATTTTTCCATAGTGTGGCAAATAAGAGAAGGAGAGATAATTTGATTCACTCTATTTTTATTAATGACATGGAACTGACAATTCGGCGAGATTTAAACGAGGCTTTCACTAGTTATTATAAACAAATTTTTGGGACTAGGATTAAAAGAAGAATAAATGTTAACTGGAAAGTCATCTATCCCAATGATGTTAAGGATGAAGTGGTAGATTTAGATAAGACTTTTTCAGAGCAGGAGATTTGGAAGGCTATTTGTGATATGCCTAGTGACAAAGCCCCGGGGCCTGATGGTTTTTCCGTCCTTTTCTATAAACAGTTTTGGGTTCTTTTGAAATTCGATGTTATTAAATTATTTAATGATTTTTACAATGGAGAATTGTGTCTAGGTAACTTTAATTTTGCTAATGTTATCCTTATCAAAAAGAGAGTTGATGCTAAATTTTTAAAAGATTTCAGACCAATCTCTTTAATTAATGTTTCAGTTAAGATTATTTCTAAAGTTTTAGCAAACAGGCTTAGTAGGAAGATGAATGTACTCATAGATAATTCACAAACGGCTTTTATTAAAGGTAGGCATATAGGGGAGGGAGTAGTAGCTGTTCAAGAGTATTTAAATTTATGTATTAAAAATAATTTTACATGTGCTATTTTGAAATTAGATTTTGAAAAGGCATTTGATTCTATTGACTGGGATTTCATTTGTGAATTAAGTCTTGCCAAAGGATTTAGTATTCGATGGATAAACTGGATTATGCTTTTACTTAGGTCAGGTAGTTCTAACATTATTGTAAATGGGGTAATTGGAAAGAAGATACAATCTAAGAGGGGGCTTAGACAGGGAGATCCCCTTTCACCGTTACTTTTTAATTTAGCGGCTGATGTTTTTTCTAGAATAATTAAGAGGGCGGGGAGATTAGGTGTTTTAGGTAATGTAGGTAATGAGGATTTTAACAATGAAATATCTATACTTCAATTTGCGGATGACACCTTACTATTTTCTTCTCATTTACCAAAGCATACTATAGCTCTTAAATTTATCCTTTACTGTTTTGAGATGTTATCTGGCCTTAGAATTAATTTTGACAAGAGTTCAATTATGGTTATTAATGATTTTGATAATGTAGAAAGTAGGGTTGCAAGTACCTTAAATTGCTCAATTATGAAATTTCCTTTTGATTATTTAGGCTTTAAAATTAGGCCTTCAAAACTTAAGAAGGAAGATTGGATAATCATTATAGATAAGATTAATAATAGATTATCTAGTTGGAATGATAAATTCTTGTCTAGAGTAGGTAGATTAATACTGGTCAATTCGGTATTATCAGCTTTACCTGTTTATTGAATGTCGGTACATAGATTTCCTAAATGGGTTATTGAAAAAATTGATAATATAAGACGTAATTATTTATGGATTGGGGGAAGAGATCCCATATGTAGGGGTTTTAAATGTTTAGTGAATTGGGAAGTGTGTTGTAAGCCTAAGAAAGATGGGGGGTTGGGGATCATTAACTTATATAATTTTAGCTCATCCCTATTAGCAAAATGGTTGTGGAAGTATAGGTGTCCTGTAGTGTCGTCAACATGGAAGGTTATTGTGTCAAAATTTTATTATTCAGAAGGTGTGTTTATTGTTGAAACTAGTGGTAGTTGGTATAATAGACTTTCCTATTTTTGGAAATCAATACTAAAGTGTTTTGAGTTTTTTAATATAGGATATAAGGTGATTGTTCATTCAGGGAATGTTACTTACTTTTGGCATGATATGTGGATATCTCGATTACCACTTAAAATAGAATTTAGTGAACTTTTTAATAACTGTAGTTTTAAAAATGCATTGATTAAAGATATTTACAGAAGTAACTTGAATCCCTCATGGGATTTTTCCTTTGATAACTTATTAGACGGAGAAATGTTAAGATAATTTGCTTTACTTAAAGCTAAATTATCATTATATTGCATTGATGAGTGTAGGGATATTACTAGTTGGGAAATGGATAAAAGTCAAGTGTACACGGTTAAGTCCATGTATAATTTTATAAATTTCTCTGGTATATCGCGTAGATCCTATAAGTGTATTTGGAAATCTAACTCTCCTCCTAAAGCTAAGTTTTTAATGTGGTTAATCGCTCATAAGAAGCTCAATACTGTTGAGCATCCAAAGAAGAAAAACTTTAATCTTGATGCAAAGTGTTATTTTTGTAAATTATTGAATGAAGATGTAGATCACTTATTCTTCTCTTGTAATATCACCAAGTATATTTTTAATATGGTTCTGAGTTTATTTGTTTTTGATCGTCCTAATTTACATAGTGGATGCTTTGAATATTGGGAATCTGTTAGGTATGTTTATAATGCTTGTAAGAGATATGTATTAGACTCTTTGGTCATTATCATATGTTGGTTCATATGGTCGGAGAGAAATCAAAGATTTTTTAATTCTATTTCTCTTTCTATGGAAAATTTAGTTATTAAGATAGTTTATTTTAGTTTAGACCGGATGTCTAATCCTAATTACAAATATTTTGAAAAGCCATGCTTTAAGGATTTTCTGGCCAAGGTTAGATTAAATTTGAGCATTTTTAATATAATTAACAGTTTTTTTAGGAATAGATTTCGTATTAGTTATTAATCACTTGTCTTAGTTTTTCCATGCGTTTTCTTCCACACATATATTTATGGTATATATATGGATATGTGTGTGTATATATATATACGCTTTGATATATATATATATACATATATATTTCCATATTTATATGTGTTTTAAAATACTAATAGTTTGTTGAGTTTATTGCAGAATCAGGTTGCTGATAAAGAGGTGGATCTAGTGTATAGCTGTTGGGTTTGGTAGCGGAGCTTAGAAGATTGCTGCTTGGATTGAAGATTTGTTTTTTCGGTTGTAGTCTTTTGGGCCCTTTGATAGGGAGTTTGTTGTGGTTACACTTTATTTTCTCCATTTTACATAGAGAGTATGGGGCATTGTTTTGGAGTAGATATACTTCAATATCGGGTGGTGGCCTTGCCAGAATTCGATATTGGAGTAGATGGGTGGTGGTTTATCCGGAACTCATCTATCTTTGATCCTTTACATCCCAAGAGCTATGTTAGGTTGTACTTTTTATGTACTATAGTATGACTCTGTATCTCTGTTATTTTTTATTATATATATGTGTGCTCTCTTCTTTTCAGAAGATCACACATTTTTGTTTTCAAAAAATAATAATAAGTTATATAAAATATTGAAAAATACATTCGTCTTAAAGCGTGTTGACCAATATAAAAATATATTTTATTAATATCTATACCTGTATGTTGCATTGTTTTGCCTCAAGAATTAAGGCCTATAAAGTGAATAGTTAAAGAAATCGGCCGTTAATTGATTATAGGAAATAAGAAAATAAAACAAAATGATGATAATTTCCAGCAATAGTGCAAAGCTATCATATAAACTTTATATTATTAGTTGGGCATTCAAAATTAGATACCTTAACTGTTGTGTAACAGTGAAGAATCAGATGCAGATAATTTTGAGGCGCGGTCTCACTTTCCTTAAAGCAATATCTGCCCCCACTCGTCTGAGTTTGCCAACGGGTTGAATGACAGACTGCTTCGAAGGATACAACAAAACGTAAACCCAGAGGCGTGGAAATGCCTGCGAGTTTAATGGGATGTATTATCGGTAAGCAGATAAAAACCGAAATTGTATGTAAAAGAGGAGAGAAACGAAGGGTGAAGTTAATTTCGGACTGGGCGAAAATGAGATATATTTATAAAACGCAAAGAGGCATGACCGTTCTGGAACAGTTGCACTCAAACAGACGCGTCCGTCTGTTCAAATTCAAAAATACGACCGTTTGTGTCCAGGCCATATCGCTTCCGTACGGTCACGCACGCGCCCAAGTGCCCCAAGTGCCCAATCTTTGACCTATAAATATTTTATAGGCCCAAGCCCATATGCATACCCTTACAACCAAGCCACTATTCAAGCCCAAGTCATTTTAATTCACAATATCATATACAGTGCTTCGTTATATATATTGGAATAGTCCAAAGAACTTGGCGATGTAGGACTTAGTTGTTCTCCTCATTTAAAACAATTTACCTCAACAATCCCCCACTAGATTGTTTTATTTATGTTGTTCAGTTTTATCTTAATTAGAGATTACGCATCATATGTGGTATCTATTCGATTAAACCACGTATTAGTGTAAGTATCTCAGGACTTTAAAGAAGAGCTGGGTGGTCTTAACTTAAACCAAGTCTCCTTTGAGTTATAAAGTCGGAAATACTACACATGCAATTTCAATTTACCAATAAATTTCCCTACCTGTGAGCACCGTTATGGCCATGTGCTCCATCCCAGCTTAATGAACTTTTACAAGAGCAAACATTATAAACTCTTACTTAGAAGCGGCACCACTTCCAAGTTCATAAAGGTAAAGTTCTTTTTCTTTTTCAATGTCTCTATTACCAGACCAGCTAGAACTTTATTAAGAGTTATTCAACTCAGCCTCTTCATACCTGTAACAGTTTACACTAATTTTACTTAGTGTCTTCCCAATCATATGATAGTTTGTTATTACCCATTAAACCTTAAAGTTAAGCTTATTAATATTAAGGTTGGGTTTCCACTATTATTGATTAATACAAGGTTTAAGTCCCATTCCGATTGACGTAGATCTTACCATTTCCCTAGTCAAAGCTTTTGTGAATGGGTCTGCTAAATTATCGCTAGATCTTATGTAGACAATAGTAATTATTCCATCATTTATTATTTGTCTAACATACTCATGTCTAAGACTTATATGTCTTGATTTTCCATTGTATATGTTACTATATGCTCGTGACATAGTAGCCTGACTATCGCATCGTAATGATATGGCTGGCATTGGTTTTGACCATAGCTTGATATCTAGTAACATATTTCGTAGCCATTCTGCGTCTTTTCAAGTGGCAGAAAGTGCTATGAATTCTGATTCCATTGTGGAGTGCGAGATGCAAGTTTGCTTCTTTGATGCCCAAGAAATAACACCTCCACCTAATGTGAAAATCCAACCTGAAGTAGATTTATTATCTCCAGCGCTAGTTATCCAACTTGCATTAGTATATCCTTCTAATACACTTGGAAATCCATTGTAAACAAGTCCTAGATTATTGGTTCTTTTTAGGTAACCAAGTAATCTTCCAATTGCTTTCCAATGCTCTATTCCAAGATTGCTAGTATATCGTGCAAGTTTGCATATTGCATATGCTATGTCAGGTCTTGTACAATGCATTGTATACATTATACTTCCAATAACGCTTGCGTATTCGAGTTGAGCAATACATATTCCTTCATTTTTATTGAGATCGATACTCGAGTCTACTGGGGTACTAGCATCTTTAATTTTTAAATGTTCAAACTTCTGTAGCACTTTTTGAATGTAATGTGATTGATTTAATGCATAACCCCCACTAACTTTACTAACTTTTATACCCAGAATTGTATCAACTTCATTCGAATCTTTCATTTTGAACTTTGAAGTTAAATAATTCTTGGTGTCTTGTATTCCTTTCATGTTAGTACCAAATATTAATAAATCATCAACATATAAACAAATGATTACTCCATATTCCTTTGTAAACTTGGAGTAGATACATTTGTCTGCACCATTATGTGTAAAACCATTTTGAAGTATAATTGAGTCAAATTTCTCATGCCACTGTTTTGGTGCTTGTTTCAATCCGTATAATGATTTTGTTAGTTTGCAAACTTTTCTTTCATTCCCAGGAAGAATAAAACCTTCAGGTTGTTCCATGTAAACCTCTTCATTAAGTTCACCGTTAAGGAAGGCTGTTTTGACATCCATTTGGTGGATATGCAACTGATAAATTGATGCTAATGTTGTTAGTACTCGAATTGATGTAATTCTTGCAACCGGAGCATATGTATCAAAGAAATCAATTCCTTCCTTTTGCTGGAAGCCCTTGGCTACTAATCTAGCCTTGAAAGTTTGGACTCTACCATCGTTATTACGTTTTTTTCGAAACACCCATTTGCAACCAATAGGTTTTGACCCTTGAGGCAAGTCTACCAATACCCAAGTATTATTTGATAAAATTGAATCCATTTCATCATTAATTGCCTCCTTCCAAAAGGCAGAATCTCTAGAAGTTATAGCTTCTTTGAATGTTTTTGGATCATCTTCTATATTAGTACAATAGGAATTTTGTTAATAACTTCATCTCGAGTTCCTTCTACAAGGAATTCCATAGCTTGAGAAGATATAAAATCTGGACCAAAGGATTTCTCTTTTCTGATTCTTTGGGTCCTTCTTATTTCTGTCTGTTCATTTGTTGCTTTTCTTTTATTACCAGCAGTAGATGTAGTAACATCTGTTGGTGTTTGAGTAATGTCGGGGTTTAATGGCTGATTTGTATTTGAGTCATCTTTGAATTTATTTTCAATAAACTCAACATCCCTTGATTCAACAATCGTGTTTGAGGATAAATCCAGTAGTCTATATGCTTTAGAGTTTTCAGCGTATCCTACAAACAAACTTTTCAGTGCTCTTGGACCTAGTTTAGTCCGTTTTGGATCAGTCACCCTATAAAAGGCTATACACCCACAAACCTTTAGATACCGTAGATTAGGTTTTCGACCATTCCATAGTTCGTAAGGAGAAACTTTAGTTTTCCTTGAAGTGATTCTATTGTGCAAATGACATGCAAATAACAATGCTTCCCCCCACAAGTTAAGTGGTAATTTAGCATTTAATAACATGGAATTTCCCATATCAACCAGAGTTCTATTTTTCCTCTCAGCCAAACCATTTTGTTGTGGTGTGTATGGCGCAGTGTGTTGATGAATAATCCCATGTTCTTCACAGAAGTTAGAAAATTCAGTGGAGAAGTATTCTCCTCCTCTGTCACTACGTAGAACTTTTATTTTCCTATTTTTTTGATTTTCAACTTCTGTTTTATAGCGTTTGAGCATGTTAAAAGCTTCGTCTTTATTTCTGAGCAAATATACACATGTGTATTTAGAAAAATCATCAATAAAGGTAATAAAATACCTTTTTCCTCCTCTGGTTAAAACTCTATTTAATTCACATATATCGGAGTGAATTAAATCCAAGAGTTCTGAATTTCTTTCAACCGTTGGGAATGGTTTCTTTGTAATCTTGGCTTGTGTACATATTTCGCATTTATCATGTTTATCATCAGTAACAGAAATAAGACCATGTTTTGACATATATTTCAAAGATCTATAATTTAAATGTCCTAAACGTGCATGCCATAATGGTAAAGAATCAACAGTATAAACAGAACATTCATTTATTTCATTAACGCTGAGTTTGAACATCCCATTACATGCATAACCTTTACCCACAAACATGCCATTTTTGGACAGAATTAAACTATCAGCCTCTAGGACGGATTTGACACCACTCTTGCATAGGATCGACGCAGAACCAGATTCTTTTTAATATCAGGAACATGGAGCACATTAGTGAGAGTGATCTTCTTGTTGGAAGTAAAATGAATCTCCACATTTCCTTTTCCCAGAACCTTTGCACCATTTCTATTTCCCATAAGCACTTCCTGTTGATCTGTCAATTCTGTGTAGGTTTTGAACAGCCCTTTGTTGTTGCAAACATGAACTGTTGCACCAGAATCAAACCACCAATCCGAAGATTTTGTTTCAGCAATTGCCATGTGCAAGTCAGTTATCATGCCGATCTACAAATCTGAAACCATGGCAATGATTTCTTGTACTTCGTCGTTCTCAACCATATTTGCACTTTTAGACTGGCCTTTTTGTTTTGGAGGTGCCTTGCACTCACGTTTGAAGTGCCCAAGTTTGCCGCAGTTATAACAAGCCTTGTTTTTCTTATCCTTTGGATTAGAGTTGCCATCCGTCTTAGTTTTCTTATTTGGCTTAAAGTTCTGATTTTGAGCAGTCTTTCTCTTCTTTCCAGAGTTGACATTGTTCACGTTAGTTACTGGAAAAACACCATCACGGATTCTATTTTCTTCTTCAATCTGTATGTGTTTTCCAATCCGTTCCAACGTGAGTTCTTCAGTCATGTGTAGGAGCTTTTTACGATAATTATTCCAACTAGGTGGAAGTTTAGCAATAATAGCCCCTACTTGAATAGACTCTGGAATTTGCACTTTTAAATCTGCAAGTTTTCCAACCAGAACTTGTAACTCATGCATTTGGTCCATAACAGAGACATCATCTTTCATTTCAAATTCAAAATATTGTAGTGTAAGAAACTTATCTGTTCCAATTTTCTCTGTTTTGTACTTTTCTTTCAGCGCATCCCAAATTTCTTTAGGCGACTTAAGCGGAGTGTAGAGGTCGTACAAGCGATCCGACAGCGTATTAAGAATGTGGCCTCGGCATAGCAGTTCATCTTCCTCGCGTTTCATCCTCTTTTTCTTCAATTCTTCTGTATCTTTGTCTGTTGGAGGAGGAATCAGCGGAAGGTTTTCATCCAATACGTATGAAACTTTGAGGGTAGTAAGGAGGAACTTCATCTTGTCTTGCCAGCGAGTAAAATTGGTTCCATCCATTCTGTCCAGGCGGACGAAGTCCTGGTTCATCAACTTGAATGCGGATTCTGCACTGTTATCCATAGTGGATATTGCTTTAAGTTTGTTGTGTAACAGTGAAGAATCAGATGCAGATAGTTTTGAGGCGCGGTCTCGCTTTCCTTAAAGCAATATCTGCCCTCACTCGTCTGAGTTTGCCAACGGGTTGAATGACAGATTGCTTCGCAGGATACAACAAAACGTAAACCCAGAGGCATGGCAATGCCTGTGAGTTTAATGGGATGTATTATCGGTAAGCAGATAAAAACCGAAACTGTATGTAGAAGAGGAGAGAAACGAAGGGCGAAGTTAATTTCGGACTGGGCGGAAACGAGATATATTTATAAAACGCAAAGAGGCATGACCGTTCTGGAACAGTTGCACTCAAACAGACGCGTCCGTCTGCGTCCAGGCCATATCGCTTCCGTACGGTCACGCACGAGCCCACGTGCCCCAAGTGCCCAAGTGCCCAATCTTTGACCTATAAATATTTTATAGGCCCAAGCCCATATGCATACCCTTACAACCAAGCCACTATTCAAGCCCAAGTCATTTTAATTCACAATATCATATACAATGCTTTGTTATATATATTGGAATAGTCCAAAGAACTTGGCGATGTAGGACTTAGTTGTTCTCCTCATTTTAAACAATCTACCTCAACATTAACTATAACAGGCCCCATGGGTATATCATCCAACAATTTAGCCAAATATTGATGTCATGTAATAAAAAAATCATTTAACTAAATCATTACTTAGTGTAAATTTCGTCTATAAAATATACCATATAAACACAATTTTAAGTGGCAATATATTGCAATAATTAGAATTTAAGGTCAAAATAAACTATACCGTATAATAGAATATAAAAAATCATAGTGTAATATAAAAAATTCTAGGTACACCTAATCTATGTAAAACAAAGATAGTGCAACAAATGAAAATGAATGATACCAGCATCCAAATAACTTCACAATATCTAAAAATTGTATTATGTATTTTTTTTTCTGGGTTTAGCTGAGGTAAAAGTGGTTAACCATTTATTGTATTGGCACTTAAACATATGTGGCCATCTATATACATAAGCATGATATTTGTAATTTCATAAAATGGGTAAACGTATCTCATTGTTTTTTCCTACGAAACTGTTGATATTCTATATCATTTTCTAATAGCAATTTGAAACAATATTGATACTGTTGAGCATAATTGGAAGCTGCAAATAATCAGTGTTGTCATATATAAAGTTAATGAACTAATGAAGACATAAGCATTAAGCTATTTATGATGAGCAAGCGCATTAAATGTCATTGTAATAAGGTTATAATTCCAAGGATAGCACATATAGAATGGTGAAATAAATTATTGATCAATATAATTTATTTTTAATACTTGCCATCTAAAGTTGAACATTCGAATGGTAATGCAGACATATTACCACAAACACTTAGTTCTTATTGTTGCACATTATGATTCATTAGTACAAAATATATCTAGTGTTTCCAAATATCAAGCATTCAACCGAATGGAAAAAAATAAACACAAATATCAAATGTTAAATTTGCAGGTTGAATTATAGAGTATTATATTATTTAAAATATAATTTTAGCAAATCAAATAATATTTTTAATATCATTTGAGTCATCAACCCACAAAGATGTATATTCCAAATATTTGCTAGGCTTTCTTAGAGATTGTGTTGTGCATGGCACTGAGATTATCCGTCATTTATGGTTGCACTTTTCCAGTATTTCATAATTGGATTGATCTATAAGGAAGCAAGGCATACAAATCATTATTAATGTGGTTCTAATTTTCAACTCAGCATAGTTTCTTGGTTTTACAAACTGATAGCTTATTTGTGCTAACAATTAATTTAATATAATGTGAAAATAATTTATCTTTGTGAAATAAATCAATTGCAAACTATTCATATGTAGACAATGGAGGCAATATTGGTGTATACACATTACATATATTATGTAGTTACATATATAATGGTTTGTTATTATGGGCAATAATGGTTCAACAAATCCATTTCTCTTTGCTAATATATTACATAACATGCAATAAGGGAAAGACAAATCAATTACAGAATACAGTACACTAATTTTTATGTGTCTTAAACAAAAATCCAAAAGAAATTTCCATAAAACAAAATACCTCTGTATAATCCTCGTATATCAACAACATTGCCTTTATCATCATAACATATCTTAATTGGAAAATCAAAAACAACAGCTGAGCCTAAAATGGAGATTTAATAAAAAAATATGGAAATAGTGAACTACAATGGAAATTTTATGGCGAGAAAAATCTTGGAAAATGTCAAAGCTAAAATAGAAGCAAGAAAACATGACAATTTAAGTTTAACCTTCTTTATAAGAAAGGAAAATGTCAGGGTAAATAGTATTTTGTTATGGTTTGCGCTTCCATTTTTATCAATTCAATCATACCTTATAAACAACTTAGACAGATTTATAAATCTAAATTAATCTTCCCAAAAAAAGCAAACCAAATTTTGCTTTATTTTCAATTTTTTAACTCCATCTAGGCATGCATTGACACATAAAACAGGTGCACGCACATCCTTAACAAATGAATTGAAACTATCAAATGTTTTATTATATATGCTGAAAAGAAGCTTACCCATCAAACTTGTTTTCTAACATCTCTAATAGGGGTTTTTCCTCAAAGCATCAAATCAAATCTAAAATTGAACAGAAGTAGGTTGTGAAACCATCAAACATGTTTTGTAAAAGGAATGATAGAACAAAGAAAATCCACATGAAGAAGAATTGAAAATCAAAAGCAAGCAGATCATAAATACAAACTTGAACTCCAGATTTTCGAAAGCGAAGACATTGCTGTTTTTTCCTTAAAGCATCAAATCAAATCTGAAATTGAACATAAATAGAATGTGAAACCATCAAACATGTTTTGTAAAAGGAATGATTGAACAGAGAAAATCCACGCGAAGAAGAATTGAAAATCAAAAGCAAGCGGATCGAAAATACAAACCTGAAGTCCAGATCTTCAAAAGCGAAGAAACGTTGGCTGCATCATGATTATTGAGCGAAGAAGAAGAAGAAATGGTGGTTCTTCTGGATCGACAGATTAGAAGATGGAAACTTGCATTTTGTTTATCATCTACCGAGGAAAACGCGGAACCAAACTTTCAATTCTGGAAATATAATGTAATTATTCCATGAACACATTAATACCATGTCCAATTGTTTGGTTATGCAAAGATATTTGTTGAAATTAATGATTCAAATATCAGTGGAGAAGGAAAGAAATTGATTGATTGTCAATCAATTAATTGGCTTGTATATGGAAAGATATAAGAGAATGTTTGTGAAAGAAAAAGAAAAGATCAATCAAGCAATTAATGAAGAATCAATTTACTTAGGGAAAGAGATTGAGACCATAATTGTGCTATCCATTTATGCTCCAATCAAATCAAGGAAGATATTATATTTATCTTTCCTTTATGTCCAAGTAATCTAGAAACTTCTCTTCTTTATCCCCAAGAAATCCCTCTATATAAATAGGGGTCATGTTATTGTATGAAGCAAAAAATATAAAAAAATCCACCATTAGTCTTCTCTCTTTTGTAATCTTTTGTACTCATTTCTTCATTGAGAAATAAAAGTTGTTGGGTCTCCGTGGACGTAGGCAAAGCCAAACCACGTTAAAAATTGGTGTGCTTTTTCCTCTATTTTCTATTTTTTGTTCTCTCTATAATTCGTGCCACTTGTTTTTATTTTTGGCGTTGTTGAAATTGTTGACAGACTAGATTATTGGGTTTATTTGTATTCTACTGCCCAAATCTCTGATTTTGCACTACAGATTGGTATCAGAGCTAGTTGTCCTGTTCAAAGACTTTTTCAACCATGTCAAATTCCGCAAAGAATAGAGGTGGTAGAAGCGCTACAAATTATGGAGTCGCTAGGTTTGATGGAAAGAGGGATTTTGGCACATGGAAGATGAAGATGGAAGCGGTGTTGAAGAAAGAGAGGACATTTAAAGTTGTCTCAGATCCAGATAAATTGAAGAAATTAGCACCTGAAGAGTTAGAAGAATTGGAAGAGGATGCTCTTACTACCATCCAACTTAGCCTTCCTGATGAAGTACTTAGAGAGTTTTCTCATGTGAAAACTGCTAAGGAATTGTGGGATACTCTTCAGAGAAAGTTCTATGAAAAGTCTCTCACCAACCGCATTATCTTACAACAACAACTCTATTCTTTCAAAATGAGACCCGGACAGATGTATTTGCTCATATAGATGCCCTCAACACACTCGTCATGAATCTTCGAGCAGCTGATATAAAGATTGAGGATGAGGCGCAAGCTGTTATTCTTTTATGTTCTTTACCTGCAGAGTATAACACTTTTGTCAACTCTATGATCTATGGACGTTCGTCTATTTGCTTGGAGGACGTGAAGACAAATTTGCATAACGAGATGTTGAGAGGAAAGTTAGCAAGCATGAGCACAGAGAATGATTCTGAAATCCTTGTTGCACAGAGAGGAAGAAGTAAAAGTAGACCCAATCATGGTGGAGATAGAGCAAAGTTCAGATCTCAGTCAAGAGGAGCCCGGAAGGGAGTTTGTCATTATTGCAGAAAACCTGGACATTATATTGCAAGTTGCCCCAAGTTGGAGAATAAAAACAAAGCTGTTCCCCAGAAGGCTTCAGCATCTACAGCGGAGACATCAGATTCACATAATGATCCTGGCATTTTTACAGTTTCTGCCTCTCCTATGAAGAGTACTTTGTGGATTATTGATTCGGGAGCATCCTATCACATGACACCTGATAGGCACTCTTTTTCCACTTATCGTCAACTTGATGGAGGAGAGGTTCTCATGGGAAATAATGCTTCTTGTTGCATGATTGGTATTGGAACTGTAAAAATCAGGATGTTTGATGGTGTTGTTCGTACTTTATGTGATGTCAGGAATGTGCCTGATTTAAGGCGTAGTTTGATCTCAGTTGGAGCATTGTGCAATTCTGGCTTAAAGTGTGTAATAGAAAAGGATTCATTAAGAATTACAAATGGCTCATTGATAGTAATGAAAGGGGTAAAAGCTGGAAATCTATATTTGCTGAAGGGTACAACTGTTGTTGCAGAGTCTGCTTCAATTATTTATTCAACTGATTCTGATTCTACCAGATTGTAGCATTTTCGTATGGGCCACATTGGAGAGCGTGGTTTAGAATTATTGAGAAAGCGAGGCTTGATTGACGGCGTTCATCATTCAAAACTTGACTTTTGTGAAGGTTGTGTACTTGGAAAGCAGACGAAAGTTTCTTTTGGCATTGCAGAGCATAAGTCTAAAGGTGTTTTAGAGTATGTTCATACTGATGTTTGGGGCCCAGCATCTTGCCTATCTTATGGAGGAGCCAGGTATTTCGTTTCATTTATTGATGATTTTTCTAGAAAAGTATGGGTTTACTTTATGAAGTCCAAAGATGAAACTTTTGATAGGTTTCAAAGTTGGAAATCTCTTGTTGAGAAGTAGTCTGGAAAGAAAGTGAAGGTTCTTCGTTCAGATAATGGTGGTGAATTCATTTCTCAAAAATTCATCAAATTTTGTGAGTCTGAGGGAATTAAAAGACATTACACCACACCAGGAGACCCTCAGTCAAATGGGGTTGCAGAGAGAATGAATCAGACTTTGTTGGGAAGAACTCGTTGCTTACGGGTGACTGCGAGATTAAATAAGAGATTTTGGGCAGAAGCATTATCTACGGCGGTTTTCCTTATCAACCGCACATCTTCTACCGCCATAGATATAAAGATTCCTGAAGAAGTATGGAAGGGAGGGCCTGTATCATATTCCTTTCTCAGAGTGTTTGGTTGTCCAGCTTATGTGCATGAGAGCAAAGGGAAGTTGGATCCAAGATCGCGCAAGTGTATTTTTCTTGGATATAAGAAAGGAATTAAGGGGTATAGGATGTAGTGTCCTACTACCCAGAAGACTGTTACTAGCAGGCATGTTACGTTTGATGAGAAGGCTATGTTGAAGGTGGAGCCTTCTTCTTCAGTTAATGATGATGTTGAGAGGACAAATTCAGAATACCAAACACAAGGTAGATCATCAGACTTCCATACAAGTAAAAATGGTGATTCCAACGACACCGTGGTTGATAGGGAAGAGACAAAAGATCAACCTCAAGGTGGAGCTCAAATTCATACTCGACCAACGAGAGAGAAGAAAATACCTACATGGCTTGATGATTATATGGGATTAAGCATTGAAGATATCGACTTTGATGACATGGCAGCTTATGCATTAAGCATATTTCATGATGAACCAAGAGACTACAAAGATGCCATTAGTTCAGTCGATAGCTCCAGTTGGCTAGTAGCAATGGAGGAGGAGATTGAGTCTTTGCACAAAAATCACACTTGGGATTTAGTGCCACTTCCTTCCGACAAGAGAGCAATTGGATGTAAATGGATCTATAAGGTGAAAGATGGCGGCAATGGTGACTTGAGGTACAAAGCAAGATCAGTGGCGAAGGGTTATGTTCAGAAGAAAGATGCGGAGTTTCATGATATATTTTATCCAGTTGTTAGACACACTTCCATTCGCATTCTTTTGGCATTAGTTGCTCACTTCGACATGAAGTTGGAACAACTAGATGTCAAGACAGCATTCTTACATGGTGATCTTGAGGAGGACATTTACCTATAGCAGCCAGAGGGGTTCATTGATAGCAGCAGGCCAGGTCATGTTTGTAAACTTAACAAATCTCATTATGGCTTAAAACAGTCTCCTAGATAGTGGTATAAGAAATGTGATAAGTTTATGATCTCACATGGTTACTCTAGAAGCTTTAAGGACTAATGTGTCTATTTTAAAAATGTAATGATGACATCATCTATTTGTTACTTTATGTTGATGATATGTTGATAGCTTCTAAGAGCATGTCTAAAATTTCAGAGTTGAAGATGGAGCTCAGTAAGGAATTTGAGATGAAAGATTTGGGAAACGCACAGAGAATTTTGGGGATGGAGATTCAGAGGGATAGAAAGCAAAGAGTTTTGAGGCTCACTCAAACTCAATACATCGAGAAAGTCCTATCTCGATTCGGTATGGAGAATGCTAAACCAGTGGCTACTCCATTAGGCTCTCAATTCAAGCTATCCAGAGATATGTGTCCCACATCGGATGAAGACAAAAGGGATATGCGTAATATTCCTTATTCTTGTGCGGTTGGAAGCCTTATGTATGCTATGGTATGCACAAGGCCTGATTTAGCTTATATAGTTGGAGTTGTCAGTCGATATATGTCTAACCCAGGTAAAGAACATTGGCAAGCAGTGAAGTGGATACTCAGATATCTTTGTGGCACTTCTTCAGTTGGCTTGTTATATGCTGGAGTAGATGGAGACATCTCTCTTATAGGATACTATGATTCAGATTACGCTGGGGATAGAGATGGACGGAAGTCGGTGTTGGGCTATGTTTTTACACTTGGCATAGGCCCGATTTTGTGAAGATCAAAGTTGCAGTCTATCGTAGCTTTGTCGACTACCGAAGCAGAGTTGATATCAATTGTGGAAGCAACAAAGGAAGGATTGTACTTACTTTAGTTGTTGGATGATCTTTCAATGGCGCAGCAGACAGTGGAGCTATTTTCAGACAGTCAGAGTGCGATTCATCTTGTTGAGAATCAAGCTTATAGTTCACGGATGAAGCACATTGATGTTAGAGGCTTCTTTCTTATACTTGAGGAAGAACGAAGCAAGATCAAATTGTTGAAAGTGGGTACTTCCGATAATCCTTCAGATTTGATGACCAAGTCACTTCCAAAGGACAAGTTTGAGCATTGCTCAAACTTGATCAATTTGCTTCCTGTTACTTGAGCGCCATGGGGCGTTGGGCCCAACAACTTCTATGTTGATTGTTGAAGATGAGATAATGAAGAAAGATTGCCATATTTGAATCAAGGTGGAGTGTTGAAATTAATGATTCAAATATTAGTGGAGAAGGAAAGAAATTGATTGATTGTCAATCAATTAATTGGCTTGTATATGGAAAGATATAAGAGGAAGTTTGTGGAAGAAAAATAAAAGATCAATCAAGCAATTAATGAAGAATCAATTTACTTAGGGAAAGATATTGAGACCATAATTGTGCTATCCATTTATGCTCCAATCAAATCAAGGAAGATATTATATTTATCTTTCCTTCATGTCCAAGTAATCTAGAAACTTCTCTTCTTTATCCCCAAGAAATCCCTCTATATATATTGTATGAAGCATAAAATAAAAAAAATCCACCATTAGTCTTCTCTCTTTTGTAATCTTTTGTACTCATTTCTTCATTGAGAAATAAAAGTTGTTAGGTCTCCGTGGACGTAGGCAAAGCCGAACCACGTTAAAAATTGGTGTGCTCTTTCCTCTATTTTCTATTTTTTGTTCTCTCTTTAATTCGTGTCACTTGTTTTTATTTTTGGCGTTGTTGAAATTGTTGACAGACTAGATCATTGGGTTTATTTGTATTCCGCTGCCCAAATCTCTGATTTTGCACTACAATATTGACCACCATTTTCAAGTTCAAACACTTACAGTAATAATATTGGCTTACTTGTATAAGCTTCATTTCTCTAGAACCTGGATGTAAAATAGAAATGTCATTAAAATAATGTAAAGCTAATTAGTATATAGTTATACATTCCTTTATTCTTGTAACTTTGTTGGTCTACAATGAGAGACAACTATATATATATATATATATATATATATATATATATATATGAGAAGGGAATGAATAACAGGAGAGTGCATAACTAAATTCAAGAAGTTATTAAGGACGTACATAAAAATACAGCAAACAAAAATGACCAAAAAAGGCTGATAAATGTACTGCAATTTCATAAATGGGGGATATTTTGGGTAGTTAAACAGTTTCGGATTTCCATTGGGATCAAAGCAACATAATTGTGATGGTACAACTTAATTTCACAATAGTTTAAACTACCTATGTGTGGTTGTTAGAGGATCTTATAAATAATGAAGTTTTTTTTAGTATAACACAAAATTCACAAATAAGCAGATTGTGACCATTTGTTCCTAAGGCTTAGTTACAAACTACAGCCAAACTAATTTGCATCATAACTGCAAATAGGTTATTTTATAAAAATAGATTTTTTTTAAAACTATAATACAAAATTCACAAATAGGCAGATTGGGACCATTTGTTCTCAAGGCTTAGTTACAGACTACCAAAAAAACTAATTTACATCATAACATGTGTTTGCAAAAAACATAGAAAAACGTGAAATTCTGAAATAGTATTCAAGATATCGAAGGAAACAAATCAAATTTAGGCCTTTTAAAATAATGTATAATAAATTAATAAAAAAATAATAAATTAATAAAAAGCATGACCACAGTATGAGACGGTCACAAAGGTTCGCAAATATTGGAGCAGAACTAAGAACCAAAATAATGGACGAAGAGAATCATAAGGCAACACTCATGCAAAAAATGATGATGAATAATAGTCGAAATGATATACCTTTCAATCGCAATGACCTATCAACGTCTGTGAATATTTCACCCTATCAGAGTAAGAGGGTAGGCCATTCGGTGGGCATTAGATGAAGTGAATTAGGGTTAGGGATTGACAAATCAGGCAGAGTTGGTATGCTAGGCTTGGAGGATTAGTAAAGTGAAATTAGGGATTAGGGAGAGCATAAGAAGGGAACGAACGCAACACAAAATGTCTTTATGGCTTTTTAGCGATAGAACATAGGTCTCTTGCTAGTATAGATAAAAGGGAAGGTAATACAGCGGTTGGAGAATAAGGAAGAAATGGAGAGCGAGTGAAGAAAAAAAATATCGGGGCTGTTCATTTTGAATAAAATATTCCGAGAGTTTTAAGGTAAATAAAAAGAATTCAGAGAATTCAGGGGAATAGAGATAATTGAGAGAATTGAGAGAATTAAGGAGAGAAGTTGGAAAACTATTGCTTTACTATTATTCTATAGATCTCTTACTGCTCCCATTAGCCTGCTCCTCTTTCACATTCACTAACATATCCGACCTCCCACCATGCGCTATCCGTCCCCTTCCTTTTCGAACTCCGTTATATCTAGATGACCATCAAAAGTCATTACGACCATTAGGGTTGTCAATGGGTCGTGTCGGGTCGAGTTCGGGTCGGGTCAAGTCGGGTTCGGGTTGATTTATAAACGGGTCGGGTCAACCCATTTATTAAATGGGTCATATTTTCCCAACCCCAATCCAACCCGTTTATAAATGGGTTGACCCGACCCGACCCGCGTAACCCGTTTAACTAAACAGTTCGTGTCGGGTTAACCCGTTTTACCCATAGATAGATATTGCCTACTAATACATGCACACTGTTATATAATTACCAACATTCAACAAGTTGCAAAGTCACCAACAGACAACACATATATAAAGCATGAAATCACCATATCCAAAAATCATTTTCTATACATAAGTATATATTCCCATACTGCATAAATTGAAGACTACCAGTATGGAAGAGATACAATTGTTATAAGTAAAATATAACTAACAACATACAAGAATATATTAGTAAAATATAACAGCTTACATATACGAGCATACTGATTACTGCATACATAAAAGATTTACACTAACTGTATACATAAAAGACTAACAGAATGGAAGAGATACAACATATAATCGGGTTTGGCGGGTCAAAATCGGGTTAGCGGGTCAACCCTAAACCCGCCCGTTTATAAACAGGTCAAAATCGGGTTGACCCAAAAATGACCCGCTAACTAAACGGGTCGGGTTAACGAGCTAATTTCTGTGCGGATTTCGGGTTGGGTCACGGGTCGTGTAGGAAATTGACAGCCCTAACGACCATCCCTTTCATACTTTGCCGACCACTTTTCTGATCTATCTCCCTCTACACCTCGACCAGTTATCTTATTCTAATTGATTTCTCTTGACTTCGTCATCACCAGTTTGGATCTATCTTCGTCCAAATCAGCTGCCTTAGAAAGCTAAGCTCCCAACTGTCGAATTTGCTACAATTTCTATTTGCAATATTTTGATGATCATCCAAATATTGGAAGCTCTGAATAGCTACCGAATGAAAGGAACCCTAATGAAGAAAAGAACAACCCCACAAGTATGGAAGGTATAAACACCGGGTTTTTTTAATGTATGTCTGTTGTTTTTGGTTCTGATATTAATTTGGGATTCTCATTGCCTTTTTTATGTGTTTGTACTTATATAATCATCGCAATTATTAAAGATAGCAAATCATGGATTACATGTTGGTAAAGCCTTGGAGTACTCATTTTATTTCCGATTGGAAACAGTGGAACCATTTAATCGGTTTATGTCCAGTTGAGCACCTCTTTTAGCATTAGATATCACATACTAATTTCTATTTGGCTTATAAAAATTTATGTATACAATTTAACATGATGTTTCTCACAAGATGACTACTTTAGTTGGCAGGTAGCTGAATGTTTGTTCTACAAGTATTAGCGACTAATGAATATATGACTGTAATACAAATGATGCTGCTGTATTGCTTTCCTGCAATTGCTGCTTCACTTTAGTGAATTGATATATAATATAATTAAAGTGCATGGATATTATATTAGTTAAAGTTCATGTGATATTATGCTAATCAATATGAACATATAAAGTTTAAACAATAATCCAAATTAGCCAATGATTTTACTCTATAAAATTTAACAATTTATCCTTCCGTTTGTTATTTCTTTAGGTAAACTAATTTTCTAAAATCTAATGTTCCTGACGTTCAAATTTACAACATTCAAGTCAATTTAAGATCAGTCGACGTATTATTTTCCTTCAGTGATTGGTTTTAAAACAAGACTTGATTAAATGTGTTAACTTGATTAATAACTAATTCATTGAGTTTGCCTTCAATTTTAAGAAAGAAGAAACTGCATAAGTTTACTTATGGCAGTCAAATGTATGCAAGGTCATGTGAGAGAAGGAAAAAATAAATTTTACTAACGATTCTATGGATACGGGTTACCTTTTAATTAAGGCTGGGACAGGCAGGGGCAAATCTATGTAAAAGCTATAGTGGGCAGCTGACCTGTAACACCCCGTGTTTTCTAAGAATATTAAAAGAATGAATTAAAGAATACTTAGTTTTTAAAGTGAGAATTAAGAGAAACAGGTTATGACATTGCGTTCATTTCGGAATTCTGCTTGGAATAGAGTCCAAGTTTTCGTAAATCGGACTTGTATGAAGGAGTTATGGCCTTCGGAAAACAGGTCGACCTGGGGGTCGACCTACCCCAGGCCAGGTCGACCAGGGGGTCGACCTACCCCCCTCCTCCCACCTCCCTGCCCAGATCCAAAAATGTGACGGTTCTGAATAGTTGCTGGGACCTTTCTGACCTGTTGCTGAGTCACTAGGGCTTAGGTGGCAATTCTGGATAACTATATCTAGTCTAGACGGTTGTGATTGCTCCTAAAACGATCTAACGGCTCACATAAGATTTAACCTTTATAAAAGCAACCCTAATCCTCAAACCCTAAATCACACAAATTCATTCCAAGGAGCCACCATGTCGTCCATGATCGTTCTAGTTTAGCCACCATTCCTTCTTCAACTTGAAAGCAAGATTAAAGCTACGAATCAATACTAACTTAGAGTAATTGATAGTCTTCTTCAAGGGATTGTTTTCAAATTCAAAAAACATATTTCAGAAAACAAGACTTTCTTTTCTTTGTAAGTCCTGTTATTATTTAGATGTGAATGATTAAAAGTTATGATTTGTAATAAAGTGAAAACTAGTGTTATTCCTAGTTGTAAGATAATAATGATGCTGATTCATGCCTATTCGTGTAACGATTCTATCGTATATGCTTATGAGATTATTGATGCTGATTCATGCCTATTTTTGTAACGATCCTATCGTATATGCTTATGAGATTATTGATGCTGATTCATGCTTATTCATGTAACGATTCTATCGTATATGCTTAGGAGATTATTGTGGTTATTATGTTAATGTAAACCAATCATGTAAAATTGGTGACTTATTCATGTTATGTTACATGCAAGTTGTCAGGCTATGTGGTTATTATGTTGATGTAAACCAATCATGTAAAATTGGTGATTTATTCATGTTATGTTACATGCAAGTTGTTAGGCCAAGACATGTATTATGTTTAGATCTACATTTAGATCCATGAAAATTAGATCCAAAATAAAAGTTCATATTTACATGCCTAGTTGAACTTGTGTAATTCCATATGTTTAAGATTCATGTTTATTGGATCCAAATTGCAAGTTTACATTCACATGCCTAAGTTGAACTTGTGTAATTCTATATGCCTAAAATTCATATTTAGTTGGACCCAAATTGCAGGTTTACATTCACAGCCTAGTTGAACTTGTGAAATTCTATATGCTTAAGATTTATATTTATTTGGATCCAAATTGCAAGATTACATTTACATGCCTAGTTGGATTTGGGTAATTTCATATGCTTAAGACTTATGTTGATTGGATCCAAAAATGCAAGTTCATTGTTTTATGCCAAAATTTATATGACACATGTTTATTTAGATCCTTAATATGTTGTATGAATGGCACATGTTTCCTTCTTTCCCTTTTGTATATAAGTTAGGCTAAGTTATGAGCCTAACATTCTATGTGAATTTTGCGAAAATATGACGAGGGTAACGTTGGGAAAAATCTTTAATTTATATTATTGGCATAATTTGGCCCATAAATATATGAATGATTAGTGGCATAAAAATGGTTATATACCAAAAATCTTGAATATGATTTAAAGGAAAAATCGGGCTTGGCTTGAATGGCAATAATTGTGGAAAATTTACATATAAATATGAAAAGTAAATATGTAAATTAAGTAAGAGACGAACATGCCTAACCCGAGGTTAGATTGAGTTATGGTGTAAAACTGCCCGGAACCGCCCGGCACATCCAGTAACCACAACAACACCTATCTAATGTGAGAGGTTAGTGCATCATGCCCAAGGAAAACCCGAGGTTAGATTGAGTAGTCGTGTAAAACTGCCCGGAACCACCCGGCACATCCAGTAACCGTAATAACACATATCTAATGTGAGAGGTTGGTGCGTTGATAAATCAATTAATGCTAATGAACAAGATGAATGACTAGGGTTAAGTTAATGAGAAACACTTAACCAATATAACATGAATGACTAGGGTTAAGTTAATGAGAAACACTTAACCAATATAACAAGATGAATGACTAAGGTTAAGTTAATGAGAAACACTTAACCAATATAACAAGATGAATGACTAGGGTTAAGTTAATAGGAAACACTTAACCAATATAGCATGATGAATGGGTAGGGTTAAGTAATAAGAAACACTTAACCAATATGACTTGATTTGTGGTAAAGTTAAGTTAAAACAAGAGGGAAACACTTAACCAATATGACTTGATTTGTGGTAAGGTTAAGTTAAAACAAGAGGGCAACACTTAATCAATATGACTTGATTTGTGGTAAGGTTAAGTTAAAACAAGAGGCCAACACTTAACCAATATGACTTGATTTGTGGTAAGGTTAAGTTAAATCAAGAGGGCAACACTTAACCAATATAACTTGATTTGTGGTAGGGTTAAGTTGACACAAGAAGGCAACACTTAACCAAAGTAACATGACAAGTAGGGGGGTTAAGTAACTTGAATTGATTGATGACACCTAACTAATACAACATGATGAACATGTGGGGTTAAGTTAACAAAAAACACTTGACCAATACAACTTGATGGACGAACGAGGTTAAGTTAATAGGTAACGCTTAACCAGTCCAACATGATAAGTGACGAGGGTTAAGTTAATAAGAAACACTTAACCAACATGACATGATGAATGGGTGGGTTAAGTTAACATGAATGGACAACACTTAACCAATATGGCATAATGTGCGGGAGGGTTAAGTACATATCAAGTTGGGTGGGTAATATTAGTAAATATAGGCCCACAAACTTAACCATTAAATAAACATGCTTGAATCAGTAGGACGGTTAAGTACATATCAAGTTGGGTGGGTAATATTAGTAAATATAGACCCACAAACTTAACCATTTAATAAACATGCTTGAATCAGTAGGAGGGTTAAGTACACATCGGGTTGGTGGGTAATATTAGTAAACATAGGCCCACAAAATTAACCATTAAATAAACATGATTGAATCAGAGGGAGGGTTAAGTACATATCGGGTTGGTGGGTAATATTAGTAAATATAGACCCACAAACTTAACCAATAGGAAACCCTAGTAACGGGGACCCATTTCATTAGTAACCCACAAAGATGTATCATGGTACCCTGAACTAGGCAGGGTGGGGCACGATTACTGGGCTGATTATAAGCAGTCAAAACAGCGGCAGGGGGTACGTCAGTGTAGGTTCCAACGGTGTACGGGCGTGCACGTACTCCGGAGTGGGAAAAAGTAAGCACTGGGTACCAGTAGTTATACATTGTGCATCTTGAATCGTGTCAGATTGCTATCATAAAGATTGATACACCTTATGGTGGGACCAGCACAAGGTATCTACACTCAAGAGAGGGCCGATTGACACAGACACAAGGAAAAAATTAATACGAGTAAGGAGCAGATTGATAGGGTAGTAAGGGTACATCTAACATGTTCATGGCAATTAGGAAGATTGAGGTGGAATCCTTACGATAGATGTACACCTGAAGGCTACTACAATTGCGGGGATTGGGATCACATTACAATATGATCATTTTATATAGATTACTATTTGGGACACTAGTTAGGTGGTGTAGAGAAGTAAAATGAGTGTGATAGCATATTCAGCCTTATTATCTTATTTCGAGGGTGTTGTCCTAGATTCATTTTATTCATGTCATAACCCTTTTTCTTGTTTACATACTAAATAGTCACTGGACTTACCAGACTCATGTCTGACCCATTTTCTTTCGTCTTCTTTTCTTCTGTTTCTCCCCCTCCCCCCAAGGTCTGTAGGGAGGGAACACTTCAGCTTAGATTGGATCATTTCCAGCTTGAAGGGAGTAGATGTATTTTTTGGAACCTTTTTCCTTGGGTTATGGCTTTGGATAATCTCTTATTGGGTATTTATGCTGCCTTACTGTTGTTTTAATGCTTCTTTATGTTTTTAATTCAAGACAGAGATTTTGTTGTAATAATTTGGAAGTTGGTTTGAGATAGTTGTCGTAATGTTTTAATTGAACCACGTACTTATGAAATAAATTTAGTTTTTTTTCTCGCTGTTTATATGTCTGTCTTGTAAATTATCTGTATCTTTTACCTATAATGCTCCACCGAAGTTAAGGCATTCCCTGTGACCTTAACGGATGTGGGGTGTTTCACTTGGTATCAGAGTTGATGGTTGCCAGATCAGATAAAAATTTTGGAAACTAATTTTCAGTACGGTTTTAAAAGAAGCATTTTCAAAAGAAAAGCTTTGTTTTAAAGTCATATTCCCCAAAGCCATAAGCACTATATTTAGATCCTCTGCTTGAATCCTTGTTTCCTTCTCTCCCAAGTCTCCGGGGCTCCTGGCTTTCTAGGAGGTAACCTCATCGCGGCATGGTTCCGTAGGCTCGATGAGGCTACGACACCTGTCAAAGGGCGAAGAAGTGCCCAACCTCCATCCATAGTTGTAATAGTTTCACCTACGGCTAATTCTCTTCCAAGCTTTGTAGGGTTTCCCATGCGATGGAGGCAATGTTTGAAAGGCTTGTCAACATGGTTCACAAAGGAGGTAAAGAGAAAGAGGCAAAAGGGAAAGAATCACAAACAAGGGATTGGAATATAAGAAGGGCGGAGGAAATAATAGATCCCGCAACAAGAGGAAGTATCTTTTCTGCGGTATAGAGGGTCATTTAATTATAGGAAGTAAAATACAAGTGGTTGTTTTCAGCATGGTGAGGCAGGGCATCTTATCAAGGATTTCCCAGAGGACAAGGACAAGGACAGGATTTTAAGGAACGCAAGTGCATGCTTTCACCGCCAGCGTACTTGAGAGAAAGATAGTAAAGTTTAGTTTTTCTTTTTGATCATCCTGTTAGTACTCTTTTTGATTTCAGCGCTTCACATTCGCTCATATCTACTTCCGTAGTTGAGTCTCGGCACCTTAGTACAAGTATAATAGAAGATCCCATTATTTTCTCAAATCTGGTTGGTGGTTCGGCTCATTTATCTTTGGTTTGTAAGGATCTGAGAATATCTATGTTAAGTATTGAGTTTAAGTGTAATGCTTATGTTTTTAGTTTCATGGGCTATGGGTTGGTTCTAGGCATGGATTGGTTAGCTAGTAATTGTGAAAGGAGGGTAGTTAAACTTTTGACTTGCTTCAGGAATACCCTCGAGACTTCGTACGATCTTAAGGGATCAGTTAGGCTTAGCTACCTAGAATCACCTGATGCATCTATCGACGATTTGCGATCCGTTAGAGTAGTCCATGAGTATGCATATGTTTTTGATTAGGTTAGGGATTTTCCCCCTAAAACTCGAGATAGACTTCCGCATATATCTAGTTAACAATGCAAAGCCAGTTATGCAATCAACGATAGTTTTGGAGCAAGATTGGAGAGGATAGCCAGAGTCGGTTAAGTGCTCAATTGTTTGGTTGTTTTGCTAGTATCATATCACGTAAATCGTCCAAATTCGGAGGAGGTATTCCTTGGGTGCTTGTCTGATATTGGTTTCGGCCTTTAGGGCTTGTGTTTGAGGGATGTCGAGTTCGACTAGGATGTTTTGCATGAGAAATAAATGGTTGTGCCAGGCATGCTAAAGTAAGACTGACCTCAAGAGAGGTAAAAAGTACATAGCAACCTTTAGCTTTAGACCCTCAGATTTGTGACATGATGGATAAACTAAGTAGAGGAGAGACCTCTAATCATCTTAGTATATACACTTGGTATCTTGGCTCACACCTGTTAATCTTGGAAAGATAGTTCGACTACATTGGATACCCTCTAGCATAGTAAGTTATTGAGGTCCTATCTTTACTAGTGAGTTTTGGAAATGGAGGTCAAGAAGCTTCGCAACTGTGAAGTTAAATTAGTTAAGGTACAGTGGAGTGAAGCTCAAGAAAACGTGACGTGGGAGACCGAAGATAAGACACGCGCATCATACCCTTTTTCTTGAGGGTATATCCTTGATCTCTTTTTCTAGGAATTCTATGCATGTTTGTTTCTATCTTATTAGGAATATCCTCTAGGTCATATCTTCAATCCTTAGGTAGAAGCCAATAAATGTAAACATGTGTTTGAAACATGTTATGATTAGTGGTTGCAAGTGGTTGCTCGTGGATGCATATACACACATTAGGGACTAGATCGGCTCAGTCACTTTCATATTGCATATGCATGAGTGAATTTTTATATATATGAACTGAAACTTGATGTGTTATCATATGGATGTTGCATTTGTATGAATGATTGTGCACTCACGTAGAAGTTATAAAGTACGATTAGGAATAATTGCATACATGATGGACTCATGACACTGACATAATTCGCATTGAGGAGGTCAACTGAATCAGTAGACCGCCTGATTTTGCATTAGATAAAGACATGTACACACACTATGCATATGATCATGAAAGCATTAGAAATCTTTTTAAGGACAATGGACGCCTATGATTGAATGGTTGAGTAGATGGATGTTGTATGTTAGGATATGCATTCTTCTTAACTTAGAGATTTCGGGGACGAAATCCTTTAAGGAGGGGAGAATGTAACACCCCGTATTTTCTAAGAGTATTAAAAGAACGAATTAAAGAATACTTAATTTTTAAAGTGAGAATTAACGGAAATGGGTTACGCCATTGTATTCGTCCCGGAATTCTGCTTGGAATAGAGTCCAAGCTTTCGTAAATCGGACTTTGTATGAAGGAGTTATGGCATTCAGAGGACAGGCCGACCTAGAGGTCGACCTATACCAAGGCAGGTCGACCTGGGGGTCGACCTACCCCAGCCCAGGTCGACCAGGGGGTCGACCTACCCCTCTTTGCCTGATCTAATAATGTGATGATTCTGACTAGTTGCTGAGTCCTTTCTGACCTGTTGTGTCACTAGGGCTTAGGTGGCAATTCTGGATAACTCTATCTAATCTGGATGGTTGTGATTGCTCCTAAAACGATCTAACGGCTCACATAAGATTTAACTTCTATAAAAGCAACCCTAATCCTCAAACCCTAAATCACACAAATTCATTCCAAGGAGCCACCATGTCGTCCATGATCGTTCTAGTTTAGCCACCATTCCTTCTTCAACTTGAAAGCAAGATTAAAGCTACGAATCAAAACTAACTTAGAGAAATTGATAGTCTTCTTCAAGGGATTGCTTTTCAAATTCAGAAAACAGATCCCAGAAAACAAGACTTTCTTTTCTTTGTAAGTCCTGTTATTATTTAGATGTGAACGATTAAAAGTTATGATTTGTAACAAAGTGAAAACTAGCGTTATTCTTAGTTGTAAGATAATAATGATGCTGATTCATGCCTATTCTTGTAACGATTCTATCATATATGCTTATGAGATTATTGATGCTGATTCATGCCTATTCTTGTAATGGTCCTATCGTATATGCTTATAAGATTATTGATGCTGATTCATAACTATTCTTGTAACGACTCTATCATATATGCTTATGAGATTATTATGGTTATTATGTTGATATAAACCAATCATGTAAAATTGGTGAGTTATTCATGTTATGTTACATGCAAGTTGTTAGGCTATGTGGTTATTATGTTGATGTAAACCAATCATGTTAAATTGGTGATTTATTCATGTTATGTTACATGCAAGTTGTTAGGCCAAGACATGTATTATGTTTAGATCTATATTTAGATCCATGAAAATTAGATCCAAAATAAAAGTTCATATTTACATGCCTAGTTGAACTTGTGTAATTCCATATGTTTAAGATTCATGTTTATTAGATCCAAATTGCAAGTTTACATTCAATGCCTAAGTTGAACTTGTGTAATTCTATATGCCTAAAATTCATATTTAGTTGGACCTAAATTGCAGGTTTACATTCACATTCCTAGTTGAACTTGTGAAATTCTATATGCTTAAGATTTATATTTATTTGGATCCAAATTGCAAGATTACATTTACATGCCTAGTTGGATTTGGGTAATTTCATATGTTTAAGACATATGTTGATTGGATCCAAAAATGCAAGTTCATTGTTTTATGCCAAAATTTATATGACACATGTTTAGTAAGATCCTTAATATGTTGTATGAATGGCACATGTTCCCTTCTTTCCCTTTTGTATATAAGTTAGGCTAAGTTACGATCCTAACATTCTATGTGAATTTTGCGAACGTATGACGGGGGTAACATTGGGAAAAATCTTTAATTTATATTATTGGCATAATTTGGCCCATACATATATGAATAATTAGTGGCATAAAAATGGTATAATTTATATACCAAAAATCTTGAATATGATTTAGAGGAAAAATCGGGCATGGTTTGAATGGCAATAATTGTGGAAAATTTACATATAAATATGAAAAGTAAATATGTATATTAAGTAAAAGACGAACATGTCTAACCCGAGGTTAGATTGAATTGTTGTGTAAAACTGCCCGAAACCGCCCGATACATCCAGTAACCACAACAACACCTATCTAATGTGAGATGTTAGTGCATCATGCCCAAGGAAAACATGAGGTTAGATTGAGTTGTTATGTAAAATTGCCCGGAGCCGCCCGACACATCCGGTAACACAACAACACATATGTAATGTGAGAGGTTGGTGCATTAATAAATCAATTAATGCTAATAGACAAGATGAATGACTAGGGTTAAGTTAATGAGAAACACTTAACCAATATAACACGAATGACTAGGGTTAAGTTAATGAGAAACACTTAACCAACATAACAAGATGAATGACTAGGGTTAAGTTAATGAGAAATGCTTAACCAATATAACAAGATGAATGACTAGGGTTAAGTTAATAGGAAACACTTAACCAGTATTGCATGATGAATGGGTAGCGTTAAGTAATAAGAAACACTTAACCAATATGACTTGATTTGTGGTTAGGTTAATTTAAAACAAGAGGGAAACACTTAATCAATATGACTTGATTTGTGGTAAGGTTAAGTTAAAACAAGAGGGCAACACTTAACCAATATGACTTGATTTGTGGTAAGGTTAAGTTAAATCAAGAGGGCAACACTTAACCAATATAACTTGATTTGTGGTAGGGTTAGGTTGACACAAGATGGCAACACTTAACCAAAGTATCATGACAAGTAGATGGGTTAAGTAACCTGAATTGATTGATGAAACCTAACCAATACAACATGATGAACACGTGGGGTTAAGTTAACAAAAAAAAACACTTGACCAATACAACATGATGGACGAATGGGGTTAAGTTAATAGGAAACACTTAACCAATTCAACATGATAAGTGAGGAGGGTTAAGTTAATAAGAAATACTTAACCAACATGACATGATGAATGGGTGGGTTAAGTTAACCTGAATGAACAACACTTAACCAATATGGCATAATGTGCGGGAGCGTTAAGTACATATCAAGTTGGGTAGGCAATATTAGTAAATATAGGCCCACATACTTAAACATTAAATAAACATGCTTGAATCAGTAGGAGGGTTAAGTACATATCAAGTTGGGTGAGTAATATTAGTAAATACAGGCCCACAAACTTAACCATTAAATAAACATGCTAGAATCAGTAGGAGGGTTAAGTACATATCGGGTTGGTGGGTAATATTAGTAAATATAGGCCCACAAACTTAACCATTAAATAAACATGCTTGAATCAGAGGGAGGGTTAAGTACATATCGGGTTGGTGGGTAATATTAGTAAATATAGGCCCACAAACTTAACCAGTAGAAAACCCTAGTAACGGGGACCGATTTCAGCAGTAACCCACATAGATCTATCATGGTACCCTGAACTAGGTAGGGTGGAGCACGATTTCTGGGCTGATTATAAGCGGTTAAAACAGCAATGGGGGTACGTCAGTGTAGGTTCCGACGGTGTACAGACGTGCCCGTACTCCGGAGTGGGAAAAAGCAGGCATTGGGTACCAGTAGTTATACACTGTGCATCTTGAATCGTGTTGGGTTGCTATCATAAGGATTGATACACCTTATGGTGGGACCAGCACAGGGCATCTACACGCAAGAGAGGGCCGATTGACACAGACACAAGAAAAAAACTAATATGCGTAAGGAGCCGATCGATAGGGTAGTAAGGGCACATCTAACATATTCATGGCAATTAGGCGGATTGAGGTGGAATCCTCACGATAGATGTACACCTGAAGGCTATGACAATTGCGGGGATTGGGATCACATTACAATATGATCATTTTATATAGATTACTAGTTGGGACACTAGTTAGGTGGTGCAAAGAAGTGAAATGAGTGCGATAGCATATTCACCCTTATTATCTTATTTCTAGGGTGTTGTCCTAGATTCAGTTTATTCATGTTATAACCCTTTTTCTTGTCTACATACTAAATAGTCACTGGACTTACCAGACTCATGTCTGACCCATTTTCTTTCGTCTTCTTTTCTTCCGTTTTTTCCCCCAGGTTCGTAGGGAGGGAACACTTTAGCTTAGATCGGATCATTTCTAGCTTGAAGAGAGTGGATGTATTGCTTGGAACCTTTTTCCTTGGGCTATGGCTTTGGATACTATCTTATTGGGGATTTATGCTGCCTTACTGTTGTTTTAATGCTTCTTTATATTTTTAATTCAAGACAGAGATTTTGTTGTAATAATTTGGAAGTTGGTTTGAGACAGTTGTCATAATGTTTTAACTGAACCACGTACTTATGAAATAAATTTAGTATTTTTTCTCGCTGTTTATATGTCTGTCTTGTAAATTATCTGTATCTTTTACCTATAATACTCCACCGAAGTTAAGGCATTTCCTTTGTGAGTGACCTTAACGGATGTGTGGTTTTTCATGACCCCCCTAAAACATTAAATTCCCCATGTTACTTCACCCATTATTTCCAAATTTTGCTAAGCTTTACCCAGTTCGACATAAAATCGTGACCCCCTCAAACTTTGATCCTCCTGAAAGGGTTGCCTGGATTCGCCCCTAGGTACAAGTACAATGATTTTACTGAGATGGGGTATTATATAAATGGACAATGTATCCAAAGTGATACCATTTTTTGATATATGATTTATTTTATCAACATCTTTATATTATCTCTTTACAAAAGTTTAGTGCCGTCATGCAACAATTAATCATGTCATTTTGTTTTGTTGCAACAAATATTTGTACATTATTGTTTTACGTGTTTCCCAAAATCAACCCCTGTAGTCAACATACTCATGTTATTGTTTATATTATAGTCATACTACTCTATATATTTTTTTCCTACTTCTTTAATGATTGTGAAAATAATAATCAAGTAGTCATATACTTAGCGTTTTTTCCAAAGCTTGTTGTTTTAAAGAAGCAATAGACGCGCATATACACAAGTAACCTTTTTTGCTCTACAAATTATAGACTAGAAATCATGAACGTACAATAAACTTAACCATTATGGCCAAAAGAAGGCAAGTATATAGGGAATTAAAGTAAAACACAAGTGAATTCAAATCATTTTATGTGAACCAAATGTAGCATATTACTATTGGCCACTAGACAAAAACAATTTGTATGTCTTTGCAAACTGCTTCACTACTGAAGCAACATATCAAATATTAGGCACTGACGATCCAAGTATTCATTCATTTCTAACTGTGAATGCAAATTTCTATGCACTGAACATATACATATATATGAAGCGTCAATGTATACATCAAGCTATATTTTAAATAGAAAGACGAGGTGGATAACTGCAGATACAAAGAGTGCACAAAGAAGAAAGAGGCATGTTTTTGTTGGAGATCTTATAAAGAGATGGTAATGACACATATGAAGTTGTAGCAACTGCAAAAGTTACCAGGCGTATTCACTAGCAATGAATTGATAGCTTACCTCACCATCAAATGCCTATACTCTCATTTATGCTTATTCTATCTTTTTGACAAATCCATTTCTTGTTCAGTAAGTTAGGAAAGTTAAGAGCAAACCCAACTTACAAAGGTACGAAAGTTTTGAATTTTAGCTAAATTTCTCATGCAAATTATAGTATAACATATATGATTGTAGTGGGTATGGCGTAAGTGGATTTAGTTTGATATGACTGTTATTTCATCATGCATAGTAGAGTATAAAAAATATGCTTGTGGTGGCTCCGGTATATGTGAATTTGAATGAGTATTAATTTTGTTTAATCATGTAAATTACAGTATAAATAAATTTAATTAGATGGGTTTGTCATGAGTTAATTTTGGGTTATCTATGAATTGTAGATCAATAGTGTTTTAAACTGGATCATCTGTGGAAAGTAAAAAAATATGAAACTTTCCCTGTGGACTATATGGGACAAGTACTGATTATAGTTTACTATACTAATTTGCAGTTTCTTTGTGCTCACGGTTTAGTCGTTCGTAGCAAAGCGTGAGCAAGTGTGTGCATGGTTCACCCGAAACTATCATGACATAGTGATATATCAATTGAAAGTATGGGCTCAAACGCCAGAAGAAGAAACAATTGGCATGAGATGACGTACAGTGACAAGACTTTCTTGAGTAAGTCATGCCTATAATATAAGCTTTTGACATCACAGGGTACTACCAACCGAGTTTGGCATTATGTTGAATCTACAGGCTTAGGGAATTAAAGTAATTGGTGGACTGTCACATCCGTAAGAAGAGAAATATATTTGTTACCGGAATATAGTACTTTTGCTCATGAAACTACACATTAAGTGGTTAGCATTTGTACTTGGGCATACATATGCATATGTTACTTTGAATTCTACTTCAAATTTTCTTTTGGTTTGTATGTAAAAGATGGATGCTAAGCACATTTATTCTGAAGTTTGGAGATGCAACAATCAGTCATGCTTAATGATCCAGGGCAATATGGTTTCTTATGTAACTTTTTGTTATATTAGATTAAATATTTCGATTAATATGGGCTAGAAAATGGCATGTTTCACATTTCAGTTTTATGAGTTGGAACTTGAAATATAATGGGTGTGAAGTGTTATGCATGTTGCATGTAATGTGGATAATTGTGTCTATAACGCACGTTCTAATTAGCACGTGTGTATATGTATGGTGCAAGTTGAAGTTAGACACTTTCTAATTTTTTAACTTCCACAAATATCAACGCCAGATAAATTAAAGCATTAAATTTAGGTTTTCTTCTCATTTATAGTGCATTTTTAATTCAGGATGTGAATACAAATTGGAACACATGTATTATAAGCCTATACTGAAGTTTCTTGGTACACGCAGTTTATATTTATCTACCAAAATGCTTCACCGTTGAAGCAAAAAATAAAAGCTAACACAACGACAACCTAATTTAAAGCTTTTTCCCGACGGTAAAATTTTATTATGCATACGTCCATCGGACATGCATACGTACTGGTGTGTGTGTGTGTGTGTGTGTGTGTGTGTATATATATATATGTGTGTGTGTGTGTGTTGAATATGTATGCATTAATTCCCCGTTTCTCTTTCATTATCTAAATTATTCTAACAAGCCTAGGATACAAGTTTAAATAGTTATGTTGTTATTTTCCCATTTGCTACTTGTTATTAATTATGCCATGAATTGAGTAGTTTAATATGAGAATTGGGCTTGTATACCTTTTACGTGAACAGGATTGACAAATTACACCGTTAAAATGTTTCTTATTCAAACGAAAATCAGCGTTTATAACACATATTAATTTATATATTTATATAGCATAATCAACGTAATCAAACGTAATAATGGTGTAATAAAAACGTTAGAACAAGATTAGAAATTTGAAATGTCCCATATGAATTGTTTCGTGTGTGTGTATATAAATGGCTTATAAATAAATATATATATTTTTAAATAATGACACAGAGACACGAGGTTAGTCGTCATTTGTGGTAGAAATCTGCCAGGAACCAACCAACAAATCCAGCAGTCACAAGTGAGCCTGACTAATGTGAGAGGTCTGGGTGTCATGGGCCATTAAACTTAGTACACTATGACATGAGGTTAAGCCAGCTTGTAGTAGAAGTCTTCTTGGAACCACCCGGCATATCCAGCATCTATAAGTAGTTGGTTTAATGTGAGAGGTCTAGTGTGTATATATATATACCTATTATGTGTGTAAATAAGTAGGCTTACAACTCGCCTTGAGAATGTCTTAAGTGGCTGACTTTCTTCTTATCTAGTTTGGGTCTTAAGTGGTTAGGAGTAGGCCCATTCCAAAGGTTTATTCCTTGGATTTGAGACAAAATTATGGGATCTTTCCTTATTAGATTTGAAGTGGTCTATAGGTCCTCCTTCTCTAATATGGTCTAGTCATGGAGAAACCGAAGTAAGGTAGTTTATCGGAATGTCCACTTCCTTTAGGAGCTTTGTGAGAGCCAACCTAGTGACGGGTTTGGTATACGCGTGACGTAGCAAGAAAATAACCACCGTCTCTAAGGCAAGTCTTAAGCGACATAGGTCTACTACCGTAATATCAGTTAAGTAGTAACATAAGGCTTCCGCCAGAGGGGCCTTAAATGGCTATATGTGAACCTACTTTAAACTGATACTAAGCATCAAGATACTACTTCTCATATTACTTATGAGAATATATATCTAATTAGGACGTTGACGTGTTAGAATGGGGTCTTAAGTTGCTAGGGTACGCCTTAGGGTTATAGGAGATCATAAGAATCCACCCTTAATAAATATACTAGAATGCGCCTTAAGTGACCAAGAATGTCCACCTCATTGGGTCTTAAGTGATCATTGATCCATCATAAATGCAATAATCTAGGTCTTAAGTGACTGATTTAGATGTCTAACTCATTAATTAAAATATATCCTTTGTGTGTGCATGCTTGTGTGTTTACCTAGACATACTTTAAAGTATTTAACCTGCAAAATATAGAGTATAGTCTTTAAACGCATATTTTTATTTACCAGAACTTTATGTTCTGACCTCCCTCCTCTCAGCATATAAACATGAGGGTAGGTGGGAACGCTTGGATCAATGATACCTTAGAGATGGAGCCTAATGATGGAGGATCCATATCTATTAAGCATTATGGCAATATTATCACGTTGGGATAATTAATGCTGATGTACCTATTATTGCATGAGACTCATTGTAACTAATATTTATGATGGCTTTAAATTAAAGGTACATCTATTTTAAGTTATTATATTTATTCCTTCCGCTGTGTGAGATTCTGATTTCGTTTTAGTATGCTCTGTTATATCTTTTATACCATTTTCTTTTAGGAACCAATGATCTATTTAGAATGACTCTAAGTTTCAATTTTCCTTTTTGGATCAAAATTTAGGCACATTCCGGGTAGGTTATTACAGTTGGTATCAGAGCATAGGTAACCCGATTACGGGGAAATATATATGTATGAGAGGCGCATTTGTTATTTTGAAAAACGGATTTTCAAAAGTTTAGCTATAAATATATAAGTATTTTTTTTAAACATGCATATCTTTAGAAAATAACATCTGTATGTATTTTTAGGAATGACTTGACATTAAATTCTAGAAGTGCTCTAGATTTCATATAGTAATATAGCAACATCCTTGTCAATTTAGAGACCTATAAGCGTTGTATGGTAATATAATCTAGAGCACGGAAAGGATTGAAACCTCCTTATTCTGTAAGTAATAAACGGGAATTAATCGAATGAACTATCCATAGTTTATGGTAAAGAAAGCATTCAAATAACTGTCCATTGAGTGAACAATTACCTGCGTGCGAACAAGATGCATGAAATCCCCATTGTCAAAAGCTGCGAGGCCTTAAGGTAGAGCGAGGAGCCGTACTAGGGACGGCCCCGGTTTTAACTACCCTGCCGTTATGCTGCCGAAATTTTGACTAATATTCATGTGTTAGAATTATTTTCATGTGTTCAAACTATACTCGTGTGTTGAATAGAAAACCTTCATGTGTTGAATATAAATTCATTCGTCGAATAGAAATTCATGTGTTGAATGGTATTCGTGTTTTAAACAAATTGTTTTGACCATAAAAATCACATTTTTATTTTATATATGAACTATAGAAAACCTTCATGTGTTGAAAAGTAATTCATTCGTTGAATAGAAATTCATGTGTTGAATGGTAGTCGTGTTTTGAAATAAATTGTTTTATAATAAAAATCATATTTTTATCATTTATAAGAACTATATAAAATAGTCGTCTTTTAAAATAAATTGTTTTATCATAAAAATCATATTTTTATCATCTATATGAACTATATAAAATAGTCGTGTTTTGAAATAAATTGTTTTGTAATAAAAATCACATTTTTATTATATACACGAATTGTTAAAAATAGTGAAGTATGGAAATAAATGTCGGGTGGATAAAATATCATTTTTATCAAATGTATGAAAAGAATATAGTTTTGAAATCGAAGAATCGATTATATTTATATATATATATAATTAAAATATATCGAATAACGAAGCTGCAGTTCGTGTTTTGAAACCGTGATTTCAAACGATTAGTGCGGGAGATCCGACCATCGGATTTTCCCGAAACTGAAACCATTGGGTTCGCCTTGGAAATATCTTTCCAACGACACCAACTTTGTGAAGATCCAACAGTTGGATTGTCTGGAATGTTTAATTCAAATCTGAAGAAAAATAGCGCCAGAATCGATTATATATATATATATATATATAAATATATAATTATGTTAAATCGAATAACGACGCTGTAGTTCGTATTTTGAAATCGAAACTTCAAACGAGTGTACCGGGAGATCCGACTGTCGGATTTTCCCAAAACTGGAACCGTTAGATTCGTTATGAAAAGATATTTCTAATGATATAAAATTTGTGAAGATCCAACGGTTATAATTTTAGATATGTGTAAACCAAATATGAAGAAAAACAGCGTCAGAATTGATTATATATATATATATATATATATAAATAAATATAATTACATTAAATCGAATAATGATGCTGCAGTTCGTATTTTGAAATCGAAACTTCAAATGAGTATACTGGGAGATCCGACCGTCGGATTTTCCCAAAACTGGAACCGCTGGAATCGTTTTGAAAAGATCTTTCTAATGATATAAAATTTGTGAAGATCCAACAGACTTGCAAATGGACTGTGTGTCTGACATTGGAATTCATTCTGTGTGATTGATAGCCATCAGTTGCATGGTGTGAATTGCATGTGTGGCATGCTGAGATGCAGTGATCAAGGCTTTTGTTGAAAAGCAAAGTCTTGTGATTGATGATCAAAGCACCGCCTGTGTGGCATAGCGTTGTGTATAACGTTAATTCGCGAGCCTCACACTCCGGTATGAACTAGAAACGGGAGAGCACCTCAGGGGGGCATGCGTTTCGTTCTAGCTAGAGGTGGTGTCAGTGCTTGAACTGGCTGACATTTATATTATTTTCACCTATGTGGTTGTTGCTGTTGCGAGGTGCCTCGATTATATCGGTCGATCCGGGACCGATGGAGTCATTCGTTGGCTCATTGACGCTCCATAGGGCGGGGAAACGCATTGTTCAGGCATTTTAATCCACATCGGTGGACCGGCCCTGACGATCCAAAGGCTTGACTGAGTACTTGCCTGAGACACGTGCTAGAGCGTCTCGAAGTCGGTAAGGACTATCTTTTGCCTTGGTTCATGACGGAAATCCAATTTCCAAATACGACCCCGTGCGGTTTTGATTGTAAACCTATATTTGGCGACATAGTGGCATGGGACGGTCATGTCGTCTATGATTGATAGTTATGATTTGAAGTTGTTTTTGAAATATATAAACACTAGTAATAATATCAAATACTTTTGTTTTATTCGTATCAAGCATATTTTGGCCATTATAAGGTAAAAACTCTATCCTCCGGTTTGCGTTGCATTGTGTGATGGGAACTGAGTCTTATAATGGCTTCTTTTTTATAAAAAGCATTGCGATGTTTAAAAGATTTACTTGTTTTAAAGCACTGGCAATCCAATGGAGTAAACCCGTTCCGCGAAAGTGGCATGGTCCTGTGATTAGCCATATTATAAATGTGTTAAGTAGATTTCTCATACCAGTCCCATGACTGACTCGTAGTTTGTTTCACTTGCAAACTCGGGTGCCCCTTTTTCTTCACGGGCAGCCTTGTCTTCAGGTTTTAGCAGGCTCTTTCTGGATAGCTGGAGCTGAAGATGGATTCTATCATTTATCTCTTATGTTGTTCAGCTCCTATTGTACATATTATGTTGTTTTCCACTGTAGACATTTATGTATAGCTGAACTGTATTTGTACTAAGTATGGTCCTGTATAATGTGTAACTCTGATGATTATGTTTATCTATTGTATTATTTGTTCATTATCTGGTGTATTTATTTAATTCTGTTCTGCTGTTATCTGTTTATGTGTTATATTCCAAAGATTACCCTTGTCACCGTCAGTACGGGATTTGGGGACGTCGCAATGTGGTATCAACATAAGAAATTCAATGAACTTTCTCACTTTGCCCCGCATCTGATTAAAGATCGGAAGTAGAGTTGATTAGAATTGTTTGTGGTTGAAAAATACTCGTTTGCGGTTGAGAATTATTTGGTTGAAACCACATAGGATTAGTTTGTGGAAATGAAAAAAATATACATGTCGTCTGCGTGCGAACTAGATGCATGAAATCCCCATTGTCAAAAGCTGTAGTTCGTGTTTTGAAACCGTGATTTCAAACGATTAGTGTGGGAGATCCGACCATCGGATTTTCCCGAAACTGAAAGCGTTGGGTTCGCCTTGGAAATATCTTTCCAACGACACCAACTTTGTGAAGATCCAACGATTGGATTGTCTGGAATGTTTAATTCAAATCTGAAGAAACACTGCACCAGAATCAATTATATATATATAATTATAATAAATCGAATAACAACGCTGCAGTTCGTATTTAAAATCGAAACTTCAAACGAGTGTACCGGGAGATCCGACCGTCGGATTTTCCCAAAACTGGAACCGTTGGATTCATTTTGATTAGATCTTTCTAATGATATAAAATTTGTGAAGATCCAACGGTTAGAATTTCAGATATGTGTAAATCAAATCTGAAAAAAACAGCGCCACGGTCGCGTTATGGCCCGAAGCGTCGTTTGAATGAATTGGCTATAAATAAATAAATAAAAATAGCGATAAATCGTTATAAAATATTATAAACGATATGGAATGTGAAATTTAGAAACTAACTGAAGGTTAGCTAAGTTGAATGGTTTCCTGGGTTTTGATCTGATGTTGGTTTCGACGTTCGGGGTTAATATTTGGGAAATAGTTCTCTTACTGATTTACGGTTAGTGACTAATGAATTGGAATGATGCGTATGTTGTTTGTGTTTATGTATCACTTGTTTATTATATACGCGAGTTGCTCAGAAAGACCGGATTTATCCCATTCGGAATAACTGAATCGACGATAAGAAATCGAAGATGAAGACAGTGGTCGAAGACCGGAGATCTTCACCTCGTTTGGATGGTAACTGATGTCCTGATTGGGAGGCATCTCGAAATATGGATAATGAGTGGTGATCGTCCAGACATACATGGAGATCGATGGGTATTTGAGGTATATAGTGCCTCCGGTTTCGTTCAGACCCAGAACGGACTTGCAAATGGACTGTGTGTCTGACATTGGAATTCATTCTGCGTGATTGATAGCCATCAGTTGCATGGTGTGAATTGCCTATGTGACATGCTAAGATGCAGTGATCAAGGCTTCTATTGAAAAGAAAAGTCTTGCGGTTGATGATCAAAGCACCGCCTGTATGGCGTAGCGTTGTGTATAACGTGAATTCGTGAGCCTCACACCCCGGTATGAACCAGAAACGGGAGAGGACCTCGGGGAGGGCATGTGTTTCCTTCTAGCTAGAGGTGGTGTCAGTGCTTGAATGGCTGACATTTATATTATTTTCACCTATGTGGTTGTTGCTGTTGCGAGGCGCCTTGGTTATATCGGTCGTTCCGGGACCGATGGAGTCATTCGTTGGCTCATTGACGCCCCATAGGGCGGGGAAACGCATTGTTCAGGCATTTTAATCCACATCGGTGGACCGGCCCTGACGATCCAAAGGCTTGACTGAGTACTTGCATGAGACACGGGCTAGAGCGTCTCAAAGTCGGTAAGGACTATCTTTTGCCTTGGTTCATGACGGAAATCCAATTTCCAAATACGACCCCGTGTGGTTTTGATTGTAAATCTATATTTGGCGACACAGTGGCATGGGACGCTCATGTCGTCTATGATGGATAGTTATGATTTGAAGTTGTTTTTGAAACATATAAACACTAGTAATAGTATCAAATACTTTTGTTTTATTCGTATCAAGCATATTTTGGCCATTATAGGTAAAAACTCTATCCTCCGGTTTGCGTTGCATTGTGTGATGGGAATTGAGTCTTATAACGGCTTCATTTTTATAAAAAGCATTGCGATGTTTAAAAGATTTACTTGTTTTAAAGCACTGGCAATCCAATGGAGTAAACCCGTTCCGCGTTTTTCTAAGAAACAGAAGTACATCCATGATTATAGACATAAACTTTGAGAATAGATCTATGAATATTTAAGATTTTGAAGGAACAAGAAATAGTCAGAAAGGAAAGTATTAATGGAAAAATTAAGACTATTTATAAGTATGAATATTTGGACGAGAAATTAAAAATGTCCATAAGAATAAGAAATAATTAAAATGGTTTAGTGGACAGGTACTAGGATTGTGTAATGAAGGGAAAAACTAAAGAATATGGAAGGAAAAAGGTTAAGAAATTATACAAACTTCAGTGAATGATAGATGTCAGTCTTTGTTGAAAAGATGGTAGGTGCGGTAGGAAAATTGAAAGAACAAACATGTTTTCCTAATGGACAAAAAGATGTAAAGCCTACAAATATGATTTTGACATGCCGTCAAATTATTTTGAGAATAGAAATTTGAAATATGATTTTGAAGGCACAAATGTTTTTGAAGAAACTTGGAAAGTTTACAGTTTCTTCTATTAAATAAAAATGCGAACTTTCGAGAAAAATAAATAAGTTCTTTAAGATAATAAAAAATAAATGGTAAACCAAAATTTGCAAAGGTTTATGTTTATGAGCTTAAACAGGAGGAATGTAAGTTCTTTAGAAGGTGTCAAACAACGAGCAATTATAATAAGTTTTAATTTAAATGAATCAAGACATCTAAAGTTTTGTTTTATTAATATTTTTCGTGATGAACGTTCCAAGAAATAAATAAAATGATTATTTTCTTTCAAGTTTTGTACAAATTATGACAACAAAGTCGGTCTTTAATTTAAAATAAAGAAGATATATAAAATTATGATAGGATAAGGATACTAAAATTAATTTGGCGAAAGAAGAGATATGGGAAGAATAGGAAAAATATGCTCATTTGGAAATATAAAGGAATCATTGGAATATGGGGAAATGATAGAATATATATCATTAGGTCTGCAATAATTAGCATTATATGATGAGTAATGGGGAAAGAATAAAAGTTACCATTAATCACTCTACATAAGTAAGTTCTATGGTTTATGCCTATTATATAGATTTTTGAAAGGCATATTTGGAAATGCAATTAAATTAGAATGAGTGGTAATGTTTTAAAAGAAATATTTACATGTAATAAAGGTTTTTTGAAATTCTAATCATGAATTATGTATGAGATTAGAAGTTTTATATGGCAATAAAAACTCTAAAATAACCACATGAAAATGGGCTAATAAACTTTATTATAAGGTACATAAACCTTGAATAATGATTCAAAAGATGTTTTTGATAAGTTACAGATTTGAAAATATTATAATAAATGTCAATTAAACATTTTTAGGAACTTAATTGTTGCCTAATTAAATTTGACAATGTAACAACCTGCCCGGGGCCTAAATTTCGACCTAGAAAAGGCCCATAAAACTTAGAGCCATTCTTAACGGGTCGTTGGGTCTTGTAAGGATTACAAATTGCACAAATAACAATAACATATAATTCAAATGGAAATCTCACACAGCGGAAAGAGAAAATATAACATTCAAATAAGATGTATCATTATTTCAGAAATCTCAGAAATACAGAGTCACAATTACATTTATTCAATAGGTACATCAAGTGGTTCGGCCTCATAACATTCCAAAAGAAGCAAAGCAATAACAACTAATAATGTCATAATAACTTCGTCTTCTTCCTCGGCTTCAATCGTGACTTCATCCATGGCATTACCCTATCTACTGACCTGTAGGATGTTAAGGAGAGGGGTTAGAACATAAAGTTCTGTGTGACTGAAATATAGTGTTACTTAATGTCCATACCCAATATTTTTAGCAGTTTACATATGTCAAGCTATGTCTACGTAGCACATAATATTTCACACAAACATAAATATCTAACCAATAGGGTGGATATCCAAGTCAATCGCCCATTTGTGTTTTTAGTGTAAAGACCCAACGAAGTGGCATTCTCGGTCACTTATGGCCCTATCAAAGATGGATTCTTACAATCTCTTATAACCCTGAGGCGGACGCCTAGCCCTTTAAGAACCCCATCTTAGTATGTTGACGTTCTTAAGTCTATTCTTTCATTTTTAATATTAGAAGTAGTATTGCCAACGTTACTACTTAACTGATATTGCCCGGTAGGATACCTATGTCTCTTAAGACTTCACTAAGATAGTTGGTGAGCATGCATTGGCCACATATCCTTCAATTACCAATCTGTCCCTAGTTGATCCCTTAAAAGCTTCTAGAGGAAGTGGACATCCCCGTGAACTACCTACTTCGTTAACTGTTTTATGCCAAACCACTTTTAAAGAAGGAGGACCCAAAGACTTACCTTAATACTAATAAGGGTGGATCCCGTGACTTGGGTTCCTCTCCAAGGAATAAACCTTGGAGGGGTCTTAGTCCTAACCACTTAAGACATAAATTAGATAAAAAGGTGAGTCAGCCACTTAAAACCTTCTTAAGACATAGTAAGCCTATTTGTTTTCACAAATCAACTTATATATATATATATATACAGTTATAAATATACACACTAGACCCCTCACATTAAACCATATACTTGTAGATGCTGGATATATCAGTCGGTTCCGGGCAGGCTTCTGCTACAAGTCGGGTTAACCTCATGCCCAGTGTACTAAGTGTAATGACCCGGGTTTTTGCGACCTTAGTTATCGACATAAACTCAATGTCGACTACCCAAGCATCGGAAATGCCGGATAATTAATAGAAAGAAGTTAGAGGGTGAGAATAGTTAAGATAGGAACTTAGAATAGAAGAAGAAGAAGAAGAAGAACATACATCATCAGAGTAAACACAAATCTCACAGCGGAACAAACAATATATAATAGATACATAACTTTGAAATAAAATCAGTATATGTATACAATAACATTTATAAAAGTACAACACTTACAACACAGCGGAAATAAACAATTGCTGTAAAATCCTGAAGCCTCCTGCTCTAAGCTCTCAATATATCTGCAAAATCCTGACTACTTGACTGCCCATATAAATTTGGGCACCCAAGAGTTTAAGGAAAACAAAACAAAATAAACTCCGGGTTAGTCATGGGACTGGTGTGAGTAAAACCATTTAAAACAGTTTGAGTAATTAAACGATATCTCATAAGACCACGCCGTGTAACACGGAATAGAATTTCCCTTATGAGAATCCAAAACACTTGATTTATCATTCAAAATCCTTTTGTAAGAAATGATAATCTTTATATAAAAACTCTTTGGAAATTATAATAGCGTCTATCAACCACAATATAATAATCATCTAGCAGAATGCTTTCATCTCACGTTCCACATACATAACATACAATCAAAAACCGCAAGTGCTTATTGGGTAATGAATTCAAACTGGCAAGGTATGGGACCAACTTCCGACAGCGTATCTCTAGAGAGGAATACACCGGGTTCAACAAGAACATCCTGTAACCCAGGCTAAACATGACCGGTCACTCATTTCACTTAAGTGTACAAAATGTATTATCACTAACAGTTGGGATCAGCAACCGTTTCCCGAAAGGGACAACATCGAAATAGATTATAGAAATAAATGAAACTTTAAATCAGGTGACAATATACCCTACTTGGTACAACACCCAGAATTTTCTGTGACTATTGAAATTAACAAATTTAAGAACGAATTAAAGAATACTTAATTGTTAAAGTGAGAATTAAGGGAAACGGGTTATGCCATTGCGTTCGTCTCGAAATTTTGCTTGGAATGGAGTCCAAGTTTTCGTAAATCGGACTTCGTATGAGGAAGTTATGGCCCTCAGAATTTTCAGAAATTAAAATAAATTAAAAAATAGTTCGGAAAGAAATTCAAAGTTCAAATTCAAATAAGGAAGCGGGCAGGGTGGGATTTTTCCCGCCCCAGGCCAGGTTGACCAGGGGGTTGACCTCCCCTATACAGGTCGACCTGGGGGTTGACCTACCCCCGGGGCAGATCTGAAATGCGACGATCCTGACTTGTTGCTGAGTCTTTTCTGACCTATTGCTGAGTCGTCACTAGGGCATAGGTGACAATTCTGGATAACTCTATCTGGCCTGGACGGTTGTGATTGCTCCTATGATAATCTAACGGCTTCTATTGATTTAAACTTCTATATAAGCATGCATAGACTCAAGCTCTAAACCTAAACTAAATTAATCTCTTGGCCTCCATGCTGCTGCTAGAATAGTTCTTCTTCCTAAAGCTTAGGAATTGCAATTCAGAATTCTAACACAAACGACGAACGAATTATTCTCTTCTCTAATCCGTCTTTGTGAGTACAATATCTTTCACAAAATAATTAATAAATTAATTATGATGAGTTATGATTGGGAATATGAGAATATGTTTATTGAATCATGTGATGTTACTTAACATTGTTATCATCTGTTGGTGAACATATGACGGTTTTGTTAACTTATGTTGGTAGATCTATTTCATAGGTCCAATCACGTATGTTTAACTTGATTCATTTTATGACATCAGTTTATATGCAAGTTTGGGATGTTAAATCATATGCTAGTTTGTATGTGAATCTTATGCAAGTCTATTTTTACATATGCTAGTTTGTATGTGAATCTTATGCGAGTCTGTTTTTACATATGCTAGTTTGTATGTGAATCTTATGCAAGTCTGTATGCGAATTATACACAAGTTTATATGTGAATCAAGTATATACATATGCTCGTTTATGTGTAAAACATGTGATATTAGTTTACATGTTTAAATTCATATGCAAGTTTGTAGGAATCCATATGCAAGTTTAGGTGAAAACTATATTCACATTTTTAGGTGAAAACTATATTCACATATGCAAGTTTAGGTGAAACCTATATTCATATATGCAAGTTCACAATTTCATGTTTAGATCTATATTTAGATCCGTGGTAGTTTATGCAAATTATGCCTATTGCCTATGCAAGTTATTGATTATGCAAATTTATGATTATATAAATTATAATCATGCAAGTTTTGATCCATGCTAGCCTGTTCTTATTCGCATGTTAGATCTATTTTATGTGTTATGAAAGTTGTGACGTTTCTTTTCTTTTTATGATTTAGACTATTTGCGGGTCTAACATATCTCATATTATACGTACGAACGACATGGGGGCAATGGGAAAATATTAAACATAAATATTGTGAATTGGCATATAATGGCTTTAAAAGCATATAATAAATTTGAGACATTAATTTGTATAATTTATATACCTGGAAATTGTGGACATAATTTAAGTGATAATTATGGACATGGACTAAAATTGGAAGTTACTGACAATCTGAAATAGGGATATCAATTCAAATTGGGGTTGAATAATAATGTGCAATGATAAATGCCTAAGACACGAGGTCAGACTCGTTTGTGGTATAAGACTGCCCGGACCCGCCCGACAAATCCAGCAACCACAAACGATAGTCTAATGTGAGAGGTCAAAGGCATAAATTAAATGCGTAATAAATCCCTAAGACACGAGGTTAGACTCGTTTGTGGTATAACACTGCCCGGACCCGCCCGGCACATCCAGCAACCGCAAACGGCAGTCTAATGTGAGAGGTCGTAGGCATAATTAAAAGATGCTTAGACACGAGGTTAAGTCTGGCTTGTAGTGGAAGTCTGTCCGGAACCGCCCGACATATCCAGTGGCCACAAGCAATCGACTTAATGTGAGAGGTCTGTGCATTAATAATTAATTAATGCTGATCAAAGACGAATATGAATGACAAACAGAAGTTTGGTTGAGTTGAGTAAATTTCTGAGTACCAATCTGATGTTGATTTCGGTCTTCGGGGTTGATACTTAGGGAGTTATTCTCTTAACCAATGTATCTGTGAACTAAGATGTACTTAATCATAAATTAAGTAAAACATGTTATACGATATATATATATATATATATATATATATATAATGCATAATCTGATAAGTAGGTAGGGTTAAGACCAGCTTAACCAATAATATGTATTAATTTGATAAGTGGGTGGGGTTAAGACCAGCTTAACCAATAATATATATTAATCTGATAATTGGATAGGGTTAAGGCAAACTTAACCAATAATACATGTTGATCTGATAAGCGGATAATGTTAAGATAAGCTTAACCAATAACACATGTTGATTTGATAAGTGGTTAACATGGGTGACATGTGGGATATAATTATAAACACTTAACCAAGTTGAAACATGTAAGGAGACATGAATAAGAAGGGGTTAGGTGGGAAATCCTAGTGGGGACCAAGCATAGGTGGAAAGCTTATGTCAAGTGTGAGGACCCTTTTCACCAGTAACCCATTTAGTATCTAAGTGAGCTCGATCTAGATCGAGAACGAGACACGCATACTGGGTTTGATTGTAAGAGGTCAAAACGGGTTAGCAGTGGCAACGCAAGTCCAACGGGGTCATATGCGTGTGTGGGCCCGGGCTGGTAGGTAAGACGTTGTTGCATCGTGTAGGTATAAGCCGTGCATCTTTAGTGGTATTGGGTTGCCACTTTGGGGAGTGATACACCTCACTGTGGGACCAGCACGAGTATCTACGAGTTAGGGAGCCGATCGAATGGGGAAGGTAGTGGGTACGACTAGCGGAGATAGGAGCAGGCGGCACCTATGAAGACAGCTAGGAGTCCAACTACCATATTATGAATAAATGTTGTAATGGGGGTAGTGGGTACAACTAGTGGAGATAGGGGCAGGCAGCACCTATGAAGAAAGCTAGGGGTACACAAAACTACCATTATGATTAGTATGTTCAATAGGCGGGATCAACCTTTGAGGTGACTAGTAGTGGTGCAGTATAGTAATTACCCTATAGTGATTAGGAGCGCGATTAACATCATCCTATTCCTCTTGTTTGTTTTGTCTTGCCCATTTTCTTCACAGTCATTCCTTGTTTTACCAGTTTATGCCTTATCCTAATTACTTTAATAATTATATTGTCAAAGTTATTGGACTCGCCAAACTTTGTGTCTGACCCTCTTTGTTTTCGCCTCTTTTCTTCCTTCCCCCCCTCCCCCGTGGGTTCTTAGGGAGGGACTAGTGCTAGTGGAGCTTGATTTGGATCTCTTTCTCTCTCTCTTTTGGAAGTGCTTGGATTGCTGAAAGTAAAGTTCAGCTTATCTCTTTTATGGCTACTTATGTTGGGGTTATGCTTTTTACTTTATGTGGTCAGAAAAAAATTTGTCAAGATGGATATTAAGTGTACTTGGTTTTATTGTTGGTTTATGAAGTTGTTGTAATCAAAATATTTCTCCGCTGCAATAAAAGTTGTTTTAAAATTTTCAAGTACCAATTCATGTATCTGTCTTGTTATATTCTGTTCTATACACCAATAATACTCCATGAAAATGCATTCCCTTGAGAGTGTCATTAATGGACGTGGGGTGTTACACGTGGTATCAGTGCTGAAGGTTACTAGAATAGATAAGAGATTTTGAAAAACTATTTTTCAAAAGCATTTTATAAAGAAATACTTTCAAAAATATGTTTTAAGGAGAGTATTTTCAAGAGAAAAGTTTATTTTGAAAACTTAACCCCCAAGAGCCATATATCTTTCCTTCGATTCTCCGTTTTAAATATCTTCCTCTTTCCTTTTTGAATTTCTTCCTCCACGTATGGACGCTTTTTCTAAGATATGTAAGAACTTCCGTACGATGAGCGTAAAACCTCTTCATGGGAATGGGACGTTTGTCAAAGCTAGAAGGAAGTGGAGGACTTGTTGGTACCATTAAGATATATGATGGGAGGAAGGTTCAATTAGCTACTTGGTTAATGAAGGACGAAGCCTCATTTTCGTAGGAGGTCACGAATGGAGAATGTGCAGTAGAGACATGGATATGACAGACGATAAAAAAGTAGATCCAAAGAAAGGCAGTAAGGATAACAAGGGGCCAAGAGAAAAGGAAGGGCCACACTTGTGAAATATCTTACTACTTAAATAAAGATGTTAGAAAGAAGAAGAAGACTAGTTGTTATCGTTACGGAGAAACATGACATCTTATTAGGATCGTCCGAAGAAGTAGAAGGCAAAGGTAAGGACAAAGTACATGATCTTCTGGAGGGAAGACGCGTTCCCTCATGGCTGGCATACTTGATAGAGGTAGAAATATCTTAGTTGGAAGTATGGTTTTTCTTTTTGATCATCCTGTTTGAACCTTGTTTGAATTCTGGCGCTTCACACTCGTTTGTATCTGCTTCATTAGTTGAAACACTGCACCTAAATACTAGTCTAGTTACGGATCCCATAGTAGTCTCAAATCATCTTGGTGGTTCGGCTCATCTTTCGATGATTTGTCGAGATTTGAGAGTATCTATCAAGGACTTCGTTCTTGGCTTCATGGGCTACGACTTGATTCTAGGCATGGATTGGCTTACTAGATACAGTGCCATCCTAGATTGTGAAAGAAGGGTAGTTAGATTGTTGACTCATTGTGGCAAGACCCTTGATATTTCTTGTGACCCCAGAGGTCCGATAATGCTTAGCTACCTAGAATCTCTTGATGCATCCAAAGATGACTTGAAATCCGTTCATGTGGTCCGTGAATATGGTGACGTCTTTGATGAAGTTAGGGGTTTACCCCCGAGGCGTGAGATAGACTTTCGAATATACCTAGTAGATAATGTGAAGCCAGTTGCATTACCAGTGCGCCACATGACTCCGAGGGAGAGAAGAGAACTCAGTAAGCAAGTAAAGGAGTTGCTTGAGAAGGGGTTCATAAGAAGAAGCATTTCGGAATGGGGTGCACCGATTGTTTTTGCTACAAAGGCTGATAGATCACTTAGATTGTGCATGGACTATAGAGAGCTGAATAAGCTTACAAAGAAGAAAAGACACCTATTGTCGAGGATAGACGATTGGTTTGATTAGTTGTTTGGTGCTTCGGTTTTCTCGTAGTTGGATTTGGCTACAGGATTTCATCAGCTAAGAGTGGCTGAAGACAACATAGATAAGACTGCATTTAGAACTCTTGGTGGTTTCTTTGAGTGGCTCGTCATACCTTTTGGTGTGACGAATGCACCCGCATATTTCATTGACTTGTTGAGTAGGGTGTACAGGGAGTTTCTAAACAAGTTTAAGGTAGTCTTTGTGGATGATATCTTGATTTTCTCTAGAAGCAAGGAAGAATATGTCCTACATCTTAGGGAAGTCTTAGAAACCCTTCGAGCACATCAACTCGAAGCTAAGTTCTCTAAATATCATTTTTGGAAGAAGGAGGTAAGGTTCTTAGGACACATGGTCTCTAAAGAAGGAATAGCAGTGGATCCTGCAAAGGTGGTGGCAATCCAAGATTGGAAGATTCCTAGAAAAGCAACGGAAGTAAGAAGTTTTGTAGGGTAGGCGGGCTATTATAGGAAGTTCATAAAGGACTTCACGAAGATATCAGCCCCACTTACTCGGTTAAAAAAGAAGAACTTGACTTTTGCTTGGGATGTTGACTATGACGATGCTTTCCAGCACTTGAAGAGGGCTTTGACGACGGCTCCAGTTTTAGTTTTGTCAGATGGAAGTAAGCCAGTCACAGTGTATACCGGTGCTTGCGGGACAGGGCTTGGAGCAGTTTTCGATGCAAGAGGAAAAGGTGATATGCAAAAGGCGGCAAATAAGAGTATCGTTTATCATCCACAGACTGATGGACGGACAGAAAGGGGTGAATAAAATCCTTGAAGATCTTTTGAGGTTATGTATCCTAGATTTTGGAGGGACATGAGAAGAGGTAACTAGCTTAGTGATGTTCATAACATGTTCCACGTATCGCATTTACGGAAGTGTTACAAGATACCGTGGAAGTAGTAGAGCCGAGCATGCTTAGAGAAGTGGAAGTAAAGGGAGATGCCACGATTAGACGAGCTCCTACATGCATCCTTGGGTCGGAGGTATTAAAGCTACGCAACAGAGAGGTCAAGTTGGTCAAAGTGCAATGGGGAGATGATCAAGGAGACGCGACTTGAATAACGGAAGACAAGATACGTACATTGTACCCTTTCCTTTTTGAGGGTACGTTTTTAATTTCTCCTTTTTCTACCACTTTGTTTATGCTTGTCCTATCATTTAGTATGTCTTTGCGATTATATCTTAGATCTTTAGTTAGGAAAAATACTATGGTTGTAAACATGTATTTGAGACATGTTATGTTTGGTGGATGCTCGTGGATGCAAGTGTTTGCCAGTGGTTGCTCGTGGATGCATTTACACACACATTAGGAACCATATTATCTCAATCACTTTCATACTGCATATAAATAAGTGTGCATATTTAAATTAATGAATGTATTATGGTTGTGTTATCATATGGATGCTGCATTTTGATGAATGGTAGTGCACACATGTAGAAATAATATGTATCATTAGGATTCTTTCGCATACATAATGGACGCATGGAACTATCATGATTTGCATTAAGGAGGTCAACTGAATCAGTAGACCGCCTGATTTTGCATTGGATAAGGAACATATACACACACTTTTTTCATATGTTCATACAACATTAGAAATCTTGTAAGAACAATGGATGCCCGTGTTTGATGGTTGAGTAGATGGATGATTGGATGGTAGGATATACATTCTTCTTGACTTGAAGATTTCGGGGATGAAATCCTTTAAGGAGGGGGAATGTAACACCCTGAATTTTCTATGATTATAAAAATTAACAAACTTAATAACGAATTAAAGAATACTTAATTGTTAAAGTGAGAATTAAGGAGAACGGCTTATGCCATTGCGTTCGTCTTGAAATTCTGCTTGGAATAGAGTCCAAGTTTTCGTAAATCGGACTTCGTATGAGGAAGTTATGGCCCTTATAAGTTTCAGAAAGTAAAATAAATTAAAAATAGTTCAGAAAGAAATTCAAAATTCAAATTCAAATAAGGAAGCGGGCTGGGCGGGATTTTTCCCGCCCCAGACCATCTCGACCAAGGGGTCGACCAGGGGGTCGACCTCCCTTATACAGGTCGACCTGGGGGTCGACCAACCCCAGGGGTAGATCTGAAATGGGATGATCCTGACTTGTTGCTGAGTCTTTTCTGATCTGTTGCTGAGTCACTAGGGCATAGGTGGCAATTCTAGATAACTCTATCTGGCCTGGACGGTTGTGATTGCTCCTATAATAAACTAACGACTTCTATTGATTTAAATTTCTATATAAGCACACATAGACTAAAGCTCTAAACCTAAACTAAATTAATCTCTTACCCTCCATGCTATTGCTAGAATAGTTCCTCTTCCTAAAGCTTAGGAATTGCAAGTCAGAACTCTAATACAAAGGACGAACGAATTATTCTCTTCTCTAATCCGTCTTTGTGAGTACAATTTCTTTCACAAAATAATTAATAAATAAATTATGATGAGTTATAATTGGGATTATGATAATATATCTGTTTAATCATGTGATGTTACTTAACTTTGTTATCAACTGTTGGTGAACATATGACAGTTTTGTTAACTTATGTTGGTAGATCTATTTCATAGGTCCAATCACATATGTTTAACTTGATTCATTTTATGACATCAGTTTATATGCAAGTTTGGGATGTTAAATCAAATGCTAGTTTGTATGTGAATCTTATGCAAATCTGTTTTTACATATGCTAGTTTGTATGTGAATCTTATGCGAGTCTGTTTTTACATATGCTAGTTTGTATGTGAATCTTATGCAAGTCTGTATGTGAATTATATACAAGTTTATATATGAATCAAGTATATACAAATGCTAGTTTATGTGTAAAACATGTGATATTAGTTTACATATTTAAATTCATATGCAAGTTTGTAGGAATCCATTTGCAAGTTTAGGTCAAAACTATATTTACATTTCTAGGTGAAAACTATATTCACATATGCAAGTTTAGGTGAAACCCATATTCATATATGCAAGTTCACAATTTCATGTTTAGATCTATATTTAGATCCATGGTAGTTTATGCAAATTATGCCTATTGCCTATGCAAGTTATTGATTATGAAAATTTATGATTATATAAATTATAATCATGCAAGTTTTGATCCATGCTAGCCTATTCTTATCCGCAAGTTAGATCTATTTTATGTGTTATGCAAGTTGTGATGTTTCTTTTCTTTTTATGAGTTAGACTAATTGTGGGTCTAACATATCTCCTATTAAACGTACGAACGACGTGTTGGCAATGGGAATATATTAAATATTAATAATGTGAATTGGCATATAATGGCTTTAAAAGCATATAATAAATTTGAGGCATTAATTGGTATAATTTATATACCTGGAAATTATGTACATAATCTAAGTGACAATTATGGACATGGACTAAAATTGGAAGTTATTGACAATCTGAAATAGGGATATTAATTCAAATTAGGGTTGAATAATAATGTGTAATGATAAATGCCTAAGACACGAGGTTAGACTCATTTGTTGTATAAAACTGCCTGGACCCGCCCGGCAAATCCAGCAACCAAAAACGGTAGTCCAATGTGAGAGGTCAAAGGCATAAATTAAATGCGTAATAAATGCCTAAGACACGAGGTTAGACTCGTTTGTGGTATAAGACTGCCCGGACCCGCCCGACACATCCAACAACCGCAAACAGCAATCTAATATGAGAGGTCGTAGGCATAATTAAAAGATGCTTAGACACGAGGTTAAGTCTGGCTTATGGTGGAAGTCTGCCCGGAACTGCCCGGCATATTCAGCGGTCACAAGCAATCGACTTAATGTGAGAGGTCTGTGCATTAATAATTAATTAATGCTGATCAAAGATGAATATAGATGACAAAGAGAAGTTTGGTTGAGTTGAGTAAATTTCTGAGTACCAATCTGATGTTGATTTCGGTCTTCGGGGTTGATACTTAGGGAGTTATTCTCTTAACCAATGTATCTGTGAACTAAGATGTACTTAATCATAAATTAAGTAAAACATGTTATACGATATATATATATGATGCATAATCTGATAAGTAGGTAGGGTTAAGATTAGCTTAACCAGTAATATATATTAATTTGATAAGTGGGTGGGGTTAAGACCAGCTTAACCAATAATATATATTAATCTGATAAGTGGATAGGGTTAAGGCAAACTTAACCAATAATACATGTTGATCTGATAAGCGGATAGGGTTAAGATAAGCTTAACCAATAACAAATGTTGATTTGATAAGTGGGTAACATGGGTGATATGTGGGATATAATTATAAACACTTAACCAAGTTGAAACATGTAAAGAGACATGAATAAGAAGGGGTTAAGTGGGAAATCCTAGTGGGGACCAAGCATAGGTGGAAAGCTTGTGTCAAGTGTGGGGACCCTTTTCAACCAGTAACCCATTTAGTATCTAAGTGAGCTCGATCTAGATCGAGAACGAGACACGCTTACTGGGTTTGATTGTAAGAGGTCAAAACGGGTTAGCGGTGGCAATGCAAGTCCAACGGGGTCATGTGCGTGTGTGGGCCCGGGCTAGTAGGTAAGACGTTGTTGCATCGTGTAGGTATAAGCCGTGCATCTTTAGTGGTATCAGGTTGCCACTTTGGGGAGTGATACACCTCACTGTGGGACCGGCATGGGTATCTATGAGTTAGGGAGCCGATCGAATGGGGAAGGTAGTGGGTATGACTAGCGGAGATAGGAGCAGGCAGCACCTGTGAAAACAGCTAGGAGTCCAACTACCATATTATGAATAAATGTTGTAATGGGGGTAGTGGGTACAACTAGTGGAGATAGGGGCAGGCGGCACCTATGAAGACAGCTAGGGGTACACGAAACTACCATTATGATTATTATGTTCAGTACGTGGGATCAACCTTTAGGGTGACTAGTAGTGGTGCAGTATAGTAATTATCCTATAGTGATTAGGAGTGCAATTAACGGCAGCATATTCCTCTTGTTTGTTTTGTCTTGCCTATTTGTTTCACAGTCATTCCTTGTTTTACCAATTTATGCCTTATACTTTAATAATTATATTGTTAAAGTTATTGGACTCGCCATACTTTATGTCTACCCCCCTTTGTTTTCGCCTCTTTTCTTCCTTTCCTCCCCCCAGGTTCTCAGGGAGAGACTAGTGCTAGTGGAGCTTGATTTGGATCTCTTTCTCTCTCTTTTGGAAGTGCTTGGATTGCTGAAAGTAAAGTTCATCTTATCTCTTTTATAGCTACTTATGTTGGGGTTATGCTTTTTTACTTTATGTACTCAGAAAACAATTTGTCAAGATAGTTATTAAGTGTACTTGGTTTTATTGTTGATTTATGAAGTTGTTGTAATCAAACTATTTCTCCACTGCAATAGAAGTTGTTTTAAAATTTTTCAAGTACTAATTTATGTATATGTCTTGTTATATTATGTTCTATACACCAATAATACTCCATGAAAGTTGATGCATTCCCTTGAGAGTGACATTAATGGACGTGGGGTGTTACACTTGGCATCTACCCACTTAGCCATGCGATCTACCCGGTTTTATACCATTTCCGGTTGTAAGGCTAGAGGACATAACGTATCCTTTACAAACCACATCTTCGTTCACTTTGCATGTCACATCGTCACACCCGCTAAATCACAAATTGATTTCTCCAAACATACCACGGGTAAACAGATAAGAGAAATGAATTCCTTCGCTACCAAACGTAATTACATTTGAAGAGATCAACTTATGCGATCTATTAAATATACTCTGTCAGACATTTTTCCATACAGGTCATCCTGGGACTAGACAGACCGAAGGCACTATTCTGTAAACAGGACAGCCCTTGCATAACTCCGTCTTCAATTATCTTGATCATATTTGATTGCAACGCTAACGCCCATACAGATTGGTTTTCAGATAATGAATTTGATCCCGATCTCTCCGTATTGACAACGGAAAATGGTCAAAAACTTCGATAGTCGGTGATTTAACTATCAAAGAAAAACATGTGTACAAACAACGGTCGTATTTCCTAACGGAAATCTTACCGATCAACCATCAATCAACATTTTCTCCTTTTAAATTGATTCATCATTAATTTATTTATTTACCCCTTTCCCATTTCCATATATTCTTATTTTCTAAATTTAGAAAATATACCTTATCAGCATTGGAAAACATTTCCATTTCTTATTCACATGTCACTATCTTTCCATATCTATTTGTCTCTAACCATAAATTAGTAAGAGAACAACTTTCCAAGCATAACCCCTGAAGGTCGAAACCAACATCAGATCAATACCTAGAAAGCCAATCAACTCAACTAATTTCCAGTCAGTTTCTAATTTCAGTAATTCCATTTAAATCCCTAATTCAAACCCCAAATTCCTTTATAATATTTTATTTGCAAATTATTTACTTTAACCTATTTTTCACATAGAATGTGAATAATATTTCTTTATATAATTCTATTTGTTCTCCAAATAATTTCTTTTAATAATTCTATTTACTTAATATAAATCCTTTTATATAATTCTATTTATTTTATATAAAAAATTTCATTTTCGATATTCACTTTGAAAATTTCCTTTTATACATTCCAGTAATTCATATAGTATTTAAATTACCAAATAACATGACCAGTGTCATCATAATCAATCACATATTATATATCACATCATATATCACAATATATGAAAACAAACAGTATTCTAAATATTTACGAATCCAGTTGGATCCCTCCAACCTATTTCCCTGCATCCACAGATGTTAAACAATATAATTAACATCAACTTCATTTAAATATTAAATATTCTGATAAACAGAATCAATATTTGATTAACGATATATATAAATACATATCGTTATCTATAATTTCAACCAATCAATCAGCGATTCAACAAAACAATCAACACACAGCAATCAATCATCATTTATCAATACTAGATTATATTTATAAAAATATAAACTGCACAGAGTTAGTGAGATTTACTCACTTTGGTCAATTATCGTTAAATAATGATAATCGATCGTCGATTCAAATCAGACAATTTATTTCGCTATAAATTGTAACGAGCTCCAATTCAGTTCCAGTCAGTTCCATTGTGTAGCCCTTATCCATACGATCCCAAGGGATCCAATTTTGTCAAATTCTGATAACCGATATGAAAGTTATATATTTTCAAAGTTTAAATACATATTATATTTAAAAATTAAACTAAATAAAAGAAATAAACGGGTCTCGCCCCTTTCATAAACCGGCCCAGTACTCCTTGACCCACAACCCTCCATAAGTAGTGTCCCTTCTTCCATTGCTCCTTACACACATTTCTGAATTTCGAAGCATCTACTGGTCCTTCTCTAATCCTTGGAAACCAAAACTAATGCCACTAAAATCCCTTGCCCTGAAGTCCACTCCTTTCTATACCCATTATAATGAACTCGTCCTCCTTCACTGAAAATGCGTTGACCACCCCTTCCGCATACAGGAACCGCTCAAACCATTTATATGAATCTCGCACTGCTGCTACTGCCCTATTCCGTTCATCCACCCCACACAAACCGTAATGCCAACATTGAAGCACTCCTCTCATCTCCTGCATATGAACCCCATACTCCAGCTAACCGTATGCACCCAGTGAAGTATCGATTTAAGACTTCACCCAAACCCACGACAGTTTTCCAACCCATGCTAAATCTCATTACAATCACACCCATAAATTCTCCAAACTGAAAATCAGCTTCATGTCTATCAATTTAACTCGCAAGCACCATACATCTTCAACCCAGTAACACGTCCACTTTGGATACTTGAACTCCAACAGCCTCACCTTCTATATCCTCTCTTCATTGATTCCATCTTGCGCGTGCCATGCATACACACTTGGCACGCACAGTTCCTCGCATTAACACCCCTTTCTTTCACCTTTTAGTAAGCGCAGGTGCTTACTGCTTCGCTATACCAAACTCCAGACTTGTTTATTTCAACACCAATCCGCACACCCCTTTCTTACATTCTTTGAAAAACATTACGTCCTCCTATACATAGAAATGACCCATGTCTCCTGCTCTCACCCAGGCAACACACATGTTTTCCTACCCAAAAGCCTCTCCAGGATCTCGCTCCAGTGAACAGTGCAGCCCACGCACGTATCCAAGTAAACCCGCGGATGCTGCTGTAGCCATTTCAGTGTGTCACCTTGTATCGTACATTTCCAACGTTGCTACAGTTCCATTCTCCATTTGCAAATGTTTTTATCGGCACAACTCCCCCATGCAAACTCAGTTCCCTCCATCAGTTTACGTCCTGACTCCCGTACTCGCGCTTTCCTTCCTCTTCTCGAGTTGCTACCAAACCGAGCCTTCACTCTGCCTCTCCAAACCTCACGCAAATTCCTCGTCTTGCTGTTATGGCCTTCATATTTTTGGTGGAGTATTTACTGGGTTAAGTAATGCATATGGGTTAATTTAAGAAAATGCAAAGCTTACGCTATTGCATGGATTTTTCATGGAGAAAAGAATATGCCTTGAATTTTATTTTCTCTTGTTCGATTTCCATGAAAAGGTTCAAACTGCTGAAACTAGAAGAAATGAATGAAGTGCACTGCGCATGGTATTTATATATTTAATTCCTTCACTGTTAAGTAATAGGAGGTATATGTTTTCAAACTTTTTGATTTGCCTTCACAGTCAAGTAATAGGCGTGAAGACTTTAGGCTGTACTTTATAGAGACATATATACATTTATATAACTTAGCCTAAAGGTTAAGTATACTCTATTATTTGATTTGCCAATACATCGTTCGCAGCGGCAATTTGACAATGTTTTGAAGGGACCGTTGAAATTGAAAATACATTGTAGAGTTTTCGTTTGGCATGAAGGAACACGCGCAGCCTGACAAATGTTTATATATATATATATTATTTTAAAGTTTAGCGTGCCGTTACGTAAACTCCGCTCATTTATGGACGAATATCGATAGATATAAATATGTAATCGTACTGAGCAATGTGTTACGACTCCAAAAATATAATAATATAGACTGGTTAACTATTTTTGTGAAATCTCAAAACGCTGATGCAGGGTGTAAAATACTCCAAAATAAAAAGTGCTTATTTTCCAAAATAAAAATTACAGAAAATTCTAAAAATTAAATTATAACTACATCTAAAGAGATTGGTCCAAATTCGAAGCCAATATTTAATTATAATTAAATATATCTTCATGGCTTATAAATGTTCCATAGCGACTAATTTAAAATTTGATTTGATCATAAGTCAAAATCTACTTGACAAAATGTAGTGACCCGGAAAATCTGAACCAATTTAAAAATTTTAAATTGGCTAAAATATTGGATTTTAAATATTTAAAATAAATGTTTTAAATAATAGCAATGAAAAGTGAGTTTGAATCGACGTTTGAAAATGAATATAATTAATTCTAATTATAAACAAGGCCTGAAATGGCGCGGTAGTTTCAAAATTTGAATTCAAACTTTGACTGGCCGTACCGGGTGCAAAACAAAGCGGATTTGAGTGAAACCAAAAATATTTAAATCTGTTAGTGAATACCTTTCTAATGAATTTGAAAAATCAAAGTTTCATAGCGGAAAGCAAAAGTTATGGCCAAATGAATTTTCAGAAAGGTCGCTATAAAAATTATATAGCCCGTGAAAATGGCCATTTTGCAAACGACCTCGGAATTCGACGAAACCACTTTTGTTGGATCCGGGATGTGAAGTTATTGCTAGGTTTCAAATTTCATAATTTTTGAAGCTAGTATGTGAGCGTGGCAAAGAAAACGTGTTTTGGTCAATTATAGTTAAATTGGATCGACCAGAAATGGGCCATTTTTCAAACGGTCTGAGAATTCGACGAAACTAGTTTTGTTGGGACCGTATCGTCAAAACATAGCTAGATTTATTTTTTTGGAATTTTTCGAACTAGTTTGTGGCCCTGGCAAATTGAAATGTACGTTCAAATCGAATATTGAATGTTTTATATTTTAATTCGAAGGAAAACTAACTGAAACAGTCGAATGGGCCTTCAAAACATTTCCCATTGTGTTCGTAATGGGGGTAAAACGCTAGGGACGATAGTCGTTGGGTTTGGATTGGTGTTAGTACGTGAAGAGGGGTATTTTTGGATTTTAAAATTTTATAAATATAAAAAAATCATTGGCCAGGAGTCTTTTTCTCTCTCCTCGACGCTCGCGATAAACGACGGAAAACCCTCCCAACGTTCCCGTCCACTTTCCGATCAATCCACGCAAAATTAGCCCCTCCTCCAGTTTAAGATTTTGTAGAGCTCCTCGAGATCTTCAAATCCAGATATAGTTTGGATTTTTTCATTGTGTATTTTGGGAGAATAGACGCCGAGAAGTTCTTGACTTCCAGCCGCCTCCGTGACCGGTGGGGACCACCGAACTGGGCGAGACGACCTGGCGCGGGGAGCTGGTTCCAATCTCTTTCGAGCGGCGAAGGCCGATCGACGTATCGTTGCGCAGATTTCGTGAAAGGTGAAAACCTAGTTTTGAACCATATTGAAAAGTATACGACCTTGTTTATTTTCAACTATTTTAACACCTTTAAACCGTTGCAAACTTTGAAAAATCATATCTTTTTCATGTGTTGACGAAATTCAGTGAAACAAGAGACAGTGGACTCGTGTGGACGTCTTCTACCTTCTAGAAGAGAACGCATATTTTTCTGAGCCTTCTGCTATTTTTGGTGGAGTGGAACCCAATGTGAGATTTCTAATTTATAAACGATATAGAAAACGACGATATATAAATTATATAGTCGATGTATGAGTTATATAAGCGTTGTACACATCTTGTATAAGCGTTGTATAAGTTGTACATTCGATATATAAGTTGTATATTCGTTGTAAAAATTATATATGTGTTGAAATAGAAGTGAAATGCTATATATATATATATATATATATATATATATATATATATATATATACACACGCCCCTCGTCCACAAACCATGGACGATATTTATTGGTTGTGATTGGTGTGAAAATTGGTTGATTACGAATGGTTGATTGGAATTGTTTGTGGTTGAAATTGATTGATTGTGGTTTAAAAATACCCGTTTGTGGTTGAGAAATACTTGGTTGAAACCACATAGGATTAGTTTGTGGAAATGAAAAAAAATATACATGCCGCCTACGTGCGAACTAGATGCATGATTCCCCATTGTCAAAAGCTGCGAGGCTTTAAGGTAGAGCGAGGAGCCGTACTAGGGACGGTCCCGGTTTTAACTACCCTGCCGTTATGCTGCCAAAATTTTGAATAATATTCATGTGTTTGAATTGTTTTCCTGTGTTGAAAATATATTCGTCTGTTGAATAGATAACCTTCATGTGTTGAATAGAAATTCATTCGTTGAATCATATTCATGTGTTGAATGGTATTCATGTTTTGAATAAATTGTTTTAACAATAAAAATCACATTTTTACTGTATATATACAAACTATAGAAAACCTTCATGTGTTGAATCGATATTCATTCGTTGAATTGAAATTCATGTGTTGAATGGTATTCGTGTTTAAAATATAAAAATCACCTTTTTATCTATATATAAAAACTATAGAAAACCTTCATGTGTTGGATCGAAATTCATTCGTTGAATTGAAATTCATGTGTTGAATGGTATTCGTGTTTTAAATATAAAAATCACCTTTTTATCTATATATATATAAAAAAACTATAGAAAACCTTCATGTGTTGAATCGATATTCATTCGTTGAATTGAAATTCATGTGTTGAATGGTATTCATATTTTGAAAGGAATTGTTTTATAATAAAAATCCTATTTTTATCATCAATAAGAACTATATAAAATAATCTGGTTTTGAAATAAATTGTTTTATAATAAAAATCCTATTTTTATCACCTATATTAACTATATAAAATAGTCTTGTTTTGAAATAAATTGTCTTACATTAAAAATCACATTTTTACTATATACATGAATTGTTAAAAATAGCGAAGTGTCGAAATTAATGTATGTTGGATAAAAATATCATTTTTATCAAATGTATGAAAAGAATATAACTTTGAAATCGAAGAATCGATATATATATATATATATATATATAGAAATGAAATATATCGAATAACGAAGCTGCAGTTCATGTTTTGAACCCGTGATTTCAAATGATTAGTGTGGGAGATCCGACCATCGGATTTTCCCGAAACCGCAACCGTTGGGTTCGCTTTGGAAATATCTTTCCAACGGCACCAACTTTGTAAAAATCCAACGGTTAGATTGTCTGGAATGTTTAATTCAAATATGAAGAAAAACAGCGCCAGAATCGATTATATTTATATATGTATATAATTATATTAAATCGAATAACGACGCTGTAGTTCGTATTTTGAAATCGAAACTTCAAATGATTGTACCGGGAGATACGACCATCGGATTTTCCTGAAACTGGAACCATTGGATTCGTTTTGAAAATATCTTTCTAATGATGTAAATTTTGTGAAGATCCAACGATTAGATTTTTATATATGTGTAAATCAAATCTGAAGAAAAACAGCGCCACGGCCGCGTTATGGCCCGAAGCGTCGTTTTGAATAAATTGACTATTTTAAAATAAATAAAAATAGCGATAAATCGTTATAAAATATTATAAACGATATGGATGTGAAATTTAGAAACTAACTGAAGGTTGGCTAAGTCGAATGGTTTCTTGGGTATTGATCTGATGTTGGCTTCGGCCTTCGGGGTTGATATTTGGGAAAACGTTCTCTTACTGATTGAAGGTTAATGACTAATGAATTGAAATGATGCGTAGTAGTGTTTGTGTAGCACTTGTTTATTATATACGCGAGTTGCTCAAAAAGACCGTGTTTATCCCATTCTGAATAACTGAATCGACGATAAGAAATCGAAGATGAAGACGATGGTCGAAGACCGGAGAACTTCACCTCGTTTGGATGGTAACCGAGATCCTGATTGGGAGTCATCCCGAAATATGGATAATGAGTGGTGATCGTCCAGACGTAAATGGTGATCGATGGGTTTGCGAGGTATATAGTGCCTCCGGTTTCGTTCAGACCCAGAACGGGCTTGCAAATGGATTGTGTGTCTGACATTGGAATTTATTCTATGTGATTGATAGCCATCAGTTGCATGGTGTGAATTGCCTGTGTGACATGATAAGATGCAGTGATCAGGGCTTCTGTTGAAAAGCAAAGACTTGTAGTGATGATCAAAGCACCGCCTGTGTGGCGTAGCCTTGTGTATAACGTGAATTTGCGAGCCTCACAACCCGGTATGAACCAGAAACGGGAGAAGGACCTCAGGGAGGGCATGCGTTTCTTTCTAGCTAGGAGTTGTGTCGGTGTTTTTACACGGCCTGACATTTTACTTATGTGGATGATGGATAGCGAGGCGCCTCGGATTTATCGGTCGATCCGGGACCAATGGAGCCATTCGTTGGCTCATTTACGCCCCATAGGGCGAGGAAACATATTGTTCAGGCATAATAATCCACATCGGTGGACCGACCCTGACGATCCAAGGGGCAGTTGCGGCTGTTCCTGAGGGGCGGGCTAGAGTGTCTCGAATTCGGTAAGGACTATCTTTTGCCTTGGTTCATGACGGAAATCCAATTTCCAAATACGTGACTGTGCGGTTTTGATTGTATACCTATATTTGGCGACATAGTGGCATGGGACGCTCATGTCGTCTATGATTGATAGTTATGATTTGAAATTGTTTTTGAAACATATAAACACTAGTAATAATATCAAATGCTTTTGTTTTATTCGTATCAAGCATATTTTGGCCATTATAAGGTAAAACTCTATCCTCCGGTTTGCGTTGCATTGTGTGATGGGAACTGAGTTTTATAATGGCTTCATTTTTATGAAAAGCATTGCGATGTTTAAAAGAATTATTTGTTTTAAAGCACTGGTAATCCATGGAGTAAACCCGTTCCACGAAAGTGGTGTGGTCCTGTGATTGGCCTTATTTTAAATGTGTTGAGTAGATTTCTCATACCAGTCCCATGACTGACTCGTAGTTTGTTTCACTTTCAAACTCGGGTGCCCCTTTTTCTACACGGGCAGCCTTGTATTTAGGTTTAGCTGGCTTTATCCGGATAGCTGGAGCTGAAGATGGATTCTATCATTTATCTCTTTTTATGCTGTTCATCTCCTATTGTACATTATGTTTGTTTTCCGCTGTAGACATTTATGTATAGCTGAACTGTATTTGTACTAAGTATGATCCTGTATACTGTGTAGATCTGATGATTACGTTTATCCAGTATATTCTATTGTGCATTATCTGATGTATTAATTTATTTCTGTTCTGCTGTTATCTGTTTATGTGTTATATTCCAAGGATTACCCTTGCCACCGTCGGTACGGGGTTTGGGGTCGTCTCACGAAATCCCGAATTTTCTCTTCCATTAGAAAAATATACTTCACCAACTTCGAACGTTTCTTGTTTCACAGAAATCCGACTTAAAATGAATTCTGTATATTTGTTTAAAGTTCGAATCGCCAAATTACGAACTGCCGCGTTATTTCGAGCTCGATTATAATTATAATATAAATTATTCGTTCAACTGACATTTATAAATAAATTCGTTCACATAATTCAATTCTAAACTAAATTGTATATTTGAAATTGTCCAATTCAGTGAATTCTGTTATTTCCGATTATTTCAGAAATAAAGATATTATTTTATTATTTATATTAATTAAATATTCAACACTATTTAATTCTGGTCATTTTAAATTACCAAACCATTATTTAAATAATTAAATAAATTATTTATTATCCGTTAAAAATACGGGTCGTTACATTCTTCCCCCCTTAAAATAATTTCGTCCTCGAAATTGCTAAGGTAGAAAACAAAACCTTACTAACTGGATTAAAAATTATTTGTTTATTTCTTAACTTCAAATTCAACTGAACTAATTAATTTCAACTAAATTGTTAATTCATTCCGAATAACTAAAGTTTTCTAAAATTTTGAAAATATTCTAACACCCGAATTTTTCGAAAAATTTCGCCAGCACCTCCTTTGTACGGGTCAATCGGTACAACAACAACTCGCCTCTTTGGGCCTTCTCCAACCCAAAAGAAAATCAAACAGCCAAGCGGCTTGCCAATTCAGCTCATCAAAATCTCAGACCCATATATAAGATAAATTGGTACCTTTTTGTTGGGCATGTCAATATATCCTTTCATGTGTTACCAATTCTGCATATACCACTGTCATCCCAATCAAACTCAAATCACTTTTAACTCCAACGCAACCATTCGTTTATCAAAGCCAAATTCTATTATCAATCTCTAGTACCATTCTTGATTTTCAATTTAGTTTCACAAATTTCCATGTAATTTGTTTTAATTCAAACAATCCATTTCTGGGAGTTTATAAATAGCTTTGCTTTTCAAAAATCAAAATATTCATTTCAGAATATCAAACAACTTGTTTTTCTCAAAATAATTCAAAAACAAAATCTTTGGTAGTAATCCATCATTTAGAAACTCGAAAATGAACATCGATGATGCAGCTGTTATCATCGGAATCTATTATCCAGCGATCGAAGTGAATTCAATACTATATCACCTTTTTAAAACCATTTCTATACATTTCCACTTTGAAAAATATTTTTAAATACCATTCACAATGCTTTGTAAACGATTTAAAATCTCCCAGAATTTTAAAATTCTCTTATACTTAATTTAATCCCATTTACAAACACTTTTCATGTTTTCGGAATTTTAATTCCAATTCTGATTTAAATTCTGATTTAGTTCGTTTCGTAACACTTATACGAATTTTGACTGGTTATTTACATAACCATTCCAATTATAATCTCATTTGATTATAATAACAACGAACGCATCAAGTATATTATAAAAATTCCAATTCTTTCATATCAAAATATGTTTGGGTAAAATTATTTAATTTACCCTCCTTTCAAAACACACCATGTCGGTTCATCGTATTCGAGTGTTCAGTAACTCCTACCGATACAGTGGATTAAACTTATCGACCAAAACTTATAAACAAATCAACCAAAAAATCTCCATAATATAAAACAATTTTTATAAAATATACAAACACGTTCTCTCGTATATATACACTCAACTCAATCTAGAGTATTACTAACCCCATCTCTACTGAGTTACGCCACAGAGCCAAGGTAATAACTTAACCTTAAGCTCTGATACCACTGTAATGGTCCGGGTTTTCACGACCTTGGTTATCGACATAAACTCAATGTCGACTACCCAAGCATCGGAAATACCGGATAGTTAATAGAAAGAAGTTAGAGGGTGAGAATAGTTAAAATAGAAACTTAGAATAGAAGAAGAAGAAGAACATACATCATCAAAGTAAACACGAATCTCAAAGCGGAACGAACAATTTATAATAGATACATAACTTTAAAATAAAATCAGTATATCTATACAATAACATTTATCAGAGTACAACACTTACAATACAGCGGAAATAAACAATTGATATAAAATCCCGAAGACTCCTGCTCCAAGCTCTCGGTATATCTATAAAATCCTGACTACTTGACTACTCGTATAAATTTGGGCATCCAAGAGTTTAGGGAAAACAAAACAAAATAAACTCCAGGTCAATCATGGGACTGGTGTGAGTAAAAAAATTTAAAACAGTTTGAGTAATTAAACGATATCTCATAAGACCATGCCGTATAACATGGAACGGGTTTTTCCCTTATGAGAATCCAAAACACTTGATTTATCATTCAAAATCCTTTTGAAAGAAACGATAATCTTCATATCAAAACTCTTTGGATATTATAATAGTGTCTATCAACCACAATATAATAATCATCTAGAGTACGTTTTCATCTCACATTCCACATACATAACATACAATCAAAAACCGCAGGCGCTTATTGGGTAATGAATTCAAACTGGCAAGGTATGGGACCACCTTCTGACAATGTATCTCTAGAGAGGAATACACCCAGTTCAACAAGAACATCTTGTAACCTAGGCTAAACATGACCGGTCACTCATTTCGCTTGAGTGTACCAAACGTATTATCACCATTGGTTGGGATCAGCAACTGTTTAACCAAAGGGACAACATCGAAATAGATTATAGAAATAAATGGAACTCTAGATCAGGTGACAGTACACCCTTCTTGGCAGCTAACCACTTAGCCATGCGACCTACCCAATTTTATACCATTTCCGGTTGTGAGGCTTGAGGCCATAACGTATCCTTTGCAAACCACATCTTCATTCACTTTGAATGTCACATCGTCATACCCGCTAAATCACAAATTGATTTCTCCAAACATATCACGGGTAAATAGCTAAGAGAAACGAATTCCTCCACCACCAAACGTAAATACGTTTGAAGATATCAACTTATGTGATCTATTAAATATACTATGTCAGACATTCTTCCATACAGGTCGTCCTGGGACTGGACAGACCGAAGGCACTATTCTGTAAACAGGACAGCCCTTGCATAACTCCTCCTTCAATTATCTTCTTCATATTTGATCGCAACGCTAACGCCCATACAAAGTGGTTTTCAGATAATGAATTTGATCCCGGTCTCTCCGTATTGACAACGGAAAATGGTCAAAAACTTCGATAGTCGGTGAGTTAACTATCAAAGAAAAACATGTGTACAAACAACGGTCGTATTTCCAAATGGAAATCTTACCGATCAATCGTCAATCAACATTTTCTCCTTTTAAATTAATTCATCATTAATTTATTTATTTACCCCTTTCTCGTTTCCATATATTCTTATTTTCTAAATTAAGAAAATGTACCTTATAAACATTCGAAATTGTTTCCATTTCTTATTCACACGTCACTATCTTTCTATATCTATCCGTCTCTAACCGTAAATTAGGAAGAAAACAACTTCCCAAGTATAAACCCTGAAGGTCAAAACCAACGTCGGATCGATACCTAGAAAGCCATTCAACTCAACTAATTCCACTCAGTTTCCAATTTCAATAATTCCATTTAAATCCCTAATTCAAACCCCAAATTCCTTTATAATATTTTATTTGCAAAATATTTACTTTAATCTATTTTTCACATAGAATGTGAATAATATTTCTTTATATAATTCTATTTGTTTTCCAAATAATTTCTTTTTATAATTCTATTTATTTTATATAAAAATATTTCATTTTCAATATTCACTTTGAAAATTTTCCTTTTATACATTCCAGTAATTCATATGGTATTTAAAATACCAAATAACATGACCAGTGTCATCATAATCAATCACAGATTATATATCACATCATATATCACAATATATGGAAACAAACAGTATTCTAAATATTGAGGAATCCATTTGGATTCCTCCAACCTGTTTCCCTGCATCCGCAGATGTTAAACAATATAATCAACATCAACTTCATTTCAATATTAAATATTCCAATAAACAGAATCAATATTTGATTAACGATATATATAAATATATATCATTATCGATAATTTCAACCAATCAATCAGTGATTCAACAAAACAATCAACACACAGCAATCAATCATCATTTATCAGTACTAGATTATATTTATAAATATATAAACTGTACAGAGTTAGTGAGATTAACTCACTTTGGTCGGTTATTGTTAAATAACGATAATTGATCATCGATTCAGATCAGACAATTTATTTCGCTATAAATTGTAATGAGTTCTAATTCACTCCCAGTCAGTTCCATTGTGTAGCCCTCATCCATACGATCCCAAGGGATCTAGGTTCGTCAAATTCTAATAACCGGTATGAAAGTTATATATTTTTAAAGTTTAAATAAATATTATATTTAAAAATTAAACTAAATAAAAGAAATAAACGGGTCTCACCCCTTTCATAAACTAGCCCACTACCCCTTGACCCAGAACCCGCCATAAATAGTGTCCCTTCTTCCATTGCTCCTTACACAAATTTCTGAAATTCGAAGCATCTACTGCTCCTTCTCTAATCCTTTGGAAACCAAAACTAATGCCACTAAAATCCCTTGCTTTGAAGTCCGCTCCTTTCTATACCCATTATAAATAACTCGTCCTCCTTCGTTGAAAATGCGTTGACCACCCCTTCCGCATACAGGAACCGCTCAAACCATTTATATGAATCTCGCACTGCTGCTCCTTCCCTATTCCGTTCATCCATCCCACACAAACCGTTATGCCAACATCGAAGCACTCCTCTCATCTCCTACACATGAACCCCATACTTCAGCTAACCGTATGCACCCAGTGAAGTATCGATTTAGGACTTCACCCAAACCCACAACAGTTTTCCAACCCATGCCAAATCTCATTACAATCACACCCATAAATTCTCCAAACTGAAAATCATCTTCCTGTTTATCAGTTTTAACTCGCAAGCACCATGCATCTTCAGCCCAATAACACGTCCACTTTGCATACTTGAACTCCAACAACCTCACCTCCTATATCCTCTCTTCATTGATTCCATCTTGCACGTGCCATGCAAACACACTTGGCACACACAGTTCCTCGAATTATCACCCCTTTCTTTCACCTTTTATTATGCGCAAGTGCATACTGTTTCGCAATTCCAAACCCCAGACTTGTATATTTCAACACCAATCCGCACACCTCTTTCTTACATTCTTTGAAAAACACCACGTCCTCCTTTACACAGAAATGACCCATGTCTCTTGCTCTCACCCAGGCAACACGCATGTATGCCTACCCAAACACCTCTGCTGGATCTCGCTCCAGCGAATAATGCAACCAACGCACATATCCAAGTAAACCCACGGATCCTGCTGTAGCCATTTCAGTGCATCATCTTGTACCATACATTGCCAACGTTGCTACAGTTCCATTCTCCATTTCCAAATGTTTTTATTAGCACAACTCCCCCCATGCAAACTCGGTTCCCTCCATCAACTAACTCCCGCACTCGCGCTCTCCTTCCTCTTCTCGAGTTGCTACCAAACCGAGTCTTCACTTTGCCTCTCCAAGCCTCACGCAACTTCCTCGTCTTGCTGTTATGGCCTTCATATTTTTGGTGGAGTATTTACTGGGTTAAGTAATGCATACATGTTAATTTAAGAAAATGGAAAGCTCACGCCACACCATGGATTTTTCGTAGAGAAAAGAATATGCCTTGAATTTTATTTTCTCTTGTTCGATTTCCATGAAAAGGTTCAAACTGCTGAAACCAGAAGAAATGAATGAAGTGCACTGAGCATGGTATTTATATATTTCATTCCTTCACTGTTAAGTAATAGGAGGTATAGGTTTTTAGACTTTTTGATTTGCCTTCACAGTGAGCTAATAGGCGTGAAGACTTTAGGCTGTACTTGATAGAGACATATATACATTTATATAACTTAGCTTAAAGGTTAAGTATACTCTATTATTTGATTTGCCAATACATCGTTCGCAGCAGTAGTTTGACAATGTTTTGAGGGGACCGTTGAAATTGAAAATACATTGTAGGGTTTTCCTTTGGCATGAAGGAACACGCATAGCCTAACAAATGTTTTTATATATATATTTATTTATATTTATTTTATTTTAAAGTTTAGCGTGCTGTTACGTAAACTCCGCTCATTAATGGACGACTATCAACAGATATAAATATGTAATCATACTGAGCAATGTGTTACGGCTCCAAAAATATAATAATATAGACCGGTTAACTATTTTTATGAAATCTCAAAACGCTGATGCAGGGTGTAAAATACTCCAAAATAAAAAGTGCTTATTTTCCAAAATAAAAATTACAGAAAATTCTAAAAATTAAATTATAACTACGTCTAAAGAGAATTGTCCAAATTCGAAGACAATATTTAATTATAATTAAATATATCGTCTTGGCTTATAAATGTTCAATAGCGACTAATTTAAAATTTGATTTGATCGTATGTTTAAATCTACTCGACAAAATATCGATTTTTCTCTTCCATTAGAAAAATATACTTCACCAGCTCCGAACGTTTCTTGTTTCATAGAAATCCGACTTAAAACGGATTCTGTATATTCGTTTAAACTTCGAATCGCCAAATTACGAACTGCCGTGCTATTTTGAGCTCGATTATAATTATAATATAAATTATATGTTCAACTGACATTTATAAATAAATTCATTAATATAATTCAATTCTAAACTAAGTTATATATTTGAAATTGTCCAATTCAGTGAATTCTGTTATTTCCGATTATTTCGGAAATAAAGATATTATTCTATTATTTATATTAATTAAATATTCAATATTATTTAATTCTGGTCATTTTAAATTACCAAACCATTATTTAAATAATTAAATAAATTATTTATTATCCGTTAAAAATATGGGTCATTACATTCTTCCCCCTTAAAATAATTTCGTCCTCGAAATTGCTAAGGTAGAAAACAAAACCCTACAAACTGGGTTAACAATTATTTGTTTACTTTTTAACTTCAGTTTCAGTTGAACTAATTAATTTCAACTAAATTATTAATTCATTCCGAACAACTAAAGTTTTCTAAAATTCTAAAAATATTCTAACACCCAAAATTTCCGAAAAATTTCGCCAGCACCTCCTTTGTATGGGTCAATCGGTACAACTACAACTCACCTCTCTGGACCTTCTCCGACCCAAAAGAAAATCAAACAGCCAAGCGGCTTGCTAATTCGGCTCATCAAAATCTCAAACCCATACATAAGATAAACTGGTACCTTTTTGTCGGGCATATCAATATATCCTTTCCATGTGTTACCAATTCTGCATATACCAATGTCATCCAATCAAACTAAAATCACTTTTATCTCCAACACAACCATTCGTTTATCCAATCCAAATTCCATTACCAATCTCTAGTACCATTCTTCATTTTCAATTTAGTTTCACAAATTTCCATCTAATTTGTTTTAATTCAAACAATCCTTTTCTGGGAGTTTCTAAATAGCTTTGCTTTTCAAAAATCAAAATATTCATTTTGGAGTATCAAACAACTTGTTTTTCTCAAAATAATTCAAAAACAAAATCTTTGGTAGTAATCCATTACTTAGAAATTCGAAAATGAACACCGATGATGCAATTGTCATCAACGGAATCTATTTTCCAACGATCGAAGTAAATTCAATACTATATCACCTTTTTAAAACCATTTCTAAACATTTTCATTTTGAAATATATTTCAAAATACCATTCACAATACTTTGTAAACAATATAAAATCTCCTAGGATTTTAAAATCCTCTTATACTTAATTTAATTCCATTTACAAACATTTTTCATGTTTTCGGAATTTTAATTCCAATTTTGAATTAAATTTAGATTTAGTTCGTTTCGTAACACTTATACGAATTTTGATTGGTTATTTCCATAACCATTCCAATTATAATCTCATTTGGTTATAATATTAACGAACATATCCAGTATATTATAAAAATTCTAATTCTTTAATATCAAAATATATTTGGGTAAAATTATTTCATTTACCCTCCTTTCAAAACATACCATGTCAGTTCATCGTATTGGAGTGTTCAGAAACTCCTACCAATACAGTGGATCAGACTAATCGACCAGAAGTTATACACAACTCAACCAATAAATCTCCACAATATAAAACAATTTTTATAAAATATACAAATACGTTCTCTTGTATATATATATACTTAACTCAATCTGGAGTATTACTAACCCCATCTCTACTGAATTACGCCACAGAGCCAAGGTAATAACTTAACCTTAAGCTCTGATACCAGTGTAACGACCCGGGTTTTCACGACCTTGGTTATCGACATGAACTCAATGTTGACTACCCAAGCATCGGGAATACCGGATAGTTAATAGAAAGAAGTTAGAGGGCAAGAATAGTTAAAATAGAAACTTAGAATAGAAGAGGAAGAAGAACATACATCATCAGAGTAAGCACGAATCTCACAATGGAACGAACAATATATAATAGATACATAACTTTGAAATAAAATTTGTATTTGTATACAATAACAATTATCTGAGTACAACACTTACAACACAGTAGAAATAAACAATTGCTATAAAATCCTGAAGCCTCCTGCTCCAAGCTCTCAGTATATCTGTAAAATCCTGACTACTTGACTACTCGTATAAATTTGGGCACCCAAGAGTTTAGGGAAAACAAAACAAAATAAACTCCGGGTCAGTCATGGGACTGCTGTGAGTAAAACCATTTAAAATAGTTTAAGTAATGAAACATATCTCATAATACCACGCCGTATAACACGGAACGGGTTTTTCCCTTATGAGAATCCAAAACACTTGATTTATCATTCAAAATCCTTTTGAAAGAAACGATAATCTTTGTATAAAAAATCTTTGGATATTATAATAGTGTCTATCAACCACAATATAATAATCATCTAGCAGAACGCTTTCATCTCACGTTCCACATACATAACATACAATCAAAAACCGCAAGCGCTTATTGGGTAATGAATTCCAACTGGCAAGGTATGGGACCATCTTCCGACAGTGTATCTCTAGAGAGGAATACACCGGGTTCAACAAGAACATCTCGTAACCCAGGCTAAACATGACCGGTCACTCATTTCGCTTGAGTGTACCGAATGTATTATCACCAACGGTTGGGATCAGCAACCATTTTCGGAAAGGGACAACATCGAAAGGGACAACAACCATTATGTAAACTCCACTCATTTATGGACGACCATCGACGAATATAAATATGTAATCATACTGAGCAATGTGTTATGGCTCCAAAGATATAATAATATAGACCGGTTAACTATTTTTGTGAAATCTCAAAACGCTGATGCAGGGTGTAAAATACTCCAAATTGCAACTAAACTCGTGTCCATATGTCATTTATTTATATATACATAAATACGTACATACATATACATATATATATATATATATATATTTAGGACATTCTATATATATGCACACACAAGCAAACAAATATATATGTATATTTGTTAAGGGGACATTTCAAATTCAAACTCTAACCTAATCGCATTTATTATGTTAAAATAACGTTGATTACATTTAAATAAGTAATATAATAATAGCGTCTAATTAACGCAATATTCGTATAAAAGGGGAAACGTTCTAACGGGACAACAATTGTCATTTATCCAAATTAAGGCATACAAGTTAGTTTTTTTCCATATTTTACCGCTACAACATAAACATGATGGCATAATGAACATATAGCAAATAGTAGTGAATGGAGAACATATATATACATAACAATTATAACTTGTATCCTAGGCATGTAGAAATGGTTTTAATATTAAATTAAAAGTAGAGTATTTACATTCACACATGTATATTTACAATCTATATTTCACTCAATCCACCCTTTTTGTGGTGTTACACACCCAAAAATGTTCACATTTGACTTATTCCAGTTTATGAATGCGTTTACACGCAAATTTGGATCCAAACCCAATTTAACTATGAAACAATTCAAATCCAAACCCTTTTAGGCTTAAATCAAATGATAATAACAGTGAATTGCATAAAATATAAATAATAATACAAAACTCATGAATACCTTTAATACAACACAAAAACCACAATTCTACAAACCAATTCAACATGTCAATTTCCTATGTGATTACAAAGTAGAAGATTTGGGAATTTTTCATGTTATATTATCGCATAACCCAATTCTTCACAGGCATAACAATTCATATGGTAAACTGCTAATAATATGAATCTGCCTTTAAGAAAAACTAGATTCCACTCACAAATTAGGTGGAGACGTGGTAGAAATTCAAGATTTGCAATGGTTCTCAACGTTCAAGCGAGCTCTGACTGATCTACTAACAATATACATATAAGTAACATATAATTAGATTATTATAGTTTATGCTAAATTCCAAATTCATAAACTTATATAGATTGAAATAGAAAGATATACAAAAGGATTCGAGAAGTAGAAGAAACCTTCACTCTATTCTTCTTATTTTTCTATGGAATTCAACAGCATGGATGTAGAGGTATAGAATAAATAGGGTTTCTAGTGTGGGGTTTAAGGGGTTATTTATACTTGCTCGTGTGAGCATGAGCCGTCGGATTAATAAAATTTAATCTTGGCCTTACATCTAAACATATCCTCTTAGAAAACCTAATCCACGTAAGTAGAATTGGGCTCACCAACTGCCTAGCTGTCGACCCCTTTAGGGATGGAACGCCCAGTTCTACTACGTTGATGAGCTGTTAATTTTATTAATTACGTTCTTAATTTGTTTCATTCTTTTCCATATATTCAATATACGCTGTCCCCTAGACCTTATCTCCAAATTCAAATTTTGAATTTCCCTCTTTTTATTTTAAATTATTATTTGGACAATATATAATATTCACATAGCTATATATATTTTCTCCGTACACAGTCCAAATTCATTTGTTCATAGCTTCTTCATATGTTGACCGTTTTCAGCATATTATATTTGAAAATGGTTCAGAATTTCGCTACGAGTTCAAATAAAAGAGTTTCGTAGCCAAATTCCTAAAGCTACAAAATCTCATTTTCTGGCCATATGTTTTGATTGCTTATTTTTAATTATTTAATTTATTATTGATACTTATGAATTTCATGGGGCATTACATTCCCCCTCCCCTTAAAATAGATTTCATCCCAAAATCTATTTAAGGGGCGAAAAATACAACTCGCTTGAAATATCTATGTTGTACACCCTTTTTATTTATAATTCATCCATGAGCACCCATGACTCGTAGTGATTATGAAATGCAGACCCACTAAAATGAGCTCTACCCTAGCATGTAGATGTAATAATTGATGCAGCATGTATGAAAACAACCTAAATATGCATATATTTCTATATGAGTGCTTGGTGTGATGGTGTTGCATCCATTCCCTAACATCCAATCTAGCAATCACGATACATCCATAAATTGAAGTTTGAGGGAAAAAATACTCATGAAAAGTTCTGTGTGAGTCTGTCTCATCTTATCCTCGGTTTTCCATGTGTTTTCCGCAGGGCCATTCCCCCATTGTACTTGGATGAGGTGAACGACTTTGTTGTAGAGCCTCTTGATTCCACGCTAATCCTTGCAGTGGCAAGGGGCATCCTGGACTCCAACTTGAGCTTCTCTATCTCCCTTATTTCATCAAGCTCGAGCCTGATAGCAAAATCATGAAGGCATTTCCTTAGATTATATACATGAAAAACATTATGGATTCCTGATAGACGCTCTGGGAAATCCACTCGATAAGCCAAAGATCTTATCTTCTCAATGATACTAAAAGGCCCAATAAACCTGGGAGCCAACTTCCTAGTCTATCCAAACCAAATAGTTTTCTTAAGAAGGAGTACTTTTACGAACACTAAGTCTCCAACATTAATTTCTAGTTCCCTCTTACGCTTATCAGCATACGATTTTTGACGGTCTTGGGCTGCCTTCATTCTCTATCTAATCAAAGATATATTCTCCATGGATTCACGGACGAAGTCTGGTCCGAGTATAACTTTGTCGGTAGGTTCCCACCAACAAGTTGGTGATTTGCATGGCCTCTCGTATACCGCTTCGAAAGGGGCCACACCAATCGTTGCTTGAAAACTATTATTATACGTGAACTCCACAAGTGGTAGATGCTTCTTCTAAACTCCTCCAAATTCGATAATACAAGTTATGAGCATGTCTTCTAAAATTTTGTTTACTCTCTCAGTTTTTCCGTCGGTCTGCGGATGGTAAGCTTTGATTAAGTTAAGGGTCATCCCCAATGCTGCTTGTAGGCTTCTCCAAAATTTGCTTGTGAATAAGGGATCTCTATCACTCACGATACTTGATGGAATATCATGGATTCAGACTATCTCTTTGACATATAACTGGGCTAACGAGGCTGTAGTCCTTGTCTTCTTAACTGGTATGAAATGGTTGCCTTTGGTAAAACGTCTACCACAACCCAAATAGCCTCATTCCCTTTTTGGCTTCTAGGAAGTCCATGGAAATATGCTCTCACTTCCACGTGGGGATCTCTAAAGGTAATAACAATCCTCCGCGGTTTCCTTGCTCTGCCTTGACTTTTTGGCATGTTGAGCATTTGGCTACGAACTCGGATACATCCCTCTTAGTTTCTTCCCAATGGAGATTCTTTTTCATATCCTTGTACATCTTATCTCCACCGGGGTGTATGGTCAGTCTCGACCTATGGCACTCTTCTAAAATTTCTCTTCTCAACCCTTCATCCTTAAGGACGTAAAGTCGTCCATCCTAAAGTAAACTTCCGTCATCACTAATCGAATACCTAACCGAATGAGGAAAGGTCTTTCTCTTTACCACTTTCTCCTTTACTGCTCTTAACTTTTCGTCAAGATCTTGTGCACTTTGGACTTTTTCTCATAGGGTAGGTCTAATTATCATAGCACCAAGAAAATCATTGGAAGTGGTTGGTGAGGGTTCGCAAATTAAAAATTTGCGAGGAATTCTTACTATTTCCATTTTTTTATCACATTCAAAGTCGCATGTTTCCTACTTAAAGCATCCTCCACAACATTCCCTTTACCTGGGGTATACTGAATCGTAAATCGTATTTTTTTTCCGATGGATTTCCATGGAGAATAAATAGAAAATAGATTATTTAATTATCAAATTCAAGTTAAAGAAAACTTTAGAAGTACTTCTATGGTCGATCTGTCACCCATACATTCTAGCCTTGGCTCCGCTCCCCTAAAGGCACGGCTTAGTCAGTCCCTATTCAGATCTAAGGTCGACCCTAGCTGATTGCCTGAACGATCGGTGCATTAGATAAATAGACAAAGAGGAGTCTTTCCCAATTGGATCAACCACATTCTATGGAATAGAGAGCATATGGGCACTGTGATTACTAAACCAATAGACTTATGCAAAAGTGAGTGTTAGAAAGACATCGTGTTACCTAAATGAGGCAATATATTCCATCCATCTTTGTTGTCTCAAGTTCAAGTCCCGTTGAGAAAATAAATACTTAAGGGATTTATGGTCGGTAAACAATCCAAATTTTCCCCTAGGAGATAATGCCCCTACATCTTAAGGGCGAACACTACTACGGCTAACTCAAGGTCATGCACTGGATATCTTTTCTTTGGATCCTTGAGTTGCCTACTAGAAAAGACAACTACTCTTCCTTCTTGCATAAGGACTGCTCCTAAACTTGTCCCACATGCGTCAGTGTAAACGATAAATGATTTTGAACCATCGGGTATAATTAGAACTGGTGCGCTAGTTAATGCTTCCTTTAATTTCTTAAAGGCTGTATCACTTTTATTACTCCAAGTGAATACCAAATTCTTCCTCGTCAATTGGGTTAATGGAGAAATGTTCTTTGCGAGTCTTATTGAATTTCCTATAATATCTGGCCAATCCAAGGAAACTTCTTACCTCTGTAGCATTTTTGGGTGTCCTCCATTCCTTTTTTGCCTCGATAAAGCCTTTACTCGACATAATGTGTCCTAAAAATTTCACTTCTTCCCTCCAGAAATGGCATTTCGAGAATTTTGCTTTTAGTTGGTTTTTTCTTAATATCCCTAACAATTGTCTCAAGTTTTCATGCACTTCACGATCTTTCTAAAATATAAGGATATCATCTATGAAGTCTACCACAAATTTTTTTTAGAACGCCCCTAAACACTCTGCTCATGAGGTCTACAAAGAAGGCGGGTGCATTCGTTAATCCGAAGGGCATAACTTCCCGTTGGAACAATTCCTCTGGCGTCCTAAACGCAGTTTTGTCCTTGTTGTCCTCCGTAATTCTCAACTAATGAAATCCAGTAGCAAGGTCTAGTTGAGAAAATACCCGGGCTCCTACTAAGTGGTAAAAAAGGTCATCGATCTTAGTAAAGGGTACCTATTCTATTTGGTTAATTTATTAAGTTCTTTATAGTCCACACAAAGTCTCAAAGATCCATCTGCGTTGGTGGCAAATACAACAGGTCCACTCCATTTTGAGGTACGTCGACGAATAAAATCTTTTTGTAACAACTTTGAAATCTGCTTATCTGGCTCCCTTCTTTTCTTGGGCGCCATATGGCTCAAAGGCAGTGTTACAGGTCTAGCGTCCTTCTCTATGTCAATGAAAAAGGAGATTTATCTGTAAGGTGGAAGTTTTATGACCTCCTCAAAAACATCCAAGAACTCACAAACTATAGGGACCGAAGATGGTCCTTCAGAAGTAGGAGACAAGGAATATAATAAGGCTTTGTCCTTGTTTCTAACATTACAAGGAATACTTTAGCTACGTCCTCCTCCGCTCCTAAGACGAACGAGTCTCTTATCACAATCTTGGATGACCCCATAAGTTGATAACCTATCCATACCTAAGATAAGGTCTTTACCTAAGTTAATGACCCCATAAGTTGATGACCCCATAAGTTGATACCCTATAAAATCCAATGCATGCGCTTCGTAATGGAACTCGACATTGTGACCTCCAATACTAGGTCTTTACATAACAGATCAAGATACTTAGATCCTCTGATGGGGTTAGCCACCTCTATTGGACTATCCGAGATAGATATGGATAGGTTCAACAGATTTACTAACCGCTTGGAGATAAAAGAATGGGTAGCCTAGAATCAAACAAGGTGTACGCTGAATTTCCTAAAATAGATATTATACCTTCAAGTGCGAGCTCCCCTTGGTCTCTTAGGGGTCGGCTTTGAATTGGAGTTGCTTCAATTGCATAGTTCTATCCACTCTTGGTAGCTTTGGGCTTTAGGCAGTCTTTGGACATGTGTCCTTCTTCGTGGTAATTGTAACAATTTCCCTTAAACTTCTTGTAACGTCCCGTATTTTTGGTAGTTAAATATTTAATTTAATTTATTATTTTAAATATTATATTTGAAATATTAATGGATTTTAATATTTAATTCGTTATTAAAATGAGGTTTAAACGTTATATATTTATAAAGCGAGCTCGAAATGGCGCTGCGGTTCGTAATTTGGAGTTTTGAACTTCAATTGAGTATACAGAAGCTGATATAAGTCGGATTTCTGCGAAACAAGAAATGTTGGAACCGTATTGACGATAATTTTCATATGAAAGAGAAAAATCCAGATTTCGTGTTATAATTTGTTAGTTATGGCCAAATCAAATTTTAAAATAGTCGCTTTGAAAACCATTATTAAAATATAGGCCTTTAAAATAGCCATTTTGCAAACGGTCATCGATTTCGACGGAATCAGTTTCATTGGGACCGTAATGTTAAATTATTGCACGGTGTTAAATGGCGTGGCAAACCGATGTCATATGTGGCCACGGTAGCCGTAAACGCCCGTTCATTTTCTATACCGCGTAATTAATATAATAAAGGGATATTCGAGTGTAACTTGAACAGAAGATCGAATTAGGCCACGAAACCAGTCCCGTTGAGTTCGTATCGTTGATTAGAGTCAGGATAGGTATATAGTTTGTTATTTTTAGAGACCGACAAATTTGGCGTTAAAAATGGCATCGCGGTGCGCGTAAACATAGCCTACCGGGGAAATAGTCTCAGAATGCAACGAAATTTGTGCCGTTGGGTTCGTATTGAAGAATTATTATAGGATTGCAAGGTTTTAAGTTGATTTGATTTATCATGTGATCGTGGAAAAATTAAACACGTGTTTATTTCTGGTTTTATAAAGGAAATTTTTTCAAACGACCTCGGATTTCGACGAAACCTGTCCCATTGGGTCTGGAATATTTTTTATGCTAAGATTAGTTTTTTATCAGTAAACTGAAGTCGATTTTGGTTAGTTTTACGTGTTACTTTAGCGCGAAGTTTCAATAAAATATTAATTTCCCATCCTGATATATATATACCGACCCAAGTTTACAATAGATCAGAAACCCTATAACATACATATGCATGGTTAATGCTTCAGAGTGCCTCCACCCTATCAAATGGATGATCAGAAAACGTCCTAATTTCTCTATTAACATCCGATCAAATAAACCACTAACTCAAAACCACTCTAACTACTAAATTTATCATCTCGTTGACAGCTACAGATCGACCGGTTGAGATGGCGTTTGCTTCGTCGGAGGGGCCTAAATCTGACCGGAAATGCGTGGGGTTCGAAGGGAGATTGGAAGCGGATGGGGGTGTCAGGCAAGGTGGCTTTCAAGATGTGGGGAAAGCAGGAGAAGAGGCGTCGGTTTATGTTTCCATGGTATTCCGGTGGGCTTATGGGGACTCGGCGGTCGAGGGTTTGATGGAGGTGAAGGAGTAGAGCGGGTAAAACAAAAGAAAGAAAGGAACGGTGGTAAGGCCAAGAGCAGGACAGTGGAGATACATGAGGACTTATTGAACGTGGTTACTGGGTTTGCAAACAGCAGGCATGTTGTGTAAGGAGGAGGGATTGGCCAAACTGAAATAAACGTAATTAAGAATTTCATTAAGTAAAACTTTAGTTTAATTTATTCATGGTAATTAAAATATTTTGATTAAATCGTATAGGATTTGAAACGAAGACTTATAAGAGGATGAGAACAGTTCGAAGGGGGCAAATTGTTACAAAAGTCGGGCGATGGTTATAATTTAATAATGTAGTTTTCTAAACATACTTTAGTTGACTAAGAAATGATTAGGGAAGTAATCAGTAATAATAATATGATTAAGGTTAGAGTTGGGAACGACAACAGTGAGGGGCTTTAGTAGTCTAAATGGATGGGTAAAACAATAATTAGAGTAAATGGACCTATTACGCTGTTTTTAGCCAAAATAATTAAACTTTAGTTAGCATCCAACTAAGGTTAATTAAAAATTGTTTAATTTAAAGTCTTGTTTAATTTAAAGTCTTATATACATTCTAAATTAGGCATGTTTGTAGACTTCTATCAAGATAGTGTACTGATCAGGAAACAGTAGAAGAAAGCTGTCGTGACAGCTAATTGATTGATCAAAGTAATTAAGGGAAATTATACTAATCAAAATGTTAATTAGTTAATTTAAATTTACATAAACTTATAATATGTATATATGTTGCATGTGTTATCAGAATTCAATAAACGAGATACCGATGGAATCATATCTTCGAGCTGAATATTATGGAACCAGTCTGGACAGAATTGGAAGCAGCGGAATCTTTCAGTAAAATTAAACAATAGTTTAATTTAATTGAAACCGTACCATCCAACGAAAACAAATCAAGGTGAGTTAAACTCACTCAGTTTCCCCATTTATATTTTATATAAATTGGGTATTTTTATTTTGTGTGCTCTATTTGCTAATGGTTGACTGTGTGCTAATTATACATTTATTTGTGGATTTAACTGATGAAATTAAACCGTTGTTTAATTTCAGAAAATACCAAATCGTTACTTTAACAATTGGACCCAATGAAGGTAACTTACCTCGTTGGTCACGTTTATAAAATAAACGTGTTTTTGTTTGAATTGTGTGAACTGATGGAAATGTTTTTGTTGGTTGATTGATATAAAATAGTTGCTATTTACTATTACATATCAGTTAAATGGAATGAAATGATCTGGTTTATGTAACCGTTCTAAATACAGGGAAGAACAGGTTGGAGGGATCCAACCGGATTCCTCAAATATATTATTTATTTTTCATATTATCATATATGAACTGTCATGATTGGATAATTGAGTTTGGTAGTGACCGTTGAATGAAAAGTCAACATGTGTGGTGTTTTAACCAATGGGCTATATTGGTTGAGTAATCGGCAATAAATGGCCTTAAAGAAATGATATTGATTTACTGTCTGGTAAATTGATAGAACTGAAGTTATAAAATTTATTTTATAACTAAAGATAGGTTTTGAAATATATATTTTGAATAAAAGTTTATAAAGAGAATAAGTATATATTATTTATTATTTAAGTTAGTAATTGATTTTATAAAGACAAATGCTGATGGTAATCAGATTTAGAAATACGTGAATAGAAATTAACCTAATGGTTAAATTTGGATAATGGTTTTGTTAAGAAACAATTACATGGAATTATCATAATTAATCATATTATATTATAAATTAATTAAAAAGGAGAAATGAATTGAATCGGTTAATGAGATAACCAGATTTATGTTGACTAAATTAACAGTTTTAACTGGGATTGACCATTAAATTAGTTTGTATTGAATTAACCCAATAGAAGAGTTTAATGAATATTGTTTAGATCTTAATAAGATTTCAAAAAGAGATTTATTATTCATTTCAGTTAATAAAGCAATTAACTACTAATGTAGTTAATGATTGAATGAATTATTATTTTTAATAATAATTTAGAAAATTACTTTTTCATGGGAATTCATTTAAAAGTAATCTAAGTGAAAGAAATCCAATTGATTGGGGGAAAGAAGTTTATCAACAGGTTTGGTTTAAACTTGTGTTTTATAACAAAGTTATAAAAAGGGATTTTTAAGCAAATATTATAGCTTAAATAAACGTCACTTAATTATATGAATTAAGTAAAAGAAAATTGAGGTAAAAGGTTCTATAATAAACCAGAGTTATATGAAAGAGGTTTGAGGCGTTATATCGTTAATTCTAAATTAACATTATTTAATAATGTGATTAAATAAAAGAGGGAGATTGGAATGAAATATTGGTTTTGGATTACAACTTATATTTACCTTTAGATATGAACGTTGTTGATCAAGGTCTGAGAGGTAATCAAAATACCCCAACTTGAACGACTTCAGGATTATCTGAGGATGATATGAGTTGTAATGGTAAAAGAGGTTGGTGATAGTTTATTATTTCCGTTAGTGAAATAATAACGCAATGTTTCGGTGGAATTTTTTTGAATATATATATATATATATAATGAGGATTTCCAAAGTAAAAGGAGTTGCCGAAAATATAACGATATTTTCGACTTAGTAGGAAAACGTAAGACTGAGTTTTATTCTATTAAAATAAAATTGTGTATTGTTTCAAATAATGAAATAGATAATATTTTGTAACATCGTTTTATGAGAAAGAAGTTAAAGTGATTTTCCAGTATTATATTATATTATAATGTGGCTATAGTTTGAAAATGATAATAGAAAACTGAATATGATATAGGATTGTCCTAGGTATAAAAATGAATTTGTTAAAGAAAATCTTATGTTGAATAAGAAGCGAGAGAACTATATTTATAATATCGAAAGATTTAAGAGTTTGAATTTACGTTTGTTTTAATTAAAAGGCCAAATGGTGTTGAATACTGAACCAGTGAACGCATTGGATTGTCATGGTTGAAACACTGTTTATTTTGATAGTTAAATCACCGACTATCAAATCTGTCCAATACGATTGTTGGTACGGAAAGATCGGGATCGAATTTATATTTTAAAACCATTCCGACCAATAAATACGTGAAGATATCAGGAGACGGTCAAGATGGAGTATTGAAGACCATGGATCTTCATAAGCGGAAGGATTACTTATAATCTCTGGCTTAGCGGCCCGAGATAAACTTTGGTTCGGTCGTGGTTGTAATCTACGGGTTTCAAGGAATTCCCGCTACTGATCCATGGGGTGATTACTATATTGGATGCAGTAGGAAAGTACCTTCGGTTCATCCTGTTCCTGGATGACTTGAATGGACGGGTGTCTGACAGAGTATTTCCAAAGGAATTACGTACGTTGATTTCTTCAAACGTACCATAGTTGGTGGCGGGGGACGACGGTTCTCTTAGCTTAACCACTAGAGTATTTTTGTGGACGTCAATTAGTGATATCTGGCAGATCTGACGATGTGGCATTTAAAGTGAATGGTGGCCAGATGTTGTAAAGGAAATTAAAACATCAAGCCTCACAACCGGGAAAGGACAAAAATCGGGCAGGCAGCATGGCTATGTGGGTCGCTCCCATTAGGGTGTATAACCACATATCTAGAGAAATTCCTATTGCTTCTTTAATCTATTTCGATGCTGTCCCTTTTCGGGAAACGGTGGTTTGAGCCCAACCGTTGGTGATATACATTTGATACACTCAAGCGAAATGAGTGGTCGGTCATGTGAGGGCCGGGTTGCAAGACGTCCTTGTTGAACCCAGTGTATTCGCCTCTAGAGATACACTAGCGGGAGGTGGTCCCATACCTTGTCAAGGTCGGAATCCAATCTCCAATAAGCGCCCGTGGTTTTGATTGTATACTATATATGTGGAGCGTGAGACGCAAGCGTTCCACTAGATTGGTATTTACTTGTATTTAGACATTATTATAATATCAGAAAAGATATTGATTTCAAAATTAGGTTTGGGTTATCGTAAGGTAAAAACCGTCTGTGTTTATGTGTGGACTTGGTCTTACGATTATCCTTTTCTTTCGAAAAGATTTTGACTTTAAAATCAAGTTGTGTGATACCCTTGATACTGTGCGAGTTTTTCTCACTCTGGTTCACCAGACTGACCCGATGTTTTGTAAATGCTCGGGTTAGCCCGGGGTGTACAGGTTCAGGTTATCGAGTGATGCGAAGGGACGAGCTGGAAGAATCCAGACGTGTGATATTATATCGCTACTATTCCGCTGTGTGTTGTATCTGAGGATAGGTTATTATAACTGTCCAGATTTTGTAATGTACTCTGATATTGTAAATATTTTTAAAGCTCTCAATAAAGTTTTATTTCTATATTATATTTTGTTCCACTGCAATGTGAGACTCTGATTCTGTGTTGTGTTTCTTCTTCTTCTATTCTAATATTTCTTTCTTTCTTATCTCACCCTCTAATTTCTTTCTAATAACGTTCCAGTGTTCTCGGTGTTTGGAAGTTCGGCATGAGGTATGGGAAGTGTATTTATGTCGATTTTCAGGGCCGAAAATCCTTGGGTCATTACACTTCTTCTTTGCCAATGAGGTCCTACAATCTTTGGCCTCATGACTCTTGCGGTTTCACCTCACGCAAGTCTTTGTATCCTTTTTAAAGTTCTTCTTCTTGTTGCTTTTCCACCATTCCTTCTTCTTGTTTCTGTTGGAGCTTTCTCCTTTCTCACCATCCTTATCCTCTTTGGATCATCCTGCCATGCAAAGGGTAGTTATCTCAACTACAGTCTCAATCCCTAAATGCTACTTGAGCTAATAAGGTTTCTTCAATGGGGAGTTCAGTCTTTTCACAAACCTAAGGGATTTGTTCATGGGGGTGTCTACCAATCCTCTACCAAACTTACACAACTTAGTGAATTGATACGTATTCTTGCAGACTCAATCTTCCTTGCTTGAGGTGGATGAATTTCTTTAGTTGAATAGTCATTTCTGCCCTTGGCAAAAATTTCGCTTCAAAACAGGTCTTGAATTCGGCCCATGTAAAGATCCGGCCCTTGTTCTCCACTGATATTAAGTTTGAACACTCTAGGGATTCATTCTTCAAATGTCAGGCCGTTATCCTTCTTTTTTACTTCAACGGGCCAGGCAGTAAGATTCTTTCACAGCCCATAACCCAAGATTGAGCACAAGCAAAGCCTTCCTATCCAGAAAACAGTTTCGCTCCAAAATTCGTAAAGACCTTGCAAAAGCAAGAAAAATCAAAGGCCACATTAGTGTCAGGAGCTACAAGAGCCGCCAGGGCAGGATTAGCTATAGGGACCTGCTCCATAATATGGAGGTACTGTTGGAACCATTCTGGCAAGTAGCGGGGTCTTGCCTGGTTTCCCTGCTCATTAGGACTTTCAGCCATTCTACTATCTAAAAAGAAATGAAAGAATCCCTTAGTGGATACTCCTAAGAGATGGTATTTAAGCTGAAAAAGGAAGAAACGATAAAGGTGCCTAGTATAAGTGCATATGCTTATTGGGGTAAACATATATTATATATATAGTTTGAAAAATCTTTTCAAATCACAAATACGCATCTCATACTTATATTTTCCTTATAATCGGGTAACCTATGCTCTTATACCAAATGTAACAACCCGCCCGGAATGGGCCTAAATTTCGGTCCAGAAAAGGCCCATCAAAACTTAGAGTCATTCTAAATGAATCGTTGGTTCCTATAAAGATTACATTTTCAAAGATAATAACAACATATACTTCGAATGGAAATCTCACATAGCGAAAAGAGGAAATTTAATATTCAAATAAGATGTACCATTATTTCAAAAATCTCAGAAATACAGAGCCATAGTTACATTTATTCAATAGGTACATCAAATAGTTCTGTCTCATAACATTCCAAAAGTGTAACACCCAATGTCCATTAATGTCACTCACAAAGGAAATGCATCAATGTCCATGAAGCGTTATTGTTGTATAGAACAAATAAATTACAAGAATAAATAAATAAAACAACACAGCGGAAGATAAAACTTATTTCATAGCATCATAACTCAAAACAAGCTTACATAAGTAGTTTCCAAAACCATTACAACATGATCAATTGTCTTTTCCAAAAACTTCAAAGTACATAAAGAAACAAGTACTTAAATAACATAAATGCATAAGTCCCGACAGAGCATAAGCAAAGCCTTAAAGATGAGAGAGTCCAAAGCGATACATCTACTCTTTTCAAGCAACTAAAAGAAATCGGCACTAAGCTGTAGTATTCCCTCCTTGCAAACCTGAGGGGGGGGGGGGAGGAAAGAAAAGAGGTGGAAACTAACGGGTCAGACATAAAGTCTGGCGAGTCCAGTAATTTTAACAAATAATAGGTGAGGTTGATAAAAAAGGATGGACAAGATGATTTCGTTCCTAAGTACTAAGACAATCCTACACCTTGGCTAAGCGAACAACCCTCCAAGTACTAACCCTGAAGACCGAAGTCAACATCAGATTCACACCCAAAGGACTATCCAACTCAACCAACATGTATTTCGTTACACCGCACTTTTGCTAAGTTACACCACATTACTTGATTACACCGCACATCTACTAGTCTCTTTTACTCAAGGTTGATCCCTTCCCACTAACTGTACCCACATGACAAACTTGGTAGTTACTTGTACCTAGCTGCTACCGTAGGTGCCGGCTTGCTCCTACCACCGCTAAGGTACCCTTACTCTACCCATTCGATCGGCTCCCTAAACCTTGTAGGCACCCGTGCTGGCCCCACAGTGGGGTGTATCACTCCCCAAAGTGGCAACCCCGATACCAACATGAAATGCACGACCATACCTACGTGATGCAACAACGTCTTACCTACCAGCCCAGATCCATGCACACATATGAACCCGTTGGACTTGCGTTGCCACAGCTATTCATGTTTTGACCTCTTATATTCAAGCCCAGTAAGCGTGCCCCAACCCCGGCCTAGTTTCGGGCCCAATTAGATACTCAAACGGGTTACTGGTTGAAACGGGTCCCCATCCGACACAAGCCTCCCACCTATGCTTGGCCCCCACTAGGTTTTTCCCCCACTTAACCATTTTAATTTAAATGTCCATGTCTTACACATGCTACGCTTAAGTCCATACTTACATGTCATAATTTACATCCCTTATCTTATTCCGGTTAATTCCATATTTACATGTCATAATTTACATGTCACCCCACTTAACCCTCTAACCATACCCATGTCTTATTATGGTTAGTATTCATTAATTCATTCCTTATGACGAATGGCACATGACCTCCCACGTTAGACCGAACACTTTGTGGCCATTGGATTTACCGGGCGGTTCCGGGCAGTCTTACGCCACAAACCGGGTTTAACCTCGTGTCACCCATCATTACGCCTACAATTCATGCCTTTGACCTCTCACATTAGACGTCCAATTGTGGCAACTGGATTTGCCGGGCGGTTCTGGGCAGTCTTACACCACAATTGCGCCAACCTCGTGTCAAAGGTTTATTAATAATCGTATTTCACCCAAATCCCAATTTTCATGTCATGTGTTTCCAATTCAACATATAATCATGTTTACACTTTTTGCCTATTCCAACTTGTCGCTAATTTCACTAATTACATATTAATTAGCCTCAATTACAAATTTTCAATTATAGGCAATTTCATCAATTCCATGTAATTCATACCCAAATATGCCAATTTCACATATTATCCAATTATCCAAAATATCCAATAATATCCAATTTTCCATATTTCACATATCCCCGTCGTTCCCACGTATTCGCATTCGCGCGTATTTTTAGATAGGCTCGAAGGTAGCCTAGTTCCAAAAATAAAAGGAATAGGGATAAGAAGAGAGAATCAAATCACAAAAAATGAAATTAACATCACGAAATAAAGGGGCATATAAACTGGCATAGAGGCATAATAACATATTCAACATGAACAAACTGATAAAAGGTATGTACTTTACATAGAAGCATAGGCATATGATGACATGAATCAAAAAGGTGAAGACTTGGTGAGATTTTTATTACAGACATATATGAATCCTTTTTATAACTTTTTCATGTTACTTCAATCCCATTAAATTTGTGAAAATAACTGTACTCACCTTTCGTGGCTTAATAAAAGGATTAACGAATTGAAATTGGTGTAGAAACGTTGCGGTGATGTTGATTGATCTTCTTTAATTGTTGTTGAAGCTCTAAACTTTGATTTGAATTGTGTATGAACACTTGAGATTTGATTAGAGGCGGCGGCTAGGGTTTAGGAGAGAGTTTGACAACATAATGGTGTCTTAGAAATTATTTTATGAATTACGGTTAGGTTGATGACATATTTATAGGTGTAGGAAGTTATTTAGGCCTTAGGATTAACCCTAGAACTGATCTAGACCATCAAAATCATCCCAGGCCCAAAAATCGCACCGCGCAGCAAAACTGGTCGAACCAGGTTCGTCCTCCCAAAAGGGGAGGTCGACACCATGGTTGACGTGCTCAAATATTTTTTTTTCTTGTTATCTTCCGAGGGTCATATCTCCTTTGTCCGGACTCCGTTTTTAGAAAACTTGGACTCTATGCCATGCAGAATTCCGAGACGAACGCAATCGTGTAACCCGTTTCCCTTCATTCCTCTTTTAAAAATTTATTGTTCTTAAATTTAGTTAATTCAAACATTCAAAATTCGGGGTGTTACAAAAAGAATCAAAGCAATAACGGCTAATAATACCATAATAACTTCGTCTTCTTCCTCAGCTTCAATCCTGACTTCATCCATGGCTTTACCAAATCTATTAACATGTTGGATGTTAAGGAGAGGGGGTCAGAGCATAACGTTTTTGTGTGAATGAAATATAATGTTACTTAATGTCCATACCCTATATTTTTAGCAGGTTACATATGTCAAGGTATGTCTACGCAACACAAAAGATTTCACACAAACATAAATATCTAACCAATGGGGTGCTATCCAAGTCGATCAGCCATTTGTGTTTTCAGGGTAAAGACCCAACGAGGTGGCATTCTCGGTCACTTATGGATCTATTAAAGGTGGATTCTTACAATCTCTTATAACCCTGAGGCGGACCCCTAGCCCTTTAAGAACCACATCCTAGTATGTTGATGTTCTTAAGTCTATTCTCTGATTTGTAATATGAGAAGTAGTACTGCGAACATTACTACTTTACTGATATCACACGGTAGGACACCTATGTCGCTAAAGACTTCCCTTAGACAGTTGGTAAGAAAGCAATGGCCACTTATACTTCAATTACCAATTTGTACCTAGTTGAGCCCTTACAAGCTTCTAGAGGAAGTGGACATCCCCGTGAACTACCATACTCCATTATCCGTTTTATGCCTAGCCACTTTTAAAGAAGGTGGACCCAAAGACTTACCTTAATCCTAATAAGGGTGGGTCCCATGACCTGGGTTTCTCTCCAATGAATAAACCTTCGGAGGGATCCTTGTCCGAACCACTTAAGACCCAAATTAGATAAAAAGGTAAGTCAGCCACTTAAGACCTTCTTAAGGCATAGTAAGCCTATTTTTTTCACACATCAACTTATATATATATGTATATATATATATATGGTTATATATATATATATATATACACACACTAGACCTCTCACATTAAACCATATACTTGTAGATGCTGGATATGCCGATTGGTTCTGGACAGGCTTCTATTACAAGTTGGTTTAACCTTGTGTCTAGTATAATAAGTTTATGAACGACCCATGGCACCTAGACATCGCATATAGTTAGGCCCATTTGTGGTTGCTAGATATGTCGGTCGGTTCCGGGAAGGCTTCTACAACAAATATCAACTAACCTCGTGTCTATGTGTCATTTATATATATATATATATATATATATATATATATTTTAGGCATTCTATATATACGAACACACAAGCAAACAAATATATATATATATATATATTTGCTAAGGGGACATTTCAAATTCAAACTCTAACCTAATCGCATTTATTACGCTAATATAACGTTAATTAGTTTTAAATAAGTAATATAATAATAGCGCCTAATTAACGTAATATTCGTATAAACGGGGAGATGTTCTAACGAGATGGAAACTGTCATTCATCCAAATTTAGGCATACAAGTTAGATTTTTTTTTTCTTCATATTTTACCGCCACAACATAAACATGATGGCATAATGAACATATAGCAAATAACAGTGAATGGAAAACATATATATACATAACAATTATAACTTGTATCCTGGGCATGTAGAAATGGTTTCAATATTAAATTAAAAGTAGAGTAATTCATACATTCACACATGTATGCTTACAATCTATATTTCACCAAATCCGCCCTTTTTATGGTGTTATACACCCAAAAATGTTCACATTTGACTTATTCCAATTTATGAATGCGTTTACATCGAAATTAGGATCCAAACCCAATTCAACTATGGAACAATTCAAATCAAAAAAATTTGGGCTTAAATCAAATGATAATAATGGTGAATTGCATAACATATAAATAATAATAAAACACTCATGTATACCTTTAGTTTAATACAAAAACAACAATTCCACCAAAACTATTCAACATGACAATTTCCTATGTGATTACAAAGTAGAAGATTCAGGAAACTTTCATGTTATATTATCGCATAACCCAATTCTTCATAGGCATAACAATTCATATGGAAAACTGTTAATAATATGAATATGCCTTTAAGAAAAATTAGATTCGACTCACAAATTAGGTAGAGATGTGGTAGAAATTCAAGATCTGTAGTGGTTCTCAACATTCAAGCAAGCTCTGATTAATCTCCTAACAAAATACATATAAGAAACATAAAATTAGATTTTTATTTATATTGTTTATACTAAATTCCAAATTCCTAAACTTATATAGATTGAAATAGAAAGATACAGAAAAGGATTAGAAAAGTAGAAGAAAACTTCACTTTATTCTCTATATTTTTCTATGGAATTCAGTAGCATGCAGGCAGAGGTATAAAATAATTAGGGTTTCTAGAGTGGGGTATGAGGGGTTATTTATACTTGCTCGTGTGAGCATGAGCCGTCGGATTAATAAAATTTAATCCTGGCCTTACATAAAAACATATCCTTTTAGAAAACCCTAATCCACGCAGGCAGAATTGGGCTCACCAACTGCCTAGCGGTCGACCCCTTTAAATAGAATTAGCTTTTGTTTTCATGCAAGACCTTAAAACATTTATCATTCAATAAAGTTTTAATGACTGACGTTCAACATATCAATAAACATAAGCGTTGAAAAGGAATTTTATTTTTGTAACATCCTGCCTTTTTGACCGCTTCAAGTCGGTAATAAAACCAAATTTGACATGCAACAAACTTAAAAATATAACAAACTTAAAAATATAACAAATTTGACATACATAAAAAACTTAAAAATATAACAAATTTGACATGCAACAAACTTAAAAATATAACAAATTTGACATGCAACAAGCACTATTTCATATATATCCATTTATTTTGTACTGTTACATGCAACTTCAATTACAATATATATTTATAGCAAGTCAAATACATGTACTAAAACATATACAATAACAAGTATGATTCAAAGCAAACACATAAACTCATACGTAAATTTCAGATGTGCAACATGCATTGTAAAACAGGGTGGATATCTTATTTGAGTATATGTACGGTAAGTGCAAGGCATGAGAGTGCCAAAATAACAGGCGACATGGTACACAAAATGACAATGGAAGATATAGGCATGAGGCAGGCACACAAAATGATGAGGCAACATAAGGGCAATAACATTTACATGGCATTAATATAAGTTGCATCAATTAATGTGCATGGCAATATATATGTATTCCATTTTTAAGAATGAGGAAGTAAATCAACTATTATATTCTATAGTATTGAGGTTGAGAACTTGTATAAAATAATCGTGAGATAACTCACCATAGATAGCGACAATTTGGATGTTGGAGTTTGAATTTGAAGACGAAAGGATGTGGTGCTTCTCTAGCAAGGTTGTTATTGAAGTCGACTATTTTTTTTATCAGCTACAGGTTTTCGAAAGGAGGGGAAAAAAATGGAGGAAGCAGCCAGTAGAGGCAAAGACGAAGTGAATATGAATATGTAAGGACATTCTGCTTTATATAAATAAATCAAAAGAAAACAAAAAGCAGAGGAGAGGGAGAGAAGGCTGGCAAGGAACGTGATTTATTTATCTAATGTGTCTCTGCACATATAATAGGTTATAAAAGAAATAAATTAGCTGACTAGGCATGAGGTGTTAATCTAATCAACATTTATTTTTTATTCAAAATTCAAAAGAAAATTACATAAGGAAAGATAAAAATAGAACGTAATTAAAGCATGATTTATTGTTTAATGCTAATTGCTAGAAAGTTTGTGAATTTCAAAATTCAAAATATATAACATTAAAATTTTAGAATTTAAGGAACATAATCAATTGGATAGACAAAAATAAGGCAACAAAACGGCTAGAAATACACACAGATAATGTAAACAAGAATATATATATATATTTGAAGATTGCTTGTTTTTGAAAAAAAATAACAATAATGGGAAACAAAAGGGGGAAGGAAAATAATGGGATGAAGTATAAAAAATGAGAATATGTAAATGAAATAAGATGCATGAAAATAGAATGTAGGGAAAGAAATTAATACAGTGGGGGAAAGAAATGAATGCATTATTCACATTTCACAATTTTATAATTAATGAAAGATACATTTAGAATAGATAGGGGAAATATTAAACAGAATGACCAAATATAAATACAAGAATGTTGTCAAAAAAAATTCATCTACAATATACACATTATTTTCAATCAATCTTTCAGCACAAATTAACAGATTACATTAATCATAAATTTTATTTAAAAACCATTTTAAATTCAATAATTAAATTTAATTCAATAATTTAAATGGTCAAATTTTACGGGATGTTACAATCTCCCCCACTCAGAACTTTTTGTCCTAAAAAGGAAAGGTTGTTAAAAATATACCTATATATACAACAAAATACATACTAATACAAAATTTAGTTAAAACAAAAAAGGCTTTTAAATTTCAAAATTCCATAAAATTTAATTTATCAAAATTATTTCTTAATTAAACTTAAAGTCAAAATATGGAATAATTTCTTCAACTTAAAATCCCAGTTTCATTTTAAAATAATTGAAATACTATATATTTCTTTCATATCAAATCTCACTTCACTTCGGGATTTCAAAACAAAATCATTTTCAAAAAGTCTCAAATATTTCACAAGCATATCAATTATATGTTAGCAGATCGAGAGGTTCTCCTCCAATGACAAGGCCACTAGGCACAGTCTAAGCATATATGTATCAATATCAATAAATGATGTCTACCTCCGAGCAGACCATCATCAAGGGCTTACACCCAGATCGTACCTATCTTTACTCACGGGTTACTAGCATCATGGTAACACATTAAAAATCAGTTGATATCCCGAAGTTATAAATCGTTTCGCACAATAATTACAAATACTTTCAAATTATAGTATTGACATTCTTTTTCAAAATCCTTTAAAATATCAGGATTTAAGTCATCGAAATTTCTTCTTATTTATAAGACACATTAAAACCATTTATCAAATTCCAAATGGTTGGAAAAAAAAATTCATTCAATAACTAGAAAATCATAAATACAATTTCAATCAAATTTTTAATCAACTATTGTACAAATTAAAGCTTTTCAAATTCTAAACCAAACGTTTCATAAAATCGTTTCAAATCAAAAATCATATCAGGATCTTATGAACATAGATTTCAAATCATTTTAAAACATTCTTTATTTCCAAATATATAAGACAAAACGACATATTTCAAAATTACTTATGTTTTCAAAATAATTATCAATTTCAAAATAATTATCAATTTCAAAATAATTTGTTTCAAAATTTATTAATTTCAAAACAACATCATGCTCTCGCTGTGCTACTCTTTCAAAATAACAGTTTCAAAACAATTTATATTTCAAATTACGCTCTTTTTAGTGTAATTTCTAGTGATTGATTCTTATTAAACTCCATAAGCTAAGCTTTTTGTAAACCAAAGCTTTGATACCAACTGTAACGACCTTGGGCTTTGCAACCATCAGGCAGTGGGCTAACCTCCCACCGTGATATACAATGATACCTCAGAATTGATTTTACGGCCAGCCTCTCGACTGCAACAACCAACCTAATCTTCCCATTGGGATATGTAGGGGTAAGAGTCTCTTGCTCACCACCAAACAGCCAAGCGCGAACCCTCTATCACGTTCTCTAACCAGCTCTAATACCAACTGTAAAATCCTGCCTTTTTGACCGCTTCAAGTCGGTAAATAAACCAACTTAAACCATTCAAAATGACAGATTGTTATTTAGCTTACAGGTTTAACAGAATCAAAGATAGAAATCACATAATACAATTTCTTACAATGAAGTAATTTAGTGCAAAATATCAGAGTTATAAAATTTTTTACATAGCGGAAGAATTAAAACATTGATTTTAAAAGTTAAAATTACAGAAATAACTGAATCAAAAGCGAATGCGTCTTCACAAATCTCTAACTTCGATAGCCGAAATATTTAGATCTGCAACACTCAGCTCTGACCCGAGCATTCCGTGTAAAACAAAAAAACACTCGAGTTAGGATTAACTTTATTCAAGTAAATCAACTTCAGTTGTCCACTAAAATATAATAGTTAATGCTAACATAATATTTAAAGTTACTAAAATAGATTTAAGCCACATATATTACAGTCAATTAAGGTGTTGCATGTATACATTTATTTCAGGTTACAATAACCAAGTATGAGACAGGGCAAAGGAAGAAATGGACAACCCAACGATAAAAGCAAATGGTACATTCAAGCAACATGGTCAAGAATTAAAGGCACATCCGTTTAATGTTCATGGAAAAAGGGAAGCAAAATAACAAATTACTACCTTGCCACACATAACAAACTTAAAAATATAACAAATTTGACATGCAGCAAACACTATTTCACACATATCCATTTATTTTGTACTGTCACATGCAACTTCAATTACAATATATATATAGCAAGTCTAATACATGTACTAAAACATATATACTAATAATATGATTTAAAGCAAACACATAAACTGTAACACCCCACGTCCATTAATGTCACTCACAAAGAGAACGCATTAACTTCTATGGAGCATTTTAAGTGTGTATAGAACAGAAACTTAACAACAAGACAGATATAAAACAGTACTTAAAAATTTAAAACTTCATTCATTTGCAGTGGTAAACAAATAATTTTGGTTACATCATCAAAAACCAAAGACTAGAGTCAAGTACATAATATCCATCTTGACAAAATCAGAGTACATAAAATAAAAAGTATAAACCCCAAAGTAGATAGACATAAAGAAGATGAGCTGGAACTTTACTTTCAACAATCCAAGCTTTTCCAAAAGAGAGAGAAATAAAGCGATCCAAATCAAGCTCCACTAACACTAGTCCCACCCTGAGAACCTGGGGGGGGGGGAGGAAGAAAATAGGCGAAAACAAAGGGGGTCAGACATAAAGTCTGGCGAGTACAATAACTTTAACAATGTAATTATTAAAGTAACTAGGATAAGGCATAAGCTTGCAAAACAAGGAATGACTGCAACCAAAATGGGCATGGCAAGGCAAACAAGAGGAATAAGATAACGTTGATTGCGCCTCCAACACAATAGGATATATATCATACTACACCAATACTTGTCACCCTAAAAGTTGATCCCGCCTGCTGAACATAATAATCATAATGGTAGTTTAGTGTACCCCTAGCTATCTTCACAGGTGTCGCCTGCTCCTATCTCCACTAGTGGTACCCGCTACCCTCCTCTTTTCTCATCACAATGTTTATAATATGGGAGTTGCACTCCTAGCTGCCGTCATAGGTGTCTCCTGCTCCTATCACCGCTAGTTGTACACACTACCTTTCCCATTCGATCGGCTCCCTAACTCGTAGATACCCGTGCTGGTCCCACAATGGGGTGTATCACTCCCCAAAGAGGCAACCCAATACCACTAGAGATGCATGGCTTATACCTACACGATGCAACAACGTCTTTCCTACCAGCCCGGGCCCACACATGCACATAACCGCGTTGGACTTGCGTTGCCACCGCTAACCCGTTTTGACCTCTTACAATCAAACCCAGTACGCATGTCCCATCTTCTACTTGGGTCGAGCCCACAAAGATACTTAATGGGTTACTGGTTTGAAAAGGGCCCTCATGCATGACACAAGCTTTCCACCTATGCTTGGTCCTCTCTAAGGTTCTCCCCACTTAACCCCTATTCTTATTTATGTCTTCTTACATGTTTCAATCTTGGTTAAGTGCATCTAATCGTATTTCACATGCCACCCAAGGCACCCTCTAAATTTCACATGCCACCCAAGGCACCCACTTAACCCAACAGGTCCCACCACATGTTTATCTAGTTAAGTGTTTATAAATTCATTAAAACCGTAACCTTGTAAAGACCTCCCACATTAGACTGGAATTTGTGGCTGCTGGATTTGTCGGGGGGATCCGGGCAGTCTTACACCACAAACGAGCCTAACCTCATGTCTTTACAATTGATACGCATTTAATTCATGCCTTTGACCTCTCACATTAGACTGGCATTTGTGGCTGCTGGATTTGCCGAGCGGGTCCGGGCAGTCTTACACCACAAACGAGTCTAAACTCGTGTCTCAGGCGGTTAATTATTACATTATTAATTATCCCAAATTTGAATTAATATCCCTATTCAAGTTGTCAATCATTTCCATATTTATTTATGTCCAAAATTGTTACCTTAATTATGTCCATCTATTTATGGTATATAAATTATACCAATTAACATTACAGACTAATTATATGTCTTTTAAGGCATTTATGCCAATTCACAATATTAAATATTTTAATATTATCCCATTGCCCCACGTTGTACGTTTGTTCGTTTAATGTGAAATATACATTAGACTCGCCATAGTCTAAGAAAGGAAACATCACAACATGCATAGCACATAAATTAGATCTAATTATAAAATTTGCATAGTCAACTATATAGATCTAAACATAAAGAGGTGAACTTGCATATGTGACTATGGTTTTCATCTAAACTTGCATAGACAATGGGTGTGTAACACATATATTTTCATAACTTATGTATTATCATGGATCTAAATATAGATCTAACATAAAGGTGTGAACTTGCATATGAATCTCAAACTTACATTTAAACTAGCATATGATTCATATCCCAAATATGTATATTTACTTGCACATGTGATGACGTAAAATTGCATATGAATATAAACATGTAAATTAAGATCTACATGTAAACTAGCATGAAAGCTTGTGTATAATCCACATACATACTTGCATATAACTCACATATGTCTTATCATATACTTTAGATCCAAACTTACGTATAAAATAGATGTCATGAATCAAATTAAATGTACAAAGTTGCATATGATTCTCGTTTAACTTGCATATGATTCATGTATAAATTAACATATCCAAACTTGTATATCAAGTTAAACATACATATGATTTAACATATGAATTAGATCCACTAACATAACAAAACTAGCATAGGAAGCATCATTATGAATCGATTGTACATAAGCCAGCAACTAACATAGATTTACAACATAGGTAATATCATAGCAGTCAATGATTCACAACCACAAACTTGTGTATAAATTGATGTCATAAAAAAATGAATCAAGACATATGTGATTGGTCATATAAAATAGAACCACAACATGAATTAACAAGACTGTCATATGTTCACAAACAAAATATAAGTAACGTCATATGATTCAACAGGCATGTTCTTATAATCCAAATTATAGACTTATCCCAATTAAATTAACAATTACTTTGTGAATGAAATTGTACTCACAAACAAAAAGAAAGTCTTGACTTCTGGGATCTGTATTCTGAAATTGTTTAGCGTTCCCTTGATGTAGACAAATTTTGATTTAGATTAGACTTGAGTTGAATTGAATTGTTGCTAAGCTTCTTCTTGTTGGTGGCGGCTACTCTAGGTTGCAGACTGACAGCATGACGGCCATGGATTTAATTTAGTTTTGGTTTTAGGGTTTGAGTCTACATGTGTTTATATAAAGATTAGGATTAATTTAGGCCATCCGATCAACCTAGAATCAGTTAAGACCATCCAGTCAAGATAGAGTGACACCTCAGCCCTAATGACTTAGCACTGAGTCACAAAATCATCATCTTTCAGATCTGCCCAGAGGGGGGGCAGGTCGACACTAAGGTCGACCTGTATAGGGGAAGGTCGACACTAGGGTCGACCCCCTGGTCGACCTGGTCCCTGTTATTTTTTTTTTCTGAAACTGAGCTGTTTTTAAATTAATTAATTTCTGAAACTTCGGAAGGCCATAACTTCTTCATACGATGTCCAATTCACACAAACTCGGACTCTATCTCAAGCAGAATTTTGAGACGAACGCAATGGCGCAACCTGTTTCCCTTAATTTCCACATTTGAAATTAAGCATTCTTTAATTTGTTAACTTTAATTTTTAAAATTACGGGGTGTTACATTCTCCCCTCCTTAAAAGATTTCGCCCCCGAAATCTCCAAGTTAAGGAGAATGCATATCCTAAAATCCAATCATCCATCTACTCAACCATCAAGCATAGGCATCCATTGTCCTTACAAGACTTTAATGTTGTATGAACATATGCAAGAAGTGTGTGTATATGTTCCTTATCTAATGCAAAATCAGGCAGTCTATTGATTCAGTTGACCTCCTTAATGTGAATCATGATAGTGCCATGCGTCCATTATGTATGCGAAAGAATCCTATCGATACATATTATTTCTACATGTGTGCACAACCATTCATCAAAATGCAGCATCCATATGATAACACAGCCATTATACATCCATTAATTTAAATACGCACACACATTTATATGCAACATGAAGGTGATTGAGCCGATCTAGTGCCTAATGTGTGTGTACATGCATCCACGAGCAACCACTAACAACCACTTGCATCCATTTGCATCCATCAAACATAACATGTCTCAAACACATGTTTCAACCAAAGGGTTCTTCCTAACTAAAGATCGAATATGTCATCGCAAAGATAATACTAAAAGATTGGACAAGCATCAACAAAGCGGTAGGAAAAGGAGAAATCAAAACATACCCTCAAAAAGGAAAGGGTATAACGTATGCATCTTATCTTCCGTCTCCTAAGTCGCATCTCTTTGATCACCTCCCTATTGCACTTTGACCAACTTGACCTCTTTGTTGCGAAGATTTTTGACCTCCGATCCGAGAATGCGTGTAGGAGCTCGTCTGATCGTGGCATTGCGCTCTACTTCCACTTTTTCGAGCATGCTCGGCTCTACCACTTCCACCATATCGTGTACACACTTACGCAAATGCGAAACGTGAAACACGTCATGAACTCCGCTGAGCTTTCCCGGTAACTTTACTCTATACGTCATCTGCCCAATCCTCTCTATAATTGGAAAGGGTCCTACGAACCTTGTTGCCTACTTCCCTACTGATCCAAAACGGACTACGTTTCTCAATGATGACACCTTAATAAAAACCATGTCCCCAACATTGAACTCAAGATCGGTTCGTCTCCTATCAGCATATGACTTCTGTCGGTCCTGTGCCGTCTTCATTCGCCGTCGAATCGGGTCTATCTTCTCCGAAGTCTCCCTAATCATGTTAGGTCCAAGCAAAACCTTATCTGTGGATTCCCAACAACATGTAGGTGATTGGCACGGTCGTCCATAAAGAGCCTCAAAAGATGCCATGCCAATGCTAGCCTTAAAACTATTATTATAGGCGAACTCCACTAGTGGAAGGTGTACTTCCCATGTTCCTCCAAAGTCTAGGATGCATAGTCTTAGAAGGCCTTCTGGAACCCGATTTACTCTCTCGGTCTAGCCGTCTGTCTGAGGGTGATAAGCGGTACTTAAGCATAATTGCGTTCCAACCGCCTCTTGAAGCTTTTCCAAAATTCGCTTGTGAAAATGGGATCTCTATCGCTCACAATGCTTGAGGGTATGCCGTGCAAACGGACTATCTCTCGAAGGTAAACGGATGCTAACCATGCGGCGGTCCTTCTACTTTTAACGGGAATAAAATGGGCGCTTTTCGTAAGTCTGTCTATAATTACCCAAATCCCCGTATTACCCTTCCTCGATCTTGGTAACCCATCTACAAAATCCATGGAAACACTTTCCCATTTCCAAAGCGGAATCTCTAAGGGATGGACCAAACCTCCGGGCTTCTTTTGCTTCGCCTTGACTTGTTGGCACACTAAGCATCTAGCAACGAACTCGACCACGTCCTTCTTCATTCCGGCCCAAAAGAAAACTCGCTTCGTATCCCTATACATCTTATCACCACCGGGATGTATGGTCATCTTAGAGCGATGTGAGTCTTCAAGAATTGCCTTCTTCAAACTTTCGTCTTGTCGTATGCAAAGTCTTCCATCTCTACGTAGCCAACTTCTCTCATCAATAGCATATCTATCAAGATGACTCGAGGACTCCCCTCCTATAAGCTTGCCTACTATCTCAACCAACTGTGGGTCATTTTGCTGTGCCTCTCCAACTCGACCCAAAAGTGTAGGTTGCACCTCTAACAATGCCAATAATCCGGGTACATACGAGTGAGAGGGGCTGATATCTTCGCGAAGTCCTTAATGAACTTCCTATAATAACCAGCCAGTCCTAAAAAGCTTCTTACTTCTGTTGCGTTCTTAGGTGTTTTCCAATCTTGGATTGCAACTACCTTAACGGGATCCACAACTACCCTTCCTTAGAGACCACATGTCCTAAGAACCTCACTTCTTTTCTCCAAAAAATGGCACTTGGAGAACTTAGCTTTAAGTTGATGCGCTCGTAGGGTCTCTAAGACTTCCCTAAGATGTAAGGCATGCTCTTCTTCATTTTTAGAGAAAACCAGAATATCGTCTACAAAGACTACAACAAACTTGTTCAGAAACTCCCTAAACACCCTACTCATTAAGTCAACAAAGTATGTGGGTGCATTTGTCAAACCAAAAGGCATGACGAGCCACTCAAAGAAACCGTCAGGAGTTTTGAATGTAGTCTTATCGATGCTATCTTCAAGCACCCATAGCTGATGCAACCCTGTAGCCAAATCCAGTTGCGAGAAAACTGAGGCACCCACCAACTGATCGAATAAATCATCTATCCTCGGCAATGGGTGCATGTTCTTCTTTGTTAGCTTATTCAGCTCTCTATAGTCCACGCACAATCTAAGTGAACCATCAGCTTTCGTAGAAAAAACGACTGGAGCATCCCACTCCGAAATACTTCTTCTTATGAACTCCTTCTCAAGCAACTCTTTCACTTGCTTACTGAGTTCCCTTCTCTCTCTCGGAGCCATGTGGTGCACTGGTACTGCAACTGGCTTTGCATTATCTACTAGATATATTCGAAAGTCTATCTCGCGCCTCGGGGTAAACCTCGAACTCCATCAAAAACGTCACTATATTCACACGAACAGATTTCAAATCGTCATTGGATGCGTCTAGGGATTCTAGGTAGCTAAGCATTACCGGACCTCTAGGGTCACAAGAAATATCAAGGGTCTTTCCACAACGTGTCAACAATCTAACTACTCTTCTTTCATAATCTAGGATGGCCCCATATCTAGTTAGCTAATCCATACCTAGAATCAAGCCGTAGCCCATGAAGCCAAGAACGAAGGCGTTGCATTCAAACCCAACCCCCAAGATAGACACTCTCAAATCCCGACAAATCATAGAAAGATGAGACGACCCACCAATAGGATTTGAGACTACTATGGGATCTGTAACTAGACTAGTATTTAGGTCCAGTGTTTCAGATAATGAAGCAAATACAAACGAGTGTGAAGCGCCAGAATTCAAATAAGGTTCGAACAGGAAGATCAAAAAGAAAAACCAAATTTCAACCAAGATATATTTCTACCTCTATCAGGTATGTCATTCGTAAGGGAATGCGTCTGCCCTCCAGAAGATCATGTACCTTGTACTTACCTTTTCCTTTTGCTTCTTTGGACGATCCTAATAAGATGTCCTGTAACGATAACAACTAGTCTTCTTCTTCTTTCTAAGGTCATTATTTAAGTAGTCAGGTATTTCACAAGTGTGGTCCTTCCTTTTCTCTTGGCCCCTTGTTATTCTTATCGCCTTTCTTTGGATCCACTTTATCGTGTGTCCTTTCCATGTCTTTACTGCACATTCTATGTTCATGGCCTCCTACCAAATGACGTTTCGTTCTTCATTAATCAAGCAGCTAATTGAACTGTCCTCCCATCGTCTATCTTAAAGGTACCAATAAGTCCTCCACTTCCTTCTAGTTTGGACAGTCATCCCAGCCCCATGAAGTGGTTTTCCGGCCATCGTACGGAAGCTCTTACATATTCAAGAAAAAGCGTCTATATGCGCGGAGGGAGAAATTCAAAAAGGAAATAGGAAGAGATTCAAAACGAAGAATCGAAAGAAAGATACATGGCTCTTGGGGGTTATGTTCTTCTAAAACAAACTTTTCTCTTGAAAATACTTTCCTTAAAACATACTTTTGAAAGTATTTCTTTAAAAAATGTTTATTGAAAAATAGTTTTTCAAAATTCATATCTGGTCTGGTAACCTTCAGTTCTGATACCACGTGTAACACCCCACGTCCATTAATATCACTCACAAAGGAAATGCATTAACTTCTATGGAGCGTTTTAAGTGTGTATAGAACAGAAACTTAACAACAAGACAGATATAAAACAGTACTTAAAAATTTAAAACTTCATTCATTTGCAGCGGTAAACAACTAAGTTTGGTTACATCATCAAAAACCAAAGACTAGAGTTAAGTACATAATATCCATCTTGACAAAATCAGAGTACATAAAATAAAAAGCATAAACCCCAAAGTAGATAGCCATAAAGAAGATGAGCTGAAACTTTACTTTCAGCAATCCAAGCTTTTCCAAAAGAGAGAGAAATAAAATGATCCAAATCAAGCTCCACTGGCACTAGTCCTACCCTGAGAACCAGGAGGGAAGGAAGAAAAGAGGTGAAAACAAAGGGGGTCAGACATAAAGTCTGGCGAGTACAATAACTTTAACAATGTAATTATTGAAGTAACTAGGATAAGGCATAAGCTGGAAAAACAAGGAATGACTACAAACAAAATGGGCATGGCAAGGCAAACAAGAGGAATAAGATAATGTTAATTGCGCCTCCAACACTATAGGATAATTACCATACTGCGCCAATACTAGTCACCCTAAAAGTTGATCCTGCCTACTGAACATAATAATCACAATGGTAGTTTCGTGTACCCCTAGCTGTCTTCATAGGTGTCGCCTGCTCCTATCTCCACTAGTTGTACCCGCTACCCTCCCCTTTTCTAATCACAATGTTTATAATATGTTAGTTGCACTCCTAACTGCCATCATAGGTGCTGCCTGCTCCAATCTCCGCTAGTCGTACCCACTACCTTTCCCATTCGATCGGCTCCCTAACTCATATATACCCATGCTGGTCCCACAAAGGGGTGCATCACTCCCCAAAGAGGCAATCCGATACCACTAGAGATGCACGGCTTATACCTCCACGATGCAACAACATCTTACCTACCAGCCCGGGCCCACACACGCACATGACCCCGTTGGACTTCCGTTGCCACCGCTAACCCGTTTTGATCTCTTTCAATCAAACCCAGTACGCGTGTCCCGTCCTCGACTTGGGTCAAGCCCACAAAGAAACTTAATATGTTATTGGTTTGAAAAGGGCCCCCATGCATGACACAAGCTTTCCACCTATGCTTGGTCCCCTCTAAGGTTCTCCCCACTTAACCCCATTCTTATTCATGTCTTCTTACACGTTTCAATCTTGGTTAAGTGCTTCTAATCGTATTTCACATTCCACCCAAGGCACCCTCTTAATTTCACATGCCACCCAAGGCACCCACTTAACCCCCCATGTCCCACCACATGTTTATCTGGTTAAGTGTTTCTTAATTCATTAAAACCGTAACCTTGTAATGACCTCCCACATTAGACTGACATTTGTGGCTGCTGGATTTGCCAGGCGGGTCCGGGCAGTCTTACACCACAAACGAGCCTAACCTCGTGTCTTTACAATTGTTACACATTTAATTCGTGCCTTTGACCCCTCACATTAGACTGGCATTTGTGGCTGCTGGATTTGACGGGCGGGTCCGGGCAGTCTTACACCACAAACGAGTCTAACCTCGTGTCTCAGGCGGTTAATTATTACATACTTAATTATCCCAAATTTGAATTAATTTCCCTGTTCAAATTGTCAATCATTTCCATATTTATTTATGTCCACAATTGTCACCTTAATTATGTCCATCTATTTATGGTATATAAATTATACCAATTAATATTACAAACTAATTATATGTCTTTTAAGGCATTTATGCCAATTCACAATATTAAATATTTTAATATTATCCCATTGCCCCACGTTGTACGTTTGTTCGTTTAACGTGAAATATACATTAGGCTCGCCCTAGTCTAAGAAAGGAAACATCACAACATGCATAGCACATAAATTAGATCTAATTATAAAATTTGCATAGTCAACTATATAGATCTAAACATAAAGAGGTGAACTTGCATGTGTGACTATGATTTTCATCTAAACTTGCATAGACAATGGGTGTGTAACACATATATTTTCATAACTTATGTTTTATCATGGATCCAAATATAGATCTAACATAAAGGTGTGAACTTGCATATGAATCTCAAACTTACATTTAAACTAGCATATCATTCATATCCCAAATATGTATATTTACTTGCATATGTGATGATGTCAACTTGCATATGAATCTAAACATGTAAATTAAGATCTACATGTAAACTAGCATGAAAGCTTGTGTATAATCCGCATAAATACTTGCATATAACTCACATATGTCTTAGCATATACTTTAGATCCAAACTTACATATAAAATAGATGTCATGAATCAAATTAAACGTACAAAGTTGCATATGATTCTCGTTAAACTTGCATATGATTCATGTATAAATTAACATATCCAAACTTGCATATCAAGTTTAACGTACATATGATTTAACATATGAATTAGATCCACTAACATAACAAAACTAGCATATGAAGCATCATTATGAATCGATTGTACATAAGCCAGCAACTAACATAGATTTACAACATAGGTAATATCATAGCAGTCAATGATTCACAACCACAAACTTGTGTATAAATTGATGTCATAAAAAAATGAATCAAGACATATGTGATTGGTCTTATAAAATAGATCCACAACATGAATTAACAAGATTGTCATATGTTCACAAACAAAATATAAGTAACGTCGCATGATTCAACAGGCATGTTCTTGTAATCCAAATTATAAACATATCCCAATTAAATTAACAATTACTTTGTGAATGAAATTGTACTCACAAACAAAAAGAAATTCTTGAGTTCTGGGATCTGTATTCTGAAATTGATTAGCGTTCCCTTGATGTAGACAAATTTTGATTTAGATTAGACTTGAGTTGAATTGAATTGTTGCTAATCTTCTTCTAGTTGGTGGCGGCTACTCTAGGTTGTAGACTGACAACATGACGGACATGGATTTAATTTAGTTTAGGTTTTAGGGTTTGAGTCTACATGTGTTTATATAAAGATTAGGATTAATTTAGTCCATCCGATCAACCTACAATCAGTCAAGACCATCCAGTCAAGATAGAGTGACACCTTAGCCCTAATGACTCAGCACTGAGTCACAAAATCGTCATCTTTCAGATCTGCCCGGGGAGGGAGGGTAGGTCGACCCCCAGGTCGACACTAAGGTCGACCTGTATAGGTGGAGGTCGACACTAGGGTCGACCTTTGGTTGAACTGGTCCCTGTTATTTATTTTCTGAACCTGAGCTGTTTTTAAATTAGTTAATTTCTGAAACTTCGGAAGGCCATAACTTCTTCATACGAAGTCCAATTCATACAAACTCGGACTCTATCTCAAGAAGAATTCCGAGACGAACGCAATGGCGCAACCCATTTCCCTTAATTCCCACATTTGAAATTAAGTATTCTTTAATTTGTTAACTTTAATTTTTAAAATTATGGGATGTTACATAAACTCATACGTAAATTTCAGGTGTGCAACATGCATTATAAAACAGGGTGGATATCTTATTCGAGTATATGTACGGTAAGTGCAAGGCATGAGGGTTCCAAAATAGCAAGTGACATGGTACACAAAACGATAATGGAAGATATAGGCTTGAGGCAAGCACACAAAATGATAAGGCAACATAAGGGCAACAACATTTACATGGCATTAATATAAGTTGCATAAATTAAGGTACATGGCAATATATTGTATTCCATTTTTAAGAACGAGGAAGCAAATCAACTATTATATTGTATTGTATTGAGGTTGAGAACTTGTATAAAATAATCATGAGATAATTCACCATAGATAGCGGCAATTTGGATGTTGGAGTTCGAATTTGAAGACGAAAGGATGCGGTGCTTCGCTAGCAAGGTTGGTATTGGAGTTGGCTATTTATTTTTTTATCAGCTACAGGTTTTCGAAAGGAGGAAAGAAAATGGAGGAAACAGCCAGTAGAGGGAAAGACAAAGTGAATTTGAATATATAAGGACATGTTGCTTTACATAAATAAATCAAAAGGAAAAAAAGAAGAGGAGAGGGAGAGAAGGCAGGCAAGGAACGTGATTTATTTATCTAATGTGTCTCTGGACATATAATAGGTTATAAAAGAAATAAATTAGCTGACTAGGCTTGAGGTATTATTCTAATCAACATTTATTTCTTATTCAAAATTCAAAAGAAAATTACATAAGGAAGTAGAAAAATAGAAAGTAATTAATGCATGATTTATTGTTTAATTCTAATTGCTAGAAAGTTTCTGAATTTCAATTTTTCAAAATATATAACATTAAAATTTTAGAATTTAAGGAACATAGTCGATTGGATAGACAAGAATAAGGTAACAAAATGGCTAGAAATACACACAGATAATGTAAACAAGAATATATATATACACACTTATACATATATATATATATATATATGAATATTGTTTGTTTTTGAAAAAAATAAAAATAACAATAATGGGAAACAAAAGGGGAAAGGAAAATAAGGGGACGAAAAAATAAAGAATGAGAATATGTAAATGAAATAAGATGCATGAAAATAGAATATAGGGAAAGAAATTAATAAAAAGGGGGAAAGAAATGAATGCATTATTCACATTTCACAATTTATTAATTAAATACATTTAGAATAGGTAGGGGAAAGTATTAAAGAGAATGACCAAATATAAATACAAGAATGTTATCAAAAAAATTCATCTACAACATACACATTATTTTCAATCAATCTTTCAGCAAAAATTAATAAATTTTAGTAATAACATCATAAATTTTATTTAAAAACCATTTTAAATTAAATAATTAAATTTAATTCAATAATTTAAATGATCAAATCTTACGGGACGTTACAATTTCGCCCTTATTCTAAGATATTTCGTGAGTGTTTTCAAAACTTTAAAAAGGGTTCACCAAATTTCTTATTGCAACATTTTTGGAATCCTTGGAAAAATGCTTTAAAAAAACAAGGCAAGCATTAATATTTTATTCAGTAAGCAATAGAATGAAGAAAGTTGTCTTACTCTTAAATTTAGAGATTTATGAAAGTTTGTTTAAAGGCGTTGAATTGCATTTAAAGGGGAAATTCAGACTTTTAATGCTTCAGCATTTAAAAGAATTACATTTAAAGGGGAAATTCAGACTTTTAGTACTTCAGCATTTAAAAAGGCGTTGAATGCAAATTTTTGGAATTTAGGAAATCTTAATAAATTGTTGTCACAATGGGATATATATACGTGTATATATATGACAGTAGCATACAAATGAATTTATTTAAGTGTAAAATAGTAATAAGGAAAACTTTGGAAAAGAATTAGTCCGAAGGACGTCAAATTTTGTTCTTAGGCTGAAGGACAAATTTTGAAAAAAAAATAGGCTGAAGGACAATGCTAAATGTAATTAGCATTTTCTGCAGTGTAAAACTGAATAATGCTAGTACATTTAGCATTTTCGTGTAGTGTAAAAAACTGAATATAATTCTAATTACATTTAGCATTTTCCTTCAGCTTAATTTTGGTTCAAAGTTTGTCCTTCAGACTAAAAATAAAATTTGGTGTCCTTCAGCCTAATTTTTCGGCAAAGTTTGTCCTTCTCCCTAATTATCTCTTTATTTAATGTCACTGCTGAGACTTACACTGTTACAAAAGAAATAGATTTAGTAGTAGTAAATTAGGCAAATCAGAATTAGGATAGAACAACTTATAAAACTAAATCCAGAAATTTTAATGTCATTCCCAAAAAGGTTTTTATTTCAAAAGTTGGTGAATTCTATAGATTTCCAAAAATAAAATTTGGTTGTAAACTAGTTTGCTCGTAATAGTTTAGTTAGAAATTAATACATTAAAACCATATCGAATGATTAGTAATATACATATAAATATATACGTATAATGTAGGCAACGTAATTCGCGATTTCTGAAAATAGAATTCATGAATACTAATTACAAATTTAGTGGGCAATAAATTTGAAATTAATAAGGGGATTTTGGGGACTGATTTAAAATACAATTTGGTATGAAGAAATGGATATGTTTCAAGCTCGTAGGAGCTTGAGGGAATGAAATAAGTATTCATGGGATGGTCTAGTAATTTATACTAATGAATGGGCCACATTTATAAATAGGACAAAGATAGAAGATTTAAAGGAATGAATTGGCATCTCATGGACTCCAAATGGAATATTAGACCTTAACACTATTTAGACCATTTAATTGTCGGAGTAGACTTCCAAAAGAATTTTGTTTTAAGTTGTGATCGCTTTTGATTCCCTCAATAATTGGATAAGAATATAAAATGATATAAGTATTGAATCCCCATATGTGCCTGTAACACCCCGTAATTTTAAAACATGACATAAGGGATAATTAAAGAAAAATTGGTTTTTAAAAGAAGAATTAAGTGAAATGGGTTACGCCATTGCGTTCGTCTCGGAGTTCTGCTTGTGATAGAGTCCGAGTTTGCGTAAAACAGATACCGTATGAAGGAGTTATGGACGATGGAAGTTTGGCAGGGAAACAGGCCAGGATAACTGGCGCACTTGTGAAGTGCGGCTGAACAAAATTGCACTGGCGCACCTGGGAAGTGCGCACAGGCCAAGCTAGATCTGCCGAATTCTGGAGAGTTCCATAATGACGTGTCTTTCTGGGAATGGCTGGATGACGTGTTTTTTTGGTCTGGATGGTTCAGATGGTTCCTGATCTAATCTAAAGGTCATAATTCACCTAATACATCTATAAATAAACACCTAAACCTAACCCTAATCTCATTGTTATCATCCATGGCGCCTCCGTGCTGCTCTAATCTAAACTAGCCTTTCTTCTCCACCAAAAAAAAATCAGAATAGGAGTATTCCAATTAGAAGATCAGATCTACAAATCAAAGTAGGGGAATTCTAAGATCAAGATCTGCAACAACAAAGCCTAATTCTCTTTTTTAAGAATCCTATCACTGTGAGTCTATGTTACTTTCACATATAGTTAAATTAAAAAGTACTTGTGATAGGATTGTAAATTGGATCTTATGTATATGCCTGTAAATAAGGTGAATCATATCAAGTTTTGTAATTTGTTATCCTTTAGATTCATACCCAATTGCTATTATCATATGCCTATCTGATCTACTTTGTCGTTATTCATTTCACATGCCCATTTATATGTTTATGCCAGTTTGGATGTTTTGACTCTCTCTCCTTCTTCTTTTCCTTTTTCCATTTTTTAATATCAGGCTAACTTCGAGCCTAAGCATATTGCGTTGAGATTTACGTATGAACAACGTTGGAACGATTGGGAAAAGTTTGGGAAATATGTAATAAAATGAGATTTGGCATAAATTGTTGATGGCTATGGAAATTGGTTTGGGCATAAATTGGAATAACTTGTACACATATGGTTATAGGCATAATTTGGATTAAAATCATAAACATAATTTAGATTGGAAATTAGGGGTAATTGGAATAGATTATAATCCAAGATTTGAAATTGGGATTTGAATCAAGGAAGTGAAAATGAATGCCTAAGACACGAGGTTAGATTCAGATTTCAGTATAAACTTGCCCAGAACCGCCCAGCATATCCAGCAACCGCAAAACGGTATCTAATGCGAGAGGTCAAAGGCAGAAATTAGATGCGTAATAATGCAAATACACGAGGTTAGATTCGGATTGTGGTATAATCCTGCCCGAAACCGCCCGGCAAATCCAACAAAACGGTAATCTAATGTGGGAGGTCTTGCAAGATTACGGTTATAATGAATTAATGAACACTTAACCAAGATAATACATCTGACTAGACATTGAGATAATAAAGGGTTAAGTGGGTAACATGGGTAGCATGTGAAACATAATAAATGCACTAAACCAAGATGAGACATGTGATTAGACATGGGGATAAAGAGGGTTAAGAGGGATTTCCTAGTAGGGACCAAGCTTAGGAGAGAAGCTTGTGTCAAGTGGGTGGACTCTTTTCAACCAGTAACCCATTTTAGTATCTATATGAGCTCGAACTAGGTAAAGGACAGGGACACGCTTACTGGGATTGATTGTAAGAGGTCAATAAAGAGTTAGGGATGGCAGTGCAAGTCTAACGGTGTCATATGCGTGCGTGGGTCTGGGCTGGTAGGTAAGACGATGTTGCATCGTGTAGGTATAAGCTGTGCATTTCAGTAGATCAGGGTTGCCACCTTAGGGAGTGATACACCCTATTGTGGAACCATCACTGGTATCTACGAGGTCAGGGAGTCGATCAAATGGGGAGGGTACTGGGTACAACTAGTGGTGGTAGGAGCAAGTGGGCACCTACGAGAGTAGCTAGGAGTACATGAAGCTACCATTATTATGATTAGTAAGGAGGGACCATCTTTTAGTATGTAACTTATTTGTGGTACGATGTAGAGCATATCTTATAATGGCTAGGAGCGCAGTCGAATATTCTATCTTGCTTACCGTGTTTAACTTGCTATATCTGCTTATGTTACAGTCATCTCTTATATCCAGTTTATGTTCTTATCATGTTACTTTATTGATTATATTATTAAAGCCAATAGACTCGTCAGACTTTATGTCTGACCATGTTTGTTTTGCCTCTTTTCTTTCCTCCCCCCCAGGTCCTCAGGGTGGGATTAGCGAAGCTTGACTTGGATCTCTTTCTTCTTGAAGTGCTTGGAAGTGTTAAGAGTAATGCTCAGCTTTATCTCTTTTTCATTATGGCTATTTGGAGTGGGATTATGGTTTTTCTTTTATGTACTCTGATAATAATCTTGTTCAAGATGGATATTTGTGTACTTGGCTTTAGTATGTGGTTTTGATGTTGTAACTAAACATGTTTTGCTTTTCTGCTGCAACGAATAAATTTTGAATTTTTAAGTACCATTTTATATATCTGTCTTGTGATGTTCTGTTCTATACTCTTATAACGCTCCATGAAAGTTAATGTATTCCCTTAGTGAGTGACATTAACGGACATGGGGTGTTACAGTGCCAATGTTGTTTGGGATTTAAAACCCCTTATCAAGATTTCAAATTATATATAGGATACTCAACTAGGAAATTTAACTTATATGGATTCGAAGTTAATGGTAGACTTACTGCCTGCAAGAAGGAAGTGTACTGGTCTTATGATTTTTGAAAACATTCAGTAAACAGGAAGTTTAGCCTTAGAAAATGCCATCGTTAAGAATAAAAAACTTGAAGCATGAAATAAGTACGAGATTAAGGAAAAGGCTAAGTTAATTAGGTTTGTATTAGCATTTTAGTTTGAATATGACTATGTTTTGGTTTGCTTAAGGGTATTTGTTCAATTTCTATAAATTAGCCCTTTGTCGTTTTTTCATAAATAGGATTATATTTGAAATTATGAGGAATATGCTTAAATAATAAATGATGTGATCTGTAATTTTTTGTTTTTGCACTTAGATTACACTATCCATTCAAAATAAAACAATACTCATTCCTTATAATTTTAAATATGTCAATATTATCATTTGGGCAAATTTATGAAAATTATAACAAAAAGAGCTTACTAGGATTTAATTTCCAGGAAATTGGAGCATAGGAAAATATTCTGGTTACTATAACAGACTAGACATTAATTAAATAGATTTATAGATTTGGTTTAGGAAATTTTTGGGTTATATCTCATATGAAGTCTGAAGGACAAACTAAAGACGGCCAGAGCTTTGGGAATAAGAAGAAGAGTTGCATCTTGGATCTCTTGGACGATAGGAGTAATATTTATCTTTTTAGGAGTAGTGTAATTATCCTTTCTTTGGTAATTTTTGGGCACCCTTGAAGAATTACAAGAAGGCCACCTGAAATACCAAAGTGTTGATGGAGCAACCATTGACAAATTTCTACTCGAACCAAATTTGTAGTCAGACTTTGGAAAAAGTCTAATTTGATTAGGCAGCTTGTGAAGGATAAATAGTCAATATTATGTCTTGGGATTTCCCAAAGTTAGGGAGATATATGATATAATGAATTAAAGGAGCCCATAACAATTTTATGTTTGATAGGACACCTTCATTGTATAATGAATTTTGGTACTGCCTAATCAAGAAACGAAGACAAAGACGGAACCTTGGGAACTTTGTGCCACCGTAGATAGTTTGGTGCACGGGGTTCCAAGACTCCAAAATATTTAGTTAGAATGGTTCGAGTACAATAAGGAGAAAATTCAAGAGGATGCGTAAAAAAATTAAAAATTTGTGGCCTCACTCGAAAATTTAGGACTTTTGGTTGCATCATGGTTTCTAGATTAGATGGTAGGAGACGGTTGCAACACAAAGGCACCTGGCACTCATATAGAAATTATATGCATGTTAAAGTGTTTTGCATACATACTGCGTCACTTATTATACATACACGTTAGGATTGAGCTCACTTTAGTACGTTTGCAGTGCATAATCACTGTGAGTCATGTATGTTTTATGGATGTATTTAAGATAACATGGGTGTATAACATGGTTGTTTAGAGAGAGTTGTGTTTTTTGCACCTTCAGACAGATATCGAGACAATTCTATTTTAAGAGGGGAGAATATAACACGTTGTACGATATATATATATGGTATACTAGATAATTAAATAATAATAATAAGATAAATAAACGATAAATGTAAGATAATAGAAAACCGGATTTTGGACAATTATGAATTTAGCCACAAAAATATTGTATTTGTGTTTATGATGAAATTTTGATACGTTTTCATATATAATATGTTGAAAACGGTGTCTGTATGAAGAAATAATCATTTAATGAAATCGTACGGTAAATGTCTACATATAAATGTTTAAATTAATAATGTATATAAATATCTAAGGGGTATAACGACATAATTAGAATAATTAAATATTCCCTTAGATGAATTTCAATCTAATAGAAAAGAACCACAGGACAAATAATATATCATATGAGGAAAATAATTAGTAATAAAAGGTAATTAATTAATTAACAGCACGCGCCACCAGGCTCAATGGGCATTTTTGCCTTCGAGCGGTCGAACGCCCTTAATGGGGGAGGTGTCGACTGCCTGGTGCATCCTAAGCCTGGTGAGGATGGGTTGGGTTAGTCTATAGGCTAGTTTTATAGGAAATTGACAGTTAAGATTAATTTATATTAAGCTAACAGTTACCGTTCACTCACACTTCTGTAAATACCACCTCATTCACCACACAATTCCCTAAACAATCTCATTCTGCTATTGATATTCCAGAAATTATGTTGAAATAGGTTTCTTCTTTTACCCTTAATCTATTTCTTTTCTAATCTATTGGTATTTAGATTTTATTCTGGAATTTCTATAATCTATACATGAGACACAATAAGATTCTCTTATACACATTTTGTAGTAGAATTGAAGAACGATGTTTGCAGCATTCAAATCAGGGTTATTTCCTTTGCCTCAATCACAATGAGTGTAAATAATATTGTTTAAAATAAATTCTATGTTTTGTAGATTTCATGCCGATTTGTATGCCTAAGAAGATTTGATTTTTCACGATAACGTCATAATAAAAATCCCCCAAATCTCTTATCATCATATATAGCAAAGTTGTCAATCAATATTTTGTGTTTGTGAATTGTTTGGATTATATTTGAGGAATAATTTGGTGGTCTTACTTTTGTTTAATAATTTACCCCCTTTTATGTTTGTGATATAAAAAGATTAAGATTTGATTTAGTTTCATTATTTGGTTAAGTTTAGATTCTCACTCTGAATTAGAGAATTTGAACATGTTCAGATTTGAAATAATCAAATGTTGTACAAGTTTAAATAGTTATGTTGTTATTTTCCCATTTGCTGCTTATTATTAATTATGCCGTGAATTGAGTCGTTTCATATGAGAATTGGGCTTGTATACCTTTTATGTGAACATGATTTACAAATTACACCGTTAAAACGTTTCTTAATTCGAACAGAAATTAGCGTTTATAATGCATATTAAATTATTATTTATATAGCGTAATCAACGTAATCAAACATAATAATGGCAAAATAAAAATGTTAGAATAAGGATAGAAATTTCAAATGTCACCATATGAATTGTTGCTTGTGTGTGAGTGTGTATAAATGGCTTATATATATATATATATATATATATATATATATATATATATATATATATTTGTGTGTGTGTATTGCACTGCTCATATTTCTTTCCAGCAAGCTAATATAAATCCACTCCTTCATTTTTCACAACAAAAGTAAATAGAAACCTTCCTTTCATTTGTTTTCTTTTCGCAACAAAAAATAACGCAGCCCCCACCATGAATTAATGACAAGAAAATTATAAATTTCTTCCTCCATTTTCATTAAATCCTTTCACCTATTCTCAAATCACTCAGCAGCAAAACTCTAGATCTAGTCGAGCTCTACATATTGAATGGTGGAGATGAAGTGTCGATTATTGTAGTTTTCATAATCTGATTAGAAAACATTGCCATTTTGGGACTGCTGCTGCGAACGGCGACGCTGGTTGGGGCGAGGGTTAGAGCGAAGACCGAGGGTGGAGAGGCGCAAGTTGATCGACATGCGGTGGCGTGGGTGAGTGCGGAGGTTGTTGATGATGTTGGGTGTTTTGGTTTGAAGCAGAGCAGTGAATAGCATGAATGAAATAAGTGTCGGGCTTGTGAAATTCGATTCGGCAGTTTATCAATGTAATTAGTAAATTTAAAATATAATTAGGGATTAAAAAGTTTTAGTTTACATTGTGTATGTTATAACTTAAATAACTTTTCATTGGATGAACAGAATTGGACAAAACAAGCTACATTAGAATCATGGTGACGAGCACTAGATTTTGGAATTAATTTGGACACCAATGGAGACAACAGGAATTTACAGTTAAATTAAACGGCTGTTTAATTTAACTGTAACTGAACCTATTCAGAGATAAATGGACACAATGTGAGTAAAACTCACTCAGTTGTCCCACTTATATTTTATATAAGTCGGGTTTAATACTTGTGTGTTATGACTGTTATTATTGGATGATTGCTGCATAATATATATATATATATATATATTGACTGAACCGATTAAATTAAATGTTCCTTTGATTTAATTGAAATCATTTGTTAAATTTTAAAGATTGAAACCAATTGAACTAACTTACCTTGTTGGTTAAGTTTATAATATAAACGTGTTTAATTTAATGGATTGTCTGAATTATTATTGTTAGTGTTAAATAAAATGGCTGATGTTAAATTATTATTGTTGTTTGTTATAGAAATTATAATTTAATTGAATTGAATAATTTTATTTGCGTTAACCTATTTGGACTCAGGGAATAACAGGTTGGAGGTATCCAACTGGATTCCTCAACAGTAGTTGTTAAATTTTATATATTATAATATATGTTAAAATATGAATTTATGGTGCAGGAATAACAAGTCAGATGAATTTAACAAAATTCCTCACTAATATTGATAATGTTTATCAGTATGTTTGGATGTGTGATTTGATGTGAAATTAGTTAATTTTTTACGGTTTGGTACTTTAGTAGACATTTGCCTCTTTAGTACCGTTGAAAATAATTTTTTTTGGAATCGATGTTAAATCGATTCTAAACGTTTTCAAAGTTACATATATGTATTTGAAATATGATGTTTATTTTAATAATAAACACTGAAGTTTTATTTATGTTTTATAATCATTTAAACTATAATTAATGGAAATTCCAGGATATTAGTAAATAAATAGTTAAGCGGTATAAACTAAATCTGAGTGTTAAAATGATTACGAAAAAGGGCTTAAACATCGTAAATGGAATTTTAAAAGATTTTGAGATACTGAAATGGACTAATGGAATGGTAAGTGTACGAGAATTGGTTTGAAAAGAGGACAAGTGAATTTTTTGTAAATAATGAACGTTTTGCAAACATTGTTTATAAATATACGAAATATGATTAAAAAGGGGTTCACGAATAAGTTTAGCAAGTAAATGGATTTGGAAATGAAATGTAAGTTTAGACTTATATGTCTAATGTGAATATTTAGTATTGGATTTAAAGCCTTGTATTTTAAATAATTTAGTAAACGAATATCGACTAGTGTTGAAAAGTAATAACATCGGTTTTTAAATGTTAGAAAATTGTTTTGGAAAAGAAGATAAGAAATATCACATTAGTTTAAAAATTAAAAATAATGGTTTGGTAAATAATATTATAAAGGAAGTTGTGTGAGTTTTTGAGAAGTATACCTAAATGGCTAAGTTATTGATAAATATAAATTTAATAATAAAGATTATTGTTTTCGTATATAATAAGGAATTCATAGACCGTAACACTATTGATAGAGAAATGATTTCCAAAGGAATATGATGTGGTATAAGAAATTGGGATCTGTTGTACGTTGGTTGAGTCGAGTAACTTTCGAGATGTCAATCTGATGTTGGTTTCGACCTTCGGGGTTGTATACTTAGAGATTTATTCACTTACCAATTTACAATGGAAGCTAATAAATTAGATGTGAAATGATAATTGAATATTCTTATATTTATAAGAAAAGTGAAATATTTTTTCCTAATATTGGAAGATTTCAAAGTTTTAATTGACGACTGGTTAATTAAAGAGGCTAAATGATGCTAGGTATTGAATCAGTGATTTTTTTTCTTTTTATGGATGAATGGTCGTTTATTTGATAATTAAATAATCGACTATCAAATATGGCCTATACAATTGTTGGTACGGAAAGGCTGAGATCGAATTTATATTCGAAAACAATTCCTACCGGCAAATACGTAAATGTGAAAGATATCAGATGATGATCAAGATGGAGCATTTGAAGACCGTGGATCTTAATAAAATAATAGAATTGCTTATAATCTCTAGTTAGCTCTCAGAGATAAACTGGGGCTTTGTCGTGGTTGGAATTTACCGATTGCTAGGACTACTCGCTGCTAATGTATAGGGTGATACCTGGGATGTGGTAGGAGGGCGACTTCGGTTCATCCTGTTCTTGGATGACTTGTATGGACGAATGCCTGACAGAGTATTTCTTAAGAGTCATGTACATTGATTTCCTAAGAGTCGGGTTCATATGTATTGATTGACTTTGTACTATGATGATTGTAAGTATTATTATTTCAAGCTCTCAATAAAGATCTATTTCTATTTTATTTTATTCACCTACGATGTGAGACTCTGATTTTTTTGGTGTTGTTATCCTTCTTCTTTTTCTTCTGTTCTAATATTTCTAGCTTTCTTATATGACCCTCTAATCTCTTTCTATTAACTATTCAGTGGTTTTGATACTTGGGTTTTGGGCAAGTAATGCAGATTTATGTATTATTGTCGAAATTCGAGCATCGAATCCCCTAGGTCGTTACAAGTAGTAACATGAGGCATCCACCGGAGGGATCTTAAATGGCTATATAATGGTCTACCTAAATCGGTAATAAGTGGAGAGATACTACTTCTCATATCACTTGTGATAATACATATCTAATTAGGATGTTGACGTGTTAGGATGGGGTATCAAGTGACTAGGTTCCGTCTTAGGGTCATAAGAGATCATAAGAATCCATCTTTAATAAATATACTAGAATGGGCTTTAAGTAACCGAGAATGCCCACCTCATTGGGTCTTAAGTGATTGTTGATCCGTACTAAGTGCATAAATGAAGGTCTTAAGCAACTAATTCGGATGTCCACCTCATTAATTATGTGTGCATGCTTATGTGTTTACGTGGGCATACTTTGACGTATTTAACCTGCCAAATATAGAGTACAGTCTTTATACGCATGTTATTTTCATTTTCCAAAACTTTATGTTCTGACCTCCCTCTTGTTAGCATATAAACAAGACGGTAGGTGGGAATGCTTGGATCAATGATACCTTGGAGATGGAGCCTAACGATGGAGGATCCATAGTTATTAAGTGGAAATATTATTATGTTGGGATAATTGTAGTTGATGTACCTATTATTGCACGAGACTGATTGTAACTAATATTTATGATGGTTTTAAACTACAAATACATCTATTTTAAGTTATTATATTTTATCCCTTCCACTGTGTGAGATTGTGATTTCGTTTTAGTATGCTTTTTTATCTGTTATACACTTTCCTTATAGGAAACATCGATCCGTTTAGAATGGCTCTAAGTTTCAATTTTCCTTTCTAGGTCGAAATTTAGCCCTATTTCGGGCAGGTTGTTACAAAGTGCTATCCAGAAAATTTTGGATTAATATTTAGTATCTTTGGCTTTGGAGAACTTTTAAATTGGTATCATCAATTTTTTTATGATGGTCCATTGAAGACTTGATATGAATTTATGAGATGTTGATTTTGATGCATGTTCCTTATTATGATTATTTATTTTAGGCATATTCATATTATGGTTATTTTTTTGATGAGCTAAATGTATTTACATACTCTGAACTTATAAAATATTAATTCGAACAATATGCCTTATTTTGATTTTTATTTTGGTTTTAGGGATGATTCTCGTATGGCTTAATTTATTGTTAATTCATATAGTTTTGAAAATGAATTTTAATTGTTATTACCATATATTGATGTTGTTATGCCTTACTTTATTAATTTGTTCGAGGATATTTGTACTGTGAACCGGCCTTTTGGTCCGGTTCCAAAAAGTGCACCAAGTACGCTCAACTCAACACATTGTGTGGTGTCAAAAGCCCGAAGTGTCACCATGGCATTAAGGACTCGAGCACAAAGGAAGTCGTGCAAGCAAAATCCTCACAATTCCTCAAAAGGATGCATTAATCGTATTTTCGTACCCCTAACTTATGCATTTCAGACCCATCGAAATGCATAAGTTTCAAATCCCCCAAACATACATTTCGACTCCTTCCATTTTATGTCTGAGAACTTCGACTCCCTCATTAGTAGCATGTTTTGGATCCCCGTGTATCAAATTCTTCGACTCCCTCCACTCTGTGTACATTTCGGATCCCACGCCTTTGAACCCCTTTGTGCACAACACTCCCCAGTGTATACCTAGGATACAAAATACATGTATCCCTATGGATACAAAGAAACTGTATCCCTTCGGGGATAAGGAAAACTCTTATCTCCAGGGGGATACGAAATAATTGTATCTCTCCAGGGATGCGCTATTTCATATCCCAAGGGATACGAATATCGTATCCCTTGGATACGAAATTTGTGTCCCTCAGGTGGCATACGATTTTCTATGCACATCTTAAAGGGAGTTCAAAGATGCGGACGCGGTTTTTTCAAGGGATACGAAATTGTACTGTGTGGTCCCCAAATCCTACCTACTCCCTGCTAACCCTTCCACTATAAATACCCCCTTGCTCACACTTTAAAAGGGTTAGATTTTTGCTGATTTGACATCTCTTTGAGCTCCAAGAACTCATTAACGGTAGCCTTGCTTTTAGGAAGAAGAAACATAAAAACCACTTTTTCCTAAGACTCATGAATGACAATTATGAATCAAACTTACATGGAAACACTTGTAACCAAATGCCTACATGATGTTCATAGCTTGTAATCCATTGTTATGAATAAAATATCAGCGAACTCCTTCGAAGTAGGCATAGGCCCCTCACTAGATCGAACTACTATAAATCTAATGTGTTATTTACTGTTTCTACACTTCTTTTCCCACGTGAAACATAATTCTCTAAGTAATGGAGAATCTTTGGGTGTTACGACAATTTTTGCCATTAATATTATGGTGCTTTCATTGAGAACCCGAAGACTCGCTTCTCTGTCGCACATTTCCATTTTTACTTTGAGCGCTTTAGGTTTCTTCTTTAACCTGCCACCCGAGTCTGCTTACGATGGTTAAGCGAATAAGGAATTTGATGATCGGAACTTCGGCAGCCGCCGAAGCTGCTACTTCTCAGCAACCCCAACTGGCGGGAGACTCGACCGAAACCGACATCCTTCCTTCTATGGACACTGAAGCCTCCGCAACCCAAGCGCAGATTCACGCGCTTAACAAAAGGTTGGAAAACAGATCTCACGAGCTCAACGAGGCACTGGAAAACAACATCGACCTTATGCATGAACTTTAAGACACCAATGCCTCGTTACTCTACTATAGCTTGCTCAAAACAACGCCTGATCGTGGAGTAATGTCTCTGAAACCTCTTCTTCCAAATCTTGGGGTCCACCTAAACGAAGGAGGTTCAGCCTCAACAACAACATCGTCGCCTGCTCCAATGCTTAAACTAACGGCAACGGCAACGAGAATGGGAACGTTGACAGAACCACCATCACTTTTAGTGGGGGAATGTATCACTGTGATCGCTTCTAGTTAGTTATCAATGATGAACCGGGTCCGAGTAACCGACACCCTCCTCGACAGAACCCAACTGTCGCTGCTCAAGACTTGGGGCCTACGCCTTCTGGCAACCCAATAGGCCCAAGTCCCTCTGAATTAGAATGCACATCACCTCGCTCAACCTGCTCAGCCATACCAAAACCAGGCAATCAACGTTGATGACATGGACGAGGATGAGCCTGATATACACCATAGAAGGCATCCACGAAATAGGACTCCCGAAATTAACCGAAAACAATGGATTCCGCTGGAAGATGTTCAACCTGCGTATCTCCCCGACGTGGTCCATAGGATCATGAGACATATGCGAAGGGACACTAACGACTCGTGGGAAACCCACCTGAGGCACAACCCCTTCACCAGGGTTGTGCACGAAGCTGAGTCGCCTTGATGCTTCAACATGCCGCAGATGGCACTCTACGAGGGCATGACTGACCTTTGTGCTTTCCTAAAATGCTATGAATGGAAGATGGACCGTAATCGGGTCACCGGCCCCGTCAGATGCAACTACTTCCCAGCCTTCTTAACAAATACAATTTTTCTCGTGTTCTCTCGCCTTAAACTCTAATCTATCAACACCTTGATTAGGCAGTTCAAGATGCACATTCCAACCTCGAAGAAAGCCCTTACCCTTTCCAACCTCTATCAGGACCATGCAGATTACCTCAAGAGCTAGCTCGAGCGATTCAATGCTATCGTCTCTAAGATGACGACACTAAACCTTGCATCGTCCTTTTCCAGCTTGCCAAAGGCATCCTCCCATCCTACGATTTTAGAGCCTGGATCGACAGAAAGCAGCCTAAGACCTTAGAAGCTTTCTATGAGAAGGCCGGGAAATTCCAATGTCAGGAGGAAGCAAGGCACAATCGAGCTTTACGGGGTAGCCACCCCGACAACCCACATGCTAGCACTGTCGATGACAGTGTCAAAGGAAAGCAGGTCGGAGAATGTTTCGACAAGAGTAAAGGAGCGGTCCATACAAACCAAAGCCAAACAACGACAAATCCGATGGTCGTAACAACAATCAAGCTCCCGTAGATCATAAGAAGCATGACTGCTACCAAAATTATAAAAACTACACTTCGCTGAATCGAGATGTAGAGACAGTCTACTTAGAAACCTGTAATACTCTCCAATACAAGAAGCCCAACATAAGGGAATCACCCGACCATGGGAAAAACTCCGGCAAGTATTGCACATTCCATGACATGTATGGGCACAACATGAATGACTGTCTCCACCTCAAGGATGTGATTCCCGCTCCTCCTTCACCCAATGCGGCCCAAGGGCGGTCCAATCAAAGATAACATGGCATCGTGATCAATATTATATGTGGCAGACTCACCCCACACACGACAGCTTCCATAGGATGGTGGATTATGCCAACTCCATAAAGCATTCCACTTATGAAGCCTGCTTTACTCTGGGCGAATCCATACATGACAAGCTCCAGAAGACAATGCAGGGCAATATCGTGTTTTGCGAAAGAGAATTTATAGGAATCAAGATGCCAACCATGGACCCTCCCATCATCTCTGTCCAGAATGACCCCGCTTTCATCCGAAGGATTCTTGTCGACTCAGAAAGCTCGATCAACATCATCTTCAAGGCTGCCTATGACCAGAAAAAACATGAGGCCAAAGATTTGAAGCCCTTCCATGCCACGATCTACGGAATCAATGAACCCTCCAATCAACTCATAGGCATGGTCGGCCTCCCTGTAAAGCTCGAGAAAGGGGATCAGAGCTAGTCTAAATCCTCACTTTTGTGGTCGTAGACATCATCTCTGCATACAACATCTTCTTTGGGCGTCCTTTCCTTATAGAGTTTCGAGTATGCATGTCACTGTGGTCCCTTCTAATGAAAATTCTGATAGAAAGTGGGATCAGAACAGTTAAAGGCGATCAAGCAACCTTGAGAGCTTGTTATCTCACTGAATGGAAGAACGTGCGCAATAAGGACAAAGGCAAGGAGGTGCCTCCACCTCCTTGTGCCAAGACTGTTCCGCAAGCAATCAAAGGCGTCTGAGTCCTGGCTCAAGTGCCTTTTCCATCTTTCCAAAAATCTCGATTTGAAGGAGGATAAAGAGCCCTATTTCGAGAGGGCTACCTTGGTAGAACCAATAGTGGATGTTCCGATCAGCCCTAACGACCCGACAAAGGTCTTGAAAGTTGGATTGAAACTCTACCTAGCAATAAAGGAAGAGCTTATGGAATTCTTAAAGATCAACCTCAACGTACTCACTTGGACCCACTAGAACATGCGTGGCATCAATCCAGGAGTCGCTTGTCACAGACTCGCTACCAATCCCTTGCAACTTCCGGTCAAATAGAAACATCGAATCTTAGGAATCGAATAATCAACTTCACTTAAAGAGGTGGTGGATAGGCTACTCAACAACGGCTTTATCTGTGAAGCCTTCTACCCTGAATGGGTCTCCAACCTAGTCCTGGTCAAGAAAGAAAACGACAAGTGTAGAACGTGTGTCGACTTCTCAGACCTGAACAAGGCATGCCTTAAAGACATCTTCCTACTTCCAAAGATCGACCATCTTGTTAATTCAACCGCCGGATACCAGCTATTGTCCTTTATGGATGCGTACTCAAGCTACGATTAGATTCCAATGCAATTATCTCAGTGCTCGTCCACATTGAGGATCGTGTCCAGTGGTCCGTTTACTACATCAGCAAGAGGTTAAAAGGGGCAGAAAAGAATTATCCAAAACTTGAAAAACTAGCCTACCGTTTGTTGATCTCTTCCAGGAAGCTATGGCCATACTTCCAATCTCATCCCATCAAATTCTACACTGATCAACCGCTACGACAGGTCCTGCAATGGCCAGAGTCGTTAGTGGATGGATCCTCCAACAATGAATGTTCCAGCGTCGGAGTTATGCTCATTACTCCTAAGGAACGTTCGATATGCTATGCTTTTAAGCTTGACCTTACTGCTACCAACAACAATTCAGAATATGAAGCCTTGATTGCTGGACTCAGAATTGCAATCGAACTTAACATCAAGGGTATCCATATTTACTCCAACTCGCAGCTCATTGTATGCTAGGTACAGGGAGATTATCAAGCCAAGGGGAACGACTTGCTCCCTACCTCGTTCGAGTTCACGAACTACTCACCAACTTCGACCACTACATCATCACGCATATCCCCCAAGGAGAAAATGAGAAAGATGATTCATTAGCCAAACTGGCAAGCTCCAAGGATGCGTAGCTTATGGGACTTGGCCCGGTCGAAGTGCTCAACTCTCTGAGCAACGATCATATGCAGACTGATTTGGTAGCAATCATGGAGACGGAGACTGAGCCCTGGTCTTGGATGACACCAATAAAGAACTACCTACAACATGGGAACCTCCCCAAGCGGTACAAAGAAAGACGAGAACTCACTCGCAAGTAATCCCGCTACATAATCCTAGATGGAGTGTTCTATTGAAGAGGATTCTCTGTTCCATTGCTTTGTTGTGTAGCCCACAATAACATCGACCGTGTGCTGCTACATGTGCATGAATGCGAGTGCGACGACCACACTAAGGGGCAAACTTTGGCAAAGAAGGTTCTCAAATATGATTACTTCTGGCCATACTTGATCAAGATGCTGCAGACTATACTTGCAAGTGCGATAGATGCCAGATATTTTCAAAGATTCTGCGGGCCTCACCTACTGAGCTAACACGAATGGTCAATTCTTAGTTGTTCGTCATGTGGGTAATAAACATTATTAGAGCCCTTTAAATGGCCAGAGGCGTTGCACGTTATACTATCGTCACGGTTGATTATTATACTAAGTGGGTTGAGCCTGAGTCCCTCACTACAATCATTACCAAAAGGAGATGATCAACTTCATTGTTCGCAACATAATCACTCGATATGGAGTCACTTAATCCATCGTCTATGACAATTATACCCATTACGAGAGCATCGTCAAGACTTTCTGCCAACTGCACAACATCGAAAAAAGGTTCTCTATAGTAGCCGACTGTCAGGCCGATGGGCAAGTCGAGGCTGTCAACAAAGTGATCAAATCCATCATTAAGAAGCATCTGGAAAAAGATGGAGAGTTATGTGTAGATGATCTCCCTCTGGCCTTTTGGGCCTATCGGACCACCCATAAGTCGGCGACTGGCCATACTTCTTCCGCTCTTGCGTATGGATCCAAAGTTGTCACTCCTATTGAACTCAACTTCAATCTCATCGAGCAACGTACTACAATCCAAAGACCAACCATGATCTCCTCTTGGAATCACATGACTCTCTCGAAGAAAAAAGAGACGAAGATGAACTCAGAGCTGCCGCCTAGCGCCAACGAGTTGCCATTACTTCAATTCTAAGGTCGGCCTCAAGGACCTCAACATCGGAGACCTCATACTGAAAAGGATCTTTCCCATACCGACTAATGTTAGTCCTCCTCGGGAAGGTCCATATGTCATACAACGGAGGCTTAGAGATGGAAATTTCAAGCTAGCGACCGTTGATGGCACCGTATTCCCGAGGGCATGGAACAGTGAACATTCTTGACCAACTTTCTGGCAAAAGTCGTCACGTTTCAATAGATCGAAACCCAATGTCAAAAGGCTCACAGATCAGCATCGACCGACCCTAGTGGACGACCTCTACTTCAGAAACCCTAAGGAAGAATTGGCCCGAGCCAGTTTTCCTCGAGCAACGGCATATCATACCCCAATATAATAGCTCTTCCAGACTGACCGAGTCAACCATTCCCTTAAAGATCGAATCTATTAGATATCTTCGGATCTACATGGAAATGTCCAAATGAGTCATTCATTGCTTAGCCTGCTTCTCAAGACATTAAAGGCGACCAAACACTTCCCACCAAAGCTCTACTTTTGATATGCCTCATCTTGAATGTCACGCAAGCCACAATTCTCGAGGATACTATTAATCAGCAGTAGACCGGGTCCTACCGCCGTAACTATTCCAAAGGATCAAGCTCCACGTGTCCGGGCACTGTAAAAGAGGCATGCAATGTTGCATCTTAATCAGCCCATTTCTTCACCTATAAATACCTCCATGCCAAGAATGGAAAGGGCACTTTTGGACTTTGACTTCTTTTTGGAAATTCTTCACTCAATCTCAGATTCCACGGCTGACTCTAAAAAATAGCCAACTCTTTTCTACAACACAAGGATTTTGTGTTCATCTCCCTTTTTCCTCAAAAAGAAAACATATTGTAGTTGTAATAAAAAGCAAATCAATATATATAAAGTGAACGTAGTCATCATCTTTGTTGAACCACTACAAAAATCTTGTGCCCCTTGTCTTTATTTACTTCTGCATTATGTGATTATTGTTCGTGTGTTCTACGCACGATTGGGGGTTGACAGTCACTAGTGGCCAAATTTTGATGTCAACACTTAGGCGCACCAGGTAGGGGAACGCACCAACATATCCCACGACCTTCAGCAATTTCCGATTAATGGCGATCAAGCGGAAGAAAGATGCAACATCTTCTCGTCCTACAAATGCCGATGCAGCAAAAGCACATGCTACAGAGGCAAGTCAGGAAGCCTCCTCTTATGAAGACACGTCCCGATATCTTACTAGGGACGACATGGACAAGATTCTGGTCGAGTTTTGGGGCCAGATAACATCCCAGGGTGAACTCCTCAAACAGCAGCAGAAAGCAATGAATCACCTTCTCGCTCGGATGGATAAGAGAGCAAACATTCCAATATCATTTCCTACACCGAGCGGAGTTGGGGCAGTAACCGATCATCGGTCTGCGCAAATACGAACCACAGATCAGACCATACCTTTGCTTCCTCCTGGCTAAACATCACCTCCTGACTGACCATTTCCAGGAGTGTGACTTCCTGCAACCAACGTAGCCGTAGCTGCAAATTCTCAGGAGGCCTGCGATCAAAATTTAGATCATTCGACCATTTTACCTCCACTTAGGGGAACAATTCAATTCCCTGGACCGACCGAACAACAGCTGGGTCAATCGAGATCAGCGTCATTTCCATTACAACCTAGCATCTTACAACAGACTCGTCTTATGCCGCCTCTCCTCCAACGAAGAGCTGGCGGAGCCTTCCCTTCGAAACAGGAAGACCACTTTACCATACTGATTCCTAGCCTGGTGGAAGAAAACGCTACTATAAACTCTTCTAACATCGCTTTGGGCGGGGGCATTGAAGAGCCCGGACATCACAAGCTATGTTGGGTTGGCTTGATGCTAACCAAACTCAGACTAACCCAGCAGGAATAGGTATGATTCAGCCCAATAACGATCGAGCAATCCCAACAACGGCTGAACCGGGCCTCAAAATTGCGATAGACCATTGCCCTCACCTTCACTCAATTCTTGGAGGTCGACCCCAACCAACAGCCATATTTCCGAGCATGCTTTCGGCGAATCCTAATACTGGGATTCTCACCAATGTAGAGTCGGATTCATGGCAACGACTCCTCGGAGATGGAAGTCAGCTTGCAAGCATTATCTAACGCTTCACCCGAGGAACTTCTTATCAACAGGATATAGATAATATCCACCGTAGCCCCTTCACTAGGGAAATCAGAAACTCCTGCAATCTTATAGACTTTAAGTTCCCGGCCATAGAGCCCTACAACTGCCGGACCGACCCAACTATTCATCTCATGCGATACATGCGCCACATGGAAGTATTCTCTGCATCGATGTAACGACCCAGTTTTGAACTAATTTTATAATATATAATTTATAGATTTTACCGATAATTGAATTCAAACAAATAAAATTGATTTGAATATTTTAGATATATCAGTATAAACAATTATTTTATAATTTTCGAAGTGTATTTATATCTATTGTATTCATATGTATATGTAAACAAGTAAAATTTGGATTTGTTTTATAAACCAGATAAAATCCAACTATTGTTATTAATAGTAATTATGGTATAATTTTATTAGCAAATCAAAGAAAAAGTTCATAAATAAATTTCTTGTAGTAATGTAATTTTAGAATTTCTTTATTGAACAAGAAAGCAATTCAAACAATGAATCAAATCGATTAGAACAAAAACAAGAGACTTATAATATTTCTCTAATTATAATGTATAAGTCTATACGTATATGAGTGAAATATATATATGTATACATGTTCACGTAAGGAAGAACTTAGGATTTAAAACATATACATGTATGCGAGTCCACATAATTAAGCAACAGCTTAGATTATAAAAATAATTTTGTATTGCATATTGATTTAAGAAAATGGTATATATTGTATAAAAATCAATATTTAAGTCGACCTTATTTTGGGTGTGTGTATATATATAGGAATATGGAAATAAATAATATATGTACATAAGTCATATATGAGAATTTAAAAGATGTACATGACATGTATATAGACAAAGTATAACATAGAAGGTATGCTAGTTGAAAATAATGAATGTGACAAGAAGAAATATAGCTGCAAGTTGCATGAATCAAATAGTAGCTAATCTAGACATAGCATATTGATCATTGTAGGCCAGCAAATCATAGGACTAACATAGGCTAAACATAGCATTTGACAAAGGAGATGACAACCTGCAAGTGTATAAAAGATTTTCATATAAAATCACTTGTATATGGTCTAATAAAAAGGAGAGGATATAGACTTGCATTTAGATGGCAAGATCAAATCATGAATTTTCACTTAAGTGCCATGCTTGATGTTTACATATGTAGTACAATGCACATGTAAATCCTACGCAAGAAACATGGGATTTTAAATTTGCTTAAGAGAAAAGTTTGAAGTCAGTAAGGGAAGGGTTAAATCAACATCTCTTCTACCATATAGGCTCATGTGAAACTACACTCCCTGCCGTAGCACCTCTCCAACATAAAGCCTCATTCATTCACTTATAAATACCCAGTAAAATCCCATACCTACACACACAAATTCACAGAGAAACAAATGAAAATAGAGAGAAAACCTGGAGATTAAAATGGTAGAAAACAGAGGACACGAACCTAGTCAAAAACTGTATACAAGAGACTGTGAAACCATGAAGTAAAAATATAAAGGCAAGTGGAATGGAAAACAGAGAGCAAAACAAACAAACCTGGATCTGGAAACAAAAGCAACATGGTATTATGTGCGTAAACACTTACAATACTATTTTCTGTTTATAAATAATCATGTGTGTTAGTATATGCATCTCCGTTGATTCAAACATTGGTGATTGATGTTGTTAAGATATGGTCTCGGAAATAGTTAGATTTAGGATGAATATTATAAGAACCTGGAATAGTAGCAGCAATATTATTAGTGAGTAAACATTTTTTTTTTTTTTTTTTTGGTTTTTGATTTACTGTTTAATTTTAAAAATTGTTAGTGTGTTAATAGGTGCCAACTGTATTTGATTCAAAAATATCATTGAATATCATACGAATAAACTGGAAATAAAGGCAAAGCAAATTAGCATGGTAAAAATACAAATTTGATAAACAACCTGCATTCCTCTACTGTTTTGTTCTACAATCCTGGTAGGATTCAAACTGAAATCATACTGATATACACCCATTATATCGAATGAAATTATTTAAGTTAGATTAAGGTGTAATCAAGGAATTCAGTTAGTTTAAAACAATCTGGGGTAGAAGGATACAAAAGACAGAGCACAATATTATTATTACTGAGTGAACTCTAATATCTCTGCCTTCAAAATATATTCTAGAGTTAGGTGTAGTATTGATTCAAATATGTGTGTTTTGCTTAAAATTTACTGAGCATGTAAAGTCTTATATATACACACTGAACATAGCTTAGTAATCAATGAAAGCAGAATTTAAACTTGTCTGTTGTTGCCAGTACCCATTAATTCAAAAAGGAAAACCCGTAACCGAAGTTCTAAGGTGAATTAGAATTGGATTGAAACATGAAAGTGGTTCAATAATATATAAGTATAATATAAAATATAACTATAATTTTCCTTTTGGGTTGTGTGTGGGAATTTTGATAGAAATAGGAAGGGTTTGCTATATTTGGGTAGGCTTGGTGTCAAACTGCACCTTCGACATGGCAAAGCGGGTTTGCGCGCCAGGAGGAAAGTGAAGTGGGATGCGTCAGCGAGTTCAGCTTGAAAGTTGATGTTGATCAGAGGACTACGGTGGTGGTTCAAGGTGTGTCAGTGGAAGTTATCGCTTTCAAACTTTCAGTTTGAGCATCACATTTTGATGCAGTGGACAATGGAGGATGCTGATGGTAGAGGGGAATTCGGCGATGGAGTTCGGACTTGTAGTGATCACCAGAGTGATGAGGTGGCTGTGGGGATGGGTGTGCACGTGCACGGTGTCAGCAATGCATAAAAATAATGAAAATAGTGTATAGGAAAGGAAGAAAAAAAAATGAAGAGACGAGGGAGTTACTGGACCGACCCTTACCGGACTGTAGCCGAAACCTATAGCTTGTAGCATGTCATTTTGTTTACCTAAACAAATGGGTGTGTGTCAATGCAATTTCAAAATGAATCATAGAGACAGAAAGCAAAGAAAGAGGTAGCAAGAGGCGCACAGGAGAAAACTGGATATAAGGAAGTGTCACTCTGTCTAATTTGATAGCATGGCGAACTTAAATCGGAATGTTAACGGCTGTTGCTGAAGTTGGCCATGCATAATAGAGTTCTCAATAAGGTGGTGGATGGTCAATCAAATGATATTCTATTCCCATGTAAATATGTTTGCAAATGAAGTCTGAAATGAAACATCAAGTTTTTAAAGCATGAATTAAACTAGAAGAATAAAACTCGGACATGGAAAACATACCCAGTAAGATATTAAAACTCAATATAGTGTTTGAAGTTGGAGCAATCTAAATTGCATGGTTGTTTTATGTTAATAAAGTGCAGGTGGTATTGGTTTGAAAGAAGTAATCAAAACTGGAAGAAGATATTAATTTAATACAAGTCTATATTCATTTAGTTTAATAATGTTGATAAGATAAAATTTGTGTCACTAAAAATTCAAAATCCGAAGATGAGTTATAAGAACAACTTTTAAAAGTTGCTGTAGGAGAAAAGAAAAATCTGGGTTCCTATGTTTTAAAACAAAGTTGTTAACCTTAAACTAGTACTATAATCGAAGTAAGAACCGAATGGGTTCTGGCAGGGCACAGGAAATTGAAGAATGCTGCTTCAGTATCCAAGGAATGGCAAATTCTATTTGAACCAGCTAATTGCTGAGTAGCCCCCTAAAATTCTATAAAAAAAGTAAGTCCAAAATTTTGCTGAGTAGACCTCGTTTAATTTTAAAAAAACCAATAATACTGTTCCTCGTAGTGGATAATAATAATGTTTGTTTAAAAATTTTGGTTCCTTTTTAAATTTTAAACAATATATATATATATATATGTATATATATATATATATATATGTGTATATATATATGTGTATATATATATATATACATATATATATATATATATATATATATATATATATGTATGTATATATATACATATGTAATTTAAGAAACGCGAAGTTCACTTAAATATCTTACGGTGAACGACAAATTAAATAAATTTATGTGCATGCAAATTGGATTGCAATAAATCCACATAATTCGGGTTATTGATCAAATTTTAAATTAGAAGATTACAGATATGTCAGTAAATAAAAATAAAAAGATCGGGAAGCTATTGAACTTCTTCGTAATTATCGAATATACACCACCGTATAAACATGAGCTTGAATCTACATTATTTATATATAGTCTATTAATGGAAGTATAAAAATATAATTGATTAATTTATTTTCAAATATCTTTGATAAATAGGTATTGTATATATTACTTGTTTTCCGAGATCAGATATTTCCAACTGTTACTAAGCTGAAATAAAATGTCAATCATCGTTGATTGTTAATATTGTGATGAATGATTATTGTTGAACCGGATCTAATTGGTTAAAATAGAACGTTGATAAGTTTTGTTTGATCGTCTTGTGCTGATACTGTTTTGAAATCAGTATTTAGATCTGTATAATTTAATTAAACATAAGGGACTTATCATGGAAATTTCTTATGTTACGAAAATATTTAAATAAATTGTTATACTCATATACACTGTTTATATTTAATAGTTAAAACACCGACTATCAAACAAATATTCCTTACGTTCTAGTTCGAAGAGATCAGGATGGGAACTGGACCCAACACCACTTCGAACCGACTTTACGTAAACTAACTTGCAGGGACGATCATACGATTTAAAGAATTTGAAGACCGTGGATCTTCATAAACGGAAGAATCAGTTGTTGAATTTCACTGGTTTAGCGGCCAGAGATATTTCGGCAGTAATTCTGTCTTGATTGGAATCTACGGATTGCAAGGCCTACTTGCTACTGATCTATAGGGTGATACCTAGGATATGGTAGGAGGGTGCGTTCGGTTTGTCCAGTCCTAGGACAACTTGTATGGACGGATGTCTGACAGAGTATTTCCAAAGGGGTCACGTGCGTTGATTTCTTCAAATATGCCATAATTGGGTAGCTCCCAACTAGAGTATTTTTGTCGACGTCAATTAGTAATATCTGGTGGATCTGACGATGTGACATTTAAAGTAAAGGGTGGCCAGATATTCTAAAGGTTAATTCTAACCTCAAGCCTCATCAATTGGGAAATGACAAAAATCGGGAAGGCAGCATGGCTATGTGGGTCGCTCCCATTAGGGTGTATAATCACGTTTCTAGAGAAATTTCATTTCCTTCTTTAATCTATTTCGATGTTGTTCCTTTTCAGGAAACGATGGTTTGAGCCCAACTGTTGGTGATATACATTCGATACATTCAAGTGAAATGAGTGGTCGGTCATGTGTGGCTAGGTTGCATGACGTTCTTGTTGAACCCAGGGTATTCCCCTCTTGAGATACATTATCGACAGGTGGTTCCATACCTTGTCGTAGTTGGAATCCAATCTCCAATAAGTTCCCGCGGTTTTGCTTGTATACTATATATGTGGAGTGTGAGATGCAACCGTTCCGCTAGGTTGATATTTATTTGTATTTAGACACTATCATAATATCAGAATACTATTGGTTTTCAAAAAAATGATTTGGGTTATCGTAAGGTAAAAACCATCCATGTTTATATGTGGATCGGTCTTACGATTATCATTTATTTCAAAAGGATTTTTGAACGTTAAATCAATATGCTTTAAAATCATTTACTCACACTAGTCCCATGACTGAACCAGAGTTTATTTTCCTATGTTCTTCCTAAACTCTTGGGTTCCCAAATTTGTACGGACAGTCAAGTGGTTTCAGAATTTTTCAGATTCACTTGGAGGAACTTGGAGTAGGAGACTTCAACATTAGATATATATATATATATATATAGTTATAGTTATTTCCGCTGTATTGTATACGAGCTGTATTCTGATGATGTATGTAAGTACAAATACCAGTTTGTACATCAAGTATTGTTATATAATATATATTTTATTCAGTTCCGCTGTGAGATTCGTTATGCTCTGATTTTGTTGTGTTCTTTTCTTTTTTTTCTTCTATTCTAACTTTCTTTCTTTCTATTTCTCACCCTTTATCTTCTTTCTATTAACGATCCGGAAGTTTTCAGTGCTTGATTAGTCGATATGGGGTGTCAGATACGTATTAGTATCGATGATCAAGATCGGAACCTTTCGGATCGTTACAATCGACCAACGTCACGGCCAAGTGCTTTCCTCTCTTCCTCACAGGCATAGCTGACATATAGTTTCGGCAGCTAACAACTAAGTCGATCAGCAGCTGGAACATGTCGGTCACCCACTTCATCAAGCAGTTCAAAGTTCATATCTCTCGACTAAAGAGCGTTATGTTCCTGACCTCCATCAAGCAACGACCCGGTAAAACCTCTGGTCCTTCCTTGAAAGATTCAATGCGTCCTTAGCATATGTCGATCGACCCGAGCCATCGATGGTGTTATGGCCGCCCATTGCAGGTGTTCAGAACCGATTAGAATTCAGAATCTGTTTAACCAGAGACCTTCTCAAAGATATCTAGATTTCTATGCCGAGGTCGAGCGGTTCCTCTGACAAGAAGACGCCAACATTGAGATGAAGAGCCTCGAGGTGCTTACCACAAAAGATGGAGGTCCATCCAACACCAATGGCCAGAATAAAGGAAGAGAAAAAGTCTTGGCAAATAATGAACGTAATGTATGACACCGGAAAGAGAACAAGTACGACCAATACACTGAGCTCAACTCGTCCCTGCTCGACATCTACCTTGACGTTCGAGGATCTCTGCCCTTCCCGAAACCTCCTTGAAGAAAGCCAACTTAAAACAGCTCGACTCTGGAAAGCATTGCATGTTTCACAACATTATAGGTCATAGCACCAGTGAATGCAGGCATTCGTGTGATCTCATCGAGGATAGTGTCAGGCATGGAGAACTGCATGAGTACGTCAAGAAGCCCACACAGGCCTTGCCGCTACAATCTTCCGCCCAAGCTCCTCATGTCGGTCCTCGAGATCCTAGAAATGGAAAGGACCCCGAGCCCAGCAATCAAGGCATGATGAAGTACATACATAAAGGGTAGGGATATAGCTCCTAGGCATGCTCTGGATTTAGTTGTCATCCATTTAGAATTTATTTCTACTTGCTCTTTAGTAACAATAAACTTTCTTTTTCAAAAAAAGATTGTGTTTGAACGATTTAAGCAGATCACGACTGACACTCGCCGACCTTAATATGGTCAGTGTTAGCCACCGTTACTAAAATATGGTCGATACCTACCACTATATTAAACTTATCCCATAAGCCGAGTATGGATGATACTCGCCCCTTCTCTAAACCGAGTGCTTTCCTCTCCACTCGCCAAAACCCGCAAATACTCAAAATTAATTATGAAAAAATGGTCAATGCTTTCTACTGCCACGGTTGATTCCCGCCACCATATTTGATTCCACTAACCGAGTAGAGATAAGCTTTTGTAAGCCGAGCATGGTTAACACTTGCCAAAGCTAAGTATGGATAATACTCACCATCTCCATAAGCCAAGTATGAATAATACTCGCCACCTCCATAAGCCGAGTATGGATAATACTCGCTGCCTCCATAAGCTGAGTATGGATGATACTCGCCACCTTAGTAAGCCGAGCATGGATAATTCTCGTCGCCTCTATAAGCAAAGTGTTATTACTACTCACCGATGTCGAGTATGGTTAATACTCGCCCAATTAAATTCAAAGTCATCTCTAAACTGAGAATGGCCTACACAGTTTTTGCAGGCATTTGATATTTCTACAAGGACTACTTTCATAACACTCTTGGCATTAATACGGTCTTCGATGGTTGTCGATTTTTTGGCCTTAATACGGTCTGCACCTATCGTCGGTCTCAATGCCTTAATGCAACTATCAGGATCATCGGATTTTTGGCCCTAATATGTTTCGGCGCAACCATGACTACCCACGCATTGAGCTTCGACAAAATATTCAGAGCACATCTCTTTTACCAAGAAAGATGTATTCTGAGGGGCAGAGTGTTAACCAAAATTTTGGTAAAAGCTGTCATGGTTCAATAGATCGAAGCTCAATGTCAAAAGGCTCACAAATCAGCATCAACCAACCCCAGTGGACGACCTCTACTTCAGAAAGCCCGAGCAAGATTTGGCCCGAGCCAGTTTCCCTCGACCAACGGCATTTCATACCATAATATAATCGCTCTTCCAGATCGACCGAGTCAACCATTTCCTTAAAGATCAGATCCATCGGATATCTTCGGATCTACGTGGAAATGTCCAGATGAGTCATTTATTGCTTAGCTCGGTTCTCAAGGCATTAAAGGCGGTTAAACACTTCTGACCAATGCTCTGCTTTTGATACGCCTCATCTCGAATGCCACGCCAGCCACAATTTCTCGAGGATACTATTAATCAGTAGTAGACCGGGTCCCACCGCCGTAACTATTCTAAAGGATCAAGCTCCACGCGTTTGGGCTCTGCAAAAGAGGCGGTCCATGTAACATCTCAATCAGCCTATTTCTTCACTTATAAATACCTCTATGCCAAGAATGGAAAGGGGACTTTTGGACTTTGACTTCTTTTCGGAAATTCTTCACTCAATCTCAAATTCCATGGCTAACTCTAAAACATTGCCAACTCTTTTTCTACAACACAAGGATTTTGGGTTCATCTCCCACTTTCTTCAAAAATAAAACATAGTGTACTTGTAATAAATAGAAAATCAATATATATAAAGTGCACGTAGGCATCATCTTTGTCGAACCACTATAAAAAATATTGTGTGTCCCTTGTATTTATTTAACTTTTCTGCATTCTGTGATTATTGTTCGTATGTTCTACGCAAGATTGGGGGTTGAATGTCAACAGTGACCAACTTTTGATGTCAACAAACATCTTCGCCGCTACTTCACATAACTTAGTTTAGAGATTTACCACTTTCCAACAATGTTTTGTTTTTTGTAAATTCAATCCATTGTAAAGGTTGTTACTGCCAAAGTTATAAGTAAAGATAGTGTTCACTTCTCAATGCTCTTAATGTGTTTACTTTCAACATAGTTTGTTTGGTCAACCATCATAACTTACTTGCACACACGAACACACAATATCGGATCGACACCCCGAGCACAGGAGCCGGTCCCGCCACTCAAGTATCAAACCAACGACGAGACCGGGTATGAATAACTCCACTCGAGTCTCAAACCAACGATGAGACCAAGTATAAATAAATCCACTCAGATCTTGAATCAATGACTAGGCCGAGTATAAATAATCTCGTTCCAAGCCTCCGGGCTTGGGGGTATCCCACCAGCCGAACAAGTGTGACATCGACCACTTACACAGCTTCATCCGACCCACCGGGTCTGAGCCAGGGTATCACTTGGCGAACCAACGATGCCCTCGAACTCTAACCTGAACAAAATGACGGGAAAGTCTAAAAGATGAACCAACAAAGCCTTTATCTTCTTACGACTCGGGACCAATGACCTCTGGGATGTCCCGAGGGGAAGATACCAAAATCGAGCTTCACATAACTCGGGATTCCTGACCAAGGAAATCCCCTGGAGCAGAGCCGGCACTCATAATCTTCACATGACTCAAGCATCGAGAGTGGAGCCCTACAGCTATGTTTGCTTAAGTGTAACAACAAGTACAGTCGTGCAAGTACAAAAATTAGAAAGCATGAACAAACATTCGAACACTTAGCATGGAATGTGACAAAAGAAAAGGTAGTACTTTCATTCACATACCAAAAGCAAACTACATATCTAAATATCTTTCTTTCTATCGACACAGTGTACATGAAAATCGCACCATGCCACCAAAAGCGAGGGCCGTACTCGCGTATACTATCCACCTACATAACCAAAATATCTATGATATCTATGACGATCACCAAGACATCTCATTCTTCTTCTTCTTGTTTTGGACAGATTCAGCACTAGACAGGTCACTGTCGGTCTTGGTCCTCTTCATTCTAAAGTCGCTTTCGCTTCTCCCAGTTAGGGATTGTGGAATGGATCGTTAAAGCAAAACTAACACTAGAGGGGATGAATAGTGTTTTTGCGATTTTAAACAAAATCTAAAACTTATATGATATACTATATGAATCAAACACCACAGAAACAATCACATACACAGAATCAAACACAAACACAAAGATAAACAAAAATAAAGTGTAGAAAAGGAAAGAACACATCGGATTTTATACTGGTTCGGAATTGCTCCTATGTCCAGTCCCACGCCACACTGGATTGCGCAGAGTTTTATTACTTTATCAATATCCAATTACAATCCTCCTTAATTTCACGGCTACAAGGGATACCACTGATTCCACACACACACATACATGATCAAGTATACCCTCCTAGATTTCACAGCTACAAGGGATAACACTGATTATCTGTCCTTGATTTCACAGCTACAAGGGATACCAACGATTACAAACACTACCCAAACAATTACAATAGCCTTATAACTCTTTGATAGCACTTTGATTCAAATAGTAATGAGTAGAGAGTGAGAAGCGAAGAAGTTTTATGAAAATAGAATTGAATTTGGTACAACATAACTATAGAAATCATAAAAATAAGAAGATATAATGGTATAAAGAAAGGAGACGAAGATGGAGAAGAAGAATGACTAAAAAAAATTCAAAGTCAGCCCCCATTTACAACATTTGAAAGGTTGCAACGTTTCCGAACCGTCACAAATAGTGAAAAGACACTTCCTTTCAATTTTGAAAAAAATGACAGTTATATGTCGACATGTATTAAAATGTATGTCGACATATCATGTTTAAAAATTGAATTTTGAGCATTTTTCAAATGTTTTGACATATGTATATATAATTCTTGAATTAAAACATAGTGTTATAAATGAAATTATAAAGTAGAAAATCATATGAAAACATATATATATAAACTACATAAACACATTTATAAAATTATAGAGTTAAAACTTTTTAAATATAAAAGTATAAATATATAAAACTTATAAAACATGAGTTTGAAATCAAAATTAAAGTAAAGAAAATAAAACAGAGAACATAGATATTGAAAATAGAATTTGAAATCAGAAATTGGAAAACAGAATTTGAATTTAAATTTGAATGAACTTGGAGTGTTATTCATAGTTTTACATAATCTAGACTCTATTACTATATTCGTCTGGAACTTTTGAACTCTTGAAATCTTGAATACTTATGAGTCTTGAATCATCTGTGAATTCTGAATCTCTAATTTCTTTAAACTATACAGTCTTCAGTAATAATTCGTGCATATGTATATATATATATATCATAGACAAAAGTGTTAGTATATATATTTTATAATCAATTAATATTGAAATAAGGTTGGTGTCATCAAAACTCCATTCTCCAACAATCTCCCTCTTTTTGATGATGATAACCTTAGTTTATAAAATATCATACCTGTATATATACCTTTCGATGATGATCCTCCAAATACTCCCACTACTATATGAATCCTATATTTTATAATTTCTCCCCCTTTGGCATTATCAAAAGGGAATTCTAAAACTACTCCCTCTAAATCCTATAAATATCTAAATAATTCCTATAAGTAACTAAGTAATTCCCAAATCAAAGTAAAATACTCCCCCTAAATCTATATAATCCTATAATAGAAATTTTAAACAACATGATTATCAATCATCAATACAAACCAATCCAAGTATTATAATTACATTTGTTTGATATCATATATACAGACCAAGTCAAATCAAAGCACACCACACCATATGTTTAATATATACAAGTTTGAAGTCATAGAATTCAAATTTCAAAAAAATCATTCAAATCAACCATACCAATCGATTAAACATTTCTTGGGACTTCATTCCATTCATCTTGTCCAGTGATTGGGTTCTTCTTGATGTCCTTCCATTCGTCTTCATTGTTAAGTGATGTTTTGTTGTTTTGATCTCTGAAATGAGAAGAGATTGACTAATGAAATACGTCAAAATGTTTTCCTTGATATTCAACAATTCTTATCTGAATTAACTCTAGTTTGCGCTGATTAAGTAGTACTATATAGAGAATTTTCTTGAAAGAATTTAAGGAATCTTCAAGATTTTCACTTATGTTATGAATTGGATTCTCCATGAATTTGACAGCAAATGAATAAGAGAGAAGGAGAAATGGAATAATGAATTTTTCTGAAAGAAATAGACTTAAATAGGGTCTGGAATTCATTGGATGTTGAATGGATATGAGTTAGTTATTTAATTTTTAAATTTGAAAAAATTTGAAAATCTAGCAGTTATATGTCAACATATACATAAATGTGTGTTTTTGAAAATTTTGAATTTATTTAAATTTTGAGTCTTTTGATTATATTATATTATAATTAATTCTAAGATTTTTACAGTAACTTGGAGATGATTTTAACACAAATAAAACTCCATTCATTACTTAATAGGAAGCAAATACATCCAACTAATTAAGACACACTAAATACGAGATTCGAAATCAAATACAAGCAAATATAAGCGAATACATAAAGATAGATTAAACTAGATAGACTAGTTTTCATATGATGATGAGGGAAGTGAGATTTCAAGCTTTCTTCCAATCTTGACCATGAACTTGGTCATTTTTCAAAAGTTCTTCTTAAGCTTCTTTTGATTATTGACGGTTTTGACTTGATTTTGAGCAATCATCTCTTTAGAAATGTGTCTAGTGTTGGTTCACTCAACACTTTCCAAATAAGTCTTTTCTTCTTCTTCGACTTCCATTGGCGCTTGTTCTTATTGCATTCGAGCTTTTTTGGCTTTGAATGTCTTATATGGTTGGAAAGTGAGGGGAATTTGCATGAGATGAATGTTTGATGAGTCAAACGCTTTTCTAGGCACAAACTCTTCTCCGTGAAGATCAACTCCAAAGTATATGAAAATGCAAGTGAGATAAGCTCCATAATAGAGAGTGTTTTCTCTTGAAGAAATTATATGGGCTTGATTTCATTTAAGATCATGTCGGCCCAATTGATGTTATAGCCACCCATAGTAGAAAAGTGGGCTTTTTGGACTCCGAGAGTTGGGTTATTAAAGTTTCCAGAATGGGGAGTGATGGTATGTTGGAGAAAAAGGTTGACAATTCTTACTTTTGGACAGAAAAAGCGATTTTTGAAATCCATTTGAGCATCGCTTTAAAATATATCATTATAGGTCTCTAAATCGGTTTCATCGATTTTGAAATTCAAAAAATGCATGCCTATGATTCTACAATTCAAGATAGTGCCTAAGAGTTTGGCATCGAGAACAATTTGCATGCCTTTGATGCTACTCCAAGTTTGGTCTTCGTTGCCTTCGTAAAATCTACGATTAATATTCACATAGAACATCTTGACAAGCTTAGGATAACATACTTCGTCGTTATCCTGTGAGTCAACTAGACTCAAGACTTCGTTGTGTTGAAAGAGAGATGTTAGATCATAAGAGGGAAAATTGCTAAGGACGGCGAAAGCACCCGTGTTAAACTTAGCACTTGCTAAATAATTAACATAGGTTTTGATAGCTTCTTTGTCATTATGTAGATAGCCTTTTATGGTTTTGGTTAACTTCAATTTCTAAGTTGAACTTGAGGAAGCCATTGAATTGATAGTTTTTAAGAGAATAGATATGAAGAATATTATTTTGAATTGTGAATGAAAGGTAGAGAGAATAGGTGTATATATAGAAATTGAATGGATATGAATTGAATAGGCACAACTTTTCAGACTTAAATGACACCTTTTAAGACCTTGGGAGTTGGTGAAAAGTTGGAGGGAAGTTTGAAAGTTTAAACAATTGAAATTCAAAATTTAAATTTCAAATTTCTGGCCATATATGTCGACACATGTGCCTATTTTCAAAGGAAATTGAATTTGTGTGAAATGTAATATAAATTATCGATTTATATTTCAGGTTTAACGATTTCCTGAAATAATTCTATTCTTAACGAACATTAAAAAATTTATTTTATTATTTTATTTCATATTTATTATTATATTATTATTTTGAATTTCAAAATTCAAAATTCAATTTTGAATTTCAAAATTCAAAATTCAAATTTGAATTTCAAGTTTAAATTTTAAAGTTTTAAAATTCAAAATAAAGAAAACAAACAAAGCAACCATTCAACCAAATAAAATTAAAAATTAATTAAGGTGTACCCGGTCTTTAGATCCTTTTCTTTGAAAGATTCTGAATTCTGAATTGTCGCAAAGCACATATTCGAATTTCCGGTTTCTGGCTCTTCATTACTTGATGATGAATCTGAATCATCTAACGTTGTTGCGTATGCTTTCTTTCTTTTTCTTGACGAATTGTTGTTTTCTGTTTGTTGAGTCAATTTATCTGGATATGGACACATTTTCTTTATATGGCCAGGTTTGTTGCAGTTATAACATCGACCATCATTACTTCTTGAACTTCCTTGGTTATAATTTTTCCTTCTATATCTCAGAAATTTTCTAAAATGATTTGTCATAAGAGCTATTTCTTCATCATCTTCACTACTCGAATCAGAATCATTTGCTCTTGCTTTTAATGTAACGAATTTCTTCTCAGTTGGCATGTTTTCTTTTCTCTTCTGTAATTGGACTTCAAAAGACATTAGATTTCCAATCAACCCCTCAATCTTCATTTCATTGACATCATTGGCTTCATCAATTGCCAAAGTTTTTTTGATCCCAATCTAGAGTAATTGAACTCAATATTTTTCTAACTTGATCTACTTCAGAATAAGTTTTTCCTAGTGCTGTCAATGAATGCATTATCTCTTGAAATATGCAATACATATCGGAGATAGACTCATTCTCGTTCATTTTGAATAACTCAAACTAATCAACTAATATTGTTATTTTAGTTTGTTTAACTTTACTAGATCCTTCATGAGTAACTTGTAAAGTTCTCCAAATTTCATAAGCGGTTTTACATACTGACACTCTATTAAACTCATTCCCATCTAATGAACAGAATAACATATTCTTGGCTTTAGAATTGCTTTATGCGACAGTCTTTTATTCATTTGTCCATTGTATAAAAGCAATTGTTGGTTCAACATATTCATTTTGTGTACCATTCCACGTGTCTAATCCTACTGATTATGAATATATTTTCACTCTACATGCCCAATATGAACAATTACTACCATTAAACATTGTCGGTCTAACAGTAGACTGACCCTCTACAAAAGAACTATTATTTCTACTAGTGTTGGTTGCCAATATCACTATGTTCAAAAATCAGATTATGATCATTTTGAAAGACCTTGCTCTGATACCAATTGTTAGGGATTGCAGAATGGATCGTTAAAGGAAAACTAACATTAGAGGGGAGTGAATAGTGTTTTCGCGAATTTAGACAAAATCTAAAACTTATATGACATACTATATGAATCAAACACCAAATAAACAATCACAGAAACAAAATCAAACACAAACACAAAGATAAACAAAAATAAAGTGCGGAAAAGGAAAGAACACACCGGATTTATACTGGTTCGGAATTGCTCCTACATCTAGTCCCACGAAACGCTGGATTGCGCAGAGTTTTATTACTATATCAATATCCAATTACAATCCTCCTTGATTTCACGGCCACAAGGGATACCATCGATTCCACACACATATTTGATCAAGTATACCCTCCTTGATTTCATGGCTACAAGGGATACCACCGATTACCCATCCTTGATTTCGCGGCTACAAGGGATACCACTGATTACTCATCCTTGATTTCACGGCTACAAGGGATACCACCGATTACTTACACAACCCAAACAATTACAAACCACCCTATAACTGTTCAATAACACTTGATTCAGAGAGTAATGAGTTGAAGGTGAGAAGAGAATAAGTTCAATGAAAATAGAATTGAATTCAGCGGAGTATAAGTGTAGAAATCATAAAAATGAGAAGATATAATGGTATAAAGAAAGGAGATGAAGATGGAGAAGAAGAATGATTAAAAAAAAATCCAAATCAGCCCCTATTTATAACATTTTAAAGGTTGCAACGTTTCTGAATCGTCACAAATAGTGAAAAGACACTTCCTTTCAATTTTGAGAAAGTGACAATTATATGTCGACATGTATGAAAATGTATGTCGACATATAATGTTTACGAATTGAATTTTGAGCATTTTTCAAATGTTTTGATACATATATATATATATATACATACATATATATATATATATATAATTCTGGTAATTCTTGAATTAAAACATAGTGTTATAAATGAATATTATAAAGTATAAAATCATATGAAAACACATATATAAATTGTATAAACATATTTATAAAATTATAGAGTTAAAACTATATAAATATAAATATATAAAACTTATAAAACTTGAGTTTGAAATCAAAAGTAAAGTAAATAAAATAAAATAGAGAATATAGAGATTGAAAATTGAATTTGAAAATAGAGTATCAAATCAGAAATTGAAAAACATAATTTGAATTTGGATTGCTATTCAGATACTTACATAATCTAGACTCTATTTGTGATACCCCACGTCCGTTAATGTCACTCACTGAGGGAATGCACTAAGTTTCATGAAGCGTTATAGGTAAACAGACACAGAATAATTACAAGGCAGATATAAATAACATTGCAACGGAAATTTAAATTTTTGTTTCAAATATAAATCATAATATCGTGGTCCACAATACCATAAGTGACAAAAACCATTACAATAAAATAACTTCTGTCTTGCACCATCAGAGTACATAAGAATATAAAAAACATAATTCCCCAATTGAAAGAGTTAATCCATATTAGTGACAAGAACTTGAGCCATACTTCAGAAGTAGCTCCTAGCAAGATGATATCTGAGTCCTGACTAAGCCAGAGTGTTTCCTCCCTGAGAACTAGGGAGGAGGGAACAGAAGAAAGAAGGAGAAACAAAAGGGTCAGACATAAAGTCTGGCGAGTCTAGTTACTTTTAGCCAGTAAATAAATAAAAGTAACATGATAGGCATATAAAGTAGATAAGAGAGATCACTACATAAATGGAAGGTGTGACAAGGTAGACAGGGTAAGGTGTATACACTTCTCTAATGATTACTCTGCACTATTACTAGTATAACCAGAATGAGACGATCCCTTCCACTATAAGGTGGTAGACTTAGGGCATATGTCCAAATATACCCTAACCACTACCCTAATCGATCGGCTCCCTAATCCGTAGATACTCTGTGTCGGCCCCACGGTAGGATGTATTACGTCCTACAGTGGCAACCCCACACTGATATGCACAGCCCGATATCTACTGGTGTCACAGTCGTCTTATCCCCCTCCGCCTGGCTCATGCACGCACATGGCCCGGTCGGTTTGTGCCGCCCACACCGTCCTCCACGTTTGGATCTCTTATAATCAGTCAGTAAGCGTGTCCCCTATCCGCCTAGTACGGAGTATTTTATTTGATACTTGCTCTGGGTTACTTACTGAAGTAGGTCCCACACAATATGATACAAGCTCTCCCTTTTGTCTTGTATCCCTCGCTAGGTTTTTCACTGACCATGTATACCACTAGGTGTCTTTAATTACATAGCCTTATACCGGTTATGCTTACTCTAAAAGGTGTCTTTAATTACATTACTTTATTATTTCCTCCGGTTATGTATACCACTATGTGTCTCTAATTACATAGCCTTATCGAGTTAAGTTTGTGGGCCTATATGTAAATATTACCCACCCTCTCCTAATTTGCTTAACCCATCCACTATTCCAATCAATTTACTTAACCCTAACCTTATTTCATAATCATACAATCCATATGCATTAGATTTGGTTAAATAGTCCAATTCATTACCATGTCCATTTATGGTTTATAATGAGCTAGACCTCCCACATTCGGTCTACAACGTGTGTATGTTGGATACGTCGGGTCCGTGCAAACTTATTCCACAGTTGGGCCTAACCTCATGTCTTAGACCTATTCGTATTTGCATACTTAGACCTCCCACACTAGTTTCAACATTAGTGGCTGCTGGATATGTCAGTCGGGTCCGAGCTGACTTCCACCACTAATGCAACCTAACCTCGTGTCATAAGTACAATTACAATTACAAATTGTAATTACTAAACATTCCATTTTTAATTAATTAATCAATAATTAATCCTTTCCTTCTATAGGTGTTAATGCCCATTTTACCTAATAATTTGAATTATATGTCCAAAATATATTCATATTCAAATTATGCCAATATTAACCCTTTTTCCCCCTTTTTCTAACTAGCGCACTCATAAACTGGTGGCATGCCTAGGATAGTCAATAGCCTAGTCATAAACCATAATAGGGAAAATAATGGGAATATAACCAAAGTGATCATCTTGGCATAAACATAAAATAGCATGATGATAAGGTGAACATACATACTGGCACGGACATGTAATTAACGTCATAACAAGATGGACATAAAACTAATGAACTGTGGCAGCCAATTGATCCTAACATAACTACGATGTCACAATAAGCATGGTAAGATCTAAATTAGCAATTTAGATGTCCAATTGGTTTAGATCTAACATGATAACACAAGGTAATAAAATAGATCACATAATTCAAATCTAGAGGTTAAAATAGACCCAACACCATTAGAATGACATAATAGCATGTTTAGATCTAAATATGAGTTCGCATGTCCAACTTACAACATATCTCTATTGATCGCAATATGACGGGTGAAAGGTGATTTACATAAAGATTTAGATCTAACCAATTTTGCAACTATCCAACTCAACAGATTTACATTAACCACATCACAGTTACAAGTCAATATCCACATAGGTAACATAATCAAATAACCACAATTGCATTGGATCTAAAGGTGTAGATCCATCATGACTTAGTATAAGATTTAACAATAGCATAGATTCATAGCTTACAACATATCCAATTCACAGTCTTTCATAATTTACTTTTATTTATTTAAACTTGAAAGTAACTAGAAACTCACTACGTTAGATTTAGAGAATAGAGAGAATGGATCTTGAATTTATGGATTTGATTTGCAAAGTTGAATGTTGTATGTTGTTAAAGAAAGCGAATCCGTCTCAGTTCGCACGCCGGCAGCATTTGGCTCCCATAATTTCCAATGAAGAAATAGGAGAATTTGACACATATATATAGTTACAGAACCGTCTGAAACCGACTGCCACCTCAGACCTAGGGGTGTCGACACCCCTGTGGGTGGGTCGACACCCCTTAAGGGGGGTGACCTCGGTGTTGACACCCCTCTAGGGGGTCGACCCCCTAGAGCGGGAAAATTGCCGCCTTGACGAATTTTTGATTTTCGAACTGTTCTGGATTGGGTCTGACTCATATCTGACTCATACGTGACTCATATGTGTATATATGTTCTTTCTGCGCATATACAAACTTAAAACCATCATAACTTCTTCATACGATGTCCTTTTTTGCAAACCAAATGTCTATCTTGACCAGAATTTCGAGACGGACGCGATGGCGCAGTCCTTTTCCTTAATTCTGAATATTAAATTAATTATTATTTAATTTATCCTCTTTTAGTGTCACTAAAAATTAGGAGTGTTACATTCTCCCTTACTCAAAGGATTTCGTCCCCGTAATCTCTAACTTGAGAAGAATGCATATCCTACCATCCATCATCCATCTACTCATCCGACAACCACTGGCATCCATTGTCCTTAAAGACTTCTAATGCTTTTATGAATATATGCGATGGTGTGTGTATATGTCCCAACACTAATGCGAAAAATCAAGCGGTCTACTTATTCAGTTGACCTCCTTAATGCAATATATGTTAGTGCTATGAATCCAATATGTATGCAAATAAACCTATTATATCATATAAGTTATATATGTGTGCACACTCATTCTTCCAAATGCAACATCCTTATGCTAGTTCATCTGTTTCCATCCATAAAATAAAATAAAATGCACACACATCCATATGCAATATGAAAGTGATTGAGCCAATCTTAGTGCCTAATGTGTGTGTGTATGCATCCATAGGCAACCACTAGCAAACACTTGCATCCACTTGAATCCATCAAACATAGCATGTCTCAAGCACATGTTTACATCCATAGAATTCCTATCTAAAGGTCGAAAAATATGGATAAGATATACTCAAATGATAGAAACAAGCACTGATAAAACTTGGAAAAAGGAGTTAAGAGCATACCCTTGAAAAGGAAAGGATACGAAGCACGAATCCTGTCTTCGGTTTCCCAAGCCGCATCCTCTAGGTTATCTCCCCATTGAACCTTTAGCAACTTGATCTCTTTATTGCGTAGCTTCCTAACTTCTGATCACAGAATACGGGTAGGGACTCCCCTGAATGTTGCCTCCCGTTCCACTTTTACTTCTTCCAACATACTCAGCTCAACGATTACTGGGGTGTCATGCAGGCACTTCCACAGATGAGAAACACGGAAAACATCATGAACACCAGATAGATTGTCTGGGAGTTTTACTCTAAAGGCCATTTGGCCAATCCTCTCAGTTATGGGAAATGGTCCCACAAACCTAGGGTGTCATGCAGGCACTTCCCTACTAATCCGAAGCGAACCACGTTCCTCCGAGGTGACACTTTGATAAAAACAAAGTATCCTACTTCAAATTCGAGGTCAGTCCTTCTCTCGTCTACATAGGATTTCTGCCTATCTTGAGCTGTCTTCATCCGCCGTCAAATAAGGTCAATTTTTTTGGACGTTTCCCTAACCATATCTGGTCCAAGTAATAATCTTTCTGCAGATTTCCACCAACAAGTTGGTGATCTATAGGATCGTCCGTACAATACTTCGAAGGGTGTCATTTCGATGCTAGCTTGATAACTATTATTATAGGCAAACTCTACTAAAGGAATATGCTCTTCCCAAGTCCCTCCGAAGTCTAGGATACAAAGCCTCAAAAGATCTTCAAGAATGTTGTTCACCCTTTCTGTCTGTCCATCGGTCTGAGGATGATAAGCGGTGCTCTAACACAACTATGTAGCTAATGCTTCTTCCAAGCTCCTCCAAAATTCGCTGGTAAAAATGGGTCACGATCGCTCACGATGCTTGAAGGTACTCCATGAAGACGAACTTTATCACGAACATGAATTGCTGCCAACCATGATGCCATTCTCTTACTCTTAACTGGAATAAAGTGAGTGCTCTTAGTGAATCTATCTACCACAACCCAGATACTGGTGTTTCCTTTCTTCAATCTAAGAAAACCATCTATGAAATCCATAGAGATGCTCTCCCATTTCCACTATGGAACCTCCAATGGATGAAGTAATCCACCGGGCTTCTTTTGCTTAGCTTTGACTTGCTAGCAAACTAAACATTGAGAAACAAATCGGCCACATCTTTCTTCATCCCAGCCCAAAAGAAAACCTACTTCATGTCCCTGTACATCTTGTCACCGCCTAGATGAACGGTCATCTTAGAATGGTGGGCTTCTTCTAGGACTGCCTTTATCAAGCTTCTAGTTTGAGGAACACAAAGCCTTCCATCTCGCCGCAACCACCCCTTTTCATCTATGGCATATCTACTGAGGTGACTAGAAGTCTCCCTTCTTCTGAGCTTATCCATGATGTCTAGAATCTTTGGGTCACCTTATTGCGAAACTCTTATCTGGTCCATAAGAGCCAGTCGTATCTCCAAGGATGCAAACAAATCAGGCAAAATCTCGATGGAAGGTCTAAAATCAAAAGCTAATATGAACTCTAAGTTCTTCCTCTCTACAAATAGAAGACTCAAGGCCATCCTCTGCCTACTTAATGTGTCTGCCACCATAATACCCTTGCCAGGGGTATAAGAAACCTCAAAATCACAAGAAGCTAGAAACTCTATCCACCATTGTTGCCTTAAATTGAAATCCTTCTGCGAGAACAGATACTTGAGAGATTTATGATCGGTGTATAACTCGAACTTCTCTCCAAGTAAATAATGACGCCACGTCTTTAATGCAAACACTATGGCAGCTAGCTCTAGATCATGGGTGGGGTAGTTCTTTTCATGAACTCTCAATTGTCTACCCCCATAACACACTACTTTCCCTTCTTGCATTAGAACCGCACCAAGCCCTATACCACATGCATCAGTGTAAACAATAAACACCTTACTCCTGTCAGGCAAAGTCAAGACTCTCTTCATTCGTTGGAAAGCAACGTCATAGTCTATATCCCATGAAAATGTCAAGTTCTTCTTCGTCAGCCTGGTGACTAGGTTTGATATCTTTGCGAAGTCCTTAATGAACTTCCTATAGTAACCTGCTAACCCAAGAAAGCTTCTAACCTCGGTTGCATTTTTAGGAACCTGCCAATCTTGCACTGCAACCACCTTCGTGGGATATACAGCTATCCCTTCTTTGGAGACCACATGCCCTAAGAATCTCACCGCTTTTCTCCAAAATTGGCATTTGGAGAATTTTGCTTTAAGCTGATGGTCACGGAGAGTTTTCAAAACTTCTCTCAAATGTTGGGCATGCTCTTCTTCGCTTTTGGAGAAGATCAAAATATCATCGATAAAGACTACAACAAATTTATTTAGGAACTCCCGAAATGCCCTACTCATCAGATCGACAAAATAGGAGGGTGCATTCGTCATCCCAAAAGGCATAACTAGCCATTCAAAGAAACCGTCTGGAGTCCTAAAGGCGGTCTTATCTATGATGTCGTCAGCCACCCTCAACACCCCATGGCTAAGTCTAACTGGGAAAATACCGAGGCACCAACAAGTTGATCAAATAAATCATCAATCCTCGGAAGCGGATGCCTATTCTTCTTAGTGATTTTATTCAGCTCTCTATAATCAACACACAAACGAAGCGAACCATCCGCTTTAGTTGTGAATACTACTGGAGCACCCCATTCAGATATGCTTCATCTGATAAACCCTTTCTCAAGTAGCTCCCCTACTTGCTTACTCGTCTCCCTTCTTTCCCTCGGAGCCTTGTGGCACACTGGCAATGCAACTGGCTTTGCATTGTCCACCAAATATATATGAAAGTCGATCTCGCGCCTTGGAGGTAAACCCCGAACCTCATCAAAAACATTGGAAAAATCTCGGACTACTGGAATAGATTGTAGATCATCAATAGATGCATCAAGAGACTTAAAGAAACTAAGCATAACCGACCCTTATAGGTCATACGAAATCTCGAGGGTTCTCCCATGAAAAGTCAGAAGCCTAACAACCCTCTTCTCACAATCCAGAATGGCACCATACGTGGTAATCCAATCTATTCCTAGAATCAACCCATAGCTTATAAACCCGAGCATATATGCGTCGCATTCAAACTCGATGCCTAACACAGATATTTTCAAACCCCGACAAATCATAGATAAATGAGCCAAACCACCAATGGGGTTTGAAACAACTACGGGACCCACTAACATACTAGTAATTAAGTGCAGAGATTCTACTACAGAACTTGATATAAATGAATGTGAGGCACCAGAATCAAAAAGTGTCCTAATAGGATGGTTTGAAAGAGAAATTAAACATTCCACAAAAAAAAATTCTACCTCTATCAGGAGGACTGATTGCGAGAGCATGTACCTACCCGCCGGAAGTCCCGGTCCTTTGACCTTGTCCCTGTTTCTTCGGGCACTCTCTAGCAAAGTGCCCGGCCTCTCCATAGTGGTAGCAAGAGTTCTTCCTTCGCTTACAGTCTTTTAACCAGATGACCTTCCTTCCCACAATGGTGACAATTTCTCTTATCCTTGCCTTTATCATATTTCCCTCCTTTCTTGTGCTGTTGTTGCTGCCCCTTCTTGGACCACACCTTCCTATTTTGTGATGTCTCCTCAGCCTTCTTTTCTCCCTTGTCTTCCTTATGCATTAGGGCCATATCGACAAGATTTTCAAAAGTAGCTCCCATTGGAATATGGGACATAGCTAAACCATACAGAGGCTCATTCAGCCCTTTAGCAAATCGCAAAGCCCTTTTGTGCAGCGTATCCACCAACTCTAAACCGAACCTTGCTAGCTAGTTGAATTTATTCACATACTCTTTTACTGTCAAGTTTCCTTGTTTGAGTGCTAAGTATCTCTCCATCTTCATGCTGCTTTCGGCTTGGGAACGAAATTTCATTTCGAACCTCTATCTAAAATCTTCACAAGTTTCCACCGGACGTCCAACTTGAGTGACTTCCCACCAAAATGAGGCTTCATCCTTTAGTAGCCAGGCGGATAACTGGACCTCCCTTCTATCTTCTACTTCAAAGTTTACGAATAAGTCCTCGGTCTCCATGAGCCAATTCCGAGCTTCTACGAATGTCTCATTCCCATGGAATGGCCTCCCTCCCATAGCATGGAAATCCTTGCAGATCTTGGCGAAGTTACCTGCTCTTAGAGGGGGAGAAGGAGGAGGAATGACTGGTGCAGCAGGGGGAGGAACATTTCCTTGGCCTTCGGCAGGCGCCGTGGCCTCCAAATATCTACGGAACCATCCGGGTATTGTGACGCCCTCTGCGATATTAGGAATGTTTTGTTCCCCAAACATGCTGAAAAAGGAAAAAGGAAGAAATTAAGATAAAGGACCGAAGGATACTACATATGCCTTTTTGTGGAATGTTTTTCGAAGCAATTTTTTTTTAATGAAAATGATTTCTTTTAAAACCTTTTTGAAAAATAATTTTCAAAAACTTTTATCTAATATGGTAACCTTCAGCTCTGATACAAAGTATGAAACCCCACGTCCGTTAATGTCACTGACTAAAGGAATTCATTAAGTTTCGTGAAGCGTTATAGGTAAATAGATATAGAATAATTACAAGACAGATATAAATAACAAAGCAGCGGAAATTTAAATTTTTATTTCTAACATAAACCATAACATCGTGGTCCACAATACCATAAGTCCCAAAAACCATTACAATAAAATAACTTCTGTCTTGCACCATCAGAGTACATAAGAATATAAAAAGCATAATTCCCTAATTGAAAGAGTTAAGCCATTGTAGAGACAAGAACTTTAGCCATACTTCAGAAGTAGCTCCTAGCAAGATGATATCTAAGTTCTGACTAAGCCTGAGTGTTTCCTCCTTGAGAACTTGGGGGGGGGGGACATAAGAAAGAAGGAGAAACAAAAGGGTTAGACATGAAGTATGGCGAGTCTAGTTACTTTTAGCTAGTAAATAAATAAAAGTAACGTGATAGGCATATAAAGTGGATAAGAGAGATCACTACATAAATGGCAGGTGTGACAAGGTAGACAGGGTAAGGTATATACACTTCTCTAATGATTACTCTGCACTATTACTAGTATAACCAGAATGAGATGATCCCTTCCACTGTAAGGTGGTAGACTTAGGGCATACGTCCAAATATACCCTAACTACTACCCTAATCGATCTTCTCCCTACTCCGTAGATACTCTGTGCCAGCCCTATGGTAGGATGTATCACATCCTACAGTGGCAACCCCTCACTGATATGCACAGACCCATATCTACCGGTGTCACGGTCGTCTTATCCCCCTCTGCCGGGCTCATGCACGCACATGGCCTGGTCGGTTTGTGCCGCCCACACCGTCCTCCACGTTTGGGTCTTTTACAATTAGTCAGTAAGTGTGTCCCCTCTCCACCTACTATGAAGTATTTTATTTGATACTTACTTCGGGTTACTGGCTGAAATGGGTCCCGCACAGTATGATATAAGCTCTCCCCTTTGTCTTGTATCCCCCACTTGGTTTTTCACTGACTATGTATACCACTAGATGTCTTTAATTACATAGCCCTATACAAGTTATGCTTACCCTTAAAGGTGTCTTTAATTACATTACGTTGTTATTTCCTCCAGTTATTTATACCACTAGGTGTCTTTAATTACATAACCTTATCAGATTAAGTTTGTGGGCCTATATGTAAATATTACCCACCCCCAACAGATTTGCTTAACCCATCCACTATTCCAATCAATTTACTTAACCCTAACATTATTTCATAATCATACAATCCCTATGGATAAGATTTGGTTAAGTACAATCAATTACCATGTCCATTTATGGTTTATAATGGGCTAGACCACCCACGTTAGTCCTACAACATGTGGATGCTGGATATGTCGGTCGGGTCCGGGCAGACTTATTCCACAGTTGGGCCTAACCTCTTGTCTTAGCCCGATTTGTATTTGTGTACTTAGACCTCCCACATTAGGTTCAACATTAGTGGCTACAGGACATGCCAGTCGGGTCCGGGCAGACTTCCCACTAATGCAACCTAACGTCGTGTCATAAGTACAATTACAATTACTAATTATAATTACTATACATTCCACTTTTAATTAATTAATCAATTAATTAATCCTTTCCTTTTATAGGTGTTGATGCCAATTTTACCCAATAATTTGAATTATAAGTCCAAAATTGTTCATATTCAAATTATGCCAATATTAACCCTTTTCCCCTCGTTTTCTAACTAGCGCACTCATAAACTAGTGGCATGCCTAGGCTAGTCAAAAATGATAATAGGGAAAATAATGGGAATATAACCAAAGTGATCATCTTGGCTTAAACATAAACTAGCATGATGATAAGGTGAACATACATATTGGCATGGACATGTAATTAACATCATAACAAGGGTGGCAGTCCATTGATTCTAGCATAACTACGATGTCACAGTAAGCATAATAAGATCTAAATTAGCAATTTAGATATCCAATTGGTTTAGATCTAACATGATAACACAAGGTGATAAAATAGATCACGTAATTCAGATCTAGAGGTTAAAATCGACCTAACACCATTAGAATGACATAATAGCATGTTTAGATCTAAATAAGGGTTCCCATGTCCAACTTATGACATACCTCAGTTGATCGCAATATGACAGGTGAAAGGTGATTTACATAAAGAGTTAGATCTAACCAATGTTGCAACTGCCCAAATTAACAGATTTACATCCACTATATCATAGTTACAAGTCAAGATCCACATAGGTAACATAATAGAATAACCACAATTGCATTGGATCTAAAGGTGTAGATCCATCATGACATAGTATAAGATTTAACAATAGCATAGATTCATAGTTTACAACATATCCAATTCACAGTCTTTCACAATTTACTTTTATTTTTTTAAACCTAAAAGCAACTAGAAACTCACTGCGGTAGATTTAAAGAATAGAGAGAATGGATCTTGAATTTCTGGATTTGATTTGCAAAGTTGAATGTTGTATGTCGTTGAAGAAAACTAGTCCGTCTCAGTTCGCACACCGGCATCATTTGGCTCCCATAATTTCCATTGAAGAAATAGGAGAATTGGACAAATATATATAGCTGCAGAACCTTTTGAAACCGACTACCACCTCGGACATAGGGGTGTCGACACCCCTGTGGGTGGGTCGACCCATAGGTCGACACCTCTTAAGGGCGTCGATGCCCCTCTAGGAGGGTCGATCCCCTAGACCGGGAAATTTGCTGCCTTGACGAATTTATGATTTTCGAACTGTTCTGGATAGGGTCTGACTCATATCTGACTCACACGTGACTCATATGTGTATATATGTTCTTTCTGCGCGTATACAAATTTAAAACCCTCATAACTTCTTCATACAGTGTCCGCTTTACGCAAACTATGTCTATCTTGACCAAAATTTCGAGACGTAAGTGATGGCGCATTCCATTTTCCTCAATTCTGAATCTTAAATTAATTATTATTTAATTTATCATTTTCTAGTTTTGTTAAAAATTTGGGGTGTTGCACTATTACTATATTTGTCTTGAACTCTTGAATACTCATGAGTCTTGAATCATCTTTGAATTATAAATCTCTAAATCTCTAAATCTTTAAACTGTATAGTATTCAGTAATAATTCCTATATATAAATCCTACATATGTGTGTGTATATATATATCTTAGACAGAAGTGTTAGTATACATATTTTATAATCAACTAATATTGAAATAAGGTTGTTGTCATCAAAAATTCATTCTCCAATACTCCCTCCTCTTCCCCTCACAGGGGTGATGGACTCATGAGACACCGATGCAAGCTTTCCAACATCATCCTCACCGCTTGTGATCACTGTGATCTCCTTAGGCGGGATACATTGCAGCGGTTTAGGAGGGATGTCAAAAGCAAGGGCCAGCACTGCCTCGGTACGCCCACTGAGCTTTCTGGGCCTCCAGCTCCTCTCTCTCTTATCCTCCTGTGCAACCTTTCGGTTAGCTAGCTGTTTGGATTTAAGCTGCACCTCCGCATCCACCTTAAGCTTTTTGAATGCCTCTTCGCCTCTCTTGTTAGGATCCTCATCGACTTTCTTCTTCCTATGCCCTTCGTCGTCCCTTTTCTTCTCGGCATCATCGACAACTTTCTTTCTCGTTGTCTCGACATCGACTTTTTCCTCGGCATCATGCCTAGCCTTCACTTGAGCCTCGTATAGTCAGAGTGGCCATAAACTACACTGCAATGCGGAAACCACCCTGATTGAACCACAAATATAGTGCGGAAAACCAAACTGAATTCCCTTACTAAAGCAAATACCTCAAACTGAATCGATTCACAACAATACGGTTCAGTTGCAGTTTGAACTGTTGACCCAACCGCATTAAACCGAACCGAACCTCATACATACATTGGGTTGTGTTATGCTAAAATATAACTAATTTCTATCTAATTTTTTATTTTAACAATATATATTCTATTTTCTGCATATGTTGTTAGTATATTAATAATAATTGTTATCTCAAAGAAAAAGATTATAGTTTCAGTATATTAGTTTCCATATCATTTTTTTGGATAACACTCTGTGTTTTGAAATCTTAGTGACACAATATCACACAATCATAAATAGGTTATTAATGGAAATAATTTTCTTATTTTATATTTAATACGGGTTCAAACCGAACCGAACCAAAACCTAACCGTTTAAACAGATAATATAATGGTTTGTATTTTGATTAACCGTTTGATGCCGTGCGGAAGCAGTTTGGACTCCAAACCGCACCAGATCGAACCGCGCCCACCCTTACCGTATAGGGCTACCTCATCCACTATTCATTTCTCTTCCTGCTCCTTGGATTTTGCCACCATCTTGGCAGTTTGAGCTTCCACCATTTCGTGCATTATCTGCAGACTTGCATCCGCCGGACCCGTCACATGAATACTCTATCTGTCCATCACCTGTCCTTCCTCAAGAAGATCCTTGTAAACGAACTATGTTAAGTCAACATCCGAAAACATATCCATGTGTCCTCCTCCCTCTCCAAATTGTATTCCATGTAATCCCGGTCCATACTCAAACGTTTAGGGAAGTATGAGGGCAAACCCCGCTGTCATACCCGCTCCAAAAAGGGCTGCACAACAAAGAAGAAGGCTGCTTAGTCTTTTTTAACTCAGTGCTTATATACTTTTCAAGCATTCGTGATAATGAGACTATACCACCAGAAACTTGTGGCACGAGGGAAATAGGCAGAGTACTCGTTGTTGTGGCAAGAGAGGAGCCCTACGGTCCAATCTCCGGGAAATCAGGATGGTACTCGGCTGTAACATGAGTTGGGACCATAGGACCGCTGACTGAGGCCGATAACGTAGATTGTGGCCGAAATGAACTCCCCTCTGAAAACTCGGGAGTGATAAGAACACTCTCAGTAGGCACAAATATTCCCTTTGCTGTAGCAAGCTCTGCCAGTCTCGCCCTCTCGGCATCCTCCCTCAAAAATGTCCCCCTTCCTCCAGCTTCTTGCGCTCCGGCTTAGTCAAAAGTTCCACCATGAGCTGATTATCATCCACTACCTCAACCCCTCGCAACCAAGTCTCAAACGCACCAGCCTCTCCTATGTCTGAACCATCACTCGAGGATAATCCTTGTCCCATGAGATTCTACAAAACCATAGCGCCTTGACATACACCCCCCAGATGGGCTCCTCCGAAGAAGCCTCCTCCCTGGCCTCAGTGTCCTCAATCTCCTCCCTGAGTCTCTCTACCTCTCTTTGATGCTCCACCCGTAACTCGTCCACTGATCACATTACATATCTGGTACTGGCCTCAGCGGCCTCTCTACCCTTTCTGTCCTCCTGCAGTAGCCTCTTCAACTCTGAATTCTTAGCCTTAAATTTCTAAGTCTCCGTGTTCTCAGCCTTTAGCCTTTGGTTCTCCTTTACCAAGGCTTAATTGTCCATTTGGAGTTGGTATACTCTCTCGATGTCTTTGGACAGATGGATGTTCACCTCTGCCAGCTCATAGTTTTCCTTCTTTAGACGTACGATTTTTGTTGACACCGAGGCCATAGTAACTTTAAAAGTTGAAGCAAAGTGCTTTGATTCCCTCTCCAGCTTCTCATACTTCTCCTTCAGCTCACCTGTTTTGACAAAAGAGAGTTAGCATATGAATATGTTGCTCGAATATATAGAAATAGATGTAACATAAAAAAATTACGCAGTGACTCCTCCCGATTATGGACAGTCAGCTGCGCATCCTTGACCTCCTGATTCAAATTGGGAATCTACATATTCTTGTTGTTAATGAGCTCTGGGAGATGCCCCGGATATTTGTAGCACTCGTTGCATTAGTAATAAGCAGCGTACATCTGCTGCCACACCATTTCTCTATCCTCCTGAGGAATTAGATAGATATCCTGAAGCCACTTTATCTCGTCAAAATAATGCTTGGGAAACATCTCTTTTAGCAGGGATTTTCTTTCATCTACGCTAATCTCTAGAGCTTCGAGTGCCTCTAGCATCTGCCCCTTCGTCTTCGGGCCACCTTCTATCTTCTGCCAGTATGTGTCACCTTTTTTCCTTTGGACTAAGCAACCAGCGCTGCAGGCGGAACGTTATAAGGGATCGTCGAAGAGGCCTGAACATTGGCCGTAGAAACATACCTTGTATCCGTCCCAAATGACCGAGTGTGTGGTGAAGGAAATTCAGAACATCAATGTCTTTCTCTGTGACGATTTTCGCTACCACAGTCGCGGGAGTGCTAAGGCTCATCACTCAAAGTAGCATCTCTTATAAAATCTCTGAGGAAATAACTCCTCGAAGGCCGGTAACTGCCGGACCCATAGCCACGACCTCTACCTCCTCTAGCCTTATCACTTGCCAAAGGAACATATTCAAGATTAGACTTGAGCACCCTACGCAAGCAAGCAGATGCTATGTCATGTAGCATTTATGAATGTGTGTCCTAAGTGTTCTCTCAACAGACCAGATAGCGGCCCGCCAGAAGGAGTGACCACCCACGCGGTTAGAACTAATTCCTCCATACTTGTAGTGCAAGGCTAGGAAAACGTAATAAGCAGAAGCTTGTTCAGCTCGTCACCCTCCTTTTCAAGTGAGACGGCGGTCTCAACGGAAGTTACCAGAGATTGCGGCCTAGTCGACACTTCTGTCCTCGCCTCTCCTACCGCAAGGCAGGGCTGGAGTAGCCGATAGGACCTCATCCCTAGCAACCGCCTCCTCATCATCGGTCTCACCCCTACCGACTTCCTTCTAAATCTTTGCAGCCTTGCGCGACATAGACATTACAGGAGATGCTTTATTTTTATGGCTTCAGTTTCCGTTTTTCTCTTAACCATAATGAAGCTCGGTCTGATTATCGCGCGGCCAGCAGGAAGCAAACCCACATGATGAAGTCGGTCCTAGAGCAAAATGCTCTCCATAGAACAAACCTTGGTCGGGATGGCTAACAAGGACCTGAGACGTTGTTGATATACGGTGTCTGTGAGCGCAGTAGGATTCCCTTTCACACAAGAACAAAGTTAGCACTATGCTATCAGCCCGATGAGTTTCAAGCTCAAAGCAATTGGGAATGCTTACTTCCTTCCAGCCATTTCCTCGCAAATCCAAGAGAACAACGCATAAAGAACCAGTCATGTTTATACACACTCAACTTGCTCTACTTCCCATCAAAGAACTTGGTATTGGGTAGAGCTTCTAGGAAATACTGAGAAGGTGCAATATTGGCTCTCCTCCTCAACTGAAAAAATATCGGATGTTCTCTTCGGTGGGTTCTAGCTGTAGGCACTGTTTTAGATCTTGAAAATATCTCCAGATAACTCCTTCGAGTTCTCATTTTAGGCTCCTCCCGAAACGAAACAGCAAATCTCACTGTAAATCTTGTTTCGAATATATCGTCCGAGATAATGCAATATCGAACGATATATCGACCGAGATGAGATACTGAGATATCACCCGAGATCTTGGTTTTTCTAGTTAAAATTTAAACTTGTGCCTAAACCAAAACTGTTAGACTGAAAAATGGCACTAACACCCAAATATTATGTGAAAACTTCACAATCACAATCAATGCAGAAAAAGCAGTAAAATAAGAGGAGACACACAATATTTTTACAGTGGTTCGGCTCAATCCAAGCCTACGTTCACTTTATAGTTTCTTAAATCCTAAGAAGCCATTACAATGTTGTTTGTTTGCGGATTATACACGAAATCCTCATGTTTACAATGAAGAAGAGGGGATTAGGGAATGAATTTATACACGAATTCCTCGTGTTAAAGTGATGAGCAATGTCCTTGCTTGGTTGTAATGGAGGCCAAGTGTTGGAGTAGCCAAAAAGTCCTATGTAATGGTGGAAGATAAGAGTTGGAAATGGTTGAATCGAGTAGATCCCTAAAAATCGCCATACAATGGTGTATTTATAGATGTAGGGAGCCTTCTGGATGAGTGACAAGTGTCTCCAATCCGATGCCTTGTTAAAACGTGGTGGCAAGTGGAAGAAGTCCTCTTTGTTCGTGTACAGCCATGTGGAAGGCGGTCCATGAAAGTAGGAGGAAATCGTGCCACAAGAATAGGTCAAATTCAAGTAGTGCAGAAGCAGGTCATGTCGGTTCGGATCGGAACCGAACCAGTTCCCCGGGCTGAATGCGTGTGTGCACTTCTGTGCAGATGTCCAAATCGGAACGGGTCCTCCTTTAACTGATCTGAACCGAGGTGACGTCTCCGATCCGATGACTGGAGGCACTATAGTGTAAAATACTTCAGGCGGGTCGGGTCTTCTATGCTCCGATCTGATCCGTATATCCGATCCGATCTGTATATCCGATCCGAATGGGTTATGCCAATTCCAGATTCCATTACGAAAACAGGCGTAACTTTCGAACCGTAAGTTCGTTTTAGCCAAACGAAAGCTCAAACTAAAGCTGATTCAGAGGGCTACAAGAGTTACAGAGCTTAAATCCATAATTGTTGTTTTCAGGCCCAAAAAAGGTCATCTGATAGGAGTTTCGGGCCATTCTTTGTTCGTGATGCGACTTCAACCAAATCGCTTCCTGTCTTCTGACAATGTTCCCAATACTTGAGCATATTGTTAACTAGAGATTCCCTATGTGACTGCTTTGACTAAAAAGCGGGTCAACATTTTGCCCTCCAGAAAATATCCTGCTGGTTGAAGGAAGATGTGTTCTGGATAATCCAAGGCCATGCCAGGCCTGCCAGCTGCAAGTATAATCCATACCTGCGAAGAAAAGAGTGCAAAAAGATGTGTCAAATCCTGACAAAACTGATTACACATTCGAGCATAAGCCATGCTTGGGCGTTTGTTCGAGCATAAACCATACTGGAGGGACGTTCGAATCATCCTGCCAAAGCCTAGCGAGGGAACTAATCTTCCGGGTATATGCCATACCAGGAAGTTCAAACTGAGCATAAGCCATACTCGAGTTTTATTGAGTTCCTTTGCCCAGTCCTGACAAAACAATAAGTCGTTCCAGAGTATAATCCATAATTAAGAATCCTAGTGAGTACAATCCATACTCATGTCGGGATAGAGCTATACTTGCCAAAACCTGACATGACAGTCTATCCCTAGGCATAATCCATGCCTAGGGGTCCAAGATAAGTATAAGCCATACTTTAATTGAGATTGAGAATCCTGCCACAACCTGACAAGACACTTAAATTCGCCAAACATAATCCATGATTAGAAATTCCTTCCTTGTTCAATTCAAAGTACAAAACCAAAGCAAATCTTGATTGGTTTGTCATCGAGTCCAGAGCACGTTTTGGAACTAAATCCTAACCCCGAATGTTTGTACTCCGATTTAGCCAATCGGAAAACCTAAAGAAAGCAAAGAGACATATCTTAAATCCTAAGAAATGCTGGAAACGCAGAGTGATCCAATCCAGATAAGTTGATGATGAGCCCACGGGAGCTCGTTCCAGGGTCATTCCCTCTCCGGGGAGTAGGTGGAGGTAGCGCGGGTGCAGACGCTGTAGGTTGTTTCACATATTCGGGTAGCTCTCCATGTCTAACCCGTTCCTCAATCAAGTCTCGCAAGTGCCTACAGTCATTTGTGTCATGACCGTCCATATCATGAAATATGTAGTATTTTCCAGAATTGCGTTCTCTCTGCGATGGCTCCCTCCTAGGAGGCTTTGGATAGGAGATATCACCGTTTGTGTTGACGTAGATGTCAGTCAAGGTTGAGTTGAGTTCGGTGTACTTTTCATGTCCGGGCCCTCTTCGGGGCTGAGTGTTGCGGTCATTCTTGACGGCAGCTTTTCCTTTGCCTTTACCAGAATCAGACGGTTCTCCGTCTTTGAGCATGTTAACAACAAGAATTTTCTTTTCTGACATTGCGTCTTCTTCACGTAGAAACCTTTCCGATTCAAGGTAGAATTCGCTGAGATTCCTTGATGGATCTCGATATAAAGATTTTTTGAACTCCGAGTTGTCCAGAATGCCGGATACTACTGCCATCAATACCATAGATGGCTGCTGCAACGTTGAACCATTCCAAAAATGAGCGCAGAGTTTCTCTGTGCCTATGCTTGATTGTAGTGAGTGACATTACATTCTTGGGTCGAGCGATGTGGACCCGAAACTATTCAATAAAGCAAACGACCAACATGTTCCAGCCGTTGATCGATTCAGATTCCAGCTGCCGGATCCACATAGCAGCAATATCAGTCAAGAAGAGAGGGAAGCACTTTGCCATGACGTTTTCCGACGCCGATTGAACTTCCATATGATGTTTGTAGCGCATTAGGTGCACGGTAGGATCTGTCCTGCCGTTGTATGGCTCTAGTTGTGGAAGTTTGAAATCTGGTGGATTGCGGGAATTCCTAATTAAATGGGTTGTGATTGACATCATCCATGTCATTCTGATAAATGCGACCTCTTGAGAGGCATTCGATGAGATTGGCGAGCCGGTCGCCCTCAAAGAGCTGTTGCGAGCTGCTAAGTTCAGAGCTGGTGTCCCCAGCGTTGAATCTAGTAGAGTGTGGAAGTGTACAGGGAGCTTGGAAGGCCATTTGGTTCGGTTCGGAGGTGCCCCCTTGTTGCGGCTCGGAGAAGCGAGGGAGGTCGTGGAGAGGTGCACGGTTCCGGTCGGATGTACCGATCCGATCAGGTTCTCCTGTTCTGAACCAGGGAGCTTGATGCTGAAGCTGTGTGGTATTGCCGATCCGAACCAGTGCGGAGGTTGGTCGTGCTCGCCCTGAACCTTGAGCTTCTGCATTTCCATCAGAAATATTAAGCGTCGGAGCTATTGGTTGTTGAGGGGTATTGCCCCCAAGTCCATTCGTGCCTCCGGTTTGGATCGGATCCGAACCGATCTGGTTTGCAGTTGCTGCTGGGGCTGATTCTATTCCATTTCCCATGAGTTGTACACTGTTGCTCGGCCTTCCTTCCATCCGAGCGAAGAATTGGTCGATCATCTCCTGTTGTTTGCGAAGGAGGCCATCTTGCCTTGCCATCTGAGCTCTCAATTCGGTGAGAACGCCATCCATCTCTTCTCGCGTCAAGTATGCTGACGGGTTTTCATGTGAGGAAGCTTCATGGCTTTCCTCGTTTCTCGTGCCTTCGCCTTCAACATGGGAAACCTTTCGTTTAGCCATCGATCCAATAGCCAAATAATCCAAGCAGAAATCGAAGTTGTCATGTGCCCCCCTTCCTGGCGCGCCAAAGTGTTAGACCGAAAAATGGCACTAACACCCAAATATTATGTGAAAACCTCACAATCACATATCAATGCAGAAAAACCAGTAAAATAAGAGGAGACACACGATATTTTTACAGTGGTTCGGCTCAATCCAAGCCTACGTCCACTTTATAGTTTCTCAAATCCTAAGAAGCTATTACAATGTTGTTTGTTTGCGGATTATACATGAAATCCTCGTGTTTACAATGAAGAAGAGGAGATTAGGGAATGAATTTATACACCAATTCCTCGTGTTAAAGTGATGAGCAGTGTCCTTGCTTGGTTGTAATGTAGGCCAAGTGTTGGAGTAGCCAAAAAGTCCTTTGTAATGGTGGAAGATAAGAGTTGGAAATGGTCAAATCGAGAAGATCCCTTCAAATCGCCATATGATGGTGTATTTATAGATGTAGGGACCTTCTGGATGAGTGACAAGTGTCTCCAATCCGATGCCTTGTTAAAACGTGGTAAGCAAGTGGAAGAAGTCCTCTCTGTTCATGTACAGCCATGTGGAAGGCGGTCCATGAAAGTAGGAGGAAATGGTGCCATAAGAATAGGTCAAATTCAAGTAGTGCAGAAGCAGGTCAGGTCGGTTCGGATCGGATCCGAACCGAACCAGTTCCTCAGGTTGAATGCGTGTGTGCACTTCTGTGCAGATGTCCAAATCGGATTGGGTCCTCTTTTAGCCGATCCGAACCGAGGTTAAGTCTCCGATCCGAAGACTGGAGGCACTTCAGTGTAAAATATTTCAGCGGGTCGGGTCTTCTATGCTCCGATCTGATCCGTATATCTGATCCGATCCATATATCCGATCCGAATGGGTTATGCCAATTCCAGATTCCATCACGGAAACGGGCGTAACTTTCGAACTGTAAGTCCGTTTTAGCCAAACAATAGCTCAAACTGAAGCTGATTCGGAGGGCTACAAGAGTTACGGAGCTCAGCTCCATAATTGCTGTTTTCTGGCCCAAAAAAGGTCATCTGATAGGAGTTTCGGGCCATTCTTTGTTCGTGATGCGACTTCAACCAAATTGCTTCATGTCTTCTGACAATGTTCCCAATACTTGAGCATAATGTTAACTAGAGATTCCCTGTGTGAATGCTTTGACTAAAAAGCGGGTGAACAAAAACAATAGTAAAAAAATCAAATCCTACCACGATATTCTCCTATTATTTTTTGCATTTTAAATGAGCATATCATATATTCATATATGTTTTAGAATGCTTATGATTTTCATATTCGTCATTTTTACTAGTATGTTACCTATGAAATTATGTATTTTATGTTCTACTTATGTAAAATTGTTTTATGTTTTGAATCCTCTTTATGTTCTTTATTTAACAATAAATTATGTTCATGGATCATAAGTTGTAAGCACTAATCTATTTGTATTTTTTTGTTTTTCTTGTCTTAATCATATTATGATTTATGAATATGAATGTTCTTTCATAAATTAAGAATGATGAGGTGATTTTGCAGTTTAAGTTTAAGTTGCTATTTTTATAATGACATTTATGAAAATTATTGTGCAAGAATATCAGTTTTTAACATATCACATACTCCGAAATTGTTCGGATATGAACTTGCAGATCAAGATGGAAATCCGAGACAAACCCCCGAGTTAGACTCATCTCATCCGAGATCTCCCTCGATATGAGATCAAATCTCTAAAATCACCGAGACGAAACACGATCGATATTCGAGATTTAAAACCTTGGTTGCAGGTACTCTCTATAGAGAATGCAGGAACCTAAAAGGGAAGCACACACATTCAGATGGAGCTACGACGACACAAGGCGAAAATAGTGCAGTATATCCTAAATGAAGTTGTTAGTCAGGGAATGCACCCAGAAAAGCACACCTGCCTGTTCCAAGCAGTACATGCTTCTGGTAATGCATGAGCCCTATCGCCTTTCTTGTGCGCAAGAACGTCTCCTTATGGAATACCAAAATGCGTTGTTATGCGCCTCACTGCCATCTCATCCATGTGCGAGGGCATTAAATCCGACGGGTTCTCAAGTATAAACATGCCCGCCATCATGTCCGGGGAAACCAAAGTGCTTTCTTCAATGATATCCATGTGCTCTTCCCCTTCGTGCTTGCCTCCAGTCGTTCCAAGCCTTCCCCGCGCCGGAAACTCCTTTGAGTGCTTGATCAACTATTGTTGTTCTTCCGACTGCACTCCGCGATCGGGCGCTTTCGGAGAATCCATCAGTTGGGAAGGAATGGACTCTCCAGAGGTCTCAAGCTTGCTACCCCCTGAGCTAACATCTCTAGCTGAGCTAGAAGGGGACGGTGAATGCTGTGAAGCTTCGGATTCCAGAATATGTTGTGTATTAGATGTTTCCATTGCTAGCTATATTTTCAATATAGTTGCAGTAGATATCGCATTGTACAACATGTACCCCTTATGTCGGTGTAAACTAACATGTACATGCAGCGCAGTGTCATGCTAATACAATTATAAGTTAGGAACTTGGGTGTAATGACCCGGTATCTCGACCAACTAATTTTTAATATTAAATATGGATTTAAATATTTAGTTGAAAATATAAATGAATTTTTATATTTATGTTATCGATTTAAATATCGATTTCGATTTAATATCGTATATATATTAAATTATCAAAATAAGAAATCAGCAAATAATTCAATTCAAAGTCAAAACTGAATTTGAAACAGTTCAGATAATTAATTCAAACTCCTGTTTGAATTAGAATAATAATATTAAATTATTATTGAAGAATTTAGATGGTTTGAAATTTAATTTATATTGATTTAAATTAATATCTTCAACAGATGATTGAATTGGACTTCGTGACCTATCCTAGTGTGTTCAGAATAGTGTGATAACCCTAGAAATGCCTGTTGTTGGGTTCGAAAAGGAGTTCAGAATCATAGGGTGGTTTAAATTAAATTATACCGGTTTAAATAAAATAAAATAGAATAAATATAAATAAAGAAATCGGATAAGGGCAATTCATTTCAAGTGGAAAGGGGCGCTACTTGTCTCGTTCACAACCAGAGAAAATTAAAACCGTGGCCTCTCTATTCTCCTCAAAATCAAAGTGTCGAATGTAATATAAATGGCCTTATAAGCCGTGAGTCCTCTTCTAAAAACCAAATCAAAGCTTTAACAAACAAATTAAAATGGCAACGAGCAGAATCGAGTTCATTATTGGAAATCAGTAATCGCGATACCCGAGATCCGCCGAAGCTCGTCACCAACTCGCGAACTGGAACCCACGACTTAATCACCTGAAGCTCGACCAGAGCACGCGCCAGTCTCGACAGCTCGAGCGATGTTCCAGGTTTCTGTCCATGTTCGATTTTGGGTACGAGTGAGCTATTCGAAGTCCGATGTTTTCTGGAGTTCGGATTTTCTAACACTGGGGCGAGACACTGGAACGTTCAATTGAGGAAGCTGAAGGGCATGACTTCTGAAAAGCTGGGGGTTCGAACGGTTGTTCGATAGGAAGAGTACGGCTTCAATAAAGTGATTTAGGGTTTGGAACTACCTGCATTGAAGGTGGAATCAGGGAGCGAGATGGATGTGGAGTATTCAGCTAGAAAAGAGATTTAGGTCCGTCAGAAGTTTTAGCATCTGCAATTCAATTTTTGAAGTGTTTCAATCCTTGTTTAAAAAGGTGCGACATTTTCCTGGAGTAGTCGCTACTACAGGCCTCTACAAAGTGGGAAGCTTCAGGCATCAGCCTTGTTTAAGGCATAGAGAGATTTAAGAAGAAATTAAGGTAAAATACTTAATTTATTTAATTAAAAACTAGCTAGTTAATTAAAAGTTGTTAGCCACATTTAATTTATTCATACATTTTTAGATTAGAATTTATTTGATAACTTAAGTAACAAATGCTATATTTAAAATATATGCAAGATAGTATCAAATGGAGTGCGTCGAGGAATTCATGGTTGTGGATCACATGAGCTGAAATTAAAATCAGAACAGATCGGATTAATAAAACTCAATGTGAGTAAACCTCACTCACCATTTAATTAGAATTATTTCTAGTTGTTAAAAATAATTGCTATGCTTGTTTGAATATTGTTTGGTTGATTTAAAATATATATTAGTTATTTAGGACTATTATATATATATATATATATATATATATATATATATATATATATATATTGGGTTGATTGATTGGTTGGATTCCCGCAGTCTCATTAGCGGATGCCCGCGGTTTCATAGCGGATGATTACCCTATATGCCCCACGCTATGATTAGTGGATGACCTTCTATACCGCGATATCCTTCCTCGAAGCAGGATGGGTATTACTATGTTGACTAACGTTTGTGGATGCAGGAAAAACAGGTTGGAGGAATCCAACTGGATTCCTCAAAAATATATTATCTGTTGTTTGTTTGATTCCATATATATTCATATATGATGTTTTAAAAATCAAATGATTGAAAATTGGTTGATTTGATTATTTAAAATATCAATGAGACTTGAATATTGATTTATAAAAATATCGAAAAGGGTATTTGAGATTTAAAAATGAAATTCTATTTTTATAAATAGAATTTGAATTTTAAAGGAACTATAGAAAATATTTAACTTGTTCGAAGGTATATAAAACAAGTAATTGAATTTATAAACTTTGTTTATAAATGAAAGGATGGAATTTGAATTGAATTTATAAAGTTGTTTATAAATGAAAGGATGGAATTTGAATTGAATTTATAAAGTTGTTTATAAATGGAAAGGTGGGATTTGAATTGAAGTTATAAATGTTGTTTATAAATAATGCAGAGAATTCAAATGGAATTTGAATATAGAAATTCAAATAGACTTTAAACTATAGATTTGAATATAGAAATTCAAATAGACTTTAAACTATAGATTTGAATATAGAAATTCAAATAGACTTTAAACTATAGATTTGAATATAGAAATTCAAATAGACTTTAAACTATAGATTTGAATATAGAAATTCAAAGGGACTTTAAACGATTTGAATATAGAATTCAAATGGAGTTTAACTATGGAATTTGAATATAGAAATTCAAATGGACTTTAAACTATAAAATTTGATAATAGAATTCAAATGAAGTTTAAATAAAGAGAATTCAAATAGAATTGAATTGGAATTTGAATAGAGAAGTCGATAAGGAAACAAGAGTGTGAGTATAATTAGAATTTGTTAATATGCAGTTAAAATATATTTGAACATGTCATGTTCAAATATGAAGGTGAAATAGACTGAAAAGTTAAGTAACAGATTTAATTAACAAATTGAGTTAAAACGATTGGTATAGTTAAATAGATTGGACAGGCATAAATATACAGGAGACAGGTATGGAATAAAGTATAGAAGTGAAATAAATAGAATGCCCGACAAAAAGGTACGTATTTAATTTCCATATGAGATTTTATGCGCCGTATCGGCAAGCCGCTTGGCTTTTTCTTTTTCTTTTTGAGATAAGAAGGACCGGGAAAGCTATTTGAAATTTCCCGATGCTCCCGGTACAAAGGAGGTTATGGCGAATTTTTCCGGGAATTTAAGGAGATAGAATATTTTTAAGATAATTTGATAGTTAGAAATCAACGTATCGATATATAGAGAAGTCGATAAGAAAACGAACTTAGAAATAGAGTAGTAAAATAAAAAAGGAAGTATAAGAATAAAATCTAGTAAGAATAGAAAGAGAAAATGTATATGTGTTTGAAGGTGAATAATCAGTTGTATGGTATTGATTATTCGAGTAAGTAGTCTTGTCTGTTTTGACATTAAATGTTATTCAGTCAAGGTCTGAGAGGTAATTATACCCCAACTTGGTTGATTTCATGATATACCGATAAGTAGCAAGATTCAGGCTCGAAGATCAAATGTGGAATAAGAATTAGTTAAATACTGTATTTGGGTTGTCGTAACGATGTTTTACACAACATCTGTTTTAACCCAAATGAAATGTAAGCTTGGAAATAGAATATAGATTATTTTCTAAGTATAGAAATAAACGAGATTGGAAAAGAGATAAGTAATTGGAATATTTTCCAAATATAAATAACATATATTTTCTAAAGTTTAGAAAATAAAAAGAAGGGGATATATGGAAATGTTTTCCAAAGAACGTAAAAGGCCAATATGGTTATTGAAAATATTTGGTTAACAAATATTGATAAGAAATAGAGAAGAGATTTAATTAATGGAATATTAATTAAAGGTTCAGTGATTGTTGGATGTTTGGATGAACACTTGTTTTATTCGATAGTTAAATCATCGACTATCGAAACACTTGTTTTATTCGATAGTTAAATCACAGACTATCGAAGTTTTGACCAACGTTGTCAATATGGAGAGACCGGTTGGATTATTATCCGAAGAACCACTCCATATCGGCAGTAGCATGCGAATCAGATTATATAAAGATAATCGAAGACGGAGTAGAGTGCAAGGACTTTTTCTATTAATAGAAATAGTGCCTTCAGTTCATCCTGTTCCTGGGTGACTCGTATGGATGGATGTCTGACAGAGTATTTCCAGAAAGGTCACGTACATTGATTTCTTCAACCGTACCAAGAGTGGAAGCGGAGAAGGAAACTTCTTTTAGTTGACACGTAATGTATTGTTGTCGACGTCAATTAGTGATTTTCGATGGATCTGACGATGTGACATTCGAAGTGAATCTGGTGTGATGATAAAGCGTAGCTTCTAGCCTCATCAACCGGTAAATGACAGAAATCGGGCAGGCAACATGGCTATGTAGGTCGCACCTATTAAGGTGTATAATCACCTGATCTAGAGTTTCATTTACTTCTAAAAATCTATTGTCGATGTTGTCCCATTCGGGAAACGGTTGCTGATCCCAATCGTTGGTGATATACATTCGATACACTCAAGCGAAATGAGTGGTCGGTCATGTGTGGCTGAGTTGCAAGATGTTCTTGTTGAACTCGGTGTATTCTCCTCTAGAGATATACCAGCGGAAGGTGATCCCATACCTTGTCATAGTTGGAAAACCAAATACCCAATACGTGCTTGCGGTTTTGATTGTATATATATGTGGAACGTGAGATGCAAACGTTCCACTAGATTGTTATTTACTTGATTTAGACATTATTATAATATCAAAAGAGTTTTGATATAAAGATAAGTCAAGTGTTTGGATTTTCATAAGGGAAAAACCCGTTCCGTGTTATACGACGTGGTCTTATGAGATATCATTTAGTTTTCTGAAACTGTTTTAAACTGTTTACTCATACCAGTCCCATGACTGACCCGGAGTTTACTTTGTTGTTTTCCCTAAACTCTTGGGTGCCTAAATTTGTACGGGCAGTCAAGTAGTCGGGAATTTACAGATATACTGGAAGAGCTTGGAGCAAGAGGCTTCAGGATCATATAGCTATAGTTATTTCTGCTGTGTTGTAAGTGATGTACTTTGATATTGATGTATATTCAAGTACAGATGTATATTTCAAGTTATGTTATATATATTATATGTTATTCGTTCCGCCGTGAGATTCGTGTTACTCTGATGTTGTGTTCTTCCTCTTCTTCTATTCTAAGTTTCTATCTTATCTATCCTCACCCTCTAACTTCTTTCTATTAATGGTTCGAATTTCCGTGATATTTGGGGTTGGACTTGTGTTTTTGGTCAGCTCAAATTCTACCGTATTTTCGGGTCATTACATTGGGACATGACGACGATCACAAATCCTCGAGATGGTAACCATTGTCGTCGTCAACCAAAATTACCGAATTTTCATCGATTTACAATCATGTTACGACTAAAATCGAGAAATCACGCGTAATTGTTCGATAGTTTAGTCAAAGTCCAGGTGTATGCTCTAATCCTATGTGCCAGGATGAATTGTCAACTCAATTGTGGGTAGCGAAAGTTTTGATTCAATCTTACGACATCGGGGAAGCGATGTGAACACCCAAGTAAGGAATCGAAAACTCGGAATTTCGAGTGATAGTCGCAACACATTGTGAAAGCGGGGCTTGAAATCACAAGGCCAAGGAAGAATCTCGTATCCTTTTCTGGGGATATGAAATTTCGTACCCTTAAGAGGATACGAAATTTCGTATCCCTTTCAGGGGAACGAACTTTCATACGAAATTTCGTATCCCCAAAAAAGAGGGATACGAGCACCATCTTTCCAGACCGTAAACACTTCGGCTCCCCCTCCAAAGCACCGCGTCCCATTATCCATCACTTTTCCCGAGTTTTCAGCTCCTTTTCTTATCCAAAGTCTTTCTCCATATGACTCCTCCTCTCCCAAATCACCTCACCGACAATCTTGAGCGCACACGCTAGACTTAGACTAGGACCATGAAGGCCAATCTCGATTTCAATTTGAAGCTCAGTCTCAAGCCTACTCAGACCGACTCCAGGCATGCCACGAAATCCGCTTCGGGATCCGTCCGAGCACTGTGGCTGAGCTCGAGTTGAAACTCAGCTCCGTACAAATGATCAAGATCAAGTCAAGACCCCGCCTATAAATCAAAGTTCAGAGTATTTGAGTTTTCTAGTCAAATTTGCGTAAGTCACGGGTTCAGGAAAATTAAAAAAAGAAGGGAGAACGGAGGAGGCTGCTGAAATTTATAGAAGAGAAGGAGAATTTGGGCCTAGCCCAATTGACGATTCGTATCCCACGTAGGGATATAAAATCTCATATCCCAGTGGGATACAAATTTTTGTATCTTACCTGGGACCCGAAATTTCATATCCCCACGTAGGGGTACGAAAATCTCGGGCTCCCTTTGTGCGGGGTACGAAGCTTTATATATATATATATATATATATATATATATATATATATATATATAGATATAGATATAGATATAGATATAGACACACACACACATATATATACATTTATATACAATACACACACATGTATGTGTATATATATATATATATGTGTGTGGATATATCTATAATATGTATGCGAGAGTGTATGATATATGTGTACGTACATAATGACGTTATGTAGATGTATACCTTTCACATGCAAGATCTTGGATTCCAAGCATTCACAAACATATACTTATATACATTCACACCTACCTATGTGTATGCATTTCACTTCATTTTTCACCATCCAGTCGCATCACACAAATCCACGTGAAAACATGTGAGTGTGTGCATGACACCATTACAATAACAGCTCATCTACATAACAACGTAAGCGAGAGTCGGTGAATAACCTTTATATTCATAAGTTGACGGGGATTAGACATTTAACAAGAACGTTTCACTCAACTCAAAGCACATCATGTCAAGACAAGACTTACTTTGGGGGGGGGGGGGATGTTAATCGGCCTTTTGGCCCGGTTTCAAAAAGTGTACTAAACACGCTCGAATCAACACATCGCGTGGCGTCAAAGCCTGAAGTGTCGCAAAAGCACTAAGGACTCGAGCACAAAGGAAATCTCACAAGAAAAATCCTCACAGCTCCTTAAAACAATGCATTATTCATATTTCATACCCCCAACTTATGCATTTCGAACCCTCGGAATGCATATGTTTCAGATCCCCCAAACACACATTTCAACCCCTTGCATTTCATGTCCGAGAACTTCGACTCGCTCAATTGTAGCACGCTTCGAATCCCTACGTATCGCATGCTTCGATTCCCTCCACTCCAGGTACATTTCAGATCCCACGCCTTCGAAACCCTTCATGCATAGCATATCCCTTAGATACGAGTTCGTATCTCTTAGGGGTTACGAAAAACTCATATCTCCTAGGGATACAAAGAAACCATATCCCTTTGGGGATACGGGAAACTCGTATCTACCGGGGGATACAGAATAACTGTATCCTTCTAAGGATACGCTATTTCATGTCTCTCTGGAGGGATATGATTTTCTATGCACATCTCAAGGGGGGTTCGAAGATGCGAACGAAGGTTTCTCAGAGGATACAAAAATGCACTGTATGGTCCCCAAATCCTACCTACTCCCACCTAACCCTTCCACTATAAATACCCCTTGCCACGCGTCAAAGGGGTTGGATTTTTGTTGACTTGACATCTCTTAGAGCTCCAAGAACTCATTAATGGCAATCTTACTTGAGGAAGAAGAAGCATAAAACCCACTTTTTCCTAAGGCTCATACATGAGAATTATGACTCCAAATTACACGGAAACACATGTAATCAAATGCCTAGATGTTGTTAATAGCTTGTAGTCCATTGTTATGAGTAAAATATCAACAAACTCCTTCAAAGTGGACGAAGGCCCCTCCTGGAACTAAACCACTAAAAATCTACTATGCTATTTACTGCTTTTTGCACTTCTTTTCCCATGCGAAACATAATTATCTAAGTAACAGAGAATCTTTGAGTGTTATGACATTTTTTGCCTCAACATGTACTATGATTCATTTATTACTAAGTCATATATCCATAATATTAACATCTCACCTACTCTATTTGATGTATTCTAACATATTTATTTTATTTCAAGCCAAGACTCTACACTTACATGAACTCGCTTACTTTTATATTTTGAGCTAGCATTGAAGTAGGCTATTTTGACCATTTTAGTTTACTTTATACTTTTATATATTGACATTTAAAAATTTATGTCATGTATGTAATTTAGTAGTCGTTGTGTATCCAATACAGTATTTTGGATATGTTGACACAATTTTTGGTCAAAGCCGTCACACATGGAATTTCTGGTTAACAACGTGCTCAAACATTGAGAACATCGTCAGAAGACACAAAGCGATTTGGTCGAAGTCGCAAAGCAAGGCTGTCACAATGCAATGTACTATGATTTATTTATTACTAAGTCATATATCCATAATATTAACATTTCACCTACTTTATTTGATGTAGTCTAACATATTTATTTTATTTCAAGCCAAGACTCTACACTTACATGAACTCACTTACTTTTATATTTTGAGCTAGCATTGAAGTACGCTATTTTGACTGTTTTAGTTTACTTTATACTTGTATATATTGACATTTAAGAATTTATGTCATGTATGTAATTTAGTAGTCGTTGTGTATCCAATACAGTACTTTGGATATCTTGACACGCTTTTTGGTCAAAGTTGTCACACATGGAATTTCTGGTTAACAACGCGCTCAAACATTGAGAATATCGTCAGAAGATACAAAGTGATTTGATCGAAGTCGCAAAGCAAGGCCTTCGCAACCCAATTTATATCAAGAGAACTACTCGGGACTTGAGTATAATCTTATTTTGATCGACATTCACTTGGATGAAGTGACAAAGTATTGAAAAGCACGGACTTTGCATGGATGAAGCAACCATCCAGGTCTCGGGTCGCGGGTCTCAGGTCACAGGTCTCAGACATTAGACTCGCTCCGGGTCTAAAACATTAGAACCTATCAACATTTGCTTGGATAGGGTAGCATGTGACCTGCGGGTAGGCCCCTACCCGCGGGTAGGACATGACCCGATCCGCATGGGACATTTCCTGCACATCATGTATTGACCTAGTCCTAAGGCAATATCTATTCGGATTGAGCTACACTTGGCGCATGATCAAGAGAGGATTTCTCCATGTTTTCCACCTTATTTCAAGACTCAATGGACGCGCCATGTGGCATCCAAGTCGAAACGTGTCGATAGCTATAAATACACCATTTGAAGGGAGTTTTCTCCTCTCCACTTACATGGCTTCCTCCATTACTCTACGCAAGGACATTGTTACAACATCACAACAATTTCATGTACTTAACATGAGGATTTTGTGTATAATCAACTCTCTTTTCTCCTCTTTCTTACAAATGTACCGATCTCTTTTGTAATTTATCAGTATAAATAAAAGATTATAAAGTGGACGTAGGCTTGGATTGAGCCGAACCACTATAAAAACCTCGTGCGTCCCTTGTTATTTACTATTTTCTGCATTCTGTGATCTATGAATTGTGATCGTGAGGACTTCACACTACATTCGGTTGTTAGTTTCTTTTTTGCTTTAACATTTTGGTGTGCAGTAAGGGGGCTACATGCTAGTACTTCTTATTCTAGCTTTAAAGGAATCAAGTTACTTGGCAATTGGATTAATGATCAAATGAAAGAAAGATGGAACCTTCTCTCGTGTTAGGGATATTAGCACCGAAGGCGCTAGAAACGAGACAAACCAGGAGGCTTCCTCTCATGGATATCCGTCAGCATATTTGACTAGAGATGAAATGGATGTAGTTATCGCTTAGTTGAAAAGCCAGATGGCAAGGCAAGACAATCTCCTCCGAAAACCCAAGAGACGATAAACGGATTCTTTGCTCGGATGGATGGAAGGCTAGGCAATGTTTGACTAATTGGAAATGGCAAAAAAGTAACTCGAACAACTAACCTCACTCGGGTCGGATCGGGTCCTACCCAACCCACTAGCACCTTGAACACAACTCAACCAGAAGCCACCTTCGACCGGGTTGGATCGGGTCCTACCAACCTGTGGAAACTGCAGCACTACCTTATCTTGGGGGAAATCGCCTCCCTCCTGGAAATGATCTACATGCAACTCGAAACGTTTTGGATGAAAACGTCGGCAACGCTGGGATCACAACATACCCAAGTCAAGCTAGACCCACCTCTGCTCCAATCTGCATGAACTTCAAAACATCGTAATTCAATAAACAACAACATGGAACAACTCGAGCTAGAGCTCAAGGACTAGGTCGGGTCGAACCATTCGACCCACGACCCGAGGGAAACCTCGACCCGAACGTCGAGAATCAACATGCACATACTCCTCTTGGACTTGATGCTGGGGGCACCAGCTCCGATCTTGGAAATTAGTAGCAAGTTTTTGATGACAATCGGCTTGCAACTCTGATTTACCACCTCTCGAGAGGCTACACTTCTCAGGATGATACAGATCCTACTGTGCATTTGATGCGCTACGAGTGACATATGGAAGTTCAATCAGCATCGTAAAACGTCATGGCTAAATGCTTCCCTCTCTTCTTGACAGATATAGCTGTTATATATGGATTCAGTAACTGGAATCTGAATCGATCTACATCTGGAATATGTTGGTCGCTCGCTTTATTAAACACTTTTAGGTCCACATCGCTCGACCGAAGAGCGTCATGTCACTTACGTCAATCAAGTAGAGGTACGAAAAAACACTGCGTTCGTTTCTAGAAAGGTTCAACGCCGCAGTAGCATCCATTGACCCATCGCGAGATCTCGGCAAATTCTACCTTGAAGAAGATAGATTTATGCTGGAAGAAGATGCAACTTCCAAGAAAGACATTCACAATGTTAACATGCTTAAAGGTGGAGAACCGTCTGATTCTGGAAAAGGCAATGATAAGGGAAAAGGAATGGCTGCTGTCAAGAATGCACACAATACTCAGTCACGGAGAATGCCCAGATATGAAAAGTACACTGAACTTAGTGCTTCACTATTTGATATCTACATTGATACGAACAGTACAATCTCCTACCCAAAGCCTCCTAGGACAGAAAGAGTGTGATTCTGGACTACACTGAATATTTCATGATATAGATGGTCATGATACGAATGATTGCAGGCATCTGCGAGATTTGACTAAGGAGTGATTCAGACATGGGGAGCTGCCCGAGTATGTGAAACAACCAACAGCGCCTGCACCTACGTTGCCACCTTCTTCTCCCGGGAAAGGGAATGATCCTAGATCGAGCTCTTATAGGATTATCATCAACTGATCTAGATGATATCAGCCTGGATTTTATGCATTTCTTAGGATTTAATTTATGTTTGCCGCTTTCTTTAGATTTTACGATTGGCTAAATCGAAGTACACATGTACATGGTTAGGATTTAGCCCTAAAGCGTTCTCTGGATTTGATGATAAACCAATAAGGATTTGCTTTGGTTTTTATTTTAATTTAATAAGGAAGGACTTTTCGAGCATGGATTATGTTCGGCAAATTTAAGTGTCATGTCAGGTTGTGGCAAGATTCTTGATCTTAACTAAAGTATAGCTTATACTTATCTTGGACCCTAGGAATGGCTTGAGCCTAGGGATGAACTATCTTGTTAGGTTATGGAAAGTACAACTTTATATCAATTAGAGTATGGATTTATTCACTTTGGATTCTTAAGTATGGATTATACCCAGGAATGATGAATGGTCTTGTCAGGATCTAGCAAAGGAACTCAATAAAACTCGAGTACAGATTATGCTTAGTTTGAACTTTCAGGTATGGCTTATGCCTGAAAGGTTAGATCATTTGCCAGGACTTGGCAAGATGATTCGACTGTCTCTTGAGTTTGGATTACGCTCAACTGGGTTCCTAATAATGATTTATGCTCGAAAAGGTTAAGAGTACTGTTAGGATTTGATATATGTGCTGGCCTCTTTTTATTTGTAGGTATGGATTATTCTCACAGCTGGTAGGGTTGGCATGGCCCTGGTTTTCTTGGATTTCTTCAAGCCTTAATACGGTCCCAAGCGATCATTGGTTTTCTGGCCTTAATATGATCGGGCGCGATCGTGGCATTCTGGACTTCTATGGACTATGGATTTCTCGGATTATGCAGAACACATCTTCCTTTCTCTAGAAAGATATGTTACGAGGGGAAAATTTATTGACACGCTTTTCGGTCAAAGCCATCACACATGAAATTTTTCGTTAGAAACACGCTCAAACATTGAGAACATCATCAGAATACACAAAGCGATTTGGTCGAAGTTGTAAAGCAAGGCCGTCACAACCCAAATTCTATCAAGAGAACTACTCATGACTTGAGCATAATCTTATGTTGATCGACATTCACTTAGATGAAGTGACAAAGTATTGAAAAAACTCAGACTTTGCATGGATGAAGCAACCATCCAGGTCCCGGGTTATGGGTCTAGGACATTAAACCCTCTCCGGGTCAAAAACATTAGACCCAAGCAACACTTGCTCGGATAGGGTAGGACGTGACCCGCAGGTAGGATGAGCTCCCTACCAGCGGGTAGGACATGACCCGTTGGTATCCCCCTACCCGTGGGTAGGACGCGACCCGATCCGCCTGGGACATTTCATGCACATTATGTATTAACTTATTCCTAAGGCAATATTTACTCCTATCAACTCGGATCGAGTTACGCTTGGCATGACATGATCAAGAGAGGATTTCTCCACGTTTTCCACTTTATTTCGAGACTCAGTGGATGCGCGCCATGTGGTATCCAACTCGGAACCCACCGATGGCTATAAATACACCATTTGAAGGAATTTTAAGGGACTTTTCTCCTCTCAACTTACACGGCTTCCTCCATTACTCTACTCAAGGACATTGCGCCAACATCATAACAATTTCATGTACTTAACAGAGGATTTCGTGTATAATCAACTCTCTTTTCTCCTCTTTCTTACAAATATACTAAACTTTCTTGTAATCTGTCAATATAAATAAAAGATTATAAAGTGGACGTAGGTTTGGATTGAGCCGAACCACTATAGAAACCTCACATGTCTCCTGTTATTTACTGTTTTCTGCATTCTGTGATCTGTGATTGTGAGGACTTCACACTGCATTTGGGTGTTAGTGCCATTGTTTGGTCTAACATGATATTATATTGCGACCTACGACTTTGATTCAGATTTAGTTATAATATTCATTGTTTTGAAAAAAATTAATGGTACTTTTACTACTTTGTACTATTATTGTACGTGTTAAAATTTTTAGTTCAGATCATTAGAAGGTAATAAAGATGTTTCAATGTTAGTATAAAGATATATTCACATTTGACTATTCTTAACTAGCTATATTCTTCGAATTATTAGATGAAATTGCTTGTAATATTCTTGAATAATATGGGTATAGCAGTGGAGTCACTACATATTTTTCTTGAATTTGGCTCAATAGAGCATTAAAACTTAATATTTAAAAGGTCGATGATTAAAAATAGGATGTAATCAAATTAGTTAAAAAAAGAACATCACTAAATACATATAAAAGCAAGCGTACTTAAATAAGATTCTCAAACTGGCCCTATTTGAATTTTATGTGGCGATAAGAGTTGTAAGGACCATTTATTTTTCAATTGTCTTTTTTCTAAATACATTTAGGAATGACTGTATAGGACATCATAGACCCAACCTTCTCATGACTCAATCAACTTAAGTGCTAACATATTGCTAACATACACACATTTATTCATTTATATTTTATTCCACTAAGTGGTACATTAAATAAAAATAACAAAATATTAACAATGAATGGAGAAGATAACAAAAAATACATGTAGCATAATAATGCAAAATGTTTTTTGTTACCATTATACAATTATTAGCAACAAATCCATTGACTAACAACCCAGAGGATTCCAATCATAGAAGTCATAGATCAAGAATCATGAAATTTGCATAAAAAATAAAGAATATTGCAAATTCATAATAGTTCGGCAATGTGCCTATGTTTACTATGAGATAATATATTATTTATATTGTTAGATCATAGTACGTACTAGCTTAAGTACAAGAACGTAGATGAAGAAGTTGAAGTTTGAATTCAGCAGAGTCCCTAAGTAGAGAAGCCAAAAAAGAAGCCATTTTCCATATCCCAATTCCTATAATTATGGCTGTAAATTTTCTTGGGTTGACATAAAAATCCACCTAAATACCAGGCTAGTGGGTGAAATCGATTTAGCCAAGTATGTTTTAGATCTCTTCAGATCCACTCCTATCTGAAGGGTTCAAATCGACATCGATCCGGGTCTATGGCAAATGGACCCAACCAGGCTCATGCACTCTGCTTCCATTTCAATCGAATTGTTCTTTTAGTGTGTTTACTCCTTTGAATAACACAGACTCGATGTGTCTTAACCATGTTAATCCGAGGAATTCAAATCCATGTTGATCCCTTCTAGTTGGGTAGGCTGATCTTCTCTACGACATGATCATCAGACTGATCTGATCCTTCAGACCAAGTTTCTCAATTGCCGATGCTTTTTTCATGTCATTCTAAGTACATGTAACTTCAAGTTATCATCCATACATGATTTTCGATCCATCTCGGTCATCACTTTGGGTTATCTACCTTGATGGCTGAGTAATCCAAATATCCAAACTAAAGTGCAAAAGCTTGTAAAATTCGGGTTAACACTTGCCCTTGAAACATATTTTGTAGGGGAAAATGTGTCTTTTATTATCAAAAAATCAAAAGTTTGAAGCCAATAACCCATATTCCATTGGGAATCTGACATACGAAGCCGATATCTGAAAATCAACATCTGATGACCAAATCCATCATTTCTCCAGATCATTTATATAATCCACATCCCTTTCAAATGTAAAGGCCAATATCGGAATCCCAAATTCGATATTTCCATAACCATATCTAAAATTCATAGCTTTTCTGGGCTATAATCCAAATCAATGGCCTCTTCAGATAACCCTTGATGGGTATAATCCACGCCTATAAATCCAGTCGAGCGATAAGATAGCTCAACCTTTGCCAAGAATAATCCATATTTATTGATGGATCATACCACTTTATTGAGTCCTGATAAAGCAATCAACACACCACTGAGCATCGTTTATACTCAGCAAGTATTAAGTTATTATAAATAAATTTTGGTTTTTGATTCTACACTTCGCAAGTATAATCCATACATCAAAGTGAATCTTACTAAAGTTTAAAAATAATTTTATTCCAAATCAAAAAAATAGAACTAGTGGTTTATTGCCTCCCCAGATCAATTTTATTGCAAATCCAAATAAAGAGGACTAGTGTCTCAGATCATGCCTTAAAACCAAATTTTTATCTCATACACATGCAAGTGGCTTAAACATTTTTATATGAATTTGTCCAGCCAAGGAAGCTGAACTATTTATCATCGGCTAAAATCATGTCTTGGGACTAATCCATAATCCCATACAGAGCTAAGATGGCGTACAGGTACAAAGTCCAAATCCGAAACATTAATTGATTATAATCCCACACGATCTAGGTCCTGGGTTTCTCCAATTTCACGCGGATGATGGTTGCTTATGTTCCGTCATCGCTAACCCTTTTCTAAATATATTGTGCTAATTTTCCACTTTTGACACACTCCTCAGTCATATCTTTAAATAATGACACTTCCTTGTAGCATAATCATCCATATCATGAAGCAAACAATGTTTACCTAGAGTTATTTCCTATTCTATGGTTTCCCTTTTAGTTTTTTTCCTGAAAGGAAGATAATCATGAGTCTCCTGATAAATGTTTTCCAAGCTTGCATCCAAATCCATATACAAAGAGAATTTAGATTCTCTACGTTTCTTATTCAGTTGACCGTATCCATCAGTAGCCTTTATTATTATTTTATCCTTTACTAAATTGGATGGGATTCCATCCTTAACCGCATTAACCTTAAGAGTCGCTCTACCTAACCTTTTTTTAAAGGCAAATTTATTCTTTATATCTCTAATCGATTTAAAAAGTTACATGACTTCACCACAAACAATACTAATTATAACACTCTTGTTGACTCAAACATACAGTATTGAGAAAAAACAAAAACATATATACAATTAATCCAGAAAAAACTCAAAGCTGCATGTCTACAAAATAGCCATAAGAACATTTCTTTATTGTATCTCTTATCAACACCTTGAGCAAGCTGCCAATCCCCAGTATCAACATACATAACAAGAAAATCAAGTGCACCAAAAACAACACTTGATCCCTGGACCAAATCACACTAATCCTCCCATCTACAGATAAGAATTTCTGAACCAAAATTACTAAAACTACAAAAACCAAATACGAACATGACTTCATAAATGAACCAGCTTCAAAGCAGATCATTCTTAAATTGGATTCCTCTTAGTATGTCGTGGTGGAAATTTCATAGAATTAGGCAAAATATCTTCTAGAGAGTAATCAATACCCTCATCCAAATCATCATCAACATTTCCAGCGGCCTTCTTCTTACGAGCACGCCTCTTGGCATTCATAAGAGCAGTTTTAGTTAGTGTCGAGGTATTTGGTGATGAAGTAGAATATGTCATAGTAGTAGAAGATGAAACAGAATGTGCCTTAGTGGATTGTTCCAAAGTAGAAGGAGATGAAACAGAATGTGCCATAGAAGATTGTGCCAAATTATAAGGGGGTAGAAAAATAATATGAGGTGGGAGACTTAAATGCGAGTAAGGTGGAGAGGAAGTAGTGACATAATTTATTTTACCTACAACGCACTTTGAAGTTGACTTATCATCTTGCCCAATATCAATACCCTCATCAACTCCGTCCCAAAATTTCCCTTTAAGTCTTGATAATGAAGCTGATGAAGGACCATTACTTTTATCACTCAAACCAGAGTGGCTAAACGATGAGGAGGAGGATGCTCGAGATGAGTTAATAATAAAATTCACCTGAATACCTTGCGGGGTCTCGTTCCGAAGAAACCTTGAATTTTGAATTATCCAATACCCCTAAAAATGCAACCATTGAAACCATAGAAAAATCTAGTCGATCTTTCAAAATGACAGCCAAAGTAAATATTTAAAGAAACCCACATAATCTCTCCAGTACTCTGCTTTATCATCATCAAACTTATTACACTCCTAGATCGTGTGATATCAAACAGAAATTGTTTCATGAACCGTTCTACAAGCTCATTCCCACTTCCTAACATATGGTAGCTATATATGATAGATAAAGAGGAAATCATTTTGTCATTACTATGACCGATACCCTTAGTACTTCCATGCGTTACATGTACCGCATAAAATGGATGGTTGGATCTTTCGTCTCATTATAAGCTTCTAATGCCAGAAGATTGAATTCCGGCAGATTCCTTAAATTCCTTATGTTCAGGAGAAATAAACTTCAATTTAAACTATCCAAATCTTGTTCAGATAATAATCCTCTTGAAACCCAACAAATAATGTTTGCGATCCCATTATATTGTCCAAACATTATCTCTAGTCATAATCAAAAGCATACGCATCTCGAGTACTATACCCATCCGAACCAAAGTGTCTGCCTATAGTTACTAGAATAAAATCGGTATTGATTTGATGAGTGGGATTAGTTCTAAATTGATACCAAACCGAATTCCTTGAACAAAGTCTACCCTATAGTTATGAAAGGCGCGTCGAGGCGCACACCATGGCGCAAGGCGAGGCACGACCCAGCTTTTGCGCCTTTTTACGATAAAGTGCGGTAAATATGGGAAGGCACACTAAATGGTGCAATAGGCGCACGTGGCGCATGTGGTGTCGGACACACAAAAAGTGAGTCTTTTTAATAATCTGATGGTTTTTTCTTGTTTATTTTATGTTACATATTTTTCACTATACATGAAATGTGAAGAAATTAGTACTAATCATATAATTGTGTTAACTATATATTTTGTAGATTCTAGTGAACAACTTTTATATAATTCTTTTTGCACAATTCTAGTGAACATCTTGTTTAAAACCAATACCATGACCCCCACGTTACTGATTTCACGAATCAATTCTCAAATCTTGAATTCGTACAATGTCCAAAGCCATTCAACCCTTTTGGGGTTGCCTCCATTTTGAACTGGATTAATACCGACTCTAGAGTCGGGATCAGTAAATAATTTTAAGGGAATATATCCTCGAGTCAACCATTTCATCTTCTGCTCTGCTAGGTTCGAGTACAACATTTCCTTCCTGTAAACTTACCTATTGTTTGATTTGATTGAGGATGTTAGCCATCACTCCTCTTGCTTCCTTAACAAATCCTCTTGGCGTTCCAACTTAGATTTCAACTGTTTGATCACTTCATCCATCTCTTTCCTAGTGATATAGGTAGAGGAGTGTAACTACCCAACAGAAAATTCAACACTCGAATTTTGACAATAATACAGAATCATGTATTACTTGTCAAAACTCAAGTATCGAAAATACCAGATAGTTAATATAAAGAAAATTAGAGGATAGGAAAGGAAAGAAAGAAATATTAGAATAGAATAAAAGAAGAAGAATCACAACATAGAATCTTATATCACAACGGGATAAATATAATATATAAATAAATCTTTATAAAGAATTTTTATAAAAACTTACATTCATCAGAACATAGCAAACAACCAACACATCTGGATAGTTATAACAATCCGCCCTCATATACAACACACATCAAAATAAACAACAATGCGACTAGACACCTCCAGCATGTCTTCTAAAGTTCGTAGCATCCTAACCTTAACCTGTAAACACTACAAGAAAATATGGTACGCATAGCACTGTATCATAGCCTTACATTAAAGTGCTATAATAAAATAATTGAAGAAAAAGAAATAATGTATAAATTGTGCTATAAAAAAGAAGCAAAAAAATAACAAAGAGGATTGAGCTATACATAGATGTACTCCGCTATGTTAACGTTACTCATCTAAAAGGCGGGAGCGAAAACAACGTGGCGGGACAAAATAAAAATGAGGCCGCAAAAGTAAAAAGAAAAAAAATCCCTCCATCACTTCAGTCTCTACCGAATATCTCCCAATCCCTATTTCAGATTCACTCCATAAACTCCCTCTAGAAAGTCGGCCATCTCCGATTAAATCCAACATCCAGGTCGATCATCTCCAATTCACTCAACTGTAAACCAAGAGCATCTCCCCGATTCACACAGATTCTTCCAAATCAATAGTGGGCGTTTTTTATATTGGTAATATTTTTATTACTTTCTTCCTTTTATAAATTGCCTTCGCTCGATATTTGTCTTTCTTTTTTAACTGAAACCCTAACAATCGATCCATGGTGATAGCAGTTAGTATATCTAGCTTTATTCGAAGATGTCATCATCAGATTTGTAAAAAGTCTTGAACTTCTTCACTTTTATTTTGAATATCACTGTTTTTAATTTGGGTTTTTTTCAACTCAAAAATTGTTTTAGTACATAAGAGCGAAACCTTATTAAACATACGAGCGAAACCCTATTAGACATACTGCAATTCACTATGCATGTAAGTTATATTGCCTAGAATTTTACTATGATGTCTGTCTAGTTGTATCTGATTATTGGTTTAGATTACATTAATGTAATAACCTGGAAATTCTGAACCAGTTTAAAAATTTTATTTTGGCAATTTTAGCGAATTTGAATATTTAAAATAGATTATTTTAAATAAAATCGACGAGAAATTTATTTTTAATATATTTAGAACGTATATAATTATATACGTCGTCGTTGGAATATAAATAATTATATATATAATTATAAATAGAATTGAAAATGGCGCTGTAGTTCGATAATTCGATTTCAAACTTCAATTGAATGTACCGGGTGCAAAACAATCCGGATTTTAGTGAAACCAAAAATAATGGGATCTAATTGATAATATCTTTCCAACGAATCCGAATAATTAAATTTCATAGCGGGGATCAAAAGATATGTCCAGTTGAAAATTCTGAATAGTCGCTATGGAATTCAAGCCCTTGAAAATGGACATTTTGCAAACAACCTCGGATTTCGACGAAACCACTTTTGTTGGATCCGCAGTGTCAAGTTATTGCTAGATTCCAAATTTCATAATTTTTAGAATCAATATGTGAGCGTGGTAAAGGAAAACGCGTTTGACCAGTTTCAGTTGATTTTAATCGACTGAAAAATGGCCATTTTTCTAACGGTCTCAGAATTCGACGAAACTAGTTTTGTTAGGACCGTATCGTCAATGCGAAGCTAGAAAATATTTTTCTGTAATTTTTCGAGTTAGTATGTGACCCCGGTAATTTGAAATGTACGTTTAAAATTCAATATAGTGATTTTAATGTAAATTTAAAGGAAACTGATTGTAACAGCCGAATCAGCCTACGATACATATCCCATTGTGTTCGGAACGGGGGTAAAACGCTATAGATGACAGGCGGTGGGCCTCGTTTCGAGGTCGTATGCGAAAGTCATCTTTTCGCAATTAAAATAATTAAAAATTAATACCCTCCCCTCTCCTTAACTACCCAGGCCCCCCCCCCCCCGATTTCATTTGATAGAAAAAAAAAAGAGAAAACCTAAATCTAAAATTGCACCCCTCGTCGCTCCTCCAATTGATCCCCCACCGCCGAGCCTACCCCCCCAGGCGGCGCGCCGACCGAAGCTCCCCCCTCTTGCGATTGCCGATCAGACCCCCCCCCCCCCAATCTTCTTGCGCGATCGACGAAAACACCCCCCCCCCCCGAAGCGAACCCCACCATCGACCGCTACTCCCTCCCCCTTCCACCGCGACGTTGCTGAGACCACCCCCTCTCTTCGAAAATTAAGTTCTTTCTTTTATATTTAATTTAAATCAGTTTTTATATTTAATTTAAATCAGTTTTTATGTTTAATTTAAATCAGTTTTTGTGTGTATTTACATAGTAGGAAAATCAGTTTTTAGCAAGCAAAAGATTAGTTTTTTTAAAGGGAAAAAGATTAGATTTTTTAAAATGCAAAAGATTAGATTTTTATAGTTGAAAAGGCGATATTTTTATATTATAGAAAGGCTAAAAATATAATTTTTATATAGTAACGAATATAAAGATTTGATTTTTATATTAGTAGAAGGTCAAAATATGATTTTTATATTTTTAAAGTGTTAAAAATATTAACTTTACTATATAGAAGATGTAAAAATATGATTTTTGTTTACGTAGAGGATTAAAAATATCATTTTTACATGATAGGAATATTAGAAATGAAGTCTATATATTTAAAAAGGCGAAGTCTATATATTTAAAAAGGCGAAGTCTATATATTTAAAAAGGCGAAGTCTATATATTTAAAAAGGCGAAGTCTATATATTTAAAAAGGCGAAATCTATATTTTTGAAAAGGCGAAATCTATATTTTTATAAGGGCGAAATCTATATTTTTATAAAGGCGAAATCTATATTTTTTAAAAAAGGCGAAATCTCTATTTTTGCAATGGAATTTTTATCTATATGACATTGAAGTAAAATTTTCATTTTTATATATTGAATAGCATAGTAAAAATTTGATTTTTATATACTGAATAGCATAGTAAAAATTTGATTTTTATATATTGAATAGCATAGTAAAAATTCGATTTCAAAATATATTGAATAACGAAGTAAAAATTCGATTTTACAAAATTCGATTTTTACATATGTAGTGTCTACAGCAACGAAGATGACAAAAATGCGATAACGAAGAAGATTTCTATCAAAGAAGAGTCAAGATGATTGGATAGCTATATGTGAGAATTTCTCACTCTTCAATTTCTTTTCTAGTTATATATATACTAGGATGCAGACGGTGTTTAGTAGCACCCGACACCCGTCATCCATAGACCATGGATGGCTTGTTTGTTAAATTGTTTGGTTGGGTAGTTGGTTAGTTTATTTTGTTTGAATTGAATTGTTTGGTGAAATGAAATTGATTTGATTGATGGGTGAATGGCGTGGGCCTTCACTAGACTGGGGATAAGGTTAGGCCTTGTCCCGTTTCTAGTATCGTGCCGTTATACCGCCGAAATTTTCTAAAATATGTTAGAAAAATAAAAATATCATTTTCATTGTGTAAATAAACTGAATAGAAATTCATGTGTTAAAATAAAATATTTGATCGTTAATAATATAATTTTTAACGTGAATGTGAATAAATAAATATTCATTTACAAACCGGACGGTTTGTTTATGTACACCTATTTGAAGGACATTGATTGGGACGATAAATTTTACACATCGCCCAACTGCACAAATAAAATCTGTGTTTGTTGATTTGAAACCCCACACGAGTGTTGGGATAAAATTTGAAATTCACTCATCCTGATTGATTAAATATGTCGATCGATTGATTGACAGGCTGTTATAAGCGTTAGATATCTATATTTGATGCTTATACAGTGTAGTGCACTTTGGTTGATGGTTGATTAATTTTCAATGCTATTATATAAGTGTGATGTGTGAAAATCCATATAATTAACATTATATGGTGATTGATTGGGCCTCATTCCAATTTAGAAAATAAAGAATAATATAATATAAATATAAATGTTCATGTGTTGACTGTACTCATCCGTTGAGATTAGTCATGTGTTGAACGAAATATTTTTATAATAAAAATTACATCTTTATCAATATAATATAAAGGTTCATGTGTTGACTGTACCCATCCGTTGAGATTAGTCATGTGTTGAACGAATATTTTAATAATAAAATTTACATCTTTATCAATATAAAATAAAGGTTCATGTGTTGACTGTACTCATCCGTTGAGATTAGTCATGTGTTGAACGAAATATTTTAATAATAAAATTTACATCTTTATCATATATAGAATTAGAAATCAACTGGAAAATAGATGAGATGAGTGGTCACCTGGATATTAATCTGATGTTGGTTTCGGCCTTCGGGGTTAATATTCAGGAAATCGTTCTCTCGCTAAATTACGGTTGGAGTCTGATTCAATATCAAACGATAGATACCTTAAATTTATAAAATATATTAAATAACAAAAATAGTCACACGGGGACAGTACTCATTCGTTGAGATTAGTCGTGTGTTAACAAATATAAATATTCATTTGTTGAATAGAACATTTGAAAATAGAAATATTTGAAAATGAAATATTTGGAACGAAATATTTGGAACGAAATATTTTAACAAAAATAGTCACACGTGGACGGTACTCATTCGTTGAGATTAGTCGTGTGTTGACAAATAGAAATATTTTGATAATAAGAAATATTTGAAATAGAATATTTGAAAATAGAAATATATGAAGCCGTGTTGATTAGATTAACGCCATTTTGACGTGAACGATATTTATATCGATTTTATTCATTTCGAATTGAATTGAATAGAAAACGATAACGAATTGAATTGAATTGAATTGAAACCAATTTGAATTGAATTGAATAGAAAAATCAATTGAAATGAATTGAATAGAAAACGATTTCGAAATGAATCGAATAGAAAACCAATTTGAATTGAATTGAATAGAAAAATCAATTGAAATGAATTAAATAGAAAACGATTTCGAAATGAATTGAATAAATAACGATTTTGAAATGAATTGAATAAATAACGATTTCGAAATGAATTGAATTGAAAACGATTTCGAAATGAATTGAATATAAAATGATTTCGAAATGAATTGAATTGAAAACGATTTCGAAATGAATTGAATATAAATAACGATTTCGAAATGAATTGAATTGAAAACGATTTCGAAATGAGTTGAATATAAAACGATTTCGAAATGAATTGAATATAAAACGATTTCGAAATGAATTGAATTGAAAACGATTTCAAAATGAATTGAATAAATAACGATTTCGAAATGAATTGAATATAAAATGATTTCGAAATGAATTGAATATAAAACGATTTCAAAATGAATTGAATTGAAAACGATTTCGAAATGAACTGAATTGAAAACGATTTCGAAATGAATTGAATTGAAAACGATAACGAATTGAATTGAATTGAATAGAAAACGAATTGAATTCAAATTGAATAAAACACGAATTGAATTCAAATTGAATAGAAAACGAATTGAATTCAAATTGAATGGAAAACGAATTGAATTCGAATCGAATTAAAATCGATTTGAATTGAAATCAAATAGAAATGAAAGTAAAAAGGATTTAAAATAGAAAAGATTCAATTTTGATTTGAATTTGAAATAAAGGTTGAAATTGTTTTTGAAACGAATTTAAAATTATTTACATAATTAGTTTTATATAGAAATCGATGAAATATATATTATATATATTATATATATAATATAATGGCCTGAATAGAACGCGCCGCGCTGCGGTAGTTCGTAAATTTCGACCATTTATTTCAAACGGACATTATGGGAGATCCGACCGTCGGATTCTCCTAAAACCGGAACCGTTGGGTTCGTAACGAAAATAGCTTTCTAACGAATATTAGAAATTTGAAACCTAACGGTTGGATTTGGAGATACGTCCAAATCAAATTTGGAAAAGGTCGCTGTAAGTGCAGTTCGATGGCCATTGTTGGAAATCGACTGTACGGGCCTTGATAAAATTATTAAAAGTATCAATAATTTGTGTAAAATCATAAGGAATGATTTGGGAAAAATTAGGATGAAAAACTCCATATTTGAAAAGATAAAAATGGATTTTTATCGAAATGAACTAGTTTTGAACTAAATTTAAAACCCAATTATTTTTAAATAAATAAATTAGATTTAAAAAGGGGTTTTAAATAATCGGAATTTCTAATATATTTAATTGGATTTGAAATGGGTTTATCGTGAACGGTGTTTTAAATAACACTAGTTCTTTAACCCGATAACAAATAGAATGTGATTTGGGTTTGTCGTGAACTGTGTTTTAAATAACACCTAGTTCTTTAACCCAGTAAGAGGAGTTTTAACTAATCTGCAATTAGATTGAAATGTAAATCTATAATCTAAATTATCAAATTTAGAAATGAGCGAGAATGGAGTATCGCCAGTTTTGCTCCAAAGCGATAGTTAAATCTTTAATTAGATTTGAACGTGAAATGGTAATTAATCTTACCGATAACACCATAGTATTAGATATGGAGTATTACCAGTTTTGCTTCATGGGATGAATAGGTTGGGAAATAAAATAAATAATTACTTCGGTGTGGTTCGCTAATCTCGACTAGTTTAAAAAAACCATAATCTGGTTTGAAATGACATCCAAAGGAAGATTAAAGGATAAATTTTAAAGAATTTATCTTGGATAAAATTAATGGGAACCTTTCCCTAAGAATGTGATTTTATGAATAAAAGAATATTCTGAATTGGAATGAGGCGTATGTTGTGTTTGTGTAACATTCGTTTTTAATATACGCGGGTTGTTCGGAAAGACCGGGTTTACACCCATTCTGAATAACCGATTCGACGATAAGTCGAAGAAGAAGACGGTGGTCGAAGACCGGAAGTCTTCACATCGTTTGGATAATTACTAACGATCCTGATTGGGCTGTACACCCAAGAGGATGGAAATAGTTGGTGGTCGTCCAGACGTACCTGGAGATCGATGGATATGCGAGGAAAGTGTCTCCGGTTTCGTTCAGACCCAGAACGAACTTGTAAATGGATTGTGTGTCTGACATGGGATTTTATTCTGTGTTGATTGATTTCTGTTAAATATATATCTGATTGGCGGCGGAGAATTAATTCTCTTGCTTAACGCCCTTCTCTGAGACGTACGAGCTTAGAGGTTATATATCGATAGATATCAATCGCATGGCATGAATTGCCTGTGTGGCATGCTGAGTTGCATGGATCAAGGCTTCTGTTGAAAAGCAAAGTCTTGTGGTTGATGATCAAAGCACGGCCTTTGTGGCGTAGCTTTGTGTATAACGTGAATTCGCGAGCCTCACACCTCGGTATGAGTCAAAAACGGGATGAGGACCCAAGGAGTGCATGACGTTTCTTTCTAGCTATGGTGGTGTCAGTGACTTACCAGCCCTGACATTTATATACTTTTCACCTATGTGGTTGTTGGAATGCGAGGCGCCTCGATTATAGGTGTGTAAGGACCGAGAAACGTGTGTTCAGGAATAACTAATCCTCTAACGTAAGTGAGGACCGGCCTTGGAGGATCCCAGGGTTGCCCAGAGTGCGTAGCCCTGAGACATTTGCTAGAGTGTCTCGAACGCGGAGAGGAGCTTGCCCCTTGCCTCGACTCATGACGGAAATCCAATTTCCAATACGTGTGTTGCGGTTTTAATTGTAGAACTAGTATGGCGTCATAGTAGATGGTAGCTATGCCGCCTATGATTGATATTTATGATTGAAAATTGTAACGACCCAGAAAATCTGAACCAATTTAAAAATTTTAAATTGGCTAAAATAATGGATTTTAATTATTTAAAATAAATATTTTAAATAATGGCGATGAAAAACTAAGTTTGAATCGACAATTGAAAATGAATATAATTAATTATAATTATAAACAAGGCCTGAAATGGCGTGGCAGTTTCAAAAATTGAATTCAAACTTTGTCAGACTATACCGAGTGCAAAACAATCCGGATTTTAGTGAAACCAAAAACATTAGGATCTAATTGATGATATCTTTCTAACGAATCTGACCAATCGAAATTTGATAGCGGGAATCAAAAGATATGTCCAGTTGAAAATTCTGAATAGTCGCTATGGAATTCAGGCCCTTAAAAATGGACATTTTGCAGATGACCTCGGATTTCGACGAAACCACTTTTGTTGGATCCGCAGTGTCAAATTATTGCTAGGTTTCAAATTTCATAATTTTTCGAATCAATATGTGAGCGTGGCAAAGGAAAACGCGTTTGACCAGTTTCAGTTGATTTTAATCGACTGGAAATTGGCCATTTTTCAAACGGTCTCAGAATTCGACGAAACTAGTTTTGTTAGGACCGTATCGTCAATACGAAGCTAGAAAATATTTTTCAGGAATTTTTCTAGTTAGTATGTGGCCCCGGTAATTTGAAATGTACGTTTAAAATTCAATATAGTGATTTAAATGTAACTTCAAAAGGAAACTGATTGTAACAATCGAATCAGCTTGCGATACATATCCCATTGTGTTCGGAATGGGGGTAAAACGCTATGGGCGACAGGCGGTGGGCCTCGTTTCGAGGTCGTATGTAAAAGTCAACCCTTTTTACCAAAATTAAATAATTAATTAATAAAAAAATATATTCCCTCCCTTTTATCTTCATTGGCCCCCCCCTGCCGTTCATTTCGATTTCAAAAGAGAGAAAAAAAACCTAATCAAATACGAGCCGCCGACGAACCTATCGCCGCCCCCCACCGCACGACCTCCTCCCTCCAGACATCGCCGTCGACGAAGAGGAAGACCCCGCCTCCACCTCGAAACCCTCGAACGTCCCCCAGATCGCTCGAGCTCCGCTGAAGCCCCCCCTCGTTCGCGACGCTGAACCGCTGACCGCCACCAGAAACCCCCCCCCCCCTTCGCAGCTACATCGGTGAGCATTTTCTATTTTTATTTGTTTATTTATTTTCTTTTTTATTTATTCTGTAAACTGATTATTATAAAGATTTAATAACTGAATTTTTTTTAAGAATGTAAAAACTGTTCCTTTTTTTTGTTAAGAATGTAAAAACTGAATTTTTAAAAAAGGAATTTTAAAAAAACTGATTTTTAGATAAGAAATTAAAAACTGATTTTTAGATAAAAGAAAAACTGATTTTTATGTTTTTAAAAACTGAAATGTTTAAAAGATTAAAAAACTGAAATTTTTAAAAGGTTTAAAAACTGAATTTTAAAAACTGATTTTAATTAAAAAGATAAAAACTGAATTGATTTTTAAAAAGTATAAAACTGAATTTTATAAAAGAATTGAAAACTGATTTGGTTTTTAAAAATTAAAAACTGATTTTTATTTTAGATAAGTAAAAACTGATTTGGTTTTTAAAAGTTAAAAACTGATTTTTTTTTAAAAAAAAAAAAAAGAGTAAAGCTGATTTTATAAAAAGAGTAAAAACTGATTTTGATTTTTAAAAGGTATTGAAAGTCGAAGTAAAAATCATATCTTTATATATTGAATAGCATCGTAAAAATTCGATTTTTACATGTGTAGAGAATACGGGAGAAAGCGACAGAAAGGCGAAGATTTCTCTAAGTGAAGTTGGATAGCAATTGGTGAGATTTCTGATTTAAAATTTATATATATGTGTGAAGTAAAAGTGAATTGCTATATATAAATATATATATATATATATATATACGCCCCTCGTCCACAAACCATGGACGATATTTATTGGTTGAAATTGTGGTGAAAATTGATTGATAGCGATTGATTGTTTGGGATTGTTTGTGATTGATATTGGTTGATTGTGGTTGAAAAATACCCGTTTGTGGTTGTGAAATATTTGGTTGAAACCACTTAGGATTAGTTTGTGGAATTGAAATAAATATATACATGCCGCCTGCGTGCGAACTAGATGCATGATCCCCATTGTCAAAAACCGCGAGGTTTTAAGGTAGAGCGAGGAGCCGTACTAGGGACGGTGCCGGTTTAACTACCCTGCCGTTATGCTGCCGAAATTTTGAATAATATTTGTGTGTTTGAATTATTTTCATATGCTTAAACTATATTTATTCATTGTATAGAAAACATTCATGTGTTGAATTGATATTCATTCGTTGTTTAGAAATTCATGTGTTGAATGGTATTCATATTTTGAAATAAATTGTTCGATAATAAAAATCACATTTTTATCTATATATAAAAACTATAGAAAACATTCATGTGTTGAATTGATATTCATTCGTTGTTTAGAAATTCATGTGTTGAATGGTATTCATATTTTGAAATAAATTGTTCGATAATAAAAATCACATTTTTATCTATATATAAAAACTATAGAAAACATTCATGTGTTGAATTGATATTCATTCATTGTTTAGAAATTCATGTGTTGAATGGTATTCATATTTTGAAATAAATTGTTCGATAATAAAAATCACATTTTTATCTATATATAAAAACTATAGAAAACATTCATGTGTTGAATTGATATTCATTCGTTGTTTAGAAATTCATGTGTTGAATGGTATTCATATTTTGAAATGAATCGTTTAATAATAAAAATCACATTTTTATCTATATATAAAAACTATAGAAAACATTCATGTGTTGAATTGATATTCATTCGTTGTTTAGAAATTCATGTGTTGAATGGTATTCATATTTTGAAATGAATCGTTTAATAATAAAAATCACATTTTTATCTATGTAAAGAAACTATAGAAAACATTCATGTGTTGAATTGATATTCATTCGTTGTTTAGAAATTCATGTGTTGAATGGTATTCATATTTTGAAATGAATCGTTTAATAATAAAAAACACATTTTTATCTATGTAAAGAAACTATAGAAAACATTCATGTGTTGAATTGATATTCATTCGTTGATTAGAAATTCATGTGTTGAATGGTATTCATATTTTGAAATAAATTGTTTGATAATAAAAATCACCTTTTATCGACTATATGAACTATATAGGAAAATAGTGTTATGAAATGAATCGTTTTACAATAAAAATCACATTTTTATTGTATGCATAAATCGTTGAAATGTGAAGTGTTAAAAATAGCCACTTGTTCAAAATAAACATATATGAGATGAAATATTCATTAATTAGCTAATGAAATGATTTGCACCTATTTATGTAACATTAGAATGAATGGAGTTTTTAAACCAAATAGAAATCAAATATGAAGTCGAATAGAAATTGATAAATGATAAGAACTGTATATATATGTACATGCAATATTCATTGAACAGGTTACAGCAAAGGGGCTAGAGAAGAGGAATAAAATTTTGTGCCCGACAAATAGGTACACATTTACTGATTTGTTTCGGTGATGATTTTGAGCCTGTTGGCTAGCCGCTTGGCTTCTTCTTTTTCTTTTTGAGATTAGAAGGACCGGGAATGCTATTTGCAATTTCCCGATGCTCCCGGTGCAGGGGAGGTTATGGTGAAATTTTTCCCAAATTTAAGGTGTTAGAAAAATATTTGAAGTGAAAACGATATTGAAATTGTTGAATGAACTATATTTATATAAATATAAATAAAATTAAAACGAAACGAAGCCGTGCAGTTCGTATTTTGAAACCGTGATTTCAAACGACTAGTGCGGGAAATCCGACCATTGGATTTTCCCGAAACCTCAACCGTCGGGTTCGCCTTGGAAATATCTTTCCAACGGCACCAACCTTGTAAAAATCCAACGGTTGGATTGTCTGGAATGTTTAATTCAAATCTGAAGAAAAACAGCGCCAGAAACGATTATATTTATTTATATATATAAATATAATTATATTTAATCGAATAACGACGCTGCAGTTCGTATTTTGAAATCGAAATTTCAAACGATTGTACCGGGAGATCCGACCGTCGGATTTTCCCGAAACTGGAACCGTTGGATTCGTTTTGAAAAGACCTTTCTAATGATGAAAATTTTGTGAAGATCCAACGGTTAGATTTTCAGATATGTGTAAATCAAATCTGGAGAAAAACAGCGCCACGGCCGCTTTATGGCCCGTAGCGTCGTTTTGAATAAAATGGCTATTTTAAAATAAATAAAAATAGCGATAAATAGTTATAAAATATCATAAGCGATATGGAATGGAAATAAACTGAATTTGCTTGATTTATGTGGCTTTTGATGGTTGAATGTGTTTGGTCTTAAAATTACATTAAAGAACACAATTGGTGTTGTCGAATAATTTAACCATTGAAATAAATTGATTTGAAATTCTAAATATACGTGAATTATTTGAGAAGGCCGAGTTAATTCTCATTTCAAATAATTGACCGACGATTGAAAGTCGAAGATGAAGACGATGGTCGAAGACCGGAGATCTCCACCTCGTTTGGATGGTAACCGAGGTCCTGATTGGGAGGCATCCCGAAATATGGATAATAAGTGGTGATCGTCCAGACGTACGTGTTGATCGAAGGGTTTGCGAGGTATTTAGTGCCTCCGGTTTCGTTCAGACCCAGAACGGACTTGTAAATGGACTGTGTGTCCGACATTGGAATTTGTTCTGTGTGATTGATAGCCATCAGTTGCACGGTGTGAATTGCCTGTGTGGCATGCTAAGATGCAGTGATCAGGGCTTCTGTTGAAAAGCAAAGTCTTGTGGTGATGATCAAAGCACCGCCTGTGTGGCGTAGCTTTGTGTCTAACGTGAATTCGCGAGCCTCACACCCCGGTATGAACCAGAAACGGGAGCAGGACCTCAGGGGGGACGTGCGTTTTCTTTCTAGCTAGGGTGGTGTCAGTGACCTACCAGCCCTGACATTTATATACTTTTCACCTATGTGGTTGTTGCTATTGCGAGGCGCCTCGGTTTGATCGGACGATCCGGGTCCGATGGAGTCATTCGTTGGCTCATTTACACCCCAAAGGGTGGAGAAACGCATTGTTCAGGCATTATAATCCACTTCGTGTGGACCGGCCCTGACGATCCAGGGTATGGTCTCGGCTGTACCTGAGACACGGGCTAGAGCGTCTCGAATTCGGTAAGGACTATCTTTTGCCTTGGTTCATGATGGAAATCCAATTTCCAAATACGACATCGTGCGATTTTGATTGTATATATATATGGCGACATGATATATGGTACCCATGCCGTCTATGATTGATAGTTATGATTTGAAATTGTTTTCAAAACATATAAACACTAGCAATAATATCAATTGCCTTTGTTTTATTCGTATCAAGCATATTTTGACCGTTATAAGGTAAAACTCTATCCTCCGGTTTGCGTTGCATTGTGTGATGGGAACTGAGTCTTATAACGGTTTCATTTTTATAAAAAGCATAGCGATGTTTAAAAGAAAGATTTGTTTTAAAAGCACTGGCAATCCAATGGAGTAAACCCGTTCCATGAAAGTGGCGTGGTCCTGTGATTAGCCAATTATATATATGTGTTGAGTGGATTTCTCATACCAGTCCCATGACTGACTCGTAGTTTGTTTCACTCTCAAACTCGGGTGCCCCTTTTTCCACACGGGCAGCCTTGTATTCAGGTTTAGCTGGTTCTTTCTGGATAGCTGGAGCTGAAGATGGATTCTATCATTTATTTCCTTTTATGCTGTTCAGCTCCTATTGTACATATTTTGTTTATTTCCGCTGTAGACATTTATGTATAGCTGAACTGTATTTGTACTAAGTAAGATCCTGTATACTGTGTAACTCTGATGATTACTTTTATCCAGTATATTTTGTTGTTCATTCTGGTGTATTTATTTAATTCTGTTCTGCTATTATATGTTTCTGTGTTATATTCCAAAGATAACCTTGTTTCCGTGAGAACGGGAAATCGGGTCGTCTCAACGTGGTATCAGAGCTTTGGTTAAGCTTAGTTCTGGAATATAACATTTGAACGAACTCGTCAGAAATAGAACCAGTAGTGTTCTAGGACGGGTAACTCTATACAGATAGGATCAGCAATATCCTAGTATGAGTAAAGCAGAATGAAATTACACCTAGATAGACACATTTACATTTGAAGTATGTGTTTCTATATTTTAAAATACCTTTTCTGTGACCTGACACTTGATCTGCCATTTGCAGAAGAACTAGAAAATGAGTGCCAGGAACAGAAGAAATAATCGTATGGCTCGACCAGCTAATGAGCCAGTTGTGCTCCCACAGCCAGAATCCGATATAGAAGTTCTATTCAAGAGATTTCGAAATCTTGGTGGATCGCCATTCTTAGGCAAGGAGTCCATTATGGAAACACAAGCTTGGATTCGTTCAGCAGAGAAGATCTTTGAGGGTTTAAAGCTGAGAGACGATCAGAAAAGATTACTAGCGTCTTGGGCACTCAAAGAAGAAGCTTTGTTTTGATGGGATTCAATTATTAAAAATAATCCAGAAGGTGATATCACCTGGGACAGATTCAAAGTGATTTTCCTGGAAAGATTTACTCCTCCCGAAGCAACTGAGAGATTATGTGACGAATTTTCTTATCTAATACAAGGTGACATGACCATTCCGGAATATCATAAGAAATTCAATGAACTTTCTCACTTTGCTCCTCATCTAATTCAAAATCCGAAGGGTAAAAATATGAGATTTATTCATGGCCTTCAAAGGAAGTACCAGAATAAAGTATTGGGGCATGTGAAGCTTCCTTTCTCAGAAATGATATACATGGCTTATCAGTACGAAGATCTCGACAGGAAAGGCATGTTGCGAAATGAAGAAGTCAGTTCTAGTGACAAGGAAAAGTCTGAAACTGATATTCCTGAAGCCAGTAGGAAGCCCAGTGCCAAGAGGAAAAGGGCTAGATCTGAAAAGAAGCCTGCCACGACCACCGTATGCAGTAACTGCCATCAAAAGGGGCATTTGTCAATAAACTGCGGACCCTTGAAGAAGCGATTAAAAGGTGGGCTTCAATCCAAGAGAAATTTTCAAGGGAAGAAAAGGTGTAATCAATGTCATCGGTTTGGTCATGTAAAACAAGAATGTCGGCTGTTAAAAACAACCAAAGAAGCTAAGGTAAATGAAGTAGCAGAAACTTCTAGGCCCTCAGTTAGTCAAGAAAGGCCAGATGTTTTAGAAGGCACGCTAACTGTCAAAGACATCCCAGTTAAAGTACTGTTTGACACAGGCGCGTCACGAAGCTTCATTTCCAAAGATGCAGCTAAGAAACTGGATTTGAATTTGAAGAAGCTCAAGGAACCAATGACTGTCCAGAATCCAGTTGGGGGTTCCATTGATCTCAGTTGGATATGTGGAGTGCCGGTTTCTTTCTCTCGTTATCGGTTTCCTACCATCGCAGTCGTCATGAATTTTAAAGAGTTTGATCTTATCTTGGGATTGGATTGGCTAACCAAATATGAAGCAGAGGTTAGGTGCGCCGAGAGAGTTGTTAGAGCCAAGATTAAATCAGGTGATTATATAACCATTCCCTGTGAAGGTCAGAATGCTAATAGAAAAGACTTCTGGGCAGCTTTGAATGTTTCTCCAGCCCAAATTGAAAATGTTCCTGAAATCATAGAGAATATTCCTGACCTCATTAAAGACATCCCTGTCGTCAAGAACTATGCGGACGTGTTCGAAGAAGTTGTTCGCTTACCTCCGCAGAGAGAAATAGATTTCAAGATTGCTTTAATTCCCAATGCAAGGCCGGTAGTTCACGCTATTCGAAGAATGTCCTTGAAAGAGAAGGAGGAATTAGACAATCAAACACGACAACTAGTATGGAAAGGTCTGATAAGGCCTAGTTTCTCTGATTGGGGTGCAGCAGTGGTGTTTGTCCCAAAATCTGACGGTACTCTACGGCTATGTGTGGATTATCGTGATTTAAACAAGCAGACTATAAAGAACAAATATCCATTGCCGCGGATTGATGATTTGTTGGATCGATTAAATGGAGCACAAGTATTTTCACGAATGGACCTAGCTACAGGTTTCCATCAACTTCGAATTGCCGAAGAGTGTGTTCCAATGACAGCGTTCAGAGGTCCCGACCTATTCTACGAGTGGTTAGTAATGTCGTTCGGCTTATGTAACGCTCCAGCTTACTTCGTCGATCTGATGAACAGAGTATTCAGAGGGGTTTTGAATAAATTTGTTCTGGTTTTTATTGACGATATTCTAATCTTCTCTAAATCAAAGGCCGAACATGAAAAGCATCTGGAACAGGTTCTAGAAATTCTGAGGCGGAATGTATTAAAAGCCAAGTTTTCCAAATGTATCTTCTGGCAAGATGAAGTGAAATTTCTGGGCCATGTCGTATCGAAAGAAGGAATTGCTGTGGATCCAAGCAAAATCACGGCTATTCAAAATTGGAAACAGCCCAGTTCTCCCACTGAAGTCCGCAGCTTTCTCGGATTGGCTAGCTATTATCGGAAGTTCGTTAAAGACTTTTCTAAGATATCTGGCCACTTAACGAAGCTTACAAAGAAGCATTCTAAGTTCAAATGGACTCAAGAAAGTGAGGAGGCTTTCGAAGAGCTAAAGTTAAGATTAACGACAGCTCCAGTGTTAACCATCATCGATGGCAACCAAGATTTAAAAGTCTGGACTGATGCTTCTAGAGAGGTCCTTGGCGCAGTGTTAATGCAAAGAGGCCAAGTAATTGCTTATGCTAGCCGTCAACTGAAACCACACGAGAAAAACTATGTAACTCATGATCTTGAGTTATTGGCTATCATATTCTCTTTGAAAATCTGGAGACACTATCTTCTCGGTGAGAGATTCGAACTATTTACAGATCATCAGTCATTAAAGTATATGTTCACTCAGAAGGACCTGAATCTGAGACAACAACGTTGGCTGGAGTTTCTTGCAGCATATGACTTTGAAATTATATATACTCCAGGAAAAGCCAATGTCGTGGCCGATGCGTTGAGCAGAAAGAATGTAATGATCGCCAGTTTTATTATCATGACTTCATTGCTAGATAAGATATCTGCTCTTCAGGAGGATGATCACTTCATTCAGAAGATCAGAGGGATAGTTCAACAAGGCGAACCCTCGAGTTTTCAAATAGACAACGATGGGATTCTAAGGCTCAAAGGTCGAATATGTGTCCCTAACATTCCTGAACTTCGAAAGGAAGTACTGGATGAATGCCACAAGTCAAAACTCAGTATCCATCCGGGAGTAAGCAAAATGTATAATGACATCAAGCGCACTTTCTGGTGGAAGTCGATGAAAAGGGACATTTCTTTATATGTCAGCCGATGCCCTACTTGCCAGCTAGTCAAGAGCGACCAACAGAAATTGGCTGGATTATTACAACCGCTAGAAGTTCCTGGCTGGAAGTGGGAACATATTTCTATGGATTTCATTGATGGTTTGCCCAGAACCAGAAAAGGAAATGACAGTATTTGGGTGATCGTAGATCGTTTCACGAAGACCGCCCATTTCCTACCTGTCAAATCAAATAGAACTGCTCAGAGTCTGGCGCAGATTTACGTCAGGGAAATAGTTAGACTACATGGAGTGCCGCTCAGTATAGTCAGTGATAGAGATACAATATTCACTAGCAAATTCTGGGAAGCATTTCAAGATGAGCTAGGAACGAAGTTAAACTTGAGCACCGCTTATCATCCTCAGACAGACGGTCAGACTGAGAGGGTGAATCACATTTTAGAAGATCTATTGCGGGCTTGTGTTATAGATTTCGGTGGATCATGGGAAGACCATCTACATTTGGCTGAATTCTCTTATAACAACAGCTACCAGGTGAGCCTGACAATGTCGCCATTCGAAGCATTATATGGTAGACCGTGCCGATCTCCTGCTTGTTGGGTCGAGCCTGGAAATAGACTTGTGTTGGGTCCTGATATGATTCGCGAAGCTGCTGACAAAGTCGATTTTATTAAGAAACGATTACTCGCCGCTCAAAGCCGACAAAAGAGCTATGCCGATAGAAGAAGAAGAGATATATCCTTTGAAGTTGGCGACTATGTATATTTGAAAGTATCGCCGATGAGAGGAGTTATCTGGTTCGGTAAAACTGGAAAGTTAGCACCCAAATTCATTGGTCCGTTTCCTATTCTGGAACGGATTGGAACTCTCGCTTATAGGGTCAAACTGCCTGACTGGTTGCCTGGAGTTCATGATGTATTTCATATATCTCAACTTCGAAAGCACGTTCATGATCCAGACTTGATCGTGGAAGAAGCAGCTCAGCAGGATATTGAAATTACTCCAGAATTAGCTGTGAGGCGAGAGCCGCTAAAGATTATCGGCAAAGAAACCAAAGAGCTGAGGAACAAGAAGGTTCACTTAGTCAAAGTGCAATGGAGTGGAGATCCGAGAGATTGTACTTGGGAAACCGAGGAGAGCATTCAGAAAGCTTATCCCAGATGCCGAGTAGATATCTCTGATTGACTCCGGTGCAAGGTATATTTACCATACTTTACCTCACCATTTAATTCTCTATTCTATTATAATTGTTTGAATGATTTTAGAAAAAAATAGGAATTGATTTGTATGGCTTTGAAAGGTTAAAAACAATTGGATTGGTTGTTGTGTTGTGTGATCGTAGAATTATCAAACCACTTTCGACTTTATTCCTTTTCGGGGACGAAAAGTTTTAAGTGGGGGAGATTGTAACAACCCAGAAAATCTGAACCAATTTAAAATTTTTAAATTGGCTAAAATAATGGATTTTAATTATTTAAAATAAATATTTTAAATAATGGCGATGAAAAACTAAGTTTGAATCGACAATTGAAAATGAATATAATTAATTATAATTATAAACAAGACCTGAAATGGCGTGGCAGTTTCAAAAATTGAATTCAAACTTTGTCAGACTATACCGAGTGCAAAACAATCCGGATTTTAGTGAAACCAAAAACATTAGGATCTAATTGATGATATCTTTCTAACGAATCTGACCAATCGAAATTTGATAGCGGGAATCAAAAGATATGTCCAGTTGAAAATTCTGAATAGTCGCTATGGAATTCAGGCCCTTAAAAATGGACATTTTGCAGATGACCTCGGATTTCGACGAAACCACTTTTGTTGGATCCGCAGTGTCAAATTATTACTAGGTTTCAAATTTCATAATTTTTCGAATCAATATGTGAGCGTGGCAAAGGAAAACGCGTTTGACCAGTTTCAGTTGATTTTAATCGACTGGAAATTGGCCATTTTTCAAACAGTCTCAGAATTCGACGAAACTAGTTTTGTTAGGACCGTATCGTCAATACGAAGCTAGAAAATATTTTTCGGGAATTTTTCTAGTTAGTATGTGGCCCCGGTAATTTGAAATGTACGTTTAAAATTCAATATAGTGATTTAAATGTAAATTCAAAAGGAAACTGATTGTAACAATCGAATCAGCTTGCGATACATATCCCATTGTGTTCGGAATGGGGGTAAAACGCTATGGGCGACAGGCGGTGGGCCTCGTTTCGAGGTCGTATGTAAAAGTCAACCCTTTTTACCAAAATTAAATAATTAATTAATAAAAAAAATATATTCCCTCCCTTTTATCTTCATTGGCCCTCCCTGCCGTTCATTTCGATTTCAAAAGAGAGAAAAAAAAAACCTAATCAAATACGAGCCGCCGACGAACCTATCGCCGACCCCCACCGCACGACCTCCTCCCTCCAGACATCGCCGTCGACGAAGAGGAAGACCCCGCCTCCACCTCGAAACCCTCGAACGCCCCCCAGATCGCTCGAGCTCCGCTGAAGCCCCCCCCCTCGTTCGCGACGCTGAACCGCCGACCGCCACCAGAACCCCCCCCCCCCTTCGCAGCTACATCGGTGAGCATTTTCTATTTTTATTTGTTTATTTATTTTCTTTTTTATTTATTCTGTAAACTGATTATTATGAAGATTTAATAACTGAATTTTTTTTAAGAATGTAAAAACTGTTCCTTTTTTTTGTTAAGAATGTAAAAACTGAATTTTTAAAAAAGGAATTTTAAAAAAACTGATTTTTAGATAAGAAATTAAAAACTGATTTTTAGATAAAAGAAAAACTGATTTTTATGTTTTTAAAAACTGAAATGCTTAAAAGATTAAAAAAACTGAAATTTTTAAAAGGTTTAAAAACTGAATTTTAAAAACTGATTTTAATTAAAAAGATAAAAACTGAATTGATTTTTAAAAAGTATAAAACTGAATTTTATAAAAGAATTGAAAACTGATTTGGTTTTTAAAAATTAAAAACTGATTTTTATTTTAGATAAGTAAAAACTGATTTGGTTTTTAAAAGTTAAAAACTGATTTTTATTTTAAAAAAAAAAAGAGTAAAGCTGATTTTATAAAAAGAGTAAAAACTGATTTTGATTTTTAAAAGGTATTGAAAGTCGAAGTAAAAATCATATCTTTATATATTGAATAGCATCGTAAAAATTCGATTTTTACATGTGTAGAGAATACGGGAGAAAGCGACAGAAAGGCGAAGATTTCTCTAAGTGAAGTTGGATAGCAATTGGTGAGATTTCTGATTTAAAATTTATATATATGTGTGAAGTAAAAGTGAATTGCTATATATATATATATATATATATATATATATATATATATATATACGCCCCTCGTCCACAAACCATGGACGATATTTATTGGTTGAAATTGTGGTGAAAATTGATTGATAGCGATTGATTGTTTGGGATTGTTTGTGATTGATATTGGTTGATTGTGGTTGAAAAATACCCGTTTGTGGTTGTGAAATATTTGGTTGAAACCACTTAGAATTAGTTTGTGGAATTGAAATAAATATATACATGCCGCCTGCGTGCGAACTAGATGCATTATCCCCATTGTCAAAAACCGCGAGGTTTTAAGGTAGAGCGAGGAGCCGTACTAGGGACGGTGCCGGTTTAACTACCCTGCCGTTATGCTGCCGAAATTTTGAATAATATTTGTGTGTTTGAATTATTTTCATATGCTTAAACTATATTTATTCATTGTATAGAAAACATTCATGTGTTGAATTGATATTCATTCGTTGTTTAGAAATTCATGTGTTGAATGGTATTCATATTTTGAAATAAATTGTTCGATAATAAAAATCACATTTTTATCTATATATAAAAACTATAGAAAACATTCATGTGTTGAATTGATATTCATTCGTTGTTTAGAAATTCATGTGTTGAATGGTATTCATATTTTGAAATAAATTGTTCGATAATAAAAATCACATTTTTATCTATATATAAAAATTATAGAAAACATTCATGTGTTGAATTGATATTCATTCATTGTTTAGAAATTCATGTGTTGAATGGTATTCATATTTTGAAATAAATTGTTCGATAATAAAAATCACATTTTTATCTATATATAAAAACTATAGAAAACATTCATGTGTTGAATTGATATTCATTCGTTGTTTAGAAATTCATGTGTTGAATGGTATTCATATTTTGAAATGAATCGTTTAATAATAAAAATCACATTTTTATCTATATATAAAAACTATAGAACACATTCATGTGTTGAATTGATATTCATTCATTGTTTAGAAATTCATGTGTTGAATGGTATTCATATTTTGAAATGAATCGTTTAATAATAAAAATCACATTTTTATCTATGTAAAGAAACTATAGAAAACATTCATGTGTTGAATTGATATTCATTCGTTGTTTAGAAATTCATGTGTTGAATGGTATTCATATTTTGAAATGAATCGTTTAATAATAAAAATCACATTTTTATCTATGTAAAGAAACTATAGAAAACATTCATATTTTGAATTGATATTCATTCGTTGATTAGAAATTCATGTGTTGAATGGTATTCATATTTTGAAATAAATTGTTTGATAATAAAAATCACCTTTTATCGACTATATGAACTATATAGAAAAATAGTGTTATGAAATGAACCGTTTTACAATAAAAATCACATTTTTATTGTATGCATAAATCGTTGAAATGTGAAGTATTAAAAATAGCCACTTGTTCAAAATAAACATATATGAGATGAAATATTCATTAATTAGCTAATGAAATGATTTGCACCTATTTATGTAACATTAGAATGAATGGAGTTTTTAAACCAAATAGAAATCAAATATGAAGTCGAATAGAAATTGATAAATGATAAGAACTGTATATATATGTACATGCAATATTCATTGAACAGGTTACAGCAAAGGGGCTAGAGAAGAGGAATAAAATTTTGTGCCCGACAAATAGGTACACATTTACTGATTTGTTTGGGTGATGATTTTGAGCCTATTGGCTAGCCGCTTGGCTTCTTCTTTTTCTTTTTGAGATTAGAAGGACCGGGAACGCTATTTGCAATTTCCCGATGCTCCCGGTGCAGGGGAGGTTATGGCGAAATTTTTCCAAAATTTAAGGTGTTAGAAAAATATTTGAAGTGAAAACGATATTGAAATTGTTGAATGAACTATATTTATATAAATATATAAATATAAATAAAATTAAAACGAAACGAAGCCGTGCAGTTCGTATTTTGAAACCGTGATTTCAAACGACTAGTGCGGGAAATCCGACCATTGAATTTTCTCGAAACCTCAACCGTCGGGTTCGCCTTGGAAATATCTTTCCAACGGCACCAACCTTGTAAAAATCCAACGGTTGGATTGTCTGGAATGTTTAATTCAAATCTGAAGAAAAACAGCGCCAGAAACGATTATATTTATTTATATATATAAATATAATTATATTTAATCGAATAACGACGCTGCAGTTCGTATTTTGAAATCGAAATTTCAAACGATTGTACCGGGAGATCCGACCGTCGGATTTTCCCGAAACTGGAACCGTTGGATTCGTTTTGAAAAGACCTTTCTAATGATGAAAATTTTGTGAAGATCCAACGGTTAGATTTTCAGATATGTGTAAATCAAATCTGGAGAAAAACAGCGCCATAGCCGCTTTATGGCCGAAGCGTCGTTTTGAATAAAATGGCTATTTTAAAATAAATAAAAATAGCGATAAATAGTTATAAAATATCATAAGCGATATGGAATGGAAATAAACTGAATTTGCTTGATTTATGTGGCTTTTGATGGTTGAATGTGTTTGGTCTTAAAATTACATTAAAGAACACATTTGGTGTTGTCGAACAATTTAACCATTGAAATAAATTGATTTGAAATTCTAAATATACGTGAATTATTTGAGAAGGCCGAGTTAATTCTCATTTCAAATAATTGACCGACGATTGAAAGTCGAAGATGAAGACGATGGTCGAAGACCGGAGATCTCCACCTCGTTTGGATGGTAACCGAGGTCCTGATTGGGAGGCATCCCGAAATATGGATAATAAGTGGTGATCGTCCAGACGTACGTGTTGATCGAAGGGTTTGCGAGGTATTTAGTGCCTCCGGTTTCGTTCAGACCCAGAACGGACTTGTAAATGGACTGTGTGTCCGACATTGGAATTTGTTCTGTGTGATTGATAGCCATCAGTTGCACGGTGTGAATTGCCTGTGTGGCATGCTAAGATGCAGTGATCAGGGCTTCTGTTGAAAAGCAAAGTCTTGTGGTGATGATCAAAGCACCGCCTGTGTGGCGTAGCTTTGTGTCTAACGTGAATTCGCGAGCCTCACACCCCGGTATGAACCAGAAACGGGAGCAGGACCTCAGTGGGGGACGTGCGTTTTCTTTCTAGCTAGGGTGGTGTCAGTGACCTACCAGCCCTGACATTTATATACTTTTCACCTATGTGGTTGTTGCTGTTGCGAGGCGCCTCGGTTTGATCGGACGATCCGGGTCCGATGGAGTCATTCGTTGGCTCATTTACACCCCCAAAGGGTGGAGAAACGCATTGTTCAGGCATTATAATCCACTTCGTGTGGACCGGCCCTGACGATCCAGGGTATGGTCGCGGCTGTACCTGAGACACGGGCTAGAGCGTCTCGAATTCGGTAAGGACTATCTTTTGCCTTGGTTCATGATGGAAATCCAATTTCCAAATACGACATCGTGCGATTTTGATTGTATATATATATGGCGACATGATATATGGTACCCATGCCGTCTATGATTGATAGTTATGATTTGAAATTGTTTTCAAAACATATAAACACTAGCAATAATATCAATTGCCTTTGTTTTATTCGTATCAAGCATATTTTGACCGTTATAAGGTAAAACTCTATCCTCCGGTTTGCGTTGCATTGTGTGATGGGAACTGAGTCTTATAACGGTTTCATTTTTATAAAAAGCATAGCGATGTTTAAAAGAAAGATTTGTTTTAAAAGCACTGGCAATCCAATGGAGTAAACCCGTTCCACGAAAGTGGCGTGGTCCTGTGATTAGCCAATTATATATATGTGTTGAGTGGATTTCTCATACCAGTCCCATGACTGACTCGTAGTTTGTTTCACTCTCAAACTCGGGTGCCCCTTTTTCCACACGGGCAGCCTTGTATTCAGGTTTAGCTGGTTCTTTCTGGATAGCTGGAGCTGAAGATGGATTCTATCATTTATTTCCTTTTATGCTGTTCAGCTCCTATTGTACATATTTTGTTTATTTCCGCTGTAGACATTTATGTATAGCTGAAATGTATTTGTACTAAGTAAGATCCTGTATACTGTGTAACTCTGATGATTACTTTTATCCAGTATATTTTGTTGTTCATTCTGGTGTATTTATTTAATTCTGTTCTGCTATTATATGTTTCTGTGTTATATTCCAAAGATAACCTTGTTTCCGTGAGAACGGGAAATCGGGTCGTCTCAAAACTGTTTTGACACTATACACTTATTATAGTATCAAATAATTTGTTTTAAACGTATCAAGCATGTTTGGCTGTTATAAGGGAAAATCCTATCCTCCGGCTTGCGTTGCATTGTGTGATGGGACCTGGGTCTTATAATAGCTTAATTTTTCGAAAAAGCATTGCGTTGTTTATTGATATGCACTGGTATTCTTGGGAGGAAACCCGTTCCGTGTTATACGGCGGGGTCCCTTGAATTACTCTCTTTTAAAGTAAAGTTTAAATAATTGTTTTAGTTCTCACACCAGTCACATGACTGACCTGGAGTTTATTGTTTTAACCTAAACTCTAGGTGCCCCTATTTTCCGCACGGGCAGCTAGTAGTTTTGGTTTTGCAGATTTATATTCACAGGGTCCTGGTTTACAGCTGGAATGATATCCGGAAAGCTCTGTATCCGTATATCACCTTCAGTTGTGCTTTGTATTATTTTTCCGCTGTTATGTAATTTATTGTAATCTCTGATATTTATAGAATGTAATTTATTCATTTATAATCTGTATATTCTTGTATCTGATGGGATTGTTGTAATAACAATGAAATGTTCTTCCGTCTGCGTTCATTTGTGTGTTGTTCTCAAAGTATCCGCTCTTTCCTTCACAGGGAAGTAACGGGTTCTTACAGTGGTATCAGAGCTTTGGTTTACAGAGCTCGAGAACAAGACATATTAGAACCATACGAAAGAATTCATCAGATATTGGATTAGTAATATCCAATTAGAATGACTCGTTAGAGATAGGATCAGTAGTATCCTAGAACGAGTGTGAAGAGTATATTTTTCAAATGGAAACAATTTTGTTTTGAAAATTTATATCGTTTTACACGCATTTGAATAATTTATTTATTTTGAATTTGGACAATCTAGTATATAAAGGTTTTGCATATACGCGTCATGAACGTATATTCGAAGTTTTAATATACTGGATAGATATAGAATCACACTCTAGTCGCCCGGACCTGATTCTGATGATTGACGCGTCATCATCAGTAATTATTTTCGTGTTTCGAAGGTATGATTTCTATATATTTCCATTAGATTGGTGTGAGAACCAAAACTTATATAGATAGATTTATTGATTGTGATTTGGCATCAAAAACAAGATTTTCAGTATATATATCAAAAAATTATGAATTTGAAACTCTAATTCACTAATTGATTGATGTTTGTGTTGTTTGTTTATTTGTTGGATAATATTGAACCATTATGCCTAATTGAACCAAATTTTGGACTGTATTGAAAATTGGTAGCATTTGCTTGCATATACATATACTTACATTGAACAGGTCATAGCAAGGAGGCTAGAGCCGAAGAATAAAATTTGTTTGCCCGACAAATAGGTACATGTTTACTACATAATTTACTGTTTTGTTTGGGTGATGATGATTTTATGAGCCTATTGGCTAGCCGCTTGGCTTTTTCTTTTTCTTTTTGAGATCAGAAGGCCTATATGGCAATTTCGGGATTTTTCCGTGGCTCCCGGTGCAGGGGAGGTTATGGCGAAATTTTTCGAAAATTTAGGGTGTTAGCCAAATTTTTGAAAATTTGAAAATTCTCAGAAACTGAAAAGTTGGAGAATGGAAGCCAGATCGAACGTAGAGTTGATTAATCAAACCATTTTCGACTTTTTTCCTTTTCGGGGACGAAAAGTTTTAAGTGGGTGAGATTGTAATAACCCGGAAATTCTGAACCAGTTTAAAATTTTTATTTTGGCAATTTTAGCGAATTTGAATATTTAAAATAGATTATTTTAAATAAAATCGACGAGAAATTTATTTTGAATATATTTAGAACGTATATAATTATATACGTCGTCGTTGGAATATAAATAATTATATATATAATTATAAATAGAATTGAAAATGGCGCGGTAGTTCGATAATTCGATTTCAAACTTCAATTGAATGTACCGGGTGCAAAACAATCCGGATTTTAGTGAAACCAAAAATAATGGGATCTAATTGATAATATCTTTCCAACGAATCCGAATAATCAAAATTTCATAGCGGGGATCAAAAGATATGTCCAGTTGAAAATTCTGAATAGTCGCTATGGAGTTCAGGCCCTTGAAAATGGACATTTTGCAAACGACCTCGGATTTCAACGAAACAACTTTTGTTGGATCCGCAGTGTCAAGTTATTGCTAGATTCCAAATTTCATAATTTTTAGAATCAATATGTGAGCGTGGTAAAGGAAAACGCGTTTGACCAGTTTCAGTTGATTTTAATCGACTGAAAAATGGCCATTTTTCTAACGGTCTCAGAATTCGGCGAAACTAGTTTTGTTAGGACCGTATCGTCAATGCGAAGCTAGAAAATATTTTTCTGTAATTTTTCGAGTTAGTATGTGACCCCGGTAATTTGAAATGTACGTTTAAAATTCAATATAGTGATTTAAATGTAAATTTAACGGAAACTGATTGTAACAGCCGAATCAGCCTACGATACATATCCCATTGTGTTCGGAATGGGGGTAAAACGCTATAGACGACAGGCGGTGGGCCTCGTTTCGAGGTCGTATGTGAAAGTCAACTTTTCGCAATTAAAATAATTAAATAAATTAAAAATTAATACCCTCCCCTCTCCTTAACTACCAGCCCCCCCCCCCCCCCCGATTTCATTTGACAGAAAAAAAAAGAGAAAACCTATATCTAAAATCGCACCCCTCGTCGCTCCTCCGATCGATCCCCCACCGCCGAGCCTACCCCCCCAGGCGGCGCGCCGACCGAAGCTCCCCCCTCTCACGATTGCCGATCAGACCCCCCCAATCTTATTGCGCGATCGACGAAAACACCCACCCTGAAGCGAACCCCACCATCGACCGCTACTCCCTCCCCCTTCCACCGCGACGTTGCTGAGACCACCCCCTCTCTTCGAAAAGTAAGTTCTTTCTTTTATATTTAATTTAAATCGGTTTTTATATTTAATTTAAATCAGTTTTTATGTTTAATTTAAATCAGTTTTTGTGTGTATTTACATAGTAGGAAAATCAGTTTTTAGCAAGCAAAAGATTAGTTTTTTTAAAGGGCAAAAGATTAGATTTTTATAGTTGAAAAGACGATATTTTTATATTATAGAAAGGCTAAAAATATAATTTTTATATAGTAGCGAATATAAAGATTTGATTTTTATATTAGTAGAAGGTCAAAAATATGTTTTTTATATTTTTAAAGTGTTAAAAATATAAACTTTACTATATAGAAGATGTAAAAATATGATTTTTGTTTATGTAGAGGATTAAAAATATCATTTTTACATGATAGGAATATTAGAAATGAAGTCTATATATTTAAAAAGGCGAAGTCTATATATTTAAAAAGGCGAAGTCTATATATTTAAAAAGGCGAAGTCTATATATTTAAAAAGGCGAAGTCTATATATTTAAAAAGGCGAAATCTATATTTTTGAAAAGGTGAAATCTATATTTTTATAAGGGCGAATTCTATATTTTTATAAAGGCGAAATCTATATTTTTTAAAAAAGGCGAAATCTATATTTTTGCAATGGAATTTTTATCTATATGACATTGAAGTAAAAATTTGATTTTTATATATTGAATAGCATAGTAAAAATTTGATTTTTATATATTGAATAGCATAGTAAAAATTTGATTTTTATATATTGAATAGCATAGTAAAAATTCGATTTCAAAATATATTGAATAACGAAGTAAAAATTCGATTTTACAAAATTCGATTTTTACATATGTAGTGGCTACAACAACGAAGATGACAAAAATGCGATAACGAAGAAGATTTCTATCAAAGAAGAGTCAAGATGAATTGATAGCTATATGTGAGAATTTCTCACTCTTCAATTTCTTTTCTAGTTATATATATATATACTAGGATGCAGACGGTGTTTAGTAGCACCCGACACCCGTCATCCACAGACCATGGATGGCTTGTTTGTTAAATTGTTTGGTTGGGTAGTTGGTTAGTTTATTTTGTTTGAATTGAATTGTTTGGTGAAATGAAATTGATTTGATTGATGTGTGAATGGCGTGGGCCTTCACTAGACTGGGGATAAGGTTAGGCCTTGTCCCATTTCTAGTATCGTGTCGTTATGCCGCCGAAATTTTCTAAAATATGTTAGAAAAATAAAAATATCATTTTCATTGTGTAAATAAACTGAATAGAAATTCATGTGTTAAAATAATATATTTGATCGTTAAAAATATAATTTTTAACGTGAATGTGAATAAATAAATATTCATTTACAAACCGGACGGTTTGTTTATGTACACCTATTTGAAGGACATTGATTGGGACGATGAATTTTACACATCGCCCAACTGCACAAATAAAATCTGTGTTTGTTGATTTGAAACCCCACATGGGTGTTGGGATGAAATTTGAAATTCAGTCTTCCTGATTGATTAAATATGTCGATCGATTGATTGATAGGCTGTTATAAGCGTTAGATATCTATATTTGATGCTTATACAGTGTAGTGCACTTTGGTTGATGGTTGATTATTTTTCAATGCTATTATATAAGTGTGATGTGTGAAAATCCATATAATTAACATTATATGGTGATTGATTGGGCCTCATTCCAATTTAGAAAATAAAGAATAATATAATATAAATATAAATGTTCATGTGTTGACTGTACTCATCCGTTGAGATTAGTCATGTGTTGAACGAAATATTTTTATAATAAAAATTACATCTTTATCAATATAATATAAAGGTTCATGTGTTGACTGTACCCATCCGTTGAGATTAGTCATGTGTTGAACGAATATTTTAATAATAAAATTTACATCTTTATCAATATAAAACAAAGGTTCATGTGTTGACTGTACTCATCCGTTGAGATTAGTCATGTGTTGAACGAAATATTTTAATAATAAAATTTACATCTTTATCATATATAGAATTAGAAATCAACTGGAAAATAGATGAGATGAGTGGTCTCCTGGATATTAATCTGATGTTGGTTTCGGCCTTCGGGGTTAATATTCAGGAAATCGTTCTCTCGCTAAATTACGGTTGGAGTCTGATTCAATATCAAACGATAGATACCTTATTTTTATAAAATATATTATATAACAAAAATAGTCACACGGAGACAGTACTCATTCGTTGAGATTAGTCGTGTGTTGACAAATATAAATATTCATTTGTTAAATAGAACATTTGAAAATAGAAATATTTGAAAACGAAATAATTTAACAAAAATAGTCACAGGTAGACGGTACTCATTCGTTGAGATTAGTCGTGTGTTGACAAATAGAAATATTTTGATAATAAGAAATATTTGAAATAGAATATTTGAAAATAGAAATATATGAAGCCGTGTTGATTAGATTAACGCCATTTTGACGTGAACGATATTTATATCGATTTTATTCATTTCGAATTGAATCGAATAGAAAACGATAACGAATTGAATTGAATTGAATTGAAACCAATTTGAATTGAATTGAACAGAAAAATCAATTGAAATGAATTGAATAGAAAACGATTTCGAAATGAATCGAATAGAAAACCAATTTGAATTGAATAGAAAAATCAATTGAAATGAATTGAATAGAAAACGATTTCGAAATGAATTGAATAAATAACGATTTTGAAATGAATTGAATAAATAACGATTTCGAAATGAATTGAATTGAAAACGATTTCGAAATGAATTGAATATAAAACGATTTCGAAATGAATTGAATTGAAAACGATTTCGAAATGAATTGAATATAAATAACGATTTCGAAATGAATTGAATTGAAAACGATTTCGAAATGAATTGAATATAAAACGATTTCGAAATGAATTGAATATAAAACGATTTCGAAATGAATTGAATTGAAAACGATTTCGAAATGAATTGAATAAATAACGATTTTGAAATGAATTGAATATAAAACGATTTTGAAATGAATTGAATATAAAACGATTTTGAAATGAATTGAATTGAAAACGATTTCGAAATGAATTGAATTGAAAACGATTTCGAAATGAATTGAATTGAAAACGATAACGAATTGAATTGAATTGAATAGAAAACGAATTGAATTCAAATTGAATAGAAAACGAATTGAATTCAAATTGAATAGAAAACGAATTGAATTCAAATTGAATAGAAAACGAATTGAATTCGAATCGAATTAAAATCGATTTGATTTGAAATCAAATAGAAATGAAAGTAAAAAGGATTTAAAATAGAAAAGATTCAATTTTGATTTGAATTTGAAATAAAGGTTGAAATTGTTTTTGAAACGAATTTAAAATTACTTATATAATTAGTTTTAAATAGAAATCGACGAAATATATATTATATATATAATATAATGGCCTGAATAGAACGCGCCGCGCCGCGGCAGTTCGTAAATTTCGACCATTTATTTCAAACGGACATTACGGGAGATCCGACCGTCGGATTCTCCTAAAACCGGAACCGTTGGGTTCGTATCGAAAAGAGCTTTCTAATGGATATTAGAAATTTGAAACCTAATGGTTGGATTTGGAGATACGTCCAAATCAAATTTGGAAAAGGTCGTTGTAAGTGCAGTTCGATGGCCATTGTTCGAAATCGACTGTACGGGCCTTGATAAAATTATTAAAAGTATCAATAATTTGTGTAAAATCATAAGGAATGATTTGGGAAAAATTAGGATGAAAAACTCCATATTTGAAAAGATAAAAATGGATTTTTATCGAAATGAACTAGTTTTGAACTAAATTTAAAACCCAATTATTTTTAAATAAATAAATTAGATTTAAAAAGGGGTTTTAAATAATCGGAATTTTAATATATTTAATTGGATTTGAAATGGGTTTATCGTGAACGGTGTTTTAAATAACACTAGTTCTTTAACCCGATAACAAATAGAATGTGATTTGGGTTTGTCATGAACTGTGTTTTAAATAACACCTAGTTCTTTAACCCAGTAAGAGGAGTTTTAACGAATCTGCAATTAGATTGAAATTTAAATCTATAATCTAAATTATCAAATTTAGAAATGAGCGAGAATGGAGTATCGCCAGTTTTGCTCCAAAGCGATAGTTAAATCTTTAATTAGATTTGAACGTGAAATGGTAATTAATCTTACCGATAACACCATAGTATTAGATATGGAGTATTACCAGTTTTGCTTCATGGGATGAATAGGTTGGGATTGGGAAATAAAATAAATAATTACTTCGGTGTGGTTCGCTAATCTCGACTAGTTTAAAAAAACCATAATCTGGTTTGAAATGACATCCAAAGGAAGATTAAAGGATAAATTTTAAAGAATTTATCTTGGATAAAATTAATGGGAACCTTTCCCTAAGAATGTGATTTTATGAATAAAAGAATATTCTGAATTGGAATGAAGCGTATGTTGTGTTTGTGTAACATTCGTTTTTAATATACGCGGGTTGTTCTGAAAGACCGGGTTTACACCCATTCTGAATAACCGATTCGACGATAAGTCAAAGATGAAGACGGTGGTCGAAGACCGGAAGTCTTCACATCGTTTGGATAATTACTGACGATCCTGATTGGGTTGTACACCCAAGAGGATGGAAATAGTTGGTGGTCGTCCAGACGTACCTGGAGATCGATGGATATGCGAGGAAAGTGCCTCCGGTTTCGTTCAGACCCAGAACGAACTTGTAAATGGATTGTGTGTCTGACATGGGATTTTATTCTGTGTTGATTGATTTCTGTTAAATATATATCTGATTGGCGGTTGAGAATTTATTCTCTTGCTTAACGCCCTTCTCTGAGACGTATGAGCTTAGAGGTTATATATCGATAGATATCAATCGCATGGCATGAATTGCCTGTGTGGCATGCTGAGTTGCATGGATCAAGGCTTCTGTTGAAAAGCAAAGTCTTGTGGTTGATGATCAAAGCACGGCCTTTGTGGCGTAGCTTTGTGTACAACGTGAATTCGCGAGCCTCACACCTCGGTATGAGTCAAAAATGGGATGAGGACCCAAGGAGTGCATGACGTTTCTTTATAGCTATGGTGGTGTCAGTGACTTACCAGCCCTGACATTTATATTCTTTTCACCTATGCGGTTGTTGGAATGCGAGGCGCCTCGATTATAGGTCTGTAAGGACCGGGAAACGTGTGTTTAGGAATAACTAATCCTCTAACGTAAGTGAGGACCGGCCTTGGAGGATCCCAGGGTTGCCCAGAGTGCGTAGCCCTGAGACATTTGCTAGAGTGTCTCGAACGCGGAGAGGAGCTTGCCCCTTGCCTCGACTCATGACGGAAATCCAATTTCCAATACGTGTATTGCGGTTTTAATTGTAGAACTAGTATGGCGTCATAGTAGATGGTAGCTATGCCGCCTATGATTGATATTTATGATTGAAACTGTTTTGACACTATACACTTATTATAGTATCAAATGATTTGTTTTAAACGTATCAAGCATGTTTGGCTGTTATAAGGGAAAACCCTATCCTCCGGCTTGTGTTGCATTGTGTGATGGGACCTGGGTCTTATAATAGCTTCATTTTTCGAAAAAGCATTGCGTTGTTTATTGATATGCACTGGTATTCTTGGGAGGAAACCCGTTCCTTGTTATACGGCGCGGTCCCTTGAATTACTCTCTTTTAAAGTAAAGTTTAAATAATTGTTTTAGTTCTCACACCAGTCACATGACTGACCTGAAGTTTATTGTTTTAACCTAAACTCTGGGTGCCCCTATTTTCCGCACGGGCAGCTAGTAGTTTTGGTTTTGCAGATTTATATTCACAGGGTCCTGGTTTACAGCTGGAATGATATCCGGAAAGCTCTGTATGCGTATACCACCTTCAGTTGTGCTTTGTATTATTTTTCCGCTGTTATGTAATTTATTGTAATCTCTGATATTTATAGAATCTAATTTATTCATTTATACTCTGTATATTCTTGTATCTGATGGGATTGTTGTAATAACAATGAAATGTTCTTCCGTCTGCGTTCATTTGTGTGTTGTTCTCAAAGTATCCGCTCTTTCGTTCACGGGGAAGTAACGGGTTCTTACAATTAACCTTTTTTTGATTACATTGATTACTGGTCTTTAGTTTTCTAAAGAGGAATTGAGTTCATGGTTACCATAAGTTTACCAATGTGAAATAGGGGACACTTTAGAGGGATTCTTAATTTTTTCACATAGGAAATAACAATTGCATAAAATTGTTGCTTTATTTCTTGTTAGTATAAAATGTGTTATTTTATTAGTAAACCAGTTTATCTTTTATGTGCAGTATGAAAGGTTTTGAATTGGTTTGTAGAACATGGGAAAGAAAATGATTCATATTATGCATTAAAATTTGATAAACCACCTTCATTGTATTATAACCGAGAAAAGGAAAGTTCATATTGACTAAATATCTAACTCTTAATCCTACAAGTGGATTATCCAATTAATTTGTAAGTGAAATTTTATTTAAATGCCAAGTATACCTATGAATTGATAATATACAAAAGAGGATGGCGAGCAATAGGATTGTTCGAGAGCAATTTTAATTGAACTACATAGCTTTTCTATTTGTTAAAACCACCTTATTATATTTACATGAAATTTGAATGCAAGTTATGTCTTGTTTATTTAAATTCGTTGCTTGTTCCTGGCATCCCACTTTATTGTTTGTGCATAATTTACTATCGTCATCTATTTAAACATCATTTTGCAATTATTTTGATGTATTGTAGGTGTGATGCAGTTGCCAGTTATGGACACCCTAAAACCTATGTAGTATTCGTTCAATTTTAACCTGACATCTTGATCAAACTTCAGGTTGTTATTGATTACTATTTTATTTTTTGTTGTTACTGAATCTTGTCTTCGTTCATTTTTAACCTGACATCTTGAACATCCATCAAAATCCGTCTGATAAAAACATGAAGTATTATATTTGTAATCTTTTTTGCATACTGATTTTTTTGTCTCAGTTAAGTGCTAGTTTCTTTTGCATTTAATATTCTCTTGATATTTTATAAAAATTTAGTTTATACACTGAGCAAAAAATGCAAGTGACTTATCTAAAGTACGTTTACCACTTTGTAATTTTTTTTAGTTTAATTAAGTAGTAGACTCATCAAATAACATACATGTAATAGTACTTTCTTGATTTGGGTGAAGAAGTATGATTTGGGTCAGCTAAAAAGGGTGTTTTGTGGCGAGGCTCCTTTGTCTGTTCAGGCTACTCAAAAATTTGTGGCCACGTTTCCACATATTGATCCGCTACAAGTATATAAACTTCATAGAATACTAAGCATTTTTGGATATATTCTTCTTAATATTTTGTATAATTTTTTGCCAGTGTTGTTTTTACATCCCAGAATTCTGTCTCTCTAACGTATGCAATAGTAAAACTTTAAATTAATTAACAAGTATTAGATAGCTTGGTTTTCGCATTATAATGGAAATAATTTTAAGCAACCCAGGATTGAAATGCTGATGCACACATACTTTAGTCGTACTCCATGCCGGAATTTTAATCCATTTATGTATTCAGCATTAATATAAGATAAATTGTTTAGTTTATGTATCTACAAGTAGATAAGAAATCTGACTTGAGATATTGATTGTATGCCTTACATTCGTGACATGTACCACTTATGGTATATGTGACTTCATTTAAAACTTTGTAATTACTACAGTTAAATTAATAAGCATGAGCCAAGATATGCTGCTCATATAAAATAGAAGATACCCTAAACATGAAAATAAGATTCTATAAATATGAAAATCCATGTACATATGCTGACTTGAATATATATATTATCGAAATTATTGCATGTCCTGAAATGGCAGAACAACCAATATATGAAATCTAAATGGCATCTTTTACAGAATATGTTTTGCTAAAAAATAAATATGAATGCATCACGATTGCTTCTTGAATTGTTAAATCTGCTTACTAATTTATATCTTTTAATTTGTCTTTTGTCAGTTTCCGAAATCAGTTAGATACTTGATAAAATAAAAAACAGATGAAATTTTGTTGTTGAATGCATACAAGCTACTAAATATGCACCTTAAAGCCTAACTTAAACTAATCTTGTAACGTCAACGTTTCTAAATTCAACAATTTATTCAATGTTCTATTAGCATAACATATGAAGTAAGCTACTTTAACGAAGTAGTACCTTTGTGGTGTGAACTCAAAACAATTTGATGTTTAGTCTAAATTGGAGCATAGATGCTGCCTATAACCATATTTATATGTCTAGATAATATGGTAAGTTTCATCTGGGCGGACTATAGAAGGTGTAAACAAAAAGATATGCTCCCCCCCCCCCCCTAAAATGAATATGTCTATTGGTTGCTAGTTTCTTTTTGCAATATGAAGGTTTGATGGGAACAAGATGTTAGGGAAATATAGAGGGAAGAAGATATTGTTTGTAGATGATTCATTGACGTTGAATTAGTATATATCATTCTTGTGCATGTTGAATGCCGCGGTGCCTGATGTACGGATGAGTTTAACCAAGGCTGTTAGTCGACTATAATTATGTTTGAGGTCATTTTTGAATGTTGTTTTTTATTATGTAAATGACTGCACATGCATATGTCTAATTTATTGAAATAAAACATAATTTCTCTTTTATTTATAAATGAATGCTATTGACAGCCAATTAACCTGAAGCCTTTCATTTTCAATTTAGTTTGCATTAACACCTTCAATCAGTGGTACAATCTAGCCCCTATACAAGCATCTTATCACCTATGCAGTCAGCATTTCCGTGCACGCTGCTCTGTGCTGTAGCAACGTACATAGTCTAATTTTGCTTATCTGCTCAATCCAGCTAACCCTGCTGAGTCCAATGCTGTGTCCATTTTTGCACTACTCATTATTGCTGATGTACACAGCACAACTTTGTCTAGTACCTTTCCCACGTCCTTACATCTGTGTTAACAATGCTTTATTTTGAATGTTTTAAGGAGTATAGAGTGTCTGCAAACGTCAAGCCTGATTTAGTTGAAGCTCAAGACGGAAGCAGAGATTGCAAGAATATAAACGAAGCGCTCAGTAAGGCGCCTAAGAAAAGCGACAAGGTTTTCATTATTTACGTCAAGGCCGGGATTTACAAAGAGCAGGTAGTTGTAGCCAGAGCGATCACTAATTTGATGATGTACGACGATGGCCTACCAAAACCAGTAGTCTAAATTTCATCGACAGCACTCCCACCTTCAAAACTGCTAGCTTCGGTAAGTATAATATTGTTCTTGACTTATATTAAAAGAACCGTATTACTGACAGTTTTATAACAGGTGTGACAGGGGATGGATTCGTAGCGAAGAACTTGGGGTTCAAGAACGCAGCAGGAGCGGCAAAAGCACCAGGCGGTGGCCTGCTGGTGCAATCAGATCACTCGATCTTCTACAACTGCAGGATGGATGCCAGGACACGCTGTACGCATACACGAAGAGGCAGTTCTACAGAGACTGCACCATATTGGGCATGATCGACTTCATCTTCGGGGATGCGGCGGTCGTATTTCAGAACTTAAGTTTATTGTAAGGAAGCCGATGGAAATGCAGCAGACGGTCATAACCGCACATGGGAGGAAGGCGTGAAGCAGCCATCAGGCATAGTGCTGCACAACTGCACACACCATTACTTTCGTTTTTTTTATAAATTCGCTCCACTAGCTGTTTATCTTTTTTATTCAATTGATTCCATAAGTTGATTCCGTATGTTGGAGATTAAGTCATGATTGGTTGAAAATTTTGCGACAACTACTTCCTGTATTATTATTTTCCTCAATTTCGAATCATTTATCATCCACCAAAACTTTAAATTTCTTTCAGCTCAAGAATTCCAATTCTAGCTTTCAGAGCGGACCAAACTCAAAGCCGAAGCCAACTAATACCAACAGGAGTTTGTTTGTTTCAATTCATAAGTTTTCTTCTCTTTTTAATCCTTCCCTTTTTTGGTTTGCTATTTATGATTTCAAAATCAGTGTTTGATTTGATAAATATGTATGTATTTGCCAAAGAGAAAGTTCCATTGAGTTATATAGCTTTTGCATGATACTTGCTTACAAATGGTTAGATCTATATGTAGAAATGATAAAATCTTGCATATTCATCAAGTACCAATAACACTGCAACATAGAAAGAAAATCAAGCTTTTCATATTTTTATTAGCACTAGGAATACTTTCATTTTCTGAGAGGAAAATATTGCAAACCATTTAAATTTTTCTTCTTCTTTTCTATAATAGAGAAATGGCTGAAGAAAGGGACGACGAATATGATACAGACAACCAAATCGAAACATCTCATATTGAGCCAATATATGAAGCATTTGTCTGCCCACTTACAAAACAAGTTATGGCAGATCCAGTCACCATAGAAAATGGCCAAACTTTCGAGAGGGCTGCGACCGAAAAATGGTTTACTGAATGCAGAGCAATTTGTCCACTGACTCATAAAGAACTTAGTAGCACTGACCTTAATCCAAGTATAGCTTTGAGAAATACTATGGAAGAATGTAATCAGAGAAACGAAGCTATTCAGCTAGATACTGCTTGTAAGTCTCTTTCTCATGGAAATGCTAAAGATGAAGTTCTCCAGGCTTTGATTTCTATTAACAAATTTATGTCAGAAAAACCAATCAATAAAGGATTAATTCCCAAATTAAAATTAATCCAAAATGCGCGTGCACACAAACACACCCACACATTAGGCAAGCTAAAGCACATATGGAGTAAATTTAAAACCGGTCAATTTTCATAACCGAGGTGTTCAGTTGAATTCATTCAAATCCAACATGATCCAATTTTGGATTCTGACTGGAGTGGAAACCAGTAATAGAAAGCATTACTGTAGTACATAGGATTAAAAAAGGTTAGCTCTGTCATCTTTAAAATTATAATGGTTAAATGGATGCATATAACCATGTTGGTGGTCGATTTTGTTTATCTATCAGTGTTAGTTTTGCAATTATGTCTAGATGAAGTATAAGTTGTTGCTTACGTCTGCCCCTATATGCATGGATTGTTTTGGTGATTCTGTAACTAAAAGGACTGTAACTGTGTAACTGTCTATCACAAACATTATTCATATTTCGCTGACATAATGAATATATATTTATTTCCTACTTTTATAAAATTTGCATGTCATTTTCTCTGTGAAAGAGCTGGCCCTGCATGTACAAGAAAATGTGCATGTTCAAATACGTTCTGGGGACTTAGCTTATGTTCAAATTCGTTCTGGTCTTTTAAAAAGAAACACCAATGGCCAATGACCTAGAATTTAAAGGTTTAAACTTATGTATTCAAGGAAAAGTATAGCAGTTTTAATTAGAAAATTGAGGATGTCATAATCATTTTCAAACGGGCAGCCCAAAAGAATAACCATGGTGGAAATGATCCAGAGAATCAGGTGAATCTTAATGAAAGTATTCTAATATTCATATGTTATCCCTTTTCTTCCTTTTACGTTATTCTAATTGTCCATGTTTACTTCTTCTAATCTTTAGTTCTATAGTGCTTTGCCAACTGGCTTTAAACCCTTTTTTACATTTTCTTTCCTCCTGGCATACACCTTCTGCCATCAGATGCCATTACCTGATCATTGCCAAGGGATACCCACTATTTAGCTCCATATTATTCCATGCATATGTTTCGCTTTCATTGGTTGATATCTGGACCGTATATTGCTGCGTAATGGTTTTTTCGAGAGTTCCCCCGATTTTGGTTCCCTCTCTTCAAATGAACTTTTCTCCCTTCTCTTTTACGTAAGTACCTGTAGATGTATAACCAATTTTTTCCTCAACCGATGACAATTTCCTGTAGCCGTGTATATGTTACTTAATATTTTAACTGAAATTTGAACTGACTTCTTCCTTTTTGCAATAGGATTCATACATGAAGGACTTGGACTATATGCTGTCAGAATATGGCAATGACCCAAAGGCCTGTCACATTGTATCAATTACCAGGGTATGTCCTCGTACTGTTACATCTAAATGGGTCATTCCGGCTATTTTACTATGTTTATGCTCGGATATTATTTATGTTGAAAACAGACCAATGACATATTGTTTTGCAGACCCATTTGTTTATAATTTATCTTTTTCGTGCGTTCCCTTTCCTAAAATATTTTGGTTCTCAAGTCTATCATCTCTATTCTCCTATACTTATGCATATTGCACATATGATATGTTGGTAGCCCCTGTTCAGTCATTCTATTTCAGTTGAATGCGTTGAGGATGTACATAGCTGTTAATATCACATTAAATATCAACGTGAATAATTTTCAATTTGTTCTCACCAAGAATATTTTGTGTACTCCTTAGTTTGTTTATATGCATGGTGCTTTTTTTTTAAATGAAATTAAGGACAAAAATACCGTTGAATTTTTTTGGAAGTATACGGTACATAAAAGGACGGAAAAATAATGTGTAGAGAGCACACTAAAGTTTATGTCAAATGACGTATGAATTGACTAAAAGTTATTCAATGTCAAAATTGAAAATGGCTCACATTAGTTTTTTTTCCTTCAAAAATATTAAGTCTGTATTCTTCGCCTTTACAGTTCAGGTATTCCTGATTCTTTATATGATTGATAAGTGATTGAGTAACATTTACACCTTTTTAACAATATTTATATCATTTGAGGTTCCCTTAATTGAACATAGGTAACCATCAATGTTACCACTTAATTTATTATAGTTTACATCATTAAAAATATATTAGTTTATGACTTGATAAATAACAATTTTCACAGTTTGTTTCCGTTTTCGTACTTTACTATAAAGTTTCTACACACTGGTATTTTCATACTGCTATATATTGTATTAAATCCTTTTTATATGCTAATTGATATGTGATGAATTTCAAGTTTTATGCATTGATGTTGATGTTATGACCTACTGTTCCGAAAAATGAACGTATGCATGCATGCTTCTTTTGTATTTTCAGTCTACACAAGTTTTAAAATTGAACACAATGATCAAAGCCGGTGTTAATTTGATATTCACAATCCATATTTACAGCGTTAACTCAAGTTTTTAACCAACGTTTTTTCTTCTTCTTTATTGTTCAGGTTCTCCTTTTAAATCATTGATTTAGTTAGCATTCTATTGAACTTCCATTTTTTTTCTCAATTTAATTTTTCCTGCTTAAGTATGTGACGGCCCGCCCCGCACCAGCCTGCATTTCCTCCAAAAGTGCGCTGTACACATGCCCAACTAGCACGGGACGGTCGTCGGGAGAAAGGAAAGAAGAGAATGAACTAATCGAGGAACCTGTAGAATGTTTCACAGCGCATGGGATAAAATATAATAATGATAACATACTCGACATAAAACAGGTGAGACAGTACATAAGCTGATAACTAAAATCAGCATCAACATCAACATCAGAGCAGCGGAAATCCAAATACAGCTTATTTCAACTTTTCAAAATCTACTGTCTCTAAACAAAAGAAAGTCAAAGTAGAAGATACACCAACAATGTCCAAGCAGTGATCTTCAACAACACAGGGAGAATACTATGTATATGTATTACGTGGAAGCCTCCTGCTCATCTCCGGATCATCTACCCGTGCATCACCAGCTAACCTGTCTCTAGTCTGCTCGTGTGAGCACCCAGAGTAATAAGAGGAGACATAAAACTCTGGGTCAGACATAAAGCCTGGTATGAGCGATAAGCATCTAAACAGAATACTAACAGGTATACTAAACCATACCTGAACCTGGACCTGCAACCAAAGAGTTAGTACCACATACCGTACAGTACTCTAAGGTGCCATAATAAATAGTGTAAAGAATACGGGGGTGGGGTGTGCATGTCATAATGATGGCAAACAAATCAAGCATAGCATCCATCCTCACATCTCTCACTCAGTGCATAAAGCATACGACATCTACCACCTTGGAATACTAGACAAATTGAGGTAATGACGGATCCCGACTTGTAGAAACCCTGCTGTGACCAAGCTAAACATATGGAGTCATGACCAAACATTTCAATGACCCATTTCATTGATCGTAGCCCTTGGTTCTACCAATGCCATAATGGCCCTGAATCCGCCCCCGTACCTCCTACCATAGTGGTCCAAAGCTATAGACATCGAAAACCCCTTAGCACGCGCCAGGCAGTAAAGCCCAACCATGAAGCGAACTCGTTGATTCCCATCTGGATCTTGAGCTCTATCTTCTTATTTGGATTTCCTTTGCATCTCGGGTTTGGTCAAATTGGAGTGGGTCTTCAGAAGAGTTGTTGCGCAGTAACAATCCTAGGATTCGGTTCGGTTCGGTAGTCATCACCCTCGTCGGTTCGGTTCGGTAGTCATCTTCTTGATCGGTTCGGGTCGGGTACTCCACTTCGTGTCGGATCGGTGTTCTCCTCCGGGTCGGGTCGGGTTGCTGTCTTCCTTCTCGTGTTCCGATCCGCTCCCTCGTTTCTTCACGTATTCCGATCCGATCCCCACTTGCTGTCTGATTCGCGTGGCTTTCCCTCTTGCTAATCCTCCAAAGAGTTTACTTCCGATCCGAGCCTTGCGTCTCCAAGTCGATCCGATCTGGCCCCCATTATTCTTCCGATCCGATCCCCTTAGTCCACTCCAACTCTAATTCCTTCTCGCCAAGCCTCCTCCAGTGACAAGTCCCAATCCAGTCCGAATTCCCTCGGTCGGTTCACAAATCCGATCCGACCCCCTACTCCGATCCGATCCGGTTCGGAACCTGCACATTTCTGCAACTTTCCAGCGAGCTTTCTACGCCATTCGACGGCGTTTCCGACCAATCTAACTATTCTAATCAATCATAAAACATACCATAGAGTCATAGCAATATGTAAGAGCAACCATAAACACCAAACAACAATTCAAATGAATCAAAATGGATTAAAAGTGGCTAAAACCTCACATTTTCCTATAATCCTTCTTAATCATGTTTAAGCACATAGTTAGTAAAACTTAATCAAATCGTCTAAATTTTCTAACAGAGGCATGAAATATTATTTAAGAATTTCTAAACATTTTTCCAGAATTTATTAGTGTATAAATTCGCTAATCTTCACTAATCACCCTTAATTAACTGTAATTAGTGTCAAAACGATGCTATCACTCACCTTGGCCACAAAATAAAACACCAAATCTGAAATACTCTCTGTTTGGGTCGAATTCCTACGTATAGCAGCAGCTCCAACCTTGCTTTGTTGCTATTTGGCCTTGTTTTGATGTAGTTTAGGCTTAATCTTCACTAAAAATGTGTTTTGGAGTGGTTTTAGAGGGTGGAAGCCATTACCAAGGTCTCAAGAAGGTTTGTGGCGGCTCAAAACTGAAATGAAAGTGATTTCCTAACCCCTAATCAGTCCTCTTATACCTCTAAACCCGAAATTCCCCTCTGGGCCTAGCTGCTAATCACCCGGTTAAGCCCAATTAAGCTGTTTTTCACCATCTGAAACTTGTTTCAGCCATATCTCCCAAGCGGTGAGTCCGTTTGGCTAATGCGACCACTCTACGGAATTGTAAACCATCATCCGGAGCCAATGGAAGTGGTTTCAGGTCAAAATTCCTTTCCAGTCAAAAGTTATGGCCAAAACAGTGCTAACTAGGGGTAAAATGGTCATTTAAAAATTGGGAAAAATCATGAACATGGGAAATGACCCCAGTAGTCGTCTCCTAAAGTTACATGACCATACGACTTCATATGTGGAAGAAATAAATATTCTACGATCCTATGATGCGTAGAATACGGGTCGTTACACTCTCCCCCTCTTAAGAAATTTCGTCCCCGAAATTCCTTAACCCAAAACATACAAAAGATCCCGCATGCCTAACAGCCATATACAACAATCAAACATGCATAACAAACAAACAAGCCTACCCTAGCATGCGGAAAACTAAATCGAAGTCAAAATCTTACCAGGCAAAGAGTTCTGGATAAGTCTTCCTAATGTTCTCCTTTGTCACCCAAGTACAATCATTCTCGTCCTCGCCCCACTGAACCTTGACTAGCTTCACCGCCTTCCTTCGAAGTTGCTTCATGTCTTGCTCGACAATACGGGCCAGCTTGCGGTTCCCAACCACCTCGGGTTCTACTTCGAAGTCCTCCAACTGATCAGGTGGAACAGTCATATCTGGGTCGTGAACGAACTTCCTTAGTTGGGAAACATGAAATACATTGTGAACTCCCGCCATTTTCTCTGGTAATCCAACTCTATATGCCAAATTCCCAACTAGTTCGAGAACAGGGAATGGGCCAACGAATCTTGGTGCCAACTTGCCTCTCCTGCCAAATCGTATTACGCTCTTCAACGGAGAAATCTTGACAAACACCAAGTCGCCAACGGAGAATTTTAAGTCTCTTCTCCTCTTATCAGCATAACTCTTCTGCCTATCTTGGGCAGCCTTCATTCGTTGTTGAATGGTCTTGATTTTATCTGAAGTTTCCCTCACCACATCTGGTCCAAGCATAAACTTCTCGCCAGTCTCTATCCAACATGATGGTGAGTTACATGGTCTTCCATACAAAGCTTCAAACGGAGCCATACTGATACTGGATTGGTAGCTATTATTATATGCAAACTCTACTAGATGCAAATGGTCATCCCATGATCCACCAAAATCCAATATACATGCTCTCAAGAGATCTTCCAAAATACGATTCACCCTCTCTGTCTGACCGTCGGTCCGAGGATGATATGCGGTACTGAGATGTAATTCTGACCCTAGAGCCTCTTGTAAGCTGTTCCAAAACCCACTAGTGAACAACGGGTCTCGGTCACTCACAATGCTTTTAGGTACTCCATGAAATCTCACTACCCACTTCATATACAATTCTGCTAACTTAGCTTCCGTTCTGGTTGATTTGACTGGTATAAATCTTGCACTTTTAGTCAGTCGGTCCACAATCACCCAAATGCTATCATGTCCCGATCTAGTCCTTGGTAAACCATCGATGAAATCCATCGAGACTTGCTCCCATTTCCATTTAGGAATTTCTAATGGCTGTAACAACCCACTAGGCTTCTTTTGCTCGGCTTTAACTAGCTGGCAATTCATGCATTTGGATATAAACTCCCCAACGTCTCTTTTCATCCCTTCCCAGTAGTAAGTCTGTCTCATGTCTCGATACATCTTATTACCACCGGGGTGTATAGTCAGTTTTGAGTGATGACATTCTCTAAGCACTTCATCTCTCAATCCATTGACATTGGGTACAATGAGCTTTCCATTCTTTCTAAGCCATCCATCTTGATCAAGCCCATACTTGTTCACCTCCTCATCGATACCCATCTCTAACTTGGAGATGATTTCCAATAGGTTAGGATCGTCCCTCTGACTAGAGCCGATCCGCTCAATCAAAGTGAGTCTGACCGTCAAATTTGCTAACATTTCTGGATCCAATTCGCACTTTGGTCTGAAATCAAACCCCGCGATATACTCCAGTTGCTTCCATTCTAGAAACATAGCGCCTAAGCTGGCATGTCTTCTACTCAATGCATCAGCCACCGCATTACCCTTTCCCGGTGTATATGCGATGTCAAAATCATAGGAAGCCAAGAATTCTAACCACCTTTGTTGCCGGAGATTTAAATCCTTCTGGGAGAAGAGATACTTCAACGACTTATGATCTGTAAACAGCTCAAATCTTTCTCCCAAGAGATAGTATCTCCACATCTTCAACGCGAACACGATTGCTGCCAATTCTAAATCATGGGTAGGGTATCTTCTCTCGTGCGGTTTCAATTGCCGACTTGCATAGGCTACAACCCTATCGCCTTGCATCAATACAGCACCCAGTCCGGTACCACAGGCATCCGTGTATACCGTCATCTCTTCATTCCCCTTAGGAATGACTAACATTGGTGCGCTTGTCAACTTGTCCATTAGACTCTTGAATGCATTCTCGCACCTTCCATCCCAGACAAAAGCTTGATTCTTCTTAGTTAACTGGGTTAATGGTGCTGCTATCTTGGAGAAACCTTGGATAAACTTACGATAATACCCAGCTAATCCCAAGAAACTTCTTACATCTGTCACATTCTTGGGCGTAGGCCAATCCTGTACCGTAGCCACCTTTTCCGGGTCCACGGCAATACCATTCTCTGATACAACATGGCCCAAGAACCTCACTTCCCTCTTCCAGAAGTGACACTTAGAAAACTTTGCTTTCAATTGGTGTCTTCTCAACACCTCCATCACTATTCTTAAATGTTTCTTGTGTTCTTCCTCTGTCCTCGAGTAGACCAAAATATCATCAACGAACACAAGGACAAACTTATTCAACTGATCTCTGAATACCCTATTCATAAGATCCACAAAATATGCTGGGGCATTGGTCAGCCCGAATGGCATGACCAACCACTCATAAAATCCAGACGGCGTCCAAAATGCTGTTTTAGCTATACTCTCAGCTTCCACTCTAAGATGATGAAAACCTGTCGCGAGATCCAACTGAGAAAATACTCTTGCGCCACTCAACTGATCGAACAAATCATATATCCGCGGTAGAGGTTACTTGTTCTTCCTCGTCACTTTATTCAACTCGCGGTAGTCTACACACAAACGAAGGGAACCATCCGCCTTGGTAGCAAACACAACTGGTGCTCCCCATTCAGAAACACTCCTTCTGATAAATCCCTTCTTCAAAAGATCGTTGACTTGCACCTCGAGCTCTCGCTGCTCTCTTGGTGCCATACGACGAAGTGGCATCACTATAGGCCTGGCATCTTTTACCAAATCAATACGGAACTCAATCTCTCGGTGTGGTGGAAGTCCGGTCACTTCTTCGAAAACATCCGGATACTGGCCAACCATGGGCAAACCTGACAACTCACTATGCGGAATGTCAAGGGAGTTTAGAAAACTAGCCAATACCCCCTCACTGGGTAGACCACCAAACACTATCCTCCGCCCATCATCCGCTCTAGCTGTCACCAAAAAGCCCTCACAGTCTACCACCACCCCGTATCTTCGGAGCCAATCTACTCCCAAAATAATGCCAAACCCAGTAAAGCCCAAAACAAAGCAATCACAAACAAACATGCATCCATGACTCGATAAGACCACATTACGACAAATCATGCTTAGGCTAGTAGAACCACCAATCGGGTTTGTCACTACTAAAGGTCTATCGACAATCTCGGGCTCCAATCCCAACCTATCTACCAGGTCACTAGATATGAAAGAACTGGAAGCTCCGGTATCAAACAAAATTCTAACAGGAACATCGTAAACAGAAAGCATACCTTGAATGACGACATTCTTTCCTTTCTCCGCCGCAGTTGGGGCATTCGACGAAGAAGGAATAGCATGAAGGGCATATGCTTTCACCATTTGCTTTTCTTTGGGGGGTTGTGGACACTTGTCCTTATGATGTCCCATTTGGCCACAGTTGAAGCACTTCCTATCCGCTGGCTTGGCCCGACAATTACTAGCATAATGGCCCTTTTTACCACAGCTGAAGCACTCCACATCTTGCTTATTCTTTTTCTTCTGGCCATCCTTAGTCTGACTCTGCTTTCTCTTATTCTGGGAACCACCCTTTACTCCACCACTTGCTTGTGGTTTTGGCTCTTCTGCAGATGCAGCCTCATTTTTCGGCTTAGGGTAGAGACTTTCTGACCTCAATGCTTTCCCCACAATCGACTCAAATGACTCATCGATGTGGTTAATAAGCCTTTCCCCCAAGTACTGATCCACACCGGTTATGAATTTCTCATTCTTCTTCTCGGCAGTATCAATAAGAGATAACCCATATTTCGACAAAGTGTCGAATTCAGCAATATACTCCGAGACAGCTCTGCCATTCTGCTTGAGCTCTAAGAATTTCTTAAACAGCACTGACTTCTGAGCAGCTGGAATGAACTTCTCACTAAAGCGAGCCTTAAACTGCTCCCAAGTAATCTGATCTTCGGGAGTGGCTGCCTTTATAGCATTCCACCAATTCATTGCCCGCCCTTGCAGCTGACGGGACGCTAGCTTTCTCTTCATCGCATCCTCGATCCCCAAATCCTCAAAGATACGTTCGCAACTATCCAACCAATCTTGAACATCCGTGGCCGACTCCGTTCCGTGAAACGGCTTCCCACCAAGGCTAGTATAATCCTTATTCAGCTTGGTGAAGTCGACCCTCGGCGCCTGCACTATTGGACCACCACCATTTCCATCATTGGGAGCTGCCCTCTGTACATCTCTAAGCATCTCTCTCATGAGGTCAGTAAACATCGTCCTCATGTCAGCAGCATTCCCATTATTGGCCCCTCTACCGGTACCTCTAACATATCGGCTCATCGTCAATCTGAAAAAGGAAATGATTAACGATCCCTTAGTGGTGCTAGTGCAGCCCGATTTCATTCTTATACTACTAATAGTATATATATATATAGCTTTTTAAAAACCAAAATAATTACAAATACGCTCTCTCGTATACGTATACTATCTCTCCCCGACAACTTCCCTAGGTTAACTACGCAACCTAGAGCTCTGATACCAAGTGTGACGGCCCGCCCCACACCAACCTGTATTTCCTCCAAAAGTGCGCTGTACACATGCCCGACTAGCACGGGACGGTCGTCGGGAGAAAGGAAAGAAGAGAATGAACTAATCGAGGAACCTGTAGAATGTCTCACAGCGCATGGGATAAAATATAATAATGATAACATACTCGACATAAAACAGGTGAGACACTACATAAGCTGATAACTAAAATCAGCATCAACATCAACATCAGAGCAGTGGAAATCCAAATACAGCTTATTACAACTTTTCAAAATCTACTGTCTCTAAACAAAAGAAAGTCAAAGTAGAAGATACACCACCAATGCCCAAGCAGTGATCTTCAACAACACAGGGAGAACACTATGTATATGTATTACGTGGAAGCCTCCTGCTCGTCTCCGGATCATCTACCCGTGCATCACCAGCTAACCTGTCTCTAGTCTGCTCGTGTGAGCACCCAGAGTAATAAGAGGAGACATAAAACTCTGGGTCATACATAAAGCCTGGTATGAGCGATAAGCATCTAAACAGAATAATAACAGGTATACTAAACTATACCTGAACCTGGACCTGCAACCAAAGAGTTAGTACCACATACCGTACAGTACTCTAAGGTGCCATAATAAATAGTGTAAAGAATACGGGGGTGGGGTGTGCATATCATAATGATGGCAAACAAATCAAGCATAGCATCCATCCTCACATCACTCACTCAGTGCGTAAAGCATACGACATCTACCACCTTGGAAAACTAGACAAATTGAGGTAACAACGGATCCCGACTTGTAGAAACCCTGCTGTGACCAAGCTAAACATATGGAGTCATGACCAAACATTTCAATGACTCATTTCATTGATCGTAGCCCTTGGTTCTACCAATGCCATAATGGCCCTGAATCCGCCCCCTACCTCCTACCATAGTGGTCCAAAGCTATAGACATCGAAAACCCCTTAGCACGCGCCCCGCAGCAAAGCCCAACCATGAAGCGAACTCGTTGATTCCCATCTGGATCTTGAGCTCTAACTTCTCATTTGGACTTCCTTTGCATCTCGGGTTTGGTCGAATTGGAGTGGGTCTTCAGAAGAGTTGTCGCGCAGTAACAATCCTAGGATTCGGTTCGGTAGTCATCACCCTCGTCGGTTCGGTTCGGTAGTCATCTTCTTGATCGGTTCGGGTCGGGTACTCCACTTCGTGTCGGGTCGGTGTTCTCCTCCGGGTCGGGTCGGGTTGCTGTCTTCCTTCTCGTGTTCCGATCCGCTCCCTCGTTTCTTCACGTATTCCGATCCGATCCCCACTTGCTATCTGATTCGCGTGGCTTTCCCTCTTGCTAATCCTCCAAAGAGTTTACTTCCGATCCGAGCCCTGCGTCTCCAAGTCGATCCGATCTGGCCCCCATTATTCTTCTGATCCGATCCCCTTAGTCCACTCCAACTCTAATTCCTTCTCGCCAAGCCTCCTTCAGTGACAAGTCCCAATCCAGTTCGAATTCCCTCGGTCGGTTCACAAATCCGATCCGACCCCCTACTCCGATCCGATTCGGTTCGGAACCTGCACATTTCTGCAACTTTCCAGCGAGCTTTCTACGCCATTCGACGGCGTTTCCGACCAATCTAACTATTCTAATCAATCATAAAACATACCATAGAGTCATAGCAATATGTAAGAGCAACCATAAACACCAAACAACAATTCAAATGAATCAAAATGGATTAAAAGTGGCTAAAACCTCACATTTTCCTATAATCCTTCTTAATCATGTTTAAGCACATACTTAGTAAAACTTAATCAAATCGTCTAAATTTTCTAACAGAGGCATGAAATATTATTTAAGAATTTATAAACATTTTTCCAGAATTTATTAGTGTATAAATTCGCTAATCTTTACTAATCACCCTTAATTAACTGTAATTAGTGTCAAAACGATGATATCACTCACCTTGGCCACAAAATAAAACACCAAATCTGAAATACTCTCTATTTGGTTCGAATTCCTACGGATAACAGCAGCTCCAACCTTGCTTTGTTGCTATTTGACCTTGTTTTGATGTAGTTTAGGCTTAATCTTCACTAAAAATGTGTTTTGGAGTGGTTTTAGAGGGTGGAAGCCATTACCAAGGTCTCAAGAAGGTTTGTGGCGGCTCAAAACTGAAATGAAAGTGATTTCCTAACCCTAATCAGTCCTCCTATACCTCTAAACCCGAAATTCCCCTCTGGGCCTAGCTGCTAATCACCCGGTTAAGCCCAATTAAGCTGTTTTTCACCATCTGAAACTTGTTTCAGCCATATCTCCCAAGCGGTGAGTCCGTTTGGCTAATGCGACCACTCTACGGAATTGTAAACCATCATCCGGAGCCAATGGAAGTGGCTTCAGGTCAAAATTCCTTTCCAGTCAAAAGTTATGGCCAAAACAGTGCTAACTAGGGGTAAAATGGTCATTTAAAAATTGGGAAAAATCATGAACATGGGAAATGACCCCAGTAGTCGTCTCCCAAAGTTACATGACCATACGACTTCGTATGTGAAAGAAATAAATATTCTACGATCCTATGATGCGTAGAATACGGGTCGTTACAAAGTATCTATTTTGCCTGCCACTTCCCTGCTTGGATTTGCTTCTGGGCACACCTTTGAGTACCATCTTTTCTACTTTTGTTCATCAATGATTTAATTTATTATTATGGTATTTAATTTTTATTTTGTTCCGCATTTCAATGTCTGCCGCTCTACGGCTAGTCTCCTACAAAACAGAAGTAGCTATTAGGGGAGAAAAGATTCAAACGTTATGCCAGGAAGCTGGAACACATGCAATGATCACACTTGCAGTTCATCAGGTTGCTTGAAGAATCATTTCCATCTTTTTGGTACTTAGAACATACTTTTTTATACTTCGTAATATGCATCCACCCATTCCGATGTACATGCAAATTCATTTTACTTCAATATGATTATTTAATAAACAGTGATTTTCTCATTATGTCCTTAAATATTAGTTTTATTTATACCACAATGAACATGCATCATATATGTAGTATAATACTTTTTACAAAATTCTCCGAAGCACACTAATTCAAAATATCATTTTTGTTGCGCCGTTTACCTTTGTCCTCTTTAAGACTATACTTAAACTAATGTCAGTTTAAGATTGATAATACTTTTTCACAATTTAAGGTTGATATTACAATAGATACAGGTTCCTTTGACAAGCTACCATGATACGAAGCGGTGCGAAGTATTGATAGGGTACAAAGTAAAATCTTCGCGCCTAAATTCCATAGAGGTATCAATTAAGGAGATTAATGTTCAACGATCAGACACTTCTGTTTCTATACGGCGGGATATTCTCAGCCAGTTCTCTAATATCAAAGACTTATTTAAAGTTGGAGTTCTGAAACACTAATGTTGCAACTTATTTTCTACCAAGCGAGATTTTGATAATACAGACCTTGCGAGTCATTGTTTTAGCAAACAGGCGTTAGTGCAATTCGAATATTGGGAAAGACCAACAACAATTGAATTTCGAAGGCATGTGGAGCGGTATTTGTTAACAGACCTGATGAGCTTCAACAATTTGATGTTCGATCTGGTGTTGGACTCTTTGATGTTAAGAAAATTGGTGAGGAGTCCTTCTGACATACAAATATTCATTCAATAAAGCATCAAATATGAATAACCCTCCTGCCACAAGCATTTGTTTTGTAATTTTCTGTTCAGGGGTACAGAGACAAGTTCAAACTCAATATATGGCCTCAAGGGATGGTTTATGATGAATCAAGGGTTCCATGGTCATCTAATAGCCTGGATATAGAGAGACTGAACAGTAGCTGGATTGGTATGCATTTGGTAAACCTTTTTCTTGCATTCAGCACATACTACATGATTTAGTACTAATTTTTTTTATGCATGCCTGATGCAGATATGCAAATATGTAGACCTTTTTGGTATCTATGAGTTCTCACAATTTATGTAGTGTTCACTTATTCTTCATACTAAATTAAGATTGGATATTGGGGTCATCAGTGGACTCCTACATTAACTTTGGTGGATTACGATTGATGACTTTTGAACTTGAATCTGCACCTAAATAAAGGTAATTATCTTACTTAATTTCAAACACCATATTTAATCTAGTGCTGACGTAAATGTTCTTCCTACCAAAGAAAATAACTCGAGTAAAATCAAACATGTTAAGCTCACTGTTTGATGGATCAGAACTCGAAAATACCAAACCCATAGTCATTGGACGATGTCAGCTTGAAGTTACTATGTACTTCTGAGTTTTTCATATTATGCTACAAAAATGTCATATGGAGTTATAATATGGTTTTTGTTGCAAACAATACCTTATAAACTTTAGTTATTCTCAAATATATTCATTTATATACAGTCTTTTACTTTGCATGATCAATGAGGGAGATGGAGGCTTAAAAAAACATGTAGACGTGAAAAGGTAGCTAACAAAACATGGTTATCTTTTTTCATTTTTAGTAAGGAAGGTAAGGTTCAGGCCTTTAGCAAGTTTTCATTGTTAGTACACGAAAGTACTTTAGGTCTATTAGAAAATTTTTGTATGAATCTTATTTTTGATGTGTCTACTCTCCAATAACTATAAACGTGGTTTTAATGAAAAAAATTGCTGGTGTAGACAACCTAATGTGGTATATATTTTGTTAAATAAGTACAAGAAGCACTAGAGGGAAATGTTGAATTATTCAACAAACAAAATAAATTTTAGTTGATATAGTAAAAAAGGAACCATATGCTTTTGAATTATATACTTGCTGGTTAATAAAAATTGACAACCAAATAGAATTGTTTGTTTAAGAATTGTTATAACTGCCTGTTTAATTTAAAGGGAGTATATTACTTTGTTTTAGCTGCTGTAACGACGGCTCGGTGATCATAGGTTTTGAAATATAAACAAAAGTAGTGATGTAGTTGTATCGAATATGGTCGGATTTATAATAATCAAACCGTTTCATTTTACGTAATGGTGAACGAGACTTTCTATAGTTTCTGCAGAGGATTAGTAATGGTGAACAGTTTCTGCATATTTCTGTTATACTAAAAGCCTATTTTACGTGATTACTACATGCATCATATTTTCTGTTTGTTACGAACTATTTGAGATGACATCTAAGACTGTTTCATTTTTTGCATTTTAATTGTGTTTCTTGGTTTTTTTTTATATATAAAACTATAATTTGTGCTTGTGAATTGCAGGTTCTATAAGTTGGACGAGCTTACAAGCTGAAGACTAAGTGATTTTTCATGTAATCTTGTTTTGAAACGATGTTTGAACAATACGTATGTTAATTAACTTATTTCTATATTTATTAGTAGACTTGTTAACTTTGACTTTGTAATTGAAATCAAATATGTTTTTGGTATTAATTTTTTGCTATTGACAGTTTTGTCTTGTGAATTTACTGCTTAATTGTTTAAACTATGCACAAATTAAATAAGAGATTTTCTATATAAAGATCATAGTTGATGTTGCTATATATTAAAAATATTAGTAGCGGAAAATTGCTCTTATGAAAATATAAGGTCAATGCTATGTAAAAAATTAAGTAGTATGGAAAAAAATTTCATATCATTAAATGTGTGCTACGAAAACACTGATAATGCTATATATACTACAAATATTCATAGCGGAAAACTCCACTTATGGAATCAAAATGTGAAATGCTATAAAATCGTGTGGATAACTTTTCATATCACTGAATATGAGCTTTGTAAACAAAGCTAATGCTATGAAAAATATTTTTCATATCAATGAATATGAGCTATGAAAATATTGATAATGTTATTAAAAGTTAAGCTGAGATTTAAGTAAGCAAGTATAATTGCAAGGTCTGAACGCTATTTAAAACATTTCATGGTGGTGAATATGCACTATAAAATGTATAATACTATAGCGTTTAAATTTGAGCTATAAGATATAACAGGGCTATTATAACATGTCGTTATATAGCGTCGTCACTAATGCTATGGTAGCCTATTATAGCGTTTTTCACGTGCTATTAAAAGAAAAATATGTTGTAGTGAAAACTAAGTCTGACCCGAGCATTGCAAATTCCACGGATCAATCTGGTGAACCAGCACGATAAAACTCAGTAAGTTTAAATAACATCCAACTTGTTTAACTATAGAAAATCCTATGAAAGGAAAGGATAGACTGGTCCATATATAAGCACAGACAGTTTTTAACTTATGGTAACCTAATTTTTTATATATATCAAATTCGTTGATATTATAATGGTGTTTATCCAACCATAAATAAATAACCATCTAGCAGAACACTTGCATCTCATGCTCCACATACTTAGTATATGTCAAAAACAACATGGAGCTTATTGGAGAATGGATTTCCAACTATGACAAGATATGGGACCACCTTCCAAAAGTGTACCTCTAGAGAGCAATACATTAGGGTTCAAAAAGAACGTCTTGCAACCCGGCCACACATGATTGGCCACTCATTCAACTTGAGTGTATCAAATATATTGTCACCCTATGGTTTGCCAACAACAGTATTTCCCGGGAGATACAGAAACGAAAAAAGAAACAAATGAATTTTCTCTAGATGGTGACATTACACCCTGATGGGAATGACCCACACAGCCATGTTGCCTGCTCGATTTTTGTCAGTTTCCCGGTTGACGAGGCTTGAGGTCACGACTTACCTTTTAAAGAATATCATGATAACTTTGAACGCCACATCGTCAGATCCATCAAATCACTAATTGACGTCCACAACTACACTTTAGGTGTTAAATTAAGAGAAGTTTCCGTCTCTGCCACCAAACTTGGGATATTTGTAAAAATCAACGTACGTGACCCTTAGGAAATACCTGTCAGACATTCGTCCATACAAGTCATATAGAAACAGGATGAACCGAAGGCACTCTCCTACAACATACGAGATAGGAATCACCTTAAGGAAGCGAGTAGTCCTTCCAATCTGAAGATTTTAGTTATGACAGAATCACTGCTAAAATATCTCTAGGTATCAGCTAGAGAAATTCAATAAGTAGTTCTTCCACTCATGAAGATTTACGATCTCCAATGCTCCATTTCGACCATCTTCTGATATCTTCCACGTTTACATATTTATTGGTCGGAATGGTTTTCGAATGTAATTTTGATCTAGGCCATTTCGTACGAATAACTGATTATACGCCATATTTTTGATAGTCGGTTATTTAGCAATCAAACAAACATCCATTCAACCATAAAAATAAAATGAATTCACTTTTTCGATACAGAGCATCAGTTGGCCTCTTTAATCAAAACTATTCATTAACTAAATCTTCAAAATCTTCCAATACTTAGAACACGACCTTTTACTTCTTATTTTAAAATAAGAGTATTCTCAAATTGTTTCATTTCCAGTATTTGGTAAATATCTCATATCAAATCTTTCATTTATAAATATCATTTGCAAATGTTTGTTATATCTATTACACATTTTCCAAAACTGAAACAAAGTTCCCTTTTATAAAAATATAAGTTTACTAACTAAATTAGTTCAACTTAACTTTTGTAAAATAAGTTTATGGATTCCATTACCAATACCATTAACCTTTTTCTTAGCACATTAACTTTTTTTTCAATAAATTCTTTCCTTAGTAGATTCATTTACCAAATTGGCCAACATTAAAAGCTCTATTTATAAATCTCTTTTATTATAGGAAATCCAATTTATATCGCCTTTAAATATAACTCAACTTATATATGAATTTCCATTTATAACCTTACCTTTGGACAAAAAACATACCATTCTCATTACTTGGAAATTAGTGTTTACGCTTAACTAAATGGTATAAGTATAGTCACATTTACACATGGCCAAACAATGTTAGTTTATACATTATTTACTTTAAAATCCAATTGCTCTAATTACATTTCAAAATCTTGTAAATTAAATTGCAATATTCCTCTTATGGAAATAATAAACTATTTTCAACATCTTTTATCATTACAAACTGATTTTATTCCTTGATAATAATGAAGTCGTTCAAGTTGGGGTATTCTACTTACTCATAAACCTTGATCGACAACGTTCTTATCTTAAGATAGATACAAGTTTATAACTCTGAATCTGATATAAATTCTAATATCAAGCAAAAATCATATCCATTTTAATTAATATATGGTTTTATAAACCATTTCTTGGATTAAAAGCTTTCCTTCCAAATATAACTATTTTTACTTAACTCGTTGATTAAGTAAAATTCTTGATAAATACAAATACATAGCTTAAATTTCTTTTATACTCCTACTTACGATTTGGATTACATTTTTAAATCCGTTTATCAAAACTTTACATAAATTCATTTCGCTTTCTATTATAAAACCCAACAACTTCCTTTTCCCGATTCTTAACCAAAATCATTAAGCATCTATCCCTTTTGTCTTTGAATGTTTCTTCAGAACACATCATTTTTACTTAATTTAAATAGTAAGTAAATACCCATTTAAAATCATCTTACTTGATCTAAATTTCTTTTATAAATCTAGTTTATAAAACTAGGATGTTATCGAAATCCCTTTCAAACCCTTTTTAATTTTCAACTAAAGTCTTATTTACATTTGGAAATTATGCATCTTACATAACTTATTTAAGACATCACATTAGTTTTAAGCCTCCTTAACACAATCCATTTTTATCTTGGATTGAATACCGAAAATCCGTTTATCATATTCTTTACATAAACTCATTAGACCACTTATTATAGTATTAAACTTGGATTTTTTTTACTAAACCCCTTTACCATATTCTAATCCTTTACCAACTCTTTTGTACGATTTTCCTTTTACGACTCCGAAAATATCTTTTTCCATTCAATTCAATTTCAAATATTAAGTAAAATATTTATTTTAAACTATAGTTGAAAATTGTTTTCATAAACTTCGTTTATAACTCAAACTTTTACTTTAAAATCTCTTCATAACTCTTTGCCATATTCAACTAGATCTTTTCTCAAATCAGATTACTTTCAACTAAAAAGTAATCACTTAAATTAATATTAATCGTTAACTTCATCATTTAACCGAAGTAAAGTCGTTTACTTCATTAATAACTAAAACAGAATAATTGGACTCTTTTAAAATCTTATTAGAATAATAAATAACTCAATAATTATCTTTAAATATCATTAATTAAAAGAAAAATCAACTTTTAAGAAGTCTCGTTAAGATTTAAACAATCATTTGTCAAACTCATTCCTATTAGATTAAATGATAACAAATTAATCTAGTACTCAATTCTAATGAAAACTGTTGACTCGGTCAACCTTAGAATGTCAGTTTCACTTGTTAACTAATTTCAGCTAATCCTTCCTCTTATATTAATTAATAATAAATTAATTTAAAAAAAATCACTTAATTGTTTCATAGAAACAATCATTCCTAATTATTAACTCGTAAGCTAATTGTTGACTTATATACTTGTAAAACGTATTAAAACATAAAATATTTATAATATAAATACCAATTTAATTATAATCATCGATTTATATATAACTTATAAAATATAATTGATAAGTCCTTCTTTCAGTTATAAAAATAAATTTTATATCTTAAAATTTGTCAATTTGCCTGACGACAACCAACGTCTCATAAATATATAACTCTAAAAACATTCTAGACTTGATCTAAAATCGAATCCAACAATTTCTTATTTTATCGATGGTATTAAAAGGGCCAAACGAGTATTAAAATACCAAACTGTAAAATAAGGTTTTATTTCATCCAATTTCACATTCAATTAAATGTATTGAACAAATAAGATAAACATTATATATATAGGGAATCCTGTTGGATCCCTTCGACCTATTTTTCCCTGCATCCAAATATGTTATCTCAAATAAAATCATTCATTCAGTATGATTATATATTTATCATTTTCTATCTCGATAGACGAGAATAAGCAGTTCAACTTAATAATTTCAACAATCAACCAATAACAGCAATCCAAGCATCCAAGTATTCATTTTATACGTTTAAATTATTATAAACATTACCAACAAGGTAAGTTGCCATAATTGGTTACAATCGTTAAATATAATGATTGATTTCAATTAAATTAAACAAACATTTAATTTAATACGTTCAGTCAATATATTCAGTAATCATCCAACAATAAACAACTATAACACAAAAATATTAAATATGACTTATATAAAATATAAATGAGATGAGCTGAGTGAGTAAACTCACAGGATTTTCTCTTATCGCTGTAGCATTCAGTTTTCAATTAAAGTAAGCAAGCGTTTAATTTAACTAAAATTTGTAGTTGCCTCTAGATCTGTCCAAACTGCGCTAGCAAGCAGAGTTCACTACCACGATCCCAATACAAGTTGTTTCGTTTAATTCTTATAATATAGGCAAGAGTTTTAACATTTACAAAAATTCATGATTTAATTAATAATCGATTATTAAATATATATTATTTTAATCTAATTGCATTGGTTTTAAGGGTTTACGGCTGATTTACACTCTCGTCTCTTTCGTTACTTCATTCTTAAACACGAATACAACATGCACCATAACTGACCGCTGCACCACACCGACATTATCCAAAGCTTGATCAGACTACACGGAAAGAAGCTCCATAGCCTCCTCAATCAAGTTGATGCTCTCAAATGCAACCTTTTGACTTCAAACGTTGACGGTTCGAGCTAGGATTTTGGCCATCATAGCTTGCTAGAGACGATCTACACCGTCCAGATGATAGAGCGAATTGAGTTTGACGTTTTTTATGTTGGAAGGTTTCAGTTTAAAAGTTGGATTTAAAGATCTGGAGGAAGAAGTATAGTGACTTCACAGTCTGTGACGATCCCAAAATCCGAGGGGCGGTATTAAGGATAATCATTAGGAAATAACACATTAATCATCATAGCAGAGTACAGATAATAGCAGAAACAATAAATAAAATAATTTTTCATGGATATGACAGCGGAATCACAACATGTAGGAATATCAGAATAGCATAACGTGGGATATAACTTAGTAAATAAAAAGGAAAGTGATCAGTCATCATCGCCAAAGGCGGAATACATACATGCAGTGAGACATAATAAGGGTATCAGTCTACATCGCCGAAGGCGGAATACATATACATATAATAAGAAATACGGAAAGTAAATCAGTCTGCATCGCCAGTGGCGGAATCATAATGTAAGTACAGTAATGGCGGAAAATGTCAAAGTCGTCTCTGTGAAGTCAGCCTCGCCATGAGCCAAAAATGCACTCTATGCAGCAGTGCAGAGCCAAAAACAACCTGTCACCTGTGTACTAGGCTGCCCATGTGAAAATAAGGGCACTCGCGTTTGCAAAGTGAAACAAACAACGAGTCAGTCATGGGGACTGGTATGAGGAATCTATTTAATAGTTAAACAACAGTAATAGCAAATCATAGGACCACGCCACTTTCGCGGAACGGGTTTACTCCAGTGATTGCTAGTGCATTTAAACAAAGTAAATCCTTTTAAAACAACGCAATGTTTTTAGAAAGAATGAAGCCATTATAAGACTCAGGTCCCATCACACAATGCAACGCAAGCCAGAGGATAGAGTATTACCTTATAATAGCCAAATATGCTTGATACGTATAAAGCAAAATCATTTGATATTATTACTAGTGCATATATGTTTCAAAAACGAATAGCATCATAAATATCAATCATAGGCGACATGAGCGTCCCATGCCACTATGTCGCCATATATAAGTTACAATTGAATCCGTTATCTCGTATTGGAAATTGGATTTCCGTCATGAGTCGAGGCAAGGGGCAAGCTCCTCTCCGCTTCGAGACACTCTAGCAAATGCCTCGGGACTACACACTCTGGGTAACCCCTGGATGCTTCAGGGCCGGTTCTCACTTACGTTAGAGGATTAATTATGCCTGAACACACGTTTCCCGGTCCTTACAGACCTATAATCGAGGCGCCTCGCATTCCAACAACCACAAAGGTGAAAAGTAGATATATATGTCAGGGATGGTAAGTCACTGACACCACCATAGCTAGAAAGAAACATCGTGCTCTCCCTACAGTCCGTATCCCGTTTTTAACTCATACCGGGGTGTGAGGTTCGCGAATCTACGAAATACACAAAGCTAGGCCACGTAGACCTTGCTTTGATCATCATCCACAAGACTTTGCTTTGCAACAGAAGCCTTGATCACAGCATCTTGGCATGCCACATAGGCAGTCCACTCCATACGATTGATTTCCATCGATATATAACCTCTAAGCTCATACGTCTCAGAGAAGGGCGTTAAGCAAAAGAATAAATTCTCCGCCGCCAAACAGATATATATTTAACGGAGATCAATTAGTACAGAACAAAATCCAATGTCAGACACACAGTCCATTTACAAGTCCGTCCTGGGCCTGAACGAAACCGGAGGCGTCAAATTCCTCGTATATCCGTCCAATCAACACATACGTTCAGACGGTTACTACTTCCGTCCCTTTCCGGTAGCTACTCCAATTAGGAACCTCAGTAGCGCCCATCCAACCGATACGAAGATCGTCGGTCTTGAATCGTCTTTGCATTTTCTAATTCGAATCGCTCGATAAATTATTTGAAATGAGGGTTAGCTCGGCCTTTTCAAATAATTCACGTCATTAGAATTTAAATCGATTCATTATATGGTTATATTATTCGACACCCATCTTTCAGTTATTTAGTGTTATTTTCATGTCATACACATACAACCATCAAATATCAAACAATTCAAGTCCATTTGGTTTATTCTCAATCAATATTGCTTATAATATTTTATAACAATTTTTCGCCATTTTTATTTATTTAAAAATGGCGATATTTAATTAAACGACGTTTCAGGTCGTGCCGTGGCACTGGCGCTGTTTTTCCCTTAATTTGTTTTACACATATCGGAAAATCTAACCGTTGGATTTCTACAAAGTTTATATCAGTGGGAAGATATTCCCAAAGCAAACCCAACGGTTCCAGTTTCGTGAGAATCCGACGGTCGGATCTTCCACACTAGTCGTTTGAAGTTACGGTTTCAAAATTCAAACTGCAGCGTCGTTATTCGATTCAATTTAATTATATTTATATTTATATATAAACATAAACGATTCTGGCGCTGTTTTTCTTAAGATTTGAATTAAACATTCCGGACAATCCAACCGTTGGATTTTTACAAGGTTGGTGCCGTTAGAAAGATATTTCCAAGGCGAACTCAGCAGTTGCGGTTTCGGGAAAATACGATGGTCGGATTTCTCGCACTAATCGTTTCAAATTACGATTCCAAAACACGAACTGCACGGCCTCTATTCCTTTTAATTATATTTATATTTATATATATAAATATAGTTCAATCTATAATTTCAACTATAGCTCATTCTATATTTTCAACTTCGTTTTCACTTCAAATATTTCACTACCGCCTTAATATTTCGAAAAATTTCGCCATAACCTCCTTTGTACGGGGAGGGGTTTGGAAAATTATTGGGCCGTATTAGGTACCCAATAAATCCTAAAAAGCATTCACATATTTATAGTGATATATTTTGGTGTTTACGGGGGAGCATGTACTGATAATCACTCCAGAGAATAAATTCCCGTCACCCCGTTTCCGTGTGGAAATAAATAGTCCATGTGCCGTATCTAATAACTAGAGCGACGTGATTATTGTCAACTCCAGACCCGTGTGGGGTTTTTATTAATCTGGCAATTTATCGTTATAATTTATATAGTCCATATCAGTCATCAGTTCAACCTGTAGTACATAGTCATCGCCATACAAGCCTCTTGCTTATATGGTAAATCTTCCACCTCGTCACACAAGCTCCAATTGCTCATGTGGGATATGATGAAGTATGCCTATCATCAAGAAGTATGCCATGTAGTGTAGTTCAAAATTAATTGTTACTATCCTATGGCGTTGTTTATTATTTCACACAGAAAAACCAGCACTCCGCATCCAATGGCATTCACAGGAGTTGATATATAAATAAAATTGTGTAGCTAACTCATCAAGGTTTACCTATTTGTCGGGCACGCAAATAATTTCTTTACTCTACAGCTAATCCATTTTTCCTGTTCAACACATGTATATATATGCAGAACAAAGCTAATAATAATATTTCTAGCAAACTATTATTTATTTCAACACATGTGTATTTTTAACTAAGCCTATACATGATAAAAGGAATATTTTTATCATCAAAAATATTTATTCGACACATGTGTATTTTTAACTCTTCATATTTACTATAAAAATATAGTTTTCATTGTCGATTCATTTTATTTTTAAAAGATGATAACATTCAACACATGAATTTCAACTCAACGAATGAATTGCAACTCAACACATGAATATTCTATATAGTTTGTATATATATAAAAATGTGATTTTTATCGCTAAAGCCATTTGTTTAAATTCAAATAATATTCAACACATGAATTTCAACTAACCGAATGAATTGCAACTCAACACATGAATATTCTATATAGTTTGTATATATATAAAAATGTGATTTTTATCGCTAAAGCCATTTGTTTAAATTCAAATAATATTCAACACATGAATTTCAACTCAACGAATGAATTGCAACTCAACACATGAATATTCTATATAGTTTGTATATATATAAAAATGTGATTTTTACCGCTAAAGCCATTTGTTTAAATTAAAATAATATTCAACACATGAATTTCAACTCAACGAATGAATTGCAACTCAACACATGAATATTCTATATAGTTTGTATATATATAAAAATGTGATTTTTATGGCTAAAGCCATTTGTTTAAATTCAAATAATATTCAACACATGAATTTCAACTCAACGAATGAATTGCAACTCAACACATGAATATTCGACATAGTTTATGCAATTTATTTCAACGAATGAAAATTATTCTAACACATAAATATTTCAGAAAATTTCGGCAGCATAACGGCAACGTAGTTAAAACCGGGACCGTCCCTAGTACGGCTCCTCGCTCTACCTTAAAACCTCACGGTTTTTGACAATGGGGATCATGCATCTAGTTCGCACGCAGGCGGCATGTTTTATTTTCAATTCCACAATCCTATTCTATTTTGTTTTAACCACAAAGGTATCTTTCAACCATAAAGGTATTTTCCAACCACAATATCAACCACAAACAATTATTTTCAACCATTCGTCATACCATATAATATCACGTCAATCACAAGCAATAAATATCGTCCATGGTTTGTGGACGAGGGGAGTATATATATATATATATATAATATAATAATTCACTTGCATTTCATCACAATTCGAAGCATATATGTTTCATTCAACGCTTGTATAATTTATACATCGCTAATATAACTTATACAACACATGTACATGAGGTATACAATGCGTATATAATTTACACTTTGCTTATATAATTTATACAACGCGATTTCATTCACACAAATAGTTTAGATTCCTCACATTGGTTATTGCAGTGCTAAAAATCGTAGGAAGGTCAGAAAAATCTGCGGCTTCTTCTAGAATGTAGAGAGCCTCCTTGCGGTCACGATGTCTCCTGTTTCATCAAATTTCGTTAAAGAACGAAAAAGATATTATTTTTCAAAGTTTTGCAACACTTAAAAGTGTTATTTTCATTTCAGAATTTTCATCAGAAAAGTTTTTAAAACCTTCGAAACAAGGTCACAAATTTTCAGTCGATCCGTACCTCTATGCTTCGATCAGACCTTGCTGCGTCAAAGGGCTACGAACCACCTCCAGATCGGCGGTGGTGGCGAAGGATTCGGTGGCCTGTGCTCGTCGCGGCGGCGCTCTGAAGGTCGCAACTTCCTCGTCGATTTCCGACGTCGATGGTCGATGGCTGGGGTCGTGGGTTGGTCGGATGTGGAGAGGAGGCGAAGGCGGTCGGAAGTCTTAACTGGCGGAGGCGGTGAAATCGCCTGAGGCGGTCGGAAAAGGGAGGAGAAGTTTCGAGCAACGTGGATCGTCCAATCGTTCTCTGGTTGCTAGGGTTTCGGATTTTTTTTTTTTTTTGAATGAAAAATTCCTATTGGTCCATGCTTTAGAGGAAATTTTAAATAGTGTTTTTGCAAACGGACTCCTTTTTAAACCCAACGACTGTCGTCCCTAGCTAAATACCCCCATTCCGGACACAATGGGATATGTTTCGTTGGCCATTTCGACCGTTACAGTCAGTTATTTTTGAAATTAAAATATATAACATTCGATATTTAATTTAAACGTACATTTCAATTTGCCAGGGCCACAAACTGAATCGAAAAATTCCAGAAAAATAAATCTAGCTTTGTTTTGACGATACGGTCCTAACAAAATCAGTTTCGTCGAATTATGAGCTCGTTTGAAAAACGGCCATTTTTAGGTCGACCCATTTTAACAGAATTTGACCAAACACGTTATCTTTTGCCCCGCTCACATACTAGCTTCAAAAATTACGAAATTTGAAACTTAGCAATAATTTGACATCCCGGACCCAACAAAAGTGGTTTCGTCGAATTCCGAGGTCGTATGCAAAATCTCAATTTTCAAGGGTTATATATATTATATAGCAACCTTTCGGAAAATTCATTTGGCCATAACTTTTGATTTCCGTTATGAAATTTCAATTTTTCAGATTCGTTAGAAAGGTATTGATAAACAGATTTAAATATTTTCAGTTTCGTCAAAATCCGTTATATTTTCCACCCGGTACAGTCAGACAAAGTTTATATTCAAAATTTCAAACTGCAATACCATACCAAATTCTATATTTTATTGAAATATGCTATTTCAACTATTCAAATTTCTTGGTAATAACCTAATTTAAAATTTTTAAACTGGTTCACATTTTCCGGGTTATTACAATCTCCCCCACTTAAAACTTTTCGTCCTCGAAAAGGAAATAACAGTTAAGCAGGAAATAAAATGTAAATGCAAAGTATTGTAAAGGTACCTTGCACCGGAGTTAGTCGGAGATGTCCACTCTGCATTTGGGATAGGGTTGTTTGATGCTTTCCTCAGTCTCCCAAGTACAGTCTCTAGGATCACTACTCCACTGCACTTTGACTAAATGAATCTTTTTCCTCCTCAGCTCTCTAGTTTCTTTGCCAACTATCTTTAATGGCTCTCTTCTGAGTGCTAATTCTGGAGTTATGTCAATATCATGTTGCGCTGCTTCTTCCACAACAAGATCGGGATCATGAACATGTTTTCTGAGTTGAGATACGTGGAACACATCATGTATACCAGGCAACCAATTAGGTAATGAAACCCTATATGCAAGAGTTCCAATCCGTTCAAGTATAGGAAAGGGACCAATAAACCTCGGTGCCAACTTCCCGGTCTTGCCAAATCTGATTACTCCTCGCATTGGAGAAACTCTTAAATAAACATAATCGCCAACGGCAAACGATATATCCCTTCTTCTCGCATCAGCATAACTTTTATGTCGGCTCTGTGCAGTTTTCAATCGCTTCTTAATGAAATCGACTTTATCCGATGCTTCTCGAATCATATCGGGCCCTAACACAAGTCTGTTGCCAGGTTCTACCCAACATGCGGGAGATCTGCACGGTCTACCGTATAATGCTTCAAATGGAGACATTCCCAAACTTGCTTGGTAGCTATTGTTGTAAGAGAATTCTGCTAAATGTAAGTGATCTTCCCATGAGCCTCCAAAATCAATAACGCAAGCCCGTAGTAAATCTTCTAGAATTCTATTCACCCGCTCAGTTTGGCCATCTGTCTGAGGGTGATAAGCGGTGCTTAGATTTAATTTGGTTCCTAATTCTTCCTGGAATGCTTCCCAGAATTTGCTAGTAAATAGGGGATCTCTATCGCTGACTATATTGAGCGGCACTCCATGAAGTTTAACTATTTCTCTGAAGTAAATCTGTGCTAGACTTTGAGCCGTTCTGTTGGATCGGACAGGTATGAAATGGGCAGTCTTCGTGAAGCGATCTACGATTACCCATATACTGTCATTTCCTTTCTTAGTTCGAGGCAAACCATCAATGAAGTCCATCGAAATTTGTTCCCACTTCCATCCTGGAATTTCTAATGGTTGTAATAGTCCAGCCAATTTCTGCTGATCACTCTTAACTAGCTGACAAGTGGGGCATCTGCTAACATATAATGAGATATCTCTTTTCATCGCCTTCCACCAGAATGTGCGTTACATATCATTATACATTTTGCTCACACCGGGATGGATACTTAATTTGGATTTGTGGCACTCATCAAGTATTTCTCTTCTAAGCTCTTGGATTCCAGGCACACAAATTCGCCCTTTTAATCTTAGGACCCCTTGGCTATCAAGGCTAAAATCTGAGGGTTTTCCTTCTTGGATCCGCTGGCTAATCCTTTTAATGAATTCATCGTCCTTCTGTAGAATAGTAATCTTATCTTCTAAGGAAGAAGTAATGATAAAACTGGCAATGATTTCATTTTTTCTGCTGAGAGCATCTGCAACAACATTGGCTTTCCCCGGAGTGTATAGAATTTCAAAATCGTATGCTGCAAGGAATTCTAACCAACGCTATTGCCTCAGGTTTAAATCTTTCTGAGTGAACAAATATTTCAAGGATTGATGATCAGTAAATAGTTCGAACTTCTCGCCCAATAAATAATGCCTCCAGATTCTTAAAGCAAACACGATGGCTAATAACTCAAGATCATGAGTTGCATAGTTTCTTTCATGCGGCTTTAGTTGACGGCTGGCATAAGTGATCACTTGGCCTTTTTGCATTAACACTGCGCCAAGCCCTCTAATAGAAGCATCTGTCCATACAGTCAAGTCTTGGTTACCTTCTATAATGGTCAATACTGGAGCGTTTGTCAACTTCAGTTTCAGCTCCTGGAAAGCTTCTTCACATTCGGGAGTCCATTTGAATTTTTCATGCTTCTTTGTAAGCTTTGTCAATACACCAGATATCTTTGAAAAATCCTGAACGAATTTCCGATAGTAACTAGCCAATCCAAGGAAACTTCGAACTTCTGTGGGAGTAGTAGGTTGTTTCCAGTTCTGAATCGCTGTAATTTTGCTTGGGTCTACAGCATTTCCTTCTTTTGATACGACATGGCCTAAAAATTTAACTTCATTCTGCCAGAAGACACATTTAGAAAATTTAGCTTTCAAGACATTTCTCCTTAGAATTTTCAACACTTGTTCTAAATGTTTTGCATGTTCATCTTCCGACTTGGAGTAAATTAAAATGTTATCGATGAAGACTAGAACAAATTTATTCAATATACCACGGAACACTCTATTCATAAGATCAACGAAGTATGCTGGAGCGTTACACAATCCGAACGGCATTACTAACCATTCGTAGAATAAATCGGGACCCCTGAAGGCTGTTAAAGGAACACAGTCTTTGGCTATACGTAATTGGTGGAAACCTGTAGCTAGGTCCATTCTGGAGAATACTGTTGCTCCATTTAATTGATCTAACAGATCATCTATTCGGGGCAAGGGATATTTGTTCTTCAGTGTCTGTTTATTGAGATCTCGGTAATCAACACAAAGTCTTAGAGTACCTTCTGATTTCGAGACAAATACTACTGCTGCTCCCCATGCTGAAAAGCTCGGTCTGATTAGACCTTTCCAAAGCAATTCTCGAGTTTGACTACTTAACTCTTCTTTTTCTTTCGGGGCCATTCTTCTAATTGGATGTACTACTGGCCGGGCGTTAGGAATTAGATCTATCCTAAATTCAATTTCTCTTTGCGGCGGTAAGTTTTCTACTTCTTCAAACACATCCGCATAGTTTTTAACGACCGGTAGCTTTTCTATTGAAGGGGAAGTAACTTCTAAAGAAGACCAAAATTCTATCCTATTATTCTCTGAGCCATGACATGGTATATATATATAGGTCCAAGCTTCGTTTCGACTTTAACGATTCTTTCGGCACATCTAACTTCGGCCTTATATTTGGTTAGCCATTCCAAACCGAGAATAACATCGAATTCCGATAAATCCATGACAATTAAGTGGATGGGAAACTTGTAACATGAATAAGAGATAGGCACTCTACAGTATATACTGAGACTAACAGAACCTCCTATCGGGTTTTGAACTTTAATTGGTTCCTTAAGTTTTCTTCGTTTCAATTTTAATTTGTGAACAAGGATACCAGATATGAAGCTACGTGATGCACCAGTATCAAAAAGTACAGAAACAGGAATATTTTTAATGGTAAGGGTACCTCCCAAGACATCGGGTTTACCTGATCCATCGGTGATAGCTGGCAGGGTCTTCCCGTCATAGACATGAGCCACTTGAGCATTCTGCTTCAGAGGACAATTCCTGCTATAGTGCCCCTTCTTATGGCAGTTGTAGCATTCGGCTGAGTTATTTGCCTTTGGATTCCTTGGGGCTTTGCATACATTAGAAAAGTGACCTGGCTTCCCGCAATTGTAGCAATTTCCTTTCGGGATCTTTGCAGGTTTCTGAGTAGCGGCCGCGGTAATGCTAGATTTGGGTTGATCTGTTAAAGCCTTGCGCTTATTTCCTGCTTGGCTTTTAGCGCGGTCTTGGCTAGCATGCCTCTCATCCATGTCTTCGTAATTGCAAGCCATCTCTACTAGTTCTGAAAAGGAGAGTTTGATGTTGCTCATAGCTCTATCGTGGTACTTGCGCTTCAGCCCAAATATGAACCTCTTGTTCTTTGCTTTGTTGGTCAAAATCAGCTCTGGAGCATAGCGCGATAACTGGGTGAACTTATTAAGGTAGTCCTGAATAGAGAGATCTCCTTGCTGGAGATTAGCAAACTGCTCTCGCATCCTCTCTAGAGCATGTTCCGGTACAAATTTCTCATTGAACATAGCTTTGAATTGTTCCCAAGTTCTGACAGTACCAGCTGCATCCTCTGAGGTAATGGCATCCCACCACAGCTCTGCTTCTTCCTGAAGGAGCCAAATGCCAAGTCGGGCTTTGTTGTTAGTTCCCATACCCATGCCTTCGACGATTTTCTCACAGGTTTTCAGCCAAGCTATTGCCTCGGTCACTGTGCCAGTGCCAGTAAAAGGTTTTCCCCCAAGATTTCTGTACCTCTTTGCTACTTTATCTAGCTCAAAGTCTTCTGGTGCTGGTGGCTGAATAATAGGGCCTTCCACAACTACGGGGATATTCCCCTGTCCTCCTGCTGCCACTCCTCGGCCTCCACGACCTCCTCTAGCTGCTGCTGCTCGTGTAGCCATCTAAGAGAATACTGTATAAGCAAGAAAAGAGTCAAGCTCACAGATTTGATAATTTTCATAAATGATAAAGCAGGGGAATACAAGGAAAGATAATGATGATGTACTGATCAAATTGTTTTGCTAATCTGCTTAGCTCATTCTAGGACATTGCTAATCCTATCTCTAATGAGCTACTCGCATTAGAACACTACTGATTCTATTCTGACGAGGTGTTTAATGTGTTAGATCTCGGAGCTAAGGTTAACCAAAGCTCTGATACCAACTGTGACGATCCCAAAATCCGAGGGGCGGTATTAAGGATAATCATTAGGAAATAACACATTAATCATCATAGCAGAGTACAGATAATAGCATAAACAATAAATAAAATAATTTTTCATGGATATGACAGCGGAATCACAACATGTAGGAATATCAGAATAGCATAACGTGGGATATAACTTAGTAAATAAAAAGGAAAGTGATCATTCATCATCGCTAGAGGCGGAATACATACATGTAGTGAGACATAATAAGGGTATCAGTCTACATCGCCGAAGGCGGAATACATATACATATAATAAGAAATACGGAAAGTAAATCAGTCTGCATCGCCAGTGGCGGAATCATAATGTAAGTACAGTAATGGCGGAAAATGTCAAAGTCGTCTCTGTGAAGTCAGCCTCGCCATGAGCCAAAAATGTACTCTATGCAGCAGTGCAGAGCCAAAAACAACCTGTCACCTGTGTACTAGGCTGCCCTTGTGAAAATAAGGGCACCCGCGTTTGCAAAGCGAAACAAACAACGAGTCAGTCATGGGGACTGGTATGAGGAATCTATTTAATAGTTAAACAACAGTAATAGCAAATCATAGGACCACGCCACTTTCGCGGAACGGGTTTACTCCAGTGATTGCTAGTGCATTTAAACAAAGTAAATCCTTTTAAAACAACGCAATGTTTTTAGAAAGAATGAAGCCATTATAAGACTCAGGCCCCATCACACAATGCAACGCAAGCCGGAGGATAGAGTTTTACCTTATAATAGCCAAATATGCTTGATACGTATAAAGAAAAATCATTTGATATTATTACTAGTGCATATATGTTTCAAAAACGAATAGCATCATAAATATCAATCATAGGCGACATGAGCGTCCCATGCCACTATGTCGCCATATATAAGTTACAATCGAATCCGTTATCTCGTATTGGAAATTGGATTTCCGTCATGAGTCGAGGCAAGGGGCAAGCTCCTCTCCGTTTCGAGACACTCTAGCAAATGCCTCGGGACTACGCACTCTGGGTAACCCCTGGATGCTTCAGGGCCGGTCCTCACTTACGTTAGAGGATTAATTGTGCCTGAACACACGTTTCCCGGTCCTTACAGACCTATAATCGAGGCGCCTCGCATTCCAACAACCACAAAGGTGAAAAGTAGATATATATGTCAGGGCTGGTAATTCACTGACACCACCATAGCTAGAAAGAAACGTCGTGCTCTCCCTGCAGTCCGTAACCCGTTTTTAACTCATACCGGGGTGTGAGGTTCGCGAATCTACGAAATACACAAAGCTAGGCCACGTAGACCTTGCTTTGATCATCATCCACAAGACTTTGCTTTGCAACAGAAGCCTTGATCACAGCATCTTGGCATGCCACATAGGCAGTCCACTCCATACGATTGATTTCCATCGATATATAACCTCTAAGCTCATACGTCTCAGAGAAGGGCGTTAAGCAAAAGAATAAATTCTCCGCCGCCAAACAGATATATATTTAACGGAGATCAATTAGTACAGAACAAAATCCAATGTCAGACACACAGTCCATTTACAAGTCCGTCCTGGGTCTGAACGAAACCGGAGGCGTCAAATTCCTCGTATATCCGTCCAATCAACACATACGTTCAGACGGTTACACTTCCGTCCCTTTCCGGTAGCTACTCCGGTTAGGAACCTCAGTAGCGCCCATCCAACCGATATGAAGATCGTCGGTCTTGAATCGTCTTTGCATTTTCCAATTCGAATCGCTCGATAAATTATTTGAAATGAGGGTTAGCTCGGCCTTTTCAAATAATTCACGTCATTAGAATTTAAATCGATTCATTATATGGTTATATTATTCGACACCCATCTTTCAGTTATTTAGTGTTATTTTCATGTCATACACATACAACCATCAAACAATTCAAGTCCATTTGGTTTATTCTCAATCAATATTGCTTATAATATTTTATAACAATTTTTCGCCATTTTTATTTATTTAAAAATGGCGATATTTAATTAAACGACGTTTCAGGTCGTGTCGTGGCACTGGCGCTGTTTTTCCCTTAATTTGTTTTACACATCGGAAAATCTAACCGTTGGATTTCTACAAAGTCTATATCAGTGGGAAGATATTCCCAAAGCAAACCCAACGGTTCCAGTTTCGTGAGAATCCGACGGTCGGATCTTCCACACTAGTCGTTTGAAGCTACGGTTTCAAAATTCGAACTGCAGCGTCGTTATTCGATTCAATTTAATTATATTTATATTTATATATAAATATAAACGATTCTGGCGCTGTTTTTCTTCAGATTTGAATTAAACATTCCAGACAATCCAACCGTTGGATTTTTACAAGGTTGGTGCCGTTAGAAAGATATTTCCAAGGCGAACTCAGCGGTTGCGGTTTCGGGAAAATCCGATGGTCGGATTTCTCGCACTAATCGTTTCAAATTACGATTCCAAAACACGAACTGCACGGCCTCTATTCCTTTTAATTATATTTATATTTATATATATAAATATAGTTCAATCTATAATTTCAACTATAGCTCATTCTATATTTTCAACTTCGTTTTCACTTCAAATATTTCACTAACGCCTTAATATTTCGAAAAATTTCGCCATAACCTCCTTTGTACGGGGAGGGGTTTGGAAATTTATTGGGCCGTATTAGGTACCCAATAAATCCTAAAAAGCATTCACATATTTATAGTGATATATTTTGGTGTTTACGGGGGAGCATGTACTGATAATCACTCCAGAGAATAAATTCCCGTCACCCCGTTTCCGTGTGGAAATAAATAGTCCATGTGCCGTATCTAATAACTAGAGCAACGTGATTATTGTCAACTCCAGACCCGTGTGGGGTTTTTATTAATCTGGCAATTTATCGTTATAATTTATATAGTCCATATCAGTCATCAGTTCAACCTGTAGTACATAGTCATCGCCATACAAGTCTCTTGCTTATATGGTAAATCTTCCACCTCGTCACACAAGCTCCAATTGCTCATGTGGGATATGATGAAGTATGCCTATCATCAAGAAGTATGCCATGTAGTGTAGTTCAAAATTAATTGTTACTATCCTATGGCGTTGTTTATTATTTCACACTTTAAAACCAGCACTCCGCATCCAATGGCATTCACAGGAGTTGATATATAAATAAAATTGCGCAGCCAACTCATCAAGGTTTACCTATTTGTCGGGCACGCAAATAATTTCTTTACTCTACAGCTAATCCATTTTTCCTGTTCAACACATGTATATATATGCAGAACAAAGCTAATAATAATATTTCTAGCAAACTATTATTTATTTCAACACATGTGTATTTTTAACTAAGCCTATACATGATAAAAGGAATATTTTTATCATCAAAAATATTTATTCGACACATGTGTATTTTTAACTCTTCATATTCACTATAAAAATATAGTTTTCATTGTCGATTCATTTTATTTTCAAAAGATGATAACATTCAACACATGAATTTCAACTCAACGAATGAATTGCAACTCAACACATGAATATTCTATATAGTTTGTATATATATAAAAATGTGATTTTTATCGCTAAAGCCATTTGTTTAAATTCAAATAATATTCAACACATGAATTTCAACTCAACGAATGAATTGCAACTCAACACATGAATATTCTATATAGTTTGTATATATACAAAAATGTGATTTTTATCGCTAAAGCCATTTGTTTAAATTCAAATAATATTCAACACATGAATTTCAACTCAACGAATGAATTTCAACTCAACACATGAATATTCTATATAGTTTGTATATATATAAAAATGTGATTTTTATCGCTAAAGCCATTTGTTTAAATTCAAATAATATTCAACACATGAATTTCAACTCAACGAATGAATTGCAACTCAACACATGAATATTCTATATAGTTTGTATATATATAAAAATGTGATTTTTATGGCTAAAGCCATTTTTTTAAATTCAAATAATATTCAACACATGAATTTCAACTCAACGAATGAATTGCAACTCAACACATGAATATTCGACATAGTTTATGCAATTTATTTCAACGAATGAAAATTATTCTAACACATAAATATTTCAGAAAATTTCGACAGCATAACGGCAGCGTAGTTAAAACCGGGACCGTCTCTAGTACGGCTCCTCGCTCTACCTTAAAACCTCGCGGTTTTTGACAATGGGGATCATGCATCTAGTTCGCACGCAGGCGGCATGTTTTATTTTCAATTCCACAATCCTATTCTATTTTGTTTCAACCACAAAGGTATCTTTCAACCATAAAGGTATTTTCCAACCACAATATCAACCACAAACAATTATTTTTAACCATTCGTCATACCATATAATATCACGTCAATCACAAGCAATACATATCGTCCATGGTTTGTGGACGAGGGGAGTATATATATATAATATAATAATTCACTTGCATTTCATCACAATTCGAAGCATATATGTTTCATTCAACGCTTGTATAATTTATACATCGCTAATATAACTTGTACAACACATGTACATGAGGTATACAATGCGTATATAATTTACACTTCGCTTATATAATTTATACAACGCGATTTCATTCACATAAATAATTTAAATTCCTCACATTGGTTATTGCAGTGCTAAAAATCGTAGGAAGGTCAGAAAAATCCGCGGCTTCTTCTAGAATGTAGAGAGCCTCCTTGCGGTCACGGTGTCTCCTGTTTCATCAAATTTCGTTAAAGAACGAAAAAGATATTATTTTTCAAAGTTTTGCAACACTTAAAAGTGTTATTTTTATTTCAGAATTTTCATCAGAAAAGTTTTTAAAACCTTCGAAACTAGGTCACAAATTTTCAGTCGATCCGTACCTCTATGCTTCGATCAGACCTTGCTGCGTCAAAGGGCTACGAACCACCTCCAGATCGGAGGTGGTGGCGAAGGATTCGGTGGCCTGTGCTCGTCGCGGCGGCGCTATGAAGGTCGCAACTTCCTCGTCGATTTCCGACGCCGATGGTCGATAGCTGGGGTCGTGGGTTGGTCGGATGTGGAGAGGAGGCGAAGGCGGTCGGAAGTCTTAACTGGCGGCGGCGGTGAAATCGCCTGAGGCGGTCGTAAAAGGGAGGAGAAGTTTCAAGCAATGTGGATCGTCCAATCGTTCTATGGCGGCTAGGGTTTCGGATTTTTTTTTTTTTTCAATGAAAAATTCCTATTGGTCCATGCTTTATAGGAAATTTTAAATAGTGTTTTTGCAAATAGACTCCTTTTTAAACCCAACGACTGTCATCCCTAGCTAAATAGCCCCATTCCGGACACAATGGGATATGTTTCGTTGGCCATTTCGACTGTTACAGTCAGTTATTTTTCAAATTAAAATATATAACATTCGATATTTAATTTAAACGTACATTTCAATTTGCCAGGGCCACAAACTGAATCGAAAAATTCCAGAAAAATAAATCTTGCTTTGTTTTGACGATACGGTCCTAACAAAATCAGTTTCACCGAATTCTGAGCTCGTTTGAAAAACGGCCATTTTTAGGTCAACCCATTTTAAAAGAATTTGACCAAACACGTTATCTTTTGCCCCGCTCACATACTAGCTTCAAAAATTACGAAATTTGAAACTTAGCAATAATTTGACATCCCGGACCCAACAAAAGTGGTTTCGTCGAATTCCGAGGTCGTATGCAAAATCTCAATTTTCAAGGGCTATATATATTATATAGCGACCTTTCGGAAAATTCATTTGGCCATAACTTTTGATTTCCGTTATGAAATTTCAATTTTTCAGATTCATTAGAAAGGTATTGATAAACAGATTTAAATATTTTCAGTTTCGTCAAAATCCGTTATATTTTCCACCCGATACAGTCAGACAAAGTTTATATTCAAAATTTCAAACTTCAATACCATACCAAATTCTATATTTTATTGAAATATGTTATTTCAACTATTCAAATTTCTTGGTAATAACATAATTTAAAAATTTTAAACTGGTTCACATTTTCCGGGTTATTACACAGTCGTTCATGTATGATGGAGGCAACTTGATGCCTGTTAACCACAGACCAATTTGACGTAAACATCTTTGGGTTTTGGGGGTATAAATAGATGAGATATTATTATTTATTTATTTGCGAAACTAACGCCCTAAGTTTTACGCAAAAACTATCACATGCAACCTCCGATTGTAATGAGAAGTTGAAATCCTAGCATAATAAAATATTCCAGACAAGATGAAATAGGTATCGTCCAATTCCGAGATAGTTTGTAAAAGTTCCTATATAATTGCACAACGTGAATCAATACTCGTTTAAATTGCGTATGATTACAAAATAAATCCAACTGACTTGAAACTTGAAATCTTGCAAAAATTAATTATTACGGATTTAATAAAATTAGTTTCATTGAAAACCGAGGTCGTTTGAAAATTGGTTATTATTAAGTTACATATTAAATTGATAAAACAATTGAATAAAAATCAAGGCGTTTACCAGTCATACGATCAAATGGTAAGTCCGATCAATACGAAAATCGAAATCCTATAATAACTTACAAATACTGATCCAATGGCACAAGTTTCGTCGCATTCCGAACCCATTCTCCTTGAACAATATTTTACATGTAAAACAATGCTATTTTGGACACCTAATTACCTAGTCTTCAAAAATAACGATTCATACATATCCTGGCTCTAAACGTCAATCCGAGTTCAATGGAACAGGTCTCTCGTCTTAATTCGATAATTAGCTCAAGTTATCAATAAATTCCTCATAAATCAAATTGAATTCATTAATTAAACGCTACACAAAATAGTCGTGAGTTTACGACTGCAGAAGTCATGTACGATATCGGGCCGCCACAAAATTTATTTTCATATAATAATTTAACATTACAGATCCAATGAAACTGATTTCGTTGAAACCTATGACTGTTTCTGAAATGGCTATTTTTAACTTGATTAAATTAATTTAAAATTCCTATTTTGACCAAAACAACATCAAACTAAATATTTTACAACTCTACTAATTTCCATTATATTCCACCAGCGTATATAATCAATTAGACATCATTTTTAGCAATTTCCAGGTTAAAACGATATTCCATTTATTAAAAACCCTTTATTTTATTTAATAAAAATTGTTATAGTTTTTAAAGGATTCCATGGCGAATTTTTAAAAATTGTATTTGAACATAACTCACAATCTACAATACGAAATTTTGTTTTTTCTCTTTCATTGGAAAATTATAATCAAATAGATCTGGAAGATTCTTTTTTCGAAGAATTCCGACTTATACTGAATTTTGTATATTCGATTAAAACTCAAAACGTAAACTATCTTGATGTTGCGGATTCATTTTCAATTAAATATAAATTTTACATTCAAACCTCATTTAGATTAATAAATAGAAATCACTTTATATTTCACTACAACAAAAACATCATGTTATAACTTTAATTTTACAACTGTACGAAAATCACGGTTGTAATAAACGCTTTTTTACAGCTGTGCAAAAAGCACAGTTGTAATAAAATTTTTTACAACTGTCGGCTCTCTAAAGTTATAATAAACATATATATCACAACTTTTCATTTTATTAGTTGTAATAGATGCCTATTACAAACTTCATGTTTATAATATCTATATTTAATAACTAATTATATTAATTTTTAATAATAATAATTTATAATAAACTTGGGAATCAATAATATTTATCAATTATTATTATATAGTTAATAAGTAGTAATTTATTTTTAATAGTTATTGTATGTTAACTACTTATTAATTAATAATTTGTAACATAAGCTTTTAGTTGCTGTTACGTATTTAATAGTTAACTAGTAACATATATACATAATAATTAACTTTTAATCATTATTATTTAATTATAACTAAGAAGAAATGAGTAATAATTAAAATTAATAATAATTTTTTTGGCCACTCAAAGTTCGGGTGGACGTAGTAAACCACCGCTTGAACTTCCCATATTTAATAAATAATACTTTGAAGAATAAAATTAATTTCAGAGCATACAACGTAGGACTAACTCCTCACTTTTCATCTTATAATTTATGACTTGAGCAGTGAATCTTTGTCTTTTTACCTTCTCTACAGCTATAAGGTGAGTTGAAATTTATCTAATTTACATAATACCAAGTTTGTTTCATTGAAAATTCAATTTTTGTTATCATGCATATGTGAAAACAATGAAAGTCTTAAATAAATAATATAACTTGAATATTAGCCTACATTTTCAGTAAATTATTTAAATTTGGTGAAATGGTATATATGTCATAGGTTTATAGTTTTAAAGGATTAATCCTTAAAATTTGTGTAACATGATATTGATAGAATCTATTTCTAGATAATTGTTATTTAGGTTTTATTATTAACCAATTATTTGAAATATTTAAAATCAGTTTGGGGGTAAATTTTCTATATTATGGTTTACCGCTCAGGTTAATGCAAAAGAACGAAATCCAGGCGGAAAACATGAAAAATTGGCTCCAAAAAAAATTTTCGTATCAAATTTTACTTTATGTGTCCGACCTCTCCTGTACTCTTCCCTAAATCAAAATGGATCCCTAATTTCTCTCAGATCATAAACCATTGTATGTTCCCTTCTTCCTGAACCCGCCTTCTACAACCTAATGTTGGTCCCCAACTCCGGTCCGTCGCCCTGACATCCCCTCCACCAGTCAGCGTTCAGTCCTGCTTCAACCTCGGGCTCAAAGCCTTTCCCTTATCGATCGATCAGAACTCGCGCTGCATCGCGCCACCGCTCCTCTCACCCAACGATAGTCCTTTGTCCGCCTCGTCCTTTGCCAAGCCACAACTGCAAACCCTTCTCTCCCCTCCAACCAAATCGTCTCAGCCCGTCTGCTTGTGAACCCTTGCCTCCTTTGTTGCTGTTCTTCCATCGCTGCGTCAGATCCGTATACAGGCTACCTTGGCGACTCAGTTCCATGCCATCGTAGCCACCACCAAAATGATGCTCATTCCTTCCTTTGCCACTAAAATCGCTGCCGATCCCGCTTCATTCTCAGCGTTGCAAAGGTGAGTTTTCACAATTAATTTTGATTCAAGCACATTAACTTCATTAAAAACTAGAGTTGTTTTGATTGCGGTTGACTGTGACTGAGAGTTCTTTGTTTGTTTGGTCCTTGGTTGCTGAGAAGGTTATTCCTTCTTCACTGTTCCTTTAGTAAGAGAATAGTTAAACAATTTACTATTTGTCAACAAAAAACTACTATTGATTCGAAAGGAAAATCAGTTATGGTTATTGTTGTGAATAAGTAATTTTTGTTTAATTCTATTACTCTACATAAAAGGTTACTAGATAACATCATCTTTTGTAGAAACTTGATGGTAACTATGTAACCAAGGAGAAAAGTAAAAGTCAGTTGTGCCACAGGATCTAAAGTCATCATTGACATAAGCTCGATTAACATCCTATGACCATAGATTTAAACAATCACAAAGCTTGAAGAAATTGACAAATTTTCATTTAATTATACATAGCAACTATAGTATTTTTGTAGCACCAACACAACATTCCTCTTCATAATGCATAATAACGAGAAGAAGAAAAGATAAGATCTGGTAACCATTGTTTTTTTAATGATTTATACGTTTTTATGACTTGATTAGGAAAAGGAAGAAAGAGAACAGTGAAAATAAGTTAAAAGTATATATTTTAAACTTGATGACTATTAATTTTCTCATGTCACTTGGTCATTGCTCCATGTCTTTAGAAGTCCTCCCTTTAAAAAAATAACACAAAGTATAACCAAATGTATGAAGCCCATCATTAGGCTGCTCTTTTACGTATGGGTGACAACAATTATTTTAATTGTTTAAATATGCCATGAAAGGGTGCAATGTTTTTTTTTTTTTTTTTGTGAGCTGCCAACATCTGCATATGATTTTACTAAATATACGAGTTATTTGCCACAAGGACAACATAACAAATGGGAGAAAATAAACGTACAAAATCTCAACTTTACTCGAAATCCTTCTAATTCTACTGATATTTTGCAGTTGCATTTTTATGTAATTGTGTTCTCTGCACTTTTGAAAAAAAACCATACTCATGGACATGAAAAAATGATTTATGTTTCATTCGAAAGGATCTTTCAGATGTCATATTTAAACAAAAAATGACTTTAGATTCTTTGGGTAGTAAGACGGTCTTCAAAAATGGAAGAGAGAAGATAACGACAATCATATTTGAAAGTGACAGCCTTTGCCTAAAGAACTTGATAATAAAATTTTATTTACTAAGTGGATAATAACATGGTAGTCAAACATTTGGTCTTCAAAAATGGAACACGAAGAATGAAGGATAATTTTTGGAGTTTACATGTTACTGTTTTAGTTTGGCAATGTTTCATTCACAGGTTAGAAAGTTTGGACTGAATGACTACATTATTTATTAATGGATATAGCTATCATGTCAATATTATCATCTGCTAATTTGTTTTCTGAAAGTCCAAGTGCAGATGCTCTTTTTTTTAGAAGTTGTGCAACATCCAATTGTTTAAAAAGGGGCTTTGGACCATATGCAGTTCATGCTATCAGGTACGTTAAGCATTATTGTTAAGATTTGATATTGTTGGCTTAAAAACACACTTTTTGTTCTTTTTTCTAGCAACAGACATATTCTTATGCAATAGGTTTGATCACTGCAGTGAACTTGCACCAAAAAGACAAATGGCGTAAAGATTTCATTGTCTTCGACTAGTGTACTCTCGTAGGATATGCAATTTTTGTGTGGATAACTTGTGCCTGTACTAAGTTGCTTTGTAACGGTCAAGTATGTAATAATGTACGAAATGTTGTCTAAAACTTATTGTTTGTAATACGGAATATTTGAGTATTTTAATAAATTAGTTTGCAAATAACTGTAACATATGATTTGCTTATGGAGTATTGTTATATTTAGTGTATTGTTCTTTTCAGTTGCAAAATATGTTTTTTTTTTAAAAAAAACTCAAATGTCAATCACAACGGTGCATAACAGTTGTAGTAGATTTTATTGCAACGGTGCATAACTGTTGTAATAAATTTTATTACAACGATGGGAAAAGGTTGCAAAAGATACATATTACAACGGTGCTGCAACAGTGCAAAAAAGTTGTAAAAGATTTTAGTCTATTATAACTTCTTAATACACGACGGTTTGCCTACCATTGTAAAATGTATATTACAACGGTGTTCCACCGTTGTAATATGGTTATTTTGTTGTAGTGTTTCCAAATTAACATTCAAAACGAAATTAAATAACCATCTAGCATAACACTTGCGTCTCATGCTTGACATACTTAGTATATAATCAAAACCACATCTCGCTTATTGGAGAATGGATTTCCAACTATACCGACCGAATTTTTCCCAAAAAAATCCAATCTACCGAAATTCGAGTTGGTTTGTCTGATACCCTACAGAAAAAGCAGAGATAATAAATATATCAGAGCTCAGAAAACATCTCGCAGCAGAATGAATAAAATATAAAATAATCAAATATAGCCTTACCATAGTAATAATACCGTCTAACCAGTATCCAAAGCTATAATATCTCTGTCATAAACCTAACATGCGAGTTTGTTATGAGGAGAGGGTCAGAACACAAAGTTCTAGTGATTGGATAAATTATACATTCTGAAATAATCCTATATATCTCGTTTAGTTATGATTTCTTGTTTATTAGGTTGTTTGGGTTAATAAAGCCCAAGGCTCCATCCTTACGTCGTACCCATCTACTTCCCAGTAGATTAACCAAATATATATATATATATATATATATATATATATATATATATATATGTAGCTACCCCCAATATATCTATGTACTTCCCATAGTACCCTCCTCGGATGGCCTCCGCCTTCACGCCACGGAAGCATATGAAACTCTCATCCTATGCCGAATGATGTATATTACACCACGTTATTGCATAGAACCACCACTGTTATGCCATGCAAGCGTACGGATCGCTGTATCCAAAAGCCTCAGTCGAATCAAATCTCAACACGGAGTAATCCGCTACTGTCTATGATCCACTACCCGGTGCATGTATCTAGACCCTCACACATACGTACTATCTACTGTACCCCGAGTCCCGTAATAGGGCTGCATTAAATGCACGAAACACGATTGAGAGATTTTCCATATTTGCATTGGTCTGTTCAAAGGGCCTAAAGTATAGACATCCAAACTATGGTCTGCATTTTCATGGTGGTTATGGTCCCACCTTGATGCCTCGCTCAACTAGTGAAAGACTACATCAAGAGCTAAGTGACATTCCCCTAGAAAACGATTTATCATCCAATTTGGCATGTCCCGCAACCAAAGTCTCGATAGTGAAAGATCGATGGTCTTTAGATTTAGCTCTTGCCTTTCTGCATCCCACTGACATCCGATGATAGGTACTTGATGATTAGTATCCTTATTTCATTCCTGACCAGCCTCCCCTGAGGCAATCTCCAAATCAACCAACGCCATGTGCCACATCCTTCTGACTACCAAACTACCGTTGCAGTAAAGGTATACTCACTGGGTTGTACCGTGCAAACTTAACCCCTGCGAGTACAGCCCGAGCATGCACCGTAATAGGGGACCACCACGGAGTACCCTACCACATCCCTGTAAGCCGCGTTCTTCCCTCCAGTCTCACAGAGCAAGCTAGCGGAATAACAAGTAGAATAATCAAATGGACATGCTCCTCTCGTGCCTCCGGACACCACGATGATCTACCCAGTTGGGTTCTTCACCTTCGTAGGTGAGGACTGGTCCAAGCGCATCACACTAACATATTATTAGATCCTATGTTAATCATGCACTTGTCGTATCTCACCATGTTGCTAATTAACTTGATTATTCTCGCTTTCGATGTTATCTCAAGTTACCAGATTCATTAGCACACAATAGTTTACTTACTTACTTTGTTTAATCTTATGTCCCCTTAGCGGGATTCTTCTTATTATTAATTTCTTTTATTATGCTTCATAATCCATATTTATAAATCTACTAATAATAAGCCTATATTCTTCCTTAACTGTAACCTTGTCTACCACAACCCCTTGTTGTTATTAACTTATTTTCTTAGTTTTCCTAACTAAGATTTATTAATAAGTTCCCTTCCATTTATAACTTACGTTATAATTCCCACTTATCCATAGGGTAAGCCTACCTATTATCTTTCATTCTTACTTTCATGATTAATCATAATAGGTTATATTCCCCGTTCATTCCAATTCTTTTACTGTTGTAATCTTTCTTTACTTACCGTTAGGTATATTCCTTATTTCTTTAAGGAAAACATTTCGCACACTTTATTAGTTTGAATTACCAAAAGATACAATGATCTATTTCCATAACACACACCTACCTAGATTCGTAGTTACAAGTTATTTCTTTTATTTTCACTGTGGCCTTCTTGCAATTGCGTTCTTAGAAATAAGTTTATTATGGAAATATATTACCTTTCCCCAGAACCCAACTAATTTAGTCCAGTACATACCTTCCTATCTTATTTTCTGAGTTAGACATTTGTTTCGTATATTATCCACAACTATCGTAATCTTTTCTTTAACCAAAACAGGCATATTAATCTTTACAATCCTATTCACTTTTCAATTCAAGTTCCATGATTACATTGTTACGGTAATTTCATAATTCAAACGGAGGGCCTAAATTTAGGTTAATACAACAATGATAAATTCATCTTATTCCCAATAGGTTTAATATCAGTTTCCACAGTTACCAATTGTTTAGCACATTAAGTATAACGGGGAATGCAAACGATAAATATACCATTACCAAAAGATATAACTTAAATCCATTCAGCTGACAGCATTCCAATCCTTGAATCTAACCCAGATTTGTTATTTCATGTCATTCCTAACTGAAGATATTATTAAAATAACCATGGATTCACAAATCTGATACTAAAAGAAAAGGGAAAGAAAGAGAGAAATATTAATAAATCAAATTCAAGGACTTACCTTATACTGATCAGAAATCTGAACCGCTTATGTTGTAGATTTATATCTCTTATCTTCTGATCTTGGATCGAACCCCTAAGAACTAACATTTTAATTTGAGAAAAGATTGGGAGAGGAAGGAGAATGGTAGAGCCTTAGCAGTTTTTCAAAAAATATGAGTCTAAAGCTAGGCCCTACTAATCTTTTTATAGGTGTACGGGAAAGTCCGGTCCATCGAATTTAACCAAATAAAATTCGAACCATTTATTTTAGAATAACACGTCATCTTAAAAAACAGATCTGACCTGATTGGTCGACACATGGATTGACCTAGACAGGGGTCGACCCATCCTGGGTGCAAACGAGTTTCCTGCTTCATTTTTATTTCTGATTTAAAAAGAACGTTTATTTCTCACTTAATATAATTATATGAATTATAATATCGCAGTTATGGTCTATAATTAAGTTTGAATTTTGAATCCACGTGTATATATATACATATGATCTCTTGATTATTTAATTAATTAATAACTCTTGCATATGTGCTCCGTTTTGGACATGCCATATACAAAAACAAATCAGAAAATTGCCACGAACACAATGATATGTGTTTCGGGGCTAAATTCTGAAATTATTATTTATCGATACTTTCATTTTATTATTAATGAAAAATACAGGGTGTTACACTGTTCTCACATATTTTACACGTAAAACGATTCTATTTTAGACACCAAATTACCTGATGTCCAAAACTAACGTATCATACATGTCCTACCTCTAAACGCCAACATGAATTCAATGGAACGGGTCTATCCTTATTTGATTGTTAACTCAAGTTATTAGCAAATTCCTTCTAAATCAAATTAAATTCATTAATTAAAGCTATGCAAAATAGTTGTGCTTTTATGGTTATCGAAGTCACATACGATATCGGATCGCCACGAAATTTATTTACATATAATAATTTAACGTTACGGATCCAGTGAAACTAATTTCATTGAAATCCATGAGAATTTCAGAAATGGCTATCTTTAACTTGGTTAAATTAATATAAAATTCCCATTTTCACTAAAACAACATTGAACTAAAGATTTTACAGCTCTATTAATTTCCATTATATTCCAGCGATATGTATAACCATTCAGAAACCATTTTTATTAAATTCTAGGTTAAAACGATATTCTATTTACTGAAAACCCTATATTTTATTTCATAAAAATCATTATGGTTTATAAACGATTCCATTGCGACCTTCTGAAAATTTGTTTTGAACATAACTCACAATCTACAATATGAAATTTTGATTTTTCTCTTTCATTGGAAAATTATAATCAAATAGATTCAGATGATTCTTATTTCAAAGAATTTCAACTTATATTGGATTATGTATTTTCAATTAAAGTTCAAAACATAATATTACGAACTATCGTGACGTTGCGGGCTCGTTTTTAATTAAATATAAATTATACGTTCATAGTTCATTTAAATTAATACATATATATCCTTTTGTTTATTCAAATTAACATTTAAAACCAACAACTACCATGATGTTGCGGGCTCGTTTTCAATTAAATATAAATTATACGTTCAAATTTCGTTAAAACTAATAAATAGAAATCCTTTTGTATTTCCAAATTAACATTTAATACCAACTTAAATACTCAAACAAAATGGTTAAAAATCTGGGTCGTTACAAGGAGTATCCTCCTGAGAAAGTCTCCCGACTTCCTTCCACTTAAGCATCTGTTATCTTCTTATAACCATGAGTAATCCTTAGAAATCCAATCCAATTTAAAGACGCACTTTTTGGCACGCTAAAAATGTTAGTGGAAAATCTGTTTAGTAACACACTTGGAATTCCAATCACAAAAATCGCTAAACAAAAGTAAATCCACAAATCATAAAATATGCAGGAAAAGGTAATGAACACGAAAAATATATAGTTATTTAGCAATGTCTATACGTCTACTGCGAGCTAACCAATAATTTATACTGTTAAATTGTAATGACCAGCCATTTTAACTGTGCCGAATCGACAAAACATGTCAACTCAAAACGACCAAAACAACAGATTATTATTAGCTTCTGAGGTAAATAGAATAAATCACAGAATCATAGATACAGATACAGAGCAATACAATATCTCACAACGGAAATTTAAATACAATAGTAGTTCATGAAGCAACTAAATAAAATTTTACAACATAATTTTATCGTACTTTATCATTCAAGTCATATAGTTCAAAATTGTTACTTCTACATTTTGAATCAAAATCTTATATTTCCATTCAAACGAATTACTATTTAAAACCATTCTTATGCATCAATTTAACAAAATTCTTAATTCAAACCAAACAATATAAAAACCAATTCCGCATATAACATCTATATATATATTCCAATTCATGTTTAATCAATTAAAAACTTCACATTCATTTCTTATCAAGGTTCATAATTTAAACCAAATCAAATTCAATTTCTTAATTTTATCAATTCAAGTTCATCTCTACTGAAATTCGTATCGGTTCCAATTCATAACATAATATGAGTTCATTCATTATTCAAACATCGTTATATAAATTTACATCTTTAAACTTCGAATTTAAATCGCGAAATCTAACCTATCCATCTTGACTTCATTAAAGTTTATGAAATATATATATATATAAGAAAATTAATTTTGAAAATAGATATATGTATATATATAAGTTTATAAAATTCTAAAGTAAATTAGATATAGATTATAAACATATAGGTTTAAAATAATATAAAAATAGATTTAAAGAAATATTTACAATAGTATAAAAAGGTTAAAATACTTATAGGAATCAATTATATGGTTTAAAATAAATAAATTTATAAGTAAAATCTTAAATAAACATTTAAATCCCTATTTACAAATAAATCATTTTAAAACACATAATTTAAAATATACAAAATAATTTATATTTAAATAAATTATAAATATAAATATATAAAGTCTTAAGTAAATAATTTAAAATAAAACTCATTTTACTTTGAAAACATGACCGACGGTGTCCGTATATAGTTTTCTACCCTATAGTCAAGTGATACGGATATTTATCATTTCAATCCGCAATTGATAAAATTTCTACGGGTCTATCATTTCAACCCGCGATCCCAAATTCAATAAAAATCGTTCAGATCTATCATTTCAACCCATAACGATTTTTCCCTATTCTAATGTTCGTTCGGGTATGTATCATTTCAACCCTTAATGATTTTCCTAAAACTAGGGTTTCAACAATCACATAGTATCAATCACAACATATATATCATCAGTGCAACTACGTGTCATATGAATATATCGTGTCGCATATGAAATGTGCATACATATCAAATCAAACAATTTCTACTAGCAACCTATACATTTCATATAACAGTTCATTATTGATCTAACATCCATGAAATAAATGTGAGTCAGGTGTGAGATAAACTCACCTTTCGTGGCACAAAATTGGAGACAGAAGACGAATTTACACTGAATGAAGAAACGATTTTCGAGCACGGTCCAAAATAGATTCAACTCGATGATCATTCAATATTTATTTATTTTTCAAAGGAGAAATGAATCGGTACGGTATTGGGTTTTGGGACGGGACGGTTATTTGGTTTTGGAAATGGGTTTCGAACTCATGCCAAATTCAATTCAAAATGAACACAAATTTTATTTACATAATATTTTATATAAATATTTCCATAGGTATACACAGAAATGTATACATGTGTATATATATAATTTTACGAACACAAAACCATAGGTATATATACTTTAAAACACACACGGACTCACTCACAAAGACATCTCCACGCATACACAACCACATAAATGGAAAACAAAACTCACGCACAAACATCACCACACACAAATATGCTCACACACACACGTATACACATACACAAACATACACCCACCCGCAGCACTATACACACAAATGGAAACACTCACACTCACGTACTCACCAACTCGCATGCACACCAACCTGTGATTCCCACAACACGACTTTGAGCTCGCAACTCACACACACAGAGCACACACGCAGGAGAACAAGGCTTGGGCGGACTGGAGAGTATTGGTGCGGAGAAGAGAAGCTAGACAGGCTTGGCATAGGAGTGGAGCAGGCAGGACTTGGCGGGTAAGCAGGCTCACGGAAGATCAGGTGGGGCCAGGCTGAGCGAAATGGGGACGTTGGCTTGGATGGGGCGGGTTTAGGTGGTTGATCTTCACGCAGGTGGCGAGGCAAAGGGAGAAAGGCGCAGGTGGGTCGAGCTTCTCAGGTGGGTGGTCGGAGCGGTTGACTGAAATTGGAGGGCGGAGATCGGCACCGGTCGAGGCGAGGGAAGAAGATGGTCGTGGAGGGGAGGAGCATGGCCGAGTGGAGGCAGAAGGCGGTGGATAGGCACTGGAAAGGAGGTGCGGTCGGAGCCTTGTCTGAGATCGGAATGGAGAGTGGATGGGGATGGAAATACATGGAGGAGGACGGCGGATGGCAAGAAGGAAGATGGCGAAGAGAAAAGAGGAGCTGTTGTGTAATCAGTTCGTTTCATTTATTTTGAGAAGATGGAAACAGTTTTGTTCCCTTTTTAGTTTTAAAGTATGCGAAAAAGCTGTTGGGCACGATAAAAGTTGATGACCACTTCTTGAGGAGCATGAACGAATCTTTAGGGACCTTAAACCAAATGGGTTTACTTTATCAAAAGCATGACAGTTCAAAAATAGGAAACAAGATTTGGAAAGTGCAACGCACTGTTAACGATTAAAGAAAACAAACAAATGCAAATATAAAATGGAACCAACAAATTTCATTTTAAACGGAACTAACGGTTTGAATAATAATAAAAAAACGAACAAACAATTTAAAAAGAACGAACGGTTTGAAATATCAAAAGAAAACAAATCTAAAATAGAAATTGAATGATTTTGCAACAACAACGACTAATACAAACTACTGATAATTTGAAATAAAATCAAAAGTATGAATTTATAAATATTGAAAATAAATTATTTAATATTGGTAATTCAAATAAATACGAGTTAAACGTTTAAAAGAAAATCCTAAATATGAATTCGAATTTAAATGTATAAACTTGATAAATTAAATAAATAAGATCTTAAATAGCAAATATTGTTTTGTATTATCAGAATGTATCGAAATCAAACTCATTTGCTACAAAATTAAAAATAAATCAAAAACAAATAGTTATCATGAAAAATTCAAACAAATTAAATTTTAAATAAACGAAATAAAATAGAAATCAAAATTTTTAAATTAAATAAGTAAATAAATAACGCATAAAATGCCGTTCGTTACAATCTCCCCTACTCAAACCTTTTGTTCCCCGAAAAGGAACGAGGCAAGGAAATAGTAATTAAATAATTTATATATATTCAAACCAATGGTTCATATTTATTCTCATACCTATATATATACTAAAATATATATAAATTGAAAGTTAAAATATTTCAATCATTTCAAAATATAGTTTTAAGTATTCACATAACGTCTCGATTGGCGATATATATATATATCCCACTTTCAAAACCTGAAAATAGATACCAATGATGCCGCGGTCATCACCAGAATCATTTTCAAGCGACTAGAGTGTGACTCTATATCTATCTAACACATAGGATTTAACTTATACATTGATCAGACGTATACCCCAAATCGCTAAGTATTCGATAGGCCAATTTTTAACGTCAGATGAATACTCAAAGCATCTTTATATATTTAAACAGAATATATATCAAATTTCAAATTGTATATTATAAATGATATGTTTCAAATCATTAAAATTTCACATAGGGAAATATATATTTCTCCCCTATTCATTTATTAAATCGAATATATAACAATATTGTTCTATATTATACCAAAATATTTTCAAATCAATATTCAAACTTATAAAACCTGTCAAATTCCATAAGTTTAAAATATAAACACATCTTATAAAATATAAAATCACAAAATATAAACATCAATTTTTTCAACATATTGGTATTACCAAACAATATGTTGTTTACAAATATACATCTTACAAAAGGAAAGAACATATATATATATATATATATATATATATATATATATATATATATAAGAATTTCAATACTGCATCAAGGGAATTATAATACATATTTCGAGCTAATATAATAAGAATGAACTCGCTAGAAGACCGATACTCTTCTTCTACTTCTTACCTTGTTATGGACGAGGATAAGTTATAGAATTCGAATAAAAAGCTGAACGAATAAAGAACTTAATCAAAGAGGATCAACGAAGAAAGATTCAATGGAATGGAAATTTCAGAAAACGATTTAAATATTAACCAAAATTTTATATACGAAAATATTAGTTTAAAACATTTTTAACCATTTATACCTTAAAAATACGCTCTCTCTTGAAGGACTCTGTGGCTGATTCTACTTATTCTAGGGTAATGCTACCCTATCTCTAATGAGTTTTTACCCCATAGGCTAAAGCTTTGATAGAACCAAAGCTCTGATACCAAATGTAACGACCAGCCATTTTAACCGTGCCGAATTGACAAAACATGTCAACTCAAAATTACCAAAACAACATATTGTTATTAGCTGCTGAGGTAAATTTAATAAATCACAGAATCACAGATCATAGATACAGATACAGAGCAATAAAATATCTCGCAACGGAAATTTAAATACAATAGTAGTTCATGAAGCAACTAAATAAAATTTTACAACATAATTTTATCGTACTTTCTCATTCAAGTCATATAGTTCAAAATTGTTACTTCTACATTTTGAATCAAAATCTTATATTTCCATTCAAACGAATTACTATTTAAAACCATTCTTGTGCATCAATTTAACAAAATTCTTAATTCAAACCAAACAATATAAAAACCAATTCCGCATATAACATCTCTATATATATATATATATATATATATATATTCTAATTCATGTTTAATCAATTAAAAACTTCACATTCATTTCTTATCAAGGTTCATAATTTAAACCAAATCAAATTCAATTTCTTAATTTTATCAATTCAAGTTCATCTCTACTGAAATTCGTATCGGTTCCAATTCATAACATAATATGAGTTCATTCATTATTCAAACATCGTTAAATATATTTACATCTTTAAACTTCGAATTTAAATCGCGAAATCTAACCTATCCATCTTGACTTCATTAAAGTTTATGAAATATATATATATATAAGAAAATTAATTTTGAAAATAGATATATGTATATATATAAGTTTATAAAATTCTAAAGTAAATTAGAAATAGATTATAAACAAATAAGTTTAAAATAATATAAAAATAGATTTAAAGAAATATTTTCAATAGTATAAAAAGGTTAAAATACTTATAGGAATCAATTATATGGTTTAAAATAAATAAATTTATAAGTAAAATCTTAAATAAACATTTAAATCCATATTTACAAATAAATCATTTTAAAACACATAATTTAAAATATACAAAATAATTTATATTTAAATAAAATATAAATATATAAAGTCTTAAGTAAATATTTTAAAATAAAACTCATTTTACTTCGAAAACATGACCGACGGTGTCCGTATATAGTTTTCTACCCTATAGTCAAGTGATACGGATATTTATCATTTCAACCCGCAATTGATAAAATTTCTACGGGTCTATCATTTCAACCCGCGATCCCAAATTCAATAAAAATCGTTCAGATCTATCATTTCAACCCATAACGATTTTTCCCTATTCTAATGTTCGTTCGGGTATGTATCATTTCAACCCTTAGTGATTTTCCTAAAACTAGGGTTTCAACAATCACATAGTATCAATCACAACATATATATCATCAGTGCAACTACATGTCTTATGAATATATCGTGTCGCATATGAAATGTGCATACATATCAAATCAAACTATTTCTACTAGCAACATATACATTTCATATAACAGTTCATTATTGATCTAACATCCATGAAATAAATGTGAGTCAGGTGTGAGATAAACTCACCTTTCGTGGCACAAAATTGGAGACAGAAGACGAATTGACACTGAATGAAGAAACGATTTCCGAGCACGGTCCAAAATAAATTCAACTCGATGATCATTCAATATTTATTTATTTTTCAAAGGAGAAATGAATTGGTACGGTATTGGGTTTTGGGACGGGACGGTTATTTGGTTTTGGAAATGGGTTTCGAACTCACGCCAAATTAAATTCAAAATGAACACAAATTTTATTTTCATAATATTTTATATAAATATTTCCATACGTATACACAGAAATATATATATATATATATATATATATATAATTTTACGAACACAAAACCATAGGTATATATACTTTAAAACACACACGGACTCACTCACAAACACATCTCCACGCATACGTAACCACAGAAATGGAAAACAAAACTCACGCACAAACATCACCACACACAAATATGCTCACACACATACATATACACATACACAAACATACACCCACCCGCAGCACTATACACACAAATGGAAACACTCACACTCACGTACTCACCAACTCGCATGCACACCAACCTGTGATTCCCACAACACGACTTTGAGCTCGCAACTCACATACACAGAGCATACACGCAGGAGAACAAGGCTTGGGTGGACTGGAGAGTATTGGTGCGGAGAAGAGAAGCTAGACAGGCTTGGCATAGGAGTGGAGCAGGCAAGACTTGGCGGGTAAGCAAGCTCACGGAAGATCAGGTGGGGCCAGGCTGAGCGAAATGGGGACGTCGGCTTGGATGGGGCGGGTTTAGGTGGTTGATCTTCACGCAGGTGGCGAGGCAAAGGGAGAAAGGCGCAGGTGGGTCGGGCTTCTCAGGTGGGTGGTCGGAGCGATTGACTGAAATTGGAGGGCGGAGATCGGCACTAGTCGAGGCGAGGGAAGAAGATGGTCGCGGAGGGGAGGAGCATGGCCGAGTGGAGGCAGAAGGCGGTGGATAGGCATTGGAAAGGAGGTGCGGTCGGAGCCTTGTCTGAGATCGGAATGGAGAGAGGATGGGGATGGAAATACGTGGAGGAGGACGGCGGATGACAAGAAGGAAGATGGCGAAGAGAAAAGAGGAGCTGCTGTGTAATCAGTTCGTTTCATTTATTTTGAGAAGATGGAAACAGTTTTGTTCCCTTTTTAGTTTTAAAGTATGCGAAAAAGCTGTTGGGCACGATAAAAGTTGATGACCACTTCTTGAGGAGCATGAACGAATCTTTAGGGACCTTAAGCTGAATGGGTTTACTTTATCAAAAGCATGACAGTTCAAAAATAGGAAACAAGATTTGAAAAGTGCAACGCACTGTTAACGATTAAAGAAAACAAACAAATGCAAATATAAAATGGAACCGACAGATTTCATTTTAAACGGAACTAACGGTTTGAATAATAATAAAAAAAACGAACAAACAATTTAAAAAGAACGAACGGTTTGAAATATTAAAAGAAAACAAATCTAAAATAGAAATTGAATGATGTTGCAACAACAACGACTAATACAAACTACTGATAATTTGAAATAAAATCAAAAGTATGAATTTATAAATATCGAAAATAAATTATTTAATATTGGTAATTCAAATAAATACGAGTTAAACGTTTAAAAGAAAATCCTAAATATGAATTCGAATTTAAATGTAAAAACTTGGTAAATTAAATAAATAAGATCTTAAATAGCAAATATTGTTTTGTATTATCAGAATGTATCGAAATCAAACTCATTTGCTACAAAATTAAAAATAAATCAAAAACAAATAGTTATCATGAAAAATTCAAACAAATTAAATTTTAAATAAATGAAATAAAATAGAAATCAAAATTTTTATATTAAATAAGTAAATAAATAACGCTACATAGATGATTACAATACAACACTGATTTATGTTTAAGAATGTAGAGGAACAGAGTTGGAGTTTGGATTCGGAAAATTGCGTACGTAGTGCAGCAAAAAAGATCCCCTTTTTCATCTGTGAAGTCTATATTTATAGTTGTAGGTTTGCCCAGATCCACCAGAAAATCTGTCAAGATACCAGGGTGGTGGCTCTGACTGAGTCAAACGAGTATAAGTCGACTGCCTATAACTTGTCTTCAAACGGCTCAGACCAGTATTAATAAGGGTCCATAAGAAGGCGACTAATCTAACCTCCTCCACTCCCACTACAAGAAAAGCAGCATATAGCAGTGGAAGAATCCGCTTCTAATATGTCGCTAAACAGGCTTTAGCGACGGATTTCCTACATAAGGGTTTGGTCGGTAAAACCCATGACGGTATCTGTGTAAGATTTAGCGACGGAATTTAGCATGAGTTTTCCGACATTTTTCCGTCATTTTACTAATTTTTTAATAAAAATAAAATTTTATATATTAATTTTATTTTAATTTATATACCAAGTATTTATCGATGGATAATTAATCTATAATAAAATATTATTTATAAAAGGCATTGGTAAATCCTTACTAATTACCAAGGAATTAGCGATGAAAATTAAATTGAGGTAAACTTAACCTTCCTTTTTTTGTCGGTAGTCCGCTGCTATTCCCCTTCTGATCTGTATATATGTGTATATATATATATATATGTATATATATATATATATACATACACATACACACATCACACACATAACTTGTGTTCCATTCAATACACAATCCTAATTTAAATACAACACAATAAATATCAACGCACATCTCATAATCAATGTATTATATTAATCACTCATCTCATAATCAACATTCAACATTACATAATAGACATACTAAACATTCTTACATCAAAAATACATAATACATCCATAATATTTCATAAACAATACTAAAAATTACAAACTAAAATATAGTTCTAGCATTTCAAATCCATAACTTGTTGTGGCATGTTCCCGCTTTTTTGCATCATAGATGTCTATCTTCCTGTAAAACAAAAATTCTCTAGTTATACATAGAGTCACAAAAGTAAAGAATTTCACTTTAAATTTGATTAATGTTTACTGACCAAAAAAGAAGAAGAAATAGTTAAAATTTCATCACTCACAACAATGTACGTAACAAACGATCAACGTACATAACAAAAGAGCATTACATCCAATTATGCACGACATAACTAGCTAAATTTTCCCAAACGTCATCTATCTTTTGTTGGCTATATGAATCATCTCGTGCAAAGTCCTGTAATTCAGAGATATTTCAAATCGTTAATCTTATGAATTATGTAACATGAAATATATGAAGAGAAATGACATCAAACCGTGTTATGAAAGGATCAGAACTCATCATCTCGTACAAATCATACAGTCATCACAAAGTCCAATTTCATCAACTCATGCCCATATTTATCAGGTAAAGGGTCGCAACTCATCATCTCATTACTATCTACCAGAGAAATGACATCAAACCGTGTTATGAAAGGAACCAACTTGCTAGACTTAGCTGGCTTCTTTCCATGAGACAACTTTGTGAGAGAGAAATCCTCAACCTGGCCAACATGAGATTAACAAGAAATCACAATAATCGTCAACAACAACTTAAGGATCCAATAACTTGCTACCAAACAACTTAAAATTTGAAGCAACTTCGAACTTAGAATCAAAAGAAAGATCCCAGTGAATCCAAAAATAATATAGATTCTACCTGAGTAAAATCATCAAAAGGTGTAGCAATATTTTATTTCATAGAGTGTTATAGAGATGAATCCCAATCTAATGTTAACAGCAGCATTTAAAACATCAAAATGGCAAAGCATTTCCTCAAACGGTTCAAGGCCTTCAGTTTTTTCCGAAAGAAATATTGTCCAAAAATGTACTTTTTAGCTTTAAAAAAAATTTAAACTGAGATGAAAACCATGTTCCTTAGAATTTAAAGGAGAAGGCATTCGTGGAGAACAAGAAAAACCAAACTGTTGTGAAATATGATTATGAACAAATAAATCGATATTGTTCAAAACATCAAAATGCATAAACGGTTTGTCAAAGAAAATATAAACTAGCCTCCATATCAACTAAAATACAATGAACTTCTGTTATACACCGATCTGCAGTAGGGGTATAATCACTATAATATCCACTTGTAAGTAATTATCAAAACTAAACCATATCAAATACTTCAAAACTAAAATGGAAGTCAATAAATCAAGGCTGCCCACAACACTTAGGCCTGCTAAACAAAACTGCAAATCAGCCGACACGGTTTAAAGCCAAAAAAAATATGAACGAAAACACATCAAATAAAGAGAAGGGCAAAATCGAAACCCAAAAATAAAAGAATACAAATCAGCATGAACACTCTTATTTGAACGGATCTGAACAATTTCTAGGAGAATTGGTGGTTTACTTATTTTGAGCAGACAAGGAGAAAGGATAAGAAAGAAAAGAGGAGAAGAGAAGTGACTAATGATTTCAGATCAACAGGAAGGAATGATGATTGGAAATAAAGCAAGAGGAAACGGATTTTAGTTTAGACTAGGGGAATTGGAAGGATGGATGAACAGGCGGCTTCGGAGAGGGTCAGCATGGGCTCGGCGCTGGCATTGGGAGGAGCGGAGGTCAATCGTAGGAGGTTGGTTCACGCTGGTGGAGGCGTGGCATACTGACGAGGAGAGGTGGCTTGGGATCGGATGGGAAGGCGAGGGGCAAGTTGGTGAAGGCAGGGTTTGGTGGAGCTTGGAATTGGGGAACGTGAGGAATTCGATGGTGAGGAAGCTGCTGTTGCTTTTTTTAATTCGACGGAATGAAGGAATTGGGGAATAGGAATGAGCGGACCGGCAGGGTAATAAAAATAATAATGTTTATGGAGGGAAACAAATTAAGTTGGAGCCAAAATTTCGTGGAAGGAAGCGGCAAAACTTTTACTTTTGCGGTAAATTTTGAATTTGAACCTGGTTATCAATTTGATGGAAAAAAACGTCAACTAAAAGCCAAAATTCTGCTACTATAGATTGAAGGAGTGCTTATTTAAAGCCAAAGTTCATTAATTATATACCAAGTAACCACCAAATATCTTTAACGAAATTGTTTCTAATGGAGATATTTTTTTCCCTAATCAATGAAATGAGTCATGCCAATTTAAAGGCATTCAATTAAATATTTTAGAAACGTACCTTTAATTCATTAATTATATACCAAGTAACCACCAAATATCATTAATTATCTTGTATGGAAAAAAATGGAAAGGGTTTCAGGTGTCCTTTTATTTCAAGCTATTTTACTTTTTTCTTATTTCTAGTCCATAATTATTGTTAGTCTTCCAACTTTGGAAATTTGAATTTGGATGGATTCTATAATTATTATTTTCCTTTATTAATAAATCTAATATTTTTCCACTTCATTGTATTAGAAGAATATACCACGTGTGTTCGCCAACTGAAATTTGGTGGTTTCCATCTAATATATAATCAATGGAAATTTTATTCTTTTGAAGTTTGGGAACAAATTCTAAACATAATTTTCTAAATTATTACTTTCCTTTATTTGTAGATTGATTTTTGATACACTTGTATTTGTGCCATATATATGTGTATATCATTTTGACAATTTACTTGGTGTTTGATTGCTATGATTCATTTGCAGGTAGTATAAAAGGAAATGATGTCAATTGCTATTTTAACATTACTTGCTTAATTATGGAATCATTTATATTTATCATTATTAGAAACGTAGCTTTAATTCATTAATTATATACCAAGTAACCACCAAATATCTTTAACGAGTTTGTTTCTAATGGAGGTATATTTTTTTCCTAATCAATGAAATGAGTCATGCTAATTTAAAGGCATTCAATTAAATATTTTAGAAACGTACCTTTAATTCATTAATTATATACCAAGTAACCACCAAATATCATTAATTATCTTGTATGGCAAAAAATGGAAAGGGTTTCAGGTGTCCTTTTATTTCCAGCTATTTTACTTTTTTCTTATTTCTGTCCATAATTACTGTTAGTCTTCCAACTTTGGAAATTTGAATTTGGATGGATTATACAATTAGTATTTTCCTTTATTAATAAATCTACTATTTTTCCACTTCATTATATTAGAAGAATATACCACGTGTGTTCACCAACTGAAATTCGGTGGTTTCCATCTATTATATAATCAACGAAAATTTTATTCTTTTGAAGTTTGGGAACAAATTCTAAACATAATTTTCTAAATAATTACTTTCCTTTATTTGTAGATTGATTTTTGATACACTTGTATTTGTGCCCAAGACGGCTCATATATATATATATATATATATATATATATATATATATATATATATATGATCGCCTCAGTTCCGTTTGTTTAACATTAATTAACAATAACGTTAAAATTGGTCATAAATGCACATAAAGAAAGAAAATACAAGGAACTGATATACAAGGCTTGTCATGATTATTCAATAGACATTGTAATTAATGCATCATACAAAGGAGGACAAAATGGGTATTGTAAAATAGCTTCAGACGGACGGAAGTTTTCAAAGGCTCAGTAGAATTAAGAAAAACCGACAAAGTTGGTTTGATTAAGAAAAACCGACAAAGTCGGTTTGATAAAAATAATATTGATTATAGATAATAATTACTAATTATAAATTATTTATCAATAATCATTAATTATTATAAACTTCAATAATGTCTATATAAGTTGACGTTTATAATTATTATTTATAAATTACTATTTATAAATTTATGAGTTTTCTTAAATTTGAAGAATATATTTAGTTTAAATTTATCTAAAGTTTTATTTTTTTGGTTTTATGAAAGTTTCAAATTTTGGTTTATAAATTTTATGAATTTTCAAATTTTAATTTAACAAATTTTAGAATTTCAAAAATAATAAAATATATTTAACAATTATAATTAGCATGTAATAAATAAAAAATTGGAATTAACAAGAGAAAATTAGCTACTAATTATTACTTATTTACAATTAATTATTAATTTTAGTTATAATTATGAGTTCTGGAATTTATGTAAAATTTACTTATTAATTACTAAGTAAAAACACAAATGTAAAATATAAACAATAAATATAAAATATATTTATTGATTTCTTAAAAGCAAATTTGCATTAATAATTTCTTGATATTAATTTAATTAATCGTATTAAAGACTATTAAATAATCATTGATTATCAAAACAAATTTAATAAACATCGAATAATGATGTATTTTATTAATTGCTATTACCTCTTATTTATATTATATAGTAATTAATAATTAATCAGCATTAATTTTCAAAAAAAAATTAATCAGCATTAACTATTGAATTTTATTTACTTCTAATAATTATTATTTATTGTTAATTACTAATGTATTATTAACATTAATTATTTAAAATTTAAATTTACTAATTAATTACTAAGTAATAACACAAATTTAAAACATTTTATAAATAATAAATATAAAAGTTCGTTTCAAATCTCTTGGAAAATAGCTTCAAAATTATGTCGACGGTAATCTGACTCTATTAGCAACGGAATTTAGCGTTAAATATTTTATGACGGTAAAGTGCTGCAATTTCCATTGATTTAGCGACAGAATTAGTATTCGACGGTAATCATTTATAATAAGGTGACATATAAAATCCAAAATATTTTCTCTTACAAAACCCACGAAAATCCGTCGCTAATTAGCGACGAAATTTTCCGCTGCTAAAAATCTGTCGCTATTCTCGGTTTTTCTTGTGGTGTCCACTTCCATTTCCTTCGAGTTGTTCTTTCAACATGTTCGCTCTTTCGAATAACAATGATCCTCTTGACCATGTTGATCCCTTCTTGTTGGGTAGGCCGATCCGGTTTAATACATGATCATCAGGCTGATCTGGTCCTTCAAACCAAGTTTATCCGATTTGATAAATTTTCCAAAAATTCTGCATATCCGTAACTTCAAGTTATCATCCTCACTCGATTCTCAAGCTATCCGACTATCACTCTGTATTATCTATTTTGATGGTTGAGTAATCTGAATATTCAAACCAAAGCATAACGACTTTGTAAAAATGCAAGTTAAAAAAGATATTATAGCATGTAGAAGGAAGCATTATAATGTTAATATCATAACCACTTATATATTTAAAGGGTAATAGGTTATCACTGTAATAATAAAGTGATTTCATAGGTTCTCAATAATGAAAGTCGGGTTAGGGAGGGTCAATTGAAACCCAACCCAATTCTAGACCTTAATCTCTCAAGAGCAGTTATTGGATTTAACTGCCCCGATAATCCAATGAAACGAGTCTATACAATTCAAAACATGAGCTGGGTTAGGGAGGTCCTAGGGTCATCTCATTATCATCCCTAAATATATATGATGTTTAATTAGGACCAAAATAGAAAAGGCAAAAACCATTTTACATAAACTGGATGATGATATTGAGTTTCTTTATTCGACGTTTAAGTAAAAAGAGCAGACTATAGATTTGGTCCGGCAATGCTTTGTGGTTTCCGTATATCATATATATGCTAGAAGCTATAAAAATATCTAAAATAATCGTAAGAAAAATAAATTTGAAATTTACAAAGTAATAGTTTAAGATATGAAGAACACGGTTGGTTTAACTTTCTAGTTTTCTATTTTAGCTCATACGAAATATATGTATATTTAAAAAACAAAGTTATTATACAAAATGAAAAATATATATTTTATTTTTGTTTATTAACGTTTTGATGTATATGATATTTATTCATAATACAAGAATGATTATGAGGAAAAAAGATGACATATATTGATTCATAAATTTGTATTGGAAGTTACGTAATACAGTTCTGCCGATACCCGTATGTATAACATATTATATATGGGATTTGGATGAAATAAAAAGGTATATGGGACAAGACCATATACGATACAAAGTAACGGTTTAATATCAAAAACCTAGCCAATCGTTTCTAAATTTTCATTCCTCCTTAAACGTATGCTAGGGTTTTCTCTTAAAAAACTGAAAAATGGCAGCCGCCAAAGAGAGAAATCTCGAGAAATTTTTCTTCAAAACAACTTCAATCTGCTTCGATTTGAAATAATCCTTGCTTTGTACACACAGATTTGAAGCTTATCTTCACTTCTGAAGAGATTCGAAACTAGGGTTTTTGAAAGCTTTAGTTTTTGACATCTTCTTCTTCAGATTTGTTGCAGTGACTTGTTGATTTGAGGGATCTTGAGGTTTGTCTTCAGCATGGTTTAAAGATCCTTGCTTTTCACTCAGATTTTGTAAGTTGTCCTTAACCACCTTGAGTTCTTCTCTTAATCCGGTAAATACCTTAGTTGATAAAACTTTGGTCAGTTTGTCAGCTATTTGGTAAGTAGTATATACGTGATTTATACACAGCTTTCCATTAATAACTTGTTTGCGTACAAAGTAATGTCTATCTTCATATGCTTTGTTCTAGAATGAAAAATTGGATTAGCTATTAATGCTACTTTACTCATATTATCACACAAAAGTTTTGGCTTTTTATATGTTGTCACTTGTAATTCAGTTAATATAAATTATATCCATAGAATCTCAGCAGTTGCATGAGCTACGCTCTTGTACTTTGCTTCTATACTTGATCTGGACACAGTTGATTTCTTTTTTGAACACCAAGAAACTGGATTGCTTCCTAAACAAATACAGTGCCCTGATGTTGATCTTCTGTTATCAAGGACCATTTCCCAATCTGCATCACTATAGCCTATTATACATAGTTAATTGCTTGCTTTAAAATATAGCCCATGATTGGTTGTTCCTTTCAGATATCTCAGCAGTCTTTTCATTGCTTTCCAGTGCTCCTCTTTAGCTTCCTGCATGAATTGAGAAAGTTTATTAACACTATATGTAATTTCAGGCCTAGTGATGGCTACATATTACAACGCACCAACAAGGCTTTTGTACTCCTTAGAGTTAAGTATGCTTTCCCCTGTATTTAGATAATGGATGATTGTCATAGGAGTAGGCAGAGAATTAGCACCATCCATTTTTTCCTTGATTAAGACTTCATTAATGTATTTTCTTTGACATATGAACATTTCTGATGATGAAAGTCTTTTTACTTCAATACCCAAGAAGTAATTGATTTCACCAAGGTCTTTGATTGAAAAAGTTTTGTCCCAAAGTTACATAAGCTTTCCCACTTTAGTCTCATTATTTCCCGTAATAATAAGATCATCAACATAAAATAGCACATGTAAAATTATATTATCAGAAATTTCAATAAATAAAGAGTGATCTGATTTTGCTGACTAAAACCCTTGACATGTCAAAGTTAGCTTCAGTTTTTCAAACCAGACTCTAGGAGCCTACTTAAGACTATAAATTTCTTTATTCAGTTTGCACACTAGTCCTTTTCCATTAATGTACCCTTGTGGCTGACACTTGTATACTTATTCTTTAAGATCACCATTCAAAAATGCATTGTTAACGTCTAGCTGCCTTATTTTCCACTTTCTCCGCAAAGCTATAGCAAAAACAATTTTGATAATAGTTGGTTTCACCACTGGTGAAAATGTGTCTTTAAAATCAAACCCATATTGTTGAGTAAAACCTTTTGCCACAAGTCTTGCTTTATATGGGGCTATGGATCCAACTGCATTCCTTTTTAACCTATAAATCCACGTACAATCAACAATATTTTTATTCTTTTGTGGTTTCACTAAAGTCCAGGTGTTGTTGCTTGTAACTACTTGATATTCTTCATTCATAGCCTTTATTCCAATTATCTTTTTTAACTGCTTGCTCATAATTGCTTAGTTTCTCATTATTGTGTAACGACCCGACTTTTCGACCCTCAAATGTCGACACTAATACATCCACGGTATTCACGTGTCGAGCACCCAAGTGCCGGAAAGCCGAAAAGTTAGGGTGAAATAAAATAAAAAGAAAATAGACTGAGGAAGAAGAGGTCACAATATCACAATCTCACAACGGAACGGTAACATATAATATAATGAATGATCTTTACCAAATAAAACTGTATGATTACAACTATCAGAGAAGACTAACCTATCATCAACTTGGACAGTTATAACAACCCGTCCTCATAAATGTTGATGTGCAACATAGAATGCAGCGGATATAAAAAGTACGGTAAGATGAACTCCAACTCTCTTCCAAAAGCTCCAAGGCATCCAAAGTAAAACCTGCCATACTCAGCCTACTCGAAGGAGTACGTGATGATTTTAAGGAAAACAAAAACCAAGCATCAGACATCAGTCTGGTATGAGAAACTCAAGATACACATTGCATGTAACAACACTGAGGGGACTGTGCGGATAACTCCGGATTTCCCCTCAATTGAAACCAACCATTTATTAGGAGAAGTATAGTTGTATTATAAATAATGTCTAGGGTGTAGAATATAAATAAATTCACATAGAAGGAATGGTTACATTGGTTACATTCGACAACTATTAAGTGTACAAACAAAACCGATAAGGCACGTTCGCATATTGGATTTTCCATCGGAGATCTCTCAATACAGATCCAAATTCCATGCACAAGGGTCAGAAAGTACCTTCGAGCGTCGCATATCTATAGATAAAATATACCATAAGGTAAACACAACTGGCCCACGCACGAAACACCGAAGTGCACCACGTGGAACCAAATATATCCAACTCCCGCGCGTAACTTCGAGGAGCTCCCACACGATTCGATAATAAGCATACACTAGATATGGAGTCAATATATCCTGTCGTAGGTTAGCAAAACCCTAGATCGTGCTCCTACTCTGTTTTTAGCCATTTCCGATGTCGAGGTTTCGTTCGGCATCTTTCACACGAGTCTTCATCACTCGAACAGAACAAGAATTCCCAGTTGGAATCCCACAGCTCAATAGATCTTGGAATCACACATAGACTCCTTCACAGATCTCGGAATCATACATGGATTCCAATACATCAACAGATCTTGGAATCACACATAGATTCTTTCATAGATCTTAGAATCACTATATGTGTTCGAGCATCTCAACAGATCTCGAATCTCCATATGGCCTTCACTTCACAACCGCTTCCAAAACATAGAACCTGTATACTAGTTTTGAAGTGGCTTTCAATAAGTAAAACACTTACCAAACCCGTTCTCCTCGAAACCAGTCGCTAAATTTAAGGCCAAGTTCTATAGTCAACTAACTGACTACATTTCACACAATATACGATTGTATATGGAAAACAACCCTGCTTAATTTCCATAACAACCGAATAAACATTCAAGGCACTATCAAGATCACGAAGCATGATAACAGCCAAATCACTATCAAGTCACGCAACATGACAATTAGTCGAAGCACGGTTAACGCATATAAACGGCTTCTAATCCCATTCCCATTTAATTAATATTTCATTAATTAAAACTTATTTTATTAGTAAAACTCCTTTTGACTAATAAAACTTCACTTGTCAAATACAACTTCAATAATTGATCAATAACTCATACGATTAATATTCCTTTATTAGTAAAACTTCTTTTAACTAATAAAACTTCGTTTGTCAAATAAGACATCACTTATTAATCAATAACTCATGCTCGATTAATATTCCTTTATATACTAGCGTATATATTCAACTTATACATATAAAATGTGTATATGTATATATTCTACGAATTACCTAATCCGTTAAAGTCTTACTACCTAAAAAGGGTTTTAATATACTTATCCCTCCGGTATAAGTATAATCACAATTCAATTCCAAGATTTCCTATTTAACTTCAATATTTCAAAACGTACTCATACACTTATCCCTCCGGTATAAGTATATCTACAATTCAATTTTAAGATTTCTTTTCTAACTTCAATACTTCAAAACGTATTCATATACTCATCCCTCCGGTATGAGTATAACTAAAATTCATTTTCAATATTTCTTTTCTTACTTCAATACTTCTAAATGTATTTAAATACTTATCCCTTCGGTATAAGTATCTCAATAATTCATTTCTAGGATTTCTTAAAGTATAGCCAAAGAGGTTAAAACCATTGTTTAATAAAGAACCTCTTCTCTTTTATAAGTTAAACAAGTTATTCAATATCTTTATTCTGAAAGATTCCTATACTTGTTTCTATCTTTAAAATCAATTACTAAAGATCTAAGTATATTCAAAATCATTAAGCCGTATATTCCAGTTTAACTACATTCCAAGGGTTTCAAAAAAAGTGTTGCTAAAACAATGTTTACAACAAACCCAAAACAATCCTTTATAATTTATCTTTAAATGTTTGTTTAAAGATTCAATTACATTTACTTCTATGATGTAATCTGAGTGGGTTAAAGACTAATGTAATTAACATGTTATCACGACAAACCCAAAACCATTTTATGCTTACAGAAATCACACTTCGTGTACTTAACTCGTTTCCGACATTATGAACTTCACTATCCCTCGGTCAAGAGTGAGGCTAGGTAAGTTAGAGCACTGGTTGCATATCACCCCTTGCCTAGACATCCCATTCTTGACACTCACAGATAGATAAGCCTACTCGTCGGCTTATTAGAATCAAGCACAATAATCATGATATTCAATAAACAAGTAATTAGAAAGTGCACTTATATGACTATTCTTGCTTTACACACTTTCAAACTTACTTCAATTTAACATATAAGTTAAACAACCATTTTAATATGATAAGAAATCACTAAGGATGTCATTGCAAAGTTTCATACAAAGTGTTGAAAACACAACAATTCAAACTGCATCTATAGCGACCATCGCTATAAGTGCACTTTCAAGTTCAAGTCCATAATATGTCAATCCATACTAATTCTTATGTGCTTTGTTTCAAATCCATTCCACTTGTTATACAAGTAAATTCAAATACAATTCCAAGTCCATTTAAGTCCATTCCAATCCAATAACATGGATCACATATGTCGCTTACTTTTAAAGTAAGAATCAAGTTCACATTTTTAACATAAGTTACCAACATTCAAGCAACTTTAAGCATAGTTAAAAACATGCAAAAGGGTTTATGTTTCCTGTCCTAAATAGTGAGTAAACTCACCTTAATCCTTCGCAAATCCGAGAATCAAGAATAAGAATAAAGATCCAAGAATAAGAACAAAGATCCAAGCTAGCAGCCTCCTTCCTTTCCTTGCTTTCCCTTCTTATAAAGCTCACGGCCAAAGATGAAAATAGAGAAGGACTTGGAATTTTCAACTTCTAACTTTCTAGAAGGTCTTGTAATGGCATAAGAAGGCTACACTCGAAGTTTGAGTTGATTTGGAGTTGGTTTGAGTATAGTTTGAGAAATTTAGTAAGGAAGAGGAAGAATATGAAGAGAAACCATTAAAAAGCTTCATTAAGCTTAGGAATTTTGTGTAAGAAATAAGGAGGCATACCCCTCCTTATATAGGAAAAGGAAGGTGAATGGGAAAAGACCAAAATGTCCTTAAAACCCTAATGGCATTAATGAGTGATGGGATGGTGTGTAAGGTAAAGTGAGAGGTGTGTAAGTTGATGCGAGAGGTGTGTAAGATGATGGTAAGTTTGCTTTTTCAAGTAAGCATTCATTTGTATACATATAAGAAGCTTATATACATACACTTAGGATATTTTATAAACTCTTGATGTGACTAATTATGCTTACATATATATGTGTATATGCATGTATGTGAATACATACACATATATCAAACAACGTTGCAATGATATGAAACAACTTCTATTCAACGATAGGATGTGAATCTGGAAGTTGAATCTCGATCATACTATTAGTTCTTTATCAAATGATTTATTCAAGTAAACAAAACTTGGAAATAAATTCATTAACTTATTTAAACAATTAAACAAGCATATTCAAATTATAAAACATTTATTTGAATATTTAAATACCCAAAATACAAAAACTTTCCTTAAATGCTCATTTTTTAAAATGATGACATCATCAAAATAATTAACCATAAATATGAAAAATACTTTTATTAGCTAACTACTTCCCTAATGATTAATTAGACATTCACTAAAATTTTCAACAACTTTTGCTGAGAAAATAGCCATTTATTGATAAAACGATTTTCGGTCATTTTATCAATATTTTACCAAAAATATATTTTTGAAAGCATTTTTCCTAAACGAGTCTAGAATTATAAATTACTAATTAAATGATGTTTAACAAGGTTATAAAATCATATTTTTAACACTTAACAATATTACAAATTGTTATGTTATTCAAAGATTAAGTGTTCGAATTTTCCAGGTCTTTACATTCTCCCCCACTTAAAATATTTCGTCCCCGAAATTGTAACATGAGAAACCAAAGAAACAATCAAACATCGATACCTAACAGTATCATACTACCAGCAAACAAAACTCATGGCTTGATCAAGTTCAAACCCCCTCATCGCATAAGGATGATAAACAACCTACTAAGTGCGCCTTACGCTCAACAGCCTTAGGGATTACTCAATCGATAATTCACAATACCTCATAACAAATCAAAGAGTCGTTTCCCAAACCCTCCACTAGCTACTAAACATATTAAATCCCATACGATGTTAATAAACCATCCGTACACATTGTTTGATCATATCACTTTCCCGATCACAAGACTTCGTTTCCTAACTAGTATACCACACTTGACATATCTAGTGCGTACTTCGATCTAGTTTCTTGACCAGAAACTTCCATCTTCCTTACATAGCCATACACTATGATAGAAAACTTCAGGATCATATCAAAAATCCATATCAAGTATTCACTATCAAAGTCTAGTGAAGAACCCTTGTTCGGACCGGTGTAAATCACCTTCAAAATCCTGTACTCGAATCTGTACCAGGATCAACTATGCAAATAAAACGATCTACGTACAACTCACGTATTTTATCCTATTGGTTTCTTAACCACCAATATCCTTTATTAATTCTTCTATATGTATAGTATGCCATTTTATTCTAATATCCTTCCTCTTTTTTCGACATTCAATTATCACTTAGTATTTCTTTATTAATACTAAAACCACTTATGAATCATTTCATAAAACTTTACTTCAAGTTATTAAACACTGTATAACTTAAGTTTGTACACATATAATACTCTAATACATTCTATGAGTATATCCAAACATCAATTTTGTTGAGTATGTTAATCAAATTTTGAACTTGTTCCAACTTGCTATCTTAATAATTCAAGTGTTATATAAACTCAATTTATATTTTCACAAACACTTAACTTCAAGTTCCATAATAATTCAAAAGTTTTCAACTATCCAAAATCGTTGAAAATCCCGTTTCATTTTAACAAATGAAACTGACCAAACTACAAATCATGGCATTATTCACATTTATACAATCTTAATGCATAGACTATATGGTTCCGTAAAATGACTTAATCAAGTTTCAATAATTTATATAAAGCACTTCTTTATCTAACTTATTTCACAAATTCTTATCATTATTCGGATTATGATAGATGAAACATGTTAAAATTAAATTTAACCTAACATCATCATTAAACGCCTTATAGTCAAACTATGAAACTTAATTCACAAGGTGTTCATATCTAATGTTCTCACTTATTCCCATCTACCCAACCCATGTTTTTAATAGGTAAACTAGTTGTAAGTCAACAGGGAATAGTACATGCTCATAAACTGATCAAGCATAACTAATAATAGTTGAATATTATCATTCCTAACAACCAAACACATCATAAATAACTATACCAATTTATGAAAGTTTATATTTTGTACAAAAATATAAGCCTAGGTAAAACTATTTCATTTACCAATTTAAAACCAATATTGTGTCGATTTGCCCTCTTTAAGTATTTAGAAAACCCTATCGATACCATGGCGTCCCACATATCGACCAAAATTCATAAACCACTCAACAGATTAACGAACACAACATAAAATATATTTATAGCACTAACAAATACGCGCTCTCTTATATATAATACACTCAACTCATGTTAGGGCATTCCATTACCCTATCTCTTGATCAGTCATACCCAAACTAAGCCAAGGTGTTCGCTCAACCTTGTGCTCTGATACAAAATGTAATGACCCGACTTTTCGACCCTCAAATGTTGACACTAATACATCCACGGTATTCACGTGCCGAGCACCCAAGTGCCGAAAAAACAAAAAGTTAGGGTGAAATAAAATAAAAAGAAAATAGACTGAGGAAGAAGAGGACATAATATCATAATCTCACAACGGAACGGTAACATATAATATAATGAATGATCTTTACCAAATAAAACTGTAAGATTACAACTATCAGAGAAGACTAACTTATCATCAACATGGACAGTTATAACAACCCGTCCTCATAAATGTTGATGTACAACATAGAATGCAGCGGTTATAAAAAGTACGGTAAGATGAACTCCAACTCTCTTCAAAAGCTCCAAGGCATCCAAAGTAAAACCTGCCATACTCAGCCTACTCGAAGGAGTACGTGATGATTTTAAGGAAAACAAAAACCTGGCGTCAGACATCAGTATGGTATGAGAAACTCAAGATACACATTGCATGTAACAACACTGAGGGGACTGTGCAGATAACCGCTCCGGATTTCCCCTCAATTGAAACCAACCATTTATTAGGAGAAATATAGTTGTATTATAAATAATGTCTAGGGTGTAGAATATAAATAAATTCACATAGAAGGAATGGTTACATTGGTTACATTTGACAACTATTAAGTGTACAAACAAAACCGATAAGGCACGTTCGCATATTGGATTTTCCATCGGAGATCTCTCAATACAGATCCAAATTCCATGCACAAGGGTCAGAAAGTACCTCCGAGCGTCGCATATCTCTAGATAACATATACCATAAGGTAAACACAACTGCCCCACGCACGAAACACCGAAGTGCACCACGTGGAACCAAATATATCCAACTCCCGCGCGCAACTTCGAGGAGCTCCCGCACGATTCGATAATAAGCATACACTAGATATGGAGTCAATATATCCTGCCGTAGGTTAGCAAAACCCCAGATCGTGCTCCAACTCTGTTTTTAGCCATTTCCGATGTCGAGGTTTCATTCGGCATCTTTCACACGAGTCTTCATCACTCGAACAGAACAAGAATTCCCAGTTGGAATCCCATAGCTCAATAGATCTTGGAATCACACATAGACTCCTTCACAGATCTCGGAATCATACATGGATTCCAATACATCAACAGATCTTGGAATCAAACAGAGATTCTTTCATAGATCTTAGAATCACTATATGTGTTCGAGCATCTCAACAGATCTCGAATCGCCATATGGCCTTCACTTCACAACCGCTTCCAAAACATAGAACCCGTATACAAGTTTTGCAGTGGTTTTCGATAAGTAAAACACTTACCAATCCCGGTCTCCTCAAAATCAGTCGCTAAATTTAAGGCCAAGTTCTATAGTCAACTAACTGACTACATTTCACTCAATATACGATTGTATATGGAAAACAACCCTGCTTAATTTCCATAACAACCGAATAAACATTCAAGGCACTATCAAGATCACGAAGCATGATAACAGCCAAATCACTATCAAGTCACGCAACATGACAATTAGTCGAAGCACGGTTAACTCATATAAATGGCTTCTAATCCCATTCCCATTTAATTAATATTTCATTAATTAAAACTTATTTTATTAGTAAAACTCCTTTTAACTAATAAAACTTCACTTGTCAAATACAACTTCAATTATTAATCAATAACTCATACGATTAATATTCCTTTATTAGTAAAACTTCTTTTAACTAATAAAACTTCGTTTGTCAAATAAGACATCACTTATTAATCAATAACTCATGCTCGATTAATATTCCTTTATATACTAGCGTATATATTCAACTTATACATATAAAATGTGTATATGTATATATTCTACGAATTACCTAATCCGTTATAGTCTTACTACCTAAAAAGGGTTTTAATATACTTATCCCTCCGGTATAAGTATAATCACAATTCAATTCCAAGATTTCCTATTTAACTTCAATATTTCAAAACGTACTCATACACTTATCCCCCCGGTATAAGTATATCTACAATTCAATTTTAAGATTTCTTTTCTAACTTCAATACTTCTAAACGTATTCATGTACTTATCCCTCCGGTATAAGTATAACTAAAATTCATTTTCAATATTTCTTTTCTTACTTCAGTACTTCTAAACGTATTTAAATACTTATTCCTCCGGTAAAAGTACCTCAATATTTCATTTCTAGGATTTCTTAAAGTATAACCAAAGAGGTTAAAACCATTGTTTAATAAAGAACCTCTTCTCTTTTATAAGTTAAACATCTTATTCAATATCTTTATTCTGAAAGATTCCTATACTTGTTTCTATCTTTAAAATCAATTATTAAAGATCTTAGTATATTCAAAATCATTAAACCGTATATTCCAGTTTAACTACATTCCAAGGATTTCAAAAAAAGTGTTGCTAAAACAATGTTTACAACAAACCCAAAACAATCCTTTATAATTTATCTTTAAATGTTTGTTTAAAGATTCAACTATATTTACTTCCATGATGTAATCTGAGAGGGTTAAAGACTAATGTAATTAACATGTTGTCATGACAAACCCAAAACCATTTTATGCTTACAGAAATCACACTTCGTGTACTTAACTCGTTTCCGACATTATCAACTTTACTATCCCTCGGTCAAGAGTGAGGCCAGGTAAGTTAGAGCACTGGTTGCATATCACCCCTTGCCTAGACACCCCATTCTTGACACTCACAGATAGATAAGCCTACTCGTCGGCTTATTAGAATCAAGCACAATAATCATGATATTCAATAAACAAGTAATTAGCAAGTGCAATTATATGACTATTCTTGCTTTACACACTTTCAAACTTACTTCAATTTAACATATAAGTTAAACAACCATTTTAATATGATAAGAAATCACTAAGGATGTCATTGCAAAGTTTCATACAAAGTGTTGAAAGCACAACAATTCAAACTGCATCTATAGCGACCATCGCTATAAGTGCACTTTCAAGTTCAAGTCCATAATATGTCAATCCATACTAATTCTTATGTGCTTTGTTTCAAATCCATTCCACTTGTTATACAAGTAAATTCAAATACAATTCCAAGTCCATTTAAGTCCATTCCAATCCATTAACATGGATCACATATGTCGCTTACTTTTAAAGTAAGAATCAAGTTCACATTTTTAACATAAGTTACCAACATTCAAGCAACTTTAAGCATAGTTAAAAACATGCAAAAGGGTTTATGTTTCCTGTCCTAAATAGTGAGTAAACTCACCTTAATCCTTCGCAAATCCGAGAATCAAGAATAAGAATAAAGATCCAAGAATAAGAACAAAGATCCAAGCTAGCAGCCTCCTTCCTTTCCTTGCTTTCCCTTCTTATAAAGCTCACGGCCAAAGATGAAAATAGAGAAGGACTTGGAATTTTCAACTTCTAACTTTCTAGAAGGTCTTGTAATGGCATAAGAAGGCTACACTCAAAGTTTGAGTTGATTTGGAGTTGGTTTGAGTATAGTTTGAGAAAGTTAGTAAGGAAGAGAAAGAAGATGAAGAGAAACCATTAAAAAGCTTCCTTAAGCTTAGGAATTTTGTGTAAGAAATAAGGAGGCATACCCCTCCTTATATAGGAAAAGGAAGGTGAATGGGAAAAGACCAAAATGTCCTTAAAACCCTAATGGCATTAATGAGTGATGGGATGGTGTGTAACGTGAAGTGAGAGGTGTGTAAGTTGATGCGAGAGGTGTGTAAGATGATGGTAAGTTTGCTTTTTCAAGTAAGCATTCATTTGTATACATATAAGAAGCTTATATACATACACTTAGGATATTTTATAAACTCTTGATGTGACTAATTATGCTTACATATATATGTGTATATGCATGTATGTGAATACATACACATATATCAAACAACGTTGCAATGATATGAAACAACTTCTATTCAACGATAGGATGTGAATCTGGAAGTTGAATCTCGATCATACTATTAGTTCTTTATCAAATGATTTATTCAAGTAAACAAACTTGGAAATAAATTCATTAACTTATTTAAACAATTAAACAAGCATATTCAAATTATAAAACATTTATTTGAATATTTAAATACCCAAAATACAAAAACTTTCCTTAAATGCTCATTTTTTAAAATGATGACATCATCAAAATAGTTAACCATAAATATGAAAAATACTTTTATTAGCTAACTACTTCCCTAAGATTAATTAGACATTCACTAAAATTTTCAACAACTTTTGCTGAGAAAATAGCCATTTATTGATAAAACGATTTTCGGTCTTTTTATCAATATTTTACCAAAAATATATTTTTGAAAGCATTTTTCCTAAATGAGTCTAGAATTATAAATTACTAATTAAATGATGTTTAACAAGGTTATAAAATCATATTTATAACACTTATCAATATTACAAATTGTTATGTTATTCAAAGATTAAGTGTTCGAATTTTCCGGGTCTTTACAATTTGCATGCTGTGGTATATACCTTTGGCATAAAAATGCCACTTTTCAATCTAGTAACCATTGGATGACCAAATTGAGTTTGTTGTCTATTTTGATCTAAATTTATGATATTACTTTGCTTGGTATTCTGAGATACTTCTTCACTTTCCAGATTTGATCTTTGAAATTGACTTTCATTGGATGTCTGAGTGGGTTGATTGGATGGTTCAAATTAACCATGACCTGGCTCTGAAGGCACTGTGAGTTGTGGTGTTGATCTACCATTGGCCCACTCACTTCATTGATCACTTGTGAGAACAGGTGTGGATGGAATTGACTGCTTGGTTTTAAAAACTTTTGGTGCAGTAGGAATATGTGTACTAGAAATTGGAAGTATGCTTTCATGTCAATGCTTAAGCACTTGTAACCTTTTTGATCACTAGCATATCCAATAAGTGTGCACGGAGCAGATCTGGAACTTCTGCAAAAACATGTCTACTCACAAACACCATACTGTCAGTGCTTCAGCACTTGCAACCTTTCTGATCACCGGCATATCCAATAAGTGTGCATGGAGCAGATCTGAAACTTAACTTTTGTTTATTATAAGGTCTTGAATAAGGAAAACATAGACATTCAAAGATTTCCAAACTTTGATAATCTAGTCTTACATTATGCATAATATATTGGGCTTTTGCCCTTCAGTACTATAGCTGGTAATCTATTTATCAAATAAACTGCAGTACTGAAAGCATCTGGCCAAAATATCATTCGAAGAGAACTTTGTAATAATAATGTAAGACCACATTCAACTATGTGTCTATGTGTCCTATCAACTGGACCATTTTTTTCAGAAGTATATGGACAACTTAATTTATGTGTAATTCCTTTCTTTTGAAAGAATTCACTTAGTGCTTTCAGTACCACCATCAGTTTGTAAGATTTTCAATTACTGTCCAGTTAACCTTTATGCTTTATTAATAAAGTACACAACTTTACTAGTTTTAGATTTTTTTTCTTCAAAAAATAGACCCATGTGTTTCTAGTGCAAGAGTCAACAAATGATATATATATATATAATAATTAAAACCATAATCTGAATTTACTAGTGCAGGACCCCACAAATATGCAGCAACTAGCTCAATGGATTTTGTATAAATAGTCTTTGAATCAGAAAAAGATAATTTATGAGTCTTTGCCATTTGACAATGGGTACACACATAAGGCATAGTTATATCATCAAGTGAAATTTTATTTTCTAATAGAACTTGTTTGACAACACTAGCATTAGGATGCCCTAATTTGGTATGCCACAAATCAAACACTTCTTTTCTTTTCTGAGTTTCAGACAAATATTAAGTCTTACCACTCTTGCAGATTTTTTTCATCAATAGTGTTTTTAGCATTTGCTGCACTAAACTTGTACAATCCTCCGTCAACCAGGCCTTGCAAAAGAATACCATTAGTTAATATGTATTTAACAAGATAGTGAATAGGATGAAACTCGATAAATTATTAAAGAACTCCTAATAGTTTATTTAAGAACATTTGTTTTTTTTACCTCTAATACTGCCAAAGCCAATATGTGTGATATTAATACTCTTAACATTGCCCATGTGAATAGTTTCGTTACCTCTGTATTCCTTCTGAACAAGATTTAAGTTGTCCAGATTATTGTGATATGATTTGTTGCTCCTGAGTTAGGGTACCAATTATCATCCCCTATGTCATATGATTTTGCTTGGTTGCTTCTTGAACTTTCAGTATTTGAATTAGCTTCCATTTGTGCCAGGTTTGCATTTGCATTATTGTTTGAATTTCTCTGACTATTCTTGTTTTGACTTAGCATAACGTTGAAATTGAATCTAAAATAACATTTTTTTGTAGGATGACCTATTTTTACACATATTTGACACTTAGGTCTTCCACTGATGTTATTCCGTCTTCTTCTTCCTCTTAAGTTATTTGAAAAACATCCTATTTGAACTGGTTGATCATTTCTATTTCCTTGACTTCCATTTTTACTATATTTAGCATAATTGACAAATAGATCTGAATTTCGTGATTTTTTGGTCATAATTATGGATTCATATGCTAGTAGAATGCATGAACATCTTGTAATGAACACACTACTTTTTGAGACGATATAATAGCCACAACAACTTCATATTCATTATTTAAGCCATTTAAAGTAGAAAGAACCTGTTCAGATTCACTTATTTTTTGACATGCTGCTCCAAAATGATCACAAGTTTCTTTTAGTTTTGCAAGATATTCTCTCATAGATCGGTTTTCTTTTCTTGCATTCTGCAGTTGTCTTGTATAGAACATAATTTTGCACCAGATTGATTGTTGAATGATTGTTCTATAATTGACTAGATTTTATGTGAAGTTTTACAAGCAGTTACTTGTGATAACATATTTGGACTGATTGATGATAGTAACCAAGAACTTATTATTCTATCTTGCCCATGGAAATTTGGTATACTCCTCATTACTAACTACTCTATTTTGATCATTAGTTACGAATAGAGAAGGTGCAGGCAATATCCAAAGAATGTAGCCTTCTTGCCCATATCCTTAAATTGCTGTTTCGACTTGCAATTTCCAGAAAAGATAGTTATTCCCTTCAAGATGAACAGTCACCAATTACTTTGAGGACTAATCACTGTTTTCAACAAGATCTCGGCAGTTTCAAGATGATACCTTTCTTCTTCAATCCTAGTGAAAAATATGTATACCTACTGTAAGAATGGCACTTCTTTGACTGATTTTGGCTTCTTGAATTTCTTAATTGGAAAAAGTCTGAAATGCTTTAAGATTGTTGCAGAAAAATTTGATGCAGCCACAATTCTGTAGGCGAAGCATTAAAATATTGTAATAGAATTGCAGTATCTTTGTTGCAGCCATAACTTTATAGGTGAGGCACGGAATTCTATGATGATCAACAACTTTCAGATGAATAGATGACTAATCTCAGATGAAATGGATCCAAGTGATGAAAACTCTCTGATGGATCAATCAATATTAACAAACTGCATGAGATCTTAATCTGATCGATAAATGTTGTTAACCAATATCTTGCTCTAATACCATATTAACATTTTGACGTATGTAATATTGATTCAGAATACAAGAATGATTATGAGGTAGAAAGATGATTTATATTGATTCAGGAATTTGTAATGAAAGTTATGTAATAGAGTTCGGTCGATACATACATATATATATATATATATATATATATATATATAACATATTATATATGGGCTTTGGACGAAATAAAATAAATAAAAAGGTATATGGGCCAAGCCCATATACGATTCAAAGTAATGGTTTAATATCAGAAACACCCAGCATTTCATTTATACATTTTCATTGTCATTTAAGAAATAAGGCGAGAATGGAAAGCATTTAATTATTTTATCATTGTTTCGTGTTTACTTTCATTCTCTCCATAGTCCCAAATTTATTTTTTAATGTTATACTTTATGTTAAAGATTTAAAACAAAAAATATATAGTAAACCAAACGTACCTTGAAAATTCTCAAACCCACACACTGGAAAGGGGGGGGGGGTATACTAGCAGGATGAAATTGTGGATTGTGTGACATGAAATTTAGGAAATGATTTGGAAAAGAGAAATGAGTGATAGATTTGTAAATGAAGTTAGAATAATTGTTGCAATTATTTTTGGAATTTTATTTGTATATTCTCAAATCTTTAATTTCTCTCAATACTTTCATGTTTTGTATTTCAGGTTATTTTTGTTAGCATTAAAATGTCACACGGTCCTTTTTTGCATTAAAAAAAGGCGTTTCGTATTGAACTTAATGAATTCATATCTGCTACATGATGGTTTTTTTCTTGACCACTATAATAAACTACAATTTTACGTCATTACCTGAACTAAGCTTTTTCCCAGTTACTACTACTTGTATGCTTAATTAGATTTATGTTCAACCATGAATTATTCGACATATTTGAGAGTTTAAAAGAATTTCAACAAAGTGTAATTTGCTTCTGTGATTATGATACAAATTGAAAAAGTAAAACTAAGAAGAAAATGTTTTGAAACTTTATTTTAGAATCGATGACTCATATTGATGTACATACCAGTATTTATAATTGTACATTCATCAGATATAGGCTTTAATTAGCACACCCATATATTATACAAATATGAAATGAGATAAAGCGGATAGCAGGCCCATATGAACCCGATATAAAACAAATGTTATGAACCTATCATTAGTCGACTTTGTCATTTACTTAATTTCGGCCGTTCAAATCAATATTAGGTTTTGTCTTCGATGGCGGTTTTGCTTCGAATATTTGACTAGCTCCTCTTTCGAACTCAAATTAGAGACAACATCATCTTCCTTGTCTTGTTTTGACTTGTATCTGCTCTTTTGAGTTGAATCTTTCATGTGTTGGTCACTGATTTTCTATAATTTGTGAGAGTTGTTTTTTAAGCTTGGTCCTTTTTGTTGATTTGTGAACTCTTCGGTGCTGGACTTTTCGATTTTGACATTTGCTTTAGTATTTCCACCACTGAAGCTTATGACTTTCAGATCTGCTCGAAGCTTGGCGAAGTTCTGATATGACAGAGCCTTTGTCAAGGTATTTGCACGATGGTAAGTAGCAGGAACGTGCCTTAATTCAATGCTTCCTTTCTGAACTTGTTCCCTTATGAAATGTTGATCTACTTCAATATGCTTAGATCTAGAATGAAGTACTGGGATAGGTGACATATAAACGACACTCTGATTGTCATAGCATAATTTTGATTTGCCTGTTGAGATGTTTAATTCAGACAATAACGATCTTAACCACATCATTTCTGTTGTTTCATTTGCGATGCTTCCGCATTCTTCCTCTGTACTTGATCTAGATATTGTTGACTGTTTCTAAGAGCACCATGAAACTATAATGTCACCAATGTATATGCAATATCCAGTAGTGGATTTCCTGCCATCTGGGTCTGAAGCCCAATCAGCATCTGTGAAATCCATAATGTTGAAGTTATTGCTTGCTTTAGTTGTAAGTACATAGTTTATGGTAGCTTTTAAGTATCTCAGTATCCTCTTCACTGCTCTTCAATGAGTATCTAAGGGATTCTACATAAATTGACAGACTTTGTAAACCGAGTCAGCAAATTAATGTGACTAGTGAGGTACAACAATTATCTGGAATGCTTAGAGCAGCTCCTGTATCAATCACTTCCATTCCTCTCGTCAGACCATCTATAGCACTCATTGCTACAGCTCTAACTCAAACGCTTGACCATCGATTCAAATTAAAAATTCGTTTTTCCGATTCATTCGAAAAGTGAAAATAGTGAGAGCCCTCACTAATTGATCTGAGGTAGTTCTTATTAGTTTAGTTCGAATGGTGCTGGTAGCTGTAAACTCTTCTTTCTCGATGGGAATCATAGCCGTATCGTAGACAAGTCAATGGACTTGACTTTCTTGCTTGACTCAACTACCTAAACCTCGTCCTTCTCATTGATTATTGGAAGAACTTTCAAATGGATAGGTGATGAAGGATGCCTTCTAAGCCATAGAATAAAAATGGATGACTGGAGATTAAGCCAATTCAAGCTCACTTTGCTCACCTCTGATTCTCATCCAGTTCTATCTCAAAGTTCTCTTAACAAAGTTTGCTTAAAGCAATCCCCCATCTATATAGGATCTCCGCTTCCCTAAGATTCTACTAGGGCATAGTAATAGGAGAGGCCGGAAATCTAGTTAAGTAAACAAGTCTCGTGCCTATCCTAGGTATTAAACACTGAACAGAATATCAGGTATATTGATAGTTGCGTACAATAAAGCACCAACTATACTTCTATATTGTTTTGTATTATATACGGGTTCTCCCCTGTGTTTAGAATAATGTTGGTTGTTGATAAATGGTTTTGGTTTCCCTTTAGCATCAGTCATCTATGTTTTTGTAAGTAGTTCTGCTATGTATTTTCTTTGAAATAATACAATCTCTGTTGATGATCTTTTATTTACTACTATGCCCAAAAAGTATTTTAGTTGGCCCAAATCTTTTACTGAAAATTGCTCGTTCAACTGCATTACAACTGTATTAATTTCTTCATTGTTATTACCTGTAATAATAAGATCATCAACATATATTAAAAAGTATATAGTATAATTATTGCTAATTTTAGTGAATAGAGAATTTTTGGATTTGGTAGATACGCAATTCATTGCATACAATGTATTTTTTAACCTGTCAAACCAGACTCTGGAAGCCTGTTTCAATCCATATATAGCCTTATTAAGCCTACACATATAATCTGATTTTTGATTGTATCCTTGTGGTTGCTCCGTATACACTTCTTCTTCCAGTATGCCATTCAAAAACACATTGTTGACATCTGACTGTCTGAGTTTCCATGTTTTGCTTATTACAATATTGAGAACAACTCTGATGGTTGACGGCTTTACTACTAGTGAGAAGGTCTCTTTATAATCAAAATCTTGTTGTTGTGTGAATCCTTTGGCCACTGGTCTGGCTATATATCTGTCTATGGAACCATCAGGCTTTCTTTTCATTCTATATGTCCACTTGCATCTAATGATGTTTTTTTTTTCTCTGGTGGTTTGACCAATTTCCATGTTTGATTTTGTATGAATGCTTAATATTCGACATCCATTACTGCTCTCCAGTTGTTGTCAGTTTTAGCTTGATCATAGCTAACAGGCTCATTAATTAGAGTGACAACAGTGTACATTTTGGGTTTAAAAATCCCACTTTTGGCTCTTGTTATCATTGGATGTGTTGATGTAATTTGAGGTTGAGTGCAAGGTTGGTCACTCTCTCTAGTGTTTTGACATTCATCTTCAGATTCTCTGTCTTATTGATCACTAACACCTTGATTTTTACTTTCTGTTTCATGTGACATATTGTGTGGAACAGGTGACTGAACAGTATCATTGAGTGGTGTGTTGTCCTTTCACTAATTCTCACAGCTTCAGTTGGACTTAATTAATCTGAATATACAGGTAATGGAGGTATGGAAATTCTAGTATCATACAGTTTACTTGTGGTTTTAATATTCTCAAATTGATATGGAAATGTTTCTTCATTGAATACAACATGTCTACTTATGAATACTCTTCCATTTTGATCTAAACACTTATAACCTTTCTGATTTTGGGCATACCCTATGATGGTACATGGTTTAGATCTAAATTTAATTTTGTTTCTATTATATGGTCTTAGACATGGACAACAAAGACATACAAAAGTTCTTAAATAATTGTAGCCTGGTTTAACATTCATTAACCTTTCAAGTGGACTGATTCTTTTCAGTACTTTTGTTGGCAATCTGTTTATTGGATAAAGAACAGTACTGAAGGATTCAAACCAAAACTTTAGTGGCATTTTGGCTTGTGCTAATATTGTTAAATCAGCTTTAACTACATGTTTGTGTTTTTTTTTTCAACTAGACCATTTTGATTAGAAGTGTAAGGACATGTTGTTCTATGAATTATTTCTCTTTTCAAAAAATAATCTTTTAAGGACTTATATTTCGTACCACCATCAGATTGAATGATTTTAACTTGTGAGTTTGTCTGTTTTTCCACTTGAGTTATAAAATGCACGACAATATCATGAGTTTCATGTTTGGTTTTCATGAAATATTTCCTTGTAAATCTACTAAATGCATCCACAAATGATATATAGTAGTTATATCCATAATCTGAATTAATTGGTGCAGGACCCCGTAAATCGACAGTCATTAGCATTGGGGTTCTGTGCACTCAGTATCTGAGTTACTAAAAGGTAATTTATGCCTTTTACCCATATAGCAATAAGAACATATATGAGGTAAAGATATATCTTTAATTTTAATATTGTTTTCAGCAAGAATCTGTTTAACAGTTTAAGTACTGGGATGACCCAGTTTATTATGCCACAAATTAAAGACATTATTTTGTCTTTCACAACTAATTTCACTGTGATTACACAGTAAGTTTTTCTTCAAATTGTTGTAGTTGTTTTGACTGAATTTGTACAGTCCCCTCACCTCATTGCCCTGCAATAAAACATTTCTAGCAAGTATGTCCCTAACTAAGCAATATTTTGGATAGAATTCAAAATATACTTGATTATCATGTGCAAATCGAGACACACTTAGAACATTTTTCTTGATGTCAGGGATTCTTAGTATTTTATTTAAAATGAGATGATTATTTCCTGTAATATAACCACTACCAGTATGAGAAATGTTGAGAGGCTTACCATTTCGCATGGACACAGCTTGATTACCTCGACACTCTTTGCATCCCAAGTTTAAATTGTCTAAATTGTTGGCTAGATCATTTCTTACCCTTGAGTCTGGATACCAGCTATCATCATTGATATGCTCCAATCTTGCAATTTCTGTTTGTCTAGCAGATTTGTTGTCATTTTGAGTATTATGATCTTGTTGCACTTATGCCACATTTGCATTGGGGTTCCCATTTCTATGATTTCCTAATGATTGAGCTGGTATAAAATTTTGATTAAATCTGAGAAAACATTTGAATGCAATGTGGCAAACTCTTTCTCATATCTGACACTTAAACGCTATTTCTCATTATTACCATAATCAACAATTAGTTATATCATATTATTTCTCATTATCTAATTAAACGCTACTTTACATTAATGATTAAAGTTGTATTTTAGCCAATTGATGCCACCCCAAATGTTCCCGTTTTAGATTAACTTGGTTTGCCAGCAAGGCTACTGGTAACTTCTTTGTGACTTATCCGCTTATTCCTTTGTGGAATACGTCTGGTTAATGCAATATACTTTGTTGTTGAAATGTATTTCTAAAGTCGTTGTTCATACTTTGAATAAATGGTATTCTGTTGGAAATAGATTCATTTCAATATTGATTGATAACTTTTCTTGTTTATGTTTGTTCATGCTATAGCATGAATTTAATGATTCTAGTAGTCTTTATAGATATTTTAAATGGATGATCAGTTGATTATTGATGTTCAATTACCTATTAAAACGACTATTAGGAATGTTCTCACATTTTCTTGAGCATCCATATTACATGTCTTAAAAACACAAAATGGGAACATTAGTTGTACGTTGAGTAATGATCGTTTAGTCATATTTTATTGATTTATTACAATGTTATTTGTCTTGTGCTGTAAATCCAAAATGGAAACGCAAAAATGACAGTTGCCCATAAATTAGCAAATGTTGTTCATTTGTGATTCTGTATTTATACAGTTTTATTAATCATTTTAAATGAAATTATTGTTTAATTGTTCAAAATCCTAGCATGATTGAGTCAACGGCACACAAAATAATATTATAAATGCTAAGTTATTCAATGCAAAAACAATTTTGTTCTTCACATGTTTGTCTTCCCAGGCATGAATGACAAAGCTGCACCTTCCGGTCGACCGTCTTCTTCAACTTCACTAAATTGACGACGATGTAGAACCCACTATTGAATGGTTATTAACTTGCATCAGCTATCTTTTAATTTCAGTTTCAGTTTCAAAATTCTGGAGTTGCTACCTTTACAAATGCTGGAACAAAATATTGAAGGGATATATATCAATTTCAATTTCAAAACCCACTATTGAATGGTTATTAACTTCCATTAGCTGTCTTTTAATTCATTTGATTTATTTTGTATTTATAGCACTATGAATTTAGCTTTGTGAATTCACTATGAATTTAGCTTTAGTTGACATGGTACTGCTTATATATAGGTGATGTAGAGCAAATGATTCAAGAACTTAGGACCGAAAAAGTGAGACATACAACTTTATATGTTGGAGGTACGAAAGCAAAAAATGAAAGAGCTACTGTATTTGTTCTTTTAGAAGCAAGATCCTGAGTCAAAAAGCAACTTCTTTGGATGGTAATAGGGCAGTTTCTTGTAAAGCTAATGTTAGGTGGTTATCGATCAAACTGCTTTTGTTTAAATGTATATTACTAGTGTATGCTTGGACGTATTAGAAAGTTCAAGACATACGCTGTCGTCATAGTTGAATGTACCGAACGAGAAATAAATCATAACTACAAATTTATCTTTGTACTTTTGGATATGCTATTTATTCAGTATTCATAGTTAACTGGTATTAGTTCGATAAATATACATGTATGCATTTATATGTGTGTATGTATGTGTGTGTATATGTGTGTGTGTGTGTGTGTATATATATATATATATGTATGTATGTATGTATGTATGTATGTATGTATATACATACACATATATATGAATATACATATATATATATATGTATATTCATATATATGTGTATGTATACACATACATACATACATACATACATACATATATATATATATATATATATATATATATATATATAAGAGGAAGGTTCGGCTCCTCCTCTTATTTTACACGTGAGATTCCCTCTGAATCACAGCCGCGCATCCACCTTTCTTTCTCTCTCTTTCCACTACACAATATTATTTTTTTCCTCTCTTTCCACTACACAATATAAAACAAAAGGTGAATGTGCGGCTGTGATTCAGGGGGAATCTCACGTGCAAAATAAGAGGATGAGCCGAACCTTCCTCTCTCTCTCTCTCTCTCTCTCTCTCTCTATATATATATATATATATATATATATATATATATATATATATATATATATATATATATATATATATATATAGGGGCAGGTTCAATGGCACCCCAAATAGTGAGCACCCCTTTAGCCTACCACTTTTCCACCACACATTTCCTCCCTCTCTCCTCCCCCTCTCCTTCCATCATTCTCTCACCTCCCACTCACTTTCTTTAATATAAATGAGAGAAGGAAATTAAGGGGCATTTGGGGTGCTACATTTTTGGGTTGCTCCTTGATCTTATCCCCCGTGTGTGTGTGTGTGTATATATATATATACACACACACACACACACAGACATATATATATATATATATATATATATATATATATATATATATATATATATAGCAGCGACGGATTACTAACAGATGATGATAAATTAAATACTTGCATAAATTAATATCTGTCGTTAATCCCTTGGCAATTAGTAAAAGTTTACCAACGCCTTTTATAAATAATATTGTATTATAAATTATTTATCCGCCGGTATATATAAATTAAAATTAAATTAATAAATAAAAATTTATTTTTATTATATAATTAATAAAATGATAGAAAATTATCGGAAAACTCATTCTAAATTTCAACATAAAATCTGATACAATTACCGTTATGGTTTTTACCGATCACTGTGTTATGCAGGAAATCCGTCGCAAAGACCAATATAGTGACGGATTAGAAGCGGATATTGCCGTTGCTATATGATGTTTTTTAGTATTTATAAATTGTACATCTGTCGTATATGGGCTTTAGTTAGCAGGCCCATATATCACACAAATATGAAATGTGATAAAGCGGATAGGAATCGATCCTATACTGAACCCAGCATAAAACAGATGTTATAACCCTAGCATCAGCCAGACTTTGCCATTTTACTTTATTTGAGTTCTAACGGGTAATGGTGAACTTGGAAATTCATTCAGCAAAACAGTAGAAGACGGACACAGAAATCAACAAGCCGTGGCCGTATATATCCATCCAAATACAACACAATGGAAATGGTAACAGCAGAAGGTCAACAAACCGCAGCTAAATATAGCTGAAACTGTACATCAGGTTTATTTATGTCTGTTTGGGTAGCCACCGAAAATCTCAGCACTCAGCAGGTAGAATATTTTTTGTCGGCAGTATTTGTACAAATGGTGAACTTTATATATGCAGCTTCTAATTAATCTATATTCACATTGTTGTTCTGTGCATATATAGTGATCGTTAGGATGTTCGTCTCAGGTGGGAAAGCGTTCAAGTCGTAAAACAGTAGTACTATATGATTCACATTGCATGCAACGTTGTGGAGCCTCCTATTGAACTGATCAAGACTGAAGTGAAGGAATATTGTTAGTGAATATATCTGGTATCAGAATTGACATTTCTATTCTTAGACGTCTTTTATATATATATATATATATATATATATATATATATATATATATATATATATATATATATATATATATATATATATATATATCACTTTGCTGGTGGTTAAAGACTGAGTAGATGTATATTTATGCATTGGTTCTTTTGTTAGGAGAAATGAAGAACATCATTATCATTTATCATTGTGTTTAAAACCCAATAGTAGTAGTCCGAATTTGTCCAAGTTCTTGTTGGACTAATCTGAACACATGTGTTTCTAAGCTCATAATACAGTTGCATGCAGGTTGTTCCATTGCTTCCTATATCTTTTTACATTGTTTCTGTTCCCACTTAGCTCCGGTTGCCACTTTAATAGCTGCCTTGATCTCCATTCATTGGTTTCTCATTCTATATAATAATTATATACACACCAAAATCAAACTTAGTCGTCTTATAAATAATTTCATTTCTTGTTGTGGACCTAAGTCACAATTTTATTTTATTTTATTTTATTAGAACTATGTAAGGTTGAGCAATTGCAGAATTATAATAGATGAAGAGATGTAGATATGTGAATTTGCAACGTAACCGGTATATTCTCGAAAGACACAAGTGATACAGTATTTCTAATACGAAGCACTTGAGACGTGGACTAACCCATTGGCACGCAAGCCCATTACCAAAATTTATTAGACAGTATTCTCTGTTACTCCCCCAAAAATCCAACGCCTACGGTTTTAATCGAGCTGACCTTTAATGGCGGGGAAAAGAAAATCCAAGTATAAGAGAGTATTACGCTCTCCAATATTTGGGATCTCACCACAGGAAAACAGTGGTTTCCAATAGCTACCCACGGTTGACGGCCGTTGAAAGTCCTATTGGTATACACTTCAACGACTATTAATACTTTCAATCGCCATCAACTGACTTTTTCCAACGGCCTCCAACGTCAAAGATGGACACCTAAAACAAATATTTGGTATCTCACTACAAAAAAAACAATGGCTTCCAACGGTTATGAACGAAGCCACTTCATTGTTGAGGGGCTCACATGCCCCTCCCAAAAAATAAAGAGCATTTTTCATATGTGGTCTCTTTTTTTCTCCACTTTTAGCCTCTTTTTGCAAAAAATTGCAAACATAGCTCCTTTTTCGCCACATAAGCCTTGACCAGGCCAAGGCATGAATACTAGCGCAATCAAAGAAACGCCAGTAATTTTTCAAAAAAAATTTCTTTTGGGCGAAATCCAGGATTGCGCCCTGAAAGAATAAAGTCTAAATATATCTAGGGTGCAATTCAAGATTGCGCCCCGAGAGATTTACAGAGTGAATATAAATCTACTTTTCCTTGATTTTCTCTTTCTCTATTTCTCATTCTTCACTCCTCAATAAAAGAACCCAAAAACTAAAAAAACTTCTGATCCTTCATTGCTATTCAACAAAACAAGAATATTTTATTGTGGATTTAAGTGAGAAGTAAAGGAGTTTTGCTTTTGTTAGATTATCGAAAGATATGTGTAAAGACCCGTAAATCCTCATTCTATGGATCGACCATAAACCACACAGGTCTGATCCAAAAGTTGGAAATCCACGAATACTTTAACTTTGGGCATACAACACATCAGAACAAATAACAGAAGACTTTTATAAACATCACAATAATGTTACATCAGAGTACAGAATATCAAAGTACATCCAAATAATAATACAACGGAAGATAAATGTACAATAATTTTATACAATACACAGCGGAAGACCTTCTATGCTCTAGACACAGCTTTAAGCTTCGATCCAGAATCCTGCTTAATATATCTGCAAAACAAGCTACTCGACTGCCCATGTGGAAAAGAGGACACCCGAGTTTGCAAGTGAAACAAACTACAGGTCAGTCATGTGACTGGTGTGAGAAATCGTACGTAAACTATCTAATAATAATAAGGCTAATCACAGGACCACGCCGCTAACGCGGAATGGGTTTACTCCATTGGATTGCTAGTGCATAAATAAAGTAAATCGTTAAATAACGCAATGATTTTTAGAAAAATGAAACCATTATAAGACTCAAGTCCCATCACACAATGCAACGCAAACCGAAGGATAGAGTTTTACCTTATAATGGTCAAAAATGCTTGATACGATAAAACGAATTTGATATTATTAGTGTGTGTATCTTTTAAAACATTTCAATCATAATATCAATCATAGACAGCATAACTACCATATACCATGTCACCGTACTAGTAATACAATCAAAACCGCATGGGTCGTATTGAAAGTTGGATTTCCATCATGAACCAAGACAAGAGATAGTCCTCACCGAATTCGAGACAATCTAGCCTACCATGTCTCAGGATCAACCGCAACTGACCCTTGGATCTTCAGGGTCGGTCCACCAAAGTGCAATGGTTGGATTAGTTATGCATGAACAATACGCTTCCCCGCTCTACGGGGCGTAAATAGAGCCATTAGGGACTCAAATAACCGAGGCGCCTCATTCCATCATCCACATAAGTAAAATGTCGGGCCGTGTAAAACCCAAACACCACTTCTAGCTAGAAAGAAACGTATGTCCTCCCTGCGGTCCTTACTCCCATTTCTGGTTCATACCGGGGTGTGAGGCTTGCGAAGTAACGCTATACACAAAGTTATGCTATTTAAATCTGTGCTTTGATCATCAACCACAAGGCACTGTTTTCAACAAAAGTCTTGATCATTTGCTTCTTGGCATGCCACATTGACAATCCATACCATACCATTGATTTCTGCCAATATATAACCTCTAAGCTCGTACGTCTTAGAGAAGGGTGTTATGCAAGAGAATAAATTCTCTGCCACCAACAGATATATATTTAGCAGCGATCAACGAGTACAGTATAAAGGAATACAACGTCAGACATACAATCCATTTAAAAGTTCGTTCTAGGTCTGAACGAAACCGGAGGCACCTTATACCTTGCATATCCGAACAATCAACAATACGTCCGGACAATTACCACTAGAACCTTCTCAAGGCAGTAACTCCAATCAAAGGCATCAGTAGTCCTCATCCATTCGATGTGAAGATCGCCGGTCTTCAACCACCTCTTCATCTTAGACTTTTAATCATCGTAGTAAATATTCAGAATGGGTTAAACCCGATCTTTCCGAATAACTCGCGTATTTTATAATAAAAATCAAGTGCTATAAAACACATCATACACTACATTCCAATTCAGAATATTCTTTTCACATTATTAGGGAAAAGTTCCCATTAGTTTTATCAAAGATAAATCCTTTTGAATTTATTCTTTAATCTTTTTTTTAAAGATTCACTAAAACCCCAATTTGGTTTTAATATCCAAAATCATTACTTTATGATTATTCAGATTTAAGAACTAAATCTTATCTTTAACTGGGTTAACGAACCAATGTCATTTAAAACACAGTCCACGATAAACCCAAAAATCATCTTCCATTAAATATGGAATTTTCACAAAAATCAAATCAATATATAATTGGTATAAGTTCCTGTATCAAACTAATAATATAAATGGAATAACGGCAAAACCTCTTAAATTCCATATATAGTAATTGTCTTCATTCACAAAAGCTCATCTCGATTATTATTAGATCGAATTCCATTCAATTCCAATTTAATACATGAAATTGGAAAACTTTACATTTGGAAAATTTCCACTTAAATCTTAATAAAAGATTTATAAATTCCAAATGATATTTCCACTGTTAATTGGGTTAAAGAAAAAATGTCATTTAAAACATAGTTCACGGTAAACCCAATTCACATTTCATTTTTTTCCAATTATTAAACATAATTGAAAACTCTAATAGTTTTAATTAAAAGATTTATTCTTTCATACGTGGTTCAAGAACAAATGTCGTTTAAAACATCGTTCACGACAAACCCCAAAATCCGATTTATCTTATTTAATTCCAACTAAATATCAATTAATTGGAAAACTTCATTAAATCTTATTTTAAAGATTTATTCTAGTTAATAACTAGTTCAATTCGATAAAAATATATTTTTCTTTTCAAATATGGAATTTTTCATCCAAACTCTTTCCAAATCATTTATTATGATTTTACATAATTTTTCCATATTTTTAATAATTTTATTTAGGCCTGTACAGTCGGTTTCCAATAACGACCACCGAACTGCATCCATAGCGACCTTTCCAAATTTGATTTGGACATAATTCCAAATTCAACCGTTAGATTTCAAAACTCTTATATTAATTGGAAATCTCTTTTCGATACGAACCCAACGGTTCTAGTTTTAGAAGAATCCGACAGTCAGATCTCCCGTTACGCCAATTTGATGTTAATGGTCGAAATTCGCGAACGGTCGCTGCGCGGCACAATCTATTCAGGCCATTATATAAATATATAATATATATATCATCAATTTCTATTTAAACTGTATTTATAAAATATTTATAAATTTGTTTTAAAATGATTTTAACTTCATTTTCAATTTTAAATAAAAATTGAATATTCTATTTCTTTATTATATTGAAATAATATTATATTTTGAAATCACTTCCCTTTTTATATTCATTTTAAAATGAAATAAATTGATCGATAAACCCATTCGGGTTAAAATGGCATTTGCTACTTAATTCGGTTTCACATTTCTCTTCTTCACTGGATATTATTTAAAATATTCATTATTCTAAAATATTCTTTATTTTAAAAGATTCTTTCACTATGCCATAGATGACATATCACAACGAAAACCCATGGTGTTGCTAGCTATAATGTTGCCATTGCTATGCTGTTTTTTGTCTATTGCAACGCACACTTCAATGTGTTGGCATAGATATCAACATGTGTTGCAGTAGCCATGTGAGTAAAATTATCAATCCGCGTCAACATGATCCAACGGTCCACGTTACTGATTCGCGTCAATCTGAATTTCCTTCAACAACTCAGCTTCTTTTCCCTAAATTTTCATTTTCCCGTTGAAAAATAATTCACTTTGTTTTCACTTGAGAAATTATGGCCGGCTTCCACTTTCACAACCCTAAATCGTTCAAACCCTAAACTAAAATCCAAATTCTTATCAAAAAATAATTTCAAAAATGGCGGATCTTTTTTTACGGATCTGACTTTCAATCTAGATCTGAACAGGTACCAGTTTCATAATGACGCTGTTGTCTCCTCTGGCAAGGCCTCTCATTCCGTTCGATGGCTTTCTGCTCCTTTGATTCAGCTACAAATTGCTCCTTCTGATGATGTTTTTCCATCCCTCTCCTCTGTTTCCTGACCTGTTATAGACGCTGCCAGTCTGTCTCTCCACTCCACTTGTGATAAAGACGTTTGTACCATGGGCTTCATGAGTTTTCTTGTTGCGATGGATTCAGCTATGATAGGTACAGGTACGAATAAATTAAATGTTTGGTGTAGTTTATGTGGAATAGATTGTTGTTGCCACATTAATTTATCCCACAATAGTACCAACCCATGTGTTATTCCATCATGCACTCATTCTGACTGTAGTTATGCCAAAGTGACGCCTGGCTGTGTCATTTTGATGAGTGGAAACAATTTGTATGCAAAATATTTATTCATAGGGTTCACGTTTGCCAAATAAGCACCAGAGTAGCATCTGATCATTTCATTCTTGTCCAAATCTGCTTCATTGGTATTGATATGACACTATTTCAATAATGCAATTCTATGAGAAGGAGAAAACATTGATTTCTATTCAGTATTGTAACTAGGAGACAACGAATGCTCAGCAGAAAACAATTATCTAGGTTTGCTGGAGTCTGGTTCATCGATCGGCGTCCCACGATTAGAATTAGAATTGAGCCTCGACAAACACAGATCGTTGATCAACTGCTCTTACATCATATAACAATCGTCTATGTCATGTGCATTCAAAGACAATCTTAGCCTGCTAAAGTAAGGCAGATTCAAAGCAGGCACATTGGGTTGAGGACAATTTAGTCCAAGGCCATTGTAAGATAGGGCTACAGGAGACATAGGTGGAGTGATTGAGGAGATGGTACATCATATCCCATAAACATTTAAAGGGGCAAGGCTTTTCATTGGTGTATACAATAAAGCATACCATGCGATCAAAAGAGGTTCATCTTTGCATAGTTTGGAGCGATACCATGTAGGTTGGAGCCATATATGTTAATTATTAACTGAATCGCATTTGACATGACCACACTCAGTAAATGATCAAGTTGTAGAAGGAAGAGATAAAGCCTTGGTTGAGATGACTCGACGCTGCATATTAGAAAGTCGGTTTCGCCCTGGTAGTAATTTTAATTTGGAAGATGCTAGGGCCCATCTTGAGGCAAGTTTGACAAATGAAGCTGAGATTGTCTTCACTACAGTTTCCAGCAGCGGGCGTAAGATCTTTTCACGGCTTACCCATGGCTTTGATATGGTGGTTATCAACGAGGCCGCTCAAGCTAGTGAAGTGGCAGTTCTTCCACCTCTGTCCCTTGGTGCTGCTAGATGTGTTCTTGTAGGCGATCATCAACAGTTACCGGCAACTGTTATTAGTAAAGCTGCTGGTACATTGCTTTACAGTCAAAGACTTTTTGAGAGATTTCAGCAAGCTGGATGCCCCACTATGCTACTGTCCGTTCAATATAGAATGCATCCTCAAATCCGAGATTTTCCTTTAAGATACTTTTACCAGAGCAGACTAACTGATAGTGAAAGTGTTGCTATTCACCAAATAAAATTTACTACAAGGACCCTATCCTCCAGTCGTACATGTTTTTTGACATCGTGCATGAGAGGGAGTCACATAGAGGCAGCTCTGCATCCTATCAAAATGTCCAGGAAGCAAATTTTGCCCTACGCATTTACGAGTATGTTCAAAACCTTTTGAAACTAAATGGTGGTGGGAAAAAGGTTACTGTTGGTATTATTACACCTTATAAATTGCAGTTGAAGTGCATACAGAGAGTGTTCAAACAAGTGCTTAACTTTGAAGAGGGGAAAGTTCTGCATATCAATACAATGGATGCTATTCAAGGTCAAGAGATGGACATTATTAGTAAATGATCTATACCATAAGCTTTTTGGTTATTGTTTTTTCTTCCAAAAAAACTGTTTTTTGCGCAGAGATCTTCTTTTGCAGCATCAATAGTAATATACTACTTATAAGGAAAGGATGTCATGGAATTTTTACTTCGATTTAGAAATCAGTAATTTAATTTAAAACATTTAGATACACCATTAACTGCCGTGACTTTCTTTGACCTTTTTATTGTTTCGTTATACTATCGTAAGCCTCACAATATCTAATAACCTTATACAATATAACACATTTATGACCCCAAGTGAGTTCATATTTCTCCAGCTACCTTCTTCTGTTTCTCTTCCTTGGTTATGATCATCAAGTTAGAGTAAATGATGTTTCTTGCAATTTATCCTTTGTAACTTTGGTTTAGGTAATTTATACATCATCATCCTCATGGCTTGATTGTTTTTCCAATCTCAGGAAAGGTGTACACAAACGGGAAGCACTGGCGCATTTAAATTTGATCCTATTATGCATTGATGAGATTTTGCATGGAGGGTACGTCTTTAATATTAAATCCATTTAAACTCCTTTTGAAAATTTTGAAACTGTTATACATTGTGGAAACATTGTTGAAATCTTTATCTGCTACCAACAAATTGCTGCTTATGCCCTTCGCTGAAACTTCTTAATGTATTATATGCTAAAATGAGACCTGATTTTCTTTTTTTTCTTTTCCTACTTGTATGTAGATACTATCAGTCGTCTGCAGAGAAAACTGTGTTGTATTCAACTTAGAGTGCTTATATATGTTATCACCTATCAATGTTGGAGCTACATAGAAGCGTAAATAGTCAAGAACCTTGATTTATGTCATAAATTATATCCGGTATGTATACTAGTTATATTTTCTCTTCTTTTGTGCATGACTTGTTTTCTGTTTTCATTTTTCTGTTTTGCATTATGTAAAATGTAAAATTTAAAAATAATTATCCTAGTTTCATTACAGATACAGAAAGTATGGTTTATGGGAGAGGTACAGAGAATTGTACCTAATGGGGATCTATTTTATACTATAGGCGAAAGCGATTACACAAAAGATTGGTTCTTCGCTCAGGTTACTAGGTACAAATTAGTCGACTTTTCTTTATATATGAAGTGGTTACTGAGCATCACTGTTAAATATTTTGCATCATGAACAACACTGTTAAATGTGGGATATTGTCCAACCCATGGAGCAGTATTCACAATGTAGTTTATATAATCATTTTCATGTATTTTTTTCTTGCTTATGGTTGTATGTGTGAGTCTGCATATGAGTGAATTGAGTGACAATGTAGTGAGGGATGTATGTAAATATGAATGATTGTGTAATATACGAGTGAATGTACAATAGTGGAGTCAAAAAATTTGTATCATTTGAAATGTTGAAATAAAATATTTATTTGAATAAAATATTGTGTTATAATAATATTTATTATAATATTATGAAATCTTTGATTAATAGCAGTTGAGGTGTAATTAGTTTTAGCAGCTGTAAAACAAATTTTAACAACTGCTAGAAACGGTTGTAAAAAAGGTTGACTTTATTACGATTGACAGCTGTACTAGACATATTACAATTGTTTTTTGTAGTTGTGAAAGGGTATTTTTTGTTGTAGTGGTACCTGTGGCAACACCAGTACTGTTACCATAGGGTCGCAAAGGTGTTGCCTTTGACTCTAAGGCAACGCGGCAAAAGGCAACCCTAAAAAAGTATTGTCACAGATCATTTTTTGCCTATAGCAACACTTTTTGGCACCTACTGTGTCACTTCTCTGGGGTTGCCGTAGGCCATCTATGGCATAGTGTTTATTTTTTAATATTCTTTATATAAAGATATTCTTATTTTAAAATATTGTTTTATTAAAAATATCCTGAATCGGAATGCGACTCAATCAATTACCATACAAGTTCAGTTGTATGGATTTCATACATCGCATGTATATATATAACAATAATGATACATAATCACTAAGCAATACATTCACAACCAGAGTGAAATTTATAATTGTGTGAGCGCTAAAATAATTGAATAACGCTCAACACAAACTGTCAATCCATCGATCGACATACAGTTAAATATTGGGACTAGTGTTTGTCATCCCAACACCCGTGTGGGGTTTTCAACCAACAGCAGTTTATATAAATAAATCATTGGTTGATAATTTACCCAATGTTCTAATCCAATCTTAACAAATAAAAATGATAATTTTATTGGTCTACAATTTCTATTTACAAAAATGATAATTTCATATGTCAATTCTAAATTTGACTAAAGCGACAAATTTATGTGTAAATTCTAAATTTGACAAAAGTGACAAATTTTATATGAAAATTCTAACCTTAACAAATGTGACAAAATTTAGTCTGATATAACATTTCTAAGCAAATGATGTATTGCATTCTAAATAAACATCACTAACGAAAGCGATGTTTTGATTCTAAATATACATTTTTAACAAAAACGATGTTTTATTCTAAATATACATTTCTAACAAAAATAAGATTTTTGTTCTAATATGACATTGCTAACAAAAATGAGATTTTTGTTCTAACAAAACACTACAAATAAAAGTGACAAATTTTATCTAATAAGCTAAAGACAATTTTACTTAACATGTAATTATACTAAATAAAAGAAAATTTTATTTGCCGATTCTAATTTCAACAACAATGACAATTTTATATTGTCTATTCTAATATGAACAAAAATGATATTTTTATTTGTCAATTCCCATGCAAACAAAAAGAACATTTCTTACTAAAATGATATTTTTAAGTTAATATGACTTCCTAATAAAATGATACTTTTAAGTGACAAATCTAAATCAACATAAAAACGATGTTTTAAAGTGACAAATCTAAATCAATATAAAAATGATGTTTCCTCTTTTATATATAAATTCTGATGTATACATTTACCTTAAATGACATTTTTGTTTAATCCTTTTAAACTAACAAAATGTAAATTTTTGTCTAACCCTTTTAAATGAATAAAAATGTATTTTTTTTAACTAATTCTTTTAAATATACAAAAATGTTCATTTTTAACTAATTCTTTATTAAGGATTTAAACCCTTTTCTCCACCGTCGGGTTTGCTGAACCAATTAAACCTATAAATCGCGCAAAAACCTTCATCACGCGCCAAAATACAAGCGCCCTGACCACGATCCACCGCTACCCCATGAGGCGCCATCGTCCAACGCTCCTCCAGCCGAAACCCTGTCCAACTCGCGCCCCCTAATTGCTTGCAATTTGACCTCGACCGTCGTGCGTTTGTAGCCAACATCCAGTCACCACGATGATCTATCTTTGATCATCACAGTATGGATTGGAAGCTCGTTGAAATCTCTTCATTTTATATTGAAGTTGTGTTTTAATTCGTGAAGATCGGTGAGAATTTAATGGATTGAATCGTGACGTTTTCGGCCATTGGTTTGTTCAACCTGGCGGCGGACTTGAGAATTCCAATTAGGGTTTGGGTTTCTTAGTTAGGGTATATTTATAATTTAATATTATTTAATTAAACCCTTAAGGCCCGTTTAGCCACTAACTCCAATTAAGGTCCAACGACATTCCTAGCCAATAACCCCCGTTCCGGATTCAATGAACCATGTCCCATCAGCGCAAACGAACATCTGTAGCCTGTTTTATTTAATTTAATATTTAAATCATTTATTAAATTTATTCAATCTTACATTTAAATTCACCGGGGCCGCATACGGACTCAGAAAATTACAGAAAAATTATTTCTAGTTATGTTTTAATGATACGGTTCTAACAAAACTAATTTCGTCGAATTCCGAGACCGGTGGAAAAATGGCTATTTTCAAGTCGATTAAATTTGACTGAAATTGACAAAACACATTTTCTTTTGTCATGCTCGCATATTAATTCTAAAAATTATGAAAATTGAAGTCTAGCAATAATTTGACACTCCTGTTCCAAAAAAAAAGTGGTTTCGTCGAAAACAGAGGTCGTTTGCAAAATGACTATTTTTAATATATATATATATATATATAATATATAATATATATATTCCATAGCGACTATTCTAAAAATTAAACCGGGCATAACTTTTGATTCCCGCTATGAAATTTCGATTTTTCGGATTAGTTGGAAAGATATTTTTAAATAGATTTACATATTTTTGGTTTCACTCAAATCCGTTAAATTCTGAATCCGGTACATTCAATCAAAGTTCAAATTCAAATTTTCAAACTACCGCGCTATTTCTAACTCCTTTTATAATTAAAATAAATATATTCATTCTAACTTCAATTAAAAATAAATTTTTAGTTGTTATTATTTAAAATAAATTATTTTAACTATTTAAAATCCATTTAAATTTCTAAAATAAAAATTTTAAATTGGTTCAGAATTTCCGGGTTTTTACAGTATGAGTTTTTCTTTCTAGTTTTTTTTGGATCTGTCCAATCTAAGTTTTTATGAACTTGCGTTTAACGTAGAATGACGCCGAACTATATTGCTACTCTATGCTATTATGACGGAGAATTGGTTGTTGATGAACATAAATGTGGAACATATAAGGTGGATCTAGTAAACCAGCAAAAGTTTTGAAAGAATCAAACTTTGTACAATTGAAGGAGACTGTCTATAAAGCTACTAAAATTAAATCGGATGAGCTTGACATTGAGTTAGTTTGCAATTGGCCGACTGATTCTGGATCTAAGGCAATTAAAATTGGAGACGATGTCAACGTTGAAATTATGTTGTCCGCCATGTCAAAATCTATTGAATTATTTGTAATGAAAGAGAGAAGATTGTCAGAAGAGCCACATGTAACTTTAGTCATTGCGGCTCCCGCGGAATACCATCTGAATTCGACTATAAGCCTACCTACTTATGAACAATAACAAATGTGTTTTGGGTGGAAACCATTCGTGAACTCGCAACCTGGCTATCCGTATCCGACGCAGGATACTGTCCAAAATATGACTCAAGCGTAATTCGAACTGTAGAATTCTCCTATTGGATAATATAACTATTTTCTTGTGTATGATAAAAAAAAATGTTTCAATTTTTTTTTCGAATTACTTCATGACGCAAACTACAGTCGGACCATCTACAAGTTACCATTGTGCTCTCATGCACCCAACGCCCTTTGATGTTAATCACGTGAGCCAACAATAAGTCACTTGTGTTATTGATGTAGAATTATGTTGCGTATTAAAATGTACTCAAAAATATGCCGCTTGCGTACTCAGGTATCCGACACAAGCTACTGAAGCCGAATCCAACGTAGAACCGAATATTCCTGACGTCGATATGGAAATAGATGAACCAAACCTGGGCGAGTTAAATCCTAATCTTTCACTTGATAGTATGACCATTGTTAGCATTCTTGATAATGACATGACATGGGTTGATTCGATGCAAGTAAACATGCTCCCCTGAATTTTGATTTCGGAGGCGAAGACAATGCTCCAGAAGATAGTGATGAGGAGAAGCCGGAGCTGGAGTTCGATATACCATTGGATGATGATTTGTGCAATGCACAAATGTTGGATAGATCTGTGGTTGCTAATATGCAATTCAACAACGAAATTTTCTCATCGGCTTGCATTTAGAATGGTTTCAAAGTCGGTATGATGTTTGAGAGTAAAAGCAAATTTCTTCAACAACTTAGTGAATGGTCAATTTTGCATGCGGTTTCGTTTAAGCCGACCCGGTCGAACAAAAAGATATACACTGTTATTTGCAACAAGGATCCAACTCCCCCTGGAGAATACGTGCCATATATTATAAAAAATCACAGAATGGTTGGTGGATTATTATAAAATACACAGCCGAACATAGTTGCGTAAATCCAACAATTAACTCCAATCACAAGCAAGCAACGTCCGCGTTTTTTGTTTCGAAGATCATGCCATTTATTAAAGCAGATTTGAATGTTACTCTTTCGACAGTGCAGGTGTTAATACGGGAGCAACTATTTATAAACATTGGTTATACTAAGGCATGGAGAGCATTAAGCAAAGCAATCGAAGGGATATATGGTGACTAGGCGGAGTCATACTCCACCCTACATCAGTATTTCGATGAACTGATCAAAGCTAATTCCGTAAGTGTTTCCCATATAGTAGCCGAACCATGCGGTATATTTGAAAGAGCATTTTGCACATTTGGGCCTTGCATCGAAGGATCTGTACATTGTCGACCTTTACTTTCCATAGACGGTACACATTTATATGGTAAATACAACGGTATGTTACGGGTTGCGACTGCTGTGGACGTGAATGATTCACTGTACCCGTTGGCCTATGGAATTGTTGAGGCCGAATCAGCCGATACTTTGGATAGGTTTTTTGGGTGTATTCGAACATTCATCCATAGTGTTACTAATCGATGCATCACTTTCGTTTATGGTAGGATGAAGGGAATACCGATAGCCTTGGAGGATCATTGGAGATACCTAACAAACATAGATATTGCGCAAGGCATCTAAAAGCCAATTTTCAAGCTGCCGGACATAAAGATAAAAGGTTGACAGGTTTATTTTATGCAGCAAATGTGCTTCAGAGGTGGTTGAATATAAAAAGATTCAAGACGAACTTAAACTAACCAGTGTTGACGCACATAATTGGATAAAGCGTAGTTTGCATGGGAAGGAAGAGAACCGGGCTTTGTGATTCGATGACGGGGAAGATTTCATGTCATGACGACAAATGCCTCCGAAAGCTTTAATGGTGCACTTAGAGGTGCACGATCATTGCCTGTCAAAGCTTTAGTTGCTCGCACGTTTTCCCAATCCGTAGATTATTCTTGTAAACGAAGAGAGCTTGGTATGTCACCGACAGCTAAGTTAACCCCAAAATGGGAGTTAAAGATATGTGAAAGGGCAAATGAAGCAAGACGTTGCCGCATTGTCTGATATAACACAGGCGAGTGGGGAGTAATTACACATTTTGGTCACGAGTACAAAGTAATAATCGATGGAAAAACATGTTCCTGTACAAGTAGAATTTCTTTACTTCAACATCTTTCATGTGAACATGTAATGGCGACTTGTTCAAATGTAACCAACACCGCTAATCGATTTCATCATGACATTGCTTCCAAGTGGTATTCGGTCATGAAGTACAACGCATACTACAAACCGGAATTTCATCCTATTCCAGATAAACGGTATTGTACTGAACTCGAAGGACCGATTCTTTTGCCGCCAATGAGGCGTAGAGCACCTGGGAGACCTATATCAACAAGAATTAAAGGAACCATGGATGAAATGCGGGCTCCTAAAACAAATAGATGCAGTAAGTGTGGAGTGATTGGTCATAATAGAAGCCAATGTAGATCAGTAAATTATGATTTTGTTTTGTAGTTTATGTTTGAACTATTTGCATTAATGTTTGATTGTAGAAGAAATTCTTTCTTTCGCGCAATAACGAAAATTTGCAATGAGCTTATATTCATCACCTTCATTCGTACATTCAAGCATACATACATTGACTAATACATTGTCGCAAACTACTTTAGTATTTGGGTACATTTGATACATTGGTACATTGGTACTACTTATTGAATATCGTGGGAGCTGGGACTCTAAGTCCGAATTCAATAATTTCAAACGGAAAATATCCTTTTTAAGTCGTTCATTCTCATTCTGCATCTCCAAGGCATATTCATGTCCTCTTCGGCACATCGGAGGATCAACCCACTCACTATAGTTATAAACTCGAAAGGTGTTCGGGTAAAGGAGGCTCATTTCATAGCAACTATATTTATAGAACCTGCGCTCTGTATTTACGCTTGTATTTTTGTTCACAACCATGCAGTAGTCTGACCTGCAATAACAAATTTTTCTTGGTACTGGCTCGCCGATTGCTAGTGCTCGGCCTCGATTTGAACATTTACCTCCATCCACCGCAATGAAATACTTTTGTGGTGCACAAGGGAGATGATCTGGAAGTTCAACCATTGAGGACATTTCTAGATCGGGGCAAATTTCCTTACCCGCTCGACGAACAATTGGTGACAATGGAGCTTGTGGCGTAGCATCAATATGATGAATGCTATCATACGCTCCTGACATCAAACTTTCCTAATTCTCCGATAAAGCCTCGTCGTCAATTACCCATTCATCCATCCTACCTAATGATAAAATTAAACTTGGAGAGACTCAATCGTATAACATTCAATGTATGAGAATAAAAGAAATCTTGAACGTACCTTTGAATTTAGCTAAATCCTGCTAAATAGAACAAATGCTCTAATGTTTGATTTCCAATTTTTATAAAGTAGAAGTAAAAAATGGTTATAAGATAAGTTTTTGTGAAGGAATTTGGTAAAATTTTAAGGAAGAAAGGGTAAGTGATTGAGATGTGGTAGTTGAAGGGGAATTTAAGAGAGTTGGTGGCTCTCTGTAAATCTCTTAGGGCGCAATCCTGGATTGTGCGCCCCAGATATATTTAGACTTTTTCTGCAGAGAGCTGGTGGCTCTCTGTAAATGTTTTGGGGCGCAATCATGAATTGCGCCCCCGAAAGAAATTTCTTTTTTAAAAAATACTAGCGCATTATGTGATTGCACCAGTATTCATGCCTTGGCTCGGTCAAGGCTTACATGGAGAAAATGGGGCTATATTTGCAATATTTTGCAAAAAGAGGCTAAAAGTGGAAAAAAAATAAGGCCACAAATGAAAATTGCTCAAAAATAAATGCATGAAAAAAAAACTGAAAATTTCTTTGACTTTCCTATGTCTACTTATAGAAAGTACCTATGGCAGCAAAATTCGAACTCGCTTCCTCCATTTGATCCGCCTGACTCTCCTCCACGCCTTCATCCACCGCCTTCCCCAATCGGTTCCGACCTCCTCCACCTCTACAACCTTCCGATCTGCCTGATGTCATCTCCCCTCAACCTGACAATCGACACCGCATAAAAAACAAAATCCTAGCCTCTAATGACTTGAAGATAACCAACTCGTAGATAATCTCTGGCCGCACATCCCCTAATAGCTGCGATTTTCCAAGCATCAAAGGGTTGAAGTCTATAAACCAGCAGAAAATTTCAGGTCAATCGGAAAATCCCAAATCAGTAAATCCTTAGTTGTCAATTATGCCTCCGCCTCCTCGGATGGATGAAGATGTTTTCCAATTAGTCGTATCAAAAAGAAAGCCTAAATTAATGCAGTGAAATGGAAAAGAATTAAGGGTAGATGAGGTTTTTACAACACAAACATCAGCTATGGAAGATGAGTACTTGAGATGGCCAACTCAACTTCTAAGAGCATACCCAATAGGACGTGGATACGTGCGTGTGCGATGAAGGAAATAAGTGCGGCTAATCCCCGTTGTTCGAACAGTGAGTGTCGGCTTAGCCTTGAATTTTTTTATTTAATTCGGAGGGGCTAAAAGGCAAACAGAAAATAGTTTATCCCTAAGTGGTTTTATATTTGCCATTTAAGAATTTTTTAATTTTTATATACATGCTGCGTGTATTTACCCGAGACATTTACCTAATTTTCTTCCTTCATTAAAAAAAATGGCGGCCCGTCAAAAACCATAATTCTCAAATCCTATAAATCCAAATTCAAAGAATTTCCATCCAAATTCAAACAATTCCTTTCTACTCATTCCTAACTCCAAACAATTCCTATCCCTTCCAACCTTCACACAATTCCTAACCAAATCAAAACAATCCAATTCTTATTCAAGATGTTTTAGGGTTTGCAAAAGTTAATTTTGTTTGAAGACAGAGGATGCTAACATTGAAGGGTATAGCTCAGTAATTCATAGAAGAAAAAATTCGAGGAGGAGTCAAAGAGCCTTTGGAGGCGATGACGGTGGAAATGGAGTTGGTGTAGACGAGATGATTTCATCACCCGTGTAGAGAGGCGTAAGCTCCAAAAAGCTATTGGCCACAATAAAGAACTGGTAGTGCACAGGAATCCCAAACGAGGTCAAAGAGAGCAACCTCACATGCACAGCCTGATTAGTATATCTTTGATAAGTTGGTGCAGTAATCTTGGAAATGAATGGGAATCTTATCTTTATTCGTGCTTAACTTTGTTTGCTATCATTATACCTTTATGTATTTTGTCTTAGAACTGTTCATTTGTCTAATGCTTCCTTAGCCTATGTTCATGCTAGAAATTACTAGAACTCATCAAACGTATGTCAGACCTAGTTTGTTTTCTCCTTCTCTCTTCCTTCCCCCTCCTTAGATTCGTAGGGTGGAGGGTCTCAGTAATGATTCTTGATCTTTCAGTTCAGCTTGGATTCAAACTCATTTCGGACTCATGTATTGGTTCATTTCTCGTTTTCTTATTATTGTGTTGTCACTTGAGAGGAATAGTTTTATTTGTGTACTATGATATTATGGTTTTCCATGAGACTGTATTTGGTTTTATGTTGATGACTATTTGGTACTTTTGAAATGTAATAAGCACTGTGAATTGACTTGCCCTATTAAATGTTATCTAAAATTTCCGTCGTGTTTCTACTTCTATCTTGTGAATTTTAGTCTCTGTGTTGTTACTTTATATCTAAGCGCTTTCTAAACTTTAGCGCATTCTCATATGAGTGACATTAAGGGGTGCAGGTCATTAAAATATTCACTTAGTTACTTAATTAAGGATACCCTAAAATCTCAATTTCACAAACGTGATCAAAACCCATTCAAACTTATATATACATGGTAAAATAATTAAATGTAATTTTAAAACATTTCTCTAAGATTATAGAAGCACCTTAACCTCAGTAGCTTCCTATGATCCAAATGGATAGTTATGGGCATGGATCTCAAGGTGGTTGTAGCAATACTTCCTTCAAGATTGAGGTTGATTTGTACTAGTCTCCTTTTAAAATTGCCATAATTAAAGTAAGGTTTAATGGTGGATTTAGAGAGTAGGTAATTATTTAAGAAGATAACTATTTGGGGGGTTGTGCAATGGTTAATGCGAAGTCCCATCAGCTCATACAACCTCTTGTTCCCTAATCCTGGAAAGAGCCTTTGATCCACTTCCCTAATAACCCTGATCACCTATATTCCATGGTAACATATGATGTCGGCGTATATAGATTTGAAAAATCCAACATCCTCTTAGAGCACAACCAACAATGGCTTGTTCAGTTACTAAACAAGCCACGGAGCAACCAGGTGTGGCTTGTTCAGTCATCCGCGGCTAGTCTGTGGCTGGTTAGGAGCTCATTCGTGGCTGGTGCACTGGACAAGGGTTGGTGGATATAACGGCAAACTGTTTGCCGTTTTAAGTTTATAATGGCAAACTGTTTGTCGTTATAAACTTATAACGGCAAAGAGTTTGCCGTTATAAGTTTATAACGGCAAACTCTTTGTCGTTGTATTACATAGTCATTGTATCCAACGGCTAGTGCATATCCTCCCCTATATACAAACATATCTCCTTCCTCTTCCACACAACCACTCCACCTTCTCAACTTCAACCTGTTCAACATCAAAAAATAACTTCTTCTGCACCCAAGCGAGCTGGAAAAAAACTTCAGTCAAGAAACCCATGTCCAAACCGCACTCGTCATCATATGCCATGCAATGTTCAGTCCAACAACAACAATCGCTGCAGCCATCTCACGAATATGGCTACTCGCCGTATTCAAATTATCCATACCGACCACCATTCCAACCGCTCGCTCCTCCTAACTTTCCTCCCATCCATTCTACCGCCCCGCCATAGTATTACCAAAGACCGCCCGTGATAGGCGTGTACAACGATCATTCGTCGTATATGTCAATAATGACGCAGACCGATCAAAGTCAACAAACTCATCTAACTCCGCAACAGACCGAGGTTCGTGACAGCGAATGTACACAAAATTTGCAAAGACAGTGTTCGTATGGGTATGTCTTTCCTACTAACGAAGAAAATGTTGAAACTTCAACGGAGGAGGCGGAGGAGGAAGACGCAAATGAGGATGCGAATGTTACAAATTCTGAAGAATTAGATTAAGAATACGTTGCACCTATCAGTCCCGAATATAACCAAAAGAAGACGAAGTGGAAGTCTTTAAGGGGCATTTTCAGTAAACGACACCAAACCGAAGTTGAATCAGAGCCGGATTCCGGAATAGAAGACATTGAGGATGATCATGTTGAAGGGGAAGGAACAACAGCAGATGGAAGAAAAAAAAACAATGTAAGTTTACTTTCGAGCAGTACGTTTCGCTTGATAAATCGTGGATACGCATTTCACATGACAACGTTGTTGGGAATAATATGAAAGGTCAGAAATTTTGGGAAAGAGTTGCAGAGTTTTACAATTCGTTGGAAGCGAGGAAAAGAACATGGGGATCACTTAGAGGCGGTTATAGAGTTATGAATGCCTCATGCCAGAACTATATGGCAATACTGACAAGCTTGCAGAACATACAGCAAAGCGGTGCTGCACCTTATGATGTTGTAAGTACCGTAGATTACTTTTAAAAATAACTTACTATACTATGGTTGATTAGTTAGAAATGTCATACACTCATACAATTTTGACTTTGTGTTACAGATTGAAGAGTCACGAAAGGCCTACCAACAAAAGTACGGACTTCCATTTAAATTTCATGACTGTTTCGAGCTTCTATCAAATTTACCGAAGTGGAAGAACCCAAACAACTTCATGTTTGAGCAGCAGAACAAAGCTAGAAGGATGAACTACTCTGATTCTAGTCCAGGAAGTGATCCGAGTTCGCAAGAAAGAAACTCTTTATTTGGAACTAGTAACGGACGACCTACTGCAGAGCCAAGTCAATTCAGCAGGAGCAACGCGGTGCAGAGTTATCTAGATTTATGGAAACAATAGAGAATTCGGCTAAGAAGACAAAAGAGCATAGAGATCGATTTTCGGTGCAAAGAAACCGCAGTGACGAAGAGTTCCAAAAGGCAGTTAGGGATAATTGAGAGCTTCGCAGATAAGCACATACAGAGAAACAAGCTTTGCTACGAGATAAGCAGGAGGAGAAGAAAGAAATGGCACGAGAGAAGCTGGAGGAGACGAAAGCTATGCTTCGAGAGAAGAATTATACTAAAATGATTACATGTGACTTTAGTAAGCTTTCCTCTCTACAGCAAGAACTAGTAACCGAGCAGATTGGAGAGTACAGAAAAACTAAAGGAAGTGGAAGCAGTAGTGGCTCGTATAAGGACTAGTTATGTATGTTGGGTTAAGTTGTAATATGATTGTGAACTGTTTGTAGTATTTATGTACTGGTTGGTGTTTATGTACTGGCTATATATGTTGGGTTGAGTTGTAATATGATTGTAACCTGTTTGTAGTATTTATGTAGTAGTTGTTGCTTTTGTACTAGCTTTATACGTCGGGTTGAGTTGTACTACGATTATGACCTATTTTTATTATTTATGTACTATTTGCTGAAATAATGATACAATCTACATTATGATTAAAAACCAGATTTATTGACCTAACTACACTCTGATACATAGTACTCTGATACATAGTACACGACTACACACTGATACATAGTACACGACTACACACTGATACATAGTTAAGTTCTAGTACCAACTAATGATTCCGCTATTCCTTCCTTTATGCGCCCACAAATGTTCCACCAACTAGTCACGCAATTGGAAGTGCGCAGATTGATCTTCAATGTGTTGAACCATATCAACATATTCTTCTATTGAGTTTACATCTGTATGGGGTTTTGCATTTGACCCCGTAAACATGTGAGGATAATTGGACTTTTGATTCTTATATCCGCCTCTTTCAGACTCCACAATCATGTTATGTATTATTATACAAGCATACATGATTTCTTAAAGTACTCTTGCATCATGAAAACTAGTAGGATTTCATAAAATATGAAATCGGGCTTGTAAAACACCAAACGTACGTTCGATGTCCTTTCTGTAGCTAGCTACTTTTTCAGTGAAATAACTTTTTTTGTCATTTGATGGTACTCTGTATCCTTGCATCAAAGTTCTCCACTTTGGGTATATTCCATCCACTAGGTAGTATCCAGTTTTGTGTTGGGTATTACCAATGTTATATGAAACACCTGTTGACAGTCCGTTAGCAAGTTCTTGAAAAGATATGATTGTTTTAAAACATTTATATCATTCAATGAACCTGGGACTCGAAAAAAAGCATGCCAAACCCATAAATCGTCTGTTGCTACTGCTTCAAGGATCAATGATGGCACTTTCTTATATCCGGTGAACATTCCTTTCCATCCCGTTGGGCAGTTTTTCCAAGGCCAATGCATGCAATCTAAACTTCCAATCATACTTGGAAATCCTCTAGCTTCTCCCCTGCGTAGTATCCTGCTTATATCGTTTGGTCCAGGCATCCGTAGATACTCCTTCCCGAACTGTTTTACAGAATTCTTTCAGACACTCTATTGTTGTTGATGCTACGAATCTGAAATATTCATCCATTTAGTCACCAGATGTTCCATAGCTTAACATCCTCAATGCCGATGAAATTTTGATGTGGGGCGAGTGGCCGATTTCTTGTGCTCCGTTCACTCTATAAGTGAAATATGGGTTTGACTGATGAAGTTCAAGAAATTTTTTTGAGAAAATTGCCGGACTCATACGATAACGACGGCAGAACAAAGTTATATCGTAGGTTGGATTGTCGATGAAGTAATCCCTCATTAGTCTTTCATGTCCATCCTTGTAGTCTCTCTTATACCGCCGGTCAATCCGGCCATGCATACTACCTCAACGGTTATTCATTGAGCCTTCAGCAAAATAATTGGAACACCTAACCATTGCGTGTTGTTCTAGCTCCTCCTTCGTCTCTTCCTCCATTTGTAGTTCGGAATCGTCAGTTTGATTCATGCCTTCATAGCAACGGTAATATAGATTTGGATCCATTGCTTGCTTTTTTTTAAATTTAGTTTCGTTGTTCTCCCTGAGTGTAGACGTAGGACAGATATATATAAGCAAGGATGGTTAGCATAATATCTCTGTCATTGAGTAGTCAAATCGTGCAGTTGTTGTGATGTGAAAGGTTGGCAATAATGGTTGGTAATACATGTAGGCAAGAATGGTTTGCAATAATGGTTTGGATAATATCTCAGCCTTGAGTAGTCAAATTATTCTAGCCATATTATTTGGCAATAATGGTTCCGACATAATGGTTGGGATAATAATGGTTCTGTCATTGAGTAGTCAATTCAGACAGTTGTTGTGATGTGAAAGGTTGGCAATAATGCCTGTCAATAATGGTTGGCAATACCTGTAGGCAAGAATGGTTGGCAATAATGGTTTGGAAAATATCTCTGTCTTGAGTAGTCAAATTATTCTAGCCATATTTTTTAACGATATTTTTTAACAATATCTCTGTCTTGAGTAGGCAATAATGGTTGGCAATATTCAGAAATTCGGTTTATAACGATATCCAAATGTATAGAAATTGTACTTGAAGGAAAGGTTTTCGAGCCACTACGGACGATTGGATCCAACCCTATTTTCCATTGTGGACAAGAATCGGTCGTAGTTGTTGACGAGACCAAAACAAATGTTGGTCGTCGATTTTTCGGCTGTCAAGCCTACAACGACCACATGATTTATCCTGATGACATTGATTGTTGTTGCTTTAAGCAGTGGATTGACCCTCCCATATGCGAACATGGATGTCAATATGCACTGGAAACGCAAGCAGAAATAAGACGCTTGAGCAAGATTAATGCCGGTAAAACTAGAGATGGTTCTTTCCCTAGGCCATGGTAGGTGTATGTGTTTGAATTTGATGCTTGTGTGCTCAGTTGTTGTAGCTTGTATGATTATGGTTTGGCATTTCTTTATGTTTTCTAGTTGTCATTGTTCCAGTCGTTGTAATTGCTCAATTGGTGTAGTTGTTATAATTGTCAGGTCGTGTAAGCTTCTAAGTTATGTAAGGCACCTGGGAACGACCCATTTTTCTTAACTCCTTCGTGAATTGAAATGATTAATGCACCACGGCACGACCCCTATTTTTAAACTCCGACATATACACAAACTTGACACTATGACAAAACAATTCAGAATAATGTTTCCAAAGCCTGCTACAGTCAATGAAATGACTTGACACTGAGCCATACAACAATATTACATACTGCAATATCATTGTGAATTTAATATGAGTCACGTGTCTGTAGATTGTACCCTTTCACATGCGTGTATGACATGATTTGACCATTCAATGAGAAGTAAACGTCTCCGTCGTTCGCAGACTACATTGAGTAGTGTCTTCCGAATTAAACGACAACATGATACGAAATTAATAGTAACTGCCAACATTTGTTGTGATCTGAAAAGTCATTGTAGGGAATCTAATATAATATCACAAGATTAATAGTACACGCCAACATTTCATGTGATGGCACCATGTTTCGTGCTGCAATGATGAGACTAGTCATTGTACAGAATCTAACATAATATCACGAGAACCCTATAATGAGTATTCAACTCTGTTGAATGGTAACCGTTGGTCGTACATTGCCCTTATAAGTATTCCATATTTGATAATCCATCTCATACCTTTTATAGCTTCAAGAAGCACCGTTCCAGGCTCAAGTGAGAAAAATTATTTTCTTGTTTTCTTAAAGGTAACGTTTATTATCAACAAAATTCGTACTTCTGGTAACTCCATTTATTCTACTGATGCATAGGTTACACGGACGATTCAGAAATAAGTGATGAACAAATGCAAAGGATTTATGATGAGTACGAACGAAACTTAGTGAACGATAACGAAGTTGGATTAGTTCATGATACACAAGTTAAAGAGGTGCCTGTCGCGATTCAGCATCGAGCAGTTACAGCTCTGCGTCCTTCTCTAGTAAATCAACGACCTAGTAATAGTGTTCAAACATTGAATTCTCCTACTCCAGAATTTTCTTCTAAGGATTTGCTGGCCCTCGTAAAATCCTATATTGAGGTTGAAAAGAGAGATGAGTTACCAATTCAAAGTGGAGGGGGTTTAACATATGAAGAAAGATAGGCAATGATCATGAGGCTATACAACAACCATCATTCTTGGCCCACTAGACGAACATCGGTTGAAATCCAAATGGCTAATCGTCATTTTGCAGACGCTTGTGATCGGTACACAAAGATTATCGAAACTGTTGAAGACGAGAACATATTTAAAACAAATCAAGCAACATATGATTCTCGTTACCTTTTCGAGTATGGTGAGGAGTTTGTTGGTTACAAAGCGTATAAACTCCGCTACAGTTGGTTGACTGCTATGGAACTGAATAGGCTTATGGTATTGTGATTTTATTGTTGTTTTACTGTCTATTTAATTTGATGTTCATATGTAGAATATGGAGTTATCTGTAAACCTTATTATGTTAGCGTGCAATTTAAGAAATTTTCATTTGTAAAGGAGAAAGGGGCAATCTTGTTCAACATCAAATTCAAACGTTAATACATTCCAAACAACACTTACAGGAACTAGAACAACAGAACATACAGTCTCTACAAAAATACAGTCTCTACACAGAAATACAGTCTCTACACAGAACCAAATACGGCCTCTACATAGAAACATAATCAGAACGTACACAAAATACATCGAAAGTACATAATAGTGGTAGTCAACAAATACAGAACGTCTACTCAAACAATAGGAACAAACAACTGATAACCGTGAAAACGTAATACATCGAAAGTACACAATAGTGGTAGTGAACAAATACAAAACGTCTACTCAAACAACAGGAACATACAACTAACAACTAGGAAAACGTAATACATCAAAAGTACATAATAGTGGTAGTCAACAAATGCAGAACATCTACTCAAACAATAGGACCATACAACTGACAACTGCGAAAGTACATAAAAGTGGTAGTAAGTCAGTCGTCCGAGTCATCTGAATGTGTACGTGGACGTGTGCGGCGCCGGTGAGGTCTCTCATCATCACCAACATCTGGAGGCTGACTCGACCCAGCACTAGACCTATGGTGGTAATACATCTGCAAGTTCTGAAATCTCTTGCGCTCTGCCTCAAACTGGGCCTCTAAATGCGCCTGATGTTGTCGTGCCTCCTTTGCAACACGACGCAGCTCACCATCATAGTAATCTAGGTTACGCCTATGCTCTACATCCCTTGTGCCTAATCCACATCTGCATATCATACAGATCATGATATGATATCTGTGTAGGATCCGGGTAATCGTGATGGGCCGGAGGATGATACACGTCAACGTAATGATCTGGTCCAATGGTGGGCACTTCCATGGTCCAACCAAAATGACTGGCGACCGCCACATGATCAGCTGCACGAAAACTCTGGCTGGGTTGGGTAATATCCTCGACAACAGGTGGACGTATGTCGTGTCGTATAGCAGATGGCCCTACTAAATCAATCGATGCTGCATGTGTAATCGTGTCTGAAGACTCGGTGAAAAATCTGTGCCAGAAGGCAAGGTATGACTCCCCGGTAATAACAAAGCTCTCGGCCGTCCACCATCCTGCTTCCCTGGCTATATCTAGCTGCTCCGACGGGTAAATCATACACCGATAAGTATATGGGTGTAGATCATCGGGAATAGCGTCGAAGCCATACAACTGTCTCCAGTACCTCTCACCAAGAAACCAATAAGCACCTACCATCGAGGGATAGGATATAAGTGGAAATCTTCGTCCGTCAAGCAACCTAGCAATCTGTATGATATCAAGACCAACTGATGTACTCTGCTCAAATGGATGCCATATAATCTGATCCTTATACATCCTCAACTTAATCTGGTTGTGGGCAACTGGATACACATGGCGTGACTCATTATCCCTGGACCCCCGGTTGTCCACAGTCCAAAAGCATATACGGGGGAAAAAGGTCCAGGGGTCTGAAGTACGGGTGACAAAATGAAAGTTCCTAGAGTACTCAAAATACCAGTTCTGTAACAACTCCCAGAATCCATATAAAGAAACATGAGAATCAGAGATGGTGCACTGCATGTCGAGACATCTGTATAGGTATGCAAGTATAGGGGTGCCCTAATCATATAAAATCGCCCCATCGACATTTAACTCAGCCGCGACCGCAACAAACCCGATAGGCAAACTACTGCTCGTAGAACTAAAGAATAGGTTACCCATAAGGTATAACACAAATAATCAAGCAAGCTCTAAGTCGTCAACAACAAAGTACTGAGCAAGTATGCTATCCATGGCCGCACGGATGACGCTCACTCTGATAGCGCCTTCTGCCTGATACGACGCATCAGAAACGTCAAAATGAGGCAGTAGATCAAGAAGAAGTGCACGATCACGCCATCATCCATCATCAAAAGGCAGTGTAGGATAAGCATCTACTCCAATACTAATACCAGTAAGCATGGAGAAATCAAGTGGTGTAAGTCCTAACTCACCACAAGGAAAGTGAAATTTGTGGGTGGTTTTGTACCACTGTAGAGCAATGGCCGTACACAATTGAACATTAGCATTTATAACATGGTTTATTCCTAAAATTGTAAAGCGCACAATAAGATAAACTAGGACTAATAAATTATCCACTTGTTTCATTAAAAGGTCTTTAATATTACCTAGAAAAAAGTGAAATCCAAGAGCATGTAACAGTGCTACGACCCTCTCCTTACCCGTCAACTGTGCATGATAATATCTAAGTGTGGTCGCTAATGAACCATGTAAACGTATATTTCGCGACTGCCAACAGTTCAACGAAATGTTATACTATCTACTCAATGTCTAATACTCAAAGAATATTATTTAAATAATACTAGAAATACTTACAGGCAAACTTGACTACGTGCTAACGTGTACTTCGTCTTCTGGAAAAACGCGAAAGTTGGATAGCAAAGGAAGCTTCGCGGCGCTGAGGTTCGGATCCAGAAAACCATCGAGATCGGTCTGTCTAGCGGAAACCGATCCAACACCCCTACACGCCCTACCAGCTCGTCCGCCCCTACGACCGCCGCCTTCCTCGTGCGCCCCTACGTCCTGGTTCTCCATGTTTTCAACGGCTGCAAGAAAGTCTTCTATTCCGGGCACGTACTGTGTGACTGGTTGTTCGTCACTACCCCCTTCACTACTCCCGCCTGCGCCACTACCCCTTGCACCATTCTCGCCTGCGCCACTACCCCCGGTGCCACCATCGTCTCCATGCATGAATATTTTGGCGAAATTTTTTAGTAATCTAGCCATATTTTCGAACGAATATCTTAAATACGGTAGTTAATTTTGTTAAAAGTTGACGGATTGGTGAATTTGTGGAAAAATTTGGGTGAAAATTGGGGGATGATGTTGGATTTTCGGGTTTGAAATGTGGGGAAGGAGAATGAAGAAAAAGGGTGGCAGCCGGGGTGTTTTCTGGGTTTGGATTATAACGACAAAGTGTTTGCCGTTATAATATTACAACGGCAAAGAGTTTGCCGTTGTAATCTTATAACAGCAAACTCTTTGCCGTTGTAAACTTTTCTGTAACTAGCCCGCGGCTGGTTTCCTCCTTCTGCTTGTTCGGATCGTTGGACCAGTTAAAAACAAGAGAGAGAATAACTGAACAGAATGGATTGTTGGTTATGGTTTTATGTCTGGTATAAAAGAACTAAATAAGTATGTTTCAAATCCTTCACCAAAAATTAAACAAACAGACAGTCACTGATTTAAAATGGGTCAATTAGCAATAAATAATAGGAAAACACAGACGACTTGCTTATGTTAATCAACGTGGAGTTAAAATTTTCTTTTTACAAGGGGATTAAAGCGGAGGAAAGTCAGGGTCGGTCTTTGTTTTAATAAAGCCGGTGACCAAATAAACGATCATCACTATTTTATTTTTTATATATACTAAAAGAAAAACAAAGCTATCCGATATACCTGTGTAATTATACTGTACATACAAACGTGCATATCATATATATTTTTTAGAAGAAAAACAAGGCTACTCAATGTAAAGAATCTGACCATGCCACCGTATGGAACTATACCTATATATGTAGGCATATCTACAATCAAAGTATAGTTGACCACTGCATATATAATCACAATAGGATATATATCTGAATAACATATCCTTGTTTAGATAGAAGAATAATCAAGCAGTTGGGAGAGTCAATATGAACAGTAATTTTTTTCATACAAGTCTTCAGTGAACTTGGCCAACTTTGGTACTGAACCATAAAGAAAGAAATTGGTGTGCTCTCCATTGACAAAAACTAACGTGGCTAATTGGGTTCACATCATTTTCAATGTCTTGACAAAATTTATTGAATGATCGTCCATATTCGTTTTGTATTTGGTAGAATTATGGTCAAATATTATAACTCCAGCTTAGTATGAACGAGGACACGTACTAATTTATCTGTGCTATCTAATAATGATGATTTGTTAGTTTAAACATCTAATCGCTTGATTAATTGTTCTATATGCAACAACTGATCAACCAGAAGCTGCAGTTTACACGCTAGCTAGGAACATGGTATCCTATGTTAATTCATAGCATTAGGAATTTAATTATCCAGGACTAGGAGTTTAATCTTTAGCACCCTACAGCCCATCACCATACCTTATTAGTTATTAGTACAGGGTGCCTAGCATTGATTGTTAATCTTACATTATCTTCGACCCCTTTCTATCTTTGTACTGTGTTCTTACATTTTCAAACGCTGTGTAATATGCTGTACTTGCTACAGTGCAAGTGTAACACTTGATAATACTATAGAATAATATAGGTTATCATTTCAAATGTTTTTGAAATAGAATGTCCTTTGGCAATAGACGATGAATTCTTTGAGTTTAGGATGAGAATAATATAACTGTTAATAGATTACCGTTGTATTTGCATGCGGTTATGTATTTGTAAGGGCAGGTATATAATGCGGTTATCAGTTCAAATGTTTTTGAAATAGAATGTCGTTTGGCAATAGACGATGAATTCTTTGGGATGAGAATAATATAACTGTTATAGATTACCGTTGTATTTGCATGCGGTTATGTATTTGGAATGATAGATATACATGTTAATATATAATGCGGTTTTGTCAGCCTCGCTTCTGCGGCTAAATTCTTTGGGTTAACATAAAGACATATGAAAATCATAAGCAGATGAATCTATACTATACTATTAAAGCTGAGTTACTTTTCCTTAGCTATAAGTCATGCCACGTCACTATTAGAACTGAACCGTCCTACCTCTTTTTCCTACTATTTGCACAGGCCTTCGTTAACCGTTCTCCGCTTTCCTCATCTAGCCCTAAGTATCCATTTTCTATCTTCAGATTATCGCGTTGCCTCCATGATTAGACGTATCGGAGGTCGTCGTTGACTATTCATTCCGACAGCATCATCAAGCCGCTTCAAATTTGAATTCCAACTTATCAATTGTAGCACTGCTCCTAATTCAAATTAACTCAATACCTCTTAATCACCACCGCCTAATTTGCCAGAATTACTCACAATCGACCTTGGCCTTCCCTTTACATCTTTGAGGCATGATACTATTCAATCATCGTTGACTGTTGGTAGCGGTTAAGATTTCAAGCCCTCAGTTTCTGTCATCGTTCTTATTTACACCGTTCCCTTCCATGCGGTAGTATTGGTTGGAGGATTCAGCTCCTTTAAGGTATTATCCTTTTTGCTTACTTTTTTGATGTATGTTTATACTTTTTCATGGTGTAATTCTCAATTAGTAAATTCTACCATTTTTTCCCATACGTTCGTCTGCCTGAACAAGTCCGGACATACATTTTGCTTTATGTTTTAGTCCAATATTCTTATGTTAGGATTAAGCATTTTCAATGATTTTATATTAAGATTAAACCTGTGCACTTTTTCAATGTTTTAGTCCAGTATTATTAATTAACAATGTCCTTTTGACATGCTGCGTTCAATCACAAAGCAGAATATATGAGGGTGCTAATTAGTCAATTAAATATTGTTAAAATAAGCTATTGACAACCTGCAGTCATATTTCTTTATATCCATATATTGGATTTTTGTTAATTATACTTAGTTTACTGAAGTATATGATAACATTAAAAAAGTTCTAATAGCCCAATCATCCGAATGTTTTGAGTGCGTTCAGTACTACATTGGTGGAAAAGCAACTACCATTAAAATTTTAGATTTCCAACAAAGCTTGATAATGAAAGAATCCCCATGAATGGAGAAGTCAGATAACATTTTGAGATGGTTCTAAAATTATTTTAATTGGTGTTTCCATGATATAATTAATTTATTATTTGCATTTTGTATCGATTCTTTATAGAGGATCGTATTGATCAAGTCCCTAAGGCATTCTTATGCATGTAATTATAGGGATATACCATATAATATTTTCTTTAGTTAAATTCTTCATCGAAATGTCATCAAAATTTGTTTTCCCATGCATTGCAAAACCTAGCATAAGATTTTATTTATTTATTTATTTTTTATTTTTTTTATTTTTTTTGCAAGTACTAAGATTTGTCGTCTAAACTAAAATAAAACAAATGATCATTATGTCAAAACTGCCATTCTTTTTCTTCAAACATGCAAATGTAAGAAAGAAAGAAAATCAATTGAGAACCTTCCTGTAAAGGAACTAGATTTATGAATAAAGTTCCCATCACCATTTTTTTACCTTAAAAAAATGAAATATTTAAATACTGAGCCACAAATGTTAGTTGTAACAATAAAGTGGGAAGCAGTGCAACAACAGAAAGTTATACTGTTTTTCTGAGCTAAACATAAATATAATTTCTTAAAGTATGACGGATGGTGCGAATGATTGAGCAAATTAGAAATCTACCCAATCCAAGAAAAAATTTGGAAATCTTATGGGTTTCAATGTCCCAAAGGAATAATATCTCGACTTGACAAATGAAACCAATTCCAAAGGTTATGAATTTAAAAGTAGGGAACCTTAAAATTTATATTTACATTTAGCTAAACAAAATGGAGTAGTAAAAATACCAATATTTAATTATGATTTCTAAAAAAGTACATAGATGAGGATGAGTTTAATATTTTTATAGGACTTCTATCATGTTTCAGCTATGCTATCTGCCTACTTTTAAATCAGGAAAGTTCTACAAATTTGTCGTCCCTGGCTCTCAATTGGATTGATTTTAAGCCAAAGTCAAGCGCGTGTCATTTATTATTTATCATGGTTGCTGTTTATGCATAAGTAACATTTTACAAATTGTATGTCATGTTTTAGATTGAATCAATAAGCATGAATTTTATGTTGGTATCTTTGACGGAACGAGCAATAGCAGAGCATTTTGGCATTATCTTTCGCAATACCCATGCTATTGCTATGCACAACTTGCCTCTTCGTATAAGGTACTTTAATCCTTGATTTATTTTTTACTTTTGGAATGAAGTTTATGAATCAAACTGCTAAATATCAAAAAGAAATTTCCTGTACACACATAGATCAATAGGGATTTGAGACTGTGCACGGGACTATGGTCACACGGCATAAATAGGAACATATATATATAGATTTGTAAAATAATGAATATTGGAGTCAAAGTTTCACACCAGCTGTGTTAGTTAAAGCACTGCTACATAGTACTTGCACGGTAATTTGGTTGATATTTGTTCCAAATTGAAATGCTTACAAGGTCAGGCTGCTTCATTGGTGGTCAAAATGACTTTAAGCATGTATATCATATTGTTTCCTACATTCTGAATATGAATTGCACTAGGTTAAAAAGAAGAATTTAATGGAGCATTACGAGTTTACGACTACACGATATGATGTGTAGTACTGTTATGTAGAAAAGGGGTTGGTATAGCTATTAGTTGGTGTGCTCTGTTGTGGAATGATTTAAAAGGATAATGTTATTTGATAGTTGATACCCATTAATTGGCGGTGTATTGGCTTTATCTTTAACATTTTCTTGGTAATAATAATTTGTAGAACATGAAGCTACACAGGTTAGCTCTCACATGAAATCTTTGTCTACCATGTAGAAGTGGATTTTAAAGTGAAACCATCTCATTTTCTGCACAAAAGTTGTGAATATAATAATTATACCACATTTAGTGTGCTTCACATGTAGTATATTGAATATTATTCAATATCTTCACTTCCGTCTTAATATTTTCGTCCAACTATTTCTTGCTTTCTTTTCTTGATAACTATATCATTTACTGTAATTTTATCCAGATATAAAATTTGAGGAATTAAACTATATTCACAACATATAACTAATAAGGTGTTCGAAAATTTAAACGAAGGAAAACTATATCATTTGCCTCAACTTTGAATATAGCTTTTGTTTTCATGACCCACCTTTCTGTGTCAAGCTATAAGATTGCATCCGCAAGCACATAGAATTTGAAAATTACTGGCTTTCAAGACGTAGGAATGTTTGATTCGATGTACATTGAAAATTAATGTATCATGTATCTGGGACCTTTAAGTTTTCCACTATTCCGTTAAGAGAGATGTTTCTTCCATTACTTACGTCAACCCGCACTCAAAATGCATACCTCATTTGTGTTACAGGTTCTGTATATTCGGTATAAGTAGGAGAAAGCGAACACCTAACTATGGCAACATGCGCTTACAGACCAACTGCAATTCCTAGGAATATCTTACTTTCAATATGTTACCTTCCCGTTTTGGTTCCTTTTTAATGTCATATGTGTCATTTATGCTCTTAAGTACGACTATGTGTAACCTGTTAACGTAAGATTAGTACACATGTAAATCTGAAAATAGTACAATGCACCGTTCTTGCTATGAATTTGGAGATATTTTTTTTTACCTATTTTGGCTAAGTTGTTTCAGTTTTAATTGTTTTCAGCTAAACATTACCGCTTATACTATTTATGGATGTTAACTGTATTATGCACAAAGCCATTGTCTCTTTACAAAATGACACTATACATAGTTATTAGGACCAAACTGTCTATGGAACCGCGAGGATCCAAGTTTCATGGTTCAAATGGTTCGATCGCCGTCAAAACTGTATTTTTTTTCATTGTTTATATCTATAATATAAAATCATAATAAAACCCATTTCTAACCTGGAAATAACCTTGGTTATTACATTTATTTTGTATTTGTTTCTAAACATGACGACTGATCAAAAATATACTTATTTTTTTTTCAATTTTCAATGGTACAAAATTTATATATTTTCGTCTAACTAGATGCATATGATACTTTTTCTGACTTATACGTAATTGGATTCAAATATTCAACATTAACATACGAAAATAATTGTCCACCTCTAATCAGTAGTAAACAGATTATTAGTAATCCAGCAATAATTAACACATTAATTATACAATAGCAATTCAATTATCTGGCATTGTGTTCGCTAACATAACGTTATACGACAAATGTCTTCATTTAACATATCACAAATTACTCCATAAAGGTATTCAAAATAATAGTATTAAAATTACTTGGTATCGTAGAAAATGCATTGATGGTGAAGCTTGCGGAAGGGGGTTGAAATAATATGACCGATCGTGGCTTTATGGTTCAAGGTTCCAATGTATACAAGGTTTGAAGCTTCTTTGGGCTGTAGAAGCCCATGGTTGGTGGTTAATCAAGGTCCGACTGTGGTCCGGTCCGTGGCTGATAACTATGCAGCTATATCATATTCATTGCATGTACATATTTCTGTAACTCGGATGACTGGCCCTACTGGTATATGTGGTATGAACAAAAATGCGTGCAAAGTACATGTTCTCTTTCCACTATCTTATTCTACATGTATTGCTACTTATATCATTTCAGTAGTTCAAATTTTTCTCTTGATTATCACGCTTGCAAACAATTACTAGATGCATAATTACAGGAACGTTAGCATGACGCAAGGTTCATTGCATGTTGACGGAGGGTTATAGCTCAAATATAAGCTCTTTATAATGTGTGTGGATGAACTCAACAAGTTTGCATATGGATATGACAAAACGTGCATACTTCAAAAACATATGATAACACGTACTGCTGATCTCCATGCGACAATGAATATTAACAAAACATATTTAGCCCTTTTTAAAGAGTAGTTCAAGTAGAGCCACAAATTTGTTTTCCCAAATTAAACAGTTGTATATGTTTATCCTATTATGAACACCGTGTTCTGTTTTTTATTGAAACTTTACATAGTTGTTATTTCACAGCAATGCCGATTCAAGATCTGCCCAGAGATTTACACGAGAAGAGTAAAGGGCACTAATCGTTTATACATACCGAACAAAGTACGTTTTTTCCCTGGAAAATTACAAGAAGGATGTGCTTTTGTTGTTTGCCTCTAGGTAACCTTCTTTCAGTCTATTTAATATTTTTGTTTTTTGAAAGCCAATCGTTTCTACTTAGTGGATAATTATGTATACTTTGAATCCTACTATAGCACTTTGATGCATCCCAACTCATGGAGGACTATTAAGCTGTACCTATATTAGTTCCATGTTTCTCTATATGCTACTCAATTATTGTTTGTGTGTTACCATATTTTCAACTGGGGATTGTGAGGATTATCATGATCATTATTGCAGGGACGAAGGCATTGGGTTGCCAAAGTTAATTTAATATTTATATATGTTGAAAATGCATGCATAGATAAATCACGTGCATTTTCACACACCTCCAACCCTGTGTTGGTTACATACATGCCCTCTCTCTTTCTCTTTCTATACACACACACACACTCTGATGCTGCTTGGAATGACTATGCTAAGATGATTTCTTTTATTTATAATGACTGCATGCACGACACTGTTCACACTGCTTCGTAAAGTAGTTTTGATGGAAATTAGTAAATATGGTTAAAAAATACTTTTGACTTCAGCATGAGAAATAAGCGTGCCTTTATAGTGGCATCCGAAGGCTAGCAACTACTTGACTGATGACTATACACAATCTTATGAATTTAAAATATTAGAAGTAGATATAAATAAGTTGATGGAACTATGGTAATCAAACTAATTCATAGAAAATATAATATATACAAACCCAATGGAGAAAACCACATAAACGGTAATGCAAGAGATATTCACATCATTAGAGAATATCATTATATTGCTAATAAAACAATATGCAGTTAAAAGACCAATACCGTATCTTTGCTTAGGGGTTATCCATGCATGTAAGTGTTACCGTTCATTAATTAAATAATATGATAAATTGTAGACCGAAATATCCATCGACTTTTACGATTTATAAACAAATATGTCTATTTTATAATATGCCCACTATAAAAATCCACAAAACTACAACAAATTTCCAAACTGCTTGAAATCATGGTCATAACATACTAGCCCTTCTTTTCATTCATCAAATAGATCCCATAATTCCCCACTTCATTCATTCTTCCCTGCCCTTCTTGACGATAAAACTCTTTACTCAGTCATATAACACTGTATCTTCTTAAATCTATAATTTGTCTTTAAACGTGCATACTGGAAACTACATCACGTGCAACAATTCTTCCAACAATTTTTCTCATGCATATGTGGTGCTACCCACGTTTCTGTTTTGGAAACCGCTTCTGTCAGCATCTACAATCCCCATCCGATATCTCCAAACCCAAGTCTTCATACCCACTATTGACAATTTTTATCAACTCCACATGATCTGATGTCGAACTATGATGTATTATTTCAAAATGATGCTGTCGAAGATCCAGAACCTGCGATATGACCTTTGATTCTATTTTCTACTTGATGTTGGGGTCCAAATCGCTGTTGGGGACACAAATTTTATCCCGAATCTAGAAGAAAAGGTGCAATCTCCCTGTTACATTTTCTTAAATTTATCATTTTCTTTGAAAACCCAGTTGGCAATGACTTAACTAGCTTTCTAAATTAAATTTTTATTGCACTGCAACATTTAGATCTATGTATGATTTGACACAACCAACATGAAATTTTTTTACCCCGCATTTGACAGTCCTTACATTCAGTGCATCTCTTCAACACATTAAAAATATCAGTCATTTCCACGAAACTCCCATATCTGATGGCTTTATATTTTTCACATTGGGCCCTAGCTCCCACATTTGATGTCCCTTAGTAGAAATTCAACCGCTACTTATTTATCAGCTCCAGTTTCCTTTCTTTGAACTGACAAAGAAGTGTGAACTCTTTCACATGCATGAAAAGCGGATGTTTTGAGGAGTGGAAATCACACACATACACACACACACACACACAATTTCAAAATCAATGTAAATATTAACTGTAGTTTAGGCAAATTACTTGGAATTTGATGTTAACAATAAAATTTTAACATATTATAAATGCGGCTCATTCGAGGATTTTAATGGATATGTTTGTATCTCTATTTGAATAGATAACTAGAATTTCAAAGTTGTTATATAATTGCAATTATATTAGGTGTCCTTCTTCTTTTCTCGATTGGGAATTAGCGTATGCTCTTAGCACATTGGCATGTGCACTCTACTGGTTTCAGTGAAAAAAATTTGCACCTGAGAAGGTCATCGGTACAGTTGTTTGAATTGATACTTGCTGATGCTAATTATCTCTGTTCGAGTCAATATAATTTATTTCTGTTTTTGTTTCGCTTTTGGATCCTATACCATAATATTACTAACATGATATGTGATTGAAATATCATTCATAAAACTAAGTTGATTCTAAAATTTGCAACTTGCTTGCTATTTGAAACTGTTTGCTATGTTCGTTTGTGAACGACATATTTTGCGCTAAATACATACACACATTATGATGCATATTAGTTGCATACGCATGGTCAATTATGTAATATATACACGTGCATGTGTACACACACATAGCGATGTGTGTGTACATATTATGTTCGTAGGAAGAAACATATCGAATGATAATACATCTAGATGAAATGGTACATGTAATAGCAATTCCTTCTGATAGAGTTCTAATTGAACAGGTCATCAAGCATTTCATTCTAGGCTATAAACCGCTAGAAAATCCTGTCGAGCTTGACCATGCTTCTGATTAGCATTTCTTTCATTAGTAACAACAATTGTACAACAAAACACCTTATATATGTATGTAGTCGCGTAGAAAGCTTTTGGTTCTGGTGGATGTTGTAGGAAAGTGATTGAATTTAGTGAATTATAATTAAAAGTTGAAATGAAGACTTATGAGTATACTTTGGTGCAGATTATGGTATGGAAGACTAAAAAGAATTGGGTACTAAGAGAGATTTGATGAGCCAACAAAATTTTGGATTATTATATAATGGTTATGCGTTATGCTGAACGTTTTAATTTTTTGTTTTCAGCTGCCGTAAACTTGGAGTTCCGTTGATGTGTAAAATAAATAAATAAAGGCTGTTAGATGCTAATTGGTGTTATCGTTGATTTTGGGGTTTGGGGGGGGGGGGGTGGCAATAATTACGTTTATTTTTCATATACTTTCTGAGCAGGCAAAAAAAGTGTAATGATAACAATAAAAGCTTCAGTTTAGCTTGCTAAATATGATTTATTCTATTGTTTTGTGATTTGTTACGTCTTTTACCTTTGTCTTTTTATGTACCATATATGGCCATTTGTTATTTTAACTGTAAATGCTGCATGTGCATTTTATCATTTATTGATCTAGAACTGTTACTACACCAAAAACTGCATAGTAGCGGCAGATTATGTCCATTTAAACACATAATAAATTTTGAGCTTACAGGCCGTGTAACTGATCTGTTTAATGTGTTTCTACATATAACATATCTTTCCTTGATATTTGTTATCATCAGTTGAAAGACTGAAATATTTTACAAATAGCCTCCATCATTGGAAATCATTAGAAATGTCTGGCAATAAATAAACTTAAAGAAATGCACATGTAAATTTTGACCATATTTATATACCGAATAAAACGAAAAATGATTACCATGAAAAGTATAGATTTTTATTGATGGAAACAAACAATGGTATGTATGTAGTTTCCACTATTAAACATTTACCTATTACAGAACAAAGTATACTAAACTAACACTATTTGGATTATCAGCACTACTATTAGATAAGGTATGAAAGCTATCACATGATAATATTGAATTACAGTTACCAGACTGCACAGTTGGTGAATACACTATTGGTGAGTGCATAAAATGCAGGGTATTGTTTCGGTACCTTCAACATGATATGATGTTTCATACTACAAAAGAGAGAGAATACCTTGACCGCCTTTCCTTTGTCATTGTGTTACTTCTGTATAATTGTGCCAACATAATGGAAAAAAATACAACCCCTTATAGAGGAAAACCATGCATGCGAAATATGATAGACCTTTACAAAAATTGATGTAATCATTTTTTATCCACGTTTTACTAGATATGATTAGTTAATATGAACTTGCAGGTAGAATTCAATGAAGGGAAACACGTGCCGAAGGAAAATGGAGGAGCTTAAGATGTAGTTGTACCACCGAAAGGACCGATCAATATCAACGCTCTACCCAACAGTTGAAACTGATACAACTGGGAGCAGCTAAGAAAAGTTATTCGTTATGAATGAATGCTCAGGTTTCTTATACTTGGATGATGGTGTTTGTTAATGTTCCTTCAAAATAATTATATGTCGTGTGTCATGCTACTTAGTTAAACACTATTTGTTTTACTGATTATTTGAACTTTACATGCATCGTTATAAAATAACGCTTGGAAGTAATTATATCTAAACGTAATGATTAGTAATTTAGTGTTGCTTATCCCATACAACAAATCAAATGAATCAGTGCTTCTTATTTTAGCTTTGGCTTAAAGATTATACTATTGTTTAGCATTATGTATCGTTATTTTTATATGGTGATACCTGGAAGTAATTATATTAAATAACGTAAAGGTTAGTAGTTTTGCACTTTTATCCCGTACAACCAATCAAATGAACCAGTGCTTATAATTTTGTAATTGTTTATGCTTGAAATAAAGAATTATTTATCTTATGTATATATATGGTGTATTATTAAAGTAATAGCATTTTGTCTTACATGTGAATAAAAGATTGAGTTATAATTTCTATATTATATTGATGTTTAGATGTACAAATGCAAAATATTACAAGCATCATGTTGTATTAGTATCCTAAAAAAATTCATGTCTATCCACCAAATGGATTTTTAAAGAAATCTCATGATCAACATTTGGAACCATGATACCGTGTGAAGCATAAATTTTACTAATGGATAACTAGATGAAAAATATAAGCTAAGTGCGATTATTAATAAACAAAAGTCAACTTTTAATCCAAAATGCTAATCAATGTAGAGTTAGGTATACAAGCTATCTACGTGCCAAGGAAGATTATGAAAAATAATTTTATTAAAGCGGTTAGTTTGAAAACTTTACCAAAAAATAGTTAAGATTTTTAATGGATATGATTGATATTGAAGTTTTAACTATACATTTTATGAGAAAAAACATACTACTTTTCTTTTAATTTTTATTCATAATAAAACAAATTAATTTTAGCTAATTTATAAACTATAAAAATTATTATTTCTCAACAATAATTTAATTTTTATTCTTTGCTTCCTTTGAACGTATATAGATGCATACATTGCAGAATACTTATTTTTGCACTAAAATATAGCTAGCTGCCATTTATTTATTCTAATAACATTAAGCAACTTTTATAAGCTTGCTTTGTTGATATGTTTCTTTACTCATCCGATCTAAATTGATTTCTATTAAATTGTGATGTAAATTTCTGTTTAACATTTATCCAAAAATAATTTTTTTGGTAGTGATATTAGTTATCTTTAACTTATGCTTATGTCATATTATCTTCGTTATTAGGTTTGCATGAATATTCAAAGTATAGCATAAAAATTATTTGTTTATTCATAAAATTTGTTTACGTAATGCATATATTAGTAAAATTCTCATGTCATATCAGACTATATGCAGTACAAAATAAGAAATTTCAATGCTATTGCAACATTCATTTCTTAAATTTAGTATTGTGCAATGTCAAAAGTTTAATACAGACAATGAAAATTGTTTAATTGAACAGATTTAAAACATATTTCACTTTGAGTATAGTTTTTCTATTAAAACATTATTGTCAAACTATATTATGTGCATTTTTCAATTAATATGTTAAATGTAGCATAAACTTAAGTTGAACTTTGGCGCTTACATTAGAAATTAGATAAATAGACATGCTTAGTAACTTAATGATCGACAAGTTAGGTACAAATGATGGTTGATGTTATTTATTATGTAAAGCCATCATTTTTGTAAATATACATTTAAATTATGTGCTTTATGATCATTTAAATAGATTTAACGAATAACGTTTGTTATTAATATTCATAAAAATCTAATCAAATTATTACAACGTATAAACCTATCATTTTGACTATATAACTAAAATATATATTAGAAATGAACTATGTGGCAAATCCCGTGTGCGTAGCACGGGTTCACACTAGTAAATTATAAATTTAAAGCTCGGTATGTTTAAAAAGCTGAACACTGACACTTGAAAGCTGAATGCGGACTAAATTAAATAATGTTTGATTATGTGCTGAATAGAAAACAGAATGTTAATACAAATATGTATTTGATAAAATTACTCTTATCGTAAATTGCAAAAAATTACCTTTATCTTTGTTCACAATTTATTAATTTGAAGTTTTTATCATGTGTAACAAAAGAAATTAAAAACAAATAGTCTTCATGATAGTTATTAATTAAACTAAAAATTTGCTATAAAAGATCAACAATTTCATCATGCAAATTTGTTTTGAACACTTATGCTTGAGAAGAAAACACTTATGTATGACTTTGAGGAGGGTATGAGGGTTCTTGATTGCCAATTTCAACACTTCTTTCCTCAAAAAAAAATTGTGCTATAATCTTCTTCTTTGGCTTGCAAAAATAACTTATCATCAAGTTATTATGGGAACAACAACTGGAATATAGCATAAGTTATTACATCGACCTTCGAACTGAAGGCACAATAGGCAATAAGGTTAGATTACACTTAAATCCAACATAACACCACAACATACAGCAGAAGTGATGAAAATTCAAGGTTTACTTTTGAAAATTCTATAATGAACAACAATAGTCACATTTCAGTATAGAATATAACTACAAACTGAATTAAATTTTTTAAAAGCAAGCATCAAAGAAACTTTGTCTGTATGTATGATATATACGTATAACTGTGATGCAAAAAAATGGACAGAAAAGTACTTTGTATATACGATATACGTATAACTACGATGCAAAAATATGGACAGAATTGTACAAAGCAGTAGAGAAATATTCAAGCAATAGCGAAATCGAAATTATACCAGTTTGTGCAAGGATTCTTTCGGATTCACACGCAAATTGGGATCCAAATTTTATATCAAAGAACTAGAGCAAGATCAAAACTCCAAAGGACCATCATCGACAACATTTACTACACGACCAACGAAATCGATCGTAGTGGAAGCTGAAACAAAACCCTAGTTTGTGTCAGAAAGACTCCGTGACCATTAAAAAGGAATGTAATAACCCGAATATATAGCACTAAAATAATATTGTTTCATAAGCAATTTCATTTATATATGCATTTGATAAATGGTTATGTTGTGCATTAACTTGTGAATAAATTTACATGTTTAATTGTGTGTTAAGTATAACATAAAAATAGGCTAAAGTGTTATAAATTGGCTAAAGTGTTATAAAGGGCTAATATAAACCTAGGGGTAAAGTGGGTATCAGCCAAGGTTAAAAACCCTAACTGTACATCTGAACGAACTAAATAAAAAGAAAAAGATGCCACCGGTTTTCTTATTCTCTCATTCAACAAATTAAAAAAAACAAAAATGGCCGAAGCCCTAGCAATTAGATTGGGAAAATCGGGGATCATCAGGAGCAATCGTCTCACGTCAATTTGAGCATTGATTCGAGAAGAAGAGCGACAAAAAAACCTAAGATGACCAACAACCTAATCGGAACTATAAAATTAGAAATCGAGAGAAAATCTCTGTGAGTGTATTTCCTTTTTAATTGACATTAAGACCTATTATAGGCAGCTTTTTATATGAGTATTTATGCTATGGGATTAGTATAAATAAAGTATACCTGTTGTTTGCTAGATCAATATATGTATTAATGACTATATGATTGAATGTATTCGTAGATCTGATAAATATATATACTCCCATGATTTGAATGGATTCATATTGATATTTGTTATGCTAGAACAATAAATATAGATCTGGCTAATAATGAAAAGAATTCTTATATACATTGTCTTATGGTAGGATTGTACATCTAAAAATAAGCAGTTCGAGCAAGAGTGCTTTTGAGCTTATGTTTGTTTCTAGATAAAAAGTATTAATAGAGCAATGGAGAAATTCATGTGTCGATCTGTTTATTACTTAAGTTTCTCTTAGCCAAATTATATATATTTGATAAGGAGAAAATAAATGGGTTGGAGATATCCTAATATCTTTATTCTATGCACATGGCAATGGGAACAATATTATGATTCATATAAATTGCAGCCCTGATGTAAGACAAGTTATAACCATCATCACCATATAAGTTTGGATGTTGGGATTGATTTTGAATGATTTTTTTATTGAATGTTTGTTGGTATCAATGTATACTACACACACACACATGTGTGTGTGTGTATGAGTTTGTTCATCATTTATTATGGGCTCTGCATGCATCAGTTTAAGTGTACGGGGAAGTTGGGGTAATACATACTAATTACCTAACTAGTAACAAGTAAAAAGGGGTCGGGTTAGGTGCTTGTCACCTATTGCTTTGATTTATCTATCATCAGTGAGGATGATACGCATGTACATGGCTTAATGCAAGCCCTGAAGGTCTCTGTGTACTGGGATAACAATAGATGACCCAAAAAATGTGCACTAGTGTTCAAGATATGGATACTTAGGGATGTGACCCACCGAAAATATTGTAGATATGTCCAGGAAACATGTTATAGTGACATAAAAGAAATAGGTAACATGGTAATAAGGGGATGGAGGTTCATATGCATGTGTTGTTGAATGCTTATATAGCTTATCAATTTCATGTATGATTTGTTGTATATACTAGAATGACTTCAGATTTATGCTTAATTTTCCTATTTACTCATTTACAAATTTGAAGTGCAAAATTTAACTTGTGACACTTGAAAAGATAATGACAGACAAGTATAAATACAATTTTGATAAACAAAAGGTAAACTGGAAATACATTTAATATTTGAATGTATTTTTTTGTTTATGACTGAATGAATGGATTTATTCTCAAAAATGGAAAATGTGGATGTAACATGAAAGCATGTTTCGATATATGTTGTACTGGTAACTCACTTTGAGGTGTACTTATATTAACTGATAGAAGTACATAGGAAATTCTGAAACTGATTATATACACACATATATGAAAATGTGTGTATGTTTATATATATATATATATATATATATATATATATATATATAAGTAAACTAGAGAATAAGATGCCAGTTAATAATAATGTTGACTACATATTACATACAGATGTGAATGTTTGAATATATCTATGTTAGTTGATATAAATGCTTAGGTGAATCTGGAATTAAGTGGATGTTTATACAGGCAGGAATATGTATGTTTATATATATATATATATATATATATATATATATATATGTATGTATGTATGTATGTATGTATATGTATATGTATAAGAAATAAAACTACTATGTTGAGATTGATTAAATAACCTGAACAGACCTGATTGTTTTATGTGTATATGTATATTAAGGCTGATTAGAATATATATTTGCTATTTATTGAAATTGACCAAGTAGGATGTGTATTGCTTGGTAAACACATAAGCAATTGTATATATTTGTTTATACAGATTTTAATATGATTAAGGAATGTTCTGTTTAAAACTGTAAAATACAACAGGAATTGTAAACTATGCATCTTATGTTATCAATATAACTAGAATTTAATTGCCCTATCATTTATAAAATATACTCATACCTGCAGACGTACGAAGTCTGACCCTGTGGATTGTCCACATAATCTCCTGGGGTGTCTCATTCAAATGAGGCAGTCCGGGAAGTTGTTTTACAGGTATTGATGCATTTTCCAAAGTGATGGGGAAAACTGAAGATTGGTAGTTAATAATGTGTAGGGGTTATTAACTATATCACAGAGGTTACATGCATTTGTAATTTATATTGATAATGTAATTCTGTGTGTATCATGTTATAATTGATATAAACTGGGTCCTTGTAAGTTAAAATATGCTTAGAGTACATAAATGAATGGTAGAACCTGTATGCTATAAATTTATGAAGACAAATGACAGTTTGTGTGTATTTGTGTAGTAGTTGCAAAGTCTGTGCACGTATTTGTATTGTGCAAGTCTTGAAAGGTCATTCTATAAAAATATTATATGGTTGTGGCATCTCGAGTATGGCCAACAGTATGTTAATTGGTTTATGTATGTAAGCTGAACTGTTAATTAAGAAATGTACTTGTGGGGTGTTATATACATATAGGTTGCTGTTTTAAGTGTTTTATACACTTCTGGGCCATTGAAGTGTGCATAGCATAACAATTAATGTATGCCCATGCCAGCCTATTACACAGACAGTTTGTATGAAAGTGAGCATATGTATATAAATAAGTATTGCAACACACATTACCTCTTTTCTGTGAGTTTGAATTATTTTAGAGTCATTCATCGGTTGTTGTAAGGGATTAAGTCATTATTTATAAATCAATACATGATAATGGCAACGACCTTGGTTTTATAATATTACCTGTTTTGATATATTTATTTATTTATTTATATGTATATATTTATTTATATGTATGTATGTATTGATCATTGACTTAATAATCTAGAGTTTAATGTTTGTGATTTAAGGGGGACACTGGCTTATAATCCGACATATATGTTGAGTCTCATATTCTTTACGTTAAAATAATAAACGGTTAAATGCGTGGACTATGTTAATGATAAGTTATACATATATAATGCAAATATATGCCAGTTTGTAAAATGTATGATCATAGACATTTTTATGTTGACCTGTTTTATATTCTGAATGGTATAAAGTATGCCAGCTGGATTCATGAATGGAAAAATACATTTATATTCAAGCAATATATGTTTGAATCTCTTTTTGAGTGGTGTAGTAATTAGTTAATTTTAAACCAATCAATCTGCTTTTACTTTCAAATAACACTCTGATTAATAAAGTAAAAGAGACTTATGTATCTTCATATACATAAGTTGAGTTTTGATTTTGTATACTGATATTTTTATATTGGTCAAAGAAGAATCCTGGTATTTATTGAGTCAAGGGGGATAAGCCTTGAGAAGTGACTCAAGTTTATGTAAATTGTATGCAAAATAAATTTAAATTTTTTATGGAAATTTGGGTATCACTTCAAGGAAGCAAAGACCAACACGTATTTCCTAATTGAGCCGACAAAAAAGTGTACAACAAGAAAAAGAAAAATAAGTATAATTACCTTGCTGAGGAAGAACATTGAAGGATGAGATAAGCGAATGAAGGAAAAGAAGCGTTTACAAAGGGCATTCGATGGAAGCAAAAGTCATTCAGGTTCAGACCTATCAAAAGGCGGTATTTTACCGCTTACCAGTTCTGCTGAGTTGACCCTGTATCGCTGAAACATTTTTCTATGCAAACAGTACTCTGGCTTCATAACGCTGAGTAAATTAGGTTTCAACTCTAATTCAGGCTTCTTATGATAAACAGACACTGCCTAAAAGATTACAAAGACACATGTGACGTTATTCATATGTCTTTATTTTATCTAGTGTTTTTCAACCAGTAATTTTCAAGAAAGAAAAATATTCAATGATGATATAATAGATACCAGACTCAAAGACGATTGAGTGAAAAGAGTAGTCTTAAGTAAATGAGGCAAATTTGGATAATTTAATATACCAGTAGTAATAATCCATAGATGATTCTATACTTACACGTGAATTAAATCTTTATCATAATTTCTCAGTAACAATCAAGACCTAGTGACATTAAAGAAAATATAGAAATTTGGCTAAGTCCAAGAGTTGGGGTGGATCCACAGATTCTGTTCTAAATTAACCATCCTTAGTGAATACCTAAAGGGATAAGCTTTAAAACATAGAAAAGGGATTAACTAAAGAATAAAGAGACTATATGTGATGAATATTGGATAAAATATAAGGAATTGGAGAAGGTCATGAATCACTAAAGTTTCATATGTTTTATGGGGTTCGGTTAGGCAATCTCCCACCACTTTGAATCTTGTTGTTTGATGATTTTCATTGCGATTTGATGACTTAAAAGCTTAATTACAGCCAATAAAAATTTAAAATAGAGGGAACAAAAAAAATGCTCAGACTCTTGAGTAATTATTATTTTCATATTTTTTACTCATGGAACTATTGTCATTATCAATTTGGGATAGAAATACGTATTAAGATTGCAAGTCCTCATATGTAACGATTCGGAATTTTAACCAATTTGAAATTAGAATTTTGAATACTTAATTTAATTTTTTGGATATAATATTAATTTCATATGATATGAATTTAATATAAATATATTGATCTAAATAATAAGAAATTATCGTGTTTTTACAAATTCGTGTTTGTTAAAACTATTTTGTTAATATGATCTTTTATCAGTTATGAATATGATTTTATGAATATTAGAACTATTGGTATCATTTATTATAAGTGTTGTCTTTGAGTTTCTATAGCATTGTTGAGTAAAATGCTATTAAAGTAGCATCTCCCTTATTTTAGCAAGTGTCTAGGACACTTGTCTACATCCATGGGCCTAAGCATGCATGAGAGACAAGCGTCCCATAAGGTGGCATGGTGCATGTAAAGGAGCATTGCATGTAGGACATATGTCAACATGCATGTTAAGGGAGCTTTAAAATAAGGCAAGTGTCCGATGAAGTGCCCCTTAGAAAATTTAAGTACCCCCTCCTTAACTACTATAAAAAAACACCTAACCATTCCATTTTCATTCACTCCACTTCTCACTCTTCCATCTCCTTCTTGAGTTCTCCATCCATGGCTTCCTAACCTCTTCTCCTCCTCCTCCTTCTCCCATTTTTTCCTCCTTAATTCGGCCATGAGTCACTACCTCCCTCCACTACCACCTTGCTAAAGTTTGTCCACCTCCTCCTTCTCTTATAAAAAAGGAGAAAGAGAATAATATATTATATTATATATACTGGCAAAGAGACTGTTCGACGAAGGGAGTTCTATTAATTTGAAATCCGTCATGAATGTATAAAACCATAAGCGCACGGCGTACACTTATAGTACGTGGCAAATTGTAACAACCCGAAAATCTGGGCCAGTTTAAAAGTTTTATTTTGGCAGTTTTATTGAATTTTGAATATTTAAAATAGATTATTTTAAGTAAGATCGACAAAAATTTTATTTTGAATAGAAATCAAACGTATATATTATATCGATCGTCGTTAGAATATAAGTATTTATTTTAAAATTATAAAAGGAAATGAAAATGGCGCGCTAGTTCGATAATTCGATTTCAAAATTCAAATGAATGTACCAGGTGCAAAATAAACCGGATTTTAGTGAAACCAAAAATATTTGAATCTAATTGAGAATATCTTTCCAACGAATTCGAAAAATCGAAATTTCATAGCGGGAATCAAAAGTTATGCCCAGTTGAAAATTCTGAATAGTCGCTATGGAATTCAGGCCCTTAAAAATGGGAATTTTGCAAACGACCTAGGATTTTGACGAAACCACTTTTGTTGGATCCATGATGTCAAGTTATTGCTAGATTCCAATTTTCGTAATTTTTGAAATCAATATGTGAGCGTGGCAAAGGAAAACGCGGTTGACCAGTTTCAGTTGATTTTAATCGACTGGAAAATGGCCATTTTTCAAACGGTCTCAGAATTCGACGAAGTTAGTTTTATTAGGACCGTTTCGTCAATACGAAGCTAGAAAATATTTTTTGGGAATTTTTAGAGTTAGTATGTGGCCTCGGTAAATTGAAATGCGCGTTCAAATTCAATATATAGAGTTATATTTTGGTTTTGACAAAAACTGATCGAAACAGTCGAATCAGCTTACGAACATATCCCATTGTGTTCGGAATGAGGGTAATTAGCTATGGACGACAGTCGGTGGGCTTGATTTCGAAGTCGAAATAAAAAGATGCTTTTTGAAGATAAATTAACAATTAAATAATTTATATATATATTTTCATATAACCCCCCTTCATTGTTTTCTCCACTCAGAACTAATCGAGATAAAAAAGGGGGGCGCCCCCTCCGAGCCCTTTCGCCACGATGGCGTGGGCCACCGCGCCCCTCCCTCACCTCCTCCCTACGCTTCGCTTCTCTCCCCTTCCCTCTCTCTCCTCTGCGCGATTCGAAGACCCCCCCAGACCTCGATCCCGTCGTTCGAGCCCCCCTCCCCCTCCCCCCCCCCCCTCAGTCGATGCTCTGGCGTCGCGCCACCCACACGACCCCGCATACCCCCTCCCTACCCGCGCGCCTCGCTGGCCTCCTCCTTCTCCGTCCATCTCTCCCTCCCTTCCTCTAAACCGTCGACACCCTGAAAGCCCATCCCCAGCGAAACCCTAGCCGCCTCAGGTCATGACAAGCTATCGCCAACCACCTGCACCTCTTCTTCAACCTCCAACATTCAAATCAGTGAGTTTTCTTTTTAATTTACTTACATTTAGTTATTTTCAGTTTATATGACTTTAAAAATATAACTTTTAATAAATGTAAAGCTGTATTTATGAAGGCGAATAAAGTTTGAATCTTTGTATTAGCAAAGATTAGATTTTTAGAACATGACAAGAATAGATTTTTGTAAAATAAAAGGTTAGTTTTTTTTATAACAAGGAAAGATGTGATTTTTTTTTCATAAGTAGAAGGTTTGATTTTTATCATTAAAAAGATTCGATTTTTATATATTGAATAGCAAAGTAAAGATTCGATTTTTATATATTGAATAGCAAAGTAAAAATTCGATTTTTATATATTGAATAGCAAAGTAAAAAATTCGATTTTTATTTATTGAATAGCAAAGTAAAAATTCGATTTTTATATATTGAATAGCAAAGTAAAAATTCGATTTTTATATATTGAATAGCAAAGTAAAAATTCGATTTTTATATATTGAATAGCAAAGTAAAAATTCGATTTTTATATATTGAATAGCAAAGTAAAAATTCGATTTTTATATATTGAATAGCAAAGTAAAAATTCGATTTTTATATATTGAATAGCAAAGTAAAAATTTGATTTTTATATATTGAATAGCAAAGTAAAAAATTCGATTTTTATATATCGAATAGCGAAATAAAAATGTGATTTTTACATATGTAGAGAATACGGGCAAAGAAAGTGACAAGAGGCGAGAACGGCGAAGATTTCTACAAAGAAGAGTCGAGGCGTTTGATTTAGTTATTCTGTGAGAACTTCTCACTTTTGATTTTATTTTCTAGTTATATAAATATATACTAGGATGCAGACGGTGTTTAGTAGCACCCGACACCCGTCGTCCACAGACCAGGACGGCTTGTATGCTTGTTTGTTTGATTTTGTTGTGTAGTTGATTGTGTGATGTTATGTGAAATGAAAATAAAATATTTATATAGTTGAAAATATTTTATAGTTAAGAATAAAATTTTTAACGTGTATGTAAAATGAAATAAAAATAAACAGATCGGACGATTTGTTTATATACACACATTTGACTGATATTGATTGGGACGATAAATTTTACACATCGCCCAACTGCACAAATAAAATCTGTGTTTGATTGTTTGAAAACCCTACACGGGTATTGGGGTGATATATGACACACACTAATCCCAATAGTTAGTTGTATGTCGATCGATTGATTGACAGGCTGTTATAAGCATTAAATATTTATATTCGATGCTTATACAGTATAGAATGCACTTTGGATGATGGTTGATTATTCATCGTTGTTATTGTATACATGTGTTGTAGAATATCCATATAATTAACATTATATGGTAATTGATTGGGCCTCATTCCAGTTTTGAAAAAGAAAGTTTTGAAAAAGAAATATTTGAAATAGAAATATTTGAAATAGAATATTTGAAAATAGAAATATATGAAGTCTTGTTGATTAGATTGAAGCCATTTTGACGTGAACGATATTTATATCGATTTTATTCATTTTATAATGAATATCGAAAGTGATTTCAAAATCTGATATTTTGAAAAGAATTGAAATTCGAATTAAATTGAATAGTAATGAATTCGAATTAAATTGAATATAAATGAATTCGAATTGAAATAGAATTGAATTGAAAACGAACTGAAATTGAATTCAAAATCGATTTGAATTGAAATCAATTTGAAATGAATTTAAAACGAATTTGTAAGGGAAAATTCAATTTTGATTTGAATTTGAAAAAGAAGTTGAAATCGTTTTGAAAACGAATTTAAAAACGATTTATTAAATACGTTTTAAAAAGGGAATCGACGAAATATATATTATATATATATATAATATAATGGCCTGAATAGAACGCGGCGCACCGCGGTAGTTCGTGAATTTTGACCACTGACTTCGAAGGGATATTATGGGAGATCCGACTATCGGATTCTCCTGAAACCAGAACCGTTGGGTTCGTATCGAAAAGAGCTTTCTAATGAATATTATAAATTTGAAATCTAATGGTTGGATTTGGAATTATGTCCAAATCAAATTTGGAAAAGGTCGCTGTAAGTGCAGTTCGATGGCCGTTGATGGAAATCGACTGTACGGGCCTTGATAAAATTATTAAAAATAGTAATAATTTGTGTAAAACCATAAGAAATGATTTGTGAAGATTTGGGATGAAAAACTCCATATTTGAAAAGATAAAAATAGATTTTTATCGAAATGAACTAGTTTTGAACTAGAATTATAATTCTATTTATTTTTAAATAAATAAATGGGATTTGAAAAGGGTTTTAAAAGTAACCAGAATTTCCAAATATTGAATTGGAATGGATTTGAATCGAAATTTTCTTCGGATTATTTCGATGCTGGATTCCGTGATTATACAGATATTGTTATGGAAATTTAAAAGATATTTATATCGTTATTTCCAATACGATATTTGTTAGTCGTAGAGTTTGATACTGAATATGAGCCGATATAATTTCTATTCAGAGCCTTGTATTTAATATCAAATGTGATTTGGGTTTGTCGTGAATGGTGTCTTCATTAACACTGTTCTTAAGCCCAGTTGAGAAAAAGATTAAATCTTTTATTTAGATTTAATGAAGGGTACCAGTTAAATAATATTTAATTGTAACTGAATTCGAATTGATTCTTGGGTTGATCGTGAACGGTGTTTTGAATAACACTCGTTCTTTAACCCGATAATTAATAGAATGTGATTTTGGGTCGTCGTGAACGGTATCTTCAATAATACCGTTATTAGACCCAACGAAGTTAAGAAAATAAGGAACTAACTAGAGATTAGTTAAGTTGAACGATTTATTGGGTATTGATCTGATGTTGGTTTCGGCCTTCGGGGTTAATATTTAGGGAATTGCTCACTTGCTAATTTACGGTTAGGGACTGATTGAATTATGATGTGATTTTGGGGTTTATCGTGAACCGTGTTTTAAATGACACTGATTCTTTAACCCTGTCAAAGATTAAAACTAAGTGGAGTTTTAATGAATCTTTAATCAGATTGAAAAGATCGAGAATGGAGTATCACCAGTTTTACTCCAGGCGGTAGTTAAATCTTTAATTAGATTTGAACGTGAAATGGTAATTGAATTTACCGATAACACCGTGGTGTTAGATATGAAGTATTACCAGTATTACTTCATGGGATGAATAGGTTGGGATTGGGAAATTAAAACAAATGATTACTTCGGTAAGGTTCGCTAATCCCGACTAGTTTTAATTGATATTCAAAGGAAGATTAAAGAATAAATTTAAAGGAATTTATCTTTGATAAAATTAATGGGAACCTTTCCCTAAGAATTTGAAATTTAGAAACTAACTGTAGGTTAGCTAAGCAGAACAGTTTCCTGGGTATTGATCTGATGTTGGTTTCGGCCTTCGGGGTTAATATTTGGGGAATTTTTCTCTTGTTAATTTACGGTTAGTGACTGATGAATTGAAATGAGGCGTATGTTGTGTTTGTGTAACACTTGTTTATTATATACGCGAGTTGCTAAGAAAGACCGGGTTTATCCCATTCTGAATAACTGAATCAACGATAAGAAATCGAAGATGAAGACGGTGGTCGAAGACCGGAGATCTTCACCTCGTTTGGATGGTAACCGAGGTCCTGATTGGGAGGCATCCCGAAATATGGATAATGAGTGGTGATCGTCCAGACGTACGTGGTGATCGATGGGTTTGCGAGGTATATAGTGCCTCCGGTTTCGTTCAGACCCAGAACGGACTTGCAAATGGACAGTGTGTCTGACATTGGAATTTATTCTGTGTGATTGATAGCTATCAGTTGCACGGTATGAATTGCCTGTGTGGCGTGCTAAGATGCAGCGATCAGGGCTTCTGTTGGAAAGCAAAGTCTTGTGGAGATGATGAAAGCACCGCCTGTGTGGCGTAGCTTTGTGTATAACGTGAAATCGCGAGCCTCACACCCCGGTATGAACCAGAAACGGGAGAAAGGACCTCAGGGAGGGCCTGCGTTTCCTCCTAGCTAGAAGTGGCGTCAGTGGTTTTACATGCCCTGACGAGTTTGACTTATGTGGTTGTTGCTGTTGCGAGGCGCCTCGGTTAGATCGGACGATCCGGGTCCGATGGAGTCATTTGTTGGCTCGCTTACGCCCCAAAGGGCGGCGAAACGTAGTGTTCAGGCATTTTAATCCACATCGGTGGACCGGCCCTGACGATCCAAGGGTCACTCGAGCTTTGATCCTGAGACTCGGGCTAGGCAGTCTCGAATACGGTAAGGACTATCTTTTGCCTTGGTTCATGATGGAAATCCGACTTCCAATACGGGACGTTTCGATTTTAGTTGTAATGCTATATATGGCGACATAGTGGGATGGGGCGCTTATGCCACCTATGATTGATACTTATGATTTGAAGTTGTTTTATACACTATGCACTTATAATAGTATCAAATGATTTGTTTTAAACGTATCAAGCATTCTTGGCTATTATAAGGTAAAATCCCTATCCCCCGGCTTGTGTTGCATTATGTGATAGGACCTGGGTCTTATAATAGCTTCATTTTTTCAAAAAGCATTGCGCTGTTTTGTTATATGCACTGGTATTCTTGGGAGGAAACCCATTCCGTGTTATACGGCGTGGTCCCTTGATATATCTGATTTAAAGTAAAGTTTTAAATAACTGTTTTTGTTCTCACACCAGTCCCATGACTGACCTGGAGTTTATTGTTTTAACCTAAACTCTGGGTGCCCTTATTTTGACATGGGCAGCTAGTAGTTTTGGTTTTGCAGATTTATATTCACAGGATCCTAGTTTACAGCTGGAACGATACTCGGAAAGCTTTGTATCCGCGTATTACTTCTAGTTGTGTATTGTATTATTTTCCGCTGTTATGTAATGTATTGTAATCTCTGATATTTATCAAATGTATATTATTTGTTTATACTCTGTATATTCTTGTATTCTGATGAAATTGTTGTAATATACAATGAAATGTTCTTCCGCCTACGTACTGATGTGGCTTGTCCTCGACTCAGTCCGGGCTTTCCTCGACCGGGGAAGTTCAGGTCTTTTCAGCGTGGTATCAGAGCTTTGGTTTACAAAGCTCAGAGAACAAGACACATTAGAACCATACGAAAGAATTCATCAGATATTGGATTAGTAATATCCAATGGAAATGACTCGTTAGAGATGGGATCAGTAGTATCCTAGAACGAGTGTGAAGAGTATATTAGTAAAATGAAAACAATTTTTGTTTTGAAATTTAAATCAATTATTCGTATTTGATTATTTATTTTAAATTGATTTGGACAACCCAATATATAGAGATTTTGCATATATGTCTTGCAAACATGTATCCGAAGTTTTAATGTATTGGATAGTTATAGAATCGCACTCTAGTGCCCGGGGATAATTCTGGTGACGGGGCACCATCGCCAGTATTCATTTTCGAGTTTTGAAAGTGAGATTTCTATGTATTTCCAATTGACTGGTGTGAGAACCGAAACTAGATAGGGCTTATTGTTATGATTTGGCATCAAAAATCTGATTTTTTGACTATGTATCAAAGTTATGAATTTGAAAAGCTAATCAACTAATTGATTGATGGCCGTGTTGTTGATTATTGGTTGATTAATTAAAATTTGTACCATATAGCCAAATTGAATCAAATTGTGAGTTATATTGAAAATTGGTTGCATTTGCTTGCATATACATGTACTTACATTGAACAGGTCATAGCAAAGAGGCTAGAGCAGAAGAATAAAATTGTTTGCCCGACAAATAGGTACATGTTTACCATAATTTACTGTTTTGTTTGGGTGATGATGATTTTATGAGCCGATTGGCTAGCCGCTTGGCTTTTTCTTTTTCTTTTTGAGATCAGAGGACTTGTATGGCAATTTCAGGATTTTCCCCGTGCTCCCGATGCAGGGGAGGTTATGGCGAAATTTTTCGAAAATTTAGGGTGTTAGCCAAATTTTTGAAAAATTTGAAAAGTTCTTAGAAACTGAAAAGTTGAAGAACTTAAGCCGTAGTCAAAATAATGAAAGTAGAGTTGGTTAATCAAACCACTTTCAACTTTGTTCCTTTTCAGGGACGAAAAGTTTTAAGTGGGGGAGATTGTAACAACCCGAAAATCTGGGCCAGTTTAAATTTTTTATTTTGGTAGTTTTATTGAATTTTGAATATTTAAAATAGATTATTTTAAGTAAGATCGACGAAAAATTTATTTTGAATAGAAATCGAACGTATATATTATATCGATCGTCATTAGAATATAAGTATTTATTTTAAAATTATAAAAGGAATTGAAAATGGCGCGGTAGTTCGATAATTCAATTTCAAAATTCAAATGAATGTACCGGGTGCAAAATAAACCAGATTTTAGTGAAACCAAAAATATTTGAATCTAATTGAGAATATCTTTCCAACAAATTCGAAAAATCGGAATTTCATAGCGGAAATCAAAAGTTATGCCTAGTTGAAAATTCTGAATAGTCGCTATGGAATTCAGGCCCTTAAAAATGGGAATTTTGCAAACGACCTCGGATTTCGACGAAACCACTTTTGTTGGATCCGTGATGTCAAGTTATTTCTAAATTCCAATTTTCGTAATTTTTGAAATCAATATGTGAGCGTGGCAAAGGAAAACGCATTTGACCAGTTTCAGTTAATTTTAATCGACTGAAAAATGGCCATTTTTCAAACGGTCTCAGAATTCGATGAAATTAGTTTTATTAGGACCGTATCGTCAATACGAAGCTAGAAAATATTTTTCGGTGATTTTTAGAGTTAGTATGTGGCCCCGGTAAATTGAAATGCACGTTCAAATTCAATATACAGGGTTATATTTTGGTTTTGACGAAAACTGATCGAAACAGTCGAATCAGCTTACGATACATATCCCATTGTGTTCGGAATGGGGGTAATTAGCTATGGACGACAGTTGGTGGGCTTGATTTCGAAGTCGAAATAAAAAGATGCTTTTTGAAGATAAATAAACAATTAAATAATTTTCATATATATTTTTTCATATACCCCCCCCCTCGTTCATTGTTTTCTCCACTCAGAACTAATCGAGATAAAAAAAAGGGGGGCGCCCCCTCCGACCTCATTATCCAGCGATGGCGTGGGTCACCGCGCCCCTCCCTCACCTCCTCCCTGCGCTTCTCTTCTCTCCCCTTCCCTCTCTCTCCTCTGCGCGATTCGAAGACCCCCCCCCCCCCAGACCTCGATCCCATCATTCGAGCCCCCCCTCCCCTCCCCCCTCATCGACGCTCTGGCGTCGCGCCACCCACACGACCCCGCAGACCCCCTCCCTACCCGCGCGCCTCCCTGGCCCCCTCCTTCTCCGTCCATCTCTCCCTCCCTTCCTCTAAACCGTCGACACCCTGAAAGCCCATCCCCAGCGAAACCCTAGCCGCCTCAGGTCATGACAAGCTATCGCCAACCACCTGCACCTCTTCTTCAACCTCCAACATTCAAAAATCAGTGAGTTTTCTTTTTAATTTACTTACATTTAGTTATTTTCAGTTTATATGACTTTAAAAATATAATTTTTAATAAATGTAAAGCTGTATTTATGAAGGCGAATAAAGTTTGAATCTTTGTATTAGCAAAGATTAGATTTTTAGAACATGACAAGAATAGATTTTTGTAAAATAAAAGGTTAGTTTTTTTTATAACAAGGAAAGATGTGATTTTTTTCATAAGTAGAAGGTTTGATTTTTTTTCATTAAAAAGATTCGATTTTTATATATTGAATAGCAAAGTAAAAATTCGATTTTTATATATTGAATAGCAAAGTAAAAATTCGATTTTTATATATTGAATAGCAAAGTAAAATTTTGATTATTGAATAGCAAAGTAAAAAATTCGATTTTTATATATTGAATAGCAAAGTAAAAAATTCGATTTTTATATATTGAATAGCAAATTAAAAATTCGATTTTTATATATTGAATAGCAAAGTAAAAATTCGATTTTTATATATTGAACAGCAAAGTAAAAATTCGATTTTTATATATTGAACAGCAAAGTAAAAATTCGATTTTTATATATTGAACAGCAAAGTAAAAATTTGATTTTTATATATTGAACAGCAAAGTAAAAATTCGATTTTTATATATTGAATAGCAAAGTAAAAATTCGATTTTTATATATTGAATAGCAAAGTAAAAAATTCGATTTTTATATGTCAAATAGCGAAGTAAAAATGTGATTTTTACTTATGTAGAGAATACGGGCAAAGAAAGTGACAAGAGGCGAGAACGGCGAAGATTTCTATAAAGAAGAGTCGAGGCATTTGATTTAGCTATTCTGTGAGAACTTCTCACTTTTGATTTTATTTTCTAGTTATATAAATACATACTAGGATGCAGACGGTGTTTAGTAGCACCCGACACCCGTCGTCCACAGACCATGGACGGCTTGTATGCTTGTTTGTTTGATTTTGCTGTGTAGTTGATTGTGTGATGTGATGTGAAATGAAAATAAAATATTTATATAGTTGAAAATATTTTATAGTTAAGAATAGAATTTTTAACGTGTATGTAAAATGAAATAAAAATAAACAGATCGGACAATTTGTTTATATACACACATTTGACTGATATTGATTGGGACGATAAATTTTACACATCGCCCAACTGCACAAATAAAATCTGTGTTTGATTGTTTGAAAACCCCACACGGGTATTGGGGTGATATATGACATACACTAATCCCAATAGTTAGTTGTATGTCGATCGATTGATTGACAGGCTGTTATAAGCGTAAAATATTTATATTCGATGCTTATACAGTGTAGAATGCACTTTGGATGATGGTTGATTATTCATCGTTGTTATTGTATACATGTGTTGTAGAAAATCCATATAATTAACATTATATGGTAATTGATTGGGCCTCATTGCAGTTTTGAAAAAGAAAGTTTTGAAAAAGAAATATTTGAAATAGAAATATTTGAAATAGAATACTTGAAAATAGAAATATATGAAGCCGTGTTGATTAGATTGACGCCATTTTGACGTGAACGATATTTATATCGATTTTATTCATTTTATAGCGAATATCGAAAGTGATTTCAAAATCTGATATTTTGAAAAGAATTGAAATTCGAATTAAATTGAATAGAAATGAATTCGAATTAAATTGAATATAAATGAATTCGAATTGAAATTGAATTGAATTGAAAACGAACTGAAATTGAATTCAAAATCGATTTGAATTGAAATCAATTTGAAATGAATTTAAAACGAATTTGTAAGGGAAAATTCAATTTTGATTTGAATTTGAAAAAGAAGTTGAAATCGTTTTGAAAACGAATTTAAAAACGATTTATGAAATACGTTTTAAAAAGGGAATCGACGAAATATATATTATATATATAATATAATGGCCTGAATAGAACTCTCCACGCCGCGGTAGTTCGCGAATTTCGACCATTGACTTCGAACGGATATTACGGGAGATCCGACCGTCGTATTCTCCTGAAACCGGAACCTTTGGGTTCGTATCGAAAAGAGCTCTCTAATGAATATTAGAAATTTGAAATCTAACGGTTGGATTTGGAATTATGTCCAAATCAAATTTGGAAAAGGTCGATGTAAGTGCAGTTCGATGGCCGTTGATGAAAATCGACTGTACGGGCCTTGATAAAATTATTAAAAAAATGTAATAATTTGTGTAAAATCATAAGAAATGAATTGTGAAGATTTGGGATGAAAAAATACATATTTGAAAAGATAAAAATAGATTTTTATTGAAATGAACTAGTTTTGAACTAGAATTATAATTCTATTTATTTTTAAATAAATAAATGGGATTTGAAAAGGGTTTTAAAAGTAACCAGAATTTCCAATATTTGAATTGGAATGGATTTGAATCGAAATTGTCTTCGGATTATTTCGATGTAGGATTCCGTGATTATGCAGATATTGTTATGGAAATTTGAAAGATATTTATATCGTTATTTCCAATACGATATTTGTTAGTCGTAGAGTTTGATATTGAATATGAGCCGATATAATTTCTATTCAGAGCCTTGTATTTAATATCGAATGTGATTTTGGGTTTGTCTTGAATGGTGTCTTCATTAACACTGTTCTTAAGCCCAGTTGAGAAAAAGATTAAATCTTTTATTTAGATTTAATGAAGGGTACCAGTTAAATAATATTTAATTGTAACTGAATTCGAATTGATTCTTGGGTTGATCGTGAACGGTGTTTTGAATAACACTCGTTCTTTAACTCGATAATTAATAGAATGTGATTTTGGGTCGTCGTGAACGGTATCTTCAATAATACCGTTATTAGACCCAACGAAGTTAAGAAAATCAGAAACTAACTGTATATTAGTTAAGTTGAACGGTTTCTTGGGTATTGATCTGATGTTGGTTTCGGCCTTCGGGGTTAATATTTAGGGAATTGCTCACTTGCTAATTTACGGTTAGGGACTGATTGAATTGTGATGTGATTTTGGGGTTTATCATGAACCGTGTTTTAAATGACACTGATTCTTTAACCCTGTCAAAGATTAAAACTAAGTGGAGTTTTGATGAATCTTTAATTAGATTGAAAAGATCGAGAATGGAATATCACCATTTTTACTCCAGGCGGTAGTTAAATCTTTAATTAGATTTGAACGTGAAATGGTAATTGAATTTACCGATAACACCGTGGTGTTAGATATGAAGTATTACCAGTATTACTTCATGGGATGAATAAGTTGGGATTGGGAAATTAAAATAAATGATTACTTCGGTAAGGTTCGTTAATCCCGACTAGTTTGAATTGATATTCAAAGGAAGATTAAAGAATAAATTTAAAGGAATTTATCTTTGATAAAATTAATGGGAACCTTTCCCTAAGAATGTGAAATTTAGAAACTAACTGTAGGTTAGCTAAGCAGAACAGTTTCCTGGGTATTGATCTGATGTTGGTTTCGGCCTTCGGGGTTAATATTTGGGGAATTTTTCTCTTGTTAATTTACGGTTAGTGACTGATGAATTGAAATGGGGCGTATGTTGTGTTTGTGTAACACTTGTTTATTATATACGCGAGTTGCTCAGAAAGACCGGGTTTATCCCATTCTGAATAACTGAATCGACGATAAGAAATCGAAGATGAAGACGGTGGTCGAAGACCGGAGATCTTCACCTCGTTTGGATGGTAACCGAGGTCCTGATTGGGAGGCATCCCGAAATATGGATAATGAGTGGTGATCGTCCAGACGTACGTAGTGATCGATGGGTTTGCGAGGTATATAGTGCCTCCGGTTTCGTTCAGACCCAGAACGGACTTGCAAATGGACAGTGTGTCTGACATTGGAATTTATTCTTTGTGATTGATAGCCATCAGTTGCGCGGTATGAATTGCCTGTGTGGCATGTTAAGATGCAGTGATCAGGGCTTCTGTTGAAAAGCAAAGTCTTGTGGAGATGATCAAAGCACCGCCTGTGTGGCGTAGCTTTGTGTATAACGTGAAATCGCGAGCCTCACACCCCGGTATGAACCAGAAACGGGAGAAAGGACCTCAGGGAGGGCCTGCGTTTCCTCCTAGCTAGAAGTGGCGTCAGTGGTTTTACACGCCCTGACAAGTTTGACTTATGTGGTTGTTGCTGTTGCGAGGCGCCTCGGTTAGATCGGACGATCCGGGTCCGATGGAGTCATTTGTTGGCTCGCTTACGCCCCAAAGGGCGGCGAAACGTAGTGTTCAGGCATTTTAATCCACATCGGTGGACCGGCCCTGACGATCCAAGGGTCACTCGAGCTCTGATCCTGAGACTCGGGCTAGGCAGTCTCGAATTCGGTAAGGACTATCTTTTGCCTTGGTAAATGGCGAAAATCCAACTTCCAATACAGGACGTTTCGATTTTAGTTGTAATCCTATATATGGCGACATAGTGGGATGGGGCGCTTATGCCGCCTATGATTGATACTTATGATTTGAAGTTGTTTTATACACTATGCACTTATAATAGTATCAAATGATTTGTTTTAAACGTATCAAGCATTCTTGGCTATTATAAGGTAAAAACCCAAACCCCCGGCTTGCGTTGCATTATGTGATAGGACCTGGGTCTTATAATAGCTTCATTTTTTCAAAAAGCATTGCGCTGTTTTGCTATATGCACTGGTATTCTTGGGAGGAAACCCGTTCCGTGTTATACGGCATGGTCCCTTGATATATCTGATTTAAAGTAAAGTTTTAAATAACTGTTTTAGTTCTCACACCAGTCCCATGACTGACCTGGAGTTTATTGTTTTAACCTAAACTCTGGGTGCCCTTATTTTGACATGGGCAGCTAGTAGTTTTGGTTTTGCAGATTTATATTCACAGGATCCTAGTTTACAGCTGGAACGATACTCGGAAAGCTTTGTATCCGCGTATTACTTCTAGTTGTGTATTGTATTATTTTCCGTTGCTATGTAATGTATTGTAATCTCTGATATTTATCGAATGTATATTATTTGTTTATACTCTGTATATTCTTGTATTCTGATGAAATTGTTGTAATATACAATGAAATGTTCTTCCGTCTACGTACTGATGTGGCTTGTCCTCGACTCAATCCGGGCTTTCCTCGAACGGGGAAGTTCGGGTCGTTTCACAAATACGGGTCGATCCATGGAGAAAGAAATAATTTTAGATTTCACTTAATCAAATTATACCACTTCAGATTTTGGTTAACTAAAAATTATACGTAACACCCCTAGGTTCGGAGTGGAATTAGTAGTCCCATATCGCGGAATTTGGGTATGAAGTGGGAACTTATATAGTAAAGCTCCTCCTTAAGAAAGTGCCGAGGGCTTTTAAGGAACAAAACCCACACCTATATGGTGCTAAGTTAGGAACAATATCTTGCACAAATTAAGGAGCAGGATATTACAGTGGTATCAGAGGCAATACCCAGCCGAAATTGTGGCTCGTGCGTCGACCACAACGCCTGGGTGAAGTGTTCGTGAGCCAACGGGGGCGTTGGGCTCTGAAGGGGGGGGGGGAGATTGTAACACCCCTAGGTTCGGAGAGGAATTAGTAGTCCCACATTGTGGATTTGGGTATGAAGTGGGAACTTATATAGTAAAGCTCCTCCTTAAGAAAGTGTTGAGGCCTTTTGAGGAACAAAACCCCACACCTATATGGTGGCTAAGTTGGGGACAATACCTTTCACGGATTAAGGAGCGGGCTGTTACATTATAAAACTAACAAAGAGAACAAGTTGAAAGTTAACAAATGAAATGAGAGCAATTTAGAAGCAACTTCGCCCTCATGATCATATAAACCAACATACAATGATTTCATGATCTCTCGATTGATCTTTTGTGTAATTAGTTAGTGTACTTATCATAAGTAGGACCTAATTATGTTATTAGTTAACACACTTAAACCATCAAACTTTAATACACTCTCTAATTCACAATTATACTTTCACGAAATGACAAGAAAATTTGAAATTAAATTTTACTTTAAGTATACTCTATTTACTATTAATTTTGTAATATAGAGTATCAAATTTGAATTTTAATCACACTTCAATTACCATATTTATGTGTATATGAAGAGGCAATCTTTTATTTATGTTAACTAAACATAGCGTATGTATTGTTAACAACATAGACTATCAAAACCAAAACTCAAACAACCATGTAATTACTACTTCAACCATACCATTAAGCATAGAAAGAAAGCATAAAAATCAAAAAATGTTGCATCTATGTAATCAAGAGAGCTTCATTACCCTAAGTTGATGGAGATAAGCTTCTAATACTTGCTATCATATTAACTGTAATAACCCGGAAAATCTTGGCCAGTTTAAAATTTTTATTTTGGCAATTTTAGCGAATTTCGAATATTTAAAATAGATTATTTTAAATAATATCGAGAAAATTTATTTTGAATAGAATTAGAACGTATATATTTATACGCGTCGTGTTAGAATATAAATAATTATATATAATTATAAATAGAGTTGAAAATGGCGCGGTAGTTCGATAATTCGATTTCAAACTTCAATTGAATGTACCGGGTGCAAAACAACCCGGATTTTAGTGAAACCAAAAACATTAGGATCTAATTGATAATATCTTTCCAACGAATCCGAAAAATCAAGATTTCATAGCGGGAATCAAAAGATATGTCCAGTTGAAAATTCTGAATAGTCGCTATGGAATTCGGGCCCTTAAAAAATTGAAATTTTGCAAACAACCTCGGATTTCGACGAAACCACTTTTGTTGGATCCGTGATGTCAAATTATTGCTAGATTCCAAATTCCATAATTTTTCGAATCAATATGTGAGCGTGGCAAAGGAAACCATGTTTGATCAGTTTCAGTTGATTTTAATCGACTGGAAATTGGCCATTTTTCAAACGGTCTCAGAATTTGACGAAACTAGTTTTGTTAGGACCGTATCGTTAATACGAAGCTAGAAAATATTTTTCCAGAATTTTTAGAGTTAGTATGTGACCCCGGTAATTTGAAATGTACGTTTAAAATTCAATATAGTGATTTAAATGTAAATTCAAGGGAAACTGATCGTAACAATCGAATCAGCTTGTGATACAAATACCATTGTGTTCGAAATGGGGGTAATTAGCTAAGGGCGACAGTCATTGGGTTTTGTTTGGGGTTCGGATAAAAAGTCAACATCTAAGAGAATAAAAATATATATATTTAATAATATAATATATATATATATATTTACCCATAGCCCCCACTCCTTTCCCTTTCTCCTCACTCTGTCAAAACCGAAAGAAGAAAATAAAAAAAAACCGTCAGTTGAATCGCGTCGCCCTCCACCTCAACTACCTCCGCCGCCGTCGAAGTGGCACCACCGACGCCATCGAGACCCCCCCTCGACGTTCTCTCTCCTCCCTTCTCTATCTTGCCTCCGTTAAAGCCTGAACCCGCCGAACCCTAAACCCCCAATTCGAGACCGCGAACCCTACAGGCGCCACCACCGGCCTGTTTCCCCTCCCCACTACCCGCTCGACCCCGACGCTGACAGCCAGGCCCAACAACCCTCCACCGAAGGAATTACAGTGAGTTTCCTTTATTTTATTTTCAATTTTAGTTTATTTATTTCGTTTAGTTTTGTCTAGCTAATTCATATATAAAAATAAGGTTTAACTTCAGTTTAAGAATATATATGAAAGGTATAATTTTTAATGTCGGAAAGAAGTGATAAAGTTATGATTTTTATAGTATAGAAAGTATAAAAATGCGATTTTTATATAGGTAGAGAACTAAAAATGTAACTTTTTATATGATAGGAATAATAAAAAATGATTTTTATATTATAGGAGATGTAAAAATATGACTCTTGTTTATGTAGGGAATTAAAAATATAATTTTTACATGATAGGAATATTAAAGATAGCATCTTTATTTGTGTAGAAAAATAAAAATTTGATTTTTATAATGAAGTGAAATATAATTTTTCTATAGAAAGAGTGAAAAAAATATAAAGGCGAAATCTTTATTTATATAAAGGCGAAATCTTTATTTTTATAAAGGCGAAATCTTTATTTTTATAAAGGCGAAATCTTTATTTTTATAAAGGCAAAATCTTTAAAATTGAAAAGGCGAAATCTTTATAGTCGAAAAGGCGAGACCTTTATATAGAGAATAACGATGTAAAAATAGAATTTTTATCTATATGATATAAATTGAATAACATAATTAAAATTTGATTTTTACTGATTGAATAACATAATAAAAATTCAATTTTTATATATTGAATAGCAAGATAAAAATTTGATTTTTATATATTGAATAACATAGTAAAAATTCGATTTTTATATATAGAATAGCGTAGTAAAACTTCGATTTTTACATATGTAGTGGCTACAGCAACGAAGATGACAAAAATGCGATAACGATGAAGATTTCTATCAAAGAAGAGTCAAGATGATTGGATAGCTAACTGTGAGAATTTCTCACTCTTCAATTTCTTTTCTAATTATATATATACTAGGATGTAGACGGTGTTTAGTAGCACCCGACACAATCGTCCACAGACCATGGACTTGTTTGTTTGATTGCAAAAATTAGTTAGATTATTTGGTTTGAATTGAATTGTTTGGTGAAATGAAATTGATTTGATTGATGTGTGAATGGCGTGGGCCTTCACTAGACCGGGGATAAGGCTAGGCCTCGTCCCGTTTCTAGTATCGTGCCGTTATGCCGCCGAAATTTTCTAAAATATGTTAGAAAAATAAAAATATCATTTTATTTAAAGAATGAACTGAATAGAAATTCATATGTTAAAATAAAATGTTTTATCGTTAAAAATATAATTTTTAACGTGAATATGAATATAGTGAATGTGAATAAATAAATATTCATTTACAAACCGGACGGTTTGTTTATGTACAGTGATTTGACTGACATTGATTGGGACGATAAATTTTACACATCGCCCAACTGCAAAAATAAAATCTGTGTTTGATTGTTTGAAACCCCACACGGGTGTTGGGATGAAATATGAAGTTCACTCATCCTGATTTATTAAATATGTCGATCGATTGATTGACAGGCTGTTATAAGCGTTAGATATCTATATTTGATGCTTATACAGTGTAGTGCACTTTGGTTGATGGTTGATTATTTCCAATGCTATTATATACGTGTGATGTATGAAAAGTCCATATAATTAATATTATATGGTGATTGATTGAGCCTCATTCCAATTTAGAAAATAAAGAATATTATAATATAAAGGTTCATGTGTTGACTGTACTCATCCGTTGAGATTAGTCATGTGTTGAACGAAATATTTTTATAATAAAATTTATATCTTTATCAATATAATATAAAGGTTCATGTGTTGACTGTACTCATCCGTTGATATTAGTCATGTGTTGAACGAAATATTTTTATAATAAAATTTATATTTTTATCAATATAATATAAAGGTTCATGTGTTGACCGTACTCATCCGTTGAGATTAGTCATGTGTTGAACGAAATATTTGAAATAGAAATATTTTGATAAAAAGAAATATTTGAAATAGAATATTTGAAAATAGAAATATATGAAACCGTGTTGGTTAGATTGACGCCATTTTGACGTGAACGATATTTATATCGATTTTATTCGTTTTAAAATGAATATTGAAAAGTGATTTCGAAAACGCATATTTTGAAATGAAATTTGAATTGAATCGAATAGAAAACCAATTTGAATTGAATCGAATAGAAAACCAATTTGAATTGAATCGAATAGAAAACCAATTTGAATTGAATCGAATAGAAAACCAATTTGAATTGAATCAAATAGAAAACCAATTTGAATTGAATCGAATAGAAAACCAATTTGAATTGAATCGAATAGAAAACCAATTCGAATTGAATCAAATAGAAAACCAATTTGAATTGAATCGAATAGAAAACCAATTTGAATTGAATCGAATAGAAAACCAATTCGAATTGAAATGAATTCAAATTGAATTGAAACTTGAATTGAATAGAAATGAATTTTAAAACGAATTTATAGGAAAGATTCAATTTTGATTTGAATTGAGATGGAAGTTGAAATTGTTTTTGAAACGAATTCAAAACTATTTATAAAATTCGTTTTAAATAGAAATCGACGAAACATATATTATATATATAATATAATGGCCTGAATTGAACGCGCCGCGCCGCGGCAGTTCGTAAATTTCGACCATTTATTTCAAACGGACATTACGGGAGATCCGACCGTCGGATTCTCCTAAAACCGGAACCGTTGGGTTCGTATCGAAAAGAGCTTTCTAACGAATATTAGAAATCCAAAATCTAACGGTTGGATTTGGAGGTACGTCCAAATCAAATTCGAAAAAGGTCGCTATAGGTGCAGTTCGATGGCCGTTGTTGGAAATCGACCGTACGGGCCTTGATAAAATTATTAAAAATAGTAATAATTCATCTAAAATCATAAGAAAGGATTTGAGAAAAATTGGGGTGAAAAGTTCCATATTTGAAAAGATAAAAATGGATTTTTATCGAAATGAACTAGTTTTGAACTAAATTCAAAACCCAATTATTTTTAAATAAATAAATTAGATTTAAAAAGGGGTTTTAAATAATCGGAATTTCTAATATATTTGATTGGATTTGAAATGGGTTTATCGTGAACGGTGTTTTAAATAACACTAGTTCTTTAACCCGATAATAAATAGAATGTGATTTGGGTTTGTCGTGAACTGTGTTTCAAATGACATTAGTTCTTTAACCCAGTAAAAGGAGTTTTAATGAATCTGCAATTAAATTGAAATGTGAATCTATAATCTAAATTATCAAATTTAGAAATGAGCGAGAATGGAGTATCGCCAGTTTTGCTCCAAAGCGATAGTTAAATCTTTAATTAGATTTGAACGTGAAATGGTAATTAATTTTACCAACAACACTGTGGTGTTAAATATGGAGTATTACCAGTTTTTCTTCATGGGATGGATAGGTTGGGATTGGGAAATAAAATAAATAACTACTTCGGTGTGGTTCGCTAATCTCGACTAGTTTAGAAAATCAAAATTTGGTTTGAAATGACATCCAAAGGAAGATTAAAGGATAAATTTTAAAGAATTTATCTTGGATAAAATTAACGGGAACCTTTCCCTAGGAATATTCTGAACTGGAATGAGGCGTATGTTGTGTTTGTGTAACATTTGTTTTCAATATACGCGGGTTGTTCGGAAAGTCCGGGTTTATACCCATTCTGAATAACCGATTCGACGATATGTCGAAGATGAAGACGGTGGTCGAAGACCGGAAGTCTTCACATCGTTTGGATAATTACTGACGATCCTGATTGGGCTGTACACCCAAGAGGATGGAAATAGTTGGTGGTCGTCCAGACGTACCTGGAGATGGATGGATATGCGAGGAAAGTGCCTCCGGTTTCGTTCAGACCCAGAACGAACTTGTAAATGGATTGCGTGTCTGACATTGGATTTTATTCTATGTTGATTGATTTCTGTTAAATATATATCTGTTTGGCGGCGGAGAATTTATTCTCTTGCTTAACATCCTTCTCTGAGACGTACGAGCTTAGAGGTTATATATCGATAGATATCAATCGCATAGCATGAATTGCCTGTGTGGCACGCTGAGTTGCATAGATCAAGGCTTCTGTTGAAAAGCAAAGTCTTGTGGTTGATGATCAAAGCACGGCCTACGTGGCAGCTTTGTGTATAACGTGAATTCGCGAGCCTCACACCTCGGTATGAGTCAAAAACGGGATACGGACTGCAGGGAGAGCACGACGTTTCTTTCTAGCTTTGGTGGTGTCAGTGACTTACCAGCCCTAACATTTATATACTTTTCACCTTTGTGGTTGTTGGATGAGGCGCCTCGATTTTAGGTCTGTAAGGACCGGGAAACGTGTGTTCAGGAATTGCCAATCCTCTAACGTAAGTGAGGACCGGCCCTGAAGATCCAAGGGTTGCCCAGAGTGCGTAGCCCTGGGACATTTGCTAGAGTGTCTCGAACACGGAGAGGAGCTTGCCCCTTGCCTCGACTCATGACGAAAATCCAATTTCCAATACGTGTATTGCGGTTTTAATAGTAGAACTAGTATGGCGACATGATATATGGTACCAATGCCGTCTATGATTTATATTTATGATTGAAATTGTTTTGACACTATACACTTATTATAGTATCAAATGATTTGTTTTAAACGTACCAAGCATGTTTGGCTATTATAAGGGAAAACCCTATCCTCCGGCTTGCGTTGCATTGTGTGATGGGACCTGGGTCTTATAATAGCTTCATTTTTCGAAAAAGCATTGCGCTGTTTATTCTATGCACTGGTATTCTTGGGAGGAAACCCGTTCCGTGTTATACGGCGTGGTCCCTTAAATTACTCTCTTTTAAAGTAAAGTTTTAAATAACTGTTTTAGTTCTCACACCAGTCACATGACTGACCTGGAGTTTATTGTTTTAACCTAAACTCTGGGTGCCCCTATTTTCCGCATGGGCAGCTAGTAGTTTTGGTTTTGCAGATTTATATTCATAGGATCCTGATTTACAGCTGGAATGATATCCGGAAAGCTCAGTATCCGTATATCACCTTCAGTTGTGCTTTGTATTATTTTCCGCTGCTATGTAATTTATTGTAATCTCTGATATTTATCAAATGTAATTTATTCATTTATACTCTGTATATTCTTGTATCTAATGGAATTGTTGTAATAACAAGGAAATGTTCTTCCGTCTGCGTTCTGTTGTGTGTTGTTCTCAAAGTATCCGCCCTTTCCTTAACGGGGAAGAAACGGGTCCTCACATTTGGTATCAGAGCTTTGGTTTACAGAGCTAGAGAACAAGACACATTAGAACCATACGAAAGAATTCATCAGATATTGGATTAGTAATATCCAATTAGAATGACTCGTTAGAAATAGGATCCGTAGTATCCTAGAACGATTGTGAAGAGTATATTTTTCAAATGAAAACAATTTTTGTTTTGGAAATTTAAACCATTTTATACGTATTTGATTATTTATTTATTTTGAATATGGACAATCGGGTATATAAAGGTTTTGCATATACGCATCATGAACGTATATTCGATGTTTTAATATACTGGATAGATATAGAATCACATTCTAGATGCCCGGAGATGTTCTGATGGTGGTTCGAAACATCATCAGCATTTATTTTCGAGTGACGAAGGTGTGATTTCTATATATTTCTATTAGACTGGTGTGAGAACCAAAACTTATATAGCTAGAACACATTGTTGTGAATTGGCATCAAAAACAAGATTTTTTGTATATGTATCAAATTATGAATTTGAAACTCTAATCCACTAATTGATCGATGTTTGTGTTGTTTGTTTATTTGTTTGATAATTTTGAACCATTATGCCTAATTTAATCAAATATTGAATTGTATTGAAAATTGGTCGCATTTGCTTGCATATACATGTACTTAACTTGAACAGGTCATAGCAAGGAGGCTAGAGCCAGAGAATAAAATTTGTTTGCCTGACAAATAGGTACATGTTTACTACATAATTTACTTTTTTGTTTGGGTGATGATGATTTTATGAGCCTATTGGCTAGCCGCTTGGCTTTTTCTTTTTCTTTTTGAGATCAGAAGGCCTATATGGCAATTTCGGGGTTTTCCCGTGGCTCCCGGTGCAGGGGAGGTTATGGCGAAATTTTTCGAAAATTTAAGGTGTTAGCCAAATTTTTGAAAATTTGAAAATTCTCAAAAACTGAAAAGTTGGAGAATGGAAGCCAGATCGAACGTAGAGTTGATTAATCAAACCACTTTCGACTTTGTTCCTTTTCGGGGACGAAAAGTTTTAAGTGGGGGAGATTGTAATAACCCGGAAAATCTGGGCCAGTTTAAAATTTTTATTTTGGCAATTTTAGCGAATTTTGAATATTTAAAATAGATTATTTTAAATAATATCGAGAAAATTTATTTTGAATAGAATTAGAACGTATATATTTATACGCGTCGTGTTAGAATATAAATAATTATATATAATTATAAATAGAATTGAAAATGGCGCGATAGTTCGATAATTCGATTTCAAACTTCAATTGAATGTACCGGGTGCAAAACAACCCGGGTTTTAGTGAAACCAAAAACATTAGGATCTAATTGATAATATCTTTCCAACGAATCCGAAAAATCAAGATTCCATAGCGGGAATCAAAAGATATGTCCAGTTGAAAATTCTGAATAGTCGCTATGGAATTCGGACCCTTAAAAAATTGAAATTTTGCAAATGACCTCGGATTTCGACGAAACCACTTTTGTTGGATCCGTGATGTCAAATTATTGCTAGATTCCAAATTTCATAATTTTTCGAATCAATATGTGAGCGTGGCAAAGGAAACCGCGTTTGATCAGTTTTAGTTGATTTTAATCGACTGGAAATTGGCCATTTTTCAAACGGTCTCAGAATTTGACGAAACTAGTTTTGTTAGGACCGTATCGTCAATACGAAGCTAGAAAATATTTTTCGAGAATTTTTAGAGTTAGTATGTGACCCCGGTAATTTGAAATGTACGTTTAAAATTCAATATAGTGATTTAAATGTAAATTCAAGGGAAACTAATCGTAACAACCGAATCAGCTTGTGATACAAATCCCATTGTGTTCGGAATGGGGGTAATTAGCTAAGGGCGACAGTCATTGGGTTTTGTTTGGGGTTCGGATAAAAAGTCAACATCTAAGAGAATAAAAAAATATATATTTAATAATAATATATATATATATATATATATTTACCCATAGCCCCCTCTCCTTTCCCTTTCTCCTCACTCTGTCAAAACCGAAAGAAGAAAAAAAAGAAAAAAAAACCGTCAGTTGAATCGCGTCGCCCTCCACCTCAACTACCTCCGCCGCCGTCGAAGTGGCACCACCGACGCCATCGAGACCCCCCCCCCTCGACGTTCTCTCTCCTCCCTTCTCTGTCTTGCCTCCGTTAAAGCCCGAACCCGCCGAACCCTAAACCCCCAATTCGAGACCGCGAACCCTACAGGCGCCACCACCGGCCTGTTTCCCCTCCCCACTACCCTCTCGACCCCGACGCTGACAGTCAGGCCCAACAACCCTCCATCGAAGGAATTACAGTGAGTTTCCTTTATTTTATTTTCAATTTTAGTTTATTTATTTCGTTTAGTTTGGTCTAGCTAATTCATATATAAAAATAAAGTTTAACTTCAGTTTAAGAATATATATGAAAGGTATAATTTTTAATGTCGGAAAGAAGTGATAAAGTTATGATTTTTATAGTATAGAAAGTATAAAAATGCGATTTTTATATAGGTAGAGAACTAAAAATGCAATTTTTTATATGAAAGGAATAATAAAAAATGATTTTTATATTATAGGAGATGTAAAAATATGACTCTTGTTTATGTAGAGAACTAAAAATATAATTTTTACATGATAGGAATATTAAAGATAGCATCTTTATATGTGTAGAAAAATAAAAATTTGATTTTTATAATGAAGTGAAATATAATTTTTCTATAGAAAGAGTGAAAAAAATATAAAGGCGAAATCTTTATTTATATAAAGGCGAAATCTTTATTTTTATAAAGGCAAAATCTTTAAAATTGAAAAGGCGAAATCTTTATAATCGAAAAGGCGAGACCTTTATATAGAGAATAACGATGTAAAAATAGAATTTTTATCTATATGATATAAATTGAATAACATAATAAAAATTTGATTTTTATATATTGAATAACATAATAAAAATTCGATTTTTATATATTGAATAGCAAGATAAAAATTTGATTTTTATATATTGAATAACATAGTAAAAATTCGATTTTTATATATTGAATAGCGTAGTAAAAATTCGATTTTTACTTATGTAGTGGCTACAGCAACGAAGATGACAAAAATGCGATAACGATGAAGATTTCTATCAAAGAAGAGTCAAGATGATTGGATAGCTAACTGTGAGAATTTCTCACTCTTCAATTTCTTTTCTAATTATATATATACTAGGATGCAGACGATGTTTAGTAGCACCCGACACAATCGTCCATAGACCATGGACTTATTTGTTTGATTGCAAAAATTAGTTAGATTATTTGGTTTGAATTGAATTGTTTAGTGAAATGAAATTGATTTGATTGATGTGTGAATGGCGTGGGCCTTCACTAGACCGGGGATAAGGCTAGGCCTCGTCCCGTTTCTAGTATCGTGCCGTTATGCCACCGAAATTTTCTAAAATATGTTAGAAAAATAAAAATATCATTTTATTTAAAGAATGAACTGAATAGAAATTCATATGTTAAAATAAAATGTTTTATCGTTAAAAATATAATTTTTAACGTGAATATGAATATAGTGAATGTGAATAAATAAATATTCATTTACAAACCAGACGGTTTGTTTATGTACACTGATTTGACTGACATTGATTGGGACGATAAATTTTACACATCGCCCAACTGCACAAATAAAATATGTGTTTGATTGTTTGAAACCCCACACGGGTGTTGGGATGAAATATGAAGTTCACTCATCCTGATTTATTAAATATGTCGATCGATTGATTGACAGGCTGTTATAAGCGTTAGATATCTATATTTGATGCTTATACAGTGTAGTGCACTTTGGTTGATGGTTGATTATTTCCAATGCTATTATATACGTGTGATGTATGAAAAGTCCATATAATTAATATTATATGGTGATTGATTGGGCCTCATTCCAATTTAGAAAATAAAGAATATTATAATATAAAGGTTCATGTGTTGACTGTACTCATCCGTTGAGATTAGTCATGTGTTGAACGAAATATTTTTACAATAAAATTTATATCTTTATCAATATAATATAAAGGTTCATGTGTTGACTGTACTCATCCGTTGATATTAATCATGTGTTGAACGAAATATTTTTATAATAAAATTTATATCTTTATCAATATAATATAAAGGTTCATGTGTTGACCGTACTCATCCGTTGAGATTAGTCATGTGTTGAACGAAATATTTGAAAACGAAATATTTGAAATAGAAATATTTTGATAAAAAGAAATATTTGAAATAGAATATTTGAAAATAGAAATATATGAAGCCGTGTTGGTTAGATTGACGCCATTTTGACGGGAACGATATTTATATCGATTTTATTCGTTTTAAAATGAATATTGAAAAGTGATTTCGAAAACGCATATTTTGAAATGAAATTTGAATTGAATCGAAAACCAATTTGAATTGAATCGAATAGAAAACCAATTTGAATTGAATCGAATAGAAAACCAATTTGAATTGAATCGAATAGAAAACCAATTCGAATTGAAATGAATTCAAATTGAATTGAAACTTGAATTGAATAGAAATGAATTTTAAAACGAATTTATAGGAAAGATTCAATTTTGATTTGAATTGAGATGGAAGTTGAAATTGTTTTTGAAACGAATTCAAAAATATTTATAAAATTCGTTTTAAATAGAAATCAACGAAATATATATTATATATATAATATAATGGCCTGAATTGAACGCGCCGCGGCAGTTCGTAAATTTCGACCATTTATTTCAAACGGACATTACGGGAGATCCGACCGTCGGATTCTCCTAAAACCGGAACCGTTGGGTTCGTATCGAAAAGAGCTTTCTAAAGAATATTAGAAATCCAAAATCGAACGGTTGGATTTGGAGGTACGTCCAAATAAAATTCGAAAAAGGTCGCTATAGATGCAGTTCGATGGCCGTTGTTGGAAATCGACCGTACGGGCCTTGATAAAATTATTAAAAATAGTAATAATTCGTCTAAAATCATAAGAAAGGATTTGAGAAAAATTGGGGTGAAAAGCTCCATATTTGAAAAGATAAAAATGGATTTTTATTGAAATGAACTAGTTTTGAACTAAATTTAAAACCCAATTATTTTTAAATAAATAAATTAGATTTAAAAAGGGGTTTTAAATAATCGGAATTTCTAATATATTTGATTGGATTTGAAATGGGTTTATCGTGAACGGTGTTTTAAATAACACTAGTTCTTTAACCCGATAATAAATAGAATGTGATTTGAGTTTGTCGTGAACTGTGTTTCAAATGACATTAGTTCTTTAACCCAGTAAAAGGAGTTTTAATGAATCTGCAATTAAATTGAAATGTGAATCTATAATCTAAATTATCAAATTTAGAAATGAGCGAGATTGGAGTATCGTCAGTTTTGCTCCAAAGCGATAGTTAAATCTTTGATTAGATTTGAACGTGAAATGGTAATTAATTTTACCGACAACACTGTAGTGTTAAATATGGAGTATTACCAGTTTTGCTTCATGGAATGAATAGGTTGGGATTGGGAAATAAAATAAATAATTACTTCGGTGTGGTTCGCTAATCTCGACTAGTTTAGAAAACCAAAATTTGGTTTGAAATGACATCCAAAGGAAGATTAAAGGACAAATTTTAAAGAATTTATCTTGGATAAAATTAACGGGAACCTTTCCCTATGAATATTCTGAACTGGAATGAGGTGTATGTTGTGTTTGTGTAACATTTGTTTTTAATATACGCGGGTTGTTCGGAAAGTCCGGGTTTATACCCATTCTGAATAACCGATTCGACGATATGTCGAAGATGAAGACGGTGGTCGAAGACCGTAAGTCTTCACATCGTTTGGATAATTACTGACGATCTTGATTGGGCTGTACACCCAAGAGGATGGAAATAGTTGGTGGTCGTCCAGACGTACCTGGAGATGGATGGATATGCGAGGAAAGTGCCTCCGGTTTCGTTCAGACCCAGAACGAACTTGTAAATGGATTGCGTGTCTGACATTGGATTTTATTCTGTGTTGATTGATTTCTGTTAAATATATATCTGTTTGGCGGCGGAGAATTTATTCTCTTGCTTAACGCCCTTCTCTGAGACGTACGAGCTTAGAGGTTATATATCGATAGATATCAATCGCATGGCATGAATTGCCTGTGTGGCACGCTGAGTTGCATAGATCAAGGCTTCTGTTGAAAAGCAAAGTCTTGTGCTTGATGATCAAAGCACAGCCTACGTGGCAGCTTTGTGTATAACGTGAATTCGCGAGCCTCACACCTCGGTATGAGTCAAAAACGGGATACGGACTGCAGGGAGAGCACGACGTTTCTTTCTTGCTTTGGTGGTGTCAGTGACTTACCAGCCCTGACATTTATATACTTTTCACCTTTGTGGTTATTGGATGAGGCGCCTCGATTTTAGGTCTGTAAGGACCGGGAAACGTGTGTTCAGGAATTGCCAATCCTCTAACGTAAGTGAGGACCGGCCCTGAAGATCCAAGGGTTGCCCAGAGTGCGTAGCTCTGGGACATTTGCTAGAGTGTCTCGAACGCGGAGAGGAGCTTGCCCCTTGCCTCGACTCATGACGAAAATCCAATTTCCAATACGTGTATTGCGGTTTTAATTGTAGAACTAGTATGGCGACATGATATATGGTACCCATGCCGTCTATGATTTATATTTATGATTGAAATTGTTTTGACACTATACAGTTATTATAGTATCAAATGATTTGTTTTAAACGTACCAAGCATGTTTGGCTATTATAAGGGAAAACCCTATCCTCTGGCTTGCGTTGCATTGTGTGATGGGACCTGGGTCTTATAATAGCTTCATTTTTCGAAAAAGCATTGCGCTGTTTATTCTATGCACTGGTATTCTTGGGAGGAAACCCGTTCCGTGTTATACGGCGTGGTCCCTTAAATTACTCTCTTTTAAAGTAAAGTTTTAAATAACTGTTTTAGTTCTCACACCAGTCACATGACTGACCTGGAGTTTATTGTTTTAACCTAAACTCTAGGTGCCCCTATTTTCCGCACGGGCAGCTAGTAGTTTTGGTTTTGCAGATTTATATTCACAGGATCCTGGTTTACAGCTGGAATGATATCCAGAAAGCTCTGTATCCGTATATCACCTTCAGTTGTGCTTTGTATTATTTTCCGCTGCTATGTAATTTATTGTAATCTCTGATATTTATCAAATGTAATTTATTCATTTATACTCTGTATATTCTTGTATCTGATGGAATTGTTGTAATAACAAGGAAATGTTCTTCCGTCTGCGTTCTGTTGTGTGTTGTTCTCAAAGTATCCGCCCTTTCCTTAATGGGGAAGAAACGGGTCCTCACATTAACAATTGTAGCTTTCAACATAAACCAGAAACAAAGAAAAAGAGAGCAAAGTACAGGGAAAAACTAATTAACAAGCATAAAATAAATCTAATACACTTGTATGAAATGTAAATCTACACTACTAACATAGAAGAAAAAGAGCATGTAAATAAAAGAGAACACTAATTAACATTGCACAAAAAAGGGAAATTACATAAAAGAGAAATGGCTAGGAAGCCATGAAAGAAAGAGTTTTATTTTGATCCTCCAAAATAAACTAACTAAGAGAGAGAGGATTCTATTTACATGACCATAAAGGAGTATATATACATGTTTTAAAACCCTAACCCTAATCCATATTTGTTGAAAACTACCAACAATTCCCTCTTCATGAAGCTTCCATTTGTATTTATCCAGTAATGAATCATTAAAAGTACACGAAGTTTGTTTTATCTCCATTAGCCAATAAATTAGCTTTTAAATGTAGAATTAGAGAAAGAGGGATAATGGGTGGGGTCCTCCACTAAGTTGTGTTTGAATTAATTCCATCTTCATTCCTTTGTATCCACTTTGTGCATGCATATCTTCGTATCTTCATGTGGATACTTCATTTTTCTCCTAATTTCCTATAAGACAACATGAAAATGAACAAGTAAATTTTATCAAAATATAAATACATGCACAATTGTTGTTTTGCCCCAATATGAAGATGAATGCATGATAATTAGAGAATTTTGGGTTTTTGGTTAAAACATGTAAAAACAGCCCACTCGTGATATTTATTTAAGTAAATCAAGAATAAATGTCTGAATATAAATGTGCATTTGTACGTGCACATCAAAGGTGGTGCGCCGAAACACTGTCCGATGGTTTGTTCATAGTCAGCTAGGCTCGCCTACCATGAAGAATGGGAAAGCTATATTGGTGAGAACTCCTTAAACTTCTACACTAGTTTATTTTATGCTAATTAGTGAAGAATTAGTTATAATTTGGATAGTTAAATAGTGTAATCAGTTTGAATTGGTTATGGATGTTAATGGTTGATGATTGTTGTGATGGATGATGATTGCGTAGTTTAGAACACACGCACACACACTATTAAGCGTTAGTATTACAATGCTTGTGTACAGTTATATTTATTTAATAATGTTGATGATGGTTGCTATGGATGTTTATAATGGTTGTTGATGTTGTTTTGCACACACTTTGACACGACAACTATGGTATTACATTGGTGATCGACAAACCTCTTTTGTAATTGGAAGCAATATTATTATTGAAATTGGAAATTTATTTTCAAAATTGAGATTTGAAATAATTTGAAAATGGAATAGAAATGTATACGTATAATCTTCGAAAAAATGAACGTCTGGTTAAACGGGTTTTTAACGATAAAACAAGGTTTTGTCATAAATCCATAAAAACAGTTTTGTTTTGAAAAGATGAAATTTGGTTTTTCTATCTAGAAAATGTCTATAAAATAACTTATATAAGTATATAATGGTTTTCTAGAGTATTTTGAAGCGGTTCGGAATAGTTTTTATATGGGATTGTATTACGATCAAAATAGAGCTTGTCGCACAACGGTAGTTCGCGTATTTTAATTGCAAACTTTAAATGCTTATAACTTTTGCAATTTAAATCGGATTTGCACGAAATGAAAAACCTTTTATTTCTATTAACAAGATCTTTCAAATGAGTGAAAGAGGATTTTAATTTCGAACCGTTTTGGAAAAGGAAACTATAAGTGTACTTTGCCAATCATAACTGTAAACAACTATTTTAAATAATTTAAAAATATAGGAATTTTTTGTAAAAATAATTTGGCTAAGATAAACGGTATTTTGGTCAAAGTAGTTAAGATAATTGTTTTGTAACACTTTTGCAGTGCTTTTGAAACACTATTGTAACAATTTTTTGGAAACAATCTCTTTTGGAAGTTTTAACTCGTAAATTGTTTTCTAAATTATAAGTAATCATTTTTAAATGATTGTGAAATGTTTTCAAAGGTTTAAAAGTATTAAAAATATTTTATATGGAATGTAAATTGATTTATCTAATATTAAAAAGGTTTTCCAATGTTGAATAAATAGGATATGGTTGGAGATAAATCTTCGGATGTTTGATATTAATTCGGTAGTTGATGACTCTTACTACTTGAGGAATTTATAAGGTAGTTTACCATTATTCTGCTTATAGTACGAGTTGGATACAAAGATTGATATTTAGAATAAGTTGATGTTATTTCTATCCAGATCCAATATCAAGGGGTTTGATAAATTTTTGATCTAAGATAAGGATTTCGCAATTTGTTTGAGATAAGTTGAATAGAAATAATCTTCGGTATTTGATACGAAATTCCATGGTGTGATTGTATACTATTTAAGGAATTTGAAAAAAAAATATTATTATCGTTATTCCTCTTGTAGTATTCGTTGATTATGAGAATTGGTATCGAATATAAGGCGATACAATTTCTGTGAACCTTATGTTCAATATCAATTGATTTGGGTTTTGTCGTAATTCGTGAATGGTATCTTCTATAATATCATTCTTAAAACCCGATGAGATTGAGTTGTGGAAATTCATATTGTAATTTGGGGATTTAATCAAATATTTGACTTGAGGAAATTAAAAGTAAGGAATTAGGAAGGAACTATGAACTTTTAATTAAGATTAAAGAATTGAACATTGGGAAGTCATTTTAATTGGAAATTACAGTTGAAATATGGATTCAGATAATGAGTTGTCAAACGAAAAGTTAGTTGAGTTTTTGAGGCTAGATTATTTTTGATTTAAGGATATGTTTTAAAGAACAAAAGTTAAAATATGTATTTTGGTAAAGATATTTTGAGAATGGGTTAAGAAATCCAAGATGGAAGGAGATTTTGTTGAAAACCTGTGTATTCGGTAATTGTGTTTTTAATTGTGCTTATTATTTGCAAAGACCTGGATCGGATTTATGGTCGAAAACCATTCCAAGTAATAATACGAAATTGTGGAGCAATTGAAGACATTGAAGATGGTATTGAAGACCTTGACCCTTCATATCGTAAGGACGAATTGCTGAATGTCTCAAACGGGTAGCTCCTATTTGTAGATGGATTTTATCTCAGTTAAGTGGAAAGAAGCTCGAATGTATGTGAAGGAATTCCGGATAGTTGTTTTTTTAGACCCAGAACGAACATGTAAGGATTGTGTGTCTGGCATTATAATTGACTGCATAGCACTGATCTTTACTAATGTGTGTGTGTATATATATATGTTTGGTTGCGGAGAATTTATTCTCTTAGCCTAACACCCTTCTTTAAGATGTATGAGCTTAGAGGTTATATGCTGATGGAAATCAGTAATGCATGGTGAATGGACAATGTGGCATACTTGAGTTATGTGATGAGCTTTTGATGATCAAAACACGGTTTATTGAAGCGTAGCTTCGTGTATATCGTGACCTCGACGAACCTCACATCCCAGATTAACGAAAAATTAGTGGACAAATTTTTATATTTGTTTCATATGTTCGGTGCATCGGGATGTCATGATGAAAGGGTACTACAAAGTCCCCAGTCTGGGACGCTATTTATTGGGTACTCTAATTCATATATACTTGGCTAGTATAACGGTGTTGGAGTTTGCACGTTAAACGCGAGTATTAGGTTGATGCGCACAAGAAATTTGTGAGTCAACGAATGATCTTTCGTACTAGGAACCATAATGTTGGAAACCCAATCTCCACTACGAGCCCATATGGTTTTGATTGTATAGCTTACTGGTTACTAGAAGGTTTACATCCGTATAATGGGATGAGGCATTATGCTGGCTAGATTAATATATGTAACACCCCGTATTTTCTATGAACAAAAATGTAACAAAACAAAGTATACTTACTTTTTAAAAGAAGTATTAAGGGAAACGGGTTATGCAATTGCGTTCGTCTCGAAATTCTACTTGGAATAGAGTCCAAGTTTTCGTAAATCGGACTCCATATGAAGAAGTCATGGCCTTCAGAAGTTTCAGAAAATTTAAATTAATTAAAACAGCTCAGTTCAAAATTCAAATCACACACCCGGCACCCGGGCTGGGTGGCGCCCAGGACCCAGGTCAACTAGGGGGTCGACCTGGGTGACATAGGTCGACCAGGGGGTCGACCTTCCCCCTATTTCCAGATCCGAGGACTGGTTCGTTTTTCTGCATTTGGACGCCCGTTCTGACCAGATTTGTTGATCCCTCTGCAATTTAAACACCCCCAAACCCCACTTTCTCTCCCCACCAAACCATTGTAACGCTATGCTGCCTTAATACTAATTAAAATAAATCAATGGCGTCTCTACTCTGCTGAAACCTAAGCTAGAACTAGTGCTTCTTCTTCTTTCAATCTGAATAGGATTAAAAGAGAACAACTACAACCCTTTTTCATTTAGAACCCAACCAAGGTGAGTACAGTTATTTTTAGATATGAAATTTAATTATGATCTTGACATGGTTATAAATCTGAATTTGAGATTATGCATATTCTTATTTATCAGATCTGTTTTTCTGTGTAGATCTATCTTATTAATATTATAGTAACTATTCTTTATCTCTTCCTTCCTTTTGTTCTGTAGCCAGGCTACCACGAGCTTGAGCCAAATCTCATAAGAGATTGACGCACAAACGCTAAATTTGGGGAAAATAGTGAATGATGCATAATTAGACATGACTTATTTGTGACTAATTTAAGAAAAAAACATATGTTATAATTTAAGATCTAGATCTAGGCATACCATATATGACAGTCTGTGATTTTGGAAGAAGGAGAATTATTATCTATATGACTTACGCGCAAAGATCTATATTATAATAGGATAACTATTAAATGTGAATACGCCTAAATGGGGATTTTGGATATTAGGCATACGCTGAAATCAAAGGCTATAACTTGGCATAATTCGTATTGTATATCATGATTTGGGGTTTTTGGAGAATATTCTGTACTGTGTAAATTTAACTAAAATTTGGGGCATATGTTATATTGTGAATTATGACCATAATTTGGGCATGTAAAATTAGGCTTAATTTTATGATTAAATCTGTTAAATTGCCTAATCTGCTAAATCTGTTGAAACTGAATACGGTAAATTTGGGTAATGAAAATCTGTAGGCTCGATCTAAAATTGAGCAAAACAAGTTAATAGAACTTTGAATAATTTGTTGTAACTTGTAAAGAAGTTTAATTTGTTGAATTGGCATAATTAGTATGATATTGGCATAATCTTTGAATGAATACTTTAGCTAAAAATAAGAATGCTGAGACACGAGGTTAGACTCTATTTGCGGTAAAAGCCTGCCTGGACCCAACCGGCTTAACCAGAAACCGCAAACTGTCAGTATAATGTAAGGAGTCGTAGGCATAACTAAAAGATGCTTAGACATGAGGTTAGGTCTGGCTTGTGGCAGAAGTCTGCCCGGAACCGCCCGACACATCCAGTGGCCACAAGCTACCGACCTAATGTGAGTGGTCTGTGCATTAGTAATTAATTAATACAAATCTAGGATAAATATGATGCCTAAAACGTGTTGGATGGATAAGGTTAAATCAACTTGGATGAATCTAATAAACCCGTTTCGTAAATCTGTAGGCCCAATACAAGTTTAGGTGAAATAATTTGTAAGTCTGTTAATCTATATATTTGATCCGTTAGGTTGAAAACTTGTTAACCTGTATGTCTGATCTGAGAACTAGTTAATCTGAACTTTGTACATCTGAAATCTGTAAGCAAGTTAATCAGAAATCTGTTAGTCTGGGGACACAAGGTTAAGAGGGGTAATTACTTGTGTCATCTATTGTATGGGACCCATATTAGTCAGTAACCCTTTTCTGGTATCAAAACTATGACTCAACACTAGGAGGGGTCCGGGCACGCTTACTGAACTAATTGTTAGAGGTTCACTCTGATAATAGAGAGAGGTGTTGATGGCGCATTCCAACCAGGTCATGTGCGTGCATGGATCCGGTCTGCTCTGAGGATGTAAGACACTGTGACATCTGTAAATAGGTCTGTGTCTATAAGTTTCCACTTTAGGGAATGATACACCCTTCTGTAGGGCCGACACATGGTATTTATGTATTAGGGAGTCGATCGCTTAGGGTAGAATTTAGGGTACACCTAGTTCTGTCTGTTTCTGTTGGTGTACCTTCTGACTTTGTTGGGGTGGTAAAGGCCCATTAGTTGGGGTGGTAAAGGTTCGTTATTAGCATTCTGTTTCTGTACCTTCTGTCTTTTTTGGGGTGGTAAAGGCCCATTAGTTGGGGTGGTAAAGGCCTATTATTAGCATTATGTTTCTGTACCTTCTGTCTCTGTTGGGGTGGTAAAGGCCCATTACTAGCGTTCTGTTTCTGTAGAGACTATTCTGTTTCCGTTTCAGTTCCAGTTTAGACATTAGGGTAACACCTAATCCTATTATACTAAGTATTAGTGCAGAGAAGCAAGATATAGGTAAGAAGCATATCTTCATCTATATCGTTCTGTTTCTTCTGTTTAACTTAAGCATACCTGCAACTCCTGTTGTTGTAATCTCTCATCCAGTTTTATTTACATGTCATGATACTACTATCTGTTTATATGCTGAAAGTAACTGGACTTGCCAGACTTTATGTCTGACCTCGTTTGTTTTTGCCTCTTTTTCTTTCTATTTTCCCCCCTCCTCCTCCAGGTGCTCAGGGTGGAAACACAGGAGCTTGATTCATATTCTCTCTGCTCGAATTATTGCTTGGCTTTTACTATACCTTCTTATGGCACTTTATGTTGGGGATTATGGTTTTAAAATTATGCATTTTGAAGGATTTTGGTATAAGAATGATACTTGTGTACTTAGGTTTTGGTATTGTGATTTTGAAGGATGTAACCAAACTTATTTCTGTTTCTGCTGTACTAAAGTTATAAAATTTTCAAGTACTACTTTACGTATCTGTCTTGTAATATACTGTTCTGTTTACTCATAATGCTTCGTGGAAATTAATTTATTCCCTTTGTGAATGACATTAACGGACATGGGGTGTTTCACTTGATATCAGAGCTGAAGGTTACCAGATTTGATGAAATTTTTTTGAAAACTATTTTCAAAAAGGTTTTAAAAAGGAAGTATTTTCAAAAGTAAATTTTATTTTGAAAAACATAATCTCCAAAAGCCATATATCTGTCTTTCGATTCTCCGTTTTGAATCTCTTCCTTTTTCTTTTCAGCATATCTGGGGTACCCGGGATACCCGAGGGCATACCGATACCGACCTGGTTCAGAAGGTATCTATAGGCTAGGGCCACCGCCGTAGGCCCAGCAGACATTCCTCCTCCCCCAGCTGCAGCCGCTCCTCCCCATCCCCATGTTGATACTTTTTCGAAGATATGCAAAGTCTTTAGGACATTCCTCCTCCCCCAGCTGCAGCCGCTCCTCCCCATCCCCATGTTGATACTTTTTCGAAGATATGCAAAGTCTTTAGGACATTCCTCCTCCCCCAGCTGCAGCCGCTCCTCCTCCTCCCCATCCCCGTGTTGATACTTTTTCGAAGATATGCAAAGTCTTTCGGGCAATGGGCGGGAAACCTTTTCATGGGTCAGAGACGTTTGTTGAAGCTCGAAATTGGCTTAAGGAGGTGGAAAATTTGTTTGGTATCTTCGAGATAGAAGATGGAAGGAAGGTCCAATTAGCTGCTTGGTTAATGAAGGACAAAACCTCGTTTTGGTGGGAGGTCACGAATGGAGAGCGTCCAGTGGAGACATGGACGGACTTCAGGCATAGGTTCAAGATGAAATTTCTCTCACGAGCAGAAGAGAATTTATACATGGAGAGGTTCTTGCCGTTGAAGTAGGGGAATTTATCAGTGAAGGAGTACGTTAACAAGTTCAATCAGTTGGCGAGATTTGGTTTGGACTTGGTGAACACACCTGAAAAGAAGGAACTGAGATTCGTTAAAGGTTTGAATGAGTCGCTACACGGGTTGGCTATGACCCACATTCTAATGGGGGCTACCTTCAAGAAATTGGTTGACATGGCATTGATGCATGAAGAGGAAGCCAAAAGCGAGAAAAAAGAAAAAAAATACTCGAAGGGCCACAAAACAAAAAAGTGTGGCCCAAAAAGGAAACACAAAAGAAGGGTGAAAAGTCTGAAGATAAGAAGGAGAAAAAGAGCTTTACTTGTGGAAGCTTGACTCATCTGAACAAGGATTGCAGAAAGAGGAAGGGCACTTGCTTCAACTGTGGTGAGATCGGACACTTCACTAGGGACTGCCAGAAGAAACGAGGGCAAGGGCAGAGGACAGGACCAACTTCTTAAGGGCAAGTGAATGCTCTCGTGGCTGGTGGATAGGATAGAGATAGGAAAATTTCTGTAGAAGGTTTAATTTCCTTATCTGATTATTGAGTTAAAACTCTTTTTGATTCTGGTATTTTAATTCTATAATTGAGACTCTGCACACTAATAATACTTGTCTTGTTTCTGATCCCGCTATAGTCTCAAACCCCATAAGGGTTACGACTCATCTGTTTGTGATAAGTTAGGGGTATCTGTGTTGGGCGTTAAGTTGATTATGACGCATACATTCTGGGTTTTGATAATCTGATCTGTACCAGTAGTCTGTAAGTATCTGAATATTTCTGAAAAGGATGGGGGGTTTAACTCGAAGCGTGAAGTAGATTTCCAGTTTTGACATTGTTTAATGGGAGTAATTCTCTGAATGTCAATCTGATGTTGATTTCGGTCTTCGGGGTTGATACTTAGAGATTTATTCTCTTAACCGATGTCTAATGGGAACAGAACTTTTGTTTTAATTGTACTTGCTTCTATCACTCGACTGTGTCCTATCGATCGAGTCTTCATCCTTTAGGTAGAAACTAATGGGTGTAAACATGTGTTTGCGACATGTTATGTTTGATGGTTGCAAGTGGTTGCTCGTGGATGCATATACACACACTAGGCACTAGATCGGCTCAAAAGCACTCTCATACTGCATATGGATGTGTGTGCATTTTTCAATTTTTGTGGATGCAAAATGATTGACTCATCAAATGGATGTTGCATTTCGACGAATGGTTATGCACTCAAATAGAAATGATGTGTATCAAATAGGATTTCTTGCATACATAATTGGACTCATGGCACTAACATAAATTTGCATTGAGGAGGTCAACTGAATCAGTAGACCACCTGATCTTTGCATTAGATAAGAGACATATACACACACTTTTTCATATGTTCATACAACATTTTATAAGTTTTCTAAGGACAATGGATGCTTGTGGATGATGGTTGAGTCGATGGGTGATTGGATGGTAGGACACATTCTTCTTAACTTGAAGATTTCGGGGACGAAATTTTTTAAGGAGGGAGAGAATGTAACACCCCGTATTTTCTGTGAACATAAAAGTAACAAAACAAAGTATGCTCAATTTTTAAAAGAAGAGTTAAGGGAAACGGGTTACGCCATTGCGTTCATCTCGGAATTCTGCTTGGAATAGAGTCCATGTTTTCATAAATCGGACTACGTATGAAGAAGTTATGGCTTTCAGAAGTTTCAAAAAATTTAAATTAAATAAAACAGCTCAGTTCAAAATTCAAATCACACATCTGGGCTGGGCGGGAAATTTCCCGCCCAGGACCCAGGTTGACTAGGGGGTTGACCTGGGTGACATAAGTCGACCAGGGGGCCGAACTGGGGGTCGGCCTCCCCCTATTTCCAGATCCGAGGGCTAGTTCGTTTTTCTGCATTTGGACCCCCGTTCTGACCAAATTCGTTGATCCCTATGCTATTTAAACACCCCAAACCCCACTTTCTCTCCACACCAAACCATTGTAACGCTATGCTGCCTCAATTCTAATTAAAATAAATCAATGGCGTCTCTACTTTGCTGAAACCTAAGATAGAATTAGTGCTTCTTCTTCTTCTTCCAATCTGAATAGGATTAAAAGAGAACAACTACAACCCTTTTTCTTTTAGAATCCAACCAAGGTGAGTACAGTTATTTTAAAATATGAAATTTAATTATGATCTTGACATGGTTATAAGTCTGAATTTGAGATCATGCATATTCTTGTTTATCAGATTTTTTTTCTTTGTAGATCTATCTTATTAATATTATAGTAACTATTATGTATCTCTTCCTCCCTTATGTTCTATAGCCAGGCTACCACGAGCCTGAGCCAAATCTCATAAGAGATTGACGCACGAATGCTAAATTTGGGGAAAATAGTGAATGATGCATAATTAGACATGACTGATTTGTGACTAATTTGCGAAAATAACATATGTTGTAAATTAAGATCTAGATCTAGGCATACCATATATGACAGTCTGTGATTTGGAAGAAGGAGAATTATTGTGTATATGACTTAGGCGCAAAGATCTATATTATAATAGGATAACTATTAAATGTGAATATGCCTAAATGGGGATTTTGGATATTGGGCATACGCTAAAATCAAAGGCTATAACTTGGCATAATTCGTATTGTATATCATGATTTGGGGTTTTTGGAGAATATTCTGTACTGTGTAAATTTAACTAAAATTTGGGGCATATGTTATATTATGGATTATGACCATAATTTGGGCATGTAAAATTAGGCTTAATTTTATGATTAAATTTGTTAAATTGCCTAATCTGCTAAATATTTTGAAACTGAATACAGTAAATTTGGGGTATGAAAATCTGTAGGTTCGATCTAAAATTGAGCAAAACAAGTTAATAGAACTTTGAATAATCTGCTGTAACTTGTAAAGAAGTTTAATTTGTTGAATTGGCATAATTAGTCTAATATTGGCATAATCTATGAATGAATACTTTAGCTAAAAATAAGAATGCTGAGACACAAGGTTAGACTCTGTTTGAAGTAGAAGCCTGCCCGGACCCAACCGGCTTAACCAGCAACCGCAAACTGTCAGTCTAATGTGAGGGGTCGTAGGCATAACTAAAAGTTGCTTAGACACGAGGTTATGTCTGGCTTGCGGCAGAAGTCTGCCCGGAACCGCCCAGCACATCCACGGCCACAAGCTACCGACCTAATGTGAGAGGTTTGTGCATTAGTAATAAATTAATGCAAATCTAGGATAAATATGATGCCTAAAACGTGTTGGGTGGATAAGGTTAAATCAACTGGGCAGATGAATCTAATAAACCTGTTTCGTAAATCTGTAGGCCGAATACAAGGTTAGGTGAAACAATCTATAAGTCTGTTAATCTGTATATCTGATCCGTTAGTGTGAAAACTTGTTAACATGTATGTATGATCTGAGAACTAGTTAATCTGAACTTTGAAACATCTGAAATCTGTAAGCAAGTTAACCTGAAATATGTTAGTCCGAGAACACAAGGTTAGGATGGGTAATTACTTGTGTCATCTGTTGTGTGGGACCCATATTAGTCAGTGACCCTTTTCTGGTATCAAAACTATGAACCAACACTAGGAGGGGTCCGGGCACACTTACTGAACTAATTGTAAGAGGTTCACTCTGATAATGGCAAGGGGTGTTGATGGCGCATTCCAACTGGGTCATGTGCGTGCATGGATCCGGTCTTCTTTGAGGATGTAAGACACTGTGACATCTGTAAAAGGTCTATATCTATAGGTTGTCACTTTAGGGAATGATATACCCTTCTGTAGGGCCGGCACATGGTATTTATGTATTAGGGAGCCGATCGCTTGGGGGTAGAATTTAGGGTACACCTAGTTCTGTCTATTTCTGTTGGTGTACCTTCTGTCTCTGTTAGGGTGGTAAAGGCCGATTAGTTGGGGTGGTAAAGGCCCATTATTAGCATTCTGTTTTTGTACCTTCTGTCTCTATTCGAGTGGTAATGGCCCATTATTAGCATTCTGTTTCTGTACCTTCTGTCTCTGTTGGGGTGGTAAAAGCCCATTACTAGCATTATGTTTCTGTAGAGACTATTCCGTTTCCGTTTTAGTTTAGACATTAGGGAAACACCTAATCATATTGTATTAAGTTTTAGTGCAGAGAAGGAAGATATAGGTAAGAAGCATATCTTCGTCTATATCATTCTGTTTCTTCTGTTTAACTTAATCATACCTGCTACTCCTGTTGTTGTAATCTCTCATCCAGTTTTATTTACTTGTCATGATACTACTATCTGTTTATATGCTGAAAGTTACTGGACTCGCCAGACTTTATGTTTGACCTCGTTTGTTTTCGCTTCTTTTTCTTTCTGTCCCCCCCCAGGTGCTTAGGGTGGAAACATAGGAGCTTGATTCATATTCTCTCTGCTTGAAGTATTGCTTTGCTTTGACTTTACCTTCTTATGGCAGTTTATATTGGGGATTATGGTTTTAAAATTATACATTCTGAAGGATTTTGGTATAAGACTGATACTTGTGTACTTGGGTTTTGGTATTTTGACTTTGAAGGATGTAACCAAACTTATTTCTGTTTCTTCTGTAATAAAGTTATAAATTTTTCAAGTACTACTTTATGTATCTGTCTTGTAATATTCTGTTCTGTTTACTCATAATGCTTCATGGAAATTAACGCATTCCCTTTGTGAATGACATTAACGGACATGGGGTGTTTCAATAAATTTACTTTTGAAAGGTTTTCACATGTTGCATTAATAATAATATGAAATAGGATTTTTACATATCAAAAGAATTTTTGGTTATCATAAGACAAAAATCGTCCATCTGGTATGCGCTTGCACTATGTGATTTGGGACGAGCTCATAATAGCTTCACTTTTCAATAAGGCACTGCGGATTTCTATGCATTAGTATTCACATGGAGTATATCCCTTCCGCGTTAGTGGCATGGTCCGTTGAATTATCTAACTTTAAAATAAACCCTAAAAACTACATTTAATGAGTTTTCACACTAGTCCCATGACTGACTTGGAGTTTATTGTTTCCTCACCTAAATTCTTGGTGCCCATAATTTTCCACACGGAGAGTCTAGTAGTTTTGTTTGCAGATTTAGCCTCGGAATTGGATAGAGTAGGATTCTGGTTTTATCTGGAGCTATTATTTCTTGGAGCATTCGCATTCCTCTACTGAGTTTAATACTTTTTTTCCGTTGTGTAATCGATGTACTCTGATGTATCTCTTGTAACTCTGATGTAATATTATTGTAATGATAATAAAAAGTTCTTTGACTTTTTTGCAAATTTGTAAGAACCCTTAACAATCAACCTTTATGAGCGGTTTAAGTTGGTTTAATTAATGGCGAAAACCGGATAAAAAGGCAGGTCGTTACATCGTGGTATCAGAGCTTTGGTTTATACAAAGCTATGGGGTATGACCCATTTGAACAAAAGAGAAAGAACTCATCAGAGTTGGGATTAGTAATATCCCATGAGAATGAACTCATTAGAGATAGGGTTAGTAATGCCCTAAAATGAGTTTGTAGAGTACTACGTTCGAAAGAGCACCTTTCACGTATAATGAATTAAGTCTTTGGGATTAGTAGTAGAATTAATGTTAAAGGATAAAGTTGGGTCAAATTTGTTAAGGTAATTCTCTGCTAAACAAACCAATCAATATGGTTAGAAATCAAAATAAATAATAAGAGTCTGAGTATTTTATTTGATGTTGAGGTTGGACTATTAAATATAAGAAGATTTTGAACATACGCCTAGCTAACATATATACGAAGTCTTAGATATACTAGATAGATATAGAATCACACTCTAGTCACCTGAAGATGATTCTGCTGATGACTGTAGTAGCATCAGTATGTACTTTTGGGTTTCGAAAGTGGGATGACTATATGATTCCAATTAAAACACCAATATATACCCAAACCCTTTAGATAAATGTTTGAAATTGTTTTGTAAATTAATGTGAACTTGAATTGATAAGGATATCTTGAAAATTTGATAGATTTGTAAGAATTATATCTGGTAAACTTGTAGTAAGGTTAAACCAGTAAATTAAGTAGAGAGTACATGAGAAAGTGTATTTTTGATACAAAAATTGCTTCTGAAAAGATATAAAGTTTGAAAAGTTAAATCAAAGTTTTGAGTAAGAATTGATGATTACTTTAAAATTGATTTTTTTGGAATTGATTTTGAAAGAATATATTTTGAATATAAAAGAAAAAAGGCCTTTGAAAATATCTAGAAATTAAAACTTGAGCACGAACATCTTGTGATTCGAATTTCACAGTTGATCAAAAAACATCTATGTAAAGCTGTTATTTACATAAGCAATCCAAGTATGTAGGTAGTTTTGGAAACAATTTAAAGGCTAAGTTGAAATTAATCAATCAGGATATTTTATAATTAGTTCTCCCTAACTAATTAAATTTAAAGCACAAATATTGTGAATTCAGTTTCACAATGTGAAAAATAAGATATTTGACGATATTTTGGTTAGGGACTACATTGGTTAAAGCTGTTAATAAATATATATCTAAGTGATTTCTCTGAAGTTTGGAGGAAATAAGTTTTGTAACCTTGAATATGAAATAATTAATAAGGATAGCTAAACTTAAACAATATATGGAATTAAAATCTAGAATTATCTGCGATTTTGGACAGTCAATAAGTTCTAAAGTATATTATGATAATAAAAGGAATTGTTTAAGTAAACATGAATACCTTTTGAATTAAGTTTCACAATTTTATTGAAGGATATTTGGCAAGCAGGAATAGTAAGAAGAAATTACCTAAACTGAAACATTTAAACAAGCTAAATTAGGAGATGATCGAGTTATTTATGTAAAGAATAATAGTAATTTTGAAGAACTGAAAAGGAGTAAGTTTCATGATCTTTGTATTTTCAAGATAAGATCTAAGAGAATAATTTAGAACTCTGAATTTTCTAGAAGGCGGTAAATCGTTGAGTATAAGTAATTGGCCCAGTAACCGATGAGTCGAATATAACAGGTATTGGAAGTTATCGTTTGGAGAACATGGTAGATACGGTTGTCCGGAACTATGTGTGTTAGAATATTCTACCTTGCATTTCTATTATGAGGACAGAGATTTGGTATAAAGAATTATATTTTTGATTTTGAAAATCTACAAGATGTCTAATGGGTAGTTACCGTAACACCCCGTATTTTCTGTTAACGTTATAGTAACGAATCAAGGAATAATTAATTTCAAATGTGAGAATTAAGGGATATGGGTTACGCCATTGCGTTCGTCTCGGAATTCTGCTTGAGATAGACTCCGAGTTTGCGTAAAACAGACATCGTATGAAGGAGATATGGACGAACGAAGTTAAGAAGAAAACCAGAAGAAAGAAAGAAAAAATGCACTGGCGCACTTGGGAAGTTCGCCAGTACAAAAATTGCACTGGTGCACCTGCCAGTGTGCCCAGGCCGAGCTAAGAGCCTGCACAGCTTTCTGGTGTGTTCTGATCCATACTGTGAGTCATTGCTGAGTCCTTTCTGACTCCTTGGTGAATCATTTGGGCTGAGGTATCACCCTATCCTGACTGAATGGTTGTGGTTAACTCTAGGTTCATCCCACGGCTCTAATTAAATTGAAATTCTATATAAACAACCCAATGCTCAACCTCAAATCACACAAAAATAATCCTGGAACTATCATGCCGTCAATAGAGAACTTGGAGTAGCCGTCACCGCTTTCAATTCAAAGACAAGATAAAAACCTGAATCAAAATCAAATTAACGTAATCTAATTCAACGATCTACATCAAAGGCGAGCATACCAATTTCAGAATTCAAATTTCAGAAATCAAGAATTCCTTTTTAGTTTGTAAGTTGGTTATTACATAGATTTAAACGTTCTTTCAAATGAACGTGACATGTTGTAATTCGAATATAGAATGATGCTTATGTATAAGACAAATAAAGCTTGATTCTCATTTGTCTTAAATTATCGTTGCAATCGATCATGTCTATATGCTTGTGGTGATGAACATACCATATTTTATATATTGGGATCTATTATGATTGGGAAATGAACATATTATGCCAACTAAATGGTGAAACATGTCATGTTATAATTTGGTAGTTACTTGTAAGTTTATGATCTATAGCACATGATTACATGTTAAATCAACATTCATGTATATTTAGAACCATGTTAAGTTGAATCTATTTATGTTGCAAGATTGGATTAGTAGCTCTCTTATGTTTTAACACATAAGTTATCATGTTAAGTTGTGATTTAAATATGTTTATAGTAGAGCTCTTATGTTTAACACACATAAGTTATCATGCTAAGTTGTGATTTAAATATGTTTATAGTAGCTCTCTTATGTTGAACACACATAAGTTATCATGCTAAGTTGTGACTTAAATATGTTTATAGTAGCTTTCTTACGTTTTGACATACATAAGTTAATATGCTAAGTTGTGGTTTAAAATTGTGTTTATATGTTAAACCTCCATGCTACACCTATATCAAGTTTACATCAATTAGATCCAACTTAGTCACAAGTTCACCTTTACCCGTTTAATTAAGTTAATGATACTTCTATGCCAAGTTACACGTGATAAGTTAACTGTATGCTATTTTATGTTTATTTCATGTCCCTTGTTTATTACCCTTTTTGATTATGGGTTTGGGCTAATTTACTCGCCCAACATTTTATGTGATTCATGCGTATGTTCCACGGGGGTAGCGATGGGAAAATATGAAAATTTCATGGCATAGATTTGTTCATAAAATGGTATATTTGATATACCATTTATTGTGAGCATAATCAAAGGATAATTATGGCATGATTAAAATTAAGATTAATTTACATAAAGAATTAGACATATGTAGAAAATATGTGAATTTAGAAAAGACGAATATGCCTAACCCGAGGTTAGACTGAGTTGTATGTGTAAAACTGCCCGGGACCGACCGACATATCTAGTGACCACAACAAGACCTGTCTGATGTGGGTGGTTAGTGCATCAAGCCCAAAAGAACCTGAGGTTAGACTGAGTTGTGGTGTAAAACTGCCCGGAACCGACCGGCATATCCAGTGACCATAACAAGACCTGTCTAATGTGAGTGGTTGGTGCTTTAATGAACAAATTAAAGCTAAGTTAGGATTGGTAGGGTTAAGTCAATTAGGGAAACACTTAACCGATTCAATATGTTAACTAAACGGATAGGTGGGGTTAGGTAAACTTGAACACTTAACCAAATAAACATGTTGATTAGAAAACCCTAGTAACGGGGACCCATTTCAGTAGTAATCCACATAGATGTATCATGGTACCCTGAACTAGGCAGGGTGGGGCACGATTACTGGGCTGATTATAAGCGGTCAAAACGTCGGCGGTTGGTGCGTCAGTATAAGTTCCGACGGAGTATGGGCGTGCACGTACTCCAGAGTGGAAAAAGCAGGCACTGAGCCTCAGTAGTATACACAGTGCATCTTGAATCGTGTTGGGTTGCCACCAGAGGGACTGATACACCCCATGGTGGAACCAGCACAGGTATATACAGTCAAACGGGGCCGAAGGACACAGGATATGAATGCATGCGAGTAGGAGCCGATCATTAAGGGGATCGTTTGTTATGAACAAGTGGAGCTGGTTAAACCAATGGTTAAGTAGGTGCAGAGACTATAGTAATGGGTGCGATCACATGTTCCTCTTATCTTATATTTGGGTATCTTCCTATGTTCTATTATTACTGTCATGATCCCTTTCCTTGTTTAAATACTATTAATCACTGAGCTTACCAGACTTATTGTCTGACCCGTTTTCTTTCGTCCTCTTTTCTTCCGTTCCTCCACCCCCCCCCCCCCCCAAGTCCACAGGGAGGGAATACTCCAGCTTAGTCAGACTCTTTGCAAGCTTCAAGAAAGTAGATGTATGATTGGGACTCTCTCACCTTGGCTATGGCTTTTGAACACTACACTTTGGGATTTATGCAGTTTTATTTGTGGTTTATGCTTCTTTATTAAATAATCACGATAGAAATTATAGTGTAATGTTTTGGAAGTTATTTTGAGACAATTTGCTATAATGCTTTTGTATTGAACCACATATGCAATAAATATTTGAATTTCGTGCTTTTATTTATCTGTCTTGTAAAACTTTTTCTGTGTCTTGTACCTATAACCCTCTACCAAAGTTAAGGCATTCGCTTTCTGAGTGGCCTTAACAGAGGTGGGGTGTTTCACTTGGTATCAAAGCAAAGGTTTACCAGATCAGATAAGAGTTTTTGAAAACTATTTTCAAAAAGAAATATAAAGAAGCATTTTACAAGAAAAAGTGTTGTTTTAAATTTAAAAATGCATAATTCCCAAAGCCATATGCACTATCTTTCTATCCTTTGTTTTGATCTTTTCTTTTTGTTTCAGCATGTTTGGGAATCTTAACCTTCCAGAGGGTGTACCGATACCTGGCTGGTTTAGGAGGTACTTAGAGGGTAGGGCTAGCACGCAGACCCAGCAATATTCCTCCTCCTCCAACTGCAGCGGTTCCTCCTCCTCCTCCTCGTGCAAATGCTTTCTCAAAGATTTGTAGAGACTTTAGGGCCATGGGTGAAAAGGATTTCAAGGGAACTGAATCATTCGTAGAAGCAAGGAACTGACTCAAAGAAACTGAGGATCTGTTCGTTATCTTCGAGGTGGATGATAGGCAGAAGATACAGTTGGCGGTATGGTTGCGCAAAGACGAAGCTTCCTATTGCTGGGAAGTCACTAACACTGAAAGACCAGTTGAAACATGGATGGATTTCAAAATGAGGTTTGAAATGAAATTCCTCTCACAAGCTGAACGAAGTTTACAGCTGGAAAAGTTTTTATCTCTTAAGCAAGGAAGTATGACGGTCAAGAAGTACGTCAACCAATTCAATCAGCTAGCCCGATATGGACTGGATTTAGTGAGTACTCCTCATAAGAAGGCTCTACGTTTTGTCAAGGGATTAAATGAGCCACTTCACAGCCTGACTATGACCCATGTACCTATGTGGGCTACTTGCGAGAGGTTAGTGGACATGGCACTCTTACATGAGGAAGACAAAGGCAAGAAAGAGGTAAAAGAGGAAGTGCCTCAAGATAAGAAGGGGGAGGGGTCACAGAACAAGAAGGCTGATTCAAAGAAAGGCGGGAAGAACAACAAACCCTATGACAAAAGAAAGTGTAATTTCTGTGGCATTCCTGGACATCTGGTCAATGATTGCAAGAAGAAGAAAAGGAAGATGGGTGGCTGTTTCCACTGTGGTGAGACAGGACACATGGCTAAGACCTGCCCAAGGAAGCAAGGGCAGAGAGCTAGACCTTCTTCTGGAGGACAAGTTCACGCTCTCACGGCATGTAACACCCCGCAAATTCAATAACTGTGAAATTAACAAATTAAAGTATAATTAATTTGAAATCAAAGAACTAAGGGAAACGGGATACGCCATTGCGTTCGTCTCGGAAAAATACGCGAAATAGAGTCCGAGTTTTCGAAAAACGGAGTCCGTATGAAGAAGATATGGCCTTCGGAAGTTTAAAATTCAAACAGAATAAAATAACTCAGAAAAATCAAGTTTAAAATTAAAAATGAGGCCCAATGGGCCAGGGCGGAAAAACACCCGCCTGACGCACCCAGGTCGACTGGGCTGTCGACCTGGCCTAACCAGGTCGACAAGGCTGTCGACAGGCATGTCGACCTGGTCCAGAGCCAGGTCGAACCCAGTCTAACCTGGCTGGCCTATTCTATGTTGGTCGATTTTCTGTGGTCTGCTTTGTCATTAGGGCTAGGTGGCAGGCTCTAATTGGTCTCTCCTTAGGATGAATGGCTACGATCAATCCAAGCAACATCAATGGTCCTAATCAGTTCATTTCCCCTATAAAAACAACCCTAGACTAACCCTAATCTATTCATTCAAAAATAAGAACAAAGCCGCCATGTTGCTGAGGAACGACTAGGGGTAGCCACCAATTGGAGAGAGGATTAGGAGGCTAATTCTAAGGCATAAAGCAACTCAATCAAATCAAACCGCATCTTCAAATCCCTAAATTAGAGAATTCGCCACACCATTGTAAGTAGAGTGTTACTTTGGTATGAACAAATAACTGTGTTGGTTTGTATACTTGGTTGTGGTGATAAATAATTCATAATTTGTGCGTTACTATGATTCTTATCGATTTGGAATATTGTATACGTTTGGATATTCTTGAATTATGTTATTCATTATAAAGAACTACATGCGGTAGTTCTATGCAAGTATACGTTTGGAATATTCGCAAATTATGTAATCCATGTTGAAGCTACATGTATATAGTTGATTGAAATTCATGCAAGTTTGGGGCTTTGCTATTATGCCATCATAATGTGTATTTTTATACAAACATCATTTTTGTGAAGTAGTTGGAATAAGTTTGGGTTATCATAATCCATATGAAATTATGTTGAAAATTTGGCATCATGTATTAAGCCATGCTTTGTATTAGAAAACCTATTTGCAAACTTATGACTAGGCTATGATTGATAATTTGCATAATTGAAATTGTTTACAAGAATTATATGATGACATTTGTGGTACATAGCTAGGTTAGATTCAAAAATCCCTTTTTGCAAGTTTGCATGACTAAAGTAAAAATCATGATTTCATGTTAGAAATATTTATGCCATGGTTATGTGAACAAGTTTAACTATACTTTTGTATTAGTCACAAAAGTAGGCACCTTTGTAAACATGTAGTAGTCTTATGAACATTATTTGCTTATGTTTGACATTATGCCTGAAATAAAAATATAGGTTTATGTTGTAGTTAGGCCTATGTGTCGATAGTGATATTCTTAACTTAACTACAAGTTCACATGCTTTGATTCATGTCACTTATGCTTTATGACCAAAGTATATGTCATTACTATGCAAGTACACCAGTTTCTATTTTGTATTTCCAACGTCATATTGCAAGTTCATGCGTTCACATTCCCCTCTTTGTGTATGTAATCACGCTTTAAGCCTCCCCTTCTCGCATGGCTAAGTTGGGCTTTAAAAGGCTAAGCCCAACATATATATAATAAACGGACGTGTTAAACGGGGGGGAAAATAACGTTGGGTTAAAATTATTAATGAATGAAAATATAAAATAGAAGGGCCCAGATTCAAGTATGGGTTGGGCCCATGATTGGTGTAACCTTTACACCATTAACTTAATAATGGGCCGCAAATATTTACATATAAGAAAATAAAGAAGAAAGACAAAATATGTAAATGTAGAACATACGATGTGTTTAACCCGAGGTTGGATTGAGTTGTGATGTAAACCTGCCCGGAACCGCCCGGCTGTCCAGTAGTCACAACAATACCTATCCAATGTGGGAGGTTAAACATGGAGCCCAATAAGGACCCGAGGTTAGACTGAGTTGTGGCGTAAGACTGCCCGGAACCAACCGGCAACAGGCAGCCACAACAAGACCTGTCTAATGTGAGAGGTCAGGGCCTTAATAAGACAATTAAGGCTGAGTCAGGATTGTTAGGATTAAGTGAACTAAAGACTTAATCAAAATGGAACATGCTAAACTAAACGGACTGGTGGGGGTTAGGTTAGAAAACACTTAACCAACTTAGCATGTTGGCTAGAGATAGAAAACCTAGTAACGGGGGACCCTTTTCAGCAGTAACCCTAGAAGGTGTATCAGGATACCCTGAAACTAGGCAGGGTGGGGCACGATTACTGGGCTGATTGTAAGAGGTCAAATCGACGGCGGTGGTGTAGCAGTGTAGGTTCTAACGGGGTGCGGGCGTGCACACACTCCGGCGCAGAAAAATAAGGCACTGGACACCAGTAGCATACCTGTGCATTCTAGGATTGTGTCGGGCCGCCACCATGGGACTTGATACACCCCATGGTGGGACCAGCATAGGTAACTACAACATCGGGGGCCGTAAGACACATGTAACTATGCGAGTAGGAGCCGATCATTATAAAATGGATTACTTCACCCTGATTATGGGGTGCCAGTTGGAAACTAGTTTATATGGGTTCAGAGATTAACATGGGGTACGATAGTATATTCGACCCTAGACAACTTAACCAAGTCTATAGTGCTTTCCCACTTCTTGTTTATACTTATCATACCCAGTTCTTTATTCATAGACAGAATAGTACTAGACTTACTCAGGCTTTATGTCTGACTCTACTTTTCTTTCGTCTTCTTTTCTTCCGTTCCCCCCCCCAGGTCCACAGGGAGGGAACACAGCAGCTTGACCAGCCTTAACATCCAGCTTGAAGAAGAGAAATGTATTGCTTGGACCTTTTCGCTTTGAACTATGGCTTTGGACAAATTCTATGGGGCTTTTGCAGTTTATCTATGTTTTATTTATGCTTCTTTAAATGATGTAATCAAGACAGATTATGAAAGTGTTATGTTATGTTTTGGAAAAGATGTAAGACAATTATGGTGATGTTGTTGTAGCACGTATCTGTTTTTATGAAATAAAAGTTGTTGATTTTCCGCTGTTTACAAATATGTGTTCTTATATCTGTCTTGTATATCTGTGACTTATACTTATAAACCTCCACCAAAATTAGGGCATTCCCTTTGAGAGTGACCCTAATGGAGGTGGGGTGTTTCACGACACCTCCGCAAGAACGAGGTAGAAATATTTAAGTCGAAAGTTTAGTCTATCTTTTTGATCATCATGTTCGTACACTATTTGATTCTGGCGCATCGCACTCTTTTATATCTACTGCGTTAGTGGAATCTATGCACCTAGACACCAGTATAGTAGAGGATCCCTTGGTTGTTTCAAATCTAATCGGGGGCTCAGCTTATTTGTCAATGGTTTCTTTGGATTTGAAAATATCTATACTAAGCGTTGGGCTTAGATGTAATGCCATTGTTTTGGGCTTCACGGGCTATGGGTTGATTCTAAGCATGGACTGGTTATCCAGTAATGGTGTTGTCCTCGATTGTGAAAAGAGAGTGGTTAGACTCATGACTCGCCTCGGTAACACTCTCGAAATTTCTTGTAATCCCATTATCTCCGTTATGCTTAGTTATCTAGAATCTCTTGATTCGTATGTTGAGAACTTGCAGTCTGTAAGGGTAGTCCGTGAATACTCGGATGTCTTTGAAGAGGTAAAGGGCTTACCTCCGAAGCGGGAGATAAACTTCCGCATATACCTTGTTGACAACACAAAACCCGTTGCTTTACCCGTTAGACACATGGCTCCAAGGGAGAGGAAAGAACTCAGCAAGCAATTTAAAGAATTGCTTCAGAAGTGGTTTATAAGGCGGAGTATTTCTGAATGGGGTGCTCCAGTAGTGTTCGCAACTAAAGCGGATGGTTCGCTTCGCCTGTGCGTTGATTATAGGGAGCTAAACAAGTTGACCAAAAAGAATAGGCACCCACTCCCGAGAATAGATGATTTGTTCGATCAGCTTGTAGGTGCATCGGTTTTCTCCCAATTAGATTTAGCTATCGGATTTCATCAGCTAAGAGTGGCTGAAGACAGCGTTGATAAGACCGCGTTCAGAACTCCAGATGGTTTCTTCGAGTGGCTTGTCATGCCTTTCGGCTTGACAAATGCACCTGCTTACTTTGTTGATTTAATGAGCAGGGTGTTCCGAGAGCTCCTCAATAAGTTTGTGGTGGTCTTCGTAGATGACATTTTGATCGTCTCAAAGAATGAGGAAGAGCATGCTCAGCATCTAAAGGAAGTCATGGATATTCTCCGTGCACATCAGTTGAAGGCTAAATTCTCCAAATGCCATTTCTGGAGAGAAGAAGTTAGGTTCCTTGGACACGTGGTGTCCAAAGAGGGGATAGCTGTGGACCCCGCGAAAGTGGTTGTTGTGCAAGATTGGAAGGTTCCTCGAAACGCAACCGAAGTCCGAAGCTTTCTCGGGCTAGCAGGCTTTTATCTAAAGTTCATTAAGGATTTTGCAAAAATCTCAGCTCCACTTACAAGGTTGACAAAGAAGAACCTAGCTTTCAATTTGGATTTGGATTGCGATATTGCTTTCCAACGTTTGAAAAGGGCTCTAACAACAACCCCAGTTCCGACATTGCCGGATGGAAACAAGATGTTTACAGTATACACAGATGCATGCGGAACGGGACTAGGCACTGTTCTTATGCAAGAAGGGAAGTTAGTGGCTTATGGTGGAAGGCAGTTGAAAGTACATGAGAAAAACTACCCAACCCACGACCTAGAGTTGGCAGCCATCGTTTTTGCGCTTAAGTCTTGGCTCCATTATCTCCTAAGTGAGAAATTTGAACTGTATACTGACCATAAATTGTTGAAATACCTTTTCTCGCAGAAATATCTCAACTTGAGGCAGCAAAGATGGATGGAGTTTCTTGCCACGTATGATTTTGAGATTTCCTACACTCCTGGCAAGGGCAATGTAGTGGCAGACGCCTTGAGTAGAAAGAAACTGACCTTAAGCCCTCTCTTTGTGGAAAGGCAAAGCTTGGAGTTCATAGCAAGTTTTAACTTCAGACCCTCCTCTGCCTTTGTACCTGGCTTGCTAGCAACGTTAGAAGTGCGACCAACTCCATTAGACTCAATCGGAGCTGCGCAAAGAGAAGACCCTCAGCTAGCCAATGTGGTGGACAAGTTAATTAGGGGTGAGACTTCTAGTCACCTCAATAGATACTCCATTGATGCCAAGGCCTGGTTGAGATGAGATGGAAAACTATGTGTCCCACAAGCAAGTGGCTTAGTAAAGGCGGTTCTAGAAGAAGCACACCATTCCAAGCTGACCATACACCCAGACGGAGACAAAATGTATAAAGACATCAAAAGAGTTTTCTTTTGGAATGGCATGAAGCAAGACGTAGCTGAATTTGTTTCTAAGTGTTTAATATGCCAACAAGTCAAGGCGGAGCAGAAGAAGCCTAGTGGTCTGCTCCATCCTCTAGAGGTCCCACAGTGGAAATGGGATAGCATCTCGATGGACTTTATAGATGGGTTGCCGAGGTCAAGAAGGGGCAATACTAGCATTTGGGTAATAGTGGGCAGGCTTACTAAAAGCGCTCACTTTATACCTGTCAAAAGTAGAAGGACTGCCTCATCTCTAGCATCCATATATCTTAAAGAGATAGTTCAACTCCATGGGATACCCTCCAGCATAGTGAGTGATCGAGACCCTATCTTCACGAGCGAGTTTTGGAAGAGTTTACAAGAGGCTGTAGGCACACGGTTATGCTTATGCATGGCCTATCACCCTCAAACCGATGGCCAAACGGAAAGAGTCAACAGAGTATTAGAAGACCTCTTGAGATTATGCAGTATTGACTTCGGAGGTACATGGGAATATCATCTACCTTTGGTGGAATTCGCTTACAACAATAGCTACCAAGCCACCATAGGCATGGCGCCTTTCAAAGCTTTATATGGAAGACCGTGCAGGTCACCAACTTGTTGGTGGGAGTCCACAGACAAGCTCATACTTGAACCAAACATGATTAGGGAAACTTCAGAGAAAGTAGACTTGATACGAAGAAGAATGAAGACTTCCCAAGATAGACAGAAGTCCTATGCAGACAAAAGAAGAACTGACCTTGAGTTCGAAGTTGGAGACAAGGTGTTCCTTAAAGTATTTCCTTTGAGGAACGTCGTTCGCTTTGGATCCGCAGGAAAGTTAGCACCAATATTTGTAGGGTCGTTCCCTATCATCGAGAAGATTGGGAAGATGGCTTATAGGGTACAGCTGCCCGAAAGATTGGCCGGGGTTCATAATGTATTTCATGTCTCCCACCTGCGGAAGTGCTTACACGAGTCAGCGGAAGTGGTAGAACCAAGCATGCTAGAGGAAGTAAAAGTTGAACGAGAAGCAACTATGAGGAGAGTTCCAACCCGTATCTTGGGAACAGAAGTCAAAAAGCTACGCAACCGTGAAGTGAAGCTCGTCAAAGTTCAATGGAGCGATGCCGAGGAAGACGCGACTTGGGAAACTGAGGACAGAATACGCGCAGCCTACCTTTTCTTTTTGAGGTTACATCCTTGATCTCTTTTTCCTTAATTTTATGCTCATATCTATCTTTTTTTTAGGTATATCTCCTCGATCCTATCCTTTATCCTTAGGTAGAAACTCATTTGGATGAAAACATGCAATTAAAACATGTTATGGTTGATGGTTGCTAGTGGTTGCAAGTGGTTGCTAGTGGTTTCTCGTGCATGCATATACACACACATTAGGTATTAGATCGGCTCAGTCTCTTTCATATTGCATATGCATATATGTATTTGTATATGGATTGAAACTTGATGTGTTATCATATGGACGTTGCACTTGTATGAATGATTGTGCACTCATATAGGAAATTTTGAGTAGGAAAAAAAATTGCATTCATAACGAACTCATGGCACTGACATAATTTGCATAAAGGAGGTCAACTGAATCAGTAGACCGCCTGATTTTGCATTAGATAAGGACATGTACACACACTATGCATATGATCATGAAACATTAGAAATCTTTTAAGGACAATGGACGCCTGTGTTTGATGGTTGAGTAGATGGGTGATTGGATGATAGGATATAAGTTCTTCTCGACTTGAAGATTTCGGGGACGAAATCCTAGAAGGAGGGGAGAATGTAACACCCCGTATTTTCTGTTAACGTTATAGTAACGAATTAAAGAATAATTAATTTCAAATGTGAGAATTAAGGGATACGGGTTACGCCATTGCATTCGTCTCGGAATTCTGCTTGAGATAGAGTATGAGTTTGCGTAAAACAGACACCGTACGAAGGAGATATGGACGAACGAAATTAAGTAGAAAACTAGAAGAAAGAAAAGAAAAAAAATATACACTGGCGCACCTGCCAAGTGCGCCCAGGCCGAGCTGAGAGCCTACACAGCTTTCTAATGTGTTCTGATCCATACTGTGAGTCATTGCTAAGTCCTTTCTGACTCCTTGCTGAATCATTAGTGCTGAGGTGTCATCCTATCCTGACTGAATGGTTGTGGTTAACTCTAGGATCATTCGACGGCTCTAATTAAATTGAAATTCTATATAAACAACCCAATGCTCAACCTAAAATCACACAAAAATAATCCTAGAGCTATCATGTCGTCAATAGAGAACTTGGAGTAGCCGTCACGGCTTTCAATTCAAAGACAAGATAAAAACCTGAATCAAAATAAAATTAAAGTAATCTAATTCAACGATCTACATGAAAGGCGAGCATACCAATTTCAGAATTTAGATTTCAGAAATCAAGAATTCCTTTTTAGTTTGTAAGTTGGTTATTGCGTAGATTTAAACGTTCTTTCAAATGAATCATGACATGTTGTAATTCAAATATAGAATGATGCTTATGTATAAGATAAATAAAGTTTGATTCTCATTTATCTTAAATTATCGTTGCGATTGATCATGTCTATATGCTTGTGGTAATGAACATACCATATTTTATATATCGAGATCTATTATGATTGGGAAATGAACGTATTATTCCAACTGAATGGTGAAACATGTCATGTTATAATTTGGTGGTTACTTGCAAGTTTATGATCTAAAGCACATGCTTACATGTTAAATCAACATTCATGTATATTTAGAACTATGTTAAGTTGAATCTATTTATGTTGCAATATTGGATTTGTAGCTCTCTTATGTTTTAACACATAAGTTATCATGCTAAGTTGTGATTTAAATATGTTTATAGTAGCTCTCTTATGTTTAACACACATAAATTATCATGCTAAGTTGTGATTTAAATATGTTTATAGTATCTCTCTTATGATTAACACACATAAGTTATCATGCTAAGTTGTGATTTAAATATGCTTATAGTAGCTCTCTTATGTTTAACACACAAAAGTTATCATGCTAAGTTGTGACTTAATTATGCTTCTAGTAGCTTTCTTATGTTTTGACATACATAAGTTAATATGCTAAATTATGGTTTAAAATTGTGTTTATATGTTAAACCTCCATGCTAGACCTATATCAAGTTTACATGACAATTAGATCCAACTTAGTCACAAGTTCACCTTTACCCGTTTAATTACGTTAATGATACTTCTATGCCAAGTTACACGTGATAAGTTAAATGTATGCTATTTTATGTTTATTTAATGTCCCTTGTTTATTACCCCTTTTTGGTTATGGGTTTGGGCTAATTTACTAGCCTAACGTTTTATGTGATTCATGCGTACGTTTCACGGGGGTAGCGACGGGAAAATTTGAAAATTTCATGGCATAGATTTGTTCATAAAATGGTATATTTGATATACCATTTATTGTGAGCATAATCAAAGGATAATTATGGCATGATTAAAATTAAGATTAATTTACATAAAGAATTAAACATACATAGAAAATATGTGAATTTAGAAAAGACGAATATGCCTAACCCGAGGTTAGAATGAGTTGTGGTGTAAAACTGCCCGGAACAGACCGGCATATCCAGTGACCACAACAAGACCTTTCTAATGTGGGTGGTTAGTGCATCAAGCCCAAAAGAACCTGAGGTTAGACTGAGTTGTGGTGTAAAACTACCCGGAACCGGCCGGCATATCCAGTGACCACAACAAGACCTGTCTAATGTGAGTGGTTGGTGCTTTAATGAATGAATTAAAGCTAAGTCAGGATTGGTAGGGTTAAGTCAATTAGGGAAACACTTAACCGATTCAACATGTTAACTAAACAGATGGGTGGGGTTAGGTAAACTTGGACACTTAACCAAATAAACATGTTGATTAGAAAACCCTAGTAACGGGGACCCATTTCAGCAGTAACCCCATGGTGCATCAGTAGTATACACTGCGCATCTAGAATCGTGTCGAGTTGCCACCAGAGGGACTGATACACCCCATGGTGGGACCGGCACAGGTATCTACAGTCAAGCGGGGCCGAAGGACACATGATATGAATGGATGTGAGTAGGAGCCGATCATTAAGGGGATCGTTTGTTATGAATACGTGGGGCTGGTTAAACCAATGGTTAAGTAGGTGCAGAGACAATAGTAATGGGTGCGATCACATGTTCCTCTTATCTTATATTAGGGTATTGTCCTATGTTATGTTATTACTGTCATGATCCCTTTTCTTGTTTAAATACTAGTAATCACTGAACTTACCAGACTTATTGTCTGACCCGTTTTCTTTCGTCCTATTTTCTTCCGTTCCTCCACCCCCCCCCCCCCCGGTCCACAGGGAGGGAATACTCCAGCTTAGTCAGACTCTTTGCAAGCTTCAAGAAAGTAGATGTATGATTGGGACTCTCTCACCTTGGCTATGGCTTTTGAACACTACACTTGGGGATTTATACAGTTTTATTTATGGTTTATGCTTCTTTATTTAATAATCAAGGCAGAAATTATGGGGTGATGTTTTGGAAGTTATTTTGAGACAATTTGCTGTAATGCTTTTGTATTGAACCACGTATGCAATTAATATTTGAATTTCGCTGCTTATATTTATCTGCCTTGCAAAACTTTTTCTGTGTCTTGTACCTATAACCCTCCACCAAAGTTAAGGCATTCCCTTTGTGAGTGACCTTACCGGAGGTGAGATGTTTCAGTTACTATTCCCTTTCCTTTTCGAGGAAAAAAAGTTTTAGAGGGGTAAATGTAAAGATCCAAAATTTTAACCAATTTAAAATCGGAATTTTGAATACTTAATTTGAATTTTTGGATATAATATTAATTTCATATGATATGAATTTAGTATAAATATATTGATTTAAATAATAAGAAATTATCATGCTTTTACAAATTCGTGTTTGTTAAAACTATTTTGTTAATATGATCTTTTATCAGATATGAATATAATTTTATGAATATTAGAACCAATGGTAGCTTTCATTATAAGTGTTACTTTGAGTTTCTATAGAATTTTTGAGTAAAATGCTACCTTAACAAGAATATCCCTTATTTTAGCAAGTTACTAGGACACTTGTCTATGTGCATGGGCCAAAGCATGCTTGAGAGACAAGTGTCCCATAAGGTAGCATAGTACATGTTAAGGAGCGTTGCATATAGGACATGTGTCATGTTATTGGAGCTTTAGAATAAGAGAAGTGTCCGATGAAGTGCCCCTTGGAAAATTTAAAGTACCCCTTCTTTACTACTATAAAAAGGCACCTAACCATTCCATTTTCATTCACACTCCTTCTCACTCTTCCATCTCCTTCTTAAGCTCTCCATCCATGGCTTCCTAACCACTTCTTCTCCCCCTTCTTTTCCTTTTCTTTCCTACAATATTCGGCCATGACCCACTACCTCCTTCCACCACCTTGCCAAAGTTATATCTCCTCCTCCTCCTCTTATAAAAAAAGAGAAAGAGATTAATATATTATATTATATATATATTTTGGCAAAGAAGACAGTGCGCCGAAATACCGTCTAACGGCTTGTTCGCAGTCAATTAGGCTAGCCTACCACAAAGAATGAGAAAACTATATTGGTGAGAACTCTTTAAACTTCTACACTAGTTTATTGTACACTAATTAGCGAAGAATTAGTTACAATTTGGATAGTTAACTAGTGTAATCAGTTTGAATCGGTTATGGATGTTAATGGGTGATGTTTGTTATGATGGATGATGACTGCGTAGTTTAGAACACACACACACACTATTAAACGTTAGTGTTATAACGCTTGTGCACAGTTATATTTATTTAATAATGTTGCTGATGATTGCTATGGATGTTTATAATGATTGTTTATGTTGTGTCGCACACACCGACAATTATGGTATTGCATTGGTGATCGACAAATCTTCTTCGTAATTGTCAGTAATATTATTATTGAAATTGGAGTTGGAAATTTATTTTCAAAATTGAGATTTGAAATAATTTGAAAATGAAATAGAAATGTGTATGAATAATCTTCGTAAAAAATGGAACGCGTTTGTTAAACGGGTTTTTGACGAGAAAACAAGGCTTTATCATAAATCAATGAGAACGGTTTTGTTTTGAAAAGACGAAGTTTGGTTTTTGTATCTAGAAAATATCTAGAAAATAGTTTATATAAGTATATAATGGTTTTCTAAGTACTTTAAATCTGTTCGGAAGAATTTTAATATGAGATTATATTACGGTCAAAATAGAGCTTGTTGCACAATGGTAGTTTGTGTATGTTGATTATAAGCTTTAAACGCTTATAACTTTTGCAATTTAAATCGGAATTCCACGAAACGAAAATCCTTTGATTTCTATTAACAAGGGATTTAAAATGAGTAAAAGCGGATTTTAATTTCGACTTACAATTTTCAAGTTATGTTTAAAACCGTTTTGGAAAAGGAACTGTAAGTGCAGTTTGCCAACCATAACTGTAACAGCTACTTTAATTATTTTTAAAATATGGATCTTTTTTCATAAAATCATTTTAAATTATTTAAAAGTGTTTTGAATTGGAAATTTTAAGTTTTGGCTAAGATAAACGATATTTTGATCAAAGTAGTTAAGATAACTGTTTTGTAACATTTTTGCAATGCTCTTGAAACACCATTGTTGCACTTCTTTGAAAATAGTCTCTTTTGAAAGTTTTAATTCGTAAATTGTTTTCTAAATTATAAGTAATCATTTTTAAATGATCCTAAAATGTTTTCAAGGGTTTAAAAGTATTAAAAACATTTTATATGGAATTTAAATTTATTTATTTAATATTAAAAAGGTTTTTTAATGTTAAATAAATGGGATATGGTTGGAGATAAATCTTCGGTTGTTTGATATTAATTCGGTAGATGATGAGTCTTACTATTCGAGAAATTTAGAAGGTGATTTACCTTTATTCTGCTTATAGTATGAGTTGGATATGGAGATTAATATTGAGGATAAGTTGACGGTATTTCTATCGAGATCCAATATCAAGGGGTTAGATAAATTTTTTAACTAAGATAAGCATTTCCCAATTTGTTTGAGATAAGTTGGATAGAAATAATCTTCGGATGTTTAATATGAAATTCAGTGGTGTAAACGTATACTATTTGAGGAATTTGAAAAATATTATTGTCGTTGTTCCTCTTTTAGTATTCGTTGATTGCGAGAATTGATATCGAATATAAGTAGATACAATTTCTGTGTAACTTATGTTCAATATCGATTGATTTGGGTTTTGTCGTGAATGGTGTCTTCAATAATATCATTCTTGATACCCGATAAGATTGAGTTGTGGAAATTCATATCATAATTTAGGGATTTAATGAAATCTTTTATTTTGGAAATTAAAAGTAAGGAATTAGGAAGGAACTATAGTATTTAAATTAAGATTAAAGAATGGAATGTTGGAAAATTATTTTAATTGGAAACTATGGTTGAAATATGGATTTAGATAACGAGTTATCAAACGAAAGTTAGTTGAGTTTTTGAGGCTAGATTATCTTTGATTTAAAGGATGTGTTTAATAGAGAAAAGTTAAAATATGGATTTTGTTAAAGATATTTTGAGAATGGGTTCAAAGAAGTTTAATTTAAGAAATCCAAGAAGGAAGGAGATTTTGTTGAAAGCCTGTGTGTTCCGTAATTGTGTTTTTAATTGCGCTTATTATTTGGAAAGACCTGCATCGGATTTATGACCGAAAACCATTCCAAGTAATAATACGACATTGTGAAGAAATTGAAGAAGGTATTGAAGACCGTGACCCTTCATATCGTAAGGACGAATTGCTAAATGTCTCAAACGTGTAGCTCCTATTTGTGGATGGATTTTATCTCAGTTAAGTGGAAAGAATCCCGAACGTATGCGAAGGAATTCCGAATTTTTGTTTTGTTCAGTCCCAGAACGAACTTGTATGGATTGTGTGTCTGACATTGTAATTGACTGTGTTGCACTGATCTTTATTAATATATATATATATATGTTTGTTATCGGAGAATTTATTCTCTTAGCCTAACACCCTTCTTTAAGATGTATGAGCTAAGAGGTTATTTATTGATGGAATTAGTGATGCATTGTGAATGGACAATGTGGCATACTTGATTTATGTAATGAGCTATTGATGATCAGAACATGGCTTATTGAAGCGTAGTTTTGTGTATATCGTAACCTTGACGAACATCACACCCCGGATTGATGGTAAACCAATGGTCAGATTTTTATGTTTGTTTCATATGTTCGATGCACCGGGATGTGATGATGAAAGGGTACTACAAAGTCCCCAGTCCGGGACGCTATTGATTGGGTACTCTGATTCATGTATGGTGGGATAGTATAACAATGTCCGAGTCTGGATGTTAACCGCGGGTACTGGAATGATGCACGTAAGAAAGTTTGTGAGCTCACGAATGATCTTTCGTATCTAGAACCATCATGTTGGAAACCCAATCTCCACTGCGAGCCCATATAGTTTTGATGGTATAACCATTTGGTTACTGGCAGGATTACGTCAGTATAATAGGATGGAGTATTGTGCTGGCTAGATTAATATATTTACTTCTGAAACATTTTCACACTATGCATTAATAATAATATGAAAGAGGATTTTTACGTATCAAAAGCATTTTGGTTATTACAAGACAAAACTCGCACATCTGGTGTGCGCCTGCAATGTATAATGTGGGACGGGCTTAAAATAGCTTCACTTTTCAAAATGTCATTGCAGATTTCAATGCACTGATATTCACATGGAGTAAACCCGTTCTGCATTAGCAGCGTTGTCCGGTGAATTACTTAACTTTAAAATAAACCCTAGAAACTACATATAACGAGTTCTCTCACCAGTCCCATGACTGACCATGAGTTTATTGTTTCCACACCTAAACTCTGGGTGCCCATAATTTTCCACACGGGCAGCCTAGTATTTTGGTTTGCAGATTTAGCCTTGGAATTGGATAGAGCAGGATTCTGGTTTTAGCCGGAGCTATTAAGTCCTGGAACATTTTCATTTCTCCACCGATTTTAATACATTTTTCCGTTGTGTAATAAATGTACTCTAATGTAACAACTAGGAATTTCGCACAATCCGAATCGATCACTAAACCGACCAAGACCGTTCGAAACCCCTGATTGTTTTTAGAACACGACAAATTGGAACACTAACAGAAGAACGTTTCATTGCTTATTACAACAATCCCATCAGAGTACAAGAATATACATAGTATGAATAAATATTACACATTTGATAAATATCAGAGATTTAAATTACATTTAAATACATAGCAGCGGAAAAATAATAAAATAACATAACTGAAAGAAATACGTGGATATAGAGCTTTCTGAATATCCCTTCAGCTATAAACCAGGATCCTGTGAACATAAATCTGCAAAACCAAAACTACTAGCTGCCCGTGTGGAAAATAGGGGCACCAAGAGTTTAGGTTAAAACAATAAACTCCAGGTCATCCATGTGACTGGTGTGAGAACTAAAACAATTATTAATCTTTATTTTTAAAGTTAGGTAAATCAAGAGACCACGCCGTATAACACGGAACGAGTTTCCTCCCAAGAATACCAGTGCATAAAACAAATAGCTTAATGCAAAATAAAGAAAGATGAAGCTATTATAAGACCCAGGTCCCATCACACAATGCAACGCAAGCCGGAGGATAGGGTTTTACCTTATAATAGCCAAATAATGCTTGATACGTTTAAAAACGGATTATTTTGATATTACTATAAGTGTATTATGTCAAAACAATTTCAATCATAAGTATCAATCATAGATGGCATAGCTATCATCTACTATGTCGCCATACTAGGTTGTACAAATAAAACCGGAATGTCACGTATTGGAAATTGGACTCCATCGTGAGTCGAGGCAATGGGCAAGCTCCTCTCTGTTCGAGACACTCTAGCAAATGCCTCAAGAACACACACAGCGATCCTGGATCTTCAGGGCCGGTCCTTTCCTACTTTTGAGGATTAATTATTCCTGAACACACGTTTTCCGGTCCTATCAGACCTATATCGGAGGCGCCTTGCATCCAACAACCACATAGGTAAAAAGTATATAGGTGTCAGGGATGGTAGGTCACTGACATCACCCATAGCTAGAAAGAAACGTCGTGCTCTCCCTGCAGTCACTATCCTGTTTTTGACTCATACCGAGGTGTGAGGCTCGCGAATTAACGCTATACACAAAGTTGTGCCACATAGGCCGTGCTTTGATCATCAACCACAAGACTTTGCTTTTCAACAAAAGCCTTGATCATTTGTCACTTAGGCATCCCACACAGGTAATTCATGCCATGCGACTGATATTCATAGATATATAACCTCTAAGCTCGAACATCTCAGAGAAGGGCGTTAAGCAAGATAATAAATTCTCCACCGCCAAACAGATATATATTTAATAGAAATCAATCACACAGAATAAAATCCAATGTCAGACACACAGTCCATTTACAAGTTTGTTCTTGGTCTGAACGAACCCAGAGGAACCTTATTCCTCCCATATCCATCGATCTCCAAGTACGTCTGGACAATCACGAACTGATTCCCTCCTCTTGGGTGTACAGCCCAATCAAGATCATCAATAATCATCCAAACAACGTGAAGACCTCTGGTCTTCAACCACCATCTTCATCTTCGACTTATCGTCGAATCGGTCATTCAGAATGGGTATAAACCCGGCCTTTCCGAATAACCTGCGTATAAAATAAACAAGTGTTACACAACCACAACATACGCCTTATTCCAATTCAGAATATTCTTTTATTCAAATATTCACATTCTTAGGGAAAGGTTCCTATTAATTTTATCAAAGATAAATTCTTCTAAATTTATTCTTTAATCTTCCTTTGGATATCATTTCAAACCGTGTTAAGGTTTTCCAAACTAGTCGGGATTAGCGAACCACACCGAAGTAATCATTTATTTTATTTCCCAATCCCAACCTATTCACCCCATGGAGAAAAACTGGTAATACTCCATATCTAACACCACAGTGCAATCGGTAAATATAAATTACCATTTCACGTTCAAATCTAATTAAATATTTAACTAAAGCTTGGAGCAAAACTGGTGATACTCCATTCTCGATCATTTTAATCTAATTAAAGATTCATTAAAACTCCACTTAGTTTTGATCTTCCCAAAAATCAATATCATGTCTTTAACTGGGTTAAAGAACCAATGTCATCTAAAACACGGTTCACGATAACCCAAAATCACATTCCATTGTTAATTGGGTTAAAGAACAGGTGTTATTCAAAACACCGCTCACGATAAACCCCAAAAACCAATTTAAATTCAATTCCAATTAAATACTAATTAACTAGACAATTTCACTAAATCTTAATTAAAAGATTTATTCTTTTCTAAACCGGGTTCAAGAACAGTATTATTTAAGACACCATTCACGACGAACCCAAAATCCCATTTGATATTAAATACAAGGCTCTGAATAGAAAATATATTGGCTTATATTCAATATCAAATTCTAAAACCAACAAATATCGTTTTGAAAATAACGATATAAATATTTCTTTCAAATTTCCACAACCATATTTGTATAATCACGAAATCCAACATCGAAATATTCCGAAGACAATTTCGATTCAAATCCATTCCAATTCGTATATTGGAAATTCTGATTATTTTTAAAACCACTTCAAATCCATTTTATTTATTCAAAAACATTGGATTATAATTCTAGTTCATTTCGCTAAAAATATAATTTTATCCTTTTTAAATATGGGATTTTTTCTCCCAATTCTTTCTAAACCATTTATTATGATTTTACACAAATTATTGATATTTTTAACAATTTTATCATGGCTCGTACAATCGATTTCCAATAACGGTCGTCGAACTGCACTCACGGCGACCTTTTCCAAATTTGATTTGGACATAATTCCAAATCCAACCGTTAGATTTCAAATTTCTAATATTCATTGGAAAGCTCTTTTCGATACGAACCCAACGGTTCCAGTTTCAGGAGAATCCGACGGTCGGGTCTCCCGCAACGTCAATTCGAAGTCAATGGTCGAAATTCGTGAACTGCCGCTCGCGGCGCGTTCTATTCAGGCCATTTAATATATATAATATATATTATATATATATTTCATCGATTTCAATTCTAAATGTATTTTATAAATCGTTTAAATTAGTTTTCAAAACGATTTCAACTTCATATTCAATTTTAAATCAAAATTGAATATTCCATTTCATTAATATATAAATGATAATATTTTCAAAACATTATATTTTGAAATCACTTCCTTTTCTATATTCATTATAAAAATAAGTATAATCGATATGAATATCGTTCACGTCAAAATGGCGCAAATCTAATTAACACGGCTTTATATATTACAATAACTTCGTTATTCTATTCAACATATGAATATTTTCTTCAACACATGAATATATATTTCTTTCAACACATGAATATTCTCAACACATGAGTATCATCAACACATGACTATTTTTTATTTAATATATTTTATAAAATTATGATTTCTATCGTTTAATTCTTATTCAGGATCCAACCGTAAATTAGTAAAAGAACGATTCCCTAAGTATTAACCCCAAAGGCCGAAACCTACGTCAGATCAATTCCCAGGAAACTACTCATCTTAACTAGTTTCTAGCTAGTTTCTAATTTTATATATGATAAAAATGTGAATTTTATTGTTAAAATATTTCGTTCAATACATGAATATTCTCAACATATGAGTATCGTCAACACATGACTATTTATTCTATTCAACATATGAATCTTTATTTTATTATATTCTTTATTTTCCAAATTGGAATGAGGCCCAATCAATTACCATATAATGTTAATTATATGGGTTCCATACAACACATGTATATAATAGCAATGATAAATAATCAACCATCATCCAAAGTGCACTACAAAACTGTCTGTCAACCTATCGATTGACGTCCAACTAAATAATTGGGATCAGTGTACATCAAATATCATCCCAATACCCGTGTGGGGTTTTAGTCAACAAACACAAATTTTTATTTGTGCAGTTGGGCGATGTGTAAAATTTATCGCCCCAATCAATATCCTTCAAATGGGTGTACATAAACAAATCGTTCGATTTGTAAATGAATATTTATTTAATCACATTCACGTTAAATTTATATTATTAAAAATAAATAAATTATTTCAAAACATGAATATATTTCCATTCATTCCACATCACAATCAATTTTCACCACACAACAAAATCAAACAAGTCGTCCATGGTCTGTGGACGACGGGTGTCGAGTGCTGCTAAGCACCGTCTGCATCCTAGTATATATCTTTAACTAGAAAACAAGAATTAAAGTGAGAAGTTTTCACCTTGAAGTTCCACTCCTCCATTTCATTGCTGAATTTCTGAATGGCTTGGATTTGCCCGAAATTCCACGCAATCCTTTACACGTTGTTCATAGTAAAAATCACATTTTTATTATCACTACATGTACATAAAAATCATATTTTTATTTCCACTTCACATATATAAAAATCGAATTTTTATCGCCACTTCATAAGGGGAGGCCCTAGTGGCCGGCAGCGGTGGCCCTCAGGCGCGGTGGCGCCGGTTTTTGGGGTGGTGGGGCTATGGCACTCGGGTTTGAAGAGGAGGGAGAGGGGAACGAGGGGAGGAGGAGATGAGGAGGGGGCGGTTGGCTGGGGGGCCACGGTGGTGTAGCGTCACCTGGGAGCAGCGCGACGCCGGGTGCGAGGCCCAAGGGCGACGGTGAGCTAGGGTTTTCTTTTATTTGGGGTACTTCAAGTTTGACTGAATGAGATAAGGGAGGGAGGTTTATATAATATAATATATATATATATTTAATTATTTTAAATTTCCCAAAAGCTACTTTTTATTTTCAACTCGAAATCGAACCCACCGATTGTCGTCCCAGCTAATACCCCCATTCCGAACACAATGGGATATGTCACGTAGGCCAATTCAATCGTTATGATCAGTTTTTGTCAAAATTAAAATATAAATCTATATATTAAATTTAAACACACATTTCAATATACTGGGGCCACATACTGACTTTAAAAATTCCTGAAAAATAATTTCTAGCTTCATATTGACGATATGGTCCTAACAAAACTAATTTCGTCGAATTCTGAGATCATTTGAAAAATGGCCATTTTCTGGTCGATCGAAATTGACTAAAACTGTTAAAACACGTTTTCTTTTGCCACGCTCACATATTGATTCAGAAAATTACGAATTTTGGAATCTAGCAATAACTTGACATTCTAGATCCAACAAAAGTTGTTTTGTCGAAAATAGAGGTCGTTTGCAAAATTTCCATTTTTAAGGGCCAGAATTCCATAGCGACTATTCTGAATTTTCAACTGGACGTAACTTTTGATTCCTGCTATGAAATTTTGATTTTTCGGATTTGTTGGAAAGATATTCTCATATAGATTCTGATATTTTTCATTTCGCCAAAATCCGGTTTATATTGAATCATGTACATTCATTTGAAATTTGAAATCGAATTTTCGAACTACAGCGCCATTTCCAATTCCTTTTATAGTCAAAAATAAATATTTATATTTTAACGACAATCTATATAAATATATACTTTCTATTTCTATTCAAAATAAATTTCTCATCGTTATTATTTAAACTAATTCATTTTAAATATCCAAAATTCACTAAAATTGCCAAAATATTTTTTTTTTAAATTGGCTCGGATTCCCGGATTATTACATCTGATGTATCTCTTGTAACTCTGATGTAATATTATTGTAGTGATAATGAAAAAGTTATTTTACTTATGTGCGAATGTGTAAGTACCCCTAACAATCCACCTTTATGAACGGTTTAAGTTGGTTTAGTTATCGGCGAAAACCGGTAAAAATCGCGAGTCGTTACATCATATTTAAAAGTATTTTGGCAATAAAACAATATTCAATATGGATGTAGGAAATGGAAAAATCCCTACAAAACAATTACCTATTGCATGTTTAATTTCTCTTCTTCATTTTAACTTTTTCCCCCTTATTCATCTTTTGCATTTTTGATATAATTCTTCAATTTTGGTTGTTATCTTCTGAATATTTAATGTTTGGGAGCGTTAGACTAATTTTTAGCTATTATATTTTGGTGTCTTCACAAGAACATGGTGATCGAACTAAATCTTTGTTGCTCCTAGGATTTTTAAAATCTCCAAAAGGGTATGATAGGAAAGGAAGGAAGAGAAACCCAAGGAGGAAAATTATCAAAGAATCTGATGGAGTGAACGTCAAAATGTTGATAAAAGTGACGAATTTGCTCCTCCACCAAACTTTGTTATCAAAAAAGAGTTGCACGGGATTATGATTGCTATTAATCCAAAGATGAATGATCAGTTATGGAATAATTGGCTAGGTAATTTGCAAGAGCAAGGCAAACTTCTCTTAGAGATGGATCTGAAGAAAGGGATCGAGAAGTTAGAAAGATCTTCAACTGGATTGGATAAAGGAAATTTTACTAAATGAAAAAGAGAAAATTAGGAAAGTGTTCGAGAAACTTTAACGTATTATCATATGTTAATAACTCATTTAAAAGAACCAGTGATTTTCATTACAAGTGCAGACTCAACATCAATATTTATAACTTATCTGAGCGGTGCACTGGTGAATCAAGCAAAGGGAAAGCGATCATCAGCAACAAAGACCACAAGAAAACTGGATCCGGTAATGGCGCTAGGGTTTCCAACTACCCTTCTAAAGAAAGTAAATTGGGAATAGCTACCTCAACCCTTCGAGAAAATGTTGATTCAAAGCCAAAATCCGAGGATACTTCGAATTGGAAGCCACCATGATTTAGATTAGACGTTATAAAGCTCCGTCATTTTTTGTTTACTTGGATTTATGGGTTAGGGTTTTTGTGTTTTGCAAGCTTTTGTATTTGTTTTTTTCTTGGGATAATTTTAGACTTTGGGCTCCTTTTACTTTCCTTCAAAAAATACTTTTATTGTAAATTATCATTTTTATATGAGGAATTCTGAAATTTGTTGTAAATTACTAACCCCATAATAAAATATCATTCGAAATAAAAGATGTTTGTCTTACTCTAATCTACTTATCATGTTGCCATATGTTAACAAATTATATAATTTAAGTATATTTAATAGAAAGTTCTTAAGTGACATGCTTAGTGATAGTAATTACAATGTGCTGTAATTATGAGCAATTTATCACATCAAAATAACACATTATTTTAGATAATACAAACCTATATGATTCAAGACAGGATATTATGTCATCGATCGAGACTAATGTGTGTAACGCTCTCTAAATGTTGAGCAATATATTACTTACAGAGTCGATGAACCAAAAGTTTACATGTTTATAGTTATCTAAGACATTCAAGAATTTAATGTAACTAAGGTTAAACATAGAATCTTGAAGTGGCGATATTGTATAATTTTCAAGAATTGAGAATATTGTTGACTTAAATTTGGCTACTCCACTTTGATTATATCTAAATCATGCCATAACATCCATTCTCAACTACAGTTAGTCCTAATTTGAAGCACTAAAGTTCCTCTCCTTGGTTATATTGGGTAAGTATCACGGTCAACTAAACGTAGCGTGGCTAATAATAAATTTTATTAGTGAACCAAGGACTATGTTTATGGATTAATTTGAATGTAAAGGATTAAAGAATATTGAGCAAAACCAAATTCCATAATCCATAATGTAATGTGGTATTTACGAAGAAAATTAATGTAAATAATAAGAAAAATTGGCTTTTTGACCAAATCAAACAATTATTGTTGCTGAGTACCACTTACAATAATAAAAAGATATTTACCGGAAGGGTGCATCATCTATATGTTCAGTCAAAATGTCACACTGAATGATAAGGTGACGTGTGAATGCTTTAATATTTGAATTGTTTCAAAGTTAATCTATACCTGAATTTACGTCCATGAGTGGCAGCTCCTGAATGATGAATAATACGTAAACCACAAGATTTAATTAGTTTATAATCATTATAAGTTAATATTTCTTAAGTATTTATTATAAAATGTTATTAATATTTGAATATCATTATCATTTTGTAGAATGCATATATAAACGTTATAAATGCGCATATTCACATAAGATATCAGCGAAACATGAGTTGAACTTAGATATATAAACACTAAACGAATTTGGAAAATTTTCATAACCCTCATCTCTCTAACTGTGATCGACTGAGGAGGAAGAAAAAGGTATTCAAATGTTTATTTGAATAGGTAATAAATAAATTAAATAGAAGTGGAATAATTTCTATCATTGATGATTACTTTCTTAAAATCAAAATTTCACTCGATTGTTTTACTGATTTCCCTTGTCTTCCTTAGTTATAATCTAACGATTTGCATTTTGACCATTTAAAGATATGGCAATTTTTTTAATAAAATTGTTATGAATTAAAACCTTATTTATTTAAATCGTACTTGGGTTAATTTGATTATAGTGAAGTGAAATCAAGAAATATTTGATGCTTATTGTAATTTTTAAACATAAAAGAATCATTATTATTTATTAAGTCAAATTGAATGTGTAATTAAGTTTGTATTTAATTGTAATTAAGTTGATGTGAAATTTTAAACTTTAGTAGTGAAGATGAATTTGTAATTTACAAGTTAATGTAAAAATAGACGTTTTACATTAATTAAAATGAGTGGTTTAATGGAATCAAAAATCATATCTCGAAGTAATTAAAATAAAACGTTTTATTTTAGGGTTAGTGTGACTCAATGAAAAGAATGATAGTGAATTTCAAAAAAATAAATTATGTTCAATAACTTCTAGTTATGAACAATAAATTAAGATTAAATTTACAGCAAAGTTTTGGGATTTTTGGTGGTTCCATCGCATCGAAAAATATCGAAGCTTATATTTCGATATATAGGACGACATATATCAGTTTGTCGATGAAAACAGACTTTTGGACCACTATAATAGCTAAGGCCTAACAACCCGATCGCTATCTATGTATGCTATTATCTTTAAGAAACATAAGCAGCCTCGTTCTTCACTCTAACATCCGTTCATAACCCTAATCACAAACTCCCTTAATCACGTGCAAATGATGATTATCAAACCATTCTAAACTGAGATAAAAAATAAACTTCTCCAAAATATATCAAATTTAATATCGTTAGAAATATTTTGACAAATAAAACCAATGGCTTGTGTCCGTTTTTTGATTTAAAGCTCTATTCATTCATAAATCATAGTCAAAATCAAAACCACGAAATCCTAAACATCAATTTTGGCAATATCAATTTGCATGTCAATTCACGAAATAAATATATGAAATTTATTGAGATTGACGATTGGAGTCATTTGGTGGTAGTCGTTGGGCCCAGAAGTGATTAAGGTGGCTAGAAACTACGAATTAAGGTTTGAAATCCAAGTTCTTTAGGTGGCGGCGCACGGTGATAGGGACGACATGAGTAGGAGAGGTAGCCAGAGGAGGTGCGCATTGGAGTGTGCTTTCGGATGGTGATGGTTGAAGGTAGTGAAGCTCCGCGCGAAAGTGGAAAATCATGATCATAACTCGGTTAAAAAAGGTAAGATGGGTCTGACTTTTTTGGGTAGCAACGTGCAGGAAGATGAGTCTTGACATGGTAGACAAGTATTGGTTCGCTCTATTTTAATGATTTTATTTTTAAATTAAATCAACATGCTCTAACATTAATGACATGTATACACGAACTCTAACTGACGTGTAATTTTCTTTGTTGGATTCATATCGAGATTTCGGACGACATGGAACTGGTTTGGTTGCAATTGAAGACAGTTGAAAATTTTGTGTTTATTTGGATTTCAGTTGGACATAAAATCAAAGGCGAGTATTAAACTCACTCATGACATACTAAAATTTTCGTTGTGAGTTAATTAAAAATATGATACGATATAATTTGTTTGTCATTTTTGACATCGAAGTTAGGTACAACTGCTTATTTACACGTGGTATGTGATACTTGACATTAATGGGACATTTTATTTTGATTAACTTCAAAAAAATTTAAATATACGTTTAAATTGATATTGAATAGGTTAAATTTGGAGTGATAATAATTAACTGTTTGATTATTGATTGGATGTCACTCATGATAGTTATTGATTACGATGTTTCCTTGTCATCATCTTATGTACCATTAAAATTGCATAAGTTTAAATATGTTGATGTAATTGAAATATAAATTAAAGAATCACTTGACCAAAGGGTAGAAAATTTGATTATAAACAACGAATTTAGTCAAATGAAATATTTTTAAACTTTTAAATTCGAATTTGTTAAATGGAATTATTAAAGAAATTCAACTTAAAGTTATTATGTTTTAAATCTTAAAAGTTAAAATTAAGATTAAACTTGAATTTATTGAAACTGAATTATTTTAAGTATCGAATATGGAAATTTGAAATTCAAGTATTGAAACCAATTTGGTATAGTATATTTAAATGGAAACATAGATTTGAGCAGTTTGAATTGAAATTAACTTTGAATTGAAATTTATATTTAAATTGATGATAAATTGAACTTCAAATGAATTGAAATTGAAATAAATTGAAATATGAGATTAAAGTGGTTTAAAGTGAATTTTCAAACCTGGAATCAGGTTCAAAAGAAAATAAACTATGTTTCTCCTGAATATTGTATTCGAATTACTTTTAGATTAATATTATTTTATATTTCTATTTAAATTAATTCCTCTTTTACTGTTTATTTTCATACAATTCTAAAAATCACTATTTTCAGTCAAACTACTATATTTTAAATTTAACTATTGCATATATAAATCATTTTGAAAAAAAATCTATTTCCAAACTAAGCTGTTATTTGTGACACCCCACGTCCGTTAATGTAACTCTTTAACAGAATGCATCAAGTTCCATGAAGCGTTATAGGTAAACAAAAACAGAAACATCACAATACAGATATAAAATAACAGCGGAATTTAAAACTTTATTCTTCAAACAGAAAACATCGTGGTCCAAAATCCAGTTGCAAAATAAGTCCAAAATACAGAAAATCCATTACACCAAATTAAAATAACTGCCTTGTACTGAAATCATCACAGTATAATAACATAAAATCATAGTCCCAAAAAAGAGCCATACCAGAGTAGACATGTAACCAAAGCGGTACATCTAAGCAGCTCCAAGCAGAAATGGAAGAGAGAGAATCATAATCAAGCCTGAGTATTCCCACCCTGAGAAACCTGGAGGGAGGGGGAAGGAAGAGAGAGACAAGGAAACAAATGGGTCAGACATAAAGTCTGGCGAGTCCAGTTACTTTTAGCATACAAATAAGTAAAAGCATCATAACAGGCGTACAAACTAGATATGAGAGATAACAGTATCCTAAGATAGGTATAACATAATGAGCAGGACAAGTAGAACAAACAGAGCAGAATAGGTTACGATTCTCAAATACTTTTCTCTACACCAATACTAGTATAACAAAAATAGAATGATCCCAACAGAAACAGATGGTAGACTTAGGTGTACTTCTATTGACATGTTTTACCCTGAACAATGATAACAGGCAGCCCAACAGAAATGACAGGTGTTACCCCCAGCGATAGTAATGGGCTCCTAAACAAACAAGACTAGATGTACCCTAATAACCACCCCAATCGATCGGCTACCCATCATGTAGATACCCTGTGCTGGCCCTGAAGTAGGACGTATCACTTCCTAAAGTGGCAACCCCTTTTTCTAATAGACACATCTATTGATGTCACAGCGTCTTAATTTCCCAATCAATCCGGACCCATGCATGCACATAACTCTGTTGGAACGCGCCATCAACACCTCCACCCAAATGAACCTCTTATAATCAGCTCAGTAAGCGTGCCCCTGACCCTACCTAGTTCGGGGTCCCCCTTTGGATACCAATATGGGTTACTAACTGATACAGGTTCCAGACAACAGATGACACAAGCCACCCCCTAGGCCTGCATCTCCACTACTAGGATTTTGACAGATTATGCTTAACAGGTTAACAAGCCCGCATAACCCCAACATATAAAACAAGTTAAGTTTATCGGGTTTATATAACCCCCCAGATATTTAACAGATTTACTTAACCCCCCATCAATTCAAACAAGTTTACTTAACCCTTACACAATTTGACAGGTCTATATAACCCCCACCGATCAAAATAGGTTAAGTATTATAGGTTAACAGGTTATTAACATTTTCCACACATATTTGTTAATGCACTAGACCTCTCACATTAAGTCGACCACTTGTGGATGCTGGATATGCCGGGCGGTTCTGAGTAGACTTCTACCATAAATTGGACTTAACCTTGTGTCTTAGTACCGTTACGTGTACATTTACGCACTAGACCCCTCACATAAGATTAACCACTTATGGATACTGAATTTTCCAAGCGGTTCCAGGTAGACTTCTACCACCAGTGTAATCCAACCTCGTGCTTAAGTGTGGTTACAATTTCTATTTACTATAAATTTAGGTATATTCATTTTTAATCAATTATTCATGTTCATCATAGGTTATGCCCTAAATCTCAGTCCGATTCACGATACAAGTTATGCCCAAAATCTAAACCTTAGATCACGGTATAGGTTATTCCCAAATCCCAGTCATGTTTTGCAATACAAGTTATGCCCCAGTTTATCATTCCCAACCATTCACAATTTCATTCATTTGCATATTGCAGCGGTAGGCCTAGGCTCAAAGGTAGCCTAGCTATAAAAATAAAAAGGGAAGAAGGGAGATAAGAGAATAGAAATAGGCATAATAACAAAACAGGCATATGATGACAGAAATAGGCATACTAACAAAATAGGCATATGGTGACAAAAATAGGCATAATGACAGAATAGGCATATGATAACAGAAATGGGATTAATAGAGATAGGCATATAAGAATTAAACAGAAGATCAGGTGTACAGGTAACGACAGATCTGTTTAGTTATGATTCAGGTTATTAACATGCATAGATTTAGATCCAAACTTATAAACATGTCAGGATTACTTATTAAATGTTTATATCTAAAGCAACATAAACTCACAGGGACTGGATCTAAAGAACTGAGAAAATAGTGTTGATGTTGTAACAGAGATTCTTGGACACATATAAATCGTTGTTGCAGAAGAATAGGCTAATTCAATCTGAGTTGGAGCAGCATCTCCTTGTCTCCATTGTTTTTTATGAATAAAACAATAGAAATGATATCATATTTATAGCCTACCACCAACGAATCTGTTCATTGAACAAGTCCCAGTTTAAAGAATGGATCTGGCCCAGATCTAGGTGATGTAGACCCTAGGGTCCACACCCCCTTATAGGGGTCGACCCATGGGCCATGGGTCGACCCCTAACGGGTTGATTTCCCGCGTCTTCCTACCTTCTAATTTTGACTTTCTGGATTGTTTTGTATATATATAATTCTCTTATATGTATACAAACTTCAAACCTTAATATCTTCTTCATACAATGTCCGTTTTACGCAAACTTGGAGTCTATCTTAAGCAGATTTCTGAGACGAATGCAATGGTGCAGTCCATTTTACTTAATTCCTAATATTTAATTAAGTATTCTTTAGTTTATTGTTATAATGTCCTTTAAAATTATGGGGTGTTACAGTATTAGTCCAAAATGTGTTGAACATAGCATTACATTTGAAAACGATAATTGTGACATAGGAGCCTTAAATCAGGATTTGAATCTAACAATGAATAGTTTTATGATATGAATATATAGAACTAGAAATTTGAAAACCTGTATTAAACTTCTTTGGTATATGATAATATGAAATCAAAATTTAAACAGAATTGGTTTTGATATGAAATATGATGTTTCATTTAAATATAAAATGACCATTGTGTAAAAAATGATGATTGATAGTTAAAGAGGTTGGGTTTGGATGTTAGCGTTCTCTCTGTCAATACTAAAGTCATTTTAATAAATATATATGTGTGAATTTTTCTAGGATGAAGTGGTTGGATTAGCGAACGTTTACTGGAATAATGCTAATAAACGATGACGGATAGCCTTGAGACTTGTGCCATAATCAAAATAACTACAACATAAGTCTACGTCTCGAAAATGAGGTTAGCTACTTCTAGTGAACACATTTCATCATAGACTCACTTGACTTGTGATTCGATTGATGCACCCTAATTTGATTGAGGGTGTGGTACGCGGTCGACCTATGCAGTTTACGATTAGCCAGAAAGGAATAACTAGTACAATTCTACGTCGGGCAGCCTCACGTGCCTTGTTATATTTATCCCTATACGAGCCTATTACAAGTGTAGTTTGATTAAAATGTATTTAGATGGAACAATGTAAAGCCTTATAGCAATTTTAATATTTATTCTACTAACAGACATAGCACACATAGTGTATCATAATATATGTATATAGTTTAACAGATCCTTAGAAGATGGAAAATTCCATAGCATCTCTTAGTATTTTCACTCACTTGAGTATTTTTTTTCATTATGCTTGGGTCAGCCTGGGTTGTTATAGTTAAGCTAAATTATAGTAAAGATGAAGATGGAGATTGATTGTTTGTATTACATATATTATCCCATTGCATTACTTGGTATGCATGTTGATTGTTTCACTCTGATATTGTAATACAATATATACTGTAGACAGTTTTATAATTTACTTACGTAATTACTATATTATGTCCTTTCACTGTGAGATTCAGGGTTTTGTTTCTTCTCATTATTTCATATATTTAAATCTCGTTAATGATTAGTTTTTTGAATGGTTTGGGTTAGACATGTATAGTTTATTATCAATCTAAATAGTTTAAAATGTTATTCTATTACACATAATTTCATGGTGAACTATGGAAAATTTAAAACAAAATCAAATAAAAAGTTAAAATAAAAGATGCGTTTCATACCTTGATTCATGTAAATACCAAAGTTTGATTCAATTTAGTTTAGCTGCTTTTAATTCTACGTTTTAACATGTAATTACAAGCAACATCCAAAGTAATATTTAATCAATTTACTTATATGTTTTATCATTCCTGTACATGGATTCTTTAACATGATTATGTGTTCAGTTGATCATTTTGTAATATATATAAGTCAAACTCCTCATCTATCTGAATATATGATGGGTGATTATTCTTTTTTGACACATATGCATTATGTTCTCTTCTAATATATGTTTGTTTCACGTTGGTATATTTGGATTTTTTAGTTACCTTGTACATTTGTTTCTTTTCAATAAATTGTGTTGATCGATTTTCTCTTATAATCAATTTGCGCACATCCAAATCCTCCGATTCCTTTTCTATTTTTGTGACGAACTTGTTCTTATAAAAAAAAGAGACTTGAAAGTTAATTTTGTTCATATTTGTTTTGTACCGTTATAAATTTTTCATGCACACTATAAATGAAATTTGTATGCTGATTAATTATTATTCAATAATTGTGTGCTTAGATTTTAGATACAAACATTAAATATTATTCATGTAAGAAAGAATATTTTATATAGGCTTGTGTGCAAATTTCAAATTTTTTTCTCCTTTATTAAATTTAATATTTTCAAAATAGCTCCTAAGCTCTAGCTTTATTTTTTTCCTCAAAATAACTACTTTATTATAAATAAAATCGTATACTTTCATAATATGCCTCATTACAATCTTACAACACCCTAACCTAAATGGGCTCCTTGTAGAATAACGAGTACATATTATTTCCATATAATAACTTACATACCGGTCTATAAAGACATCACATAAAGGAATACAATTGCAATAAGTGGAAGAGATGAGAATGAAAAATCTCTCAAAACCGCTCATATGAAATCCCTTCTAGAATGAGAAAAGCAACAAAAGAAACATTAAAGGTTGCAACACAGATAATTAAAAGGAAACTAGTACATCTAGTAATGCTGACCCACTTTGACTACCAATAGCCAATAACAGTTAAAGAGCTTTCACCCAATTTATTAAACCATCGAATTTATAAGAAACATCATTATTAGGGCTTAGAGCTAGGCAAATCAGGAAGGACAATTTCCAATCAAAAGAGCGATGCAGTAGGTTCAAGATTAGGATAGTAACTTGAAGCTTACAGGAGACAACAATAGGATTATCAGGAGGTGAACACAACATGGATTTAATTTCTCATTAAGTGAGGACAACACTAAATTCAAATAAAATTCTTTCATACGTGCTTGTGTGTGTGTGTGTGTGTATATATATATATATGTATATATATATACTAATATATATGCACACATATACATACATACGTATGTATTATAAATACAATGTTAGAAAATACATGTTATTCTAATTCCGAATGATTAAATTGTAATTATATTAAAATGTAAATATGCACATGTTACTTTAATACAAAATTACAAACTAGATCTTGTTTAATTATGTATCTTTTACTGTTAAAATATTTCTTTAATTGGAACCAAATCGATCAATGTTAATTTTGATTTTGCTTACTAAAAATTATTTACTGTAATTTTAATATGCACACACACACTGATATATATATATATATATATCCTAGGAAATAAAGGCAAATTAAATATGGAATTGATCAATTATGGTGAATCCCAACACTGACTTATGTTCCTATTAACTGTGCATGCACCTTATTCAAAGCAAATACATTTTGCACAAACAAGTCTATTTTATATACTTGTAGACTCAAACATTAAAAAAGTTAAACATAATTGAATAAAATGAAGATTCTACTCAAAAAAAATTGATTGGATCTAAAATGCATTTATGCACCATAGTCTAAACTGGGGTCGAAATAAAAAGAAAATTTTGAAATCCACTCATTCAACCTGATTTGGGCTTGCATAATTCAACAAATTCAGTTACAATAGTATGTTGAAAGATGGTGTGTTGTGGAACAATTGACCTCTCATGCATCCATTTAAGTGACATATAGAAGGTACTTGTGTAGATGGATCGAGATCATACGGTGGCGACTTGATTATAAACCTAGTCAATTGAGGCCTGAACTTTTAAAAAAGTTGGAACTAAATTGGATGATTTTTGAAATCAAGATGATGACTTGTATTTTCGAATAGAGATAAGATTGGGGATGTTATTGTTTGAAGTTTATCGATTTATAGGGTATGCGAAATAAACAATCTTTCCAAAAGGCATTCAACGAGCTGCATTTGAATGAGAGTGATTCGTTTCCTTGTAAATAACATCTTTGTGGATTACTTTAAAAGCAATATCTCATATTGGAAGCAAACTATTTATCTAGGTGATAAAGAAATAAGGCTCCATGAGTAAAAAAAATCATTATAAAGGAGGGTATTCTTCTTACAACGCCTTATTGGGTTAGTCGATCCTTAATAATTTCAATGATTTCCATAGCAACATGGTATACTATTATGAAATTTCCCATAGATAGTAGAGTTAGGATAACTCAAGGAGACCAGAGTATTGGAAGGGAATGATATGTAGTAAAGCTAAGATAAGCATGATGGTGGAAAAAATAAAAGAAAGCAGAGAAGACTCTATGCATCAAAACAAAAAATGCATAGCTCGGGTCCGTTAATATAAGCATGCACTACATACCAATATATGGAATCGAATAAAAGAATGGTGGGGTAGATAGGGTTGATGGATGTGACATAAATGAATCCGATGATGATTGCAAAAAGAGGGCATCAACTCAACTTGGATATTGGGAGCAAATTGTGATGTATTAGTCCAAAATTATTTATATCTGCCAAAAATTATTTTGACATGAAGTAGGAACATGTAACAACTCGACTTTTCGAGTCTCGAAGTCGATAATAAATACATCCATTATATTTGTATGTTGAGCATAAAGAGGTGAAAAATCGAATTGGTGAGTAAAATAAAAGGCAAACATAATAGAACAAAGAAGAAAGAACATAATAACGTAATCTCATAATGGATCGATAATATATAATATTAAAAAATAGTCAAAATGTTACTCTGAATACAAAAATTTCAGAGTTACAAAACCAAAATATTGCCATCTACCTAGATAGTTATAATTGTCTATCATTACAGTGCTGATATGCATACAACTAATACAGTATAACACAAAATCAAAATAGATAGATAGATGGCAGAAACCTTCAGCTCATCTCCCGAACTCTGAAGCATCCAAAATAAAACATTCCTTACCTGGGCCACTTGAAGGGCTATACGTGCATTTTAGGGAAAACAAAAACCAAGCATCAGACTTAAGTCTAGTATGAGAAATTCAACATATATGAAGCATGTAACTGTAACTGATGAACCATATGCTTTAGCGCACTAGTTTTCCCCTCACAAAAAACCAATAATCCTTCATGTTTGTTATAGTGATATAATTAATATGTCTAGGGTGTAGAATATAATTCATATCAAATAACTAGAGTGGCTACATTAGATAACATATTCGAATATATTCAAAACCGCTAATGTTGGTTCACATATATTGGATTTTCTACAGAGATGTCTCCATTCAAACTAGATCCTAACTCTGTGCATAATGATCAGATATCATATCTGAGAGATGTATATCTCTAGATAAAATATACCATTTTTGTAAATGTAAGTATCCCAATGTTTGAACATAAAAATGAACAACTTGAACAAAATATCATCAAATTCAATTGGAAAACAATTGGTAAGTAGCTCTAGATATGTAGTTGATAATACCTTGACGTGGGTCATTAAACCCTAGGTTTTGAGGCCTGCTCTTTTTTATGTTATTTCTAATGTCGAGGTTATGTTCGGCATCTTTCATACGAGATTTCATCACTCGAACATAAATCCTCAAATTGGATCTGCACTTCTCGAATAGATCACAATTCACAACACGGATTCGAGCATCTCGATAACGTCTCTAATTTCCACGTAGAGTCCACTTTACAACCACTTACAAAACATAAAACTCATATACTAATTTTAATATGGTATTTGGTAAGTAAAACACTTATCATAACAGTACTAACATACCATAATCAATCAAACTATGGTAAATCATAGTTGTTACTTATCATCCTTTCTAATAAAGCAGATATGTTTTGAAATTACTTGTATAAATAAGTTAGTAATTCATTTTAAAATAATATATAGGTATGCATAGTTGTTTAATTGAATGAGGTAATAGAAAATTTTAAAATTGATTTAAGCAAGAAAAGAGAATAAAACTCTTATTAAATTAAAAGATTGAAAATGTGTGTAAGATTACATATAAGTGAAATAGATTGAAAAATACTTATAAGTAAAATATAATTTATTTAAGAAATATTACTTTTGAAAATTGTGACTTGGCTCTAATTTGGGAGTTTAACCCATTTAAACTTTTTAGGCTAGTTTTGTAAATAACCTTTATTTTAATCTTCACAACAAATGTTATATATAAAAAAAAAAAAACTTTAAGTATCTTCTAATAAACTTGTATATCTTCTATAAACCCATTTAGTAGGTATTATAAATATATATAAGTAATAGTCCTTTTAAAGTTAACAAAAGCATGTTTATTTCAAACTGCATTTATAACGACTATAACTATATTTACTGTAACTTTGCTAATTTTGTTTTGTAAGTAATCTTACTTTTAAACTTCATTTTGAGCCAACATCTATACGTATAAAGATATAGAAAACATTTCTTCTGAAAATAAACAAAATTCAAGATTAAAGAAATGAATTAGAACAACGATTCTAAGTGTGTTAATAGCGATTATCATTATACAGACAATTCTGTATTTCCATTATAATTTCTATAACATTAAATTCTGTGAATACGTGATTATCACAACAAAGCATATATTAAGTTGTACATTATGTCAAAATATAATATTTAGCTTTTCATTTTGATGGAATTAACAAAGCATTATAAATCAAGTTTTTCAAGCTATACCACATAAAGAAACTACGTGTCTTTCAAAACATGTAACTTTAAGTTATAACTTTAAGTAGTTAGGGTCTATTACTAGTATAAATAATGGGAAACTAATATGATCTTTAACAAACAACAAGTATGTTACTAGCTTTCATTCAAGAGTAAGATAACTCACATTAAATCTAAATTCATGATAGAACCTTTTGAGTGATACTCGATAACAGCCACATGAGCAAATGAATGATAGGAGAATAAGCTATAAGACCATAATTAAGAGGAGACTGAGCCTATAAGTGCTTGGCAAAAATCAGGAATACCCTAGTTATTCTTAGCCTAAATGGGATATGAAAGGATTGCTTAACTTCTTATAGTTTTGGGATGATGGAGTGGTGTTAAATGATGTATTAGGATGTTAGCAAAATTTTGAGAGATCTTGGACTTGTTTTGAGTTATTTTTGTTTAAGAAAGTTATGTAGAGAAGAGAGCAAAGTTTAGGCATTTCTGAGTTTGAGTTCTTGAAGGATGAATGAACGCCCTCCTCTTATGTATAGGCTTAAAATTTTGGGTGGAAAAATATCATAAACACACTCTCTTATCACTTAAGTTTAAGGTTTCGAAGCCTTGATTCCTTACTCCTTTTATCTTTCATGGTGTGAATCGTGTCCTTTTTAGTCCTCTAGGTCCTTTAGTTTCTAGAAAGGATTTGACTTAATTGATTACTCTAAGGAGGTGTATGGTTTCATTGGTTGTTAATTGTACATACATTGATATACTAGTGTACAACTTCTCGACAAACTATTATTTGGCAGGAAGCTGATTTTTTACAAAATGTTCTGCTGACCACTTTTCAATATTTCATTAGAGCATATATTTTTGTAAACACATTTCAAAATATATTTTACAATTGTTAGTTATTAATAAAAATGTTTTTAAATAAGGTTTTAAACTCATTTTTTTAACACTTAACAATATTCTGAAAATATGATATTCAAGGACGAACTTTACTAATTATTGGGTAGCTATAGAACAATTTATTAAACCATACTCCTTTAGGCAAAGATTTTAACTTTATGAGAACCATAGTTGATTTTGATACTATTATCACATAAGTGAGAGATAAACTCTCTAATGGAAGCTGTTTCAATTTCAATGCTTTAACTCAGACCCAACAGTAGTTACTCAAAGGAAGCCGTGCCAAGATTTAACTACAATCAACACTGAATTTCTATATTAAAGCCCAACAGTTGTCCCAAGTCGAGTGAATTTTGTAACATTATCACTTAATAAATTTTAATGTAGTTATTATAAACCGACTAGAAAATTTAGGTGAGTCACTCCATAGTTATCCAACAACCACATGACATAACACCTAGGTTCCTTCAACAACCATAATTAATCCATTGCCTAAGAGATTGGTATGTTCTTTGATCTCAATGGATGTATCGATTTCCTTTCTTAATACATCTTGATATGAATATTTAAAATAATTATAACTCATTCTTATTATTATCATACAACTTAACATTTTAGGTTATCTATATATGCATAGATTAGTAACTTCATACATTAAGTATAAAAATAGAAAATAAACATCTTACATGAAAATTTATTATAGATTCAATGATCTACAATAAATCATAAAATTTCTCCAATAGCGTACCCTTGACTCTCCTTTAATCTCCAACTTTCACTTGAGACTAACTATGGAATCTCAATGTCATCCCTTGAGCCAGTTTTTTCATAATCGATTAAATAATGACCCTCGTGAATGGATATTCTTTGTTGTTCCTAGTATGTACTCTCTCAATGAAATTTTCTTTGTCGTTGACACCCTTTCGTAGAATTGTCGAATGATATGTCTTGATTTTTTGGGAGCTCTTGGTTCATTTGCAATCTGTGTCATATTATGACGTAACAATGTTATGTGATTCTCGACATTTTGAAACACTCATATCTTAACAAAGTTTTTCCCATCCATACCATTCTTTAGATTCTTTATTGAAGCTGATGTGCTCGGCTACCATCATCGAATTAGCTACAGTTACCTATTTGGAATATTTCTAACTGATTACTGCACCATTCAGTGTAATACATAACTAGACATCATATATTAGTAGTATCACTTTAAATGCATGAATCCCCTTTATAAGGACGTCCTCATTCCTATATATAAGGAATGTTTTTAGTATTTATCATATAATTGAGAATACAATTCCCTACTATCCAATTTTTTCTCCAAGATTATACTAATATTAATACACATTTTAATGCATAAGCCGTGTAATAACCCAAGTCCGATCAAGCTCGAATTTTTGCAATCTAAAATTCAAATACATTGAAACTCGAGTTGGTTGTCTGGTATCCTATAGAAAGGCAAAGATAAATATATCAGGCTTAAATAAATATATCACAGTGGAACTAAATAAAATATGATAATAAGTAAATACTTACCATAATAATGACACGGACTAAGCAAGTGTCTCAAAGCTAGAAAATCTCTGTCGTTTATCTAACCGGCAGATTTGTTATGAGGAGGGAGCTAGAACTAAAGTTCCGGTGAATAGAAAATTATGTACTTTTAAGAGTAAAACTACATATACCTTTCTATTACTGCTTTTAGTTATATCTAACTATTAGGGTTTACAACACTCTCGCCTATTACGTAAATCTTACCCATCTACTCCTAAGTATACCAAACAAATATATATCAAATAAATCTAAGTATTATCCATACTCGATAGGTCTCTACTGTCTCGCTACAAGAAAGTGTTGCTACTAGATTTATAAAGGGCTGCTTCATAAGGCTTACAATATATATGTTCCATTTTCTACCAAGGAAACATGAAATTATGCCTTTATTGGGATTCCCAATGCTCAGACATCCACAGTGTACCACCCAGTGCAAACATCGAGCATTTACACATAATTGATCTTTTTACGCTCTTGTTCCGCTAAGAAGTGGCACTATCGGGGATTACTTACGGCAAGTTGGGAATTTACTACATTCTACAAATGGGCAGTTATTAGGGCCCGCAGATGTCAAATTGGTCTCTCTTTCTATTGTGACTATGGTTCCACACAGCTACCCCTCAACTAGTGGAAGACTCTATAATGGGCTAAGACCTTATCCTATAAAAAACAACTAAGAAAACAATGGTGGTGCCACCTCATATAGCGTTCTGATAGTGAAAGATCAGTGTCCTGTTGGTATAACCCACATCTTCTTGTACTCGCTTTTAACTGATAATGATAGTTATTCAGATAATTACCATCGGTGTTGGTTCATGGCCATGAAGCCTGCTCACTGAGACGAGGCAACCGCTGAATCCTAAAGGCAACCATCAGCCTTCTGACTACTTAATCAATGAAAGCAGTAAGGCATACCCTCTCGATGGAAACTACAGCCCTTCCTCTAATAGACTGCTCAAACTACGCCTACATAGAGGGCCATCCTTGGTGTATCCTCCACCTCTCGCTTTGTAGTTTACACTTTCTGTGCTCAGCATAATTGTCCTGATATCCCAGAGATCATAAGTCCTCAACAGATAGGGAACGATATTGTAAATACATATTGTGAGATCAACGTGCTTTAATGAATCTATGTGGATTGCTTCTCTGGGCACATATTTAGACTCGCTTTGGACTACTCCAAACGATCTCACTTTACTTATCAGACACTAGGTCCAATTTTTTTTCGTATGCGTTTAGTTTATCCTATCTTTCTTAATCTATTCTTATTCTCCTATTAAATACTATTCTCATCCTCTCTTACTTATATTTTATGACAATCTTATTCTTAAACTATATTTTCTTATCATAAATCATTTATCATAATAATTTTATTATCATCTTATTATCTTTGATATAATTGCAGATTTTAAATCCTACTACTTATTTTCTTTTATCTTTTTTAATCAGAAATCAAATGTACAACAAAAGGAGAAAACAGACTTACTCCAGTGGATAACAAAAACAGACTAACAGTTCATGAAACACACTCTCACCTGGAATATAAGTGAGCATACTAACCAAAATACATGCAACAAAGGAGGAGAAAAAGAAAAAGGAAACAAGGGAATACAAGGACAATAAGGATCAGGCCTAGAAGACCAATAGCTCGCAAAGGGCAAACAATAAGAGGACTCGTCCAAGGTACATAATGAATCTAGGAGAAATGGCTCGAACAAGTCGACCTGCGAACAAATGCATCCCTCACTCTGACCAGATACAAATAACCAAACAGAAAACAACCTGCTCCAACTCTAGATCAAAGCTAGACCAAGCAAACCAAACAACCAAGACCAATGACCTAAGCGCTCTAATGAAACCGAAGATGCTCAGGGCCAAAAAGAGGGGATCTGCACGAGATAGATACCTAATCCCAAAATAAAAGCTCGACCAACCAAGCAATATAAAAGATTAGAGAAAAGAAAAATCCAAGACCTTTTTAAAAAAATCACCCTACTCCCATCTGAGGCTAGGAACCTAAATAAATGTCTAAGGAATGGGAAACTGGAATAGAGGAAGGGTTTAGGTTACCGTAGAATGGTCTCCTACGGAAAGAAAAGTGAATGTCTGATGAAACACGCCAAATAACAGTCCTGAAAATCATAGCAGAGTCATCGAATGCTAATTTGTTACCGGCACACTAAAGGTGCCAGCAAACAAGACTATGGAAAAGGAGAAAGAGGGCGCACATAAGGTTTTTACTCTTATCTGGACTGTCAAGTATGTAGTTTGACTACTTGTAAAGTATCTAACTCGATTTCTTATTCTTTCCTTTTTATAACGTTTTCTGTCATATTACTTCTTTACTTATCTTTCATATAAGTTTTAATATTAGAAAGTTATATTTAATCTATTTGCTTGGTTACTGAAACTACGCTGAAATCTATTTCCATATGTTAACAAAAAACAATTCTATAAAATGAAATTTGTAATTACAAGACACTTCTTTTATTCATTACTAACTTACATATTAGTGAAAAATACGGCTATATCCTTATTTTGCACCATTCCTCTTTCTTTTATTTTTATTCTTGCAATTACGTTTATCGTCTTTCTTAACAAATAGAACATTGGAAATATATCCTTTTTTATAACCAACCAACTAACATAATTCTAACTTCCCATTTAACTAATACATTAAATTGTTGTTTTACATTCCAATTCTCAATCTTGACATATTTACTATAAATTTACAATATTTTGGCTAACAACTTCTTTCTTTGCAGTTCTTTAAACTCACTATGACTTACAGTAATTTATGTTTCATCTCAAAGGGTTAACTTTTACATATAAGTATAACTTTCCAATATTTATAGTTTTCAGTACACGTAACTTGTATAAACAATTATTGTAAATAATTCTTGTTAAAATAAACTGAACTTATTATATCAATAAAAAAGATGTTATATATTATTATTTAAAATATATATGAATTAAATCCACTCACCTAGAAAAAGCACACCAAGTTCTAGATTCAATTCAAATCCAGGTTTATTGTAGTCTTTTCCCTTTTGTAACCAATCTGGATACACAAATTGGAATTTATATGAATTTACAAATCTGAATCTAAAAGAAATAAAGTGAACTAATTTTAAAACCAAATCCGTAGAACTTACCTCATAGCATAGCAAAATCTAAACATATATTTCCTAGTTTTATAGTTTCTACCTTTAGATCTTGAATAGAAAAACTGAGATCTAACATATATTTGATTACCGAAGAATTGGAAGAGAAAGAAAAGTGACAAGGCTTCCATGCTCATTTGAAAAAATGTGGGTATGAAGGTTAGCTCTATATGTTTACTTATAAATATCCAAACGAACCTCATCCATCCGATTAAAATGATCCAAATCCATTCATACACATCACAAAAAAACACGCCACAAAGCCGTGTTTGGGTCGATCCAACCTATATTGGGTCTACCCATAGGTCGACCTAAGCATTATGGTGGTCGAGCCCCTTTTTTCTCGGGTACTTTTTTGCGTTTAAAATTTGAGCGTTAGTTAATCCGCATTATAATTTTCCTTGAATTCCTTATTTAATTCCCTTCTTGATGCACATTCATTTTCAAATTCAAACAAACATATGACATATGGCCACCATCCACTTTGAATGCCACATCGTCAGATCCGCTGGATATCACTAGTTGACATCCACAAAAATATTCAAGCTAATAAGCTAAGAGAAGTGCCCCTATCCGCCATCAATAGAAATACGTTTGAGGAAATAAACGTACGTGATCTCTTTGGAAATACTCTGTCAGACACTCGTCCATACAAGTCATCCAGGAACAGGATGAACCGAAGGCACCCTTCCACCACATACTATATACGTATTACCCCCAAGGATCAGTAGCGAGTAGTCCTTGCAATCCGAAGATTCCAACCACGACAAAATCACAGTATATCTTTGGCTGACCAAAGATTATTAGTAATCCTTCCGCTTATAAAGATCCACGGTCTTCAATGCTCCATCTTCAATCTTCATCTTCACGTATTTATTGGTCGGAATGGTTTTCGAATATAAATTCGATCCCGGTCTTTTCGTACCAACAACACACTGGGCAAATTTTGATAGTCGGTTATTTAACTATCAAATTAAACAGTTATTCAATCATGAAAATAAAATGAGTTCACTAGTTCAGCATCACTTGGCCTTTTTAATAAAAAATAATTAACGGATTGTTAATTAAAATATCTCAATGTTTGGAAAACATCATTTCTCATTTCTTTCTTTATTAATATTCGCAAAACATTTCATTTAAATATTTAGAAAAATATCTTATAACACATTCAATTTCCATTTACCTTTCTTTCAAACATTTGCTACTTCATTCTTCACTATCTAATACTCGGAAATCGATTTAATTTATCCCTTGTAAACAATATTATGAAATCTCTTTGTTTTGTTACTTGACAACAACCAATGCTTATTCTTATAAAATAATCTATTTCGAAACTCAACTTTACATTTTCTTTTACTTCGGATTTCTCGTTATATATATTTTCCAATTTTACACTAAATGTTGCATTATTAATTTTCAATGGAAATAATAAATTATTAATAACCTCTTTTACCACTACCAACTAATATCATCCTCGGATAATCCTGAAGTCGTTCAAGTTGGGGTATTTTAATTACCTCTCAGACCTTGATCAACAACGTTCTTATCTTAAGATAGATACGAGTTGTAATCCAAAACTGATATTTCATTCCAATATCAACACAAATTCCATTTAACTAATTTATTAAAAAAATGGTTTCATAAAACCTTCTTATCATTTGAAAATCTCTTTCTCATTATTTCTTAATTTAATAATTAAGTGATTCTTCTCAAACACCACATTTTAAATCTCCAACTCTTTAAAACAAATTCATTTTATAATTCAGATTTGGTTATACAAACCTATGACCCACTTCTTTTACCAAATTCACTTTTACCCATTCTCTTTCCAATCCATTCAACCATTAACCACTTTGAAAATCTTATTTCAATTTTCCCCCTTTTACTTAATTCCATTATTAAGTAACGTTAATTTAAAATTAACACTTTAACACCTTAAACCTCATTTATATATCTCTGGTTTAATATAAACCCTTTTTTATCTTAATTTCCCTTTACTAAATTAAAATAATTAAGTAACAGTTATTTTAAGCTATCATATTTGCTTAAAATTCCTTTTTTTACTTTGTAACAACAATTCGGATTTTAATATAAAACATGTTCAGAAACACTTTTCACGATACAATTAGATTTCAATTCACTTTGATTACTTTTTAATTGAACTTCAATTAAAAATAAATCTCTTAAATTATTATCAATTAAAATAATAATTTACTCCAGCCATTAACTACTTCAGTAGTTAATTTCTTTATTAACTAAATAAATAGTAAATTCTTTTTAAGATCTTATTAAAATTAAAACAAATATTCGTTAAATTATTTTATTAAGTTAATTCAAAACAAACAAATTTAATAATCAATCTCATTTAAAACTATCGACTCAGTCAACTCAAAACACAATCATTACTTTAACCGATTCCAATTAGTTCTCACTTTAAATTAATTAGTAATATAATTAATTTAAATAATTCCATTTAATTGTTACTTAAAACAATTAATCTCAATTATTATTCATTATATTAATCCGTGTTCACTTGTTTATCCATCTCAGTAATATAAGAATTAACTTTATAAATCATTTAACCATTAAGACGATGCACGTGCTTCGCACACAGTAGATTTTGTTTTTTTTTAAATGGTGATTGGTGGTTAAAACAATCAATATATATGTGGTTGGTTTATTTCCTTTATAAACTCCATTTATAATAATATATTTAAAAATTAATATTCAGGTACAAAATAAATTTATAACTTCATTTATATCGATTCGCCTAAAGGTAAATCAATATTTATAAAATGATGTATTTTCAGGCCATATGCTACCAATTACCCAACCAATATTGCCCATTGGTTAAAAAAAACAAAAACATTGAATTTTCAGTCAATGGTCAATCATCCAATCAAAACAGTTCATATAACAATATGAAAATAAATAATATTTAATATATTTGAGGAATCCCATTGGATCCCTCCAACCTGTTCTTCTTTGTATTCAAATCGGTTATCTCAAATCAAATCATTCAATTCCATTTAACTGATAATTTCTTTAACAGTAAATAACGACTATTTAACATCAACTAATTAACAAAACAATTCAAACAATTAAACACGTTTATTTTATGAACGGAACCAATAAGGTAAGTTACCTTCATTGGTTCCAATCGTTATAGTAACGATTTGGTTTTTCACTAAAATTAAACGACGGTTTAATTTCATCGGTTAAATCAACAAATGAATATATAATTAGCAAACAGTGAACCATTAGCAAACAGAACACACAATTATAAAACCTGACTTATATAAAATATAAGTGGGAAGAACTGAGTGAGTTTAACTCTTCGTGATTTGAAATGGTTTAGTTACAGTTAAATCAAACAGTCGCTTAATTTAACCGTAAACTCCTGTCGTCTCCATTTCTGTCCGGACTAACCCCAAAATGTAGTTCTCGTCAAGATGATTTCGGCGTTGCTTGTTTAGCCTAATACTAATGAAAATTGCACAAAATATAATTATATTAGCATCCACTATTTTATTCAAATTAATTATTCTTAATTGAAAATTCATTAGGTTAACTTAATTACGTTTAAGCCCAATGTTTTCGCATTGAAAGAAATCATGGCATAATAATTTTGCTCCTGTACAAATTAATGTTCCAAGCCGATTTTCGTTTATCCCATTTGTTTCTGCATCTTCGTTCAAGAATTAATTCTGACCTCTTTGATTCCCATATGTTATCAACATTAGTTTAGTTAAATAGTTTCTCATTAATCGCAGATTAAATTTTAAACTAATCACTTTGTATATAGGCTAATTACGCTTTAGAATAAGGCTAATACTTCAGATGTTTACATGCTTCTTGACGTTCATAACCATTGTTCTTTGGTTCACAGTATCATGCCGTGATTAGCCTTCACGTCCCTTTGCCCCTGGATTAAACAGTAAATGGTTTAAAATAAATTAATTAACTTTTTTCCTAGTTATTTATTTAACAAATAAAAACCTTAATCCTTTCCATTTCACGGTTAACAGGCCATGTTCATCTGCTGTCTACTTCTCGTATTACCTTCATTCGAGGTACATCATCACGCACGAGCAAAGTCCAAATCACGCTGCCCTTCAACCACCTGGTGATGATCGGAATTCACCAATACAGACGCCTGAGCCTCGCCGGCCTCTGTCGATTGTCTCGATGCTCCCTGCGCCACCCAACGTTTCCAGAAATCCTAAATCGACGGTGACTTCGGAATAGATCACGGCCACCAGAACATGATCAGAGAGTGTCGCCACCATCACCTGGACGTCGCATGCCCCCGCGCCCAAAAACCACTCAACTCGATGTCCCCCTTAACAACCAGTAGCGACTTGAAGTTGGCGGCTTCCAGGACTGTTTCCAGTCACCAGAGGTTGGTGAATTCGATCACCTTCGTCCTGTATGATGACCTCATCTAGGTCTTTGTTTTCGCCGTAAAAGGTTTTATGATTGGAAGCATGAATGTGGAGATCGAATGGAATGGAGAATTGGAAGTGTGGATTGTTCATTTTAAGGAAGTGGCGGCTGAATAAGCGTTGACTAGTCAGAGCGGAAAATTAGGGATATGAGGATTGTATGGGTATATATATGGTGAAGGGTGGACTATAAAATTATTAAACCAAACTTCATGCCAAAGTAACAAGCCAAAACCACTACAAACGAATTTTGTTTTTCAATAAAAATGCTAATCCTAACATAGAAAAATATTCCGGACCCAATGGGATAGGTTTCGTCGCATTTCGAGGTCATTTGTGAAAAGTCCTTTATAAATATTGATAAAAAATCAAGCGTTTAAAATTCCTATAATTATAGAAAAAATACGATAAATTTGAGACCTTGACATTTTACTAGACCTCTTCCTAACGAATCCAATGAATCTTGTTTCATTAAATTTGGAGCTTTTTTGGCAAGTCATTTATTCGTTAAAGTTACCCCTGTCTAAATAATCTAAACAATTAAATAGAAACAGAGGTGTTTTTAGCCACCGAAGTCACATACGACATCGGTTTGCCATGAAATTTGATTTTCTTACAATAATTTAACGATAAGGTTCCAATGAAACCAATTTCATCGAAATTGGAGACTTTTTGCGAAATGGCTATTTTTTACGCTTATATAATATCGAATAAATTATTATATAAATTCCAAAATAATCAAATAAAATAATAATAAATTATTTTCATCATATATATCTAAGTAGAATATATATAAAACTTCAAATATAAATTAGATAGCTCAATATCGTCTATTTCGAGTAAAAATGATTTAAATTTTCTTTTAAATATATTAAATAAACATTATATTTTAAATAACAAATTCCATAGCGACTATTTTAAAATTTTATTTAGACGTAACTAACAATCTATAACACGAAATCTGGAATTTTTCTCTTTCACATGAAAATTATCATCAACAAGATTCTAATGTTTCTTATTTCACAGATATTCGGCTTAAAACGGATTTTGTATATTCGGTTGAAGTTCAAAACTCCATATTACAAATTGCCATGCCATTTCGAGCTCGATTTATAATTATATAAATATATATTGTTCAAACTTCGTTTTAATAACGAATTAAATATTAAAATCCATTAATATCCAAAAATAAAATATTTAAAATAATAAATTAAATTAAATATTTGACTACCAAAAATACGGGACATTACAGAAAATAGGATGAATACGGAGTGACCCCAAGGGACTGAAGGTAGGGGCTTCAAACTCGAGTTATAAAGGTCAGGCGGCTCCTAGAGCTGTTGCCCATCAAAAATAGAAAAGAATTGTTATTAACACTATAGTCGGGGGACTACATCCGACCGGTTTCAGCCTACAAACAATGGGATGGTAGGTTAACATTGTTAAGAATGCTTAAATTGAGGAATGCAACACCGCTAATGTAACAACAAGGAAAATCATAACCATTTTTTTTTTGGCTATTTTAATGAATTTTGAATATTTAAAACGATTTATTTTAAATAATAACGACCAAAAATTTATTTAAATCAAAGTTAGAACAAATTTTTTTAAATTAATTATAAAAAGAGTTTAAAATGGCGCAGTAGTTTGAAAATTGGATTTCAAATTTCAAACGAATGTACAGGAATAAAAATAAATTGGATTTTTGGGTTTATCGTGAAAGGTGTCTTAAATAACACTTGTTCTTTAACCCAATTAATAGTGAAGAATATGATTTGGAATTTATAATCTTTTAATTAAAATTAACGGAATTATCCAAAGAAAAGATTTCCAATTTAATATATTAAATTGGAATTGAATGGAATTCGATTTGGTAATAATCGAAGTGAGTTTCTGTGGGGGAAGACTGTTAATACATATGGAACTTAAAAGGCCTTGTCGTTAGTCCATTTATATTATTAGTCAGATACGGAAATTGATATCGATTATATATTGATCTGTTTCCATGAAGATTCCATGGTTAATGGAATTTTATTATGGGTTTATCATGAAATATGTTTTAAATGACATTGGTTCTTTAACCCAGGTAAAGACAGGATTACATGTCTAACATTGTATTTCGATATTGTATTCATTGATCTTTGCTAAATATATATCTATTTGATGGCGGAAAATTTGTTCTCTTACTTAACACCCTTCTCTAAGACGTACGAGCTTAGAGGTTATATGTTGGCAGAAATCAATGATACGGTGTAGATTGTCGATGCGGCATGTTTGATTTCCACACATTAAATAATCATCAATATTGATTTTTGGGAAGATTAAAACTAAGTGGAGTTTTAATGAATCTTTAATTAGATTGAAAAGTGAATGTGATAATTAAAATTATCAATTCAAGAAAATGATCAAGAATGGGGTATCACCAGTTTTGCTCCAAGCAATAGTTAAATCTTTAATTAGATTTGAACGTGAAATGGTAATTAATTTTTACCGATAACACTGTGGTGTTAGATATGGAGTATTACCAGTTTTACTCCATGGGATTAATAGATTGGGACTGGGAAAATAAACAAATGATTACTTCGGTAAGGTTCGCTAATCCCGACTAGTTTGGAAAACCTTAATTTGGTTTAAATTGTGAAAAGAATATTCTGGATTGGAATGAGGCATATGATGTGGTGTTATTGCACTTGATTATAAGATACGTGAGTTATTCAGAAAGGCCAGGTTTAACCCATTCTGAATAACTGATTCGACGAAAAGTCGAAGAGATTGAAGATGGTGCAAGACCGACGATCTTCACATCGAGTGGATGGGTTGCTACTGATGCCCATGATTGGAGTAGATACCTTGAAGGGGCTACAGTGGTTGCCGTCTAGACGTACTTGTTGATTGTACGGATATGCGAGGGCCTCTCTCCTATATTGGACATATAGGACGAGGATTAAGGTGTCTCCGGTTTCGTTCAGACCCAGAACGGACTTGTATATGGATGGTGTGTCTGACATTGTATTCCTTTATACTGTATTCGTTGATCTCTGCTAAATATATATCTGTTTGGTGGTAGAGAATTTATACTCTTGCTTAAAACCTTTCTCTGAGACGTACGAGCTCAGAGGTTATATATTGGCAGAAATCAGTGGTACGGTATGGATTGATAGTGTGGCATGCTGAGATGCAGTGATCCAAACTTTTGTTGGAAAGCAAAGTTTGGTGGATGATGATCAAAGCACAGCTTTAATGTAGCACAGCTTTGTGTAGCGTTAATTCGCGAACCTCACACACCGGTATGGCGGCAAACTGATGATTAGATCAGTATGCTTTAGAGATGAGGATAGACATCTTATAGGTTGTCATGGATTCGGTCGACCGAGGTTACTGGGTGCGGTCGCTCCACACCAGTAGGGAAAGGGCACACCCCCCGATTCCCAGATGGATAGAGTTAGCAGTGTTTTCTAATGCTTGGACGTAAGCCGCGGTAACTCATTTCCTGGATAGTGCAGATGTGCATTACGGTATTTCGCATGCCTGCGACGTAAGCCGTTAGGAATTGCACTACGCGATAGATCTTTCGGATCAGGAGCCACCATGATTAACCAAACTTCCAATACGACATTTTGTAGTTTTCATTGTATACTATATATGGCGACATTGTGGGATGGGGCGCTCATGCCGTCTATGATTGATACATTTATATTTGAAGTTGATTTTTTTACTTATAATAATAATAAAAGATTTGTTTTAAAACTTACCAAGCATATTTGGCTATTATAAGGTAAAACTCTATCCTCGACTACGTTCATTGTGCGATGGGACCTGAGTCTTATAATAGCTTCGTTTTTCTTTATTTAGCATCAATGTTTGTTTTAGGCACTGGTATTCTTGGGGATAAACCCGTTCCATGTTATACGGCGTGGTCCCTTGATTTCTCCTATTTTAAAAGTAAAGTTTTAAATAACTGTTTTAGTTCTCACACCAGTCCCATGACTGACCTAGAGTTTATTGTTTTAACCTAAACTCTGAGTGCCCCTATTTTCCACACGGGCCGCTAGTAGTTTTGGTTTTGCAGACTTATTTGGACAAGATCCTGGATTTACAGCCGGAGCTATATTCGGAATGCTGTGTATCCGTGTATTTCTTTCGGTTGTATTTGTTAATGTATTTCTGTTGCGCGTTGTATTTTTACATTTTCTTCCCGCTGCTATGTATTTTAAACTCCGATATTTTTTGTGTAATATTTATTCATACTCTGATATATCCTTGTACTCCAATGTAAATTGTTGTAATAAGCAATGAAATGTTCTTCTATTTGTGTTCCGATTTGTCTTGTTCTCGAAGCAGTCCGCTTTCTTGTTCGGTTTAGGCCGGTTGGGAAGTACGGGTCGCTACATGTGGTATCAGAGCTTTGGTTTACAGAGCTCAAGAGCAAGAAACAATAAAACTGAACGAAAGAATTCATTAGATATTGGGTTAGTAATATCCAAGGATAATGACTCGTTAGAGATAGGATCAGTAGTATCCTAGAACGAGTGTGAAGAGTGTTATTATCAAAATAAAAATGAAAACAAACTTAATCCTGAAATTTTTATCATATTATACGTATTTGAATAATTTATTTTAAATTGATTTTGGACTATCGGGTATAACGAGACTTTTCATATATGTCTGATCCATGTGTATTTGAAGTCTCAAGTATACTGGGTAGATATAGAATCACACTCTAGTCGCCCGGGGATAATTCTGATGATCAGTATACCATCGTCAGCATTTACGTTCGAGTTTCAAAAGTGGGATATCTATGTGTTTCCAATCGACTGGTGTGAGAACCAAAACCTTATTTTGAATTTATTGTTTGGAGTTTGACACTAAAAATATGATTTTTGAATATATATATATATAATATATATATTTTTTGGAAATTTAATTCACAAATTGATTGCTGGTTATGTTGTGTGATTATTTGTTCAATATATATATATATATATATTGGAATAATAAATCCAATATGAGAATGAAAAGTTGAATTGAACCAAATTTAACCAATATATGAACGAAAGGTAAATTTAACCAAATAGAATCAAATTTTGAACAGAATTGAAAATTTATTTGAATGGCATACATGTACATTCATATATATTGAACAGGCCATAGCAAGGAGGCTAGAGAAGTGGAATAAAATTGTATGCCCGACAAATAGGTACAAGTTTATCATTTTATTGGGTTTTGGTGATTTTATGAGCCGATTGGCTAGCCGCTTAGCTTTCTCTTTTTCTTTTGGATTGGTGAGGGCCCTGCGTGGCTAGTTGCGGTTTTAAATATCTTCCCGTATAAAGGAGGTTATGGCGAATTTTTTTGAAAATTTAGGGTGTTAGCCAAAATTTTGAAAATTCTTAGAAACTGAAAAGTTAAAGAATGAAAGTTGAGTTGGTCAGTTAAAAACTTTCAGTTCCGTTCCTTTTCGAGGACAAAAAGATTTTAAGTGGGGGAGATTGTAACAATCCGGAAAATCAGAACCAATTTTTTTTATTTTGGCTATTTTAATGAATTTTGAATATTTAAAATGATTTATTTTAAATAATAACGACCAAAAATTTATTTAAATTGAAGTTAGAACGAATTTTTTTATTTTAATTATAAAAGGAGTTTAAAATGGCATGGTAGTTTGAAAATTCGATTTTAAATTTCAAATGAATGTACAGGATTCAAATAAATCGGATTTTAGCGAAAGAAGGAATATTTGAATCTGTTTAAAAATATCTTTCAAACGAATGTGAAAAATCCAGATTTCATAACAGGAATAAAAAGTTATGTTCAGTTTAAAATTTAGAATAGTCGCTATGGAATTTAATATAATGTAATACATAGCCATTTTGCAAACGACCTCCGTTTTTGACAAAACCACTTTTGTTGGATCTGGAATGTCAAATTATTGCTAGGTTTCAAATTTCATAACTTTTGGATTTAATATGTGAGCGCAGTAAATTTAAATGTGTTTGGTAATTTAAATTTGAATTGGATTGACCAAAAATGTTTCAAACGACCTCCAAATTTGATGAAATTAGCTTTGTTAGGACTGTATCATCAAAACATCGCTAGATTTTATTTTCGGGAATTTTTGGAGTCAGTATGTGTCCCCGGTAAATTAAAATGCACGTTCAAATTCAATTTTAATTGATTTATATTTTAATTTAAATGAAAACTGATCAAAACAGTTGAATTGGCTTACGAAACATATCCCATTGTGTCCGGAATAGGGGTATTTATCTAGGGGCGATAGTCGTCAAGTTTGATTTGGAATTCCAGAATTATACAAGTAAAATATGAAACAAAATAATATTAATTAATTAAAATATTTTCTATATAAGGGTTAAAACCTTAGCCCTTATCTCTGTTGCCTCCTCCAAAATAAACAACGGCTGAAATTGTTTAGAAAAACCAAGCCAACATTCTCCAAATCCACAATGAATTAGTAATCGATCCAAACCAAAAATGAAAGAGGATTTTCTGCTCTTCGATTTTATAGCAAGATGATCATCTACAAATCAGTATTCCGTTCGTATTTGGGGCTCAAAAGTCAGTTGTTCACCAACGTTTTCCCGAGCCCTGGGGAATTCGAACTTGTCCCAGTTGCCAGCGATGGCGGAGGAGCCGGAGCTCGTTCGAGTGGCGCAGCTCGATCGTTGTCTGGTTGAACGGAGGAGGTGAGGATTGGAGCTTTTGGGTTTTGGCGTTCCTATTATTAACGAAGAAGGAGGGATTTGATTGAATAAGTAAATTTAATTTTCAATTAATTAATTTAATTATAAATTAAAATGTCCAATGTTTATAATACCATAACTCTTTCATACCATATCAGAATCGAACGAAATCAGTTGCGTTGGATTCGCAATGACAAGCACTGACCAGAACTGAAACGAAGCACATCAGAATTTGAAGTGAATTTAAATTCAAAACAGAATAGAAATTCAAAAATAAAAAAAATGGAGGAGTGGAAACGAAGGTGAGAACTCTCTCGCACTCATTTTAAATTACAGTTATTATATATTAGGTTGCAGACGGGGCGTAGTAGCTCCTGACACCGTCGTCCGTAGACCATAGAAGACTTGTTTGATTATATTGTTTGTGTGGATTGTGATTGGGATCGTAAATGATTGTATTGTTATATATATAAATTTATTTATATAAATTATATATAAATTATCATCAAATAAAATAAATATTCATTTACAAACCGGACGGTTTGTTTATGTATACTTATTTATCTGACATTGTTGGGAAGATAATTTTTACACATCACCCAACTGCACAAATAATAAACAATATTTGTTATTTGAAAATCCCACACGGTTACTGGGATAATATTTGACATACACTGATCCCAATAATTAGTGGTATGTCAATCGATGGGTTGACAGACTATATAAGCGTTATTTATTTATTTTTAATACTTATACAGTTGTAGAACGCACTCTGGATGTTGTATAAATTGTTAATGATTGTTTATCGTTATTGTTGTATACATGTGATGTTGAAATCCATATAAATAAAATTATATGGTAATTGATCGAGTCTGATTCCAGTTCAGAATTAACGAATATATTAAAATAATATTCAGTGAATATTGAAATGTGAAGCCGTGTTAAGTAGTTAAACGCCATTTTAACACAAACAGGAATTTTGTCGATTTTATTCATTTTATAATGAATATCGAAAAGTGATTTCAAAATCTAATATTTTAAAAATATTATCATTTTAATATTATAATGATAATGAATATTCAAATTTGATTTAAATTTGAAAATGAAATTGAAATCGACTTGAAACAAATTTATAAATGAAAAATACAATTTTGATTTAAATTTGAAATTCAAATTGAAGTCATTTTAAAATGAATTTAAAACGAATTTGTAATGGAATATTCGATTTTGATTAAAAATTGAAATCGATCTGAAGTGAATTTAAAAACGAATTTATAAATGAAAAATTCAATTTTGATTTGAATTTGAAATTCAAATTGAATTCGTTTTAAAATGAATTTGAAACGAATTTATAATGGAATATTCAATTTGAATTTGAATTTGAAAATCAAATTGAAATTGTTTTAAAATGAATTTAAAAGGAATTTATAATGGAAAATTCAGTTTTGATTTAAATCTGAAAATCAAATTGAAATCATTTTAAAATGAATTTGAAACGAATTTAAAAGGAATATTCAATTTTGATTTGAAATTGAAATAGAAGTGGAAATCGTTTTTAAAACGATTTATAAAATTCGTTTTCAATGGAAATCAACAAAATATAATATATATATATATATATATATATATATATATTATAACGGCCTGAATAGAACGTGTCGCGCAGCGACCGTTCGCGAATTTCGACCATTAACTTCAAATGGACGGTACGGGAGATCCGACCGTCGGATTCTCCTAAAATTGGAACTGTTGGGTTCGTATCGCAAAGAGCTTTCCAATGAATATAAGAGATTTTAAATATAACGGTTAGATTTGGAGATATGTCCAAATCAATTTCAGAAAAGGTCGCTATGGATGTTGTTCGGTGGCCGTTATTGGAAACCTACTCTACGGGCGATAATAAAATTATTAAAAATATGTAAAAATTATGTAAAGTCATAGTAAATGATTTGGAAAGATTTTGGATGAAAAATTCCAGTTTTGCAAAGATAAAAATTTATTTTTATCGAAATGAACTAGTTATTAACTAGAATAATAATTTATTTATTTTTTAAAAATAAATAAACTGGATTTGAAAATGGTTTTAAAATAACCAGAATTTTCCAATGAATAAATTGGAACAGATTGGAGTGAAAATAATCTTCGGAGTATTTCGATATTGGATTCCGTGATTATACGTATATTGTTGAGGAATTTGGAAGATATATATATTTATCGTTATTCCCAATACGATATTGGTTGGTTTCAGAGTTTGATATTGCAAATAAGCTGATATAATTTCTATTCAGAGCCTTGTATTTGATATCAAATTGGATTTTGGGTTTGTCGTGAACGGTGTCTTCATTAACATTGTTCTTAAACCCAGTTGAGAAAAGTATAAATCTTTAAATTAAGATTTAGTGAAATTTTCCAATTAATTAATATTTAATTGGAATTGAATAAAAGAGTTGGATTTTTGGGTTTATCGTAAACAGTATTTTAAATAACACTTGTTCTTTAAACCAATTGACACTGAAGAATATGATTTGGAATTTATAATCTTTTAATTAAGATTAACGGAATTTTCCAAAGTAAAGATTTCTAATTTAATATATTAAATTGGAATTGAATGAAATTCGATTTGGTAATAATCGGAGTGAGTTCCTCTGGAGGAATACTGTTAGCACATATGGAATTTAAAAGGCCTTGCCGTTATTCCATTTATATTATTAGTCGGATACGGAAATTGATATCGATTATATATTGATCTGTTTCCATGAAGATTCCAGGTTAATGGAATTTGACTTTGGGGTTATCGTGAACTGTGTTTTAAATGACATTGGTTCTTTAACCCAGGTAAAGACAGGATTACATGTCTAACATTGTATTTCGATACTGTATTCATTGATCTCCACTAAATATATATCTGTTTGATGGTGGAGAATTTATTCCCTTGCTTAACACCCTTCTCTAAGACATACGAGCTTAGAGGTTATATATCGGCAGAAATCAGTGGTATGGTGTAGATAGTCGATGTGGCATGTTTGATTTCCCAAAGTTAAATAATTATTAATATTGATTTTTGGGAATATTAAAACTAAGTGGAGTTTTAATGAATCTTTAATTAGATTGAAAAGTGAATGTGACAATTAAAATTATCAATTCAAGAAAATGATCGAGAATGAAGTATCACCAGTTTTGCTCCAAGCGATAGTTAAATCTTTAATTAGATTTGAACGTGAAATGGTAATTAATTTTTACTGATAACACCGAGGTGTTAGATATGGAGTATTACCAGTTTTGCTCCATGGGATTAATAGGTTAGGATTGGGAAAATAAACAAATGATTACTTCGGTAAGGTTCGCTAATCCCGACTAGTATGGAAAACCTTAATTTGGTTTAAATTGTGAAAAGAATATTTGAATAAAAGAATATTCTAGATTGGAATGAGGTGTATGATGTGTTGTTATAGCACTTGATTATAAGATACGCGAATTATTCAGAAAGGCCGGGTATAACCCATTCTGAATAAATGATACAACGAAAAGTCGAAGAGACTGAAGACCGTGCAAGACCGACGATCTTCATATCGAATGGATAGGTTGCTACTGATTCCCTTGATTGGAGTAGCTACCTTAAAGGGGCTACAGTAGTTGCTGTCTGGACGTACTTGTTGATTGTACGGATATGCGAGGACCTCTCTCCTGTATTGGACATACGGGACAAGGAATAAGGTGTCTCCGGTTTCGTTCAGACCCAGAACAGACTTGTATATGGATGGTGTGTCTGAAATTGTATTCCTTTATACTGTATTCGTTGATCTCTACTAAATATATATCTGTTTGGTGGCGTAGAATTTATTCTCTTGCATAACACCCTTCTCTGAGACGTACGAGCTCAGAGGTTATATATTGGCAAAAATCAGTGGTACGGTATGGATTGATAGTGTGGCATGCTGAGATGCGGTGATCCAAACTTTTGTTGAAAAGAAACGTTTGGTGGATGATGATCAAAGCACAATTTTAATATAGCACAGTTTTGTGTAGTGTTAATTCGCGAGCCTCACACACCGGTATGGTGGCAAACTAATGATTAGATTAGTATTGTAACAACCCGAAAATCTGGGCCAGTTTAAAAAATTTATTTTGGCAATTTTTGCGAATTTTGAACATTTAAAATGGATTATTTTAAATAATATCGACGAGAAATTTATTTTGAATAGAATTCGACGTATATATTATATACGTCGTCGTTAGAATATAAATAATTATATATAATTATAAATAGAATTGAAAATGGCGCGGTAGTTCGATAATTCGATTTCAAACTTCAATTGAATATACCGGGTGCAAAACAATCCGGATTTTAGTGAAACCAAAAATAATGGAATCTAATTGATGATATCTTTCCAATGAATCCGATAAATTAAAATTTCATAGCGGGGATCAAAAGATATTTCCAGTTGAAAATTCTGAATAGTCGCTATGGAATTCAGGCCCTTAAAAATAGACATTTTGCAAATGACCTCGGATTTCGACGAAACCACTTTTGTTGGATCCGGGATGTCAAATTATTGCTAGGTTTCAAATTTCATAATTTTTCGAATCAATATGTGAGCATGGCAAAGGAAAACGCGTTTGACCAGTTTCAGTTGATATTAATCGACTGGAAATTGGCCATTTTTTCAACGGTCTCAAAATTTGACAAAACTAGTTTTGTTAGGACCGTATCGTCAATGTGAAGCTAGAAAATATTTTTCGAGAATTTTTAGAGTTAGTATGTGGCCCCGGTAAATTGAAATGCGCGTTTAAAGTCAATATATAGAGTCATATGTTGATTTTGACGAAAACTGATCGAAACGATCAAATCAGCTTGCGATACATATCCCATTGTGTTCGGAATGGGGGTAATTAGCTATGAACGACAGGCGGTGGGTCTCATTTTGAGGTCGAAAATAAAAGTTGCTTTTTGAAATAAAATAATAAATATAATAAAATAAAATATAAAACCCTACCCCCTATTCCTTCTCTCTGGCCCCCTTCCTTCAGTTCAATTCGATTTAGAAAAAAAAAACGAACTCGACGGAATCGAGCACCGCACCCCTCGCCGCCGTCGCGGTGGCGCAGCTCCCCCCCCCCTCGTTCGCCTCTCCCTCACTCGATCTTCCTCTCCACTTCCTCCCCTCCTTCTTCTGCATAGAACCGCCGTCGCCCCCTAAACCCTAAGCCACCGCCTGCCACAGCTCCCCCGCCCCCTGCGCGCAACCCCCCTCCAGCCCTACCCGACCCTCGACGCCACCACCCTCCTTCGCAGGCGCGAGCACCACCCACCACCACTGCCGAGCTCTGATACCAAACTGAGACGACCCGAACTTCCCCGTGAAGGAAAGCACGGATAGAATTGAGGACAAGACAAAATGGAACGCAGACGGAAGAACGTTTCATTGTTATTACAACAATTCCATCAGATACAAGAATATACAGAGTATAAACGAATAAATTACATTCAACAAATATCAGAGATTACAATAAATTACATAGCAGCGGAAAAATATACAAAATACAACTGAAAGTGATACGCGGATACAGAGCTTTCCGAGCATCGTTCCAGCTGTAAATCAGGACCCTGTGAATATAAATCTGCAAAACCAAAACTACTAGCTGCCCGTGTGGAAAATAGGGGCACCTGGAGTTTATTGTTTTAACCTAAACTCTGGGTGCCCCTATTTTCCACACGGGCAGCTAGTAGTTTTGGTTTTGCAGATTTATATTCACAGGGTCCTGATTTACAGCTGGAACGATGCTCGGAAAGCTCTGTATCCGCGTATCACTTTCAGTTGTATTTTGTATATTTTTCCGCTGCTATGTAATTTATTGTAATCTCTGATATTTGTTGAATGTAATTTATTCGTTTATACTCTATATATTCTTGTATCTGATGGAATTGTTGTAATAACAATGAAATGTTCTTCCGTCTGCGTTCCATTTTTTCTTGTCCTCAATTCTATCCGTGCTTTCCTTCACGGGGAAGTTCGGGTCGTCTCAAGTATGCTTTAGAGATGAGGATAGACATCCTATGGGTCGTCAGGGATTCGGTTGACCGAGGTTACTGGGTGTGGTCGCTCCACACTAGTAGGGATAGGGCACACCCTCCGATTCCCAAATGGATAGAGTTAGCGGTGTTTTCCAATGCTTGGACGTAAGCCACGATAACTCGTTTCCTGGATAGTGCGGATGTGCATTACGTTGTTTTCGCATGCCTGCGACGTAAGCCGTTGGGAATTGCACTGCACGATAGATCTTTCGGATCAGGGGCCACCATGATGGAAATCCAAACTTCCAATACGACGTTTTGTGGTTTTCATTGTATACTATATATGGTGACATAGTGAGATGGGGCACTCATGCTATCTATGATTGATACATTTATATTTGAAGTTGATTTGTTCACTTATAGTAATAATAAAAGATTTTTTTTTAAATGTACCAAGAATATTTGGCTATTATAAGGTAAAACTCTATCCTCGACTGCGATCATTGTGTGATGGCCCAAAGTGTTATAATAGCTTCATTTTTCTTTATTTAGCATAGCGATGTTTGTTTTAGGCACTGGTATTCTTGGGGGTAAACCCGTTCCGTGTTATACGGCGTAGTCCCTTGATTTACCCTATTTTAAAAGTAAAGTTTTAAACAACTGTTTTAGTTCTCACACCAGTCCCATGACTGACCTAGAGTTTATTGTTTCAACCTAAACTCTGGGTGCCCCTATTTTCCATACAGGCAGCTAGTAGTTTTGGTTTTGCAAATTTATTTATACAGGATCTTGGATTTACAACTGGAGCTATATTCGGAACGCTTTGTATCCGTGTATTTCTTTCGGTTATATTTGTTAATGTATTTCCGCTACGCATCGTTTTTTTACATTTTATTTTCGCTTCTATATATTTTAAACTCTAATATTTTCTATGTAATATTTATTCATAATCTGATATATTCTTGTACTCTGATGTAAATTGTTGTAATAAGCAATGAAATGTTCTTCTGTTTGTGTTCCGATTTGTCTTGTTCTCGAAGCAATCCGCCTTCTTGTTCTGTTTAGGCCGGCCGGGAAGCACGGGTCGCTACGGCTAATGTGTCTATTCTTGTGAAGCTATGAAGGATGATGAGTGAAAATGTCATCTTCTATAACAGAAATGAGGAGGATGGTGGCCTCCAGTATTGATCCATTGGTGATTTCGATCATGATTGGCCCATCTTTAGTATAGAAAATCCTTGTTGACTACGGTAGTTCCGTAAATATTCTTTTGAAGAGATTCTATAACCAGATGATGCTTAAGGCTAAGGATTTAATGGCATGCAATGCCAAAATACATGGTTTCAATGGATCCGCTAATGAACCGGTAGGTTTGGTTGAACTACCCATGGAGCTTGATGATTGAGACCATATGAGAGTATGGATCCTCCCATTTCTTGACTTGGATATTGACTATCCAAACAATGCTTTCCTACGCCGATTGGCTCTAGATGAAGTTATAGCTTGCATCGATCGAGAAAATCAAACAGCGAGATGGGCATGCTACATGGCCGAGTGGAAAAGCGCCCATAGCAAAGAGAAGAGAAGGTTGTGGATACTTCCCTTTACATTAGAGGTGCAGCTACATAACAAGTACAGGGAAGTCCCGGGCCTAAGAAGTACAACCGCCAATTCAAGATATTGATCCTAGGAATAACAAAGAGCCAAGATACCCAAGGGCGACACCCAATGATACAATGGAGGCAATTCTGATTGATAACAGTGAAACTTTGACTTGAAAATCGAATTCCATCTTGGACCCCTCCTGCCGAGTGAATTAACTATCTTTAAGCAACCTTGACGTGTTTACCAAGACCCATACCGAAATGTGTACAATATCGCTGACCATCGTAAGCCACTTGCTCAAATTTTTTCGAGGTACGTCTTAATGAAGTAGAAAAGGCGTATTCTCGATCCTGAGAGGTCATCAATATTGAAGGAAGAAATTGAGAAGCTCGGGGGTAACGGATTTATCATACTCAATTGGGCTTCAAATCCAGTTCTCATGGAGAAGCCCAATGGAAAGTGAAAGATGTGCACTGATTTTTTTTCACTTGAACAAGGCATGTCCTAAAGATAGTTTCCCTCTTCCCATGGTCGATCATCATATGGACTCAATAGCTAGACATGAGCATCCCTCCTTTATAGTCTCTTACTCCGATTACAACCAGACTGCGAAGCGTGTACCAAACCAAAAGCATAACATTTTTACTACAGATCTCCAACTGCATTGTTATGTGGTCATGTCATTTGGGTTGAATAATACCAGAGCAACATAACAACAGTTAGTTAACCACATGTTTAAATAACAAATTGCAGGTCGATAGAGGTGAACGTCGATGACATGCTCGTAAAATCACGAAGATCAGTCAACCATGTGGGTGATTTAAAAAAGACGTTCCTTGTTCTCCGTTGGTATGGGATAAAACTTAATCTTTAGAAATTCTCTTTTGGCAATGCATTAGGGAAGTTTATGTTGAGAACATGATTTTGATCGATGCCAACATATAAAGTTGCAATGAAGATCATTTCATAGAGATAAGGTTATATATATATATATACACACACTTTGAGTCGTGTTAGAAATATGTTAAAATCTATACTCAAAGTATAACACAAATGCACAAAACAATTTATAAAGTTATATCATATCTTCGTTGCTGAAATCTGTATATTTGAGAAATTGAAAAGTCATAGAAAAAGCCTAAATGGTTCAGGCTCCGACCGGGAAAGAGCGCAGAGCGATCTAGACTGTGGACCGAGGTTCTCCGGTCCACACCCATAAACCGGTCGACTGGTCCAAAATGGACAGTCGACCGGTCAGTGTGTTTTTGCACATAACGGCTATTTTTCTAGAAGTTTTAATTTTAATTAAATTCAACCAGTCAACCGCTGATTTTCAACCAGTCGACCCTTTTGAAATAGCAAGCTTTTTCTGAAAGGTTGCTTCTATTTGTAAAGAGATTTCTATTCAATAACCAAAGGAAATGGACATAACTTTTTTTATAAACTCTTCATAAAGAATTACTATCTTTCTACTATTATATAAACAACTTCAAACTTGTTTTACAATCACCAAATCATTCTATACTCTCTCCAACTTCTGAATTGTATTTTCATACTCTTTGCAAAACAAAAGCTCTCCAAATTTAAATACTTGTTGAATCCTTGAATCAATTTAATATCATTTGATTCAACAAGCATTCTACTTCCTTAAATCTACGCATTCAAAATATATACTCGAGGATCAGATTATAGGAAGATTGTACTCAAACTGTTGACTATCCGTGTTGAATCAAGAATACAAAGCAGAAGTCAAAACCATTGTATTAGTTGAAGTCTTGTGTGTGATCAGGCAAGTGTTGAAGTCCTCAATGTTGTAAGAGGCAAGTATTGAAGTCCTCGTGTTGTTAGAGGCGTGAAATCCCGTTCGGCTCCTCGGGTGTTGTATACCTGTTTCTCTGAGTGAAGTGAGGTGGTTGTTAGTGAAAATCCAGAAGGAAGTATGGGACTAGACGTAGGACGGTGCTCCAAACCTGTATAAAAATCCCTGGTGTGATTTTTCCTTTTTACTGCATTTACTATTATAAAGTTCTATGATTAGCTATTATTTCATACTTGTGTGTTATACGCTATATTACACGATCCGTGTGTACTACATTAGCACATACGTACACAATTTTTTTCATTTGGTACCAGAACGAGGTCGTCATATAACCGTAACATAGTTATTTGATATATTCTAGTAATATGACAAATAACGCAAGCACCAGCACTGCCACTTACACGGAAGGTCAATCGACACAAAGACCTCCATTCTTCAGTGATCTCAACTATAGCTATTGGGCAACACGTATGGCATTCTTTATGCAATCAAATAACTATGATGCCTGGAATGCTACCCAAAAGGAAATAGTGAATCCAATAACTGAATATTCAGAATGGACACAGGCTGAGAAAACGGCAGCAACCGTAAATGCAAAAGCAATAAATATGTTGTTTTGTGCATTAGACCAAAATGAATATAACCGTGTTAGCATCTATACCACTACATATCAAATCTGGCAAACGCTAGAAACCACACATGAAGGTACTAACAAGGTTAAACAAGCCAAAATAGCCATGCTGAAAAGTCAGTTTCAAAATTTCAAAATGAGACCGAATAAAACAATCAATGATATGTATTCGAGTTTCAAACTATTCATCATGCACTTATTGGCTTAGGACAAAAATATTCTGATTTTGATGTCATCTTGACAGTCCTACATTCTTTGACTAGTGAATGGGAAGGAAAAGTATTAGCGATTGAAGAAGCTAATGACCTTTCCGTCATGAAACCAGATGAATTGATAGGAAATCTAATGTCCTATGAAGCTAATTTGCATGCAAGAGAAGAAAAGAAAGAAGAAAAGAAAAATGTAGCATTTCATGTCGGAAAAGATGAAGCTGAATCAGAATCTGAAGATGAAGACTTAGCTTTTATGACAAAAGGTTTCAAAAAATTCCTGAAACAACGAAAAGCTAGTTGATATAACAAAAGGAAATCTGGTTCAAACAGACCATCATCATCCATTGTAGAATGTTTCAACTGCCACAAAAAGGGGCACATGCACAAGGATTGTCCAGAGCAAAAGAAAAAGTCAAAAAAATGACAAGAAGGACAAATCAAAGAAACGAGCATTCGCAGTAACATGGGATGATTCAGACTCGTCTTCATCAGAAAGTGAAAGTGATACAGAAAATGAACAAGCAAATGTTTGTTTCATGACAACAGAAGATGAGGTACAAATTCCTACATTTGATGAAGTACTTGATATTAATGCTGAATTGATAGTTAAATTTAAAAACATGAAACGACAATACAAAGATGCCAAAGCTGATTTGAGTAGAGCGGAGTTTGAACGAGATGTGTTAAAAGACGAGAAGAAAATATTAGAAGAAGAACTTGAAAAACTTCAAGAATCATCATCTAATATTGATTCTCAATTATCTCTTTTGAGTCAATAAATTGAAACTCAAAAAGAGAAAAATGATGCTCTTACTACTGAAAATCATGAGCTTAAGGCAAAAGTGAAAATTCTGGACCTAGAAAAAGCTAGTTTACAAACTAAGTTAGATGATATTACTCAAAATGTTTGTAACTTCAACAAAGGTCGAGGAAATTTGACAAAAATCATTGAAAGTTCACAACCTGCTTCAAATAAACATGGTTTGGGATATAAGAAACAAGAAATCAATCATAGAAATAGTACTAGATATGCTTTTATGTACAATAAGAATATCACTACTAGTACTAATGTACATCCAAGACCCAATTATTATAGAAATTCGAATACTTCTATGACTAGAGGTATTTATAATAAATATAGAAGTGTGAAAAGGAATATCACTAGAGATTACTTAAGTATTTGGGTTCCTGTAAGTTGGAAAAACAGAGAAAAATATATCGATGATTATTTTGATTCAAAAGTTAATAATGAAAATTTTATCTTTAAAGGTTCCATTAAACCCTCTTGGGTATGGTTACCTTCCATCTAACCCATGGACCTAAACAAAGCAAATGGGTACCAAAACTATATATGTCATATTTTTTGGAGGTACACCACAACAAAGAGGAGGTTATTCGGTATCTCTAAATATCTTTGAAAACTCAACTCATCAAAAAATCACATGATTCAATATCTCCTAAAGGTGCTATAATTATTTGTATTCTCTACAACTCTTGATTACTATGTTTATTATGGTATTTATTCTTTTTAATCGATGACAAAGGGGGAGAAATGTTTTCTCTCATGATTAATGTTCCATATACTATCATTTAAAATTATGTGCTTAACATGGTAATAGTATATGTGTACTAACATTTGTTAACGCAGGAATCAAAAGGTAAGATTATTTATATTATGAGCTAACAAATGTTGCAGAAATTCAGGGGGAGCTTTATATTCAGAGGGAGAAAATCCAAGGTGTTGTCATCAATCAAAAAGGGGGAGAATGTTGAGAACAAGATTTTGATCGATGCCAAAATATAAGGTTGCAATGAAGATCATTTCATAGAGATAAGGTTTTATATATATATACACACTTTGAGTCGTGTTAGAAATATGTTAAAATCTATCCTCAAATATAACATGAATGTACAAAACAATTTATAAAGTTATATCATATCTTCGTTGCTGAAATCTGTATATTTGAGAAATTGAAAATTCATAGAAAAAGCCCAATTGGTCCATGCTCCGACCGGGAAAGAGCGCAGAGCGATCTAGATTGTGGATCGAGGTCCTCTGGTCCATAGACATAAACCGGTCGACTGGTCCAAAATGGGCGGTCGACCAGTCAGTGTTTTTGTTGCACATAATGGCCATTTTTCTGGAAGTTTTAATTTTTATTAAATTCAATCAGTCAACTGGTGATTTTCAACCAGTCGACCATTTTGAAACAGCAAGCTTTTTCTGAAAGGTTGCTTTTATTTGTGAAGAGATTTCTATTCAATAACCAAAGGAAATGGACTAACTTTTTATAGAAACTCTTCATGAAGAATTACTACCTTTCTACTATTAATAAACAACTTCAAACTTGTTTTACAATCACCAAATCATTCTATACTCTCTCTAATTTCTGAGTTGCATTTTCATACTCTTTGCAAAACAAAAGATTTCCAAATTTAAATACTTGTTGAATCCTTGAATCAATTTAATATCATTTGATTCAACAAGCATTCTACTTTCTTAAATCTACGCATTCAAAATATATACTCGAGGATCAGATTATAGGAAGATTGTACTCAAACTGTTGACTATCTGTGTTGAATCAAGAACACAAAGCAGAAGTCAAAACCGTTGTATTAGTTGAAGTCATGTGTGTGATCAGGCAATTGTTGAAGTCCTCGGTGTTGTAAGAGGCAAGTATTGAAGTCCTCGTGTTGTTAAAGGCGTGAAATCCCGTTCGGCTGCTCGGGTGTTGTATACCTGTTCCTCCGGGTGAAGTGAGGTGGTTGTTAGTGAAAATCCAGAAGGAAGTGTGGGACTAGACGTAGGACGGTGCTCCGAACGAGTATAAAAATCCATGGTGTGATTTTTCCTTTTTACTGCATTCACTATTATATAGTTCTGTGATTTGCTATCATTTCATACTTGTGTGTAATACACCATATTACACGATCCGTGTGTACTACACTAGCATGTACACGCACTTTCAGTTTATGGATTTCATCATCAACTCTAAGGGGGTTGAAGACAAAATAGATAGAAGCCATTTGGAACATTTTAGAGTCTTGGAAGACTAGAGATGTGTAGAGCCTAAATGATAAAGTGGTCGCTCCAAGCCATTTCATATCCAAAGGGACTTACAAATGCACTCCTTTCTTTGACCTGATAAACAAATAAAATTGTAACTTTTCTCGGACTCTGGACAATATCGAAGCATTGCAAATCCTATTGAATCACCAAGAGAGGCCTCTTATATGTTAAAGCTGATTGATTGCGAGAACTTGTTCATGTGTCAGGTGGTTTCTTTGCATGCCATCAGCTTAGCAATCGTGCTTAAAGATAATCAGATTGAATGACCGGTATATTACGTGACCAAAAGACTGACAGGGCTGAGAGAAATTACCCAAATATTGAGAAGCTACTTAAAGCCTTTTGATAGCGATATGGAAGCAGTGTCACTACTTCCAAGCTTATCCCATCGAGATATACACGGACCAATCACTACGACAGGTCCTTCAATGACCTGAGGCATCTGGGAGACTGTTTAAATGGAATATTGGGTTTATTTAGTTCCATATTGAATATATTTCATAAAAGGCCATCAAGTGACACGCACTGGCGGATTTCATTACAGAATTCACGGATCTAGAGGATTGTGCTAAAGATGTTAAATTGCCAACTTCCAAATGGAAGCTATTCATAGATGGAGCTAGTTACGGTTGAGGTTCTAGCGCCAAAGTTGTTTTGTTAACTCCTAAGGAACGATTGATCTATTATGCACTGAAGTTGAGTTTTATTGCAACCAACTATGAAGCAGAGTATGAGGCCTTGAATGTTGGGCTGAAGTTCACGAAGGAGACAGGATTGAAGTCGATTCATATTTTATGTGACTCCCACTTCATCATATACCAGGTCAGAGTGGCATTCCATGCCAATTGCATGACTTGCCGCCTACCTCGATCGGGTGCAGGAGTTGTTTCCTAGGTTTGAGTACCATTTCATTCCTTACATCTCACGTAGCCAGAACGAGAAAACAAACCCGTTGGCAAAGCTAGCCAGTTCAGGTAATCTGAAGCAAATGGGGTTGGCCCCGATTGAGACATTGACTACTCCAACCATAAATCAATGGGAAGTTAACTTTGTGTTGACTACCAACCCTAAAATGGAATCATGGATGACTCCCATCAAGATCTTCCTCCTACATGGAACCCTATCTGAGTGGAAAAGTGAAAAATGTGTTCTCTCTTATGCCAAGCAACGCGATGTATCATTCAAGTATATGTGTTGTATAAAAACGAGTCCTACATTCCCTTGCTTCAGTGTGCCCTACGTAAACGCTAAACGGGTACTGTCAAAAGTGCACGAAGGGAAGTGCGATGACCACATTGGGGTTACCCTTTGGTAGAAAGGATATTCAGATATGGCTACTTCTGGCCTACCGTCGACTGAGATGCGGTAGATTATTCACGACGTTGCGGCCAGCACCAGTGGTTTGCCAAGATTTCAAGAGTTCCGCCAACCCAAATCGTCCAAATGTTTTGTCCTTGGCCTTTCACTGTGTGGGAAATGACATCATCGGTAGACTTGATTTCCAAAGTTGGAGCAAAATATGAGATTGTGGCAGTTGACACTAAGTAGGCTGAAGTTGGACCACTAACCACAATCATGACGAAGTAAGTGATCAACTTCATCATTAGAAACATTATATGTCGATATGTGCTTCCTAAGGCTATCATAACTGATAATAGGACTCAATTTGATAGCTCATAATTCAAGGATATATGTTGACGATATCTCATCGTGAAAAGATACACGACATCGCTCACTTACAATCAAATGGATAAGTCAAAACAATGAACAAGATTATAAAGACTATCCCGAAGAAGCAATTAGAAAAGGCTAGAGGCAAGTGGGTTAATGAGCTGTACTAGTCCTTTAAGCATACTAAACGACCCATAAGTCAACGATTGGCCATACTCCATTCGTATTAGCTTATGATTCTGAAGCAGTCATACCCGTCGAGATTGAAGTCACTTCCCACCAAACTGCCGATTACGATCCTCTTACTATTAGGAGCTTCTCCTATAATCACTCAAGAAAGTCGACGAGAAGAAAAAGGAGGCAAAGTTGTGAGTCCCTATATATAGACAATGGGACACCCGCTACAACTACATGAAGGTTCAGCCTAGAATGTTCGAGCTTGGCGATCTTATCCTAAAACACGTCTTTCTAAGCCTCGTCCGTATGGGCCTGAAGTGGTAAGGACCTTGCATTATTCAATGGAAACATGAAAATGGAGCTTTCAGGAGTGAATGTTGATGGTGATCGACTCCCAAAAGCATGGTACGTCAAGCATATACAGTGTTGTTTCAATTAAGATTTTATTTTTAGCTACTTTTATAAATATCACTTTGCTTTCAGTCAATGAATAAGGCACGACTCACCGACTATTGTTGCCTTGTAAATAAAATCTCCTTCCATGCTTTGGGACTGTTTGTAGTTATGTGACTAAATGCTATAATCCGACCAACATACACCTACACTTGAATGAAGGGTATGATTAATTTCCTATTGATGTTCACTTGCTCACGATTTGACGAGCGTACTTAACTCCGCGACTACTAGGACAATGGCGGTCTTAACCTTAACAATAAGGCGAGGAGGGAAGCGTAAGTAAATGTGACACGACCGTTTGCATAATTAACTCTAAATCACAACGATTTGAGAAAGAGTATAAAGTACAAGGTAAGCGTTACTGGTGCACCAAGACTTAAGACCGCTTAACATGTTAATCAAACCAGATTAACGATAGAAGAGTATAAAACTTAAGGATCAGACGTCCGATCACTCATACTTACCCTTATAGAGATTGGGGGAATAAATGCAAACTTAGAAATTAACATCAATTACGCCCTTGACATGGCACACGACTCGAATTTAATTGGGGGCATACACACCGCCTCCAGAATGACATCTAAGTGTAGTTTGACAAATTCGCAAGCACATTGAATGAAAAGTGAAAATACTTAGCAAATTTCAAACAAATAAACTATTTTATTCACAATTCACATATATACAAGCAAAATTGCAAGTGTTATACTCACGCAAGACTTCGACCAACCAAATAAAAGAAGTCCACAAATGCATACAATGTAATGACCCGCATTATATGTACCAGAGGATCGTAGAATATTTATTTCATTCACATACGAAGTCGTATGGTCGTGTAACTTTGGGAGACGACTACTGGGGTCATTTCTCATGTTCACGATTTTTACCAAATTTTAAATGACCATTTTGCCTCTTGCGAATCTTATTTCGCCTATAACTTTTGATTGGTAAGGATTTTTGATTTGAAACCACTTCCATTCAATTCGGATGATGGTTTACCTTTCCTTAGAGTGGTCACATTTGTCAAACGGACTTACCATTTGGGAGATATGACTGAAATAAGGTTTGGAAGATGAAAAACAGCTTAATCGGGCTTAATAGGGTGATTAGCAGATAGGCTCATAACCCATTTCGAGATTAGGGTTATGGGAGGGCTGAAAGGGTTTGGGAAAACATTTCATTTCAGTTTTTCAGCTGCCACTTACCTTCCTCTAACCCTAGTAATGGCCTCCATCCTCAAAATCTCTCTTTAATCACTTTCTAATCACATATTAGCCAAATCTACATCAAATCAAGGCAAATTAACATCAAATTGGAGGTAGAGCTGCTGTGTTGCATTGGGATTCAAACCAATTCAGAGATATCTTCAGATCTGAGATTTATTTGTGGCAAAGGTGAGTAATTAGCATGTTTATTCATTAATCGCGGCTAATTAGGGTGATTAGTGATAATTAGCGAAATTATACATCATAAAAATTTGAAAAAATATGTAAAAATTCTGAAATATTATTTTGTGTTACTGATAAAAATTTGGGTTAAGTTTGCTAATCCCATAGTTAAAACATGCTTAAGAAGATTAAGGGGAAAACATGGGTTTTGTGTATGTTTGATCCATATTTACATGCTTATTCATAGTTTTGATATTTATGGTTGACCCTACATGTTGCTACTGCTGTTTGGTATGGTTTGTGAGTGCATAGGAAAGTTAGAATGGTCGAAAACCCCGCCGTGAGGCGTAAAAAGCTTACTGTAGGAAGTGCAGAAAATCGGATCGGGTCTTGAATCCCAAACCAACCTGTTCGTGAAGCCCCCCATCACGAATCGCTCCAGCACTCGAACTGAAGCGCACCCGAACCGCGAAGCTTGGTCATGACCCGGAGTTGAAGTCACGAACCGATCCAGGAGAGGTGGACCGCGAGCATGTACCACGACCCGAACAGGGTCACGAGTTGAATGGGGCTCACGAGCCGGACCACGAGCCGATGCAGGAAAGTCGGATCATGATCCGGATTGGAGACTCACGAACCACGCATATCCCAATCGAAGTGCGAGCATGAGTAGAAGCTTGGAGTCACAAACCGGGCGGAGGACTTGAACACCAATTCAATTAAAAACCCGAGATGCAAAGGTAGTCCAAATGGGAAGTTAGAACTCAGGAACCAGATGGGAACCAACGAGTTAACTTCATGAGTTGGGCTTTGCTGCGGGTTGTATGCAAAGGGGTTATCGATATCCATAACTTTGGTTGACCACTGAGAGATGGATTAGTGGCTGTGGGTCAGCGCAATGGGGTCATGAAGGCTCCAACGGCAAAGTGATCATAGCATAGCTATGGATTAGTGCAATGGGACTACTAGAACTCCCAAGAGCAAAGTGATTATAGCAAAGGATTAGTGGTTATGGACCAGTGGAACGGGGTCACTAAAAACTACCAAGGGCAAGTAGTCATAGCAAAGGATTTGGTGATCAAAGTGGTGGATATCGTATGGTTTACGTACTGAGTGAGAGATGTGAGGATGATTGCTATGTTTGATGTTTTCTATCATCATGACATGCACATTTCTATTTTACACTTTATGTTAGTGTTACCTTAGAGTACTGTACATCTTGTGCTAACTCTTTGGTTGTAGGTCCAGGTTCATGTATGATTATTTATACTTGTTATTGTCTTCTTTTGCTACTATCGCTCATACCAGAATTTTGTCTGACCCAGAGTTATGTCTCTTCTTATTAGTCTGGGTGCTCCTAAACGAGCAGACTAGAGACAGGTTAGGTGGTATGCATGAGTAGTTGTCCAGAGATGAGCAGGAGGCTTCCACGTACTATTTACGTATATTCTTCCTGTGTCGTTGCTGGTCACTGCTTTGGGCATTAGTAGTGTACCTTTTCTATTTTGCTTTAAAGACAGTATTTTGATGTTGTAATAATGATGGTTTGGATCATAAGCTGTATTTTGGATTCCACTACTATGATGAAATAGTTTTCAGCTTATGCACTGTCTCGCCTGTTTTATGTCAAATTATGTTATTATTATATTTTTATTCCATGCGCTGTGAGATACACTACAGGTTTTTTGATGATTCGTAGTTTCAAATTCCTTTTCTTAGACGACCGTCCTTTGCTAGTCGGGCATCGACACAGTGCTTTTCAATGGAAATATCGGTTGGTTCGGGGCGGACCGTCACACTTGGTATCAGATCCTAGGTTGCATAGTTAACCTAGAGGAAGACCTCAGGGAGAGATAGTATACGTATATAAGAGCGCGTATTTGTGATATTTTGGTTTTCAAAATCTATATATATACTATTACTATATCTAAGGATGAAGTCGCGCTGCACTGGTATCACTATGAAGACGGTTAATCGTTTTCTCTTTACAGATTGAACGATGAGCAGATATACGAGGAGTAAGATTCAGATCCAATGATAGGAATGTCCCTGATATGAGGACGATGTTTACTACCTTCATGCAAGAGATGCTTAGGGATGTTCAGGGAGCAGTTCCTAATGCTGCAAATGGTGGTGGTGCGGTAGCACAGTCGCTTAGAGCCGATTTCGCCAAGCTTTGCAAGGATTATACTAGCCTTGGTAGAAAGCCGTTCCATGGAACGGAATCGGCTATGGAGGTTTAAGATTAGCTTGATAGTTGTAAGCGCATCTTCGAGGATTTGGGGATCGAGAATGCAATGAAGGAAAAGTTAGCATCGCGTCAGCTTCAAGGACGAACTATGAATTGGTGGAATGCTATTAAAGCAGCTACTCCCGAGGATCAAGTTACTTAGAATCAGTTTAAGACTCACTTCAGTGACAAGTTTATTCCAACTGCTCAGAAATCAGAATTTTTCAGGAAATTTTTGGAGCTTAAGCAGAATGGAAGGGCAGTCTCGGAGTACATTGTTAAGTTTAATACTTTATTGAAATATGGATTGTCCCTTATCAATATTGTCAAGAAGAAGAACGAGAAGTTCATAACTGGCTTATATGAGTACTTGGGGGAGAGACTCATAAACCATATCGATGAGACTTTCGAATCTTTTATGGGAAAATCATCGAGATCTGAAGCCTTTACCCTAAGTTAAAAACCAAGATTGCTATTACATCTGCACGGGAGCCAAAGTCGCAAGCAAGCAGTGGAGGCAAGAATAATTCACTTAATTAGAGGAAACGGAACCAAGCTAAGGATGGTCAGAAGAAGAATAAGAAAGATGTTGAGTGCTATAGTTGTGCCAAGAAGGGCCACTATGCCAAAGATTGTCAAGCAAAGCCAGCGGACAAGAAGTGCTTCAGTTGCGGCCAAGTGGGACATCACAAGAATAAATGTCCACAACCTCCTAAAGAGAAGCAGATTGTGAAAGCATATGCTATCAACGTTATTCCTTCTTCATCGAATGCCCCAACTGCAGCAGAGATGGGAAAGGGTATCGTCATTCAAGGTATGCTTTCCATTTACGATGTTCCTGTTCGAGTACTGTTTGATACCGGGGCTTCCCATTCCTTCATATCTAGTGACCTGGTAGATAGGTTGAGATTGGAACCCGAGATTGTCGATAGACCTTTAGTTGTGACGAACCCGATCGATGGTTCGACTAGCCTTAGTGCTATTTTTTGTAATTTGTTCCTATCGAGTCATGGATGCATGTTTGCTTGTGGTTGCTTTGTTTTGGGCTTTACTGGGTTTGACATTATTTTGGGAGTCGATTGGCTCCAAAGGTATGGGGTGATGGTAGACTGTGGGGGATCTCTGGTGACTATTAGAGCGGATGATGGGCGGAGGGTACTGTTTGGTTTCCTACCTAGTGATGAGGCGATGGCTAGTTTTCTAAATTCCCTCGACATAACGCATGATGAGTTATTAGATGTGCTTATTGTTGGCGAGTATCTGGACATCTTCGGGAAAGTAACCGGACTTCCACCACACCGAGAGATTGAGTTTCAGATTGATTTAGTGAAAGATGCCAAACCTATAGTGATGCCTCTTCGTCGTATGGCGCCAAGGGAGCACTTTTGGAGAAGGGATTTATAGAAAGAAGTGTTTCCGAGTGGGAAACACCAGGTGTATTTGCTACTAAGGCAGATGGTTCCCTTCGATTGTGTGTGGACTACCGCGAGTTGAATAAGGTGACGAGAAAGAATAAGTATCGTCTTCATGGATAGATGATTTGTTTGATCAGTTGAATGGAGCGAGAGTGTTCTCCCAGTTTGATCTCGCGACATGATTCATCAGCTTCGAGTAGCGGTTGAGAGTATTCCGAAAATGGCATTTCGGACGGCGTCTGGATTTTATGAGTGGTTGGTCATGCCATTCTGATTGACCAATGCACCAGCATATTTTGTGGATCTTATGAATAGGGTATTCAAAGATCAATTGAATAAGTTTGTTCTTGTGTTCTTGGACGATATCTTAGTTTATTCGAGGACGGAGGAAGAATACAAGGAACATTTGAGGACAGTGATAGAGGTGTTGAGGAAACACCAATTGAAAGAAAATTTTTCTAAGTGTCAAATCTGGAGGAGGGAAGTGAGATTCTTGGGCCATGTTGTTTCAGAAAATGGTATTGCCGTAGACCCTGCGAAGGTGGCTACGGTGCAAGATTGGTCTACACTGAAGAATGCAATGGACGTAAGAAGTTTCTTGGGGTTGGCTGGATATTATCGTAAGTTTATCCAATACTTCTCCAAGATAGCGGCACCGTTAACTTAGTTAACCAAGAAGAATCAAGATTTTTCTTGGGACAAAAGGTGTGAGAATGCATTTAAGAGTCTAAAGGAAAAGTTGATGTGTGCACCAGTGTTAGTTATTCCTAAGGGGATCGAAGAGATGACGGTATACACGCATGCTTGTAGTGCCAGGACATGTGTTGTACTGATGCAAGGAGGTAGGGTTGTAGCTTATGCTAGTCGGGAACTAAAACCTTATGAGAAAAGATATCCTACCCATGATTTAGAATTAGCAGCGATCGTGTTCGCATTGGAGATGTGGAGACATTATCTCTTGGAAGAAATATTTGAGTTGTTTACCGATCATAAGTCATTAAAGTATCTTTTCTCTCAAAAGGATTTAAATAGTCGTTAGCAAAGATGGTAAGAGTTCTTGGCTTCATATGATTTCCATATCACATATACACCCGGGAAGGGCAGTGCAGTAGTTGATGCATTGAGTAGGAGACAAGCTAGTTTGGGGGTTATGTTTCTGGAATGGAAGCAACTGGAGTATATCGCGGGGTATGATTTTAGACCTAAGTGTGAATTGGATCCAGAGGTGTTCGCAAGTTTGACAATCAGACCGACTTTGATTGATCGGATCGACTCCAGCCAGAGGGATGATCCTAATCTATTGGAAATCATCTCCAAGGTAGAGATGGGTATAGACGGTGAGGAAATGAACAAGTATGGTGTCGATCGAGAAGGATGGCTTCGAAAGAATGGGAGGATAGTTGTACCCAACGTTAATAGATTGAGAGATGAAGTGATTAGAGAGTGTCTTCACTCGAAACTGACTATACATCCTGGTGGTAGCAAAATGTATCGAGACATGAAGAAGACCTACTACTGGGAAGGGATGAAGACAGACGTTGGAAAGTTTATATCCAAGTGCACGAACTGCCAGTTAGTTAAAGCTGAACAAAAGAAGCCTAGTGGTTTGTTACAACCATTGTAAATTCCCGAATGGAAATGGGAACAAGTCTCAATGGATTTCATTGACGGTTTGCCAAGGATTAGATTGGATTATGATAGTATTTGGGTGGTTGTGGATTGACTGACCAAAAGTGCAAGGTTTATATCGGTCAAGTCGAATAGAACGACAGCTAATTTAGCAAAATTTTATATGAAATGGATAGTGATATTTCATGGAGTACCCAAAGGTATTGTAAGTGATTGAGATCTGTTATTTACTAGTGGGTTTTTAGGGTCTGAATTACATCTTAGTACTACATACCATCCTCAAACTGACGGTCAAACAGAGAGCGTGAATCGTGTATTAGAGGATCTCTTGAGAGCTTGTATATTGGATTTTGGAGGGTCATGGGATGACCATTTGCATCTGGTTGAGTTCACATATAATAATAGTTATCAATCCAGTATTGGTATAGCTCCATTTGAAGCTTTGTACGGAAGACCGTGCAACTCACCATCATGTTGGTTGGAAACCAGTAAGAAGTTTGTGTTTGGGCCAGATGTGATAAGAGAAACTTGAGATAAAATCAAGGCTATCCAACAACGAATGAATGCTGCCCAAGATAGGTAAAAGGGTATGTTGATAAAAGATAAAGAGAATTGAAATTCTTAGTTAGCGGCTTGGTATTCATCAAGATTTCTCCGATAAAGCATGTAAACTGTTTTGGCAGGAGAGGTAAGTTGGCACCAAGGTTTGTTAGTCCATTTCTAGTTCTCGAACATGTTGGGAATTTAGTGTATAAAGTTGGGTTGCCTGACAAGATGGCGGGAGTTCATGAAGTATTTCATGTTTCTCAGTTAAGGTAGTTCGTGCATGATTCTGATATGACTATCTAACCCGATCAGTTGGATGATATCGAGGTAGAACCCGAGGTAGTTGAAAGCCGCATACCAATTCGTATTTTCGGACGTGATATGAAGCAACTTCGAAGGAAGACGGTGGAACTAGTCAAGGTCTAGTGGGGCGATAATGAGAATGACCGTACTTAGGAAACAGAGGAAAACATAAGGAAGTCGTATCCAGAACTCTTTGCCTGGTAAGATTTTAACCATGCTATAATTACTCCCTTGTTAGTAAACCGCATGCTAGGATAGGCTTGTTATGTTGTTATGTATATTTGATTGTTTGTAATTGGTTGATAGGCATGCAGGACACCATTGTATGTGTAACACCCCACGCCCGCTAGGGTCACTCACAAAGGGAATGCCATAGTATCGGTGGAGTATTTTAGTGAATATAGAACAGAAAAATTACAACAAGACAGATATAAATAGTACTTGAAATTTTAAAACATCATCTCATAACAGCGGAAATAAACATGTCTGGTTACATCATAAAACCACGATAAAAGTCAAGTACAATATCCATCAAAATAAAGAAGTACATAATCCCACTCTCTCATACAATAGCCATAACAAAAGAAAAGATAACTGGATAACTGGAGCTTTACATCTACCCAAGCTCCTAAAGACTGGAACAGCAATCTGATCAAGCTCTACTACCGCTAGGATCCACCGTAGGACCTGAGGGTTGGGAAAAAGATAAAAACAACGGGGTCAGACATAAGTCTGAGTGAGTCCTATAACTTTAACAATACAATCATTAAAGTAACCAGAGAAGACATAAACTTGACCTACGGTAATATCTGGGGATGAATGGCTACACTAAGCAGCTTGGTAGACTTAGGATAAACTAAGATAACCGTCAAGACGCATCTACCCACCCAAGGATAATTACTAACTGCACCACACCAGTCATTCCTACTTAAAGGTTGATCCCTTCCAAGGACTTAGGAAATTTCCCCAGTAGTCTCGTGTACCCCTAGCCCACTACATAGGTGCCGTCTGCCCCTATCTCCACTAGGTGTACCCAGTATTCTTACCCAGTAGTTTCGTGTACCCCTACATAGGTGCCGTCTGCCCCTATCTTCATTAGGTGTACCCACTACTCCCCAAGCGATCGGCTCCCTACCGTAGATACCCGTGCTGGTCCCACAGTGAGGTGTATCACTCCCCTAAAGTGGCTACCCAATACTAACGGTGCACGGCTTTATATCTACACGATGCAACAACGGCTTATCTACCAGCCCGGGCCCACACACGCATATGAAACCCGTTGGACTTGCGTTGCCACCGCTAAGCCGTTTTGGCCTCTTATAATCAAGCCCAATATGCGTGTCCCGTCACTCGACATGGGTCGAGCCCACAAAGATACGTTTGGGATATTGGTTGAAATGGGCCCCCCACAAGCTACCCACTTAAGCTTGTCAAATATCTAGTGTATCCCACTTAACCCTTTAATCATGTTTAATTACATGTTTCCACTTGGTTAAGTATTCTAATCGTATTTTCTATTGCCACCCAAGGCAACCCACTAGATTTCACATGCCACCCAAGGCAACCACCAAATTTCCTCATGCCACCCAAGGCACCCACTTAACCCCTCATGTCCCACTACATGCTATTATGGTTAAGTGTTTCTTAATTAATTAATACCGTGATCTCCCGTAAAGACCTCCCACATTAGACTGGCTGTTATGACCGCCTGGTTAAGCCGGTAGAATCCGGGCAGTCTTACGTCATAACAGAGTCTAACCTCGTGTCTTTACCTTAATCACGTATTTAATTTATGGCTAAGACCTCTCACATTGGGCTGACATTTGTAGCAACTGGTTAAGCCGGTCGGGTCCGGGCAGTTTTACACTACAAATGAGTCCAACCTCGTGTCTTAGTCGATTAATTACACCTAATTAATCACCCCCATATTAATTATCCCTAATTAATATCAAGTTTTCCATAACATGGGTAGACCTAACTCAATAGGTAAATTCCCATGGGGTAGACCTAACTCAATAGGTAAATTCCCACTTATGGTAATTTATTTTTATGGTATGCTTAATCATACCCAAACATTCATTTATTAACATATTTACCAACCCCATCGTTCCCCACGTAAATCGTTCTCGTTACATGACATAATAAGGGGAAGATCATCACAAATATCATGGGTTTAACATACAACTTTGTCATGGGTTAAGAGGATGTCAACTTGCATATATGAGCATATATTAACCGAACTACATATAACCCAAACTTGCATATTATCATACACATGATTTGCATAACATGTTGCATATGAGCTTGCATATTATCATACACATATCTTGCATAACATGTTGAACTTGCATATAGGCATTCTCATAACTTGCATAACATGTTAAACATGCATTTAAGCATACACATAACTTGCATAAGCATTCACATACTTGCATAAGCATCCACATACTTGCATAAGCATTCACATACTTGCATAACTTGCATATCATGTCATTTAAGCATATACATATCTTGCACAAGCATTCATATACTCGCATAAGCATGCATAACTTGCATATCACATAAATCTTGCATTTAATCATATACATGACTTGCATAAGTATCCATACACTTGCATAAGCATGCATAACTTGCATATCACTTTCAACTTGCATTTAAACATATACTTAACTTGCATATCACTTTCAACTTGCATAACTCACTTTGCTAAACATGCATAATTCCACTTATTAAATATGCATAAATCCACTTGTTAAACATGCATATATCAACTTGTTAAACATGCATAAATCAACTTATTAAGCATGCATAAACCAACTTATCAAATATGCATAAACATAGAGTAACATATCATTATACATGATTCAAACTCACTAATCCGCATTTAAGACCATAAGTCTCATTACACCCAATCTACTTACTTTAACAATTGATGTTAAAGTGATAGAAACTCACCAAACTCAAGATTAGCAACCTTATGAAGTAGAATTAGTTGCTAACTATGAAGATAATGATGATTAAAGATTGATTAGAGAGGAATTAGCTTGCAACTTCCTTCTTAGATTAGTGGAGGCTCCTCTTAGGATTTAATTTGGCGGCATGAGGCCATCATTTCTATTTTTGGTAAGGATTAAGGGGGGTTTAGGGTGTATTTATAGATTAAGAGAGTGTTTTAGGCCCTTAGATTAACCCTAGATTGATTTAGGACCCTTAGATTTAGGAAATCTCTAGAACCAGCCCTCCTAGCCAGCCTAGAACCCAACCTGGTGCACCCAGGTTCACTGGACGGCTCGACCCTGTCGACAGGCCAGTCGACAGGCAAGTCGACACCCCTGTCGACAGGCCTGTCGACAGCCCTGTCGACATGGGTAGGCGGGAATTTCCCCGCCTGACCCCGCCTGTTTCATTTTAAAATCTGAATTTAAAATTTTTAAATCTGTTTTTAGTTCTAATTTTTCTGCAAACTTCCTTGGGCCATAACCGGGCCATACGGACTCCGATTTTCGAAAACTCGGACTCTATTTCGCGTATTTTTCCGAGACGAACGCAATAACGCAGCCCGTTACCCCCAATTCCCACGTCTGAGATTATTTATCCTATAATTAGTGAATTTTAGTATTAACTAAAATTCGGGGTGTTACATTCTCCCCTCCTTAAAGGATTTTGTCCCCGAAATCTCTAAGCTAAGGAGAATGCATATCCTACCATCCAAACAACCATCTACTCAAATCATCAACCACAGGCATCCATTGTCCTTAAACAGTTTCTAATGATGTATGAGCATATGCAAAAAGTGTGTGTATATGTTCCCTATCTAATGTATGAACATATGCAAACCATGATAGTGCCATGCATCCATTATGTATGCGAGAGAACCCTATCGACACATACAATATCTACATGAGTGCACAATCATTCACCAAAATGCATCATCCATGTGATAACACCACCATTATACATCCATGAATATATTTTCCAACACACAATTTTATGCAATATGCAATATGAAGTGACTGAGCCGATCTAGTGCCTAGAGTGTGTGTATATGCATCCACGAGCAACCACTAGCAAACACTTGCATCCACTTGCATCCATCAACCATAACATGTCTCAAACACATGTTTCAACCATAGGTTTACCCTATCTAAAGGTCAAAGGTACTAACGAGAGGACATACCAAAGATAAGATAAGTACTAGACAAGCGATAAAGGAGAAAGTAAAGACATACCCTCAAAAAGAAATGGGTACAATGAACGCATCTTCGCTTCCGTCTCCCAAGTCGCGTTGCTCTCATCTTCTCCCCATTGCACTTTGACTAGCTGAACCTCTCGATTCCTCAATTTCCTAGTCTCTGACCCAAGGATGCGAGTAGGAGCTCGTCGAATCGTCGCATCACGCTCTACCTCTACATCTCTAAGCAAGCTTGGCTCTACCACCTCTGCGGTCTCATGTAAGCACTTCCTCAAATGGGACACATGGAATACATCATGAACACCACTAAGTCTGTCGGGCAACTCCACCCTATATGCCATCCGTCCAATCCTTTCCTTGATAGGAAACGGCCCAACAAACCTCGGTGCTAACTTCCCAACGGATCCGAAGCGAACAACATTTCTCAACGGAGATACCTTAACAAAAACCATATCCCCAACCTCAAACTCAAGATCCGTCCTTCTCTTGTCCGCATAAGATTTTTGCCTATCTTGCGCTGCTTTCGTCCTTCTTCGAATCAAGTCAATCTTCTCAGAAGTCTCCCTAACCATATCAGGCCCAAGCAAGATCTTATCCGTAGATTCCCACCAACATGTAGGTGATCGACAAGTCCTTCCATAGAGAGCTTCGAAAGGAGCCATACCAATACTGGACTGAAAGCTGTTATTATATGCGAACTCCACCAGTGGAAGATGCTCTTCCCATGTACCTCCAAAATCTAAGATACAAAGCCTCAAAAGGTCTTCTAGAACACGATTCACCCTCTCAGTCTGGCCATCTGTCTGAGGATGATATGCGGTGCTCAGACACAATTGAGTCCCCACTGCTTCTTGCAAACTTCTCCAGAACTCGCTAGTGAAGATAGGATCTCGATCACTTACTATGCTAGAGGGTACCCCATGTAAACGAACTATCTCTCGAAGATATACTGAAGCTAGCCATGGAGCAGTCCTCTTGCTCTTCACAGGTATGAAATGGGCGCTCTTAGTAAGTCTGTCTACCACCACCCAAATTCCTGTATTACCCTTTCTCGACCTGGGTAACCCGTCAATAAAATCCATCGAGACGCTATCCCACTTCCATTGCGGAACCTCCAATGGGTGAAGCAACCCACCTGGTTTCCTTTGTTCCGCCTTCACTTGCTGGCACACCAAACATCGAGCGGCATACTCGGCCACATCTTTCTTCATACCGGCCCAGAAGAAAACCCTCTTCATGTCTTGGTACATCTTATCCCCACCGGGATGAATGGTCATCCTAGAACGGTGTGCGTCATCAAGAATAGCCTTCCTCAAACCCTCGTCTTGCGGTACACAAAGTCTACCGTCTCTACGCAAGCACCCCCTATCGTCTAGGGTGTACCTACTCAAATGGCTGGACGACTCCCCCCTTATGAGCTTCTCTTCTAACTCAACCAACTGTGGGTCGCCCCTCTGTGCTTCTCCAATCCGCCCCAAAAGAGTAGGCCTAACTTCCAAGGAAGCTAGCAAACCGGGTACATAATCAATGGAAGGTATGAAATCAAACATCGAGATAAATTCCAAGCTTTGTCGTTCCACGAACAATGGACTCAAGGACAACCTCTTCCTACTCAAGGCGTCCGCCACCACGTTACCCTTGCCAGGGGTATACGCTATCTCGAAATCATAGGATGCTAAAAACTCCATCCACCTTTGCTGTCTCAAGTTTAAATTCTTCTGAGAGAACAAGTACTTCAATGATTTATGGTCAGTGAACAACTCGAATCTCTCACCAAGAAGATAATGGCGCCAAATCGTAAGCGCAAAAACAATAGCGGCCAGCTCTAGATCATGGGTAGGGTAATTTTTCTCATGTGCCCTCAACTGCCTTCCACCATAGGCTATTACCCTCCCTTCTTGCATTAAGACTGCGCCAAGTCCTGTCCCACAGGCATCGGTATAGACAACAAATGGCTTGCTCCCATCTGGCAACACTAAAACTGGAGCGGTGGTTAAAGCTCTCTTTAACCGTCGGAACGCATCATCACAATCTACGTCCCATGTGAAAACAAGATTCTTCTTTGTTAAGCGGGTTAATGGGGCTGATATCTTCGCGAAGTCTTTAATGAACTTCCTATAATAACCCGCCAACCCCAAGAAACTTCTTACTTCGGTAGCATTCTTCGGAACCTTCCAATCCTGAATTGATACTACCTTCGCGGGATCCACAGCTATCCCTTCCTTGGAGACCACGTGCCCCAAGAACCGTACTTCCTTCCTCCAGAAGTGACATTTAGAGAATTTAGCCTTAAGGCTATGTGCTCGAAGAGTCTTCAACACTTCCCCAAGATGTAGGGCATGCTCTTCTTCACTCTTAGAAAACACTAAGATATCATCCACAAAGACCACCACGAATTTATTAAGGAACTCCCTGAACACCCTACTCATCAAATCAACAAAGTATGCGGGGGCGTTCGTCAACCCAAATGGCATCACCAGCCACTCATAGAAACCATCCGGAGTTCTAAAGGCAGTCTTGTCTATGCTATCCTCAGCCACCCTCAACTGATGAAACCCCGTGGCCAAGTCCAACTGAGAAAATACTGAAGCGCCAACCAACTGATCGAAAAGATCATCAATCCTCGGCAATGGGTGTCTATTCTTCTTTGTGAGCTTGTTGAGTTCTCTATAGTCTACACAAAGTCTGAGGGACCCATCTGCCTTCGTAGCAAATACTACTGGAGCACCCCACTCCGATATGCTTCGTCTTATGAACCCCTTCTCAAGCAACTCCCCTACTTGCTTATGGAGTTCCCTCCTCTCACGAGGAGCCATGTGGCGCACTGGTAAAGATACCGGTTTAGCATTATCCACCAAATATATTCGGAAGTCAATCTCCCGCTTCGGAGGTAAGCCCTTCACCTCCTCAAACACATCCGGATATTCCCGGACCACTCTCATAGATTGCAAACTCTCGACCGAAGCGTCAAGCGATTCAAGATAACTTAGCATAACAGAGTCCATGGGATTACAAGAAATCTCGAGAGTGTTACCCAAACGGGTCATGAGCCTAACAACTCTCCTTTCGCAATCAAGAACGGCACCATTACTGGATAACCAGTCCATGCCCAAAATCAACCCATAGCCCGTGAAGCCCAATACAAAAGCATCACATCTAAACTCAATGCTAAGTATAGAAATCTTCAAACCCAAACATATCATGGACAAATAAGTGGAGCCCCCAATTGGGTTTGAAACAACCAAGGGATCATCTACCAGACTGGTGTCTAAGTGCAGTAACTCAACTAATGATGATGAAATAAATGAATGAGATGCGCCTGAATCAAACAATGTACGGACAGGATGATCAAATAGAAAAACCAGACTTTCAACGGAGATAGTTCTACCTCTCTCCTGAATCGGTGGAACCGCGAGAGCCTGTACTTGCCCCCTAGCCTGACTCGGTGCCATAAGAGCTTGCACCTGTCCTCCTGAGGTAGATCCCGTCCTTTGCCCCTTCTTAGGGCAATCCTTCACTAAGTGCCCTGCTTCGCCACAGTGGAAGCAGCCAGTCTTCTTCTTCTTGCGACAATCCTTGCTTAGGTGGCCAGGTGTCCCACAATTGAAACACTTCTTCTTCTTGCCCTTGCCACCGTTGCCTTTCCCACCTTTGCTTTGCTGTTGTTGAGGTCTCTTTTGATCTCCCTTCTTCTCGGGTGCCTTATTAGCATTAGGACCCTTCTCTTCCTCATACATGAGTGCCATGTCAACTAGCTTCTCAAAGGTGGCCCCCATAGGGATATGAGTCATAGCCAACCCATGCATAGGTTCATTCAAGCCTTTCACGAACCGCAAAGCCTTCTTCTCCGGCGTATTCACCATATCTAGGCCAAACCTTGCCAATTGATTAAACTTGTTAACATATTCCTTCACCGAAAGATTTCCTTGCTTTAGAGTCAAGAATCTTTCCATATACAAGTTTTCCTCCGCCCTTGAGAGAAACTTTGCCACAAATCTTTGCCTAAAATCCGCCCAAGAGTCAACGGGGCGTTCTCCACTAGTAACTTCCCACCAGAATGAGGCCTCTCCCTTCATTAACCAAGCAGCCAACTTGACTTTCTTCCCTTCTTCCATCTCAAAGATATCTATCAACTCTTCCACCTCTTTAAGCCAATCTCTAGCCTCCACAAAGGTTTCAGATCCTTGAAAAGGTTTCCCTCCCATAGCTTTAAATTCCTTGCAAGTCTTAGCAAAAGTATCCGTGCGAGGAGGAGGGGGAGGAGGAAGATCGGGTGCTACGGTTGGTGGAGGAATATTTGCTGGACCCGCAGTGGTGGCCCTAGCCTCCATCAATCTCCTATACCATACTGGTACCGTCACACCCTCCGGAAGATTAAGATTCTCGGCCATGCTGAAACGAAAAAGGAAAGATTCAAGACGGAGAATTCGAAGGATATAGATATGGCTATTGGGGATTATGCTTTTCTTTCAAAAACCTTTCTCTTAAAAGACATGTCTTTGAAAATATCTTTTCCAAAAATGTTTTAGAAAAATAGTTTTCTAAAAATTTTATCTGTTCCGGTAACCTTTGCTCTGATACCACGTGTAACACCCCACGCCCGCTAGGGTCACTCACAAAGGGAATGCCATAGTATCGGTGGAGTATTTTAGTGAATATAGAACAGAAAAATTACAACAAGACAGATATAAATAGTACTTGAAATTTTAAAACATCATCTCATAACAGCGGAAATAAACATGTCTGGTTACATCATAAAACCACGATAAAAGTCAAGTACAATATCCATCAAAATAAAGAAGTACATAATCCCACTCTCTCATACAATAGCCATAACAAAAGAAAAGATAACTGGATAACTGGAGCTTTACATCTACCCAAGCTCCTAAAGACTAGAACAGCAATCCGATCAAGCTCTACTACCGCTAGGATCCACCGTAGGACCTGAGGGTTGGGAAAAAGATAAAAACAACGGGGTCAGACATAAGTCTGAGTGAGTCCTATAACTTTAACAATACAATCATTAAAGTAACCAGAGAAGACATAAACTTGACCTACGGTAATATCTGGGGATGAATGGCTACACTAAGCAGCTTGGTAGACTTAGGATAAACTAAGATAACCGTCAGGACGCATCTACCCACCCAAGGATAATTACTAACTGCATCACACCAGTCATTCCTACTTAAAGGTTGATCCCTTCCAAGGACTTAGGAAATTTCCCCAGTAGTCTCGTGTACCCCTAGCCCACTACATAGGTGCCGTCTGCCCCTATCTCCACTAGGTGTACCCAGTATTCTTACCCAGTAGTTTCGTGTACCCCTACATAGGTGCCGTCTGCCCCTATCTTCATTAGGTGTACCCACTACTCCCCAAGCGATCGGCTCCCTACCGTAGATACCCGTGCTGGTCCCACAGTGCGGTGTATCACTCCCCTAAAGTGGATACCCAATACTAACGGTGCACGACTTTATATCTACACGATGCAACAACGGCTTATCTACCAGCCCGGGCCCACACACGCATATGAAACCCGTTGGACTTGCGTTGCCACCGCTAACCCGTTTTGGCCTCTTATAATCAAGCCCAATATGCGTGTCCCGTCACTCGACATGGGTCGAGCCCACAAAGATACGTTTGGGATATTGGTTGAAATGGGCCCCCCACAAGCTACCCACTTAAGCTTGTCAAATATCTAGTGTATCCCACTTAACCCTTTAATCATGTTTAATTACATGTTTCCACTTGGTTAAGTATTCTAATCGTATTTTCTATTGCCACCCAAGGCAACCCACTAGATTTCACATGCCACCCAAGGCAACCACCAAATTTCCTCATGCCACCCAAGGCACCCACTTAACCCCTCATGTCCCACTACATGCTATTATGGTTAAGTGTTTCTTAATTAATTAAGACCGTGATCTCCCGTAAAGACCTCCCACATTAGACTGGCTGTTATGACCGCCTGGTTAAGCCGGTAGAATCCGGGCAGTCTTACGTCATAACAGAGTCTAACCTCGTGTCTTTACCTTAATCACGTATTTAATTTGTGGCTAAGACCTCTCACATTGGGCTGACATTTGTAGCAACTGGTTAAGCCGGTCGGGTCCGGGCAGTTTTACACTACAAATGAGTCCAACCTCGTGTCTTAGTCGATTAATTACACCTAATTAATCACCCCCATATTAATTATCCCTAATTAATATCAAGTTTTCCATAACATGGGTAGACCTAACTCAATAGGTAAATTCCCATGGGGTAGACCTAACTCAATAGGTAAATTCCCACTTATGGTAATTTATTTTTATGGTATGCTTAATCATACCCAAACATTCATTTATTAACATATTTACCAACCCCATCGTTCCCCACGTAAATCGTTCTCGTTACATGACATAATAAGGGGAAGATCATCACAAATATCATGGGTTTAACATACAACTTTGTCATGGGTTAAGAGGATGTCAACTTGCATATATTAACCCAACTACATATAACCCAAACTTGCATATTATCATACACATGATTTGCATAACATGTTGCATATGAGCTTGCATATTATCATACACATATCTTGCATAACATGTTGAACTTGCATATAGGCATTCTCATAACTTGCATAACATGTTAAACATGCATTTAAGCATACACATAACTTGCATAAGCATTCACATACTTGCATAAGCATCCACATACTTGCATAAGCATTCACATACTTGCATAACTTGCATATCATGTCATTTAAGCATATACATATCTTGCACAAGCATTCATATACTCGCATAAGCATGCATAACTTGCATATCACATAAATCTTGCATTTAATCATATACATGACTTGCATAAGTATCCATACACTTGCATAAGCATGCATAACTTGCATATCACTTTCAACTTGCATTTAAACATATACTTAACTTGCATATCACTTTCAACTTGCATAACTCACTTTGCTAAACATGCATAATTCCACTTATTAAATATGCATAAATCCACTTGTTAAACATGCATATATCAACTTGTTAAACATGCATAAATCAACTTATTAAGCATGCATAAACCAACTTATCAAATATGCATAAACATAGAACAACATAGAGTAACATATCATTATACATGATTCAAACTCACTAATCCGCATTTAAGACCATAAGTCTCATTACACCCAATCTACTTACTTTAACAATTGATGTTAAAGTGATAGAAACTCACCAAACTCAAGATTAGCAACCTTATGATGTAGAATTAGTTGCTAACTATGAAGATAATGATGATTAAAGATTGATTAGAGAGGAATTAGCTTGAAACTTCCTTCTTAGATTAGTGGAGGCTCCTCTTAGGATTTAATTTGGCGGCATGAGGCCATCATTTCTATTTTTGGTAAGGATTAAGGGGGGTTTAGGGTGTATTTATAGATTAAGAGAGTGTTTTAGGCCCTTAGATTAACCCTAGATTGATTTAGGACCCTTAGATTTAGGAAATCTCTAGAACCAGCCCTCCTAGCCAGCCTAGAACCCAACCTGGTGCACCCAGGTTCACTGGACGGCTCGACCCTGTCGACAGGCCAGTCGACAGGCAAGTCGACACCCCTGTCGACAGCCTTGTCGACATGGGTAGGCGGGAATTTCCCCGCCTGACCCCGCCTGTTTCATTTTAAAATCTGAATTTAAAATTTTTAAATCTGTTTTTAGTTCTAATTTTTCTACAAACTTCCTTGGGCCATAACCGGGCCATACGGACTCCGATTTTCGAAAACTCGGACTCTATTTCGCGTATTTTTCCGAGACGAACGCAATAATGCAGCCCGTTACCCCCAATTCCCACGTCTGAGATTATTTATTCTGTAATTAGTGAATTTTAGTATTAACTAAAATTCGGGGTGTTACAGTATGTTTTGGTTAAGGAATTTCGAGGGCGAAATTTCTTAAGGGGGGAGAGTGTAACAACCTGCATTCTATGTATCGGAGGATCATAGAAGATTTATTTCATTCACATACAAAGTCATATGGTCGTGTAACTTTGGGAGACGACTACTGGGGTCAATTACCATACTCACGATTTTTGCTGCATTTAAGTGACCGTTTTGCCCTTAGCAAATCTTGTTTCTCCTATAACTTTTGATTGGTAAGGAGTTTTGACCTGAAACCACTTCCATTGGATTCAGATAATGGTTTACCTTTCCGTAGAGAGGTCACATTTGTCAAACGGACTTACCGTTTGGGAGATATAGCTGAAATAAGGTTTGGAAGATGAAAAACAACTTAATCGGGCTTAATAAAGTGATTAGCAGCTAGGCCCATGACACATTTTGGGATTAGGGTTAGGGGTGCGCAAACCTCGGTTTGGTTCGGTTTTGGGGTAAAACTGGAACCAGAACCGAAAGACCTCGGTTTTGAAAATCGATAACCAAAGCATCGGTTTCAGTTTCAAAACCTCGGTTTCAAAACCTCGGTTTCGGTTTTTATCGGTTCGGTTTCGGTTTTAAAACCGATTTAAACAAAAAATAATATAAATTTAAACAATCATAAAAGAAATTAAAATAAATTGTTTCAACCGAGTGTATTGAGACACACGGTAAAGAGTACAGACTAATAGACTATAAGTCATCCAAAGTAGTACAAAGCTAAGCTAGATAGCTCTAAGCCGAAGACAAGAAACAAAAAAAAAGGAAATGAGTAGGTGCACTCTAGTGAACCACACTATTGCAGACCAGAAAAAACTTGGAATTCTAGAAAATAGTCTACTGGTACCTCAACTTTCATCCTTAATTCAAAACATCCAAGAATCTACAAAAACAAGAAATGGACATTTTATAGTCTACCTCTAATCATGTATTCAGCTAAATCAAATGAATGAAGCAGTGACCAGTGTGTATATACTTTACAACATGAAACAACATGCAACAAGAGACAATGTGCAACATTTTATAATTCAGTTCGGTTCGGTTTTTTGGATTCGTTTTGGACCTAAAACCGAAATATTAGCACGGTTCGGTTTTTTGATTTTCGGTTTCGGTTTTTTTCGGTTTGGTTTTTATCGGTTTCGGTTCGGTTTCGGTTTTATTTCGGTTTTTCGCTCACCCCTAATTAGGGTTATGGGAGGGCTGAAAGGGTTTGGGAAAACATTTCATTTCAGTTTTTCAGTCACCACTTACCTTCCTCCAACCCTAGTCATGGCCTCCATCCTTCGAATCTCTCTTTAATCACTTTCTAATCACATATTAGCCAAATCTACATCAAATCAAGGCAAATTAACATCAAATTGGAGGTAGCGCTGCTATGTTGCATTGGGATTCGAACCAAATTAGTGATATTTCCAGATCTGAGATTTATATATGGCTAAGGTGAATGATTAGCATGTTTATTCACTAATTACAGCTAATTAGGGGTGTTTAGTGATAATTAGCGAAATTATGCATATAAAAATCTGGAAAAATATGTAAAAATTCTTAAATATTATTTTACGTTACTAATAAAAATTTGGCTTAATTTGGATTGATTTTGCTAATCCCATAGTTAAAACATGCTTAAGGAGATTAAGGGGAAAACATGGGTTTTGGGTATGTTTGATCCATATTTACATGCTTATTCATTGTTTTGATGTTTATGGTTGATCCTATATGTTGCTACAACTGTTTGGTATGGTTTGTGAGTGCATAGGAAAGTTAGAATGGTCGAAAACCCCATCGTGAGGCGTAAAAAGCTTGTTGTAGGAAGTGCAAAAAATCGGATCGGTTCACGAATCCCGAACCGACCCATTCGTGAAACCCCCCCCCCCCCCCCCCAATCACGAACCGGTCCAGTACTCGAACCGAAGCACACCCGACCCGCGAAGCTTGGTCATGACCCAGAGTTGGAGTCACAAACGATCCAGGAGAGGAGGACCGCGAGCATGTACCACGACCCGAACAGGGTCACGAGCTGAATGGGGCTCACGAGCCGGACCACGAGCCGATGTAGGAAAGGGGGATCACGACCCGGACTGGAGACTCACGAACCGCTCATATCCGAACCGAAATGCGAGCCTGAATAGAATCTTGGAGTCACGAACCGAGTGGAGGACTTGAACACCAATTCAATTAAAAACCCGAGATGCAAAGGTAGTCCAAATGGGAAGTTAGAACTCAAGATCTAGACGGGAACCAATGAGTTAATTTCATGAGTTGGGCTTTGCTGCGGGACGTGTGCAAAAGGGTTATCGATATCCATAACTTTGGTTCACCACTGAGAGACGGATTAGTGGTTATGGATCAACGCAACAGGGTCATTAAGGCTCCAAGGGCAAAATGATCATAGCATGGCTATGGATCAATGCAATGGAACCATTAGGACTCCTAAGGGAAAAATGATCATAGCAATGGATTAGTGGCTATGGACCAGCGCAATGGGGTCATTAAGACTCCAAAGGGAAAGTGTTCGTACGAAAGGATTTGGTGATCAAAGTGGTGGATATCGTATGTTTTACGCTCTGAGTGAGAGATGTGAGGATGATTGCTATGTTTGATGTTTGCTATCACCATGATATTCACACTTCCATTTTACACTTTACGTTAGTGTTACCTTAGAGTACTGTACATCTTGTTGTGCTAACTCTTTGGTTGCAGTTCTGGGTTCAGGTATGATTATTTATACTTGTTACTGTCTTGTTTTGCTGCAATCTCTCATACCAGAATTTTGTCTGACCCAGAGTTTTATGTTTCTTCTTATTACTCTGGGTGCTCCTAAACAAACAGACTAGGGACAGGTTAGGTGGTAAGCATGAGTAGCTGTCCAAAGACGAGCAGGAGGCTTCCACGTAGTATTTACATATATTCTCTTTGTGTCGTTGCTGGTCACTGCTTTGGGCATTAGTAGTGTACCTTTTCTATTTTGATTTAGAGACAGTATTTTTAAGTTGTAATAATGATGGTTTGGATCATAAGTTGTATTTTGGATTCCGTTGCTACGATGATTTAGTTTTCAGCTTATGCATTGTCTTGTCTGTTTTATGTCTAATTATGTTATTATTATATTTTATTCCATGCGTAGTGAGAAACACTACAGGTTCTTTGATGATTCATAGGTTTAAATTCCTTTTATTTGACGATCGTCTCGTGTTAGTTGGGCATCGGCACAGCGCATTTCAATGGAAATGTCGGCTGGTTCGGGGTGGGCCGTCACATACAAGCCTATTTATCATTGGGTTGGCAGCCAGTCTTAGGCTTCTTCTTTGACTTCCCCATTTCCAAATCCATGAAAATCTTGTGCTTGGAAGGCTTATCGCTCTCAGATCCTTCAATATCTACCCTGGGCTAATCAAATTTCTTGTTACTTCTTTGTTACCTTCCCTGGGGCAACTTCACTTATTCAATGGATACCTCCGACTTGGATTTGTTAGTCTTTAGGCTGCCAGCTAGAAAAGGAGAAAGTATTTATAAGGGATATGAAGCTATGATGCCTAAATTTAATTATATGGATGCAAGCATATCCTAATGTAGCACCTGTAGATCTCACATGCTCATCTACCTGGTCTTTTCGGACTCACTTGTGTAAATCATGTCTTTCTCACCCTCAGGCTAAGACCTTTTGCCATCCAGACCCTTCAAAGCATCATTCATTTCCTTGTTTTTTCGAGATCGTCGATGGGGAACCTAGGGCTAGTCCGAGGGTTTTGACTATGCTTTAGGATATGTCCTAACCAATTAGGTACCTGTAGATGGAAGAGAGATAACTATTAGTCACCATGGAAATATGGGCGTCTCGACTACCGCCTATGTAGCCCGCAGACAACCTACAAGGACTCTTTCAAACCGCAGAGAGGTCAAAATATACCTTCCATAGAATTGCCCCTATAAATCCAAGAGTTTCAAACACTTCAGTGATCAGATTCAGAAGCTTAGAAGCCTTTGGAGCTGGGAAATCGGGATCATAGCCCTAACCATTTTCAGTCTCTTGGGCGGTGATAGAAGATCCAGAACTTCCTTCGATAATAGACTTCCCTTTAGTTTGAAGCCTAGCAACATCCACCGCCTCCTTTAACAATCTCTTTCCCTCTTACAATATTTCAGGCTCATTGTCCCATAAGAATTCATTCATAAGCTCTTCCAATTGTCCCTTCCTCTGAGGCATACCTCACCTCTTCAACGAGCTCACTCCAAACATCGGCTAAAGTTTGAAGGAGGTGGTCTACCCAAGTTAGATCATGATGCCTAAGGACTCAAATAAAGAAACTCATAATAAGAGGACCATACTCCTCTTCTGCCTTTTTTAGCCTCTCATAGAAGGCTTCTCAAATACTATAAGTATATATCATATTGAATCTTAGAGTTAGAAGCAGACTCTGCGGCAACGTATGCAATCTTTTCTGCCGTTATAGCTTTCACCTCAGCCTCAGCCAGCCCAGCCTTTGATTCTTCATTCAAGCATGTTTTTTCTGCCCTTAGCTAGTGGAGCTAAGCTTCAATTCAGTATTTTCTTTGGAAACGGCTTTCAACTTGTCTTTCATGACTTCATTCTCAAGCTAGCTGCATCAAGTTCTTTGTGGAAGCGATCAACGAAGTCAGTGTATTATGTGACGGCCCACCCCGCACCAGCTGACATTTCCAATTAAATGCATTGTGTCGAAGCCCAACCATCACGGGACGGTTGCCAAAGAAAGGAAAAGAAGGGAATTTAAACTAACAAGGAACCTGTAGAATGTCTCACAGCACATGGAATAAAATATAATAATAATATAACTTTGACATAAAACAGGCGTGATAGTGCATAAGCTGAAAACTAAAACATCATAGCAGCGGAATCCAAAGTACATCTTATGATCCAACATCATTATTACAACTTCAAAATATTGTCTCTAAAGCAAAAGAAAGGAAAGGTACACTACTAATGCCCAAGCAGTGACCAACAACAACACATGGAGAATATATGTAGATAATACGTGGGAGCCTCCTGCTCGTCTCCGAATCAGCTGCTCGTGCATAACCAGCTAACCTGTCTCTAGTCTGCTCGTTTAAGAGCATCCAGAGTAATAAGAAGAGACATAAAACTCTGAGTCAGACAAAAGTCTGGTATGAGCGATAAGCAGCAAAACAGAATAATAATAGTTATACATAACCATACCTGAACCCGGACCTGCAACTAAAGAGTTAGCACAATAGGATGTACAATACTCTAAGGTGAGACTAAAACATGGTGTGAAAATAATGGGGAGGGGGTGTTCATGTCATAGTGATAGCAAAACATCAAACATAGCAATCATCCTCACATCTCTCACTCAGTGCGTAAAGCATACGATATCTACCACTTTGATCACCCAATCCTTTGCTACGATCACTCTGCCCCATGGAGTCATGGTGACCCCACTGCACAGATCCATAGCCACTAATCCTTTGTTATATCCACTCTGCCCCATGGAGTTATAACAACCCCACTGCACTGGCTCATAGCCCTGCTACGATCACTTTGCCCCATGGAGTCATAACAATCCCACTTCACTGATCCATAGCCACTAATCCATCTCTCAGTGTTGAGTCAAAGCTATAGACATTGATAACCCCTTTGCACACGTCCCGTAGCAAATCCCAACTCAAGAAGTTAACTCGTTGATCCCCATTTGGATCCTGAGTAATAACCTCCTATTTGGACTTCCTTTGCATCTCGGGTTTTTGTCGACTTGGAATGGGTCTTCAGAAAAGCCGTCGCGTAGTAGAAGTAGCTGGTTCAGTTCGGTCTTATAGTGTCCAAGCCCTCCGATTCAGTTCAGCTCAAAAGTCCTTCAGTTCGATCATCTGATTCGGTTCGGTGTATGGGATCCAAATTCCTCCATTTGGTTCGGTTCGGTCCTCCACGTCACACCAGTTCGGTTTGGTGTTCATATCCTTGGTCCAGTTCAGCTCGTCACCTCTTGCTCTCCAGCTCCTGGATTGGTCCTCCGATCCGATCCCCACGCCCCATCCCAATTCGATCTGATCAGGTCCTCACCCCAACTCCAACTTTATACAAGTGGCCTTCCTTCTTGCCAAGCCTCCTCTAGTACCAAATTCTGATCCGAATCGAATTCCCTTGTACGGTTCTCTTATCCGATCCGAGCCCTATATCCTATCCGAAACGCAGCACATTTCCTGCAACTTTCCACTGACTGTTTTATACCATACGACGATGTTTTCGACCATTCTAACATTTTCTAATCAATCACAAAGTATGCCATACAGTCACAGCAACATAGAGAATCAACAATAAACACTAAAACAACAATTTAATATGTCAATATGGATCAAACATACCCAAAAACCTATATTTTCCCCTTAATCCCCCTTAATCATGTTTAATCATACTATTAGCAAAACTTGTCCAAATTAGCCTAAATTTCTATCAGAACCCTAAAATAATGTTTTAGAATTTTATAAATTTTTCCAGAATTTTATCATGCATAATTTCGCTAATTAACACTAATCAACTTTAATTAGCCGTAATTAGTGAAAAATAATGCAAATCACTCATCTTAGCCACAAATAATTTATAGATATGAAAATATCTCTGATTTGGATTGAATCTCTATGTGTTCCAGCAGCTCTATCCCAAATTCTATGCTAACCCGTCCTGGTTTCACGTAGATTAGGCTAAAACTTGATTAAACGGTGATTAGAAGGTGATTTGGGTGTTGGAGGCCATTGTTAGGATTGAAGAGAGGTAAGTGGCGGCTGGAAAATGACAAAAAAAAAAGTTTCTCTAACCCTAATCAGCCCTTATATGGCCCTAATCCCGAAATTCCCAATTGGCTTAGCTGCTAATTATCCTATTTAGCTGTTTTTTTCACCTTACAAACCTTAATTCAGCCATATCTCCAAGACGCAAGTCTGTTTGATTAATGTGACCACTCTATGGAAAGGTAAACCATCATCCGGATCTGGTGGAAGTGGTTTCAGATCAAAACTCCTTACTAATCAAAATCGTGAACATTGGAAATGACCCCAATAGTCGTTCCCCAAAGTTATATGACCATACGACTTCATATGAAAAGGAAATAAATGTCCTAGATCCTTCGATACGTCGAATGCAGGTCGTTACACTCTTTCCCCTTAAGAAATTTCACCCCCAAAATTCCCTAATTAAAGCATACGATGGGTCCCGCATGCCTAACAACCACTTACAAACAATCAAACATACATTACAACACATCAAGTCTATCCTAGCGTGCGGAATAACTAAATCGCAATTTAAAATCTTACCAGCCAAAGAGTTCTGGATACGACTTCCTTATGCTCTCCTCTGTCTCCCAAGTACAGTCATTTTTATTCTTGCCCCACTGAACCATGACTAGTTTCATCGCCTTCCTTCGAAATTGCTTCGTATCATGCTCGACAATACGAATCGGCTTGCGGTTCCCAATCGCCTCGGGTTCTACTTCCATGTCATTCAACTGATCCGGTGAAATAGTCATGTCGGGGTAGTGCACGAATTTCCTTAACTGGGAAACATGAAACACGTTGTGAACTCCTGCCATCTTGTAAGGTAATTCAACCTTACATGTTAAATTCCCTGCTTGTTCGAGAACCAGGAATGGACCAACAAATCTTGATGTTAACTTGCCTCTCCTACCAAATCGAATCACGCTTTTTAACGGAGAAATCTTGATAAACACCAAGTCGCCAATGGAGAATTTTAAATCTCTTCGCCTCCTATCAGCATAACTCTTCTGCCTATCTTGGGTAACCTTCATTCGCTATTGGATAACCATGATCTTATATGAGGTTTCTCTTATCACATCTGGCCCAAGCACAAACTTCTCATCGGTTTCTAACCAACATGATGGTGAGTTGCATGGTCTTTCGTATAAAGCTTCAAATGGAGCCATACCAATACTGGACCGATAGCTATTATTATATGCGAACTCCACTAAATGCAAATGGTCATCCCATGATCCACCAAAATCCAATATACAAGCTCTTAATAGATCTTCTAATAATCGACTCACCCTCTTTGTTTAACCGTCAGTTTAAGGATGGTACGTGGTACTGAGATGTAATTCCGATCCTAAAGCCTCTTGTAAGCTCTTCCAAAATCCACTAGTAAACAACGGATCTCGTTCACTCAGAATGCCTTTGGGTACTCCATGAAATCTCACTACCCACTTTATATAGTTCCGCTAACTTAGTTGTCGTTCTATTTGACTTGACAAGTATAAACCTTGCACTCTTGGTCAATCGGTCCACAATCACCCAAATACTATCATGGTCCGGTCTAGTCCTAGGTAACCCATTAACGAAATCCATTGAGACTTGTTCCCATTTCCATTCTGGAATTTCTATTGGTTGCAACAAACCGCTAGGCTTCTTTTTCTCGGCTTTAACTAGCCTGCAATTCATGCATTTGGATATATACTTCCCAATGTCTCTTTTCATCTCTCAATCCATTAACATTGGACACAGCTAGTTTCCCATTCTTTCTAAGCCATCCATCTCGATCAAGCCCATACTTGTTCATCTCCTCGTCGATACCCATCTCTAACTTGAAGATGATTTCCAATAGGTTAGGATCGTCCCTCTGATGGGAACCAATCCGATCAATCAAAATGGGTCTGATCATCAAACTTGCTAGCATCTCTGGATCCAATTCGCACTTTGGTCTGAAATCATACCGGGCGAAGTACTTCAGTTGTTTCCATTTAAGAAACATAGCCCCTAAACTGGCATGTCTTCGACTCAATGCGTCAGCTACCGCATTGCCCTTTCCTGGTGTATATGCGATATCAAAATCATAGGAGGCCAAGAATTCTAACCATCTTTGTTGTCGAAGATTTAGATCCTTCTGAGAGAAAAGATACTTTAATTATTTATGATCAGTAAACAACTCGAATCTTTCTCCCAAAAGATAATGTCTCCACATCTTCAACGCGAATATGATCACTGCCAATTACAAATCGTGGGTAGGGCATCTTTTCTCATGCGGTTTCAGTTGCCGACTTGCATAAGCTAAAACCCTACCTCCATACATCAATACAGCACCTAGTCCGGTACCACATGTATCCGTATATACTGTCATCTCTTCAATTCCTTTAGGAATGACTAACACTGGGGCACACGTCAACTTTTCCTTTAGGCTCTTGAATGCATTTTCACACCTTTCATCCCAAACAAAAGCTTGATTCTTCTTGGTCAATTGAATTAACGGTGCCGCTATCTTGGAGAAGTCTTGGATAAACTTACGATAATATCTAGCTAGTCCCAAGAAACTTCTTACGTCTGTTGCATTCTTGGGCATAGACCAATCTTGTATCGTAGCCACCTTCGCAGGGTCCACGGCAATACCATTTTCTGAAACAACATGGCCCAAGAATCTCATTTCCCACCTCCAGAAGTGACACTTAGAAAACTTCGCTTTCAATTGGTGTTTCCTTAACACCTCCATCACTATCCTCAAAAGTTCCTTGTGTTCTTCCTCTATCCTCGAGTAAACCAAGATATTGTCCACGAACACAAGAACAAACTTATTCAATTGATCCCTGAATACCCCATTAATAAGATCTACAAAATATGTTGGTGCGTTGGTCAACCCGAATGGCATGACCAACCACTCATAGAATTCAGACGGTGTCCGAAAGGCTGTTTTAGGAATACTCTCAGCTGCTACTCGGAGCTGATGAAATCTTGTCGTGAGGTCCAATTGGGAGAACACCCTTGCTCCCTCCATTTGATCAAACAAATCGTCTAATCCGCGGAAGAGGATACTTATTCTTCCTAGTCACTTTATTTAACTCGCGATAGTCCACACATAAATGAAGGGAACCAACTGCCTTGGTAGCAAATACAACTAGTGTTCCCCACTCGGGGACACTTCTTCCAATAAATCCCTTCTTCAAAAGATCGCTTACTTGCACCCCGAGCTCTCTCTGCTCCCTTGATGCCATACAACGTAGTGGCATCACTATAGGTCTGGCGTCTTTCACTAAATCAATAGGAACTCAATCTCTTGGTGTGGTGGAAGTCCGGTCACTTCCTCGAAGATATCCGGATACTGACTAGCAATGGGAACCCCTTGATAACTTGTCCTGCGGGATGTCAAGGGAATTTAGAAAAGTAGCCATCACCTCATCACTAAGTAGGCAACCAAACACTACCCTTCGCCCATCATCCGCCCTACTAGTCACTAAAAATCCTTCACAGTCTACCACCACCCTATACCTTTGGAGCTAATCGACTCCCAAAATAATGCCAAACCCAGTAAATCCCAAAACAAAGAAATCACAAGCAAACATACATCCATGACTCGATAAGATCAAATTTCGACAAATCATACTAAGGCTAGTCGAACCACTAATCAGGTTCGTCACCACTAAAGGTCTATCAACTATCTCGGTCTCCAATCCCAATCTATCTACCAGGTCACTAGATATGAAGGAACGGGAAGCCCTAGTATTAAACAATACTCGAATAGGAATATCATAAACAGAAAGCATACCTTGAACAATGACATTCTTTCCTTTCTCCGCCGCAGTTGGGGCATTCGACGAAGAAGGAACAACATTAATAGCATATGCTTTAACAATCTGCTTTTCTTTATGGGGTTGCAGACATTTATCCTTGTGATGTCCCACTTGGCCGCAGTTGAAGCACATCCTGTCCACTGGCTTTGCTCGACAATCTTTAGCATAATGGCCCTTCTTGCCACATCTAAAGCACTCTATATCTTTCCTGCCTTTCTTTTTCTGACCATCCTTGGTATGACTCTGCTTCCTTTTATTCTGAGAATTATTCTTGCCTCCACCGCTTGCTTGCGGCTTTGGCCCCTCTGCAGATGCAACAGCAACTTCAGCCTTGGGCTTAGGATAAAGGCTCTCTGATCTCAATGCTTTCCCAACAATCGATTCAAAAGTCTTATCAATATGGTTTACAAGCCTTTCCCCCAAGTACTGATCTAAGCCTGTTATGAATTTCTCATTCTTCTTCTCCGGAGTGTCAATAAGGGATAATCCATACTTCGATAAAGTATCGAACTCAGCAATATATCCCGAGACTACCCTACCATTATGTTTAAGCTCTAAGAACTTCCTAAACAACTCTGACTTCTGGGCAGCTGGGATAAACTTGTCACTGAATCGGACCTTGAACTGATCCCAAGTAACTTGATCCTCAGGGGTAGCTGTCTTATTAGCATTCCACCAATTCATAGCCCGTCCTTACAGCTGACGGGATGCTAGATTTCTCTTCATTGCATCATCGATCCCTAAGTCTTCGAAGATACGCTCACAACTACTGAGCCAATCCTGAACTTCAGTAGCCGATTCCGTTCCGTGGAACGGCTTCCCACCAAGACTAGTGTAATCCTTACAGAGCGTGGCAAAATCGGCCCTAGCCGCCTACACCGCTGCACCACCACCATTTGCAACATTAGGAGCTGCCCTTTAAACATCCCCAAGCATCTCTCTCATGAAGTCAGTGAACATCATCCTCATATTAGGAGCATTCCTATTATTGGCTCCTAAACCAGTATTCCTCGTATATCGCCTCATCGTTCAATCTGTAATGAGAAAACGATTAACCATCTCTTCAGTGGTGCCAGTGCAGTGCGACTCCATCTTAGATATACTAATAGTATATATATAGCTTTTGAAAACCAAAATATCACAAATACGTGCTTTCATATACGTACGATCTCTCCCTGGTGTCTTTCCCTAAGTTAACTATGCAACATAGAGCTCTGATACCAAGTGTGATGGCCCGCCCCGCACCAGCCGACATTTCCAATGAAAGTGCGCTGTGCCGATGCCCAACCAGCACAGGACAGTCTCCAAAGAAAGGAAAAGAAGGGAATTTAAACTAATAAGGAACCTATAGAATGTCTCATAATGCATGGAATAAAATATAATAATGATATAACTTTGACAAAAAAGAGGCGAGACAGTGCATAAGCTGAAAACTAAACCATCATAGCAGCGGAATCCAAAGTACAGCTTATGGTCCAACATCATTATTACAACTTCAAAATACTATCTCTAAAGCAAAAGAAAGGAAAGGTACACTACTAATGCCCAAGCAGTGACCAACAACAACACAGGGAGAATATATGTAAATAATACGTGGGAGCCTCCTGCTCGTCCCCCAATCAGCTGCTCGTGCATAACCAGCTAACATGTCTCTAGTCTGCTCGTTTAGGAGCACCCAGAGTAATAAGAAGAGACATAAAACTCTGGGTTAGAAAAAAGTCTGGTATGAGCGGCAAGCAGCAAAACAGAACAATAATAGGTATACATAACCATACCTGAACCTGGACCTACAACCAAAGATTTAGCACAACAGGATGTACAATACTCTAAGGTGACACTAACACATGGTATAAAAAGATTAGGGAGGGGTGTGCATGTCATAGTGATAGCAAAACATCAAACATAGCAATCATCCTCACATCTCTCACTCGGTGCGTAAAGCATACGATATCTACCACTTTGATCACCCAATCCTTTGCTAAGATAACTCTGGCCTATGGAGTCATGGTGACCCCACTGCACTAATCCATAGCCATTAATCCTTTGTTATATCCACTCTGCACCATGGAGTTATAACAACCCCACTGCACTGGCTCATAGCCCTGCTACGATCACTTTGCCCCGTGGAGTCATAACAACCCCAATGCACTGATCCATAGCCACTAATCCGTATCTCAGTGGTGAGTCAAAGCTATAGACATCGATGACCCCTTTGCACACGTCCCGCAGCTAAGCCCGACAAATGAAGTTAACTCGTTGATCCCCATTTGGATCCTGAGTAATAACCTCCCATTTGGACTTCCTTTGCAACTCGGGTTTTGGTCGAATTAGAGTTGGTCTTGAGAAAAGTCGTCGCGTAGTAGAAGAAGTGGGTTCGGTTCGATCTTATAGTGTTCAAACCCTCCGGTTCGGTCCGGCTCAAAAGTCCTTCGGTTCGATCATCTGGTTCGGTGCGGTGTATGGGATCCAAATTCCTCCCTTTGGTTTGGTTCAGTCCTCCACGTCACACTGGTTCGGTTCGATGTTCATAGCCTTGGTCCAGTTCGGTTCGTCGCCTCTTGTTCTCCAGCTCCTGGGTTGGTCCTCCAATCTGATCCCCACGCCCCATCCCAATTCGAACTGATTCGGTCCCTACCCCAACACCAACTCTATACAAGTGGCCTTCCTTCTTGCCAAACCTCCTCTAGTGCCAAATTCCGATCCGAATCGAATTCCCTTGCACGGTTCTCCTATCCGTTCCGAGCCCTATATCCGATCCGATCCAAAACCTTGCACATTTCTTGCAATTTTTCCAGTGACTGTTTTATGTCATACGATGGCATTTTCGACCATTCTAACTTTTTCTAATCAATCACAAAGTATACCATACAGTCATAACAACATAGAGAATCAGCAATAAACACCAAAACAACAATTTAATATGTCAATATGGATCCAACATACCTAAAAACCTATATTTTCCCCTTAATCCCCCTTAATCATGTTTAATCATACTATTAGCTAAACTTATACAAATTAGCCCAAATTTCTATCAGAACCCTAAAATAACGTTTTAGAATTTTACAAATTTTTCCAAAATTTTATCATGCATAATTTCGCTAATTAACACTAATCACCCCTAATTAGCCGTAATTAGTGAAAAACAATGCAAATCACTCACCTTAGCCACAAATAATTTATAGATCTGAAAATATCTCTAATTTGGGTTGAATCTCTGCGTGTTCCAGCATCTTTATTCCAAATTCTACGCTAACCCGCCTTGGTTTGATGTAGATTAGGCTAAACTTTATTAAACGGTGATTAGAAGGTGATTTAGGTGTTGGAGGCCATTGTTAGGGTTGAAGAGAGGTAAGTGGCTACCGGAAAATGACAAAGAAAAAGTTTCTCTAACCCTAATCAGCCCTTATATGGCCCTAATCCCGAAATCCCCAATGAGCTTAGCTGCTAATTACCCTATTAAGCCCATCTAAGTTGTTTTTCACCTTCCAAACCTTAATTTAGCCATATCTCCCAAACGGTAAGTCCGTTTGATTAATGTGACCACTCTACGGAAAGGTAAACCATCATCCGGATCTAATGGAAGTGGTTTTAGGTCAAAAACTTTACTAATCAAAAGTTATAGGCGAAACAAGATTCGCCAGGGGCAAAACGGTCATTTAAAAATCGGCAAAAATCGTGAACATTGGAAATGACCCCAGTAATCGTTCCCCAAAGTTACACGACCATACGACTTCCTATGAAAAAGAAATAAATATCCTACGATCCTTCGATACGTAGAATGCGGGTCATTACATATTGCTTCCTATATTTTTCAACTTCAGGCTTGACGGCATTTAGCTTGGCCTGGTTTTCCTCAAGTTTTGTATCTACATAAGCAAGGGGACTCTTGTCATAGTCTCACTTCTGCTTCATATTGGCAATTTCAAATTCCAAACCTCGAATAATCTCAAACAATTTTTGGGTATATTTGCCTGTTTCTTTATACTATTGGAAAATGTCTTTCAATTTTCCTTTTAAGCCGCTCCTCAATGTTTTCATGCATAGGGTAGAGAGAAGGAACAAAGTGCATTCATCCAAAGTAATATCGCAGAAATTGAGCTTCCAATTCCATCCTCCGTTCTTGCCCTGATAGCTTAAGCATGACAGGGTCTGCAATCGAAATAGCCTTGGACTTGTGTTTTTTGGGGAGTGCTATGAGACGACCCGAACTTCCCCGTGAAGGAAAGCCCGGATTGCTTTGAGAACATGACAAATTAGAACATGAACAGAAGAACATTTTAATGCTTATTACAACAATTTCATCAGAATACAAGAATATACAGAGTATGAATAAATATTACACATTTACTAAATATCAGAGATTTACAAGTTACAATGCAGCGGAAAAATAATACAAAACACAACTGAAAAGAATATACGAATACAGAGCTTTCCGAATATCATTCCAGCTGTAAACCAGGATCCTATGAATATAAATTTGCAAAACCAAAACTACAAGCTGCCCATGTGGAAAATAGGGGTACCCAGATTTTAGGTTAAAACAATAAACTCCAGGTCGGTCATGTGACTGGTGTGAGAACTAAAATAGTTATTAATCTTTATTTTAAAGTTCGGTAAATCAAGGGACCACGCTATATAACACGGAACTGGTTACCTCCTAAGAATACCAGTGCATAAAATAAATAGCACAATGCTAAATAAAGAACAATGAAGCTATTATAAGACTCAGGTCCCATCACACAATGCAACACAAGCTGGAGGATAGAGTTTTTAACTTATAATAGCCAAAAATGCTTGGTACGTGAAATTTCATCTTTTGTTATTACTATAAGTGTATAGTGTTAAAACTATTTCAATCATAGACGGCATAAGTACCCCATGCCACTATGTCGCCATACTAGGCTCTACAATCAAAACCGCAAAATGTCGTATTGGAAGTTGGATTTACATCTGTGAACCAAGGCAAGGGATCGTCCTTACTGCTTCGAGACGCTCTAGCCCGTGTCTCAAGAACAGTCGCAACTACACCTTGGATCGTCAGGGTCGGTCCACATGGAGTGGATTAAAATGCCTGAATAATGCGTTTCACCACCCTATGGGGCGTAAAATAGTCATATCCCGACCAAGCTATCGGCCCCGGAACAATGGATATAACCGAGGCTCCTCGCAATCCATCATCCATATAAGTAAAATGTCAGGTCTAGTAAAACGCTGACACCGCTCTTAGCTAGAAAGAAACGCATGTCCCCCCTGAGGTCCTCTCCCGTTTCTGGTTCACACCGGGGTGTGAGGCCCGCGAATCAACACTACAGAAAGCCACACTATATCAAAGCCGTGCTTTGATCATCAACCACAGGACTCTTCTTTTCAATAGAAGCCTTGATCATTTGCATCTCAGCATGCCACACAGGCAATTCACGCTATGCAACCGATGTCTATCAATCACACAGAACGAAATCCGATGTCAGATACACATTCATTTACAAATTCATTCTGGGTCTGAACGAAACCTGAGGCACCTTATTCCTCCCCCATATGTCCAATACAGGGGAGAGGTCCTCGCATATCCAGTCGATCTCCAAGTATGTCTGGACGTTAACCAATTGTTACCTTGTTTTGGGTATACGGCCCAATCAAGACATCAATAATCATCCAAACGATGTGAAGACCTCCGGTCTTCAACCACCGTCTTCATCCTCGACATATCATCGAATCCGTTATTAAGAATGGGATAGACCCGGTCTTTCTGAATAACTCGCGTATATAATAAACAAGTGCTATAAAAACACAACATACGCCTCATTCCAATCCAGAATATTCCTTTATTCAAATATTCTTATACTTTGGGAAAGGTTCCCATTAATTTTATCAAAGATAAATTCTTTAAATTTATTCCTTAATCTTCGTTTGGATATCATTTCAATATAATTAAAGATGCATTAAAACTCTACTTGGTTTTAATCTTCCCAAAAATTAATATTAACGATTGTTTAACTTCGGAAATCATATCCTGTCTTTAACTGGGTTAAAGAACCAATGTCATTTAAAACACGGTTCTAAACCCAAAATCACATTCCATTCCAGAAGCCTTTAACCGTAAATTAGCAAGTGAACAATCCCTAAGTATCAACCCCGAAGGACGAAACCAACATTAGATCAATACCCAGGAAACCATTCAACTTAACTAATCTCCAGTTAGTTTCTGATTTTCTTAACTCCATTGGTTCTAAGAACAGTGTTATTAAAAATACCATTCACGGCAACTCAAAATATTATTCCTGTCTTTAACTGGGTTAAAGAACCAATGTCCTTTAAAACACGGTTCACGATAAACCCAAAATCACATTCCATTCCATCAGCCTTTAACCGTAAATTAGCAAGTGAACAATTCCCTAAGTATTAACCCCGAATGCCGAAATCAACATCAGATCAGTACCCAGGAAACCATTCAACTTAACTAATCTCCAGTTAGTTTCTGATTTTCTTAACTCCATTGGGTCTAAGAACAGTATTATTAAAGATACCATTCCCGACAACCCAAAATCATATTCCATTGTTAATCGGGTTAAAGAACAAGTGTTATTTAAAACACCGTTCACGATAAACCCAAAGACCAATTTAAATTCCATTCCAATTAAATATAAATTAATTGGTATACTTCATTAAATCTAAATAAAAAGATTTAATTTTTTCTCAATTGGGTTCAAGAACAGTGTTAATGAAGACACCATTCACGACAAATCCAAAATCACATTTAAAATTAAATACAAGGCTCTGAATAGAAAATATATTGGTTTATATTCAATATCAAATTCTGGAATCAACAAATACCGTAATGGAATAATGATATACATATCTTCCAAATTCCTCCATAATATTCGTATAATCACGGAATCCAATATCGAAATATTCCAAAGATAATTTTGACTCAAATCCATTCCAATTCATATATTGGAAATTCTGGTTATTTTTGCAACCATTTCAAATCCAATTTATTTATTTAAAAATATTGGATTATAATTCTAGTTAATAACTAGTTCATTTCGATAAAAATCTATTTTTATCTTTTCAAATATGGGATTTTCCATCCCAATTCTTTCCAAATCATTTCTTATGATTTTACACCAATTACTGATATTTTTAATAATTTTATCAAGGTTCGTACAGTCGATCTCCATAAACGGCCATCGAACTGCACTTACAACGACCTTTTCCAAATTTGATTTGGACATGATTCCAAATCCAACCATTATATTTCAAATCTCTAATATTTGTTGGAAAGCTCTTTTCGATATGAACCCAACGGTTCCCGTTTTAGGAGAATCTGACGGTCGGATCTCCCATAATGTTCGTTCGAAGTCAATGGTCGAAATTCACGAACTGTCGCGGCGCGGCGCGTTTTATTCAGGCCATTATATATATATATATATATATATATATATATATATATATATATATATATATCGTCGATTTTCATTTAAAGTGTATTTTATAAATCTTTTTAGATTCATTTTCAAAATGATTTCAACTTCATATTCAATTTCTAATCAAAATTGAATATTCCATATCATCGATATATAAATGATAGTATTTTCAAAACATTATATTTTGAAATCTATTCCTTTTCAATATTCATTATAAAAATGAATAAAATCGATATGAATATCGTTCACGTCAAAATGGCGTTAATCTAATCAGCGCTGCTCTATATATTTTATTATATTCGTGTCCATCCCAAATCAGACATCAAAATTTGATTTTGATCTTTTACTGAATATTATTTTAAAATATTCATTATTTTAAAATAATCGTTATTTTAAAATATTCATTCTTTCTGAACTGGAATCATACACAGTCAAGTACCATATAATGTTTTTTATATGGATTTCATACACACATGTACACAACAACAATCAAACACAGTCAACCATCATCCAAAGTGCATTCTACACTGCATGAGCATCAAATATAAATATTTAACGCTTATAACAGTCTGTCAACCAATCGATTGACATACAACTAAATATTGGGATTAGTATACGTCCAATATCATCCCAATACCCATGTGGGGTTCCGAGCGACGTGTAAAATTTATCGTCCCAATCATTATCAGTCAAATGTGTGTACATAAACAAATCGTTCGATTTGTAAATGAATATTTATTTTATTCATATACACGTTAAAAATTATATTTTTAACTATAAAATATTTTACTCCATTTCGCATCATACAGTCAATTTTCACAGCACAATCAATCAAGCAAACAAGTCATCCATGTTCTGTGGACGACGGGTGTCGGGTGCTGCTAAGCAACTTTTGCATCCTAGTATATATTTTAACTAGAAAGTAAAATGAAAGTGAGAAGTTCTCACCTTTGGGTTCCACTCCGCCGTGCTTTGAATGTTGATCTATGTAGTATACCTACGTTAAAAATTATATTTTTAACCAATCAATAATTATTTTATAAATGACATACATAGGCTAAAAATTATATTTTTATCTTTCTAAAAAAAAATATTTTATATTTTTATAACAACGCTACATAGATAAAAATCGAATCTTTCTATCACTAATGAATATGTAAAAATCACGTTTTTACATTTTCATTCAAAGGATAAAATCAAATTTTTACTTTGCTACATATATGATAAAAATCACATTTTTATATCGTCGCCTCATATATAAAAATCTTATTTTTAACCTATCGCTTCATACATAAAGATCAAATTTATATTATCTATATAATATAAGAATCATATTTTTATTATCTCTATAATATAAAAATCATATTTTTATTATCTCTATAATATAAAAAATCATATTTTTATCGCTACTTTCAAAATGAAAATCTAATTTTTCTACAATGGAAAAATCTAATTTTTTTCTATTAAAAATCCAATTTTTATTTACATAAAAATCTCAATGATATTATATATATAGAAAAGTTGATTTACACATATTTATATAACTAATTATATGAAAAATAAATTAAAAGAATTAAATAAAACTCGCCTTTTTTCAAAAATTGTTGCTTTGTCGAAGTGAGGTTTCACCATCGCGCTGACGTGGCAGGGGAGGCGGAGGAGCTCCGGCGCTGGGACCCTATAGTGGTGGCGGCGGATTTAGGGTTCGATTTGGGATTAGGGTTTGCGGTGGACGTGGTTTTTTTAAGCGGAGGAGGAGGAGAAAGGGGAGAGAGGGCGGCGCTGGGTGCGATGAACGGTGGAGAGGGTGCGGCGTGGGGTACGGCAGTGGGGAGAGGGGGCGTCGCGGGTTTTTCTGAAGGGAGGAAGGGTCGGGTTTTAATTTGGAGGAAGAGAGGTATACGGGGGGGGAGGGGGTATATGTTAATATAAATATATTATTTATATTAATTTATTTTCCAACTAGGTTAACTTTTTATTCGAACTCAAAATTGAATCCACCGACTTTCGTCCTTAGCGTAATACCCCCGTTCATATTGTTTCGATCAATTTCCGTCAAAATCAATATATAAATCTATATATTGAATTTGAACGCACATTTCAATTTACCAGGGCCACATATGGACCCCAAAAATTCCAAAAAATATATTTCTAGCTTAGTATTGACGATACGGTCCTAACAAATCCAATTTCGCCAAATTTAGAAATCATTCGAAAAATGGCCATTTTCTGGTCGATCCATATTGACTAAAACTATCAAAACACGTTTTCTTTTGCCACACTCACATATTGATTCAAAAAATTATCAATTTTGGAATCTAGCAATAACTTGACATCCCGGATCTAACAAAAGTGGTTTCATCGAAAACGGAGGTCGTTTGCAAAATTTCCATTTTTAAAGGCTATATTTTCCATAGTGACTATTTTGAATTTTCAGTTGGACATAACTTTTTATTCCTGCTATGAAATTTCAAATTTTCGGATTCGTTGAAAAGATATTTTCAAATAGATTCAGATATTTTTGGTTTCACTAAAATCCGGTTTATTTTGAATCATGTACATTCATTTGAAATTTGAAATTTGAAATCGAATTTTCAAACTACCGCGCCAAATCTAATTCCTTTTATAGTTAAAATAAATATTTATATTCTAACAACGATTCGAATAAATATATACGTTCGAATTCTATTCAAAATAAATTTATCGCCGTAATTATTTAAAATAAATTATTTTAAATATTCAAAATTCCTTAAAATTGCCAAAATAAAACTTATAAATTGCTTCTGATTTTCCGGGTTGTTAAAATCTCCCCCACTTAAAATCTTTTCGTCCCTGAAAAGGAACGGAGCTGAAAGCTGTTTTACAAACCAACTCAACTTCTAGTTTGGCTTTTATCCCTCAACTTTTCAGTTTCTAAGAATTTTCCAATTCTTCAAAAATTTAGCTAACACCCTAAATTTTTGAAAAATTTCGCCATAACCTCCTTTGTACGGGAGCACCGGGAAAATCCCCAAACCGCCACACAGGCCTCTCCAATCAAAAAGAAAAAGCCAAGCGGCCAGCCAATCAGCTCATAAAATCATCAAAAACCCCAAGAAATACAATAAATGTGTACCTATTTGTCGGGCAAACAATTTTATTCCTCTGCTTAGCTTCCCTGCTATGACATGTTCAATGTATATACATGTACATGCATGCAATTTCTATCAGTTTTCAATTCAGTTCAACATTTGATACAATTTGGCTAAATTTACCTTTCATGTACATATTAGTTTCAACAATCTCATTAGTTAAACTAATAATCAAACAACACAACTAGCAATCAATTAGTTGGTTAACATTTCAAACACATAACTTAAATACATAGTCAAAAATCATATTTTTGATGCCAATTCACAGCAATAACCCAATCTAGTTTTGGTTCTCACACCAGTCAATTGGAATCATACAGACATCCCACTTTCGAAACTCGAACACAAATGCTGATGACGACTAGTCAATCATCAGAATCATCTCCAGGCGACTAGAGTGTTATTCTATATCTACCCAGTATATTAAAACTTCGTATACACATGGATCAGAAGTATATGCAAAATCTTTATATACTTGATTGTCCAAATCAATATAAATAATATTCACATATGAATAATATAATTTGAATCTTCAAAACAAAATTTGTTTTTAATTTATTTGGAAAAATTAACACTCTTCACACTCATTCTAGGATACTACTGATCATATCTCTAACGAGCCATTCTTATTGGATAATGCTAATCCAATCTCTGATGAATTCTTTCGTTTGGTTCTAACGTGTCTTGTTCTCGAGCTCCGTAAACCAAAGCTCTGATACCAAACTGAGACGACCCGAACTTCCCCATGAAGGAAAGCCCGGATTGCTTTGAGAACACGACAAATCAAAACACGAACAGAAGAACATTTCATTACTTATTACAACAATTTCATCAGAATACAAAAATATACAGAGTATGAATAAATATTACACATTTACTAAATATCAGAGATTTACAAGTTACAATGTAGCGTAAAAGTAATACAAAACACAACTGAAAATAATATACGAATACAGAGCTTTCCGAATATCATTCCAGCTGTAAACCAGGATCTTGTGAATATAAATCTGCAAAACCAAAACTACTAGCTGCCTGTATGGAAAACAGGGGCACCCAGAGTTTAGGTTAAAACAATAAACTCCAGGCTAGTCGTGTGACTGGTGTGAGAACTAAAACAGTTACTAATCTTTATTTTAAAGTTCGGTAAATCAAGGGACGATGCCGTATAACACGGAACGGGTTACTTCCCAAGAATACTAGTGCATAAAACAAACAGTGGAATGCTAAATAAAGAAAAATATGAAGCTATTATAAGACTCAGGTCCAATCACACAATGCAGCGTAAGCCGTAGGATAGAGTTTTTACCTTATAAAAGCCAAAAATGCTTGGTACGTGAAATTTCATCTTTTATTATTACTATAAGTGTATAGTGTCAAAACAATTTCAATCATAAGTATCAATCATAGACGGCATAAGTGCCCCATACCACTATGTCGCCATACTAGGCTCTACAATGAAAACCACAAAATGTCGTATTGGAAGTTGGATTTCCATCTGTGAACCAAGGCAAGGCATCGTCCTTACCTCTTCGAGACGCTCTAGCCCGTGTCTCAGATACAACCAACTATAGCTTGGATCGTCAGGGCCGGTCCACACGGAGTGGATTAAAATGCCTGAACAATGTGTTTCCCCGCCTATGGGGCGTAAACTAATCGTTTCCCGACCAAACTATCGGCCCCGACGCGATCGATATAACCGAGGTGCCTCGCAATCCATCATCCACATAAGTAAAGTGTCAGGGCTAATAAAGCACTGACACCACTCCTAGCTAAAAAGAAACGCGTGTCCTTTCTGAGGTCCTCCCCCGTTTCTGGTTCACACCGGAGTATGAGGCCCGTGAATCCACACTACACAAAGCTACGCTATATTAAAGTCGTGCTTTTACCATGAACCACAAGACTCTGCTTTTCAACAGAAGCCTTGATCATTTGCATCTCAGCATGCCACACAGGCAATTCACGCTATGCAACCGATGTCTATCAATCACACAGAATGAAATCCGATGTCAGACACACATCCATTTACAAGTTCATTATGGGTCTAAACGAAACCGGAGACACCTTATTCCTCCCCCATATGTCCAATACAGGGGAGAGGTCCTCGCATATCCGGTCGATCTCTAAGTACGTCTGGACAATCACCACTTATTACCTTGTCTTGGGTGTACAGTCCACTCAAGACATCACCTCCGGTCTTCAACCACTGTCTTGATCCTCGACATATCATCGAATTAGTTGTTCAGAATGGGATAAACCCGGTCTTTTTGAATAAATCGCGTATATAATAAACAAGTGCTATAAAAACACAACATACGCCTCATTCCAATCCAGAATATTCCTTTATTCAAATATTCTTATACTTTGGGAAAGGTTCCCATTAGTTTTATCAAAGATAAATTCTTTAAATTTATTCTTTAATCTCCCTTTGGATATCATTTCAATCTAATTGAAGATGCATTAAAACTCCACTTGGTTTTAATCTTCCCAAAAACCAATATTAACGATTGTTTAAGTTCGAAAATCATATCCTGTCTTTAACTGGGTTAAAGAACCAATGTCATTTAAAACACGGTTCACGATAAACCCAAAATCACATTCCATTCTATCAGCCTTTGACCGTAAATTAGCAAGTGAAAAATTCCCTCAGTATTAACCCCGAAGGCCAAAACCAACATCAGATCAATACCCAGGAAACCATTCAACTTAACTAATCTCTAGTTAGTTTCTGATTTTCTTAACTCCATTGGGTCTAAGAACAGTATTATTGAAGATACCATTCACAATAACCCTAAATCTTATTCCTGTCTTTAATTGGGTTAAAGAACCAATGTCCTTTAAAACACGGTTCACGATAGACCCAAAATCACATTCCATTCCATCAGCCTTTAACTGTAAATTAGCAAGTGAACAATTCCCTAAGTATTAACCCCGAAGGCCGAAACCAACATCAGATCAATACCTAGGAAACCATTCAACTTAACTAATCTCCAGTTAGTTTCTGATTTTCTTAACTCCATTGGATTTTAGAACAATATTATTAAAGATACCATTCCCGACAACCCAAAATCTTATTCCATTGTTAATCGGGTTAAAGAACAAGTGTTATTTAAAACACCGTTCACGATAATCCTAAAGACCAATTTAAATTCCATTCCAATTAAATATCAATTAATTGGTATACTTCATTAAATCTAAATAAAAAGATTTAATCTTTTCTCAACTAGGTTCAAGAACAGTGTTAATAAGGACACCATTCACGGCAAACCCAAATTAATGTTAAATACAAGGCTCTGATTAGAAAATATATCGGCTTATATTCAATATCAAATTCTGGAATCAACAAATACCGTATTGGAATAACGATTTATATATCTTCCAAATTCCTCCATATAATCATGGAATCCAATATCGAAATATTCCGAAGATAATTTCGATTCAAATCCATTCCAATTCATATATTGGAAATTCTGGTTATTTTTAAAACCATTTCAAATCCAATTTATTTATTTAAAAATATTGGATTACAATTCTAGTTAATAACTAGTTCATTTCGATAGAAATCTATTTTTATCTTTTCAAATATGGGATTTTCCAACCCAATTCTTTCCAAATCATTTCTTATGATTTTACACTAATTATTGATATTTTTAATAATTTTATCAAGGTCTGTACAGTCGATTTCCATAAACGGCCATCGAACTGCACTTACAACGACCTTTTCCAAATTTGATTTGGACATGATTCAAAACACAACCATTAGATTTCAAATCTCTAATATTCGTTGGAAAGCTCTTTTCGATACGAACCCAACGGTTCCGGTTTTAGGAGAATCCGATGGTCGGATCTCCCGTAATGTCCGTTCGAAGTCAATGGTGAAATTCATGAACTACCACAGCGCGGCGCGTTTTATTCAGGCCACTATATATATAATATATATATTTCGTCGATTTCTATTTAAAGAGTATTTTATAAATCGTTTTAGATTCATTTTCAAAACGATTTCAACTTCATATTCAATTTCTAATCAAAATTAAATATTCCATATCATCAATATATAAATGATAGTATTTTCAAAACATTAGATTTTGAAATCTATTCCTTTTAAATATTCATTATAAAAATGAATAAAATCGATGTAAATATTGTTCACGTCAAAATGGCGTTAATATAATCAACACAGCTCTATATATTTAAATATATTCGTGTCCATCCCAAATCAGACATCAAAATTTGTTTTTGATCTTTTACTGAATATTATTTTAAAATATTCAATATTTTAAAATAATCGTTATTTTAAAATATTCATTCTTTCTGAACTGGAATCAAACACAGTCAAGTACCATATAATGTTTTTTATATGGATTTCATACACACATGTACATAACAACAATCAAACATAGTCAACCATAATCCAAAGTGCATTCTACACTGCATAAGCATCAAATATAAATATTTAACGCCTATAACAGTCTGTCAACCAATCGATTAACATACAACTAAATATTGGGATTAGTGTATGTTCAATATCATCCCAATACCCGGTGGGGTTCCAATCAATCAGACATAGATTTTATTTGTGCAGTTGGGCGACGTGTAAAATTTATCGTCCCAATCAATATCAGTCAAATGTGTGTACATAAACAAATCGTTCGATTTGTAAATGAATATTTTTTTATTTATATACACGTTAAAAATTATATTTTTAACTATAAAATATTTTACTCCATTCCACATCACACATTCAATTTTCACAACAGAGTCAATCAAACAAACAAGTCATTCATAGTCTGTGGACGACGGGTGTCGGGTGCTGCTAAGCACTGTCTGCATCCTAGTATATATTTTAACTAGAAAGTAAAATGAAAGTGATAAGTTCTCACCTTTGGGTTCCACTCTGTCGTGCTTTGATTGTCGATCTATGTAGTATACCTACGTTAAAAATTATATTTTTAACCAATCAATAATTATTTCTTTGTATGGTTATTTTATAAATGATATACATAAGCTAAAAATTATATTTTTATCTTTCTAAAAAAAATAATTTTATATTTTTATAACAACGCTACATAGATAAAAATCGAATTTTTCTATCGCTAATGAATATATAAAAATCACGTTTTTACATTGCCATTCAAACTATAAAAATCATATTTTTAGTTTGCTACATATATGATAAAAATCACATTTTTATATCATTACCTCATATATAAAAATTGTATTTTTAACCTATCGCTTCATATATAAAGATCAAATTTCTATTATCTTTATAATATAAGAATCATATTTTTATTATCTCTATAATATAAAAATCATACTTTTATTATCTCTATAATATAAAAATCATATTTTTATCGCAACTTTCAAAATGAAAATCTATTTTTTCTACAATGGAAAATCTAAAAAAGTTTCTATTAAAAATCGAATCTTTATTTACATGAAAAACTCAATGCTATTATATATATATATATATATATATATATATATATATAGAAAAGCTGATTTACACATATTTATATAACTAATTATATGAAAAATAAAATAAAAGAATTAAAAAAAACTCACCTTTTTTCAAAAATTGCTGCTTTGTCGAAGGGGGGGGGGGGTTTCACCATCGCACTGATGTGGCAGGGGAGGCGGAGGAGCTTCGGCGCTGGGACCCTGTAGTGGTGGCGGCGGATTTAGGGTTCGATTTGGGCTTAGGGTTTGCGGTGGATGTGGTTTTTTAAGCGGAGGAGGAGGAGAAAGAGGAGAGTGGGCGACACTGGGTGCAATGAACGGAGGAGAGGGTGCGGCGTGGGGTACGGCGGTGGGGAGAGGGGGCGTCACAGGTTTTTCTGAAGGGAGGAAGGGTCGGGTTTTAATTGTTGGGAAGAGAGGTATACCGGGGGGTATATGTTAATATAAATATATTATTTATATTAATTTATTTTCCAACTAGGTTGACTTTTTATTCGAACTCAAAATTGAACCCACCGACAGTCGTCCCCAGCGTAATACCCCCATTTCGAACACAATGAGATATGTTTTGCAAGCCCATTCGATTGTTTCTATTAGTTTCCATCAAAATCAAAATATAAATCTATATATTCAATTTGAACACACATTTCAATTTACCGGGGCCACATACAGACCCCAAAAATTCCAGAAAAATTATTTCTAGCTTCGTATTGACGATACGGTCCTAACAAAATCAATTTCGTCAAATTTGGTGATCGTTCGAGAAATGGCCATTTTCTGGTCGATCCAAATTGACTGAAACTGTCAAAACACGTTTTCTTTTGCTACGCTCACATATTGATTCAAAAAATTATGAATTTTGGAATCTAGCAATAACATGACATCCTGGATCCAACAAAAGTGGTTTCGTCGAAAACGGAGGTCGTTTGCATAATTTCCATTTTTAAGGGCTATATTTTCCATAGTGATTATTCTGAATTTTCAATTGGACATAACTTTTTATTCCCGTTATGAAATTTCAATTTTTCGGATTCGTTGAAAAGATATTTTCAAATAGATTCAAATATTTTGGGTTTCACTAAAATCCGGTTTATTTTGAATCCTGTACACTAGAAATTTGAAATCAAATTCAAAACTACCGCGCCAATTCCAATTCCTTTTATAGTTAAAATAAATATTTATATTCTAACAACGATTCAAATAAATATATTCATTCTAATTCTATTCAAAATAAATTTCTCGTCATAATTATTTAAAATAAATCATTTTAAATATTCAAAATTCCTTAAAATTGCCAAAATAAATTTTTTAAATTGGTCCTGATTTTCCGGGTTGTTACATGCTATTGGCTTCTCCTGGCCTTTATCCTTAAGCTCTGAATACTTCTTGGAATGAGGTTCCTTATGATGAGTTTCCTTAAGGGATCTGGGCCTTGACAATTGACTTTTCACCTTTGCAATCTCTTTTTGACTCTTGGGTTTGTCGATGTCGCAGAGGACCGGAGAGTGAGAATGATACTCCTGACATTGATGATGTTTCTCTCTCTCGCTCTCTTACTCTCTCTCTCTCTCCCCCGATCTTCTCTCTCGATCCTCTCTATGCTCCCACTTCCAATCAGAATCTTGTCTCGACGGGATCCCACTTTTTGATATGATGTGGCTTAAACTCCCATAGTGTACAATCTCGACATTGTACCTGGAAGTAAGCAAAAGATTATCTCAGAACTTGGAAACCATATGGTGGATAAGTGTTGTGACAAGTAATGCACGTGTTGTGTTGTCCTAGTGGTCCCCCAATAGACCCGACGACGGCGCCTTGCTAGTTGATGTAATTTCCTAATTCTAGCAGAGATATTTTCTCCTCATATATGGGATTCAAATATGGGAAGTCCTATTACTTGGATGGTATCTCTAAATCGCCAAAACCGTTTAAGGGGTCATTGGTGTGAACAGATCCGACATCATGGGCTAGAGACTTGGGCTATGGGAAATGCTCTAATGTACACTTCTTGGTCACTTCTTTCTCAACAGCCGGAGGCGGACCCTCCTTGTCTTTCTATGGTATGGTTGCATGACTTGCATCGTCACCCACTTCCTTGGTGGTACCTTCGACAAGGACTTTTTCGTGGGGTTCATCTATCATGGACCCCACAGCATGCTTCTTGAGCAATCGCACCTTCACCATAGACTGGGATGCCACCAAATCCATAACTTATGTTGGGAGTTAATAAACCATAGCGATGCAGGAACTCGTCGCTTATGCATCTCTGAACCTGCCTTTACTCCTTTGGGACAGCTCGTAAGGCTTTTAGCCTCGATATATATACATTGCCTCGGGTGCATCCATTGTCTATGCCAAATGAAAACATGAAGTTTTTAAAAGAAGTGAAAGCTAAGCTGGAAGCAAACGACTTCTATGAATACTTATTTCCTTCCATTCATTGCCTGGTAGAGGCCTCACAATGTAAAACATAAACCAATCTGATTTCATGCTGCTTAATTTGTTTCATCCGCCCACAATGATTTGGTTGCACACTGTAGCTTTGAAGAAGACGAGTGAGGAATTCCCAATGTTGTACTTGAAACTGAAGAAGAACAACATATGATCAATGATCGACTCCCATTAAAGGTGCTCAGAATAAAAAATGTAGAGAGAAAGAAGGTATGCATAAGTTATGGGTGCAGCTGCATTGGTGCCACTCTCATCTATGAGAGGATTGTATGAACGAGCAGGCTGAAGGGAGGAACACAACCAACTGTACACAGGTGGCAGTTGGCGACAACATGTCATGTATCCCTCTAGGGGATTGTGTGATAATTCCAAGCAGTGAGCACTAGGAATTGTTCGGAAGAAATCCCATGCTTAGCGCGAAGTCCTTTAACCTGGGCTCGTCTATTGCTGTAGTCTAGGAGTCGTTAGGGTTGTCGAGAAGGACGGCTTTAGGAAGAGTGTTTAGATCAGCAGTGACTCCTACAACATCGACTCCTCCAGTAGTTGGGGCCTGCCCTTCTTTCGATTGAACTGCATATGACTCGCTGTGGACGTGGACTTGATATTGGGATCTTTCACTATCAGACTCAGCAACGGAGCTGGACTCCATGTCCAGATCTCTATCAGCTGTATCTTTCTAGTATTCAGCCCAAAATCTCTCGTGGGATATTGACAGCTCATGTTAGATGTACTACTCAAAAAACATCATCGGTTAGAGTGATTATCTTGTACCCTCCGTGTTTGAACTAGTATGGTGTGTGTAGTGTAATATGAAGACTTTTGCATTAACAAAAGCATAATATGCATGATTTGCTCGATTGACCGTCGTTTTTGACTACCTAATCCAGCTTCGATCATAGGCAATTGTAGACCGAGATTTCATGGAAGATAACGCCATATTGTTTGACCTTTTGATGTTCATATGCTCTAATCCATAATATCTGAATGATAAAATATACACTAATCCTAGTTGTCCATAAGTTTTCTCGTTTGATTAGTCTAAACTTCCAGGTTAGGCGTAGAATGGCATCAACGTCATCTCCACGAATATTCAAGTTAGAGAATGTCCACGATCAAGTGATAATTGTAGTGAACAATTCTGGTTTGGTGTATGATCAAGTCCGCAAAGGTTGGTTCGATCAAGATTGGGTCATCTAGATCTTGGTCGGCATACCAATCCTACTGAACCCCACGTTTGCCGAACCGCACACATTCTCCTATAGCCCTCACCATATTTTTTCTATCTTCTATCTTCCACTATTCACTCCACTAAGCCAAAATAAATCAAAATCTTGTATGTCCATAACATCCCTCCTCTCGACCTCTTCTCTCCACCACTTATCTCCAAAATTGTATCGACACTTCGATCCGAACCCCACATCAACATCAATACCACCTTGCATCAAATTAGATGTTATCTAACTCCACTCATCTCCTTTACTACCTCATCCGAAAACAACTCCACTGGCATCGAATTCGACTACGACTTGACTACGAACAATAAGACGATAAAAATTGAAATCAATTTCGAAACCTACCTAATTTGAGAGGCTGGAATTGGTGATGAACAATAGTGGTTTACTGAGATGCGGGTGAAGTTAGTTAATTTTAGGAAGAAGGAAATCCAAAAGATCACTATTAACGCTCAGTTCGATGGAAGCGTAAAAGACGAAAAGGAGAAATTACAAAGTAGACAAACTTTATATAGTGGAGAATGTGAGATTAGTCATCTCCCTAAATTTGATATGAAATAGTTCTCGGTCGACAAGGTTGTACCGACCCTGATGGCCTTCGATTCAGTCATATTAAACAGTGAATTTTTGAACAAAACGGTGAGAAAGATGGGAAAAAGGGACTTTGGCATCCTTCAAGTTCGATCGACGGCTTCACGTATGGAATCCCTTGCAAGAATTGACTTGACTCGACCTACCGTTGCGCTTGACTTGCAAGAGGATGACATTGTGCCACAATGACTTGCGTGAGTATAATCGCACGTAGGAGTCGATTACTCGACACATACGAATGAATGACAAGCGTACTCAACCTCTTGACTTGACATGGTTTGATTAATTACCCACAACTATCAGGATTAAAAAATAATTCGGAAATTACATTCAAAGATAATCAGAAGCATGCTTGGCTTTATATTCTAGCAAAAGCGTTCAAGCGTCAAGACTATCCCGAAGGACATGACATTTCCTTATCCCCGTCTCCATGAATATGATGACGTATTACAACCATTTCAACACACATTCCATCTACGATGCAATGTACTTTGGGGAAAAAATGTTGACTATCCTTTTGATAAGGCCATCGCGGACTTAGTCTCTTGAAGTCAGATCATTCAAGAGTTGATCTCAACCACAATCAAGTCTTAAATGCTCAATATGAACAGTATAATTTCAGTGCTGCCATCCTTAAGGCCTGCTTTGCTTTCACCCGGTCTTCAATGTCAAGTAAGTGAACCACTCCATTTTGGGTCGGCCTTCCTCCAGTTCGGTGCTCTCGACTTAGCATTCCTAGTTTGACCTCTCCAACTGGGACAGATGGAATGATGTTATCATGACGGCCCCTTGAACCGGCATGACGTTTGCCGACTAGGACATGTCGACCTAAACTTGGCAACATAGCTAATGTGGCCACGACATCCACTACTTTGTTGCATGATTTCCACTACTACCACTACCCCAACTGCTCCCGTTAAGTGCCATGGTGACCCAGATACATACCCCTCTAGTAATACTCCTTGGAAGACAAATATGGGACTTTGTTCTTACACTATTTTACTTATTGCATTCATCTTACTCGGGATTAAAGCAAAACTAAGCCTATTATTCATCAAAGTAGTGTGGTTGTAAGAATAGTGTGACTTGTGCAGTGTTTAAACTTGATTTTGCAAAAGCTCTTGACTCCATTGAATGGTATTTTCTTCAGGATCATTTATTGGCTAGAGGTTTTACTAATAGATGGATTGGATGGATTTTGTCTCTTTTGAAGTCTAGTGGTTCTATTTTTTTAGTTAATGGCATTCATGGTGGTAAAATCCAATCTAAATGTAGTCTTAGACAAGGAGATCCATTATCTCCTTTTTTATTCAATTTAGTCGTTGATTTTTTTCTAGAATTATTAAGCTTGCTACTAGTAATGGTGTGTTAGATTCAGTTGGTAGAGACATTACCAATGACAGGATTTCTATTTTGCAATTTGTCGATGATACTTTATATTTTTTTCTACTCCTTTGCCTAAATCTGTAATTTATCTTAAATTTATTTTACATAGTTTTGAACTTGTTTTTGGTTTGAAAATTAATTTTGATTAGAATTATGTTTTAGTTCTTAATGACTATAATAACTATGAAAATCTTATGGCTACCACTTCTTTTTGGCATAGCCGACCGGTTTTTAAGGTGACTGCAAACACCTTTTTGTTATAACTAATAAAAAATATAGTATAGTATAGGTGGTTGTTGTTAGCAATCAGCTACTTTGGTTTTTAAGGTGGACTGTCCACTGCTCATGGGTTATATAGTGTTCCGTCCACTCTACCTATTAAGGCTTATAGCATAGGAGCTAGCTAAATTAATAGACTACATATTTTCCTAGCTCTCCAGGTAGGGAGAGAATACATTACATACTTCACATTATTGGATTACAATCGAATACATAATAATAATAGTACTGAACTGCATATAATAAAAGTACAAGTATTCGAACAAGTTTTAAGACAACACTGCTTTGGTTGCAAACTGAGATGTCCGAAAAGTTGCTGCAGAGCAAAACAGTCGCAGCCTGCCAAAGATTTCAAGCTCCACACCAAGTGTGCAGCGGTTTCCATGCACAATATTCCATATGACTAAACATATTTTATGGCTTAAAAACTGGAGTATGCCAAGAGAGGGAGGAGAAGATGATCACCAAGAGGAACAGCAGATTCGAGAGCATAGTGGTTTCACCTATTTGACTGTCGCTCTTTGATGAACATAGGACCAACACGCATACAATCAAGACAACCCAATTTCCACTGATATATCAATACAACATCTAATTACAATTCTTTCAGAAAATCACCACTTAACCGTAGTCTTCTTGCAAAGACAGGAACACCACCATCGGATAGAAACAACCACAATTTTCGCTTAATCGTCATGTGTATTGCCATTACCATACGGCGATGACCCAACTTGCAAGACCAAAACGACAAGGGCAAAAGGATTTTACATGTTATGCCACAGATCTGAGTAACGACTACAAAATGAAAACTGAAAACCAGATCTAAAACCAACGAACTGCATGAAACGCAAGTACCACATAATATTACCTCCGACAAGACGAATAACAGGGCTAACATTGAATACCCGTTGAGCATTTTGATCCATCACAGACAACGATCTGACCTTTGACAAAACATGAAATCAAAAAACCCAAAAGGAGTTACTGCTCACCATGTTACCACCACGTCAGAGACAACCTCCCAAACCACTCAGCGACCATTTGAATAACTAGAGAGTTGTTGCCTAAAAATCAATGTGAAGGGGAGGAACTGATGTCTGAAACGATTCCAATGCAGAGTTAGCTCGAGTTGAAGATAGTTCTAGCAACGTCACTCGAATCAGGTTACATATATAAGCTTAGAGGCGAAAGTGACGAAGTGTTTTTTTTAGGGCCATCATGCACAGTGAAAACAAGGCAGAGGGGTAGTGTAGAGAGGAGAGATGTGAGAAGCGTTTTACGTAGAGATAAGAGGCGTGAGAAGAAAGAAAACTGCCTTGTGACCATTAACAATGTCCACTCAGAAAATGTAGCTTTTTGTGGCTACCACTCTTAATTGCAATTTAATGAAATTTCCTTTTGAGTACCTTGGTTTTCTCATTACGCCTCAGAAATTAAAACATGATGATTAGAACATCATAATAGATAAGATTAGCAAAAAAAAACTGTCTAATTGGAATAGTAGATTTCTCTGGAGAGCTGACATAGTAGTTTTGATTAATTCAGTGTTATCTGCTTTACCTATTTATTAGATGTATTTTTACCGTTTTCCTAATTGGTTCATTAAGAAAGTAGATTTTATTAGAGAAACTTTCTCTGGTGTGGCGATAGTTCTTTCTCCTGTGCCAGATGCTTAGTTTAGTGGAATACTGTTTGTAAACCTAAAAATGAGGGAGGTTTAGGTATCTTAAATTTATACAATCTTAACGCTTCCTTATTATGCAAATGGCTGTGGAAATTTGATGATTGTAATACAAATTTTTTATGGAAAGAATTAATTTCTAGTCAATGGTATAATGGTAATTTTAACCTTAGTCTTGGTTCTCTTAATAACCTTAATAATGTTTCTCGTTTTTAGAGATTTATTGTTCATAATTTTGAGATTCATAAATTAGGTATTAACTATTCATTCTAGTAATAATGTTTCGTTTTGGGATGATTGTTGAATTTCTATCATTCCCTTAAAAATTGAGTTTAAATAATTATATGATATTTACAATTTTAAAAAGGCTTTGATTTTTGACATTTATATTCAAGATTAGGCTTTTCCTTAGAATTTTAGTTTCAATCGTACTCTTGTTGGCCTTAGTCTTAAACAATTTGCCTTACTTTGTTCAAAACTAGACTTGTATAAGTTTGATAATGAGAAAGATGTTTACTGTTGGTATTGGAATAAAACTGTTTTTTTCAGTTCTAAATCTTTCTACAATTTCCTTTGTTTTACTAGGGTTAAAAATAGAGGATTGTTAAAGAGATTCCATTTTTTGTTAAGGGGAAGATAAATTTAAGGGGACTTCATCTTATTTTTTATTTGTTAAGGGGGTTTGGTATTTTAAAAATAAAATAAGATATAGACTAAAGTACCCCGGTCTCATCATCCCTTAAACCCCATCAATCAAAATTAAATTTCAGATCAATCCAAACACACCGCGAGGTTAAAAAAATAATAATTAAACATTGATAAATCCTCTTTCTGAAATTTTAGATTTTGTTGAAAAAGATGAATACAATTTGCAGAAAGCGATGAATTTCGTTCATTTGCGCGAATAATGAATATAGTTCGTCATGGAAAGTTTGTATTTTGTTCGAGGGTGAATATAGTGTGTTACGGTTTAGATCTTACAGTTTGATAAAAAAAAACAACCTCGTTGTGAGATGATTTGTCAAAAGTAATTACATTAAAATAGTGTACATATTCCAACATTAAAACAAATGTTTGTTAAGTGAATTTGTGCTTAAGTTCATACTGTGTTAAGCGTACATGTATGTTTTTTTTTGTAAATAATGTGTTTTGTATGTGTTTATTTGTTGTTATTGTGTTCCATGCTTACTTTGATAGTGAAAACTAAAGTAAACAATGCTTAAATATGCTATTTTCATGTGTGCAGGACGTTTATGTTTCATGTATTATTATTTTTCTATGTGCAGAATTAAAATAGAGTTTATGTTTTAAGGTTGCATTAATGAAGAGTATAGGGTTAGTATTGGAAATGTTATTAATATGTTTAAGGGGAGGCTAATTTATTTTAACCCCCCTTAATTTTTTTAAAATAAACTGAAAATGGTACTCCCCTTAACCAAAAGTGGAGTCCCTTTAACAATCCCCTAAAAATAAAGTTTTCAATTACCTTTGAAAGGCCAATGGTCCTCCCAAAACCAAATTACATATATGGCTCAATTTTCATGATAAACTTAATACTATTGAATTACTTAAGGTGAAAAATATATCTATCAATAAAAATGGCTATTTTTGTAATAACTATTTAGAAGGTATTGCTTATTTACATTTCGATTGCTCTATTACAAAGTTTATTTTTTTAATATCTTTAACCTTTTTAATTAACTTTCCCTTTAATTTTAATCACTTTGATTGTGATTTTGATTGGAATTCTTATAGGTTTCTTTTTAATGGTAATAACAAGTATTTATGTGATACTATCTTTTTAATTACTTACTGGTATATTCAGTTTGAAAGTAATCAATTTTCTTTTCATAATCATAATGGTAATATTAACAACTTGATATATAGAGTTTCCTATTCTTATTTTAATTGGATTTCAAATCCTTCTTATAGACTAAAAAAATCTGCTGAATTCAAAAAAATTCTTACTTTCATTAAATATCGTATTTCTAATTTTAAATTCACCTGTCCTTCTACTAACAATGAAATATCTATGTCTATTGCTTCCAGTTAGTTTCTACTCAATATTATCTGTTGTTCTCTCTAATGATCTATACGTATATCCGGTGATGTTTGTAATATCTGATTTAGTATCTTTGTAATTCTGTCAATGATATTTGCAGTTGTTACTATGTTTTTATCTTTTAGTCACTCTTTACTTCTGCGCTATTTTTCTTCGGTATTACTTGTGTCCTTTATTATTCTTTTTTTGTGAGTTTCATTTTGCAATAACAAGTTTAAGGTTGCTGTTTTTCCTTTTTCTTGGACTCTAGTCTTTAGGTTTTTGTATTTGTCATCGTCGTATTTTTCTTTTAATTGGACTCTAGTTTTTAGGATTGAGGGGATATTTTCTTTATCATTGTAAAAGGAGGGTATTGCTACCTGTCAGGCTTGTTAACAGCTCTTTTTTCAAGTGTGAAATAAAATTACATGAGTGCTCTCCTTATTATGAGGATCACTCATTTCTCTCGAAATATACGTACATGTATGTATATATACATATATACATACATACATACATACATACATACATACATATATATATATATGAATTAATTGGTCAAACAATGATGAACAAATGAAATAAAAATATATACATAACACCTATTTCCAATTGTAAATTTTCAAATAATCAAGAATGCAATAAAATAGCCTTAGAATTTTTTTGGATTTTTCTAAGTCAAAATAATACTATTTGTTAAATAAATGCTTTTAGATCATATTTAAAAATTATTCTTGAAATGTTAGAACTAATTTGAAAAATCTAATTTTTAACGAAAAGCTTACAAGGTGTTATACTACTTTAAAAAGTGTAAAACATAATTTATTATATATAGATTTATTAAACTAGATAATGATGAAAAAATAACAAAAATATTAAATAATCACCAAAAATTACTTTTTACGAAAAATTAATTTTGATGTAAATAAACATTTTAAAAATATTAGACCAATTATTTATGTGATCTAGTTATAGTTTAATATAATCCATTTAAATTAAATAATAAATATATTAATCTATGTATATATTTAGATTGTTAATAAAGAGAATTCATTTAATAGGATTTACAAGGTGCCTTTTTGAAATTTGAAAATATCTCCAGCCATCAATAAAATTGCATCATTGCTTTGCAACCTCCAATGTCATTGCATTTTAAATTCCCTATCAACGGGATATTTTGATCAATTTTCTACCGAGGCTACCAAGAAAACAATAAAAAAATAAAATTATTGTGGCTACCAATTTTTTGTGCTTGCAACACACATACATATGTGCACTTATGTTTATTATATAAAAAGTGAATATTTCTAGCTATAGGATGCACGTATATGAAATTTATACTTGTATTATTAATGAAATATAAATATTTAAAAATAATAATCACAATTATGTGTATTAGATTCTTATAGAAAAATTATTTATATTCTATTTTATAAACATATACACAAAATCTATCATACATGACAACAATAGTACATATGGAAATATCATCTTATTAACAATATATTAATAGCAATATACATACACACATATACATTGCCAATATACACTTAATATAGAGGTAATGCGTTAAATATATAAACTAAAAACTTACTTTATCTAATTCCCTTATGTTCACCTTACAATGGTAATTTCTCCTCCTTTATGAAACTTCTTGATTCATTAGATTACAATTTTTTAAATTACTGAACATTTGTTATTAAATAGCCTTTCATCTGATTTAGTTTCGGTTTTGATGAAGTATACAGAGAAATAAATTTTGACCATAGACGATATAGGAGACAGCCAAAACCCTATCTATTCATTAGGCTTAATGGTCCATTACAATGCAAGAGATTAAGAGAATTGATAATCATATATGTTACACTTTCTGCCCAAATCTGAGTCGTCCGTCTAAAATACCCCAGCCCCTTTTAAACCCTTTTTACGTCCTTAATGGTTGAAATTTGCAGCCTTACATGTGGGTTTTAAGACTATTTTAAGACAAAATAAATATTACTAAATAAATATATTTTAATTTCTTATTAGTGTTGCATGTCTATAAGATTCTCCTCTCTCTAATCATGAAATTTCTTAATGCGTGCTAATGATGATTTGTAAATTAACTCAAAAGTGATTAAAAACAACTTTATACAAATGATATTAATATACACCTGTGGAAATCACTCATTGAGCACAAGAGATGACATGTGTTCATTTTTCATGATAAGGCATAAGGTGGCTAGAAATCACAACCAAAGATAGCCATTATGAAGTCAAAAAGGAATAAATTAGGGGCTTTTGATTTTTTGACCATTTTATGTAATTGAAGGTTCAAAATCATAGAGCTCCATGAGGGGGAATCAGGTCTAGTTTCAATTTAGAGAATGTAGCAATAAAATGTTGGGAATGTGACTTTAAAGTTAATGATACCCTTAATTTTTTTCTAATGATTTGCGGTAATTATGAAATTCGGACATGTTGGACGTCAGTCCTGTTGGGTAGAAGATGCCGACAACATTCAAAGGTTTCGCGACAAACAGAGCTCCAAGACATGGTAATTTGTGTTCAAATTGCCTAGGTGGAGGTTGATTCTATGTTGACTAGATCTACGCAATGGTAATTTTGCAGAAAATTCCATACATTATTGATAATTACATAATAAACCCTAAAATTTTAACCTCCACAACTTTTGCATAAGAAGTTTGATTTATGTGCGGTTTGGTCATTCCTCTTGATTTTGTTTTGAACATTACCTCAACTTCCCCAAAGATCCATCTGAACTGTCTTATTGCTGTATAATTTTGTACTCCATCGTTACTAGGTCTAATTGCTTCTCCCTTTTTTGTCCTTCTTGCCTCCTCTTTCATCTTGAATTGGGCTGCTTTGTTGAAAAATTGGTCCAATGCAGTATAGATAAAGGATTTCTAGACAACCAATCGTCGAATTCAGAGTTGATGTCAACATGATTAGGACAATCAAGATAGCTTCGTGATTTGGGTTGTTGACCTTAATGGTAGCAACTATGAATTATTCTAAGAAGTCCTTAAGAAGCCACCCAGTTCTTAATGCAAGTTGGACAGCATCATGATACGCTTAGGGAGAGTCGCATAGATACATAACTGACTTAAATTTTTTTGTCCTAACTGGCCAAATAGATAGATCGACTTCAATGCCAATTTTGTAAAAACCACATAGTTGCGACACCTTCTAGAAAAATTGCAATCGTTTGAATTCAAACGCATTTGTTGCCTGAGTTGAAACCATATAACACTCATATCTCGTTTGATGCTCCATCGTGTTAGCCTTTTCAAAATAATTCGGCATCATAGGATTATTGAATTTGGGTTGGTTTCATATTTAAAATAATATATATGAATAGCGTGTGACTTCGGTTAACTCCCTCGTCTTTATTAGAGTAGCCCTGACTACCTCTCATAATCTACCTCATAATGGCAGTCGATTCCATGGCTTGGATGTTTGTTGCATGTTGGCGGTCAAGCTCTGTATTAGCTTTGTGCCTCCTCGGTTCTCGTCTTTTTGGTATAACAGCTTGAGCAACATTTTCAACAGAATGTCCTTATTTTCTAACATCTCGGTTGTTGGTCATATAGGAAACAAGATAGCGACAGTGATATTCCTATTGCCCCTCGATTCATTTTGGCGTGCCTCGTTTTTCCTAGGCCGATAACTTTGTAGTTAAAGCGCTCGGCAAATCCAATATGGCCGAGACGCAAGAAGTTGTAGCGGGGAGAATAGTGGAAATGGAATATGGCGGATGACTTTAAAATAGCATATAAAATTCATACTTAACGCTTTTATAAATTCATAAATGATAAATAATTGAAATATTAGCATCAGGTTTCTATACAGTTGAATAAAAACATGTGCAAATATATATAAATATATGTAAACTTTTATTTAGCTTAATTATGTTTAATAGGGAATTAGAGTATTTTTTATTCTAAAAGTATATGCTAAAAATTCAATTAATAAACTAATTTTGTAGTTTTTATAATATATAAATGTCATTTTTCAATTTTGTTCTTTTATAGAAGTATAGCGGGAATAATGGGATATATCGGGAATAGTGGAATATAACAAGTTTAAACGAAAGGGCTATTTTAGAGGCTATTTCAAAAAATCAGAGCGGTAGAAATACGAAACGTGATATAGCGATGACATAACCAGGTACTAACTAGGCATTAACTGCACAGTTCATCACTGATCCAGATAGTCTGGTCAGTCAAGGTTTGGTTACCTTGTACAACATCGTCATTTCCCTCTATCCTCTAGAATTGGCTACTATGGCTATGTTCTAAGAACGAAGAATATTCAAATTCATAAAACTATGGAGTTTGCAATCTCTTTTTCCTATCAGTCCATTCGATGCTTATCTAGTTGACATGGTTTCTTAAATCAATATTGTCTCTTATCGGTTGGTTCAGGACAATTGTATTTTCAAACATCTTCATCTAGTTCATTAAATATGCACAAGTGATTGGATTTGATTAAGCGGATAAGTATCATTAGTTGTAATAATAGCATTCTAGTTTCTTACTGAATGCTAAGTCATCCATAGTGTTAGTATATGAAGTGGTAGGCCCTCTCTATGGAGCCACTGTTAAAACATTCCTTCTAGATCTCTTCACAGATCTGAGTAGACACGAGGAATTCAAAGATGGAAGATTTAATATGTCTCATAGAAACAATTGACAATTCAATTCTCAATGAAAGTGTCAAATTATTAGCATCAAAATTGGCTCAAACACCCAAGAATAAGTTTTAGAGAACCAATAAAGAAAATAAATTAGAATAGAGGAAATTAAGAGCAAAACAACAAGAAAGTTAAATCTGGAGATTTATAGTGGCTCGGCATTAAATAGCGTATGTTTACTTTGAGGATTTAATCAATTTGATGTTGAATTTGATATTTACGAGTTTAAGACCGGGAGAACTATATAAATGTGTAGAATACAATGGGTTAAAAGAGCTAAATTTAACTGGTATTTATAGGCTGAGTCGACCTCGAATCGGGTTGAAATTTTGGTTGGAGAATCTCAAAGTGGAGTCGACCAAGTACAAAGGAGGCCCCTTGAAATGGATGTCGACCCAGATCAGTACCTGTCCGACTTCACTTACAGGCTAGGTCCTCCTCTGTGCACATGTCTCGATTTTGGGGTTAGTTTATGACATCGTCATGTTATTCAATGGATATGAAGTGGTCTTTTTCGTAGTTGTACCAGTTGAGGTGCATGATCCGGTTCGTACCAGATTTAGATTCCATATAATTTATGACTTACGTTCGGAATGAGTCATCTTGCTATCCTTTTGAGTTTTTTTAACTATAATCATATGGTTTTGCTTGTACTTAATATCTTGGCCTTTAAGTCATCAACTTGGGTCATCGCCTTCAATAGTCATCAAGTCACACAAGTTTGAACAGTAAGAAGTAGCCAAGTCAAAAGGTTGGATAGTTATATATATATATATATATATATATATATATATATATATTACTTATAATCCATTCATAAAACAATTCCAATTTGAATTTTGAATATATTACTTTACTCATGTTTTAATGTCATCTCACTTATTAAACCAAAATGTAATGACCCGTGTCTTACATATTAAAGGATCGTAAAATAAATCTATTGAATTCACTCAAGGTTGTATGGCTCTAAAATTTCGACGTATCTCTCTTGAGAGAATTTTACAAACTTGAGATTTTTTGCTCCAATTTCTATATGACTGTTTTAACCTATAAAATATTGCCTGGGCTATAACCTTTGATTGAATTCTAGTTAGAGTTCGTTACTTTAGGATGATGGTTTTTTATTTTGTAGATTATTCAAAAATCGGACTAACAGTTAGGAAGTTAATCCTGTTTTAGTCTTTGAAAACTGCTAGTTGGAACCAGTATGTATTTAATAAGCCTGATTGATTGGCTCGTTAGTATTGGTGAAAACTATAAGTAAGGGCATAAACAATTGAATGAAAGTTTTTCCTCTACCCTAGATCTATGACAATTCACATAGATTTCTTTGTAAATAGCATCAAATTGCTAGTTGGTGATTAAATTTGAAATTATAAGATTATGTCGTTCATTTTTCTTGGTTAAAAGTGCAATTCACCATCATCCAAATTCTACCTACATTTGGTTTAATTTGGTATTTGGTGAGTTGTCAATGACTTCTCATTCTTCAATATATAATTATATATTCGAATTTCATGATCATAAGCCTAAATTACGAAATTTGAGACAACTTTGATAGTAGAAAACTAACTTAATCCTAATTACAAGTTTAATTTTCATATAATCTAAATTGGCTTAGGATTCATCCTGTAAATTTATCATTACTCATGATTTTGCATAAATCTACGACTAAAATTCATTTGGTTTTCTTGTTTTTTTGAATTGCATGCTTGATTGGATGAAATTGCTACAATATTTTGTTTGGATGTTATGCTTTGATGTGTATGTTAGTATTTTGATCACATAGGAAGCTAGATCGAAGAATTGAGCAAAGTTAAGTGAATAATTAGGCAAAATTTAGAGGACATACTTTGGACCATGGAGGGAGGCAACATATTAATTTGTACCATCATTGGAGTTAAAGTTGAGACTCGACATTGACTCGTAAGTGTGAATCATCATAAAGTCATAAAGGTGAAGGCTATGAGTCGATCACTGGTTTGGAGAGGTAGATCGTAGTCTACGGAGTTAGTATACAGCATAGTGTTGAAAGTTTTGGTTAAGTACAGAAGGACACGATGAGTTTCTTCTATGACTTGGAGTGAGATGCTTAGAAGAAAAGATTCGAGTGCTACGATTGATAGATCAGGGTCTATGGCATATGAAGGAAATATAGGTTAAGGGACCGAAATTTGGAAAAAGAAAGAGTGTGCACCGATTTAATAAAATAGGTCGGTACCAAATCGGCCTAGAAAATGTGAAACTTTTAAATGGGTGATGCTTGAGGTGATGACTTCTTCAAATCATGTAGGATGGTGATATAACAATATGTTAAAAGTTATGGCTCTTCAGTTCATGATTCATATTGGGAGTAAGTGCCGACGATCACAACTCGAGATGTAACGTTGTGAATTACCACCTGGATTGAGTGATTAGGACTTTTTATCCAAATGGATTGAGTAGGGCTTATTATCCAATATGGAGCAATGAACACTCGAATATTATGGTAGTGGCAAGTAATTGTTGATAACTTGGAGTATTTACTTGAAGTAGGGGTATTGTATAATTGGGTTATCGATGGACTGGTGGTGAGGAACCGTATACCCTAAACTATCTAGCTTCGTGTCTAGTGACACGTGTCTAGGTTCAGGCTAAGTGAAATGAGTGTACAACCAGAAATTGGAATTTCCATTAGTCCTTGGTATCGATGATGACTATACAGTTATCCTATATTCATGGTAAGTAGAGAGTGATGGCTGGTATTTTCTGATGATGTTATGGTTGCTTTGCTCTTAGATAGGTTATCACTCATAATTACTATAGAGAGAAGGGAGCTGGAGTAAAGTGCTAAATATAATCTTCCATCCAATTTTGTGTGAAATTCCTTTATGATGTTCTATTTGAGTAGCTTTCTGTTACATCTGCTAAATCTTTGATTATAGATCAGGGGATGGCTCGTATAGCTCGGTCTATTACAATTTTTTCTATATAGAATTATGAGATTCAATTATCAACTGCACCACACTATTGTCTGACCCAAAATTTTATGTTTTTTCTCTTATCTCTTTGGTACTATTAAATGGGTAGAATAAATGATAAGTCTAGGTAATGCGGTAGGATTTCGGAGGACGAGATCAAAGAAGTTTTAGCGTATTATACTATATACGGGTTTCCTTCATTTCCATCGGGTAGCACTGTGGTGCCTTGATCATGCCCTCACTTATATTTTCTTTTTCTTATTAAGTGATACCGTAACAAGAAATTGTTGTATACATTCTATATGACATTTACATATAATTATGTGATTCTACTTTGATGATATTTCACTTGGTGATTACTCATTCATTTGGTGTATTATTGATACTATATTTTATTCATGCGTTATATGATATATGACAGGTTCACATCTTAACTTCTTCTCTTGATGATCGTTTGACATCGACCGGGCACGCTTGCGATGCTCTTTTTAGTTTTTGGTGTCTATGGTATGGGACGATCATCACACAAAATGTTGTTTATTTATATTTATCAGCTTATATGTACATGTGCGTGTGAGAGTGTGATGTAAAAAGTTGTGATCTGATTATAGGTCCGTAATCATCTTTAAAATATCATATTAAATGTTTGACTAAAATTTCATATACATGAGAATTTTATGTGTGTGTGTATGATATTAGAGTAACACATTATATTCTTATGAAAAACTAAAGTTTCATATGTGTGTGTGTGTGTGAAAATATTATTTGTCGATTTTGATGTCAAATTTAAACTTGAGCAAAGAATACATTTGTGTGTATGTATTAATGCTTCAAAATATCATTTTCATTAACAAAATTATGTTGTAGATTTAGTAAAATTTACAATGAAACGAGAAAATACAATGAAAATCATATCATTTTAAGATAAATGTAACAAGAAAGATTAGATTAGTTTATACATTATGAAATTAAAAAATGCCAGTCGCATTTCAGTGAAAATATTTTTAGCACATCTTCAAGTGATCCTTCATCATTATTATCGTTGATTTGACCCAATTTGAATTGTAAATGACAATATATTTATGAAGAGTGTGAGTGTTAGTATTAATTTTCGAAAAATGAACATTTTTTAAAGGGTATGTTTGGCTCAGTTCCCTTTTAAGTTTCAAAATTAGGCTCACATCCGGTCCTAGACTTATTATAATTTACATCCATATTTTTCGAAAATTCATTAAAAAAATTCACGTAAATTCATAATTAAATAAAAAAATTAATCAGCATCAAATTCATCCGTTAAAACCACCAAAAAACGCACCAAACCCCAAATAAACCAAAAAACAGCGAAATAACAGTACATTGCATCAAAAAATGCACCTATTTGTGCATAGTTGCATACATTCATGCATATATTAAAGTGATGCATCAAACTGCAATATAAATGCATACATGTATGCAGTTAAACTGTAATATACGCATTCTTTTATGCATATATTCAATTTTGGCCTGTTTTTTTAAAGCATTCACGGTTTTCAGATATTGTTGCATACATTCATGCACTTATACAGAATAAACACATACATTCATGTACATATTCAGAAGCCTTCATCCTTTTTATCTTTTTTGCATACATGTATGCACTTATACGGAATAGTTGCATACATGTATGCAATTATTCGTAACACATGCAGCTCAGTTCAACTTTGTATGCATACATGTTTGCAATTATTAGTAATAGTTGCATACATGTTTGCATATATTCACCCAGATTTTCAATAGAAAATGCAAGATGAATATATGCATACACGTATGCAATTATTGATAATAGTTGTGTACATGTATGCAATTTTTTTATATGCTTCTGGAAGTTTTTTACGATTTTTTGATTTTTTTAGTGGTCTGCGCATTTTTTATTTTGAAAAACACGTAACTCTCATTCTAGGGACCCGCTTTACATTTCAAACATGGAGAGAATGTCATTCTAATTTTGAAACTTTTTAGGGATGTGTCCTTATTTAAACCTGTCACCTAAATCTAGCGAACTTCCCTTATTTTTATATATAAAAAAGGCAGAGGCTAAATTTTAGCTAGTTGAATAAGCGCTCCTTAAAAATTCCCACATTGATAATTTGCAACTTTTTACGGATAATTTAGGATCATACTTTCAAATAAACAACAACACTGTTTAAACAATTTTAATATTAAAATATTTATTTAAAATTTACTTCTATTAACTTAATTTGGTTTATATAAAAAATAATAAACAACGTTACATCCAACTTTTAAATAAAAAAAAAAAATCTTACATCTAATTTAACATTTTCATCTAAAGTTGGTTTGATTATTTAAACTGGATAGCACGAAAATATTATTAGCTACCAGATTAAACAAACGAATAAGGACTATGTTGTTTCTAGACTGAAGGTATGGCAGCTGATGTTGGACAGAAGCCTCTCTCTGGCTCATGCCAGTGGGCAAGCGAAGGTGCTTGCCTAATTTGGAGGGTATGTAACAGGAGTTGAAAACTAATCAGTTCAACAAAAGAGGTTCTAAAAAAAAAAAAAAAAAAAAAAAGATGTGCAAAATAAAATTGTGCATTGTTCCAATGAATGCAAATTTGTTGCTTCATCCAAAATGGGAATTTATATATTTGGGTATGCATTAGCTAGATGATACTTTAAACTCATCCAATGCAAACTTCCCCTTTAAATGGTTCTGATTTTTACTGATCGTGAATCAATATTTGTAAGAGCTTATCATTTGTAAATTGGTCTCTAGGTAGGATTGATAGTAAAAAATGAGAAAGGAAAACAATGGTAAACTGTATATATAAGTCAAATAATGTATTTTCTACGTCATCCTTCTCCTGAATTACAAAATTAACTTTCATCATCATTAGAAAAATAACATAATGAAATTTGCCACAAACAAATTTAATTGAAATGTTGAATAAATAAATAGAAATCAAAGATACCTAAAACCATAACCATGCAAACAGATTTAAATTAAGAGACGCCAGTCACATTTCCATCATTTTTATATTAAGGTTATTGTCCCGCCTACTTAAATGGTTTGGACATTCCAAACTCCAGGTACCCAGATAAAAGTATACAAAATTCAAAATATTTATGTGTGTGAACTAATTTAACAGTAGAATCATCCTCAAGAGAAGAAAAAAAAAAATTAAGGTTTTACAACTCGAAAAAGTGAAAGAGAAATGCTAGGGACAGTCACTTTTAAGCAATTGTCTATAATACTCGCCATGCAATTGGTTGTTATTGTGATAGTGGGACCAATATATAACATAGAAAACTACATAAAAATAATTATGTAGAAATTTTGATCAATCAGTGAGCAAGTAACATGGGCAGTTTGCTTGAAAGCGACTTTCCCTAGCATTTCTCAAAGTGAAAACCTGATGAAGGACGCTTACGTTATTTTTAACAAAGTAAAATATTTTTTAATATACTATACCAGAATCCGGTGGACCATTATTCAATTCATGACCGTTAGGAATGTCTAGCTAGGAATGACGGTTTGAATGTAATGTTTCACATTATGAAATAAACCGAAGGAGTAGTATACAAATATAAATTGGTAGACATAGAGGAGGGGTCTTTGTTTGGACTGTTGTTACAAAACAACTACATGTATAATCTTTGAGTATTGCTTTTTGTAAGAAAGCATGCAAAACAAGACTCGTTTTCTCTCGTCCCGTCTATCCATGATAAGTAGAAGACTCCAATGAAAATGGAAAGAAACTCAAATGGTAAATTTCGCTATCTATCCCCCCACGAATTATGGTATGACATATTGTACGTACGGTGACTGTCATTCAGTGAAAGTGTGTTTCTCATTGCCAATTTGGCAAACCTTCTAGTTACGCATGCATTTGAATTCATGTAAACTTAGCTTTGGAAGTATGCGTTGTTTCCAGAAATTTAGTCGCCTTGGAAAATAAACGATAATAAGTATGTCGGATAGCCCAGACGACTAGGGTTATACATGACTAATTATTAGACTTATATACATGACCATCGAATTTTCCAGCGACATGTTAGCGAATCTAATAATTGGATGTGTCCATGATAATAGGAAGTTAAAACATTCCGTAGATCACATGGATTTGACTCAGAATAGTTGATACCTACTAATCGGCCACGTTTTTTGTTGTTGCCATGACTCATCCAGTACAAGCAATACATCAAGTGGTTATGTTATGCAGTTTAGTTGTAGGTAGGGTTGTCAATGACATACCAAAAAATTCGATATTCGTCTGAATCTGTAATCGAAATATCCGTTATTCGGCATTATCCGAAAAACGTATACCGATATCCGATATCCGAAAAACTTTTCGGATACGGATATGGTTATAGTGGTATCCGTATCCAAAAAATATCCATCTTACTAATTGATGTAATATATATAAATCAAAACAAGAAAATAGAGTTAATAATTATTTTGTAGCTATTGGATGTTACTACGATATAAATTTTTGTTCATTTTTAGTGAAAAATGGTAGTCTTAATGTTCAATTTTAGAATATTTTTGGATATGCTTATATGCATTATTATAAAGCATTGTTTCATCATTACATTCCTTTATTTTCTAGTTTTTTTATAAACATTAGTATAAAAATTATTTTATGCTGATCCAAACATTTTTATTTATACTCTTAAAAATTCATTAATGACTGACGGAGTGGATAAATATTCGATATCCATCTGTATCCGAAAATTAAGCGGATACGGATATCCGATATCCGAAAATAATTCCGGATACAGATGCAGATATAGCACTATCTGTATCCGAAAACATCCGTTGATAGCCCTAGTTGTAGGTAAATTGCAAGGAACGTTCTTATAAAATTAGGCCCTGCAGGAGTAACCCTATCTCATAATAACAAGCTATTCACTATTTAATGTAGTCCATATCCTAAGAGATTAAGATTTAGTTTGGATCAACTTGACTAACCTTTTTGTTTTTCCAAGTCAAAGCTAATTAATTTAAAATTCATGCAAAGCGTATGCATTACATAACCACAGAAATATCATTTTAAAATGAATAAAGTATAATATCACCATATACATATTATAAATCCCCATTTTCTAAGACTCAAAATTAAGAGCTACAAATGTTGCAGCCATTTACAACATTAACTTTTAGCAATAGAAAACAGTGAGTTATTAAAGGAATATAAAAGAATTTTAAAATACATTGACAATATTCATTAATCATATTACTTTTGCAGATACCCTTTCAGATCAAATATAATTATTACAATATATAATCGTCGAAAGCAACATATGAACATGATCCATCGGTGGTCAAAGTTAAATATATGCAGGCCTAACTTTTGTGCATTTAAATACATCCACAAATAAATCAACAACGAAAAAGAAATCCTATAATAACTACTGCCTATTGCACGTCTTTAGAAGCTTATTCGTAGAAGCAAAACCAAAAAAGGTCAATCCTAAGCATGCCCAAATTAGTAGTTAATAAACAAAGGGAAAACATAAACTTAAGTTCAGTCAACAAATTGACGTGAATAATAATCTATCTACCCGAATCATATGAATATCTAGTGAGACCACGCCGCATAGCGGAGCGTGTTTTCCCTCGCAAATATCCTTCGGAACATAACTAAACATATACTTTTGCACTTTCAATGGTTAAAATATAATGTTATAAATTAGTTATAAAGTGTAATCAACCGATATGCAGTGGATTTTCCAACCCCGTTACCTTGATTAATTAGCTTAACGTTTTCACATACATATAATTGTATGTGGTATCGTTCTAGTTTCCGACTAGTTGATTATTAATGATTCTGTCTCAATTTTTTAATGTCGACGACTCCCATACCGTGCTTCGAGGAGTAATCTTAGGCAATGCAATTGAACTTTGATATGTGGATTAGCAATCACGCACCCTATAGTTTTATCCATCAAATGACTATGAATGTAACAACTCGTCCAGAGTGGGCCTAACTACGCTATAGACGGTCTACTACAACGAAAATTCATGGTATTGCTAGCTACAATGTTACCATAGCTATGCAGATTTTTGTCTATTGCAACGCACGCTCCAATGTGTTAGCATATATATCAATCACGTGTTGCAGTAGCCGCATGAATAAAATTATCAATCTGCATCAACATGATCCAACAGTCTAGATTACCGATCCGCGTGAAATAATGTTTAAGGCGGGAAGCAAAAACAAGGCGGCAAAACACTTAACAAAATATTGAAGGGTTTCAATCAAAAACTTAATCAAATACTCCCTCGCTCAACCTCTCAAACACTCACTCGCTGGTTCAATTAGGGCTAAAAGTTCAAGTTTACAAGCTTACTTGGGATTTGATAAGGTCAATTTCGAGTTCGAATTTAATTAGGGCTCCAATGTCTCAATTAAGTCCTCAATTGGGGTTCGTTTGGGTTTCAAATTTTAGGGCTTCGATTTAATCTGGTGCTTAAGATATCACTCAATGTATATTTCAATGTTTTTCTGATTTGATTGTTATATTACCCAATTTACTGATTTATTTGTGCATTTAGGTGTAATAATATTCCTAATTTATTTATTTATCTTTATCCTTATAGTCATGGCCAAATGTTTTATTGTTTATGTTATTTGTTTGTAAATTAGTGATGAACGACGAGGAAAAACTATGTGCAAAAGTTCCTAAGTGGAGGTTCGATAAGAAAAGGTTCAATGGTGAAATTGAGATGGGAACACCTCCCGGAATTTTATCCAGGACAGACATTGAAGAAATGTTGGCTGGTAATGAAAATATTTTTGGGAAGAAAGAGATCAAGAAGCATAAAAAAGAATCTCATTTTAAAAAGAAGTCAATATTTTTTAATTTACCATTTTGGATTCAAAATGTATGTCGAAATAACCTTGAAGTTACGCACATAGAGAAATAAACTTGTGATTACATACCTGGTACTTTACTAAATATTAATGGGAAGTCGAAAGACTATTTAAGTGCTTGGTATGATTTACAAGAAATAAGCATCAGGGAGGTCTTTCATCCGGTTCTATCAACTAATGGGAATTACCTTGAGATGAGGGTTGCCATATTTGAAATGACGAACAAGGAGAAAGAAATATTTTGCTCAGTGTTGGAAAATGCTAAACTACCTAATGGTTGTGCATCTAATATAAGCTAATGTGTAAACAAGAAAGAAAGGAAAATTGCAGGGTATAAGAGCCACGATGCTCATTTTCTTCTCCACGACTTGCTGCAGTTTGCTGTGAAGAAATCTGTATAACCTGAAGTTGCAATACCTATGATAAGATTAGGTGCATTTCTAAGAAATTTTTGGAGTAAAATTATCAATTTGGCTTATCTCAAGAGGCTACAAAAGCAAATTATGAAAATTCTTTGTCAATTTGAGATGATATTCCCAAATGTCTTCTTCGATATAATGATGCACTTGCTAGTTCATTTATGCAAAAAATTGAATATGGTGGACCTGCATATGTTCATTGTATGTTTCCTATTGAGCGTTATCTTTGTAAACTGAAATCATATGTTCACTACAAAAGTAAACTTGAGGCGTCCACTACTGAAGGTTATCTTGTAGAAGAATGTTTGATATTCTGTTCAAGGTTCTTAGGTGGTGATGGAGCAGGAAAAATGCAATTTGAAACTTGTCCACAGAATTTGGAATATCCTATTGGCATAAGAAGAAACAAAGATGGAAAATCTATTCATCTTAAAGATTCTCAATGGATGGAATGTCACCCTTGCATTCTATTCAATTGTGGTAACAAGAAAATAGTTTACTTGAGTAAGTTTTTAAGTTTTATTTTTATTTTAGTAAGTATTGAAGAATTAGAAAAATTGTTTCTGTCTTTCATTAAGCAGTTCTTTATTCTAGGGAACAACGAGCTTTAATTGATGGTCATGCATCATCAAAAAAATATAAAAGAGAGAGAGAGAGAACACGGTGAAGAATTTTGGAAGTGGTTAAAGGAAGAGATTGGGAAAAAGGAGAACATTTCAAAAGAAGTACAACTGCTTTCAATGGGCCCTCTTCCAACAGCTAAGAGGTTTACAGGATATATTATCAGTGGATACATATTTTATACAAGGTTCAGATATACCAAATGTACAATACAAAACAGTGGTGTATTAGCCTTGACTACCACTACAAGAAAAACAGCAAATAGCAGCGGCAGAATCCGCTTCTAATCCATCACTAAACAGACATTAGCGACAGATTTCCTACATAACTGTTTGGTCGGTAAAAACAATAACGGTATTTGTGTCAGATTTTACGACGGATTTTAGCATGAGTTTTCCGACATTTTTCCGTCATTTTACTAATTTTATAATAAAAATAAAATTTTATTTATTAATTTTATTTTAATTTATATACTGACTATTTACCGATGGATAATTAATTTATAATAAAATATTATTTATAAAATACGTTGGTAAATCTTTACTAATTACCAAGGAATTAGCGACGAAAATTAAATTAAGGTAAACTTAACCTCCCTTTTTTGTTGGTAATCCGTTGTTATTCCCCTTCTGACATATATACACACACACACACACACACACACACACCAGTACATATGCGCGCCCAATGGGCGTGTGCATAGATGTTTTTGACCAAAGCTGGTATTGAAGTAAAAACTGAGCAGTAATCAAAGGAACGGGTATGCAGAAAATTTGGATAGTGCATGAAGTGAAAAAAGCACAAAACAGTTCCTGCTGATGAAAATTGTATTCAGATAACAAAGGAATGCAGGAAACCTGCGGCATTACATCAGTACAGAACATGACAATTATTACACTCAAAGACAGACCGCAGTGTTATTACTGCTGAAGCCAAAAAAAAAAAAAAGATGACAGCATAATTAATAGTTATGAAGACAGCAGTAAATCAGAACAAAATAATGAACGGGAACGCATGTAGATTTTGGAAGCTGCACGACTATTTGTTTAATTGTCTGGCCATGTACTCTCTATCAATCCTCTCAACATCTGCTAGCTGGATAAAAATGCAGAAGTAATAAGTATTTAACATATAAATGTGCTGAAAGCTAGGGAAGTAGTAGAAGTTGTTAACAAACCATTTCAGGGGAGCAGTAATGTTCGTCCTCGATAATTTCTGGAATGTCATCTGCAAAAGTGGTAGTAGAAACACTGGGAATCCCAATCAAATTGTCAGTGGGTGGAGAAATATCCGGTTGAGTTGGTGAAATAGATTGCTGGTGGAAGTGAGACGCAGAAGTGGTGCTGTTAGAGGCCGATGGTTGATGCTGCCTTGTAAGACGTTTGCTCTTGCGTTGTATATTTTCAGCTGGAGTTGGTGGTGTGGTGTCGTTAGCTCGTGCTGAAACTCTGGACTGCAGCATTAAATACAGTAGTTAGCATATGAGGAGTTAAGTAAAATAGTTGATGGAGAAGAAGAAATTAAAAAAAAGATTATGAGTTGTGTGCGTATAGAAGATGTACCTTTGGCATTTTGAAGAATAGAATGGCAGTTGATAACAGAATTAAGGAATTGAATGAGAAAAAAAATGAAATGTAGCAATGCATATATATAGCAGTTAAAACAGATGAGTGTTGGGAGATACGACTGATAAGCTTAGTAAAAGTAGTTGAAGCAGTAGTAGTGGAGAGAAAGAAGGAGAAAGAAAAGGCCTAAATGAGGACTCAGTTGTGCAGGAGAAAAAAAAAGCAGCTAAACTGGGTCAAGTAAAAATTCGAGGAGCATGTGCACAAAGTTGTGAAATAATTGAAAAAATGGTTAAAACACGTACCTGTTCCAAATTGTATAGGTCAGAGTTTATGCAGGAGGTGATATTTTCAAAGGTCACCCAACTGCAGTAGAAATAAAGGAGCCTGTTCATAAATGAAAAAATGAGACATTACATGTTGCAGTTAGCAATAAAACTTTGGAGTAAATGTAGGACATGTGGAACTTAAATGGAATATATTTGTCATCAAGCCTGGTAAATGAAGTATGATACAGGAAAACAAAATGATTGACGTTGTTAGGAAGGAACATATAATTTAGGAGTACAATAGACATATAATATTGCACACAAGCAGTTTCTGTTTCGTAATATCGAAGAGAGGTAACAGTGTGTTGCTTAAAATGTAATACGTGGAGTGTAACAGGGTGTAGAAGTGATGTTATTTGTTATAATAAACATAATTGCAAATATGTAAAGGGGGGGAATATGAAAATGTACAACATTTATGGCTCATCGCCAGTAGAGCACTCACCTTATATGAAGATCAAGGATAGAGTGTAAGTCATATTTTCAGTATATAGGTAAGAACTGAATGGGCGAATGTGAAGAAGTGCTTGCCGTTTAGACGTACCTGCTTGGTAAAAAGAAACAGTTAGTTTTTTGTATAGCGTAATGCAGTTTGAGAAAGTAAAGTTGACCAAGGGAAAGCATTGCCAAATAGTAACAAAAAAGGAGTCATAGACATGCACGTGCTTGTTTCGAAAAAGGAAACTCATTATTACCCTGTAAACTAATTTGCGACAAAAGAGCACATAATTAGACACAAAAGTTCAAATAAATTAAATATGCATATTTTCAATCACTCCTTGATTTAGATAGTCTTTCATCACCATTTCAGTTAAGAACAACAAGAGAACCGATTCATTATCAACCTGACATATAAGATTACTATGTTGGCTCATGTTCCTTATATTTAACAGTGAAGATAGTAGAACCCCTGAGATACAACATTATTGAACAAATAATTTGGCATGATAGTATGATACTTGTAATGTAAAAATATATTATTATGTATGCTATATAAATAAAGAAATGTAATAATTGAAATATTATATTTTTTCAGTTTGGTTGAGTATGTAATCAAAACAAAAATGAATCAGATAGGAAAATGATAATATTGGCAAATATAAAAACATGTAATATAGCACATTATCAAAGTGCAAAGATATGATAACAAACCTTTTTTGGCATTGTAAGTCATGGTCTAACATAGTTAGATGTAATACATAAAGGAGTATACAAAATCAATTCTTCTGAATATTTAGTTCATTTGACATTGATGAGTAAAAAAGCAAAAATAAAAATATATGTCAAAACTTAAGGTATTTTAATAACCGGTTAACAGCTCGTTTGTTGCAAATTGTGGATTACACAGAAGTTGAACATATAACATATAGTCCAGCATAACATAGAAGTACATATACATTGTTGGTTTTGGCAAGCATGAACACTTGAAACACAAACTACATGGGATGGTCAATAATGGTTTGAAATATATATTTTTTGTCATTAAATCATCTAAGCTAACAACGTATCTGCCATGAATACCAACGTAACTCCCATGATCACCTTCTCATGGTGTGTAATAACTACAAAAGATTATGAGAATGATCAAGAACAATAAAAATAAAACATTAACAGTAAGAACCAAATAATGAGCTTACTACATATAGAACACTGGAAGATCAGGGCTAAGATGAATAAATTATTTATTTGATTTTTACATCCACATTTCATCAAATAGCTTATTCGCGGTAAAACCTAAAATAACGTCCGTAGGTGGTGTTCTTTGTGTACAATATAAAAAATATAACAAACTGATGTGAAATGAAAGTGCTCGCTGAATCAAATATTAAGAAAATATAAATTATTGAAAAATATAAATCTATGAGTAAAAAGGAGACAAAATAGTTAAATGTGCAACTATGTACCTTTGTGCAAAAATAGTAGCAGTGTAGGAACGTGCGGATTAAGGACTTATGTTTCTTTTATAATTTGGGAGAATGACATGAATTGAAGATATGTGTGACAAACAAACCAAAAGTAAATGGGCATAAACTAATGGTTTCATAAGAGACATGCCTAATTTTTAACATCACAAACAACCTAAATATGAATTTTACAAATTCAGAGTACGTAAAAACAATATGTAAATTATAGATTTGAACTCATTTACTATTTAACCACTTCTGTTTATGTCGAAGTTTGAAATAATGAACAAATCTCGAATCTTGATAAGTCTGATGATTAAAGTTACATATGTTTCATTTTGATATTAAATATGAAAATAAATGTACATTGGGTAAGCTAAATATTGTTTAGTCTACATGCCAACAAATTTTCCTCCTATGTCAGAAAATGACTTGCTTAAATTTTTGTAAAATTTCCACGTAGAAATTAAAAAAAATTATGATATAAAAATACCTCTGTTTTATGGGAATGTTTACGGTAGGTAAATGGTAGACATGAATCACATTCCTTCCCTTTTGTGTTCATCTCACATCGATCCTCAATTTCTAGTCAAAAAAAAAAAAAAATCAAATTAAATCTTAACAAATACAAAACCGAACAAATAGGACGTCGACGGCATATAGTTTATCGATTTCGGAGAATTCAACCTCAGAAAAATAAGTCGAATGAAACGCAGAAATTGTATAGAGGTAAAGAAGAGAGTAAATGATTCAGAACTAACTGATAAATTAGAGAATGGAGAGCATATAGAAAGCAGAGAGTAACTTAAAGCATACCTTTTTTTTGTATTGTGTTGAGTAGACAGGCAGTAAATAATTAGAAGGTTGGTTATGTCATTCCTCCAATCGACGATTTGAGCTCCGGATGAATATCAACTCATGTACAGTCAGTACTACAGGAAAAAAAAAGTAGTTCAGTTTTTGAACCAAACGACGGAGTAAACGAGTAAAAAATTACAGAGTAGAGAACATATTCTTTGATGTAAGCATACAGGTAATTGTATTGATTAGAATGGCAGTGACTTGTCAAAGCCTTTGTTATCTTATTCCACCTGCTGTGAAAGATTGATTGATGTCCAATGGAAAATGTTGGGATGAATAACCTGAAATAGTACAAACGACAACTTTGTAAAAGCATCACTACAACAATACTGGCTTTTCATAGCGTTTCAAAAACACTATTGTATCCTAACACAGCGTTTCAGAGAACGCCATATAACGACATGCTATGTTAGACCTTCTGCTTTGAATAGCATAAAAGAAATGCTATGAAAAGATACTTTTCTATAGCGTTTTGTGTTTGCTATCGAACAAAAACGTTATAGAATATATCATCCGATACTTACTTTCTATAGCGTTTATGTGTATGTTTCTATAGCGTTTGTTTTGTTATACTACAGCATTCCCAAAGTGAGTTTCTATAGGGTTTTTTATTCAACAGCGTTTTTTAAACGCTATCGCTTACAATATTAATTTGTAGATATTATCTTTTATTGTTTTAGCTTATTATATATATGTATATTATATGTGCACAAAACATATTTTCACAAACAATAAATATATAAACCGCACCATAATATTTTATACATATCATTCAAATAATTTTTCATATACCAAAACACAATACTTCGTACACATGATTCAAACAACTCTTAACATATTCAAACTTAACAATTCATACATATTGTTTTATCGATTTTTCCATGTTAATATATCATACATTTTTGTCATCAGCAACTTACTTACAAAGTGGACAAACTATAGATCTAATCTTGCTCTGTTTAAGATATTTTCTCCTTAACATCAACAACAGCAGTCCTATTAATGTCAAATAAACAGAGAAGGTATTAGTAATTGTTATATCATATATTCTCAAAGTAATAGAAACCTAAAGGAAAAGAAAAAAAATGATTAGGACATAAAATATGATGCACTTATACAAGGGATTGCAGCTAATTAGCATTCAAGCATGCAACAACTTACAAAGCTAACCTTTAGTTAAAATTTAGTTAATTTTATATTCAAGTGAGTTTTAAATGTCAAGAATTTGACCTTTTGACATATATTATATCCATGCTGAAAGATAAAGAGATACAGAAGCATTTAAACCTACGCATATTAAAATCTACTACTTTGCAATGTTAAATGCTGATATAGTACTAATTAATTGAATTTTATAAATCACGCTTGAAACAATCATCAACACAAATGAGTAAAAATAAGTGTACTTACAAAAATTCCTGAAGCTCCAAGAGCTAATGTCTTGAAGACATCAATGTCACAGCAACCCCCGCTATCCATGAAAACGGGTTCATGAACTTGAGTAGCTTTGACGACCTAAAATATCAATTTTATGTATTAAGTGTGTAATGTATTTATTACTGTAAAGATTAATATCTTATATCTTTGCATGTATTGTATGTATGCATATGTATGCACACATACATGTGTGCATATGTGTACGCGAGTGTGTGCTGCAAACATAAATATGTCACCTTGTCATAAGACAACAAAACTAGCAGTTCTATAACCCAGTAATTTACATTTACTCCCGCACACTCATGTTGGTATATATGCATAGCAAAACAAATGTACCACTGGTAGTTGACTAAGAATAATCAAGCTGACGAGCTTCATAGTTTGAAACAATGATCCCTACAGCACCAACCTAGCTATGTTTTCAAGACCATGGAAATGTCAAAACGAAATTGTATTTTTATATCAATAGTAAAAACAACACAAATATAAATACATAATCCATACTTTACCATCTTCAGCAGTCATGACTCCTTTTATCAAATTGGCATCAAAGTTACAGTTTACAGCCACCGAACATGCTGTCAAACAAAAATGTTCAATTCATTACTTAAACATACACCAAATGCGAAAATACAGTGCATATTTAGCGTTAAAAATTGAAATGTTTGGTATAGAAACATAACAGTTAGTTCGAGGCAAGAACCAAACAATATAAACATTAAGAATATATCAAGGAACATTTGATGGTTATATTTCTTCTGAAACAAATCCACAGAAAATCTTTTTTAGAGGTTTAATGGTTATATTGATGTTTATAAATAAACATCACTGGAAAATAGAAAATTTGATGCATACAATAAAAAAAACAGACTGACTGTCAAAAGGGAAATGAAACGTAGTACCTTCCAGCTAAGAGTTTGATCAATTTGTCCAACCACATAGGATGCCAAACCTGAATCATGCCCAAGTTATAAATTAGAAAAGAAACACATAGCTTTTGAAATGTGTGGTGCTGATGATTTTTCTTTTTCTGTGTATGAACTTCTGAATTACAGGACTGCTTTTAACCGAATAATATATTTGTCCTTTTCTTAAGAAAAAAATATCTATATTTCGATCTCTTTCAATGCAGCTATAATTAACATGTTAACTTTTTCAAGAGTGTAACGGCCCCTCTGTAAATACGTGTAAAAAGATAAACATGCCTGAATGAAGCAGGTTCGGTGATAAATGTTTGATTATGATGTGGAATAAATACATAAGGAATAATATTTTTTGGGTGCTGAATCTAGAGCTGACGATTTCTGCTAAAAAACGAGAAATAAGAAAGCAGTTAGTCATAAGAATTATAGTAAGCTACAGATATATACAAACCTACAGTTAGATCTTTAGATCAATGTAGTGCCATGGACAAGCACGCTAGGAAGGTCATTAATGTCGATGGTCATAACAAACAACCCAAGTTAAGGAACATAACAGAAAACGATGCATGAAAATTTAATGCAGCAACATTGCCAGCAAATTCTTGCAATCAAACAAGGCAAATTAAAATCCATGATGACAAGCAACAAGATTACTGACACAGGAATGTCAATAATAGTAAATTAACCCTAAAATCTACATACGAAGCTATCAGAAAAAAGAAACAACTATGCCATTGTAACAACCCGTATTTTCAATAACCTGTTATAACATAAATCGAGGCAGAATTTAATTCTAAAATCTGAATCAAGGGAAACGGGCTATGCCATTGCGTTCGTCTCGGAAAAATACGCGAAATAGAGTCCGAGTTTTCGAAAATCGGAGTCCGTATGACCCGATTAAGGCCCGACGAAGTTTTCAGAAAATTCCTAAGTAAAAAACAGATTTCAAATTCAAATCTGAAATTAGGAATTGGGCCAGTTGGGCCAGGGCGGGAAAATTCCCGCCACAGTACCCAAGTCGACAGCCCTGTCAACTTGGGAGTCGACTTGGTTTGACCAGGTCGACAGCCCTGTCGACTTGGCTGTCGACTTGGCTCAAACGGCAGGTCCAGCCTGGTGCACCATTTTGAGAATGTGTTGAGCTTGGGGGCCAGATTCGGTTTAGAGGGCTGAGATTGGAACTAGGGTTTAATCCTATGGTCTAAATCACTAGCCTAATCTATAAATAAGACCCTAACCTACCCTAAATCACTCATTATTCATTCTAGCAACTAAACTATGTCAAAATCAAACCTCTCATGGCCTCCACTCTCTTCATACAAATTCCTAAATCAATTTCTAAGAGATTTCCATGCATACAAGTGTATTTAGGCTTGTATGATCCTCTTTAGCTTGCATTAAAGTCTTGTTTCTTTATTGGCATCATAAAGGAGGAGTCTTGATCAAGTTTGCTTGCATTTTGGGGTTTTAATTAGTTGCATAAGGGGTTTCTTACATTTGCTATACTCATTTGAGTCCGCATAAGCATTGTAAGCCCTATTCCTTTCATACTTGAACTTTAAAGTTAAATGTATGATATGCAAGTTTTCTATCATATGTTATGCAAGTTTTGTATGCAAGTTTGATATGCAAGTTGTCATATGTTATGCAAGTTGATATGCAAGTTTATCATGTTGTAATATGCAAGTTTGTTTATGCAAGTATGATATGCAAGTTGACATATGTTATGCAAGTTTGTTTATGCAAGTATGATATGCAAGTTGTCATATGTTTATGCAAGTATGTTATGCAAGTTTGGGATGGTCATGTGGTTCATGTTATCAAGTTATGCATGCTTTTGGGCCTAAAAATGTGATATGCAAGTGTATGATCACATGAACCTTTCATATGCCACCATGTTGAACTTGTGGCTCTAACACTTTTATGTCATGATTATGCCAAGTTCCCTCTTTCTATCCTTTATGCGCTATTGCGATATGTAAGCGATGGGATTGCGTTTGGGGTTGGGTAAACTTAAAAGACATAAAAACATGAGCTTGGGAATTTACCTATTAAGTTAGGTCTACCCATTGGGAATTTACCTATTAAGTTAGGTCTACCCATTTGCTTGAAAACTTGTAATGAGATGGACATGACACTTAGAAAAGATAAGTGTGGCCAACTCGAGGTTGGGTTGAGTTTGTAGCGTAAACCTACCCGGAACCGACCGGCTTAACTAGTTGCTACAAACAATAGGATCCAATGTGAGAAGTTGGTCATGTTGTACCTTGGACCCGAGGTTAGACCAAGTTGTGGTGTAAAGCTACCCGGACCCGCCCGGCTTAACTAGTAACCACAACAAAGTCTAATGTGAGAGGTTAAGGCGCATTAATTAATTAATGCCTCATGATTAGGGTTAAGTCATGGACCATTTAATACTTAACCAATTTGGGCTCGGTTGGTTTATCGGGGTTAAGTCGTGAACTCACCGTTACACTTAACCAAGTTAATCCATGATTAGTGAAGGGGTTAAACCATACTTAACCCACTAGAGAAATCCTAGTAATGGGGGGGTCCACTCCGCAGTAATCCCAAGTTTGTATCATCAAGGCCCTAGGGACTAGGCTAGGGAGGGGGCACGATTACTGGGCTGGAGGTAAGCGACCAAAAGTGACGGCCGAGTGGTACGCCGGTGTAGTTCTGGGCGGACTCTGGTCGTGCACATAGTCCGTAGCCGGAGAAATCAAGCACGGGTACCGGTAGATCGAGACTGTGCACTCATGTTTATGGTGTCCAGGGGTTGACACCCTAGGGCTTGATACACCCGACGGGTGGACCCGGCACAGTTCGACTACATTCATGTTTGGGCCGTATTGACACCAACACGTGACGAGTTAGGCTTAGGGAGCCGATCGACTAGACCGTTGGGTTGGACCTCGTGGTAGGGTCACTTCATGGACCTCGTGGTAGGGTCACTTCATGGACCTCGTGGTAGGGTCACTTCATGGGCCTCGTAGGAGGATCACTTCATGTTATTGGGCCAAAGCTTGGGCCGTGGGATCAATACTTGTATATCCAAGTCATGTTAGTTTGCTAGTACACCCGTGGTGCAAAACCTTAATCTTGATTATGCGATGACACCTTTATCTACCTTGATAGTTAATCATCATGTTGTTATCCTTATGTTCATACCTGCTGCTCATGTCAGTTAACTTTATCAGTTTACATTGATTGTAGTAGGGCTTACTCAGTCTTTTTGACTGACCTGTTTTCTTTCGCCTCTTTTCTTCCGTTCCCCCCCCCCTAGGTTCTCAGGGAGGGAATACAGGAGCTTAGCTTGGATCCTACCTGCTTTCTTGGATAGCTCATGTATGCTTTGGATTTGAGCTCGCTATGGTTTTTCTGCTTTGGGGATAGCTACTTATGTTTTTCTGTTCAGTTTCAGATGATGTTGTTTTTATGTACTAGACTTATTTATTTGGAAAATTGACATTATGATGTACTAGACTGGTTTGAAATGGTTTAAAAATCTTCCGCTGTTTTATCCATGTTATTTACTCTGTTTACTCATATACATATGTTCTTGTTCTGTCTTGATATATCATTATGCATGTTTACCTGATTCAAACGCCCCTCCAAAGTCAGAGTGCTTGCAAGAGACACCCTGGTGGAGGTGGGGTGTTACAATTTGGTATCAGAGCATATGGTTTATGAGAAGGAACAAAAAGGTTTTTAGAAAACTTTCGGAAAACTATTTTCAAAATCAAGTATTTTCCAAAGAAAAGTCTAGTTTATTTTAAAAAGGCTATTCCCCAAAAAGCCATTAGCAAAATCCCTTCGTTTTCTCCATTCTGAATCTGTCTTTTTCTTTTTCAGTATGGCTGATAACTTGGTTATTCCGGAGGGAGTGCACGTGCCTGTTTGGTATAGGAGACTTTTGGAGGCTAGGGCGACCGAAGCCGGCCCTGCAGATGTTCCACCTCCTCCTCCTCCAGTAGTTAATATTCCTCCTCCTCCCGTTGCTAATGTTCCTCCTCCTCCTGTTGCTGAGGTTCCTCTTCCTCCTCCCCCTCAGCATCCTCAGGCCGACTTTGCCAAGATTTGCAAGGATTTCAAAGCAATGGGTGGCAAAAACTTTCAAGGCACTAAGACTTTTGTGGAGGCCAGAAATTGGTTGAAAGAGACCGAGGATTTATTTGCTATCTTTGGGATAGATGATCAGAGGAAGATCTTGTTGGCGGTTTGGCTTATGAAGGATGAAGCCGCTTATTGGTGGGAGGTCACCAATGGTACTAGGCCTGTTGAGACTTGGGCCGATCTCAGGGCAAGATTCATGCTTAAGTTTCTATCTTCCGCTGAGGAGAATTTGCAGATGGGGAGATTCATAACTTTGAAGCAAGGAGATATGTCTGTCAAAGAATATGTGAACAAGTTTAATCAGTTGGCTCGTTTTGGCTTGGATATGGTGAATACTCCCCAGAAGAAGGCCCTTCGTTTTGCTAGGGGATTAAATGAGCCGTTGTAGGGATTGGCCATGTCACATATTCCTCATGGGGCCACGTTTGAGAGCTTGGTTGATATGGCGTTACTTCAGGGAGATGTCAAGAAGAATGATACTCAAGTCAAGAAGACCGATTCCCAGGGAAAGGGAAATCAGGGTAATACTAGTGGTCAAAGCAGTCAAGGCAATCAGAGCAAGAACAAGGGTCAAGGCAACAAGGGGAACAACAACAAGGGCAAGAACAGCAAGGGGAAATGCCATTATTGCGGTTCAGTTGGGCATCTTGTCAAGGATTGTAAGAAGAGGAAAAGGAATAATGGTGAATGCTTTTTATGTGGGAAGACTGGACATTTCAGCAAGGATTGCCCAAAGAAACAGGGGCAAGGACAGGGTCAGACTCAGCGTGCTGGACCCTCAGGAGGGCAAGTTCATGCTCTCGCTACCGCTCCAGTTCCCGATCGAGGTAGTATTTCTGTTGAGAGCCTTGTATATATTTCTGATTTTCCATTTCGTACCTTGTTTGATTCTGGTGCATCGCATAGTTTTATCTCATTTGATCTTGTTGATAGTTTGCACCTTAGTACTAGCTTGGTAGAGGATCCCGTTTGTGTCTCAAATCCTATTGGGGGTTCCGCCCATTTGTCTATGATATGTGGGGATTTGAGGATCTCTATACTGAGTGTAGAGTTCTTGTGCAGTGCTTATGTTCTTGGTTTCGGGGGATACGGATTGATATTGGGCATGGATTGGCTGTCCAGATATGGAGCCATTCTTGATTGTGAGCATAGGGTTGTGAGGCTCGTGACTCGCCTCGGGAACACCCTAGAGATTTCATGTGATCCGAGAGGTCCCGTCATGTTGTGCTATCTTGAATCACTCGACTCGTCAGTGGAGACTCTTCAGTCTGTGAGAGTGGTTCGAGAGTATCCGGATGTTTTTGATGAAGTTAGGGGATTGCCCCCTAAGCGAGAGATTGATTTCCGCATTTATCTGGTGGATAATGCAAAGCCTGTTTCTTTGCCCGTTCGGCACATGGCTCCGCGTGAAAGGCGGGAGCTGAGCAAGCAAGTGAAAAAGTTGCTTGAAAAGAACTTCATTAGACGAAGTATATCTGAGTGGGGAGCGCCTGTGGTATTTGCTACCAAGGCGGATGGTTCTCTCTGACTATGTGTTGACTATCGAGAGTTGAATAAGCTGACTAAGAAGAACAGACACCCGTTACCGAGGATCGATGATCTCTTTGACCAGCTTGTCGGTGCTTCTGTTTTCTCTCAGCTTGATCTTGCTACTGGATTCCATCAGCTCAGGGTAGCTGAGGATAGTATAGACAAGACTGCGTTCAGAACTCCGGATGGATTCTTTGAGTGGCTTGTCATGCCATTCGGCTTGACGAATGCACCCGCATATTTCGTGGACTTGATGAGTAGGGTGTTCAGGGAGTTCTTGAACAAGTTTGTCGTGGTCTTCGTAAATGATATTTTGGTCTTCTCTAAGGATGAGGAAGAACATGCAAGGCACCTCGGGGAGGTGATGGATACGCTTAGAGCGCATCAATTGAAGGCCAAGTTCTCCAAGTGTCACTTTTGGAGAAGGGAAGTAAGATTCCTTGGGCATATAGTGTCTAAGCAGGGCTTAGCGGTGGATCCCGCTAAGGTGGTTGCGGTTCAGGATTGGAAGACTCCAAGGAATGCAACCGAAGTCAGAAGTTTTCTAGGTCTTGCGGGTTTTTACCGGAAGTTCATCAAGGACTTCGCGAAGATTTCTGCTCCTCTCACTAAATTGACAAAGAAGAATTCAGTTTTTGCTTGGAGCTTAGAGTGCGAGCTTGCTTTTCAGAAGCTCAAGAGAGCTCTCACATCAGCACCCGTTCTAGCTTTGCCCGATGGAGGGAAATTATTTACGGTATACACCGATGCGTGTGGCACGGGGTTGGGAGCTGTTGTGATGCAAGAAGGAAGGGTGATATGCTTTGGCGGTAGACAACTCAAAGTGCATGAGAAGAATTATCCCACTCATGACTTAGAGTTGGCAGCAATAGTATATGCACTCAAGGCGTGACGCCATTATCTTCTGGGAGAAAGATTTGAGCTTTATACCGATCACAAGTCTTTGAAGTATCTCTTTTCTCAGAAGGATCTGAATCTGAGGCAGCAAAGATGGATGGAATTCTTGGCGTCCTATGATTTTGAAATAGCTTATACCCCCGGCAAGGGGAATGTGGTGGCTGATGCATTGAGTAGAAGAAGGTTGACCCTAAGTCCTCTATTCGTTGAGATGAAGAATTTAGAGTATGTGGCAACCTTTGATTTCTCTTTGGCGATGGAGTCGATGACCGGTTCTTTAGCATCTCTGGAACTCAGGCCTACCCTTCTTGAGCAAGTTGGGGCTTCGCAGAGAGAAGACCCTCAAATAGTTGAGATTATGGACAAGTTGATTCGAGGAGAGACGTCTAGTCATCTCGCTCGATATTCTATTGATGACAAGGGTTGGCTGAGGAGAGATGGAAGGTTATGTGTTCCCATGGTGGAAGATTTAGTAAGAAAAGTTCTGGAGGAAGCGCATCGCTCTAAGTTGACTATACATCCAGGCGGAGATAAGATGTACAAAGATATGAAGCGTATTTTCTTTTGGCCTGGGATGAAGAAGTATGTGGCGGAGTTCGTCTCTAGATGTATCATTTGCCTGCAAGTTAAAGCTGAGTCAAAGAAGCCCGGTGGGCTATTGCATCCTCTAGACGTTCCACTTTGGAAGTGGGAGAGTATCTCCATGGACTTTATTGATGGGCTTCCAAGGTCAAGGAAAGGGAATACGAGCATTTGGGTTATTGTAGATAGACTTACGAAGAGTGCTCATTTCATTCCGGTGAAAAGCAAGAGGACCGCATCTTGGCTAGCGTCCGTATATCTTCGTGAGATTGTGAGACTTCATGGAGTCCCTTCTAGTATTGTCAGTGACCGTGACCCAATCTTTACTAGTCAGTTCTGGAATAGCTTGCAAGAGGCTATGGGCACGAGGTTGAATCTAAGTACTGCTTATCACCCACAGACGGACGGTCAAACCGAGAGGGTGAATAGAGTACTCGAGGATCTATTGAGGCTTTGTATTCTGGACTTTGGTGGTACTTGGGAAGACCATCTTCCTCTTGTTGAGTTTGCATATAATAACAGTTATCAGGCAAGCATAGGGATGGCACCATTTGAAGCTTTATATGGGAGGTCGTGCAAGTCGCCTACATGTTGGTGGGAGACAACAGATAAGCTCATACTTGGGCCTGATATGATCAGAGATACATCCGAGAAAATCGAGTTGATTCGGAGACGGATGAAAGCGGCCCAAGACCGACAGAAATCCTATGCTGATAAGCGAAGATCCGATTTGGAGTTCGATATTGGGGATATGGTTTTCGTAAAGGTTTCTCCTTTACGGAATGTGGTCCGATTTGGAGCCGTTGGGAAGTTAGCCCCGAGATTTGTTGGACCATTCCCCATTGTTGAGAGGATCGGGCAGATGGCTTATAGAGTGAAGTTGCCCGAGAAGCTTGCCGGAGTACACGATGTTTTTCATGTCTCGCATCTCCGGAAGTGTTTGCATGAATCAGCAGAGATTGTGGAGCCAAGTGTTTTGGAAGATGTGGAAGTGGAGAAAGAGGCTACCTTGAGGAGAGCTCCGATTCGTATCTTGGGGACGGAGGCCAAGAAGCTAAGGAATCGAGAGGTCAAATTGGTGAAGGTTCAATGGGGTGAAGCCGAAGAAGACGCAACTTGGGAAACCGAGGAGAAGATGCGTAGGCTTTATCCATTCCTTTTTGAGGGTACACTCTCAATCTCTTTTCTTTGTTAGCATATCTTTCTCTTTGCTATCCATATTTATCTAGTTTATCGTGTTAATCTTGTCATGAGAACCTTAGGTAGGAACCCTTTGGATGAAACATGTGTTTGGAACATGTTATGCTTGGTGGTTGCAAGTGGTTGCAAGTGTTTGCAAGTGGTTGCTCGTGGATGCATTATACACGATTAGGCACTAGATCGGCTCGCACACTCCTCATATTGCATATGCATGAGTGTTTATGCTTATTCATGGATGAAAATTGTGTGTTATCACATGGATGTTGCATATGGGTGTATGTTATGTGCACACATATAGATGATATACATTATGTTAGGAATTGCATACATATGGATTCATTTCACTAACATAATTCGCATTGATGATATTTGCATTAGATAAGTACATATACACACACCTCTGCATATGTTCATCCAGCATTTAGAATCTTGTAAGGACAATGATTGCTCGTGGATGATGCTTTGAGTAGATGGATGATTGGATGGTAGGATACGTTCTTCCTAACTTGAAGATTTCGGGGACGAAATCCTTTAAGGAGGGGAGAATGTAACAACCCGTATTTTCAATAACCTGTTATAACATAAATCGAGGCAGAATTTAATTCTAAAATCTGAATCAAGGGAAATGGGCTATGCCATTGCGTTCATCTCGGAAAAATACGCGAAATAGAGTCCGAGTTTTTGAAAATCGGAGTCTGTATGACCCGATTAAGGCCCGACGAAGTTTTCAGAAAATTCCTAAGTAAAAAACAGATTTCAAATTCAAATCTGAAATTAGGAATTGGGCCAGTTGGGCCAGGGCGGGAAAATTCCCGCCACAGTACCCAAGTCGACAGCCCTGTCGACTTGGGAGTCGACTTGGTTTGACCAGGTCGACAGCCCTGTCGACTTGGCTGTCGACTTGGCTCAAACGGCAGGTCCAGCCTGGTGCACCATTTTGAGAATGTGTTGAGCTTGGGGGCCAGATTCGGTTTAGAGGGCTGAGATTGGAACTAGGGTTTAATCCTATGGTCTAAATCACTAGCCTAATCTATAAATAAGACCCTAACCTACCCTAAATCACTCATTATTCATTCTAGCAACTAAACTATGTCAAAATCAAACCTCTCATGGCCTCCACTCTCTTCATACAAATTCCTAAATCAATTTCTAAGAGATTTCCATGCATACAAGTGTATTTAGGCTTGTATGATCCTCTTTAGCTTGCATTAAAGTCTTGTTTCTTTATTGGCATCATAAAGGAGGAGTCTTGATCAAGTTTGCTTGCATTTTGGGGTTTTAATTAGTTGCATAAGGGGTTTCTTACATTTGCTATACTCATTTGAGTCCGCATAAGCATTGTAAGCCCTATTCCTTTCATACTTGAACTTTAAAGTTAAATGTATGATATGCAAGTTTTCTATCATATGTTATGCAAGTTTTGTATGCAAGTTTGATATGCAAGTTGTCATATGTTATGCAAGTTGATATGCAAGTTTATCATGTTGTAATATGCAAGTTTGTTTATGCAAGTATGATATGCAAGTTGACATATGTTATGCAAGTTTGTTTATGCAAGTATGATATGCAAGTTGTCATATGTTTATGCAAGTATGTTATGCAAGTTTGGGATGGTCATGTGGTTCATGTTATCAAGTTATGCATGCTTTTGGGCCTAAAAATGTGATATGCAAGTGTATGATCACATGAACCTTTCATATGCCACCATGTTGAACTTGTGGCTCTAACACTTTTATGTCATGATTATGCCAAGTTCCCTCTTTCTATCCTTTATGCGCTATTGCGATATGTAAGCGATGGGATTGCGTTTGGGGTTGGGTAAACTTAAAAGACATAAAAACATGAGCTTGGGAATTTACCTATTAAGTTAGGTCTACCCATTGGGAATTTACCTATTAAGTTAGGTCTACCCAATTGCTTGAAAACTTGTAATGAGATGGACATGACACTTAGAAAAGATAAGTGTGGCCAACTCGAGGTTGGGTTGAGTTTGTAGCGTAAACCTACCCGGAACCGACCGGCTTAACTAGTTGCTACAAACAATAGGACCCAATGTGAGAAGTTGGTCATGTTGTACCTTGGACCCGAGGTTAGACCAAGTTGTGGTGTAAAGCTACCCGGACCCGCCCGGCTTAACTAGTAACCACAACAAAGTCTAATGTGAGAGGTTAAGGCGCATTAATTAATGCCTCATGATTAGGGTTAAGTCATGGACCATTTAATACTTAACCAATTTGGGCTCGGTTGGTTTATCGGGGTTAAGTCGTGAACTCACCGTTACACTTAACCAAGTTAATCCATGATTAGTGAAGGGGTTAAACCATACTTAACCCACTAGAGAAATCCTAGTAATGGGGGGGTCCACTCTGCAGTAATCCCAAGTTTGTATCATCAAGGCCCTAGGGACTAGGCTAGGGAGGGGGCACGATTACTGGGCTGGAGGTAAGCGACCAAAAGCGACGGCCGAGTGGTACGCCGGTGTAGTTCTGGGCGGACTCTGGTCGTGCACATAGTCCGTAGCCGGAGAAATCAAGCACGGGTACCGGTAGATCGAGACTGTGCACTCATGTTTATGGTGTCCAGGGGTTGACACCCTAGGGCTTGATACACCCGACGGGTGGACCCGGCACAGTTCGACTACATTCATGTTTGGGCCGTATTGACACCAACATGTGACGAGTTAGGCTTAGGGAGCCGATCGACTAGACCGTTGGGTTGGACCTCGTGGTAGGGTCACTTCATGGACCTCGTGGTAGGGTCACTTCATGGACCTCGTGGTAGAGTCACTTCATGGGCCTCGTAGGAGGATCACTTCATGTTATTGGGCCAAAGCTTGGGCCGTGGGATCAATACTTGTATATCCAAGTCATGTTAGTTTGCTAGTACACCCGTGGTGCAAAACCTTAATCTTGATTATGTGATGACACCTTTATCTACCTTGATAGTTAATCATCATGTTGTTATCCTTATGTTCATACCTGCTGCTCATGTCAGTTAACTTTATCAGTTTACATTGATTGTAGTAGGGCTTACTCAGTCTTTTTGACTGACCTGTTTTCTTTCGCCTCTTTTCTTCCGTTCCCCCCCCCCAGGTTCTCAGGGAGGGAATACAGGAGCTTAGCTTGGATCCTACCTGCTTTGTTGGATAGCTCATGTATGCTTTGGATTTGAGCTCGCTATGGTTTTTCTGCTTTGGGGATAGCTACTTATGTTTTTCTGTTCAGTTTCAGATGATGTTGTTTTTATGTACTAGACTTATTTATTTGGAAAATTGACATTATGATGTACTAGACTGGTTTGAAATGGTTTAAAAATCTTCCGCTGTTTTATCCATGTTATTTACTCTGTTTACTCATATACATATGTTCTTGTTCTGTCTTGATATATCATTATGCATGTTTACCTGATTCAAACGCCCCTCCAAAGTCAGAGTGCTTGCAAGAGACACCCTGGTGGAGGTGGGGTGTTACAGCCATAAAGTGTATGGAACAAACATTCTGCATCAAAATATAATTAACAACTTTTCTGCAAAGGACAGATTGCCTATAAAAGAAAGAATAAACAATCGGTCAAATAGCAATGCTTTGGAATTGCTGCTGTGTAGCTCAGAGTGTGAACATCAAATCATCTACTTTACAATTACAGATAGCTATCAAAACCCACGTATATAGCGAAGAACATAATTGAAAAAGCAAGAATAACATTAATAGTATATATAGCAGGAATGCAAAAATAGAAATTTTCAAGCAAAATTACTCCCACAAGAGTCATACTAAAATTGACCATTTTGTTCCGCAAGCAATTGTTAAGCAAATCAAACTTCTATAGTAAATTCCACAACAAAATTTGCTATCATTGCACCATCTTTTTTCAGCTACTTACACACAAGTAACGTCTCTACATGTTTCATCTATGTTTTCTCACCTTAGAGAATTTCCTACTTCGTTAAAATTCAAAGCAGTTCCGTAATACTGCATAGTATCCTGAATGAATGGTCAATAATATGTTTATGGTTAATTGGGAAATAATGTTTCTCAGGTTTTAATGGAATAGCCAGATTACTCAATCATTACAACGACCATTTGATGTCTCAACCAGTATACTTTTTGACATGTTTTCAAAAAAGACTTCAATCATAAACCGCAGAGTTCAAATTTTAATTCAAAACTGAATTTAAATCATACAATAACATTCAAAATCCATTGTTGTAGAAAAGTACACATTTAACCTGACATATGCTGATACCGATGCTCAGGACTCTGTACTTAACGTCAACATGCCACTAGAATATCATGCCTCTCAGTTGACCAGTTCGTGCTCAAGAGCTGCTCTTCAGTCATCCATACAACTCCAGCACTCCAGCCAGGTAATATTCCTGCCAATGCTGATTAACCTGCCACTCTAGTATGCTCCACTCATGTTGAGACCGCTGCAAAACATCAAAGTTCCCTTAATTCGCCTAGCCCCAATGCTGCGCTTTCTGACAAACTTGAAACTCATGGTGAATCTACCAGTATCAGAACTAAACATGCATAAGAGTAAACGATGATAATATTAAAAATAAAACTACAGGTGATATAGATATGGTCACTAAGCCAGTGTGTGGAACCAATATACAATGCACACAAAACAAAGGCTAAGAAGCTCAAAATGTCTAAATCGAGCACTACATCCCTAGGCAGCTCCAATGCTAGGGGAAATATCGATCGTTAATGTCATTCATAATCTGGAATGCAAGGGGGTTAAACTTTCATACAATAAAATTATTCCAGGAAGAGTCTTCTTATTATGACAAGCAACAATCGCCTTATCCGCCTCCTCTTTACTCCGACATGTAAAAAAATAGCAACCTACAATATTCATTAAAAAGCCAAGATCTCCAGCCCGAAACAAAACATAATTCGAAATCCAAATTTTGAATAAGAACCTCGAGACGCCTTGGCAGTCTTATCTTTGATAAGGTGGACCTCAACGACCATAGTGAATTTTTCAAACATCGAAATCAGTTTAGATTCTGTCATCTACTTTGGAATCTAACCGATTAACACTCTCATTTTTGTGTTCGCTCTCAGTTTCAGCTTCAGACATTGTTGCCATCTTCTCGCATTACTTATTCACTGAAGCAATTTCCTTGTTCACTATACTAGTGTTTCTAATCTTAACAGAATTTTTAACAATGGCAAATTCACTCATGAATTATGATACACAGTAACAAGGAAATGGATTGTTGGCATGCACTCAACTTGAAAAACTGACTCAAATACCAATCTGGGTCAAATTACGTGACTTGAAGTTGGAACATTGGAACATAGAGGCACTGAGTAGGATAGCAAGCCAGATTGGCATTCCCATCCTAATAGATATTAAAATTACTATTAACAACAAGTTTGAGATACTTAGCTTAGCTGAAGAAGAAGAGGTTGCCGATCAGGCTAATCGACCCAATCAAGAAGAGTTCAGCCCTGCGCATGAAGAATTTACAAGTGAGACAGAATCCATAAAACACACTGCATAACATATTGATGAAACAGGAGAAGAGCATGGACATGAGACTAAGTTTGAAGCATTTTTATCAACCAATCCTCTCTACGAGCAGGAAATTAAGGCATCTTCATCCAACACTGCTTCTACTTCCAGCACTACAAACTAACCATGACACCACATCACTTATATCACCAAAATCATTTTCATTTTCAGTTTTCAAATTAGAATTCACATCTTCAATGGTGGTGTCCTTAGCCATAAAATTGCCTTCTTCAAAATCTCCATTTGTTGATAACTCAACTTCCTCCCTGTCCACTTCTGAGTTACTATTAACTTTGTTGCAATTCCCTGTGCAGTAATCATTGGTCTACAGAAAGCAAACAAAAATAAATTATATATCAAAAAACCAACAAAAATGTTGCAAACTGGACAAATAAAACATAATTTATGTTACAGTAAATAGAAAATCCAGTTCTAGCACAAGCTGATGAATAAAGATTTCATAATTTGAGCTAAATATATATTTATACAATACTTTAACATATGTTTTGATTTACTGAACAAACTCTCTATATCAATTTTTATCTAACTTTAAAATTGTTGAAATGATTGGTTTTTAACGTTAAAATCCCTAAAAATGTATTTATATTATAAGTCGAATGACTTCTTAAAAAATACGTCATATAATGTAACTGTGCTTTGTATAAATAAAAGCTGAAAAACTATATATAGATTATAAGATTTCATAGATTAGTGCATTTCGCTTATATAATGAATTGCTTAAACTAAAATAGTCAATGATACAAGAAGAACTAGACATTGAAAAATGTTTCTTTTAAGGATATTTTTATACGTGCCGAAGTATTAGTAGATTATGAAAGAAAATAATATCTCATCTACAAATAGATTTTGCAAGCAAAACTATCTAGTCGACGAATTATGAAATTAGACGCTATTATTTGAGATATCTTACATGTGTTTCTTGCTCATAAGTGTTCACAAAATATTATAGTTTCAATTATAGCTGGAGAATCAATTAACATGTTTCATCACTGTATATGCAAGTATACATAATACAAGGCTCTAGGAATTTTCCAGGTCATAACATAGCAAATTTGTGCTATGTACTTAGAAAAACTTGTAGCTTCCATGCAAAATAATATAACGATGGGATGGGGATGCAAAGTTATGAACTGAATTTATTTGTATTCTAGTTTAGAGGGAAACATGGATATATGATTTGTCTATCGATAAGCTAATTAACTGATTATAAAGTGTTAAAATTAAGTCTTTGATCAGTCTACTAACTTGCTAGTTAATACTTCAGTTTTTATACTACAACGTAGGCATAATTCCATCTCCAAAGAAAATGTCGCCTTTTGCTATGAATCATAAATCTAAAGCAATTTTACAGAGCTATTGAATAAAAGTTCAAGTGATGTCTCAATCATTTAAAACACGATACTTCACATATTAGAACACCAAGATCAAGTTTAACAGTTAGGATGTATGAAAAATATTTTATAAGCCTAAAGTGAAGAAATGATTGATTAATTAGTTGGCAGGACATGTTCTCTTTCTCTAAAAATAAGCCCACCCCCACCACAGTAGGGGGGAGATGCAAAATAAACTGCATATGAGTTAAATCGACAACATGCTATACATAAACCATGGTATTAAAAATAAACAGAAATACAGACTACAGATAAGTTAAATGTAAGAGATGCATAAAACAAGTCATGCTATTGAAAACTTTTCCAACAATATTGAGCTGCTGAAGTTGAAGTTGAAATGCTAATCACACTCTAAGAAAAATACGTTAATAAAAATAAATCAGCTAACATCATCTCAATGCTCATTTCTTTCAATTTTGCTGGTCTATCATTTCCAAAGCTATTTGTGAAGCAATTCATAAATATAATCTGGTGAACCGACTGTTAAAAAAGGACTAAACCATGCTACTCAAAGCATTTTACCGTGTTCTACTTCAAACAAGCAGTCACCAGTAAAAACCAAAAAACAATTTTTTTTCATAAAACTACTGATTCTACAGGTTTCGCTGGAATTATAGGCGACAATTAAGAAGAAAAAGGTTTCACTTCCAATGAAATTAAGGTGAAAAGCAATGACGGATGTGCCATTGACATACAAAAAGGGTAACCAGTCCTTCGGAAAACTTGTTGATTCAAAATCACAAAAATAGAATACTACTAAAGAAGCTGTAATTAATATTAGATCTCAGCCACCCATTTTTGGTTTACACATGCATTCTTGTTACTGCAGCTTATCTCAAGAAAAAGGTTGCAAAACTAATTTTCATCCTTGTTCTCGCAGCTTGTTCATTCTCGTTAATTTTTTAATTTCATCAAAAATCTAAGTTAATTATTCAAACACTTGATTTTTTTTATAACTAATCCAAAACAACTAAAAAGCTAATATTCAAATCCACTTATAAATGAAAATATAAAGACTTGTTTGGACTCAAGAATGAAAAAAAATGGAAAAGTAAACTAAAAAAGCCACTACTACTAAGAATACTCTTGATGAGTATGAAATCTAAAGTACATGTATATATGTTGTATAAGAAAATGATTAACTTGCACGTGAACAACCTAGATTTAACAATTGTTCATCAAATATATTTAATCTAACATCTAACGGCTTCCGATTATTTTGCATGTTAACAACCACAACAATTGGGCATTCTGACATGTTTTTATCATTGAAGCTAAGGTATTCACAAATTTTACTTGTTTTTTGAAAAAAAAAGGAAGAAAGGTAAGACAAAAAGGAAAACTAGTTAAAAGAAAAAGAACTCCCTTTTATGTAAAAGAAATACTATTTGTATTTATTGTACATATATGCTAGAAATCAGTTACCATATTTTTCACCTTTAATCCTTGGTCAATGAATCTTATTAGTCATTAGTGAATAATGTTCTTCATACCATATGACTATCACATGCTATTAAAATTGTGAGCCCATAGTATTTCCATTAATCACATCATTTTGATAAACAATAACATTTATACTTCATTATGTTTTCTCATTTTAAAAACACAAATTTGTAGATGCTACTGTTATCATTATCCTCTTGATTAATCTAGTAAACATAGTCTTGGGTATCACTCAATGGGAACTGCCATGGTTTGAAGGCCACACTAAATATATATTGATTGCCTGAAGAAGGCATAGTTTAAATGAGCTCAACTTTTGTAACTGTTGCAAATGAGCTGTACTTTCATAAAACCATCATAAAATGTATATGCAAATGATTTATATATAAGAACTCTAATACTTACACTTCTTGAAGTAGAATCAATCTTGTCTCTATGTATAATTGACCAGGGTATAAAACTACAACTAAAATATCGTAGGTAATAGTAGTCCAACTTAATATATGTTACCTATGCACACACAAAAAACCAGAAACATAAAACTATTGCAATTATGTTAAATACTCACCAAATTTCATTATATTTTCTACACATCATAAATAAATGGGGTTAAATAGATAACCTCAAATTCTCGACTATTATGTTAGCTTGAAAATTGGGGATAAAGGTATCACGACATCGTAATCAAGGGTGTAATAACATGTGAGACAAGAAATTAATGAATAGATGAAGAACCATAAGTGGAGAAAAATAATATAACCAATTTGTAGTACCTCTCTCATGGCTGTTCGAATTGAAGAGGCGCTAATCTTGGGTTTTAGGCGATTGAGACGATCGCTTCTTCTTGTTTAGGGATTGGGATCCACGTTAGCTCGATGTTAGCATAGTGGTGGCACATGAATGGGATCGACAACGGCCATGGTCTGACAAGCGGTGGCGTGAATGTTGTTAATTTGAGCAGTTTAACAAAACAGACGACGATGGCTAGGGCTTGTTTTACAGAAGCGATGAGATAAGAGGAGCGAAAGGAAAAAAGGCCCAAAGTTACAGCTTCCCACACAAAAAAATAATTCCCGCCTTTTATTTATTATACAGCATTGAAAAGACCGTCTACATATTATATAGCGTCGAACAAGCTGACCTAGTTAGCGTTGGAGAGAAGGAATAGTAAAACGCTATACGTTGATGCTATCCAATGTTGATTTTGTTGTAGTGGCAAAAAGAAGTGCAAATAGAGTAAAAAAAAAGTCTAAGAAATATACATTTCCTCTCCTCCTTTTCCGGGCTTGAGACCGGCATCAAATGAAGTAACATTTGATGGCGGAGTTAAAAATGGGGTTTTTTTTTTCTGGTGTTATTGCGACATGTTTATAGACGTTAATGCTTGTGAATAGGGGGAATAAGGTGGGGAAAACATTACTGCTTTTAAGTGCAGGAAAAAAAGTGTGAACATTGGATGAAGCAGACATGTAAATGCAAAAGTGCAAATAGATAGATGTCGTTAACAATTGTTATTACTTTGTGTGAAGTAAAGATAGTACGATAACAAAATGCCTAACTCATGTTTGAAGTACATGTTAGTAAAACATCCTTGTAAACCACATTTATCGTATGCGTACCATCTTTTCGTGGAATGTTTCCATGTTGCACTAAAAAAATTGTTGTTTGTCGTGGAATACCTTTGGATAAGGCTACATATATCTGACTGTGGGTGAAAACATGTTGCTGTAGGTAGATGCCTACAGTCGGGATGGTTTGTCCTTGCGATTTGTTAATCGTAAGAGCAAACGCCAGTTCATTAGGAAATTGTTTTCTAATAAGTGTGAAAGGCATGCTAACATTTTCCGAAGGCTTTAATGGTATTCGGGGAATAAATACTCTTGTACCACGGAAATGACCAACTGCAATTTCTGCATCAATAAGATTTCTATGGAAAACATGGCATATTAACCTTGTTCCATTACATAATCCTATCTTAGGGTCAATATTGCGAAGAAGCATAATTGGACAACCAACTTTAAGACAAAGTTTATGTGGCAGTAATCCACTTGGGGCAAGAGAATTTAAGAATTCATGTTGGTACAAATTATGTGTGTCCTCTTCAACGGAGTCAAATGAGTAGTACGTAAATTTTGTACCGGGAAACATGTCAACAACAGTATTATTAATAGCATCAACAATATCATTTGTGGGGGCCAAAATGGCTCTATTCAAAATAGAAGTAGCGTCATATACTGTATCACTAATCGCTGGGGAAACATGATCAATTAACGAATAAATAGGATTTGCATTGTTCGACGATATAATAATATCATCAGGGAGTTTTATCATGTCATCATGCACATATGGTTCATCTCCGTTTCCAATACGTAAAACAAAGGTAGCATATGAAGGATCATGTATAGCACGCATATTTTGTGTCAAGTGGAAAACCTGTACGTGTGACCATACGTATGATTGTGTAATGCATGCATCAACTGTTTCGGCTCTAGTACCATTTTGGACAATGGGCAAAACTTGTCGAAAGTCACCACCTAAAATAACGATTTTGCCATCGAATGGTTTGTCTGTATTACATATATCTCTAACTTTTTTGTCTACAGCCTCAAAAGCATGTCGATGAGCCATTGTAGCTTCATCCCATAGAATGATTGTGGTTTCATGAATAAGTTTTGCAAGATCAGATTGTTTAGGAATGTAACAGGTGGAAGAAGAGTCAAGCAGTATTGGTATTTTAAATCTTGAATGGGCAGTTCGACCATCGGGCAATGCTAAAGCAGCAATTCCCGATATGGCAACTGCAAGTGCAATTAGACCTCTACTTCGTGAGTGAGCTAAAATAGACTTATACAAAAATGTTTTCCCTGTATCCCCCGGCCCATCTATGAAAAAAAGAATTTATGTTATCAAGAATAGAGTTCATGATAACATCAAATGCATGTCTTTGTTCTGAATTTAAGGAATTAATAGAGTCAATTTCTTCTTCTGGTACATGGACAGATTTTTCATTGAAGACAGCACTACAAATATTATTGGCGGACCCGAAATTAACAGAAGAAATTGGAAAATCATAGTCAAAAACTGATTTGTTGTACTGCTGTAGCAAACTGTTAAGGTCTGCTAGACAAACATGAGTGAAATATGTAATGTCGGTAATTGAAAATGTATGTCGATAGTCTTCAATCATGTATTCAAACAAAAAATCCCATATTTTACGCACATGATTTGGTTTGCAATAAACTAAAATTGTAACAAATAATCTTCTAAATGCAGTTGGCATATGTGTGTTAGAAGCATCTCGTAAACAGTCATACATATCGTCATCATTTTCTAATAAGCCTCTACGTTCAGTGGCTTCTTTGAATGTGCGGTATTCTGTTCCTTGCACGGTACGTAAATCAGTAAAAGATAAGGTGCCTCTAACGTGTGTAAAGAGTAATCTCAAGAAATATCGATCACCTTCAGTGGGTGAAACAGTATAAATTTTACCTAAAACCCTACGATTATTTTATCTACGAATCCATAACTTATGTTTTTTGTCCCACCAATATCTTTGTGGGAACTCGTGGTAAAAGTACTGTCTTGCCTCTTCATCGCTAACGTTTCTACTAAAATATTCAGTAAGCATAGTTTTTGTTCTACTTTCATTGTTTAGTATATCGTTCAATTGTTCGGATGAAGAAAAATGCAGTTGCTGTCTATTTGGCAAATGGATTTGCTAACCAATAACAGAAGGTATAATGTTTTTAAGCTGGAACTTAAAGATTCTCCATAAGGACTCAGGTGGACAAACCCAGCGAGCGTTAGCAAATTTAGATATTTCATCGTTGTTATCGACTGTTGAGGCTGAAACACCCACCGAAACATGGTCAGACCCTTTGTACACATACTTGTAAAGATACTTGACGGATTTAATACTTGAACATATTTCAACATTTAAATGATAGTCATATTTTAGTAGTAAATACGGGTTATATGGCACTTCCCAACGATTGTCAATTGTGTTATTCGTTGAATTATTTTGTGTCATGTTATCACGTCTCCTATATATTGGATATGAGTCGTTTCCTTGTACGGTAACAGGAGCAAATGGTTTTGGAAATCCTTTTTTGCACTCACCAGTTTTCATGCATGTGGCATTAGTGTTAAAATGTCCGCACGGATGATGAATCATGTGTTTTAGAACAGCCGCATGTAAATCAGGTTCTAATTCTTTACATGAAATTTCAGCTCTAACAACGGAGTCATACTCATCGGGATTAGTAATCTTATCATTGTCAGCGACAATTATTAAAACATGTGTGTGTGGCAATCCCCTTTTTTGAAATTCAACAAAGTATACATGTGCGATAACCCTGCCTAAAACGCCTATGTCAAATAATTCATGTTTTAATTGTTCTAATTTAGCACGGAAAATTCTAGTTGTTATGTCGGGTCTATCTTGCGGTAGTTGCCCGGGAAGCAGTTCGTTAAGTATTTCAGGTCATTTAGCATTACATGTCATCATAACAAAAAATCAGGTTTTCCATACCTTTGCACTACGGCCATTGCATCTTGATAGCGTTGATGCATATCTCGTGGACTATCAATATCAAATGACAGAAGAAATTTTTTTATTCCTACATTAGCTGCCAATGACATTGCAGAAGCAGATGTAATATAAGAATGTATGAAGCAAGCATAAAATAAGTATGTAGGGAAGCGTTAGAAAATGTAAACTACCGGTCGACGTTTCGCCTGCGATCACTGCATCCTGCAGGCCTTGATACAAATCAGCCCTTATTTTATCTTGATGAGTACGAACATATCTCAGTCTCATCGTTTCAATTTTAACATACATATCTACCACATATTGTTGTAAAAGCCGGCCGGCAAGCAAGAGAAGCGATGTGTCTCCAGGTCTTATCTACGAGAAAACGAATGTATTACAGAATGTAAAGGTCAGCTACAAAAAAATAAAATGAATGTGGAGAGTGAGTTAATGAAACAGAATTACAGCATTACGTAAAAGAAGGTATGAAATGGGAAGTAATGTGAATCTAGAAGATAAAAAAGAAATAGTAGTAATAATAAGATGCATATGAAATTATAAGTATGTACTGTGAAACAATTGTGAACAAATGTAGCATGATATAAGTGGGGCACAACATAGTGTCAACATAAGGTAAAATAAGTGTGTAATGTTGAGACATAACCATTTAGATCGAAGATTGTAAAAATAGATTTAAGTTCATCAGGTGTTGACATTTGATTTTGAATTACCATAAACATACCTATGTAAGGTGTGAGTAATAAGATGCACAACTAATTTCATTGTCTCCACTATCGTGTAAGCTCAAATCCCAACCACGGTGACCACAGGGTAGCAATAAGGGTACTGAAGTGGATCATAATATCCAGCTGTATCTGGAACCCATTGTAGATTTCCAGAATGTGTTTTGACAATTATGTCTCTACCTTGTAAATCATCGGTTTCATCGCCTACAATTATGGCGGCAACTTGTGATGCAGCAGGCATCTCATGAACATGTCGATCAATTGTGATCTCTTATATTTTAATTCTGCAAAGGTGCATATCTGGACGTCGTCCCAGCTGATGTAGAACGGAAACCAATGGGTTAACTGAATTCATAACATCTGTTATAATTTGAAGTAGCTCAGGTCTTAAAACAACATTATCCAGCTGTCGATTTTCAGTTTCATGTTCAGTGTCGTAAATGTATAGCTGTAAATATCGTGGTCCGGTTCCGTCAGCAGGTAGCACACTGCCAATACGGTGGTAGATGGAACCATGAGCACGATATGAGTAAACTCCATCCATTCCATTAGCCAAATTTTGGTCAATTTTAGCACCATTGATGTGAAAGCAAACGCATTGTTGTACGATCTTATATTAGTTCGGAAGTGCGTGCCAACTTCGGTTTGATCAGTAAACAGGGCAATCAACTGGGGAGGTGCAGAAGGTAGAGACATACGAATCATACCATTTGAACAGCAGGAACTTGAAGTTTCAAAAGCAATTTTTTTTGCTGTGCAGAAGGTACATATTGTTGGTTGTGGGAGGACATGTTTGCGAAAGGCACGGTTGGCTACAAAATTTCGTGTGCAGTTAAGGGATATTCTCAATGTTTCAAGCGGAACAACATTATTATCAACTGGTTGAATAAGAGTGAAAAATAAGTTAAAATGCCATATAAATGCACGGTACGAGATGAATGCAACAGAATTTATGAATATCATATGAAATAGTACCAGTGATAGGTCCAGCTTGTTGTGCAGTAGACTGAAGTCGTTGTGAACGACGTCGTTGTCTATGGTTAGCCAGATGTTGTTCATGTTCATCGACAGACATCCAAGCACGTCTAGCTCGCTAAGAAAGGCGTCTATGTTCTCGCTGTTCACTATCCATGGGGGTAATGAACAAAGTTGAAAGAGTAGAAGCATATGAGCAGAAGATGTAACAACCCGTATTTTAATAACATGTTATAACCATAAATCAAGGCAGAATTAAATTTTAAAATAAGAACCAAGGGAGACAGGTTGCGCCATTGCATTCATCTCGAAATTCTGCATGAAATCGAGTCCGAGTTTTCGAAAATCGGAGTTCGTATGACCAAGTTATGACCCTTAGAAGTTTCAAGAATTTGAATAAAATAAAACAGCTCGAAAATAAAGCCAGAAAATTCGAAATTCAAACCCAGAGAAGGCTGGCGGGAAAATTCCCGCCCATATACCCAGGTCGACTGGGGAGTCGACCTCCCCCCAACCAGGTCGACTGGGGTGTCGACCTCCCCATGACCAGGTCGACTAGGGAGTCGACCTGGGGGTCGACCTGCCTCCCGAATCTATTTCCTGAACCAGATGCATTCTAATGTATTTAGACTTGTTTCGTGACCAGATTCGTCTGCTTAACCCTATATAAACAGCCCCCTAACCTCATTCTCTCTACACCATTTCATTCTGTCCTTATGCTACCTATGTGAAAATCAAAATGATAATATTTAAATTAAAAGTGACTACTTCTTCGTCAAGGCAACATCTAGGAATTGCAAATTGGGGGGTTTCAACTAGAACAAGACTGAACAAATAGAGATTCAACAACTACAATAACCGTTTCCAAAATCAAATCTCTGCACTCTAATTCTCGATCCACGCTCTGTAAGTTCTAGTTACTTTGAGATTGAAACTTGTTAAATTTGATATGGACATGGAATAAAATGAAATTGGACCTAAGCTTGATTATCTAATTGGATCTGTTCTTGTCTCTTCTTGAATCTACGATTTTGGGTTATTTCTTATCGACTGAATCATGCCCATTCATGTTGTTGGACCTAGTTTATTATTTAAATGCTAGATTGTAATATGAATTCTTGGACCTTGGCTTGATGATAAGACTTTTTCACCCTATTCTCTCTTGAATCTTGAATTTGGATTAATGCAAGTCTACCTATGTTCCTAAACCTTGGTTTTCATATTGTTGTTCTAGATCCTATTCACATGCCTATGATGTGTTAAACTATTATACACCAATCCTGTTGAACATATGATTTGGATTATAATCTCATGCCTATTCACAGGCCCATCTTTTTCATGATTTCCTTGTTTATCCCTTTTTGAATTAATCTCGATACGCGCATGGTAGGAATACGATTTGGGGATATTGGACAAAACATGAAGATTCACTTAGACATGAATTGTTAATTGACATGAATTAGCTTGGACATGAATTGGCATAACTTGAACACGAAAGCGATTGTAAACTTGATAATTGACATGAATGTGAATTGTGAACTTGGAACGTAATTAGAGAAAATAGAATCTGGTAGTCAAACCATGTTTTTAGGAAATTGTGGAACGCGACAAATAGGATGAAATTGATACGATGGGAATAACTTGAATACAAAATTGACTATGACTTGATAGTTGATATTGGACATCAAGAAGGTACGTAAACATGCTTATGAACGTGAAAATGGCCAACTCGAGGTTGGGTTGAGTTTGCAGTGTAAATCTGCCCGGAACCGCCCGGCGAATCCAGTGACTGCAAACAATAGGATCCAATGTGGGTAGTTGGTCATATCGCGCTTAAGACCCGAGGTTAGACTAGGTTGTGGTGTAAATCTGCCCGGAACCGCCCGGCGAATCCAGTGACCACAACAACTAGTCTAATGTGAGAGGTTGGGGTGCATTAATGAATTAATGCCACATGATAGGGTTAAGTCATGAACCGCTTGAATATACTTAACCAATTTGACATGATGATTTGATAGGGTTAAGTCATGTACCGCTTGAATATACTTAACCAATTTGACACGATGATTTGATAGGTTTAAGTCATGAACCGCTTGAATATACTTAACCAAATTGACACGATGATATGATAGGGTTAAGTCATGAACCGCTTGAATATACTTAACCAATTTGACACGATGATTTGATAGGGTTCAGTCATGAACAGCTTGAATATACTTAACCAATTTGACACGATGATTTGATAGGGTTAAGTCATGAACCACTTGAATATACTTAACCAATTTGACATGATGATTTGATAGGGTTTAGTCATGAACCGCTTGAATATACTTAAACAATTTGACAGGATGATTTGATAGGGTTAAGTCATGAACCGCTTGAATATACTTAACCAATATGACACGATGATTTGATAGAGTTAAGTCATGAACCGCTTGAATATACTTAACCAATTTGACACGATGATTTGATAGGGTTAAGTCATGAACCGCTTAAATATACTTAACCAATTTGACACGATGATTTGACAGGGTTAAGTCATGAACCGCTTGAATATACTTAACCAATTTGACACGATGATTTGATAGGGTTAAGTCATGAACCGCTTGAATATACTTAACCAATTTGACACGATGATTTGATAGGGTTAAGTCATGAACCGCTTGAATATACTTAACCAATTTGACACGATGATTTGATAGGGATAAGTCATGAACTGCTTGAATATATTTAACCAATTTGACACATGATTCGTAGGGCTAAGTCATGAACTTGAACGACAACACTTAGCCAATTTGACATGACACGCAGGCGGGTTAAGTCACGAACTTGAATGACAACACTTAACCAACTTGACATGCTAGACTGATGGGGTTAAGTCTCGAATTTAAATGACAACACTTAACCTACTGGATGGAAACCCTAGTTACGCGGTCCTTTTCAGCAGTAACCCAGTAGATGTATCACGGTACCCTGGAACTAGGCAGGGTGGGGCACGATTACTAGGCTGATTGTAAGCGACCAGAACGATGGCTGAGTTGGTGCGCCATTGTAGGTTCAGGCGGACTATGGTCGTGCACGTAGTCCAGAGTTGAAAAAGCAGGCATTGGGCACCGGTAGGTTTACACTGTGCGTGCTTGATTCGTGTCGGTGGTCGGCACCCTAGGGCTTGATACACCCTATGGTGGACCTAGCACAGGTGATACATTTCGTGATTGGGCCGTATGACACAGACACATAAACGAGCTAGGACTTGTAGGGAGCCGATCGATTAATAGATCGTTACGTGGAAAAAGGGTGTTGTTCGTTAGGTAGCATAATCCCTAGTGGCCCTAGGTGGCATAAACCCTAATCGAATCTAGAAAACGTTCAATAGGTAGCATAATCCCTAGTGGTCCTAGGTGGCATAAATCCTAGTTGAACACGCGATAGTTCATGATAAGGAAACCTAGCCAGAACAAGGGTGGCAGTCCAAATGATTTCAAGAATGATGGCACTACGTTGAAGTAGTATAGAAACACGTGATGAAACCCGTACGATATACGGCAAGGAACTGTACATATACATAGAAAGGATGATACGGGTTGGGTGCTAGTACAGTTGGTGCAGAGAATGTTAAACATGCGATGCTATGCGTAGTTTATCTGGTTAGCCTAGTTTATCTTGTTACCGTAGTTTATCTTGTTATCTTAGGTTAACTTGTCTATCTTGTCATCATCCTTATGTTTACTTTCAGTTTATACATGTCATGTTATCTTTACTTGTTTCTATGCAGAAAGTCACTAGGACTTACCAGTCTTTATGACTGACCCGTTTTCTTTCGCCTCTTTTTCTTCCATTCCCCCCTCCTGGTTCTCAGGGAGGAAACACTACTACTTAGTTTGGACTTCTTTCTGCTTCAAGATCATCATATATGGCTTGGACCTTTCTTGGCTATGGCTGCTTTACTGTTTTACTTGGGGAATGATTTATGACCATGGTTTTATGCTTCTTTGCTATTGCAAGACACATTTCGATGTATTGGATTTAATGTAAAAGGCTTTAGACCTTTCTAGATTTTAAAGCAATGAAATTTGGTTCTTCTTCCACTATTTTATATGATCTGTCTTGTAATATTTCTGTGTATGTTTACCTAAATAATGCTCCACCAAAGCTAGTGCATTCCCTTTGTGAGTGACCCTGACGGAGGTGGGGTGTTACATTTGGTATCAGAGCAGAAGGTTACCAGACTGGGCAAAAGTTTTTAAAACCTTTTGAAATCATTTTCAAAACCATTTACAAAGAAGCATTTTTCAAGAAAAGTTTTGTTTTACGAAAGGCATATTCCCCAAAGCCATATGCACTATCTTTTGATTCTCTCCTTGTGTCTCTTCTCTCTTTCTTTTTCACCATAGTTTGTAGGCATACGACACTTGTCGGAGGGCAAAGGAGTGCCCAATCTCCATCAGTAGCCGCAGTAGTTCCATCTGCGCCTAATACTATTTCAAGCTTTGTAGAGTTGCCGTGCGATGGAGGTAGATTTCGAGAAACTTGTCAACAAGCTATGCAAGAAAGAGTATCGTTAGTATGGTAAAAAGGGACATGTAGTTAAGTGTTATAGGACAAGGACAAGGGCAAAGAACAAGATCGTCGAGAGGGCAATTGTATGCTCTCATTACTAGCATACCTAAGAGAGGTGGTAATGTTTCTGTTGAAGGTTTAGTTTCATCCTGTTATAACTTGGTTTTTGTTCATCGCATCCTTTTAATTCCGCTTCGATAGTTGAGTCTCTGCACCTTAGTACTAGCGTAGTAGGGGATCCCATTTTTGTCTCAAATCCTGTTGGGAAATCGGCTCATTTATTCATGACTTGTTTGTACTAGTTCCATGGTAGTTAGACTCTTGACTTGCCTTGGTAATGCCCTCGAAGTCTAGTGTAACCCTTAGGGTTTTGTCATGCTTAGTTACCTAGAATCTCTTGATACATTTGTTGATCCGCTCGAGTAGTGTTCGCCACTAAGGCGGATGGTTCATTTCGCTTATGCATGAGTTATAGAAAATTACCTTAGTAAGTACATTTGGCAACATGGTTGGCATTTGTTTATTTTCAAGAGATAATTCATTTTGGAATACCTTCTAGTAAGTGAATGAGATCCAAGATTCACTAATGAATTTTGGAGAGCTTGCACGAAACCATGAGTACACAGTTATGTTTAAGCTGAGTGTACTAGAAAAAGAATAAGTGAAAGTGGAATGAGAGGCGATAGTGAAATGGGTTCCAACTCATATTTTGGAAATAGGAATTAAGAAGCTATGTAATGTGAAGTTAAATACGATCAAAGCACAATGGAGTTAAGCTCAAGGAAATGCGACTTAGAAGATTGAAGACTAGACACGCGCATCATATCTCTTTTTAAGAGTATATCCTTGATCCCTCTTTCCCTGTAGAGCTTACTTGCATGCTATATTTTATGAATATCCTCCCGGTCCTATTCTCAATCCTATTTCTGTTGCAAAACCCAATAGGGATCATCTGTTAGTAATGCATGTTGGGGTTTGAGGGTGTCCGCTGGGTTGAGTAATTCTTTGGGTGTCAGCCTGATGTTGATTTCGGTCTCCGGGTTGGTGCCTAGGGAGTTCTTCTCCTAATTGGTATATATGTGACATAGATTTCCAATTTTGACATTGCCTAATGGGCACAAAAATTTTACTTGCTTCTATCGTTCGACTATATCTTTAGGTAGGAACAATTGGGTGTAAACATGTGTTTGAGACATGTTATGGTTGATGTTTGCAAATGGTTGCAAGTGGTTTCTCGTGGTTGCATAACACACATTAGGCACTAGATCGGCTCAGTCACATTTTTATATTGCATATGCATAAATGTTTAAACTTGTATATGGATGGAAACTTGATATGCTATCATTTGGATGTTGCATATGAATGAATGTTTAAGCACTCACGTAGAAACTGTGAAAAGTAATAGGAATTTGCATACATGTTGGACTCATCGCACTAGCATACTTTGCATTAATGAGGTTTACTGAATCAGTAACCGCCTGATCTTTAGCATTAGATAAGTACATATACACACACTTTCCGGATATATACATACAGCATTAGGAATCTTTTAAGGACAATGATTGCTTGTGGATTATGTTTTGAGTAGATGGATGATGGATGGTAGGATACATTCTTCCTAACTTAGAGATTTCGGGGACGAAATCCTTTAAGCATGGGAGAATGTAACAACCCGTATTTTAATAACATGTTATAACCATAAATCAAGGAAGAATTAAATTTTAAAGTAAGAACCAAGGGAAATGGGTTGCGCCATTGCGTTCGTCTCGAAATTCTGCATGAAATCGAGTCTGAGTTTTTGAAAATCGGAGTTCGTATGACCAAGTTATGACCCTCAGAAGTTTCAGGTATTTGAATAAAATAAAACAGCTCGAAAATAAAGCCAGAAAATTCAAAATTCAAACCCAGAGAAGGCTGGCGGGAAAATTCCCGCCCATATACCCAAGTCGACTGGGGAGTCGACCTCCCCCCAACCAGGTCGGCTAGGGAGTCGACTGGGGTGTCGACCTCCCTATGACCAGGTCGACTAGGGAGTCGACCTGGGGGTCGACCTGCCTCCCGAACCTATTTCCTGAACTAGATGCATTCTGATGTATTTAGACTTCTTTCGTGACCAGATTCGTCTGCCTAACCCTATATAAACAGCCCCCTAGCCTCATTCTCTCTACACCATTTCATTCTGTCCTTATGCTACCTCTGTGAAAATCAAAATGATAATATTTAAATTAAAAGAGACTACTTCTTCTTCGTCAAGACAACATCTAGGAATTGCAAATTGGGGGTTTTCAACTAGAACAAGACTGAAAAAATAGAGATTCAATAACTACAATAACCATTTCCAGAATCAAATCTCTGCACTCTAATTCTCGATCCACGCTTTGTAAGTTCTAGTTACTTTGAGATTGAAACTTGTTAAATTTGATATGGACATGGAATAAAATGAAATTGGACCTAAGCTTGATTATCTAATTGGATCTGTTCTTGTCTCTTCTTGAATCTATGATTTTGGGTTATTTCTTATCGACTAAATCATGTCCATTCATGTTGTTGGACCTAGTTTATTATTTAAACGCTAGATTGTAATATGAATTCTTGGACCTTGACTTGATGATAAGACTTTTTCACCCTATTCTCTCTTGAATCTTGAATTTGGATTAATGCAAGTCTACCTATGTTCCTAAACCTTGGTTTTCATATTGTTGCTCTAGATCCTATTCACATGCCTATGATGTGTTAAACTATTATACACCAATCCTGTTGAACATATGATTTGGATTATAATCTCATGCCTATTCACAGGCCCATCTTTGTCATGATTTCCTTGTTTATCCCTTTTTGAATTAATCTCGATACGCGCATGGTAGGAATACGATTTGGGGATATTGGACAAAACATGAAGATTCACTTAGACATGAATTGGTAATTGACATGAATTAGCTTAGACATTAATTGGCATAACTTGAACACGAAAGCGATTGTAAACTTGATAATTGACATGAATGTGAATTGTGAACTTGGAATGTAATTAGAGAAAATAGAATCTGGTAGTCAAACCATGTTTTTAGGAAATTGTGGAATGCGACAAATAGGATGAAATTGATACGATGGGAATAACTTGAATACAAAATTGACTATGACTTGATAGTTGATATTGGACATCTAGAAGGTACGTAAACATGCTTATGAACTTGAAAATGGCCAACTCGAGATTGGGTTGAGTTTGCAGTGTAAATCTGCCTGGAACCGCCCGGCGAATCCAGTGACTGCAAACAATAGGATCCAATGTGGGTAGTTGGTCATATCGCGCTTAAGACCCGAGGTTAGACTAGGTTGTGGTGTAAATCTGCCCTGAACCGCCCGACGAATCCAGTGACCACAACAACTAGTCTAATGTGAGAGGTTGGGGTGCATTAATGAATTAATGCCACATGATAGGGTTAAGTCATGAACCGCTTGAATATACTTAACCAATTTGACACGATGATTTGATAGGGTTAAGTCATGTACCGCTTGAATATACTTAACCAGTTTGACACGATGATTTGATAGGGTTAAGTCATGAACCGCTTGAATATACTTAACCAATTTGACACGATGATTTGATAGGGTTAAGTCATGAACCGCTTGAATATACTTAACCAATTTGACACGATGATTTGATAGGGTTAAGTCATGAACCACTTGAATATACTTAACCAATTTGACACGATGATTTGATAGGGTTAAGTCATGAACCACTTCAATATACTTAACCAATTTGACACGATGATTTGATAGGGTTAAATCATGAACCGCTTGAATATACTTAACCAATTTGACACGATGATTTGATAGGGTTAAGTCGTGAACCGCTTGAATATACTTAACCAATTTGACATGATGATTTGATAAGGATAAGTCATGAACCGCTTGAATATACTTAACCAATTTGACACATGATTCGTAGGGATAAGTCGTGAACTTGAACGACAACACTTAGCCAATTTGACATGACACGTAGGCGGGTTAAGTCACGAACTTGAATGACAACACTTAACCAACTTGACTTGCTTGACTGATGGGGTTAAGTCTCGAATTTAAATGACAACACTTAACCTACTGGACGGAAACCCTAGTTACGCGGTCCTTTTCAGCAGTAACCCACTAGATGTATCACGGTATCCTGGAACTAGGCAGGGTGGGGCACGATTATTGAGCTGATTGTAAGCGACCAGAACAACGGCTGAGTTGGTGCGCCATTGTAGGTTCAGGCGGACTATGGTCGTGCACGTAGTCCGGAGTTGAAAAAGCAGGCATTGGGCACCGGTAGGTTTACACTGTGCGTGCTTGATTCGTGTCGGTGGTTGGCACCCTAGGGCTTGATACACCCTATGGTGTACCTAGCACATGTTACTACATTTCGTGATTGGGCCGTATGGCACAGACACATAAACGAGCTAGGACTTGTAGGGAGCTGATCGATTAATAGATCGTTACGTGGAAAAAGGGTGTTGTTTGTTAGGTAACATAATCCCTAGTGGCCCTAGGTGGCATAAACCCTAATCGAATCTAGAAAACGTTCAATAGGTAGCATAATCCCTAGTGGTCCTAGGTGGCATAAATCCTAGTTGAACACGCGATAGTTCATGATAAGGAAACCTAGCCAGAACAAGGGTGGTAGTCCAAACGATTTCAAGAATGGTGGCACTACGTTGAAGTAGTATAGAAACACGTGATGAAACCCATACGATATACGGCAAGGGACTGTACATATACATAGAAAGGATGATACGGGTTGGGGTACTAGTATAGTTGGTGCAGAGAATGTTAAACATGCGATGTTATGCGTAGTTTATCTGGTTAGCCTAGTTTATCTTGTTACCGTAGTTTATCTGGTTAGCATAGTTTATCTTGTTTTCTTAGTTTAACTTGCCTATCTTGTCATCATCCTTATGTTTAATTTCATTTTATACATGTCATGTTATCTTTACTTGTTTCTATGCTGAAAGTCACTAGGACTTACCAGTCTTTATGACTGACCCGTTTTCTTTTGCCTCTTTTTCTTCCATCCCCCCCCCCCCCAGGTTCTCAGGGAGGAAACACTACTACTTAGTTTGGACTTCTTTCTGCTTCAAGATCATCATATATGGCTTGGACCTTTCTTGGCTATGGCTGCTTTACTGTTTTACTTGGGGAATGATTTATGACCATGGTTTTATGCTTCTTTGCTATTGCAAGATACATTTCGATGTAATGGATTTAATGGCATTTTGATGTAAAAGGCTTTAGATCTTTCTAGATTTTAAAGAAATGAAATTTGGTTCTTCTTCCACTGTTTTATATGTTCTGTCTTGTAATATTTCTGTGTATGTTTACCTAAATAATGCTCCACCAAAGCTAGTGCATTCCCTTTGTGAGTGACCCTGGCGGAGGTGGGGTGTTACAGAAGAGTACATGTAAAAATATGGCAGCAGATATTGTAGAAAGAGTTTGAATGAAAGAAGGTAAAGATAGGAAGAGGAAAAGAGAAGTTGGTGTAATCGTATAAATACTTTTTGAGGTGGTAAAAAAACTGCATAAAATAAGGAGAAAAAAATGGAAATTTTAAAAATAATGGAATAATTGAAGGAGGACTGAGCAAACTTAAAATTAACCGTTGGTTTTTTAATAGCTTAGTAGTAAATATAGGATAATAATGCAGCAGTTCAAATGGTAGAAATGTGAATAAGTATAATACATTATTACTTGAAATCCAAATGATTGTGTAGTCGTAATATTTGAAAAAACCGAAATATGAATTACTCATACTTTTTAACATATATATTTACTGGAAATATGTGCGTAAATTCCGCTGAAATCACATTCGTCCATCTTAAATGAGATAAATATAGGTTAATGTATCAAACACAAAAGATAAGCTTTCATATGCTGGGTTGTACAAAGCTGAGTATAAGAATCGTATAACAAAGATGTAAAGGCTGAGTGCAGGTTCAGGAAATACGTACGGACGCAATGTACTGTGAAATGTGAGCTTTTTACATAAACATATAACATAAGTTGAATGTGAATGCAACGTGAGGACATTACTACTTTACAAATGGTATGCAATAAGTGTCAATGGTATTACGATGAAAGTAAATGCAGGCATTTGATGCATACCTTTTGGTGGTTGTATCGGCGGTGCCACAAATGCGGCAAGTAAAGAAGAGAGAAGAATTATGCTTCCGGAATTGAGCTGGTTGAATAATCGTACCATGCAAACATAAGTGCATATCGCTTCTGGTCCGCATGTTGATCCACCTTTCACATATGAAACTGGATGCAATAGTTTGTACAAAAACTGATGGGAAGCCCAAATTTCACCGGTAATCTCTACATGTGAGCGGTGTCGTCATAGTTGAGAAACTGTGCCTCGCCATGTAGAATGGCTGCAGCAGTTTCTTCAACATCTGACAGGCAGAAGAAAATCACCCGTAATCAATTCAGGTCACACTTGTCCTCATAGGTGACAAACTGTGCCTCACCGTTAACAATGGTTGCATCAGTTTGTTCAACATCGGACGGGCAGCAAAAAACATGCGTAATCTGTTAAAGTGAGAGTACATAAGTATAATAGCAGTTGGTTAAATAATTATGATAACATTCATGATTATATTTTTTTTCAATAAATTGCGGTACACTTTACCTTCCCCATCTAGTCGTCTACTTCTGTCATTCAAGCATATTAGTACAGCAAGCCATATTTATTGCCGCTTCATGGCCAGTTAGGTCAACTTCTTTGTATTTCATACAAATTTGTGCATATTCGTACTCTGCCCCACTGCATGTTTTTCTGACTGCCTTTCACTTGGTCGTACATCTTCTGCCCTCCATTTTACCTTGCATACAAATATCTGTAATCCACAAAATTATAGTGACTGTCGATTATAACACAAAGCAAGATGAATAATATGATAGTACAATCAGTTGTGTAAATAAATATGATAACATGCATGATTAAAAGTTATGAGTAAATTAACCGAAGCTTGTTGCGTACGACATCATCTGTCACTCCATTCTACATCCATTGTCGATGAATGAAAAAGGAGGAACAGAAGAGTTAATGATAGTTGACAGAAAACTATTAAAATTCTTGTTTATCAAAACAATATTCAAGTGTTGGTAGAATCGTGTGACGGTTAAAGATGCAGAGGAAAAAAAGCAGCACGACTATATTCTGAAAATATGATCAAGTAAAAGGAATGATCAAATAATATATTTAACAAAAGTTTTAACGTACAGAACACAGTTTTAAAAAGTGTAAGGCGATTAAATTACTGTTGAAGAGAACATAAGTATAATAGCAGTTGTGTAAATAATAGTGCAGGTCTACCAAATGTAACCGCGTTTGCAAAACGACTCTACACAACCCAAAAAATTTCACAATTTAAACGGACAATGCTATCCGTTTAAATAATGAAATCTCATGAATTGTGTAAAGACATTTTGCAAACAAATGGTTATTATTTATGCACTATTATTTAATTGCTAAGATTACGCTTTTATGTAGTATAATAATCGAACGATACATGGACGTAAGACAGATTTAAATTATAATTTTTTTAGAATAGAATAGCATGTTAACAGTTAACTTCTTGGCACTTAAATGTACTTTTGGAACAAAGCATTTACAAATTTTTTGGCATATCATACTAATATTACCATACATGGAATTAACGCAAGTTAAAAATAAAATTTTTGGCCAAAAGTAATATCATTCGAACACATAACATGTCGGCAGTTATATTTGGCAGTTATATCATTTGAAAGATAAAGAGACATACATATAATGTAGTGGAAAATGAGTAAAAAAAACTGTTCTTGCCTTTTGTTCTTTGATCCATTTTTTGTCAATTTATACATCGCATGTTATAAAACATCCTGCATTATCATTGAAATCTGTCAAACTGGGTAGCTCCTCCATGTCGTCATAATGATATAGCCTGTGGGACGAAAATAGCGCAAATATATTAACAGAATTTTGGATAAAGGATTTACTACTCTATTTCTATACCATACCAATGACTTGTGAGATTAAAAGCATTACAAATACCCAAAAGCGTATGAAGCCTGAAGATAGGTGGTAAACACCGTATGAAAATTTCATCATCTAATTTATAGTGAAGTGGATGTATATCGATGGTCAGATTTATTAGCTAAGGTTAGCAAATTGTTCTTAAAATAAAAAGACAAATATCCATGAATATTTTGTAAAATTTAACAGTAAATCTGGATAATTCAGTCCGACCGTATCGAGTGTTAAAACATATGAACAAAAGTTGTTTGTACTCAGAATATTAGTTAATATAACATCTATACATGTGAAGTAATTAACAATGTATGAATGTAATATATTCTGGTATCAAATTTTTCAATGTAATATAGTTAAGTATAGCACACAACAAATGCACCTATGAAAACACCATATTCTGCTATCAAAACAACGACGTGAGGCGCAATAATACGCACGAACAGTGAATATAGCATTAGCAAAAGCATTAGTGAAGTTAGCTACTATGTCAGTGTTTCAAAGTTAAGCATGTAATAATTAGTAGTAATATAGGTCATAAAAAGTTGGTACGTACCTCGATGATACATCGGACGAATGGATGTCCAGGTAGACAAACATGGGTAACTGGTGGTTTGGAGAGAATACCATTATGGAAGAGAAGTAGGGTGAAGTGATTGTACGTGCTGTCAAAAAAGAAAAACATGTGTTAGATAGCAGTATGTGAGATAATCACAAACAGCAGTGTGTGACAAAGAGTAGTATGGGACATAATGACAGGTATTATTTGCTTACTAACTATTGACATGTTAGATATAAGTAGAAATAATTGAAATCAGGCAATATACTTAAACATGAGTTTGTGTAATACATTTTTCGTATGTGCTAGGTATGAGTTTAATGAAATAATTATCAGTTCATAAATAATCAGTAATAAATTTGTGTAAATATAGAAACTGAAGGTCTACAAAGACATGAAGCTAGCAAAGTTTATGGTGATATAATATACGTAAGCATATCACACAACAGATTGAGGTATCAAAACTTTTTGGTGATGTCAGTGTTCAAAAAATAAGCAGAAATCGTAGTAATATAGATCGTATAAAGTTCATATGGACCTCGGTGGTACAGAACAGAAATCAATTTTCAACTGCACAAACGCGTCTACCCGTCGGTTTGGTGAAAATAACGTTAGGGAAGAGCAATAAGGTGAACTTAGTGTATTACAGTCGGAGTTTACCTGGACTGAGCATGTCAGCGACCGAAAAAAGGTTGTGGAGGGTGTACAGAAGCAGATCTGCACAACAGTAGGGCGTAAACATCCAGATCTGGACAGCAGTTCAGTATGGAACGATAAGGAAGGCAGAAACCACAAATAATTGGCGGTGAAGACGGAATAAAGCAGACGAAGGTGGGCGGTAGGAGGAGATGTGAAAACAACGAAAAATAACTGGGTAGTCCAGTAGGTTTGAAGGGCAGACGCCATTAATTTTTAGAAAAGAAGAAGGAAGAAGACGAGAATAACGGAGTGGAAAAGTGGAGAAAAAAAAACCTGCTAACATAGTTTGACCAAGGGTAAGCGTCATGGGTTTGGGAAGTGTGTTTTTGCAATGACAAATTGGTCCCTGCCGATAAACGTTGCACTTAAGTTTAATTGCGGTGAGAGAAAAGGAGTTTTTTGACCATTCAAAAAAGCTTTACCATGGAGAGGTATTTGTATTAATAGTATAGTTATGTCTACATATATATCATCACACATAATTTGTGTTTCATTCATTACACAATCCTAATGTACATACAGCACAATTAATATGAACACACACATCTCATAATCAATGTATTACATTAATCACTCATCTCATATTCAACATTCAACATTACATTTTTTTTCAAATAAAATATTTTCTAATCTTATTAATACATGATACATCCTTAGTATTTTATAAACAATACTAAAAAGTACAAACCAAAATATAGTTCTAGCATTTCAAATCCATAACTTGTTGTGGCATGTTCCTGCTTTTTTGCATCAAAGATGGCCATCTTCCTGTAAAACAAAAATTCACCAGTTATACATACAGTCACAGAAGTAAAGAATTTTACTTTTTACCTATCTAAACAATCAATCTACCTCTCCCCAAAGGCAATAACTAAACACCACAAAATTACCAAAAGGCAATAAGAAAAATTTGTGCAGTATAAACTTATTATAAGCTTTCAGTACTTTCACCTGGAAACGTTTAAGCATCCGTCCCTAAGCATTGGCCAGCCATGTACATCAGGTTCATTTCATCGTAAATGCACATGCTGATCATCGCATTTCACAAGCCTGACTACTCTCATCCTTGCTGATCCACATGGCAGTTCACCTTAGCAGCCATGCACATGCACTACGTATCATCACGTTTATCGCTGACACCTTGACGGACATGCACTTCACAACCATAGCTAAACACAACTAAACATTTTAAAGGACTGCACAAAAATATCTAAACAAGAACAGTTCTACTTGTTACCATTTCCACTATGAATGGAACTCCCTGCAATATGCAGACTTTGTATTCTCTATGCCAATTCAATGCAGAGCACAACAATTTAACTCCATATAAACAAACTGAATTAGAACCTAAACAATACAAGTAATCAATCCAAATTCTGTAACATACAAACATGTGCTAAAAAGATGTAATTTACATTTAAGAGGGACAATTAGATCGAACAAAGCAAGTCATTTTCTAGACCAAGGCACCGGACAACAAGAAATCAATGGCATGAAATTTTCAGCATCCACCCATTGTAAACTTCAAAGTAGACTCTGACACTCAAGAATTTTTCTTTCGTACTGAAATTTACTTCATCAATTCCACCCTTTTTGTTTTGTCTTTCAAGAGACAATTTTTTAGTTACTTTTGGTTTCACAAATTTATCCTTTTTCATCCTTTTTCTTCGCTTATAGTTTTTTTTTTGTATAGTTACTAATGACGTCCATAAGTAAATAACCTCCATATTTCTTGTGGCTAATGACTTCTAATGATAATATCTAAATATACAAACCTTTTTGTGTGTGAGAACGGACATCTTCAAAGTACCAGGTATCTTCAGGCTTTTATGAATGAAAATACCTTCAAGCAAAAGCTGATAGTATGTAAAAAAGGCAATAAGCTCATGTAAAGCTTCTTCCCACACATATTGTATCAATATTTTTAAATTATAATATTTTTAAATCAACAATGAAAAAGTGAAGATGATAGAACTAATCTAATTAAAGCACAAGTATAGAATCACACATCAAGATATGCAATACTAAATTCAAGCCATGAAGATTGATGAAAAGAGAAGATGATAAAACTAATCTAATCAATACACAAGTACAGAATTACACATCAAGATATGCAATACCAAAAGTCAATCCTAGAAGATTAATTAACTAAGTCCAATAGAGCAAGTATTGCACCTGCAACTATTTTAGAATTTTCATTCAACTTTTCTTCATTTTAGAGCCTGTAATCATATACATCATAAATTTAGCTTTATTGCATATAGATATAGATGTGTAAAAGTCCATCATATGCCCAAATGATTAGTCTCTTTGTTGGGTAATATAATTTATGGAACTTTGTTTTTAATCTTTGTATTAGAAGATGCATTACATAACTTAAGTCTATTTAACGCTTATCTTACTGTAGTTCAATTTCAAACATATTGTATCAATATTTTGTATCATTATGTAGGCTAATATAGCACATGAATATTGATGTCCATTCATGTGTGCTGACATTGTTTTTTCATATTCACGAGCATAGATGCATGTATAAAAAACAATTGGCTACTTCTAGCATGACAACAATAAATTTTGTTTTTTACAAACTAAAACAAGTAGTTATCACTAAGCAGTATTACGTCATTAACTAACTTTGCTTGTAATGTGCTAGCGCAACTTAATAGTTTATTTTTGAAATGCTGCAAGAAGGTTAACAATGCAATTAAATTTGTTAAGTCAATGAACACTATCCCCTAATCCAGATCCATAATTGCCAGATCTAAAGTGTTTATGTGTTCAGGTTCTCTACTATGTACACTTCAAATTGGTGTTTACCACACAAATATCCATCAGGGGTTTATTTCAGGTTTAACATATTCTTTCAATTCATGAATACTTGATGGCATCGAAATTCATATTAAGGTATAGGTTTTTCAATGTCTAATTCATGATTACTTCTAGTAGTAACAATAGCTCCAACTGACAAAAGAACCCAAAAAATACAACCAGAGTATACCAAAAGTGCATATCAACTTACTGTTTTAAAGACACAGACCACCAACAAGTTGTACAAGATAATAACATGAAATATAAACTAGAAGTGCATATCAACCATAGAGTTAGATTTAAAGAAATTACCTGCAAAGTTCACTGTCAAAAATACAGGAAATCTCAGCCCTTCGAGTTCTCAAACAAGCTCAGTAACATGCGGCATAGATCTACTACCTGAGCTGCTTGTACTCAGTTATTACAGTTCGGAATCCAGCTACGGTAATTCTAAGCAAGATGTTCACCATCAGAACCTTAAGTTCTGACTCAAATTTTCCCTGGTTTAATCCAAGAAAATTAGTATGTCACTAAATCACACCCAGAAATATATGATACGACCAAGTCTTTGCAATTTAAAGCTTAATCAACTTAGTCGGTGCAAAACTAATTAAATAACTTATTGTACATAAAAAAAATTAAAGCTTCGTAAGTAGATTCGTGAGGTCTTACCGTTGATTTCTTCAAATAAATCTTCCTTCTTTATTATTCGGCTAGTTTAAGGCATCATAAATCTTGTGTTTCCCCTTTTGTTCTTATTTTGCGAGAAGCTAAGACGAATTAGGGTTTTAATTTTTGAGGAGGAGCACGTTCTAGATGGAGTGATGGGGCAGCGTACTTCAGAAATATCTAATGAGGTGGGTAGTAATTGAATACGGGCCTGGTAAGGATTAATCGAGACCCGCTAAAGACAACAACGTGTCATTTGTTAAAATAACTAAGACAGAACTATTTTATCTTTAATTAAACCTCCTTAAGAACAAATTTTCTTTGCGTTTCTAGAAATTGCCTTAAATTTGCTTTTTTGTTGTAGTGTATAAGTAGGATAAATAATAAATTATTATTATTTATTTTGTTTTTTTTAATTTTCTAAAATTTTAACTTAATAAATAGTTTTTTATTTTTGTATATGATGAAAATTTCATTTCGTATTTAAAATCAATTTAATAAACTAAAATTTTAATTATGAAATATTAAACAATTTATGTTGAATAACAATATGATTATAAAATATTGATAATAAATATTATGTCCTAATTATTAAATATTGTTTGCATTAGGTCTTCCAAGAATTTTGGAAGAAGTACACGCATTTGGGTTAGGGAGCGATGTTGGTGAGAGAGGAGTTGGTGAAGTGGAAGAGAAACCGTGGTTTTGAAGTGTACGGAGATAGAGACAGACGAACTGGAAGAGATCTAAGGTATAATCGAATCACGACTATCAATTAATTACTAATTCTCTATTATAGTAGTAAACTTAGTTATTAAAAGTTAAAATTGACTCGAGAACATCGATTATTAAGAATATGTTCAAGAAAAAACAGTTTTTTTTAAAATACATAATGTTTAATGTGTAATTATTGACTAATTCAACATAATTGAAAATATATTCAACACTTACCATGTGTGAGACAAAGATAATTACATGTGAAATCCTGTAAATAGGCACGGAAATAATAACTAGCACTACAAGAAAAACGCAAATAGCTGCAAATTTTAAAAGCAGAAAATTTTGACCATTTATTTTTCTTAATTACTAATTATTTATCAAATAATACGTACCAATCAATTTCTTAAAAGCAAATATGTATTAATAATTTCTTGATATTAATTTAATTAATCGTATTAAAGACTATTAAATAATCATTGATTATCAAAACAAATTTTATAAACATCGAATAACAATGTATTTTATTAATTACTATTACCTTTTATTTATATTATATAGTAATTAATAATTAATCAGCATTAATTTTCAAAATAATAATAATCAGCATTAACTATTGAATTTTATTTACTTCTAATAGTTATTATTTATTATTAATTACTAATGTATTATTAACATTAATTATTATAATTTAAATTTACTAATTAATTATTAAGTAATAACACAAATTTAAAACATTTAATAAATAAAAAATATAAAAGTTTGTTTCAAATCTCTTGGAAAACTACATGAAAATAGCTTCAAAATTATGTCGACGGTAATCCGACTCTATTAGCAACGGAATTTAGCGTCAAATATTATATGACGTTAAAGAGCTGCAGTTTCCATTGATTTAGCGACAGAATTAGTATTCGACGGTAATAATTTATAATAAGATGACATATAAAATCCAAAATATTTTTTCTTACAAAGCCCACGGAAATCCGCCGCTAATTAGCGACGGAATTTTCTGCTGCTAAAAATCTATCGCTAATCTCGGTTTTTCTTGTAGTGTACTAGCTTTGCAAGTTCGAAAGATCAAAATCCATTGGTCGGTGAAGTTAATTACCATGAACTAATTGAAGAAATATTTGAACTATATTATTGGGGAGAATTTAGTGTGGTTTTATTTAAGTGTTGTTGGTACCAAGAAGAGAGATTTATATAGGCTGATTCGTGTCAATTTTAATTGATTGTGCCACAAATCTGATCCTTATGTTACGGCTTCACAAGTACAACATGTGTTTTATATAGAAGATCCAGTTGATAAGATATGCCACAATGTTATCAAGGAATTGCTGAGAGACTAGTGTGAAATCGAAAGAGAATATGAAAATGAAGATTTGAATGATATCCAGCGTGCTTACGAAACGAGAAATCAAGATTTTGATGTTCATTGGTGTAGAGATAATATCCCAATAAGACGAATCAGCCTTCCACCTAGCAAAGTGGAAGAAAATGCTTCTTAATTTTGTGTATCACCATCATATTTAATTAAGTAACTAATGTACCAAATTTAAGTAAGAAAAGGTTGTTTCTGCCTTGATTACATTTTAGTGAAGTGACTGATTTATTTTATAAGTAAATGATGTATCATATTCGCGGCTTCTTTTTGTGACTGATGTCATTCTAATGTTAATTCCTCCATTTTGTGTAGACCGGACAAAAATCCACTTGAGAATTTCAAAGTACTCTTGATGTTTTGGGGAGATGAAAAAATTCACTAATTTTAAATTTTATCACATTCAAATCAGGCAAATAAATTTAGGTATAATTTAAAGATGGTATATATTTTGCTTATTTTTATGGTTGGATGGAGGTATGCATTTTATTTTATTTGAAATTCCTCTCCTTATTTAGCAAAGTGATATATGTTCCAAAATAAATATAAAAATAACTACATATATGTTGCAAACTCGAATGTAGTACCCTTGTTTAACTTGTGAATAAACTAAATATATCAATGAAGAATTAGATGGAGAAATTTTTTACTGTAACTTTTTTAATATTAGTGATATATGTTCTGGAATAGTTGGTTTGATATCCATTTACTGTCTAACATTTTTCATTTAATTTGTATCAGTCCAAGGAATCAGATGGAGAACTTTTTGTTAAAACTTGCAAGCAGAAAGAAGGAAAGGTGTATAAGACTGACGCTTCAGTAATAAACTACAGAATTGTAAGAATTTTATTTTCTCTTCAATCAGATGTAAAAAAAAAGGATTTAGTTTGCACATCAACATTATTGAAAACTTAGATCCTGTTTTGTTGAAACCGATTACAGGATATCTACATGCATTTACTCAATTTACACTTGTATCATACTAAAGCACATGTCAGTTTAAAATTGAAGCAATGGTTGAGTTTGTACTTGAACGAATCGTGACATGTCTAAATTTCTACTGAAGCAAAATAAGGCATTGCCTCAAATTGTATCACACTGAAGTAGTGCCTCATGTATACTAAGGCATACTATTGCATTCCTTGATATCGTTTGTGCTTTTAATAAATTGATAAATTGAGTCATTGCATCAATTTGAAACTGAGGCATGCATGCCTTTCGGATTGTGCTGAAATGTAACTGAGGTATGTAGGCCATAGATTGTGCTGAAATGTCTCTGTGTTGAAATGCAACTCAGTTATACTATGGCCATGGCTTGTGCTGAAATGCAACTAAGGCATGCTTGCCTCTTATTTTGTGTTAAAATGTAAATGAGGCATTTCCTCATTTTGTATTCGAGGCATGTGTGACTTTGGTTGTGCTGAAATAGTGTATTCATTGTAAAAACATTAGTTGTACTAAAGGTACTGCTAAAATGCATGACTTTTGAAATTGATTTATTTTGTAGGTGAAGGAGGCAGTGATGTAGTTGTTCAAGAACTTGTTGCTAAAAGCACTAGAGGTACTGGAGGCAGTAGACGCACTGAATGCACTAGAGGCTCGCTATATTTTGAAACTGTTTTAGTTTGATGTAAACATGAATTTAGTACAACCTGTTTTTGTAAGTACGGTCTATAAAACTGAAATTAGTGGCTCTGTTTTGTTATTTTATAGTTGACTAAGTAGTACTTGTGATCCTGGTTAATTTGAAATGAAAAGTCCTTTGTTAATTTCAGTGTGTAATGTTAGTTGTTGTTATGTTGCAGTATGTTATGTAATGTTGTCATAGCTATGATTTAATGTTATAGTATGCGATGTTAAATGTTGTCATAGCTATGCTATAATATTGTCGTTGGATGGTAAAAGTGTTGCCATAGATTAATTAATGTAGGCCTCACAACAATATTCCGTAAACTCGGGCTACAGATTTTAGTGGGCCCTACATGTTGAGGCACAGATTGTGGGGCTCACTTTTTAGTAAATTTAGTACCTGTGGCAACAACTGTACCAATGTTGCTATAGGGTCGCCAAGGTGTTGCCTTTGACTCTGTGGTAACGCTGCAAAATGCAACATTGAGAAAGTATTGCCACAGATTATTTTTTTGCCTATAGCGATATTTTTTGGCACTCCTGCATCACTTCTCTGGTGTTGTAGTATGCATTCTATGACGTAGAATTTCGATCTAGAAAAGGTCCATCGAAACTTGGGGCCACTCTAAATGGATTGTTGGTACCTTAAAGGAATTACATTTGCATAGAATAACATATAATATAACGTGATGGAATCTCACATAGCGGAACGAAAAAATTTAACATCAAAATAAGATACACCATTTACATAGAATCACTGATTCAGATCCAAATTGTCAAATACATTTTTACATAACGATACATCATCATTGTTCATAATCCAGAGTTTCCATAAGAAAAAGTGCAATAACCGCTAATAATAACATAATAGTATCATTCCCTTCTTTAGGCTCCATCATCACGTCATCCATCGAGTCTTTATCCCATCTGTTGACCTATTGGATATGTTAAGGAGAGGGGTCAGAACATAAAGTTCTGTGTGACTAAAAACAATATTTGCTTAAAGACTATACCCAAAATTTGGCAGGTTATATATGTCAAGGTATGTCAACGAAACACGTAGATACACACATACAAAGAAATATTTTAATCAATGAGGTGTATATCCAAATCAATCATTTAGGACCTCCATTGATGCATTTAGGGTGAAGACCCAACGAAGTGGACAATCTCGGTCACTTAAAGCTCATTTTAGCATGTTTATTAAGGGTGGATTCTCGTGATCTCTTATGACCCTAAAGAGGATCCTAGCCACTTAAGACCTCATCCTAACACGTCAACATTCTTAAATATATTCTCACAAGTAATATGAGAAGTAGTATCTCGTCGCTTAATACCAGTTTATGGTAGGCCCGCATATAGCCATTTAAGACCCCTCTGGTGGACGCCTCATGTTACTACTTAACTGATATTACGGTAGAACATTTATGCCGCTTAACACTTCCCTTAGACAGTTGGTTAATTAAATAGCATACTACATCCCACATATACCAAATTTGTCCCTAGGTTGGCTCTCATAATGTTCCTAGAGGAAGTGGACCTTCCGGCAAACTACCTTACTCTGTTATCACCATGACTAAACCACTTTTACAGAAGGAGGACCTATAGACCAACTTCAAATCTGATAAGGTAGGGTCCTATGACTTTGATCCAAATCCATGGAATAAACCTTCAAAATGGTCCTAGTCCTAACCACTTAAGTCCTAAACATTTAAGACTCAAACTACATAAGAAGGAGGTCAGCCACTTAAGTCCTTCTTAAGGCGTAGCAAGCCTACCTATTTACACACATAATAGGTATATATACATATATACACACTAGACCTGTCACATTAGACCGTACATTATAAATCATGGATATGTCGGGAGCCTCCATGCAGGCTTCTACAACAAGAAGGCTTAACCTCGTGTCATAGTGTACTAAGTTAAATGGCCCATGACATCCAGACCTCTCACGTTAGCCAAACTCACTTGTGTTTGTTGGATTTGTCGGTTGGTTCCGGGTAGACTTCTACCACAAATGATGACTAACCTCGTGTCAATGTGTCATTGCCCAATATATAAATAAGCCATTTTATACGTGCACACAAGCAACAATTCATATGGGGGCATTTTAATTTTCTTTCCTTATTCTAACGTATTTATTACGTTCGAATACATTGATTACGCTATATAATTATAATATTAAATACATATTATAAACGCTAATTTTCATTTGAGTGAAGAAACGTTTTAATGGTGTAAATTGTCAATTCAGTCCACCTTAAAGGCATACAAGCTAATTCCCACATCAAGCCATTAAATACATGGCACGATTATTGACAGCAGTAATGGGAAAAATAACAAAATAACTATCAAAACGTGTATCCTAGGTTTGTTAGAATAATTCAGGTAATGGATCAAGAACAAGGTTTAAATTTCATACTATACATATGTACATATATATATATATAATTATACGTACATATATGCTTAGACCTTTATTTAATCCATTTTACCCTTTTCTATGTCGTACATAAAAACATTGACATTTGATTTGTTTTAAATCTGATTACGTTCAAACTATCCATTTAGAATGGAAGTCCAAACCTATTCAAATAATAAAACCAAATAAAATCCTAACCTTTCTACATCACAAACACTTTTGAATAAAAGGGGATAAACCAAATTAAATAGAAGTAAATCGCCAAACTATTTTTGTTACATAACCTAATCAAATTCACAAACCTAAATAATAACTGACAAATTTGCGAAATATATATAAAAATAGGAGATTTGGGGGCTTCATAATATGATGTTATTGTAAAACCAAAGCTCCTTATGCATACAAATCAATATAAGAATCCACAAAATATTGAATTTAGCCTAAACAAGTATTATTTCTACTCACAGAGATTTTGGAGAAGAGATAATATTAATTTAAATGTTGAAATCGTCGTTCTTCGATTCTACTACAGATCTATATAAGAGAATCATATAGATTTGAATCTCGTATGTAAATTATAGAGAATTCCAGAATATAAACTAATTAAGATTAGATTAGAAATGAAATATGCTAGGTATAGAAGAAGATACCTAAATTCCTAAAATGTCAGCAGTAGAATGGAGACACAGAATGAGACGGTTTGGAGATTTGTGAGATGAGCTAGGTGGTGTTTATAGGTGTGTAGACGAATAAAAACGGTTAGATTAACGTAAGTTAAATCTAGGCTATCCATTTTATAAAAACCAACCTAAAACACCTCCTAAACTAGCCCTTACTGGGATCTGGCCGCAACAATCGGTTGACCTCTCCCCTAAGAGGGCGGTCAGTCGGTGGTCCTGGGGGGTGGGGTGGGGGGGTCAACCTCTTGGTCGCTATATTGGCCAGTGGCCTGCATTGATGGCTAGGAAGATAATTTTATATAATGTTATTTATTTTAATTTATATCTTGCCTTTTAAACACTATTCTTGCCCCCTATTGTATGCATATATATATATATATATATATATATATATTTCTGAATTGAATGGAATATTCTTATCAACCACTAATTAGTTATATTTATTCCATATATTTATATTACAATTCAAATTTCAAATGGTGTTGCATATATATTAACGTACAACATCTTTCAAATGTATAAATATCAAGCATAGAAAATTTTGATTGCACCTTATTCCTGGCATATGGATTTGAAGCTCTGAGTCACTGAGTCCATCGAACCAAACGTTGTTGAATTCGTTGAGTATTGATCTTCGTAAAATTTGTTGAAGGTAAAATTAGCATGGCGACCTCCTCATTTCAGTTACAGGGAAGAAGAAATTAAAATAAGGGAGAAGTGAGTTATTTATAAGTAAAAGATTTGAATATTTTGTAAATATCATATTATTATATTCTATTATAATCTTTCCGATTGTCTTAAGCGCGCAAGAACACACCATGGCTCCAATCGTCCTTAAACTTGACATTCTCCTATATTTTAATATTCCGGACTCGATGAAATTGGTTTCGTCATAATCCACGGTCATTTGAAAATGGCTATTTTAAATCTTAAAATCGTTAATTGATACACGTTTATATCATTCCCGATCACAATTGGCATGAAACTTCAAATCTCATAATAACTTACAATTCCAGATCCAATGAAGCTGATTTCATTAAATTTCGACATCGTTTGCAAAATGGCTATTAACATATTAAAGAATATATAATATTCTCAAAATTTTATTTGTTCACTTTTAATTCAATTTCAAAGTTCATTAAATTTATTTAAATCAAATAGACTTTAAATACATTATAGATCAAATTGATCTATATTATTTCCATATTCAATTAATTAAAAGTTCAAAGCATATATATATATATATGTATATATATATATATGAATTCCTATACTCAATTAATAATTCATCTTATATATTACTAATTCAATATTAATTTCAAATCTCATTATAAATAAATTACCAACCAACTACTTTTACACTACCAAATACATGTTATTATCATATATAATTATTGAAATTCATTGCTTAATAAATTTAATTAAGGTCATATCATATCGATTTTACGAAATAAATCATTAAATTTTATGCATAAACTATTATTATTAACAAATCACATTAAATTTAACATTTCAATTAGTTGCAAAATCTCGGGTCATTACATATGCAAGTCTAGGTTTATACTTGGATCATGCTTGTGAAATTGATATTTTAGGAATTTACGGAAAGTCTTATGAACATGAGGCTATTTCTTTAGATCCAGTCCTTGGTTTTCTTTGGTTTGAAAGAATGCCTATTTAAGTATGTTTTACATGTCATATACATGATGCAATTATGTGAGAATGGATGTAAACTTCAATCGAATAGCAATAATAGTTGTAGGAAATAGGAGATATATGAAATCCAGATCAGATAGAATCGAGCAAAGTACTCATTCCGGGTGCGATCTATAGGATATAGTAAGGAAGGTTCCTACAAGAAACACACTAAGTTTCAATCCGTTTGGGTTGTTAAGCTCGCAAGGAAGTTCAAATTGATTATGATTTAGCATCCTAATTCGGTGTGAGTCAAGCCGAAAGACAATGGATAATTATGGCTTTAAAAGAGATTCTGGATTATAGACAAGTATTTAAATCGATGTAAATGTGCGATTTTGGGTCGAAAGGGTTTAAATCGGTAGAATAATTGATGATACAAGTCGGTGGAAGTGTTGGACTTCAATTCGATAAGGCTTCATTTCTCGATTCGATGGGAATGGCACCAGATCTGGATCAACCTAGTTTGGATGGCATAATGTCGGTTCAAGTTGGTGCATCATAGGGGCAGTTTGGTTTAGAAATTTTTGATCGGCGGGAGGAAGATGCAGCCTTAGATCAGCATGGTGTGATTTGGATGGCCGAGTGCAACATGGATTCGAGTTGGTATGTGTGTGATAGTTTGGATCGATGAATTCACATGGTTCTACAATGGTTCTTCACCATTATGAATGACTACTATATTGATTAGTTATTTTTCGGGAGCCAGAGCGAGTTATAAAAGGGTCGATACGATTGCGTGAGGGTTTCTTGATGGACAAGTGAAGAGATCCCATGATAAATGACGACCATCAGGAATAGTCCCCAATTGTAGAAACTTAGAGAACATATGATGAGATCCTACAACAAATGATGGATATCGGAGATAGTTCCCTTGTCGTATCGGCTGAATATGAGCTATATCATTGCATAATAATGAGTTCTGACACCGAAAACGTCTACAAACGAAATCATCAGGACATAGGGTGTTGATGGTTAATCGAGTAGAGATGGTAATGGATGTGATGTCCATTGGTTGCCACGTTGGGTCCTTACTTGGGTGTTACACATTTATTAGCTTGATTTCTAGCAATTGAGTGACATGGACCCTACTATTGGGGGAAAAGCATATAGTATATCCAACGCATTGAATGAGTGATGTACTACCACCTGGCTACTTAGACATTTATCACCTTCGGACATGATTGTTATAGAGCACCATACATTATTACATATGCCAACTCTTTAGGCGTCGAGGCAGGTCAGGTATGGTTTTTTGTATATTATCCCATTTTACTATAGTGTTGGAGATAACTATCGCTCGCATAGGCTTTATCTGACTTAGAGTTTTGAGCGTTGCTTCTTATCACTCTTAAATGAGTAGGCTAGAGACAAATTGAGGTGTGCACGAGTAGCTGCATGGGAGGTGAGTAGGTGATTATTCCTCATATTACTTATACGTTCTTTTTTATTTTGCATGGTATAATACTATGGGGTTCTGTAGTACTTTTATCTTAAAGATAGTTTAATTTGAGTTGTTACCACTTGTATGACTCTAACTTTGTTATGTTGTGTGAATCTTTGCTCTGATGTTTATTGTTCACTATCAGCTATTTACCATCTTGTTTGCTTTATATTTACATTATTATATTTTTATTGATATGCTATGAGATATACAAAATGTTTTTGGATTATTTTCTCTTTATTAAACATAACGATTGCCTTACATCGGCTGAGCACCACCATAGCGCATAACATGTCAAAAGCTTAGGCTGATCGTCATAGTTATAATGCACTTTATGTACAGAATTATAAAAAATTCATCGGGATTCTTTTTGGGTATCGAGGATAATGATGAGTTTTTCGCCTCTCTAAAGATTTTCTGTTTATCAAAGCAACTTGAATTGTCACATAACACGCTATGTTTTAGTATTTATTTGTTGTTACTGGCATCAGAAAAAGAGCTTTTCTACCACGAAATTTTTAATAGATTTTATTTTTTTATGTGTTGCCTTAACCTAAAATTCAACCTTTTTGTTCGGCTTTAACGATTGTAAGTCCCTAATGTGCAAGAGCATCTCTAGCAGCTGGCAAAAATCTGGAGGAGGAACAACAAAAATAGACGTTGGAAATCTCCAGTAGCTCAGCAGTAAGCGGTTAATTTTTTTAGTAAAGCTTTAAACGAGAATTTGATTCTCGTTCAAAAAAGATTTTTAGGTTTCTTTTCCTCGATTAAAAACTAAACGGGAATCGATTTCCCGTTTCTGTACCACCACTAGTAAAAAAAGGAAAAACTCCAGTTTGAATTCTTTTCTTGCGAGGGAAGGGATTAAAGCATGGATTTCTCATGTTTTTTGGATGTATCAATGTTGTTGGAATTGCTCTAACAGTTGCTTACTGTCACAAGACAATAAACATCCATTCGACTTTAATTTCTGATGATAGTTCAATGTCGTATCGGAACATAATCTAGGTGCCTATTCTGTAGAACATAATAATGCATTGTATTAGCAAATGTATAAGTTAAATTTGTATGGTGAGCATTAGCTATGGTATAGTTTAAAACTTTTTTCTTTACTTTTTCCAACGCTTCCCCAAAAGTGCAGTTGATTAAATTTAAAAGAGAACCCATACAGACCGATGCCTTATCTTCGTGGCAAATAAATTTCATATTTGAGTGCTTTCAATGTAAATTGTGAATTTAAGTAGTTTTTTCCTATTCTTGAAATTTTAGCTTTGCATGTAATCACCAGAAAACTACTTTCATATAATCATATATATACATATATACATATATGTACACACACACACAAATATATAGACACCCCCCCCCCCCCCCCACACACACACACACACATATATATATATATATATATATATATATATATATATGAGACATGTTACATGGCACCCATTTTTGATAGATTCTCATTTGCATATCGTTTTAAGTCACACATTTGTAATTAGATAAATTAGTAGAAAGAGACAGAGTCGGTAAGAAGCGATAGAAACAGGGATTATTGTGGAAATCAAAAGTTGTAAAGGTACTGCCATGTTTTGGAAGTCCTGTTTTGTGTCTGAATTTTGTGTTTAAATAAACTTTTCCTATATATATATATATATATATATATATATATATATGTGTGTGTGTGTGTGTGTGTGTGTGTGTGTGTGTGTGTGTGTCTATACACACACAAACACACACACACACACACACACATATATATATATATATACCAACATTTTTGCGCTAAGAAATTTAGATGGTGTTTGTTTCACTTTTTAGTTTTTAGTTTTCTTTCATAGTAAAATGTGAACAATGCGCGTATGCGTCGATAGTGATCATTTTAGAAAATAAAGTTAACACATAAATAGAAAACAATTTTGATTTATTTTCCTTATTTTGGGAATTAACACAAGAAATGGAGATAATAAACATTTCGTCGTCCATTTCTCTTTTTACGTGGTTCCCTCCATCACCGTTTCACTCTCTTCGTCGTCTTGCTATCAATAATGAAAACTCAAAACATAAAATATATTTTAAACCAAATACTACTTTAGTTTCGTGATTTGCTTGAGTTAACTATGCAAATTTAGATCTCTGTTTCAGTGGCCTTACTAACATATTAATTTTCTTCTGATACTCCCTTTTGGCATCATAGTAATCCCATATCATGAGTCATCGATCTCTCGTACGACCTGCATCCGCTAATGCTTATAAAACTGTGTCACATTTCTCCCTGGTCTTGTCCATGTCGAATGGCGAGTTATTCTCGTTATAACTCTATTTTTGTTGTTATCGACATCAAAAAAAGTGCTTTCTATAACGAAATTTTTAATAGATTTAGTTTTTTTATGTGCTGCCTTAACCTAAAATTCAACCTTTTTGTTCGGCTTTAAACGATTGTAAAGAGGGAGCAACAAAAATAAACGTGGAAAATCTCCATTAGTTCAACAGTAAGCGATTATATTTTTTAGTAAAGCTTTAAATGAGAATGTGATTCTCGTTTAAAAGCTTATTAGGTGTCTTTTCTCCGATTAAAAACTAAACGAGAATCAATTTTCCGTTTTTGTACCACCGCTAATAAAAAGCGGGAAAACTCCCATTTGAATTCTTTTCTTGCGAGGGAAGGGATTAAAGCCTGGATTTCTCATGTTTTTGGATGTATCAATGTTGTTGGAGAAGCTCTAGCAGTTGCATTGTCACAAGACAATAAACATCCATTCAACTTTAATTTCTAATGGTAGTTCACTGTCGTATCAGAACATAATCTAGGTGCTTATTCAGTAGAACATAATAATGCACCGTATTAGCAAATGTATAAACTAAATTTGTATGGTGAGCATTAGCTATGGTAGTTTAAAACTTTTTTCTTTACTTTTACCAATGCTTCCCCAGGTGCAGTTGATTAAATTCAAAAGAGAACCCATAAAGAACGATGCCTTATCTTCATGGCTAATAAATTTCATATTTGAGTGCTTTTAATATAAACTGTGAATTTAGGTAGTTTTTTCCTATTTTTGAAATTTTAGCTTTGCATGTAATCACTAGAAAACTACTTTCATATGATCATATATATATATATATATATATATATATATATATATGAGACATGCTACATGGCACATATTCTCATTTGCATTTCGTTTTTAAGTCACACATTTACAATTAGATAAATTAGTAGAAAGAGATAGAGTTAGTAAGAAGAGAAAGAAACAGAGATTTATGGTGGAAATAAGTGGAAATCAAAAGTTGTAAGTGTATTGCCATGTTTTGGATGTCATGTTTTGTGTCTAAATTTTGTGTTTAAACTAGTATAACCGCACAACGGTGGAGAAACCGACTGGTAAGAAAAAACAAAACTAATATAAGATGAAATATATCATCATTTCAATGAATATTTAGTTGATATAAAAAATGCAAGAGTGGATGTAATAAACTAGTATAACCGCATAACGGTGGAGAACCGACTGTTATATTGCATATTAGATTTATGACAGATAGTATAATTGCGAAGCTTTTGATATTACTTCATTACAAATACAATTGCGGCTTGTACATTATTTATATACAAAGTGATAAAAGAAATGGGTTGTAAGATAAAACATTTTGATATTGGGCTGAGGCCCATTGGTTTGAGATAAATCTCTTGATGGATCGACGGGGTACCAGTGTTATACACGTAATACCCCCCCCCCCGCAAACCCTAGAATTGCATCTAGGGTTTGATGCCTGAAAAATGGCAGCCGCCAGTGTCTTCATTTCTTAATTTCTTGTGATAAATCTCCTTCAAATTGCTCGTGCTTCTTTATTCTCCACTCTCTGTTCCTTGAATCATGCTTTCTGGTCTTCTCTGCAAGCATGCGAGGGATTTCCTTGTTGATTTTTGAGCTGTGTTGATGATGATTGTCGGTTGTAGTTGAAGTTTCGTCGAATCTCTGAGAGGTGATGTTTTTATTTGTAGATACGGTCTTTTCCATTCTTAAATTTCTAATTTTCTGTTTTTTGCTTGCAGGCGTCTCTGATTTGTTCTGAAGTTGAGCACTGTTGACTTCATCTACACAGAGCTTGCTTTTTAGTTGCTCAAATCTGAATTTTGAGAGAGGCTTGGTCAGGATGTCTGCAGTCTGGTAAGCTGAAGGTACGTAGTTCACTATGATTTTTTCTTTTTCAACTAATTCTCGAACGAAGTATACATCAAGCTCTAGGTGTTTGGTTCTAGAGTGTAATACAGGATTAGCTGTCAGTGCGATAGCACTCATGTTATCACACCATATAGTTGCTTTAGTATTTGTATTAATTCTGATCTCACTGAGTAGTGATTGAATCCACATAATTTCGGCTGTCGTGCTTGCAATGCTTCTGTATTCAGCCTCTGTACTTGATCTTGACACAGTGTTTTGCTTTTTTGCACACCATGATATAGGATTTTTACCCAAAAATATGCAGTAGCCACTAGTTGATTTCCTATCATCATAGTCATTTGCCCAATCTGCATCTGCATATGCATTGATATTTAAATCTGTGCTTGATTTTAATATAATACCTTGGTTAATTGTGCCTTTCAAGTATCTTAGAATTCTTTTGACTGCTTGCCAATGATCACTTAGGGGTTTTTGCATAAATTGACTGGCTTTATTAACATTGTATGAGATGTCAGGTCTGGTTATAGTCACATATTGTAAGGCCCCAATGATACTTCTGTACATCTTCTCATTGCAAGTAGGCTCACCTTTGTCTTTGCTTAGATGTAGATTTGTTATCATAGGAGTGGGTAAGGCTTTGGCTCCATCCATTTTGGCTCTAATTAGAATTTCAGATATGAATTTTCTTTGACACAGTTGGATCTCATTTCCATTTGTTCTATGAGCTTCAATCCCCAAGAAATAGGATAAGTCTCCTAAATCCTTCACAGAGAATTCTTTATTTAGCTGGCTTATAATGTTCTTTATTTCTGATACACTGCTACCTGTGATTATGAAGTCATCTACGTAGATTAAGACATAGGTGACAGAATCAGTTGTGAATTTTGTGAATAATGAATTGTCAGACTTTGTTGATGTGTATCCTAAGCTGGATAGTGTTGCCTTCAATTTATTGAACCATACTCTGGGAGCCTGTTTTAGACCATATATAGCCTTGTTGAGCTTACACACCATCCCTTTGCTAGTTGTTTCATCAAGTCCTTGTGGTAACTCCATATATACTTCTTCCTGCAATTCACCATTTAAAAAGGCATTATTGACATCAATTTGTTTGATGATCTAATTTCTATGCAAGGCTATGGTTAATATTATTCTTATTGTGGTGGGTTTCACAACAGGTGAAAATGTTTCATTGAAGTCTATTCCACTCTGTTGTGAATAGCCTTTTGCCACTAACCTAGCCTTGTATTTAGAAATTGTACCATCTGCATTCCTTTTTATTCTATATGTCCATTTACACCCAATTATATTTTTATATTTGGGTGGTTGAACTAGGTGCCAGGTTTGCTTTCTGCTTAGAGCATCTAGTTCTTCTTTCATTGCAGCTTTCCACTTATCATTTTGTACTGCTTGATGATAAGTGGATGGCTCAATGTTGTTGAACTCAGTGCAGTAGATTTTTGGTTTAAAAATACCACTTTTTGCTCTTGTAATCATATGATGCTTATTGCAAGTCTGAGTGTCTTCCCTGCTTTCATCAGTTTGGGTGTTTTCTTCATTGCTACTCTCTCCACTGCTTGTATTTTGATGCTGGTAATTTGCCTCATTTACATCATTGCTACTTTGATTGCTTTCAGTGCTAGCACTGCTTTGATTGTTTTCAGTACTAATTGTAGGACTGTGAGATGAACTTATAGGTTGTGGACTTAGTGTGTGTGTGTCATACTGTCCTTTATATGTGCTACATAGTCAACCTCATTTGTGGTTTCAGGAAACCATGGGAAGGAAATTTTGGGGTTGTACACTTTCTTTGTTGGCTTAGCAACATCACTTTTAAATGGAAATTTTCTTTCATCAAATACAACATGTATGGATACATACAGTTTACCACTATTGCTTAAGCACTTGTAGCCTTTGTGGTTAGGAGAGTAACCCAGAAATGTGCATGGTATAGATCTAAAGTCAAGTTTGTGTTTATTGAAAGGTCTTATATGAGGAAAACACAGACATCCAAAAATTTTAAGATCATTGTAGTTGGGTTTAACTTTATTTAGTACTTCTAAAGGGCATTTTAGACTTAGTACCTTTGTAGGCAGTCTGTTTATTAAGTGCACTGCTGTAGCAAATGCATCAGGCCAAAACTTCAAAGGTAGTGATGCATGTGCCAGCAGTGTTAGCCCTGTTTCAACAATGTGTCTGTATTTTCTTTCAATAAGACCATTTTGTTCAGAAGTATGAGGGCAGGTTAGTCTGTGTGTTATGCCCTTTCTGTTAAAAAACCGTTTTAAAGGTAAAAACTCCTTACCACCATCACTTTGAAAAATCTTGACTTTGTGACCTAACTGATTTTCAGTGTTGGCTATGAATTGCATTACTGTATTGCAAGTATCAGACTTTGATTTTAAGAAATAAATCCAGACATATCTTGAATTTGCATCAATAAATGAAATGTAGTACTTATAGCCATAGTCAGTGTTGACTGGTGCTGGACCCCATAAATCAACGGCAACTAATTCTAGAGGATTAAGATAATTTGTTTCAGAGTTTGAAAATGGAAGTTTGTGACTTTTTCCCATTTGACAATATGTACATAGATAATTTTCTAGAATGTCAATAGAAATATTACTAGCATTTAAAAATTCTTTCATGACTCTGAGACTTGGATGACCAAACTTAAGATGCAACATATCAAATTCAGTACATTCATTGTGATTGTCTAACTCTGTTATGTTACAGGAATTTTTCCTTAATTCATTATTTCTGGTACTTTCAGAGTCAAACTTGTACAATCCATTTTGTTGGTTACCCTGCAATAAAATATGTTTAGTTAGCAAGTCCCTAACAACACAGTGGTTTGGATAGAATTCAAAAGACACTTGATTGTCTTTTGCACACTGTGACACGCTAATTAAATTCTTTCTTATGTGTAGTGCACGTAGTAAATTATTTAAGTGAAGTAGCTTTGCACCTTTAATACTAGCATGCCCAGTGTGTGAGATAAGAATAGAGTTACCATTGCCCATGATTAGAGACTTTTTACCTTTGTACTCGCGATTACCAAGGTTGAGATTGTTTAGATTATTGGTAACATGATGAGTTGCACCAAAATCAGGGTACCATGCTTCATCCTGAATATCTTCAATACTGGCAATGTTTGATGTTGATTCTTGATTGCCTTTGTTTTCTGACTGACTGTTAACCAAATTTGCATTTGGATTACTGTTCCTGTTATTATTATTATTGCCTTGCTGATTAGTATTGAAGCTGTTGTCGAATCTGAAATAGCATCTGTTGGCTGTGTGTCCAAGTTTGTCACAAATTTGACATTTTGGCCTGTTGTTGGGATTCCATCTCCCAGCTCTTCCTCTCCCACGACTTGATTGACCTCCTCTTTGGTAAGTATTCTGATTTCTTTGATTGTTTTGTTGATTCTTGCCTTTGCCTGCGGTAGTATAATTAACGTTAAAGTCAGATCCCTGATCTTTCTTTTGCAAGAATCTTCCTTCATGAGCAAGAAGTATATTATAGACACTCTGTAGTGATGGAGTAGGTTCAATTGATGTAATGAAAGCTATCACTGATTCATATTCATCTTCTAACCCCCCTACAATATAAAGAATTTGTTCTTTTTCTTCAATTTTATTGCCAGTGCATGCAAGTTGATCACACAGATTTTTGATCTTCATTAGATACTCATTCATGTTTGAGTTTTCCTTCTTTATGTTCTGAAGTTGTTTCTTGAAATGTAACACCCTGGCAGCAGATTGACTTGTAAAAGATCTTTCTAATGTTGTCCACACTTCATTAGCAGTCTTTGTACCTATTAACTGTGGCATTAAAGATGCACTCACTGATGACATTAACCAAGCACTGATCATGTTATCTTGCCTTTGATGGACTGTAAATTCTTGATTAAGAACCAGGCTGTTATTGTTGTCCCTTATGTATTTTGTTGGAACTGGTTTAGTTCCATAGATGAATTCTTCAAGACCATAACCTTTTGCAGCTGTTTCAACTTGCAGTTTCCATAGGAGGTAGTCGGATTCATCGAGTTGGATTGAGATTATCTGACTTTGAGGCTTAATAATGGATTTGATGAGATCTTCAGTGCTTTCTGCACTTGTCTGATTCGATCTAGCTGATGATCTTGGCGTGGTTGGAGGATCTGTTTCCACCATGGTTGCAGAATACAGATGGAGATTTCAGATTCACGATACCAGGTGAACTTTTCTGATTTTCAAATTCTTGAATTGAAGAGTCTGAATGATTTTTTCAACTGAGTTTGAGAAGTTGCAACCAGATTTTTTTTTATTGAAAGCAGTAAAACTTTTGGTGACTGATTACAATCTTGGATGGCTTTCAATATGATTTTGTCAATTTGAAGGCAACCAGATTGATAATATGATGTCAACAGATTTTCTAGGATGGCCTTTTGAATTCAGTTGTTGATTTTCTTCAGATTTTTTGATCGAATTTGATATTTCAGAACAGATTTGCCACCAAGCTGTAATGAGAAGCAGATGCAGCCACTGATAGTTGGCGAGACACTGTTTTGATTTACAGCCTCAACTCTCACAGGAAAAGATTTGAAAATCTTGGATGAGAGGGTCCAAATGATGATTATTTGCTGATGGACAATCTATCTTCTTGATAGATTTTAAGAGATTGGATCGAGTTCTTGATGCTGTTTAGCAAGAAGGCTCTGATACCATATTAGATTTATGACAGATAGTATAATTGCGAAGCTTTTGATATTACTTCATTACAAATACAATTGCGGCTTGTACATTATTTATATACAAAGTGATAAAAGAAATGGGCTGTAAGATAAAACATTTTGATATTGGGCTGAGGCCCATTGGTTTGAGATAAATCTCTTGATGGATCGACGGGGTACCAGTGTTATACACGTAATATTGCATAGTTGAAAAAAATAGATTTTTATTTTTATTTTTTTAGTTAAAGATAAAAAAGTGATCTGATAAAAAATATTTAAAATTAGAGAGATCTAAGAAGACAAAAGTGGAGAAAATCAAATAAATTAGAGACATGTTTCTTGTTTTTTGGACTTCGGAAAAATTGATTTTGATCAAGTGACAGTAAGCAAACCTCCCCAACGGTCGGTTTGATAAATTTTGCGCTAAGAAGTTTAGACGGTGTTTGATTTCACTTTTTAGATTTTAGTTTTCGTTCACAAAAAAATGCGAACAATGTGTGTATGACGTCGAAAGCGATCGTTTTAGGAAATGAAGTTAAGACATAAAACATAAAACAAACTTTCATTTGTTTTCCTTATTTTGTGAATTAACACGAGAAAACAACTTTCATTTCTCCTTTACGTGGTTCCATCCATCACCATTTCACCCTATCCATCGTCTTACGTCTTGTTATCAATAGTGAAAACTCAAAACTTAAAATATATTTTAAACCAAATACTACTTTAGTTTCGTGATCTGCTTGAGTTAACCCTGCAAGTTTAGATATCTGTTTCAGTGGTAATTCCATTAACATATTTTCATGCCACTAACATATTAATTTTCTTTTGATACCCCGTTTTGGCATCATAGTAATTCCATATCATGAGTCGTCGATCTCTCGTACGACCTGCATCCGTTAAATATATGCTTATAAAACTGTCACATTTTCCCCTGGTCTTGTCCATGTCAAATGGCGAGTTATTCTCGTTACAACTCTATTTTTGTAGTCTGTTTAAGGCTAACTTTTGTACTTGAAGCGGGTTAAGTGAATAATTAATTACCTACTCGAGGAACAGTGAATAGTAAGGTAATCATCTAATATATATATATCATATTATAATATTCATGCCACAAACCGCAACGCTTTATATGTCATAAATATTTGTAAACTCAATAAAAGATATCAAAATGCTTCTGCTCATCATTTAGTACTAAGCAAGGGATACTTGATCAGATTTACTTAAATCACCTATTAATGCTAAATTAATGTTCGAAGTGTTAACTAATACTATTACTGTTATTAGCAAACACAAATTAAAGTACTCTTAGCATATGACATGCTAATATCAATGGTATTACTAAATGCAAATCAAAGTTATTCTAAGCAAAGCAATAAATTTAACCCCGTTTTCATTGTTTCAAGCATTTCAGAGGAAAGAAGAAACAGAGTGTGAATCTGCGATGCAATACAAAATAGACGAATAAATATTCCAGCATTTTATGAATCGACTTGCAGAATTGATCTGACATGACCAACAAAAAAAACACAAGATAGCGTGTGAACTGCAATACAACTCCAATTATTTTTCACTCTTACAAATCTCGACAGCACTACAACATGTGTAAAGCAAACAAAGAAACCAGCTTATCGACTTTGTCGATCCGCTTTCTTCAAACTTCAAAACAAAAATTAGCAACTTATTAATATCGTTCATATATACTTACCGCACTTTCCTAGCACTTCAACCCGATCAATCAAGTTCTTCATTCATATCCACAGCGGCTCCTCCCACAAAGCAGCATCATCTATGAAAAAACTCTGATCCGTGTCGCAGTTCATCATCATCCAGTTAGTCCCAACTTCGCAAATATCATTCACCGGAGGTGTAATTTGCAGTTGTTGGCAATGCTGCTGTTGATCGTTCGCCATTTGCACGCAGATCGCCGCAAGCAAATTCGCATGCTGACCTTCCATGTTCACCAGCTCTGCCTTTGCCCTGGCCAATTCCGTCTGAAGATCGTTCACCTGCTTCTGCAGGTGGCAGATGACGCCCGCGCTCCCGTACACCGGATCCCGGATTCTTGCGTTCGCCTCGTACACCATGCTGCTTACCGCGTCCGCTCTCTGGTTTTCAGGAAGCTCCTGCCGGTCAAAATATATTCGTTAGTCTGTAAATAAAAGAACAAAAATGGGATAACTGAAATGAGAAGCAGGGGAGTTAGTACTTGTAGAAATTTGATAATGTTGCTGGCGCCGAAGACGCGATGAGCGGTGGTGAACTTGAGAGGTTCGGTGGGAGGGAAGTAAGGGGCTAGAACGCATTTTTCCACACATCTTCTGCGGAGGATTTTGCAGGCGGCGCAGGGGCTGATGACGGGCGCTGGCTGAGGAGCGGTCCGTGGTGGAGGAGAAGAAGATGGAGAAGGAGAGGCTGACGCAGATGATATGTTGTAGTTGAAGGTTGAATTTAGGGTAGATACAGTCTCCAAACTTGACTCCATTGCAGTTTTTTTCTTTTATATTTGGTGGTTAAGTATACCAAATGGAAGAAGACTTCGCGTAGTGATGAGGCCGCTACTCCTGGATATGTGGATATATTTATAGAGGAAAGTAGGTAATTAGATGAATAAATCTGGTGATGCAAACATGACGATGTACATATTTTTAATTATAGTCATTTGTAATTATAACTACTAATGATGCCTAGTGATATATTTTTCATTACAAAATACAGATTGTTGAGTTTCCGCGTGCCACATGTAATTAAATTAAAAGGCCATACCTTGACTTAATGTTCTATTTTAGATTAAATAAACAGTGTATCATTATATGGGTCTCATGCTTGAATTAACCTGAGCCAGCTTTGGTTCAATAAACAAAAACACAACATCTCTGTGTGAAAAGGGTTCGAATGCAGATGTCCGTAGGAGTATTTACTTCTGCTATGGGTGACTTATTAAATAGTTGGTCGGGGTTAGGCAAGAAAATATTACCTTGTATATTTGAGTAGATAAGTATGTATATATAGGATGCATATTTATGGCAAGTTATTCTATGATACTGATTGGAATTATACTCATCATTCCACATTAGAACTAACATTTGTAGACTACGTTTTAACTATTATATGTACTGTTATGGTGTTATTTTAATGACCCTGTGTCATGAGCATGGCCGTGGCATTAAATTTAGAAGAATTCTGTAATTTAATACGGCAATGACCGTATTTATTATATTTTGACTGTATTTATTTTAGCGACCACGTAAATTCTAATTACGGAAACATCCAGCCATCTCACAATGTATTTCCCAAAAATAAATTCCGCACAGGTATTGTTTCAAATTTTTTTTTTTAAAACCCCTCCCCAATTCTTTTATCGATATAAGATATCTCTTCACATTATTTTTTCTCCCTTTTTTTTTTAATGATTGTTATGCACTGAAATATAACTAAATTGAGTGACATCGTTTTACAGGTACAACTAACAAAGAAGTAAGTCACGGAGGGAAGATTACATTTGTCAACAGAAGCTACCACATGATGTCTTTTGTTAGATTCGGAATTTAATGATGCTTATCTAATTAAAGTATGTTCAGATGCTTGGGTAGGCGGAATTTTGATGAAACTGGCGGTTTTATATACCCTATCTATTTATTGGGCCTTCAGTTCATCTGCTTCACGTTTGGTTTGAATGAACATATAATGGGAAGAACATCATTCATTCATATTAAGTTAGATGTGGGTGGAATACCATAATTGATATTAGGTTTAAGGCTAATTCTATTTAAACCCGATGAATTGCGGAGTTCACCATCGAATTTGATGACCAAACTGCCTTTATGACACCACATAAAGATTCTACAAAGAAAGGTAAAATTGAGTTTTTTTTTTTTACACATTACACGGATGAATTCAGCAAAATGCTGCGTTGCTTCCGTTTTTTCGGTTTTGCTGGATAAACTCAGCAAAACCATGAGTTTATATATAATTACACTAGGTTTAATGGGTATCAATGTTATCTTAACGTATTTACATAAAAGAAAAAAAACGATATCATTCAAATTTACACATCAAAATTATATAGGTTTAACGTTGGTATAGGTGATATTTAATTAAATATCAACGAAATTTTCAAATGAAATGACCGTATTTTCTCCAGCTATGTAATAGAATGCTAAATTATGGTCTGACTACTATTGAAAAATGAATGAAGTAATTAATGGGAAGAGAGAATTGCATTAAGAAGAGATCACAAGAAATGCACTAGAAAATGAACAATCACACCTATTGTTGAAGAGACACCTCCTCGCGACCAGTACATAGGCAGATAGAAAAACGAAATCATTCATCATGTTTTTCTGTACTCCTTCTTCCTGCATATATTTAGTTCTACTCAAAAAAATTCTTGAGTTTGTCGTAGCTCTGTGGTTATTGCATAGCATCACAAATAATGTATGTTTCATCTTGAGGAACGATTGCTCAATATCGCGTAGCACCGTAGATGAAGCAATATTATTTTAAGGAAACAATATTTGCAAGGCTCGGACAATCAACTCGATAAATATATCTTTTATTAGAAAATTCTCAAAACATTGATTTTGGGCTTGGGTTTGTTTTTGAAGAGAGAAGCAAGAAGGAACGGAAAATTGATTTGTCCCACATTGTAGAATGTGTAAGGGTATGTCTCTATATATAGAAAAGCTTAATGTATCATATCAAAAGAAAGAAGAGAAGGGAGAGATAAGACAATGCATGAACATGGCATGCACATTAAATATTTAAAGGTCAAAAGATGGGCCTCGGGGATCTTGGGGTCTCGTCATCAGTTGGGCCTCTGAATGTCGATGGGTTTACCATGGACCGTTGTGATTTTGAATTAGGTGCGCAGTTTTGTAATGCTTCAGAACGTTGCAAAATGGCGTCGTGTTTCAAACTGAAGGGATGCGACGTTTCCGAATAGAAACGGATACAACTGTTACAAACAGTCGTGACGGTTCATGGACAGACACCTCTGGGCGCCTTTAAATACCAACGCCCGGAACTGTTACAAATCACTTCGAAAATACTCTTCTTCTTCCTCTAGAATTTGCAATGCCATTAAAGCATGTCAAAATGTTGTTTGCTCTGTAACGCCTCTAAGGTGTTGCAGAATCCACAAAAACATTGTAGATTCATCATCTTCTTCTCCTCTTCGTTCTTATTCTATTATAACAACATCAGAGAATAATATCAGAGTGTTCTTGGTCGGATCAAAGCCGTACAAACTTTGAATTCGATTTTGTTGTTCCAAGGGTTTATTGAATCCTGAAAGACAATAGTTCGATAATCCATTTGTACCTGCTGGATTGAACTATTGTTCTAAAGAATTTGCTCTACAAATCCCGAAAGTACGAAGTACGACAATATTTATCATCGAATAGCCTCATACTCCAAAATTCCCTAACAAATTTTCAGACAATATCTTCAATCATGGAAGGTTTGAGCGCATTACAAGTGATGAATCAGCATTTGACGAAATTGGAGCGGTTTGATGGTGAAAACTTCACTCGTTGGCAAGAGACAATGAAATTCTTTTTGATCATCGTCGAATTGTTTTACATCTTGGAAGACGATTTGGAAGATATACCATGGAAAACCGTTGACGAGGATGTCGCTTTGAAAGCAAAACGTGAAAAGCGCAAAGAGGACAATTTTATATGCAGAGGGCATATTCTAAATGCATTGTCTACTCCAGTCTACAACGCTCATAGGACCTTAGAAACTGCAAAGAAACTCTGGACTGCTTTGGAGAGCAAGTATCGCATATCCGAGGCAAGTAATAAATGATTTCTTATTTGTAATTTTATAGATTTTAAAATGGTGGCCAACAAGTCCATAGTTGGATTAGTGAGTGAAATCTTACTGTTGGTGAATCAACTTAAAGATGCCGGTATTGATCTCCCTGAATCTTTTGCTGTTGGAGTTATTATTTCGAGACTGCCGAATTCTTGGAATGATTATAAGAAAAAATTGAAACATGCAAAAATGGATTATAATATAAACGGTTTACAGCGTCATCTTCGTATTGAAGAGGATTCTCGTAAATGCAAACTAGATGATAATCCGCAAACTGAGTCTCAGTCTAAGGCAAATAATGTTGAAATTACTGATAAATTGAGGCCTAAGAATGAGACATAGTTTAAGAAGAATAATAATTGCAAGAACAAAAAGAAGGGTGCCTGTTACTATTGTAACAAACCCGACCATATGCCCGAGACTGTCGTCTTCGGAAGAAGCAACAAAATGCGAATATGGTCGAAGAAAAGCTTATGGCTGTTGTACAAGAGGCGAGTCCCGTTTTTGGCATTGATAATGATTGGTGACTCGATACTAGAGCGACTATTCATGTTTGCAACGACCGTAATCTTTTCAAGACTTACGAAGAGAATAATGGAGAATCCAGCGAAGTTACTGGTGCAAATAAGGTTGCAAGCAAAGTTGTGGGAAAAGACACAATTGAACTTACATTCACCTATGGGAAAGTTCTCACATTGGTCAATGTATTTTATGCACCCGATATGAGTAAGAATTTGGTTTCTGAATACCTTCTTAACAAAGGAGGAGTCAAGATGGTGTATTTTAGACCAAAAAATGGTCCTAACACCCAAATTGTCGTATTTTGAGCATAGGATATGAAGAAATAACTAAAAAAATATAGAAAAAGCGAGACAACAAGATTTTTATAGTGGTTCGACGTTAATGAGCCTACGTCCACTTCATATTTTCTCATTTCATTCATGGATTACAATTACAACGAGTGTTCTCTCTCTCTCACTCGAATTCAATGAATAATTCCCTCTGAATTCATTGAGGAAGATTGTGGTTGTTCATGGATTAGTGCCAGCCATGGCTGCCATGGATGTTGAGATGCCAAAAAGTCCCCTTGAAAATGCCCTCTGGAGGTGTATTTATAGCTGTAGGAAAACCCATTTGGTGACCAGGTCGTGGTAGGACACATGGCACCCGATCCGGGAAAGTAAGAGCGGTCATAGCCTTGAGAATAGGTCAAAATCTACATGTGTAGTAGCAGGTCCTGGTCGCGGTTCGTGGTCATGGTTCATGAGCCGGGGTGGTGCTGGTGATGGTCGTGATGGTGATGGTCACGATCCGAATCGGTTAGCGTACATGATCATGATCCGAATCGGTTAGCGTACATGATCACGATCCGAATCGGTTAGCGTACATGATCACGATCTGAATCGGTTAGCGTACATGATCACGATCCGAATCGGTTAGCATATATGTCCGCGATCCGACCCTAGGGGGTGGTCACGAACCGATCTTCAAAAGTGCCAAAATCCAGATTTTTCCATATTCTGCCACTTCATCCAAACGATTGATGATTAATGCATGCTCATACTCAAATCCTTTGCTTTGGGTGGCCTGGTCACAAAGCAGGCTAACAGTGTATGAGTCTGATAAGTTAGTATTGTCCAAGAACAACAAATTTATTGGACAGGGATATTCTTATAACGACATAATTAAGTTGAATCTAGTAAAGAAATCTTCTGCTTATATTGTTGGTTCTGTTAATTTATGGCATGGTAGATTAGGACATGTTAATAATAAATCTCTTAGAAATATGCATAAATTAGGATTAATTTCTGATTGTGATTTCGATTCCAGCTCTAAATGTAAATTTTGTGTTCAATAAAAAATACATTGGAAATCCTTTAAATCAGTAGAAAGGAAAACTGGTTTGCTTGATTTGGTATATAGTGATGTGGGTGACTTAAAAAGTCATATCACCTATGGTGGTAACCAATACTATATCACATTTATTGAAGATTATACTAGATATGCTTATGTATATCTAATGAAATCCAAAGATGAGGCCTTCGATGAATTCAAAATTTACAAAGCAGAAGTCGAAACACAATTAGGAGTTAAAATTAAAGTGTTACATTCAGATCGTGGTGGTGAATATTTTTCAAATGAATTTACTTTGTTTTGCAAACAAAATGGTATAGTTCACTAGTTTACCGCCCCGTATACACCACAACAAAATGGTGTTGCTGAGAGGAAAAATTGAACCTTAGTAGAAATGGTTAACGCCTTGCTCATAAGTTCTAATTTACCATATGACCTATTAGGTGATGCTATGTTATCTGCATGATACATTTTAAATAGAGTACCACTTATAAAGAATAATATTTCTCCTTATGAATTATGGTTTAATAGAAAACCTAACCTCACTAGACTTAAAGTTTGGGGTTGCTTGGCATATGTTAGAAAACCTGATCCTAAACGACCAAAGTTAGGAAATATGGCATTTAGGTGTGTTTTCATAGGATATTCTCTTAATAGTATAACTTATAGTTTCCTTATACTTGACACCTAAGAAGTTATAGAATTGGTAGATGTAGAATTCTTTGAATATCAAACCATTAAGAATCCATTGAGATCATCTAGTCCTGAACCAACCGAGACTAATGATATCAATAATGATGATTATGCTCCTGCTCAAAACAGTAAGTGTAAGTACCAGATAATAGTGCTGAACACAGGAGAAGTAAAAGAGCGAGAATAGAGAAGGACTATGGTCCCGACTTCATAATATATCTCATATTAGGCAATAAGAACGAAGTCCTTAATGTGACAAGATATGTTGTGAACGTCAATGATGATCCCAAAACTTATTCTAAGGCAATGAGTTCCAGAGATTCTAATTTCTGGAAAGAAGCTATCAATGATGAAATGAATTCCATAATGTTAAATAAGATTTGGGTTTTATCTGATTTACCTCCTGGTGCTAAACCTATAGGATGTTGTTGACACGCTTTTTAGTCGAAGCAGTCACACATGGAATTTCTGGTTAGCAATGCACTCAGGCATTGAGAACATCAGAAGAAAGGGAGCGATTTGGTTGAAGTCGCATCACATACAAAGAGTGGCTCGAAACTCCTATCAGATGACCTCTTTTGGGCCCAAAAACATCAATTACGGAGCTTTCTATAACTCCTGTAGCCCTCTGAATTTTCTTCTAGTAGAGCTTTCGTTTGGCAAAACGGACTTACGGTTTGGAAGTTACGCCCGTTTCCGTGAACGCGCGCAGAATTGGAAATTTGGCACATCTCGGATCGGATTGGAGTAGTAAATCCGAACCGAGTCGACACTAGAACACTTCAGCAACCAAGCTCTGGATCGCACTGGATCGGATCGGAGGAAAAGAGCCCGACCCGACCTAAATGGCTTACTCTGCACCGAAGCGTCTTCAGTTCGAAGATAATGACTACATTCCGATCGGCACTGATCCGACCTACCTTCACGTACATTCTGGGTCAAACACCTTTGGTTTGGTTCGGAGGAGAGGACCCGATCCGCCTGGGCCAGAGCTCCGCGCAGCTTTGTTGACCACTTCTTAAGGAGTAACCGCCTCCTACTTGCATGGATCCACTTCCACATGGCATGGCACGAATTAGAGAAGGTCTCCCCACTACTTCCACTACATTTCGAAATTCTAGGGATTCCCGCCAGGTGGCACCCGAACCGGATCCTATCTACTCCTATAAATACACCATTTAAAGGATTTTCAAGGGACTTTTGGCACTTGTTCTTCACGGCATCCACCATTGCTGTGAGATAAGAACTTCGTGCTCCTCAAACAAGATCAACACGAGGATTTCGTGTATAAATTCATTCTCCTTTCTTTACTTCATCATAAAATACTAGGATGTTGTATGTGAATGAGTCTTATGGATTATAAGACAACATTGTACTTGTAATTTTCTTAGGACTTAAGAAGATATAAAGTGGACGTAGGCTTGGTTTGAGCCGAACCACTATAAAAATCTCATGTCTCTCCTGTTATTTATTGTTTTCTGCATCTCTGTGATTTGTGAATTGTGATTGTGAGGATTTCACACTAAATTTGGGTGCTAGTACCAGATTTTGGTCTAACATTTTGGCGCGTCAGGACGGGGGCACACGATACCACTTCAATTTCTAGCCAAAAAGGAAGCGGATTGTTTGGCTATTGGATCAATGGTCAAGAGAAAGATATCTTGTGTTGATGACGAAGGCACGAGAAACGAGGTTAGTCTGGAGGCTTCCTCTCATGGAGATCCATCAACATATCTGACTAGAGACAAAATGGACGGCGTATTTGCAGAATTGAGAACCCAGACGGCAAGGCAAGACGATCTCCTTTAGAAGCAGCGGGAGAAGATGGATGTATTCTTCGCTCGGATGAATGGAAACCCGAGCAACAACACTCAATTCGATGGAAATAATGCAACGAACTCAACACCTACAGGTGCACCGAGAAGGATCAGATCGGAACCGATCTGAACCACAGGAGCTGGGGGCAATCTGCCTCCCATTAGAAATGCGCAGCAAGCATCACTCAATGTTCTGGATGAGAACGCTAGAATCACGAGGAACTCAGGACAGGTTTGGCCAAACTCCGCTCCGGTTTGGATAGACACCCAGCCGTCAACTTCAGCTCAATGGCAACAGGAAGCAGCTTGGAGCAGAGAGCCGGGATTGGTTCAGTTCAGAACCTCGGACCCGATGACCACCAATCCAAACCAGATCACACTCCAAGCACCCATTCATTTCCAAACTCTTCTGGAATCAACGCTGGGGGCACCAGCTCTGACCTAGGAAACTTGCAACAGCCCTTTGAAGGCGACCGACTCGCCAATTTGATTGAACGCCTCTCGAGAGGCCGGACTTATCAGAGTGACATGGATGATGTCAATCACAATCCATTCAAACAGAAAATCAGGAATTCTTGCAATCCTCCAGATTTCAAACTTCCATAACTGGAGCCCTATAACGGCAGGATGGATCCTACCGTGTATCTGATGTGCTACAAATGGCATATGGAAGTTCAATCGGCATCGGAAAACGTCATGGAAAAATGTTTCCACCTCTTTTTGACCGATATTGCTGCTATGTGGATTAGCAAGCTGGAAACTGAATCGATCAACAGTTGGAACATGTTGGTCGCCCGATTCATCTAGCAATTTCGGGTTCACATTGCACGACCCAAAAATGTAATGTCGCTCACCACAATCAAGCAAAGACCCGGATAAACTCTGCGTTCATTTCTGGAAATATCCAACATTGCAGCAGCATCGGTTGATCGACCCGAACCATCCATGGTATTGATGGCAGCAATATCCGGTGTCTTTGATAAATTAGAATTCAAAAAATCTTTATACGGAGACCCACCGCGAAACCTCGACGAATTCTACCTTAATGCAGACAGATTTCTGCGGGAAGAAGATGCAACCTCCGAGAAGAAAATTCTTGATGTCAACATGTTTAAAGATGGAGAACTGTCTGACTATGAAAAAGGAAAAGGGAAAAGCCGCTATCAAGAGTGACCGCAACACTCAGTCCTGGAGAGGGCCCAGATATGAAAAGTACACAGAACTCAATGCTTCGCTCACCGACATATACATGGACACAAACGGTGCCATCTCCTATCCAAAGCCTCCTAGAAGAGAGCCATCGCAAAGAGAACGCGACTCCGGTAAACATTGCATATTCCATGATATGGACGGTCATGACACAAATGACTGCAGGGATCTACACGATTTGATTGAGGAACGGGTTAGACACGGAGAGCTACCCGAGTATGTGAAACAACCAACATCGCCTGCATCCGCGCTGCCACCACCTGCTCCCCGAAGAGGGAATGAACTTGGATCGAGCTCTCGTGGGATCATCATCAACTGATCTGGATGAGAACAGCCTGGATTTCCAGCATTTCTTATGATTTAAGATATGTGCTTTCGCTTTCTTTAGGTTTTCCGATTGGCTAAATCGGAGTACACACGTACGGGGTTAGGATTTAACCCCAAAGCGTGCTCTGGACTCGATGACAAACCAATGAGGATTTGCTTTGGTTTTGTACTTTGAATTGAATAAGGAAGGACTTTCCGAGCATGGATTATGATTGGAAAATTTAAGTATCTTGTCAGGTTGTGGCAGGATTCTCATTCTCAATTAAAGTATGGCTTATACTTATCCCGAAACCCTAGGGACGGATTGTGCTTAGGGACAGACTGTTTTGTCAGGCTATGGCAAGTACACTTCTATATCAGTATGAGTATGGATTGTACTCGCTCGATTTCTAAGTATGGATTATACTCAGGAACGACAAATGGTCTCGTTAAGATCTAGCAGAAGAACTCAATAACACTTGAGAATGGCTTATGCTCAGTTTGAACTTCCTGGTATGGCTTATGCCTGGAAGGTTAGGTCCCTAGCTAGGTTTTGGCAGGATGATTAGAACTCCCTCGAGTTTGGTTTATGCTCAATCGGACGCCCAAGCTTGGTTTATGCTCGAAAATGTAACCAGTTTTGTCAAGTTTTGACACACCTGTTTGCCTTCTTTTCTTTACAGGTATGGATTATACTTGCAGCTGGCAGGCCCGGCGTGGCCTTGGATTATCCAGAACACATCTTCCTTTAACCAGTAAGATATGTTCTAGGGGGAAAAAATGTTGACACGCTTTTTAGTCAAAGCAGTCACCCATGGAATTTCCGGTTAGCAACGCACTCAGGCATTGAGAACATCGTCAGAAGACAGGGAGCGATTTGGTTGAAGTCGCATCACAAACATAGAGTGGCTCGAAACTCCTATCAGATGACCTCTTTCGGGCCCGAAAACATCAATTATGGAGCTTTCTGTAACTCTTGTATCCCTCTGAATTAGCTTCGAGTAGAGCTTTCGTTTGGCAAAACGGACTTACGGTTTGGAAATTACGCCTGTTTTCGTGAATGTGCGCAAAATTGGAAATTTGGCACATGTCGGATCAGATCGGAGTAGGAAATCCGAACCAGCTCGACACTCGAACACTTCAGCAACCAAGCTCTGGATCGCACCGGATCGGATTGGAGGAAAAGAGCCAGACTTGACCCGCATGGCTTACGCTGCATCGAAGCATCTTCGATTCGAAGATAATGACTCCATTCAGATCGGCACTAATCCGAACCACCTTCACTTACATTCTGGGTCGAACAACTTCGGTTCAGTTCGGAGGAGAGGACCCGATCCACCTATGACAGAGTTCCGCGCAACTTTGTTGACCGCTTCTTAAGGAGTAACCGACTCCTACTTGCATGGATCCACTTCCACATGGCATGGCATGAATTAGAGAAGGTTTCCCTACTACTTCCACTACATTTCGGAACTCTAGGGATGCCCGCCATGTGGCACCCAAATCGGATCCTATCCACTCCTATAAATACATCATTTGAAGGATTTTCAAGGGACTTTTGGCACCTGTTCTTCACGGCACCCACCGTTGTTGCGAGATAAGAACTTCGTGCTCCTCAAACATGAGGATTTCGTGTACAAATTCATTCTCCTTTCCTTACTTCTTCATAAAATACAAGGATGTTGTATGTGAATGAGTCTTACGGATTATAAGACAGCATTGTACTTATAATTTTCTTAGGATTTAAGAAGATATAAAGTGGACGTAGGCTATGGTTTAAGCCGAACCACTATAAAAATCTCGTGTCTCTCCTGTTATTTACTGTTTTCTGCATCTCTGTGATTTGTGAATTGTGATTGTGAGTATTTCACACTAAATTTGGGTTTTAGTACCAGATTTTGGTTTAACATATGTACATGGATATTCAAGAAAAATTTGAATACAAATGGATTCATTGATAAGTTCAAAGCCAGATTAGTTGCTAAGGGATATAAGTAAAGACAAGGAGTAGATTATTTTGATACATATGCTCCAGTTGCTCGCATATCTTCCATACGCTATTTGATAGCGCTTGCATCAATTCATAATTTGGTCATACATCAAATGGATGTAAAGACAGCTCTTCTAAATGGAGATTTAGAAGAAGAGATATGCATGGAACAAGCTGAAGGTTTCATAACCCCGGGCCAAGAAAAGAAAGTTTGTAAATTAGTCAAATCTCTTTATGGTTTGAAGCAAGCTCCTATGCAATGGCATAAGAAGTTTGATAAAGTTGCACTATCATTTGGGTTCATTGTGAATGATAAAGATAAATGTATTTATAGCAAATCGGATAACAGCGGTTATGTTATAATATGTTTATACGTTGATGACATGCTGATATTTAGTTCCAATAATATTGTGTGAATGAAACTAAGAAGTTTCTATCTTCTAAATTTGATATGAAAGATCTAGGAGAGGCTGGCGTAATTCTGGGAATTAAAATCATTAGGAAAGCGGGGGAGTTATTACTAACACAATCTCGTTACATTGAGAAATTCCTAAAGAAATATAGTTGTTATGATGACAAACCAACACCAACTCCTTTAGATCCAAGTATCAAGTTAGAAAAGAACACTGGACGTACCATCTCCCAATTGAAATATTCTAGTGTTATTGGGAGTCTTATGTATGCTGTGCATTGCACTAGACCTGACATCGCACATGCTATAACTATATTGTGTCGATTTACGAGTAACCCAGGTTTCAAACATTGGAAAGCCATTTCCATAGTTTTAGCTTATTTGAAAGGAAACATTAACTATGGTTTATCTTATAAAGGATATCCTGCTGTAATAAAAGCATATAGTGATGCAACATTGAACATTGTATAATCCAAATCCAAGTCTACAACTGGATGGATATTTACATTAGGAGGCGCTGCTGTATTTTGGGCTTCCAAGAAGCAGACCTGTATATTTGATTCAACTATGTCATCAGATTTGATTGCATTAGCAGGTGCATGTAAGGAAGCGGAATGGCTTAGGAATTTTTTAATGGAAATCCCATTATGGAAGAAACCATCTCCAGCAGTCTTGAGTAGCTGTGATAATCAAGCAACGATATATAATGTCTCTAATAAGGCATATAATGGAAATTCTAGACATGTGAGTCTAAGACATCAAATGGTAAGGCAGTTACTCAAAAGTGGAGTTATACCGTTGACTACGTAGAAACAAAGAAAAACTTGATTGACACACTTATAAAAGGTCTTCCAAAGGCTATGGTTTCTATAAAGTCAAAAGAAATGGGACTAAGGTCTGTGAATGAAGATTGATCATCCTTAACGGAAACCCAACTTGGGTCTTGAAAAGGATAGACAAAGTACAATGGGTACCAACAAGTTAAGAGTATGATTATGGAACACTAAATCAATAATCCCATAATATTTAGTGTTGGATTCCGCATGAACAAAGGATGGACAAATATCCTTAATAAATCTAGAAACCTTAAAAGGTGTATCACAGAAACACCTTAAGAGAATTACCTATATGAGTATGGAAATCAGGCCGTTTCCTAGGAAAGTAAGACCGCTTTCTAAAGTAGACTCATGAACCAGGATTAAAGCACATGGCCATTAACATGTTGAGCAATACAGAACACTCTAACTAAGGAATACAACATGTGTGATTGTTTCAGTTTTATCATTAAGGGATACTTGGTTCAAGATTCGTTCACCATAGAATCTCGATAAAACTTTAAATGGTTTACACAAAGTAAAGGTTCAAATCCAAAAGATACCTTTTATTTATGTGTTGTTTCCACGATGATGCAAAACTTGATCTTAGAACTACAAAGGCTTGATCCCACTTGGGTATGTAGGAAGTCACTCTAGTGATTCAACCGTCCATTTTACTTGTTATTTTATTTTTGAAAATTGGGGGATATTGTTGGAAAATTTTCAAAACATTGATTTTGGGCTTGGGTTTGTTTTTGAAGAGAGAAGCAAGAAGGAATGGAAAATTGATCTGTCATACATTGTAGAATGTGTAAGGGTATGCCTCTATATATACAAAAGCTTAATGTATCATGTCAAAAGAAAGAAGAGAAGGGGGAGATAAGGCAATGCATGAACATGGCAGACCTTGGGGCTTTTGGGGTCTCGTGATCAGTTAGGCCTCCGAATGCCAATGATCTTACTACGGACCGTTGTAATTTTGAATTAGTTGCACGGTTTTGTAACACTTCAGAACGTTGCAAAATGGCACCGTGTTTCAAATTGAAGGGATGCGACGTTTTCGAATAGAAATGGATACGACCGTTACAAATGGTCGCAGCGGTTCATGGACAGGCACCTCTGGGCGCCTATAAATACCAACGCCCAGAACTGTTACAAGTCACTTCGATTCTTCCACCATAATTTGCAACGCCATTAAAGCGTGCCAAAACGTTGTTTGCTTTGTAACGCCTCTAAGGTGTTGCAGAATCCACAAAAACGTTGTAGATTCATTTTCTCCTTTTCCTCTTCATTCTTGTTCTATTATAGCATCATCAGAGAATAATATCAGAGTGTTCTTGGTCGGATCAAAACCGTACAAACTTCCAATCTGATTTCGCCATCCCAATGGTTAATTGAATCCTGAAAGACAATAGTTCAATAATCCATTTGTACCTGCTGGAATGAACTATTGTTTGAAAGAATTTGCTCCGCAAATCCTTAAAGTATGAAGTACGGCAATATTCATCATCGAATAGCCTCAAACCACAAAATTCCCCAACAAATTTTCAGACAATATCTTCACTCATGGAAGGCTTGAGCGCATTTCAAGTATTGAATAAGCATTTGACGAAACTGGAGCGGTTTGATGGTGAAAAATTCACTCATTGGCAAGAGACAATGAAACACTTTCTAATCACCATCAAATTGTTTTATATCTTGGAAGACGATTTGAAAGATATACCATGGGAAACCATTGATGAGGATGCCGCTCTGAAAGCAAAACGTGCAAAGCGCAAAGAGGACGATTTTATATGCAGAGGGCATATTCTAAATGCATTGTCTACTCCAGTCTACAACACTCGTAGGACCTTGGAAACTGCAAAGAAACTCTGGACTGCTTTGGAGGGAAAGTATAACATATCCAAGGCAAGTAATAAAAAAATTCTTATTTGTAATTTTATGGATTTCAAAATGGTCGCCGACCAGTCCATGGTTGGACAAGTGAGTGAAATCTTACTGTTGGTGAATCAACTTAAACATGTCGGTATTGATCTCCCTGAATCTTTTGTTGTTGGAGTTATTATTTGGAGACTCCCGAATTCTTGGAATGATTATAAGAAAAAATTGAAACCTTGCGGAAACGGATTATAATTTAGATGGTTTACAACGTCATCTTCGTATTGAAGAGGAATCTCGTAAACGTGAACTAGATGATAATCTGAAAACTGTCGTCTTTGGAAGAAACAAAAAAAGTGAATGTGGTCATAGAAAAGCTTTTGGCCGTTGTACAAGAGGCGAACTCCATTTGTGGCATTGATAATGATTGGTAGCTCGATACTGGAGCAACCATTCATGTTTGCAGAGACCGTAATCTTTTCAAGACTTACGAAGAGAATAATGGAGAATCCAACGAAGTTAATGGCACAAAAAAGGTTGCAAGCAAAATTACGGGGAAAGGCACAATTGAACTTACATTCACCTCTGGGAAAGTTCTTATATTAGTCAATGTATTTTATGCACCCGATATGTGTAAGAATTTGGTTTCTGGATACCTTCTTAACAGAGGATTAAAGATGGTGTATGAGTCTGATAAGTTAGTGTTGTCCAAGAACAACAAATTTATTGGACAGGGATATTCTTGTAACGACATAATTAAGTTGAATCTAGTAAAGAAATCTTCTGCTTATATTGTTAATTTATGGCATGGTAGATTAGGACATGTTAATTATAAATCTCTTAAAAATATGCATAAATTAGGATTAATTTCTGATTGTGATTTTGATTCCATCTCTAAATGTGAAATTTATGTTAAAGCAAAAATACATCGGAAATCCTTTAAATCTGTAGAAAGGAAAACTGGTTTGCTTGATTTGCTATACAGTGATGTGGGTGACTTAAAAAGTCATATCACCTATGGTGGTAACCAATACTATATCACATTTATTGATGATTATACTAGATATGCTTATGTATATCTAATGAAATAAAAAGATGAGGCCGTTGATAAATTCAAAATTTACAAAGCAAAAGTAGAAACACAATTAGGAGTTAAATTAAAGTGTTACATTTAGATCATGGTGGTGAATATTTTTCGAATGAATTTACTTTGTTTTGCAAACAAAATGGTACAGTTCACCAGTGTACCACCCCGTATACACCACAACAAAAATGGTGTTGTTGAGAGGAAAAACAGAACTTTAGTAGAAATGGTTAATGCCTTGCTCATAAGTTCTAATTTACCTTATGACCTATGTGGTGATGCTATGTTATCCGCATATTACATTTTAAATAGAGTACCACTTAAAAAGAATAATATCTCCCCTTATGAATTATGGTTTAATAGAAAACCTAACCTCACTAGACTTAAAGCTTGGGGTTGCTTAGCATATGTTAGAAAACCTGATCCCAAACGACCAAAGTTAGGAAATAGGGCATTTAAGTGTGTTTTCATAGGATCTTCTCTTAATAGTATAACTTATAAGTTCCTTATACTTGTCACCTTAGAAGTTATAAAATCGGTAGATGTAGAATTCTTTGAATATCAAACCATTAAGAATCCATTGAGATCATCTAGTCCGGAACCAACTTAGACTAATGCTATCAATGATGATGATTATGCTCCTGCTCAACAGTAAGTAAGTGTAAGTACCAGATAATAGTGTTGAGCACATGAGAAGTAAAAGAGTGAGAATAGAGAAGGACTATGGTCCGGACTTCATAACACATCTCGTAGAAGGCAATAAGGACGAAGTCCCTAATGTGACAAGATATGCAATGGACGTTGATGATGATCCCAAAACTTATTCTGAGGCTATGAATTCCAGAGATTCTAATTTCTGGAACGAAGCTATCAATGATGAAATGAATTCTATAATGTTAAACAGGACTTGGGTTTAATCTGATGTAACTCCTGGTGCTAAACCAATATGATGTACCTGGATATTCAAGAAAAAAGTTGAATACAAATGGATTCATTGATAAGTTCAAAGCCAGATTAGTTACTAAGGATATAAGCAAAGACAGGAAGTAGATTATTTTGATACATATACTTCGGTTGCTCGCATATCTTCCATGTGTTGTTTAATAGCACTTGCATCAATTCATAATTTGGTCATACACCAAATGGATGTAAAGACAACTTTTCTAAAAGGAGATTTAGAAGAAGAGATATACGTGGAACAAGCTGAAGGTTTCATAACCCCAAGCCAAGAAAAGAATGTTTGTAAATTAGTCAAATCTCTTTACGGTTTGAAGCAAGCTCCTATGCAATGGCATAAGAAGTTTGATATAGTTGCACTGTCATTTGGATTCATTGTGAATGGTGCAGATAAATGTATTTATAACAAATCGGATAACAGCGGTTATGTTATAATATGTTTTTACGTTGATGACATGCTGATATTTGGTTCCAATATATCTTGTGTGAATGAAACTAAGAAGTTTCTATCTTCTAAATTTGATATGAAAGATCTAGGAGAGGCTGACGTAATTCTGGGAATTAAAATCGATAGGAAAGCGGGGGAGTTATTACTAACCCAATCTCATTACATTGAGAAAATCCTAAAGAAATATGGTCATTATGATGACAAACCAACACCAACTCCTTCATATCCAAGTATCAAGTTAGAAAAGAACACTGGACCAACCATCTCTTAATTGGAATATTCTAGTGTTATTAGGAGTCTTATGTATGCTATGCATTGCACTAGACCAAACACCACACATGCTATAAGTGTATTGTGTCGATTTACGAGTAGCCTAGGTTTCAAACATTGGAATGCCATTTCCAGAGATTTAGCTTATTTGAAAGGAATCATTAACTATGGTTTATCTTATAAAGGATATCCTGTTGTAATAGAAGGATATAGTGATGCAACTTGAAACATTGTAGAATCCAAATCCAAGTCTACGACTGGATGGATATTTACATTAGGAGGTGCTGTTGTATCTTGGGCTTCCAAGAACTAGTAGACCTATATATCTGATTCAACTATGTTGTCATAATGGATTGCATTAGCAGACGCATGTAAGGAAGCAGAACGACTTAGGAATTTGTTAATGGAAATCCCATTGTGGAAGAAGCCATCTCCAGCAGTCTTGATTAACTGTGATAATCAAGCAACGATATATAATGTCTATAATAAGACATATAACTGAAAGTCTAGGCATGTGAGTCTAAGACATCAAATGGTAACGGAGTTACTCAAAAGTGGAGTTATAACTGTTGACTTCATAGAAACGAAGAAAAACTTGGTTGACCCACTTACAAAAGGTCTTCCAAAGGCTATGGTTTCTATAAAGTCAAAAGAAATGGGACTAAGGTCTGTGAATGAAGATCGATCATCCTTAACAGAAACCCAACTTGTGTCTTGAAAAGGATAGACAAAGTTCAGTGGATACCAACAAGTTAAGAGTATGATTATGGAACACTAAATCAATAATCCCATAATATTTAGTGTTGGATTCCGCATGAACAAAGGATGGATAAATATCCTTAATAAATCTAGGAACCGTAAAAGGTGTATCGCACAAACACTTGATTTACCTATATGAGTACAGAAATCAGGCCATTTCCTAGGAAAGTAAGACCACTTTCTAAAGTAAACTCATGAACCAGGATTAAAGCACATGACCATTAACGTGCTGAGCAATACATAACACTCCAACTAAGGAATATAACATGTGTGATTGTTCCGGTTTTATCATTAAGTGATACTTGGTTCAAGATTCGTTCACCATAGAATCTCGATAAAACTTTGAATGGTTTACACTAAGTGAAAGTTCAAATCCAAAAGATACCTTATATTTATGCGTTGTTTCCACGATGATGCAAAACTTGATCTTACAACTACATAGGATTGATCCCACTTAGGTATGTAGGAATTCACACTAGTGATTCAGTCGTCCATTTTACTTATTATTTTATTTTTGAAAATTGGGGGAGATTGTTAGAAAATTTTCAAAACATTGATTTTGGGCTTGGGTTTGGTTTTGAAGAGAGAAGCAAAAAGGAATGGAAAATTGATTTGTCCCACATTGTAGAATGTGTAAGGGTATGCCTCTATATATATAAAAACTTAATGTATATTGTATCATATCAAAAGAAAGAAGAGAAGGGAGAAATATGGCAATGCATGAATATGGCATGCACATTAAATATTTAAAGGTCAAAAGATGGGCTTTGGGCCTTGGGGCTCTTGGGGTCTCATGATCAATTAGGTCTTCAAATGCCGATGGGCTTACTACGGACCATTGCAATTTTGAATTAGGTGCGTGGTTTTGTAATGCTTCAGAACGTTGCAAAATGGCATTGTGTTTCAAATTGAAGGGATGCGACGTTTCCGAATAGAAACAGATATGACCGTTACAATCAGTCGTGGTGGCTTACAGACACCTCTGGGCGCCTATAAATGCCGACGCCCAAAACTGTTACAAATCACTTCGACAATACTCTTCTTCTTCCTCCATAATTTGCAATGCCATTAAAGCATGTCAAAATGTTGTATGCTCTGTAACGTCACTTAGGTGTTGCAGAATCCACAAAAACATTGTAGATTCATCTTCTTCTTCTCCTCTTCGTTCTTATTCTATTTTAGCATCATCAGAGAATAATATCAGTGTGTTCTTGGTCGGATCAAAGCCGTACAAACTTTGAATCCGATTTTGCTGTTCCAAGATTTTATTGAATCCTGAAAGTCTGTAGTTCGATAATCCGTTTGTGTCTGGTGGATTGAACTATTGTTTGAAATTTTTTTCCCTGCAAATCCTTAAAGTATGAAGTACAACATTATTCATCATCGAATAGCCTCAAACCACAAAATTCCCAACCATCTTTTTTGTTTTCGCAAACTGCACGGTAGTACTCGTAACAGTTTTGTGACGGACCTGTGGCGGTTTTGTATTGCTATAATTAGCAACAAATCTACAACAGTTTAGTAACATTTCGATATCGTTGTTATTACCAATTATATACATAATTTAGTGACATTTTTTCTGATGTTACTGTACCAGTATCAGTTTCATAACGTTTCTTTGAAGTTACGAATAACAACTACTATAGAAGACGTTAGTATTAAAGGAAATATTGACATATTTGTATAAGCTATAACTCTATCACCATCAAATCGACAAATAAGCGAAATATTCCAAAAGCCATGTGACACAGAGATTCAATTTGTTTTCATGACACCTTATATGATGTATAATTATTTGGCTATAAATATAATTAAATCGGATTATTCTGAAAACAAATGATCAGTTAATTATAAATAAATTAATTAAATTAAAATTTACAACTAGATGGTCTTGCTCAAATGCCCTTGTTTATTACCACAAACACATTCTTCATTTACTCAACTTTTCCACTCAAAAGCGTCGTTTAGATACCCATAATAATCACTAGTCTCAAATGCACCATTATATTTTATGGTTGGCTTCAAAGAAATCACATGCATATAAAAATCCCTTGTAAAGTCATTAAATATAATATTTCTGATATAAACAGATTAGGAATAAAATAATTCGACTGGAATAGATTTTGAACTTGTAATCCTGGCTATGCTTCGGAATTAAAATTTGAAAATATCCTTTTATTGGGATTTGATATTCCGAAATTTCACTAGGATACATGGTTATTATTAGAATTACAAGATCAAAATGAAAAGTTTTATTATTGCTTCTATTTTTTGTATAGATAAGAGATGCAAGGTGAATACTGATCACCATGGTTATAAGTGCGTTGATTTATGCTAAAAACGGTGATATGCTCGTCTCGTCTAACAGAAGTATATATACTGTGATAGAAAGACAATGCTTCTATTCAACATGAACATGCATAGGCGCGGCATACTCGTCCTTGGAAACTTTTAAATATAGTATATTTTCCAAGATATTGGTTTATGATCAACTACTAAACAAAAGTATCTTCAACAGGGTTAGCAAATGAAGAAAAATGTTTGCCGTTAGCCTAATTTTTATAGGAAAAAAGGTTTGATTTTTATATTTTATTTTTGTTTTCATTTTACAATTTTAGTAAGATATGTTTTTGCTTTTGCATTCATTATTATTTTGTTACATACTATCCTTTCACATAATCTGCGCTCATAATCCGTAATTCTGTCTTTTTCAAGGTCAAGCACAATCAAATTGTTAGCATTGTTGTTGACGTAATATTTTTTATCACTATCCACGTTATTTTGAGATCCGTTATTTTATTGACCGAAAAGGGAATTTTGAAAAGAAATTTTTAAGGGGATGGGAAGATGGAACGATCACGAAAGGAGAAAGCGTTCTTTTAACGAAAGGGGCAACCGAAAGGGGTAAATTTATAATTTTAGAGGATTGTTAAATGGACTCCACATTTGGTTAAGGGAAGGACCAATTTTTAGTTATTCTATAATTTTTATGGGGATAACAAAATAAATTAACCACCACTTAAACATATAAATTAAAATTATGATATTAACCACCTATAATTTTCATCAATATAAACCATAAAACCTAAACTGTGGTTAATGCTTACAATTTAATGCTGCACGTAAGATTAAAAAATGAATATAGTTGATGTAATGGAGACACAAGAAAGTTTCGTGTGCGATTAGAAGGCATCAGATCTGGTAATTAATTCTAATTTCATATTGGAATTGGTATGGTTAATTTAAAATAAATGTAGAAACAAAAATTTTGATCTAATATGTTGTATCGAATTTGTGTAATTGAGATGTTTAGTAATTCGCACGTTTGTTACTTGCGTTGAATTTAGTAAGTTGATGTTTAGTAATTCGCACGTTTGTTACTTGCGCTAAATTTAGTAAGTTAGAGTTTAACATAAGCCAAAAGCTAGGGGCAATTAGGTACCTTTTTCTTTCTTTTTTTAAAATAAACCAGGCACCCTTAACAATTTTTTTTAAAGATGGAGTCCTCTAAAAATTATCCACCCTTAAAAAAATGTGGAGTCTCTTTAATAATTCCCTTATTTTATTGTTTGTTTATATTAATTATTTTCAAATACATAACACAAAATACATAACACGCCACACGGAATTAAAATTAATAGTTCATGCTTCCTAAAACAACTGCAAAAATAAAAATTAAATAAAACAAATTATATATTCCTTCTCAATTTATTAATAAAAAAATTTAACTAGTTTTCGAAGCTGGTGAGATTTGTCAATTAATTCATGCAAAGTGCATGAATTGTAACTTTTGCCATCAAATTCGGACAAACAATGCACAACCTCCCATTCCTCGTAGTTTTTCCCATACTGCTTCGCTTCCATGCACCTATCGAGAATCAAATCATTCGAAGAACTGCCGTCACCTGTAGTACGACTACGTGTCGCCTCAGTATCTCCTTGATACAGTCACCATAAAGCTGGGGCTCAAACTGCAGTTGAACGGGCGGTAGGAATAATAAATTGACATTTTTCAGTTCGCATGTAGCCGTCGATGATCACATCCAACTCCCTGAATTGAGCAGACAATGCATTTTGTATTTGCGATAACTGGCTGCAGTTGTATCCCACCATTCGTTGGATCCACCGACTATGTCCGTCTCCTCATTCCAATAGCCTCCAGGAATCTGCAAAAGCTTATCCTACAAGTTCCATTCTCGTTTTAAATTATCAAATTTTTTTTTCATATATCGAGCATTATAACCCAAGCCCATTCAATTGTTTGAAATTGTTGCAATTTGCTCGTGCCAATGGGCAACGCGGTGGGGACGAGATTCGATGTTGTTGTAACATACAACAATGAACGTGTTGGTTGTATCGGCGTTCTTATCGACAAAAATGTCGGTAGATGAGGTAGCAGAGTGGTTTGACATTCTGCAAAGTTATATAAAAAATAAAAGGTTTTAGAAAAAAAGTTAAAAATATAGGAAGATACGAATATGAATAACATAAATATATTAAAATTTACCTAAAACAATCGACGATAATATTGAAAAAAGTACTTGAATTTTCGGATTTGGGTGAGAAATGAGGAGGAGGGATGCGGAATATATAGGGGAGAGATAAATCAGAACGTTGGAGAGTCATCCATTGGCGTCGGACGACGTTCGATGAATCCAATGCGAACGATGACTTTTCAATAGCTCGTTTTTGAATGACCAGTTAAATGGGTTCCATGCCCGACGCGTCCGACGTGAACCCCATTTAACCGGCCAAGTTCATGAATGAACGACACTTAAAGTTTGTCATTTAATAGGATTACCTATCCGTGACACACTTTGGATTGACAACGTATTGTTGGTTAGTCAAGGTAATAGTAATATTAAGCCTTGTATTTCCTTGTTTTATATAAAATGAAGGAGAGAGTTCATAACGTATATAGTCAAAATTATAATAATAAATAGACAAACATCATTGTATAAACTGGGAGAGCAAATCCTCTGTCCCTAAAATTCACTATTTCTCTGTATCCAACCAATTAGGACCCCCTATTTCCACATTTTTCCGAGTAAGTCAAAGAAAAAAGAGGGCTTAACTGTAAAAAGGTGGAAATTAGAGGGTCTTGATTGGTTGGGTATAGGGGGACAGAGGATTTTGGATATAGGAGATTTGATTTCATAAAGAGTGTGACACCCCACGTCCGTTAATGTCACTCATTAAGAGAAGGCATTAAGTTTCGTGAAACGTTATAGGTAGATAGAAACAGAAACATTACAAGACAGATATAAAATAGCAGCGGAATTTAAAACTTTATTAATCATAAAGCATCTTGGTGGTTACATCATATGTCTGAAAAACATAAAACCCAGTACATAATTAAAATTTCCTTCTTGTACTTTAAAACATCAGAACACAATAATAAAAGAAGCGTAATCCCTAAAACATAGCCATAGTAGAGAAACATGAAATCGAGCAGTACATCTATGCATCTCCAAGCAAGATGAAAGCAGACTCCTGATTAAGCTTGAGTATTCCCACCCTGAGAACCTAAGGGGGAACGGAAGAGAAAGAAGTGAAAACAAAATGAGTCAGACATAAAGTCTGGCGAGTCCAGTTACTTTTAGCATACAAATAAGTAAAAGATTCATGACAGACATATAAAGTGGATAAGAGAGATAACATCATAAAAGGCAGGTATGACAAGGTAAACAGGATAAATATGATAGAGTATATTGCGCTTCTCTAATGATTTCTCAGCACCAATACTAGCGTCTTATGAACAAGATGATCCCCAACAAGTAAAAGATGGTAGACTTAGGTGTACTTTCAATGAGAGGTTTTCATCCCATACAATCAACAAGCAGCCCAACAAACCGGAGTTACCCCTAAGGGTATAAACGGGCTCCCTAACATACCGGAGTCTAGGTGTATCCTAATTAGTACCCTGATCGATCGGCTCCCTACTCCGTAGATACCCGGTGCTGGCCCCATAGTAGGGTGTATCACTCCCTAAAGTGGCAACCTTTCGTTTTCAGGATGTGCACAACCATATCTACAGGTGTCAAGGCATCTAAACCTCCTCTGCCGGACCCATGCATGCACATGACCCCGTCGGAATGCATCGCCCACACTGTCCCCCACGTTTGGATCTCTTACAATCAGCCCAGTAAGCGTTCCCCGACTCCGACCTAGTTTGGAGTACTCCTTTGACACATATAGGTTACTGACTGAAATGGGTCCCACACACAAGATGATACAAGCTTCCCCCTACGCTTGCATCCCCACTAGGTTTTCCACAAGTTATGCCATACCAGAGTAAAAGATTGCATAACCCTACAGGTTAAGTTTGTGGGCCTATCTATATAAATATTACCCACCCACCCAAGATTTACTTAACCCACCAACTGTTTCAAACAAGTTTACTTAACCCCTACTCAAGTTATACGTTCATACAATACCTATGGATTCAACTAGGTTAAGTATTCCAATTCATTACCATATTTATGGGTATAATGTGCTAGACCTCCCACATTAAGCCTTTCACTTGTGGATGTTGGATATGTTGGTCGGTTCCAGGCAGACTTCTTCCACAAGTCGGACTTAACCTCGTATCTTAGCACGCCTCGTGTTTATTCACTTGGACCCCTCGCATTAGATTCACCACTTGTGGTCACTGGATACGCCGGTCGGTTCTACGCTGTAACACCCCACCTCCGTTAAGGTCACTCACAAAGGGAATGCCTTAACTTTGATGGAGCGTTTTAGTAGACAGAACAGAAATTTACAAGACAGATAGAACAGTACTTGAAAAATTTATAACTTTATTACAACAGAAACCGAAGCAAGTTTGGTTACATCTTTTCAAATCACAATATCAGAATTCAAGCACAAAAATATCGGTCTTGTACAAAAGCCTTCAGAATGCATAGTTTTTAATATCATAATCCCCACAAAAGCTGCCATAAGGAGTCAAACCATACTTTAAGCACTTTAAGTACTTCAAGCAGAAGAAATCCAGATTAAACTAAAGTATTCCCTACTTGGAAACTTGGGGGGGAACGGAAGAAAAAGGGGCGAAAACAAGCAAGGTCAGACATAAAGTCTGGCAAGTCCAGTGACTTTCAGCGTATGAACATATAATAATAATAATGACATGAAAATAAGCTGGATAAGAGATAACAGCAACAAGAGCAGCAGATATACTTAGGTTAAACAGAAGAAACATAATAATATTACTTTTCACCTCTCTACACTAATACTAGTATAACAGGATTAGGTGTCACCCCAATGTCTTAACTGAAACATAAACAGGAACAGAATAATTTCCACAGAAGACAATGCCAGTAATGGGCCTTTACCACCCCAACAGAAACAGACAGAAACAGAATGCTAATAATGGGCCTTTACCACCCGAACAGAAACAGACAGAAACAGAATCAGATTAATCCCTATGGAAACAGAATGTAGAATTAGGTGTACACTAGTAAATGGGTCTTTACCACCCGAACAAACGGTACCACGCAGAAACAGACAGGTGTTACCACCCAACAGAAACATACGGTACCAACAGAAACAGACAGAACTAAGTGTACCCTAAAACCCTACCCCAAGCGATCGGCTCCCTAATACATAAATACCCTGTTCCAGCCCCACAAAAGGGTGTATCACTCCCCAAAGTGGCAACCTTTAAATGACACAGACCTATTTACAGATGTCACGGCGTCTTACATCCTCAGAGGCAGACCGGGATCCATGCACGCACATGACCCGGTTGGAACGCACCATCAACAACCCTCGCCATTATCAGAATGAACCGCTTATAATTAGTTCAGTAAGCGTGCCCGGACCCTACCTACTGTTGGGTCAAAGTTTTGATACCAGAAAGGGTTATTGACTAATATGGGTCCCAAACAACAGATGACACAAGTAATTTCCCTCCTAACCTTATGTCCCCAGACTAACAGATTTCTGATTAACTTGTTTACAAGTTCAGATATACAGAGTTCAGATCAACTAGTTCACAGATCAGACAAGTTTTCAGACTAACGGATCAGATATACGGATTTAACAGATTTACAGATTTGTCTAACTTTGTAATTGGGCCTACAGATTCACGAAACGGGTTTTTTAAATTCATTAGTCCAATTGGTTCAACCCTATCCACCCAACACGTTTTAGACATCATATTTATCTTAGATTTGTATTTATTAAAAATTAATGCGCAGACCTCTCACATTAGACTGAAAGTTTGCGGCCACTGGTTAGGCCGGTTGGTTCCGGGCAGATTTCTGCCGCAAACTGAGTCTAACCTCGGGTTTCAAGCACGTTATGACTAACTTCTCACATTAGAACCTATTGTTTGCGACCACTGGATGTGCCGGGCGGTTCCGGGCAGGATTACGCCGCAAACTCATTCTAACCTCGAGTTAGCCATGTTTCATGTTTAGCCAATGCATTCATTCACAGACTATGCTAATATCAGACTAGTCATGCTAATTTAACAAATTAACTTCTGTACAAGTTACAGTAGATTATTCGAGATTCTATTAACAAGTTTTGCTCAATTTTAAATCGAGTCTACAGATTTACATACTTCAAATTTCAGCATTTCAGTTCCAACAGATTACGCCATTCAACAGATTAAACAGATAACAGATCTTGCAGATTAGGCGATTTAGCAGATTTAGCAGATAAGGCAATTTAACCTAATTAGCAGATTAGGCAATATAACAGAACTAGCAGATTAGGCAATATAACAGAACTAGCAGATTAAGCAATATAACAGATTTAATCATTCCTTAATGTTTCATAGACATATCTTGCCTAATTATAAATTTGGCCTAAGTTTGCATGCCTAAATAGTTGTCATGGTTCACAATATGATCATATACCCCACGTTTGCATTGAATTTACATGGCATAGATTAGGGTCATAATTTACCATATAACACATGTCCTAAATTTAGTTAAACTTGCCTAGTACAAAAGATTCACATATAAATTATATCAAATATAGCCATCGATTTCAGTGCATGTCATATATTCAAAAATCTCCCACTTAGATGTTATTCACATTTAATAGTTATCAAATCTTAATATAGATCTTCACACCTAAGTCATATTCCCTTTTTATCTCAATTCATGAATCGTTATATAAACAATATGCCCAACAATCTAGAACTTTAAATTATAGCAGATCTTAATTCAAAATATGCGTTACGTCCAATGTCTCAAGTCACATGTTAACATACAATGGTTCCTCTTCTCCCAATTCACAGAATATGCATAGATCTAAATCTAGTTTACAACATCAGTCACAGATTAGCCACGTCCAATTATGCCATCATTCATTATTTATCCCAAAGTTTAGCGTTCGTGCGTTAATCTCTTATGAGATGTGGCGCAGGCTCGTGGTAGCCTGGCTATCGAACAGAAAGAAGAAAGAGATACAGAATAATATATATCAGAACAGAACGTGCACAACCTCAAATTCAGATTTACAATCATGTCACAATTATAATTAAAGTTTATATCGGAAAATTACTGTACTTGCCTTTCGTGGTTTTAAAAAAGGATAATAAACTGTTGTTGAAGCAGAAATGCTGAATTACTCCTCTTTAATTGTTGTTGTCGCTATAAACTTTGATTTGAGATTTGATTTAGCTTTTAATTCTATTCAGGTTGGAAGAAGGTGCATCAGTCCAAGTTTTGATTCCAACAGAGTAACGGCGCCATTATTTTATTTATTTAGAGCAGAGACAGAGTATAGACAGAATGAAATTGTGTAGAGAAAATAAGGCTAGAGGGCTGTTTATACAGGATTACGAGGACAAATCTAGATAGAAAACGTGACCGGATACATCAGAATGAACCAGGTTCAAAAACTGGGTTTTGGGAGCAGGTCGACCCCCAGGTCGACTCCCCAGTCGACCTGGCCATGGGGAGGTCGACACCCCGTCGACTCCCCAGTCGACCTGGTTGGGGAGGGGGGGTCGACTCCCCAGTCGACCTGGGTATATGGGAGGGAATTTTCCCGCCAGCCTTCTCTGGGTTTGAATTTCGAATTTCTGGCTTTATTTTCGAGCTGTTTTATTTTATTCAAATTCCTGAAACTTCTAAGGGTCATAACTTGGTCATACGAACTCTGATTTTCAAAAACTCGGACTCGATTTCATGCAGAATTCCAAGACGAACGCAATGGCGCAACCCGTTTCCCTTGATTCTTATTTTATAATTTAATTATTCTCTGATTTGTTACTTATACGATCACAGAAAATACGGGGTGTTACATTCTCCCCTCCTTAAAGGATTTCGTCCCCGAAATCTTCAAGTTAATAAGAATAAATCCTACCATCCAGCCATCCATCTACTCAACCATCATCCACAAGCATCCATTGTCCTTAGAAAACTTCTAAAGTTGTATGAACATATGCAAAAGTGTGTGTATATGTTCCTTATCTAATGCAAAGATCAGGCGGTCCACTGATTCAGTTGACCTCCTTTATGCGAACTATGTCAGTGTCATGAGTCCAACATGTATGAAATTTTCCTATTTGATACATATCATTCTTATATGAGTGACAACCATTCATTCATATGCAACATCCATGTGATGAGTCAATCATTTTGCATCCACAAAAATTGAAAATGCTCACACATCCATATGCAGTATGAGAGTGTTTTCGAGCCGATCTAGTGCCTAGTGTGTGTATATGCATCCACGAGCAAACACTAGCAACCACTTGCATCCACTTGCAAACATCAAACATAACATGTCTCAAACACATGTTTACATCCATAGGATTCCTATCTAAAGGTCGAAGACTCGATCGATAGGATATAGTCGAATGATGGAAGCGAGCAAAAATAAAAACTTGGTTCCCATTAGACTTTGGTTGAGAAAATAATTTCCCTAAGTATCGGCCCCGAAGACCGAAATCAACATCAGATTGATGCCCAGAGGATTACCCTCTTTAAACAATGTCAAAACTGGAAATCTTAATCTTATCAGAAATATTCAGATACTTACAAAGTACTGGTACAGATCAGATCACCAAATGATTCTTAGGAAACTAAGCATGATAAAACCCAGAATGTATGCGTCCTACTTGACGTCTAACACAGATATCTCTCAAACCCCAATCTATCACAAGCAGATGAGTCATAACCCTTATGGGTTTGAGCCTACAGTGGAATCAGAAACAATACTAGTATTAAAGTGCAGAGTATCGCTTACAGAATCAAAATGCTAGAATCAGAAAGAGTTTCAACTCAACAATCAGATAAAGAAATTAAACCTCCCACAGAAAGTTTTCCTAATTCTATCCTATCCACTAGCCTCGAGAGTGTTCGCCTGCCCTCCAGAAGTTGGTCCTGCCCTCTGCCCTTGCCCTATTTTTTTGGGCAGTCCCTAGTGAAGTGTCCCATCTCAATACAGTTGAAGCAAGTGCCCTTCCTTTTTCTGCAATCCTTGTTCAGATGAGTCGATCTTCCACAAGTAAAGCACCTTTTCTCCTTCTTATCTTCAGACTTCTCAATCTTCTTTTGTGTTTCCTTTTTGGGCCATGCTTTCTTGTTCTGTGGTTCTTCCTTCTTTGCTTCTTCCTTGCCCTTGTCTTCCTCGTGCAATAGTGCCATGTCCACCAATCTCTCGTAAGTCACTCCCATGGGTACATGGGTCATGGCTAGACTGTGCAGTGGCTCGTTCAATCCTTTAATAAAGCGGAGAGCCTTTTTATGCTGAGTGTTGACTAAATCCAGTCCGAACCTAGCCAGTTGGTTGAACTGGTTGACGTATTCCTTGACCGTCATACTTCCTTGCTTAAGAGATAAGAACTTTTCCAGTTGTAGACTTTGTTCAGCTTACGAGAGGAATTTAGTCTCAAACCTTGTTCTGAAATTCATCCATGTTTCAACTGGCCTCTCGGCGTTAGTGACTTCCCACCAATAGGAAGCTTCGTCCTTGAGTAACCATACCGCCAATTGTACCTTCTGCCTATCGTCTACCTCGAAAATGACGAACAAATCTTCGGTCTCCTTCAGCCAGTTCCTTGCTGCCACGAAGGATTCAGTTCCACAGAAGTCTTTTCCACCCATAGCCTTGAAGTATCTACACGTCTTTGCGAAAGCATTTCCACGAGGAGGAGGAGGAGGTGGTACCGCTGCCACTGGGGGAGGAATATCTGCTGGGCCAGTACCGTTGGCCCTAGCCTCTAAGTACCTCCTGAACTAGCCAGGTTTTGCACACCCTCTGGAAGGTTAAGATTCCCAGACATGGTAAAACGAAAGAAAAAGGATTCAAAACGGAGAACTGAAAAGATAGATATATGGCTTTCGGGGATTATGTTTTTCAAAATAAGCTTTATTTTTGAAAATATTTCCTTTCAAAACCTTTTTGAAAATAGGTTTCAAAAACTTTACCCAATCTGGTAACCTTCAGCTCTGATACCAAGTGTAACACCCCACCTCCGTTAAGGTCACTCACAAAGGGAATGCCTTAACTTTGATGGAGCGTTTTAGTAGACAGAACAGAAATTTACAAGACAGATAGAACAGTACTTGAAAATTTTATAACTTTATTACAACAGAAACCGAAGCAAGTTTGGTTACATCTTTTCAAATCACAATATCAGAATTCAAGCACAAAAATATCGGTCTTGTACAAAAGCCTTCAGAATGCATAGTTTTTAATATCATAATCCCCACAGAAGCTGCCATAAGGAGTCATACCATACTTTAAGCACTTTAAGTACTTCAAGCAGAAGAAATCCGGATTAAGCTAAAGTATTCCCTCCTTGGAAACCTGAGGGGAAACGGAAGAAAAAGAGGCGAAAACAAGCAAGGTCAGACATAAAGTCTGGCAAGTCCAGTGACTTTCAGCATATGAACATATAATAATAATAATGACATGAAAATAAGCTGGATAAGAGATAACAGCAACAAGAGCAGCAGATATACTTAGGTTAAACAGAAGAAACATAATAATATTACTTTTCACCTCTCTGCACTAGTACTAGTATAACAGAATTAGGTGTCACCCCAATGTCTTAACTGAAACAGAAACAGGAACAGAATAATTTCCACAGAAGACAATGCCAGTAATGGGCCTTTACCACCCCAACAGAAACAGACAGAAACAGAATGCTAATAATGGGCCTTTACCACCTGAACAGAAACAGACAGAAACAGAATCAGATTAATCCCTACGGAAATAGAATGTAGAATTAGGTGTACACTAGTAAATGGGGCTTTACCACCCGAACAGACGGTACCACGCAGAAACAGACAGGTGTTACCACCCAACAGAATCAGACGGTACCAATAGAAAAGACACAACTAAGTGTACCCAAAAACCCTACCCCAAGCGATCGGCTCCCTAATACATAAATACCCTGTGCCAGCCCCACAAAAGGGTGTATCACTCCCCAAAGTGGCAACCTTTAAAAGACACAGACCTATTTGCAGATGTCACAGCGTTTTACATCCTCAGAGGCAAACCGGGATCCATGCACGCACATGACGCAGTTGGAACGCACCATCAACACCCCTCGCCATTATCAGAATGAACCGCTTATAATTAGTTCAGTAAGCATGCCCGCACCCTACCTACTGTTGGGTCAAAGTTTTGATACCAGAAAGGGTTACTGACTAATATGGGTCCCAAACAACAGATGACACAAGTAATTTCCCTCCTAACCTTGTGTCCCCAGACTAACAGATTTCTGATTAACTTGTTTACAAGTTCAGACATACAGAGTTCAGATCAACTAGTTCACAGATCAGAGAAGTTTTCAGACTAACGGATCAGATATACGGATTTAACATATTTACAGATTTGTCTAACTTTGTAATTGGGCCTACAGATTCACGAAACGGGTTTGTTAAATTCATTAGTCCAATTGGTTCAACCCTATCCACCCAACACGTTTTAGACATCATATTTATCTTAGATTTGTATTTATTAAAAATTAATGCGCAGACCTCTCACATTAGACTGACAGTTTGCGGCCACTGGTTAGGCCGGTTGGTTCCGGGCAGATTTCTGCCGCAAACTGAGTCTAACCTCGGGTGTCAAGCACGTTATGACTAACTTCTCACATTAGAATCTATTGTTTGCAGCCACTGGATGTGCCGGGAGGTTCCGAACAGGATTACGCTGCAAACTCATTCTAACCTCGAGTTAGCCATGTTTCATGTTTAGCCAATGCATTCATTCACAGACTATGCTAATATCAGACTAGTCATGCTAATTTAGCAAATTAACTTCTGTACAAGTTACAGTAGATTATTCGAGATTCTATTAACAAGTTTTGCTCAATTTTAAATCGAGTCTACAGATTTACATACTTCAAATTTTAGCATTTCAGTTCCAACAGATTACGCCATTCAACAGATTAAACATATAACAGATCTTGCAGATTAGGCGATTTAGCAGATTTAGCAGATAAGGCAATTTAACCTAATTAGCATATTAGGCAATTTAACAGAACTAGCAGATTAGGCAATATAACAGAATTAGCAGATTAGGCAATATAACAGATTTAATCATTCCTTAAAGTTTCATGGACATATCTTGCCTAATTACAAATTTGGCCTAAGTTTGCATGCCTAAATAGCTGTCATGATTCACAATATGATCATATACCCCACGTTTGCATTGAATTTACATGGCACAGATTAGGGTCATAATTTACCATATAACACATGTCCCAAATTTAGTTAAACTTACCTAGTACAAAAGATTCACATATAAATTATATCAAATATAGCCATCGATTTCAATGCATGTCATATATTCAAAAATCTCCCACTTAGGTGTTAATCACATTTAATAGTTATCAAATCTTAATATAGATCTTCACACCTAAGTCATATTCTCTTTTTATCTCAAGTCATGAATCGTTATATAAAAAATATGTCCAACAATCTAGAACTTTAAATTATAGCAGATCTTAATTCAAAATATGCGTTATGTCCAATGTCTCAAGTCACATGTTAACATACAATGGTTCCTCTTCTCCCAATTCACAGAATATGGATAGATCTAAATCTAGTTTACAACATCAGTCACAGATTAGCCATGTCCAATTATGCCATCATTCATTATTTGTCCCAAAGTTTAGCGTTCGTGCGTTAATCTCTTATGAGATGTGGCGCAGGCTTGTGGTAGCCTGGCTATCGAACAGAAAGAAGAAAGAGATACAGAATAATATATATCAGAACAGAATGTACACAACCTCAAATTCAGATTTACAATCATGTCACAATTATAATTAATGTTTATATCGGAAAATAACTGTACTTGCCTTTCGTGGTTTTAAGAAAGGATAATAAAATGTTATTGATGCAGAAATGCTGAATTAATCCTCTTTAATTGTTGTTGTCACTCTAAACTTTGATTTGAGATTTGATTTAGCTTTTAATTCTATTCAGGTTGGAAGAAGGTGCATCAGTCCAAGTTTTGATTCCAGCAGAGTAATGGCGCCATTATTTTATTTATTTAGAACAGAGACAGAATATAGACAGAATGAAATTGTGTAGAGAAAATGAGGCTAGAGGGCTGTTTATATAGGATTAGGCGGACGAATCTAGACAGAAAACGAGACCGGATACATCAGAATGAACCAGGTGCAAAAACTGGGTTTCGGGAGCAGGTCGACCCCCAGGTCGACTCCCCAGTCGACCTGGTCATAGGGAGGTCGACACCCCAGTCGACTCCCCAGTCGACCTGGTTGGGGGTAGGGGGTCGACTCCCCAGTCGACCTAGGTATATGGGCAGGAATTTTCCCGCCAGCCTTCTCTGTGTTTGAATTTTAAATTTCTGGCTTTATTTTCGAGCTCTTTTATTTTATTCAAATTCCTGAAACTTTTGAGGGTCATAACTTGGTCATACGAACTCCGATTTTCGAAAACTAGGACTCGATTTCATACAGAATTCCGAGACGAACGCAATGGCGCAACCCGTTTCCCTTGATTCTTATTTTATAATTTAATTATTCTCTGATTTGTTACTTATACGATCACAGAAAATATGGGGTGTTACATACGCAGACTTCTACCACAAGTGTAATCTAACCTCGTGCCTAAGCGCGGTTATAGTTTCTAATTACTGTAATTTTAGGCATTTCCATTATTAATCAATTATTCCTATGTCATTATATGTTTTCATGCCATTTTCCCAAGTTATGTTCATAATGAACCATATACCCCAAACTAAGGTCTTTATCCACAAGTTGATTTATGTCCCAAATTCATGTTCATATATTTCATTCAAGCTATGCCCAATTTCCAATTACAAGTTATGCCCCAATTTTACTGTTTTTTCCTCGTTTCCAATTTAATGCATTTGCATATTTCAGCAGCATGCTTAGGCTCGATGTTAGCCTGGTTATAAAATAAAAGGGAAAAGATGAAGGGAAGAGGAGAGAAATGATCATGCTAGCAAGATCGACATATAATGAAGAAATAGGCATAAACATATAGTGGCATAATGAGAAGATAAGCATATAGGAACAAACCCGATGAACATGTGACAATAGAACTGATTCTAATATAATAGGGACATCTTAAATGGGCATGATGGGATCTAAACAATGAATTAGATATCCAACTGAAATCATTGTTTAGATCTAAATAGTGAATTAGATCTAAACATAATAGAAAACACACATGAGGTGATCTAAATAGTGAATTAGATCTACAAACAATGGCAGATCTGACATGATAAATAGGTATATATTCAGATCTAGTTCATAGTCATGTCAGGATAACTTAGATAAACAGGTTATAGCAGATCTGATATGATTTGAATAGTCACAGGCATAAATCCAAGTTATAGTCATGTCAAGATTTAATTTTTAATTATTTAGATCTAAAATTAACATAGACTCATTGTGATTGGATCTAGAAAAATAGAAGAAAGAATTGCTGATGTTGAATCATAGATCTCTAAACTCTAGTTGGTTGCTGGAGTAGAAAAGATTTGATTTTAATATGGGTGGAAGCTACATCTAGTTCTCCATTATTTTTGGTGTGGAGAAACAAGAGAAATGAGGTCTTATTTATAACCTGAAACCAACGAACCAGGTCAAGAAAGGAGTCCACATTCAGCCAGAAGGTTCTGTCTAGATCTGCCTTAGGGGGGTCGACTCCCCCTTATGAGCTCGATCCATGGGTCAACACAGGGGTCGACACCCCCATGATGGGGTCGATACCCTGGGCGGAAATTTTCCCGCTCCCCTAATTTCTGAGATTTTGAACTGTTTTGAATTTATGGACTTATTTTATTCATATATATTTTTCTTATGCGTATACACACTTCAAACCTTAATAACTTCTTCATACGGTGTCCGTTTGACACAAACCAGGTGTTATTTTGACCAGAATTCCGAGACGAACGCAATGGCGCAGTAGGTTTCCCTTAATTCTGAATATTAAATTAATTATTCTTTAATTTATCATCCTTTAATGTTGTTAAAATTACAGGGTGTTACATTCTCTCCTACTCAAAAGATTTCGTCCCCGAAATCTCCAAGTTAAGAAGAATGTATATCCTACCATCCATATCCATCTACTCATCCACCAATCACAGGCATCTATTGCCCTTAAAATATTTCTAATGCTTATATGAAAATATGCAAAGGTGTGTGTATATGCCCCAATACTAATGCGAATATCGGGCGGTCTACTGATTCAGTCGACCTTCTTAACGCAACCTATGTTAGTGCCATGAATCTAACATGTATGCAAATAATCCTATTATAACTTGTAAGTTCTATATATGTGCACAATCATCCATCCAAATGCAACATCCGTATGATGATACATCCATTTCCATCCATAAGAAGAAGAAAATACACACACATCCATATGCAGTATGAGAGTGATTGAGCTGATCTAGTGCCTAATGTGTGTGTATGCATCCACAAGCAACCACTAGCAAACACTTGCATCCACTTGTATCCATCGAACATAACATGTCTCAAGCACATGTTTTCATCCATGGGTTTCCTACATAAAGGTCGAAGAATTCGATCAATAGAATATACTCAAATGATAAAAACAAGCACAAACAAAAGTTTTGGAAAGGAAGTTAAGAACATACCTTCGAAAAAGGAAAGGGTACGAAGCACGAATCTTGTCTTTCGTCTCCCAAGTTGCATCCTCTGGGTTATCTCCCCACTAAACCTTCTTTAACTTGACTTCTCGGTTGTGTAGCTTCTTAACTTCTGATCCAAGAATACGGGTAGGAACTCGCCTAACTATCGCTTCCCGCTACACCTCTACTTCTTCCAATATACTCAGCTCAACTACTTCTACGGTATCATGCAAGCATTCCGCAAATGAGAAACGTGGAAAACATCATAAACATCAGACAGTCTCTCTAGTAGCTTTACTCTATGTGCCATTTGGCCAATCCTTTCTATTATAGGAAATGGTCCTATGAATCTTGGTGTCGATTTCCCTACAGATCCAAAGCGAACTACATTCCTCATAGGTGACACCTTAATGAAAACTATGCCTCCCACCTCAAACTCAATGTCAGTCCTTCTCTTATCGGCGTAGGACTTCTGACTATCCTGGGCTATCTTCATTCATTTGCGGTTAAGATCAATTTTTTTGGATGTCTCTCTAACCATATCCAGTACAAGTAGAAGTCTTTCTGTAGATTCCCACCAACAAGTCGATGGTCTACAGGATCGTCCGTACAATGCTTCGAAGGTGCCACACCAATACTAGCTTGATAATTGTTGTTATAGGCGAACTCCCCTAAAGGATGATGCTCTTCCCAAGTTCCTCTGAAGTCTAGGATACACAGTCTTAAAAGATCCTCGAGATTTCTGTTCACCCTTTATGTCTGTCCATCGGTCTGAGGGTGATAAGGGTGCTCAAACGCAACTGTGTACCTAATACTTCTTGCAAGCTCCTTCAAAATTCACTGGTGAAAATGGGTCCACGATCACTTATGATGATGGAAGGTACTCCATGAAGGCGGACTATCTCACGAACGTAAACTGCTGCCAACCATGCTGTCGTCCTCTTACTCTTAACTAGAATGAAATGAGCGCTCTTAGTAAGTCTATCTTCTACAACCAAGATACAGGTGTTACCTTTCTTTGATCTAGGCAACCCATCTATGAAATCCATAGAGACACTCTCCCACTTCCACTATGGAACCTCCAAAGGATGAAGTAAACCACCAGGCTTCTTTTGCTTTGCTTTTACCTGCTGGCAAACCAAACATTGAGAAATAAATTCTGCAACATCTTTCTTTATTCTAACCCAAAAGAAAACCCTCTTCATACCCCTATACATCTTATCTCCGCCTGGATGAATTGTCATCTTAGAGTGATGGGTTTCCTCTAGGACTGTCTTCAACAAACTCTCAATTCGGGAAACATAAAGCCTTCCGTCTCGTCGTAACCACCCTTTATCATCTTTGGAATATCTACTGAGGTGACTAGAAGTCTCCCCTTTAACGAGCCTATCCAAGATGTCTAAAATCTGTGGATCCTCTCGCTGCAAAGCTCCTATCTGATCCATAAGAGTAGGTCGCACTCCAGTGATGCAAATAAGCCAGGCAAAAACTCGATGGAGGGTCTAAAGTCAAAAGTCGATATAAACTCCAAGCTTTTCCTTTCCACAAACAGAGGTCTTAAGGCCATCCTCTACCTACTCAGTGCGTCTGCCACCACATTACCCCTGTTAGGGGTATAAGCAATCTCAAAGTCATAAGATGCTAGGAACTCCATCCACCTTTGTTTCCTTAAATTAAGATCCTTCTGCGAGAACAAGTACTTGAAAGATTTATGATCGGTGTACAACTCAAAATTCTCTCCAAGAAAATAATGATGTCATGTCTTAAGCGTGAATACTATGGAAGCTAACTCCAAGTCATGGGTAGGGTAGTTCTTCTCATGAACCCTTAACTGTCTACCCTCATAACATACTACCCTTCCCTTTTGCATCAGAACTGCACCAAGCCCTGTACCACATGCATCAGTGTAAACTATGAACACTTTGTTTCCGTTGGGCAAGGTCAAGACTAGGGCTATTGTCAGAGCCCTCTTCAATCGCTGAAAAGCAACATCACAGTCTATATCCTACAAAAATGTCAAAATCTTCATCGTCAGCCTAGTGAGTAGGGCTGATATCTTTGTGAAGTCCTTAATGAACTTCCTATAATAGCCTGCCAATCCAAGGAAGCTTCTCACCTCTATTGCATTCTTTGGGATTTGCCAATCTAGAACTGCAGCTACCTTTGCGGGATCTACTGCTATCCCATCATTAGAGACCACATTCCCTAGAAATCTCACCTCTTTTCTCTAAAAATGGCATTTGGAGAATTTCGCCTTAAGCTGATGCGCACACAGAGTTTTCAAAACCTCCCTCAAATGTTGGGCATGCTCTTCCTCGCTCTTGGAGAAGATCATGATATCATCAACAAAGACCACGACAAACTTATTTAGAAACTCCCGAAATGCCCTACTCATCAGATCAACAAAATAGACGGGTGCATTTATCAACCTAAAAGGCATAACGAGCCATTCAAAGAAACCATCTGGAGTCCTGAAAGCAATCTTTTCTACACTGTCCTCGGCTACCCTCAACTGATGAAATCCCATGACCAAGTCTAACTGAGAGAATACTAATGCACCAACAAGCTGGTCAAACAGATCATCTATCTGCAGGAGTGGGTGCCTATTCTTCTTTGTGAGTTTATTCAACTCTCTGTAGTCTATACATAAGCGAAGCGAACCATTCTCCTTAGTTGCGAATACTACCGGAGCACAGATATGCTTCGCCTAATAAACCCTTTCTCAAGTAGCTTTCCTACTTGCTTACTAACCTCCCTTCTTTCTCTTGGAGCCATATGGCGCACAGGTAATGCAACTGGCTTTGCATTTTCTACCAAATATATACGAAAATCGATCTCGCGCCTCGGAGGTAAGCCCCGAACCTCCTCAAAAACATCAGAATACTCACGGACTATTGGTACAGATTGCATATCATTAATAGATGCATCAAGAGACTCAAGGAAACTAAGAATGACAGACCCCTTAGGGTCACAAGAAATCTCGAGGGTCCTCCCATGGCAAGTCAAAAGTCTAACGACCCACCTTTCACAATCCAGAATGACACCATACATGGCTAGCCAATCCATCCCTAGAATCAAACCATATCCCACAAAACCGAGCACATATGCGCCGCACTCAAACTCGACGCCTAACACATATATTCTCAAACCCTGACAAATCATGGACAAATGAGTCGTACTACCAATGGGGTTTGAGAAAACAATGGGATCTACTACTAGTATTAAGGTGCAGAGACTTAACTACAGAATCAAATATAAATGAATGTGAAGCGCCAGAATCAAAAAAGTTCTAATAGGATGACCAGAAAGAGAAATCAAACCTTCCACGGAAACTTTCCTACCTCGATCTGGAGCACTGATCGCGAGAGCATGTACTTGTCCTCCAGAAGCTCCTGCCCTTTGACCTTGTCCTTGCTTCTTTGGGCACTCCTTAGAAAAGTGTCCGACCTCTCCACAACTGAAGCAAGCATTCTTCCTTTTTTTTGCAGTCCTTGATCAAATGACCATCGCGTCCACAATTATGGCACTTTCTCTTATCCTTAGCCATGTCATTATTTCCGCCTTTCTTTTGTTGTTGTTATTATTGTCCCTTCTCGGGTCATACTTTCTTATTTTGCGTTTCCTCAATCTTAACTTCTTTCTTTTTTGCTTTATCTTCCTCATGCATCAAGGCCATACCAACGAGCCTTCCAAAAGTTGCGCCCATCGGAATACGAGACATGACTAACCCATGAAGGGGTTCATTTAGTCCTCTAGCAAAACGCAAAGCTTTCTTATGCGGAGTATCCACTAGCTCCAACCCAAATCTCGCAAGTTGGTTGAATTTATTAACATACTCTTTAATAGTCATGCCTTCTTGCTTGAGCGCCAAGAACCTTTCCATTTGCATGCTTTTCTCAGTTTGAGAAAGAAACTTCATTTCAAACCTTTGCCCAAAAACATCCCAAGTCTCCACTTGACACCTTGCTTGCGTCACTTCCCACCAAAACGAAGCTTCATCTTTCAATAGCCAGGTGGCTAACTGAATCTTCCTACGATCGTCTACTTCGAAGATTCCAAACAGATCCTCCATCTCTTTGAGCCAATTCCTTGCCTCTACGAACGCCTCGGTTCCACTAATGGATTTTCTCCCATAGCACATAAATCTTTGTAGATCTTAGAGAAATTATCTGCACGTGGAGGAGGAAAAGGAACGACGGGTGCAGCTGGGGGAGGAACGTCAGCTTGACCACCGGTAGGTGCTGCGGCCTTTAGATACCTACGGAACCAGCCTGGTATCGTAACTCCCTCAGGAATATTAGGTTCCCCAAACATGCATATCTGATATGGTTCAAATAGTCATAGGCATAGATCCAAGTTATAGTCATGTCAAGATTTACGTTTTAATTATTTAGATCTAAAATCAACATAGACTCACTATGATTGGATCTAGGAAAATAGAAGAAAGAATTGCTGATGTTGAATCACAGATCTCTAAACTCTAATTGATTGGTGGAGAAGAAAAGACTTGATTTTAATCTGGGCAGAGGCAACATCTAATTCTCCATTATTTTTGGTGTGGAGAAATAAGAGAAATGGGGTCTTATTTATAACCTAAAGCTAACGAACCAGGTCAAAAAAGGATTCCACATTCAGCCAGAAGAATCTGCCCAGATCTGCAGTTGGGGGGTCGACCCATGGGTCGACACCCATGGGTGGGAATTTTCCCGCTCCTCTATTTTATTAGATTTTGAACTGTTTTGAATTTCTGGACTTATTTTATTCATATATATTCTTCTTATGCGTATACAAACTTCAAACCTCAATAATTTCTTCATACATTGTCTGTTTTACGCAAACGAGATGTCTATTTTGACTAGAATTTCGAGACGAACGCAATGGCGTAGTTCGTTTCGCTTAATTCTAAATATTAAACTAGTTATTCTTTAATTTATCATCTTTTAGTGTTGTTAAAATTACGGGGTGTTACAAAGAGGTTAAGACACTTTAACATGGTGTATGTCGTTATAGGTTTTATTTTCTGTTTTGTGTGGAACCTAACCTAGTTATCATATAGTATGTGATATATCCTATCTAAACCTGTATATAAAAATACCTAGTTTTATAAATAATAATAATAACAACAACAATAATAAATAAGATACCTTAGTTGTAGACACTGAATATATTCCAAGGACCCATATTTGTCAGTTATTTTCCTTTTAACCTTAAGTTTCAAGATTAACTAGGCTATATTTTTAAGTTGAATACTGTGCTTCTCCTCATCATCATTCTAGAAAAGTGTTAAATAATCTTATTTGTTTTTAGCTTAGTAGTGGGTAGGGCTCTTAATTCTATATGAATCTCCGATATTCATTCGTGAACGTGATCAAAATGGGTCCTTCTGAATCTATTCGATTTATATTTAGAACAGAATTAAGACAACGAAGTTTGCACAAAAAAAGTTAATGTTTGGTTTGTGTTCGTTCGAGTTCATCCTAATTTTTTGTTATTCTGCATATAGTTAAGGAAAAATGTAGTAAAAAATATAAAATTTAATATAAATAGTCATGTTCGTCCGGATCCGTTCGTGTTCATATTCGAAAAACGATATGTCTATATCCGATCTATTTCATCTTAGGAAACAAGCCAGAACAACTAATTTATATAGGCGAGCGTTAAATGACACCCGAAACAGTGCAGCACCCTAAAATGCTCTCTGATTTCCACCACACATTTTGTTTCTCTCTCCCTCCACTACTTCTCTCTCTCCTTCCACTAGCATAATTTATAATAAATGAGAGATGGAGAGAGGGGGGCAAACGGGGTGCTCACTATTTGGGGTGTCATTGAACGCTCCTCACACACACACACACACACACACACACACACACACACACACACACACACACATATATATATATATATATGGGAAAGTCTAAATGAACACAAAATGTAGACACAAAATTGCACATACAAAGTCTAAACCACTAAATCTTCCCATGAATTACACCTTACACATAAAAACAAACAAATCTTGTGGTCCAGAATTTATATACATAAATTTATAGTTAATTACGTTAGTGGGAGGAGGGAGAATTAGTGGAAAGAGAGAGAAACATGAATGTGTGGTGGAAATCAGAGAGGCTAAAGGAGTGCTGCACTATTTGAGGTGTCATTAAACGCTATATATATATATATATATATATATATATATATATATATATATATATATATATATATATATATGAGGAGGATTATATGGCGCTCTTTTTTTTTGGGCATTCCTTTTGCACCATATTTGTGGTCAAGTATTTATAGTTAAATAAGTTAATGGAGGGAGACAGAATTAATGGAAGGAGAGAGAAACAGAAATGTGTGGTGGAAATGAGAGAGGCTAAAAGGGTACTACACTATTTGGGTTGCCACTGAACGATCCTCTTGTCAAACCGACCGTTAGGGAGGTTTCCCTACTGTAAGAGAGACTAAATCAATTTGTCCGTCCCAATGAATATAGCCTTAAATATAGCAGCGTTGTACGACAAATAAACATTGTCTTTTTTTTCGGAATTGTTTTCTCTAATGTTTTTAACAGTTCAAATTTTAATTCCTAAAATTTCTCTAAAACATCCATTATATTTCAAATGTATCTCAGATCCACTTTTTATTACAATATCTTTTGATATATATCTAAATCTAAACAAAATTTTATTTATATATATCGCGCGCACACATCAATCCCATTCGTTTCTTATTATGTTCAACGGAATCATCATTGCTCCGTCCAATCAGACACATCGTTCGTCACTTCGTTCCACATGAAATCCATGTAAACGTAAAATAGTTGCAACCTGCGTTTTTCCAGTTGGAAAAAAAACAAACTTGTAACAAAAGGAAATGTCATTCACATTGTAAATTTATGAATATATTACAGCTTAGTATGTTTTTCCATGCGTGGATCATTGAGGACAATATTCTGTTTTAGGATACATTTGAGTTAGTTTAATCAATTACGCAACTCAAAAGAACTCTAGAAATGCTCAAATGATGCATGCATAGTTTGTTGATTCAGAGAGAGCAAGAAAAACGTGATTTGTTGATAATAAAACATTACCGTGCATTTATACTAAATGCTTCCATTGATTGTGACTATGGAAGTAAACCAGCACTTTTTGATTTAAGCAGTCATCATTCAAATCCGAACACTTAAACTTAGTTACACTATATAGATTTGAATTGAAGTACTTAAAACTAGATTCATAACGGAGATGATGGTTCGCAAATCGGAGTTCATAAAAAGAAGTTAAACGTAAAAATATGTAACTAGTTTAATTTCAGCTTAGACGTCTAAGTATGAGTGTTGTGCAATAAGAGAGTTGCAACTCACCTCACTTATTTTGGATATACGTCTCAGTTGAAATGACGAACAAGATGTTTGAGTTGAAATAGGAATTTTTACTGAGTCTCGGGACAAACTTTTGACCTATATGACAGACGTTAGTGGACGTATACCGTGTTCAATTTTTTATATTCTTCTATTGATATATATAAAAAAAGGTTATCTCTCAAAGTGGACGTATATCAACAAGACGTAGTGAAACCACTATAAATTGCCATGTGTTTTACTTTTCATTATTTCTCTTGTTTGGTGATTCGATTAATTATTGGGTTGAGATTAATTTGAGATATTGGTTCATTGTTTTTACACATTTATCATGATCTCGTCTTCCACTATGTTTGAAGTTTTGATTTGAACAGTCTTGAGTCGAAATTCTCCAAAACAGGAACACAATCAATATGCATCGCTTTCGGATCAAACATTGTTCCGGAAACCACCATAACATGGTCGGTGTAGTCGTCGTCGTGGCTTTGTCCGTGCACCACTTAGGGATTGCTCACCTTGAAGTTAACAAAACTTTCAACAAATTTTCAAAAAGAGTTATATTTGTAAACAAATTTTGCATTTTTTAATAAAAATTTGATAGTATATGACATGCTATCATGACAAGAAGGTTCCACCAAATAGAGCCCATGTGTGTTTTTTTTAATGTTTTTCTATTAGTTTTTATTTGTCATAAACATTCAAGGATATTGTTTTTGAGTAAAATCCATATTTAATGCTTCTATCATGGCTTGTTACCTGCAAGTTAGTAAAACAAAAAAACAAAATGTTTCATTTTAGCATTCTCTTTCCCATTTGGTAAAAGCACAACCAGTCTAAATATAAGAAATACATACAAAATTTAGTTTGACGAATGGCAACTAGGAAGGAATTGCTTTCCTAGCCAGAAGGTTCCATAGCTTCTTAATCCAATGCTGATGCTAGCAAAAATAATAAATGATAGCACACTAATTAGACCATAAGATGCTGACTGACGAGTGATGAGTGAAGATGCCAGTTAAAATTCCACTTTAATTTCGGTGAAAAAGACTAATAAAAGTCTTTAGAAAACGATTAGAACTAACAGTGACAACAACTTACAAGTAATTTTCTAATTAGTTAGTTTTGGTAGATTTGCAACGTAAGAGTCAAGTATTGTTGGAAAGGCGGTCTGCTTGTTTGGCATTGGAAAGCAACTTACCCCGTCATCCATGCTTCATTACTTCTTCATTATTCCTGTGGTGCTTGAAAAGTATGATACAGTTGCAATTTACATGCTATAAAATATAAACAGTTGACTGCGATGTCACCTAACTAACCAGAGGCAGTCATTCAAAGTTTAACTCCATGCTTCTCAACATAACTATTGTTTTATTTGAATAACTAACATTACATATAAATAATAAATAGTAATTTTATTTTTCATAACCGTATTTAGGATGATGAATACTTAAAAAAAAAATTCATTTTGTATACCTTTTGAAGTATTTGATCAATTATATTGTTAAATATTTCCACTATCAACACTTTTTCATTTGAAGAGATGCATTCTTGATTTTACTGTGATTAGCATTCAGTCTAATAACCAGAAAAATAAAAATAAAATATAAGGAAAAAACAAAATGAAATAACTGATCTTTGACCTCGTACTATATAGTAGCAATAGATAAATAAAATCATAAAATCGAAATCTAGGATTATGAAGAACATAGACTTCAACAAATAAAAAGTAAGCAAATGAAGAATTTTCTTGAGTTTAAGATTTGAATATTTCGTATTCCGATGACATTTAGAATCTGTGTATGGTTGAATGAAAAAAAATAGATTTCGTTGGTCTTCATCGTATAAAAAATTGATATGTAATGCAATTTAATAGTGGCCATGAGCATTTTCTAGATGGCAGCAGCTGCACACCTGAAGTATGGACTGGTTATGGTATTTTTGTATGTTTACACATTGGTATTCTTGCAAGATATATATTTTAAGAATGATTATAAGCTGTTTGCTTCACCTATTTGATGTTTTTTGGTGTTTTCAGTGGTAATATGTTACTGTTAACGTACTTAATATGTACATGCTGGAAATAGTGGAAGTATAATTACCCTTTTGGTTTTATTTTTAGTTTTCTGTTTTGTATTTTAAATATGCATTACAAAATATACGCCGAAAGGAATAAAAGATTTCTAAGTCAATACGACTTTCTAGGAAAAACAGAAGTATTAGTGTATTACTTTGTATGGCACACCCATTTTGAATTCGACAGATTTTGAATTAGAAATGATACTCCATACAAGCCTATTGGTTATTGGATGCTTAAAGCATGTTGTTTGTTCCATTGCAAGGTATCGCTACCAGTTTTTAAGTGTCAGTTTTACAATGTATATGGTATTAGAGTTTAGCTATCATTTTTTAAGTATCAGTTTTCCGGTATGTATAGTATCAACTTTACAGTGTGTACTGTCCTTAAAAACAAAATTTTGATGGATTGTCCTTAAGCTTAAAAAAAATTATGAAATTTATTCTTCCCAATAAAATCCCCTTAAACTAATATGTCTTTAATATACGTTTCGTACTACTAGTTTGATTAGTATTATGTTAACGTTAAATAATTACTTATTTAGCTTGGTCATATTAGTTATGCACACTAGTTGATATAATTTTAGAGCCAAAATACATGTAATATATTTTGATGAATTTCGTCAGTTACCTAAATTTCCATCCGTCGATCGTTGTATACTTGAGGCACTTAATAAGAGATGGTGGCCTGTTACTCATAAATTTCATTTCTTGATTTTGAGTTAGGATCGACACATTTATATTTTTACATGCTGACTGGTATAGATATTGGTCGACCAAACCGTATGTCGATACCATTTGATAACTCATTTAAGAATTTGAGTCATATTTGGCTCAGTTACCAGCTTTATCTGATGAAAAAGTTATAGGAGGTTCTGTTACGCTGACATTCTACAAAGATGTATAGCAGACTCTAGGGACGTTAAGGAGGTGCATACTCTTGTTATTCATGCTTTTTTATTATATTTGTTTGGTTCTACATTTTTTGAATAACAAGAGTATGATTAGAATTGGATATCTGGATAGGTTGGTAGATGTTGTGATGAGCTTCACATGTACGACTATGATATAGTCATTCTCGGTTATCTCTTTTAGCATTGAGTATATATGCTTTACCACAATATAGGCAGATGTACGGTTTTTGGTACATCATTCTCTTTTGTACTATGAGTATGTACCCACAGCTCATTGTTGCGGCGAACGCAATACTATATATTTACTCTCCTAGATTTCGTCGTTGGGTGACAATTATGCATGTGCGCCGTGCTGCGTAGGGAATGCACAATGAGTTGATGAAGGCTAGACAACGTATGGATATGAGGCGAAATGGTAACATTATCACTCATTCACGACAGTATTGTGTTCACTTTATGGAGTCCAGCTGGATCATTCGTTCACTTGCCAGTTTCGATTTTTGAGACTAGTGTTTTTCAGGTTCTACATATCCATTCATGTGGTATTTAGGGGAGCAATATTGGCTGCAGTTTTATGGTATACTTTGCATTCCCTCTGATCCATTTTTATGGGATGATATATATGGATCTATTTGGTTTGGCATGGGTTATATTACTGGTATGAGGGCCGCAGAATGGGTAGATAGTGAGACTTTCTGTGTAGGTGAAGATTTTAATTCAGATTGGGCTCGAGTTCAGCAAGTATTTCTGAATTAAGTCAGACGTCTAACTAGGGCTGGAAATTAGAACTGGGAGCGGGAAACCAAAACTGACCCGAAGGTGAACCAAACCCGATGGGTCTCGGGTCGGGTCTAGGTGATGAAAAATACAATTAAAACCCGATCAAATCTGACTCGAATTGACTCATCCTGAAAGACCCGACCCGAAAGATCTCACCCGAAAGACCCGACCAAGAAACATTGAAATATATGTATTTTTACTGTTACTATTCAACCGAAGCCGAATTGATCCGACCCGAATCAAAGCTCAGGTCGGGTCGAGTCCAGCTTTTTAAAATGTATAGTTAAGACCCGATAAAACCTGATCCGCCTAAAATCGAGATCCGCTGGGTCGGGATCGGGTCCACCAGATCGGGTTTAATTGCCACCCTATGTCTAACCACGGTATAACTAACTTACTTCGAAAAGACACTTTGTTTCTACTTTCTTCTCTGCATCTGTTCATCAGTATTTACAACCGTAAATAAAGAAGAACATTTTAAGAATGAACCGAGGGTTGCTTTTAGTTAGAGATAAGCAGAAGGGAAGTTTCAATGCTGAAGGTAATAAGGGTGCGTTCTTAACCAACGCGAGCGGGGCATTTGAGCGGGGTATTTGAGCGTGGTACTGTAGCGAACGGGGAATGTGTTTTTGGCGGCGAACGGGGTATTTGAGTGTGGTATTTTTAAAATAAGATATAAATAGATTTGATTAGACAAATACGACTACAAATACAGATACAGTTTCTAATACAGGTACAAGTACAGTTACAGATACAAAGACAAATTAGCGTAGACCAGCAGAAACCAATCGATCTCTAATGTTATATCGAACTAATGTCATTTCTTGGTTTCCATCTGGGTGTACACGTTCAGTGCCTCTATTCGTTGTATTTCTCATACTGTAATATTCCGCCATGTAGTGATCGAGGATTAGTTCAGGATTATCAAACGCCATAAAATCAGGGTCACTGCTATTATATTTGCATATGAAATTGTGTAAGGTCATTGTAGATACGACAACTTTCACTTGAGTGTTGAACCGAAACGTAAAGATCTTGTTGAGAATGGTAAATTTCTTTTTCCAAATGCCAAATGTTCTTTCGACGGCCATCCGTAGACTCGAATGGTAGTAATTAAACACTTCATTGGCTGACTTTGGTTGATTCGTGGTATCGCGGAAATGCGGAATATGGTACCGCATATTTCGGTATGGCGTTAAATATCCAGTCTGAAGTGGATAGCCCGAATCAACCAAATAATACTGTCCAGTTGGAGGGCTACGAAAGTTAGAGCTTCTATCGTTTGTAACAGCATTAAAAATTCTACTATCATGTGCAGTCTCTTCCCAACCCGCCATAATATACGTAAACTGTAAATTGAAATCACAAACCGCTAATATATTTTGAGTTGCAAAATTCTTTCTTCCGATATAAGGGATAATTTGATCAGCGGGTAAATGTGCAGATACGTGTGTACCATCTATAGCGCCAATACAGTTTCTGAAATACGGATAATACTGGGTTGAATTTCTGATGTGAGGTGGAACAGTAGTAAATTGTTGTTCTCCTGGCTTTATTACATCCGCAGCGAGTATTTGAAAAGCGTTTAGGACATCATGAAAACAAATGGAAATTGTGCTACCTGATCGTTGAAATCTTTCTTGAAGTTGTCTATTTGAAAGCCCAGTAGCCATTGTATAAATGAAAATTCTTTCTCGTCTGGAAGCGAGACCATGATGTTGCAGTTTTTCACATAATGCGTGAAATCAAAGTATTTTCATCCGGAAATTATTTTGACATCGGTTTTGATGACCATTCAAAATTTCGTTGATCCAAGATAAGCCAGTGAACTCCGAAGTATTAATCCGCGTCATATGATTTCTCGTTTTAGCCCGAATTAGATATACCCCGTAGAGGTCAATCATATCGTCGTAATCGGAGGATGAATCAAAGTTAGACATTAATCGAAAAAGTAGAAAGAGTTGAAGAAGTTGTTGAAGGAGTATTGTGAAAGGTGTTAAGGGTAGAGGAGGTGATTTATAGAGAGGAAGCGGAGTTGAAAATTAAGCCGTTATAAAATCTCAGAGGTGAACTGCATTATTATTTATACAAATTTTACATTCTTTTTTATACACGCTTCAGTAGGTTCTAGTGTGCAGTTTCACTGATAGATTTCTTCTAGATTAAATAACCCACTTACACAAATGTTGGTTCATCCAAATCGTTTTATGGGGATATTGCAAATTAACAACATTTCTCGGGAGGACATAATCCCTTGATATGAACATTACAATTTACAATATGCATATTTTATTCTCTTATCATATTGCCATTATGAAAGCTTTTATCCTTGTAAACACGACGTTCATAATATCAACATCATCACTATTACTTAACGCATGACAAGATCCTTAATTTGACATTTGCCATTGATCATTAGTTTCTAAGTCAAATAAATTAAGGAATGTTACGATTAACAAACGAAATGCTCCTAAGCGAGGGAAGAATAAAACAAGACATACGATCACTTTAATAATAACAAAACAGGACTTATAGATCACGGCGATCGACAGTGCAGTTAATCTTCTTACATCAATTCCAGCGTTCACATTCCATAACATACTAACAAGGTAAACCAACACATGTAGGATTTTGAAAGAAAGAACATGCAAAATATGCAGCGGTCCACACGCATAACCTCTTAGTAGTTTCCCACTCGATCTATGTACATAGATATAAATGCATGCATTATTATTAGCAAATATTAGGTGTCTTTGGGTTGTAAATGAGATCTGGATGCTTCCACTATCCAACACATTGTACATTCATGTTTTCTGACATCTGTATTTTTGTACTGATGAATGCATATGGTGGTAGCTAGATATACTATATGATATCATTGATCATCTGTGCTTCTTCCACTAAATGCAGAATATATTTCAAAACTGCATATATTTCAAAAACTGCATGTATCATCTATTCATCTGTGCCAATCATATACTAGAACAGTTGACTTGAACAGAAACATGGACCTGGAGGAGGTGTACTATAACGTGTGATGTGCTGTTAAGGTTCTAGATTCAGAAGTAGACTTTGAGTTTCCTGGCTTAATGTGAACACTATTCTCTCTCTCTCTCTGCAGGCTAATGATATAAAGCTATAGTTATATTTGCCATAACAATGGATGATTCCTTAATGCAGACAAGAGTACTGTTTGTAAGTCGTTGAAATGATTCGGATGGCCGTGCTTTTCTACCAAAACTGCATATATTTCAAATTTACATCGACTTTTAAAGCTGGTTTGGCGAAACTAAAATGACAGGAACATGTCGGTATCAAAGCGTTGGATATCACTAAAGATCTTTATATTGCCTAAGATTCAACTAGGAAAACTAGGTTGTTATAGTGGAGCTAAGCCGTAATATTATAGAAATCCACCGCAGAATTAAGAATTAATGCTACTAATAATTAATACAACTAAACAATTGATAGAAATAGGACTGTGATCTATTTCCAGTTATGCGATGCTATAAATTCTGAAAATAACGTAAAGAATAACAGTAAGACCAAAAAATCCAACCGTTCTTACCACTGGATTAAACAAAACAATGACTAGAAGTCTAGAACATTGGTGACTAATATGATACGGTGGAGCCTTGAAGGGAAGAGAAGCTTTTATACATATATTCAGATGGCCAAAATCAAGTTATTGACTGTCTGATTATCTAGTTTTTATCTTTGTTTCAGACTCAAGTCAAACCTTAAACGCGTAATGCTGCTAAGTAGCACCCTAACAAAACAAAAAAAACACACTATTCATGTATTTGGTAAATAAAGCCATCTTATTGTTAAAATTTTCCACTTATACAGCTGCCTGTAAAACCAACCGTGAAAATTCCATCAACAACCATGCCACTTGCATATATATATATATATATATATATATATATATATATATATATATATATATATATGTATATATATATATATATCATACGATTGCCAGATTTTCTAGTGAAGAACTCAGCTGTCCTTTCGCGATCAAAGAATTCACAATAAGCAACAAAGTAAAACATCAAACGTGTGTCAAACAAACCCAAATCAACATTAACATCCAGCATCTCTAAAATCCGCTCAAACGTACACACATCAACATCAAACAATATCCAGCCTCTCATTAAAATGTATCAAACATAACAACCTCACGATCTCCAAGTGTGTATATACAAAATTCAAACAAAAACGCAAAATATCATAACTATCATGACTCATTCTCACCTCCGAAACTGCTCGACGAAGGAAGTGTCACATGCTGTTGTACATACTCAGCCAAGCGCTGATTCAATTATTCCACCTTCACAACATGACGATGGTCTGTGTTGGCCTGCTTTGTAACTAGGCCACCCAAAGTCCAGCCGGTCACTTGTGAGTAATGGAATCATAGTAGATCGAACAAAAAGCCTCAAGTCAAGGAGGGAAATCGAACACCAATGAGCGCTGAACAAGGATGGATCGGATCGGAGAACCACTTTTAATCTGATCCCTTCACGTGCACAAGAAACTCAATTCCAGCCAACGAGCACCGGTTCGGTCGGTCACCAGGTATCCGATCCCCTAAACGCATGAAATAACATGGCCTTCCACTGTTACCGAAGTGGATTGGGTCGTATGGATACCGATCCGACTCCGTACCTGCTATCCTGACGTAGTTACCCCATGCTTCTAGAATATCGGGGCGGTTACTACCCACGAACCCACAATCCTGATGTGTTGTCTCCGCTGTCCCACATCCAAATACAAAATTTTGCAGATGGGACCCACGTAGCACCCTACCCGCTTGTAGTCTTCACCTATAAATACACCAGAACTCACCATTTTGAGAGATCTTTTGGCATTTAAGTACTCAAACTTTACCATTAACGATATTTCTCTGTTTTATTTAGATTGTACTCTAAATTCTTGAGTATAATTCTAGAAATTTGGAGAAATTATCAATTGTACTCGTGAGGTTGAGTGATCATTTGCCTTGTACTTGTAATCAATTTGTCAATCGAAGAATTATAAAGTGGACATAAGCTCATTAACGCCGAACCACGGAAATCTTGTGTATCGATTGCTTTTTGTCTGTTTTCAGTTATATTTCTTCACGATTTCTAGTCAGTGGGTGTTTGAACCACTTTTTGATCTAAAATTTTGGTGCTTTCGCTGAGAACATTGAATTCTTAGTCTTTGGGATTGTCATTCTACTATTTGGATTTTCAAGTCCTAAGAGATAGTCTGTAATCCTACCGTTTGCGAAGTTTTCATTGATTTCAAAGGATTCAGACTCCATGGCTCCAAAGAAAGGAAAGGAACTACAAACTTCCCGGGTGAATAACGCAAACGAAGATCAGTGGGATAATGCACAAACACTCATCGCTAATAGGTCGCAGGGAGGCGGTTCGGATCCAACCCGACTCGGAGGGGATTCTGGTAACTGACGGGGGTAGTAGTGTGACCCGACCCGAGGTCATGAACATAGCCAATGATACTCCTTCGATCCGCGCTGATGGTACTTCCACGATCTGACCCGGTGGTGCTCCAGTGAACCTATCCAATGCTGAGTTTGAGACTCGATCCGATAGTGTCGATCTGAATGCAATTGATCGTGGTGTTTCTACTCGAGCCAATACTAATGCTTTAACTTCAGCAGCAAAGAACAGTGATCAACCCTTGTTTCACAGACTGATTTTTTGCGCTTGCTCGCTATGTTGGACAGAACTAACAACACTTTAGAGGCCCAAAGACATGATAGTGCCGCAATCCGGGAAAACATGAATGTTATGAATCGGCTGATGGATAAGCTCCGCAGGTAGAGTACGCCTTCTCCGACTCATCGTCTTGCCGCAGACTACTCATCTTCCTCAGAAGAGAATGTGAGACCTCTGAGAAGGCCGTATGAGAGACTTGAGAACATCGAACAAATGACGTTTGGCTCATTGGGATCTCACGAAGACGCAGCTCTAGTCCTGGGATCTAATGATCCCAGCCTAGCAGAACCAATGTTGTTGCCAATGCATAGACCTCACCCCCCGCCTCGAGACCCAAATATCACTAATCCTACCCAGGGCCAACTTCTCCAGCCTACTCGTCCTGTGAATGACCGAGACTGTAGGGGGCAAGAAAACTCTGCTCCCATAAGAAACTGGAGGATCTCGCCTGGTGTAGGAGCTGGAAGTTCTGGAAGGGCAAGGAGTGTCGAACCTAAAACTACATTAACCAACGTTGCAGTGGAAGCTATGGTGCGTCATATTATGGCCGATAGTAGAGGATACAGTAACGAAGATTGCAGTATTGACCGCAACCATATACCTTTCATCGACGACATATTGGATGTCCAGTACCCGAGGCGATTCAATCTACCTACCATGGATCGATATGGAGGAAGAACTGACCCAAGACAGCATCTGATGAGATATCTTGGTATATGAATGTTGTGGCAGCCCTCGATGCCGTGAAGTGCAAGGATTTCCCAATTTACCTCGAAGATGTCGCGCTTATGTGGTTTACCCGACTTCCGCCTAGGTCAATCTCCAGTTTCCGAGAGCTAAGCAAGAGCTTTATGAATCAGTTTCGACTTTACGGCCGGAAATCCAAAAACGTCATCAAGCTCTCTATAATCAAACAAACTCCTGTGGAAACTTTGAAATCGTATTTGGACTGTTTCAACTTGGCAGTTGCAGAAGTAAGCCACCCCCATGAGCAAACCATTTTGATGGCGTTAATAGATGGAGCTGATAAGGACACTGAATTTGGGAGGTACCAGGCTGGAAAACCGTCATTAACTAGAGAATTTTTTTTATGAACAGGCAAATATTTGTCTACGATGGGATGAGATATATGCCAACCGAAAAAGAAAATCTGAGGAAACCCCAAGAGAAGATATCTAGAGTAACATTGCCATCAAGCAATCTGGCGACAGTGCAGGGAAAGTTGAAGTGAATGTCAGCAACTAGAGTGGAGGAAACAACCGCCAAGGTGAGAACGGAAACAAGAGAGGCAGGAATTGAAGGAATGATCCCAAAAGGAGGCCTCAATTTCAATATTTTGAGAACTACACACCGCTAAATGAAACCTTGGAGAACATTTATCTGGATACGTACAATGTTATCTAATATAAGAAATCTCCCCCTAGAGATTCGACTGAAAAAGAGCGTGAAAATGAGAAGTTTTTCCAATTTCACGAGACTTACGAATGAGTGTCGCCACTTGAGAGACGTCGTAGAAAAATTACTTCGAGCAGGGAAGTTAGACGAGTATAAGGTTGTCCTTAAAGATAGAGGGCAAGGAGGACCGACATCGAATCAGAACCAACATACCCCTAGACCTACTGCCTAGTAGAAAGGGAAGGGCATAGTCATTAATATTGTGGTTGGTGGACTGCATCCAGCCGGATTTAGTAACAGTGACATGGAGAAGTACATCAATGCTGCTAAACATCCAGAAGTGGGGGAGTGCAGTTACCTTGAGGATACTGCTCTTTTAAAGTAGCAAAAACAATGGCAGATGATGTTATCTTCAAAGAGAGAGAAAGTGTGGGAGTACAGACTCCGAGTGCTGAGCCATTGGTAATTACGACTACCATTGGTCCATCAATTATGTGGAAAGTCCTTGTTAATTGCGGGAGTTCCATCAATATCTTGTTCAAAAAAGCCTTTGCCCGGATGAAATTGGAGGCTAAAGATTTGAAATCATCATAGGATGGATATGTGGCTTCAACGGCTCATCTACATCTCCAATAGGACTAGTGGAATTGTCCGTGGAGCTTGGATTAGGAGATCGTAGGAGAGTACGAATCCTTCCATTTGTTGTTATGGATATCGATTCACCATACAATGCCTTTTTGGGTAGACCGACTCTCGCAGAGTTCAGAGCCTACATTGCGCCCTGGTGTTTATTGTTAAAATTCCCGACCGAAGCTGGAGTATGGATAGTTCGTGGTGACCAAGTTAATGGAAGAGCCTGCTACATGGCTGAGTTGAAAATGCTACACAACGGAGACATCATAGAACCGAAGAATACCTCCCCTCCTGCGAAAGAGGGTTCGACATAGAAAATAAAGGAAATGTTGCCGAAGGACCCGCCCAACGATCTGCCTGAGGACATAAATCCCAGAGAGGATGAAAATCCGGAATGTAGAAGGGCGACACCTAACGAGGAAACCATAGACATTCCGATCAGTAATGACGACCCAAGAAAGGTCTTGAAAACCAGATCTCACCTGGACCCCTTCGAACGAAGGAGCTGACCGACTTTCTGCAGGTGAACCTGGATGTGTTCGCTTGGACCCATGCCGATATGTATGGGATTTCGCCATCAATCATGAGTCATTCACTAAGAATAAACTCGAAGCATCCTCTTGTGAAGAAAAAGAGGCGCATGTTGGTTCCGGAGAGGTCGGCCGCCTTGAAAGAGGAAATAGAGAAATTAAGAGACAATGGATTCATCAGGGATGCAACATATCCCGACTGGATATCGAATACTGTCCTTGTCAAGAAAGCAAATAGGAAGTGGTGTACATGCATTAACTTCTCAGATCTGAACAAAGCCTGCCCAAAAGATAACTTCTCGTTATCGAGAATTGATCAACTTGTGGATTCGACGGCTGGACATGAAATTCTCTCCTTCATGGATGCATACTCAGGTTACGACCAGATTCCCATGCACGTACCCGACCAAGAACATACTAATTTTATCACTGATCTCGGATTGTACTGCTATGTGGTAATGCCTTTCGGATTAAAGAATGCTAGAGCGACGTACCAACGCTTAATGAACCGTATATTCTACAATCAAATTGGGAAATCTGTAGAGGTTTACGTGGATGGTATGCTTGTGAAATCTAAGCGGTCATATGATCACACAACAGACTTGACTGAGATGTTCGATATCCTTAGACGCTATGGAATGCAGCTTAATCTGTTAAAATGCTCATTTGGAGTGGCATCAGGAAAATTTCTTGGTTTTATCATCATCTCGCGTGGGATTGAAATTAATCCCAATCAGATTGCAGCAATCAGGAATATTAACGAACCATGGAAGATCAAAGATGTACAAAGCTTAGCAGGGAAGGTTGCGGCGCTAAGCAGATTTATTTCCAAGGCCACTGATAAGTGCGTTCCTTTCTTCAATTTGATAAAACGGGGGAAACACAACTTCAAGTGGACCCCAAATTGTGTTGAAGCCTTCCAGAACTTGTTGAACCTTTTAGAGAAACCCCTAATATTGTCTAAACCCGTGTATCATGAAGATTTGCTTGTATACTTGGCAGTACCGTCGCATGCTAACAGTTCTATACTTGTTCGCGAGGAGGATAAAATTTAGAGACCATTGTACTATGTAAGCAAGAAATTGGCGGCAGCAGAACGCGGTTACCCAAAGATAGAAAAGATTGCTTACAACTTATTGATCGCCTCTAGAAAGCTTCGCCACTACTTCCAGGCTCACACAATTGTTATATACAACAATCAACCACTTCGACAAATCTTGCAAAGGCCTGCAGGCTCGGGAAGATTGATCAAATGGAACATCGAGCTGAGTCAGTTTGACCTCAATTTCCTTCCTAGAAGGTACATATGGGGGCAATCACTACCTGACTTCATTGCCAAAATCACAATTCCTGAAGAGGATGTGTTAGGTGAAGAAGCTGGCCCCTCAGAGCAGAAGCTGGAATCTAGTGCATGGAAGCTGTATACGGATGGAGTTAGGAATGATCGACGGTCTGTCACGGGAGTGGTACTAATAACTCCTGAAAGACGGTCGATTTACTACGCTCGCTGGGTTGAGGCTCGCTAAGGAGTTGAGAGTAGCGGCGTTGGACATCTTTTGTGAATCTCAAATTGTCGTTTGTCAGGTTCAGAAGGAATTTCAGACAAAGGGACCTTGACTCGCAGCTTACCCAGAAAGGATAGAGGTGTTATTTGACAGCCTAGAGCATTACAACATATCACATATCCCGCAAATAGAGAATCAGAAGGCAAATAAGTTGGCTAAGTTAGCATGCTCTGATAATACAGAGGAGACAGAGATGGTCCCAATTGAGATACTAGAAACTCCAAGCATCGATCAGATGGAAGTTGATCCATTGCTGGAGACTGAGCCAGAGAGGGACTCGTTGATGACCCCGATAAAGAACTTCTTACAAAACGAAATGTAACACCCCACGTCCATTAATGTCACTCACAAAGGGAATGCATTAACTTCCATGGAGGTTATAAGTGTATATAGAACAGAAAAATTACAACAAGACAGATAATAAATAGTACTTGGAAATCTAAAACTTCATTTTATTGCAGCGGAAATTAAACATGTTTGTTACATCATGAAACCATAAATCATAACCAAGCACAATATCCATCTTCATAAAAACAAAATACATAATCCCATTACATAAATAGCCATTAAAAAGATAACAAGCTGGAATTTACTTCAACGGTCCAAGCTTTCCAAAGAGAGATGAAGCAATTCAATCAAACTCCACTAGAGCTGGGCCCAACCTGAGGACCTGGAGGGGGAAAAAGGATAAAAATAGAGGGGGTCAGACATAAAGTCTGGTGAGTATGATAATTCTAACAATACTATTATCAAAATAACTAGACTAAGGCATAAGCTGGAAGACAAGTAAATGTCTATGAACTCTTAGGAAGATAAAGATAGCGTTTAAGATAACGTTAAAGATAACGGTAAAGGCACACCTAATTACTAACGAATGATTACTACACTGCACCGCACATTACTACACTGCACCACACCAGTCACCCTAAAGGTTGATCCCACTTGCTTCACACAGAAACATATAAATATCCTTACGTACCCCTAGCTGACTACATAGGTGTCGTCTGCCCCTATCTCCACTAGGTGTACCCCACTACCCATTTTCGATCGGCTCCCTACTCGTAGATACCCGTGCTGGCCACACAGTGGGGTGTATCACTTCCCTAAAGTGGCAACCCGATACAACTTGAGAATGCACGGCTTATACCTACACGATGCAACAACGTCTTACCTACCAGCCCGGGTCCACACACGCATATGAAACCCGTTGGACTTGCGTTGCCACCGCTCCCCGTTTTGGCCTCTTACAGTCAAACCCAGCATGCGTGTCCCGTCCTCGACTTGGGTCGAGCCCACAAAGATACGTTTGGGATACTGGTCGAAATGGGCCCCCACAAGCTACCCACCTAAGCTTGTCACTAGTATATCTCACTTAACCCTCTTAGTCATGTTCATTTACATGTGTGTTTAGTTAAGTCTTACTAATCGTATTTCACATGCCACTAAGGGCACCCCCTAGATTCCTCATGCCATCCAAGGCACCTACTTAACCCCCATGTCCCACCTTACATGTTTATCTGGTTAAGTATTTCTTAATTCATTCAGGTCATAACCTCATAAAGACCTCTCAAATTAGACTGGCATTTATGGCAGCTGGATTTGCTGGGCGGGTCCGGGCAGTCTTACACCATAAACCTCGTGTCTTTACAACCGTTATGCTTTAGTTTAGGCCTAGGACCTCTCACATTGGGCTGACATTTGTGACCACTGGATTTGCCGGGCGGGTCCGGGCAGGTTTACGTCATAAACGAGTCCAACCTCGTGTCCTAAGCATTGATTAACACTTAAAATCTTTTACCCCAGTTTTAATAATTCCCTATTCAAATTATTAATTAAGTCAACTTTTAATGATGTCCATAATTGACTCAATTATGGCCATTCACTTATGGCATGCAAAATCATATCAATTGCACCCCAACTTTTTAATATTAAATCCTTAATATTACCCCTACCCCACGTTTATACGTTCGCTTATTCAACGCATAATACAGGCTAGACTTGTATAGTCTAACACCTAGCACAAAGATAAATTATCACAACATATAGACATGTAAAATAAATCTAATCATAATAGGGGTGAAACTTTCATAAACTACACATGTTAAGGATCAAAAGGTGTCAACTTGTTAATTGTCTCAATTTACATGATATGATCATAGCCCAAATCTATACATAAACTTGCATATGGGGTTTTTAGGCAACATAATGATGGTGTGAACTAGCATAGGATATCACATATGTCATAGCATAATTCTAGATGTCATAATAGATGTCTTGGTATATGTTCATAACTTTTCTAATCAATCTAACTTGCATATGTGACTTGTCATATATATCAACATAACCCAAACATGATGATTTAATTAATATGAACTAACTAGCATAGATGGTAACATCATGGCCTTTTTAACATGTATGATTCATCACAACTTAGCATAGAAGCTTTCAACATACATAACATCATCATAGCATGATTTACAACATATAAGATATCATCATCACATAACATTGGATTTACAATATACATGATAGCAAAAGGGGTTTACAACAACATATATGATAATTCACATCATCTACTCATAATCCATTCATAACTCAACCTAATTAAAATGATAATAATCTTGTTAAGATCATCATACTCACAATTTAGAGAACAAAAGAGAGAGTTTTGCTTTCCTTTAGGGTTGAGAGAATTAGAATTGAATTTGCTTTTCTTCTTTCTTAGTTGGCGGCGGCTCCATTGATTTCCATGGCGATGGTATGACGGTAACTATTCTATTTTAATTAGGTTTAGGGTTAGCATTAGGATGTATTTATAGGTGTAGGAAGTTATTTAGGACCATTAGATTAACCCTGAACCATGAGAACCAATCAAATGCAAAATCTGTATTTGAGCGAATCGGCCCACGGGTTGACAGCCAAACACCCTGGATTAACCCCTAGTCGACCCAACAGGGCTCGGGTCGACCTCAAAAATGGGCCGGTTCGGTTATTCCCCCTCCCAATTCGCTGTTTTGAACTTTTTCGCATATTTATTTATTTAATTTTTAATTTATATATATATATCAATATATATTTCTCTGCGCAACCCATTTAACTTAATTCTTTTCTAAAAATTAAGTATACTTTAATTTGTGAATTTTAATGTTATAAAATTACGAGGTGTTACATTCTCCCCTCCTTAAAGGATTTCGTCCCCGAAATCTCCAAGTCAAGAAAAATGTATATCCTACCATCTAATCATCCATCTACTCAACCATCAAACACCAGCATCCATTGTCCTTAAAAGACTTCTAATGCTTTAATGTTTATATGCACAGTATGTGTATATGTCCATATCTAATGCAAAATTAGGCGGTCTACTGATTCAGTCGACCTCCTTAGTGCAATTCATGATAGTGCCATGCGTCCAATATGTATGCAAAAGATTCCTAATGATACATATTAATTCTATATGCGTGCACAACCATCCACCCGAATGCGGCAACTATATGATAATACAACCATTATACATCCATTTTACTAAATACATCCATATATATGCAATATGCAATATGAAGTGACTGAGCTGATCTGGTGCCTAATAGTGTGTGTATAAGCATCCACGAGCAACCACTAGCAAACACTTGCATCCACCATACATAACATGTCTCAAACACATGTTTCAACCATAGGATTATCCTAACTAAAGGTCAAAGATACTAGCGAGAGGATATACTAAAGATAAGATAAGTACAAGCTAAGCGATAAAGGAGAAATTAAAAGACATACCCTCAAAAAGAAAAGGGTATCGTGAACGCATCTTCTCTTCTGTCTCCCAAGTAGCGTTGCTCTCATCATCTCCCCATTGCACTTTGACTAGTCTGACCTCTCGATTCCTCAACCTCTTGATCTCCGACCCAAGAATGCGTGTAGGAGCTCGTCGAATTGTCGCATCACGCTCTATCTCCACCTCTCTAAGAAAGCTCGGCTCTACCACTTCCGCGGTCTCGTGCAAGCACTTCCTCAAATGTAACACATGGAATACGTCGTGTACACCACTAAGTCTCTCGGGCAACTCCACTCTATACGCCATCTGTCCAATTTTCTCCTTAATAGGAAACGGCCCTACAAACCTTGGTGCTAATTTCCCAACGGACCCAAAGCGAACAACGTTTCGTAATGGAGACACTTTGACAAAGACCATGTCCCCAACTTCAAACTCGAGATTTGTCCTCCTCTTATCCGCATAAGATTTCTTCCTATCCTGTGCTGCTTTCGTCCTCCTTCGAATCAAGTCGATCTTCTCCGAAGTCTCCCTAATCATATCAGGCCCAAGTAAGATCTTATCCGTAGATTCCCACCAACATGTAGGTGAACGACAAGGTCATCCATAAAGAGCTTCGAATGGTGCCATACCAATGCTGGACTGAAAGCTGTTATTATATGCGAACTCCACCAATGGAAGATGCTCTTCCCACGTACCCCCAAAGTCTAGGATACATAGCCTCAACAGATCCTCTAGAATGCGATTCACTCTCTCGGTCTGGCCGTCCGTCTGAGGATGATATGCGGTGCCCAAACATAACTGAGTCCCTACTGCCTCTTGTAAGCTTCTCCAAAATTCGCTAGTGAAAATAGGATCGCGGTCGCTCACTATGCTAGAAGGAACACGGTGCAAACGAACTATTTCTCGAACGTATACGGAGGCTAACCATGGAGCAGTCCTCTTACTCTTTACGGGAATGAAATGGGCGCTTTTAGTAAGTCTATATACTATAACACAAATTCCCGGATTACCCTTCCTTGATCGCGGTAACCCATCCACAAAATCCATCGAGACACTTTCCCGCTTCCATAGTGGAACCTCCAATGGGTGAAGCAACCCACCGGGTTTCTTTTGCTCCGCTTTTACTTGTTGGCACACCAAGCATCTAGCGACATACTCGGCCACATCTTTCTTCATGCTGGCCCAAAAGTAAACTCTCTTCATGTCTTTGTACATCTTGTCCCCGCCGGGATGAATGGTCATCTTAGAATGATGTGCTTCGTCAAGAATAGTCTTCCTTAGGTCATCGTCTTTTGGTACACAAAGTCTACAGTCCCTACGTAACCAACCCTTATCGTCTAGGGTATACCTACGGAGATGGCTTGATGACTCCCCTCCTTTGAGTTTTTCTACTAACTCAACCAACTGCGGGTCGTCTCGCTATGCCTCGCCAATCCCTCCCAAAAGTGTAGGTCTGACCTCCAAGGATGCTAGCAAACCGGGTACGAAGTCAACGGAAGGTCTAAAGTCAAACATCGAAATGAATTCTAAACTTCGCCGCTCAACAAACAAAGGACTTAAGGATAATCTTTTTCTACTTAAGGCGTCTGCCACCACGTTACCCTTGCCAGGAGTATAGGCTATTTCGAAGTCGTAGGACGCTAAGAACTCCATCCACCTTTGCTGCCTTAAGTTCAAGTCCTTTTGAGAGAATAGGTATTTTAAAGACTTGTGGTCAGTGAATAATTCGAATTTCTCGCCAAGAAGATAATGACGCCAAGACTTAAGCACGAAAACAATAGCGGCCAATTCTAGGTCATGTGTGGGATAATTTTTCTCATGCGCTCTCAACTGCCTTCCACCATAGGTTATTACCCTACCCTCTTGCATTAAGACTGCGCCTAGTCCTGTCCCACAAGCATCAGTATAAACGGTAAACGGCTTACTCCCGTTTGGCAATACTAAGACTGGGGATGAAGTCAAAGCTCTCTTCAAACGTTGGAACGCATCATCACAATCTACGTCCCATGTGAAAACTAGGTTCTTCTTCGTCAAGCGTGTCAATGGAGCTGATATCTTTGCGAAGTCTTTGATAAACTTCCTACAGTAGCCAGCCAATCCCAAGAAACTTCTCACTTCGGAAGCATTTTTAGGGACCTTCCAATCTTGGATGGCCACCACCTTCGCGGGATCCACGGCTACCCCTTCTTTGGAAACCACGTGCCCCAAGAACCGTACTTCCTTCCTCCAGAAGTGACACTTAGAAAATTTAGCCTTAAGGCTATGCGCTCGTAGGGTCTCCAACACTTCCCTAAGATGTAGGGCATGCTCTTCTTCATCCTTAGAAAAGATCAAGATGTCATCTACAAAGACTACCACGAATTTGTTAAGGTACTCACTAAACACCCTACTCATCAAATCAACAAAATATGCTGGGGCGTTTGTCAAACCGAAGGGCATCACTAGCCATTCATAGAAACCGTCCGGAGTCCTAAAGGCAGTCTTGTCTATGCTATCCTCAGCCACTCTCAACTGATGGAACCCAGTGGCTAAGTCCAACTGCGAAAACACTGAGGCGCCAACTAACTGATCGAAGAGATCGTCAATCCTCGGCAGTGGGTGTCTGTTCTTCTTAGTAAGTTTATTAAGTTCTCTATAGTCCACATACAGTCTAAGGGACCCATCCGCCTTCGTGGCAAATACTACTGGAGCACCCCACTCTGATATACTTCGTCTTATGAACCCCTTCTCAAGCAACTCCTTCACTTGCTTACCGAGTTCCCTCCTTTCACGTGGAGCCATGTGGCGTACTGGCAAAGATACTGGTTTCGCATTATCCACAAGATATATTCGAAAATCTATCTCCCGCTTCGGAGGCAAACCCTTCACCTCCTCAAACACATCCGAATATTCTCGGACCACTCTAACAGTTCATAGATTTTCCTCTGACGCGTCAAGCGATTCTAAATAACTTAGCATAACCGAATTTATGGGATTACAGAAGATTTCGAGAGTGTTGCCAAGGCGAGTCACGAGCCTAACTACTTTCCTTTTCTTGTCTGAGGGAGGTGCACTTGGATCAGCAAAGTATTTTTGAGCTAACTCTTTAGTGATTGACCAAGAAGAAACTTTGATAACCATCTTAGACCCGGGAGCAACCGCTTGGATGTGATCAATGTTGAAGGGTTCTTCCTCAACTTTGGCTTTTAAAAGCTCGTCATTCTTTGCCTTTCTTTCCGTCAAAGTCATATTTTCAGTCTCTCCCGAGTCCCCATCAGAACAATATCTTCATCCCCCTTGTCTTCATTGCCGTTGATGTCTTTTAAAGCATCTATCATATCTTCGTCCTTGGGAACTTCAGCACTGGACGACACGAAGGTTTTGTCAGCTACCTCTCCTTGCTTCTCTTCAATTTCCTTAGCAGGTTTTGCAACTAAAGAATGGGAAGTAATAGTTATTAGCTCGGGAGAGAACATGGGCTTTTCAATTGTTTGCTCAACAATGCGACGATAGGCGATAATAGCTTTAACGAATTAAGGCGAGAAGGTGGAGATACCTTCAGACGACTCGTTAGCACGAGTAGCAGAAGTGTCATTAGCTGATTTGACAATTGGAGATAGGAGAGTTGCGTTTGGAATCCCTCAACGATCAAGACCATACCCTTCTGTTTCAGTAGCCCCAGGAGCGGCAGATGAAGAACTAGAGCCGCCTTCGAGGGTATCCTTCCCTTTGGCTTGGCGCCTCTCCTCCTTCATAGCTGCGTGGATCAACCTCCTCCCTTCGACCAGACGCTCCATCTCCTCGTCTCTCAAATATGTTCTCATGATCTCTTCCTCATCAATAGTTTCCACCTTAAGTCGCCTCTTTTCATTATCGACTATCTGATCCTATACATCGACCAGAGTCATCGGATAGTCCTTGATTCAGGAAATGTCCCGAGTTCTAATAGTAAAGAACTCAATCATAAGCTCTCTATATTCATCCAAGTCCTTTTGGGCTTCGACAAGCTAGGAACTATTATCGGCAGCTGATTTAATGGCAGTGTTGGTGTTCCCCTCAACTAAGGTTGCCTTTTCCTCGACCACTGCCAACTTGGCCTCTAGACTATCATTCTTCCTTTCTAACTATGCCTTTTCCTATTCAAGGCGAGTACAAGATAACTTCGCCTTGGTACTCTCCGACTTAACATCCTCAACTTGCTTTTTTAGGGCTGTGCACTCCTGGCTATGGGAATAAAGCTCAATATAGTAGCGTTTTTGAAACTCTTCATGTTGCTTTCTGAAATTCTCTACATTACGTTGTGCGATAGTAAGCTTGGCCTGTGCATTCTCAAGCTCTTTCTCCGTATTATCTATAGCCTTTGCATCATACTCAACCATATCTTTCATATTATTCTCAAGCTTGGCATGCACATTTCCTTGTGCTGTTTGTCCACAAAAGTCAATCTTAGCTTTGACTTCATATGCCCAATCCGAAGATACCGGCTCAAGACATGGAACAAAATACATTTTCCCAAAATAGTGATCTGGAAATTGTTTCCTTAAAAGCTTTAGTTTAACCTCATTTTCAAAATCAAGTATCACGAGCCTTGTAACGATATCGATGTTTTGCCGCCTGGTGGGTACGAGATCCGCTTTTCTTTTTTCCGGCTCTTTCCCTAAATCCTTGGTGTTTTTCCCTATGGGTCCGAGTGCTTCATTAGAGATTTCTCTTGAGAGTGTGATTCCCTCGGAGGATTAGAGCTTTAGATGATGCCCTATCCCCTTCACGACGGCCCTAATGGCTTTTATGCTTATCAATATCTGAGTTGTGAGGAGAACGAGAGCGTGAAGAGTAAAAGCAGTGTGAATCATAATGCTTTCTGTTGTCCCTCCCACGGTTGTCACCTCGGTCATACTCAGTATCGGAATCGAACCTAGGCATGCTTGCATGAATGTCTTTGATAGAATAACGGCGACGAGACATTTTCTCTGCAAATCAAAACAAACCAATATTAGGATTCCGAATTAACATATTGCATAAGTGTTGTGACTTGCAGTGCTAGTGCAGTATGTGTCCTAAGTGATCCCCCCAACGGATCAGTGCCCGGAGTTAGGCTTGTCTGTGTGGTTTCCCCGGCTTTCGCAGGATTGACATCCACCACAGAGGTGGGGAAGAAGGAGTCTGTCCCGATATCCTAAGAAGTATAGAGATCGTCCAACAAAGGAATCTTGCTCACATCCTTGAATATGGAATCGTCCAATTGAGGATCATTGGCATGAGGCAGGACCAAAGATGGTATCTTGGGAGAGGGCTGTCTTTCTGAGACAGAGGCATCCTTCAGGTCAGTACCCTGGGGATCTCCCCAAATTGGCCTGTTGAGAACTTCATCATCTTGGAATTGCATTGGAGAAGGAATTTTAAGGAAGGTGCCTGGATCCTGTATGGGAGTCGCCTCTTTATCTCCCGACTATGGTACTTCCCTGGGACCCGAAAATTCTTGGGCTCTGGAGCTCTCTCCCTTCTCCGTTGAAGTTATAACTTGCCCCTCGATTGGGGCACACAGTCGGTTTCCGCTGGTACGAGAAGATTTTGAGCTGGGGGCACGTATAACAAGCGCCTTCCCCATGGCCTATACTCTGACTCAAGATAAGAAGGCGATGATGATGAAGGTATTCATCAACCAAGCACTTCCTGACAAAGAGATCCGGGTCACCATTTAGTAGATTGCTCAGACGATCCCAGTATACTTGGTGTTCTTCCTTCTTCGGGTTTGCGACTGCAAAAGAATAAGATGAATTAGAACATTCGCAATGACGATTAAAATGAAAGCATCAAAGTTTGAAGCTTACTCGACTGAAGCCATCGCCTAGCGCATCCAGTCCGATGCTTGATGTAAAAACTGTTCAGCCTTCACATCTCCCACTTTGTTAAATCCTTCGTTTGCAATTTTCTTTTTGGCGCGAATTCGAAGTATACGAAAGAAGGAGTTTCCTTTGTTCGGTGCTTGAAGTGATAAAAGAAGTTTATATCTTTGAAAAGTGACTTCCAGGCCTACAATTTCCGTATATGCAATGTATAACATACATAGATAGGCATAAGCATTAGGATGGAGTTGTATGGGAGCAATATGCATTCGTATTAGAAAGTCGACGAAGAATGGAAAAAATGGAGCAATATACAGTACACATCAACCGACTCATCGTCATGTACCCCTCTGGTGGACTATGGGGTCTGTCTGTTTCAGTTGCCACCTTGACCTCTTCCCAAAGGATTACATGCTTTAAACATATTCGCCTAAGTCTGGGTTCATCGATCATTAAACGAACAGAGTCATTGGGTGCCTCTAAGATGGTTGCACTCCTGAATTCATCGGGGGAACGATTGTCTCCTACCCCCTTCCTCTTCCTCATCCATGGAGACTTCACCCCAGATGAGTTTGTGTTCTAATGGATTTCTATTTCAAAGTTCGAGCCTGCACTGTCCCACTACGGATCTGAAGTTGATGAGATATCCTCGAGATTAGGATTATCAGATAGTCCTGGAGTTATAATTTTTTCTGACAATCTTGTTGAGCATCTTCCAGACATGATCGCTATACTATCCAAGAGATATCAAAGATTATAGTATAGTTGTCTATACCCCCCGTGTGTGCGCGCGCTAGTGTGTGCCAGTGTGTGCAATGTAGACATAAGAAAAACAGAAAAAGCAAGCAATTGGTTGATATGCATTTGATTCGTTGAGTAATCTTATGTTTGTCAAGTTCTAAACGTTCGACTTCAAAGGCTCTATCCTAACTGTCCGCGAATATGTAAGTTGTATTTGATTTTTGTTTAAATTACTTACAAGACTATGTCCCAAGTCCACATCATCAAAGTCCTAGTTTCAATCAAGTCTGATAGTGCTAAGTAGTGCATGTGTTCCACGTTGAAGACACGCGGATCGGATTGGAGCTTTAAGGCAAGCTACATCGATTTGGATCAGAGCTTTAAGGGAATCTACATCGGTTCAGATCGGAGTATTATTGGAAGTTAAATCAAAGAGGATCAGGATAATTTCAAAATCACCAAGGCGGGTTAGAGAAACCCGAACCGATCCAATTTGTTGTGACCCATTTCATCCACTCAAGCAATTCTGAACTTGGCCTTAACATCGCCTACCCTGAGTCGACCAGTCCCTATTCCTTCCAACTCACCGTGTTCTTCCTTCTTTCATCACACTAAGGACTAAATCACCATCACCTCCGTTTCATCAAAATAAGAAACACACCCATACATCGGATCCTCAACATCGAGCAAAGCTCATTAGAGTGACCACTCTGAGGTGACGATGACATCGCCATCAAAGGCGGCAGACCAGAGGGCCTCGATACTAGCACTGCCATCAATTTGGGGAGAGCCACACAGAATAACATCAGGATTCAAATGTTATTTATTCTAAATAGAAGATTAAAGAGTATAAGATGAAGAATCTAAACCCACCTACGTTCGAATCTGAAAATCGAGACAGATCAATGAATTAGGAATTAGGGTTTTCGTGAATTGAAGGTGAATCTGCAACAGTAAGAGTAAAGGAGGAAAAATAGTTCGTGGATTTATATACTAAGCTAAGGGGGCGTTCATATCCCTGGAAGTGATGGCCCAGTCCGACCCGTCAGCCTAAAAATAGAAATAGCCCAAAATTCCCTCGGTTCGGTATATAAGTGGGCCGAACAATCTCGACCCGATCCGCTGTGCAAACTTCGATCCGATGATATAAAAATAAAGTCAAGTAAGATTGGAAACAAGGAAAATTCAAAGAAATTACTTGAGGTTACATAAATGTGTGAACGCAGATAGATGGGGAAATTTCATTGAATTGAGTAATTATAACTTTTTAAGATAACATAAGTCGTGGAATTTACCTGGAAACTCGTCTATATTCTTGTTGGAAGCTCCAATTTGATGAGCTAAATGGAAATGACCATGAATCAAACCTTGTATTTATACGTGACACAAGAATCAGGAAACACAGTTTCACCAAGCATCATGACTCTACAGACAGACACGACCATTGATTATCACTAGTTCAAGAACAGACAGGTTGAGAGTTTCGAAGCACATCTTATAACCAATAAAACGTACTTCAATGGGGTAAAATGTTGGCCTGCTTTGTAACTAGGCCACACAAAGTCCAGCCGGTCACTTGTGAGTAATGGAATCATAGTAGATCGAAGAAAGAGCCCCAAGTCCAGGAGGGAAATCGAATATAATGGGTGCTAAACAAGGACGGAATGGATCAGAGAACCACTTTTAATCTGATCCCTTCACGTGCACAAGAAACTCAATTCTAGCAACCAAGCACCGGTTCGGGTCAGTCACCCAGTATCTGATCCCCTAAATGCATGAAACAATATGGCATCCCACGGTTATCAAAGCGGATCAAGTCATATGGATACTGATCCGACCCTATACCTGCTATCCTGAAGCAGTTATCCCATGCTCCCAGAATATCGAGGCAATTACTACCGATGAACCCACAATCCTGATGTGTTGTCTCCACTATCCCACGTCCAAGTTCAAGATTTCGCAGATGGGACCCACGTGGCAACCGACCCGCCTGTCGTCTTCACCTATAAATACACCCGAACTCACCATTTTGAGGGATCTTCTGGCATTCTAAGTACTCAAACTTCACCGTTAACGACATTCTTTTGTTTTATTTAGATTGCACTCTAAATTTTTGAGTACAATTCTATAAATTTGGAGAGGTTATCAATTGTACTCGTGAGGTTGAGTGATCATTTGCCTTGTACTTATAATCAATTTGTTAATCAAAGAATTACATAGCAGATGTAGGCTCATTAACGTCGAACCACTATAAATCTTGTGTGTCGGTTGCTTTTTTCCGTTTTTAGATTATATTTCTTCACGATTTCTAGTCAGTTGGGTGTTGAAACCACTTTTTGGTCTAGTAGTCTGCTACAACTCGACGATACAACTCCTAGCCTTGCAATCTTTGCTTTTTTCTCGGCCGTTTGGTATGTCTAAGGAGATCTTAAGCTACAAATATAGGTAAGTTGTTATAGAATTTACTTAGATTCTATCGCAAAATTTTGCGGTTAAGTTTGTATATTTTTAAAATTACCACTTGGTTCCCAAAACAATAATGCCTACATCATGATGGTGGATCAAGAACAGACTCGAAAAAGCATACTCCTCATCATACAACAAATCATCACATATGGTCTCATCCAACATCTGTGCTCGTGCTTTTTGAAATGTCACATGACTAGAACATTGTTGACTAAGAGCCTTAAAGGGAAGATAAGCTTTTAAATATATATTCAAATGACAAAAATCAAGCTATTAACAGTCTAATTATCTAGCTTTTACCCTTGTCTCAAAATTAAGTCAAATGTTATCTTTAATAATAGTTGTAATACCTTCTGTCTCACTTTTTTTAATCAAAATAATATAATATAACAAAAAGGGTGAATCTAGTCTTTCTTCAACACCTCACAAAAATAGTTTATGTAGAGATGGCTATAGAAACTATGAGAACACACAAATATTCGATACTCAACATAAAAAACAAAATACAGCTCAAATATAGGATATGACCAACAAATAAATGAACAAGAGCACATGCCAGGAAAACGAGACCTCACTAGTCAGTCATCAAAGTCAAGGGCGACGTTGAAGTTTCCACAGCTCTGCAACAGATGGACAAGGAACCGAATCAAAGTAAGTGCCAAGCGAGGACCATAGTGTAACGGCCTAGGGTTTTCGCGATCCTGAGTAATCAACATAAACTCAATGTCGATTATTCAAGCACTGGAAATACCGGATAGTTAATGAAAGAAAATAGAGGGTGAGAATAGATATGATAGAAAGTTAGAATAGAAAAAGGAGAAGAACATACAACATCAGAGTAAATACGAATCTCACAGCGCAACGAACAATATATAATAGATACATAACTTTGAAATAAAATCAGTATATGTATGTAGTAACATTATACGAGTATAACACTTACAACACAGCGGAAATAAACAATAGCTATATGTTCCTGAACCCTCATGCTCCAAGCTCTCCAAGTATATCTGTAAAACCTGACTACTTGACTGCCCGTATAAATTTGGCCACCGAAGAGTTTAAGGTAAAACAAAACAAAATAAACTCCGGGTCAGCCATAGAATTGGTGTGAGTAAAACAATTTAAAACAGTTGAGAAAATAAACGATATCTAATAAGACCACGCCGTATAACACAGAACAGATTTTTCCCTTATGAGAATCCAAAACACTTGATTCAACATTTCAAAATCTTTTTGAACGAAATGATAGACTTTATATCAAACTCATTTGATATTGTAATAGTGTCTATCAATCACAACTAAATAATCAACTAGCAGAACGCTTTCATCTCGCATTCCACATACATAACATACAATCAAAAACCACAAGTGCTTATTGGGTAATGAATTCGAACTGGCAAGGTATAGGACCATCTTCCGACAGTGTATCTCTAGAGAGGAATACACCGGGTTCAACAAGAACATCTTGCAACCCAGGCTAAACATGACCGGTCACTCATTACGCTAGAGTGTACTGAATGTATTATCACAAACGATTGGGATCAACAACCGTTTCCCGAAAGGGACAACATCGAAATAGATTATAGAAGTAAATGGAATTTCTCTAGATCAGGTGACAATACACCCTAATTGGCAGCTAACCACTTAGACATGCGACCTACCAAATTTTATACCATTTCCTGGTTGTGAGGCTAGAGGTCATAACGTGTAAATCACACCTTTATTTAATTTGAATGTCACATCATCATACCCGCCAAATCACAAATTGATTTCCCTAAAAATACTACGAGTATAAGCTAAGAGAAAAGAATTCCTCTGCCACCAAACGTAAATACGTTTGAAGAGATCAACTTACGTGATCTATTAAATATACTCTGTCTGACATTCTTCCATACAGGTCGTCCTGGGACTGGACAGACCGAAGGTACTATTATGCAAATCCATCTTAGGCAATTTCTACCTAGGATTTACTGAACAGCCCTTGCATAACTCCATCTTCAATTATCTTCATCATATTTGATTCGCAACGCTGATGCCATACGGAGTGGTTTTCAGATAATATATCTGATCCTTGTCTCTCCATATTGACAACGGAAAAATGGTCAAAAACTTCGATAGTCAGCGATTTAACTATCAAAGAAAAACATGTGTGCAAACAATGATATTATTTCCGAATGGAAATTCTATCGATCAATCATCAATCGTCATTTATCTCTTAAATTAATTTATCATTAATTTATTCAGTTACCCATTCCCATATCTCCGTAAATTCTTATTTTCTAAATTTAGAAAATATACCTTATTAACATTGGAAAACGTTTCCATTTCTGATTCACGCATCACTATCTTCTCACATATATCAGTCTCTAACTGTAAACTAGTAAGAGAACTACCCCCTACGTATTAACCCCGAAGGCCGAAACCAACATCAGATCAATACCTAGATAGCTGTTCAACTTAACTAATCTCCATTCAGTTTCTAATTCCTTTAACTCCATTTTAATTCCTATTTCAAACACTATTTCCTTTATAAATATTTTATTAGCAAAATATTTACTTAAATCCTTTATTCACATTAAATGAAAATAAAATTTCTTCTTTGCAATCAAACAGTTTGATTTCGTATTTAAAACAATATCCCAAATCCAATTTCTATTTATACTTCTAATTAGAGAATTATTTATATAAAATCTCATTTTATTCTTCTAACACTTATAATCCCATTTATAATCACCTTTATAAATGCTACTCAAATTCCATTTAAAATATCGGTGTTAAAACCGATTCATACTTCTCTATATAAATTCAGTCTTATATATTCTGTTTATCAAATGATAATTATTTTATTTAATTTATAAAACATTATTTATAAATTAATCTTCTCAATCTATTTGTTAAAACGAATTTCTATTTAATATCCACTTTAAACAATCTTCTCATAATTCTTTTATATCTCGTCAAATATCCCTTTTATAATTCTATTTACTTTCTAAATAAATATTCCTTTTATACTTCTATTTATTTTCTATATAAATAATCCTTTTATACTTCTATTTATTTTTATATAAATAATCCTTTTATACTTCTATTTATTTTATATATAAATATTTCATTTTCAATATTCACTTTGAAAATTTCCTTTTTACATTCCAGTATTTCATATGGTATTTAAAATACCAAATAACATGACCAGTATCATCATAATCAATCACAAATTATATATCACATCACATATCACAATATATGAAAACAAACAGTAAGTTGGATCCCTCCAACCTGTTTCCCTGCATCCACAGATGTTAAACAATCTAAATAACATCGATTTCATTTCAATATGAAATATTCTAATAAGAAGAATCAATATTTGATTAACGATTTATATATATATATCGTTATTTATAATTTCAACAAATACATCAACAATTCAACCAAACAATCAACACATATCAATCAATCATCATTTATCAATACTAGATTATATTTACAAAAATATAAACTATACATAGTTAGTGAGGTTTACTCACATTGGACGATCATCGTTAAATAACGATAACCGTCGGTTGATTCAGACAGACAATTTATCTCGCTATAAATTATAACGAGCTCCGATTCACTCCCAATTAGTTCCATTGTGTAGTCGTCGTCCATACGATCCTAACAGATTTGGCCGTTCGTGATTCTGACAACGTATGGTAAAGTTATACTTTTTACAAGTTTAAATGAATATTTATATTACTTAATTTCATTTCTAATTAAATTTGGGCTCACCCACAACACTATCGGCCCAACAACATTTGCACCCGCACTGAACAGTGCTTCTTCCCCTTTGTTATACTCAAACGCTTCATCACTGCCATTCACGAATTCTTGAACCACTCTCTCTCCTTTAATTTTCACGAATTCCCAACGAGTTTCACCATTTTAATCTCCTTGGCGATAACAACCATCTTCATTACCAAAACAACAACTCCCATTCTCCAGAAATATACAATCAGTATTTCCCCAAGCCTTCTACTATGAAGGCAACGATTACCTTTAACCCAGAATCCACCCATCAGTAACGCCTCTGTCCAATGGTTACCATTAATTTGCACATGCTGCTCCTAAGTAATACCACCACCATCTCTTCCTAATTCTATCCCATCTGAAAAGCTCCCTCCCCATACCATCTCTTCACGTTAAAAAGCTGGCCCACCATCCCACTTTACCAAGAACAGTACCATCCTCTTCAAAATGAAAGGCACGCTCCAGATTCATATTTCCCTTCCCGCAAACCATATCATCAACATCACCAAGAGCATGAGAAGCTTACCCTACTTAATAAAAAAAATTAAAAACTCATAATCCTTACTTAGTACCTTCCACTTGCCGCTCATCACCCTCCCTTCCCCAGTCATAAAAAACCGCTGCTCCATTTCAGTCAAACACCTATTTCGATCACTTTGACCTCTCCAATCTCACTTGTTCCTCCACTAAAATTTATCTCATTATCTTCATTCTTCTCCTCTTCATGAGCTCTCCACAGCCATCACTGTTTACATCAACTCGCAATAACCCAGTGAAACACGTCCATCATTGGCTCACCGTGCCCCAAAGTTTCGAACGACCAAAAATTACAGCGGAATCCATGAATTTCTATCTATAGGTGCTATTTCTCCTTCTAACTTCCAAACCAACCTCGAATTCGTGAATCGAAGTTTCAATTACCAAATACAACTAACCCAAGTGTCGGAAAACAGTTAACCGTATACAAACAGCGTCACGAAGTAGCACTACATCCAACCAAACTTATATAGCAAAGAAGAGAATCAATCCAGGAATCAAAATATGTTTGTACTTGGATTTCTAGAATTTTCTTCCAATTTCTAGGAATTTTGCAAGCCCATGTTTTAGGTGTTTAGGAAGAAACTAGCGGATCTATTTTTGACCAGAGTAAAAATATCTTTAGGGTTAGAAAGATTTTGATATATTTATAGGTTAATTTTATATTATTTTATTATGTTATTATATTGATTTTTATTCAATCATAACTTCCGTTTGTAATTAAAAATCATGTATGATCACATACAATATCCAAATTTGATGAAAATGGACATACAACTACAGGTCGGCATTATGGACCTAATGAAACTTGTTTCGTCGAATTCCGAGTCCGTTTTCTCACATAGCGTATTTTTAAAGCCAAGTTATTAACTGTTTTTCACATTAAAATCCCGTACGGCCACATATAAACTCCAAAAATTACAAAATTGAAATCTAACAATAATTTAATATTCCGGATCCAACAAAATTAATTTCGTCGAAAACGGAGTTTGTTTGCAAAAATGGTTATTTTTAAAGCTTTAAATAAACCCATTTAAATATTAATATATTTAAAAATAATTAAATTAAATATTTATAAATTAATATTATCGTACATATTCACAATAGAATATCATACGGCTCCAAATTAAATATATCTGGATTTATAACTTGATATTCCAGAATTCCAGATTATATCGATATTCAATTTATATAGAAAATCCATTTATAATATAAATAAATCGTTATAAATTATAAAGGAATTCCATAGCGACTTTTCGAAAATTTGATTTGGACACAACTCACAATCTACACAATGAAATCTCGATTTTTCTCTTCCATTAGAAAATTATACTTCACCAGCTCCGAACGTTTCTTGTTTCACCGAAATCCGATTTAAAATGGATTCTGTATATTCGTTTAAAGTTCGAATCACCGAAATACGAACTACCACGCCATTTCGAGCTCGATTTTAGTTATAATATAATTATACATTCAACTGTCGTTTATATAACATATTCGTTAATATAATTCAACTCTAAACTGAATTATATATTATATATGATCAAATTCACACAATATTGTGAATTCCACTATTTCCGTCTATTTCGAAAATTAAATATATTATTCTATTATTTATGTTAATTAAATATTATTTAATTAAACAACCATTTTAAATTACCAAACCATTATTTAAGTAATTAAACAAATTATTTATAATACCGTAAAAATACGGGTCGTTACATTCTTCCCCCCTTAAAATAATTTCATCTTCGAAATTGCTAAGGTAGAAAATAAACCCTATTAACTAGGTAAAAATTATTTGTTTACCTCTTAACTCCAGTTTCAATGAACCAATTTATTTTAAATAAATTATTAATTCATTTCTATTAACGAAAATTTTCAAAAATCCAGAAATTTTTTTAACATCTTAAATTTTCGAAAAATTTCGTCAGCACTTCCTTTGTACAGCTCAATCGGTACAACTACAACTCGCCTCTCTAGGCCTTCTCCAACCCAAAAGAAAATCAAATAGCCAAGCGGCTTGCCAAATCGGCTCATAAAAATCTCATACCATATGAAATAAACTTGTACCCTTTTTGTCGGGCATATCATTATATCATTTCCATCTGTTACCCATTCAGCATATATAAATGTCATCCCAATCAAACTCCAATCAAATTATCTTCAAATCCAACCACTATCTTATAACTAAGACAATTTCCATTCCGGACTCAAAGTCCATTATCCGTTCCAAATTCAATTAAACTTACTCGATATCATTATTCTAATTCAATTCAATTTCCACTTAATTGACTTTATTTTAATTATAATTTGCTTTCCCAAATTTCAATTTGATTTTGAATCAAACAATCTTTCCCTGGGAATTTTAAATAACTTAGCTTTTCTAAAATCAAATATTCCTTTTCGGAATTCATAACAACTTGCTTTTCTCAAAACAATTCAAAAACAATCTCTTTGGTAGTAATCCATCACTTAGAAACCCGAAAATGAACACCGATGATGTCATGACCATCATCGGAATTTATTTTCCAGCAATTGAAGTGAGTTCAATATTATATCACTTTCAAAACCATTTCCAAACATTTCCATTTTGGAATACATTTCAAAATATTATTCACAATGCTGGTAAAACAATTTAAAATCTCCCAGGATTTTAAAATTCTCATATACTTAATCCAAATCCATTTACAAACACCTTTCCAAACCACAGAGTTTTAAATTTCAATTCTGGTTTAAATTCAGTTTTAATTCATTTCGTAATACCTATATGAATTTTATTTGGTTATATATAATCATTTCAACTATAATCTTATTTGATTATAATAAAGACCAACACATCAAATATAATCATTCCAATATATATACTTCTCTATATCAAAAATGTATTTTGGGCAAAATTATTTCATTTACCCTCTTTTTTAAAACATACTGTGTCGGTTCATCGTATTCGAGCATTTATAAACCCCTACCGATACAGTGGATCAAACTGATCGACCAGAACTCATAAATAATTCAACCAATAAATCACCACAATATAAAACAGTTTTTATAAAATCTACAGATACACTCTCTCGTATATATACACTCAACTCAATCTAGGGCATTACTAACCCCATCCCTACTAAGTCACGCCACAGAGCCAAGGTAATCACTTAACCTTAAGCTTTGCTACCACTGTAACGACCCGGGGTTTTCGCGATCCTGAGTAATCGACATAAACTAAATGTCGGCTATTCAAGCATCGGAAATACCAGATAGTTAATGAAAGAAAATAGAGGGTGAGAATAGATAAGATAGAAAGTTAGAATAAAAGAAGGAGAAGAACATACAACATCAGAGTAAACACTAATCTCACAGCGGAATGAACAATATATAATAGATACATAACTTTGAAATAAAATCAGTATATGTATCCAGTAACATTATCAGAGTATAACACTTACGACACAACGGAAATAAACAATAGCTATATATTCATGAGGCCTCCTGCTCCAAGCTCTCCAATTATATTTGTAAAACCTGACTACTTGACTGCCCGTATAAATTTGGGCACCGAAGAGTTTGGGGTAAAACAAAACAAAATAAACTCCGGGTCAGTCATGGTACCGGTGTGAGTAAAACAATTTGAAGCAGTTTGAGAAAATAAACGATATCTCATAAGATCACGGCGTATAGCACGGAACGAGTTTTCCCTTATGAGAATCCAAAACACTTGATTCAACGTTTCAAAATCTTTTTGAACGAAATGATAAACTTTATATCAAACACATTTGATATTATAATAGTGTCTATCAATCACAACTAAATAATCAACTAGCAGAACGCTTTCATCTCACGTTCCACATACATAACATACAATCAAAAATCGCAGGCGCTTATTGGGTAATGAATTCCAACTAGCAAGGTATGAAACCACCTTCCGACAGTGTAACTCTAGAGAGGAATACACCGGGTTCAACAAGAACATCTTGTAACCCAGGCTAAACATGACCGGTCACTCATTTCGCTTGAGTGTACAGAATGCATTATCACCAACGGTTGGGATCAGCATCCGTTTCCCAAAAGGGACAACATCGAAATAGATTACAGAAGTAAATGGAATTTCTCTAGATCAGGTGACAATACACCCTAATTGGCAGCTAACCACTTAGCCATGCGACCTATCCGATTTTATACCATTTCCTGGTTGTGAGACTAGAGGTCATAACATGCAGATCACACCTTTATTTACTTTGAATGTCACATCGTCATACACTCCAAATCACAAATTGATTTCCCCAAAAGTACCATGGGTATAAGCTAAGAGAAACAAATTCCTCCTCCACCAAATGTAAATACGTTTGAAGAGATCAACTTACGTGATTTATTAAATATACTATGTTAGACATTCTTCCATACAAGTCATCCTGGGACTGGACAGACCAAAGGTACTATTCTATAAATCCATCTTAGGCAATTTCTACCTAGGATTTGCTGAACAGCCCTTGCATAACTCCGTCTTCAATTATCTTCATCATATTTGATTTGCAACGCTAATGCCGTACGGAGTGGTTTTCAGGTAATATATCTGATCCCGGTCTCTCCGTATTGACAACGTAAAAATGGTCAAAAACTTCGATAGTCGGTGATTTAACTATCAAAGAAAAACATGTGTGCAAACAATGATATTATTCACAGATGGAAATTCTATCGATCAATCATCAATCATCATTTATCTCTTAAATTAATTTATCATTAATTTATTCAGTTACCCATTCCCATATCTACGTAAATTCTTATTTTCTAAATTTAGAAAATGTACCTTATTAACATTGGAAAACGTTTCCATTTCTGATTCACGCATCACTATCTTCTCACATATATCAGTCTCTACCTGTAAACTAGTAAGAGAACAACCCCCTACGTATGAACCCCGAAGGCCGAAACCAACATCAGATCAATACCCAGACAGCTGTTCAACTTAACTAATTTCCAGTCAGTTTCTAATTCCTTCAACTCCATTTTAATTCCTATTTCAAACCTTATTTCTTTTATAAATATTTTATTAGCAAAATAGTTACTTAAATCCTTTATTCACATTAAATGTAAATAATATTTCTTCTTTGGAATCAAAACAGTTTGATTTCGTATTTAAAACAATATCCCAAATCCAATTTCTATTTATAATTCTTATTATAAAATTATTTATATAAAATCTCATTTTATTCTTCTAACACTTATAATCCCATTTATAATCACCTTTATAAATGCTGCTCAAATTCCATTTAAAATATTGGTGTTAAAACTGATTCCTACTTCTCTATATAAATTCAGTCTTATATATTCTGTTTATCAAATGATAAATATTTTATTTAATTTATAAAACATTATTTATAAATTAATCTTCTCAATCTATTTGTTAAATCAGATTTCTATTTAATATCCACTTTAAACAATCTTCTTATAATTCTTTTATATCTCGTCTAATATCCCTTTTATAATTCTATTTACTTTCTAAATAAATATTCCTTTTATACATCTATTTATTTTCTATATAAATAATCCTTTTATACTTCTATTTATTTTCTATATAAATAATCCTTTTAAACTTCAATTTATTTTATATATAAATATTTCATTTTGAATATTCACTTTGAAAATTTCCTTTTTACATTCCAGTATTTCATATGGTATTTAAAATACCAAATAACATGACCAGTATCATCATAATCAATCACATATTATATATCACATCACATATCACAATATATGAAAACAATCTGTATTATAATATTGAGGAATCCAGTTGGATCCCTCTAACCTGTTTCCCCGCATCCACATATGTTAAACAATATAAATAACATCGATTTCATTTCAATATGAAATATTCTAATAAGCAGAATCAATATTTGATTAACGATTTATATACATATTGTTATTTATAATTTCAACCAATACATCAGCAATTCAACCAAACAATCAACACACAACAATCAATCATCATTTATCAATACTAGATTATATTTAAAAAAATATAAACTGTACAGAGTTAGTGAGTTTTACTCACATTGGACGATCATCGTTAAATAACGATAACTGTCGGTTGATTCAGACAGACAATTTATTTTACTATAAATTGTAATGGGTTCCGATTCACTCCCAGTCAGTTCCATTATGTAGCCGTCGTCCATACGATCCTAACGGATCTGGCCGTTCATGATTCTAACAATGTATGGTAAAGTTATGCTTTTTACAAATTTAAATGAATATTTATATTATTTAATTTCATTTCTAATTCAATTTGGGCTCAACCACAACACTATCCGCCGAACAACATTTGCACCCACACTGAACAGTGCTTCTTCCCCTTTGTTATACTCGAACGCTTCTTCACTGCCATTCACGAATTATTGAACCACTCTCTCTCCTTTAATGTTTCACGAATTCCCAACGAGTTTCACCATTTTACTCTCCATGACGATAGCAACCATCTTCATTACCAAAACAACAACAACCGTGCTCCAGAAATATACAATCAATATTTCCCCAAGCCTTTACTATAAAGGCAACGATCACCTTTACTATAAAGGACTTTGGTTTATTTAAAAGGTCCTTTTGCTTTTAGGAAATAAAAGTATACTTGGAAAACTTTCGATTTACAAATCAAAAATAAAAAAAAGTTTAAAAATTAAAATATGAAAATTTTAATAGTAAAAGTTAAAAATTGAAAATTTGAAATTTTAAGCTTTAAAATTTGATAATTTTAAAGTTTAAAGTTCAGAATTCAGAAACTTCAAAATTTGAAATTTGAAACTTAGAAATTTTGAAACTTTAAAATTTGAAAATTGAAATTTTTATTTTGAAATTTTGTATTTGAAATCAAAATTTGAACATTTTAAATTTTAAATTTTGAAATCTAAAGTTTAAATTTGAAATTTTGATAATTAGAAATTTGAAAATTGAAAATTGGAAATATGAAATTTTCGAATTTTAAAAATTGAAGATGAAACAGCCCGAACTCGCCCTTAAGGGAAAGCCCAGATTGAGTTGAGAACACAACAAATCAGAACGCAAACATGAGAACATTTCATTGCTTATTACAACAATTTCATCAGAATGTAAGAATATAACATATTATGAATAAATAATATACATTTGACAAATATCAGAGATTTAAATTACAAAGCAGCGGAAAATCAATACATAACACAACTGTAAGAAATACACGAATACAGAGCGTTCTGAATATAGCTCCAGCTGTAAATCTAGGATCCTGTGAAGATAATATCTGCAAAAACCCAACTAATAGTTGCCCGTGTGGAAATAGGGGCACCCAGAGTTTAGGTTAAAACAATAAACTCCAGGTCAGTCATGTGACTGATGTGAGAACTAAAATAGTTATTAAATCTTTACTTTAAAAATGAAGTAAATCAAGGGACCACGCCGTATAACACAAAACGGGTTTTCTCCCAAGAATACCGGTGCATAAAACAAGTTATAAACGGCACAATGCTTTTCGTAAAATGAAGCTATTATAAGACTCAGGTCCCATCACACAATGCAATGCAAGCCGGAGGATAGAGTTTTAACTTATAATAGTCAAACATTCTTGGTACGTTTTAAAACAAATCATTTTGATATTACTATAAGTATATAGTGCCAAAATCACTTCACATATAAATGCATCAATCATAGACGACATAGCATCTCATGCTACTATGTCGCCATATAGGTATACAATTAAAACCGAAATGTCACGTATTGGAAATTGGATTTCCGTCATGAGTCGAGGCCAGGGATGGCTCTTCACCAATTCGAGACACTCTAGCAAATGCCTCAGGATGACACCTATGGGAAACCCTTAGATCTTCAGGGTCGGTCCTCTCTTATGTTTGAGGATTGGTTATTCCTGAACACACGTTTCTCGGTCCTATCGGACCTATCCATCGGCTCCATAGTAACCGATATATCCGAGGCGCCTCGCTATCCATCATCCACATAGGTAAAAATATAATAAATTTTTGGGCTCCATGCCATGACACCACCCATAGCTAGAAGCCTTAATCATTTAAATGCAGTCACAATCCCGTTTTTGACTCATACCGAGGTGTGAGGCTCGCGAATTAACGCTATACACAAAGCTATGCTATATTAAAGCCATGTTTTGATCATCAACCACAAGACTCTGCTTTTCAACAGAAGCCTTAATCATTTGCATCTCAGTATGCCACATAGGCAATTCACGCCATGTGACTTATGTCTATCGATATATAACCTCTGAGCTCGTACGTCTCAGAGAAGGGCGTTAAGCAAGAGAATAAATTCTCCGTCGCCAAACAGATATATATTTAATAGAGATCAATCAACAGGGAATAAAATCCAATGTCAGACACACATCCATTTACTAGTTCGTTCTGGGTCTGAACGAAACCGGAAGCACCCTATTCCTCGTCCCATATGTCCAATACAGGAGAGAGGTCCTCGCATATCCGGTCGATCTCCAAGTACTTTTGGACGATCACCACTTATTACCTTGTCTTGGGTGTACAGCCCAATCAAGACATCAGTAATCATCCAAATGATGTGAAGACCTCCTGTCTTCAACCACCGTCTTCATCATCGACTTATCGTCGAATCAATTATTTAGAATGGGTATAAACCCGACCTTTCCGAATAACTTGCGTATATAATAAACAAGTGCTATACAAACACATCATATGCCCCATTCCAATTCAGAATATTCTTTTATTCAAATATTCACATCATTAGGGAAAGGTTCCCATTAATTTTATCAAAGATAAACTCTTTAAATTTATTCTTTAATCTTCCTTTGGATATCAATTAAAACCAAATTAAGGTTTATCCAAACTAGTCGGAATTAGCGCACCTTATTGAGGATATCATTTGTTTTATTTCCCAACCCCAACCTATTCATCCCATGGAGCAAAACTGGTAATTCTCCATAACTAACACCACAGTGTTATCGGTAAATTTAATTACCATTTCACATTCAAATCTAATTGAAGATGAAATTATCGCTTGGAGTAAAACCGGTACTCCATTCTCGATCAATTCCCAAATTTGATAATTTAAATTATCACATTCTCATTTCAATCTAATTAAAGACTCATTAAAACTCCACTTAGTTTTAATCTTCCTAAAAATCAATATTAATGATTATTTATCTTTGGAAACCCAAGCATGTCACATCGACAATCTACACCGTACTATTGATTTCTACCGATATATAACCTCTAAGCTCGTACATCTTAGAAAAGGGTGTTAAGCAAGAGAATAAATTCTCCGCCACCAAACAAATATATATTTAGCAGAGATCAACCATACAGTTCGAAATACAATGTTAGACATGTAATCCTGTCTTTAACTGGGTTAAAGAACTAATGTCATTTAAAACACAGTTCACGATAAACCCAAAATCACATTCCATTAATTGTCGAATATTCATGGAAAATAGATCAATATATATATATAATCGATATCAATTTATGTATTGGACTAATAATATAAATGGAATAACGGACAAAGCCTTTTAAATTCCATATATAGTAGCAGTCTTCCTCCATAGAAGTTCATTTCGATTATTACCAAATCGAATCCCATTCCATTCCAAATTATTTTATTAAATTGGAAAACTTTACTTTAAAAAATTTCCATTAAATCTTAATAAGAAGATTTATAAATTCCAAATCATATTTCACTGTTAATTGTTAAAGAACGAATGTCGTTAAAAACACATTTCACAATAAACCCAAAATCACATTCCATTTAATTCCAGTTACTAAATATAACTGGAAACTCAAATAATCTTAGCTAAAAGATTTATTCTTTTCACACGGGGTTCAAGAACAGTGTTATTTAAGACACCATTCAGACAAATCCAAAATGCAATTCTTTTATTCAATTCCAATTAAATATTAATTAATTAGAAAACTTCACAAAATCTTAATTAAAATATTTATTCTTTTCTCAACTGGGTTTAAGAACAGTGTTACTGAAGACACCATTCACGACAAACCCAAAATCCCATTTGATATTAAATACAACGCTCTGAATAGAAATTATATCGGCTTATATTCAATATCAAATTCTGAAACCAATAAAATATCGTATTGGAAATAACGATATATATATATATATATATATATATATATATCTTCCAAATTTCCATGACAATATTCGTGTAATCACGGAATCCAATATCGAAATATTCTAAATGATTATTTCCATTCTAAATCCATTCCAATTTGTTCATTGGAAATTTTTGGTTATATTACAACCATTCACAAATCCAATTTATTTTATTTAAAATTTTTTGGATTTCAAATCTAGTTAATAGCTAGTTCATTTTGATAAAAAATTATTTTTATCTTTAAAAATGTGGAATTTTTCATTCCAATTCTTTCCAAATCATTTATTATGATTTTATACAAATTATTAACATTTTATTTTATTAAGGCCCTTTCAGTCGATTTCCATAAATGGTCATCGAACTGCACTTACAGCGTCCTTTTCCAAATTTGATTTGGACATAATTCCAAATCCAATCGTTAGATTTCAAATCTCTTATATTCATTGGAAGGCTCTTTTTGATACGAACCCAACGGTTCTGATTTTAGGAGAATCCGACGGTCAGATCTCCGTAATGTCAATTCGAAGTCAATAGTCGAAATTCGCGAACGGTCGCGGCGCAAGCGTTCTATTCAGACCACTAAATATATATTATATATTTCATCGATTTCCATTTAAAACGTATTTTATAAATCGTTTATAAATTCGTTTTAAAACGATTCTAACTTCATCTTCAATTTTAAATCAAAATTGAATACTACTTACATTATAACATTTAAATAATAATATTTTTAAAATATCTGATTTTGAAATCATTTCCTTTTCGATATTCATTATAAAAATGAATAAAATCAATATAAATATCGTTCGCGTTAAAATGGCGCAAATCTGATCAACACGGTTTCATATATTTTAATATTTTCGTGTCCATCCTAAATTGGACAACAAAATCATATTTTAATTCTTTATTGAACATTATTTTAAAATGTTCGTTATTTTAAAATATTTCCTTATTTCAAAATATTCGTTCCTTTTTGAATTGGAATCAGACCCAATCAATTACCATATAATTTTATTTATATGGATTTCATACAACACATGTATACAACAATCATGATAAACAATAATCCATCATCCAGAGTGCATTCTACACTGTACAATCATTAAATATAAATAATTAACGCTTACAATAGTCTGTCAACAAATCGATTGACATACCAATAAACAATTGAGATTAGTGTACGCCAAATATCATCCTAAATATCCATGATTTTGGGTTTTCTGAGGCCCTTATTGATGTTATTTGGAGACTCATTTCCAACTGTTGATTTTCTGTTCTCATAAACAGCTCGGCCAATGGGTACTTCAAGGCCGGACGAGGACTTCGCCAGGGAGATCCTCTCTCGCCTTTGGTTTTTATTATCGCTGCTGAGGCTTTCGTTCCTGGACTGCATTCACTGACGATAGCTAATCAGATCCATTGCTTTGGCATTCCTTCGGGTTGCCCTCTCATCTCTTCTTTTTCCTTTGCTGACGACATTATCATTTTCACGAATGGAAATCGTTGCTATATTTGTCGTCTTGTTGCCCTCATTCAGCAGTATGAGAGGAGCTCTGGCCAGCTCGTTGGTGCTGCTAAGAGTTGCTTCGTTCAGGCAAAGTATTTTTCCGTTGTCAGATCTTCGTAGATCGAAACCTATACTGGGTACAAAGCGGGTTCCCTTCCTTTACCTTACCTTGGCATCATTCTTTACAGAGGGCGTAAGCTCAATGCCATTTTCGACCCCCTCACGGATAAAGTCAGGGGGAAGATCTTAAGGTGGAGTGCAGCGCTTCTCTCTCAGGCATGTAGACTGGTTCTCAGAAAGTCTATACTAGACTCTATAGGCTCCCACGTCTTTGCTGCTATGACTTCTACCTCTTCTTTTTCATGTCTTATTGTTCTTTGGCTTCGTCTTTTTTTTTGGGGAAAAAAGACAATGCCAATCGTCATCATTGGGTTTCTTGGGACATTATCTTCCATCCCAGGAGCGAGGGGGGATTAGATCTAAGAAACCCAAAGGATACCTATACTGCTTTTGCTTGTAAACTTTGGGCTAGGTTTGGAGTGAATGATTCCTTATAGGCAACGTTTCTCCACGCAAAGTACCGCAGGCTTCAATCCAATAGCTACACCGGAACTCCGTCCTACGCTAGTGAAGCGTGGAAACGGATGCAATCCGTGAAGGCTTTTTCGGATGCGCATGGTGGGTGGTTGGGTTGGGATGGTAACCCCTACTCATTTCACGCAATTTGGAGCTCGGCGCGGATGCCAACACCGTGGGTTCGGATCTTCTCTTTCATTGGAATGCTCGCATTCCTCCAAAGGTTTTTCTTCTGATGTGGCGAACCCTACACGACGGGCTTTTGATAGATGAGAACCTTCATAGGATTGGCATTACTCTAGTTTCTCGTTGCAGGTGCTGTGGATCTAGGGATACATAATCCATTACTCATCTATTTTTCATGGGCTTTTATGCCACCTCAGTTTGGAATTACTTCGGGAACTTAGTTGGTCTCCGAAAAAATGCGTCTTCTCTCATTGATAGACTGAGCAGCTGGTGGAATGGCATCTCAGGTAAATCATTGAGGTATATTCTTCTTCGACTTCTTCCTTGTCTTATCTGCTGGCACCTTTGGTGCGCACAGAACAGGCGAATTTATGATGAGGTGCCTATGAACACCTCTAATATCATTCGAAGGGTAAGGAATGATGTGTTCCTTGCTTTTCATGGCAGGCCTTTTAGAGGTTCCTTCAGCACATGCTCACGAAGACTTCCCACAACCTTTGATGTGTCATCGGTTGCAGCAACCTTCAGAGTGGGAATCGGTTGAACCATTACACATGAGTATCTCGGAAGCTATCCCTTTAGCCTTTCCACACCTTTCCTCCCCCCCCCCCGTTTTAGAGGCTTATATCGTTTGCTAATGCTGTTGGGTCTGAGTTTACAGATTGTTGATTTGATGGTTTGGGTAGCTCTGGTTTTGGTCTATTGCTTTGGTTGGATGCGGACTTCCTGATGGGATCTCTAACCTCTTTTGCCCTGTGGTTGAAGATCTAGGGTGTCCCGCCAGTTGCCTTATTGAAGTTATTGCATCCTAGTAAGTGTATGTCTATTTTTAGCTGTGGCACCCGCTTTTTCTTTTCCTTTAGATAGAAGCATCCAGTTTGCTGCTGCTTCTATGCTGCTTGCTTGTTCGTTCCTGTTTTCCATACGCTTATTGTGGTAATTTTTTCTCTTTTGTGAGTGCACAGATTATGTAGCCATATCTATATAATCTGTTTTTGCGAGCCTTGGAGAATGACTAGATTCTCTTTTTTGTTATATATATATATATATATATGTATATGTATCCTTTTTGAAAAAAAAAATTATCATCCCAATAACCATGTGGGGTTTCAACCAACACACACAGATTTTATTTGTGTTGTTGGGCGATGTGTAAAATACATCGTCCCAATCAATATCAGTCAAATGAGTGTACATAAACAAATCGTCTGATTTGTAAACGAATATTTATTTTCATTTCAGGAGAATTTTATGTCGTTCATAATATACCTTAAAAAATATATTTTTAACGATAAATTTTTTTATTCAACATCTGAATATTTTATACAGTTCATTTATACAATAAAAATGATATTTTTATTGTTCTAACATATTTAGAAAATTCTGGCAGCATAACGGCGCAATACTAGAAACGGAATAAAGTCTAGTCTTATCCCTCACCTAATACTGGCTCGTGCCATACACAAACCAATTCAAATCAATTCAAAATTAATCCACAACCAATTTTATAATCATAATCAAATCATGCAGAACATCCAAATAAATAAATAAATACTCAACTACCCCAATTCCATTTACGGCGCCATAAGAGGCTATTAGCATAGTATGAAATCCATGTGTCGGTAATATCCATACATCGCTTTCAATTAATGTGATTGTGCGAATTCGAGTGTTGAACTCCATATTATTAAAATCACATAATTTGGTTTGTACAATAAATAGTGTCGGGAGCTTCTAAGCCCTGTTTGCAACTTAAAATATTTTTAACTGTAAAATAAATTAAGTGAGAAGGAGTTCTCACCTTTGGTTTCCACTCTGTCGTTCTTTTATTTGACGGATTTTGAATTTGGATGAGGAGTTCTCACGTTTGGTTTCCACTCTATCGTTCTTTTATTTGACGGATTTTGGATTTGGATTTGTTTCAACGCGTCATGTTCCTCTCTGTGATTTCAACGCAATCTATTTCACGTAGATTTATATTAAAAATCATATTTTTATTTCACTACTATATATATAAAAAATTATATTTTTAACATGCCATTCAAATAATAAAAGTCATATTTTTATTCATGGTTATGCAAATTAAAATCATATTTTTATTCAGGGTTATGTAAATAAAAATTTTGTTTTTATTCCAACCATTTCATAATAAAATCACATTTTTAACATCACTGTAATTAAAAATCACATTTTTATGCTATGTTCTTATTTATAAAAATCATCTTTTTACAACGCTACAACATATATAAAAATCACATTTTTATATAGCTACTACATATATAAAAATCACATTTTTAATTTGCTATTATAAATATAAAAATCCTATTTTTAATTCTCTATTATATATAAAAAAATCACATTTTTACAAATCAGTTTTCTATATAAAAATCATATTTTTAAACAGCTCCGTGTATATAAAAATCACATTTTCAATTCGCTATTATATTTATAAAAATCCTATTTTTAATTCAATGATATTTACATATAAAGATTATATTTTTAATTACATAAATAAATAAAAATGAAAATAAACACTCTTCGACTTAATTGGGGGTGGGGATGGCGGTGCAGCTGGCCGGAGGCGGGCTGTGGTGGTCGGAGCAGCTGAATTGGGGGCTATGGAGGCTTGGTTCACGGATTGGAGAAGGGGGAGAGAAGGAGGAGGTGGTGGCTGCTTGGGGGAGGTGCTCCGGTGGTCACGACAACGATGGGGCGCCTCTGGCGCGGCGACGGCCTTAGGAAAGGGGGGGCGACGTGGGTTTGCATTCAAGAGGGAGGAGGAGGGTGCTAATGTTGGTGAATGGGAGAAGGAGAGAGGCGGCTGACTTTGGGAGGCGGCGCAATGGAGAGGCGGCCACCGGAGGCGGCGGCGGTGACATGAGCGTGGCCTGGAAGAGCGACGGGGATGAATCGGTTTTTTTTGATCTGAATGTTGACAGGTTGGGAGAGAGAGGGAGGGTTTATATATATATTATTTCATTTATTTCCAAAAAGTTGAATTTTCATCCTATCTCCAAATCGAACCCAACGACTATCACCCCTAGCTAATTACCCTCATTCTGAACACAATGGGATATATCCTGTAAGCCAATTCGACTGTTTCGATCAGTTTTCATCAAAATTAAAATATAAATTAATATAACGTTCAAAATTGATTTCAATGTACATTTTAATTTACCGGAGCCACATACGGACTCCAAAAAAATTCAGAAAAATAATTCTGGCTATGTTTTGACAATACGGTCCTAACAAAACTAATTTCGTTGAATTTGAAGACTGTTTGAAAAACGTTTATTTTCTAGTCGATTAAATTCAAACTGAAATTGCCAAACATGTTTTAAATCTACCACGCTCACATATTAATTCCAAAATTTATGAAAATTGGAACCTAGCAACAATTTGACATTCCAGATCCAATAAAATTGGTTTCGTCAAAAACGGAGGTTGTTTGCACAATGGCTATTTTTAAGGGCCATATATTATATTAAAATATATATAAATTCCATACCGACTATTTTCAATTTTAAACTGGACATAAATTTTTATTCTCATTATGAAATCTGAATTTTTCACATTCATTAGAAAGATATAATTAAACAAATTCAATTATTTCTGGTTTTGTTGAAATCCGATTTATTTTGAATCTTGTACATTCATTTGAAATTTGAAATCAAATTTTCAAACTGCCATGCCATTTCAGGCTCGTTATATAATTAAAATAAATTTATTCGTTCTAACTTTGATTTAAATAAATTTTTGGTTGTTATTATTCAAAATAAATCATTTTAAATATTCAAAATCCATTAAAATAGCCAAAATACAAATTTTAATTTGGTTCAGAAGATCCGGGTTATTACAATCTCCTTCACTTTAAAATCTTTTCATCCTCGAAAAGAAATGGAGCTGAAAGTTGCTTAACTAACCAACTCAACTTTCATTCTTCAACTTTTCAGTTTCTAAGAATTTATCATTTCTCAAAAATTTGGCTAACACCCTAAAATTTCGCCATAACCTCCTTTGTACGGGAAGACCTTTAAAACCGCAACTAGGCTCACAGGGCCCTCATCAATCCAAAAGAAAAAGAAAAAGCCAGTCGGCTCATAAAATCATCAAAACCCAATAAAATGGTAAACATGTACCTATTTGTCGAGCATACAATTTTATTCCTCTTCTTAGCTTCCATGCTATGACCTGTTCTCACATATATGTCTACATGTATGCAATTTCAAATAGTTTTCAATTCAGTTCTTTATTCGATTCGATTTGGCTAAATTTGCCTTCCATTTTCATATTGGTTTTATTAGTCTAATATTTTTATTTAGTCACACTAATTATCATACAACACAACCATCAATCAATTAGTTTATTAACTTTTTAAACATATATCTTATATATTCAAAAATCCATTTTTGATGCCAAATCACAACAATATACTCTAACTAGGTTTTGGTTCTCACACCAGTCAATTGGAAATATATAGATATCTAACTTTCGAAACTCAAACATAAACTCTGATGATGATGCATCAATCATCAGAATCATCTCCGGGTGACTAGAGTGTGATTCTGTATCTATTCAGTATATTTAGACTTCGAATATACGTTCATGACGCGTATATGAATATATTTATACACTCGATTGTCCTAATTCAATATAAAATAAAATGCTCAAATACGTATAATAAGGTTTAAATTTTCAAAACAAAGTTTGTTTTCATTTTTGTTCTAAAAATAACACTCTTTACACGCGTTCTGGGACACTACTGATTCCATCTCTAACGAGTCATTCTCATTGGATATTACTAATCCAATCTCTGATGAATTCTTTTGTTCGGTTCTAATGTGCCTTGTTCTCGAGCTTTGTAAACTAAAGCTCTGATACCACGATGAAACAACCCGAACTCGCCCTTACGGGAAAGCCCTGATTGAGTTGAGAACACAAATAATCAGAACGCAAACAGAAGAACCTTCCATTGCTTATTACAACAATTTCATCAGAGTACAAGAATATATAACAGAGTATGAATAAATAATATACATTTGACAAATATAAGAAATTCAAATTACAAAGCAACGAAAAATCAATACATGGATACAGAGCATTCTGAATACAGCTCCAGCTGTAAACCTAGGATCCTGTGAAAATAATATCTGCAAAAATCCAACTACTAGCTACCCGTGTGGAAAATAGGAGCACCCGGAGTTTAGGTTAAAACAATAAACTCCAGGTCGGTCATGTGACTGGTGTAAGAACTAAAACAGTTATTAAATCTTTACTTTAAAAATAAAGTAAATCAAAGGGCCACGCCATATAGCACGGAACAGGTTTTCTTCCAAGAATACCAGTGCATAAAACAGTTTATAAACGGTGCAATGATTTTCAAAAAATGAAGCTATTATAAGAATCAGGTCTAATCACACAATGCAATGCAAGCCAGAGGATAGAGTTTTACCTTGTAATAGCCAAACATGCTTGGTACGTTTTAAAACAGATCATTTTAATATTACTATAAGTATATAGTGTCAAAATCACTTTACATATAAATGTATCAATTATAGACGGCCTAGTATCCCATGGTACTATGTCGCCATATAGGTTTTCAATTAAAACTGAAATGTCACATATTGGAAACTGGATTTCCTCCATGAGTCGAGGCCAGGGATGGCTCCTCACCGATTTGAGACACTCTAGCAAATGCCTCAGGATCACACCTACAGGCAACCCTTGGATCTTCAGGGCCGGTCCTCTCTTACGTTTGAGGATTGGTTATTCCCGAACACACGTTTCCCGGACCTATCCATCGGCTCTGTAGTAACCGATATATCCGAGGCACCTTGCTATCCATCGTCCACATAGGTAAAATTATAATAAATGTATAGGCTCCATACCATGACACCACCCATATCTAGAAGGAAACGTCGTGCACTCCCTGCAGTCATGATCCCGTTTTTGACTCATACCGAGGTGTGAGGCCCGTGAATTAACGCTATACACAAAGCTATGCAATATTAAAGTCATGCTTTGATCATCAACCACCAGACTCTGCTTTTCAACAGAAGTCTTGATCATTTGCATCTCAGCACGCCACATAGGTAATTCACACCATGCAACTGATGTCTATCGATATATAACCTCTGAGCTCGTACGTCTCAGAGAAGGGCGTTAAGCAAGAGAATAAATCTTCCGCCGCCAAACAGATATATATTTAATAGAGACCAATCAACAGGGAATAAATTCCAATGTCAGACACACATCCAGTTACTAGTTCGTTCTGGGTCTGAACAAAACCGAAGGCACCTTATTCCTCTTCCCATATGTCTAATACAGGAGAGAGGTCCTCGCATATCCGGTCGATCTCCAAGTACGTCTGGACGATCTCCAATTATTACCTTGTCTTGGGTGTACAGCCCAATCAAGACACTAATAATCATCCAAACGACGTGAAGACCTCCGGTCTTAAACCGCTGTCTTCATCGTCGACTTATCGTCGAATCAGTTATTCAGAATGGGTATAAACATGACATTTTCGAATAACTCGCGTATATAATAAACAAGTGCTACACAAACGCATCATACGCCCCATACTAATTCAGAATATTCTTTTATCCAAATATTCACATCATTAGGGAAAGGTTCCTATTAATTTTATCAAAGATAAATTCTTTAAATTTATTCTTTAATCTTCCTTTGGATATCAATTCAAAACAAATTAAGGTTTATCCAAACTAGTCGGAATTAGCGCACCTTACCGAAGTAATCATTTGTTTCGTTTCCCATTCCCAACCTATTCATCCCATGGAGCAAAACTGGTAATACTCCATATCTAACACCACAGTGTTATCGGTAAATTTAATTACCATTTCACATTCGAATCTATTTAACTATCGCTTGGAGTAAAACTGGTTGTACTCCATTCTCGATCATTTCCCAAATTTGATAATTTAAATTATCACATTCTCATTTCAATCTAATTAAAGACTCATTAAAACTCCACTTTGCTTTAATCTTCCCAAAAATCAATATTAATGATTATTTATCTTTGGAAACCCAAGCATGTCACATCGACAATTTACACCGTAGTATTGATTTCTGCCGATATATAACCTCTAAGCTCGTACGTCTTAGAGAAGGGTGTTAAGCAAGAGAATAAATTCTCCGCCAACAGATAAATATATAGCAGAGGTCAACCATACAGTTCGAAATACAATGTTAGACATGTAATCCTGTCTTTAACTGGGTTAAAGAACTAATGTCATTTAAAACACAGTTCATAATAAACCCAAAATCACAATCCACTAATTATGGAACCTTCACGGAAAACAGATCAATATATATAATGGATATCAATTTCCGTATTGGACTAATAATATAAATGGAATAACGACAAAGACTTTTAAATTCCATATATAGTAACGGTCTTCCTCCACAGAAGTTCACTTTAATTATTACCAAATCGAATTCTATTCCATTCCAATTTATTTATTAAATTGGAAAACTTTACTTTGGAAAATTTCCATTAAATCTTAATAAGAATATTTATAAATTCCAAATCACATTTCACTGTTAACTGGGTTAAAGAACGAATGTCGTTAAAAAAACAGTTCACGATAAACCCAAAATCACATTCAATTTAATTCCAATTACTAAATATAACTCAAATAATCTTAATTAAAAGATATATTCTTTTCACACGAGGTTTAAGAACAGTGTTATTTAAGACACCATTCACGATAAACCCAAAATCCAATTCTTTTATTCAATTCCAATTAAATATTAATTAATTGGAAAACTTCACAAAATCTTAATTAAAAGATTTATTCTTTTCTCAACTGGGTTTAAGAACAGTGTTACTGAAGACACCATTCATGAAAAACCCAAAATCCCATTTGATATTAAATACAAGGCTCTAAATAGAAATTATATCGGCTTATATTCAATATTAAATTTTGAAACCAACAAATATTGTATTGGAAATAATGATATATATATATATATCTTCCAAATTTCCATAACAAAATCTGTGTAATCATGGAGTCCAATATCGAAATATTCCAAAGATTATTTCCATTCCAAATCCATTCCAAATTGTTCGTTGAAATTTTTCGGTTTCATTACAACCATTCACAAATCCAATTTATTTTATTTAAAATTTATTAGATTTCAAATCTAGTTAATAACTAGTTCATTCCGATAAAAATGTATTTTTATCTCTAATAATATGGAATTTTTTTCCTAATTCTTTCCAAATCATTTATTATGATTTTACACAAATTATTAATATTTTTAATAATTTTATTAAGACCCATGCAGTCGATTTCCATAAACGGTCATCGAATTGCACTTACAACGACTTTTCCAAATTCGATTTGGACATAACTCCAAATCCAACTGCTAGATTTCAAATCTCTTATATGCGTTGGAAGGTTCTTTTTGATACAAACCCAAAGGTTCCAGTATTAGGAGAATCTGACAGTCGGATCTCCCGTAATGTCAATTTGAAGTCAATGGTTGAAATTTGCGAACGGTCACGGCATGACGCGTTCTATTCAGGCCATTAAATATAATATATATATATATATGTTATATATTTTGTCGATTTTCATTTAAAACGTATTTAATAAATCGTTTATAAATTCGTTTTAGAACGATTCTAACTTCATTTTCAATTTTAAATCAAAATTGAATACTCCTTATCATTATAATATTTAAATGATAATATTTTCAAAATATCTGATTTTGAAATCATTTCCTTTTTGATATTCATTGTAGAAATGAATAAAATCGATATAAATATCGTTCGTGTTAATATGGCGCAAATCTAATCAATACGGCTTCATATATTTCAATATTTTCGTGTCCATCCTAAATCAGACATCAAAATCAAAGTTTAATTCTTTATTGAATATTATTCCAAAATAATCAATATTTTGAAATATTTACTTATTTTAAAATATTCGTTCCTTTTTGAATTGGAATCAGATTCAATCAATTACCATATAATTTTATTTATATGGATTTCATACAACACAGGTATACAACAATCATGATAAACAATAATACATCCTCCAGAGTGCATTCTACACTGTATAAGCATTAAATATAAATAATTAACGCTTACAACAGTCTATCAACTAATCGATTGACATATCACTAAACAATTTAGTGTACGTTAAATATCATCCCAATACCCGTGTGGGGTTTCAATCAACACACACAAAATTTTATTTGTGCTGTTGGGCGATGTGTAAAATATATCATTCCAATCAATAGCAGTTAAATGAGTGTACATCAACAAATCGTTCAATTTGTAAACGAATATTTATTTTCATTTCAGGAGAATTTTATGTCGTTCATAATATACCTTAAAAATTATATTTTTAACGTTAAAATATTTTATTCGACACCTGAATATTTTATACAGTTTATTTATACAATAAAAATGATATTTTTATTGTTATAACATATTTTAGAAAACTTTGGCAGCATAACGACGCGATACTAGAATCGGAATAAGGTCTAGCCTTATCCCTCACCTAATACTGGCTCGCACCATACACAAACCAATTCAAATCAATTCAAAATTAATCCACAACCAATTTTACAATCATAATCAAATCACGCAGAACATCCAAATAAATAAATACTCAACTACCCTAATGCCATTTACAGAGCCATAAGTGGCTATTCGCAAAGTATGAAATCCGTGTGTCAGTAATATCCTTATATCGCTTTCAATTTATGTGATTGTCCGAATTCGAGTGTTGAACTCCATATATTTCAAATCACATAATTTGGTTGTACAATAAATAGTGTCGGGGGCTTCTAAGCCCCTTCTGCAACCTAAAATATTTTTAACTGTAAAATAAATTAAGTGAGAAGGAGTTCTCACCTTTGGTTTCCACTCCGTCGTTCTTTTATTTGGTGGATTTTGGATTTGGATTTGTTTCAACGCGTCGTGTTCGTCTTCGTGATTTTAACGCAATCTGTTTCACGTATATTTATATTAAAAATCATATTTTTATTTCACTACTATACATATATAAATTATATTTTTAACATGCCATTCAGATAATAAAAATCATATTTTTATTCATGGTCATGCAAATAAAAATCATATTTTTATTCATGGTTATGTAAATAAAAATCATATTTTTATTCCGACCATTTCATAATAAAAATCACATTTTTAACATCGATATATATAATTAAAAATCACATTTTTATGCTATGTTCTTATTTATAAAAATCATATTTTTACAACGCTACAACATATATAAAAATCACATTTTTATATCGTTACTACATATATAAAAATCACATTTTTAATTCGCTATTATATATATAAAATCCTATTTTAATTCTCTATTATATATATATAATCACATTTTTACAAATTAGTTTTCTATATAAAAATCATATTTTTAAACGGTCCCATGTATATAAAAAATCACATTTTTAATTCGCAGTTATATATATATTAATCCTATTTTTAATTCAATGATATTTACAAATAAAGATTACATTTTTAATTACATAAATAAATAAAAATGAAAATAAACACTCACCAGCGGAATTGGGTGTGGAGATGGCGGTGCAGCTGGCCGGAGGTGAGCTGTGGTGGTTAGAGCAGCTGAATTGGGGGATGTGGAGGCTTGGTTCATGAATTGGAGAAGGGGGGAGGGAAGGAGGAGGTGATGGCGGCTTGGGGGAGGTGCTCGAGAGGTCGCGGCGACGACAGCTTTAGGAAAGAGGGGGGCGACGTGGGTTTGCGTTCAAGAGGGAGGAGGAGTGGGCTAACGTCGACGAATTAGAGAAGAGGGGGAGGGAGGCGGCTGACTAAGGGAGGCGGCGCAGCGAAGAGGTGGCCACCGAAGGCGGCGGCGACGACGTGAGCATGGCCTGGAGGAGCGACGGGGATGAATTGTTTTTTTTTTATTTCGATCTGAATGTTGACTGGTAAGGAGAGAGAGAGAGAGGTAGGGTTTATACATAATTTTTTTTGGTTTCATTTAGTTCCAAAAAGTTGAATTTTTATCCTTTCTCCGAATCAAACCCAACGACTGCCACCCCTAGCTAATTACCCACATTCTGAACACAATGGGATATGTCCTGTAAGTTAATTCGACTATTTCGATCAGTTTTCATCAAAATTAAAATATAAATTAATATATACGGACCCTAAAAAATTCCAGAAAAATAAATTTGGCAATGTTTTGACGATACGGTCCTAACAAAACTAACTTCGACGAATTCGGAGACCGTTTGAAAAATGGTCATTTTCCAGTCGATTAAATTCAAACTGAAATTGCCAAACATTTTTTAAATCCACCACACTCACATATTAACTTCAAAAATTATGAAAATGGGTATCTAGCAACAATTTGACATTCCGGATCCAAGAAAAGTGGTTTCATTGAAAACGGAGGTTGTTTGCACAATGGCTATTTTTAAGGGCTATATATTATATTAATATATATATAAATTCCGTAGCGACTATTTTCAATTTTAAAATGGACATAACTTTTTATTACCGTTATGAAATCTGAATTTTTCACATTTTTTAGAAAGATACAATTAAACAGTTTCAAATATTTCTGGTTTAACTGAAATCCGATTTATTTTCAATCCTCTACATTCATTTGAAATTTGAAATCGAATTTTCAAAATGCCACGCCATTTTAGGCTCGTTATATAATTAAAATAGATTTATTTGTTCCAACTTCGATTTAAATAAATTTTTAGTCAATATTATTTAATACAAATCATTTTAAGTATTCAAAATCCATTAAAATAGCCAAAATAAAAAAAAATTAATTGGTTTTGAAAACCCGGGTTGTTACAGAAGATTTCAAATTTTAAATTTGAACATTGAAAACTTGAAATTTTCAAATTTAAAGTTTTAAAATTTGAAACTTGAGGATATGAAAATTTTCAATTTGGAAAATTTTAAATATGAACACCCGAAAATTTAAAATTTTAAAATTTGAAATTGTAAAAAATGTGAAAATTTAATTTTGAAAATTCGAAAGCGAAATTTTCAACTAGAAATTGTAAAAATATGAAATATTAAAATTTTGAGAGTTTAAATATAAAATTTTGAATTTTTTTTAAATTTTACATTTTCAGTTTAGTTTGAGAATTTCAAGTTTCAATTTTTTGCTTTGAAAACTGAAAAAAAATGAAACCTGAAAATTAGGTTTGTGAGTGCGGCCCAGCTAACTGGTACTTTGGAAGGAAAGAAATTCCGTGGAAATTATAGGAAATTTCAGACATTTTCCAATACTTTTCGAAAGGAATTACTTCTGAAATTATCTTTAAGGAAGAAATTGAGAAAATTTCGAAAATAATCGGAAGGAATATGACTATTAATTGGAAATACGGAAAAAAACCCACCCTTAGTTAGATCCTAGTTTCAAGTGATGTTATAATCTACGAACTATTGAGAGACATTTTAAATTAGCAAATGAAATATTCATTAGATCCCACTTTTTAGTATTGCTAGAATTTAATAATATCTAGAGGCATTATCAGTAGTTCACATTGATAAAAAAATATAACACCGAAGGTATTACAACCATTAATAAAAATTATATATCTTAATATTACTAAAATATAGGAGCTTACAAATAAATTTTGTATACCAATTCAAATGACAGTCTACAATATATTATTAGATTATAATATCGCTTAAAAATAGGATCTTGCAGCAAAACTTTAAGTACGAAGTCAAAAAAATCATCTATAAATATTAACCTGTCTTAGTATCGCTTAAAAAAAGATCTAACAAGTAGTCTTTGCATACAAATTCATTTTTCATCAACTAATAATATAAATGAATATTATATATCTTAATATTACTAAAATATAAGACCTTACAAATAAAATTCATATACCAATTCAAAACGACAATCTACAAAATATTATTACATCATAATATCGCTTAAAAATAGGATCTTAAAGATAAACTTTAAGTACAAATAAGAATTCGTCTATAAATATTAAAAGTCTTAGCATCGCTTAAAAATAAGATCTAACAAGTAAACATTGTATACAAATTCATTTTTCATTAACTAATAATAAAAATGAATATTATTAGTTAATATAAATGAAGATAAAAAACAAAACGTTTTTTTTCAACAATGGCGACTAAAAATTCCTATGATCTTTCTTCGACTCTTTTTCATTTCTAACATTTCTTCCTTTCCATTCATCGTTTACTTCTTCAATCGTTCCCTTCATTCTCAAAATCACCGTCTACTCTTTTCTATTCTAGCTTTCGCCGTTTATGGGACTAGCACCGTTTGTTCCAATTCTCAGATCCAATTGAGTTTTTCTCTTTTGTACTTTAGATCTACTTTCTTTCCTTTCCAGCTTCTCGTGCTTACTTGTAAAACCCTAGCCGTAATTTCCTCTACGTTCTCCCTACTCCCTGCTATGCTTCTTCTCCTTCTTCATTTCCCCTTCCCTGTCTTGTGCTACATCTATTTCGCGACTTTTTACTTCTGTTTACATTCCGTTTTCACTTGTTTCTTCCATCTCTGTGTATCCACCGAGTGGCTGGTCACTAGACCGTGGATCGATCTTTATCACGTGTTGGTTGGGTACATATATATATATATATTGGTGAGACTTTTGTGGCTTTGGGTTGTTTTACGATCTGACTTTTGGTGGTCATTATGTTGTACTTGGCTATTTTTGGATTTTGGTGTTTTATTTGAGTGATTCGATTTGGGTTTAGTTTGTGCGGTGGAGTGATTGTGTAAATGTTGTATAGATGTTGTTGTGTTAGAAAGTTGGTAGTTTCTGTTTTATGTTTATTTTTTTCTAGATCTGATTTTAGGGTAGGTCGTATCGAGCTGTTAGTGTTCTCCTCTTGTTTCAGCACCCACTTCTTGTTAAGCAACCAGGTGATGCGCTGCTCTCGTATGTGCTAAATTTTTGTAGGTGGTCTTTCTATGCTTGTCAATTTTTCGACCAGTGTTATCTATTGGTGTTTTGCGCTGGTATGAAGGCCAAGACTTCTCTGCCCTAGCTTCTATCGTTTGTCATTGCTCTAATATGTCATTCAAGATCATTGCCATGTTGTGTATACCTCGTTGTATAAGCTCTTTCTAGTTAGTTATTTGTTATGCTTGCTACTCTCGCAATTTCAACATGTCAGTCTGTTTACATCAAAGAAGCAAGGAACTCTTGGGATGGTGCTATGTGTTCCTTGTCCATGTCAAATCACGTAAGCTACAGTGAGAGAAGTACACTACAGTAAGTGATTGCTTGTGTAGTATTGTAATTATACTTTGGTGATATTATACATTATTTGGTCAGTGTTTTCTATAGTAAGCTTAGAATATCATTTGTAGTGATGTTCTTTTTTTTAATATTTATGATTTTGCACTTCAACTGAAGTATGAAACAGTGTATTACTTTGCAATATGTCAAATTGCTCCTAAGTAGAATTTGAGGTCATTTAGTAGTTTAGACAAAGGATCTAGCTTCTTTTCTATAAGCTAGGTGTTAACCCATAAAATATTTTCCAGAGAATGATGAGCATGTTTAGGTTGATTTTAGGTCGTTGGGCCCTTTAGGTCTTCTCTAACTCGATGGGCTCTCTAGCTCATGCAAGTGTTATAGGTCGTTATGATGTCTTGGGTTGCCCAGATAATATGTGGCGCTCAGGAAGCTTTGGCTCGTTTGAGCATCTTAAGTCGTTGGGGCATCTTGGTTCTCTCAGTTGCTAGCTCGCAGGGCTCTTAGATCGCCAGCTTGCTAAAGGTTTTAGCCTGCTTCATCAAGGCTCGAACTACATATTCTGGTTTATCTCATTCTAAGCATGCTTGGGTCGCCCCACTTTTCCCAAGCTCGCGACACCTTTACCTAGCCCGCTCCGCGTCCTTTAGCTCGCACCACCTTAAGTTAGAACGAGTCAGGTCTCCCTACACTCCTGTAATTCATATCACTTCGTATCGAGAAGTTTTGGGTCGCTCCGCCTTATTTAGCACGTCCGGCCTTGCTCTGGACCGTATAACGTCTCCTCTAGCCCGTCTACGACCTAAAACAAGAGTGCAGTATTTACATAATTGCCACCTGGTCCGAACTCCGCCTATAAATACCCCCTCATTCCTTCATTATGAGGGGGGATTCTTGGACCACGAAGTGCTGCTGAAATTTCTCTACAACCATCTCAAACAATTCTAAACGCTTATTCTTCAAAACTAAGTGAAAATCCTCGGTGAATCTAAATAAGATCTATAAGTGTGAGAGTGACAAATTTGTTGTAAGAGCGAAATTAATCTTGTAATCAACATGTTGATAATGGAATCTCTTATGAGAGTGGATGTAGATCCTCATTGGATTGAACCACTATAAAAAATCTATGCTCTTATTTTTATGCTCTTTGTATGTTTGTGATTACAACCTCGCTTTTTTCTTCCTTACCAATTTGGTGAGTTGGTTTGATACACCCTTGGTGTTGAGTCAAATTTTGAGCTCAACATTTGGCGTCCACCATGGGGCAGCGTTCGCATCTCCTACCTCCTCTCACACTCTCACAAAGTTAAAGGCCTTGCCATTAAAGTTCTAAGGCGCATCCTTCTTCAAAATTATGGCCAAATCTAAGAAGACCACTAGCAAAACTATAGTAGAAGCCGATAATGTTGTTAATGAAGAAACACCGCTCGCAAACCGCTTTGAAGTTGGCGAAAATAAAGAAAGCGGAGACGATGTGACCAGAAATGAATTAAAAGTCGCTATTGCCAACGTGAATAACCGAATGGATGCCTCTACTAAAATGATGATGGAGAAACTTGACGCCATCCTTAATGCTCAATGGAATCCAGCTCCTACGAAAATGCACATAGAACTCGAAGGGAATGATAAATCGCTCACTTCTGATCATAACCGCAACAATAATGTGGAAGACGATTATGATGGGGCAATTGGTATGGACGAAGCTAATATTAAAGAATTGAGATTGAAAGCTAAGAATCATTCTGAAGTTACTGCTCAAAAGGTCACTAGCCCTGTCGCAGGGGCACCCCCTTGACAAGAAGGCAAAGCACCTAAGCTCTCTAATCGAGACCGTATTCTTAGAAGAACGTTTGGTAAAGAGCTTAGCTTCACAGAGCGTCGTAGCACTGAAGAATACATCTTGGATATGATAGAATGAGCCTTGAAAAAGAATCATGCTAGCAAAGACAATGAAGGGGAATGGGAATTCTCCCCTGATAGGACTCCACTCACCGAGAGAATCCTCGAAGCAGAATGTCTGAAGAAGTTCAATCCACGACCTCTGCCTCAGTATAATGGCCTTGTTGACTCGAACTACTTCTTGTTCAAATACGAGTGGCATATAAGTGTGGTTAAGGCAACAGATGAGATGTGATGCACGTATTTCCTCTCTACATGGAAGGAGCTGCATCACTCTGGTTCATGAAGCTGCCTCCTAAATCTATCGATCGGTTCCCAAAAAGTTCAAACAACAATTCCGCTTGTATGCTACTATGGCTAAGGACGCTATAACACTTTCGGCTATGAAACAGAAGTCAAGAGAAACCGTCAAAGCCTTCCTTAGTCGGTTCAACATTGTCCTATCTAAAGTAAGGAACCCGGAGCCATGCATAGTTCTTATGGCTCTACTCGATGCTAGACAAAACGAGCGAATTCAGAAGATGGATAAAGATGAAAGAACCGACTACACTCGACAAGTTCTATAAAAAAGCAGTGGAGTACATTAGGATAGACGAAAATCCTGTGCCCCTTCAGATCATTGACGGTAACCCACTTTTTGAGGCTCCTAAAAGTGCAGCTATGCAATCCAACCAAAAGAGTATTCTAGGGCAGAAGCGAATCAGTGGTGGGAACGATAACAAGGCTAACAAGAAGTCTCGCCTTTTCAATTCGTCAGAACTGACACATTTGAATGACACTCCTGAAATCATCTATCTTGATACCAAGAATTCTGAGGAGTATGCGAAGCCAAACCCAATGAGGATAAGCAACAAGGCAGCAAACTCGGGAAAGTTCTATAGGTTTCACAACCAACCTGGTCACAACACTAACGAGTACCGACACCTGAAGAACTTCATTGAGGAATTGATCAGGAAAAACAGGTTACAACAATATATAAAGAATCTACAAGCTTTGAATCCTTCTACAATTCCTCAGGGGCAAGGGGAATCAAATGATCAATCTGGTCCAAGAAATGTAGCTTCTGTTCAAGCTAATCCAAGATTGATTATCAAATAATAGTTGTTGAGGGTGCTCCAACTTGAGTGACTCGGAATAAGCAATCAACATTGCTATATTTTTACTTTATGCTCTACATCTTGCTTTAGTTCATGCTTTGTTTTGAATTTTACTTTTGGTTATGTTCAAAACTTATTGTAAACAGTCTGTAATAATCTGCAGGTGATACAATGAACATTAGCTCTACGACTAAGAGCATATATGTTTGAATGATTTTCTCGCTTGCAAAGTCATATGTCAAATCGAAACCGTCTTAAAAAAATGATTTCATATTGCAGGCAGCTATCGAGCGCTTGCTCCTATATCATCGCGACCTCGACAACGCTTGTTCAAGGGCTGAATTCTGTGAATTCCAACATGCGCAAATGCAAAAAAAAGGAAAACACTGCCTTGGAAAGTGAACGGGAAAGTCGCAAAAATCCAAACAGTGAGCAAGCGCCACGACAAACAGATGAAAGAGCTTGAACTTTTATCAAAGGGGCACCTCCCAAAAAGAGAAGTTAAGAGCTTCAGTTCGTAAACCAGAATAGCTTGCTAAGTCAAGCATTTGGTAAAGGAACTGACGGCCACCCCACGAAGCGATACAACAGCCAGTAAAACCATTTGCGTAGCATCTGAAAAGTCAGATGTGAAGAATGAAAAAATCCACTTGCATAGCATCTGGAATCTCAGATGTGAAGAGTGTCGAACCATTCGTGTAACATTTGAAAAGTCAGATGTGAAGAATGAAAAAATCCACTTGCGTAGCATCTAGAATCTCAGATGTGAAGAGTGTCGAACCATTCACGTAGCATCTAAAAAGCTAGATGTGAATAATGAAAAATCCACTTGCATAGCATCTGGAATCTTAGATGTGAAGAGTGTTGGACCATTCGCGTAGCATCTGAAAAGTCAGACGTGTAGAATGAAAAAATCCACTTGCGTAGCATCTGGAATCTCAGATGTGAAGAGTGTCGAACCATTCGCGTAGCAACTGAAAAGTCAGATGTGAAGAATGAAAAATCCACTTGCATAGCATCTAGAACCTCAGATGTGAAGAGTGTCGGACCATTCGCGTAGCATTTGAAAAGTAAGATGTGAAGAATGAAAAAAATTCCACTTGCGTAGCATCTGTAATCTCAGATGCGAAAAGTGTCGAACACGCTCATATAAGTCATTAAAGTGATAGCGTTCGGGGTCTATAGTCAACCTAAGTTGACTGGACGATTTTAAGCATTAACACAAATTTGAATAAGAATGCTATGACTATGCGCACAATATTTGATGAGTTTCAAACTGTCAAATAAGATGGTCCTAGGCTAGCATTTTATTCAACGCAAGTTAAAGTTCGTTATAGTTCATCTCTAACTAATCTGTTGTCAACATGGACAATTAATAACGAGCATAAGTCCATAATCATGCGAAGGTTTGTCTTAATTGCAGAACAGGAAGCACGAGACGTATGAATACAAAACCAAAAGATCGCCACAGCAAACAGTTTTCGATCCTAGCATAAAGGCTTAAAGTACATCAGACAAAATACAATTCCGTCACCACATCACAAGTCCAATACAGAGACATTGGACACAAAATATAATAAGAGTGTTAAGCGAGGACTAACACTCGCATATACAATTGGTCTATATCATAAGAGCATAAAGAAAAATAGCAAAATAAGGCGAGGAAACTTCTTCTTTTCATCAATAAATCATTCCCCGCTGTGAGCAGGAGGAGAAGTACTAGACGCTGCTGCCTTGCCCCCAAGACTTGATAGTCCAGCAATGATCTCATCCTAAGACTTAAGAGCCTGAATAAGCGCAGCTTTGTCCTACTCCAAAGTGGTTATGAGTTCAATATTCTCCTTGTTCAGTAGCGGGGGCTCGCAAGAAAAGTTTCCAAACTCCTAATTTGCGCGTGTGATAATGACCGATTTCCTCAAGGTGCTTTTCCATTCAAGTCCTAATAGCGTCAAGTTGCTTTAGCGAGTGATTCTTTAGAATGTCCAAATCTTCGGGGCTGTTCGCTTGTTGGACGGATACATGTCCAAATCAAATTGATCGAAGTTCACTCCTTGAAGACATCAGCCTTCGAAGAGATCAGAAAGCTCAGAGTTGTGTGGCTTGGAAGCGTAACTAGGCTTGTCTATGATAGCTTTTAGCTCGGCCAAGGTGAGGGTAGCAGGTGCAGTCTCAATTTTTGACATCGGAAGTTTTTCAAACCTACGGTGCTTGCGAGTTGTGTCCTCGCTCGAGGTCCCTTCAGTTCTTTTAAACATCCTGTGTGAATAGCAATTTTAAGAAGGGAATAGCAAATTAGAAAGCAGCTTATTCAAGATGTTTCAAATCATTCCTATCAACCTTAAAATTTTGGGTCGTTCTATATGGTATTCGGCTCTAGGTCGTTCTATACAACCCAAAAGCTTTAGGTCGCTATTATAGTCTGATTCCTCATGAAGTCTTTTTACTTCAAGTCTTTTGGGTCATAAACGACCTAAGACTTCAAGGGTTTATACGACCCAAAGATGAGGGCTGAAATGACGACCTAAGGCCTTGAACTATCCTAACGACCTAGAGTAGGGTCGCGGTCTAAAGCCTGAGAGTGGTTGCGATAACCTAATTCAAAACGAGCCATTACAGAACAATGACCTGAGATGTACAACCAATAGGGGCGCTTCAACTTCGAAAAGAATGGCAAAGAATGATATTGCAAATTAAGGACGTCTATGAACAACGGAATTGAGCAAGATTATTATCCTAGTGTACATAAAACCTAGCGATTAAAGCCACGACCGAGTTTTTAGAATTTATACATGAAAATTAAGCCGAAACCATCACAAACAGGCAATTTCAAGGTCGCTACATGAATCAACATTGTCATCAAACGCGTGATTGAAATTGTACCAAACAATAATCCCACAAAGTCCAAAAATACCAAACTCAACTTAAAATGTATATGTCTACATAGGAAGTAAAAGCTTTGAATCACACCTGATTCTTGGTGATGAGAAGTTCCGAATTTGATTAATGGACCACGGAATTATGTGGACTTCAATTGCTTGACGATGATATGGATCGGTGGATTTACCTGATAATGGCCGCCATTAATAAGGTGTTCTAGCTTAAGTGATGGTTCTAAGAGAATGATGACTTAAAGAGGAAATAGTGGGGGGGTTAAACAAATAAACCAGGTTTGCAGGGCCCACGTTGATCTAATCCCAATGTGAATATCAAAGGACTCTTATCAATACATGACCCAGAAGCTGCAACGACTTAAGACTGTGTCGCGACCTAAGAACCTGGACGACCTAGGGAAAAAACACTTTAGGGACTCATGCGGTCTGAAGTTCCAGACGACTTAAAATCTTAAATTACATGCTAATCTCACTTAGTTCGAAGCCTGTATTTTTTTTAATAAATACGAACTTTGAGGAGCAAATGTTAACCCATAAAATATGTTCTAGAGAATGATGAGCATGTTTAGGTTGATTTTGATTTTAGGTCGTTAGGCCCCTTAGGTCATTCTCTAACTCGATGGGCTCTCTAGCTCACTCAAGTGCTCTAGGTCATTATGATGTCTTGGGTCGCCTAGATAATATGTGTTGTTTAGGAAGCTTTGGCTTGTTTAAGCATCTTAAGTCGTTGGGGGCATCTTGGTTCTCTCAGTTACTAGCTCACAGGCCTCTTAGATCGCCAACTTGCTAAAGGTTTTAGCCTGCTTCATCAAGGCCCGAACTACATCATTCTGGTTTAGCTCGTTCTAAGCGTGGTTGGGTCGCCCCTCTTTGCCCAAGCCGACGACACCTTAACCTAGCCCGCTCCGCGTCCTTTAGCTCGCACCACCTTAACCCAGAATGAGTCAGGTCACCCCACACTCCTGTAATTCATACCACTTCGTACCACGAAGTTTTGGGTCGCTCTGCCTTATTTGGCACTGCCGCCTTGCTTTGGACCATATAACGTCTCCTCTAGCCCGCCTATGACTAAAACAAGAGTACAATATTTACATAATTGTCACCTGGTCCGAACTCCGCTTGTAAATACCCCCTTCATTCCTTTATTATAAGGGGGGATTCTCAGGCCACGAAGTGCTGCTGAAATTTCTCTACAACTATCTCAAGCAATTCTAAATGCTTATTCTTCAAAACCAAGTGAAGATCCTCGGTGAATCTAAATAAGATCTATAAGTGTGAGAGTGAAAAGTTTGTTGTAAGAGTGAAATTATTCTTGTAAACAACATGTTGATAATGGTATCTCTTACGAGAGTGGATGTAGATCCTCATTGGATCGAGCCGCTATAAAAACTCAGTGCTCTTATTTTTATGCTTTTTGTATGTTTGTGATAGCGGCCTCACTTTGTTCTTCCTTACCAATTTGGTGAAGTGTTCTGATACACCCTTGGTGTCGAGTCAAATTTTGAGCTCAACACTAGGAAAATTGTAGTGGACGATCCACTCTAAAAATCGTCAGTGGTGGACGATCCACCTTAAAAACCAATAGTAGTAAGTCAATCTGACTACCTACTATAATAAGATACTTATTATTTATTACAATAAAAAGTGTTACGGCCATTTAAAAACTAGTCTACCTTGCTAAATTTTGGCTTTACCAAAAAAAAATGATGATAAACCCTAAAAATATAAGATAATGCAGCATTACAATTAAAAATCATGATTTTAACACCCAAACATAAATGTAAATCATTTTATTTTAAATGAGTAAACATATAAAATTTATAAAAAAAATAACTCATGCGTGAAGCACTGGTCGTGACGCTCGTATGTATATATATATATATATATATATATATATTGGATCCAAGTCATATGTATATACATGTATGTATGTATATGTATATATATATATATATATATATATATATTGGATCCAAGTCATATGTATATACATGTATGTATGTATATGTGTATATATATATATATATGTGTGTGTGTGTGTATGAAAATGGATCCAAGTCACTTTCACTAATTATATTTAAACGTGTAATGTTGCTAAGTAGCACCCAAACAAAACTAAAAAACACTATATCCATGTATTTGGTAAGTGTACCCATCTTGTTGTTAAAATAACAAAAAAATCCCATTTATACAATTGTCTACTAAAACCATGGCTGTTATGATATTGATAAATATATCATTACCATACCATTATCAACCAGTCAGTTACTATTTTTGAGTGAAATCGTTATACCAGTTTAATCAATATGAGAATGTTAAATTCACCATTTTTTACACGTTGACGTGGTAAATTGGTTATTTACGCACACCAACCCCTAAGAGTAAGTTTGACAGTAAATTTATAATCTGAATAACCAAAGTACGAGAAATGTAAAGGGACGCACAACTTTTGTAGTGGTTTGGCACTAACGACTACGTCCACTTTATAGTAATCATTCATTATATATTTATCGATTACAATGTTTGTACAAGTTCGGACAATCTGCGTGTACAAAGTTGTACAATTGAATAACAAACAGTTTATCAATTCCAAACTTTGACCAAAATGCCTTTCTTCTTCATTGAGTCAAAAGTATGTTGGTATGGCCAACAATATCCAAGAAATAGCTTTAATTTTAAAAAGTATGCATGTATGCTCAAAAGTCCAAGTGAATGATAAAAAGTTGTAGAAAAACTTCTATGTGAAGTTTAGAAGTCCAAGCAATGTCCAAAATCCATGAAGATGATGATGGCAACCATTAATGGTGTTTTGGAGCTCCAATCCCGTATGCCAAAGTATATGTAAGGTCCAAAAATGCCAACCTCTTAGAATGCCAAGCAAGGGGATATTTATAGGTGAGGTTTTGAGGCATCAGTCCAAATGTTGTATCCTCAGGGATGTGAGATTCGCATCCAGAAAACTCAGCCAAAAACATGTTATTTACAATATTTTGCATCCCAGGTTGGTAAGTTGGAAAACTGTGACCAGCGTGTGTCGATTAGCCAAAAATGGGTGATCCACCCATGTTTGGCATGGCCAAGAAATTTCCATGGCAAGTACGAAAAATCGCATCCCTTGATGGGACACGAATTTCACATCCCGAGGCAGGGTATGAAATTCGTATCCTTTGGTGGGACACAAATTTCATATCCCCTAGTGGGATACAATTCGTATCTCTTGGGGGATACGATGTCAGTTGGGGAAATTCGCGATGCCTAACCGAAGTGAAACGACTAACCCGTGTCTTTGCTTCTCCTAATCCAGAATGGATATTTTTGCATCACCTAGCCGAGATTAATTTGCATCCCTGTGTTGATCAATGAAATTTCGCATCCCATGATGTGATGCGCATTTCCTAGTCCCATGATGTGAATTCGTGGTTGATCCGCATGCATACCGTATCCCTTGGAGGGATACAAAATACGATTTTCGCATCACGTATAGGATGCAAAAATCATATATTTGTATCCCTAGGGGATACAAATATCTTGGAGTCATTCTGGACTTGGAGAGGCTTGCAAGGGCTAGTGCACGCAAGTGGTTTTCGATAGTTTTGTCGTGTTGATCACTTGGTTTTGCCAAAGTGCCAGATTGAGTTGTGGAAGCAGTTTTAAGTGATCGGCATGCTGTGCGCAAGCTTTTTTGAGTGATCGACACATGTTGGTAACACGTGACTGAATCGATGTTGATTCCAAGAATGAAAAATATTTTAACTTAATTCCGAGCACTTCGACCAAATCGTTTTGTAGTTTTCCAATGATGTTCTTGAGATTCAAGCATGTCGTTAGCTATGAACTTGGCGTGTGATTGCTTTGACTAGAAAGAGCATCAACACTTTCCCCTAAAACATGTCTTTCTTGATTAAAGGAATATGCGTTTTGCAAGTAGTTCGGAAATCTGTGATTCTATGAGCCGAGTTTTGAGAGAAGTACAACGATCGCTAAGATCACAATAGAATAGAAATAAAATGATTGCTGAGATAGTAATTGTATGGAAATCTGACAATCGCTGAGATCGTATATAGAATAAATCTTCGAACGATCATTGAGATCGTATTAGAATAGAGGACCGACAATCGTTGAGATCGTATTATAATAGAAGACCAACGACCACTGAGGTCATAATAAAATTGAAATTCGACTATCACTGAGATCGTATTTTGATGGACCATTGAGCTCGAGATGCATGAGATCCAGAGAATCTGAAGCTGTAGGCTTGTTGGGTCCTATCGAAACAAGTATGTAACAAACCACAATTTTCGACCCTGAAAATCGACATTAAACCCATGTCAACTATTCGAGCATCGAACATTCCAAACCATTAATAAAAAGAAGTAAGAGGGGAGATAGGAAAGAAAGAAAGTTTGAATAGAAGAAGAACATACAACGTCAGAGTAAACACGAATCTTACAGCGGAACGAATAAAATATATTGTACAACATAACTTTAAAATAAAACCAGTATCTGTATACAATACCATTATTGGAGTACAACACTTACAACACAGCGGAAATAACAACAACTATAAAATCCTTAAGTATCCTGCTCCAAGCTCTCCAAGGATATTTGCAAAATCCCGACTACTTGACAACCCATACAAAATTGGGCACCCAAGAGTTTAGGGTAAAACAAAACGAGATAAAATCTGGGTAAGTCATGGGACTGGTGTAAGTAAACAATTTAAAATAGTTGACAAAATAAAAGATATCTCATAAGACCATGTCGTAAGACATGGAACGGGTTTTTCCCTCATAAGAATCCAAAACACTTGATTTAACATCAAAAATCCTTTTGCAAGAATCGATCATCTTTATATCAAAACTCTTTTGATATTATAATAGTGTCTATCAACCACAACTAAATAATCATCTAGCATGATACTTTCATCTCACGTTCCACATGCAAACTATGTAGTTAAAAACGTCGACGCTTATTGGGTAATGGATTCCAACTAGAAAGGTATGGGACCGCCTTACAACAGTGTATCTCTAGATAGGAATACACCTGGTTCAACAAGAACATCTTGTAACCCAGGCTAAACATAACCGGTCACTCATTTTGCTTGAGTGTACCAAATGTATTATCACCAATGGATGGGATCAGCAACCGTTTCCCGAAAGGGACAGCATCGAAATAGGTTAAAGAAGTGAATGAAATTTCTCTAGATCAGGTGACAATTCATCCTAATTGAGAGCTACCCACTTAGCCATGCGACCTACCCGATTTTATATCATTTCCTGGTTGTGAAGCTAGAGGCCATAATGTATCTTTTTGACCGATCACAACTTTATTTACTTTGATTGCCACATCGTCATACCCGCCAATTTACAAATTGATTTCTCTAAAAATATTACGGGTACACAACTAAGAGAAAGAAATTCCTCTGCCACCAAACATAAATAAGTTTGAAGAGATCAACTTACGCGATCTATTATATATACTCTGTTAGACATTCTTCCATACAAGTTATCCTGGGACTAGACAAATCGAAGGCACTATTCTGTAAACCGATCTTAGGCAATTTCTACCTAGGATATTCCAGAACAACCCTTGCATAAACTCCATCTTCAGTTATCTTCACCATATTTGATTCGCAACACTAATGCCCATACAGAGTGGTTTTCAAATAATAAATCTGATCCCAGTCTCTTCGTGTAAGACCCCACCTCCGCCAGTGCCACTCTTGCAAGGGCACTGACTTTGGAGGGGCGTTTAAACAAGGTAAACATGCATTCAGATATCACAAGACAGAACATATAAGAAAAAAAACAGAGTAAATATAGCAGCGGATAAAAACTAGCATATCAAAACCATAAGTTAAGTTACAACCCAGTACTTGATCATTATTTTCCATAAACAAAGTCTAGAAACATAAAACTGGAAACTGGAAAGGAAAACATAAAGTAGCTATCCCCAAGGTAGAAAACCATAGCGAGCTCAAGTCCAAAGCATACATGAGCTATCCAGGAAAAGCAGCTAAGATCCAAGCCAAGTACTGGTATTCCCGCCCTGTAAACCTGGGGGGGAAACGAAAGGAAAGAGGCGAAAGAAAATGGGTCAGTCAAAAGACTGGTAAGTCCTACCTACTATTGTACAACAACTAATAAAGTTAATTGTATATGTAAACAAGGATGAGTCATAGGATGATAACTGGCATGGAAAAAGTCAACAAGATAGATCAAGTGTGGCACCGCATATACAAGGTTGAGGTTTGCACCAAGTGTACTAGTATCACAAGTCATGTCAAGTGTAAACAAGAAGTGATCCCCAGGCCCAAGTTTGGCCCAACATCATGAATGACCTAAACCAAGGTCCAACTAGCACGGTCTAGTCGATCGGCTCTCCTAAAGCCTAACTCGTCAAGTGTCGGTGTCATACGGCCCAACTACGAAGTGTAGCTAAACTGTGCTAGGTCCACCCTAGGGTGTATCAAGTCCTAGGGTGTCAACCCCTGACACAAACCAAGCACGCACAGTTTAAACCTACTGGTGCCCGTGCCTGCTTTTTCAACTCCGGACCATGTGCACGACCATGGCCCGCCTGAACCTACACCGGCGCACCTACACAGCCGTCGTTTTGGTCGCTTACATGTCATCCCAGTAATCGTGCCCCACCCTAGCCTAGTCCCTAGGGTATCATGATACAACCAAGAGGGTTACTGGTGCAAAGGACCACGTAACTAGGGTTTCCTTAATGGGTTAAACGTGGTTAACCCAACTCATCCAAGTACCAAGTCGGTTAAGTGTACCCAAGGTTCATGACTTAACCCTACCAACCCATCGTGTTTAATTGGTTAAGTATTCAAGCGGTCCATGACTTAACCCTACCATGTGGCATTAATTAATTTAATGCACCCAACCTCTCATATTAGACCTTGTTGTGGTTACTAGTTAGGCTGGGCGGGTCCGGGTAGGTTTACACCACAACTTAGTCTAACCTCGGGTTTCACGTGCAACATGACCAACTACTCACATTGGGTCCTATTGCTTGTAGCCACTAGTTAAGCCGGTCGGTTCCGGGTAGGTTTATGCTACAAGCTCAACCCAACCTCGAGTTGGCCATCCTCATGTTTTCTAAGTGTCATGTCCATCATGTTTTCAAAACACATTACAAATTTTCAAGCAATTGGGTAGACCTAACTTAATAGGTAAATTCCCAAGCTTATGGTTTTATGTCTTTTAAGTTTACCCAACCCAAACCGCAAACCCCTCGCTTTACATATCGCAATAGCGCATAAAGGATAGAAAGGGGGAACTTGGCAAAATCATGACATAAAGGTGTTGGAGCCACAAGTTAAACATGGTGGCATATGAGACAAAGATGTGATCATAAACTTGCATATCATGTTATCAACTTGCAAGATATTCATAAGCATGCATAACATCATTTTAACTTGCATAGTGTTCATATGCATGCATAACAGGGTTTCAACTTGCATAAGGTTCATATGCATGCATAACATCAAACTTGGCAAATAGGTGGAACATGGCCATAGATAGCATGAGATAAGGGCTAGTAACATGCATATAACATTATATGCATGTTAATGCAAGGGTTATGAAAGTTTCAAAGTTGCATTATGCAACATTCCCAACCAAAGATCATATCTTTCTATGCATAAAGCCAAGGTAATGACTTTACTAACATGCATAGAGTAATCTTATGCATAAAATCATAAGATCAAAGCACATATCATGATTAACCCCAAACTCAAACTTGAAACATAACATATTAACTTCATAGTTAAAATACAAGAGTAGAAATAGGCTTACAATGCTATGAAGACTCAAATGAGTATAGCAAATGTAAGAAACCCCTTATGCAACTAATTGGAACCCCAAAATGCAAGCAAACTTGATCAAGACTCCTCCTTTATGATGCCAATAGAGAAACAAGACTTTAATGCAAGCTAAAGAGGATCATACAAGCCTAAATACACTTGTATGCATGGGAATCTCTTGAAAATTGATTTAGGAATTTATGAAGAGAGTGGAGGCCATGAGAGGATTGATTTTGCCATAGTTTAGTTATAGGATAGATTAATGAGGATTTAGGGTAGGTTAGGGTCTTATTTATAGATTAGGCTAGTGATTTAGACCATAGGATTAAACCCTAGTTCTCATCTCAGCCTTCCAAATCGAATCTGGCCTTCTAGCTCAACACATTCTCAAGATGGTGCACCAGGCAGGACTGGGCGTCTGAGCCAAGTCGACAGCCAAGTCGACAGGGCTGTCGACCTGGTCAGACCCAGTCGACTCCCAAGTCGACAGGGCTGTCGACTTGGGTACTGTGGCGGGAATTTTCCCGCCTTGGCCCAGCTGGCCCAATTTCCAAGCTTAGATTTGAATTTGAAAATCTGTTTTTATTTAGAAATTTTCTGAAAACTTCGTCGGGCCTTAATCGGGTCATACGGACTCCGATTTTCGAAAACTCGGACTATATTTCGCGTATTTTTCCGAGACGAACGCAATGGCATAGCCCGTTTCCCTTGATTCAGATTTATAAATTAAATTCTGCCTCGATTTCTGTTATAACAGGTTATTGAAAATACGGGTTGTTACATTCTCCCCTCCTTAAAGGATTTCGTCCCCGAAATTCTCAAGTTAGGAAGAACGTATCCTACCATCCAACATCCATCTACTCAAAACATCATCCACGAGCAATCATTGTCCTTACAAGATTCTAAATGCTGTATGAACATATGCGAAGGTGTGTGTATATGTACTTATCTAATGCAAATATCATCAATGCAGATTATGTTAGTGAAATGAATCCATATGTATGCAATTCCTAACATAATGTATAACATCTATATGTGTGCACATCACATACATCCATATGCAACATCCATGTGATAACACAAAAAAATTTCATCCATGAATAAGCATAAACACTCATGCATATGCAATATGAGGAGTGTGTGAGCCGATCTAGTGCCTAATCGTGTATAATGCATCCACGAGTAACCACTTGCAACCACTTGCAGCCACTTGCAACCATCAAGCATAACATGTTTCAAACACATGTTTCATCCAAAGGGTTTCTACCTAAGGTTCTCATGACAAGATTAGCACGATAACTAGACAAACATGGATAGCAAAGAGAAGATATGCTAACAAAGAAAGGAGATTGAGAGTGTACCATCAAAAAGGAATGGATAAAGCCCACGCATCTTCTCCTCGGTTTCCCAAGTTGCGTCTTCTTCGGCTTCACCCCATTGAACCTTCACCAACTTGACCTCTCGATTCCTTAGCTTCTTGGTCTCCGTCCCCAAGATAGGAATCGGAGCTCTCCTCAAAGTAGCTTCTTTCTCCACTTCCACATCTTCCAGAACACTTGGCTCAACAACCTCTGCTGACTCATGTAAACACTTCCGGAGATGCGAGACATGAAAAACATCGTGTACTCCGGCAAGCTTCTCGGGCAATTTCACTCTATAAGCCATCTGCCCGATCCTCTCTATAATAGGGAAGGGTCCAACAAATCTCGGTGCTAACTTCCCAACGGCTCCAAATCGGACCACATTCCGCAAAGGAGAAACCTTCACGAAAACCATATCTCCAACATCAAGCTCCAAATCAGATCTTCGCTTATCAGCATAGGATTTCTGTCGGTCTTGGGCCGCTTTCATCCGTCTTCGAATCAACTCGATCTTCTCGGATGCATCTCTGATCATATCAGGCCCAAGTATAAGCTTATCTGTAGTCTCCCACCAACATGTAGGCGACTTGCACGGCCTCCCATATAAGGCTTCAAATGGTGCCATCCCTATGCTTGCTTGATAACTGTTATTATATGCAAACTCAACAAGAGGAAGATGGTCTTCCCAAGTACCACCAAAATCCAGAATACAAAGCCTTAACAGATCCTCGAGTACCCTATTCACCCTTTTGGTTTGACCGTCCGTCTGTGGGTGATAAGCAGTACTTAGATTCAACCTCGTGCCCATGGCTTCTTGCAAGCTATTCCAGAACTGACTTGTAAAGATTGGGTCACGGTCACTGACTATACTAGAAGGGACTCCATGAAGTCTCACAATCTCACGAAGATATACAGACGCTAGCCAAGATGCGGTCCTCTTGCTCTTTACCGGAATGAAATGAGCACTCTTCGTAAGTCTGTCCACAATAACCCAAATGCTCGTATTCCCTTTCCTTGACCTTGGTAGCCCATCAATAAAATCCATGGAAATACTCTCCCACTTCCAAAGTGGAACGTCTAGAGGATGCAATAGCCCACCGGGCTTCTTCGACTCGGCCTTAACTTGCTGGCAAATGATACATCTAGAAACAAACTCTGCCACATCCTTCTTCATCCCAGGCCAAAAGAAAATACGCTTCATATCTTTATACATCTTATCTCCGCCTGGATGTATAGTCAACTTAGAGCGATGCGCTTCCTCAAGAACTTTTCTTACCAGATCTTCTACCACTGGAACACATAACCTTCCATCTCTCCTCAGCCAACCCTTGTCATCAATAGAATATCGAGCGAGATGACTAGACGTCTCTCCTCGAATCAGCTTATCCATAATCTCAACTATCTGAGGATCTTCTTTCTGCGAAGCCCCAACTTGATCAAGAAGGGTAGGTCTGAGTTCCAGAGATGCTAAAGAACCGGTCATCGACTCAATTGCCAAAGAGAAATCAAAGGTTGCCACATACTCTAAATTCTTCATCTCAACGAATAGAGGACTTAGGGTCAACCTCTTTCTGCTTAGTGCATCAGCCACAGCATTACCCTTGCCAGGGGTATAAGCTATCTCGAAATCATATGATGCCAAGAATTCCATCCACCTTTGCTGCCTAAGATTCAGATCTTTCTGCGAGAAGAGATACTTGAGTGATTTGTGATCAGTATACAACTCAAACCTTTCGCCTAAAAGATAGTGGCGCCAGGACTTGAGTGCAAAGACAATCGCCGCCAACTCCAAGTCATGAGTGGGATAGTTCTTCTCATGAACTTTAAGTTGCCTACCCCCATAACATATCACTCTTCCTACCTGCATTAGAACAGCGCCTAACCCTGTGCCACATGCATCGGTATACACGGTAAACATCTTACCGCCATCGGGTAATGCCAAAACTGGAGCTGTGGTAAGGGCCCTTTTGAGCCTTTGAAAAGCGAGCTCACACTCTAAGTCCCATGCAAAGACTAAGTTCTTCTTCGTCAATCTAGTGAGAGGGGCTGAAATCTTAGCAAAGTCTTTAATGAACTTCCTATAATAGCCTGCCAGACCGAGAAAGCTTCGCACTTCGGTTGCATTCTTAGGAGTCTTCCAGTCTTGAACTGCAACCACTTTCCCGGGATCCACAGCTATACCCTGCTTAGAAACTATATGCCCAAGAAACCGGACTTCCTTTCTCCAAAAGTGACATTTGGAGAACTTGGCTTTCAACTGATGGGCTCTAAGCGTATCCATCACTTCCCTGAGATGTCTAGCATGCTCTTCCTCGCCTTTTGAGAAGATCAGAATATCATCCACGAAGACCACGACAAACTTGTTCAGGAACTCCCTGAACACCCTACTCATCAAGTCCACGAAATATGCGGGTGCATTAGTTAAGCCGAACGGCATGACAAGCCATTCGAAGAATCCATCTGGAGTCCTGAACGCAGTCTTGTCTATACTGTCTTCAGCTACCCTGAGCTGATGGAATCCAGTAGCAAGATCAAGCTGAGAGAAAACAGAAGCACCAACAAGCTGGTCGAAGAGGTCATCTATCCTCGGTAATGGATGTCTATTCTTCTTGGTCAGCTTGTTCAACTCTCGATAATCAACACATAGACGAAGCGAGCCGTCCGCCTTAGTAGCGAACACCACAGGAGCACCCCATTCAGAAATGCTTCGCCTAATAAAATTCTTCTCAAGTAGCTCCTTGATTTGCTTACTGAGCTCTCTCCTTTCACGCGGGGCCATGTGCCTAACTGGTAAGGAGACTGGCTTAGCGTTATCAACCAGATAAATGCGGAAATCTATCTCTCGCTTAGGGGGTAACCCCTTAACTTCTTCAAAAACATCAGGGTATTCTCAAACCACCCTTACAGATTGCAAATCATCGATAGACGAGTCAAGAGATTCAAGATAACATAGCATGACGGGATCTAGCGGGTTGCAAGAAATCTCTAGGGTATTACCAAGGCGAGTCATGAGTCTCACCACCCTATGCTCACAATCGAGAATGGCTCCATAGCGGGATAACCAATCCATGCCCAAGATCAACCCGTATCCCGTGAACCCGAGAACATAAGCATCACACGAGAATTCTACGGTCAAGATAGAAATCCTCAAATCCATACAGATCATAGATAAATGGGCTGAACCCCCAATCGGATTCGAAACACAAACGGGATCCTCAACTAAGCTAGTACTTAGGTGCAAACTTTCAACAATGTCAGAAGAAATAAAACTATGTGATGCGCCAGAATCAAATAAGGTGCGAACAGGATAATCAGAAATATAAACATGACTTTCTACAGAAATGCTACCTCGATCCTGAACTGGAGCGGCGTTGAGAGCATGCACTTGCCCTCCGGATGAACCTGCACGTTGAGTCTGTCCATGCCCCTGCTTCTTAGGGCAATCCTTGCTAAAATGTCCTGTCTCTCCACAGTGAAAGCACCCACCCAATTTCATTCTCTTCTTCCTACAGTCCTTGGCTATGTGCCCAACAATCCCACAGAAGTTGCACTTTCTTGGGTCCTTTGCCTTGTTCTTGTTGCCCTTGTTGTTCTTGTTACTCTGATTACTCTGATTACTCTGATTCCCTCCCCACTTGGAGTCTGTCTTCTTAGACTGAGTCTCATTGGGCTTGACTTCTTTCTTCCCATTCTTATCCTCTCCCTGCAGCAATGCCATGTCTACTAGGCTCTCGAAAGTGGCCCCCATGGGTATGTGTGACATGGCTAGACCTTGTAATGGCTCATTTAACCCTCGTGCAAAACGTAGAGCCTTCTTCTCGGGAGTATTGACCATGTCCAAACCGAATCGGGCAAGCTGGTTGAACTTATTCACATACTCTCTCACTGTCATGTGTCCTTGCTTCAAGGCTATGAACTTTTCTAGTTGCAAATTTGCCTCTGCAGACGATAGAAACTTAAGCCCAAACCTTGCCCTAAAGTCGGCCCAGGTTTCTACGGGCCTTGTAGCATTGGTGACCTCCCACCAATAAGAAGCTTCCTCCTTTAGTAGCCAAACCGCCAACAAAACCTTTCTACGGTCCTCTATATCAAAGATGGCAAAGAGATCTTCGGTCTCCTTCAACCAATTTCTTGCTTCCACGAAAGTCTCTGTCCCAATAAATTTTTTGCCACCCATGGCCTTGAAGTCCTTGCAAACCTTGGCGAAATCGGCTTGCGGTTGCTGAGGAGGAGGAGGAGGAGGTGGAACCTCAGTGATAGTGGGAGTGGTTGCTGGACCTGCATTGTTGGCCCTAGCTTCCAAGTACCTCCGGAACCATCCGGTAATGGTGACTCCCTCAGGAAGATTGAGATCGGCCATGCTGAAAAAGGGAAAAGATAGATTTAGAACGAGGAAACGAAGGATAGTGCTTATGGCTCTTGGGGGATAGCCTTTCAAAATAAACTAGACTTTTCTTTGGAAAATACTTAATTGGTTTTGAAAATAGCTTTTAAAAGTAACTTTAAAACCCTTTTTGCTCCAATCTCGTAAACCTTATGCTCTGATACCAAATGTAAGACCCCACCTCCGCCAGTGCCACTCTTGCAAGGGCACTGACTTTGGAGGGGCGTTTAAACAAGGTAAACATGCATGCAGATATCACAAGACAGAACATATAAGAAAAAAAACAGAGTAAATATAGCAGCGGATAAAAACTAGCATATCAAAACCATAAGTTAAGTTACAACCCAGTACTTGATCATTATTTTCCATAAACAAAGTCTAGAAACATAAAACTGGAAACTGGAAAGGAAAACATAAAGTAGCTATCCCCAAGGTAGAAAACCATAGCGAGCTCAAGTCCAAAGCATACATGAGCTATCCAGGAAAAGCAGCTAAGATCCAAGCCAAGTACTGGTATTCCCTCCCTGTAAACCTGGGGGGGAAACGAAAGGAAAGAGGCGAAAGAAAATGGGTCAGTCAAAAGACTGGTAAGTCCTACCTACTATTGTACAACAACTAATAAAGTTAACTGTATATGTAAACAAGGATGAGTCATAGGATGATAACTGGCATGGAAAAAGTCAACAAGATAGATCAAGTGTGGCACCGCATATACAAGGTTGAGGTTTGCACCAAGTGTACTAGTATCACAAGTCATGTCAAGTGTAAACAAGAAGTGATCCCCAGGCCCAAGTTTGGCCCAACATCATGAATGACCTAAACCAAGGTCCAACTAGCACGGTCTAGTCGATCGGCTCTCCTAAAGCCTAACTCGTCAAGTGTCGGTGTCATACGGCCCAACTACGAAGTGTAGCTAAACTGTGCTAGGTCCACCCTAGGGTGTATCAAGTCCTAGGGTGTCAACCCCTGACACAAACCAAGCACGCACAGTTTAAACCTACTGGTGCCCGTGCCTGCTTTTTCAACTCCGGACCATGTGCACGACCGTGGCCCGCCTGAACCTACACCGGCGCACCTACACAGCCGTCGTTTTGGTCGCTTACATGTCATCCCAGTAATCGTGCCCCACCCTAGCCTAGTCCCTAGGGTATCATGATACAACCAAGAGGGTTACTGGTGCAAAGGACCACGTAACTAGGGTTTCCTTAATGGGTTAAACGTGGTTAACCCAACTCATCCAAGTACCAAGTCGGTTAAGTGTACCCAAGGTTCATGACTTAACCCTACCAACCCATCGTGTTTAATTGGTTAAGTATTCAAGCGGTCCATGACTTAACCCTACCATGTGGCATTAATTAATTTAATGCACCCAACCTCTCACATTAGACCTTGTTGTGGTTACTAGTTAGGCCGGGCGGGTCCGGGTAGGTTTACACCACAACTTAGTCTAACCTCGGGTTTCACGTGCAACATGACCAACTACTCACATTGGGTCCTATTGCTTGTAGCCACTAGTTAAGCCGGTCGGTTCCGGGTAGGTTTATGCTACAAGCTCAACCCAACCTCGAGTTGGCCATCCTCATGTTTTCTAAGTGTCATGTCCATCATGTTTTCAAAACACATTACAAATTTTCAAGCAATTGGGTAGACCTAACTTAATAGGTAAATTCCCAAGCTTATGGTTTTATGTCTTTTAAGTTTACCCAACCCCAACCGCAAACCCCTCGCTTTACATATCGCAATAGCGCATAAAGGATAGAAAGGGGGAACTTGGCAAAATCATGACATAAAGGTGTTGGAGCCACAAGTTAAACATGGTGGCATATGTGACAAAGATGTGATCATAAACTTGCATATCATGTTATCAACTTGCAAGATATTCATAAGCATGCATAACATCATTTTAACTTGCATAGTGTTCATATGCATGCATAACAGGGTTTCAACTTGCATAAGGTTCATATGCATGCATAACATCAAACTTGGCAAATAGGTGGAACATGGCCATAGATAGCATGAGATAAGGGCTAGTAACATGCATATAACATTATATGCATGTTAATGCAAGGGTTATGAAAGTTTCAAAGTTGCATTATGCAACATTCCCAACCAAAGATCATATCTTTCTATGCATAAAGCCAAGGTAATGACTTTACTAACATGCATAGAGTAATCTTATGCATAAAATCATAAGATCAAAGCACATATCATGATTAACCCCAAACTCGAACTTGAAACATAACATATTAACTTCATAGTTAAAATACAAGAGTAGAAATAGGCTTACAATGCTATGAAGACTCAAATGAGTATAGCAAATGTAAGAAACCCCTTATGCAACTAATTGGAACCCCAAAATGCAAGCAAACTTGATCAAGACTCCTCCTTTATGATGCCAATAGAGAAACAAGACTTTAATGCAAGCTAAAGAGGATCATACAAGCCTAAATACACTTGTATGCATGGGAATCTCTTGAAAATTGATTTAGGAATTTATGAAGAGAGTGGAGGCCATGAGAGGATTGATTTTGCCATAGTTTAGTTATAGGATAGATTAATGAGAATTTAGGGTAGGTTAGGGTCTTATTTATAGATTAGGCTTGTGATTTAGACCATAGGATTAAACCCTAGTTCTCATCTCAGCCTTCCAAATCGAATCTGGCCTTCTAGCTCAACACATTCTCAAGATGGTGCACCAGGCAGGACTGGGCGTCTGAGCCAAGTCGACAGCCAAGTCGACAGGGCTGTCGACCTGGTCAGACCCAGTCGACTCCCAAGTCGACAGGGCTGTCGACTTGGGTACTGTGGCGGGAATTTTCCCGCCTTGGCCCAGCTGGCCCAATTTCCAAGCTTAGATTTGAATTTGAAAATCTGTTTTTATTTAGAAATTTTCTGAAAACTTCGTCGGGCCTTAATCGGGTCATACGGACTCCGATTTTCGAAAACTCGGACTATATTTCGCGTATTTTTCCGAGACGAACGCAATGGCATAGCCCGTTTCCCTTGATTCAGATTTATAAATTAAATTCTGCCTCGATTTCTGTTATAACAGGTTATTGAAAATACGGGTTGTTACACTTCGTATCGACGACGAAAAAATGGTCAAAACTTTGATAGTCGGTTATTTAACTATCAAAGGATAATATCCATAAACACAACGATCTTTTTTGCAAATGGAAATTTTATCGATCAACCATAAATCAACATTTTCCCCTTTAAATTAATTTATCATTAATTTATTCATTTCTCCATATCCCGTTTTCATATATTCATAAATCTTTATTTTCTAAATTTAGAAAATATACGTTATTAACATTGGAAAACATTCCCATTTCTTATTCACGCATCACTATCTTCCCATATCTACCAGTTTCTAACTGTAAACTAGTGAGAGAACAATTCCCTGAATATCAACCCCGAAGGCCGAAACCAACAACAGATCGACATTCAGAAAACCATTCAACTTAACTAATCAACAGTCTGTTTCTAATTTCCTCAACTCCATTTAAATCTTCCTATCAAACCATTGCTTACACAACTCTCGGTTTCAGTTTACGAATCCATTTTTTTATGAAAAACATTGGTTATAACGATAACTTTATAATCCCTACTTTCGAAATATCTAACTTCAAAATATAATTATTATACAATAATTTGAATAAATAATAATTTATTAAATAAATATAACTTGATTTAAAAACGGAAAGTAAATAGTACTTTCCTGAATTCGATATAATTGAATTTCAACGTATAACTCTCTTTCGAATAATCTCTATTTGATAACTCCCTTTCGAATAACCTATACTCGATTAACGTTCTGAACTTCAAAATAATTTACCATTTCAGGTCAATGCACTTTCTAAATTCATTTTTGAATTTAGTACTTCCCAACAATTACCAATTTCCTTTTACAACCAATTTAAATCTGGAAAACGTTTGCTTTTAAATCGTTATTCACTTTAAAATGTGAATATTATTCCTTTAGAGAAAACTGGACTCGTTTTATCAAATCAAAACTTGATTTCATAATTTAAATACTAACATTGGTTCAAATTCCAATTATTGAGTCATTTTATAACCCCTTATTCACATTCCATTTTATTTATCAAATCTCGTTTACATGTCAACTTAATAATTGATTTTATTTAATAAGTTTATAATTCTCTACCTCCTTTATATTTGATTATAAAATATCGGTTTCAAGCCGAATATTAATTATCTTGTCAAATCCCGCTCTATTCAATATATAATTCTTAAAATAAATTATTTATTAACATTTGGCCTGTCGAATTCTAATTACAAATATTTATGGATTTTATTTTAATCCTATTCCCATTTCGAACATCGAAATAAATTCCATTGTTTCCTTTTTAAAACAATTCCCAATTCCCCGTTTTAAATTTACTACTAAATTTACAATCCAAATTATCAACTGATAATTATTTTTACTTTAGTTATAAACATTGTTTATAAATCACACTACTTGTTTTTATTATTAAACAAATTATTTATTTCTAGCCCATAAGAAATTACATGTCTATTTTTAAAATAGATTTTCTTTTTTCAAACTCATATTCCATCCTGTATAATTCCCATTATAAATGTTAAGTTTACGTTCCATTTTCAAATATCGGTGTTAAAACCGATTTTTACTTCTCTACATAAATTCACACTTATATTTTCATTTATCCAATGATACGTATTTTTTTTAATTTATAGACATCATTTATAAATTATTCTTCTCAATTTATCTATTAAAACAGATTTCTGTTAAATATTTACTTTAGATCAATTTTCCCATAATTCTTTTGTAACTGGCAATTGCCTTTTTAAAATTCTATAAATTTCCCAAATATTATATTTACTCCATATACTCATTTATTTACCCCTTATTACCTTCATTTAGTATTTATACCAAAACAGCCTTTTAAAACTTCCATACATATGTTAATAATTTTTATACAGAACCTCTTATTTAATTTCCCAAATAATTCCTTTTTATAAAATCCATTGATTTTATATTAATATTTTATTTTCAGTAAATACTTCGAAAATTCCCTTTTCACATTCTAGTATTTCTTATGGTATTTAGAGTACCAAATAACAAGACCAGTGTCATCATAATCAATCACAGATTCTATATCACATCATATATCACAATATATGAAAAAAAATAGTATTATAAATATTGAGGAATCCAGTTGGATCCCTCCAACCTGTTTCCCTGCATCCATAGATGTTAAACAATATAAATAACATCAATTTCATTTCAATATGAAATATTCTGATGAACAAAATCAATATTTGATTAACAATATATATATAACTAGATCTATAATTTCAACCAATTAATTAGCAGTTCAACCAAACAATCATCACACACCAATCAATCATCATTTATCAATACTAAATTACATTTATTAAAACATAAAGTGGACAGAGTTATTGAGTTTACTCACTTTGGTAGTTTATCGTTAAATAACGATAAACTATCTTCGATTCAGACAGACGTTTTATTTTATCGTAAATTGTAGCGAGCTCCAAATCGCTCCAAACTAGTTCCATTTGGAGCCTTTGTCGATAAGATCATAAAGGATCCTGTTTCGCTCAATTTGGTTAACATATGGAAAAGGTATTCATTTTTCAAGTTATTACATATACACACATTATTTAGATTAATAATTAAATTACTTAAATCCCTTAATTACCCTTATATAAATTTGGCCGATTAATGCCTCTTCTCCTTCCTCATAGAGTTCGAAGCTGCATTCCTTTCACAACGATTTCCTAAACTTCCACTCCAAATCGCACCTTCACCATACCCTTAAAATTAAAACTAAAATTACCAAAATAAATCTCATCAACTCCTCATCATCTCCATACCATTTTCCCGCAACTCGACTTCCCCAGAAAAAATGCGTCGCGCTCCCTCACAGTGCCAGCTGCATGAACTCACGAACAATTTTAACATCGTATAAGCCAAACTTTGCCAAACCGTGCCTGTAACACCCTGTGATTTTAAATATTAAAAATTAGCGAATTTAAGAATACTTAATTTCAAATGTTAAAATTAAGGGAAATGGGTTACGCCATTGCGTTCGTCTCGGAATTCTGCTTGAGATAGAGCCTGATTTTTCGTAAATTGCACTCCTTATGAAGATGTTATGGCCTTCCGAAGTTTCAGAATTTAAATAAATTAAAAACAGTTTGAAATTCAAATTCAGACAGGGGAGCAAGCTGGGTGGGAATTCTCCCGCCCAAGGGCCACGACGACCAGGGGGTCGACCTACCCATACAGGTCGACCAAGGAGTCGACCTAATGGTCGACCTACCCCTCCCCCCCTCCGGGAAGATCTGAAAGGTGACGATGTTTTGACTCACTGCTGAGTCATTAGGGCTGAGGTGTTATTCTATCTTGACTGAATGGTCTTGATTGCTTCTAGGTTAAATCTGACGGCTCTAAATTAATTAAAGTTCTATATAAGCAACCTAACTCTCAACCTAAAATCACACTAATTCATACCAAGAGCCGCCATGCCGTCAATGGAGAACCTAGAGTAGCCGTCGTTCTCTTTCAACTCAAAAACAAGATAGAAACAAGAATCAAAATCAAATCAAATCTAAATTAGGATAACAATTAGTCTACATCAAAGGCGAGCAATTGAGTTTCAGAATACAGATCCTAGAAAAACAAGACTGTTCTTTTGTTGTGAGTATAATTTCTTTCAGAAATTAATTAATTAATTTAATTGTGATAAGTTATAATTGGGATTATGAGAATATGACTTTGAATCATGTGATGTTATCATTGACTGTTTTGTTATTGTGGATCTATTTCATATGTTGAATTGTATATGTTTAACTTGATTCATCATATGCAAGTTTGGGATGTTAAATCATATGTATATGAATCTTATGCAAGTTTGGGATGTTAAATCATATGCTAGTTTATGAATCTTATGCAAGTCTGTAGGTGGATTATACACAAGTTCATATGTGAATCACGTAGATACATATGCTAGTTTATATGCAAACATATGACATTAATTTACATGTTTAGATCCATATGCAAGTTCACATCTTTGTGTTTAGATCTATATTTAGATCCATGGCAGTACATAGTTATGCAAATTTATGTTTTATATGCCCATTGCCTATGCTAGTTTTGTATGTGAATCAAGTTTGAATGAAATTCATATGCAAGTTATAGGAAAACCATATCCATATATTCAAGTTAATGATTACATGTTTAGATCCATAATAGTTTATGCAAATTTATGTATATCCATTGCCTATGCAAGTTATTGGCTATGCAAATTTATGTCATGATTCTTAGATCTATTTTATGTGTTATGCAAGTTGTGATGTTGCTTTTCTTTTTATAAGTTAGACTATTTGCGATTCTAATATATTGCATATTAAAACGTACAAATAGCGTGGGTACAATGGGAAAATATTAAATATGCATAAATGTGAATTGGCATAAAATGGCCTTAAAGGCATACAATTAATTTGAGACATTAATTGGTATAAATTTATATATCTGAAATTACGGACGTAATTTAGGTGACAACTATGGACATAAATTAATTTGGAATTTATTGACAAATTTGAATAGGGATATTAATCCAATTTGGGGTTAAATAATTATGTGTAATAATTAACCGCCTACGACACGAGGTTAGACTCGTTTGTGGTATAAGACTGCCCGGACCCGCCCGGCAAATCCAGCAACCACAAATGGTAGTCTAATGTGAGAGGTCAAAGGCACAAATTAAATGCGTAACGATTGTAAAGACATGAGGTTAGGCTCGTTTGCGGTATAAGACTGCCCGGACCCGCCCGATAAATCCAACAACCGCAAACGGTAGTCTAATATGGGAGGTCTTTACAAGGTTACGGTTCTAATGAATTAAGTAACACTTAACTAGATAAACATGTGGTGGGGCATAGGGGTTAAGTGGGTGGCCTGGATGGCATGTGAAAATACGATTAGAAACACTTAACTAAGTTGAAAACATGTAAGAAGACATGAATAAGAAGGGGTTAAGTGGGAAGTTCTAGTGGGGACCAAGGATAGGTGGAATGCTTGTGTCAAACATGGGGACCCTTTTCAAACCAGTAACCCATTAAGTATCATTGTGAGCTCGAGTTAGATCGAGGACGACACACGCTTATTGGGTTTGATTGTAAGAGGTCAAAACGGGTTAGCGGTGGCAACACAAGTCCAACAGGGTCATGTGCGTGCGTGGGCCCGGGCTGGTAGGTAAGACGTTGTTGCATCATGTAGTTATAAGCCGTGGATCTTTAGTGGTATCGGGTTGCCACTTTGGGGAATGATACACCCCACTATGGGACCAGCACGGGTATCTACGAGTTAGGGAGCCGATCGCATGGGGGTAGTGGGTACAACTAGTGGAGATAGGGGCAGGCGACACCTATGAAGGCAACTAGGGGTACACGAAACTACCATTATCATTATTAAGTTCTGTAGGCGGGATTAACTTTTAGGATGACTAGTAATGGTGCAGTATAGTAATTATCCTATGGTGGTTAGGAATAAGATTAACGCCAGAATATTCCTCTTGTTTGCTTTGTCATGCCCACTTGTTTCATGGTCATACCTTGTTTTACCAGTTTATGCCTTATCCTAATTACTTTAGTAACTATATTGTTAAAGTTATTATACTCGCCAGACTTTATGTATGACCCTCTATTTTCGCCTCTTTTCTTCCTCCCCCCCCAGGTTCTTAGGGTGGAACTAATACTAGTGGAGATTGATATTGGATCTCTTTCTCTCTCTTTTGGATGTACTTGGATTGTAAAGTTCTGCTCATCTTTTTGATGGCTACTTGTGTTGGGGTTATGCTTTTTATTTTATGTACTCAGAAAACAATTTGTCAAGATGGTTACTAAGTGTACTTGGTTTTTCTGTTGGTTTATGAAGTTGTTGTTATCAAACTATTTCTCCACTGCAATAATTGTTGTTTTGAAAATTTTCAAGCACTAATATATGTATCTGTTTTGTTATATTCTGTTCTATTCATCAATAATACTCCATGAAAGTTAATGCATTCCCTTTGAGAGTGACATTAATGGAAGTGGGGTGTTACACGTGGTATCAGAGTCGATGGTTAACAGAACAGATAAGAGATTTTGAAAAACTGTTTTTCAAAAGCGTTTTATAAAGAAATACTTTCAAAAGTATGTTTTAAGGAGAGTATTTTCAAGAGAAAAGTTTATTTTAAAAACATAACCCCGAAGAGCCATATATCTTTCTTTCGGATTCTCGGTTTTGAATCTCTTCCTTTTTCTTTTTCAGCATGTCTGGGGAACTTGACATACCCGAGGGCATACCAATACCAGGCAAGTTTAGAAGGTATCTGGAGGCTAGGGCCACTACCGCAGGCCCAACAAATGTTCCTCCTCCCCCAGCTGCAGTCGCTCCTCCTCCTCCCCCGCCTCGCGTTGATACTTTTTCAAAGATATGCAAAGATTTTTGGGAAATGGGCGGGAAACCTTTTCACGGATCAGAGACGTTTGTTGAAGCCCGAAATTGGCTTAAGGAGGTAGAAGATCTATTTGGTATTTTCGAGATAGAAGATGAAAGGAAGGTCCAATTGGCCGCTTGGTTAATGAAGGACGAAGCCTCGTTTTAGTGGGAGGTCACGAATGGAGAGCGTCCAGTAGAGACGTGGATGGATTTCAGACATAGGTTTGAGATGAAATTTCTCTCATGAGCAGAAGAGAATTTATACATGGAAAGACTCTTTGCATTGAAGAAGGGGAATTTATAAGTAAAAGAGTACGTCAACAAGTTCAATCAGTTGGCGAGGTTTGGCTTAGACTTGGTGAACACACCTGAAAAGAAGGCCCTGAGGCTCGTTAAAGGTTTGAATGAGCCGCTACATGGGTTAGCTATGACCCACATTCCTATGGGGGCTACCTTTGAGAAACTAGCTGACATGGCACTTATGCATGAAGAGGAGAAAGGCGCTAACGCTAATAAGGCACCAGAAAAGAAAGGAGATCAAAAGAAGTCACAGCAGCAACCTAAGAAATGTGGTAAGGACAACAATAGCAAGGGAAAGAAAAGGTGCTTTAATTGTGGGACACCAGGCCATCTGAGCAAGGACTGTAGGAAGAAGAAGAAGACTGGCTGTTTCCACTGTGGAGAGGCAGGACATCTAATTAAAGACTGCCCGAGGAAACAAGGGCAAGGGCAAAGGACAGGGTCCACTTCTGGAGGGCAAATTCAGGCTCTTATGGCACCAGGGCAAGCAAAAGGGCAGATTCAGGCTCTCATGGCACCAGGACAGGAGAGAGGTAGAAACATTTCTGTTGAAAGTTTGTCTGTTTGATCATCATGTTTGTACTTTATTTGATTCTGGCACTTCACACTCATTTGTGCCTGCTTCGTTAATTGAAACAATGCACCTAAATACTAGTCTAGTTACGGATCCTATAGTAGTCTCAAATCTTATTGGTGGTTTGGCTCATCTTTCAACGATTTGTCGGGATTTGAGAGTATCTATTTTGAGCGTTGAGTTTGAATGCAACGCCTTCGTTCTTGGCTTCACGGGCTATGGATTGATTCTAGGCATGGATTGGTTATCCAGTAATGGTGTCGTCCTCTATTGTGAAAAGAGAGTGGTTAGGCTTATGACTCACCTTGGCAACACTCTCGAAATCTCTTGTGACCTCATACATTCTGTTATGCTTAGTTACCTAAAATCTCTTGATGCGTCTGTTGAAAACTTGCAGTCTGTTAGAGTAGTCCATGAATACTCAGATGTATTTGAAGAGGTGAAGGGCTTACCTCCAAAGCGGGAGATAGACTTCTACATATACCTTGTTGATAATGCAAAACCCGTATCTCTACCCATTAGACACATGGCTCCTAGGGAGAGAAAAGAGTTCAGTAAGCAAGTCAAAGAGCTGCTCGAAAAGGGGTTTATAAGGCGGAGTATTTCTGAATGGGGTGCCCCAGTAGTATTCGCAACCAAAGTGGATGGTTCACTTTGCCTATGCGTTGATTATAGGGAACTAAACAAGCTGACCAAGAAGAATAGGCACCCACTTCCCAGAATAGATGACTTGTTTGATTAGCTTGTAGGTACTTCTGTTTCTCCCAACTAGATTTGGCTACTGGGTTCCATCAGCAAAGAGTGGATGAAGACATCATTGATAAGACCGCGTTCAGAACCCCGAATGGTTTCTTCGAATGGCTTGTCATGCCTTTCGGCTTGACAAACGCATCCGCTTACTTCATTGACTTGATGAGTAGGGTGTTTAGAGAATTCCTTAATAAGTTTGTGGTGGTCTTCATAGACGACATTTTGATCTTCTTGAAGAATGAAGAAGAGCATGCTTTGCATTTAAGGGAAGTCATGGATACTCTTCGTACACATCAGCTGAAGGCCAAATTCTCCAAATGCCATTTCTGGAGAGAAGAAGTGAGGTTTCTTGGGCATGTGGTATCCAAAGAGGGGTTAGTCACGGACCCCGCAAAAGTAGTTGCGGTGCAAGATTGGAAGTTTCCACGGAATGCAACCGAAGTCCGAATCTTTCTCGGGCTAGCGGGCTTTTACCGAAAATTCATTAAAGACTTTGCTAAAATCTCAGCCCCACTCATAAGATTAACAAAGAAGAACCTAACTTTCGCTTGGGATTTCAATTGTGATATTGCTTTCCAACGTTTGAAAAGGGCTCTAACAACAGCCCCAGTTCTGACATTGCCATATGGGAGCAAGATGTTTGCCGTATACACGGATGCATGTGGTATGGGACTAGGTGTTGTCTTGATGCAAGAAGGGAAGGTAGTAGCTTATGGAGGCAGATAGTTGAAAGTACATGAGAAAAACTACCCAACCCACGATCTAGAGTTGGCTGCCATCATCTTTGCGCTTAAGTCTTGGTGCCATTATCTCCTAGGTGAGAAGTTTGAATTATATACTGGCCATAAATTGTTGAAGCACCTTTTCTCGCAGAAAGATCTTAACTTAAGATAACAAAGGTGGATGTAATTTCTGGCCTCTTTTGATTTTGAGATTTCCTATACCCCAGGCAAGGGCAATGTGGTAGCGGATGCCTTAAGTAGGAAGAAGCTGACCTTGAGTCCTCTCTTTGTAGAATGACAAAGCTTGGAATATATAGCAAACTTTAATTTTAGACCCTCCTCTGAAATTATGCCTGGTCTGTTAGTATCACTAGAGGTCCGACCTACTCTTTTGGACTCAATAGGAACCACGCAACGAGAAGACCCTCGGCTATTTGATGTGATGGAAAAGCTAGTTAGGGGTGAGACTTCTAGTCACCTCAGTAGATACTCCATCGATGATGGGGGTTGGTTGAGACGGGATGGGAGGTTATGCGTCCCACAAGTAAGGGATTTAGTGAAGACGGTTCTCGAAGAGGCGCACCATTCCAAATTGACCATACACCCAGGCAGAGACAAGATGTATAAAGATATAAAAAGGGTTTTCTTTTGGAATAGAATGAAGAGTGATGTAGCTGAGTTCGTCGCTAAGTGTTTGATATGCCAGCAAGTCAAAGCGGAGCAGAAGAAGCCCGTCTGCTTCATCCTCTCGAGGTCCCACAGTGGAAGTGGGATAGCATTTCGATGGACTTTGTTGATGGGTTGCCTAGGTCAAGAAGGGGAAATACTAGTATTTGGGTAATAGTGGACAGGCTCACTAAAAGCGCTCACTTTATACCTGTTAAAAGTAGAAGGACTGCCTCGTCCCTAGCATCCATTTATCTCGAAGAAATAGTTCGACTCCATGGGATACCCTCTACTATAGTGAGTGATCGAGATCCTATCTTTAAGAGCGAGTTTTGGAAGAGTTTGCAAGAGGCAGTAGGAACCCAATTATGCTTAAGCACAGCCTATCACCCCCAAACCGATGGTCAGATGGAAAGGGTGAACAGGGTATTAGAAGGCCCCTCGAGATTGTGCATTCTTGACTTTGGAGGGACATGGGAGGATTATCTTCCTTTGGTGGAATTTTCCTACAACAATAGCTACCAAGCCACCATAGGAATGGCGCCCTTCGAAGCTTTATATGGAAGACCGTGCCGATTACCAACTTGTTGGCGGGAGTCTATAGACAAGCTCGTACTTGGGCCAGACATGATTAAAGAGACCTCAGAAAAGGTGGACTAGATAAGAAAATGGACGCATGGCACTATCATGATTTTCATTAAGGAGTTCAACTGAATCAGTAGACCACCTGATTTTGCATTGGATAAGGAACATATACACACACTTTTTGCATACGTTCATACATCATTAGAAATCTTGTAAGGACAATGGATGCCTGTGTTTGATGGTTGAGCAGATGGATGATTGGATGATAGGATATACATTCTCCTTAACTTGGAGATTTCGGGGGCGAAATCCTTTAAGGAGGGGAGAATGTAACACCTCGTGATTTAAAATGTTAAAAATTAATGAATTTAAGAATACTTAATTTCAAATGTGAAAATTAAGGGAAACGGGTCACGCCATTGCGTTTGTCTCAGAATTCTGCTTGAGATAGAGTCCGAGTTTGCGTAAATTGGACTCCGTATGAAGAAGTTATGGCCTTCTGAAGTTTCAAATTTTAAATAAATTAAAAACAGTTCGAAATTCAAATTCAGACAGGGGAGCAGGCTGGGCGGGGATTCTCCCACCCAAGGGCCAAGGGGTCGGCCTACCCGTATAGATCGACCAGGGGGTCGACCTACCCCTCCCTCCCCCCCCGGCAGATCTGAAAGGTGATGATGTTTTGACTCAGTACTAAGTCATTAGGGCTGAGGTGTTATTCTATCTTGACTGAATGGTCTTGATTGCTTCTAGGTTAAATCTGATGGCTCTAAATTAATTAAAATTCTATATAAGCAACCTAACTCTCAACCTAAAATCACATTAATTCATACTAAGAGCCGCCATGCCGTCAATGGAGAACCTAGAGTAGTCGTCGTTCTCTTTCAACTCAAAAACAAGACAGAAGCAAGAATCAAAATAAAATCTAATCTAAATTAGGATAACAATTAGTCTACATCAAAGGCGAGCAATTCAATTTCAGAATACAGATTCTAGAAAAACAAGACTATTCTTTTGTTATGAGTATAATTTCTTTCACAAAATAATTAATTAATTTAATTGTGATAAGTTATAATTGGGATTATGAGAATATGACTTTGAATCATGTGATGTTATCATTGACAGTTTTGTTATTGTGGATCTATTTCATATGTTGAATTGTATATGTTTAACTTGATTCATCATATGCAAGTTTGGTATGTTAAATCATATGTATATGAATCTTATGCAAGTTTGGGATGTTAAATCATATGCTAGTTTATGAATCTTATGCAAGTCTGTAGGTGGATTATACACATGTTTATTAAATATATGCTAGTTTGGGATAAAATGCTAGTTTAGTAAATATGAATCTTTGTTAGTTTGGGATGTTAAATCATATGCTAGTTTATTAAATATGCATAATTGTGAATTGGCATAAAATGGCCTTAAAGGCAAACAATTAATTTGAGACATTAATTGGTATAAATTTATATACCTGAAATTATGGACATAATTTAGGTGACAATTATAGACATAAATTAATTTGGAATTTATTGACAAATTTCAATAGGGATATTAATCCAATTTGGGGTTAAATAATTATGTGTAATAATTAACCGCCTAAGACACGAGGTTAGACTCGTTTGTGGCATAAGACTGCCCGAACCCGCACGGCAAATCCAGCAACCACAAATGGTAGTCTAATGTGAGAGGTCAAAGGCATAAATTAAATGCGTAACGATTGTAAAGGCACGAGGTTAGGCGCGTTTGCGGTATAAGACTGCCCGGACCCGCCCGACAAATCCAGCAACCGCAAACGGTAGTCTAATGTGGGAGGTCTTTACAAGGTTACGGTTCTAATGAATTAAGTAACATTTAACCAGATAAAAATGTGGTGGGACATGGGGATTAAGTGGGTGGCCTGGGTGGCATGTGAAAATACGATTAGAAACACTTAACCAAGTTGAAAACATGTAAGAAGACATGAATAATAAGGGGTTAAGTGGGAAGTTCTAGTGGGGACCAAGCATAGGTGGAAAGCTTGTGTCAAACATGGGGACCCTTTTCAAACCAGTAACCCATTTAGTATCTTTGTGAGCTTGAGTTAGATCGAGGATAGGACACGCTTACTGGGTTTGATTGTAAGAGGTCAAAACGGGTTAGTGGTGACAACACAAGTCCAACAGGGTCATGTGCGTGCGTGGGCCCGGGATGGTAGGTAAGACGTTGTTGCATCGTGTAGATATAAGACATGCATCTTTAGTGGTATTGGGTTGCCACTTTGGGGAGTGATACACCCCACTGTGGGACCAGCATGGGTATCTACAAGTTAGGGAGCCGATCGCATGAGGGTAGTGGGTACAACTAGGGGAGAGAGGCGCAGGCGGCACCTAAGAAGGCAACTAGGGGTACACGAAACTACCATTATCATTATTAAGTTCTGTAGGCGGGATCAACTTTTAGGGTGACTAGTAATGGTGCAGTATAGTAATTATCCTATAGTGATTAGGAACGAGATTAACTCCAGAATATTCCTCTTTTTTGCTTTGTCATGCCTACTTGTTTCACGGTCATATCTTGTTTTACCAGTGTATGCCTTATCCTACTTACTTTAATAATTATATTGTTAAAGTTATTATACTCGCCAGACTTTGTGTCTGACCCCCTTGTTTTCGCCTCTTTTCTTCCTCCCCCCCCCCCCCAGGTTCTCTTGGTGGGACTAGTACTGGTGGAGCTTGATCGTGGATCTCTTTCTCTCTCTTTTGGAAGTGCTTGGATTGCTGAAAGTAAAGTTCATCTCATCTTTTTGATGGCTACTTGTGTTGGGGTTATGCTTTTTTTTATGTACTCAGAAAACAATTTTTCAAGATGCTTACTAAGTGTACTTGGTTTTTCTGTTGGTTTATGAAGTTGTTGTAATCAAACTATTTCTCCGCTGCAATAAATGTTGTTTTGAAAATTTTCAATTACCAATATATGTATCTGTCTTGTTATATTCTGTTCTATTCACCAATAATACTCCATGAAAGTTAATGCATTCCCTTTGAGAGTGATATTAATGGACGTGGGGTGTTAAAGTGCCATTTTCCACCCTGATCACAAATATGACTACCAAACTCCTTCACGTTGCTTAAATCGAGAATGAGCTGCAACCCTAGGTAAAAAAAACTATTGCTGCCTATTTTTAACGAATGTAACCCGCGTCGAATTTAGAAAACTATAAACCAGGATGTAGAGTTTGTGGTTAGGATCACAAATATATGAATATCATGATTTCTGGATTTTTATTTGAATTGATCTTGATTTTTGAAGATGGATTATTTTGTTGCGTAAAGAAATGAGCAACGGTGGAAATGTAATTGAGCAGGGGAATGAAAACATACGGTTAGGAAAATTTGTGGTGTATTTATAGGAAGGTTTTATATATTTTCTATTCGATTATTTTATTAATTTTTATTAAATCGTTACTTTTTCTTGTCCTTTAAAAATTCATGCAATCGCATATACTACCCAATTTCAATGAAAATTGAAATACAGCTATAGTTTGATATTACGGACACAACGAAACTTGTTTCGTCAAATTCCGCGTCCATTTGCTCATGCATCGTATTTTTAAAGTCAAATTATCGACTGTTTTTCACATTTAAATTCCGCACGACTACATACCGACCTCAAAAATCACGAAAATTGAAATCTAACAATACTTTAATATTCCGGATCCAACAAAATTAATTTCATTGAAAACGGAGGTAGTTTGCAAAAATGGTTATTTTCTAAGTCTAAAATAAACCAATAAAGTATTAATATATTTCAAAACAATTAAATTAAATATCAATAAATTCATATTATTGTATATATATTCACATGGAATATCTTAAATCTCCAAAATATGCATTCTTAGATTTATAACTCGATATTTCAAAATCTGAGTTAAATCGATATTAAGCTTATATTAAACATCCTTTAATTATATAAATAAATTGTTATAAATTATAAACGAATCCCATATCGATTATTTGGAAATTTTATTTGGACATAACTTACTATCCAACATACGAAATCTCGATTTTTCTCTTTTATTAGAAAAATATCGTTCAATAGATTCGAACATTTCTTGTTTCACAGAAATCAGACTTAAAACAGATTCTGTATATTCAATTGAAGTTCAAAACTCCATATTACGAACTACCGTGCCATTATGAGCTCGATTTAAATTATATTATACTTAGACGTTGAAACTTCGTTTAAATAATAAACTCGTTATTATAATTCAAATCCAAACTGAATTAAATCTTATAAATAATCCAATTCACACAATATTGTGAATTCCACTATTTCTGACTATTTCGGAAATAAATATATTATTCTATTATTTATATTAATTAAATATTCAATACTATTTAATTAAACAACTATTTAAATATCTAAATTACTATTTAAATAATTAAATAAATAACCGTAAAAGTACGGGACGTTACATTCTTCCCCTTTAAAATAATTTCGTCCTCGAAATTGTTAAGGTAGAAAACAGACCTTATTAACTGGGTCAAAAATTATTTGTTTACTTCTTAAATTTCAGTTTCACTGTACCAATTATTTTCAATTAAATATTAATTCATTCTTATTAACGAAAATTTTCAAAAATCCTGAAATTTTTCCAACACCTTAAAGTTTCGAAAAATTTCGCCAGCGTTTCCTTTGTATGACTCAATCGGTACAACTACAACTCGCCTCTCTAGGCCTTATACAATCCAAAAGAAAATCAAAACACCAATCAGCTTGCCAAGTCGGCTCACAAAAATCTTATACTCATATAAAATATAAACTTGTACCTTTTTATCGGGCATATCATTTGTTTCTTTCGATCTGCTACTAATTCAACATATACCAACGTCATCCCAATCAAACTCCAATCAATTTCTCCTCAACACAGTTATTCGCTTATACCCAAACCAAATCCCATTTCAACTCAAGTTCCATTTTCTTAAATCATCAATCCAATATACTTAACCCAGTCAAGTTTCATTCCCACATTTCATTAACTAATTTATTTCTCTAAGCAGTTATCTTCATCTCAGAACTCTAATCTGATTTTCATTTCAAGAATCAAACCATTTCAATTCACATGGATCCAATCATATTCCAAAGTCAAATTTTACTCGATTTCATTCTATTTTAATTCAATTGCCACTTAACTGGTCTTCAATTCAATTCCTGTTGCTTTCACAAATTTTTATTTAAATTTGTTTTTAATTCAAACAGTTTCTTCCTGGGGGTTTTAAACAGTTTACCATATAAAAAATCAAACTTTCGTTTTCAGGATCCAAAACAACTCGTTTCCTCAATACAATTCAAAATTATTACTTTTGGTAGTAATCCGTCACTCAGAACTCGAAAATGAACACTGATGATGTGGCCAGCATCATCAAGGTTATTTCCCAGAGACCGAAGTGAGTTCGATACTATATCGCCTTCAAAACTCATTCTTAAACAATTTCATTTTGAAATTATTTTAAAATATCCTTCTCAATGTTTGTAAAACAACTTAAAATCTCCTAGGATTTTAAAATTCTCATATATTTAATCCAAATCCATTTACAAACACTTCTTCAAATTTCAGAGTTGTAATTTCAATTCTGATTTAAATTCAGATTTAATTCATTTCATAACACTTATCCGAATTCTGATTGGTTATTTACATAACCATTTCACTCTTTATAATCTTATTCGATTAAAATAACAAACAATACATCTGATATACTATAATAATTCCAATATTAATCATTCTTTTATATCAAAATATAATTTAGGTAAAATTATTTCGTTTACCCTATTTTCAAAACATACAGTGTCAGTTCATCGTATTCAAGTGTTTAGAAACTCCTACCGATATGATGGATCAAACTGATTGACCAGAATTCAAAAGCCACTCAACCAATAAATCTCCACAATATAAAATCATTTTAGATTAAATAACAAATACGCGCTCATATATATAAACTCAAACTCGATCTAGGGTATTACTAACCCCATTTCTATTGAATTACGCCACAGAGCCAAGGTAATCACTTAACCTTCAGCTCTGATACCACTGTAACGAACTGGGGTTTTCGAGTAGGCTTTTCAACCATCCTCTCACCCCCAAGGTAGCATGCTAACGTCCCACTATGGCTTACAGAGGTACCCCAACACCTTATTTTACGGCCAACCTCTCGACTAGACCAACCCCCATTTTCGGGACATGTAGGTGTAAGATCTCTCGTTCGACACCTGACACGCAGCGAGAATCCCTATCATGCATCTCTCAGCTTATGCTAGCAACAAGGACGGGTGTAAGTAAATAATTTAAAATAATTGAGAAAATAAATGATATCTCATAGGACCACGCCGTATAATACGGAACGAGTTTTTCACTTATGAGAATCCAAAACACTTTATTTAACATCAAAAATCCTTTTGCAAGAAACTATCATCTTTTTATTAGAACTCATTTGATATTATAACAGTGTCTATCAACCACAACTAAATAATCAACTAGCAGAACGTTTTCATCTCACGTTCCACATACAAAATATATAATTAAAAACCATGGATGCTTACTGGGTAATGGATTCCAACTTGCAAGGTATGGGACCATCTTTCGACAGTGTATCTCTAGAGAGAAATACACCGGGTTCAACAAGAACATCTTGTAAGCCAGCCTAAATGTGACGGCCCGCCCCGCATTAGCCTGCATTCTAATGAAATTGCGCTGTGCCAATGCCCGACCAACACGGGATGGTCGCCAAAGAAAGGAAACTTAACGGTGAACTAACAAAGAACCTGTACAATGTCTCACAACGCATGGAATAAAATATAATAATAACATACTTTGACATAAAACAGATGAGACAATGCATAAACTGAAAACTAAACATCGTACCAACGGAAAATCCATGTAACACCCCACCTCCGTTAAGGTCACTCGCAAAGGGAATGCCTTAACTTTGTTAAAAACTAAACATCGTAGCCCGGTTCTGCCAATGCCCGACAAAAGTCTGGTATGAGCGATAAGCAGCAAAATAGAACAATAACAGGTATACTAAACCATACCTGAACCTGGACCTGCAACCAAAGAGTTAGCACAACATACTGTACAATACTTTAAGGTTCCACAAACATATGGTGTAAAGGATATGAGGGTGGGGTGTGCATGTCATAGTGATGGCAAACAATCAAGCATAGCAACTATCCTCACATCTCTCACTCAGTGCGTAAAGCATACGATATTCACCACTTTGATCACCTAAATCCTTGCTATGATCACTCTGCCCCATGGAGTCATGGCGATTCCACTGCACTGATCCATAGCCCCTAGTCCTTGCTATGTCCACTCTGCCCCATGAAGTCATGATGACTTCACCGCACTGGCTCATAGCCATGCTACGATCACTCTGCCCCATGGACCCCACTGCACTGATCCGTAGCCTAACATCCGTGTTGGTGGTGAATCAAAGTTATGGACGTCAATGACCCCTTAACACACATCCCGCAGCAAAGCCTAACTCCTGAAGTTAACTCGTTGGTTCCCATCTGGATCATGAGTACAAACTTCTCCTTTGGACTACCTTTGCATCTCGGGTTTTGGTCTCCTCCGGATTGGTTCTGTTCTCCACTTCTCTTCGCTTCAGATCGTACTCCTGGTTCGGTTCGTGGTTCACGCCTCAAGTCCACGCTCTTCGGTTCGGATCGTGACACTCTACCCATGCCAGATCGATTCATGATTCCAACTCCTAGACGTGATCCTCCTTCCCTATACTGGCTCGTGACAATGCTCCAGGCTCGTGAGTCTTCAGTTGGCTCGTGATGCATCAGATCGTAGCTTCTGGTTCGTGGTTGGTACTTCAATTCGGGTCAGAGATCTTCAGATGCGAGCGGATCATGACTAGCGGTTCGGGTCGTGGAGCTATCCAGGTGGGCGAGTCGGTTCATGTACTCTAATGCGAGCGGATCGGGGTCGTGGACACCATTCACGATCGGTCAGGGTCGGGTAGGGGCGATCCGATCCGGTTCTGGATCATTTCCTGCAACTTCTTCAGTGACTGTTTTTACGCCACACGACGGCGTTTTCGAGCATTCTAATTGTTCTAAACAATAACAAAGCATACCATACAGTCATAGCAACATGTTGAATTGACCACAAACTCCAAAACCACAATTTGATATGTTAAAATGAATCAAACATACCCAAAAACTCATATTTTCCCCTTAAGCATGTTTAAGCAAATATAATGGTAGGATTAACAAAACTTAACCAAACCAACACAAACTTCTAACAGAGGTCTATAATAATATTTAAGAATTTATAAACATTTTTCCAGAATTTAATCATGTAAGATTTCACTAATTATCACTAATCACCCTAATTAACTGTAATTAATGAGGAACTATGCAAATCACTCACCTTTGCCACAAATAAAAATTTCAGAACTGAAACTCCACTGATTTGGGTGAATACTGATGTCTAACAGCAGCTCCAACCTTGCTTTGGTGTTATTCCTCCTTAATTTGGTGTAAGTTAGGCAAATCCTTAACCCTAATTGCCCTTAAATACCCTAAATCCTGAAATCACCCAATGGGCCTAGCTGCTAATCGCCCGGTTAAGCCCAATTAAGCTGTTTTTCACCCTCAAAACCTTATTTCATCAATATCTCCCAAACGGTAAGTCCGTTTTTCACATATGACCACTCCACGGAAATGTAAACCATCATCCGTATCTAATGGAAGTGGTTTTAGGTCAAAATTCATTACTAATCAAAAGTTAGGCCAAAACAAGATCAGCTAGGGGAAAAACGGTCATTTAAAAATCGGCAAAATCATGAACATGGGAAATGACCCCAATAGTCGTCTCCCAAAGTTACACGACCATACGACTTCACATGAAAAAGAAATAAATATTTTATGATCCTCCGATGCGTAGAATGTGGGTCGTTACATTCTCCCCTTTAAGAAATTTCCTCCCCGAAATTCCTTAACCTAAATATACAAAAGATCCCGCATGCCTACCAATCATTAACAAAACAATAAAGCATACAAAACAACACAACAAGCCTATCCTAGCATGCGGTTTACTAACAAGGGAGTACTATACCGATATAAAAACCTTGCCAGGCAAAGAGTTCTGGATTCTTCCTTCTTATGTTCTCCTCTGTTTCCCAAGTACAGTCTTCCTCATCATCACCCCACTTGACTTTGACGAGTTTCACCGCCTACCTTCGAAGCTGCTTCTTATCATTCCCAACAATATGCATAAGCCTGCGGTTCCCAACCGCCTCAGGTTCAACCTCGATATCGTCCAACTGATCCGGTGAAATAATCATATTGGGTCGTGCAGAATTTTCTTAATTGGGAAACATGAAATACATTATTAACTCTTGCCATCTTCTCCGGTAATTCAACTTTATACGCCAAATTCCCAACTTGCTTGAGAACTGGGAATGGATCAACAAATCTTGGTGTTAACTTGCCATTCCTGCCAAATCGTACCATGCTCTTTAACGGAGAAATCTTGACAAACACCAAGTCCCCAATGGAGAACTTTAAATCTCTTCTCCTCTTATCAGCATAACTCTTTTGCCTATCTTGGGTAGCCTTCATTCATTGTCGGATAACTTTGATCTTATCTGAGGTTTCTCTTATCACATCTGGCCCAAGCACAAATTTCTCACCGGTTTCTAACCAACATGACGGTGAGTTGCACGGTCTTCCGTACAAAGCTTCAAATGGAGCCATACCAATAGTGGATTGATAACTATTATTATATGCGAACTCCACTAGATATAAATGGTCATCCCATGATCCACCAAAATCCAATATACAAGCTCTTAAGGGTTCTTCTAATATACGATTCACCCTCTCTATCTAACCGTCGGTTTGAGGATGATACGCGGTACTGTGATGTAATTCTGATCCTAACGCCTCTTGTAAGCTCTTCCAAAATCCACTAGTGAACAACGGATCTCGGTCACTCACAATGCCTTTAGGTATTCCATGAAATCTCACTACCCACTTCATATATAGTTCCGCTAACTTAGTTGCTGTTCTATTCGACTTGATAGGTATAAACCTTGCACTCTTAGTCAATCGGCCCACAATCACCCAAATGCTATCATGGCCCAATCTAGTTCTTGGTAACCCATCAATGAAATCCATTGAGGCTAGTTCCCATTTTGGAATTTCTAATGGTTGTAACAAACTGCTAGGCTTCTTTTGTTCAGCTTTAACTAGCTGGCAGTTCATGCGTTTGGATATAAACTTCCCAACGTCTCTTTTCATCCCTTCCCAGTAGTAGGTTTGCTTCATGTCTCGATACATTTTGTTACCGCCGGGATGTATAGTCAGTTTTGAGTGAAGACATTCTCTAAGCACTTCATCTCTCAATCCATTCACGTCGGGCACAACCAGTCTTCCATTCTTTCTAAGCCATCCATCTCGATCAAGCCCATACTTGTTCATCTCTTCGTCGATTCCCATCTCTAACTTTGAGATGCTTTCCAATAGGTTAGGATCATCCCTCAAGCTGGAACCAATCCGCTCAATCAAAGTGGGTCTGATCGTCAAACTTGCTAACATTTCTAGATCCAATTCGCACTTTGGTCTGAAATCATACCCAGCGATGTACTCCAGTTGCTTCCATTCTAGAAACATAGCCCATAAACTGGCATGTCTCCCACTCGATGCATCAGCTACCGCATTGCCCTTTCCTGGTGTATATGCGATATCAAAATCATAGGAAGCCAAGAATTCTAACCATTTTTACTGTCGGAGATTTAGATCCTTCGGAGAGAAAAGATACTTTAATGATTTATGATCGGTAAACAACTCGAATCTTTCTCCCAAGAGGTAATGTCTCCACATCTTCAATGCGAACACGATCGCTGCCAATTCCAAATCGTGGGTAGGGTATCTTTTCTCGTGCGGTTTCAGTTGCCGACTTGCATAAGCTACAACCCTACCTCCTTGCATCAGTACAACACCTATCCCGGTACCACATGCATTTGCATATACTGTCATCTCTTCATTCCCCTTAGGAATGACTAACACTGGTGCACATGCCAACTTTTCCTTTAGAATCTTGAATGAATTCTCACACTTTTCGTCCTAGACGAAAGCTTGATTTTTCTTACTCAACTGAGTCAATGGTGCTGCTATCTTGGAGAAGTCTTGAATAAACTTGCGATAATATCCAGCTAATCCCAAGAAACTTCTTATGTCCATTGCATTCTTGGGCGTAGACCAATCCTGTACCGTAGCCACCTTTGCAGGGTCCACAGCTATACCATTCTCTGAAACAACATGGCCCAAGAATCTCACTTCCCTTCTCCAGAAGTGACACTTAGAATACTTCGCTCTCAATTGGTGTTTTCTCAACACCTCCATCACTATCCTCAACTGTTCCTTTTGTTCTTCCTCTGTCCTTGAATAAACCAAGATATCGTCCACGAACACAAGAACAAACTTATTCAACTGATCCCTGAATACCCTATTCATAAGGTCCACAAAATATGTTGGTGCATTGGTCAACCCGAATGGCATGACCAACTGCTCATAAAATCCAGACGATGTCCGAAATGCCGTTTTAGCTATACTCTCAACTTCCACTATAAGCTGATGAAAACCTGTCACGAGATCCAACTGGGAGAACACTCTCGCATCACTCAACTGATCAAACAAATCACCAATCCGCGGTAGAGGATACTTACTCTTCCTTGTCACCTTATTCAACTAGCGGTAGTCCACACACAATCGAAAGGAACCATCTGCTTTGGTAGCAAACACAACTAGTGCGCCCACTCAGAAACACTTCTTCTGATAAATCCCTTTTTCAACAGATCGCTTACTTGCATCCCAAGCTCTTGCTGCTCCCCTGGTGCCATACGACGAAGTGGCATTACTATAGGTTTGGCATCTTTCACTAAATCAATACGGAACTCAATCTCTCAGTGTGGTGGAAGTCCAGTCACTTCCTCGAAGACGTCCGGATTATGGCCAGCCATGGGCACATCTGACAACTCATCATGCGGGATGTCGAGGGAATTTAGAAAACTAGCCATTACCCCATCACTAGATAGACCACCAAACACTACCCTCTGCCCATCATCCGCTCTAACTATCACCAAAAAGCCCTCACAATCTACCACCACCCCGTATCTTTGGAGCCAATCGACTCCCAAAATAATGCCAAACCCAGTAAAGCCTAAAACAAAGCAATCACAAGCAAACATACATCCATGACTCGATAAAACCACACTACGACAAATCATGCTAAGGCTAGTCGAACCACACATCGAGTTCGTCACCGCTAAAGGTCTGTCAACTATCTCGGGTTCCAATCCCAACCTATCTACCAGGTCACTAGATATAAAGGAACGGGAAGCTCCGGTATCAAACAATATTCGAACAGGAACATCATAAATAGAAAGCATACCTTGAATGACGATATTCTTTCCTTTCTCCGCCGCAGTTGGGGCATTCGAAGAAGAAGGAACGACATTAATAGCATATGCTTTCACAATCTGCTTTTCTTTATGCGGTTGCGGACACTAATCCTTGTGATGTCCCACTTGGCCACAGTTGAAGCACTTCCTGTCCGCTGACTTTGCTCGACATTCTTTAGCATAATGGCCCTTCTTGCCACAGCTAAAGAACTTAACATCTTTCTTATTCTTCTTCTTCTGGCCATCCTTGGTCTGATTATGCTTTCTCTTATTCTGAGAACCATTCTTGCCTCCACCGCTTGCTTGCGACTTTGGCTCTTCTGCAGATGCAACCTCAGTCTTCAGCTTAGTGTATAGACTCTCTGATCTCAACGATTTCCCCACAATCGATTCAAACGTCTCATCGATGTGGTTAATAAGCCTTTCCCCCAAGTACCCATACAAGCCAGTTATGAACTTTTCGTTCTTCTTCTCGGCAGTGTCGATAAGGGATAATCCATACTTCGATAAAGTATCGAACTCAGCAATATATTCCGAGACTGCCCTATCATTCTACTTAAGCTCCAAGAACTTTCTAAACAATTCTTATTTCTGAGCAGCTGGAATAAACTTATCGCTAAAGCGGGTCTTGAATTTATCCCAAGTAACTTGATCCTCTGGAGTAGCTACATTAATAGCATTCCACCAATTCACCGCCCGTCCTTGCAGCCGTCGGGATGCTAGCCTTCTCTTCATCGCATCCTCGACACCCAAGTCTTCGAAGATACGCTCACAGCTATCTAACCAATCCTGAACATCCGTAGCCGACTCCATTCCGTGGAACGGTTTCCCACCAAGACTAGTGTAGTCCTTACAGAGCTTGGCGAAATCGGCCCTAGGCGCCTGCACCGCTGCACCACCACCATTTGCAGCGTTAGGAGCTGCCTCTGAACATCTCTAAGCATCTCTCTCACGAGATTTGTGAACATCGTCCTCATATCAGGAGCATTCCCATTATTAGCTCCTCTACCAGTACCCCTAGTATATTGGCTATCGTTCAACCAGTAAGGTGAAAACGATTAACCATCCCTTTAGTGGTGCTAGTGCAATGCGACTTCATCCTTAAATATACTAATAGTATATATATATATAGCTTTTGAAAACCAAAATATCACAAATACGTTCTCTCATATACGTACTATCTCTCTCTGGTGTCTTTCCCTAGGTCAACTACGCAACCTAGAGCTCTGATACCAAGTGTGGCGGCCCGCCCCGCACTAGCAGGCATTTCTAATGACAGTGCGTTGTGCCAATGCCCGACCAACACGGGACGGTCGCCAAGGAAAGGAAAAGAAAGGAAACTTAACGGTGAACTAACAAAGAACCTGTAGAATGTCTCACAGCGCATGGAATAAAATATAATAATAACATACTTTGGCATAAAACAGACGAGATAGTGCATAAGCTGAAAACTAAACATCGTAGCAACGGAAAATCTAGATACAGCTTATGTTCCACTTCATCATTATTACAACTTTAAAAGTGTCTCTAAAGCAAAAGAAAGGAAAGGTACACTACTAATGCCCAAAGTAGCAACCAGCAGCGACATAGGAAGAATATATAGAGAATAGTATGTATAAGCCTCTTGCTCGTCTCCGGACAGTTACTGGTGCACAACCAGCTAACTTATCTCTAGTCTACCCGTTTAAGAGCACCCAGAGTAATAAGAAGAGACATAAAACTCTGGGTCAGACAAAAGTCTGGTATGAGCGATAAGCAGCAAAACAGAACAATAACAGGTATACTAAACCATACCTGAACCTGGACCTGCAACCAAAGAGTTAGCACAACATACTGTACAATACTCTAAGGTGCCACTAACATATGGTGTAAAGGATACGGGGGTGGGGGTGTGCATGTCATAGTGATGGCAAACAATCAAGCATAGCAACTATCCTCACATCTCTCACTCAGTGCGTAAAGCATACGATATCCACCACTTTGATAACCTAAATCCTTGCTATGATCACTCTGCCCCATGGAGTCATGGCAACTCCACTGCACTGATCCATAGCCCCTAGTCCTTAATATGTCCACTCTGCCCATGAAGTCATAACGGCTTCACTGCACTGGCTCATAGCCATGCTACGATCACTTTGCCCCATGGAGTAATAACCACCCCACTGCACTGATCCGTAGCCTAACATTCGTGTTGGTGGTGAATCAAAGTTATGGACGTCGATGACCCCTTAGCACACGTCCCACAGCAAAGCCCAACTCCTGAAGTTAACTCGTTGGTTCCCATCTGGATCCTGAGTACAAACTTCTCCTTTGGACTACCTTTGCATCTCGGGTTTTGTCTCCTCCGGATCGGTTCTATTCTTCACTTCTCTTCGCTTCGGATCATACTCCCGGTTCGGTTCGTGGTTCACGCCTCAAGTCCACGCTCTTCGGTTCGGATCGTGATACTCCACCCATGTTGGATCGGTTCATGATTCCAACTCCTAGTCGTGATCCTCCTTCCCTATACTGGCTCGTGACAATGCTCCAGGCTCGTGAGTCTTCAGTTGGCTCGTGGTGCATCGGATCGGAGCTTCTGGTTCATGGTTGCACTTCAATTCGGGTCAGAGATCTTCAGAGGCGAGCGGATCGTGACTAGCGGTTCGGGTAGTGGAGCTATCTAGGTGGGCGAGTCGGTTCGTGTACTCTAATGCAAGCGGATCAGGGTCGTGGCCACCATTCACGATCGGTCGGGGTCGGGTAGGGGCGATCCGATCTGGTTCTGGGTCATTTCCTGCAACTTTTCCAGCGATTGTTTTTATGCCACACGACGGCGTTTTCGAGCATTCTAACTGTTCTAAACAATCACCAAGCATACCATACGTTCATAGCAACATGTTGAATTGACCACAAACACCAAAACCACAATTTGATATGTTAAAATGAATCAAACATACCCAAAAACCCATATTTTCCCCTTAGGCATGTTTAAGCAAATCTAATATTAGGATTAGCAAAACTTAACCAAACCAACCCAAACTTCGAACAGAGGTCTATAATAATATTTAAGAATTTCTAAATATTTTTCCAGAATTTAATCTTGTAAGATTTGGCTAATTATCACTAATCACCCTAATTAACTTTAATTAGTGAGGAACTATGCAAATCACTCACCTTTGCCACAAATAAAACTTTCAGAACTGAAACTCCACTGATTTGGGTGAATACTGATGTCTAGCATCAGCTCCAACCTTGCTTTGGTATTATTCCTCCTTAATTTGGTGTAGGTAAGGCTAATCCTTGATTAAACGGTGATTAAGGATGGTTCTAGATGTTGGAGGCCATTGTTAGGATTTCTATGATGTATGTGGCAGCTGGAAAATGAGTAAAAACCGAAATACCTAACCCTAACAGCCCTTAAATACCCCAAATCCCGAAATCCCCCAATGGGCCTAGCTGCTAATCGTCCGGTTAAGCCCAATTAAGCTGTTTTTCACCCTCAAAACCTCAATTCATCCATATCTCCCAAACGGAAAGTCCGTTTTTCACATATGACCACTCTATGGAAAGGTAAACCATCATCTAGATCTAATGGAAGTGGTTTCAGGTCAAAAAATCAAAAGTTATGGCCAAAACAAGATCACCTAGGGGCAAAACGGTCATTTAAAAATCGGCAAAAATCGTGAACATGGGAAATGACCCCAATAGTCGTCTGCCAAAGTTACACGACCATATGACTTCACACGAAAAAGAAATAAATATTCTATGATCCTCCGATGCGTAGAATGCGGGTCGTTACACTAAACATGACCGGTCACTCACTTTGCTTAAGTGTACCGAATGTATTATCACCAATGGTTGGGATAAGCAACCGTTTCCTGAAAGGAGTAGCATCGAAATATGTTAAAGAAGTAAATGAAAATTCTCTAGATCAGGTGACAGTATGCCCTAATTGGGAGCTACCCACTTAGCCATGTGACCTACCCGATTTTACACCATTTCCTGGTTGTGAGGCTAGAGGCCATAATGTATCTTTTTGACCGATCACAACTTTATTTCTTTGAATGCCACATCGTCATACCTGCCAAATCACAAATTGATTTCTCCAAAAATATTACGGGTATACCGCTAAGAGAAACGAATTCCTCCACCACCAAATGTAAATATGTTTGAAGAGATCAGTTTATGCAATCTATTAAATATACTCTGTCAGACATTCTTCCATACTTGTTGTCCTGGGACTGGAAAAACCGAAGATACTATTCTGTAAACCCATCTTAGGCAATTTCTACCTAGGATTTTCCAGAACAACCCTTGCACAAACTCCGTCTTCAATTATCTTCATCATATTTGATTCACAACGCTAATGCCCATACGGAGTGGTGTTCAGACAATAAATCTGGCCCCGGTCTCTCCGTATTGACAACAGAAAAATAGCCAAAATTTTGATAATCGGTTATTTTACTATCAAAGGAAAACATACATAAACACAATGATCTTATTTCTAGATGGAAATTTTATCAATCAATCATAAATCAACATTTTTCCCTTTAAATTAATTTATCATTAATTTATTCATTTCTCCATTTCCCATTTTTCATATATTCATAAATCCTTATTTTCTAAATTTAGAAAATATATTTTATTAACATTGGAAAACATTCCCATTTCTTATTCATGCATTACTATCTTTCCATATCTATCAGTCTCTAACTGTAAACTAGTGAGAGAATAATTCCCTGAATATCAACCCCGAAAACCAAAACCAACATCAGATCAACACTCGGAAAACCATTCAACTTAACTAATCTACAGTCAGTTTCTAATTTCCTTAACCCGAATTAAATCTTCTCATCAAACCATTGCTCACACAACTCTTGGATTCTGTTTATGAATCCATTTCTTTTATGAAAAACATTGGTTATAACGATAACGTTATAATCCCTACTTTCAAAATATCTAACTTCAAAATATAATTGTTATCCATTAATCCGAATAAATAATAATTTATTAATTTATTAAATAAATACAACTTGATTTAAAAGCGGAAAGTAAATAGTACTTTCCCGAATTCGATATAATCGAATTTCAACATATAACTCTCTTTCGAATAATCTGTATTCGATAACTCCCTTTCGAATAACCTATATTCGATTAACGTTCTGAACTTCAGAATAATTTACCATTTCAGGTCAACGCACTTTCTAAATTCATTTTTGAATTTAGTACTTCCCAACAATTAATAGTTCTTTTTTATAACTATTTTAAATCTGCATAATGTTTGCCTTTAAATTATTATTCACTTTAAAACGTGAATATTATTCCTTTGCAGAAAACTGGACTCGTTTTATCATATCGAAACTTGATTTCATAATTTAAATACTTGGTTCAAATTCCAATTATCGAGTCATTTTTATAACCTCTTATTCACATTTCATTTTATTTATCAAATCTCGTTTACATGTCAACTTCATAGTTAATTTTATTTAATAATTTTATAATTCTTTATCGCCTTTATATTCGATTATAAAATATCGGTTTCTAGCCGAATATTAATTATCTTGTCAAATCCCGATTTATTCAATATATAACTTCTTAAAATAAATTATTTTTTAACATTTGGTCTAGTAGAATTCTAATCACAAATCTTTATGGATTTTATTTTAATCCTATTCGCATTTCGAACATCGAAATAAATTCCATCGTAAAACAATTCCCAATTTCCCGTTCTAAACTCATTGCTAAATTTACAATCCAAATTTTCCAATGATAATTATTTTTATTTCATTTATAAACATTGTTTATAAATCACACTACTTGTTTTTATTATTAAACAAGTTATATATTTCTAGCCCATTCGAAACTCTGTTTCTATTTTTAAAATAGATTTTCCATTTTCAAATTCAAATTCCATCCTTTATAATTCCCATTATAAATGTTAAGTTTACATTCCATTTTCAAATATCGGTGTTAAAATCGATTTTTACTTCTCTATATAAATTCAGACTTATATTTTCGTTTATCCAATGATACATATTTTTCTTAATTTATAAACATCGTTTATAAATTATTATACTCAATTTATCTGTTAAAACAGATTTCTGCAAAATATTTACTTTAAATCAATTTTCCCATAATTCTTTTATAACTGGCAATTCCCTTTTTAAAATTCTATTTCCCAAATATTATACTCCATATACCCATTTATTTACCTCTTATTACCTTCATTCAGTATTTATACCAAAATGTTCTTTTAAAACTTCCATATATATGTTAATAATTTCTATATAGAAGTTCTTATTTAATTTCCCAAATAATTCCTCTTTATAAAATCCATTGATTTTATATAAATATTTTATTTTCAATAAATACTTTGAAATTTCCCTTTTCACATTCCAGTATTTCTTATGGTATCTAAAATACCAAATAACAAGACCAGTGTCATCATAATCAATCACAGATTATATATCACATCATATATCACAATATATGAAACAAATTGCATTATAAATATTGAGGAATCCAGTTGGATCCCTCCAACCTGTTTTCCTGCATCCACAGATGTTAAACAATATAAATAACATCAATTTCATTTCAATATAAAAGATTCTGATGAACAGAATCAATATATGATTGACGATGTATATATATAAGTAGATCTATAATTTCAACCAATTAATTAGAAGTTCAACCAGACAATCATCACACAGCAATCAATCATCATTTATCAATACTAAATTACGTTTATAAGAATATAAACTGGACAGAGTTAGTGAGTTTACTTACGTTGGTAGTTTATCGTTAAATAACGATAAACTGTCTTTGATTCATACGGATGTTTTATTTTGTCGTAAATTGTAACAAGCTCCAAACCAATTCCATTGGGTAGCCTTTGTCGATACAATCCCAACTGATCCTATTTCGCTTAATTTGGTTAACATATGGAAAAGTTATTCATTTTACAAGTTATTACACATACACACATTATTTAGATTAATAATTAAATTAATTAAAAATCCTTAATTACCCTTATATAAATTTGGCCAATTAATACCTATTCTCCTTCCTCATAGAGTTCGAACCCGCATTCCTTTCTTAGCCATTTCTCAAACTTCCACTCTAAACCGCACCTTCACCATAACCTTAAAATTAAAACTAAAATTACCAAAATAAATCTCATCAACTCCTCATCATCTCCATACCATTTTCACGCAACTCGACTTCCCCAACAAAATTGCTCGTGCTCCCTCACAGTGCCAGCTACAAGAACTCACGAACAATTTTAACATCGTATAAGCCAAAACTTTGCCAAACCGTGCCATTTTTCACCCTCATCACAAATATGACTACCAAACTCCATCATGTTGCTTAAATCAAGAATGAACTGCAACCCTAGGTCAAAAAAACTATCGCTGCCTCTTTTTGAGCGAATGTAACCCGCGTTGAATTCAGAAAACTGTATACCAGGATGTAGAGTGTGGGTTTAGGATCACAAATATATGAATATCATGATTTCTGGATTTTTTTTTTGATTGATCTTGATTTTTGAAGATGCATTATTTTTTTGTGTGAAGAAATGAGAGACGGCGGAAATATAATTGACCAGAGGAATGAAAACTTAGGGTTAGGAAAATTTGTGGTGTATTTATAGGAAGTTTTATATATTTTTTATTCAATTATTTTTTTAATTTATATTGAATCATTACTTTTGTTTGTCGTTTAAAAATTCGTACAATCATATACACCGTCCAATTTTAATGAAAATGGACATACATCTACAGTTTTATATTACGGACCCAACGAAACTTGTTTCGTCAAATTCCAAGTTTGTTTGCTCACACAGCGTATTTTTAAAGTCAAATTATCGACTGTTTTTTACATTTAAATTCCGCACAACCACATACTGACTCCAAAAAACATAAAAATTGAAATCTAATAATAATTTAATATTCGGATGCAACAAAATTAATTTCTTCTAAAACGGAGGTCGTTTGCAAAAATGACTATTTTTTAAGGCTAAAAATAAACCAATCAAATATTAATATATTTAAAAACAATTAAATTAAATTTTAATAAATTCATATTACCGTATATATATTCACATAGAATACCTTATAGCTCCAAAATATACACTCTCAGATTTATAACTCGATAATTCAAAATCCGAGTTAAATCGATATTTAATTTATATTAAAAATCCTTTTATTATATAAATAAATCGTTATAAATTATAAACGATTTCCATAGCGACTATTTGGAAATTTGATTTGGACATAACTCACAATCTACCAGACGAAATCTCGATCTTTCTCTTTTATTAGAAAAATATCGTTCAACAGATTTGAACATTTCTTGTTTCACAGAAATCCGAGTTAAAACGGATTCTGTATATCCAATTGAAGTTCAAAACTCTGTATTAGAACTACCGCGTCATTACGAGCTCGATTTAAATTATATTATAATTATACGTTCAAACTTCATTTAGATAATAAATTCGTTGTTATAATTCAATTCTAAACTAAATTAAATCTTATAAATAATCCAATTCACACAATATTGCAAATTCCACTATTTCCAACTATTTTGGAAATAAATATATTATTCTATTATTTATATTAATTAAATATTCATTATTATTTAATTAAACAACTATTTAAATCTCTAAATCACTATTCAAATAATTAAATAAATAAATTATTGTACCTAAAAATACGGGACGTTACAAAGTATGTACCTGTAAAAAGGGTTTTTGTACTTGGCAGACCATGTTATGTGATATTATGCACTTGACTGGCTAGGTTGCTAAAATTCTCGTGCCAGGAGGGTTAAGATGAGGAAATTTGTACTTGGCGGACCAAGTTCTAAAGTTCTTATGTTTAGTGAATTCATTTAAAGAATCTCAATAACCTGTAGTTCAAGTTTTGAAAATTTGTGGATCAGAGCCCAAAGTTGTGAACCGGAGTTCAAAATTTATGCTTGACTAATCAAGTGGGGATCGGAGTCCTAACTTTATACTTGGCGGACCAAATGTGGAGCTGGATTGTATACTCAACTAACTGAGTGTGGAACTGAGTTGAAGCCCTTTTTTATACTTGGAGGACCAAGTGTAGACCGGAGTCCTAAAGTATTCTTTATTGATACCAGAGAAGTACAACAGTCAATAATCTAAACTCCGAGCACGATCGGAGACTACAAGTCGGTTTCGTGCATGTGTGATCTGACGTTGCCTCTTTGATTACAAGTAAAGAAAGTAAAAAAGGTGAGAAATTGCCAGCAATAAGAACAAATATAAGTAATAGTCTGGAGTCCAGAAAAGCTGAAAGGGTCTGCAATGCCGTATTAGTTGATTATAATTCCTTGGGGGCGTCCTAGCCTTTCCCTATCCTGTGATGTAGTAGGGAGCTGAGCGTGTGGTGCTTCTGTGGATGATTCCTGACATACTGCGGTGCTTCGCCGCGCCTGACGCATGCTTCAATCGGATATCGAAACTGCTTGCAACGGTTGATGTCATGACCTGGCAGTTCATGGAATAAAAGTACTAATAAAGGATTGCCAGTTTCGCAATCGGGTCCCTCGTGGAAGGCTTTTGGAAGGGCGCAGTTTCATGGATGTCGATATAAATCCTTTCCAAGCCATGAGTGAGATTATTGTAAGTTGGGAACTTTGGCTCGAAGCGAGGTTGTGTATTCCGATTGTCCTAAGATTTACCCTTTCCTTTATCGGGGGTGGACATTCCTACGCCCGCTGGAGAGTTGACTTGATGCACGAGTTTTTCATCTCGGGAGTCTTCCTGCCTCGGAAACCTTTCTGCTTCAAAGTAGAATTCAGCGGGATCCCTCGGCAGGTCTCGTCGTAATGAGATTTTGAAGTCGGTTTTGTCAAGAATGCCAGAGACAACGGCCGTTAGAACAAGGACAGATTCGGCCTATCAATGGAGGCCACCGCCACGTTGAATCTTTCAAGAAACTTGCGTAGAATTTCGCATGTCCTCTGCCTAACAGCCATCAAAGTTGTACAATCCTAGGCTAGGCGATATGAACTTTGAATTGCTTAACGAAATTCCCAACCGAGAGGTTTCAACTGTTAATAGGTTCGGGTTCCAACTGTCTAAACCACAAAGCAGCAATGTCTGTTAGATAAAGCAGGAAGCACTTCGCCATAACGATGTCTGAAGCCCAAAGTACTTCCGTATGACGCATGTAGCGCATAAGATGAACTATAGGATCCTTCCTACCGTCGAAAGCTTCTAACATCGACAATTTGAAGTCCGATGGGTTTTGAGAATTCCTGGTGTCTTGAGAAAAGGGGCTGTGAGTAACGCAGTCCATACTATCATGGGGTGCTTCGCCCTGATCAAAGCGTTGAAAAACATCAGCGACTTGACTGTCGCTTCCTGTACCAGGTAACTGTCTCCAAACATTTGGTCCGACGCTCATCCCCCTAGCATCAAGTCCAACATTAGCAAATTGTGGAGTGTCAAGCAAAACATCTAGCTCGATCCTGATTTGAGGTGCCTCGGCAGGCACAAATCCAACATTCAAAACTGCGGGAGTTCCTACATAAAAAGATGCACGCACCGATGCTTTAGTGGTAATTCCAACACCTGGTCCTAAGACCTGATTAGCCACGACCTGAGTTGAACCTTTAATGGGATTGGGGGTGATTCCCCCAATCCTAGCCGATCCGGTAGCTGTCTGCGGATTGGTGTTGACATGGCGTTGTCCTTCGGGAATTTCCCCCAAGTCCCGGGCTAATCCTTGTGGAACACTAGCACTTATTCCAATCATGTTACTATGACCCGATTGCCTCATAAATATTTCGAATCGAGCGAGAAGAGTGTCCATAATGGCTTCTTGTCAATGGAAATGTTTCTCTTGTTGTTCCAAGCGAGAAGCGAGATCCTTAGTTAAATCTTTGATGAATAAGTCGATGTCGTGGCGAGAGACGTAATTTGGTAGATGTCTAGTCGAGAATATTTCCTGACTTTCTTTCACACATGCTCCTTCAGAGATAGCTAACAGTTTCCTTTTGACTACGGTGGAATCTGAGAGAATTCCAAGAAAATCTGAGAATGAATCTAATACCAAAAGCCGAAGTCGATGCCGAAGTCGAAGTTAAAATATGAAACCAAAGTTGAAATCCGAGAATGAAAACCAAAGCATAAGTCAAAATTGTGCGCCCTATTTCTGGCATGCCAAAGTGTTGACGTGGGAAACTGGTTATTTGCGCACGCCAACTCCTAAGAGTCAGTTTAACAGTAAGCTTATAATCTGAATATCCAAAGTACGAGGAATGTAAAGGGATGCACAACTTTTATAGTGGTTAGACGCTAATTCCTACGTCCACGTTATAGTAATCATTCATCCTATAGTTGTCGATTATAACGTTTGTACAAGTTTAAACAATTTGCTTATACAAATTTGTATAATTGAATAATAAATGGCATGTTAATTCCAAACTTTGACCATATTTCGCTTCTTCTTCTTCATTGAGTCAAAAATATGTTGGTATGAACAACAATGCCAAGAAATAGCTTCAATATCCAAAAGTAGGCATGTATTCCCAAAAGATGTCAAAAAGTCCAAGTGAATGCTTGTGGACAAACTTCTATGTGAAGTTTAGAAGTCCAAGCAATATCCAAAATCCATAAAGAAGATGATGGTAGTCATTAATGATGTCTTGGAGCTCCAATCCCATATGCCAAAAAATAGGCAAGGTCCAAAAATGCCAACCTCTTAGAATGCCAAGCAAGGGGGTATTTATAGACGAGGTTTAGAGACATCAGTCCGAATTTCGTATCCCTGAGGATGCGAAATTCGCATCCTGAAAACTTAGCCCAAAAACTATGTTATTTGAAAATTTTCGCATCTCGGGTTGTTAAGTTGTAAAACTATAACCCGCAAGTGTCGATCAGCCAAAAACGGGTGATCTACTCGTGTTTGGCATGGCCCAGAATTTGCCATGGCAAATAGGTAAAATCGCATCCCTTGATGGGACATGAATTTCGCAACCCAAGGAAGGGTACAAAATTCGCATCCCCCTATATCCCTTGGTAGGATACGAAATTCTTATGCTTCGGTAGGACTGAGATTCGTATCCCCTAGGGGATACGATGCCAAGCCGGGGAAAGTCACAATGCCCAATCGAAGTGAAGCGACGGACCCGTGTCTTATCTTCCCCAAATTTGAAATAGAAATTTTCACATCACATAGCCGAGAATAATTTACATCCTTGTGTTGATCGGTGAAATTTTCGCATCCCATGATGTGCTGCGCATTTCCCGATCCCGTGACGTGAACTCGTGGCTGAGGCACTTGCATACTGCATCTCCTGGAGGGATACGAAATTGTATCCTTATAGGATACAAAGTAAGATTTTCGTATATTCGTATCCCTAGGGGGTACGAATATCTTGGAGTCATTCCGAATTTGGAGCGGTTTCCCGAGGCTGGTGCGTGGCTTTCGATGGTTTTGCCGAAGTGCTAGATTGAGTTGCGCAAGCAATTTTAAGTGATCGATGCGATGTGTGTGCAAGCCTTTTTCAGTGATCGACATGTGTTGGTCACATGTGACTGAATCAATGTTGATTTCCAGAATAAAAAATAGTTTAACTTGATTCTGAGCTCGTTGTGATTTCGACCAAATCGCTTTGCTTTCCGATGATGTCCTCGAGATTCGAGCGCGTCGTTAGCCATGAACTTGACGTGTGACTGCTTTGACTAAAAAGCATGTCAACATTACGGTAATTCATCGGTAACATTTCTTTAATACCAATGATAACATTAATTTTATCAATCATTTTATAGAACATTTATATTCATGTTACATGTTTTATTACAAGTATTTAGAACCTAATGAATACTAAATTTAGTTCAATAACCAGATGAATAATGCTAAATACATTTTACTTCTTTCTCTTTGTATCTTTCAATAAGTGGCGCAATAAATTGTATAATGAAATATGTTTTTGGACAAACGATAATTTACCATTACAGTTTAATAATTACCATATAATCAGTATACAATCTTCGGTTTACTAGTCTATTAATAGCATTAACAGTGAGCTATTTTGACTTACCAATAAAAACTGTACGTTAACGGTATTTATGAAACATTAAAGGTAACCATTACCATACATAAAACGAACAATAAATATTCCTATTTGTTTGAATTTTTTTAATATACAAATCCCACCAACATAGTAGTGTTCTATACCACATATTTTCCATTGCTTGATTTTCCAGTAAACAACTTAGTTGTCCTTTCGAGATCTTTGCATTTCCAAACTGAAAATAAATAAATCAAAACAATGTAAAATTAAAATTTTACCTTTTTTATTTCAAGATATTTGTATTATGTTCATCACCGTCAATTGATTCAAGAACAATATTTAGAAATTGTTCAGGATTATGTTATTACAATTTATTGATAAAAGTAATAAATGGAGGAAAATACGATGAAAGGTAAAATGATAGAGTAAAGACATAAGAACAATTTTTCATTGTTTATGTTTTGAAATTTAAGGGGACAACTAGCCCACTTTTAAACATATATCTGCATATACGAATAGGATAATAAACAACTTACAAGTCAATCAAATATTAAGGAAATAAAGCCTAATCCATGGGAATCTGAATTTAGACACCCAAGATCTTAAATCCTAATAAAGATATTTTGGTAGTATCTAATTAATCATTGATTTTCCTTCATCTAAAATTATTAACAAAAAAATAGTTTGATTTGATGAAGTTTTAGGTGGAGACTATTGTACTATATTAGAATAATAAGGGTGAATATGTTGAATGCCAAAGGACATTATTATAATTTACATAAAGCATAGAATCTACAGATTGAGAGTTCATTTGTGTTATAAGTACATCGGAATCAATAAAAAAGAATCTTTCCCCAATATCTTATGTTCTCTCAATGGTTTCTCTTCTTTTACCATTCATTCATGTTTTATTTTGTAACACATTATTAGCACAAGATTCTATTAGAGCTATTTATTTTTTAGTCTAGATTTTCAATCTTTTAGATCTACATTTATGGATTTGTAATGTAAGTAATTTTTTTTTGAGGATTCTTGATTCATTGATTTCTAGATTTGTTCTGTAATTATTTTCTATTTAGGAATCTTTGATTAATGGCTCTATGGATTCGTTATGCAGTTATTTTCTGCTTAAGAATTCTTGATTCAAACTTCTAGATCTGTTTTCCCACTTTTTCTTAGATTTAGATAAGGCAGTAGTTGATCTATTTATTTAACATCTAAAACCCTAAATATGTGTTTAATTTATTCTTTCAATTATTTGCAGATCTAATTTTGAGTTTTTCAAATCTAACTTGACGGAGCCTTGATTGTATATGTATTGTTTTCATTATTAGCGATATAGAGGTGAATCTAATTTTTTCTTTCTGATCTACTGTTATTCTTCATATGTAATATTTTTGGAAAGGATAAAGATAATACATCTCTTGAAAAAAAATACCATTTTTTTTATATACCCAAAAATTATGGGTACAAAATATAATGGTATAACATTTAAATTCAGTAGTAATATTTATTCATTACTGGAAGTGGAATTGAAAAAGAAAAAATTGAAAACTCCTTATGTAAACAAATTCTTTCAAATATAAAAAATGAGAAACCTGGAGTACATATGCATAAAGCTGAAATAAAGTCTCAAAGTATGTAAATGCGTTTGATATTTGTTTATAGCAAAGGATCTAGAATAAATAATAGGAAATAATCTGAAAAATCAATGAAAGGAAAAGTTTTAGTGGAACACAAAAGTCTAATATTCAAATTTTATGCTACACATAATTTATTGAAGAAATTTATTGTTAGAAGAGATCATTATATCTATAATAAATATGAGTCTAATAATTTATTACTTGCAGTATGAGAATATGTGTCAAATGTCTGAAATTTGAGTAACATAAAATCAATAATTGAACCATTGTATTTTAGTCAAAATACGAACAAATGGCTATTGAACGAAGACAGAAGATAATATAAAATATGGGTTAACGTTTAGTTGGGTTAACTCTTATTTTCTTACTCAGGTACAATTGGACTTGGGCCCAATTAGTCCAAATAATGTAGAAATATTGTACAATGCTGCATATAGCAATTACTCTCATATTATTATACTTTCTCCAACTGTGTATCTTCAACACAAATGATAAAACAATTCAACAATACAAATTTGTTCAATCCTTTATTATTGTATCGCTTCTGCATCATATATTTTCAACATTTTAACACGGTATCAGAGCAAGTCGATCGACAATCTGTAAGGGTTGTTTTTGTTTGATCCATCAGAATAATTTCATCATTTGGATTCGTACCCATCGGAGATTTCAAGAATCTCTTCATTTGAGTGTGATTTGAGGATAAGATACTGTGCCTCGCAATGTTTTAGACTGCATCAGTATTTCACCTTGCAAATCAAAGAAAAATAATATTGAACATTCATTATCGATCAAGAAAAGCAAGATTGTTCACAGATTGACAAATCAAGTCATAAGAAAAGGATTTATCTTTAAAAACTCAGGGTAAATCAAATCATTCATCATCGAAAGATTTCAAGAGAAGTCTATCAAGGCTACAAATCTATTCTTGCAATTCTCAATACTGAATAAGAATATTAGTAACTATTTTTCATACCTGAGTCGTCAGATTCATCAGCATTGGATCAACTATGGCAAAGGATAATACCTCTACATCCTCGGCAAACATAGGTACATCTCAGACGTCAAATGTTGAATAATTGATCAAAACTATTATTAGCCCACAAAGCCAACTCATCACTATTCATTTCGATGAGAACAATTATCTCCACTGGAAGCTTCAAGTGGAGACAACAATCCAAGGATACAATTTGGAAGGATTTGTCTATGGAACAACACCAATTCCACCAAAGTTTTCATAGATGCAACAAATAACATTGTTAGCAATAAAGAGTTCACTAAATACCATTGAAAAGAAAGATTAATTAGTGCTTGGCTTCTATCTTCAATAAACCCAAGTTTGCTGTCTCATGTTGTTGGATGTAAAACAGGAAACGAAATATGGTGTGCTGTTGAAAGAAATTTCAACACACATTCATCTGCCAAGACTATTCTATAAGAGACAATTACAGAATTGTAGGAAAGTCAATATGAGTATAAGAGAGTACTTGACTAAAGGCAAGAACATATGTGACTTGTTAAAAGCTACAGGAAACAATATTGAAGAATCAGAACATGTTCTGTGTTTGCTCAATGGTCTTAATGATGATTATGAGGTAGTTGTAGTTGAGGTAACATTTTAGAAAGTTACACCATCCTAGATGATGTCACACAATGTTAATCACTTAATTATACTATTAGTAATAAAAACAAAGGATATAATCATACCAAAGGTACAGAGAGGTGGTTATCCTAATCGAGGCAGAGGTAGATGGAATTTAAATAACAAACAAAAATGACAGATTTGTGAAAAGATTGGGCAAACAGCACTAAAATATTATTACAGATTCAATATAAATTATGTCTCAAATCAAGGTGAAAGCAGTCAAAAGGGAACAAATCTTAACGGTAATATTGCCCAAGCACAGAATGATCCAACAATAAAAGGTAGTAGTAAAGACTATAATCAATCTACAGTTTCAAGGGAAGATCCCATTCAAGATGACAATTGGTACCCGGATTCAGGTACCACTAATCACATGACAAACAATTTGGACAATCTCAATCTTGGAAATAGGAAGTACAGAGGTAAACAATGTATTAGCATGGGTAATGGTAAGTGCACTAACGTTTTTCACATAGGTAATGCTGTTACAAAATGCAAGAAACGACTGTTTATGAATAACTTATTGAGGGTGCCCAAAATTAAAAAGAATTTAACAAATGTATCTCAATTTGCAAAGGATAATAATGTATAGTTTGAATTCTTACCAAAATATTGCTTAATCAAATACATGCTAACACGTGAAATTCTTTTGCATGGTAATGAGGTGAATGGACTCTACAAGTTCATATTTGGAAACTACGATAACCTCGTAAAAGAAAATCAGTGTTACAACTCTGTAACGAGTCAGAGTGAATGCAATAAAAATTCTTTTGACTTTTGGCACTATAAGTTGGGTCATCCGGATGCTAGTGTTGTGAAAAGAATTCTTAATAGTAATAATATTCCATTTAATGTTGCTACTTTACCCTATGTATGTTCTTATTATCAGTTAGGAAAAAAAATCATAAACTACCTTTTCAAGATTTATCCACTGTTTACTCTAAACCATTTTATCCAGTTATAGCTGATCTTTGGGGACCAACCCGAATTTCCACTGATTTGGGATATAAATACTATGTGTCATTTATAGATGCATTCTCTGGATACACTTGGATATATTTTTTAAAAACCAAGTCAGAGGCACATAGTATAGCTGTCAACAATATCAATATGACAGAGAATCAGTTTAAAGTCAGAATAAAAATTATTCATTATGACAATGGAATTGAATACAAATCTCTTAGCAATTATTTTAAGAGAAAGGGAATCATTCATAGAACAAAATGCCCCTATACTTTAGAGCAAAATGGCATTGTTGAATGAAAACATAGGCATATTGTTGAGACTGAGTTAACTATATTAGCTCAGGCATCATTGCCACTGAATTTCTAGTTTGAATCTTTCGATACTGTTGTTTATTAATAAACATAATGCCCACAAAAGTTTTGAAAGATCCCACTTGAAAAACTATATAATATTAAGCCTGATTATCATAGTTTAAAAATGTTTGGCTATCTATATTTCCCATGCTTAAGATCATACAATACTAACAAATTAAATTTTAGATCTAAACACTGTACTTTTATAGGATATGCCACAAATCAGAACGGGTATAGATGTATAGATGAAAATGGCTAAATATTTATTAGCAGACATGTTGTTTTCAATGAAAATATGTTCCCTTACAGATCAAATGAAACTAAAACCACTAACAAGGTTTATAAATTGAAAGAGAATATACCTGCTATACCCAACTACTTTGACTTACAATAGGCTGGCAATGAGAGAGTGGCTGCTGATGCTCAAAGTCAACACTTAACTGAAACCAATTTATTTAGCAATGACAACAATGCGCCACCCGTCTCGCCACTCCATTACCTATAATAACAGAAAGCAATGATGTCAATAATGAAAATATTCTAAAACGAATTAAATGCTACCTCACCAGCTACTGCCACCAGTTCAAGTAATGAAAATCCATCCATAAATAATCATCCAGTTCATAGTGGACATCCCATGATTATAAGAGCCAAAAGTGACATATTCAAACCAATGACATATGTAGCCAGAATCACATTTGATGAACCAGTCAAATATAGTCAAGCAGCCAGACAGAAATGTTGGAGAGCAACCATGGATGAGGAGTACAATATTCTCATCAAAAATAAAACATGGGAATTAGTTCACAAGCCAGATAATAAGAATCTAATAGGCTGCAAATGGACTTTCAGATTAAAGAAAAATCCTGATGCATCAATAAATATATATAAGGCAAGACTGGTAGCTAAAAGTTGCACACAAGAATATGAGTTAGATTATATAGAAACAATCTTCGTAGTAGTAAAATCAGCAACAATAAGGCTGATATTTACAATTGCACCGAAGAATCAATGGAGCATCCTAGAAGTGAATAATTCTTTCCTCAATGGAACATTAGAGGAAGAAGTATGTATGCAGCAACCAAAAGGTTATACACAAGATTCAAATCTTGTGTGTATAAATTAAACAAAGCAATTTATGGGCAAAAATAGTCACCCATGGTTTGGTTTAATAAACTCAAATCAACATTAGTCAAAATTGGCTATCATCCTACAAAATTTGATAATTCTTTGTTTAAAAAAATCGATAGTACTTCAATTGTGTATATTTTGATATATGTTGATGACTTGATTTTTACAGGTAACAATGAGAAGGAATAAAACAGATTACTAGATATCTAAACCAAAAATTTTCAATAAAAGACCTGGGCAATGTGTAACACCCCGAATTTTCTGAGAATATTAAAATTAACAAATTCAAGAACACTTAATTTTTAGAAAAAGAATTAAGCGAAATGGGTTGCGCTATTACGTTCGTCTCAAAATTTTGGTCAAGATAGACATTTGGTTTGCATAAAACGGATACCGTATGAAGACGTTATTAAGCCTTGAAGTTTGTATGCATATGAGTAATATATATATATACATAAAAATTTAATAAACAAATATGCAAAAAAGTTCAAAATAGCGAACCGGGAGGGGGAATAACCGAACCGGCCCATTTTTGAGGTCGACCCAAGCCCCGCTGGGTCGACTAGGGGTTGATTCAGGGTGTTTGGCTATCAACCCGTAGGCCGATTCGCTCTAAGGCAGATGTGGCATCTGATTGGTTCTCATGGTTCAGGGTTAATCTAATGGTCCTAAAACACTCTCTACAACTATATAAGGACCCTAAACCTAAAACCTAATTCTATTATTCACTCTCATCTAAACCTAGCCGCCACTAAAACCAAAATCAAATTAAATCTAATCTAATTCAACTAAGAGAATTCAACGATCTACATCAAAGGCGAGCAATTCAATTTCAAAATACAGATCCATGAAATCAAGTTTTTCCTTTTGATTGTATGTGTAGTTATCTTTCAGATGTTAATAAATTAAAGACATGATTTGTAATGAATTGTAAAATAGAATTGTTTCAAGTTGTATGTGATGCTGATTCATGTTTATTCATGTCTATTCTATCATATATGCCTATGAACTATTGTGGTCTATCGAACCTATCATGTTATGTGGAAATTGGTGAGTAAACCTATGATGTTGTATAGGAATTTGGGAATGAAATTATCATATGTAAGTTTGGTGATATTATGATACATACAAGTTTTAGGCTAAGTCATGTCGTTTATGCCTAATTGTTTAGAGCCATTATGCATACAAGTTTAGAACTACGACCTTATATGTCTAGATCTACAACTTTATATGTTAGATCCATATGCCTTTATGATAGATCTAATTTGCGAGTTCACCACTACATGCCAAGTTTAACTTGTATAGTTTTATGTAAATTCATATGCTTGTGGTTCATGTTGCATAGATCAAATTTGCAAGTTCATAGTTAAAAGTATATTGTTCTATGCCAAATCCATGTGACATATGTGTAGTTAGATCCATACTTTTGTATGATGTTGGAATGTTGCAAAGTTCCTCTTTTCCCCTTTTTTGTTTTATAAGTTAGGCTAAAATATCGAGCCTAAAATTCTATGTAATTTTGCGAACGTACAATGGGGGTAACGTTGGGGAAAACATGAAATTACATGTAATTGGCGTGTTTGACACATAAGCATGATAAGTGGCATGAAAATGGTATAATCTATATACCTAAAATTTTGAACGTGATTTAGAAGGAAAGTGGGCCATGACAATAATTGATTTATAATTTACATATAAATACGTAGGATAAACATGAAAAATTACATGGCATAGATGGGTTCATGAAATGGTATATTTAGTATACCATTAATTGTGATCATAATTAAAAGGAGTATTGTGGTATAATTAAATTGGGAATAATTTACATATGTAATTTGTCATAAATAAGAAATATGTAAATTTAGAAAAGACGAATATGCCTAACCCGAGGTTAGACTGAGTTGTAGTGTAAAACTGCCCGGAACCGACTGGCACATCTCGTGACTACAACAATACCTGTCTAATGTGGGTGGTTAGTGCATTGAGCCCAAAAAGGACCCGAGGTTAGACTGAGTTGTGGTGTAAAACTGCCCGGAACCGACCGGCACATCCAGTGACCACAACAATACCTGCCTAATGTGAGTGGTTGGTGCTTTAATAAATCTAAGTCAAGATTGGTAGGGTTAAGTCAATTAAGGAAACACTTAACTAATTCAACATGTTAACTAAACTGATGGGTGAGGTTAAGTAAATTTAGAACACTTAACCGTTATAACATGTTAATTAGACAAGTGGGTGAGGTTAAGTAAATTCAGAACACTTAACCATTATAACATGTTAATTAGACAAGTGGGTAAGGTTAAGTAAACTTGGAGCACTTAAACGTTATTACATGTTAATTAGACAAGTGGGTGAGGTTAAGTAAATTTAGAACACTTAACCTTTATAACATGTTAATTAGACAAGTGGGTGAGGTTAAGTAAATTTAGAAACACTTAACCAATATAACTTGATTTATGGAAAGGTTAAGTTAAAATAAGAGGGCAACACGTAACCAATATAACTTGATTTGTAGTAGGGTTAAGTTAACACAAGAAGGCAACACTTAACCAAAGTAACATGACACGTAGGTGGGTTAAGTTAACTTGAATTGATTGATGACACTTAACCAACACAACAAGATGAATACGTGGGGTTAAGTTAACAAGAAACACTTGACCAATATAACTTGATGAACGAACGATGTTAAGTTAATAGGAAACACTTAACCGATCCAACATGATAAGTAAGTAGGGTCAAGTTAATAAGAAATTCTTAACCAACATTACATGATGAATGAGTGGGTTAAGTTAACATGAGCGGACAACACTTAACTAATATGGCGTAATGTACGGGAGGGTTAAGTACATACCAGGGTTGGTAGGTAATATTAGTAAATATAGGCCCACAAAACTTAACCATTAAATAAACATGCTTGAATCAGTGGAAGGGTTAAGTATATATCAGGTTGGTGGGTAATATTAGTAAATATAGGCCCACAAAACTTAACCATTAAATAAACATGCTTGAATCAGTGGAAGGGTTAAGTACGTATCGGGTTGGTGGGTAATATTAGTAAATATAGGCCCACAAAACTTAACCATTAAATTAACATGCTTGAATCAGTGGAAAGGTTAAGTACACGTTGGGTTGGTGGGTAATATTAGTAAATATAGGCCCACAAAACTTAACTAGTAAATAAACATGCTTGAATCGATGGGAGGGTTAAGTACATCTCGTGTACGTGGGTAATATTAGTACACATAGGCCCACAAAACTTAACCGTTTATTAAAAATGCTTGAATCGATGGGAGGGTTAAATACATATCGGGTTGGTGGGTAATATTAGTAAATATAGGCTCACAAACTTAACCAATAAGAAACCCTAGTAATGGGGACCCATTTCAGCAGTAACCCACATGGATGTATCACGGTACCCTGAACTAGGCAGGGTGGGACACGATTACTGGGCCGATTATAAGCGGTCAAAGAAGCGGCAGGGGGTACGTCAGTGTAGGCTCCGATGATTTACGGGCGTGCACGTACTCCGGAGTGGGAAAAAGCAGGCACTGGGTACCAGTAGTTATACACAGTGCATCTTGAATCGTGTCGGGTCGCTATCATAAGGATTGATACACCTTATGGTGGGACCAACACAGGGTATCTATACGTAAGAGAGGGCCGATTGACACAGACACATGGAACATGAATACAAGTAGGGAGCCGAGCGATATGGTAGTAAGGGTACATCTAACATGTTCATGGCAATTAGGCTGATTGAGGTGGAATCCTCACGATAGATGTACACCTGAAGGCTACCACAATTACGGGGGTTGGGATCACATTTATCATTTTATACAGATTACTAGTTGGGACACTAGTTAGGTGGTGCAGAGATAAATATAGAAATCAGATTAACAGAGTAGTAGCAAAGCAGAGAAAAATAGAAGCGCATTCAGTTCACCTTGCACTTATCTTGTCTTTAGTTTCCTTGTTTTTATGGTATTGTCCTATTTTCGGTTTATTCATGTCATGATCCTTTATCTTGTTTGCATGCTGAAAGATCACTGTACTTACCAGACTTATGTCTGACCTAGTTTGTTTTTCGCCTCTTTTCTTCCGTTCCCCCCAGGTAGTCAGGGAGGGAATAACTCAGCCTAACTTGGACCTCTTCTCTTTCCAAGCTTGAAGATTAGTTGGTATATCGCTTTGGACTCTCTCTCTCTTCCACTGCTATGGCTGGTTCATGCTTTATCGGGGAATATCATTGTTTTTATGCTTCTTTTATTCTTGGAAGTTTTTAAATCAAGACAGAAGTTCTATGTATTACATTTAAGTATGATTGAGGAAATTGTTGTAAAAGCTTGACTGAATTAAGTTGTTTATAAAATCACTTTATTTTCCACTGCTTTATTTGTCTGTTTGGTAATTTATCTGCATCTTTTACCTATAATGCTCTACCGAAGTTAAGGCATTTCCTCTGTGAGTGACCTTAATTGGGGTGGGGTGTTTCATTTGGTATCAGAGCTGAAGGTTACCAGATCAGATAAAGATTTGAAAAATTATTTTCAAACGATTTTAAAAGAAGCATTTTAAGAAGAAAAGTTTTGTCTTAAAGGCATATTCCCCAAAGCCATATGCACTATCTTTTTGATCCTCTGTTTGAATCCTTGTTTCCTTCTTTCCTGAGTCTCCGGGCCTCCTGGCTTTCTGGGAGGTAACCTCATCGCGAAATGGTTCTGTAGGCTTGATGAGACCACGACACTTGTTAAACGGCAAACTAGTGCCCAACTTCCATCTATAGCCGTAGTAGTTTCACCTGCGGCTAATTTTCTTTCGAGCTTTTTAGGATTCTCCATGCGATGGAGGCAGCTTTCGAGAGACCTGTCAACAAGTTGCACAAGGGTGGCAAAGATGAGAATGAGGGAGTTTGGCTAAGGAGCACAACACAAGGATGAAGAACTCATATATATGGACTTGGTTCACAAAGGAGGGGAGAAAAGAATAGTAAAACCAAAAAAAAGGAAGTATCTTTACTTTGGTATAACGGGTCATATAATTAAGGGCAAGGGCAAGAACAAAAGACAGGATTTTCCAGAAGGCAAGTGCATGCTCTCACCACCAGCATACCTGAGAAAGAGGTAGTAAGGTTTCTGTTGAAAAGTTTAGTTTTTCTTCTTGATCATCCTGCTAGTACTCTTTTTGATTTTTGCGCTTCGCATTCGTTTATATCTGCTTCCATAGTTGAGTCTCTGCACCCTAGAGCTTGTATAGTAGAGGATCCCATTATGTCTCAAGTCCAATTTGTGGTTCGGCTCATTTATCTTTGGTTTGTAAGGATTTTAGATACTTATGTTTTTGGTTTCATAGGCTATGGGTTGATTCTAGGCATGGATTAGTTAGCTATTAATTGTGAAAGGAGGATATTTAGACTTTCGACTTGCCTCGGGAATACCCTCGAAATTTCATGCGATCCTAAGGGATCAGTTTGTCTTAGCTACCTAGAATCACTTTATGTATTTATCGACGATTTTCGATTCGTTAGAGTAGTCCATGAGTACGCAGATGTTTTTTTTATTAAGGTTAAGAGTTTTCCCCCTAAAAACTCGAGATAGACTTCCGCATATATCTAGTTGACAATGCAAAGCCAGTTACGCGATCAACGATAGTTTTGGAGCAGGATTGGCGAGGATAGCCAGAGTTGGTTAAGTGCTCAATTGTTTGGTTGTTTTACTAGTATCATCTCACATAAATTGTCCAAATTCGGAGGAGGTATTCCTTGGGTGCTTGTCTGATATTGGTTTAGGCCTTTGGGGCTTGTACTTGAGGGATGCCAAGTTCGATAAGGATGGTTTGCGTGAGAGATATCGACCCTCAGATTTGTGACATGAGGGATAAGCTTAGTAGAAGAGAGACCTTTAATCATCTTAGTATATACACTTTGTATCATGGTTAACTTTTGTTTTTCTTGGAAAGATAGTTCGACAACATTGGATACTCTCTAGCATAGTAAATGATCGAGGTCCTATCTTTACTAGTGGGTTTTGGAAATGGAGGTCAAGAAGCTTCACAATCGTGAAGTTAAATTAGTTAAGGTACAGTGGAGTGAAGCTCAAAGAAGATGCGACTTAGAAGACTGAAGACTAGATACGCGCATCATACCCTTTTTGACGGTATATCCTTGATTGCTCTTTTTTCTGTAATATTTATTTGCATGCTAGTCTTTATCTTTTAAGTATATCCTCTCGGTCCTATCCTCGATCCTTAGGTAAAAGCCAATGGATGAAAACATGTGCTTGTGACATATTATGATTGATGGTTGCAAGTGTTTGCTAGTGGTTGCTCGTGGATGCATATACACACATTAGGCACTAGATCGGCTCAGTCACTTTCATATTGCATATGCATATGAATGTATTTGTATATGGATTGAAACTTGATGTGTTATCATATGGATGAGTGAATATGCATACATATAGTTTTTACATGATTAGAGATATTTGCATACATATTGGACGCATGACATTCTCATGATTCGCATTAAGGAGGTCAACTGGATCAGTAGACCGCCTGATTTTGCATTAGATAAGAGACATATACACACACTCTGCATATGTTCATATGGCATTAGAAGTCTTTTAAGGACAATGGATGCTTGTGGATGATGGATGAGTAGATGGATGATTGGATGTTAGGATGCATTCTTCTTAACTTGAAGATTTCGGGGATGAAATCCTTTAAGGAGGGGAAAATGTAACACCCCGAATTTTATGAGAATATTAAAATTAACAAATTCAAGAACACATAATTTTTAGAAAAAGAATTAAATGAAATGGGTTGCGCTATTATGTTCGTTTAAAAATTTGGTCAAGATAGACATTTGGTTTGCATAAAACGGATACCTTATGAAGAAGTTATTAAGCCTTGAAGTTTGTATGCATACGAGGAAATATATATATATATATATATATGCAAAAAAGTTCAAAGCAGCGAATCGGGAGGGGGAATAACCGACCCGACCCATTTTTGAGGTTGACCCAAGCCCCGCTGGGTCGACTAGGGGTTGATTCAGGGTGTTTGGCAGTCAACCCGTGGGCCAATTCGCTCTTAGGCAGATGTGGCATCTGATTGGTTCTCATGGTTCAGGGTTAATCTAATGGTCCTAAAACACTCTTTACAACTATATAAGGACCCTAAACCTAAAACCTAATTCTATTATTCACTCTCATCTAAATCTAGCCACCAATAAAACCTAAGTCAAATTAAATCTAATCTAATTCAACTAAGTGAATTCAACGATCTACATCAAAGGCGAGCAATTCAGTTTCAGAATACAGATCCCTGAAATCAAGTTTTTCCTTTTGATTGTAAGCGTAGTTATCTTTCAGAGGTGAATAAATTAAATACATGATTTGTAATGAATTGTAAAATAGAATTGTATCAAGTTGTATGTGATGCTGATTCATGTTTATTCATGTCTATTCTATCATATATGCCTATGAACTATTGTGGTCTATCGAACCTATCATTTTATGTGGAAATTGGTGAGTAAACCTATGATGTTGTATAGGAATTTGGGAATGAAATTATCATATGTAAGTTTGGTGATATTATGATACATACAAGTTTTAGGCTAAGTCATGTCGTTTATGCCTAATTGTTTAGAGCCATTATGCATACATGTTTAGATCTACGACCTTATATATTTAGATCTACAACTTTATATGTTAGATCCATATGCCTTTATGATAGATCTAATTTGCAAGTTCACCACTACATGCCAAATTTAACTTGTATAGTTTTATGTAAATTCATATGCTTGTGGTTCATGTTGCATAGATCAAATTTGCAAGTTCATAGTTAAAAGTATATTGTTCTATGCCAAATCCATGTGACATATGTGTAGTTAGATCCATACTTTTGTATGATGTTGGAATGTTGCAAAGTTCCTCTTTTCCCCTTTTTTGTTTTATAAGTTAGGCTAAAATATCGAGCCTAACATTCTATGTAATTTTGCGAACGTACAACGGGGGTAACATTGGAAAAAACATGAAATTACATGTAATTGGCACGTTTGACACATAAGCATGATAAGTGGCATGAAAATGGTATAATCTATATACCTAAAATTTTGAACGTGATTTAGAAGGAAAGTGAGCCATGACAATAATTGATTTATAGTTTACATATAAATATGTACGATAAACATGAAAAATTACATGGCATGGATTGGTTCATGAAATGGTATATTTAGTATACCATTAATTGTGAGCATAATTAAAAGGATAATTATGGCATAATTAAATTGGGAATAATTTACATATGGAATTTGTCATAAATAAGAAATATGTAAATTTAGAAAAGACGAATATGTCTAACCTGAGGTTAGACTGAGTTGTGGTGTAAAACTGCCCGGAATCGACTGGCTCATTTAGTGACCACAACAATACCTGTCTAATGTGGGTGGTTAGTGCATTGAGTCCAAAAAGGACCTGAGGTTAGACTGAGTTGTGGTGTAAAACTGCCCTGAACCGACCGGCACATCCAGTGACCACAACAATACCTGTCTAATGTGAGTGGTTGGTGCTTTAATAAAGCTAAGTCAAGATTGGTAGGGTTAAGTCAATTAAGGAAACACTTAACCAATTCAACATGTTAACTAAACTGATGGGTGAGGTTAAGTAAATTTAGAACACTTAACCGTTGTAACATGTTAATTAGACAAGTGGGTAAGGTTAAGTAAATTTAGAACACTTAACCGTTATAACATGTTAATTAGACAAGTGAGTGAGGTTAAGTAAATTTGGAACACTTAAACGTTATAACATGTTAATTAGACAAGTGGGTGAGGTTAAGTAAATTTAGAACACTTAACCTTTATAACATGTTATTAGACAAGTGGGTGATGTTAAGTAAATTTAGAAACACTTAACCAATATAACTTGATTTATGGAAAGGTTAAGTTAAAATAAGAGGGCAACACTTAACCAATATAACTTGATTTGTAGTAGGGTTAAGTTAACACAAGAAGGCAACACTTAACCAAAGTAACATTACATGTAGGTAGGTTAAGTTAACTTGAATAGATTGATGACACTTAACCAATACAACAAGATGAATATATGGGGTTAAATTAACAAGAAACACTTGACCAATATAACTTGATGAACGAACGGAGTTAAGTTAATAGGAAACACTTAACCGATCCAACATGATAAGTAAGTAGGGTCAAGTTAATAAGAAATGCTTAACCAACATGACATGATGAATGAGTGGGTTAAGTTAACATGAGCGGACAATACTTAACTAATATGGCGTAATGTGCGGGAGGGTTAAGTACATATCAGCTTGGTGGGTAATATTAGTAAATATAGGCCCACAAAACTTAACCATTAAATAAACATGCTTGAATCAGTGGAAGGGTTAAGTACATATCGGGTTGGTGGGTAATATTAGTAAATATAGGCCCACAAAACTTAACCATTAAATAAACATGCTTGAATCAGTGAAAGGGTTAAGTACATATTGGGTTGGTGGGTAATATTAGTAAATATAGGCCCACAAAACTTAACCATTAAATAAACATGCTTGAATCAGTGGAAGGGTTAAGTACATATCGGGTTGGTGGGTAATATTAGTAAATATAGGCCCACAAAACTTAACTATTAAATAAACATGCTTGAATCGATGGGAGGGTTAAGTACATCTCGTGTACGTAGGTAATATTAGTACATATAGGCCTACAAAACTGAACCATTTATTAAAAATGCTTGAATCGATGGGAGGGTTAAGTACATATCGGGTTGGTGGGTAATATTACTAAATATAGGCCCACAAACTTAACCAATAGGGAACCTTAGTAAAGGGGACCCATTTCAGCAGTAACCCACATGGATGTATCACGGTACGCTGAACTAGGCAGGGTGGGGCACGATTACTGGGCTGATTATAAGCGGTCAAAGCAGCGGCAGGGGGTACGTCAGTGTAGGTTCCGACGATTTACGGGCGTGCACGTACTCCGGAGTGGGAAAAGCGAGCACTGGGTACCAGTAGTTATACACTATGCATCTTGAATCGTGTCGGGTCGCTATCATAAGGATTGATACACCTTATGGTGGGACTAGCACAGGGTATCTACACGCAAGAGAGGGCCGATTGACACAAACACATGGAACATGAATACAAGTAGGGAGCCGATTGATAGAGTAGTAAGGGTACATCTAACATGTTCATGGAAATTAGGCTGATTGAGGTGGAATCCTCACTATAGATGTACACCTGAAGGCTACCATAATTACGGGGGTTGGGATCACGATTATCATTTTATACAGATTACTAGTTCAAACACTAGTTAGGTGGTGCAGAGATAAATATAGAAATCAGATTAACAGGGTAGTAGCGAAGCAGAGAAAAAGTAGAAGGGCATTCAGTTCACCTTGCACTTATCTTGTCTTTATTTACCTTGTTTTTATGGTATTGTCTAATTTTCTAGGCATTCAAGTACCAAGAACTTTTGAATCAGAATTATTTCTATGTCAGAGAAAATATATATCAGAGCTACTCATGAAAGCTGATATGGACAAAGCAAAACCATATCCCATGCCTATGATTTCAAATCAACATTATTTCAAATTCAGGGGATACGCCATAAGTAACACTAAACATTATAGAAGTGTTGTGAGAGCACTCCAGTAAGTTACCATAACGCGACTTGATATTACATTCAGTGTTAACAAAAAGTTTCTCAATTTTTGCAGGAGCCTAAAGATGAACGTTGGAAAGCTGTTAAGAGGATCCTAAGATATCTAAAAGGAACTATCAATGCTGGACTAACATTTAAAGGTGGAAAAATATTAATATTACTGGATATTTTGACTCAGATTGGGCTGCTGATTAAGATGACAAAAAAATCTATCATTGGAGATTGTGTATACATTGGTAAAAATTTGATATCATGGAGCTCCAAAAAGCAATCAACAATATCAAAATATAGTGCCAAAGCAGAATATAGAAGCCTAACTAGTGTGGCTGCATAATTATTTGGTACAGTCAATTGTCAGAGAGCTACAACTAAATACAGATGTTAGAGCAACCATATGGTGTGATAATCAAAGTTCTATTTACATGTCAAGCAACCCTATTCAACATGCCAGGACAAAAAACATCGAAGTAGATATTTATTTTGTTCGTCAACTAGTAAAGGAAGGAAAATTACAAGTAAATTATATCAGCGAGCTGACATCCTAATCAAGGCACTATCAACTAGCAATTTTCAAAGACTACGTGATGAGTTAAAGATTCAAAATCGTCATGACTTCAGATCCTTGATCGCCTCATCACAATTCGTGGATCTATGCTCGATAAGTTCGAACCTTTGTAGATTTACGTCAAACGCAACAGAAGATCGCAACTCGTAGAATCCGAGTTTTATTACCCCATTCAGATCTACACCAAATGCAGCAGAAGATCGCAACTCGAAGAATCCGAGTTTTATAACCTCATTCAGAGGAAATAAAACCAGATAACTCTAAGCATGTCTCCGTTAGGCTAAAGAGATCAACTTTAGAGGAAGATTTCATCTCAAAATCGCCAATTTCCTTATAAAGGCAATCGAGGGTTATGAAAACCCTAACTCTAGGATTGAGAGGGGCAGTTAAAATATAAACAAATGGCTACAGACCGAAGACAGAAGATAATATAAAATGCGGGTTAATGTTTAGTTGGGTTAACTCTTATTTTCTTACTTATGTACAAGTAGGCTTGGGCCCTATTAGTCCAAATTTGTTCAATCCTTCATTACTGTATCGATTCTGCATTATATATCTTCAACATTTTAACACTTTCACTTCATATATGTTTCAATGCATCGAACTATTGTCAGAAAGAATCTATACTTTGGATACTTGAAGTCAGAAGTATAACATTATTGTCATTTTTCTTGTCTCGAACCGTAGATTTTCCAACAATCTATTAAGTTTGTTCCACCACTAGCTCAAGATTACCTCCCATTGAAATATGCAATGATGAAACAATATAATAAATATGATCCAGTTGTTAGTTTTATGTACTTAATTTTATTTTTCAAAAAAGAAGAAAATCCCACTGTATTACCGTTACTAATAATCATTGGCAAATATGTAGCTAATTATTGTTGGAACAACCATTTATGCATACATGAACTTTCAATAATCGATAAATATGAGAGTTGTTGCATTTCTGTATATCGTACCACCATGATTAGTAATCAGTTAGAATCTAGCAAGTTCCTGGTATTACTAGCTTAAAAGTACAACCCGTGGCAATGCCCAGTGACAGGATCTGTAGACAAAATTATAAAGATAACGCAGACATTTTACACTATTTACCTAAAACACAATGTGCAGTTGTTACACAAAAAGTGGAAGATGTCCAACTTCTCTTAAACAAGGCTATTATACATATTACATGTTATGGAATCAAAGCCATACCCTTTGACCACTATTACAAGTGATTATTGTAGGTAGGCAACTAATAAGGTTAGTACACTTGCTTACTGCAATTGGAGGGGAGTTTACTAGAATCAAATACACGCTATACATTGCAATGTATCGGAATAGATTAGCCTCTATTACTTCATTTAAAGGCCAAGAAATTAGTTATTCCACCCCTAAAGGAATGAGGCAATTCTGTATTAGCCTCTGAACGAAGAGTCCCTAATGACTAATAGAGGCAAATAGAACAAAACTTTTGCCCCCATTTATTTACCTGCCACCCAAGATTCTAGAATTTAAAAAAACAATTAGAGTCCCTAACAAATGCCTCCACTATCAGTTAAATTATTTAAAAAAAATTAGGAACACGCTCAGAGTCTTAGATAATGCAACACAATTAAAATTTTAAAATATTATGAACATTTAAATATACAGCTAGCACAAATTACTAGCAGATCAAATGCCAACCTAACGGCAGATCATTTAAATACTTAACATTCTATATAATTATAAAAGATGAAATGCATTACTATATAAATATAAACATGACATACGATGTAAATTTTGCATAAAAACATTATCCAACCTCATCAATGTTATCCTTGATATCTGCTTGGGAGCTTTTATAGCTTCTTGTATGTTTTCAGCATGGGCATTGCATGTCAGGAGTTTAAATTCCAAGTATTTATAGTCTCAATCAAGTGCATCAACTATAGATTTGAAGGAAACAGAAACTGAGAAACTGTAAAATGTCACAAACTGCATATTAATTGAGCCATGTAATTAGCATAATTTATTTTTATACAATTAGCACAAATCTCTAATTGTGAACTTCTCTTTTTAGAAAAATCTGGGAATTCCAAAACCATAACATGAATGTTTAATTCCAAAGCAACTTCATATTTGAAGTTGGAATAAACATTTTGATGAGTTCTTAATAAAAACATGTCAAAAGTTTAATTCCAAAACCATAACATGGATGTCTAATTCCAAAGCAACTTCATATTTGAAGTTGGAATAAATAGTTTGACGAGTTCTTAATAAAAACATGTCAAAAGTTTATACCTTTGAAGTTGCATCCTCAACCAACTTTTATATGGTTGAAGTTACTAAACAAGAACAAATCGTGTACAAATATAAGAACGATTATTAGTTTTTAGAAAATTAACTAACTACTCACAGATTCATGTCATAGGAATATACCTTATACATAATAGCTTCATTAGTTAGTAGATCCTATAAAATGAAAACATAAATGTCCGTAATATGTCAAAAGAGTCCATGGACAGGTTCCATTATTGAAGGAGGCTTCATAACATTTACCTGACATTTCCCCTTACAAGATCATTGCCAACCTGCAATCTATCGGGTGCTATTGCAAAAAAATTCACAAAATCTTCATAGATGCCTAGCCCTAAGTAAACAAGTAGTTATCCCATTCAATTACATGGGCATCCAACACAAAGGCCTGAATTAAGAAAAACTTGATATATTTGTTTAATTTGCACCTTGAAGGATTGGTCCTATAAATATATATTTAGCCTAGGGAAAGGAAGAAAAGTCGTAGTGCGCTAGCCATCCTTTCCGTTTTTCAGCTGAGTTTGCTATCAACTAATTATAGTCGCATAGCAAGTGATGTAGTAAATCACTGAGATCTTTTTCATTTTAAGTATATCATAGATAAAGCATTACGGAGGAGCACTTTAGCGCACTGCTTCAGTTGGCGCATTGCAGTAATGAAGAAAAGAATGAGATTGGTTCGGTCTTAAAAGTCTTTGGGTGAATTGATTTAGGTATCGAAGTTTTAGTTATTGCCATCCTTTGCTTGACAACAGTGAGCTTAGTAGTAGCAAAACAAGGTAAAATAAACAAGACTTGGCATTTTGAGAATGGATTGGTATATAAGCATAGTTTTATCAATCCCAGGAAGCAACTATAGGTTATTATCGTGCTGAAGAAATAAACTATAAGTATAAACTAAACCAATACCAATTTGCACCAAATTTCTTTTGAACAAAATTAAGACTAAATTTTTCGTGCACATTATTAGCACTTCTCTGTAGGTACGAATATGATGCAATGCTGAGTGGAAAGCCTTCCAAGTACCCCTTTGGCTAACAATTTAATTGTACTTTATGACACAAAAGTTAATAATTTTGAATATTTGAAACATGACTCTTAGAAGAATTTTGACTTGACGAAAGCATAAAATAGAACATGAATTATGTGCTCGTTCCATGTCCATGTAGAGGCCCCCGCTTCTCAATGCATGATACATACATAACATGTTATTTGCCGGAGTGTGAATTGAGCGGTAAATTCTCAATACTTGACTAGAAGTTATGTAAATATTCCTTGTGGGTTTCATTATTTTGAACTAGGTAGCACTTGTTGAATGGTGAATGCTTTCAAATCACAAGACTAATGAAAATCAGAGGACTCATTAAATAAAGTTTTTCTTTTAGACTCTAAGGAAGGGTTGAATATATATTTTTATCAATAAAAGTAGGCAATCTTATAAGTCATTGAGAATTTTAGCGTTGAGCTAAATTCCTATTAATAGCATGTTTCAAAACAACATAGGAGTAATTTATTAGCACTGTTATTGACACTCCAAATATTGTTAAGCAAGGGTTAAATTTTAAAAACACTCCAATCATAAAAATAATGTTATGGGGATCATGTACTTAATTTTTTACATTCTCTTTTTGCCCTAGTAATAACATCTGGTATTAACATCAGTTCCCATCCCAAATCCCAATCAATTTCAAATGAAAAAAAATCACTAAATTATTTGGAAACAAAAAAGAGATTGTTTGAGGAGAAATAATGGTGTGAACGACGTGATACCGTATTAAAAAATAATTGTTTGATATATGTATATTGATTTCCTATGAATGATATATTTTCATTAGTTCTGATGCATATCGACAAATGAGATTATTGATAATTTGGTATAAAAATCTGATCCAGTTCGATAATATACCATATAAATTTTTTTGATTAACAACTAAAAAAGAGATTACTGTAAAGAAGGCTAATTTAGTATAATGAACTTTATTTGTTAAGGTGTGCTCTCTGCATTGGTACCCCCCTTAACAAATTTTGTTTAAAAAAAATTGACCCCCCTTAACAATATTTGGAGTGTCAATAACAATCCCCTTTTTTAATCCATTAGTTGGTAACTTTGCATGTTTAACACCATAATTCAACATGTAAAGGTAGAAAAAAGTGCAATTATCGACTGTTATACCAATAATATATAAAAAAGTAAAAAGGATGCAAATCAGTAACAAGTATAAAATAAAAATCATAATGATACTTTATAAAAATGTCACAAACCTTTATTATTAGAGACCTGTTAGCCTTCACCTATTGTTGCCCCAAATCAAGGATAGCTGCACCATAAATCGACAACAATTAACCCGTAATCAACGATAGCAACCAACAAATCATCATTAGATGGATTTTAATCCCGAATGTTTAGAAAATATTTTCTGAAGTATTTAAAGTAATATAACATTATTTTGAAGGATTTGAACAAGAATGGTTTTTAATGGATTTTGAAAGCGATTAAGCACTGAAATCACTTCATGGCGAGAAAATAATTCTGATAATGATTCGCGACATTATCGGTATTCATTTTCAAGTTTCTGAGTGACGGATTGCTACCATAGCAATTTGGAAATGAAAATTTTGTTTGACAAGGACAAGACGTTTCAGAAATTCAATCGTTTTGTTTTTTATAAATATATGTATATAAATATATGATTTCAAACTAATTTGAAATAAAACCCAGGAATTTGAATTCTGGAATTAAAATTTAACTTGTATAAGTTGAATAAATTGAAACGGTGGAAGTAAATCAAATGGATTGAAATTTAACTTAAGTTAAATGGAAATTGAAACTCAAACTGAATAACGGGATTGATTCTGAAATAAAGATTCAATGGAATAAATAGAATGGAAGTGAACTAATCAGAAGTTGATTAGAGATTTCAAAACTGGAAGCCGAATTGATTTGAAATCAACTGGAAATGGATATATGTATGCTTAGCAGATATTGAATGGAAGCAAATGCAAGAGATAGAATTATGCCCGACAAAAAGGTACATGTTTACAATATTACTTGGGTTTGATGATTTTATGAGCCTATAGGGCAAGCTGCTTGGCTTTTTGATTTTCTTTTGGATTGGAGAAGGCCTAGAAAGGCGAGTTGTGGTTGTATCAATTGAGCCATGCAAAGGAGATACTTGCGAAATTTTTCGAAAATTTAAAGAGTTAGAAAATTTTCAAGAAATTTTTGATAATTAAAAATCGAGTTGTTAATTTTAATTGAAATAAGAAACCCATAATTGGTTAACAAAATTTCAAGTGGAATAATGAAATTGATAAATGTATTTAAAATCAATCGGAATGAGTGTGGATATGCAGAAAAGCATATGGATTGAAGACGAGAAAGTGATGATGGATTGACCCAAAATGGTGGACATATCATTTGTAAAGAATTATGAATGGTCGAGTATTGGCATGAGAATCCGAAGGTCGGGTAAGAACGGGGTTATAATATTTCAACTAAGTAGGTTATGAGGAGTTAGAGTTATAGCATTTTTACTACTTAGCAATTACGAGGACGAAATTATTGTAAGGGGGAAGGAATGTAACGACCCGAAATTTTAGCCGTTGAATTCTGAATATTTAAATTTGTTTTAAATATGTTATTTAAATTGTATATAGAAATTTATAAGGAATTTATTTAATAAAATAAATGGATTTTAAAATATATTGAATATCGTTTTAACTTAAAAATAGAAATGTTGAGTTTAAAATTCAAATTAGATTACTATGAAATTATATGATTAGATAGGTATTTTTATTTGTTTATTTTGAAACTTGATTCGATTTAATTTCCAAAACAATATATGATTATAACGACATTAATTTTATAAAATCCAAAATAGATTATTCTGGCAAGATTTTCAAGGCGTAGTTATAATTTAATTTATAGAATTTTTCTGTAATTTTTATTTTGAAAAATAAGCAACTTTTTATTTTACACCATATATCAACGTTTGGGATATCATAGTATAAGTTAACTAGTGTATTTTATTATATTTCTCGGATTATAGCACATTGTTCGATATAACGGTATTTTTATTTTGTCTGTAGCCATCGGTAAATAAATGAATTTCTTGAAAGCAGTACGGCATAAACTTTAACTCAATAAATACACACGCGAATGTTTCCACTTTGCGGATGCCACCTTGTTTTAGTTCAGATCATCACATGCAACCGTACCCTGTAGGCTTCACTATTGATTCCGTTATCCCCAAGCTATCTGATACCGTGCTTGCCAAGCAGTTTAACACCGTGCCTGTCAATCCATTCATTTTTCTTGCGTGCCAAACCATCACAATTGCGTGTGTTCCAAGCTGTTGGAGCTGTGCATCCCAAGCCTCTTTCCTTTAAATACTGTTGAGTCTTCTCCTCATTTCTGGTTCCAGATAAAAAAAGGGAAAAAAACGCTGAACTCCTCCCTCAAAATAAAACCGTCCCCTACCAAAATCCCTACCCCAAATTCACTCAACCCATTCGAATGTCAAAATCTTTCTTATAGTAAACATGGAAATTCCTCCACTTCGAATATACATAGCAAATCCAATTGGTGGCCAAATTGAGATATTTTTGATTTGTTTGAATCATGTATGAGAGAGCTTTAATCCTATCTATTTATTTTTTACTATAGCGTAATCTTCTGGAACTGGAGTTTTAAAATCGCAGCAGCCTAGGGCTTACTGTCACCGATTGTATAGTGACGTTGGGGTCAAGCCGAGGGAGCCGACTTACTCCTAGAGGCGAGGCGAACATTTGGGGAGGGCTTGGTGGAATTCGATCAACTCAAGTGAGGTGGGCGTTGTGTTCAGTGGGTCATGGCGAGTTGGAAGCGGCGGAAGGTGAAGTAATGATTCAATGTTTTGTTCGATGCTGGGTAATTAGAAAACAGTTTCTTTGGAGCTGATATATACCGTGGGTTTCTGAATGAGGGCAAGGGAGTCTAAAGTGATTTTTGAAAGGGGTAAGTCTGTAGCATGGTGAAGGAAGCATGGAGAGTTGAGGAGAGGTTTGATGAAGAAATGGGATGTTGAGTAACAGGGGGCGTATCATCTATGCCGTGGTTTTCTTTTGGAAGAGTGGGTTCTGTGTTTTTCCCGAAAGTGGAAGAGGGTCTGTAGTTTAGGCGGTAGTGGACTTATGAAAGGGAAGGTGTTCATATTAATTTTTTTAAAGAAGGTACTATATCCAAATAAAAAGAGGAGCATCAGGCCTTTTTGCTTGGAACGATTATATCAAAGAACAACCTGGGAAAACAAGGTACGAAGGGTGGAATTATGTGATTTGTTAATCGCATGTTGAAGGGGTAATCGAGATTTGACGAAATTAACCAACCATGACTAATCACTGATCTTTGTGGCTTAATTTTAGGGTTAAGGTAAATATATACACCCCATATATAATTAGTTAATCATAGCTAGAATATATAATATTAGTTAAATCTTGTAATCCATATAATTGATTCGTTCGTGAACAGAATCAAACAAAACCGGTCACGATGCAATCATAGCGACGGAATCTACGTTATGAATGGATGTGACTGAGGGCAAAGCTACAGGATTTCGTGATAAAATCCAATTTCTGTTTGATTTTTATTGCAAAACAATGTGAGTAAACTCACTAACTCTACCTCGTTTATATTTTTATATAAAAAAGTTTTAAATTTATTTATAATAATTTTTTTATACTGGGTGATGGTTGTTTGAATGGTTGGTTGATAAAATTGGTTGAATTGATTGATATAGTCATATCATTGATCATTTAATAATTCTGTTCACCATTGCATATTGATGTGAAAATAATATTATTGATGTTGATTAACATCTGTGGGTGCAGGGAAACAGGTTGGAGGAATCCAACTGGATTCCTCAACATTTATATTATGGTATTTGCATTGATTGTGACATATGCTATGATACATTAACTGTGGTTGATCTTGTGTGTTTAAATATCACTGGCCTAGATATTTTGGTATTTTAAATACCATAAAATATTTTCGAATATAGAAAATGAAATTTGAGATTTAAAAAGGGAATTTAATTCCAAAAATAGAAATGTAATTTCGAATGGAGTTGAAATTAAAAACATGTTAGTGGAGGAAACAAGAATTTGTTTATAAACAAGAATATAAATTAAGTGAATTATTTATCATTAGATAAATTGAAATATAAATTCAAATTTGAATTTATATGAAAAAGTGGAAAAGGGTTTTGAAACCAATATTTGGAATGAGATTAAACTTAGCAATTATTAAGGAAATTTTAAATGATTGAAAAGTAAAGGAAATGAAACTTAAATAAATAAATCTGAATAGAAGTTATATATAAAAAAAATTGGGTTTAAGATATTTTTATAAGTATGAATCATATGGTATATAAAGGAAATATATTCACGATTAAAGTGAATGGTATAAAGCAAATATTTTGCAAACAAAATATCGATAAAGGAAAATTAGATTTGAAATATGACTCCAAATTGGAACTTGAAAGAGAAAGGGGAACGGATAATCGTTTTAAAATAAAACGATGATTTTTATTCCAACATTGGAATATAAAATAAATTGTAATAACGTTTTTTAAACTGGAATGGTTATAAAGGAATTTGGTAATGATTTGGAAAGCATGAATTCAAAAGTGAATTTAGATTTTGAATCAACCTGAAATGGTAGATAAATTCCGAAGTTCAGAATATTTATTGAATATAGAGTATTCGAATGAGAGTTGTTTATTGGAATTCGATTACATCAAATTTAGGGAAGTGGTTATTTTACTTTTCGTTTGAATCAAATTTAATTATTTATTTATTTAGTTATTTATTGAAATAAATAAATACAAGTTGCATTTTTATAAACCAAATATTTGTAAATAGCGATTTTAACGTTGTTGTTATAATAAATGTTTTGTAAATCTAAACAGCAATTTTAGCGCTGTCGTTATAATAAATGTTTTGTAATTCTATACAGCGATTTTAACGCTGTCGTTAAAATAAATGACTTATAAATCAAATATTTGGAAACAACGATTATAACGCTACCATTATAATCAATGTTTTTCCGTAAAGGAAGTGGATCCTTAGATTGAATCTGAGAGTCGCGTAAGCAATATTTTGTTTGAAGTTGTGAGCTTTGACTATTTCAAAGTTGAGAATGTTGTTCAATTAATGTCTGAGAGGTAGTTATACCCCAACTTGATTGACTTCATGATTGATGGAGGAATGGTTAAGGTTCGATAGTGAAGATGGGTTAGCAAGATGGTTAATTAATAAGTGATTACTGGTTTGAGCTATAATAACGATGTTCTGTAACATCGCGTTGATTTAAAGGATTTTGAAATGTTTTCTAACTGGAATAAGATATATTTTCTCGAATAAAGAAATTAGGATATTGGAAATGTTTTCCAACAATCAAGAGAGAAAAATAGAGCTTTGAAAGGATACGAAAGATGAGATAACAGGAATTGGAAATAATTACTTAATAAGAAATTAAATTAAAAGGGGACAGTGTTGTTTGATGCTTGATCGGTAGGATTTCCAATTGGAAATAGGACCGTTGATTGTATGGATGTTTCTTTGATAGTTAAATCACCGACTACCAAAGTTTTAATTTATTTTATACCCCCGTTGTCAATATGGAGAGACCGGGATCAGATTTAATATCTGAAAACCACTCCGTATTGGAATAAGCGTTACGAATCAACTTATGCTGAAGATAAATGAAGACGGAGTACAGTGCAAGGGCTATTCTGTTAATCCTAGGTAAAAAATTACCTAAGATGGATTAATAGAATGGTGCCTTTGGTTTGTCCAGAACCCGGACAACTTGTAAGGACAAGTGTCTAACAGAGTATTTCCAAAGGAATTACGTATGTTGATTCCTTCAAACGCGCGAAGTTGGTGGCAAAGAAGGGAAACTTCTTTAGCCTAACAATCTGAGTATTTTTGTGGGAATCAATTAGTGATTTCCAATGGATCTGACGATGTAGCATTCAAAGTGAATGGTGGCTAGATGTTCTGGAAGATAATTCAAACTTCAAGCCTCACAACCAGGAATTGACAAAAATCGGGCAGGCAACAAGGCTATGTGGGTCGCTCCCATGAGGATGTATAATCACCTATCTAGAGAAATTTCATTTGCTTTTTTGATCTATTGATGCTGTCCCTTTCGGTAAACAGTTGCCGATCCCAACCGTTGGTGATATACATTCGATACACTCAAGTGAAATGAGTGGTCGGCCTTGTGTGGGCCGGGTTGCAAGATGTTCTTGTTGAACCCAATGTGTTTGCCTCTAGAGATACACTATCGGAAGGTGGTTCCATGTCTGGTCATGTTGGAAACCCAATCTCCAATAAGCGCCCTGCGGTTTTCAATTTTATATTATATATGGAGCGTGAGATGCAAGCGTTCCGCTAGATTCTATTTATTTGATTTAGACACTACTATAATATCACCAGATTTTGATATCAAAATGTTTTGGGTTATCGTAAGGTAGAAACCATCCGTGTTTATGTGTAGATCGGTCTTACGATTATCATTTCTTTCAAAAGGATTTTGAAAGTTAAACAAATGATTGGAATTTACTCACACCAGTCCCATGACTGACCCAGAGTTTATTTTTGTTTGTTTTCCCTAAACTCTTGGGTGCCCAAATTTGTACGGGCAGTCAAGTAGTCGGGATTTTTCAGATTCACTAAAGCAGTTTGAAGCAGGAGGCTTCACCAACTAGCTATAGACTATCATACTTTCCGCTGTGTACTATGTTGTATCTGGAAACATGTGTTTATAATTGTTCCAGGAATAACTTTTGTGCTTTGATAATGGTATGTATATACAGTTACTGATTTGTATTTCAAAAGTTTTGTTATTCAATATATTTTATTCGTTTCGCTATGAGATTTGTGTTCTTCGTTTTTCTTCTATTCTAACTTTTCTTTCTATTCCTCATCCTCTAACTTCTTTCTACTAATGATTCGTATTCCTGTGTCATTGGGGTTGGACGTGTGGTGTTGTTAGTCAACTCAAATGGTACGGAAATTCGGGCCATTACATTTGGTATCTCAGCTGAAGGTTGAGTAGTAACCTTGGCTCTGTGGCGTAACTCAATAGAGATAGGTTTAGTAATACCCTAGCTTGAGTTGAGTGTGTGTATATATATGCGTATTTGCAGACTCGATATATAATTGCTTTATATTGTTTTGACTGGTTTATTGAGTGGTTTATGAATTCTGGTCAATATAGAATGTACAACTGTATCGACGGCTGTTTCTAAACTCTCAAACAAAGCAATTCGATATAGTATTGTTTTAAAGTGGGTTAATGAAATAATTTTACCCCAAAATTATTTTGATATGAAAGGAATAATTTTTGAAATATTACAGTATATGGATGTGTTGATTTTTATTCTAATCAAATGAGTTATGAAATATTGAAATGATTATATAAAACCAAATTGAATTTGTATATGAATGAGATATACAAATAAGCTAAATTGGAATTAGATTCAGATCAAAATTGTGAATTTAAATCCCAGATGTTTAGAAAATATTTTCTGAAGTATTTAAAGTAATATAACATTATTCTGAAGGATTTGAACAAGAATGGTTTTAAATGGATTCTGAAAGCGATTAAGCACTGAAATCACTTCAGTGGCGAGAAAATAAATCTGATAATGAATCGCGACATTATCGGTATTCGTTTTCAAGTTTCTGAGTGACAGATTGCTACCATAGCAATTTGGAAATGAAAAATTTGTTTGACAAGGACAAGATGTTTTAGAAATTCAAATGTTTTGAGTTTTATAAATATATGTATATAAATATATGATTTCAAACTAATTTGAAATAAAACCCGGGAATTTGAATTCTGGAATTAAAATTTAACTTGTATAAGTTGAATAAATTGAAATGGTGGAAGTAAATCAAATGGATTGAAATTTAACTTAAGTTAAATGGAAATTGAAACTCAAACTGAATAATGGGATTGATTCTGAAATAAAGATTAAATGGAATCGATTGAATGGAAGTGAACTAATCAGAAGTTGATTAGAGAATTCAAAACTGGAAGCCGGATTGATTTGAAATCAATTGGAAATGGATATATGTATGCTGAGCAGATATTGAATGGAAGCAAATGCAAAAGATAAAAGTATGCCCAATGAAAAGGTACATGTTTACAATATTACTTAGGTTTGATGATTTTATGAGCCTATAGGGCAAGACGCTTGGCTTTTTGATTTTCTTTTGGATTGGAGAAGGCCTAGAAAGGCGAGTTGTGATTGTATCGATTGAGCCGTGCAAAGGAGATACTGGCGAAATTTTTCGAAAATTTAAAGAGTTAGAAAATTTTCAAGAAATTTTTTATAATTAAAAATCGATTTGTTAATTTTAATTGAAATAAGAAACCCAGAATTGGTTAACAAAATTTCAAGTGGAATAATGAAATTGATAAATGTATTTAAAATCAATCGGAATGAGTGTGGATATGCAGAAGAGCATATGGATTGAAGACGAGAAAGTGATGATGGATTGACCCAAAATGGTGGACATATCATTTGTAAAGAATTACGAATGGTCGAGTATTGGCATGAGAATTTGAAGGTCAGGTAAGAACGGGGTTATAATACAACTAAGTAGGTTATGAGGAATTAGAGCTATAGCATTTTTACTACTTAGCAATTACGAGGACGAAATTATTATAAGGGGGAAGGAATGTAACGACCCGAAATTTTAGCCGTTGAATTCTGAATATTTAAATTTGTTTTAAATATTTTATTTGAATTGTATATAGAAATTTATAAGGAATTTGTTTAATAAAATGAATGGATTTTAAAATATATTGAAGATCGTTTTAACTTAAAAATAAAAATGTCGAGTTTAAAATTCAAATTAGATTACTTTGAAATTATATGATTAGATAGGTATTTTTATTTGTTTATTTTGTAACTTGACTCGATTTAATTTCCAAAACAATATATGATTATAACGAGATTAATTTTATAAAATCCTAAATAGATTATTCTGGCAAGATTTTCAAGGTGTAGTTATAATTTAATTTATAGAATTTTTCTGTAATTTTTATTTTGAAAAATAAGCAACTTTTTATTTTACACCATATATCAATGTTTGGGATATCACAGTATAAGTTAACTAGTGTATTTTACTATATTTCTAGGATTATAGCATGTTGTTCGATATAACGGTATTTTTATTTTTATCAGTAGCCATCGGTAAATAAATGAATTTCTTGAAAGCAGTACGGCATAAACTTTAACTCAATAAATACACATGCGAATGTTTCCCACTTTGCGGATGCCACCTTGTTTTAGTTCAGATCATCACATGTAACCGTACCCTGTAGGCTTCACTATTGATTCCGTTCTCCCCAAGCTATCATATATTGTGCTTGCCAAGTAGTTCAACACTGTGCCTATCAATCCATTCATTTTTCTTTGCGTGCCAAACCATCACAATTCCGTGTGTCCCAAGCTATTGGAGCCGTGCAACCCAAGCCTCTTTCCTTTAAATAGAGCATTGTTAATGACACCTCGAAATTGGTTAAGGGGACTCCCCCGCCACCCATTTGACACTCCGTATAACTATTTTCGGCCATTCTCTACCGAACAAGAAGGCCAAATTCGGTCAAAAGGGTGGTCGAAGAGTCCCCTTAACCAAATTCGGAGTGTCATTAACAATGCTCTTTAAATACTGTTGAGTCTTCTCCACATTTCTGGTTCCAGATTAAAAAAAGGGAAAAAACGCTGAACTCCTCCTTCAAAATAAAACCGTCCCCTACCAAAATCCCTACCCCAAATTCACTCAACCCATTCGAATGTCAAAATCTTTCTTATAGTAAACACGGAAATTCCTCCACTTTGAATATACATAGAAAATCCAATTCGTGACCAAATCGAGATATTTTTGATTTGTTTGAATCATGTATGAGAGAGCTTTAATCCTATCTATTTATTTTTAACTACGGTGTAATCTTCTTGAACCGGAGTTTTAAAATCGCAGCAGCCAAGGGCTTACTATCACCAATTGTATAGTGACACTGGGATCAAGTCGAGGGGGCCGAGTTACTCCTGGAGGCGAGGCGAACGTTTGGGGAGGGCATGGTGGAATTCGATCAACTCAGGTGAGGTGGGCGTTGTGTTCAGTGGGTCACGGCGAGTTGGAAGCGGCGGAAGGTGAAGTAATGATTCAATGTTTTGTTCGATGCTGGGTAATTAGAAAGCAGTTTTTGTGGAGCTGATATATACCGTGGGTTTCTGAATGAGGGCAAGGGAGTCTATAGTGATTTTTGAGAGGGGTAAGTCTATAGCATGGTGAAGGAAGCGTGGAGAGTTGAGGAGAGGTTTGATGAAGAAATGGGATGTTGAGTAACAAGGGGCGTATCATCTATGTCGTGGTTTTCTTTTGGAAGAGTGGGTTCTGTGTTTTTCCCAAAAGTGGAAGAGGATCTGTAGGTTAGGCAGTAGTGGACTTATGAAAGGGGGGAGCAGATCGTCTGGAACGGGGACCCCCTGGTCCCTGTTCCAGACCAATGGGAATCCCCCATTTGGGGGCAATTTGCATTTTGCCCCCTGAATTCCACCCCGAATTTCAGGGTGCAAATTGCAAAATCCCCCAAATGGGGGATTTCTATTGGTCTGGACCAGGGGACCAGGGGGTCCCCGGTCCAGACGATCCGCTCCCATGAAAGGGAAGGTGTTCATATTAATTTTCTGAATGAAGGTACTATATCCAATAAAAAAGGAGCATCAGGCCTTTATGCTTGGAACGATTATATCAAAGAATAACCTGGGGAAAACAAGGTACGAAGGGTGGAATTATGTGATTTGTTAATCGCATGTTGAAGGGGTAATCGAGATTTGACAAAATTAACCAACCATGACTAATCACTGATTTTTGCGGCTTAATTTTAGGGTTAAGGTAAATATATACACCCCATATATAATTAATTAATCATAGCTAGAATATATAATATTAGTTAAATCTTGTAATCCATATAATTGATTCGTTCGTGAACAGAATCAAAAAAAACTGGTCACGATGCAATCGCAGCGACGGTGTCTACGTTATGAACAGATGTGACTGAGGACAAGCTTCAGGGATTTCGTGATAAAATCCAATTTCCGTTTGATTTTTAAATAAAAGTAGGATCGTCAACTGCAAAAAAATTTGAGTAAACTCACTTACTCTACCTCGTTTATATGTTTATATAAACGAGTTTTAAATATATTTATAATAATTTTTTTATATTGGGTGATGGTTGTTTGAATGATTGGTTGATAAAATTGGTTGAATTGATTGATATAGTCATATCGTTGATCGTTTAATAATTTTATTCACCATTGCATATTGATGTGAAAATAATATTATTGATGTTGATTAACATCTATGGGTGCAGTAAACACGTTGGAGGAATCCAACTGGATTTCTCAACATTTATATTATGGTATTTGCATTGATTGTGACATATGCTATGATACATTAACTGTGGTTGATCTTGTGTGTTTAAATATCACTGGCCTAGAAATTTTGGTAGTTTAAATACCATAAAATATTTTCGAATATAGAAAATGAAATTTGAGATTTAAAAAGGGAATTTAATTCCAAAAATAGAAATGTAATTTCGAATGGAGTTGAAATTAAAAACATGTTAGTGGAGGAAACAAGAATTTGTTTATAAACAAGAATATAAATTAAGTGAATTATTTATCATTAGATAAATTGAAATATAAATTCAAATTTGAATTTATATGAAAAAGTGGAAAAGGGTTTTGAAACCAATATTTGGAATGAGATTAAACTTAGCAATTATTAAGGAAATTATAAATGAGATTTTAAATGATTGAAAAATAAAGGAAATAAAACTTAAATAAATAATTCTGAATAGAAGTTATATAAAAAAAATTGGGTTTAAGATATTTTTATAAGTATGAATCAAATAGTATATAAAGGAAATATATCCACGATTAAAGTGAATGGTATAAAGCAAATATTTTGCAAACGAAATATCTATAAAGGAAATTTAGATTTGAAATATGAATCCAAATTGGAACCTGAAAGAGAAAGGGGAACGGATAATCGTAAAACGATAAGTTTTACAACATTGGAATATAAAATAAATTGTAATAACATTTTGTAAACTGGAATGGTTATAAAGGAATTTGGTAATGATTTGGAAAGCATGAATTCAAAAGTGAATTTAGAATTTGAATCAACCTGAAATGGTAGATAAATTCCGAAGTTCAGAATATTTATCGAATATAGAGTATTCGAATGAGAGTTGTTTATTGGAATTCGATTATATCAAATTTAGGGAAGTAGTTATTTTACTTTCCGTTTGAACCAAATTTAATTATTTATTTAATTATTTATTTATTAAGTTATTCACTGAAATAAATAAATACAAGTTGCATTTTCATAAACCAAATATTTGTGAACAGCGATTTTAACGTTGTTATTATAATAAATGTTTTGTAAGTCTAAATAGCAATTTTAGCGCTGTCGTTAAAATAAATGACTTATAAATCAAATATTTGGAAATAGCGATTATAACGCTACCGTTATAATCAATGTTTTTCCGAAAAGGATGTGGATCCTTAGATTGAATCTGAGAGTTGCGTAAGCGATATTTTGTTTGAAGTTGTGAGCTTTGACTATTTCAAAGTTGAGAATGTTGTTCAATTAAGGTCTGAGAGGCAATTATACCCAACTTGATTGACTTCATGATTGATGGAGGAATGGTTAAGGTTCGATAGTGAAGATGGGTTAGCAAGATGGTTAATTAATAAGTGATTACTGGTTTGAGCTATAATAACGATGTTCTGTAACATCGCGTTAATTTAAAGGATTTTGAAATGTTTTCTAACTGGAATAAGATATATTTTCTCGAATAAAGAAATTAGGATATTGGAAATGTTTTCCAACAATCAAGAGAAAAAAGTAGAGCTTTGAAAGGATACGAAAGATGAGATAATAGGAATTGGAAATAATTATTTAATAAGAAATTAAATTAAAAGGGGTCAGTGTTGTTTGATGCTTGATCGGTAGGATTTCCAATTAGAAATAGGAATGTTGATTGTATGGATGTTTCTTTGATAGTTAAATCATCGACTATCAGAGTTTTAATTTATTTTATACCCCCATTGCAATATGGAGAGATCGGGATCGGATTTAATATCTGAAAACTACTCCGTATTGGTATAAGCGTTATGAATCAACTTATGCTGAAGATAAATGAAGACGGAGTACAGTGCAAGGGCTGTTCTGTTAATCCTAGGTAAAAAATTACCTAAGATGGATTAATAGAATGGTGCCTTTGGTTTGTCCAGATCCAGGACAACTTGTAAGGACAAGTGTCTGACAGAGTATTTCCAAAGGAATTACGTACGTTGATTCCTTCAAACGTGCGAAGTTGGTGGCAAAGAAGGGAAACTTCTTTAGCCGAACAATCTGAGTATTTTTGTGGGAATCAATTAGTGATTTTCCGATGGATCTGGCGATGTGGCATTCAAAGTGAATGGTGGCTAGATGTTCTGGAGGATAATTCAAACCTCAAGCCTTACAACCTGGAATTGACAAAAATCGGGCAGGCAGCATGGCTATGTGGGTCGCTCCCATGAGGATGTATAATCACCTATCTAGAGAAATTTCATTTGCTTCTTTAATCTATTGATGTTGTCCCGTTCGGGAAACGGTTGCCGATCCCAACCGTTGCTGATATACATTCGATACACTTAAGTGAAATGAGTGGTCGGCCATGTGTGGGTCGGGTTGCAAGATGTTCTTGTTGAACCCAGTGTATTTGCCTCTAGAGATACACTATCGGAAGGTGGTTCCATACCTTGTCATGTTGGAAATCCAATCTCCAATAAGCGCCCTGTGGTTTTCGATTTTATATTATATATGGAGCATGAGATGCAAGCGTTTCGCTAGATTCTATTTATTTGATTTAGACACTATTATAAAATCACCAGATTTTGACATCAAAATGTTTTGGGTTATCGTAAGGTAAAAACCATCCGTGTTTATGTGTGGATCGATCTTACGATTATCATTTCTTTCGAAAGGATTTTGAAAGTTAAACAAATGATTGGAGTTTACTCACACCAGTCCCATGACTGACCCAGAGTTTATTTTTGTTTGTTTTCCCTAAACTCTTTGGTGCCCAAATTTGTACGGGCAGTCAAGTAGTCGGGATTTTTCAGATTCACTGAAGCAGTTTGAAGCAGGAGGCTTCACCAGCTAGCTATAGACTATCATACTTTCCGCTTTGTACTATGTTGTATCTGGATACAATTGTTTATAACTGTTCCAGGAATAACTGCTGTGCTCTGATAATGGTATGTATATACAGTTACTGATTTGTATTTCAAAAGTTATGTTATTTAATATATTTTATTCGTTCTGCTGTGAGATTTGTGTTCTTCGTTTTTCTTCTATTCTAACTTTTCTTTCTTTCCATTCCTCATCCTTTAACTTCTTTCTACTAATGATTCGTATTTCTGTGTCATTTGGGTTGGGCGTGTGGTGTTGTTAGGTAACTCAAAGGGTATGGAAATTCGGGCCATTACATCTCCACATTATAGATCTTATTCCTACGCGTTAGCTTAAAACCTTAAACAAACTAACAATTGTTCATTTTTTGTTGTTCGGTGACTTAGGCATTGTAACACAAGTCAAAAGAAATGAGAGAGATGTATATTAAGAGGGTGGAACTCTATAAATAGAAAAAAGTGTTGGATTCTTCTTAAAATAGACTCAATATAAAGTCTACCAAATATCAAAATATTCCCTAAACATCACCAGAGAAAAGACTCCTTTATCACGGAGGAATTCCTTTGTAAAATTAGAAACGTTAAATGGTTGCAGAGCATTGCTTGAAAGTCTTTGAAAGAGGGACAGTTATCTTGGACAATTTTACTAAGGATTGCAAATAAGGAGAACCAGAGTGAAAATAATAGGAAGATAAGGAGTACTAGGAACAAAAAGAGAACAGTGAGAAGATGATATACGTATAGTGGATGAACTAATCAAATTTAATTAATTATAAACACCATAAAAATAGTACCTAATCCTAAAATCTAGTGTGGATTAACTAATAGGATATGTGGATGTAAATAAAATTTCCCTTTATTATATTGTTTTTAAAAATTTCTTTGCATCATATTTTATTAAGTTAAAATCTTACATGCTATATAAATTATAGAAATGATTATACTATAGATTTTGTTGAATTTAAAAAGGTTGTTTCACATAAAAGAGAACACAACCTTCACATTAATATCCCATTCCTCTATCTTTGATTCCTCTACTCCATTTTTTAATTTCTTTTCAACTTTGTATGCAATGAGCATGCATGTAAATTTCTTTTTCTTCTTTAATTGGGGGTGGGGAGACTACAAGAGAAGCAGTGTATACCAACGACCAGGGGTAGTTGGCGGCTGTTGGAAGCCGTTGGTATATGTATCAACGGTTTCCAACGACTTCCAATGCCATCAACACCTATTTTTCAATGACTTCCAACTTGGTAACTTGGCCACGTGTCTTTTATTTCTGGCCAAAGAGATGTTGGAAAATGTTGAAAACTGTTGAAATTAGCCATTGGAAGACGCTGAAATAACTAAACCTGTAAGCCGTTGGAAATCTGTTTTTTTTAAAACCCTAATCACTTCCAGCCATACACAATATATAATCATCAAAACTGCTCCATTTCGAACATATAAGTCTTGATCTGAATCATATATACACCCAAACACAATATTATACAAAAATCAAACACAAATCACATAACATACATAATACAACAACCCAACGTCACCAACACAACATATATTTACGTACCATGTCCAAACAATCATCACCAACACCATGTCCAAAACACATCATCACCAACACAACATCCAACACCATGTCCAAACCATCATCACCAACACAACATCAATATATACAACCATCATAATGTATCAAGCCTCACCAACTCTCAAAGATATATAACATCAAAACAAACTAACCTCACCTCCCTCCATTAGAAGATGAAGTTGACATACTGTACTTGGCAATGAACTCAGCTAGCCACTGGTTAAGCTGCACTATCTGCTCTTCGCGGCGACGATTACGCTTATGAAGCTGTACGATCTGTGCTCGTAGCTGTGCAATCTCCTCCTTGTCCTGAACCCTCTGGTACGTCTGCTATGATGTCTTAACCTGTATATAATTTTAGATTTTCAGTCTTTCATAATAGCAATTCGAGTAAATTTCAGTTTTTATTATAAATTTTAGTTTCTATTACCTCTAGATTGCCAAATCCATATTGTCTGTTCTGGTAGGTGGATCCATGACAGCATCAAAAAATCCTATCCTTATCCTCCGTAGTCAACTCAGTCCTCCCACTGAATTCCAACATCTGCGCCTTTTGTTCTTGAAATTTCTCCTGTTAAACAAAAAACAATTGACTTTAGATAACACTATTTTAATTAAATTATAACTTTAACTTAACTGTGTTATACTTACATATGCCTGACGCACCATAGCATCGTGGTCCCAAGAGTAGGAAATTGAGCTTGTGTCTCGACCTGACTCAATGCATGTATATGCTCAAAAACATCCTAGTACGACACAGGAACACCATGCTGTCTCTCCTGAAATAAGAATATATATATATGTGTGTGTGTGTGTGTGTGTGTCTGTGTGTGTGTGTGTGTAGTGTGTAAATTAGAACTTAAAGTTAAATCAACTATTATTTTAACAACTTATAAATTAAAATCTTTGACTATGTAATCAATAAATATGTCAGGTCCTCGCTATGGTGCTGAAGCGACTTGGATCCCCCACGATGCATAACCGGATTTTTGCTCCTGTTTGTCGCATTTCTTGCGGACTTGGCCTATATATTTAAATTTAAAAGAAAAATATTTTATTCTAAATTATATATTAATTGAATAGAACAATTTAAATTAAATATGCAGTAAATTTATCTGAAACTTCTCATTATTATTTCAATAAGTATATAGGTCATCCCAATACCGCTCATCCAATCTAGTCTTTTCCTACCTGATTTTATGTTGTTCATCATCTCTCTATAATATTTTGCCACTTTATTGTTCGAGTGGTGCTTGAAGAGGTCCATATCCGTCTCCTGGAGATCCACAGCTCCCTGTATTTTTTTAAAAATGGCATAAATATGAACTGATCATATAAGAGCATGACTACTTAATGTAATAAATGATATATCACATGTATGTACTAGAAAATCGTGCCATATTGTCTCCTTGACAATGTCGGGTTTCGACATCCATGTGGGCCAACATGCGGTCATATGAGCCTGATAAGCGCATCTTGGTATAGTCAGAACTGTGTTGGAAGGCTCCAACTCAAAACCCTTGTATTAAACAGAAAAAAAACATTTCATGGCTACTGGAATAGCAATTTACATAATTTATTGTACAAAAGTTAAATTTACACTAGAAACTTAGTACTTACCCTTTGCTGGCTTTTGGCTTAAGCCACACTGCAGGACAGGCTAGACCCTGCGATGGACCACTGCCATCTCCACCTATAGGACCTTGTGACGCCATACTTGTTAAAAACAACAACATAACATAACATAAAAGAGCTATGTAAAACAAAGAGTATGAGATAACATAAAAGTACAATGCGATATAAATAATATGACAAGACATAATATAAAATTATTACATTAACAAATAGTATGACAAATAGTATGACTTGACATAACATAAAATAACCTTTTTAAAATGTGGATTATTGGTTAGTTCTCGTCACTTTCCGATTCTAACTCTATTTCCTCCTCTATATATGGTTCATACGTAGTCTCAAATACTTCAATTAATGCATTCGATTCATCGTTTAGAGATCCAAAATATGTTTGATCATCGGTTATTACTATTCCTCTATTTTCCTCGACATCTGCTTGATAAGCTTGGTCGTCGGGAATATGACATCCGTCAAATAAAAACCTTGCGTTTATTTAAAAAACAGCCGACCAATCTATTTGTCTCTTCTTATAGATGAATAAGAAGCGTAATATACTTGAAGAGCTTGTTTGGCAAGTATAAAAGGATCGTACTCGTAATAATGCAAAGTATGTTTTATTTCTATAAGAATATATTTTGGGTGCACGTTGATTCCAGAACCTGAAACGTTGCTGAGTCAATTGCATTTAAACAAAAATACTTCTTCCATAGGTCGTGTGAAATATGTCAATTGCAGAATCTGAGTTAGCATGCCATAAAAATCGTGTATATGGTCATTTGGATTATTACTACCTTTAACAAATACACTGCTATTGTTAGTTAATTTTCAGCACCATATTCTTTAGTGATAAACATTGACAAAGAATATTGGATATGTCTTGACATTCCTTTTTGGTCCTATTGCTAAATGTTTCAATCCTTCATCTACAACAAAATCTGTTGTATCAAAAACATAATTAATAAACCAAGTAGCGAATTCTTTGCTAAAATTGCCGTTTGGATACTGTGATTCGTAAATGCTGCAATTATAGGACAAATGTTACGTTATGATTAAAGATACAGTACATGTATAGATGTATAAGTTCATTACCTAACAAACGGTGTAACTTTTATACAATTGAGAACAACATATGTGTGTGTTGCATTATAATCTCTATCATTCAGCCATTCTTTCACACATCTACCAGAAGGCCGACCATGTTTTAAAAAAATAGATAAAGTTGTTTGACTGCCATCTTGATTAATTCCCTCATCATTATGCACAATACTTTCAAATGATATGTTCACGTGATCACTAAAATAATGAAAGAAAAAAAACAAAGCTTCTTCTTCAATGTATGATTTGCAAATAGAACCTTCCACTCGAGCTTTCTGCCTCTCTTTAGATGATTTAAATACATATTTAGAATTATTGTAAATTAATGTTTTATACATTTCATTAACCAATATTTAATTAACTAAACACTAATATACATTTCAAATGGATACATCAATTTGTATTGCACAGGACCTCGAAGACGTGCTTCTAATGGAAGATGAATAGGTAAGTGCTTCATAACATTGAAAAAAAATGGAGGAAATATTTTTTTCCATTTTGTAGAGCAATATGGGGAATTTTTCCTCTAGTTTACGCAGACGATCAATATTTAATGTAGTAGAACAAAGCTCTTTATAGAACAGACTAAGTTCTGTTACAACAGTCCAAACTTTTACGGGCAACGGTTCTTTGAAAGCAACAGGCAAATAAATTTTCCATCATAACATAGCAGTCATGGATTTTCATCTCGCTAAGTTTACTGTTTTTATAGTCGACATATCTATGAAGATTAGAACATATACCATCCGGGAATCTTAATCCCTCCATCCATTTTAAAAGTATTTTAACTTGATTATTGTCCAGTTCATAGCACGTTTTTGGTTTTTTAGTGTCATTTGGCTTTATATGAAGCTCAGGACGATTACATATTACTTTGATATCACATCTTGATTTCAAATCATTTTTTGTCTTCCCTTAGACATTCAAATTTTTATTAAATACATTGTCAAACACGTTTGTCTCATTATGCATCACGTCAATATTATGACGAATCAGGAGATTTTTCCAAAAAGGCAACTCTCACAATATGCTTTGTTTGCACCAATTATGAGTCGTTGATTTACCTTGAATTTCTGTCTGTACTCCGGTTTCATGAAAGTTTTTGATAATCTTTTACAAGTTCGTAAATTTCTTCACTTGACCATATTTTTGGTGGTGTCAAAGTTTCATTCCTATCAGCTGTAAAAAAATCTTATCTCTTTTGAAAGGATGATTAATATGAAGTAAACATCTATGATAGACAAACCACAAAATTTTGTTTCCAATAGGTAAAGTAAATGCTCTTATTTCTTCCATGCAGTAAGAAAAGCTAGACGACCAGTCATACTCCAACCTGAAAGCATTGCTTACGTAGGAAAATCCCTAATTGTCCACAGTAGAGAAGCATGCATACGAAAGTTCATTTTTGCGAAATATCATATGGTTCTACTCCTTCGTACCACAATTTTTTTTAATTCTTCAATCAACAGTTGTAAATAAACATCGATTCCTTATGTCGGATCATCAGGACCATGGACAACAATTGTGAGAAACATATAAGGAATTTTTATACACATCCACGAAGGTAAATTATAAGATGTGACAATTATAGAGCAGGACGAATATTTAACACCAAATTGAGAAAATGGTGAAAATCCATCCGTACACAAGTCTAACATTACGACTCTCAGATGCAAAATCAGGATACCTCTAGTCAAAATGCTTCTATGCTTCCCCATCAACTGGGTGTGTTAACGTACTTTCTTCCTGTGTTCTCACACTGTGCCATCTCATATGCTGCGTGGTTACAGAAGATGTATCCTTTGAAGTCTAGAAGTATTAGGCAAATAACGCATACGTTTATACAGGACTTTCTTTCCCTTTTTTTTTTTTTTTTTTTTTTTTGTATCTTTCCTGATTACATATTTTACAATTCTTAAGGTTGATATCTTCCTTCCAAAATAGTATGCAACCCTTTAGACATGTATCAATATTTTCATATGGTAAACCAAAAGGCGACATCATTTTTTTAACTTTATAATGATTTCTGAACATTAAATTATTGGGAGGCATATGCCGCTTCGCAGCTTGTACAACAACATTAAATCCAGCTTCTGTGAGGTTGTATTTAGATTTCATTGCAATGTACTCAATAGTTACTGATAATTGATTTCCTCTTTCACAACCTTCCCAAAGGTGTTTCTTCGCAGCATCTAATAAATCATATTTGTTTGGCTCCAATATTTAGCACTTCTTCATCATTACCATCGTCATCAGTAAATTGTTGAACTGGGAACATTGAACATGCAACATCTTCAACCATATGTTCTACGAGATTCGTCATAGCAATTTTATAATTCACTACCTCCTCAACTTGTACAAAAGTAGATTCTAACGGTTCTCCATGACGATCCCCAACCAAATAGTTCAATACAAAACCGTACTGACGCAAATGAACTCTAACCCTTTGCGGTATCAAATGCTTCAATAACTTGCATCTACTGCATAAACAATGGATTTCGACGTCGTTTCCTTTGATACTTAAGGTTAAATCAATAAACATGCCAACACCATTAATAAATTGTTCACATATAGTGCTATTAGCTTCTTTTCGTTTGTACATCTAGCTTCGATCATTAAAATAATTGTCCATTTTTTCTAAGTAGATATATAATTAAAAAGTACAAAAAAAATTGCATTGCCATTTTATTAAAACAATTTTATTGCTGAGTGTTATGTTAATTCATCATTTACACTTTTGTTAGTGGTTCATCCAACCTCCTATTACAACTAAAATAACGTAACTAAATCGCGTAAATCTTTTTAATTTAAATGATTTAACAAAATTTCGGCTGCACTTTGCTTTAGTTCCCTAAACAGTACACAATTGTGTGTACACATGGAACATAAAGGAAGAATTTTCAAAATTTTGAGAACCGTTTAAAATGAAATGATTGACGAGGTTTAATTTCGTTATTGTGTTCGTATCTTGTCCAATACAAGGACAAATCCAACAAATATTGTATATGATGAATATAAATGTTCGTTCCGTTAGCAAAACAAACATTCACATAATGATCATATACAATACTTATCAGACGAAGCAAAAAAAACTCTCTAAGGCTTTATGACTATAATATATTACGACTGATGCTCTTCAATCTCTAATTGTATGTATATGAATTTTATCACATATACGTGTATTTTAACATTCAACCGTACGTTATATATATAATTAAATATCGTTTTATAAATTTTTATAAAACAAAAACTTAATTATTTCCATTTTCACTAAACGTTTTCAACAAATTAAATATTGTTTTCAATGAGTTGGGCCTCAATCAATTCACCAAATACATAGATTGATTACCAACTATACATACAACACTATATACGCACTATATATATACATATACAACATAAACTAATTAACCTTAGATTAGCAACATAATCAAATCAATCTATATATACATGTATTAATAGCACTACACATACAAACATACAATCCAACAAACAAATTAAGCTTAAATTAGCGAACCTAGGGAATTAAATTAAATTAGGACTTCATACCTTTAAAATAGGGGATGAATTTGAGATTAGAGAGGAGGGGAGAGAGAGCCTTAAATGTGTTGGAGGGACTATAGGTAGCTGACGGAGAAGAGGAGGATGATTTCATAATTTTGGACCAAGAAAATGTGGGAAAGGAAAAAAATTCAAGCAGAAAATGAAGTAGGGAAGGAGAAGCTGCTCGGTTAAATTTCTGCTCGACTATGCAACGGTGAGCAACGACCTCCAACGACATTATAAACAACAGCCTCCAACGTTTTATTTTTTATAACGTAAATAAATTTCCAAAGTTAAGCCTCTGTTGGAAGCCATTGGATACTGTCGTTGGAGGCCGTTGGAAGGCTCGGTTGCTATACTGTACGTCTCTTGTAGTGGAAGGAGGGGTTCACTTGCCCACCTACACTACCAAATATGTAACAACCTGGAAATTTTAGTGATTTTAAAATAAGGTGGTTATTTTTAATTTAACTTGAATATATAAAATATAATTTGTTTTGATTGTTTGCACTCCATTTCTGAATATAAATGTAACAACTCATGTTTTTTTAATCTGAGGTAAATAGAATACAAGTTTAAGAACCAAACTTGTATAATAAATTAAGATGAGAAAATAAATAATTCATGATTTATAGAAAATTGTATGTATTGGAATAAATTAAATCCACTTGGTGTAATAGGAAATTTTATTCCAACCTGTGTGTGTTAATAATATTTTGATGACTCAAATGACTTTTCTCATAGTCAGAAAAAACTCCATTTTTTGTCGTCAGCGTTTGAAGCAGAAACCTTCAAATTTAAAAGGTTCAATAGTGACAAGTGGGACCTGGAACATTGATGCAGGTGCGGCATCGTCGGTGTTGTTTGTAGTGGCAGAGTAAGTGGAAGTCATTAGTTGTCTGAACGTCTTCAAATTATTATAAAACTAATGGTTGAGTAGTGGACAATGTCGCTCTCTTGAAGACCTATTGGCGATCTGCTCAATGGTGCAAAGCAGTTCGTACATTTCACCTCTAGGATAAAACAATCTCTTCTTCAATATCAATTCGCTTCCACAAACGAATTGAGCCTGATTTGCACTCAAATTTAAAAAAAAATGTACTGCTCTTTTTTTAATGAAAACAAGGAGTTTTTTGAATAGAGAGAAAGACAAAAAAGTTGTTCTTTATTTCTTCTTGGTCTATTCTATTTCTTATATAGACAGAATGTAAAAATGTAACGTTCGCTGCATCAGTGGAAAGAAAATTGGATCACAATTAATACCACAATAAATAAAAGAAATGGTCAAAAAACTGCAATTTATAATGTGTAAATTGAATGCGTTTCAAAAATGATGAGTGTTGATAAGTTTTAATTTATTATCATTCATAGTAATACTTTAATACCAATTGTTTTTGTAATAGCTCGATAAAAAGTCACGCAAATATATGATCATTGTGCGAGTGCAACTGCTCAATCACAATAATGGCTCATATATATATATATATATATACACATATATATATTACCGTTATAACTTTCAACAGCTCTATTGCAATAATAGCTCAATAATAAATTCTTAGTAACTGTAGTTTATTTTTTTTAATAAATTCACTACATATGCAAAACGTTTCAAACAATCCCCCACTTAAAAAAATATTTTAAAAATATTTTTCGAGCAGTTTCTAAAAGTTTAAGATTGTGCATAAACAAAGGTATCTTCCGACTTGAACCTTTGCGTAGTGGATAAGATTCAGTTTTTACTAGAGTGACACATAGCCTTAAACTCTATTCCTGACATCAGACCACACACAACCTTTTCTATATTGCAATCAAATAAGCAAACACGTTAATGACCATGCACGTCAATCCCATTTAGTGAACGTTCTAGAAGTTTTACCTAAAACTTCATAGCAAACGGCCACATTTTCACATTCATATAGGTAAGTTTATCAAGAGCACTCCTGAAGGTAGGTACTCTACTCCAAATATAGTATAGATCTCATTAAGAATTTCTATTAACTCACCCTTTAATCACTTCAGGAATAAATGCTTCTTAATATTCAAAAAATAACATGTTCAACTGCTATCACTACAACTTTTTTTTATCCATTGAACCTAATTCTTGGGATCTCCAATCACTAGGTTAGTTTACCATTGTGCATGACACAACAATCTAAGGGCAATAATCTCATTCCTTTAGAAGTATTAAGAACTTTCTTTCTAAATAGTCATTTCTTCAAAGGATCTGCCAAATTTTCATCACTGCGTATGTAATCTACTCTAACAGTACCTGTAGAAAGTAGCTCTCTAACAGTATCGTGCTTATGACGTATCTGTCCTTTCTTACTATTATAATAACAGTTCTGAAATTTTGCAATAGTCGCGGTACTATCGCAATGGATCAGCACAGCTGGTATCGGTTTTTCCCATAAGAGAATCTCAGCTAGCAGATTTCTCAAGTACTCTGCTTCTTCACTAGTTGTGGCTAGTGCTATCATCTCAGACTCCATAGTAGACAGAGCCAAAATATTCTGTTTCTTAGAGTTCCAAGAAATAGCTCCTCCAGCAATGTTAAGTATATAGCCATTGGTCGCTTTTGAATCATCATAACAAGTATTCCAGTCTGCATCGGAATATCCTTCAAGTACAACTGGAAAATTTTCATAATGTAATCTATGGTTCATTGTTCGTTTTATGTATCTCATTACCCTCGCAATAGCACGTCGGTGCTATATACTAGGTCTACTGGTAAACCTGCACAATAATCCCACGACATAGGCAATGTCAAGTCTAGTACAATTAGTGGCATATCGAAGGCTGCCAATTATACTCGCATAGTCAGACTGTCTTACACCTTCACCAATGTTTTTAAATAGCTTCACGTTGGGATCGTATAGTGTACATGCAGGTTTACAATCAAAATAATTGTATTTCTTTAGAATCTTCTCAATATATTGAGATTGATCCAAAGAAATTCCCTTTTCGGACCTAGTAATTTTAATACCAAGGATTACACTCGCCTCACCTAGATCTTTCATATCAAAGTTGGCACATAGCAAAGATTAACATTGTTTATTGCATGAATATTTGACCCAAAAATGAGTAGGTCATCTGCATAAAGACATATAATAGTACAAATGTCATTCTCATATTTGTAATAAAGGCATTTGTCACTTTCAAAAACTTTAAAACCATGTGAAATGATTAAGTTATCAAATTTTTCATGCCATGGTTTAGGTGCTTATTTTATACAATATAATGATTTATCCAGTTTGCATACTTTATGTTCTTGGCCATGTACTACAAATCCTTCAGGCTGGTCCATATAAATTTCTTCGTCCAATTCACCGTTTAAAAATGCGGTTTTAACATCCATTTGGTTTATTATTAAATTATGAATAGAGAAAACTTAGATTAATACCCGAACGAACATAATTCTAGTTACAGGTGAAAAAACGTCGAAGAAAGCTACATTTTCTCTTTGTTTAAAACCTTTAGCTACTAGACGAGCTTTATATTTATTGATAGTGCAATTAGATTTTAGTTTTTTTTAAGCACCTATTTATAGCCTATAGATTTACAACCAGGTGGTAAATCAAGTAAGTGCCAAGTCTTATTTGACTCCAAAGAATCCATATCATCATTTATAGTCTCTTACCAAAAATCGACATCTAGTGAAGATAAGGCCTCTTGGAGGTTTAAGGCATCACCCTCTATAGTAAAAGCACAAAAATCTAAACCAAAATCTTTTGCGGTTCTTTCTCCTTTACTTCTTCTAGATTCATTTTCAACGTGTTCATTGGCTCTATTCTTACTGGTAATAAATTACTTGATGTGCCCCCACTATTACTTAATTGAAAAGGAAATTTTGTTTCATAAAAGTCAGCATCATTTGATTCAATTATATTATGTATATTTATGTTATAAAATCTGTATGCTTTATTATTAACTGCAAAGCTAATAAATATACATTCATATACTCTACTTGCTATTTTTATTCTCTTAGGGTCTGAAATATGAACATATGCCAATCATCCCCAAGTTCTAAAATAGGACAATTTGGGTTTGTAATTTTTCAGAATTTCAAAAGGTGAAATTACTAATAATATATCTCCCACCAATATTTTGCTGCACCAGAATTCAATAGAATGGAAACTACTAATGCGGTAAAGGTCCTATTTTTTCTTTCAACTTTACCATTCATTTTAGGTGAATAAGGTGCAGCTCTTTCATGTATAATACCAGTAGTTTATAGAAATCCAAAGTAGAGCTAGATTCATATTTTGTTCCTCTACCACTACGAAGTCTTTTAATTTTCTTGTTTGATTGATTTTCAGTTTTGAATCTCTAAAACATATCAATTGCATCACTTTTAGTTTTCATGAGACGTACATATGTGAAATCAGAACAATCGTCAATAAAATTGATAAAATAGCGGTGTCCATGTCTAGTCAATGTGCCATCAAGCTCACATATGTCAAAGTGAATTAAATCTAAGGGTTCAGATGCTCTATCAACAGACTTATGAGGTTTCTTTGTGATTTTAGCTTGAGTACATAATTCACAATTATCAAAATCAGTTTTTGATATTTTAGGAATCATATCTATGGTGCTCATGTTATGAATTATGTGTTTGTTAACATGACATAATCTAGAGTGCTAAATATTAAAATCACACAGCATATAAGCAGAACTAGTTACTTTATTAAATTCAACATTCAACATAAACATACCCTCACAAGCATAACCCTTTCCCACAAAAATTCCCTTATGAGTTAGGGTATCCAAATCAGCCCCTATAACTTGAGTAAAGCGAGCTTTATTATGAAGCAAGCCAAAAACTAGATTCTTTCTCATCTCTGGAGTATACATCACGTCTTTCAGAATTACTGTCTTTCCATAGGTAAACTTGATTTCCACATTTCCAACACCAAGAAATTTAATGGTGTGAGAATATCCCAACAGCACCTTCTGATCATTAGAAGCCGTGTATGTAATAAACATATCACGATCATAAAAAACATGGTGAGAAGCACTAATATCTATCCACCAACCCTTTGATCCAACAATAAGGTGAATCTCAGTAATCATAGCCATTAAAGTCTCCTCAGTCATGTCAGCCTGTGGTGTAGGGCCTGATCTGTTCCAACACTTACGTGCCATATGACCTGGTTTTCCACAGTTTTAACAGAGAAATAACTGTCTAGGTTCACTCTTTTGGGCTAGTCGCTGCTGTCCTTTTTGGTTCCCTTTGGGGTTCCAATTCTGTTTGTTGCTACGATTTTAATTTTTGAATGCTTTTACATTCGATTTTAGAACAATTGGTTTGGTCTTTTTAGTGGTGTTGTTTGTGACAACCAACACTTCCTCTTTTTGGTCCTATTTGCATGCCTCCTTCTCAATTCGGAGGCCAGCGATCAAGTTCTCTAAGGAAAATTCTTTAGTCATGTGCCTCAGCACATTCTTAAGATCTTTCCATCCTAGGAAAATTTGTCAATTATTACAGCAGTTTGAAATTGTTCATCCAAAGTTATACCTTCAAAGATGATCTCATGAACTATTTTGTGAAGCTCATGAGACTGCATCTCTACCGACCTGTTATCCATCATCTAATATTTGAGATAGCAACTGATTGCGTACTTCTTTGCGCCCGCCTCTTCAGTATCATACTTCTTCTTCAGAGCCTCCCAGATCTCCTTTGCTGATTTGTATGAATTATAACATTTGTACAGATTGTTGTTGAGGTCATTGAGGATGAAGTTCTTACACTTGTGGTCCTTCTCAATCCAAATCTGCAACTGGTTCAATTTCTCTGTCTGAACTGCCATCTAATTGCATCGGCTTCATTTGGTTTCTCTAGCAATTGCTGTTTCTCGGTTGATAAAGCGTTGATGACTTTTCACATATTCAAAAAACACTCCATTTTTTGTCGCCAGCGTTTGAAGTAGAGACCTACAAACCTGAAAGGTGCAGCAGTGACAAGTGGGATCTGGAACATTAATGGAGGCGTGAGACACCGGCGGTATTGTTTGCAACGGCAGAGAAAGCAGAAGCCATTAGTTGTCCGAGCATCTTTAAATTGTGGTAAAACTAACGACTGAATCGCGGACAACGTCACTCTCTTGAAGACGTTTCGGCAATTTACTCAATGTTGCAAAGCTGTTCGTACCTTTCGCCGTTGTCTCAAGGATAAAACAGCCTCTTCTTCAATATCTATTCGTTTGCACAAACGAATTGTAGAAATGTAAAGTTCTCTATGCTAGTGGGCGGAAAGTTGGATCACAATTGATACCATAGTAAATAAAAGAAACGGTTAAAAACTGCAATTTACAACATGTAAATTGAACACATTTCAATGGTGATGAATGTTAATAAGTTTTAATTTAGTATCATTCATAGCGATATTTTACTACCATTTGTTTTTGTAACAACTCGATAAAAAGTCGCATAAATATATGGTCGTTGTGCTAGTGCAACTGCTCAATCACAATAATTGATCATATATATATATATATATATATATATATATATATATATATATATATATATATATATACACACCGTTATAACTTTAATTTAAACTTAGGTAATCAAGATGATAATTAAAAAATATCATAGATTACCTGAGTGAGAGCGGATCGAGCGTACACCTTAAATGTGAAGAAAACTGTGTTGGCCTAATAACTACAATATGGTGGTTATGGAAAGAGAAAATTAGAAGAGTATTTCACAATAAAAAGAGTCAGTGAGTGAAATCAGCAAGTTATTGAAGTGGAAGTAAATCCTATCAAAAAAACTAGAGGAAGACGGCTTTCGTCAGACTTGATAAGACCACCGTCTAAAAGTGGAAGTTTGGGTTGAGAGGATAGGCAGGTACTTCGTATTGCAGCTGAAAACCATTTGCCGCCATGAATTTATCATCTAGTTGGATTGCGTCGCCAGGGTTCTCCGTTATTGGGGATATTTGGAGCTTTTATTTTTGTCAAGATGAAGTTTAAAGAGGATGTATATTAAATGTTTTATTTGGGTGTGTGTTGTATGTATGTTGCGCTGTCGATCATTTGTTTGCTCGCAAGCCTTTAATAAAATATACTCACTTTCGAAAAATAATATTACCGTTATAACTTTGAATGAACCTATTGCAATAACGGCACAGTAATAAATTCTTACTAATTGTAACTTATATTTTTAAATACACCTACTACATATACAAAACGTTTACAACAGTGACCTAGCAATTCCGCAGCCCTCATCTTTCAATTGTGATTCCTCTCCTTCTCCCTCTTATCTTTCCATCACCCCTCTTTGATTTAGGTCGTAACTTTATTGATGAATCCTGGTTTCCTCTACGAACCAACGACCAACAAATCTAGAAGTGTGCGCCCAAATAATGACGTGCAATTTCCAGTGCTTGCCTTGTCAGCAACCCAAGTTGCGTCAAAAATGTCATTCCGCTTTGTTGTCTTATGTTGAGCCTCCTATGCCATTTTAAGAGCGCAAATCAACGTTGTTGATACATTGTTGCTTTCCATTTCAGCCTTTGTCTGTGCGACCTCGATTACGAATACCAATGTTAAATCAAGTGGTATGAATTTCTCTGTTACTGGTGCCCAATCTTCTCTAGGTGGTTTGTTTAATGGGGATGAGGATTGTGAGACTGCTGCTTTTTCAATTGAAAATGAAACACCTACTAAGTTTCTTAAAGCTATTAGTTCTGCACTAGTCTCACTGTCTGATGTTGTTGTTGCTTCCTCAATCTCCTTGCGCAACAGTCTTCAATTTTTCCAAATTAGGTATCGCTTTTCTCAACCAAATTGAGGAATGTCAGAAGGTATGTAACGATAAACTTTGTGTTTGGAGTGGAAACTAAACCACCTAGGGTTATATACGAAATGGGGTGTAATCAATGGAAAATCAATTTAGTTGATTTTTTTTCTTGATACGTGCCTTCCTAACGATATTGTTACCCGGCATTTATTTAGAATGTGGAACCTAAAAGGAAATATTATTTACGATAGACACATGTTTTATTTTGAGTTTTTCTCTGTGGATGATAGATCCCCGATTTTAGAAATGGACCTTCTTATTATCTTCTCCCAAGTTTTCATAGTAACTAAATGGTTTCTGACAATTGACAGAGCTAGGGAAAAAGTTGAATCTATTCGAATTTGGGATAGACTCATTGGTATCCCTTGACTAAGTCAAACTCTTGAGGGACTTGCATTCATATGGGTAAGCTCCTTTGTTTTGATGAAGCAACTGAACATACAAAGTTTTTTGCTTTTGCACGAGCACTTGTAGAAATAACCCCTGAGAGAATGCTTCAGTCGTCTATGTCTGTTTACTTATCAGATCACGTGACCGGCTACGTTCAAATTTTTTTTCTTTGGAAACCCCCTATCTGCACAATATGTAGTTCCTTTGGACATTCTGACTCTCACTACATCAAAACAGCAAATTTGGCACATGAGGATGCAAAAATAAAATACGGCTTAAAGCCATATAAAATTTGATAGTGCTCACATCCGTATCAAATCATATGAATTGTTACTCTTACACTTGCATATGAATTGTGTCCATATGGTATTTAAGCACAACATGTATAATTTAGGCTGTCTAGATCAAAGCAATACATTAAGATAGATTTGCCAATCTTTGTAAATTATGGGCCAACAAAGGTATTACATGTTCGAGTACATTTTTTTAAACATCATATGTTTATAGCTTTGGTATTGATCCAAAAAAAAGTAAAATAATTTGTTAATTGAATTGATGAGAACTAAGAAAATGCTTAAGTTATAAAACAATATTTATTCATTAGTTCGTGCCTATTTTAGCTTTCACTATTCACTTTGAGTTCGAAATTAAATTGTTTGTCCATGCATTCAATTCTACATTTTATCTTCACCATCTACTACTTAAATATGTTTGACTTCAACAATTATTTGTATTCTTTTATGCACTATGGTAAAATATCAAATTACCAATGCATATAACCCAGAGTAACTTCGATTCCTGGCTCCATCCGTAAGTACTTATAGCTTGTATAATGGATTTATATGCAGTCATGTTGGAGAAACATAAAAAGTGAGGAGGTGCATCGGCTATATAAGATGTTGGAGGTCATGTTAAACCACAAAGCATGTGAGATGCTGGTATGTTTCTAGGTTGTCTATGCAAGTTCATGAAATCATGTCATTAGCATCATAAACATGTTAAGGTAGATACAACTGACTAACAGTCACAAGAAGCAACATGAACAGTTAGAACGATTATTCTTTATGTGACTTTGCTTGCTTGGAATTTGTCATATCAATTTTTTTTACCTTTTTTTTTTTTGGAAGCAGGATCAGAAAATGGATGGAAGTTCTTTCCAACTGTATAAATAGCTCGGTGTTTTGTATCCTTCTCCACTGCAACCTCTCATACACGAGCATGATGGTATTTATACTTAAAGTGCATACTAATTGTTTGGTTTTGTTATATTTGGCATTTATCAGACTAAATTGATATAAATCATCCATATTAGTACCATTTCTTGCATTCTGTTAAGAATTTTTTTAAAACAAACCACATAATAAAGAATTCCAGTGATTTGCTCTATTATGTTCCATACATAATTTCTCGGAGTTTACAGACTAATGGTAAGCCTTAAAAAAATGTGGTAAACCACATATATTTATTTTTTGTAGTCCATTCCACGTACTAATGTAGGCAAAATCGCTTGAGTCCAAAGTAAAACCTACAATTAAAATAGAAGCATCACGGCAACCCCCAAAGCTTGGGCAAAAAAAAAAAAAAAAAAAAATCATTTTTGTGTAATTTATCAGTTTATGCACGCAAAGGCAGAATCCAACCTCCAAATTCTAGTTTCAAAGCACCGTGTTCTTAAGTTTCTCAATCGTTCTTTTCTCAATTTACGACAAATTTCATGTAAGAGTCTCAATCCTTATTTCTCATTTTACTACAGACTTTTACAGTGATATCTATTTGCAAGGTGATTTTGTATTTTTGTTTAATTACTTAATAGTCGATTGAAGTTGTCAAGTGAGAATTGTGAATCTAACAAGTTGTTTTGCTACAGAGCAACTGTGTTATTAGTTGATTAACATGTTACATAGCAGTAGTGCAATAGTTTTGGGATTAAAATTTTAAATCTTGTAAGGCTATCTTACATGGTTTAAAGTAGCTTTATTTTAAATGATTTTGTGATAACATAATTTACTTGAATGAATGACTAAAGAAGTTGACGCTAAGAGACGGATGAGAAATAGAATGCAAATAATCTAAAGCATATAATATTAGGCTGCGCGGGTTATTTATCATATTTTATTAACTATTCTGGTCATGGTCTTTTGTAGACAGAAGATTCGCTAAATTGAAAATGATAAAAACTACTATGTCACACGAACAATTGAACAGATTAGCAGCAATCTCTATTGAAAGTGAGTTTTTAGATAAAATTAACAATGATAATTTAATTGAAGAGTTTGCTACGAACCATGAGAAGCATTTTTCTTTTAACTACGTAAAGAAAGCTGATTTTATTTTTTATGAAAAATCAATGCTTAGTTTTTGTTTTTATTTATGTTGAATATTGCAGCCTACTTTATGTAGTGTCTTTTGAATGCAAAGCGAATGTCTTGTATGTTGTAGTCTTTTCTGCAATCTTACATCTAATGCTAAGAATAAATATAAAAATATAAAACAAACGTTGAAATTTTATATAAGAAGGTGCAAAAAAAATTAATGTGGCTTGGGCAATGCATTGTTAAGGCCGACACTGAGTGTTAGTTTCAAAACGACACGATATGCGCACACGAACGTAAATCCACGATACCAACGTCGAGTCAGTTCAGTGTTTATTTAGTATGGGTTCGGTATGAGGGTTTGTTGATGTGAGTTCAGCATTTCGGAATGAGGGCTTGTATTATTGCGTGACTATGCTTTGTTTGAAATTCGTGTATTTCGACATGGAATTGTTTTGTGTTGTGGCCAGTAATCATGCCCTTGAACTTGCTATGTATTTGTTTGTACCCACTGTTTTGACTGCCCCTAACCTAGCTAGTGACCTGCCATATGCCTATTTGTCCATGTACATGTTGCTAGCCTTGTATGTTTGTCGGCATTATTGATCTGATTTGCCATCATTATTGTTTTGTACTTGAATTTTGTGTAACGAGTGGTTTGGTATTTTCATGAATATGTACAAACTGTGCACATGATTCGTGCACACGTCAACAGTTTGCTTATGCTCATCACTGCTTTGAAACATATAAATTTTGTACATTCTATATATCAAAATCTAGCTTATGCTCATCACTCCTTTGATTTACAGCAACGTTGACTTCATCAGCATGATCAGCACGCTCAATCTTCCCAGCCTCTTGCAATTTTATCTGGTTGATCTGTATTTTTCTTTATGTTTGTTACTTTCAATAACCAGTTTAACTTTGTAATTTGATGAAAATTATGTGACTATTTCCATTTATTGTATGAGTTTCATTAATTGAAGTTATATATGCTTTGTATAAATTGTGTTAGTGTTATGAAAAATCTTGTTATGCTTTGAGTATAAATTGTGTTAATATGCTTTGTGTTATGAAAAATGTGTTGTTGTATAAAATATACATATGTATATACGTATATTCATATATATATATATATATATATATATATATATATATATATATATAATTAGATGCGGTCTAAGATCGTGTCAAGATTACACCATATACATCTATAGATTATTTAGATATGATTTATATTCGTATCTAGTAATCATTTAGATACGGCTAAGAGCCGTTTGTTATTACTAGTGATATACGGTTTAAAGCCATATCTAATAATTTAACACGCCATTTTTTGATATAGCTTATAGCCATGCCTAAGTGTAGTAGATACGGCCAATAACACAGCGTAATTAGCATATATGGTGTAGTGTCTAGTTGCTCGTCTATACCTTTGACCTTCTGATCCTTCAGTTTTCCTACCACCACTTCGTAAACCCATCCCAAGAGTGTGGCCTGCAAAATTGATGATCCAACCTCCTGGGCCTCCTCCGTACTCTATGGTTGAGACTGTTGATCTTTCATCTACGCCTTCTACACTTGACACTCCTCTATATGTACCTGATATTCCTCTAGTTGGTCATGTCCCTGAGTAACATCCTATTGTGGATGCAGCCGTTGGGTCATCCTATGACCCTCTGGCTCTAGTTACTGCTGCTGCAATAATCCTTATGCCATCAGTTCCTTCGGTGTTGTGGTTTCAGCATGAGAGAGCTTGGTATCACGTTCCTTCAGCTATGTGATTCTTCCCTGAGCGAGGTCTTTATTATTCTTTTATTTCTAATACGGATGGTGAGGAAATGCACTTATTCTATCATGTCAGTGATAAGAGTCTATCCCTGAATTTTGAGGATCCTTTGGGAGAGGCGAATGAGGGAGTTTTCTCTTATGATGCATGGGATAGAAATTTGTCTACGGAAGCCTTTCTGAGGGCTTCTGTCCAAACATGGTTCTTGTTTTTCTAGGCTACAGGCATGTGTCTTGTCTTGTAGAGGACAAAGGTTGAGCTCCTCTTTTTTGGTTAGGAGGAAGTGTATTATTTCTTTTTTGATGTGACCTATATTAGAGGCTTTATTTCCTATAGTGACGACCGGCTCATACCTCCTGCTCTAAACTATAGGAAAAGTGCACTGCATGACATGTCAGGTTGATATAGGATTATCATCAAGGAAAGTAAATAGAAATAGAATCTGTTATATAACTCACAGCGCATGGATAGTATATAATAATAAAATCTACAACAAGATAATAGTGAATCATAGCAAAGCAAGAAATATGATCTCCATAAAAATCTCAAAATATCATGTACAAAACATTTCAGTAACTAAATATCTGAATACATCCTGCTACACTACATCCCTTAAAAGAGTATGTGACAAGCAAAAACAGCGGAAATCATCCAAATATCTATAAAATAAGAATAGTCCTATTTGTCATCACTACACATTCGTTACCAAACCTATCACCTACTACTCTGTCTGCTCATCAAAATTGTCGATAAGAACCCAAGGTAATAAAAAGAGACATAAAACCTAGACAGACAATACTTCGGTATGAGTGATAAATATCTAAAAACAGCTGCACAGGATAATATGATAATGGACAGCTCAAGTCTCACCTGACCTGTCCCTACAACTAAAGAGTTAGCACATATTAATCATTTTGAATATGTTTATCAAAACACACTGAAATAGATAAGAGTAAGAATAGGATTCGCTATTCCCACTTCTCTTCAGTATCCTATCGAGATAATATACCTAGAGAAAATAGCAAAGAACACACAAGAAACTATAACATCCATAAGAAGCAATGACCTAACTGTCACCAACTAAAGCCTTGAATACATTGATATCAAATGACTAGGCATTGCCATCCGTAAAGGGCTAATGGAGAACACTGGTTCTAGTTGGACTATCGCATGTCCCTCATATGTTTGTCTACCTAAGACAAGTAGATCACTTCCCCAATGATCCAAGGTACTCGATCTCTCATATCTTGGGAGGCGTTCCCATGATACCCCAGTTACAAGTCCATTAGAATCCTTTGGACTATCAACGATTCCTTGACATTTTCGATCACATGAGCTATCCAAGACTCCATTTGTAGCTCGAATCCCGCTCGAGTCAGTCCATTATCTTGCAGCCTCGTTCCGAGCTACATATCACTTTTACCTTCGACCACTCTCACTTGAGTTCACAATCAAAGAATCGACACTACTTCAACTATAACTTCTAGTGCATAGAAGCTATCGAGTCTTGAAAACCACTATTATACTCCTAAAGACCACTACAAACCATAGCCAAAACCCCTAGCCAAATTCCTTTATTTGATAGAATCGTACCGGTCCATCTGCTATGGATTGGTACCAGTCCATACACTTATCTGATTTATCTAAGTGTCGAACCATTGAATTTCTTGCTTTGAATAATTCCCTTCTGTTTATTCTCATACTGAACTGCCTCCTCTAAGCTCCACGTGTTGGTCCATCACCTGTATTCGAGCGATTACACTTTGACCCATTCAGTTCTAACCAAACTATGCACATAGCCTCCTCAAGACCCTACAAAGCCATGCACCAATTCTCGACTCCATGCGAATCACTATGATGGATCGGTACCGGTCCATAAGATATGGATCGGTATTGGTCAATATACTTAGGGAATTTTCACATGAAAATTCTTAGGTAGCCTCCCTGCGACTCAAGATGCCAGGCACCAAAAACCATCACCATCCTTGTTGATATGATGGATCGATATTGGTCCATGGGCTATCGATCAATACCGGTCCATGTACTTAGAGAATTTTCTCTTAAAAAGTTTTATGTTGCCTCCCAGCACTTACGCCATGTTTCATCTGTATCTAATCATCTGAACCTCCGATTTGCTCTGCTCTTCGGTTTTAAGTCTTATAATACACAATTTCGAACGAACAAATCAAGCATAACATATAATTCAACCGTTAAGCAGTAATTCATCCAATTTCAAACATGAACAATCATACGAACATAAACATACTCGAATCTTATCACATAAACTATAGATTTAACACAATTCAAATCTACACATATGCAAAACATGATGGATCTAATAATTCATAAGTTATATGATCAAACTAGATTAACGTAGGGCGTCTACATCCGAAACAAACAAATATGATCCAGTTTTAGGGTGAAATTAACATATAGGGTGTAGAACAATCCTAATTAACACATATAATTGGTAGCAAGCATGTGTGAGATCTTTATCACTCACCAAAACCTAGATCCAATGCATTTGAGATGGAAAAAAAAATCAAACAGCGAAGAGAACCCCTTAATTTGATGCAAAATGAAAAGATCCAATCCTCTTAATGTAGATCTTTGTTTTAACGTGACTCGAAATGATTAGAGAAGAAACTAGGGCTTAAGGAGATTAGGTTGGGCCGGAGATTTATAAACACTCAATTAAACATCTCATACCCCTTAATGTCACCCATATAAGAATGCGTTATGGTTTATAAAGCGCTTAGGTATAATGTAACAATACATAGACTAAAATTCATAAGACATAAATATAAAACACAATGGAAATTTTAAAACAACATTTAATAAAGCAAATCAAATCACAGTGGTTATTACATTTCAAAAGTACCAAATAGCCATCAACATAAAACCAAATACACTGCCTCATGGAAAACCATAATATCAGAGTACATAAATAAAACCATTGCTCTCAATGTCAACATAACAATCAGAAAATGAGAAATAAACAAATATATGAGTCTAAAATGAGTCTGAATCCATGCTGAACTGAACAATTAAGAATCATTGTTGAGACCCTCCATCCAACAAACCTGGGAGGGGGAAGGAAGGGAGAAGGAGAAAACAAACTAGGTCAGACATACGTTTGGCGAGTTCCAGTAATTTATAGCATGAGAATAAATTAAGGAAGTACTGGACAAATGAACGGTTCTAAGGACATAAAACATAAAGGCAGTAAACAAAGTTAAGCACAAATAAAGATTGACTCATCATTCATATCCAAGATTGATGCACCAACTTACCAAAGATATAATAATTAGGATTTACCAAATTTCTACAGGTTGACCGACTCCTATAACTATAACGTGGTAACCTATATCAGATATGGAACTCAGGGTCATCAAGCCTGAGCCTATCAAGTAAAAGGACATGCCATTAATCACAGGCGTCACAATGGCTTATTTCCCCAATTGGCACGATGTAAGCTCACTATCCCATTGGAACGTGTCCGTATCCACCTCATTTGGACCTCTTACTATATATTCATTGCAATAAAGCGTGCCCTCGTTTCTACCTAGTGTGAGACCTCTATAGATGATAATAGGGATACTGCCTGATATGGGTCCCGAACCAAATATGCAATTGACACAATTCACCCCTAGACTTGGTCCCTATTTATTTTTCTATTAGGCCACTTATTTTCCCTAATCAGCCCCATGCTGTCGGAACAGACCTAAATTACGAGCTGCCTATTTTCCCTAATCTGCCTAGCACAGTCAGAATAGACTCCAGTACAATCTTATTATTTTATTAGGCCTCTTATTTTCCCCAATCAGCCCCATGCTGCCGAAACAGACCTATAAGCAACATATTTTCCCCAATCATCCCCATGCTGTGGGAGCATACCTTACTACCTTAGCTTATTAATTTTATCTTTAATTTAACCTAACACAATTTAAGTTTAGAAATAAACCCAATATAACCTATTAACGTTATATTTCTAGGTTGTATTAAACATTCCTAATTAATGTTTATCCTTTTATACAACCCAAACCACGTTGCTTAGCATCTAACCAAGTTAACCTATTCAAGATAATGTATTTGCATGTTCTCCAATTACACATTATCCGCAAATAACATTCCAACGCTAATTATAATATTTAATCATTTCTAACATGCCCAACAATTTCTTTTTATTCAATTTCAATATTGTTCCAATTTTAATGCAAAATAACTATAAAGGCCTAGGCTCTCTTTAGGCTTAGGCACGGTGTTAAAATAAAAAGGGAAATGGTTTAGGATACTCGCAAGGCCTAGACTCAAAAATAAAAAAAAATAAAAAAAATAAGATATAGCCTAAACTGTAAATAAATCTACAATAGGGAAGGGGATAGGAGAAGGAAAATTTCCTATAAACACTAAATAGCTGGAAAGAAATAGGCACAGACAGTAAATAAATTAGAGTAACTTTACAGAAAAACGAAATGCATAAATACTGTAAACTTTTAAACATGCAAATTAAAACTATTTAACTATCTAAATTTTCCTACATAATATTCTAATCTAGAAATCGAATAAAACTCACAGATCTAATTCCGCCGTGTACTTTCTTATTCCAACATGACCTCTGCCTCCGAAAGTATTTATAAAAATAAATATTAAAATTATAGAGCTTCTTTATCCCCATAAAAATTTAATTGTTTGGCCCTTTCTAATTTTGAGGATAAGCCTAGGGAAGAAGAAGATAGAAAGAATGGATGCGAAGAAATGAGAGGCTCTGCTGGTTTATCATAGGGTTTAATGGGAATCCTTAGCTGTCCAAATTTAGGATTAAATCAGCGCCAGCCATGTCACCAGGCTAATCACAAGGCGCTACGTCAGCCTTTGGTTAAAAGATGACTAATAAAACCTCGCCACGTTACTAAAATAACATTGGAATGATATTAATCATTTGTTGCAATATGTGTGTGTCGAGGCACGCTAATATAACACACTGGGTTGACACACCCGACCCTTGTGTCGACCCACGGTCAATACAAGTGGGGTTAGGTCGATACAGGATCGACCTAGCCTAGGTGAATGTCGTCCCAGTGATGTTTAATTAGCATTACATTTTATATAAATTTCTAATTTCTTCTTTCCTTCATATCTTCTTCGTTTTAACTACATTTTTAGTAAACCAAGTATCTTTTTTCATCAAAAAATTACAATGGATCCAATTGTGCTAGTTCGAGGTGTCCAATTCTGAAGTTTATTCTAATTAATATTTAGTTTATTACTCTTTTCTATTTAATTGTTGTTTATTAAAATTCTGGATGTTACATCTAATTATAGAATAAGGAGAAGAACCCTAATTATCTCCTTAAACCCCCTATTTATAATCTCATGTCAATAGTCTAATGTGCTCACTAATAAGCCCATTAGTTGTTTATTAACTTGCCCAACAGAAATAAAAACTTAAAATGGCGATTCCTCTTAAACTACTTGGCCAAATCTTTAGCGTCACCACTCTACGAAATGACCAATCATCATCCCATTCCATTAAGTTTATTTTCATTACCTGATTCGGTCCTCAATAGAAATTATGTAAAAAAAAATAAGTCATAGGAGTAAAACATTCACAAAACGATTCGGTACAAATCATGGATATGTCTCACATCCTCATGAGCAATATATTAAAATATGAGAATGATACTACTACTAGGGATGATCCTCCAATACGTAAAATATGGGTCATTACAAGCTATGTGTCACTATCAATCAGGGAGTTCTATTGTTAGAATCCTACCCTGGGTGTTGCCTCATGTGCCTTGTCATATTATCCTGATCGAACCCCTGTGATTTGGATTCGATGTTGTTGTATCACAGTGCATCTCTGTCCATCGACCATTTAACTGGTATTTTAAGGAAATGTGTACAACAATGTTTATAAACGGTGTAGGGATCATAATGGTAATCCCGCTTATGCTAGTTTTAATTGTACATTTATCGTAGACAAATTGTAATAACATATTGTATTATATGAATCCCAAACATCCTTTAAGTTATTGTTGCATTTCATTTGAACATTTCACATGAGTTATTCACTGTTGAGAATGTTAGTCCTAACTCAAGTGTATTGTTTTTTTAAATTTATGCTCGAGTCGGACTGAGGATTTCAGCTTTGGTGATTCATCTTTTAGGTGTAGTAGATCTATTAGAGATTTAGCTTATAATTTATCATCTATTTGCTATCTTAGTGACTTAGTTATTTTATCTCTATCATTTGTTTATTTACTAGGCATTTATGTATATAAGATTTTCTAATGTATTGGTTTATGACTATGATATTATGTATGTTGTTTTGAGATTTTATATTTAATATAGCTTGTGACGAGAAGGAATTTCGCTCGGTCCGAACCGATCGCTAAACCGACCTAGACCGTTCGAAACGCCCTATCGTTTGAGAACACGACAAAACAGAACGCATACAAAAGAACATTTCACTGTATATCACAACAATGCATCAGATTACAAGAATATACAGAGTATAAACAAATAAATATTACACAGAAATATCAGAGATTTAAATTACATTTAAATACATCGCAGCGGAAAATAATACAATACACAACTAGAAGTAGATATACGGATACAAAGCTTTCCGGATATCATTCCAGCTGTAAACCAGGATCCTTTGAATATAAATCTGCAAAACCAAAACTACTAGCTGCCCGTGTCAAAATAAGGGCACCCAGAGTTTAGGTTAAAACAATAAACTCCAGGTCAGTCATGGGACTGGTGTGAGAACTAAAACAGTTAATCTTTATTTTTAAAGTTAGGTAAATCAAGGGACCACGCCGTATAACACGGAACGGGTTTCCTCCCAAGAATACCAGTGCATAAAACAAACAGCGCAATGCTAAATACAGAAAAATGAAGCTGTTATAAGACCCAGGTCCTATCACACAATGCAACGCAGCCGAGGATAGGGTTTTCCCTTATAACAGCCAAAGAATGCTTGATACGGTTAAAACAAATCGTTTGATACTATTATAAGTGCATAGTGTATAAAACAACTTCAAATCATAAGTATCAATCATAGGCGGCATGAGCGCCCAATCCCACTATGTCGCTATACTAGGCTCTACAAATAAAACCGCAAATGTCACGTATTTGGAAATTGGATTTCCGTCTATGAACCGAGGCAAAAGATAGTCCTCTACCGATTCGAGACAATCTAGCCCATGTCTCAGGTCCCAGACTCAGGTGGGCCTTGGATCGTCAGGGCCGGTCCACCGATGTGGATTATTATGCCTGAACACTACGTCTCTCCGCCCTATGGGCCGTAAACGAGCCAACTAAATGACTCCATCGGTTCGAGAACGACCGATCAATCCGAGGCGCCTCACAACAGCAACAACCACATAAGTCAAACTCGTCAGGGCGTGTAAAACCACTGACGCCACTTCTAGCTAGAAAGAAACGCAAGTCCTCCCTGATGTCCCCTCCCGTTTTTGGTTCATACCGGGTGTGAAACTCGCGAAGCAAATGTTACACAAAGCTAAGCCACAAAGGCCGTGCTTTGATCATTACCACAAGACTTTGCTTTTCAACAGAAGCCTCGATCAATTGCCACTTAGGCATGCCACACAGGCAATTCACTCCATGCGTTTGATATCCATCAATATATAACCCCTGAGCTCGTACGTCTCAGAGAAGGGCGTTAAGCAAGAGAATAAATTCTCCGCTGCCAAACAGATATATATTTAATAGAGATCAATCACACAGACTAAAATCCAATGTCAGACACACAGTCCATTTACAAGTCCGTTCTGGGTCTGAACGAAACCGGAGGCACCTAGTACCCCGCATATCCATCGATCTCCAAGTACGTCTGGACGATCACCAACTGTTTCCATCTTCTTGGGTGTACAGCCCAATCAAGATCTTCAGTTATCACCCAAACGATGTGAAGACCTCCGGTCTTCGACCATCGTCTTCATCTTCGACTTATCGTCGTATCAGTTATTCAGAATGGGATAAACCCGGTCTTTCCGAATAACTCGCGTATATTTTAAATAAGTGTTACACAAACACAACATACGCCTCATTCCAATTCATTAGTCACTAACCGTAAATTAATCAAGAGAATAATTCCCCAAATATTAACCCCGAAGGCCGAAACCAACATCAGATCAATATCCAGAAAACCATTCTGCTTGGCTAACCGACAGTTAGTTTCTAAATTTCACATTCATAAGGAAAGGTCCCCATTAATTTTATCCAAGATAAATTCCTTGAATTTATTCTTTATTCTATTTTTGAATCTCAATTCAAACTAGTCGGGATTAGCGAACCTTACCGAAGTAATCATTTATTTTAATTTCCCCATCCCAACCTATTCATCCCATGAAGTAAAACTGGTAATACTTCATATCTAACACCACTGTGTTATCGGTAAATTCAATTACCATTTCACGTTCAAATCTAATTAAAGATTTAACCATCGCCTGGAGCAAAACTGGTGATACTCCATTTTCGATCATTTCAATCTAATTAAAGATTCATTAAAACTCCACTTAGTTTTAATCTTTAACTGGGTTAAAGAATCAGTGTCATTTAAAACACGGTTCACGATAAACCCAAAATCACATTCCATTAATTATTGGGTTAAAGAACGAGTGTTATTTAAAACACTGTTCATGATAAACCCAAAAATCAATATCACTTCAATTCCAATTAAATATTATTCAATTGGTACACTTCATTAAATCTAAATAAAAAGATTTAATCTTTTCACAACTGGGTTCAAGAACAGTGTTAGTGAAGACACCATTCACGACAAACCCAAATCACATTTGATATTCAATACAAGGCTCTGAATAGAAAATATATCGGCTTATATTCAATATCAAATTCTACGATTAACAAATGTCGTATTGAAATAACGATATAAATGTATATCTTTCAAATTCCCATAACAAAATCTGTATAATCACGAATTCCAACATCGAAATATTCCGAAGACAATTTCGATTCAAATCCACTCCAATGCAATCATTGGAAATTTTGGTTATTTTTAAAACCCTTTTCAAATTCAATTTATTTATTTAAAAATAAATAGAATTATATTTCTAGTTCAAAACTAGTTCATTTCGATAAAAATCTATTTTTATCTTTTCAAACATGAAGTTTTTCATCCCAATTTTTCCCAAATCATTTCTTATGATTTTACACAAATTATTACTATTTTTAATAATTTTATCAAGGCCCGTACAGTCGATTTCCATCAACGGTCATCGAACTGCACTTACAGCGACCTTTTTCGAATTTGATTTGGACATAATTCCAAATCCAACCGTTATATTTCTAATTTCTAATATTCATTAGAAAGCTCTTTTCGATACGAACCCAACGTTTCCGGTTTTAGGAGAATCCGACGGTCGGATCTCCCGCAATGTCCGTTTGAAATCAATGGTCGAAATTCACGAACTGCCGCGGCGCGGCGCGTTCTATTCAGGCCATTATATTATATATAATATATATATAATATATTTCGTCGATTTCTATTTAAAACGAATTATATAAATAGTTTTAAATTCGATTCAAAAGCAATTTCAACTTCCGTTTCAATTCAAATCAAAATTGAATTCTTCTCTATAAATTCGTTTTAAAATTCATTTCTATTCAATTCAAATTTCAATTCAATTTGAATTCGATTCAATTTGCTTTCAATTCAATTTGAAATCATTTTCAATTCAATTCGAAATCGTTTTCAATTCAATTCATTTCGAAATCGTTTTCAATTCAATTCATTTCGAAATCGTTTTCAATTCAATTCATTTCGAAATCGTTTTCAATTCAATTCATTTCGAAATCATTTTCAATTCAATTCATTTCGAAATCGTTTTCAATTCAATTCATTTCGAAATCGTTTTCAATTCAATTCATTTCGAAATCGTTTTCAATTCAATTCATTTCGAAATCGTTTTCATTTCAATTCATTTCGAAATCGTTTTCAATTCAATTCATTTCGAAATCGTTTTCAATTCAATTCATTTCGAAATCGTTTTCAATTCAATTCATTTCGAAATCGTTTTCAATTCAATTCATTTCGAAATCGTTTTCAATTCAATTCATTTCGAAATCGTTTTCAATTCAATTCATTTCGAAATCGTTTTCAATTCAATTCATTTCGAAATCGTTTTCAATTCAATTCATTTCGAAATCGTTTTCAATTCAATTCATTTCGAAATCGTTTTCAATTCAGTTCATTTCGAAATCGTTTTCAATTCAGTTCATTTCGAAATCGTTTTCAATTCAGTTCATTTCGAAATCGTTTTCAATTCATTTCATTTCGAAATCGTTTTAAAATCGATATAAATATCGTTCACGTCAAAATGGCGTCAATCTAATCATCACGGCTTCACATATTTCTATTTTCACATATTCTATTTCAAATATTTCCTATTATCAAAATATTCTTTATTTTCACGATTGGAATGAGGCCCAATCAATTACCATATAAAGTTAATTATATGGATTTTCATACAACACATGAATATAATAGCAACGATAAATAATCAACCATCAATCAAAGTGCACTACACCGTATAAGCATCAAATATAGATATCTAATGCTTATAACAGCCTGTCAATCAATCGATTGACATATTTAATCAATCAGGATGAGTGAACTTCAAATTTCATCCCAACACCCGTGTGGGGTTTCAAACAATCAAACAAATATTTTATTTGTGCAGTTGGGCGATGTGTAAAATTTATCGTCCCAATCCATATCAGTCAAATGGGTGTACATCAACAAATCGTTTTGATTTGTAAATGAATATGTTATTTTATTCATTTCCAATAAAAATGATATTTTTATTTTTCTAACATATTTTAGAAAATTTCGGCGGCATAACGGCACGATACTAGAAACGGGACGAGGCCTAGCCTTATCCCCGGTCTAGTGAAGGCCCACGCCATTCACACATCAATCAAATCAATTCATTATGCAAACCACAAAATTTGGAGTAAGAGTCTAACCTAGCCTTACTCCTTCGCCTTATAACGGCGCACGTCTAATCCTAACCCATTTATCGATTCGATTTTTCCACACCACAAACCACATTCAAACCAATATCGCAATCAATCACCAAACAGCCAAACAAACAAGTCCATGGTCTGTGAACGATTGTGTCGGGTGCTACTAAACACCGTCTGCATCCTAGTATATATATATATAGCTAGAAAATAAATTGAAGAGTGAGAAATTCTCACAGATAGCTATCCTAGCTCCACGGCACTTCTAATGCAGGAAATCTTCGCCAACTCGCCTTTTTGTCGCTTTCGCCCGTATTCTCTACATATGTAAAAATCGAATTTTTACTTCGCTATTCAATATATAAAAATCATATTTTTATTTCGAAGTTCAATATATAAAAATTCTATTTTTATTTCGAAGTTCAATATATAAAAATTCTATTTTTATTTCGAAGTTCAATATATAAAAATTCTATTTTTATTTCGAAGTTCAATATATAAAAATTCTATTTTTATTCTTCCTATATTTTTAAAAATCATATTTTTATTATCCTCTTCATGTATATAAAAATCTAGTCTTGGTTCATACGAATTTCATATAAAAATATAATCTATTTTTTTCTCTTCATGAACAAGATCCTAACCTTTATGAGCAAAATGACAAACTTTTTATCGCTATTCTCTAAATAAAAAAACAAATCTTTTATAGAGATAAAAATCAAGTCTTTTATAAATTAAAAATCAAGTCTTTTATACAGACAAAAATCTAATCTTTTTGTTGCTCTTCAAATCATAAAGATCATCTTTTTATTTAAACTCTATGTAAATTAAACTGAAAATAAAACTCACTGCTAATTTAAATTAAAAACTGAAAATAAACGATGTTAATTTATTTACCTTCCCACGTTTAAACACTCAGCACCCATTCAAAAACCTCGTCGATGTAAATTCGAACCCGTTTGGAACTCCCTAGTTGATCGTGGTTTCCACTTGCTACTGACGTCCGGTGGAGCTCCCTGGCGGCGCTGTGGTGTTGGTGGGTTGTTCAGGTGTTCAGCGTCGCGGTGGGGACGGTTTTAGGGGAGCTGTGGGCTCGGGGTTCGCGGACGGCCGTGGGGAGAGAGGGGAGACCGGAGGGGGAAGATTGAGGAAAGGGGAGGCTGACCGACGGTGATCGAAGGCCAGGGGAGGAGGTGCGACGCGGCGGTGGAGGTTGTTCTAGGGTTGGGCGGACTGGGGTTTAACGGTGGAGAGAGGGGAAGCAGAGGCTACTGGAGGGGGAGGCGCTGGAGGGGAGGGGTCTCGCCTGGTGGCGGTGGTCCCGGAGCGTCGACGACGTGCTGGAAGGGAGGCGCGATCCCCTTTTGCTTTCGTTTTTTTTTCTTTGATCTGATTCGTGAATGAGGAAAGGGGGTGGGCCAGAGATAAGGGGAAAGAGGTTTTTTTTATTTTATTTTATTATTTAATTCAACCTAAAGTTGACTTTTTCCTACGACCTCGAAACGAGGCCCACCGCCTGTCGTCCATAGCGTTTCACCCCCATTCTGAACACAATGGGATATGTATCGCAAGTTGATTCGATCGTTTGAATCAGTTTCCGTTGAATTTACATTTAAATTACTATATTGAATTTTAAACGTACATTTCAAATTACCGGGGCCACGTACTAACTCTAAAAATTCAATAAAAATATTTTCTAGCCTCGTATTAACGATACGGTCCTAACAAAACTAGTTTCGCCAAATTCTGAGACCGTTGGAAAAATGGCCATTTTCCAGTCGATTAAAATCAACTGAAACTGGTCAAACGCGTTTTCCTTTGCCACGCTCACATATTGATTCGAAAAATTATGAAATTTGAAACCTAGCAATAACTTTACATCCCGGACCCAACAAAACTGGTTTCGTCGAAATCCGAGGTCGTTTGCAAAATGTCCATTTTTTAAGGGCCTGAATTCCATAGCGACTATTCAGAATTTTCAACTGGACATATCTTTTGATTCCCGATATGAAATCTTGATTGGTCGGATTCGTTGGAAAGATATTACCAATTAGATCCTAATGTTTTTGGTTTCACTAAAATCCGGATTGTTTTGCACCCGGTACATCCAATTGAAGTTTGAAATCGAATTATCGAACTACCGCGCCATTTTCAATTCTATTTATAATTATATATAATTATTTATATTCTAACGACGACGCGTATAAATATATACGTTCGAATTATATTCAAAATAAATTTCTCGTCGATATTATTTAAAATAATTCATTTTAAATAATCAAAATTCGCTAAAATTGCCAAAATAAAAAATTTTAAACTGGCCCAGATTTTCCGGGTTATTACAATCTCCCCCACTTAAAACTTTTCGTCCCCGAAAAGGAACAAAGTCGAAAGTGGTTTGATTATTCAGCTCTACGCTCGATCTGGCTTCCATTCTCCAACTCTTTAGTTTCTGAGAATTTTCAAATTTTCAAAAATTTGGCTAACACCCTAAATTTTCGAAAAATTTTGCCATAACCTCCCCTGCAATAGGAGCATCGGGGAATTTCAAATAGCTTCCCCGGTCCTTCAGATCTCAAAAAGAAAAAGAAAAAGCCAAGCGGCTAGCCAATAGGCTCATAAAATCATCATCACCCAAACAAAACAGTAAATTATGTAGTAAACATGTACCTATTTGTCGGGCAAACAAATTTTATTCTCTGGCTCTAGCCTCCTTGCTATGACCTGTTCAATGATATATATGTATATGCAAGCAAATGCAACCAATTTTCGATATAATTCAATATTTGGTTCTGTTAGGCTAAATGGCTAAAAATTAGCAAACAAATAAACAAACAACACAAACATCAATCAATTAGTTGATTAGCTTTTCAAATTCATAATTTTAATACATATACAAAAATCATGTTTTTAATGCCAATTCACAACAATAGGCCCTATCTAATTTTGGTTCTCACACCAGTCTAATGGAAACATATAGAAATCACACCTTCGAAACACGAAAATAAATTCTAATGATGACGCGTCAATCATTAGAATCATGTCCGAGCGAATAGTGTGTGATTCTATATCTATCGAATATATTTGAGGCTTCAATACACGTGGATCAGACGTATACTAAAATCTCTATATATTTGATTGTCCAAATCAATGTAAATAAATAATCAAATACGTATAATTGATTTAAATTTTCAAAACAAAAATTTGTTTTCATTTTAAAAATATACTCTTCACACTCGTTCTAGGATACTACTGATCCCATCTCTAACGAGTCATTCCCTTGGATATTGCTAATCCAATATCTGATGAATTCTTTCGTATGATTCTAATGTGTCTTGTTCTCTGAGCTTTGTAAACCAAAGCTCTGATACCAACTGTGACGAGAAGGAATTTCGCTCGGTCCGAACCGGTCGCTAAACCGACCCAGACCGTTCGAAACGCCCTATCGTTTGAGAACACGACAAAACAAAACGCATACAAAAGAACATTACACTGTATATCACAACAATGCACCAGATTACAAGAATATACAGAGTATAAACAAATAAATATTACACAGAAATATGAGAGATTTAAATTACATTTAAATACATCGCAGCGGAAAATAATACAATACACAACTAGAAGTAGATATACGGATACAAAGCTTTCCGGATATCATTCCAGCTGTAAACCAGGATCCTGTGAATATAAATCTGCAAAACCAAAACTACTAGCTACCCATGTCAAAATAAGGGCACCCAGAGTTTAGGTTAAAACAATAAACTCCAGGTCAGTCATGGGACTGGTGTGAGAACTAAAACAGTTAATCTTTATTTTTAAAGTTAGGTAAATCAAGGGACCACGCCGTATAACACGGAACGGGTTTCCTCCCAAGAATACCAGTGCATAAAACAAACAGCGCAATGCTAAATACAGAAAAATGAAGCTGTTATAAGACCCAGGTCCTATCACACAATGCAATGCAGCCGAGGATAGGGTTTTCCCTTATAACAGCCAAAGAATGCTTGATACGGTTAAAACAAATCGTTTGATACTATTATAAGTGCATAGTGTATAAAACAACTTCAAATCATAAGTATCAATCATAGGCGGCATGAGCGCCGCATCCCACTATGTCGCCATACTAGGCTCTACAAATAAAACCGCAAATGTCACGTATTTGGAAATTGGATTTCCGTCTATGAACCGAGGCAAAAGATAGTCCTCTACCGATTCGAGACAATCTAGCCCATGTCTCAGGTCCCAGACTCAGGTGGGCCTTGGATCGTCAGGGCCGGTCCACCGATGTGGATTATTATGCCTGAACACTACGTCTCTCCGCCCTATGGGGCGTAAACGAGCCAACTAAATGACTCCATCGGTTCGAGAACGACCGATCAATCCGAGGCGCCTCGCAACAGCAACAACCACATAAGTCAAACTCGTCAGGGCATCTAAAACCACTGACGCCACTTCTAGCTAGAAAGAAACGCAAGTCCTCCCTGATGTCCCCTCCCGTTTTTGGTTCATACCGGGTGTGAAACTCGCGAAGCAAACGTTACACAAAGCTACGCCACAAAGGCTGTGCTTTGATCATTACCACAAGACTTTGCTTTTCAACAGAAGCCTCGATCAATTGCCACTTAGGCATGCCACACAGGCAATTCACTCCATGCGTTTGATATCCATCAATATATAACCCCTGAGCTCGTACGTCTCAGAGAAGGGCGTTAAGCAAGAGAATAAATTCTCCGTCGCCAAACAGATATATATTTAATAGAGATCAATCACACAGACTAAAATCCAATGTCAGACACACAGTCCATTTACAAGTCCGTTCTGGGTCTGAACGAAACCGGAGGCACCTAGTACCCCGCATATCCATCGATCTCCAAGTACGTCTGGACGATCACCAACTGTTTCCATCTTCTTGGGTGTACAGCCCAACCAAGATCATCAGTTATCACCCAAACGACGTGAAGACCTCCGGTCTTCGACCATCGTCTTCATCTTCGACTTATCGTCGTATCAGTTATTCAGAATGGGATAAACCCGGTCTTTCCGAATAACTCGCGTATATTTTAAATAAGTGTTACACAAACACAACATACGCCTCATTCCAATTCATTAGTCACTAACCGTAAATTAATCAAGAGAATAATTCCCTAAATATTAACCCCGAAGGCCGAAACCAACATTAGATCAATATCCAGAAAACCATTCTGCTTGGCTAACCGACAGTCAATTTCTAAATTTCACATTCATAGGGAGAGGTTCCCATTAATTTTATCCAAGATAAATTTCTTGAATTTATTCTATAATCTATTTTTGAATATCAATTCAAACTAGTCGGGATTAACGAACCTTACCGAAGTAATCATTTGTTTTAATTTCCCAATCCCAACCTATTCATCCCATGAAGTAAAACTGGTAATACTTCATATCTAACACCACGGTGTTATCGGTAAATTCAATTACCATTTCACGTTCAAATCTAATTAAAGATTTGACCATCGCCTGGAGCAAAACTGGTGATACTCCATCCTCGACCATTTCAATCTAATTAAAGATTCATTAAAACTCAACTTAGTTTTAATCGTTAACTGGGTTAAAGAATCCGTGTCATTTAAAAACACAGTTCACAATAAACCCAAAATCACCTTCATTAATTATCGGGTTAAAGAACGAGTGTTATTTAAAACACTGTCCACGATAAACCCAAAAATCAATATCAATTCAATTCCAATTAAATATTATTTAATTGGTACACTTCATTAAATCTAAATAAAAAGATTTAATCTTTTCTCAACTGGGTTCAAGAACAGTGTTAGTGAAGACACCATTCACGACAAACCCAAATCACATTTGATATTCAATACAAGGCTCTGAATAGAAAATATATCGGCTTATATTCAATATCAAATTCTACGATTAACAAATGTCGTATTGAAATAACGATATAAATGTATATCTTTCAAATTCCCATAACAACATCTGTATAATCACGAATTCCAACATCGAAATATTCCGAAGACAATTTCGATTCAAATCCACTCCAATGCAATCATTGGAAATTTTGGTTATTTTTAAAACCCTTTTCAAATTCAATTTATTTATTTAAAAATAAATAGAATTATATTTCTAGTTCAAAACTAGTTCATTTCGATAAAAATCTATTTTTATCTTTTCAAACATGAAGTTTTTCATCCCAATTTTTCCCAAATCATTTCTTATGATTTTACACAAATTATTACTATTTTTAATAATTTTATCAAGGCCCGTACAGTCGATTTCCATCAACGGTCATCGAACTGCACTTACATCGACCTTTTTCGAATTTGATTTGGACATAATTCCAAATCCAACCGTTAGATTTCTAATTTCTAATATTCATTAGAAAGCTCTTTTCGATACGAACCCAACGGTTCCGGTTTTAGGAGAATCCGACGGTCGGATCTCCCGCAATGTCCGTTTGAAATCAATGGTCGAAATTCACGAACTGCCGCGGCGCGGCGCATTCTATTCAGGCCATTATATTATATATATAATATAAATATAATATAATATATTTCATCGATTTCTATTTAAAACGAATTATATAAATAGTTTTAAATTCGATTCAAAAGCAATTTCAACTTCCGTTTCAATTCAAATCAAAATTGAATTCTTCTCTATAAATTCGTTTTAAAATTCATTTCTATTCAATTCAAATTTCAATTCAATTTGAATTCGTTTCAATTTGCTTTCAATTCAATTTGAAATCGTTTTCAATTCAATTCGAAATCGTTTTCAATTCAATTCATTTCGAAATCGTTTTCAATTCAATTCATTTCGAAATCGTTTTCAATTCAATTCATTTCGAAATCGTTTTCAATTCAATTCATTTCGAAATCGTTTTCAATTCAATTCATTTCGAAATCGTTTTCAATTCAATTCATTTCGAAATCGTTTTCAATTCAATTCATTTCGAAATCGTTTTCAATTCAATTCATTTCGAAATCGTTTTCAATTCAATTCATTTCGAAATCGTTTTCAATTCAATTCATTTCGAAATCGTTTTCAATTCAATTCATTTCGAAATCGTTTTCAATTCAATTCATTTCGAAATCGTTTTCAATTCAATTCATTTCGAAATCGTTTTCAATTCAATTCATTTCGAAATCGTTTTCAATTCAATTCATTTCGAAATCGTTTTCAATTCAATTCATTTCGAAATCGTTTTCAATTCAATTCATTTCGAAATCGTTTTCAATTCAATTCATTTCGAAATTGTTTTCAATTCATTTCATTTCGAAATCATTTTAAAATCGATATAAATATTGTTCACGTCAAAATGGCGTCAATCTAATCATCACGGCTTCACATATTTCTATTTTCACATATTCTATTTCAAATATTTCCTATTATCAAAATATTCTTTATTTTCACGATTGGAATGAGGCCCAATCAATTACCATATAAAGTTAATTATATGGATTTTCATACAACACATGTATATAATAGCAACGATAAATAATCAACCATCAACCAAAGTGCACTACACCGTATAAGCATCAAATATAGATATCTAATGCTTATAACAGCCTGCCAGTCAATCAATTGACATATTTAATCAATCAGGATGAGTGAACTTCAAATTTCATCCCAACACCCGTGTGGGGTTTCAAACAATCAAACAAATATTTTATTTGTGCAGTTGGGCGATGTGTAAAATTTATCGTCCCAATCCATATCAGTCAAATGGGTGTACATCAACTAATCGTTTTGATTTGTAAATGAATATGTTATTTTATTCATTTCCAATAAAAATGATATTTTTATTTTTCTAACATATTTTAGAAAATTTCGGCGGTATAACGGCACGATACTAGAAACGGGACGAGGCCTAGCCTTATCCCCGGTCTAGTGAAGGCCCACGCCATTCACACATCAATCAAATCAATTCATTATGCAAACCACAAAATTTGGAGTAAGAGTCTAACCTAGCCTTACTCCTTCGCCTTATAACGGCGCACGTCTAATCCTAACCCATTTATCGATTCGATTTTTCCACACCACAAACCACATTCAAACCAATATCGCAATCAATCACCAAACAGCCAAACAAACAAGTCCATGGTCTGTGGACGATTGTGTCGGGTGCTACTAAACACCGTCTGCATCCTAGTATATATATATATATATATAGCTAGAAAATAAATTGAAGAGTGAGAAATTCTCACAGATAGCTATCCTAGCTCCACGGCACTTCTAATGCAGGAAATCTTCGCCAACTCGCCTTTTTGTCGCTTTCGCCCGTATTCTCTACATATGTAAAAATCGAATTTTTACTTCGCTATTCAATATATAAAAATCATATTTTTATTTCGAAGTTCAATATATAAAAATTCTATTTTTATTTCGAAGTTCAATATATAAAAATTCTATTTTTATTTCGAAGTTCAATATATAAAAATTCTATTTTTATTCTTCCTATATTTTTAAAAATCGTATTTTTATTATCCTCTTCATGTATATAAAAATCTAGTCTTGGTTCATACGAATTTCATATAAAAATATAATCTTTATTTTTCTCTTCATGAACAAGATCCTAACCTTTATGAGCAAAATGACAAACTTTTTATCGCTATTCTCTAAATAAAAAAACAAATCTTTTATAGAGATAAAAATCAAGTCTTTTATAAATTAAAAATCAAGTCTTTTATACAGACAAAAATCTAATCTTTTTGTTGCTCTTCAAATCATAAAGATCATCTTTTTATTTAAACTCTATGTAAATTAAACTGAAAATAAAACTCACTGCTAATTTAAATTAAAAACTGAAAATAAACGATGTTAATTTATTTACCTTCCCACGTTTAAACACTCAGCACCCATTCAAAAACCTCGTCGATGTAAATTCGAACCCGTTTGGAACTCCCTAGTTGATCGTGGTTTCCACTTGCTACTGACGTCCGGTGGAGCTCCCTGGCGGCGCTGTGGTGTTGGTGGGTTGTTCAGGTGTTCAGCGTCGCGGTGGGGACGGTTTTAGGGGAGCTGTGGGCTCGGGGTTCGCGGACGGCCGTGGGGAGATGGGAGACCGGAGGGGGAAGATCGAGGAAAGGGGAGGCTGACCGACGGTGATCGAAGGCCAGGGGAGGAGGTGCGACGCGGCGGTGGAGGTTGTTCTAGGGTTGGGCGGACTGGGGTTTAACGGTGGAGAGAGGGGAAGCAGAGGCTACTGGAGGGGGAGGCGCTGGAGGGGAGGGGTCTCGCCTGGTGGCGGTGGTCCCGGAGCGTCGACGACGTGCTGGAAGGGAGGCGCGATCCCCTTTTGCTTTCGTTTTTTTTTTCTTTGATCTGATTCGTGAATGAGGAAAGGGGGTGGGCCAGAGATAAGGGGAAAGAGGTTTTTATTTTATTTTATTATTTAATTCAACCTAAAGTTGACTTTTTCCTACGACCTCGAAACGAGGCCCACCGCCTGTCGTCCATAGCGTTTCACCCCCATTCTGAACACAATGGGATATGTATCGCAAGTTGATTCGATCGTTTGAATCAGTTTCCGTTGAATTTACATTTAAATTACTATATTGAATTTTAAACGTACATTTCAAATTACCGGGGCCACATACTAACTCTAAAAATTCAATAAAAATATTTTCTAGCCTCGTAGTAACGATACGGTCCTAACAAAACTAGTTTCGCCAAATTCTGAGACCGTTGGAAAAATGGTCATTTTCCAGTCGATTAAAATCAACTGAAACTGGTCAAACGCGTTTTCCTTTGCCACGCTCACATATTGATTCGAAAAATTATGAAATTTGAAACCTAGCAATAACTTTACATCCTGGACCCAACAAAACAGGTTTCGTCGAAATCCGAGGTCGTTTGCAAAATGTCCATTTTTTAAGGGCCTGAATTCCATAGCGACTATTCAGAATTTTCAACTGGACATATCTTTTGATTCCCGATATGAAATCTTGATTGGTCGGATTCGTTGGAAAGATATTACCAATTAGATCCTAATGTTTTTGGTTTCACTAAAATCCGGATTGTTTTGCACCCGGTACATCCAATTGAAGTTTGAAATCGAATTATCGAACTACCGCGCCATTTTCAATTCTATTTATAATTATATATAATTATTTATATTCTAACGACGACGCGTATAAATATATACGTTCGAATTATATTCAAAATAAATTTCTCGTCGATATTATTTAAAATAATTCATTTTAAATAATCAAAATTCGCTAAAATTGCCAAAATAAAAAATTTTAAACTGGCCCAGATTTTCCGGGTTATTACATAGCTTTATCAACGACTAATTTTATTTATTCCGCTATGAGTTATTATACTATTTTGTATATGTGATATGTCTATGTTCTATGAATTGATTTTATTAAAACCCGTAGTTATAACAATCTGCTGCTTCGAAAAATTTGAATTAGTTTTATTATCGACTCGAATGATTGGAAATAGCAGGTCATTACAATATGGCCTCGCCACTGATTAGAAAGATAATGAAAAAGGTTTAATTCATTCTTTACAGTAGAGTAATAATCTAGACGAAGGCAATGGTTTATAGCTGGCATGCACACATTTTCACTCAAGTCGAAGAGAAATTATTCTTGAGAACAAAGCTACAGGTCCATGTTTGTAATATTTCCCTAAGGAAAGTTCATTTTAAAATAATTTTCTAAATCAGGTCTTTATTTTCAAAATAACAAAAATTACAAGATACCTTGCATGCTTTGATTGAAAATGCATAGAACTTGCAGTTTTTAGAAAAATACATAAAATTCTATAAAGTACAGTAATGGTAAAAAAACCACAGTTATTTTATTAAATAATAAATAAATATAAATTATTACTATTTATAAATGAAAATATTTGATTTGTTGAATTTTAAAAAACATTTTGAAAAGCACAATTTCAGATGCATTTTTTAGCAGAAAATTGCAAATTACTTCATGTTTTCTAAATTAGAAAAATAGGGACCTTACTTATAGCTTCATTGATACGGAAACTTTTTTATAATTGCTTCATTAGATACCACTCGTTACAACCGAAATTTATTTACACAAGAGAAATATGGATGTGTGTATTTCTATCAATGGATACTTTCATAGGGGGAAGATACCACATCCATATCCACATTCGAATCGAATAGTTCATATATGCATCGACTGGTATCGGCGGATATTGGATAATTATCATTTCGACTAATGATCGATAAAAAAAGAAACATAAATAAAAAGTTACTAATTTAGTATAAACTTTTTTCTATCTCTAAATGGTGAAGGTGTTAAAAATAAATAAATATCATGACAATAAATAGTTCAAATGAATTAATATGAATTTAGTGTCTAAAATATAATTTTTTAACTTAACGAAGTAATAAATAAAAATCGTTCATGGTATTTGTAACGGCGTGATTTTTGATGCCTCGAAAGTCGTGTCATTATTGAAAGAATTTAGAAGATGAGATAAAAAAGATAGAACTTGTAGAATATAAGAATAAGAAGACATCAGAATCTCACAGCGGAATTTCACAAAATACGTAGTATATTACAATACAGGGTCTAATACATCATAGTACATCATCTTAATACAATACCATAGTAGAACAGCATAATTATACACCATGATTAGGATAATAAAAATGTCAAACTGGATACATAGATATAGATACACTACTGGTCTTGAACTTGAACTTCATCAGATTCCACTTGCCTACCTGGACTACTTGTCTACTCATAATAAATATTATGAGTACCCAAGAGTTTAGGAAACACAGGAAATAAACTCTGGGTCAGTCAGGGGACTGGTGTGAGTAAATATAGTTAAAAGATGTAAAACAGGGAAGTAAGAAATAAGGTTTTCCAGATTCATTTACTTTAGAAATCTTTAGACCAATCCATAACTAATATATGGATAATGACCCAAGTATTTTATATCAAAACATTTGATATTACGATAGTTTTTATCAATAAAAAATCATCTAGTGAAACGCTTGCATCTCACGTTCACGTATATAGAATAAAATCTAAAACCGCAGAGCGCTTATTGGAGATTGGGTTCCAACAGACAAGGTATGGGAGCACCTACCGATCACTCATTTAGCTTGAGTGTATCGAATATATTGCCAACACGGTTGTTGGTTGTACAACCGAAATTCGAAGATACAGAATCAAAAAGAAGAACAAATATGAATTTTCTCTAGATCGATGACAATACACCCTGCTTCGGTATGACCCAACTAGCCATGCTGCCTAGCCGAACTTTTGTTACTTCCTGGTTGTGAAGTTTGAGGTCACGTTTATCCTTCTGACAGATTTTTTATTTAATTACTTTGAAGGCCACATCGTCATATCCGTCAGAAACACTCATTCGATTACCCAATTATATTACGAGCAATAAAGCTAAGAGAAACGAATTTCTCCACCACCAACGTAATATAGTTACGTAAATTCGATGTGTAGAATTTAACTGATATACGTTGTCCGACACTCGTCCATTCAGGTTTGTCCTGGGACTGAACAGACCGAAGATACTATTCAAAATAGCCTTTTCATATCGTCGTCTTCAGTATTTCTGACACGAGTCGTATACTTCGAGTCGAAGTGGAATATTTATTTCGGACTCTTCGACACGATGTACGAAATGTCTTTTATAGTCGATCAGCTTAATCTGATCATAATTCAGTTTATGCATTTATGATCAATAACAGTATATTTTTACCTTGTTCATATCTGGATATTCTGATTATCGTTTATAAACGAACAGTTAAAGTGTGTGCGTCGCACACGTATTTTGCTTCGTTTATCATCGACGTTTAGACGATGTTTAATACTTCAGTTCTTCTGGTAAATTATTTAATTACTTCTAATTTATCTTAATTAATTTATTTAATTAATTTCCTTTAAATTTCTAACTTTCAAACTCGTTGAACTTCTCCTAACAACTTCTTCACTTGATCTTCCTGCCAATTTCCTTCCTTCCACTTGCCTATGACACATTAAATAAAAATTCTATTTTTATTTAATTATTTATTTATTTTTATAATTTATTTAATTTCAGATTTTAAATTAAACTGTTTAAATTTAAAATCTCGTTCAGATTTGCCAAAGTTCCTCCCTGGTACTTGCCAAAGTACCAGGTACCAGATCTTGCCACAACCACTGATCACTCCAAAAATCCCCTGCCACAACCATATTTCCTGAAGTGCCTTTTTTTCTCGGAAGTACCACTTCTGTCGTCCTATCGGAAGTACCACTTGGTAAAGTACCACCTTCCTGCACACATCCGATCACCTCATTTCCTCATGTGCACACCGTTGCCAAGCACCCTGGTACTTTTCCAAAGCACCATATCGGAAGTACCACCCCCCTTGCACCCGTCCGTTCAGCTCAAATACCTGTGCGCTGCTCGAGTTTGCAAAGTACCACCTGGTACTTCCTCTTCTTCTTCCCTGTACATGCACCACTCCTCCACCGTGCACGTGCACACGTTGTTGGGCCAACATCGACCAACTTCGACTATCCAGACAAGTCGACCATCACCTCCAGGTTGCCCTGCCAGCCTCAGATCCGAACCCCAGGCCTTCTACAGTGATTTCACTGTTTTATCTCGTTAATGTCGAAATGGGTTCCATCGAGGAAACCACCTCCTGCTCTCACCTCAGACCACCATCTTCCACCCAACTCTGGCCACATCAAGACGACCACCCCCTCAGTCGATCCCCCCTGGTGCGGCCGTTCAGATCGCCTCCAAGGCGGTGCATTTCGACGTTTATTTTCATGTCAGCAAAACACACCTAAAACCCTATTTTCCATTCGTTTTCAAAAACTACTAATTAGAAAATTCCTTTTGTATTTTTCATATACTCCTCTACCCTAGACGCTACTTCCCTTCCCTCGCCATGACATCTGATCGCTTGGATCGTCGGAGATTGATTAAGACAGTTTTTCCGTTCAAACCCGTATATCTCAACATCCGTTAGCCTAAAAATCTTGAAACTTCTTTTAAAAATCATTATTTCGTATCTCGAATTCATTTATGTACTCATATCATGATTTTGGTTGATTTGAAAATCTCATGTTGAAGTGGGTTAACATAGAGCAGTTTGGCTTTTGTTGTTTTCTGTATTCATACATATAAATGACCAGTTTTTGATTTCAATGCATGTATTAGTCAAAGTATAAATATATATCTCCTAAGTACACACTGGTGTCTTGCATTTAAATCAGTCTAGTGTGTATAATTAAAAAAGGATGTTCATACTGGTTTTACTTTATACAAGATATCAGTATCAGGGTGATCCATATAACATACATGATATAATACTTAACATGGTTTAACAGGGGATATATGAGAATATATATGTAACAAGATAGTATTCTGGCATACATAACATCAGCATTACTGGATGGTTTTGTTGTATATAACGGTGTTGTATACACAGTTATATGATTTTTGTTTGATGATAACAACCAAATAAATATTACTTTAATGTGTTTGATATTGTACTGTTATTATACATCACAGACTGGAATATAATATTGATATCTAAATAAAATACGACTGTACATAAATATAAATATTCACATAGTATTTTATTTAAATATAATATTTTATTTCACTATCAAAACAGTACAAATTTATAAACTCCAATGTTTATACATTTCTCTTATATTCACTGATATTACAAATGAGATTGTACTTGTAAGTAAACTGAATACGATAGAGAAGTCTGTTTGACAACAATAAAATGATATTTTATTTCAAACGAACTTGTTCATTACAAATAACAGTACAACTCATATATACTATAGTTTCACTCTGCACTCTGTACAATTTCATTTCACACTCATTCACTGTCAGTTTATCTTCTTGTTTTTTGTCTTCACAGCTTACAAGTCAGTCCAGTCTTCATACAGTCAGTCCAGTCTTCATACCTGCCATATACAGAAACACACACGCAGTACACTGCAATAGAAATAAAAACTGAATACATGTAGATTTGAATTTTATTTTGAAATTTTATTTGCCTCAGTTCTCTGGTGTGTTTCTCATCATTTTTCTGACTTGATCTGATTTGTTAATCCAACTGTATCTAGACAGTTTATATATAGTACAGGGACAGAAAAATAGTCTGATGGCTGCATGTACACACGTGCATGCATATACACGTGTGCACTGCCACGCCAATCCAGATGCAACTGAGGAGTAGCCACATGGACCATCTCGACTCAGTGCACAACATAGCCAAATAGCCGAGCAAAGTTCAAATCAAAATGTGGTCGAGTACAAGACAAGCCTCATGAGACAAACTGCTCAATGACACAGCATACATAAGTGCAAAGAAACTAGACTCAATGCATTTTTTTCAAAGCAGCAAATATCAAAGTAGACTAGTGAAAATGGACAGTCATCATGGAGCTGGTTACATAGCAAGGAGACAAAGATCATGACAAATGCATGCATATACCCTGTGAAATAAGTTTTTGGTTCATAGTCAAAAAGTGTACAGGAACAAATCATGTTTCAGATCAGTTCAGATGTTATACAACATGGTGGCAACACAAAAACAGGTCATGCAACAGTGTGCAACTAAGTGGCAAAAATGAAGCAAGGATCAAAGTGCTCATATAGTATTTCAGGGGAGTAAAGCATTTCAAACATATGAAGCATGTGCATCTCAACATCATGGTCCAAGACTACACAATTTCATGGTTCAAGTTAATTCAAGATTGAATAGTTTCCAGAAAAGTGCATCCCAATATTTTTTGGCAAGAAGTGTTTTTTTTCATCCTTTCAGAAGCTGTTTTGGAAAGATTAATTCATGGTTTCAAAAGAGCATAACAATTTCAACAAATGAACATGACTATACAAGTGTTCAAATACATCATGCATATTTACGAAACAGCAGCAACAGATCTGGGTGCTCATATGTTGAATGAAGCATGTACATGTATTTTCAGTGGGTGTCATAACAATTTTCATGGGCAAACAATACTGGATTACATTATAAATGCAAACTGAAATATGGTAAGAACTTAACCATGTTTCAAATGATTTCCAGAACTCATAATGAAGCATTAAACAATTCAAGTAATTGTGGCATGACAGAGTACAATAAATAAACTTTCAAGACTTATTTTATTTTATTTTCCAGTTTTAGAAAACATGTTCTTGGGCAAGTAATCATTTTTTCAGAGATTTTGTTTTTTTAAAGACAATATATTTGTGTTGACAAGGCATTCAAATTTTTCATTCACAGCATATTTTCAAAACTTTTTTTGGCAAGTTCAATCAATTTTTTTTTCCAGATTTGAATTGGTATGATTTCGTCAAGAAAACAATTTTTTTAAAAGCAAAAATCACTTTAGTTGTTTCCAAAATTGGAACAATCATTGTGGATAGTTTGTGGCAAGTTTTCAATGCAGATTTATCCAGTGTTCACAAACAAATTTGAGCAAGAATTATTCAAATTAGTTTCCAGAAAATCAACCAGAAATTCACGGCATATATTCAGGAGAATTTCGTTTGGGCAAAATCAAGTTTCAAAACCGCAAAGAGTTTCCAGTTTTCATCCACAAATTCATGTGTCCGCAAATTAAAGGTTTCCAGAATTTTGCAAGAGACAAATTCGATTTGGAGAATCATTGAAGTCCACAATCAAAGCCCAGATTCATCACAGTAAATCACGTAAGCTTTTAAATGCCAAGGAATCAAATTTAAAATCGATTAAAATCAAAAGGGGAAATCGTGCAAAATCAGGGCAAGCCATATACTTGAAATCAAAGTTCTAGGGTTTGACTCTACCCTATATTATACACCAATCATCATAGGCATGAGGATATCGAAACCACAAAAAAAAATTCAAGTATTTCAAAGCAAGAAATTTTAGAAAGCTCACTGTTTCGATCGAGAGAAAGAGGAATCCCCAAATCGAAGCATCAGAGGACAACATCACTTGAAGCTCATCCAAGAATACATCGTTCCAGCAACTCAAGCAGTCGCATTCGATTTGGGATTCAAATCTGAAACCCTAGTTTTTGGATACCACCGTCGCCATTTTTAATATCCAGAGCAAAAGCAAAAGAGATCGGGCCAATAAAATGAAGTAGGGGTGCAACACAATTGTGAAGTGGTCGGCCATGTTTTTAACAAAGGGGATAACTCTTTATACTCTAATCTCCTTTTGCTTTATTGTCTAGGGTTTTCTTTTAATTGCTTTTCATTTTTTTGTTTCTCATTTTGAGTTGTAAAACCGTCGAAACAATTTTCTAGTGTCTGTATAAACTAGAGTGAATCAGTCAGGGTGTTGACTGTCAGTTTCAGAGTCTGTAAAATCTGGGTTACAAGTTACAGGGTTTGTAATTCGGGAAATTTGATCGAGGGGATATCAGTCAGTCTAGGGTTTTGAGTGTAGGGTTAGGACAGGAGCAGGCGCTGCGAGTGTACATGGTCTTGTATGCGGGATCTGTTTATAACACCTAGTAGAAACCTTAGGAATGCAGCAGTAGGTAGGGTTTTGCCGAAGCTGGGTATATCTGTGTGTGATTTATTTTCTGCACTTTTATTTCTGCTACATCCTGTGATCTGTTTATTATTTTAATATTCTGTCAGTTTTTCAATTCAGTTTAAAAACTGTGATAAACCCTATTCACCCCCCCCTCTAGGGTTAATCTAGATCCAACATTTGGTATCAGAGCAGGTATTCGGTTAACTCTAGAGCAATGGTGATTCCTAGTTATCAGTCCATAGAGAGTCAGTCCAGTCTCATTCCAAATATTTTTGATGGTACGGATTTTTTAAACTGGAAATCCAAAATGGAATTTTATTTAAAATCTGTTAATATTAAATGTTGTTATCCATGGATTTGATAGTGTAGATATTACTTTCAATACCCGTGCTATGAAAATTATATTTGATTATCTTAGTACTGAACAGTTTAATCTTATTTGCCATTGTTTATCTGCACAGGAAATCTGGGATACTCTCAATACGAAGTATGGAAAATCTGACAACAGCTCAAAACCCCAGATTGTCAACTCAGATTCAGAATTCTGTTTAACAGGATTTACAAATGAAAATTCAGAAGGATCAGATGATGGAGAATCAACGGATGCTGAAGTTGAAAATTTCTCATACGAAGATTTGGTTTATATGTGTGTTGATTTAACTAAATCTGTTGGTAAACTCAAATCTCTAAAATCTAGGAATTCTGAGTTGACCAGCAAAATTGATGATTTGGAATCACAGCTTGAATATTTTAAAAATTCTTCAAATTCTGATTGCAAAAATTGTTTGAAATTGGAAACCAATCTTGTTCATCTCAATAAAATTATTCAAAAGTTTGAAAATGAAATTCTGTTTTTAAAAAACAACAAGATTGAGTTATCAAGTTTGAACAATCATCTGCAAAAGGAATTTGAAATTTTTAAAACTAATATTCATTCCAAACTTGAAATTGCTGAAAAGGAAAATTTGTTGAAATCGAATTCGATTTTGAAAGAACTTGAAAACGAGATTGAAAATTTCAAGAAATTTGAGTCTGAAAGTCGAAAACATTTTGAGTTTGAAATTGCTGAATCCCACACCAAAATTAAATCACTTGAATCTGAAAATTTGGTTTTGAAACAATATGATGCTGAAAGGAAGATCATTGATAACCGCTGTTTTGATTTAATAAAAGAGAACGGTGATCTTAAATTCAAAATTCAACGACTAGAGTCAACTTTGACTAAATTTTCTAATAGTGAAAAGTCGTTGAATATGTTGTTGCAAAACCAAAATTCTATTGAAAATAAACATGGTCTTGGATTTGGGAAAACAAATGTTTTTGAAAATCGCAATTCAAATGTTTTTAAAAATCCTCTAAACTGCTTTGAAAAGAATGGACTTGAAAATCTGAACTTTGAAAATTCCAAAGGATTTTTGAAACAAAAACAAAATGAAAAATTATTTTATAATAAACCATTTAAACATATCTGGATCCCAAAAGGAAATAAAACGAATTCAGTTAACTTCAAACAGATCTAGGTTCCTAAGGGTACAAAGGTTAATTCTGATGGTTTGTTATATAAACAGGTTTGGGTACCAAAAGCGGTAAACATATTTCAGAGTGGTTTTACAAATTTTGTTAGACCACTTAACTCACTCAACTGTTAGGTACTAGTGAAGGTTGAGGAACTGCTATGCTGAAAAAGAGATTGATTTCAAGCTGTTCTATACTTTTGTATTCTTTACAGTTCCTTGGCCAAGATTTGCTGAGTTAGAAATTCTGCTTTACACTGAATTCTGGTATGATCTCTAAACTCACCTCTGTAAATATTTTCTGTTTTGATTTTTTTTTCTTTTGTTTATTTCTTCTTCTTCTCCCTTCTATCTCTTTCTTCTGTCTATTCTAATTTGATTTATCACTGCCATATTTTTCTTTGTGCTTCTTGAATTGCAGTATTCGTGATATTCTGGAAATTTGTTCTGCGTGTATAGAACTCTAATACTTTTAATCATTTCCAGATACTGAATTTTTTTTCTACAATTGTTTTAAAAATTCATTTTCTGTTTTCTGAAATCCTAACGGTGTTGACGTATTCTTGTTATATCTTGAACACTGTTAATTTGAATTCTAAATTTTTGAAGATCTGAAAGTTTAATGGAAATTCACACATCATTGCTGTTTTGAGATTTTTCTAATTCATTTTAGAAAGGCTTGAAATATTACACTCATTAAAGCACTCTATTATTTATCAGTTGTGATATTTTCATTATTTTTCAGATTGGCTTGGAAATTTTTAAATTGTCTAGAATCTCAGTGATACATCTTGAAAATCATTGTTATTCATGATTATCATGGTTAGAATTTGTCTGTTTGAAATCATCTGAAATTATTAATATTTTGAATAATTACACACCTCCTAAATTTGAAATTATCAACCTTGTGTGACTGATTCATTATATTTCAAAATTTGACATTGATTCAAGTGATTTCAAATAAATTACTTTGGATCATGAATATCTATCAAACCTGATGTAAATGATCTGATTTTTTTTTATGAGTTTGTCAGAAATACTTGTGAAAATTTCTTTGAAAATATGGTCTTAAAATTCTCTATTATTTCATGGTTATTTGATTTTAATATATGTGTGTTTAAAATCATTCGAAATTATTGATTTATTGAATCACACACATATCTTGAATCTGAAATATAATATTGTGTGATTGATTAATTAAATCCTGATATATTCACATTTCTTCAAATGATTTAAAATAAACTAAATTTTATAATCATGGATCATGGAATATATTGTTTTTGTGACCTTCAGAAACATCGTCTGACAAGTCTGTTGTGATATTGATTTTTCTGTGCTGCTCTGATACTGTTTTTGAAAAATGCTTGTTTTAGAATCATGCTGCTCTGATTATAAGAAATTGATTTGTAAATATTTTTTGAGGACTGCTTGATTTGGTATCAAAGGTTTATCGTGCTCTGATAAATGAAATTTGTGTGCTTGAGTTGCTTGCTTTGTAATTACGTCTTTTCTGTTGACTGAGATACCCTTGTTTAGCCACCAGTGTCATTTTAAAAATCCTCATTAATAGAGACTACAAGTGGTATCAGAATAGGAAGTACTGAAATCTTTATTGATCTTATTTTCATCCTGTATATATTTTTGACGTGTATATATCTCTCTGAGTTCCTCTTGTAATTGATTTTCAATTTTAAAATTATTTATTTTTTATTTATTCAGAAATTGAAATCAATATTCAAATTGTGCTGTATTTATAATTTATCAAAATGTATCAGATTTTGAAACTGTGATGAATTGTGACTGCAGTATATTTCACAACAAGAGGAGTTTTTATCTGGATTTTCATGATGGTTGAATATTTATTATAATATCTTTGAACTGGCAATTATTTCACGACCATCTTCATTATCTATCATCTTTCTGCCATCCATGATAATTCTATATTAATGCGGAGAGTTTAATTTTTTTTTCGTGAATAAACAGTGAAAATATTTGTGATGGAATTGTGGCTATACTATTATTCAGAATTAGTGATAAATGAAAATTTTCAACGATCTCGGTACAATTGGTCATATTTCATAATATAATTAATTTACAAATTTATTTCACAGTCCATTTCTGTACCTACCCCATTTTCCATCATCCATATATGGGTTTTACACCGAGGAGTTTTTCTTTTCTTTTAAAAGCTGAAATAATAAACATATATAATAAATATATAAGTGTGTCTCTAACCTCATTTAAAAATCCAAGCTCTGGTCATGCATGGTTATGAGACAACTTATAATTTAAGCTGCGACTGACCTCATTTAAAAATCCAAGCTCTGGTTATGCGTGGTCAGGGTGCTTTTAAATCAAAAGAAAAAGGAAAGAAAATAATTTGCTATAAATTGAAATAAATTTGAAATTCTCCTTAGTGTATAAAAACCAGCCTATCAATCCATCTTGCTAATCTGTGAAATGTGTTGAAATCTTATGACGTATTATGATTTGTTGATTGATAGGTACTGGAATTTGAGATGATTCGATTTTGTCACTTAAATTGAATTATTAACTATAGTCGAAATCCATCACTGTTTTTGTGCCTCATTTTTTTTATAAAAATTCTTTTGGAAAATAATTGGAAATATTTTTTTTAAAAAAAAAAACTCCCCCCATTTTATATAAAATTCATCGTAAATCCGTCATTCTCTACAATGTGAAATATGCAACCAGTTCTTAGTTTATTATGATTTTTGTTTGACTGATTGAGATTTATGATGATCCTTCTTCCTCTTAAGCTGAAATTATATTTTTAGTCTTTTTTCATTTATAGTTTAAATTCTGAAACCTTTTGATGATAACAAAAGGGGGAGAATGGATAGAGATTTTGATTTATGAGTGAATATTTTATAAATATTTTTAATTTTGAAAATTTATTATTATTCATACATTTCACTCATGCACAGTTATAGGGGGAGTTGTCTGTTGTAGGGGGAGCTATAAATAGGGGGAGTTCAATATTCACTGTCAAACACATCTATTGTATACAAAATCTTTTATTTGTTTGTCATCATCCAAAGGGGGAGATTGTTGTATATAACGGTGTTTTATACACAATTATATGATTTTTGTTTGATGATAACAACCAAATAAATATTACTTTAATGTGTTTGATATTGTACTGTTATTATACATCACAGACTGGAATATAATATTGATATCTAAATAAAATACGACTGTACAGAAATATAAATATTCACATAGTATTTTATTTAAATATAATATTTTATTTCACTATCAAAACAGTACAAATTTATAAACTCCACTGTTTATACATTTCTCTTATATTCACTGATATTACACATGAGATTGTACTTGTAAGTAAACTGAATACGATAGACAAGTCTGTTTGACAACAATAAAATGATATTTTATTTCAAACGAACTTGTTCATTACAAATAACAGTACAACTCATATATACTATAGTTTCACTCTGCACTCTGTACAATTTCATTTCACACTCATTCACTGTCATTTTGTCTTCTTGTTTTTTGTCTTCACAACTTACAAGTCAGTCCAGTCTTCATACAGTCAGTCCAGTCTTCATACCTGCCATATACAGAAACACACACACAGTACACTGCAATAGAAATAAAAACTGAATACATGTAGATTTGAATTTTATTTTTGAAATTTTATTTGCCTCAGTTCTCTGGTGTGTTTCTCATCATTTTTCTGACTTGATCTGATTTGTTAATCCAACTGTATCTGTACAGTTTATATATAGTACAGGGACAGAAAAATAGTCTGATGGCTGCATGTACACACGTGCATGCATATACACGTGTGCACTGCCACGCCAATCCAGATGCAACTGAGGAGTAGCCACATGGACCATCTCGACTCAGTGCACAACATAGCCAAATGGCCAAGCAAAGTTCAAATCAAAATGTGGTCGAGTACAAGACAAGCCTCATGAGACAAACTGCTCAATGACACAGCATACATAAGTGCAAAGAAACTAGACTCAATGCATTTTTTTCAAAGCAGCAAATATCAAAGTAGACTAGTGAAAATGGACAGTCATCATGGAGCTGGTTACATAGCAAGGAGACAAAGATCATGACAAATGCATGCATATACCCTGTGAAATAAGTTTTTGGTTCATAGTCAAAAAGTGTACAGGAACAAATCATGTTTCAGATCAGTTCAGATGTTATACAACATGGAGGCAACACAAAAACAGGTCATGCAACAGTGTGCAACTAAGTGGCAAAAATGAAGCAAGGATCAAAGTGCACATATAGTATTTCAGGGGAGTAAAGCATTTCAAACATATGAAGCATGTGCATCTCAACATCATGGTCCAAGACTACACAACTTCATGGTTCAAGTTAATTAAAGATTGAATAGTTTCCAGAAAAGTGCATCCCAATATTTTTTGGCAAGAAGCGTTTTTTTTTTCAGCCTTTCAGAAGTTGTTTTGGAAAGATTAATTCATGGTTTCAAAAGAGCATAACAGTTTCAACAAATGAACATGACTATACAAGTGTTCAAATACGTCATGCATATTTACGAAACAGCAGCAACAGATCTGGGTGCTCATATGTTGAATGAAGCATGTACATGTATTTTCAGTGGGTGTCATAACAATTTTCATGGGCAAACAATACTGGATTACATTATAAATGCAAACTGAAATATGGTAAGAACTTAACCATGTTTCAAATGATTTCCAGAACTCATAATGAAGCATTAAACAGTTCAAGTAATTGTGGCATGACAGAGTACAATAAATAAACTTTCAAGACTTATTTTATTTTCTTTTTCAGTTTTGGAAAACATGTTCTTGGGCAAGTAATCATTTTTTCAGAGATTTTGTTTTTTGAAAGACAATATATTTGTGTTGACAAGGCATTCAAATTTTTCATTCACGGCATATTTTCAAAACTTTTTTTGGCAAGTTCAATCAATTTTTTTCCAGATTTGAATTGGTATGATTTCGTCAAGAAAACATTTTTTTTAAAAGCAAAAATCACTTTAGTTGTTTCCAAAATTGGAACAATCACTGTGGATAGTTTGTGGCAAGTTTTCAATGCAGATTTATCCAGTGTTCACAAACAAATTTGAGCAAGAATTATTCAAATTAGTTTCCAGAAAATCAACCAGAAATTCACGGCATATATTCAGGAGAATTTCGTTTGGGCAAAATCAAGTTTCAAAACCGCAAAGAGTTTCCAGTTTTCATCCACAAATTCATGTGTCAGCAAATTAAAGGTTTCCAGAATTTTGCAAGAGACAAATTCGATTTGGAGAATCATTGAAGTCCACAATCAAAGACCAGATTCATCACAGTAAATCACGTAAGCTTTTAAATGCCAAGGAATCAAATTTAAAATCGATTAAAATCAAAAGGGGAAATCGTGCAAAATCAGGGCAAGCCATATACGTGAAATCAGAATTCTAGGGTTCGACTCTACCCTATATTATACACCAATCATCACAGGCATGAGGATATTGAAACCACAAAAAAAAATTCAAGTATTTCAAAGCAAGAAATTTTAGAAAGCTCACTGTTTCGATCAAGAGAAAGAGGAATCCCCAAATCGAAGCATCAGAGGACAACATCACTTGAAGCTCATCCAAGAATACATCGTTCCAGCAACTCAAGCAATCGCATTCGATTTGGGATTCAAATCTGAAACCCTAGTTTTTGGATACCACCGTCGACATTTTTAATATCCAGAGCAAAAGCATAAGAGACCGGGCCAATAAAATGAAGTAGGGGTGCAACACAATTGTGAAGTGGCCGGCCATGTTTTTAACAAAGGGGATAACTCTTTATTCTCTAATCTCCTTTTGCTTTATTGTCTAGGGTTTTCTTTTAATTGCATTTCATTTTATTGTTTTTCATTTTGAGTTGTAAAACTGTCGAAACAGTTTTCTAGTGTCTGTATAAACTAGAGTGAATCAGTCAGGGTGTTGACTGTCAGTTTCAGAGTCTGTAAAATCTGGGTTACAAGTTACAGGGTTTGTAATTCGGGAAATCTGATCGAGGGGATATCAGTCAGTCTAGGGTTTTGAGCGTAGGGTTAGGACAGGAGCAGGCGATGCGAGTGTACATGGTCTTGTATGCGGGATCTGTTTATAACACCTTGTAGAAACCTTAGGAATGCAGCAGTAGGCAGGGTTTTGCCGAAGCTGGGTATATCTGTGTGTGATTTATTTTCTGCACTTTTATTTCTGCTGCATCCTGTGATCTGTTTATTATTTTAATATCCTATCAGTTTTTCAATTCAGTTTAAAAACTGTGATAAACCCTATTCACCTCCCCTCTAGGGTTAATCTAGATCCAACAGGTTTTTCCAAAACAGACAGCATATTTATACAACAGTTTTTGTGTGCAAAACTTCAACATAGTCTTAAAATCTTATACTAACATTTCTACAAATTAATCAGCAGTAAAATGAGGATTTGTTTACTCACTATATATGTATTCACTACCCATTTGTTTACTATGTCATGCAACTGTTTTTCATTTCCAAATTTATGCTAATCTAAAACAATACCCATAGTTTTCCGTAATAACATCAGTATTTAATTCAACATGTTGACATCTAAACACATGAATAAGCAAGCATTCATATATCATAAAACAGTAGAAATTTTATGTGTTTACTCACCTTGAAATGCTTTCCAAACCCTGCTAGCAAGAACTTCAGTTTTTAGTGTGAACTTTTGAGTTTTGTTGTGAGAGAAGAATGCAAGTTTTGGTGTGGTATTTATTGTCAAACTCAAGTGTTTTTAAAACAATTTCTTGCACATGGTTCAACAGTAATCTCCCCCTTAGCCTCACCCCTCTCTAGTCCTTATTGTAACGAGAGCACATGCATGAAAATATTTGTTTATCCTAGGTTTCTAGCCAATATCCTTATCTTATTTATTTCCTTCTAGAAGCCAAATCTATCAAACCTTACCTCCTTAAATGATGCACATGGTTCATATCTCTCCTTGATTTTATTTGCAATAAACAATGGTTACTTACCCTATAAGTGTTTAGATATTTTGTTAAAAATGATTTTATATTTGCAAGTTGTTGCTTAGGCTTTCTTAGGTGATGTTCTCTCCTATATCTTAGTTATACTATTCATGTTAAATCACCTTAAAAATATTGACTTCAAAGGACTTACTTTGGTTTGTCATTACTCATATTCACATGAATATTTACCACTTAGTAAATTGGTCAAACATGTTATATGCCATATTATTTATATGTTTCATGTACACATATAACCGACTTGTTTTTCTCCTGCACATGCTTATTTATTTAGGTTTTGTTGCAAGGTCCTTACCTTTTCAAAGTGAACAATTTGTCCCCTTTTATGTATATATTTTGTCCTTTTTCCATGTGCAAGTTAAGAGCTCTTAGGTGCAACTTCTACTCTGAAAACATGCATGCTGTTATAACCATATGTGTATGTTAAATAACATTTAAATATATATTTATGTTATGATTTATTTGAATGTTGCATTCTTATGTTCAAATTTAAAACATAAACCAGTATCCATACATGTATTTATACATATATTAAGTATCACTTTAGTTTGTTTAAATAGCATATTTGATTTTAATTTCCTTATTAAAATCAATTGTTAATAGTCGTAAAAAGTCGGGACATTACAGTCTACCCTCCTTAAAAGAATTTCGTCCCTGAAATTAAAGTAAGAAAGATAGAAATTTTTTCCCAAACGATGATACTTCATATCATAACCACTTAGTACATTATAATTAAACACTAGTTCCATACTCGCACTAGGCACACATAACATACTATCATACATAAGGTTATACTTGACTGATTCAAGTCAGATGCTATCATATATTATACATATATATAGTTCGATACATATTTCCATCCTACTCCTCTGACACTGTGTAGGTACCTTTCACGATTCCCTTTCCTTTCATATCCCCAGAAGTTGACGGCTCATTCATGATAGCATGAACATTAGTTTGTGGTGCCTTCTTCATTAGTGGGCAGTTCTTGATCATGTGTCCAGGCTGATGGCAATTGAAACAAAGGTTCTTTATCACCATTTCATTTCTCTGATTCTGATTCTGCTGCTGCTGCTGTTGCTGAGGTTTCTTTTGCTGCTGGGTTTGTTCGGGTTCCTTATCCTTTGGCTCCTTACAAAATCTAGCGATATGTCCCTTTTGTTTGCAGTTGTGACACAGAACATTTTTGAAATAATTTTTATACTTCTCCTCCACTGTATCTCCTTTTTCCTTGTTCTCCCAATTTGGATTGAATTTCCTCTTCCGGGTATTCTCTCCACTGATTTCTCTAGTCTGAGCCTTTTCTACTGGTTTCATAACATCCAAGGCTTCATACCTGAGTGCTAAATCAACTAATTCAACAAATGGGTCTTTCAGATGTCCCATCATACGTCCTTGCAGACTATCCTTTAGTCTAGCTACAAACATCTCGTTCTCCTTCAGTGCAGTATTTACCAACTCCGGTCCAAAGCTTGACAGTGCATTGAACTTGTTTTCGTACTCAGTGACAGTCATGTTTTCCTGCTTCAAGTCAATGAAGTCTCGGTACATCCTTGTTTTCCCAGTGGTTGGAAGATACTGGGCTTCAAAAGCTTCTTTGAACATTTCCCAAGTAAAATTCTCCTCAGGAGTGTTTGTAGTCTAAGCGTCCCACCAGTTGTTGCAGCTCCCTCCAAATTCCATGAAGCTAAGAGACGTTTATACTCGTCATCCAACTTCAGTCCCTTAAAAATCTCCTCACATGATCTTATCCATGCTTGGACTTCAATCAGTGATTCGGTACCCTTAAAAACTTTTCCTCCCATAGTAGTGTAATTCTTGCAGATCATTGCAAAGTTTTGCTGAGTTGGATCTGGGACCACTTGTGAAGACCCGTAACTTCCCCGGTAAGGAAAGCCCGGATACTTTGAGGACAACACACATCGGAACGCAAACAGAAGAACATTTCATTGTCAATTACAATAATTTCATCAGAATACAAGAATATACAGAGTATGAGTGAATAAAATACATTCGATAAATATCAGAGATTACAATACATTACAGCAGCGGAAAATAATACAAAACACAACTGGAAGTTATACAAGGATACAGAGCTTTCCGATTATCGCTTTAGCTGTAAATCAGGGTCCTGTGAATATAAATCTGCAAAACCAAAACTACTAGCTGCCCATGTCAAAATAAAGGCACCTAGAGTTTAGGTTAAAACAATAAACTCCAGGTCAGTCATGTGACTGGTGTGAGAACTAAAACAGTTATTTAAAGCTTTATTTTAAATCAGATATAACAAGGGACCACGCCGTAAAACACGGAGCGGATTTCCTCCTAAGAATACCAGTGCATATAACAAAACAGCGCAATGCTTTTTGGAAAAATGAAGCTATTATAAGACCCAGGTCCCATCACACAATGCAACGCAAGCCGGAGGATAGGGTTTTCCCTTATAATATCCAAACATGCTTGGTACGTTAAAAACAAACCATTTGATACTATTATAAGTGTATAGTGTCAAAACAATTTCAATCATAAATATCAATCATAGACGGCATGGGTACCATATATCATGTCGCCATACTAGGCTGTACAATCAAAATCGCAAATGTCATGTATTGGAAGTTGGGCTTCCATCTGTGAACCGAGGCAAAAGATAGTCCTCTACCGATTCGAGACTCTCTAGCCCGAGCCTCAGGACCCAGACACAGGTGAGCCCTTGGATTGTCAGGGCCGGTCCACCGATGTGGATTAAAATGCCTGAACATTGCGTTTCCCCACCCTTTGGGGCATAAATGAGCCAAATGAATCCATCGGCTCCACACAGTCACCGATATATCCGAGGCGCCTCGCAACAGCAACAACCACACAGGTGAAAATAATATAAATGTCAGGGCTGGTAGGTCACTGACACCACCCTAGCTAGAAGGAAACACATGCCCTCCCTGATGTCCTCTCCCGTTTCTGGTTCACAACCGGGGTGTGAGGCTCGCGAATCAACGTTACACAAAGCTATGCCACACAGGCGGTGCTTTGATCATCAACCACAAGACTTTTCATTTCAACAGAAGCCTTGATCAATTGCCACTTAGGCATGCCACACAGGCAATTCACTCCATGCGATTGATATCCTTCAGTATATAACCCCTGAGCTCGTACGTCTCAGAGAAGGGCGTTAAGTAAGAGAATAAATTCTCCACTGCCAAACAGATATATATTTAATAGAAATCAATCACATAGAATAAAATCCAATGTCAGACACACAGTTCATTTACAAGTTCGTTCTGGGTCTGAACGAATCCGGAGGCACCTTGTACCTCGCATATCCATCGATCTCCAAGTACGTCTGGACGATCACCAACCGATTCCCTCCTCTTGGGTGTACAGCCCAATCAAGATCATCAGTAATCACCTAAACGACATGAAGACCTCCGGTCTTCGACCACCGTCTTCATCCCCGACACCACGTCGAATCAGTTATTCAGAATGGGATAAACCCGGTCTTTCTGAATAACTCGCGTATATAATAAACAAGTGTTACACAAACACAACATACGCCTCATTCCAATTCAGAATATTCTTTTATTCAAATATTCTTATATTTTGGGAAAGGTTCCCATTAATTTTATCAAAGATAAATTCCTTAAATTTATTCTTTAATCTTCCTTTGAATATCAATTCAAACTAGTCGAGGTTAGCGAACCACATCGAAGTAATCATTTATTTTATTTCTCAAACCCCAACCTATTCATCCCATGAAGTAAAACTGGTCATACTTCATATCTAACACCACGGTGTTATCGGTAAATTCAATTACCATTCCACGTTCAAATCTAATTAAAGATTTAACTATCGCCTGGAGCAAAACTGGTGATACCCCATTCTCAATCATTTCAATCTAATTAAAGATTCATTAAAACTCCACTTGGTTTTAATCTTCCCAAAAATCAATATTAATGATTGTTTAACTTGGGAAATCATATCCTGTCTTTAACTGCGTTAAAGAGCCAATGCCATTTAAAACACGGTTCACTATAAACCCAAAATCACATTCCATTAATTATCGGGTTAAAGAACAAGTGTTATTTAAAACACCGTTCACGATAAGCCCAAAAATCAATTCAAATTCAATTCCAATTAAATACCATTTAATTGGTACACTTCATTAAATCTAAATAAAAAGATTTAATCTTTTTCTCAACTGGGCTTAAGAACAGTGTTAATGAAGACGCCATTCACGACAAACCCAAATCCCATTTGATATTAAATACAAGGCTCTGAATAGAAAATATATCAGCTTATATTCAATATCAAATTCTACGACCAACTAATATCGTATTGGAAATAACGATATAAATATATCTTTCAAATTTCCGTGATAATATCTGTATAATCACGAAATCCAACATCGAAATATTCCAAAGATAATTTCGATTCAAATCCATTCTAATTCAATTATTGGAAATTCTAGTTACTTTTAAAACCCCTTTCAAATCCAATTTATTTATTCACATTCACATTAAACCACTTCAGTAGTATCCATCTGATTTTGATTAACAGTGTGTCCATTGGTCGTGGTTGTCCCGCTCGCTCCTCGGCCTCGTCTTCCTTGAGAACTCATTTTCAACTTTCTGAGTATATGATTTGAAATTTAATAATCAATCAGAAGATGTCTTAGGGATAACTTAAGTCAATTAACTAGGGTCGTCCTATACTATAATAGTTTTTTATAAAAATACGCTCTCTCAACACTAACTCACGGCCTAGGTGTTCAGAAAACCTGGCTCTGATAACAACTGTAACGGCGCGATTTTCGATGCCTCGAAAGTCGTGTCATTATTGAAAGAATTTAGAAGATGAGATAGAAAAGATAGAACTTGTAGAATATAAGAATAAGAAGACATCAAAATCTCATAGCGGAATTTCACAAAATACGTAGTATATTACAATACAGGGTCTAATACATCATAGTACATCATCTTAATACAATACCATAGTACAACAGCATAATTATACACCATGATTAGGATAATACAGATGTCAAACTGGATACATAGATATAGATACACTACTGGTCTTGAACTTGAACTTCATCAGATTCCACTTGCCTACCTGGACTACTTGTCTACTCATAATAAATATTATGAGTACCCAAGAGTTTAGGAAACACAGGAAATAAACTCTGGGGCAGTCAGGGGACTAGTGTGAGTAAACATAGTCAAAAGATGTAAAACAGGGAAGTAAGAAATAAGGTTTTCCAGATTCATTTACTTTCGAAATCTTTAGACCAATCCATAACTAATATATGGATAATGACCCAAGTATTTTATATCAAAACATTTGATATTACGATAGTTTTTATCAATAAATAATCATCTAGTGAAACGCTTGCATCTCACGTTCATGTATATAGAATAAAATCTAAAACCGTAGAGCGCTTATTGGAGATTGGGTTCCAACAGACAAGGTATGGGAGCACCTACCGATCAGTGTACTCTAGAGGGTATACACTGCAGGTTCAACAAGAACGTCTTGCAACCCGGCCACACATGACCGACCACTCATTTAGCTTGAGTGTATCGAATATATTGCCAAGACGGCTGTTGGCTGTACAACCGAAATCCGAAGATACAGAATCGAAAATAAGAACAAATATGAATTTTCTCTAGATCGGTGACAATACACCCTGCTTGGGTATGACCCAACTAGCCATGCTGCCTAGCCCAACTTTTGTTACTTCCTGGTTGTGAAGTTTGAGGTCACGTTTATCCTTCTGACCGATTTTTTATTCAATTACTTTGAAGGCCACATCGTCATATCCATCAGAAACACTCATTCGATTACCCAATTATATTACGGGCAATAAAGCTAAGAGAAACGAATTTCTCCGCTACCAACGTAATATACTTACGTAAATTCGATGTGTAGAATTTAACTGATATACGTTGTCGTACACTCGTCCATTCAGGTTTGTCCTGGGACTGAACAGACCGAAGATACTATTCAAAATAGCCTTTTCATATCGTCATCTTCAGTATTTCTGACATGAGTCGTATACTTCGAGTCGAAGTGGAATATTTATTCTGGACTCTTCGACACGATGTACGAAATTTCTTTTATAGTCGATCAGCTTAATCTAATCATAATTCAGTTTATACATTTATGATCAATAACAGTATATTTTTACCTTGTTCATATCTGGATATTCTGATTATCGTTTATAAACGAACAGTTAAAGTGTGTGCGTCGCACATGTATTTTGCTTCGTTTATCATCGACGTTTATACGATGTTTAATACTTCAGTTCTTCTGGTAAATTATTTAATTACTTCTAATTTATCTTAATTAATTTATTTAATTAATTTCCTTTAAATTTCTAACTTTCAAACTCGTTGAACTTCTCCTGTCAACTTCTGCACTTGATCTTCCTGCCAATTTCCTTCCTTCCACTTGCCTATGACACATTAAATAAAAATTCTATTTTTATTTAATTATTTATTTATTTTTATAATTTATTTAATTTCAGATTTTAAATTAAACTGTTTAAATTTAAAATCTCGTTCAGATTTGCCAAAGTTCCTCCCTGGTACTTGCCAAAGTACCAGGTACCAGATCTTGCCACGACCACTGATCACTCCAAAAATCCCCTGCCACAACCATATTTCCTGAAGTACCTTTTTTTCTCGGAAGTACCATTTTTTTTCTCGGAAGTACCACTTCTGCCGTCCTATCGGAAGTACCACTTGGTAAAGTACCACCTTCCTGCACACGTCCGATCACCCCATTTCCTCATGCGCACACCGTTGCCAAGCACCCTGGTACTTTTCCAAAGCACCATATCGGAAGTACCACTTCGGAAGTACCACCACCCTTGCACCCATCCGTTCAGCTCAAATCCTCCTGCGCTGCTCGAGTTTGCAAAGTACCACCTGGTACTTCCTCTTCTTCTTCCCTGTACACGCACCACTCCTCCACCATGCACGTGCACACGTCGTTGGGCCAACATCGACCAACTTCGACTGTCCAGACAAGTCGACCATCACCTCCAGGTTTCCCTGCCAGCCTCAGATCCGACCCCCTGGCCTTCTACAGTGATTTCACTGTTTTATCTCGTTAATGTCGAAATGGGTTCCATCGAGGAAACCACCTCCTGCTCTCACCTTAGACCACCATCTTCCACCCAACTCTGGCCACATCAAGACGACCACCCCCTCAATCGATCCCCCCTGGTGCGGCCGTTCAAATCGCCTCCAAGGCGGTGCAGTTCGACGTTTAGTTTCATGTCAGCAAAACACACCTAAAACCCTATTTTCCATTCGTTTTCAAAAACTACTAATTAGAAAAATCCTTTTGTATTTTTCCTATACTCCTCTACCCTAGACGCTACTTCCCTTCACTCGCCATGACCTCTGATCGTTTGGATCGTCGGAGATTGATCAAGACAGTTTTTCCGTTCAAACCCATATAACTCAACATCCTTTAGCCTAAAAATCTTGAAACTTCTTTTAAAAATCATTATTTCGTATCTCGAATTCATTTATGTACTCATATCATGATTTTGGTTGATTTGAAAATCTCATGTTGAAGTGCGTTAACAAAGAGCAGTTTGGCTTTTGTTGTTTTCTGTATTCATACATATAAATGATCAGTTTTTGATTTCAATGCATGTATTAGTCAAAGTATAAATATATATCTCCTAAGTACACACTAGTGTCTTGCATTTAAATCAGTCTAGTGTGTATAATTAAAACAGGATGTTCATACTGGTTTTACTTTATACAAGATATCAGTATCAGGGTGATCCATATAACATACATGATATAATACTTAACATGGTTTAACAGGGGATATATGAGAACATATATGTAACAAGATAGTATTCAGGCATACATAACATCAGTATTACTGGATGGTTTTTCCAAAACAGACAGCATATTTATACATCAGTTTTTGTGTGCAAAACATCAGCATAGTCTTAACATCTTATACTAACATTTCTACAAATAAATCAGCAGTAAAATGAGGATTTTTTTACTCACTATATATGTATTCACTACCCTTTTGTTTACTATGTCATGCAACTGTTTTTCATTCCCAGATTTATGCTAATCTAAAACAATACCCATAGTTTTCCGTAATAACATCAGTATTTAATTCAACATGTTGACATCTAAACACATGAATAAGCAAGCATTCATATATCATAAAACAGTAGAAATTTTATGTGTTTACTCACCTTGAAATGCTTTCCAAACCCTGCTAGCAAGAACTTCAGTTTTTAGTGTGAACTTTTGAGTTTTGTTGTGAGAGAAGAATGCAAGTTTTGGTGTGGTATTTATAGTCAAACTCAAGTGTTTTTAAAACAATTTCTTGCACATGGTTCAACAGTAATCTCCTCATTAGCCTCACCCCTCTCTAGTCCTTATTGTAAGGAGAGCACATGCATGAAAATATTTGTTTATCCTAGGTTTCTAGCCAATTGCCTTGTCTTATTTATTTCCTTCTAGAAGCCAAATCTATCAAACCTTACCTCCTTAAATGATGCACATGGTTCATATCTCTCCTTGATTTTATTTGCAATAAACAATGGTTACTTACCCTATAAGTGTTTAGATATTTTGTTAAAAATGATTTTATATTTACAAGTTGTTGCTTAGGCTTTCTTAGGTGATGTTCTCTCCTATATCTTAGTTATACTATTCATGTTAAATCACCTTAAAAATATTGACTTCAAAGGACTTACTTTGGTTTTTCTTTACTCATATTCACATGAATATTTACCACTTAGTAAATTGGTCAAACATGTTATGTGCCATATTATTTATATGTTTCATGTACACATATAACCGACTTGTTTTTCTGCTGCACAAGCTTATTTATTTAGGTTTTGTTGCAAGGTCCTTACCTTTTCAAAGTGAACCATTTGTCCCCTTTTATGTATATATTTTGTCCTTTTTCCATGTGCAAGTTAAGAGCTCTTAGGTGCAACTTCTACTCTGAAAACATGCATGCTGTTATAACCATATGTGTTTGTTAAAGAACATTTAAATATATATATATATATATATATATTTATGTTATGATTTATTTGAATGTTGCATTCTTATGTTCAAATTTAAAACATAAACCAGTATCCATACATGTATTTATACATATATTAAAAATCACTTTAGTTTGTTTAAATAGCATATTTTATTTTAATTTCCTTATTAAAATCAATTGTTAATAGTCGGAAAAAGTCGGGACATTACAGTATTGGAATATAAATAATTTAAATTGTAATATTTGAATATATATGCAAACTGATTTTTATTTTTTTAGTTATCAAATGATAGTTCTAGACGTAGATACCTAAAAACATATAGATCCTATTGAAAATGATACAGATTAATGATCTTAAGACTAGATTAACAGTAGAAGGAAGGAGGGGAGGTAAATAGTGTTTACATAAAATCTGAATCTTTTATAAATCTTTTCGATTATGATTATGAATATATGTACAGAATGATGACAGATTCAAATAACTGAATAAAAATGTAATGAAAGAGAAGTTATAAATGAAAGAACACACCATAAATTTTTATACTGGTTCGAGGTTACCCTACCTCTAGTTCTGCATTATGTATGGTCTTTATTAATATCAATAATTACACTCCTTGATTTCACGCCACAAGGAGTCACCCTCCAAAATACCGACCTTTGTGCACACCAATCTAGTTTACGGGCATAAGATCCTCACCTAACTTGATTTTCGGGCAAACAAGTCAGTCCCATCTGCTTTAAACGAACACAATCAAACCCTGCTAGATTCATGGCTATCTAGTCGCACGCTTATAGATTTTGAATAATCTGTACAATGAATAAAGATTAGATCTTTCCATCTTTATTACAAATGTTCCTATAACTCTAGTTTGAAGTTTGATCTTGGTAGAAATGGGGAGAGTTCGACCGTGAATCAAATCGGAGAAGAAATAATTTGATTCGTTGATAAATCAGCAATATATGGTTATAGGATTTAATATTTTCAAGAAACGAGTAAAGAGAGTGAAGAAATAAGGAGGAAGTTAGTCATTCTCATTTCTAGGAGAAGGATATATATATATATATATATATATATATATATATATATATATATATATATATATATAGTGATGAAGGAATATGGTTGTCAGAAACAACCTATCATGAGAAGACACTTCCTTTCGAATTTTAATTTGAAAATTATATGTTAACATGTGTAGTGCCCTTACGTAGACATATCTTAGTTAAAAAATTAAATAGTTTTTTTCTGAAATTGTTTTGAAAATAGGAACTTATATATAATGTTTGAAACTCCGGAATCATATTTCGTCATAGTAAATGCATAATTTAATCACACTAATACATAATAAAAGTTGTTTTAAAAATATGAAAAATAATTTATGTATAAAAAATAATATATGAAACTAAAAAATATAAATATTGAAACTATACAAGTATTAAACGATAATTATGATGTTAAAATCAAAATCTTAAAGTAAAAAAATCTTAAGTAAAATCAAAATCTAAAATATAACATCAAAAATATAAATATAAGTATGAAATCAAAATATATTTATTAATAAAAACTAAAGTTTAAAAGAAATCAAAATAAGCATTTATTGAATTTTATACTTACTCAAAAATGTCCTCTCCTGCCGCTCATGCCCTGTCTCTTCATCGCGTCCCATCAGACATCCTTACCCATGTACCTCCTTGTCCAATCCCTCTAAACCCTCCGCCGCCCCCTGTGCCTCCTCCTCCGATACCCATCCCCTCTGCCCTTCCTTGCTCATCCTCTGGCTCTCTTCCTCCCCCGCCTTCCTTTGCATCTCTGTTTCAATCTAAGCCTAGAAATGCTGGGAATTATGTTCCTTTACATTTTTTTTGTCCCATACATTGGTAAATCAGTGGACCCACCTGTCATGGTTGTTGATGGTGGGGTTAAGCAATGGTCAGATAGGTTGGTTGGCACTTTCTTAGCTGGCAATGTCAATTACATGGCTGTTAAAATGCACTTGGAAAGGAATTGGAAACTGAAAGGGGCGTATGAAGTTTTCTTTGACAAATAAAATTACTACTTTAGATTTGCATGTGAAGAAGATAAAAATATGATATTAAGGAAGGATCCAATGTTCATCAGGGGACAAATATTTATCATATTGAGGTTTGTTCCTTCCCTGTCTTTGGCTTAGGCTTCAATTAAGGCTATCCCGATTTGGGTGCATTTTTACAAAATTCCTATTATGCTATGGTCTTTGATTGGCATCAATTGGCTTGCTTGTCATCTGGGTAAGCTGATTTGCTTTGATGAAAACACAGAGAAGATGAAAATATTTGACTATGCTAAATGTTTTATAGAAATTAGTCCTGATAAGGAATTGCCAGAATTCTTGGTTGTTGGAGATGACTCATACCCTAATGTTATTATTGAATATACTTGGAAACCCCTAATATGTACAACTTGTAAAATATTTGGCCATGACAATGGGCACTGTGATAGAGCTGCTGCAGTTAAGAGTGCTAGCTATGATAAGAAATTAGATGGAAACAAGATACATAATGTGGAAAAAATTCAAGTAAGGAAGGAAGAAAGAGTTAACAAAGAAAAATGGCAATTTGTTATGAGAAATAAAAGGAAGATTGGAAATGTCAAAAGAACTTGGAAGAAAACAAGAAAAAAATTAATTTAAACAAAAATGACATTGATGTAACGAATATGGATCTAAATGGTTGTGGTCAAAGTAGTAAACTGGTTCATGAAGATGGATTACCAAGATTAGTAAAGGAACTGGATGTTAATGCTATTATTGCTCCAGCTGACATTGCCAAATCTGCTGAAAATGAAGTGGACCAAAGTGATAGTGATCAAAGTAAAGATGAAGAAATAGAGTTAAAAGATAATGATAATAATGTTGAGTTATTTGTTGATACTTTTATTAGTGAACAAGAGGATACTCAATTTGACTGAGGAAAACATGCTCTAAAAACAAAGAAAATGAAGTGAATACTGGCAAGCAACATGGTGCATCTGAAACTATTGCATCAAATGAGGAAAGTATCTCTTTTGATAAGCTTCCTCCATCCACTGTGAACATTACTGATCATATTGATGGGATCAGTGATGTACATGCACACAACAACTGTTCAGTGCAAAATGGGGTCATGCACACTTCTCCTATCCTTCAAACCATTCCTTCCTTGCTTTCAAAACCATCCACTTTACCATATTATAATCTTACATTACCTCCTCACATTTTCAAGAATTTATCTGCTTTTAATTCTACATCAATATTACCAAATCCTCATCCTATCCCGGTTGAATCCAACCCTCTCAAAAAGAAAGGCAGACCCAACAAAAAGCCACAGCTCAGTGCCTCCTCTGGAACTGATCTTGATAAGGGTATTGATTACTCTGTTGATCATGCTGGTGTTCTACCTATGGCATCCTCTAAAGACCTTTCTAGTTCTTTATTTGGTGTTAGAACCAGAGTCTCTACCTCCATTTGTTTATGATGTTAGACAAAATTGCACACTTGAGTGTAAGGGGTGCTAATTCCATTGATAAACAACTTGAAATCCTTAACCTCATCTCCTCCTATAAAATTGAACTCATGATAATTGCAGAAACTAAACTCAACCACAATTCCACTTCCAGTGCTATGAAATCTATCTATCGCGACTGACAACACATTCATAATCTTGCTCAAACTCCTTTTGGGAGACTTCTAATTCTATGAAACCCTTCCAAGTTTTCTCTTAAACCTTCTACTGTTCATAGACAATACATTCATGCTGAAATCACTATTTACCTTCTTCCACATATTTCATGCTTATTCCAGTTTACGCTGAGAACAGTTTTATGCATAGGCAAATATTACTAGACTCCATATCTTCTCTTCAACCTTCCAATATCCCTTGGATTTATTTAGGGGATTGGAAATGTATGCAGTTATCTACTAATAAGAAAGGTGGTAATCCCTTTAATTATAGACAAACTCTTCCCTTAAACAATGTTATCCATAATGCTAATCTCCTCCCCATTACTTCTTCCGGGGAGTTTTTCACGTGGATTAATTCAAGCAGATCTAGGGTTAGAACTTACTGTAGACTGGACAGATCATTTCAAAACTTCGCTGCCCTTTCCACCTGGCCAAGCCTATCTGTCACTATCACTCCCCCATCCCTGTTTGATTGTTCTCCAATGATTCTAGACTGGGGCATGAGCTATGAGAGAGGACATCCCACATTTTCATTTTTAACAACTGGGCAGACCATCTAGATTATATTAATATTATTACTAATAACTGGAACATTAACATTTTTGGAAATCCTATGTTTCTCTTGCATGCAAAACTCAAGCATATTAAGTTCATTCTTAGAAATTGGGCTAAAATGAAGTTTGGTGACGGTTCTAGTTTGTATTCGGGTACAAGAGCAAAATTGAAAAAAATCCAGTCTACTATTCAGAACAGCCAGAGTAATTGTAACAACCCGGAAATGCGAGCCAGTTTAAAAAAATTTATTTTGGCAATTTTAATGAATTTTGAATATTGAAAATGAATTATTTTAAATAATAACGACGAGAAATTTATTTTGAATAGAATTAGAACGTGTATATTTATATAGATCGTCGTTAGAATATAAATATTTATTTATAATTATAAAAGGAACTGAAAATGGCGTGGTAGTTTGATAATTCGATTTCAAACTTCAAATGAATGTACAGGATTCAAAATAAACCGGATTTTGGCGAAACCAAAAATATTAGAATCTAGTTGAGAATATCTTTCCAACGAATCTGAAAAATCGAAATTTCATAGCGGGAATCAAAAGTTATGCCCAGTTGAAAATTCAGAATAGTCGCTATGTAAATTATACATGTCAAAAAAAGTCATATTTTGCATACGGATGAATTTGGACTCGAAACCACTTCCATTGAGTTCAAAATGCCATTTAGAACTCCGAAAAGTATAAGCTTCGATATATTCCGATATCCGGAATAGTGGCAATTGGCTGGAGCTTTTCGGTTAGCAATACATAGCCCTTAAAAAGTGAAATTTTGCATATGAGCTCAGAATTCGACGAGATAAATTTTTCTGGATTCATAATGACAAATTATTGTTGAGTTCCAAAGGGCGCGTCGAACAGAGTCAGTATGTGGCCGTGCGAGCTAAAACAGTTCAGGATAAAACGAGCAGTCATTTTACAAAGGAACATTATTGATACAACCTCAGAATTCGATTTCTTTTTTTTTTCTGAATTCGTATCGTCTAATAATGGTTAAATCCAAAAAGCCATGATTTTTGGAGTTAGTGTGTGAGCGTGCGAGAAGAAAAGGTGCGCCAAAATCGCATTTTTGAGCAATATCTGAGCATATTCGTGATTTTTTTTAATGGTCAAACGAACTCGGAATTTGACGAAACTTGTTTCGTTGGACTCGTCTTCACGTCTACTATGTCGTGTCCGAAATCCGCGGCGATTGGAGATCGTTAGCGTTCAGGCGATACGCGGGAAACGAGCATATAAACACTTTTACTTCCTTTTCTACTTCATTATTTTCATTTCCTCCTTCCTCCACAAAAACTCAAAAATGGCCTCCACCCTCCCACCGCCGCTGCCCCCTCCTCCACCAGCCACCACCGGCCTCCGACCGCCGACCGCACCCCCTCCTCCTCTTCCCCTCCTCCTCCTCTTCCTCCTCCTCTCTCTCTCCTCTCTTTTATGTGATTTTGCAAACCCTAGAAGCCACCACCACCGCCGCCGCCCCTTAGCCGCCTCCCCACCTCACATCAGGTCCAGCGCCCCCTTCCCCCTCGTCAATTCCGGCCGTGGGCCCCCCAGTCACCAAAAACCCATTTTACACTAATCACCCGTTTTGCAAATAAGCCCCTGACCGTATTTCGCCAATAACTCTAAACGGTGTGTTTCTGGCCAAAGTCTCTAAACCAAAGTTGTAGAGCACGAAATTCTCTTCGATTTGGCTATATGGAAGTCGTGCTTTGGAGTTCGGAGCTGCTCGGAAAATGCGTTCGAAGTCTGTTGTTCAAAATCAGTAAAATTCGTGTACTTTCGCGAATTCTGGTGAATTGGAGTATTTTCGGCAAAAAGTCCCTTAGGCAAAAGTTGTTCAGAGTGTCGTGCTTGTGCTAGAAAAAAAGATGGATTGAAGATTTGAGCTTGTATGCGAAGTCTGGAGCTCGAACAACAATTCAGCAGTTCAGAAAAGGTGTTAGAAAAAAATCAAGGTGAGAACTTCTCACTCAAATTTCATTTTCTAGATAGAAATATATACTAGGATGCAGACGGTGCTTAATAGAAGCACCCGACACCTTTGTTTGAAACCATGAATGTTTGGTTGATTTGTGAATTGAGTGATTTGGTTGAAATTGGTTTGGAAAATGAACGAATTGAGATAATTTGATTTGGGTATGGCGTGTGCCATTATTAGACTGGGGATAAGGCTAGGCCTTGTCTCGTTTCTAGTATCGTGCCGTTATGCCGCCAGAATTTTCTAAAATAAGTTAGAAAAATAAAAAAAATCATTTTATTGGGTAAATGAACTGAATAGAAATTCAGGTGTCGAAATAAAATATTTTATCGTTAAAAATATAATTTTTAACGTGTGTGTGAATAAAATAAAATATTCATTTACAAACCAGACGGTCTGTTTATGTACACTGTTTTAATTGATATTGATTGGGACGATAAATTTTACACGTCGCCCAACTGCACAAATAATATTAAGTGTTTGTTGATGTGAAACCCCACACGGGTATTGGGAAGATATTTGACGTACACTAGTCCCAATAATTAGTTGTGTGTTGATCGATAGGTTGACAGACAGTTGTGTTGTGCACTTTGGATGATGGTTGATTATTTATCGTTGCTATTATATACATGTGTTGGGTGGAATCATATAATTAACGTTATATGGTAATTGATTGGGCCTCATTCCAATCGGGAAAATAATGAATCTTATAAAAGAAAATTCATTTGTTGAATATAAAAATAGTCATGTGTTGACGATGTTCATGTGTTGAAACTATTTATGTGTTGAGTAAACTATTTTAACAATAAAATTTACATCTTTATCATATTTAAAATTAGAAACTACTTCACGGTGGAGTCTGATTTAAAAATCAAACGATAGATACCATAGTTTTATAAAATATATTGCATAACAAAAATAGTCATGTGTTGACAGTACTCATGTGTTGAGATTAGTCGTGTGTTGAAAGAAATATAGATTCATGTGTTGAATAGAATATATATTCATTTGTTGAATAGAATAACGAATTTATTGAAATATATAAAGTCGTGTTGATTAGAGTTGCGCTATTTTGACGTGAACGATATTTATATCGATTATATTCGTTTTTATAATGAATATAGAAAAAGTAGAGATTTCGAAATATAACGTTTTGAAAATATTATCATTTATATAGCAATGATATGAAATATTCAATTTTGATTAGAAATTGAAATAGTGTTGAAATGGTTTTGAAAACAAATTTAAAGCGATTTATAAAATACGTTTTAAAAGGAAATCGACGAAATATATATAATATATAATATTATATATATATATACATATATATATATATATAATGGCCTGAATAGAACGCGCCGCGCCGCGGCAGTTCGTGAATTTCGATCATTGACTTCGAATTGACGTTACGGGAGATCCAACCGTCGGATTCTCCTAAAACCGGAACCGTTGGGTTCGTATCGGAAAGAGCTTTCCAATGAATATTAGAAATTTGAAATCTAATGGTTGGATTTGGAATTATGTCCAAATCAAGTTTGGAAAAGGTCGATGTAAGTGCAGTTCGATGGCCGTTGATGGAAATCGACTGTACGGGCCTTGATAAAATTATTAAAAATATCTATAATTTGTGTAAAATCATAATATATGAATTGGAAAGAACTGGGATGAAAAATTCCACATTTGAAAGGATAAAAATGTATTTTTGTCGAAATGAACTAGTTTTGAACTAGAATTAAAATCAATTTATTTTTGAAATAAATAAATTGAATTTGAAAGTGATTTTAAAAATAATCAGTATTCCCAATACGTGAATTGGACTGGAGTTGAATCGAAATTATCTTCGGAATATTTCGATGTTGCATTTCGTGATTATACAAATATTGTTATGGGAATTTGAAAGATATATATATATATATATCGTTATTTCCAATACGATATTTGTTGGTCGTAGAATTTGATATTGAATATAAGCCGATATATTTTCTATTCGGAGCCTTGTATTTAATATCAAATGTGATTTGGGTTTGTCGTGAATGGTGTCTTCATTAACACTGTTCTTAAGCCCAGTTGAGAAAAGATTAAATCCTTCTATTTAGATTTAATGAGGTGTACCAATTAAATAATATTAATTGGAATTGAATTTAAATTGGTTCTTGGGTTTATTGTGAGCGGTGTTTTGAATAACACCTGCTCTTTAACCCGATTAACAATAGAAATTGATTTTTGAAAGATTAAAACTAAGTGGAGTTTTAATGAATCTTTAATTAGATTGAAATGTGAATTGATAATTTAAATTATCAAATCTGAAAGGTGATCGAGAATGGATTACCACCAGTTTTGCTCCAAAACGATAGTTAAATCTTTAATTAGATTTGAACGTGAAATGGTAATTAATTTTACCGATAACACCGTGATGTTAGATATGGAGTATTACCAGTTTTGCTCCAGGGGATAAATAGGTTGGGATTGGGAAATAAAATAAATAATCACTTCGGTGTGGTTCGCTAATCCCGACTAGTTTGGAATGATATCCAAAGGAAGATTAAAGAATAAATTTAGAAGAATTTATCTTTGATAAAATTAATGGGAACCTATTCCCTAAAAATGTGATTTTGTGAATAAAAGAATATTCTGAATTGGAATGAGGCGTTTGTTGTGTTTGTGTAACATTTGTTTATCATATACGTGGGTTATTCAAAAAGGCCGGGTTTATACCCATTCTGAATAACCGATTCGACGAGATGTCGAAGATGAAGACGGTGGTTGAAGACCGGAAGTCTCCACATCGTTTGTGTGATTACTGATGATCTCGATTGGGCTGTACACCCAAGATGAGGGAAACAGTTGGTGATCGTCCAGACGTACTTGGAGATGGATGGATATGCGAGGAAAGTGCCTCCGGTTTCGTTTAGACCCAGAGCGAACTTGTAAATGGATTGTGTGTCTGACATTGGATTTTATTCTGTGTTGATTGATCTCTATTAAATATACATCTGTTTGGCGGCGAAGAATTTATTCTCTTGCTTAACGCCCTTCTCTGAGACGTACGAGCTCAGAGGTTGTATATCGATGGACATCAGTCGCATGGAGTGAATTGCCAGTGTGGCACGCGTAAGTGGCAATTGATCAAGGCTTCTGTTGAAAAGCAAAGTCTTGTGGTTGATGATCAAAGCACGACCTGTGTGGCGTAGCTTTGTGTATAACGTGAATTCGCGAGCCTCACACCTCGTATGAGTCAAAAACAGGAGACGGACCGCTGGGAGAGCACGACGTTTCTTTCTAGCTAGGGTGGTGTTAGTGACCTACCAGCCCTGACATTTATATACTTTTCACCTGTGTGGTTGTTGGAATGCGAGGCACCTCGGATATAGGTCTGTAAGGACCGGGAAACGTGTGTTCAGGAATTGACAATCCTCAAAAGTAAGAGAGGAACGGCCCAGCCGATTCCAAGGATCAAAGTGGGGTCCTGAGACATTTGCTAGAGTGTCTCGAACAGAGAGGAGTTTGCCCCTTGCCTCGACTCATGGAGGAAATCCAATTTCCAATACGTGATATTGCAGTTTTAATTGTAGAACTAGTATGGCGACATGATAGATGGTACCCATGCCACCTATGACTGATATTTATGATTGAATTGTTTTGACACTATACACTTATTATAGTATCAAGTGATTTGTTTTAAACGTACCAAGCATGTTTGGCTATTATAAGGGAAAACCCTATCCTCCGGCTTGCGTTGCATTGTGTGATGGTACCTGGGTCTTATAATAGCTTCATTTTTCCAAAGAGCATTGCGCTGTTTTGTTATATGCACTAGTATTCTTGGGAGGAAACCCGTTCCGTGTTATACGGCGTGGTCCCTTGAATTACTCTCTTTTAAAGTAAAGTTTTAAATAACTGTTTTAGTTCTCACACCAGTCCCATGACTGACCTGAAGTTTATTGTTTTAACCTAAACTCTGGGTGCCCTTATTTTCGACACGGGCAGCTAGTAGTTTTGGTTTTGCAGATTTATATTCACAGGATCCTAATTTACAGCTGGAACGATGCTCGAAAAGCTCTGTATCCGTGCATTACTTCTAGTTGTGCTTTTGTATTATTTTCCGCTGCGATGTATTTAAATGTGATTTAAATCTCTGATATTTGTTGAATGTAATTTATTCATTTATACTCTGTATATTCTTGTATCTGATGGAATTGTTGTAATAACAATGAAATGTTCTTCCGTTTGCGTTCTATTTTGTCTTGTCCTCAATTCTGTCCGTGCTTTCCTTCACGGGAAAGTTCGGGTCGTCTCAGTTTGGTATTAGAGCTTTGGTTTACAGAGCTCGAGAACAAGACACGTTAGAACCATACGAAAGAATTCATCAGATATTGGATTAGTAATATCCAATTAGAATGACTCGTTAGAGATAGGATCAGTAGTATCCTAGAACGAGTGTGAAGAGTATATTTTTCAAATGAAAACAGTTTTGTTTTGAAATTCAAATCGTTTTAAACGTATTTGAATATTTATTTATTTTGAATTTGGACAATCCAATATATAAAGGTTTTGCATACAAGCGTCATGAACGTATTTCGAAGTTTTAATATATTAGATAGATATAGAGTCACACTCTAGTCGCCCGGACATGATCCTGATGATGAAGTATACCATCACCAGTATTTATTTTCGAGTGACGAAGGTGTGATATCTATATATTTCCATTAGACTGGTGTGAGAACCAAAACTTATATAGATAGATTTATTTGTTGTGATTTGGCATCAAAAACATGATTTTCTGTATATATATATATATATATCAAATTATGAATTTGAAAAGCTAATTCACTAATTGATTGATGGTTGTGTTGTATCATTATTTATTTAAACTATTATGGGAATGAATGGTGAATTTAGGCCTAATTGAACCAAATATTGAATTGTATTGTAAATTATTTGAAAATGCATGCATATACATATATATGTTTGAACAGGTAAATGGATTAGCTGTTGAGTAAAGAATTTATTTGCGTGCCCGACAAATAGGTAAACCTTAATGAGTTGGATGCGCACTTTTATTATTATATCAACTCCTGTGAGTGCCATTGGATGCGAAGTGCTGGTTATTCTGTGTGTAATTAATAAATGTCGCCATAGGATAGTAACAATAAATTTTGAACTGCACTGCATGACATACTTCTTGAAGATCACATACTTCATCATATACCACACAAGCATTTGGAGCTTGTGTGACGAGGTGGCAGATTTACCATACGAGCGAGAGGCTTGTATGGCGATGACTATATATTACAGGTTGAATTGATGACAGATATGGAATATATATTACAGGTTGAACTGATGACTGATATGGACAATATAAAATTGTAACGGTAAAATTGCCAGATTAATAAAAAAAACCCGCACGGGTCTGCAGTTGACAATAATCACGTCTCTCTAGTCATTAGATACGGCACATGGATTATTTATTTCCCACATGGGACGAGGTGACGAGAATTTATTCTCTGGAGCAATTAAAAATACACACTCCCTCAGGCTTGGACAGGGTGACGACAATTTATTCTCTGGAGTTATTATTTATACACGCTCTCCTGTAAACACCAGAATATATCACTATAAATATGTGTATGCTTTATAGGATTTATTGGGTACCTAATACGGTCCAATAAATTTCCAAACCCCTCCCCGTACAAAGGAGGTTATGGCGAAATTTTTCGAAAATTCCGGGTGTTAGCCAATTTTTTGAAGAATTTGAAAATTCTCAGAAACTAAAACGTTGGAGAATGGAAGCCAGAAATGAACGTTGAGTTGGTTTTTAAAACAACTTTCGGCTTCTTTCCTTTTCGGGGACGAAAAGTTTTAAGTGGGGGAGAATGTAACAACCCGGAAATGCGAGCCAGTTTAAAAATTTTTATTTTGGCAATTTTAATGAATTTTGAATATTTAAAATGAATTATTTTAAATAATAACGACGAGAAATTTATTTTGAATAGAATTAGAACGTGTATATTTATATAGATCGTCGTTAGAATATAAATGTTTATTTATAATTATAAAAGGAATTGAAAATGGCGCGGTAGTTCGATAATTCGATTTCAAACTTCAAATGAATGTACAGGATTCAAAATAAACCGGATTTTGGCGAAACCAAAAATATTAGAATCTAGTTGAGAATATCTTTCCAATGAATCTGAAAAATCGAAATTTCATAGCGGGAATCAAAAGTTATGCCCAGTTGAAAATTCAGAATAGTCGCTATGTAAATTATACATGTCCCAAAAAGTCATATTTTGCATACGGATGAATTTGGACTCGAAACCACTTCCATTGAGTTCAAAATGTCGTTTAGAACTCCGAAAAGTATAAGCTTCGATATATTCCGATATCCGGAATAGTGGCAATTGGCTGGAGCTTTTCGGTTAGCAATACATAGCCCTTAAACAGTGAAATTTTGCATATGAGCTCAGAATTCGACGAGATAAAATTTTCTGGATTCATAATGACAAATTATTGTTGAGTTCCAAAGGGCGCGTCGAACGGAGTCAGTATGTGGCCGTGCGAGCTAAAACAGTTCAGGGTAAAACAAGCAGTCATTTTACAAAGGAACATTATTGATACGACCTCAGAATTCGATTTTTTTTTTTTTTTTTGGTTTTGCATCGTCTAATAATGGTTAAATCCAAAAGGCCATGATTTTTGAAGTTAGTGTGTGAGCGTGCAAGAAGAAAAGGTGCGCCAAAATCGCATTTTTGAGCAATATCTGCGCATATTCGTGATTCTTTTTGAACGGTCAAACGAACTCGGAATTCGACGATTGTTTCGTTGGACTCGTCTTCACGTCTACTATGTCGAGTCCGAAATCCGCGGCGATTGGAGATCGTTAGCGTTCAGGCGATACGCGGGAAACGAGCATATAAACACTTTTACTTCCTTTTCCACTTCATTATTTTCATTTCCTCCTTCCTCTACAAAAACTCAAAAATGGCCTCCACCCTCCCACCGCCGCTGCCCCCTCCTCCACCAGCCACCACCGGCCTCCGACCGCCGACCGCACCCCTCCTCCTCTTCCCCTCCTCCTCCTCTTCCTCCTCCTCTCTCTCTCCTCTCTTTTATGTGATTTTGCAAACCCTAGAAGCCACCACCACCACCACGGCCACCACCACCGCCACCGCCGCCTCCCCACCTCACATCAGGTCTAGCGCCCCCTTCCCCCTCCTCAATTCCGGCCGTGGGCCCCCCGGTCACCAAAAACCCATTTTACACTAATCACCCGTTTTGCAAATAAGCCTCTGACCGTATTTCGCCAATAACTCTCAAACGGTGCGTTTCTGGCCAAAGTCCCTCTGAACCAAAGTTGTAGAGCACGAAATTCTCTTCGATTTGGATATATGGAAGTCGTGCTTTGGAGTTCGGAGCTGCTCGGAAAACGCGTTCGAAGTCTGCTGTTCAAAAGCGGTAAAATTCGTGTACTTTCGCGAATTATGGTGAATTGGAGCATTTTCGGCAAAAAGTCCCTTAGGCAAAAGTTGTTTAGAATGCTGTGCTTGTGCTAGAAAAAAAGATGGATTGAAGATTTGAGCTTGTATGCAAAGTCTGGAGCTCGAACAACAATTCAGCAGTTCAGAAAAGGCGTTTGAAAAAAATCAAGGTGAGAACTTCTCACTCAAATTTCATTTTCTAGTTAGAAATATATACTAGGATGCAGACGGTGCTTAATAGAAGCACCCGACACCTTTGTTTGAAACCATGAATGTTTGGTTGATTTGTGAATTGAGTGATCTGGTTGAAATTTGTTTGGAAAATGAACGAATTGAGATAATCTGATTTGGGTATGGCGTGGGCCATTATTAGATTGGGGATAAGGCTAGGCCTTGTCCCGTTTCTAGTATCGTGCCGTTATGCCGCCGGAATTTTCTAAAATAAGTTAGAAAAATAAAAATATCATTTTATTGGGTAAATGAACTGAATAGAAATCAGGTGTCGAAATAAAATATTTTATCGTTAAAAATATAATTTTTAACGTGTGTGTGAATAAAATAAAATATTCATTTACAAACCAGACGGTCTGTTTATGTACACTGTTTTAATTGATATTGATTGGGACGATAAATTTTACACGTCACCCAACTGCACAAATAATATTAAGTGTTTGTTGATGTGAAACCCCACACGGGTATTGGGAAGATATTTGACGTACACTAGTCCCAATAATTAGTTGTGTGTCGATCGATAGGTTGACAGACAGTTGTGTTGTGCACTTTGGATGATGGTTGATTATTTATCGTTGCTATTATATACATGTGTTGGGTGGAATCATATAATTAACGTTATATGGTAATTGATTGGGCCTCATTCCAATCGGGAAAATAATGAATATTATAAAAGAAAATTCATTTGTTGAATATAAAAATAGTCATGTGTTGACGATGTTCATGTGTTGAAACTATTTATGTGTTGATTAAACTATTTTAACAATAAAATTTACATCTTTATCATATTTAAAATTAGAAACTACTTCACGGTGGAGTCTGATTTAAAAATCAAACGATAGATACCATAGTTTTATAAAATATATTGCATAACAAAAATAGTCATGTGTTGACAGTACTCATGTGTTGAGATTAGTCGTGTGTTGAAAGAAATATAGATTCATGTGTTGAATAGAATATATATTCATTTGTTGAATAGAATAACGAATTTATTGAAATATATAAAGCCGTGTTGATTAGAGTTGCGCTATTTTGACGTGAACGATATTTATATCGATTATATTCGTTTTTATAATGAATATAGAAAAAGTAGTGATTTCGAAATATAACGTTTTTGAAAATATTATCATTTATATAGTAATGATATGAAATATTCAATTTTGATTAGAAATTGAAATAGTGTTGAAATGGTTTTGAAAACAAATTTAAAACGATTTATAAAATACGTTTTAAAAGGAAATCGATGAAATATATATAATATATTTTATATATATATATAATGGCCTGAATAGAACGCGCCGCGCCGCGGCAGTTCGTGAATTTCGACCATTGACTTCGAATTGACGTTACGGGAGATCCAACCGTCGGATTCTCCTAAAACTGGAACTGTTGGGTTCGTATCGGAAAGAGCTTTCCAATGAATATTAGAAATTTGAAATCTAACGGTTGGATTTGGAATTATGTCCAAATCAAGTTTGGAAAAGGTCGCTGTAAGTGCAGTTCGATGGCCGTTGATGGAAATCGACTGTACGGGCCTTGATAAAATTATTAAAAATATCTATAATTTGTGTAAAATCATAATATATGAATTGGAAAGAACTGGAATGAAAAATTCCACATTTGAAAGGATAAAAATGTATTTTTGTCGAAATGAACTAGTTTTGAACTAGAATTAAAATCAATTTATTTTTGAAATAAATAAATTGAATTTGAAAGTGATTTTAAAAATAATCAATATTCCCAATACGTGAATTGGACTGGAGTTGAATCGAAATTATCTTCGGAGTATTTCGATGTTGCATTTCGTGATTATACAAATATTGTTATGGGAATTTGAAATATATATATATCATTATTTCCAATACGATATTTGTTGGTCGTAGAATTTGATATTGAATATAAGCCGATATATCTTCTATTCGGAGCCTTGTATTTAATATCAAATGTGATTTGGGTTTGTCGTGAATGGTGTCTTCATTAACATTGTTCTTAAGCCCAGTTGAGAACACTACTACAAAAGTGGGCATATTCGACACTAATTTGTGTGCGTTGCATGAAAAGTGTGGCGAAAGCTATGCATTCTTTGATCTTCTACAACAACATTCATTTGTTGTTGCATTAGATGTGAACACAGTGTTGCGGTTGAAATTCTTGTGCTGTGACTTGCAACACCAGTTCAAAGTGTTGCATTACATAAACACATGCCAGGTCAGCGATCCGCGTTATCAGTTTAAACAAATAAATAACCGTAGATGTTGATTAATCCAACGGTTCTTGCCGATCCTTGCAACACCAGTTCAAAGTGTTGCATTACATAAATACATGCCAGGTCAGCGATCCGCGTTATCAGTTTAAACAAATAAATAACCGTAGATGTTGATTAATCCAACGGTTCAAGCTGATCCTTGCTACAGCTTAGTGAAAATTTGGCGCGACAGTTTCCCCATTCACGAAATACTTCCCCTCAAAACAAATTTCTCCGGTACTCCTCCTTCTGTCCGTTTCTCTCTCCACGAAATCCGTCCAAGAACGCCTCCGATTGCTACTCTTCCTCAGGTTACAAACTATAAACCTTCGATTGCTCCTATTTTACGAACTTTACACCTCCAATTTGGATCGTTTAGGACAATTACAGGTAGTTAGGGCTTCATCATTTAGGTTTTATTTAGTTGATTTCATCTCTAACTTATTTTGATCTGCGTTCAAAGTCTCTGGGTGATTTGGGTATACCGATTACCTTAAATTAGGGTTTTTATACTTGAAGTGTTGTATTTATATGTTTGCATGTGTTGAAATTGTGTAAGTTCTGTATTTTTATGTTTGCCAAACCATTGATGTATTGGTAAATAATGCCTATTTCCAAAGGTGCTAACAAAATTTAGAGGATAAAAGAAATCCAATATGAATGTTCAAATGTCTATTTCTGTTTGTAGTTAAATAATGCCTATATCTCTTCCTACATCGTATGACTACGAAGATACCCTGGGCATGGGTGATCTAGGACTGTCAAACCCATCATCACCAGAAACTCCTATTGATTTTTATATAGAGATGCAAGAAAGGCACTACGATGATTTGCTTGAGTATGAACTAGAGCAAGAAGAACTCCGAAGACAACGGCGAGAAGAAGAACGACGTGAAGAAAGGGCGATGCGACGGCATAGTCGTTTGCGTCGTCAGCATCAAAACAACCAAGTACTGTGACGGATAATGGTGAAGAAGATGTTACTGTGACGGACAAAGGAACCCGGAGGAAATTAAATGTAGAAAATGAAACAGGTAAAGATGATGTTACCCGAGAGAATGAAGCTGATGTTCAGGTATTTTTCAGTTTTCATTTCAGTTTTATTAATCCGGATGAAATCTTATTCCGACCATGAAAGCTGCAGCTAATTCAAGTAACTGTTTGTTCTTTGTGCATGCATTCTGTCAAAATATCCAGAACTGTTTATACGTTAACTCTATTTAGTTAACTAGCTTAAATTTATCATCGATGGTGAGTAATAATGCCAATCTTCTTGCAGTTCTCACAACCATCAGTTTTGACGAAGTATGAACAAGAGCGAATCGCGCGCATGCAAGAAAATGATGCAGTTAGTAGATCACTTGGGGTGCCTTCATTGGTTAGTTGTATGAAAGAGGCTGCCGCACGAAATAAGAAAGATAAATGTAAAGATGTTGCTGGAAGTGATGAATACATCCCAGACAATGCTGGTGAAGACGTCACTGATGATTCATTAGATTCGGAGGTATAAAGAAGTTATTTGTTTATTACTTATTGTATTTGCCTTTATGAACGTAAAAAATATTGAACTTCAACTTAATTGTAGAGAATCAAAATTGTTAAGTCAAAGGATCTTTTACCTGGACCGAGAACTCGTGCGCGAACCAATACAGCCATTGAAATTGAGAAGGAAGCGATGAAGCGCACCCCCCCTCCAAAGAAAGCTGGCTCCAACAAGGATTTGATCCTGACATTCACTCCCACTCCAAAGAAACTCAGTAACCGGGAGAAATAGACAGAAACATTAAAGAAACTTACGAACCCTACACCGTCTTTTTCAGGAGTTATAAAACCTACAACGTCTCGGCCATCCGTTTTAAAACCTACATGTAGCAAATTGTTCAAACAATCAACCAGTTCATGTGAAGCTGCTGGTTCAGTTGCTGCTTATTTAGCGATGCGGAAACGTCAAAAGCAGAACGTTGAAGCGCCTCTAACTATGGAAAATCTTACCGATCGATTAGAGCAGGAATGGATTGCACAGGAAGATGAAGCAGGTACATGTATATATATATATATACATAATAATGTTTCTTTATCTGTGCACTGCACTGCACTGTTGAGTGTGTCTTTTTTCTATTCACATTTTTGAACCTGGTAGATAAAGTACAAGGTCCAAAAAATCCTAGAGGGAAGTCAAAAATGACCAAGGTGCATGCTAGAACCCCTGATGATAAAGTAGTCATTGAGTTGAATGAGGATGGCCAGCCAGTTTCTGATAATATTACAGAGTTAGGCAATTTTCTTGGTACACTAGCAAAGTATAATGTGTCTCTTACTTACATCAATTGGCATGTGGTTCCTGATCAATTAAAGCGACAAATGTTGGATTATGCTTTGGTACAATCTAATTTCCTTAACCATATACAGTTCAACCAACTTCCTAAATGTTTGGTTTTACTTAATTAGTTTGTTTCCTAAATTTTGTGATTGCTATATTGTAGGCTAGGTATGTCATACCGGAAGAAGGACACAAGTGGGTCTTGAACACGCTTAACGACTCTTGGAGGCAGTACAAGTCTCGCATCAAAACAAGGTATTATAAAAAATACTCAACTGATGAGGAAAGGCTTGCAAATAGGCCCAGTACAATTCCGTTGGAGGATTTTAAAATGCTCTTGGACTACTGGGGGGATGAAGCAGTTCAGGTACGACTTTAATGATATTCACATTTGTATAATGTTTATTAGTTCACATTATCTTGTTTAATGCTAATCTTTAGTAGTTCACATTATCCTTGTTTAGTGCTATTTTTTTTTTGGATTTCCAGGCCCTAGCTGATTCTAATTCCGCGCATCGTAATTCGTTGAATGAGACACATACCATGGGTCCCAAAACTCATGCAGTAGCCAAAGAAAAGATAGTATGTGTTTTTCTGAACTTAAGTTATTTTTTATTGTGATTGAGTTGAATTGACCACATGATAATTCTAATTTGTTATATCATTGAATTATTGGTAATCCTAATACTTGACAGAGAAAGAAGGACCCAGAAAAAGCCTCCCCATCCGCTGCCTTGGTTTATCTAGAAACTTATAAACGAGAACCGGGTCGAAGTTACAAGACTAACACGGATGAACTGAAGGCCAAATACGTGAGTACATATATAATTAGATACTGAAATAGTAATACTTGTGTCAGTATAATTGGCACATTGTACGTTTGTTGGAGCTGCATATTAAATCGAACACATATATAGTTAGTTTGAAAGAGAACCAGTTCTGTTAATAAATTCATTCCTGCCAGCTGCCTATTTATCTATATGCTTGCCTAGTTTTCATTTTGTAGGCGAAGGTGCAAGCAATGTTGGATGCTGGAAACATTGCTGAGGCAGATGCACTGGTTTCTGGTGGGAAGAGGCACACGCGTAACTGGCTTGTAGGAAGGCGAGGCAAATTGGCTGAAAAGTCTCCAAATCCTGGTTCTTTGGACAGCTATGTCCAAGAGTTGACAAAATAAATAAGGCAAGAGCTGGAGGCGGACTTGGAGGAAAAGGTGAATAGAAAAGTTAAAGAGAACGTGTCGTGGGTGTTAAAAAAGCTAGGTGAAGCCAATCAAGATCTAAATTTAGATGTCGGAGACCTTTGTGTCACCCACAACAAGTAATGAAGATGCTGACAATTGTACTCCTTCAACCCCGGCAACTGACTGAAGTATTTGGATGGTATGTGTTAGCACTTGTGATATATTCAGATTGTTCTTTTAAATGATGGCACTTGTGGTATGTGTTTGTGATGACAGTAGTTGTGGTATGTTTTGGTGATGGCAGTACTTGTGGAATGTGTTGGTGATGATACTTGTGAGTTGGTATATATAATTGGTTGGTCTGACTGTGGTGATGAATGTTTTGGGAGGAATTGTTGTATGAATATTTTGGTATATATGTATGAATGTGGTACAATGTTTTGGATTGAATATATGTACTGCAGAATCTGTAATTACAGGGTTGTATTACAGCTGCAGTTGATTTTTTCCTGGTGTCGCATTTGATTTTTGTGGTGTTGCGTTAGACTGTGCTGTGGTGTTGCATTAGACTGTGCTGTGGTGTTGCATTAGACTGTGCTGTGGTGTTGCATTAAGTTTAACATTATTAATTCCACAATGGTACGGCACGTGGGCCCCACAGCTTACGTGGCGCCACGTGGATAGCTGACGTGGCATGTGACACATGTGCAGCTGACGTGGCATGTGCCACGTTGACAGCTGACGTGGAAAGTCAATGCGGACCCCAGTATCATGAGCTGGAAGCCAGGGTCTGGCTTCTACTTAAGGCAACGTTGTATGTTGTTGCATTACATGGATATGCTGTTGCAATAGGGCAAAAGTTCTACTTAAGGCAACGCTTTCTTTCCGTGGCCGTAGATGGACAAAAGCGTTGCATTAGATGGCTAATGCAACGGCCGCGGATGTCACGCCCCCCTGGTGTTGCCTATTTGAAAAAAGGGCCTACGGCAACACTTTTTTGATCTACGGCCACAGAAGAATAGTGTCGAATATGCCCACTTTTGTAGTAGTGGAAAAGATTAAATCCTTCTATTTAGATTTAATGAGGTGTACCAATTAAATAATATTAATTGGAATTGAATTTAAATTGGTTCTTAGGTTTATTGTGAGCGGTGTTTTGAATAACACCTGTTCTTTAACCCGATTAGCAATAGAAATTGATTTTTGAAAGATTAAAACTAAGTGGAGTTTTAATGAATCTTTAATTAGATTGAAATGTGAATTGATAATTTAAATTATCAAATCTGAAAGGTGATCGAGAATGGATTACCACCAGTTTTGCTCCAAAACGATAGTTAAATCTTTAATTAGATTTGAACGTGAAATGGTAATTAATTTCACCGATAACACTGTGATGTTAGATATGGAGTATTACCAGTTTTGCTCCATGGGATAAATAGGTTGGGATTGGGAAATAAAATAAATAATTACTTCGGTGTGGTTCGCTAATCCCGACTAGTTTGGAATGATATCCAAAGGAAGAATAAAGAATAAATTTAGAAGAATTTATCTTTGATAAAATTAATGGGAACCTATTCCCTAAAAATGTGATTTTGTGAATAAAAGAATATTCTGAATTGGAATGAGGCGTTTGTTGTGTTTGTGTAACATTTGTTTATCATATATGTAGGTTATTCAAAAAGGCCGGGTTTATACCCATTCTGAATAACCGATTCGACGAGATGTCGAAGATGAAGACGGTGGTTGAAGACCGGAAGTCTCCACATCGTTTGGATGATTACTGATGATCTCGATTGGGCTGTACACCCAAGATGAGGGAAACAGTTGGTGATCGTCCAGACGTACTTGGAGATGGATGGATATGCGAGGAAAGTGCCTCCGGTTTCGTTCAGACCCAGAGCGAACTTGTAAATGGATTGTGTGTCTGACATTGGATTTTATTCTATGTTGATTGATCTCTATTAAATATACATCTGTTTGGCGATGGAGAATTTATTCTCTTGCTTAACGCCCTTCTCTGAGACGTACGAGCTCAGAGGTTGTATATCGATGGACATCAGTCGCATGGAGTGAATTGCCAGTGTGGCACGCGTAAGTGGCAATTGATCAAGGCTTCTGTTGAAAAGAAAAGTCTTGTGGTTGATGATCAAAGCACGGCCTGTGTGGCTTAGCTTTGTGTATAACGTGAATTCGCGAGCCTCACACCTCGGTATGAGTCAAAAACGGGAGACGGACCGCTGGGAGAGCACGACGTTTCTTTCTAGCTAGGGTGGTGTCAGTGACCTACCAGCCCTGACATTTATATACTTTTCACCTGTGTGGTTGTTGGAATGCGAGGCGCCTCGGATATAGGTCTGTAAGGACCGGGAAACGTGTGTTCAGGAATTGCCAATCCTCAAAAGTAAGAGAGGACCGACCCAGCCGATTCCAAGGATCAAAGTGGGGTCCTGAGACATTTACTAGAGTGTCTTGAACGGAGAGGAGCTTGCCCCTTTCCTTGACTCATGACGGAAATCCAATTTCCAATACGTGATATTGCGGTTTTAATTGTAGAACTAGTATGGCGACATGATAGATGGTACCCATGCCGCCTATGATTGATATTTATGATTGAATTGTTTTGACACTATACACTTATTATAGTATCAAGTGATTTGTTTTAAACGTACCAAGCATGTTTGGCTATTGTAAGGGAAAACCCTATCCTCCAGCTTGCGTTGCATTGTGTGATGGTACCTGGGTCTTATAATAGCTTCATTTTTCCAAAGAGCATTGCGCTGTTTTGTTATATGCACTAGTATTCTTGGGAGGAAACCCGTTCCGTGTTATACGGCGTGGTCCCTTGAATTACTCTCTTTTAAAGTAAAGTTTTAAATAACTGTTTTAGTTCTCACACCAGTCCCATGACTGACCTGGAGTTTATTGTTTTAACCTAAACTCTGGGTGCCCTTATTTTCGACACGGGCAGCTAATAGTTTTGGTTTTGCAGATTTATATTCATAGGATCCTGATTTACAGCTGGAACGATGCTCGGAAAGCTCTGTATCCGTGCATTACTTCTAGTTGTGCTTTTGTATTATTTTCCGCTGCGATGTATTTAAATGTAATTTAAATCTCTGATATTTGTTGAATGTAATTTATTCATTTATACTCTATATATTCTTGTATCTGATGGAATTTTTGTAATAACAATGAAATGTTCTTCCGTTTGCGTTCTATTTTGTCTTGTCCTCAATTCTATCCGTGCTTTCCTTCACGGGGAAGTTTGGGTCATCTCAGTAGTGGTGATGTTGATACCCTTAATAGTGAAGAAAAATGCCTTTCAAACCAATTATCCACTGCACTGATAGAAGAAAACAAAGTGTCCAAGCAGAAATTAAAATATAAATAGGAACTGCATGGAGACAAAAATACATCCACCTTTCATAATACTCTAAAGATCCAAAATGCTAACTCTTAATCTCCAATATTCAAGACATGGATGGTATGATCTATAACTCTAAATCTTCCATTCAAAAGGCTTTTATTGATTTCTTCCAGAATTCTCTTGGTTCCTTGCACAATTTCACTACTTCTCTGGATCTTTTTGCAACGCTTGACCTTCCTACAATATCCACCTCAATGAGTTGCAAAATTATTGAAGAAATTTCTGATGAGGAAATTAAAAGCAATATTTGGTATGAAAGCTACTAGTTCCCTGGGACCTGATGGCTTTAACGCATATATTTTTCAAGTTACTTGGGGTATTATAAGTGGGGATGTGAAAAAAGCAATTAAGAATTTCTTCAAGCATAGTAAGATGCTAGGTGGAATAAATGCAACGAGATTGGCATTGATTTCAAAAATATCTCAACCTATTGATCTTGTCCATTATCGTCCCATTGCTTGTTGCATTGTTGTGTATAAATGCATTGCTAGGATAATCTCTGAGAGAATGAAGTTGGTTATTTCAGAGGTTATATCCTCGGTAACGGGTGTCTGTTCTTCTTAGTCAGCTTATTTAACTCTCGATAGTCAACACAAAGTCGGAGAGAACCATCTGCCTTGGTAGCAAACACCACAGGCGCTCCCCATTCAGATATACTTCGTCTAATGAAGTTCTTCTCAAGCAGCTCTTTCACTTGCTTACTTAGCTCCCGCCTTTCACGCGGAGCCATGTGTCGAACGGGCAAAGAAACAGGCTTTGCATTATCCACCAGATAAATGCGGAAATCAATCTCTCGCTTAGGGGGCAACCCCCTAACTTCATCGAAAACATCCGGATACTCTCGAACCACTCTCACAGACTGAAGAGTTTCCATTGACGAGTCGAGTGATTCAAGATAGCACAACATGACGGGACCTCTCGGATCACAAGAAATCTCTAGGGTGTTTCCGAGGCGAGTCACGAGCCTCACAACCCTATGCTCACAATCAAGAATGGCTCCATATCTGGACAGCCAATCCATGCCCAATATCAATCCGTATCCCCTGAAACCAAGAACATAAGCACTACACAAGAACTCTACACTCAGTATAGAGATCCTCAAATCCCCACATATCATAGACAAATGGGCGGAACCCCCAATAGGATTTGAGACACAGACGGGATCATCTACCAAGCTAGTACTAAGGTGCAAACTATCAACAAGATCAGATGAGATAAAGCTATGCGATGCACCAGAATCAAACAAGGTACGAACTGGAAAATCAGAAATATATACAAGGCTCTCTACAGAAATACTACCTCGATCGGGAACTGGAGCGACATTGAGAGCATGAACTTGCCCTCCTGAAGGTCCAGAACGCTGAGTCTGGCCCTGGCCTTGCCCTTGCTTCCTCGGGCAATCCTTACTGAAATGTCCAGTCTCACCGCAGAAAAAGCATTCACCATTCTTTCTTTTCCTCTTCTTACAATCCTTAATAAGATGCCCAACTGAACCGCAATAATGGCACTTCCCCTTGTTGTTCTTGCCCTTGTTGTTGTTGCCCTTGTTGTTGTTCCCCTTGTTGCCTTGACTCTTGTTCTTGTTCTGATTGCCTTGACTGCTCTGACCACTTGGATTTCCCTGATTTCCTTTCCCCTGGGAATCAGTCTTCTTGGCTTGAGTATCATTCACCTTGATCTCCTTCTTGACATCTCCTTGAAGTAATGCCATATCAACCAAGCTCTCAAACGTGGCCCCATGGGGAATATGCGACATAGCCAATCCCTGCAACGGCTCATTCAATCCTCTAGCAAAACGAAGAGCCTTCTTCTGAGGAGTATTCACCATATCTAAGCCAAAACGAGCTAACTAATTGAACTTGTTCACATATTCTTTGACAGACATATCTCCTTGTCTCAGAGTTATGAACCTCTCCATTTGCAGATTCTCCTCAGCAGAAGATAGAAACTTAAGCATGAACCTTGCCCTGAAATCGGCCCAAGTCTCAACAGGCCTAGTACCATTGGTGACTTCCCACCAATAAGCGGCTTCATCCTTCATAAGCCAAACCGCCAACAAGAGCTTCCTCTGATCGTCTATCCCAAAGATAGCAAATAAATCCTCGGTCTCTTTCAACCAATTTCTGGCCTCTACAAAAGTCTCAGTGCCTTGAAAGTTCTTGCCACCCATTGCTTTGAAATCTTTGCAAGTCTTTGCGAAGTCAGCTTGAGGATGCTGAGGGGGAGGAGGAAGAGGAACCTCAGCAACAGGAGGAGGAGGAACATTAGCGACAGGAGGAGGAATATTAACTACTGGAGGAGGAGGAGGAACATCTGCGGGGCCGACTTCGGTCGCCCTAGCCTCCAAAAGTCTCCTATACCAAACAGGTACGTGCACTCCCTCCGGAATAGCAAAGTTATCGGCCATACTGAAATGAAGAAAAAGACAGATTCAGAATGGCGGAAAAACGAAGGAATTTTGCTAATGGCTTTTTGGGGAATAGCCTTTAAAATAAACTAGACTTTTCTTTGGAAAATACTTTATACTTGGTTTTGAAAATAGTTTTCCAAAAGTTTTAAAAACCTTTTTGTTCCTTCTCGTAAACCATATGCTCTGATACCAAATTGTAACACCCCGCCTCCGCCAGGGTGACTCTTGCAAGCACTCTGACTTTGGAGGGGCGTCTGAATCAGGTAAACATGCATAATGATATATCAAGGCAGAACAAGAACATATGTATATGCGTAAACAGAGTTAATAACATAGATAAAACAGCGGAAGATTTTAAACCATTTCAAAACAAGTTTGTTACATCATAATGTCAACTTTCCCAATAAACCAGTCTAGATAAAACAACATCAACTGAAAAACTGAAATACATAAGTACTAATCCCCAAAAGAAGTGACAGCCATAGCTAGCTCCATGTCAAACCGTACATGAGCTAAATCCCACAAGCAAGCAGTCAGAAATCCAGCTAAGCTCCAATATTCCCTCCCTGAGAACCTGGGGGGAGGGGGGGGGGGGAACGGAAGAAAAGAGGCGAAAGAAAACAGGTCAGTCAAAAAGACTAAGTAAGCCCTACTACAATCAATGTAAACTGATAAAGTTAACTGGCATGAGCAGCAGGTATGATCATAAGGATATCTATATACTGGCATGATGGTTAACTAACAAGGTAGATAAAGGTGTCATCGCATAATCAGGATTAAGGTTTTGCACCACAGATGTACTAGCAAACTAACATGACTTGAATAAACAAGTATTGATCCCTTGGCCCAAGCTTTGGCCCAATAACATGAAGTGACCCTAATACGAGGTCCAACCAAACGGTCTAGTCGATCGGCTCCTTAAGCCTAACTCGTCACGTGTTGGTGTCAATACGGCCCAAACATAATTGTAGTCAGACTGTGCCGGGTCTCCTGTCGGGTGTATCAAGCCCTAGGGTGGCAACCCCTGGACACCATAAACATGAGTGCACAGTCTCGATCTACTGGTACCCGTGCATGATTTTCCCCGGCTTCGGACTATGTGCACGACCATAGTCCGCCCGGAACTACACTGGCGTACCCTCTGCCGTCGCTTTTGGTCACTTACCTCCAGTCCAGTAATCGTGCCCCCACCCTAGCCTAGTCCCTAGGGTCATGATGATACTAACTTGGGATTACTGCTGGAGTGGGCCCCCATTGCTAGGATTTTTCTAGTGGGTTAAGTACGGTTTAACCCCCTTGCTAATCATGGATTAACTTGGTTAAGTGTAACGATGAGTTCACGACTTAACCCCGATTAATCTACCGAGCCCAAATTGGTTAAGTACTAAGTGGACCATGACTTAACCCTAATCATGAGGCATTAATTAATTTAATGCGCCTTAACCTCTCACATTAGACTTTGTTGCGGTCACTAGTTAAGCCGGGCGAGTCCGGGTAGCTTTATACCACAACTTGGTCTAACCTCGGGTCCAAGGTACAACATGACCAACTTCTCACATTGGGTTCTATTGTTTGTAGCAACTAGTTAAGCCGGTCGGTTCCGGGTAGGTTTACGCTACAAACTCAACCCAACCTCGAGTTGGCCACACTTATCTTTTCTAAGTGTCATGTCCATCATGTTTCCAAAACATGTTACAAGTTTTTAAGCAATTGGGTAGACCTAACTTAATAGGTAAATTCCCAATGGGTAGACCTAACTTAATAGGTAAATTCCCAAGCTTATGTTTTTATGTCTTTTACGTTTACCCAACCCCCAAACGCAATCCCATCGCTTACATATCGCAATAGCGCATAAAGGATAGAAAGAGGGTACTTGGCATAATCATGACATAGAGGTATTGAAGCCACAAGTTTAACATGGTGGCATATGAAATGTACATATGTTCATATACTTGCATATTACATTTTTAGGCCTCAAAAGCATGCATAAAACCAAACTTAGCATATTGGTGATACATGGTGATAAATGACATGTAGAAATGGCCATAAGTTCGCATTTAGCCTCACATGTTATGATAACTTACATGTTGCCAAAATGCAACCTTTAGCATAAAGCTTGAAGCTTTATGTCCATAAACCCAAGATAAGCTTGCATAACATGATAGCATGAACAAAATGTTCAACCCAAAATTGCATAGCATAACTTGCATATCATATGACAATTTGCATATCAAACTTGCATAACATAACATGATGAACTTGCATATCATATCATAGCATACTTGCATAACATGATAAACTTGCATATTACATCATAGAAAACTTGCATAACATGATAAACTTGCATATTACATCATAGAAAACTTGCATAACATGATAAACTTGCATATTACATCATAGAAAACTTGCATATCATACATTTAACTTTAGAGTTTAAGTATGAAAGTAGAATAGGGCTTACAATGCTTAAGAAGTCACAAAAATATGACAAAGCCCTTATGAAATCAATCAAACCCAAAATGCAAGCCAAAATGATCAAAAACTCTTCCTTTATGATGCTAATATAAGAACTTGACTTGAATGCAAGCTAATAATGCTCATACAAGTTTAAAAACACTTGTATGCATGGAAAATCACTTAGGAATTTATTTAGGAATTTTATGAAGAGAGTGGAGGCCATGAGAGGATTGATTTTGCCATAGTTTAGTTGTAGGATAGATTAATGATGATTTAGGGCTAGGTTAGGGTCTTATTTATAGATTAGGCAAGTGTTTTAGGCCATAGGATTAAACCCTAGTTCCAATCTCAGCCCTCGAAACCGAATCTGGCCCCCAAGCTCAACACATTCTCAAAATGGTGCACCAGGCTAAACAGCCCGGCTAGACCAAGTCAACAGCCAAGTCGACAGGGCTGTCGACTTGGGTCCAACCAAGTCGACTCCCAAGTCGACAGGGCTGTCGACTTGGGTACTCTGGCGGGAATTTCCCCGCCTGGCCCAAACTGGCCCAAATTTTCAAATTCAAGTTTGAATTTGAAATCTGTTTTTACTTAGAAATTTTCTGAAAACTTCGTTGGGCCTTAATCGGGTCATACGGACTCCGATTTTCGAAAATTCGGACTCTATTTCGCGTATTTTTCCGAGACGAACGCAATGGCATAGCCCGTTTCCCCTGATTCAGATTTTTGAATTAAATTCTGCCTCGATTTATGTTATAACAGGTTATTGAAAATATGGGTTGTTACATTCTCCCCTCCTAAAAGGATTTCGTCCCCGAAATCTTCAAGTTAGGAAGAACGTATCCTACCATCCAACATCCATCTACTCAAAACATCATCCACGAGCAAACATTGTCCTTACAAGATTCTAAATGTTGTATGAACATATGCAAAGGTGTGTGTATATGTACCTATCTAATGCAAATATCATCAATGCAGATTATGTTAGTGAAATGAATCCATATGTATGCAATTCCTAACATAATGTATAACATCTATATGTGTGCACAAAACATACATCCATATGCAACATCCATGTGATAACACAAAAAAATTTCATCCTTGAATAAGCATAAACACTCATGCATATGCAATATGAGGAGTGTGTGAGCCGATCTAGTGCCTAACGTGTATAATGCATCCACGAGTAACCACTTGCAAACACTTGCAACCACTTGAAACCATCAAGCATAACATGTTTCAAACACATGTTTCATCCAAAGGGTTTCTACCTAAGGTTCTCATGACAAGATTAACATGATAAACTAGATAAACATGGATAGCAAAGAGAAAGATATGCTAACAAAGAAAAGAGATTGAGAGTGTACCCTCAAAAAGGAATGGATAAAGCCCACACATCTTCTCCTCGGTTTCCCAAGTTGCGTCTTCTTCGGCTTCACCCCATTGAACCTTCACCAACTTGACCTCTCGATTCCTTAGCTTCTTGGTCTCCGTCCCCAAGATACGAATCGGAGCTCTCCTCAAGGTAGCCTCTTTCTCCACTTCCACATCTTTCAGAACACTCGGCTCAACAACCTCTGCTGATTCATGTAAACACTTCCGGAGATGCGAGACATGAAAAACATCGTGTACTCCGGCAAGCTTCTCGGGCAACTCCACTCTATAAGCCATCTGCCCGATCCTCTCTATAATAGGGAATGGTCCAACAAACCTCGGTGCCAACTTCCCAACGGCTCCAAATCGGACCACATTCCGCAAAGGAGAAACCTTCACGAAAACCATATCCCCAACATCAAACTCCAAATCAGTTCTTCGCTTATCAGCATAGGATTTCTGTCGGTCTTGGGCCGCTTTCATCCGTCTCCGAATCAAATCGACCTTCTCGGACGTATCTCTGATCATATCAGGCCCAAGTATAAGCTTATCTGTAGTCTCCCACCAACATGTAGGCGACTTGCACGGCCTCCCATATAAAGCTTCGAATGGTGCCATCCCTATGCTTGCCTGATAACTGTTATTATATGAAAACTCAACAAGAGGAAGATGGTCTTCCCAAGTACCACCAAAATCCAGAATACAAAGCCTCAACAGATCCTCGAGTACCCTATTCACCCTTTCGGTTTGACCGTCCGTCTGTGGGTGATAAGCCGTACTTAGATTCAACCTCGTGCCCATGGCTTCTTGCAAGCTATTCCAGAATTGACTTGTAAAGATTGAGTCACGGTCACTGACTATACTAGAAGGGACTCCATGTAGTCTCACAATCTCACGAAGATATACAGACGCTAGCCAAGATGCGGTCCTCTTGCTCTTTACCGGAATGAAATGAGCACTCTTCGTAAGTCTATCCACAATAACCCAAATGCTCGTATTCCCTTTCCTTGACCTTGGTAACCCATCGATAAAATCCATGGAAATACTCTCCTACTTCCATAGTGGAACGTCTAGAGGATGCAATAGCCCACCGGGCTTCTTCGACTCGGCCTTAACTTGCTGGCAAATGATACATCTAGAGACAAATTCTGCCACATCCTTCTTCATCCCAGGCCAAAAGAAAATGCGCTTCATATCTTTATACATCTTATCTCCGCCCGGATTTATAGTCAACTTAGAGCGATGCGCTTCCACAAGAACTCTTCTTACTATATCTTCTACCATTGGAAAACATAACCTTTCGTCTCTCCTCAGCCAACCCTTGTCATCAATAGAATATCGAGCGAGATGACTAGACGTCTCTCCTCGAATTAGCTTATCCATAGTCTCCACTATCTGAGGGTCTTCTCTCTGTGAAGCCTCAACTTGATCAAGAAGGGTAGGTCTGAGTTCCAGAGATGCTAAAGAACCGGTCATCGACTCAATCGCCAAAGAGAAATCAAAGGTTGCCACATACTCTAAATTCTTCATCTCAACGAATAGAGGACTTAGGGTCAACCTTCTTCTACTCAATGCATCTGCTACCACATTCCCCTTGCCAGGGGTATAAGCTATCTCAAAATCGTAGGACGCCAAGAATTCCATCCATCTTTGTTGTCTCAGATTCAGATCCTTATGAGAAAAGAGATACTTCAATGACTTGTGATCGGTATAAAGCTCAAATCTTTCTCCCAGAAGATAATGGCGCCAAGCCTTGAGTGTATATACTATTGCTGCCAACTCTAAGTCATGAGTGGGATAATTCTTCTCATGCACTTTGAGTTGTCTACCGCCAAAGCATATCACTCTTCCTTCTTGCATAAGAACAGCTCCTAACCCCGTGCCACATGCATCGGTGTATACTGTAAATAACTTACCTCCATCGGGCAAAGCTAGAACAGGTGCTGATGTGAGGGCTCTCTTGAGCTTCTGAAAAGCAAGCTCGCATTCTATGCTCCAAGCAAAAACTAAATTCTTCTTCGTCAATTTAGTGAGAGGAGCGGATATCTTTGCGAAGTCCTTGATGAACTTCCGGTAAAAACCCGCAAGACCTAGAAAACTTCTCACTTCGGTTGCATTCCTTGGAGTCTTCCAATCCTGAACTGCAACTACCTTAGCTGGATCCACCGCTAAGCCTTGCTTAGATACTATATGCCCAAGGAATCTAACTTCCCTTCTCCAAAAGTGACACTTGGAGAACTTGGCCTTCAACTGATGCGCTCTAAGCGTATCCATCACCTCCATGAGATGCCTTGCGTGCTCTTCCTCATCCTTAGAGAAGATCAGAATATCATCTACGAAGACCACGACAAACTTGTTCAGAAACTCCCTGAACACCCTACTCATCAAGTCCACAAAATATGCGGGTGCATTAGTCAAGCCGAACGGCATGACAAGCCATTCGAAGAATCCATCTGGAGTTCTGAACGCAGTCTTGTCTATACTATCTTCAGCTACCCTGAGCTGATGGAAACCCATAGCAAGATCAAGCTGAGAGAAAACAGAAGCACCGACAAGCTGGTCAAAGAGGTCATCAATCCTCGGTAACGGGTGTCTGTTCTTCTTAGTCAGCTTATTCAACTCTCGATAGTCAACACAAAGTCGGAGAGAACCATCTGCCTTGGTAGCAAACACCACAGGCGCTCCCCATTCAGATATACTTCGTCTAATGAAGTTCTTCTCAAGCAACTCTTTCACTTGCTTACTTAGCTTCCGCCTTTCACGTGGAGCCATGTGCCGAACGGGCAAAGAAACGGGCTTTGCATTATCCACCAGATAAATGCGGAAATCAATCTCTCGCTTAGGGGGCAACCCCCTAACTTCATCGAAATCATCCGGATACTCTCGAACCACTCTCACAGACTGAAGAGTTTCCATTGACGAGTCGAGTGATTCAAGATAGCACAACATGACGGGACCTCTCGGATCACAAGAAATCTCTAGGGTGTTTCCGAGGCGAGTCACGAGCCTCACAACCCTATGCTCACAATCAAGAATGGCTCCATATCTGGACAGCCAATCCATGCCCAATATCAATCTGTATCCCCTGAAACCAAGAACATAAGCACTACACAAGAACTCTACACTCAGTATAGAGATCCTCAAATCCCCACATATCATAGACAAATGGGCGGAACCCCCAATAGGACTTGAGACACAGACGGGATCATCTACCAAGCTAGTACTAAGGTGCAAACTATCAACAAGATCAGATGAGATAAAGCTATGCGATGCACCAGAATCAAACAAGGTACGAACTGGAAAATCAGAAATATATACAAGGCTCTCTACAGAAATACTACCTCGATCGGGAACTGGAGCGACATTGAGAGCATGAACTTGCCCTCCTGAAGGTCCAGCACGCTGAGTCTGGCCCTGGCCTTGCCCTTGCTTCCTCGGGCAATCCTTACTGAAATGTCCAGTCTCACCGCAGAAAAAGCATTCATCATTCTTCCTTTTCCTCTTCTTACAATCCTTAATAAGATGCCCAACTGAACCGCAGTAATGGCACTTCCCCTTGTTGTTCTTGCCCTTGTTGTTGTTGCCCTTGTTGTTGTTCCCCTTGTTGCCTTGACTCTTGTTCTTGTTCCGATTGCCTTGACTGCTCTGACCACTTGGATTTCCCTGATTTCCTTTCCCCTGGGAATCAGTCTTCTTGGCTTTAGTATCATTCACCTTGATCTCCTTCTTGACATCTCCTTGAAGTAATGCCATATCAACCAAGCTCTCAAACGTGGCCCCATGGGGAATATGCGACATAGCCAATCCCTGCAACGGCTCATTCAATCCTCTAGCAAAACGAAGAGCCTTCTTCTGAGGAGTATTCACCATATCTAAGCCAAAACGAGCTAACTGATTGAACTTGTTCACATATTCTTTGACAGACATATCTCCTTGTCTCAGAGTTATGAACCTCTCCATTTGCAGATTCTCCTCAGCAGAAGATAGAAACTTAAGCATGAACCTTGCCCTGAAATCGGCCCAAGTCTCAACAGGCCTAGTACCATTGGTGACTTCCCACCAATAAGCGGCTTCATCCTTCATAAGCCAAACCGCCAACAAGAGCTTCCTCTGATCGTCTATCCCAAAGATAGCAAATAAATCCTCGGTCTCTTTCAACCAATTTCTGGCCACTACAAAAGTCTCAGTGCCTTGAAAGTTCTTTCCACCCATTGCTTTGAAATCTTTGCAAGTCTTTGCGAAGTCAGCTTGAGGATGCTGAGGGGGAGGAGGAAGAGGAACCTCAGCAACAGGAGGAGGAGGAACATTAGCGACAGGAGGAGGAATATTAACTACTGGAGGAGGAGGAGGAACATCTGCGGGGCCGGCTTCGGTCGCCCTAGCCTCCAAAAGTCTCCTATACCAAACAGGTATGTGCACTCCCTCCGGAATAGCAAAGTTATCGGCCATACTGAAATGAAGAAAAAGACAGATTCAGAATGGCGGAAAAACGAAGGAATTTTGCTAATGGCTTTTTGGGGAATAGCCTTTAAAATAAAGTAGACTTTTCTTTGGAAAATACTTTATACTTGGTTTTGAAATTAGTTTTCCAAAAGTTTTAAAAACCTTTTTGTTCCTTCTCGTAAACCATATGCTCTAATACCAAATTGTAACACCCCGCCTCCGCCAGGGTGACTCTTGCAAGCACTCTGACTTTGGAGGGGCGTCTGAATCAGGTAAACATGCATAATGATATATCAAGGCAGAACAAGAACATATGTATATGCGTAAACAGAGTAAATAACATAGATAAAACAGCGGAAGATTTTAAACCATTTCAAAACAAGTCTGTTACATCATAATGTCAACTTTCCCAATAAACCAGTCTAGATAAAACAACATCAACTGAAAAACTGAAATACATAAGTACTAATCCCCAAAAGAAGTGACAGCCATAGCTAGCTCCATGTCAAACCGTACATGAGCTAAATCCCACAAGCAAGCAGTCAGAAATCCAGCTAAGCTCCAATATTCCTTCCCTGAGAACCTGGGGGGGGGGGAACGGAAGAAAAGAGGCGAAAGAAAACAGGTCAGTCAAAAAGACTGAGTAAGCCCTACTACAATCAATGTAAACTGATAAAGTTAACTGGCATGAGCAGCAGGTATGATCATAAGGATAACTACATACTGGCATGATGGTTAACTAACAAGGTAGATAAAGGTGTCATCGCATAATCAGGATTAAGGTTTTGCACCACAGGTGTACTAGCAAACTAACATGACTTGAATAAACAAGTATTGATCCCTTGGCCCAAGCTTTGGCCCAATAATATGAAGTGACCCTAATACGAGGTCCAACCAAACGGTCTAGTCGATCGGCTCCTTAAGCCTAACTCGTCACGTGTTGGTGTCAATACGGCCCAAACATAATTGTAGTCAGACTGTGTCGGGTCTCCCGTCGGGTGTATCAAGCCCTAGGGTGGCAACCCCTGGACACCATAAACATGAGTGCACAGTCTCGATCTACTGGTACCCGTGCATGATTTTCCCCGGCTTCGGACTATGTGCACGACCATGGTCTGCCCGGAACTACACCGGCGTACCCTCTGCCATCGCTTTTGGTCACTTACCTCCAGTCCAGTAATCGTGCCCCCACCCTAGCCTAGTCCCTAAGGTCATGATGATACTAACTTGGGATTACTGCTGGAGTGGGCCCCCATTGCTAGGATTTTTCTAGTGGGTTAAGTACGGTTTAACCCCCTTGCTAATCATGGATTAACTTGGTTAAGTGTAACGATGAGTTCACGACTTAACCCCGATTAATCTACCGAGCCCAAATTGGTTAAGTACTAAGTGGACCATGACTTAACCCTAATCATGAGGCATTAATTAATTTAATGCGCCTTAACCTCTCACATTAGACTTTGTTGCGGTCACTAGTTAAGCCGGGCGGGTCCGGGTAGCTTTATACCACAACTTGGTCTAACCTCGGGTCCAAGGTACAACATGACCAACTTCTCACATTGGGTCCTATTGTTTGTAGCAACTAGTTAAGCCGGTCGGTTCCGGGTAGGTTTACGCTACAAACTCAACCCAACCTCGAGTTGGCCACACTTATCTTTTCTAAGTGTCATGTCCATCATGTTTCCAAAACATGTTACAAGTTTTTAAGCAATTGGGTAGACCTAACTTAATAGGTAAATTCCCAATGGGTAGACCTAACTTAATAGGTAAATTCCCAAGCTTATGTTTTTATGTCTTTTACGTTTACCTAACCCCCAAACGCAATCCCATCGCTTACATATCGCAATAGCGCATAAAGGATAGAAAGAGGGTACTTGGCATAATCATGACATAGAGGTATTGAAGCCACAAGTTTAACATGGTGGCATATGAAATGTACATATGTTCATATACTTGCATATTACATTTTTAGGCCTCAAAAGCATGCATAAAACCAAACTTAGCATATTGGTGATACAAGGTGATAAATGACATGTAGAAATGGCCATAAGTTCGCATTTAGCCTCACATGTTATGATAACTTACATGTTGCCAAAATGCAACCTTTAGCATAAAGCTTGAAGCTTTATGTCCATAAACCCAAGATAAGCTTGCATAACATGATAGCATGAACAAAATGTTCAACCCAAACTTGCATAGCATAACTTGCATATCATATGACAATTTGCATATCAAACTTGCATAACATAACATGATGAACTTGCATATCATATCATAGCATACTTGCATAACATGATAAACTTGCATATTACATCATAGAAAACTTGCATAACATGATAAACTTGCATATTACATCATAGAAAACTTGCATAACATGATAAACTTGCATATTACATCATAGAAAACTTGCATATCATACATTTAACTTTAGAGTTTAAGTATGAAAGTAGAATAGGGCTTACAATGCTTAAGAAGTCACAAAAATATGACAAAGCCCTTATGAAATCAATCAAACCCAAAATGCAAGCCAAAATGATCAAAAACTCTTCCTTTATGATGCTAATTTAAGAACTTGACTTGAATGCAAGCTAATAATGCTCATACAAGTTTAAAAACACTTGTATGCATGGAAAATCACTTAGGAATTTATTTAGGAATTTTATGAAGAGAGTGGAGGCCATGAGAGGATTGATTTTGCCATAGTTTAGTTGTAGGATAGATTAATGATGATTTAGGGCTAGGTTAGGGTCTTATTTATAGATTAGGCAAGTGTTTTAGGCCATAGGATTAAACCCTAGTTCCAATCTCAGCCCTCAAAACTGAATCTGGCCCCCAAGCTCAACACATTCTCAAAATGGTGCACCAGGCTAAACAGCCCGGCTGGACCAAGTCGACAGCCAAGTCGACAGGGCTGTCGACTTGGGTCCAACCAAGTCGACTCCCAAGTCGACAGGGCTGTCGACTTGGGTACTCTGGCGGGAATTTCCCCGCCTGGACCAAACTGGCCCAAATTTTCAAATTCAAGTTTGAATTTGAAATCTGTTTTTACTTAGAAATTTTCTGAAAACTTCGTTGGGCCTTAATCGGGTCATACGGACTCCGATTTTCGAAAACTCGGACTCTATTTCGCGTATTTTTCCGAGACGAACGCAATGGCATAGCCCGTTTCCCCTGATTCGGATTTTTGAATTAAATTCTGCCTCGATTTATGTTATAACAGGTTATTGAAAATACGGGTTGTTACAAAGATGCTAGGTGGAATAAATGCAACGAGATTGGCATTGATTTCAAAAATATCTTAACCTACTGATCTTGTCCATTATCGTCCCATTGCTTGTTGCATTGTTGTGTATAAATGCATTGCTAGGATAATCTCTGAGAGAATGAAGTTGGTTATTTCAGAGGTTATATCCCCTAACCAAAGTGCTTTCATTCATGGCCGTGATATTCCCGACAACATCCTTCTATCTGCTGAGTTAATGAAGGGATATAATAGGAATTCTGTTTCCCCTAGATGTGTTCTCAAACTCGATCTTCAGAAGGCTTATGACTTTGTTCGCTGAAAATCCATCATATATATCCTCTACAAAATGAAGTTCCCAGTCCCGTTCCTATGTTGGATTCATACTTGCATTTCAACTATTGGATACTCTCTGAGTTGTAATGAATCCTCATTTGGTTACTTTAAAGCTACACAAGGTATAAGACAAGGGGACCCGATGTCTCCTTATATTTTTGTTTGTGTGATATAGGTTTTTACTGCTATTTCTAAACTTGCGCTTTTCCACAAACAGTTGGACTACCACCCTTTGTGTAAGAAATTTTCTCTTTCTGCCTTGCTTTTTGCTGATGATTTGTTGTTCTTTACTAAACCCAATCATAAGTCGATTGATGGTGTACTCTATATCTTAACTCAAAAACACCAATTGACTGGATTATCTATCAACAGAAGCAAGTCTAATATAAGGATTGCAGAAGTACCTAATCATGTTAAAACTGGTATTATTAATCTTTTGGCCTTTCTCCTTTTGAAGAATTTGAGTATTACTCGGGTGTTCCCTTGTGCACAACCAGAACCAAGACTTTTCAATGCTTGCAACTCTATGAAAAAATTACTGCTTGGCCATGCTCTAAATTCTCTTTAGCTGGTAGATTACTTATCATTAAATTAGTTGCTACATCTATATGCATTTACTATGATAGAATTTTCATTCTGCCTTCCAGACTTAACTCGGCTCTTAATCATTTCTTGTGGCATGGTAACCCCTTTTAAAGAAGATGGTCCCCGTAGCATTTAAACATGCATGTTGCTCTAAAGTAAAAGGTGGTCTTGGATTTATGAACATCAAGTTATGGAACAGAGCTGCCATATCTACGAGAATTGATAACTATTTCGTTATGATGGTAATCTTTGGGCTTCATGGCTGCATATCTACCTTATTAAAGATGCTCACTTTTGGACTATGCTGCCCCAACTTGACTGCAGCTGGACATGGAGAAACATGTTGTGATATAGGGAGATATTCTTACCTATGATTCAGGTTGGAATGAGAAACAAGAATAATGTTGCTTTTTGGCATGATCCATGGGTGTCTACAGGTTATGTTCTCAGTAATGTTATATCATATAACCAAAGAAAGATGACTGGTTTACCTGCCTAACAGCAGCTCGTCTGATGTTACTAATGCATGGAATCTTATCAATGGAAACAATTACTCTGATTTGGCTTGTCATGCAGTTTGGAATGGTGGTATGCATAGTATCAGGTCAGTCTATGATAAAATGATAAATGATGATGGTATACAGTTGTTTCCATGGCATGCTACGGTATGGGATTGTGGTAGTGCTCCAAAGGAGAACATTCATCTTTGGAAGGTATTAAAGAATGGCTTACTTACTCTTTCCAGACTTAAGAAATTCAATACGGTGTATGCTACTTCTTGCTACCTTTGTAATAGAGGGGAAGAATCGACTAATCACTTATTTTTTAAATGTGGGTACACTCATTTTATTTGGGAAAAGGTCTTGCTACATTTTAATTTTCATTATCCATCAAGCATCTCCAAGGTTGAATGGTTCAACATTTTCAAAGTGACGAGATGGAAGAGTACGAAAGGGGATCTTTTGTTAAACTTCTCAAGAAATTTTTATATATGGTTTGGATGGAGAGGAATATTAGAGTGTGTGGAGGTGTGCTTACTTCTAAACACTCAATGATGCTCACTATCTTTAGACAAATGAGATGATATTTTTGTATATGTAGTGTGTTGGCACTTCAAACCAGCTTTGAGTTTCTGTGCTTGTGCAGACTCTTTTTCTTTACACCTCCTCTAATAAACAGTGGCATGACTCACTATAAATAGCTGGCTTTCCCTTCAAAAAAAAAAGCGTTTATCAAAGTATAAAATCAAAAATACCTTTCAAAGTATAAGTAATGAAAAAAATTAATTATCAATGTATAAAATAAAGTAAGTATAAATATTGGAATCTAACAATAGGTGTAAAAATTTAAATCAAAGCTACTATAAAATTTTCTTTTGAAAATTCTTTAAAAGGACTATTTTGAAAATGAAGGATATTCAAAAATATTTTGTAATGAGATCTAATTTTTTTTAAAATCATTTTGGAAGTAGATATTGGAAAGAAGAATATTTTTGAAAAATCATTTTGTAAAAAATGGATTTAGATCAAAAATGAACTGGACAAGGAAGCCTTCATTTATTTTATTTCTGATGAAGTCGGTAAGAACCGTGCCTTATTCTACTTGATATGGATGGTGAGTTTTATGTGGTAATAGATGGTCCTTTGGGAGACTGGAACCTAGAAGATTCTACTTGGGACAGATCGTTTTTGTATTCCACCGAGTCTGTATACTATGTTCCTGGGCTAACTATTATGCTCGCTAAATTAGTAGCTCTTGTTGCTCCTTTTAATGTCGGACATAACACCTCATGTGCTGAGGTATGGTATTTCTTTCCATTGTCTGTGGGCATGACAATTCTGCCCTAAGGATGTCTCTCGATTAGTTATGTTAGTTTTTTTTGCTACACCCATATTTTCTTTATTTAGTGGACCACACACTATAAATTCAGTTAGTTGTTCTGTGCATGCCTAGAGCACCTATTTTTCATTTTTAATAGAATTGGTTGTGTCAACAATAAAAACGGGTCGGCCTTGCCAAAAAAATATTTTTTGAAATTTTGAAACTCATAAATCTTCATATTCATGAATCAACATTTTAAATCTTTTATATCGTATGGTCTTGAGTATTGATTACCTGCATAACATCTTACAATACACTTTGCACTATATAATATATATGTCTTGGATAATGATTCGTACAAATAAATATAAAGTAATTATTACCTGAGGTTGTTATCATCAAAACTATCATTCATAGTACTAACATTCTCCCTCTTTTAATGATGACAACCATTTTATGAAATATCTCCTTATTTCCTTTAAATTTCCCTTATATACAATAACTCCCCGTTAATTTATGCATATTTTATACTTTCTCTCCCTTTATCATCAATAAAACTACCATAATTTAAGAATAAACCGACTAAATTACCGGTACCTACTATAATAATAACTATATTACTGACTGACTCTAATACTAACTTTAAATAAAAGGATATTCTAAATGATAATCTAACATAAACATGGAATCAAGCATTTTAATCCAATCCAAATTAATATATATATTTAAATCATTCAAACAATGCACATCAATCAATTTTTATGTTAGTAGTTTAATGCAAGCCAAACAATTATGTTTAAATCAAACTAATCCATGCTTTGAGAAAAATTAATTAAACAAACCAAATTAAACATTTCTAGGAACTTTTACCCGACCATTCTTGCTGATGTAAGATCTTTACTTATAGCATTCCAACCATCGTCATCTTTGGTTGTACGAATTGGATTTAGGTTCGTCTTTAGAAATAGAGTAAATCATCATCTGAATCATAGCGTAGTACTTCTCTTTCTCTTTGATTATCTATATTTGACCAAGTTCTAAATGCCTTTAATTTCTATTATAAAAAAGGGATTTTTAGGCACAAGGACAAACTTAACAAAAAAAATATATAAGGACAAGGGGCTAAAATTTTAACCACAAGAACACCTTTTAGTGTAAAGGGAGGAATTCAAGGGACCACTATCATTTCATACTTTACACTAAAGTATGTCCTTGTGGTTAATTTTTTTGCCCTGTGTCCTTATGGATAAATTTATTGTTAATTGGCTAATTTTATTTATACACCAAAAATTTTTAAACATACACCAAAAATTATAATAAACTATTATACACCATGTATTACTTTACATACACCGTTTCTTTTACTAAATTATCCATGTTCTCATCTTCTTTTTCTTTCCTCTTTCAAACTTAAAACACAATTACCCAAAAACTAGAAATTCTTTGCATCAAATTGAGTAAAATTTAACAAAATGAAATTTATTTCTTATATTAATATTGTAAATTTTATAAATTTTTTGAATAAAATTTCAATTTCAACTAAATTACTGTAATTTTACAAAATAATATACTTCTAAACTAGACCATTATTTCTGAATGTTTTCTTAATTGAAATTTTAGATTTCATGATTAAATAATTGATTAACATCTTCATTAACATATCTAGTTTGTATCAAGTTTTAATACTTTTAAGAATAATTTACTTTTTATATGCGGAAATTTTAAAACAGCAACTACGAAAAAAGGGTATTTTAGTATTAGAATTTATAGAAAAAATAATGGTGTACGTTAAGTGATTTTTGGTGTATAAATAGAATTTGCCTTGTTAATTTTGTCCTTCACACTATTTTCCTGTATATATGTATAAAAAAGTGAATTCTTGAAATGTTAAACTGTTTACTCTAATCTTTTACTCAAATTATGGATAGGATGATCCCTTATTTAGTTTAGTACTTAAAGAATGAGAAGAAATATGAAAAATGAAATTTTGTTTCAGTTTTTTGGTCCAAAGTGTTATATATATAAGAAGAAAAAGAAAAGAAAAGAGGAAACTTCTGCATCGATCCTTACCAAGAGAAAGAGAAAAAAGAGAAAAAATGATCCATACCGATCCTCACATGGTTCTAGTGTTTCACTTTTAGCTTCATTACAAAGCTCCACACCGATCCTCACCAAGAGAAAAAAAGGAAAAAATTATAAGAAAAACAATGCTTGAAGCCAAAAGACTTAATAAGTTAGTTGTTTTTTATTTGGTATGACAACTCACACCCCTTGACATAACCAAAACATGGCCATATCAAAAGATGAATATTGTAGGGTGAAAGTAAAACCGTACAGAGACTGAGTTATCAAAATAGGGTTAAAATAACATCATAGTGGAAAAATATTATGTTATAGAAAATTGAGTAAAATAACCATTCTCAAAAAATACTAATAATCTCATATCATAAATATTGTAGCTCAAATATCGGTGCATACTTTAAAAACATTAGAGTACATTAAGTAGTCCCCCTCAAACAAGACAGAAGAAAATGCACTAACTGAACTAAACAAAAGATACATGAAGATGATGGGGCGATCTAGCTAATCTACGAGGCACACTGTCTAGTAGCATCACTCAACTACTACTCGATCCTTATGAGATGTTGAAAAATGAATGGGTCAGACATAAAGTAAGGTGAATGAGAAATAAACCAAAAGAAGAAAAATTAAATGCATATTTGATTCAAAAATGAATTTATATATGTCTAAGTTCATTGAAAAATGAGATATAAAGTCAAGTGAATGAGAAATTAAGTCAGGTGAAAAACGAGTGGTTCAGAGATGTTTCAAATTGTCCATCTTCTTCTATATTTATGTCTTGGTCCGACTGTCATTAAATATTTCATTGAAGTCCATGGATACAGCTAATAAAAATAAGCTCATACTTCCTCTTGGGCTTAGGTGATCTATGCATATGTGAACGTTAATGCTTCGGTATGTTGACACATTCAATTCGCGATAGACGTTTATATAGAAGCCGCAGAACCAGAGCCACATGAGTGCGCCATAATACCAAAAAATATAAAATTTTGAAATCGTTTAAAAATTTTGAAAAAATATATGTGACGTATATGGTAAATATAAGAATATTAGCAGAGAAGAGTACTTTATAAAATACCGCTGTTGGGGTCAAAAATTATGAAATACGAGAGTTAGAGGAGAAACTTTTAGGTTAGAGTGGGAAGACTGGGGGAAGAGATAAGTTTATATGATAGAGAAAATAAACCATTGACTTCCCATGTTGGACTCTAATAGCTTATTTTTTCTCTTGTAAAAAAAGAAGGAAAAACGAACATATACCATGCTGGATGCATCAAACACATTCAAAATGGTAGCAAATCACTAGTGAATGAACTTATGGTCACTACAACTTTATAATCTATAACAACCCGAGTTTTGGTTATCCATGATAAATAGATTATCATGTTTTGTATTTTAAAATTTAAGAAGAATTAAATATGAGTCCAACAGCCAGACTTGCATAATTATGTCAGTTGAGTAAATATGGAAATTGTGATTTTAAGAGAAATTGAATGGATTGAAATAAGTTTAAGTTAAATGATATGATAATGAAATTTAATTTATTCTATTTCTGTAGGATAAATTTAAAGATAAGGATTATAAAGTTGAAAAAATCTTGTAAAGCATGTCTAATGATTTATTTTGTCAAATGTTGTAATTCTGTAAAATTATAGCTGAACAATATTTTTGGTTGTTTAGTTGAATATTGAAAATATAAAATATTGATTTGAAATTAATATTTAAGTGAAAAATCTATTCTAATATGGAGTGTTAGTTGTTTCAAAAAAATCATGGATGTTTTGTAAATTTGGGTATCAAAATTATACGATTTAGAAATCTATATAATAAAATCCCCCCCTTGGACAAACCCTTAGACAAACAAGGAGACAAAGAGCGGTTCAGATTTAATCCCGCAAAAACAAACGTCCTAATTTAAACACATCCCATAAACATGTCATAAACATGGCATTATTCTTGCATTAGCATTGAATAGGTTGATTTAAACACATCCTATCATTTCCGATCATTCCTATTATTGACATATTACCATTATCTTATACTGTGTAAATATAAAAATCTATTGCCATTTTAACAGTGTCCTTCCTAAATAAATTATTATTTATCATACTTGCAGACGTGAAATATTATCATACCAGCAGCCAAATTGTATTCTATGGTCCACGTCTTCCACTTACCAATTTTATTCACTTTTTAATGCTTTTTCTTCATGTATTATTTTTGATCAAAATCCGTAATGCCTCCATAATTTCATGCTTTTGAACTGTGTTAGCTTCTTCCTACATTTTCATATTTTATGCATCCATGATGCAGCTTTTTTCTTTAATCCTTCCTACGTTAATATTCATGTGTTAATCGTGGAAATGAATATTTTAATCCTTCCTACATTAATATTTTATGCATCCATGCTGGACCAACCACGATTATGCTTATTCATGCATCCAATTAATTGTACCATATGGACCTTGGCTGTTACTATACCATATATACATCAAATTTCACCTGCTACGATTATGTTACTTTAACACACATGCTTTCATCTGCATTAAATGTTCCCATTTACCATATACGTTTCCATCTCCATTAAATGTTCCCATTTACCAATGAATTAAGTAAAATTACACAATTTCTTATTTCTTGGTAAATTACGTTTTTTTTCCTATTACTGTTACTACTACAGTATGCATTCCATATAGACTTCATACAATATCTCCTTAATAGTTAAGTTTTCATTCATACACGTCATTAATAAATCGTATATCATAAATTTATTTCCAAGACTGCCTTTAATATTTCATTTAATATTCGTATACCAGTTTTGTTCTTTCTTCAAATTTAATATTCGTCATACCCCTATTCTGCACATGTCCTATATTTGGAAATCCTAAAAACAATATTTTACTTTGTTATCAAAATATACTTTCATTCCATATTCACACCACATTTCGAAATTGGCATATTTTATGGTGAATCTGTTAAATTTGATATTTTTTGTAATTCCTTATTTGTGTAAGCAATTAATGGTATTTTTCTAAAGAAAAAATAGGTGGAACATTAACTTATATAACATATGCAATAAACTAATGCATTAACATTAACATAAATTGACAACAATTTGTTCCACCAGTCAGGTTTTTTTTTACTATAATTGGGCCATCAACAAACCCGTTCTCTATAATTCTACATAACCTCCTCTGTCACCTTTTCTCCCAACTTGACCTTCTCTTCTCTTTTAATCTCATCTCCACCCAATTCACGCATTCTGCTCACACCACTCAACATTTTTCTGCTTAACCCCAACCATTTATCTTCTCATTGGTACATTACCTTTTCTGCCCGAACATGGTTATCTGCTCTGTACTCGATGCGCAACAACAAGCAACAACAATATTTAATAATCTCATCATTCACGGAAATATTTGGGTGGATGGAGATTATATTGTTTCGAAAATTATATGTTTGCTACGTGAATACGGGGTTAATGTCATTGTGTTTAATACTCATGTAAGTGTTTATCTTTGGTGGATTATGCTTACATATTTTAATTTCAGATTATCAGTACATAACAACTACCCATGTCTTGAAGGGTAAACAAGTTTACCCCAAACCAGCCTATGCAAATTCGGAGAAGCACATGGCCAAGATAGAGAACAAGTCTAGGAAGTGAAGTATGATCCAATACGAGAAATGTGTTCATATACTCTTTAATTTAATTATCAATTCATGTTACATTGTTCATTTCGCATTACATATTTGGGATAATGCAATACTGGCCTATGAAGAGGATGCGATGTATAAACGGCAAACTACTGAATGGCCATTAAAAAGAATTACGGTAATACAATCTATTGCTTATCTTATATTTTAAATACTAAAATAAGTACTATATTCGTTTTAACCAACTGCTTATTTACTCCTATTTGCAGCTTAACTTACACTCAGCACATTGGAGTAAGGACGTAGTGATCGATAATTACACTTTTTTACGTGTACTTAAAAATATGTTTAAGTGTTGATAATAAGTTCTAATATACATGTCCTGTATCAAATTCTGTCATATTCATGTGTTTCCTCTCTACATTTGCTTTCTGTGCAAAATAATATTTCGTCGAGAATGTGGTTAGCTCAATTTTACATGATAGTTACATATGATTTTGATGATGCTTTATACCTTTTGTACTCAGTTTATGATACATACTCCCCCTTGGACAAACCCCCCCTTGGACAAACCCTTAGACAAACAAGGAGACAAAGAGCGGTTCAGATTTAATCCCGCAAAAACAAACGTCCTAATTTAAACACATCCCATAAACATGTCATAAACATGGCATTATTCTTGCATTAGCATTGAATAGGTTGATTTAAACACATCCTATCATTTCCGATCATTCCTATTATTGACATATTACCATTATCTTATACTGTGTAAATATAAAAATCTATTGCCATTTTAACAGTGTCCTTCCTAAATAAATTATTATTTATCATACTTGCAGACGTGAAATATTATCATACCAGCAGCCAAATTGTATTCTATGGTCCACGTCTTCCACTTACCAATTTTATTCACTTTTTAATGCTTTTTCTTCATGTATTATTTTTGATCAAAATCCGTAATGCCTCCATAATTTCATGCTTTTGAACTGTGTTAGCTTCTTCCTACATTTTCATATTTTATGCATCCATGATGCAGCTTTTTTCTTTAATCCTTCCTACGTTAATATTCATGTGTTAATCGTGGAAATGAATATTTTAATCCTTCCTACATTAATATTTTATGCATCCATGCTGGACCAACCACGATTATGCTTATTCATGCATCCAATTAATTGTACCATATGGACCTTGGCTGTTACTATACCATATATACATCAAATTTCACCTGCTACGATTATGTTACTTTAACACACATGCTTTCATCTGCATTAAATGTTCCCATTTACCATATACGTTTCCATCTCCATTAAATGTTCCCATTTACCAATGAATTAAGTAAAATTACACAATTTCTTATTTCTTGGTAAATTACGTTTTTTTTCCTATTACTGTTACTACTACAGTATGCATTCCATATAGACTTCATACAATATCTCCTTAATAGTTAAGTTTTCATTCATACACGTCATTAATAAATCGTATATCATAAATTTATTTCCAAGACTGCCTTTAATATTTCATTTAATATTCGTATACCAGTTTTGTTCTTTCTTCAAATTTAATATTCGTCATACCCCTATTCTGCACATGTCCTATATTTGGAAATCCTAAAAACAATATTTTACTTTGTTATCAAAATATACTTTCATTCCATATTCACACCACATTTCGAAATTGGCATATTTTATGGTGAATCTGTTAAATTTGATATTTTTTGTAATTCCTTATTTGTGTAAGCAATTAATGGTATTTTTCTAAAGAAAAAATAGGTGGAACATTAACTTATATAACATATGCAATAAACTAATGCATTAACATTAACATAAATTGACAACAATTTGTTCCACCAGTCAGGTTTTTTTTTACTATAATTGGGCCATCAACAAACCCGTTCTCTATAATTCTACATAACCTCCTCTGTCACCTTTTCTCCCAACTTGACCTTCTCTTCTCTTTTAATCTCATCTCCACCCAATTCACGCATTCTGCTCACACCACTCAACATTTTTCTGCTTAACCCCAACCATTTATCTTCTCATTGGTACATTACCTTTTCTGCCCGAACATGGTTATCTGCTCTGTACTCGATGCGCAACAACAAGCAACAACAATATTTAATAATCTCATCATTCACGGAAATATTTGGGCGGATGGAGATTATATTGTTTCGAAAATTATATGTTTGCTACGTGAATACGGGGTTAATGTCATTGTGTTTAATACTCATGTAAGTGTTTATCTTTGGTGGATTATGCTTACATATTTTAATTTCAGATTATCAGTACATAACAACTACCCATGTCTTGAAGGGTAAACAAGTTTACCCCAAACCAGCCTATGCAAATTCGGAGAAGCACATGGCCAAGATAGAGAACAAGTCTAGGAAGTGAAGTATGATCCAATACGAGAAATGTGTTCATATACTCTTTAATTTAATTATCAATTCATGTTACATTGTTCATTTCGCATTACAGATTTGGGATAATGCAATACTGGCCTATGAAGAGGATGCGATGTATAAACGGCAAACTACTGAATGGCCATTAAAAAGAATTACGGTAATACAATCTATTGCTTATCTTATATTTTAAATACTAAAATAAGTACTATATTCGTTTTAACCAACTGCTTATTTACTCCTATTTGCAGCTTAACTTACACTCAGCACATTGGAGTAAGGACGTAGTGATCGATAATTACACTTTTTTACGTGTACTTAAAAATATGTTTAAGTGTTGATAATAAGTTCTAATATACATGTCTTGTATCAAATTCTGTCATATTCATGTGTTTCCTCTCTACATTTGCTTTCTGTGCAAAATAATATTTCGTCGAGAATGTGGTTAGATCAATTTTACATGATAGTTACATATGATTTTGATGATGCTTTATACCTTTTGTTCTCAGTTTATGATACATACTCATATTTACTGAATGTCAGTCGTGTATATACTGGATCACGAAATGATAAAGCTGAAATGGATGTGCATACATGCATACAAAATGTGAACCATGTGTTCCCTTCCAAATTTCATTTTTTACTGTTTTACACTTTAAATCTGCACCGTTTTAGAACTCATTCACAATGTGCTGTATGAATTAAATTTTGTTTCCTGTTATACATTCCTACCATCTCTGGCATGCAATAAATAGCTAAAATGAAAACATAAAATTCTGCAAATGCACCGTTGTTCTATATAACAGCCAATCACTGTCAATATTCACAATCTAAAATTTAATATAGTAGTGGGTGATATAATTTAGCAGTAAATGTTTGTAATACTGGCATTGCATGTTTGTAGCCTTTAGACCTGTTGCAATTACGGAAATCAACTATAACTTTAGTTTTACAAATAATTGCATTTACGGTCATTACTTTAATTAGTCCTTCAAAATATATATACCATATAAAATTAGAGTGAAATTGTTTATATTCCATTAACATATAAAAATAAATGCATTTATTTACATTACTTTAATTAGTCCAACCAGTAAATGTTAGTAATACCCAATTTTAAAAATTCTATATCATAGAATTACCATATAAATGACATGGTTTTGTATATTTACATCTTCATAGGCTATTGCGTGTTTGCAGCCTTTATACCTGTTGCAAATACGGAAATCAAATACAATTTCATTTTACATATAAATGCAGTTAAGGACATTGCTTTAATTAGTCCTTCAATATATACTAAAATATAGTCATAATATTTAACATGTATGGTACTAATTTTAGACAGAGATGAGGTCAGTTAGAAGTAATTCATATGCACAGAAAGCAAATTAGCACCCATTTTCTTCAAATGCATGTAAAAAGCATCTAAAATTTAATTTAGCAGTGGGTGATATAATTTAGCAGTAAATGTTAGTAATATTGGCATTGCATGTTTGTAGCCTTTAGACCTGTTGCAATTACGGAAATCAACTATAACTTTAGTTTTACAAATAATTGCATTTATGGACATTACTTTAAATAGTCCTTCAAAATATACCATATAAAATTCGAGTATTAATAGTTTATATTCCATTACCATATAAAAATAAATGCATTTATTTACATTACTTTAATTAGTCCTACCAGTAAATGTTAGTAATACCCAATTTTAATAAGGCTATATCATAGAATTACCATATAAATGACATGGTTTTGTATATTTACATCTTCATAGTCTATTGCTTTAATTAGTCCTTCAATATATACTAAAATATAGTCATAATATTTAACATGTATGGTACTAATTTTAGACAGAGATGAGGTCAGTTAGAAGTAATTCATATGCATGTCCAATAAATTAGCACCCATTTTCTTCAAATGCATGTAAAAAGCATGTAAAAAGCAACCAAACTGTAAGATAATAAAATTGAGCTATGATGTGCCATAAAGATAACCAAACATTAATTGTAAAAAATTAGTAGACAAAATCAAAATATATCAAATTCATGTTAAAACAAGCAAAACAATGACATGAGGTGCGAAGCAAAGCATAGATTACATGTCGCCTATTTTTTAAATCCCATAATAAAATGATCGACAAAACTGATAACGTATAAACAAATACGATTATAGTTCTGTTAATCCATTCACTTATTTATACTTCAGTTTATGAATATGACCACTTTAGATATTGACATCAAACATATACCATTCCAGCTAATTAAATCGTGATCGAAAAAAAAATGTTGTTCCTACTGCATATGATTAGCCACCTTATATGATTATAAGAGTCACATTTGTAAACATGTGAATACATTTGCTATATTGCTACAATGTTTGATTGCCATGTGATCACTTTCTCTACTATAACCCAGTCCATTATTACATCAAAACATTTTCTGTCCTTTTAAATCTACAACTTATACCAAGTCATCTGTTCAACCCCTACTATTCTCCTCTTTTTTCTCCCTTAGTACTTCTACAATTAACTACACGCATGCATCTATACAAACACAATGCAAACTACAACACCCCGTACTCTATGCTCCCGTGCAAACTACAACACCCCGTATATGATTACTTTCACTCTAAGTATATGATTATTACAATCCACGACACACACAATTGATATTTGACATTAAAATATTGGACCACATGAAATTTTCCTTATACTCTCAACTTATTTTTTTAGTCTTTAAATGCATCATATAAGTGGTACTTGATTTTGGTGCATGATTGTTTGAAGTTATTTGGATTGAATTGGCATTGAAAGCTTGCGTGATATATGGAATCAATTTGTATGATTTTATAGCCCTTTGAATGTATGTCGTATGTTTTCTTGCCCCAAAAATGTTGATCAAAACTGGAAACAATTCAAAATAGTTCTTGCCCAATACCATTTCATGTTTTTTTATTTTATTTTTGAATGGAATTTTTAGTGATTGAAATTTATTAAGTTATAGTCTACAACACAGCTGAAATATAATAATGTATTAAAACTTGCTATAAAAGATTGATCTATACCGTTTTCATTTTCTAAAATATATGTTACATTAAATAGTTAAGGTTTTAGGAAATGGAGTAACATGCAAGTTGAAATCCGCTTGATAAATTTGTCAGTTAATTGATATTTGACATTAAAATATTGGACCACATGAAATTTTCCTTATACTCTCAACTTATTTTTTTAGTCTTTAAATGCATCATATAAGTGGTACTTGATTTTGGTAAATGATGTTCAGTTTGTAATCTAATTTTATCAGGCAAGTGGCTTAGAGTTTGATTTCATTTTTTTATGAACATTAAAATTAGTAATCTTCAACATAGGGAAATTAAATTTCTCTTCCTTTAATGTGCATTTTCCTTTCTTTACATTAATGTTATCCAATAAAACCTTGATTATATCCTTTGTTGATTCAAATCTATTTTAATCAAATGCAACCAAGGAATACAAAGAAAATAACTGATATATTTGATAATTTGAGTTTAAATTTTATACAATTCAATACAAGTCATTGCTTTTACGATTATGGCATTAAATTTCGTCCAAACATGTGTTCTACATTTCAAAACGTTGTCATTACATAAATGTTGGTGGATATTAGTATCCATGGTAAAAGTATATAATAATTTTCTGTAATTTTAATCTTTGATATAAGGCAATAGGGCATGCAGGGATATAAAGGTTTATTAAATATAGCATAGTATTTCAATCAAAATTTAATATTCGTACGATTAGCACATTTAACGTCTTTCCTTAAAAACAAAGAGTGTCATTCTCTAATGCTTTTTGAATTTCTATCAAACGTATCCAACGTCTGTATATAAAAAGAAAATACGTTTTTCTATAGCACTCTTTGAATTTCTATAAAATTTAATACCCGTATTATTTAGCATATTTGACGTCTTTACTTATAAAGAGAATACCCTATTATTGAACACAGTTTGCATTTACTAAATTAGTTGATGAACATAGTAGGAATACAACTAGATACTAAAGGATCAGCTTTATATTTTTGAAATAATTATGTACTTATGTTACATGGCATCCTAGGTTGAAAACTATCGTAACTTTCATTTTAGCATATCTTCCTCATATTATTCTTCTCTTGGTTAAAAAAAACTGAATTTCAATTAGATTTAGCCCAAAATATGTAAATTAATCATTATTTAATGAGGTCTTTATGCTAGGTCTTGCATCCGAAATTGGCGTTGTGGTTTCAACTTTGGATAGTTTGGCTTACCAAATTTTGGTCAACATGTTGTAGTTTTCTGATATAGGTGTTTTCTTATTCCACCTATAAAAATTAGGCATTTTTAAAGAAATAGTTAGTTCAATAGGATTTGAGCTTTTACTCTTGCTAGATTTCCATTTTCTAATTTGGATTCCTAAAAATATCATATAACTCCTTAGAAAGTTTTGAAATATTGCTATAATTATTTTCTTTATTTCATATAAACTATGTTTTTTTAATGTTATTTGTCTTCTTCACCCATATATAATTTGACCAAGTTGTTGTCGAGCAACTATGTAAAATCATAAATATTTGTTTCTTTGCATATTATTTAACACCATACTTTTGTTTTCAACTTTCAGTATTCCACCAATTAGGAATTGCTATTTATGAATCAACTTGCACTAATTCAGAGTTTGCCTTTTATTACGGTACCTATATTATTATCAGTATATCTTATTTAGCACTTAATAATGTTATCTTATTCCACCAATTGGTAAATGATGTTCAGTTTGTAATCTAATTTTATCAGGCAAGTGGCTTAGAGTTTGATTTCATTTTTTTATGAACATTAAAATTAGTAATCTTCAACATAGGGAAATTAAATTTCTCTTCCTTAATGTGCATTTTCCTTTCTTTACATTAATGTTATCCAATAAAACCTTGATTATATCCTTTGTTGATTCAAATCTATTTTAATCAAATGCAACCAAGGAATACAAAGAACATAACTGATATATTTGATAATTTGAGTTTAAATTTTATACAATTCAATACAAGTCATTGCTTTTACGATTATGGCATTAAATTTCGTCCAAACATGTGTTCTACATTTCAAAACGTTGTCATTACATAAATGTTGGTGGATATTAGTATCCATGGTAAAAGTATATAATAATTTTCTGTAATTTTAATCTTTGATATAAGGCAATAGGGCATGCAGGGATATAAAGGTTTATTAAATATAGCATAGTATTTCAATCAAAATTTAATACTCGTACGATTAGCACATTTAACGTCTTTCCTTAAAAACAAAGAGTGTCATTCTCTAATGCTTTTTGAATTTCTATCAAACGTATCCAACGTCTGTATATAAAAAGAAAATACGTTTTTCTCTAGCACTCTTTGAATTTCTATAAAATTTAATACCCGTATTATTTAGCATATTTAACGTCTTTACTTATAAAGAGAATACCCTATTATTGAACACAGTTTGCATTTACTAAATTAGTTGATGAACATAGTAGGAATACAACTAGATACTAAAGGATCAGCTTTATATTTTTGAAATAATTATGTACTTATGTTACATGGCATCCTAGGTTGAAAACTATCGTAACTTTCATTTTAGCATATCTTCCTCATATTATTCTTCTCTTGGTTAAAAAAAACTGAATTTCAATTAGATTTAGCCCAAAATATGTAAATTAATCATTATTTAATGAGGTCTTTATGCTAGGTCTTGCATCCGAAATTGGCGTTGTGGTTTCAACTTTGGATAGTTTGGCTTACCAAATTTTGGTCAACATGTTGTAGTTTTCTGATATAGGTGTTTTCTTATTCCACCTATAAAAATTAGGCATTTTTAAAGAAATAGTTAGTTCAATAGGATTTGAGCTTTTACTCTTGCTAGATTTCCATTTTCTAATTTGGATTCCTAAAAATATCATATAACTCCTTAGAAAGTTTTGAAATATTGCTATAATTATTTTCTTTATTTCATATAAACTATGTTTTTTTAATGTTATTTGTCTTCTTCACCCATATATAATTTGACCAAGTTGTTGTCGAGCAACTATGTAAAATCATAAATATTTGTTTCTTTGCATATTATTTAACACCATACTTTTGTTTTCAACTTTCAGTATTCCACCAATTAGGAATTGCTATTTATGAATCAACTTGCACTAATTCAGAGTTTGCCTTTTATTACGGTACCTATATTATTATCAGTATATCTTATTTAGCACTTAATAATCTTTTCATTAGGTAAATGGATGCAAACATATGATATCACAAGCCTATGAAGCATTAATTACTCAACATCAAATATGAAGTAAAATTGTAGTGTTGTGATCACATTACACTTCACAGGAATGTCTAATTTGCAAGAACAAAAAAAATACTTTATCATTCATATACACATTTAATTGTTTAGAAATATCATTTAACTGTTATGTTATTAATATACTTCAATGCTTTTTGAAATTATTCCACGAAATGTAATAAAATTCTCTCCATGGAGTTTTAGCAAATTGTAAGAGCTAGAAATTTTTATATGATTAATGTCTTCACATAGTGTATTTATGTTAATGTTCAAAAAGATGCATGGAAAGCTTGCAAGCCCAGCAAGCAAAAGGTTTATGAGACAGAGCTTTATATCTGTTTACATAATATTTGTGGCACAACGGTCCATACGCGAAGCGCGAGCCGTGATCATGCGTGAAGCGCATGCCATCATCACGCGCAAAGCGCGTGCCCTGATTACGCGCGAAGCGCGTGCCATCATCACGTGCGAAGCACGTGCCGTTACGCTCTTCGCGCGAAGCGCATGCCGTTACGACCACGCGCGTGCAAACTACAACACCCCATACTCTATGCTCCCGTGCAAACTACAACACCCCGTACTCTATGCTTCCGTGCAACGCACGGGTTTCCACTCGTTATAAAATAAAAAAGGGAGTTGTGTTATGATAAAAAAATAAAATAAAAACCAAGTTTGAAAATGGTTAAATAAAATTTATTGAGTGACATTATAATATTAGGTTTTGGTGTTTAATTATGGAATTTGGAGGAAGTGGGTATTTAATCATATTAAATGACTAAATAAGAAGTTATGGTGGAAATGCATCCAAATTGCGGTTAATTTGAGGAAAATAAATTCAATAACATGCTTAGGTTATTAAGTAAGTAATAAACGCCTTTTGAAGCTAAATTTGTACTAAATAAAAATAATTAGGAGGAATTAGATTCAAATTTAATTTTTGAATGTAAATAAATTTAATAAATGGAAACTAAAGTCTTTATAAACATTATAAGGTGCAAATTTGAGTAAAATAAGTATTTGTAAGTTCTGAATGCAATTTATTGGAAAAAATGCAATATATGAGCAAACAATGAATTTTTCAGAAACCATGTTTCTTTTTTCCGAATATAATTGAGTTAAAAGAAGAATGCAAAAAATGTAAACGCTAATGAAAAATCAATATTTATATGTTAAAATAATATTAGTAGGAATATATAGATTTGTTTGTTTCAAAATATTGTGTTTTGTACAATTTTAACATCAAGTTGTAGGTTTTGTACGTAAAGTGAAAAAAGTATACATTTTTGATGTAAATCTATAAATGTTAGTTGTAAAATAAACAATCGTATGCTAAAATAATTTTTGTATGTTTGTATGTTCATTAATATTAAAACAAAACAATTTAAATAATTTTGGTGTTAAGAAATGTAAGTTTTTAACAAAAGAAGTTAAAATTTAATGTTTGTTAGGGAAAATGTAATTTTGTATCAGTATGATCAAATTTGTGTTGAAAAGAGTAAAAAATATTTTAAAAATATGATTGTGTGTTTTATAAAAGTTGAGTAATGTGAATATTTGAAAAATAAATCTTAAAATATGAAGAAATAGTGTAGCCCTGAAGCGAAGGACAGGAACGAGCGGAATCAGTGTGCTCCAATTTCTGGCCTTGCACCGACCATCCAGCAGACCATGGACTAAACGGCCACTGCCTGAAAGGGTTGGGTTAAAGGATGTGTAAATTGCAACATTTAGGCCTAAACTAGTGATAATCCTCTAACTAGGTCCTTAATTATACTTAATCTTTATGTATCCGTTTATGAAGGATCTGGAGAGAAAAAAAATTGTATGGACTTCTTCTCTCAAAAAGAATGCATTCTTTTTCTTCCCAGAAGGAACTTGCAGAAAATGAGAGGAGGAAACCTCTTGCAAACTAAATTCTCAAGCTCCGAAGCTCAATCAAAAATGTAAAATAGGATCTAAACCAAGAGCTCAGATAGGACATCACTTCAAAACCTCAATTTTATCTCAGTTTTGTTTCAGATTTGCAAAGATAAGTCATTGTGTGAAGAATTTCTTTCTTGCATGTCAATATCGTGTAAATTATTGGTGCTAAAGCAAGAAAAAGGGCCTCCAAGCATCCAATTTAATCCAAATTCAAGTAATTTTGAGCATATCTTTTGCTACAAACCCAAGGTGAGCTTTTCTCTCACAAATTCTAGTTTTGATTCAAGTTCAAAATGTTGATTTTGAGTGGTTTAAGTAGGAAATTTTCTGTTGTAAAATGATTTTTACAAACAGCTGTAAACACGGCCTGAGTATATGCTTGAGACAACGAATCTTTTTCGTTTCTAAACTACATTCATTGATTCTTTTTGCATATGAAATATAAACTTTTGTACTATATGCAGAGTTATTTTAACGTCATTTTGAGGTCAACTGCTCAACTGAAACACGCCTCAAGGTTTAACCCGCGAATGTTTAGTGCTTGTGTTTTGAACAACTGCAAATATGGTCTGAGGCCATGTTTGAGACAATATATCTTCTTCTTTTCTTAACGAAATTCATTGATTCCTTTAGCACCTGAAAGATAAGCTTTTGTATCATATGCATAGCAATACTAATGTCATTCTGAGATCAATTTCTCACCTAATACATGCCTCAAAGTTGAACTCGCGAGTGTTTTCATGCCTGAGTTTTGAAATGCTGCAAACATGGCCTGAGTCCATGTTTAAGACACCGTATCTTCTTCGTTTCTTAACGAAATTAGTTGATTCTTTTTACATCTGAAAGACAAACTTCAGTAATATATGCATAGAAATTTTTATGTCATTGTGAGGTCAACTGCTTACATGAAACATGCCTTGAAGTTGAACCCACGAGTGTTTTTAGACCTGCGTTTTGAACAATATCAAACATGGCCTGAATCCATGTTTGAGATAGTGTATCTTCTTCATTTCATAATGAAATTCATTGATGCCTTTTGAAATTGAAAGATAAAGTTTTGTTTTATAGGAACACTTATTTTCATGTCATTTTGATGTCAACAAGTCACCTGAAACACACCTGAAAGATGGACCTAGGAAAGTCTCATGCCTAGGTAAAATGCGGCTTTTTTTTAATCTACATGTTGCATCATGGTTTTGTGAACTTTGTTTGCGGTTTTCGGCTTAATATTGATGATCAACCCAATTACATATCTTGAGTATTCCATTTCATAACTGATCTCTTCTCAAATCATACATGTTTTATTTGTTTTGGCATAGTTTGGATGAAAGATTATAGGGTAGATCTAAAGTGCACCGCATCATTTTGTTCATATATTAAACTTTGTTTCATAAGAATGTTTGTCGTTCTTCGACCATGAATAAGCCTTGATTTTCCGCTAATCCATGTTGAGGTTTTAGTGAATTTTGGATAATTCGTTATATGATGTCTTCTTTGTGATTCCAAGCACACGTGTACATATTTTCTAACTATATTTTTATTTAAAAAGAGTTTAGTAATATATTTATTGTTTAAGAAAAATATTTAGTAAAGCGATTTTATATATAAATATACTATTACTAATATTTCTAAAATATAAATGTAACAACTCGTATTTTAATAACGTGTTACAGCATAAATCAAGGCAGAATTAATTTTTAAAATAAGAATCAAGGGCAACGGGTTACGCCATTACGTTCGTCTCGGAATTCTGCTTGGAAACGAGTCTGAGTTTTCGAAAATCGGAGTCCGTATGACCAAGTTATGACCCTTCAAAGTTTCAGAAATTTCAAGTTCAAAAACAGCTCAGAATTCGAATTCAAACCCCAGAACGGACTGGGCGGGAAATTTCCCGCCCAGACTAGGTCGACCTGGGGGTCGACCATAGTGTCGACCTACCCAGGACCAGGTCGACCTGGGGGTCGACCTGGGTGTCGACCTGGGTGTCAACCTGGTTGCCGAGCCCATTTTTGAGTCAGAGTTCACTCTGATGTTTCTGGTCCGATTTCTGTCTAAATTCGTTGGCCTGACCCTATATAAACAGCCCCTAACTCTAGTCTCTCTACACAAATTCTCTCTGGTCTTATGCTGCTAAAACTCTGGTTGAAAAGTTAGAGAAAAAGGAATTGCTTCTTCTCCAACAAGGCTACGTGTAGAGTATTGTTGTTTGGGGGATTTCTGTTAGACTCGAGATTCAACATCGCCTCTTTGTTTTCTAATTCTCAAACCACGATCTGTAAGCCCCAGTTACTTTTAGATCTAAACTTTAAACTTAATATGGATATGTTGTAAATTGAAATTGAACCTAAGTATGATAATTATCTTGGATCTGTCATTGTATATCTTGGGTCTATTATTGTTCCTTTTGGATCTATTATTTTGTATCTACTATTATTCACCTTGGATCTATTCATCTTGAATCTTGACTTGTGGGAATATTTATATGAAATTGATTTGGGTCCTAAACATGTTGTAAACCTAAACCCCTCATGTCCATGATGTTAACATGCCTGTGATGTTGAATTAGTTGTTATTCACAAGTTTGGGGTTATTATCTTATGTCAACTGTTACCATGACTATCACCCTATTTTGCTAGGTTAGATATTTGAGACCACTATTCCATATGCCAGTATTGTTGTAGTCATTTATCTCAAGTTATACCATGCTTGACTTATAATCACTTTTGCCACCTTATGCCCATTCTTTCTATGTTATTCCCTAATTAGATTTGTTTGTATCGATTCGAATTCACGTGCGATGGGAATACGATTTGGGTAGTTTAGGCAAACCTGAATTTACTGTAAACTTGAAACGTGAACATTGTTATAACTTGAACCTGGATATGGACATGAACTTGACACGATTTGACATGAAACATGACATGAAAACATGACATGAAAACTTGACATGAATTTAGACTCGAAACTTGAACCTGGACATGACACTTAGAATAAACTTGAAAATGGCCAACTCGAGGTTGGGTTGAGTTTGCAGTGTAAATCTGCCCGGAACCGCCCGGCGAATCTAGTGACTGCAAACAATAGGATCCAATGTGGGTAGTTGGTCATATCGCACCTAAAACCCGAGGTTAGACTATGTTGTGGTGTAAATCTGTCCGGAACCGCCCGGCAAAATCCAGTGACCACAACAACTAGTCTAATGTGAGAGGTTGGGGTGCATTAATGAATGTATGCTACAGGGTAGGGTTAAGTCATGAACCACTTGAATATACTTAACCAATTTGACACGATGATTTGATAGGGTTAAGTCATGAACCGCTTGAACACACTTAACCAACTTGATACATGATTTGGATAGGGTTAAGTCACAAATTTGAATGACAACACTTAACCCATTAGAAACCCTAGTTACGCGGTCCTTTTCAGCAGTAACCCACTTAGATGTATCACGATACCCTGGGACTAGGCAGGGTGGGGCATGATTACTGGGCTGATTGTAAGCGACCAGAACGACGACTGAGTAGGTGCGCCATTGTAGGTTCAGGCGGACTATGGTCGTGCACGTAGTCCGGAGTTGAAAAAGCAGGCATTGGGCACCAGTAGGTTTACACTGTGCGTGCTTGATTCGTGTCGGTGGTTGGCACCCTAGGGCTTGATACACCCTATGGTGGACCTAGCACAGGTGACTACATTTTGTGATTGGGCCGTATGACACAGACACATGACGAGCTAGAACTTGTAGGAAGCCGATCGATTAGTAGATCGTACTGTAGGACCCCGTAATGGGTCACTTCATGATATTGGGCCAAGGAATCATTTCATGGTTAATACTTGACATGGGTTAGAATACTAGTACAGTTGGTGCAGCGATTCTTGAATATGCGATGCTAGACTTGATTTATCTTGTTATCTTAGTTATCTTACCAGACTTATCATCACCCCTATGTTTACTTTCCGTTTACTCATGTCTTGTTAACTTTACTAGTTTTTATACTGAAAGTCACTAGGACTTACCAGTCTTTATGACTGACCCTTTTTCTTTCGCCTCCTTTTCTTTCGTCCCCCCCCCCCCAGGTTCTCAGGGAGGAAACGCTAGCTCTTAGCTTGGATTCAGCTTGCTTTCTGTCAGCTCATGTACGGTTTGGTCTTGAGCTATGCTATGGCTGCACTTCTGCTATTTTTGGGGAATAATTTACTTTTGTTATCCTAAGTTTATGCTTCTTTATTTAGAACTTGATGTAATGGAATAATTTGTACTTTGGATATATGAGGTTTTGACTCTTTTCTTGAAAGTAATGAAATTTGGTTTTTAATTTCTACCGCTGCTTTATTTATGTTCTGCCTTGTGATATCTCTATGTATGTTTACCTGGATAATACTCCACCAAACTAGTGCATTCCCTTTGTGAGTGACCCTAGCGGAGGTGGGGTGTTACAATAAAGAAATTTTCTAAATTGATTTCTTGAAATACTTTATGAAATTCTTTTTAAACCCCAATTTTCTCAAAATATATTTTCCTATATAATAGCACACAATTTTGCACCCTTCGAGAGAACGAGGTTGGAAGTTAAACGATTTAGTAAACCATGTGGTATAGGACATATAGATTCATTATTCGGGTAACTCCAGATTTGTTTTTTCGAAGCTATTGTGTTTCTGTGTTTCTTTTCCTAATACAGAATTGACTTGCGGGTGTAAACTGATGAGTGAGAATGTGTGGTATGGAACACATGATTACCATTATTCGGGTTACTAACTGAGGGTGTGTTACACATTTTGTGGGTAATTGATAAAACTACCTGAAGAGGTGTCAGCTACCTTGTCCTTTATGACAAAACTACTTGGCGAAGGTGTAGGCGACCTTGTCATATTGGAAAAACTACTTAGGGAGGTGTTAGAGACCTTGTCCTTGTGACGAAACTACTCGAGGAAGGTGTCAACGACCTTGCCTTAGCCGACAAAACTGCTTGGAGGAGATGTATGTGACCTTGTCCTTATGATGAAACAGCTCGCGAAAGGTATAGCGACCTTGTCCTGGCCATTATATTCTTTTCGGATACGATCTGAGTTATTTACTAAATTCTGAGTTTTCTTTATGATTTCACCATTTGAGATGATTATTATAGATATATGGTGATTTTATTTCATTGTTTTGAACTATTAAATGAGTTCATGTGTTTTGTGATTTCTGGGATTTGAACTCTTAACTGAGTTCCATGAGTTTTGTGATTCGTATAAATTATCTGATTTTTCGTATTTCTTTGATTCCTCAGTTTTCCATCCTATGCTTATGAAATTCTTAATTGTAACTATCCAAATTGTAGAACTTGGGTAGTCAGTGTTGATGGAAACATCTGAGCTTATATTCGTGGAATTCACGAGTAAATTAAGTATGAACTTGTTAATTTATTATTTGGGAAATCTGTTGATACGAGTTCATATTTTTCCTTTTTGATGGAAAGGAATCATCTCTTATGTGTCTTGAATTCATTTATTAGTACGAGATTCCTAACCTTACAAAAATGAATTATTATCTTAATGACAATATAGCTCATTTATCCTATTATACTGATATGTTTAAACTAGTCCGACCCGTGTATTTATTTCTCGGGTCAGACCGAGCTGTAGGTTAAGTCATATAGCGTTGCTTAGCTGTCCCACCATGGGTTTACTTATCGACTTTTGGACTAGTTCGCATAGTTTTTGTGTATCTACCATATGGACATCATCGACTTAGTTGTAGTTATTCTTTTTAGTGTGTACATAATGTATACTTGTATATGGTGGTTATGCCACCACTTTTGTACGACACCATGTATTATATTTGATTTATATGTATATCTGTGACGGTGTTTACTGTTCTGTGATCTATGATTATTATATATGTCATATTTTATTCTGGATAAATCCTATAGCCACTTTAGTAATGTATTAGGAAAATATTAAGTATGTCGAACCACTTGAGGTAAAAAAAATCATAGCATATTTTCGACGTACTTAAGACTTGTTTAATGCGGGACTACGAGTGGTCACTCCTAAACAGTCATATTCTCCAAATTAGCAGTTGACCTTACTCGGTAATGCACTTTGTTAATATGGGTCTTGTGATGGGGCATTACAACTTGGTATCAGAGCTAAGTTCAAAACAAAATGTGATAAAGCACAGAATAGTTTACATACTATAGCATATCAAAGAATAATATGAGCGATAACATCGTCCCTAATCAAAGTCGACATCAATTATGCCCTTAAATTTTTTGTGTCCTTTGAGGATGGATAGTGGGAATATTTCTAGGAATATTTTATTCATAGTATTCCATGAGTTAAATTCTATTATTAGTTGTTTGTCTTTGTGGAAAATCCTTATATTGTCGAATCCTTTTTGTGTATAATATCTCGGATTTGTACTTGATGGAACTTGAAATCATGTCCCTTTGTATGTATTTGCTAATTGGGATAATAAATAAAATGGGATGTGTAACACCCCGCGAATTCTATAATTGTGAAATTAACAAATTAAAGTATAATTAATTTGAAATCAAAGAACTAAGGGAAACGGGATACGCCATTGCGTTCGTCTCGGAAAAATACGCGAAATAGAGTCCGAGTTTTCGAAAAACGGAGTCCGTATGAAGAAGATATGGCCTTCGGAAGTTTCTAAATTAAGTTTAAAATTCAAGCAGAATATAATAGCTCAGAAAATCAAGTTTAAATTCGAAAATGGGGCCCAACGGGCCAGGGCGGAAAAACACCCGCCTAACGCCCCAGGTCGACTGGGCTGTCGACCTGGTCTAACCAGGTCGACAGGGCTGTCGACAGGCATGTCGACCTGGTCCAGAGCCAGGTCGAACCCAGTCCAACCTGGCTGGCCTATTCTATGTTGGCCGATTTTCTGTAGTCTGCTTTGTCATTAGGGCTAGGTGGCAGGCTCTAATTGGTCTCTCTTGCGAATGAATGGCTACGATCAATCCAAGCAACATCAATGGTCCTAATCAGTTTATAACCTCTATAAAAACAACCCTAGACTAACCCTAATCTATTCATTCAAAAATAAGAACAAAGCCGCCATGTTGCTGAGGAACGACTAGGGGTAGCCATCAATTGGAGAGAGGATTAGGAGGAAAATTCTAAGGCATAAAGCAACCTAAACAAATCAAATCAACAAGGAATCGCATCTCCAAAACCCTAAATTGGAGAGTTCGCCATACAATTGTAAGTAGAGTATTATTGTGGTATGAACAAATAATTGTGTTGGTTTGTATGCTTGAATTGTGGCAATAAAGTAATTCATATTTGTGCGTTCTTATCGATTTGGAATATTGTATACGTTTGGATGTTCTCGAATTATGTTATTCAATTATGAAAAACTACATGCGGTAGTTTTATGCAAGTATACGTTTGGAATATTTCGCAAATTATGTAATCCATGTTGAAGCTACATGTATGTAGTTGATTAATTGAAATTCATGCAAGTTTGAGGTTTTGCTACTATGCCATCATAATGTGTATTTTCATACAAACATCGTTTTTGTGAAGTAATTGGAATAAGTTTGGGTATCATAATTCATATGAAACTATGTTGAAATTTTGGCATCATGTATTAAGCCATGCTTTTGTACTAGAAAACCTATTTGCAAACTTATGAATAGGATTAGGCTATGATTGATATTTTGCATAATTGAAATTCATATTGTTAACAAGGATTATATGATGACATATGTGGTACATAGCTAGGTTAGATTCAAAAACCCTTTTTGCAAGACTAAAGTAAAAATCATGATTTCATGTTAGAAATATTTATGCCATGGTTATGTGAACAAATTTAACTATACTTATGCCATGCTTATGTTTGACATTATGCCATGCTTATGTTAGAAATATTTATGCCGTGCTTATGTTTGACATTATGCCTGAAATAAAAATATAGGTTTATGTTGTAGTTAGGCCTATGTGTCAATAGTGATATTCTTAACTTAACTACAAGTTTACATGCTTTGATTCATGTCACCTATGCTTTATGACCAAAGTATATGTTACCACTATGCAAGTACACCAGTTTCTATTTTGTATTTCCAACGTCATATTGCAAGTTCATACGCTCACCTTCCCCTTTTTGTGTATGTAATCACGCTTTAAGCCTCCCCTTTTCGCATGGCTAAATTGGGCTTTAAAAGGCTAAGCCCAATATATATATAATAAACGGACGTGTAAAACGGGGGAAAATAACGTTGGGTTAAAATTACTAATGAATGAAAATATAAAATAGAAGGGCCCAAGTTCAAGTATGGGTTGGGCCCATGATTGGTGTAACCTTTACACCATTAACTTAATAATGGGCCGCAAATATTTACATATAAGAAATAAAGAAGAATGACAAAATATGTAAATGTAGAACATACGATGTGTTTAACCCGAGGTTGGATTGAGTTGTGGTGTAAACCTGCCCGGAACCGCCCGGCTGTCCAGTAGTCACAACAATACCTATCCAATGTGGGAGGTTAAACATGGAGCCCAATAAGGACCCGAGGTTAGACTGAGTTGTGGCGTAAGACTGCCCGGAACCAACCGGTAACAGGCAGCCACAACAATACCTGTCTAATGTGAGAGGTCAGGGCCTTAATAAGACAATTAAGGCCGAGTCAGGATTGTTAGGATTAAGTGAACTAAAGACTTAATCAAAATGAAACATGCTAAACTAAACGGACTGGTGGGGGTTAGGTTAGAAAACACTTAACCAACTTAGCATGTTGGCTAGAGATAGAAAACCTAGTAACGGGGGACCCTTTTCAGCAGTAACCCTAGAAGGTGTATCAGGATACCCTGAAACTAGGCAGGGTAGGGCACGATTACTGGGCTGATTGTAAGAGGTCAAATCGACGGCGGTGGTGTAGCAGTGTAGGTTCTAACGGGGTGCGGGCGTGCACACACTCCGGCGCAGAAAAATAAGGCACTGGACACCAGTAGCATACCTGTGCATTCTAGGATTGTGTCGGGCCGCCACCACGGGACTTGATACACCCTATGGTGGGACCAGCATAGGTAACTACAACATCGGGGGCCGTAAGACACATGTAACTATGCGAGTAGGAGCCGATCATCATAGAATGGATCACATCACCCTGATTATGGGGTGCCAGTTGGGAACTAGTTTATATGGGTTCAGAGATTAACATGGGGTACGATAGTATATTCGACCCTAGACAACTTAACCAAGTTTATAGTGCTTGCCCACTTCTTGTTTATACTTATCACACCCAGTTCTTTATTCATAGACAGAATAGTACTTGACTTACTCAGGCTTTATGTCTGACTCTATTTTTCTTTCGTCTTCTTTTCTTCCGTTCCCCCCCCCCCCAGGTCCACAGGGAGGGAACACAGCAGCTTAACCAGCCTTACCATCCAGCTTGAAGAAGAGAAATGTATTGCTTGGACCTTTTCGTTTGAACTATGGCTTTGGACAATCACTATGGGCTTTTGCAGTTTCTCTATGTTTTATTTATGCTTCTTTAAATAATGTACTCAAGACAGATTATGAAAGTGTTATGTTATGTTTTGGAAAAAGATGTAAGACAATCATGGTGATGTTTTGTAACACGTATTTGCTTTTATGAAATAAAAGTTGTTGTTTTTCCGCTGTTTACAAATATGTGTTCTTATATCTGTCTTGTATATCTGTGACTTATACTTATAAACCTCCACCAAAATTAGGGCATTCCCTTTGAGAGTGACCCTAACGGAGGTGGGGTGTTTCACTTGGTATCAGAGCATATGTTTACCAGATAAGATAAAAAGTTTTGAAAAATTGTTTTCAAAAAGGAAATTTAAAGAAGCATTTTTAAAAAGAAAAATATTATTTTATTTTAAAAAAGGCAAAGTCCACTCCCCAAAGCCATAGGTACTATCTCTTATCCTTCGTTTTGAATCTATCCTTTTTGTTTCAGCATGTACGAAGATCTTAACTTGCCAGAAGGGGTGCCAATACCTGGTTGGTTTAGACGGTTCTTAGAAGCAAGGGCCACTCAGCCAGGTCCTACCATTCCTCCTCCCCCAGCTACAGGAAATCATCCAGCTGCAGCGGCACCTTTTCCTCCACCTCCTCCTCGGGGAAACACGTTTGCTAAGATATGTAAAGATTTTAAAGCTATGGGAGGAAAGGATTTCCATGGAACTGAGTCCTTCGTGGGAGCTAGAAATTGGCTGAAAGAAACGGAGGACCTATTCATCATCTTTGAGGTAGAAGATAGACAAAAAGTACAATTGGCAGTATGGCTATTGAAGGGCGAGGCTTCCTACTGGTGGGAAGTCACTAATGCTGAAAGACCAGTGGAGACATGGGAGGACTTTAGGGCAAGGTTTGAGACTAAATTTCTCTCAGATGCGGAAAGAAGTTTGCAGTTGGAAAAATTCTTATTTCTTAAACAAGGGGACAAGACAGTCAGAGAGTATGTGAATCAGTTCGATGAGCTGGCTAGGTTTGGGCTTGACCTAGTCAACACCCCGCACAAGAAGGCTCTCCGTTTCGTCAAAGGGTTGAACGAGCCATTACACAGTTTGGCCATGACCCATATACCCATGGGAGCCACGTATGAAAGATTGGTGCAAATGGCATTGCTGAATGAGGAGGATAAGGGCAAGAAGAAAGAGGGTTTGCAGCCCAAGAAGACAGACTTTAAGAAGGGCGGGAAAGGCAACAAAGAGAAGAGGAAGTGTAATTTCTGTGGCAAAGTGGGGCACTTAGTAAAGGACTGCCGGAAAAAGAAGGCCAAGGAGAATGGTGGGTGCTTTTCTTGCGGTGAGACAGGCCACAGGGCTAAGGACTGCCCAAAGAAACGAGGACAGGGGCAGAGGGCTGGATCCACCCCAGGGGCACAGGTTCATGTGCTGGAAGCGCCACCTCTGCAACAGCGAGGTATAAATACTTCTGTAGAAAGTGTAGTTTATCTTTATGATCACCCCGTTCGCACTTTATTTGATTCTGGCGCATCACACTCCTTTATCTCGTCTGCTTTAGTAGAATCTCTGCACCTAAAAACTAGTATGGTAGAGGACCCCTTAATTGTTTCAAACCCAATTGGGGGCCCAGCTCATTTGTCTATGATCTGTTTGGGATTGAAAATTTCTATTCTAAGTGTAGAATTTCAATGTAGTGCCTTTGTTTTGGACTTTTCGGGGTATGGTTTGATTTTGGGTATGGATTGGCTATCCAGTAATGGGGCCATCCTTGATTGTGAGAAAAGGGTTGTTAGGCTCCTAACCCAGCTCGGTAATACTTTGGAAATTTCTTGTAATCCCTAGTATGCGGTTATGCTTAGTTATCTTGAATCGCTAGATGCCTCTGTTGAAAATTTGCAATCAGTTAGAGTGGTCCGGGAATATCCGGATGTCTTTGAAGAGGTGAAGGGCTTGCCTCCGAAGCGGGAAATAGACTTCCGCATATATCTTGTAGATAATGCAAAGCCCGTTGCGTTGCCCGTTAGACATATGGCTCCACGAGAAAGGAAAGAGCTCAGTAAACAGATTAAAGAGCTTCTAGAAAAGGGGTTCATTAGGAGGAGCATTTCAGAATGGGGCGCTCCAGTGGTGTTCGCTACAAAGGCGGATGGTTCACTCCGTCTATGTGTTGACTATAGGGAGCTCAACAAGCTAACGAAAAAGAATAGGCACCCTCTCCCTAGAATTGACGATTTGTTTGACCAGCTTGTAGGAGCGTCTGTTTTCTCCCAACTCGATTTAGCAACCGGTTTTCATCAGCTAAGGGTGGCTGAAGATAGCATCGATAAAACGGCGTTCAGAATCCCAGATGGTTTCTTTGAATGGCTTGTCATGCCTTTCGGCTTGACAAATGCACCTGCTTACTTCATGGACCTGATGAGTAGGGTATTTAGAGATTTCCTCAACAAATTCGTAGTGGTCTTCGTAGATGATATCCTTATCTTCTCAAAGAGTGAAGAGGAACATGCTCAACACTTAAGGGCAATCATGGAAACTTTGCGAGTCCATCAACTAAAAGCCAAGTTCTCCAAATGCCACTTTTGGAGAGAAGAGGTGAGGTTCCTTGGGCATATAGTATCCAAACAAGGGTTAGCAGTGGACCCCGCTAAGGTAGTGGCGGTACAAGATTGGAAGACACCAAGGAATGCAACTGAGGTCCGAAGCTTTCTAGGACTAGCAGGTTTCTATCGAAAGTTTATAAGGGATTTTGCGAAAATCTCAGCTCCACTCACGAAATTGACCAAGAAGAATCTAGTGTTCAATTGGGACTTGGATTGCGAGTTTGCTTTCCAACGACTGAAAAGGGCTCTTACAACAGCCCCAGTTTTGACGCTGCCAGATGGGAGCAAGATGTTCACTGTTTATACGGACGCATGTGGGACAGGGCTAGGCGCCGTCTTAATGCAAGAAGGAAGGGTAGTAGCTTATGGCGGGAGGCAGTTGAAAGTACACGAAAAGAACTACCCAACCCACGATCTTGAGTTAGCCGCCATCGTCTTTGCACTCAAGTCTTGGCGACACTATCTCCTAGGTGAGAAGTTCGAACTTTACACTGACCATAAATCGTTGAAATATCTTTTCTCGCAGAAAGATCTTAACTTGAGGCAACAAAGGTGGATGGAGTTTCTTGCCTCGTACGATTTCGAAATCTCCTACACTCCGGGCAAAGGCAACGTAGTGGCAGACGCGTTGAGTCGAAAGAAATTGACCCTAAGCCCGTTGTTTGTTGAAAGACAAAGCCTAGAGTTTATAGCTAGCTTCGACTTTAGGCCTTCCTCCGACTTCGTACCAGGCTTGCTAGCATCTCTCGAAGTGCGCCCAACTTTAGTGGATTCAGTAGGGGCAGCACAACGTGAAGACACTCAGCTTGTGGAAATGATTGATAGGCTAATTAGGGGTGAGACTTCAAGTCACCTCAACAGATACTCCATTGACGATAAGGGTTTACTAAGGCGAGACGGAAGACTATGCGTCCCACAGATAAAAGATTTAATAAAGAAGGTTCTCGAGGAAGCACATCACTCAAAGATGACGATACACCCAGGCGGAGATAAAATGTACAAAGACATAAAAAGGACTTTCTTCTGGAACGGCATGAAAAAGGACGTGGCAGAATTCGTTTCTAAGTGTATGGTGTGCCAACAGGTTAAGGCGGAACAGAAAAAGCCTGGCGGACTACTACATCCTCTAGAGGTCCCGCAGTGGAAGTGGGATAGCATCTCAATGGACTTCATCGATGGGCTGCCTAGGTCTAGGAGAGGCAACACTAGCATTTGGGTAATAGTGGATAGGCTTACTAAAAGCGCCCACTTTTTACCTGTCAAAAGTAAAAGAACTGCCTCATCCCTAGCATCACTTTACCTCAAGGAAATCGTTCGACTCCATGGAATACCATCTAGCATTGTTAGTGACCGAGACCCCATCTTCACCAGCGAGTTTTGGCGGAGTCTGCAAGAAGCAGTAGGAACGCAGTTATGCTTGAGCACAGCCTATCATCCCCAAACCGACGGCCAAACAGAGAGAGTGAACAGAGTTTTGGAAGACCTTCTAAGACTGTGCGTCCTTGACTTCGGAGGGACATGGGAAGACCACCTTCCTTTGGTGGAATTTGCCTACAATAACAGCTATCAAGCAACCATCGGAATGGCGCCCTTCGAAGCTTTATATGGAAGACCGTGCCGATCACCCACTTGTTGGTGGGAGTCCACGGATAAGCTCATACTTGGACCAGATATGATCCGAGAGACATCAGAGAAAGTAGACTTAATACGAAGAAGGATGAAGACGGCCCAAGACAGACAAAAGTCCTATGCCGACAAAAGGAGAACTGACCTTGAATTTGAAGTTGGAGACAGAGTTTTTCTCAAGCTATCACCGCTAAGGAACGTTGTTCGTTTTGGAACCACAGGAAAACTGGCACCAAGGTTCGTAGGGCCATTCCCTATTATCGAGAAAATTGGGAAAATGGCCTATAGATTAGAGCTACCCGAGAAGTTGGCTGGAGTCCACAACGTTTTTCACGTTTCACATCTCCGAAAATGTCTACATGAGTCTGCTGAAGTGGTAGAGCCAAATATCCTCGAAGAGGCCGAAGTGGAACGCGAAGCAACCATAAGAAAAGTTCCAACCTGCATCTTAGAAACGGAAGTGAAGAAGCTACGCAACCGCGAAGTCAAGCTCGTCAAAGTTCAGTGGAGCGACGCCGAGGGAGACGCGACTTGGGAAACTGAAGCTAGAATACGCACTGCCTACCCTTTTCTGTTCGAGGGTACATCCTTGATCTTTCCTTTTCCTTAAGTTGCGCCTTTATCTATCTTTTTAGGTATATTTCCTCGACCTTATCTTTTAGGTAGAAACCCTTTGGATGGAAACATGTAGTTGAAACATGTTATGGATGATGGTTGCAAGTGGTTGCAAGTGATTGCTAGTGGTTGCTCGTGGTTGCATATACACACACAATCTAGGTTTTAGATCGGCTCAGTCACTTCATATTGCATATGCATATATGTTTGCATTCGTATATGGTTGAACTTTAATGTGTTGTCATATGGATGTTGCATTTGTATTGAATGATTGTGCACTCATGTAGAATCAAGAATAGGAAAATTTGCATACATAATGGATTCATGGCACTTACATAATTCGCATTAAGGAGGTCAACTGAATCAGTAGACCGCCTGATTTTGCATTAGATAAGTTCATATACACACACTTCGCATTTGATCATGAAGCATTAGAAGTCTTTTAAGGACAATGGATGCTCGTGTTTGATGGATGAGTAGATGGATGATTGGATGTTAGGATATACATTCCTCCTAACTTGAAGATTTCGGGGACGAAATCCTTTTAAGTGGGGGAGAATGTAACACCCCGCGAATTCTATAATTGTGAAATTAACAAATTAAAGTATAATTAATTTCAAATCAAAGAACTAAGAGAAACAGGATACGCCATTGCGTTCGTCTCGGAAAAATACGCGAAATAGAGTCCGAGTTTTTGAAAAACGGAGTCCGTATGAAGAAGATATGGCCTTCGGAAGTTTCTAAATTAAGTTTAAAATTCAAGCAGAATATAATAGCTCAGAAAATCAAGTTTAAATTCGAAAATGGGGCCCAATGGGACAGGGCGGAAAAACGCCCGCCTAACGCCCCAGGTCGACTGGGCTGTCGACCTGGTCTAACCAGGTCGACAGGGCTGTCGACAGGGCTGTCGACAGGCATGTCGACCTGGTCCAGAGCCAGGTCGAACCCAGTCAAACCTGGCTGGCCTATTCTATGTTGGCCGATTTTCTGTAGTCTGCTTTGTCATTAGGGCTAGGTGGCAGGCTCTAATTGGTCTCTCTTGCGAATGAATGGCTACGATCAATCCAAGCAACATCAATGGTCTTAATCAGTTTATAACCTCTATAAAAACAACCCTAGACTAACCCTAATCTATTCATTCAAAAATAAGAACAAAGCCGCCATGTTGCTGAGGAACGACTAGGGGTAGCCACCAATTGGAGAGAGGATTAGGAGGAAAATTCTAAGGCATAAAGCAACCTAAACAAATCAAATCAACAAGGAATCGCATCTCCAAAACCCTAAATTGGAGAGTTCGCCATACAATTGTAAGTAGAGTATTATTGTGGTATGAACAAATAATTGTGTTGGTTTGTATGCTTGAATTGTGGCAATAAAGTAATTCATATTTGTGCGTTCTTATCGATTTGGAATATTGTATACGTTTGGATGTTCTCGAATTATGTTATTCAATTATGAAAAACTACATGCGGTAGTTTTATGCAAGTATACGTTTGGAATATTTCGCAAATTATGTAATCCATGTTGAAGCTACATGTATGTAGTTGATTAATTGAAATTCATGCAAGTTTGAGGTTTTGCTACTATGCCATCATAATGTGTATTTTCATACAAACATCGTTTTTGTGAAGTAATTGGAATAAGTTTGGGTATCATAATTCATATGAAACTATGTTGAAATTTTGGCATCATGTATTAAGCCATGCTTTTGTACTAGAAAACCTATTTGCAAACTTATGAATAGGATTAGGCTATGATTGATATTTTGCATAATTGAAATTCATATTGTTAACAAGGATTATATGATGACATATGTGGTACATAGCTAGGTTAGATTCAAAAACCCTTTTTGCAAGACTAAAGTAAAAATCATGATTTCATGTTAGAAATATTTATGCCATGGTTATGTGAACAAATTTAACTATACTTATGCCATGCTTATGTTTGACATTATGCCATGCTTATGTTTGACATTATGCCATGCTTATGTTAGAAATATTTATGCCGTGCTTATGTTTGACATTATGCCTGAAATAAAAATATAGGTTTATGTTGTAGTTAGGCCTATGTGTCAATAGTGATATTCTTAACTTAACTACAAGTTTACATGCTTTGATTCATGTCACCTATGCTTTATGACCAAAGTATATGTTACCACTATGCAAGTACACCAGTTTCTATTTTGTATTTCCAACGTCATATTGCAAGTTCATACGCTCACCTTCCCCTTTTTGTGTATGTAATCACGCTTTAAGCCTCCCCTTTTCGCATGGCTAAATTGGGCTTTAAAAGGCTAAGCCCAATATATATATAATAAACGGACGTGTAAAACGGGGGAAAATAACGTTGGGTTAAAATTACTAATGAATGAAAATATAAAATAGAAGGGCCCAAGTTCAAGTATGGGTTGGGCCCATGATTGGTGTAACCTTTACACCATTAACTTAATAATGGGCCGCAAATATTTACATATAAGAAATAAAGAAGAATGACAAAATATGTAAATGTAGAACATACGATGTGTTTAACCCGAGGTTGGATTGAGTTGTGGTGTAAACCTGCCCGGAACCGCCCGGCTGTCCAGTAGTCACAACAATACCTATCCAATGTGGGAGGTTAAACATGGAGCCCAATAAGGACCCGAGGTTAGACTGAGTTGTGGCGTAAGACTGCCCGGAACCAACCGGCAACAGGCAGCCACAACAATACCTGTCTAATGTGAGAGGTCAGGGCCTTAATAAGACAATTAAGGCCGAGTCAGGATTGTTAGGATTAAGTGAACTAAAGACTTAATCAAAATGAAACATGCTAAACTAAACGGACTGGTGGGGGTTAGGTTAGAAAACACTTAACCAACTTAGCATGTTGGCTAGAGATAGAAAACCTAGTAACGGGGGACCCTTTTCAGCAGTAACCCTAGAAGGTGTATCAGGATACCCTGAAACTAGGCAGGGTATGGCACGATTACTGGGCTGATTGTAAGAGGTCAAATCGACGGCGGTGGTGTAGCAGTGTAGGTTCTAACGGGGTGCGGGCGTGCACACACTCCGGCGCAGAAAAATAAGGCACTGGACACCAGTAGCATACCTGTGCATTCTAGGATTGTGTCGGGCCGCCACCACGGGACTTGATACACCCCATGGTGGGACCAGCATAGGTAACTACAACATCGGGGGCCGTAAGACACATGTAACTATGCGAGTAGGAGCCGATCATCATAGAATGGATCACATCACCCTGATTATGGGTTGCCAGTTGGGAACTAGTTTATATGGGTTCAGAGATTAACATGGGGCACGATAGTATATTCGACCCTAGACAACTTAACCAAGTTTATAGTGCTTGCCCACTTCTTGTTTATACTTATCACACCCAGTTCTTTATTCATAGACAGAATAGTACTAGACTTACTCAGGCTTTATGTCTGACTCTATTTTTCTTTCGTCTTCTTTTCTTCCGTTCCCCCCCCCCCAGGTCCACAGGGAGGGAACACAGCAGCTTGACCAGCCTTACCATCCAGCTTGAAGAAGAGAAATGTATTGCTTGGACCTTTTCGTTTGAACTATGGCTTTGGACAATCACTATGGGCTTTTGCAGTTTCTCTATGTTTTATTTATGCTTCTTTAAATAATGTACTCAAGACAGATTATGAAAGTGTTATGTTATGTTTTGAAAAAAGATGTAAGACAATCATGGTGATGTTTTGTAACACGTATTTGCTTTTATGAAATAAAAGTTGTTGTTTTTCCGCGGTTTACAAATATGTGTTCTTATATCTGTCTTGTATATCTGTGACTTATACTTATAAACCTCCACCAAAATTAGGGCATTCCCTTTGAGAGTGACCCTAACGGAGGTGGGGTGTTTCAGGATGGGAAATAAACTAATAATCCATCATAGTAAGTATAAATTAATATTGGGATAATTAATGTGAATGATTTAAATCAATCAGAATCACGCAACGGAAACAAGTGAATTTTTTTTGTTGTACTAAAATTAATAAGTTTGTAAGTGGGATTATGGAATGATGAGTAAATGATTAAATTTTTATTAAAAGTTAATTAAGGAGTGATAATAAATTTAATGATTGGTAATGACACTTAGGGGTGTGTTTCATTTATTTAAAATAAAGCAAGGGTATTTATGTTGATGAATTAAGTAAATGCAATCATTTGTGAACCAAAAATCTATGATTATATATTGTGTTGAATTGTCTGCTGGTATTTTAAGATTTCTGGTTGGTACGTCTGATCAACGATATTGACAAAGATTTCTTAAACTCTTATATGAGATAATGGAACACATTTTTTTGGCAAAGCCAGCGGGGATGAATGGCTGCTACCATATAGTTATTTTATATGAAGGTCTTACAACATAAACTAGTGCAAAAGTACAATAAAAGAAGGAGAGAAGAAGGGGGTGAGAAGGTCACAGCCATTTGTTTTTTACTAGACTATCAAAAGCATAGGAAGACAACATAGTTTCTTTGCGAATGCTTCCACATATTGCATGAACGACATTCAACCTACCACTCCACTTGTCATTGAATATCAGAAGATTATATGTTGTTGCATGCTTCCATATAGTAGCTTTGTAGATGCTCATCCATTCTTCTTTACTGTCCAGGAGAGGAACGGCAAACCCCCCTCTACTTTAGATCTTCCTCCACAAATAATGCGTGAAAGGACATCTAAAGAAAAAACGATGAGTATCTTCTAGCACATACATGGTGATATACATAGCATTGTAACATAACATTATATTAAAGTGCAATAACAAAATAATTTAAGAAAACAAAATAACGTATAAATTGTGCTATATAACTAAATAAAGAAGATAACACATAAATGGTGCCATATGTAATTATATTCCACTATACTGGCCTTGCCTATTAAGAACGCGGGAATGAAGTGTGAAACAAGTTAGGAAAAAGAGGCCGCCAAAATAAATTTCCCTCAACCACTTTTATCCTGACAAAAATTCCCCTTAAATCCTTAAATCGTTCGATTCACTTCACAACTCCCGAAATTCGACCAACCCCGATTCACTCAAACATCCCATAAGCCGGTCATTCCCAATCCACTAAGTCGATGCCTTGTTTCCGATTCAATCTAGATTCCTCCAAATCAATCGAGGAGCTTCTCGGAGTAGGTAATGTTTCTAAACTGACCATTAGTAGTTAATACCTTTAGCAATTGAGAAGGAATTTTGAAGTTTGAGAAATGTTTAATTTTCCTCTTATTTTAGGGTAAGATCATATGCCAAATGATTGGATGCTATTTGAGATTAGGGTTCATGTTATCAACTAGTAATCATACCGTAGATATGGACCAAGATGAGAAGATGCTTTACACCATGCTTTATTAGCGACCTTTTAAGTTTTATTGGAAGTTCGAGTTCTATTGGGATACTATGTTAATTACAATTTTTTTATTCCCTAGGGATCTATGGTTTATGATTTTCCATTCATATGACCTTCTTTTTTTGGAAGCAAGCTAGTCATATTTCATTGAGCGATATCAGTTTTTGCTAATATTTATTAGAAACTTGTTTACTCGCTGTTAAGCAATAAATTAAATTGTTAATTTTTAGACATATGAACATCTTAGGCATTAATTTGAGCACTTTGTTATGTTATTGAATTAAAACTTAGGATTAAGTAGCATATTTAGTATTTAGTAATAGCATCCATGCTCATTTTTTCATAGTGGGTTGATGACATTCAAGAAGCGTATTCTTCATCGTGGCTTTTGGGATCATTTTTTAGAAAGTAATTCATTTATTAATGCAAGCATTATGTTATTTATGTTCATATGGTATGTTTTAAGCACTACGGCTGCTTCGGCAGTCACACTAATCCATCATGTTACAATAATTTTTTTGTGAAGCTCCAGATTAATTCATTTGACACCACAAGCAGAAAGCAAAGATTACAAGTTCTTTGGTTATCCTGTATTTGTTGAATCCAAATGATATTTTTTGAGTATATTATTTTACAATTTACAACAAAATCGACTTAATACAGGACATCTATATTACATGTTTCTACTACAGGACATCTATATTACATGTTTCTACTATTAGTTTGTTACTTTGTTTCATGTTATCTTGTTGTTATAGTGTTTAATTTTACTTTTACTATCTTTTAGGGCACTTAACAATAAGCTTTATTGGCTTAGAGATAGTCTTATATCATTTTTAAGGAAAAGGGGGGGCTATGACTTTAAGGCAATTCCCTTCACCTTTTTTCCTTATTTTGCATTATGCTTCCACAATTGCCGGTTGCATTGCAATACAGTAAGTTCCATTCACCATGTTTCTTGAATTTGCATTATTTTTCCACAATTGCATCACCTCCTAATTATGCCAGCAGCTGCATTGTTAGTTTCTTATAAGAATTTGCCAATTGTAGCTAGTAAAAATATTTAATTCATGTTATAAGCTTAAATGGAATGTTGGCTAGTTGGAAAAAAGTTGGTACCAAAGAAAACTCAAACGCTTCCCAACCGAGTCAAGTTAATTGATGTATGTTTAACTACATTGTTTCAAAGCAGTAATCCACTTCAATTTTTTTAATATTAGACTAAGCGATTTATATCCGTGAATTTGTTTTGAAAGACGTCAAAAAGATACGTGGCATTAATTATATATACATGATAATAAAGAATCACAACTCATAGAAAAAAACCATGCCCACTCAATATTAATACACATCAATTAACTCTTCGTCCATTTATATCATGATGTTTTTTTATATTTTATTTGCTGATTGTTGAACATTCTTTTTGTAGACAATTAATTAAACATCTTTTGTAAGCCTTATATACATACTATTGATACTAATTAAATATTATAAGCTATATACACTGTTTCAAATCTCGCAAATATTGCCCGAGATCTCCTTCGAGATTTCGTTTTGGGCTCCTTCCAAAATGAAACAACAAATATCACTCTAAATCTCCTTTTGAATATATCGCTTGAGATATTGCAATATCGAAAGATATATCGACTGAGAGGAAATACTGGAATATCGTCCGAGATCTTGGTTTTTTTGGTTAAAATTTAAATTTGTGCCTGAACTAGAACTATAATTAAAAAACTCAAATCTAGCCATATCAATCTTTTGTTATTTTACATTTTGCATGTTAAATGACTGTATTGTATGTTCGTATATGTTTTGCAATGCTTATGATTTTCATATTCGTCTTTTTACATACATGTTACTTATGAAATTATGTATTTTATGGTCTATTTATGCTGAATTTTTTAATGTCTTGGATCCTTTTAATGTTTCCTCTCTAACAATATTCCTATTTTAAGCATATTACGATTTATAGTATGAATAATCTTCCGCAAAATAAAGAATAATAAAGTTATTTTGCATTTTAAGTTTAAGTTACAATGTTTTTGATAGCATTCATAAAAATCATTTTGTTAAAATATCATTTTTAACATATCATGTACCCCGAGATTGTTCCGATATGAACTTTCAGACCCGAGATGAATATCCGAGATGAACTCCCGAGTTAGACTCATCTCGTCCGAGATCTCCCTCGATATGATACCGAGTCTATAAAATCCCAAAGACGAAACGCGACCGATATCTGAGATTTAAAACCTTGGCTATATATATATATATATATATATATATATATATATATATATATGCATATATAAGAAAGTCTATTAAAATACAAAATGGTGACACAAATTTAGGCACAAGTAATCTCAACTATTAGATATCCCCATGAATTTCGCCTTCTATATAAAGACAAACAAATTAAATGACTCATAATTTGCGTATCTGATTTTATGTTAGATTTTGTATCTCAATAGTCCTTCCCTATATATGTATGCACGTATGTATATAAACCAAAATAAATTACACACATACATAACAAGATTTCTTGTGCTTCATACAAATACGATCTACTCTTTTCATTTGCGTTGGTATTTTTATAATGGACACGGAAAAACAAACATGGATAAAACATAGCGATAATAGAAAAATAGAACATGTGTTGAATTAGGGAGCACATAAACTAACTAAGTGAATAACATAAACCATTATACGAATTCTACTAGCATTTATAAATCCATTTACTTCAATAGCCTTGTACCTCAAATTGATTTTGTTCAGTTACATCTTTCATTTGCAAATTGAATTCATTGACAACAGAATAACCAATCTTCAGAGTTCAGGCTCGAAATAGTACACTGAGCTAATGGAAATGTTTATTTTAAATTTTTGTTCTTTAATCACTTTGTTATGCTATTTACAACTAGCATGTTATATCACACCCTTGCATTCTATATAAAAGTTCACGAGAAATAATAGAACTCTAATCCAGCCATGAATCTAAGTAAACCAATTAACCTTTAGCTGTAATGTGGTGTTTAACTATAGGCGGAACACCTTAAATTCAGCCAAGTACAAGGCTCCTAGCGGCCTTCGTCTCTTGAGAGTGCTGCTTGGAGAAGGGAAGTGCTAGAAGACCCGAACGAAACATGTGTGGTTTTGTGCAGAAATGAAACAAACATTGGATTGAGGTACGTAGTTCACATGATTCCTTCCACGTTCATGTCGCACCAATTTTTGTCTTTATTTTCGGGCTCTATAGCTTTGTTGCTTGGAAAAATAGTTACTTGCATTGTTCTTCTGTGAGTTTGACTTTGTTGTTGGTCGTCGATCATTACATTTCTGGCATCCAACTTCTTGCAATAAACCTATTAATTTATCAGAGATTAAAATACTGACAGTTTTACTTGTTTTCCCCATTCTTTTTGACACAATAATTTTGTTTGACAAGTTCTATGCAAGCAAATTCATTTGAAAGTGCTCTATTATAGGCAGTTTTTTCTACCATTTCCTCTTCCCAAAAACAACGATTTTGATGTTGGTTAATCACGGATAACTGTTAAAATTGTTTCTATAAATCAACCTTTCATGCATCATGAGTGCATATAAAAGAATGTAGATCCATATTTGAATATTTAAGAATGATGGTCAACTAATAATCAGAAAGGATAACTTTTATTGGACATGTAACATTGATGCTGAAATGTGTATGTATGCATGACCTACCTTAGGTGGCCATTGAATTGCAATAATATGAATACGGGTAGAAAAATAAAACTAGATAAGTTAACTTTTTTGCCTAGTGCCAAAGCCATCTCATTTTTCTTCTTCTAATAGCCTCCTTAAAAAGATAAGAAAAACCCATTTAGTATATTTTCATATTAAGTAAACAATACCAGTTTAGATCAAATGGCATATTGTTTACTTTGAGACAGGCACATTTAGAGTAAACAATGCCAGTTTTTGCACATGTATAATGTGGTGTTGACCTCTTAACCCCGGTTAGCAAACAAAGCATAAAATTTATATTGTAAGAATGCTATTTTTTCACTTGCTTATTGATATATACTCATATATTGTATACTTTGTTCAAGCAGCTTTCACCAATACACCCGTAACATTACAATAAAATTCTGGGACTTCATTCTCGCTAAGGTAGGCACTCAATACCAATTGGCATTAATTACACTCTTTTATAAGAATGGCAATGGGGCGGGTTGGGGCGGATTTCTCATGCCCCAGACCCGACCCGGACATTTTAAACCTCGCCCCAGACCCGCCCTGTAGACCCGGCGCGGGTCTAGAATTTCACCCCGTACCCGAAACCCGTACGGGTCAGGGTAGACCCGACCCACCCAGCAACCCGCTGACACTGTGTTCTAATGTACACAAATTTATATACTTATGTTTTTTATCACTAACTAATAAATTATACACATAATATAATGCGTTCATAATGATAAGAGAATATAATAAAATGAGTTGTAAGATAATAGTTCTAAATGTATGCAGTTATTATTGTATGATTACCATTGATGCGACCTAATACTATGAAAATTTTATGGTTTGTTGATTGAAAGAATATAATATTCAAGTTATAATCATGTATACCTAAGAAGATTAACAAGTAATAATTATAGTTATAAAGTGTTTCGATGATGTTTCAATCATGCGGGTCGGGTTGGGGCGGGTTAGTCGTGCCCCAGACCCCACCCTAGACCCGGACCTCCAAAAGCGGGTCGCGGGTCTACCCGACCCAAAGACCCTATGGGGTGGGCCTAAATGGGTCAAAACAGGGGCGGGTCAAGCGGGTTTGGACCCTAGACCCGCCCCATTTCCATCCCTACTCTTTTAGCTTGTTATGTGCTTATTATATTTCTTAAAAAAAATTATTCCATGAAAATTCTTAATATCATTAGATTTTCATGGTAAGAAAACACATGCATCAAACCTATCAATATTATATACTTCTATTTGTTTTGAGTTACAATAGAACATGCCTTCTATCAGGAAGAGTTTGAAGTCAACTATATTTTGTTGGAGAATGGAGATTTGATGACAACAACCTTATCTCAATATTAATTGATTATAAAATATATACTAACATATGTATCTAGAATATATATGTGTGTGTGTGTATGTGTGTGCAAGATTTGTATACATGACTTAAATACTGAAGATTGTACAGTTTTAGAGTTTCAAGAGATTTAGAATTCAAGAGAGATTCAAGACTCATGAGTTATCAAGTTTTCAAGAGTTCAAGACAAATATAGTAATAGAGTCTAGTTTATATGTAAGACTCTGAATAGCACTCCAAGTTCAAATTCAAATTCTATTTTTCAAATTTCAAATTGTTTTTGTATCCTACTTATGATTTAAAATTTCGGTTTTAAGTTTATATAATTATATAGTTTTAGAGTTATATAGTTTTAAACCTTATAATTTTATAAATATGTTTATATACTATATTATTATGATTTTATACTTTACAATACTCATTTATATCACTTAGTTTTAGTTCAATAATTTCCAGGATAATATATATAATTGAACACTTGAAAATTTTCAAAATTCAAATTTTCAACATACATATGTCGACATATATAGGAGCCTATGTCGACATACAACTGTCAGAAATTCATTTTTCAAACAAAGTGTCTTTTCACTATTTGTAACGTTGCAGAAGCGTTGCAACCTTTCAAATCTGATAAATAGGGGCTATTTTCCAATTTTTTATATATCTTCTTCTCCATCTTCATCCCACCATTAATATTTCATATTTTATTGATTTCTACACTTCTACTTTGCCGATTTCTACTCTAATTTATAAAACTTCTTCTTTTCTCATTCTCTATCTACTACTCTCTGAATTGAAGTGCTACTGAAGAGTTATTGGGCTGTTGTAATCATTTGGGAAGTGTTTGGGAAAGGGTGTGTTCCTTGTAGCCCTGAAATCAAGGAAAGTGAGCGATGTTAACCTCGTAGCCGTAGAATCAAGGGTGTTTGGAGCGGTGTTAACCTTGTAGCCATGAAATCAAAGGGATTGTACTTGGATATTGATAATAATAAAACTCTATGCAATTCAACGTTGCGTGGGACTGGACGTAGGAGTAATCCGAACCAGTATAAAATCCGGTGTGTTCTTTCCTTTTCTGCATTTTATGTTTATTTGTTTCTGTGTTTGTGTTTGATTCTATGTCTGTGATCATCCCTGTTGAGTGTGATCCATATAATAGATCATATAAGTTTTAGATTTTCATAAATTCTTCGAAAACACTATTTACCCCCCCTTTCGTGTTAGTTTTGCCTTAAGATTCTGTAACGACCCTGAAAATCTGAACCAATTTAAATTTTTTAAATTGGCTAAAACAATGGATTTTAAATATTTAAAATAAATATTTTAAATAATAGCAATGAAAACTGAGTTTGAATCGACAATTGAAAACGAATATAATTAATTCTAATTATAAACAAGCCTGAAATGGCGCTGCAGTTTCAAAAATTGAATTCAAAATTTGTCGGACTGTACCGGGTGCAAAACAAAACGGATTTGAGTGAAACCAAAAATATTTAAATCTATTAGTGAATACCTTTCTAACGAATCTGAAAAATCGAATTTTCATAGCGGGAAGCAAAAGTTATGGCCAAATGAATTTTCAGAAAGGTCGCTATGGAATTTATATAGCCCGTGAAATTGGCCATTTTGCAAACGACCTCGGAATTCGACAAAACCACTTTTGTTGGATCCGGGATGTAAAGTTATTGCTAGGTTTCAAATTTCATAATTTTTGAAGCTAGTATGTGAGCGTGTCAAAGGAAAACGTATTTTGGTCAATTACAGCTAAATTGGATCGACCAGAAATGGGCCTTTTTGCAAACGGTCTCAGAGTTCGACGAAATTGGTTTTGTTGGGACCGTATCGTCAAAACATAGCCAGATTATTTTTCTGGAATTTTTCGAATCAGTTTGTGGCCCTGGCAAATTGAAATGTACGTTCAAATTAAATATTGAATGTTATATATTTTAAATTGAATGAAAACAGACTAAAACAGTCGAATGGGCCTACGAAACATATCCCATTATGTTCGGAATGAGGGTAAAATGCTAGGGACGACAGTCGTTGGGTTTGGATTAGGGTTCGTGTGTGAAAGGGGTATTTTAGAGAATTTAAAAATATATAAATAAAAAAAAAATCCTATTCGTCCACATCAGAAATTTCTCTCTCCCCGATGCTCCGATTAAAGGCGGAAACCCCTTCTCCACTTCCCGTCCACTTTCCGACCAAACCAAGCAAAATCAGCCCCTCCTCCAGTTGAGAATTTTGAAATGCTCGAGACGAGCTTCAAATCCATATATAGTTTGATTTTTTTCGTTGAGTATATCTCCAGAACCGACCTCGTGAAGATCCGCCGTTCGAAGGTCGATCGCGCCGCCCAGGAGCCGCCGAGTTCGACGCCGTCAGCACCTCAGGCGCGCCTCTCGAGGCTGGTCAACGCTGCGTGGTACGATCGTGGTAATACTTCACGGTTTGGTCAAGAATTGAAGACCTAGTTTTGAAGAAAACAATGAGGTATACGGCCAAATTTATTTTCAGCAGTTTTAACAGTTTAAAACCGTTGCAAACTTTGAAAAATCATATCTTTTTCGTTTCTTGTCGAAATCCAGTGAAACAAGAGACAGTGGACTCGTGTGGACGTCTTCTACATTCCAGAAGAGACCGCATATTTTTCTGAGCCTTCTGCTATTTTTGGTGGAGTGGAACCCAAGGTGAGATTTCTAATTTATAAACGATATGGAAAACGACGATGTATAAATTATATAGTCGAAGTATGAGTTATATAAGCATTGTACACCTCATGTATAAGCGTTATATAAGTTGTATGTTCGATGTATAAGTTATATATGCGTTGTAGAAATTATATATGTGTTGAAATAGAAGTGAACTGCTATATATATATATATATATATATATATATATATATATATATATATATATATATACGCCCCTCGTCCACAAACCATGGATGATATTTATTGATTGTGATTGGTGTGAAAATTGATTGATAGCGAATGGTTGGTTGGAATTGTTTATGGTTGATATTGATTGATTGTGATTGAAAAATACCCATTTGTGGTTGAGAAATATTTGGTTGAAACCACATAGGATTAGTTTGTGGAAATGAAATAAATATACATGCCGCCTGCGTGCGAACTAGATGCATGATTCCCCATTATCAAAAACCGCGAGGTTTTAAGGTAGAGCGAGGAGCCGTACTAGGGACGGTCCTGGTTTTAACTACCCTGCCGTTATGCTGCCGAAATTTTGAATAATATTCATGTGTTTGAATTATTTTCATTTGTTGAAACTATATTTATTCGTTGAATTGAAATTCATGTGTTGAATGGTGTTCGTGTTTTGAATATAAAAATCACCTTTTTATCATCTATATGAACTATATGAAATAGTCAAGTTTTGAAATAAATTGTTTTATAATAAAAATCCCATTTTTATCACCAATATGAACTATATAAAATAATCTGGTTTTGAAATGAATTGTTTTACATTAAAAATCACATTTTTATTATATAAATGAATTGTTAAAAATAGCGAAGAGTTGAAATAGAAGGCAGTTAGATGAAAATATCATTTTTATCAAAAGTGTGAAATTCCTATGGTTTTGAAAACGAAGAATCGATTTATATATTTAAATAGAATTGAAATATATTGAAAAACGACGTTGCAGTTCGTATTTTGAAACCGTGATTTCAAACGATTAGTACGGGAGATCCGACCATCGGATTTTCCTGAAACCGCAACCGTTGGGTTCGCTTTGGAAATATCTTTCCAACGGCACCAACTTTGTAAAAATCCAACGGTTGGATTGTCTGGAATGGTTAATTCAAATCTGAAGAAAAACAGCGCCAGAATCGATTATATTCATAGATATATATATAAATATAAATATAATTATATTTAATCGAACAACGACGCTGCAGTTCGTATTTTGAAATCGAAACTTCAAACGATGATACCGGGAGATCCGACCGTCGGATTTTCCCAAAACTGGAACCGTTGGATTCGTTTTGAAAAGATCTTTCTAATGATGTAAATTTGGTGAAGATCCAACGGTTAGATTTTCAGATATGTTTAAATCAAATCTGAAGAAAAACAGCCCCACGGCCGCGTTATGGCCCAAAGCGTCGTTTTGAATAAATTGGCTATTTTAAAATAAATAAAAATAGCGATAAATCGTTATAAAATATCATAAACGATATGGAATGGAAATAAACTGAATTTGCTCGATTTATGTGGTATTTGATGGTTGAATGTGTTTGGTGTGAAAATTACATTAAAGAACAAAATTGGTGTTGTCGAATGATTTAACCATTGAAATAAATTGATTTGAAGTTCTAAATATACGTGAATTATTTGAAAAGGCCGAGTTAATTCTCATTTCAAATAATTGACCAACGATTGAAAGTCGAAGATGAAGACGATGGTAGAAGACCGGAGATCTTCACCTCGTTTGGATGGTAACCGAGGTCCTGATTGGGAGGCATCCCGAAATATGGATGATGAGTGGTGATCGTCCAGGCGTACGTGGTGGTCGATGGGTTTGCGAGGTATTTAGTGCCTCCGGTTTCGTTCAGACCCAGAACGGACTTGTAAATGGACTGTGTGTCTGACATTGGATTTTATTCTGTGTTGATTGATCTCTATTAAATATACATCTGTTTGGCGGCGGAGAATTTATTCTTTTGCTTAACGCCCTTCTCTGAAATGCACGAGCTCAGAGGTTGTATATCGATGGACATCAGTCGCATGGCATGAATTGCTAGTGTGGCATGACTAAGTGGCAAATGATCAGGGCTTCTGTTGAAAAGCAAAGTCTTGTGGTGATGATCAAAGCACCGCCTGTGTGGCGTAGCTTTGTGTATAACGTGAAATCGCGAGCCTCACACCCCGGTATGAACCAGAAACGGGAGAGGACATCAGGGAGGGCCTGCGTTTCTTTCTAGCTAAAAGTGGCGTCAGTGGTTTTACACGCCCTGACGAGTTTGACTTATGTGGTTGTTGCTGTTGCGAGGCGCCTCGGATTTATCGGTCGATCCGGGACCGATGGAGTCATTCGTTGGCTCATTTACGCCACATAGGGCGGGAAGACGTAGTGTTCAGGCATAATAATCCACATCGGTGGATCGACCCTGACGATCCAGGGGGCAGTTGCGGCTGTTCCTGAGACACGGGCTAGAGCGTCTCGAATTCGGTAAGGACTATCTTTTGCCTTGGTTCATGACGGAAATTCAATTTCCAAATACGTGATTGTGCGGTTGCGATTGTATATATATATTTGGCGACATAGTGGCATGGGACGCTCATGTCGTCTATGATTGATAGTTATGATTTGAAATTGTTTTTGAAACATATAAACACTAGTAATAATATCAAATGCCTTTGTTTTATTCGTATCAAGCATATTTTGGCCGTTATATGGTAAAAACTCTATCCTCCGGTTTGCATTGCTGTAATAACCCGAAAATCTGGGCCAGTTTAAAATTTTTATTTTGGCAATTTTAGCGAATTTTGAATATTTAAAATAGATTATTTTAAATAAAATCGACGAGAAATTTATTTTGAACGGAATTCGAACGTATATATTATACGCGTCGTCGTTAGAATATAAATATTTATATATATAATTATAAATAGAATTGAAAATGGCGCGGTAGTTCGATAATTCGATTTCAAACTTCAATTGAATGTACCGGGTGCAAAATAATCCGGATTTTAGTGAAACCAAAAATAATGGGATCTAATTGATAATATCTTTCCAGCGAATCCGAAAAATCGAAATTTCCTAACGGGAATCAAAAGATATGTCCTGTTGAAAATTCTGAATAGTCGCTATGGAATTCAGGCCCTTAAAAATGGACATTTTGCAAACGACCTCGGATTTCGACGAAACCAGTTTTGTTGGGTCCGTGATGTTAAGTTATTGCTAGATTCCAAATTTCATAATTTTTCGAATCAATATGTGAGCGTGGCAAAGGAAAACGCGTTTGACCAGTTTCAGTTGATTTTAATCGACTGGAAAATGGCCATTTTTCCAACGGTCTCAGAATTCGATGAAATTAGTTTTGTTAGGACCGTATCGTCAATACGAAGCTAGAAAATATTTTTCTAGAATTTTTAAAGTTAATATGTGACCCCGGTAATTTGAAATGTGCGTTCAAATTGAATATATAAAGATTTATATTTTAATTTTAAGAAAAACCTATCGAAACAGTCGAATTGGCTTACCAGACATATTCCATTGTGTTCGGAATGGAGGTTATTAACTAGGGACGACACTCGTTGGGTTTGATTTGGAGTTCGTCGTGTTAAACTGATATTTAATTGAATTAACGGGATTAAATTAAATAGAAATACACTATAAATACTCATACACTATATACAGTAGCTCCTCATACCCTAATACATACGTTCAGCCGCCAGCCCCAATTTCAATGGCCGATATCTCTTCGACTTCGTTCCTCAAAAACTCCTAATCCACATCGAATCGAACCAAGCCACGAAACAAAAATCGAAGACATTTCTCTCCTCTTCTAAATCATATGGTGATGATGACCCCTAGTTGCTCGTGGCGGTGGAAATTGCTGCTCAAAGGAGCGACGTTTGGGCTTGATTCTCCGACCCTGGGGTGCGTCGAGTGGCACGAGATGGCGGAGGCTAGGTGGCAGCGCGAAGCTCTCTGATGTGGTGGACTTGGATGATCGGCCGACAGCTCGGGGAGGTGGCGCAGGGAGGATTTTTGGTGCGAGGTTCAATTCGATCGATGGGGGCCTGAACCAGTGAATCAACGAAGAAGACAACCAGTTTACTTCTTAAGCTAAGTACTTAAATTAGTTAATTAATTCATTAATTATTAAGGTGATTAAAATCAAATCATATTGTTTTATAAATTAAATAAAGAGAACAATGTTTTGTAAATGATAAGAGAAATATTTTGTAAATGAAAATCCCAATGTTTTGTGAAAACAGAAAAAGAAATTAACATTGTAGTTAATAAAAATCAACTTTGTTTTAAAAATATACTTTGTTTTGAAATATAAAAAGATACTTTGTTTTGAAATATAAAAATATGCTTTGTTTTGAAAAGGTAAAAATATACTTTGTTTTAAAAATGAAATTAACATATGGTTTTTATATCTTAGAAAGAAAAGAATTTGATTTTTAATATATAGAAGTGATTATAAAAATATGATTTATATATTTTTAAAGTAGTAAAAATATAATCTTTTATATTGAAGAAAGATAAAAATATAATTTTTACATGATAGGAATATTAAAAATATCATCTTTGTATATGTAGCAAAATAAAAATCTGATTTTTATTTTATATACGTGGAAATAAAGTGATGATTTTTATAATGATGAAATCTATATTTTTGAAAAGGCGAAATCTTTTTATATAGTAGCGGAAGGAAAAATATGATTTTTATATATTGAACTTAGAAGTAAAAATTCGATTTTTACATATGTAGTGGAAGCGGACAACGAAGATGACGAAGATGCGATAGCAATGAAGATTTCTATCAATGAAGTGCCGTGGAGATTTGGATAGCTATATGTGAGAATTTCTCACCTTTCAATTTCTTTTTCTAGTTATATATATATATACTAGGATGCAGACGGTGCTTAGTAGCACCCGACACAACCGTCCACAGACCATGGACTTGTTTGTTTGATTGCGAAAATTAGTTAGATTATTTGATTGAAATTGAATTGTGTGGTGAAATGAATTGATTTGATGATGTGTGAATGGCGTGGGCCTTCACTAGACCGGGGATAAGGCTAGGCCTCGTCCCGTTTCTAGTATCGTGCCGTTATGCCGCCGAAATTTTCTAAAATAAGTTAGAAAAAATAAAAATATCATTTTATCGAAGAAATGAATTGAATAGAAATTCATATGTTGAAATAAAATGTTTTACCGTTAAAAATATAATTTTTAACGTGAATGTGAATAAATAAATATTCATTTACAAACCAGACGGTTTGTTTATGTACACCTATTTGAAGGACATTGATTGGGTCGATAAATTTTACACATCGCCCAACTGCACAACTAAAATCTGTGTTTGATTGTTTGAAACCCCACACGGGTGTTGGGATGAAATTTGAAGTTCACTCATCCTGATTGATTAAATATGTCGATCGATTGATTGACAGGCTGTTATAAGCGTTAGATATCTATATTTGATGCTTATACAGTGTAGTGCACTTTGGTTGATGGTTGATTATTTTTCAATGCTATTATATGTGTGTAATGTATGAAAATCCATATAATTAACTTTATATGGTAATTGATTGCGCCTCATTCCAATTTGAAAAATAAAGAATATTATAAAATAAAAGTTCATGTGTTGACAGTACTCATCCATTGAGATTGGTCATGTGTTGAACGAAATATTTTAGAAATAAAATTTACATCTTTATCGATATAAAATAAAAGTTCATGTGTTGACAGTACTCATCCATTGAGATTGGTCATGTGTTGAACGAAATATTTTAGAAATAAAATTTACATCTTTATCGATATAAAATAAAAGTTCATGTGTTGACAGTACTCATCCATTGAGATTGGTCATGTGTTGAACGAAATATTTTAGAAATAAAATTTACATCTTTATCGATATAAAATAAAAGTTCATGTGTTGACAGTACTCATCCATTGAGATTGGTCATGTGTTGAACGAAATATTTTAGAAATAAAATTTACATCTTTATCGATATAAAATAAAAGTTCATGTGTTGACAGTACTCATCCATTGAGATTGGTCATGTGTTGAACGAAATATTTTAGAAATAAAATTTACATCTTTATCGATATAAAATAAAAGTTCATGTGTTGACAGTACTCATCCATTGAGATTGGTCATGTGTTGAACGAAATGTTTTAATAAAAGAAATATTTGAAATAGAATATTTGAAAATAGAAATTTATGAAGCCGTGTTGGTTAGATTGACGCCATTTTGACGTGAACGATATTTATATCGATTTTAACGATTTCGAAATAGAAATGAATTGAAAACGATTTCGAAATAGAAATGAATTGAAAACGATTTCGAAATGAAATGAATTGAAAACGATTTCGAAATGAATTGAATTGAAAACGATTTCGAAATGAATTGAATTGAAAACGATTTCGAAATGAATTGAATTGAAAACGATTTCGAAATGAATTGAATTGAAAACGATTTCGAAATGAATTGAATTGAAAACGATTTCGAAATGAATTGAATTGAAAACGATTTCGAAATGAATTGAATTGAAAACAATTTCGAAATGGATTAAATTGAAAATGAATTCAAATTGAATTGAAATTTGAATTGAATAGAAATGAATTTTAAAACGAATTTATAAAGAAGAATTCACTTTTGATTTGAATTGAAAAGAAAGTTGCAATTGCTTTTGAAGCGATTTTAAAACTATTTATATAATTCGTTTTAAATAGAAATCGACGAAGTATATATTATATATATATATAATATAATGGCCTGAATAGAACGCGCCGCGCCGCGGCAGTTCGTGAATTTCGACCATTTATTTCAAACGGACATTACGGGAGATCCGACCGTCGGATTCTCCTAAAACCAGAACCGTTGGGTTCGTATCGAAAAGAGCTTTCTAACGAATATTAGCAATTAGAAATCTAACGGTTGGATTTGGAATTATGTCCAAATCAAATTTGAAAAAGGTCGCTATAAGTGAAGTTCGATGACCGTTGATGGAAATCGACTGTACGGGCCTTGATAAAATTATTAAAAATAGTAATAATTTGTGTAAAATCATAAGAAATGATTTAGAGAGAATTGGGATGAAAAACTCCATATTTGAAAAGATAAAAACAGATTTTTATCGAAATGAACTAGTTTTGAACTAGAATTATAATTCTATTTATTTTTAAATAAATAAATTGAATTTGAAAAGGGTTTTAAAAATAGCCAGAATTTCCAATGATTGCATTGGAGTGGAATTGAATCGAAATTGTCTTCGGAATATTTCGATGTTGGAATTCGTGGTTATACGGATGTTGTTATGGAAATTTGAAAGATATATATTTTTATCGTTATTTCCAATACGACATTTGTTAATCGTAGAATTTGATATTGAATATAAGCCGATATATTTTCTATTCAAAGCCTTATATTGAATATCAAATGTGATTTGGGTTTGTCGTGAATGGTGTCTTCACTAACACTGTTCTTGAACCCAGTTGAGAAAAGGTTAAATCTTTTTATTAGATTTGATGAAGTGTACCAATTAAATAATATTTAATTGGAATTGAATTGATATTGATTTTTGGGTTTATCGTGAACAGTGTTTTAAAGAACACTCGTTCTTTAACCCGATAATTAATGAATGTGATTTTAGGTTTATCGTGAACTGTGTTTTAAATGACACAGATTCTTTAACCCAGTCGAAGATTAAAACTAAGTGGAGTTTTAATGAATCTTTAATTAGATTGAAATGATCGAAAATGGAGTATCACCAGTTTTGCTCCAGGCGATAGTTAAATCTTTAATTAGATTTGAACGTGAAATGGTAATTGAATTTACCGATAACACAGTGGTGTTAGATATGAAGTATTACCAGTTTTACTTCATGGGATGAATAGGTTGGGATTGGGAAATTAAAACAAATAATTACTTCGGTAAGGTTCGCTAATCCCGACTAGTTTGAATTGAGATTCAAAAATAGAATAAAGAATAAATTCAAGGAATTTATCTTGGATAAAATTAATGGGAACCTTTCCCTATGAATGTGAAATTTAGAAACTAACTGTCGGTTAGCCAAGCAGAAGGGTTTTCTGAATATTGATCTGATGTTGGTTTCGGCCTTCGGGGTTAATATTTGGGGAATTATTCTCTTGATTAATTTACGGTTAGTGACTGATGAACTGGAATGAGGCGTATGTTGTGTTTGTATAACACTTACTTAAAATATACGCGAGTTATTCGGAAAGACCGGGTTTATCCCATTCTGAATAACTGATACGACGATAAGTCGAAGGTGAAGACGATGGTCGAAGACCGGAGGTCTTCACGTCGTTTGGGTGATTACTGATGATCTTGATTGGGCTGTACACCCAAGAAGATGGAAACAGTTAGTGATCGTCCAGACGTACTTGGAGATCGATGGATATGCGGGGTACTAGGTGCCTCCGGTTTCGTTCAGACCCAGAACGGACTTGTAAATGGACTGTGTGTCTGACATTGGATTTTAGTCTGTGTGATTGATCTCCATTAAATATATATCTGTTTGGCGGCGGAGAATTTATTCTCTTGCTTAACACCCTTCTCTGAGACGTACGAGCTCAGGGGTTATATATTGATGGATATCAAACGCATGGAGTGAATTGCCTGTGTGGCATGCCTAAGTGGCAAATGATCGAGGCTTCTGTTGAAAAGCAAAGTCTTGTGGTGATGATCAAAGCACGGCCTTTGTGGCGTAGCTTTGTGTAACGTTTACTTCGCGAGTTTCACACCCGGTATGAACCAAAAACGGGAGACGGACCTCAGGGGGGACATGCGTTTTCTTTCTAGCTAGAAGTGGCGTCAGTGGTTTTACACGCCCTGACGAGTTTGACTTATGTGGTTGTTACTGTTGCGAGGCGCCTTGGTTAGATCGGACGATCCGGGTCCGATGGAGTCATTCATTGGCTCATTTACGCCCCAAAGGGCGGAGGGACGCATTGTTCAGGCATTATAATCCACTTCGTGTGGACCGGCCCTGACGATCCAAGGGGCAGTTGCGGCTGTTCCTAGACATGGGCTAGATTGTCTAAAATCGATTGAGGACGATCCCTGGCCTCGGTTCATAGACGGAAATCCAATTTCCAAATACGTGACATTTGCGGTTTTATTTGTAAACCTATATATGGCGACATAGTGGGATGGGGCGCTCATGCCGCCTATGATTGATACTTATGATTTGAAGTTGTTTTATACACTACGCACTTATTATAGTATCAAATGATTTGTTTTAAAACGTATCAAGCATTCTTTGGCTGTTATAAGGGAAAACCCTATCCCCCGGCTTGCGTTGCATTGTGTGATAGGACCTGGGTCTTATAACAGCTTCATTTTTCTTTATTTAGCATTGCACTGTTTGTTTTATGCACTGGTATTCTTGGGAGGAAACCCGTTCCGTGTTATACGGCGTGGTCCCTTGATTTACCTAATGATTTAAAATAAAGATTAATAACTGTTTTAGTTCTCACACCAGTCCCATGACTGACCTGGAGTTTATTGTTTTAACCTAAACTCTGGGTGCCCTTATTTTGACACGGGCAGCTAGTAGTTTTGGTTTTGCAGATTTATATTCACAGGATCCTGGTTTACAGCTGGAACGATATCCAGAAAGCTTTGTATCCGTATATCCCTTCTAGTTGTGTATTGTATTATTTTCCGCTGCTATGTATTTAAATGTAATTTAAACCTCTGATATTTCTGTGTAATATTCATCTATACTCTGTATATTCTTGTAATCTGATGCATTGTTGTAATATACAATGAAATGTTCTTTTGTATGCATTCTGTTGTGGCTTATTCTCAAACTATCCGACGCTTTCCTTTACGGGGAAGTTACGGGTTTTCACAGTTGGTATCAGAGCTTTGGTTTACAAAGCTCAGGGAACAAGACACATTAGAACCATACGAAAGAATTCATCAGATATTGGATTAGTAATATCCAATTAGAATGACTCGTTAGAGATGGGATCAGTAGTATCCTAGAACGAGTGTGAAGAGTATATTTTTGAAAGTGAAAACAAATTTTGTTTTGAAGATTTAAATCAATTATTCGTATTTGATTATTTATCTATATTGATTAGGACAGTCCAGTATATAAAGATTTTGCATATACGCCTTGCAAACGTGTATTTGAAGTTTTAATATACTAGATAGATATAGAATCACACTCTAGTCGCCCGAAGATGATTCTGATGATAGTTCGAACATCATCAGAATTGGTATTCGTGTTTCGAAGGTGTGATATCTATATATTTCCTATCGACTGGTGTGAGAACCAAAATTAGATAGGGCCTATTGTTGTGAATTGGCATCAAAAACATGATTTTTGTATATGTATCAAAATTATGAATTTGAAACGTTAAATTCACTAATTGATTGATGTTTGTGTTGTTTGTTTATTTGTTTGCTAATTATGAACCATTTAGCCTAATTGAATCAAATATTAAATTGTATTGAAAATTGGTTGCATTTGTTTGCATATACATATACTTACCTTGAACAGGTCATAGCAAGGAGGCTAGAGCAGAGAATAAAATTTGTTTGCCCGACAAATAGGTACATGTTTACTACATAATTTACTGTTTTGTTTGGGTGATGATGATTTTATGAGCCTATTGGCTAGCCGCTTGGCTTTTTCTTTTTCTTTTTGAGATCTGAAGGACCGGGGAAGCTATTTGAAATTCCCCGATGCTCCCATTGCAGGGGAGGTTATGGCGAAATTTTTCGAAAATTTAGGGTGTTAGCCAAATTTTTGAAATTCTTGAAAAGTTCTTAGAAACAGAAAAGTTGAAGAACTTAAGCCGTAATCAAAACGATGGAAGTTGAGCTGAATAGTCAAACCACTTTCGACTTTGTTCCTTTTCGGGGACGAAAAGTTTTAAGTGGGGGAGATTGTAATAACCCGAAAATCTGGGCCAGTTTAAATTTTTTATTTTGGCAATTTTAGCGAATTTTGAATATTTAAAATAGATTATTTTAAATAAAATCGACGAGAAATTTATTTTGAACGGAATTCGAACGTATATATTATACGCGTCGTCGTTAGAATATAAATATTTATATATATAATTATAAATAGAATTGAAAATGGCGCGGTAGTTCGATAATTCGATTTCAAACTTCAATTGAATGTACCGGGTGCAAAATAATCCGGATTTTAGTGAAACCAAAAATAATGGGATCTAATTGATAATATCTTTCCAGCGAATCCGAAAAATCGAAATTTCCTAACGGGAATCAAAAGATATGTCCTGTTGAAAATTCTGAATAGTCGCTATGGAATTCAGGCCCTTAAAAATGGACATTTTGCAAACGACCTCGGATTTCGACGAAACCAGTTTTGTTGGGTCCGTGATGTTAAGTTATTGCTAGATTCCAAATTTCATAATTTTTCGAATCAATATGTGAGCGTGGCAAAGGAAAACGCGTTTGACCAGTTTCAGTTGATTTTAATCGACTGGAAAATGGCCATTTTTCCAACGGTCTCAGAATTCGATGAAATTAGTTTTGTTAGGACCGTATCGTCAATACGAAGCTAGAAAATATTTTTCTAGAATTTTTAAAGTTAATATGTGACCCCGGTAATTTGAAATGTGCGTTCAAATTGAATATATAAAGATTTATATTTTAATTTTAAGAAAAACCTATCGAAACAGTCGAATTGGCTTACCGGACATATTCCATTGTGTTCGGAATGGAGGTTATTAACTAGGGACGACACTCGTTGGGTTTGATTTGGAGTTCGTCGTGTTAAACTGATATTTAATTGAATTAACGGGATTAAATTAAATAGAAATACACTATAAATACTCATACACTATATACAGTAGCTCCTCATACCCTAATACATACGTTCAGCCGCCAGCCCCAATTTCAATGGCCGATATCTCTCCGACTTCGTTCCTCAAAAACTCCTAATCCACATCGAATCGAACCAAGCCACGAAACAAAAATCGAAGACATTTCTCTCCTCTTCTAAATCATATGGTGATGATGACCCCTAGTTGCTCGTGGCGGTGGAAATTGCTGCTCAAAGGAGCGACATTCGGGCTTGATTCTCCGACCCTGGGGTGCGTCGAGTGGCACGAGATGGCGGAGGCTAGGTGGCGGCGCGAAGCTCTCTGATGTGGTGGACTTGGATGATCGGCCGACAGCTCGGGGAGGTGGCGCAGGGAGGATTTTTGGTACGAGGTTCAATTCGATCGATGGGGGCCTGAACCAGTGAATCAACGAAGAAGACAACCAGTTTACTTCTTAAGCTAAGTACTTAAATTAGTTAATTAAGTCATTAATTATTATGGTGATTAAAATCAAATCATATTGTTTTATAAATTAAATAAAGAGAACAATGTTTTGTAAATGATAAGAGAAATATTTTGTAAATGAAAATCCCAATGTTTTGTGAAAACAGAAAAAGAAATTAACATTGTAGTTAATAAAAATCAACTTTGTTTTAAAAATATACTTTGTTTTGAAATATAAAAAGATACTTTGTTTTGAAATATAAAAATATGCTTTGTTTTGAAAAGGTAAAAATATACTTTGTTTTAAAAATGAAATTAACATATGGTTTTTATATCTTAGAAAGAAAAGAATTTGATTTTTAATATATAGAAGTGATTATAAAAATATGATTTATATATTTTTAAAGTAGTAAAAATATAATCTTTTATATTGAAGAAAGATAAAAATATAATTTTTACATGATAGGAATATTAAAAATATCATCTTTGTATATGTAGCAAAATAAAAATCTGATTTTTATTTTATATACGTGGAAATAAAGTGATGATTTTTATAATGATGAAATCTATATTTTTGAAAAGGCGAAATCTTTTTATATAGTAGCGGAAGGAAAAATATGATTTTTATATATTGAACTTAGAAGTAAAAATTCGATTTTTACATATGTAGTGGAAGCGGACAACGAAGATGACGAAGATGCGATAGCAATGAAGATTTCTATCAATGAAGTGCCGTGGAGATTTGGATAGCTATATGTGAGAATTTCTCACCTTTCAATTTCTTTTTCTAGTTATATATATATATACTAGGATGCAGACGGTGCTTAGTAGCACCCGACACAACCGTCCACAGACCATGGACTTGTTTGTTTGATTGCGAAAATTAGTTAGATTATTTGATTGAAATTGAATTGTGTGGTGAAATGAATTGATTTGATGATGTGTGAATGGCGTGGGCCTTCACTAGACCGGGGATAAGGCTAGGCCTCGTCCCGTTTCTAGTATCGTGCCGTTATGCCGCCGAAATTTTCTAAAATAAGTTAGAAAAAATAAAAATATCATTTTATCGAAGAAATGAATTGAATAGAAATTCATATGTTGAAATAAAATGTTTTACCGTTAAAAATATAATTTTTAACGTGAATGTGAATAAATAAATATTCATTTACAAACATGACGGTTTGTTTATGTACACCTATTTGAAGGACATTGATTGGGTCGATAAATTTTACACATCGCCCAACTGCACAACTAAAATCTGTGTTTGATTGTTTGAAACCCCACACGGGTGTTGGGATGAAATTTGAAGTTCACTCATCCTGATTGATTAAATATGTCGATCGATTGATTGACAGGCTGTTATAAGCGTTAGATATCTATATTTGATGCTTATACAGTGTAGTGCACTTTGGTTGATGGTTGATTATTTTTCAATGCTATTATATGTGTGTAATGTATGAAAATCCATATAATTAACTTTATATGGTAATTGATTGCGCCTCATTCCAATTTGAAAAATAAAGAATATTATAAAATAAAAGTTCATGTGTTGACAGTACTCATCCATTGAGATTGGTCATGTGTTGAACGAAATATTTTAGAAATAAAATTTACATCTTTATCGATATAAAATAAAAGTTCATGTGTTGACAGTACTCATCCATTGAGATTGGTCATGTGTTGAACGAAATATTTTAGAAATAAAATTTACATCTTTATCGATATAAAATAAAAGTTCATGTGTTGACAGTACTCATCCATTGAGATTGGTCATGTGTTGAACGAAATATTTTAGAAATAAAATTTACATCTTTATCGATATAAAATAAAAGTTCATGTGTTGACAGTACTCATCCATTGAGATTGGTCATGTGTTGAACGAAATATTTTAGAAATAAAATTTACATCTTTATCGATATAAAATAAAAGTTCATGTGTTGACAGTACTCATCCATTGAGATTGGTCATGTGTTGAACGAAATGTTTTAATAAAAGAAATATTTGAAATAGAATATTTGAAAATAGAAATTTATGAAGCCGTGTTGGTTAGATTGACGCCATTTTGACGTGAACGATATTTATATCGATTTTAACGATTTCGAAATAGAAATGAATTGAAAACGATTTCGAAATAGAAATGAATTGAAAACGATTTCGAAATGAAATGAATTGAAAACGATTTCGAAATGAATTGAATTGAAAACGATTTCGAAATGAATTGAATTGAAAACGATTTCGAAATGAATTGAATTGAAAACGATTTCGAAATGAATTGAATTGAAAACGATTTCGAAATGAATTGAATTGAAAACGATTTCGAAATGAATTGAATTGAAAACGATTTCGAAATGAATTGAATTGAAAACGATTTCGAAATGAATTGAATTGAAAACGATTTCGAAATGGATTAAATTGAAAATGAATTCAAATTGAATTGAAATTTGAATTGAATAGAAATGAATTTTAAAACGAATTTATAAAGAAGAATTCACTTTTGATTTGAATTGAAAAGAAAGTTGAAATTGCTTTTGAAGCGATTTTAAAACTATTTATATAATTCGTTTTAAATAGAAATCGACGAAGTATATATTATATATATTATATATATATATATAATATAATGGCCTGAATAGAACGCGCCGCGCCGCGGCAGTTCGTGAATTTCGACCATTTATTTCAAACGGACATTACGGGAGATCCGACCGTCGGATTCTCCTAAAACCGGAACCGTTGGGTTCGTATCGAAAAGAGCTTTCTAACGAATATTAGCAATTAGAAATCTAACGGTTGGATTTGGAATTATGTCCAATTCAAATTTGAAAAAGGTCGCTATAAGTGCAGTTCGATGACCGTTGATGGAAATCGACTGTACGTGCCTTGATAAAATTATTAAAAATAGTAATAATTTGTGTAAAATCATAAGAAATGATTTAGAGAGAATTGGGATGAAAAACTCCATATTTGAAAAGATAAAAACAGATTTTTATCGAAATGAACTAGTTTTGAACTAGAATTATAATTCTATTTATTTTTAAATAAATAAATTGAATTTGAAAAGGGTTTTAAAAATAGCCAGAATTTCCAATGATTGCATTGGAGTGGAATTGAATCGAAATTGTCTTCGGAATATTTCGATGTTGGAATTCGTGATTATACGGATGTTGTTATGGAAATTTGAAAGATATATATTTTTATCATTATTTCCAATACGACATTTGTTAATCGTAGAATTTGATATTGAATATAAGCCGATATATTTTCTATTCAGAGCCTTATATTGAATATCAAATGTGATTTCGGTTTGTCGTGAATGGTGTCTTCACTAACACTGTTCTTGAACCCAGTTGAGAAAATGTTAAATCTTTTTATTAGATTTGATGAAGTGTACCAATTAAATAATATTTAATTGGAATTGAATTGATATTGATTTTTGGGTTTATCGTGAACAGTGTTTTAAAGAACACTCGTTCTTTAACCCGATAATTAATGAATGCGATTTTGGGTTTATCGTGAACCGTGTTTTAAATGACACAGATTCTTTAACCCAGTCGAAGATTAAAACTAAGTGGAGTTTTAATGAATCTTTAATTAGATTGAAATGATCGAAAATGGAGTATCACCAGTTTTGCTCCAGGCGATAGTTAAATCTTTAATTAGATTTGAACGTGAAATGGTAATTGAATTTACCGATAACACAGTGGTGTTAGATATGAAGTATTACCAGTTTTACTTCATGGGATGAATAGGTTGGGATTGGGAAATTAAAACAAATAATTACTTCGGTAAGGTTCGCTAATCCCGACTAGTTTGAATTGAGATTCAAAAATAGAATAAAGAATAAATTCAAGGAATTTATCTTGGATAAAATTAATGGGAACCTTTCCCTATGAATGTGAAATTTAGAAACTAACTGTCGGTTAGCCAAGCAGAATGGTTTTTTGAATATTGATCTGATGTTGGTTTCGGCCTTTAGGGTTAATATTTAGGGAATTATTCTCTTGATTAATTTACGGTTAGTGACTGATGAATTGGAATGAGGCGTATGTTGTGTTTGTGTAACACTTACTTAAAATATACGCGAGTTATTCGGAAAGACCGGATTTATCCCATTCTGAATAACTGATACGACGATAAGTCGAAGGTGAAGACGATGGTCGAAGACCGGAGGTCTTCACGTCGTTTGGGTGATTACTGATGATCTTGATTGGGCTGTACACCCAAGAAGATGGAAACAGTTAGTGATCGTCCAGACGTACTTGGAGATCGATGGATATGCGGGGTACTAGGTGCCTCCGGTTTCGTTCAGACCCAGAACGGACTTGTAAATGGACTGTGTGTCTGACATTGGATTTTAGTCTGTGTGATTGATCTCCATTAAATATATATCTGTTTGGCGGCGGAGAATTTATTCTCTTGCTTAACGCCCTTCTCTGAGACGTACGAGCTCAGGGGTTATATATTGATGGATATCAAACGCATGGAGTGAATTGCCTGTGTGGCATGCCTAAGTGGCAAATGATCGAGGCTTCTGTTGAAAAGCAAAGTCTTGTGGTGATGATCAAAGCACGACCTTTGTGGCATAGCTTTGTGTAACGTTTACTTCGCGAGTTTCACACCCGGTATGAACCAAAAACGGAAGACGGACCTCAGGGGGGACATGCGTTTTCTTTCTAGCTAGAAGTGGCGTCAGTGGTTTTACACGCCCTGACGAGTTTGACTTATGTGGTTGTTACTGTTGCGAGGCGCCTCGGTTAGATCGGACGATCCGGGTCCAATGGAGTCATTCATTGGCTCATTTACGCCCCAAAGGGCGGAGGGACGCATTGTTCAGGCATTATAATCCACTTCGTGTGGACCGGCCCTGACGATCCAAGGGGCAGTTGCGGCTGTTCCTAGACATGGGCTAGATTGTCTAAAATCGGTTGAGGACGATCCCTGGCCTCGGTTCATAGACGGAAATCCAATTTCCAAATACGTGACATTTGCGGTTTTATTTGTAAACCTATATATGGCGACATAGTGGGATGGGGCGCTCATGCCGCCTATGATTGATACTTATGATTTGAAGTTGTTTTATACACTACGCACTTATTATAGTATCAAATGATTTGTTTTAAAACGTATCAAGCATTCTTTGGCTGTTATAAGGGAAAACCCTATCCCCCGGCTTGCGTTGCATTGTGTGATAGGACCTGGGTCTTATAACAGCTTCATTTTTCTTTATTTAGCATTGCGCTGTTTGTTTTATGCACTGGTATTCTTGGGAGGAAACCCGTTCCATGTTATACGGCGTGGTCCCTTGATTTACCTAATGATTTAAAATAAAGATTAATAACTGTTTTAGTTCTCACACCAGTCCCATGACTGACCTGGAGTTTATTGTTTTAACCTAAACTCTGGGTGCCCTTATTTTGACACGGGCAGCTAGTAGTTTTGGTTTTGCAGATTTATATTCACAGGATCCTGGTTTACAGCTGGAACGATATCCGGAAAGCTTTGTATCCGTATATCCCTTCTAGTTGTGTATTGTATTATTTTCCGCTGCTATGTATTTAAATGTAATTTAAACCTCTGATATTTCTGTGTAATATTCATCTATACTCTGTATATTCTTGTAATCTGATGCATTGTTGTAATATACAATGAAATGTTCTTTTGTATGCATTCTGTTGTGGCTTATTCTCAAACTATCCGACGCTTTCCTTTACGGGGAAGTTACGGGTTTTCACAATTGCATTGTGTGATGGGAATTGAGTCTTATAATGGCTTCATTTTTATAAAAGAATAGTGATGTTTAAAAGAATGACTTGTTTTAAAGCACTGGCAATCCAATGGAGTAAACCCGTTCCACGAAAGTGGCGTGGTCCTGTGATTAGCCATATTTTGAATGTGTTGAGTAGATTTCTCATACCAGTCCCATGACTGACTCGTAGTTTGTTTCACTTTCAAACTCGGGTGCCCCTTTTTCTACACGGGCAGCCTTGTATTCAGGTTTAGCTGGTTCTTTTTGGATAGCTGGAGCTGAAGATGGATTCTATCATTTATCTCTTTTTATGCTGTTCAGCTCCTATTGTACATATTTTGTTTGTTTCCGCTGTAGACATTTATGTATAACTGAACTGTATTTGTACTAAGTATGATCCTGTATACTGTGTAACTCTGATGATTACGTTTATCCAGTATATTCTATTGTTCATTATCTGGTGTATTTATTTAATTCTGTTCTGCTATTATCTGTTTCTGTGTTATATTCCAAAGATTACCCTTGTCTCCGTCTACACGGGAAATGGGGTCGTCACATCGTGGTATCAGAGCTTTGGTTAAGCTTAATTCTGGAATATAACACATTAACGAACTCGTCGGAAATAGAACCAGTAGTGTTCTAGGACGGGCAACTCAATACAGATAGGATCAGTAATATCCTAGTATGAGTAGCAGAATGAAATAACACCTAGATAGACCCAGTTACATTCAAGTATCTGTCTCTAAATTTTGTAATATCTTTTCTGTTGACCTGACACTTTGTCTGCTAATTGGAGACGCTTTAGAAAATGAGTGCCAGAAACAGAAGAAGTGATACATACCCGGATATTGAAGCCCTATATATGAAATATAGAAATCTGGGGGAAAGCCGTTCTCGGGTGAAGAATCAATTATGAAAACACAAGCCTGGATTCGTTCGGCTGAGAAAATCTTTGAAGGATTAAAGCTGAGGGATGACCAGAAAAGATTACTGGCCTCCTGGGCACTCAAAGACGAAGCTTTGTTCTGGTGGGATTCGGTTATCAAGGATAATCCAGAAGGTGATATCACTTGGGACAGATTCAAAGTGATTTTCCTGGAAAGATTTACTCCTCCAGAAGCGATTGAGCGACTATGTGATGAATTTTCTTATCTGATACAAGGAGATATGACCATTCCAGAGTATCATAAGAAATTCAATGAACTTTCTCACTTCGCCCCTCATCTAATTCAAAATCCGAAGAAGAAGAATTTGAGATTTATCAACGGGCTTCAAAGGAAATATCAGAACAGTGTAATGAGGAGTGTGAAGCTTTCCTTTTCTGAAATGATATACTTGGCTTATCAGTACGAAGATCTAGACAAGAAAGGTATGTTACAGTACGAAGACGAAGTCAACTCTAGTAATAAAATTGAGTCTGAAACTGATCGCCCTGAGGCCAATACAATGTCTGAGGTCAGCAAGGAGCCCAAAGTCAATCGAAAAAGGGCCATATCCGAAAAAGAACCGGTAACAACCACCGTATGCAATAACTGCCATCAGAAAGGGCATTTGTCGATAAACTGTGGACCCTTAAAGAAGCGATTGAAAGGTGGGCTTCAATCCAAGAAGGGATTTCAAGAGGATAGAAAATGCAATCTCTGTCAACAGACTGGTCATGTAAAGCAAGACTGCTGGATGTTAAGAAAAACCAATGTGGTTTAAGTAAATGAAGTAGCAGAGACGTCAGCACCCTCAGCTAGTCCGGGAAGATCTGATGTTTTAGAAGGAACGCTTACTGTCAAAAACATTCCAGTCAAAGTACTGTTTGACACAGGCGCGTCACGAAGCTTTATCGCAAAGAATGCCGTTAAGAAGTTGGATTTGAAGTTGAGAAAGCTTAAAGAACCAATGACTGTCCAAAATCCGGTCGGTGGTTCCATTGATCTCAGTTGGGTTTGTGCAGTACCTGTCTCTTTTTCCTGCTATAAATTCCCTACTATCTCTATCGTTATGAACTTTAATGAATTCGATCTTATTCTGGGGTTGGATTGGCTAACCAAATATGAAGCAGAGGTTAGATGCGCGGAGAGAGTTGTTAGGGCTAAGATTAAATCAGGGAATTATATAACCATACCATGTGAAGGCCCGACTTCAAATAGGAAGGACTTCTGGGCAGCTTTAGATGTTTCTCCAACCGAAATAGAAAATATCCCTGAAGTCGAAGAGAATATTCCTGACCTCGTCAAAGACATTCCGGTTGTCAAAAATTATGCGGATGTGTTTGAAGAAGTTGTTCGCTTACCTCCGCAAAGAGAAATAGATTTCAAGATAGCTTTGATTCCGAATGCAAGGCCGGTAGTTCACGCTATTCGAAGAATGTCCTTGAAGGAGAAAGAAGAACTTGACAATTAAACACGGCAGCTCGTATGGAAGGGTCTGATCAGGCCCAGTTTCTCTGATTGGGGAGCAGCAGTGGTGTTTGTCCCAAAATATGACGGTACTCTATGTCTATGTGTGGATTATCGTGATTTGAACAAGCAGATGATAAAGAACAAATATCCATTGCCGCGGATCGATGATTTGTTGGATCGATTAAATGGCGCACAAGTATTTTCACGAATGGACCTAGCTACAGGCTTCCATCAACTTCGAATTGCCGAAGAGTGTGTTCCAATGACAGCATTCAGAGGTCCCGACTTATTCTACGAGTGGTTAGTAATGCCGTTCGGCTTATGTAACGCTCCATCTTACTTCGTCGATCTGATGAATAGAGTGTTCAGAGGGGTTTTGAATAAATTTGTTCTGGTTTTCATTGACGATATTCTAATCTTCTCTAAATCAAAGGCCGAACATGAAAAGCATCTGGAACAGGTTCTAGAAATTCTGAGACGGAATGTATTGAAAGCCAAACTGTCCAAATGCATATTCTGGCAAGATGAAGTGAAATTTCTAGGCCACGTCGTATCGAAAGAAGGAATCGCTGTGGATCCAAGTAAAATCACAGCTATTCAGAACTGGAAGCAGCCCAGTACCCCTATTGAAGTCCGCAGTTTTCTCGGATTGGCTAGTTATTACCGGAAATTCATTAAAGACTTTTCGAAGATATCTGGTCACTTAACGAAGCTTACAAAGAAGCATTGTAAATTCAAGTGGACTCCAGAATGTGAAGAGGCTTTTGAAGAGCTAAAGTTAAGATTAACGACAGCTCCAGTGTTAACCATCATCGATGGCAATCAGGATTTGAAAGTCTGGACTGATGCTTCTAGAGAAGGCCTTGGCGCAGTGTTAATGCAAAGGGGTCAAGTGATTGCGTATGCTAGCCGTCAGTTGAAGCCGCATGAAAAGAACTACGTAACTCATGATCTTGAGTTGTTGGCTATAGTATTCGCTTTGAAAATCTGGAGACACTATCTGCTAGGTGAGAGATTTGAACTGTATACAGACCATCAGTCGTTAAAGTATTTGTTCACTCAGAAAGACCTGAATTTGAGGCAGCAACGTTGGCTAGAGTTCCTTGCAGCATATGATTTTGAGATTCTATACACTCCAGGGAAAGCCAATGTCGTGGCCGATGCGTTAAGCCGAAAGAATGAAATGATCGCCAGTTTTATCATTGCGACTTCGTTGATTGACAAGATATCGGCTCTCTAAAAAGACGACCAATTTATCAAAGGAATGAGTCAGCGAATTCGTGAAGGCAATGCTTCGGATTTCTAGCTCGACAGCGAAGGGATTCTGAGGTTAGAAGGACGAATTTGTGTTCCAGAAATTCCTGAACTCAGAAGGGATGTGCTTGATGAATGCCACAAATCTAAGCTCGGTATCCATCCAGGTGTGAGTAAAATGTATAACGATATAAAGCGCACATTCTGGTGGAAGTCGTTAAAAAGAGACATCTCGATATATGTTAGTCGATGCCCTACTTGCAGCTAGTCAAAAGCGACCAACAAAAACTTGCTGGATTGTTACAACCGCTAGACGTTCCAGGCTGGAAGTGGGAACATATTTCCATGGACTTCATTGATGGTTTGCCCAGAACCAGAAAAGGAAATGACAGTATTTGGGTGATCGTAGATCGCTTCACGAAGACCGCCCATTTCATACCTGTCAGATCAAACAGAACTGCTCAGAGTCTGGCGTAGATATACTTCAAGGAAATAGTTAGACTACATGGAGTGTCGCTCAGTATAGTCAGTGATAGAGATACAATATTTACAAGTAAATTCTGGGAGGCATTTCAAGTAGAGCTGGGAACAAAGCTGAATCTAAGCACCGCTTATCATTCTCAGACAGATGGTCAGATTGAGAGGGTAAATCGTATACTAGAAGATTTATTGCGGGCTTGTGTTCTAGATTTTGGTGGATCATGGGAAGACCATCTGCATTTGGCTGAATTCTCATATAATAACAGCTACCAGGCAAGCCTGACAATGTCGCCATTCGAAGCGTTGTATGGTAGACCGTGCCGATCTCCTGCTTGTTGGGTCGAACCAGGTAATAGACTCGTGTTGGGACCTGATATGATCCGGGAAGCTGCTGACAAAGTCGATTTTATTAAGAAACGATTACTGGCCGCTCAAAGCCGACAAAAGAGCTATGCCGATAGGAGAAGAAGAGATATATCGTTTGCTGTGGGCGATTATGTATATTTGAAAGTATCGCCGATGAGAGGAGTAATCCGTTTCGGTAAAACTGGAAAGTTGGCGCCCAAATTCATTGGTCCGTTTCCTTTTCTGGAACGGGTCGGAACTCTCGCTTATAGGGTTAAATTGCTTGATTGAGTGCATGATGTATTTCATATATCTCAACTTCGAAAGCACGTTCATGATCCAGACTTGATCGTGGAAGAAGCAGCTCAACAGGATATTGAAATTACTCCAGAATTAGCTGTGAGACGAGAGCCGCTAAAGATTATCGGCAAAGAAACCAAAGAACTAAGGAACAAGAAGGTTCACTTAGTCAAAGTGCAATGGAGTGGAGATCCGCGAGATTGTACTTGGGAAACTGAGGAGAGCATTCAGAAAGCTTATCCTAGATGCCGAGTGGATATCTCTGATTGACTCCGGGGCAAGGTATATTTACCATACTTTGCATTACCATTCAATTCTATACTCTGTTGTTATTTTCTTTCCATGGATGTGCACTTTTAATTCTATAGTCTGAATGATTTTAAAAGAATATAGAAATTGATTTGTATGATTTTGAAAAGTTAAGAACAATTTGATAGTTGGTTGTGTTGTGTGATTGTAGATTTGATTAATTAAATTATTGAAACGATAGTTAATTAAATTAACAATAGAATAATGGTAGAATTTATTCGATTAAATCACACATTGAACTGATTAGAAAATAAATAGAAATATATACATGTGCATTATATATGTTTGAACAGGTAAATGGATTAGCTGTTGAGTAAAGATTTTATTTGCGTGCCCGACAAATAGGTAAACCTTAATGAGTCGGATGCGAAATATTATTATATCAACTCCTGTGAATGCCATTGGATGTGGGGTGCTGGTTTTTCTGTATGAAATAATAAACGTCGTCATAGGATAGTAACAATTAATTTTGAACTACACTGCATGGCATACTTCTGAAGATAGGCATACTTCATCATATACCACATAAGCATTTGGAGCTTGTGTGACGAGGTGGAAGATTTACCATACGAGCGAGAGGCTTGTATGGCGATGACTATATTTTACAGGTTGAACTGATGACTGATATGGACTATTTAAATTATAACGATTAAATTGCCAGATTAATAAAAACCCCACACGGGTCTGGAGTTGACAATAATCACGTCTCTCTAGTTATTAGATACGGCATATGGACTATTTATTTCTCAAACGGGACGAGGTGACGAGGATTTATCCTCTGGAGCATTTAAAATACACACTCCCACAGGCTTTGACAGGGTGACGAGAATTTATTCTCTGGAGTTATTATCAATACACGCTCCCCTGTAAACACCAGAATATATCACTATAAATATGTGTATGCTTATTAGGATTTATTGGGTACCTAATACGGCCCAATAAATTTCCAAACCTCTCTCCGTACAAAGGAGGTTATGGCGAAATTTTTCGAAAATTCCGGGTGTTAACCAAATTTTTGAAGAATTTGAAAATTCTCAGAAACTGAAAAGTTGGAGAATTGAAGCCAGATTGAACGTAGAGTTGATTAATCAAACCACTTTCGACTTTGTTCCTTTTCGGGGACGAAAAGTTTTAAGTGGGGGAGATTGTAACGACCCTGAAAATCTGAACCAATTTAAAAAATTTAAATTGGCTAAAATAATGGATTTTAAATATTTAAAATAAATATTTTAAATAATAGCAATGAAAACTGAGTTTGAATCGACAATTGAAAACGAATATAATTAATTCTAATTATAAACAAGGCCTGAAATGGCGCTGCAGTTTCAAAAATTGAATTCAAAATTTGTCGGACTGTACCGGGTGCAAAACAAAACGGATTTGAGTGAAACCAAAAATATTTAAATCTGTTAGTGAATACCTTTCTAACGAATCTAAAAAATCGATTTTTCATAGCGGGAAGCAAAAGTTATGGCCAAATGAATTTTCAGAAAGGTCGCTATGGAATTTATATAGCCCATGAAATTGGCCATTTTGCAAACGACCTCGGAATTCGACGAAACCAATTTTGTTGGATCCGGGATGTAAAGTTATTGCTAGGTTTCAAACTTCATAATTTTTGAAGCTAGTATGTGAGCGTGTCAAAGGAAAACGTGTTTTGGTCAATTACAACTAAATTGGATCGACCAGAAATGGGCCTTTTTGCAAACGGTCTCAGAATTCAATGAAACTGGTTTTGTTGGGACCGTAGTCGTCAAAACATAGCCAGATTTATTTTTCTGGAATTTTTCGAATCAGTTTGTGGCCCTGGCAAATTGAAATGTACGTTCAAATTAAATATCGAATGTTATATATTTTAAATTGAATGAAAACAGACTGAAACAGTCGAATGGGCCTACGAAACATATCCCATTGTGTTCGGAATGGGGGTAAAACGCTAAGGACGACAGTCGTTGGGTTTGGATTAGGGTTCGTGTGTGAAAGGGGTATTTTAGAGAATTTAAAAATATATAAATTAAAAAAAATCTATTCGTCCACATCAGAAATTTCTCTCTCCCCGATGCTCCGATTAAAGGCGGAAACCCCTTCTCCACTTCTCGCCCACTTTCCGACCAAACCAAGCAAAATCAGCCCCTCCTCCAGTTGAGAATTTTGAATTGCTTGAGACGAGCTTCAAGTCCATATATAGTTTGTTTGTTTTCGTTGAGTATATTTCCAGAACCGACCTCGTGAAGATCCATCGTTCGAAGGTCGTTTGCGCCGCCCAGGAGCCGCCGAGTTCGACGCCGTCAGCACCTCAGGCGCGCCTCTCGAGGCTGGTCAACGCTGCGTGGTCCGATCGTGGTAATACTTCACGGTTTGGTCAAGAATTGAAGACCTAGTTTTGAAGAAAACAATGAGGTATACAGCCAAATTTATTTTCAGCAGTTTTAACAGTTTAAAACCATTGCAAACTTTGAAAAATCATATCTTTTTCGTTTCTTGTCGAAATCCAGTGAAACAAGAGACAGTGGACTCGTGTGGACGTCTTCTACATTCTAGAAGAGACCGCATATTTTTCTGAGCCTTCTGCTATTTTTGGTGGAGTGGAACCCAAGGTGAGATTTCTAATTTATAAACGATATGGAAAACGACGATGTATAAATTATATAGTCGAAGTATGAGTTATATAAGCGTTGTACACCTCATGTATAAGCGTTGTATAAGTTGTATGTTCGATGTATAAATTATATATGCGTTGTAGAAATTATGTATGTGTTGAAATAGAAGTGAACTGCTATATATAAATATATATATATATATATATATATATATATACGCCCCTTGTCCACAAACCATGGACAATATTTATTGATTGTGATTGGTGTGAAAATTGATTGATAGCGAATGGTTGGTTGGAATTGTTTGTGGTTGATATTGATTGATTGTGATTGAAAAATACCCATTTGTGGTTGAGAAATATTTGGTTGAAACCACATAGGATTAGTTTGTGGAAATGAAATAAATATACATGCCGCCTGCATGCGAACTAGATGCATGATTCCCCATTGTCAAAAACCGCGAGGTTTTAAGGTAGAGCGAGGAGCCGTACTAGGGACGGTCCCGGTTTTAACTATCCTGCCGTTATGCTGCCGAAATTTTGAATAATATTCATGTGTTTGAATTATTTTCATTTGTTGAAACTATATTTATTCATTGAATTGAAATTCATGTGTTGAATGGTGTTCGTGTTTTGAATATAAAAATCACCTTTTTATCATCTATATGAACTATATGAAATAGTCAAGTTTTGAAATAAATTGTTTTATAATAAAAATCCCATTTTTATCACCAATATGAACTATATAAAATAATCTGGTTTTGAAATGAATTGTTTTACATTAAAAATCACATTTTTATTATATAAATGAATTGTTAAAAATAGTGAAGTGTTGAAATAGAAGGCAGTTAGATGAAAATATCATTTTTATCAAAAGTGTGAAATTCCTATGGTTTTGAAATCGAAGAATCGATTTATATATTTAAATAGAATTGAAATATATTGAAAAACGACGCTGCAGTTCGTATTTTGAAACCGTGATTTCAAACGATTAGTACGGGAGATCCGACCATCGGATTTTCCTGAAACCGCAACCGTTGGGTTCGCTTTGGAAATATCTTTCCAACGACACCAACTTGTAAAAATCCAACGGTTGGATTGTCTGGAATGTTTAATTCAAATCTGAAGAAAAACAGCGCCAGAATCGATTATATATATATATATATAATTATATATAATTATATTTAATCGAATAACGACGCTGCATTTCGTATTTTGAAATCGAAACTTCAAACGATGATACCGGGAGATCCGACCGTCGGATTTTCCCGAAACTGGTACCGTTGGATTCGTTTTGAAAAGATCTTTCTAATGATGTAAATTTGGTGAAGATCCAACGGTTAGATTTTCAGATATGTTTAAATCAAATCTGAAGAAAAACAGCGCCACGGCCGCGTTATGGCCCGAAGCGTCGTTTTGAATAAATTGGCTATTTTAAAATAAATAAAAATAGCGATAAATCGTTATAAAATATCATAAACGATATGGAATGGAAATAAACTGAATTTTCTCGATTTATGTGGTATTTGATGGTTGAATGTGTTTGGTGTGAAAATTACATTAAAGAACAAAATTGGTGTTGTCGAATGATTTAACCATTGAAATAAATTGATTTGAAGTTCTAAATATACGTGAATTATTTGAAAAGGCCGAGTTAATTCTCATTTCAAATAATTGACCAACGATTGAAAGTCGAAGATGAAGACGGTGGTAGAAGACCGGAGATCTTCACCTCGTTTGGATGGTAACCGAGGTCCTGATTGGGAGGCATCCCGAAATATGGATGATGAGTGGTGATCGTCCAGGCGTACGTGGTGGTCGATGGGTTTGCGAGGTATTTAGTGCCTCCGGTTTCGTTCAGACCCAGAACGGACTTGTAAATGGACTGTGTGTCTGACATTGGATTTTATTCTGTGTTGATTGATCTCTATTAAATATACATCTGTTTGGCGGCGGAGAATTTATTCTTTTGCTTAACGCCCTTCTCTGAAACGCACGAGCTCAGAGGTTGTATATCGATGGACATCAGTCGCATGGCATGAATTGCTAGTGTGGCATGCCTAAGTGGCAAATGATCAGGGCTTCTGTTGAAAAGCAAAGTCTTGTGGTGATGATCAAAGCACCGCCTGTGTGGCGTAGCTTTGTGTATAACGTGAAATCGCGAGCCTCACACCCCGGTATGAACCAGAAACGGGAGAGGACATCAGGGAGGGCCTGCGTTTCTTTCTAGCTAAAAGTGGCGTCAGTGGTTTTACACGCCCTGACGAGTTTGACTTATGTGGTTGTTACTGTTGCGAAGCACCTCGGATTTATCGGTTAATCCGGGACCGATGGAGTCATTCGTTGGCTCATTTACGCCATAGGGCGGGGAGACGTAGTGTTCAGGCATAATAATCCACATCGGTGGACCGGCCCTGACGATCCAGGGGGCAGTTGCGGCTGTTCATGAAACACGGGCTAGAGCGTCTCGAATTCGGTAAGGACTATCTTTTGCCTTGGTTCATGACGGAAATTCAATTTCCAAATACGTGACTGTGCGGTTGCGATTGTATATATGTATTTGGCGACATAGTGGCATGGGACGCTCATGTCGTCTTTGATTGATAGTTATGATTTGAAATTGTTTTTGAAACATATAAACACTAGTAATAATATCAAATGCCTTTGTTTTATTCGTATCAAGCATATTTTGGCCGTTATATGGTAAAAACTCTATCCTCCGGTTTGCGTTGCATTGTGTGATGGGAACTGAGTCTTATAATGGCTTCATTTTTATAAAAAGCATAGCGATGTTTAAAAGAATGACTTGTTTTAAAGCACTGGCAATCCAATGGAGTAAACCCGTTCCACGAAAGTGGCGTGGTCCTGTGATTAGCCATATTTTGAATGTGTTGAGTAGATTTCTCATACTAGTCCCATGACTGACTCGTAGTTTGTTTCACTTTCAAACTCGGGTGCCCCTTTTTCTACACGGGCAGCCTTGTATTTAGGATTAGCTGGTTCTTTCTGGACAGCTGGCGCTGAAGATGGATTCTATCATTTATCTCTTTTTATGCTGTTCAGCTCCTATTGTACATATTTTGTTTGTTTCCGCTGTAGACATTTATGTATAACTGAACTGTATTTGTACTAAGTATGATCCCGTATACTGTGTAACTTTGATGATTACATTTATCCAGTATATCCTATTGTTCATTATCTGGTGTATTTATTTAATTCTGTTCTGCTATTATCTGTTTCTGTGTTATATTCCAAAGATTACCCTTGTCTCCGTCTACACGGGAAATGGGGTCATCACAGATTCGCATTCCGCATTTCTTAACATATTTGAGTGTTGTCCATTCGCATGTGACTGTAAATTTGAAAAAGATGAACGGGTAGAAGCTCCAAGAGACGTTTGATTGTTTGGTACGATTTGATTGGTTTGTTTGATTTGAATATGTTTGAATTTGTGTGAATTTATTTGAACATTGTCTGCAAATATTGCTTGGATTGGTTTGCTTGGACATATATGGATTGATACACTTGTGAATATTAACATTTGAATTGATTATTTTGTTTTTGCTTTTTATAGTCATGAATTTAGGGGGAGTAATTTACTTTAGTATAATCATAGGACATGTATAGGATTTAGGGGAAGTATATTTAAGATTTCTTTTTGTTGATGACAAAGAGGGAGAAATTATAAAATAATGATTAGTTAGACTTAGTTTAAGCGGGAGTATGTAGAATTCATGATGATAGGGGGAGTATTAGAAGGATCAGAATGAACGGGTATGAATATTTTATAAACTAAGGCTGTAATCATCAAAAAGGGGGAGATTGTTGGAGAATGGAGTTTTGATGACAACAACCTTATTTCAATATTAATTGATTATACAATATATGCTAACATCTGTATCTAGAATATATATATGTATACACACACACACACACACACACACACACACACACACACACATATATATATATATGCAGGATTTGTATACTGGACTTAAATATCGAAGACTGTACAGTTTTAGAGTTCCAAGAGATTCAAAATTCAAGAGAGATCAAGACACATGAGTTATCAAGTTTTCAAGACAAATACAGTAATAGAGTCTAGATTATATGTAAGACTCTAAATAGCACTCCAGGTTCGAATTCAAATTCTGTATTTCAAAATTCTGATTTTTCAAAATTCAAATTCTAATTTCAAATTGTTTTTCTATCCTACTTATGATTTCAAATTTAAATTTTAAGTTTATATAGTTATATAGTTTTATAGTTTTAAACCTTATAATTTTATAAATATGTTTATATATTATATTGTTATGATTTCATATGATTTTACACTTTAGAATACTCATTTATATCACTTAGTTTTAATTCAAGAATTTTCAGAATTATATATATATATATATATATATATATATAAACACTTGGAAAGTTCAAAATTCAAATTTTCAACATACAAATGTTAACATACAACAGTCAGAAGTCCAATTTTCAAATGAAGTACCTTTTCACTATTTGTAACATTCTAGAAGCGTTGCAATCTTTCAAATCTTATAAATAAGAGTTGATTTCGAATTTTTGATACATCTTCTTATCCATCTTTACCCCTCTTCATCCCACCATTAATATTTCATATTTTATTACTTGCTACATTTTTTTACTTTGCCTATTTCTACTCTAATTACATAAACCAACTTTTTTCTCACTCTCTATCTACGACTCTCTGAATTGAAGTGTTATTGAAGAGTTATAGGGCTATTATAATCATTTGGGAAGTGTTTGGGAAAGAGTGTGTTCCTTGTAGCCCTGAAATCAAGGAAAGGGAGCGGTGGTAATCTTGTAGCCGTGAAATCAAGAGTGGTTGGAGCGGTGTTAACCTTGTAGCCGTGAAATCAAGGGGATTGTACTTGGATATTAATAATAATAAAACAATGTGCAATGCAGCGTTGCGTGAGACTGGACGTAGGAGTAATCCGAATCAGTATAAAATACGGTGTGTTCTTTTCTTTTCTGCATTTTATATTTATTTGTTTATGTGTTTGTGTTTGATTCTGTATTTATTATCATCTTTGTTGTATGTGATTCATATAGTAGATCATATAAGTTTTCGATTTTTATAAATTCTTCGGAAACACTATTCCCCCCCCCCCTCCCTCTAGTGTTAGCCTTGCCTTAAGATCCGCATTCCGCAACATATTTGAGATGTTGTCCATTCGCATGTGACCGTAAATTTGGGTTATTATATAATAAATTGCATTCACTACAAGTTTCTACCTTAATTTATCACAAATTAAAATTAATTCAATGCAGGTTTAATTGTTGGTAGGAGAATATTTGTATTAGAGTAAATTTATCATTTGTTCTCATGTTGAATTATCATCTGATTAAGTTCACAATTAGGATACAACTTGGCACATATATGCGAGCATCCTTATGTATAATTAAATAGATATTTGGAAACAATTAAGTGAAATAATGCACTTGTCAGTGCAATCATGCACATGTCATTTTTCATGGATATGAAGAAAGAGTATTTAAGCTGAAAGTATAATTCATGCCATAAGCGCTCCATTTAGCTTTATCTATTCTGTTTTGTTTATATTTTGTATAATTTTTGTACTAACATTTTTGTGTATTGACATTCCTTGTGAATGCTAGCATATTTTGTTGAGGTTGGTAAGCTTAGATACTTACAACAAATTAGGTGGTGCACTTCTCTTTGTGTGTATTAGACTGAATTGAGTGGCAAATTTAATTATTTATTTTTTTCCTACATTACAAAGTAAATTAAATTAACATTTAAAACTAGTGAAATATTATTTCTCAAAACCAAAAATAGAATAGACTCATATGAGTGTTAACAACTAGCGTGATAATATTAATTAGTCGAACAAGAAAGTAAACATGAAGCAAAAGCCTATGTTTATAGTCAAATGGCAAGGATGAAAATTGGGGTACATTGCATAATTTACTGCCTAAGGAGTAAGGAGCAAATATTTGAATAGTTGTACGCTTTGTTTTGTGTCAAAACCTGGTGTTTACAAGTTTACACATACCATTGATCTTTTTTCATTGAATTTTACAATTTAATAAAGATATAAAGTCAAGTCAAATTTATATAAATAAGCAGTTATGTTTAATTACTGCAATTGAAGCAAAATCCATTTTGGTTTTGTTAATCACATTGAATTAGAATTAATGTCCTGGATAAGCATGCAACAAAAACTCATGTACATAAATGTACCTTGAATGTCTTTCGTATGGTTGGAATATATTTTTGAATGTCTTTTTATTTCATAGTACATTATTTGTCGACATTAATAGGCTTCAGATTCCCTTTTAGTATTATTATTAGATCTATTAGGGTATAAAATAAACTTTTTGGACTTGTTACAGACATGAAAATATACGACAGACATGTAATGGAATTCTTGTTATACTTGAACATCACTTTAGTTAGGGCGGTCAACGGATAGTTTCGAATACGGATAGTGCCATATCCGTATTCGTATCCAAAACTATTTTCGTATATCGGATATCCGTGGATACGGATGGATATCGGATAATTATCTTATCCGCTAACGGTCGATAATTGAAGAAATGTAAATTGAAATTCTAGGTTTAACAATTTTTTTTTAATGTCATGAATTATAAAAATATACAAAATCAATAAGTAAAATGGTAATAAATAGTTTCAAGCAGTTAATATGCATTAAATGCATTAAATATAAACTATTAACATAACAAAACAATAAATTATTATTGCTTATTATGCTAAAATACATATAAAGTAAGGTATACTTTTGACAAAAACCAAACGGATAATTTTCGGATGCGGATACCTTCATTTTTATTTGGACTTACTTTTTCAGGATTCACAACCGTTGCACACAATTTGCTGCCAGTTCTATCAAACCCTGGCCTTGAATGTTGGAGATTTCTTCTAAGAATGGATTGGATATTCATGGAGGACATGTCAGAAAAAGATCAACTATAATTTATTTTATTGTTAGCACCATTTTTTCAGATTACAAAAACAAAATGCTCGCTTTTTGGGGCTAGGCACATATGAGGATGCACTGGAGGGAGGGTACTACTATTTTAGAAGGGGTTTGCTGATATAAGCACTCAAATTGAATAATCCGGTTATGTCTATAAGTTAAAGCCGACATGGAATACAGAGCCTTATATGGCATTGTCCAGGTTGATTATATGTGTACTATTAAAATAAAAGTATTCGAGAATGTCTATTCTGTTTATTACTCCCTCCAGTCCAAAATATAAGACGTTTTTACCTATAATAAATTGTACCTACTTTATTGACTTATCATGAAATACTTCTCTATGCTCATATGAGTAGGTGGCTACTTTGGAAACCTCAATAGCCACTTTTTTGTACTTGGAAATAGAGAAAGTAACTTAATTTCTCATGAAAAAAGGAGTCAACCTACCAAAAAAAAGCATTTGAATTTTTTTCTTAATTACCATGCAAATGTCTAAAATGACTTATGTTTTGGATTAGAGGGGTATTCAATAAGAATTGGGCTTTGAGATTGAAAAAAAGAAAAAAGAAAAAGATTTGATAAATAGGAACGAAAATTTAGTGCCCATTTGGATGGGTTTATAAAAGCTGCTTTTCATCTTTTTAAAATGCAAAGGAAAAAAGCTCGTATGGTTATGTAGATAATTTGGGCTTTTAGAAGTAATTTTTTCTTATTCCAGAAGCCAAAATTCCTTGCTTTTCGGCTTCTCCAATAAACGACTTCTTGGCTTTGAATTAGGGATCGAGCGATTTTCGTCTTCGTCTCATACTTCATCTTCTCTCTAAAATTCTTCATCAAGGTAATATTTTTCTTCTCTTATTTGCCTTCAATCCTTCTGATCTATTCTCAGATCACGAACTTGTTCTATATTTTTCAGATTTTTTTTGTTTTTTTCTTGTAATCCTCGAAACCCTAATCTATTTGAGTTTAAGCCATAATCTATTTCATTGTTTGTTGTGCTGTGTTGTATTTCAATGTTGGATATTTCATGAATTAGACATTTCACTGTTCGATATATTTCACTGTTGGAAGCTGCTGATTGATCAACGTGTCAAAAAAGCGATAATAAACTAGTATTCTCCTGTATTGCCGTTTGACTAAACTGTTTACCAACAATTCTAATGCATACTGAAGTATTAATCACTTGACTGGCACTTTTTCCACTCGTTTTGTTTTCCCCTTATAAGTTGTGCGACGTAGTGCTCAATGACATAAAAATTATTAACAAGTTTCTAGTCTTAATCACTTAGACTTGCACTCAAACATTTATGCTCTCAAACGATAACAGAAAAGTACATGCTTTGTTTTGTAGTCCATATTTTTATTCATTCTAGTTATCCATATTTGAGGTATCGGTTCTTATTTGAGTAGTCTCATGCAAGTAAGCACTCTTAAACTTCTTTATCTACATTATGTTAGTATGAAAAACGATGCAAGAAAGTAAACTGGTATTTATTATATCGTAACATAAGTAAGTAGTTTCCCTATATTCAACTCAGCTATCAGTTGTGAAAATGGATGACAACAGCAAAATTACCAACATTATTTAGTGAACTAATTTGTAGTAACTTATTCTCCGGCTTACATTATAAATCAATATAAAATAAAAAGCTCTATGCATGTGATAGTGCAGAATTATTGAGTAAACGATAGGGATTAGTTTTAGACAGTCCAACATCTAGTTGCATGAGACAACTCAAACCTGGATAACTACAATGAATGAAAATATTGTTATGGTTTGTGATATTTATCACATGGATATTAAAGTGGAGATATTGGGAGTTGCGGGATTTTAGGATCTGTTGACCGAGTTTTATGGATTTGTTGAGATATTTTAGGGAAAGTTTTATTTTGAACAAGTTTTAAGGAGTATTTATTTCTGAGATATTTTAGGGCCTAATTGGGTATAGATCTAGTCTTTCCATTTGTCTATATAAGCATGTCACTAGGGATAAATTTATTCGTACTTTTGAGGGAGAAAAACTTGTTTTTGTTTTTTAGGGATTGAGATATCTTCTCAATTTTAGGTCTTTCTTTGTAATTAATTGGTGGAATAATAAAGATTTGTTTGATGGAATTTGCTTGTTATTGTTATCTTCTTCCCTCTTTCAAAATTTAATTGTGTAGTGATCTTGCGGAAACCCTAACAATTGGTATCAGAGCCTTCTACACAAATTTTTTTGGAGAGGGTTTGAATATGCATAAAATAATTATTTAAAAGCTTAATGGAAGAAATTGGGGATTATGGAGAGCAAAGATGGAAGATTTCCTTTATCTTAATGATCTTCATCAGCCACCGGAGAATAATGGGGAAAAACCTAGCAATCTATCCGAAGCAAAATGGGAAATTTTGGATAGAATGGCCGCTACGTCTATTCGATGTTTTTTGGATAATTCAGTGTTTCATATTATTGCTAATGAAACATTTGCTTATGCAATATGGAAGAAATTGGAAGGGGTTTATGCAAAGAACTCCGCAACAAACAAGGCTCTTCTTATGAGAAGACTGTTTAATCTAAAGTTTAAGGAAGGTGGATCAATTGGAGAGCATCTTAATGATTTTCAGGAAATTGTAAATCAATTGGCTGCCGTGAATTTCAAGGTGGATGATGAAACACAAGCCTTAATGATGATGAGTTTGTTGCTAGAAAGTTGGGAAACACTTGTGGTTGCGTTGAATAGCTCAAATTCCGATGGCGTTGTTTCAATGGGGTCTGTGGTTAGTAGCTTGCTTAATGAGGAGATGCAGAGGATGAGTCTTATGGAAGAAAAAGATAAGGAGGCAACGGAAATTGAAACTCCAATTGAAAAAGCTTGTATTGCAAGGAGGGCTAGTCAACGAAATATGGAAAGACAATCGAATAGATCAGACATGAGAAAGGAATACATTTGTTTTTACTGTGACAAACCCGGTCATACTCTGAGATTTTGTCACAAGCTTAAAAGGGATAAGGAGAAAATGAAGGCATTAGAAGAAGAGATCGATGAACAAAATAACAACGGTAATGAGGTGAATTTTGGTGAGGAGATTGAAGGAAATGTTTTATGTGCTAATGAAGGCAAAAGCAAAGATTGGATACTTGATTCAGGAGCTTGTTTCCACATGTGCCATCAAAAAGAAGCATTTATTGATTATGAAGAACAAAGTAGTAAAGTTGTATCCGCCAACGGTCGAGATTTGCATGTTAAAGGCATAGGTTCGGTTCGATTGAAGATGAATAATGGAAAGATGGTGAAGTTAACGGGAGTTAGGTACATCCCAGAAATTAAGAAGAATCTTGCTTCAATTGGACAGTTGGAACAAAAAGGTTGCAATTTCTCGACTAGAGGTGGAGTTACAAGGGTTTGGAGGGGCAACAAGGAGCTTCTGCGCGCAAAACGAAGAAATGATAACATATATGAATTGCTTGGAAAAACGGTGGATAATGTTATGAGTTCTCAAATTAGATTAGGAGAGGCGAGTTCATCTGAATCAAGGTGGAGCCATCAACGTAAAGCCACAAAGTCTACATGGAGCCCATTGTGGTACTACAAGCAATTTTGAGGTCTTTAATGTGGTGTATCTCATTAGGGAAATGCATAGTTTAGGGGTGGTTTTAGATTTGTTGAGTGTTGGAGTGATTTCATATCAAGGTGGAGTGTTATGGTTTGTGATAATTATCACATGGATATTAAAGTGGAGATATTGGAATTGCGGGATTTTAGGATTTATTGACCGAGTTTTATGGATTTGTTGAGATATTTTAGGGAAAGTTTTATTTTGAACAAGTTTTAAGGAGTATTTATTTCTGAGATATTTTAGGGCCCAATTGGGTATAGATCTAGTCTTTCCATTTGTTTATATAAGCATGTCATTAGGGGTAAATTTATTCGTACTTTTGAGGGAGAAAAACTTGTTTTTGTTTTTTAGGGATTGAGATATCTTCTCAATTTTAGGTCTTTCTTTGTAATTAATTGGTGGAATAATAAAGATTTGTTTGGTGTAATTTGATTGTTATTGTTATCTTCTTCCCTCTTTCAAAATCTAATTGTGTAGTGATCTTGCGGAAACCCTAACAAATATGGACTACAAAACAAAGCCTGCAATTTTCCATTATTGTTTGAGAATATAGAAACTTGCAGTTTATGTTATTCGGTGATCATTGACGTCTATTATTCGGTGATCATTGACAGTGATCATTGACGTATATTATTCAGTGAAAATTTTGCATTATGCTGTGAAAGTTGAGTTAAAGCTTTCAGTTCAAGTATGTATACCCTAGCTAGTTTCTGCAGTTTGGTTAATTAATAATACCATTTAATTTTTGTAGAATTACCATATCAAGCAAACAAGCATGTGAAGAAGAAGTATGCTGAACTGTGTGAAGTACAGTATACTCATTGGTATGCATCCTTCTTACTTATTGTTATCATTGTATGAAAAACAAATGTGTTGGTTCAGTGTTATTTAAAATTTGTTTCTCTCTTGCTTCACAATTTATCATAAGTTATTATTGTAGTTCAACTTTGATTACCTCCTTTTAACCATTATTGATTGAACTATTACATGGAGGATGCTCAAACAATATGGGTGAGGGACAAATATTACTCTAGTTTACTTGTTTGTATGCAAACTAATATTCATATATCGATGCATATTTTTTTTTTTATAATGGTGCGCATAAAGTGGTTGTGGAGAATAATGTGGAGAGTAATACTTCACTTCCTTTGTTTTGTCTAGGGCTAGACAATTTTACCAAATTACCATTAACCAGCCATTACCAACCACTGAAAACAAATTTGGCACCGAATCATTGGTAATCAATCTGATTGGTACGGTTTTCCAAACCATATGAAAATATACGGTACGGTAATGGTAATCACATATTTTAGAAACATAATAATTTTATATGCTATTTTAGCTTCTTCCATAAAGTTTTCTGTATGTTCGACTATATAAAATAAAATAGATGAATGATCATTTAATAGTTAAAAAATCAGTTCCTAATATTTAATTTTTATAATGTGAAATATCGTAAACAAAAAGATCTTGTATTAGTAAATGGTAAATGGTAAAAATCGATTACCAACCGCTACTGACCATTACCAACCATGAACCGAAGTGTTGGTTACCAATTATTTTGGTTAGTAATTGGTATGATTTTTTAATTACCATATAAGCTGGTATGGTAATGGTTCTTAAGGTGAAGTTTCAGTACCGAACCGAATCCACCCCTAGTTTTGTCCATATTGTAAGTTAAAATACTTGTCTATCATGAAAACCACAAACAGTAATATTATAAAAACTATTTCTTGATTGCAGCAATACCACAAATAGCAATATTATAAAAACTACTTTGTTTTGTTCCATTTATAACATGAAATGGTTTCCTAAAACCAATAGTATGTCACTGGCCTTTAAGCCAAGAAGCAAAGTTGAATCATAATTCCAACTACATATAGTTCACACTCAAACATTTTTGAACTTCACTCGAGTTCCGATCCAACACTTGGACAGAGTTTAGACACCTGACCAAAAAAAAAGTACAAATCTAAACTGAAATGATGCATAATTCAAATAATTCCCATTTAAATCATGCATATTTGTTATAAGCAAATAACTATACTGTATGCCAATTCAAATTGTCATTGAATTTGTTTGGATGGAGCAGCCTCCTACAATTGGATCAAGAGAGTGCAGGCAACCAAAGCAGTGTAGCAAAAGCAAGGTAATTTCCTATGGCTTCATTGTCATTAAATCACGAGAATTTACCCAAAAACATTTTTTACATGCTTGGAAATAGTGCATGTTTTTTTCCTTTCATTTTTATATTGTAGATATTTCAATAACATTAGTTAAAAAAGAGTTTACTGTAAATGACAAATTCTATTTGTAGAAATAATTGATAGTAGGATAGTTTATATATTAATGCTGATACTGATTTCAATCCTTTATTCTATTGTGATACATCAGTTTTACTTCGATATGCAATGTTAACAACTATTTGGTTATTTAGGGGAATGGTAGATTTTTATTGGATGTTGACAATCTGCAATGAAAACAATCTTGAATCTAATCAAAGTTTGGTTGGAGTGGATTCAACTCAAGAAGAAGGCAAGATTTCAACAACAAAAGAGAAGAAATTCGACGAAGCTTGGCCGTATTTTATCATTTGTCATTTTAGATTCGGTATGATTTTAGAAGTTTTCGATATTTCGAATGCAATGCTTGTGTAAAATATCAACTTTTATCTATTATGTGGTTTGTTGTTCGGTATTGTAATTTAAATGGACTTAGCTGCTTGGATTATGTGCGAATAACATGCAAATTTTTATGTCATGTTTCGATTAAATATCTTATGATTTATATTTCAGAATACGAATTATTTTGTCATTTTAAGTTAACTGATTGTAATATATACTTTTAAAAATCTAAATGATCTTACATTTTATTTTAATATTCTTGCGTAATAGCCAAAAAGCTACTATGAAATAAAAATTATATCCATACTGGTTTTTCATCTTTTTGACTTATAAGTCGTTACCGTGCAAACAAGATTTTTGACTTTTTAAATTTTTAGAAGTAAAAGCACTTTTCAAATAAGCATAAGTACTTCTACTTTGACATCACAAACATAAACAAAGATTACAAGTTCTTTGGTTATCCTGTATTTGTTGAATCCAAATGATTTTTTTTTAGTATATTATTTTAGTGTATTACAATTTACAACAAAATCGACTTAATACGGGACATCTATATTACATGTTTCTACTGTAGGACATCTATATTACATGTTTCTACTATTAGTTTGTTACTTTGCTTCATGTTATCTTTCTGTTAGTGTTTAATTTTACTTTTACTATCTTTTAAGGTACTTAACAATAAGCTTTATTGGCTTAGAGATATCTTATATCATTTTTGGGAAAAATAGGGGGAAAACTGTGACTTTAAGGCAATTCCCTTCACCTTTTTTCCTTATTTTACATTATGCTTCCACAATTGCCGGTTGCATTGCAATACAGTAAGTTCCATTCACCATGTTTCTTGAAATTGCATTATTTTTCCACAATTGCATCACTTCCTAATTATGCCAGCAGCTGCATTGTTAGTTTCTTATAAGAATTTGCCAATTGTAGCTAGCAAAAATATTTAATTCATGTTATAAGCTTAAATGGAACGTTGGCTAGTTGGCAAAAAGTTGGTACCAAAGAATACTCAAAGGCTTCCCAACCGAGTCAAGTTAATTGATGTATGTTTAACTACATTGTTTCAAAGCAGTAATCCACTTCAATTTTTTACTATTAGACTAAGTGATTTATATCCGTGAATTTGTTTTTTGACATATGTCAAAAAGATATGTGGCATTGATTATATATACATGATAATAAAGAATCACAATTCATAGCAGAAAACCATGCCCGCTCAATATCAATACACATCAATTAACTCTTCGTCCATTTATATCATGATGTTTTATTTAAATTTTTATATTATGTTTGCTGATTATTGAATATTCTTTTTGTAGACAATTAATTAAACATCTTTTGTAAGCCTTAAATACATATTATTGATACAAATTAAATATTATAAGCAATATATATATATATATATGTACACACACACACACATACATATATATATATATATATAAGAAAGTCTAAAATACAATATGGTGACACAAATTTAGGCACAAGTAATCTCAACTATTAGATATCCCCATGAATTTCGCCTTCTATATAAAGACAAACAAATCAAATGACTCATAATTTGCGTATCTGATTTTATGTCAGCTTTTGTGTCTCAATAGTCCTTCCCTATATATGTATGCACATATGTATATAAACCAAAATAAATTACACGCATACATAACAAGATTTCTTGTGCTTCATACAAATAAGATTTACTCTTTTCATTTGCTGTAATAACCCGGAAATCTGAGCCAATTGAAACGTATATATTTGTATAGATCGTCGTTAGAATATAAATAATTAATTTAAATTATAAAAGGAATTGAAAATGGCGCGGTAGTTCGATAATTCGATTTCAAAATTCAAATGAATGTACCGGGTGCAAAATAAACCGGATTTTAGTGAAACCAAAATTATTAGAATCTATTTGTGAATATCTATCCAACGAATCAGAAAAATTAAAATTTCATAGCGGGGATAAAAAGTTATGTCCAGTTGAAATTTCAGAATAGTCGCTATGGAATTTCGACCCTTAAAAATGGCCATTTTGCAAACGACCTCGGATTTCGACGAAATCACTTTTGTTGGATCCGCGATGTCAAATTATTGCTTGATTTCAAATTTCATAATTTTTCGAATCAATATGTGAGCGTGGCAAAGGAAAACGCATTTGACCAGTTTTAGTTGATTTTAATCGACTGGAAAATGGCCATTTTTCAAACGGTCTCAGAATTCGACGAAATTAGTTTTGTTAGGACCGTATCGTCAATACGAAGCTAGAAAATATTTTTCGGGAATTTTTAGAGTTAATATGTGGCCCTGGTAAATTGAAATGTGCGTTCAAATTGAATATATACTGATTTATATTATAAATTTAACGAAAACTGATCGTAACGATCGAATTGGCTTACGAAACATATCCCATTGTGTTCGGAATAGGGGTATTACGTTAGGAACGTTAGTCGTTGGGTCTCGTTTGGAGTTCATATATAAAGTCAACTTTTTATGGATTATAAAATAAATAAATTATAAAATAAACTCCCCCTACCCTACCTTTCTCCCTCACCGTTCATTATCGTTCAAAGGAAAAAAAACCTAGCTGTCGAGTCGCCCAGCACGCTCCGGCCATCGCTTGTCGTCGCGGTCCTCCCCTCCACAGCCGCCGGTCAGGCGAAACCCCCCCTGCCTCCTCCGATGATCCCCGTCTTCCTTCCCTCCCTCTTCCAAAACGAGAAGGCCCAATCCGATTCCCCCCAGCCACCTCAGCCCACACAGTCGTCGGCCGCACCCCCAGCACCAGTCCCTGACCCTGTGCGCCGCCTCTCCAACCGCTGCACCTCCTCCTCAGCCTCCACCGCCACCCACAGCGTCTCCTTCTCCTCTTCTAAAAAGAAAACCCGCCCAAACCCCCAAAACAGCCGCGCTCCGGCCAATGCAAACCCGCTTCAACCACCACCGTGAGCTCCGGCACCTCCTTCCCTCGACAGTGAGCTCTAGTTCGAAGAAATGTGAGTTTTTAATTTATTTTTAATTTACTTTGTTTAGGTTAATTAATTTAAAAATCTAGTTCTTATGAAAATATATGCTTTTGTGTTAATAAAAAATAATATGATTTTTATATTATAGAAAGATTAAAAATATGATTTTTATATTATAGAAAGATTAAAAACACGATTTTTATATATGTATGATAATAAAAATACGATTTTTATATTATATAGATAGTAAAAATTTGATCTTTATATGTGTAGCGAAGTAAAAACCTAATTTTTATTATATATATGATGAAATAAAAATGGGATTTTTATAGCAATGATATAAAAATTCGATCTTTATATTAGAAGTAGATATAAAAATATAATTTTTATATAGGAAGGAGCGCTATAAAAATATATTCTTTAATGGAAGAAGAGCGATATAAAAATATAATTTTTATATAGAGTATAGGGTGATAAAAATATAATCTTTATTATATGAACACCGTTATAAAAATAGAATTTTTATCTATATAGTAGCGATGTAAAAATAGAATTTTTATCCATATAGAGCGAATTAAAAATGCGATTTTTATATGTTGAATAGCGAAGTAAAAATTCGATTTTTATATACTGAATAGCGAAGTAAAAATTCGATTTTTATATATGTAGTGGTTACGGATGATGAAAGTGATGAAAGAAGGAACGGCGAAGACTTCTACATTTGAAGAGTCGTGGCGTTCGGTTTAGCTAGTTGGTGAGAACTTCTCACTTTTAATTTTATTTCTAGTTGAAATATATACTAGGATGCAGACGGTGTTTAGTAGCACCCGACACCCGTCGTCCACAGACCATGGACGGCTTGTATGCTTGTTTGTATGATTTTGATGTGTAGTTGATTGTGCGATGTGATGTGAAACGAAAAAAAATATTTATATAGTTAAAAATATTTTATAGTTAAAAATAGAATTTTTAACGTGTATATGAAATGAAATAAAAATAAATAAATCGGACGATTTGTTTATATACACACATTTGACTGGTATTGATTGGGACGATAAATTTTACACATCGCCCAACTGCACAAATAAAATCTATGTTTGATTGTTTGAAACCCCACACGGGTATTGGGAGGATATTTGACGTACACTAATCCCGATTGTTTAGTTGTATGTCGATCGATTGACTAACAGACTGTTATAAGCGTTGAATATTTATATTTGATGCTTATACAGTGTAGAATGCACTTTGGATGATGGTTGATTATTCATCGTTGTTATTGTATACATGTGTCGTATAAAATCCATATAATTAACATTATATGGTAATTGATTGGGCCTCATTCCATATTTGAAAAAGAAATATTTGAAATAGAATATTTGAAATAGAAATATTTGAAATAAAAATATTTGAAATGGAATATTTGAAAATAGAAATATATGAAGCCGTGTTGATTAGATTGACGCCATTTTGACGTGAACGATATTTATATCGATTTTATTCATTTTATATTGAATATCGAAAGTGATTTCAAAATCTGATATTTTGAATAGAAATGAATTCGAATTGAAATTGAATAGAAATGAATTCGAATTGAAATTGAATAGAAATGAATTCGAATTGAAATTGAATAGAAATGAATTCGAATTGAAATTGAATTGAATTGAAAACGAACTGAAATTGAATTCAAAAACGATTTGAATTGAAATCAATTTCAAATGAATTTAAAACGAATTTGTAAGGGAAAATTCAATTTTGATTTGAATTTGAAAAAGAAGTTGAAATCGTTTTGAAAACGAATTTAAAACGATTTATATAATACGTTTTAAAAGGAAATCGACGAAGTATATATTATATATACTTTATATATAATATAATGGCCTGAATAGAACGCGCCGCGCTGCGGTAGTTCGTGAATTTCGACCATTGACTTCAAATGGATATTGCGGGAGATCCGACCGTCGGATTCTCCTAAAACCGGAACCGTTGGGTTCGTATCGAAAAGAGCTTTCTAACGAATATTAGAAATTAGAAATCTAACGGTTGGATTTGGAATTACGTCCAAATCAAATTTGGAAAAGGTCGATGTAAGTGCAGTTCGATAGCCATTGATGGAAATCGACGGTACGGGCCTTGATAAAATTATTAAAATAGTAATAAATTGTGTAAAATCATAAGAAATGATTTGGGAAGAATTGGGATGACAAACTCCATATTTGAAAAGATAAAAATAGATTTTTATCGAAATGAACTAGTTTTGAACTAGAATTATAATTCTATTTGCTTCTAAAAAAATAAATTGAATTTGAAAAATGGTTTTAAAGATAACCAGAATTTCCAATAATTGAATTGGAATAGATTTGAATCGAAATTGTCTTCGGAATATTTCGATGTTGGATTTCGTGATGATACAGATATTGTTATAGGAATTTGAAAGATATATTTATATCGTTATTTCCAATTCGATATTTGTTAGTCGTAGAGTTTGATATTGAATATAAGCCGATATAATTTCTATTCAGAGCCTTGTATTTAATATCAAATGTGATTTGGATTTGTCGTGAATGGTGTCTTCATTAACACTTTTCTTAAGCCCAGTTGAGAAAAAGATTGAATCTTTTTATTTAGATTTAATGAAGTGTACCAATTAAATGATATTTATTTTGAATTGAATTCGAATTGATTCTTGGGTTTATCGTGAATGGTGTTTTAAATAACACTCGTTCTTTAACCCGATAATTAATGGAATGTGATTTTGGGTTGTCGTGAACGGTATCTTCAATAATACTGTTCTTAGACCCACGGAGTAAGAAAATCAGAAACTTACCGGATATTAGTTAAGTTGAATGGCTTCTTGGGTATTGATCTGATGTTGGTTTCGGCCTTCGGGGTTAATACTTAGGGAATTGCTCACTTGCTAATTTACTTCCGGGGACTGATTGAAATGTGATGTGATTTTGGGTTTATCGTGAACCATGTTTTAAATGACACTGATTCTTTAACCCAGTCACAAATTAAAACTAAGTGGAGTTTTAATGAATCTTTAATTAGATTGAAATGATCGAGAATGGAGTGTCACCAGTTTTGCTCCAGGCGATAGTTAATCCTTTAATTAGATTTAAACATGAAATGGTAATTGAATTTACCGATAACACCGTGGTGTTAGATATGAAGTATAACCAGTTTTACATCATGGGATGAATAGGTTGGGGTTGGGAAATTAAAACCAATGATTACTTCGGTAAGGTTCGCTAATCCCGACTAGTTTGAATTGATATTCAAAAGCAGATTAAAGAATAAATTTAAAAGAATTTATCTTTGATAAAATTAATGGGAACCTTTCCCTATGAATGTGAAATTTAGAAACTAACTGTCGGTTAGCTAAGCATAATGGTTTTCTGGATATTGATCTGATGTTGGTTTCGGCCTTCGGGGTTAATATTTGGGGAATTACTCTCTTGTTAATTTGCGGTTAGTGACTGATGAATTGGAATGAGGCGTATGTTGTGTTTGTGTAACACGGATTTATTATATACGCGAGTTATTCGGAAAGACCGGGTTTATCCCATTCTGAATAAATGATTCAACGATTAGTCAAAGATGAAGACGTTGGTTGAAGACCGGAGGTCTTCACGTCGTTTGGATAATTACTGATGATCTTGATTGGGATGTATACCCAAGAAGATGGAAACAGTTAGTGATCGTCCAGACGTACTTGGAGATCGATGGATATGCGGGGTACTAGGTGCCTCCGGTTTCATTCAGACCCAGAACGGACTTGTAAATGGACTATGTGTCTGACATTGGATTTCAGTATGTGTGATTGATTTCTATTAAATATATATCTGTTTGGCGGCGGAGAATTTATTCTCTGGCTTAACGCCCTTCTCTGAGACGTACGAGCTCAGGGGTTATATACTGATGGATATCAAACGCATAGAGTGAATTGCCTGTGTGGCATGCCTAAGTGGCAAATGATCAAGGCTTCTGTTGAAAAGCAAAGTCTTGTGGTTGATGATCGAAGCACGGCCTTTGTGGCGTAGCTTTGTGTAACGTTTACTTCGCGAGTTTCACACCCGGTATGAACCAAAAACGGGAGAGGACGTCAGGGAGGGCATGCGTTTCTTTCTAGCTAGAAGTGGCGTCAGTGGTTTTACACACCCTGACGAGTTTGACTTATGTGGTTGTTGCTGTTGCGAGGCGCCTCGGTTTGATCGGACGATCTGGGTCCGGTGGAGTCATTCGTTGGCTCATTTACGCCCCATAGGGCGGGGAAACGCATGTTCAGGGTTTAAGTTTAATCCACATCGGTGGACTGGCGCTGAGGATCCAAGGGTCGATGCGCTCTAACCCTGAGGCTCGGGCTAGAGAGGCTCGAAGACGGTGAGGACTATCTTTTGCCTCGGTTCATAGATGGGAACCCAACTTCCAAATACGTGACATTTGCGGTTTTATTTGTAGAGCCTAGTATGGCGACATAGTGGGATGGGGCGCTTATGCCGTCTATGATTGATACTTATGATTTGAAGTTGTTTTATGCACTATGCACTTATTATAGTATCAAATGATTTGTTTTAAACGTATCAAGCATTCTTGGCTATTATAAGGTAAAAACCCTATCCTCCGGCTTGCGTTGCATTGTGTGATGGGAACTGGGTCTTATAATAGCTTCATTGTTCTTTATTAAGCATTGCGCTGTTGTTTTATGCACTGGTGTTCTTGGGAGGAAACCCGTTCTGTGTTATACGGCCTGGTCCCTTGATTTACCTAACTTTAAAATAAAGATTTATAACTGTTTTAGTTCTCACACCAGTCCCATGACTGACCTGGAGTATATTGTTTTAACCTAAACTCTGGGTGCCCCTATTTTGACACGGGCAGCTAGTGGTTTTGGTTTTGCAGATTTATATTCACAGGATCCTGGTTTACAGCTGGAACGATACTCGGAAAGCTTTGTATCCGCGTATTACTTCTAGTTGTGTATTTTATTAATTTTCCGCTGTAATGTAATGTATTGTAATCTCTGATATTTATCGAATGTAATATTCATTTATACTCTGTATATTCTTGTAATCTGATGGAATTGTTGTTATATACAATGAAATGTTCTTCCGTCTGCGTTCTTTCGTGGCTTGTTCTCGAACTATTCGGATTTCCTCACCGGGGAAGTTACGGGTCTTTACAGTTGGTATCAGAGCTTTGGTTTACAAAGCTCAGAGGACAAGACACATTAGAACCATACGAAAGAATTCATCAGATATTGGATTAGTAATATCCAATGAGAATGACTCGTTAGAGATGGGATCAGTAGTATCCTAGAACGAGTGTGAAGAGTATATTTTTGAAAATGAAAACAAATTTTGTTTTGAAATTTAAATCAATTATTCGTATTTGATTATTTATTTTAAATTGATTTGGACAATCCAATATATATAGATTTTGCATATACGTCTGATCCGCGTGTATTCGAAGTTTTAATATATTGGGTAGATATAGAATCACACTCTAGTCGCCCGGACATTGTCCTGATGATGAAGTATACCATCACCAGTATTTATTTTTGAGTTTTGAAAGTGAGATTTCTATATATTTCCTTTAGACTGGTGTGAGAACCAAAATTAGATAGGGCTTGTTGTTGTGATTTGGCACCAAAATGTGATTTTTGACTATATATCAAAGTTATGCATTTGAAATGATAACCAATTAATTGATTGATGGTTGTGTTGCTTGATTATTGTTGGATTGATTAAATTTTGAACCATTACGCCTAATAGAATCAAATAGTAAATTGTATTGAAAATTTGTCGCATTTGCTTGCATATACATGTACTTACATTGAACAGGTCATAGCAAGGAGGCTAAAGCAGAGAATAAAATTTGTTTGCCCGACAAATAGGTACATGTTTACCATAATTTACTGTTTTGTTTGGGCGATGATGATTTTATGAGCCGATTGGCTAGCCGCTTGGCTTTTCTTTTTCTTTTTGAGATCAGAGGGCCTGTATGGCAATTTCGGGATTTTCCCGGTGCTCCCGGTGCAGGGGAGGTTATGGCGAAATTTTTCGAAAATTTAGGGTGTTAGCCAAATTTTTGAAAAATTTGAAAAGTTCTTAGAAACCGAAAAGTTGAAGAACTTAAGCCGTAATGAAAATAATGGAATTTGAGTTGATTTGTTAAACAACTTTCGGCTTCGTTCCTTTTCGGGGACGAAAAGTTTTAAGTGGGGGAGATTGTAATAACCCGGAAATCTGAGCCAATTAAATTTTTTTATTTTGGCAATTTTAATGAATACTGAATAATTAAAATGGATTATTTTAAATAATAGCGACGAAAAATTTATTTTGAATATAATTCAAACGTATATATTTGTATAGATCGTCGTTAGAATATAAATAATTATTTTAAATTATAAAAGGAATTGAAAATGGCGCGGTAGTTCGATAATTCGATTTCAAAATTCAAATGAATGTATCGGGTGCAAAATAAACCAGATTTTAGTGAAACCAAAAATATTAGAATCTATTTGTGAATATCTTTCCAACGAATCAGAAAAATTGAAATTTCATAGCGAGGATAAAAAGTTATGTCCAATTGAAATTTCAGAATAGTCGCTATGGAATTTCGGCCTTTAAAAATGGCCATTTTGCAAACGACCTCGGATTTCGACGAAATCACTTTTGTTGGATCCGCGATGTCAAATTATTGCTTGATTTCAAATTTCGTAATTTTTCGAATCAATATGTGAGCGTGGCAAAAGAAAACGTGTTTGACCAGTTTCAGTTGATTTTAATCGACTAGAAAATGGCCATTTTTCAAACGGTCTCAGAATTTGACCAAATTAGTTTTGTTAGGACCGTATCGCCAATACGAAGCTAGAAAATATTTTTCTGGAATTTTTAGAGTTAATATGTGGCCCTGGTAAATTGAAATGTGCGTTCAAATTGAATATATACTGATTTATATTATAAATTTAACGAAAACTGATCGTAACGATCGAATTGGCTTACGAAACATATCCCATTGTGTTCGGAATGGGGGTATTACGTTAGAAACGATAGTCGTTGGGTCTCGTTTGGAGTTCATATATAAAGTCAACTTTTTATGGATTATAAAATAAATAAATTATAAAATAAACTCCCCCTACCCTACCTTTCTCCCTCACCGTTCATTATCGTTCAAAGGGAAAAAAAACTAGCCGCCGAGTCGCCCAGCACGCTCCGGCCACCGCTCGTCGTCGCGGTCCTCCCCTCCACAGCCGCCGGTCAGGCGAAACCCCCTGCCTCCTCCGATGATCCCCGTCTTCCCTCCCTCCCTCTTCCAAAACGAGAAGGCCCAATCCGATTCCCCCCAGCCACCTCAGCCCACACAGTCGTCGGCCGCACCCCCAGCACCAGTCCCCGATCCTGTGCGCCGCCTCTCCGACCGCTGCACCTCCTCCTCAGCCTCCACCGCCACCCACAACGCCTCCTTCTCCTCTTCTAAAAAGAAAACCCGCCCAAACCCCCAAAACAGCCGCGCTCCGACCAATGCAGACCCGCTTCAACCACCACCCTGAGCTCCGGCACCTCCTCCCCTCGGCAGTGAGCTCTAGTTCGAAGAAATGTGAGTTTTTAATTTATTTTTAATTTACTTTGTTTAGGTTAATTAATTTAAAAATCTAGTTCTTATGAAAATATATGCTTTTGTGTTAATAAAAAATAATATGATTTTTATATTATAGAAAGATTAAAAATATGATTTTTATATTATAGAAAGATTAAAAACACGATTTTTATATATGTATGATAATAAAAATATGATTTTTATATTATATAGATAGTAAAAATTTGATCTTTATATGTGTAGCGAAGTAAAAACCTGATTTTTATTATATATATGATGAAATAAAAATGGGATTTTTATAGCAACGATATAAAAATTCGATCTTTATATTAGAAGTAGATATAAAAATATAATTTTTATATAGGAAGGAGCGCTATAAAAATATATTCTTTAATGGAAGAAGAGCGATATAAAAATATAATTTTTTGAGAATAGGTGATAAAAATATAATCTTTATTATATGAACACCGTTATAAAAATAGAATTTTTATCTATATAGTAGCGATGTAAAAATAGAATTTTTATCCATATAGAGCGAATTAAAAATGCGATTTTTATATGTTGAATAGCGAAGTAAAAATTCGATTTTTATATATTGAATAGCGAAGTAAAAATTCGATTTTTATATATGTAGTGGTTACGGATGATGAAAGTGATGAAAGAAGGAATGGCGAAGACTTCTACATTTGAAGAGTCGTGGCGTTCGGTTTAGCTAGTTGGTGAGAACTTCTCACTTTTAATTTTATTTCTAGTTGAAATATATACTAGGATGCAGACGGTGTTTAGTAGCACCCGACACCTGTCGTCCACAGACCATGGACGGCTTGTATGCTTGTTTGTATGATTTTGATGTGTAGTTGATTGTGTAATGTGAAATGAAATAAAATATTTATATAGTTAAAAATATTTTATAGTTAAAAATAGAATTTTTAACGTGTATATGAAATGAAATAAAAATTAATAAATCGGACGATTTGTTTATATACACACATTTGACTGATATTGATTGGGACGATAAATTTTACACATCGCCCAACTGCATAAATAAAATCTGTGTTTGCTTGTTTGAAACTCCACACGGGTATTGGGAGGATATTTGATGTACACTAACCCTGATTGTTTAGTTGTATGTCGATCGATTGATTGACAGACTGTTATAAGCGTTGAATATTATATTTGATGCTTATACAGTGTAGAATGCACTTTGGATGATGGTTGATTATTCATCGTTGTTATTGTATACATGTGTCGTAGAAAATCCATATAATTAACATTATATGGTAATTGATTGGGCCTCATTCCATATTTGAAAAAGAAATATTTGAAATAGAATATTTGAAATAGAAATATTTGAAATAGAAATATTTGAAATAGAATATTTGAAAATAGAAATATATGAAGCCGTGTTGATTAGATTGACGCCAATGAATTTAAAACGAATTTGTAAGGGAAAATTCAATTTTGATTTGAATTTGAAAAAGAAGTTGAAATCGTTTTGAAAACGAATTTAAAACGATTTATATAATACGTTTTAAAAGGAAATCGACGAAGTATATATTATATATTATATATATATATATATATATATATATAATATAATGGCCTGAATAGAACGCGTCGCGCTGTGGTAGTTCGTGAATTTCAACCATTGACTTCAAATGGATAATGCGGGAGATCCGACCGTCGGATTCTCCTAAAACCGGAACCGTTGGGTTCGTATCGAAAAGAGCTTTCTAACGAATATTAGAAATTAGAAATCTAACGGTTGGATTTGGAATTATGTCCAAATCAAATTTGGAAAAGGTCGTTGTAAGTGCAGTTCGATGGTCATTGATGGAAATCGACTGTACGGGCCTTGATAAAATTATTAAAAATAGTAATAAATTGTGTATAATCATAAGAAATGATTTGGGAAGAATTGGGATGAAAAACTCCATATTTGAAAAGATAAAAATAGTTTTTTATCGAAATGAACTAGTTTTGAACTAGAATTATAATTCTATTTGTTTTTAAATAAATAAATTGAATTTGAAAAATGATTTTAAAGATAACCAGAATTTCCAATAATTGAATTGGAATAGATTTGAATCGAAATTGTCTTCGGAATATTTCGATGTTGGATTTCGTGATGATACAGATATTGTTATGGGAATTTGAAAGATATATTTATATCGTTATTTCCAATACGATATTTGTTAGTCGTAGAGTTTGATATTGAATATAAGTCGATATAATTTCTATTCAGAGCCTTGTATTTAATATCAAATGTGATTTGGATTTGTCGTGAATGGTGTCTTCATTAACACTTTTCTTAAGCCCAGTTGAGAAAAAGATTGAATCTTTTTATTTAGATTTAATGAAGTGTACCAATTAAATGATATTTAATTGGAATTGAATTCAAATTGATTCTTGGGTTTATCGTGAATGGTGTTTTAAATGACACTCGTTCTTTAACCCGATAATTAATGGAATGTGATTTTGGGTTGTCGTGAACGGTATCTTCAATAATACTGTTCTTAGACCCACGGAGTAAGAAAATCAGAAACTAACTGGAGATTAGTTAAGTTGAATGGCTTCTTGGGTATTGATCAGATGTTGGTTTCGGCCTTCGGGGTTAATACTTAGGGAATTGCTCACTTGCTAATTTACGGTCGGGACTGATTGAAATGTGATGTGATTTTGGGTTTATCGTGAACCGTGTTTTAAATGACACTGATTCTTTAACCCAGTCACAGATTAAAACTAAGTGGAGTTTTAATGAATCTTTAATTAGATTGAAATGATCGAGAATGGAGTATCACCCGTTTTTCTCCAGGCGATAGTTAAATCTTTAATTAGACTTAAACGTGGAATGGTAATTGAATTTACCGATAACACCGTGGTGTTAGATATGAAGTATAACCAGTTTTACTTCATGGGATGAATAGGTTGGGGTTGGGAAATTAAAACCAATGATTACTTCGGTAAGGTTCGCTAATCCCGACTAGTTTGAATTGATATTCAAAAGCAGATTAAAGAATAAATTTAAAAGAATTTATCTTTGATAAAATTAATGGGAACCTTTCCCTATGAATGTGAAATTTAGAAACTAACTGTCGGTTAGCTAAGCAGAATGGTTTTCTGGATATTGATCTGATGTTGGTTTCGGCCTTCGGGGTTAATATTTGGGGAATTACTCTCTTGTTAATTTACGGTTAGTGACTGATGAATTGGAATGAGGCGTATGTTGTGTTTGTGTAACACGGATTTATTATATACGCGAGTTATTCGGAAAGACCGGGTTTATCCCATTCTGAATAACTGATTCGACGATTAATCAAAGATGAAGACGATGGTTGAAGACCGGAGATCTTCACGTCGTTTGGATAATTACTGATGATCTTGATTGGGATGTACACCCAAGAAGATGGAAACAGTTAGTGATCGTCCAGACGTACTTGGAGATCGATGGATATGCGGGGTACTAGGTGCCTCCGGTTTCGTTCAGACCCAGAACGGACTTGTAAATGGACTGTGTGTCTGACATTGGATTTCAGTCTGTGTGATTGATTTCTATTAAATATATATATGTTTGGCGGCGGAGAATTTATTCTCTGGCTTAACGCCCTTCTCTGAGACGTACGAGCTCAGGGGTTATATACTGATGGATATCAAACGCATAGAGTGAATTGCCTGTGTGGCATGCCTAAGTGGCAAATGATCAAGGCTTCTGTTGAAAAGCAAAGTCTTGTGGTTGATGATCGAAGCACGGCCTTTGTGGCGTAGCTTTGTGTAACGTTTACTTCGCGAGTTTCACACCCGGTATGAACCAAAAACGGGAGAGGACGTCAGGGAGGGCATGCGTTTCTTTCTAGCTAGAAGTGGCGTCAGTGGTTTTACACGCCCTGACGAGTTTGACTTATGTGGTTGTTGCTGTTGCGAGGCGCCTCGGTTTGATCGGACGATCCGGGTCCGGTGGAGTCATTCGTTGGCTCATTTACGCCCCATAGGGCGGGGAAACGCATGTTCAGGGTTTAAGTTTAATCTACATCGGTGAATTGGCCTTGAGGATCCAAGGGTCGATGCGCTCTGACCCTGAGGCTCGGGCTAGAGAGTCTCGAAGACGGTGAGGACTATCTTTTGCCTCGGTTCATAGATGGAAACCCAACTTCCAAATACGTGACATTTGCGGTTTTATTTGTAGAGCCTAGTATGGCGACATAGTGGGATGGGGCGCTTATGCCGTCTATGATTGATACTTATGATTTGAAGTTGTTTTATGCACTATGCACTTATTATAGTATCAAATGATTTGTTTTAAACGTATCAAGCATGCTTGGCTATTATAAGGTAAAAACCCTATCCTCCGGCTTGCGTTGCATTGTGTGATGGGAACTGGGTTTTATAATAGCTTCATTGTTCTTTATTTAGCATTGCGCTGTTGTTTTATGCACTGGTGTTCTTGGGAGGAAACCCGTTCCGTGTTATACGGCGTGGTCCCTTGATTTACCTAACTTTAAAATAAAGATTTATAACTGTTTTAGTTTTCACACCAGTCCCATGACTGACCTGGAGTTTATTGTTTTAACCTAAACTCTGGGTGCCCCTATTTTGACACGGGTAGCTAGTGGTTTTGGTTTTGCAGATTTATATTCACAGGATCCTGGTTTACAGCTGGAACGATACTCGGAAAGCTTTGTATCCGCGTATTACTTCTAGTTGTGTATTTTATTAATTTTCCGCTGCTATGTAATGTATTGTAATCTCTGATATTTATCGAATGTAATATTCATTTATACTCTGTATATTCTTGTAATCTGATGGAATTGTTGTTATATACAATGAAATGTTCTTTCGTCTGCGTTCTTTTGTGGCTTGTTCTCGAACTATTCGCGCTTTCCTCACCGGGGAAGTTACGGGTCTTTACATTTGCGTTGGTATTTTCATAATGGACACGGAAAAACAAATATGGATAAAACATAGCGATAATAGAAAAATAGAACATGTGTTGAATTATGGAGCACATAAACTAACTTAGTGAATAACATAAACCATTAGACGAATTTGTATGTCTTTTAGAATTTAGAGAATCCATTTACTTCAATAGCCTTGTACCTCAAATTGATTTTGTTCAGTTACATCTTCCATTTGCAAATTGAATTCATTGACAACAGAATAACCAATCTTCAGAGTTCAGGCTCGAAATAGTACACTGAGCTAATGGAAATGTTTATTTTAATTTTTTGTTCTCTAATCACTTTATTATGTTATTTACAACTAGCATGTTATATCACAACCTTGCATTCATATAAAAGTTCATGATAAATAATAGAACTCTAATCCAGCCATGAATTTAAGTAAATCAATTAATTTTTAGCTGTAATGTGGTGTTTAACTGTAGGTGGAACACCTTAAATTTAGCCAAGTACATGGCTCCTAGCGGCCTTCGTCTCTTGAGAGTGCTGCTTGGAGAAGGGAAGTGCTAGAAGGCCTGAATGAAACATGTGTGGTTTTGTGCGGAAATGAAAACAAACATTGGATTGAGGTACGTAGTTCACGTGATTCCTTCCACGTTCATGTCGCACCAATTTTTGGCTTTATTTTCGGACTCTATAGCTTTGTTGCTTGGAAAAATAGTTACTTGCATTGCTCTTCTGTGAGTTTGCCTTTGTTGTTGGTCGTCGATCATTACATTTTTGGCATCCAATTTCTTGCAATAAACCTATTAATTTATCAGAGATTAAAATACTGCCAGTTTTACTTGTTTTCTCCGTTCTTTTTGACACAATAATTTTGTTTGACAAGTTCTATGCAAGCAAATTCATTTGAAAGTGCTCTGTTATTGGCAGTTTTTTCTACCATTTCCTCTTCCCAAAAACAACGACTTTGATGTTGGTTAATCACGGATGACTGTTAAAATTGTTTCTATAAATCAATCTTTCATGCATCACGAGTGCATATAAAAGAATGTAGATCCATATTTGAATATTTAAGAATGATGGTCAACTAATAATCAGAAAGGATAACTTTTATTGGACATGTAACATTGATGCTGAAATGTGTATCTATGCATGACCTACCTTAGGTGGCCATTGAATTGCAATAACATGAATGCGGGTAGAAAAATAAAACTAGATAAATTAACTTTTATGCCTAGTGCCAAAGCCATCTCATATTTTTTTTCTAATAGCCTCCTTAAAAAGATAAGAAAAACCCATTTTGTATATTTTCATATTAAGTAAACAATACCAGTTTAGATCAAATGGCATATTGTTTACTTCGAGACATGCACATTTAGAGTAAACAATGCCAGTTTTTGCATATGTATAATGTTGACCTCTTGACCCCCGTTAGCAAACAAAGCCTAAAATTTGTATTGTAAGAATGCTCTTTGTTCACTTGCTTATTGATATATACTCACATACTGTGTGCTTTGTTCAAGCAGCTTTCACCAATACACCGGTAACATTGCAATAAAATTCTGGGACTTCATTCTCGCTAAGGTAAGCACTCAATACCATTTAGAATTAATTACACTCTTTGAGCTTGTTATGTGCTTATTATAATTCTTAATTTTTTTATTCCATGAAAGTTCTTAATATCATTAGATTTTGATGGTAAGCAAACACATGTGTCAAACCTGTCAATGTTATTACTTTTATTTGTTTTGAGTTACAATAGAACATGCCTTTTATCAGGAAGAGTTTGAAGTCAACTATATTTTGTTGAAGAATGGAGTTTTGATGACAACAACCTTATCTCAATATAAATTGATTATAAAATATGTACTAACATACGTATCTAGAATATATATATATATATATATATATATATATATATATATGCAAGATTTATATACATGACTTAAATACTGAAGATTGTATAGTTTTAGAGTTTCAAGAGATTTAGAATTCAAGAGATTTGGAATTCAAGAGAGATTCAAGACTCATGAGTTATCAAGTTTTCAAGAGTTCAAGACAAATATAGTAATAGAGTCTAGTTTATGTGTAAGACTCTGAATAGCACTCCAAGTTCAAATTCAATTTCTGTTTTTCAAAATTTTGATTTTCAAATTCTGATTTTTCAAAATTTAAATTGTTTTTGTATCCTACTTATGATTTAAAATTTGAGTTTTAAGTTTATATAATTATATAGTCTTAGAGTTATATAGTTTTAACCTTATAATTTTATAAATATGTTTATATATTATTACGATTTTATATGATTTTATACTTTACAATACTCATTTATATCACTTAGTTTTAGTTCAAGTATTTCCAGGATAATATATATAATTAAACACTTGAAAAAGTTCAAAATTCAAAATTTCAACATACATATGTCAACATACATAGCAGCCTATGTCGACATACAATTGTCAGAAATTCAATTTTCAAACAAAGCATCTTTTCACTATTTGTAACGTTCCAGAAGCGTTGCAACCTTTCAAATCTTATAAATAGGGGCTATTTTCCAATTTTTTGATATATCTTCTTCTCTATCTTCATCCCACCATTAATATTTCATATTTCATTGATTTCTACACTTCTACTTTGCAGATTTCTATTCTAATTATATAAAACTTCTTCTTTTCTCATTCTCTATCGACTACTCTTTGAACTGAAGTGCTACTGAAGAGTTATTGGGCTATTGTAATCATTTGGGATGTGTTTGGGAAAGTGTGTGTTCCTTGTAGCCCTGAAATCAAGAAAAGGGAGCGGTGTTAACCTTGTAGCCATAGAATCAAAGGTGTTTGGAGCGGTGTTAATCTTGTAGCCGTGAAATCAAGGGGATTGTACTTGGATATTAATAATAATAAAACTCTGTGCAATTCAGCGTTGCATGGGATTGAACGCAGAAGTAATCCGAACCAGTATAAAATCCAGTGTATTCTTTCCTTTTCTGCATTTTATGTTTACTTGTTTTTGTGTTTGTGTTTGATTCTGTATCTGTGATCATCCCTGTTGTGTGTGATCCATATAGTAGATCATATAAGTTTTAGATTTTCATAAATTCTTCGAAAACACTATTCACCCCCCTCTCGTGTTAGTTTTGCCTTAAGATTCGCATTCCGCATTCCTTAACATATTTGAGATGTTGTCCATTCGCATGTGACTGTAAATTTGGAAAAGATGAATGGGTAGAAGTTCCAAGAGACGTTTGATTGTTTGGTACGATTTGATTGGTTTGTTTGATTTGAATGTGTTTGAATTTGTGTGAATTTATTTGAACATTGTCTGCAAATATTGCATGGATTGGTTTGCTTGGACATATATGGATTGATACACTTGTGAATATTAACATTTGAATTGATTATTTTGTTTTTGCTTTTTATAGTCATGAATTTAGGGGGAGTAATTTACTTTAGTGTAATTATAGGACATGTACAGGATTTAGGGGAAGTATATTTAAAATTTCTTTTTGTTGATGACAAAAAGGGAGAAATTATAAAATAAGGATTAGTTAGACTTAGTTTAAGGGGGAGTATGTAGAATTCATGATGATAGAGGGAGTATTAGAAGGATCAGAATGAACAAGTTTGAATATTTTATAAACTAAGGTCGTCATCATCAAAAAGGGGGAGATTGTTGGAGAATGGAGTTTTAATGACAACAACCTTATTTCAATATTAATTGATTATAAAATATATATTAACATCTGTATCTAGAATATATATATACACGTATATATATATATATATACACACACACACATATATATGCAGGATTTGTATATAGGACTTAAATATCGAAGACTGTACAGTTTTAGAGTTTCAAGAGATTCAAAATTCAAGTGAGATTCAAGACTCATGAGTTATCAAGTTTTCAAGAGTTCAAGACAAATATAGTAATAGAGTCTAGATTATATGTAAGACTCTGAATAGCACTCCAGGTTTAAATTCAAATTCTATATTTCAAAATTCTGATTTTTCAAAATTCAAATTCTAATTTCAAATTCTTTTTCTATCCTACTTATGATTTCAAATTTAAGTTTTAACTTTATATAATTATATAGTTTTATAGTTATATAGTTTTAAACCTTATAATTTTATAAATATGTTTATATAGTATATTATTACGATTTCATATGATTTTATACTTTAGAATACTCATTTAAATCACTTAGTTTTAATTCAAGAATTTCTAGAATTATATATATATATATATATATATATATATAGAAAAAGTTCAAAATTTAAAATTTTCAACTTACATATGTTGACATACAATTGTCAAAAATCCAATTTTCAAATGAAGTATCTTTTCACTATTTGTAACATTCTAGAAGCATTGCAACCTTTTAAATCTTATAAATAGGAGCTGATTTCGAATTTTTTGATATATCTTCTTCTCCATCTTCACCCCTCTTCATCCCACCATTAATATTTCATATTTTATTGCTTGCTACACTTTTACTTTGCTATTTCTACTCTAATTATATAAACCACTTTTTTCTTACTCTTTATCCACTAGTCTCTGAATTGAAGTGTTATTGAAGAGTTATAGGGCTATTGTAATCATTTGGGAAGTGTTTGGGAAAGGGTGTGTTCCTTATAGCCCTGAAATCAAGGAAAGAGAGCGGTGGTAATCTTGTAGCCGTGAAATCAAGAGTGGTTGGAGCGGTGTTAACCTTGTAGCCGTGAAATCAAGGGGATTGTACTTGGATACTCATAATAATAAAACTATGTGCAATGCAGCATTGCGTGAGACTGGACGTAGGAGTAATCTGAACCAGTATAAAATCCGGTATGTTCTTTTCTTTTTTGCATTTTATATTTATTTGTTTATGTGTTTGTGTTTGATTCTGTGTTTGTGATCATCTTTGTTGTATGCGATTCATATAGTAGATCATATAAGTTTTCGATCTTCATAAATTCTTCGGAAACACTATTTACCTCCCTCTAGTGTTAGCCTTGCCTTAAGATCCACATTCCGCATTCCTTAACATATTTGAGATGTTATCCATTCGCAATTGACCGTAAATTTGGGTTATTATATAATAAATTGCATTCACTACGGGTTTTTACCTTAATTTATCACAAATTAAAATTAATTCAATGCAGGTTTAATTGTTGGTAGGAGAATATTTGTATTAGAGTAAATTTATCATTTGTTCTCATGTTGAATTATCATCTGATTAAGTTCACATTTTGGATACAATTTGGCACATATATGTGAGCATCCTTATGTATAATTAAATAGATATTTAGAAACAATTAAGTGAAATAATGCACTTGTCAGCGCAATCATGCACATGTCATTTTTCATGGATACGAAGAAAGAGTATTTAAGCTGAAAGTATAATTCATGCCATAAGCACTCCATTTAGCTTTATCTATTCTGTTTTGTTTATATTTTGTATAATTTTTGTACTAACATTTTTGTAGTATTGACATTCCTTGTGAATGCTAGCATATTTTGTTGAGGTTGGTAAGCTTAGACGCTTACAACAAATTAGGTGGTGCACTTCTCTTTTATGGGTATTAGACTGAATTGAGTAGCATATTTAATTATTTATTTATTTCCTACATTACAAAGTAAATTAAATTAACATTTAAAACTAGTGAAATATTATTTCTCAAAACCAAAAACAGAATAGACTCACATGAGTGTTAACAACTAGTATGATAATATTAATTAGTCGAACTGGAAAGTAAACATGAAGCAAAAGCCTATATTTATTGTCAAATGGCAAGGATGAAAACTATGGTACGTTGCATAATTCACTGCCTAAGGAGTAAGGAGCAAAACCTGGCGTTTACAAGTTTACACATACCATTGATCTTTTTCATTGAATTTTGCAATTTAAAGATATAAAGTCAAGTCAAATTTATATAAATAGACAGTTAAGTTTAATTACTGCAATTGAAGTAAAATCCATTTTGATTTTGTTAATCACATTGAATTAGAATTAATGTCCTGGATAAGCATGCAACAAAAACTCATGCACATAAAGGTATCTTGAATGTCTTTCGTATGTTTGGAATATATTTTTGAATGTCTTTTTATTTCATAGTACATTATTTGTCGGCATTAATAGGCTAGCAGTTTCCTTTTTAGTACTATTATTAGATTTGTTTGGGTATAGAATAAACTTTTTGGACTTGTTACAGACATGAATATATACGACAGACATGTAACAGAATTCTTGTTATACTTGAACATCACTTTAGTTAGGGAGGTCAACGGATAGTCTCGGATACGGATAGTGCCGTATCCGTATCCAAAACTATTTTCATATATCGGATATCCGTATCCGTGGATACGGATGGATATCGAATAATTATCTTATCCGCTAACGATCGATAATTAAAGAAATGTAAATTGAAATTCTAGGTTTACCATGATTTTTTTTAATGTCATGAATTATAAAAATATACAAAATCAATAAGTAAAATGGTAATAAATAGTTTCAAGCAGTTAATATGCATTAAATGCATAAAATATAAACTATTAACATAACAAAACAATAAATTATTATTGTTTATTATGCTAAAATACATATAAAATAAGGTATACTTTTGACAAAAACCAAACGGATAATTTTCGGATGCGGATACCTTCATTTTTATTTGGACTTACTTTTTCAGGATTCACAACCATTGCACACAATTAGCTGTCAGTTCTATCAAACCCTGGCCTTGAATGTAGGAGATTTCTCCTAAGAATGGATTGGATATTCATGGAGGACATGTCAGAAAAAGATCAACCATAATTTATTTTGTTGTTAGCACCATTTTTCCAGGTTACAAAAACAAAATGCTCGCTTTTTGGGGCTAGGCACATATAAGGATGCACTGGAGGGAGGGTACTACTATTTCAGAAGGGGTTTGCCGATATAAGCACTCAAATTGAATAATCCGGTTATGTCTATAAGCTAAAAGCGACAAGGAACACAGAGCCTTAAATGGCATTGTCCAGGTGGATTATATGTTTATTATTAAAATAAAAGTATTCGAGAATGTCTACTCTGTTTACTACCCACTCCAATCCAAAATATATGACGTTTTGTGAAGTTTTTTTCCCATAATATAAGATATTTTTAATTATAATAAATTTACCTACTTTATTGACTTGCCATGAATTACTTTTATTGGCTCATATGAGTAGGTGGCGGCTTTAGAAACCCCAATAATCACTTTTTTGTATTTGAAAATAGAAAAAATAACTTAACTTTTCATGAAAAAAGGAGTTAACCTACCAAAAAGAAGCATTTGATTTTTTTTTTTTTAATTTCCCGTGCAAATCTCTAAAATGACTTATATTTGGGATTGGAGCGTATTCAATAAGAATTGGGATTCTAGATTGAAAAAAGGAAAAACAAAAAGAAAAACAAAAAGATTTGATAATTAGGAACGAAAATTTAGACTCGAAAGGAGGGATTGAGAGGTCCCACCAACTAATGTGCAAATTTCTAGTGGGCCTTCTAGAATTTGTAGAACAGCATTTCTACTCTCCGAGTTGCAGCTCCGTGATCGATTTTCAGCCTAGGCCACATTCCCGGCAAAGAGCATGACAAACCCTAAAACCAAAACTCAATGGAGATTCACATACGAAACGCAATCACAAATTCCAATCCTACGCCTCTACCTCGTAAATCCTGGCGTAAACCCTCTCGTCCGATTACGCAATCTCAGGACAAGCCTTAAATCTTGTCTCAGAGTTACATGGGTAGATGCGGACACTTCTGAGGAAGTATCGGCAAACATTCCAATTCCGAAAATTTTGATCGACTTTGAGAGGGAACTCGAATGCAAGTGTAGAAGTGATTGCATTGAGATCAAAATTGGGTTGGTTTTGCCGGTGGATCATGAGATTGTGGTGGATCTGATGGGCGCAGAGGCTGTGGATGTGGTAGGTGTTGGTTCTGGTGAGCGAAGTTATATCTTGACGTTTTACTCCCTTATATTTCTGTTTGGGCTAGGTTTGAATTTGTGATTACTTCTGTATTGTTTGCATGCAACTAAGATGGAAAATTTTGATTTAAATGCTTTAGCGATGATCAGCGAATGCACATACTTTGTGATGTTTTGAATCTACTTTATGTTGCCCAAAATATTTGGATTACACTTCCAATGTAGATTGAACACTCTTATTCGAGATCTCATCTGAAAAAGAGACAATTTGTATACACACCCACACAAACATATATGTGTATACACACATACAAATACACACATACATACACATACATACATACATATATCCAGTCATCTTTGAAAATATCTTCGATCATTTTTTTTAATTCCATTGAGTTGCAATAAAAGACTTAAATTACGTTTGTTTACGGTGCTGATTATTTAATACTAAATGCTGAATATCAAAGTAATTGTTTGCCTTATCTTTGGAGTCCTAAATGTATTGCTTTTATAGTTTTAGTAAATTTAAACATAATTGTGATAACATATTACATTATTACTCCACTATGTCTAGAATAATAACAGCTGTCCTAGATGAGTTGATCAAAGATAAGATAAAAAATTGAAAAGTGAGAATATCCTAGGATATTATGTGGAAAAGCTACTACGAATTTTGATCAAACTAAATGCCATCAATCTTTTCAAAAAATAGATCTTAAATTTTCCTTTGAAATAATTAGTAAATTATAAGAAAGATTATTTTTGGTAAAATTTTCATAGTCTTAGAATTGACTTTAGGTAAAGAAACCAAACTACAAAATGACGTAGGAACGACTCAAGAAGTTTGGAATATGTTATAATTGAAGCATTGTAGTTAAGGCGCTAAGGCGCAAAAAGGCGCAAGCATTGAGCTGGGGGCTTTTTTGAGCTTTGGGCTTTTTTGTGTGCCTTTTATATGAGTTTGATCTGCTATTTTACTCACTACAAATTAAATTTTAAACCATATTTTATAATTCATTCAGTTATTTACATATTTTATTAATAAGTTATAAATTTTAAACCGTATTTTATAATTTATTGAACAATTAATTTTTTTTATTTAACTATTTATAAAACAAAATTTTGAATTTAGCAAAAAAAAAAAAACGCCTCAAACTGCAAAAAGGCGCAAGCTTTGAGCCTTGGGCTTCTGCGCTTAGGCGCGCTTTGAGAACTATGAATTGAAGAAATCTGAAATTTGGCTAAGTCTTGAAAATGCATGAATTGGTTGGCCCCAACATGAATTGAAAACCATTAACAATGAGAAAATGGGGAGGAGTTAGAGAATTGACCAAGATCTAGTAACCATATTTAATTATCTTAGAATGTAGACAAGATGAGGAACCCACCATTAAGTAAAACTTAGAGATCTATGTTATAAAAGTAAGCCGGTGGAACCATATTATGGTTGGTATCTAGTTGTTTGATTCTTTTCAAGATATTTATGTCATGATGCATTCTTTGTTTTGGAATTTTGGTTTTGGCGAAAAAGATGCGCTCAAGTTTGAAATCAAGAGATCTGTGCTAAGATTCATCCATAAATACCCAAGGTACCCTCAACTAGAAAGATAATTGATGATCTTCTTTTCTTTCTCTTATACCTTTTAGGCAAATCCAAGGTCTACTAGATCGTAGTAAGAAATTGATTGTAAATTATTGTATTTTGAGAGTATATTAATAAGAAAGTCTAAGTCAACGTTGATTGTAGATTTTGCCAAATCACTATGGAACTTTTTATATTTTTTAGTTTTCTATTTGATTTCTTTAATTTTATATTTGTTTGATTTAGATTCCGTTGATGTTGGGATGTTGTGTTAATTTTTGGCGCAAGAAAGATGATAATTGATCCATTTTTTATGACAACAATTATTTGAATTTTGAAAAGGAAAATTTAAAAATAAAGAATGCAATGGGAAAGATGAAAAATAGCAAGAAAAATTACAATTGTCTTGACTTGGTCACTACTCAAAAAACATAACTTAGAAATTTATATGAGGGTGTAATTGAAAAAATTATCATTAACATTCAGAAGTTGTAATAATCGCTTATATATCAATTACTGAAGTTGAGCTGGAATTTTTGAATGCTTATATTGAAATTTTGAACATTCATTGTAAAAAACTTTTTAACATTCCTATCACTTATTTTGTTTTTGTTAAGAATCACTAATTGGAAACAAACACACCTTTTGTTTTCTTTTTCAATGTTGAGATAAAAGGATATCATCCAGTCATCAATTAGGTTATTCAAGCTTTGATGCGAAAAAAAAAAACCCTTCTCTTTTTTGAGTGGAAATTTAACACGTTATAATTTTTATCATTACATATGATAACAATTGTCATGCATAAGTTACTTTGATCAAAATCTGGTATGTACGTTGAGACCAGAGATGTAAAATGTTAGGCTACAAAACTGACTTATATAATATAACAACTTAGCTAGACAGTAAATTGAGAAGTAACACTGTTCATTATGTTTTCTTAGTTGAAATTTCAAATTGGCATGAAAATTATGAAGATTAAACCATTTCAACAAACAAGCATTTAGGTTAGTCTTGGATATAAATTTATAAATAAAGCGATACTAAGGATAATGAGACGACCCAAACTTCCCCGTGAAGGAAAGCCGGATTGAATTGAGAACACGACAAATCAGAATGCAAACAGAAGAACATTTCTTTGTTATTACAACAATTTACATCAGAGTACAAGAATATACAGAGTATGAACAAATATTATACATCAGAAAGATATCAGAGATTTACAAGTTACAATACAGCGGAAAATAATACAAAACACAACTGAAAGGAATACACGGATACAGAACTTTCCGAATATCATTCCAGCTGTAAGCCAGGATTCTGTGAATATAAATATACAAAACCAAAACTACTAGCTGCCCGTGTGGAAAATAGGGGCACCCAGAGTTTAGATTAAAACAATCAACTCCAGGTCAGTCATGTGATTGGTGTGAGAAGTAAAAAAAGTTATTTAAAACTTTACTTTAAAATGAGATATATCAAGGGACCACGCCGTATAACACGGAACGGGTTTCCTTCCAAGAATGTCAGTGCATATAACAAAACAACGCAATGCTTTTTGGAAAAATGAAGCTATTATAAGACCCAGGTCCCATCACACAATGCAACGCAAGCCGGAGGATAGGTTTTTCCCTTAAATAACCAAACATGTTTGGTACGTTTATAATAAATCATTTGATACTATTATAAGTGCATAGTGTATAAAACAACTTCAAATATAAATGTATCGATCCTAGACAGCATGGGTACTATATATCATGTCGCCAATATTAGGCTCTGCAATCAAAACCGAAATGTCACGTATTGGAAGTTGGATTTCCGTCTGTGAACCAAGGCAAGGGATCATCCTTATCGCTTCGAGACAATCTAGCCCATGTCTCAGGACCCAGACACAGGTGGGCCCTTGGATCGTCAGGGCCGGCCCACTCGATGTGGATTAAAATGCCTGAACACTACGTTTCCCCGCCTTATGGGCCGTAAATCTGGTCTGTATAAAGACCATACCATCCATCGGCCCCGCAGTGTCGATATATCCGAGGCGCTTCGCTATCCATCATCCACATAAGTAAAACGTCTAGGCGTGCAAAATCCTGACACCACTCCTAGCTAGAAGGAAACACATGTCCTCTCTGATGTCCTCTCCTGTTTCTGGTTCACACCGGGGTGCGAGGTTCGCGAATTAATGCTATACACAAAGCTATGCTATATTAAAGCCGTGCTTTGATCATCAACTACAAGACTCTGCTTTTCAACAGAAGCCTTGATCATTTGCATCTTAGCATGTAACACCGACAATTCACGCCATGCAACTGATGTCCATCAATCACACAGAATGAAGTTCAATGTCAGATACACATCCATACAAGTCCATTCTGAGTCTGAACGAAACTGGAGGCACCTTATTCCTCATCCCGTATGTCCAATACAAGAGAGAGGTCCTCGCATATCTGGTCAATCTCCAAGTACGTCTGGACGATCATCACTTATTACCTCGTCTTGGGTGTACGACCCAATCAAGACATCAGTAATTATCCAAACGATGTGAAGACCTCCGTCTTCAACCATCGTCTTCATCGTCGAAATATCGTCGAATCAGTTATTCAGAATGGGATAAACCCGGTCTTTCTGAATAACTCGCTTATATAATAAACAAGTGCTATAAAAACACATCATACGCCTCATTCCAATGCAGAATATTCCTTTATTCAAATATTCTTATACTTTGGGAAAGGTTCCCATTAATTTTATTAAAGATAAATTCTTTAAATTTATTCTTTAATCTTCCTTTAGATATCAATTCAAACCAAATTATGGTTTATCCAAACTAGTCGGGATTAGCGAACCTTACCGAAGTAATCATTTGTTTAATTTCTCAATCCCAACCTATTCATCCCATGAAGTAAAACTGGTAATACTTCATATCTAACACCACAATGTTATCGGTAAAATTAATTACCATTTCACGTTCAAATCTAATTAAAGATTTAACTATCGCTTGGAGCAAAAATGGTATGATACTCTATTCTCGATCATTTCTTGAATTTGATAATTTTAGTTATCAGATTCACATTTCAATCTAATTAAAGATTCATTAAAACTCTAATTCAGTTTTAAATCTCCAAAAATCATTAGTTAATGATTTTCTTCAAAGTTAAGAAATTAATCTTATCTTTAACTGGGTTAAAGAACTAATGTCATTTAAAACACAGCTCACGATAAACCCAAAATCTCATTCCATTAACAATGGAATTTTCATGGAAAACAAATCGATATATATATATATATATATATATGTTAGACCAAAAAGTGGTTCTAACACCCAAATTGATTAAAAACAGAATGAAATAAGATCAAAAATAAAAATGAACACACAGGATTTATAGTGGTTCGGCGAAGAAATGCCTACGTCCACTTGTCTTTCACTATCTTCACTGATTTAGTTGCAAGTACAATGAAATATTCACTTGATTTCTCTCACAACTCACTTACAACCACTCAATTGTCTAAAAACAAATAATGAAAGAAGATTTGGATTTTCCGGTAGTGCTGGAATTCGGGTATGGAGTCGGAACTGATTCATAAAACGTTCACTCAGTTCCCTGTAATTCGAAACCGAACGAGGGGGAAGTCGGGTAAACCAGAAGAACGCCACATCTTCCAAATAGATCGGGAATGCTTTGCACTTCACTTCATCAGGGGCAGCAGCAGCATTCATGAGCCACGAGTATCGCATCAAATGCTGTCCCGGATCAGTCCTCCCGTTGTACTTGTCCATCTGTGGCAGGTTAAAACGCCGGGGAAACTGGAAGTCGAGGATATCATCGGTGAAAGGAGTATGGCTTCGCTCAATGCCATAATCTTCATTTGTATAGTTCCGGCTCTCAGACATGATCTGGCGCACCATTGCCTGTACATCAGCATTAGTTAGGGGCGTTCAGGTTCCCTGGCCCTAGTATCGGGGTTCCTTCTGGGCTCTTGTTCAGGAGATGCCCTTCTTCTTCGAGCTGCTTCTGCTCTATTCCGTTCCCTACGCTCCCGGTCGATCTCGGGAGGAGGGGACTGGAGCCTTTGCCCCCGAGTGGGATCATTGTTTCCTAGTGCTCGCGCAATATCCTCTCGAGACCCCAAAGATCCGAATGTCAGCTGCTCCACATTCTGAGGTCGTTCGAGCGGCCTTCGTTCATGGGGCCGCTCTTCCTCGGAAGATGAAGACTGATCCACTGGCGTGTGACGAACCGGTGATGGGGTTCTCTGTCGACAGAGCTCGCTAATCTCCCTACTCATGAGCCTCATATTTTCTTGCATCATGAGGTTGGTGCGCTCGTGGACTTTCATAGCCTCCCTAGTACTTTCAAGCATATCAAGTAGGCGCGAGAAATCTCCTTGAGTAATGGGCGCAGATGGATTGACCTGATCACTGACCCTGGCAGCTGGAATCGGAGCATTTGTAGGGACTCGAGTAGAGGTTCCAACATCACCAAGAGTCGGATCGGATCGAAGATGGGAGGTCGGGTCGGTTCGGAGCTGGGGAGTCTGATCGGGTCGGTACATGGCAAGCTGCTCGGGTCGGTTCAGATTGGGGGAATGCACTGCTTCAGAATCTCCTACCCGGATCGGATCGGAGCTCTCCCCCTGAAGACGGTTCGGATTTCCTGCATTGGTTCGTCCTGCTGCTGAACTCTGCCCACGAGACCTTGTTACAACCGCATTTTGCTGATCTTCGCCAGCTCCATTTCCTCGACCAGATTGAACTTCTTTGCCTTTTCCTTTGGCCATGATTCTTCGACAAACACTTCAACAAATATCCAAGGGCGTTGAAACTTGAGGATTAACTTCTTTGAACTCAACGGTCCAAAAAGTAGAACGATAATCCCGAAAAACAAAGAATTCAGATGAAATTCTCAGTGAAAGCACCAAAATGTTAGACCAAAAAGTGGTTCTAACACCCACTTTATTGCGGAGTTCACCATCCTAGAGGAGGAAATAATCGATGACAGAGTGGTCAAGTCCGAGGATGAGTTGAAGATAGATCCATGGAAGCTATACACCGACGGGGCTAAGAACGACCGAAGGTCCGGAGCTGGAATTGTCTTAGTCACTCCCGAAGGACGGTCGTTATATTACGCTCTACGATTAGAGTTCTCGGCGACTAACAACGACTCTGAATACGAAGCCCTGATTGTCGGGCTAAAGCTTGCTAAAGACCTCGGAATAAAAATGTTGGACATATTCTGTGACTCTAAAATCGTTGTTTGCCAAGCGCGAGAGGAATTTGTGGCTCGGGGACCTCGACTTATCGCCTACCTCAGGAAAGTGAGAGAGCTATTGAGTAGCTTGGAGCGGTACGATATAACACACATCCCAAGAGCCGAAAACTAAAAGGCGGATAGGCTGGCAAAGCTGGCTAGTTCCGACAATCCAGAAGAGACTAAAATAATTCCAATTGAAACGTTGGAATCGCCAAGCTTTGAGTCGATGGAAGTTGAGTTCGCTTTCGAAGCGGAACCGGAGAAGGAGTCGTGGATGACCCCAATTAAGAACTTCCTTAAGAATGGGACACTCCCATCAAAGAAGAGTGAGAAAAGGGCTGTAGTTCGCAAGGCTACCAGATATGTCATGCAAGATGATACTCTTTATAGGCAAGGATTTTCTATGCCCCTGTTACGATGTATAGCACACGACGACATCAAGCGTGTACTAAGAGAAGTACACGAAGGTGAGTGTGGAGATCATACAGGAGGTCAGACTTTAGCAAAAAAGATATTGCGATACGGATACTTCTGGCCCACAATTAATAAAGATGCAGCTGATTATTCACGACGCTGCGATAAGTGCCAGAGATTCGCCAAAATCCCCAGAGCACCGTCGACCCAACTTAAATCAATGGTGAGTCCTTGGCCATTTGCTACGTGGGGAATTGATATCATTGGAGTTCTACCAATTGCTAAAGGAGGAGCGAAATATGCAATAGTGGCCGTGGACTATTTTACGAAGTGGGTAGAAGTTGAGCCCTTGACCAAGATCACGACAAGAAATGTGATAAGTTTCGTGGTCAGAAATATAATATGCCGATTCGGGATCCCAAGGACGATTATAACTGATAACGGAACCCAGTTTGATAGTACTGAATTCAGAAATTTCTGTCAGAAGTATAAGATTGACAAGCGATACACTGCAGTTGCTTATCCACAGTCGAACGGGCAAGTAGAGGCAATAAACAAAGTAATAAAATCTATCCTCAAGAAACGGTTAGAGCGTGCAAAGGCAAAATGGGTTGACGAATTGCCCCTGGCCTTGTGGGCATATCGAACAACATTTAAGACAACTACTGGTGTAACAACCCGCATTCTACGCATCGAAGGATCGTAGAATATTTATTTCTTTTTTTTGATAAGTCGTATGGTCATGTACTTTTGGGGGACGACTAGTGGGGTCATTTCCCATGTTCATGATTTTTGTCGATTTTTAAATGACCGTTTTGCCCCTAGTTGATCTTGTTTCAACCATAACTTTTGACTGGAAGGGAATTTTGACCTGAGACCACTTCCATTAGCTCCGGATGATGGTTTCTCTTTCCGTAGAGTGGTCATAATAGCCAAACGGACTTACCGTTTGGGAGATATGGCTGAGTTAAGGTTTTGCGGGTTAAAAACAGCTAATCGGGCTTAACCGGGTGATTAGCAGCTAGACCCAATGGGGGATTTCGGGTTTAGGGGTATTCAAGGACTGATGGGGTTAGGGATTTCGGTTTTTAGTCATTTTCCAGCCGCCTCAAACCTTCTCTTCATCCCTAACAATGGCTTCTACCTCTTAATTTCACTCCAAATCACCTCTAATCACTTTCTAATCGAAGATCAAGCAAAACAACATCAAATCAAGGAGGATTAGCACCAAATCAGAGAGAGGGTTGCTGGAACACATAGAGATTGGATCTATATCAGAGAAGTTTCAGTTCTGAAAGTTTAATTGTGCCAAAGGTGAGTGATTTGCTTTGTTTTACACTAATTACGGCTAATTAGGGTAATTAGCGAAGATTAGCGAAATTATAACTCAGAAAAATCTAGAAAAATTCCTAAAATTCTAAAACATCATTTTATGCCTTTGATATGAATTTGGGCTAATTCGGACTAGTTTTGCTAATCCCGAGATTTAGGGGATTAAAGAGTAATTAGTGATAATTAGCGAATTTATGCATATTAAAAATCTGGAAAAAATATTTATAAATCCTGAAATATTATTTTAGACCTCTGTTAGAAAAATTGGCTAATTTGGTTAAATTTTGTTAATTCTATCATTAAGTTTGCTTGAACATGCTTAAGAGAAAAATATGGGTTTTTGGGTATGTTTGATCTATTTCACATGCTATGATTTATGTTTTGGTGTTTGTAGTCGATACTATATGTTGCTATGACTGTATGGTATGTTTTATGATTGTTTAGAAGTGTTAGTTTGGTCAAAAATGCCGTCGAATGGCGTAAACAGACGCTGGAAGAAGTTGCAGGAATTCGCACAGGGACCGGATCGCCCCATGTGTCATGAACCGACCAGGACTCCATGCGAGACGACCCGATTGCTAACCACGATCCGATGTTGCGAGTCACGAGCCCTCCACCACGATCCACCTTCACGATCCGCTAGCAGCGCTGATCGCCAGAAGGAAGCACGACCCGATCCGACAGGGGCGCCACGAACTGATGAAGCACGACCCGACCCGAAGGAGCTTGTCACGAACCGATCCGTGGCGATGGACTTGGAGACCCCGACCCGATCCGCTGAAGGGTACTCGAACCGATTCGATGGAGCTGGAGGACCACGAGTTGATGGCGCGACTCGATCCGAATGGAGGAACTCGACCCGAACCAGTATGGTGACTGCGAACCGAACATGGAGGCTATGAACTGAATGAAGACCGATCCGGAGGATGATGACTAAAACCCGAGATGCAAAGGTAGTCCAAATGGAAGTTAGAGCTCAGGATCCCGAACCCAGTTGGGAACCAATGAGTTCACTTCATGATTGGGCTTTGCTGCGGGACGTGTGCTAAGGAGTTGTCGATGTCTGTATCTTTGGATCACTATGTATGGGAAGTACGTGAACGGATTCAGGGTCACAGTATGTAGTGACCTAGGTACGACTAAAAGTAGCTATAGACCAATGAAGTGGGATCATTGAAAAGGTTTGGTCATGATTCCATGTGGGTAAGCTTGGTTGTAGCAGTAGTTGTACAGAGTCGAACTCCGTCACTACTTCGATGAGTCTAGTGATTTACAGTGGTGGACATCGTATGCTTTACGCACTGAGTGAGAGATGTGAGGATGGTTGCTATGATTGATTTGTTTGCTATCATTATGACATGCACACCCCCACTCCCATATCTTTACACCACTTGTTTTGTGGCACCTTAGAGTATTGTACAGTATGTAGTGCTAACTCTTTGGTTGCAGGTCCAGGTTCAGGTATGGTTTAGTATACCTGTTATTGTTCTGTTTAGCTGCTTATCGCTCATACCAGACTTTTTGTCTGACCCAGAGTTTTATGTCTCTTCTTATTACTCTGGGTGCTCACACGAGCAGACTAGAGACAGCTTAGCTGGTGATGTACGAGTAGCTGATCCGGAGACGAGCAGGAGGCTTTCACGTATGGTATATATATATATATATATATATATATATATTCTCCCTGTGTTGCTGCGGTCACTACTTTGGGCATTAGTGGTGTACCTTTCTTTCTTTTGTTTGGAGACAGTAATTTGGAAAGTTGTAATAAGCTGTATTTTGGATTTCCGCTACTCTGATGACGATGTTGATGTTGGTTTTAGTTTTCAGCTTATGCTCTGTCTCACCCGTTTTATGTCAAGTATATTATTATTATATTTTTGTCCCATGCGCTGTAAGGCATTCTACAGGTTCTTTGATTAGCTCCTTTATCTTCTTTCCTTCTTCTTTCACCTTCTTTCTTTTCTTCTTACGACCCTCCCGTGCTAACTAGACATGTGTACAACACTCAAATGGAGGAAATGTCGGTTGGTGCGGGGCGGGCCGTCACAACTGGTCACACCCCTTTCTCTCTCTCCTTTGGCTCAGAAGCAGTAATTCCAGATGAGCTGGAAGTTCCTTCCCACAGGGTGACGTATTATGACCCGATGACGAATCGGGCACTCTTACTTGAGTCTCTTGATGAAGTAGAAGAAAAAAGGGACGAAGCAGATTTGCGTGCAGCAAGACATCGACGTCAGATGACGCGCTATTACGACAAAAAAGTTCGCCTTAGGACTTTTGAACCAGGAGATTTGGTGCTAAAGAGAGTCTTTCCATTTCTTCCTCACCTTGGTCCAAAGTGGGAAGGACCCTTTGTCGTCCAACGAAAACTTAAAAAAGGAACCTTCAAGTTAACGACCGTAGATGGCGAAGAAGTCCCTAGAGCATGTTATTTACTTTTATGCATTATATATATACATTCATCGATGATTCTGTTGTGATTACGAGATGCAGGATGATTCAAAACCTGAAAAGGTTGAAGACAGCTTAAACATAAGAAAAAGCACAACGACTATTTGTGCAACAAGACATAAAAGAATGAAAAAACGACATTCTTAACTCTAACTCTCCAGAGAGAGAGAGAGAGAGAGTAAAAAAGCGTCTCCGACTGAGCGCTGAAAAAGAAATCATTTCCCTAACTCTAACTCTCCAGAGAGAGAGAGAGAGAGAGTATAAAAGCGTCTCCGACTGAGCGCTGAGAATGAGATCCTTCCCCGCTGAAAGACCGCGGAATGAATAGATTGCTGAGCTCGAACTATAACTCTCCAGAGAGAGAGAGAGAGTATAAAAGGACGGGAAAACGACGTCCTCTGAGGCATGAAGGTGCACCCAGACAAGGGACCGCCTCAGTAAGAACTCTAACCTAAGTATAAGACAAGAGAGTATAAAAGAAGTGCCAGAAAAAACGACAGGCACTGACGACACAAGAAGTGCTATCCCGTCAGAAAATCGGGAGCACTCAGATTGCTTGATTAAGCATTAAATAATTTGTGAGAATTGACTAGGGGCATATATGTATATGCATATTTCCTCCCTCCATGACTTCATTTCATAACTATAGTAAGACGTGCATTTTTACATAAGTGCAAAACTACTGACAAACAGACATTGCAAAAAATGAATTATTTTTTATTTATTTACGAATGAATGAATTTGTACAGGAAAGTAACTAAAAAAGAAGGTGCAAGAGCCGCTCTTGTAGCAGCAATTATTGGTTCACTAAATGCTAAAACGACACAAGGCAATCCACTATTTAGATTTCGAGTGAGCCTTGGACTTCTTGGCGGCTTTCTCCGCATCTTTTGCTTCTTTCTCGGCCTCTGTCAAGATTCGTTTTGATTTCTTCTTTCCTGAAGATGCGGTGCTGGAACCGGTAGACTTCTTCCTGGAGGGCGGAGCGCTGGAATTAAGAGAAGATTTTTTAGCGAGTTCCTCTGTAATAGATCTAGTTGAGAGCTTAACAACTAACCTTGATCCCGCATCCACCACTGCGAGGGGCTTGAGAGCTTCAGGGTCTAGTTCTTCGGCTTTTAATTGCAAGCGTTTGTCTTGATCAGCTTTCATCGCAGCCAAAGTAACATCATCAGCATTTTTTGACTCCCCGACTATTGCAACTTCTGGTTCCTCCTCATGACCTCCGTCACCGCCATCATCCTTTAAAGCTGCTATCATTTCTTCATCATGGGGAGTGTCGGCCTTAGTCGGCTCACTTTTGTCTTCCAAGTCTATAGGAGCAGCCTTGTCCTCCCCTCCTTTTGCCTTTTCCGTTGGCTCTACCCCAGCGGTGGCTCCCTGAGTCATATCTGTCTTTCCGGATAGCTCAATACCTACAGAATGAGAAGCAACAGTTATCAACTCAGGCGAAAACAATGGGTTTTCATCGATTGCTCAATCACTTGGTGAAAGGTAGAAATAGCCTTGACAAATTGAGGAGAAAAGGTAGGGATACCTTCCGAAGACTTCTCAGCGGGGGTAACTACTGTCTCTGATGTCATTTCAGGGATTGGAAATAGCAGAGTTGTTCGGGGGACTCCCGGATTTTCAGGGTCATATCCCTCTACTTCCGAAGTCGTGGGGACAGCAGAAGAGGAACCAGTCTCGGGAATGTTTTTCTGTTTAATCCTTCTCCTCTCTTCCTCCATAGCCTCAGCAATGAGGCGGCGCCCTTCAGCTAGGCGTTCTGGCTCATCATCCCTCAAGTATTTTTCCATTAGCTTATCCTCCTCGATGGAATCGACTTTGAGCTCCTCTTTTTCCCACTCAACAATTTGATTCCATACTTGAACTAGAGTGGATGGGTAATATTCGATCCAAGAAATGTTTCGGCGACGGATGATATGTGCGAAGAATTCAATCATTAATTCGCCAAAACCCTGAATATCAGCCTCCGCCTCTGACAATTGCTTGCGGGCCTCCTCCGCAGATCTGATAGCACACTCAACATTGCCCTCCGCCAGGGCAGCTCTGTTCTCTGCCTCCAGTAGCTTTGAAGCTAAGTCAGCGTTCTTCTTTTCTAGCTCAGCATTTCTCTTTGCTAACTCGGCATTTTTCCATTCGAGGTCAGTATAAGCAAGGCGCGTCTTAGCAGCTTCTGACTTAGCATCATCGGCTTGCTTTTTTAGCTCAGAACGCTCTTGAGTATGAGATTCAAGCAAGTCACGATAGCGTTTTTGCATATCATCAAATTGTTGTTTGAAGTTAGACGCGTCCCTTTGAGCAACAGCTAGCTGAGCTTGAGTGTCTTCCAAATCTTTTCCTAGAGCCTTTAAAGCCTTGGCATCCTCCTCCGCGGTCTTTTGCATTGAATCGGTATTCGTGATTAGAGTACGGATGATTCTGGAAAGGTTGCGTGAATATTTAAACATCTCAGAATACTGTTTTTCCACCGCGTCTATCTTTGCTTTGGCCTCATCTGCCCACTTAGAAGAAATAGGTTCAAGGGCAGGTAAAAAAGTCAAAGTCTCGAAGTAGTGTTCGGGAAATTGCTCCTCCAAATATGCCCGCTTTATTGCAGTTTCCGCATCTAGTGGGGGAGGAGCGGGAATCGTCAGTTCGGTGTCCCTGTGTGAGGAGGATTCGGTAGTTTCTTTGTCTGTCCTGGGTCGCTTAGTAGCAGGGACCTTGCGCTTACTTCGAGACTCAGTATCTTTTGGAGGGCTTCTCTCTCTGCTACGCTTTTCGTGGGAAGAGGTGGAGTCTTTTGATTGTGGCATGTCCTCTTCCCTACGGCTTTGATAACCTTTGTATTTCTCTTGTTCCGGCCGAACGGGAGAGCGAGAGCATGAGGGTCGAGAGCGATAGGGATCATAAGGCCTTCTCTCTTCCCTACTGCGATCATCGCGGCGATCATACTCGATATCCTGAGGCGGATTAGACATGCTGCGGCGAAGCTTCCTGATATCATAGTAAGATCGAGACATCGTGCCTGCACAATAAGACAAACGAAATTCAGAATCAATGGATTCATGAAGAAAGAGGTGTAATAAATGCTAATGCTGTTAAAAGTGTGTCCTAAGTGGTGTGTTTCCCCCCAACCAACCCGAGTCTGGAGCTAGACTAGTACGGGCAGGCTCTTTGGCCTTAGCAGGAGTGGTCTCTTCAGAAGAGGTGAAAACTAAAGGATCCTTCCTAAAATCCTCTGAGGTGTATATAGTTTCAGGTAAGGGGAGATCCCCCAAACCCTGAAATATTGGATCATCAGTACTAGGGACACCTCCCTCGGAAACATTAAGTGGCGACTCTTGGGAGGATTTTGATTTTTCCAGAGAAGTAGCCTCCTCGGGGGCAGTATATCCTTCACGATGCTTTTCGGCTAGGTTAGCCAGTTCGTCATCCTGAGTAGAAGATGGAGAAGGTGAAGTTTGAAGGGGCACTGTAGGAACTCCCGAGCCTTCTCCTGTCTCTGGGACTACCTCCACTGGAGGAATATACACGTATGGAGCCGTCCCATGACCAATGCTACGAAAGACGGATAACAGCCCATGAAAGTGAAGATATTCGTCCTTAAGGACTTCATCGATAGTCAAGAATTTCTGATCGCCATTAAGAAGTTGGTGCATCCGGTCAAAGAACACCTGATCTGATATTTGTTTTGGATTGTCGACTGCAAACAAAAAGGAAAACAAGTTAAGGTGATGATTCGAATGTATAGAGCCCGGATTTAGAAAATCAGTGCTTTACTTGATTTTGTCCACCTCCTAGCACATCCCGGTTGTTGCTTCACATAGAACCATTCCAGTCTGGAATATCCAGCTTTACTACTGAATGGCGCCGAGATTATCTTCCTCTTAGGAACAGATTCAAAATAGCAGAAAGATGGAGTCTCTCGAGTCCGATGCCTGAAGTTATAGAAGAAATGAACGTCATTGAACATAAGCTCTATGCCTAATATCACACGGTATGCTATGTACAAGGTGTGCAAGTAGGCATAAGAATTGGGATGCAGCTGCATGGGGGCAATCCGCATTTGTCTTAGAAAGTCAACGATGAAGGGAGAAAATGGAGGGATAGCGCCGACCATACACATCAACCGAGTGACCGCCATATATCCTTCTGGAGGGTTGTGGGGACGGTCAGAGCTTGAAGGCACTAGAGTGTCCCTTTTCATTATCTCATATTTCAAACAAATTCGGGTAAGTCGGTCGTTATCAATTGTTGATTCAACTGAATCTTGGAGCGATTCCAATATGATAGCCGATTCAAACTCATCAGGAGCCCGGTCGTCGCCAACCTCTCCTTCTTCTTCAAACCCTAAAGAAATTTCATTCTCTGAAGACGCTTCGTCACTTTTACGATTTCCGACGTTGTAGTCTGAGCCCTCATTATCCCATTCTGGATCCAATGGAGAAGATATGTCCTTGAGAGTAATCTTGTTAGAGGTTCCCGGGGCTTCTTTCATCTCAGCTAGTCTGGAAGAGCGTCTAGGTCTCATGGTCATAAAACTATTGAAGAAGTAATAGCACAAATTAGAGCAAATTAGCCCGTATCCCCCCGTGCGTGTGTGCAAACTAAAGTGTAAACAGTGTATACGGAAAGTGCAAAGTAAATGTTTAAAAGTGCGACGAAAAAGTTTGGCAAGATATAAAGAGTTGAAGTAATTCTTGATGTCCAGTTACGTTCGCAAGACACTATCCTAACTGTCCATAAAATTGAAGATTATGCCGAAGGTTGATTGGGCCAGTTAGACGAGTTTTTATGCGTTAAGGTAGACTGTGCTTCGGTTCGGTTCGGGTGCATTCATTGGGATCGGATCGGGGGCGTGACCTTAGGCTTGGAAATCTTATTGAAGCTCAGAAATCAAAATCGGATTGGATCGGAGGCAAAGTCCCCTAACGGTTCGGATCGGATCATGTAGTTATATTTCTCCTCCATCATCTTACGATTCGACCCGATCCGGTTAGGTAGGCTCCTTTCCTCCTTTCTTAAGTGCTTGCTCCGACCCGATCCGATCTCTTGGATTTCTTTTATTTTTTCTTTCTTTACTTGCCCCGACCCGGTCCGATTTCCTGAACTCCTGTCCTCTTTCCCTCATTTTTCTTAACTCTCATGTCCCTCCGAACCGAACCGATTCTCCATCATCCTCTTCTTCTCCTTCACCCTCTCTCTTCCCTAACCGACCCCAAGGCCAATCTTGTGCCAGTCCCTCAAATCAAAACCAAGCAATTACATGCTGGTGCATTCAACTATGAATCCTCGTTCCCTCCGTTCCAACCTCAAGACGGCGACGAATCTACTGACAACGATGACGAGGGGGAGGATCACGGCGGCAAGGTCATCAGAGTTTCATAGTTAAATCATCCTAATCGCTCACGAATCCGACTCGAGAATGATTAAAAAAGGAATCGATCGAAGTTTTATAACCTACCAATGTAATTACTTCGAGAATTAAAAGGAATTTTGATGCTTCACAAATTAGTTTTCTCTCTCGTTCTGTAGAATTTCAGGAGTAAAACAGTAAAAATGAAAGGAGGAAGAAGGCAGTGTTTATATAGAAGAGGAGTGTGACTATTCGTCTCCCCATTCGGATCGGCAGCCCAGTAGGAGAATTTTCGTTCGGATCGGATGGACAGCCCAGAAGCGAAGCTTGGCCCAACAGTCCAGTGAAGAATAGAAAGGAAAAGAGATCTGTTCGGATCGGAATCCGAACCGAACCGAGTTCATTAGCTCAGCAACGGATTAAATTGAAATCAAAAGAAAAACCGTCTCGAAGAGCATTGTGCAACGATAATCAAAGCATGCTCCATCTCCAACAGAAGCATCCTTTGAGGGGGCAAAATGTTAGCCTACTTTGTGAACTGGGCAACACAAAGTCAAGATGTGGAATGTTGAAGGACTTGAAAAACACTGAAGCGGGTCGGATCGGAGCAGGGTATCGGTTCGGATAGGGTAAAGTCTGCTGTTCGGATCGGTGAACTATTACTATTGTAATTAGAGAGGCACAGCTATTCGGATCGGAGGGCAATCTACTTCCAATCGGATCGGAAAGCCACCCAATTGCAACGGAGATAGATCGGAGCGGAGCAGAGTAAGAAGAAGAGAGAATTGGTCCTCAGTTAATCCTGCTCGGATCGGAGGTACCGATCCGAACCCCTTGAGCCTATTCTTCCGATCCGAACCCATTTTCCACGTCACTCCCCTGCATGAGCGCCTGGTTATTCGGATCGGCTATGACCAGTTCCTGCCCACAACGTCCATTACTCTGATGCGTTGTCAACATAGAAATCCATCCGAACCCGAGGCTGATGGGATGGATGACACGTGGCTCCGATCCGGATTGGGTTCTGAGCAAATTCACACCTTTAAATACCCCGTCTGGAGACAAAGAAAAGGATCTTTTTTCTGACACTTTGAGAGTTCAACCACCTTCATAACCCGAATTCCAGCACTCCCGGAAAATCCAAATCTTCTTTCATTATTTGTTTTTAGACAATTGAGTGGTTGTAAGTGAGTTGTGAGAGAAATCAAGTGAATATTTCATTGTACTTGCAACTAAATCAGTGAAGATAGTGAAAGACAAGTGGACGTAGGCATTTCTTCGCCGAACCACTATAAATCCTGTGTGTTTATTTTTATTTTTGATCTTATTTCATTCTGCTTTTAATCAATTTGGATGTTAGAACCACTTTTTGGTCTAACAATATATATATATATATATATATATATATATAATCGATATAAACTTCCATATCCAACCGATAATATAAATGGAATAACGGCAAAGCCTTTTAAATTCCATATATATTAACAGTCTTCCTCTACAGAAGCTCACTTCGATTATTACCTAATCGAATTCCATTCAATTCCAATTTAATATGTTAAATTGGAAAATTTTACTTTGGAAAATCTCCTTTAAATCTTAACAAAAGATTTATAAATTCCAAATTACATTTCACTGTAAATCGGGTTAAAGAACGAGTGTCGTTAAAACACAGTTCACGATAAACCCAATTCACATTCCATTTTATTCCAATTATTGAATATAATTGGAAACTCTAACAATCTTAATTAAAAGATTTATTCTCTTCACATGGGGTTCAAGAACAGTGTTACTGAAGACCCCATCCCATCAGTCTCTAACTGTAAATTAGTAAGAGAACAATTCCTTAAGTATTAATCCCAAAGGCCGAAGCTAACATCAGATCAATACCCAGGAAACCATTTAACTTAGCTAATCTCCAGTTAGTTTTAAATTTTCTTAACTCCATTGGGTTTAAGAACGGTATTATTAAAGATACCATTCACGACAAACCCAAAATCTCATCCCCTTGTTAATCGGGTTAAAGAACAAGTGTTATTTAAAACCCCGTTCACGATAAACCCAAAAACCAATTTCAATTTAATTCCAATTAAATGTTAATCAATTGGTAACTTCATTAAATCTTAACAAAAAGATTTAATCTTTTCTCAACTGGGTTTAAGAACAGTGTTAGTGAAGACACCGTTCACGACAAACCCAAAATCCCATTTGATATTAAATACAAGGCTCTGAATAGAAAATATATCGGCTTATATTTAATATCAAATTCTGAACTCAACAAATATCGTATTGAAATAACGATATATATATATCTTCCAAATTCCTCCATAATGTCCGTATAATCACGGAATCCAATATTGAAATATTCCGATGATAGTTTCGATTCAAATCCATTTCAATTCATATATTGGAAATTTTGTTATTTTTAAAACCATTTCAAATCCAATTTATTTATTTAAAAATATTGGATTATAATTCTAGTTCATAACTAGTTCATTTCGATAAAAATATATTTTTATCTTTTCAAATATGGAATTTTTCATCCCAGTTCTTTCCAAATAATTTATTATGATTTTACACAAATTATTGATATTTTTAATAATTTTATCAAGGCTCATACAGTCGATTTCCATAAACGGTCATCGAACTGCACTTACAGAGACCTTTTTCCAAATTTGATTTGGACATAATTCCAAATCCAATCGTTAGATTTCAAATCTCTTGTATTCGTTGGAAAGCTCTTTTCGATACGAACCCAACGGTCCTGGTTTTAGGAGAATCCGACAGTGGGATCTCCCGTAATGTCCATTCGAAGTCAATCGTCGAAATTCGCGAACTGCCGCGGCGCGGCGCTGCGCGTTCTATTCAGGCCATTATGTATATATAATATATATATATTATATATATTTCATTGATTTCCATTTAAAACGTATTTTATAAATCGTTTTAAATTCGTTTTCAAAACGATTTCAACTTCATATTCGATTTCAAATCAAAATTGAATATTCCATATCATTAATATATAAATGATAATATTATCAAAACATTAGATTTTGAAATTACTTTCTTTTCGATATTCATTATAAAAATGAATAAAATCGATATAAATATCGTTCACGTCAAAATGACGTTAATCTAATCAACACGGCTTTATATATTTAAATATATTCGTGTCCATCCCAAATTGGACATCAAAATCAGATTTTGATTCTTTTCTGAATATTATTTTAAAATATTTTTTATTTTAAAATATTCATTCTTTCTGAACTGGAATCAGACACAGTCAATTACCATATAATTTTATTTATATGGATTTCATACAACACATGTACACAACACTAATCAAAATCAATTAACCATCATCCAGAGTGCATCACACAACTGCATAAGCGTTAAATATACATAATTAACGCTTACAACAGTCTGTCAACCAATCGATTGACATACAACTAAACAATTGGGATTAGCGTGCGTTAAATATCATCCCAATACCCGTGTGGGGTTTCAATCAACAAATAATGAATTTTATTTGTGCAGTTGGGCGATGTGAAATTTGTCGTCCCAATCAATATCAGTCAAATGTGTGTAAAAGCGTCCGATTTGTTAATGAATTTTTATTTAATTCAAATACACGTTAAAAATTATATTTTTAATGATAAACTATTTATTTCAATACACGAATATTTTATTTATTCCATTCCACATCACAATCAATTTTTATAATACAATCAAATCAAACAAGTCGTCCATGGTTTGTGGACGACGGGTGTCGGGTGCTGCTAAGCACCGTAACTAGAAAATAAATTAAAGTGAGAAGTTCTCACTTTTGGGATCCACTCCTCCAGTTTTACTTCTGAATATCTGAATAGCTTGGATTCGCCCGAAATTCCAACGCAATTCTTTTTTACGCTGTTCATATTAAAAATTATATTTTTAATATGATGTTTATATATTTAAAAATCACATTTTTATATTAATGTTTTATATATAAAAATAAAATTTTTAACAATGCCATTTACAATTAAAAATCACATTTTTATTAACGTACATGCGATAAAACCATATTTTTACCTTTCTAAAAATATTTTCCTATCATACCCTACTAGTTAAAAATCATATTTTTATTTTATTAAAAATCCTATTCTTATACAAAGAAAAATCATATTCTTTCGTAAGCCTAAAAATCTTAGTTTCATAAAGGAAAAAAAATCATACCTTTTACATAATGAAAAATCATATTTTTCTTCCATGCAAAATCATATTTTTCTTCAATGCAAAATCATATTTTTCTTCAATGCAAAATCATATTTTTTTTCTTCAATGCCATATAAAAATCAAGTTTTTATTCGCATGAATACCATATAAAAATCAAGTTTTTATTCGCACGAATAAATAAAAACAAAAACTTAAAACTTACAGTGGAAAAGGGGGTGGCGACACAACGATTAAGGAGGAGGGGGTGCCCGCGCCGGAGGGTGGGGCTGTGGGTGCTGACATTGGCTGGAGCGGCAGCTTTTCGGGTTGGTTTGGGGATTTGGGCGTTGGTCTTCAGAGTGGAGAAGAGAGAGAGATAGGTGGAAGGGGGTGGCCAGGAGAGGCGCGGCGCGGGCGGAGCTCGGCGGTGGTGCAGCGCTCCAGATCGGCGGTGGCTCCGTAGTTTTTTTTCTTTCTTCTGTTAATCGTTTGAGCGACGGGAAAAGAGGAGTATAGGGGGCGACGGGTTTGACTCGGTTGACCACGGGTTGGGAGATGTAAGAGGGAAATTAGGTTTAGAACCTATATATATATATATATAATTTAATTCTTCTATAAGTTACCTTTTTATTCGAACCCCAAATCGAACCGCCAACCGTCGTCTTTAGTTAAATACCCCCATTCCGAACACAATGGGATATGTTCGGTAAGTCAGTTTAACTATTTCGATCAGTTTTTCTCAAAATTAAAATATAAATCAATATATTGAATTTAAACGTACATTTTAATTTACCGGGGCCACATACTGACTCCCAAAATTCTAGAAAAATAAATCTAGCTATGTTTTGATGATACGGTCCTAACAAAACTAATTTCGTCGAATTTGGAGACCGTTTGAAAAATGATCAATTTCCCGATTAAATTCAACTGAAATCGGTCAAACATGTTTAAGTGCGCCACACTCACATATTAATTTAAAAAATTATGATAATTTGAATCCAGCAATAATTTGACATTCCGGATTCAACAAAAGTGATTTCGTCGAAAATGGAGGTCGTTTGCAAAACGGCTATTTTTAAGGGCTATATTTTCATAGTGACTATTCTGAATTTTCAATTGGGCATAACTTTTTATTCCCGCTATGAAATTTCAATTTTTCAGATCCGTTGGATAAATATTTTCAAATAGATTCAAATATTTCTGGTTTCACTAAAATCCGGTTGGATAAATATTTTCAAATAGATTCAAATATTTTCATTTGGGCGCTGGTCTTCAGAGTGGAGAAGAGAGAGAGAGGGGGGGAAGGGGGTGGCCAGGAGAGGCGTGGCGCGGGCGGAGCTCGGCGGTGGTGCAGCGCTCCAGATCGGCGGTGGCTCCGTAGTTTTATTTTCTTCTGTTAATCGATTGAGCGACGGGAAAAGAGAAGGAGTATAGGGGGCGACGGGTTTGACTCGGTTGAACACGGGTTGGGAGATGTGAGAGGGAAATTAGGTTTAGAACCTATATATATATTATTTAATTCTTCTATAAGTTACCTTTCTATTCGAACCCCAAATCGAACCCGCCAACTGTCGTCTTTAGTTAAATACCTCCATTCCGAACACAATGGGATATGTTCGGTAAGCCAGTTTAACTATTTCGATCAGTTTTTCTCAAAATTAAAATATAAATCAATATATTGAATTTAAACGTACATTTTAATTTACCGCGGCCACATACTGACTCCAAAAATTCTAGAAAAATAAATCTAGCTATGTTTTGACGATACGGTCCTAACAAAACTAATTTCGTTGAATTTGGAGACCGTTTGAAAAATGATCAATTTCCCGTCGATTAAATTCAACTGAAATCAGTCAAACGTGTTTAAGTGCGCCACGCTCACATATTAATTTCAAAAATTATGATAATTTGAATCTAGCAATAATTTGACATTCCAGATTCAACAAAAGTGATTTCGTCGAAAATGGAGGTCGTTTGCAAAACGGCTATTTTTAAGGGTTATATTTTCATAGTGACTATTCTGAATTTTCAATTGGGCATAATTTTTTATTCCCGCTATGAAATTTCAATTTTTCAGATCCGTTGGATAGATATTTTCGAATAGATTCAAATATTTCTGGTTTCACTAAAATCCGGTTGGATAGATATTTGCAAATAGATTCAAATATTTTCATTTGGGCGCTGGTCTTCAGAGTGGAGAAGAGAGAGAGAGAGAGGGGGAAGGGGGTGGCCAGGAGAGGCGCGACGCGGGCGGAGCTCGGCGGTGGTGCAGCGCTCTAGATCGGCGGTGGCTCCGTAGTTTTTTTCTTCTTCTGTTAATCGATTGAGCGACGGGAAAAAAGGAGTATAGGGGGCGACGGGTTTGACTCGGTTGACCACGGGTTGGGAGATGTGAGAGGGAAATTAGGTTTAGAACCTATATATATATTATTTAATTCACTGAAATCCGGTTTATTTTGAATTCTGTACATTCATTTGAAGTTTGAAATCGAATTTTCAAACTAGCACGCCATTTCCAATTCCTTTTATAATTAAAATTAATATTTATATTCTAATTTCGATTTAAATAAATTTATACATTCTAATTCTATTCAAAATATATTTCTAGTTGTTTTTATTTAAAATAATTCATTTTAAATACTCAAAATTCATTAAAATTGCCTAAATAAAATTTTTAAATTGGTTCTGATTATAAGTCTACTGAATTTGCGTGACATCATTTTTTTCCTTCGTTGATGTTAGAAGTTCTAAGCAAATCGTTTTTATGACCTCACGAAGGGAGACCTTTTTCCTGCTCTTTTAGAAAGCAATGATTTTGCAAGGTTTTGGCAAATTGAATTTTTGTTTGCACTTATATGCAACCAAAACAATATAAGATTTATTACATTTAATGTTGCAACTATATGTTGTTCACAAATTCTTGAAGAATAACCACTTCCAAAAAGATTGTTGGATATAGATTTAATAAGTAACAATAACAATAAAAATCAAAACGATAAATCGTCTTATAAATGTACTGATAGTAATTACCTATACTTTGACCGTAGCATAACTGAAAAATGTAAACTGATTTCAATTTAAGGTTATGTGTTATTTATTTATTTATTTTTATTAATTCAATCAAATTCATAACATAGTCGCCTCATCATGGTGACAAAAATGAAATTCAAATATGAAGCCAAAATTTGGGAGGTTTCATGCCCTCAAACATACAAAAACTAATGTGTATCCTTGATGATAAATTTAACATCCCAAGATCGAAACTTGGCTCTGAATCTCTGATACTAAATGTAACAACCCAAATTCTAAGGGGTTCGAATTTTTCACAAAACGTTAAAATCTAAGTACATTGAATTCGAGTTCGTTGTCCCGTATCCTGTAGAAAAGCGAAGACAAATATATCAAGGCTCAAATACATATCTTACAACGGAACTGAATAAAATATGATGATAAGTAAAAATTTACCAAAATTATGACACTTACATGCTAGTTTTTAAACTGGAAAATCTCTGTCATTTATCTAACCCATGGGTTTGTTATGAAGAGGAGGTCAGAACTAAAGTTCTGGTAAATGGACAAATTATATACTTTTAAGAATAACACTACATATACTGTTCTATTTCTACTTTTAATTGTATTAGGATATCAGAGTTTACTATACTCTCGTCTCTGTGCGTAAATTGTACCCAGCTACCCTTCAGTAGACCAAACCTAATAATACATATATAGCAATATGCCCAATATATCTAGGTACTACCTATAGTACCTTATAGTCTCCATCGTCTTTCTATGAATGAGTGCTGCTACTACATATGTAAACAACTGTTTCGTAAAGCCTACAATACAGATGTTTCGTCGTGACTAAGAAAATGTGAAACTATGTCCATATTGGACTACACAAATATTTGGATATCCACGATGTACCATCAAGTGCGTGCATTAAAAATTTACACGTCAATGTTCTGTGTATGCCATAAGTTTTGCTAATAAGTGGCACGACTGGGGCTCACTACGAAACTCAATAGGGGATTTACTACAATCTGCAAAAATGCACTATTAAAGCCCATAGATATTAAACTAAGTCTGTCTCTTTTTTATCGTGGTTATGGATGGTCCCATGCAACCATCCCTCAACTAGTGAAAAACTATAATGGGTTAAGGCCTTGCCGTTAAAACAAACAAATTAATTAAGCAATTGGCATTGTCACCTCATACAGTGTCCTGATAGTGAAGTATCTAATCCACTAAGACGCTTCTCCTATCGTCTAGTACTCTCAGAAGCTGTCTAGGAGGTATAAGACCTGGTTTCCCATGACCAAAGAGGTCCTTAATAAAATAATCTAATTCACTAAGACGCTCCTCCTATCGTCTGGTACTTTCAAAAGCTGCTTGCTGTATCTGGGCAAACTGCTGAAACAACTCCTGTTGCGATTAGGCCGTCTGCTAATGTGTCTAAGCCAACTCTTGTTGTTTGTGTGGTGCTAGCGCGCTAATTGGTCCTGTCGTTTAGCTATGCTCTTCATCTCTCATCTCAAATCCCATGATTCATAGGGATCTGGCTCGTCGAGCCATGCAACCCACTGTAGTGCCTCTGAAGGCCCATCACCTCCATCAAAAGGTGGCTCAAGATATTGATATCCTTGATACTAGAGAGCTAGCTCGAAGTACTGCTGTTGCTCAGGCTTAGGCTCAATATGCATCCTCCTTGGGGAAGAGGAATCAACCATTGGATGTGTCTGCTCAACGCAACTCTTCCTATCCAAACCTGCTCCGGCCGATCTAAAAATTACAATCCATGTATTACTAAAAAGGAGAGGATCGACGATCACCTATCGCTGCTGCATACTAGGCCATAATCACTCGTGCCCAGTTCACCTGTATATGCCTCCAAGTATGGCATAGGTGTCCTTTCTGACTAGAGTATAAATGTGATCAAAACTTTCCGTTTTGAGGATGATGTTGTACTGCAGAATCCTAATAGTCACTCTCGCCAGTGGGCGTAAATTCCCCCACATCCCAAATCTGATGATGGGAATCAATAAAGATTTTCCCTAAAACAGCCTCATCTGTCAACTCGACCTGATCCAACTCTACACTATGTCTCCTAATGTAAGAACCCGTAACTTCCCCGGTAAGGAAAGAGCGGATACTTTGAGAACAACACATATCGGAACACAAATAGAAGAACATTTCATTGCTTATTACAACAACTTCATCAAATACAAGAATATACAGAGTATGAATGAATAAAATACATTCAATAAATATCAGAGATTACAATACATTACATAGCAGCGGAAAATAATACAAAACACAATTGAAGGAGATATACGGATACAAAGCTTTCCGGATATCGTTCCAGCTGTAGCAGGACCCTATGAATATAAATCTGCAAATTTTTATTGATTCCCATTATCAGATTTGGGATGTAGGGCATATACACCCTTTGGTGAGAGTGATTCATTTACACCCTTTGATGAGAGTGATTATTAGGATTCTACAACATAACATCATCTCCAAGACCGTGAGTTTTGATTAGACTTATACTTTAGTCAAACGTGACACTTATGCCATACTTAAAGGTATACATGTGAACCGACTCGAGTGATTATGGCCTAGTATGTAGCAACTAGCAATGATGGGTGGTCGTAGATCCTCTCTCCTTTTTAGTAATCTATGAATTGAAGTTTTCAGATGGGCTGAGGTAGATTGGATAGGGAGATTTTCGTTGAGCGTACGCATCCAATGGTTGGTTCCTCTACCTCAAGGAGGACGCATATTGAACCTGTGCCGGAGCAGCAACAACAGTACTTCGAGTCACCTCCTCAACATAAGGGATATCATTATTTTGAGCTACTTTTTGGTGGAGGTGCTAGGCCTTCAGAGGCACCACGGTGTTACGAGCCATGACCCGACGAGCCAGAGCGTTACGAGCCATGAGATTTGAAAAGATGGATAAGGACCATGACTAAGCGATATACCAAATAGCATGCGAGCATCAAGAGATCCTGCACGGACAACGTGAGTTAGCTCACACGCTATTATTGTTGGCCCATACACGGCATCAGATGACCCATTCGCAGCAACACAACAGACAACTTTTGAGTACCAAACGACAGAAAAAGCGTTTATGGATTGGATTTTTTATTAGGGACCTCTTTGGTCATGGGGGCCAGGTCCTAGACCTCCTAGCCCTAAATGATGGACGAGTTTAGTGTTGTTTTTATGTGTCTAGCGTTCCTATGTATTAGTATTTGTGTGTTATCTTTTAGTTTTAAGATTTGTACTTCCATGTTAGTGTTTGTACTTTTTGTTGCGCAACCAATATTTTCAATATAATATTCTTTTCATGTAGTGATCACTTGAAAAAAAATCAAACATAAGAAGTAACTAATGAGAAACAAAGAAAAGAAAATGAAAAGTTATAAGGGAAACGGCAAACGTAAAAATAAGCGATAATTGTAAACAAGAAAATTTCAAAGAGAAAGATGGATTCTCCCAAGGTAAGCTTGAGAAATTTAAGAATTTATTAATGCAAACTATACTTAGATTTTTTTTTTTTTGAATAGAGCCTTAATATAAGTTCCAAGTGCAAGGAAAAATGCATGTAAAAGTAATGCGGGAAATACGAGGTTTTCCATTTTTCTACCTTTTTCTAAAGTAAAAAAGTCGAGTTAGAAAAATTAGAATTTTTTGAAATTCGAACATTAACAGTTTAAGGCTGACAATTAGAACCGAGAACCGAAAATCAAACCGAACCGAAAAGAATCATACAGCATTGAACCCAATGGGTCTCGGGTCGGGTCAAGGTAATGGAAAATACAATACAGACCCGATCAAACCCGACCGAACTGATCCGACCCGAAAGACCCGACCAGAAGCATTGAAATATATGTATTTTTAGTGTTATTATCCAACTGAATCCAAACCGATCAAACCCGAATCGAAACTCGGGTCGGGTCTAGATTTTTGAAATGGTGCGTTTTTTACAGGTCCATGTTAAGGTTTTAAATTAGGCTCAGGGTCATAAACTTATTGTAAATTTAGTCCCTATTTTTCGAAAATTCACTAAAAAAATAAAAAAAGAAATTTAAAAAAATACGCAAATTCATATTTAAATTAAACATGCACTCGACAAAAAATTCAGATCAAAAAACCATGAAACAAGGCATCAAAAACGAATAAAACAACAAAACAGCGAAACTGCAGTTAAATGCATAATAGTATGCATATATTTGAATTTTCCTTCATACATCTGTGCAAGTATTCCATTCATGCATCGTTGTTTGTTTTTATTGCATACATCTGTGCAAGTGTTGCATAATTCCTGCATAATAGTGTGCAACAAATTCGTAGGCTAAATTTCACCTGAGTTTTCTTAATGCAAAACATGCATATATGTGTGCAAGTCTTTTAAATAGTTGCACATATGTATGCAAGTTTCGGTCCATATTTTCAAGCTAAAACAGTTTATGCAACAGTTGCACACATGTATACAACTATTGGTAATAGTTGCATACATGTATGTAACTTTTTTTAAAAAAAATTTGCGTGAACTTCGAAGAATATTTCCAGAATTTAGATTTTTTTTTATATGTCAGCGCCTTTTTTTTGCCAAAAAACGAAAAAAGCGGAAATTCAAAAATAGGAGAGATGCGAGCCTAATTAAGTTTGGTTTTAGGGATGTGTGTCTGATTTTCACTTTTTGAAATGTGTAGTTTAGACCTGACAAAACCCGATCCGTCTAGAATCGATACCCGTCGGGTCAAGTCCGGATCCAACGGGTCGGGTCTAATTGTCATCCCTATAAAAGTTGGATGGTAGGGTTTCGATGAAAAATTGGTTGAGCCATGCTTCTATTTTGTAGGAGGGGGAAAAGTGAATGAAAATATATTTCCATTTACAAAAAATTGCATTTATGTAGGAATTGCAAGTATATTTAAATGTGGGCATCATGTTTTAAAAAGAATTTTTAAAAGAAAAAGAGCATTCATATAGAATGTACCGCTTATAAATTAATTTACATTCATATATTTTATGATGTATTGCATTTTGCACAATGACATAGATAGATGCAGAAATTGGATTTTGAAAATTACATAGTTTTACCCTTGTGGAATTTTAAAGATGAAATTTTCCATTGGATAGGAGAATGCAACACTCCGCATTTCTTTAAACATAATGAAATAATAGCTAACGATGAAATTTTACAATGTTCGAATTGTTAGAAAATGACATTGAAACGCATGCTATTGCGTTCGTGACGATTTTCTAATTTATTTACATATATAATATATTCCGAACGGAGTTCATACAAAAAAGTTATTGACGTTCGAAGTTCTACAACGAAAAATAATTATACATGTAAATATACGTGAATGTATTTTAGAAATAGCACACGTTTGAAATTCAAAATAAACACCTGAATAAAAAGAATTAAATCACAAAATAAAGCAAGTTTGTCAATGTTTAATACCAATGTTCAAAATTTCGAATGTTAAGCAAAGTCATGTTTGAGATTAACGTATGAGGTCGACCTTTGGGTCACAGGTCGACCCATGCGGATTGTTGGTCGACCCGGACACTATTTTGAGTGTGTTTTGTTGGCGATGTGTACGAATTGATTTAATTCACTTTAACCCAGACAAATGGGGTTCGTTTGGAAATCTATCAATAAACGTGCAGGGCTAGCCTCTGAACTCATATTTTTCTGAGCGGACGCATAAGCTTTGCCATTTACTTTCTCCTTCAATTCTTCAAAAATCAAATACATTAGATTTAGGTTTTATGATTCTAGATCTAAACGAAGAAACCATAGATTTAGGAAATAGATGTCCATATTTTACTATCCATACGAGGTAAGTTGTATAGATCTTGTTTTTAATTGGTTTATTTTATTTTCATTTAGATTTAGATCTATAAATCCTTATAAATTCCAGTTTGTAGATCTAAATAGGTTTACAAAAGGGAATGGTTGTGGATAATAAAACTGATTTTGAATCATATTTGGAACTCGGAGTGTTTTTTCTAGGTGAGTGAATTTATGTTATATACGTAAAGATCTAAAAATTTAAACGGTTTCAGATAAAGTGTTTGACTGAAATTTTACTTAAGAAGTTAAAATTTAATTAATTTTGAATTATAGGAAGTTTGTGTATTTGATTTACGAATATAAAATAAAACGCGTACATCTAATTTGAATAACCAAAATCGGATTGATCGTTATTTCGGAACTTATTTGTTATGAAACTAACGTGAAATCAATTATTAACGAAATGTTGAAATATTAATTCTTAAAAGTTAAACATAATATTTTTACATAAAAGTGATTCAGTAAAATGTTATGATGAAAATGTCAAAATTCACTAGTTCCGTTTAAATCAATTTACGGTAGCGACAACCGATATAGCGCAATTAACGTTAAAAACTTAAAATTTGAATCAAATTCCGAAATTTTATATTTAAGATACGTTTAACTAGACATAACGTAAAAATAAAATTCGTAGTGAAAATATGCAAGTTTGTTCCATTCGCGTTATTTTAGTTAAATTGAATAAATCATTTTGAATAAATAATATTTAAGATACGTTTTATATTTAAGATACATTTAACTAAACATAATATTTTTACATAAAAGTGATTTAGTAAAATGTTATGATGAAAATGTCAAAATTCGCTAGCTCCGTTTAAATCGATTTGTAAGATCGATTTACGGTAGCGACAACCGATATAGCGCAATTAACGTTAAAAACTTAAAATTTGAATCAAATTCCGAAATTTTATATTTAAGATACGTTTAACTAGACATAGCGTAAAAATAAAATTCGTAGTGAAAATATGCAAGTTTGTTCCATTCGCGTTATTTTAGTTAAATTGAATAAGTCATTTTGAAAATAAAATGTTGCCGGTATTGAGGCGTTTTCTTTTTAAAAGTACTAGATTGTTTTCTGAGCAAAACGTCATTTTTTATTTTGTGAAATTCGAATGTTTATTTCTCTAAATATTAAATTTCAACTGAAAATGCGCAAAATTGGTTGACACATAAATGTGCAAAACCCTTGAATGATTTGAATTTTTTTACATACCGCGTTTTGAACTTGTAGTAATATTTTTACGGTAGATGAAAATATTCCTATCCTAGAACTTGTGTGCGTTAAATAAATTGAATTCGTTCTGTACTACTTTTTCAAAAGAAATTAAAACTTGACACGCAGTAGATCCATAAATTTAGCATGCCTCTCCCTATTCTCGGGCATAGAGTAAATGTCAATTTGTTCATTGTCTGTAGCTTTTCTTTTATTATATTCGAACATATCATTGTTTTTGCCTGTAGCTTCATCCTCCCTTCTTTCATTTTTTTTACACTCGAAAAGGTGAGTCGTTACTGTTGGTATTAGAGCTTTGGTTTTACATAAACTTTAGCTTATGGGTTAAAACTTATTTGAGATAGGGTAGCGATATTCTAGAATGAGTAAAACCAGTCTCACGATCGTCCTTAAGAGAGCTTATTTTGAAAAAGTATAAATGATTTCACATGGTTTTAAAAGAATTTTTATATATAAAAACCTGCTTTACAATTTTATCTTGTCCAGGATTTTCCTTCTTTTGAATCCATCTCTTTGGTTACGTTTCTCTTCGACTAGGGTTTCTGTAGTTAAATATTGATCCTTGTTCTAGATCCATCTTTTGAAATTTAGAATTTATAGCTTTTGAAATTCTAAATATTCTCTAATTTATTTAATTAGGGTCTCAATCCTTTGTAGATCCCAATGATTAGGTTCTTTTGTTAGTTCAACTTCTAGCCTAGGTTCTAGATTTATCTATAATAGCCTAACAAAACAAATAATGGAAGAGGTTTTAAGTATAGCTCATATTCTGAATCAATGTGAAATATGAATATGTTAATAAATAGAGTAATAGTTAATTAGTTTATTAATTGGCAAAATAAGTATTGTGAACCGTAATGTATGGACTTAAAACATTATATATATTTAGAAAACATATACAAATTGGTTTCTAGGATGATTAATTGCAAATGAATGGAGTTATTGAATTCATAAATCATATATGAAATGATTTTGAAACAATAATACCGAGTTCCTGATATAATTATATTTCATAAACATGATATTTTGGAATTGTAACTTGATCCTAAGTCAAATATGTATAAAATATTAACTTGAGTCAAGTAAATGAAGTCGGAATATCGATCTAGAATTAGGATAATGTTTATAAATAATAAGCTCTGCCTTATGTGGATAAAGCTTGCAAAAAGAATAATGATTACAAAATATATAATAAAGTAAAATGGATTTTGTAAGTATAATTTAGGACTTTCTTTCAGATAATTATTTAGCTTTAGACTTTCTGGTAGGTCATCGGGTTATTCATATAAGTTGTGCTTTCCATGGTTTTCCTATGTTACAATATTTTTCTTATTTTATTAATTCATTGTTGTTTCCTTCTGTGCAAACGATAATGTTATGATATGTTGAAAAGTTAATAGAACAAACTTATGTGCATTTAAAACCCGAGGTTACTCATTTAGAAATAAATGTGAATGTAATTTAGACTTCGGTAATATTAAAATGGTAGAAATGACATTGATATGAATTTAAATTTAAGAAGATTGGAATAAATATAAACCGAACTTCTATATTAATTTTCATATTAATGAGAATTTAGTTGTATTCTTAGTGATAACAAGATTTGGGAACTACTTAAAATGTAATCTAACAAATAAACTTAAAGATAGGTTATAAGTATAAATTGTGAACTAAGAAACTGTAATTTAGGCGAATGTATAATGTATGTTATGAAACCACATATAACATATGTTGTGAAATACTATATGATTTCTAGTTGCAAATTTATGTTGGTTATACTTGATAGGAGTCAAATTGTAATAAATAAAAGAGTGGAGGAGATATATAATTTTCCTTGTTTGGAATCCAATAATAAATTAATGATTTGAAGCATAGTTTGTATGTATTAGAAATTGTATATCTCTTGTTTTAAAAGTGAAATTTTTTGATTATTTTTCGACGTTAAGATTGAATTATCAAATACGTAAAGATTTGGGCATGCGTCTAAATCTTATAAGTATTCGTAGATATAGAATCACATTTTAGTCGCTTGAAAACGATTTGGACGATGAGTATTGCATCACTGGTGTTTGTTTTTTAGGTTTCGAATGTGGGATACATATATAGTGCTAGTCAAGACGTCAAATAGATACTTAAAATTATTTTTGGAATATATTGGAATACGTTTAAATTAAAGTTTTTGATTTGAACATTTGTTTATATATAAACTGGGTAGGCATTTAATGTGTAAACTTGATTTTTAAATATATTAAATTATTTGATTACTATTTTCTCTGCCTCGTTCATTTTCGGGGACGAAAAAGTTTGAATGAGGGAGATTGTAACAATTTAAAAATATAAACGGTTTTAAATAACATGTAATTTAAATTTTACTTATGAATTTAAATTTTAATTAATTTTGGATTATAAGAAATGTGTGTACTTTTTCTGAATATTAAATAAAACACGTACGTCTAAGTTGAATAAACAAAATCAGATCGGTCGTTATTTCAAAACTTATTTGTTTTGAAACTAACGTGAAACGATTAATAATGAAATGTTGAAATATTGATGCTTAAAACATAATATTTTTACATAAAATTGATTCAGTAAATGTTATGATGAAAATGTCAAAATTCGCTTAATTCGTTTAAATCGATTTATGGTAGCGCAATTAACGTTGAAAACTTAATATTTGAATTAAAATTTAAAACTTTATATTTAAAATACGTTTATCTAGACATAGTGTAGGATTTGTAGCAAAATACGCAAGTTTGTTCCGTTTGAGTTATTTTTGTTAAATTGAAAAAAAAAACATTTTTGGAAATGAAATGTTGCCGGAATTGAGTTGTTTTCTTTCTAAAAATACCAGATTATTTTTTGATTTTGAGTAAAACGTCATTTTTCATTTTGCGAAATTCGAACGTTTACTTCTTCAAATATTAAATTTCGACTGAAAATGCGTAAAATTATTGACACATGTATGTACAAAACGCGCAAACGTAGACTGCGTAATATTCTTTATTAGCTTAGAATGATTTAATTTTTTTTTTTGTATATCGCGTTTTGAACTCGTAATATTTTTACGGTAGATGAAAATACCGTTACTGTCCTAGAACTTATGTATGTTAAATTAGTTGAATTCGGTCCGTACTGCTTTTTCAAAAGTAATTAAAACTTGACCATGTACATTGTAGATCCATTATTTTAGCATGCCTCTCCCTTATTCTCTTGCATATAGGAAATATCAATTCGTTCATCGCCTGTAGCTTTTATTTTCTTTTATTATGCCATATCATTGTTCTCACCCGTAGCTTCATCCTCCCTTCTTCCATTTTTTTTATGTTCGAAAAGGCGGGTCGTTACAATATATCTTTTAAAATAATGGTATATACATTGTTTAGTTCATGTTATAATCAGTTAAGTTTGACATAGTTGTACAGGAATTAATTGCAGTAATTGTTTATATAGATTGCTTGTATTGGTCCGATCTATAACTAGATGTAGTTGATGTATTTTGGTTAGCATTGTTGTAATAGTTTGGGTTTTTAATAAATGGTAGGGGCCATTTAACCCCACTTGCTTCGATTTTTTTTTTTTTTTGCTTGTATTGGAACTATAAATATTGAAAAAGTGTACTTATATGTAAATAGTTATTCTTTAGGGAATTGTGCTTAAATGAATACATGTAATTGTTGGTTTAGAGAATTGTAAAGGAAGAAGTTGTAAACCAAAATATTGCAAATTTACAGTTATGTGTCAAGATTGAGAATTAAAATGTAAAAACAGGAATTTAAAGTATAAATTGGACTGGAAGTTAGAACTAATTTAGTTGGTTGGTTATGAAAAGGAATGTATTTCCATAGTTTACTTATACAAGAAAGATAGTAAAAGTAATTGCAAGAATAAAAACGAAAGAAAAAGGAAAATAGTGTAAAATAAGGATATAGCCATATTTTGAACTATTCAGTAATTTAGAAATAAATTAAGGAAGTATCTTGCAATCACTATATGTAGAATTGTTTTATAGTAAAATATAGAAATAGATTTTGTTAGTCTCCATACCCAACCAAATGGAATAAGTATAACTTCCTAAAAAAGAACTTGCAAACAAGATAAGTAAAAGAAGTAATATAATGAAAATATGTTATAAAAAGAAAAGTATAGGAAATCAAGTCCGGTACTTGACAGTTTAGATAAGAGTAAATAAAGAGTATGATTTATGATTTGCAATTATAGCGTAGATGATAAAAAGAAAAAAAAATTATAATGATAAATGATGTAGATAAGAAAACATAACCCCATAATAAGATTGTAATGAAGCATAAGTAAAAGAAGATGATAATAGTATCATAATAAAAGAACATGAGTAGATTAAGAAAGATAAGATAAACTAAACACGTATGGAAAAAAACTAGACGTAGGATCTAATAAATAAAGTGAGATGCATTGGAATAGCCCAAATCGAATCTGGAGGTATGCCTAGTGAAGCAAACCACAACATTCATTAGAGCACGTTGATCTTATGAGGCACATTTATAATAGTATTCCCTATCAATCGAGGACTGATGATCTCAAGAAGATCGAGACCAACCATGCCGAAGACATGAAGCATTGACTTCAAAGCTGGTATACCCGCGGATGACCCTTAGATGTTGACACAGTTAAGCGTAGGGATGGCAATGGGGCGGGTCTAGGGTCCGAACCCGCTTGATCCGCCCCTATTTTGATCCATTTAGACCCGCCCCATAGGGTCTTCGAGGCGGGTAGACCCGCGATCCGCTTTTGGAGGTCCGGGTCTAGGGTCGGGTCTGGGGCATGGCTAACCCGCCCCAACCCGACCCGCATGATCGAAACATCATTCAAACACTTTATAACTATAATTATTACTTGTTAATCTTCTTAGATATACATGGTTATAACTTGAATATAATTAAGTTGCATCAATGATAATCATACAATAACAAATGCGTACATTTTGACCTATTATCTTACAACTTGTTTTATAATATTCGCTTGTCATTGTGAACACATATAATATGCATATAATTTATCATTTAGTGATAAAAAAATATAAATATATAAATTTGTGTACACTAGAACACAATATCACCGGGTCGCGGGGCGGGTCTACCCTGACCCGTACGGGTTTCGGGTATGGGGCGAAATTCCAGACCCGCACCGGGTCTATGGGGCGGGTTTGGGGCGGGGTTTAAAAAGCCCGGGTCGGGTCTGGGGCACGGGAAACCCGCCCCAACCCGCCTCATTGTCATTTTTCATTGAAGACAGGTATGTAGTTTCCATCAAGTGGGTATGCCTTGACTGCATTCAGATCGAGGGCAGTCAAAAGGTTGATGGGTAACTTTAGGAGAGAAACACTGAATACACTCGCGCATCAGACGACTGAAGTATACTCGCGTATTTGATTGGTCCGACACAACTTTTCACAATTTTTTTATTTAAAAACTGAATCAAAACTGGTCCCTCATTGCTTGCCAGACCAATCAAGATGCGCGAGTATGATCCACTCGCCTGATGCGCGAGTGGATTTAGAATTTCTCACTTTAGGATACCGCGGTCGTCTGGGAGCAGGTTTTATGGTCAAGACCCAAAAAGGATAGTAATCGTTGAATGTCCGTCGTCGTTACTCAATAGCGAGTACGAAAAGACGTGGGTTAAACCAAGAGGACAATAGTCTCCCACTGTCGGGACGTTGTATGAGGTGACAACGCCAATCGTTTGAGTATTTTTTTTTTACGGCAAGGTCTTACCCCATTATAGAGTCTTCTACTAGTTGAGGCGTGACTGCATGGAGTCGTAGACATGATAGAAAGAGACAGATCTAGTGCAACATCTGTAGGCTATAGTAGCGCCTTTTTGCATTTTGTAGTAAATTCATATTGAGTTCCGTAGTGAGCCCTAGGCTTGTCATTTATTAGCGAAACTCATAGTATAGACAGAATGTTTACGTGTAAATTCTTAATGTATGCACTGGGTAATACATCTTGAATGTCGGGTGTTAGTGTAGTCCAGTACAGACACAATTTCACATTTTCTTAGTAGATGGAGTAACATATACAACGGAAAGTCAAGACATATAAGTCTTAGACATGAGTATGTTAGACAAATAATAAATGATGGAATAATTACTATTGTCTACATAAGATCCAGCGATAATTTAGCAGACCCATTCACAAAAGCTTTGACTAGGGAAATGGTAAGATCCACGTCAGTCGGAATGGGACTTAAACCTTGTATTAATCAATGATAGTGGAAACCCAACCTTAATATTAATTACTTTAATTTTAAGGTTTAATGGGTAAAAACAAATTATCATATGATTGGGAAAACACTAAATCAAATTAGTGTAAACTGTTACAGGTATAAAGAGGCTGAGTTCAAATAACTCTTAATAAAGTTCCAGTTAGTCTGGTAACAGAGACATCGAAAAGGAAAAGGAACTTTACCTTTATGAACTTGGAAGTGGTGCCGCTTCTAAACAAGAGTTCTAAGGTTTACTCTTGCAAAAGTTCATTAAGCTGGGATGGAGCACATGGCCATAACGGTGCTCACAGGTAGGGAAATTTATTGGAAATTGAAATTGCGTGTGTAGTATTTCCGACTTTATAACCCAAGGAGACTTGGTTTAAGTTGAGACCACCAAGCTCTTCTTTAAAGTCCTGAAATATTTACACTAATATATGGTTTAATCGAATAGATACCACATATGATGCGCAGTTTCTAACTAAGATAAAACTGAATATCATCAATAAAACAATCTTGTGGGGGATTGTTGTGAAAGATTGTTTTAGTGAAGGGAACAAGTCCCACATCACCAAGTTATTTGGACTATTCCAAGGTATATATGATTGCCTTGAATATGATTATGTGAATTAAATGACTTGGGCTTGAATAAGGGGCTTGGATGGGTATGCATGTGGGCTTGGTTGGGCCTATAAATATTATTACGGTCAAAAGATTGGCACTTGGGCACTTGGGGCACGTGGGCGCGTGCGTGACCGTACGGGAGCGGCTTGACTGTTGGCAACGGTCATGTTTTTTGAATTCAAACAGACGGACGCGTCTGTTTGTACGCAACTGCTTCCGAACGGTGGTGCCTGTTTCGCAACTATATATGCATCCTGTTTCTTCTCTTCGAATTCACTTTTCTCCCTCCTCTCTGTTTTATCTTTTGTTTTTCTTTCCAGTAAGAACTCCCGAATAACTCACAAACATTGCTAAGTTTCTGAGTTTGGTTTTGTTGTATCCTGGGAAACAATCTGCCGTTCAACCTATTAGCAAACTCGATCCGAGTGGGGGCAGATATTGTTTTAAGGAAAGCGATCTCGCGCCTCAAAACCATACCGATCTGATTCAGTGATTTCTCAACAATCTTAAAACAATATCAGCAATGGAGAACGGGTTAGATTCAGCATTCAAAATCATGAACCAAGACTTTGTTCGATTAGACAGACTTGATGGAACCAATTTCACGCGCTGGCAAGATAAAATGAAATTCCTCCTTACCACTCTGAAAGTCTCCTATGTCCTAGATGAAAACCTTCCCCCGCTTCCTCCGCCGACAGATAAAGATACAGAAGATTTGAAGAAGAAGAGACTGAAACGTGAAGAGGATGAACTGATGTGCAGAGGACATATTCTTAACACCTTATCCGATCGTTTATACGATCTTTACACTCCGTTGAAATCGCCTAAAGAAATTTGGGATGCACTGGAAGCAAAGTACAAGGCCGATAAGATTGGAACAGATAAGTTTCTTACTTTAAAATATTTCGAATTCCAAATGAAAGATGATGCTTCTGTCATGGATCAAATGCACGACTTGCAAGTTCTGGTTAGCAAACTTAATGATTTGAAGGTGCAAATTCCTGAATCAATTCAAGTTGGGGCGATAATTGCTAAACTTCCACCAAGTTGGAATAATTATCGCAAAAAGCTCTTGCATATGACTGAGGAACTAACGTTGGAAAAGATCGGAAAACACATACGAATTGAGGAAGAAAACAGAATTCGTGATGGCGTTTTCCCTTCTAATGATGTGAACAACGTGGTTTCTGGAAAGAAAAGAAAAGCCAGTCAAAACCAGAACTGCAACCCAAACAAGAAAAGTAAGCAAGGAAGCGACTCTAATCCGAAAGACAAAAAGAAGAAAGCATGTTATAATTGCGGAAAGCTTGGGCACTTTAAGCGTGAATGCAGGGCTCCTCCAAAACAGAAAAAGGGGAACTCTGAAAATGCAAACATGGTTGAAAACGAGGAAATGCAGGAAATCATTGCTATGGTTTCTGATCTGCAAATTGGCATGATAACTGATTTGCATATGGCTACTGCTGAAACGAAATCTTCGGATTGGTGGTTCGATTCTGGAGCCACGGTTCATGTTTGCAACAACAAAGGTCTATTCAAAACTTATACAGAAGTGGTTGACCAACAAGAAGTGCTCATGGGAAATGGAAAAGGTGCAAAAGTTCTGGGAAAAGGAAGTGTGGAGATTCAGTTCACTTCAAACAAGAAGATAACTCTCACTAATGTTCTTCACGTTCCTGATATTAAAAAGAACTTGGTTTCTGCATCAATTTTATGCAAGAGTGGCATCAAATCAGTCTTGGAGGCTGATAGTTTGATTTTGTCTAAAAATGGCATGTTTGTGGGTAAAGGTTATGCATGTAATGGGATGTTCAAACTCAGTATTAATGAAATAAAGGAATGTTCTGCTTATACTATTGATTCTTTACCATTATGGCATGCACGTTTAGGACATTTAAATTATAAATCTTTGAAGCATATGGCAAAACATGGTCTTATTTCTGTTTCTAATGATAATTATGATAAATGCGAAATATGTATACAAGCCAAGATTACAAAGAAACCATTCCCAACAGTTGAAAGAAATTCAGAAATCTTGGATTTAATTCATTCTGATATATGTGAATTAAATGGAGTTTTAACCAGAGGTGGAAAAAGGTATTTCATTACGTTTATTGATGATTTTTCTAAATACACACAAGTGTATTTGCTAAGAAATAAAGATGAAGCCTTTGACATGTTCAAACGCTATAAAACAGAAGTTGAAAATCAAAAGGGTAGGAAAATAAAGGTCCTACGTAGTGACAGAGGAGGAGAATACTTCTCCACTGAATTTTCTAACTTCTGTGAAGAACATGGGATTATTCATCAGCACACTGCGCCATACACACCACAACAAAATGGTTTGGCGGAAAGGAAAAACAGAACTCTGGTTGATATGGTAAATTCTATGTTATTAAATGCTAAATTACCACTTAATTTGTGGGGAGAAGCGTTGTTATCTGCATGTCATTTGCACAATAGAATTACTTCAAGGAAAACTAAAGTTTCTCCTTATGAACTATGGAATGGTCGAAAACCTAATCTGCGGTATCTAAAGGTGTGGGGGTGTATTGCCTTCTATAGGGTGACTGATCCAAAACGGACTAAACTAGGTCCAAGAGCATTGAAAAGTTTGTTTGTAGGATATGCTGAAAACTCTAAGGCATATAGACTACTAGATTTATCCTCAAACACGATTGTTGAATCAAGGGATGTTGAGTTTATTGAAAGTAAATTCAAGGATGATTCAAATACAAATCAGTCATTAAACCCTGACATTAATCAAACACCAATGGATGTTACTACGCCTTCTACTAGCAGTAAAAGGAAAGTAACAAATGAACAAACAGAAATAAGAAGGACACAAAGAACCAGAAAAGAGAAATCTTTTGGTCCAGATTTTATATCATCTCAAGCTTTATCATTCCTTGTAGAAGGAACTCGAGATGAAGTTACTAACAAAATTCCTATTGTACTGAATATAGAAGATGATCCAAAAACATACAAAGAAGCTATGACTTCTAGAGATTCTGCTTTTTGGAAGGAGGCAATTAACGATGAAATGGATTCAATTTTATCAAACAATACTTGGGTATTGGTAGACTTGCCTCAAGGGTCAAAACCTATTGGCTGCAAATGGGTGTTTCGAAGAAAACGTAATAATGATGGTAGCGTGCAAACTTTCAAGGCTAGATTAGTAGCCAAGGGTTTTCGGCAAAAGGAAGGAATTGATTTCTTTGATACATATGCTCCGGTTGCAAGAATTACATCAATTCGAGTACTAGTAGCATTAGCATCAATCTATCAGTTGCATATCCACCAAATGGATGTCAAAACAGCCTTCCTTAATGGTGAACTTAATGAAGAAGTTTACATGGAACAACCAGAGGGTTTTATCCTTCCTGGAAATGAGAGAAAAGTTTGCAAGTTAACAAGATCATTATACGGATTAAAACAAGCACCAAAACAGTGGCATGAGAAATTTGACTCGATTATACTTCAAAATGGATTCACATATAATAGTGCAGACAAATGTATATACTCCAAGTTTACAAAGGAATATGGAGTAATAATTTGTTTATATGTAGATGACTTATTAATATTCGGTACTAACATGAAAGGAATACAAGACACCAAGAATTATTTAACTTCAAAATTCAAAATGAAAGATTTAAATGAAGTTGATACAATTCTTGGTATAAAGGTTAATAAAGTTATTGGGGGCTATACATTAAATCAGTCACATTATATTCAGAAAGTGCTCCAGAAGTTTGGGCATCTAAAAATTAAAGATTCCAATACCCCAATAGACTCGAGTATCAATCTTAATAAAAATGAAGGAAGATGTATTGCTCAACTCGAATACGCAAGCGCTATTGGAAGTATAATGTATGCAATGCATTGTACAAGACCTGACATAGCATATGCAATATGCAAACTTGCACGATATACTAGCAATCCTGGTATAGATCATTGGAAAGCAATTGAAAGATTACTTGGTTACCTAAAAAGGACCAATAATCTAGGACTTGTTTATAATGGATTTCCAAGTGTATTAGAAGGATACACTGATGCAAGTTGGATAACTAGCGCCGGTGATAATAAATCTACTTCGGGTTGGATTTTCACGTTAGGTGGAGGTGCTGTTTCTTGGGCATCAAAGAAACAAACTTGTATTTCGCACTCCACAATGGAATCAGAATTTATAGCACTTGCTGCTGCCGGAAAAGAGGCAGAATGGCTACGAAATATGTTACTAGATATCAAGCTATGGCCAAAACCAATGCCAGCCATATCATTACGATGCGATAGTCAGGCTACTATGTCACGAGCATATAGTAACATATACAATGGAAAGTCAAGACATATAAGTCTTAGACATGAGTATGTTAGACAAATAATAAATGATGGAATAATTACTATTGTCTACATAAGATCTAGCGATAATTTAGCAGACCCATTCACAAAAGCTTTGACTAGGGAAATGGTAAGATCCACGTCAGTCGGAATGGGACTTAAACCTTGTATTAATCAATGATAGTGGAAACCCAACCTTAATATTAATTACTTTAATTTTAAGGTTTAATGGGTAAAAACAAATTATCATATGATTGGGAAAACACTAAATCAAATTAGTGTAAACTGTTACAGGTATAAAGAGGCTGAGTTCAAATAACTCTTAATAAAGTTCCAGTTAGTCTGGTAACAGATACATCGAAAAGGAAAAGGAACTTTACCTTTATGAACTTGGAATTGGTGCCGCTTCTAAACAAGAGTTCTAAGGTTTACTCTTGCAAAAGTTCATTAAGCTGGGATGGAGCACATGGCCATAACGGTGCTCACAGGTAGGGAAATTTATTGGAAATTGAAATTGCGTGTGTAGTATTTCCGACTTTATAACCCAAGGAGACTTGGTTTAAGTTGAGACCACCAAGCTCTTCTTTAAAGTCCTGAAATATTTACACTAATATATGGTTTAATCGAATAGATACCACATATGATGCGCAGTTTCTAACTAAGATAAAACTGAATATCATCAATAAAACAATCTTGTGGGGGATTGTTGTGAAAGATTGTTTTAGTGAAGGGAACAAGTCCCACATCACCAAGTTATTTGGACTATTCCAAGGTATATATGATTGCCTTGAATATGATTATGTGAATTAAATGACTTGGGCTTGAATAAGGGGCTTGGATGGGTATGCATGTGGGCTTGGTTGGGCCTATAAATATTATTACGGTCAAAAGATTGGCACTTGGGCACTTGGGGCACGTGGGCGCGTGCGTGACCGTACGGGAGCGGCTTGACTGTTGGCAACGGTCATGTTTTTTGAATTCAAACAGACGGACGCGTCTATTTGTACGCAACTGCTTCCGAACGGTGGTGCCTGTTTCGCAACTATATATGCATCCTGTTTCTTCTCTTCGAATTCACTTTTCTCCCTCCTCTCTGTTTTATCTTTTGTTTTTCTTTCCAGTAAGAACTCCCGAATAACTCACAAACATTGCTAAGTTTCTGAGTTTGGTTTTGTTGTATCCTGGGAAACAATCTGCCGTTCAACCTATTAGCAAACTCGATCCGAGTGGGGGCAGATATTGTTTTAAGGAAAGCGATCTCGCGCCTCAAAACCATACCGATCTGATTCAGTGATTTCTCAACAATCTTAAAACAATATCAGCAATGGAGAACGGGTTAGATTCAACATTCAAAATCATGAACCAAGACTTTGTTCGATTGGACAGACTTGATGGAACCAATTTCACGCGCTGGCAAGATAAAATGAAATTCCTCCTTACCACTCTGAAAGTCTCCTATGTCCTAGATGAAAACCTTCCCCCGCTTCCTCCGCCGACAGATAAAGATACAGAAGATTTGAAGAAGAAGAGACTGAAACGTGAAGAGGATGAACTGATGTGCAGAGGACATATTCTTAACACCTTATCTGATCGTTTATACGATCTTTACACTCCGTTGAAATCGCCTAAAGAAATTTGGGATGCACTGGAAGCAAAGTACAAGGCCGATAAGATTGGAACAGATAAGTTTCTTACTTTAAAATATTTCGAATTCCAAATGAAAGATGATGCTTCTGTCATGGATCAAATGCACGACTTGCAAGTTCTGGTTAGCAAACTTAATGATTTGAAGGTGCAAATTCCTGAATCAATTCAACTTGGGGCGATAATTGCTAAACTTCCACCAAGTTGGAATAATTATCGCAAAAAGCTCTTGCATATGACTGAGGAACTAACGTTGGAAAAGATCGGAAAACACATACGAATTGAGGAAGAAAACAGAATTCGTGATGGCGTTTTCCCTTCTAATGATGTGAACAACGTGGTTTCTGGAAAGAAAAGAAAAGCCAGTCAAAACCAGAACTGCAACCCAAACAAGAAAAGTAAGCAAGGAAGCGACTCTAATCCGAAAGACAAAAAGAAGAAAGCATGTTATAATTGCGGAAAGCTTGGGCACTTTAAGCGTGAATGCAGGGCTCCTCCAAAACAGAAAAAGGGGAACTCTGAAAATGCAAACATGGTTGAAAACGAGGAAATGCAGGAAATCATTGCTATGGTTTCTGATCTGCAAATTGGCATGATAACTGATTTGCATATGGCTACCGCTGAAACGAAATCTTCGGATTGGTGGTTCGATTCTGGAGCCACGGTTCATGTTTGCAACAACAAAGGTCTATTCAAAACTTATACAGAAGTGGTTGACCAACAAGAAGTGCTCATGGGAAATGGAAAAGGTGCAAAAGTTCTGGGAAAAGGAAGTGTGGAGATTCAGTTCACTTCAAACAAGAAGATAACTCTCACTAATGTTCTTCACGTTCCTGATATTAAAAAGAACTTGGTTTCTGCATCAATTTTATGCAAGAGTGGCATCAAATCAGTCTTGGAGGCTGATAGTTTGATTTTGTCTAAAAATGGCATGTTTGTGGGTAAAGGTTATGCATGTAATGGGATGTTCAAACTCAGTATTAATGAAATAAAGGAATGTTCTGCTTATACTATTGATTCTTTACCATTATGGCATGCACGTTTAGGACATTTAAATTATAAATCTTTGAAGCATATGGCAAAACATGGTCTTATTTCTGTTTCTAATGATAATTATGATAAATGCGAAATATGTATACAAGCCAAGATTACAAAGAAACCATTCCCAACAGTTGAAAGAAATTCAGAAATCTTGGATTTAATTCATTCTGATATATGTGAATTAAATGGAGTTTTAACCAGAGGTGGAAAAAGGTATTTCATTACGTTTATTGATGATTTTTCTAAATACACACAAGTGTATTTGCTAAGAAATAAAGATGAAGCCTTTGACATGTTCAAACGCTATAAAACAGAAGTTGAAAATCAAAAGGGTAGGAAAATAAAGGTCCTACGTAGTGACAGAGGAGGAGAATACTTCTCCACTGAATTTTCTAACTTCTGTGAAGAACATGGGATTATTCATCAGCACACTGCGCCATACACACCACAACAAAATGGTTTGGCGGAAAGGAAAAACAGAACTCTGGTTGATATGGTAAATTCTATGTTATTAAATGCTAAATTACCACTTAATTTGTGGGGAGAAGCGTTGTTATCTGCATGTCATTTGCACAATAGAATTACTTCAAGGAAAACTAAAGTTTCTCCTTATGAACTATGGAATGGTCGAAAACCTAATCTGCGGTATTTAAAGGTGTGGGGGTGTATTGCCTTCTATAGGGTGACTGATCCAAAACGGACTAAACTAGGTCCAAGAGCATTGAAAAGTTTGTTTGTAGGATATGCTGAAAACTCTAAGGCATATAGACTACTAGATTTATCCTCAAACACGATTGTTGAATCAAGGGATGTTGAGTTTATTGAAAGTAAATTCAAGGATGATTCAAATACAAATCAGTCATTAAACCCTGACATTAATCAAACACCAATGGATGTTACTACGCCTTCTACTAGCAGTAAAAGGAAAGTAACAAATGAACAAACAGAAATAAGAAGGACACAAAGAACCAGAAAAGAGAAATCTTTTGGTCCAGATTTTATATCATCTCAAGCTTTATCATTCCTTGTAGAAGGAACTCGAGATGAAGTTACTAACAAAATTCCTATTGTACTGAATATAGAAGATGATCCAAAAACATACAAAGAAGCTATGACTTCTAGAGATTCTGCTTTTTGGAAGGAGGCAATTAACGATGAAATGGATTCAATTTTATCAAACAATACTTGGGTATTGGTAGACTTGCCTCAAGGGTCAAAACCTATTGGCTGCAAATGGGTGTTTCGAAGAAAACGTAATAATGATGGTAGCGTGCAAACTTTCAAGGCTAGATTAGTAGCCAAGGGTTTTCGGCAAAAGGAAGGAATTGATTTCTTTGATACATATGCTCCGGTTGCAAGAATTACATCAATTCGAGTACTAGTAGCATTAGCATCAATCTATCAGTTGCATATCCACCAAATGGATGTCAAAACAGCCTTCCTTAATGGTGAACTTAATGAAGAAGTTTACATGGAACAACCAGAGGGTTTTATCCTTCCTGGAAATGAGAGAAAAGTTTGCAAGTTAACAAGATCATTATACGGATTAAAACAAGCACCAAAACAGTGGCATGAGAAATTTGACTCGATTATACTTCAAAATGGATTCACATATAATAGTGCAGACAAATGTATATACTCCAAGTTTACAAAGGAATATGGAGTAATAATTTGTTTATATGTAGATGACTTATTAATATTCGGTACTAACATGAAAGGAATACAAGACACCAAGAATTATTTAACTTCAAAATTCAAAATGAAAGATTTAAATGAAGTTGATACAATTCTTGGTATAAAGGTTAATAAAGTTATTGGGGGCTATACATTAAATCAGTCACATTATATTCAGAAAGTGCTCCAGAAGTTTGGGCATCTAAAAATTAAAGATTCCAATACCCCAATAGACTCGAGTATCAATCTTAATAAAAATGAAGGAAGATGTATTGCTCAACTCGAATACGCAAGCGCTATTGGAAGTATAATGTATGCAATGCATTGTACAAGACCTGACATAGCATATGCAATATGCAAACTTGCACGATATACTAGCAATCCTGGTATAGATCATTGGAAAGCAATTGAAAGATTACTTGGTTACCTAAAAAGGACCAATAATCTAGGACTTGTTTATAATGGATTTCCAAGTGTATTAGAAGGATACACTGATGCAAGTTGGATAACTAGCGCCGGTGATAATAAATCTACTTCGGGTTGGATTTTCACGTTAGGTGGAGGTGCTGTTTCTTGGGCATCAAAGAAACAAACTTGCATTTCGCACTCCACAATGGAATCAGAATTTATAGCACTTGTTGCTGCCGGAAAAGAGGCAGAATGGCTACGAAATATGTTACTAGATATCAAGCTATGGCCAAAACCAATGCCAGCCATATCATTACGATGCGATAGTCATGCTACTATGTCACGAGCATATAGTAACATATACAATGGAAAGTCAAGACATATAAGTCTTAGACATGAGTATGTTAGACAAATAATAAATGATGGAATAATTACTATTGTCTACATAAGATCTAGCGATAATTTAGCAGACCCATTCACAAAAGCTTTGACTAGGGAAATGGTAAGATCCACGTTAGTCGGAATGGGACTTAAACCTTGTATTAATCAATGATAGTGGAAACCCAACCTTAATATTAATTACTTTAATTTTAAGGTTTAATGGGTAAAAACAAATTATCATATGATTGGGAAAACACTAAATCAAATTAGTGTAAACTGTTACAGGTATAAAGAGGCTGAGTTCAAATAACTCTTAATAAAGTTCCAGTTAGTCTGGTAACAGAGACATCGAAAAGGAAAAGGAACTTTACCTTTATGAACTTGGAATTGGTGCCGCTTCTAAACAAGAGTTCTAAGGTTTACTCTTGCAAAAGTTCATTAAGCTGGGATGGAGCACATGGCCATAACGGTGCTCACAGGTAGGGAAATTTATTGGAAATTGAAATTGCGTGTGTAGTATTTCCGACTTTATAACCCAAGGAGACTTGGTTTAAGTTGAGACCACCAAGCTCTTCTTTAAAGTCCTGAAATATTTACACTAATATATGGTTTAATCGAATAGATACCACATATGATGCGCAGTTTCTAACTAAGATAAAACTGAATATCATCAATAAAACAATCTTGTGGGGGATTGTTGTGAAAGATTGTTTTAGTGAAGGGAACAAGTCCCACATCACCAAGTTATTTGGACTATTCCAAGGTATATATGATTGCCTTGAATATGATTATGTGAATTAAATGACTTGGGCTTGAATAAGGGGCTTGGATGGGTATGCATGTGGGCTTGGTTGGGCCTATAAATATTATTACGGTCAAAAGATTGGCACTTGGGCACTTGGGGCACGTGGGCGCGTGCGTGACCGTACGGGAGCGGCTTGACTGTTGGCAACGGTCATGTTTTTTGAATTCAAACAGACGGACGCGTCTATTTGTACGCAACTGCTTCCGAACGGTGGTGCCTGTTTCGCAACTATATATGCATCCTGTTTCTTCTCTTCGAATTCACTTTTCTCCCTCCTCTCTGTTTTATCTTTTGTTTTTCTTTCCAGTAAGAACTCCCGAATAACTCACAAACATTGCTAAGTTTCTGAGTTTGGTTTTGTTGTATCCTGGGAAACAATCTGCCGTTCAACCTATTAGCAAACTCGATCCGAGTGGGGGCAGATATTGTTTTAAGGAAAGCGATCTCGCGCCTCAAAACCATACCGATCTGATTCAGTGATTTCTCAACAATCTTAAAACAATATCAGCAATGGAGAACGGGTTAGATTCAACATTCAAAATCATGAACCAAGACTTTGTTCGATTGGACAGACTTGATGGAATCAATTTCACGCGCTGGCAAGATAAAATGAAATTCCTCCTTACCACTCTGAAAGTCTCCTATGTCCTAGATGAAAACCTTCCCCCGCTTCCTCCGCCGACAGATAAAGATACAGAAGATTTGAAGAAGAAGAGACTGAAACGTGAAGAGGATGAACTGATGTGCAGAGGACATATTCTTAACACCTTATCCGATCGTTTATACGATCTTTACACTCCGTTGAAATCGCCTAAAGAAATTTGGGATGCACTGGAAGCAAAGTACAAGGCCGATAAGATTGGAACAGATAAGTTTCTTACTTTAAAATATTTCGAATTCCAAATGAAAGATGATGCTTCTGTCATGGATCAAATGCACGACTTGCAAGTTCTGGTTAGCAAACTTAATGATTTGAAGGTGCAAATTCCTGAATCAATTCAACTTGGGGCGATAATTGCTAAACTTCCACCAAGTTGGAATAATTATCGCAAAAAGCTCTTGCATATGACTGAGGAACTAACGTTGGAAAAGATCGGAAAACACATACGAATTGAGGAAGAAAACAGAATTCGTGATGGCGTTTTCCCTTCTAATGATGTGAACAACGTGGTTTCTGGAAAGAAAAGAAAAGCCAGTCAAAACCAGAACTGCAACCCAAACTAGAAAAGTAAGCAAGGAAGCGACTCTAATCCGAAAGACAAAAAGAAGAAAGCATGTTATAATTGCGGAAAGCTTGGGCACTTTAAGCGTGAATGCAGGGCTCCTCCAAAACAGAAAAAGGGGAACTCTGAAAATGCAAACATGGTTGAAAACGAGGAAATGCAGGAAATCATTGCTATGGTTTCTGATCTGCAAATTGGCATGATAACTGATTTGCATATGGCTACCGCTGAAACGAAATCTTCGGATTGGTGGTTCGATTCTGGAGCCACGGTTCATGTTTGCAACAACAAAGGTCTATTCAAAACTTATACAGAAGTGGTTGACCAACAAGAAGTGCTCATGGGAAATGGAAAAGGTGCAAAAGTTCTGGGAAAAGGAAGTGTGGAGATTCAGTTCACTTCAAACAAGAAGATAACTCTCACTAATGTTCTTCACGTTCCTGATATTAAAAAGAACTTGGTTTCTGCATCAATTTTATGCAAGAGTGGCATCAAATCAGTCTTGGAGGCTGATAGTTTGATTTTGTCTAAAAATGGCATGTTTGTGGGTAAAGGTTATGCATGTAATGGGATGTTCAAACTCAGTATTAATGAAATAAAGGAATGTTCTGCTTATACTATTGATTCTTTACCATTATGGCATGCACGTTTAGGACATTTAAATTATAAATCTTTGAAGCATATGGCAAAACATGGTCTTATTTCTGTTTCTAATGATAATTATGATAAATGCGAAATATGTATACAAGCCAAGATTACAAAAAAACCATTCCCAACAGTTGAAAGAAATTCAGAAATCTTGGATTTAATTCATTCTGATATATGTGAATTAAATGGAGTTTTAACCAGAGGTGGAAAAAGGTATTTCATTACGTTTATTGATGATTTTTCTAAATACACACAAGTGTATTTGCTAAGAAATAAAGATGAAGCCTTTGACATGTTCAAACGCTATAAAACAGAAGTTGAAAATCAAAAGGGTAGGAAAATAAAGGTCCTACGTAGTGACAGAGGAGGAGAATACTTCTCCACTGAATTTTCTAACTTCTGTGAAGAACATGGGATTATTCATCAGCACACTGCGCCATACACACCACAACAAAATGGTTTGGCGGAAAGGAAAAACAGAACTCTGGTTGATATGGTAAATTCTATGTTATTAAATGCTAAATTACCACTTAATTTGTGGGGAGAAGCGTTGTTATCTGCATGTCATTTGCACAATAGAATTACTTCAAGGAAAACTAAAGTTTCTCCTTATGAACTATGGAATGGTCGAAAACCTAATCTGCGGTATCTAAAGGTGTGGGGGTGTATTGCCTTCTATAGGGTGACTGATCCAAAACGGACTAAACTAGGTCCAAGAGCATTGAAAAGTTTGTTTGTAGGATATGCTGAAAACTCTAAGGCATATAGACTACTAGATTTATCCTCAAACACGATTGTTGAATCAAGGGATGTTGAGTTTATTGAAAGTAAATTCAAGGATGATTCAAATACAAATCAGTCATTAAACCCTGACATTAATCAAACACCAATGGATGTTACTACGCCTTCTACTAGCAGTAAAAGGAAAGTAACAAATGAACAAACAGAAATAAGAAGGACACAAAGAACCAGAAAAGAGAAATCTTTTGGTCCAGATTTTATATCATCTCAAGCTTTATCATTCCTTGTAGAAGGAACTCGAGATGAAGTTACTAACAAAATTCCTATTGTACTGAATATAGAAGATGATCCAAAAACATACAAAGAAGCTATGACTTCTAGAGATTCTGCTTTTTGGAAGGAGGCAATTAACGATGAAATGGATTCAATTTTATCAAACAATACTTGGGTATTGGTAGACTTGCCTCAAGGGTCAAAACCTATTGGCTGCAAATGGGTGTTTCGAAGAAAACGTAATAATGATGGTAGCGTGCAAACTTTCAAGGCTAGATTAGTAGCCAAGGGTTTTCGGCAAAAGGAAGGAATTGATTTCTTTGATACATATGCTCCGGTTGCAAGAATTACATCAATTCGAGTACTAGTAGCATTAGCATCAATCTATCAGTTGCATATCCACCAAATGGATGTCAAAACAGCCTTCCTTAATGGTGAACTTAATGAAGAAGTTTACATGGAACAACCAGAGGGTTTTATCCTTCCTGGAAATGAGAGAAAAGTTTGCAAGTTAACAAGATCATTATACGGATTAAAACAAGCACCAAAACAGTGGCATGAGAAATTTGACTCGATTATACTTCAAAATGGATTCACATATAATAGTGCAGACAAATGTATATACTCCAAGTTTACAAAGGAATATGGAGTAATAATTTGTTTATATGTAGATGACTTATTAATATTCGGTACTAACATGAAAGGAATACAAGACACCAAGAATTATTTAACTTCAAAATTCAAAATGAAAGATTTAAATGAAGTTGATACAATTCTTGGTATAAAGGTTAATAAAGTTATTGGGGGCTATACATTAAATCAGTCACATTATATTCAGAAAGTGCTCCAGAAGTTTGGGCATCTAAAAATTAAAGATGCCAATACCCCAATAGACTCGAGTATCAATCTTAATAAAAATGAAGGAAGATGTATTGCTCAACTCGAATACGCAAGCGCTATTGGAAGTATAATGTATGCAATGCATTGTACAAGACCTGACATAGCATATGCAATATGCAAACTTGCACGATATACTAGCAATCCTGGTATAGATCATTGGAAAGCAATTGAAAGATTACTTGGTTACCTAAAAAGGACCAATAATCTAGGACTTGTTTATAATGGATTTCCAAGTGTATTAGAAGGATACACTGATGCAAGTTGGATAACTAGCGCCGGTGATAATAAATCTACTTCGGGTTGGATTTTCACGTTAGGTGGAGGTGCTGTTTCTTGGGCATCAAAGAAACAAACTTGCATTTCGCACTCCACAATGGAATCAGAATTTATAGCACTTGCTGCTGCCGGAAAAGAGGCAGAATGGCTACGAAATATGTTACTAGATATCAAGCTATGGCCAAAACCAATGCCAGCCATATCATTACGATGCGATAGTCAGGCTACTATGTCACGAGCATATAGTAACATATACAATGGAAAGTCAAGACATATAAGTCTTAGACATGAGTATGTTAGACAAATAATAAATGATGGAATAATTACTATTGTCTACATAAGATCTAGCGATAATTTAGCAGACCCATTCACAAAAGCTTTGACTAGGGAAATGGTAAGATCCACGTCAGTCGGAATGGGACTTAAACCTTGTATTAATCAATGATAGTGGAAACCCAACCTTAATATTAATTACTTTAATTTTAAGGTTTAATGGGTAAAAACAAATTATCATATGATTGGGAAAACACTAAATCAAATTAGTGTAAACTGTTACAGGTATAAAGAGGCTGAGTTCAAATAACTCTTAATAAAGTTCCAGTTAGTCTGGTAACAGAGACATCGAAAAGGAAAAGGAACTTTACCTTTATGAACTTGGAAGTGGTGCCGCTTCTAAACAAGAGTTCTAAGGTTTACTCTTGCAAAAGTTCATTAAGCTGGGATGGAGCACATGGCCATAACGGTGCTCACAGGTAGGGAAATTTATTGGAAATTGAAATTGCGTGTGTAGTATTTCCGACTTTATAACCCAAGGAGACTTGGTTTAAGTTGAGACCACCAAGCTCTTCTTTAAAGTCCTGAAATATTTACACTAATATATGGTTTAATCGAATAGATACCACATATGATGCGCAGTTTCTAACTAAGATAAAACTGAATATCATCAATAAAACAATCTTGTGGGGGATTGTTGTGAAAGATTGTTTTAGTGAAGGGAACAAGTCCCACATCACCAAGTTATTTGGACTATTCCAAGGTATATATGATTGCCTTGAATATGATTATGTGAATTAAATGACTTGGGCTTGAATAAGGGGCTTGGATGGGTATGCATGTGGGCTTGGTTGGGCCTGTAAATATTATTACGGTCAAAAGATTGGCACTTGGGCACTTGGGGCACGTGGGCGCGTGCGTGACCGTACGGGAGCGGCTTGACTGTTGGCAACGGTCATGTTTTTTGAATTCAAACAGATGGACGCGTCTGTTTGTACGCAACTGCTTCCGAACGGTGGTGCCTGTTTCGCAACTATATATGCATCCTGTTTCTTCTCTTCGAATTCACTTTTCTCCCTCCTCTCTGTTTTATCTTTTGTTTTTCTTTCCAGTAAGAACTCCCGAATAACTCACAAACATTGCTAAGTTTCTGAGTTTGGTTTTGTTGTATCCTGGGAAACAATCTGCCGTTCAACCTATTAGCAAACTCGATCCGAGTGGGGGCAGATATTGTTTTAAGGAAAGCGATCTCGCGCCTCAAAACCATACCGATCTGATTCAGTGATTTCTCAACAATCTTAAAACAATATCAGCAATGGAGAACGGGTTAGATTCAACATTCAAAATCATGAACCAAGACTTTGTTCGATTGGACAGACTTGATGGAACCAATTTCACGCGCTGGCAAGATAAAATGAAATTCCTCCTTACCTCTCTGAAAGTCTCCTATGTCCTAGATGAAAACCTTCCCCCGCTTCCTCCGCCGACAGATAAAGATACAGAAGATTTGAAGAAGAAGAGAATGAAACGTGAAGAGGATGAACTGATGTGCAGAGGACATATTCTTAACACCTTATCCGATCGTTTATACGATCTTTACACTCCGTTGAAATCGCCTAAAGAAATTTGGGATGCACTGGAAGCAAAGTACAAGGCCGATAAGATTGGAACAGATAAGTTTCTTACTTTAAAATATTTCGAATTCCAAATGAAAGATGATGCTTCTGTCATGGATCAAATGCATGACTTGCAAGTTCTGGTTAGCAAACTTAATGATTTGAAGGTGCAAATTCCTGAATCAATTCAAGTTGGGGCGATAATTGCTAAACTTCCACCAAGTTGGAATAATTATCGCAAAAAGCTCTTGCATATGACTGAGGAACCAACGTTGGAAAAGATCGGAAAACACATACGAATTGAGGAAGAAAACAGAATTCGTGATGGCGTTTTCCCTTCTAATGATGTGAACAACGTGGTTTCTGGAAAGAAAAGAAAAGCCAGTCAAAACCAGAACTGCAACCCAAACAAGAAAAGTAAGCAAGGAAGCGACTCTAATCCGAAAGACAAAAAGAAGAAAGCATGTTATAATTGCGGAAAGCTTGGGCACTTTAAGCGTGAATGCAGGGCTCCTCCAAAACAGAAAAAGGGGAACTCTGAAAATGCAAACATGGTTGAAAACGAGGAAATGCAGGAAATCATTGCTATGGTTTCTGATCTGCAAATTGGCATGATAACTGATTTGCATATGGCTACCGCTGAAACGAAATCTTCGGATTGGTGGTTCGATTCTGGAGCCACGGTTCATGTTTGCAACAACAAAGGTCTATTCAAAACTTATACAGAAGTGGTTGACCAACAAGAAGTGCTCATGGGAAATGGAAAAGGTGCAAAAGTTCTGGGAAAAGGAAGTGTGGAGATTCAGTTCACTTCAAACAAGAAGATAACTCTCACTAATGTTCTTCACGTTCCTGATATTAAAAAGAACTTGGTTTCTGCATCAATTTTATGCAAGAGTGGCATCAAATCAGTCTTGGAGGCTGATAGTTTGATTTTGTCTAAAAATGGCATGTTTGTGGGTAAAGGTTATGCATGTAATGGGATGTTCAAACTCAGTATTAATGAAATAAAGGAATGTTCTGCTTATACTATTGATTCTTTACCATTATGGCATGCACGTTTAGGACATTTAAATTATAAATCTTTGAAGCATATGGCAAAACATGGTCTTATTTCTGTTTCTAATGATAATTATGATAAATGCGAAATATGTATACAAGCCAAGATTACAAAAAAACCATTCCCAACAGTTGAAAGAAATTCAGAAATCTTGGATTTAATTCATTCTGATATATGTGAATTAAATGGAGTTTTAACCAGAGGTGGAAAAAGGTATTTCATTACGTTTATTGATGATTTTTCTAAATACACACAAGTGTATTTGCTAAGAAATAAAGATGAAGCCTTTGACATGTTCAAACGCTATAAAACAGAAGTTGAAAATCAAAAGGGTAGGAAAATAAAGGTCCTACGTAGTGACAGAGGAGGAGAATACTTCTCCACTGAATTTTCTAACTTCTGTGAAGAACATGGGATTATTCATCAGCACACTGCGCCATACACACCACAACAAAATGGTTTGGCGGAAAGGAAAAACAGAACTCTGGTTGATATGGTAAATTCTATGTTATTAAATGCTAAATTACCACTTAATTTGTGGGGAGAAGCGTTGTTATCTGCATGTCATTTGCACAATAGAATTACTTCAAGGAAAACTAAAGTTTCTCCTTATGAACTATGGAATGGTCGAAAACCTAATCTGCGGTATCTAAAGGTGTGGGGGTGTATTGCCTTCTATAGGGTGACTGATCCAAAACGGACTAAACTAGGTCCAAGAGCATTGAAAAGTTTGTTTGTAGGATATGCTGAAAACTCTAAGGCATATAGACTACTAGATTTATCCTCAAACACGATTGTTGAATCAAGGGATGTTGAGTTTATTGAAAGTAAATTCAAGGATGATTCAAATACAAATCAGTCATTAAACCCTGACATTAATCAAACACCAATGGATGTTACTACGCCTTCTACTAGCAGTAAAAGGAAAGTAACAAATGAACAAACAGAAATAAGAAGGACACAAAGAACCAGAAAAGAGAAATCTTTTGGTCCAGATTTTATATCATCTCAAGCTTTATCATTCCTTGTAGAAGGAACTCGAGATGAAGTTACTAACAAAATTCCTATTGTACTGAATATAGAAGATGATCCAAAAACATACAAAGAAGCTATGACTTCTAGAGATTCTGCTTTTTGGAAGGAGGCAATTAACGATGAAATGGATTCAATTTTATCAAACAATACTTGGGTATTGGTAGACTTGCCTCAAGGGTCAAAACCTATTGGCTGCAAATGGGTGTTTCGAAGAAAACGTAATAATGATGGTAGCGTGCAAACTTTCAAGGCTAGATTAGTAGCCAAGGGTTTTCGGCAAAAGGAAGGAATTGATTTCTTTGATACATATGCTCCGGTTGCAAGAATTACATCAATTCGAGTACTAGTAGCATTAGCATCAATCTATCAGTTGCATATCCACCAAATGGATGTCAAAACAGCCTTCCTTAATGGTGAACTTAATGAAGAAGTTTACATGGAACAACCAGAGGGTTTTATCCTTCCTGGAAATGAGAGAAAAGTTTGCAAGTTAACAAGATCATTATACGGATTAAAACAAGCACCAAAACAGTGGCATGAGAAATTTGACTCGATTATACTTCAAAATGGATTCACATATAATAGTGCAGACAAATGTATATACTCCAAGTTTACAAAGGAATATGGAGTAATAATTTGTTTATATGTAGATGACTTATTAATATTCGGTACTAACATGAAAGGAATACAAGACACCAAGAATTATTTAACTTCAAAATTCAAAATGAAAGATTTAAATGAAGTTGATACAATTCTTGGTATAAAGGTTAATAAAGTTATTGGGGGCTATACATTAAATCAGTCACATTATATTCAGAAAGTGCTCCAGAAGTTTGGGCATCTAAAAATTAAAGATGCCAATACCCCAATAGACTCGAGTATCAATCTTAATAAAAATGAAGGAAGATGTATTGCTCAACTCGAATACGCAAGCGCTATTGGAAGTATAATGTATGCAATGCATTGTACAAGACCTGACATAGCATATGCAATATGCAAACTTGCACGATATACTAGCAATCCTGGTATAGATCATTGGAAAGCAATTGAAAGATTACTTGGTTACCTAAAAAGGACCAATAATCTAGGACTTGTTTATAATGGATTTCCAAGTGTATTAGAAGGATACACTGATGCAAGTTGGATAACTAGCGCCGGTGATAATAAATCTACTTCGGGTTGGATTTTCACGTTAGGTGGAGGTGCTGTTTCTTGGGCATCAAAGAAACAAACTTGCATTTCGCACTCCACAATGGAATCAGAATTTATAGCACTTGCTGCTGCCGGAAAAGAGGCAGAATGGCTACGAAATATGTTACTAGATATCAAGCTATGGCCAAAACCAATGCCAGCCATATCATTACGATGCGATAGTCAGGCTACTATGTCACGAGCATATAGTAACATATACAATGGAAAGTCAAGACATATAAGTCTTAGACATGAGTATGTTAGACAAATAATAAATGATGGAATAATTACTATTGTCTACATAAGATCTAGCGATAATTTAGCAGACCCATTCACAAAAGCTTTGACTAGGGAAATGGTAAGATCCACGTCAGTCGGAATGGGACTTAAACCTTGTATTAATCAATGATAGTGGAAACCCAACCTTAATATTAATTACTTTAATTTTAAGGTTTAATGGGTAAAAACAAATTATCATATGATTGGGAAAACACTAAATCAAATTAGTGTAAACTGTTACAGGTATAAAGAGGCTGAGTTCAAATAACTCTTAATAAAGTTCCAGTTAGTCTGGTAACAGAGACATCGAAAAGGAAAAGGAACTTTACCTTTATGAACTTGGAAGTGGTGCCGCTTCTAAACAAGAGTTCTAAGGTTTACTCTTGCAAAAGTTCATTAAGCTGGGATGGAGCACATGGCCATAACGGTGCTCACAGGTAGGGAAATTTATTGGAAATTGAAATTGCGTGTGTAGTATTTCCGACTTTATAACCCAAGGAGACTTGGTTTAAGTTGAGACCACCAAGCTCTTCTTTAAAGTCCTGAAATATTTACACTAATATATGGTTTAATCGAATAGATACCACATATGATGCGCAGTTTCTAACTAAGATAAAACTGAATATCATCAATAAAACAATCTTGTGGGGGATTGTTGTGAAAGATTGATTTAGTGAAGGGAACAAGTCCCACATCACCAAGTTATTTGGACTATTCCAAGGTATATATGATTGCCTTGAATATGATTATGTGAATTAAATGACTTGGGCTTGAATAAGGGGCTTGGATGGGTATGCATGTGGGCTTGGTTGGGCCTATAAATATTATTACGGTCAAAAGATTGGCACTTGGGCACTTGGGGCACGTGGGCGCGTGCGTGACCGTACGGGAGCGGCTTGACTGTTGGCAACGGTCATGTTTTTTGAATTCAAACAGACGGACGCGTCTGTTTGTACGCAACTGCTTCCGAACGGTGGTGCCTGTTTCGCAACTATATATGCATCCTGTTTCTTCTCTTCGAATTCACTTTTCTCCCTCCTCTCTGTTTTATCTTTTGTTTTTCTTTCCAGTAAGAACTCCCGAATAACTCACAAACATTGCTAAGTTTCTGAGTTTGGTTTTGTTGTATCCTGGGAAACAATCTGCCGTTCAACCTATTAGCAAACTCGATCCGAGTGGGGGCAGATATTGTTTTAAGGAAAGCGATCTCGCGCCTCAAAACCATACCGATCTGATTCAGTGATTTCTCAACAATCTTAAAACAATATCAGCAATGGAGAATGGGTTAGATTCAGCATTCAAAATCATGAACCAAGACTTTGTTCGATTGGACAGACTTGATGGAACCAATTTCACGCGCTGGCAAGATAAAATGAAATTCCTCCTTACCACTCTGAAAGTCTCCTATGTCCTAGATGAAAACCTTGCCCCGCTTCCTCCGCCGACAGATAAAGATACAGAAGATTTGAAGAAGAAGAGACTGAAACGTGAAGAGGATGAACTGATGTGCAGAGGACATATTCTTAACACCTTATCCGATCGTTTATACGATCTTTACACTCCGTTGAAATCGCCTAAAGAAATTTGGGATGCACTGGAAGCAAAGTACAAGGCCGATAAGATTGGAACAGATAAGTTTCTTACTTTAAAATATTTCGAATTCCAAATGAAAGATGATGCTTCTGTCATGGATCAAATGCACGACTTGCAAGTTCTGGTTAGCAAACTTAATGATTTGAAGGTGCAAATTCCTGAATCAATTCAAGTTGGGGCGATAATTGCTAAACTTCCACCAAGTTGGAATAATTATCGCAAAAAGCTCTTGCATATGACCGAGGAACTAACGTTGGAAAAGATCGGAAAACACATACGAATTGAGGAAGAAAACAGAATTCGTGATGGCGTTTTCCCTTCTAATGATGTGAACAACGTGGTTTCTGGAAAGAAAAGAAAAGCCAGTCAAAACCAGAACTGCAACCCAAACAAGAAAAGTAAGCAAGGAAGCGACTCTAATCCGAAAGACAAAAAGAAGAAAGCATGTTATAATTGCGGAAAGCTTGGGCACTTTAAGCGTGAATGCAGGGCTCCTCCAAAATAGAAAAAGGGGAACTCTGAAAATGCAAACATGGTTGAAAACGAGGAAATGCAGGAAATCATTGCTATGGTTTCTGATCTGCAAATTGGCATGATAACTGATTTGCATATGGCTACCGCTGAAACGAAATCTTCGGATTGGTGGTTCGATTCTGGAGCCACGGTTCATGTTTGCAACAACAAAGGTCTATTCAAAACTTATACAGAAGTGGTTGACCAACAAGAAGTGCTCATGGGAAATGGAAAAGGTGCAAAAGTTCTGGGAAAGGAAGTGTGGAGATTCAGTTCACTTCAAACAAGAAGATAACTCTCACTAATGTTCTTCACGTTCCTGATATTAAAAAGAACTTGGTTTCTGCATCAATTTTATGCAAGAGTGGCATCAAATCAGTCTTGGAGGCTGATAGTTTGATTTTGTCTAAAAATGGCATGTTTGTGGGTAAAGGTTATGCATGTAATGGGATGTTCAAACTCAGTATTAATGAAATAAAGGAATGTTCTGCTTATACTATTGATTCTTTACCATTATGGCATGCACGTTTAGGACATTTAAATTATAAATCTTTGAAGCATATGGCAAAACATGGTCTTATTTCTGTTTCTAATGATAATTATGATAAATGCGAAATATGTATACAAGCCAAGATTACAAAGAAACCATTCCCAACAGTTGAAAGAAATTCAGAAATCTTGGATTTAATTCATTCTGATATATGTGAATTAAATGGAGTTTTAACCAGAGGTGGAAAAAGGTATTTCATTACGTTTACTGATGATTTTTCTAAATACACACAAGTGTATTTGCTAAGAAATAAAGATGAAGCCTTTGACATGTTCAAACGCTATAAAACAGAAGTTGAAAATCAAAAGGGTAGGAAAATAAAGGTCCTACGTAGTGACAGAGGAGGAGAATACTTCTCCACTGAATTTTCTAACTTCTGTGAAGAACATGGGATTATTCATCAGCACACTGCGCCATACACACCACAACAAAATGGTTTGGCGGAAAGGAAAAACAGAACTCTGGTTGATATGGTAAATTCTATGTTATTAAATGCTAAATTACCACTTAATTTGTGGGGAGAAGCGTTGTTATCTGCATGTCATTTGCACAATAGAATTACTTCAAGGAAAACTAAAGTTTCTCCTTATGAACTATGGAATGGTCGAAAACCTAATCTGCGGTATCTAAAGGTGTGGGGGTGTATTGCCTTCTATAGGGTGACTGATCCAAAACGGACTAAACTAGGTCCAAGAGCATTGAAAAGTTTGTTTGTAGGATATGCTGAAAACTCTAAGGCATATAGACTACTAGATTTATCCTCAAACACGATTGTTGAATCAAGGGATGTTGAGTTTATTGAAAGTAAATTCAAGGATGATTCAAATACAAATCAGTCATTAAACCCTGACATTAATCAAACACCAATGGATGTTACTACGCCTTCTACTAGCAGTAAAAGGAAAGTAACAAATGAACAAACAGAAATAAGAAGGACACAAAGAACCAGAAAAGAGAAATCTTTTGGTCCAGATTTTATATCATCTCAAGCTTTATCATTCCTTGTAGAAGGAACTCGAGATGAAGTTACTAACAAAATTCCTATTGTACTGAATATAGAAGATGATCCAAAAACATACAAAGAAGCTATGACTTCTAGAGATTCTGCTTTTTGGAAGGAGGCAATTAACGATGAAATGGATTCAATTTTATCAAACAATACTTGGGTATTGGTAGACTTGCCTCAAGGGTCAAAACCTATTGGCTGCAAATGGGTGTTTCGAAGAAAACGTAATAATGATGGTAGCGTGCAAACTTTCAAGGCTAGATTAGTAGCCAAGGGTTTTCGGCAAAAGGAAGGAATTGATTTCTTTGATACATATGCTCCGGTTGCAAGAATTACATCAATTCGAGTACTAGTAGCATTAGCATCAATCTATCAGTTGCATATCCACCAAATGGATGTCAAAACAGCCTTCCTTAATGGTGAACTTAATGAAGAAGTTTACATGGAACAACCAGAGGGTTTTATCCTTCCTGGAAATGAGAGAAAAGTTTGCAAGTTAACAAGATCATTATACGGATTAAAACAAGCACCAAAACAGTGGCATGAGAAATTTGACTCGATTATACTTCAAAATGGATTCACATATAATAGTGCAGACAAATGTATATACTCCAAGTTTACAAAGGAATATGGAGTAATAATTTGTTTATATGTAGATGACTTATTAATATTCGGTACTAACATGAAAGGAATACAAGACACCAAGAATTATTTAACTTCAAAATTCAAAATGAAAGATTTAAATGAAGTTGATACAATTCTTGGTATAAAGGTTAATAAAGTTATTGGGGGCTATACATTAAATCAGTCACATTATATTCAGAAAGTGCTCCAGAAGTTTGGGCATCTAAAAATTAAAGATGCCAATACCCCAATAGACTCGAGTATCAATCTTAATAAAAATGAAGGAAGATGTATTGCTCAACTCGAATACGCAAGCGCTATTGGAAGTATAATGTATGCAATGCATTGTACAAGACCTGACATAGCATATGCAATATGCAAACTTGCACGATATACTAGCAATCCTGGTATAGATCATTGGAAAGCAATTGAAAGATTACTTGGTTACCTAAAAAGGACCAATAATCTAGGACTTGTTTATAATGGATTTCCAAGTGTATTAGAAGGATACACTGATGCAAGTTGGATAACTAGCGCCGGTGATAATAAATCTACTTCGGGTTGGATTTTCACGTTAGGTGGAGGTGCTGTTTCTTGGGCATCAAAGAAACAAACTTGCATTTCGCACTCCACAATGGAATCAGAATTTATAGCACTTGCTGCTGCCGGAAAAGAGGCAGAATGGCTACGAAATATGTTACTAGATATCAAGCTATGGCCAAAACCAATGCCAGCCATATCATTACGATGCGATAGTCAGGCTACTATGTCACGAGCATATAGTAACATATACAATGGAAAGTCAAGACATATAAGTCTTAGACATGAGTATGTTAGACAAATAATAAATGATGGAATAATTACTATTGTCTACATAAGATCTAGCGATAATTTAGCAGACCCATTCACAAAAGCTTTGACTAGGGAAATGGTAAGATCCACGTCAGTCGGAATGGGACTTAAACCTTGTATTAATCAATGATAGTGGAAACCCAACCTTAATATTAATTACTTTAATTTTAAGGTTTAATGGGTAAAAACAAATTATCATATGATTGGGAAAACACTAAATCAAATTAGTGTAAACTGTTACAGGTATAAAGAGGCTGAGTTCAAATAACTCTTAATAAAGTTCCAGTTAGTCTGGTAACAGAGACATCGAAAAGGAAAAGGAACTTTACCTTTATGAACTTGGAAGTGGTGCCGCTTCTAAACAAGAGTTCTAAGGTTTACTCTTGCAAAAGTTCATTAAGCTGGGATGGAGCACATGGCCATAACGGTGCTCACAGGTAGGGAAATTTATTGGAAATTGAAATTGCGTGTGTAGTATTTCCGACTTTATAACCCAAGGAGACTTGGTTTAAGTTGAGACCACCAAGCTCTTCTTTAAAGTCCTGAAATATTTACACTAATATATGGTTTAATCGAATAGATACCACATATGATGCGCAGTTTCTAACTAAGATAAAACTGAATATCATCAATAAAACAATCTTGTGGGGGATTGTTGTGAAAGATTGTTTTAGTGAAGGGAACAAGTCCCACATCACCAAGTTATTTGGACTATTCCAAGGTATATATGATTGCCTTGAATATGATTATGTGAATTAAATGACTTGGGCTTGAATAAGGGGCTTGGATGGGTATGCATGTGGGCTTGGTTGGGCCTATAAATATTATTACGGTCAAAAGATTGGCACTTGGGCACTTGGGGCACGTGGGCGCGTGCGTGACCGTACGGGAGCGTCTTGACTGTTGGCAACGGTCATGTTTTTTGAATTCAAACAGACGGACTCGTCTGTTTGTACGCAACTGCTTCCGAACGGTGGTGCCTGTTTCGCAACTATATATGCATCCTGTTTCTTCTCTTCGAATTCACTTTTCTCCCTCCTCTCTGTTTTATCTTTTGTTTTTCTTTCCAGTAAGAACTCCCGAATAACTCACAAACATTGCTAAGTTTCTGAGTTTGGTTTTGTTGTATCCTGGGAAACAATCTGCCGTTCAACCTATTAGCAAACTCGATCCGAGTGGGGGCAGATATTGTTTTAAGGAAAGCGATCTCGCGCCTCAAAACCATACCGATCTGATTCAGTGATTTCTCAACAATCTTAAAACAATATCAGCAATGGAGAACGGGTTAGATTCAGCATTCAAAATCATGAACCAAGACTTTGTTCGATTGGACAGACTTGATAGAACCAATTTCACGCGCTGGCAAGATAAAATGAAATTCCTCCTTACCACTCTGAAAGTCTCCTATGTCCTAGATGAAAACCTTCCCCCGCTTCCTCCACCGACAGATAAAGATACAGAAGATTTGAAGAAGAAGAGACTGAAACGTGAAGAGGATGAACTGATGTGCAGAGGACATATTCTTAACACCTTATCCGATCGTTTATACGATCTTTACACTCCGTTGAAATCGCCTAAAGAAATTTGGGATGCACTGGAAGCAAAGTACAAGGCCGATAAGATTGGAACAGATAAGTTTCTTACTTTAAAATATTTCGAATTCCAAATGAAAGATGATGCTTCTGTCATGGATCAAATGCACGACTTGCAAGTTCTGGTTAGCAAACTTAATGATTTGAAGGTGCAAATTCCTGAATCAATTCAAGTTGGGGCGATAATTGCTAAACTTCCACCAAGTTGGAATAATTATCGCAAAAAGCTCTTGCATATGACTGAGGAACTAACGTTGGAAAAGATCGGAAAACACATACGAATTGAGGAAGAAAACAGAATTCGTGATGGCGTTTTCCCTTCTAATGATGTGAACAACGTGGTTTCTGGAAAGAAAAGAAAAGCCAGTCAAAACCAGAACTGCAACCCAAACAAGAAAAGTAAGCAAGGAAGCGACTCTAATCCGAAAGACAAAAAGAAGAAAGCATGTTATAATTGCGGAAAGCTTGGGCACTTTAAGCGTGAATGCAGGGCTCCTCCAAAACAGAAAAAGGGGAACTCTGAAAATGCAAACATGGTTGAAAACGAGGAAATGCAGGAAATCATTGCTATGGTTTCTGATCTGCAAATTGGCATGATAACTGATTTGCATATGGCTACTGCTGAAACGAAATCTTCGGATTGGTGGTTCGATTCTGGAGCCACGGTTCATGTTTGCAACAACAAAGGTCTATTCAAAACTTATACAGAAGTGGTTGACCAACAAGAAGTGCTCATGGGAAATGGAAAAGGTGCAAAAGTTCTGGGAAAAGGAAGTGTGGAGATTCAGTTCACTTCAAACAAGAAGATAACTCTCACTAATGTTCTTCACGTTCCTGATATTAAAAAGAACTTGGTTTCTGCATCAATTTTATGCAAGAGTGGCATCAAATCAGTCTTGGAGGCTGATAGTTTGATTTTGTCTAAAAATGGCATGTTTGTGGGTAAAGGTTATGCATGTAATGGGATGTTCAAACTCAGTATTAATGAAATAAAGGAATGTTCTGCTTATACTATTGATTCTTTACCATTATGGCATGCACGTTTAGGACATTTAAATTATAAATCTTTGAAGCATATGGCAAAACATGGTCTTATTTCTGTTTCTAATGATAATTATGATAAATGCGAAATATGTATACAAGCCAAGATTACAAAGAAACCATTCCCAACAGTTGAAAGAAATTCAGAAATCTTGGATTTAATTCATTCTGATATATGTGAATTAAATGGAGTTTTAACCAGAGGTGGAAAAAGGTATTTCATTACGTTTATTGATGATTTTTCTAAATACACGCAAGTGTATTTGCTAAGAAATAAAGATGAAGCCTTTGACATGTTCAAACGCTATAAAACAGAAGTTGAAAATCAAAAGGGTAGGAAAATAAAGGTCCTACGTAGTGACAGAGGAGGAGAATACTTCTCCACTGAATTTTCTAACTTCTGTGAAGAACATGGGATTATTCATCAGCACACTGCGCCATACACACCACAACAAAATGGTTTGGCGGAAAGGAAAAACAGAACTCTGGTTGATATGGTAAATTCTATGTTATTAAATGCTAAATTACCACTTAATTTGTGGGGAGAAGCGTTGTTATCTGCATGTCATTTGCACAATAGAATTACTTCAAGGAAAACTAAAGTTTCTCCTTATGAACTATGGAATGGTCGAAAACCTAATCTGCGGTATCTAAAGGTGTGGGGGTGTATTGCCTTCTATAGGGTGACTGATCCAAAACGGACTAAACTAGGTCCAAGAGCATTGAAAAGTTTGTTTGTAGGATATGCTGAAAACTCTAAGGCATATAGACTACTAGATTTATCCTCAAACACGATTGTTGAATCAAGGGATGTTGAGTTTATTGAAAGTAAATTCAAGGATGATTCAAATACAAATCAGTCATTAAACCCTGACATTAATCAAACACCAATGGATGTTACTACGCCTTCTACTAGCAGTAAAAGGAAAGTAACAAATGAACAAACAGAAATAAGAAGGACACAAAGAACCAGAAAAGAGAAATCTTTTGGTCCAGATTTTATATCATCTCAAGCTTTATCATTCCTTGTAGAAGGAACTCGAGATGAAGTTACTAACAAAATTCCTATTGTACTGAATATAGAAGATGATCCAAAAACATACAAAGAAGCTATGACTTCTAGAGATTCTGCTTTTTGGAAGGAGGCAATTAACGATGAAATGGATTCAATTTTATCAAACAATACTTGGGTATTGGTAGACTTGCCTCAAGGGTCAAAACCTATTGGCTGCAAATGGGTGTTTCGAAGAAAACGTAATAATGATGGTAGCGTGCAAACTTTCAAGGCTAGATTAGTAGCCAAGGGTTTTCGGCAAAAGGAAGGAATTGATTTCTTTGATACATATGCTCCGGTTGCAAGAATTACATCAATTCGAGTACTAGTAGCATTAGCATCAATCTATCAGTTGCATATCCACCAAATGGATGTCAAAACAGCCTTCCTTAATGGTGAACTTAATGAAGAAGTTTACATGGAACAACCAGAGGGTTTTATCCTTCCTGGAAATGAGAGAAAAGTTTGCAAGTTAACAAGATCATTATACGGATTAAAACAAGCACCAAAACAGTGGCATGAGAAATTTGACTCGATTATACTTCAAAATGGATTCACATATAATAGTGCAGACAAATGTATATACTCCAAGTTTACAAAGGAATATGGAGTAATAATTTGTTTATATGTAGATGACTTATTAATATTCGGTACTAACATGAAAGGAATACAAGACACCAAGAATTATTTAACTTCAAAATTCAAAATGAAAGATTTAAATGAAGTTGATACAATTCTTGGTATAAAGGTTAATAAAGTTATTGGGGGCTATACATTAAATCAGTCACATTATATTCAGAAAGTGCTCCAGAAGTTTGGGCATCTAAAAATTAAAGATGCCAATACCCCAATAGACTCGAGTATCAATCTTAATAAAAATGAAGGAAGATGTATTGCTCAACTCGAATACGCAAGCGCTATTGGAAGTATAATGTATGCAATGCATTGTACAAGACCTGACATAGCATATGCAATATGCAAACTTGCACGATATACTAGCAATCCTGGTATAGATCATTGGAAAGCAATTGAAAGATTACTTGGTTACCTAAAAAGGACCAATAATCTAGGACTTGTTTATAATGGATTTCCAAGTGTATTAGAAGGATACACTGATGCAAGTTGGATAACTAGCGCCGGTGATAATAAATCTACTTCGGGTTGGATTTTCACGTTAGGTGGAGGTGCTGTTTCTTGGGCATCAAAGAAACAAACTTGCATTTCGCACTCCACAATGGAATCAGAATTTATAGCACTTGCTGCTGCCGGAAAAGAGGCAGAATGGCTACGAAATATGTTACTAGATATCAAGCTATGGCCAAAACCAATGCCAGCCATATCATTACGATGCGATAGTCAGGCTACTATGTCACGAGCATATAGTAACATATACAATGGAAAGTCAAGACATATAAGTCTTAGACATGAGTATGTTAGACAAATAATAAATGATGGAATAATTACTATTGTCTACATAAGATCTAGCGATAATTTAGCAGACCCATTCACAAAAGCTTTGACTAGGGAAATGGTAAGATCCACGTCAGTCGGAATGGGGACTTAAACCTTGTATTAATCAATGATAGTGGAAACCCAACCTTAATATTAATTACTTTAATTTTAAGGTTTAATGGGTAAAAACAAATTATCATATGATTGGGAAAACACTAAATCAAATTAGTGTAAACTGTTACAGGTATAAAGAGGCTGAGTTCAAATAACTCTTAATAAAGTTCCAGTTAGTCTGGTAACAGAGACATCGAAAAGGAAAAGGAACTTTACCTTTATGAACTTGGAAGTGGTGCCGCTTCTAAACAAGAGTTCTAAGGTTTACTCTTGCAAAAGTTCATTAAGCTGGGATGGGGCACATGGCCATAACGGTGCTCACAGGTAGGGAAATTTATTGGAAATTGAAATTGCGTGTGTAGTATTTCCGACTTTATAACCCAAGGAGACTTGGTTTAAGTTGAGACCACCAAGCTCTTCTTTAAAGTCCTGAAATATTTACACTAATATATGGTTTAATCGAATAGATACCACATATGATGCGCAGTTTCTAACTAAGATAAAACTGAATATCATCAATAAAACAATCTTGTGGGGGATTGTTGTGAAAGATTGTTTTAGTGAAGGGAACAAGTCCCACATCACCAAGTTATTTGGACTATTCCAAGGTATATATGATTGCCTTGAATAAGATTATGTGAATTAAATGACTTGGGATTGAATAAGGGGTTTGGATGGGTATGCATGTGGGCTTGGTTGGGCCTATAAATATTATTACGGTCAAAAGATTGGCACTTGGGCACTTGGGGCACGTGGGCGCGTGCGTGACCGTACGGGAGCGGCTTGACTGTTGGCAACGGTCATGTTTTTTGAATTCAAACAGACGGACGCGTCTGTTTGTACGCAACTGCTTCCGAACGGTGGTGCCTGTTTCGCAACTATATATGCATCCTGTTTCTTCTCTTCGAATTCACTTTTCTCCCTCCTCTCTGTTTTATCTTTTGTTTTTCTTTCCAGTAAGAACTCCCGAATAACTCACAAACATTGCTAAGTTTCTGAGTTTGGTTTTGTTGTATCCTGGGAAACAATCTGTCGTTCAACCTATTAGCAAACTCGATCCGAGTGGGGGCAGATATTGTTTTAAGGAAAGCGATCTCGCGCCTCAAAACCATACCGATCTGATTCAGTGATTTCTCAACAATCTTAAAACAATATCAGCAATGGAGAACGGGTTAGATTCAGCATTCAAAATCATGAACCAAGACTTTGTTCGATTGGACAGACTTGATGGAACCAATTTCACGCGCTGGCAAGATAAAATGAAATTCCTCCTTACCACTCTGAAAGTCTCCTATGTCCTAGATGAAAACCTTCCCCCGCTTCCTCCGCCGACAGATAAAGATACAGAAGATTTGAAGAAGAAGAGACTGAAACGTGAAGAGGATGAACTGATGTGCAGAGGACATATTCTTAACACCTTATCCGATCGTTTATACGATCTTTACACTCCGTTGAAATCGCCTAAAGAAATTTGGGATGCACTGGAAGCAAAGTACAAGGCCGATAAGATTGGAACAGATAAGTTTCTTACTTTAAAATATTTCGAATTCCAAATGAAAGATGATGCTTCTGTCATGGATCAAATGCACGACTTGCAAGTTCTGGTTAGCAAACTTAATGATTTGAAGGTGCAAATTCCTAAATCAATTCAAGTTGGGGCGATAATTGCTAAACTTCCACCAAGTTGGAATAATTATCGCAAAAAGCTCTTGCATATGACTGAGGAACTAACGTTGGAAAAGATCGGAAAACACATACGAATTGAGGAAGAAAACAGAATTCGTGATGGCGTTTTCCCTTCTAATGATGTGAACAACGTGGTTTCTGGAAAGAAAAGAAAAGCCAGTCAAAACCAGAACTGCAACCCAAACAAGAAAAGTAAGCAAGGAAGCGACTCTAATCCGAAAGACAAAAAGAAGAAAGCATGTTATAATTGCGGAAAGCTTGGGCACTTTAAGCGTGAATGCAGGGCTCCTCCAAAACAGAAAAAGGGGAACTCTGAAAATGCAAACATGGTTGAAAACGAGGAAATGCAGGAAATCATTGCTATGGTTTCTGATCTGCAAATTGGCATGATAACTGATTTGCATATGGCTACTGCTGAAACGAAATCTTCGGATTGGTGGTTCGATTCTGGAGCCACGGTTCATGTTTGCAACAACAAAGGTCTATTCAAAACTTATACAAAAGTGGTTGACCAACAAGAAGTGCTCATGGGAAATGGAAAAGGTGCAAAAGTTCTGGGAAAAGGAAGTGTGGAGATTCAGTTCACTTCAAACAAGAAGATAACTCTCACTAATGTTCTTCACGTTCCTGATATTAAAAAGAACTTGGTTTCTGCATCAATTTTATGCAAGAGTGGCATCAAATCAGTCTTGGAGGCTGATAGTTTGATTTTGTCTAAAAATGGCATGTTTGTGGGTAAAGGTTATGCATGTAATGGGATGTTCAAACTCAGTATTAATGAAATAAAGGAATGTTCTGCTTATACTATTGATTCTTTACCATTATGGCATGCACGTTTAGGACATTTAAATTATAAATCTTTGAAGCATATGGCAAAACATGGTCTTATTTCTGTTTCTAATGATAATTATGATAAATGCGAAATATGTATACAAGCCAAGATTACAAAGAAACCATTCCCAACAGTTGAAAGAAATTCAGAAATCTTGGATTTAATTCATTCTGATATATGTGAATTAAATGGAGTTTTAACCAGAGGTGGAAAAAGGTATTTCATTACGTTTATTGATGATTTTTCTAAATACACGCAAGTGTATTTGCTAAGAAATAAAGATGAAGCCTTTGACATGTTCAAACGCTATAAAACAGAAGTTGAAAATCAAAAGGGTAGGAAAATAAAGGTCCTACGTAGTGACAGAGGAGGAGAATACTTCTCCACTGAATTTTCTAACTTCTGTGAAGAACATGGGATTATTCATCAGCACACTGCGCCATACACACCACAACAAAATGGTTTGGCGGAAAGGAAAAACAGAACTCTGGTTGATATGGTAAATTCTATGTTATTAAATGCTAAATTACCACTTAATTTGTGGGGAGAAGCGTTGTTATCTGCATGTCATTTGCACAATAGAATTACTTCAAGGAAAACTAAAGTTTCTCCTTATGAACTATGGAATGGTCGAAAACCTAATCTGCGGTATCTAAAGGTGTGGGGGTGTATTGCCTTCTATAGGGTGACTGATCCAAAACGGACTAAACTAGGTCCAAGAGCATTGAAAAGTTTGTTTGTAGGATATGCTGAAAACTCTAAGGCATATAGACTACTAGATTTATCCTCAAACACGATTGTTGAATCAAGGGATGTTGAGTTTATTGAAAGTAAATTCAAGGATGATTCAAATACAAATCAGTCATTAAACCCTGACATTAATCAAACACCAATGGATGTTACTACGCCTTCTACTAGCAGTAAAAGGAAAGTAACAAATGAACAAACAGAAATAAGAAGGACACAAAGAACCAGAAAAGAGAAATCTTTTGGTCCAGATTTTATATCATCTCAAGCTTTATCATTCCTTGTAGAAGGAACTCGAGATGAAGTTACTAACAAAATTCCTATTGTACTGAATATAGAAGATGATCCAAAAACATACAAAGAAGCTATGACTTCTAGAGATTCTGCTTTTTGGAAGGAGGCAATTAACGATGAAATGGATTCAATTTTATCAAACAATACTTGGGTATTGGTAGACTTGCCTCAAGGGTCAAAACCTATTGGCTGCAAATGGGTGTTTCGAAGAAAACGTAATAATGATGGTAGCGTGCAAACTTTCAAGGCTAGATTAGTAGCCAAGGGTTTTCGGCAAAAGGAAGGAATTGATTTCTTTGATACATATGCTCCGGTTGCAAGAATTACATCAATTCGAGTACTAGTAGCATTAGCATCAATCTATCAGTTGCATATCCACCAAATGGATGTCAAAACAGCCTTCCTTAATGGTGAACTTAATGAAGAAGTTTACATGGAACAACCAGAGGGTTTTATCCTTCCTGGAAATGAGAGAAAAGTTTGCAAGTTAACAAGATCATTATACGGATTAAAACAAGCACCAAAACAGTGGCATGAGAAATTTGACTCGATTATACTTCAAAATGGATTCGCATATAATAGTGCAGACAAATGTATATACTCCAAGTTTACAAAGGAATATGGAGTAATAATTTGTTTATATGTAGATGACTTATTAATATTCGGTACTAACATGAAAGGAATACAAGACACCAAGAATTATTTAACTTCAAAATTCAAAATGAAAGATTTAAATGAAGTTGATACAATTCTTGGTATAAAGGTTAATAAAGTTATTGGGGGCTATACATTAAATCAGTCACATTATATTCAGAAAGTGCTCCAGAAGTTTGGGCATCTAAAAATTAAAGATTCCAATACCCCAATAGACTCGAGTATCAATCTTAATAAAAATGAAGGAAGATGTATTGCTCAACTCGAATACGCAAGCGCTATTGGAAGTATAATGTATGCAATGCATTGTACAAGACCTGACATAGCATATGCAATATGCAAACTTGCACGATATACTAGCAATCCTGGTATAGATCATTGGAAAGCAATTGAAAGATTACTTGGTTACCTAAAAAGGACCAATAATCTAGGACTTGTTTATAATGGATTTCCAAGTGTATTAGAAGGATACACTGATGCAAGTTGGATAACTAGCGCCGGTGATAATAAATCTACTTCGGGTTGGATTTTCACGTTAGGTGGAGGTGCTGTTTCTTGGGCATCAAAGAAACAAACTTGCATTTCGCACTCCACAATGGAATCAGAATTTATAGCACTTGCTGCTGCCGGAAAAGAGGCAGAATGGCTACGAAATATGTTACTAGATATCAAGCTATGGCCAAAACCAATGCCAGCCATATCATTACGATGCGATAGTCAGGCTACTATGTCACGAGCATATAGTAACATATACAATGGAAAGTCAAGACATATAAGTCTTAGACATGAGTATGTTAGACAAATAATAAATGATGGAATAATTACTATTGTCTACATAAGATCTAGCGATAATTTAGCAGACCCATTCACAAAAGCTTTGACTAGGGAAATGGTAAGATCCACGTCAGTCGGAATGGGACTTAAACCTTGTATTAATCAATGATAGTGGAAACCCAACCTTAATATTAATTACTTTAATTTTAAGGTTTAATGGGTAAAAACAAATTATCATATGATTGGGAAAACACTAAATCAAATTAGTGTAAACTGTTACAGGTATAAAGAGGCTGAGTTCAAATAACTCTTAATAAAGTTCCAGTTAGTCTGGTAACAGAGACATCGAAAAGGAAAAGGAACTTTACCTTTATGAACTTGGAAGTGGTGCCGCTTCTAAACAAGAGTTCTAAGGTTTACTCTTGCAAAAGTTCATTAAGCTGGGATGGAGCACATGGCCATAACGGTGCTCACAGGTAGGGAAATTTATTGGAAATTGAAATTGCGTGTGTAGTATTTCCGACTTTATAACCCAAGGAGACTTGGTTTAAGTTGAGACCACCAAGCTCTTCTTTAAAGTCCTGAAATATTTACACTAATATATGGTTTAATCGAATAGATACCACATATGATGCGCAGTTTCTAACTAAGATAAAACTGAATATCATCAATAAAACAATCTTGTGGGGGATTGTTGTGAAAGATTGTTTTAGTGAAGGGAACAAGTCCCACATCACCAAGTTATTTGGACTATTCCAAGGTATATATGATTGCCTTGAATATGATTATGTTAATTAAATGACTTGGGCTTGAATAAGGGGCTTGGATGGGTATGCATGTGGGCTTGGTTGGGCCTATAAATATTATTACGGTCAAAAGATTGGCACTTGGGCACTTGGGGCACGTGGGCGCGTGCGTGACCGTACGGGAGCGGCTTGACTGTTGGCAACGGTCATGTTTTTTGAATTCAAACAGACGGATGCGTCTGTTTGTACGCAACTGCTTCCGAACGGTGGTGCCTGTTTCGCAACTATATATGCATCCTGTTTCTTCTCTTCGAATTCACTTTTCTCCCTCCTCTCTGTTTTATCTTTTGTTTTTCTTTCCAGTAAGAACTCCCGAATAACTCACAAACATTGCTAAGTTTCTGAGTTTGGTTTTGTTGTATCCTGGGAAACAATCTGCCGTTCAACCTATTAGCAAACTCGATCCGAGTGGGGGCAGATATTGTTTTAAGGAAAGCGATCTCGCGCCTCAAAACCATACCGATCTGATTCAGTGATTTCTCAACAATCTTAAAACAATATCAGCAATGGAGAACGGGTTAGATTCAGCATTCAAAATCATGAACCAAGACTTTGTTCGATTGGACAGACTTGATGGAACCAATTTCACGCGCTGGCAAGATAAAATGAAATTCCTCCTTACCACTCTGAAAGTCTCCTATGTCCTAGATGAAAACCTTCCCCCGCTTCCTCCGCCGACAGATAAAGATACAGAAGATTTGAAGAAGAAGAGACTGAAACGTGAAGAGGATGAACTGATGTGCAGAGGACATATTCTTAACACCTTATCCGATCGTTTATACGATCTTTACACTCCGTTGAAATCGCCTAAAGAAATTTGGGATGCACTGGAAGCAAAGTACAAGGCCGATAAGATTGGAACAGATAAGTTTCTTACTTTAAAATATTTCGAATTCCAAATGAAAGATGATGCTTCTATCATGGATCAAATGCACGACTTGCAAGTTCTGGTTAGCAAACTTAATGATTTGAAGGTGCAAATTCCTGAATCAATTCAAGTTGGGGCGATAATTGCTAAACTTCCACCAAGTTGGAATAATTATCGCAAAAAGCTCTTGCATATGACTGAGGAACTAACGTTGGAAAAGATCGGAAAACACATACGAATTGAGGAAGAAAACAGAATTCGTGATGGCGTTTTCCCTTCTAATGATGTGAACAACGTGGTTTCTGGAAAGAAAAGAAAAGCCAGTCAAAACCAGAACTGCAACCCAAACAAGAAAAGTAAGCAAGGAAGCGACTCTAATCCGTAAGACAAAAAGAAGAAAGCATGTTATAATTGCGGAAAGCTTGGGCACTTTAAGCGTGAATGCAGGGCTCCTCCAAAACAGAAAAAGGGGAACTCTGAAAATGCAAACATGGTTGAAAACGAGGAAATGCAGGAAATCATTGCTATGGTTTCTGATCTGCAAATTGGCATGATAACTGATTTGCATATGGCTACTGCTGAAACGAAATCTTCGGATTGGTGGTTCGATTCTGGAGCCACGGTTCATGTTTGCAACAACAAAGGTCTATTCAAAACTTATACAGAAGTGGTTGACCAACAAGAAGTGCTCATGGGAAATGGAAAAGGTGCAAAAGTTCTGGGAAAAGGAAGTGTGGAGATTCAGTTCACTTCAAACAAGAAGATAACTCTCACTAATGTTCTTCACGTTCCTGATATTAAAAAGAACTTGGTTTCTGCATCAATTTTATGCAAGAGTGGCATCAAATCAGTCTTGGAGGCTGATAGTTTGATTTTGTCTAAAAATGGCATGTTTGTGGGTAAAGGTTATGCATGTAATGGGATGTTCAAACTCAGTATTAATGAAATAAAGGAATGTTCTGCTTATACTATTGATTCTTTACCATTATGGCATGCACGTTTAGGACATTTAAATTATAAATCTTTGAAGCATATGGCAAAACATGGTCTTATTTCTGTTTCTAATGATAATTATGATAAATGCGAAATATGTATACAAGCCAAGATTACAAAGAAACCATTCCCAACAGTTGAAAGAAATTCAGAAATCTTGGATTTAATTCATTCTGATATATGTGAATTAAATGGAGTTTTAACCAGAGGTGGAAAAAGGTATTTCATTACGTTTATTGATGATTTTTCTAAATACACACAAGTGTATTTGCTATGAAATAAAGATGAAGCCTTTGACATGTTCAAACGCTATAAAACAGAAGTTGAAAATCAAAAGGGTAGGAAAATAAAGGTCCTACGTAGTGACAGAGGAGGAGAATACTTCTCCACTGAATTTTCTAACTTCTGTGAAGAACATGGGATTATTCATCAGCACACTGCGCCATACACACCACAACAAAATGGTTTGGCGGAAAGGAAAAACAGAACTCTGGTTGATATGGTAAATTCTATGTTATTAAATGCTAAATTACCACTTAATTTGTGGGGAGAAGCGTTGTTATCTGCATGTCATTTGCACAATAGAATTACTTCAAGGAAAACTAAAGTTTCTCCTTATGAACTATGGAATGGTCGAAAACCTAATCTGCGGTATCTAAAGGTGTGGGGGTGTATTGCCTTCTATAGGGTGACTGATCCAAAACGGACTAAACTAGGTCCAAGAGCATTGAAAAGTTTGTTTGTAGGATATGCTGAAAACTCTAAGGCATATAGACAACTAGATTTATCCTCAAACACGATTGTTGAATCAAGGGATGTTGAGTTTATTGAAAGTAAATTCAAGGATGATTCAAATACAAATCAGTCATTAAACCCTGACATTAATCAAACACCAATGGATGTTACTACGCCTTCTACTAGCAGTAAAAGGAAAGTAACAAATGAACAAACAGAAATAAGAAGGACACAAAGAACCAGAAAAGAGAAATCTTTTGGTCCAAATTTTATATCATCTCATGCTTTATCATTCCTTGTAGAAGGAACTCGAGATGAAGTTACTAACAAAATTCCTATTGTACTGAATATAGAAGATGATCCAAAAACATACAAAGAAGCTATGACTTCTAGAGATTCTGCTTTTTGGAAGGAGGCAATTAACGATGAAATGGATTCAATTTTATCAAACAATACTTGGGTATTGGTAGACTTGCCTCAAGGGTCAAAACCTATTGGCTGCAAATGGGTGTTTCGAAGAAAACGTAATAATGATGGTAGCGTGCAAACTTTCAAGGCTAGATTAGTAGCCAAGGGTTTTCGGCAAAAGGAAGGAATTGATTTCTTTGATACATATGCTCCGGTTGCAAGAATTACATCAATTCGAGTACTAGTAGCATTAGCATCAATCTATCAGTTGCATATCCACCAAATGGATGTCAAAACAGCCTTCCTTAATGGTGAACTTAATGAAGAAGTTTACATGGAACAACCAGAGGGTTTTATCCTTCCTGGAAATGAGAGAAAAGTTTGCAAGTTAACAAGATCATTATACGGATTAAAACAAGCACCAAAACAGTGGCATGAGAAATTTGACTCGATTATACTTCAAAATGGATTCACGTATAATAGTGCAGACAAATGTATATACTCCAAGTTTACAAAGGAATATGGAGTAATAATTTGTTTATATGTAGATGACTTATTAATATTCGGTACTAACATGAAAGGAATACAAGACACCAAGAATTATTTAACTTCAAAATTCAAAATGAAAGATTTAAATGAAGTTGATACAATTCTTGGTATAAAGGTTAATAAAGTTATTGGGGGCTATACATTAAATCAGTCACATTATATTCAGAAAGTGCTCCAGAAGTTTGGGCATCTAAAAATTAAAGATGCCAATACCCCAATAGACTCGAGTATCAATCTTAATAAAAATGAAGGAAGATGTATTGCTCAACTCGAATACGCAAGCGCTATTGGAAGTATAATGTATGCAATGCATTGTACAAGACCTGACATAGCATATGCAATATGCAAACTTGTACGATATACTAGCAATCCTGGTATAGATCATTGGAAAGCAATTGAAAGATTACTTGGTTACCTAAAAAGGACCAATAATCTAGGACTTGTTTATAATGGATTTCCAAGTGTATTAGAAGGATACACTGATGCAAGTTGGATAACTAGCGCCAGTGATAATAAATCTACTTCGGGTTAGATTTTCACGTTAGGTGGAGGTGCTGTTTCTTGGGCATCAAAGAAACAAACTTGCATTTCGCACTCCACAATGGAAACAGAATTTATAGCACTTGCTGCTGCCGGAAAAGAGGCAGAATGGCTACGAAATATGTTACTAGATATCAAGCTATGGCCAAAACCAATGCCAGCCATATCATTACGATGCGATAGTCAGGCTACTATGTCACGAGCATATAGTAACATATACAATGGAAAGTCAAGACATATAAGTCTTAGACATGAGTATGTTAGACAAATAATAAATGATGGAATAATTACTATTGTCTACATAAGATCTAGCGATAATTTAGCAGACCCATTCACAAAAGCTTTGACTAGGGAAATGGTAAGATCCACGTCAGTCGGAATGGGACTTAAACCTTGTATTAATCAATGATAGTGGAAACCCAACCTTAATATTAATTACTTTAATTTTAAGGTTTAATGGGTAAAAACAAATTATCATATGATTGGGAAAACACTAAATCAAATTAGTGTAAACTGTTACAGGTATAAAGAGGCTGAGTTCAAATAACTCTTAATAAAGTTCCAGTTAGTCTGGTAACAGAGACATCGAAAAGGAAAAGGAACTTTACCTTTATGAACTTGGAAGTGGTGCCGCTTCTAAACAAGAGTTCTAAGGTTTACTCTTGCAAAAGTTCATTAAGCTGGGATGGAGCACATGGCCATAACGGTGCTCACAGGTAGGGAAATTTATTGGAAATTGAAATTGCGTGTGTAGTATTTCCGACTTTATAACCCAAGGAGACTTGGTTTAAGTTGAGACCACCAAGCTCTTCTTTAAAGTCCTGAAATATTTACACTAATATATGGTTTAATCGAATAGATACCACATATGATGCGCAGTTTCTAACTAAGATAAAACTGAATATCATCAATAAAACAATCTTGTGGGGGATTGTTGTGAAAGATTGTTTTAGTGAAGGGAACAAGTCCCACATCACCAAGTTATTTGGACTATTCCAAGGTATATATGATTGCCTTGAATATGATTATGTGAATTAAATGACTTGGGCTTGAATAAGGGGCTTGGATGGGTATGCATGTGGGCTTGGTTGGGCCTATAAATATTACTACGGTCAAAAGATTGGCACTTGGGCACTTGGGGCACGTGGGCGCGTGCGTGACCGTACGGGAGCGGCTTGACTGTTGGCAACGGTCATGTTTTTTGAATTCAAACAGACGGACGCGTCTGTTTGTACGCAACTGCTTCCGAACGGTGGTGCCTGTTTCGCAACTATATATGCATCCTGTTTCTTCTCTTCGAATTCACTTTTCTCCCTCCTCTCTGTTTTATCTTTTGTTTTTCTTTCCAGTAAGAACTCCCGAATAACTCACAAACATTGCTAAGTTTCTGAGTTTGGTTTTGTTGTATCCTGGGAAACAATCTGCCGTTCAACCTATTAGCAAACTCGATCCGAGTGGGGGCAGATATTGTTTTAAGGAAAGCGATCTCGCGCCTCAAAACCATACCGATCTGATTCAGTGATTTATCAACAATCTTAAAACAATATCAGCAATGGAGAACGGGTTAGATTCAGCATTCAAAATCATGAACCAAGACTTTGTTCGATTGGACAGACTTGATGGAACCAATTTCACGCGCTGGCAAGATAAAATGAAATTCCTCCTTACCACTCTGAAAGTCTCCTATGTCCTAGATGAAAACCTTCCCCCGCTTCCTCCGCCGACAGATAAAGATACAGAAGATTTGAAGAAGAAGAGACTGAAACGTGAAGAGGATGAACTGATGTGCAGAGGACATATTCTTAACACCTTATCCGATCGTTTATACGATCTTTACACTCCGTTGAAATCGCCTAAAGAAATTTGGGATGCACTGGAAGCAAAGTACAAGGCCGATAAGATTGGAACAGATAAGTTTCTTACTTTAAAATATTTCGAATTCCAAATGAAAGATGATGCTTCTGTCATGGATCAAATGCACGACTTGCAAGTTCTGGTTAGCAAACTTAATGATTTGAAGGTGCAAATTCCTGAATCAATTCAAGTTGGGGCGATAATTGCTAAACTTCCACCAAGTTGGAATAATTATCGCAAAAAGCTCTTGCATATGACTGAGGAACTAACGTTGGAAAAGATCGGAAAACACATACGAATTGAGGAAGAAAACAGAATTCGTGATGGCGTTTTCCCTTCTAATGATGTGAACAACGTGGTTTCTGGAAAGAAAAGAAAAGCCAGTCAAAACCAGAACTGCAACCCAAACAAGAAAAGTAAGCAAGGAAGCGACTCTAATCCGAAAGACAAAAAGAAGAAAGCATGTTATAATTGCGGAAAGCTTGGGCACTTTAAGCGTGAATGCAGGGCTCCTCCAAAACAGAAAAAGGGGAACTCTGAAAATGCAAACATGGTTGAAAACGAGGAAATGCAGGAAATCATTGCTATGGTTTCTGATTTGCAAATTGGCATGATAACTGATTTGCATATGGCTACTGCTGAAACGAAATCTTCGGATTGGTGGTTCGATTCTGGAGCCACGGTTCATGTTTGCAACAACAAAGGTCTATTCAAAACTTATACAGAAGTGGTTGACCAACAAGAAGTGCTCATGGGAAATGGAAAAGGTGCAAAAGTTCTGGGAAAAGGAAGTGTGGAGATTCAGTTCACTTCAAACAAGAAGATAACTCTCACTAATGTTCTTCACGTTCCTGATATTAAAAAGAACTTGGTTTCTGCATCAATTTTATGCAAGAGTGGCATCAAATCAGTCTTGGAGGCTGATAGTTTGATTTTGTCTAAAAATGGCATGTTTGTGGGTAAAGGTTATGCATGTAATGGGATGTTCAAACTCAGTATTAATGAAATAAAGGAATGTTCTGCTTATACTATTGATTCTTTACCATTATGGCATGCACGTTTAGGACATTTAAATTATAAATCTTTGAAGCATATGGCAAAACATGGTCTTATTTCTGTTTCTAATGATAATTATGATAAATGCGAAATATGTATACAAGTCAAGATTACAAAGAAACCATTCCCAACAGTTGAAAGAAATTCAGAAATCTTGGATTTAATTCATTCTGATATATGTGAATTAAATGGAGTTTTAACCAGAGGTGGAAAAAGGTATTTCATTACGTTTATTGATGATTTTTCTAAATACACACAAGTGTATTTGCTAAGAAATAAAGATGAAGCCTTTGACATGTTCAAACGCTATAAAACAGAAGTTGAAAATCAAAAGGGAAGGAAAATAAAGGTCCTACGTAGTGACAGAGGAGGAGAATACTTCTCCACTGAATTTTCTAACTTCTGTGAAGAACATGGGATTATTCATCAGCACACTGCGCCATACACACCACAACAAAATGGTTTGGCGGAAAGGAAAAACAGAACTCTGGTTGATATGGTAAATTCTATGTTATTAAATGCTAAATTACCACTTAATTTGTGGGGAGAAGCGTTGTTATCTGCATGTCATTTGCACAATAGAATTACTTCAAGGAAAACTAAAGTTTCTCCTTATGAACTATGGAATGGTCGAAAACCTAATCTGCGGTATCTAAAGGTGTGGGGGTGTATTGCCTTCTATAGGGTGACTGATCCAAAACGGACTAAACTAGGTCCAAGAGCATTGAAAAGTTTGTTTGTAGGATATGCTGAAAACTCTAAGGCATATAGACTACTAGATTTATCCTCAAACACGATTGTTGAATCAAGGGATGTTGAGTTTATTGAAAGTAAATTCAAGGATGATTCAAATACAAATCAGTCATTAAACCCTGACATTAATCAAACACCAATGGATGTTACTACGCCTTCTACTAGCAGTAAAAGGAAAGTAACAAATGAACAAACAGAAATAAGAAGGACACAAAGAACCAGAAAAGAGAAATCTTTTGGTCCAGATTTTATATCATCTCAAGCTTTATCATTCCTTGTAGAAGGAACTCGAGATGAAGTTACTAACAAAATTCCTATTGTACTGAATATAGAAGATGATCCAAAAACATACAAAGAAGCTATGACTTCTAGAGATTCTGCTTTTTGGAAGGAGGCAATTAACGATGAAATGGATTCAATTTTATCAAACAATACTTGGGTATTGGTAGACTTGCCTCAAGGGTCAAAACCTATTGGCTGCAAATGGGTGTTTCGAAGAAAACGTAATAATGATGGTAGCGTGCAAACTTTCAAGGCTAGATTAGTAGCCAAGGGTTTTCGGCAAAAGGAAGGAATTGATTTCTTTGATACATATGCTCCGGTTGCAAGAATTACATCAATTCGAGTACTAGTAGCATTAGCATCAATCTATCAGTTGCATATCCACCAAATGGATGTCAAAACAGCCTTCCTTAATGGTGAACATAATGAAGAAGTTTACATGGAACAACCAGAGGGTTTTATCCTTCCTGGAAATGAGAGAAAAGTTTGCAAGTTAAAAAGATCATTATACGGATTAAAACTAGCACCAAAACAGTGGCATGAGAAATTTGACTCGATTATACTTCAAAATGGATTCACATATAATAGTGCAGACAAATGTATATACTCCAAGTTTACAAAGGAATATGGAGTAATAATTTGTTTATATGTAGATGACTTATTAATATTCGGTACTAACATGAAAGGAATACAAGACACCAAGAATTATTTAACTTCAAAATTCAAAATGAAAGATTTAAATGAAGTTGATACAATTCTTGGTATAAAGATTAATAAAGTTATTGGGGGCTATACATTAAATCAGTCACATTATATTCAGAAAGTGCTCCAGAAGTTTGGGCATCTAAAAATTAAAGATGCCAATACCCCAATAGACTCGAGTATCAATCTTAATAAAAATGAAGGAAGATGTATTGCTCAACTCGAATACGCAAGCGCTATTGGAAGTATAATGTATGCAATGCATTGTACAAGACCTGACATAGCATATGCAATATGCAAACTTGCACGATATACTAGCAATCCTGGTATAGATCATTGGAAAGCAATTGAAAGATTACTTGGTTACCTAAAAAGGACCAATAATCTAGGACTTGTTTATAATTGATTTCCAAGTGTATTAGAAGGATACACTGATGCAAGTTGGATAACTAGCGCCGGTGATAATAAATCTACTTCGGGTTGGATTTTCACGTTAGGTGGAGGTGCTGTTTCTTGGGCATCAAAGAAACAAACTTGCATTTCGCACTCCACAATGGAATCAGAATTTATAGCACTTGCTGCTGCCGGAAAAGAGGCAGAATGGCTACGAAATATGTTACTAGATATCAAGCTATGGCCAAAACCAATGCCAGCCATATCATTACGATGCGATAGTCAGGCTACTATGTCACGAGCATATAGTAACATATACAATGGAAAGTCAAGACATATAAGTCTTAGACATGAGTATGTTAGACAAATAATAAATGATGGAATAGTTACTATTGTCTACATAAGATCTAGCGATAATTTAGCAGACCCATTCACAAAAGCTTTGACTAGGGAAATGGTAAGATCCACGTCAGTCGGAATGGGACTTAAACCTTGTATTAATCAATGATAGTGGAAACCCAACCTTAATATTAATTACTTTAATTTTAAGTTTTAATGGGTAAAAACAAATTATCATATGATTGGGAAAACACTAAATCAAATTAGTGTAAACTGTTACAGGTATAAAGAGGCTGAGTTCAAATAACTCTTAATAAAGTTCCAGTTAGTCTGGTAACAGAGACATCGAAAAGGAAAAGGAACTTTACCTTTATGAACTTGGAAGTGGTGCCGCTTCTAAACAAGAGTTCTAAGGTTTACTCTTGCAAAAGTTCATTAAGCTGGGATGGAGCACATGGCCATAACGGTGCTCACAGGTAGGGAAATTTATTGGAAATTGAAATTGCGTGTGTAGTATTTCCGACTTTATAACCCAAGGAGACTTGGTTTAAGTTGAGACCACCAAGCTCTTCTTTAAAGTCCTGAAATATTTACACTAATATATGGTTTAATCGAATAGATACCACATATGATGCGCAGTTTCTAACTAAGATAAAACTGAATATCATCAATAAAACAATCTTGTGGGGGATTGTTGTGAAAGATTGTTTTAGTGAAGGGAACAAGTCCCACATCACCAAGTTATTTGGACTATTCCAAGGTATATATGATTGCCTTGAATATGATTATGTGAATTGAATGACTTGGGCTTGAATAAGGGGCTTGGATGGGTATGCATGTGGGCTTGGTTGGGCCTATAAATATTACTACGGTCAAAAGATTGGCACTTGGGCACTTGGGGCACGTGGGCGCGTGCGTGACCGTACGGGAGCGGCTTGACTGTTGGCAACGGTCATGTTTTTTGAATTCAAACAGACGGACGCGTCTGTTTGTACGCAACTGCTTCCGAACGGTGGTGCCTGTTTCGCAACTATATATGCATCCTGTTTCTTCTCTTCGAATTCACTTTTCTCCCTCCTCTCTGTTTTATCTTTTGTTTTTCTTTCCAGTAAGAACTCCCGAATAACTCACAAACATTGCTAAGTTTCTGAGTTTGGTTTTGTTGTATCCTGGGAAACAATCTGCCGTTCAACCTATTAGCAAACTCGATCCGAGTGGGGGCAGATATTGTTTTAAGGAAAGCGATCTCGCGCCTCAAAACCATACCGATCTGATTCAGCGATTTCTCAACAATCTTAAAACAATATCAGCAATGGAGAACGGGTTAGATTCAGCATTCAAAATCATGAACCAAGACTTTGTTCGATTGGACAGACTTGATGGAACCAATTTCACGCGCTGGCAAGATAAAATGAAATTCCTCCTTACCACTCTGAAAGTCTCCTATGTCCTAGATGAAAACCTTCCCCCGCTTCCTCCGCCGACAGATAAAGATACAGAAGATTTGAAGAAGAAGAGACTGAAACGTGAAGAGGATGAACTGATGTGCAGAGGACATATTCTTAACACCTTATCCGATCGTTTATACGATCTTTACACTCCGTTGAAATCGCCTAAAGAAATTTGGGATGCACTGGAAGCAAAGTACAAGGCCGATAAGATTGGAACAGATAAGTTTCTTACTTTAAAATATTTCGAATTCCAAATGAAAGATGATGCTTCTGTCATGGATCAAATGCACGACTTGCAAGTTCTGGTTAGCAAACTTAATGATTTGAAGGTGCAAATTCCTGAATCAATTCAAGTTGGGGCGATAATTGCTAAACTTCCACCAAGTTGGAATAATTATCGCAAAAAGCTCTTGCATATGACTGAGGAACTAACGTTGGAAAAGATCGGAAAACACATACGAATTGAGGAAGAAAACAGAATTCGTGATGGCGTTTTCCCTTCTAATGATGTGAACAACGTGGTTTCTGGAAAGAAAAGAAAAGCCAGTCAAAACCAGAACTGCAACCCAAACAAGAAAAGTAAGCAAGGAAGCGACTCTAATCCGAAAGACAAAAAGAAGAAAGCATGTTATAATTGCGGAAAGCTTGGGCACTTTAAGCGTGAATGCAGGGCTCCTCCAAAACAGAAAAAGGGGAACTCTGAAAATGCAAACATGGTTGAAAACGAGGAAATGCAGGAAATCATTGCTATGGTTTCTGATCTGCAAATTGGCATGATAACTGATTTGCATATGGCTACTGCTGAAACGAAATCTTCGGATTGGTGGTTCGATTCTGGAGCCACGGTTCATGTTTGCAACAACAAAGGTCTATTCAAAACTTATACAGAAGTGGTTGACCAACAAGAAGTGCTCATGGGAAATGGAAAAGGTGCAAAAGTTCTGGGAAAAGGAAGTGTGGAGATTCAGTTCACTTCAAACAAGAAGATAACTCTCACTAATGTTCTTCACGTTCCTGATATTAAAAAGAACTTGGTTTCTGCATCAATTTTATGCAAGAGTGGCATCAAATCAGTCTTGGAGGCTGATAGTTTGATTTTGTCTAAAAATGGCATGTTTGTGGGTAAAGGTTATGCATGTAATGGGATGTTCAAACTCAGTATTAATGAAATAAAGGAATGTTCTGCTTATACTATTGATTCTTTACCATTATGGCATGCACGTTTAGGACATTTAAATTATAAATCTTTGAAGCATATGGCAAAACATGGTCTTATTTCTGTTTCTAATGATAATTATGATAAATGCGAAATATGTATACAAGCCAAAATTACAAAGAAACCATTCCCAACAGTTGAAAGAAATTCAGAAATCTTGGATTTAATTCATTCTGATATATGTGAATTAAATGGAGTTTTAACCAGAGGTGGAAAAAGGTATTTCATTACGTTTACTGATGATTTTTCTAAATACACACAAGTGTATTTGCTAAGAAATAAAGATGAAGCCTTTGACATGTTCAAACGCTATAAAACAGAAGTTGAAAATCAAAAGGGTAGGAAAATAAAGGTCCTATATAGTGACAGAGGAGGAGAATACTTCTCCACTGAATTTTCTAACTTCTGTGAAGAACATGGGATTATTCATCAGCACACTGCGCCATACACACCACAACAAAATGGTTTGGCGGAAAGGAAAAACAGAACTCTGGTTGATATGGTAAATTCTATGTTATTAAATGCTAAATTACCACTTAATTTGTGGGGAGAAGCGTTGTTATCTGCATGTCATTTGCACAATAGAATTACTTCAAGGAAAACTAAAGTTTCTCCTTATGAACTATGGAATGGTCGAAAACCTAATCTGCGGTATCTAAAGGTGTGGGGGTGTATTGCCTTCTATAGGGTGACTGATCCAAAACGGACTAAACTAGGTCCAAGAGCATTGAAAAGTTTGTTTGTAGGATATGCTGAAAACTCTAAGGCATATAGACTACTAGATTTATCCTCAAACACGATTGTTGAATCAAGGGATGTTGAGTTTATTGAAAGTAAATTCAAGGATGATTCAAATACAAATCAGTCATTAAACCCTGACATTAATCAAACACCAATGGATGTTACTACGCCTTCTACTAGCAGTAAAAGGAAAGTAACAAATGAACAAACAGAAATAAGAAGGACACAAAGAACCAGAAAAGAGAAATCTTTTGGTCCAGATTTTATATCATCTCAAGCTTTATCATTCCTTGTAGAAGGAACTCGAGATGAAGTTACTAACAAAATTCCTATTGTACTGAATATAGAAGATGATCCAAAAACATACAAAGAAGCTATGACTTCTAGAGATTCTGCTTTTTGGAAGGAGGCAATTAACGATGAAATGGATTCAATTTTATCAAACAATACTTGGGTATTGGTAGACTTGCCTCAAGGGTCAAAACCTATTGGCTGCAAATGGGTGTTTCGAAGAAAACGTAATAATGATGGTAGCGTGCAAAATTTCAAGGCTAGATTAGTAGCCAAGGGTTTTCGGCAAAAGGAAGGAATTGATTTCTTTGATACATATGCTCCGGTTGCAAGAATTACATCAATTCGAGTACTAGTAGCATTAGCATCAATCTATCAGTTGCATATCCACCAAATGGATGTCAAAACAGCCTTCCTTAATGGTGAACTTAATGAAGAAGTTTACATGGAACAACCAGAGGGTTTTATCCTTCCTGGAAATGAGAGAAAAGTTTGCAAGTTAACAAGATCATTATACGGATTAAAACAAGCACCAAAACAGTGGCATGAGAAATTTGACTCGATTATACTTCAAAATGGATTCACATATAATAGTGCAGACAAATGTATATACTCCAAGTTTACAAAGGAATATGGAGTAATAATTTGTTTATATGTAGATGACTTATTAATATTCGGTACTAACATGAAAGGAATACAAGACACCAAGAATTATTTAACTTCAAAATTCAAAATGAAAGATTTAAATGAAGTTGATACAATTCTTGGTATAAAGATTAATAAAGTTATTGGGGGCTATACATTAAATCAGTCACATTATATTCAGAAAGTGCTCCAGAAGTTTGGGCATCTAAAAATTAAAGATGCCAATACCCCAATAGACTCGAGTATCAATCTTAATAAAAATGAAGGAAGATGTATTGCTCAACTCGAATACGCAAGCGCTATTGGAAGTATAATGTATGCAATGCATTGTACAAGACCTGACATAGCATATGCAATATGCAAACTTGCACGATATACTAGCAATCCTGGTATAGATCATTGGAAAGCAATTGAAAGATTACTTGGTTACCTAAAAAGGACCAATAATCTAGGACTTGTTTATAATGGATTTCCAAGTGTATTAGAAGGATACACTGATGCAAGTTGGATAACTAGCGCCGGTGATAATAAATCTACTTCGGGTTGGATTTTCACGTTAGGTGGAGGTGCTGTTTCTTGGGCATCAAAGAAACAAACTTGCATTTCGCACTCCACAATGGAATCAGAATTTATAGCACTTGCTGCTGCCGGAAAAGAGGCAGAATGGCTACGAAATATGTTACTAGATATCAAGCTATGGCCAAAACCAATGTCAGCCATATCATTACGATGCGATAGTCAGGCTACTATGTCACGAGCATATAGTAACATATACAATGGAAAGTCAAGACATATAAGTCTTAGACATGAGTATGTTAGACAAATAATAAATGATGGAATAATTACTATTGTCTACATAAGATCTAGCGATAATTTAGCAGACCCATTCACAAAAGCTTTGACTAGGGAAATGGTAAGATCCACGTCAGTCGGAATGGGACTTAAACCTTGTATTAATCAATGATAGTGGAAACCCAACCTTAATATTAATTACTTTAATTTTAAGGTTTAATGGGTAAAAACAAATTATCATATGATTGGGAAAACACTAAATCAAATTAGTGTAAACTGTTACAGGTATAAAGAGGCTGAGTTCAAATAACTCTTAATAAAGTTCCAGTTAGTCTGGTAACAGAGACATCGAAAAGGAAAAGGAACTTTACCTTTATGAACTTGGAAGTGGTGCCGCTTCTAAACAAGAGTTCTAAGGTTTACTCTTGCAAAAGTTCATTAAGCTGGGATGGAGCACATGGCCATAACGGTGCTCACAGGTAGGGAAATTTATTGGAAATTGAAATTGCGTGTGTAGTATTTCCTACTTTATAACCCAAGGAGACTTGGTTTAAGTTGAGACCACCAAGCTCTTCTTTAAAGTCCTGAAATATTTACACTAATATATGGTTTAATCGAATAGATACCACATATGATGCGCAGTTTCTAACTAAGATAAAACTGAATATCATCAATAAAACAATCTTGTGGGGGATTGTTGTGAAAGATTGTTTTAGTGAAGGGAACAAGTCCCACATCACCAAGTTATTTGGACTATTCCAAGGTATATATGATTGCCTTGAATATGATTATGTGAATTAAATGACTTGGGCTTGAATAAGGGGCTTGGATGGGTATGCATGTGGGCTTGGTTGGGCCTATAAATATTACTACGGTCAAAAGATTGGCACTTGGGCACTTGGGGCACGTGGGCGCGTGCGTGACCGTACGGGAGCGGCTTGACTGTTGGCAACGGTCATGTTTTTTGAATTCAAACAGACGGACGCGTCTGTTTGTACGCAACTGCTTCCGAACGGTGGTGCCTGCTTCGCAACTATATATGCATCCTGTTTCTTCTCTTCGAATTCACTTTTCTCCCTCCTCTCTGTTTTATCTTTTGTTTTTCTTTCCAGTAAGAACTCCCGAATAACTCACAAACATTGCTAAGTTTATGAGTTTGGTTTTGTTGTATCCTGGGAAACAATCTGCCGTTCAACCTATTAGCAAACTCGATCCGAGTGGGGGCAGATATTGTTTTAAGGAAAGCGATCTCGTGCCTCAAAACCATACCGATCTGATTCAGTGATTTCTCAACAGGTCATTATACTTTTACGGCTGAAATGGCATACTCTAATATTGCTTTCACGGACAATGATTTAAATTTTATGCAAGTCAGTTGCTTCTGGCTTCTTTAACTGTCATTTCCTTCCAAAATTACTATCTTTTTAGTCCGTTTACCAGTTTCATTCTACCTTCTCTGTTTAGAAGACCATAACTGAATATATTTTTAGTTTTCAATCTTGTGACTGAAATCGTAGCTAGTGGGATTCTAGCGACTAACTGGATTCTAGCAAAATATTGGTCTGTATGGATCATCCATTCTATAGAGTATTCATAGTTCTGTTAAATATGGTATGTGCGATCTGTTTTTGTTGGCATTTATATTTTAGAGAGCTACATAATTTGTTCACAAAACCAATTGGTTAATGTGAACTATAGCTTCTTAGTATATATCCAGGATTCTAGTTGAACATTTCCCGATGTGGGACTTATATTTTCATCAGTTTTGTAATTGTGGTGGTGCATTCTGGAACCTCTTGCATATTAGATCCTTAAAGTAGGAAATATTGGTACTTCGAATCCAATCTCTAAATTTTAACAAACAATAGAATCAAAATACAAAGTTATCATCACAAAAGGCTATATAGCTGATCATAAATCCCGACAAAGATTAAGATATATCAGGCGGCTTGCATTGTATATGACGTGCAAATCGAAGCCATCTTATTGCACAATAGATAGCTTTTTGAACATCAAATATTTATCGGAAATGCTAATGTACCCGAACTTAAGTTTGTCAGATCTTGCGAAACAATATTAGCCGTATGAATTGCGTGAGTTCCCTGATTTTAGCTATTATGTGTATGTAAATACGCAGCTGCCCCTTGAATTCAGCTAATTTTAGTAATTCGCACTTTTTGACAGAATTTGTTTCGGGCGTAGCAGCAATTCCCTTAGAGATATGCTAGAATACCCGAAATTTTTTTTTGTCAAAAACTAAGAAATAGGGGTAATTCCGGAATTTAGGGGTGGTAAGCATTGAATTTATGGGGGTATTTGTCTAATTCAAGGGGTGGATCTCCTATTTTTTTGTCTCTGGTGTACTTTTTGACAAAAAGCTTTTTTGTCATAGTAGCATTTTTTGAATATTTATAGGACATATTTCTACCTGTATAAAAAATATTCTTATAATTTAATGGATGACATATTTAAACGATGATTAAATTCAGAATCTTTGTATATCTTGCATTCTTAATAATGAAATGCCGAAAGAAAGCCATCAAAATTGCACAAATATTGAAAGATTTGATAGTTACATTATTTGTCTTACATGTATAAACTTCAAAAAATTAATTGGTTTGTGTGGTACAAAATGCACAACACAACGGAAGCAACCAAAATTGTAAGATAATTTTATACATTTAATATTGGATACCATATATCTTCATGGAATATCATTTTAATTATGCAGCACGAGTCATTTTAGAGAGAAAAAATGAAGTCAAAAAAAAAAAAAAAAGTGACTTATATATTGAGGTTTTTCAAAATTTTGATTATATTGTAAATTGTACAATTTAAATTTTAAATCAAAACAAGATCTAAAATGCTTTTGATTTTTTAGGCAAATCATAAATTAAGGCTGCACACAACTCATATCCAACCCACCAACCCGACCCAACCCACATAAACCCAACGCAATCCATTTTAGTTCGGATTGGATATGAGTTACAATTTGTAACTCATACTATATACGGATCGAGTTTAATATTTTGTTCAACCCAACCTTATTTTAATTCAATTCAACCCTATATTAAAAAAACTAAATTAATATTTGTCCCCTTAAAATTGGAATAGTATAATTATAGAATAAAGTTTATCTATTCTATAGTAAATATACAAAAAAACATATTTCATGTCAATCCAAACTAGATAGAATTTGGCAAATATAGTTTAAAGAGCAATTTAATATATCTTAAAATGAAACACTTGTTCTACTATGTATTAAACTGAAGATTTCATATGATGTGTTTTACAATGAAATTTTAATAAAATATATCTTATAATAAATCAGTTATTGTAAATGCATCATGCTAACAAAAATGTGATTTATTATATTGAATATTTTAATAATATTATTTTTAAAAAATTCCTCATAGTCTCATTTTTTATTATTATATTAAAGCAACCCAACTCAACCCTATTAAACCCGACCCAATCCATACTTCAACCCAACCCCTATCCAACCTCATAGAGGGTCGGATATGGGTTGAACTACCTTAAACCCATACCTATGCAGATCGAATGTAACATTTGGTCCAATCCGACCTAATCCATACTTTGTGCAGTCCTATCATAAATTACCATTACAAGCTTAGCAGTCAGTTTTTCAATATATTACCCTTTGGCCTTTGCCATATGATATCCACCGGTCATTAACGATAATAGCATGTGATTTCAACCTACCGGTAAAAATAGCATGGTAATTGTATCTACAAAATGGCAGCGATCTCCATTGCCATAAAACCCTATTAGTGAAATTTGTCGGTTTATCAAATAGTGAATGATATAAAACTACGAAGCTACATCCTAATAAAATGAAATATAGTTGTTAATTTGATAATTTTATTAGCATTGTGAGCTGGTTCAAAATATTATTTAAGAAGATTTTCAACTTTTTCATATAAATCTTCTAGCGATTGATGTGTGTATCCAGATTGGAAAAATAGGAGAAAAATTAATACAACAGTAATTAATATGGGCTGAATCACGATATATGCTAATACTAAAACTTCCTACACATTTCAAGTATGTTGAACTGATCTTATTTTGTAAACAATTAATATTCAATTTTTTGAATTTGAGTTATAATATTCTATCTTTTAACATGTGCAGTTTGCAGTTTGCACTCAGTTTTACATCTTTTACATACAGGAGGTGTTACGGTAGTACTTGTTTATTTTTTCTATACATAATGTATTATATTTTGTATTGATCATTTTGTGTTGCACATACAGAATATTTGTACTGTATATTACGCGATATAGCTGTCAACAAATACTTTCGGATGCAGATAGTGTTATATCATACCTATATTCGAAATCATTTTCGGATATTGGATATCCGTGGATACGGACGGATATCGGATAATTATATTATCCACCAACGATCGATAAATCAAGAAATATAAATGATTTTTTTAGTTTAAAATAATTAATTTTCAATTCCATTGATCACAAAAGTGTTAAAAATGAATTCTATATGATGAAATTAAATAGATATGAGTAGCTAATATGCGTTTAGTGCATAGAATATAAACCTTTGGCTTAGTAAAACAATAAATCTCATTTATTGTACTAAAATAAATGTAATTTTGAGCAAAATGTTAAAAAAAAATAGACGGATAATTTTTGGATGCGGATATCTCTGTACTCGTATCCGCATCCCTTTTTTTGGATATCGGACATTTATCAGTTTTTTAGATACGGATGCAGATGGATTTCAGATTTTTCGGGTATTCATTAACAACCCTACAACGCACTTGCCATTGGACTCTTCCTATTGTTGTGTTTATAAGGACTGTATGGATATTTGTGGTAATGTGCGCTTTTTGGATCTTTGACAATTTTCCCTTTTCCAAAATCAATCTAACAAATATTCATTTTTTTGAATATGTACAGATAATATTTCTCTGTACTCTACTTTATTTTCAAAATAAGATGCATCATCAATGTACGAATCATATAAATGTTAAAAAGTTTTGGTTAGGAACATGAATCGTTGCAATACCTTGGGAGCAAACTTCTATGAAACAGAATTTCAGTAGAAATACCTTTGTAGTATATATCCTGTTAGTATGACATTAAACATATTGGTCACAAAAATCTAAAATGAAAGTTGCATTGTCAAGGAGACAAAGGAGTACAACACTTTTACAAAGTTTCGAACTGACATATTTAGGTTAGTCCATCATTCCATTATTTTCCAATTCCACCTGTCTAAAACTAAGAAAAATATAATTATTAATTTTTGTCGAAATGCTTGGCTGTCAACATATTTTCATCCTCTTTCTTAAGTTCAAATCATAATGGAAAAATTTTGAAGGCACAAAAACAAATAAATCATGTTTATGTTTAACTAATTTCCATTTACTTAAAACCTACTTTGTTGAAAATTCCAACATGATTCAGAAAATTTAAAATATATATTAACCTATTTCACAATCGAACATTGTAAAGCCTAACTGTATATGAAGAAGAAATTTCTTTGTTGGAAATAAAGATCCATCCCATATTTCCAAGTTACATAGGTCAAAAACCTCTCTCAAAAACATGTTTTAAATCATTTTCATATTTTTAATTTCTTTTTTTAAACCATTTTTTTTGGAAGTTAACTCTAATTTTTAGTCACATCCTTGTATAATCAAAACAAATTTTTTTTCTTGATTTTTCATTTTGAAAAAAAATATTTGGATAAAACTCTAAATATTTGTTGATTTTGCAAAGCTCTTTGTCAAAGTTTTATGCAAATATGATGCAACTTATAAAGAGATTTTCTTCTCAGAAAAAAAAAACTTATTTTTGAGAAGAAGGATGTGTATTTTGAAAACTTAAGTGGGTACTTCAAAATTTTAAATTGATTCAATTTTCGTTTTCTTTCTTTGTTCATTCTGATGAAGATTGATGGTAAAAATATAAGCATTTTCATTCTGGTTTCCATGACTCTGAGAATAAGAGGTGTAGGTTCGATTTAAAGAGTTAGGTTTACCCTTGAAAGTACATGAAATGAATTTATGGGGTGGAATTTCCTTTTGCAAAATTATTGGATGGATTTGTGAAGGCTCCATTTATGAGGGGTTATGAAATCCAACGCTTGCGGGATTTTGTGTTGTAATTTTAGTCGTTTCATTCAAACCACCAAATTGATGGTTTCTGGTGGTGTCTCGTATATTTTTACTTTAAAGTCACCCTCTTTAAACAGTAGTTTTAACTACTTCGAATTAAAAACATAGATTTGAAATGTTTCCTTGTATCTTTTCGGGAAATGTTGTGTAGGCTTATGCAATTTGCCTTTCTGTTGTAATATTTTTCTTGGAAGCTTTGCCATTTCGTTTTAAGTTGTACTTTTAGTCGTAGCAACCTGGTTTGGTATTGAGTGTTGTTTGTATGATTGTTTTAGACATCACCACCCGTGTTTTGCAGCAGCTGTGTTGCATGTCATTTGTGGTCACCAGTTTGTATTTAAATACTATGTGAATGATAGAGAGTTAGCAAAATATGATAGAAAATGAAATATGTGGGGAAAATCGGGGAACATTAAAGTTGATGTAGTATTTGAAGTGAAACAGAATACTTTTCATATATAATATTAATTTTGGATGTTTAGAGTCATTTCGCAATTGTAGGATGATTTTCGTATACCATGAAAATAAAACTCGGAGCATGCTTTTATATTATTTGTTTAGGGGGATTAGATATTGAAAAATAAAAATAAAAAGAGACTAAACAATACTTCCTTACGTATCATTACGTATCATGAGCTGGTAGTCCTAGCTTTTTAATTCTTCAAAAATCAATTGACAGAAAATAGTGCTGCTTTAAAATCCGATTAAATCGTATACCTAACTTTAGTTCCTCCACCATGGTTTGAACGAAGATGATGAGGAGAAAGCAATCAGATGCCAATGTAATGGCGTAAATTTTGGAAAGGTAAGTTCAATCGGTTTTTCTTTTTCTTTTTTTAAATCAGTTGTTTTGATGAACATAAAATGATGGAGAATTGCAATGTATACTAATGAAAAAACGTTGAGATTATAAAGTTATTTTTGGAATTTTTGTTTGTTGTTTTAAGAAGAGACTAATTTATTTTGTCCTCATATGATAATTCTAAAATAAATTAAAATTGTAACTCTTTAATTAAAATTCATAGTACTTATATTTTTTCCCCCTCTATTATATCGTTATTTATCAATAAGCCAGTAAACGAACAAGCTTCCAGAAAGCATCTGTGATACAATAAATCCTCATTCCAATCAGAATTGATACATGAACATGACAAAAAGAATACATTCATGCATCATTAATTGGAGTATCAACTACTCTTCATTTCGTACTTATATCCTTAGATTGTTAACATTTTGACAAACAGCACTTTCATTATATCGTAGAATGATACTTTGAATTTACTATATTATTTACTACAAAATAGCTTGTACGGTTGTGATTAAAATAAACGAAAAAAGAGACTCCAAAGTTAGTGTCAATGAAGCTCTTGCAATACAATAGGAAAAAATCGCTCGGTTTGTTTCTTTCAGTTAAGCATAGATGATGTGATGTCGTAAACGTGTAAATTACGGGATGTGGTTGTCACGCAATTTGGAAAAAGCTAAGCTGGATGTAGTTGTGGTTAAAAATTTGGCCTTTAAAGAGAAAGAAAATAGCTACCTTACCTAGGGCCCGTTTGATCTTTCTTCTTTTGAATTTTTAGTTTTCCATAGAACAAAATTTATGATTCTTCTTCTTAATCATGTGACGATAACAGACAATTAAAGTGATTTTTCTTTGTGTCTTTGTTATCTTTCAAAATAAAAAAAACTGAATAAGCTTATTCTCTGTTTTACATGTTTTTTTTTTTTTTTTTTTTTTTTTTTTTTTTTTTTTTTTTTAAGAATTATTTGTTTTTTAACGATAGCTACAATATACGCATATTTGTTGGCAAAGATACAAGAGTAAAATTTACAAACCAAGAGGAATCAATTCTTGCCACATCATTTGAAATGCTTGTTTCAATGGTGTTTTTATTGATTCCCATCTACCATGGAAAAAAAAGGAAGAAAAACAGTAAAATCATAACTTTATATAGGAATTAGGGAGAAAAAAAAAAAAGGATAGTCAGTGCTGAAATCAAAACTTATGTAAAAAATAGGAAAAAAAGTAGTCTGGCATTTATATAAACCGCATAACTGTTAATTCTATAGTTTCTTTTGCCGTTGGTTTTATCCAGCTTCTAGCAATTTTCTTTTAGGAAACAACAGGGAAATGAAATTGCAAAGGACGTGCCGTTGTGTAGGGCCTGTAGGCATGTACAATGGTGAAGAAATGACTAATTTAGTAATTTGTCCTCTAGAATTTGAGTTTGGCTGAATGAGCATTTATGCAACTTCAAAAGCTTCAGATTGACATAGTTCTGATATAAAGCTTTTTTCCGCAGGAATCATGTAGTAATCTGATTTGCAATATACATTCCGATTTAGATAATAATTCTTTCTCCTTTTTTTTCACATTATAATGTTATTTAAATTGGACTGTCTAGTGCAAGATCAATCAGCTTCCAAGTATGTTGCATTTTGCAATACAGATTGTCATTGAACAACTTCCTCCTGAATAGATGACTAAATGAGATTCTACAGTGTCTAGATTATTTGTCAATCATAAGATACATTCGATAAAACTTCGTGCACCCGGCTTTGAAAAACTTTAGAAGAATCAGATGTTTAATCTCTCTTGAAAACCGTGATCATGATTTACGATAGCATAGAGCAGCGTTTTCTGCATTTTTATTGTGCGGTGCTAATGACACCATAATTTACTCATCCTATTACTACAACTAATAAATTAAAACATATTAAATTCTTTATGCTTCCTAATATCACATTGATCTCCTAATCTCTCTCAACCATTGATTACCAAAATAATCACGTATTCAATTTTAATCTAAAATCCTAATTTGTTCGTTTCTAGACCTGTTCACGGCAAGAAAGCGTCGTTCAATTAATGTCATTCATGTTAAATACACCCAGTGTCATCTTCAACCAAACTGAAATTAGGGTTAATAACTTACTTGATTGAGTCAATTGGGGTTGAGACGACGATACATTTGCAACTTTCTTCCCCGGCATTAGCGGCATCGAGTGATTTCACAATGATCCGAGTTAAATTTAGGGTTTTCGAAAGAGAAGATTGGACGAATTGACACTGAGAGGGAGAAATAGATATAAACGATGATAGCCTCTATTTTTTAATGTGAGGTATTAGGAAGAGCGAAAGAATAATTTTTATGGTATTTTTTAGTTGTGATAATAGGAAGAGTAAATCGGGGTGTCCTTAGCACCACTCTTTTTATTTCATTAGCTATTCCTGGATTATAACGAAGATGTGTAAAATTGGTGCATTTTTCTTTAAAGGCAATTAGCAATAGAATAATGTGATGCAAATATTGATACAATCGTTTGCGGTTTAGTCCTATGTTTGCGTTAAGGCAACTCCAACAAAAGCATAGAAATCCAAAAATGTGAAATGTACACGCAATTTTAGCCCCAACAGAAGTTACATTCCTCTGAAAGTTCCGATTTCTGGATGGAAAGTTTCAGAATGTGTAAATCCTTCGGGAGTTTGTTCAACAAACGCCTAGATTCAGGCGTTTGTTCAAAAAACGCTAGGGTATAGATGTTTGTTGAACATACGCTTGGAGTCAGGCGCATGTTCAACTGACGCGTTAGTTAATTACCCTCGGCTGAATGTGTTAGTAATAATTAATATACCTTTATTATTTATTTTATGGTAGGTTATGAAGATTTCTTTGGAAGTATTTAAATTATTCACGTCGACGCAGAAATTTAGACACCAAAATATAATTAAACGAAAACGATAAATGGTTATAAAAGCTTAGGATACATGGTTTCACTAATTGTTAACGGATACATAGTTTCACCAAACGATTAACGATTACAGTACAAGATTAGAAATACTAAAACAATGAAAAACCACAGCTAAACATAAATAGTTTTACTGACTTCCAACAAAGTTCCAAAGATGGTCTGTTAAATCATTCTGCAGTCTTCGATGAATGTGAGCATTTCGGTAGGACGTTTGGCTTGCTACGTGAAACTCTAGCTCTAGTTCGCTTCCAATCATATTTTCGCGCCAAATCTCAGGTGGTGGTGCAACGCTGTCGTAATTGAAATCATCTTGCATGTCTCTTTCATCCTCTATAATCATGTTATATAAAATAACACAAGTGTTCGTTATCCTAGTCATTTTAGCTGAGGACCAAAGTTTGCATGGATTACTGACTATGGACGGATTGAAGAACGCCAAATGCTCTTTCGACAACCTTTCTTTGTCCTTCTTGCATTGCTGCAAACCTTGCTTGTTTATTGTTTTGTGGGTTCGGTATTGTCTTGACAATGGTGCTCCATAGTGGGTATATATCGTCACCTAGATAATATCCATGGTCGTACATGTTTCCCTCTAACGTAAAATGATATGGAACTGATCTACCGTTTGCCAAATTGTTAAACAACGTTGAACGTTCAACCACGTTCAAATCATTGTTCAAACCCGACATTTCGAAAAAAGCATGCCATATCCATAGGTCGTAGGACGCTACATCTTCTAGTATAATAGTTGACGTATGAGACTTACCTTGATAAGCTCCAGCATATGCTTTTGGACAATTCTTCCACTCCCAATGCATGCAGTCTAAGCTACCTAACATTTCAGTCCATCCTCAACTACCACGCATATACATTAAAATTTCAATATCGGCTTCATTTGGTCTAGGCAAGTATTGGTTACCGTAAACGTCTACGATTGCTTGGAAGAAATGGTCAAGGCATTCTAATACTGTGCTTTCCGCCATTTTCAAGTTTTTGTCTTGAGCATCAGCGGGACCTCCATATGTTATCATACGCAGTGCAGCTGTCATCTTTTGAATTCCAGTGAGCCCCATTATAAAAGAAGCATTGCGTTTGTAGATAAAGTACGAATCATGTTGTTTAATACAATCAATGATTCGAAGAAACATAGGACGCCTCACTCATAATCTCCTCCTAAACTCTTGAGCTGTGTACGTTGGATTTGAAACAAAATAGTCTTCCATTAGTCTTTCGTTGTGCCGCGAGTGATGTCGATTTTTATATCGACGCCCTACAATAGAACCACCATGTTCCTTGCTAGATTCGCCATCTACATGTCGTGCAGCTATTAACTCCCTTTGTCGATGAAAATGATCGCCCACCATAATATCATGTTCTTCGTCATTGTCAATATCATCGAACAAGAAACACGCTTCTGTGGACATTTTTGACTCTTGAAATATTTGAGACTGTACGCAGAATATTGAATAATGTTTGGATAATAGATGTTGTAAGTGTTCCTCCTAATATACATAGTTTTTCTTCATTATAGTGGTCTTCATTGGTTACCGCACTCTGTTCTTTATTGGATACCGCATTCTGGTCTGCCTTGGTTACCACACTCTGGTCTTCATTGGATACCGCATGATGGTCTGCATTATATATCACATTATGCCTTGCATTGGATACCGCGTTCTGGTCTGCTTTGGTTAACCCGCATGATGGTCTGCATTGGATACCGCATTAAGCCTTGCATTGGATACCGCGTTCTGGCATGCATTAGTTACAACGCTCTGGTCTGCATTGGATACCGCATGATGGTCTGCATTGGATACCGCATTATGCCTTGCATTGGATACCGCGTTCTGGTCTGCCTTGGTTACCACGCTCTGGTCTTCATTGGATACTGCATGATGGTCTGCACTGGATACCACATTGTGCCTTACATTGGATACGGCAAACAGGCTTTATTGGATATTATATTCTGTCTTTTTTGCGTTATTAAATACCCCCTTGTCTCTTTTCCTCTTGTCATTAAGATTTACTTGTGTTGAAGAATAGTGCAGAAGGTTTTTAAAATAGTAAATTGGTTTGCATGTTTCTTTTTTCATTTATTGTTATGTTCTCTATAGGTTGTCAATATTAACTGATTTATTTTTATGACCTACTTTACATGTAGATCAACATGGCTGAATGGGAGGTCGAAGATGAAACCATGAATCAAATGTACAATGAGTACGTACGGAATAAGCAACCAGTCGAAGATGTTCAAGTCAAAGCTGCAGAAGCGGAGTCAGAACTCTTTACTGCCACCCAACCAAACGTAGCAGTCCAACGTATGGGACTGGTTCAAAAAACCCACAATGCTCGGTTGAAGGAAGTACTTGCTCGACAAAACCCAGATAAGTGAAGCTCCAGCATGACGGGTCGTTCGGTACTATGTTATTGCGGAATCGAATGCAACGTTCTTGTTTCTTAAAGTCAGACGAATGCATGTCGTCGCTTTTATGGTTGCAGAGCATACGTTGACGCGTAGAATCATCAAGGTCTGCAATGTTGTAATTTTTTTGTTGGGTCGATCCACCGTTAACGAATAGGGGTGTTCAATACGCACTTGAGATGCAAGCTGAGGTTAGTCGCTTGGAACGAATGAATGTAGCGGTGAAGGCTGAAATGCTTCATGGGTGCTACGTTGTATCCAGAAACTATGGATCCTAGTGTTGATTTCTAAGTTGTAGTTATTTCCTAATTAACAAGTGTGTTGTATCTTGAGATGTAGTAGTTATTTCCTAATTTATTTGCAATTTCGTTGGAATTTATTGTTGTATCCTAAGTTTGGTTTTTTCATACATAAAAAGTATTATATCCTAAGTTGTCAAATATATTATGCTCCAAAATTAATAAAGCTGTAATACATCAAAGTATGTTTTTTCTGACAACACATATTAAAGTATCACTGACATAAAACAGTTCGAATGGACTACAAATACGTATAGATCAACAATGGCTTTATTAAACTGTTTGAAATATTTATAAGCAACGCTATCTGGTACACATTGTGCTGCCTATAAATTGTTTCGTTTCTCATTCTGAAATATTACAGCTAAACTCCTAAAGGAAAATGTCCATCCCAAATTGGTCTGCTACTGAGTTACTAATACTTGTGGAAGCTTATATCGAGTTTGATAGAAGACACGAGATTATGTTGCAAAATGGGGGAGGCGTAACACATGAATTGTTTTGGATAATGATCCAAGACATTTACAACTCCCATCCTGAATGCTCGTCGTGGAGGTCCACTATAGATGTTCATAAGACTCATGGCGCATTTTGGGATGAACGTCATCGTTACCACGAGATAATCGAGTTGGTGGAAGACGACAATATATTTCAAGCATATACACCTGCATTTGATGCACGTTACCAATTAGAATATGGGAGAGATTTCATTGGTCATGAAGCTTATGAAGTTCACTACAGCTGGGTAACACACTCCGGCACTGATTAAGTTGTAATTGTTTAAATTTGAAGTTTGTCGGGCTAAGTGATGTTTAGCATACTTATATCGTGAAGTATCGTGAATGTATCGTGAATGTATCATGATAGTTTATCGTGAATGTATCATGTTAATGTATCGTGATTGTATCATTGAAACGCTTAGGAAATAGTGTAGGATAGTACGTAAAGCAGATTCGCTCCAGTACAAAGTAAGGTCTAAAAGTGTAGGACAACAAGTAAAGCAGATTCCCTATACTGACATATCCCATCACATATTGTTTTATTATTTGAATTATACATTCCAGTACACAAAAGGGTTAAAAAAACACGCCAATACACAAATTAAAATTTTCAAACTAGGGTCTCATCCACATGAGCATTATTGGTCATAAATCCAGTGACCGCTCACATCATGCCATTAATAAAAGCAGATTCCCTATAGTATTACGTCAATCGAGCCAGTAATAAAAGCAGATTTCCTACGGTATTACGTCAATCAAGCCAGTAATAAAAGCAGATTCCCCACAATATTATGTCAGGCTAAACAATGTTGGGAAGAACGTAAAGCACAGTCGTACCTATGAATGGTTACATCATTATTAGTTTTATTCATTTGTACACTACGCAGCTATATATCTCTGTCAAATTACTCACAACTTACCTCACTCCAACAACTTTTTTTCCAACTACCCTGTGCTTTCCAACAACTATGCCTTCTTGGCCATCATCTCTAGACTCTGATGAACATATGAGACTTCAGGAGCTTGCTGACAGATTCCAGTTTTTAAACCAAATAAGACCACAGGTTGAAGCACCGTCTGAACGGTGGAACGTACAACCTCCACATCAAGCTCAAGTACTAAATGTTCAACATTCGTATGAACATTCGGTTGTTCAACCATGGCAAGAAGTAGAGGTATATTGAGTACCACCTGTTCAAAATTCTTATCCAGTTTGTTGCTACTACGGTTATGCGGTTAAAGTTGTGGTTCGAGCAGATGGCAATAATATTGAGCGGTGCATGCAAAAATGTCCATCCTATCCAAACGGATGCAATTACACGGAATGGATATATGAACCTTTGTGCCTAAGGGGAATAGCATATGCGAACGAACTCGAATGAGAGATTAGACGTCTCCATAATGTTATTGAACAATTGCGCTTTGGCCTTAATGATTAGGTGATTTAAAACAGCGTTAGACTTCCTTAAGATTTAATGTAACATGTACTTTGGGTTAACTAACTATTTCTTACGTCTGCTTTGATGTTTTAGTTGGCATCTATTATCATTAGTTGTATCTTTATAATCATGACCACTTCTCTCTATTTGATTATTAGTTGTATCATTGTAATTATTAGTTGAACTACTTGTATCATTAACATAATTTAATTGTAATCCTTTCTACTAAAAGTGGTTAATTAAATTTTAAATAAATGTTTCTGGCGTTTGTTCAACAAACGTCGTGCTCCTGGCGTTTGTTCGACAAACGCCTGGGTTCCTCGTGTTTGTTGAACATATGCGAGGAGTTCGGCGTTTGTTAAACAAACTCTAGGCTATCAGGTGTTTGTTGAACAAACACCAGAAACATTTACTTAAAATTTAATTAACCACTTTTAGTAGAAAGGATTACAGTTAAATTATGTTAATGATACAAGTAGTTCAACTAATAATTACAATGATACAACTAATAATCAAACAGAGAGAAGTGGTCATGATTATAAAGATACAATAATTAATGATAATAGATGCACCTGGTTCCAAAAACTGTTGGAGAATTTAAGCATTCCAACTATTCGGAGTGTGGAAAATCGCATTTCCACACCCGAATAGTTGGAGTTGCACTTAGAAGTTGGCATTAACAATCAGAGTTCTTTTAAAAAGAGCTAAAAGTGAATGAAGTAAATGTAGAAAAAGCAATTAAATAGAGTAAAACAATAGAAAAAAGAAGACAACTATTTATTGTGATTTTACATTGAAAGATTTATGTTCGTTTAGATGTTTCGACCACATTGTTGCTGAAATTCGATATTTGCAAGGTTCAGATCTGTAGGGATTCGAAATGTACGGAATACTTAAGAAAAACAAAGAGTCAAAAAGTCAATTTTCATCCAAGACAACTGATATTAAAAATAGATACGAGCTTGTATTGTTCTTAAATTTCTTCAGGAAAGTTGCGGGTTGAAGACAGAGTCATCATAAGAAGATGAGCGCTCAACTCATCAATGATAGAGATCATACCGATCCCCTAATTAATGAAAATGGTGGTGCGGATCCTTTGGTAGTCTCTCGTAGTAGCCTGCTTCATGATTTCATACATAACGAAACAGAGTGGTTTCGAATGAACTTGTTTTTATGCTGCTACGCCACGTAGTAATATCTATCCCGTGCATATGAATGACTAAGTGAGGGATATGTACCAATACCTATGATTGAGGAAAAGATAGGTATTGAACCCTTGTCTATAGATAGTGAAAATTCTCACTTAAAGCATATTATTAGCTGTTTTGTTGAGTTCACTTGATTGTTGTCTCATAATATGGTCAATGCTTGATATCGAAATCTTCTGATCACCGCTCTGGATTGTGTGTCTTGATAGTTGTCAAGTTTTGTTTAGTTAGTTGGATATAGCCAGGCCAAAAGTTTGGAAAACATCTTATAAATTAAAATTTTGTGTGTTTTTTTTGTTTATTTTTAGAAATTCTTTGCTGCCACGACACACGACTCTATATGACTTTGTGAAATATAATAAACAATAAACTGGTGTTTGATTTATTTTATGTTTTGAGTTTTCAACATTTATTATAAAAAATGAGAAGAGTGTATAAACGACGATAGGGAAAAAAGATGGAGTGCACTATGGTTTATGGATATAGATGTTGGAGTAATGATTGAAAGAAGAATTATCTTTCATCCTTCCATTATTTTTCAACGTCTTTTTATGATTTATGAAACAACGTCTTTTTACGATTTCTATGTGTCGTTTACACTTTTGTATGAACGTAAATTCAAAATGTAACTCAACCCACCGATTCCCAACAGTTTCCTCTATTTTGGCTTTTATTTTCTTTATCTGAGTGCTTTTCCTCCTTGTTCTAGGAAGGAAAATGTTGACATGCCTTTTTGTCAAAGCAGTCACACGTCAGGTATTTGGTGAGCGACGCGCTCATGCGTCAAAAAGCACAAAGAAATTGGGTCGAAGTCGCGTCCCAAACACATGGAAACCCGAAGCCTCTATCAGATGGCCCCTGTCGGGCCCAATGGACTCTTTGTCAAGCCGTGCTCTAAGACCAAGGCGAGCCGTCCAGCGGGTCCGGGAGCAGCGCCGGTGGGGGTCCGGGGCCCCACAGTCCTGGTGGTGATGGGCATCGCCCGATTCATTTGATTTTCTTCATGCCGGAAGCTCAGATTCCTTCACTTCGGACCAGCAAAACCGTAGATTCCTTCACTTCGTGTTTAGGAGCTTCAATGCACTGAAACGACGGGATTTCAGCACCAAGAAGATCGCCTCTTCCTCCTCAAATTTCGCACCCCCGGTGAGATTCGAAATTTCGTACCCCTCGGGGGTACGAAATTTCGAATCCCCTTGTGAGGGGTCGAAATTTCGAGCCCCCCCAGGGGATTCGAAATTTTGAACCCTCTGAAGGGGTTCAAAATTTCGAGCCCGCGTCGTGGAGGCTCGAATTTCCTGCACATGACCTTGTTTGGGTGCGAAAATGGCTCTAGTGGGTCCCGCTGCTCACCTACTCCCACCTAACCTCCTTCCTATAAATACCCCAAGCCTTAGCCTTCAGATGGATCCTTCTCCCTTGGAGTTTTTGGACCTTAAGAGCTCCAAAAACTAATTAATGGCTTCCAACACCTCCAACATGGCCATAGGAGATGAGATAAGCAATTAAAACATGACATGCATGTTTTCCTTCAACACTTGAGCACTAGCATGCCTTGCTACACCGCCTCTAGACCTCTTGGACATTAAAGTTACCTTGCCCATAGTTGACCAAGTCAACGCTTTCCAACGAAGAAGAAGAAGGACAATTCATTCAAAGTTCATCATACATATAGCTTTGTACACAAACATTGTAACATCTTTTGTAATCGGTCAAAGATATGATGAATGAGAATTATAAAGTGGACGTAGGTGTTAGTGCCGAATCACTATAAAAGCTGTGTCTCCTTGTATTTACATTATTTACTGCTTATTCTGATAATTGTTCACACTCACCATTGGTTGTTGGCGTGCGACAATTTTGCCCGTCAACAGAAAATAAGGCTGGAATATGTATATATCCTTATCTTAAGCAGCACCCATTTCTACCCTTTGAAAGAAATTAGAATATATGTTGCTTTTCCAGACTTTTTTCCAGATACATAAAAATTAAACTAATTCTACGAAAAATCAGAAGATGTAACCACCAATTGTATGTGGCTAATAAAATATTTCAGAAGAAAGTCAAATTCTACCAATTGAAGTTGCTACTTTGTCTGAAAGACGCAGAGTATAGTTGTTTAATATCAGACTTAAAAATGATAAGAAATCTTTTTTTTGAAAAAAATAAAATACCAAGGATTTGTTTCTAATACATAAAAAAATGATAAGAATCATTAATATTAAATGAGATTTATATCAAGATAGGTACATGATACACAACCAGTGAACTTCTCCAAATTAACAATTCAACATTTCATTAAAAAATTATAATTAATTTGATAATCTGTGAATCTTAATATATTATAATGTTTTCTTATAACATGTCTTTTTTATGTTTCGAGGATGCAAATCTATTATCTTTGGAATATTTATTCAAAGCGACTTCTCCTAATAACTTGAGCTAGAGGTCATTCACTAATACATTAGAATATTAGATGATTACATTTGAATCGAAACTTAGTCCACATAAACGAAATGGGATCTTATGGAGGAAATTAGCAAGTGCATTCAGAAGAAATTTCATGTCCTTCTTTGTGTAATGACAAACTCTACTATGTAAACTTATTAAAACTTTATGTAAAGAAGTAACTGGTCCAATTATTGAACAAAATATCAAAAAACCAAGTGAGATTCTATGTGAACTTCGTAAAAATTTAGATCGTTTAAGTTAACTATAATGGTGGATGTTCAAAATGATTTTTTTATTCCTTTATTATCCCTTTTTAAGTGGCATCAGTAAATATATTGGTGGGTGTATATGGTAGCGGTCTTGAATATAATGAGCAAGGTTATTTAACATCAAAATTAAGCAGAAATTGAGAAACCCCGAGTCTCGATCGTTAGATCTTTTGTCTTTATATGAAAGGGTGGAATTCATAAGACGATTCAATGATTAATAACAATTATGTCACAATGTTGTGTATAAATAGATTTTTTTAATATAATATTAAATAAATTTATAACCATGTCAAAGTTTTAGTCAGTCAAGATCTGTGGTTATTACATTATATATGCATTATGTTAACTATAGCTTTATTGTGAATAAATTTTGGTATATTAGATAAGTCTGAAAATTTGAAATGTTAGTGGTACATGAAGTAGTCAGAGCAAATCCAATAGCATCAAATTAAGATTCTGTGTCACGGCCCGAAAAAAAAATTCGACGCTCGAATTTTCAACAATAATACATAATCCCATATTACTTATCAAAAATCCAAGTATCGAACCCTAGACTGTTAATAGAAAGAAGTTAGAGGATGAGAAATAGAAAGAAAGAAATTTAGAATAGAAGAAAGAAGAAGAACACATCAGAATCTCACAGCGGAACGAATAAGTATAATATAACAAATCTCTTTGTAAAAGAAACTGCATATATACATACCATTTATCAGAGTACAACATACATCAATCATAGCGGAAATACACTTATATAGCTAACGGTGAAGCCTCCTACTTCCAGCTCCTGAAACTCCAAGCGAAACTTAACCTGTAAATATACTCGGTCTGACCGGAGCACATGTGAAGCAAATCAAAATTCACCTGGATCAGTTTGGAATACTTCCAGTGATAAATTCATAGCACAAACAACTTGTTTAACTTTGAAAAATCCTTTTTGAAAGAAAAGGATAATAGTAAGACCAACCTACACATAAACACGGACGGTTTTCACCTTACTATAACCCAAAACATTTTTGAAATCAATATCTTCTCTAATATTATAATAGTATTTATCAAACCACAAATAAATAATAATCTAGCAGAATGCTTGCATCTCACGCTCTACATATATAGTATACAATAAAAAACGCAGCTCTTATTGGAGAATGGATTTCCTGGCAAGGTATGGGACCACCTTCCGACAATGTACCTCCGGAGATGAATACATTGGGGTTCAACAAGAATGTCTTGCAACCCAGCTCACACATGACCGGCCCCTCATTTCGCTTGAGGGTACCGAATATATCATTACCAGGTTGGGGGTCAGCCAACCGGACCGATAACATACATGTAAAATAAAAGGAACAACCGAAGGCATTTGATTTCTCCAGATCAGGTAATGATATACCCTTTTAATGGGTGCGACCCACATAGCCATGCTGCTTACCCGATTTTGTGCCATTCCCCGTTGATGAGGCTTGAGGTTACGTTTATCTCAATAATCAGCACATCTTTGAATGCCACATCGTCAGATCCATTAAATCATTAATTGACGTCCACAAATATACTCTGGGTGTTAAGCAAGAGAATTTCTCCGCCACCAAACTTGGTATATTTGTAAAAATCAACGTACATGATTTTTAAGGAAATACTCTGTCAGACATTCGTCCATACAAGTCATCCACGAACAAGATGAACCGAAGGCACTCTCCTACCACATCCTAGGTATCACCTTATAGATCAGTAGCGAGAAGTCCTTGTAATCCAAAGATTCCAGTCATGGCAGAATCACAGGTCATCATAACTCTGGTAGCTAGCCAGAGAAACTTAACAAGTAGTTCTTCCGCTCATGAAGATCAATGGTCTTCAATGCTCCATCTCGACCATCTTATGATATTTTCAACGTTACGTATTTACTGGTCGGAATGGGTTCGAATATAAATTCGATCCCGGTCTTTCCATACCAACAATCGATAAAAGGCCAGATTTTGATAGTCGGTTGTTTAACTATCAAATCGTAATAGTGTATCTAGGTGAATTGGCAGCTCAGGTCCTTTATATGAAATATTTCATTAAACCATTTCATCGATTTCTTATCATCGATTCCATAAATTTTATCTTATCAAAACTCTTTTGGTTTCGTTACTTTGAAAACATTTCTCAACACTCTTTTTATCAACTGCTCTTTTTGTTTCCTTTGTTTGGAAATATTTCCATATATCAACATCTTTTACTTTCTTCTATCGTGGAAAGGCCGTTTAATTATTCTCAAAAATCCTTTCCATACTCCTTTATATTTGAAAATATCGCTATAGCTTTATAAACATACTTTCCATTTCCTTTAACTTGGGACATCGTTTATATTCAACGACGTAGGTTTAACTACCAAAATCCTTTACTTATTTTCGTTAAAACATTCCACTTAATTCAGCTCTTATGTGAACGCATATTTTTAAAATCATCGTTTTGGTGAAACCCTTTTTTAAAACTTCGTTTATATGATTTGAATTAAATTCAAATCCTTTCCATGCTAATCCATTTCATAACTTAATTCCCTTTTGGAAAAGAATTCCAATCGTAATGTACTCGATTTAGTTATAATTAAATACAAGTAGTTATCTTTTCCGATTAACCAAAACTAGCATAGTTAATTCCTTTTAAAAGGTTATTTAAATAATGATAAATTATATTAATCGCAAATAACTCGGTAATCACTCTCCAACACATTACAAACTAATATCATCTCTCGATAATAGCGAAGCCATTCAACTTGGGGTATTCTAATTACCTCTCAGACCTTGATCGACAGCGTTCTTATCTTAAGATAGTACAAGTTTGCAATACCCAATTTCTGATACATCATTCCCACTCCCATTTAGTATGGCCTTATAAACCATTTCCTATTATTTGAAAACCCACTATACAAGTTACTTCCTTTTCCCCTATCGAGTAGGCTTTCCAATCTCTACCAATCAAATTCAATATGATTTTCATATCATATCTTATATTGGTCATTGACTTATAATCTCTTTACTTACATATTAACCCATTTAATATCCTTTTTGAACGAACCCATTTAGTCCTCTTCTAAGAAGTCCTATTTAACTCCCTTCACCTCTACTTAATAAAATCATGTCGGAATTCTCGTATTAGCTTATAAATCCCATCTACACTTGTTGATTTGAACTAAATTCAAATCCTTTTCATACTAATCTATTTTATAGCTTTTATTTCGTTTAAAGGAAAACTCCAAATCTTTTGAATGCTAATCCCTTTTATAGCTTTTACTTTGAAATCCCTTTTCGATCACCTCGCTTCTACTACATTCAAAGCTTAAATTCAATATGACTTTAGCAAGAGAGTCCTTTATTAACTTATGTTTATAAAATCCTGGGATTTACAACAAAATTCTTTTATAACCTTTACTTAGTTAGAATCTTCTTATAATTTGATTTTCCTTTTTAAAAGGAATGCCAAAAATGGAACAATAGCTATAATTATTATTAATATAATAATTAACTTTATTATTTACCAATTAGAAACAGTCTATTTCAATAATTAATCATTCATTAATTAACTTCATTATTAATTAAAGTTAGGATAATTAAATGATTTTACAAAGGTTATTCAATAATAATTAACTTTATAAATAAACAAACAATTCAATAATCACTTAAAATTTTAGTTAATCGACGATTAACTAACTTCTGCAATATTCGTTAAGTTAACGAATATTTTGAAAAATCATTGATTGGATTAATTTAAATCAAATTTAATCCAATCGTCAATTTCAAATTTAATGGTTGATTTTTGGCAATCGTACATATCAGTTAACTGTTAACCGATTTCCTGTTATCCTTTTCTTCTTTAATTAATTTAAAAACATCAGTTAATTGTTTTATAAAAACAATTATTCCATTTCACTAACCTGTATGTTAGCTCTGGACTCCTGTACATAAAACTGCATAAGAATCCATTATATAAACCGTTAATAATCACATTTGTAAACATGATTTTAATTTATAAATATAATTATAAACTTCAATTTTAATCGACTCATTTAAATAAACTTGAAATCTTCAATTTATTTATAAAATAAATTTAAACTTCATTAATTTGCCTATCAGTAAAACAACGTCATAGAACAATAGATTAAGACCATCACTGCCAATCATTTAATCAACACTGTTGGTTGATAAAAAAATACCACAACAATCACATCCATTCAACCATCACCATTTAGACAAGTTTCAATGTCAATTTGGGTTTTAATCAGTTCATGTGTAAATAATATAAAAATAACAACACACATGATATTTTGAGGAATCCGGTCGAATCCCTCCAACTTGTCCTTCCCTGCATCACGGATTATTATAACATTTCATAATAGCACATAATTTAAATAAATAAATTAACGACAATGATATAATCAACAGCAACCATTAACTCAACCATAAGCAGTCAATGCAGCCAATCAACCAATATATATTTTTAATGATATTATATGGATTTATCACATCATAGCAGTCCAGAAAAGTGTGAGGATTAACTCACCAATTTATTCGATTGACGGTTGATGCGCTATATCGTAAAATTTTAAATTGGCGTTTAAAATTACACGGATCTCCTATTGCATCCATTTCAGACCAGTTCCACAGCGTAGTGCTCGTCGTTATGGTCCCAACGAATCCTGTTTCGCTGAAATCCGTTAACGTATGCAAAAGTTATAGCCGATACCAGCTTATATATATTTAACGATTAATTAACGATATTAATTATAAATTAATTTAAAACTAATTACCTTAATTATCCATAATTGATCATCAAAGTTAATTAGTCCACGTCAGCTTAAGGGAACGCGGTTTCCCCAAACTAGTTTCCTCAACCCAGATTTGTTCTCTCCCGAACTCCGAATACATCCTCCAAGCCAAAACACGATTGCCAACACCAGTCAGAGCCGCCGCGTCAGATCTCTGGGACCCACGCCGATGGCACCACTTGACTCCTCGTTCAGAGCAGTGCCTTCGCCCTCAAACGCCAGCCTTCCAAACCCCCTCTGTCGCCTGAAAATCCCACACAACCGGAAACCATTCTTCTCCGCCTTTCGATCGCCAGAGATCACCAGGTTTAGCCGCGCCACCTCCAATCGACGCGATGGCCTCCCCTCTGCAACATCCTTCAGACCACCGAGCCCATCGATGCTTTCTCCCCGGTTATTGAACCAAAACCGTCCGCCACATTTTGAAAACACCCAAAACAGACCAGCTCTGTTCATCTAACCTTTGCTCTGTCCACACCCAATATCAGCTCCTCCGACCAAAGGAAAAAACGTCCCTTTGCTCATCTTCTACAAACTTGTCTTTGGACCCAACATCAATCGACAACCTCAGACACCATAAAACCACCAAGAACGAAAGTCAAAATCCATGGTTTAAGGCCGATTCCGGCCACCACAGTCGTCCGTTCACCCCCAATTTTTTACAGTAGGTGTATATCGAGTAGATCTACAACTTTGCTTCAGGTTCCATTGGCAAATTCCTGGCGGATTGGGAGAAATAATTTATTTTGTGAAGGAGGACTTTTCTGCAATTTTGTGAAGAATGGATGAACGGAAATGAAGTTTGTTGAACGGTGGACAGTATATATAAATGAAAATAATATATTTTAAATTGATGTGACTAGTGACAACGAATAACGATATTTATTTGTGTCTATCACGTAATAACCCGGAAATCTGGGCCAATTTAAATTTTTTATTTTGGCAATTTTAGCGAATTTTGAATATTTAAAATGAATTATTTCAAATAATATCAACGATAAATTCATTTTGAATATAATTTGAACATATATATTTATATAGCTCGACGTTAGAATATAAATATTTATTAATAATTATAAAAGGAATTGAAAATGGCGCGATAGTTCGATAATTCGATTTCAAAATTCAAATGAATATACAGGATTCAAAATAAACCGGATTTTAGTGAAACCAAAAATAATAGAATCTATTTGAGAATATCTTTCCAACGAAACCGAGAAATCAAAATTTCATAGCGGGAATCAAAAGATACGTCCAGTTGAAATTTCAGAATAGTCGCTATGGAATTCTGGCCCTTAAAAATGGAAATTTTGCAAACGACCTCGGATTTCGACGAAACCACTTTTGTTGGATCTGCGATGTCAAATTATTGCTAGGTTTCAAATTTCATAATTTGTCGAATCAATATGTGAGCGTGGCAAAGGAAAACGCGTTTGACCAGTTTTAGTTGATTTTAATCGACCGGAAAATGGCCATTTTTCAAACGGACTCAGAATTTGACGAAACTAGTTTTGTTAGGACCGTATCGTCAATACGAAGCTAGAAAATATTTTTTTATTTTTCGAGTCAGTATGTGACCCCAGTAAATTGAAATGCGCATTCAAATTCAATATATAGAGTTATATTTTGATTTTGACGAAAACTGATCGAAACGGCCAAACTGGCTTACGATACATATCCTATTGTGTTCGAAATGGGGGTAATTAGTTAGGGACGACAGTCGGTGCGCTTGATTTCGAGTTCGTAAGAAAAAACTACCGTTTTGAAATTAAAATAATAAAATATTTATATATATAGTTAATATATCCCACCCCCATCCCTTTATCCCTCCTCTAGTCAACGCTAGCTCAGATCGATTTTTAAAAGATAAAAAAAAGGAAAAAAAATAGGAGGACGGGATCTCGATTTCGTCGACGCCGGAGCCACCGCACCCCCCCTTTAGGTCTGTCGCCGACCGTTCTTCCCCACTCCGATCCTCCTCCGTCTGTCCTCTCTTTCCCTCTCGCGCAGTCTCCCCGTGAACCCTCACAATGCCCGAACCCCAAATTACCATCGTCGTTTAACCCTAGGCCGCCCCGTCCACCACCTGCCGCTTCCACCCCATTCCGACGACGCCACCCCATCGGATTCCCTCCCTTCGTCGCTGATGACCAAGCCCCCATCCTTCCTTCGAGAAGTAAGTTATTTTTCTTTCTTCAATTACATGTATTCTACTTTACTCTATTTCAGTTTTAAAAATATAAAAACCGAGTAGGATAAAAACTTGATTTTTATTTATAATATAGAAGGATAGGAACTTGATTTTTATTTATAATATAGAAGGATAGGAACTTGATTTTTAATTATAATGTAGAAGGCTTGATTTTTATTTATAATGTAGAAGGCTTGATTTTTATTTATAATGTAGAGAGGGATTTTTTTTTATAATTTTTATATATGAAGTAGGAATAAAAATATAATTTTTATTTAACTAGCAAGATAAAAATTTGATTCTTATTTATGTAAAGATATAAAAATTTGATTTTTATTTATATGGTTGTAGAATAAAGAGTTGATTTTTAGTGACATGAAAATATGATTTTTATATGATGTAAAGGTTAAAAATATGATTTTTATATAGGTAGGATAATAAAAATATGATTTTTATTATAAGAGAAGTGAAATAAAAATATAATCTTTACAGTATATGAAGTGAAATAAAAATACGAACTTTATTTTTATCATGAAGGAGTGAGGATAAAGATTAAATTTTTATATGAGTAGCGGATTAAAAATAGAATTTTTATATACTAGAGAATATAAAAATGTGATTTTTATATATGTAGTGAACACGAGCGACGAAAGTGACGAAGGGCGAGCACAGCAAGGATTTTCTACATATGAAGAGTCGCGGCGTTTGGTTTAGCTATTGGTGAGAACTCCTCACCTTTTATTTATTTTTCTAGTTGAAATATATACTAGGATGCAGACGGTGTTTAGTAGCACCCGACACCCGTCGTCCACAGACCATGGACGGCTTGTATGCTTGTTTGTTTGATGTTGATGTGTAGTTGATTGAGTGATGTGATGTGAAATGAAATAAAATATTTATGTAGTTAAAAATATTTTATAGTTGAAAATATAATTTTTAACATGAATGTGATAAATAAATATAAACAAATAGGACGATTTGTTTATATACACACATTTGACTGATATTGATTGGGACGATAAATTTTACACATCTCCCAACTGCACAAATAAAATCCGTGTTTGATTGTTTGAAACCCCACACGGGTATTGGGATGATATATGACATACACTAATCCCAATAATTAGTTGTATGTCGATCGATTGATTGACAGACTGTTATAAGAGTTAAATATTTATATTTGATGATTGTACAGTGTAGAACGCACTTTGGATGATGGTTGATTATTCATCGTTGTTATTGTATACATGTGTTGTAGAAAATCCATATAATCAACATTATATGGTAATTGATTGGGCCTCATTCCAGTTTTGAAATAGAATATTTGAAAAGGAATATTTGAAATAGAAATATTTGAAATAGAAATATTTGAAAAGGAATATTTGAAATAGAATATTTGAAAATAGAAATATATGAAGCCGTGTTGATTAGAGTGATGCCATTTTGACGTGAACGATATTTATATCGATTTTATTCATTTTTCAATGAATATTGAATAGATTTATAAATTCGAATTAAATTGAATAGGTTTGAAATTGAAATAGATTTGAAATTCGAATTAAATTGAAATTGAATTCGAATTAAATTGAAATTGTATTGGAATCGATTTGAAACGAATTTGAAACGAATTTATATTGGAATATTCAATTTTGATTTGAAATTGAATATGAAGTTGAAACCGTTTTGAAAATGAATTTAAAACGATTTATAAAGCATGTTGTGAATTGAAATCGACGAAGGAAATTTTATATATATTATATATATAATATAATGGCCTGAATAGAACGTGACGCGCCGCGGCCGTTCGTGAATTTCGACCATTGACTTCGAATGGATATTACGGAAGATCCGACCGTCGGATTCTCCTAAAACCGGAACCGTTGGGTTCGTATCGAAAAGAGCTTTCCAATGAATATTAGAGATTTGAAATCTAACGGTTGGATTTGGAATTATGTCCAAATCAAATTTGGAAAAGGTCGCTGTAAGGGCAGTTCGATGGCCGTTGATGGAAATCGACTGTACGGGCCTTGATAAAAAATTTAAAAATAGGAATAATTTGTGTGAAATCATAAGAAGTGATTTGGGAAGAATTGGGATGAAAAACTCCATATTTGAAAAGATAAAAATAGATTTTTATCGAAATGAACTAGTTTTGAACTAGAATTATAATTCTATTTATTTTTAATAAATAAATAAATTGGATTTGAAATGGTTTTGAAAATAACCAGAATTTCCAATAATTGAATTGGAATGGATTTGAATCGAAATTGTCTTTGGAATATTTCGATGTTGGATTTCGGGATTATACTGATGTTGTTATGGAAATTTGAAAGATATATACATATCGTTATTTCCAATACGATATTTGTTGGTCGTAGAATTTGATATTGAATATAAGCCGATATATTTTCTATTCAGAACCTTGTATTTAATATCAAATGTGTTTTGGGTTTGTCGTGAGTGGTGTCTTCATTAACACTGTTCTTGAACCCAGTTGAGAAAAAGATTAAATCTTTTTATTTAGATTTAATGAAGTGTACCAATTAAACAATATTTAATTGGAATTGAATTGGTATTGATTTTTGGGTTTATCGCGAACAGTGTTTTAAATAACACTTGTTCTTTAACCCGATAATTAATGGAATGTGATTTTGGGTTTATCGTGAACCATGTTTTAAATGACACGGATTCTTTAACCCAGTTAAAGATTAAAACTAAGTGGAGTTTTAATGAATCTTTAATTAGATTGAAAAGATCGAGAATGAAGTATCACCAGTTTTACTCCAGGCGATAGTTAAATCTTTAATTAGATTTGAACGTGAAATGGTAATTGAATTTATCGATAACACCGTGGTGTTAGATATGAAGTATTACCAGTTTTACTTCATGGGATGAATAGGTTGGGATTGGGAGATTAAAATAAATGATTACTTCGGTGTGGTTCGCTAATCCCGACTAGTTTGAATTGATATTCAAAGGAAGATTAAAGAATTTATCTTTTATAAAATTAATGGGAACCTTTCCCATAATGTAAGAATATTTGAATAAAAAGAATATTGTGAAGTGGAATGAGGCGTATGTTGTGTTTGTGTAACACTTTTATAATATATACGCGAGTTATTCAGAAAGACCGGGTTTATCCCATTCTGAATAACTGATTCGACGTGGTGTCGAAGATGAAGACGGTGGTCGAAGACCAGAGGTCCTCACGTCGTTTGGATAATTACTGATGATCTTGATTGGGTCGTACACCCAAGAGGAGGGAATCAGTTAGTGGTTGCCCAGACGTACTTGGAGATCGATGGATATGCGAGGTACAAGGTGCCTCCGGTTTCGTTCAGACCCAGAACGAACTTGTAAATGGACTGTGTGTCTGACATTGGATTTTAGTCTGTGTGGTTGATTTCTATTAAATATATATCTGTTTGGCAGCGGAGAATTTATTCTCTTGCTTAATGCCCTTCTCTGAGACGTACGATCTCAGAGGTTATATATTGATGGATATCAAACGCATGGAGTGAATTGCCTGTGTGGCATGCCTAAGTGGCAATTGATCAAGGCTTCTGTTGAAAAGCAAGGTCTTGTGGTGATGATCAAAGCACAGCCTGTGTGGCATAACTTTTTGTATCGTTGATTCGCGAGCCTCACACCCCGGTGTGAACCAAAAACAGGAGAGGACCTCAGGGAGGACATGCGTTTCTTTCTAGTTAGAAGTGGCGTCAGTGGTTTTACACGCCCTGACGAGTTTGACTTATGTGGTTGTTGCTGTTGCGAGGCGCCTCGGTTTGATCGGACGATCCGGGTCCGATGGAGTCATTCGTTGGCTCATTTACGCCCCATAGGGCGGGGAGACGCAGTGTTCAGGATTTAAGTTTAATCCACATCGGTGGACCAGCCCTGTCGCTCCAAGGGTCGATGCGCTCTGACCCTGAGGCTCGGGTTAGAGAGTCTCAAAGTCGGTGAGGACTATCTTTTGCCTCGGTTCACAGATGGAAATCCAACTTCCAATACGTGACATGTGCGGTTTTAATTGTAGAGCCTAGTATGGCGACATAGTAGCATGGGATGCTATGACGCCTATGATTGATATTTATGATTTGAAATTGTTTTGACACTATACACTTATAGTAATAATAAAACATGAAATTTCACGTACCAAGCATCTTTTGGCTATTATAAGGTAAAAACCCTATCCTCCGGCTTGTGTTGCATTGTGTGATGGGACCTGGGTCTTATAATAGCTTCATTGTTCTTTATTTAGCATTGCGCCGTTGTTTTATGCACTGGTATTCTTGGGAGGAAACCCGTTCCGTGTTATACGGCGTGGTCCCTTGATTTACCAAACTTTAAAATAAAGATTAATAACTGTTTTAGTTCTCACACCAGTCCCATGACTGACCTGGAGTTTATTGTTTTAACCTAAACTCTGGGTGCCCTTATTTCGACACGGGCTGGTAGTAGTTTTGGTTTTGCAGATTTATATTCACAGGAACCTAGTTTACAGCTGGAACGATATCCGGAAAGCTTTGTATCCATGTATCTTCTTCTAGTTGTATATTGTATTATTTTCCGCTGCTATGTAATGTATTGTAATCTCTGATATTTTTCGAATGTGTAATATTAATTTATACTCTGTATATTCTTATATTCTGATGGAATTGTTGTAATTTCTAATGAAATGTTCTTCCGTCTGCATTCTATTTTGTCGTGTTCTCAAAACAATCAGGCGTTTCGTGCGGTCTGGGTCAGTTTTAGCGACTGATTCGGAACGAGCGAAATTCCCGGTCGTTACATCGTGGTATCAGAGCTTTGGTTTACAAAGCTCAGAGAACTAGACACATTAGAACCATACGAAAGAATTCATCAGAAATTGGATTAGTAATATCCAATGGGAATGACTCGTTAGAGATAGGATCAGTAGTATCTTAGAACGAGTGTGAAGAGTAGTGTTTTTGATAAATAAAAGTGAAAACAATTTTTGTTTTGAAAATTTAAATCAATTATACGTATTTGAATATTTATTTGTATTGATTTGGACAGTCCAGTATATATAGACTTTGCGTATACGTCTGATCCACGTGTATTTGAAGTTTTAATATACTGGATAGATATAGAATTACACTCTAGTCGCCCAGAGAGGATCCTGATGATTGATGCATCGTCATCAGAGTTGATGTTCGAGTGTCAAAAGTGGGATATCTATGTATTTCCATTAGACTAGTGTGAGAACCAAAATTATATAGGGCCTATTGTTGTGATTTGGCATTTAAAATGTGATTTTTGACTATATATCAAAGTTATGAATTTGAAATGATAATTCACTAATTGATTGCTGATTGTGTTGTTTGATTTTTGTTTGATTAATTAAATGTTGAACCTTTAGCCAAATTGACTAACTAGTGAGTTGTATTGGAAATTTATCGCATATGCATGTATGTACATGTACTTACAGTGAACAGGTCATAGCAAGGAGGATAGAGAAAAGGAATAAAATTGTTTTCCCAATAAATAGGTACATGTTTATTGTATTTCTTGAGTTTTGGGTGATTTTATGAGCCGATTGGCTTTTTATTTTTCTTTTGGATTGAAGAAGGCCATGGGAGGCTATATGAAATATCCCGAAGTCCCCGGTGTAGGGGAGGTTATGGCGAAATTTTTCGAAAATTTAGGGTGTTAGCCAAATTTTTGAAAAATTTGAAAAGTTCTTAGAAACTGAAAAGTTGAAGAACTTAAGCCGTAAAGAAAATAGTGGAAGTTGAGTTGATTAGTTGATTAGTTGAACAACTTTCGGCTTCGTTCCTTTTCAGGGACGAAAAGTTTTAAGTGGGGGAGATTGTAATAACCCGGAAATCTGGGCCAATTTAAAATTTTTATTTTGGCAATTTTAGCAAATTTTGAATATTTAAAATGAATTATTTCAAATAATATCAACGAGAAATTCATTTTGAATATAATTCGAACGTATATATTTATATAGCTCAATGTTAGAATATAAATATTTATTTATATTTATAAAAGGAATTGAAAATGGCGCGGTAGTTCGTTAATTCGATTTCAAAATTAAAATGAATATACAGGATTCAAAATAAACTGGATTTTAGTGAAACCAAAAATAATAGAATCTATTTGAGAATATCTTTCCAACGAATCCGAGAAATTGAAATTTCATAGCGGGAATCAAAAGATACGTCCAGTTGAAATTTCAGAATAGTCGCTATGGAATTCTGGACCTTAAAAATGGAAATTTTGCAAACGACCTCGGATTTCGACGAAACCACTTTTGTTGGATCCGCGATGTCAAATTATTGCTAGGTTTCAAATTTCATAATTTTTCAAATCAATATGTGAGCGTGGCAAAGGAAAACGCGTTTGACCAGTTTCAGTTGATTTTAATCGACTGGAAAATGGCCATTTTTCAAACGGTCTCATAATTTGACGAAACTAGTTTTGTTAGGACCGTATCGTCAATACGAAGCTAGTAAATAATTTTTTTTTGATTTTTCGAGTCAGTATGTGACCCCAGTAAATTGAAATGCGCGTTCAAATTCAATATATAGAGTTATATTTTGATTTTGACGAATACTGATCGAAACGGCCAAACTGGCTTACGATACATATCCCATTGTGTTCGGAATGGGGGTAATTAGTTAGGGACGACAGTCGGTGTGCTTGATTTCAAGTTCGTAAGAAAAAGCTACCTTTTTGAAATTAAAATAATAAAATATTTATATATATAATTAATATATCCCTCCCCCATCCCTTTATCCCTCCTCTAGTCAACGCTAGCTCAGATCGATTTTTAAAAGATAAAAAAAAAGAAAAAAAATAGGAGGACGGGATCTCGATTTCGTCGACGCCGGAGCCACCGCACGCCCCCTTCAGCTCTACCGCCGACCGTTCTTCCCCACTCCGATCCTCCTCCGCTTGTCCTCTCTTTCCCTCTCGCGCAGTCTCCCCGTGAACCCTCACAACGCCCGAACCCCAAATTACCATCGTCGCTTAACCCTAGGCCGCCCCGTCCACCACCTGCCGCTTCCACCCCATTCCGACGACGCCACCCCATCGGATTCCCTCCCTTCGCCGCTGATGACCAAGCCCCCATCCTTCCTTCGAGCAGTAAGTTTTTTTTTTCTTTCTTCAATTACATGTATTCTACTTTACTCTATTTCAGTTTTAAAAATATAAAAACCAAGTAGGATAAAAACTTGATTTTTATTTATAATATAGAAGGATAGGAACTTGATTTTTATTTATAATATAGAAGGATAGGAACTTGATTTTTAATTATAATGTAGAAGGCTTGATTTTTATTTATAATGTAGAAGGCTTGATTTTTATTTATAATGTAGAGAGGGAATTTTTTTTTATAATTTTTATATATGAAGTGGGAATAAAAATATAATTTTTATTTAAGTAGCAAGATAAAAATTTGATTCTTATTTATGTAAAGATATAAAAATTTGATTTTTATTTATATGGTTGTAGAATAAAGAGTTGATTTTTAGTGACATGAAAATATGATTTTTATATGATGTAAAGGTTAAAAATATGATTTTTATATAGGTAGGATAATAAAAATATGATTTTTATTATAAGAGAAGTGAAATAAAAATATAATCTTTACAGTATATGAAGTGAAATAAAAACATGAACTTTATTTTTATCATGAAGGAGTGAGGATAAAGATTAAATTTTTATATGAGTAGCAGATTAAAAATAGAATTTTTATATACTAGAGAATATAAAAATGTGATTTTTATATATGTAGTGAATACGAGCGACGAAAGTGACGAAGGGCGAGCACGGCAAGGATTTTCTACATTTGAAGAGTCACGGCGCTTGGTTTAGCTATTTGTGAGAACTCCTCACCTTTTATTTATTTTTCTAGTTGAAATATATATTAGGATGCAGACGGTGTTTAGTAGCACCCGACACCCGTCGTCCACAGACCATGGACGACTTGTATGCTTGTTTGTTTGATGTTGATGTGTAGTTGATTGAGTGACGTGAAATGAAATAAAATATTTATATAGTTAAAAATATTTTATAGTTGAAAATATAATTTTTAACATGAATGTGAATAAATAAATATAAACAAATAGGACGATTTGTTTATATACACACATTTGACTAATATTGATTGGGACGATAAATTTTACACATCGCCCAACTGCACAAATAAAATCTGTGTTTGATTGTTTGAAACCCCACATGGGTATTGGGATGACATATGACATACACTAATCCCAATAATTAGTTGTATGTCGATCGATTGATTGACAGACTGTTATAAGCGTTAAATATTTATATTTGATGCTTGTACAGTGTAGAACGCACTTTGGATGATGGTTGATTATTCATCGTTGTTATTGTATATATGTGTTGTAGAAAATCCATATAATCAACATTATATGGTAATTGATTGGGCCTCATTCCAGTTTTGAAATAGACTATTTGAAACGGAATATTTGAAATAGAAATATCCGAAATAGAAATATTTGAAATAGAAATATTTGAGATGGAATATTTGAAATAAAATATTTGAAAATAGAAATATATGAAGCCGTGTTGATTAGAGTGACGCCATTTTGACGTGAACGATATTTATATCGATTTTATTCATTTTTCAATGAATATTGAATAGATTTATAAATTCGACTTAAACTGAATAGGTTTGAAATTGAAATAGATTTGAAATTCGAATTAAATTGAAATTGAATTTGAATTAAATTGAAATTGAATTGAAATCGAATTGGAATCGAATTGGAATCGATTTGAAATGAATTTAAAACGAATTTATATTGGAATATTCAATTTCGATTTGAAATTGAATACGAAGTTGAAACCGTTTTGAAAATGAATTTAAAACGATTTATAAAGCACGTTGTGAATTAAAATCGACGAAGGAAATATTATATATATTATATATATAATATAATGGCCTGAATAGAACGCGCCGCGCCGCTGCCGTTCGTGAATTTCGACCAATGACTTCGAATGGATATTACGGGAGATCCGACCGTCGAATTCTCCTAAAACCGGAACCGTTGGGTTCGTATCGAAAAGAGCATTCCAATGAATATTAGAGATTTGAAATCTAACGGTTGGATTTGGTATTATGTCCAAATCAAATTTGGAAAAGGTCGTTGTAAGTGCAGTTCGATGGCCGTTGATGGAAATCGACTGTACGGGCCTTGATAAAATTATTAAAAATAGGAATAATTTGTGTAAAATCATAAGAAGTGATTTGGGAAGAATTGGGATGAAAAACTCCATATTTGAAAAGATAAAAATTGATTTTTATCGAAATGAACTAGTTTTGAACTAGAGTTATAATTCTATTTATTTTTAATAAATAAATAAATTGGATTTGAAATGGTTTTGAAAATAACCAGAATTTCCAATAATTGAATTGGAATGGATTTGAATCGAAATTGTCTTTGGAATATTTCGATGTTGGATTTCGTGATTATACAGATGTTGTTATGGAAATTTGAAAGATATATACATATCGTTATTTCCAATACGATATTTGTTGGTCGTAGAATTTGATAATGAATATAAGCCGGTATATTTTCCATTCAGAGCTTTGTATTTAATATCAAATGTGTTTTGGGTTTGTCGTGAGTGGTGTCTTCATTAACATTGTTCGTGAACCCAGTTGAGAAAAAGATTAAATCTTTTTATTTAGATTTAATGAAGTGTGCCAATTAAATAATATTTAATTGGAATTGAATTGGTACTGATTTTTGGGTTTGTCGTGAACAGTGTTTTAAATAACACTTGTTCTTTAACCCGATAATTAATGGAATGTGATTTTGGGTTTATCGTGAACCGTGTTTTAAATGACATGGATTCTTTAACCCAGTTAAAGATTAAAACTAAGTGGAGTTTTAATGAATCTTTAATTAGATTGAAAAGATCGAGAATGGAGTATCACCAGTTTTACTCTAGGCGATAGTTAAATCTTTAATTAGATTTGAACGTGAAATGGTAATTGAATTTACCGATAACACCGTGGTGTTAGATATGAAGTATTACCAGTTTTACTTCATGGGATGAATAGGTTGGGATTGGGAGATTAAAATAAATGATTACTTCGGTATGGTTCGCTAATCCCGACTAGTTTGAATTGATATTCAAAGGAAGATTAAAGAATTTATCTTTTATAAAATTAATGGGAACCTTTCCCAAAATGTAAGAATATTTGAATAAAAAGAATATTGTGAAGTGGAATGAGGCGTATGTTGTGTTAGTGTAACACTTTTATAATATATACGCGAGTTATTCAGAAAGACCGGGTTTATCCCATTCTGAATAACTGATTAGACGTGGTGTCGAAGATGAAGACGGTGGTCGAAGACCGGAGGTCTTCACGTCGTTTGGATAATTACTGATGATCTTGATTGGGTCGTACACCCAAGAGGAGGGAATCAATTAGTGGTTTCCTAGACGTACTTGGAGATCGATGGATATGCGAGGTACAAGGTGCCTATGGTTTCGTTCAGACCTAGAACAAACTTATAAATGGACTGTGTGTCTGACATTGGATTTTAGTCTGTGTGGTTGATTTCTATTAAATATATATCTGTTTGGCGGTGGAGAATTTATTCTCTTGCTGAACGCCCTTCTCTGAGACGTACGAGCTCAGAGGTTATATATTGATGGATATCAAACGCATGGAATGAATTGCCTGTGTGGCATGCCTAAGTGGCAATTGATCAAGGCTTTTGTTGAAAAGCAAGGTCTTGTGGTGATGATCAAAGCACAGCCTGTGCGGCATAGCTTTGTGTAACGTTGATTCGCGAGCCTCACACCCCGGTGTGAACCAAAAACGGGAGAGGACCTCAGGGAGGACATTCGTTTCTTTCTAGTTAGAAGTAGCGTCAGTGGTTTTACATGCCCTGACGAGTTTGACTTATGTGGTTGTTGCTGTTGCAAGGCGCCTCGGTTTGATCGGACGATCCGGGTCCGATGGAGTCATTCGTTGGCTCATTTACGCCCCATAGGGCGGGGAGACGCAGTGTTCAGGATTTAAGTTTAATCCACATCGGTGGATCGGCCCTGTCACTCCAAGGGTCGTTGCGCTCTGACCCTGAGGCTCGGGCTAGAGAGTCTCGAAGTCGGTGAGGACTATCTTTTGCCTCGGTTCACAGATGGAAATCCAACTTCCAATACGTGACATGTGTGGTTTTAATTGTAGAGCCTAGTATGGCGACATAGTAGCATGGGATGATATGCCGCCTATGATTGATATTTATGATTTGAAATTGTTTTGACACTATACACTTATAGTAATAATAAAACATGAAATTTCACGTACCAAGCATCTTTTGGCTATTATAAGGTAAAAACCCTATCCTCCGGCTTGCGTTGCATTGTGTGATGGGACCTGGGTCTTATAATAGCTTCATTGTTCTTTATTTAGCATTGCGCCGTTGTTTTATGCACTGATATTCTTGGGAGGAAACCCGTTCCGTGTTATACGGCGTGGTCCCTTGATTTACCGAACTTTAAAATAAAGATTAATAACTGTTTTAGTTCTCACACCAGTCCCATGACTGACCTGGAGTTTATTGTTTTAACCTAAACTCTGGGTGCCCTTATTTCGACACGGGTAGCTAGTAGTTTTGGTTTTGCAGATTTATATTCACAGGAACCTGGTTTACAGCTGGAACAATATCCAGAAAGCTTTGTATCTGTGTATCTTCTTCTAGTTGTATATTGTATTATTTTCCGCTGCTATGTAATGTATTGTAATCTCTGATATTTTTCGAATGTGTAATATTAATTTATACTTTGTATATTCTTGTATTCTGATGGAATTGTTGTAATTTACAATGAAATGTTCTTCCGTCTGCGTTCTATTTTGTCGTGTTCTCAAAACAATCAGGCGTTTCGTGCAGTCTGGGTCGGTTTTAGCGACTGATTCGGATCGAGCGAAATTCCCAGTCGTTACATACAATTCTTAACGCTGTTTATTCGCTCTTGTGCTCACATACAAACTTTGTTCGCCATAAAAATGGTCGTCACAGTATAATTTGATATTACGGTCCTAATGAAACTTGTTTCGTCGAGTTCTGAGTCTGTTTGCTCAAACGGCGCTCGTTCACGTCCAAATGGTCATTTTATTTGCATTTAATTTTGCCACGCTCACAGAATAACTCCGATTTACGTGCAACCTGAAATCGAGTAATAAACTACCATTGCGGTCCCAACAAAATTTGTTTCGTCGAAAACGAAGCTCGTTTGAATAAAGTCCCTTTTTAAAGGTCCAATTTTAATTAAAATAAATCAATTTAAAAATATCTCAATATAATGAATATAAAACATTGTTATTGGCCATATATGACCAGAATTTGATATAGATTCAAAATAAAATACTCCGGCTTGAAATCCAAGCCAGTTCGATATTAAAAATATTTAAAAACCTTTTATTTCATAAAATAAATCGATATAATTTATAAAGGAATTCCACAGCGACTATTTCAAGTTTTGATTTGGACATAAAATAAAATCTACACTATGAAAACTCGATTTTTCTCTTCCTTAGAAAAATATTATCAAATAGATTCTAGCATTTCTTGTTTCGTGAAAATCCGACTTATATTGAATCTTGTACAGCCAATTAAAGTTTAAAACGAAATATTACGAACTACCACGCCGCTGCAGCTAGTTTTATAATTAAATTATAAATTATACATTCAACCGTCATTAAATAAATGAATATATCAATATAATTTCAATATAAACAAATTTAAACCATTTTAAACTGTCCGTTCGTATTATACTGCAAACACAACATTTTCCGACCGTTTTGGAATTAAAATATTATTATATTATTTATTAATAAAATATTCAAAATAAAATGGTTATATTCAATTATTTAAATTCAAAACAATATTTTAAATAATAAAATAATTTAAATAACTGACTAGAAATGATGGGTCGTTACATTCTGAATACTGAACAGATGGAAATATGCTCATCCAACAAACATAATTCCCCTTAACATTCAAAAAAAAATCAGAAGTCAATTAAGTATCCTAAATTTGCCTGAACATTGATTTAATCAGCAACTACCATAGAGCATTGATTAAATCAACGCCAAGCCCTTGAGCGTTAGTTTAATGAAAGCCCAATGTATGGACGCTGATTTAATAATTAGCATCATATCTTGGACTTTGATTTAATTAGTGCCCGAGGACGTTGATTTAATCAACGTCTTACAGATGGGCGCTGATTAAATCAATGCCCAACTGTTAGGCAAACATCTACCCATTTAGGGCAGAAATTCAAAGGCGTGATATTACACCTCTGAATCTATTGGAGTTGCACTTATTATAACACCGGTCATTTGTTTCTACGTTTGAAATGATTGTTTTGCAAGGACATGGGGAAGACTTAGGCAACGTTGTTTTTCCAACTAGGGCAGTTCCTCCGTCAGATGCATCTGATGTGTTGGGTGTGTATCCCACTAAACTGTCCATTCAAAATGAATGGTGAAATTTTATCTGTTCATGACCACATTCAAAGCGTTTGATGTCGCATCTGACGCAAACGGATAAAATAACAACCATTCTTCCCCTGCCCCTTTCACATAAAGAACAACATTTCCTTTTTGTGAACTTGTCGCTTCCCTAGCCCTTTCTATTTGCTCTTTCAAATTTTCCATTTTGGTTCAAAAGAGAACGCTTCTGTAATCAACTGTGGTTCTATTGTACCAATTAGGTTGCTTATTTATCAGTACTACAATTTAAAAGAGTTATTTTTGTTAGGAAAATTCTTAGGATCTCTACCCAAATAGATTTTTGAAAAAATATATTTTAGAAGAGATAAGAAGTTAAAAAAATGACAAATGAATTCCTCTAAACAAAACCTTTATTAATTCACCAAATAATTACAACAGAAAGCCTAAAAAAAGGAGAAGATATCTCAATCACCCCCTCCCCCCAAAATAAAATAAAATAAACATTTTCCCTTACATCATATGAACCTCATACATGACTATTCATAATAGACTTGACAATTATCTTCAATTAGAAGCTAGTGAGTGCTTGCATAAAAATTTTCCCATGTAGATTATTTGTTGCCTTTTCTAATGCAATAAAATGAGGCAACCAATTACACACCATAATCACTTCCTATAATCTTTTTTTTAAAGATCAACTAACGACTCCCCATAATCCACCAAATTTATGAAATAAGAAATGGATTATATTTGTAATTCCACGTTGACTAAAGTATCTTGTAAATCTACTTAAATATGAAACATAGTATCACTAAAATCCAACAATCTCCACCTTGATACGATATTCTATAAATGTCATCCAAACTTCTTTTAGAACCTCAAGCTCCAACATTTCCAAAAATAAATGTTACCATTCCAAAGTACTACTAATTTCCAAACAACCTAATTATGTACTCCCAGGTGAACATGCAGATCACCGCTAAATTAGAATCTTTGGTAATACTATAATGGTCTTCATGCGGTTCTTGTGGCTTTGCGTTGCTGGCTCCACCTTGATTCAGATAAATTTCCCCCTTCAACAACAAATTGAGAACTTTCTCATTATAAATCATTTTTCCATGTATTTTGTAAATATTGTTTCTTTCTCTTTTAGCGTGCGACACCTCCCTATTATCTTCCCAAATCCTTTTAACTCCACCTCGAGTTGAAAAGTTGTAGCCTTTTACTTTCAATCCTGCAGAAACAAGATTCTTTGTAATTTCTGGAACATACCTAACCTCCGTGAGTTTTATTACCCTTCCATTATGCATCTTCAATCTAACAGAATATATCCCTTTAACACATAACTCTTCACCATTGGCTCGCTTGTTAGGATTGCCTCACATGCTTAACTTTCGTGAGTTTTATTACCCTTCCATAGTGCATCTTCAATCTAACAGAACATATCCCTTTAACACACTACTCTTCACCATTGGCTCGCATGTTTGGAATTCCACGCATGTTGTTAAGGTAGGAATGACGGTTTGAATAAATAGTTCCACATCACGAAATAAATTAAAGGAGTGATGTTTGTGTGTGTGTGTGTATATATATATGAGTTGGTAGGCATGTAACAACAGTGATTTCTTTTATTACAAGGATGTGTGTGCCAACTCATATGCATGCGACCTATGTGGAAGAAAGGGAGTTTTGTTCCGACCGTCGTTACATAACAGTGGTATCGGAGTCGAAGGTTACGGACTGGGCCATGCAGGCAAGGTAATTCTCTCAAAGGATACGCGTTGGATGCGAGTCAAAGGGGAGACCATTAGCATTTCCTCACATGTTGTTAAGGTAGGAATGACGGTTTGAATAAATAGTTCCACATCACGAAATAAACTGAAGGAGTGGTGTAGATATATGATTGGTAGGCATGTAACAAAAAGGATTCCTTTTGTTACAAGGATGTGTGCCAACTCATATGCTTGTTCCCTATGTGGAAGAAAGGGTGCTTTGTTCCGACCGTCGTTACATAACAATTTTGCCATTGATGATTCAAGGATTGGTAACTTCTCAAGGGCAACATCAAAAAATAAATCCCATGATATCATATTATTAGAGTATCAAATGCTTTAGCGGATTAATTAAGAGTATGATTTTCAATTTTTAATTGATTCTCTTAGCATTTATTTGTGGTAATTGACATAAAATTGACAGATGCATTAACTATAATTAATCATTATAGGTTTGAATTAATATTAATTTAAATAAGTTATTGTTTTCACTTTTTAATAAGTCATAACAAAAATTTATTTTAGAATTTCAAATCACATCCAACATGCATACCTATGTGAATGCAAATAAATGAAAAATGTGAATGAATTTGATTATATTTCTTTTTCTTCTAGCAGTATGAGAACCACTTCAGATAGCTTGAATAAGGTATTTAACATAGCTCATGTTCTATATTTAGAATAGTTTTAGTGGACGATCCACTCTATAAGCCTAATGTAGTAGTTAGGCAATCTGCCTAACTCGTATTTTGTAACTATATTTATTCTTTGTTATAATAAAAAATGTTACGAAACATTATAATAACTAGCCGGTCTTGTCAAAAAGAATACACAAAATATTTTACATTCAAATACAGTATAAACTCATAATTTTGGCGCATCAAAGAAATAATAGTTAATTTCGATTAGGATCAACCAAAACCATGCCATTGACACACTTACAACAACATCATCCCTACTTTGTTGCAAAAAAAATTGGAATATTTCAACTTGGTACATCTGAGTTGAGTAATCTTTCTATTTGTAGCTCTTATCAAGAATCTCATGATGTAATGATCGGTGTTGGACCAATCTTTCATACAATTAATACCAAATCTACCACTAGATTTACTTCTTCTTGCATATACTTCATCAAAATGTTATTTGTTTTCTATTTATGAAAATGGCCAAATTTTGATTTACTGATTTTGCACCCATAGCCTTGTTTCTAGAATTCTCACCGTCTTCTTTAAAGTTCAAGAATCAAACATGGGACTCCTAAAAAGTAATGTTGGCTAACTTTAACACTTCAAAAAATTATAGATTTCTCTTTAAGTTTTCTTTTCAATCCACATTCGTGTTCGAAAGGTTTATTGGCGTGGGGCTATATCACAGTTAGTATAATAAGCATGGAAAATAAAGTAAGATGACATGCAAGCAAGAATATTCAAAGTTATACTCATGCATAACTAGTCATGTGGTTCATACAATATGAACCTCTTTTTAAATTCTGTAACAAGCCGGAGATTTGGCGATAATTGAATTAATTATTTAATTAGGTTCTAAAAATGGAATTTTCGTAAACGATGGAATTTAACTATGAAACTTGCACCGTTGCATTCGCAACGAAATTGTGGTCAACTTTTGTGTTTGGAACTTCACGAACGGAGTCCGTATGAAGAAATTACAAACAAAATACGAAAACAGACGAAAAATAAATAATATAAGATAATATATAAGGTAATATATACGTTATCATTAATTCCCACATCCCCACCACTGCCAGGTCGACCCAAGCGGTTGACCGGGCAATCGAACGGTGGTGTGACCTCCTCGTCGAACTAGACAGTGGCGACTTGGGTTTATTAATATAATTTATTATATATCCATGGACGAATCTTCATAAAATTAAATCTAACGGTTCATGGTCTTTCTATGCTTATAAATAAAGGGTTGGACCCCCACTGTTTTGCTCATATTTTCTTGAGGCAACAGCGAAGCTTTATAATTCCCAATTCTCTAATCTTTTCTAAAAAATTGAATTCTAAATATATTAAAATCAAATAATAAGGATTGGAGATATTGAATCCAGATCTATGCAAAAAGTTTGGTTACACGAATAGGTAATCTATATTATTTAATTTTCTTCTTCTTTTCCTATTCTTCTTTCAGATCTACAAATTATAATCATTGATCTATGTTCCCTTAGTACACGAACTGTAGATCCGTATAATTTGGGAATTCTACACCTAAAAGTTGTGTTAAGATTCAGGTTTGGATAACTTTCGGGTCAGTGGGAAATATATTCACTGTTTATAATCTTTTATGTAATTCCTTTGTGTTGAATCTGAATTATATGCCTAAAAGTTACCAGATTTGTTTATTTTTGTCAAATCTGAAATATTATGAACGCCAATTAGGTGTGGATTTGTGGGCCTTTCAGTTTAGTATTATCATATAACCTACAATTATTCTTAGATTGTTTGTGGTTATTATAAACACCTCGAATCTGGAAATCAGTCCCAATTTTTTTTATTATATGTGTAATTTTTATTCCAGATTCATAGGATTTGAGTGTTGATTAGTGGTTTGTGAAGTTTTGATTAGAAGAATAATCCTATTTGTGTTTGATATTGTTTGGGGTTTTACTTGGTTATTGTAAATGTGTCATTTTGTTCTTTTTAAATAAAAAGACGTTATTTGAAATCAACAAGAAATATACATAAACGAAATAGAAATGGATGTGTAAATTTACGTATGTTTGTATGTAGTTTACATCAACCATTCCAAAAAAACAAAAAAAATCCTATTTCTTGTGATTTAAAATATGCCAATATTCCTCTTTTAAATATCTTGGGCAGAATTTACAATTATTACAGTTAATAAACCTTTTATGAGAATTTTGAATCTTAAATAAGATTAAACACAAAAGGATTGTTTTGGTCGTTAGATTAGACCAGAACATAAATAGTAAATAATAATAAATTAAATTTAGTAATTACGTAAATTTCGCGCTTAATATATAAATATATAATTATTATAATCTTATCTATTCAAACCTACGCTAATAACACTATTATATTAAATAAATGTTTGTTGTTGTGTGTTTGAATTTGAAATGTTTCCATTTCATAGGAATAAATACATGGTAATAATTCTTACCATTGTAGCAATAAACGTGGTATTGATTGCTATAATTGAAAGGGTCATGAATAGAATAATATACACTAATTGTAACTGTAATAATTCTAACCATTGTAGCAAAAAACGTGGTATTGATTGCTATAATTGAAAGGGTCATGAATAGAATAATATACATTAATTGTAACTGCATAATATACATTAATTGTAACTGTAATAATTCTAACCATTGTAGCAATAAACGTGGTATTGATTGCTATAATTGAAAGGGTCATGAATAGAATAATATACATTAATTGTAACTACATACGTATCTTTTGGGGAATGAATTAAATAGAGAACTAATGCCATATTGTTTACAATTAAACTATCATTAGGAATAGGAGTTGTAACTCCAGTTAGGTAAATAAATGAATAATATATATTTATACACACACAAACATGCATATTCAAGTAAGAGTTAAATGTAATCAAATTAATACAGTAATGTTGGGGGTAACAACAGTTAGATTAAAATTCTAATAGGACTGATATAAATGACATTTAATAGGGTAATTAGTGGCTTAGTAAATATGACCGTTATGGTCATAAATAGCAGGAGTCTTAAATAGAAACAATAAATGGGATTAAAGGAGATAAATGGAAATTGACTATCGTAGTAAATGCTAAGTCCAATGAGAAAATAAATAATTAAACATCCTATGATAGGAAGTTATAGGCTTTACTTATTTTATTCTAGTTAGTCTAGAATTAATATAATTAGAAATAAGGATTGGACTTAGTAGGTTAATAATGCGAGGTCAGTTGCTTTATTTGACATAAGTTTGCACTTTCCAACAGTCAGATATATATACAACTGATGCGAGATATTATTAACCATAGGAACCCGTGAAGATATTTAATTATGCAACGAGAACTATTTCCTAAAAAGATTTACTTTAAGGGTTGAGGTATTAAGTGGCTGTAGGGTCTGCTTCCCTTCCGAAAGAAGAAACCATCAAGGGAGTAATTCGTAAGTATAGCCTGCTTCAGGATTAGAGGTATTAAGTAGTTAAATCCACCCTTAAAAGGGTATTAAGTGATCGCGTAGCTCGCCACCCCATAAATAAGAAATATTAAACGGCTAGTTGGGTACAAGTTAGTAATCTCCGCGTAGGTCCGCTTCCTCAAGGTAGTAAGTGACTGGGATGAGAGTCTGTAACGTCCCAGATTTTTGAACATTAATTACGAATATTTAAATCAGTTTTAATATTAATTTGATAATATAAATGGAATTTATATCGAATTTTATTTATATTAAAATGGAGTTAGAACACATAAATTTTATAAATTAATTAAAATGAGCTCGAAACGATGGGTAGTTCGTAATATTGAGTTTTGAACTTTAATTGAATATACAAGATCCAATATAAGTCATAATTCTGTGAAACAAGAAACGTTAGGATCCATTTGATTATATTTTTCCAATGAAAGAGAAAAACGAATATTTCATATTATAGATTGTAAGTTATATCAAATTCAATTTTTCAAATAGCCACTATGAAATTCGTTAATAAAGGATAACATTTATTTAATAAAATATTAATAGTTTTTATAGAATTTGAATATCGTTTAACCCGAAATTATATAATTTTGAATCTAAAATCTGTATTGGTTGAATGTGAAGCTATATGATAATTTATTATTGTTAAAATGTATTGTTTGGAATTAAATATTATTTTATCGATATTGTATAATCCTCAGAAACAATTATTTTTCAAATGATCTCCGTTTTCAATGAAAGAGTTTTGTTGGAATACGTATAATTAACTATTGCTAGTTTTTATTTGGAGCCTATCGAAGCTATTTTATGAGAAGTCGCAATTTAAATATAAACCTGTCAACAAATTGGAATTAAAATACGCTGTTTTTACAAACGGAGTTGGAATTCGACGAAACGAGTTTCATTGGATTCATACCATCAAGACATAGTAGTGTGGCTATTTTTATCATGTTTCGAGTTCATGTGTGGTAATGCAAATATTAAACGTTGGTGTTAAACAATGGTAGAAATAATCGTATAAAATATATAAGTGCACATGCCTATCAGAATTAAAATTCATGCCAGCTACTTCGAATGGAAAGAATAAAAACATATATATATCTTTTGTCTACCTTATAACACACACACGCAATAATTGTACCAAGGCCATCTATTTGTTATGAAATGAAAATATAAACAAATGCAGCTGTCTCCCTATTCGTACACACATGACAACTTAGCTTCTCCCACTATGCGTAGACCTACCCAATTTGAAAACAACGAACATATTGATGGATTGAAACATGCCACCCTACCCTATATCCTACCTTGTACGTGTATGATTTAACCTTGTTCTTATGCTCTCTCATTTTTCTATATACCTATGGAGATCGCCATTTCTTCCTATATTTTTTAAGCAAATATAAAAGTAAGCCGCTTCAAAATATTCCATGCTATGAAACTTAACTTCCGCTTCTCTTTAGCAAGACAAGGAAACTTCCGCTTCTCTTTAGCAAGACAAGGCTTCCCTCCCTGCTAAGATAAAATAAAGATGAACTCCTTCTTAAATCTATGAAAACGCAAGTGCTATAAGTATATATATATATAATGAAGCCAAGACTTTTGGAGACACTAGTGGTGCGAGATGACACTGGGGTCGGCAGCACTCCGGTGAAGGAGGAGAAATGCATGGGTGTTGGAGGAAACATGCGTGTGTGGAAAGCATGAACAGCAGCAACACTGCATGGGTGTAATGACTGAGCGGTGGTGGACTGTGCGAGGTTTAGGTTGACGTGGTGTCCGAGTTCGAAGGTGGAGCGACATGATGGATGGTGGCGGTAGCTTGAGCTGGTCGGCAAAGTGGGGATACGGGTTTGGAAATGTCAGAGTCGGCTTCTGATGCTGCATAGGGTGGGGTGTTTAACACGTAACGGTGGATCTGTTAACAGAAGTTCTCGACACAAAAACAGTTGAGAAAAAAAGTAAACGTGAAAGGCTAAGCCATAGATGGAGGGAGGAATGTGACAGTGGTGGAAAGGCATAACGCAGTATGGCTGCAAGGGAGAGGAAATGTCAGTGCCGTGGGTTTTCAACTGGAAACGGGCAGAAGGCAAAGAAGGGGTCAGTGCCATGGGTTTTCAACTGGAAACGGGCAGAAGGCAAAGAAGGGGTGAAGTGTTAAAAGCAATACGAAGTGGAAAAAATATATGTGGTGATGGGACCAGTGAAACAGTAATGGAGCTGAAATGTTAGAACGTGGGGATGTGTGTTAGTATGGAGAAGGACCTGTAGCGATATCATTTTTAGTCGAGCAAAGGAGATGAAGTAGAAAATTTCACCGTGGCCAAATTAATATATGTGGGCATTAGTGGGCTTTCAGGTCCTTATATAAAATAAAAAATAAAAAAATGGTGCGTTGGAAATAAGAGAAACATTGGGCCTAGGATCTGTTTGTATGCATGTTATTTTGGGCGTATGAGGATGTATGTCGATGGAGTGTAGGACAGTTTCAAGCATGCAGGAAAGAAGGACAAGAATGGTAACATAGAGTTTTATTTTCCTAGGAAATCAGCTGTGCAAATTTGACGTGGATCGGAATTTATGATGAGTTGGAAGTTAATAACGGTTTTAATTATTAATTTAAATAATTAGTTTATAACTAATAAAACGTTAAATTATTTAATTAGGAACATATAATATTAAATACCCTTTGTATTGCATTACCAGAATCGGACCAAATGAGACACGCTGGAACCGTATCAGATAACACGACATTTCCGAACTGGTTTGGTCGCAGATGGAGCTGAGATTGTTAATTAAATTGAATGCATGCTTAATTTAATTAAATGGAATCATTTTAATGTCAGATGGACTTGGAGTAATTATAAAATGGTTCCGTTTAATTAAATTAAGCATGCATTCAATTTAATTAACAATCTCAGCTCCGTCTACGACCAAACCAGTTCGGAAATTTCATATTATATGATACGGTTCCAGCGTATCTCATTTGGTCCAATTCTGGTAATGCAATAAAAAGGGTATTTAATATTATATGTTCCTAATCAAATAAGGTAATTCAAATAAATTCCATTTTATAACTGGACATAGATTTTTTAAAATAATGTATAGAAGTTTTGTTGAATTACCTTATATAGAAGTTTTGTTGAAGGAAGAATAAATATGTATTATTTATTATCGGATTTTATAAGTAATTATAAAGTGATTTTAATTAAGCAAAGTATAAAGTCGAGTTTGGAAATGGATCAATGTTGTAAACGATTTTCAATTTGAGTATAAGCTTAAGGAAGGATAAATGGAATTTAGAAGTTTTAAAAGTGATAAGTACGAAATGGAGTTGAGTTAAGAACCTAAATAGGTTGATTCAGGAATGTTAGTTAAGCTTGATAATTTGATTTAAATTCGAATAATTGGAATATGAAAACGAGCTTTGTTGAGGCAAAACCAAAATAAGTTTGAATTAAACTTATAAGACATTTTGTAAGGGATTCTATTTATCAAGGCTCGTTTAAAATGTTGGAAGATGTTTTAGAAAGGAAATCGATATAGTTTTAAATAAAGAAACCGTGCTGAGATTGAAATAAAATTTTCCAAAGGGAAGAGTATGGATTTAAATTCCATATTTAAATCAATTAGTATATGGAATTTCCGTGATATTTATTAATTTCAAAGTATTAGTTAAACATAGTATTTTAGGAATATTCTTATTTTATTATAAGAAGTAAAAGTTGTATATTTAATGATTTAGAAGTTTGATGAGGCCAAGTGACGTTTTGTACTGAACCAGTGAATCCATTTTATTTTTATGGATGAATGGTTGTTTTATTTTGATAATTAAATAACGGATTATCAAAATCTGGCCAAGCCGTTGTTGGTATGGAAAGACCGGGATCAAATTTATATCCAAAAACCATTCCGACCAACAAATACATAACGTTGAAGATATAAGATAGAGCAACTGAGGACCGTGGATCTCCATAAGCGGAAGGATTACTTAAAATCTCTGGTTAACTCCCCCCCCCCGTTTTAAAATGATAACTAAACTAAAATCAAACAAATAAAAACATTTTGTTTAAATTGTTAACCAAGAAGTAAACTGTGATTCCGTCATGGTTGGAATCTACGGACTATAAGGACTTCTCGCTACCGATCTGTTGGGTGATTCCTCGGATGCGGTAGGAGGGTTCCTTCGGTTCATCCTGTTCCTAGATGACTTGTATGGATGGATATCTGATAGAGTATTTCCAAAAGGGTCACGTACGTTGATTTCTTCAAACGTGCCAAGTATGGTGGCAGAGAATTTATTCTCTTGCTTAACACGCAGAGTATTTTTGTGCAAACCAATTAGTGATTTCAGACAGATATGATGATGTGACGTTCAAAGTGATGTCCTATTCTAGAAGATAAATGTAGCCTCAAGCCTCATCAACCGGGAAATGACAAAAATTGGGCAGGCAGCATGACTAGGTGGCTCATACCCAAGTAGGGTGTATTATCTCCATCTAAAGAAATTCCTTATTTGTTCTTCTTTCGTTTCTATATCTCCACTGTTGTGCGGCGGGCCCTTAAAACCACAGGGTGATGATACATTCCCTACACTCAAGCTAAATAATTGGACGGTCATGGGTGGCCAGGCTACAAGATGTTCTTGTTAAACCCCAGTGTATCCCCTATAGAGTACACTGATCGAAAGGTGATCCCATACCTTGTCATAGTTGGAATCCAATCTCCAATAAGAGCCCCATGGTTTTCGTTTATAATCTATGTACGTAGAGCGTGAGATGCAAACGTTCTACTATTTGGTTATTTGTTTGATATAGACACTATCATAATATCACAAGATTTCATATCAAAAATGGTTTGGGTTATAGTAAGGTAAAAACCGTCCATGTTTATGTGTGGGCAGATCTTACTATTATCCTTTTCTTTCAAAATGATTTCTAAATTTAAGCAATATGGATGTTATTTAAACTTAGTGAGTTTTCTCACGTTGTTTCGCCAGACTGATCCGTGGCGTTTGTAATGCTCGGGTCAAACCGAGTTGTTAAGGTTATCAAATGCTGTGAAGTTCAAAGACGAGTTGGAGGAGTCCAGGCGTATGATATATACATCATTATTCCGCGGTATGTTGTATTTGAGAACAAGTTATTATAACTGTTCATATGTGTTGGATGTTCACTGTAATCTGATGGATGTAAGTAATATTTTCAAGCTCTCAATAAAGTTATTTCTACATTATATTTTATTCCGTTGCGATGTGAGACTCTATGTGGTGTTAGTTCTTCTTCTTATTCTTCTATTCAATTTTTTCTATCTTATCTTTCTCTCACCCTATAACTTCTTTCTTTTAACTTTCCGCTTTTCTATATAATTTAGGTTGATTGTGGTAGTTAAATGTTAGCTTAAATTGTATGGAAATGTGGGACTTTACAACTTGGTATCAGTGCTGAAGGTTGACTAGTAAACTTGGCTCTGTGGCATGACTGAATAAAGATGGGGATAGTAATGCCCTAGATTGAGTTTGAGTGTACATATATGAGAGAACGTATCTGTAGATTTGATATAAAATTGTTTTATATTGTGTTGGTTTATCAGTTGAGTGTTTAAATTTTCTGATCAATATGGTTTAGCTAACCTTATTGATAACGATTTCTAAACTCTTAAACCAGGCAAATCGACACAATATTGTTTTATTAAGAGGGTAAATCAAATAATTTTGCCTAAAATATATTTTTATATAAAAGGATATAATTTTCTTAAATTATTATTGGTTGGAATAAAATTCCAAATTAAATTACGAAATGAATATGAATCAATTGGAAAATTGAATATGAAATTTGACTTAACTTGGTTAAGTGGTGTAAATGAATATAGTAATGAAATTAAATTAAGTAGACTTGGGATTTGAAAATCGAATGAATAATCGAATATTAACCGATGAATATTAAAATAAATTAAAAAAAGTAGAAGCAAGCAAGTACAAATTAATATTGAATATTAACTTAATTGAACCAAACTAATTGAATAAATTGATTGTTTATTATTTGGATGATTAGATTGGATTGAATTGAATCCATTAACAGTTTAATAAAGAAGTTGAATAAATGGAAAAGAATATAATTCTAGTATAAATTTGGATAGAAAGTAAAGGATTTAACCTTGTATTTGTTGCTGGCATTGTAAATTTAGTACAGACTACCAGAAGGCTATGGGAGTTGATTTTGTTACAGAGATTGAAGTAAAGGTTGGAAAATGAAGAGCCGTTGGATGATTTTCTTCGAAACTGGAATTGAGTTGCCCGACAAATAGGTGAACCTTAATATTGTTAATTGAAGTGATTGATTTGGACCCTTGAGTCAGGTAGCCATTTGGCTTTGGTTTTCTGTTGGATATTGGAGGCCCGAAATGGCAGTTGTAGTTTTTCTGATTGAGCCGTGCAGAGGAGGCGCTGGCAAAGTTTTCGAATTTTTTTTAAGAATTCGAGCTTATTTTGATGATAAATCAAGAGTTATTATTTCAAAATAATTGGGTTTGAAGCATTCTTCTTACCTTGTAATTTCGAGGAATAAATTTTTTTAAGGGGGGAAGAATGCAATGCCCCAGATTTTTGAACATTAATTACGAATATTTAAATCAGTTTTAAATATTTATTTGATAATATAAATGGATTTTATATCGAAATTATTTGTATTAAAAATGGAGTTCGAACATATAAATTTATAAATGAATTAAAACGAGCTCGAAACGACGTGGTAGTTCGTAATATTGAGTTTTGAACTTTAATTGAATATACAGCATCTGATATAAGTCGAAATTCTGTGAAACAAGAAACGTTAGGATCCATTTGATTATATTTTTCTAATGAAAGAGAAAAATGGAGATTTCATATTATATATTGTAAGTTATATCAAATTCAATTTTTCAAATAGTCGCTATGAAATTTGTTAATAAACGATAACATTTATTTAATAAAATATTAACAGTTTTTATAGATTTTGAATATCATTTAACCCAAAATTATATAATTTCGAGTCTAAAATCTATGTTGGTTGAATGTGAAGCTATATGATAATTTATTATTGTTAAAATGTATTGTTTGGAATTTAATATTATTTTATTGATATTATATAATCCTCAAAAACGACTATTTTTCAAATGACCTCTGTTTTCAACGAAAGAAGTTTTGTTGGAATATGTATAATTAACTATATCTAGTTTTTGAATTTGGAGCCAATCGGAGCGATTTTAAGAGTAGTCATAATTTAGTTATAAACCTGTCAACAAACTGGAATTAAAATACGCTGTTTTTACAAATGGAGTCAGAATTCGACGGAATGAGTTTCATTGGATTTGTATCATCAAGACATAGCAGTATGGCCATTTTCATCACGTTTGGAGTTCATGTGTGGCAATGCAAATAGTAAACGTTGGTGTTAAACAACGGTAGAAATAATCATATAAAATATATAAGTGCACATGCCTATTAGAATTAAAATTCATACCAGCTACTTCGAATGGAAAGGAAACACACACACACACACACACACACATATATATCCATTGTCTACCTTATAACACACATACGCAGCAATTGTACTATGTCCGGCTATTTGATATGAAATGAAAATATAAACAAATGATTTTGTCTCCCCGTTCGAACACACATGCCAACCTAGCTTCTCCCATTATGCACAGACCTACCCAATTTGAAAACAATGAAAAAATTGATGGATTGAGACACGCCACGCTACCCTATATCCTACCTTGTACATGTATGATTTAACCTTGTTCTTATCCTCTCTCATTTTTCTTCTATACATACCTATGGCGATCTCCATTTCTTCCGAATTTTTTTTTAGAAAATATAAAAGTAAGCCGCTTCAAAATATTCCATGCTATGAAACTTAACTTCCGCTTCTCTTCAGCAAGACAAGAAAACTTCTGCTTCTCTTCAGCAAGACAAAGCTTCCCTCCCTACTAAGATAAAAAGAAAGACAAACTCCATTCTTAAATCTATGAAAACGGAAGTGCTATATGTACATATGTACGATGTAGTCGTGGCTTTTGGAGACACTGGCGGTGCGAGATGACATTGGGGTCGGCAGCACTCCGGTGAAGGAGGAGAAATGCGTGGCTGTTGGAGGAAACATGCGTATGTCGAAAGCATGAACAACAACAACGCTGCATGGGTGTAATGACTGAGCGGTGGTGGACTGTGCGAGGTCGAGGTTGACGCGGTGTCCGAGTTCGAAGGTGGAGCGATGTGATGGTATGTGGCAGTAGCTTGAGCTGGTCGGAGAAGTGGGGGTTCGGGTCTTGAAATGTCGGAGTTAGCTTGTGATGCTGCATGGGGTGGGGTGTTTAACACGTAGCGGTGGAGCTGTTAACAGAAGTTCCCGAAACAAAAACAGTAGAGAAAAAAGTAAACTTGAAAGTCTAAGCCATAGTTGGAGGGAGAAATGTGACAGTGGTGGGAAGGTGTAGCGTAGTATGCTAGCAAGGGAGAGGGAATGTCAGTGCCGTGGGTTTTCAACTGGAAATGGGAAGAAGGCAAAGAAGGGGTGAAGTGTTAGAAGTAGTACGAAGTGGAAAAAATATATGCGGTGATGGGAACAATGAAACGGTAATAGAGCCGAAATGTTAGAACGCGAGGATGTGTTTTAGTATGGATAAGGACCTATAGCGGTATCATTTTGGTCGAGCAAAGGAGATGGAGAAGAAGATTTTACCGTGGCCAAATTAATATATGTGGGCTTTAGTAGGCTTTCGGGCTCTTATATAAAATAAAAAAATAAAATAAAAATGGTGCGTTGGAAATAGGAGAAACATTGGGTGTAACAACCCGTAAAATGCGAGCCAGTTTGAAATTTTTATTTTGACAATTTTGGCGAATTTAGAATATTTAAAATAGATTATTTTAAATAATATCGACGAGAAATCTATTTTGAATATAATTAGAACGTATATATTATATACGTCGTCGTTAGAATATATAATAATTATATATAATTATAAAAGGAATTGAAAATGGCGCGGTAGTTCGAAAATTCGATTTCTAATTTCAAATGAATATACAGAATTCGTTATAAGTCAGAATTGAACGAAACAAGAAATATTTGAATCTGTATAACTATATCTTTGTAACGAAGTTAACAAACTGAGATTTCATCTTAGAAATGATAAGATATGTCCAGTTTAAAATTAGAAATAGTCGCTGTGGAATTTATATATATTTTTATATATATAAGGCCCTTAAAAATAGACTTTTTGCAAACGACCTCGGATTGCAACGAAACCAGTTTTGTTGGGTCCGGGATGTAAAGTTATTGCTAGGTTTCAAATTTCATAATTTTTCGAATCAATATGTGAGCGTGGTAAAGGAAAACGCGTTTGACCAGTTTCAGTTGATTTTAATCGACTGGAAAATGGCCATTTTTCCAACAGCCTCAGATTCGACGAAACTAGTTTTGTTAGGACCGTATCGTCAATACGAGGCTAGAAAATATTTTTTTGGGATTTTTCGTGTTCGTATGTTGCCCCGGTAATTTGAAATGTACGTTTAAAATTCAATATAGTGATTTAAATGTAAATTCAAAGGAAACTGATCGAAACAATCAAATCAGCTTGTGATACATATCCCATTGGGTTCGGAATAGGGGTAAAACGCTATGGACGACAGGCGGTGGACCTCGTTTAAAGGTCGTATGAAAAAGTCAACTTTTTGCAATTAAATTAAATTAATTAAATTAATTAAAAATTAGTTTAATTTTCTTCCCCCCCTTTTAACCGCTCAGGCCCCCCCCTTCTCTCATTCCCAAATCGATCAGAAATAAAGAAAAAAAAAACCTAGAAAACTGTCGGCCGCCCCCCCAAGAGGACGCCTCCGACGAAGACACGACCGCCCCTCCCCACCTGACTCCGACGAGACCCCTCGCATCGCTCCCCTTCCACCATTCTTCTCCGGCACCTCGAGCTCCGTTAGGACCCCCCCCCCCCCAATCCTAAATCCCGACGCGCCCAGGCAACCTCGGCCCCCTCTACCACCGCGCAGGCGCGCAAAACCCTGCCCCTCCAGTCGACGGCAGTAGCACTCCCCCCCTTCCACTGGCGAACAAGCACAGACCCCCCCTTTTTTCTCTGTAAGTATTTCTTTTTTTTTATTATTTTATTTTTATTTTGTATAAGCAGAATTTAAAACTGGGTTTCTTTTTTTTTACTTTAATTAGGTTTAAACTGTTTTTCTTTTAAAAGCATTTTAAAACTGATTTTGAAAAGAAATTAAAACTGATTTGAAAAGCATATGAAACTGATTTTAAAAATGATAAATACTGATTTTAAATAAAAAAAGGGTATAAGAAAACTGATTTCTTCTAAAAAGTTTAAAACCGATTTTAATTTTAAGATTTAAAATAGGAAAAAGAAGAAAGGCGAAATCTATATTTTTAAAAATATGATTTTTATATATCGAAAAGCATAATAAAAATTCGATTTTTATATGTTGAACTTTGAAATAAAAATTCAATTTTTGTATATTGAACTTTGAAATAAAAATATGATTTTTATATGTTGAACTTCGAAATCAAAATTCGATTTTTGTATATTGAACTTCGAAATAAAAATATGATTTTTATATATTGAATAGCGAAGTAAAAATTCGATTTTTATATATTGAATAGCGAAGTAAAAATTCGATTTTTATATATTGAATAGCGAAGTAAAAATTCGATTTTTATATATTGAATAGCGAAGTAAAAATGTGATTTTTACATATGTAGATGATACGGGCAAAGAAAGTGAAAGGAGGCGAAACGACGAATACTTCTGCAAATGAAGTGCCGTGGAGCTAGGATAGCTATATGTGAGAATTTCTCACCTTTCAATTTCATTTTCTAGTTATATATATATACTAGGATGCAGACGGTGCTTAGTAGCACCCGACACAATCGTCCACAGACCATGGGCTTGTTTGTTTGGTTGCATAGATTAGTTATATGATTTGATTGGAATTTGGTTGTTTGGTGAATTTGATTGATGTGTGAATGGCGTGGGCCTTCACTAGACCGGGGATAAGGCTAGGCCTCGTCCCGTTTCTAGTATCGTGCCGTTATGCCGCCGAAATTTTCTAAAATATGTTAGAAAAATAAAAATATCATTTTATTTAAAGAATGAACTGAATAGAAATTCATATGTTGGAATAAAATGTTTTTATCGTTAAAAATATAATTTTTAACGTGAATGTGAATAAATAAAATATTCATTTACAAACCGGACGGTTTGTTTATGTACACCTATTTGAATGACATGGATTGGGACGATAAATTTTACACATCGCCCAACTGCACAAATAAAATCTGTGTTTGATTGTTTGAAACCCCACACGGGTGTTGGGATGAAATTTGAAGTTCACTCATCCTGATTGATTAAATATGTCGATCGATTGATTGACAGGCTGTTATAAGCGTTAGATATCTATATTTGATGCTTATACAATGTAGTGCACTTTGGTTGATGGTTGATTATTTTTCAATGCCATTATATGTGTGTAATGTATGAAAATCCATATAATTAACTTTATATGGTAATTGATCGGGCCTCATTCCAATTTAGAAAATAAAGAATATTATAAAATAAAAGTTCATGTGTTGACAGTACTCATCCTTTGAGATTGGTCATGTGTTGAACGAAATATTTTGATAATAACAACTATTTTGAAATAGAAATTTATGAAGCCGTGTTGACTAGATTGACGCCATTTTGACGTGAACGATATTCATATCGATTGAAAACGATTTCGAAATGAATTGAATTGAAAACGATTTCGAAATGAATTGAATTGAAAACGATTTCGAAATGAATTGAATAGAAAACGATTTCGAAATGAATTGAATTGAAAACGATTTCGAAATGAATTGAATTGAAAACGATTTCGAAATGAATTGAATTGAAAACGATTTCGAAATGAATTGAATAGAAAACGATTTCGAAATGAATTGAATAGAAAACGATTTCGAAATGAATTGAATAGAAAACGATTTCGAAATGAATTGAATTGAAAACGATTTCGAAATGAATTGAATTGAAAACGATTTCGAAATGAATTGAATAGAAAACGATTTCGAAATGAATTGAATGGAAAACGATTTCGAAATGAATTGAATTGAAAACGAATTCAAATTGAAATGAAAGCGAATTGAAATGAATTCGAATTGAAATTGAAATTTGAATTGAATAGAAATGAATTTTAAAACGAATTTATAAAGAAGAATTCAATTTTGATTTAAATTGAAAAAGGAAGCTGAAATTGCTTTTGAAACGAATTTAAAACTATTTATATAATTCGTTTTAAATAGAAATCGACGAAATATATATTATATATATTATATATAATATAATGGCCTGAATAGAACGCGTCGCGCCGCGGCAGTTCGCGAATTTCGACCATTTATTTCAAACGGACATTACGGGAGATCCGACCGTCGGATTCTCCTAAAACCGGAACCGTTGGGTTCGTATCGAAAAGAGCTTTCTAATGAATGTTAGAAATTTGAAATCTAACGGTTGGATTTGGAGATACGTCCAAATCAAATTCGAAAAAGGTCGCTGTAAGTGCAGTTCGATGACCGTTGATGGAAATCGACTGTACAGGCCTCGATAAAATTATTAAAAATGTTAATAATTTGTGTAAAATCATAAGAAATGATTTAGAAAGAATTGGGATGAAAAACTCCATATTTGAAGAGATAAAAATAGATTTTTATCGAAATGAACTGGTTTTGAACTAGAATTATAATTCTATTTATTTTTAAATAAATAAATTGAATTCGAAAAGGGTTTTAAAAATAACCAAAATTTCCAATGATTGCATTGGAGTGGATTTGAATCGAAATTGTCTTCGGAATATTTCGATGTTGGAATTCGTGATTATACAGGTGTTGTTATGGAAATTTGAAAGATATATATTTATATCATTATTTCCAATACGACATTTGTTAGTCGTAGAATTCGATATTGAATATAAGCCGATATATTTTCTATTCAGAGCCTTGTATTGAATATCGAATGTGATTTGGGTTTGTCATGAATGGTGTCTTCACTAACACTGTTCTTTAACCCAGTTGAGAAAAGATTAAATCTTTTTATTTAGATTTAATGAAGTGTACCAATTAAATAATATTTAATTGGAATTGAATTGATATTGATTTTTGGGTTTATCGTGGACAGTGTTTTAAATAACACCCGTTCTTTAACCCGATAATTAATGAATGTGATTTTGGGTTTATCGTGAACTGTGTTTTAAATGACACTGATTCTTTAACCCAGTTAAAGATTAAAACTAAGTGGAGTTTTAATGAATCTTTAATTAGATTGAAATGATCGAGAATGGAGTAGCACCAGTTTTGCTCCAGGAGATAGTTAAATCTTTAATTAGATTTAAACGTGAAATGGTAATTGAATTTACCGATAACACCGTGGTGTTAGATATGAAGTATAACCAGTTTTACTTCATGGGATGAATAGGTTGGGATTGGGAAATTAAAACAAATGATTACTTCGGTAAGGTTCGCTAATCCCGACTAATTTGAATTGATATTCAAAAATAGATTAAAGAATAAATTTTAAAGAATTTATCTTTGATAAAATTTATGGGAACCTTTCCTTATGAATGTGAAATTTAGAAACTAACTGTCGGTTAGCCAAGCAGAATGGTTTTCTGGATATTGATCTGATGTTGGTTTCGGCATTCGGGGTTAATGTTTGGGGAATTATTCTCTTGATTAATTTACGGTTAGTGACTGATGAATTGGAATGAGGCGTATGTTGTGTTTGTGTAACACTTATTTAAAAATATACGCGAGTTATTCGGAAGGACCGGGTTTATCCCATTCTGAATAACTGATACGACGATGAGTCGAAGATGAAGACGATGGTCGAAGACCGGAGGTCTTCACGTCGTTTGGGTGATAACTGATGATCTTGATTGGGCTGTACACCCAAGAAGATGGAAACAGTTAGTGATCGTCCAGACGTACTTGGAGATCGATGGATATGCGGGGTACTAGGTGCCTCCGGTTTCGTTCAGACCCAGAACGGACTTGTAAATGGACTGTGTGTCTGACATTGGATTTTAGTCCGTGTGATTGATCTCCATTAAATATATATCTGTTTGGCGGCGGAGAATTTATTCTCTTGCTTAACGCCCTTCTCTGAGACGTACGAGCTCAGGGGTTATATATTGATGGATATCAAACGCATGGAGTGAATTGCCTGTGTGGCATGCCTAAGTGGCAATTGATCGAGGCTTCTGTTGAAAAGCAAAGTCTTGTAGTGATGATCAAAGCAAGGCCTTTGTGGCGTAGCTTTGTGTAACGTTTGATTCGCGAGTTTCACACCCGGTATGAACCAAAAACGGGAGACGGACCTCAGGGAGGACTTGCGTTTCTTTCTAGCTAGAAGTGGCGTCAGTGGTTTTACACGCCCTGACGAGTTTGACTTATGTTGTTGTTGCTGTTGCGAGGCGCCTCGGATTGATCGGTCGTTCTCGAACCGATGGAGTCATTTAGTTGGCTCATTTACACCCCATAGGGTGGGGAAACGTAGTGTTCAGGCATTTTAATCCACATCGGTGGACCGGCCCTGTCGCTCCAAGGGCCCACCTGAGTCTGGGTCCTGTGGCTCGGGCTAGAGAGTCACGAATCGGTTGAGGACTATCTTTTGCCTCGGTTCATAGACGGAAATCCAATTTCCAAATACGTGACTTTGCGGTTTTATTTGTAGAACCTAGTATGGCGACATAGTGGGATGGGGCGCTCATGCCGCCTATGATTGATACTTATGATTTGAAGTTGTTTTATACACTATGCACTTATAATAGTATCAAACGATTTGTTTTAACCGTATCAAGCATTCTTTGGCTGTTATAAGGGAAAACCCTATCCTCGGCTGCGTTGCATTGTGTGATGGGACCTGGGTCTTATAACAACTTCATTTTTCTTTATTTAGCATTGCGCTGTTTGTTTTATGCACTGGTATTCTTGGGAGGAAACCCGTTCCGTGTTATACGGCGTGGTCCCTTGTTTTTACCTAATGATTTAAAATAAAGATTAATAACTGTTTTAGTTCTCACACCAGTCACATGACTGACCTGGAGTTTATTGTTTTAACCTAAACTCTGGGTGCCCCTATTTTGACACGGGCAGCTAGTAGTTTTGGTTTTGCAGATTTATATTCACAGGATCCTGGTTTACAGCTGGAACGGTATCCGGAAAGCTTTGTATCCGTATATCTCTTCTAGTTGTGTATTTTATTATTTTCCGCTGCTATGTATTTAAATGTAATTTAAATCTCTGATATTTCTGTGTAATATCATTTTATACTCTGTATATTCTTGTAATCTGATGCATTGTTGTAACATACAGTGAAATGTTCTTCTGTATGTGTTCTGTTGTGGTTTGTTCTCGAATTATCCGACGCTTTCCTTTACGGGGAAGTTGCGGGTCTTTACATTTGGTATCAGAGCTTTGGTTTACAAAGCTAGAGAACAAGACACATTAGAACCATACGAAAGAATTCATCAGATATTGGATTAGTAATATCCAACGAGAATGACTCGTTAGAGATGGGGTCAGTAGTATCCTAGAACGAGTGTGAAGAGTAAATTTTTAAAATGAAAACAATTTTGGTTTTGAAAATTTAAATCAATTATTCGTATTTGATTATCTATTTATATTGATGTGGACAATCCAGTATATATAGATTTTGCGTATACGTCTGATCCGCGTGTATTCGAAATTTTGATATACTGGATAGATATAGAATCACACTCTAGTCGCCCGGAGATGATTCAGATGATGAGGCCTCATCATCAGTGTTTATATTCGAGTGACAAAAGTGAGATTTCTATATATTTCCTATTGACTGGTGTGAGAACCAAAAATTAGATAGGGCCTATTGGTGTGATTTGGCATCAAAAACATGATTTTTGTATATGTATCAAAATTATGAATTTGAAAATCTAATTCACTAATTGATTGATGTTTGTGTTGTTTGTTCATTGTTTGATAATTTTGAGCCATTTAGCCTAATGGAATCAAATATTGAATTGTATTGAAAATTGGTCGCATTTGTTTGCATATACATATATATCATTGAACAGGTCATAGCAAGGAGGCTAGAGCCGAAGAATAAAATTTGTTTGCCCGACAAATAGGTACATGTTTACTACATAATTTCCTGAATTGTTTGGGTGATGATGATTTTATGAGCCTATTGGCTAGCCTCTTGGCTTTTTCTTTTTCTTTTTGAGATCTGAAGGACCGGGGAAGCTATTTGAAATTCCCCGATGCTCCCATTGCAGGGGAGGTTATGGCGAAATTTTTCGAAAATTTAGGGTGTTAGCCAAATTTTTGAAATTTTGAAAATTCTCAGAAACTAAAAAGTTAGAGAAGGGAAGCCAGATCGAGCGTAGAGTTGATTAATCAAACCACTTTCGACTTTGTTCCTTTTCGGGGACGAAAAGTTTTAAGTGGGGGAGATTGTAACAACCCGTAAAATGCGAGCCAGTTTGAAATTTTTATTTTGACAATTTTGGCGAATTTAGAATATTTAAAATAGATTATTTTAAATGATATCGACGAGAAATCTATTTTGAATATAATTAGAACGTATATATTATATACGTCGTCGTTAGAATATATAATAATTATATATAATTATAAAAGGAATTGAAAATGGCGCGGTAGTTCGAAAATTCGATTTCTAATTTCAAATGAATATACAGAATTCGTTATAAGTCAGAATTGAACGAAACAAGAAATATTTGAATCTGTATAACTATATCTTTGTAACGAAGTTAACAAACTGAGATTTCATCTTAGAAATGATAAGATATGTCCAGTTTAAAATTAGAAATAGTCGCTGTGGAATTTATATATATTTTTATATATATAAGGCCCTTAAAAATAGACTTTTTGCAAACGACCTCGGATTGCGACGAAACCAGTTTTGTTGGGTCCAGGATGTAAAGTTATTGCTAGGTTTCAAATTTCATAATTTTTCGAATCAATATGTGAGCGTGGTAAAGGAAAACGCGTTTGACCAGTTTCAGTTGATTTTAATCGACTGGAAAATGGCCATTTTTCCAACAGCCTCAGAATTCGACGAAACTAGTTTTGTTAGGACCGTATCGTCAATACGAGGCTAGAAAATATTTTTCTGGGATTTTTCGTGTTCGTATGTGGCCCCGGTAATTTGAAATGTACGTTTAAAATTCAATATAGTGATTTAAATGTAAATTCAAAGGAAACTGATCGAAACAATCAAATCAGCTTGTGATACATATCCCATTGGGTTCGGAATAGGGGTAAAACGCTATGGACGACAGGCGGTGGACCTTGTTTAAAGGTCGTATGAAAAAGTCAACTTTTTGCAATTAAATTAAATTAATTAAATTAATTAAAAATTAGTTTAATTTTCTTCCCCCCCTTTTAACCGCTCAGCCCCCCTTCTCTCATTCCCAAATCGATCAGAAATAAAGAAAAAAAAAACCTAGAAAACTGTCGGCCGCCCCCCCAAGAGGACGCCTCCGACGAAGACACGACCGCCCCTCCCCACCTGACTCCGACGAGACCCCTCGCATCGCTCCCCTTCCACCATTCTTCTCCGGCACCTCGAGCTCCGTTAGGACCCCCCCCCCCAATCCTAAATCCCGACGCGCCCAGGCAACCTCGGCCCCCTCTACCACCGCGCAGGCGCGCAAAACCCTGCCCCTCCAGTCGACGGCAGCAGCACTCCCCCCCTTCCACTGGCGAACAAGCACAGACCCCCCCTTTTTTCTCTGTAAGTATTTCTTTTTTATTATTATTTTATTTTTATTTTGTATAAGCAGAATTTAAAACTGGGTTTCTTTTTTTTACTTTAATTAGGTTTAAACTGTTTTTCTTTTAAAAGCATTTTAAAACTGATTTTGAAAAGAAATTAAAACTGATTTGAAAAGCATATGAAACTGATTTTAAAAATGATAAATACTGATTTTAAATAAAAAAAAGGGTATAAGAAAACTGATTTCTTCTAAAAAGTTTAAAACCGATTTTAATTTTAAGATTTAAAATAGGAAAAAGAAGAAAGGCGAAATCTATATTTTTAAAAATATGATTTTTATATATCGAAAAGCATAATAAAAATTCGGTTTTTATATGTTGAACTTTGAAATAAAAATTCGATTTTTGTATATTGAACTTTGAAATAAAAATATGATTTTTATATGTTGAACTTCGAAATCAAAATTCGATTTTTGTATATTGAACTTCGAAATAAAAATATGATTTTTATATATTGAATAGCGAAGTAAAAATTCGATTTTTATATATTGAATAGCGAAGTAAAAATTCGATTTTTATATATTGAATAGCGAAGTAAAAATTCGATTTTTATATATTGAATAGCGAAGTAAAAATGTGATTTTTACATATGTAGATGATACGGGCAAAGAAAGTGAAAGGAGGCGAAACGACGAAGACTTCTGCAAATGAAGTGCCGTGGAGCTAGGATAGCTATATGTGAGAATTTCTCACCTTTCAATTTCATTTTCTAGTTATATATATATACTAGGATGCAGACGGTGCTTAGTAGCACCCGACACAATCGTCCACAGACCATGGGCTTGTTTGTTTGGTTGCATAGATTAGTTATATGATTTGATTGGAATTTGGTTGTTTGGTGAATTTGATTGATGTGTGAATGGCGTGGGCCTTCACTAGACCGGGGATAAGGCTAGGCCTTGTCCCGTTTCTAGTATCGTGCCGTTATGCCGCCGAAATTTTCTAAAATATGTTAGAAAAATAAAAATATCATTTTATTTAAAGAATGAACTGAATAGAAATTCATATGTTGGAATAAAATGTTTTTATCGTTAAAAATATAATTTTTAACGTGAATGTGAATAAATAAAATATTCATTTACAAACCGGACGGTTTGTTTATGTACACCTATTTGAATGACATGGATTGGGACGATAAATTTTACACATCGCCCAACTGCACAAATAAAATCTGTGTTTGATTGTTTGAAACCCCACACGGGTGTTGGGATGAAATTTGAAGTTCACTCATCCTGATTGATTAAATATGTCGATCGATTGATTGACAGGCTGTTATAAGCGTTAGATATCTATATTTGATGCTTATACAGTGTAGTGCACTTTGGTTGATGGTTGATTATTTTTCAATGCTATTATATGTGTGTAATGTATGAAAATCCATATAATTAACTTTATATGGTAATTGATCGGGCCTCATTCCAATTTAGAAAATAAAGAATATTATAAAATAAAAGTTCATGTGTTGACAGTACTCATCCTTTGAGATTGGTCATGTGTTGAACGAAATATTTTGATAATAACAACTATTTTGAAAAAGAAATATTTGAAATAAAATATTTGAAATAGAAATTTATGAAGCCGTGTTGACTAGATTGACGCCATTTTGACGTGAACGATATTCATATCGATTGAAAACGATTTCGAAATGAATTGAATTGAAAACGATTTCGAAATGAATTGAAAACGATTTCGAAATGAATTGAATAGAAAACGATTTCGAAATGAATTGAATTGAAAACGATTTCGAAATGAATTGAATTGAAAACGATTTCGAAATGAATTGAATTGAAAACGATTTCGAAATGAATTGAATAGAAAACGATTTCAAAATGAATTGAATAGAAAACTATTTCGAAATGAATTGAATAGAAAACGATTTCGAAATGAATTGAATAGAAAACGATTTCGAAATGAATTGAATTGAAAACGATTTCGAAATGAATTGAATTGAAAACGATTTCGAAATGAATTGAATAGAAAACGATTTCGAAATGAATTGAATGGAAAACGATTTCGAAATGAATTGAATTGAAAACGAATTCAAATTGAAATGAAAGCGAATTGAAATGAATTCGAATTGAAATTGAAATTTGAATTGAATAGAAATGAATTTTAAAACGAATTTATAAAGAAGAATTCAATTTTGATTTGAATTGAAAAAGGAAGCTGAAATTGCTTTTGAAACGAATTTAAAACTATTTATATAATTCGTTTTAAATAGAAATCGACAAAATATATATTATATATATTATATATAATATAATGGCCTGAATAGAACGCGCCGCGCCGCGGCAGTTCGCGAATTTCGACCATTTATTTCAAACGGACATTACGGGAGATCCGACCGTCGGATTCTCCTAAAACCGGAACCGTTGGGTTCGTATCGAAAAGAGCTTTCTAATGAATGTTAGAAATTTGAAATCTAACAGTTGGATTTGGAGATACGTCCAAATCAAATTCGAAAAAGGTCGCTGTAAGTGCAGTTCGATGACCGTTGATGGAAATCGACTGTACATGCCTCGATAAAATTATTAAAAATGTTAATAATTTGTGTAAAATCATAAGAAATGATTTAGAAAGAATTGGGATGAAAAACTCCATATTTGAAGAGATAAAAATAGATTTTTATCGAAATGAACTGGTTTTGAACTAGAATTATAATTCTATTTATTTTTAAATAAATAAATTGAATTCGAAAAGGGTTTTAAAAATAACCAAAATTTCCAATGATTGCATTGGAGTGGATTTGAATCGAAATTGTCTTCGGAATATTTCAATGTTGGAATTCGTGATTATACAGGTGTTGTTATGGAAATTTGAAAGATATATATTTATATCATTATTTCCAATACGACATTTGTTAGTCGTAGAATTCGATATTGAATATAAGCCGATATATTTTCTATTCAGAGCCTTGTATTGAATATCGAATGTGATTTGGGTTTGTCGTGAATGGTGTCTTCACTAACACTGTTCTTGAACCCAGTTGAGAAAAGATTAAATCTTTTTATTTAGATTTAATGAAGTGTACCAATTAAATAATATTTAATTGGAATTGAATTGATATTGATTTTTGGGTTTATCGTGGACAGTGTTTTAAATAACACCCGTTCTTTAACCCGATAATTAATGAATGTGATTTTGGGTTTATCGTGAACTGTGTTTTAAATGACACTGATTCTTTAACCCAGTTAAAGATTAAAACTAAGTGGAGTTTTAATGAATCTTTAATTAGATTGAAATGATCGAGAATGGAGTAGCACCAGTTTTGCTCCAGGCGATAGTTAAATCTTTAATTAGATTTAAACGTGAAATGGTAATTGAATTTACCGATAACACCGTGGTGTTAGATATGAAGTATAACCAGTTTTACTTCATGGGATGAATAGGTTGGGATTGGGAAATTAAAACAAATGATTACTTCGGTAAGGTTCGCTAATCCCGACTAATTTGAATTGATATTCAAAAATAGATTAAAGAATAAATTTTAAAGAATTTATCTTTGATAAAATTTATGGGAACCTTTCCCTATGAATGTGAAATTTAGAAACTAACTGTCGGTTAGCCAAGCAGAATGGTTTTCTGGATATTGATCTGATGTTGGTTTCGGCATTCGGGGTTAATGTTTGGGGAATTATTCTCTTGATTAATTTACGGTTAGTGACTGATGAATTGGAATGAGGCGTATGTTGTGTTTGTGTAACACTTATTTAAAAATATACGCGAGTTATTCGGAAGGACCGGGTTTATCCCATTCTGAATAACTGATACGACGATGAGTCGAAGATGAAGACGATGGTCGAAGACCGGAGGTCTTCACGTCGTTTGGGTGATAACTGATGATCTTGATTGGGCTGTACACCCAAGAAGATGGAAACAGTTAGTGATCGTCCAGACGTACTTGGAGATCGATGGATATGCGGGGTACTAGGTGCCTCCGGTTTCGTTCAGACCCAGAACGGACTTGTAAATGGACTGTGTGTCTGACATTGGATTTTAGTCCGTGTGATTGATCTCCATTAAATATATATCTGTTTGGCGGCGGAGAATTTATTCTCTTGCTTAACGCCCTTCTCTGAGACGTACGAGCTCAGGGGTTATATATTGATGGATATCAAACGCATGGAGTGAATTGCCTGTGTGGCATGCCTAAGTGGCAATTGATCGAGGCTTCTGTTGAAAAGCAAAGTCTTGTAGTGATGATCAAAGCAAGGCCTTTGTGGCGTAGCTTTGTGTAACGTTTGATTCGCGAGTTTCACACCCGGTATGAACCAAAAACGGGAGACGGACCTCAGGGAGGACTTGCGTTTCTTTCTAGCTAGAAGTGGCGTCAGTGGTTTTACACGCCCTGACGAGTTTGACTTATGTTGTTGTTGCTGTTGCGAGGCACCTCGGATTGATCGGTCGTTCTCGAACCGATGGAGTCATTTAGTTGGCTCATTTACACCCCATAGGGTGGGGAAACGTAGTGTTCAGGCATTTTAATCCACATCGGTGGACCGGCCCTGTCGCTCCAAGGGCCCACCTGAGTCTGGGTCCTGTGGCTCGGGCTAGAGAGTCATGAATCGGTTGAGGACTATCTTTTGCCTCGGTTCATAGACGGAAATCCAATTTCCAAATACGTGACTTTGCGGTTTTATTTGTAGAACCTAGTATGGAGACATAGTGGGATGGGGCGCTCATGCCGCCTATGATTGATACTTATGATTTGAAGTTGTTTTATACACTATGCACTTATAATAGTATCAAACGATTTGTTTTAACCGTATCAAGCATTCTTTGGCTGTTATAAGGGAAAACCCTATCCTCGGCTGCGTTGCATTGTGTGATGGGACCTGGGTCTTATAACAGCTTCATTTTTCTTTATTTAGCATTGCGCTGTTTGTTTTATGCACTGGTATTCTTGGGAGGAAACCCGTTCCGTGTTATACGGCGTGGTCCCTTGTTTTTACCTAATGATTTAAAATAAAGATTAATAACTGTTTTAGTTCTCACACCAGTCACATGACTGACCTGGAGTTTATTGTTTTAACCTAAACTCTGGGTGCCCCTATTTTGACACGGGCAGCTAGTAGTTTTGGTTTTGCAGATTTATATTCACAGGATCCTGGTTTACAGCTGGAACGGTATCCGGAAAGCTTTGTATCCGTATATCTCTTCTAGTTGTGTATTTTATTATTTTCCGCTGCTATGTATTTAAATGTAATTTAAATCTCTGATATTTCTGTGTAATATCATTTTATACTCTGTATATTCTTGTAATCTGATGCATTGTTGTAATATACAGTGAAATGTTCTTCTGTATGTGTTCTGTTGTGGTTTGTTCTCGAATTATCCGACGCTTTCCTTTACGGGGAAGTTGCGGGTCTTTACATTGGGCCTGGGTTTTGTTTGTATGCATGCTATTTTTGGCGTATAAGGATGTATGTAGATGGAGTGTAGGACAGTTTGAAGCACGTAGGAAAGAAGGACAAGAATGGTAACATAGAGTTTTATTTGCTTGGGTAATCGGCTGAGCAAATTTGATGTGGATCGGATTTTATGATGAGTAGGAAGGTAACAACGGTTTTAATTATTAATTTAAATAATTAGTTTATAGTTAATAAAACGTTAAATTATTTAATTTGGAACATATATGTATAATATTAAAAACCATTTGTATTGCATTAGCAAAATCGAACCAAATGAGAAACGCTGGAACCGTATCGGATAACACGACATTTCGGAACTGGTTTGGTCGTAGATGGAGCAGAGACTGTTAATTAAATTGAACGCTTGTTCAGTTTAAGTAAATGGAACCATTTTAACATTAGATGGAAATTCCAAGGTGAGTACAACTCACTTAGTCCTATCCCACTTATATTTATGTAATTTGGGTTTTTATGTGTGCAGTGTTTGCTAATAATTGATGATTTAATGACTGTTTGCATGGATGCTTAATATTTTTAATATTCATTGATTAAATTATACATTTGTTTAATTTAATAGAAATAAATCATTATTTTAATGATTAGATTCCAAATGAGGTAACTTACCTTGTTGGTTATGTTTATAATAATATAAATGTATTAAATAAATAATTGGATGTTTGATTGGATGTTATTAATTGATTGTTGATTGTTAAACTGTTTAATTCTGTTTATCATGATGAATAAATATATTGTTATATTGAAATTGATGTAACCCATTTGATGTAGGGAAGGACAGGTTGGAGGGATCCAACCGGATCCTCAATATGTTGTTTATTTATTATGAACTGTTGAATGATTAAACTAATTGCTGATTGATTGTTGTCGTGATTAACCAATGGATAGTACTGGTTGAGTAATTGGCAGCATAAGATGGCCAAAGAATGAATCGTTTTATAAATATGATCTGTCTTCAGGTAAATCAACTAAGTAAAGTTATAGAATTTATTTTATAAATGGAAATAGAATTTTTAAAGTCTACTTATTTGAATTATCTTAAATAGAAGTTTTATTGAAGGAAGAATAAAAATTTATTAATTATTGTCGAATTTTATAAGTAATTATAAAGTCATTTTAAATAAACAAAGTATAAAGCCGAGTTTGGAAATGGATCAATGTTGTAAATGATTTTCAATTCGAGTATAGGCTTAAGGAAGGCTAAATGGAATTTATAAGTTTTAAAAGCGATAAGTATGAAATGGAGTTGAGTTAAGAACCTAAATAGATTGAATCAGGAATGTTAGTTAAGCTTGATAATTTGATCTAAATTCGAGTAATTGGAATACGAAAACGAGCTTTGTTGAGGCAAAACCAAAATAAGTTTGAATTAAACTTATAAGACATTTTGTAAGGGATCCTATTTATCAAGGCTCGTATAAAATGTTGAAAGATGTTTTAGAAAGGAAATCGATATAGCTTTAAATAAAGAAACCATGTTGAGATTGAAATAAAATTTTCCAAAGGGAAGAGTATGGATTAGAATTCCATTTTTAAATCAAATAGTATATGGAATATCTGTGATATTTATTAATTTCAAAGCATTAGTTAAACATAGTATTTTGGGAATATTCTTATTTTATTATAAGAAGTAAAAGTTGTATATTTAAAGATTTTGAAGTTTGATTTACGAATGGTTAATTTAAGAGGCCAAGTGACACTGTGTACTGAACTAGTGAATCCATTTTATTTTTATGGATGAATGGTTGTTTTATTTTGATAGTTAAATAACTGACTATCAAAATCTGGCCAAGCCGTTGTTGGTATGGAAAGACCGGGTTCGAATTTATATTCAAAAACCATTTCGACTAACAAATACGTAACATTGAAGATATAAGATAGAGAAATTAAAGACCGTGGATCTCCATAAACGGAGGGATTACTTAAAATCTCTGGTTAACTCCTCCCGTTTTAAAATGATAACTAAACTAAAATCAAACAAATAAAAACATTTTCTTTAAATTGTTAACCAAGAGGTATACTATGATTCCGTCATGGTTGGAATCTACGGATTGCAAGAACTTCTAGCTACTGATCTATTGTCTGAATCCTCGGATGCGGTAGGAGGGTGCCTTCGGTTCATCTTATTCGTGGATGACTCGTATGGATGGATATCTGACAGAGTACTTCCAAAAGGGTCACGTACGTTGATTTCTTCAAACGTGCCAAGTATGGTGGTGGAGAATTTATTCTCTTGCTTAACACGCAGAGTATTTTTGTGCAAACCAATTTGTAATGACCCGTATTCTTCACATCATAGGATCGTAGAATATTTATTTCTTTCTCATATGAAGTCGTATGGTCATGTAACTTTGGGAAACATCCATTTGAGTCATTTCCCATGTTCATGATTTTTGACGATTTTTAAATGACCATTTTGCCCCTAGTTGGTACTGTTTTGGCCATAACTTTTGATTGGAAAGGAATTTTGACCTGAAACCACTTCCATTGGATTCATTTGATGGTTTACCTTTCCTTAGAGTGGTCATAATAGCCAAACGGACTTACCGTTTGGGAGATATGGCTGAAATAAGGTTTGGAGGGTGAAAAACTGCTTAACCGGACCAAATCAGGTGATTAGTGAGTAGGCCCGTAACCCATTTCGGGATTAGGGTTATGGGGAGGCTGAAATGAGATAGAAGATCATTCCATTTCAGTTTTCTAACCTCCACTTATCACCAAGGAACCCTAAAAATGGCCTCCAACCTCTAAATCACCTCCAAATCACCTTTTGGTCAAGGATTTGGCTTAGCAACCTCTAATCAAGGAAGATCTACACCAAATCAACATTGGAGCTGTTGTTTAGGATTGGGATTTGCATCAAATCAGAGATTTATTTCGGATTTTAGTTTATTTGTGGCTAAGGTGAGTGATTTGCATAGTTTTGCACTAATTATGGCTAATTAGGGTTGATTAGTGTTAATTAGCGAATTTAAGCATGATAAAATTCGGGAAAAATGTTCATAAATTCCTAAATGATGTTTTAGACCTCTGATATGAATTTGGGTTAATTTGGGTTAATTTGGTTAAGTTTTGCTAATCCTATCATTAGTTTCACCTAAACATGCTTAGGGGGAGATATGGGATTTTGGGGTATGTTTGATCCATTTTAACCTACCATATTGTTGTTTTGATGGTTGTGGTTGATTATACATGTTTCTATGACCATATGGTATGCTTTGTGACTGATTAGAATAGTTGGAATGGTCGAAAACGCCGTCGAGGGGCTTAAACAACTCGCTGGACAAGGTGCAGAAGTTCGGATCGGATAGGGGATTGAGGGTCGATCGGATCGCCCTATGGGATCGTAGGACATCACCACGAGTCAAGTCATCTCCTCCAAGCCGAACCATATGCGCAAGCCCCACGAGCACAAACCGTGAAATGCTACCCGATCCGATCCACTCGTGCTTCGTATTACGATCCGACTAGAGGAAAGCAGCATCCACGATCAGATGTACTACGAGACGCCGATCCGAACTGGGGGAGCCACGAGCTGGAGGAGCGCGATCCGACCCATATGGGGTACTCCGATCCGAACTGAGGAGAGGAACACGATCTGAAGCAAAGAGAAAGAGGACCGCGATGACGATCCGAACCGTGGCAAGCTGGAGACCCGACCCGATCCACTAGGGGTGATGGTGACCCGACCCGATCCAGTGAAGAAGGAGCATTCTGATCCGAACTGATGAAGACTGATAACCCGATATGCAAAGGTAGGCCAAATGAAGGGTATTGACTCAGGATCCAGATAGGAACCAATGAGTGGACTTCATGGTTGGACTTTGCTGCGGGACGTGTACTAAGGAGTTGTCGAAGTTCATAACTTCGATTCACCACTGAAAAGGAATGATGGCTACTTATCAGTGCAGTAGGGTCATTATGACCTGAGGGGCAAGGTGATGGTAGCACGACTACGTTATCAGTGCAGTAGGGTCATTATGACCTGAGGGGCAAGGTGATGCGTAGTAAGACTATGAGCCAGCGCAGATGGGGTGAACAACTCCATGGGGCAAGTGGACATAGTAAGGATTGGTAAGGCTATGAGCCAGCGCAGATGGGGTGAATAACTCCATGGGGCAAGTGGACATAGCAAGGAACTAGTGGCTACGTTATCAGTGCAGTGAAGCCATTTATGACTTCATGGGGCAGAGTGATCGTAGCAAGGCATGTTGGGTGATCGAAGTGGTGAATATCGTATGCTTTACGCACTGAGTGAGAGATGTAAGGATGGATGCTATGTTTGATTGTTTGCCATCATTATGACATGCACACCTCCCCCACATCCGTATCTTTATACCGTTTGATATGGTACCTTAGAGTGTTGTACAGTATGTAGTGCTAACTCTTTGGTTGCAGGTCCAGGTTCAGGTATGTTTTAGTCTACCTGTTATTGTTCACTTTAGATGCTTATCGCTCATACCAGGCTTTATGTCTGACCCAGAGTTTTATGTCTCCTCTTATTACTCTGGGTGCTCACACGAGCAGACTAGAGACAGGTTAGCTGGTGATGCGCGAGTAGCTGATTCGGAGGCGGGCAGGAGGCTTCCACGTGTGATATATATATACACATTCTCCCTGTGTCGTTGGTGGTCGCTACTTGGGCATTAGTAGTGTACCTCCTTTATCTTACTTTTGCTTTGAGATAGTTTGAAAGTTGTAATAAGCTATATTTTGGATTTCCGCTGCTATGATGTTTAGTTCTAATTTTCAGCTTATGCACTGTCTCTCCTGTTTTATGTCAAGTATGTTATTATTATATTTTGTTCTATTCGCTGTGAGACATTCTACAGGTTCTTTGTATGTTCATTTCCTTCTTCCCTTTCCTTCTGACGACCCGTTCCATGATAACTGGACATGTGTACAACGCACTTTTAGAGTAAATGTCGGTTGGTGCGGGGCGGTCCGTCACACTTGGTATCAGAGCTCTAGGTTGCGTAGTTAACCTAGGGAAGACAACAGGGAGAGATAGTACGTATATGAGAGCGCGTATTTGTGATTACTTTGGTTTTCAAAAGCTATGTATATATATACTATTAGTAGTATAAAGAGTGAAGTCGCACTGCACAAGCCCCACTATAGGGTCGTTAATCGTTTCCCTTTTTCAGATTGTCGATGAGCCGAGACACGAGGGGTGCTGGTAGGGGGACCAACCAGGGGAATGTCGTTGACATGAGGGCGATGTTTACTAACCTTATGAGAGATATGCTTAGAGAAGTGCAAGGGGCAGTTCCCAATCCTGGAGTTGGTGTTGGCCCAGTAGTGCAGGCGCCTAGGGTCGATTTCGCCAAGTTGTGCAAGGATTACACTAATCTTGGTGGGAAGCCGTTCCACGGGATGGAGTCGGCCACAGATGTTCAAGACTGGATGGATAGCTGTGACCGTATCTTCGATGACTTGGGTCTTGAGGATGCGATGAAGAGAAGGCTAGCGTCTCATCAGCTACAAGGGCGAGCAATGAATTGGTGGAATGCCATTAGAACAGCTACTCCAGAAGATTAGGTTACTTGGGATCAGTTCAAGGCTCGCTTTAGCGAGAAGTTTATTCCAGCTGCCCAGAAGTCAGTATTGTTCAAGAGGTTCTTGGAACTCAAGCACAACGGAAGGGCAGTTTCTGATTATATTGCTGAGTTCGACACTTTGTCGAAGTATGGAATGTCTCTTATCAATACTCCTGAGAGGAAGAATGAGAAGTTCATTATTGGTTTGGATGGATACTTGGGGGAAAGGCTTATTAACCACATCGATGAGACTTTTGAATCGATCGTGGGGAAAGCTTTGAGATCAGAGAGTCTTTACCCTAAGTCAAAGACTGAGGCTGCATCTGCAGAAGGGCCAAAGCCGTAAGCAGATGGTGGAGGCAAGAATAACTCTCAGAATAAGAGGAAGCAGGACCAATCAAAAGGTGGTCAGAAAAAGAACAAGAAGGAGGTTGAGTGCTTCAGCTGTGGTAAGAAGGGCCATTATGCTAAAGAATGTCGGGCCAAGCCAGCGGAAAGGAAGTGCTACAACTGTGGTCAAGTGGGACATCATAAGGATAAGTGTCTGCAACCTCTTAAGGAGAAGCAGATTGTGAAAGCATATGCTATTGATGTTGTTCCTTCTTCGTCGAATGCCCCAAATGCGGCGGAGAAAGGAAAGAATGTTGTTATTCAAGGTATGCTTTCTATTTATGATGTACCAGTTCGAGTTTTGTTTGATATTGGGGCTTCCCGTTCCTTCATATCTAGTGACCTGGCAGATAGGTTGGGACTGGAACCCGAGATAGTCGATAGACCATTGGTTGTGACGAACCCGATTGGTGGTTCGACTAGCCTTAGTATGATTTGCAGGAATTTGGTCTTATCGAGTCATGGATGTATGTTTGTATGTGATTGCTTTGTTTTGGGCTTTACTGGGTATGGCATTATATTGGGAGTCGATTGGCTCCAAAGATACGGGGTGGTGGTAGACTGTGAGGGCTTTTTGGTGACAGTGAGAGCGGATGATGGGCGGAGGGTAGTGTTTGGTAGTCTACCTAGTGATAGGGTTATGGCTAGTTTTGTAAATTCCCTCGACATCCCGCAGGATGAGTTGTCAGATGTGCCCGTGGTTGGCCAGTATCCGGACGTCTTCGAGGAGGTGACCGGGCTTCCACCACACTGAGAGATTGAGTTCCGTATTGATTTAGTGAAAGATGCCAGATCTATAGTGATGCCACTTCGTCGTATGGCACCAAGGGAGCAGCGAGAGCTCGGGGTGCAAGTCAGCAATCTTTTGAAGAAGGGATTTATTAGAAGGAGTGTCTCCGAGTGGGGAGCACCAGTTGTGTTTGCCACTAAGGCAGATGGTTCCCTTCGTTTGTGTGTGGACTATCGCGAGTTGAATAAGGTGACGAGGAAGAATAAGTATCCTCTACCGCGGATAGATGATTTGTTTGATCAACTGGAAGGAGCAAGAGTGTTCTCCCAGTTGGACCTCGCGACAGGATTTCATCAGCTTCGAGTAACAGATGAGAGTATTCCGAAAACGGCATTTAGGACGCCGTCTGGATTTTATGAGTGGTTGGTCATGCCATTTGGGTTGACCAATGCACCAGCCTACTTTGTGGATCTTATGAATCGAGTATTCAGAGATCAGTTGAATAAGTTTGTTCTTGTGTTCGTGGATGATATCCTTGTTTACTCAAGGACAGAGGAGGAACACAAGGGACACTTGAGGATAGTGATGGAGGTGTTGAGGAAACACCAATTGAAAGCGAAATTCTCCAAGTGTCACTTTTGGAGAAGGGAAGTGAGATTCTTGGGTCATGTTGTTTCAGAGAGTGGTATTGTCGTGGACCCTGCGAAGGTGGCTACGGTACAGGATTGACCTACGCCCAAGAATGCAACAGATGTGAGAAGTTTTTGGGATTAGCTGGATATTATCGTAAGTTTATCCAGGACTTCTCCAAGATAGCAGCACCGTTGACTCAGTTGACTACGAAGAATCAGTCCTTCATCTGGGACGAAGTGTGTGAGGATGCCTTCAAGAGTCTAAAGGAGAAGTTGACGCGTGCGCCAGTGTTAGTCATTCCTAAAGGGAATGAAGAAATGACGGTATACACGGATGCTTGTGGTACCGGACTGGGTGCTGTATTGATGCAAGGAGGTAGGGTTGTAGCTTATGCTAGTCGACAGCTAAAGCCGCATGAGAAGAAGTATCCTACCCATGATTTGGAGTTAGCAGCGATCGTGTTTGCGCTGATAATGTGGAGACATTATCTCTTGGGAGAAAGATTTGAGTTGTTTACCGATCATAAATCGTTAAATTATCTCTTCTCTCAGAAAGATCTGAATCTCCGTCAGCAGAGATGGTTAGAGTTCTTGGCTTCGTATGATTTTGATATCGCATATACACCTGGGAAAGGTAATGCGATAGCCGATGCCTTGAGTAGGAGACATGCCAGCTTAGGGGCAATGTTTCTTGAATGGAAGCAACTGGAGTATATCGCGGGGTTTGATTTCAGACAAAAGTGCGTATTGGATCCAGTCATGCTAGCTAGTTTGACGATCAGACCCACTTTGATAGAGCGGATTGGTTCTAGCCAGAGGGACGATCCTAATCTATTAGAAATCATCTCCAAGTTAGAGATGAACATCGACGGTGAGGAGATGAATGTGTATGGGCTTGATCGAGATGGATGGCTTAGAAGGAATGGAAGGATAGTTGTACCCAACGTAAATGGTTTGAGGGATGAAGTGCTTAGAGAATGTCATCACTCAAAACTGACCATACACCCCGGTGGTAATAAGATGTATCGAGACATGAGACAGACTTACTATTGGGAAGGGATGAAAAGAGACGTTGGGAAGTTTATATCCAAATGCATGAATTGCCAGCTAGTTCAAGCCATGCAAAAGAAGCCTAGTGGGTTGTTGCAACCATTAGAAATTCCCGAATGGAAAGGGGAGCAAGTCTCGATGGATTTCATCGATGGTTTACCAAGGACTAGATCGGGATATGATAGCATTTGGGTAATTGTGGATCGATTGACTAAAAGTGCAAGATTTATACCAGTTAAATCAACCAGAACGGCAGCCAAGTTGGCAGAATTGTATATGAAGTGGGTAGTGAGATTTCATGGAGTACCCAAAAGCATTGTGAGTGACCGAGACCCGTTGTTCACTAGTGGGTTTTGGAAGAGCTTACAAGAGGCTCTAGGGTCAGGATTACATCTCAGTACCGCATATCATCCTCAGACCGACGGCCAGACGGAGAGGGTGAATCGTATATTGGAAGATCTCTTGAGGGCGTGTATATTGGATTTTGGTGGATCATGGGATGACCATTTGCATCTAGTAGAGTTTGCATATAATAATAGCTACCAATCCAGTATCGGTATGGCTCCATATGAAGCTTTGTATGGAAGACCGTGCAACTCACCATCATGTTGGATAGAGACTGGCGAGAAGTTTGTGCTTAGACCAGATGTGGTGAGAGAAACTTCCGATAAGATCAAGATCATTCAGCAACGAATGAAAGCTGCCCAAGATAGACAGAAGAGTTATGCTGATAAGAGGAGAAGAGACTTGAAATTCTCCGTTGGTGACTTGGTGTTTGTCAAGATCTCTCCGTTGAAGAGCGTGATACGATTTGGCAGGAGAGGCAAGTTGGCACCAAGATTTGTTGGCCCATTCCCTGTTCTTAAACTAGTCGGGAATTTGGCATATAGAGTTGGCTTACCACAGAAAATGGCGGGAGTTCACAATGTATTTTATGTTTCCCAACTAAGGAAGTTCATCCACGACTCAGACATGACTATTTCACCTGATCATTTAGAGGACTTCGAAGTAGACCCGAGGCGGTTGGGAACCGCAAGCCGATTCGTATTGTGGGGCACGATACGAAGCAACTTCGAAGAAAGGCGGTGAAGCTAGTCAAGGTTCAGTAGGGCGAGGACGAGAATGATTGTACTTGGGAGACAGAAGAGAGCATTAGGAAGGCATATCCAGAACTCTTTGCCTGGTAAGATTTACTTTGCGATTTAGTTATTCCGCATGCTAAGATAGACTTATTTTACTTGTTTTGCATGTTTGATGGTTGTTTTATGGTTGATAGGCATGCGGGAACCTTTGTGTGTGTTTTGATTAGGAAATTTCGGGGGCGAAATTTCTTGGGGGGGGGGGGGGGGGAGAGTGTAATGACCCGTTTTCTACACATCATAAGATCGTAGAATATTTATTTCTTTCTCATATGAAGTCGTATGGTCATGTAACTTTGGGAAACATCCATTTGAGTCATTTCCCATGTTCATGATTTTTGTCGATTTTTAAATGACCATTTTGCCCCTAGTTGGTACTGTTTTGGCCATAACTTTTGATTGGAAAGGAATTTTGACCAGAAACCACTTCCATTGGATTTGTTTGATGGTTTATCTTTCCGTAGAGTGGTCATAATAGCCAAACGGACTTACCGTTTGTGAGATATGGCTGAAATAAGGTTTGGAGGGTGAAAAACTGCTTAACCGAGCCAAATCGGGTGATTAGTGAGTAGGCCCATAACCCATTTCGGGATTAGGGTTATGGGGAGGCTGATATGAGATAGAGGATCATTCCATTTCAGTTTTCTAGCCTCCACTTATCACCAAGGAACCCTAAAAATGGCCTCCAACCTCTAAATCACCTCCAAATCACCTTTTGGTCAAGGATTTGGCTTAGCAACCTCTAATCAAGGAAGATCTACACCAAATCAACATTGGAGCTGCTGTTTAGGATTGGGATTTGCATCAAATCAGAGATTTATTTCGTATTTTAGTTTATTTGTGGCTAAGGTGAGTGATTTGCATAGTTTTGCACTAATTATGGCTAATTAGGGTTGATTAGTGTTAATTAGCGAATTTAAGCATGATAAAATTCGGGGAAAATGTTCATAAATTCCTAAATGATGTTTTAGACCTCTGATATGAATTTGGGTTAATTTGGTTAAGTTTTGCTAATCCTATCATTAGTTTCACCTAAACATGCTTAGGGGGAGATATGGGATTTTGGGGTATGTTTGATCCATTTTAACCTACCATATTGTTGTTTTGATGGTTGTGGTTGATTATACATGTTTCTATGATCGTATGGTATGCTTTGTGACTGATTAGAATAGTTGGAATGGTCGAAAACGCTGTCGAGGGGCGTAAACAACTCGCTGGATAAGGTGCAGGAGTTCGGATCGGATAGGGGATTGAGGGTCGATCGGATCGCCCTATGGGATCGTGGGACATCACCACGAGTCAAGTCATATCCTCCGAGCCGAACCATCTGCGCAAGCCCCACGAGCACCAACCGTGAACTGCTACCCGATCCGATCCACTCGTGCTTCGTATTACGATCCGACTAGAGGAAAGCAGCATCCACGATCCGATGTACTACGAGACGCCAATCCGAACTGGGGGAGCCACGAGCTGGAGGAGCGCGATCCGACCCGTATGGGGTACTCCGATCCAAACTGAGGAGAGGAACACGATCTGAAGCAAAGAGAAAGAGGACCGCGATGACGATCCGAACCGTGGCAAGCTGGAGACCCGACCCGATCCACTAGGGGTGATGGCGACCCGACCCGATCCAGTGAAGAAGGAGCATTCTGATCCGAACCGATGAAGACTGATAACCCGAGATGCAAAGGTAGGCCAAATGAAGGGTATTGACTCAGGATCCAGATAGAAACCAATGAGTGGACTTCATGGTTGGACTTTGCTGCGGGACGTGTGCTAAGGAGTTGTCGACGTTCATAACTTCGATTCACCACTGAAAAGGAATGATGGCTACTTATCAGTGCAGTAGGGTCATTATGACCTGAGGGGAAAGGTGATGGTAGCAAGACTACGCTATCAGTGCAGTAGGGTCATTATGACCTGAGGGGCAAAGTGATGCGTAGTAAGACTATGAGCCATTGCAGATGGGGTGAACAACTCCATGGGGCAAGTGGACATAGTAAGGATTGGTAAGGCTATGAGCCAGCGTAGATGGGGTGAATAACTCCATGGGGCAAGTGGACATAGCAAGGAATTAGTGGCTACGTTATCAGTGCAGTGAAGCCATTTATGACTTCATGGGGCAGAGTGATCGTAGCAAGGCATGTTGGGTGATCGAAGTGGTGAATATCGTATGCTTTACGCACTGAGTGAGAGATGTGAGGATGGATGCTATGTTTGATTGTTTGCCATCATTATGACATGCACACCTCCCCCACCTCTGTATCTTTATACCATTTGATATGGTACCTTAGAGTGTTGTACAGTATGTAGTGCTAACTCTTTGGTTGCAGGTCGAGGTTCAGGTATGTTTTAGTCTACCTGCTATTGTTCACTTTAGATACTTATCGCTCATACCAGGCTTTATGTCTGACCCAGAGTTTTATGTCACCTCTTATTACTCTGGGTGCTCACACGAGCAGACTAGAGACAGGTTAGCTGGTGATGCGCGAGTAGCTGATTCAGAGGCGGGCAGGAGGCTTCCACGTGTGATATATATATACACATTCTCCCTGTGTCGTTGGTGGTCGCTACTTGGGCATTAGTAGTGTACCTGCTTTATCTTACTTTTGCTTTGAGACAGTTTGAAAGTTGTAATAAGCTGTATTTTGGATTTCCGCTGCTATGATGTTTAGTTTTGATTTTCAGCTTATGCACTGTCTCTCCGATTTTATGTCAAGTATGTTATTATTATATTTTGTTCTATGCGCTGTGAGACATTCTACAGGTTCTTTGTATGTTCATTTCTTTCTTCCCTTTCCTTCTGACGACCTGTTCCGTGCTAACTGGACATATGTACAGCGCACTTTTGGAGTAAATGTCGGTTGGTGCAGGGCGGGCCATCACACAATTAGTGATTTCAGACGGACATGACGATGTGGCATTCAAAATGATGTGCTATTCTAGAAGATAAACGTAGCCTCAAGCCTCATCAACCGGGAAATGAAAAAAATCGGGCAGGCAGCATGGTTAGGTGGCTCATACCCAAGTAGGGTGTATTATCACCATCTAGAGAATTTCCTTATTTGTTCTTCTTTCGTTTCTGTATCTCCACAGATGTGCGGTGGGCTCTTAAAACCACAAGGTGATAATACATTCGCTACACTCAAGCTAAATGAGTGGGCGGTCATGTGTGACCGGTCTGCAAGATGTTCTTGTTGAACCCCATTGTATCCCCTCTAGAGTATATTGATTGGACGGTGATCCCATACCTTGTCATAGTTGGAATCCAATCTCCAATAAGAGCCCCACCGTATTTGATTATAGGCTATGTATGTAGAGCGTGAGATGCACGCGTTCTACTATTTGGTTATTTATTCGATATAGACACTATCATAACATCACATGATTTCATATCAAAAATGGTTTGGGTTATATTAAGGTAAAAACCGTCCATGTTTATGTGTGGGCTGGTCTTATTATTATCCTTTTCTTTCATAATGATTTCTAAATTTAAGCAATATGGATGTTATTTAAACTTAGTGAGTTTTCTCAAGTTGGTTCACCAGACTAATCCGTGGCGTTTATAATGCTCTGGTTAGATCGAGTTGTTTAGGTTATCGAATGTTATGAAGTTCAAAGATGAGTTGGTGGAGTCCAGGCGTATGATATATACATCATTATTCCGCTGTATGTTGTATTTGAGAACAAGTTATTATAACTGTTCAGATGTGTTGGATGTTCATTGTAATATGATGAATGTAAGTAATATTTTCAAGCTCTCAATAAAGTTATTTCTGTATTATATTTTATTCTGTTGCGATGTGAGACTCTGTGTGGTGTTGGTTCTTCTTCTTATTCTCCTATTCAAATTTTTTTATCTTATCTTTTTCTTACCCTCTAACTTCTTTCTCTTAACTTTCCACTTTTATATATAATTTGGGTTGACCGTGGTAGTTAAATGTCGTCTTAAATTGTACGGAAAAGTGGGATGTTACAGAGTCTGCCTTGGAATTTGGCATTAAATGACCATTAAGGAGGTATGGCTAGGGGATTATCTTATAAGGTCAGCTAGATAGCAAAATAAGGGTCCGCCAAGAGGGTCTTAAATGGTGTCGAACTCCTACCTAAACCGGGTATTAAGTGGTTGGTTACTATGTCTCGCCTTATGAGGGGTTTGGAAATATGTGTGAATAGCAGAAGCCTTACATGAGTAGGATTTAGTTGCTAGTATCCTCTAATTTGTAGTTGCATGCTGTAAACAACCTAGTAAGCTATTAAGTGATCCACATATCCACCTTTATATTATTTCAGTAAGGTCTTAAATGGCTATATATGTATGTGAGTTATACCCCACCTCCTTATAGATTATTGAGTAGTTAGAGATCTAACCTCTTAGTTTGTTTGTAAGGTGGTTTAAAGGCTTCAAACTTATATGTGAAAGTTCTATCTCAGTATATTGCATTAGTGTTATCTTGGATAGTTAATCGTTGCGCATGATCTTTACTAGGTTGGGTAGTTAATAGCTTTTGTCTCAACACCATCTTTACGACCGATGAAGTGACCCTCAGGAAACAGGCCCGCCATGTGGATGGGGTAGTCTGAGATTAAAGTCTGGGCATTATGTCAGTCATCTCCAACATCTCTCAAGGCGCGAACCCTCTATAAGTATACTTCATCCCTTGGTTTTGGGAGAATACTCATCAAGATAAATTTCAATTTAGTTTGGTGCTTACGACTTGAATAACTTGGAATACAACATAATGTTAAAACACTTACGTCCGTCTAACCATCTTCTCGCGAAACCAGGAGGGCACCAAACATAGAACCAATCATGCTTAAAGCAGCTTAATTTGTTCCATGACCCCAGGATGATGCAACCATTGGCTTCAGATTCTAAATAGACAAGGGATGGGTAAATGCTCTTTCGCTTAAATGAGAATAATGATATCCTCTCCAATCGGTTCTATACCCAAGTTTCAATGTACATAATGCAGTTTCCGAGCAGAAATGCATATCCGTTTAGATGAAGTTGCATCGGCGCTAGATGAAAATAAAGCAGCATGTCTTAGATGAATGGAGATGATGGAGGCATGCGCCCAACGAAACACATGTATCTATTCTGGGCTATATATCCTTCCGGGGGTGCATATGCCCTGTCATTCCTCTTAAGAACCCAAACTTTATAGTAAGGTATATCTTAACTTGTGCATATCCAAGCTAATGTGGCCTCACTAATTTTGGAGGCCATCGAATCCATAGGATTCTCTTAAAAATTTGTGTCGTCCATCATGTCCAATGCCAAAGGAACGTCTTCCTGAATGTCATCCTCAGCCTCTTCTTAGCCCTCTTTTGCCTCATCGTGTTCCCCCCTTAGTGGCTGGTTCATCCTCTGATCCATAAATTACGAATGTTCAGATTGCTCCTCTGTACATCTGATGGACTCATTTGTTGAGTAAGAGTAAATGCATTGGGGGTTGTATGGTTACTCACTGTCGAGCTTGAATCATTTGACAAATCATTCAAGTTCGAGGGCATCTCTATAGCTTAGGCTGACAAACCTTGGAGTCATCTAGAGCTCCTCGATTCCATAGCAAACTTTACTTTTAAAATAGTTGCAATAGTTAGCATGATAAAGTATGTGCACCCATGTCAGTGTAGATTAACGTGGAACGTGAAGTGTTGTGCATGCTCATGCAAATACACCAAAAACTCAAACGTAGTGACGACTTTAAGTCTCCTAACTGGAACCATTATCATCGCTAACTATCTTCGCGGTAATTGGATTAAATCATGATTACGTTGTGATCGAACCAGGAATCAAACTCTATAATTGGTGATTCAGTCATATGTCCATAGTCTAATTTTATGCTATAATCGTATGTGTGCATATCAGAATTATCAGTTCTTTGTAAGGTCTATTTATTGAGTGATAAATCATTAGAATATGATACGTTTGATTTGGCTTCTGATCCAATCAAGCAACTTCGTTAAATAGCCCAAGTGAACGAACTCAAGTTGGAGTCGGTAAATTTCAATAAGTCTAGGGATACGAATTTCCACTTCATTTCCCCAAATCCTTAGAATTTTTTTTGTCATTCCATCTCGGCTTCGTATCTCGCAACTCCAACTCTTCTTCTCCTAAAAACTAGGAGATTTTGCTAAGTCTATGGATACAAAGTAAAATTTTGTATCCCCTAACTTAAGAAATTTTGCCTCCTTTGCCTTTTCTTCTCTCACTTCTCTTGGCTCTCTATTGATCTCGTTCCTCTACTTTGGATCCCACTTCCTCTCCTATATCTTCCTCATCTCATCCATGTCTCATCCCTTCTCTGCTCTTCCTCCTTCTTTCCTAGTTCAACAGCTCCCTACTTCGCTCCTCAATTCCTGCAACTTAGGTCGCCAACACGACAGGTACAACCATACCCTCCACAACCTTGGAGCCTCTCCAACTTCTCCTCCAAACCACTCATGGCCTTCTCCATACTGCCCTCCCCAATAGCCCATGAATTCATGTATAAATGAAACACGAATCGAGGCTTAAGGTTATCAAGAGCTCGAAATGGTTTAAGTATAGGGATGCACAGAAAAGGAAGAGCGAGGATGGGGTTGGGCTTTTATAAGGGAGAGGGGATTTCCTCCATATGGAATAATTACGTAAGTGTTGAGGGATCAAATCTAATCATCGAATCGGTACCAATCCCTAACCACTCTTTAAAAGACGTGAAGTGGAAGGAAAAGGAGAGACATTAGGATTAGTATTCAAGGAATTCAAATTATTACTATGATTTGTGCACCATAATTTCTAGAGCTTCGATTGCTAGAGTGAACAAGAATCGAGGACCAATCATGCGCTCACCAGTATGAAAATATTTTTCACAATTTCGGAGTACTTGCTTGGTATTCGAATATAATCCCACTTATAAATTTAACCTGCACAATTTTTTACATGCATTTACCCTATTGTACTCATCACTAAAAACTTTGATTGTATCGTACAAAACCACGTACGAACATGTGAGTGCATACGAGGATCTATACTGAAAACGACTTTCTTACACTCCGATGTAAGTAGGAGCCAGCAACTAACATATAATTTCTTGAATCGACAGAGATTAGGTGTTCAGTTGAGAAATCGGACAATTTCCGGTCCTGGTAGTGGAGTTCAAATTAATGAAAACCATTAATGATGTTGAAATTGCACATTTATACTGGTGAACTTCGAAAAAATGTCCCAACCACTCGGAAGCGATACACTCTTTGGTATGCATTTCTTAAAGGAAAGGTCACAACCATTTTGTATACACGACTTTGATATCTTTCCAGAGAGTAAGGGCTTGTTTTGATTTAAAGAATGTCAAGTTCACATAAGACGTACTTATGGGGAAAGGGTTACCCAATCTTTTGGTCCAACTATCAGAAGTCATCCGGATTAGAAAATCTCGACCACCGTGTGGCTAAAACAACTCAGAAGTGTCACTTAAACACCTAGAGATCAAGTACAGAGAGATCCGTGCAAGCACGATCATCTCAATTTGCTCAAAAAAACTCCTAAATGCTTATAAGTGTCGGGATTGGTAGGAATACCTTTGGGGATTGGTATGACTTCCCCACACTCCAAACCACTCAACATTTAAATTACCTACACCAGGGATCGGTACAACTCACTGACATCAATAACTTCAACACAACTCTTCATGGATTGATACAACTGCCTGGAATTCAACAACTTCAAATTGAAGGTTCGTACTCCCCGATTTGCAAGTCAAAATTCAACCAAATTTCACAAAAACCAAACCGAACCAAGGGAAGAAACTCCATAAAATCTCAACCCCAAACCATGAGTAAGTGTTTGGATATCGGTACTGATCCCCGTGCATTTTGGTTTGGACCTTGGTCCCTTAAGGACTTCGTCTCCCGCAACCTTTGAAACTTCCATCTTCAACAGTAGCTGGTAGTATCCCTTTTATAAGAAAGAAAAGGACCTTTGGCACTTGTTTTCCGAGCTCTTGTACTTGAATTGGAGAATAATTCCAATCCACCATTGTAGTTGATCGAAAGTGCCAAACTTTCAAAGCGGTTGTGGGATTACAAAGGCCGAACCGCCATAAATAATCTACGTTCATTTTTTCTTGCATTTTCTTTTCTAAATCCTTATTTTCATTTTTAATTTAACTTGTGTTGAACTCTTTGGATGTTGTTCCACTTTTGGACATCAACAGAGTTGTTGATACCTTAGGGTATTCTAGGTGAGGACTTGAAGCATGAGTATCATGGGGTTGCCCTTTAGGATTGGCAATAATGGTCGTGTACCTTAGACTGCTTGGGGAGTGATCTAGTTAATGTACATGGAACATACGGTAGTCCGACTAGAACTAGGGTTCACCATTAGCCCTTAAAATAAATGAAATAGTCATATGGGTCATCATCATATTCAATGCTTTAGATAGAAATGGCTACGATATTTCTTGATGGATGTTATATTTGATATTGATTTCTCTTTCTTCTTTCTTTGTGTAGGTTATCACCATAGTATATTGAAATAAAGAAAGAATTAGGAATCGTACTCTATGCGGTACCTATTTCTATTGTTATTTGAGTAGCATGTTTTATTTAATTATTATGTGCTAACGGTTGGTTGTTGGGACTGATCAAGTAAGACTTAAACTGTCTAGTTTTGTATTGTTGACCAACTTTTTGGTAAAAGTCACCATAACCCAAATTCTTACAAAAGTTGAACTATCTCTCTCTCTCTCTCTCTCCCGGATTGATTCATATCTCAATTGATCTAAACTTATCTCGACCAAATTGATAGTATCCCAAGCGGAAGTACTCTTCTTCAAATGTGGATCAAAGTTCAGTGATCGAGTCGATCGACCCCAGCTATGTCGATCCACCCCTACGCTACACAACAAAGCCCGATTCTCAAGGCTGCTTTATTGGTCAAACTAGGCCTATTCAACTGCCGTTACTCCAAATTCCAAGGTCCACGTATGCCTTGGTAATCAAGAAGAACTTTTCCTGAGTAGGAGACCAGGTCCCGCCGCATGCAGTTGATATTCCGAATCGAGCAACACATGGTCACTCCAAGATCGGATGAATGCCAAATAGCATATCGATCGATCCACATTTTTGCCTATAAATACACCTTCCAGAAATGGAAGAGGGAAGATCTTCTTTTCATAATAAGTTCATGGTTAGCATTCTAAAATAGCCCACCGTACACTCCGATCGAATAGTATTGTAACATAAGGATTTTATGTATAAACTACTTCTTTCTCTATTTCCTTTCAATAAACGCAAGTGTACCTTGTAACCGGCAGTATAAACAGAGGTTATAAAGTGGACGTAGGCTTGGTTGAAGCCAAACCACTATAAAATTGTTGTGTGTTCTCTGTATTTTTTTATTGCATTCTACGATTGTAATTGTGTGTAGATTACGCACTTTGGGGGTTGAATGTCACTAGACCAACTTTTGACGTCAACACTTTGGGGCACCACGAAGGGGAACGCGCAACCACCTTCAGCAATTTCAAAGCTTGTGGGTTTGGATAGCTATTCGTTGAAGAAACAATGGTAAAGCGGAAGAAGAATGCAACATCTTCCCATGCTCAAACCACTAGCCCGGTAGATGCAGCAGTGGAGGCATGCATGGAGGCTTCCTCTCATGAAGAACCGTCCCAATACTTTACTAGGGACTAGATGGATAGAGTTCTATTTGAACTCAGAGCACAAATGGAACATCAAGATGATCTCCTCAAAAAGCAGCAGGAAATGAGAAATGATGTAACATCCCGTATTTTGATCTCTTCAGTTTCAAATATTTAATTTAGTTTAAATATTGAAATGATAATACAAATGGAATTTTATATTAATTAAAATGAAGTTGAGCGTGTGTGTAAATATATATATATATAAAATCTAAATGAGTTCGAAATAACAGGATAATTTATAAATGAATTTACATCGGTTCGAATTAATATAAGGGTAATGCATATAATTCCTTTCTTCATACGCTGAAACTAAACTCTTCTTCTACCGTAAGGTTCCCAACATGGTACACAGAAATTTCGTCCTCTCCCACATATCTATCTGAAACCTATCCTAAGTAGATGCCTCGTTTTTCTCTTCTGCCATCCCTCAAGGACGTTGAAGTCTTCCCCCTATTGTCAATACCTAAAGCTACGGGTACCTTTGTGAAATCGACATTGTTCTTATCAACATATCATTCACCTATATAACAAGCTTCGGCCTTTTTTATTCCCATTCCATTCAAAGCCATTCATTCAAACCTTTTCCTACAAAATTCTTTCTGCCATCTAAATCCACGAAATCGATTTCAACCCCTCTTCATTGCTTTTCCAGTTAAAGCTAAAACCAAATTCTCTGATATAAAAATAATAGTAAAAAAGGAATACTAATTGGAAATCGAAAATTCGAAAACCATGATTTATCTGAAGCTCGAACTCACATCCAAGGCGCTTCGAATTGGAATCACGAACCAACTGCGAAGCTGGAAATCATTCCTTAGAAACTCGCGAGTTGGGAACCGCGAATCAAAACCACGACTGGTCTACAGCTCGACTTCACTGGAGATGCGCTCGCGTTAAATGGGGTTATCGTATGTCGTTGCCATGGGTTTTCTTGAGCTTTGTTTTAGCAGCTTTGACATGGATGCATTGTGCGAGAGGAAGATTGGGGTTCGATGGGTCTGATTTGATGGGAAGAAGGCCACCACGGTTCAGGAAGTCAGAGCGTGGAAGTCGATGCTGGAGGAGGTATGATAAAATGGGTATTGTCAGTTCGATTTCATGAAGATGCAGGAGCTTGTACAAGTCAGTTTAGGTGCAGGTGGGTACTGCAATGTCAAATTTTGAAGTAGGCATGGTGTAGATAAGCATAGACTGGAGTGATATGAAATCGATGATGAACAAGGTTGATATTGTGGAGTTAGATAGTATGCTATTAGGATTGTAGGAACTTAAGAATGAATGGAGGATTGGGTGAGTTCAATAACAGGCGATGGGGAATTCCATTATTAAGGTATGTGTCTAGATAAAATCAGTGCATTTTCAAAGGTCGTTTGTGTGAGTTTGAATTGTTGATGGTGATTGTGAGGAGTGTGGATCTGTTTGTATGAGGAATTGAAGTTATGGATTTTTTTAGGAGCTATTGAATAGCTTGAGTTTGATCTGGAGTTGAAGTCTATATGGTTTTGTGGGAAGGGTGAGCCATTGTAGTGACATTGCAGTGTTATGGGGATCAACCTGGGTGGTGGAGTAATCAAGGGAGTTGGGTCTCTGATTTTTGGAATGGGGATGCTGTAAATATAGTCTGTGATTGGAATAGTGTATCGATTTTAGACAAGCATCAGCTGCCTGGTTGGAGGAGGGGTATGTGTACTGTGGAGCTGAAGTTGTGGCATTGTAGTGGAGGTCAAGGCCGCCGGACGTTGGTTCGATATTGATAATGGAAGTCGTGATATTAGGAACTGAAGATAGAGAGCAAGGTATACATTTGACCGAAATTTAAACTTACTTAGAATAAATTATTTAATTTTGTTAGGAATTAATTTTAATTAAAAATAGATTGATCAATCATAGGTATAAATTATTCAAGACGATTATAGACGCGACGATATGGAAATTAAAATGGAATATTCAGCTAAGGAAAAATCAAGGTGAGTTAAACTCACTCACTTAAATTATTGGGAACTATTTTTAATAGTTCAAAATTTTATTGCTTGCTTGTTGGATGATACATTGATCAATATAAAGTGATAATGTTATAAAATAATAATTGTGATTGGATAATTCCGGCAGTATCATTAGCGGATGCCTGCAGTACCATTAGCGGATGATTTCCCTAAACGCCCCACAATATATATAGTGGATGACATTCTGTACCGCGATATCCTGCCTTGAAGCAGAACGGGTATTATTATTGTTTGACTAACATCTGTGGATGCAAGGAAAACAGGTTGGAGGAATCCAACTGGATTCCTCAACATTTATTTATATTGTTTTCACATATATGATGTTATATGACATGATTGACACCCTGTGATAGTTTATGATTTATTTGGATGTGTAAGTAACCTTGACCCTTGATTTTGGTATTTTCGAATGCCAAGAAAATATATGGATTTTTAAATAGTGTTTGAAATATAAAAATGATTAAAGGGGATTTTACATATTTATTTAGAAACCAAATTTATAAATAGAAATGAAAGCAAAGATAAGTATTGAATTTTTAATTATATAAAGAAGATGATTATTATTTTAAAGAAAGTTTAATTATCACATTAATAATAAATAATGAAGTAAAGTATATCCATAAAAATGTGGAAATGAATTATCATTTAGTTAATAATGATCAGAACAATAATCTAGTAATTAGAATTCATTTAGTGAAATTATGAAGTACAAGAACTCATTATAGTTAAAGGAAATTTTATACAGAATATTTATTTAGAAACTGATCTAAATAGGAATTTAAAGGTAAAGGGCTATTTTTAATATATGAAACATAAAGTGGATTTTATAAATGATGTTTATAAAGAAGTAGGACATTCGAGAATTTAAAAATATAATTCGAATGTAAATTTGGAAGGATATAGAAATGCGGGTTGAACTAATATTTTAAATTACAAAGGAAACGACAAATTGGATTAAAGTGATGAGGCGAGTAAGTTATTAAGATATGATCTAATTTCACGATATAAAATAAGGTTTCATCAAGATATGACTATATGGGTTTGAAATAAACTTGTCAGAAGCTTATAAAGCTTTTGTTTATAATAGAAGAAAAGATTTATATATATTGTTTTAAAAGATTGTTAAAGTTATAAAGAAAGTTTTAAGTAACAGTTTACTTAATACGTAAAGGGAGTAAATGTGCCAAAGTTGAAATAAGATTTCCAAGAAAGGGCGTGATATTAAATCCATGTTACACATTGGAAAGTAAATGGAATATATGGGATAAATAGTGAAGTGGAATTTCATTGATAAACTTCTGTTTATTCTGAAGATAAAAATGTTGTTACTCAAGTTCTGAGAGGTAAATAAAATACCCTAACTTGAACTGCCTCATGATTATCCAAGAATGATATTAGTTTAGAAACAAGGGTGGTCAAGAGAAGTAGAATTAAAATTTCGATGAATGGTATTACTATTCACGATTAAGGTAAATAAGGAGGATAAAATAAGCGGTGTGGAAAAATTGGAATTTATAAAAGTAAGTTAGAAAGGATATTTTTTTTGAAACTATAAATTCTAATTGAATTTAAGTAGAACTAATCTAAATAATATTGTTGGCTAGCTTTTTGACCAAGCCACCAAGGTTCACACATAAGAAGAAAGTATGGGATTTCTCTCCTCTAGTTCACAGAAAGGCAGATCGCCCATACGGATCGCCCCTCTTTGGATCGCACAATCGGATCGCTGTAGCGGATCGCGACCCGATCCCTCCTTCGCCATCACGAACCGATCCAATCCCCGAGGACGTGGCGAAGCTCCTGACTAAGTCCATCACGATCCGAGATGCATGGATCTCGCGACACCTGTCTACAACTGTCATATTGACCAATTCTTCCTCAAGCTACGATCCGATCCAATATTCCCGGGATTTGCGCTACGTGTGACCGCGATCTACCTGACAGAATCGGCTATAAATAGCCCAGAGATTGGCATTTTTCGGGATCTTTTGGCAGTAGTGAGTATTGATTCTACCATTACTGTCATACTACTATTTCTTATCAGTTTTATTTCGAGATTATTGAGAGAAATCATAATGGTAAGAGTGAGTTTGAGAGAAATCGTTGGTTGTACTAGCATTCAAAGTATAATCAATAGCATATAAAGTGGACGTAGGCTCGTTAACGCCGAACCACTATAAACCTTGTGTGTTCTCTGCTTTTTCCTCATTTTTCAGTTATAATTTTCTACGAATCAGAACAATTTGGGATTTAGAGCCAAATTTTGATCTAACATTTTGGTGCTTTCACTGAGAATTGAACCCAGGATATTGGATTGTTTCTCCGTTGTTTGGATATTCAAGTCCGAAGAAAACAGTCCCGAAACCTCACTGTTCAGACCTTTGAAGATTTCAACAATACCTGATATCATGGCTGGAAAGAAGTCTAAGGAAGTGCGAGCTTCACAGGCGAGTGAAGCTGCGAATGAAGTGATTGAAGAAAGCGTGCATGAGCAGGTCAACGAAAGACCCTCGGATCGCGGAACGGAGATGGCGAACCGAACCGTGGAGGGCGATCCGAACCGAACCGTTGAAGGGGTCGTCACCCGGTCCTACGATAACACCACGAACCCCTCCCAATGTTACCACGATCCGATCCCGGGGGGGGGGGGGGGGGGGTGCTGCGAGCCACCGACACCGATCCACCACGATCCGAGGTGATGACCAGATTACAACTCGACCTGGAAAGGAGCCTATGGCTTGCTCTTCCCGTCCTGGTCCCTCTGTTCGACCTGGCTCAAGCTCTCTGCGCATAAGGAAAATGTTGATGATCAGTATGACCCCTCTGCTCCGGTTACTAAAGGAGATCTCTCTCGCTTCGTTGAAATGTGGGATAGGCTGTTTGATGAAATAACTGCTCAAAGGCAGGAAAACTCCATGCTGCGACAAAATTTGACTACTATGGATAAACGTCTAGATGATCTTGTAAGGCAAAGAACGCCTCCTCCAGTCCGTCCGCTCACCCCAGAGTACTCATCTTCATCGGAGGAATCACCAAGACCTCCGCGGCGACCGTATGAGCGGGCTGAAAACATAGAGCAGCTCCGATTTGGAACCTTGCCATCACGGGAGGAAGAGACATTTGGTGAGGGACCCTCAAACTGCAACTTGAATAATCATGCCGCAACTCCTAGAGCTCGAGTTGTGAATAATCGTGTTGAGAATAGACCACCTCAGCCCCTCCGCCATGTAAATACTCATAGTAACAGGGGGCAGCGAAGCCCAATCCGAGCTCCGGACTTTGTGGATGTACCTAGAAGAGAGATCGGAGAATTCCACCGAGCTAGAAACACTGACCCCGAGCCTCCGATGACCAGTGCAAATGTTGCAACTATGGTCCATCAAATCTTAGCGAATAGCCATGGAAAAAGGAATGAAGACTGGGGAATTGATCGCAGCCACACCCCTTTTACCGACGACATTCTAGATGTAACATTCCCGAGGCGCTTCAACACGCCTCAAATGAACCGTTACACGGGTAGATCTGATCCAATCCAACATCTAATGAGATATTCTTGGTCAATGACCGCTGCCGCAGCTTCCGACGCTGTAAAGTGCAAAGCATTCCCTATATTCCTGGAGGATGTAGTGTTATTATGGTTTACTCTCTTACCAGCAAGATCAATTTCCAGTTTCAGGGAATTGAGTGAAAAGTTCGTAGAACAGTTCCGCATTTACGCACAAAGGTCGAAAAGTGTGATTGACCTGTTCCTTGTCAAACAACGACCAGGTGAGTGTTTGAGGGGGTATCTGGATCGTTTCAACCTAGCCGCCACCGAAGTGAAGGATCCCCATGAGCCGACCGTTGTGGCAGCCCTAATTGATGGGGTAGATAAAGATACTGAATTTGGGAGATACCTGGCCGACAAACCACCTCATACTAGAGAATTGTTTTACGAGAAAGCAAACGTACGCTTACGTCAGGAGGAGGTATATGCTAACCGGGAGATGAAAAAGGCAAATAAGAAGGAAATCCAAAGTAATGTCGCCATCAAGCAAACCGGAGACAGCTCGGGAAAGGTTGAAGTCAACGTTGGAAACCGAAACCAGGGTGGCGGCTGCCAATCAGGAAACAATCGTAACAACAGTAATGGCAATAATCGGAAGATAAATCGGGGGAATGATTCCCAGAGAAGGACCCGTCCCAGGTCTTTCGAAAGTTATACGCCAATAAACGATACTTTGGAGAATATATTCGTCGACTCATACAACGTTCTCCAACATAAAAGGAATCCTCCAAGAGATTCGACGGAGAAAGAACGTGAGACGGGGAAGTTTTGTCTCTTCCATCAGACTCACGGCCACTCTACAAATGAATGTCGTCATCTGAGAGACGTAGTTGAGAGGTTGCTCCGAGAAGGGAAGTTGGATGAGTACCGGGTGACTCCTAGAGACAGGGGGAAAGCTATTCAGACCCCGAACCAAAACCAGAATCAACCTACCGCCAGGCCAACTGTCCAGCAAAAAGGAAAGGATCTTGTTATCAATACCATAATCGGATGGCTTCACCTAGCCGGGCATAGTTTCAGGGCGATGGACCAGTACGTAAACGCAGCAAAGCATCATCTCGAGGCAGAAGATTGCAGCAACCCTAAAAACAATGTCCCGGTAAAACAACAAAAGATGATGTCAGACGACGTCATTTTCCGCAACCGAGAGAGTATTGGAGTCCACGCTCCGACCGAAGATCCATTTGTAATCACAGTTCCTATTGGCCCGGCCACTGTCCATAAAGTTTTAGTGGATAACGGGAGTTCAGTCAACATTCTATTCAAAAAGACGTTCGATTTAATGAACCTTGAATTGAAAGATTTAAAGCCATGTGAAGGATGGATCCGTGGATTTAACGCGGCTTCAACTACTCCAATGGGATATGTAGAAATGCCGGTGACACTTGGGGAAGGAGAACGCCAGAGAGTGAGAATTCTTCCCTTCGTAGTTTTGGATATTGAATCGCCTTATAATGCCTTCTTGGGCCAACCGGCCCTAGCAATGTTTAGAGCTTGTATAGTGCCCTGGTGCTTGTTACTGAAGTTTCATACGGAAGCTGGTGTTGGCATAGTCAGAGGAGATCAGGTTGCTGCACGTGCATGTTACATTGCAGAGCAAAAGCTACTCCGTAAAGGAAAAGATATTGAGATTAAAGACGCTTCTTCCCCCCACGAGGGAGGAGACGTCATTGCAATTAAAGAGAATCACTATAGGTGAGTCGCCCGGAGAACTGCCCGAGGATATAGATCCCAGAGAGGACGAAGAGACTGGGGGCAGAATGGCGGCTCCCAACGAAACGACTGTGGATGTACCAATCGATGATAGCGACCCAGAGAAGGTCCTGAAGATTGGATCCCAGTTGGATCCAGTTTGAGCTAAAGAACTGACGGATTTCCTGAAAGATAACTTGGATGTATTTGCTTGGACCCACGCGGACATGTGTGGGATATCTCCATCAATCATGAGCCATTCATTGAACATTAACCCAAAGCACCCCCCTGTAAAACAAAAAAGGCGAATGCTGGGCCTAGAGAGGTCCGCAGCCTTGAAAGAAGAAGTTGAAAAGTTAAGGAGTAACGGGTTCATCAGAGACTCAACCTACCTAGATTGGATTTCAAATCCAGTTTTTGTAAAGAAGGCCAATGGAAAGTGGTGTACGTGTATTGATTTTTCGGATTTGAATAAAGCCTGCCCAAAAGATAGCTTTCCGTTACCCAGAATTGATCAGTTGGTAGATTCAACGGCAGGTCATGAGCTTCTCTCTTTCATGGATGCTTATTCAGGATATAACCAGATTCCTATGCATGTTCCAGATCAAGAACACACTAGCTTCATTACTGATCTGGGATTATACTGCTACGTGGTAATGCCTTTTGGTTTGAAGAACGCAGGCGCTACATATCAACGGTTAGTGAACAGAATGTTCTATAACCAGATTGGGAAAACGATGGAGGTGTATGTTGACGACATGTTGGTTAAGTCCAGACAATCGTCCGATCACACTTCAAACTTGGCAGAGATGTTTGGTATTCTTCGAAAGTATGGGATGAAACTCAACCCAACGAAATGCTCATTTGGAGTTGCATCCGGGAAATTCTTGGGATTTATTATCAGCTCGCGCGGGATTGAAATTAATCCAGACCAGATTGCAGCAATCAGAGACATTCAGGAGCCTAGACAAATCAAAGATGTGCAGAGCCTTGCGGGGAAAGTAGAGGCATTAAGTAGATTCATCTCTAGAGAGACAAACAAATGCATCCCGTTCTTTGAATTGATAAAGCGAGGAAAACGCAATTTTAAGTGGACCCCGGATTGCATTGAAGCATTTCAGAACCTACCGAATCATCTGGAGAGACCTCCGATACTGTCTACGTCGGTGGATCATGAGGATTTATTCGTGTACTTAGCGGTGTCGTCCCACGTGATCAGCTCAGCGGTAGTGAGAGAAGAAGACAAGGTTCAAAGGCCAGTGTACTATGTGAGTAAAAAATTGGCGGCAGCTGAACGCAATTATCCGAGGATCGAAAAGCTGGCGTATAGTTTATTGATTGCATCTAGGAAACTTCGACATTATTTCCAAGCTCATCCTATCACCGTGTACACAGATCATCCGCACAAGCAAGTTCTACAGAGACCAGAAGCTTCCGGAAGGTTGCTCAAGTGGAACATTGAACTGAGTCAATTTGATTTAAATTTTCAGCCCCGACGGTCAGTACGGGGGCAAGTGCTAGTAGATTTCATAGCGGAATTTACTGCCTCGGAGGACGATATGGTAAACGAAGAGACTGACCCACCAAAGTTACTTCTCGATCCTAGTGCATGAAAATTGTATATTGATGGTGCTAGGAATGATAAACGATTTGGTGCCGGAGTGGTGTTTGAAACTCCTGAGAAAAGATTGATATCCTATGCTATCCGGTTGGAATTTCACGCCACTAATAACGACTCCGAATATGAAGCATAGATAGCCGGGTTGAGGATCGCAAAGGAATTAAAGATCGCGAAGCTGGACATATTCTGCGACTCCAAGTTGGTTATAAATCAGGTTTCTGGAAAATTTCGAGCTAAGAGCCCAAGATTGATTTCGTATTTGGAGAAAGTAAAGGAGTTGCTGATAGGTTTTGATCACTACAGTATCTCTCATATTCCGCGGTCAGAGAACCAACAGGCAGATAAATTAGCCAAGATGGCTAGTTCCAACGATCCTGAAAAGATCAGGCTAGCCCCAGTTGAAGTGCTTCGGTTCCCTAGTATAGATCAGATGGGAATTGATCTGGTACTAGAAACTAAGCCAGAAAGGGAATCATGGATGACCCCACTAAAGAATTTCCTAATGAATGGAACGCTTCCGACCAAGAAGAGCGAGAGGCGTAAAGTAATTCGTAAAGCTTCCCGATATGTTCTGCAAGACGGAGTCCTGTATAGACAGGGATTTTCGATGCCTCTCCTTCGGTGTATAGCCCATGACGACATCAAACGTGTACTGCAGGAAGTGCACGAAGGTGAATGTGGCGATCACACTGGAGGACAAACTTTGGCAAAAAAGGTGTTGTGGTATGGTTATTTCTGGCCTACCATAAACAAAGACGCGACAAAGTACGCGCGACGTTGTGATGCTTGCCAAAGATTTTCAAGGATTCCCAGGGCACCTCCCGGTCAGTTAAAAACAATGACAAGTCTGTGGCCTTTCGCTACGTGGGGAATTGATATCATTGGAACCCTCCCTATAGCAAAAGGCGGAGCAAAGTTCGCCATTGTAGCTGTAGGCTACTTCACCAAGTGGGTTGAGGCCGAACCGTTGACTGCAATTACAACCAAGCAAGTGATCAATTTCGTTGTTAGGAACATTATTTGCCGGTTCGGGATTCCGAAGATCGTCGTAACTGACAATGGAACCCAATTTGACAGCAGCGAATTCAGGAACTTCTGCCAGAAATACCACATTGAGAAACGGTACACATCTGTGGCACATCCGCAGTCGAACGGACAGACCGAAGCAACAAATAAAGTGATTAAGTCTATTATCAAAAGAAGATAGAAGCGGGCCAAAGCTATGTGGGTCGATGAGTTACCCTTGGCATTATGGGCCTATAGGATGACATATAAATCGACAACAGGCCATACCCCCTTCTCCCTTGCTTTTGGAGCGGAAGCGGTCATCCCTGTTGAGCTAAAAGTACCATCTCACCGAGTTACTTATTATGATCCGATGACTAATAACGAGTTGCTCCTTGAATCCCTAGATTCAATAGAAGAGAAGAGGGATGAAGCAGACTTGCGTGCCTTGAGACACAAGCAATAGGTCGCTCGATACTACAACAAAAAGGTTCGAGCCCGAACCTTTGAACCCGGAGACTTGGTTCTGAAGCGTGTCTTTCCACCCCCGACTCATATGGGTGCGAAGTGGGAAGGACCGTACTCCATTCTATGAAAGCTTGATAATGGAACCTTCAAGCTAGCTACAGTGGATGGAGAAGAAATCCCCAGAGTGTGGAATGCCTAACATTTGCGGCTTTATCTGACATAAAGATGTCGGATTTATTCTTTTGTTTCATAGGACCATGTAAAAGGCACGACTTGCCTAGAATAGTCCATTTTTTTTAAGAAAAGGATTATAAAGTGGATGTATGTTACGATTTGACCGAACCACTATAAAAATACCGTGTGTCGTTTACCTTTATTGCATTATTATTTATCCGCTCTTCTATCTTTATGAAATTTGCTGAAAACTATGCGACAATCACAGGAACATGTGACTCCAGGTGCCTTCCATCAGGATGGAGAGCAATACGCAGCTAGAACTTTGAAGGTACAATAGAGTGAATCACATCATTGACAGAATTCTAACCTGGGCGACCGCCAGGAGAGTATAAAAGCATCCATGATTGAGCATTGAGAAAGAACTCTTACCTCGCTGAAGGATCGGGGGGCGACTGAACAGCCGAGCTTGAACTCTAACCTTGGCGACCGCCAGGAGAGTATAAAAGCATCCATGATTGAGTGCTAAGAAAGAGCTCTTACCCCGCTGAAGGATCGGGGGGCGACTGAACAGCTGAGCTCGAACTCTAACCTTGGCGACCGCCAGGAGAGTATAAAGGTGTCTACGATTAAGCGCTGAGAAAGAGCTCTTACGCCGCTGAAGGATCGGGGGGTGACTGATCAGCCGAGTTCGAGCTCTAACCTTGGAGACCGCCAGGAGAGTATAAAAACATCTGCGATTAAGTGCTGACAAGGATGCTGGAGACTCAGCGTCCCCAGAATTCCTACCCAGTTAAAGGATCGGTGAGCAGACCATGATACGAGTTCGAACTTTAACCCGCTGATGGATCGGGAAAGTATAGAGGCACCGGAGATTCGGCGCCTCAAGGACTATAATTCTACTAAAAAATTCCAAGTCCCCCGTGCTCAAATATAGGGGGCAACATGCTTAGAAATTGCTAAATTCTTTCTGTTGCTTGAATGATTTGTGATATAATTTTAGTTTGGTTATAGCCAAATGACTTGTGACTAAGTATGAAGAGTTTATTGACTGCAGGTACACGATGACGCAAAAGAAATAAACTTCCATTCATAAAATGCAAACCTACAAGATAAAGAGGAACCTAAACAAAAGTGAGGGCCATTCTCACAATTACATTTCATGGCCAGTGGAAAGCCTAAAAATCCTAAGGACAAAATATGAACTGATATATGCATCCTACTTATGCTAGGGGGAGAGGGTTATGTAGGCTTCTTGCTTTTTCTCTGCTTCCCCGACTCCTCCTTGTCAACATCCGAACGACCACCTTTTTTCCTCTTCCTCTTATCAGCGGAGGCTCCGGTGAAGAACTAGAGGATTGAGAGGCTAGTTGTGAAGTTATTGATCGGGAGGAAAATCTTACGACCAACCCAGTTTTGGGGTCGATCTCGGAAATAGGGGGCACATATACTGGAACCTGTCCCCCTCTCATAAGGAGCAACTGCTCCTCCTCTTCGGCCGGTTGTTCAGCCATGGTTTCCTCATCATCGCCTCTGCTCTCTTTGGTAATGGCGACTTCCTCTTCATCGCCGTCGTGGCGTTCGTCCATGTCTCTCAAAGCCTCGATGGGTTCAGCATCTGGGGGGACATCGGCACCAACACGTGGCAGGATGTCAATCTTCTTTGCCTCTGCCTTCTTTTCAGCATCCTTGTCAACTGGCCCGCCACCTGTATCATGAGAAACAAATGTTATTTTGGGAGAAAATGCGGTTTGCTCAGTTGATTGTCCGACAATACGATGACAAGTGACAATTGCTTTGGCAAGTTGCGGAGAAAATATAGAGATACCTTCCGCCGATCCTCCATCCAAGCTAACAGCAGAACCCCCGACAGTTGGAGGAGTTGGACCCAGAGGAATCAATGGATAATCTAGATTGTATTCCTCAATTTCGGAGGCCTGGGGCTCTACAGCTGAGCTCGGGCCTTCTTCCATTTTTTCTTTGCCCTTCGCCTGAGTTTTCTCTTTTTCAATTTCTTCTTGGAGTAGGCGTCTGCCTTTCTCTAAATCCTCAGGTTCATTATCCCTAAGAATGGTCTGCATCAACTCATTCTCATCAATCTCATCAACTCCTAATCGCTGTTTCTCGCTCTCAACGATTGCATCCCTTATGTTGGCTAGAGTGACATGGTAGTCTGGGATCCAGGAGATGTTATGAGTCTTGATGACCTGACCAAGGAAGTCGAACAACATTTCTTCAAATCCTTCGATCTCCTTCTCTCTCTCGAGGAGCTTTTCATTAGAAACAGTAGCCATTTCAATGGCACTCTCCACATTATTTTCAGCAAGAATAGCGCGCTTCTCTGCACGCGCGAGTTGATCATTCAGAATCGCCTTCTCCTTTTCGGCCAGAGCTAAGCTATCTTTCAAACTTGCCTTTTCTTTCTCCCAAGCAGCTCTTTCGGCCTCGAAATGATCCTGTGCTGTTTTCAGTTTGGTGTTGGCCATCCTGAGATCTTCCACCTCTTTCTTCAATAACGCTCGCTCTTTGCTGTTAGAATCGAGCTCATTATGAAAACGTTGCCTCGCCTCCTCCAGCTCTGTTTTGTAATTTTTGGCATCTCGTTGAGCCAAGGCAAGTAAAGATTGTGCATCTTCTAAGACCTTCTCCATTTTTGCCCTGGCCCTTTCATTGTTATCTATCTTTACTCTGGACCTATGCGCTTCCATCTCAAGCGTTCGGATGATGTCTGAAAGATTGATAGCATGTTTCTTCATCGCCTCATACTGCTTGGCTACATGGCGAACATGTCCGATGACTTCGGTATCCCAATTCCTAGGGACTGGTTCCAAGGTTGGAACGAACATCATCCTTTCGAAGAAGATATCGGGGAATTGTTCTCGTAATTTTTCCAGCTTGGCCTAAGTCTGTGGACCATGGATATAGTCTCATGACCCGGGGGCACCCAAACCTTGTTGGCTGGAAAGGACAATGTCAATTTTCTCCTTCTCAGAATCCTTGTTTCGATCCTTGCTTTTATCCTTGGGCTCGTGGTGCCTTTTGGATGATCTACTGTGAGAGGGTGCACTCTTCGGAGGGGTTAAGTCTTTGGGAAGTTGTTTTCCCTCTGTAGGCAGCACCGGATGACTGGGAGGCTTACCAGAGGTTGGTTTTGATGGAGACCTGGATTGTGAAGAAGTAGGCTTGTGAGAATGACCGCGAGCACGCTCAGGATTTGGATGAAGACTAGGTGTGCCTTCACGGAGAGAGCGATAGGAATAAGATCGTCTGCGAGACATCTTTCCTGCAAAAGAAACAAGTACGTATTAAAACCTTGAATACTGTTGATATAAAAGTGTGGGGGCAGACAGTGCATGTGATTTGTGCATCCCATATAATTCCCCCTAACAGACCAGGGCCCGAAGTCAGGCTCATCTGAGTAGTCTCTCGTTCTCCAACTGGAACAGTTGTTTCCTCGGAAACAGGGAAAAATGGCTCCCCTTCGAAGTCTCCCTGTGTATATACATCATCAGGTGAAGGAATCTTGCTCAGTTCTTTAAATAACTGCTCCTCTGTTAAATCATCGGGAGCAGCAGGTTCAACCGGTAGAGAGGCCCTTGAGGGGAAACCCCCCGGAGAGACTGGGATTTCCTTAGACTTGTCAGCACGGGCCTCATCTCCTCTATATATGTTTAGGTCTTCATCGTCCTGGATGATTATCGGCGAAGGACTCTTACGAAATTTAGTTGTTTCTGCTGCCCGTGACGTTCCTTCTCCCTCAGTCGGGGGCATGTATTTGTAGGGTTTGCCGCTGCACCAAGTCCAAACCTTATATCCAGAAGGCGGTGCTTGCGAAGATTCTCGTCAGCAATACATTTCTTGATCTTTAGGAAGTTGGATTTACTTTAAAGAAGAAGGGACAGTCGATTATTGTACACCGAGCCTTCCGTCTTTGGAAAGGCGTGATCTGCTTAGAGAAAATAAGCATGTTAGAGCTTCGATTTCTTAAACAAGTTATTCGTTCAAAGGTTTAAAATTTACTTGATTTAAGCCATCTTCTTGAATACCCGGCCTGTCTCTTTATATAGAACCAATCGGCCTTGGGATCCCCTATGTTGCTGTACCCGTCAGACAAAACCTTCCTATTTGCTACCGATTCGAAGAAAGAAAAATTTGGGGTTGCCGTGGGGCGATGCTTGAAAAGGTAAAAAAAATCAAATCTTTAAACGTGAGCTCATTTTGCAGGATTTCCGCATATGCGATGTATAGGGTGTACAGGGCTGCGTAAGCATTGGGATGAAGCTGCATTGGAGCAATACCCAATCGTTTTACGGTCTCAATGATGATTGGAGGAAACGGAGGAATAGCGCCTACCCAGCAGATAAGTCGGCTAACTATCATATACCCCTCTGGAGCCAAATGAGGTCTATCTTCGCTGCCAGGTGTTCTCACATCATCCCAGGGGATCCCGTGTCTTAAGCAAATTCTCTTAAGCTTTATGTCATCAAGTTTGGAAGCTAAAGAGTCGGTGAATTTCTCTATTTCTATTGCACCAGGAATTTCGTCGGGAGCTCGGTCGTCTACTTCGGACTCCTCATCAAGCGAGGTACTCTCGGACGGATCCGATTCTGTTTCTGCCTCATATTCGGATCCAGAACCCGCACCCTCTGGATTAATTGGAAGAACCTCGGGGTTGTGGTGCTCATACACCTCAGGATCCGTCTCTGTATCAGATCTTGAAGGGGAACGATTATCCGACATTACTGTTTACGCGAGTAAACATGAGAAATAAGAATATAATTACCCATCCCCCGTGTGTGCAAGTGCATGTGTGTGCCTGTGCATGTCTTAAAGAAAAAACGTAAAGGTTATCAAGATCATCGAAGTATTAGTCGTCATATGCGGTCAAGTTATGCAATTGGTCATTCCAGAAAGTCCGTCTTGAAGGCTCTAACCTAACTGTCCATTGATGTACTGGAATTAAGTTACGCGACTTATTTTACAAGTTCGTTGGATCGTTCATTATTTGGTTCGTTGGATCGCGAGTTGGGGATCGGATCATGGCGTGTTCCTGGATTCGCGAGGCAAGTATGGATCCGCAGCGGAATCGCAAACTCATGGGAGTGTATCGGTTCGGATCGCCATGAGCTCATAGCGAACCGTGCTCCTGCCATCACCGCGATCCGCCACCTGCTCCTCCTTTTTCCCTTTTGACTTTCACCACGATTCGCTCCCAGATCTCGGACACGATCCGATCCAATAGCGGAATCCATACTTCATCATTATCTCTTCTCCCATCACCTCGCACACGAACCGAACATCTCTTTCCCTTCCTTCACCTTCTTCTTCCTCCTCCCCTCAAGCAACTGAAACCCATCAGCCATGGCGTCTCCACGATCTCCAACACCTGAAAAACCATCAAATTCCGCCCTTTCCTTCCTCAAATCAGCAAATAACTCAGAGAAAATGAGGGAGAGAGTTTTTAATGAGATTACCTTTCTTAAAAATGGAGAAAGCGAGTAAGTATTGCCTCGAAGAACGAAGATTGGGGTCTGAATCAGAAAGAGAGGCGGTAGCGAAGAAAAAAGAAGGGGAAGAATGGAGTGGGTACGGGTTTATATAGCCAAACCCATGACCGTTAGTCTCCCCGTTTTTGTCTTATATGAACTGTGGGCTTCGGTGGATAGCGGATACAAGCCCACCGAGCCCAGCAAAGAAGAAAAGGCCGATCCCTGGGTTGGCTCGCTACGAAGGATGGCCCACCATGCGTAAAGCCCACACGAAGGTTGTAATGAAACGAGCACCTCGTATCGCTGGACCGTGACAAGGGGCGCTCCCATGAATCACGAAACGCTGGGGCGATCCGAACCATCGAACAATGTACCGAAGTGAAAATTCAGAAATGTTTGCAAAAAATTCAGAAATTTACCTGGATACGACTCTTTGAAGAAACATGACATTTCAGATGGACGTGACCATTAATTTGCATCTCCATATGAAAAGACGTCCCTGCAGCTTCGAAGCATGTTCCATTCTCGATAAAACATACTTCGAGGGGGCAAAATGTTGGCTAGCTTTTTGACCAAACCACCAAGGTTCACACATAAGAAGAAAGTATGATATTTCTCTCCTCTAGTTCACAGAAAGGCGGATCGCCCATACGGATCGCCCCTCTTTGGATCACACAATCGGATCGCTGTAGCGGATCGCGACCCGATCCATCCTTCGCCATCACGAACCGATCCAATCCCCGAGGACGTGGCGAAGCTCCTGACTAAGTCCATCACAATCCGAGATGCATGGATCTCGCGACACCTATCTACAACTGTCATATTGACCAATTCTTCCTCAAGCTACGATCCGATCCGATATTCCCAGGATTTGCGCCACGTGTGACCGCGATCCGCCTGACAGAATCAGCTATAAATAGCCCAGAGATTGGCATTTTTGGGGATCTTTTGGTAGTAGTGAGTATTGATTCTACCATTACTGTCATACCACTATTTCTTATCAGTTTTCGAGATTATTGAGAGAAATCATAATGGTAAGAGTGAGTTTGAGAGAAATCGTTGGTTGTACTAGCATTCAAAGTATAATCAATAGCATAAAAAGTGGACGTAGGCTCGTTAACGCCGAACCACTATAAACCTTGTGTGTTCTCTGCTTTTTCCTCATTTTTCAGTTATAATTTTCTACGAATCAGAACAATTTGGGTGTTAGAGCCAAATTTTGATCTAACAAATATAATATAGAATTTTACATATGGTTTGTAAATAGTTAATATTATTAGAATTTGCAAATGATAATTATATACGAATATTTTAAAACAGAAGTTATGAAGTTTTATTAAAATAAAACTGGACTGAGAAAAACATATGTAGATGTGTACTCATGGATAAAGACTTGATACGGTACTTGGTTTACAAAGGATTAAAATGAAATGGAGTTGGTCAATGAAATTCATCGGGATAAGAAAAATCTTGTTTCAATTTAGAAATAAACATTTAACGAATGTTTTGCAAATCGAATCCTAAAGGGAATAATTTATAAAGGTTGGAGCAAAGTTTGGTAAATGGTATTTATAATTAAGATACTTGAATTGTTATAATTTGAGATAAACATCTCATCTCATTTAAAATGATGATTAATATTTGGAAATTCTATTCATTTAGAAATTATGAAATGAAGTCAATGGAATTAGAAACTGACTGAGAGTAGTTGAGATGAATAATTTTCTAAGTATTGATCTGATGTTGGTTTCGGCCTTCGGGGTTGATGCTTAGGGAATTATTCTCTTACTAGAGTACGATTAGAAACTAATGACCAAGATGAGAAGAACATTATTAAAGTATTTTAAAGATGAACTGGTTTGAATATTCTTATATATTAATATAAGAACCAAAACTGAGTATTTCAAAGTGTTGTGATAATTAAGAAGTTTGATTAACGAATGATTTAATCAAGAGGAAATTATTGAATCAATAAATTCAATTTTCTTTTATGGATGAATGGTTGTTTTATTTGATAGTTAAATAACCGACTATCAAATCTGGCCTAAAGAGGTTGTTGGTACGGAATGACCGGGATCGAATTTATATTCGACAACCATTCCGACCAGCAAAATACGAAAACATTGAATATATCAGATGCTGATCGAGACGGAGCACTTGAAGACTGTAGATCTTTATAAAGCGGAAGAACTACTTAAAATCTCTGGTTTAGCAGCCAGAGATATATTGTGGTTCTGTCGTGGTTGGGATTTATGGATTACAAGGACTTGTCGCTACTGATCTATAGGGTGATTCCTAGGATGTGGTAGGAAAGTGCCTTCGGTTTGTCCAGTCGCAGGACAACTTGTATGGACGAATGTCAACAGAGTATTTCTTAAGAATCACATACGTTGATTTTTACAAATGTACTCCTGTCAACTGCAGAGTATTTTTATGGGCATCAATTAGTGATTTGATGGATTCGACAATGTGGCGTTCAAAGTGAATGGTGGCCAGATGTTCTAAAGAATAAAAATTAATAAATAAATTACGACCTCAAGCCTTATCAATCTGGAAATGACAAAAATCGGGCAGGCAGCATGGCTATGTGGGTCGCACCCATTAGGATGTATTGTCACCATCTAGAGAATATTTGTTTTGTTACTTCTTTTTATTTCTGTACCTCCTTGGAAACGGTAGCTGCGCAGCCGTAGGTGACAATATATTCGATACACTCAAGAGAAATGAGTGGTCGGTCATGTGCGGCCGGGTTGCAAGACGTTCTTGTTGAACCCAGTGTATTCCTCTCTAGAGATACACTATCAGTAGTTGGTTCCATACCTTGTCATAGTTGGAAATCCAATCTCCAATAAGGCTCGCGGTTTTGATTGTATACTATATATGTGGAGCGTGATATGCAAGCGTTCTGCTAGATTCTATCTACTTGTATTTAGACACTATTATAATATCAGAAGAGATTGATTTCGAAAATGTTTTGGGTAATCGTAAGTTAAAAATCGTCTGTGTTTATGTGTGGATTAGTCTTACGATTATCATTTTCTTTTCAAAATGATTTTTAACTTTAAAATCAAGTTGGATGATACCAATAATTTAGTGGGTTTTCTCACGCTGGTTCACCAGACTGACCTGTGCGTTTGTAATGCTCGGGTCAGCCCGACTACAGGCTCAAGATAAGATACAAATTCCAGGAGGTAAGCTGGAGGAGTTCATACGTATGATTCATATATTATTCTGATGTGTGTTGTAAACAAGGACAGATTATTATAACTGTCCAGATGAATTGAATGTCCGCTATACTCTGATAAATTGTAAGTATTATTTCAAGTTTTCCAATAAAGATTTATTTCTGTATTATATTTTACCCCGCTGCGATGTGAGACTGTGTGTTATTGTTCTTCTTATTTCTTCTATTCTGAACTTTCTTTCGTTCTATTTCTCATCCTCTTATTTCTTTCTATTAGTTTTCTGGGACTTCAATACTTGAATTTGGACATCGAGTGTATAAATGTCTGGATTCGAGAGTCGAAATTTTCGGGTCGCTCCAAACGACTTCTTCGCTCAGATGGAAGGAAGGCCGAGCAACCAAGCATCACTCCCTACAGCAGGAGAAATTGGGGCAACGGCTAATGTTTGGGTCGATGAAATCCAAGCCCCAGATCGATTTACCGCTTTGCCACCATCTGGATCAACCCAAATTTCTAGTCGACCGGGTCATGATTCAACTCAACTTCCCGATCAATCGAGTCTTGGGTCAGATCGATCGACTAGAGCCTAGTTTGATGCAACCTTTGATTCTGTCTGTCATCTTACCGCAAACTGGACTTATGCCGTCTCCCACTCAACCTTGCCAACACGATGATCCAAGCCCAGCTAGGGGTAGCAACCCTCCGTCTCTCCAAGACCACAATACCACAACAATTCCTCACGTGACGGAGGGAAACGCTACTATAAATCACTATGATATTACTCTAGGTAGGGGCAATGCTGAACCTTGAGCTGATGACACTTACCCAAGTTGGTCCAATCCTACTGGCATGGATATGGTTCGGACCAATACGCATGTCAACCAAGGAGTCCTGGACAATCTGAAACCAGCAACCGAGGTTGTGGACCACCTTCACTCATCATGTGTGGGCCACACCGAATTGATCTGAAGAACTCGAAGCATGCTCCCACCCTATAATGAGACTCTTACTGAATCCATCGCTGCAGAATTGGATTCTTGGCAACGTCTTCTTAGGGATGGGAATCAGATCGCCAACATCATTAAGCGCTTCACTCAAGGCGCCACTTCTTAGTAAGATGTGGATAACATCTATCATAGTCCTTTCACATGGGAAATCAGGAACTTCCGCAATCCACCGGACTTCAAGCTTCCAGCCTTGGAACCCTATAGCGGCATGACATATCCTACCATACAACTCATGCTCTATATACACCATATGGAAGTACTATCTGCATCGGTCAATGTCATGGCCAAGTGCTTCCCTCTTTACCTGACTGACATTGCCGCTATGTGGTTTCGACAGCTAACAATTGAATCGATCAACAACTGGAATATGTTGTTCACCTGCTTCACCGAGCAATTTCGAGTTCACATATCTCATCCTAAGAGTGTCATGTTCCTCACATCTATTAAGCAATGGTCCGACAATACCCTGCACTCTTTCCTTGAAAGATTCAACGAGGCCGGAGTATCAGTTGATCGTCATGAACCATCAATGGTGCTCATGGCGGCTATGGCCTGTGTGTTGGATAGAACGGGCTTTAAGATCTCCCTCCAAAGGCATCCTTCTAGAGACATGGGAGACTTATACTCCGAGGCAGACAGGTTCTTCTGATAAGAGGATGCTAATATCGAGATGGAAAATACTGATAGGAACATGCAGTTTCGGAGGGAACCCAAATATGATAAATATACTGATCTCAACTCCTCACTATTGGACATATACCTCGACGTGCGAGGAACTCTTCCTTTTCCTAAGATCTTAGGAGGGAGCCAACTCAAAGAGAATGTGAGCCAGGAATGCACTTCATGTTTCATGATATGGCATGGCATGGCATCAATGACTGCAGGCACTTGCATGATCTCATAAAAGGATGGGTTAGACATGGAGAGCTACCCTAGTATGTTAAGAAATATGTGGCATCCGCACTTTAACTGCTACCCTCTCATGCTCCTCGGAATGGTTCCTATGCTCCTCGAAATGGGAAGGATCCCAACCTTAGCAATTACAGCATTACTATCAACTGGTCTGGATTAGAACATTCATAACATACTATATTTCTTGTGATATAAGAGATGTATCACCTTGTTAATTTTCTGATAGCTGTGTTGACTTATGTACGCAAGGGAATTTGGCTTTAACTCTCAGGCATACTACATTCTCAATAGTACAAATTCTCTATGAATAAAATGGTTAGGTTGAAGTACAAACGTATGAGACTAGGATGTAATCCCAAGGCGTGCTCTGGGTACAACCATAAATTAATCAGGATTTTTTTGGTTATGTAACAATTTTTGGAATAAATAGAATATATTTTCTCAAACATGGATTATGTTTGATCAATATTAAGTATCTTGCAAGGATTTTTCAAGATTCTCAAACAAAATCAGAGTATTGTTTATAGTCATTCCTCTACCTAGGATATGGTTTATATCTACGCTTGAACTCTACTTGTCAAGATGTGACGAACTCTTTTTCAAAATGAGTATGGATCATACTCCAACCAGACTACCAAGTATGGATTATACTTGCATGAATCAAAACTACCTTGTCAGAATTTGACAAGTAAATACCGCTAGATCTTGAGTATGGTTTATACTCAACTTCTCGGTACGATTTATACCTTCCTTTAAATTTCCAAATATGGCTAATACTTGAAGAATTAAGTCATCTTGTCAGGATTTGACAAGAATGCATGATCAACGTATGAGTTCAGGTTACCCTCAAAATTGGGCTGGCTTGGCGAGACCCTGATCCTGATGGTTTACTCTAAAATAACAATTCGACACGATCGTTTGCTTTCTAGTATTATTGTTTCTCTTTCGGTCTTAATACGATCATTAACGATCATCAGTTTTCTAGCCATCTTATAATATGGTTCGGGTAACCATGGGTTTCTGGATTTCTAAGCATCATCTCCTGGAAGATCCCAAACACACCTTTCTTTATCAAAAAAATTGTGTTCTGGAGAGAAAAGTGTTGACCGGCTTTTGGTAAAAGCCGTCACAACCCAAATTCTTACTAAAGTTGGACTATCTCTCTCCTGGATCGATCTGTATCTCGATCGATCTAAACTTGGCTCGACCCAAATTGATAATATCCTAAGCGGAAGTACTCTTCTTAAAATGTTGTTCGAAGTTCAGGGATTGGGTCGATCGATACAACAGATCGACCCCATCTACGCCGATCCGCTCTCTACGCTACACAATAAAGCCCGATTCTCAAGGCTGCTTTATTGGTCAAAACGGTCCTATTCTACTTCCTTTACTCCAAATTCCAAGGTCCACATATGCCTTGATAATCGAGAAGAACAGTTCCTAAGCAGGAGATCAGGTCCCGCCGCATGCAGCTGATATTCCGGATCGAGCGACACGTGGCCACCCAAGATCGGATGACTGCCACGTAGCACACCGATCAATCCAAATTTTTGCCTATAAATACACCTTTCCAGTAATGGAAGAGGGGGGTCTTCTTTTCGAAAAATGTTCATGATTGGCATTCTAAAATAGCCCACCGTACACTCCGATCGAAAAATATTGTAACATAAGGATTTTTTGTATAAACCACTTCTTTCTCCACTTTCTTTCAATAAAAGCAGCTGTACCTTATAATCGACATGATAAACAAAGATTATAAAGTGGACATAGGCTTGGTTGAAGCCGAACCACTATAAAATTATTGTGTGTTCCATGTGTTTGTTTGTTTTTCTTGCATTATGCAATTATAATTGTGTGTGGATTACAAACTTTGTGTTTGGCCCTCACTAGACCAACTTTTGACGTCAACATGTATATTACAATGTTGTTGTTGGTAGTCATTTATCGCTTATTCCGTACTATTATCTGATTCAAGTGTTTATATTTTCTTTTATTACATTAGGATGCACATTGGCGATGTTGTCGAGTAGAGTAGCAGGTTCGGCGATGGTATTCCTTTCGATGACAGGATATGGGTAGACGTATTATTCTACGATATAACTATTTGTTTTTGTTTCCACTGTTTGACCTATGTACTCTAAGAGAACTTGTAGCGATGCTTGATGCACTCATATTATTGACATGTTCTACTAGATTTTGAAATTTTATTTGGAGATGTGATTTCTTCTTCATCATGCTTCACTACTATTCCGTCATATATTTCCTTATTTTATTTTATCCATTCATTGTGATATATACGATAGGGTTTTTAGGTCAATTTTCCCTTGGCAATCATCCTATATTGGCCTACCATGGTTTATAGTGCATATTCCTTGGCATTCGATGCAATATGGATGCGGCTGTCGTCACATCGGTAACATATATAATGAATTATAATTTTACGTGAAAATATAATTATAGTTTCTAGTGTACTTTTTTATTGTATCGATGCACTGAGCATAAGGATATTTTATTTCTTTTGTTTGGACACTCGGTTTGGGTTGTAAAGTAGTTTGAAAATTTGTTTTAAAGTGTATCCAATCAAGTGAGCTTAGAGCATCTTCAATGCTACTGTTCTTGTCACGTTAAATACGTTTGCACACAAGCATTTAACAATTTGAAGTGAAAATTTATCTCCAATGTTAATGTGTAATAGATTATTGATATCATGTGGCAAATAAAATAAAAGGCATTGTTAATTGCAATATCTAGTTGCGGACACTGTATTCCACAATGTGAAACCAATCACCACTAATTTAATATAACTAATTAAAATAAATATATTATTTATCATCATTTGATTGGCCACATATGTCAAAATATCGTTTGAATAGCATTTGCATTGGAGTGTTTTTTCTTCATTTAAAGTGTTGTCTATTCACATTGAGTTAGCATTATGGACACATATATTAAATTAGACAATATGCGCTCTATACATTGGGCATCCTCTTACTCATACTTGTTTATTTTAGCCGACGTAACATACAAATTCAAAAGTAAAATTGTGAGTGGGTAACAAAGATGTCTTATTCTCTAGTTAGTGGTGCACAAAGCGTGGATCCACGATCAAATTTACATGTTTTACTATATTTGGATATCTCATTTTTGCCACCTTATTTTATAATTTCATTTTACTTTGGATACTTTGCAGATATAGGCCTTTTTTAAAAAAACTATAACAGATTTAGGCATGTTTTGGAATTATTTCCATATATAGGCCTGTTTTGGCCAGGTATTCGTTGGCCAAGTTTCAAAATTCACCTATTGGCGAGTTTTCAAAACCTGTAAAGAGAAAAACGATTAACTGTATCCTTATTGGTGCCCGTGTAGTACGACTTCATCCTTAGATATACTAATAGTATATATATAGCTTTTGAAAACCAAAATATCACAGATACACGCTCTCATATACGTATACTATCTCTCCCTGATGTCTTCCCCCAGGTTAGCTACGCAACCTCGGCTCTGATACCAAGTGTGAGGTCCTCCCCGCACCAGCCGACTTCTCCCCGGAATGCGTTGTGCTAATGCCCGACTAGCGCGGGATGGTCGTCAAAGGAGAAAGGTTTTGAAACTATGAATCACCAAAGAACCTGCAGTATATCTCATAGCGCATGGAATAAAGTATAATAGTAACATAACTTGACATAAAACAGGTGAGACAGTGCATAAGCTGAAAAATAAACCATTATAGCAGCGGAATCCAAAATACAACTTATGATCCAAACCATCATTATTACAACTTCAAAATACTGTCTCTAAAGCAAAATAGAAAGGGTACACTACTAATGCCCAAAGCAATGACCAGTAACAACGCAGGGAGAATATATGTAAATAGTACGTGGAAGCCTCCTGCTCATCTCCGGACAACTACTCGTGCATAACCACCTAACCTATATCTAGTCTGCTCATTTAGGAGCACTCAGAGTAATAAGAAGAGACATAAAACTCTGGGTTGGACGAAAGTATGGTATGAGCGATAGTAGCAAAACAAAGCTATAACAAGTATAAATAATCATACCTGAACCTGGACCTGCAACCAAAGAGTTAGCACAACAAGATGTACGGTACTCTAAGGTAATACTGACATAAAGTGTAAAATGGGAGTGTGCATGTCATGGTGATAGCAAACATCAAACATAGCAATTATCCTCACATCTCTCACTCAGTGCGTAAAGGATACAATATCCACCACTTTGATCACCAAGTCTTTTGCCATTACTACGACCACTTTGCCCCTTTGGGGCCATGATGACCCCACTACACTGGTCCATAGTCAACAATCCCTTGCTACGATCTCTTTGCCCTTTGGAATCCTAACGACTCCACTGCACTGATCCATAGCCATGCTACGATCACTTTGCCCTTTGAAGTCTTGATCACTCCATTGCACTGGTACATAACCTATAATCCATCTCTCAGTGGTAAACCAAAGTTATGGATATCGATAACCCCTTTGCACTTGTCCCGCAGGAAAGCCCAACTCATGGAGTTAACTCATTGGTTCCCATCTGAATCCTCAGTTCCAACTTCCTATTTGGACTACCTTTGCATCTCAGGTTTTAGTTGAATTGTAGTTAATTTTAAGAAGAGTTCAAAATTGTCGTCGCGTGGCAGAAGTTTGAATCTGGTTCGGTTTGGAGTCATCATCTTGGTTCAGGTCATGGTCGGGGTCCTCCTCGGGGTTGGTTCGTGGCTCATGACGCCCCCGGGTTCGTGACCACCCCACCAGTTCATGACCACTCCTCGGTTAATGACCGCCCCCCGTCTCGTGACCACCCCCAGTTCGTGACACCGCCCCGGCTCGTAACCCCCTCCCCGGCTTGTGCACCCTCCCTTGGTTCGTGAGTCCTCATACTGGAGTGGTTCGTGACCATCATCTTGGAGCGGTTCGTGACCATCATATTGGAGCGGTTCGTGACCATCATTTTGGAGCGGTTCGTGAGACATACCCCCTTCAGGAATCCAAGTTCTTCTGGGGAGTTCGTGAGGCATACCCCCTTCAAAAACTGATTTTCTGCAGTTTTTCCAACAAGCTAATTTCGCCAAACAATGGCGTTTTCAACCATTCTATTCTTATTATGAACTCATAAAACATACTAACAACAGTAGTAACATGTAGAATCAACCAAAAACACCAAAATATCAATCACATAAAATATTTTTGATCAAACATACCCAAAAAGCATGATTTTCCCCTTAATCCCCTTAAGCATGTTTTAACTATAAGTTTAGCAAACTTAACCCAAATTTCTAACAGACGCATAAAATAATATTTCAGATTTTCTACATATTTTCCCATATTTTTCTGAGTCATAATTTCGCTAACTATCACTAATCACCCCTAATTAGCCGTAATTAGTGAATAAAAGTGCAAATCACTCACCTTAGCCATAAATTAACCTCAAGATCTGAAAATATATCTGATTTGGCATGGATCCCAATGTATTCCAGCAGCTCTATCTCGATTTCTATGCTAATCCGCCCTAGTTTGATGTAGATTTGGCTAATATGTAATTAGAAAGTGATTAGGGATGAATTTAGAAGGTGGAGGCCATTACTAGGGTAAGAGGAAGGTAAGTGGCAGCTAGAAAACTGAAATGAAATGTTTTCCCAAACCCCATCAGCCCTCCCATAACCCTAATCCCGAAATGGTGTATGGGCTTAGCTGCTAATCACCCCGTTAATCCCAATTATGCTGGTTTTCACCTTCCAAACCTTATTTCAGCCATATCTTACAAACGGTAAGTCCGTTTGACAAATGTGACCACTCTACGGAAAGGTAAACCACCATCTGAATCCAATGGAAGTGGTTTCAGGTCAAAACTCCTTACCAATCAAAAGATATATGCGAAACAAGATTCGCTAGGGGTAAAACGACCATTTAAAATTCGGCAAAAATAGTGAATATGGGTTTTGACCTCAATAGTCGTTTCCCAAAGTTACACGACCATACGACTTCGAATGAAAATAAAATAACTATTCTACGATCCTCCGATGCGTAGAATGCGGGTCGTTACACTCTTCCCCCTTTAAGAAATTTCGTCCCCGAAATTCCTTAACCAAAAACATACAAAGGATCCTGCATGCCTACCAATCATTTGCAACAATCAAACATACATAACAACACAACAAGCTTATCCTAGCATGCGGTTTACTAAAAAGGGAATAACTATATCGTTATAAAAATTCTTATCAGGCAAAGAATTTTGGATACGACTTCCTTATGTTCTCCTCTATTTCCCAAGTACAGTCAGCTCACTATCACCCCACTGGACTTTCACTAGTTTCACCATCTTCCTCCGAAGTTACTTCGTATCGTACCCGACAATACGAATCGGTCTGCGGTTCCCAACCGCCTCGGGTTCTACCTCGATATCGTCCAACTAATCCGATGAAATAGTATATCAGAATTGCGCACGAACTTCCTTAACTGGGAAACATGAAGTACGTTGTGAACTCCTGCCATCTTGTCAAGTAATCCAACTTTATATGCTAAATTCCCCACTTGCTCGAGAATTGGAAATGGGCCAACAAACCTTGGTGCCAATTTACCTTTCCTACCAAATCGAATCACATTCTTCAACGGAGAAATCTTGACAAATACCAAGTCGCCAATGGAGAATTTCAAATCTATTCGTCTTCTATCAGCATAACTTTTCTGCCTATCTTGTGCAGCCTTCATTCTCTACTGAATAATCTTGATCTTATCTAAAGTTTCTCTTATTACATCTGGCCCAAGCACAAGCTTCTCTCCAGTTTCCAACCAACATGATGGTGAGTTGCATGGTCTCCCATACAAAGCTTCAAATGGAGCCATACCAATACTGGATTGGGAACTATTATTATATGCGAACTCAACTAGATGCAAATGGTCATCCTATAACCCTCCAAAATCCAATATACAAGCTCGCAAGAGATTCTCTAATACACACCCTCTCTGTTTGACCGTCGGTTTGAGGATGGTATGCGGTACTGAGATGTAATTATGACCCTAAGGCCTCTTGTAAGCTCTTCCAAAATCCACTGGTAAATAATGGATCTCGGTCACTCACAATACCTTTGGGCACTTCATGAAATCTCATTACCCACTTCATATATAATTCCGCTAACTTAACTGTTGTTCTATACGACCTGACGAGTATAAACCTTGCACTTTTGGTCAATCGATCCACAATCACCCAAATGCTATCATGACCCGATCTGGTCCTTGGTAAACCATCAATGAAATCCATTAAGACTTGTTCCCATTTCCATTCGGGAATTTCCAATGGTTGTAAAAAACCACTTGGCTTCTTTTGCTCGTCTTTAACTAACTGGCAGTTCATGCACTTGGATATAAACTTTCCAACGTCTCTCTTCATCCTTTTCCAGTAGTAGGTCTGCTACATGTCTCGATACATTTTGTTACCACCGGGATGTATAGTCCGTTTCGAGTGATGACACTCTCTAAGTACTTCATCCCTCAATCCATTAACATTGGGTACAACCAATATCCCATTCTTTCGAAGCCATCCTTCTCGATTAAGACCATACTTGTTCATTCTCTCGTCGATGATACCCATCTCTACCTTGGAGATGATTTCCAATAGATTAGGATCGTCATTCTGACTGGAACCAATCTGCTCAATCAAAGTCGGTCTGATCGTCAAACTTGCTAACATCTCTGGATCCAATTTGCACTTAGGTCTGAAATCATATCCTGCGATATACTCCAGTTGCCTCCATTCAAGAAACATAACACCCAAACTGGCATGTCTCCTACTCAATGCATCAGCTACCGCATTACCATTCCCAGGTGTATATGTGATATTGAAATCATATGATGCCAAGAACTCTAACCATCTCTGCCAACGAAGATTTAAATCCTTTTAATAGAAAAGATACTTTAATGACTTATGATTGGTAAACAGCTCGAATCTTTCTCCCAAGAGATAATGTCTCCACATCTTCAATGCAAACACGATCACTGTCAATTCCAAATCATGGGTAGGATATCTTTTCCCATGCGGCTTCAGTTGCCAACTAGCATAAGCTACAACCCTACCTCCTTGCATTAGTATTGCACATAGTTCGGTACTACAGGCATCCGTGTGTACCTTCATCTCTTCGTTCCCTTTAGGAATAACCAATACTGGTGCGCACGTTAACTTCACCTTTAGGCTCTTAAATGCATTCTCACACCTTCCGTCCTAAACGAAAGCATGATTCTTCTTGGTCAACTGAGTTAACAGTGTGGCTATATTGCAGAAGTCTTGAATAAACTTACGATAATGTCCTGCTAACCCCAAGAAACTTCTTATGTCTATTGTATTCTTGGGGGTAGACCAATCTTGCACCGTAGCCACCTTCGTAGGGTCCACGACAATACCATTCTGTGAAACAACATAGCCCAAGAATCTCACCTCCCTCCTCCAGAAGTGACATTCAGAAAATTTCGCTTTCAATTGGTGTTTCCTTAACACCTCCATTACTATCCTCAAATGTTCCTTGTATTCTTTCTGTGTCCTCGAGTAAACCAAGATATCGTCCACGAACACAAGGACAAACTTATTCAACTGATCTCTGAAAACCCTATTCATAAGATCAACAAAATATGCGGGTGTTTTGGTCAACCCGAATGGCATGACCAACCACTCATAGAATCCAGACGGTGTCCGAAATGCCGTTTTAGGTATACTCTCAGCTGCTACTCGGAGCTGATGAAAACTTGTCGCGAGATATAATTGGGAGAACACTCTCTATCCATTCAACTGATCAAACAAATTGTCTATCCGCGGAAGAGGATACTTATTCTTCCTCGTCACCTTATTCAACTCGCGGTAGTCCACACATAAGCGAAGGGAACCATCTGCCTTAGTAGCAAATACAACTGGTGCTCCCCACTCGGAAACACTTCTTCTGACTAAATTACGACCATCATCTTGGAGCATTTCGTGACCATCATCTTAGAGCGGTTCGTGATCATCATCTTGGAGCGGTTTGTGAGACATACCCACTTCAGGAATCCAAGTTCTTCTGGGCGGTTCGTGATGCATACCCCCTTCAGGACCGGTTTTCTACAGTTTGTCCAGCAAGCTAATTTCGTCAAACGATTGCATTTTCAACAATTCTAACCTTATTATGAACTCACAAAACATAATAAAAAACAGTAGTAACATGTAGGATCAACCAAAAATAGCAAAGTATCAATCACATGAAATATTTTAGATCAAACATACCCAAAAAGCATGATTTTCCCTTTAATCCCCTTAAGTATGTTTTAACTATAAGATTAGCAAACTTAATCCAAATTAACCAAATGTCTAACAGAGGCATAAAATAATATTCTAGATTTTCTACATATTTTCCCATATTTTTCCGAGTCATAATTTCATTAATTATCACTAATCACCCCTAATTAGCCGTAATTAGTGAATAAAAGTGCAAATCGCTCTCCTTAGCCACAAATTAATCTCAGATCTGAAAATATCTCTGATTTGGCATAGATCCCAATGTATTCCGGCAACTCTATCTCAATTTCTGTGCTAATTCTCCCTAGTTTGATGTAGATTTGGCTAATATGTAATTAAAAGGTGATTAGAGATGAATTTAGAAGGTGGAGGACATTACTAGGATTAGAGGAAGGTAAGTGGCGATAAGAAAACTGAAATAAAATGTTTTCCCAAACCCTTTCAGCCCTCCCATAACCCTAATCCCGAAATGGTTTATGGGCTTAGCTGCTAATCACCCCGTTAAGCCCAATTATGTTGTTTTCACCTTCCAAACCTTATTTTAGCCATATCACCCAAATGGTAAGTCCATTTGACAAAAGTGACCACTCTATGGAGGGTAAACCATCATCCGAATTCAATGGAAGTGGTTTCAGGTCAAAACTCCTTACCACTCAAAAGTTATAAGCGAAACAAGATTTGTTAGGGGTAAAACGGTCATTTAAAATTCGGCAAAAATCGTGAACATGGGAAATGACCCTAATAGTCGCTCCCTAAAGTTACACGACCATACGACTTCGTACGAAAATAAAATAAATATTATACGATCTTCTGATGCATAGAATGCAGATCGTTACATTTAAATACATTTTGAATAAAGTTTGATCACAACAAGTTTAAATATATTTCCTGGTACAAAGGTGGTTCACAACACATTTTAAACAAGTTTAAATAAAACATACAAACATTGTTTACTACTCGGTAATTTATGAATAACAAAATGTTATGACACTAGCTTTCATTCAATTTAACAACATACAAACAAGTTAGTTGATCGATTATTCATTATAAACTACTTCCATCTGATTTGAATACCAATTACATAAAAACAAGATGTGGTAGAAGAAAGGATATCACTTGCATACAAACATCGTTCGATACAATAAATTATAGGACAAAACATAAAAACATCGTTTCGGCAAAACATATAACTATGACCCATTACAACATAACTTTGAATACAAACATATAACTACGACCCATAGTTGCAGGGTAAACCGTAGCACCTAGTAAGCATTTATTCTTTACCACAACATTCATTCTTTCTAACCGACTAACCTCAGCTTGCATCTCAGGTGCGAACTAGACACCTCTTTCTATCAATGGTAGATCGATCCATGAAAAAGTTTCAACTTTGCAATCCTTGGCGACTTTGTGCATCAATGTACGCTTTGAAACCATAAAAGCGACAACCTGCAATTCGTCTGACTTTTAGAAACAAGCACATTACATTCGATTCCGCAATAGCAAAGTACTGAAAAACCTGTCATACTATAGCTTAACCTATCGGGGTTCTGTCGAGCAAGTACTTCCCTCAACCGAGCATGGTGGGATTTTTGAGCCGTTCCGACACATTAGACTGCAATGTTTGGTTATGTGGCACTTAAGGGTTCATATTCTACTTCTACAGCTTCCACTTGGACTTCAAATTACGTTTTAGGCACAAATTTGACATCTTCGGCTGCTTTCTTATTCCGTTCATACTCATCGTACATTTGAACCATGGTTTCATCATCGAATTCCCAATTATCCATTTTGACCAAGATGAAAAGTGAAAACATGAAATAATTGAGTAATATTGGCGAATTCTAGAGTACATAACAATATTCGGAAAAGAAGAGCAAATAAGTGAATAAATTTCTTACTTACAAGACTTACTGAACCATTCTTCAAAAAACAAGCTTATCAGATCAAGTTTGAGGCAAAAAAATTATGAAAAGAGGAAAAGAAGCTGGCTGCTCTTTAATAAAGCAGGTCCCTATAGGCGAATTTTGAGAATTCGCCTACGTACATGAGCCTGCCGAATCCAACTGGACCAAACATTACCAAGTGTTAACCCCATTGTGAAAACGCGGCTTTGAAAATAAGACATCAACCGTATAACTGATGACAATAGACCGGCTTCATGTAAAGACACCGCTCGAAGCTGCGCACATGACATATTCAGGTCATCGGCTACAATGGCAGGGTAGCTCGTCATCAGTCAAACCGTTAACGTCAACCGTGTAAACGACCTAAGTCAGATTTTCGCCCATTTCAGATCGTTGTCACGTCATCAGGTCCATACATCTGCTCATTTGGTCGTTTGGCACGCCTGAACTCTTCATGCCGTAATGACCATGCATGCATCACGTGAAGGATGTAAGAAACTGTTTACAATCCAAACATGGAAACTAAGTCATTTACATACATAATACGCGATGCATACTGTATATTGGCGAGCACAACTCAGGGCTAGATCATCGAATATTGAATCGTTAGCATTACCTAGCAACTTGGATTGTTCATATGTATAGTCTAGAATACACAATGTTTTATACGTTCCAGAAATGCTTGTACAAAAATCCACACCAGGTCGTTCACTTGACTTATGCTGGGTCGGTCTCACAGCCTATGACAGGTCGACTCATTCATTTTTACACAACAAAGATGGGTCTTGCATTGATATGTATATTACATGGACCAACATCTGATTAGAACACGTGGCATAGTACAAGAGCATGAGCTATGTAATTTACACATTACAAGTGTATGGATTGCTTTTTCCCACGATGATGTGGCAGTATATACCGTTGAGCATATGTCGTTAAAACCAGATAGACTGCTTAGGCCGTCAGGACCATGTTGGGTCGTAAGGGGCTTCAGTTGGGTTGTTGGCCATGTCAGCAAGCCTTGGGTCGTCTGCAGCGAGGTAGGTAGGTCGTTGGGGCAATATGCAGAGCAGTTAGGTCATATGCGATCATCACCATACCAGCTAGCAAGATCCTCTTCAGGTCATGAATAAATTGCAATTAGACTGCATGCACGTATTTGCCTTGAGGACAGATGACATATATTATATCGTTTAACTGCAGAAAGTAACTGCACGCATGATATAAAGCAAGCCTTAAATCAGTATGGACACGTCAACATTGAAGTAATTGGGTCGTGATGTCTTCACAAACGTGAAAGGCTAATTATCCATACCGTAAAGTATAGAAAGAACACGTAAGCACTTACAGACTAATTATTCAACTATATGTGGTACGAGGAAAAGTGCAAGTGGGTCATAATTATATTCAATGTATGGCCAGCTGTGCAATATTGGATACCACTTTAACCAGGTCGTATGTATAATTAGACCGTGACACTCTTTTAGGACGTAAGCAATAGTCAGGTCGTGAAGGGTGTGGTGCGTGATAGCTGTGTGCAACTGTAAAGTGCATATGTACAGTTGTATATGACCTACGACCTAAGGGGATGTACCCTATATATACAACTCTGCCACTACCTTTAACTCCACTTATAAATATCCCATTTCACCACCATTCAAGGGACCGAAAAATTCTACCTCGAAGGGTCGTCAAATCATTTCTTCAACCTTCTAAGCTTCATTATAAGCTCCATTAATGGCTTCCAAGGACCAATTTACCTTCATGCAACATCAAATGGATCAAATCTCCTTCAAACAACATTAGAAATATTTCCAACACAATTCAAGTGATCTCTAACCTCCGCTAATCCTATCAAAAGCATAGATCTAAAGCTAAATCACCATGAAATCCATGAATATCATTCAATTGCTAAAGTGATCGAAGATTGATGCATCCATAATCACAAAGCAAGAGATCCTATCAATTCCTTTGCAAATTCAAGTGAAATTTAGATCATAAAGAGAGAGAAAAGAGAGAGATGAATAAAATGAGTGAATTCATGTATTTTGTAAACTTGAAGTATGATCATGATAAGTGATTGCATAGTGGATGTAGGTCTAAATTGACCGAACCACTCTAAAACTTTATGTTTTCTATTTTTTGCTCTTTATTTTGAATTACGTAACTCCATTTTCTAATCTAACCATTTGGTGAACTGCTCCAAGAGCACCATTGGTGCTGAAATCAATTTTTGGTTTTAACATTTGGCGCCCTCCATGGGGCAACGTTCGCACTTCCCTCTAATTTAAGATTAAGAGCCCTGCATTGAAGTTCTAAGCCTACCTCTACCATAGATTCTCCAAGTCTATGATCGAGACCAATCGACGAACTCTCTTGAAAGTTCAAAGCCTTGTCCGAAATAATGGATAAATCTAAGAAGACCGCTAGTAAAACCGTTGGGGAAACCGATAACGTTGCTAATAATGAAGCTACTCCACTTACCAACCGCTTTGAAGTTGTAGAAAACTCAATAGCCGGAGGCAGAGTGACTAGAGCCAAACTAGATGCCATTGTCGCCAATTTAAATCAATGCATGGAAACCTCAAATAAAGCTTTGATGGATGCAAATGATGCTTTAATGGAGAAGATAAATGCTTTTCTAAATGCTCAATCAAATCCCGCTCCTCCTCTGAAAATCCATGTCGAGCTTGAAGAGAATGCAAATTCATTAGCCTCCGATCATCATCATAATGACAACATGGAAGGACTTGATGATAAAGACGCCGCTAATGGTAAAGATTCATAGCTGAAAAGAAAAGCCATTCCGACCGAAATACCCAACGAGTTGCAAGTCTCGGGGGACCTCACAGTGGAGGTAAAAGACCTAGATCCTCTAATCGCAATTGCTCGCCAAGATGAGCATCCGGAAAAGAGATCAAAGTCCGCTCTCCGGAATGTCACAACTTGAAGGAATATATCGTAGATATGGTAAAACAAATCACGAAAGATAGCATGGCCCGTAATGATAGTGAAAGAGAATGGGACTTCTCCCCCAGCAAAAATCCGTTCATAAAGAGGATTCGCAAGGCTGAGTTCCTAAAAAGTTCACCCATCCTACTCTGCCTCCGTACAATGGGACCTATGATCTGAATCACTTCCTGCATAGATATGAATGGTACATGAATGCGGACAAAGCAACGAACGAGATCAAATGCTTATGGTTCCCTATCTATCTAGAAGGTGTCGCATCGTTATGGGTCAAAAGACTACCACCCAAATCCCTCGACCGATTTGATGGTTTGGTTCTGAAATTCAAGGATCAATTCAGGCTACAAGCTACTAAGGCTAAGGATGTAATTTCTCTGACATTAATAAAGCAGAATTCGGGAGAATCTGTAAAAGCCTTCCCCAAGAGATTTCACATTGCTTTGTCCAAAGTGGGAAATCCTGAGTCCCGCATGATTTAATGACTCTAATCGGCGCCATAGATGAGAAGAACGAATTTGGTAAATGGATCAAAATGAAAGAACCAAATACGCCTGAAAAGTTCTATAAAAAAGCAGAGTAGTATATGAGAGTGGAAAATGATCCTGTGCCTCTTCAGATCATTGAGGGTAACCAACTTCTTGAAGATCCCAAAAATGCTGCTACTCAGTATAATAGAAGAATACTCAGGGACAAAAGTGAGCCAATGACGGGAACGACAACAAGGCTAATAAGAAGTCTCGCTTTTTTAACTCATCAGAGCTGACACCTTTGAATGACACTCCTGAAAATATCTATCTTTCAACAAAGAATTCTAAGGAATATGCGGAACCAAATCTGATAAGGATAAGCTATAAAGCTGCAAACTCGGGAAAGTTCTGTAGGTTTCACAACCAGCCTGGTCATAATACTAATGAGTGCCGACACCTGAAGAACCTCATCGAGGAATTAATCAGGAAAAATAGGCTGCAACAGTATGTAAAGAATCTGCAATCCATGAATCCTTCTGCAACTCCCTAGGGGGAGAGGGCATCAAATGATCAGTCAGGTCCAAGCAACAGAGCTCCTACTCAAACCAATCCAAGGTTGAAAATCAACTGATAACCATTGGTGGTGCTCTAGTTTTGACGACTCAAAATAAGTGATCAACATCGCCACCTCTTTACTTCATGCTCTATTTCATGCTTTCTTCATATTTTACTTTCTGTTATATTCAAAACTTTTTGTAAACAGTCTATAATAAACTGCAAGTGATGCACTGAACATAAGCTCTGAGGATGAGAGCATGTCTATCCAAATAAATTTCTTGATTGCAAAATTATATGTCAAATCAAAACTTGCTTAAAAGATGATTTCATATTGCAGGCCATCTGTCAAGCGCTTGTTCCTGTAAAATCTGACGAAATATAACGACTCCAACAACACTAGTTCGAGTGCCAAATGCTGTAAATATCAACATGCACAAATGCAAAATAGAAAACCACCGCCTTGAAAAGTGAATGGGAAGAGTTACAAAGATTCAAACAACGAACAAGCGCCATGAAAAATAAACAAAAGGGTTGTAACTTCTGTCGAAGGGGCACTTCCCAGGTGAGAGGTTTGAGGCCTTAGTTCCTAAGTTGAGATAGCATGCCAAGTCAAGCGCCCAACAAAGGAACTGGTGTCTGCCCCATGGAACGATATGGCAACCATCGTAATCCCATTTGTGTAGCATCTGAAATCTCAGATATGAAGAATGAAAAACCATTTGCGTAGCATTTGAAATCTCAAATGCGAAGAATGAAAACCATTTGCATGGCATCTGAAATCTCAGATGTAAAGAATGAAAATCCATTTGCATAGCATCTGAAATCTCCGATGTGAAGAATGAAAATCCATTTGCATAGCATCTGAAATCTCAGATGTGAAGAATGAAAATCTAATTACGTAGTTGTGACGATCGCCCACAACCCCGCACTATACATGAGGAATGATGCGCTAAAAGGTGTGCTAGGCAGCTATGGATGATCATCAAAGTAGGTAAGTACCATCGAAACTTGTATTAAATCTCACACCGCAAGGATAAGATATAATGGAACATATACAACAGGTAATAAAACTCTTAACAGAACCCATAGAAAGATCCATACAACTTAGGATAATATTTCTGTACAAAGGTCCTTACTACATCCCTCAGAGTATATAGTATAAGCGGAAACAAAAAATACTAGATAGTAATAAAACTGGTACGTGAGCCTCCTGATCGCCATCGATCAGCATCATCATCCTCACTAAAGCATCACCAGTCACCTGCTACTCAGTCTGGCAATCCACAACTGGATGAACAACCCAAGGTAATTAGTGGGAACATAAAACCTTGAGTCAGACAACTGTCTTAGTGAGCGGTAAAATAACTAACAAACTTCATCAATAAAGTATATGAGAATGGATAGATAAACATACTAATCTATCCACAACACCAGAGAAGAACTCAACCTTATCTTCTCCCACATCAGACAGTGATAGCCTTTATAATCCATAACATCCAAGGTAACAACAATTCACCCATGGTAGTCAGAACAACCATCAATAACATTCATAGCATATAGATTACATAGGTCTCACGTAGATAATCCTAGTCGAGTTTAACATCCCCCAAGCACTATCCCCAGAGGCCTAAACCAATGTCAGTCAACCACTCAAGGAACATCTCCCTCGACATTGGATAATCCACGTGAAATGGTACAAACAGAACAACCAATCACCCATGACTGACTCTAGCTATCACCGCCAATCCTGCTTCGAAACCATTGTTAATCGTATGATGACCAACATTGCCATATGTCAAGAGCTAATGGTAACCCTAATTCTAGAATAAACTCCATACGCTTTTCAACGATACGTATGTATGTCCAACCTTGACAACTAGGCCTTTCAATGATACCCAAGGTACTCGACTAGCAACCTTCCGGTCTTTTAGATTCCCCTATTGTACCCCTGCTTTGAGCTTGCTAGAACTTATGACAATGATAATCCCTTGGCCTTCTCATCTCTAGTCATACCATCCCGATGACTTTTCTTAGCTCAAGCAACCTTCTCAAGCAACCATTATCCACCAACTTGTAACGACCTGTATTCTCAAGCAACCATTGTAGAATATTTATTTCTTTCCCATATGAAGTCGTATGGTCATGTAACTTTGGGAAACATCCATTAGAGTCATTTCCCATGCTTATGATTTTTGTCGATTTTTAAATGACCATTTTGCCCTTAGTTGGTACTGTTTTGGCCATAACTTTTGATTGGAAAGGAGTTTTGACTAGACTTCCGTTGGATTCGTTTGATGGTTTACCTTTTCGTAGAGTGGTCATAATAGCCAAACGGACTTACCGTTTGGGAGATATGGCTGAAATAAGGTTTGGAGGGTGAAAAACTGCTTAACCGGGCCAAATCGAGTGATTAGTGGATAGGCCTATAACCCATTTCGGGATTAGGGTTATGGGAAGGCTGAAATGAGATAGAGGATCATTCCATTTCAGTTTTCTAGCCTCCACTTATCACCAAGGAACCCTAAAAATGGCCTCCAACCTCTAAATCACCTCCAAATCACCTTTTGGTCAAGGATTTGGCTTAGCAACCCCTAATCAAGGAAGATCTACACCAAATCAATATTGGAGCTACTGTTTAGCATTGGGATTCACATCAAATAAGAGATTTATTTCAGATCTTAGTTTATTTGTGGCTAAGGTGAGTGATTTGCATAGTTTTGCACTAATTATGGCTAATTAGGGGTGATTAGTGTTAATTAACGAATTTAAACATGATAAAATTCTGGAAAAATGTTTATAAAATTTGTAATGATGTTTTAGACCTCTGATATGAATTTGGGTTAATTTGGTTAAGTTTTGCTAATCAAATCACAAGTTTCACCTAAACATGCTTAAGGGAAAATAGGGGTTTTTGGCCATGTTTGGTCCATTTTAACCTACCATATTGATGTTTTGATGTTTGTAGTTGATTATACATGTTTCTATGACTGTATGGTATGCTTTGTGATTAGTTAGAATAGTTGGAATGGTCGAAAACGCCGTCGAGGGGCGTAAACTACTCGCTGGATAAGGTGCAGGAATTCGGATCGGATAGGGGATTGAGGGTCGATCGGATCGCCCTATGGGATCGTGGGACATCACCACGAGTCGAGTCATCTCCTCCGAACCGAACCATCTGCGCAAGGCCCACGAGCACCAACCGCAAACTGCTACCCGATCTGATCCACTTGTGTTTCGCATCACGATCCGACTAGAGGGAAGCAGCATCCACGAACCGATGCACTATGAGACGCCGATCCGAACCAGGGGGAGCCACGAGCTGGAGGAGCGCGATCCGAACCGTATGGGGTATTCCGATCCGAACCGAGGAGAGGAGCACGATCCGAAGCAAAGAGGAAGAGGACCGCGATGACGATCCGAACCGTGGCAAGCTTGAGACCCGACCTGATCCACCAGGGGTGATGGCGATCCGACCCGATCCAGTGAAGAAGGAGCATTCTGATCCGAACCGAACCGATGATGAGACGACCCGATTTCCCGTTCTCTCGGAAACAAGGTTATCTTTGGAATATAACACAGAAACATATAATAGCAGAACAGAATTAAATAAATACACCAGAATGAACAACAAAATATACTGGATAAAAGTAATCATCAGAGTTACACAGTATACAGGATCTTACTTAGTACAAATACAGTTCAGCTATACATAAATGTCTACAGCGGAAATAAACAAAATATGTACAATAGGAGCTGAACATCATAAAAAGAAATAAATGATAGAATCCATCTTCAGCTCCAGCTATCCAAAAAGAACCAGCTAAACCTGAATACAAGGCTGCCCGTGTAGAAAAAGGTGCACCCGAGTTTGAGAGTGAAACAAACTACGAGTCAGTCATGGGACTGGTATGAGAAATCTACTCAACACATATATAGTTGGCTAATCACAGGACCACGCCACTTTCGTGGAACGGGTTTACTCCATTGGATTGCCAGTGCTTTAAAACAAATCTTTCTTTTAAACATCGCTATGCTTTTTATAAAAATGAAGCCATTATAAGACTCAGTTCCCATCACACAATGCAACGCAAACCGGAGGATAGAGTTTTACCTTATAATGGCCAAAATATGATTGATACGAATAAAACAAAGGCAATTGATATTATTGCTAGTGTTTATATGTTTTTGAAAACAATTTCAAATCATAACTATCAATCATAGACGGCATGGGTACCATATATCATGTCGCCATATATATATACAATCAAAACCGCACGATGTCGTATTTGGAAATTGGATTTCCGTCATGAACGAAGGCAAAAGATAGTCCTTACCGAATTCGAGACGCTCTAGCCCGTGTCCCAGGACCCAGACACAGGTGGGCCCTTGGATCGTCAGGCCCGGTCCACCGATGTGGATTAAAATTCCTGAACACTGCGTTTCCCCGCCCTTTGGGGCGTCAACGAGCCAACGAATGACTCCATCGGACCCGGATAGTCCGATCAAACCGAGGCGCCTCGCAACAGCAACAACCACATAGGTGAAAAGTATATAAATGTCAGGGCTGGTAGGTCACTGACACCACCCTAGCTAGAAAGAAACGCATGCCCTCCCTGAGGTCCTTCTCCCGTTTTAGGTTCATACCGGGGTGTGAGGCTCGCGAATTCACGTTATACACAAAGCTACGCCACACAGGCGGTGCTTTGATCATCACCACAAGACTTTTCTTTTCAACAGAAGCCCTGATCACTGCATCTTAGCATGCCACACAGGCAATTCATGCCATGCGACTGATGTCCATCGATATACAACCTCTGAGCTCGTGCGTCTCAGAGAAGGGCGTTAAGCAAAAGAATAAATTCTCCGCCGCCAAACAGATGTATATTTAACAGAAATCAATCAACACAGAATAAACTCCAATGTCAGACACACAGTCCATTTACAAGTCCGTTCTGGGTCTGAACGAAACCTGAGGCACTAAATACCTCGCAAACCCATCGATCACCACGTACGTCTGGACGATCACCACTCATTATCTATTTCGGGATGCCTCCCAATCAGGACCTCGGTTACCATCCAAACGAGGTGAAGATCTCCGGTCTTCGACCATCGTCTTCATCTTCGACTTTCAATCGTCGATCAATTATTTGAAATGAGAATTAACTCGGCCTTCTCAAATAATTCACGTATATTTAGAATTTCAAATCAATTTATTTCAATGGTTAAATTATTCGACAACACCAATATTGTTCTTTAATGTAATTTTCACACCAAACACATTCAACCATCAAAAGCCACACAAATCAAGCAAATTTCAGTTTATTTCCATTCCATATCGCCTATGATATTTTATACCTATTTATCGCTATTTTTATTTATTTTAAAATAGCTAATATATTCAAAACGACGTTTCGGGCCATAACGTGGTCGTGGCGCTGTTTTTCTTCAGATTTGATTTACACATATATGAAAATCTAACCGTTGGATCTTCACAAAATTTACATCATTAGAAAGGTCTTTTCAAAACGAATCCAACGGTTCCAGTTTCGGGAAAATCCGACGGTCGGATCTCCCGGTACAATCGTTTGAAATTTCGATTTCAAAATACGAACTGCAGCGTCGTTATTCGATTAAATATATAATTATATTAATATATATATAAATATAATCGCTTCTGGCGCTGTTTTTCTTCAGATTTGAATTAAACATTCCAGACAATCCAACCGTTGGATTTTTACAAGGTTGGTGCCGTTGGAAAGATTATTCCAAGGCGAACCCGACGGTTGAGGTTTCGGGAAAATCCAATGGTCGGATTTCCCGCACTAGTCGTTTGAAATCACGATTTCAAAATACGAACTACACGGCCTCGTTTCGTTTTAATTTTATTTATATTTATATATTTATATAAATATAGTTCATTCAATGATTTCCATATCGTTTTCACTTTAAAAAAATTTTCTAACACCTTAAAATTTTGGAAAATTTCGCCATAACCTCCCCTGCACCGGGAGCATCGGGAAATCGCAAATAGCGTTCCCGGTCCTTCTAATCTCAAAAAGAAAAAGAAAAAGCCAAGCGGCTAGCCAACAGGCTCATAAAATCATCACCCAAACAAAGCAGTAAATGTGTACCTATTTGTCGGGCACAAAATTTTATTCCTCTTCTCTAGCCCCTTTGCTATAACCTGTTCAATGAATATGTATGTACACATATACACAGTTCATATCATTTATCATTTTCTATTCGACTTCATATTTGATTTCTATTTGGTTTAAAAACTCCATTCATTCTAATGTTACATAAATAGGTGCAAATCATTTCACTAGCTAATTAATGAATATTTCAACTCATATATGTTTATTTTGAACAAGTGGCTATTTTTAACACTTCACACTTCAACGATTTATGCATACAATAAAAATGTGATTTTTATTGTAAGACAATTCATTTCAAAACACTATTTTTCTATATAGTTCAAGTTGGTGATAAAATAGGATTTTTATCATCAAACAATTTATTTCAAAATATGAATACCATTCAACACATGAATTTCTAATCAACGAATGAATATCAATTCAACACATGAATGTTTTCTATAGTTTTTATATATAGATAAAAATGTGATTTTTTATTATCGAACAATTTATTTCAAAATATGAATACCATTCAACACATGAATTTCTAATCAACGAATGAATATCAATTCAACACATGAATGTTTTCTATAGTTTTTATATATAGATAAAAATGTGATTTTTATTATCGAACAATTTATTTCAAAATATGAATACCATTCAACACATGAATTTCTAATCAACGAATGAATATCAATTCAACACATGAATGTTTTCTATAGTTTCTATATATAGATAAAAATGTGATTTTTATTATCGAACAATTTATTTCAAAATATGAATACCATTCAACACATGAATTTCTAAACAACGAATGAATATCAATTCAACACATGAATGTTTTCTATAGTTTCTATATATAGATAAAAATGTGATTTTTATTATCGAACAATTTATTTCAAAATATGAATACCATTCAACACATGAATTTCTAATCAACGAATGAATATCAATTCAACACATGAATGTTTTCTATAGTTTTTATATATAGATAAAAATGTGATTTTTTATTATCGAACAATTTATTTCAAAATATGAATACCATTCAACACATGAATTTCTAATCAACGAATGAATATCAATTCAACACATGAATGTTTTCTATAGTTTTTATATATAGATAAAAATGTGATTTTTATTATCGAACAATTTATTTCAAAATATGAATACCATTCAACACATGAATTTCTAATCAACGAATAAATATCAATTCAACACATGAATGTTTTCTATAGTTTTTATATATAGATAAAAATGTGATTTTTATTATCGAACAATTTATTTCAAAATATGAATACCATTCAACACATGAATTTCTAAACAACGAATGAATATCAATTCAACACATGAATGTTTTCTATAGTATGAATAAATATAGTTTAAGCATATGAAAATAATTCAAACACAAGAATATTATTCAAAATTTCGGCAGCATAACGGCAGGGTAGTTAAACCGGCACCGTCCCTAGTACGGCTCCTCGCTCTACCTTAAAACCTCGCGGTTTTTGACAATGGGGATCATGCATCTAGTTCGCACGCAGGCGGCATGTATATATTTATTTCATTTCCACAAACTAATCCTATGTGGTTTCAACCAAATATTTTTCAACCACAAATGGGTATTTTTCAACCGCAATCAACCAATATCAATCACAAACAATCCCAAACAATCATTCAATTTTCACAACAATTTCAACCAATAAATATCGTCCATGGTTTGTGGACGAGGGGCGTGTATATATATATATATATATATATGTATATATATATATATGTATATATATATATATATATGTATATATATATATATGTATATATGTATATATGTATATATATATATATAGCAATTCATTTTCATTTCACACACATATATTTATTTTTAAATCAGAATTCTCACCAATAGCTATCCAACTGCACGACACTTCCTCGCCAATCTCTCTTTCTGTCGCTTTGTTGCCCGTATTCTCTACCTATGTAAAAATCGAATTTTTACGATGCTATTCAATATATAAAAATATGATTTTTACTTCGACTTTCAATATCTAAAAATCTGATTTTTTACTTCTTAAAGTTCAAATCCTTTTTCTCTTTAAAGATTAAACCTTTTTCCTATTTAAAGTTTTTACTTTTAAACAAAAATCAGTTTTTACTTTTAAACAAAATCAGTTTTTACTTTTAAAACAAAATCAGTTTTTATTTTTAAACAAAACCAGTTTTTACCTTTAAAACAAAATCAGTTTTTATTTTTAAAACAAAATCAGTTTTTACTTTTAAAACAAAATCAGTTTTTATTTTTAAAACAAAATCAGTTTTTACTTTTAAAACAAAATCAGTTTTTATTTTCTTTAAAAATCAGTTTAAAAATCTTTTTAAAATCAGTTAAAAAATCTTTTTAAAATCAGTTTAAAAATCTTTTTAAAATCAGTTTAAAAATCTTTTTAAAATCAGTTTAAAAATATTTTTAAAATCAGTTAAAATCATTTTTTTTCCTTTCAAGAAAATCGGTTTTTAAATACATAAAAATAAATTATCAAAACAAAAAAAAACTTACAGAGGGGGCGCGTCTCGCAGATCGTCAGAGGGCTTCTCGAGGGCGGCGGCGCTAGGGTTTCGAACGATGGTGGCAGGAGGCGCTGGCTTCTAGGGGGCTCGCGATGGCTTCGATCGATGAAGGGGGGAACAGGATCGAAGGCGCGGTGGAGGTCTGGTCGTCGTCTGAAGGAGGTGGCGCTCGGGGTTTCTCCGTCCGTCTTTTTTTTTTTTTTTTTTTTTTTTGTTTAACTGAAATAAAAGTGAACGGGGGGGCCAGGAAGAAAGATAAAGGGAGGGAATTTAGATTTTTTTATTATTTAATTATTTAATTTTGCAAATAGGTTGACTTTTACATACGACCTCGAAACGAGGCTCACCGCCTGTCGTCCATAGCGTTTTACCCCCATTCCGAACACAATGGGATATGTATCGCAAGCTGATTTGATCGTTACAATCAGTTTCCGTTGAATTTAAAGTGTACTTCTTTATATATTCAATTTAAACGCACATTTCAATTTAGTGGGGCCACATACGAACTCGAAAAATTCCAGAAAAATACTTTCTAGCTTCGTATTGACGATACGGTCCTAACAAAACTAGTTTCGTCGAATTCTGAGACCGTTTGAAAAATGGCCAATTTCCAGTCGATTAAAATTAACTGAAACTGGCCAAACGCGTTTTCCTTTGCCACGCTCACATATTGATTCGAAAAATTATGAAATTTGAAACCTAACAATAACTTGACCCTGCGGATCCAACAAAAGTGGTTTCGTCGAAATCCGAGGTCATTTGCAAAATGTCCATTTTTAAGGGCCTGAATTCCATAGCGACTATTCAGAATTTTCAACTGGACATATCTTTTGATTCCCGCTATCAAATTTCGATTGGTCGGATTCGTTAGAAAGATATCATCAATTAGATTCCATTATTCTTGGTTTCACTAAGATCCGGATTGTTTTGCACCCGGTATATTCAATTGAAGTTTGAAATCGAATTATCGAACTACCGCGCCATTTTCAATTCTATATATAATTATAATTAATTATATTCGTTTTCAAATGTCGATTCAAACTCAGTTTTCATTGCCATTATTTAAAATATTTATTTAAAATATTTAAAATCCATTATTTTAGCCAATTTAAAAATTTTAAATTGGTTCAGATTTTCTGGGTCGTTACAATCTCCCCCACTTAAAACTTTTCGTCCCCGAAAAGGAATAAAGTCGAAAGTGGTTTGATAAATCTACAATCACACAATACAACAACCAATTCAATTGTTTTTAACCTTCAGAGTATAGAATAAATAGTGCACATCCATGGGAAGAAAATAGCAACAGAATAGAGAATTAAATGGTAGTGCAAAGTAGGGTAAATGTACCTTGCACCAGAGTCAATCAGAGATATCTACTCGGCACCTAGGATAAGCTTTCTGAATGCTCTCCTCAGTTTCCCAAGTACAATCTCGCGGATCTCCACTCCATTGCACTTTGACTAAGTGAACCTTCTTGTTCCTCAGCTCTTTGGTTTCTTTGCCGATGATCTTCAGCGGCTCTCGCCTCACGGCTAATTCTGGAGTAATTTCAATGTCCTGTTGAGCTGCTTCTTCCACGATCAAGTCTGGATCATGAACGTGCTTTCGAAGTTGAGATATATGAAATACATCATGCACTCCAGGCAACCAGTCTGGCAATTTAACTTTATATGCGAGAGTCCCAATCCGTTCCAGAATAGGAAACGGACCAATGAATTTGGGTGCCAACTTTCCAGTTTTACCGAACCGGATAACTCCTCTCATCGGCGATACTTTCAAATATACATAGTCACCAACTTCGAAGGATATATCTCTTCTTCTTTTATCGGCATAGCTCTTTTGTCGGCTTTGAGCAGCGAGTAATCGCTTCTTAATAAAATCGACTTTGTCGGCCGCTTCTCGAATCATATCAGGACCCAACACAAGTCTATTCCCAGGCTCGACCCAACAAGCAGGAGATCGGCACGGTCTACCATACAATGCTTCGAATGGCGACATTGTTAGACTCGCCTGGTAGCTGTTGTTATAAGAGAATTCAGCCAAATGCAGATGGTCTTCCCATGATCCACCGAAATCTATTACACAAGCCCGCAATAGATCTTCTAAAATGCGATTCACCCTCTCAGTCTGACCGTCTGTCTGAGGATGATAAGCGGTGCTCAAGTTTAACTTCGTTCCTAGCTCGACTTGAAATTCTTCCCAGAATTTGCTAGTGAATATTGTATCTCTATCACTTACTATACTGAGCGGCACTCCATGCAGTCTAACTATTTCCCTGAAGTATATCTGTGCCAGACTCTGAGCAGTTCTGTTTGATCTGACAGGTATGAAATGGGCGGTCTTCGTGAAACGATCTACGATCACCCAAATACTGTCATTTCCTTTTCTTGTTCTGGGCAAACCATCAATGAAATCCATAGAAATATGCTCCCACTTCCAACCAGGAACTTCCAGCGGTTGTAATAATCCAGCCAATTTCTGTTAGTCACTTTTGACTAGTTGGCAAGTAGGGCACCGGCTAACATATAAGGAAATGTCTCTCTTCATCGACTTCCACCAGAAAGTGCGTTTGATGTCATTATACATTTTGCTTACTCCCGGATGGATACTGAGTTTTGACTTGTGGCATTCATCCAGAACTTCTTTTCGAAGCTCAGGAATGTTAGGGACACAGATTCGACCTTTGAGCCTTAAAATCCCATCATTGTCTACTTGAAAACTCGAGGGTTCGCCTTGTTGAATTATCCCTCTGATCTTCTGAATGAAGTGATCATCCTCCTGAAGAGCAGATATCTTATCTAGCAATGAAGTCGTGATAATAAAACTGGCGATCATTACATTCTTTCTGCTTAACGCATCGGCCACGACATTGGCTTTTCCTGGAGTATATATAATTTCGAAGTCATATGCTGCAAGAAACTCCAGCCAACGTTGCTATCTCAGATTTAAGTCCTTCTGAGTGAACAGATACTTTAACGACTGGTGATCTATAAACAGTTCAAATCTCTCGCCCAGAAGATAGTGTCTCCAGATTTTCAAAGAGAATATGATAGCCAATAACTCAAGATCATGAGTTACATAGTTTTTCTCGTGCAGCTTCAGTTGACGGCTAGCATAAGCAATTACTTGGCCTCTTTGCATCAACACTGCTCCAAGGCCTTCTCTAGACGCATCAGTCCAGACTTTTAAATCTTGGTTGCCATCGATAATGGTTAACACTGGAGCAGTTGTCAACCTTAACTTCAGCTCCCCAAAAGCCTCCTCACTCTCTTGAGTCCATTTGAATTTAGAATGCTTCTTTGTAAGCTTCGTTAAGTGACCAGATATCTTCGAAAAGTCTTTAACGAACTTCCGGTAATAACTAGCCAATCCGAGAAAACTGCGGACTTCAGTGGGGGTACTGGGCTGTTTCCAGTTCTGAATAGCTGTGATTTTACTTGGGTCCACAGCGATTCCTTCTTTCGATACAACATGGCCCAGAAATTTCACTTCATCTTGCCAGAATATACATTTGGAAAACTTGGCTTTTAATACATTCCGTCTGAGAATTTCTAACACTTGTTCCAGATGCTTTTCATGCTCGGCCTTTGATTTAGAGAAGATTAGAATATCATCAATAAAAACCAGAACGAATTTATTCAAAACCCCTCTGAACACTCTATTCATCAGATCGACGAAATAAGTTGGAGCGTTACATAAGCCGAACGGCATTACTAACCACTCGTAGAATAAGTCGGGGCCTCTGAACGCTGTCATTGGAACACACTCTTCGGCAATTCGAAGTTGATGGAAGCCTGTAGCTAGGTCCATTCGTGAAAATACTTGTGCTCCATTTAATCGATCCAACAAATCATCAATCCGCGGCAATGGATATTTGTTCTTTATTGTCTGTTTGTTCAGATCACGATAATCCACGCATAGCCGTAGAGTACCGTCAGATTTTGGGACAAACACCACTGCTGCACCCCAATCAGAGAAACTAGGCCTGATCAGACCTTTCCATACTAGTTGTCGTGTTTGATTGTCTAATTCCTCCTTCTCTTTCAAGGACATTCTTCGAATAGCGTGAACTACCGGCCTTGCATTGGGAATTAAAGCAATTTTGAAATCTATTTCTCTTTGCGGAGGTAAGCGAACGACTTCCTCAAACACATCCGCATAATCCTTGACGACAGGAATACCTTCAATGAGGTCGGGAATATTCTCAGTGATTTCAGGGATATTTTCTGTTTGAGCTGGAGAAACATTCAAAGCTGCCCAGAAGTCCTTTCTATTAGCATTCTGACCTTAACACGGTATGGATATATAATCCCCTGATTTAATCTTCGCCTTTACGACTCTGTCGGCGCATTTGACTTCAGCTTCATATTTGGTCAGCCAGTCTAATCCCAAGATAAGATCAAACTCTTTAAAATTCATGACGGCTGCGATGGTAGGAAACCGATAACGAGAAAAGGAAACCGGCACTCCGCAAACCCAACTGAGATCAATTGAACCCCCAACCGGATTCTGGACCGTCATTGGTTCCTTGAGCTTTTTCAAATTCAAATCCAGTTTCTTAGCTGCATCTTTCGAAATGAAGCTTCTCGACGCGCCTGTGTCAAACAGTACTTTGACTGGAATGTTTTTGACAGTAAGTGTGCCTTCTAAAACATCGGGCCTTTCTTGATTAGCTGAGGGCTCGGAAGTTTCTGCTACTTCATTCACTTGAACCTTTTCAGTCTTTCTGAATAGCGGGCAGTTTTTCTCAATATGACCAGCTTGATGGCACTTCCGGCATTTCCTACCTTCTCGAGCCTTCCCACCGGGTTTGAATCCACTTTTGACTCGTTTCTTTAAGGACCCACAATTTATCGACAAATGCCCCTTTTGATGGCAGTTATTGCATACGGCAGTTGTGACAGGTTCTTTTCCAGATCTAGCCCTTTTCCGATTTACTTTAGGCTCTTTACCGACCTCTGACCTCGCACTGGCTTCAGGAATATCAGTTTCTGACTCTGTTTTGTCACTAGAACAGACTTCTTCTTTGTCGCGCAACATTCCTTTCTTATGGAGATCTTCATACTGATAGGCCATATATATCATTTCAGAAAAAGGAAGCTTCACATGCCCAATACTTTATTCTGGTATTTCCTTTGAAGCCCGTGAATAAATCTCATATTTTTCCTCTTCGGATTTTCAATTAGATGAGGGGCAAAGTGAGAAAGTTCATTGAATTTCTTATGATATTCGGGAATTGTCATGTCTCCTTGTATTAGATAAGAAAATTCATCACATAATCTCTCAGTTGCTTCGGGAGGAGTAAATCTTTCTAAGAAAATCACTTTGAATCTGTCCCAGGTGATATCACCTTCTGGATTACCTTTGACGATTGTTTCCCACCAGATTAAAGCTTCCTCTTTGAGCGCCCAAGATGCTACTAACCGTTTCTGGTCATCTCTCAGCTGGATATGCTCAAAGATTCTTTCGACAGAACTCACCCAAGCTTGAGTTTGAATAATAGATTCATTGCCCGAGAATTTTTCTCCACCCAGATTTCGATATCTCTTGAATAGAGCCTCTAGATCGGGTTCTGTATTCCTTCTGTTTTTGGCACTCATTTTTCTAGTACTTCTGCAATTAGCAGATCAAGTGTCAGGTCACAGAAAAGGTATTTTAAAACATAGAAACATATACTTCAAGTGTAAATGTGTCTATCGAGGAGTAATTTCATTCTGCTTTACTCATACTAGGATATTACTGATCCTATATGTATAGAGTTACCCGTCCTAGAACACTACTGGTTCTATTTCTGACGAGTTCGTTCAAATGTTATATTCCAGAACTAAGCTTAACCAAAGCTCTGATACCACGATGAGACGACCCGATTTCCCGTTCTCACGGAAACAAGGTTATCTTTGGAATATAACACAGAAACATATAATAGCAGAACAGAATTAAATAAATACACCAGAATGAACAACAAAATATACTGGATAAAAGTAATCATCAGAGTTACACAGTATACAGGATCTTACTTAGTACAAATACAGTTCAGCTATACATAAATGTCTACAGCGGAAATAAACAAAATATGTACAATAGGAGCTGAACAGCATAAAAAGAAATAAATGATAGAATCCATCTTCAGCTCCAGCTATCCAGAAAGAACCAGCTAAACCTGAATACAAGGCTGCCCGTGTAGAAAAAGGGACACCCGAGTTTGAGAGTGAAACAAACTACGAGTCAGTCATGGGACTGGTATGAGAAATCTACTCAACACATATATAGTTGGCTAATCACAGGACCACGCCACTTTCGTGGAACGGGTTTACTCCATTGGATTGCCAGTGCTTTAAAATAAATCTTTCTTTTAAACATCGCTATGCTTTTTATAAAAATGAAGCCATTATAAGACTCAGTTCCCATCACACAATGCAACGCAAACCGGAGGATAGAGTTTTACCTTATAATGGCCAAAATATGATTGATACGAATAAAACAAAGGCAATAGATATTATTGCTAGTGTTTATATGTTTTTGAAAACAATTTCAAATCATAACTATCAATCATAGACGGCATGGGTACCATATATCATGTCGCCATATATATATATACAATCAAAACCGCACGATGTCGTATTTGGAAATTGGATTTCCGTCATGAACCAAGGCAAAAGATAGTCCTTACCGAATTCGAGACGCTCTAGCCCGTGTCCCAGGACCCAGACACAGGTGGGCCCTTGGATCGTCAGGGCCGGTCCACCGATGTGGATTAAAATTCCTGAACACTGCGTTTCCCCGCCCTTTGGGGTGTCAACGAGCCAACGAATGACTCCATCGGACCCGGATCGTCCGATCAAACTGAGGCGCCTCGCAACAGCAACAACCAAATAGGTGAAAAGTATATAAATGTCAGGGTTGGTAGGTCACTGACACCACCCTAGCTAGAAAGAAACGCATGCCCTCCCTGAGGTCCTTCTCCCGTTTTAGGTTCATACCGGGGTGTGAGGCTCGCGAATTCACGTTATACACAAAGCTACGCCACACAGGCGGTGCTTTGATCATCACCACAAGACTTTGCTTTTCAACAGAAGCCCTGATCACTGCATCTTAGCATGCCACACAGGCAATTCATGCCATGCGACTGATGTCCATCGATATACAACCTCTGAGCTCGTGCGTCTCAGAGAAGGGCGTTAAGCAAAAGAATAAATTCTCCGCCGCCAAACAGATGTATATTTAACAGAAATCAATCAACACAGAATAAACTCCAATGTCAGACACACAGTCCATTTACAAGTCCGTTCTGGGTCTGAACGAAACCTGAGGCACTAAATACCTCGCAAACCCATCGATCACCACGTACGTCTGGACGATCACCACTCATTATCCATATTTCGGGATGCCTCCCAATCAGGACCTCGGTTACCATCCAAACGAGGTGAAGATCTCTGGTCTTCGACCATCGTCTTCATCTTCGACTTTCAATCGTCGATCAATTATTTGAAATGAGAATTAACTCGGCCTTCTCAAATAATTCACGTATATTTAGAATTTCAAATCAATTTATTTCAATGGTTAAATTATTCAACAACACCAATATTGTTCTTTAATGTAATTTTCACACCAAACACATTCAACCATCAAAAGCCACACAAATCAAGCAAATTTCAGTTTATTTCCATTCCATATCGCCTATGATATTTTATACCTATTTATCACTATTTTTATTTATTTTAAAATAGCTAATATATTCAAAACGACGTTTCGGGCCATAACGTGGCCGTGGCGCTGTTTTTCTTCAGATTTGATTTACACATATCTGAAAATCTAACCGTTGGATCTTCACAAAATTTACATCATTAGAAAGGTCTTTTCAAAACGAATCCAACGGTTCCAGTTTCGGGAAAATCCGACGGTCGGATCTCCCGGTACAATCGTTTGAAATTTCGATTTCAAAATACGAACTGCAGCGTCGTTATTCGATTAAATATATAATTATATTAATATATATATAAATATAATCGCTTCTGGCGCTGTTTTTCTTCAGATTTGAATTAAACATTCCAGACAATCCAACCGTTGGATTTTTACAAGGTTGGTGCCGTTGGAAAGATTATTCCAAGGCGAACCCGACGGTTGAGGTTTCGGGAAAATCCAATGGTCGGATTTCCCGCACTAGTCGTTTGAAATCACGATTTCAAAATACGAACTACACGGCCTCGTTTCGTTTTAATTTTATTTATATTTATATATTTATATAAATATAGTTCATTCAATGATTTCCATATCGTTTTCACTTTAAAAAAATTTTCTAACACCTTAAAATTTTGGAAAATTTCGCCATAACCTCCCCTGCACCGGGAGCATCGGGAAATCGCAAATAGCGTTCCCGGTCCTTCTAATCTCAAAAAGAAAAAGAAAAAGCCAAGCGGCTAGCCAACAGGCTCATAAAATCATCACCCAAACAAAGCAGTAAATGTGTACCTATTTGTCGGGCACAAAATTTTATTCCTCTTCTCTAGCCCCTTTGCTATAACCTGTTCAATGAATATGTATGTACACATATACACAGTTCATATCATTTATCATTTTCTATTCGACTTCATATTTGATTTCTATTTGGTTTAAAAACTCCATTCATTCTAATGTTACATAAATAGGTGCAAATCATTTCATTAGCTAATTAATGAATATTTCAACTCATATATGTTTATTTTGAACAAGTGGCTATTTTTAACACTTCACACTTCAACGATTTATGCATACAATAAAAATGTGATTTTTATTGTAAGACAATTCATTTCAAAACACTATTTTTCTATATAGTTCAAGTTGGTGATAAAATAGGATTTTTATCATCAAACAATTTATTTCAAAATATGAATACCATTCAACACATGAATTTCTAATCAACGAATGAATATCAATTCAACACATGAATGTTTTCTATAGTTTTTATATATAGATAAAAATGTGATTTTTATTATCGAACAATTTATTTCAAAATATGAATACCATTCAACACATGAATTTCTAATCAACGAATGAATATCAATTCAACACATGAATGTTTTCTATAGTTTCTATATATAGATAAAAATGTGATTTTTATTATCGAACAATTTATTTCAAAATATGAATACCATTCAACACATGAATTTTTAAACAACGAATGAATATCAATTCAACACATGAATGTTTTCTATAGTTTCTATATATAGATAAAAATGTGATTTTTATTATCGAACATTTTATTTCAAAATATGAATACCATTCAACACATGAATTTCTAATCAACGAATGAATATCAATTCAACACATGAATGTTTTCTATAGTTTTTATATATAGATAAAAATGTGATTTTTATTATCGAACAATTTATTTCAAAATATGAATACCATTCAACACATGAATTTCTAATCAACGAATGAATATCAATTCAACACATGAATGTTTTCTATAGTTTTTATATATAGATAAAAATGTGATTTTTATTATCGAACAATTTATTTCAAAATATGAATACCATTCAACACATGAATTTCTAATCAACGAATGAATATCAATTCAACACATGAATGTTTTCTATAGTTTTTATATATAGATAAAAATGTGATTTTTATTATCGAACAATTTATTTCAAAATATGAATACCATTCAACACATGAATTTCTAAACAACGAATGAATATCAATTCAACACATGAATGTTTTCTATAGTATGAATAAATATAGTTTAAGCATATGAAAATAATTCAAACACAAGAAAATTATTCAAAATTTCGGCAGCATAACGGCAGGGTAGTTAAACCGGCACCGTCCCTAGTACGGCTCCTCGCTCTACCTTAAAACCTCGCGGTTTTTGACAATGGGGATCATGCATCTAGTTCGCACGCAGGCGGCATGTATATATTTATTTCATTTCCACAAACTAATCCTATGTGGTTTCAACCAAATATTTTTCAACCACAAATGGGTATTTTTCCACCGCAATCAACCAATATCAATCACAAACAATCCCAAACAATCATTCAATTTTCACAACAATTTCAACCAATAATTATCGTCCATGGTTTGTGGACGAGGGGCGTATATATATATATATATATATATATATATATATATACATATATATATATACATATATATATATACATATATATATATACATATATATATATATAGCAATTCATTTTCATTTCACACACATATATTTATTTTTAAATCAGAAATCTCACCAATAGCTATCCAACTGCACGACACTTCCTCGCCAATCTCTCTTTCTGTCGCTTTGTTGCCCGTATTCTCTACCTATGTAAAAATTGAATTTTTACGATGCTATTCAATATATAAAAATATGATTTTTACTTCGACTTTCAATATCTAAAAATCTGATTTTTACTTCTTAAAGTTCAAATCCTTTTTCTCTTTAAAGATTAAACCTTTTTCCTATTTAAAGTTTTTACTTTTAAACAAAAATCAGTTTTTACTTTTAAACAAAATCAGTTTTTACTTTTAAAACAAAATCAGTTTTTATTTTTAAACAAAACCAGTTTTTACCTTTAAAACAAAATCAGTTTTTATTTTTAAAACAAAATCAGTTTTTACTTTTAAAACAAAATCAGTTTTTATTTTTAAAACAAAATCAGTTTTTACTTTTAAAACAAAATCAGTTTTTATTTTCTTTAAAAATCAGTTTAAAAATCTTTTTAAAATCAGTTAAAAAATCTTTTTAAAATCAATTTAAAAATCTTTTTAAAATCAGTTTAAAAATCTTTTTAAAATCAGTTTAAAAATCTTTTTAAAATCAGTTAAAATCGTTTTTTTTCCTTTCAAGAAAATCGGCTTTTAAATACATAAAAATAAATTATCAAAACAAAAAAAAACTTACAGAGGGGGGGGGGTCTCGCAGATCGTCGGAGGGCTTCTCGAGGGCGGCGGCGCTAGGGTTTCGAACGATGGTGGCAGGAGGCGCTGGCTTCCAGGGGGCTCGCGATGGCTTCGATCGATGGAGGGGGGGGAACAGGATCAAAGGCGCGGTGGAGGTCTGGTCGTCGTCTGAAGGCGGTGGCGCTCGGGGTTTCTCCGTCCGTCTTTTTTTTTTTTTTGTTTAACTGAAATAAAAGTGAACGGGGGGGCCAGGAAGAAAGATAAAGGGAGGGAATTTAGATTTTTTTATTATTTAATTATTTAATTTTGCAAATAGGTTGACTTTTACATACGACCTCGAAACGAGGCTCACCGCCTGTCGTCCATAGCGTTTTACCCCCATTCCGAACACAATGGGATATATATCGCAAGCTGATTTGATCGTTACAATCAGTTTCCGTTGAATTTAAAGTGTACTTCTTTATATATTCAATTTAAACGCACATTTCAATTTAGTGGGGCCACATACGAACTCGAAAAATTCCAGAAAAATACTTTCTAGCTTCGTATTGACGATACGGTCCTAACAAAACTAGTTTCGTCGAATTCTGAGACCGTTTGAAAAATGGCCAATTTCCAGTCGATTAAAATTAACTTAAACTGGCCAAACGCGTTTTCCTTTGCCACGCTCACATATTGATTCGAAAAATTATGAAATTTGAAACCTAACAATAACTTGACCCTGCGGATCCAACAAAAGTGGTTTCGTCGAAATCCGAGGTCATTTGCAAAATGTCCGTTTTTAAGGGCCTGAATTCCATAGCGACTATTCAGAATTTTCAACTGGACATATCTTTTGATTCCCGCTATCAAATTTCGATTGGTCGGATTCATTAGAAAGATATCATCAATTAGATTCCATTATTCTTGGTTTCACTAAGATCCGGATTGTTTTGCACCCGGTATATTCAATTGAAGTTTGAAATCGAATTATCGAACTACCGCGCCATTTTCAATTCTATATATAATTATAATTAATTATATTCGTTTTCAAATGTCGATTCAAACTCAGTTTTCATTGCCATTATTTAAAATATTTATTTTAAATATTTAAAATCCATTATTTTAGCCAATTTAAAAATTTTAAATTGGTTCAGATTTTCTGGGTCGTTACAGATGAAGACTGATAACCCGAGATGCAAAGGTAGTCCAAATGAAGGGTATTGACTCAGGATCCAGATAGGAACCAATGAATGGACTTTATGAGTTGGACTTTGCTGCGGGACGCGTGTTAAGGAGTTGTCGACGTTCATAACTTCGATTCACCACTAAAAAGGATGATGGGCTACTTATCAGTGCAGTAGGGTCATTATGACCTGAGGGACAAGGTGATGGTAGCAAGACTACGTTATCAGTGCAGTAGGGTCAATATGACCTGAGGGGCAAGGTGATGCGTAGTAAGACTATGAGCCAGTGCAGTGGGGTCATTACGACTCCATGGGGCAGAGTGGACATGGTAAGGATTAGTAAGACTATGAGCCAGTGCAGTGGGGTTCTTGTGACTCCATGGGGCAAAGTGGACATAGCAAAGGAATAGTGGAAACGTTATCAGTGCAGTGAAGCCATTTATGACTTCATGGGGCAGAGTGATCGTAGCAAGGTATGTTGGGTGATCGAAGTGGTGAATATCGTATGCTTTACGCACTGAGTGAGAGATGTAAGGATGGATGCTATGTTTGATTGTTTGCCATCCCTATGACATGCACACCTCCCCCACCTCCGTATCTTTACACTGTTTGATATGGTACCTTAGAGTGTTGTACAGTATGTAGTGCTAACTCTTTGGTTGCAGGTTCAGGTATGTTTTAGTCTACCTGTTATTGTTCACTTTAGATGCTTATAGCTCATACCAGGCTTTATGTCTGACCCAGAGTTTTATGTCTCCTCTTATTACTCTGGGTGCTCACACGAGCAGATTAGGGACAGGTTAGCTGGTGATGCGCGAGTAGCTGATTCGGAGGTGGGCAGGAGGCTTCCACGTATGATATATATATACACACATTCTCCCTGTGTCGTTGGTGGTCACTACTTGGGCATTAGTAGTGTACCTCCTTTATCTTACTTTTGCTTTGAGACAGTTTGAAAGTTGTAAAAAGCTATATTTTGGATTTCCGCTGCTATGATGTTTAGTTCTGATTTTCAGCTTATGCACCGTCTCTCCTGTTTTATGTCAAGTATGTTATTATTATATTTTGTTCTATGCATCGTGAGACATTCTACAGGTTCTTTGTATGTTCATTTCCTTCTTCCCTTTCCTTCTCACGACCCGTTCCGTGCTAACTGTACATGTGTACAGCGCACTTTTGGAGTAAATGTCGGTTGGTGCGGGGCAGGCCATCACACTACTCATGACCTTTGAGTTGCCACCTTCCTCGTTATTCTTTACTGACCAACGAGCACATCACATCACTTCGAACATCCCCTTCTGGACTCTTGTCGAAGCCATTATCATCATCGAACCAAACAACATCAATATAAGGTTCAATATGGTCCATAACATTCATTAACATTTGCTAAAGAAAAAATTCACAGCACTTAGCCCATCGACCACAGCGTTTACAAGCGCTGCCAAAATCCTTCAAACTCGATCGACCACTAGCTTGGAACGACCGACCCACCTGACCGACCCCAACCTTGGACCGACCGCCTCTTGACCGACCCCAACCTGGAACGACCCCTTGCGTGGCCCAACTCCACTTGCTCGAGCCACACTGCTCAACCAGAACCATGTTCGACCAGAACAATTCTGACTGACCCGTCCTGCTCGATCAAAACCACATGTGCACGACCGGCCTCTTCATGCTCAACCCAAGCTTGCTCGACCACCTCTGGCATGCTTGACCAAACACACTTCTGCCCAACCCTGGCCTATTCGACCCTTAGTCTGCTCGACCCTCCCTACTCGACCTGAACACTTTCTGCTCGACCGAACATCCTTGGCTCGCTCGATCCTGCTTCCTGTCTTGTTTCCCATGAAATCACACTAGGATGCATGACGGACCCTATACATGCGACATAAAACTTGCACTTCTCCAATGCAACTTCAATTTTGACCAAAACTTCGCCAATCGACACAATCGACGAAACCAACTCAACCAATCCATTCAACACAATCACGAACATGTTATGAAACCACAAACATCACTTATTTGGCCATTTCATCAATAATTATGTGAGATTCACCAAAATCTCCATAAACGCAAATACGAACAAAACTATAGATCTCATTTGCATAATCATATGGAACAACATAGAAATTACCTATTTAAACTTGCTAAATCAGATCATAGGGTGATTTTATGAAAAGGGACTTACCAATGTATAGATTTATGGAAAAACACTTGAAATTGATGGGAAACATGAACAAACACCCATATACTTCATTGAATCCATGTGAGAGATGTATATCACTCACCGATTCTCCAAAATAAGCTAAAATTGATGAAATAAGAATCCAGACAGTAAGCACTTCGCACCAAACCTCTTGGTCCGATGAATCCTTGCTTCAATTGATGTAGATCTAGCCTTTAATGGTGTAGATCTATGATTTCCCTCCTTGGATTTTGATTTTTAATGGTGGAAAGGTGCTAGAGGAAGGAGGAGCACAAGGCCACCAAATGAGAAAATGAGGAAGTAAACTATTTCCTGTACCTCTCACCCTCTGTTTATAGTTTCTACTAGCCTACTAATGGGCCTCTCCCAAATCAGCCCATTAGGCTCCCAAAACCTGGACAACCAACTGAAAAACCTTAAAACAACGATTCCTCCCAAACCGCTGAGACAAATCATTAATGTAACCACTATATAGAAAGGCAATCATCATTTCCTTTCCAATGACATAGGTATCACCACCTGATTCGACCTGAGTCAAAAGTTATGCCCTATACAAGACTGAAAGGGGCAAAATGGTCACAAACAAAATCGGTAAAATTATGAACATGTCTCACATCTCCATAATCAAAATATTAAAAGATGAGAATGATCCAACCCTCAGGGAATAAAATAAAAATATTTTACGATCTTCCTATACGTAAAATGTGGGCTGTTACATTCTCCCCCCTTAAGAATTTCGCTCCCGAAATTCCAAGCAAACACAAGCAACTAAACAATTCCACATGCCTATCGTCCATGAGAAGCCAATTCTATCATCCGAACTAGCAACCATCAAGCCATGCAGAATTCTATCAAATAACAACAAGTTACAATGATATAACGATGATACGATATCAAAGGGTCTTCCCGACGAAGAGTTCTAGATGAGTTGCCCTCATGCTCTCCTCCGTTTCCCACGTACAATCGTCACCTTCACTCCATTGTACCTTGACTAGCGTAACCGTCTTTCTCCTAAGCTATTTCGTGTCATTCCCTACAACACGAAGTGGCTTACGAGGTCTCACAACTACTGTCTCTACTTCTAGGTCTTCGTACTGCTCTGAGGATACCACCACATTCGAATCATACACGAACTTCCATAGAAATGACACATGGGACACATTATGCACACTTGACATCTTCTCGAGTAACTCTAATCTATATGCGAGCTTTCCAATATGCTCGACTATTGGAAATGGTCCAACAAACCTTGGAGCTAATTTTCCTTTATTTCTGAATCAAATCATATGGTTTAATGGCGAAATCTTCACGAAAACCATATTGCCCACGTCGAATTCCAAGTCCTTGCGACGCTTATCGGCGTAACTCTTCTGATGATGTTGGGTTGCCTTCATTAATTGCCGAACCATCTCGATACAATCCGTGGTTTCTATAATCATCTCTGGCCCAAGTATCAACTTATCTCTAGTATCCAACCAACATGCCAGAGAATTACACGGCCTTCCATACAATTCCTCATATGGTGCCATCCCAATGCTAGACTGGTAGCTATTATTATAAGCAAACTCGACTAAATGTAGATTGTCCTCCCATGATCCTCCGAAGTCTAACACACAAGCCCTTAGGAGAACCTCCAAAACTCGATTGACTCTCTTGATCTGACCATCGGTTTGGGGATGATAAGTCGTACTCAAACATAACTCGGTTCCCAAAGCCTCTTGCAAATTTTTCCAAAATCCACTCGTAAACAATGGATCTCGGTACTTACTATACTCTTTGGGACACCATGGAATCGAACTATCCATTTCACATAAAGTTCAGCTAGTTTCGACACCATCATAGTCGACTTGACAGGAATGAATCTCACACTTTTGGTCAAATGATCCACGATAACCCAAATCCCTTCATTCCCTGCCCTGGTTCTAGGTAGTCCATCGATAAAATCCATCAATACTTGGTCCCACTTCCACGTAGGAACTTCAAATGGCTGAAGCAAACCACTTGGCTTCTTCTGTTCATCTTTCACCAACTAACAGTTCATACACTTGGAAATGAATTTTCCAATATCTCGCTTCATCCCCTCCCAGTAGTAGACTCGCTTCATGTCCTGATACATCTTATTACCACCGGGATGAATCGTCAACTTCAAGTGATGACATTCTCTCAGAACCTCATCCCTCTGTCCATCTATATTGGGAATAACTAATCGCCCTTGCTTTCGAAGCCAACCTTCTAGATCGACTTCGAATTCTTTATCTTCTGGTTCTAGTCTCTGGATAAAACTCAACAAGCTTTGCATCTTGCTTTTGGCTCTTGCCAACCCTTTCAATGAGAGTAGGTATTATCGATAAGCTTGCCAACATTTCAGGTTCCAACTCGCACCTTGGCCTGATATCAAACCTTGCCAAATACTCGAGGCTCTTCCATTCCGAAAAATTCGCACCCAAACTTGCGTGTCTTCAACTCAACGCACCTGCAACTGCATTACCCTTACCAGGAGTATAGGCTATACCAAAATCATATGATGCCAGAAACTCTAACCATTGTTGCTGTCGAAGATTCAAATCCTTTTGGGAGGAAAGATACTTTAACGACTTGTGATCCGTAAACAACTCGAGTCGAACTCCCAAAAGGTAATGTCTCCACATCTTCGGAGCAAACACAATCGCCGCTAACTCTAAATCATGAGTTGGGTAATTCCTTTCATGCGGCTTCAGCTGGCAACTTGCGTAGGCTACAACCTTATCCTTCTGCATTAGCACCGCTCCAAGTCCAGTACCACATGCATCAGTGTACACTACCATCTCTTCATTCCCACTTGGAATGGTCAACATAGGAGCTCTCGTCAATCTCTCCTTTAGGATTCCGAACGCTTGCTCACACTTCGCATCCCATGTGAACACTTGGTTCTTCTTCATCAATCCTGTCAATGGTGCAGCTATCTTAGAGAAATCCTTGATAAACTGTCGATAATAACCAGCCAACCCAAGGAAACTCTGAACATCCGTCGCATTCTTAGGCCTATCCTAGTCCTGGATTGCTTCTACTTTAGCGGGGTCTACTGCTATCCCATTTCCAGAAACAACATGACCTAAGAACCTCACTTCATTCTTTGAGAAGTGACACTTGGAAAACTTAGCTCTCAGCTGATGCTTTCGCAAGATCTCCATCACAACTATCAAGTGAGTCTTATGTTCTTCCTCATTCCAAGAATAAATCAGAATATCATCCATGAACACAAGCACGAACTTGTTCAACTGATCTCTGAACTCCCTATTCATAAGATCCAAAAAATACGTTGGCGCATTAGTCAACCCAAATGGCATCACCAATCATTTGAAGAAGCCAGATGGCGTCCTAAAAGCACTCTTTGGCACATTATCCTTAGCCACCGTCAATTGGTGAAATCTCGTTTCCAAATCCATCTGAGAAAACACTTTGGTTTTGTGAAGCTGATCGAATAAGTCATCAATCCTTGGCAATGAATACTTGTTTTTCTTAGTCACCTTGTTTAGCTCACGATAGTCCACATAAAATCTTAATGAGCCATCTACCTTGGTTGCAAACATGACCGGTGCACCCCAAATGGAAACACTTCTCCGAATGAATCCTTTTCCCAAAAGGTCTCGAACTTGCACCTCAAACTCTCGATGTTCCTTAGGCGCCATCCGCCTAAGTAGCATAACGATTGGTCTAGCACCCTCGACCAAATCGATCCTAACCTCAATCTCACGATGCGACGGCAACCTCGTCAAAGACATCTACATACTCATTAGCATTAGCACTGATGACATGTCTTCTTGTGGAATCCCAAGCGAATATAGATAACTCACGAGGACCCCGTCTTCGTGCTTACATCTAATCAACAACTTTCGGCCTTACACATCCCCGACCCTCACCTCTAGCTTCTTGCAATTCACCCTTGCCGTATACCTCTTGAGCCAATCCATTACCAAGATGATCCCAAACCCTACGAAGTTAGGAATAAAGCAATCACATACAAAATAGCAACCATGAATCGATAACACTAGACCACGGCATATCATGCACAAACTGGACGAACCCCCAACTAGATTAGTGACGGTCAATAGGCTATCACAAATCTCGGGTTCCAAACCCAAGCGGTACATAAGATCATTACAAATGAATGAGTGCGATGCTCCAGTATCAAAAAGTGCACGAATTGAAATACCATTAAAAGAAAGAGTACCTTGTGCCATGACACCCTTTCCCTTTTCCTCTACAGTAGGAGCTCTTGACGAAGTTGGCACGGCTTCCAAAGCATACACCTTCACAACCTGCCTGCCCTTTAGCTGATTCTGGATAGTCTTTCTTCTCATGCCCAGGCTTCCCACACTTGAAGCTTCTTCTCAGCTTTGGGATTCTTGCACTCATTAGCAAAATGGCCTTTCTGTTGGCAGTTAAAGCAAACCACCTCACTTTTAGGCTTCTTTTGGCCATTCTTCCCTTTCTGTTGTTGTTGCTTCCTCTTCTTATTATTACCACCCTGCTGTGGTTCTGTTCTTCCTTAGTTTCAACAACAGACATCCTCTTAGGAAACAGACTTTCATGCCTCAAAGCTTTCTCGACGATCTTCTCAAAGCTATCATCGAGGTGATCCACAAGCCGATTCTCAAGATATTCATCCAACTCTAAGACAAACTTCTCGTTCTTTTGATAAGGGGTATCCATATATGAACGAGCACACTTCGACAATACCTGAAGTCAGAAATATAGTCAAGAACTGGGCGACCATTTTGTTTAAGCTCCACGAATCTCTTAAACAGAATTGACTTTTGCACGATGGAGATAAACTTCGCTTCAGACAGCTCCCATGAGATCTCTTTCTCCGAAGTCTCAGGTGTGACAGAGTTCCACCAGTCCATTGCTCTGCCCTCTAACTGCCTTGATGCAAGCTTCGTCTTTGTTGTATCATCAATCCCTAAATCCTTGAAAATTCAAACACAAGTATCCAACCATATTTGAACCTCTTCAACTGGCTCAGTGCCCTTGAATTGTTTTCCACCCAATGAAGAAAAATCTTTGCATAGCTTTGCAATTTCTACAGCTCTAGGCACTGGAACCCCAACATCAACCGTAGCCGCTACTGGAGTGGGAACCCTATTCATGATTGTTGCCGCCATGGCTAGGTAGTCTGGTTCGCCACCATCTCCCACTCCAATATTAGCTCCCCTAACAGCGTGTCTTAATCGTCGTCTACTCATTCTAAATCTACATTTTGGAATAATTAGCCACTTCCAAGAAAAACTGCTAAAGGAAAACAACTTCTACTACTATATATGCTAATATATACACAGTAAGCATCCAATTGAAATCTACAAGTACGTCTCTCATACGTGATTATGTCCTTGAACTTTGGCTAAAATCATTAACCTAAGCTCTAAATGTGACGATTTCCCACATCCCCTGCACTAAACACGAGGAATAACGCACTAAAAGGCGTGTCAGGCAGCTATGGACGATCATCAAAGTAGGTAAGTACCATCGAAACATGTTGTAAATCTCACAGCGCAAGGATAAGATATAATAGAACATATACAACAGGTAATAATAGTGAAATCCAATTGCATAGAAACTGAAAACTCTTAATAAAACCTGTAGAAGGATACATACAACTTAGGATAATATTTCTGCCCAAAGGTCCTCACTACATCCCTCAGAGTCAAAAGTTATGCCCTATACAAGACTGACAGGGGCAAAATGGTCACAAACAAAATCGGTAAAAATTATGGACATGTCTCACATCCCCATAAGAAACATATTAAAGATGAGAATGATCCTACCCTCAGGGAATAGAATAAAAATATTTTATGATCTTGCGATACGTAAAATGCGGGCTGTTACAGTAGCATCCGAAATCTCAGATGTGAAGAATGAATATCCATTTGCGTAGCATCTGAAATCTCAGATGTGAAGAATGAAAAACCATTTGCATAACATCTGAAATCTCATATGTGAAGAATGAAAATCCACTTGCGTAGCATCTGAAATCTCAGATGTGAAGAATGAAAATCATTTGCGTAGCATCTGAAATCTCAGATGTGAAGAATGAAAATCCATTTGCGTAGCATCTGAAATCTTAGATGTGAAGAATGAAAAACCATTTACGTAGCATTTGAAATCTTAGATGTGAAGAATGAAAATCCATTTGCATAGCATCTGAAATTTCAGATGTGAAGAATGAAAATTCATTTGCGTAGCATTTGAAATCTCAGATGTGAAGAATGAAAATCCATTTGTGTAGCATCCGAAATCTCAGATGTGAAGAATGAAAATCCATTTGCGAAGCATTTGTAATCTCAGATGTGAAGAATGAAAAACCATTTGCGTAGCATTTGAAATCTCAGATGTGAAGAATGAAAATCCATTTACGTAGCATCTGAAATCTCAAATGTGAAGCCATTTGTGTAGCATCTGAAATCTTAGATGGAAGAATGAAAAACCGTTTGCATAACATTTGAAAACTCAGATGTGAAGAATGAAAATCCATTTGCATAGCATCTGAATTCTCAGATGTGAAGAATGAAAATCCATTTGCGTAGCATCTGAAATCTCAGATGTGAAGATTGAAAATCCATTTGCGTAGTATCCGAAATATCAGATGTAAAGAATAAAAATCCATTTGCGTAGCATCTGAAATCTCAGATGTGAAGAATGAAAAACCATTTGCGTAGCATCTGAATTCTCAGATGTGAAGAATGAAAATCCATTTGCATAGCATCTGAAATATCAGATGTGAAGAATGTCAATCCATCTGCGTAGTGTCTGAATACCACAAATATGACAAGTGTTAAATTTTAGCCCAAGCAGGGGAACGAAATTCAAAGTCCTTCCCAAGTGGGGGCATGACAACAAAAGTCCTTTTCATAGAAAGGGCAACTTCTCCATAGCAGAGATCAACTATCCTCAATAATATTAGTTCAGTCGGCAGGAGAAGGCAAACGTTGGATTATAAACAACCTCTTTATAGTAGGGGCATCCAATGGAGTCTCTGATGTCATAAATAATCAACAAAGCAGATAAAACACTGAGCCATAATTATTTTTTCCCACAGTGAAGACTAATAGTGACTTCCTGGGAGGGGGCACAAGTATCCAAGACATCTCCGAAGGGAAGCAGGAAATAAATCACAGATACGTATTTCCCAAATGTGAAATATCATACATCATCATATAAGTCATTAAACTATGGCGCTTGAAATCCATAATCTGCTTGTATCGATTAGTTGATCTTAAGCATTGATGCGAATTCGAATTAGAATATCGCGTTTGTGCAGATAATATTCAACAAGTTATAAACCGTTGAATAAAATAGTCTTGTGCAAACACTCTATTCAATTCAAGATAAAATTCACTATAATTCATTCTCTAATGATTTGACTAATCTGCTATCGATATGGACGGTCAATGGCAAAGTATAAGTCCAAAAATTGTGCAAGTGCTTCTTTCAATTGCAGAACAGGTGGCATAAAGCATATAAATTTAACTATCAATCTATAAACTTGGGATACTCGGATTCGATAGGTCGAATAAGCGTGCTCAACAACTCAGGTCATTCAAACGACCCAAAGACACAAGTCGTCTAATGACACGAAGTCTCTGGTCGCTACAACGACCCGAGAGCTTGATGCGTTCAACGACTCGAGAGCTTGATGCGTTCAACGACCCGAATTCCCAAGTCGTTAAAATGACCCAAAAAGCCTAATATGTTCACTGATTTGACTCAAGACTCCAGATCGCCCAAAGGTTCAAAAATCAAACTGTGCATTGGCATGAGTTAGCGAGTCATTATCAAGCCAAAGGCAATCAACATCCCAAATTAAGAATCATTGTCTACAATACTTGAAAGAAGTGTAGCAAAATGTACAGATCATCTCACAAAGGTTCAAAGCACAATTTGATAAAGAATTCAAAAATTTATAGTTGAATTCCAATGTGCAAAAAATTGTAATTCCAATAGCACCAAAGTTCAAATTCAGATACGCTTATTGGGCCGACATAAGCCGTTAATCATCAAAGCTCAAAGTCTCAAAACACAGGTCATATTGATCAAAGACAAGTAGCATCACAACCATCAAGTGTCGAAGCTCGTATTTTAAGAAAACAAACAAACTTCGAGGGACAAATGTTAAACCCATTGTGAAAACGTGGTTCTGGAAATAAGATGTCAACCGTATAACTGATGACAATAGACCGATTTCATGTAAAGACAATGCTCGAAGCTGCGCACATGACATATTCAGGTCGTCGGCTACAATGGCAGGTTAGATCGTCATCAGTCAAACCATTACTGTCAACCATGTAAATAACCTAAGTCAGATCGTCGCCCATTTCAGATCATTGTCACGTCACCGTGAGGTCCATACATCTGCTCATCAGGTCGTTTGGCACGCCTGAACTCTTCAGGTCGTAATGACCATGCCTGCATCACGTGAAGGATGTATGAGATTGTTTATAATCCAAACATGGAAAGTAAGTCATTTACATACATAATACGTGATGCGTACTGTATATTGGCGAGCACAACTCAGGGCTAGATCGTCGAATATTGAATCGTTAGCATTACCCAGCAACTTGGGTTGTTCAAATGTATACTCCAGAATACATAGCGGTTTATACGTTCTGGAAATGCTTGTACAAAGAGCCACACCAGGTCGTTCACTTGACTTATGCTAGGTCGGTCTCACAGCCTATGACAGGTCAACTCATTCATTTGTACACAACAAAGATGGGTCTTGTGTTGATATTTATATTACATGGACCTGCATCTGATAAGAACACGTAGCGTAATACAAGTACAGGAGCTACGTAATTTACAAAATACAAGTGTATGGATTGCTTTTTCCCATGTTGACGTCACAGTATATACCATTGGACATATGTCGTTAAGACCAGATAGACTGCTTAGGCCGTCAGGACCATGTTGGGTCATAAGGGGCTATAGTTGGGTCATTGACCATGTTAGCAAGCCTTGGGTCGTCAGCAGCGAGGTAGGTAGGTCATCGGGGCCATATGCAGAGCAGTTAGGTCGTACGCATTCATCACCATATCAGCTAGCACAAGCCTCTTCAGGTCATGGATAAATTGCAATTAGACCGCATTCATGTATTTGCCTCGAGGACAACTGGCATATATTGGATCATGTAACTGCAGAAAGTATGTGCACGCATGATATAAAGCAAGCCTTAAATCGTTGTGGACACGTCAGCATTGAAGCAATTGGGTTGTGATGTCTTCACAAACGTGAAAGGCTAATTATCCATACTGTAAAGTATAGCAAGAACACGTAAGCACTTACAGACTAATTATTCAACTATACGTGGCACTAGGAAAAGTGCAAATGGGTCATTATTATATTCAATGTATGGCCAGTTGTACAATATTGGATACCACTTCAACCAAGTCGTATATATAATTATTCCTGACTCTCTTTTAGGACGCAAACAATAGTCAGGTTGTAAAGGGTGTGGTGCATGACAGTTGTGTACAGCTGTAAAGTGCATATGTACAGCTGTATATGACCAATGACCTAAGAGCCTGTACCCTATATTTACAACTCTGCCACTACCTATAACTCCACCTATAAATACCGCATTTCACCACCATTCAAGGGACCGAAAAATTCTACCCCGAAGGCCGCCAAATCATTTCTCAATCTTCTAAGCTTCATTACAAGCATGCAACATCAAATGGATCAAATCTCCTTCAAATACATTAGAAATCTCTCCAACACAATTTAGGTGATCTCTAATCTCCGCTAATCCGATCTAAAGCATAGATCTAATGCTAAATCATGATGAAATCCATGAAGATCGTTCAATTACTAAAGTGACCTAAGATTGATACATCCACAATCACAAAGTAAGAGATCCTATCAATTTTTTTGCAAATTCAAGTGAAATTTAGATCATAAAGAGAGAGATGAACAAAATGAGTGAATTCATGTATTTTATAAACTTTAAGTATGATAATGAGAAGTGATTGCATAGTGGATGTAGGTCTAAATTTATCGAACCACTCTAAAACTGTGTTTTCTATTTTTTTTTCCCCTTATTTTGAATTACGTGGTTCCATTTCCTAATCTAACCATTTGGTGAAGTGCTCCAAAAGCAATATTCATGTTGAAATCAATTTTTGGTTTTGAACACCAAGTACCCAATTTCGACATTAAAACCATGTTGACTAACCATTTTGTACTCTGATCTATGGTAGCATTAATCTTTTCGTACTCTGATTTATTGTAGCTTTAATCATTAAGACTTGTCAAGTTAGCTTTAATCATTTCATACTCTATTTATGGCAGCTTTATCACATTGCCAGCTTTATCACATTTATCACATTTGTGTAGTCAACTCAACCATTTTATGGCAGAATGTTGTCAAGTCACAAGTTTTGGACCAGCTATGCCATAAACCATCTCGACTAACCATTTCGTAATCAGTGTACGAAATGATTAAATTAGAGTACGAAATGATTAAAGCTGACTTGACATTTCAATTTGAAGTTAAACGACATTCAATTTATATTAAAAACTCTATTTATATATTTAATAAATCGTTATGGTTTATAAACGATTCCATAGTGACTTCTAGCATGTGAACATGGAAACGGGGGAAAAGAAGACGAAAGAAAAATAGAGTCAGACATAAAGCCTGAGTAAGTTCAGTAACTTCTAGCATGTGAACATGGAAAAACAAAACGACATGAATTAACTGAATACAAGATTACACCATGACGATAGGGTCAACAAGATTAGACAAGGTAATCACAAAATATGCTAAGATAAGACTAACTGGATATGCTTTAATACTTTCGCCGCTTCGCTATTTCCTTGTTATACTATATCTCAGCACCACCTAACTAGTGTCCCAACTAGTAACGATAACGTGATCCCAATCCCTGTATTGCCTTCCGGCATACATTCATTATTTGTTACCTGGATCAAATCTAGGGTTTTCTATCAAGTGCTTTCCAGATTTAACTAGAGTTTACGCTATTCGCTGAACGCTTCTCGGATTCAGGATTTATGCCACCTAGTTCAACTAGGAATTATGCTACCTGTCGAACGATGCCCCCAAGTCTAGGACGCACTACCTAGAATGGTATATGTTCCTATATTTCCCCACGCCTGTATCGCGAATCGTTATCGCTTGTCTAGATGCACATGTCCTGTAATGTGCGACCCGAGTCCTGTGTCAGGGCAAATCAAGGAATACAGAACTCGGTCGGGAGCTTTCAAATATCTTCCGATGCAGATGCTAAGGTCTGTTTTTATTCCAGTGGCTATGGTCCCACTTGACCCCTCCCTCAACTAATGAAAGGCACCCCTTGTAAAATGAGAACTATACGTCGGCCTCCGGTGCCCCACTATCCTATGGCCATCCTCACCCATAACCAGATAGCAATTATGGTCTTTTGGAGTTCTCCGCCTTTCCGCTTCACGTATCTCGACTGACTCAAGATGGATGGTAGACGACGAGTTGCTACCACAGGGCTACCGTTTTCTCGCCGAATCACGCCGGTCCATCCTAGTCTTTAGGTCGCCACATATATTGCAACCAAGGCATACCCCTGGTTCTTCTACGCAGACCTTAACCTCTGTGAGCTCAGGAGGATCATCTGCAGTCTCACAGAGGGATACCAAGAGTACCCCCACGTCCCCTCGAAGCCTCGGGCTTCGTAACCCAATTCGTTGGAGCCTTCTTTTTACTCAGACGGACATTCGCTCCTTCCCGTGTTATACTAAGAATTACTACTTAGTTTTACTAACTAAGATTTACCACTTAGTTTCCAGAATCGTTGTTTTCTTAACTAAGGTTTACTACTTAGTTCCCTTTCCCGTCAATTTGGATTGGTTAAGTGTCATTAGTCAATTCAAGCCGACTTAACCCTCTTCATTTATCCTGTCAAACTGGTTAAGGGTTATCAGTAATTCATGTTGACTTAACCCCACCACAAACCAAGTTATATTGGTTAAGTATTTCTTATTACTTAACCTTACCCATTCACCCTGTATTGGTTCAGTGTTCCTTTTTAACTTAACCTTGCCCGTCTGTTTTAACTAACCTGTTATTAACGGTTAAGTATTATCCCTTCATGTTTTAGACTTAACCCTATTCCTTTATCAAAATCTGATGGTTAAGTGTTCAAGTTTACTTAACCCTATGGTCTAGCCCAGCTAACATATCAAATTGGCTAAGTGTATTAAATCTTACTTAACCCCAACCTCTAGTCTAGTTAACATGTTAATTTGGCTAAGTGTATTAACTTTACTTAACCCCACTTTCTAGACTAGTTAACATGTTAATTTGGCTAAGTGTTTTCTTAGTTACTTAACCTCTACAAATCTTGTCTTGTTACCATGAGTTTGGTTAAGTGTCCCTATGGACTTAGCCCTCCGTTCTAGCTTAACTGTGCTTAAGTTGGTTAAGTGTTCCTATGGGCTTAACCTTCTCATTCTAGCTTAACTGTATGAACCTAACCCCACCTACCAGTCTTGTTATCATGTTGAGTTGGTTAAGTGTCTTAGTTAACTTAACCCTAGCATTCTTGTTTTAGCTTTAACTAAATAAATTAAAGCCACGACCACTCACATTAGACAGATATTGTTGCGATTACTGGATGTGCCGGTTGGTTCCGGGCAGGTTTACATCGCAACTCAGTCTAACCTCGGGATAGGCCTATTCGTGTTTTCTAGTTCAAAGGGTTTTGATTAATTTTCAAATCAGGTTTTGAAAGTAACCATCCCGTCCGTCGGATCAGTTAGGGATAGCCAGGGAGAGAAGGAAACTTGTATTTTCCAAACTCAAGCCTAGACACTATCCTCTCTGTCACCCTAGAACTTTCTGGTTTATTATTAAAAGAGATGTCGTTAACAAACCTTTAATTTGTATAAATTAACATTTCCTTATTTAGGACAAATTCTATAAGTAAATTAATCCTAATTTACTTATTTCCCAATTACTCTTTTAATGTAAATTGTCAACATTTATTCTTACGGCCCATTTTCCCCTCTATATCATGTTTATGCTTTTTGGTATGTAAACCATACCAAATGAAGTGTCATTAACCATGATTTTGCTAATCCTGACAATTACTCCCAATTATGGCCAATTTCAAGTTTATGCCAATATACTTATCGAGCCAAATTAGCTAATCCAGTTCTGATTTAACCTTCTAATTCATGTCAAACTAGACTTATTACTCTAGTTCACAATTCATGTAAATGCTAGATTTACATGTCAATACTAGATTCAAATTACACAATCCTATAATTCCTGTCAAATTTATCCCATTTGCATTTCTATGAACATGCCATAATACATGTTCCTAATTTATGCCAATTTCCAAATTTGTAACTATGTTTTAGTAATTTCATATTTTGCCCCAAATCGCATTCCCACCGTTCGTATAATCGTGATTCAATCTAGATTATAGATAAATCTAGATTCGCAGAAAATAGGGAATGAACCAAAGATGTTATGCAAAAGATAGACATAATAACTGGCATAAAAAGGGTTGAATAATGACGTCGGTTCAAGAACATGGGTAGACCTAACTAAATAGGTAAATTCCCAAGGTCTAAAACCAAGAATAGACAGAACAGAGACAGAGGTTCAAGAACATGGGTAGACCTAACTTAATAGGTAAATTCCCAAGGTCTAAAACCAAAGATAACCAAGAATAAACTGAATAGAAAGTCAGGCCTAGATCCAAAATAATGTCAGTTTGTTAAACAACATGGTTTTGTAACTACAATGTCATGGGCATAAATAATAATCTTATATCCATAGTCATAGGCAATAATCCTCACAGTTCAATGAATCACAGTCATAGGCGATGTTCATAGTCATAGGCAACGTTCATAGTCATAGGAAATGTTCATAGTCATAGGCAATAATCCTCACAGTTCAATGAATCACAGTCTTAGGCGATGTTCATAGTCATAGGCAATGTTCATAGTCATAGGAAATATTCATAGTCATAGGCAATGTTTTATGTCCCAAAATCAAAGGCTTATGTTCATAGTTCCAAGGCATATGGTTCCAAAGTCCATAGTTCCACCGTCACAGTCTTATTGGTCATCGAATCACAACAGTTCTTAATTAGGTCCAAAGGTACAAGCACTGATTCAAGTAGAAAGATTAGGCATAGTCTTTTGTCCCTTTAATTTCATGTCACGAATAAAAACAAAATGTTCAAATCTAAAAATAACTGACTTACAGAGATTAGATTAGAACAGAAGGATGGCATTGCTAAGATTTGTAGAAAAACAGTCGTTGAAGTCGTTTGGACCTCCTCTTGAATCCTACCTCTTCTTGAAAATCTTTTAGCAGCATTTCCTCGTCTTGGTTTATTTTATATTTATTTATATATTTTAGAGGAGGAGGAGAAGCCATGTCTAACAAGAATCTTTGCAGCATAAAGGTAGAAAAGAATTGTGAATAGAGAAGAAGACCAGGGCTGTTTATATAGTGTTAGGCGGACGAACCAGGTCAGAAAACGTGACCAAATACAGCAGAACGAACCAGGTGCAGAAAGCTGGAAAAAGCGGGCAGGTCGACACCCGTGTCGACTGGGCAGTCGACATCGGGGGGGGGGGGGGGGTGTCGACTGCGCATTCGACACCCCTGTCGACTTGACCTAGGCGGGAATTTTCCCGCCCTGCCCCCTGTGCGTTTGAATTCGAATTTTGGCCCTAGTCTTTAAACTGTTTTGAACTTGGAATTTTCTGAAAACTTTGGCGGGCCATATCTTGGTCATACGTACTCCAATTTTCGAAAACTCGGACTCTATTTCACGTATTTTTCCGAGACGAACGCAATGGCGTAGCCCGTTTCCCTTGATTTTGATGTTAACTCTTAATTCTTCCTTGATTTCGAATCTTAGTGTTACAGAATTTCGGGATGTTACATAAACCAAATGACAAATCCAAATATTCGAACATACCAAATAATTAAACATACACTACTTCTATTCAAACATACCAAATAATTAAACATACTAAATCCTAACATAACAAATAATTAAACAAACACTACTTCTATGACCAACCAAACATGCATCAACGAACTAGTGCACTAGACTCGCCTCAGTCGCCTGACCAGTGGTGTGGAATTTAATGACGAACCACTACTACTGCTTCTGTGTCGTCGCGCACTGGATGAAGTGGGTAATGTAGATACTGGTTGCGGTGGGCCATGTGAAAATTCTTCATGTTCTGCAGCTGCTAGAGGAGGAGGTGGACCTGTTGGAGGAGGAGGAGGAGATGGTGGTCTAGGCCCGTTAAGTTTGTTTTTGCACAAGATCACATCTTAAATCTTTTGGATATCTGTGCACATACTCTTTCCCTCCTCGTCAGTCTGCCTTTGATGGAGCTTTTTTGCTTCTTCCCACGCTCGGCTAATACCAGTAGCCTGTACATTTAAAAGAAAATCAGTTTCATAAATAAATGCAATTAACTATAAATAATACTACCCACATCAACTTACCAGTTTCTTCTATAATGTCCCGTATTTTTGGTAGTCAGTATTTAATATATTTTATTATATTTAATGTTGAGTTGGAATTTTAAATGAATGTTTAATATATAATTTGTTTGTTAAACGACTTTTGAATGTATAGTCTATATTTTTTTAAGCGTGCTCGTAACGTCATGGTAGTTCGTAATATTGAGTTTTGAACTTCAATTGAATCCATTTTATGTTAGAATTTTTCGAAATAAGAATCGTCTGAATCTGTTTGATTTTGATTTTCTAATGAAAGAAGAAAAATTAGAATTTCAGCCTATATATTGTGAGTTATGTTCTATTCAAATTTTCAAATAGTTGCTATGGAATCTTTTATAAAATGTAACGATTTATTTAATAAATAAAAAGGAATTTCTACATAATCTGAATATCGTTTAACCCGAAATGTTAATGTTGAGTTATAAATCCATATTTGTTTACAATTAATGTTATATATAATTCCGTTTTGATATATACGACAATAATAGTTTAATATTATTTGATTGAATTGTTTTGGGTTAATTATATTATATCGATATTTTATATGCCTTAAGAATAGTTATTTTCCCAAACGACCTTCGTTTTCCATAAAACAAATTTTATTAGAACACATATTGCTAATTATTGTTACATTTCCAGTTTGGAGTCAATCGAGGTTGTTTTGCGAACAGGCACAATTTCAAATGTGAACCGATAAATAAATTGAAATTAAAACAACGTCGTTGTGCAAACGGAGTTGTTTTTCGACCAAACAAGTTCCATTGGGTTCAAAATATTAAGACGTAATCATACATCCATTTTCATTGTGTTTGAAGTTCGGGTATGGCGATGCATATATTTAATGATCAACGGTAAATAACAGTAATATAAACTAACTAACCATATTAAAATAAAATATTTTAAAACTTAAGTCCTAAGTAAACTAAAATAAAGGTACAACATGCAGCCTATATACATGCACATGCCTTAAAATAGATGTGCAGACCTACCCAAATCCAAGTGAAGCCTACCACCCTATTATACACGCCACACACAGTATCCCATTTCTTAATTCCTAAGCAAGGTAACTCAGCTACAAACCTACCCCAAATTCATGCAGACCTAGGAATTGATCCATCATAGCTAGGTTGAAAATATGTACACCCCACTTTGTACCAATGATGGACATCAGTGATGGACATTGTTCTTATCCTCTGTTTCTTCTCACCTATATATATCTCTCGTATGTTTTTTTTCATCTTTCTAGAAAGTGAAAACCAAGCTTCCTCTTGCTTCAGTAAAAAGAAACGCACGCCTATCATTTATTAGTAAAGCAATATTCCCTCTCGATAAAAATAAGAAACACATAACCAAATCAAAAACTTCACCATCCATTAAAATATTTTTGCCGACCGGAACCTCTGAAATGAAGGCTGAGGGGAGTTGGGGCTGTTCAAAATGGAAAGCAAGTGGTCGTGGTTTGGTGAGGAGGTGTTGGAGAAGGTGGGGGTGCAGGTGAAGGTGGAACGGTGGGTTGATGGATGGCTACGTAGTGAGCAGGTGCAGAGGCATGAAGGAAGACAACGGGCATTCTGTACGAGCAGTGGAAAAAAAATATGGGTAGCGAAACAGCGGGTGTACGAGGCCATGCTAGAGAGAAGGGAGGTCAGGCGATGGTGAACTGGGTTGGTCGAAGATGGTTTGAGACACAAACAGTGGCATGTGGTTTTTATTTGCGTGAAGTTGAGGGGGATCGCGACTTCAGTGAGGAAGATGAACAATACATGATTTGTAACCTAGCGTGAAAAGTTTCATACGTGCCTAATCCTATTTAGAGTATCCTAATCGGTTTAAAAAATATGCTTAACCGTGGAGTATATCTTGCCTAATCTAATGGTAATTAAAGTTTTAGTTAATATTATATATATAAATTAAGTTATTTGAAACTTGAAAAGTGTCTAATCCCTACGTGAATGTGCCTATCTATTTTATACGTGCACGTGCCCTATTATATTTTGGATATCCTGTTATATTATATTATGCCTAATTGAGTATAAGATGTGCCTAACCATTGTTATATTATGCCTAATTAAAAACTAACCTGGGTATATATATATATATATATATATATATATATATATATCCATTTATTTCGAACGTGCCTAAAAGATGTTTAAGTTATGCCTAACTGTGTTTTGAGTTGTGCCTAATCTATGTCTAAACTAAGGGTTAATTAACGTAAGCTAGAGATTAGAAAAAATATTATTTAAGTATTAATAATATTGATTTAAGAAAAGTGAATAGCATATTAAATTTATAACTGTGTCATACAACAACGGGATTGGATGAAACAAGTGACGTCTGGTCCATATCGACGAGCACAACACGATGAATCTGGTTTTGTCAAATTGGTAGCTACAAGGATTTTTAATTAAATTAAATGCCCATTTAATTTAATTAAAACGAACGGTTTCAGCGACAAACGAATCAAGGTGACTACTACTCACTCAGTTTTGTCCATCTTATATTTTTATAAGCCGGGTTTAATATTTGTGTGTTATGTTCGCTAATTGTTGGATGATTTGAAAATTATTTGGTGGATGTTGAATATTTATATATATATATATTGTTTAAAATTAAACGTTAGTTTAATTCAAATGAAATGAAATCATTATTTTAACGATTATTACCAAATATGGTAGCTTATCTCTTTGTTTATGTTTATAATAATATAAATGTATTAAATTGAAATATGGACGTTTGGATTGTTGTAATTGTTTGATTATTGAATATTATACCGGTTTATTGAAATAGATGATTTTATTTGAGGTAACGTATTTGGATGTAGGGAAAACAGGTAGGAGGGATCCAACTGGAGTCCTCAAGTTTATTATTTATTTTTATATTAAATCATATGAACTGTTTAACCAATATGATCAGATGATTGATTTGATTATTGAATGTTATATTTAAATTCAACGTTTGTTTTGTTATCAACCAACGGACAATATTGGTTGGAAAATTGATAGCAGATGGCTTAAAATCAATCATTTTATGAATGTTGATTTACCGTCAGGTGAATCAACAAAAATGAAGTTGTAAAATTTATTTTATAACTAAAGATAGATTTTTAAATCTATTATTTTGAATGAATGTTTATTAAAAATGAAAAAAATATTTATTATTTATTATATAATTTTAACGTTACTTAATAGTGGAATTAAGTGAAATAAATGGAATTGAAACGAGATTTTCAAAGCAAAAAATGGTTGAGTAGATTAGAAGTGGAATAATATGGGTTGATAAGGAGTTAAGATAAGAAATTAATTGATTGGAACCTAATTGGAGATTGTTTGAGTTGAGTGATTTTCTGAGTGTTAATTTGATGTTGATTTTAGTCTTTGGGGTTGATACTTTGGGGATAATTCTCTTACCAATTTACGGTCAGGGACTAATGAATGTTGAAGTAAGAAATGCATGAATAATGTTGTAACTAATGTTTTGAAATAATAGACAAATAGGAAATTGGATATTGATATAATATGTTGTTCTAAGCATAAAATAATATAGTTTTGAGAAGAATCTTATATTAAAATAAGAAGTAAATACCGTATTTAAAAATATTGAAAGATTTAGAAGTTTTTAATTAACCATTCATTAATTATTTTTAATTAAAAGGGCCAAGTGATGCTGAATACTGAACCGACGAATTCATTTTATTTTTGTGATTGAATGATTGTTTATTTGATAGTTAAATAACCGACTATCAAATTTTGGCTTATTATCGATTGTTGATATGGAAAGATCGGGATCGGATTTATATTCAAAAATCATTCTGACCAGCAAATACGTAAATATTTGATACTGATCAAGATGGAGAAATCGAAGACCGTGGATCTTCATAAAATGGGAGGACTACTTAAAATCTCTGGTTGGCCCCTTATGGTATACTATGATTCTATCGTGGTTGAAATCTACAGGATTGCAAGGACTGTCCCAAGACAACTTGTATGGACAAGTGTCTAACAGAGTATTTCTTAAAAGTCATGTACATTAATTTTTACAAATTTACCAAGTTGGTGGAAAAGAAGGAAACTTCTTAGCTTAACACCCATATTATATTTGTGGGCATCATTTAGAGATTTAATGGATCAAACGATGTGGCATTCCAAGTAAATGGTGGTGTGCTATCTTAAAACGGTAAGTATAACCTCAAGATTCACAACCGGGAAATGACAAAAATTGGGCAAGCGACATGACTATGTGGGCCACTCCCAATTAGGGTGTACTATCACCTATCTAGAGAAAATCCATTTCCTTCTTTATTCTATCGATGTTGTCCCTTTCAGGAAACAGTTGCTGATCCTAACCGTTGGTGATATACATTCGATACACTCAAGCAAAATGAGTGGTCAGTCATGTGTGGCCGGGTTGTAAGATGTTCTTGTTGAAACCAGTGTATTCCTCTCTAGAGATACACTATCGGCAGGTGGTTTCATAACTTGTCATAGTCGGAATCCAATCTCCAATAAGTGCCACCAGTTTTTGATTGTATACTATGTACGTAGAGCTTGAGATGCAAACGTTCTGCTAGATGAATATTTATCTGATTTAGACACTATTATAATATCAGAATAGATATGATTTAAAAATGTTTTGGGTTATCATAAGGTAAAAATCGTCCATGTTTATGTGTGGATTGGTCTTACGATAATCCATTTCTTTCGAAAAGAAACAGCTTTGACTTTAAAATCAAGTTGATGATACCTATAAAATTAGTGATTTTTCTCACTCTAATTCACTAGACTGATCCTGGCGTTTGCAATGCTCGGGTCAGATCGAGATTTACATGTTCAGGTTTGGATGTTACGAACTTCAAAAGACATGCTGGAGGAGCTTAGTCGTATTAGTATATATTCTAATGTGTGTTGTATATGAGGACAGATTATTATGATTGTCCATATGTATTGATGTACTTTGATGATTTGTAAGCTTTATTTCAAGATCTCAATATAGATTTATTTCCATATTATATTTTGTTCTGCTGCGATGTGAGATTCTGATTTCGTTATGTTGATTCTTCTTATTATTCTTCTATTCAAACAATTCTTTCTTTTCTTACCCTCCAATTTGTTTCATTAACTATTTGGTATTTTTGATACTTGGGTTTTGGCAAATGATATGGGATTATGTATTGTTGTCGAAATTCAAGCGTAGAATTCTGCCGGGTCGTTACAGTGGTATTAAAGCATAAGGTTTAGTAATGATTTTAGCTCTATGGCATAACTCGACGGATATAGGGCTAGTAATACCCAGATTAAGTTTAAGTGTGTTTGTGTGTGTGTATGTGTGTGTGTGTGTATATATATATATCTGAGAGCGGTATTTGTATATTTTATAAAAATGTTTTATATTGTGTTATTTGATTCGTTCATTTTGGAACTAGCAACTGACACGATATTGTTTTGTAAAGAGGGTAAATGAAATAATTTTACCCAAATTATATTTTTGTATAAAAAACTATTTTTATTAAATTATTAAGATATTGGTGTGTTTGTTTAATTGTATGGAATTCAAATTGGATTTAAAATTAAAATGGTTTGATACAACTAGAAGATTTCACATATGAAACTAGTAAACGAGAATTTCATTGAATGGATTAGAATTTAACTAATAAAGTTAAATACAAATATTTGAATCAGAATTTAACTTGGATCTAAGTTAAATAAAAATAGGGTGGATGATTTTTGAAATAAAATAAGAATTTGGATTTTGAAATGGAAGTGAACTAATTAGAAAATCATTAGTTAATTGAATATGGAATCAGAACTGAACTTGGTTAAGTGGAGTTAAAGATGAATATTGGAACTAAAATTTGGATTTGGAAATTAAATAAAATATTAATTATTTGATTTGGTTAAGAGGATTGTGCTTTGTTGGTTGATTGTTTGTTAGAAGGATTGAATAGAATTCATCAAATGGTTTAAAATAGAAGTTAAATAAATTGAAAGCAAGGAAAATAGTTCTAGTATAAAAATTGAATAGGATCACATATGAAATGAAACTAAATAAGTTGGCCCTTATTTTTTATTTGCATTATATTGAATTAAGTACCGGTTGGAAAAAGAAGAGCAGTTAGTGTTTTGCTTTATGATTAGAATTTGGATTCTCGACAAATAATTAAACCTTAATATTATTGTTTGGGTAATTGATTTTAAGGTGCATTTGTTTCAGGTCCCTAAAAGGTATGGAAATTAGGCTTAGGTCCGGTTCAAAACTTATTATAAATTAGGTCCTTATTTTTTGAAAATTCATAATTTTTTTACCAAATTCGTATTTAATTACAACACATAAACGTAAAAAACATTCAACCGGAAAATGCACCAAAAACAAAAAAGAACGAAAAACAACGAAACTTCAGTTAATTGCATCTAAGGATGCATATATTTGAAATTCTTGCATTCATTTGTGCAACTATTTCAGTGTTACATCTACGTTGTCTTTTTTGCATACATGCATGCAAGTAATACAAATTCTTGCATGCAAGTGTGCAATAATTCGTAGGCATGCAAATTAGTTCATAATTATTTGCATACATGTATGTAGTAAAAGAGAATACTTGCACACATGTATGCAACAATCTACAGGCACAAATATCGTTTCAATTTTACTTGCATACATGTATGCAAGAAAACAGAATAGTTGCATACATGCATGCAAGTATTCACACGGATTTTTCAACGTGAAACCTTAATGAATTATTTGCATACATGTATGCATGTTTTCAGAATACTTGCATACTTGTATGAAAGAATTCATGTATATTTTCAGTGTAAACTGCTTCAGAAATACTTGCATACATGTGTGCAACTATTGTTTATACTTGCGTACATGTATGCAAGTTTTTCTTTCTTTTTCCGTGGTCTTCTGAGAATATTTACATATTTTTGGAAAAAAATTATATGTCAGCATGTTTTTTTTAATAAAACACGTAACAGCAAATTCTAGGGACCCGCTTTGAAATTAAATTTGGGGAGGGAGGTCGTTTATATTTCAAACTCTAATAGGATCTGCTGCCTAATTCCCACTTGATTTTATACCACTAGGTTGGGTAGCCGTTTTGTTTTGGTTTTCTTATGATCGATGTGAAACCGGAGTGATGTTTGTAGCTGTACCAATCGAACTGTGCCGTCAAGATGCTGACGACTTTTCAAAAAAATTTAAAACTTAGAAATTTTTGATAATATTATATAATAATTATTTTGAAAATAATTGGAATTAGAGCATTCTTCTTGCTTAGTAATTTCGGGCACGAAATTCTTTAAAGGGGGAAGGAATGTAAAATCCCGTATTTTTGGTAGTCAGTATTTAATATACGATATTATATTAAATGTTGAGTTGGAATTTTAAATGAATTTTTAGTATATAATTCATTTATTCAACGACGTCTGAATGTATAGTTTATATTTACTTATAACCGAGCCCATAACATCGCGATAGTTCGTAATATTGAGCTTTGAACTTCAATTGAATCTATTGAATCCATTTTAAGTCGGAATACCTCGAAACAAGAATCATCTGAATTTGTTTGAATATAATTTTCTAATGAAAGAAGAAAAAACAGAATTTCAGCTTACGTATCATGAGTTATGTTCAATTCAAATTTTTGAATAGTTGTTATGGAATCGTTTATAAAATATAATGACTTGTTTATTAAATATAAAGGAATTTTTATATAATTTGGATATCGTTTAACCCGAAACGTTAATGTTGAGTTGTAAATCCATATTGGTTTATAATTGGAGCTGTATATAATTCCATTTTGATACATACAACAATAATAGTTTCATATTATCTAAATTACATTGTTTTGGAATTTAATTATATTATATCGATATTTTATACGCCTTAAGAATAGCTATTTTCCCAAATGACTTCTATTTTCCATGAAACATATTTTATTAGAATACATATATGTAATTATTGTTAAATTTCCAGTTTGGAGCCAATCGAGGTTGTTTTGCGAACAAACGCAATTTAAAATGTGACACGATGAATAATTTGAAATTAAAATAATGTCGCTGTGCAAATGTAGTCCGTTTTCAACCAAATGAGTTCCATTGGGTTCAGAACGTTAAGACGTAGCAATACATCCATTTTCGTTACGTTTGGGGTTCGGGTGTGGCAATGCGTATATTTAATGATCAATGGTAAATACCGATAATATAAACTAAACAACCATATTAAAATAAAATAATTTAGAACTTAAGTCCTAGGTAAACTAGAATAAAGGTATAACACGCAGCCTGTATACATGCATATGCCTTAAAATAGATGTGCAGACCTACCCAAATTCAAGTGAAGCCTACCACCTTATTATACACGCTACACAAAGTATCCCATTTCTTAATTCCTAAGCAAGGTAACTCAGCTGCAAACCTACCCAAAATTCATGTAGAACTAGGAATCGATCCATCATAGCCAGGTTAAAAATATATACACCCTACTATGTACTAGTGATGGACATTGTTCTTATCCTCTGTTTCTTCTTGCCTATATATATATATCTCATGTGTTTTTTTTCATCTTTCCAGAAAGTGAAAACCAATCTTCCTCTTGCTTCTGTAAAAAGAAACAAATGCCTACCATTTATTAGTAAACCATTCTTCCCTCTCGAGAAAAATAAGAAACTTGCAACCAATCAAACACTTTACCATCCCTCAAAATATTTTAGCCGACCGTAATCTCCGAAATGAAGGCAAAGGGGAGTTGGGGTCGTTTCAAAATGGAAAGAAGATGGTCGTGGTTTGGAGAAGAGCTACTGGAGAAGGTGGGGTGCAGGTGACGGTGGCGCGGTGGTTGATGGATGGCAGCGTGGTGAGTAGGTGTTGAGGCATGAAGGGAGACAACGGGCATTTTGTATGAGTAGTGGAAAAAATGGGTAGCAAAACAGTGGGTGTGTGAGGCCATGCCAGAGATGAGGAGAGGTCAAGCGACGGTGAATTGGGTTGGTTTAAGATGTATTGAGACACAAGCAGTGGCATGTGGTTTGTATTTGCGTGAAGTTGAAGTGGATCGCGACTTCAGTGAGGAAGATGAAAAGTACGTGGTTTGTAACGTGGCCTAGAAAGTTTCGTACATGCCTAATCCTATTTATAATATGCATAATCGGTTTAAAATATATGCTCAACCATGGAGTATATCTTGCCTAATCCGACATTAATTAAAATTTTAGTTAATAACATATATAGACTAAGTTACTTAAAATATACATGGCCTAGTATGTTGAAACTTGAAAAGTGTCTAATCCCTAGTGAATGTGCCTATCCATTTTATACTTGCACGTGCCCTGTTATATTTCGAAATATGCCTAGCCTTGTATATTATATTATGCCTAATTGAGTCTAAGATGTGCCTAACCATTGTTATATTGTTCCTAATTAAAAATGAACCTGGGTATATATATATATCTATTTATTTCGAATGTGCCTAAACGATGTTTAAATTGTGCCTAACTGTGTTTTGAGTTGCGCCTAATTTATGTCTAAACTAAGGGCTGATTAACGTAAATTAGAGATTAGAAAATAAAATATTATTTAAGTATCAATAATGCTGTTCAAAAAAAAGTGAATAACATATTAAATTTATAACTGTCATATAGCAACGGGATTGGATGAAACAAGTGATGTCAAGTCCTTATAGACGAGCACAACACGATGAAGCTGGTTCGGTCAGAGCTGGTAGCTACAGGGACTTTTAATTAAGTTAAATGCCCATTTAATTTGATTAAAACGAATGGTTTAAGCGACAAACAAATCAAGGTGAGTACAACTCACTTAGTTTTGTCCTACTTATATTTTTATAAGTCGAGTTTAATATTTGTGTGCTCTATTTGCTAATTGTTAGATGATTTGATAATTGTTTGGATGGATGCTAAATATTTATATATATATATATATATACTGTTTAAACTAAATGTTAGTTTAATTTAAATGAAATGAAATTGTTATTTTAAGATTATTACCAAATGAGGTAACTTACCGTGTTGGTTAAGTTTATAATAATATAAACGTATTATTGAAATATGGACATTTGGATTATTGTTATTGTTTGATTGTTGAATTTTATATCTATTTATTGAAATAGAAGATTGTATTTGAGGTAGCATATTTGGATGCAGGGAATACAAGTTGGAGGGATCCAACTGGATTCCTCAAGTTTATTGTTTATTTTCATATTACAATCATAGAACTGTTTAAGCAATATGATCGGATGATTGATTTGATTATTGAATGTTAAATTTAAATTCAACGTTTGTTTCATTATTAACTAATGGGCAATATTGATTGGGAAATTGACAGCAGAAGGCCTAATATCAATCCTTCTATGAATGTTGATTTACCGTCAGCTGAATCAACAGAAATGAAGTTATAAAATTAATTTAATAACTAAATATAGATTTTTAAATCTATTATATTGAATGAAGGTTTATTAAAAAGGAAATAAATATATATTATTTATTATATAAGTTTATAAGTAATTATTAAATGATTTTGTAAAGTAAATTCTTATATGTTAATAAAGTTATAAGCAGATGAGCAGAAATTAACCTAAAGGTTAAGAGTTGGGTTAATGGTTTCCAAGAGACAATTAATTGGAATTATTTAAATTGATTATATTATTGATTAATTCAAAGGAAAGACTAATTGAATGGGTTAACGAGATAACCATGTTTGAGTCGACTGACTCAACCTCTTTAACTTGGATTAATTATTAAATTAGTTGTTAATCTAATGAAATAGTTTAACAAATATTTGTTTTAATTTTAAATAAGATTTTAAAAGAAGTTAATTATTTATATCAGTTAATGATGTAGTAAATTATTTTATTAATAATAATTTTGGGGATTACATTTTAAACGGAATTCATTTAACAATGTAATCAAAGTTAGTAGGGAAATCTGATTGAATTTCGATAGGCGTTTATAAACGGATTTTATGGGGAAAACCCGAGTTTTTATAGCGAAGTTATAAAAGAAAATTTAAGCAAATGTGATAGCTTAAATATAATATTTACTTGAAATAAGTAAAAATAAATTGAGATAAAAATGGTTTTATATTAAACCTAAGTTTTATAAACGATGTTTAAAAAAAGGTGTAAGGCTAGAACGTTAAGCTTAAATTAACGTTACTTAATAGTGGGATTAAGTGAAATAAATAGAACTGAAACGAGATTTCAAAAGCGAAAAATTGTTGAGTTGATTAGAAGTGGAATAATATGGGTTGATAAGGAGTTAAGACAAGAAATTAAAGGATTGGAACCTAACTGGGATTGGTTGAGTTGAGTGATTTTTGAGTGTTAATCTGGTGTTGATTTCGATCTTCGGTATTGGTATTTAGGGGATTATTCTCTTACCAATTTACAGTCAGGGAATAATGAATGTTGAAGTATAGAAATGCATGCTAATGTTTTGAAATAATAGAAAATTAGGAAATTGGATATGCCTATAATATATTGTTCTAAAAATTAAAATAATATAGTTTTGAGAAGTGTTAACCGACATTTCATCCGGTTCCCAGAAGTACACAAGACCCACTCGACTCTACGCATCGCGTGGCACCAAAGTGTTGCGAAGACACTGAAGATTCAGGCTGAGAAGAGGACAAGTGAGAAATGGCCTCACAACCCCTCAGAATGACTCACATCGCATCATGACTGCTCGCTTCGCACCACATAAATCATGTCATTCCACCCATCGTTCCCCTCATATTGCATCCGCCAAGATGCGATGGTGATCACATCTCTTGGATGCGATGGATTCACATCCTCTAGTATGCAATGCCATCGCATCCAACGAGATGCGATAGTGCCACATCCCTCAAGATGCGATTCATTGCATCCAACGTGATGCCATGGCGCCGCATCCTTCAGGATGTGATTTCATCGCACCACTCAGGAAGCGAGGCTATCACATCTTGTGGATGCGAGGTCATCGCACCAAACGGATGCGATGTGAAGCCCATGTATGCACAACGCGTCCCTTTAGGAAGTGATATTCATATCCTTTGGGATGCGAATATCGCATCACACATGAGGGACGAGAATTTCTTTCCTGTCAAACCACGTGTGATTCGATTTCTCGGAATGCGCGATCCCGTGATGTAATTTTCTGCAGTGTGATCCCTAAATCCTACCTACTCCCGCCTAACCCTTCCACTGTAAATGCCCCCAAGCTCATTTATTACAAGGGTTGGAAAATTGGCTGATTTGACATCTCTTGAGAGCTCCAAGTGAACTCTTAATGGCATCCTTGCTTTGAGGAAGAAGAAACATAAAACTGACTTTTTCCCAACATTCATACATGACAATTATGACTCCAAATTACATGGAAATGCTTGTAATTAAATGCCTAGAAGAGGCTTATAGCTTGTAATTCATTGTTGTAAATAAAATATTAGCAACTCTTCCAAAGTGGATGTAGGCCCCTCACGGGACCGAACCACTATAAATCTACTGTGACATTTACTATTTTTATGCACTTATTATCTGTACGCGAAACTATATTCTTAAGTAATTAAAAATCTTGGGTGTTGATGACATTTTTGCAGTCAACATTCTGGTGCTTTCATTGATAGCTGATACTTGATTCTTTGTTGCACACTCCCATCTCGTTCTCGATGCGCCTTAGGTTTCTTCTCTAACATGCCGTCCGAATCCGCTTACGATGATTAAGCGAACAAAGAATACAATGATCGGTTCCTCTGCTGCAACCAAAGCTGGAACATCCCAACAACCTCAATCGGTGGATACCCCGGCCGAAATGAACATTCTTTCTTTTGGACCCCAAAGTCCCTGCGACCCAAGCACAGATTTATGTGCTCAATAAGAGTGTGAAAATACGGCTCTTGAACTCAACCAGATATTGAAAAACAATATCAACCTTATGCGTCAACTTCAAGAGAGCCAACGCATCGTCGCTCAACTTCAACTGGCTTAGAACAATCCCCGAGTGAGGGGCACTATCTCGGAAACCTCCTCCTCGAGTCTCGGGGCCCACATCAGTAGAAGAAGTTTATCCTTAACAACAACGCTGTTACCTGCTCAAATGCCCATACTAACGGTTATGACCGTGGTAATGGCTATAATAACAGAAATAAAAACAGTGATAGGACAATCGTCCCCTACAGCGGGAGGAACGCATCACCATGATCGCCCCTGGTTGTTTATTAATGATGAACTGGGACCAAGTAACCGACCCCCTCCTCGACATATCCCAACTGTAGCTGCTTAAAACTGGGGACCTGCGCTCCCGGGAACCCAACAAGTTCAAGTTCCTTCTGATCAGAATGAACGTCAACCCGCTCAGCCTCATCAACTATATGGAAACCTTAAAATTAATGTCCATGACATGGAAGAGGGTGAGCCTAACGTGCATCATAGAAGGCATCCACGGAATAGGACTCCCGAAGTTCGCCGAAACTGGATCCCGCCAGAGGATGCCCAACCTGCATGTCTCCCTGACATGATATAAAGGATCATGAGAGATATGCGAGGGAATGCCAACGACTCATGAGAATACCACTTGAGGCGTAATCCCTTCACTAGGGCTGTGCACGAAGCCGAATGGCCCCGACGCTTCAATATGCCATAAATGGCATTCTATGATGGCATGACCAATGCATGTGCCATCCTAAATCGATACGAGTGACTAATGGACTCTAGTCGGGCCACCGACACAGTAAAATGCAAGTGTTTTCTAGTTTTCTTATTAGGCACAACGTTGCTTTGGTTTTCTCGCCTTCCACTCTAATTTATCAACACCTTCGGCCAGATAGTCGCAGAGTTGGTTAGGCAGCTCAGGATGCATGTCCCGACTCGAAAGAATGCCCTTACCCTTTCCAACCTTTACTAGGTCCGTGGAGAGTCCCTTAAAATCTACCTCGAGCGATTCAATACCACCCCCTCCGATGTCGATGATACTGAACCTCTTACCATGCTCTTCCAACTAGCAAAAGGTGTCCTTCCTACCTCCAAGTTCGGAGCCTGGATCGACAGAAATCAGCATAAGACCTTAGAGATTTTCTATGAAAAATCTGGGAAGTTCATTTGTCAAGAGTACGCCAGACGTAATAGAGCTTCTCGGGGCAACCACTCCATCAACCCACAAGCTGGCACCGTCGGCGACAGTGTCAATGGAAAACAGGTCGGGGACCCCTCCGATAAGGGTAAAGGAGCAACCCCCGATAAGCGAAAGCCGAACAGCGGCAAATAAAGTGGTCGCAACAACAACCAGAACCCAGTGGATCCCGAGAAGCACGATCGCTATCAAAATTACAGGAACTACACCCTGCAGAATTGAGAAATGGAGACCATTTACTTAGAAACCTATAATATACTCCAATATAAGAAGCCCAACACAAGGGAAACCACCGACCATGAGAAAACTCTGGCAAATACTGTAGGTTCCAAGACATATACGGGCACAAAACTAACGACTATCAGCGCCTCAAAGATGCGATTGAAAAACTCATCCGCTAGAAATGCCTGGAACAGTACGTTCAAGATCTCGCTCCTCGCGAAGCAGCTACGAGCCCTCCAACGCCTACACTTCCCGCACCTACAAATGCGGCCCCAGGGCCATCTAACCAAAGGTCACATGGCATCGTAATCAATACTGTATGTGGTGGAACTCACCATACACACGAAAACTTCCGCATGATGGACGAGTATGCCAATTCTATAAAGCATGCCACCTACGAAGCTTGCTCTACTCTGGATGAGTCAGTCCCCACCGAGCTTCGGAAGACAATGCGGGATGACAACGTCTTTTGCAAGAGGGAATCCACGGGAATTGAGATCCTAACCATCGATCCTCTCATCATCTCCGCTCAGATTGGACCATCTGTCGTTCGAAGAATCCTTATTGACTAAGGGGGCTCGGTCCACATCATCTTCAAGGCGACATACGACGAAATGAAACTGGAGGACAAAGACTTGAAGCCTCACCTTTCTTCGTGGTCATTGACGTCATCGACTGGGGTCTGAATCCTCACCTTCATGGTCATTGACGTCATCTCCCCACACGTTTTCTTTGGACGTCCATTCCTTGTAGAGTTACGAGTCTATATGTTAGCATGGTCCCTCCTAATGAAGTTCCCAACAGAAAACGAAATCAGCACCATTAAAGGCGACTAAGAAACAACTAGAGATTGCTACCTCATAGAGTGGAAGAACGCGCGCAATAAGGACAAAGGCAAGCCCATGCCTCCGCCTTCTTACGCCAAGACCGTATCTGCATAGCAATCAATGGCGTTTGAGTCCTGACTCAGGCGCCACTGCCGCCTTTCCGACGATCTGGATCCAAGGGAGGACGAAGAGCCCTATTTCGAAAGGGCTACCTCGGTAGAACTAACGGTGGACGTTCCGATCAGCCCTGGCTACCCGACAAAGGTCTTGAAAGTTGGATCGCAGCTGCACCCCACAATAAAGGAAGATCTCATCGAATTATTAAGGACCAACCTCGATGTGGTCGCTTAGGCACACTCCGACATGTGTGGCATCGATCTAGGAGTCGTTTTTCATAGGCTCGCCACCAATCCCTTGTAGCTTCCAATCAAATAGAAACGTCGGGCCTTGGGGATCGAAAGGTCAACGACACTCAGAGAAGTGGTTGATGGGCTACTCAACAATGGTATTATCCAAGAAACCTATTACCCTGGATGCGTCTCCAACCCAGTCTTGGTCAAAAAAGCAAATGGCAAGTGGCGAATGGGTATCGACTTCTCCGACTTGAACAAGGCATGCCTTAGATACAGTTTCCCACTCTCGAAGATCGACTAGCTTGTCGATTCAACCGCCGGCTACCTTCTCCTATCCTTCATGGATGATTACTCTAGCTATAATAAGATTCCAATGTATCTCCCTGACTAGGATCATACTTCTTTCATAACTGACCTCGGGCTCTACTGCTATCTCATCATTCCCTATGGTATTTAAAATGCTAGAGCCACCTACCAACTATTGGTTAACCGCATTTTCAAAGACAAGATGAGAAGGTCCATGGAGGTATACGTGGACGATATGCACGTGAAATCAAGGAATTCGAACGACCACGTCCGTGACCTTTTCAAAATGTTCGATGTCCTCCGCCAATATGGCATGAAACTCACTCTCTTGAAATACTCTTTTAGTGTTGCATCGGGAAAATTCTTGCGTTTCATTATCAATTCGCAAGGCGTCAAAGCCAAACCATATAAGATTAAAACTATCCAAGATATTCAGGCCCCTAAGAGCATCAAGGACGTTCAGAGCTTAAACGGGAAGGTCGCCGCTTTAAGTCGATTCATCTCTAAAGTGTAACACCCACCGTCCGTTAATGTCACTCACAAAGGGAATGCATTAAGTTTCGTGGAGCGTTTTAAGTAAATAGAACGGAATATTACAAGACGGATAAAGTAGTACTCGAAAAATTTATAACTTTAATGCAGCGGAAACAGAAATAGGTTTGGTTACACCTTCAAAACAACAAAACCAAGTACATAATATCAGTTTTGTACAAAAGCCTTCAGAGTACATAATTTTAAATCCATAACCCCCAACAGAAAATGCCATAAGTAGAATCAAAGCCAAGCAATACATCTTTCAACTTCAAGCTGGAAGAAAGAGACATCTGAACTAAGCTTGAGTATTTCCTCCCTGAGAACCTAGGGGGAACGGAAGAAAAGAATCGAAATAAACTAGGTCAGACATTAGTCTGGTGAGTCCAGTAACTTTAACAATGTAATCATTAAAGTAACAGGATAAGAACATAAACTGGAAAGTAAGAAATGACTGTACATAAACATGCATGACAAGGTAGGCAAGATGAATAAGATAAACGTTGACTGTGCTTCCAATCACTATAGTATAATTACTACATTGCACCAATGCTAATTACACCGCACCAATACTAATCCCATGCTGAAAGTTGATCCCCATCTTGTAATTGGTAGTCCTCAAGCATAACATCTGGTAAGAGGTATCCACCCCATACAATCCTTGACAGCCTACTTGCCCATACTAAATACTAGATGTCCCCACACTACCCCTTATCGTTTAATCGATCGGCTCCTTAACTCGTATGTATTTATTACTTGTGTCATTCAGCCCCGCTTGTTTGTAGATACCTGTGTTGATCCCACCATGGGGTGTATCAATCCCTATGATGGCAACCCGACACAATTCAAGATGCACTGTGTATGACTACTGATGCCCAGTGCCTACTTTTTCCACTCCGTAGCATGTGCATGCCCATACTCCATCGGAACCTACACTGACGCACCACCCGCCGCTATTTTGACCGCTTATAATCAGCCTAGTAATCGTGCCCCACCCTGCCTAGTTCAGGGTACCGTGATACATCTATGTGGGTTACTGCTAAAATGGGTCCATGTTACTAGGGTTTCCTAATCAACATGTTATAATGGTTAAGTGTTCTTAATTTAACCTAACCCCATCCATCTGTTTTAATTAACATGTTGTATTGGTTAAGTGTCGCCTATTCATATGTTACTTAACATTTCCACTGATTCACGCATATTTATTTAACGGTTAAGTTTGTGGGCCTATATATACTAATATTACCCACCTACCCAAGATTTACTTAACATTTCACTTATCAAGTCCATATGTATTATTAGTTAAGCTTGCCTTCACCCTATCCACTTTGTTCATGTAACATTGGTTAAGTTGCCTTCTTACCTATGTTAACTTAACCCCACCCACCTAACTCGTTTAGGTATCATATTCAGCATTAATTAGTTATTAATGCACAGACCTCTCACATTAAGTCGATCACTTGTGGCCGCTGGATATGCCGGGTGGTTCCGGGCAGACTTCCACCACAAGCCAGACTTAACCTCGTGTCTAAGCATCTAATTTACGCCTTTGACCTCTCACATTAGACTGCAGTTTGCGGTTGTTGGATATGCCAGGCGGTTCCGGGCAGTCTTATACCGCAAACCAAGTCTAACCTCGTGTCTTAGGCGTTCATCTTTTAGCCAATTTACATATTTACTGTCCAAGTCTAGATTTATATGTAAATTATCCATAAGTGTGGTCAATTCAAGTTATGCCACATTTACTTGTTATGCCCAAAATTACTTAATTAAGTTATACCTAATTCCCCGTGTTTCAACCGCATGTACAACAAGGTCCAAAAATAAAACGGAGAGGGATAGAGGAGAAACACAAGAATTAATATAAGGAACAAAATAGGCATGTAAAGGTGTACCCAACTCAAGAACCATGTTTCCAATAGGCATGTCGTACATTAACAATAAGTATGGCTAAACTGAGCAAGTTATATCATAGGCATAAAGATTCGATAGAATTGAACATAAAAGAATAACCAATTTGGTGTACAACATGGTAGTTTCCATTGTATCAATCACAACAGTCTCATTGGCGTAGGTATTTCAGATTTGACAAAAGGATAAGCATGAATCAGAATTGATTATCTTACAATTAGGCATAGTTCTAGATTCGATTCATTACAAGTCATGATTCCTATTACATGTTCCAAATCTGAGAAATAACTGAACTTACCAAATTATCACAAGTTTACACCCAAACCCATTTACGTCAAGTTTCATGTTTGCTTATTATATATAATTTTTCCCAATCCATAGCCATCATCAATTTATGCTTTTTTTTACAAATCACATGTCATTCAACATTTCCCCAACGTTTTCCCCATCATTCAAGCGTTATACGTGTGCGAATTTCGCATAATATATTAGGCTCGAAGTTAGCCTAACTCATAAAAAGAAAAAGGAAAAAGAAAGAGGGAAAAGAATCATGGTATCAAAATAGGCATAAATATATGAGCATGAATAGACATGAACTGATAGAATTGATCAGAAAAGCATAGGTTATGAATCAAAAAAGATGACAACTTGCAAATTTGATAAGATCCATTACAAGCATAATCATATGATCCTTATTTACCACTTGTCATAATCACTTTAGTTTAATTATCTTGTGAAAGCTACATGAACTCATAGATATTAAGAAAGAAGAGAAGATCTGGAATCTGATTCCTGAAGTTGACAAGCTAATCCATTGATGTAGGCTTTGATCTTTATCTTTAACCTTGAATTTGATTTCTAGTTTGGGGAAAATGGAGGCTAGGCTAGCTTAGAGATGGACAACATGACGATTTCATAGAATAGGGTTATGAGGTTTAGGATTAAGGTTTGATGTGATTATATATGAGTATAGAATTAATTTGAGCCCTTAGATCAACCTAGGATCCATCCAAACCATCCAGTCCAAGAAAATGCGTCATCAGACCAATTAGAAGTCGCCATGTAGCCCTACAACTCAGAAAATCGTCACTGTCTAGAACAGTCAGCAGGGGTCGACCCCTACAGGGGTGGTCGACACCTATGTCGACACCCCAATAGGGGGGTCGACACTTGTGTCGACACCCCTTAAGGGGGGTCGACACCCTTTGGCAGGAATTTTCCCGCCCACTTCCTTTCGCTGGTCTGAATTCGACTTTTGATTTATTAATTATTTATTTAATTATGATTTTAACTCAAATCTTCTAACCTCCATAACTTCTTCATATGGAATCCGATTTACGCAAACTCGGACTCTATCTCAAGCAAAATTCCGAGACGAACGCAATGGCGTAACCCCTTTCACCTAATTATTCTTCAAAAAATTAGGTGTTCTTAAATTTGTTAATTTAAATATTTAAAATTACGAGGTGTTACATTCTCCCCTCCTTAAAGGATTTCGTCCCCGAAATCTCCAAGTCAAGAAGAATGTATATCTTACCATCCAACATCCATCTACTCAACCATTCAATCACATGCATCCATTGCCCTTAAAAAGGTTTCTAATGCTTTTCATGAACATATGCATAGTGTGTGTATATGTCTTTACCCAAATGCAAAATCAGGCGGTCTACTGATTCAGTAGACCTCCTTAATGCAAATCATGATAGTGCCATGCATCCATTATGTATGCAAAAGAACCCTATTGATACATATCATTCATATATGAGTGCACAACTGTACATTCATACAAATGCAACATCCATATGATAACACATCAAGTTTCAACCCATATACAAATACATATATGCATATGCAATATGAAAGTGACTAAGCCGATCTAGTGCCTAATGCGTGTGTAAATGCATCCACGAGCAACCACTAGCAAACACTTTCATCCACTTGCATCCACCAAACATAACATGTCTCAAATACATGTTTACAACCATAGGAATTTCCTATCTAAAGATCGAGGATGTAAACGAGAGGACATACTAAACGATAGAACAAGTATAAACAAAGTGGTAGAAAAAGGAGAAGTTAAGAACATATCCTCACAAAAGGATAGGGTAAGACGCACGATTCATGTCTTCTGTCTCCCAAGTCGCGTCTCCTTAATCATCTCCCCATTGGATTTTAACCGACATGACCTCTCTGTTGCGTAACTTCTTGATCTCTAATCCAAGGATGCATGCAGAAGCTCGTCTAATTATGGCATCTCGCTCCACTTCCACTTCTCTAAGCATGCACCGCTCCACTACTTCCGCGGTATCATGTAAACACTTCTGCAAATACGACATGAGAAACACGACATGAACACTACTAAGCTTCTCCAGCAACTTCACTCTGTACGCCATCTGTCCAATCCTCTCTGTAATGGAAAAGGGTCCTACAAACCTTTGTGCTAATTTCCCTGCAGCTCCAAAGCAAACTACGTTCCTCAATGGCGACACTTTGACAAAAACCATGTCCCCTACATCAAACTCAAGATCGGTCCGTCTCTTTTCAGCATATGATTTTTGTCGGTCCTGTGCCGTCTTCATTCGCCTTCGAATCAAGTCTATCTTCTCCGAAGTCTCCCTAACCATGTCGGGCCCAAGCAAAATCTTATCCGTAGATTCCCACCAACAAGTTGGTGATTGACACGGTCGTCCATAAAAACCCTAATACTAGCTTAATAAATGTTGTTATAAGCGAACTCCACATATGGAAGGTGCTCTTCTCATGTCCCTCCAAAACCTGGGATACATAATCTCAAAAAGATCTTCAAGGATTCTATTCACCCTTTCTATCCGTCCATCCGTCTGTGGATGATACGTGACGCTCAAACATAACTACGTACCTACCGCCTTTTGCATGTCACCTTTTCCTCTTGCATTGAAAACTGCTCCAAGCCTTGTCCCGCAAGCACCGGTATATATTATGAATGGTTTGCTCCCATCTAGCAAAGTCAAAACTGGGGCTAATATCTTCGCAAAGTCCTTAATGAATTTCCTATAGTAGCCCGTCAACCCTAGAAAGCTTCTTACTTCCGTTGCTTTTCTAGAAACCTTCCAATCTTGGATTGCCACCACCTTCGTAGGGTCCACTGCTATCCCTTCCTTAGAGACCATGTGTCCTAAGAACCTCACTTCTTTCCTCCAAAAATGACATTTGGAGAACTTAGCTTTGATTTGATGCGCTCGTAGGGTCTCTAAGACTTCCCTAGATGTAGGGCATGCTCTTCCTCGCTTCTAGAGAAAATCAAAATACCATCCACAAAGACTACCACAAAATTGTTTAGAAACTCCCTAAACACCCTACTCATCAAGTCTACGAAATATGCGGGTGCATTCGTCAAACCAAAAGGCATGACGAGCCACTCGAAGAAACCGTCAGGAGCCCTAAAAGCAGTATTATCTATGATGTCCTCAGCCGCCCTTAGCTGATGAAATCCTATAGGTAAATCCAACTATGAGAAAACCGAAGCGCCAACCAACAGATCGAACAAGTCATCTATCCTCGGCAATGGGTGTCTGTTCTTCTTCGTGAGCTTGTTCAGTTCCCTATAGTCCACGCACAATCTAAGTGAACCATCAACCTTCGTAGACAAAAACAACTGGAGCACTCCATTCTGAAATACTTCTTCTTATGAACCCTTCCTCGAAGTAGCTCTCCTACTTGCTTATTGAGTTCCCTCCTCTCTCTCGGATCCATGTGGCCCACTGGTAATGCAACTGGCTTTGCATTATCTACTAAGTATATACGGAGGTCTATCTCATGCCTCGGGGTTAAACCCTGAACCTCATCAAAGACGTCACCATACTCATGGACTATACGAACAGATTTCAAATTATCGATGGATGTGTCAAGTGATTCTAGGTAGCTAAGCATCACCAGACCTCAAGGATCACAAGAAATATCAAGGGTCTTTCCACAACGAGTCAACAGTCTAACTACCCTCCTTTCGCAGTCTAGGATGGCACCATACCTGGCTAGCCAATCCTTTCCTAGAATCAAGTCGTAGCCCATGAAACCAATAACGTAGGCATTGCATTCAAACCCAACACCCAAGATAGACACTCTCAAATCCCAACAAAGCATAGATAAATGAGCCGAACCACCAATAGGATTTGAGACTACAACGGGATCCACAACTAGACTATTATTTAGGTGCAGTGTTTCAACTAACGAAGCAGATACAAACGAGTGTGAAGCACCAGAATCAAACAAAGTTCGAACATGATGTTCAAAAAGGAAAAATCAAACTTTCAACAAAAACGTTTCTATCTCTCTCCTATCCTGGTGCCATGAGAGCATGAACCTGTCCTCCGGAAGTAGGTCCTGTCCTCTGCCCTTGCCCTTGTCCATGCCTCCTCGGGCAGTCTTTAATCAGATGTCCTGCCTCATCGCAATGAAAACAACCAGGCTTCCTCCTACAGTCCTTAATTATATGGCCCGTTGTACCACAATAAAGGCACCTTCTTTTGTCATGGGGTTAATTTTCCACTTTTCTCCTTTACCTTCTTCGTGGATTAAAGCCATATCAACAAATTCCTCATCCTTGGGTTGTGCTCCTTAGCCTAAACTCCCTCATCGACCAAGCAGCTAGCTGAACATTCCTTCCATCGTCTATCTCAAAGATACCAAACGAGTCCTCCCCTTCCCCGAGCCAATTCTAGCTTTGACAAACGACTCAGTCCTATGAAACGGTTTTCCGCCCATCGCACGAAAGTCCTTACATATCTTAGAGAAAGCATCTACACGTGGGGAAAGAGACTCAAGAAGGAAAGAGGAAGAGATTCGAAACAAAGGATCGAAAGAAAGATATATGGCTTTTGGGGATTATGTTTTTCATAATAAACCTTTCTCTTGAAAACTCCTTCTTTAAAACAAGTTTTTTTTTAAATAATTCTTTATAAAAATGCTTTTTAAAACGGTTTTCAAAATATTTTATCTGTTCTGTTAACCTTCAGCTCTGATACCAAGTGTAACACCACACGACCATTAATGTCACTCACAAAAGGAATGCATTAAGTTTCATGGAGCGTTATAAGTAAACAGAATGGAATATTACAAGACGGATAAAGTAGATTTTGAAAAATTTATAACTTTATCGCAGAGGAAACAGAAATAGGTTTGGTTAAACCTTCAAAACAACAAAACCAAGTACATAATATCAATCTTGTACAAAAGCCTTTAGAGTACATAATTTTAAAGCCATAACCCCCAACAGAAAATGCCATAAGCAGAATCAAAGCCAAGCAATACATCTTTTAACTTCAAGCTGGAAAAAAGAGACATCTGAACTAAGCTTGAGTATTTCTTCCCTGAGAACCTGGGGTGGGGGGGGGGGGACGGAAGAAAAGAGGAGAAACGAACAAGGTCAGACATTAGTTTGGTGAGTCCAGTAACTTTAACAATATAATCATTAAAGTAACAAGATAAGAACATAAACTGGAAAGTAAGAAATGACTGTACATAAACATGCATGATAAGGTAGGCAAGATGAATAAGATAAACGTTGACTGCGCTTCTAATCACTATAGTATAATTACTACACTGCACCAATGCTAATTACACTGCACCAATACTAAATACACCGCACCAATACTAATACCATGCTGAAAGTTGATCCCCATCTTGTAATTGGTAGTCCTCAGGCATAACATCTGGTAAGAGGTATCCACCCCATACAATCCTTGACAGCCTACTTGCCCATACTAAATACTAGATGTCGCCACACTACACCCTTATCGTTTAATCGATCGGCTCCTTAACTCGTATGTATTTATTACTTGTGTCATTCGGCCCCGCTTGTTTGTAGATACATGTGCTGGTCCCAATATAGGGTGTATCAATCCCTATAATAGCAACCCGACACAATTCAAGATGCACAGTGTATGACTACTGATGCCCAGTGCCTGTTTTTTCCACTCCGGAGCACAAGCACGCACGTACTCCGTCGGAACCTACACTGATGCACCACCCGCCGCTATTTTGACCGCTTATAATCAGCCTAGTAATCGTGCCCCACCCTGCCTAGTTCAGGGTACCGTGATACATCTATGTGGGTTACTGCTAAAATGGGTCCATGTTACTAGGGTTTCCTAATCAACATGTTATAATGGTTAAGTGTTCTTAATTTAACCTAACCACATCCATCTGTTTTAATTAACATGTTGTATTGGTTAAGTGTCGCCTATTCATATGTTACTTAACATTTCCACTGATTCACGCATATTTATTTAACGGTTAAGTTTGTGGGCCTATATATACTAATATTACCCACCTACCCAAGATTTACTTAACATTTCACTTATCAAGTCCATATGTATTATTAGTTAAGCTTGCCTTCACCCTATCCACTTTGTTCATGTAACATTGGTTAAGTTGCCTTCTTACCTATGTTAACTTAACCCCACCCACCTAACTCGTTTAGGTATCATATTCAGCATTAATTAGTTATTAATGCACAGACCTCTCACATTAAGTCGATCACTTGTAGCCGCTGGATATGCCGGGCGGTTCCGGGCAGACTTCCACCACAAGCCAGACTTAACCTCGTGTCTAAGTATCTAATTTACGCCTTTGACCTCTCACGTTAGACTGCCGTTTGCGGTTGTTGGATAACCAAGTCTAACCTCGTGTCTTAGGCATTCATCTTTTAGCCAATTTACATATTTACTGTCCAAGTCTAGATTTATATGTAAATTATCCATAAGTGTGGTCAATTCAAGTTATGCCACATTTACTTGTTATGCCCAAAATTACATAATTAAGTTATACCCAATTCCCCGCGTTTCAATCGCACGTACAACAAGGTCCAAAAATAAAATGGAGAGTGATAGAGAAGAAATACAAGAATTGACATAAGGAACAAAATAGGCATGTAAAGGTGTACCCAACTTAAGAATCATGTTTCCAATAGGCATGTTGTATATTAACAATAAGTATGGCTAAACTGAGCAAGTTATATCATAGGCATAAAGATTCGATAGAATTGAACATAAAAGAATCACCAATTTGGTGTACAACATGTTAGGTTCCATTGTATCAATCACAATAGTCTCATAGGCATAGGTAATTCAGATTTGACAAAAGGATAAGCATGAATCTGAATTGATTATCTTACAATTAGGCGTAGTTCTAGATTCGATTCCTTACAAGTCATGATTCCTATTACATGTTCCAAATCTGAGAAATAACTGAACTTACCAAATTATCACAAGTTTACACCCAAACCCATTTACGTCAAGTTTCATGTTTGCTTATTATATACAATTTTTCCCAAACCATAGCCATCATCAATTTATGCTTTTTTTTACAAATCACATATTATTCAACATTTCCCTAACTTTTTCCCCATCATCAAGCGTTATACGTGTGCGAATTTCGCATAATATACTAGGCTCGAAGTTAGCCTAACTCATAAAACGAAAAAGGAAAAAAGAAGAAGGAAGAGAATCATGGTATCAAAATAGGCATAAATATATGAGCATGAATAGGCATGAACGGGTAGAATTGATCATAAAAGCATAAGTTATGAATCAAAAAAGATGACAACTTGCAAATTTGATAAGATCCATTACAAGCATAATCATATGATCCCAATTTACAACTTATCATAATCACTTTAGTTTAATTATCTTGTGAAAGCTACATGAACTCATAGAGATTAAGAAAGAAGAGAAGATCTGGAATCTGATTTCTGAACTTGATAAGCTAATCCGTTGATGTAGGCTTTGATCTTTATCTTTAACCTTGAATTTGATTTCTAGTTTGGGGAAGATGGAGGCTAGGCTAGCTTAGAGATGGACAGCATGACGGCTTCATAGAATAGGGTTATGAGGTTTAGGGTCAAGGTTTGATGTGATTATACAGGAGTATAGAATTAATTTGAGCCCTTAGATCAACCTAGGATCCATCCAAACCATGCAGTCCAAGAAAATTCGTCATCAGGCCAATCAGAAGTTGCCACGTAACCCTACGACTCAGAAAATCGTCACTGTCCAGAACAGTCAGCTGGGGTCGAACCCTACTAGGGGGGTCGACACCTATGTTGACACCCCTTAAGGGGGGTCGACACCCTCTGGCGGTAATTTTCGCGGCCACTTCCTTTCGTTGGTTTGAATTCGAATTTTTATTTATTAATTATTTATTTAATTCTGATTTAAACTTAAATCTTCCAACCTCTATAGCTTCTTTATACGGAGTCCGATTGATGCAAACTCGGACTCTATCTCAAGCAGGATTTCGAGATGAATGCAATGGCGTAACCCGTTTCACCTAGTTCTTCTTCTAAAAATTAAGTGTACTTAAATTTGTTAATTTTAATATTTAAAATTATGGGGTGTTACATAAAGCCACCGACAAGTGCATCCCCTTTTTTGACATGCTCAGAAAGGGGAAGTGCAACTTCGTATGGACATCAGAATTCATTGCTGCATTCAATGACCTCCTGAATCACTTAGAAAGACCACCTATCTTATCAAAACCTTTAGATCATGAGGACTTATATGTTTATTTGGCTGTTTCCATGCAGGTAGTCACCTCAGCGCTCGTGCATATTGAAGACCATGTCCAACAACCCGTTTACTACATTAGAAAAAGGTTGACAGGAGGATAAAAGCACTATCTTAAGCTTGAAAAGTTGGCCTATTACCTGCTAATCTCTTCCCCGAAGCTATGGCCTTACTTCTAATCTCATCCCATAAAAGTCTACACTGACCAGCCGCTACGACAAGTCCTGAAGTGACCTGAGGCATCTGGACGATTCCTGAAGTGGAATATCGAATTGAGTTAGTTCGAGATCACATTCATTCCTTGCCGAGCCCTTCTCGGACTAGCCCTAGCGGATTTCATAGCATAGCTCACCATTCCGGAAGAGCCTCCTCCGAAAGACATCGAAGCTCCAGACATTCATCGGAAACTGTTCGTGGATGGATCCTCCAACGACCATTCTACTGGCGTCGGGGTCGTACTCATAACTCCCGGGGAACACTCAATATGGTATGCCTTGAAACTCGACTTTCCCGCTACTAACAACGATGTGGAGTACGAAGCCTTAATTACTGGACTCAGAATTACAATCGAACTTAACATCAAGGCCATTCAGGTTTACTCTAATTCACAGCTCATCGTCCGCCAGGTACAGGGAGAGTACGAAGCCAATGGGGAATGACTCGCTCCCTATCTTTCTCAGGTTCGTGAATACCTAACCAACTTCGGTCATTACGTCATCACACACATAGCACGAGGAAAAAATGAGCAAGCAGATTTGCTAGCCAAGCTGGCAAGCTTTGTGGATGCGCAGCTTATGGGGCTGGCCCTAATCGAAGTACTCGACTCTCTGAGCATCAATCAAATGTAGACCAATTCAACGACGATAATGGAGACCAAATCCGAGCTTGAGTCTTGGATGACACCGACCATGAACTACTTATAGCGTGGGATCCTCCCCTGTCGGTACAGAGACAGACGAGCACTCACCCGCAGATCATCTCGCTACATCATCCTAGATGGGTTGCTCTATCGAAGGGGATTCTCTGTTCCATTACTCAGTAGTGTAGCCCACAATTCCACCAACCGCATGTTGCTCGATATACATGAAGGTGAATGCGGCGACCACATTGGGGGCAAAATATGGCCAAGAATGTTCTCCGATATGACTACTTCTAGCCAACACTCGACCAAGATGTTGCGGGCTATGCCCGCAAGTGCGATAAATGCCAGCGTTTCTCAGAGATCCCAAGAGCCCCGTCTACCGGGCTAACGCAAATGGTCAGTCCTTGGTTGTTCGCCATGTGGGGATAGATATCATCTGGAGCCTTCCAATGGCCAGGGGGATCGCTGCGTCATCGGCAGGGATCGCTACGTCATCAGCGCGGTTGATTACTTCACCAAATGTGTAACGACCCGGTTTTTAGTGACTTTGTTTATCGCCATAAACTCAATGACGACTAACCAAGCATCGAAAAATACCGGATGGTTAATGAAAGAAACTAGAGGGTGAGGAAAGATAAGATAGAAACTTAGAATAGAAGAAGAAGAAGAAGAACAAACAACATCAGAGTAAACACGAATCTCACAACGGAACGATTAAGGTATAACATAACTTTGAAATAAAAGATTGTACTTGAATATGCATATCATTATCAAGTACAACACTTACAACACAACGGAATAACAATAGCTATATAAAATCCTGAAGCCTCCTGCTCCAGCTCTTCAAGTATTTGTAAATCCCGACTACTTGACAGCCCGTACAAAATTGGGCACCCAAGAGTTTAGGGAAAACAAAATAAAATAAATTCTGGATCAGTCATGGGACTGGTATGAGTAAAACAGTTTAAAACAGTTTGAGCAACAAAACGATATCTTATAAGACCACGCCGTATAATGGAACGGGTTTTTCCCTTATGAGAATCCAAAATATCTTTATATCAAAAACCTTTTGATATTATAATAATGTCTATCAACCACAATATAATAATCATCTAGTAGAAACGCTTTCATCTCACGTTCTACATATATAGTATACAATCAAAACCGCAAGCATGTATTGGGTAATGGATTTCCAACGATGACAAGGTATGGAACCACCTTTCGCTAGTGTACCACTAGAGAGGAATACACTGGGTTCAACAAGAACATCTTTCAACCCGGCCACACATGACCGACCACTCATTTCACTTTAGTGTATCGAATGTATATCACCAACGGTTGGGATCAACAACCATTTCCCGAATGGGACAACATCGACAATAGATTTTTAGAAGTAAATGAAATTCTAGATTAGGTGATTATACACCCTAATAGGTGCGACCTACATAGCCATGCTGTCTGCCTAATTTCTGTCATTTCCCGGTTGTGAGGTTAGAAGCTATGCTTATCTCTGACAGATCACACGTTTATTCACTTTGAATGTCACATCGTCATACCCTCCAAATCACAAATTGATTTCCCCAAAAATACCATGGGTATACAGCAAAGAGAAACATATTCCTCCACCACCAAACGTAAATACGTTTGAAGAGATCAACTTACGCGATCTATTAAATATACTTTGTCAGACATTCTTCCATACAGGTCGTCCTGGGACTGGACAAACCGAAGGCACTATTCAGTACAACCATCTTAGGCAATCTTTACCTAAGATTTATACAATAGCCCTTGCACTTTACTCCGTCTTCAATTATCTTTGGCATATATGATTCGCAACGCTTATGCCAATACAGAGTGGTTCTTCGGATAATAATCCAACCGGTCTCTCCATATTAACAACGTTAAAATGGTCAAAAACTTCGATAGTTGGTGAGTTAACTATCAAAGAAAAACACGTGTGCAAACAACGATATCATTTCCAGATGGAAATCAGATCGATCAATCATCATTTAACATTTATCTCCTTAGTTCATTAATTTACTTATCTCCTGTTTCCATATATTCTAAATTCTTATTTCTCTATTTTCAGAAAACATTTCTGATTCTTGTTTGGAAAACATTTCCAAAACTCCTTCAATATCAAACCTTACCATTCCTTAGTTAAGAAGGAAGTCAATCAAGTTGGGGTATAATTACCTCTCAGACCTTAACTGAACAACGTTTTAACTTCGAAATAGTCAAAGTTTATCCTTTAAATCTTTAACAAACTTCCTTACGAAACTCTCGGATTCTATTTACGAATCCCCTTCCTTTACAGAAACATTGGTTATAACGATAACGTTATAATCCCTACTTTCGAAATATCTAACTTCCATTACAACTTTTATTCTTTAATGTGAATATATAAATAAACACTTGATTTATAAATAAATAAATCTTGATTTAAACACTGCAAAGTATAAGTACTTTCCCGAATTCGATATAATCGAATTCGACGATTAACTCTCTTCGAATAACTAATATTCGATTTACTCACTTCGAATAACTAATATTCGATTACTCTTTCTTTCGAATAACTTATATTCGATTAATCTCCTTTCGAATAACTATATTCGATAATCTCACTTTCGAATAACTAAATTCGATTAACTCCTTTCGATTAAACTAATCAATAACTCCTTTCGAATAACTAAATTCGATTAACTCCTTTCGATTAACTCCTTTCAATTAAACTAATCGATAACTCCTTTCGAATAATTAAATTCGATTAACTCCTTTTAACTTGATTCGAATACTAATATTTGATAACTCCTAATTCGACTAACTCTAATCGATTTATTCTAATTCGATTATCTCTATTTAATTTCCCTATTGGTTAATTCTAACTCTAACTGGTTAACTCCAACTAATCAACTCTAACTGGTCAACCCTAATTGATTAACTCTAACTGGTTAACTCTAACTGATCAACTCTAACTGGTTAACTCTAATTGATTAACTCTAACTGATTAACTCTAACTGATCAACTCTAACTGGTTAACTCTAATTGATTAACTCTAACTGGTTAGCTCTAACTGATCAACTCTAACTGGTCAACCCTAATTGATTAACTCTAACTGGTTAACTCTAACTGATCAACTCTAACTGGTTAACTCTAATTGATTAACTCTAATTGGTTAACCCTAACTGGTTAATCGTAATTCGTTTACTCTATTCGATTAACTCTAATCGAATAACTAATATTCGATTAACTCTTTTGAGTTAACTCCTTTGATTTATTGCTAATAAATCTTCCTTTATTCCATTTATTCTCTAAATAAATATTCCTTTATTCCTTTTATTCTCTAAGTAAATATTCCTTTATTCCTTTATTCTACTCATTTTCTATTTGTAAATGTTTTACAAATATTTCCTTTTAATCTTTATTTATTCCCTTTTCAATTCTATTTGTAACTGTTTTACAAATATTTTCTTTTTATCTTTATTTGTAAATGGTTTACAAATATTTTCTTTTAATCTTTATTTATTTCCTTTTATAAATATCTCTTATATTCTTTCTATTTATTATCCCAATAAATATTCCTCTTTATAAAATCCTTTGATTTTATAAATAAATTCTCCTTTATAAAATCCCTTGATTTTATAAATAAATTTCTCTTTAACAAATTCTAATTCATTTTTATAAACAAATATCCCTTATATAAAATCCTTTGATTTTATAAATAAATTTCCTTTTAACTGATATCTTATTCTATTTATTTAACAAATAAATATTTCCTTTATCTTCCTATTTATTTAACAAATGAATATTTCTCTTTCGATTCCATTTGTAAGTGTTTTACAAATATCCCCTTTTCGATTCTCTTTGATTTTATAATTAATTTCTTTTATAAAATCCTTTTTCCTTTTATATATAAAATCCATTGATTTTATATAACTAATTTATTTTCAAAATATACTTTGAAAATCCCCTTTTGGTATCCCAGTATTTCTTACGGTATTTAACCTACCATTTAACAATGATAAATATCGTCCAACCACACATAATCAACAACAGATTACATATCGCATCAGATATCGCAATATATGAATAACAGTAAAATAAATGTTGAGGAGTCCAGTTGGATTCCTCCAACCTGTTTCCCTGCATCCACAAATGTTAAACAATATAATAACATCGATTTCACTTCGATATGAAATATTTTGATAAACAGAATTGATATTTGATTAACGATATATATAAATATCGTTATCTATAATTTCAACCAATACATATGCAATTCAACCAAACAGTTAACACACATCAATCAACAGATAATTATCAGTTCTAAATATGCGTTAGAAAAATATAACTGTTTAGAGTTGGTGAGTTTTACTCACTTTGGCAGTTCATCGTTAAAGAACGATAAACTATTTGTTTGATTTGAATCAAACAATTCATTTTGCCATAAATTCATACGAGCCCCAATCCACTTCCAGTCAGCTTCATTGTGAAGCTCTCGTCCATATGGTCCCACCGCAACTTAATCTGATATCGTATGTAGAAGTTATGACGTTTTAAAGTTAATACAATTTTAAACTAAAATAAAACATGATTTATATTTCAACCAGGCCTTAACCTTTATTAGCCAGCCCATCCTCACTTCTGCTAACCCAGACCCATCGAAATCCTTCTTCCCCAATATTACTTCAGACCGTATCCTCTTCTCGCCAACACCATAGCCGACATTTGCTCCACCCGTTGACCATCACCGCTTCGCCGATCAACAATCTGAAACCACCATTAAACTCCACTGCTCCTCCTCTTCCATCACCACCCACGAGATTCCAGTCCGCACCCCAAATCCAAAATCCGTCGTTGAGCACAAGGCTACAGATACCGACCCTTTTCACGATCGAAATCCACCAAAGAACGCGGCCAAGTGCCATTTACCTCCCTGAACCAACATACGATGCTCAAAATACGATTACTACTTCAACTTTGCCAAAATCACTAACCCTAGTCGCATGCTAGAATACTGGTAGCGAAATAAATAGCTTCGAGCCATGAAAAACCGATACCAAAATGATGAGCATCTCACTGGCAATCCAAAAATATACACTACTTGATTTATAGGATTTTAAATGATTTCATTTTGAATTTTGTAGTTGGGTTTTCTTATGGTATCGCTGGAAAAAATTGACGGCGGCTCAAAGAAGGTTTTATAACGGGAATCAACTTTTTGTGTGGTTGAAACGATGAATGGTGGCCTTGTTAAGATCCACACAATTTTTAGGATATTTAATTTTAATATTTTATTGATTTTTTTATACTGTATTTTCCTTCAAAAAATCCATGTGATCACACACGATACCCAAAAATCACGAAAACTGGCACGTAGCTATAGTTCGACATTACGGTCCCAACGAAACTGGTTTCATCGATTTCCGACTCCGTTTGCTCACACAGCGTACTTTTAAAGGTCAAATTATCGACTGTATTTCACTTTAAAAATCGGTACGGCCACATACTGACTTCAAAAATCACGGAAATTGAAATCTAACAATAATTTGACATTACGGATCCAACAAAATTGATTTCGTCGAATTCTAAGGTCGTTTGCAAAACTAGCTATTTTTAAAGCTCTAAATAACCCTTTTAAATATATAAATATATTTAAAAACATTTAAATTCAATATTTAAAAATATATATTATCATATATATTCACAACAAAATACCACACAGCTCTAGAATATTCCTATATGAATTTCTAGCTCAATATTTAAATCCTGATTAAATCGATATTCGATTTATAATGACATTTCTTTTTAAAATATAAATAATTCCTTTATAAATTATAAAGGAATTCCACAACGACTTTTCTAAAATTTGATTTGGACATAAATCAAAATCTACACGACGAAATCTCAATTTTTCTCTTCTACTAGAAAAATATACTCCACCAGCTCCCAACGTTTCTTGTTTCACCGAAATCCGGCTTAAAACGAATCCTGTACATTCAGTTGAAGTTCAAATCGCCAAATTACGAACTGTAGCGCCATTTCAAGCTATTTTTAATTATAATATAATTATACGTTCAAACTTCGTTCAAATAATATATTCGTTATTATAATTCAACTCTAAACTGAATTATATACTTTGAATTGTTCAGTTCACACAATATTATGAATTCCACTAATTCTGATATTTCTGAATTAAATATATTATTTAATTATTATTTAAATTAAATATTCAATATTATTCAATTAAACAAATCTTTAAATTACCCAACCATTATTTTAAATAATTAAATTAATTAATTAACTATTCGACCGAAAAATACGGGTCGTTACAAAATGGGTGGGAGCCGAAGCTTTCGCTACAATTACCCCCAAGAAAGTAATCAATTTCGTCATTTGCAATATCATTACCTGCTGTGGAGTCCCTCAATCCATCATCTCTGAAAACGGAACCCAGTTCGAGAGTGCAGAGTTCAAGAATTTCTGTCGACTACATAATATTGAAAAGAGATTCTCAGTAGTGGCTCATCTACAGGCCAACGGACAAGTCGAGGCTGTCAACAATGTGATCAAATCCATTATCAAGAAGCTTCAGGAAAAGGCTAAAGGCTTATGCGCAGATGAGCTCCCCCTGGCCCTTTGAGCCTACTGGACCACCCATAAGTCAGCGACTATCAACACGCCATTCGTCCTTGCCTATGGATCCAAATTCTCCATTCCCATTGAGCTAAAGCTTAAGTCCTATCGAGTTAGTTATTGCGAATCCGAAGACCAATTAGGACTTGCTCTTAGAGTCACTCGACTTGCTTGAAGGAAAAGGAGCGAAGCTGAACTTAGAGCTACTGCTCAGCACCAACGAGTTACCTGATATTTCAATTCCAAAGTTCGCCTCAAGGATCTCAATGTCGGTGACCTCGCCCTGAAACGGATCTTTCCCACACCGATGGGTTTTAGTCCTCCCTGGGAGGTCCGTACATTATACAATGAAGGCTCGGAGATGGAACCTTGAAGCTGGAAACTATTGATGGAGCCGAACTCCAAAGGGCATGGGATATATAGTGAACATATTCATCGCTACTTCACACGACTTAGTGTACAGTTTTTCCGGTTTCCGACAAATTTTTGTTTTCTTCAAAATCAAGGCATTGTAAAAGCTGTTACTGCTGAAGTTATTAGTAAAGTGATGTTCAATTCTTTGTGTCCTCGATGTGTTTACTTTATGCAAGTCATGTTTGATTGACAATCACAACTACCTTGCACAAACAAACACACGAACACCAGACCGGCACCCCGAGCACGGGAGCCGGTACCACCACTCGAGTCTTAAATCAACGACGAGACCGAGTATAAACAAAACCAGACCAACACCCCGAGCATAGGAGCTGTACCACCACTCGAGTCTCGAATCAATGATGAGATCGAGTATTGAAACACCCCACCTCCGTTAAGGTTACTCACAAAGGGAATGCATTAACTTTGGTGAAGCATGTTAAGTAAAAGGCACAGATAATTTACAAGACAGACATGTAAACAGCAGAAAAATAAAATCATTTCATAAATAGCGTGGTTCAGTCAAAATATTACAAGCATTGTCTCAAAACCCAACTTCTAAATTACTACAATAGAACATCTATCTTGATTTAAAACTCCAAGTACATAAAGAAGCATAAATCCCCAATAAGAATGTAACCACATCCATAGCCCAAGAAAAGAGAATCCAAGCAATACACTATTCTCCTCAAGCTGGAAAAGGCCTGCACTAAGCTGAAGTATTCCCTCCCTGCGGACCTTGTGGGGAGGGAACGGAAGAAAAGAAGGCGAAAGAAAACGGGTCAGACATAAGTCTGGTAAGTCCAGTGATTATTCAGCATGTAAACATGTAAAAAGATCATGTCATGAAATAACTGGATATAGGACAATACCATAGAAATAAGATAACATAAGATAAGGAAAGATAATCTGAATATACTATCGCACTCATTCCCATTTCTCTGCACCTACTAACGAATGTTTCACTACCATCATGTGTTCATAACTAAGTGATCCCCTTTTCGATAGGCTCCTACTCGCACGCATTTCTTACTTGTGTCATTCGACCCCGCTTGATTGTAGATACATGTGATGGCCTCATCATGGGCTGTATCAATTCCCATGAAAGCAACCCGACATAAATTCTAGATGCACGGTGTATACTATTGATGCCCAGTGCCATCTTTTCCACTCCGAAGTACGTGCACGCCCATACTCCGTCAGAACTATATTGTTGCACCACCCGCCGCTATTTTGACCACTTATAATCAGCCCAGTAATTGTGCCCCACCCTTCCTAGTTCAGGGCACCGTGATACTTCCATGTGGATTACTGCTGAAATGGGTCCTCGTTACTAGGGTTTCCTAATCAACATTTTATAATGGTTAAGTGTTCTCAAATTAACCAAACCCCACCCATCTGTTTAATTAACATGTTGTATTGGTTTAGTGTTACCTTGATTAACTTAACCCTACCATTCTTGACTTGTCTGTTCCTTAGCCTTAATTTATTCATTAAAGCACCAACCTCTCACATTAGATCTTTATTGCTGCGGTCGCTGGATGTGCCGGGCGGTACCGGGCAGTCTTACACCGCAACTCAATCTAACCTCGGGTTTTTAGGGCTTAATGCGCTAACCTCTCACATTAGATCTATATTGTTGCGGTCGCTGAATGTGCCGGGCGGTTCCGAGCAGTCCTACACCGCAACTCAATCTAACCTTGGGTTAGGCATGTTCATATTTAGCCAATTTACATATTTGTCATATATGTCCAAATCTATGTGTCAAATTTTCCATAAGTCTAGCCAATACAAGTTTATGCCACCTTCCCATGCTATGCCCACAATTTACTCAATTAAATTATACCCAATTTCCCCCGTGTTATAACCGCACGTACAACGAGATTCAATCTAAGTTCCGAATGAATTTAGTATTCACAAAAGCAAGTAAAAAGGGAAAAATAGAGAAGGAGCATAAGAATTGACATAAGGAAAATAGACATGTAAAGATGTACCCAATTCAAGGATCATGTTTCAATGTTGTACATTAACAATATGTGTAGACAAGCTAAGCAATTTACACCATAGGTATAAAGATTTGATAGAATTGGACTTAAGAGAATCACTAATTTTTATGTACAACATGATAAGTCCCATTATTTAAATCACAATAGTCTCATAGGCATAGGATGTACAACATGATAGGTTCCATCGTATAAATCAAAATAGACTCGTAGGCATAATAGGTCCCATTATGTCAATCCAACAGTCACATAGGCATGATAGGTTTTATTATGTCAGTCCAATAGTCTCATAGGCATGATAGGTGTCATTACATCAATCACAATAGTCTCATAGGCAAAAGCAACTTAGATTTGACAAAAGGATAGGCACGAATCAAAATTAGGCATTGTTCTAGATCCACTTATTACAGTCATGATTTCTATTAGATGTTTAAATCTAAACTTACAGAAAAAGGACGGATCTTGTATTCTGGGATCTGATTTCTGAATTTGAAAAGCTATCCTTTGATGTAGACGTTTGATTTGAAGTTCTTCTAATCGATTACTAGTTTGGATTTAATTTTCTAGTTAGGAGAAGATGAAGTAGGCTAGGCTAGCTTGTAGACCAACGGCATGACGACACTATAGTCTTAGGGTTATGAGCTTAGGGTCTAGGTTTTGCTACGTATATATAGATGTCTAGGATTAATTCTAGCCTTTAGATTAGTCTAGGGGAAATCAAGGCCATCAAACCAAAGAGATGTGTCATCCAGCCAATTATAGCATGACATAAGCCCTAACACATCAGAAATTAGTCATTGTCCAATCAAAGAAGGCCACATCAGCTCAGGACTACAAAAATTCGTCACAGGAAGCAAATCTCAAAGGGGTCGACTCCCTATAGGGGCAGTCGACACCTATGTCGACTCCCCCTGGGGGGTGTCGACACCCTGGGAGGGAATTTTCCCGCTCAGCCTGTTCCGTCCGAATTTTGAATTTTGAACTGGTTTTTGAATTTAATTATTATTTTCTTGCTTAAACTTGAAATCATCTAACCTCCATAACTTCTTCATACGAAGTCTGATTCTCGCAAACTCGGACTCTATCTCAAGCAGAATTCCTAGATGAACGCAATGGCGCAAACCGTTTTACTTATTTCCCACCTTTAAAATTAAGTGTTCTTAGATTTATTAATTTTAATATTCATAGAAAATATGGGGTGTTACATTCTCCCCTTCTTAAAGGATTTCGTCCCCGAAATCTCTAGGTTAAGAAGAATGTATCCTAACATCCATCATCCATCATCCATCTACTCCACCATCAATCACAGGCATTCATTGTCCTTAAAAAGATTTCTAATACTTTCATGATCGTATGCATAGTGTGTGTATATGTCCTTATCTAATGCAAAATCAGGCGGTCTACTGATTCAGTTGACCTCCTTGATGCGAATCATGTCAGTGCTATGAGTCCATCATGAATGCGATTATTCCTAATCGTATTTTGTAACTTCTACATGATTCCACAATCATTCATACAAATGCAACATCCACATGATAACACATCAAGTTTCAATCCATATATAAATACATATATGCATATTCAATATGAAAGTGACTGAGCTGACCTAGTGCCTAGTGTGTGTGTGTGTGTATGCATCCACGAGCAACCACTAGCAACCACTTGCAACCATCAATCATAACATGTTTCAAATACATGTTTGCATCCATTGGTTTCTACCTAAGGATCAAGAATAGGACCGAGGAGATATACTTAAGAGATAGATACAGGCATGTGTAAACTTATGGAAAAAGAGATCAAGGATGTACCCTAAAAAAGATAAGGGTAGGCTGCATGTATCTTGTCCTCAGTCTCCCAAGTCGCGTCTTCCTCAGCATCACTGCATTGTATTTTAACTAGCTTGACATCACGATTGCGTAGCTTTTTAACTTCTGTACCTCAGATACGAGTTGGAATTATTCTCAACGTTGCTTCTCGTTCCACTTCTATTTCCTCTAGTATGCTTGGCTCTGCAACTTTGGCAGACTCATGTAAGCACTTTCGTAGATGAGAAACATGGAAAACATTATGAACTCCAGCCAATCTTTCGGGCAGATCTACTCTATAAGCCATTTTCCCAATCCTCTCAATGATAGGAAATGGCCCTACGAATCTTGGTGCCAATTTTCCTATAGACCCGAAGTGAATGACATTCCTCAAAGGAGATACTTTAAGAAAAACTCTGTCTCCAACCTCAAACTCAAGGTCGGTCCTTCTTTTATCAGCGTAGGACTTCTGTCTATCTTGTGCGGTCTTCATTTGTCTTCGTATCAAGTCTACCTTCTCTGAAGTTTCTCTGATCATGTCAGTCCCAAGTACGAGCTTGTCTGTAGACTCCCACCAACAAGTTGTTGATCGGCATGGTCTCGCATACAAGGCCTCAAAGGGTGTCATGCCTATGGTGGCTTGGTAGCTATTATTGTAGGCGAACTCCACCAAAGGAAGGTGATCCTCCCATGTTCCCCCAAAATCAAGAATGCACAATCTCAAGAGATCTTCTAATACTCTGTTCACCCTTTCCGTCCGACCATTGGTTTGAGGGTGATAAGCAGTGCTTAAGCATAGCTGCGTGCCTACAGCCTCTTGTAAACTCTTCCAAAACTCGCTTGTAAAGATAGGGTCTCGATCATTTACTATCCTGGAGGGTATTCCATGCAGTTGAACTACCTCTTTAAGATAAATGGATACTAACGATGAGGCAATCCTTCTACTCTTAACAGGTATAAAGTGAGCGCTTATAGTGAGCCTGTCCACTATTACCCAAATACTAGTATTGCCCCTTCTTGACCTAGGCAACCCATCAATAAAGTCCATCGAAATGCTATCCCATTTCCACTGTGGGACCTCTAGAGGATGTAGCAGACCGCTAGGCTTCTTTTGCTCCGCCTTGACTTGCTGGCATATCAAGCACTTAGAGACAAACTCAGCTACATCCTTCTTTATGCCATTCCAGAAGAAAACCCTTTTTATATCTTTATACATATTGTCCCCACCTGGGTGTATGGTCAACTTAGAATGGTGTGCTTCTTCGAGAACTGTTTTCACCAAATCCCTTGCTTATGGGACGCAAAGTCTAACATCCCGTCTCAACCAACCCTTGTCATCGATGGAGTATCTATTGAGGTGACTAGAAGTCTCACCTCTAATTAGCTTATCCATCACATCAACTAGCTGAGGGTCTTCACGTTGTGCAGTTCCTATTGAGTCCAAAAGAGTAGGCCGCACCTCTAGCGATGCTAACAAACCAGGTACAAATTCAAAGGAGGGTCTACAGTCAAAGTTTGCTATGTACTCCAAGATTTGCCTTTCTACAAAGAGAGGACTTAAGGTTAGTTTTTTCCTACTTAAGGCGTCTGCGACAACATTGCCCTTACCAGGGGTATAAGCAATCTCAAAATCGTATGAGGCAAGAAATTCCATCCACCTTTGTTGTCTGAAGTTAAGATCTTTCAGTGAGAAAAGGTACTTTAACGATTTATGGTCAGTAAACAACTCAAACCTTTCTCCTAGCAGGTAATGACGCCATGACTTAAGAGCGAAAACAATGGCAGCTAGTTCTAAATCATGAGTTGGGTAGTTTTTCTCATGTACCTTCAGTTGCCTTCATCCACAACAAACTACTCTGCTCTTTTGCACCAAGACAGCACCCAATCCTATACTGCACGCGTCTGTGTATACAGTAAACATCTTACTTTCATCAGGCAATGTCAGAACCGGGGCTGTTGTTAGAGCCGTTTTCAATCGTTGGAAAGCGACATCGCAATCCAAATCCCAAGCAAAAGTAAGGTTCTTCTTCGTCAACCTAGTAAGTGGGGATGAGATCTTCGCAAAGTCCTTAATGAACTTTCTATAAAATCCCGCTAGCCCGAGAAAACTTCGTACTTCGGTTCAATTCCGCGGGATCTTCCAATCTTGCACCGCAACTACTTTTGCGGGATCCACAGCTATCCCTTCTTTGGACACCACATGTCCAAGAAACCTTACTTCATTCCTCCAAAAATGGAATTTGGAGAATTTTGCTTTCAGCTGATGTGTGCGAAGAGTATTCATGACTTCCCTTAAATGCAAAGCATGTTCTTCCTCACTTTTTTGAGAAAATCAAAATGTCATCCACGATGACCACTACAAATTTATTAAGGAATTCTCTGAACACCCTACTCATCAAGTCTACGAAGTAGAAAGGTGCGTTTGTCAAGCCAAAAGGCATGACAAGCCATTCGAAGAAACCATCCGGGGTCCCGAACGCGATCTTATCTATGTTGTCTTCAGCCACTCTTAGCTGATGAAATCCAGTGGCCTAATCTAGTTGGGAGAAAACCGAGGCACCTACGAGCTGGTTGAACAAGTCTCTATTCTAGGAAGTGGGTGCCTATTCTTCTTGGTTAGCTTGTTTAGCTCCCTATAGTCCACGCAAAGACGAATTGAACCATCTGCTTTGGTTGCAAACGCCACTGGAGCACCCCATTCAGAAATACTCTGCCTTATGAACCCCTTTTCAAGCAACTTTTTAACTTGCTTGCTAAGCTCTTTCCTTTCCCTTGGAGCCATATGTCTAATGGGTAAAGCAATAGGTTTTGCATTATCAACAAGGTATATGCGGAAGTCTATCTCTCACTTGGGAGGCAAACCTTTCACCTCTTCAAAGACATCCGAGTATTCACGGACTACTCTAACTGATTGCAAGTTTTCAACAGACGCATCAAGAGATTCTAGGTAGCTAAGCATAACAGAACTCATGGGATTACAAGAGATTTCGAGAGTGTTACTAAGGCGAGTCATAAGTCTAACCACTCTCTTTTCACAATCGAGGATGGCACCAATACTGGATAACCAATCCATGCCTAGAATCAACCTATAGCCCGTGAAGCCCAAAACAAAAGCATTACATTTAAACCCAACGCTTAGTATAGAAATTTCCAAATCCAAACAAATCATTGATAAATAAGACGAACCCTCAATTGGATTTGAAACAACCATGGTATCATCTACTATACTGGTATCTAGATGCAGAGATTCAACTAAAGCAGTAGATATAAAAGAGTGCGATGCGCTAGAATCAAAAAGAGTACGAACTGGATGATCAGAAAGATAAACTAAACTCTCAACAGAAATATTTCTACCTCTTTCTTGTGGAGGTGCCATGAGAGTGTGAATCTGCCCTCCAGAAGTAGATCCAGTCCTCTGCCCTTGCCCTTGCCTTTTTGGGCAATCCTTAGCCATATGTCCTGTCTAGCCGCATTTAAAGCAACCACCCATCTTTCTCTTCTTCTTTCTGCAATCTTTAATTAGATGTCCAGGTATGCCACAAAATTTGCACTTCCTCTTGTCACGGGGTTTGTTATTCATCCCGCCTTTCTTGGAATTCGTCTTCTTATTCTGTGATCCCTCCACTTTCTTGTCTAGAGGTTCTTCCACCTTTGCCTCTTTCTTTCCATCCTTGTCTTCCTCCTGTAACAGTGCCATGTCCACCAGTCTCTCAAAAGTCGCACCCATAGGTATATGGGACATAGCTAGGCTGTGCAGTGGCTCATTCAACCCTTTCACGAAACGGAGAGCCTTTTTATGGGGAGTGTTTACCAACTCCAGTCCGAATCTAGCCAACTGGTTGAATTGGTTGACGTATTCATTAATCGATAGGCTTCCCTGTTTGAGTGCTAGGAACTTCTCCATCTGTAGGCTTCGTCCAGCTTGTGAGAGGAACTTCATTTCAAATCTCCTTCTGAAATCCTCTCAAGTTTCAATTGGTCTCTCAGTATTAGTAACTTCCCTCCAGTAAGAGGCTTCATCCTTAAGTAACCATACAGCCAATTGTATCTTCTGCCTATCGTCTACTTCGAAGATAACAAACAAATATTTTGTTTCCTTGAGCCAGTTTCTTGCTTCCACAAATGACTCAGTCCCATTAAATTTCTTTCCACCCATAGCTCAAAAGTCTCAACATATCTTCGAGAAAGCATTCACACGTGGAGGAGGAGGAACGGCTGCAGTTGGGGGAGGAGGAACGTCAGCTGGGCCTGCGTCATTAGCCCTAGCCTCTAGATACCTTCTGAACCAGCTAGGTATCTGTACGCCCTCGGGAAGATTAAGATCCCCAAACATGCTGAAATGAAAAGAAAAGGTTCAAAACAAAGGATAGAAAGATAATACATATGGCATTGGGGATTATGCCTTTAAAATAAAACAACACTTTTCTTGAAAATGCTTCTTTAAATTTCTTTTTGAAAAATAGTTTTCAAAAACTTTTATCTGATCTGGTAAACCTGGCTCTGGTACCAAGTGAAACACCCCACATCCGTTAAGGTCACTCACAAAGGGAATGCATTAACTTTGGTGAAGAATTTTAGGTAAAAGGCACAGATAATTTACAAGACAGACATATAAACAGCAGAAAAATAAAATCATTTCATAAATAGAGTGGTTCAGTCAAAACATTACAAGCATTGTCTAAAAACCCAACTTCTAAATTATTACAACAGAACATCTGTCTTGATTTAAGACTCCAAGTACATAATGAAGCATAAAATAGTAGTAAAGCAGCATAAATCCCCAATAAGAGTGTAACCACAGCCATAGCCCAAGAAAAGAGAATCCAAGCAATACATCTATTCTCTTCAAGCTGGAAAAGTTCTGCACTAAGCTGAAGTATTCCCTCCCTGCGGACCGAGGGGGGGAACGGAAGAAAAGAAGGCGAAAGAAAACGGGTCAGACATAAGTCTGGTAAGTCCAGTGATTATTCAGCATGTAAACAGGTAAAAGGATCATGTCATGAAATAACTGGATATAGGACAATACCATAGAAATAAGATAACATAAGATAAGGAAAGATAAACTGATTATACTATCGCACTCATTCCCATTTCTTTGCACCTACTAACGAATGTTTCACTACCATCATGTGTTCATAACTAAGTGATCCCCTTTCCGATCGGCTCCTACTCGCATGCATTTCTTACTTGTGTCATTCGGCCTCGCTTGATTGTAGATACCTGTGCTGGCCCCATCATGGGGTGTATCAATTCCCATGATGGCAACCCGACACAAATTCTAGATGCACAGTGTATACTACCGATGCCCAGTGCCTGCTTATCCACTTCGGAGTACGTGCACACCCATACTCCATCGGAACTACACTGCTGGACCACCCGCCGCTATTTTGACCGCTTATAATCAGCCCAGTAATCGTGCCCCACCCTGCCTAGTTCAGGGTACCGTGATACTTCCATATGGGTTACTGCTGAAATGAGTCCCCGTTACCAGGGTTTCCTAATCAACATGTTATAATGGTTAAGTGTTCTCAAATTAACCTAACCCCACCCATCTGTTTAATTAACATGTTGTATTGGTTAAGTGTTACATTGATTAACTGAACCCTACCATTCTTGACTTGTCTGTTCCTTAGCCTTAATTTATTCATTAAATCACCAACCTCTCACATTAGATCTTTATTGTTACGGTCGCTGGATTTGTCGGGCGGTTCCGGGCAGTCTTACACCGGAACTCAATCTAACCTCAGGTTTTTGGGGCTTAATGCGCTAACCTCTCACATAAGATGTATATTGTTGCGGTCGCTGAATGTGCCGGGCGGATCCGGGCAGTCCTACACCGCAACTCAATCTAACCTTGGGTTAGGCATGTTCATATTTAGCCAATTTACATATTTGTGATATGTGTCCAAATCTATGTATCAAATTTTCCACAAATCTAGCCAATACAAGTTTATACCACATTCCCATGCTATGCCCACAGTTTACTCAATTAAATTATACCCAATTTCCCCCACGTTATAATCGCACGTACAATGAGATTCAATCTAAGTTCCGAATGAACTTAGTATTCACAAAAGCAAGTAAAAAGGGAAAAATAGAGAAGGAGCATAAGAATTGACATAAGGAAAATAGACATGTAGAGATGTACCCAATTCAACGATCATGTTTCAATGTTGTACATTAACAATATGTGTAGACAAGCTAAGCAATTTACACCATAGGTATAAAGATTTGATAGAATTGACTTAAGAGAATCACTAATTTTTATGTACAACATGATAAGTCCCATTATTTAAATCACAATATTCTCATAGGCATAGGATGTACAACATGATAGGTTCCATCATATAAATCAAAACAGTCTCGTAGGCGTAATAGGTTCCATTATGTCAATCCAACAGTCTCATAGGCATGATAGGTTTTATTATGTTAGTCCAACAGTCTCATAGGCATGATAGGTGTCATTACATCAATCACAATAGTCTCATAGGAATAAGCGACTTAGATTTGACTAAAGGATAGGCACGAATCAGAATTAGGCATCGTTCTAGATCCACTTATTACAGTCATGATTTCTATTAGATGTTTAAATCTAAACTTACAGAAAAAGGACGGATCTTGTATTCTGGGATCTGATTTCTGAATTTGAAAAGTTGTCCTTTTATGTAGACATTTGATTTGAAGTTCTTCTAATCAATTACTAGTTTGGATTTAATTTTCTAGTTAAGAGAAGATGAAGGAGGCAAGGCTAGCTTGTAGACCAACAGCATGACGACACCATAGTCTTAGGGTTATGAGGTTAGGGTCTAGGTTTTGCTACGTATATAAAGATGTCTAGGATTAATTCTAGCCTTTAGATTAGTCTAAGGGAAATCAGGGCCATCAAACCAAAGAGATGTGTCATCCAGCCAATCATAGCACGACACATAAGCCCTAACACCTCAGAAATTAGTCATTGCCTAATCAGAGAAGGCCACATCAGCTCAGAACTACAGAAATTCGTCACAGGAAGCAAATCTCAAAGGGGTCGACTCCCTACAGGGGGGGTCGAAACCTATGTCGACACCCCTATAGGGAGGTCGACACCTATGTCGAATCCCCCTAGGAGGGTCGACACCTTAGGCCGGAATTTTCCCGCTCAGCCTGTTCCGTCTGAATTTTGAATTTTGAACTGGTTTTTGATTTTAATTATTATTTATATTTATTTTCTTCTTAAACTTGAAATATTCTAACCTCTATAACTTCTTCATACAGAGTCTGATTCACGCAAACTCGGACTCTATCTCAAGAAGAATTCTGAGACGAATGCAATGGCGCAACCCGTTTTACTTAATTCCCACCTTTAAAATTAAGTGTTCTTAGATTTGTTAATTTTAATATTCATAGAAAATACGGGGTGTTACAAGTATAAACAAAACTGGACCGGCGCCCCAAGCACGGGAGATGGTACCACCACTCGAGTCTCGAATCAACGACGAGACCAAGTATTAAAAACACTAGACCGACACCCCTAAGAACGGGACCCAGTACCGCCTCTCGAGTCTCGAATCAACAATGAGACTTATTACAAATAACACCACTCGAATCTAGAACCAACAACGAGGCCGAGTATAAATCATTTCGTTCCCAAGATTACGGACTTAGGGGAAGCCCATCAGCCAAGCTAGTATGAAACCGACCACTCCTGCGGCTCCATCCGACCCATCAGGTCCCTATCCGAGTACCTTTTGAATCTCAAATAAACGAGACCGAGTATAAATTGTTTCGTTCTCAAGTCTCCGGACTTGGGGGCTGCCCATTGGCCAAGCAAGTGTGATACCAATCACTGTCGCGGCTCCATCAGACCCGCCGGGTCCGGATCCGGTTACCGTTTGGCGAATCAACGATGCCCTCGAGCTCTAAACCCGAGCGCACAACGGGAGAGCCAAAAATGACGATTCACGACGTCCATGCCATTTCATGACTTTGGACCAATGACCTCCAGAAGGTCCAAGAAAAAGGGCACCTAACCTGGACTCCGCGCAACTCGGGATCCTGACCAAAGGAATCCCCAAGAGTGGAACCAGCACACGACCTCCGCCCTACCGGGAGCACACCTAGGGCAGAGTCTCCAATTGTGTTTATATAAGTGTAAGGACAAGTACATTTGTGTAAGTATAGGATGCTGGAAAGCATAAGATGAACATTCGAAAATTTAACATAAATGCAATGTAAGAAAGGTTAACTAATACTTTCATTCACATGACTAAATCAAACTACATATTTGGATATCTTTCTTTTTAATGACAAGGTGTACATGAGAAACACACCATGCCTCCAAAAGCGAGGTTCACGCTCGCGTATACTATCGGCCTACATCACCAAAAGAAAGCTATAACATTTACTTGGGCAACTTGCCCTCTTCCACTTCCTCGGTTTCCTTCTTTTTCTCATTCTCGTTCTCTTTCTCTATTTTTTTCTTCTTTCCTGAGTCTCCACTCGACGGATCGTCACCCCTCTTCCTCCGCTTCCTGGAGCTACTTCCTCATTTTTCCTTCAAACCTTTGGATGGGGAAGAGGACCTAAGAGATGCCAACGAGGTCTCCTCCTCATCATCACCACTCGCAATCTCTGTGATCTCATCATCGGGCGGAATCTCTCTCAAAGGTGGGGGAACAACTGCACTTGAAAGCGCGAGAACGACCGGCATGCTCTCTTTCCCTTTCATTACAGTCTTCGCGACCACCTTTGCTGGCCCGTCTTCCCAGCCTTGAGTTTTCTGGCCTCTTCCTCCTGCAACTGTCTGTGCACCTCTTCGGCTTTTTTCTTGTAGGCCTCAGCGTCAGCCTTTTTCTTTAGATCCTCATGCTCCTTGGTTGCGGCTTCCTTGTCTTTCTAGACCTTGGCAGCGACATCCTGCTCATTCTTCCTCCTAGGCTCCACCGATGTCGTCTGCCTGGATAACTCGTCAGCAACCTTCTTCTGCTCTTGTTCCTCAGCTTTGATACGTAAACCAGTCTTCCGTTCTTTGAGCATTGAGTGTTCACTCACTTCAACGGTCTCCGTCGCCTGTCCATCCTACCCCTCTCTTCCCATAAAGGACCTAAAGAGTGCCAACTCCTCATCAGAAAACGTGATCTCTGTCCCTACTCCCTCGCCAAGCTGACCAACAAAGCCCTCTATTCCAATCCCGGGCTGCCCAAACTGGGCCGGGTCTAGGCTTATTAACAACTCTTCACTGAAGTGACCTGCACAACCAATGGAAAGGCACATTAGTCTGCTTGATTCCCGTGTACCCACACCTCTAAGCACTAATGAGGATGTGACTTTACCTACCGAAACCTGAGGCGCAGCTCCGACAGGCATCGTGCTCCCATCTGCTGACTGAGTTAAACTCTCAAGTCTGATCCCCAATAGATCGGGGTTGTATTCGGTTACGACGGGGAATGATACATGCAAGCTAGTTGTTGAGGTGAATGGCAGAGCTAGCTATTGAGAAGAGATACTTCCACCGAACTTGTGGGCCACCACAAAACTATCAGTAGCCACCATTTACCCTCCACAAAACTATTAGTAGCCACCATTTACCCATTCGCAGCAACCCATTCTGCCTCCCATACTGCCTTAGCATCATCCCTCAACAACTGCCATCCATCCTGTAGCGTCAAGAATTTCTTCTCGTTCAAGTGAGAGAACATGAAATCAATTTCATCTATCGCATCCACCTCTCGCAGGTCAGCCTCAAACTCCAACAGCTTATCCTACACTTGGCCAATACTCTAGGATAGTCATCGACCCACGAGAGATCATGGTATTTGAGCACTTTAACGTACATGTCCCAAACATAAGGCTCTAAATCCAATTCAGCTTGTGTCGCGACATCCTCAGCTGCAAATTTGAGCTCCTCCACCTGTCTCTCATGCTCGGCCTTTACCCCCATCCAGCTGGCCTAGTGCATCCTGAGCTATGTCCTTGGCCTTTTCCTTATCTTTTTTGGCCTCCTCAGGCTACCTCTTCAGTTTCGCATTCCTCTGCATTAGCCTCTGAGTCTCCGTGTTCTCAGCCCTCAACCTCTCATTCTCCTTAAGTAGGGCTTCGTTTCCTTCTCGAGCTGGAACGCCCTGTCATTAACCTTCATCAAGCGAGCATTCTCCTCTACCAGATCAGAATAGTCCTTCTTGAGCTACATATTCTCTTTTGTCAACGACGCTGCAGTGTCCTTAAATTCATCACTGTCATGCTTTGCCTCTCTCTCAAGCCTCTCATATTTCTCTGTCATCTCACCTGTGTCAACAACGAAAGGGTTAGATCACACAGCTAGTACAAGCAAGAATTACAGCAACCTAGAGAGCCGACTCACCCACTAATATGTCTTCATTCCGTATGATGTCTTGCTCAGCCTTAAGAGACAACTCATAGTTCCGCAAATGCACATTCTTGGTGCGGATCAGGTCAGTGAGGTGCCTAATATGCATGTTAAATTCTGAAGGTTGGTGGTAGGCATGATAAACTTTCTTCCATACAAGAGCGGTGACGTACTGAGGAATCGGACTAAGGTCCGGTACCCACATCAACTCTTTAAAGTAATGCTTTGGGAATTGTTCTTTCAAGAAGGCCATATTCTCCTCGTTTGTTAGTTGCATAACTTCCGACCCTCCCCTCGATGTACCCGTCTTCGGTGTCCTACGGACTACTGACTATACAACATGGCTGGTAGATCTATGAACGGGGTCCGCCGGAGGGGTGGGAAGGGGAAATATCAAAACTTGCAGTCTAGTGCCCGCGGTCTCAAGCCTTGAATTTGCCCCCGATGATCGAAGAGGTTATGGGGATTCTGAATGTCATGGATGTCGGTGATCACCACCACGATCGCAAGAGTGGGAGGATTGACGGTGTTTGTCCCCTTTCTTAAAGCTACTCAAAACTGAGCTCTTTTGCGGTCGGCCCTCCGATCCATGGCCTCGATACCTACCATCACCACTTTCGCGAACCATTTCAGCTACACAAAGCAAATGCAAGGATTAGACCAAAACACTTCACACACATAAGCAAATGTTGTATTATGCAGTGTTCATGAGTGTATGCCCTAAGTGCGCTCTCCACAGACCGGATTGAGACCCGCTTGGAGGAGTTATCTCCCCGATAGGCAGAGTTAAGCTTCAAGAGCTTATGCCACTAGGCCAAGATGAGGGAATATTGATTGGAACATTATCCAACCTTTTGAACTGATCTGCTTTCTCCAATGACATGGCGGTCCCAGAGGTGGTTATTGGATAAATCGGCCTCACCGACACTCCCGCCACAGCCTCAACGCTCGTAGGCGGGACGGGAGTAGACGTCGGGCCCTCTCCTCCATAAATCGTCTCCTCAGCACCAGCACTGCTCATGCTATATCCTTCCTGAATCTTCGCAGCTTTTGGTCGTTTAGTCATGATAGGAGAAGTCTTCAGCTTACAGCCCGAAGAAATTCTTTCTACCTCAGTCTCCTCCTTCCTCTTTTCGGAGGAAACTGCCCTGAACATTGTCCGCTTTTTTGGGAGCAATCCTTTCTGGCGAAGGGCCTCTTTATCCAGGATTTTTTCTGTGGAACGAACTCCCTTCAGCACAGCTTTTAACCGTGCAATACGCCCTTGGTACACATCTCCCTTTGTCAGTGGCAGAACCCTGTTAAAAAAATTCAAGGTTAGCACAAAAGCCTGGAACTCTACCAACATCAAACTGGAGACAACAAAGGTACTTACTTCTTTCCAGTCAATGTCTCGCAAACCGCGGAGGACAGCGGACGAAGAACCATTCATGCTTAGACATATCGAGTCTACTCCATGACCCTTCAATGAATCAGGCACTGTGTATTGCCTCTAAGAAATAAAGGGAAGGCACGGTCTTGGGTCTCATCTTAATCTGAAACAAGGTCAAGATGTCCTTTCTGGTAGGTTCCTCATGCAGGTACTCTCTAAACAAACGACATGTACCAAGGAGAAAGACGTATCCGTTCAGATGAAGTTGTGTAGGCGCTAAGCGGAAGTAACATAGCATGTCATGGATAAAATCATAAGACGAGGCCATGAACCCGGAGATGCACATGTTCCTGTTCCATGCGATGTATCCTTCTGATGGAGTGTGCGCCCGGTCTTCCTTCAGGGGAATTTGAACTACGATCCATGGTATGTTGAACCTTGCGCGAATGCGCCTTAGCATAGTTTCATGCACGCTTGAAGGTCCGAGTCCAGTGGGTTTTCAACTATGACAACAAATGCCATCACACCCGGAGCCTCAAGGGCATCTCGATATCTATGTCCTCCTCCTTGGGCATGTCCTCAACTACAGTAGCAGCTCCTGGCATAGACGGTACAGTCGAATGCCCATCCGTCTGTTGTAAGCCACGGTCGGATGCTTTCAGCATATTTATGGTCTGGGAATGGGTGGACTCTAAAGAAGTCTCAAGCTTGCTGTCCCTAGAACTAGTGTTGTTATTTGAGCCAGACTGGGATGGTGAGTGTTGAGAAGCTTCAACTTCTAAGTGTTGTTGTGTTTTGGATTGTGTCTCCATTGCTAGCCATACTTCAATATAGGTGCATTAGACATCGCATTTAAAACCTGTACCCATCATGCACATGTGCGGTGAGGTGTGGTGATAATGCGATTATAGATGAAGGCTCGTAACATAGCGAAGAGCGTTGTTTCTTAAAGACACTGACCATCGTCATCATCGACCGATGTCGTTAAACTCGCTTTGAGTCACGATCACGTCACGATTAAGGTCGGGAAACAAGTTCAATAGTCCAAGTCCTTGTTAATAGTTTGAGTTATATGCTCTAAACCCTATGTGCAATGTCCAAATCCCGTCTGATCACGTGAATATCGCGAAAACAATGCGGAGCAAGGCGCCCCGCGTCGAACCGATAAAGGAAATCGCAACACTTGGATGATACGAGATCACATCAACTACGATGTGAAATCTCCCATCATCAGAGTAATGCGAGATCGCATCCGCTAGCGATGTGACATCCTGCATCCACAAGTGATGCGAGATCTCACATCGCCCAGATGTAAAATATCAGATCCGCCACAATGCGATGAACCCTCCTCATCGGTATGCGTGTCGTCGCTCACATAGGAGGCGATACACCTTTCTCCATTTCCATGTCTCCCTTTCCTTCACTCCTTTCCTTTTTCTCTTCCTCCGAAATTAACTCCAAACCGGAACTCCAGCTGAGTCATAAATCTCGGGCCTGACTTCAAGTGTGGATCCAGATTAAAAAATCGCCTCCGCATCATATGAAATCAAAACCTACCTTTTGTTCGACTTGTTTTCGTGTTTCTGAGGACAAAAGCGTTGGGTACAGGATGCGAGAAAACATAGGTAAGAAAAAGTGTTAATAAGAGAGGAGGTATCGGTTTATATAGAGGGGAGAGAGAATCGTGCCTTGGCCCATTTTCTCTTGCAATGCATCCTTTCGGGGATGCGAGGAAATTGTACCCCTTCAGGGATGCGAATCCTCGTATCCAACACGGATGTGCTATATCGTATCCTACCTTGATGCGGTATATCGCATCCCACAGGGAGGCGAGTCCTCGCATCCCACAGGGAGGCGATATATCATATCCCACCTGGATGCGATATCGCATCCAACTAGGACGCGCTATATCATATCCCACCTGGATTCGATATAACGCATCCCATTGGGATGCGAGGTTTCGCACCATTCTGGGGATGTGATATTCTTATATATATAAAAATGAAAATATACACACATATACATTATATTGATGATATGTATAAGTATACATGCATACATGTGACACGTATGTGGGTACCCTTGTTCGTACAGGCATGCCCATACATCACATCTTTAACTTTTTCTTTATTTCGAAACCATGATCACATCACGCAAAACAAAGTGAAAGCATGTGAGCGTATATGCAACTTTCCATCGACAAAAACTTGCTTACGCTACAATGTAATCGAGAGTCGACGACTAACGTTTAAAATTCATGAATAAATAGGGATTAGATATTCATACAAACTACCGATGAATCAGAATTCCCAACGTACTCAACAAACTAGAAACTTCACACTTCCCCATAACATCTTCTCAACACAAAACACACCCTGTCAAGACAAGATGTACCTTGGAGGGGCAAATGTTAACCAACATTTTCATTCGGTTCCCAGAAGTACACAAGATCCACTCGACTCTATGCGACGCGTGGCCCCAGAGCCCGAAGTGTTGCCTAGACACTGAAGATTTAGGCCAAGAAGAAGACAAGCGAGAAATGGTATCACAACGACTCACATCGCATCATGACTGCTCTACTCACGCCATATAAACCATGTCATTCCATCCATCGTTCCCCTCGCATCACATTCGCCAAGATGCAATGGTAATCGTATCTCTCGAATTCAATGGATTCACATCCTTCAGGATGCGATGCCATCGCATCCCTCAGGATGCGATGCCATCACATCCAATGAGATGCGATGGCGACGCATTCTTTAGAATGCAATTCCATCACATCCAACGAGATGCGATGGCACCACATCCCTCAGGATGCGACTCCATTGCACCACTCAGTATGCAATTCCACCACATCCTGTGGATGCGAGGCCATTGCACCAAATAGATACGACGAATTCACATCCAAAGGATGCAGCGCCCTTGTATGTAAAACGCATCCCTCTAAGATGCGATTTTTGCATCCTTTGGGATGCGAAAATCGCATCACACATGAGGGATGCGAATTTCCTTCCTATCAACCACATGTGTTGCGATTTCCCTGTGTGTGCTATCCCATGATGCGATTTTCTGTTGTGTGGTCCTCAAATCCTACCTATTTCCACCTAACCCTTCCATTATAAATACTCCTATGCTCATTTATTACAGGGGTTGGAAAATTGGATGATTTGACATCTGTTGAGAGCTCCAAGTGACCACTTTAATGGCATCCTTTCTTTGAGAAAGAAGAAGTATAAAAGTGACTTTTTCCCAATATTCATACATGATAATTATGACTTCAAATTACATGGAAATACTTGTAATTAAATGCCTAGAAGTGGCATATAGCTTGTAACTCCTTGTTGTAAATAAAATATCAGTAACTCTTCCAAAGTGGATATAGGCCCCTCACGGGACCAAACCACTATAAATCTACTATCATTTACTGCTTTTTTGCACTTATTTTCCATACGCGAAACTATATTCTTAAGTAATTAAGAATCTTGGGCGTCGATGACATTTTTTGTGGCCAACAAGAAGGCTCTTGTATTAAAATAAGAAGTAAATATTATATTTCAAAATATTGAAAGATTTAGAAGTTTTTAATAACCATTTGTTAATTATTTTTAATTAAAAGGCCCAAGTAATGCTGAATATTGAACTAGCGAATTCATTTTATTTTCGTGATTGAATGATTGTTTATTTGATAGTTAAATAACCGACTATCAAATTTTGGCTTATTATCGGTTGTTGGTACGGAAATACTGGGATCAAATATATATTCGAAAACCATTTTGACCGGCAAATACATAAATAGGGAAGATATCTGATACTGATAAAGATGGAGAAATTGAAAACCGTGGATCTTCATAAAACGGAAGGACTACTTAAAATCTCTTGTTGGCTCCTTGAGATATACTATTCTATCGTGGTTGAAATCTACAGGACTGCAAGGACTACTCGCTACTGATCCATAGGGTGATTCCTACGATGTGGTAGAAGGGTGCCTTCGGTTTGTCCAGTCTTAGTACAACTTGTATGGATGAGTGTCTAATAGAGTATTTCTTAAAAGTCACATACATTGATTTTTACAAATAAACCAAGTTGGTGGTGAAGAAGAAAACTTCTCAGGTTAACACCCAGAGTATATTTGCGGACGTCAATTAGTTATTTCACGGATCTGACGATGTGGCATTCAAAGTGAATGGTGGTGTGCTATCTTAAAAAGGTAATTATAACCTCAAGCTTCACAACCTACGAAATGACAAAAATCGGGCAAGTAGCATGGCTAAGTGGGTCGCTCCCAATTTGGGTGTATTATCACCTATCTAGAGAAAATCCATTTTCTTATTTATTCTATCTATGTTGTCCCTTTCAGGAAACGGTTGCTGATCCCAACCGTTGGTGATATACGTTTGATACACTCAAGCAAAATGAGTGGTCGGCCATGTGTGGCTAGGTTGCAAGATGTTCTTGTTGAACCCTGTGTATTGCTTTCTAGAGATACACTATCGGCAGGTGGTTCCATACCTTGTCATAGTCGGAATCCAATCTCCAATAAGTGCCTGCCTTTTTTGATTGTATGCTATTGATCTAGAGCATGAGATGCAAACATTCTGTTAGATGATTATTTATTTGATTTAGACACTATTATAATATCATAATAGTCATGATTTCAAAATGTTTTGGGTTATTGTGAGGTGAAAACCGTCCGTGTTTATGTGTGGACTAGTCTTACGGTTTTCCTTTTCTTTCGAAAAGAAATAGTTTTGACTTTAAAATCAAGTTGGATGTTACCTATAAACTTAGTGAGTTTTCTCACTCTGGTTCATCAGACTGATCCTGGTGTTTGCAATGCTCGGGTCAGACCGAGATTTACAGGTTCGGGATTGGATGCTATGAACTTCAAAAGACGTGCTAGAGGAGCTCAGATGTATTAGTATTTATTCCGCTGTGTGTTGTATATGAGGACAGATTATCATAAAAGTCCAGATGTATTGATGTACTCTGATGACTTCTGAGCTTTATTTCAAGCTCTTAATAAAGATTTTTTTTCATATTATATTTTGTTCCATTGCGATGTGAGACTCTGATTTTGTTGTGATGGTTCTTCTTCTTATTCTTCTATTCTAATATTATTTCTTTATTTTCTCACCCTCTAATTTCGTTCATTAGCTGTCTGGTGTTTTTGATACTTGGGTTTTGGCAAGTGATACAGGTTTATGTATTGTTATCGAAATTCAAGCGTCGAATTCTGTCGGGTCATTACAACTTCTCTTTTGATGATCTAGGAATGTAAGGTGCTAGTGTCGGATCAACTGGTCCTATGCCGCTGTTGAAAAAATAATATGCTTACATCAACTAGTCCAGGCTCCATCTCGAAATACTCTGCGAAATGCAGAATTAATTATTAAAGATGTTTACATAAGTACTATTTTCTAGAACATGTTATACTTTTCTAAAACAAGTTTAAACATGTTATGCTTTCTTAAACATGTTAAACTTTTATAATCGTTTACATAAAAAAGGAACATTATCTACGACAACATTTCCAAACCAATACAATGATTTTTTCAATATTATACTTTACGCGTAGAAGATGGACAATCCAAATAACATCTCTTAAGTTATTGTGCACTTTCCGTTGTTAATTTACACGAAAGTATTAGTTCTTACTTGAATATAGTGTTTTATCGTTATGCTGGGGTCAGCCCGAATGTCATAGCTGAGGATTGGTTTTCTAGAGACGAAGCCATTGCTGGAGACTCAATGATTATCTAGTTTTAGATCATCATTTTAGTTTATTTATGAAGTAGTTAGACTTTTATTATTCCCATTTGTTTTATTTTAGAAAATAAATTTTGAATTAACGTAGGCACTTCACGAATTACTTATGTATTTATTTATTTCTCCTGTGAGATTCTACGGCGTAATTTCTATATCTATGTTTCTATGATAGATTCTTATTTTTCCACATTGAATGCCTATCATTTTGATTAAATTGGTTTCTTTAAACTGGTGGGTTGTTACAGTTGGTATCAAATCTCAGATTGAGCGAACTCCTAGGGTTGTAGGGTAAATTCATTGTAGATTGCATAAGTATTAACCTAGAATGAGTAGATTCTTCCTTGAGAGAGAATCTTTTAAATTGTAATAATTTCTTTTAAAAACCCTGACTATTTTAATGTTTTATTCCAAATCGAACCTTTCATCCTTCGTATATTTCCTTTGATTAGGTTTGTTCTTTAATCCAACATCTAAATAACCCCTTTTTCCCTTAACATGATGAGTGATATTAGAAAAATATAAGTATAAATTATATTTGAGGATTAACAAAGAATAAGTTTAGAAATATGATTGTTTTGATAACTGTGGTAGTTATCACTTAATTTTATAAAATATAGATTTGAAATGAAATATTTTGGGAAAAATATATATGGATTAATTTTCATGATGGATATTTAATAGTATTTAATAAACAGATTTTACCATAAATTTCTGAAAGACTTATATATTTATGGAATTTGAGGTTGTTATATTTAGGGAATCTATATAAATAAGGTTTATAAAATAATAGATGTAAGTAATTAATTTTATTTTAAAGAGAAAGGATATTCTAATGAAGACTTATAACATTGATTTGTTTGAAGTTAATATAAAAAATTGTAAGCAAAAAGAGTTCATAATTATCTTAGAATAATGTTTTAAGAACTTTATTTAAAGGCATCTTGAATTAACTGGTTGTGAAAATAGTAATAATTTCCTGATATAAATATTATATATTACATTTCATAGGTATGGTGTTTCAAAAAATTTAATTCCATTCTATGTAAAATATGTATGAGTTACTAACTGGATTTTAAGTAGAATGTTTCTGAGGTTATAAAAAGTCCACTTTATTAGGATATGAAGTTTTGATTGTAATAGATAATGATTTTTAAGGAATACATATAAAACTAGTGTGTGGCCCGTGCTACGCATACGGGCAATTGTGAAGCACATAAAGGTGGACATTGTACCATGCAATGCTTATGTTGGTCCAATTATTTCTTCGTTCTATCGTCCACGTGTAGAGAATAATAGTGCATCATTTATTGGAACTTCATTTTAGTTTTATTTTAGAAAAATTTATTGAGATATGTTAACATAGAATGATAAATCTATTGTTTTTGTTTCCAATGTTGGAAAATGAGTATGGAAAATGTGTAATATTTTGTATATATGAGTAGTATTTTATAATTACTATTAGATTATCGTAAGTAATAAATTTTACCATATGAATTGATGCATTTAAATATTATTCTATAAAATAAATCATGAATCTTACGTATACTTGGTAAAGTGTTCAAATTCATTAGTTTAGAAAGTAAGTCATTTTCATGGTGTAACAGTTGAATTAGTAAGTATTGAAAATATTTCTATTTATGCATAATATCTACCCTTTCTATTTATAGACATGTTTGTAAATATTTTTAGTTGTTATAATTGTGCATATTTTATACATAAATATTGTGCGCTTTATCATAAATAGGAATCTAACATGTCATATGCAAATGAAGATTATTGTATCTGTATTCTATGCACGGATCTCACGATCACTTTATTTTTAGATTTGACATTTTCTTTGATGTAGCCTGAGTAATGTGTGTGATTCTTTTCTCCAAATAACTTGAACTAAGAAAACATTTAACGAAGACTGATATTATAACTCATGAAACAGAAATGAAATTACAAAATAAGTTACGTCCAAATATTTTAAACTATATGAAATTATATTGTAAAAAAAATTCGAATCATAACTAACATTAACAATCCTACTCACCTCCTTCACTTCCTAGTGATATATTTGTGCTCAACAATCTTGGATCCATTCAACTAATTTAGTCCAAATCTACCATATGATTTCTGTCTTTGACTATACCTTCCATGCTCTTTCTCCTATTACTTATGGTTAGTTTTACCATTCATTACCATTTTTAAAGTGGTGCGTCACTCTTTAATTGTCTGTAAGGAATTTACAATAGCACACTGCTAGTTGAATACTCAGGTATTCCCTTCCTATGGGAATCCCTATTTCATATAATAAACGGCTAAAGAAAAATATGGTACGGCTAAGTATAAACATAAAGTTAAAATTACAATCTGTTATTGTACTCTTGAAATTTTCCAAATTTTCATCCAAAAATTTGTTCAAATTTAATTACTCATACCGTCTGTCCCATGTGATAATATAAAATTGTTCATAAATTTGATACATGACAATAAAAATATAAAACAATAATATAAAATAAAACAATGACTTAATATTAGTTTAGACATTCATGTCACTGCAATTTCAATTAAAGCATAAATGACATAATGTAGAGCTTCTCGTCTCAATCTCCAATCAATACATCCAACAGGAACTTTGGTAATATATCGTACTTTCTCCAAATGAATAGTAGTTGGAAGAATAAGTTGAAATACTACTTAGCTTATTATCTAACATCCTTGCTTTTAATTTATATTTGCATACATATAACCTTACAGACAATGACAGCGACCAAGATACATTGATTACCATGGTTCTAACTCTAAGAACGAACTGATCTTACAGAGCGAATGAGCATCTATAAATGATCAATAACACATTTATGTTGATTACAAAGCTAATTGTTCATGATAGTAGTTTTTTTCACTATCGTATAGTTTGTAACCACGAAGAAATATTCAATGTGTTATTATTAAAAACCGCAAAAAGATTCATAGAAGATGTGTTTACAGAAAATAAATTTATTACAAATTCAATAGCAGCACAAACTCATTGCTAATGCGAGCAACACAAACTCAAATTGGATTAATGGAGCAGTATTATTGTCGGCCAAGAAAGTAGGAATACAGTCAATTTAAAGGAGCGTCTAAGGTCTTTATGTCCACCATTTCCTCCTCGGGGTACTCCAACCATTTTAAGGTGATAATCCAATCCACTGATCGTTTCAAAGTCTAAAGATCTGGTTTAGCCATGTCCTTTTTCAGCTCTTCTTCATTGACAGGAGGATCAAACTTTCAGAGACGTTTAAGCTGAGTTTCTATTGCTTCTATTACATTACATTACATTTCATAATCTTAAGATTTGATTTAACCATCTTCATTTCCAAATCTTCCTCTATCATAGGAAGGCTTTCCTTTCAAATTCCAAGCTTTACGTAAATTTCAACAAATCCAGCTTCATGAAGGGCTATATTTTTCTTGTTGGATCTCAAAAATGTTTTCCAAATCTGCTTCTCAACCTTATCCTTATTGAATGCTTCCGTCATCATGTTTTCAGCACCAAAGTTGTCAAAAATGCCACTCTTGATTCGACTACCCTTGATTGTCATCAAGTAAGTTCGAGCATCATGAATTCCTTTTGTTCATTGTTCAATGGATAATTTGTACTTTTAAAATTCGTTCAAAAGGCCCAACTTTTCTCTTCCAGTCTTTACAACATTGCATGGTGCTTCACTGCAGTAGGATCCTCAAGATCAATAATGATTCTTTCCTTGCAAAATATAGCAAGGGGCATCTCAAATTTTGTTTTTCACATCATAAAAGATGTTTTTCAACATCTTATCTCCATTATAAGGTCGAAGACTACCTGAAGCTGCAGCTTTTGTCGCATACGAACAAACCAGTGGCTGATGTTCATGTTTTACAATGATTTGCAGAACAAATCTGTTTGGATCGGGAGAGAGCTGGAGAAAAATAGCCATGACCACCTACGATGAAGTGAACTAAGGTAAATGGAAGAAGAATATGACGATGATAGTAGTTGATTTGATGTACCTTACAAATATTCATCTACAAACTTTTCACGCATACAAAACGTCTTTCTTAACTATAATAATAAGAAGCTCAACATGAGAACATATTTTCAGGATAAGGTAATTCATAAAGCAAGGTTCATGATGACGCTCATCCTTACAACAATTGAAGTCAAATATTGGGTTATAAGGCATGAAAATGGACCAAATTTTGTTTCCATTAAATTAAGAAAGTGGACCAAAAAAGAATAAAACATATAACCATAACTTTAATAGATCAGAGAGTGTAAATATTGGATAGTTGATTTTAGGAAATAAGATGCAATAGTTGAAGTACGACAATACGTTTATAGGGTAAAAACAAACCGGCTATTTTTGCTTGGGCATAGCACTTATGTGTTGTTAACCACACAAACAATGATTTACATTGTATGAAATTGGTCATATAAAAGACCTTTATTTATAAAAATTTGGTTCTTGAAAAATAAAATCTCCTTATCAAATACTGAAAATTGATAACCACCATAGGAAAATCAATCCTGTAAAAATGTAGTTCTAAGGCCGATGATAGATATAAGAGAAAAGAAAATTCTAATGTATACAATTTTGAAACTATCCTATTATATATACCTATATTCTGTAGAAACCAATTTTGAAGAGAAACTGTTTAGAAGAGGAGGAATTGGATACACAAATAACTTTTCTTTTTTTAAATCAACTTTCAATTACAAGACTTACAACATTTTCTTCTTTCTTATCCTCACTCACTTTTTTTCTCTTTTTCTCTTTTCTCACTTACTTTCTTAACCAAATGACAATAGGCTTTATATAGATAGCCTTACATGACCTTTCAGCTTAAGAGACACACCAATTCACAATAGACACCACATTAAACTAAGAGACACATACTTATTTAATAGACACACTAACTTCCATACGACTCTTAACATAAAGACACTTAGACTTACGTACCAACATTTACTAGACACACTAAATCATAAAAAGACATGACTCTTTATTTTTATTTTTATTTATCTTTAATTTCTTTCTCACTTGCTTTCACTTTCTCTCTTAACCACACAAATGACCATACCCATATTTATATAGTTGTCAACATGACCTTTCAACTCCAATAGACACCCCTTCATCAAATGACATAACACTTAACGAACTGACACATCATTAATTGACTTGACCATTTACCAATACTTATTAAATAGACACACCTAATAGACACAACACTTTACGAACTAACATGACAATTGACTCTAAAGACACATGACTCATCATTTTTTATCATTTCCAATATTTTATTTAAAGTTTACCCAACAAAACTCCCCCGTAAACTTTAAATGATTTAGTCTTTCAGGGCGGTTTGTATACATCACCGATCAAATCAACATATGGAGGCATCTCCTCCTTAGCAGCATCCATAATCCCCTCAATCCTTCCTGCTCCAAGCACCAAATATATCTCATCAATGAACAATACCACTTTCCCATTTAAATCCTCATAGACCGGGACCTTCAATTCCATCTCAGGTGCAAATCCAGCATTGTAACCCTTCTTCAAATTGCTCTCTCTAAAGAACTTTCCAGGCTCCACCAACCACTTATTTGCAACTTTACTACTCGGCCTCTTCGTCTTCACCTTCTCTACTTTAACCCCATCAAAATGTGGCACTGTAGACGCATTCAAATAAGACTTAAAATTAAACTCATTCTCACCCTTCACATTGATGTCCTTCTCAGCATGGTGTCTACCTCTTTAGCTTTTAACTTCTGTTCCAATATCAGCTTCTCTTTTAGCTCCACGGCCTCCTTATCCTTTCTCAATTTTTCTTACTCAGCGGCTTTTTCTCTTATTCTTTCCTCTTCTTTGGTAGCTTCTTCTCTCGTCAGCTCTTCTTCTTTTCTCTCCTTCTCCTCCCTTTCTTCTACTTCAGGTTCTTCGACCTCCTCTTCATCTTTTGTTTTTTCGTCCTTCTCTTCGTCTTCTTTTTCTTTGTAATCCTTTGCGTACACCTCTTTCAGCAAATTCCACGAATCTTTTGCCGTGTTTTCTCCATTAATATGACACCATGCTTCTTTATCTACGTTCTCACTCAGCACCATAAAAGCTTGAAGATCTTTCCTTCTCAAGCTTGTAAACGCCTCACTCTCTTTCTTCGTCATGTTTTTTACATCTTTTGGCCACTCATAGCCACTCTCAACAATCTCCCATAACCCTTTGGAGATCAACTCTTCTTTTTTTCTACTACTCCACTTTTCGAAGTTTTCTTTTGTGAGAACGAACGTTGAGAAGAATAAAAATAACATTGTTTCAACCTAGCTCTGATACCAATTTGTAGAAACTAATTTTGAAGAGGAATTGTTTAGAAGAGGAGGAATTGGATACACAAATAACTTTTCTTTTTTAAATCAACTTTCAATTACAAGTCTCACAACATTTTCTTCTTTCTTATCCACACTCACTTTTTTCTCTTTTCTCTCTTACTTTCTTAACCAAATGACAATAGGCTTTACATAGATAGCCTTACGTGATCCTTTAGCTTAAGAGACACATCAATTCACAATAGACACCACATTAAACTAAGAGACACATACTTATTTAATAGACACACTAACTTCCATAAGACTCTTAACATAAAAACACTTAGACTTACGAACCAACATTTACTAGACACACTAACTCATAAAAAGACATGACTCTTTATTTTATTTTTTATTTTTTTATTTTTTTATCTTTAATTTCTTTCTCACTTGCTTTCACTTTCTCTCTTAACCACACAAATGACCATACCCATACTTATATAGTTGTCAACATGACCTTTCAACTCCAATAGACACCCCTTCATCAAATGACATAACACTTAACGAACTGACACATCATTAATTGACCTGACCATTTACCAATACTTATTAAATAGACACACCTAATAGACACAACACTTTACGAACTAACATGACAATTGACTCTAAAGACACATGACTCATCATTTTTTATCATTTCCAATATTTTATTTAAAGTTTACCCAACATATTTGACTACATCTGGTCATCATAAAGTTTATCACATCATATACAGTCAATCAACAAATATATTAAAATTTTAATCTTAGTATCAGGAAGATAAATATATGTAATTGAAATATTATTTTTGTAACATTACTCATGTTTCTTGAGATAACATTTTACCTACAATCCTTTACTAACTAAAGCTCGGAAAAGAAGAAAAATTGGAAAGAATGCCAATTTATACAACGGAAAATTTGTTGGGACACAAAACAGGGACGCAAAAGATCTCAACCTTTTGATTGACCCCTAAGTTCAACCACATATGTGAACACAATGGGATCTAATTGTCAACATCTATTGTCACCAATTATGTTACATTTTCTATCCAAATAGCCGAATACAATTTAATTTTCATAATGTTTTTATTTACTGAATGATCATATTCCCAAACCAAAAATAATTATTAATCGACTGCCCTATACAATAAAAATTCTATTTTTTTTCAGTAGCAACTAATGTTTGTCTTAAAAGTGAATGAAGAAAAAATTAAGATCTTGTTATAAAATTTTAGAAGACTATTTTCTATTACGGTTGTTTTAGAAAAAGGCAGTTCCAGAAAAAGGTATTTCTTCAAAAGAATTCAACAATACGGCTATTTTCATTATGGTGACTAATACATGTAGAAGAAACCTTTGCGCCACTTTATAAAATGATAAAGTAGAAGAATAAAACGAAAAAAAACATGCCTCTTGTCTTACTAATCTTCTCATTCACTTTCTTTATTATTACATCAACATCTGATGGAAAACAATCCCTTCTTTTAATGGAGGTCGTTTTTAAAAGCAGGGAACATAAGTTCATGGAGCTCACATACAAATAGTTGCAACTGGACAGGAATCTCCTGAAATAATTTAACCCATGCAGTTACCAAAATAAATTTAAATACCATGAACATAAAGTGAAACCTGGATATATTTGATTTTTCTGTTTTTTCTTTGCTTTGCATTCTCAACCTTCAATTTAATAATATTAATGGTCCAATTCATCAGCTGCCAATTTTTTCCTAATCTAACCGAACTTAGTCTCAAAGGCAATGGTTTTACAGGAACTAAACCCATTTAAAATTGGTTATTCAGGTTTTAAACATTAGTCGAACTACTAGACCATCATATACCCAAATATAAATAATAATTAATCTATCACCCTATACAATAAAATTCTAATATATTTTTTAACATCAACAAATGTCTTCCTTAAAAGTGAATGAAGCAAAAAAAATAAGATCTTGTTATAAAGTTCTATGAAAAGGCAGTCATGCGCAGTAAAGTTTGGGATAATACATATATGTGTAAAACCGACAATGTTTTATTACTAAACCTTGATATTGAATAAGTTCTTATATTGCCATTTGAAATTGTGATTGTTTAGCAATAAATTCAACAATGCCTCTTCTATTGTACAGGTACCAAATGGGTGAAAGTTTGCAGTTGCTTGCCCCTTATATTGCCTATCATAATTATGTTCATTAACCTTGACAGAGTTTAAAGCTAGGAATGAATTTTTTTTTTTTTAAAAAAAAAAAGAGGACAGATGTGTATCCATGGCCTAATCTACTTCAAAAGAATCCATTTCCTTTATAGGAATATTATAATAATTAATGAGAATACCATTATTCGGGAGAAATAAGCCTAATAATACCATTGCTTTCAACCATAATATATGTCAGAAGATGTTATCAGCAAAGGGAATGGATAATGACAGTTTGCATAACACGAAAAATATTGAAATAAAGATTAGGTTTTAATAAATGAGTTAGCTTCTTGAATTAATACTTTTTTATATTAAACCAATCTTGGTTGAAATATTCTTCATTGGATTATTGAATCTCGTCCATAATTTCAAGCCATTACAAAAACTAAGCCAGAAAAAACGACGACTTTTATTTACAAATTCTTCGCCGGAGTAATTTGTGTAATATCCATGGGAATAAAAAATTTAAACCACCTGTACCTCTATACTATATACTCGTTGAATAAAAAGAAATCATACATATGTAGGTTCAATAGAAATTGAAATTGGAAAAACAACCATAGAATAAGAACTTTACTGGGTGAAATGATTCAATAGTCTATGTTTACCAAATCCATTTCAAATAGCAAATTTTAGGAAGAGATTTAATTTACATCTACATGAGAACCATAAATAAGTATAATTGAACCGCAGAAACTCAATTCAAAATGGATGAAATTGGAAAAAACACCAACAAAAAGTTTAAATTATAGCACTTGAAAATATAGTTTCAGCAAAACTTGAAGAAGCCTCACCCTTAGAATAATAGCCGATGAGTGGGAGAGCGAGGATTTTTAATGAATTTCAGGTTTATTCAGAAAGGAGTGAATGATAGGAAGAGGATCGTTGTTTCTTGAGTATTCAGTGCTATGAGAATGGTTTGAGAATTTCAAAGACAAAAGTGGATACAGAGTAATAACCAGTGCAGTAACTAATATTTCTTAATGGTGTGGTTTTCGAACGACCTTCATTTACATGACACGTGTAAATATTTTGATTATTCGTTTCTCCTTTCCAATATTTTGATTATTTTGATTCTATACTCAATGGAATGTTGTATAGTGGTTCACGAATGGAAAAGAAGTTAAATCCTAACAATTTTCAGTGAAGAAGTAAAATCAATGCTAGGCCAGATCAAGTCACTACTGGCTGAAATCATGGTGGATTATCAAGCCAAAACGTGAAAAAGTTGACCTATGTCATAATTCAAGTATTTCTATAATGCTTTTCAGCAGGCAGCAACTGCTCAACCAGAATTTACAGCATAAGCTGTTTATGAGCAATGGCTCTGGGTTCTGGCCGCAACTCATAACAATAAGAACAAAAATATTAGAATGTTTATTGTAATGTGCTTGTGCTTTCATGAATTTGACAGTAGTGTCACAAATAGGTATATAATCACCAGTTTTCTAGACAATTTACCAAACACATAAGGTGATGTGAACTTGTATGTGTAGAAAATGATGAAAATTACTGTCAGAAAGTGTAAATAAGGATAATATTGTTAGTGACCAACACAAAGTTTAGTAGACAAAGAAGTCAATGAAATAACAAACATGAACAATAAACTGGTAATCATTCACACAATTAAAGAAACAACATGAAGGCATGGATAAATGTACACCATAATAAATAATGAACATTGCTACAGTGAAATCTGTATAGAGTAATATTGGTATGAGCATTATCTCAATGATAACAACTATAATAAGGTTAAAAAAAGGAAGGATTGATTAACAACACAAATGATTTATTATCGTCAAATGATGATGGGAAGGCAAAGAAAACGACCGATGGTGGACATTTGAATGGAGAACGGTTTGCGAAAACATTATGCTTCTAAAAGGAGGAAACAATTGTGATGACTGAGTAGTTGGTAAGAAGATACTTGTAACATCCCTCAAATTTCGACCATTTAAATATTGAATTTAATTTAATTATTTAATTTGAAATGGTTTTTGAATAAAATTTATGATGTTACTAATGAAATTTATTAATTTGTGCTGAAAGATTGATTGAAAATAATATGTATATTTTAGGTGATTTTTTTTTATAACATACTTGTATATAGCTTTTGTCGTCCACTTTAATACTTTCCCTATCTATTCAAAGTGCAATGTTCATTAATTAATTTACTTTAAAATGTGAATAGTTGAATTCGTTTTCAGTGTCCTGCTCTCTTCGTTGTTTCATTAATACTGCACCTTTCCTCTCCTTCAAAATTGACACATTCTTTTTATTTATCCTTTCCTAAATATTGCATTGTATTTCCTTCTCCTCTTCTTTCCCTTTTCACTTCTATCTCATGCAACTTTTCCTTAATTTTAAAATAATGTTTTCCCGATTAATTTCTTTGTGTTAGCTTTTCAAGTAGGGTGTTACAATACCTATATTACAACCATTTGAAATACGAAATAGGTTTTGCACCATGTTCAGTAGATAACGGCTAATTCCAATTCCCTCATACTTTGTGACAACTCAGCTAGTGTATTCTTGAGTGGTGGCTCTAAAAAAAACAACCACAATAATCGCTATTCCTCTTGACTTTGTTTATTTTCATTGTTTGTTATCCACTTTCTATCTACAAACAAAATTATCCAATCCCTAGTTTCTTCTAACTGCCATATGTTACTTCCTGCATCTTGAAAATTGGTTGTTGCATATCTTAATTTGTTTATAGTATACGTCTTCACTATTAGACTCAGCTAATTTCAGCGAGCATAATTCATCTAGGTAATCAAATTACTCAACGTCGTCTCGTTAAGTTATCAGATTTCACTCTAGCTCTTAGGGCTTCATTTATTTTACGGTGTTTAATTTACTGAAATATTCCGAATGGAATAAATGTACTTTCTTTTATCTCCCATAACTAACTAATGGACTATGATCCATACACCATTAACATACGTGTTAAACATACCATTAGAGAACCTTTATGAATCAAATATAACACGGTTTTTGGTAGAATCGGGTTTTCCTTGATGTTGTAGGTTATCAGTTATCATATTTGATAACTGTATTTTCGTTTTGTTCTGCTATATTACAACTTGTAACAACCCGTATTTTGAATAACATGTTATAACATAAATCAAGGCATAATTAAATGTTAAAATCTGAATCAAGGGGAACGGGCTATGCCATTGCGTTCGTCTCGGAAAAATACGCGAAATAGAGTCTGAGTTTTCGAGAATCGGAGTCCGTATGACCCAGTTATGGCCCGTCAAAGATTTCAGAAAAATTCAAGTTCAAAAATAGTTCGAAATTCAATCTGGAGCCAAAAAGATTGGGCGGGAAAAATTCCCGCCCAAGCCCCAGGTCAACTGGGGTGTCGACTGGGGAGTCGACATGCCCAGTCGACACGGGTGTCGACCTGGGTGGTCCGACCACTTTGGCCTGGGTGCACCTGCTTGGCCTTGTGCTCTGTTCTGATGGCCTGTGACGGATTTTGAGTGTTCAGATCTATCCTAGGGTTAATCTAAGGGCCTAAACAACTCTAATCTCTATAAAAAGACCCCTAGACCTAGCTTAAACCTTCACAAATCACTCTTGCAACGAAGTGCTGCCCAAATCTCCATTGATCATGGCCTCCATCTCCAACTTCAAGAGCCTATGCATTCAAACTAGATCCAAGATGAAGGTGCGAGCTTTCTACACCAAATCAAGGGTTTTGATCATCGTTTCAACATGGATTCTTCGACAAGACGATTCATGCTCCTAAATCTCTAAGCCTCGCTATGTAAGTTCTAGCTACTTCTAGATCTAAACGGTAGTTTTAATGATGGCATGGAATAAAACGAGATTAAACCGAGTATGCTAGCCTATATGAACCTTGTCATGCCTCTTTTGCTTGAACCTATGACTTTTGGCTATGCTTAGTGACTAAATCATGCCACTTATGTTATGTTTAACTTAGTCCATCATGAAAGATTGAACCTTTATTTGCGGAATGTTGGCATGAATACTTGAAACCACTTTGACTTGTGAAATATGCACATGAATATGACTTGGGGCTTATGCATGTAATTGAACCCAAACCCCCTTATGATATCATGCATGTTTGTGGCTAATCCCGTTGTGACATTATGCATGTTTGAGGCCAAAAACCCCTTATGAAGCTATGCATATTTTGAGGCCAAACCCCTTATGATACCATGCATGTTTGTGGCCAATCCCTTTTTGACATCGTGCATGTTTTGAGGCCAATATGTAGCATAGTATCCTTACTATGTTGACTCGCTTTTACTTGGGTTGGAAACACGATTTGGGGTAGGTTAGACGTGCGTGATTATGACATGATAATTTGACATGGGATTTCATGAAAATATGGCACTCATGATACACCTAAATGTGGACATGACATGTGGGGTAAACATGGGACCTGAAACTAGACACGTATGGGTTGTAAGTGTAATATGACACTAGACCAAACATGAAAGTGGCCAACTCGAGGTTGGATTGAGTTTGTAGCATAAATCTACCCGGACCCTCCCGGCTTAACTAGTGGCTACAAACAATAGGACCCAATGTGAATAGTTGGTCATATAGCACTTAAAACCCGAGGTTAGACTAGGTTGTGGTGTAAAGCTACCCGGACCCGCCCGGCTTAACTAGTAACCACAACAAAGTCTAATGTGAGAGGTTGGGGTGCATTAATCTAATTAATGCCACATGAAAAGGTTAAGTAATTTTGACTAATGACACTTAACCGATATGACACGAATGGGTAGGTTAAGTGGAACCGGACTTGATTTCTTAATGACACTTAACCATATAAGACAATTAGGGGATGGGGTTAAGTAATTTACACTTAACTAATCCGACTTGGTAATTAGATGGGGTTAAGTAACTTAGACTTAACTAATCTAAACACGGTAATTAGATGGGGTTAAGTAACCTACACTTAACTAACCTTAACACGGTAATTCGATGGGGTTAAGTTAAACACTTAACCATTCTAAACTTGGTAATTCAATGAGGTTAAGTAACCAATACTTAACCAACTTAACATGATAATTTAATGGGGTTAAGTAACTTATACTTAACCAATTATACATGGTGATTTGATGAGGTTAAGTAACCTATACTTAACCAATCTAATATTTGGATCTGATAGGGTTAAGTCACAAGACCTTTTAAATATACTTAACCATTGTAATACGATTAGTGGATGGGGTTAAGCTAACCCATACTTAACCAATCCGACTCGATAATCTGATGGGATTAAGATAATCTATGCTTAATCAATCTAACATGATAATCTGATAGGGTTAAGACAAACAAATACTTAACCAATTTGACTTGATAGGGTTAAGTCATGGGCTTCTTGGTATACTCAACCAACTTGTAGGGCTAAGCCTTGAACTTAAATACTTAGCCAATCTTGACATGATTCGTAGGTGGGTTAAGTCATGAACATGAATGACAACACTTAACCCATTAGACAAAACCCTAGCTCAGGGGACTAGGTTGAAAATCGTAGTTAACAAGGGTAGCGGGAAGAGAAGCTAAGTGGTAAACCTTAGTTAAGGATAACTAAGTAATAATTCTTAGTCAAGGAAATTGGACCAGTTCACAGATAGATGAGTAACCAGATACGGTAGGTCATTGCTTGAACACACATGTAGGAGCGAATTATCTGACTTAGATAAAGGCTCCAACGAACTGGGTGACGAAGCGGTAGCTTCGGGGGACGTGAGGATACTCTTGGTATCCCTCTGTGAGGTTGCAGATGATCCGCCTGGGCTCACAAGAGGTTAAGGTCTGCGGTAGAAGAACCAAGAGTATGCATTGGTTGCTATGCGAGCGACCTAAAGACTGGGATGGATTAGCGTGGAGTCGACGATTCTTGTTTTTGCCCTGGATAGCGCGTCATCGACTACCTACCATCTTTAGTCAATCGTGTACGTACGGAAAGGCAGAGAACTCCCAACAGACCATATACTTGCTATCGAGTTATGGGTGAGGTTGGCCAATAGGTAAGTGGCGCATAGTGGGGCCGGGATGTAGTTCTCATACATGATTTTTCTTGGATTGCCTTTCAGTAGTTGAGGGAGGGGTCACGAGGGACCATAGCCACGGATACAAAAACAGACCTTGATATCTACATCAGCAGACGACTTAAGGCTCCCGACCGAGTTCTGTATTTCTCGATTTGTCCTGGCGCGGAACTCGGATGGCACATTGAGATATGTGTGCGTCTAGACATGGAAAACGATTCATGATTTATACGTGGGACAAATGGCGTGGTTGACGGGTGGCATAATCCTTAGTGGTCCTAGGTGGCTAAAACCCAAACCAAGTTACGGAAACGTTCAGTAGGTAGCATAATCCCTAGCGGTCCTTGGTGGCATAAATCCTAAGTGAACACGCGATAGTTCATGGTAAGAAAACATAACCAGATCAAGGGCAGCAGTCCGAAACAACTTCAAGGATAAAATGGTACTACGTTGAGGTGGTATAGATTTACATGGGAAAGCCCGTACGGCCTACGGCAAAGGACTGAACTTATACATGGAAAGAAACATACGAGTTAGGAAAACCTATGTACGCGATATATTAGGTTGACATAAACCATTTCATGACTTTGGTCAAGGGACATTTTATAGTTAACTCATGACACGGGTTGGGATACTAGTGCGGGAGGTGCAGAGCAAATATACATGATAGATACCTTGGGATATTATACTTGATAGGAACCTGACGATGTGATACTTTGATTTACCTTGACACCGTAATTTATCATGATACCTTAGTTTATCTTGATACCGTAGTTCACCCTGTTATCTTGGTTTAGTTTATCTATCTTGTCGTCGTCCTTATGTTTATTTTCAGTTTATGCATGTCATGTTACCTTTACCTGTTTTTATGCTGGAAGTAGATAGGACTTACCAGTCTTTATGACTGACCCCGTTTTCTTTCGCCTCTTTGTTTCCGTCCCCCCCCCCAGGTTTTCAGGGAGGAAATGCTGTTGTTTAGTTCGGACCTCTTATGCTTGAAGGTCATCATGTATAGCTGGTCTTCTCTTGGCTATGGCTGCTTCACCGCTTTATTTTGGGGAATAATTTTAGGAAAGGTTTTATGCTTCTTTACTATTGCAAGACAGGTTTTGATGTATTCTGATGTAAAAGGCTTTTACACCTTATTTTATAAGGTAATGAAATTTGTTTTACTTCCGCTCTTTTATATATGTTCTGTCTTGTAATATTTCTGTGCATGTTTACCTCGATAATGCTTCACCAAACCTAGTGCATTCCCTTTGTGAGTGACCCTAGCGGAGGTGGGGTGTTACATTTGGTATCAGAGCAGAAGGTTACCAGACTGGGCAAAAGTTTTTAAAACCTTCTGAAAACTATTTGAAAAACCGTTTACAAAGAAGCATTTTTCAAGAAAAGTTTTTAAAGGCTATTCCCCAAAATCCATTAGCACTATCCTTTGTTTCCTTGATCGAGTCTCTTTTCCTTTCCTTCCTCCATCCTTAGTCACAGTAGTTTTAAATGCGACTAATCCTTGTCTAGCTAAGTAAGAGTTTTCCGTACGATGGAGGGAGTCCTCGAGAGACCTGTTGCCGTGCTATAAGGAAGGATAATAAGAGCAAGGATAGAGGACACGAGCTTAAAGATAAGCAACTTGTTGATATGGCTTAATCCACAAGGGAGGGAAAAAGATGAACAATAAAACCCATGACGAGAGAGTATCTTTGGCATGGTAAAACGGGACGCATAGTTAAGTGTTATGGGACGAGGACAAAATCATCGAGAGGGCAATTGTATGCTCTCATTTCTAGCGTACCTAAGAGGGATGGTACCGTTTCTGTTGAAGGTTTAGCCTTTCTTCTCTATCATCCCGTCTAGACTTTGTCTTGATCATCGCATCATTTAAGTCTACTTCGATAGCTGAGTCTCTGCACCTTAGTACTAGCGTGGTAGAGGATCCCATTTTTGTCTCAAATCCTGTTGGAGGATCGGTCCATTTATTCATGACTTGTTTGGAATTGAGAGTGTAAATGCCAAGTGTTGAGATTAGAAGCAATGCTTCTATTGTTGAGCTATGGATGGATTCTAGGGATGAAGTGGTTATCCAGTAAAGGATGCCATTCTCGGTTTTGAAAGGAGGGTAGTTAAACTCCTAACTTGCCTTAGTAATACCCTCGAAGTCTCGTATAACCTTTTGGGTTCTGTCATGGTTAGTTACCTAGAATCTCTTGATGCATTTATCGGAAATCTCTGATCCGATCGAGTAACGTTCGCCACTAAGGCGGATGGTTCATTCCGCTTAAGCATGGGTTATAGGAATCACCCTAGTAAGTGCACGTGGTAACATGGATTTGCATCAGTAAACGAGATCCAGGATTCACTAGTGAATTTTGGAGAGCTTGCATGAGTACGCAGATATGTTTGAGCCGAGCATACTAGGGAAAGAATAAGTGAAAGTGAAACGAGAGGCGACAGTGAAATGAGTTCCGACTCATACCTTGGAAGTAGGAATCAAGGAGCTACGAAAATCATGAAGTCAAAGGTGGTCAAGGCACACTGGAATTAAGCTCAAGGAAATGCGGCTTTAAACGCGCGCATCATATCTCTTTTTAAGAGTATATCGTTGATCCCTGGTTCTCCTGTAGAGCTTGCTTGCATGCTATCGCTTGGTGGATATCCTCTCGATCCTATTTCCGTTGCAAACCCTGTAAGGTGTTTATCTTGTTTATCTCCTCGATCCTATCTTGGGAACCTTAGGTAGAACCCTATGGATGTAAACATGTATTTGAAACATGTTATGATTGAAATGGTTGCAAGTGGTTGCTCATGGATACGCGAATACACACTAGATACTAGATCGACTCAGTCACATTTCATGTTGCATATGCACGAGTATTTATACTTGTTTATGGATGAAATTGAATATGTTATCATGTGGATGTTGCATGTGGATGAATGGTTGTGCACATATATAGTGTTTATATGACTAGGACTATTTGCACACATGTTGGATTCATGGCACTAAACATATTTTGCATTTAGAAGATCACTCAGGCCTGATCATTTACATTAGATAAGTACATATACACCCACCTTTCGCATATAATCATACAACATTTAGAATCTTTTAAAGACAATGACTTCTCGTGGATGATGTTTTGAGTAGATGGATGATGGATGGTAGGATACGTTCTTCCTAACTTGAAGATTTCAGGGACGAAATCCTTTAAGGTGGGGAGAATGTAACAACCCGTATTTTGAATAACATGTTATAACGTAAATCAAGGCAGATTTAAATGTTAAAATTTGAATCAAGGGGAACGGGCTGTGCCATTGCGTTCGTCTCGGAAAAATACGCGAAATAGAGTCTGAGTTTTCGAGAATCGGAGTCCGTATGACCCAGTTATGGCCCGTCAAAGTTTTCAGAAAAATTCAAGTTCAAAAACAGTTCGAAATTCAATCTGGAGCCAAACAGATTGGGCGGGAAAAATTCCTGCCCAAGCCCCAGGCCGACTGGTGTGTCAACTGGGGAGTCAATACGCCCAGGGGCAGGTCGACTGCCCAGTCGACACGGATGTCGACGTGGGTGGTCCGACCACTTTGGCCTGGGTGCACCTGCTTGGCCTTGTGCTCTGTTCTGATGGCCTGTGACGGATTTTGAGGGTTCAGATCTATCCTAGGGTTAATCTAAGGGCCTAAACAACTCCTAATCTCTATAAAAAGACCCCTAGACCTAGCTTAAACCCTCACAAATCACACTTGCAACGAAGTGCTGCCCAAATCTCCATTGATCATGGCCTCCATCTCCAACTTCAAGAGCCTATGCATTCAAACTAGATCCAAGACGAAGGTGCAAGCTTTCTACACCAAATCAAGGGTTTTGATCATCGTCTCAACATGGATTCTTCGACAAGACGATTCATGCTCCTAAATCTCTAAGCCTCACTATGTAAGTTCTAGCTACTTCTAGATCTAAACGGTAGTTTTAATGATGGCATGGAATAAAACGAGATTAAACCAAGTATGCTAGCCTATATGAACCTTGTCATGCCTCTTTTGCTTGAACCTATGACTTTTGGCTATGCTTAGTGACTAAATCATGCCACTTATGTTATGCTTAACTTAGTCCATCATGAAAGATTGAACCTTTACTTGCGGAATGTTGGCATGAATACTTGAAACCACTTTGACTTGTGAAATATGCACATGAATATGACTTGGGGCTTATGCATGTAAATGAACCCAAACCCCTTATGATATCATGCATGTTTGAGGATAATCCCGCTGTGACATTATGCATGTTTGAGGCCAAAAACCCCTTATGATGCTATGAATATTTTGAGGCCAAACCCCTTATGATACCATGCATGTTTGTGGCCAATCCCTTTTTGACATCGTGCATGTTTTGAGGCCAATATGTAGCATAGTATCCTTACTATGTTGACTCGCTTTTACTTGGGTTGGAAACACGATTTGGGGTAGGTTAGACGTGCGTGATTATGACATGATAATTTGACATGGGATTTCATGAAAATATGGCACTCATGATACACCTAAATGTGGACATGACATGTGGGGTAAACATGGGACTTGAAACTAGACACGTATGGGTTGTAAGTGTAATATGACACTAGACCAAACATGAAAGTGGCCAACTCGAGGTTGGGTTGAGTTTGTAGCATAAATCTACCCGGACCCGCCCGACTTAACTAGTGGCTACAAACAATAGGACCCAATGTGAGTAGTTGGTCATATAGCACTTAAAACCCGAGGTTAGACTAGGTTGTGGTGTAAAGCTACCCGGACCCGCCCGGCTTAACTAGTAACCACAACAAAGTCTAATGTGAGAGGTTGGGGTGCATTAATCTAATTAATGCCACATGAAAAGGTTAAGTAATTTTGACTAATGACACTTAACCGATATGACACGAATGGGTAGGTTAAGTGGAACCGGACTTGATTTCTTAATGACACTTAACCATATAAGACAATTAGGGGATGGGGTTAAGTAATTTACACTTAACTAATCCGACTTGGTAATTAGATGGGGTTAAGTAACTTAGACTTAACTAATCTAAACATGGTAATTAGATGGGGTTAAGTAACCTACACTTAACTAACCTTAACACGGTAATTCGATGGGGTTAAGTTAAACACTTAACCAATCTAAACTTGGTAATTCAATGAGGTAAAGTAACCAATACTTAACCAACTTAACATGATAATTTAATGGGGTTAAGTAACTTATACTTAACCAATTATACATGGTGATTTGATGAGGTTAAGTAACCTATACTTAACCAATCTAATATGCGGATCTGATAGGGTTAAGTCACAAGACCTTTTAAATATACTTAACCATTGTAATACGATTAGTGGATGGGGTTAAGCTAACCCATACTTAACCAATCCGACTCGATAATCTGATGGGATTAAGATAATCTATGCTTAATCAATCTAACACGATAATCTGATAGGGTTAAGACAAACAAATACTTAACCAATTTGACTTGATAGGGTAAAGTCATGGGCTTCTTGGTATACTCAACCAACTTGTAGGGCTAAGCCTTGAACTTAAATACTTAGCCAATCTTAACATGATTCGTAGGCGGGTTAAGTCATGAACTTGAATGACAATACTTAACCCATTAGACAAAACCCTAGCTCAGGGGACTAGGTTGAAAATCGTAGTTAACAAGGGTAGCGGGAAGAGAAGCTAAGTGGTAAACCTTAGTTAAGGATAACTAAGTAATAATTCTTAGTCAAGGAAATTGGACCAGTTCACAGATAGATGAGTAACCCGATACGGTAGGTCATCGCTTGAACACACGTGGAGGAGCGAATTATCTCACTTAGATAAAGGCTCCAACGAACTGGGTGATGAAGCGGTAGCTTCGGGGGACGTGAGGATACTCTTGGTATCCCTCTGTGAGGTTGTAGATGATCCGCCTGGGCTCACAAGAGGTTAAGGTCTGCGGTAGAAGAACCAAGAGTATGCCTTGGTTGCTATGCGAGCGACCTAAAGACTGGGATGGATTAGCATGGAGTCGACGATTCTTGTTTTTTCCCTAGATAGCGCGTCGTCGACTACCTACCATCTTTAGTCAATCGTGTACGTACGGAAAGGCAGAGAACTCCCAACAGACCATATACTTGCTATCGAGTTATGGGTGAGGTTGGCCAATAGGTAAGTGGGGCATAGTGGGGCCGGGATGTAGTTCTCATACATGATTGTTCTTGGATTGCCTTTCAGTAGTTGAGGGAGGGGTCACGTGGGACCATAGCCACGGATACAAAAACAGACCTTGATATCTGCATCAGCAGACGACTCAAGGCTCCCGACCGAGTTCCGTATTTCTCGATTTGCCCTGGCACGGAACTCGGATGGCACATTGAGACACGTGTGCGTCTAGACATTGAAAACGATTCACGATTTATACGTGGGACAAAGGGCGTGGTTGACGGGTGGCATAATCCCTAGTGGTCCTAGGTGGCTAAAACCCAAACCAAGTTACGGAAACTTTTATTAGGTAGCATAATCCCTAGCGGTCCTAGGTGGCATAAATCCTAAGTGAACACGCAATAGTTCATGGTAAGAAAACATAACCAGATCAAGGGTAGCAGTCCGAAACAACTTCAAGGATAAAACGGTACTACGTTGAGGTGGTATAGATTTACATGGGAAAGCCCGTACGGCCTACGGCAAAGGACTGAACTTATACATGGAAAGAAACATACGAGTTAGGAAAACCTATGTACGCGATATATTAGGTTGACATGGACCATTTAATGACTTTGGTCAAGGGACATTTTATAGTTAACTCATGACACGGGTTGGGATACTAGTACGGGAGGAGCAGAGCAAATATACATGATAGATACCTTGGGATATTATACTTGATAGGAACCTAACGATGTGATACTTTGATTTACCTTGACACCGTAGTTTATCATGATACCTTAGTTTATCTTGATACCATAGTTCACCCTGTTATCTTGGTTTAGTTTATCTATCTTGTCGTCATCCTTATGTTTATTTTTAGTTTATGCATGTCATGTTACCTTTACCTATTTTTATGCTGGAAGTAGATAGGACTTACCAGTCTTTATGACTGACCCCGTTTTCTTTCGCCTCTTTGTCTTCCGTTCCCCCCCCCCCCCCACCAGGTTTTCAGGGAGGAAATGTTGTTGTTTAGTTCGGACCTCTTATGCTTGAAGGTCATCATGTATGGCTGGTCTTCTCTTGGCTATGGCTGCTTCACCGATTTATTTTGGGGAATAATTTCGGGAAAGGATTTATGCTTCTTTACTATTGCAAGACAGGTTTTGATGTATTCTGATGTAAAAGGCTTTTAGACCTTATTTTATAAGGTAATGAAATTTGTTTTACTTCCGCTGTTTTATATATGTTCTGTCTTGTAATATTTCTATGCATGTTTACCTCGATAATGCTTCACCAAACCTAGTGCATTCCCTTTGTGAGTGACCCTAGCGGAGGTGGGGTGTTACACAACTGATTGATTAACTTCAATTTTTTGAATAAATGATACATAACCACTATCTATTTTCAGGCAACCATCAAACATAAGGAGGGGAGCTTGGCTAGTACATATACAGTTTCTCATATTACCACATATAGTATACATATAGGAAACCCTGTTCGAATACTATTTTACCCTTAAATACCCATCAGCTCAAATTTTCTTTCAAAATTTGTACAAAATATTTGTTCTCAAAGATATTATATTTTCAAACCAAAATAAATTGTTACATTCAAAAGTTTAAGCATAAAATTAAAAGTCACTTTTTCCTACTTACATTAAGAAAACTATTCATGTGATTGAGAAAAAACTGGGTGAATCATATAATAGAGAGAAAATATGTTTGGTAACTCAGTTAACTAGTACACAATTACCAACAAAATGAATTAGAAGAAACCCACTTGATGTACAAAATTTTCACAAATTATGGCTTACACAAAAGTTCTATAAAGAGGATTAATTCACATAAAAGCATAGAAATCAAATTAGTTTCCATCCATATCACCAAGTAATAATTACTTCAGTAAGAAATTTAAAGATCTGAGCATACAATTAAATTTTATAAATTATACTGTTACGGTTGACCATTTCAGCATACAGTTTAAAGGCTTCATCAAGTAATGCACATGTTCCTACCTACTTATGTAGACTAAGTTATTATTATTTTTCCTTTATTTCTCTAATAAATATAGTAATATTATGTACATATGTTTATTCAGTCATTATATATAAAAAGATGGAGCTTTTCCTAAGATAAACTTATCTGCATAAATTTATGCAAATGTAATGAAAATATTGTCACATACATTATGATACTTAAAGAATGTAAATTACCTTTTATTACCTATAGAAGGCATAAAACAGTTTTAAACATATGTAGTGCAACGCCATGGTTGATCTTCCTCATTTTTTGTTATATTTCGATATATGATTCTTTTTCTTCATGAACTTTTACTTAATGTAAAGTGTAAATCATGTAGAGTCTCTCGAGGTAAAACCTATAAACAATAGAGGTCAAATATAAATTAGAGCAGCATGAAAGTAAACATAAAACATAACATTGAGTATCAGAGTACATCTGTTAGATAAACCACAAATCTATCAAGGAATAAGACTCTAAATGTTGAAATTGATGATTCAAATATTTGTAGAGAAGGAAAGATTGATTGTCAATCATGTAATTGGCTCCTATATGGAATAACTTGGGTGCCAAGTTTACTTGGAAGTCAAGAAAACTTAGGTGCCAAATTTACTTGGAGGTCAAGAAAACTTGGTTGCCAAGTTTACTTGGAGGTCAAGAAATCCCTCTATATATAAATAGAGGTCATGTTATTGTATGAAGAAAGCAATCCACCATTAATCTTCTCTCTATTGTAATCTTCCTCCTCTCTTATGTACTCATTTCTTCATTGAGAAATAAAAGTTGTTGGGACTCCATGGACGTAGGATATTCATATCCAAACCACGTTAAATCTTCTGTGTCCTTTTTTTTCTTTGGTTTTCGTGAGATTTCATAATTGTTTTGTTATACTCCATTGGTATCTAAATAAACAATACTAGATCCTCATCAAAATTCCGCATAAATCACTACAATTTGGTATCAGAGCTGGTGTTATTGTTTCTATTTGGATATTAATGGCTACTTCTAGTAAGTCTGTTGGAAGATCTGGCATCAATTATGGAGTAACACGTTTTGATGGAAAAGGAGATTTTGGTACTTGGAAGATAAAGATGGAGGCCGTATTGAAAAAGGAGAAGACTTTTAAAGTTGTTTCTGCGCCTGAGAAATTGAAAGATGTTGATGCAGCTGAATTGGAGGAAATGGAAGACGAAGCTCTCACAAAATTCAGTTGAGTCTTTCAGATGAAGTCCTTAGAGAATTTTCTCAGAAGAAGACGGCGAAGGAACTATGGGATGCATTATCAGATGCATATCAAGACAAGTCTCTCACAAATCGGATTATTCTACAACAACAACTTTATTCGTTCAAGATGAAGCCTGGAGCCGATCCTATGGAGCATGTAGATGCCTTGACCACTTTAGTTATGAACCTGAAGGCAGCAGATGTTGATATTACTGATGAGGCTCAAGCTGTGATCCTCCTATGTTCCTTGCCTAAAGAATATACTGCTTTTGTCAATTCCATGATTTATGGCCGCAGTAAAATTAGCCTTTCTGATGTAAAGGCTGGCCTTCATAATGAAGTGTTAAGAGGTAGATTGGCGAGCACTAGCATTGATAGTGATACCGAAGGCTTATCTGTTCAGAGAGGTAGAAGTCAAAGCAAGTGAAAGAAAGGTGAAGAACGGAATTCTTCGAGGTCCCAGTCTAGGGGGCCTAAGAAATTGACTTGCCATTATTGTAAGAAGCCCGGACACTTTGTTGCACAATGTCCCAAGCTTTAAGGAAGAAGAAAAGACTCAAAGCAAGCTTCATCCTCTACAGCGGAGAAATCAGATATAGAGAGTGACACAGATGTGTTTACAGCTTCTAGCTCTTCTGGGAAGAGCACCTATGGTTGATTGATTTTGTCGCATCCTATCATATGACACCTGATAGGAACTCTTTTTCCAGTTATCGTGAGATTGATGGAGGAGAAGTTCTGATGGGCAATGATGCTTCTTGCTGTATGGTTAGTGTTGGTAGTGTAAAGATCAGGATGTTTGACGGTGTTATTCGAACCATTACTGATGTTAGGCATGTACCTGATTTAAGGAGGAGCTTGATTTCTGTTGGGGAGTTGAGTAGACTTGGACTAAAGATTGTAGTTGAAGAAGAGAAGATGAAACTATCTAAGGGTTCCATGATCGTTATGAAAGGAGTGAGGGCAGGAAATCTCTATTTACTAAAGGGCACTACTGTAGTTGGTGAATCAACTTCAGTTACTTCAGCTGATTCAGATTCTTCCAGATTATGGCACTTGCGGATGGGCCACATTGGCGAGCGCAGCGTGGATGAGCTAAGAAAGCGAGGTTTGATTGACGGAGTTCGACATTCAAAGCTTGGTTTTTGTGAAGAGTGTGTTCTTGGTAAGAAGACGAAGATTCCTTTTGGTGTTGGTGAGCATAAGGCAAAAGCTATTTTGGATTATGTTCACATGGATGTTTGGGGACCTTCCCCTTGCCCATCTTTGGGTGGAGCCAGGTATTTTGTTTCATTTATAGATGATTTCTCTCGTAAAGTTTGGGTATACTTTTTAAAGTCCAAAAGTGAAACCTTTACTAGATTTCGTAAATGGAAATCCATGGTGGAGAAGCAGTCAGGGAAGAAGTTGAAAGTTCTCCGTTTAGATAACGGCGGTGAATTCGTATCACGTGAATTCATCGATTATTGTGAGTCCGAAGGCATTAAGAGGCATTACACCACTCCAGGCGACCCCCAGTCCAATGGAGTTGCAGAAAGGATGAATCGGACATTGATTGAGAGAACTAGGTGCCTCAGATTGACTGCTAAGTTAACAAAGGGATTTTGGGCTGAAGCTTTATCTATGGCGGCTTTCCTCATCAACCGCACAACTTTTACTGCCATAGATATGAAGATCCCTGAAGAAGTATGGAAAGGAGAGCCTGTTAGCTATTCATTCCTCAAGGTGTTTGGTTGTCCAGCTGATGTGCATGAGAGTCGAGGAAAGTTGGAACCTAGAGCTCGCAAGTGTATCATTCTAGGTTATAGAAGAGGAGTAAAAGGATATAGGTTGTGGTGTCCTATTAGCAAGAAACTTATTATAAGCAGGCATGTAACTTTTGATGAGAAGGCTATGTTGAAGGTGGAGCCTTCCTCATCGGATGATGATGAGAGGACATGTAAAGAATACCAAACACAAAGCAAATCATCTGTTGATTCTTTTCATAGACGTTCAAATGGCGTTTCCGATGACGCCGTGGTTGATGAGGATAGTATGGATACTGGCATAGAAGATCAAACTCAAGGTGGAGCTCATACAAAGACCAGGCCTGTTAGAGAAAGAAGAAAGCCCAGATGGCTTGATGAGTTTGTTGGTTTGAGCATCAAAGACATTGACTTTGATGATATGACAACATATGCATTAAACGTTGTCCATGATGAGCCCAGAGATTATAGAGACGCAATTGCATCAGTTGACATTTCCAGTTGTTTAGTAGCAATGGAAGAGGAGATCGAATCTTTACGGAAAAATCACACTTGGGATTTGGTGCCACTTCCTACCGACAAGAGAGCTATTGGATGTAAGTGGATCTATAGAGTGAAAGACGACGGCAATGGAGAGTTCAGATATAAAGCAAGACTAGTAGCAAAGGGGTATGTTCAGAAGAAAGGGGTAGAGTATCATGACATCTTTTCTCCAGTTGTTAGGCATACTTCCATTTGTATTCTCTTAGCATTAATTGCTCATTATGACATGGAGTCAGAGCAACTAGATGTCAAAACTACTTTCTTGCATGGTGATCTGGATGAAGAGATTTATTTGCGGCAGCCGGAAGGGTTCATTGATAGTAGCGGGCCAGACTATGTTTGTAAACTTAACAAATCTCTTTATGGACTGAAGCAGTCTCCTAGACTATGGTACAAGAGATTTGATAAGTTCATGCTTTCACAGGGATACTCCAGAAGCTTCAAAGACCAATGTGTTTGTTTTAGGAGATGTGATGATGACATGATTTATTTGTTGTTATATGTTGATGATATGTTGATTGCATCTCAGAGAATGGTCAAAATTAAGGAGTTGAAAGTGGAGATCAGTAGAGAGTTTGATATAAAGGATTTGGAAAGGCACAAAGAATATTGGGTATGGAGTTAAGCAAGGATAGGAAGCGGAGAGAGCTAAGGCTCACTCGGGCACAATACATCGAGAAAGTCCTCGCTCGATTTGGGATGGAGAAAGCCAAACCGTTAGGCACTCCTTTAGGCTCTCATTTTAAGTTGTCGAAAGACCATTCTCCTACATCGGAAGAAGATAAAAGGTATATGGTTAATATACCTTATTTTTGTGTTGCTGTTAGTCTTATGTATGCGATGGTGTGCACGAGACCAGATTTGGCCCATGCAGTTGGTGTTGTCAGTCGATATATGTCTAACCCAGGCAAAGAACATTGGCAAGCAGTGAAATGGATTCTTAGATATCTTCGAGGCACTTCTTTGGTGGGTTTGCTATACGGTGGAGTTGATGGTGACATCTTTCTTAGAGGATACTGTGATTCTGATTATGCTGGGGATAGAGATGCTAGGAAGTCAGTGTCAGGCTATGTTTTTACACTTGGCATAGGCTCGATTTCATGGAGATCAAAGCTGCAATCTATCGTAGCTTTGTCGACTACCGAAGCAGAGTTGATATCGATTGTGGAAGCAACAAAGGAAGGATTGTACTTACTTCAGTTGTTGGATGATCTTTCAATGGTGCAGCGGACAGTGGAGCTATTTTCAGACAGTCAGAGTGCTATTCATCTTGTTGAGAATCAAGCTTACAGCTCACGGACAAAGCACATTGATGTTAGAGGCTTCTTTCTTATGCTTGAGGAAGAACGGAGCAAGTTCAAATTATTGAAGGTGGGTACTTCGGATAATCCTTCAGATATGATGACTAAATCACTTCCGAAGGACAAGTTTGTGTATTGCTCAAATTTGATCGGTTTGCTTCCTGTTACATGAGCGCCATGGGGCGCTGGGCCCAACAACTTCTATGTTGATTGTTGAAGATGAGATGATGAAGAAAGACTGTCATATTTGAATCAAGGTGGAGTGTTGAAATTGATTATTCAAATATTTGTAGAGAAGGAAAGATTGATTGTCAATCATGTAATTGGCTCCTATATGGAATAACTTGGGTGCCAAGTTTACTTGGAAGTCAAGAAAACTTGGGTGCCAAGTTTACTTGGAGGTCAAGAAAACTTGGGTGCCAAATTTACTTGGAGGTCAAGAAATCCCTCTATATATAAATAGAGGTCATGTTATTGTATGAAGAAAGCAATCCACCATTAATCTTCTCTCTATTGTAATCTTCCTTCTCTCTTATGTACTCATTTGTTCATTGAGAAATAAAAGTTGTTGGGTCTCCATGAACGTAGGATATTCATATCCGAACCACGTTAAATCTTTTGTGTCTTTTTTTTTTTTTTTTTTCGTGATATTTCATAATTGTTTTGTTATACTCCATTGGTATCTAAATAAACAATACTAGATCCTCATTAAAATTCCGCATAAATCACTACCCTAAATATACTTCAATCTAAAAAAAAAGCATATAATTTGGATAAATAAAAATGGAAACATTTACTACAAAAGGTATTGAGATTGCCAAGTACTTAATAGTAAAATTGCTTCCACAATCAACATACTCATAGATGAGTTGGCACTTGTATGAGTATGACGTTCATGTTAAAAAATAGCTATAAACATTATCCATATCAAGAAGAATTCTTCATCTTAATCGTCTAAGTCATTTGCTGCCACATATACCTCTAAATGTCGAGCAATCTATGAATAGTTCAGTAAAAAGTGTAGGGATTTCATCATTATGTAGATTTTGACTTAGTCTTGCACTACCTATGATGTTGCCGCAAAAATATCAAATATGATAAATGATATATTAGTTTATAGCTTTCGACAAACACTTAGTTTGCCTAAAATTAAACATACACATATTATATACAACAAAAATTGTTATGATCAGATAAAACGGGGTAGTTTGACACTAAAATCTAGATAAAAGAAAAAAAATTGTTTTCTGAACGTGAAATTTTCATACAATGAGGATACATAAAAGTAAAGCTTTATACAACAAAGGTAAAGCTTAGAAATTGCACATATATGTGGTAGACCACTTACATAAAACCAAACCGACTTTAGAAAAATTGATTGTCAACTTAAGTGAATGTTAATGCATGGACTCATTAACACCAAGATAAGTTAATAACTAACCAAACACCTTAATGGAAAAACTTGGGAGCACTAAAGTAGATCAGCTTCTAAGATGGTCAAAATGGATATAGATCTGCAGCCTACCAACGTTGACTCCCTACCAAGCAAGATGGCCGGTTGACAATCAAATCACAGGAGCACATTACGGTGTAGCCACTGAAATTGTGGATCTACAACATATTGCAGGTTATATACTATTGTAACAAAAAAATAAAAGCTAAAAAATATAGATTTATACCTCATTTTGTTCTAGAGTAGTTGCTATCTGTAGCAATCAACTGTGAAGCATCTGAATCAAATCTGGAATCACGAAATAATTAGATATTGCCAAGATCAATCTCGATTTGGTTAATATCTTTTGTCATAAAAATTATCTCCATAAATCTGAAGGGTTGCAAGCAATTTTGCATGCAACTGACTCATTCGAAGAGCTAGTTTGCATTTCCATTCCTTATTTTACCGATTATGGTGGAATTACCAAAATTTAGGTACACGTCAAATTGATAAAGGTAGGAAAGCCCAAATTTCATAAATCATCTTCATCCAGGTCGAAAGTGTAAAATTTTCAAGATATACGACTTGGAGAATTACATATCAAACAGATGTAAGAAATAGGGAAAAACCCAAAACGAACCTGAAAAATATAAACTTGATGAAGACTTGAGTCGTCCATAAGCCGGTGAAGGACCGACATCGGCGATCGTAATTGCGTCGAAGCGTAAAGGGGAGGAAATGGGATGGTGGCAACTGGCTATCTTCACATTTTAGACTGATGGGAGCTGGGAAGAATGGAATTGACAAATGATGCGGTTATTTGAAATAGAAGTTATAGGTCTGGAAGACGCATATAAAAAATAACGTTTTAGTTAATTAAAAGAGAGCGCGTATGAAAAGATGTCGTCATAAGAAAGGTTTGGTTTCTGCTTTCTAGTATAAGTAATAGATAGATTTTACTGATTGTAGATTATTTTGGATTTCTCTTTCATATATATATATATATATATATATATATATATATATATATATATATATGCGCACATATATTTACATATGCATGTATACATATATTTTTATACGCACATTTATGTATAATTTTTTTATATGTGCATTTATACATATTTTCCTCTTAGAATATGCATATCTTTAACCGTCCCTCTAAGATAAAAATATGGCACCAACGGGACTTGAATTTGCACCATTCACTTGGAAGAGACCTGGCTCTACCAACTGGGCTACAAAGGCTTTTGATCATAAGATTAAAAACCATGGTGTTCATTTTTTTTAGTTTTCTTCTTATACCTTGTTTTCACGTTTGTTGTAATATTTCATTTAAAGATATCTTTTTCATCTTAAATCCATTTCTTGCAAAACATAAGTCTAAATTGATCATAATATCGCCATGGACACAGTAACGCTAATCCCGTGACCAAATTATGAAAGCTTCTCAAATTTTATTCTATTATTTAATTAAAAAATGCGGGGTGTTACATTCTCCCACTGTTTGCAAACGCGTTTCTATAGAATTAGAAAACCGTTGACAAAATATCGTAATAATAACCGCAAATGCACGACGTACAATTGTAGTACATGGCGAATACGGGTCGATCCGCGGGGAAAGAATTTATTCTAATCTTACTCAATTGAATTAAACTGAAAGCGAGTGAAATTGTTAACTAAAAACTAAAACAAATCTAACAATGTTAAAATGAATACAAATATGAGACTAAGAGACAATTTAGGAGTACATTTACTATCAACATCAATATAATTAATATAAAAAAATGGTTCTAACTCTCTTTAATAACTAGCACATTAAGTGTTGTATTCATACAAGCATGATTTATATGCTAGAAAATTCAAGCAACATAAATCATCAATTTTCAATACAAACTTAAAACCCTAATTATCACATAGAAAATAATAGTTCTAATAAAACTGAAATATTATGAGTATGTTCTGTATGTTAATATTCACTAACTACATAGATTATCAAGGATGCTTTCACTTTTAATGTCACTACTTTTTACTTTTTCTAAAGTGAATCAGATTGTGATAAAGTATGGTTTTATTAATGATATGAGTATAACACATTGGGGAATAATCAACCAACATGTGCTATCAATTTTCACCATATAAAATGTTTACTTTATTTACATCTAATTTTAGATTAAGCTCAAATAAGAGAGTTAGAAACATGAAATTCTTATGTTAATTATTCATGAATCATGAGAGCTTCACTACCCCTAAATTGAAGGGGGTTAACTACTCATAATGGATTCAATGATAACATAAAGAGATTTCATTATAAAAGAGAATAAAAAAAGCAAAGAAAGATAAAAATCTATTCTAAGTGCATAAAATAAATCTACACTAATACACAAAGTAATTAACAAGAATTAAATGAAAACGAAATAAAATTGCATTAAACTGAGATTACATAAGAGAAATGGCTAAGAAGCCATGAAAGAAAAATAGAGATTTTGATTTCAGTCTCCATTCTGAACTAAATAAAATCCAAGATGATTTTTACATCAACATACATGGGTTATTTTTACATGTGAAAAACCCTAATTCAACATTAGCGTGCTGCCAAGAATGCCCTTTAGGAAATGTGGCCACCAATTAATCATCACGCTTTAATTACTCCATCATCAAATTTGCCTAAAGCTTTATCATCCACTAATTTGTCCATTTGCTTTTAAGTGTAGTAAGTGGGGTCCTCCATGATTATGTATGAGAATTATTTCCTCTTCATTCCTTTTGTATGCATATAAATCTTTATGAAGCTCTCTTCCAAATGCACCAAATGTCTACAAAAACAATGAGAAATGTCCAAGTAAAAATTCTAAAAATAACTTAAGCACAAAAACGATCATTTTTCCTTTGTATGACGATGAATGTATGATATTTTGAAATAAATTGAATTATGGTTTAAACATGATAAAATACCCACATATGACATTTATTAGTACTAAACAAGGATAAATATGTGAATATAAATGTGCATTTTTACGTGCACATCACCCACCCTTAGAAAATTTCATCCTTAAAATTTGGTAAGGGTAAAATTAAGTAATTCCTCGCATAATTTACAATCATCATGTGTATGTCCAATTTTGCAACCATTTGTGCACTTGTGAAAGTGTAATACAACATAATACATGGATGAAATGAATGCTTAAGCGATACCTCCTGCATGAATGCAAATTTTCTTGAAAATCTTTTCGAAAATATGATGCACACATCCTAAATATACTGGTAGTTTCTATATGAATGCAATATTTTGAAAATCAAAATATTTTTTCATCCAATTACTCGTACACTCTTACATAGCAAGAATGCAGTTCATCCAATTTTTGAATCCAAACCCTACCAAAAATCTTTAAATTTGCGAATTATAGAAAAGTTTAATTTTCTGAATTCGATTTCTTATGTTACAAAAAGGTAAAAAAACAGAAAACTTCACATCTTTCGTTTCTCTTTTATGCACATTTTCTATCTATACTTGGATTTTATGCAAATATTATATAGATACTTCCTATCTTGCTATCCGAGCACAGTCTACATTAGAATTTTTTTTTTATTATGAGTTTTCCTTTTTAACTTACTTTGTAAAAGTTGAATTTCGTACTCCTTAAAATTTTCCATTTTTCTCAACTGTCATATTTGTTGCTTTATTTTGCTATTGTCATCATTATTTGTTTTCTTTTAATTATTTCATTATTATCTTTCCTTAGCTTATTTAACTTAATCCACTGATCTAAAATTAATTTTTGATTAACCCTTCTAGTTCTTTTAAAACTAAAATAAGAAAACAAGCACACTACATAGCTACTACTAAGGGCTAAAAATCCTAGGACTATGTCCCCACTGACAAGGAAAAGTCTAAACCGCATGATCTAAACAACTTGCTTGCCCACTACCATCTACTTGTCAAAACTAGTCCTTGATGTGTACTAACTGTCTTTTCCAAGCAACAACCTTGGCTCTATAGTGCTTATGCACTCTACGAGAATTCACTGTTATTCCAAAACAATACTTACTATCCACTTTATAGCCTCATAAATTTTCCCTGTCTTAGGTACTAATCCTTATCTACTCCATGATTTAAAAACGTGGTTTGGCCTTATCATTTCATTTTCCTTCCAAAAATTAAAATTTTATTTTATTTCATTAAAACTTATTTATGCCAAACCATAAAAATATGACATCTCATAAAAAAAACACAAAACTTTTTTTTTACAAATCATAAAAACTGGAGTAGACAAGGACATTTATTCCTTAATTTATTTCACAACCGTTCATTTTTACTATGCTAGTTCATTTACATACAACAAGGTGCAATTTTCTAAACAAATCCCAAACATCTACTCTATTCTAATTTTTTTCAACTTATTTTGTCTACCCACCAAAGTTTATGTCAAAAATATTACCGTCAAAAGAATAGAGGTTTTCAAAATTTTCTTTACCAAAAATTTTAGTTTTTGACAAAAATGCAATCTTTTCCATGTTTCGTTATTTAATTCTTTCATACTTTATAGCTTAAAACTATTAAGCTATACATGCTTTATATAATGTACACATTTTTCTGAAAGAATTCATTTTTAACAAAAATTTCATAAGAAATCACTGTTTCCAAAATATACCACGTTTCCCCAAAACCCAATATGTACCTTTCAAATATGTTACTTACATATTTTTCATAATACATTTTTTTTCAAATGCCAAAAATGTCTCTTTTGTTTCAAATATTGTTTCTACACAATCTAACCAATACATATTTTCAAATTGTAAACTTTAAGGTCAAAACTTGAAAAACATCGTAAACTATTACCCAAAAGCTTTTTAAAATTTCAAGTTCTTAAAAGTAAACAATGGGGCTAGACTCAAAGCGGGTTTCTAACTTATTTTGACCTCCCTAAATATTCCCCCAATAGTCATTTTTGTAATATATATATTCCTAATCCATTTCCCTTTTTAATCTTTCCCAATTTATAAAGCTTTATTGCCAAACCCACTAATCTGAAATACTAACATTTCAAATACTAACATATGCGATATACTTTTTTTTCACCACAGAATACATTGTGCACTTTTCACCAAAACCACATAAGGGCCTCTTATTCTCAAATTCTCATAACCATTTCTTTAGTGTACACAAATGATATCCCAATTCTATCCATAGTCCTCTCTTCCTATTTAGTGGGTTCGTTTATGGATCTAGGTATATAACATATTTTTATTTCTTTAAAAATACAAATACATTCACTCACTATCTATACAAGAATCCTAAATCTAAGCTCTGATACCAGATGTAACAACCCAAATTTCAATAGACCGATTTTTCAAAAGAATTCCAATCTATCGAAGCTCAAGTCGACTTGTTTGGTATCCTGCAAAAAAGACAGAGATAATAAATATATCAGATTTCAGTAAACATTCACAATGGAATGGATAAAGTATAATATAATTAAATATAGCCTTACCGAAGTAATAACACTGCCCAACAAGTAACCAAAGCTATCATATCCCTGCCCCAAACCTAACCAGCGAGTGTGTTATGGGGAGGGAGTCAAAACATAAAGTTTTGTGACTCGACAAATTATACATTCTGAAATAACCCTACATATACCTTTTAGTTATGTCCTCTTATTTATTAGGTTGCTTGGGTTAACAACACTCAAGGCTCTATACTCACGTCGTACCCATCTACGTCCCAATAGATTAACCTAACATAGTATCTATGTAACTACCCCCAACATATCAAGGTACCTCCTATAGTACCCTCCTTGCATGGTCTCCACCGTCATGCCACGAAAGCGAATCCTATGCCAAACGATGTACGGAAATCCAAATCATAACGACACGTTACATCATAGAATCATCATCACTATGCCACGCAAGCGTACAAAGTAATGCCCTGATGTCTACAATACATCACCCAGTGCATGTACCTAGACCATCAAACATACGTACTGCCTACTGTACCCTGAGTCACGTAATAGGGTTGCATCCAATGTATGGAACTCGGTCAGGAGCCTTTCCATATTAGTATAGGTCCACGTAAAGGACCTATAATAAAGATATCCAAGTATGGGCTGCTTTTCATGATGGTTATGGCCCCATCCAGGCCCCTCCCTAAATTAATGAAAGATTACATCAAGAGCTAAGTGACGTGCCCTAATAACCAATATATCAACCAATTTTGCGTGTCCCTCAACCATGCCTCTAGTGAAAGGTCAATGGTATCTTGGTTTAGCTTTAGTCTTTCTGCATCCCACTGACTACCGATGACAGGTATCCGACGATTACTATCCTTAATTTGGTCCTGACCTATCTCCTCCGAGAGTGATTGTCGAATCACCCCAATGTCATACCGTGCAGCCTTCTGACTGCCAAGCTATTATTGCAGTCAAGGTATACCCACTGGGTGGTATCGCGCAGACCCCCACCTCTGCGAGTACATCCTGAGTGTGTGCCGCAACAAAGAACTACCACGAAATAACCTACCACGTCCTTCAGAAGTTGTGTGCTTCCCTCTAGTCCTACCAAGTAACCAAGTAGAATAATCAGATGGACGTGCTCCTCTCGTGCCTCCAGACACCACGATGATCTACCCTGTTGGGTTCTTCATCTTCGTACGTGCGGACTGGTCCAAGGGCATCATGCAAATGTGTTATTAGAACCTATGTATAATCTTTTAATCATGCTTACTTTAACGAAAGTAATCTACAACCTTTTACCCCAAATTGTAATTAACGAAAGTAATCTACTACCCTCCTTTTAATTACCATGTCATTTACTACCAATTACGTGTTTTCAAGTTCCAATAACATGTTCTCCTTAATGTATAATTAAGTATATCTTATTCCAATCCACATGTTTCTAGTTAACATGTTACTTAATGTATATAATTAAGTACAACTTATTTCATTCCATAAGTCTACCTCATTCTTCCTTATTTAATCATGAATCTTACACTGCCATCACAACCTATCGTTGTTGTTTACTTATTGACTTAGTTCTTCTATATAAGGTTTATTAATAAGTTCCCATTTTAATTATTATAACCCATGTTATAATTCCACTTATGCCTAGGACAAGCCTACCTATTATACTACATTCTTATTCTCATAATTAATTATAATAGGTTATATCCGCCGTTCATCACATTTTCCTTGGTTCTTTAACATTAACCAAACTTTTACTGATGTAACATCCATCTCCTTAGTTTCTTGTATATTTTCACACGTACCATTTATTTCCATTGATTACAATTAATGTCATTTATTTATTGCTATTTTTATACAAATATATATATATATATATATATGTTTATGCACTAGACCTCTCACATTAAGCTGACCACTTGTGGATGTCTATTCTTTTTCCATTATTTCCAATTTCCCTGAAATACTATTTACAATATCCAATTTGTCATTAACAACATTTCGGTACACTTTTTATTGTAAATTCCCAATTTCAGTATTACATTAATTTTAATCCAATTAACAAATTCATAGAATAGATCTATACAATAATAATATTCTTAACATAATTCAAAATAAACTATTCCGCAATTATCATAATTAACAGGTATTTAACATGTTAAAAATGATGGGAAAATTAAATGGTAAATATACCATTAATCAAAAGGTATAATTCTAAATCCACTCACCTGACAGCTTTCTAATCCTTGAATCTGATCCATATTTGTTATACTGTGGTCTTCCTAATTGAATCTATCATTAAACGACCATGAATTTACAAATCTAATACTAAAAGAAGAGGGAAAAAGGAAAAGAAATCATATTCAAGGACTTACCTTACGTTGATCAGAATTTCGAACACCTATGTTGTAGGTTTACATTCTTTATCTTCAAATCTTGAATCAAAATATCCTAAAGCTAATTTTTCTAATTTCTTAAATTGTTTGAAGTGAAAATAAAATGGTAGAGTCTAGGCAGCGTCTCAGAAAATAAGAGTTTAAAGTTAGGCCCTGCTAGTCTATTTATAGGCGTACAAGAAAGTCTGATCCATCGGATTTAACAAAATAAAATCCGAACCATTTATTCTAGAAAAACACATCATCTAAAACAATAGATTAGACACGGTTGGGTCGACCCCTGTGTTGACCCACCTTAGAGGTAGGTCGCCCGCTGGGTCGATACATGGGTCGACCCAAGTGAGGCTTGGGTCGACCCATCCTTGGTCTGAACATGTAATTTCTACGTTGTTTGAATTTTGTTTAACGTTAATTAATAATATTTAATTTTTTACTTAATATAAATTATTTGATTTATTGTTTTCTAGTTATAATTCATCTTTAAGGTTAGATTTCGAATTTATGTGTGCATAAACACATATAACCTTTCAATTCCTTGTCCGTTGAGAGCTGCCCAATTAGTGTAACTTATAATGCTATTACATTGTTTCATACCTTTTAATGCATTCTAATTTTAAAGGCAGCTACTATTTATTAAGCATTAATTATTTTATGCCCTTAACTTGTCTTTCTTATCTCAACATCTGAGTTTATACGTATACACACACACACACAATCTTTTTTCCTTTTTTTTAAATTCAAACAGCGTTATGCCATCTGTTACTAGCAAAGTTACCTTCGGAACAGTCCAGCGGAAAAGGGGTAGAGGACCGACACAAGCACAAAAGAATCTTCCATCAGTAAGGTTCAACACAAGACATCACAAGGAAGCAATCCGGAAGCTGGCAACTGACACCATTGTGAAAGAAAAGGACTCAAATCCTATGAGAACCAGGAGCTATTAGAGTAGAAAATAGAGGATATTACAACCGAGACCCAAAGAGATAGAAGTGCTATCGGTATTAACCGACTTAATACCGACACGATAAGAACCGGGAGCCATATATCAGAACCTCAATCAGAAGGACAATGAGAAGCCACCTTGATAAATAATAAATGGAGTACTGGAAACAACTTCAGGAGAAATTAGGATACGCTTCAAGAATCTACCAACAAATAAGCTGGATCCCCAAAAGAGAAATAAGTTATCCACACTAATCTGCTTAGTGTCGATACTGACAGGGGTGACGGTCCCGGCAGCCTTCCCTTTAAATCACAAAGGAAAGCTCCACAAAGTGTCAATGGTAAGACCGATAACCCATGACCGGAAGCCTACATCCGGAAGCAAAAACCTTTTGAAAGTTATTCGCACCGCCAAGCACATCGACAATACAAAGAAGGTAGACATGATATTAGCCAAAAGCTCCAAAGACCAGGACCATTCTCCCGAGAGCTATAGTCGACACCTCAAAAAGCCATTAGCAAAGCCTTTAGAACCTAAAGAAAAGGCAGTCGAGAGCCATAATTTCAGGAACCAAAGGGAAAAGCGGCCGGCGGGGGTACTGCTGGCCTAATAGAAAAAGGGGCCTTGATTTCTCTATAAATAAGAATCTAAGGGTCTCATTTTCGGGACGATTTTCTGATTCTCATTCTTGCACTCTTTTCTCTAGAGTAAACCCTAATTCCTAAATCAAATTAGTGATTTTGGTTGTAATTACTTGTGTATTCTAAATCAAAGATCAATAAAGAGTGGATCAATACTTAGTACATATCTTATGAGTCTCTTATGTATTTTCCTAGTTGTTACCAATGCAACACGTCATTTACTTTATATACTTTTACAAGCTCCTGTCCAAACCTAAACCCTTCCGTAAAGCCAGTACAAAACCCTTTTCTACAAGAAGTTTAGCCCTTATTGAGGGTTGTGCTTAGGTAACTCTTATCCTAAGATAACTGTTGGTTCTTGAGTCGCTTAAGCATGATGCTCACCCCATTGAGGGAAGAGTAACTAATCTTTTGAGCTCGAAACCTTGATATCTAGGAAACAGCGAACTAAGTCAAACTCCTGAAAGCTAAATAAACCTATTTTCCCCTTAGGTACACTTCCATAGACCTATCTCTGATGTTGATGGAAAATATCGTTAACATTTTGGCATAAGAAGGAGGGCTTGAACCTCCAACCTTGTGGATAATCTTCCCTCATATCTAATTGTGTTGTTTCGTACGAGGTTGGACTAAGCTTTGAAGAAGCAATATCATGGGAAAGTGGTCCTAAAGAGAGTCTTTTGGATCTCAAATGGACATGTCAGGTACTACTGACCCAAGAGTACGGAAGAACAAAGGTTAAGAATGGAAGCTCTATAGATAATTAGGCAGAAAAGAGAAGTAGAGCAATATGATTCTAGTTATTGGAGTAGTATCCCTTCCTTCATAAAACAAACTCTAACCTTTCCTATAAATGGCTCTACATCAAAGGACTATAACATATTCTCTCCTATAATGAAAGCTCTCCACGAACAGGTCAAAGGAATGGTGTTCGAGCAAGAAATAACAGATGGCTTTAACCACTTCGCTTCCAAATGGTCTAAAAGGATAGATCTCCAATTCCATCATATCTTTAAAGAAGAAATCAAGAGTACAAATGGAGTAATAGGATTCGATAATGGAAAAGTTAAGTCTTCGCAACAAGAAAGAAAGTCTACAACAAGGCTACCTAAAGGATACTACCTTACCACTTCATGGGAAAATATCTATTTCCTAACCAAACACAAGATCAATCATTGTCCATCTACAAGAAAGAAGCCCAAGTTCGAAAGGAAATTGGAAGGGCCTTATTGTCACTATCACACGATGAACGGACATGAGACTAACCGTTGTAGAGCTCTCGAAGGGATGGTCGTTAAGTTCCTCAATCAGGACCAACTATGGGAATTCATAAAAGGGTCAAGCTAAATCCAATAAAGATCCTTAAGAAAAGGATTGTCTACATAAATTAGGGTATGGAAGCCCTACCATGAACTGAGATAACCAAAGATGGGTTAACTACAAGGGATAAAAATCCTTGCCATTGCCAAGTTAGCCAGGGCAAGGCACCTCCCGGAGGGAGGGTGATGTGTAAGCATTTCTCCACGCCCAAACCGGAAAGGGCCAGGTTAAAGCATCAAAAGCATAAGCCTCCGACCCACACCGGAAACGGTCGTGATGGAGCATCTAATTAGCATGTCCTACCTCCGCTCATAGAAGAGTGCGCCCTGCCTCTGAAATGAACTAACCACGTCCTACCTTTGCTCACAGAAGAGCACGTCCTACCTCTTCTTATGTTCCGCATTACCCATAGAAGGTAACACAAACTCCTATCATCGACTACGATGGTCAAGATAGGGCACCCCTTAGAGATGGGTTGAGTGTAAGCCCCTATCAGCACCTACGATGGTCAGTATAGAGCATCAAAAGAGTAATTCGTGGCCCGGTTTAAGTACGTAAGACCTTATCACCACCTACGATGGTCAGGATAAGGCGCCTCCTGGAGGGAGGTCAGGTAAGTCCTTGGGCCCTGCTTATGGATAAGCTAGCCAAGCGCAGCGGACGCACATGACCGGAGAGTGCCCAACAAAGCACGAAGATCCTTTGCTTTGACGATAAAAGCCCAGAGAGTAGGTCAAGAAGCACGTACAACCTCTACTTCATAAATCAAACCCAAAGGGGATAACGACACATTAATACCAGAGCTGAAAATCTAGTCTTCAATCTATTAAATACCCGGACCCGGGTTAAATCATGACTTCCACTAAACACCTGAATCTAGGTTAGTTCAAGATTCTCATTAAATACCTGAATCTGGGTTGATTTAGGTCTCAGTCGATGCTGAAAGGAAATTTCTAGCTTTATCTTAAATAGCTGATTCAAGGTCGGTTCGGAAACTTTACTATGATAAAAAAAGAGATATTCGATCTTCTTCGTAATCTGAATCTGGTCGAGAACCAAATTTCCACTACTATCAGAAACAAATTCCTAATCTTGCATCTTAACCTGGGAAGTGAATCAAAGTCCTCTCACTATTATGAGGTCATATCTAGAAACCCATTCTTAATACCCTAATCTGGGTCACGGAGCTCAAATTTTTGAAAAAAGGGGACGTACAATCGACATAATGGCTAAAGTCTAATTACCTAAAAGGCCTCCATGCAAGGACAGGAGCCTTATGCACCATTCTGGGAAGATTCCTTAACCCACACATTTGTTAAATTCACTATCCACTATGTCAAGCTCATATGCGACATATATTATCACACAACACTAGAATATGTACTCAGGCGGAAGCACAAGCATGTATCTTAGGTTTCCTCTAATAGAACCTTAGGGTGAAAGTTCCCTAGTTCCTTAAAAATCCTGTAGGGGGAAGTTACAGGAAATACCCATTATGTTAAAAAGATTTTTTTTACTATTTCCTAAAGTATAAATCAACTCATTAGTCATTTTATGCTTGCGATATCATAATGCTATCGCTTTCGGTAAAATAAAGTGGTACTCCGTAAATGTCTTTTTCAACCAACGTCTAGTAGGATAAAAAAACGTTAAATTTATGCACAATGTAACGATGAAATTATGAAAGAAGGAGTGCTTCCGTTATAGGCTGTGAGCCGCTTGTTAAAGTAACACTTCTATAGGTCATAGATTTGTACATGTTTAAACCGAAATTTGCTTAAACACCAAAGATGCCACAAAGTCACTTTACTAATTGGTAAGTAAAGAGGAAAAAAATCACAATAGAAAATAAAATAGACACGGATTTTATACTGGTTCGATCTTAAGAAAGATCTACGTCCACTTTGGCAATAATTTCCATTGGAGATTCTATAGTAAGTTTAGAATCACTCAAAAATGCACTTATATCTCCCATTACACAAAGGCAGCACTTAATTCAGTACAAATCAGCGGAGAACCGAATGGATCTTGCTAAATGTAAGGAGAAATGGTGGAGAATCTTCGATCTCTAGAATGCTTGATCGCTTTTGGTGGATTTCATGATGGACTCGATGCTTGATCTTCACTTTGAGATGTTAGAAGGTGTTAGAATCTCTTGGAATAGGAGTGAATGCAATTCAGAAGCCCTTCGGGGTGATGGAAATCCTTTCTATAAAAGTAGGGAATCCATGTCCTATTTATAGGAGAAGTTCGGATGAAGTGGTGAGTTGAAATGTGTATATGCAGGTTGTGGGTCGAACATACTGGTAATTACAGAAATGCCACTACCAGTTGTTGACAGCTGTGTCCAGCTGTCTTTTTGAATCAACATTCGACCAACCCTCATAGGTCATGTCTGACCGACCCATAGGAAGCATGTCCGATCGACACATAGGAAGCATGTCTGACCCTGTATGCGACATCCTATTCGACCGCCCCTGACGTCCAAGCCATGCTCGACCCTTGTGCTTGTTCGATCCTGGAGCTGTTCGATCATAAGTGCTCGATCCTTATGCTTGTTCGATCCTGGACGATGCTCGAGCCATAATATTATTTAAGCCCCATTGTGTCCGAACAACACCTGCTCAACCAATCCATAGACGTTCAAGCCACCTCGTCTGGCCCTATATGTTCAATCCTTCAATGTGTTTGCCCTCTTTTGGTTTTTCATACGTTTAATTTGTCAACTTGTGTTCATCTTTTGATGGATAAACATTTCCTCCTTGAAGTTTGTAAATTTTTGATTTGCAATGATTATAAGCTTCGAAGTGATTTAAAATAGCACATGTTGATATATTAAACTTGAACTCAAGGGATAGGTGAAAATAGTATAAAAAGGTTAATGTATCTTCCGTCGGTGGAGAAAATCTCCTAAATCGAACAAGCAATCTGGATCGGGCAACCCCCATGGGTTAGGAACGCAAACCAAGTCGGTAGAGCGAGGTATTTGTCGACCTTTTATATTGTCTTTTGCTACCTCATTTCCACAGTTTGCTTATTTCTTGAAAAACTTGACTAATGGCGGCGGCTTCTTCCTCTTAAAGCTTCCACCACATTAACACCTTTCTTTTCTTTGATTTTAAACCGTATTCGATCTCAAGCTGTTGGCTAGAGAAGCTCGTCTGACCTCACAACAGAATCAAGCTAATTTCGAATCACTTTGGAGCAGCTACCATCCTTGAACCTGAATCTTCCCGCTATCAAAGGTGATTTTTCTTTTCTTTTCTGCATTGTTTTTGGTTTGTAGAAGTCTATAATACGATACAAAGTGTATAGAGTACGGCTTGAGTATGAATTGGGTCCTTTGGATCGATGTTGCCGGAAATTGGGTTAAATTCATTTGAATTGAGGATGTGATTGTGTAATGTGATATATTTGTGGAATTGAAATCATCTGAAAATTCTTTTGAATTTCTGGTTTGAGTCCATCATACATAAGTTGTTTGGTTAAATGCTGACGTTAGGAATTTTCCATTCACTTTGCTGTTTTTCTCATATACTTGTATTAGGGCGTTTTGTGATTGTTATTTGGAACCATCTTTGTCGTGCTCAACTTGTACATGCAACGACCTTCCAAGTTTTGCTTAATTCATCTACGGTTCTAACATATCCGACCAGATGAGGTCCGAACATGCTCAACTCTCTCTAGGTTGAACATGTTCGACACCATGGGGTCGGTCGAGTTCGACCAGCTAGGGCTCGAATGTGCTCGACCCTATCGGGATTGAACATGTTCGACCCTAGGAGGTCGGTCACGTTCGAATAGCTAAAGCTCGAACATGCTTGATCCTCTTTGTATCGGATTTTGACCGATCATGTTTGTGTATACCTTAGTTGCTTTGAACGATTGCAATCTCATTGATTGGTTGGTACTTGTATTTGCAAGCTTGATTATCCAGAACAACACTTCGCAAGTTCCTTGCTCTTTAACTTTGAAATGTCACTTTCACCTCTCTTCCTAGGTTTAAAGATGAAATTCCTTCTGCTAAAAGGATTGAAGAGGAAGATGGTGGAGAAAAGTTACAGGAGAAGCAAGCTAAAGAAAGGCAGAAAGAATTTGAACATAGATTCGTCCTTGGCTCCTCCATCCATCCCCTCAATTCCTGCTGATCTCCAGAACGATTATGTAGAGGCCTTGTTATATTCCTAGTTCATGCAACCCCGTACTTGCTGAACGATTCTAGGGTTGGTGTCTAGAAGGCATGAGCTTCAACTTGGACATAGACCCGTACGACACCTGGATTGTCACTGGTAAGATGGATGCTATGAAATATTGCATACTTGCAGAAATCAATCAGTTAGAGGCATAGCCAAATTTGGTTAGAGATCTTATTGCGAAAGTTAGAGATCATATCGTGAAGCGATTAGGTGCTTGGCACACTTTTGCTGGCGATCTCCAAAGGCTAAACAAAGAGAATATTGAATGAATATGTACTTTAGAAGATGACTATTGAGCTTGTCAAGACCATTGAATCCCATGATAGGATCATTGCCTCTCTAACTCAAAGGAATGCGGAACTGGATGATCTGAAGGACGTGAACATGATGGCTACATCTTCGTCCTATTCTCGGTGCAGAGGAAGAAAGCGCATTGTTCGGCAATCAGGAAGATCTGGTGATGGAAAGAGAGACGATAAAGACTCTGTTGGATGCCCCGTGTTTTAAAGAGGCCGTTTCAATCCAACATTTTTCTTTTCCTGTAGACTGAATTAACATTATAGAATTCATCGAGCATTGTTGATATCTTTTGTGGGGAAGACATTTTCTCTTTGGAAAGGTATTTTGTTTGTTGTATCGTTTCGCAGTGCGAATTCCAATGATGTTTAGATGAGGTTGCATCGCTTCATGCCATGAACTACCATGCTTCGTTTCACTTATAGCGAACTCCAATGCTTTGTTTTGCGTAATGAATTCCAGCGAACCTTTGGTGGGTTGCATCGCTTCGCGCCACGAACCCCCATGCTTCGTTTCACTTATAGTGAACTCCAACGCTTCGTTTCACGCAACGAATTCCAGTGAACCTTTGGTGGGTTGGAACGCTTCGCGCCATGAACTCCCATGCTTCGTTTCACTTATAGTGAACTCCAGCGCTTCGTTTCGCGCAATGAATTCCATCGAACCTTTGGTGGGTTGCATCGCTTCACGCCATGAAATCCCATGCTTCATTTTACTTATAGTGAATTCCAGCGCTTTGTTTCACGCAACGAATTCTAGCGAACCTTTGGTGGGTTGTATCACTTCACGCCGTGAACTCCCACGCTTCGTTTCACTTATAGTGAACTCCAACGCTTCGTTTTGCACAAAGAATTCTAGTGAACCTTTGGTGGGTTGCATCGCTTCGCGCTATGAACTCCCATGCTTCGTTTCACTTATAGTGAACTCCAGCGCTTCGTTTCGCGCAACGAATTCTAGCGAACCTTTGGTGGGTTGCATCTCTTCGCACCACGAACTCCCACACTTCGTTTCACTTATAGTGAACTCCAGCGCTTAGTTTCACGCAACGAATTCCAGCGAACTTTGGTGGGTTGCATCGCTTCGCGCCACGAACTCCCACGCTTCGTTTCAATTATAGTAAACTCCAGCACTTCGTTTCACGCAATGAATTCCACCGAACCTTTGGGATTTTAGATCCATGGATGTCTACTTCTCTCTTTGCCATTTGACTCATCGAGGCTTTCCTTATTTACTTTTCAAAGTAGCGCTTTCCTTCCTTGCATTACGCATATCGATGGTTATGGCACTTTGACATTTGAATTAATGTTATTAGGACTATCTCACTTGGTCAGGATTTGAAGAAACGAATGCCTATGGAACAGCCTACAGAAAGAGAAATGTCTTCAACAAATTTTGTATATTTTGTAAGTAAGAGATTTATACAGGCAAGTAAGATTTCATTCATAAAGCTATTGTTCGGTACAATGCATGTAAATCATTATAGAATTTTACAAGAAAGTACAACATAGCAAAGAGTAAAGTAAAGCAAGAGGTAAAGTAAAGGCGATAGCAATCACTTATTCTAAGCTGCAGATATTAGATCATCATCAACGGTTGTCATTTAATGATCAGCCTTGGATTAGTTTGAGCAGAAGCTATGTCGTTTGGACTGGATTGGTCGTTTGATGCCCGTGGGGGTTGCAGAAGGATTTTCATCTTGGGAGTTCTTTACATATTGCTGCAGACGGTTCTTCCTAATCAGCTCTTCAATCAATGATTTCAGACGCCTAATTCATTGGTATAGTGGCCTGGCTGATTGTGGAACCTGCAGAACTTCCCGGATCTAGTCATATGGCCATATATTTTTATTAGCCGAGGTTCCGGGTAATCCTCTACGTCTTTTGTGGCAAGGTAGATATTCTCAGGTGTGTCATTCAAAGGAGTTAGCTTCGACGAATCAAGAAGGCAGAATTTCTTATTAGACTTGTTGTCGCTCCTGTCATTTGTGCGCTTCTGCCCTGTGTGTTCTTTTGATTGGATTGAATATCAGCACCTTTAGAAGCTTCAAGGAGTTGGTTGCCACCAACGATCTGAAGAGGGACAGGATTATCGTCCATTCTCATGTACTCCTCTGCTTTCTTATAGAACTTGTCAAGCGTACTCGATTCCTTCTTCTTTATCCATTTCCCAAATTCGCTTGCTTTGTCTATAGCGTCGAATAAGGCCATGAAAATGATGCGTGGCTCTGGATTCCTTACTTCAGATAAGGCAACATTGAAGCGACTAAGAAAGGCTTTAACAGTTTCCCCTGGCTTCTTTTTCATTGTTGAGAGCATTATAGCATCCTTGGACTTGGTAGCATACAAGCGGAATTGCTCCTTAAACTTTTTGGTTAGGTCAGAGAACCGGTCAATAGACTTAGGTGGAAGCTTTATGAACCATAATAATGCAGCTCCTTCTAAATAGAGAGGAAAGTATGTGCATCTCATCTCATCAATTGCCTTAGCTGCACTCATATGCCATTCGTATTTGAATAAGAAGTAGTTAGGATCAACAAGGCCGTTGTACGGAGGTAAGGTTGGAGGATTGAACTTCTTTGGACATTCTGCTTCAAGGATTCTCTCGGTGAATGGAGTCCTATCGGGAGAGAAGTCCCATTCTCTTTCATCATCTTTGCTAGCTTGATTTCTCTTCATGATTTTTCTACCATATTCGAGATGTATTCTTCAGTGTTACGGTGCTCCGCGAAGCTGAGCTCCTTACCAAACGTTTGTATAGGCAAACGGTCCTGATTAGAGAGCTTAGTTATTTTGTCTTTTCGATGACGAGGCGCCCATGGGGAAAGATTGGTAGCCTTTTGAACGTTCACTCTAGAATGGCTCTTAGCTTTTGATTTCAATTCTTCGATATTAGCCACGTCCTTGTCACTCAACCAGTCATAATCGTCTTCCATGTTGTCATTGTGATTATGATCGAAAGCGGGCGATTTATTATTTTCTTCAAGACCAACATGGACTTTCGGAGGGGCTGGATTTGGTTGAGCATTAAGGATGGCGTCAAGTTTTTCCATCATAGATTTAGTAGAAGCGTCCATTCGTTGGTTCATGTTGGCAATGGCGGCATTTAACTCATTTTTGGTCACACCGGCTCCACTTTCCGAGTCTTCACCAATTTCAAAGCGGTTGGTAAGTGGTGTCTCTTCGTTAGCGCCATTATCTATTTCTACCACGGCATTACTTGCGGCCTTCTTGGATTTAGCCATGATTTCGGAGAAGAAGGTGGTTTAGAACTTCAATGGTAGTCTCTTATCGTTGTGAGAAGTGTGAGAGAAGGAAGTGCGAATGCGTCCCCACGGTGGGCGCCAAATGTTTAAACCGAAATTTGCTTAAACACCAAAGATGCCACAAAGGCACTTCACCAGTTGGTAAGTAAAGAGGCCACAATCACAATAGAAAATAAAAGAGACACAGATTTTATAGTGGTTCGATCTTAAGAAAGATCTACGTCCACTTTGGCAATAATTTCCATTAGAGATTCAATAGTTACAAGTTTAGAATCACTCAAAAATGCACTCATATCTCCCATTACATATTGGACTCACTTAATTCAATACAAATCAGCGGAGAACCGAATGGATCTTGCTAAATGTAAGGATAAATGGTGGAGAATCTTCGAACTCTAGAATGCTTGATCACTTTTGGTGGATTTCATGATGGATTCGATGCTTGATCTTCACTTTGAGATGTTAGAAGGTGTTAGAATCTCTAGGAATAGGAGTGAATGCAATTCGGCAGCCCTTCGGGGTGATGGAAATCCTTTCTTTAAAAGTAGGGTAGCCATGTCCCAATTATAGGAGAAGTTCGGATGAAGTGATGAGTTGAAATGTGTATATACAGGTTGTGGGTCGAACATACTAGTAATTACAAAAATGCCACTACCAGCTATTGACGGCTGTATCCAGCTATCTTTATGAATCAACGTTTGACCGACCCTCAGAGGGCATGTCTGACCGACCAATATGAATCATGTCCGATCGACCCATAGGAAGCATGTCTGACCCTGTATGCAATATCATGTTCGACCACCTCTGACGTCTAAGCCATGCTCGACCCTTGTGCTTGTTCGATCCTAGAGCTGTTCGATCATAATTGCTCGATCCTTATGCTTGTTCGATCCTGGATGATGCTCGAGCCATAAGATTATTCGAGTCCCATTGTGTCCGAACAACACTTGCTCGACTGATCCATAGACGTTCGAGCCGCCTCGTCCGACCCTATATGTTCGATCCTTCAATGTTTAACCCCTTTTGGCTTTTCATATGTTTAATTTGTTGACTTTTGTTCACCTTTTGATGGATAAACAGCACATAAACACCGTCATTGTAGGCCATCACATATGGAATATAGTACACCAAACACCCCACACTGTACATAATTATTTACAGAAATATTTTAAATCAGCGCATCTCCAGAAGAAAAAGCATCCTTGTTTTGATATTGAAACTTATGTGTAAGCAAGACTTAGTTCTCAAGTACACCCTTACAGATGCTTAGCGCGGATTTGGGAATAAAGGATTGCCTCCCTCACTTTATCCAAGGTGTCGGCTGGGAGGTCAAGAGAGGAATCAAATGAACTCCCAAACTCATCAGGTGTATAAACTGGAGTACACTTGCGGTAATCCCATTCTCCGGGAGGAGGGCAGTCATAACCATGAGTCAGCTTTAGTCGATATGTTTGGGTTTCTCTTAAAAGCGGATCCTTTTCACCACCTTAAAAGTCAAGGTAGATCCAAGGATATTGAGTATATACCTTCTCGAGGTCCCTCAACAAGCAATACTACACCAATGGGGAAGACTTAATAAGAAGAGACTTCTCCCGGTATTCTCTTTTCAATTTAACGCAGTCCCCTAAGAAATCCCTAGAAAGCAAACTCTGAAGAAAATATCACAGGAATTGACAATTCGTTACATCATAAGCTAAACAAGTACATTCATTGCAAATAATCCTCTTGCTCACACAAGATAGATCTTTTAAAAGTCTCGATACAAATGGATACTTGTTAAATTTAAGTTTACCTAAAGGTAATTCTTTAGGGATAGAGGTAACTCGGGGAAGGTTCCAACATTCACCCGGATGAAGGTCCACACCACACTCATCTAGGCACCTTCTGTGCAGACGTCTAAGCATTCCCCCGCTATGATCACCTAAAAAGGAAAAAAATCCACTGTTTCATATTTACTATAAATTTGGTACAAAAAAGTCACTAGTATGTCCCTGTCTTCAATTAGCATCCAGAACAAAGTCATGAGCTTAGTATTCTCATTTAGAAGCCTCTCGTATCCCAATCGGGCGGTTCTTAACCTAGGGGCAACTTACTTTTCTTTAAAAAGAAGTAGTTTTGTAGCACTCCTATAAAGGATATGATATCTACTGGACAAGATATTATATTCATTTATTTGTTTGTTCAGCTCGTTAGTAAGATGGATCACTTCTTACTGGGCTGTTTTAAGGGAATAATACTTAGAACCTAATTTCCTCCTATTCGCCTAAGCGGTAAATGGGAAAAGATCAATTGTTGAGGAAAAGTAAAAGAAGTATGCATCATAGAAACTATCGTACCTTAGAAGCAGGAGCAAGAGCTCGAGAGGTGCCAATTAAGGAAGTGCCCTCAAAGCTAGAATCTTTTCCCACCTCCCGCACTTCAGGGAGAGTGCGAGGTTCAACCAATACAGGATCACCTTCGGCTAATACAACGTCCTCCCATGTGCCTCATCTCGGCCATCGGGGGTCGAGAAAGAACAACCAGAATCAGCGACACCACCACTATACTCTCCCCCATCCTCAGTAGAATCCACAAACGGGGGATTATCACCTTTAGCACCAACAATCTCTGGTATCTCAATAAGAGCTCTTTCATTATCAGCACATGGTTCCTCAAAAGCGATATCTTCAATAAACAAGAGTTCAACCGCGTTGATCTCCTATCTCATGGGAGTTTCTTCTTTTCTCCTCATATGGGATATCTTGGACATGAATCTCTCTAGTAAAGATGGATCGAGAGAAGAGAAGTTTAGTTCCGAACATATATCCATATTGTCTGCATAAATAAATAGAAAGGCATCTTCAAAAGAATTAACCATAATTTCGTCCAAAGTAGTTTGGAGAAAATAGGAAATCCTTTGTTTGGTATTGTTCACCACTCTGGCGTAGCTGGCCAACAAGGTATCCTTCATGCCGAGCTCAACCTTGAGAGAGCCATTCTCTTTCTCTAAAAGAGAATGTTGACTTTGTAAAGAAGAAGAACGAGAACCAAGCAATGTGATGTTTTCTTTGGTTTTTTCCAAAGTTTCCTTTAAGGCCCTAACTTCTTCAGCCATGGCTAAACGGGTTTCCTTTTCCACGATATTTAAGTCCCTTGCTTCCGCTAAAATCGACTCCAACTTACTCCGCTCCGCCACTAAACCTTCTTTAGCAAGGGTAAGAGCGTCGTTTTTCCTTCTTAAAGACATGTTTTCTTCTTTAAGTCGCCATAACCCCGAAGAAGCCTCGGAAGAGTTATCTTGTGTCAAAAACCACCGCTTAATAACCTATAAAGAGAATGGTTGGCATACATGAGATAGTTAAATGAAAGGCAGGTGAGCATGATAGGTAAAAATTCATACCAACAAGAGTTGTTCGACAAGAGCTTGACAACCACCGGGGAAGTCAAGTGAAAGGTCAACATTGAAAAAGGTAGAAAGAGATAATCTGCCCAACCAATTCATCGAAGCTATCACCAGCAGACGGATTGATAGAAGCAGGAGGGGAAATATCCTCGGAAAAAGAAGAAAATCCCATTGCGTGATGCATTTCATTAGAAACTTCGAAAGACCGGGCAAGATGAGTGCTCGAACAAAGGGCCTTCTTTGGAGAAGTAACCTCGGAGGCATCAGAAACCGCGCTGGGGAAAAGGGACAGACCTACCGAATTCCTCGACTTTTTCGAAAAAGGATCTTCTAAGCTATTTTCCATAAGTTTCCTTTTTACATTCTCCCTAGACTTCGAAAATGCGTCCTTAAGAGAAGAAACCCCAACCCTTGGAACCAAGGAAACGGAGCCGGTCTTGCTGGACTCGATACATACAACTCTGAACATACAACAAAAGAAAACTGAGTAAGATCTCCATTAAGACTCCATGTTAAAAATACCACATAAAAGGTGCACCAGGGCTATCGAGAAATAAAGGAGCGTTGGGAGAGAAAGAAGCATTTCTTCCCAGTGATAAAGAGACAGTCCCATTACTAAACAAAACCAAGGGTGGTTGCTCAATAATGGATTGACCTGCCGGCAACAGGGAGTGCCTCCGAAGGGTAGAATAGGTAAGTAGTGAAGACCTGTTACCGTATTTCCTAGAAGCAGAGCCAAGGAGATCAATCACCTCCTTATCTGCAAAACTCGGTAATTTGGGTGAAGAATCTACAAAAGCACATACGATAGGTTAAAAAAAGAAAGGAAAACTGCTTTCGGATATACTCGGAGTACTAAAGTTGCTGGAAACACCGAAAGAGCGGCGAATAAAGAAAAATTGGGTATTCCAGTCTTTAAATCTCGTTGTCCCCTCAGATAATAATTTCTTTATGGGGTTTGTATGGAAGATCTGGGGATTCGTGTCACTAAGTTTAGAAGGGCGAATCAAGCATAGAATGACACAAAGAACCATTACCCGATTCCAAGGATAGCAATTCTAGACATAACAAATAGGTGTAAGTATTAGGAGAGAGTTGGATGGGAGCAATTCCCAAATATTCTAGGTACCAGTGGAGTAAGCCCGGAAAGGGGATGAATCCCTCATGCCACATGTGGATCGCAGAGTAGGCAAAATAGCCCTCTAGAGGGGATGAGACGGTATCCGTTCCACGAGGAATGGCTTCAACATCGAAAATCCCAAAATCCTGAAGAATGGCATTAACTTGTTCTTGAGATGAAATTAAGGAGTGCTTCTTGACAGCACCAACCTTCCTGGAAGAGGAAGGGTCATTCGGCAAAGGACAGTTCCTATCAGGTTTAAAGGCGATGTGCTTCTTTCCCATAATGCCAGGTACAATCTGATTAATTTTATGTAACAAGGCAAGGACGATGCCCAAAAGAATAGGAAATTTATTATTCTGAAAAGACCTCAATGATGACAAAAGACTATACATACGACGTCACCATTAAAATAAGTCAAAGTAAAAAATGCTAGTAAAGAGATGCGAAAATAAGTTCGGAATCAATTGCTGGGAACTAATGGATGGGTGACCAAGATCAGTTCACAACAAGTGAAACCGATAGTTACCACAGCTCGAAATTAGCTAATCACGTTTTTGACTTCAAAACAAAACATGAATGACTTACCAAGAAACTTATTTTGAGATTGCTGATACTTTCTCAAGTTAAGTTTTTCAGGAAATGATGGAGAAAAAGCAGAACTAATGACGTGAGACAAGGAGGGTGTATAAATATACGAGAAGAAGGGAATAATTGATCTATTCAAAAAGTTTGACTTGAAAAGCCGAAAATACCCCTTCACTAAGGGGGCAAATGTTACTACCAAAATTACCTCCGTAACAGGCTGGCGGTGAAGCGGTAGAGGACCAACACAAGCACAAAAGAATCTTCCACCAGTAAGTTTCAACACAGAAGAAGCCGACATCACAAGGAAGCAATTCGAAAGCTGGCAATTGACACTATCGTGAAAGAAAAGGACTCAAAGCCTATACCAAAGAGGGATTACCAGCAGGGTAATTCCAACATGGTAGTTCCGGTAGGGAGGATGACCGGCAAGAAGTCATATGAGAACCGGGAGCTATTACAGTAGAAAACAAAGGACATCACAACCCGAGACCCAGAAAGACAGAAGGGCTATCAGTGTTAACTGGCTTAATACCGATATGATAAGAACCGGGAGCTATATACCGGAACCTCAATCAGACGGACAACGAGAAGCCACCTTGATAAACAATAAATGGAGTACCGGAATCAACTTCCAGAGAAATTAGGATACGCTTCAAGAATCTACCGACAATCAAGCTAGAACCCCAGAAGAGAAACAAGCTATCCACATTAATCAGCTTAGCGTCGATACCATCAGGGGTTACGGTCCCGGCAGCCTTCCCCTTAAATCACAAAGGTAAGCTCCACAAAGTGTCAACGGCAAGACCGAGAACCCATGACCGAAGCCTACATCCGGAAGAAAAAACCTACCAAAAGTTATTTGCACCGTCAGGCTCATCAGCAATACAAAGAAGGTAGACATGATATTAGCCAAAAGCTCCGTAGACCAGGACCATTCTCCTAGGAGCTACAGTCGACACCTCAAAAAGCCGTTAGCATAGCCTTCAGAACCTAAAGAAAAGGTGGTCGAGAGCCAGAACTTCCGGAACCAAAGGGAAAAGCGGCCGACAGGGGGTACTACTGGCCCAATAGCAAAAGGGGCCCTGATTTGTCTATAAATAAGACCTCAGGGGTCTAATTTTCGGGATGATTTTCTGATTCTCATTCTTGTACTCTTTTCTCTAGAGTAAACCCTAATTCCTAAATCAAATTGAGGATTTTGGTTGTAATTACTTGTGTATTCTAAATCAAAGATCAATAAAGAGTGGATCAATACTTAGTACATTTCTTATGAGTCTCCTATGTGTTTTCCTATCTGTTACTAATGCATCACGTTATTTACTTTCTACACTTTTACAAGATCCTATCCAGACCTAAACCCTTCCGTAGAGCCAATGCGAAACCCTTTTCTACAAGTCGTTTAGCCCTTATTGAGGGTTGTGCTTAGGGAACCCTTATACCAAGATAATTGTTGGTTCTGGAGTCGCTTAAGAATGATGCGCACCCCTTTGAGGGAAGAATAATTAATCTTTCAGGCTCGAAACCTTGATGTCTAGGAAAACAATGAACTAACTCAAACTCGTACTTACAACACTCACTTGGGAGAGACCTGTCTCTACCAATTGGGCTACATAGGATTTTGTCCATACGATTAAAAACAATTGTATCATTGTTTTTTTAGTTTTCTTCTTACCTTCTTTTCATGTTTGTTGTAATATTTCATTTAAATATATCTTTTTCATCTTAAATCCATTTCCTGTAAACCATAGGTCTAAATTGATCAGAAAATTGCCATGGACGCACTGATGCTAATTCTGTGTTTCTTTCGGTCTTTCTTTTTTAGCAATTCTAGATCTGAGCTGCGTCCATAAAATAGATCTGCGTCCTGATTTACCCTAAACTTAATCGCCTCATTGCTTCTCCACTCATCTCCTCTACCCGATTCAGCTAACACTCTTCTCATCTACGCTATCGCCGTTCAGGTAACTACTTGCTTGAGTTATTCAACTGGTAGTCAGGGATCTGGGGGGAAGTTCGGCACTGGCGTGGAGTTAATTAGGTATGCATCAACTCCCAACTTGTTGATTTGACTTCGCATCTCGACTGTGTGTCTGGGATGGTTCACCTCGCATTTTGGGTATTCAATGTATATTTGTTATCATCTTCTTAGTAGTCCTTATTTTAGCGGTCTCGAATTTTGGATGGTGTTATGGTCTGAAGTGGTGTTTGGTTCATATTTTTGTAATTAGGGCACAGATATGTCTTGATGTTATTCTACTGCAACTTGAATTGTATTTGGCTCTCCTTATTTTGGTTATCACCGTCGACCTGCAGCTATACGTGAGACGCCGTTGGCGCTGACCTTAGCAGTTTGGTTTTCGATGGTTTATGCCTGAATGAGTCACCTCCGTTCAATTTCAAGTGTTATGGTTTTGCTATTGATGGTTCAAGATAATTCTATGCTCAGATCTTTAATGCTTGGCCATCTATCCATGTAATATTCTCGAGATGGAGCAAGCGTCGGCTATGTTGATGTCTTGCCTAGTCGTGTCAGATCATGGTGTGGATACGCTGCATTACCCCTTAAACATGGATTTACAGCTACTGGTCTGCAAGCTACTTGGTCCTCTTGTACTTGGTTTTTTCTTTAGTCTTTAAAGATTTATGTTATTTTTTAACGGTTTGATAGGGTAGCTACTGTTAAGTCTTATCATGGATGTCATTCTTAGCACAAGCTAAAGTCATTTTATTTACTTGTTACTATAGTCTTGTACTGTGTAGCTTGTAAAATGTAATTTCTCCCTGTGTGGAGATGTCATATAGTAGTCTAATAACTTAAATAGCTCCTGGTCTGTAATCTAGTTTAGACTTTGTGGACGGTCCACTATAATTGTCGTTGACGGTGGATGGTCCACCTTAAAAACTGAATTAGCTGACTACTAACTACAGTCACCTGTACTATATTATAATTTTATTATTAGTCATAATAAAAGAGTGTTATGGAACACTATAAAAATCGGTCGGTTATGCCAAAAAAATGCAGGGTGTTACATTTACTGTTAAATATGAACTTTATGTAAAACATGGACTCTTATGCAAAACATGGTCTTTTATGTAAAACATGAATTTTTATTGGAAAATATGAACTTTTATGTAAAATATGAAATTTATTGTAAATATGGACTTTTATGTAAAATATGGTCCTTTTTTAAAACATGAACTTCTATGTAAAATATGGACTTTAACATATGGCTTCTATGTGAAATCTAAAAGTACACAAGTTAAATATGAATTAAGTTAAACATGATAGGAACTATGATTAGAAGACTTAAATCTATATACCTCAAATTTGGAATGCATGCACATTAAATGATAGAAGTTGATATAACGAGATATGTAATTCTAAATTGAATAATGAAAAAGAGGAAGCAAACTAAACCTAAACTCTAATCTAAAATGTTTGATTAAAGCCTAAGTTGTAATGAAAACTATATACACAAAACATGAGATAATATTCATCAGCCTTATTAAGGACACAAACACAATAGAACTTAGGCCAAATGGCCTATATTTGATGATTTATTTATTTGATTGTGTAACGACCCGTATTCTACACATCATAGGATTGTAGAATATTTATTTCTTTCCCGTATGAAGTTTTATGGTCATGTAACTTTGGGAAACATCTATTAGAGTCAATTCCCATGTTCATGATTTTTGTCGATTTTTAAATGACCATTTTGCCCTTAGTTGGTACTGTTTTGGCCATAACTTTTGATTGGAAAGGAATTTTAACCTGAAACCACTTCCATTGGATTCGTTTGATGGTTTACCTTTCCGTAGAGTGGTCATAATAGCCAAACGGACTTACCGTTTGGGAGATATGGTTGAAATAAGGTTTGGAGGGTGAAAAACTGCTTAACCGGGCCAAATCGGGTGATTAGTGAGTAGGCCCATAACCCATTTCGGGATTAGGGTTATGGGAAGGCTGAAATGAGATAGAGCATCATTCCTTTTCAGTTTTCTGGCCTCCACTTATCACCAAGGAACCCTAAAAATGGCCTCCAACCTCTAAATCACCTCCAAATCACCTTTTGGTCAAGGATTTGGCTTAGCAAACCCTAATCAAGAAAGATCTACACCAAATCAACATTGGAGCTGCTGTTTAGGATTGGGATTTGCATCAAATCAGAGATTTATTTCAGATCTTAGTTTATTTGTGGCTAAGGTGAGTGATTTGCATAGTTTTGCACTAATTATGGCTAATTAGGGGTGATTAGTGTTAATTAGCGAATTTAAGCATGATAAAATTCGGGAAAAATATTCATAAATTCTTAAATGATGTTTTAGACCTCTGATATGAATTTGGGTTAATTTGGTTAAGCTTTGCTAATCCTATCATTAGTTTCACCTAAACATGCTTAGGGGGAGATATGGGATTTTGGGGTATGTTTGATCCATTTTAACCTATTATATTGATGTTTTGATGTTTGTGGTTGATTATGCATGTTGCTATGACTATATGAAATGCTTTGTGATTGGTTTCAATTATTAGAATGGTCGAAAACGTCGTCGAATGGCGTAAACACTTGCTGGAACAGTGCAGGTTTCGGATCGGATCGGATATGGGGCTCGGATCGGATATGTTGAACTGGGCAAGGGATTCGATCGGATCGGAGCCGGACACTGGGGAAAAGTTGGCAAAAAGGAAGGCCGCGCTAACTGAACTGGGATCGGATCGGATTAAGGGGGAGGCGGATCGGAGCGGAAGCCTGAAGACGGTTCGGATAGGAGCATATGAAGGATGAGGGATCGGATCGGAGCACGTGAAGGATGAGGAGACGGATCGGAGCGGAGGTACGAACTGGAGGAGAGATGGCACCCGACCCGACCCGAGGTGAAGTACCCGACCCGAACCAATGGAGGACACCCGACCCGAACCGTACCAGAAGATGACCCGACCGAACCAATGGAGGACACCCGACCCGAACCGATGACTTGAAGAGGAACCCGACCCGACCCAGTATTGACCAATAACCCGAGATGCAAAGGTAGTCCAATATGAGAAATTAGAGCTCAGGATCCAGTTGGGAACCAATGAGTTCACTTCATGGTTGGGCTTTGCTGCGGGACGTGTGCTAAGGAGTTGTCGACGTTCATAACTTCGATTCACCACTGAAAATGAATGATGGCTACTTATCAGTGCAGTAGGGTCATTATGACCTGAGGGGCAAGGTGATGGTAGCAAGACTACGTTATCAGTGCAGTAGGGTCATTATGACCTGAGGGGCAAGGTGATGCGTAGTAGACTATGAGCCAGCGCAGATGGGGTGAACAACTCCATGGGACAAGTGGACATAGTAAGGATTGGTAAGGCTATGAGCCAGCGCAGATGGGGTGAATAACTCCATGGGGCAAGTGGAAATAGCGAGGAATTAGTGGCTACGTTATCAGTGCAGTGAAGCCATTTATGACTTCATGGGGCAGAGTGATCATAGCTAGGCATGTTAGGTGATCGAAGTGGTGAATATCGTATGCTTTACGTACTGAGTGAGAGATGTGAGGATGGATGCTATGTTTGATTGTTTGCCATCATTATGACATGTACACCTCCCCCACCTCCGTATCTTTACACCGTTTGATATGGTACCTTAGAGTGTTGTACAGTATGTAGTGCTAACTCTTTGGTTGCAGGTCCAGGTTCAGGTATGTTTTAGTCTACCTGTTATTGTTCACTTTAGATGCTTATCGCTCATACTAGGCTTTATGTCTGACCCAGAGTTTTATGTCTCCTCTTATTACTCTGGGTGCTCACACGAGCAGACTAGAGACAGGTTAGCTGGTGACGCGCGAGTAGCTGATTCGGAGGCGGGCAGGAGGCTTCCACGTATGATATATATATATACATACACATTCTCCATGTGTCGTTGGTGGTCGCTACTTGGGCATTAGTAGTCTACCTCCTTTATCTTACTTTTGCTTTGAGACAGTTTGAAAGTTGTAATAAGCTGTATTTTGGATTTCCGTTGCTATGATGTTTAGTTCTGGTTTTCATCTTATGCACTGTCTCTCATGTTTTATGTCAAGTATGTTATTATTATATTTTATTCTATGCGTTGTGAGACATTCTACAGGTTCTTTGTATGTTCATTTCCTTATTCCCTTTCCTTCTCACGACCCGTTCCGTGCTAACTGGACATGTGTACAGCGCACTTTTGGAGTAAATGTCGGTTGGTGCGGGGCGGGCCGTCACAGATTGATTCTAGAAAATTGAATTATGTGCATAACTTTGGAAAGGAGAGAGACTTTTACTTTCCTCCTAGTTAAACAAATCTATGTAGTCGGGGTTCGTCTTAACGACGTTTACACATAACGTCGATGCATGAAATAAGAGACTATTAAAATAAGGGTAAAACTAGTTATGAAAAAACTAGGCCGAGAACATTAAATATTGGTTGGGGTGTGTCCTAATGACGTAAGGACATGCTACGTCGGCAGAAGAACTAAGAAGCCAAGGGTAAAACTCTATACAAATTGGGTTATGGAGCGCAACTATACCGGTGGGAGTCAACATTGGAGACGCTAGACGTCAAAGTAGGAAACAAGAGGCTTTACATACTAGTGCATTGATAGGTGTAGTGTTTGTCTTGGCAGAATTGCAAACAACTTCGGAGTAGGAAACATGAGACCAAAAAATAGATGACCTTTTCTGGCAATGCCTGTTCGAGGTGAATATAGGAGGAGGAAATAAGAGGTATTTTGCTACTAGTACAGAAGGATGTAACTGTTTTCAATGAGTCACTATGCAATATTGCATTCAACGTTATTCTTCGTTCGGCATAGTAAAGTAAACAAAGGACAAAGATCTCGGTAAGCCAATCGATTGATGGACTTTGGGTTGGCCTTTAGATTAGGTCATGTGGTGCAATTAAATTCTTTCTTAGGGAATTAGATTTTAGGAAAGCAAGAACATACATTTCATGATACTTATAGTATACCTGAGACTGATTACATTTGACTTTTTCCTTTTATTTTTATTTCTCATTCACCAAACATTTGTATAGCCCATTCATTTTTACCAACTTCAAAGAGCAGGGCAGCGATTCATCTTTGCTTGGATAGTGTGATCTGAATCTTAGTTGGATTGCTTTACCATCATCATGTATTTCCATTTTGTTATATCGGTGCCTTTTTTTGATCTGTTTTTGAGAGGTATTACTTGACATTTGATGTATTCTGAAGTTTACATATTAATATTTTGAGACTATGAGATTTATGATATGTAATAAGTGGCATTTTTTTTAAAATAATCATTTCGGTTTTTCTATATTACAATATCTTCCGCTGTGATATTATTTCTTTTATCATGTATTTATATCTTAGTCTCTGTATGACTTTATTTTCACACCTAGATGATCTACATTCTTTGATATAACCATGACTTAGGTATACCAAGGATGCGGATTTTCCCACCATATTATGATTAATTGATTTTTAGGCATATTCCTATTATGGCTATTTTATTACAGATTTATGATTTTGGAAATATAAAGTGTTGATTTCGATCGATATGCCTTATTTTAATTTTTTGTTCTGCTATATCTCTAGTATGTTTTATGTTGTCGTTAAGCCATCTATTTATGATAATGAATCTGAACTGATATCACTAGATTTTTGACGATTGATACGCCTTATTCGATTAATTGGTTTTGACTTGTTTAGATCCTCGTAGTTGTAAAACAAATGCGTCAGTATTATTTTAAAAATATAATCATATTCAATCGCCTTTAATCAGTAGCATACTCTTTGTTATCAAAAGACATCACTTGTAATGCTCTTTAATAATATGGGAATAGCAATGAGATTGCTACAAAAGCAGCGTATTTATTTTGCTCTTTTTCTACACGACTTCAAAAAGATAAGGGTACTGATTAACATAGAAATGTGTCTATTTTATGCTCTTATATCCTATCTTTTGTATATAAATTAATATTACTTGGGTATTATTTTGTCACTTTTACAGATATGCCGAGTAAGCCACATGCAGTTGGAAAAATAGAAAATAAAGATCAAAATGATGTGTATATACATGTGAAGACTTGCAGATGAAGATCTAACATCAAATTGATTTTTTGACAAGAAAATATTTGGTAGAAAGGATATGCATATCAGAAACCAATGAAGAATTTGTCAAGGAAGTAAGAGGAAAAGAGGAAAGGCCCAAATTTATTAGATTTAACAAAGGCCCATTTGTGATCGTATTAGGGTTTAGGTTGGTTATCTATCCTTTAAATACCCTTTTATTCTCATTGTAAAATTTTATCCAAGAATTGAGAGTTTTTCTTTTCTACACTCCTTTCGGTATAGTAAATTTGTGCTATTTATTCAATTATATTTGGTAGAGCACAGTTTGCTATTGCATTTAGTTTTACCATTAGTGATTGACCGCCTGATTAGATTCAACGGTAATCCTAATTTTACTTTCCTGTTTGTTTATTTCTTTTCAGCAATTTTTATTTCAGTATTCTATTTACTTTTCTACCATTGAATATATTATAGATCCAATTAGATTTGAATCTTTAGTAAATTCAATTCCAATTTTAATTTGTTTTAATTGATAATTGTGATTTGGTCATCGGTTCAACTAGATTTGTTCTGAATCAAATTGCAATTCCATTTTTTTATCGTTTTCAACCAAATCCTCCAAATTCATGTAACTCACCCATGAAATATATAAATAATAAAAATTAATTTTTCCACTGTGTTCGACCTGCATACTACACATCTTTGCGCTTGTGGTAACTTATAATAAATTTGCGCTTTTCTATTAGATAGGGAAGTGTCAAATAAATTTTTGGCGCCGTTGCCGGAGAGGTAAAAATTAATTTTTATTTATTTAATTTTCGATTCGTATTAGTTTATACTTTTTTCATTTTGTTTTCTTGTATATATAGAAAAAAATTCTTGATTGGTTAGATTTGGTATTATTCAATGATACTGTAATCTTCTAACAAGAGAAAAAAATTATAGCCATTTTCTCTTTTAATTTCTTCCCAATTTTTCGATTTCTTTCCATTTTGCATTCTATTTTGTTCCCATTTTCTTTCTATTTTTTCCAATACATTGCATTTCTTTCACACAAAAAAATATATTTAATTCACCACCTTCTTCAAATTCACTACTTTGTAACCACCCGGATTTTCAAAACTAATTTAAAATATTTATTTTGGTTATTTTAATGGATTTTGAATATTTAAAATGAATTATTTTAAATAATAACGACTAAAAATTTATTTAAATCGAAGTTAGAACGTATAAATTTATTTTAATTATAAAACGAGCCTAACATGGCGCGGTAGTTTGAAAATTCGATTTTAAATTTCAAATGAATGTACCGAATTCAAAATAAATCGAATTTTAGTAAAACCAGAAACATTTGAATCTGTTTAATTATATCTTTCTAACGAATGTGAAAAACTGAGAATTCACTTTATAAATGGTTAGTTATGGCCAGTTAAAAATTTAGAATAGTCACTATGGAATTTCTATATATTTTAATATATATTTATATACAGCCCTTAAAATAGCTATTTTGCAAATGACCTCCGTTTTCGACGAAACCCCTTTTGTTGGATCCAGAATGTAAAATTGTTGCTAGGTTTCGATTTTCATAATTTTTGGAACTAATATGTGAGCGTGGTGAATTTAAACATGTTTTCGTCAATTTTAGTTGAATTGGATCGACCAAAAAATGACCATTTTTCAAACGGTCTCCAAATTCGATGAAATTTGTTTTGTTAGGACCGTATCATCAAAACATAGCTAGTAGTTTTGGTTTTTGCAGATATTTCTTTTCCAGGATCCTGGATTTACAGCTGGAGCTATATTCTGAAAGCTTTATATCCATGTATCTCTTTCAGTTGTGTTATGTATAATTTTTCCACTGCTATGTAATGTATTTAAACATCTGATATTTTTCTGCTATATATTATTCATTTATACTCTGATATCTTGTACTCTGATGTAATTGTTGTAATAGCAATGAAATGTTCTGTCGTTTGCGTTCTGATTAGTTTTGTCCTTAATTCAATCCGGGTTTCCCGTAAGGGTGAGTTTGGGTCGTCTCAATTTTCTTCATATTTCTTCTTCCTTTTTTTCTCTCTCGCATAATTTACCGACCTCTTCTAACTTAATCACCATCGCAAAAGTCAGACCAATTTTTAACCGTCAAGCATGCATCCTCCCCATCCGAGTTCATACAACAACAATTTTTCAATAATCTTCCTTCATAACATACCCCATCATTAACCCCTCACCATACTTTCCATTACCTTCATATCATTATTACTACTACCGATTGCTCGCATGTTTCACCGCAAACACCACCTTATTCAAATAGCCAATATCAAAAGTTCACCACCAACTACACGCGATCACCCTCAACAGTTCGATCATCACAAATCATCCAAGCCCACCTGAATCCCTTTGAATATCACAAACTCTGGATCCACTTCTGATAATCACACAAACCATACACTACTCAATTTGTATCCACAGACCTCCAGTTTCACCCCCTGCACCAAACCAAATCGCAACGCACATCCATAATCGATCACCATCTCACCAACTCCTCTCTGTCCATCTTCAAACAACATAATCATCTCGTCATCTCCATCATCCTCATCACACAAACGCCACAAATCAAGACCCGAGGTTCAAAAGCACAACCTACAATCACAATCAGAAGACCACTCCAGTCGCATCCTCATCAACCATCCTCTGTGTAACGACCCGCATTCTATGCATTGAAGGATGGTAGAATATTTATTTCTTTCTCATACGAAGTCGTATGGTCATGTAACTTTGGGAGACGACTATTGGGGTAATTTCCCATGTTCATGATTTTTGCCGATTTTTAAATGACTGTTTTGCCCCTAGCTGATCTTGTTTCATCCATAACTTTTGATTCGAAAGGAGTTTTGACCTGAAACCACTTCCATTAGATCCGGAGATGGTTTACCTTTCCGTAGAGTGGTTATATGTGAAAAACGGACATACCGTTTGGGAGATATGGATGAAATAAGGGTTAGGAGATGAAAAACTCCTTAACCGGGCCAAATGAGGTGATTAGTGAATGGGCCCATAACCCATTTCGGGATTAGGGTTATGGGGAGGTTGAAATTAGTTAGGTTTTCATTTCGTTTCAGTTTTCTAGCCGCCATTTACCTCCTAGGAACCCTAACAATGGCCTCCAGCCTCTAGAATCATCTCTAATCACTCTAATCAAGTTCTAGCATAATCTACATCAAATCAAGGAAGATCTTCACCAAATCAGTATTAGAACTGCTGTATTGCCTTGGTATTCGCACCCAAACAGCGATAATTTCATATTTGATATTTTATTTGTGGCAAAGGTGAGTGATTTGCATAGTTCCTCACTAATTATGGTTAATTAGGGTGATTAATGTTAGTTAACGAAATTATGCATGTTAAAAATCTGGAAAAATATTGATAAATTTCGAAATAATGTTTTAGGCCTCTGTTAGAAAATTTGGTTAAGTTTTACTAATCCTATCATTAGTTTTGCTTAAACATGATTAAGGGAAAATATGGGGTTTTGGCTATGTTTGATCCATTTTAACCTATCAAGTTGTTGTTTTGATGTTTGTAGTCAATCCTCTATGTTGCTATGACTGTATGGTATGCTTTGTGATTGATTAGAAAATTAGATTTGGTCGAAAACGCCGTCAAATGGCGTAAAACAGTCGCTGGAAAGAAGTGCAGGAAAATTGTGCAGGAAACCAGACCGGATCGGATCCCCCCCCCTCCCCCACATTCGAACCGACCTGATCGTGAATGTGGAGACCACGAGCTGGAGGACTGTTCACACCTGAAGCTCCCGAACCGAACCGCCACGTGGATACTCCGAGTACCATCACGAACCGATCAGGGATCCATGAGTTGCTCGCACCTGAAGCTCCGATCCAATGCACCCGACCCGATCCGAAGCCACGACCCGATCCGGAGCTCCATCACGAACCGATCCGACTAGGGAGTCTTCCACGAGCTGACATAATGACCACGAGTTGGAGGAGAATCATGAACCGAACCACCTCACGGAGCACGATCCGAAGCGAAGTGGAGTGAAGAGCCGAACCGATCCGTAGATGATGACCAAAACCCAAGATGCAAAGGTAGTCCAAATGGGAAGTAGAACTCGGGATCCAGTTGGGAACCAACGAGTCAACTTCATGAGTTGGGCTTTGCTGTGGGACGTGTGCAAAGGGGTTATCGACATCCATAGCTTTGATTCACCACCGAGACGGATGTTAGGCTACGTACCAGTGCAGTGGGTAGTTATTACTCCATGGGGCAGAGTGATCGTGGCATGGCTATGAGCCAGTGCAGTGGAGTTGTTATGACTTTATGGGGGCAGAATGGACATAGCAAAGACTAGTGGCTATGGATCAATACAGTGGTGTCATCATGACTCCATGGGGGCAGAGTGATCATAGCAAGGAATAGGGTGATCAAAGTGGTGGATATCGTATGCTTTACGCACTGAGTGAGAGATGTGAGGATGGTTGCCATGGTTGATTATTTTCCATCATTATGTCATGTACACCCGCACCCTCGTATTCTTTACACCTTATGTTTAGTGGCACCTTAGAGTATTGAGCGGTATGTTGCGCTAACTCTTTGGTTGCAGGTCCAGGTTCAGGTATGGTTTAGTATACCTGTTATTATTCTGTTTTGATGCTTATCGCTCATACCAGACTTTGTTCTGACCCAGAGTTTTATGTCTCTTCTTATTACTCTAGGTGCTCTTAAACGGGTAGACTAGAGACGGGTTAGGTGGTATGCACGAGTAGCTGTACCGGAGACGAGCAGGAGGCTCCCACGTATGATATATATATAGATAGATATTCTCCCTGTGTCGCTGCTGGTCACTACTTTGGGCATTAGTAGTGCACCTTTCCTTTCTTTTGCTTTAGAGACAGTTTTTAAAGTTGTAATAATGATGATGTGGAACAAAAGCTGTAATTGGATTTTCCGCTGCTATGATGTTTAGTTTTCAGCTTATGCACTGTCTCACTTGTTTTATGTCAAGTATGTTATTATTATATTTTATTTCATGCGCTGTGAGACATTCTACAGGTTCCTTGTTAGTTCAAATACCCTTCCTTTCCTTTCTTTAGCGACCTTCCCGTGCTGGTTAGACATTGGCATAGTGCACTTTCATTGAAATGTCGGCTGGTGCGGGGCGGGCCGTCACATTTGGTATCAGAGCTCTAGGTTGCGTAGTTAACCTAGGGAAAGACACCAGGGAGAGATAATACGTATATGAGAGCGCGTATTTGTGATTATTTTAGTTTTCAAAAGTTATATATATATACTATTAGTATAGCTAAGGATGAAGTCGCACTACACTGACACCACAAAAAGGAAGGTTAATCGTTTCTCTTTACAGATTGAACGATGAGCCGATATACGAGGGGTGCTGGTAGAGGAGCCAACAATGTGAATGCTCCTGACATGAGGGCTATGTTTACTGACTTCATGAGAGAGATGCTTAGAAATGTGCAAGGAGCAGCTCCCGATGCTGCAAATGGTGGTGGTGTAGCGGTGCAGGCGCCTAGAGCCGATTTCGCCAAGCTTTGCAGGGATTACACTAGTCTTGGTGGAAAGTTGTTCCACAGAACGGAATTGGATACAGAAGTTCAGGATTGGTTGGATAGCTGTGAGCGTATCTTTGAAGACTTGGGTATCGAGGATACGATGAAAAGAAAGCTAGCATCCCGTCAACTGCAAGGATGGGCAATGAATTGGTGGAATGCTATTAAGGCAGCTACTCTAGAGGATCAAGTTACATGGGATCAGTTTAAGGCCCGATTCGGTGAAAAATTTATCCCAGAAGTCAGAGTTGTTTAGGAAATTTCTGGAGCTTAAGCAAAATGATAGGGCAGTCTCGGAGTACATTGCAGAATTCGATACTTTATCGAAGTATGGATTATCCCTCATTGACACTCCCGAGAAGAAGAATGAGAAGTTTATAACAGGCTTGGATCAGTACTTGGGGGAAAGGCTTATTAACCACATCAATGAGACGTTTGAATCGATTGTGGGGAAAGCTTTGAGATCACAGAGCCTATACCCTAAGTCAAAGACTGAGGTTGCATCTGCAGAAGAGCCAAAGCCACAAGTAAGTGGTGGAGGCAAGAATGGTTCTCAGAATAAGAGAAAGCAGAATCAGACCAAGAATGGCCAGAAGAAAAAGAATAAGAAAGATGTTGAGTGCTTCAGCTGTTGTAAGAAGGGCCACTATGCCAAAGAATGTCGGGCCAAGCCATGTCAGGCCAAGCCAGCGGATAGGAAGTGCTTCAACTGTGGCCAAGTGGAACATCACAAGGACAAGTGTCCGCAACCCCCTAAAGAAAAGCAGATTGTGAAAGCATATGCTATCAATGTTGTTCCTTCTTCGTCGAATGCCCCGACCACAGCGGAGAAAGGAAAGAATGTTGTTGTTCAAGGTATGCTTTCTGTTTATGATGTTCCTATTCGAGTATTGTTTGATACCAGAGCTTCCAGTTCCTTCATATATAGTGACCTGGTAGATAGGTTGGGATTGGAGCCCGAGATTGTCGATAGACCTTTAGTAGTGACGAACCCGATTGGTGGTTCGACTAGCCTTAGCATGATTTATCGTAATGTGGTCTTATCGAGTCATGGATGCATGTTTGTTTGTGATTGCTTTGTTTTGGGCTTTACTGGGTTTGGCATTATTTTGGGAGTCGAATGGCTCCAAAGATACGGGGTGGTGGTAGACTGTGAGGGCTTTTTGGTGACAGTTAGAGAGAATGATGGGAAAAGGGTAGTGTTTTGTGGTCTACCTAATGATGGGGTAATGGCTAGTTTTCTAAATTCCCTCGACATCCCGCATGATGAGTTGTCAGATGTACCTGTGGCTGGCTAGTATCCAGACGTCTTTGAGGAAGTGACCGGACTTCCACCACACCGAGAGATTGAGTTCCGTATTGATTTAGTGAAAGATGCCAGACCTATAGATGCCACTTCGTCGTATGGCACCAAGGGAGCAGCGAGAGCTCGGGGTGCAAGTGAGCGATCTTTTGAAGAAGGGATTTATTAGAAGAAGTGTTTCTGAGTGGAAAGCACCAGTTGTGTTTTCTACCAAGGCAAATGGTTCCCTTCGATTATGTGTGGACTACCGCGAGTTGAATAAGGTGACGAGGAAGAATAAGTATCCTCTACCGCGGATAGATGATTTGTTTGATCAGTTGAATGGCGCGAGAGTATTCTCCCAATTGGATCTCGTGACAGGTTTTCATCAGCTTAGAGTGGAAGCTGGGAGTATAGCTAAAACAGCCTTTCGGACGCCGTCTGGATTTTATGAATGGTTGGTAATGCCATTCGGGTTGACCAATGCACCAGCATATTTTGTAGATCTTATGAATAGGGTATTCAGAGATCAGTTTAATAAGCTTGTTCTTGTGTTCGTGGATGATATACTTGTTTATTCAAGGACAGAGGAAGAACACAAGGAACATTTGAGAATAGTAATGTAGGTGTTGAGAAAACACCAATTGAAAGCAAAGTTTTCTAAGTGTCACTTCTGGAGAAGGGAAGTGAGATTCTTGGGCCATGTTGTTTCAGAAAATGGTATCGCCGTGGACCCTGCGAAGGTGGCTATGGTACAAGATTGGTCTACGCCCAAGAATGCAATGGACATAAGAAGTTTCTTGGGATTAGCTGGATATGATCATAAGTTTACCCAAGACTTCTCCAAGATAGCAGCACCGTTGACTCAGTTGACCAAGAAGAATCAAGCTTTCGTCCGGGACGAAAAGTGCGAGAATGCATTCAAGAGCCTAAAGGAAAAATTGACATGTGCACCAGTGTTAGTCATTCCTAAGGGGAATGAAGAGATGACAGTATATACGGATGCATGTGGTACAGGGCTAGGTGTTGTATTGATGCAAGGAGGTAGGATTGTAGCTTATGAAAGTCGGCAATTGAAACCGCACGAGAAAAGATACCCTACCCATGATTTAGAATTAGCAGTGATCGTGTTCGCATTGAAGATGTGGAGACATTATCTCTTGGGAGAAAGATTTGAGCTGTTTACCGATCATAAATCGTTAAAGTATCTCTTCTCTCAGAAGGATCTAAATCTCCGACAGCAAAGATGGTTAGAATTCTTGACTTCCTATGATTTTGACATCGCATATACACCAGGAAAGGGCAATGTGGTGGCTGATGCAATGAGTAGAAGACATGCCAGTTTAGGGGCTATGATTCTAGAATGGAAGCAACTGGAGTACATCGCTGGGTATGATTTCAGACCAAAGTGCGAATTGGATCCAAAAATGTTAGCAAGTTTGACGATCAGACCCACTTTGATTGAGCGGATTGGTTCTAGTCAGAAGAACGATCCTAACTTATTGGAAGTCATCTCTAAGTTAGAGATGGGTATCGAAGAGGAGATGAACGAGTATGGGCTTGATCGAGATGGATGGCTTAGAAAGAATGGAAGACTTCTTGTGCCCAATGTCAATGGATTGTGAGATGAAGTACTTAGAGAATATCATCACTCAAAACTGACTATACACCCCGGTGGTAACAAGATGTATCGAGACATGAAGCAGACCTACTACTGGGAAGGGATGAAAAGAGACGTTGGGAAGTTTATATTCAAATGCATGAATTGCCAGCTAGTTAAAGCTGAGCAAAAGAAGCCTAGTGGTTTGTTGCAACCATTAGAAATTCCAGAATGGAAATGGGAGCAAGTCTCAATGGATTTCATTGATGGGTTACCAAGGACTAGATCGGGCCATGATAGCATTTGAGTGATTGTGGACTGATTGACCAAAAGTGCAAGATTTATACCCGTCAAGTCGAATAGAACGGCAGCTAAGTTAGCTGAACTATATGTAAAGTGGGTAGTGAGATTTCATGGAATACCCAAAGGCATTGTGAGCGATCGAGATTCGTTGTTTACTAGTGGATTTTGGAAGAGCTTACAAGAGGCGTTAGGATCAGAATTACATCTCAGTACCGCGTATCATCCTCAAACCGGTGGACAGACAGAGAGGGTGAATCGAGTGTTAGAAGACCTTTTGCGAGCTTGTGTATTAGATTTTGGTGGATCATGGGATGACCACTTACATCTAGTAGAGTTTGCCTACAATAACAGTTATCAATCCAGTATTGGTATGGCTCCATTTGAAGCTTTGTATGGAAGACTGTGTAACTCACCATCATGTTGATTAGAAACTGGTGAGAAGTTTGTGCTTGGACCAGATGTGATAAGAGAAACTTCATATAAGATTAAGATCATTCAACAACGAATGAAGGCTGCTCAGGATAGGAAGAAGAGTTATGCTGATAAGAGGAGAATAGATTTAAAATTCTCCATTGGCGACTTGGTGTTTATCAAGATTTCTCTGCTGAAGAGCGTGATTCGATTTGGCAGGAGAGGCAAGCTAGCACCAAGATTTGTTGGTCCATTCCCAGTCCTCGAGCAAATTGGGAATTTGGCATATAAAGTTGAGTTGCTGGACAAGATGGCGGGAGTTCATAACGTATTTCATGTTTCCCAGTTAAGGAAATTCGTGCACGACCCCGATGTGGCTATTTCACCTGATCGGTTGGACGATATCGAAGTAGAACACGAGGCGGTTGGGAACCGCAGGCCTATGCGTATTGTTGGGAACGATACGAAGCAACTTCGAAGGAAGGCGGTGAAATTAGTTAAAGTTCAGTGGGATGGTGATGAGGAAGACTGTACTTGGGAAACAGAGGAGAACATAAGGAAGAAGTATCCAGAACTCTTTGCCTGGTAAGATTTTAGTTTCGATTTAGTCTTTTCGCATGTTAGGATAGGTTTGTTTTGTTTGTTTTGCATGTTTGATTGTTGTATATGGCTGGTAGGCATGCGGGATTCTTTGTATGTTTTGGGTTAAGGAATTTCGGGGACGAAATTTCTTAAGTGGGGGGAGAATGTAACGACCCGCATTCTACGAATCGAAGGATCGTAGAATATTTATTTCTTTCTCATACGAAGTCGTATGGTCATGTAACTTTGAGAGATGACTATTGGGGTCATTTCCCATGTTCATGATTTTTGCCGATTTTCAAATGACCGTTTTGCCCCTAGCTGATCTTGTTTCAGCCATAACTTTTGATTGGAAAGGAGTTTTGACCTGAAATCACTTCCATTAGATCCGGATGATGGTTTACCTTTCCGGTCATATGTGAAAAACGGACATATCGTTCGGGAGATATGGCTGAAATAAGGGTTGGGAGATGAAAAACCGCTTAACCGGGCCAAATGAGGTGAATAGTGAATGGGCCCACATCCCATTTCAGGATTAGGGTTATGGGGAGGCTGAAATGAGTTAGGTTTTCATTTCGTTTCAGTTTTCTAGCAGCCATTTACCTCCTAGGAACCCTAACAATGGCCTCCAACCTCTAGAATCATCTCTAATCACTCTCTAATCAAGTTCTAGCATACTCTACATCAAATCAAGGAAGATCTTCACCAAGTCAGTATTAGAACTGCTGTATCGGCTTGGTATTCGCCCCCAAACAGAGATAATTTCAGATTTGATATTTTATTTGTGGTAAAGGTGAGTGATTTGCATAGTTCCTCACTAATTATGGTTAATTAGGGTGATTAGTGTTAATTAACGAAATTATGCATGTTAAAATTTTGGAAAAATAATGATAAATTTCAAAAGATTGTTTTAGGCCTCTGTTAGAAAATTTGGTTAATTTGGTTAAGTTTTAATAATCTTATCATTAGTTTTACTTAAACATGATTAAGGTAAAATATGGGGTTTTGGCTATGTTTGATCCATTTTAACCTATCAAGTTGTTGTTTTGATGTTTGTAGTCAATCCTTTATGTTGCTATGTCTGTATGGTATGCTTTGTGATTGATTAGAAAATTAGATTTGGTCGAAAACGCCGTCGAATGGCGTAAACCAGTCGCTGGAAAGAAGTAAAGGAAAATTGTGCAGGAAATCAGACCGGATCCCCCCCCCCATCCGAACCGACCTGATCATGAATGTGGAGACCACGAGCCGGAGGACTGTTCGCACCTGAAGCTCCCGACCTGAACCGCCATCTGGAGACTCCGAGAACCATCACGAACCGATCATGAATCCACGAGCTGCTCACACTTGAAGCTCCGATCTGATGCACCCGACCCGATCCGAAGCCACGACCCGATCCAGAGCTCCATCATGAACCAATCCGTCCAGGGAGTCTTCCACGAGCTGACATAATGACCACGAGTTGGAGGAGAATCACGAACCGAACCACCTCAAGGAGCATGATCCGAAGCGAAGTGAAGTGAAGAGTCGAACCGATCCGGAGATGACCAAAACCCGAGATGCAAAGGTAGTCCAAATGGGAAGTAGAACTCCGGATCCAGTTGGGAACCAACGAGTCAACTTCATGAGTTGGGCTTTGCTGCGGGACGTGTGCAAAGGGGTTATCGACGTCCATATCTTTGATTCACCACCAAGACGGATGTTAGGCTACGTATCAGTGCAGTGGGGTAGTTATTACTCCATGGGGCATAGAGATCGTAGCATGGCTATGAGCCAGTGCAGTGGAGTTGTTATGATTTCATGGGGCAGAGTGGACATAGCAAAGACTAGTGGCTATGGATCAGTGCAGTGGTGTCATCATGACTCCATGGGGCAGAGTGATCATAGCAAGGAATAGGGTGATCAAAATGGTGGATATCATATGCTTTACGCACTGAGTGAGAGATGTGAGGATGGTTGCTATGGTTGATTGTTTGCCATCACTATGTCATGTACACCCCCATCCCCGTATTCTTTACACCTTATGTTTAGTGGCACCTTAGAGTATTGAGCGGTATGTTGCGCTAACTCTTTGGTTGTAGGTCCAGGTTCAGGTATGGTTTAGTATACCTGTTATTATTCTGTTTTGATGCTTATCGCTCATACCAGACTTCTGTCTGACCCAGAGTTTCATATCTCTTCTTATTACTTTAGGTGCTCTTAAACGGTCAGACTAGAGACTTGTTAGGTGGTATGCACGAGTAGCTGTACCGGAGACGAGCAAAAGGCTCCCACGTATGATATATATATATAGATATTCTCCCTGTGTCGCTGCTGGTCACTACTTTGGGCATTAGTAGTGTACCTTTCCTTTCTTTTGCTTTAGAGATAGTTTTTAAAGTTGTAATAATGATGATGTGGAACATAAGCTGTAATTGGATTTTCCACTGCTATGATGTTTAGTTTTCAGCTTATGCACTATCTCACCTGTTTTATGTCAAGTATGTTATTATTATATTTTATTCCATGCGCTGTGAGACATTCTACAGGTTCCTTGTTAGTCCAAATACCCTTCCTTTCCTTTCTTTGGCGACCGTCCCGTGCTGGTTAGACATTGGCATAGTGCACTATCATTGAAATGTCGGCTGGTGCGGGGCGGGCCGTCACACTCTGCCACTTGCACACTACCCAAACCGTCATCATAGATCATTCACCTCTACTACAAACCATTATGTTCACAAAAACCACAACCAAATACAATTTGCATCCACAATCAAAACCCAGTTCGATCTCTGATTCTAAATAAAACACGTAGCAAATTCGTACCCAAATTGCAGCTTCATCGTTGCGCAACTACCTCAACCTATTCGAGAAACCCTAAATTACAAAATCACAAGTGAACTAGGCTCAAGTTTGGATTTTTTTCTTCTCTGAAGCTTATTGAGTTCGATTTTTTTTACTGAATACAAAAAGGAGGCCGATTATTTTGGTTTGGGCGTGAAAACTAAGGGACTTGTCATTCCTTTTATTGAAGGGCTGCATTTTTTTTTTTTTTTTTGGTTTAGGGAACAAGAAAAAGGGGCATTGCAAATCAAAGAAGCGTGCAACATAGTTTTGTTGAGTGGCCTTATTTTGTTGAACTGTTTTCCAGAAAAAAAGGGACTGTCTTTGTTAAGAGGATGTAATTGTTTTGTTCGATTCTCATCCATTCACTTTTAAGTTGATTTGCCTTGCGTGACTGTTTTGAGAACCTTTTTTTTCAAGTTTAGTTATTATTATTATTATTATTTTGGTTTGTTTGTTTTATTTAGTTTAGTTTAGATTTTAGTTTTTTTTCATCCTTCTATTTAGTTTCTGTTTGTTTCAGCTTCTTTAAAAAAAAGAGTTTGAACCAAAAATCGAAGTGAGAACAGAGTTCAAGCAACAAGTAATTCAAAATTAAATGATTTACAAACAGTTGATTTAAAGTGATGTCCAGTTGCTCTGAAGTACAATATTCTCTGAATTCTATAGGTGTTGCAGTTGCTTAAAAATATATAGACATTGCTTGTAAAAAAAAATCTGTAGGGCCAACGACTTTCTTGTACAATTTTTAATTTTTGCAATTATTATTGTTTGACTGTTGTGTTGACTAAAATTTCTGAATCAATTTTGATGAGGAAAAAATTTCCATAACTAATCACTCTCGTCGATTTTCAATTATAAAACTTGATTTGATTTGCAAAATAATTAACTACAAGAGTGTATTTTATGAAATTGATTCTCTCAAGGATTTGATCGCGGATATATATTAGTTCAATCTATTGAACTTTTAGCAAAAGAGGTTGCATACTATCCGTAAAACATTGGTCGTATCCCTTAGGATTTATACTATACATGAACAGCCATAAGACCCTCTTCCCTCTTCAAATCGAGATTATCAACTAATAAGATATACTTGAGTTTATTATCTATCTTGCAAAAACAGCTACATGTGCCAACCTTAAGTATTGGATTTTCTATATTCGACAACGATGAGTGAAAAGAGTGTTAGCCACCTTAATTCTCCTAGGGGTTCTCAGATAAGCCAAAATTTTCCAAACGAGATGGATCAAAATCGAATAAATCAAAACAATCAAAATCTCAATGTTAGAATGGATAGACCATCATCACTTCGAGATCGATGTTACCCAATAAGGACTGTTCAACCTTCTGTTATCGTATTTCCACCAGTTGAAGGAAATTTTGAGCTTAAACATTCTTTTGTTCAAGGGGTACCAAAATTTACTGGTTCTGAAAATGCTTATGAATTTCAAAGTGCATTTGAATCATATGCATTCACAACTAAAATGCAACAATTATCTAATGAATCGATCAAGCTAAGGTCAATTCCATTTGCACTACTTGAAAACGCTAAAAGATCACTAAATTCTCTTCCAAAACATTCCGTAAAAAGTTGGGATGAATTTGTCATCGTATTTGAAGAAGTTTTCCCTTTCCATAAAATTCTAAAATTCCAAACTGACATAAATCAGTTTTCTCAAAATAACGGGAATTTTTTTTCAAAATACTTTGAGAGATTCAACCAATTATTTTATAGTTGTCCTCATCATGCAGTTCCCAAAATTTACTTATGACAAATTGCATATGAAGGGCTAAACTATCAAACTCGAACAAATGATGAATATGATGAAGAACTAATGAAAAGTAATGAGAAAGGGAAATTGCCTGGTCAATCCAAGGTGAATCTAGAATATAATTCTCGTACTATGAATTCTTGTGAGGAAAGAAATAATTTGGTTAACGCTTTCACCACCCTTAGGTCCGAACGAACGAATTACAACAATACCAGAAATTTCGATCCGATGGCTACAAAGGCCAATTCTTCCTAACCGTTCAAATCTCCATCTTCTTTGAATGTTGGCAATCCTAACACCTCTTCTCGTAATATTGGCAACCCTGACAATACCTCTTCTAATGTTGGGAATCCTAATAACTCATCTTATGTACCTTTACCTCCTTCAATTCCTATATCGAAACCTTCTTCTTCGACCGACCAAAATTCTGAAAGAGTCTATAAACCAGTATAGGTCCTTATCCTCATAGACACAACAACAATAAGAAGGAGGAAAATTTTGAAAAAAATCTTCAAGTCTTCAAATAAGTTCGTGTCAATATTCCACTTTTAGACACCATCGAACAAATTCCTTAATATGTGAAGTGTCTCAAAGAGCTATGCACCCGAAAACGAGCAACTAATGTTCCCAAAACTGCCTTCTTGACTGCGAATACTAGCTCTGTTTTCTCAAATCTTACATCAATCAAGTATAAGGACCCCGGTTGTCCTATAATCGGTTGCAAAATAGGTAACATCCGCATTAGTCATGCCCTACTTGATCTTGGTGCAAGCACCAATCTTCTTCCTTACTCTGTTTATCGATAACTAGGACTAAGGGAATTGAAACCCATGAACATCATGATTCAATTGTTTAATCGATCTTTCAAAAATAAATTGGGTATAATTGAAAAAGTTTTGATTCAAATCGAAAATTTTTATTTCCCTGTCGATTTCGTAATCCTATATACCAAGTCTATTTTTAATCCAAATAGTCAGATTCCATTGATATTGGGTCGTCCCTTCTTAGCTACCTCAAATGCTATCATTAGTTGTAGGAGCGACCTTCTTCGATTATCATTTGAGCCCTTAACCATTGAATTAAACATTTTTCATCAACTCAAAAAGATCGAAATAGGAGAAGTCGACAAAACATAAATAGTTTTAGATGACACGTCTAATTTATCTCCTTAGAAAACTTCACTTTTCTCAATAGACGTGTCCACTATGTCTTTTGAAGAATTATTCAAAGACGAACTTAAATTTTTAAATGACGAATGAGGAGTATGTCTCGAAGATAACTTAGTTCCATGCCATCGAATTAAATTGTTGTTAAAAACTCAAGTTTATGGGATTATGATAATCTTTAGTTGAATGGTATAAACCCTTGGCACGATAAAAAATTTATAGGAAAGATTTTGATTTCAGAATTCTTTGGCATGCCTACTGTACCTCACAGATCAGATAAGAAATTATCATGCATCATTTTCGATAGAGGCAAGTGTGGGGGAAAAAGGAAATTTCATTCTTCACAAAACATTCATCATAGAATATTTCATTTTGCATATGATTTTCATTCGCATATAGTTGTTATATTTCATTTCATTTTATAAATAATTTTGCATCTCATCCATCTTTGTGTGTTATCTTTCAAATTTAGGAAACGATATTACAGTGTGGACACTGTTTTGTCCAAGTGTGGAGAGAGTCTGCATTGCATTCTTTTTTTTCATGCATTTAGACTGGATCATCATGCGTTTTAGGTCTTAGTAACATGCCAAATTTTTATGTTGGAAATAGGACTCATTTTAGATTGGTATAAAGAAGTAAGTTAACAAATTTTTTGGTCAGTTGATAGTAATTTTTTTTCTCTCAACTAAGATCGAATAGGATATATAATGAAAAGTTTAATTACGAGCGATAATAGTGTAACTGGTACATAGGAAGATTCTTAGGTGATGGCCATGAAGTTTATTTCTAAATTGTAGTCTTTATGTAATGACTAGATGACTTAAAATACATATATAGGCTTTTCGAATCTTTAAAACTAAGTTCTGTTAAGCTAAACCACGTAACTCTTTCTTCTTCTTATATTCAAAAATAATAGTATTCCAAGGGTATCCAACATTGCTTGTAAATCTTGCGTTAGTGTGCAGACCCGCTAAGCTCTTTCCCAACTCTCACGTCAGCCCGCAAGGCAATGCTTGGGTGGTATACCTTGGTCTCATTTTATGAGTTGGACACCTAAGGATTACCGGCATCTTGTTGACAAAGTCAGCGTCGGCCTGCACAATCTGCCAAGCTCTTTCCCAAACTCTCACGTCAGTCCGCGAGGCAGTGCATGGGTGGTATACCTTTGTCTTTAAGTTAGGTATGTGTAATCAGTCATAAATTAAAAACTTTATAGATAGAGGATAAGCAATAATGCTGAAACACTTTGAAAACTGTGACAAGCAAGCTAAGAATTTATTTCGTGGCTGCACTATGTTATCAACCGAAACAACCAGCCAAACTAGAGTTTAACATTGAAAAATTGATTTATGATGAAAATTTGTGACGAGCTGAGGAACCAAAATTTCTATAGATTGATTTCCAATCATATACTTCTATGTTGCAACTTTTCTAAAATAAGTTGTGTTTTCATTTTTGTTTTCAATTGCATATGTTTGTTGCATTCATGAAGTTGCACTAGAACTATGGAATACTACATTCGGATTTTGTGGGTAGTATCTGCTGAAAACCCTCGCGAGACACCACTTATCCTACTAGGGACACCTAGTGGTTTAACGGCTTGTTGCATACGCTCAATGCAATGGTGTTTTCTACAAAAGTGTGACCTACCTAGTTTAGTTTTTCCTTTCTATTTTACTCGAGGACGAGTAAAAGATAAGTGTGGGGGTATATGATTAACATAGAAATGTGTCTATTTTATGCTCTTATATCTTATCTTTTGTATATAAGAGACTTACATATGAATATAATATAACAATAATTCTAGAATTCTCAAATGAGACGAAGCGGGAAATTAACCGCGAAACCAAACCATTGTGGGATGACCCGCAATCTCCTTGGTCGACCCAAAGGTTGGTTGGGTCGACCCCATGGGTCGGTGGGTCGACCCACTGATGATCTGGGCAGGTGCGCTCTGTGAATCTGGACTGTTTTCTGACCAGGTTCGTTGCTGACTCAGCGCTACATGTACGGTTAAGATTAAAACCCTAGAATCTAAAGGTTGAGGTTGACTCTGTGAATCTATAAATAGGTGACTTTTCCCATTCTTATTTACACCATTTCTTCATATCTTTTGACTCTTTGAAATTATTCTAAAAATATAAACATATAATGGTGGAATGTTGCTAAGGTCTAGATCTATAGAGACAACATTTAGGACTTGCATATATACAACAACTTAAAGGATTGGATTGGACTTTTCTATGACATATAGTTATATATATATATATAAGATATTTAATCTCTTCTTTACCAAGACCCACTATGAGTTCCCTGTCATTTTCGGATCTGATTTCTTAGACTATAATATGACAGTTAAATAAGATTGGGTTAGGATATGCAGTGTTTGTAGGATAAATGTTATACAAGTTGATCACTTATGCCGTTGTGATAGTAAAACATATGACTTTACTATAGGATAATTAACAAGTTATATGTATCGATCTTCCTTTACCTTGTTTCTATGTTTTAGTTTATTTCCAATCTTGCCGATATGCCTATGTGATTTGATTTTATTCTCCTTCCTCTGTTTTCCCTTTCTATTCACGCTAAGCCTATGTCTTTGGAAGCCTAGGCTATAACCAATTTGAAAGTGCGTACGATTGGGGCAATAATTAATGACATAAAAAGAGGAATTTAGGCGTGTTGTTAAATTGAGACTGTTTAACATTAATTTGGGAAAAGGATAATATACACATGTTTATACTTGCTGTAAACTGATAAAAAGAGATAATGTGTATATACTATTGGAGAATGGAGCTGATGACAACAACCTTATTTCAATTAGTATTATTAATTGAATATAAAATATATACTAACATCTCTATCTAGAATATATAAACATATATATGCAGGGTTTGTATATAGGACTTAAACACTGAAGACTATACAATTTTAAAGTTTCATGAGATTTAGGATTCAGAAGAGATTTAAGACTCATGAGTAATCAAATTATCAAGATATCAAGATTTTAAGAGTTAAAGAAAAATATATTAATAGAGTCTAGTTTATATGTAAGACTCTAAATAGCACTCCAGGTTCAAATTCTGCTTTTCAAATTCCGATTTTCAAATTCCAAATTATGTTTTCCAAATTCAAATTCTGGTTTCAAATTATTTTATCTTACTTATGATTTTAAACATATAAGTTTAAAGTTTTAATATATAAGATTATATAGCTATATAGTTTTATAGTTTTAAATCTTATAACTTTATAAATATGTTTATAAAATATATTATTATGATTTCATATGATTTTACACTTTAGAATATTCATTTATATCACTAAGTTTTGATTCAATAATTTCTAGAATAATATATATGTTTAAATACTTGAAAAATAGTTTTAAAAATAAATTTACTATGCATATGTCAACAAACAAAGAAGCCTATGTCGACATACAACTATCAGAAATTCAATTTTGAATGGAAGTGTCTTTTCACTATTTGTAACGTTTCTGAAATGTTGCAACCATTCAAATGCTAGAAATAGGGGCTGATTTCGAATTTTTCAATAATTCTTCTTCTCCATCTTCGCCTCTCTTCATACCACCATTAAAATATATTATTTTCATGATTTCTACACTTATACTTTGCCGATTTCTACTCAAGTTATATAAAACTACATCTCTTCTAAATCTCTATTTACTACTATTAATTTGGAAGTGCTATTGAAGAGTTATAGGACTGTTGTATTCATTTGAGAATTGGTTGGAAAGGGTGTGTTCTTGTAACCCAGAAATCAAGGAAAGGGAGCGGTGTTAACCTTGTAGCCGTGAAATCAGTGTTAATCTTGTAGCCATGAAATCAAGGGTGTGGAAACGGTGTTAACCTTGTAGCCGTGAAATCAAGGGGATTGTAATTGGATTTTGATATTAATAAAACTCTACGCAATCCAGTGTTGCATGTGACTGGACATAGGAGTAATCCGAACTAGTATAAAATTTAGTGTGTTCTTTCCTTTTCTGCATTTTACATTTATAAGTTTATGTGTTTGTATTTGATTCTGTATTTGTGATCATCTCTGGTGTGTGTGATTCATATAATAGATCATTTAAGTTTAAGATTTTCATAAGTTCCTCATAAACACTATTTACCTACCCCCTTTAGAGATTGTTTTGTCTTAAGATCCACATTCCGCATTCCCTAACAATTGGTATCAGAGCATAGGTTTTCAAAAAGTTTATAATCTGATTTTTGGAAATATTAAATGGAAAATTTTGAAATGGTTTATAACACTAGATTTAATTCATACATTGCATCAATGTTTAAAGAGTATGCAAGTACAGGAAAAGATGTGTTACATGGCTATTAGAAACTCAAACTCTAAAAAGATGGGTTATATGGCTGTTAAAAATTCAGATTCTAAAATGGTGTGTTACATGGCTGTTGAGACTTCAAATTCTGATGGATAAATGAGGGAAATCAAAAAGGACACCGAGATGTTCATTCGTCAACCAAGAAGAAAAAGAAGAAAGACACCAAGGTGTTCATTTATCAATCAAGAAGAAGAAGAATATTGATAATCTACAATGAAATGGGTACCTGATCTACAAAACAATTTTTCTTCCTCAATATGATTCAATACTGTAATTCTCTTCAAACTCTCTGCAATGCCTCTGGTTTCGTGCAAATTCGTCAAGAAATGACCAAGTTATGGTCAAAAGAAGTTTTGGTTCACAAGGAGAAAAAGGGCATTGTTTATGTATCACTCAGATATTTGTATTTTTTTCATCCCAACTCCTTTTCCAGATTGCATTCCTTGATTTTTGAAGTTTTTTTGATTAGTAGATCGTCAAATTCTGATAAAAATTGAGTGAGATATGATAGTTTGAAGTTGGCTATTCAAAACAGAAAATTCTATATGGGATTTTCTATTTTCCTCTCACTAATTTGGCCTACTGCACCATAATACCATTCAAATTCTTCACCAAACTGTTATTCAATCATAGTCCTTTCCTTCCTCTTTGATTTGCCACTGGTTTCGTTCAATTCCGTTAAGAAATGAAGAAGTTATGCCCTCTGGAAGATTGATTATAAGTGAAAAATGAGAAGAAGAAGAAGAAGAAGAAGAAGAAGAGAAACTTTTATGAAGAGACATGACCTTTGTGCCTTTATATAGTAGTTGAAGTGTCCATTCATTCAAATTCAAATTTTTGGCGTCAAGTTGGTTGAACTACTACATCAATATATGTCTCGTATGGTCTTCAAATTCAGCAAAGGAATATACTATGTTGATCTGAAAAACAAGCCTGTCGCAATAGAGCAGATCTCATCATCAAATTCTAGAAGATGTAAATGTGTGGTTCATAATAATTGAAGAACCAAAAAAGAAGGATTGCAAAAATAGGTACGCTTTACAATTATTTCATAATTTCGTGAAATTTAGGAATATACATCTATGCGCATAATTAGGTATAGAATTTTTTCTCTTTTATAAATTCTAGATATTATGGTTCATATGTCAATATACTATTGTATACATATCAATACACCAATTTAATGAAAATCTCACTACTCTTTGATTTGGTTTTGAAAGGATATATTTTCAAATATGAAAATGTTAGTTCAAACTCTAGTTATCAATTTTGATCATCTACTTATGTTCATTTTATTTCAAAAATAAATTGAAATATATATAAATATATATAGTACATAGATATGTTAATATGATTAAAATAATTTAAAATTTTCAAACATTTGATATTGTTATAAAATATAAATTTTTATGTATATATATATATATATATATTATATGTATTTTAAACATACATAGTTTAACTTATTATTATTTTTCTCATATAATTTCATAACAACTTTGGGTTACCTTATCACAAATATTATCTGTAACTTAATACTAATTTTGATTTCTTATTTTATTAAGATTTATAAAACTTGTATATTTAACTTAACATTTTAGTATAAAAGCATATATATATACATATATAATTTTTTATCTCTTAAAATTATAGTTAAAATATAAGAAGTTATAGATTTATTGCTTACTTTCTATTATAAGATTCCATCAAGAATAATTTTATTATAAGTTTGGATTTCTTTTAAAGTTTTAACATATAAATGGTTCTTTAGCAAATTAAAATGTTTTGATTTCTAAAGTTTAAATTTCAAATTTATTTGTATCAAAAGATTGATAATAAATTAAATTTTATGTCCTTTTAAAATCAGTTTTTATATACAATTATAAATATATGTTTATAGTTTACTTCATATGATAAAATAATATATTCTCTTTAAAAGGATCTTCTATGTTTACTATATTATTTTTAAAGAAGCACCTTACTAAGATTATTTAACTCCATATGTCTCATAATTTTTTTCTTAATATTTCACTACCTATCATGAATAAACTTTTAATAACCATTAAATTCTTATTTATACTATTCTTTCAATCTTTTTCATTAGTATTATTAACCTAAGTCTAGAGATTAATATATATTACATTTGTTTGATTGAAATAATTTATAATATATATGTATATGCATAAGTACTTTGAATATCTTTACCAAAATTGATATCATCACCAAATCATTCTGCATATTATTATTACATATCTTATTTCATATCATACATAATTATTATAAATTACAGTGCATCTCAAATTAAAATCATTCACATCACAAGTTATATCATTTCATATTATGACATACATTTCTTGCTACAGTATAACCAACATACTACACACTGCATTACATGTTAATTTTTAACTCCACACATAACAAATATACTATATGGGGAGTTGATGTCTGAGAAATATATAGGATTATTAATGCATAACATATTTACTTTGACTAGAGTAACTTGTTTGACTTATTTGGCTTGATTGATTTGTTTGACTTGATTGACATGGTTGGATTTGATGTGTTTGTGTGTATAGGTTATACACATGTAGGTATTAAATAATATAACCATACTCATTTTTTTTCACATTTTATTAGATATAGCTTTTCTAGTATTAGAGTAAGGGGTAGCTTTATAATTTCCAAGATTAGTTAAAGTTTCAAGAAGTGTTTATTGACATATATTATTTGACTGTTTGAATTGCTTGTTTAGGTTGATTGTTTGAATTGATTTTCTTGTTTTGCTTGTTTGAATTGATTATAAATATTGATTTGATTGCTTAGTTTATTATCCTACTATTTAGACCAGTATACTCATAATTTTAGGGGGAGTTATAACATTTCAAGTTTAGAATTGTAGATTTAGAGGGAAATATAAGGTTATTCAATTCAGGAAGTATTATATAGTCATTAGGATCATTAATAACATAAATTTAGGTGTAGTATAACTTAGTTTTGTCTAGTATAGTTTACTATAGGTATAGTATAATATAGTCTTGTATAGGGTACTTTTTGATAATGACAAAGGGGAGAAATTATAAAATAGGATATAGTTAAGATGAGCATAATTTAAGGAGGAGTCGAAGAAATTCATGGTGAAAGTGGGAGTAATCAAGGAATCAGATCAATAGGTAATATCAGGTATAAATGTTTTATAAACCAAGGTTGTCATCATCGAAAAGGGGGAGATTGTTGGAAAATTGAGTTTTGATGACAACAAACTTATTTCAATTAGTATTATTAATTGATTATAAAATATATATATATACTATCATCTCTATCTAAAAATATATATACATATATATATATATATATGCAGGGTTTGTATACAGGACTTAAATACTGAAGACTGTACAATTTTAAAGTTTCAAGAGATTCAGGATTGAGAAGAGATTCAAGACTCACGAGTAATCAAGTTATCAAGATTTCAAGATTTTAAGAGTTCAAGAAAAATATAGTAATAGAGTCTAGTTTATATGTAAGACTCTAAATAGCACTCCAGGTTTAAATTCTGCTTTTCAAATTCTGTTTTTCAAATTTTGATTTTCAAATTCCAAATTCTGTTTTCAAAATTCAGATTTTGATTTCAAATTATTTTATCTTACTTATGATTTCAAACATATAAGTTTAAAGTTTTAATATATAAGATTATATAGTTATAACATTTTATAGTTTTAAATCTTATAACTTTATAAATATGTTTATAAAATATATTATTATGATTTCATATGATTTTACACTTTAGAATATTCATTTATATCACTAAGTTTTGATTCAAGAATTTCCTGAATAATATATAAGTTTAAATACTTGAAACATAGTTTTAAAAATAAATTTACTATACATATGTTGATATACAAAGAAGCTTATGTCGACATACAACTATCAGAAATTCTATTTTGAAAGGAAGTGTCTTTTCACTATTTGTAACGTTTTTGAAACATTGCAACCATTCAAATGCTATAAATTAGGGTTGATTTCAAATTTTTTAATAATTCTTCTTCTCCATCTTGACCCCTCTTCATACCACCATTAAAATATATTATTTTCTTGATTTCTACATTTATACTTTGCCGATTTCTACTCGAATTATATAAAATTTCATCTCTTCTCAATCTCTATCTACTACTATCAATTTGGAAGTGCTATTGAAGAGTTATAGGGCTGTTGTAATCATTTGGGAATTGTTTGGGAAAGGGTGTATTACTTATAGCCCTGAAATCAAGGAAAGGGAGCGGTGTTAACCTTGTAGCCGTGAAATCAAGGGTAGTAGAATCGGTGTTAATCTTGTAGCCGTGAAATCAATGGTGTGGAAACGGTGTTAACATTGTAGCCGTGGAATCAAGGGGATTGTATTTGGATTTTGATATTAATAAAACCCTGCGCAATCCAGCGTTGCGTGGGACTTGACGTAGGAGTAATCCGAACCAATATAAAATTCGGTGTGTTCTTTCCTTTTCTGCATTTTATATTTATATATTTATGTGTCTGTATTTGATTCTGTGTTTGTGATCATCTCTGTTATGTGTGATTCATATAGTAGATCATTTAAGTTTAAGATTTTCATAAATTCCTCATAAACACTATTCACCCCCTTCTAGTGTTTGTTTTTCCTTAAGATCTGCATTCTTCTTTTCCTAACATATACTTGCTGTAAATTGATAAAAATGGATAAAATGTATAAACCAAAACATGTTGTAATTTGGGAACATGGTTGATGAGTAGCATGCATATGTATTGAACATGTTAAATTTGACTTAATACAAACATTAAGTAAATGACATGTTAAGAATATTGTAAGTACCCAGATGTAGGCTAATAAACTGAATTTAATTTACATATGTCTGGGCAGGTGTTTTGGGGAAGGGTTGTACACACATAATGACATATAACATTAAAACCACGCTTATTAGTAAACCTAAACCCACTAGGTTTGGCATGAGTATTAATAAGCTAAGAGGTTCCTCGTTCTGCTATTCTATCGGGGTTTGAGGACTCTTAAATCCTAATTATTTGGGGTACAAGCTTAGGGGGTTTGGCTTGTGTCAACTATTGTTTGGAACCCATATCAGTCATTGTCCCTATTGTTATTTTGTTAGTGGAGGCCTCGCACTAGGTAGGGGCTAGGGCACGCTTTACTGAGGTGGATAGTAAGAGGTTCACATGGGGAAGGTGGGTATGGGCGCGTTCCGGTGGAATCATGAGCGTGCATGAGTCCGATTAGGGAAACTAAGCAGCTGTAACACTAGTGAAGAGGTATGTGTTATGTAGTTGATGGGTTAGGGAGTGATACACCCTATTGTCGGGGCTGACACAAGGTATTTAGGTAGTAGGGAGCCAATCACATGGGTAGTAATTAGGGTACACCTAATCCTGCTGTTATGTAATTAGGGTAACACCTAATCCCGTTATGTAATTAGGGCACGCCTAATCTTGCTGTTAATTCTGCTATTGTGTAATTAGATTAAACACTTAATCCTATTAATCTTGTTATACTAGTATTGGTGCAGACATAACTGCTTTAGGATATAAATGTGAAGCTTTACCTGATCATAGTTTATTCTTGTTATTCCTGTCTATCCCGCTATTCTGTTTAGTTTATCTGTTACCTTATATGACACTATACCTTTCTCATCCAGTTTTATTTACTTGTTTTAGCATTTATAGTTTATGCATATTTGAAAATCACTGAAACTCGCCAGACTTTATGTCTAAACCTTTTTCTTTCGCTTCTTTCTTCCTTCCTCTCAGGTCGTCAGAGTGGAAGCACTCAACAGTGACTAGGACTTCTCTTACAGTTGGACTTGGATTTCTTGAGATGTACCGTTTGACTTGCACTCTACTCTATTATGGCTTATGGCGAGGGATATGATTTTATGCACTCTAATGCTTTGTTTTATGAGACAGATTTGATGTAATGGTTTTGTTGTAACCTGTTTGAGAGTACCTTTTATTTTTAATAATGAAGTTGAAATTTTCCGCTGCTTATTTTATATTTGTCTTATGCATTTCTGCACCGTTTACCTATTGCACTTCACGAAACTTAATGCATTCTCTTATGAGTGACATTAATGGACGTGGGGTGTCACATTTGATATCAAAGCTGAAGGTTACAAGATCAGAGAAAAGTTTTTAAATTTGTTTTTAAAAGCGAAGTGTTTTCAATTAAAAATCTATTTTTGAAAAATATATCCCCTCAAGACGTAGTCAATATTCTCTTGATCTCTTATTGAATCCCTTTTCTTTTCTTTTCAACATGTCTGGGGCACCCAATCTGCCTGAGGGCATTCCGCTATTGACAAGGTTTTGTATGTATCTTGAGGCTACGACACCTGCCGGATAACAAGGAGATGCCCCATCCCCAGCTGCAGCCGCTTTTGCTCCACCTTCATGAGAAGATAAATTTTCTAAGTTATGTAAAGACTTTCGCGCTATGGGAGTAAAACCATTCTATGGTACCAAGAGCTTTGTTGAAGCACGGAATTGGCCACGAGAGACGGAGAACGTATTTGGCCTTTTCGAGATCGATGAACGAAGGAAGATACAGTTGGTCGCATATCAGTTGAAGGATGAAGCTTTTTACTGGCGGAAAGTAACGCAAGCAGGACAGCCAGTAGCTACTTGGGATGATTTCAAGCAGAGAATCGAGATGAGTTTTATTTCAGGCGGAAGAGGGATTACAGATGGAAAGATTCTTAGCTTTGAAACAAGGGGACGTATCTGCTAAGGATTATGTGAATAAGTTCAATCAGCTGGCAAGATTTGACTGGACCTGCTGAATACGCCCCACAAGAAGGTGCTTAGATTCGCGATAGGATTGAAACAAACTCTCCAAGGACTTGTATTATCTCACATACCGATGGGGGCGACATTTGAAAGGTTGGTTGACATGGCTCTTATGCACGAAGATGGCAAGGATGAGGAAAAAGACACCAAGACTGAGGAGACACATGCTAAAGGCGAGAAACAGAACTGGTGGCCTATGAAAGGAAAAAAGAGAAAGGTGGGAAGCCTGACAAGGCTCAGATCAAAAAAGATATAAAGTGTCATGGTTGCGGAGCTATGGGTCAATTTGTGAAGGACTGAAAAAGACAAAGAAAGCCTGCTGTAGTTGTGGACAGGTGGGACACTTCTGTAAGCAATACCCTAGCAAGCAAGGACAAGGGTTAGGAACTTCTGGACAAGTACATGCTTTAGAGGCTAGTGGACCTGATTGAGGTAGGAAAGTCATGGTTGAAGGTTTGATTTCTCTTTTTGACTATCCTGTTAGAACCCTGTTCGATTCTGGCGCTTTACATTCATTTATATCTCTGCACCTTAATACTAGTATAATCTCTGATCCTGTAGTGGTCTCAAACCATATAGGAGGATCATATAATTTATCCATGATGTGTAGGGGTTTGAGAATTTCTATTTTGGGCGTCGAGTTTGAATGCGACGCATACGTGCTGGGCTTTATGGGCTATGGTTTGATTCTAGGCATGGATTAGCTAGCCATGTGTGGTGCTATCCTTGATTGCGAAAAGAGAGTGGTTAGATTTCTTACTTGTCATGGTAGGACTCTCAATGTTTTCTGCGACCCACGAGGGTCGGTGATGCTCAGTTTTCTAGAATCGTTTGATATTTCTTTTGACGACTTGCGATCTGTACCCATAGTCAGAGTCTACCCGGATGTGTTTGAGGAGGTTAAGGGACTACCTCCAAGGCGTGAAATAGACTTCCGGATTTACTTGGTAGAGAATGTGAAGCCAGTTGCTCTACCGGTATGCCACTTGGCTCCTAGGGAATGGAAGGAGATCAACAAGCAAGTAGGGAGCTATTCAAGAAAGGTTTTATTAGGCGAAGCATTTCAGAGTAGGGAGCTCCTGTCATCTTTGCAACTAAGGCATACGGATCATGTAACAACCCGTATTTTCAATAACCTGTTATAACATAAATCGAGGCAGAATTTAATTCTAAAATCTGAATCAAGGGTCGTCTCGGAAAAATACGCGAAATAGAGTCCGAGTTTTCGAAAATCGGAGTCCGTATGACCCAATTAAGGCCCAACGAAGTTTTCAGAAAATTTCAAGTTCAAAACAGATTTCAAATTCAAGTTTGAATTTGAAAATTTGGTCAGTTTGGGCCAGGCGGGAAAATTCCCGCCAGAGCACCCAAGTCGACAGCCCTGTCGACTTGGGAGTCGACTTGGTTGGACCCAAGTCGACAGCCCTGTCGACTTGGCTGTCGACTTGGTCCAGCCGGGCAGTTCTGCCTGGTGCACCATTTTGGGTTTGTGTTGAGTTTGGGGGCCAGATTCGGTTTTAAGGGCTGAGATTGGAACTAGGGTTTAATCCTAAGGCTAGAACTAGTCCTAATCTCTATAAATAAGGCCCTAACCTAACCCTAAATCATCATTATTCATTCTAGTAACTAAACTATGGAAAAATCAATCCTCTCATGGCCTCCACTCTCTTCATAAAATTCCTAAATAAATTTCTATGAGATTTTACATGCATACAAGTGTTTTCAAGCTTGTATGAGCATCATTAGCTTGCATTCAAGTTAAGTTTCCATATTTACATCATAAAGCAAGGGTTTTTATTGATTTGGAGCTTGCATTTTGGGTTCATTTGAGTTCATAAGGGCTTTGTCATATTTTTGTGTCTTCATAAGCATTGTAAGCCCTTTTCTACTTTCATATTTAAACTCTAAAATTAATGAATGATGCAAGTTGTGTTTGATCATTATGATATGCAAGTTTACTATGATGTGTTATGCAAGTTGAAACCATGTTATGCATACATATGAACCTTATGCAAGTTGAAACCATGTTATGCATACATATGAACCTTATGCAAGTTGAAACCATGTTATGCATGCATATGAACACTATGCAAGTTAAAATCATGTTATGCATGCTTGTGAACATTATGTAAGTTAAAATGATGTTATGCATGCTTATGAACATTATGCAAGTTGATAACATGATATGCAAGTTTATGATCACATCTTTGTCTCATATGCCACCATGTTTAACTTGTGGCCAAACCTTATCACTTATGCCCAACTTGTCATGTTATCTTGTTTTTCCCTTTTTTTTGATCTATTTGCGCTTATGCGAGTTTATATGCGATGGGGTAACGCTATGGGCAAACTAAAATGATAAGAAACATGATTTGATAGTATGACATGAAAATATGGCATATGAGTATGCTTGAACATGAACTTGGACATGACTTCTAGAAAACATGAGAATGGCCAACTCGAGGTTGGGTTGAGCTTGTAGCATAAACCTACCCGGAACCGACCGGCTTAACTAGTGGCTACAAGCAATAGGACCCAATGTGAGTAGTTGGTCATGTTGCACGTGAAACCCGAGGTTAGACTAAGTTATGGTGTAAACCTACCCGGACCCGCCCGGCTTAACTAGTAACCACAACAAGGTCTAATGTGAGAGGTTGGGTGCATTAAATTAATTAATGCCACATGGTAGGGTTAAGTCATGGACCGCTTGAATACTTAACCAATTAAACACGATGGGTTGGTAGGGTTAAGTCATGAACCTTGGGTACACTTAACCAACTTTGTACTTGAATGGGTTGGGTTAACCACGTTTAACCCATTAAGGAAACCCTAGTTACGTGGTCCTTTGCACCAGTAACCCTCTTGGTTGTATCATGATACCCTAGGGACTAGGCTAGGGAGGGGCACGATTACCGGGATGACATGTAAGCGACCAAAACGACGGCTGAGTAGGTGCGCCGGTGTAGGTTCAGGCGGACCATGGTCGTGCACATGGTCCGGAGTTGAAAAAGAAGGCACGGGCACCAGTAGATTTAGACTGTGCGTGCTTGATTGGTGTTAGTGGTTGACACCCTAGGACTTGATACACCCTAGGGTGGACCTAGCACAGTTTAGCTACACTTCGTGGTTGGGCCGTATGACACCGACACTTGACGAGTTAGGCTTTAGGGAGCCGATCGACTAGACCGTGCTAGTTGGACCTTGGTTTAGGTCATTCATGATGTTGGGCCAAACTTGGGCCTGGGGATCACTTCTTGTTTACACTTGACATGACTGGTAATACCAGTACACTTGGTGCAAACCTCAACCTTGTATATGCGGTGCCACACTTGATCTATCTTGTTGACTTTTCATCATGCCAGTTAACTTTATTAGTTTACATTGATTGTAGTAGGGCTTACTCAGTCTTTTTGACTGACCTGTTTTCTTTCGCCTCTTTTCTTCCGTTCCCCCCCCCCCAAGGTTCTCAGCGTGGGAATATTGGAGCTTAGCTTGGATTTCTGATCGCTTGCTTGTGGGATTTTAGCTCATGTACGGTCATGACATGAAGCTAGCTATGGTTATCACTTATTTTGGGGATAGTACTTATGTATTTCAGTTTTTCAGAAATGTTGTTTTTATCTAGACTTGTGTATTTGGAAAGTTGACATTATGTTGTACCAGACTTGTTTTGAAATGGTTTGAAATCTTCCGCTGTTTTACTTATCTTATTTACTCTGTTTACATATATACATATGTTCTTGTTCTGCCTTGATATATCATTATGCATGTTTACCTGATTCAAACGCCCCTCCAAAGTCAGAGTGCTTGCAAGAGCCACCCTGGCGGAGGTGGGGTGTTACATTTGGTATCAGAGCGAGGTTTACGAGAAGGGAACAAAAAGGTTTTTAGAAAACTTTTGGAAAACTATTTTCAAAACCAAGTATAAAGTATTTTCCAAAGAAAAGTCTAGTATATTTTAAAGGCTATTCCCCAAAAAGCCATTAGCAAAATACCTTCGTTTTTCTCCATTCTGAATCTATCTTTTTTCTTCGTTTTCAGTATGGCCGATAACTTTGCCATTCCGGAGGGAGTACACGTACCTGTTTGGTATAGGAGACTTTTGGAGGCAAGGGCGACCGAAGCCGGCCCCGCAGATGCTCCTCCTCCTCCTCCGGTAGTTAATGTTCCTCCTCCTCCTGTCACTGAGGTTTCTCTTCCTCCTCCCCCTCAGCATCCTCAAGCTGACTTCGCAAAGATTTGCCAAGACTTTAAGGCGATGGGTTGCAAGAATTTCATTGGAACCGAGACTTATGTAGAGGCAAGGAATTGGTTGAAAGAAACCGAGGATCTTTTTGCCTTCTTTGATATAGTTGATCGTAGGAAGGTTTTATTGGCAGTGTGGTTGCTAAAGGAAGAAGCTGCACGTTGGTGGGTGGTCACCACCGCTACTAGGCCAATTGAGACTTGGGATGACTTTCGGGGAAAGTTTGGACTAAGGTTCCTATCACTGAAACAAGGGGACATGACTATTAGGGAATACATAGATAAGTTTAATCAACTGGCTCGGGTCGGTTTAAACTTGGTTAACACAGCTCAGAAGAAGGCCCTATACTTTGCTCTAGGATTAAACGAGCCATTACATGGTTTAGCCATGACTCATATACCCTTGGGGGCAACTTTCGAGAGTTTGGTGAATATGGCCCTACTCAATGAAGAGAATAGGAGTGAAAAGAAAGAGATCAAGATGAATGATACTCAAGCCAAGAAGACTGATTCCCAGTGGAAAGGAAATCAGGGTAATCCAAGCGGTCAGAGCATTCAAGGCAATAAGAACAAGAACAAGAGTCAAGGTAACAAGGGGAACAACAACAAGGGCAATAACAAAAAGAGGAAGTGCCATTATTGCAGTTCAGTTGGGCATCTTATTAAGGATTGTAAGAATAGGAAAAGGAAGAATGGCGAATGCTTTCATTGTGGTGAGTTTGGACACTTCACTAGGGATTGCCCGAAGAAGCAAGGGCAAGGCCAGGGTCAGACTCAGCGTGCTGGACCTTCAGGAGGGCAAGTTCATGCTCTCAATACCGCTCCAGTTCCCGATCGAGGTAGTATTTCTGTTGAGAGCCTTGTATATATTTCTGATTTTCCAGTTCGTACCTTGTTTGATTCTGGTGCATCGCATAGGTTTATCTCATCTGATCTTGTTTGCACCTAAGTACTAGTCTAGTTAATGATCCCGTGTGTGTTTCAAACCCAATTGGGGGTTCCGCCCATTTGTCTATTATCTAGGTGGATTTGAATTCTCGTGTGATGCTTATATTCTCGGTTTCATGGGGTATGGGTTGATTTTTGGGCATGGATGGGTTGTCCAGTTTTGGAGCCATCCTTGATTTTTGAGCATAGGGTTGTGAGGCTCATGACTCGCCTCGGTAATACCCTAAAAATTTCTAGTAACCCTATGAGTCCCGTCATGTTGTGTTATCTTGAATCCCTCAACTCGTCTATCGATAGTTTGTAATCGGTGAGGGTGGTCCGAGAATATCCTGATATCTTGGGTGAAGTGAAGGGGGTTACCCCTAAACGAGAGATAGATTTCCGCATTTATCTGGTTGATAATGCCAAGATAGTTTCGTGGCCGGTTAGGCACATGGCCCCGCAAGATGAGAGTTAAGAAAGCAAGTCAAGGAGTTGCTTGAGAAGAACTTCATTAGATGAAGTATATCTGAATGGGGAGCGCCTGTAGTATTTACTACCAAGGCAGATGGTTCTCTTCGACTTTGTGTTGATTGTCGTAAGTTAAACAAGGAGTATAGACAACCATTGCCAAGGATCGATGATTTGTTTGATCAGCTTGTAGGAACATCTGTTTTCTCTTGATCTTGCTACTGGATTCCATCAGCTCAGAGTAGCTGAGGATAGTATAGGCAAAACTGCGTTCAGAACTCCAGATGGATTCTTAGAATGGCTGGTCATGCCATTCGGTTTGACTAATGCACCCGCATATTTCGTGGACTTGATGAGTAGGGTGTTCAGGGAGTTCTTGAACAAGTTTGTCGTGGTCTTCGTAGATGATATTTTGATCTTCTCTAAGGATGAGGAAGAGCACGCAAGGCATCTCGTGGAGGTGATGGATACGCTTAGAGCGCATCAGTTGAAGGCCAAGTTCTCCAAGTGTCACTCTTGGAGAAGGGAAGTTAGAATTCCTTGGGCATATAGTATCTAAGCAAGGCTTAGCGGTGGATCCCGCTAAGGTAGTTGCAGTTCAGGATTGGAAGACTCCAAGGAATGCAACCGAAGTAAGAAGGCTCTTGAAGATGCACATCACTCGAGGAGGTGGCCGAGTTTGTCCCAAGGTGCATGTTGTTCCAACAGGTTAAAGGCCGAGTCATAGAAGCCCGGTGGGCTATTACATCCATTGGAGGTCCCCGCAATGGAAGTAGTAAAGCGTCACGAAGGATTTCGTGGATGGACTGCCTAGATCAAGAAAAGGGAATAAGAGCATGTGGGTCATAGTAGGTAGACTCACGAAGAGTGCTCATTTCACTCCGGTAAAGAGCAAAAGGACTGCATCATAGCTAGCGACAGTTTACCTTCAAGAAATAAAGCGGTTGCACGAGGTTCCCTAAAGTATAGTTAGTAACCATGACTCAATCTTCACTAGCCAGTTTTGGGATAGTCTACGGGAAGTCATGGGCAAGCGAATGAATCTAAGTACGACCTATCATTCGCAGGCGGATGGTTCATTTTGTTCAAGCATGAGTTATAGAAAATCACGTTAGTAAGAGCAATTGGCAACGTGGATTGGTATTTCCAAGAAAAGTTCTGCTGCGTGGAATACTTTATAGCAAGTAAACGAGATCCAGGATTCACTGGTGAATTTTGAAGAGCTTGCATGAAACCATGAGGTCATAGCCAAGAATGATAAGAAGAGTAAGTGAAAAGGGAAGACGAGAGGCGACAATAAAATGGGTTCCAACTCATATTTGGAAATAAGAGTTAAAGAAGCTAAGAAATCATGAGGTAAAAGACGGTCAAAGCACAGTGGAGTTAAGCTCAAGGAAATGTGACTTAGAAGACTAAAGGCTAGATACGCGCATCATATCTCTTTCTAAGAGTATATCCTTGATCCTTGTTTTCCTGTGGAACTTACTCGCATGTTATCTTTTTACGTATATCCTCTCGGTCCCATTCTCGGTCCTATTTCTGTCGGGAGGTATGACTTATTGGCTAGTAATACATGTTAGGGTTTGAAGGAGTCCGTTAGGTTGACTAAACCTTTTGGGCTTTTATAGGATTGGGGTTAGGAAGGGATTTCTTGTAATCCGAAAGGGGTATATCCTGCTTATCTTCCCGATCTCTTTGTAGCATATCTTTTGCTATACATGTTAATCTTGTCATGAGAACCTTAGGTAGAAACCCTTTGGACGAAACATGTGTTTGAAACATGTTATGCTTGATGTTTGCAAGTGGTTGCAAGTGTTTGCAAGTGGTTACTCGTGGATGCATTATACACATTAGGCACTAGATCGGCTCACACATTCCTCATATTCATATGCATGAGTGTTTATGCTTATTCATGGATGAAATTTTTTTTGTTATCACATGGATGTTGCATATGGATGTATGTTATGTGCACACATATAGATGTTATACATTATGTTAGGAATTGCATACATATGGATTCATTTCACTAACATAATTTGCATTGATGATATTTGCATTAGATAAGTACATATACACACACCTTTGCATATGTTCATGCAACATTTAGAATCTTGTAAGGACAATGATTGCTCGTGGATGATGTTTCGAGTAGATGGATGATTGGATGGTAGGATACGTTCTTCCTAACTTGAAGATTTCGGGGACGAAATCCTCTAAGGAGGGGAGAATGTAACAACCCGTATTTTCAATAACCTGTTATAACATTAATCGAGGCAGAATTTAATTCTAAAATCTGAATCAAGGGTCGTCTCGGAAAAATACGCGAAATAGAGTCCGAGTTTTCGAAAATCGGAGTCCGTATGACCCAATTAAGGCCCAACGAAGTTTTCAGAAAATTTCAAGTTCAAAACAGATTTCAAATTCAAGTTTGAATTTGAAAATTTGGTCAGTTTGGGCCAGGCGGGAAAATTCCCGCCAGAGCACCCAAGTCGACAGCCCTGTCGACTTGGGAGTCGACTTGGTTGGACCCAAGTCGACAGCCCTGTCGACTTGGCTGTCGAGTTGGTCCAGCCGGGCAGTTCTGCCTGGTGCACCATTTTGGGTTTGTGTTGAGTTTGGGGGCCAGATTCGGTTTTAAGGGCTGAGATTGGAACTAGGGTTTAATCCTAAGGCTAGAACTAGTCCTAATCTCTATAAATAAGGCCCTAACCTAACCCTAAATCATCATTATTCATTCTAGTAACTAAACTATGGCAAAATCAATCCTCTCATGGCCTCCACTCTCTTCATAAAATTCCTAAATAAATTTCTATGAGATTTTACATGCATACAAGTGTTTTCAAGCTTGTATGAGCATTATTAGCTTGCATTCAAGTCAAGTTTCCATATTTACATCATAAAGCAAGGGTTTTTATTGATTTGGAGCTTGCATTTTGGGTTCATTTGAGTTCATAAGGGCTTTGTCATATTTTTGTGTCTTCATAAGCATTGTAAGCCCTTTTCTACTTTCATATTTAAACTCTAAAGTTAATGAATGATGCAAGTTGTGTTTGATCATTATGATATGCAAGTTTACTATGATGTGTTATGCAAGTTGAAACCATGTTATGCATACATATGAACCTTATGCAAGTTGAAACCATGTTATGCATACATATGAACCTTATGCAAGTTGAAACCATGTTATGCATGCATATGAACACTATGCAAGTTAAAATCATGTTATGCATTCTTGTGAACATTATGCAAGTTAAAATGATGTTATGCATGCTTATGAACATTATGCAAGTTGATAACATGATATGCAAGTTTATGATCACATCTTTGTCTCATATGCCACCATGTTTAACTTGTGGCCAAACCTTATCACTTATGCCTAACTTGTCATGTTATCTTGTTTTTTCCTTTTTTTGATCTATTTGCGCTTAAGCGAGTTTATATGCGATGGGGTAACGCTATGGGCAAACTAAAATGATAAGAAACATGATTTGAAAGTATGACATGAAAATATGGCATATGAGTATGCTTGAACATGAACTTGGACATGACTTCTAGAAAACATGAGAATGGCCAACTCGAGGTTGGGTTGAGCTTGTAGCATAAACCTACCTGGAACCGACCGGCTTAACTAGTGGCTACAAGCAATAGGACCCAATGTGAGTAGTTGGTCATGTTGCACGTGAAACCCGAGGTTAGACTAAGTTGTGGTGTAAACCTACCCGGACCCGCCCGGCTTAACTAGTAACCACAACAAGGTCTAATGTGAGAGGTTGGGTGCATTAAATTAATTAATGCCACATGGTAGGGTTAAGTCATGGACCGCTTGAATACTTAACCAATTAAACACGATGGGTTGGTAGGGTTAAGTCATGAACCTTGGGTACACTTAACCAACTTTGTACTTGAATGGGTTGGGTTAACCACGTTTAACCCATTAAGGAAACCCTAGTTACGTGGTCCTTTGCACCAGTAACCCTCTTGGTTGTATCATGATACCCTAGGGACTAGGCTAGGGAGGGGCACGATTACTGGGATGACATGTAAGCAACCAAAACGACGGCTGAGTAGGTGCGCCGGTGTAGGTTCAGGCGGACCATGGTCGTGCACATGGTCCGGAGTTGAGAAAGCAGGCACGGGCACCGGTAGATTTAGACTGTGCGTGCTTGATTGGTGTCAGTGGTTGACACCCTAGGACTTGATACACCCTAGGGTGGACCTAGCACAGTTTAGCTACACTTCGTGGTTGGGCCGTATGACACCGACACTTGACGAGTTAGGCTTTAGGGAGCCGATCGACTAGACCGTGCTAGTTGGACCTTGGTTTAGGTCATTCATGATGTTGGGCCAAACTTGGGCCTGGGGATCATTTCTTGTTTACACTTGACATGACTGGTAATACTAGTACACTTGGTGCAAACCTCAACCTTGTATATGCGGTGCCACACTTGATCTATCTTGTTGACTTTTCATCATGCCAGTTAACTTTATTAGTTTACATTGATTGTAATAGGGCTTACTCAGTCTTTTTGACTGACCTGTTTTCTTTGGCCTCTTTTCTTCCGTCCCCCCCCCCCCCCCAGGTTCTCAGGGTGGGAATATTGGAGCTTAGCTTGGATTTCTGATCGCTTGCTTGTGGGATTTTAGCTCATATACGGTCATGACATGAAGCTAGCTATGGTTATCACTTATTTTGGGGATAGTACTTATGTATTTCAGTTTTTCAGAAATGTTGTTTTTATCTAGACTTGTGTATTTGGAAAGTTGACATTATGTTGTACCAGACTTGTTTTGAAATGGTTTGAAATCTTCCGCTGTTTTACTTATCTTATTTACTCTGTTTACATATATACATATGTTCTTGTTCTGCCTTGATATATCATTATGCATGTTTACCTGATTCAAACGCCCCTCCAAAGTCAGAGTGCTTGCAAGAGCCACCCTGGCGGAGGTGGGGTGTTACAGATCACTTCATATATATGTGGATTATAGAGAGCTGAATAAGCTCACCAAAAAGAATAGTGTAATGGCCGAGCAGATTTTCGACCCCGAAAATCGATATAAATACATTTACCGTATAACATGCCGACCATTCAAGCATTGAAAATACTAGAACGTTAGTAGAAAGAAATTAGAGGGTAAGATAAGAAAGAAGTATCAAAATAGAAGAAGAAGAACCAACACAACACAGAGTCTCACATCGCAGCGGAACAAAATATAATATAGAAATAATTCTTTATTGAGATCTTTAAAAATACTTACAATCATCAGAGTACATCAACAAATCTGGACAATTATAATAACATGACCTCATATACAACACACGACGGAAAAATATTATATAATATCATACGTCTGAACCCATCCAGCTCGTCTCTTCATAGTATCTGATAATCTGAACCTGTATAACCCGGTCTAACCCAAGCATTACAAACGCCGGATCAGTCTGGTGAACCAGAGTGAGAAAATCACAATAAGTTTAAAAGTATCACACCACTTGATTTTAAAGTCAAAATCTTTTCGAAAGAAAAGGAGAATCGTAAGATCAAATCCACACATGAATATAGACGGTTTTTACCTTATGATAACCCAAAACATATTTGAAATCAATATCTTTTCTGATATTATAATAGTGTCTAAATACAAATAAATATCAATCTACTAGAACGCTTGCATCTCACGCTCTACATACGTAGTATGCAATCAAAACAACGGGCGCTTATTGGCGAATGGATTTCCATGGCAAGGTACAGGAAACCACCTTTCCGGCAATGTACCTCTAGAGATGAATACATTGGGTTCAACAAGAACATCTTGCAATCTAGGCTAAACATGACTGGACCCTCACTTCGCTTGAGAGTACAGAATATATCATTGCCACGGTTGGGGGCCAGCCAACCAAACCAATAGCATACAATATATAGGAACAACTGAAGCATTTAATTTCACCAGATCAGGTAATGATATACCCTTTTGATGAGTGCGACCCACATAACCATGTGACCTATCCGATTTTTACCATTTCTCGGTTGATGAGGCTTGAGGTCAACATTACCTTTAGAACATCATATCATCATTCACTTTGAATGTCACATTGTCAGATCCACTAGAAAATCACCATTTGACGTCCACAAAAATATTTAGTTGTTAAGCTAAGAGAAGTGTACTCTTCTCTGCCATCAACAGAAATATGTTTGAAGAAATCAACTTACGTGACTCCTTTGGAAACATTGTGTCAAACACTCATCCATACAAGTCATCCAGGAACAGGATGAACCGAAGGCACCCTCCTACCACATCCTAGGATTCAACTCATGGATCAGTAACGAGTAGTCCTTACAATCAGTAAATTCTCAACTATGACTGAATCACGTTAGAATATCTCTGTTTACGATCCAGAGAATATTCGACAAGTAATCCTTCTGTTTATGAAGATCCACGGTCTTCAATTGCTCCATCTTGAATCAGCATATTCACGTATTTGTTGTTTCGGAACAGTTTTCGAATATAAATTCAATCCCGGTCCTTCCATACCAACAATCGTATAGGTCATATTTGATAGTCGGTTATTTAACTATCAAATAATAATCATGAGAATAAAATGAGTTCACTAATTCAGTACTCAGCATTACTTGGCCTCTTTAATTGAAACAATTAACGATGTTAATTGAAAACTCTTTAAATATTTTGATATTACATATATAACATTTATTTATTATTTAACATAAGATTATTTTAAAACTATTTCATTTTAATACTTAGGAAAATATCCTATTATCATCCAGTTTCTATTCTACTATCATTTTCTTTTACGTCGAAAATACCGTTATAATTTCACACCATTTCCTTTTATTTCCTTTACTTCGGAAATATTAATATATGTATATTCTCAATTCTTCTCTTTTCTGTTACCGTGGAAATTACATTATATATTCTCAAATCCTATTTATTCCCGTTACTTTGGAAATCAAAATTATATTCTCAAATCCTGCGATTTACATTGCTTTATTATTTCACATATGGAGATAATAAATTATTCTTAATCTCTTTCCCATTACAAACTAATATCATCCTCAGAAAATCCTAGAGTCGTTCAAGTTGGGGTATATATTTAACTCTCAGACCTTGATTAACAACGTTCTTATCTTAAGATAGATATGAGTTTTAATTCAAAAACCATATTTATTGTAATATCAGACAAATCTGGTTAAACTATTTTATTAAAAATATGGTTTATAAAACCTTCCTACTTTAAAAAATATCTCTTTTTAAATATAACTTATTATTGCTTAATATGTTGATTAAGTAATTTTCTAATAAAAATCACTTCTTAACCTTAACTCCTTTCAAAGCATTCATTTTATAACTCGAATGATTATTATCAAAGTCCATTACCAAATCCTTTATCAAATTCAATTACAAATCCCTTTTAATCATTTCTTGTTGGCAGTCTCATTCTGGTTCCATTCATTTCTCCCAATTCCATTATTTAATAACGTTAATTTAAAATTAACGCTTTTACTTCACATCTCTTTTCAGGTTTAATATAAAACCCCTTTTACCTTTATTTCCTTTACTTAATTCAAATATAAAGTAAATATTTATTTAATCTATCATATTCGCTTAAAAATCCCTTTTATAACTTTGTTATAAAAACTTGGGTTTTAATATAATAGCTCCTTTCATAATTCAATTATATTTCATTTCAACTTCAGTCACTTTTTAAGTGAATTTCAAATAAAAAGTAATATCCTAAATTATTAATTAAAATAATAATTTACTTCAATCATTAACTACAGTAGCAGTAGTTAACTTCTTAATTATCTATAATAAATAGTAAATTCCTTTTTAAAATCTTATTAAAAAATAAAAAATACATTCGTTAAATTATTTCATCAGATTAATTCAAAAACAAATTAATTAATAATCACTCTCACTTAAAATGGTTGACTTAGTCAACCAGAAACACAATTGTTTCGTTAACCGATTCCAATTAGTTCTCACTTTAAATTAATTAACAATATAATTAATTTAAATAATTCCATTTAATTGTTTCTTAAAACAAACAATTATCCAAATCTTAGTCGTTTGGTTGATTTATGCTCATTTACTTATAAATTTGATTAACATTAGAATTCAGTTTATAAAATTAATTAATAATTAATTATAACTTAAATAATAAATAATAAATATTTATTTCCTTTTAGTAAACTTTTATACCAAATAATAGGTTTCAAATTCTATCTTCAGTTATAAAATAAATTTTGTAACTTCACGCGTATCGATTCACCTGACTATAAATCAATACTTATAAAACGATTGATTTATAGGCCATATACTGCCAATTACTCAATCAATCACCCACTGGTTTAAATAAAACAAATGTTGAATTTCAGGTCAACGGTCAACAATCAAATCAATCATCCAATCATAACTGTTCATATGATGATAATATGAGAATAATTAACATCTAATATATTTGAGGAATCCAGTTGGATCCCTCCAATTTGTTCTTCCCTGCATTCAAATATATTATCACAATTAAACTTATTCAATTCAATTTAACTGATTATTTCTATAATAGTAAATAATGACTATTTAACATCAACCAAACAATTCAAAACAATCCATTAAATTTAACACGTTGGTGACCAACAAAGTAAGTTACGTTCATTGGGTCCAGCTGTTAAAATAACGATTGGTTTTTCCATTGAAATTAAACATCGTTTAATTTCATGGGTTCAATCAATATATGAATATAAAATTAACAACTGTCAACCATTAACAACCATAGCACACAATTATAAAACCCGGCTTATATAAAATATAAGTGGGAAGAATTGAGTGAGTTTAACTCAAGTTGGTTTAATTCATGGATTAAAATGGACCACTTTTAATTAAATTAAACGTGCGTTTAATTCAATTAAAATTCTTAGCTACTTCCATCTATGTCCAAATTGGCTCTAGTATGAAGTGCTCGTTGACGCAGTCCCAAGGTTGTTCGTTTTGTCAGATTCTGTTACGGTATGTAAAAGTTATACATAAATTAAGCATACTATTTAATTAAAATTAATTAACACCCTAATATTAACTAAATTAGATTAATTACCTTTATTATTAATTATCTACGAGTCAGGCCACTACACAATTCCTTAATCCTACCTTAAACTTGTTTGGTCAGTTAACCCAAGCTTTAAAACTCCTGCATCTCGTTCCATGTCACTACTCAATGTTCCTAGCTTCCCCCAAAATACACATGCTATACCAACTTTGTTGCTACACCTCTCTACAACCCCAACTTCTTCATACAGTTCCTTTCTCTTTTTTTTTTTTTTTTTTTTTTGATTGGGTCTAAAGCTTATCCAAGAAAATGCATGCACAGCCCACTCGCATTTGTCCTCCTTCCCCATATAGGATACTCATCTTTCCACGCACGAGTCCACAATTCCCCTTCCCCATCTCACGTCCTTTTCTATTTTCCCCCATCGTAATTTTCTTTTATGATATAACCGACCCCATTTAAACACCTGCTTCTTGAGAACCAGTCCCCAAGCACCCTTTCCCCCACTCATGCAAAATGTTGTACCCGCTTCCTCTTTTCAGCGGATCGCCACGCACCAAACAGACGACCGAAAGATCATCAGTTACCGCCCAACGAACCGCCTCACCTTGCTCGCCCTCCACCATGAGCCTCTCCCGACTCAAGTTTTCCATCCACCAATAAAACGCTTCGAATGGCGATGCCTTACAGGCTCCTTCCTGGCCACCACGGTGATCGAAAACAGATCTCGATCGTTGAATCTAAAGAACTCGATGAGCTAAGTAATTTACTAGTTGGAGGAATTTACGATTGATCAATGCATTTTGATTTATTTGGTGAAGAATTTGGTGACTTCGTGGTCGTTCAATGAATTACATGGCGGTTGAAATTTTCTTCGACCATGCGTGTTAAATAGGAAACGAGAATTAGGGTTGATGCTATACATAGTGAGGGTTTTATAATATTTAATTATACCCGAAATTTTGTCCTGAAGTATTGTCTAAATACCGTCACATATGATGTCCAATCGAGATGAAACTCCTAATCCTAGCATAAAAATTATTTCAGACCCGATGGGACAGGTTTCGTTGAATTCCGAGGTCCTTTATGAAAAGTGATTTATAAATCACAGGCTAAAAATCACGCGTTTGAATTTTTCCATGATCACAAAATAAATCCAATCAACTTGAAACTTTGAAATTCTACTAGACCTTTTCCTTATGGATCCAATGATATTTATTTCGTTAAAATTGCAGTTCGTTTGGCCAGTCAATTATTCCTTTAAAGTTACCCCTGTCTAAAGATATAAACGATTAAATAAAAACAAGGGCGTTTGACGCTGCCACGATCAAACGGTAAGTCCGATTGCAACGAAATCGAAATCTTATAATAATTAATTAATATGAATCCAATGGCACAAGTTTCATCGTATTTCAAGACAATTTCCCGGTACGCTATTTTTACGCACTAAACAATGCTATTTTGGACACCAAAATGCCCGATGTCCAAAAATAACAAACTACCTACCTATCCCGACTCTAATCGTCGATACGAACTCAACGGAATTGGTTTCGTGACTTAATTCGATCATCTGCTCAAGTTGTGACACCCCACGTCCATTAATGTCACTCACAAAGGGAATGCATTAACTTCTATGGAGCGTTTTAAGTGTGTATAGAACAGAAACTTAACAACGAGACAGATATAAAACAGTACTTAAAAATTTAAAACTTCATTCATTGCAGCGGTAACAAATAAGTTTGATTACATCATCAAAAAAACCAAAGACTAGAGTCAAGTACATAATATCCATCTTGACTAAATCAGAGTACATAAAATGAATGACATAACCCCAACATAATATAGCCATAAATAAGATAGGCTGAACTTTTACTTCAGCGATCCAAGCAACTTCCAAAGAAAGAGATAAAGCTGTCCAAATCAAGCTCCACTAGTACTAGTCCCACCCTGAGCACCTGGGGGGAAAGGAAGAAAAGAGGTGGAAACAAAGGGGGTCAGACATAAAGTCTGGCGAGTGCAATAACTTTAACAATATAATCATTAAGTAACCAGGATAAGCATAAGCTGGAAAATAAGGAAATGACTGTGAACTAATGGGTATGATAGAGCAAACAAAGGAAATAAGATGAACAAAGATAACGTTAAAGGCGCACCTAATCACTATAGGATAATTACTATACTGCAGCAAAGCTAACTACACCGCACCATTACTAATCACCCTAAAAGTTGATCCCGCCCACCGAACAGAATAATATCAATGGTAGTTTCGTGTACTTCTAGCTGTCTACATACGCGTCGTCTGCCCCTATCTCCGCTAGTCGTACTCCCTACCCTTACCATTCTAATTACAATGTTTATTCATAATATGGTAGTTATACTCCTAGCTGTCTTCATAGGTGTCATCTACTCCTATCTCCGCTAGTCGTACCCACTACGTTCCCATTCGATCGGCTCCCTAACTCGTAGATACCCATGCTGGCCCCACAGTGGGGTGTATCACTCCCCAAAGTGGCAACCCGATACCACCAATATACACGGCTTATATCTACACGATGCAACAACGTCTTACCTACCAGCCCGGGCCCACACACGCATATGACCCCATTGGACTTGCATTGCCACCGCTAACCCGTTTTGACCTCTTACAATCAAACCCAGTATGCGTGTCTAATCCTCGACTTGGGTCGAGCTCACAAAGATACTAAATGGGTTACTGGTTTGAAAAGGGTCCCCACACAAGCTTTCCACCTATGCTTGGTCCCCACTAAGATTCCCCACTTAACCCCTTCTTATTCATGTCTTCTTTCATGTTTTCAACTTGGTTAAGTGTTTATAATTATATCCCACATGTTCCCCATGTTATCCACTTAACAAATCAACATGTGTTATTGGTTAAGATTGTCTTAACCCTACCCGCTTATCAGATCAACATATTATTGGTTAAGCTGGTCTTAACCCCATCCACTTATATCTTATTGGTTAAGTTGGTCTTAACCCTGTCCGCTTATATGGTCAATATATTATTATTGGTTAAGTTTGTCTTAACCCTATCCACTTATCAGATTAATATATAATATATATATATATATTATTGGTTAAGCTGGTCTTAACCCTTCCCACTTATCAAATTATTGGTTAAGCTGGTCTTAACCCTTCCCACTTATCAAATTTTACCTAGTTTATGATTAGGTACTTCTTAGTTCACAGATACATTGGTTAAGAGAATAACTCCCTAAGTACCAACCCCGAAGACCGAGATCAACATCAGATCGTTACTCAGAGAATCACTCACTCAACCAAACTTCTGTTTGTCATTCATATTTGTCTTTAATCAGCATTAATTAATTATTAAGGCACCTAACCGTATTTCGCATGCCACCCAAGGCACCCACTTAATTTCACATGCCACCCAAGGCACCCACTTAACCCCCTCATGTCCCACCACATGTTTATCTGGTTAAGTGTTTCTTAATTCATTAACACCGTAACCTTGTAAAGACCTCCCATATTAGACTGGCATTTGTGGCAGCTGGATTTGCCGTGTGGGTCCGGGCAGTCTTCCACCACAAACGAGCCTAACCTCGTGTCTTTACAACTGTTACGCATTTAATTCTTGCCTTCGACCTCTCACATTAGACTGACTTTTGTGGCTGCCGGATTTGTCGGGCGGGTCCGGGCAGTCTTACACCACAAAAGAGTCTAACCTCGTGTCTTAGGCGGTTTATTATTACACATCTTCATTTTACCCTAAATTGGATTAATATCCCTATTCAAATTTGTCAATAAATTCCAAATTCAATTATGTCCATAATTGTCTCTCAAAAATTATGTCTATAAATACCAATTATGCCAATTAATGTCTCAAATTAATTATATGCCTTTTAAGGCCATTTTATGCCAATTCACAATTTATATATATTCAATATTACCCCCATCATTCCCACGTTGTTTGTTCGCTTATTATGATATATATATATATATATATATATATATGTATGTATGTATATATATATATATATATTAGACTATCAATTAGTCGAAAACATTAAAGGGAAGAAACATCACAAATTTGCATAACACCCAAAATCGATCTAACTTGCAAATAAGAATTACAACATAACTTGCATAAACTTTGTATAGTCATGAATCTAAACATAAACCTAAAAGGTGTGAACTTGCATGTATGAATCTAGTTTTCCCCCAAACTTGCATAGGCCATAGTCAAAAACTTGCATAAAATATACATGTCATAGATCTAAACATAGGGGTGTAGACTTGCATATATGTGAATCTTATTACTACCTAAACTTGCATATAGTCACTTTATTTGATTCACATGTAAACTTGTGTACAATTCATATAGAAACTAGCATATAATCTACACCCAACTTGCATATAAAATGATGTCAAACGTGAATCAAGTTGAACATTGGCATATGAAAAGGGATCCACAACAAAACTATCATTATGAACAATTAGCATATATTCACAAAATATCACATTTTTCCAATGTTTCACAAACATAGCCTATAACCCAATTTATAACTCAACCCTATTAACTTATTAATTATCTTATTAAAAAAATTGAACTCACAACTCAAAGAAGGTCTTGAGTTCTGGAATCTAAGTTTTGAAATTGATTTAGCTCGCCTTTGAAGTAGACAAATTCGTTGTTGTTGTTGTTATAAATTTGAGTTGAATTAAGTTGATTAGATTCATTTTCTCTCTAGTTTGTGGCGGCTACTCTAGGTTGCAAGGTGATAGCATGACAACCATGGTTCTAATTTTGATTAGGTTTTAGGGTTTGAGTCTACATGTGTTTATATAGAATTTAGGATTAATTTGATCCGTCGGATGAACCTAGAGTTAACCACAACCATTCAGTCAAGATAGGGTGACACCTCTGCCTTAATGACTTAGCTAGGAGTCAGAAAATGGTCATCTCTCGGATCTTCCCGGGAGGGGGGGTAGGTCGACCCCCAGGTCGACCTGTAGGGGGGAGGTCGACACTAGGGTCGACCTGGGTCCTGGGCGGGAATCTTCCCGCCCATCCTGCTTCTGACTTCTGATTTGAATTTTGAATTTATTTCGAGTTAATTGAATTTATTTGAATTTTCTGGAAACTTCTGACAGCCATAACTTCTTCATACGAAGTCCAATTTACGCAAACTCGGACTCTATCTTAACTAGAATTCCGAGACGAACACAATTCCGTAACCCGTTTCCATTGATTCTCACATTTAAAATTAAGTATTCTTTAATTTGTTAGTTTATATTAACAGGAAACACAAGGTGTTACATTCCCCCCTCCTTAAAGGATTTTGCCCCCGAAATCTCCAAGTTAAGGAGAATGCATATCCTAACATCCAATCATCCATCTACTCAACCATCAAACATAGGCATAAATTGTCCTTACAAAATTTCTAATGCTGTATGAACATATGCAAGAAGTGTGTATATGTTCCTTATCTAATGCAAAATCAGGCGGTCTACTGATTCAGTTGACCTCCTTAATGCAAATCATGATAGTGCCATGCGTCAATTATGTATGCAAAAGAATCCTATCGATACATATTATTTCTACATGTGTGCACAACCATTCATCAAAATGCAGCATCCATATGATAACACAACCATTACACATCCATTAATTTAAATATGCACATACATTTATATGCAACATGAAGGTTATTGCGCCGATCTAGTGCCTAAGGTGTGTGTATATGCATCCACGAGCAACCACTTGCATCCATTTGCATCCATCAGACATAACATGTCTCAAACACATGATTCAACCATAGGGTTCTTCCTAACTAAAGATCGAAGATGTCATCGCAAAGATAATACTAAAAGATAGGACAAGTATCAACAAAGCGGTAGAAAAAGGAGAAATTAAAACATACCCTCAAAAAGGAAAGGGTACAACGTACACATCTTATCTTCCATCTCCCAAGTCGCGTCTCTTTGATCATCTCCCCATTGCACATTGACCGACTTGCCCTCTTTGTTGCGAAGCTTTTTGACCTCCGATCCGAGAATGCGTGTAGGAGCTCGTCTAATCGTGGCATTGCGCTCTACTTCCACCTCTTCGAGCGTGCTCAGTTCTACCACTTCCGTCGTATCGTGTAAACGCTTACGCAAATGTGAAACGTGAAACACGTCAAGAACTCCGCTGAGCTTCTCTGGTAACTTTACTCTATATGCCATCTTCCCAATCCTCTCTGTAATTGGAAAGGGTCCTACGAACCTTGGTGCGAACATCCCTACCAATCCAAAGCGGACTATGTTTCTCAACGGTGACACCTTAATAAAAACCATGTCCCCAACATTGAACTCAAAATCGGTTCGTCTCCTATCAGCATATGACTTCTTTCGGTCCCTCGCCGTCCGTCTGAGGATGATAAGCGGTACTTAAGCATAATTGCGTTCCAACCGCCTCTCGTAAGCTTTTCCAAAATTCGCCCGTGAAAATGGGATCTCTATTGCTCACAATGCTAGAGGGTATGCTGTGCAAACGGACTATCTCTCGAAGGTAAACGGATGCTAACCATGCGGCGGTCCTTCTATTTTTAGTAAGTCGGTCTACAATTACCCAAATCCCCGTATTACCCTTTCTTGATCTTGGTAACCCATCTACAAAATCCATGGAAACGCTTTCCCATTTCCAAAGCGGAATCTCTAAAGGATGGAGCAAACCTCTGGGCTTCTTTTGCTCCGCCTTGACTTGATGGCACACTAAGCATCTAGCAACGAACTCGGCCACGTCCTTCTTCAAACTCTCGTCTTGTAGTACGCAAAGTCTTCCATCTCTATGTAGCCAACCTCTCTCATCTATAGCATATCTATTCAGATGACTCGAGGACTCCCCTCCTATAATCTTGCCTATATCTCAACCAATTGTAGGTCATTTCGCTGTGCCTCTCCAACTCGACCCAAAAGTGTAGGTTGCACCTCTAACGATGCCAATAATCCGGGTACATAATCGACAGAGGGTCTGAAGTCAAGGAGAAGATATATACTCCAAACTCTGCCACTCTACGAATAGAGGACTTAAAGTTAACTTCTTTCTACTTAAGGCGTCAGCTACAACATTTCCCTTGCCAGGGGTACATGCGATCTCAAAATCGTAGGATGCCAAGAACTTCATCCATCCCTGTTGCCTCAATTTTAGGTCCTTCTGAGAGAATAAGTACTTTAGCGACTTATGGTCTGTTCTTCTTCGTGAGCTTATTCAGCTCTCTATAGCCCACATACAATCTAAGTGAACCATCAGCCTTCGTAGCAAAAACGACTGGAGCACCCCCATCCCGAAATACTTCTTCTTATGAACCCTTCTCAAGCAATTCTTTCACTTGCTTACTGAGTTCTCTTCTCTCTCTCGGAGCCATGTGGTGCACTGGTAATGCAACTGGCTTTGCATTATCTACTAGATATATTCGAAAGTCTATCTCGCGCCTCGGGGGTAAACCTCGAACTTCATCGAAGACGTCACTATATTCACGGACCACACGAACAGATTTTAAATCATCATTGGATGCGTTAAGGGATTCTAGGTAGCTAAGCATTACCGGACCTCTAGGGTCACAAGAAATATCAAGGGTTTTTCCACAACGAGTCAACAATCTAACTACCCTTCTTTCACAATCTAGGATGGCACCGTATCTAGCTAGCCAATCCATACCTAGAATCAAGTGGTAGCCCATGAAGCCAAGAACAAAGGCATTGCATTCAAACCCAACGCCCAAGATAGACACTCTCAAATCCCGACAAATCATAGAAAGATGAGCCGAACCACTACTAGGATTTGAGACTACTATGGGATCCGTAACTAGACTAGTATTTAGGTGCAGTGTTTCAACTAACGAAGTAGATACAAACAAGTGTGAAGCGCCAGAATTCAAACAAGGTTCGAACAGGATGATAAAAAAGGAAAAACCAATTTCCAACCAAGATATATTTCTACCTCTATCAGGTATGCCAGTCGTAAGGGAACGCGTCTGCCCTCTAGAAGATCATGTACCTTGTCCTTACCTTTGCCTTTTGCTTCTTTGGACAATCCTAATAAGATGTCCTATAACGATTACAACTAGTTTTCTTCTTCACTCTAACGTCTTTATTTAAGTAGTCAGGTATTTCACCAGTGTGGCCCTTCCTTTTCTCTTATCCCCTTGTTATCCTTATCGCCTTTCTTTAGATCTACTTTGTCGTGTGTCCTTTCCATGTCTCTTCTGCACATTCTCTGTTCGTGGCCTCCTACTAAATGAGGCTTCGTTCTTCATTAACCAAGCAGCTAATTGAACCTTCCTCCCGTCATCTATCTTAAAGGTACCAACAAGTCCTCCACTTCCTCCTAGTTTTAACAGACGTCCCAGTCCCATGAAGTGGTTTTCCACCCATCGTACGGAAGTTCTTACATACCTTAGAAAAAGCGTCTATAATCGTGGAGGAAGAAATTCAAAAAGGAAAGAGGAAGAGATTCAAAACGGAGAATTCAAAAGAAAGATATATGGCTCTTGGGGGTTATGTTTTTAAAACAATTTTTTCTCTTGAAAATACTTTCCTTAAAACATATTTTTGAAAGTATTTCTTTATAAAATGCTTTTTGAAAAATAGTTTTTCAAAATTCATACTTTTCTGGTAACCTTCAGCTCTGATACCACGTGTGACACCCCACGTCCATTAATGTCACTCACAAAGGGAATGCATTAACTTCTATGGAGCGTTTTAAGTGTGTATAGAACAGAAACTTAACAACAAGACAGATATAAAACAGTTCTTAAAATTTTAAAACTTCATTCATTGCAACGGTAACAAATAAGTTTGATTACATCATCAAAAAAACCAAAGACTAGAGTCAAGTACATAATATCCATCTTGACTAAATCAGAGTACATAAAATGAAAGACATAACCCCAACATAAAATAGCCATAAATAAGATAGGCTGAACTTTTACTTCAGCGACCCAAGCAACTTCCAAAGAAAGAGATAAAGCTGTCCAAATCAAGCTCCACTAGTACTAGTCCCACCCTTAGCACCTGGGGGGAAGGAAGAAAAGAGGTGGAAACAAAAGGCGTCAGACATAAAGTCTGGCGAGTGCAATAACTTTAATAATATAATCATTAAGTAACCAGGATAAGGCACAAGCTGGAAAATAAGGAAATGACTATGAACAAATGGGTATGACAGAGCAAACAAAGGAAATAAGATGAACAAAGATAACGTTAAAGGCGCACCTAATCACTATAGGATAATTACTATACTGCAGCAAAGCTAACTACACCGCACCATTACTAGTCACCCTAAAAGTTGATCCCGCCCACTGAACAGAATAATATAAATGGTAGTTTCGTGTACTCCTAGCTGTCTTCATAGGCCCCGTCTGCCCCTATCTCCGCTAGTCGTACCCCCTACCCTTCACATTCTAATTGCAATGTTTATTCATAATATGGTAGTTATACTCCTAGTTGTCTTCATAGGTGTCGTCTGCTCCTATCTCCGCAAGTCGTACCCACTACCTTCCCCATTCGATCGACTCCCTAACTCGTAGATACCCATGCTGGCCCCACAGTGGGATGTATCACTCCCCACAGTGGCAACCCAATACCACAATGATGCACGACTTATATCTACACGATGCAACAACGTCTTACCTACCAGCCCGGGTCCATACACGCATATGACCCGTTGGACTTGCGTAGCCACCACTAACCCGTTTTGACCACTTACAATCAAACCCAGTATGCGTGTCCCGTCCTCGACTTGGGTCGAGCACACAAAGATACTAAATGGGTTATTGGTTTGAAAAGGGTCCCCACAAAAGCTTTCCACCTATGCTTGGTCCCCACTAAGATTCCCCACTTAACCCCTTCTTATTCATGTCTTCTTACTTGTTTTCAACTTCGTTAAGTGTTTATAATTATATCCCACATGTTCCCCATGTTATCCACTTAACAAATCAACATGTGTTATTGGTTAAGCTTGTCTTAACCCTACCCGCTTATCAGATCGACATATTATTGGCTAAGCTGGTCTTAACCCCATCCACTTATATCTTATTGGTTAAGTTGGTCTTAACTCTGTCCGCTTATCTGATCAATATATTATTATTGGTTAAGTTTGTCTTAACCCTATCCACTTATCAAATTAATATATAATATATATTATTTTTTAAGCTGGTATTAACCCTTCCCACTTATCAAATTATTGGTTAAGCTGGTCTTAACCCTTCCCACTTATCAAATTTTACCTAGTTTATGATTAGGTACTTATTAGTTCATAGATACATTGGTTAAGAGAATAACTCCCTAAGTACCAACCCCAAAGACCGAGATCAACATCAGATCGTTACTCAGAGAATCACTCACTCAACCAAACTTCTGTTTGTCATTCATATTTGTCTTTAATCCGCATTAATTAATTATTAAGGCACCTAATCGTATTTCACATGCCACCCAAGGCACCCACTTAATTTCACATGCCACCCAAGGCACCCACTTAACCCCCTCATGTACCACCACATGTTTGTCTGGTTAAGTGTTTCTTAATTCATTAACACCGTAACCTTGTAAGGAACTCCCACATTAGACTGGCATTTGTGGCAGCTAGATTTGTCGGGCGGGTCCGGGCAGTCTTACGCCACAAACGAGCCTAACCTCGTGTCTTTACAATTGTTACGCATTTAATTCATGCCTTTGACCTCTCACATTAGACTGGCATTTGTGGCTGCTGGATTTGCTGAGCGGGTCCGGGCAGTCTTACACCACAAAAGAGTCTAACCTCGTGTCTTAGGCGGTTTATTATTACACATCTTCATTTAACGCCAAATTGGATTAATATCCCTATTCAAATTTGTCAATAAATTCCAAATTCATTTATGTCCATAATTGTCTCTCAAAAATTATGTCCATAAATACCAATTATGCCAATAATGTCTCAAATTAATTATATGCCTTTTAAGGCCATTTTATGCCAATTCACGATTTATGTATATTCAATATTACCCCCATCGTTCCCACGTTGTTCGTTCGCTTATCATGATATATATATATATATATATATATATATATTAAATTATCAATTAGTCTAACACACAAAATGGAAGAAACATCACAAATTTGCATAACACCCAAAATAGATCTAACTTGCAAATAAGAATTACAACCTAACTTGCATAAACTTTCACTACACCATAATGGTCATTTGGCAACCCTTATTTATGTCAATTACCAACACTTATTTGTGTTATAAGCTAGTCATTGTAATAAGCGTTGCTATATTAAAAATGTGTTACCAAAAATACATATTTTTAATTTTTTTATTAGTAATGCTTATTTGCATTGCTACTGCAGGTCTTAGAGGGTAAAAAGGTAAACAGCCTTATTCTTTCTGCCCGTAACCCTATATTTTTTTCCTCTCAACGCTTTCAGTTCCGTCGGCCTAATTATTACCGATCCATACCAATACCAAATCGGAAGACTTTATTGTTCGTTTCCATGATTTGAAGACTTATCAGATTTAAAAAATCGACTTCACCTTACTCTCCTTCAGTTCGACGTTGGCTTCAGGTGATTTCTGCAGATTTTGAGCTTTCGATTGTGTTAAATGAATTTTGTTTGATTAACTATTCTCCTATTTTCTATTTTCGACTTTTGGTGGTGGTTGAAATCATTCATGTTACCATTGAATGATTCGACCAATCCCAAATCGGAAGACTTCAGGGTTCGTTTCTGCGATTTGAAGACTTCGCGGATTTGAAGAACCGACTTCGCCTTGCTCTCCTCCAGTTTGACATTGGCTTCAGGTGATTTCTGCAGATTTTGAGCTTTCGGTTATGTTAAATGAATTTTTTGTGATTAACTATTCTGCTAATTTCTATTTTGGACTGTTTGTGCTAGTTGAAATCGTTCATGTTGGGAATTAAACAACAAACAAGATTTCATATTTGAGTAGATTAATCAATCCTTCAAACTTTTTGGAATTCGCAATTATGCTTAGGGCGATTGAGAATAAACAGAAAAATAAACGGCTTTCAACGATGTAATAACTTTAGTTGCTCATTTCTTTGTTGTATTACTGAATCATGTTGATCTGGTATTATACATCATACAACAATGTAATAACTTCAGTTGAATGTTGTTTATTTTTGGAATCTTAAACTTGTATTTCTGGTATTATACAACCTTGTTGAGTGTTGTTTATTTCAGTTGTAGATTAAGTTCAGAGTTCATTCACAATACTTACAACTCCAACAATCAATCCAGGTTTGCAAATCCTTTTTAGAGTACTTAAACAAAAATCCAAACTTCACGAAGTCAAATTACATAAGAGAGAAGATAACATGGATGTTGTCATTTTGGCTCCTCTTACTAACTTGGCACGTCGGTTTTACATAGAAATATTCAAGGTGGGCTCATTAAATTTGTCCTTATTCAATTTGTGATTGAAATGTAATGAAAACCTCTCATTCTTTTATTCATTACTCCACAACTTAACTGAGTGTTATGGCTCTTCTCGTCTCATCCAGGCATTTGACAGATTCAATAATTGACAAGGTATATCATTTTTTTGCTATATTTTAAATTTCTAGTCTATATGTCTGTCTAATCCTCTTGATTGTATATCAGGTTTCATTTGGAAGCTGTGTTTTAACTAAAAATTATAATATTTACTCATTTATCTGTGAATTTGATTAGTTATGCATTAGCAGTTACATGATATCATCATCAGAAAGTTGACATTTATTTAATTATAGGTAGCAGAGAGATGAAGAACCAACTACCTGCTAAAATTATTAATTAAAGAGTTAGATGTTAAAAGCTAATACACCCAAAAAAGCATACAAAGAAATTGTTATTATGTAATCTTTTAGACATATCAAGCAAATTTGAGTTTGAATTTATTGATTGTGTAATTCTGCAAAATTAAGTTATAGAGCTGCAAATTTATAAGGATTTGAGCATGAGCAAGGAGGAATATAGTTCAGTTATGTTAACAATTGCGAAATCATTGAGCTTTAAGAAATGGGAAACAGAAGAGGACATTATACTTGAAAATAACATCTCATTCAACAAGCATCTGGAAGAATGCATTGGTACTTGTTACAAAGACAATAATTTGACAGTAGAAAAGACTCAACTTCTTGAATTTAGCTCACCAAGGCCATAATTTGACAGTAGAAAAGACTCAGAAATTTGACAGCAGGTTTGCATATTTGTTCAAAACTCAGTTTTGTAAGGCTCAGTTTTGCATAAAAGAAAAATTCAGTTTTGTAAATGATTTTCTTCTTAGTCTAATATATAACAATATGAATCAAGTTTAAACTATGGGAAGGGCCTAGAGCGCTCAGTTTTGCTGATCCATAAGCTCAGAAAAACTGAGCCTATAGCGCTCAGTTTTTCCGAGCTTATCGGCTCAGAAAAACTGAGCCTATGGCTCAGTTTTTATGAGCCGTAAGGCTCAGCAAAACTGAGCCTATAACGCTCAGTTTTTCCGAGCTTATCGGCTCAGAAAAACTGAGCCTATAGTGCTCAGTTTTGCTGAGCCATAAGCTCAGAAAAACTGAGCCTATGGCTCAGGTTAACTGAGCCTATAGCACTCAGTTTTTCCGAGCTTATCGGCTCAGAAAAAATGAGCCTATAGCGCTCAGTTTAGCTGAGCCATAAGCTCAGAAAAACTGAGCCTATGGCTCAGGTTAACTGAGCCGTAAGGCTCAATTTTGCTAAGCCTTATGGCTCAGGTTAACTGAGCCTATAGCGCTCAGTTTTGCTGAGCCATAAGCTCAGAAAAACTAAGCCTATGGCTCAGGTTAACTGAGCCGTAAGGCTCAGTTTTGCTGAGCCTTATGGCTCAACAAAGTTGAGCCTATAGCGCTCAGTTTTTCGGAGCTTATCGGCTCAGAAAAACTGGGCCTATAGCGCTCAGTTTTGCTGAGCCATAAGCTCAGAAAAACTGAGCCTATAGCGCTCAGTTTTGCTGAGCCATAAGCTCAGAAAAACTGAGCCTATGGTTCAGGTTAACTGAGCCGTAAGGCTCAGTTTTTCTGAGCCTTATGGCTCAGAAAAACTGAGTCGTAGCCGTTTAGTATTATTTAGTCACTCCGAAATTTTCTGTTGTGCGAGATGTAAATTCATGTTTTTCTGTTTTTAACAAGAAACCGAAATTTTCAATTTAATGTGATATTCATTAAATGCAGGCACTTCTAGAGGCAGCAGAAGAAAAGAGAAAATTAGATGGTAGTTCTAATGGTGCAGTAGATGATCTTGATAATGATCCAATTGCAGAAGTTTTTGGTTCCGATAGGAAGAAAAATTATTGTCGAGCAATTAGTTCTACTTCTTCTATAAAACAAGTAAAGGTGGCTCGAGCTGTAAAAGCTGTAACTGATAAAAAACAAGCCGTGGATTTGTCCGTTTGGAAATTGGAGATAGAAAGGCAAGTAGCTACTCAAGTTAATAACGCCATCAATTCAATTACTTCAACTTTTATGAAATTTATACCTAATTTGCAAGAAAAACTTGTTGCAAGTCCTTCCACTCCTCGTACAGAAGGTGCTTCTAATTTAGGGGATCCTCATATAAATAATAATGTAACCGTTACTCCAAACGTGTCACTTAATGATCTTCATTCATCTACAATGGAAAAGAAATATGTAATGCTATTGTCACATGATCTTGAGACGGAGGTAGCAAAAGGTTATCTTGGAACACAAACAATTTGTCATTTTAGGAAAGTGGTACCGAATATAGAGAAAGTAATTTGGGTTGTTGAAGTTCTTGAACCAGATGCACTAATTAATGATGGTCCTCAAAATGGACTGTACAAGTTATGTGAATTTTCCGATGGAGGCTTTGTTATATGGCCAGAGTTTCGTATTCGGTATTTGTAGAATCTCATTTATTTGTTGAATTTAGCAAACTAATTACGTATTGAATTTGACATCTTAATTATGTATTGTGCTTGTTTATTGTTAACTGATATTCTATGTCGTTATGTGATTATGAATGTTATCTATTAGTATGCATTGAGTTTAATATTTGTTTTTGATTCATTTTAGATATCGTCTATATTATCATCATGTTGGTTATTAATTGACTATTAATGTTAGAATATGCGAGTTGTGAATACATATTTCTGTTATTATTAAAATTTATATTTCTTGTGAATTAAAATTTTGTAACATGTATAGGCGTTGCAAACAAATATATTGCAACATGTATAAGCGTTGCGCACAAAAATCTTACAACGCTTATAAGCGTTGGTAAAGAAAATCTACCAACGCTTATAAGCGTTGCTAAAAAAATCGACCAATGCTTATAAGCGTTGCTAAAGAAAATCTACCAACGCTTATAAGCGTTGGAACTAAATTGCCACCCCCTTATAGCAACGCTTATAAGCGTTGTGGAAATTGTTTGCGACGGTTATACTCGTTGGGAATCACCTGTTTTGGTGTAGTTGTATAGTCATGAATCTAAACATAAACCTAAAAGGTGTGAACTTGCATGTATGAATCTAGTTTTCCCCCAAACTTGCATAGGCCATAGTCACAAACTTGCATAAAACTATACATGTCATAGGTCTAAACGTAGGGGTGTAAACTTGCATATATGTGAATCTTATTACTACCTAAACTTGCATATAGTCACTTTATTTGATTCACATGTAAACTTGTGTACAATTCATATAGAAACTAGCATATAATCTACACCCAAACTTGCATATAAAATGATGTCAAACTTGAATCAAGTTGAACATTGGCATATGAAAAGGGATCCACAACAAAACTATCATTATGAACAATTAGCATATATTCACAAAATATCACATTTTTCCAATGTTTCACAAACATAGCCTATAACCCAATTTATAACTCAACCCAATTAACTTATTAATTATCTTATTAAAGAAATTGAACTCACAACTCAAAGAAGGTCTTGAGTTCTGGAATCTGAGTTCTGAAATTGATTTAGCTCGCCTTTGAAGTAGACAAATTCGTTGTTGTTGTTATAAATTTGAGTTGAATTGAGTTGATTAGCTTCACTTTCTCTCTAGTTGGTGGCGGCTACTCTAGGTTGCAAGGTGATAGCATGACGACCATGGTTCTAATTTTGATTAGGTTTTAGGGTTTGAGTCTACATGTGTTTATATAGAATTTAGGATTAATTTGATCCGTCGGATGAACCTAGAGTTAACCACAACCATTCAGTCAAGATAGGGTGACACCTCTGCCTTAATGACTTAGCTAGGAGTCTGAAAATCGTTATCTCTAAGATCTGCCCGGGAGGGGGGGTAGGTCGACCCTTAGGTCGACCCCCAGGTCGACCTGTAGGGGGGAGGTCGACACTAGGGTCGACCTGGGTCCTGGGCGGGAGTTTTCCCGCCCATCCCGCTTCTGACTTCTAATTTGAATTATGAATTTATTTCGAGCTGTTTGAATTTATTTGAATTTTCTGGAAATTTCCGACAGCCATAACTTCTTCATACGAAGTCCAATTTACGCTAACTCGGACTCTGTCTAACCAGAATTCCGAGACGAACACAATGGCGTAACCCGTTTCCCTTGATTCTCACATTTAAAATTAAGTATTCTTTAATTTGTTAGTTTATGTTAACAGAAAACACGGGGTGTTACACAAGTTGTACACAAATACTCCTCTATTAAATCAAATCAAATTAATTACTCACTATAGAAAATGACTGGGCGTTTACGGCTATCGTTGTCACATACGACATCGATTTGCCATGAAATTTAATACCGTACAATAATTTAACGTTACAGTTCCAATGGAACTAATTTTATTGAAAACTGAGCTTGTTTGCAAAATGGTCATTTTTAAGCCTCATATAATATTAATAAAATATTATATAAATTCCAAAAAAAATCGAATTATCTAATACTAAATTATTATTACCATAAATACCCAAATAAAATTATCCTATGGTTTCAAATATAAACCAGTATAGGTCATACAACTCAATATCATCAATTCTGAATTAAAACCGTATCGAAATTATATTAAAACCCTTTCCAAACATCATATTTTAATAATGAGTTCCATAGCTACAATTCTAAAATTGGATTTGGGCATAACTATCAATCTATAACACGAAATCCAAAATTTTCTCTTTCATTAGAAAATTATAATCAACAAGATTCAAACATTTCTTGTTTCACAGAATTCCATCTTAAAATGGATTTTGTATATTCAATTGAAGTTCAAACTCAATATTACGAACTCCCGCACCATTTCGAGCTTATTTTAAATTACATGTAAATTTAACATTCAAAAGTCATTTTAGATAAATGAATTCAATATTAAAATCCATGAATATTCCAAATACAATACTTAAAATAATAAATTAAATTAAATAAAATATTTAGCAACCAAAAATATGAGACATAACAAATAGGCACCCGCAACTGAGAATTGACGACCTGTTTGACAGCTAGGAGGCGCATCAGTTTTCTCGTAGATGGATTTGGCCATGGGATTTCATCAGCTGAGGGTGGCAGAGGACAATAATGATAAGACTGCATTTAGAACTCTAGACGATTTCTTTGAATGGCTGGTTATGCCTTTTGGGCTAACCAATGCACCCGCCTATTTTGTGGACTTGATGAGTAGGGTGTTTAGGGAGCTTCTGAACAAGTTCGTGGTGGTTTTTGTGGATGGAATTCTGATCTTCTCAAAGAACGAGGAGGAGAATGCCCAACATTTAGGAGAGTTTTATGCACTCTCAGGTAACATCAGCTTAAGGCGAAGTTTTCGAAGTGTCACTTTTGAAGAAAGGAAGTAAGGTTTCTAAAGCATGTGGTCTCCAAGGACGGGATAGTGGTGGACCTTGCTAAGGTCGTCGCAGTTCAAGTTTGGAGGGCTCCAAAGAATGCGACGGAGGTGAGAATTTTCCTAGGGTTGACGGGCTATTATAGAAAGTTTATCAAGGACTTTGCAAGGGTATCAGCCCCGCTCACCCGGTTGACGAAAAAGAATTTGGCTTTTTCATGGAGCATTGATTGTGAGGTGCCTTTCAGAGATTGAAGAGGGCTCTGACAACAACCCTAGTTCTAACTCTCCCAGATAAAAGCAAGAAGTTCATGGTTTACACAGATGCTTGTGGCATAGGACTTGGTACCGATCTGATGCAAGAGAGAAGGGTAGTAGACAGTTGAGGGTTCATGAGAAGAACTACCCTATCCATGATCTAGAGTTGGCTGCAATAGTGTTTGCATTGATGTCTTGGTGACACTATCTAATTGGAGAGATATTTAAGCTACAGATGGATCATAAGTTGCTCAAATACTTATTCTCACAGAAGGATCTCAACCTAAGGTAGCAACGGTGGTTGGAGTTCCTAGCATCCTACGACTTCGAGATAGCCTATACCCCAAGCAAGGGTAATGTAGTGGCAGACGCATTGGGTAGGTAGAGGATGACTTTGAGTCGTCTATTCGTAGAAAGGCGGAGCTTGGAATACATCTCGACCTTTGATTTTAAGCCATCTACGGATTTCACAATGGGATTGTTAGCATCATTAAAGGGGCGGCCTACTCTATTAGAGCGAGTTAGATCTATGCAGCGGGAGGACCCGCAAATTTCAGACATCTTGGACACGCTTGGTAGAGGAGAGACTTCTTGTCACCTTGCTAGATATACCGTGGACGAGAAAGGGTGGCTAAGATGAGATGGAAGGTTATGTGTCCCTAGGATTGGGGAACTGCTAAAGGCAGTGCTTGAGGAAGCTCATCATTCTCGGATGACTGTCCTTCCGAGCGGCGACAAAATATATCAAGGCATGAAGAGGGTTTTCTTTTGGACTGGCATGAAGAAGGATATGGAGGAATTTGTAGCTAGATGCTTGACTTGCCAACAAGTAAAGGCAGAACAAAAGAAACCAAGTGAATTACTTTAGCCCTTAGATGTCCCACAATGGAAATGGGAGAGCGTCTCTATGGATTTCATCGATGGATTTCCCCAATTGAGAAAAGGCAATATGAGCATTTGGGTGATAGTGGATAGACTTACAAAGAACACTCATTTTATTCTTGTTAAGAGTAAGAGAACGGTGACTTGGCTAGTATTAGTATATCTTCGAGAGATAGTTCGACTGCGTGGGGTACCTTCCAGTATAGTAAGCGACCACGACCCTATCTTTACTAGTGATTTTTTGAAGAAATTACAAGAGGCATTAGGTACACAACTACGTTTGAGCACAGCATACCACCCTCAGATAGATGGACAGACTGAGAGGGTGAAAAGAGTTCTTGAAGATCTTCTAAGACTGTGTATCCTAGACTTTGAAGGGACTTGGGAGGATCATCACCCATTGGTGGTGCTCGCCTACAACAACAGTTACCAATTGAGCATAGGCATGACACCCTTTGAAGCGTTATACGGACGACCTTGTAGATCGTCGACTTATTGGTGGGAGTATACAGACAGACTTCTACTTGGACCTGAGATGATTCGAGATACTTCCGAGAAGATTGATCTTATCCACCGAAGAATGAAAGCGACTCAAGATAGACAAAAATCATATGATGACAAAGGGAGGATCGATTTGGAGTTCGAAGTTGGAGATATGGTCTTCATTACAGTATCACCGCTAAGGAATGTAGTTCTCTTTGGCTCGGTAAGTTAGCACTGAGATTCGTAGGGTCATTCCCTATAGTGGAGAGGATAGGACGGCTTATAGGATTAAGCTACCGGATAGACTGACGGGCATGCACGATGTGTTCCATGTTTCCATTTGAGGAAATGTCTCCACGATATGGCAGAGATAGTAGAGTCGAGCACACTTGAAGGCGTGGAAGTTGAGAAGGAAGCAACAGTGAGGAGAATTCCTACACATATCCTTGGATCAGAAATCAAGAAGCTACGTAACAAGGAGATCAGATTGGTGAAAGTACAATGGGGAGAAGACTGCGAAGATGCAACGTGGGAACCCGAAGATAGGATTTGCACTTCTTATCCTTTTCTTTTTGAAAGTACATTCTTGACTTTTCCCAAGCTTTTGCTTTGCATTTGCTTCTATCATTCAAGTATATTTATCCTATCGTTCGAACCTTCAATCCTTAGGTAGAATCCAATGGTTGGAAACATATGTTTGAAACATGTTATGATTGATGGTAGCAAGTGGATGCAAGTGTTTGCTAGTGGTTTCTCATGGATGCATATACGCACACTCTAGGTACTAGATCAGCTCAAGCACTTACATATTGCATATGAATGTGTGTGCATTTTTAATTTTTTATGGATGGAAATGGGTGTATCGTCGTATGGATGTTGCATTTTGATGAATGATTGTGCACACATATAGAATTCATACGTTATACTAGGATTATCTTCATATTTTTTGGACTTATGGCACAAACATATATTGCATTAAGGAGGTCAACTAAATCAGTCGATCGCCTGATTTTCGCATTAGTATTAGGACATATACACACAACACCTTCGCATATATTCATACGAGCATTAGAAATTTTTAAGGGCAATGGATTCCTGTAGATAATGGATGAGTAAATGGTTGTATGTGGTTGTTAGGATAGTAACATTCTTCTTAGCTTGGAGATTTCGGGGACGAAATCCTTTAAGTAGGGGAGAATGTAACACCCCAAAATTTAATACACTATAACTATACTTTAAGATAAAATTGGGTATTACTTAATTAAATATTCAGAATTAAGTAAAACCGGCATTACCTTACGTTCGTCTTAGAATTCTAGTTCAGATAGACCCCAAGTTTGCGTAAAACGGATAACGTATGAAGAAGTTATGGGCATTAGAAGTTTGTATACATATAAGAGACTTATATACGAATATAATATAAAAATAATTCCAGAGTTTTCAAACAAGATGAAGCAGGAAATTAACCGCGAACCTAGATGGTTGTGGGACGACCCACAATCGGCTTGGGTCAACTCTGGGGTCGACCCCATGGGTCAGTGGGTCGACCCGCTGACAATCTGGGCAGGTGCACTATGTGAATCTGGATTGTTTTCTGACCAGGTTCATTGTTGACTTAGCGCTACATGTACGGTTAAAATCAAAACCCTAGAATTTAAAGTCTGAGGTTGGCTTTGTGAATCTATAAATAGGTGGCTTCTCCCATTCTAATTTACACCATTTCTTCATATCTTCTTCCTCTATAAAATTATTCTAAAAATATAAACATATAATGGGGGAATGCTGTTGAGGCTTAGATCTGCAGAGACAACATTCAGGACTTCCATACATATAACAACTAAAAGGATTGGATTGGACTTTTCTACGGCATATATATATATATATATATATATATATATATATATATATATATATATATAAGAGATTTAATCTCTTCTTCACCAAGACCCACTGTGAGTTCCCTGCCATTTTCAGATCTGATTTCTTAGACTATAATATGACGGTTAAATAAAATTTGGTTAGGATATGCAGTGTTTGTAGGATAAATATTATACATGTTAATCACTTATGCTGTTGTGATAGTAAAACATATGCCTTTACTGTTGGATAATTAACAAGTTACATGTATATATCTTCCTTTTCCCTGTTTCTATATTTTAGTTTATTTCCAGCTTACCTATATGCCTATGTGATTTGATTTTACTCCTTCTCCTGTTTTCCCTTTTTATTTATGCTAAGCCTAGGCCTTTAGAAGCCTAGGCTATAACCGATTAGAATATGCGTACGATTGGGGCAATAATGAATGATATAAAAAGAGGAATTTAGGCATGTTGTTAAATTGAGACTATTTAACTATAATTTGGGAAAGGGATAGTATGCACATGTTTGGACTTGCTTTAAACTAATAAAAAAGGATAATGTGTATATACTTACTGTAAATTGATACAAATGGATAATATATATAAACATGTACATGTTGTAATTTGGGAACATAGTTGATGAATAGTATGCATATGTATTGAACATGTTAAATTTAACTTAATACAAACATTAAGTAAATGACATGTTAAGAATATTGTAAGTACTAGATGTAGGCTAATAAACTGAACTATCATGGTAATTTCGCATACATCTAGGCTGGTGTTTTGGGGAAGGGTTATACACACATAATGACATGTAACATTACAACCACACTTATTAGTTATCCTAAACCTGTTAGGTTAGACATGAGTATTAATAAGCCATGAGGTCCCTCGTTCTACTGTTGTATCGGGTTTAGGGACTCTAAAATCCTAGTTATTTGAGGGCATAAGCTTAAGGGGTTTGGCTTGTGTCAATTTGTTGTCTGGAACCCATATCAGTCAGTATCCCTGTTGGTATTTTGTTAGAGGGGGACTCGCACTAGGTAAGGATCAGGGCACGCTTTACTGAACTGGATAGTAAAAGGTTCACATGGGGAAGGTCGGTATGGGCACGTTCCGATAGAGTCATGAGCATGCATGAATCCGGTTAGGGAAACTAAGCCGTTGTAACACCAATAAATAGGTCTGTGTTATATTCTTGCTGGGTTAGGGAGTGATACACTCTACTTCCGGCTGACACATGGTATGTACGTAGTAGGGCGCTGATCGCATGGGTAGTAATTATGGTACACCTAATCCTACTGTTATGTAACTAGGGTAACACCTAGTCGTGTTATGTAATTAGTGCAGCATCCCAAATTTTGGTACCTTTTGAATCGACTAAATACAATACAAGTCCAACTCAAAGTGCACTGAAACTTAGATGCCAATGGAAAAAAAACAGAGGGTGAGAATAGATAAGATAGAAAATTAGAATAGAAGTAGAAGAAGTACATAAATAATAGAATCAAAGTAACACGAATCTCACAGCGGAACGAATAAAATATATTATATAACATAACTTTAAAAAAAAACTAAACTGTATATACGTACCATCATCAGAGCACAACAGCTAATTCTGGAACTGTTATAAACACATGTTTCCAGATACATATAGTACACAGCGGAAATATAATAGTAGATAACTAACACTGAAGCCTCATGCTCCGAACTCCTCCAAGGGTATCTATAATAACCTAAACTACTTGACTGCCCGTACAAATTTGGGCACCCAAGAGTTTAGGGTAAAACAAAATAAAATCTGGGTCAGTCATAGGATCGGTGTGAGTAAACTCTAACTATTTTGTTTAACTTTTAAAATCCCTTTAAAAGAAAGGATAATCGTAAGGCAGATTCATACATAAACACGGATGGTTTTTACCATACAATAACCCAAAACATTCTTTGAAATCAATACCATTCTGACATTATAATAGTGTCTAAATAATATAAATAGCAATCTAGCAGAATGCTTGCATCTCACGTTCCACATACATAATACACAATTAAAATCGTGGGCTCTTATTAGAAAATGGATTCCAACTAGTAAGGTATGGGATCACCTTCCGACAGTGTATCCCTAGAGAGGAATACACCGGGTTCAACAAGAACATCTTGCAACCCAGGCTAAACATGACCGGTCACTCATTTTACTTGAGTGTACCGAATGTATTATCACCAATGGTTGGGATCAGCAACCATTCCCGAAAGGGATAGCATCAAAATAGATTAAAGAAGCAAATGTATTTTCTCTAGATCAGGTGACAATACACCCTAATTGGGAGCTACCCACTTAGCCATGCGACCTACCCGATTTTATACCATTTCTCGGTTGTGAGGCTTGAGGCCACACTTATCTTTTGACATACCACATCTTCATTCACTTTGAATGCCCCATCGCCAAACCTACCAAACCATTTATCGCTTTCCCAATAATATCACGGGTACAAAGCTAAGAGAAATGAATTCCTCCACCACCGGACGTAATACGTTTGAAGAGATCAACATATATGATTTATTAGGGATACTCTATCTGACATTCGTCCATACAAATTTGTCCTGGGACGGAACAAACCGAAGGCACCATTTTCGTTAATCCATCTTAGACATAGGATTGCCAGGACATCCCTTGCATAAACTCTGTTTTCAATTGTCTTCAGCATAATTTGATTCGCAAAGCTTATGCCAATACGGAGTGGTTTTCAGATAATAATCTAATCTCGGTCTCTCCGTATTGACAACAGAAAATTTGTCAAAAACTTTGATAGCCGATAATTTAACTATTAAAGAAAAACATCCATACAAACAACGATTCTATTTCCAAATGGAAATTCTATCGATCAATCAACATTTAGCCCTTTAAATTAACTTATTATCAAATTACTCATTTTCCATTTTCTCTTCAATATCTTTACCCAAATATTTCTACAACTCGTTTAGCCTCTCACGATTCTTGGAAATCGTTTCCATCTATTATAAACTCTTTATTTTCTACATTCTAGAAATATTTCTTTTTAATCATCGGAAAACATTCTCATATATATTCACCAAAGCCTTATTTTACTATACTTAAAAAATATACATAATTACCATTTGAAAACATTTCTGTAATACTTATTTCTCTCGCCTCATTCATTTCTATAATTAGAAATATTCATTTCTAAAATTTGAGAACATTTCCATTTCATATTTTATCAAAACATTTTATTTTCTATGGTTTGAAAACATCTCTGAATACACATGGAAAATGTTTCCAAACATCTTTACTTGTGTTCAAAACAGATGATGTATAAAACATCGTTAACTCAACATATTTACATTTTGTAATAACCTGGAAAATCCGAACCAATTTAAAATTTTTATTTTGGCAATTTTAATGAATTTTGAATATTTAAAATGATTTATTTTAAATAATAACGATGAGAAATTTATTTTGAATAGAATTAGAACGTATATATTTATTTGAATCGACGTTAGAATATAAATATTTATTTTTAATTATAAAAGGAATTGGAAATGGCGCGGTAGTTTGAAAATTCGATTTCAAATTTCAAATGAATGTACATGATTCAAAATAAACCGGATTTTAGCGAAATCAAAAATATTAGAATATATTTGAAAATATTTTTCCAACGAATCCGAAAAATCAAAATTTCATAGCGGGAATAAAAAGTTATGCCCAATTGAAAATTCAGAATAGTCGCTGTGGAAATATAGCCTTAAAAATGGAAATTTTGCAAACGACCTCCGTTTTTGACGAAACCACTTTTGTTGGATCCGGGATGTCAAGTTTTTGCTAGATTCCAAAATTCATAATTTTTGAAAGCAATATGTGAGCGTGGCAAAGGAAAGTGTGTTTTGATAGTTTCTGTCAATTTGGATCGACAAGAAAATGGCCAATTTTCAAACGGTATTCAAATTTGACAAAATTAGTTTTGTTAGGACCGTACCATCAATACGAAGCTAGAAATAATTTTTCGGGAATTTTTAGGGTCCGTATGTGACCCCAGTAAATTGAAATGCGCATTCAAATTCAATACATAGATTTATATTTTGATTTTGATGGAAACTGATCGAAATGATCGAATCAGCTTACGATACATATCCCATTGTGTTCGGAATAAGGGTAATTAGCTAGGGACGACAGTTGGTGGGTTCAATTTCGAGCTCGAAATAAAAAGTTGTTTTTTGAAATTTAAAAATATATAAATATTTATATAACCAACCCCCTCCCCTTTTCTTTTGAAAGTCAACCCCCTCTACCATTCAAAATCAAAATAAAAAAAATGGCGGGGGAGGGGGGTGGGGTGGTGGAGGAACCGCTACTGCGCGGCTCCAGCGGCGGCGCCACTAACGACGCCCCCCTCTCCAGTTCTCCTTCTCCCCCTCCTCCGATCTGACCCCTTCCCCTTTCCTCCAGTCAAACCCGATGGCCCCCATCCTTGAAACCCCGACGCCGGAGCTCCACCGTAGCCCCAGCCCACTGCCCGCGACCACCAATCGCGACTTCACCTCCCCGGCCTCCTCAACTGACGTGAACCCCCTCCCCCGGAAAAGGTGTGTTTTTATTTTATTTACTTAATTTAGTTTTTTTAAATACTTAAATTAGTTTTGCTATTAAATAAAAACCTGATTTTTATGTGGAAAGAGAAAGTATACAAGCATGATTTATGTTTAAGAAAGATTAGATTTTTATGTTAAGAAAAGAAGTGATTTTTTTATAGTAATGTCATGTAAGAAAGATTTGATTTTTTTTAATCATATGAAAGATTTGATTTTTATTTTTATAAAGTTATGAATTTTATTTAGGTACATATAGGATTCTTTAGAATGTAAAGTTTTGATTTTTATAAATTAAAAGATTGAATTTTGAAAGATAAAAGGTTTGATTTTTATATTAGAAAAAATAGATTTTTCGTTGTAGAAAAATTAGATTTTTCATTGTAGAAAAAATAGATTTATATATATGAAGTAGCGATAAAAATTCGATCTTTATATAAGAGGCGGAAATATAAAAATATAATTTTTATATAGAAAGAAGCGTTGTCAAAATATAATTTTTATATAGAAAGAAGCGTTATCAAAATAGGATTTTTATATAGAAAACTGAATTGTCAAAATGTGATTTTTCTATTAAAAATAGGATTTTTACTATGAACAGCGGGAAAAGATAGCAATGGTATCGACGGTAATCAAAACGGAATCCATAACGTTCAGGAGGAAAGAATGGAGGAGTGGAACCCAAAGGTGAGAACTCCTCATTTTTATTTTTATTTTCTAATTAAAATATATACAAGGATGCAGACGGTGCTTAGCAGCACCCGACACCCGTCGTCCACAGACCATGGATTACTATTTGTTTGATTGATGTGTTGTGAAAATTGATTATGTGATGTGGAATGGAATAAATATTTTATATAGTTAAAAATATAATTTTTAACGTGTATATGAATAAAATAAATATTTATAAAGAAATCGGACGATTTGTTTATGAACACACATTTGACTGATATCAATTAGGACGATAAAATTTTACACATCGCCCAACTGCACGAATAAACATGTGTTTGTTGTTTGGAAACCCCACATGGGTATTGGGATGATATTGGATATACACTAATCCCAATAATTAGTTGTATGTCGATCGATTGATTGACAGGCTGTTATAAGCGTTAAATATTTATATTTAATGCTTATGCAGCATAGAATGCACTAAGGATAATGGTGGACTGTGTATGATTGTTGTTGTGTACGTGTGTTGTATAAAATCCATATAATCAAATCATATGGTAATTGACTATGTCTGATTCCAATTCAAAACGAATGAATATTTTAAAATAACAAATATTTTAAAATAATGAATATTTTAAAAATAATATTCAGTAGAAGAATCAAAATATGATTTTGCTGTCCGATTTGGGATGGACACGAAAATATTTAAATATATAAAGCCGCGTTGGTAAGATTAACGCCATTTTGACATGAACGATATTTATATCGATTTTATTCATTTTTATAATGAATATCGAAAAGGAATTGATTTCAAAATATAATGTTTTGAAAATATTATCATTTATATATCGATGATATGGAATATTCAATTTTGATTTGAAATTGAATATGAAGTTGAAATCGTTTTGAAAATGAATTTAAAACGATTTATAAAATACGATTTAAAAGGAAATCGATGAAATATAATATATATATATATATATAATGGCCTAAATAGAACGCGTCGCGCCGCGGTAGTTCGTGAATTTCGACCATTGACTTCGAACGGACATTATGGGAGATTCGACCGTCGGATTCTCCTAAAACCGGAATCGTTGGGTTCGTATCGAAAAGTGCTTTCTAACGAATATGAGAAATTAGAAATCTAACGGTTGGATTTGGAATTATGTCCAAATCAAATTTGGAAAAAGTCGCTGTAAGTGCAGTTCGATGACTGTTTATAGAAATCGACTGTACGGGCCTTGATAAAATAATTAAAAATAGCAATAATTTGTGTAAAATCATAAGAAAAGATTTGGAAAGAACTGGGATGAAAAATTCCATATTTGAAAAGATAAAAATATATTTTTATCGAAATGAACTAGTTTTGAACTAGAATTATAATTCAATTATTTTTAATAAATAAATAAATTGGATTTGAAATGATTTTAAAAATAACCAGAATTTCCAATATATAAATTGGGACGGATTTGAATCGAAATTATCATCGGAATATTTCGATGTTGGATTCGGGACTATACGGATATTAATATGGAAATTTGGAAGATATATTTTATATCGTTATTTCCAAAACGATATTTGTTGGGTTCAGAATTTGATATTGAATATAAGCCAAAATATTTTCTATTCAGAGCCTTGTATTTAATATCAAATGGGATTTGGATTTGTTGTGAATGGTGTCTTCATTAACACTGTTCTTAAACCCAGTTGAGAAAAGATTAAATCTTTTTATTTAGATTTAATGAAATATACCAATTAATTAATATTTAATTGGAATAAATAGTGGAATTGATTTTTGGGTTTATCGTGAACGGTGTTTTAAATAACACTTGTTCTTTAACCCGATTATAAATGAAATGTGAATTGGGTTTACTGTGAACTGTTTCTTTTATGACATTCGTTCTTTAACCTGATTTACAGTGAAATATGATTTGGAATTTATAAATCTTTTTATAAAGATTTAATGGGATTTTCCAAAGTAACGTTTTCCAGTTTAATATATTGAATTGGAATTGAATGGAATTCGATTTGATAATAATCGAAATGAAATTCTATGGAGGAAGACTGTCAATACATATGGAATTTAAAAAGGCTTTGTCGTTATTCCATTCATATTATTGGTCAGATACGGAAATTGATATAGATTATATATTGATTTGTTTTTCCGTGAATATTCCATAATTAATGGAATGTGATTTAAGTTATCGTGAACTGTGTTTTAAATGACATTAGTTCTTTAACCCAGTAAAAGACAGGATTACATGTCTGTCGTTGTATTTCGAACTGTATGGTTGACCTCTGCTTAATATATCTGTTTGGCGGCGAATAATTTATTCTCTTGCTTAACGCCCTTCTCTGAGATGTACGAGCTCAGAGGTTATATATCAGTAGAAATCAATAGTACGGTGTAGATTGTCGAAGCGACATGTTTGATTTTCCAAATTTAAATAATCATTAATATTGATTTTTGGAAAGATTAAAACTAAATGGAGTTTTAATGAATCTTTAATCAGTTTGAAATGAGAATTGATAATTTAAATTATCAAATTTGGGAAATGATCGAGAATGGAGTATCACCAGTTTTGCTCCTGGCGATAGTTAAATCTTTAATTAGATTTGAACGTGAAATGGTAATTAAATTTACTGATAACACCGTGGTGATTAGTTATGGAGTGATAACAGTTTTGCTTTAGGGGATGAATAGGTTGGGATTGGGAAATTAAATAAATAATTACTTCGGTGTGGTTCGCTAATCCCGACTAGTTTGGAAAACCGTAATATGGTTTGAAATGAAATCCAAAGGAAGATTAAAGAATAAATTTAAAAGAATTTATCTTTGATAAAATTAATGGGAACAAATCCCAAAAGATGTGAATATTTAAATAAAAGAATATTCAGAATTGGAATAAGGCGTATGTAATGTTTGTATAGCACTTGTTTATTATATACGCGAGTTATTCGGAAAGATCGGGTTTATCCCATTCTGAATAACTGATTCGACGATATGTCGAGGATGAAGACGGTGGTTGAAGACCGGAGGTCTTCACATCGTTTGGATGATTACTGATGTCATGATTGGGCTGTACACCCAAGCTGAGGTAATAAGTGGTGATCGTCCAGACGTACTTGGAGATCGACGGATATGCGAGGACCTCTCCCCTGTATTGGACATGTGGGGGAGGAATAAGGTGCCTCCGGTTTCGTTCAGACCCAGAACGGACTTATAAATGGATTGTGTGTCTGACATTGGATTTTATTCTGTGCTGATTGATTTCTATTAAATATATATCTGTTTAGCGGTGGAGAATCTATTCTCTTGCTTAACGCCCTTCTCTGAGACGTACGAGCTCAGAGGTTATATATCGATAGATATCAGTCGCATGACATGAATTTCCTGTATGGCATGCTGAGATGCAATGATCAAGGCTTTTGTTGAAAAGCAGAGTCTTGTGGTTGATGATCAAAGCACGACTTTAATATAGCGTAGCTTTGTGTATAGCGTTGATTCGCGAGCCACACACCTCGGTATAAGTTAAAAAGGGGATAAGGACCGCTAGGAGAACACGACGTTTCTTTCTAGCTATGGGTGGTGTCAGCGTTTTACTAGCCCTGACATCATTGATTATTATACCCTTGTGGATGTTGGAATGCGAGGCGCCTTGGATACATCGGTCTCTTCGGAGCCGATGGATAGGTCCGATAGGACCGAGAAACGTGTGTTCAGGAATTGCCAATCCACTAACATAAGTGTGGACCGGCCCAGCCGATTCCAAGGGTTCTCTACGGGGAATCTTGAGGCATTTGCTATAGTGTCTCAAAGCCGGTGAGGAGCTTGCCCCTTACCTCGACTCATGACGGAAATCCAATTTCCAATACGTGATATTTCGGTTTTATTTGTAGAGCCTAGTATGGCGACATAGTAGCATGGGATACTATGCCGTCTATGATTGATACATTTATATTTGAAGCTGTTTTCATACACTTTATACTATAACAATATCAAAATGATTTGTTTTAAACGTACCAAGCATGTTTGGCTATTATAAGGTAAAACCCTATCCTCCGGCTTGCGTTCCATTGTGTGATGGGACCTGGGTCTTATAATAGCTTCATTTTTTCAAAAAGCATTGCGCTATTTGTTTTATGCACTAGTATTCTTGGGAGGAAACCTGTTCCGTGTTATACGGCGTGGTCCCTTGATTTACTTTATTTTTAAAGTAAAGATTTAATAACAGTTTTAGTTCTCACACCAGTCACATGACTGACCTGGACTTTATTGTTTTAACCTAAACTTTGGGTGCCCCTATTTCCGTACGGGCAGCTAGTACTTTTGGCTTTGCAGATTTATATTCACAGGATCTTGGTTTACAGCTGGAACGATATCCAGAAAGCTTTGTATCCGTATATCTCCTTCAGTTGTGTTTTGTATTGTTTTTCCGCTGCTATGTAATGTATTGTAATCTCTGATATTTTCCTGATGTATAATATTTATTCATAATCTGTATATTCTTGTATTCTGATGGAATTGTTGTAATAAGCAATGAAATGTTCTTCTGTTTGTGTTCTGTTTTGTCCTGTTCTCAACTCAATCCGTGCTTTCCTTTACGGGGAAGTTCGGGTCGTGTCACATTTACTAACAACCATATCTTTAACCAATTCTCGTTGTCGAACCTTAACCGTTCCTTAGTCAATAATGAAGTCAATCAAGTTGGGGTATAATTACCCCTTGCACCTTAACTGAACAACATTCTCAATTTCGGAATGATCAAAGCTCACAACTTCAACTCAACGAATATCGCTTGCGTAACTCTCTCGGATTCCATTTAAGAACCCACTTCTTTTACGAAATTCATTTGGTTATAACGATAGTGTTATAATGCACGCTTCCGAAATATTTAAATTAAAATATAACTTTTGGTCCATTTCTTTAAATAAGTAAATAAACGAATTTTACTAAAATAAATAAGGGATCTAATATTTATTGAAAGCAGAAAGTAGTTGATACTTCCTTGAATTTGACATTGTCAAATTCTAACATAACTTCTTCGAATAAATCTCATATTCGATTTACATTCCGAACTTCGAAATATAACATTCCGAGCTTCAGAATAAACTCATCTAGATTTGTATTCCGAACTTCGGAATATAACATTCTGAACTATGGAATAAACTTATTAGCAAAACATTTTCTTTTAAATCCATTATTCATATTACAAAACAATTTCAACTTCAATTTAAAATGCCATTTCAAAATATTCAATTATCCACTTCTGAAACATTTATACGTTTCACCTTTTAATATCTCTTCTCTTTGATTATACAATCCACACTTTACTTATAAAGCAATAATGATAACATTCTAAGTGTTATTAATTCTCATTTAATTTTATAACTTCCATTTGAAAAATTCCTTCCCATATAAAATTCTATTATAAGTTTCCATCTTTTCAAATCTCCTTTAAGCCCAAATTATTTGAATTTGATTTATACTTCTAATTTTGACTTCAGATTGAATTAGAAACTATTGGTTCAAGAACTCATAGAAATCTACTTGCCAAATTCCCATTTGTATATTCATTTACACAAATAAATTATAAACATTTAAACTATTTGTTTATAAAACTCTTATAATTCTATTTAAATACTTAACACTTCTCTTTTAAAAGATTTCCATGCCATAACTTGTATAATATTTAACACACCTTTTATTTGATTCCCGCAATCCCTTTTTCATTTATAAAACTCCATATTAACATAATGCTACGTTATTACATAACTTATTTTATAAAAACAAGTTAATTTTTTTTATCTTTATGTACTGAAACTCTGGCTTCCTAGAATATTTAATTTCACATTATAGTTTTTTAACTGAATTCCAACTAAAATAGCATCCTTTTAGACCATAATTTTTTTTATAAGATTTGACGTAGTCAAATTCCAATTACAAATCTCTATAGATTTATTTCAATTCAAATTTTCATGTCGAACCTCAAAATAAACCCCATCGTCTCTTTCCAAACAATTTCCCGTTTCCCTTTCTTAATTTATGCTTAAATTCGTATTTCCAATTATTCAACGATAAATATTCACTTTATTTTAAACCTCATTCATAAATTATCCTTCTTGATTTATGTATTAAACAAGTTATATTTCAAATCTTATTTGAAATTCAATTCGATTCTGGGAAATAAAATTTCCATTAATATTTAAACATTCCTTTTTTTAATGATATTTTAAATATCAATATTTAGGGCCAGCGATATTCAACTATGTCCAACACACCACAATCAACCATAGGTTAATTAACACATCGTATAACACAATACACGAAATAAATTTTTGAAGAATCCTGTTGGATCCCTCCAACCTGTTTCCCTGCATTCACAGATGTTAGTCAACATAAATAATGACAATTTCATATCAATATGAAATTTCATGCTAAAAAAATCAATATTAAATCATTGACTTATATATAAAACTATATATATCTATAATAGCAACGATTGATAATAATCTACCAATTCATCCAAATAATCATCACAAAGCATCCAATACTCATTTATCAACTTTAAAATACGTTTATAAAAATTATAGACTGATCAGAGTTAGTGAGTTTACTCACATTGGTCGTTAATCGTTGAATGACGATTAACCGTCAATAGATCCGTTCAGAAGTTTTATTTCGCCATAAATTATAATGAGCTCCAAATCGCTCCAAACCAGTTCCATTGTGTAGCCGCCGCTCATACGATCCCAATGAATCCTGTTTTGTAGGATTTGGATAACGTATGAGATAGTTATCAATTTAATAAGTTTGAATATATATATATATATATATATATATATATATATATACACACGCCATTAACAATATAATTAATAATTAATTAATCAACTTATTACTAAACCCACGTTTATATTTTAATCAACCGCTCATTATCTTCCTCCTATATAGTAAACTCCATGATCCCATATTAAAAAAAATACACTGGCCATCACCCATTTTTCTCTCCTTTTCAAAAGCGAACCCCTTGCCATATATAAATAACATGCATATATAAATTATCCAGGTTTGAATCAGCCCAATGCCCCTTAACCCCACGCCAAACTTTCTTCTTTCCCAAAGTTTCACTGTTTATAACCTACCATAGACGTTTTGTATCATCTCCATATACTCACCATCCTCCACTGTTCAGCTAACCGACAGCCCAACGTTCCTCTCCTTCGCCTCCTTTCCGCCCTCGAAGTCCACTTCCTTTCAATATTTGCACACACAAGTGCTTCTCCATGCCCCAGGCTTCCATTTCTTCTCAAAGTACATGCTATCCCTTTTTTCTATTATTTTATTTACTAGCATGTTTCTCCTACACTGCGCATATATTCCACCATACGCATGCACGTATGCTCCATCCTCCTTCAAGAACAATGTATCTCTGCTCTGTTATATAGCTATATTGTTGTATATTCAATTATATTTTGAAAAGGCATGAGATTTTGCGTATGTGTCTTGCATTAGATATTTTGGAGAGCGGAGGCGGTCTATATTTGCAGGAGAGGGAAATAGAATGAAGTGGCTGGAGCTATAAATATAAGGAGCAACTACTTAAGACTTAAGCAACTTAAAGGGGTAGGAATGGTAGATAGTACAATTTTAAAGAGCATAGGCTGTACGCGTTGCTAAACTTAGTTATTAAGTTTTTAGATGCAAGGATGACCGTCTATCAAATGAAAGACCATATGTGAAGAAACGTGTATATATAAAAATCAACTTTACTTCGTAGCTAAAAAATAGTATACCTACATGTAAACTCCGTTTGCTTACGGACTATTATCGACAAAACTAAAAATACCATTGTGACGAGCAATGTGCCACTATCCCAAAAATATAAAAAATAGACAAGTTATCATATATTGTGAAATCCCAAAAACGTTGATTTAGGGGGCAAAATACGTTAAACAAAAAGTAGCTTATTTTCCAAATTAAAAATTATGGTAAATTTCTATAAATTAAATTAAAAATACGTCTTAAAATTTTGGTCCAAATTTGAAACCGATATCTTATTATATTAAATAAACCTTTTATAGTTTATACACCATTCCACAACGACTTTCTGGAAATTTGGATTGGATATAACTTATAATCTACCAGACGAAATCTCAAATTTTCTCTTCCATTAGAAAAATATCGTTCGAACGTTTCTTGTTTCAAAGAAATCCGACTTATAACGAATCCTATATAGTCGTATAAAGTTCAAAACGTAATATTACGAATTACCGCGATGTTACGAGCTCATTTAAATTATATTAAAATTAATACATTCAATTTTCGCAAATTAAACAAATTCGTTATTAAAGTTCAATTCTAAACTGAATTAAATCTCTTAAATTATCCAATACACACAATATTGAAAATTCAACTTATTTCTGAGTATTTCGGAAATTAAATTATCATCCAACTAATTATATTACTTAAATAATCAAAATTATTTAATTCAAATCATTTAAATTTGCCAAATCACTATTCAAATAATTAAATAAATAAATTATTAAATTGCTAAAAATCTAGGATGTTACAATTAGGGTACGCCTAATCCTGCTGTTGCGTAATTAGGTTAAACACTAATCCTATTAATCTTGTTATACTAGTATTGGTGTAGACATACCTGTTTTAGGATATAAATGTGAAGCATTACCCGATCATAGTTTATTCCTTTTATTCATGTCTATCCTGATGTTTTGTTTTGTTTATCTGTTACCTTATATGACATTGTACCTTTCTCGTCTAGTTTTATTTACCTGTCTTGGCATTTCTATTTTATGCATATTTGAAAATCACTGGAATTCTCTAGACTTTATGTCTGACCCTTTTTCTTTCGCTTCTTTCTTTCTTTCCCTCAAGTCCTCTGAGTGGAAGCACTTAACAGTGATTAAGACTTCTCTTATAGCTTGGACTTAGATTTCTTGAGATGTATAGTTTGACTTGCACTCTACTTTATTATGGCCCATGGCGAGGGATATGATTTTATGCACTCTAGTGCTTTTCTTTATGAGACAGATTTGATGTAATGGTTTTGTTGTAACATGTTTAAGACTACGTTTTGTTTTTAATAATGAAGTTGAATTTTTCCGTTGCTTATTTTATTTTATTTTCTTGTGAATTTATGTACTATTTACCTACTATGCTTCATGAAACTTAATGTATTCTTTTATGAGTGACATTAACGGACGTGGGGTGTCACATTTAGTATCAGAGCTAAAGGTTACAAGATCAAAGAAAAAGTTTTTTAAAATTACTTTCAAAAGCGAAGTATTTTCAATTAAAAATCTGCTTTTGAAAAGCATATCCCCTCAAGCCATAGTCAATATTCTCTCGATCTCTTATTGAATCCTTTTTCTTTTCTTTTCAACATGTCTACGACACCCAATATTCCTGAGGGCATTCCGTTACTGACATGGTTCCGTAGGTATCTTGAGGCTACGGCACTTGCCAGAGGACATGGAGATGCCTCACCCCCAGCTGCAGCCGTAGTTGCTCCACCTCCATAAGTATATAACTTTTCTAAGTTATGTAAAGACTTTTGCGCTATAGGAGAAAACCCTTCCGTGGTACAGAGAGCTTTATTGAAGCACGGAATTGGCTACGAGAGACGGAGAACGTATTTGGCCTTTTCGAGATCGATGACCAAAGGAAGATACAGTTGGCCGCATGACAGTTAAAGGATGAAGCTTCTTACTGGTGGGAAGTAACGCAAGCAGGACAACCAGTAGCTACTTGGTATGATTTCAGGCTGAGATATGAGACGAAGTTTATATTTCAGGTAGAAGAGGGATTATAGATGGAAAGATTCTTGGTTTTGAAACAAGGGGACATGTCGGTTAAGGATTATGTGAATAAGTTCAATCAGCTGGCAAGATTTGGACAAGACTTAGTGAATACGCCCCACAAGAAGGTGCTTAGATTTGCGAGAGGATTGAGTCAACCTCTCCAAGGACTTTCATTATCTCACATACCGATGGGGGCGATGCTTGAAAGGCGGGTTAAAATGGCTCTTATGTATGAAGATGGCAAGGATGAGAAGAAAGACACTAAGACTAAGGAGACACGGGCTAAGGGCGAGAAACAGAAATGGTGGCCTAGGAAAGGAAAATAAAAGAAAGAGAAAGGTGGGAAGCCGACAAGGCTCGGATCAAGAAAGATATCAAGTGTCATGGTTGCAGAGCTATGGGTCATTTTGTGAAGGACTACAGAAAGACATAGAAAGCCTGCTAAAATTATGGACAAGTGGGACACTTCGATAAGCAATTGTGATGACTGCCCATAATCCTCGCACTTAAAAAAAGGAATAATATGCTGAAAGGTGTGCCAGGTAGCCATGGATGATCATCAAGGTAGGTAAACAGACGCAGAATCTGTCGTAGAACTCACATCGCAAGGATAAAATATAATAGAACATATACAACAGGTAGAAATAGTGAAGCATCACATAACAGAAATCCAAACGTTCATGTCATCCTGAAAATATCCATACAACTTTGGAATATACTTTAGAAGTTTGTACATAAAGCCTTACTATAAAACCCTCAGAGAATGCATCAAATAGAACAACAGCGGAAACACCCAATATGTATAGTAGTAAACAAAATATGCAAGCCTCCATCTCGTCTTTGATCAGCAGCTCCGTCCACTAAGATCAGCCATTTACAACCTACTACTCAGTCTGCCCATCCACAACACTGTAGATGAACAACCCAAGGTAATAAGAGGAAACATAAAACCTTGAGTCAGACAACAGTCATAGTGAGCGATAAAACAACTATCTAACATTATCAATGAAGTATATGAGAATAGGTAGATAAATCAACCAAATCTACCAACATCACCAGAGAAGAAACCCCAAACTTGTCTTCCCCGCATCCGACAGTGATATCCTTTACAACAAGCAGAAGCATACAAGCAGTAGCAATCATAGCAACTAGTTTAATTCCCACACAAACCGCCCTAATCGAGTTCAACATCCCTTAAGTACAAGCCCCGAAGGCCGTAACCAACATCAGACAAGCACGCAAGAGATATCTTCTTCGACGTCGAACAATCTACGTAGGAAGGTACAAGCAAAGAAAATAATCATTCAAGACTCTGGCTATCACTGCCAAATCCTTCTTCGGAACCATCATTAATCATATGACGACAAACCTTGCCATATGTCAAAGGCTAATGGTAACCCTAGTTCTAGCAAAAACTCCATACGCCTTTCAACGATACGTATCTCTAGGCCTTTCAACGATACCCAAGGTACTCGACCAGCAACCTTATAGTCTTTTAAACGTCTCTATTTTACCCTTTCTTTGAACCAGCTAGAATCTACGGCAACGATAACCTCTCAGCCTTCAATATCTCTAGTCGTCCTCCCCGATGGCTATTCTTAGCTCAAGCAACGTTCTCGAGCAACCGTTATCCATCAACTCACAACCTTTTTGTTATCTTCACATTTATTGCTTTTCAACGATCAACGAACACTTCATGATGCTTCAGACTATCCTCTTTGAATTCGCGTCGAAGCTATAACCAATGTCGAGCAAAAAAACATCATTTGGTCATTGATGTGATGGATCACTCATCCATGGATCGCCCATGATCCATCCATGGATCGACCATGATCCATCCATGGATCTCCCATGATCCATCCATGGATCTCCCATGATCCATCTCCTGGATCACTAGTAGTCCATCTATGGATCGCTCATGATCCATCCATGGACTGCTCATGATCCATCCTGGATCACTGGAGAACCATCGTGCTAGAGATCCACCCTTTCTTGCGCAACAATCCATGCATCCAATTCGTCCAAAACTCTTCACCATCGGTCCATCATTTTCCAAGTGATCCATCATTTTCTGGGTGACCCATCATTTTACTGGTAATGCATCATTTTTAAATGTGATCCATCCATTTCTTGTCTAATATTCCAGGTGATCCACTTACTTGCTGTCCACGATCCACCAATACGAGCGATCCATGCCCAGATCCACTTTTTTGCCATTCGAACCAAAGTATACTCGATCCAAATCGTCTGATTTAAGACCAACATTCAATAGCATAATCTAGCAATCATCAAACAAGCACTAGCACAACAAATAATCATCAACAAATATATGAAATCCACTAAATCATGATAAAACAATAAACGAATCGATAAATGGATCTAAATTTGCATAAACATAGAACTAGCATATGAATCTACCATTATAATCTTACTAGATTAAATCCTATGGTGATCCGAATTAAAACCATATTTATATCGATTAGATCTATGCAAAAACAACTTGAAATGATGAACATGAGATCAAACAACCCATATACTTGATTGAATCTGTGTGAGAGATGCTAATCACTCACCAAATCTTCAGTCTAGCTCAAAATCGGTGAAATATTAATCCGAACATCGAAGATCTATCTTCAAACCTCTCGATTTGATGTGTTATATCTTCGTTTGATGTAGATCTAGCTCCCTTTGATGTAGATCTTCAATCTCTAGTTGTAGATTTGGAATTTTAATGGTGGAAAGGTGGATTTGTTTGAGCAAGGATCAATCACAAGCTCAACCAAATGAGAGAATGAAGTAACCCCCTCTCCATGTCCCAAACCCCCTATTTATAGCCTCCCACCAGCCCACTAGTGGGCCTCATCAAATCAGCTCATTAACAGCTTAAAACCTGAACAGAAAACTGTGAAACACTAAAATAGCGATTTCTCTCAAACCGCCGAACCAAATCTTTAATGTGACCCCTCTACGGAATGAGAAACATCATTTCCTTTATAATGAGATCAACCTCAACACCTGATTCAATCCATGTCAAAAGTTATGTCCTGTACAAAACTGACAAAGGCAAAATGGTCACAAATAAAATTGATAAAAATCATGGACATGTCTCACATCCCCATAAATAACACATCAAAATATGAGAATGATCCGACCCTTAGGGAAGAAAATAAAATAAAATTACGATCCTCCGATACGTAAAACGTGGGTCGTTACATTCTCTCCCCCTTAGGAATCCCCCCCCCCCTCGAAATTCCAACAACGCAACAAGAAAACAATTCTACCATCCAAACTATCAGCCATAAACCATGCATTCATTGCCTTATCCTAGCACGCAGAATTCTACCAACCACAACAACAACCGTAAGAATACAAGTTACGACGGGGTAAGAGTGACACGACATCTATGGGTTATACCAACGAAGAGTTCTGGATGGATCGACTTCATCTTCTCTTCCGTTTCCCACGTACAGTCGTCATCATCCTCACTCCATTGCACATTGACTAGCTTAACCGTCTTCCTCATAAGCTGTTTCGTGTTATTCACCACAATGCGAAGTGGCTTACGAGGCTTTATAGCTATAGACTCGACTTCTAGGTCTTCGAACTGATCTGGAGGTACCACCACATTCGAATCATGCATGCACTTCCGTAGAAACGACACATGGAAAACATTGTGTGCACTCGACATCTTCTCAGGTAGATCTAGTTTGTATGCGAGCTTCCCAATTCGCTCGATTATCTGAAACAGTCCAACGAACCTTGGAGCTAATTTTCCTTTACTTTCGAACCTAACAACATTCTTTAGAAGAGAAATCTTCACGAAAACCTTGTCGCCCACGTCGAATTCCAAATCCTTATGATGCTTATCGGCATAGCTCTTCTGACGATCCTGGCCTGTGAAAAGTCCGAGTGTGTGCGACTTGTGCAGGATCTATAATATGACTATGCGGAATGTATGTGATAACTTAAGCTATTCAATAGTTATGCAGGTAAAAATTCGCAAACAAGATGTATATCACAAATAACTATAAATGCAGTAAAGTAAAGTAAAGTAGAGTAACGACACCAGGATTTTTATACTGGTTCGGACCTCCAGTCCTACGTCCAGTCCCGAAGCTCCTCTTCGGCTTTTCACTAAACAACACCCTCGCTTCACCCGGAGGAACAGGTTCACAACTACTTGATTTACGGGCTACAAGTTTACCCACTTGATTTCACGGGCTACAAGCTTACCCACTTGATTTCACGGGCTACAAGCTTACCCACTTGATTTCACGGGCTACAAGCTTACCCACAAGACGATTACAAGAGTTTGACCTTGAATGTGTTCTTTCTTCAACACTGATTAGTCAATGATTGAGTACAACCTTCCTATAATCTTATCCTCAAGTATATGAATTGAATGCGAAGATTTGAAGGAAGTTAGTTGCTTGTTGAATCAAAATATGAGAAATATTATCAAGGATTCAATAAGTAACTTGAATTTGGGAGCTTTTTAGAATGCAAGAGTATTTAGAAAGTAAGATCAGGAATCAGAGCAAGAATCGGTGATTTGGATGAATGAAAGATGATGTATTTATAGCAAATGAGAAGTTGTAATTATTAGTGAAAAGTTGCAATCAAAAGGAGTGATTTTTAATGAAGAGAAATGGATGCAACTTTTCAAGAAAGAAGACGACTCTTTATGAAATTCAAAAATAGGTCGACAGGAAAAATTAATAGGTTGACAGGTTTTTGACCGTAATTTCAAAAAACTGTTGACCTGTTAATTTTAACAGGTTGACCTGTTAAGTTTAAAAAGCTGTTGACCTATTAAATTTAACAGGTTGACAGGTTTTTGTCAACATACATAAAAAATGAGTTTTCATGTATATTTTTGAAGAGAATAAGAAGTATGATTATTTGAGGATAGATTTTAACATAAATAACTCTAAATAACCATCTTCTAACCTATAAAACATTGAATCTTCTTTTTGTCGATCATGAAGCTCCTTCTTGTCATTAATCAAAATAAGCATTGAAACCGTTGACTCAACATTCTCCCCCTTTTTGATTGATGACAATATAGCTTGATATTTTAATCTTTATTGCTATCTCCCCCTGTATGTAAGCTCTGTCTCCCTTTAAACATCTACATATCCATAATCTTAGCTCCATGTCATGATTTCCATTGATCTTTATTTTGTTGTTATCAATCGAAATTCTCGTGTCTCAACATTCTCCCCCTTTTTGATTGATGACAACACCTTGGATTTTCTCCCTTTGAATATAAAGCTCCCCCTGAATTTCTGCAACATTTGTTAGTAAATAATCTTACCTTTTGATTCCTGCATTAACAAATGTTAGCACACATATACTTTTACCATATTAAGCACATATATTTTAAATAGTATATGTAAAATATTTCTCCCCCTTTGTCATCGATTAAAAAGAATAAATATCATAATAACCTCAATAATCGAGAGTAGTATAATTTTAAAATAGTATAAGAAATGGTGTTTGAGTTTGGAATTTGAAACGACATGTCTTTATAAAAAAACAGTTTTCAGAGAGTCCGGTCGACCTATAAAAACTAAGCGGTCGACCTAAAATTCTCGGGTTCGAGATAGAGGAAATAAGGCAAAACCGTTCGACTCCTTTTTTTTTAACCAGTCAACCTATTTTGTTGCTAAAACAGCATCGGTCGACATGAATTTCGGAACCGGTCAACCTAAAAAGTCTATAGAAACTACATGTATTAAAACCGGTCGACCTATAGTTTTTGACCGGTCGACCCGTATGAACGACTTGAAACCGGTCGACCTATATTTTACCACCGGTCGACCTAATTCTTCTCTGGATTGAAAATATTCAAAACAGGTCGACCTATATTTTTTAACAGGTCGACCTAATTTGTCAAAAATTGTTTTTCTGCCTTATTTTGAAAAAAATTCAAACTCAAACAACATTTTATTATATATATATTAAATACATGAAGAAACAAATATTAAAAGGAATATAAAATATCTCCTTAGATCCGATATATTAAAATTATTTTCTTGGTTCCCATGGAGAATATTTTCCGCTTCCGCCTTCATTTTTGTTGTAATTCCTATCCCATGAATTTTGTGTCCTCGATGACGATGAAATATTGAAACATGTGCTTTTTGATAAGCTAAATTTTCAAAGATATTTAGAGATACCGAATAGCCTTCTCTTTGTTGTGGTGTACCTGCAAAAAAAAATATAACATATATAGTTTTGGTACCCACTTACTTTGTTTGGGTCCATGAGTTAGATGGAAGGTAACCATACCCAAGAGGGTTTAATGGAACCTTTAAAGATAAAATTTTCATTATTAACTACTGAATCAAAATAATCATCAATATATTTTTCTCTGTTTTTCCAACTTACAGGAACCCAAATACTTAAGTAATCTCTATTGATATTCCTTTTCATACTTCTAGATATATTATACAGATCTCTAGTCATAGAAGTATTCGAATTTCTGTAATAATAGGATCTATGATGAGCATTAGTACTAGCAGTAATATTTTTATTGTACATGAAAGCATATCTAGTACTATTTCTAAAATTAGTTTTATTATATCCTAAACCACTTTTGTCATGTAAAGATCGAGATCTAGATAAAATCATATTTAAATCATTTTGACCTTTATTAAATTTTGCAAACTTATTTGCACATTTATCAAATTTATTTCCAAAGTCGCTATTGACATTTTCAAAAGAAATTTTGTTATTCTTTAAATCATCAATTTCCTTATTTAATTCAGAATTTTTCCTTTTTAAAGTACCATTCTCAGTTTTGAGACCTAAAATTTGAGATTCTGAATTATCTAAAGAAGATTGTAACTTTTCAAAATTTTCTTTTGAGTCAGAAATTTCATTTTGCAAAATATTATTATTCACCTTTAAGAACTCACATTCTTTAGATAGTTCTAAATTCTTTTCAGTTAAAGCTCCATTCTCTTTTTCAAGAGATGAAATTAAAGAACTAGAATTATTTAAAGAATCTTATAAAGATTAATTTCTATTTTGCAAAAGATCGATTTCCTTTAAAAGAACATTGTTATATTCTTTTAATTTGGAATTTTCTTGCTCGCAAATTTTTGACTTAGCTATAATGACAGTATTGAGTTTGCTCAAAGTTTTAAATTCTTTCAATAATTTCTCATGGTTCAACAAAAGATCTTTATATAAAGAATCTGTACATACCGATTGTGATCTGACTTTTGCCACGAGACATTTGTTTCCTTGCTCTCCTGATTCTGCTTTGTTGCTCTTCCATTTTCTAATGCCTTGACTAGATTTCTTTATTGCCATTTGTTCTAGGATGTTGTTACGATCTCCAGAACACCAGGCTCTGATACCAATTGAAAAGTCCGAGTGTGTGCGACTTGTGCAGGATCTATAATATGGCTATGCGGAATGTATGTGATAACTTAAGCTATTCAATAGTTATGCAGGTAAAAATTCGCAAACAAGATGTATATCACAAATAACTATAAATGCAGTAAAGTAAAGTAAAGTAGAGTAACGACACCAGGATTTTTATACTGGTTCGGACCTCCAGTCCTACGTCCAGTCCCGAAGCTCCTCTTCGGCTTTTCACTAAAAAACACCCTCGCTTCACCCGGAGGAACAGGTTCACAACTACTTGATTTACGGGCTACAAGTTTACCCACTTGATTTCACGGGCTACAAGCTTACCCACTTGATTTCACGGGCTACAAGCTTACCCACAAGACGATTACAAGAGTTTGACCTTGAATGTGTTCTTTCTTCAACACTGATTAGTCAATTATTGAGTACAACCTTCCTATAATCTTATCCTCAAGTATATGAATTGAATGCGAAGATTTGAAGGAAGTTAGTTGCTTGTTGAATCAAAATATGAGAAATATTATCAAGGATTCAATAAGTAACTTGAATTTGGGAGCTTTTTAGAATGCAAGAGTATTTAGAAAGTAAGATCAGAAATCAGAGCAAGAATCGGTGATTTGGATGAATGAAAGATGATGTATTTATAGCAAATGAGAAGGTATAATTATTAGTGAAAAGTTGCAATCAAAAGGAGTGATTTTTAATGAAGAGAAATGGATGCAACTTTTCAAGAAAGAAGATGACTCTTTATGAAATTCAAAAATAGGTCGACAGGAAAAATTAATAGGTTGACAGGTTTTTGACCGTTATTTCAAAAAACTGTTGACCTGTTAATTTTAACAGGTTGACCTGTTAAGTTTAAAAAGCTGTTGACCTGTTAAATTTAACAGGTTGACAGGTTTTTGTCAACATACATAAAAAATGAGTTTTCATGTATATTTTTGAAGAGAATAAGAAGTATGATTATTTGAGGATAGATTTTAACATAAATAACTCTAAATAACCATCTTCTAACCTATAAAACATTGAATCTTCTTTTTGTCGATCATGAAGCTCCTTCTTGTCATTAATCAAAATAAGCATTGAAACCATTGACTCAACATTCTCCCCCTTTTTGATTGATGACAATATAGCTTAATATTTTAATCTTTATTGCTATCTCCCCCTGTATATAAGCTTTGTCTCCCTTTAAACATCTACATATCCATAATCTTAGCTCCATGTCATGATTTCCATTGATCTTTATTTTGTTGTTATCAATCGAAATTCTCATGTCTCAACAGCCTGCCTTCATTCGTTGTCGAATGATCACAATACAATCTGATGTTTCTCTTATCATCTCTGGCCCAAGTATCAACTTATCTCCGATTTCTAACCAACACGTCGGAGAGTTACACGGTCTTCCATACAACGCCTCGTATGGTGCCATCCCAATGCTCGATTGGTAACTGTTATTGTAGTCAAACTCAACTAAATGTAGATTGTCTTCCCATGATCCTCCGAAATCCAGTACACAAGCTCTTAGAAGATCTTCCAAAACTCGGTTGAATCTCTTAGTCCGACCATCAGTCTAGGGATGATAAGCCATACTCAAACACAACTCGGTTCCCAAAGCTTCTTGTAAACTTTTCCAAAATCCATTTGTGAATAATGGATTTCGATCACTAACTATGCTCTTCGGGATACCATGGAATCTGAATATCCATTTGATGTATAGCTCATCTAACTTTGATGTTGTCCTAGTTGATCTGACAGGAATAAAGCGCGAACTGAATAAAAGGGTTATAGAGTCACGAAGCATAATAAAAAAAAAATTGGATCAAATTTTCTAATTAATATTAATAAATATAAGTAAAGGATCTATGGATGAAGATAAAAAACATAAGTGCATTTCTAATCGTAACTAGATCATCAATTTTTGTCTTGTATATGCTAAGTTAAAGCCAAATAGCTAGAAAATGGTAGTTTTGGTTTACTAGAACCATCAGCATATTTTTTTAGCTCGGTGGAGACTAAATTAAATTCTTTTCCTCGGTCATCAAAAGGATCTCGGACGACTCACCAAAGCATGAAAGCCAGGATCTTTCAGAAAATGGGTTCCTATTTGAAAAGTGCATAACCGCATAGATAAGCTTACACTAACCCATCTTGGTCAAACGATCCACTATGACCCAAATCCCTTCATTTTCTACCCTATTTCTAGGTAGTCCATCGATAAAATCCATCGATTTTTGCTCCCACTTCCACGTAGGAACTTCTAATGGTCGAAGTAATCCACTCGGCTTCTTCTATTCAACTTTCACCAACTGACAGTTCATGCATTTTGAAATGAACTTTCCAACATCTCTCTTCATCCTTTCCCAGTAGCAAGATCACTTCATGTCAGGATACCTCTTATTACTTCTAGGATGGATCGTTAACTTCTAACGATGACATTCTCTCAGAACCTCATCTCTCAATCCATCGATATCGGGAACAACCAGTCTTCCTTTCTTACGAAGCCAACCATCTCGATCGACCTCGAAGTCCTTATCCTCTGGCTCCAAGTTCTAGATAATATTGACAAGCTTTTCGTCATGCTTTTGGGTCTTTCCAATCCTTTCAATGAGAGTAGGTCTTACCGACAAGCTTGCCAACATTTCAGGTTCCAACTTACATCGTGGCCTGAAATCAAATCCTGCCAAGAACTCTAGGCTTTTCTATTCCGATAAAATTTCTTCCAATCTTGCATATCTTCGACTCAACGCATATGCAACTGCGTTACCTTTACCTGGAGTATAGGCTACACCAAAATCATATGATGCTAAAAACTCTAACCGTCGTTGCTGCCAAAGATTCAAATCCTTTTGGGAGAAAACATACTTCAGCGACTTGTGTCCCGTGAGCAACTCGAATCAGAATCCCAGAAGGTAATGTTTCCACATATTCAGATCATGAGTTGGATAATTCCTTTCATGCGGCTTCAGTTGTCGACTCGCATATGCCACAACTTTGTCCTTCTTCATCAGCAGTGCTCCAAGCCCAGTACCGCATGCATCCGTATACACAACCATATCTTCATTCCCATTTGGAATGATCAACACAGAAGCACTCGTCAGTCTCTCCTTCAGGGGTCCAAAAGCTTGCACACATTTTGCCTCCCATGTGAACACCTAGTTCTTCTTTGTCAACCCTGTCAACGGTGCAGCTATCTTGGAGCAATCCTTGATAAACCTTCGGTAATAACCTGCCAAACCAAGGAAACTTCTTACATCCATCGCATTCTTAGGTCTATCCCAGTCCTGGATTGCTGCCACCTTAGCGGGATCAACCGCTACTCCCTTCCCAGAAACAACATGGCCTAAAAACCTCACTTCATTCTTCCAGAAGTGACATTTCGAAAAATTAGCCTTCAGCTGATGCTTTCGCAAGATTTCCAAAATAATTCGCAAGTACGTTTTGTGTTCTTCCTCATTCCGGGAGTAAATTAGAATACCATCCATGAAAACAAGCACGAATTTGTTCAACTGATCTCTAGAAACCCTATTCATAAGATCCACGAAATACGTTGGTGCGTTGGTCAACCCAAATGGCATCACCAACCATTCGAAGAAACTAGGTGAAGTCCTAAAAGCAGTCTTTGACACACTATCCTTCGCCACCCTCAATTGGTGGAATGTCGTTGCCAAATCCATTTGAGAAAACACTTTGGCCTCGTGAAGCTAATCGAACAAGTCATCAATCCTCAGCAACAGATACTTGTTCTTCTTGGTCACTTTGTTCAGCTTACGATAATTCACACGTAATCTCAACGAGCCATCTGCCATGGTTGCAAACACAACAGGTGCACCCCATTCAGATACAGTTCTATGAATGAATCCTTTTCCTAAAAGGTCACGAACTTGCACCTCTAATATTGTTGTTCCTTAGACACCATTCGCCTAAGAGGCATAACGATAGGTCTAACGCCCTCGACCAAATTGATTCTGAACTCAATATCATGATGCGGCGGCAAGCCTTTGACTTCTTCAAAGACATCCTCAAACTCATTAGCGATCAGCACAGAGGAAAAGTCTTCCTGTGAAATCAAGAAAATATGAAAAGCTCACGAAGATACCATCTTCGGGCTTACATTGAATCAAAACCTTTTGCCCTTCCACATCCCCGACTCTTACCTCGAGCTTCTCACAATTCACTCTTGCCGCATACCTCTTGAACCAATCCATGCCCAAAATAATCCCAAACCCAGTGAAGTTCAAAATAAAGCAATCACACACAAAAGACCAACCATGACTCGATAATACTAGACCATGACAAAGCATACAAAAACTCGACGAACCCCCAACTGGATTGGTCATGATCAATGGTCTATCACAAATCTCGGGTTCCAAACCCAAGGGCACACAAGCTAATTACAAATGAAAGAATGTGATGCTACAATATCAAACAACACTCGAAACGAAACACCTCTTACTGAAAGAGTACCTTGAATGACGATACCCTTTCTTTTCTCTTCAGCAGTAGGAGCCCTCGAAGATGATGGCACGACTTCCAAAGCATAATCCTTTACAACCTGCTTTCCCTTCACCGATTCTGGACAGTCCTTCTTCTCATGTCCAGAATTTCCACACTTGAAGCACTTCTTCTCAGCCATGGGATTCTTGCGCTCATTCGAAATGACCCTTCTGTTGGCAGTTATAGAAAACCACATCACTCTTTGGCTTCTTTTTGCTATCCTTTCCCTTCTGCTGTTGCTGCTTCCTCTTTTTATTATTATTACCACCAAACTGTGGTTTTTGTGCCTCCTTGGTTGCAGCAACAATAGTTCCTTCCTTTGGAAACAAGCTTTCATGTCTCACAGCTTTTTCCATAATCTTCTCATATGGATTGTCAAGATGATCCACAAAATGTCACCCAATGTAGGTATCCAAACCCATCACAAACTTCTCGTTCAGAACTTCTGATAAGGAGAATCAATGTACGAACGAGCATATTTTGACAAAGCCTCGAAGTCAGAAATAAAATCAAGCACTGGTTGACCATTCTGTTTCAGCTCCATAAACTTTTTGAACAGAACAGACTTCTGAGCAGTAGAGATAAACTTCGTTTTGAACTTGACTTGGACTGTTCCCATGTGACCTCCTCTTCTGGAGTCTCAAGCGTAACGAAGTTCCATCAGTCCATGGCTCTACGTTGTAGCTGCCTCAATGCAAACTTTCTCCTAGTTGCATCATCTATGCCTAAGTCACCAAAGATCCATATGCAAGCATCCATCCATCTCTGAACCTCTTCAGTCAGCTCTATCACTTTAAATGTCTTTTCTCCAAGAGAAGTGAAGTCTTTGCATAGCTTCGCGAAATCCACATCTCTTGGAACCTGCACTTGAACTTCTACATCAACCGCGGCTGCTCATGGAGCAAGTACCCTTCTCATGACCGCTGCCATCATGGCTTCAAACATGGCTGGGTAGTCTGGTGCACCGCCATTGCCCCCTCCAGGAATAGCCTCCACCCTAGCAGTGTGTCTTGATGATCCACGACTCATTCTAAATCTGTAATATAGAATGATTATCCATCTTCGAGAAATACTGCAAATGGAGTTCAAATGCTATTATACTATATACTACTATATAGTATGCATCCATCAAAAATCTACAACTATGTCTCTCTTACGTAAGTACGTCCTCGAACTTTGGCTAAAATCGTTAACCAGAGCTCTGATACCAGATGTGACGACCGCCCATAACCTCTGCACTTAACAAAAGGAATAATACGCTGAAAGGTGTGCCAGGTAGCCATGGACGATCATCAAGGTAGGTAAACATATGCAGAACCTGTTGTAGAACCCACAACACAATGATAAAATATAATAGAACATATACAGCAGGTAGAAATAGTGAAGCATCACATAGCAGAAATCCAAACTTTCATATCATCCTGAAAATATCCATACGAGTTTGGAATACACTTTAGAAGTCTGTACATAAAGCCTCACTATATAACCCTCAAAGAATGCATCAAATAGAACAACAACAGAAGCATCCAATATGTATAGTAGTAAACAAAATACGCAAGCCTCCAGCTCGTCTTCGATCAACAGCTCCATCCACTAAGATCTACCATTTACAACCTGCTACTCAGTCTGCCCATGCACAACACCATAGATGAACAACCCAAGGTAATAAGAGGAAACAAAAAACCTTGAGTCAGACAACAGTCATAGTGAGCGATGAAATAACTATCTAACATCATTAATGAAGTATATGAGAATAGGTAGATAAATCAACCAAATCTACCAACATCACCAGAGAAGAAACCCCAAACTTGTCATCCCCACATCCGACAGTGATAGCCTTTACAACAAGCAAAAGCATATAAGCAGTAGCAATCATAGCAACTAGTTCCCACATAAACCGCCCTAATCGAGATCAACATCCCTTAAGAACAAGCCCCGAAGGCCGAAACCAACATCGGACAAGCACCCAAGAGATATCTCCTTTGAAAGGAAGATACAAGCAAAGAAAGCAATCATCCATTACTATGGCTATCACCGCCAAATCCTACTTCGAAACCATCGTTAATCGTATAACGACCAACCTTGCCATATGTCAAGGGCTAATGGTAACCCTAGTTCTAGCAAAAACTTCATATGCCTTTCAACGATATGTATCTCTAGGCCTTTCAACGATACCCAGGGTACTCAACCAGCAACTTTTAGACGTCTCTATTATACCCTTGCTTTGAGTCCTCTAGAACCTACGACAACGATAATCTCTCGGCCTTCAATATCTCTAGTCGTCCTTCCTGATGGCTATTCTTAGCTCAAGCAACTTTCTCGAGCAACCATTATCCATCAACTCATAACCTTTGAGTTATCTTCATATTCATTGATTTTCAATGATCAAAGAACACTTCACGATGCTTCGGACATTCCTCCTTGAATTCTCGTCAAAGCTATAAACAACGTCGAGCCAAAAAAACATTATTTGGTCACTTATGTGATGGATCGCCCATGATCCATCCATGGATCGCCCATGATCCATCTCATGGATCGCTAGTGATCCATCCATGGATCGCTCATGATCCATCCATGGATTGCTCATGATCCATCTCTTGGATCACTGGTGATCCATCCATGGATCGCTTATGATCTATCCATGGATCGCTCATGATCTATCATGGATCACTGGAGATCCATCTTGCTAGAGATCCACCCTTTCTTGCGCAACAATCCATGCATCCATTCATCCAAAACTCTTCACCACCGGTCCATCATTTTCTGGGTGGCCCATTATTTTAGTGGTGATCCATCATTTTGCTGGTGATCCATTATTTTGTTGGTTATCCATCATTTTTAGCTGCGATCCATCCATTTCTTATGGAATAATCTAGGCGATCACTTACTTGCGATCCACGATCCACCAATACGAGCGATCCATGCCCAGATCCACTCTTTGCTATTCGAACCAAAGTATACTCAATCTAAATGGACCGATTTCAAACCAACATTCAATAGCATAATCAAGCAATCATCAAACAAGCACTAGCACAACAAATAATCATCAACAAATATATGAAATCCACTAAATCATGATAAAACAATAAACAAATCGATAAATGGATCTAAATTTGCATAAACATAGAACTAGCATATGAATTTACCATTATAATCTTGATTAGATACTATGGTGATCTGAATTAAAACCATTCTTACATCGATTAGATCTATGCAAAAACAACTTGAAATGATGAATATGAGATCAAACAACCCATATACTTGATTGAATCCGTGCGAGAGATGCTAATCACTCACCAAATCTTCAATCTAGCTTAAAAACAATGAAATATGAATCCAGACAACGAAGATCTATCTTCAAACATCTCAATTTGATACGATCTATCTTCGTTTGATGTAGATCTAGCACCCTTTGATGTAAATCTTCAATCTCTACTCGTAAATCTAGAATTTTAATGGTGGAAAGGTGGATTTGTTTGAGCAAGGATCAATCACAAGCTCAACCAAATGAGAGAATGAAGAAGTAACCCCCTCTCCATGTCCCTAACCCCCTATTTATAGCCTCCCACCAGCCGACTAATGGGCCTCCTCAAATCAGCCCATTAATAGCTTAAAACCTGAACTGAAAACTGTGAAACACTAAGAGAGCGATTTCTCCCAAGCCGCTGAACCAAATCTTTAATGTGACTACTCTACGGGATGGGAAACATCATTTTCTTTCTAATGAGACCGACCTCAGCACCTGATTCGATACGAGTCAAAAGTGATGTCCTGTACAAAACTGACAGGGAAAAAACAATCACAAATAAAATTGGTAAAACTCATGGACATGTCTCACATCCCCATAAACAACACATCAAAATATGAGAAAGATCCGACCCTCAGGGAATAAAAAAAAAATATTTTAGCATCCATCAGTACATAAAATGCGGGTCGTTACAGCAATGCCCTAGCAAGCAAGGACAAGGGGCAAGAACTTCTGGACAAGTACCTGCTTTAGAGGCTAGTGGACCTGATCAAGGTAGGAAAGTCATGGTTCAAGGTTTGATTTCTCTTTTTAACTATCATGTTAGAATCCTGTTTGATTCCAGTGCTTCACATTCATTTATATCTAGTTCTTTAGTAGATAGTCTACACCTTAATACCAGTAGAGTCTATGATCCTGTAGTGGTCTCAAACCCTATAGGAGGATCGACTCATTTATCCATGATGTGCAGGGGTTTGAGAATTTCTATTTTGAGTGTCGAGTTTGAATGTGACGCATACGTGTTGGGCTTTATAGGCAATGGTTTGATTCTAGGCATGGATTGGCTAGCCATATATGGTGTCATCCTTGATTGCAAAAAGAGAGTGGTTAGGATTTTTACTTGTCATGGTAGGACTCTCGAGATTTTCTGTGACCTACGGGGGTCGGTGATGCTCAGTTTACTAGAATCGCTTGATACTTCTGTTGACGACTTGCGATTTGTACCCATAGTTAGTGACTACCCAGATGTGTTTGAGGAGGTTAAGGGACTACCTCAAAGGCGTGAAATAGACTTCTGGATTTACTTAGTAGAGACTGCAAAGCCAGTTGTTTTACCAGTATGCCACATGTAGTCAGAAATATATTTATTTTGTCACTTTTACAGATTTGCCAATTAAGTCACATGCAGTCAGAAAAAATAGAAAATAAAGATCAAAATACTATGTATATACATATGAAGACTTGCAGATGAAGATCTCACGTCAAAATGCTTTTTGGACAAGAAAATAATTGGTAGAAAGGATATGCATATCACAAATCAATGAAGAATTGTCATGGACAGAAAAATATGTACTACTACTAAGGCAGAATGAGAGATTGTAGGCCAACAATGTATATAGAAAGTTGCAGTAAACCCATAAGGGCCTGGCGATGCTGCCTTTCTCATTTATTATATGCTTAATGGAAAAGATGTTCTTCCCACAATGTTTTATTAAGTGAATACGTCTACGCGTTTTATCTGTTAAGTATTCTCTAGTGTTTAATGCACATACTATGGGTTATTTTAAAAGTTGTAATGGTCTTAGACAAGGAAATCCAATCTCTGCCTATTTGTTCATCCTTGTTATGGAAGCGCTTACATTGAATTTTGAAAGACAGGCTACACTTAAAAATTTCATCCTTCACCCAGAATGCTCTAATCCTCAGATTACTTCCCTTGCATTTGTTGATGATTTGATCAACTTTACGAAACCATCCCGCAAATCCTTCTCATCCATAATGAAAACCCTATCCAAATTCCATGCTTTCTCTGTCCTACAACTAAACCATGAAAAATCTCAGATTTTTATTGCTGGTCTTGCCCCTGAAAATGTAGTTGAACGTCAAAGCATAACCAAAATGGGTCTGATGGATAACAACAGCACATATCTTGGTATACCTTTGGCCTCAAAACACATATCTGCCACTCAATGTATACCTATGTATGAGAAAATTACATCAATTTTGAATAGATGGGAAAATAGGTTCCTCTCCTACCCTGGTAGACTAGTTATTATCAATGCTGTAATTTTCACCATGGCAGTTTACTGGTGCAGAACTTTTCTCTTGCCTTTAAAACTGACAATTATGATAAGGAATGCTATGAGAAATTTTGTTTGGACGAGGACAATACACACAAATAAACTATCACCTATAGCCTACTGCAAATTAGAAATACCAAAATGGAAGGGAGGTCTGGGCATTAAGAGCATCAAAGTATGAAACTATGCAGCACTTTAGAAACATTATCACAACCTTGTCATTAGATCAAATACCTTATCGGTGAAATGGTGCCTAAACTATAGTTTGAAAGGAGAGAATATATGGACAACCCAGGCAAAAGAAGCTAGTAATTGGGTATGGAAAACAATGTTAAAGGTGTGCAACATAATTCTGCCTTACTCTATGTTGCAATTGGCTCATGATAGTACTGCTGGGTTCTAGACAACCCCTTGGATAAAGCCCAGATTGATACTTATTAATATGGCCCAGCATGCTGAAATAATGCTAAGTGGCATACCTATAAATGCTTGAGCCATTACATATATGAGAAATGGACATATAATCCTCCCATCTGCAAGTTGCCGTAACTTATCCAACATGTGGAGCATCTACAATATTCTATCCTATGAACTAAAAACACGGGATTCATATTACTGGACGGAAGACATGAAGCAACACAACACTGGTGTAGTGTACTATGCATTAATGGGTGGAAAGGAAATGGCCAAGATGCATTGGTTTAGAAGAATATGGAATAACAATACAAATGAGAGATTTAATTTCATCCTTTGGAAAGTAATACATAATGCTTTGCACACTCTTTCGAATTTGGCAGATAAGGGCATTCATGTTGACAACAGATGTTCCTTCTGTAGGTCATCTAATGAAGATGTTCAACACTTATATTTTGAATGTTCATACACTTGTTATATATGGAGGAAATTAAGAAATATGGGAGGCTTTGACGAGATGAGGCATGAAAGTACCGAGGAGTGGTATGCCATTTACAAGGCAAAAAGATGGAAAGAGGAAGATCCTTACATTATGCTGATAATGCTGAAATGCATGATAATGACTGTATGGATGGAGAGAAATCATAGGATATTCAATAGGAAATCGAGAACATGATTGCAACTCTTCAATGAAATTTGCAGCTACATCAAGAGATCCATTTTGCTATCCACATATTCTTACAGTTCTATTGTGTTAGAAAGATGGTGTTAACTCTTAGTCCCCTTCTTGTCTTTACCCAATTCATTTTCTTCTCTAATCACTGTATATTTATATTGTAAGACATCTTATTGATATAAATATAATGGTAGGGGCCATTCAACCCTGCTGATTTTGCCAAAAAAAGAAAGAGAAAAGGCCTAAATTTATTAGACTTAACTAAGACCCATTTGTGATTGTATTAAGGTTTAGGTTGGCTATCTATCCTTTAAATACACTTGTATTCTCATTGTAAAATTTTATCCAAGAATTGAGAGTTTTTCTTTTCTTTTCTATACCTCTCTTAGGTCTAGTAAATTTGTACCATTTATTCAATTAGATTTGGTAGAGCACAGTTTGCTATTGCATTTAGTTTTACCATTAGTGATTGACCGTCTGATTAGATTCAACGGTAATCCTAATTTTACTTTCCTGTTTGTTTATTTCTTTTCTACAGTTTTTATTTCAGTATTCTATTTATTTTTCTATCATTGAATATATTATATATCCGATTAGATTCGAATATGTAGTAAATTCAATTGCAATTTTAATTTGATTCAATTGATAATTGTGATTTGGTCGTCAGTTCAATTAGATTTATTCTGGATCAAATTGCAATTTCAATTTTTATCGTTTTCAATCAAATCCGCCAAATTCGTCTAACTCGCCCATGAAATATATAAATAATAAATTTTATTTTTTCTCCTTGTATTCTACCTGCATACTACACGCCTGTGCACTTGCATTAATTTATAATAAATTTGCGCTTTTCTATTCCATAGGAAAGTGTCAAACATGTGCCATATGTTATAAAAATTTCTCTTTTTCCCTTAATGTTTTATTATACTATATATGTATACAATCAATGAACAATCATTTATTTAGATCATAACAAATGGAGATAAGTAATACATATCATTCTACCTATAGGTATTCACATAGATGATAATAACTGATAATTGTTAAACTTACCAACATGTTAGTAAAATAATTAACATTTTGTAACCTATATAATTTTTTCGAAAAGCATTTACTTATTTATACAAGATTGTGAAACATACTATTCTATATTCTTATATACTTGATTATACTATATATGTATATAATCAATGAATAATGATTTATTTAGATCACAACAAATGGAGATTAGTAATACTTATCATTCTACCTATATGTATTCACATACATGATAATAACTGATAATTGTTAAACTTATCAGCATGCTAGTAAACTAATTAATATTTTGTAACCTATATACTTTTTACAAAAAGCATTTACTCATTTATACAAAAATTGTAAAACATACTATTCTATATTCTTATATATTCAATTTATGCAGTAAAAACTGTTTTAACCAAGCTATCATTACACAAAAGGAATTATACTGACCATAATTTACATTTCAACAAAGGTAATTTGTCACCGTTGCATTTCTAGATTTAATTCACTATGGCTAAAGTATATCTCCAACCAACGTCATATTTAAACCACTTTATATTCAAAGAAAAATTTAATAGAATGAGGTTATTGTCAAACTCTAGAACGATTCAAAAAAAATCAAGAGAAAAAATTGAACTTACATTACAGTTCGTTCATTATATTTCTTACTTGTTAATATTTTGAAAATCTATTCAATGCCATTTTCCAAAATCCTTACTTTTCTTCGATCTCCACTTGCATAGTCATCATCATAATCGATAAACCTTTGCTCTAAACCTAAATAGGAATTTTACTTTAAAGTTGTTGGAAAATTGATGAGTAGGAACAAAGGAAAAGAGGGTGATATATGATTTGTGTCGTGGATGAGGTCACTGTCTGGAGAGAAAATTTTGATATAATTATGATGCAACCAATAATTGTTGTATGATCCTCAAGGTTAACATAGCCATCATTCAAACATGTGCACTCAAAGTTGAAGAATTAGATATTTGTAGAAGGCACTGCCTATGACTTTAGGTATGTTGATAGAAAAATTTAGTTTTGGAGAATATTGAAGGGAAGAAAAAGAAGATTATTCTTTACAAAAATTTTGACTTCTTTTAGAAGAGAGAAATAAACGAGAATGAAATTAACATGAAATTTACTTTTTTTTCTCTAACTTATCAATCTCAATAAATAAGCTCCTTTAAAAATGTATTCTCATTAATACAGAATGTGAGGGAGTCAAAACAAACATACATCGCTTTTCTCTTTTATAAGCTCATAAATTAAAATTGATATTCTCCATCAAATACAACATTTTCTTATCAGTGAGGAATGCTAAATGACAAACAACAAAAGACTTTGCTTTTGTTTTAATTATCCTATTTATACACACACACATACAACATTCAAGTTATAACTAATCATACCATTTCAATTTCAATTCCTTTTATATAATTTTATAATTCTTTTCCTTACAAAATGAAGGCCTTGAAAATTTTCATCTTGGATTGTTAACGAAAAATCGAAGTGCCTTAAGTAATCATTTAAGGACATCACATTTTGTGCTAGGGGTATCTTCACTACAATTATCCTTCGAATGCAATTTTGATTTTTCTTAGACTACTACTGGAACTAAGCAATTTTTGGTTAGACCAAATAAACCAACCATACATATTCATTTTGATCGGTTTGGTTTGCTTTTGTTTTGAAACTTGATTGGTTTACAATCAGTTCGTAAAACAATTTACTTTGGTTATCGGTTTAGCCAAGTTAACTAAATTTTACTTTTCCAAAATTAATAATTTGTTTAGATTAGTTTAACGATGTGAACAATTTTTTTTATATATATGCGTCAAAATCACTAATAGATATCATAGGAATGTTAAATAAGATATAATGCTTTAATCGTACATTTGGGTTTTATTTCAAATTACACTAAATATTCTAAACTTAATTTATAGATTGTTTCTAGTTCGATTAAATCCAATAACCCATCGAACGAATCAAACTTAATTTCGATGGTTTGATTTTCATTTAAGTGATATTGATAACACACCAAAAATTATTAAGGGGGAACACATTAGAAAACATAAATCCTACATCCCAACATTTTTTTTTCTTCTCATTTTCGATGGCTCTTTGTTCAATTTAAACGTCAAACTCAACCACGCTTCCGTTGAATTTGATGGACAAATACAATAAAACCTTGTCGAAATTACGCCTGTTCTCTTATTATCAAGGGTGTTACTATTCACACCCCGGTTTACACTTCCGACAACCTTTATAAATTTAGTACAAACGAATATTTTTTATATTCTTGTGGCAACCATATATTATTCCTTCACTCAGTTATTCACCACTGTGCTTCTCCTAAAAAAACACGTACTTTTCTACAATTTCAAATCTTAAATCTTAACAAAAGCAGATATTCTTTTGTGCCTAACAGAGATTGAAGATGAAGATGAAAAAGAGGTTAGAATTGCTTGATTTTTATTCTTTTCTCTGATGTTATAGAACATGTTGTTAGTTTTTTTTAATGGTTAGAGTTTTCCATTGCGTCTTATGATATTTTTTCCGGCTCCATTGGAAATTTCAAACTTGGAGGACAATAAATTTGACAATGTTGTAATAGAGAATGAAATGTAAGTTTTGAATTGTAGGGTTTTTATCCGTACAACTTACGCATCTTCTTTTACAAATCGATAAATTAACTTTATTTGTCGTTTGATTGATGGAGTATTTAAATGACGATAAATTGGATGATAAACATGATGTTATGATAATATCATGCAAGATGTTCAATCAAATGACTCAAAAGGCATAAATGTTGATTTGATGAATCATTTCACAACCGACGAAGTACTCATTTATAAAAATTAAAATTTCTGATGTGTTATGAAAAGGTGTTGGTGACCTCTCCATTTTTACATTATTAATTTAGACGGTGATCAGCAGAGGAAAATTGAAAATATTGGAGTGCTTTTAGTTTTGGTGACCGGAAGTGTAAACCGGGGTATGAATAGTAACACCCATTATCAAAGTGGTGTGTAAACAGTTCTCCCCGCTTTTACATGTTCTAGTTTGGTTAAACGATTTTCATTGGATAAAAGCAAACTTACCAAATATCCACCTTAGCTGGAACAACGCATCCGTAGACCTAACGTATCCGTAAATCTAAACTGGAGCCTAAGCTCTTTTAGTCTCTCCTTGAATAATCTCGCTTTATTTTCTGAAAATCCCAAGATTAATATATAATAACAATCACTACAAGCTGATTTCGAATCGACAGATTTCCAGTTTCGAACTTAAATTAGTGCAAGAATGTCGTTGGTTGCAGTAGCACACGATTACATTGAAAGAATGCTTCAAGATATTTCCGGCATGAAAGCTTTAATCCTGGATTCTCAAACTGTACGTTCGCATTCGATTATTTTATGATTTGGGTCTTGTTTGATCTCGAATTTACGAATATGTTTGTATCTTATGTTTTCAAGTTGATTGTTGTTAGTTTTGTTTTTATTTGAGATCTGAATATTTTTAATTTAGCAATAAACTAGTTTTCTAGTACGAATTAACAATTACGTGCTTTTGTTAGGATTTCAGTATACTTTAACAATACCCAATTGTGAAACTCTAGATCTGAAATGTAACCATATTGATTTAATCGAGAACAAATCAGAAAATAGATAACTTGATTAGCGGAAGCGTACCTGAATCTATATTTAATCAGTGCAATACTTGAATCCGTAGTCGGTTGTTAAACGAGAAGATGAATTAGGTTTGGTCTTCCAAATTGACATAAACCCTAGATCTGAAATCAGCTCTCCGTAGAAGAGGTTAGAGAGTTGCTAAGGCTTGTGTAATTCGGGGACCATAACCCTTTATTTATAGAGTTGGCATTTTGTAATTCGGCCCTTCAACAAATTATAAAATGCCTCGGTATCAACACATTAGGCTCATGATAACTTAAACTTTAAGCCTATTAATTCTAATAAAAATTTAGATCACTTTAATTAGGCTTTACACCAAAATAGCATAACACATTTTATTTTACATATGTGACCCAATTGTCGAAATATTCCAACAATCTCCCCCTGGGCCACATATGAAATAACCTTAAAATGTGTTTAACTTTATGAGCTCCAAAATTTGCTATTTATAACATACGGTGTATCTGAAACAATCTCGTCCATTAATTGGGTTGACAAAGGATCAAAGCGGCATTCGTTACATTTATCGTAACTAAACCCATCAATGGTCACATATATCAATACAATTAAACGACATAGACCAATCATGGATGTGTAGCATGGAAATTACATGAAATGTGATCTATACATGTCTATTTCCAACTGGTCCTTCTTTAGTGAGATCAAATGTTTAATATTTAAACAACTTGAGTGCAAAGAAAAATTCATTACTTTATTTCTGATCAGAAAAAGAACTTGATATACATATATCTGTAACTGAAGTATAGAGCAATGAGTCATATGACAATACCAAATACAAACTCCCCCTGAACCAAAATATCCTTACATAAAAGTTACACCAACTGAGCTACATGCTCATGAAAGACCTTAGGTGATAACCTTTTGGTAAGCGGATCCGCCATAATGGAGTTTGTCTAAGTGTGCTCTATGAATTACAATACATTTTGCACTCTTCCCTTATTGGAAAATAATATATTCTTTACTGTCACAATATTACTTGGTCTTTCAATTCTTTATCTATAACTGGAGTATTGTGACAAAATTTCATTATTATTTTCCATATTTGGATGTCTTATAATTAACCAAAGACGATATTTTCAAAATGGCGAAAACTATAAGTGCCTAAATGACACTTTTCCCTTATATAGTTTCACCCGTAAAATATATTATCATTGCTAGAAGTGGATCTTTTACAGTAATGACATCCAAAATATCCGGATCGTAATTCTTTATGATCTCCACCCGATCCGATCTTTTGTCTATGAGCATATAATCTTTTATTTTGTCTTTTAAAGATATATCATATATATCATAACCATTTTGGCTACTAAATCATTGATCCACTTTTAATATCAGTAAAGTATCTGCCAAATAATACACGCATATCCATATGTGTATATACATTAGTATGCATTAGAATTCACACTGCAAATGCATGAGAAATCTTTTGCATTTCTTTAATTTCAAGGATGGTAGCATTTATCTGTTTGGTAAAAGAAAAACAACTGAATCGCAGTTTACATACCAAATCTTTTAAGCATTTATCTTCCTAATTCTTTTGTAATAATCCAAATATCACTCCATGAACAATAATGGTGTATTTGAATCCCAAATACAAAAGACCAATCGATAAATGAGTTTCTTAAGTAGTTTCAACAATATCTCCATTGAGAAATATAACTTTAATCTTCATCAGATAATGCTCAAAAGTACAAACTGTAGTAAGCTCCAAAGTGATCGATTCAGAATCGTTTACTAAGACCAAAATGAAATATTCTTTAAAGAAAATAAAATTTCCTTTTAATAATAGCGATTTCAATAAAAGTGCCTTATAAAATTCAATATTACCCACTTGATCCCTTTTGGCTTTGAATAGTTATTCATAACCAATGATCTTATTACTTAAGTTAGAGGGAAATTTCAAACTTTATTATCCATATAGATTTATACTATATGTTCATTTCTTAAATCCACATTTTAAATTAGTACCTTACATAGATTGATGTAAGTCTGTAGCATCATCTTTATCAATCCATTATTTGTCTTTATGAAGAAATACTACACAATAATCTGAAATAGCATTTCTTCTCATTTAGGTGGATTTCCTTAGTGATCTTGCATCTTTGAGGTTGTTGAGTTTGTTTTCTTGAAGCAGTATCCTTAGCTTAAAGAAAAATTATCTTCAACATCGTCTTATTATGGTTCTTAATTTACTTCTTCTTAATAAAAGAAAACAAATCTTAAACTTTAAGCGAAGAAGCAACCGCAGTTGAATCAAAGATAATGATTCTCTTTAAAGACAATGGTATTACTTTATTTCTCCCCCCAAACTCAACATCCTCAAAAAACTATTGCATTTCCCGCTTTAAAACTTTTCCTTAGTGTGGGTTCATAAAAAATTATAAACTTTAAATAGCTTAGAATATCAATAAGGTATTTTCTATCTTTATGATATCTCAATCTATAACTCCTTAGTAAACTGAAACAAAAATTATATTAGTCATCAAAACAAAATTTGAGATATCATTACATAAGTTATTTAGCATAAGTAGCCATAACTTATATGAGCTTCAATTACATAAGATTTTGAATTTATTCATAAATTAACATTACTATTTCTTGATGAACAATAATAACCTAATATGTTAACATTAGAAATATAAAACTGAAATCTATCTAAATGACAGCATAAAAAATATATCAAATAAATCCAAAAATTGACTTAAATCTCAATAATAACTTTAAAATATCAAGTATATTTTACTTTATATGTCTGTATATCTCATTAAAGAAACAACTAAAAAAAAATATCCGTATGTTATTTCTTTTCTTTGAGATACTTAGCGACTTCTTAATCCTTATTCATACATTTATTTACAATGTATATCAAATGAGTACTTTTCAATCATAAAAAACTTCAATCTCTATTTTAATTACCAAAGCGCTAAATTAGCCCAATAAGATAACATATTATTCTTAAAATAATTTTAATCTTTAAATGAATATACTGAAGATAGCACCAAAAATAACGATAACTTGAGCGTCTTTAGCTTTTGAAGCAATTTTTTTTTCTTTTCGTATAGTACTCATTTATATTTCTTTTACTTTGACTTTATGTAATCAAGCACCACAAAGAGTGCTTGATTTCCCTTACTGTTTTTTTACAAAAACCGTTTTCATTCTCAATAGATAACTTATACAAAATTAGTTATCGTTACCTATAGCACATCCTTGAAAACTTCTAAAGTATTTACTTAATGATCATTTAACTCTTGCCTTTGAATTCTATCACCTTTCAATATTCTTCATAACATTATAAGAATATTTAACCACAGTAGGGTTGGCTGTAACCCTCTTAGTTACAAGAGTTAAATCTATAAAGTCAAGAACAAATAACATGCTCTCATACAAATCCTTATATTTATCCCAAAACAAGATGGAAATATTCTTTAAATTGACAGATAATTCAGTTAAATTAGCTAAAAATGAACAAAAAATAAAATGAAGATTGATCGTATATGCTCATAGTCAAATATCAACCATAGTAAATTCAAATAATTGGTAAGTCTCTTCTCAAGATACCTAGTACACATTAATATCAAGTCTTTGGACAGTAATATTAACTGTAAGTGGTACTCTTGTTGTAATGATCAAACACTGACAATAAATTCAAGTCAAATAACAACCTTCCTTTGGGCCGATTAATTATTTACTCGAAAAAACTTTATAATTGTCACGTATTTATCATCACACATGTGTAAGTGATTCGGCCAAACATTAGCCTTCCTTTGGGCCGACTAATATTCGCATGAATAACTACACACAAATATTAAACATTTTCATGAACCACCAAAATATAGAGGTCACTTTGGTGACATATTATTTTAAAGTTAATTCACTATTAATGTAAAATATTTACAGCTGTAAAGAGACGCCAAAATTATATTTGAATTTATCCTTAATATATGTGCAATATATTTTGAGAGTTATAAAACACTCTCAATGCTTTAGGTCTATATGACATCTGAAAAACTCAAAATTATAATAATAGCATAACGAGTTTTAGTCATAGTTGTCATAATCTGTTGCTTTAGGTATGTAGTTACATTCATGATATTTCCTTAATAAATATGATATAAGACATCATAAATAAATCACGATATCATAGATGAATGTCATGATCAATTACCACATAATATTATGTGTAAATAACTTAATAAATATCATACTGAATAACCTGAATGACTGAAGTAACCATGATGTATATCCGAAGCATAATATAACATGTGCCTTTTTATACTGTCTACCGAACCAAACAAAAAAAAAACTTTTTTTTTTTTAAAACTATAGAAGTTACTGTAGTTTGACCATATTAAAGTAACCTATTAATCATCATCCTAAAACGTAGGTGAAATGGTCAAAGATTCAAACATGATAGCTAATTAGATTAAGCAACACAAATGCAAAATTTTATATACCAATCCCAAAAGACATAAAATAAAAGCATCATGACAGGTTACCGAAGCATCATACACATGCCATGAAACATTATTTGCATATGAAAAATAAGTTAATGTGACATGTCCTACATCCATACAATAAGCAATAATTGTTCCAAACAGTACACATGGTATATATAAAAAAAAAACTTTTTTTTTAAAGCCCGTAAGGATAGCATGAGATTCGCTCATTAGAGCTTCCGAAACTTTATGCATAAAACGGGTTCAAGACTTGGTCAAAACAAATAATATAGTACAATATATGACACCAGAAGTATATAACAATAGACCGGCGGCTGCAGAATGCAACTTATAACTAGACGTAATAAACATATGTTTTTGATATATTTTTAAACAAAAAACCAGAACCCGTTGAATTAACATATTGACAAACTATATTATATTAACATTATTCATGCTGGATCCATAGAACCAATGAAAGAACGTGAAGGAGATAATAGATCTGAATCAATATAGATCTAAAACTTAAACTAAAATTTTTTTTTTTTTTTTTAATATTATTAGCCGTAGTAAATAAAGTCAACCTGTTGTGAAATGAAAACATAACATATAAGCCGTATGAATTGAAAACACAATTCAACCTTTGTTCTGAAATGGCAAAACATGTATAAAAGAAAAAAAAAAACAAAATTTTCCCAATAGAATCAATAATGGTTGGCTCCGATACCACTTGTTAGGATTTCAATATACTTTAACAATATCCAATCGTGAAACACTAGATCCAAATATGTAACCATATTGATTTAATTGAGAACAAATCAGAAAATAAATAACTTGATTAGCGGAAGCGTACCTGAATCTGTATTTAATCAGTGCAATACCTGAATCCGTAGTCGGCTGTTAAACGAGAAGATGAATTAGGTTTGGTCTTCCAAATTGACACAAACCCTAGATCTGAAATCAGCTCTCCGTAGAAGAGGTTAGAGAGTTGCTAAGGCTTGTGTAATTCGGGGACCATAACCCTTTATTTATAGAGTTGGCATTTTGTAATTCGGCCCTTCAACAAATTATAAAATGCCCCGGTATCAACACATTAGGTCCATGATAACTTAATCTTTAAGCCTATTAATTCTAATAAAAATTTAGATCACTTTAATTAGGCTTTACACCAAAATAGCATAACACATTTTATTTTACATATGTGACCCAATTGTCGAAATATTCCAACAGCTTTAGGCTTTTCACCGTTAATTGCTGTTACACACAGGGAAAATTATATGAATACGAGCGGCAATGGAGTTTAAAGAAGATGCACGCAACAATAGCTTGCAATTCCATAAACGTACAGACATGTTGCATATCGTGAATTGTTTTTTAGGTGCAGTTGAAATGAGATTTTGCTAGGGTAGTATTTCTTTGAAATTGAAGAATTGGCTGATTTATTTCTTTGTCCATTCTCGTATCCATGTGCTTGGAATGATCGGTGTAGTCGCAGTAGAACTTTCTGCAATTTTTGAAGGACAACAAGAAAGTTTTGCATAGGTTTACTGAGAGATTGTGTAGTAGTAGTTTCAAGTGCTAGAAGTAAGAATGTGTAGTGGTAATGTATTTATGTCAATGCGGTTTACTGAGAGATTGTGTAGTAATAGTTTCAAGTGCTAGAAGTAAGAATGTTTAGTGGTAATGTATTTATGTCAATGCTTAAGCTTAGCTAAGATACACTTCTTTATCTAAATTGATAAGAATCTAGAGTATTAGACCTGTTTTTGGAATATAAGGGCAACACTGTATATAGTAATAATGTTATAGCACTTCAAATTTTTGTACTTTGAGATGAATCTGTTATTTCATAGGAATGAAAAAGGGAAATTAAAATTTATTTAATATATAATTCTCACAGTGCCGTACATCAGATATATCATTCATCTATATTATTTATATCACTCATTAATGCAGGTTCTTTTCCAAAGATAAGGCAGTATGAACTATACCTTCATTTTTCTATTTTTTTTTTTTTTTTTAAATTTGGTACGTAGATGGTAGTACGTATTATAACTTGCCATAGGTAGTATACAGTAGTAACAGTATACTACAAGTCAATATATGTTTGAATCATGCTATGCAACGACGACTTCTCGCACTTGAGTCGAGTGATCGTACCACTGTGACAGTGTCACTAGTTATGAACTACACTTATATAGTATGTGGAAAAAGATCAACACCTTAGCAGAAGTTTTTAACACCACCTTCGTCTTCAACCTCATTGTCTTCAAACTCATTTTCCGTCAAATATATTCACATCATAATTATTCTTCTCCTTTCGTGCAGTCATGACCTTAACAATTTTCAGCGATTTCAAAGCTCTGATACCATATATGTTAGGACTTTATAGGCCAAAACTTTAATTTTGCGGTATAAAACAACACGAACTGTTTAAATCAACAATTAAAAGACCGGAAAATCTCACACAACAATTGTAATAAATTCAAGTCTAAACAAAACAACACAAGTTTGAACCTAATCTTTCTTTATCATTCATTTTTAATAGATACAAGAGAAATTAGAACTAAATAGAGATTTGCTACAATATAAGAAACATGGATTTTTATTCTTTATTTGAATTAGAATAGAAACTAATTAGATGTATTGTGGACTAAGTTTGTACATTTACTGGATATATTTCCCAATAGCCTCCAACTTCAATTTATTAGGGAATATTGCGTTAGAATACCTAATAATACATTATACATAATTAATTGACCAATTGAGTTAATCAGTTAATTCTTTTCTTTTCTTCCCTCATACTCCATAACTAAATTTTTGATCCAAAATGCTACGTCGACCGCAACTGCAGAAGTCAAATAGTATGGCAACTACTGCAACCCTTGATTCTTTTTTCCCCTGTGAGTTTCTACCGTCCATCCTAACATCCGGTGAATTTAGCTGCTTTTATTTCGGTCGCTCTAGCATCATCCTTTTTTGATTAATTGGATTTCTTCTTCTTCAATTTGGCTAGCAATTTTCTCATAATTGAATTGTAAAATTTAACAATTATGTGGATGTATCATGTATGAATGGGTATTATGCTGTCACACAGCAGTGCAGAGCAAGAAGTTTTAAAGTTTCAAGGCATAGAGACCGGTATGGGGAAAGGTATTATTTGTTGAAGTAAGAACTGATTTGGATAATGTTAATAAGGATAATTGCAAAATTTATAATATGTTGAATTATATGGGGAAGTTTTATTTCTTTATTTAAACTTGTTTTGATATAACTACCCCCTCATAGTATCCCTCTTCCCATTGTTTGAGGAACGACTTTTCCTCTTCAACAATAAATTGTGTTTCTTCATCCGCAGTCAGATGCCATGTCTCCTCCACACCCGCCATGGTTCTTTCATTTTGACTCCTTCAATCTCAGTCTCTCTTCATCTCTCTTGTATTTTGCTCCAAAAATCACAAATATTTATTTTGATTTGGCATAGGAGATTGAAATTTAGGAGATGAACACAAAATTTTATTAACGAGATATCTCCCATAATCTTCAATCTTGAACAACTATTTTATTAAATTAAAAGAGAAATTAATTTTTGAGAGATCAAGATTTAGAAGATCAACTGATAAAGAGGATTTTGGCGGGTGGTAAAATAATACGATAAAGAGAAATGGAGCATGGTAATCATAGTTATGAATGGCGCGCTATGGCGCGCGGTGCGACATTTGCGCCATTTCTGCTTGCGGCGCGGCGCATATGAGAAGGCGCACCAAATGGCGCAAAAGGCGCGCGGCGCACCAAATGGCGCAAAAGGCGCGCGGCGCAAAAAAGGCGCACGGCGCATAATGGCGCCTTTTGTTTTTTATTTTGTTTTTTGTATACAAACATATCTATTAGCAGGTAAATCAAATATATATCATATGTATATACAAACAATTCTACAAATTGCTGCATGCGTACACAGTAGTATGTTGACTTTGTAATTGGTGCATACAAATATTTAGCATACAGTGAGTATGCATTCCTATGCTCCCTGCTGCATACAGTAAGTCTACATACAAATTGCTGCATGCTACAAAAGTAGTGCATCAACTAATGTTTTAGACCAGAACTTTTGGAAAATATGATTGTTGAATCGGATTCGGATTTCTAGTTTATTAGTAATATATATTGTTATTTTGGATTTTGAAAACTATTATGCTTGAAATTCTATGTTAATGATGTCAAATATGATGATGTTTCTTTTTGCAAAATTGTAAAAACTTTGATTACATATGTTTTAGCAAAAAATACTAAACTTTTAAATTTGTTGTTATATGTTAAATTAAAAAATAAACATGCGCAGTAAATCAGAAAGGCGCACGCCATTTGCCGCGCCGTGCCCCAAGGCTTCAGACTGATGTTGTGCTTTTTTGCGCCGTGCGCCATTAATAACTATGATTATAATCTTTGAATACTTCATTAGCTATAGGCGCAATGGCATGACTGAAGATATCATTTCTCTGACATGTTGTTTCAAACACCTATTTATATTTAGTAAATTAGGACACACTCTGATCTAGATGAAACAAATACAAATAATATATATGGACATTCGGGAACTTGTTAGCTTTGGAAATCCGTATTACCTTGTCAAATACAGATGTGCTATCAATCTGCTTGTTGCCACTGTTTTGCATGGTAGAGACTTTCGTTTATTTCCGCTGCAAGCTATGTCGTTAGGTGTTGTTCCCAGTCTCATCTCTTTATTGTTTAAGGGCCAGGTGTTAAGATTAATTTAAAATGAAAGCACAACTAGTAAAATGCTAATTAACTGGCATTCTTCAATGAAAATTGGTCATTTAGAATGAATACCGAATGTTTTGTCTAAATTGAAAATTTTATGATAAACAATAATAATCAAGCTCTGTTAAATGGAATAATTGAGTATGATTACTAAATTTGGTTTCATTGTAACTAAAATGAATCGGTAAATTAGTTCAGAAATAACAGTAATAAATTTGGTAAGCAGTGACCCTACTTTAGAAATAATTAACACAAATCATGTGAATTCTATTATAAAACATGAAACAGAGAAGTCAAAAGATTTTTTTTTAAAAAAAAATCCTTTTGAACTATCGAATTGAATTTCTTCATATGCAGATGGTTTAGGGTTGTTCCTTCAAGCGACGTCGACGGCGGCAGGCACCGAACATGAGGATCTGCATGCGGTGCGTGATGAGATACAAATTTTAAAAGGTCGGAAAGGATTGACAAGAATGTAAGAGGAGAAAGAAGCAGCGTGATTTGCGAATATCACTTGGGGAAATAATTTTGAGGCAGGCGATGTCGCAGGATTGACTATTGGTGATGAAGGACAAGCCGACTTTGGATCAGTGTGTTGAATCAGGCTATATAGTGTTTTGACTATGACCACTATACAAGTACATATATACATTCTCGACTAAACTTTATGTTGCAGGAAGATACTTTTGACGAACAGATTCAAGAGCACAAAACAAAGATCACATATATGATTATAAGATTCTGTGAGTCCTAGATTTATATGTTAAAGTCTTCCTTGATGATAACACACACAGTTTTAAAATATACATTTCTTTGATTATAAAATATGCAAGATATAGGCTGACAACATAAAACAGACGTCTGGTCTGATAATTTCAGACGTCTGTTTACTGAAACAAATTGTTTTCGAAATATAATATTCAGACGTCTGTTTTATATATTTCAGACGTCTGATTCTGAAAGGATGCGACTTCTACAAAAAGATACATCCATTTACTTTATAACTCTTGAGCAAAACTTTTCATGATTAGTTGCATCTTTCTACATACTATAAATAGAGGGAAGATTAACTATTCCAATCACCGATTTTTATTCTAATTCTCTCTATCTTATACAAAAGCTCTCTAAATTTTAAAGTAATCTATTTTCATACTCGAGACTTTTAAACTTCCATAATCCTTCACATACTTCACGATTATCATCAAGGAAAGGCTATAGGAAGGGTGTACTTAACATTCGACAATCCGTGTTATCAAGAACGCAAAAGAGTCAACAATTACTGTATTAGTGAAGACCTCTTCAGTGGTTGAGGCAAGAAATCCCGTTCAGTGGTTCGGGTAATTGTGAACCTATTCCTCCGGGTGAAGTGAGGGTTTTAGTGTTAGTGAAATTCCAGAAGTGAGTCTGCGACTGGACGTAGGACAGTGGTCCGAACCAGTATAAATCGACTGTGTGATTTACTGCTTACTACTGCTACTTTAGTATTCTACTTATACTCCATTCTATACGATCCTACCGCTGCATAGCCTCTTTCACAGTGACGTTGAATTATCGACAATGGATGGTGAAGGACATGCCAAAGGCGATAGCGAATCTTAGGTAGTCAGATGCAAGGAACTTTGAATCCGTAGCAATTTGAAGCAGGCGACATTCGAACTGATGCAGGAATAAGGGTTTTAATTGAGATTGGAGGATGACGCGGCGATAATCAGGAACAAATGTATTGGGGAAGAAAACTGCGTTAAAACACTGAGCGTGCTTTTTTGGCGTCGGACGAATTCTATTTCAACCCACAGTAGGCAAACCTCCATAACGGTCGGTTTGATAAATGTAAAATGATAAACTAATTTAAAAATAAAATATCTGTAGGGAATTAAGGAGAAGAGAGAAAACTCCTAAAATTAATGTAAAAGGTTTTGCTTTACTATAATTTAATAGATTAACAATCAACAATAGGAAAATATAAATAAAAATCTAAGAACCTTCATTTAATTTTTATCTTTCAATTGACCAACATAATGAGAGTGTGTATTTACATCTTCTAATTAAATTAATGGAAGTATATCTCACCTGACTTAAAAAAAGGGATATTTTTATTTATTTTACGAGTATGCTTCCTTGTTTTCTAGATTAGAAGGAAACAAAAGTCAATTAAACTTCTATGCATAATAACTTGTATGATTGTATGAGAACTAGTATTTGATCCTGTATTAACAATAAGTTATTTTGGATTTTGTCCTTAAAAAACAAGTAAACAAGTAATGCAAGGAGGCTGCTAGTGGCAATAAGTAAACAAGTAATGAATGCAAAGTTATATAGTGGCAACAAACCAACATTTTCAGATTATGTAGATTGATAGGTGGAAAAAAGCTATAAAAATAACATATGTTGCAAGATTATAGTTTTGCATTTAGAGATTGGTTTCGCTTCTCTAAAATCAGTTCTACATCGAAATGATTCTGGGATTTTGATTGAAAAATTCAGAGAGTTCAGTCAACCCCTCTGATTTTAAAGTGATTTTTGCCACTTTGTACTAAATTGTCATAAATACAAATCTCTGGGCATGAACCCTTCAATTAAGACATCTCTCTGTCTATATACCAAATTCAAAGTTGGTCACAAAATTACGGGACATGCCTCAAGGATGAAGATAAATTTTCTTTGTGAAGGATTATTTTTGTTTTTGCTCGAAAATTGTTTATAACATTACAAATGTACATAATGTTCATTGCAGTACTGATTTGCGTACTTATGTCGATTGCTCGCAGGTTCATAAAAGATTTGGAAGATGCACAGCGGCTGACGCGCTCCAACAGTGCAGTTTAATTGAATGCATGTTTGCTAAAAGATAATACAAACATATACAACCGATGCACTGAATAGCTGCCTATAACAGTAATTTACTCGGTATTCGTAGTAATTTTTCTAGCCGACCAAGTTAAATACCTAAATCACTGCTGTTCGATATGAGTTGTGTACTTAATTCTTACTATAATATAACATGTACAGTAAATGTTCCTTTGACCTTATCCAGAATTTTGTCATAACTGTAACTACATCATGTACTCGCTGGTTTGATTCTGTTGTATTGCTTGGTGAGTATGAGTTGACTGTGGAGCGATGAATTGTCATTGACTAGTGTTTGTTGTGTTAGGAATCAATCGAAGCCTAGTCTGCTTCTTGGGAATTAATTGAAACATAATTTGCTTCTCGCTAGGAATTAATCGAAAGCAAGTAGAGTTGTACATGATATTATGTTAATTCAATGTTAACTCCGCGATGAAGTGGTATACGAAGCAGGAAATCAACAAAATCTAGAAACTATAAAGGAACAGCTGGTATGAAACTGAACGAGATTTGAGGTAAGATTAGCAATTTAAAGGATTACTATTTAATGGATTAGCTGCTATCTTCGTCACCTCCGTTATCCTTCAAATCTTTGCACCTTCCAAAATTAACCTTAAAAACTCAGAACACAAATTAAATCAAATTTTATTTAACTTTTGTCCTTGACTCGTTAAAAACTCAATGCTTGGTTATGATTGTCACGTTTGAAGTTCAATAATGAACCCTATGAGGTGGAAGAGGTGAAAATTGATGGAGAATACAGTATGAACTTTTTAGGCGACGGCAAAGGTTAACGAAAGTGGATGGAAATCGATTGGATATGGGGATGGTGATTGTTGACGGAGGCAGCTGACAATGATGATAAAAGCAGTGATGATGATGATGATGGTGACAGAGACAACAATGCCGATGGTGAACTCGGACATGAAAGATGATGTGCAGCAGTATTGAACATGGAGAACTATGAGTTTGAATTTGAGGAAGAAGGTAGACTTTAAAACTTACGATGTTGTTTGCATGTAATATTATAGAAAATGAAGAATGAAACTTCGATAAAATGGATGTATATTATGTTAGAGTTAAGGATGTGCTCTATCGGTAATTGTTTTATTCATCAAAAAACTTAACCATTGTAACCTATGTGCTTTTTTTCCTTTTTCTTTTGATGTATGCATTTTTGCATTAATATACAAGTAGTGCTCTAAAAACATTAAACAAATATAAGTCGGAAACCCATAGGGAGAATTATCTAATGATTGCAGTTGCAAATGTGTTCTCAATCATGGGTACTTTCGTATACTAAAAATGCTAAAATTTACATGTTCTTAATTAACATGTTTCGAGAAGTAGATATCAATAAACTACCTAAGCTTAATGTATATAACTCTTCGTACGATAGATTGTGAATTATTTATAATCGTTGGGGATACCATGAAGTTACATACTTATGGTTGTTTGGTACAATCATAGAACGACTTGATGGGATTCTTGTATACGTTATAACCGCAACCAAGTCGAAATTAAGAAAATCTCATGTAACGATGTTCAGTGACATTCAAACTGGAGAGTATTATAGAACTTAAATGTCTAAATGACGTGCTTACTTCTGGTCAGTCACATGATATGATGCTCATGTAGTACCCGATGCACAACTTAAAGAAAAATACTACTTAAATGAAGATTTATCTCCTTCATTATAGGCTATTACCACCGTAATCGATAGTAAATTTAAAGTCAAAATCTCGAAGAGATTTAAACGATTAATCGATAAATACTGCCGAGTTGAAACAAAAGGATTTGAATTTGTACTTTATACTTAACTATAGATGTTATAGTGGTTTACCATCGATCAAACTACAAATAAATATGGATATTCTCATGATGTTATGAAAGTTTAAGATTCTGCTCAATTGTGCTTCACTATTATTGCCTCTTGTACATGTTCTATTACATTTTATCCTTGCACTGTGAGTTATATGACAGCTTTTCGCTTGTGTTTTCTTCTTCGATGATCTTCCCGTTTTGGCCTGGCACGTAAAACAGGGCACTTCATCCTTGGTTTGTGCGGAAGGTACAGTGCGGTCGTCACATTTGGTATCAGAGCTTTGGCTAAGTGATTTTATCCAAAGTTCATGAACGTAAAGACGTATGAGAAATGTATTTGTATTTTCCAATGAATGCATACTATATATTAGTGTATAGTATAGTAGCGTTTGAACTCCATTGCAGATTTTCTCAGTTGTGGATTAATCATTCTATTTTTCAGATTTAGAATGATTCATCGAACTTCGAGGCATACTACTAGGGAGGAGACTGTTCCTGGAGGGGGAGATGGCGTTATACCAGATTATCCAGCTACATTTAAGGCCATGGTGGCAGCGATTATGAGGAGGGTACTCGCTCCAGAGACAGTCGCGGTAGATGTTGGGGTTCAGGCGCAAGTGCTTAGGGTTATGGACTCGTGAAGCTGTGCAAGGACTTCATTACTCTAGGAGGGAAGTCGTTCAAAGGGACAGAGCCGACTGTATAGATTCAAATACGGCTTGATACTTGCATTCGAATATTTGGAGACTGGGAGATTGATGATGAGACTAAGAGGAAGCTTGCATCGGGACCGCCACAGGGGAGAGCTATGGACTGGTGGAACTCTGTCACTCTAGAGACTCCTATAGTTGTGATTAGTTCCAAGTCAAGTACGAGACAAAGTTCATTTCTACCGCCCAAAAGTCTATTATGTCCAAGAAGTTTGTTGAGCTAAAGTAGAATGGTCGACCAGTGTTGGAGTATGTTTCTGGCTTTGAAGCTTTGTCCAAGTATGCTCGTTCGTATATTGAGACTCCTTATTAGAAGAACGAGAAGTTCGTTATGGGCTTGGATAAATATCTTGGGAATCAGCTGGTATATCATTTGGTGACACATATGAGAAGATTGTAGAGAAATCTTTGAGGCATGAAAGTCTGTTTCCCAAGGAAGTGAGTGTTATTGCAGCTAAAGAGGAACCGAAACCACATCAGGGTGGTAATAATAAAAAAGAAAGCAGCAACAGTGGAAAGGAAAAGATGGTCAGAAGAAGCAGAAAAGCGAGGTGATTTGCTATAACTGCCTGCAGAAGGACCATTTTTCCAAGGATTATAAGAATCCGAAGGCTGAAAGGAAGTGCTTTAACTGTGAAAAGCCTGGGCATAACAAGAAGGATTGTCCAGAACCAGCTAAGGGTAAGCAGATTGTGAAGGCATATGCTTTGGAAGTTGTTCCATATTCTTTGAGTGCTCGTATGACGAAGGAGAAAGGGAAGAGTGTTGTTGTTCAAGGTACTATGTCTATTAAAGGTGTTTCAGTTCGAGTGTCGTTTGATACTGGAGCATCGCATTCTTTCATTTGTAATGAGCTTGTGCGCCGTTTGGGTTTGGAACCCGAGATTGTGATAGACCAATGGTTGTGACTAATCCAGTCGGTGGTTCGTCCAGTCTGTGTATGCTTTGTCCTGGTCTAGTGCTATCGAGTTATGGTTTCTCCTTTGTGTGTGATTGCTTTGTTTTGAACTTCTCTGGGTTTGGGATCATTTCAGGTATGGACGGGCTCAAGAGGTATGCGGCAAAAGTAAATTGCGAGAAGCTCGAGGTGATACTCGGGAATGTGGAAGGGCGAATGGTTGTGATTCGATGTAAGTCAGAAGATGGGGTCTTCGTAAGCTTTTTATATTCGCTTGTGATTACACGGGAAGACTTGTCATCTATGCCGATCGCTAGTGAGTTTGATGATATCTTTGAAGAGGTCAAAGGGTTGCCGCCACATTGCGAGATTGAGTTCAAGATCGATTTGGTCAAAGGTGCTAGACCTATCATCATGCCTCTTAGGCGGATAGCGCCTAAGGAACAACGAGAGTTAGAGGTGCAAGTATGTGACCTTTTGGGAAAAGGATTTGTTTGGAGGAGCGTGTCCGAATGGGGTGCACCGGTTGTGTTTGCAACTAAGGCTGATGGATCTTTGAGATTGTGTGTTGATTACCATGAGCTGAATAAGGTGACCAAAAAGAACAAGTACCCATTGCCGAGGATAGATGATTTGTTTGATCAGCTTCACAAGGTCAAGGTGTTTTCTTAGATGGATTTGGTGACAGGATTTCACTAGTTGAGAGTGGCGAAGGAGAGTGTGTCGAAGACTGCTTTTAGGACACCATTCGATTTCTTTGAGTGGCTGGTGATGCCGTTTAGATGACTGATGTACCACTGTATTTCGTGGATCTTATGTATAGGGTGTTCAAAGATCAGTTGAACAAGTTCGTGCTTGTTTCGTGAATTATATTCTGGTTTACTCCCGAAAGGGGGAAGAGCATAAGACGCACTTGCGAATTATTTTGGAAATCTTGCGAAAGAATCAGCTGAGAGCTAAGTTTTTGAAGTGTCACTTCTGGATAAGCGAAGTGCGGTTGTTGGGCCATGTTGTTTCTGGAAACGAAATAGCGGTGGATCCTGCTAAGGTGGCAGCAATCCAGGACTGGGATAAACTAAGAATGCGACGGACGTGAGGAGTTTCCTTGGTTGGCATGATATTATCGTCGTTTTATCAAGGATTTCTCCAAGATAGCTTCACCATCAATAGGATTGACGAAAAAGAATCAAGTGTTCACATGGTATGTGAAGTGCGAGCGAGCTTTTGAAATCCTAAAAAAGGGACTGACGAGTGCTCCTATTTTGACGATTCCAAGTGGGAATGAAGAGATGCTATACACCAATGCATGTGGTATTGGACTTGGAGTAGTGATGATGCAGAAGAATAGAGTTGTATCCTACGCGAGTTGACAACTGAAGCCGCACGAGGGGAATTATCCGACTCATGATTTAGAGTTGGCAGCGATAGTGTTTGTTCTGAAGATGTGGAGACATTACCTGTTGGGAGTTCGATTTGAGCTGTTTACGGATCACAAGTTGTTGAAGTAACTCTTCTTCCAAAAGGATTTGAATCTTCGGTAACAAAGGTGGTTAGAGTTTTTGGCATCGTATGATTTTGCTATAGCCTATACTCTTGGTAAATGTAACGCAGTGGCTGATGCGTTAAGTCGTTGAGACACAAATTTGGGAGCGAGGTTCTCGGAATGAAAGCACCTCGAGTACTTGGCAGGGTTTGATTTCAGGCCGAAGTGTGAATTAAACCCTGAAATATTGATAAGCTTATCTATAAGATCTACTCTCATCAAAAGGATCAGCAAAAGCCAAAAGTTTGATGGAAATCTTGTCGAGAACATCCTAAAGTTGGAACCGGAGGATAAGGAATTTGAGGTCGATCAAGAGGATTGGCTTCGAAAGAAAGGACGACTAGTTGTTCCTGATATTGATGGATTGAGAGATGAGGTTCTGAGGGAATGCCATCACTCAAAGTTGACGATTCATCCTAGTGGTAGCAAGATGTATCAGGACATAAAGCGAGCTTATTACTGGGAAGGGATGAAGAGGGATGTTGGAAAGTTTATTTCCAAATGCATGAACTGCTAGTTAGTGAAAACTGAATAAAAGAAGCTGAGTGGATTGCTACAGCCATGGGAAGTTCCTACATGGAAGTGGAAGCTGATATCAATGGATTTTATCGATGGACTACCTAGAACCACGATAGGAAATGAAGGAATTTGGGTCATAGTGGATCGTTTGACCAAGAGCGCAAGGTTTACTCATGTCAGATTGACTAGGGCAACATCGAAGTTGGTTGTGCTATATATAAAATGGATAGTTCAATTTCATGGTATCCCGAAGAGCATAGTGAGTGATCGATATCCATTGTCCATAAGTGGATTTTGGAAGAGTTTGCAAGAAACTTTGGGAACTGATCTACGTTTGAGTATGGCTTATCATCCCGAGACTGATGGCCAAACCGAGTGAGTTAACCAGGTTTTGGAAGATCTTCTTAAAGCTTGTGTATTGGACTTTGGGGGATCATGGGAAGACCATCTACATCAAGTTGAGTTCGCATATAACAACAGCTACCAGTCGAGCATTAGGATGGCATCATAGGAGACGTTGTATGGTAGACCGTGTAATTCTCCAGCATGTTGGTTAAAGACTGGAGATAAGCTGATATTTGATCCAGAGATGATAATAGAGACCTCGGATTATATCGAGATTGTTCGGCAATGAATGAAGGTAGCCCAAATTTTTTCAGAAGATCTATGCCGATTAGCGTCGAAAGGATTTGGAGTTCGACGTTGGTGATATGGTTTTCTTGAAAATTTTGAAGTTGAAGAATGTTGTTTAGTTTGGAAAAAATGGGAAGTTAGCTCCAAGGTTCGTTGGATCGTTTCCGTTAGTCGAGCGGATTGGAAAGCTCGCGTATAAATTGGATTTATCTGAGAAGATGTTGAGTGTGCACAATGTTTTACATGTGTCTTTTCTACGAAAGAGTGTGCACGATTCGAATGTGGTGGTATCTTTGGATCAGTACGAAGACTTAGAAGTTGAGTCCGTAATTTCGAGATCTCGAAAGCTGCTTGCGTTGTGGGGAATGATACAAAATAGCTTAGGAGGAATACGGTTAAGCTAGTCAAGGTGCAATGGAGTGAGAATGATGACGATTGTACGTGTGAAACAGACGAGAGTATAAAGACGATATATCCAAAACTCTTCGTTGGTATGACCCATTATTGTCGTGTCACCTTAGGCCATTGTAACTTGTGTTATTATTAGAATTGCGTGCACTAGGATAAGGCTATGGATGCATGGCTTGATGGATGCTAGTTTGGATGATAAATCGGCTGCTCATGGATGATAGGCATGCATAATTGTTTCTGGTTGTTTGTGGTTGCTTGGGATTTCGGGGGTGAAATTACTAAAGGAGGGAGAATTTAACAACCCGCATTTTATGTATCGAAGGATCGTAAAATATTTTTATTTAATTCCCAAAGGGTCGGATCATTCTCACATTTTGATATGTTATTTTTGGGGATGTGAGACATGTCCATAATTTTTTTCAATTTTATTTGTGACCATTTTGCCACTATTAGTTTTGTACAGGGTATAAATTTTGACTGGAATCGAATATGGTGTTGGGTTCGATTTCATTGGATCGAAAATGGTGTTTCCAATTCCGTAGAGTGGTCACATTAAAGTTTTGGATGGGAAATTTGGGAGGAATCGTTGTTTTAGTGTTACACAATTTCTGGACAGACTAATTAGTCATTAGTGGGCTGATTAGTGAGGGTCATTAAGGCTAAGGGCTGTTGGCTATAAATAGAAGGGTTGAGGAAAGGAGGATAGTTTAGTTCCTTTATTTCTTTCATTGGTTGAGCTCGAGATTCTTCTTGCTCAATAAAATACATCTCCACTCCATTAAATTCTTAGATGATTGAAGACCAACATCGAGGAAGAGTAGATTGCATCAAATTAGTTGATTTGAAGACGGTTGTTCGATGTCCTTCGCTGTCCGGATTAGAGATTCGTCGATTTGAAGTTATGTCGTGGATTTGGTGAGTGATAAGCATCTGTCACACGGATTCAATTGAGTATATAGGTTTGTTTGATCTTATTTTCATCATTTCGGGTCATTTTCACCTAAATCTAATAAAGGTAAGTCTATTTTCATTCGAATCACTATAGGATTTAATCTAGCAAGATTATAATGGTAAATTTATCTGTTAATTCGTGTGTTTATGCAAGTTTCTATCTATTTGTTGATTCACTTATTGTTTTATCATGATTTTTTGAAATTCATATAGTTGCATGATGATTATTGACGTGCTAATAATTGTTGATGATAGATTTATTAAGCTATTAAATAATTGATAAAATTGGTAGATTTGGATGAGTTGCGTACATGGATGTTCGTCATTCGTCGATGGATCGGTGGAAGCATTGCATGACTTCAAGTTTGGATAGTTCGAGATCGATGGATCGTGGCTTATGGTCCAAAAAAGATAGATCAGATCGTGCTTGGCTCATGAAGTCCTGGATCGGTTTCTCTGATGGGTCAGTGGAAGAGTTAAGGCATGGATCGGGTGGCATGGATCAGGAGGCAAGGATCATGGCACATGGGAGAAGGATGGATCGGATGGAGGTGAATTCGATGGATCGTGTAATGGATCGACTTATGCGCAAGTGGATGGATCGCTTGGCAAACCATGGATTGGACAAGTGAATGGATCGTGCCGAACTAATCGATCGGACGAGATGTGCAAGGATTGATCGCACGTGATCTGAGGATGGATCAACTGAGAAGTGCAAGGATGGATCACATGTGATCTGAGAATGGATCGGCCGAAGATGGGCAAGGATGGATCACACAAGGCTAAAGTCAATGGATCACGCAAGCATTTTCGTTGGATCATTGGATGCGATCCATGATGGATTGGTTGTGAACAAGGTGAATGATCCATCTCCAAAGTGACCAAACGATGTTTTTTTGTTCGATGAATTTCAATGCTTCAATATCAATTCAGATGGAATGATCGAAGCGTTGTAAAGTGTTCGTTGATCAATGAAATGCAATAAAGATGTGAGACGACTCAAAGATGTTGAGTTCATGGATAATGATTGCTTAAGAAGTCGCTTGAGCTTATGGATATTAATCAAGGTGGATGGCTAGAGATAATGAATGTTGATGGATTATCTTTAGTCAATGGTTCTAGCGGAGTTAAAGCAAGGGTATAATGGGGACGCCCAAAAGACTAGAAGATGTCTGGTCGATTACCCTGGGTATCGTTGAAAGGCCTAGATACGTAGATGGCATATGGAGTTTTTCTAGAACTAGGGTTGCCATTAGCCCTTGATGGTTGAAAAGTTGGGCCATTCATATGATTAACATTGGTTTCAAGGCAAGGTTGGCGGTGATAGCCAGAGTCATGGATGCTATTGTTTGTTTATATCGTCTTATGTGGACTATTCGATGTTAAGGGAGATATTTCCTTGGTGCTTGTCTGATGTTGGTTTAGGTCTTCAGGGCTTGTGCTTGGGAGATGTTGAACTTGATTAGAGTGGTTCATGCTTGATTATTTGTTGCTAAGAATGCTGTTGTTTGCTTATTTTCTGATTGGTTTGGGAAGGCTATCAGTGTCGGATGTGGAGGAGGCATGTTGGGCTCTTCTGTATTGATGTGTTGGTAGATTAGATGATTAATCTGCCTATTTATCATATACTTTATTGATGATCCTAGATAGCTGTTTATTTCTCAATAAGACTATTGTCTGGCTCAAGGTTTTGTGTTTCCTTCTTATTACCTTAGGTTGTTCATCCGGTTGTGGATGGGCAGACTAAGTAGCAGGTAACAAGCAGTAGAACTTGATGAGGACGATGCTGCAGAACGACGACGAACATGAGGCTTACTCTTTATTTCCTACTATACACACTTATTGTTTCCGCTGTTATGTTTGATGTATGCTACTCCGAGTGACTTGTATGAGGCTTTTTGTACAGACTCTTATGATGTAATCCGGTGATGTATGGATATTCTCATGATGTTATGAAAGTTTATGATTATGCTCAATTGTGCTTCACTACTATTTCCTATTGTATATGTTATATTATATTTTATCCTTGCGTTGTGAGTTATACCATAGCTTTCCCCGTTTGTTTTCTTCTTTATAGATTGCCCCATATCAACCTAGCACGTAATACAACACACTTCATCCTTGGTTTGTGCGGGGGGTACGGGCGGTCGTCACAGATATCGATAGCTCCCGACTGAGTTCCACGCATTGGATGTTTCCCTATTACGAGACTCGGGTTGTAGTAGGTAGTACGTTCGTGTAAGGGTCTAGATACACTCACTGGTTGGTGTATTGTAGACGTTAGGGCATTACTCTGTGTTAAGACGTGGTTCGACCGAGGACTTCAGATACGAGGATCCGTATGCTTACGTGGCATAGCGATGGTCGTTCTGTGTGATTACGTGGTGTAACGATATAGATTTCCTTACGCGGTTTGGGGTAGGATAGAGGCTGTGCATACTTTCGTTGTGTGACGGCCGGGGACCGTACGAGAAAGGTACTATGGGGAGTACCTCGAGATGTTGGACATAGTTACACATATATTACATTAGGTTTAATCTACTAGGGAGTATATGGGTATGATGTGAGTGCAGAGCCAAGTGTATTATTAACCCAAATAACCTAATAATTAAGAAAATGTTACTAAACGGTATATGTAGGGTTATACCAGATTGTATAATTTGTCCTCTCATTTGAACTTGTGTTCCAATCCGCTCCTCATAACATACTCATAGGTTAGATTTATGGCAGAGATTTGGTAGCCTTTGGACACTTGTTAGGCAGTGTCATTATTTCAGTAAGGCTATATTTGATTATTATATTTTATCCATTCCGCTGTGAGATTTTTTACCAAGCTCAAATATATTTATTGTCTCTGCCTTTTCTGTAGGATATTAGACAAGCCAACTCGACGTTTGATAGATTGGGATTTTGGGAAAATTCGATCTATCGAAATTCAGGTTGTTACAAAAGGGTAATTAGTTAGTGGTTAATTTTGTTTTAGCTAATTTGATTGCTAAAATAAGACGTGAAACTCATATCATTCATTATTTTTTCATTTGAGATCGAATTTGGATGTTGTTTTTTCCATTGCACACGTATTGGCTCTATGATTTAGAAATGATTTGGTTTGATTTGGCTAAGGTGAGTGATATTATCTCTAACTGAACTATGTTTATTCATATAGTATAAATTTGACGTTTTAAACTGATTTCTAATTAGAAAACATAATTATTAGTATAATTAAAGATAATAAATAATTAATAAAAAGATTAATAAGTGATTTAAGTAGTTTTAACCATGATTATTTTATTTTATATATTTGCATGCTGTTATGCGCTACTTACCCATTAATGTGCTACTATGCGCTATTTTGACAACACTAATAGACTTAGGTTATTTTAGGACTAATTTCACTTTGATTGCTATAGATATGTTTTATTTAATTTATTACTACTATAATGGATGTTTTCATGCTAGCTTTGGAATTTTATGTCTATTAGTTGCATGGTTAAATTGGTTGATTAGTTTAGCTTAAAACGCCATTCGTTGGTGATCTAGTATTATAAAATATCTTTCTCGTGAGAGTTTGGTGCTTATCGATCAAATCCATAAGTTCATTTATATTGATTGAGCATACAATGATGATAACTTGAATGGGTGATAAAAATTCACGAAGGAACTTCATAGCTCATGGATGGATTCGACGATGGAGTAGCGGCAGCGCATGGCAATAGATTTAAAGACGGAGCGACACTGAGCTTGGTGGTAGATCTGAATATGGAGGATGGACTTGACGACAAGCAACGTTTCACAAAGAATGCATAATGTTTTCCTTGGATGAGTATTTAACCAAATTTGGTTAAATATATTATTCGAGTAGTCATTGTCGATTACTATGAAGTGGTCGATATTAACTAATATTGTTATTGGATATTTTGGTCAATTTGACATCGAGTACAATGCAATTTCGAAGAGCATAATATGGCAGTTCATTCGAAAGTGGTTTTGATGAAATGGTTTTTCGAACAGTGGTTTTGGCATGAGGCAAGGATGTGGTGCTTAACGCATTAATTCGTTATCCAACAATAGTGATTCCATGATAGGAAACAGTGATTTCAACGATGGATAGCGATATTCTGAGATGCAGAGTAGTGATGATGGATCGAGAGGGAGTACTAAATAAGAGTCATGGTAGTAGTCCCAAGATGGACTCGACTGTGGATTGCGGATGTAAAGGTATTATTGATATGCAGGTTCGATTGGTACTTGGGAAGAATGGGAGTGGGTGCAATGTCCATTGGACCAAGTCCAGGTTCTTATCTCTAGGTTCGAGAGATTATCTCTGGTTTAGGAGATTATTTCCAGGTTTGAAAAACTTATGGTATTACACAAGGACTAGGTTCTAGTCCTTACTATAGGATATACGCTAGTATAGCTTAATTCCGGATCGACGCAGCGACATGGATTCAAGTACCAAGGAACAAGAGCATTATCATGTATCTAGTGCATTGAATGAGTGAATGTGAGGATGGATGTCGTGGTTGTTTACCTTTTTATCACTATTTTATATTTAGACATCAATCACACCCTCTTTATTTGATGTTCAACGCAGAGTAGCATGTAGCTGTTGTTATATGCTGACTCTATGGATCCGGGGGTAGGACATGTTTGATCCACCATACCATTAAACTAATACGATTTTTATAGTGTTTTGAAAAAAAAAATTGCTCACACCATACTATTGTATGACCCAAGGTTTTATTTTTCTCTTATTACCTTGGGTGCTTATTGACGATGCTGATAAGTAGACCAGGAGATAGACATTAGTACTATTTGGAGCTGCACAAATAAACTAGCTGGAGATGATGTTTTTTTATACTTGTACTTTTATTATCGTTATTTATTCTGATGTGTGACACTGTAGAGCCTTAATACCGTTAGGTATTCTTTTTGAGACAGTTTATTAGTTTGAGTTATTTATCACTTATTAAACTCTATTACTATTTTGAATATTTATATGAGCTTATGTACTCTGATTACGTGGTTTATACAGTTGTTACTATCTTGGTTTCTTTATATATATGTGTGATTATTACTATTATATGTTATCTGATGCGCTATGTGGTATGCGACAAGTCCTATGGTTGTATTTTCTATTCTTTTCCTTCTCTTCTCTTCTATTTTAGTCTTTTCCTCTTTTCTCTCCTTTTCTACTATTGCTTTCTCTTAACAATAGTTATACATCGATCAGGTTCTTATATAGCATAATATTTTATTATATGAGCATCGATGGTGTATGGCGAGTCATCCCATTTGGTATCAGAGCTTAGGTTATGTTGCTTAACCTAAGCAATATCGAATTTGAGAGTTAATATATGCGAGTGAGTACTATTTGTATATATTTTGGTATTAAAATCAATATACTAGTAATATGTATAATATTGGCCATTTTGTGCACAAGTGCCATTGGGATATTTTTCTCTGTTAACAACTAATTATCTTAACCTCTTATCACAGACGATCTAGCGAACAGAGGTACTTCCAATTACTCTATTTCTATAGCTGAGAATCAAGGTAGAATCGAGAGTTACTAGCCTCAATTTACAGTTTACATTTCCAACAACGGTATGAATCATTATCTGGGATGATCTAATATCTCTAGTTAGTTATGGAGCTCAAATGCAGCAAGTCGATTATGTTACATTCTATGGACACTTATGTATTTATGTGGCAGGTTGTTCCTTGGAACGGAGTTGACTGTTGTGGTGCAAGAGCTGTTTGTGCTCTCACAAGGATTTCTTTGATGACTTGGATTTGGATGTTGAATGAATTAGGAGTTTACTCCTAAGTGACTCCATGTTTTAGCATGAATTGGTTGAGAGTCTTTGTGACTTCGAATTCTCGAAATCGATTCGCTTGAGATTAGTTCATGGTTCACTTCGCATAGATTTGTATCGGCTTCTTAAAAGTCAGTGAGGAACTCATGGATTTAGGCGATATGTCTGTACTGGAGTGTGTGACAGAATTTGATGTGCAGTCAAAGTACAATTTCTTTTCTCTGTTGTCACTCCAAAGTCTGGAGTTTGTGGCTGGGTTGAATGATCGACTTGGAGGGGATTATTTCTTTCTGAGAGGATAACGGCTTAGAGGAGTAGATCGAGGAAGCTTGCGATGTTCGAGCTTGCATCCATGTAGAAGGTTGTCATGTCTCATCAGGACTAATCATGGAGGCATATACACTGATCATCATTTTCGTCTCATCGAGTGCTCCCTCGATGAAAGATAATGGAATGAAACCACAACTCAATATACATCTTCCACTAATAGTGTTTCCATACGTGTTTTAGTTTGACGTTGAGGTTTGGTTGTTCTATCTGATCTTGCGTTTTGATGGATAAAATGGAATTGGGATCTATGGTAATTAATTTGATTTTCTTGAATGTGACTTATTGTATAGAGGGCTGGGTTATATTAGATATGTATGTAACGTCCTGTATTCGGTTGCTAGAAATTAATATTTTGGACGAATGCAGCACCCATAGAGATGAATTTCGGGCCTCGAGGTGGGGGAGTGTTATGACATGGCTAGTCTGTACTTTGTAGTATACATAGTTCGTCAAAACACAAATCTTGTCGAATCATGTTTGCATGTTTGCTAACCTATTTACTTATTGTTGATTGTTGAACTTTGTTAGACTTAATATTCGAGTCCACTAGTTCGCTTATTGGGATGATACATAATATTGGTTATAGTGAGAGGTTGTTGATGATGATAGTCGGTTTAGACTTAAATCCTCAGTAGGCAAGTCACTTATGATCGGATGATAGCGGGATAAGATAGTTCTCTACTAGTAAGTCGTTACCTAAGCTTGTAGCTTGAGAGTATTTTAACACATTCGACGAGGTGACTAGGTTGCTACCATATTTAAGTTAGTATTGAACTAGTAGTTGTGCCTTTATGGTATATGGCATTTAAGGAGCGGAAAGCGTGAAGTATCTATTCACGTTGGTTGGTGTGTTTCGATGACAACGTTATACATGCTGCTTTGATTTTGATTGGCTGGTTGTGTCGTTTGTCTAACCGACGAGTCGGGTTGTCTTGTTGGTTTCTTAGACTAGTTCTTAAACATCACTTAAATGAGTTATGCTTACGCTTCTTGGTTGTATTTTCATATTTCAATGCATGAAAAGAGAGTGCATATGACAATTGGTATTTGTGCAACGGATGTTGAAAGACATCATTTATTGGTTAGGCTGTTGGAGTTTCACTTTTTAGTGACATATGTGAAGTGCTTGAGTTAGTCGTCTTAAGTGGGATGTTGATATTAGTCATACGAGAGTTGCGATGGTCTGGAAGTTGAAGTTGACCTATGAGTTCATTGGTTATTCGTTCCTAGAAGGAATGAGAGGCTTATGTACTCACCTGGCTGTGTGGATGATTTAAGTGTTGTGTGTTTTCGAATTAAAAGTTGTAGGATTTTCGTCGATAATTGAAACCACACGAGTGGGAGTATTCAACCAAAGATTCGGAGTCAACGATGATAGAGTTCACTTTCAAAGATATGAGGCACCATTTATTAGCAACAAGGTTAGCGACATTTAGTGATATCACATCACTAGGATTTCTCTTCGTGGAGGGATATCTCAACCTTTGCTAACAGTGACAGTTTGAATTCTTGGCCTCCTAATACTTTGTTATTTCCTAAATGTGCATATGGAAAATGCGATTATCAATGTTTCGAGTTAAGGATGTACTAGCATAGAAGTGATATTCCATTAGTGAGCATCGCTTGTGTTTATTACTAGTTATGATTTCATAACTCGATGTGGTGAGGTGAGAACACGATTGAAGTGGTAAGTTCTCATAAAAGAAGTGTTATTTGTTCTCAGCATCATTAGAAGGGATTAGTTGAGCATTTGTTTCATAATGAATGCCATTTCAGCCTGTTATAGTTAAATGGGAAGAATCGAATAGTTCTATATGACTTTTCGAGGTTCCCAAATGGGTGCAGGAATAATTGTCGATGGTTTCCATCAATAGGTTGCTATAGAGTTGGGAATACTACAATATAACTCGAGTCATTCCCCACTGGTTGACGAGAGACGTAGATGCTATGTTAATATTCCTTATTTTTGGAATGGCGACCAAGCTGTCGTGTATATATGGATTGGGTTTAGTGTTTGATTTCTCATATTAGTTAGATTAGCATTCTTCATGTCAGGATAAATATGGATGTTATTTTTGTTGATCGCTCTTATTTTTCCATGCATTTTTTATTATTGATGTTTGACATGACTATTTATGCTCGTATGGTTGTTAGGCATACGGGACAGTCGTATTGTTGTGTTGACCATTTATTTGAGATAAATTCAATACATAAATTGACATGCTCATGTTCGATAAATTCAACTTATTAAACATGATTAATTCTCTTACTGCTATTTCAACTATTGTGTCTAATCCACTTTGTTGAGTACATGCACATGTACTCAGAAGCAAGATTTTATTTATTGGATGCTAATTCGCTTTTATTCGCATCTAAAAGCTAAGCCTGCTTGAAAAGAGGTATTTAGTAGATGTAGAATTATGGTTTTAGGACATTGGTGCATTTTTTGTGATTTTATTCCCCTATATATGTAGCCACCTTTGGACTTTTATTTTCTTTGTGATGTACCATATTTCATAAGTTGTACTTTTTCGGATTGAGCCATGCAAAGAAGGTGCTGCCGAAATTTTTGGTGATTTTTTTTTTAATTTGGAAGGAGATTAAGTATGCAATGCTAAATTGAATTATCTTCCAATTAGTGAGTTGTCACATTTAATTTTCATTATTCATTCGTTTGGATAATAAGTGTACAACCTAGATGTTTCGCTTAGTTACATCAATCCCTAATTTGATTGCGATTGTACTTAGGAATAGGAATTGTGGCTCCATGCCAAATTCTTATCCTATTACTTTGTTATGATCGCTTTCATTGGTTGTTGTTGAGAGCATTAAGTGGTAGTTTATCAAACAACCCACACCCATTAACATCACCCATATGAGGATGCGATAAGGTTTATGAAGCGCTTAGGTATAAAGTAACAACACAAAGACTACAATTCACAAGACAGATTTATAAAACACAATGGAAATTTTAAAACATCATTTAAAAAAGCAAGTCAAATCACAATTCTTATTACGTTTCATAAATACCAAATTTTCATCATCCCAAAGATAAATACACTGTCTCTTGGAAAACCATAATATCAGAATACATAAGTAAAACTATCCCTTTCAAATGTCAATACAATAACCAGAAAATGAGAAATGAACCAATACATGAGTCTGAATCCAAGCTGAACAGAAAAGTCAAGAATCACCACTGAGACCCTCACCTTACAAACCTGGGGAGGAGGAAGAGAGAATGAGAAAACAAACTAGGTCAGACATACGTCTTGTGAGTTCTAGCAATTTCTAGCATCAGCATAAAGTAAGGAAGCATTAGAAAAATGAACAGTTTTAAGGACATAAGACATAAAAGTATACATGTGCAAAGGTAGTAAAAAAGTTAAGCACAAATAACGATTGGCTTCTCATTCAAATCCAAGATTTCTGCACCAACTTAACATACCTTAGTTAGGCTTCACCTAATTTCTACCCATCGATCGGCTCCTATAACCACAATGTGATAACCTATGCCAGCTATAGGACTCATAGTTATTAATCCCGAACCCATCAACTAAAAGAACATAGCCGTTAATCATAGGCATTACAGTGGCTTTTATCCCCCAATCAGAAAGATGCATACTCATCATCTTGCCGGAACACGCCTGTACCCACCTCGTTTAGAGCTCTTACTATCCAGCGCAGTAGTGTGCCCTCGCCTCTACCTAGTGTGTAGGGATGGAAATGGGGCGGGTCTGGGGTCTAAACCCGCTTGACCCGCCCCTATTTTAACCCATTTAGACCCGCCCCATAGGGTCTTTGGGGCGGGTAGACCCGCGACCCGCTTTTGGAGGTTCGGGCCTAGGGTCGGTCTGGGGCATGGCTGACCCGCCCCAACCCGACCCAACTTGACACGCATGATGAAACATCATTAAAATATTTTATAACTATAATAATTACTTGTTAATCTTCTTAGGTATACATGGTTATAACTTCAATATTATAGTCTTTCAATCAATAAACTATAAATTTTCATAGTATTAAGTTGCATCAATGATAATCATACAATAACAAATGCATACATTTTGAACTATTATCTTACAACTCATTTTATTATATTCTCTTATCATTGCGAACACATTATAATATGTACATAATTTATCATCTAGTGATAAAAAAATATAAGTATATAAATTTATGTACATTAGAACACAATATCACCGAGTCATGGGGCGGGTCGGGTCTACCCTGACCCGTACGAGTTTCGGGTACGAGGCGAAATTCCAGACTCACACCAGGTCTACGGGGCGAGTCTGGGGCAGGTTTAAAATGTCCGGGTCGGGTCTGGGTCACGAAAAAACCGCCCTAGCCCGCCCCATTTCCATTCTTACTGGTGTGAGACCTCTCATAGATGATAATATGGATACTGCCTGATACGGGTCCCTAACCAAATATGCAATTGACACAAGTCACCCCCTAGATTTGGTACCTATTTATTTTTCTATTAGGCCACTTAGTTTCCCCAGTCAACCCCGCGCCATCGAGACGGACCTAAACCATAACCTTATCATTTTATTAGGTCTCTAATTTTCCCAATCAGCCCCAGGCTGCTGGAACGGACCCACAAGCTACTTATTTTCCCCAATCAGCTCCACGCTATGGGAATGGACTCCCATTGCAATTTCATTATTTTATTAGCCCTCTTATTTTCCCCAATCAGCCTCAAGTTGTCAGAACGGACCTACGAACCACTTATTTTCCTCAATCAGCCCTACGCTACCGGAACAAACTCAACTATCTTAGCTTATTAATTTTATCTTCGATTTAACTTAAAACAATTTAAGTCTATTAATAAGCCCAATACAACCTCATGTTATAATCCTAGGTTGTATTAAAATTTCCTAATAGTGATTATCTTTTTTATACAACCCAAACCCGTGTTACTTAGCATCCAACTATGCTAATCCTATTCCAATTTACATGTTTGCATGATCTCTAGTTTCATGTTAAGCTTTATCCCCACTTTACAGTCCAATACTGATTATAATATTTAATCAATTCTAACATGCCAAATTACCCCTTTTTATTCAATTCAATATTATTTCAATTTTAACGCAGTATTAACGATAAAGGTCTAGGCTCTCTTTAGGCATAGGTTCAGCGCTAAAAGAAAAAGGGAAATGGTCTAGGCTACTCGCAAAGCCTAGACTCAAAAATAAACAAAGCAAATAAAATTAGGCATAAGTATAACTGTAAATAAAACCACAATAGAGAAGTTGATAGAAGAAGGAGAATTACTTATAAGCAGTAAATAATTGGAAGAAGTGGGCATAGACAGTTACTAAATTACAATAACTTTATAGAAAACTAAACATATAAATACTATAAAAAACTGTAAACATTAAAATTGCAAAAACTAAAATATTTAACTGTCTAACTTTTCCTACACAAGTTACTAGTCTAGAATTCACGTAATAACTCAAAAATATGACGAAAAGATCTTCCCTTGTGGCCTTTCTTTACTCAAGCAGAACCTCTGCCTCCAGAAGTATTTATAAAAATAAATATTTAAAACTTTAAAGAACTTCTTTATCCCCATAAAAGTTTAATTATTTGTCCCTTCCTAATTTTGAGGATAGGCCTAGAGAAGAAGAAGGAGAAGAGAGAAAGAACAGATGTGAAGAAATAAGAAAGGCTCTGCTAGTCTATTTACAGTGTTTACTAGATGTCCTCAACCATCCAAATTTAGGATTAGATCTAATCCAACCATGTCATTGGACCAATCATAAAGCGCCACGTTAGCTTTTGGTTCAAAATAAACTAACAAAAAAAATCCACATCAGCCAAAATAATGTTCGAACGATATAAACGTTCGCTGGAAATTTCGTGCATACCAAGTCACGACTATAAGTGCCTTGGGTCGACATACCCGCGCCTTGGGTCGACACTAGGTCGACTCAAGTGGGTATGTGTCATTCCATTTGGCCTGTTACTTAATATATTATTATATATATTTTCCGATTTCTTCTTTAATTCATAACTTATTCATTTTGACTCCGATTTCAATAAATCAAGTGTCCATTTTAATTGGAAAATTACAACAGAACCAATGGCGCTAGTCCCATTGTCTAATTCTGAAGTTTATTCTAATTAAAATTTATCTTATTACCCTTTTCTATTTAATTATTATTTATTAAAATTTGGGTATTACATTCTCCCCTCCTTAAAAGAATTCGTCCTCTAAATCTCCAAGGCTAGAAGAATGATATTCATAATATCAACCATTTTCTACACCCCTCTACTCAACCATCAACCACTGGCGTCCACTGCCCTTAGATTTTCTATTTCTTTTCAAGAACATATGCAGAGAGCGTAGTGTATATATCCTTAAACTAATGTAAAAATTAGGCGGTCTACTTATTTAGTTGACCTCTTTACTACAATTTCATATATGTGCCATGCATCCAATATGTATGCAAAGGAATCCTAATGATACAAGTAATTCTATATGCATGCAGTAACCATTCACCAAAATGCAACATGTGAGTGATGATTCAACCAATTTTCATCCATATTTAAAATAAATTAAAAACGCACACACATCCATATACAAATATGTAAGTGTCCTAGTTTACCGATCACTAACTAGTGCCTAGTGTGTATATGCATCCATTAGCAAACTCTTGCATCCACGTGAATCCATTCGACCATAACATGTTTTAAACCATTTCCTACCATCTGTAGGCTTCTACATAAGACTTATAATTCAAACGGTAGGAAAAATAGATTCAAATTCAAAGCTTAAGAAAGGACCGAGAGCATACTATCAAAGAGAAACGGAAAAGAAGTGTGAATCCTATCATCTGGTTCCTAAGTCATATCATCGTTTCCCTCTCCACTATAGGGAATGACCCTATGAACCTCGGCAAAAACTTCACCGCTGAGTTGAACTGAACAACAATCCTCAAAGGTGACACCTTAATGAAAACCAAGTCTCCTACCTCATACTCTAGGTCTAACATTCACTAATCTACATATGACTTCTGTTGTCCTAAGCTGCCTTCATCCGCCTCCGAATCAAATCTATCTTCTCTAAGGTTTCCCTAACCATCTCAGGCCCAAGTAGAAGTCCATCCGTGAACTCGCTCCAACAATTAGTTGGTCTGTAGGGCTGCCCATACAACGCCTCCAAGTGAGCCATAACTGTACTCGTCTAATAATTATTATTATACGCAAACTCTACCAATGGAAGACGATATCCTCCCAAGTCCCTCCAAAGTCCAAGATACAACTGTAATAAATCCTAAAGATTCCTATTAACCCTCTCTATCTATCCATCTGTCTAAGGGTGATAGGCAGTGCTAAGTCGTAGCGTGTCCCCAATGCCTCCTATAGGCTCATCCAAAACTTGCTGGTAAAGATGAGGTCTCTATCACTAACAATACCAGAGGGTACTCCATGAAGTTGGACCATCTCTCTAAGACAAACTAATGCCAACCAAGTTGCTGTCCACGTACTCTTATTAGGGATAAAATCAGCGCTCTTAGTCAATCTATCAACTATAACCCAAATACTGGTGTTTCCTTTCCTCGATCTAGGAAACCTATCTATAAAGTCCATCGATACTCTCTCCCACTTCCACTGTGGCACATATATAGGCTGAAGTAATCCACCAGGCTTCCTTTGTTTAGCCTTCACTCTATGACAAGTCATACATCTAGCCATGGACTATGCCGCATCTTTCTTCATCCTAACCCAATGAAAAACCCTCCTCATGTCTCTGTACATCTTATCACCTCCCGGATGGATGATCATTCGAGAGTGATGGGCCTCCTCTAAAACCGATATCAAGAAATCATCAATTCGAGGAACACATAATCTCCCATCACGTTGAAGCCACCTCTCTCATCTACTGAATACCTAGCAAGGTGACTAGAGGTCTCTCCTCTACTGAGTTAGTCCATGACATCCGCTAACTGCTGATCCTCGCACTGACTGGATCCAATGCACTCTGTGAGAGTATGTCACACCTCCAATGATGCCAATAATCCTGGTGCATAATCCATAGACGGCCTAAAATTGAACAATGAGATATACTCCAAACACTGCCACTCTACGAACAATGGACTCAAAGTCATCCTCTGCCTACTCAATGCATCTGCCACTACATTCCCCTTCCTTGTGGTATATGCTATCTCAAAGTCATAAGATGCAAGAAGCTCCATCTAGCGTTGTTGTCACAAATTACGACCCTTTTGCGAAAACAAGTACTTGAGAGACTTATAATCGGTGTATAGATCAAACCTATCACCTAACAAATAATGTCTCCAAGACTTAAGCGGAAACACTATCGCTGTCAACTCTAGATCGTGGGGAGGGAAATTCATCTCACGTACACTTAGTTGCCTACTCCCATAGCAGACAACCCAACCCTCTTGCATAAGCGTCACACCTAAACCCGTGCCGTAAGCATCTGTATAATAGTGAACATCTTCGTATCGTCCAGAAGAGTAAATACTGGAGAAGATGTGAGAGCCTTCTTCAATCTCAAGAATGCATCCTTGCAATCCACATCCCAAGCAAATACTAGGTTTTTCTTTGTAAGGCGGGTAAGAGGAGCTGAGATTCATGCAAAATCCTTAATAAACTTCTGATAATATCCTGTCAAACCTAGAAAGCTCTTCACCTTTGTCGCATTCTTGGGGGCTTTCCAATCCTGCATTACAACAACCTTAGCGAGATCCACCGCTATACCATCTATAGAGACACCATTCCACACGAACCTCACCTCCTTCAGCCAAAAGTGGCACTTAGAGAACTTCGCCTTCAACTAATGTGCATGGAGAGTACGGAGGACCTCTCCCAAGTGCATGGCATGCTCGTCCTCTCTCCTCGAGAACACTAAGATATCATCAAAAAACACTACCATAAACTTATTTAGGGACTCCCTAAATACTCGGCTCATCAAATCAACAAAATACACCCATGCATTAGTTAGCCCAAAAGACATAACCAGTCACTCAAAGAATCCGTCTGGAGTCACAGTCTTATCTATGCTATAATCCGCCACCCTGAGATGATGTAAACCTGTAACAAAATCCAACTACGAGAAAACTGAAGCGCCCACTAACTGATCAAACAAGTCACCTATCTGAGGGAGAGGGTACCTATTCTTCTTTGTGAGCTTGTTCAATTCTATGTAATCCACATATAGACAAAGAGAGCCTCCGGCCTTAGTCGCGAAGACGATTAGTGCTCCCCACTCAGAAATACTCTGTCTAATAAACCCTTTCTCGAACAACTCGCTCACTTGCTTACTAAGCTCCTTCCTTTCCCTCGGAGCCATGTGACGCACTGGAAATGCAAAAAGCTTAGCATTTACCACCAAGTATATCGGAAATCAATTTCATGCCTCCGAGGTAGCCCTCTCACCTCCTCGAATATGTCTGGAAAGTCTCTAACTACAGGCACCAAACTGAGATTGTCTCCGGAAGCAACAAAGGAATCAAAGAAACTACATGATTGACCCCCATGGGTCACAAGAAATCTTGACGGTCCTACCATGGCACGTCAAAAGCCTCATAAATCTCCTCTCAGAGTCAAGGATGGCACTATACATGTCTAGCCAATCAATCCCTAGAATAAGCTCGTACCCCATGATACACAGTACATATTCATCACAATCAAACTCGATGCCAAGAATGAAAATCCTCAAACCCTTACACATCATAGATAAGTGACTCGTACCTCCTATGGGGTTTGAGACAACTACTGGATTAGAAAGTATAAAAGTATCTAGGTGTATACTATCAACAACAGAACATGATATGAATGAGTGAGAAGCACCGAAATCGAATAAGGTCCTAATGGAAAGTCGAAAAGAGAAATCAAGCCTTCTACAGTGACCTTCCTACCTATGCCTTTACCAGTACCACCAGTCTGAGCTGCCTTAAGCGCATGAACCTGTGTTGCAGATGAACTTGCTTCTTGTCCCTTCCTCTGAGGGCACTACCTACTACAATGTACCATCTGTCTGCACTGAAAGTAAGCACCCTTCTTAGCTGTCTTCTTGCAATCTCTGACGAAGATCCCCATCATACCACATCCATGACACTTCACTTCCTACTTGATCTATGCTTTATCCTGTTGCTCTTCCTTTTTCTTTCCAGCTTTCTTGGGCCATCACTTTTTCTTTCCAAAACCTATCTTAGCCACCTTAGTCTTTGCTTCTTGTGTACTCTTCTTCCCATCATCGTGCATAAAATCCATCTCCACTAAAGCCTCAAAAGTCACACACATCGGAATATGTGCCAATGCTAGCCCTTGGAGGGGTTAGTTCAACCCCCTCTCAAACTTCAAAGCCTTCTTATGTGTAGTATTAACGTGATCCAAGCCAAATATCGCTGACTCAATGAAGCTATTCACATACTCCTTAACTGGTATATCACCATGTCTTAGACTCAAAAACCTCTCCAACTGCATCTCTTCTTTAGCTTGCGACAAAAACTTTTTCTCAAACTTATCCTTGATCTAATTCCATGTGCTTACGGCCTGCTCTGACTCACCACTTCCCAACAATACAAAGCTTGTCCTTTCAGTTGCTAGGCGGCCAACTGAATCCTCCTTATGTCGCCGGGCTCTAATAATACAAATACACGATCAGTCTCTCTAAGCCAATTATGAGCATCATTAAAACTCTTCGATCCAAGAAATGGCTTGCCGCCTGTAACACTCTATATCTGTTAATGTCATTCACAAAGGGAATGCATTAACTTCCATGAAGCATTATAAGTAAACAGAACAGAATATTACAAGACAGATACATAAAGTAGTACTTGAAAATTTTATAACTTTATTACAGCAGAAACAAAAATAAGTTTAGTTACATCCTTCAAAATCACAATACCAAAACCCAAGTACACAAGTATCAGTCTTATACAAAAATCCTTCAGAATGCATAATTTTAAAACAATAATCCCCAACATAAACTGCCTTAACAAGGTAGAGTCAAAGGCCAAGCAATACTTCAAGCACTTCGAGTAGAGAGAATATGAATCGAGCTCCTATGTTTCCACCCTGAGCACCTTGGGGGGGGGGGGGACGGAAAGAAAGAGAGGCGAAAACAAATGAGGTCAGACATAAAGTCTGGCGAGTCTAGTAACTTTCAGCATATAAACAGATAATAGTATCATGACACGTAAATAAAACTGGATGAGAGATTACAGCAACAGGAGTAGCAGGTATGCTTAAGTTAAACAGAAGAAACAGAATAATATAGACCAAGATATGCTTCTTACCTATATCTTACTTCTCTGCACTAATACTCAGTATAACAGGATTAGGTGTTACCCTAATGTCTAAACCGAAACAGAAATGGAAATAGAATAATCTCTACAGGAACAAAATGCTAGTAATGGGCCTTTACCACCCCAACAGAGACATAAGGTACAGAAACAGAATGATAATAATGGGCCTTTACCACCCCAACTAATGGGCCTTTACCACCCCAACAGAGACAGAAGGTACGGAAACAGAATGTTAATAATGGGCCTTTACCACCCCAACTAATGGGCCTTTACCACCCCAATAGAAACAGATGGTACACCAACAGAAACAAACAGAACTAGGTGTACCCTAAATTCTACCCCAAGCGATCGGCTCCCTAATACATAAATACCATTTGTCGGCCCCACAGAAGGGTGTATCATTCCCTAAAGTGGCAACCTATAGACACAGACCTATTTACAGATGTCACGGTGTCATACATCCTCAGAGCAGACTGGATCCATGCACACACATGACTCGGTTGGAATGCGCCATCGACACCCCTCGCCATTATTAGAGTGAACCTCTTACAATTAGTCTAGTAAGCGTGCCCGGACCCCTCCTAGTGTTGGTTCATAGTTTTGATACCAGAAAAGGGTTACTGACTAATATGGGTCCCACACAACAGATGACACAAGTAATTTCCCCTCCTAACCTTGTGTTCCCAGACTAACAGATTTCAGATTAAGTTGCTTACAGATTACAGATGTACCTAGTTCAGATTAACTAGTTCTCAAATCAGACATATAGGTTAACAAGTTTTTAGACTAACGGATCAGGTATACAGATTAACAGACTTACAGATTGTTTCACCTAACCTTATATTGGACCTACAGATTTACGAAACGGGTTTATTAGATTCATCCGCCCAGTTGATTTAACCTTATCCACCCAACACGTTTTAAGCATCATATTTATCCTATATTTGCATTAATTAATTAATTAATTATGCACAGACCTCTCACATTAGGTCGGTAGCTTGTGGCCGATGGATGTGCCGAGCGGTTCCGGGCAGACTTCTGCCGCAAGCCAGACCTAATCTCGAGTCTAAGCATCTTTTAGTTATGCCTACGACCTCTCACATTAGACTGACAGTTTGCGGTTGCTGGTTAAGCCGGTTGGGTCCAGGCAGGCTTCTACCGCAAACAGAGTCTAACCTAGTGTCTCAGCATTCTTATCCTTAGCCAAAATACTCATTCACAGATTATGCCAATATTAGACTAATTATGCCAATTCAACAAATTTAGCTTCTTTACAAGTCACAGCAGATTATTCAAAGTTCAATTAACTTTTTTTCTCAATTTTAGATCGAGCCTACAAACTTTCATACCCTAAATTTACCGTATTCAGTTTCAATAGTTTCAGCAGATTAGGCAATTAAACATATTTAATCATAAAATTAAGCCTAATTTTACATGCCCTAAATTTTAGTTAAATTTACACAGTACAGAATATTCTCTAAAAACCCCAAATCATGATATACAATACGAATTATGCCAAATTATAGCCTTTAATTTCAGCATATGCCTAATATCCAAAATACCCATTTAGGCGTATTCACATTTAATAGTTATCCTATTATAATATAGGTCTTTACGCCTAAGTCATGTACACAATAATTCTCCTTCTTCCAAATCACAGACTATCATATATAGTATGCCTAGATCTAGATCTTAAATTACAACATATGTTCTTTTCTCAAATCAGTCACAAATCATTCATGTCCAATTATGCATCATTCACTATTTTCCCCAAATTTAGCGTTTGCGCGTCAATTCTTATGAGATTTGGCTCAGGCTCGTGGTAGCCTGACTATAGAACAGAAGGAAGGAAGAGATACAGAATAGTTACTATAATATTAATAAGATAGATCTACACAGAAAAACAGATCTGATAAACAAGTGTATGCATAATCTCAGATTCAGATTTATAATCATGTCAAGATCATAATTAAATTTCATATCTGAAAATAACTGCACTCACCTTGGTTGGATTCTAAAAGAAAAGGGGTTGTAGTTGTTCTCTTTTAATCCTATTCAGATTGGAAGAAGAAGGAGCACTAGTTCTAGCTTAGGTTTCAGCAGAGTAGCGACGCCATTGATTTATTTTAATATGAATTAGGGCAGAATATAGGCGTAATGAAGTTGTGTAGAGAAAACTGTAGCCTTAAGGGTGTTTATATAGCATAGGGATCAACGAATCTGGTCAGAACGGGCGTCCAAATGCAGAAAAACGAACCAGTCCTCGAATCTGGAAAAAGGGGGGAGGTCGACCCCCTGGTCGACCTATGTGACCCAGGTCGACCTGGGTCCTGGGCGGGAAATTTCCCGCCTAGCCTGGGTGTGTGTTTTGAATTTCGAACTTTTAAATTTTGAATTCGGACTGGTTTTTATTTTAAATTCATGAAACTTCTAAGTGCCATAACTTCTTTATACGAAGTCCGATTTACGCAAACTCGAACTCTATCTCAAGCAGAATTCCAAGCCAAACGCAATGGCGCAACTCGTTTCCCTTAATTCTTCTTTTAAAAATTAAGTATACTTTGTTTTGTTACTTTTATGTTCATAGAAAATACAGGGTGTTACATTCTCCCCTCCTTAAAGGATTTCGTCCCCGAAATCGTCAAGTTAAGAAGAATGTGTCCTACCATCCAATCACCCATCTACTCAACCATCATCCATAAGCATCCATTGTCCTTAGAAAACATCTAATGTTGCATGAACATATGTAAAAGTGTGTGTATATGTCTCTTATCTAATGCAAAGATCAGGCGGTTTACTGATTCAGTTAACCTCCTCAATGCGAATTATGTTAGTGCCATGAGTCCAATTATGTATGCAAGAAATCCTATTTGATACACATTATTTCTATATGAGTGCATAACCATTCATACAAATGCAACATCCATGTGATGAGTCAATCATTTTGCATCCACAAAAATTGAAAAATGCCACACATCCATATGTTGTATGAGAGTGCTTTTGAGCCGATCTAGTGCCTAGTGTATGTATATGCATCCACGAGAAACCACTAGCAACCACTTGCATCCACTTGCAACCATCAAACATAACATGTCTCAAACACATGTTTACACCCATTAGTTTCTACCTAAAGGTCGAAGACTCGATCGATAGGATACAGCCGAGTGATAGAAGCAAGTACTATTAAAACAAAAATTCTGTTCCTATTAGACATTGGTTAAGAGAATACATCTCTAAGTATCAACCCCGAAGACCAAAATCAACATCAAATTGACACTCAGAGAATTACTCTCATTAAACAATGTCAAAACTGGAAATCTACTTCACGCTTCTAGTGAAAACCCCTGTCCTTTTCTGAAATATTCAGATACTTACAGACTACTGGTATAGATCAGATTATCAAAACCCAAAATGTATGCGTCATAGTCAACTTAACGCCCAACACAGATACCCCCAACTTATCACAAACAGATGAGTCGTAACCCTCATGGAGTTTGGGACTATAGCAAGATCAGAAACAAGACTAGTATTAAAGTGCAGAGTCATAATTACAGAATCAAAAAGAGTTTTAACTCAACAATCAGATAAGGAAATTAAACCTTCTACAAAAAATTTCCTATCTCTATCCTATCCACCAGCCCCGAGAGCGTTCACCTCCCCTTCAGAAGTAGGTCATGTCCTCTGCCCTTGCCCTCGTTTCTTCGGGCATTCCCTAGTGAAGTGTCCCATCTCACCGCAATTGAAGCAAGTGCCCTTCCTCTTTCTGCAATCCTTGTTCAGATGAGTCAAGCTTCCACAAGTAAAGCACTTTTTCTCTTTCTTATCTTTAGACTTTTCATCCTTCTTTTGTGTTTCCTTTTGGGCCATGCTTTCTTGTTCTGTGGTCCTTTGAGCTTTTCCTCTTTTTTCTCACTTTTGGCTTCCTCTTCATGCATCAATGCCATGTCAACCAATTTCTTGAAGGTAGCCCTCATAGGAATGTGGGTCATAGCTAACCCGTGTAGCGGGTCATTCAAACCTTTGACGAATCTCAGGGCCTTCTTATCAAGTGTGTTCACCAAGTCTAAGCCGAATCTCGCCAACTGATTGAACTTGTTGACATACTCTTTCATTGATAAATTCCCCTGCTTCGACGCCAAGAACCTCTCCATGTATAAATTCTCTTCTGCTTGTGAGAGAAATTTCATCTCGAACCTATGCTTGAAATCCATCCAAGTCTCCACTGCTCGTTCTCCATTCGTGACCTCCCACCAGAATGAGGCTTCGTCCTTAAGTAACCATACAACCAACTGTATCTTTTGCCTATCGTCAACTTCGAAGATAACGAAAAAATATTCTATTTCCTTGAGCCTGTTTCTTGCTTCCACGAATGATTCAGTCCCATTGAAGTTCTTTCCGCCCATAGCTCGAAAGTCTCTACATGTCTTCAGGAAAGTATTCACGTGCGGAGGAGGAGGAGGAACGAAGGGTACAGCTGGAGGAACGTTTCCTTAGCCTTCGGGGGGTGCCGTGGCCTCCAAATATCTACGGAACCATCCGGGTATGGCGACTCCCTCTGGGATATAAGGGATGTTTTGTTCTCCAAACATGCTGAAATGAAAGAAAAGAGATTCAAAAATGGAGTATCGAAAGACAGATATATGGCTTTTGGGGATTATGTTTTTCAAAATAAACTTTACTTTTGAAAATACTTCCTTTTTAAAACCTTTCTGAAAATAGTTTTCAAAACTTTTTATCAGATCTGGTAACCTTCAGCTCTAATACCAAGTGTAACACCCCATGTCCGTTAATGTCATTCACAAAGGGAATGCATTAACTTCCATGAAGCATTATAAGTAAACAGAACATAATATTACAAGATAGATATGTAAAGTAGTACTAGAAAAATTTATAACTTTATTACAGCAGAAACAGAAATAAGTTTGGTTACATCCATCAAAATCACAATACCAAAACCCAAGTACACAAGTATCAATCTTATACAAAAGTCCTTCAGAATGCATAATTTTAAAACCATAGTCCCCAACATAAACTGCCACAAGAAGGTAGAGTCAAAGGCAAAGCAATACTTCAAGCACTTCAAGCAGAGAGAATATGAATCGAGCTCCTATGTTTCCACCCTTAGCACCTTGGGGGGGGGGGGAGGGAGGGGAAACGGAAAGAAAAAGAGGTGAAAACAAACGAGGTCAGACATAAAGTCTGGCGAGTCTAGTAACTTTCAGCATATAAACAGATAGTAGTATCATGACATGTAAATAAAACTGGATGAGAGATTATAGCAACATGAGTAGCGGGTATGCTTAGAAGAAACAGAATGATATAGACCAAGATGTGATTCTTACCTATATCTTACTTCTCTGCACTAATACTTAGCATAACAAGATTAGGTGTTACCCTAATGTCTAAACTGAAACAGAACAATCTCTACAGGAACAGAATGCTAGTAATGGGCCTTTACCACCCAACAAAGACAGAAGGTACAGAAATAGAATGTTAATAATGGGCCTTTACCACCCCCAACTAATGGGGCTTTACCACCCCAACAGAGACAGAAGGTACAGAAACAGAATGCTAATAATGGGCCTTTACCACCCCAACAGAAACAGATGGTACACCAACAGAAACAAACAGAACTAGGTGTACCCTAAATTCTACCCCAAGTGATCGGCTCCCTAATACATAAATACCCTGTGTCGGCCCCACAGAAGGGTGTATCATTCCCTAAAGTGGCAACCTATAGACACATACCTATTTACAGATGTCACGGTGTCTTACATCCTCAGAGCAGACCGGATCCATGCATGCACATGACCCGGTTGGAATGCGCCATCGACACCCCCCGCCATTATCAGAGTGAACCTCTTACAATTAGTCTAGTAAGCATGCCCGGACCCCTCCTAGTGTTGGTTCATTGTTTTGATACCAGAAAAGGGTTACTGACTAATATGGGTCCCACAAAACAGATGACACAAGTAATTTCCCCTCCTAACCTTGTGTCCCCAGACTAATAGATTTTAGATTAACTTGCTTACAGATTTCAGATGTACCAAGTTCAGATTAACTAGTTCTCAGATTAGACATATAGGTTAACAAGTTTTCAGACTAATGGATCAGATATATAGATTAACAGACTTACAGATTGTTTCACCTAACCTTGTATTGGGGCTACAGATTTACGAAACGGGTTTATTAAATTCATCCGCCCAGTTGATTTAACCTTATCCACCCAACACATTTTAGGCATCATATTTATCCTAGATTTGCATTAATTAATTACTAATGCACAGATCTCTCACACTAGGTCTATAGCTTGTGGCCGCTAGATGTGCCGGGCGGTTCCGGGTAGACTTCTGCCACAAGCCAGACCTAACCCCGTGTCTAAGCATCTTTTAGTTATGCCTACGACCTCTCACATTAGACTGACAGTTTGCAGTTGCTGGTTAAGTCGGTTGGGTTCGGGCAGGCTTCTATCGCAAACAGAGTCTAACCTCGTGTCTTAGCATTCTTATCCTTAGCTAAAGTATTCATTCACAGATTATGCCTGTATTAGACTAATTATGCTAATTCAACAAATTTAACTTCTTTACAAGTTACAACAGATTATTCAAAGTTCTATTAACTTGTTTTGCTTAATTTTAGATCGAGCCTATAGATTTTCATACCCCAAATTTACCGTATTCAGTTTCAGCAGATTAGGCAATTTAACAGATTTAATCATAAAATTAAGCCAAATTTTACATGCTCCAAATTTTAGTTAAATTTACACAGTACAGAATATTCTCTAAAAACCCCAAATCATGATATACAATACGAATTATGCCAAATTATAGCCTTTGATTTCAGTGTATGCCTAATATCTAAAATCCCCATTTAGGTGTATTCACATTTAATAGTTATCCTATTATAACATAGATCTTTACGCCTAAGTCATATACACAATAATTCTCCTTCTTCCAAATCACAGACTATCATATGTAGTATGCCCAGATCTAGATCTTAAATTACAACATATGTTCTTTTCTCAAATCAGTCATGTCCAATTATGCATCATTCACTATTTTCCCCAAATTTAGCGTTTGTGCGTCAATCTCTTATGAGATTTGGCTCAGGCTCGTGGTAGCCTGGCTATAGAACAAAAGGAAGGAAGAGGTACAGAATAGTTACTATAATATTAATAAGATAGATCTACACAGAAAAACAGATCTGATAAACAAGAGTATGCATAATCTCAGATTCAGATTTATAATCATGTTAAGATCATAATTAAATTTCATATCTGAAAATAACTGTACTCACCTTGGTTGGATTCTAAAAGAAAAAGGGGTTGTAGTTGTTCTCTTTTAATCCTATTCAGATTGGAAGAAGGAGCACTAGTTCTAACTTAGGTTTCAGCAGAGTAGCGACGCCATTGATTTATTTTAATATGAATTAGGGCAGAGTACAGGCGTAATGAAGTTGTGTAGAAAAAACTGTAGCCTTAGGGGTGTTTATATAGCACAGGGATCAACGAATCTGGTCAGAACGGGCGTCCAAATGCAGAAAAACGAACCAGTCCTTAGATCTGGAAAAGGGGGGAGGTCGACCCCCTGGTCGACCTATGCGACCTAGCTCGACCCCTAGGTCGACCCCCTGGTCGACCTGGGTTCTAGGAGGGAAATTTCCCGCCCAGCCCGAGTGTGTGTTTTAAATTTCGAACTTTTAAATTTTGATTTCAGGCTGGTCTTTATTTTAAATTCCTGAAACTTCTAAGTGCCATAACTTCTTCATACGAAGTCCGATTTATGCGAACTCGGACTCTATCTCAAGCAGAATTCCGAACCAAACGCAATGGCGCAAACCATTTCGCTTAATTCTTCTTTTAAAAATTAAGTACACTTTGTTATGTTACTTTTATGTTCATAGAAAATACGGGTGTTACACCGCCTATAGCAGAAAAATTATTACAGAGCTTAGAGAAATTAGCCGCTGGATTTGGTGGAGCTACCAGAGTTACAACTAGAGGTTGGGCATTTCTTTACCCTTCGACTGGCGTCATAGCTTCAATACATCTATGAAACCATGCCATAATAGGAACACCCTCTAGAAAGTTGGGAGCCCCAGGCATGCTGAAAAAGAAAAGAGACAAGGATTCAAAGGGATCAAGGGAAGTGTATCTGACTTAAGGGGATATTTTCCAAAAACAAGTTTTACTTGGAAATACTTTACTTTTGAAAACACTTTTTCAAAAACTTTTCTCTGATCTTGTAACTTTGGGCACTGATAACAAATGAAACGCCCTATACCCCTTAACATCGCCCATATGAGGATGCGTTAAGGTTTATGAAGTGCTTAGGTATAAAGTAACAACACAAAGACTAAAATTCATAAGACGGTTTTATAAAACCCAACGTAAATTTTAAAGCATAATTTAATAAAGTAAGTCAAATCACAGTGTTTATTACGTTTCATAAATACCAAATAGTCATCATCATAAACCCAAATACATTGTCTCGTGGAAAACCATAATATCATAATACATAAGTAAAACCGTCCCTTTTAAATGTCAATAAAATAACCAGAAAATAAAAAATGAACCAATACATGAGTCCGAAATGAGTCTGAATCCAAGATGAACAGAAAATTCAAGAATCACTGTTGAGACCCTCCACCGTGCGAACCTGGAGGGGGGAAAGGAACAGAGAAGGAGAAAACAAACTAGGTCAGACATACATCTGGTGAGTTCTAGTAGTTTCTAGCATGAGCAAAAAGTAAGGAAGCATTAGACAGATGAACAGTTCATAAGACATAAAAGTATACAAGTGTAAAGGAAGTAACTAAAGTTAAGCATAAATAACGATTGGCTTCTCATTCATATCCAAGGTTGTTGCACCAACTTAACAAGATATCTTAATTAGGCTTCACCTAATATCTACCTGTCGATCGACTCCTATAACCACAATGTGACAACCTATGCCAGCTATGGGAATCGAGGTTGTCAATCTCTAACCCATCAACTAAAAGGACACAGACGTTAATCACAGGCGTTACAGTAGTTTATTTTCCCTAATCGGCACGATGCACGCTCATCCTCCCATCGGAACGCGTCTGTACCCACCTTATTTGGACCTTTTACTATCTACTACAGTAAAGCGCGCTCTCGCCTCTACCTAGTGTGAGACCTTCCATAGATGATAATAGGGATACTTCCTGATATGATTCCCCAATCAAATATGCAATTGACACAAGTCATCCCCTAGACTTGGTCCCCATTTATTTTCTAATAGACCACTAAGCTTTCCCAATCAGCCCCACGCTGCCGGAACAGACCTAAACTACAATCTTATCATTTTATCAGGTTTTTTATTTTTCCCAATCAGCCCCACGCTGTCGGAACGGACCTATGAGCCACTTATTTTCCCCAATCAGTTCCAGGCTTCCAGAACGAACTCCCACTACAATTTCATTATTTTATTAGGCCTCTTATTTTTTCCCCAACCAGCCCCATACATCCAGAACGGACCTACGAGCCACTTATATATTTTTCCCCAATCTTTCCCACACTGTTGGAACAGACTCCACTATCTTAGCTTATTAATTTTATCTTCGATTTAACTTAATAGAAATTAAATTATTAATAAGCCCAATATAAACTCATGTTGTAAACCTAGGTTGTATTAAATATTCCTAATAGTGTTCATATTTTTATACAACCCAACCCCATGTTACTTAGTGACCAACTAAGTTAATCCTATTCCAATTAACATGTTTGCATGTTCTCCAATTATATGTTAAGATTTATCCCCAATTTACAGTCCAATACTGATTGTAATATTTAATCAGTTATAAAATGCCCAATTACCCCTTTTATTCAACTCAACATTATTCTAATTTGGCGCAATATTTACAATAAAGGCCTAGGCTCTCCTTAGATCTAGGCTCAGCGCTAAAAGAAAAATGGAAATGGTCTAGGCCACTTGCAAGACCTATAATCAAAAATAAAAAAACAAATAAAATAGAGAGTAAGTATAGCTGTAAATAAAACCACAATAGAGAAGGGGATAAAAGAAGGAGAATTACTTATAAGTAGTAAGTAACTGCAAAGAAATAGGCATAGATAATAAATAAATTACCGTGACTTAATAGAAAACTAAACATATGAATACTGTAAACAATAAATTTGCAAAAACTAAACTATTTAACTTTTCCTACATAAACTACTAGTCTAGAAATCACATAAAATCTCATATATCAGACAAAAAGAGCTTCCCCTGTTACCTTTCTTTACTCTTGCAGAACCTCCTCCTTTAGAAGTATTTAGAAAAATTAATATTTAAAACTTTAAAGAACTTCTTTATCCCCTTAAAAACTTAATTATTTGTCCTTTCCTAATTTTGAGGATAGGCCTGGGAAAAAAGAAGGAGAAGAGAGAAGTAATGGATATGAAGAAATGAGAGAGGCTCTACTAGTCAATTTATAGGATTTACTGGATGTCCTCAACCGTCCAAATGTAGGATTAGATCTGGTCAAGCCATGTCATTGGACTAATCAGAAAGCGCCACGTTGGCCTTTGGTTCAAAATAAACCAATAAAACAAAGCCACATCAGCCAAAATAACGTTCCATCGATATAAATGTAGTTTAGATTAATGGGTTTTCTTGTTGATTTTAAATGTTATTCCATGTAAAAAATTTGTGTTTCTTTGTGACACCGTGCACCTTTATTCGAGGGTTTGGAAAAGGATTTTTTTCTTATATGTATATATACCATTAACTTTAAGACAAATAAAAATTTCTTTGTTTTGGTTTTATAAAATTAAATCCTCTCATGGAAATAGTAAATAATATTTTCTAAATATTAAGATTTTAAAGACATAACCGAAATGTTTTCCAAATCATTTTATAAAACTCGTTTTCTTAAACTTAGTATTTTCAATATATAAAAATACACATTTTTGCACACTTCAAAAAAACAAGGAAGTGAATTAAAAGACATAGTATACCTGGTGATGGGACACGTAGGTTAATTATATCGTTTAATTCCAAAAACATCGATTGAAGCTATTTATGTTGTTCAGTGTTGATTTTCTGAGCTAGCCAATATTTGGTGAGTTGAGAGGTTCAAGATCTCCTATAGGAGTAACAATTGATGAGAACCATTTATATGAGTTATCTTACTCGCCGATGAGGCGTGACAAGTCTTAAGATGAGTTTTCCCTTTCCAGGAATTATGGTTCATGAGAAGATATTAAGGGATTTATTTCCACTTGCAAATGATATGAGGCAAGATATATGAGTTTTATGACACCCATGAGATTTGAGATTATATATTATGATGTGAAGTTAAATAGTAATTAGTAAACTATTTAGTGCAAGCGTGTGGTGTGGGACACAGTTAATTCTATTCGGGTTACAATCTAAGAGTTCAGGACACATCCACAAGATATTATTAGCATATGATAAAACAACTCGAAGAGGAGTTAACGATCTTTTCCTTTAAGAACAATATACTGAGGAATATGTTGGTGACATTGTCATGATGACCAAACTACTTGGAGAGGTGTTAGCGACCTTTGTTGTTAAGACGAAACTGCTTAGGGAGGTGTTAACAACCTTGCCAAGGCCGATGACTGCTTGGGGGAAGAAGTTAGCAACTTTTTCATTTAAGACGAAACTGCTTAAGGAGGTGTTAGCGACCTTGTCATGGCCATTGTAATCTTTCAGATCCGATCTAAGTTATTTTCTAAGTTCTAAGTTTTCTTTATTATTTCACCATTTGAGATGTTTATTATTAGATATATATGGTGATTTCATTTCTTTGTTCTGAACTCTTAACTGATGTAACACCCCACCTCCATTAAGGTCTCTCACAAAGGGAATGCCTTAACTTTGATAGAGCGTTTTAGTAGACATAACGGAAACTTACAAGACAAATAAAACAGTACTTGAAAAATTTATAGCTTTATTACAACAGAAACCGAAGTAAGTTTGGTTACATCCTTTCAAATCACAATATCAGAATTCAAGTACAAAATATCAGTCTTGTACAAAAGCCTTCAGAATGCATAGTTTTTAAAATCATAATCCCCAACATAAACTGCCCTGCCAAAGCCAGACGATACTTCAAGCAGAGAAGATCCGAATCAAGCTCCTAGATTTCCACCCTACAACCCTAGGGGGGGGGGGGGACGGAAGAAAAAGGGGCGAAAACAAGCAAGGTTAGACATAAAGTCTGGCAAGTCCAGTGACTTTCAGCATATGAACAGATAATAATAATTATGACATGAAAATAAAACTGGATGCGAGATAACAGTAACAGGAGTAGCAGATATACTTAGGTTAAACAGAAAAAGAACAGAATAATGTAAGCTACTACTTTTCACCTCTCTGCACTAATACTAGTATAGCAGGATTAGGTGTCACCCCAATGTCTAAACTGAAACAAAAACAGGAACAGAATAATTTCCATAGAAGAGAATGCTAGTAATGGGCCTTTACCACCCCAACAGAAACAGAATGCTAATAATGGGCCTTTACCACCCGAACAAAAGGTACAGAAACAGAAACAGATTAATCCCTACGGAAACAGAATGTAGAATTAGGTGTACACTAGTAAATGGGCCTTTACCACCCGAACAGACGGTACCATGCAGAAACAGACAGGTGTTACCACCCAACAGAAACAGACGGTACCAACAGAAACAGACAAAACTAAGTGTACCCTAAAACCCTACCCCAAGAGATCGGCTCCCTAATACATAAATACCCTGTGCCAGCCCCCAAAAAGGGTGTATCACTCCCCAAAGTGGCAACCTTTAAATGACACAGACCTATTTACAGATGTCACGGCGTCTTACATCCTCAGAGGCAGACCGGGATCCATGCACGCATATGACCCGGTTGGAACGCACCATCAACACCCCTCGCCATTATCAGAATGAACCACTTATAATTAGTTCAGTAAGCGTGCCCGGACCCTACCTACTGTTGGGTCAAAGTTTTGATACCAGAAAGGGTTACTGACTAATATGGGTCCCAAACAACAAATGACACAAGTAATTTCCCTCCTAACCTTGTGTCCCCGGACTAACAGATTTCAGATTAACTTGTTTACAAGTTCAGACATACAGAGTTCAGATCAACTAGTTCACAGATCAGACAAGTTTTCAGACTAACGGATCAGATATACGAATTTAATAGATTTACATATTTGTCTAACTTTGTAATTGGGCCTACAGATTCACGAAACAGGTTTGTTAAATTCATTAGTCCAATTGGTTCAACCCTATCCACCCAACACGTTTTAGACATCCTATTTATCTTAGATTTGTATTAATTAAAAATTAATGCGCAGACCTCTCACATTAGACTGACAGTTTGCGGCCACTGGTTAGGCCGGTTGGTTCCGGGCAGGTTTCTGCCGCAAACTGAGTCTAACCTCGGGTTTCAAGCACGTTATGACTAACTTCTCACATTAGAACCTATTGTTTGCGGCCACTGGATGTGCCGGGCGGTTCCGGGCAGGATTACATCGCAAACTCATTCTAACCTCGAGTTAGCCATGTTTCATGTTTAGCCAATGCATTCATTCACAGACTATGCTAATATCAGACTAATCATGCTAATTTAACAAATTAACTTCTGTACAAGTTACATCAGATTATTCGAGATTCTATTAACAAGTTTTGCTCAATTTTAAATCGAGTCTACAGATTTACATACTTCAAATTTCAGCATTTCAGTTCCAACAGATTACGCCATTCAACAGATTAAACAGATAACAGATCTTGCAGATTAGGCGATTTAGCAGATTTAGCAGATAAGGCAATTTAACCTAATTAGTAGATTAGGCAATATAACAAAACTAGCAGATTAGGCAATATAACAGATTTAATCATTCCTTAAAGTTTCATAGACATATCTTGCCTAATTATAAATTTGGCCTAAGTTTGCATGCCTAAATAGTTGTCATGATTCACAATATGATCATATACCCCACGTTTGCATTGAATTTACATGACACAGATTATGGTCATAATTGACCATATAACACATGTCCCAAATTTAGTTAAACTTGCCTAGTACAAAAGATTCACATATAAATTATACCAAATATAGCCATCGATTTCAATGCATGTCATATATTCAAAAAAATCTCCCACTTAGGTGTTATTCACATTTAATAGTTATCAAATCTTAACATAGATCTTCACACCTAAGTCATATTCTCTTTTTATCTCAAGTCATGAATCGTTATATAAACAATATGCCCAACAATCTAAAACTTTAAATTATAGCAGATCTTAATTCAAAATATGCGTTATGTCCAATGTCTCACGTAACATGTTAACATACAATGGTTCCTCTTCTCCCAATTCACAGAATATGCATAGATCTAAATCTAGTTTACAACATCAGTCACAGATTAGCCATGTCCAATTATGCCATCATTCATTATTTGTCCCAAAGTTTAGCGTTTGTGCATTAATCTCTTATGAGATGTGGTGCAGGCTCGTGGTAGCCTGGCTATCGAACAGAAAGAAGAAAGAGATACAAAATAATATATATCAGAACAGAACGTACACAACCTCAAATTCAGATTTACAATCATGTCACAATTATAATTAAAGTTTATATCGGAAAATAACTGTACTTCCCTTTCGTGGTTTTAAGAAAGGATAATAAACTGTTGTTGATGCAGAAATGCTGAATTACTCCTCTTTAATTGTTGTTGTAGCTCTAAACTTTGATTTGAGATTTGATTTAGCTTTGAATTCTATTCAGGTTGGAAGAAGGTGCATCAGTCCAAGTTTTGATTCCAGCAGAGTAACGGCGCCATTATTTTATTTATTTAGAACAGAGACAGAGTATAGACAGAATGAAATTGTGTAGAGAAAATGAGGCTAGGGGGCTGTTTATATAGGATTAGGCGGACGAATCTAGACAGAAAACGAGACCGGATACATCAGAATGAACCAGGTTCAAAAACTGGGTTTCGGGAGCAGGTCGACCCCCAGGTCGACTCCCCAGTCGACCTGGTCATGGGGAGGTCGACACCCCAGTCAACCTGGTTGGGGGGGGGGGGGGTTGACTCCCCAGTCGACCTGAGTATATGGACGGGAATTTTCCCGCCAGCCTTCTCTGGGTTTGAATTTCGAATTTCTGGCTTTATTTTCGAGCTGTTTTATTTTATTCAAATTCTTGAAATTTCTGAGGGTCATAACTTGGTCATACGAACTCCGATTTTCGAAAACTCGGACTCGATTTCATGCAAATTCCGAGACGAACGCAATGGCGCAACCCGTTTCCCTTGATTCTTATTTTATAATTTAATTATTCTCTGATTTGTTACTTATACGATCACAGAAAATACGGGGTGTTACAACTGAGGTCCATGAGTTCTGTGATTTTTGTGTGATTTGAACATTTAACCAAGTTCCATGAGTTTTTGTGATTTCTATGATTTGAACTCTTAACTAAGTTCCATGATTTTGCGATTCATGTGATTTCTGATATTTCTATCTTGTGTTTATGTGATTTAGAATTTTAATTACCTCAATTTGTAACTTGGATAATCTGTATTAATGGAAACACCCAAGTCCATGTTCATGGTTTCACAAGTAATCTGAGTATAAACTTATGAATTTATCTTTTGTGAAATATGTTGTTTTGAGTTATTTAACTCCTTTCAGTTAGAAAGGAATCATCTTTTCCATGTTTTTAAGTTTATTGGGGACTAGGAACTCCTTTTCTTACAAAAAGGAATTGCTCCACTAACGTTAGTGTACTTCACTTATCTAATTATACTGATATATCTAAGCTAGACTAACCCATGTATTTTATACTCGGGTCAGACCGAGTTGTTTTAAGTCATAGCTTGTTGTTGATTTAGGTTTAGCAGTTTCATCCTGGACTATCTCTTTTAAAGTTATTACCTTAGTTGTGTAGTCGTGTATTCATGTAATTTGTACATGTATTCTTTTGAGACATGATGTGTTTGTATATGGTTCATATGAAACCATTCAAGTTGTTACATGTATATGTTGTATTCTGTTATTGTACTTATATGTATTCAATTTTGTGATCTGCTATCTGTGATGTGTTGTAATTTGGTTTGAATATGATTCATTGCCATCGTAGTTTTATATTAGATGAATTGAGTATGTCGATCAACTTGAGGTAAGAAAAAAAACAATATACACCCAATCGATGTATTCAATACTTGTCTAATACAAGATTACGGATGGTCACTCTTAACCAAACTTGTTCTATGCTCTAATGGACAATATTACACAATAATGCTCTTTATTAGGGTGGATCTCGGGGTGGAGTGTTACATTTTGGCATCATAGCCAAGATCAGAACAGAACCAGAATAGTGCATATGTCCAACATAGAAGGATTATATTCATGCCCACTTCTATCACTTTCGTTGTTATCCTCATCATGTGTTTCTTATGTAAATCATAACTTTGGGAATACGTCTAGCAATATACTCAATATCGTAGTATTCCAAGAGTTATATCTCATTACGATGGTTTTTCCTTATAGAAATTTCCATCCTCTTAAATCCTTACTATGTTTAAATCTTGGGATTAATTTTTTAAGGAAATTTAAACCCCATCCTTTGTGTTTAGTTGGTTTTTGAATTAAAAAATGAATTAGGATGGGTAAATGAATTAAATTCAAGATAATATATGTGAAATTCATGTTAGGATAAAGGAGTGCTAAACTGAAATAAATCAGAGTTGCACAACGGAAACAATGAATTATTTTGGCTATACTTAATTTGATCGACGCTAGAAAAGCGTGATATTTTAAATAATTACTGCAAGCGTACAGGTGTGTAGCATACAGGTCGAACACAGGGAGGAAAAATCAAAAATTATTATTTATAGAATTTCGTGGGCGAGTTAGACAAATCTTCGAGGTTGGTTTTGAAAACAAACGAAATTGAAACTGCAATTAAACTATTATTGAATTGAATCAGATCTGAATCTAATCAAATCTATATTCAATCCCATTGACCTAAGGAAGTAGTAAAAGAACAGAAATTGAAATTGCAGAAATTAAAAATAACAAGCAGGAATTAAAATTAGGATTACCGCTGAATCTAATCAGACGGTCAATCACTAATGAAAAGGTGTGCAAAATACAACTAGTACTCTACCAAACCTAATTGAGTAGATGGCACTAGTTGCTAAGAAATAGAAAATTGCAGAAATAAAAAAAAAAAATTGTACAAGCAAGCCGCTGCCCCTGCAGAATTTTTTTACAAACAATGTGTATATTTTTTTTCGCAGCAGATCACCTGTAGAGTTCAGAAAATCTTACAGTGGGGTATGGCAGTCCGTCCAGAAAATTTGTGTAGTGCTCATGCTTCTAACTCCACTGTCTGCAAATCACTTGACTGCTGAATCCTAAGTTTGTTGTTCGAGTTCTTTTCTCACTTTGATCTTTGTTTTTATATGGCATTTTTTTGGAAGAAAATAAAACAAACTAAAATAAAAAACTAACTAAAAAAAGAAAAAACTAACAATTGGCTAGACTAAAGGAAATATAAAACAAACAAAACTAATTCTACTAAAGAAAATAAAAATATAAAACAAACTAAACTCAAAGTAAGAATCACTCATCCCTCACACTCAAAACACAACAGAATTGGAATGCCAGGAACCCACAATTGAATGCAATAGAACAAAATAATTCAAGCCAACTATAACATTTTTATGTTAATCATAATTTAATAAACCTATAAGTGATATTGAGGGATGCTAAGTATTGATGATTAAATGATTACGAAGAATTAATTGAGTAGTGAATCATGTGAATAAATGGTGAAACTTAGTGTTGGCTTGTCTTTATTTGAATTAAAGAGAGAATATTTGTGTTAATGCAATAACAAAAACTACCATGAGTGAAATTAAATCCGTGATTATCTTTTTTTGTTGAATTGTCCAATGAATACTTTTAGAGTTCTAGTTGGTACTTTGATTAATGATATCGATAACACTTTCTTATATACTTAAACGAGGCAATCGAGCACATTATATTGTGTAGTAAATTAAATTTTAGGAAATGATATCGGAGAATATTCTTATGAGAATAGTGGCAAACCACTAGATGAGACGAGAATTATAGAAGATTTGGCGAGGGAATAACAATATTATATTGACTTTGCAGCCAAATAATGAAAAAACCATTATAATTTTGTGATTTCATACTATTTGAAACAAGTTAATAAGTTGTTAAGTGAAAATTGAGCTTTGACAAGAACTTTGTAAAAAAACATAAAGAGTTTTAAGTATAAAATTGTTTTAGATGAGTAACTGTAACATCCCATAATTTTAGTATATTTAAATTTCAGTTTAAAATATATATATAATGGAATAATGTGGGAAAAATCAAATAATGTTGATGATTATTTGAATTTAGGACAAATAGATTTTTTTCAAGTTTAGTTCATTTAAGAATGTTGTAATTTGAAATTTAAGGTTTTACTGGTTAAATGAATTTGAGTGGTTTAATTTAAAAGTGAAATTCACATTTAAGTTGTAAGTGGTGGAATTTTAAGTTGTTTAAGTAAATTTGAAATTCAAAACTTGAATTTGTAGATAATCGAATGTGGAACTTAAAATCCATGGGATAAATTTATAGAATTTATTTAAGTTATAATTTAATTAAATTTGAATTTAACGAATATTTAAATTTGAATTTAAACAGTTAAGCGGATAATTGAATATCTTATTTATTTAATTAACTGGGAAATTTAACGGTTTTGGCGACTGCCTCGGAATTCGACGAAACCGGCGCCATTGGAACCGAAACGGTGATATATTATAGGATTCCAATTTTTAGAATTTTCCGACTTACCGTTTGGTCGTACGAGAGAGATTGTGAACGAGATCAATGTAAATGATAATTGGGTGTTTCTCATATATTGGGCCTTATATATGGGTATAAATAAAATTCACTCTTACCTCACCAACTCATTTTCTCATTCAAGTACGTACAATTCCTTCTCATCCCTTTCTAATGGCTGAAATCATATTTTCCAAACCCTAGAAATAAAATTTCAAACTTGAAATTCAAATCTCTCCAAACCCTAGAGTATTATATGTCGATTCGAAGCTCTCGACGATACGAGGCTGCTGATACCATTCGTTTCGACATGCAACGAAGGATTTTGTCAGAAATCGTCGGTCAAACTTGCAGTTTTCGTAACCCTAAGGCTAATTTGGGGTTTTTGATTTAGCCTTCAATCGAGGAATCGAGAACATGGGTTTTGGAGAAGAGGTTGATACGAACTCAGTGGTGGTGTTAATTTGACCAATAGCAGTCTAGGGTGGCCGGAATTTGAGGATTAGGGTTCGAAACGGCGGTTTGGGGCTGACGCTGCATGGGCGGAGGACGCCACCGGAATTCGTGGGTCCGGCACTGCTAGGTGCGCCTCGAGGTGGGGAATCCATTTCGGGTGGCCGGAGCTCCTATAGCGGCCGGAGGTGGGCGTGGAGGACGGTCAAACGAGGTGGGTTCCATGGGGTTTCTGCGTTGAGGGTCACTGTAGCTGAAAGTAAGGAGCGGGAAGAACGACATGCTGACGTGGCAAGCCCTTAATGGGTGAGAATATTTTATTTATTTATATATTTTCAAATTTCAAATTGGTAAAACGTTAATAACTTTTTCGTTTTAACTCGGATTTGGACGCGGTTTGTTGCGTTGGGATCATGACGAAATTGCGGACATTTTGGCACTGACCCGGCTGCGTTTGGTGACTGTCAGATTTTGGCCCTTAGTTGGACGTTCGATCCACTAAGGACCCAAAGGTGAGTGATTTTCTCACTCACAAAATACTGAATTATTCTTATATTTATTGAATTAAATTATGAAGTAAATTTGGTCGCATGGTTGTGTTGGATTGTTGATGTGTTGTTAAATGTACATGCAAGTGTGTTAACATTCAAATTTAAGTCAATAATTAGTTATTTAATTAAATTTAAATTTCTAATTTGAAATTCGAACCTTTATTAAATCTTGAAACAGTTAACGCTGATCAGTTGAAGTAAATGGTTGTGATAGATGTTGGTTGAAATTTATTACTGAATTGAGATTGACACAGTTAATGCTCTGTATTCAGTATAGTGTATTTGCATGTTCTTTGTGACGATAAATCCCATTTACCTTTGATGTTACGGGCATCTAATAAATCCGGGATTTATCAAATTTAATGAATTAAGAACACAGGTTAAAATGATACATACCTGTGACCCTGAATTGGATTGAAATGATAGATCCATCCCGAAATATCGAGAAATTTAAATTTAAGACTCACTTGGCCATAGGATAGCAAACTATATATGGACATCGGTTGGTTAAATGATTTTAATATTCGAAATTCTATTTTATGGAAATTTCATTCAAGGGAAACATATTGATTTCGATAAGCTTTATTTTCCTTGAAATCTGAATCTTAAGTATGACCTGAAATGATTTAAGGATTTTTTTTTCATAAGCGAATTGAAGTGTTAAAAATTCAAAATTTTGATTTGGGGTTAAGAAATTGGGTAGATTCAGATTTAAATAAATTCTTATATAATTTAAATTTTTGAATCAAGATAATGGAGAATACTCGAAAATTGTTCTTCAAACCTAATTCGAGTATGGTCTTGAATCCTTGAAATTTAAACGGGTTGAAATGGGATTTGAAATAAGTCCTTGAGCTAAGCAACTCCATTGAAACGGGAGTTCAGATTCGAGTATCGAAGTTCGGAAGGAAGAATCGATTTTTCAGTAAAGAATTTATGTATATATATATAATTTTGATTTTTATAGCTATTCTTTCTTGAAATATATTTATTAAGTTTTATCCCTAACTATTTTATATAACCAAAATTTTCCTATATTCTTTGATTAAAACTATTTAGTGAATTTTAAAATATATATATATATATATATATATATATAGTGTTTTAAACTTATTTATCCTATTTTTTTTCTATTATATTCTATACATATATTATTTATATAAAGGTTTCTTTATAAACATCTATCTTTAAATTTATATCTTATAAGTGTAATATTTCCTCCGAATGGAAAGTGCTGGATCTAAGATCGTTGTTGAAATGGAGTTGAGATAAAAGTATTTCAATATGAATCGATTTCAAACCGTTTTCAAATATGGAAGATGGTGTATATTCCACAAAATATAAACTTATCTCCTAAGGGGATTGAAAGGAGCTATAGAAGTATATATATTCTATTTGAATATGAATGAATTTCGAATATGAATCGATTTGGAATAATTTGAAATCTCTTGAGATTGAATATATTCTATTTGAATATAAGTCGATTTCTAAAATACTATATGATTATGATGTAAGATATGGGAATATATTCTAATTTTAGAATAAAAATCGGGTTGGTATGATTTATGATATTTCGATTTAAAACTATATTCTATTTTTGAATATAAATTTGGTTCGAGACAAAATACGATATTTTGATATGAAAGCGAACCTTTGAAATGTAAAGGAACCAACCGATGTGAAAGATGTAAGCGTTGGTTGTCAAAGAGACCGGAGTCGGCATAAGGCATACTCTCTGTCAGTGTCGATACCACTTTGACAACTATAAACGTTTTGACGTATCTGTGAACGCTCCGACGTATCCAGAATGAGATATGATGACTTGAAGGAGATTATTTAATCGAAGGAAGATGAGCGATTGCGAAATAGCCCTGACCTTCGGGTCAGAATTAAAATGACTAAAACAGGAGCTATACCGTGACTAATTGAGGTAGCACCTTTGATCAGACTCACTCCTTCGATACTATTTCTATGACTATGATGATGATGATGATTTGGGCCCATTTATGACTTTGGAGTGTGTTCCGAGGTGGGCGGTAGTGGCTGCTATGCGTTACCACCGGTCCGGGAGTGCAATTGGTAGAATCCTACCCTGGGCATTGCCTCGAGTGCCTTGTCATATATATATATATCCATATCGAGCCCCATACGATTTTGATTTAGCATTGCCTTCTATGGAGTACCCTCTGATAACACCAGTACGGTGAATTTACGGTACTGTATAGACTGTTGATGCCTATAAACTGCGTAAGGGTAATATGGTAATCCCGCTTACGCTATTTTCAGTATTTATACTTTACTGAGTAGACACTATCATAATAGCGTATTATATTATCTATGTATTAGTTTAACGGATCCTTGAGAGATGGAAAATCCCGTAACATCTCTTGAGTTACTGTACCCATGACACTGATGTTATTTCATATTTTGATTGGACTAATATGAGATGATTTAGTGCTGATCCGAGTGTTTGTTGTGTTTTCTTTTATGCAATACGCTCGGGTCAGCAGACGTTGCAGTTACTGAAGATGACGGTGCTTTGGAGATCGAAGACGAAGATTTGGTATATCTATTATCTATACATGTATATCCGCTGCATTATTTTTCCGCTGCTTATTATGTACAGCTGTATGTATATGTAACTCTGATAATCATTGAAGGTTATAGTCAATGTATATACATTTCAACTGTTTTAACTGTTATTTGTTTATTTTATGTTGTCCTTCCGCTGTGAGATTCTGTTATTGTCCTTCTCTTCTTTCTTTCTTTTTCTTCTTTTCCCAATAACTACCTGCATTTGCGATTTGTTTGGGTCGACATGTGTGGCTTATTGTTGATTTTAAATGGTCAAAAATATGGGTCGTTACAGTTGGTATCAGAGCGATGGTTGGCGATAACCTTGGCTCTGTTTGGGAATAAAACTCGTTAGAGATGGAGTTAGTAATGCCCTAGAATGAGTTAGAGTGATATACGAGAGAGCGTACTTGTATTTTTGATATAAATTGGTTTATATTGTGTTGGTTTGTTCTGTTGAATATTGATGGGTTTTGGTCGATATATGGGATGCCATATGATCGATAGGAATCTCTAAATAATCGAACAGAATGATCGACATAATTTGGTTTTCGATTATATTTTATATATATTATATATACTATTAGTGGTTTAAGTGTAAAATCTTTGGCCGTTGGTAAGCAATAATATTAAGTTAATACCTATTACGATTAATTTGATAATAAATTTAAATAAGGAATTTAAATGGTCTAAGAAAACAAATGAAAATGAAATGATACCTTTAAGTATAATTGGATGAGAAAAGTTTGTGATTAAATAGAAATGAGATTGAAAACTTGATCCTGGGATACTCTTGAAGTAATTTTGTCGAATTTTGAAATAATATCGTATTATAAATATTTTCGAAAGGAATGGTTTAAAGGATTTTTTTAAAGAAATAAGTGTGTAATCCCTTCTCGGACATCAGAAATGACTTCGGTAATGAGTGCACGCATTATCGATGTTATTCCGAAGAGTCTAAGTGGGGGAGAGACCACTCAATAATTACAGAAATTGGTTTTAACAAAGGATTTTTGAATTTAACTCCATACGGTATAAAATTTTAAATATAAAAGTATTGTTATATGTTATTTAGAGTCGAGTTTGAAATTTACCCAGGTATTGGAATTCCTAGGTTATTTGATAATTCAGGAGTTGGATCTAGATTTATATATTGTATAAGGTATAGGTATATATTATTCTAGACTTCGTTTATAAACCCAGAATCTAAGTTCTGAGTTCGATTTAACAAAATATATCAACTTAAGTACTAAAGTAACTCGATTCCTGGAAATTTCAGGTTTTTAAATTGTGAAATGGACTTAGGTATTAAAAGGATAGATATGGTCAATGGAACGATTAAGCATGAGAGAAAATTTAGTGTAAACCAATTTCAATTTTGATTCTAGAAGTGTGAGCCAAAGTTGAAATTTACCGTGAAACAAAGTTAATTGAAGTCAACTAAAATAAATTGGGAAAGTTTATTATATAAATTAATTGGAAATAGTTTGGGTTTGGAATAATTAATGAGTAGATTTAAAGAAATAAAAGAACATGGGTTAGTAGATAAATTGAAATAGTCGATAAATTTAAAATGATGGAATTAAGCGGTGAATTAGAGTACAAGTAGAATGAAGGTATAAGGATCTAAATGGATTAGACCCCATTTGGACAATATATCAAATATCAATCTAAGTACAAACCGTGAAGGAATAGAGTGTAAACCATTTTTGTCGAATGAAATATGATTTCATTTGAGAAAAGGAATCTAGTAAAATAAAGTTGACTTAGAAAATCGAATAATAATAAAGGAAGCAACTAAGTATAAAATTCGAATTATGATCCAACCTTAATTCAGTTTGGAACTTGGAAGTCTAATTGATGAATTGAGTTAAAGGAATAAACCTCAATTTAAAACAAATAGGAATAAGTGGAAATGTTCAGATGATGAATAGAAACGCCAAACGAAAGAAATGAGATGCAAATATGTAATTTGGTTCATTCGGAATAAGATAATGGAGATATTGAAATGAAATATAAAATAAAACTTGACCCGAGTTGGATAGATTTAATAAGATAAAATCAACTTAGAAAAAGTAAAATAGGTCGAATGAATTGGAATAAAGGGAAGTAAACTCGAGAAACTTTAATTGGCCGATTTAGAACTAAATTTAAATGAAAATTTAAAAGAATCGAATGAATAGTGGTTTAACATTTATAAAATGAACCCGCACTTGAAATTTTGAATAAGTCTAAATTTAGTCGGGACAAATGAATTGACTCGATGAGAGATAACTTAGAAGACAATATCGAGATCGATTGAGAATGGAGTACTTCGAAAAGAAATGAGTTATAAATTTGGCAAATAAATTCATGGTAATGAATTAATAGATCTAATAGGACCCGATTAGTTGGAAAATCTAAAGTGAAACCAAGTTTTATTTAAAGATTTAATACTTGAAATGAAGTATGTAAACGAATAGGAATGGAATAAGAAATTGAATATGAAGCCATTGCTCGAATAATAAAGTAAATGCAAGGAATTTAATGAACGATAATAGAACGAGTAATGAAATAAAGCATATTTAATATACAAGTAAAATAAATATGGACATATTAAGTACAAAAAGGAAAATCGTATTTTGAGCAATGGGCGATAATTCATTTTGATAGCTAAGACAATAAAGTTTGGAGTCCATTTCTCGAGTAAAGTAGTGATGACAAATTTGAAGTCATAACGAATTTACAAAAAAAAAATCTTTTCTGAAAGTTTGAACTCCAAATTTAAGTAAATCGACATATAGTCGATAAACTGAAGCTAAAATGACCATAACTTTTGAATGGATGGTCGGAATTTAACAATTCTGGACTTTTTGAAACGTTAGAAACTGAACTAATTTTTTTTTAATAGCGCCTTGCCTAATTTCCATGTTTATTAGTTTGGAATCCATGAATTAGTTGTAGTTGTATGCGCAGGAAATTAAAAATCTGAACTGAATACCAATGTTGTTTTGGTCATAACTTCCTAACAGAGCGTCGGATTTCGATGTGCGGGTACAATTTGGAAAGCTCAGGATGTAAACTTAAACTTTTCCTTTATATGCTGGGTAGAATTTTGATGTTTAAAGGGTTAAAAGCTGGGTTGAATAATTCAGACCTGCATTTTCAGAGTATGGGTTGAAGTGTTCGCCTTCACCAAAACAGTCCTAACTTTTGAACGAATTATCCGAATTCGATTGAATCCGGGCAATTCGGAAAGCCTGAAGCATAAGCTACTACTTTTTCCTAGTGTGTTTCAGTCAGAGTCCGAATTTTAGTGGGAGAATATGTTGGATTGTAGTTGAAATGTTGATTGTATGTTGTGTAAATTGTGTACTGTTGCTATGTATTACTTATATGTTGAATTCTTTTGCGTGTGTGAGTTGTAGCAGGTGCAAAGAAGTTGCACTACACCTTGGAGCTCGCTTGCGCAAAATGCAAAATGCTAAATGCAAAGATAAATAAAAACCGCAAAATAAACGCTTAAAGAGGTACGTATTTGGGGTTGTATAAAGCTTGGTGGTTTGCTTTTGTTTTCCCCTGGTTCAGGGATGCCTCATCGTTGATGAGATGTATATTTTGGATTGATATATGTATCGGGATTTTTCCCGGGGCCCTCAGTACAGGGGAGAAGCTGCCGAAATTTTTCGTGATTTCGGGAGTTAGAAAATATTATGAGGTTTTATAACCTTATACTTATTTTATAACTGTTATTTTATAAGTATGGATTTGGAAGTATGACTTGTTTAATACCTTACCTCGCTCTCTTTTCGAGGACGAAAAGATTTTTAAGTGGGGGAGAGTGTAACATCCCATAATTTTAGTATATTTAAATTTCAGTTTAAAATATATATATAATGGAATAATGTGGGAAAAATCAAATAATGTTGATGATTGTTTGAATTTAGGACAAATAGATTTTTTTCAAGTTTAGTTCATTTAAGAATGTTGTAATTTGAAATTTAAGGTTTTATTGGTTAAATGAATTTGAGTGGTTTAATTTAAAAGTGAAATTCACATTTAAGTTGTAAGTGGTGGAATTTTAAGTTGTTTAAGTAAATTTGAAATTCAAAACTTGAATTTGTAGATAATCGAATGTGGAACTTAAAATCCATGGGATAAATTTATAGAATTTATTTAAGTTATAATTTAATTAAATTTGAATTTAACGAATATTTAAATTTGAATTTAAACAGTTAAGCGGATAATTGAATATCTTATTTATTTAATTAATTGGGAAATTTAACGGTTTTGGCGACTGCCTCGGAATTCGACGAAACCGGCGCCATTGGAACCGAAACGGTGATATATTATAGGATTCCAATTTTTAGAATTTTCCGACTTACCGTTTGGTCGTACGAGAGAGATTGTGAACGAGATCAATGTAAATGATAATTGGGTGTTTCTCATATATTGGGCCTTATATATGGGTATAAATAAAATTCACTCTTACCTCACCAACTCATTTTCTCATTCAAGTACGTACAATTCCTTCTCATCCCTTTCTAATGGCTGAAATCATATTTTCCAAACCCTAGAAATAAAATTTCAAACTTGAAATTCAAATCTCTCCAAACCCTAGAGTATTATATGTGGATTCGAAGCTCTCGACGATACGAGGCTGCTGATACCATTCGTTTCGACATGCAGCGAAGGATTTTGTCAGAAATCGCCGGTCAAACTTGCAGTTTTCGTAACCCTAAGGCTAATTTGGGGGTTTTTGATTTAGCCTTCAATCGAGGAATCGAGAACATGGGTTTTGGAGAGGAGGTTGATACGAACTCAGTGGTGGTGTTAATTTGACCAATAGCAGTCTAGGGTGGCCGGAATTTGAGGATTAGGGTTCGAAACGGCGGTTTGGGGCTGACGCTGCATGGGCGGAGGACGCCACCGGAATTCGTGGGTCCGGCACTGCTAGGTGCGCCTCGAGGTGGGGAATCCATTTCGGGTGGCCGGAGCTCCTATAGCGGCCGGAGGTGGGTGTGGAGGACGGTCAAACGAGGTGGGTTCCATGGGGTTTCTGCGTTGAGGGTCACTGTAGCTGAAAGTAAGGAGCGGGAAGAACGGCATGCTGATGTGGCAAGCCCTTAATGGGTGAGAATATTTTATTTAATTTATATATTTTCAAATTTCAAATTGGTAAAACGTTAATAACTTTTTCGTTTTAACTCGGATTTGGACGCGGTTTGTTGCATTGGGATCGTGGCGAAATTGCGGACGTTTTGGCACTGACCTGGCTGCGTTTGGTAACTGTCAGATTTTGGCCCTTAGTTGGACGTTCAATCCACTAAGGACCCAAAGGTGAGTGATTTTCTCACTCACGAAATACTGAATTATTCCCATATTTATTGAATTAAATTATGAAGTAAATTTGGTCGCATGGTTGTGTTGGATTTTTGATGTGTTGTTAAATGTACATGCAAGTGTGTTAACATTCAAATTTAAGTCAATAATTAGTTATTTAATTAAATTTAAATTTCTAGTTTGAAATTCAAACCTTTATTAAATCTTGAAACAGTTAACGCTGATCAGTTGAAGTAAATGGTTGTGATAGATGTTGGTTGAAATTTATTACTGAATTGAGATTGACACAGTTAATGCTCTGTATTCAGTATAGTGTATTTGCATGTTCTTTGTGACGATAAATCCCATTTACCTTTGATGTTACGGGCATCTAATAAATCCGGGATTTATCAAATTTAATGAATTAAGAACACAGGTTGAAATGATACATACCTGTGACCCTGAATTGGATTGAAATGATAGATCCATCCCGAAATATCGAGAAATTTAAATTTAAGACTCACTTGGCCATAGGGTAGCAAACTATATATGGACATCGGTTGGTTAAATGATTTTAATATTCGAAATTCTATTTTATGGAAATTTCATTCAAGGGAAACATATTGATTTCGATAAGCTTTATTTTCCTTGAAATCTGAATCTTAAGTATGACCTGAAATGATTTAAGGAATTTTTTTTTTCATAAGCGAATTGAAGTGTTAAAAATTCAAAATTTTGATTTGGGGTTAAGAAATTGGGTAGATTCAGATTTAAATAAATTCTTATATAATTTAAATTTTTGAATCAAGATAATGGAGAATACTCGAAAATTGTTCTTCAAACCTAATTCGAGTATGGTCTTGAATCCTTGAAATTTAAACGGGTTGAAATGGGATTTGAAATAAGTCCTTGAGCTAAGCAACTCCATTGAAACGGGAGTTCAGATTCGAGTATCGAAGTTCGGAAGGAAGAATCGATTTTTCAGTAAAGAATTTATGTATATATATATAATTTTGATTTTTATAGCTATTCTTTCTTGAAATATATTTATTAAGTTTTATCCCTAACTATTTTATATAACCAAAATTTTCCTATATTCTTTGATTAAAACTATTTAGTGAATTTTAAAATTTATATATATATATATATAGTGTTTTAAACTTATTTATCCTATTTTTTTCTATTATATTCTATACATATATTATTTATATAAAGGTTTCTTTATAAACATCTATCTTTAAATTTATATCTTATAAGTGTAATATTTCCTCCGAATGGAAAGTGCTGGATCTAAGATCGTTGTTGAAATGGAGTTGAGATAAAAGTATTTCAATATGAATCGATTTCAAACCGTTTTCAAATGTGGAAGATGGTGTATATTCCACAAAATATAAACTTATCTCCTAAGGGGATTGAAAGGAGCTATAGAAGTATATATATTCTATTTGAATATGAATGAATTTCGAATATGAATCGATTTGGAATAATTTGAAATCTCTTGAGATTGAATATATTCTATTTGAATATAAGTCGATTTCTAAAATACTATATGATTATGATGTAAGATATGGGAATATATTCTAATTTTAGAATAAAAATCGGGTTGGTATGATTTATGATATTTCGATTTAAAACTATATTCTATTTTTGAATATAAATTTGGTTCGAGACAAAATACGATATTTTGATATGAAAGCGAACCTTTGAAATGTAAAGGAACCAACCGATGTGAAAGATGTAAGCGTTGGTTGTCAAAGAGACCGGAGTCGGCATAAGGCATACTCTCTGTCAGTGTCGATACCACTTTGACAACTATAAACGTTTTGACGTATCTGTGAACGCTCCGACGTATCCAGAATGAGATATGATGACTTGAAGGAGATTATTTGATCGAAGGAAGATGAGCGATTGCGAAATAGCCCTGACCTTCGGGTCAGAATTAAAATGACTAAAACATGAGCTATACCGTGACTAATTGAGGTAGCACCTTTGATCGGACTCACTCCTTCGATACTATTTCTATGACTTTGATGATGATGATGATTTGGGCCCATTTATGACTTTGGAGTGTGTTCCGAGGTGGGCGGTAGTGGCTGCTATGCGTTACCACCGGTAAGGGAGTGCAATTGGTAGAATCCTACCCTGGGCATTGCCTCGAGTGCCTTGTCATATATATATCCATATCGAGCCCCATACGATTTTGATTTAGCATTGCCTTCTATGGAGTACCCTCTGATAACACCAGTACGGTGAATTTACGGTACTGTATAGACTGTTGATGCCTATAAACTGCGTAAGGGTAATATGGTAATCCCGCTTACGCTATTTTCAGTATTTATACTTTACTGAGTAGACACTATCATAATAGCGTATTATATTATCTATGTATTAGTTTAACGGATCCTTGAGAGATGGAAAATCCCGTAACATCTCTTGAGTTACTGTACCCATGACACTGATGTTATTTCATATTTTGATTGGACTAATATGAAATGATTTAGTGCTGATCCGAGTGTTTGTTGTGTTTTCTTTTATGCAATACGCTCGGGTCAGCAGACGTTGTAGTTACTGAAGATGACGGTGCTTTGGAGATCGAAGACGAAGATTTGGTATATCTATTATCTATACATATGTATATCCGCTGCATTATTTTTCCGCTGCTTATTATGTACAGCTGTATGTATATGTAACTCTGATAATCATTGAAGGTTATAGTCAATGTATATACATTTCAACTGTTTTAACTGTTATTTGTTTATTTTATGTTGTCCTTCCGCTGTGAGATTCTGTTATTGTCCTTCTCTTCTCTTCTTTCTTTCTTTTTCTTCTTTTCCCAATAACTACCTGCATTTGCGATTTGTTTGGGTCGACATGTGTGGCTTATTGTCGATTTTAAACGGTCAAAAATATGGGTCGTTACAGTAACTATCTTAAACATGAGTAATATGTCTAAAATGCACACCCTCACACTTAAGTTTAGAAGACGATTGCAGCTTACAAGATGTGAATAATAACTCGTAAATGACGAGGCTATTTGATTTCATAATCTAAACAACAACAATAATTTGGATAATTGACACAAATTTGATGGCAAGGCAACTACTATTATTATTGAAAATTGAAAATGATGATTGTGTATATTACAATATATGTTATGTGAAAGATATGTTGTAATAAATAAAACCTTATGTGCATATTTTTGGAGTGAGTTAAATCTTTTTACAAAAATTGAGTAACTAAAGACTGAATTTGAATGTTGTTATGTAATAAAGTTAGGGAAAACTATATGAAGTTTCAAATGTGATATGTATGGTCCTCAAGTTAAATTCTTTAAAATGAATAAACTTGTAAGGAGCTATTAGAGATTGCAAGTAAATATATTAGCTTAAATAAATTGCAAGAATGCAATTTCTTTAAGGAAGGGAGTCTACCCGGGTTGTTGTATACCCGGGGTAAACAAATTATAACTTATTTTGTAAATCGAAAAACCAAGAAGAATAAAATACGAGTTCAAGAGTCTAACTTGTATAATAATTTAAGTTGAGAAATAAAGATTTTTTGATTTATAAGAAATTGTGTGCATTGGAATAAATTGAATTCATTTAGTGTAATAAGAAAATTTATTTCAGTCTGTGTTTGCTAAATAAATTTAAAGATGGAATTGAATAGACTTGAAAATCATATAGTAAGTGTTTAATGAGTTATTTCTCAAATGTGATAACTTTGGGAAAGTATTGATAAATAATATTTTGGTTGTTCTAATGAATATTGAAAATATAAAATATTGATTACAATCAATATTTAAGTGATTTTCAATATGAAATGTTAAGTTGGTTAAACAAGATAATTAATAATTTGTAAATTTGTGAATTGAAAATGTAAATTGTAGAAATTATAAAATAAATAATTATTGTGTTTAAAACCATGTTTGGAAATGATTAAATAAATTTTTAGTATAATAACATAATATCAAGATGAGATAAATTTGTAAATTGTTGTTAAAAAATGAAGTTTTGGTAATAACAACAATATTTGTGAATTATTGGGTTGCTATTAAAATGAAAAATGTAAATATTGATAAGAAATCAATATTTGCATGTTATAATAGTTGAATATAGTTTAAGTTTTTTAGTATCTAGATAATGAAGTTTGTACAATTTTGAAGTTAAAACTGTAAATTTATGCAAAGAGTTGGGTAAAATATTAATTTAATTGGAAAATGTAAAATTTTGTGTTAACACATTAAGGTTTGTGTGAAAAAATATTTTAAAAGGACTTGAATCATGTTGTATAATTTTTATAAAGTTGTATGATATGAATTTGTGAATATTTGGATGGGAATGGGTTTTAAAGTGGTTATATGTAACTGTTTGACAAAGCCTAAACAAAATTTAATCAGGCTAGTTGGGCTTTTAAAGGGTCCATTAGTTTATTAACTAAAGGAAAAATCTGGAAACTTTAATTTTTCCAGTATGCTCATTTTCTTAGAGATGATCCTCCTCCTTGGCTAATTAAATAAAAAAGGTTATCACTCCTCCTTAAAGAAATCTAAAATCGAGGTCATTTCTTTTGATATCAAAAGAGAGTTAGTTGATTTTCACTACTTGCAAATCAAACTTCAGCAAATATTCAATCATCTCAATTATGTAGGATTCAAAGAAGAAGTATGGTAACTATGTTTGCTTTTATGTAGACAAATTTACTGTTGCATTTACCCCATTCAGCATTCTTTTTCATTGGAATAAAAAACACAAATGTGCTGCTATACAATTTATAATTGCTGTTTGGTGCGTTTGTATTGGTGTTGGTGTCGTCCGTTTGGTCCATCACTTTGGCCAACATCTATCTCTTTTAGGTTTAATTTCCTCCAATATCTAACATTTATATGGTCAATCACTTAAATCTGACTTATTTATAATAGCAATTCTATATAGAGTTATTTTACTATAATTTATATGATTTTTTATTGTTGATGGTTTAATCGACTTTGTACTGTAGTATACCACATATGGGAAAATTCTGGCATCTGTTTTCATTCCATTCTCCATGTATTGCAACAAATATATAGTTATCCTAAACTTCTCATCATATACATTTGCTTTGATAAGTAAAAACCTGTCTGTTTGAGAATTATGATCTGACAAACACGTCAAACAAGAAGTTATGTATCATGATATTGCAAATCACAAGGATGTTGCAAATCAAAAAAGGCTGTCATTCTAACTAACTAACTATATATATATATGCTTCATGCTCAGGATAAAATTACGAAGGAAAAGGAAGGAATCAAAGATTGTGAGGAAGATGAGTTGCCCCTGGATGAAGACATCTTGTCACAAGTTTTTGGAACGGATAAAAGGAGTGGACTCGTAACATTGGAACCAAGATACCAAGGACCCAAGTTAAGGCCTCCAATATTGCACGCAAGCAAATTAAAATTGCTGAACATGGGTCGAAAAACATTGAAGATGGGATGACCAATGTAGAGGGTACGTTTAAGACTTTAGTGGAATTGGTTAAGGAAAAATATGAGAAGCAACCAGACAATGCTTCGAATGAAGGAGGAAGTAGTGCAACTCACGATGTAATTGAAAGAGCGCCTGACAAGTACATTGGCAATCCACATAATTCTTCCGATTCGGTAAGTTTGAAATGTAAAATCTTAAACTTTAATCTGGAGGTCATTGCGATAGGTTCAGTATGCAGAGGTGCGATGGGTTCGATTATTCATGGAAAAGTTGTACCGCCAACACATGAAGTTGGTTGTGGACAACATACTACTTCCAGATGAATACACAACCAAGCAAAACCATCCGCTTGCTACGACTTTTGAAGAAGTTGGAGTTGGCGGCTTTGTGTGCCATTCGAAAAATCTTATTCGATATATGTAGACATGGGAGCATAGATATTGATTTAACTAGTAATTTAATTTAAGGCCACCTGTAATTTTGTTGAAATCGGACCTTCTTAGTTAACAAATAGTCACTTGATCCATTTTTGAAATTTATGTTCGGCCGCTAATACGCTTATGATTTATTTTAGAAATTTCCATGAGCATTTTGTTGAAATCTTCATTTATTAATTTTTTTTCTTCAGCTAATAATACTTCTCTTGTGCAGGAAGCACCTACAGTCAGTGAACCGTCAGTTGAAGGAGGTAAGCTGTATTTATTATTGTTTTGAATTTTGTTAAACTTAGTAATTTACACTAAACATATCACTGTCATCCATGTTCAAAATTTTGACCTGAATTTACGCTAGACGTATCACTGTCACCCATGTTCAAAATTCATAATCGAACCTGGACTCATAATTAAATGTGTATGTATACCTCTACACTAGAATCATTTTAATTTGTAGGTTACAAAATGATGTTTACCATTATTTCCTATAATAACCCTGATACTTCACATCATTTCTCTTTTTCCATCACTCTTTATTAATGTAACAATAAATTTGAATTGTAGGTTAAAAAATGACTTAATCATTAACCTACTTGACCTAAACACATTTATGGACTTTGTAGCCACTCTCCTTGTACTCTGTGCATCCTCCGTCCATTGCATTGTCATGAATAATGCATACATGACGACATGCACTATTGTTGTAGCAAACACCTCTGAAATGTCCACTCACAAAAGCCACTATCTTAGTTTCGCATTCAATCAAGTTTCCTATGCATCAAAACACACGGAATATTAGCAAGCTTACTTATGTTTTTCATCTTTTAATGTGCTAAAAGTATTAAAGAAGAACATAACGAGTGTTTATTTTCTTTAATGGAAAAATTTTAGTAGATGGATTTAATAAATAGTTAGTTAGCAGCAACAATAGGAATATCAGTAGACTGTGCATGAATTTTTTTTCTCAGTCTCCATTGATAACATAATTCTAATATTCAGTATATCAAGGTTTGTCCCTATTGGAAATAAAAAGAAGGTGGTGGAATACAAAGAAAGAGAATGGTGAGTTGAATTAATTTTTTGAAACACGCTTAATAAATAATGTTTGGCCAGTAGGATACCAACTCCCGATACATTTGTAATACAATTAGAATGAATCTATTGTAATTAGCTGTTTTCAGAAAATGTTACGAAAAAATAAAAAGATAAATAATTGTAGCTCCAATCGTGATTTAAAACAACATAGTGAAATCTTCAAAAAACATATGTAGAGTGTCGTGAAGTAAAGTGGCAACGATTAAAGATTTTAAACAATTACTTCCAAAAACGAAACAATATGTTTTTACCAGATTATTTACTAAATACATTTCTAGCCAATAAAGAGTTACTGCTAAAATTTAAGAATTATCTAGCTTTATCAAATTTTATTTAAAAAGCAGTATAGCAAAAAAATGAGTGCATGTAATATATAATAAGAACAATATACCACCATATCAGGTTGCATGACCCAACATAACAATTATATGGTCAAATATAGCATAATACCCAACTCCAGCAAATAGGATTAACAAATTAGGGACGAAAGGGATTTTATTTAAAATAAATAAATGAAACGACCCGAACTTCCCTGTAAAGGAAAACCCGGATTGAAATGAGGACAAGACAAATCAGAACACAAACAGAAGAACATTTCATTGCTTATTACAACAATTTACATCAGAGTACAAGAATATACAAAGTATGAACAAATAATATACATTTGGTAAATATCAGAGATTTACAAGTTACAATGCAGTGGAAAATAATACAAAACACAACTGAAAGGAATATACGGATACAGAGCTTTCCGAATATCATTCCAGCTGTAAACCAGGATCCTGCGAATATAAATCTGCAAAACCAAAACTATTAGCTGCCTGTGGAAAATAAGGGCACCCAGAGTTTAGGTTAAAACAATAAACTCCAGGTCAGTCATGTGACTGGTGTGAGAACTAAAACAATTATTATCTTGGTTTTAAAGTAAGGTAAATCAAGGGACCACGCCGTATAACACGGAACGGGTTTCCTCCCAAGAATACCAGTGCATAAAACAATAGCGCAATGCTAAATAAATAACAATGAAGCTATTATAAGACCCAGGTCCCATCACACAATGCAACACAAGCCGGAGGATAAGGTTTTACCTTATAATAGCCAAATAATGCTTGATACGTGAAATTTAATATTTTATTATTACTATAAGTGTATAGTGTCAAAACAGTTTCAATCATAAGTATCAATCATAGGGGACATAAGTGCCACATCCCACTATATTGCCATATATAGGATAACAACTAAAACCGAAATGTCGTATTGGAAGTCGGATTCCATCTGTGAACCAAGGCAAGGGATCATCCTTACCGCTTCGAGACGCTCTAGCCCGTGTCTCAGGATCAGAACGCATCGACCCTTAGGAGCCACGGGGTTGGTCCACACGAAGTGGATTAAAATGCCTGAACAATGCGTTTCCCCGCCCTATGGGGCGTAAACTGGTCATATCCCGACCAAACTATCGGCCCCGGAACGACCGATATAACCAAGGCGCCTCACTATCTAACAACCACATGAGTCAAACTTGTCAGGGATTGCAAAACGCCGACACCACTCCTAGCTAGAAGGAAATGCATGTCCTTCCTAGATCCTCTCCTGTTTCTGGTTCACACCGGGGTGTGAGGATCGCGAATTAACGCTACACAAAGCTATGCTATATTAAAGTCGTGCTTTGATCATCAACCACGAGACTCTGCTTTTCTGCAGAAACCTTGATCATTTGCATCTCAGCATGCCACACAGGCAATTCACGCTATGCAACCGATATCAATCACACAGAATGAAATCCAATGTCAGATACACGGTCCATTTACAAGTTCGTTCTAGGTCTGAACGAAACCGGAGGCACCTTATTCCTCTCCCATATGTCCAATACAGGAGAGAGGCCCTCGCATATCCTTCGATCTCCAAGTACGTCTGGACGATCACCACTCATTAACTCGTCTTGGGTGTACGGCCCAATCAAGACATTAGTAATCATCCAAACGATGTGAAGACCTCCGGTCTTTAACCACCATCTTCATCCTCCACACATCGTCGAATCAGTTATTCAGAATGGGATAAACCCGGTCTTTCTGAATAACTCGCGTATATAATAAACAAGTGCTATAAAAACACAACATACGCCTCATTCCAATCCAGAATATTCCTTTATTCAAATATTCTTATACTTTGGGGAAGGTTCCCATTAATTTTATCAAAGATAAATTCTTTAAATTTATTCTTTAATCTTCTATTGGATATCATTTCAATCTAATTAAAAATGCATTAAAACTCCACTTGGTTTTTATCTTCCCAAAAGTCAATATTAATGATTGTTTAACTTGGGAAATCATATCCTGTCTTTAACTGGGTTATAGAACCAATGTCATTTAAAACACGGTTCACGATAAACCCAAAATCACACTTCATTCCATCAGCCTTTAACCATAAATTAGCTAGTGAACAATTCCCTAAGTATTAACCCCGAAGGCCAAAACCAACATCAGATCAATACCCAGAAAACCATTCAACTTAACTAATATCCAGTTAGTTTCTGATTATCTTAACTCTGTTTGGTCTAAGAATAGTATTATTAAAGATACCATTCACGACAACCCAAAATCTCATTCCATTGTTAATCGGGTTAAAGAACAAGTGTTATTTAAAACACCGTTCACGATAAACCCAAAGATAAATTACAATTCAATTCTAATTAAATACTAATTAATTGGTATACTTCATTAAATCTAAATAAAAAGATTTAATCTTTTCTCAACTGGGTTTAAGAACAGTGTTAATGTAGACACCATTCACGACAAACCCAAATCAAATTCCATTAATTATGGAATCTTCACGGAAAAACAAATCAATATATAATCGATATCAATTTCCATATCTGACTAATAATATAAATGGAATAACGGCAAAGCCTTTTAAATCCTATATGTATTAACAGCCTTCCCCCACTGAATTTCATTTCGATTATTATCAGTCAAATTCCATTCAATTCCAATTTAATATATTAAATTAGAAAATGTTACTTTGGAAAATTCCTGTTAAATCTAAATAAAATGATTTATAAATTCCAAATCACATTTCACTGTAAATCGGGTTAAAGAACGAATGTCGTTAAAAACACAGTTCACAATAAACCCAATTCACATTCCCTTAGTCTCTAACCGTAAATTAGCAAGTGAACAACCCCCTAAGTATTAACCCCGAAGGCCGAAACCAACATCAGATCAATACCCTGGAAGCCATTCAACTTAACTAATCTCCAGTCAGTTTCTAATTTTCTTAGCTCCATTGGGTTCAAGAACAGTATTATTAAAGAAACTATTCACGACAAACCCAAAATCCAATTCGATATTAAATACAAGGCCTTGAATAGAAAATATATCGGCTTATATTCAATGTCGAATTCTGAAACCAACAAATATCATATTGGAATAACGATATATATATCTTCCAAATTCCTCCACAATATCTGTATAATCACGATACCCAATATTGAAATATTTCGAAGGTAATTTCGATTCCGATCAATTCCAATTCATATACCGGAATTTCTGGTTATTTTAAAACCATTTCAAATCCAATTTATTTATTTCTTAAAATAAATAAATTATTTTTCTAGTTCATAACTAGTTTATTTCAATATAAATATATTTTTATCTTTTTAAATATGGAATTTTTCATCCCAATTCTTTCCAAATCATTTATTATGATTTTACACAAATTATTGATATTTTTAATAATTTTATCAAGGACCGTACAGTCGATTTCCATAAACGGCCATCGAACTACACTTACAGTGACCTTTTCCAAATTTGATTTGGAAATAATTCCAAATCCAACTGTTAGATTTCAAATCTCTAATACTCATTCGAAAGCTCTCTTCGATACGAATCCAACGGTTCCGGTTTAAGGAGAATCCGACGGTCGGATCTCTCATAATGTCCGTTCCGAGTCAATGGCCGAAATTCACGAACTGCTGCAGCGCGTTCTATTCAGGCCATTATATATATATTATATATATTTCGTCGATTTCCTTTTAAAACCTATTTTATAAATCGTTTTAAATTCGTTTTCAAAAACGATTTCAACTTCATATTCAATTTCTAATCAAAATTGAATATTCTATATCATCGATATATAAATGATAGTATTTTCAAAACATTAGATTTTGGAATCAATTCCTTTTCAATATACATTATAAAAATGAATACTCGATATAAATATTCTTTACGTTGAATGGCGTTAATCTAATCGAAACGGCTTTATATATTTAAAAATATTCGTGTCCATCCCAAATCGGACATCAAAATCATATTTTGATTCTTTTTTGAATATTATTCGAAAATATTCGTTATTTTAAAATAATCATTATTTTAAAATATTCATTCTTTCTGAACTGGAATCAGACACAGTCAAATACCATATAATTTAATCATACGGATTTCATACAATACATGTATCGAACAACAATGATAAACAATCAACCATCATCCAGGGTGCATTCTACACTGCATAAGCATCTATACTATACTATTAAAGCTGAGTTGTTTTTAGATGTCTCTCAAGCCCCCCTTTAATTTCTATTAGGAGTCATTGTAGGTGTGACACATGTAATTTTTACTGAATTGCCTCACATTTTCCCGTATGGGATTATCTTTTGCATTTCTACTATTCGCATTCTCACCCACCATTTTGCTAACCCTTCTGTGTCGTTCCCCTTCCTCTTTCCTTGCCCCTTTTCTGCCATGAGAGCATCTCAAATTGCTCAATCGCACAATCTATTCATTGCGGTAATCTCGGTTGTTTCAATTTCTTCTTCCCGTATTCCTCTCTCTGTTAATCTATTGGCCACCGTAAACCTAATCGTCCATTAGTCTATCAACTCGGCTTCGACTTCATTTATTACGTCTTCTTCCTAAAAGTCCACCGAACTCTAATCCTGCAAGCATTACTAATCGCCTCTCCTCGTGGAGTCGACAGGAAACTTCGGTCGTAAAGCGAAGTAGGTATAACAATGTTTTTTAATTTTAGCTATTTGTTTTAAATTTGGGTTTCTAAACATTATCGATGGCCGTTTCTTTTGTTTTGAGTATTCTCTTAGGGTAGAAAATGCTTTTACCTTTGTATTGATTGGAAATGGCTGTGTTGATTTGCTATAAGCCTATGATAGTTGAATCATTATCAGTTGAATATTGGCTTACAATCGGCAGTCGAATTTGGTTCTTCTCTATCATTTCGCTGCATCATTTTTTGTTTGCCTCTACTTATTAGCATATCAGTAAATCTGCCTAATCAACTTGGCTATTTAAAAAAAACATTCCTTTAAGGTATTGATTCAACGTTTGTTATTTTTCATATCCATTTTGGTATGCTTTTCTGCTAAATTGATTTCTCAAATCTTTTTTTTTTGACATTCTTTATTTACTAACGGTTCTGGGCTTGGATGTTAACCCAAAATCTTGCACCATCTTTTGTATTTGGAAGTTTGATCGTTAATGCTGCTATGAATTAGGGTTTAAAAATCATGTCAAGTTTTTTCTCTTTGATTTTTTGTACAAATTATACATTATTTGGCTGATTTGTTCATAGGCTATATTTTTTTTACATCATGAAATGATAGGATACATGTGCATTTGGAAGGTTGATCGTTGATGTTGTTATGAATTAGGTTTTAAGATTCATGTCAACTCTTTTCTCTTTGAATTTTTGTTAAGTTATACATTATTTGGTTGATTTCTTCATAGGATGGATATTTTGTTGCTTTAATTTTATACAAAATTTATTTTTATATCCACTTTAGTATGCTTTTTAGCTGAATTGATTTTTCAATTATTTGTTTTTCGACATTATATATTTATTAACTTTTCTAAAGTTGGATGCTAACCCTAAATTTTGCACCATTCTGTGCATTTTGATGGTTGATAGTTAATGTTGCTATGAATCAGGTTTTAATAATCATATCTACTCTTTTCTCTCTGGTATTTTTTGAATATTGATTAATTATGAATTGAAGTTTCTCGAATGTTGTTAATTTGGGTTCTCTGAATGTTCATTGCTAAAAATAATTCATGGTGATCTTGATTTAATTTTGAATTGCTTCGCATCATCAACCTTTTGGAACCCGCAAAAAACAATTGCAGCATGCACTGCTCTCTTGATGTGTTGTCCCTATACAGGGGAGGTTATGGCGAAATTTTTCGAAAATTTAGGGTGTTAGCCAAATTTTTGAAAAGTTTTTAGAAATTGAAAAGTTGAAGAACTTAAGCCATAATGAAAATAATGAAAGTTGAGTTGGTTAGTAAAATAACTTTCATCTCCGTTCCTTTTCGGGGATGAAAAGATTTTAAGTGGGGGAGATTGTAACAACTCGGAAAATCTGAACCAATTTAAAAAATTTATTTTGGCAATTTTAATGAATTTTGAACATTTAAAATGAATTATTTTAAATAATAACGACAAGAAATTGATTTTTGAATTGAATTAGAATGTATATATTTATAAAGATCGAAGTTAGAATATAAATATTTTATTTTAATTATAAAAGGAATTGGAAATGGCGTGGTAGTTTGAAATTTCGATTTCAAATTTCAAATGAATGTACAGGATTCAAAATAAACCGAATTTTGGCGAAACCAAAAATATTTGAATCTATTTGATAATATCTTTCGAAGGAATCCGAAAATTTGAAATTTCATAGCGGGAATAAAAAGATATGCCCAATTAAAAATTCTGAATAGTCGCAATGGAAAATATAGCCCTTAAAAATGGAAATTTTGCAAATGATCTCTGTTTTCGATGAAACCACTTTTGTTGGATCTAGGATGTCAAGTTATTGCTAGATTCCAATTTTCATAATTTTCTGAATCAATATGTGAGCATGGCGAAGGAAAACGTGTTTTGTCAGTTTTAGTCAAGGGTCCGTTTTTCACAGGTCCCTATATTTCAATGATTGAAATTTTTTTATGAAAATTGGAATCTAATTCTATTCAAAAATCAATTTCTCGTCGTTATTATTTAAAATAATTCATTTTAAATATTCAAAATTCATTAAAATTGCCAAAATAAAAAATTTAAATTGGTTCGTATTTTCCGGGTTGTTACAATAAATGGGATGCAGAACAGAGTTGTAATAAAAAATAATCAAAGCTATTTTAACTGCAAATCCTATCAATTCTGTGTTGAAATATACAAATATTCTTAATTCAAGCAACAAATATCAACATATCACTTACCTAATTCGATTAAATTACCAATTCAACTTCGTGATTTCAGTAAGCGCATAAAATCTCCAACATGGATTGTTTTAGGGTAAGATTTGTGGATAAAAAACAATGAAAGAGTATAGTAGGACGTGTACGGAGGGGAGAGAGATGTGAGGAGTTGTTTTAGAGTAATGATGAGTTGGTAGAAAAACAAAGTAAGAGGAGAGTTGGGGTTTCATGTGTGGGGAAACACAGTTTTGGGATTCAAATTTCAAACTTACAATCTTAGAAAAAAAACACATCTAATTGAAAATGATAAAATACCCTAGTTTAATAAAGGACACATGTCAAGTTTGCATTTCAATATATCCTAATTATATTAAGAGTGGAAGGCTCAAAACGTAGTAGAATAATTATTAGCTAAAGGTAATAAATCTAGAGAGAATGGATCATTTGATTGAAAAATAATCAACTAGCAGATAATGAGTATAATCACACACAAATGAATCAGCGATACAAGAATAACCGAAACTTTCTAATATATCCCAAACAAAGTGAGCATAGTTTGAAAATACCTACTGTCCAAATTTTGGTAGTCGCCATTTTAACATAATTCACTTTATGTTCTAATGTCATGGTCATGTTTAATATTGCACAGAAGTCCATATACTACAACATATTACTTGTTATTTGTCATATAATATAGCTTGCATTTTTTGAAACTCAAATCATTTGCCTTGATATTCAGTTGAACATAATGTCTTCCTAATCTAAGATAAATTTCCAGTGTCCATTCAAGTAACTTCTTCCTAAATGCCATCAATATATGTATGTGAAATTGTAACCATATATTTTGACCGTGGATTAAAGGTCTTTAGTCTAAAATCAGTAGATAATAATTACCCGTTCTCGTTGAAACATAACTCAAATGCACATATTCAACTGAACATTGGAGTAGATGATACAATCTTTTTTAAAATTTGGTCTTCGCACTTAACATATAGAAAGGGCTGGTGAGGATTTTATATGATTTAATTAATATTATCATGTAGCTATAGAGGAGGAGTATCGGTTTGGATCATTTATCACATTACACTTTTGACTTTTCAGTTTATCTTCCCTAATTATAAATTATCTTCATAACCAGCTCATGATGTGCGCATTATGTCTCCTCCTGCATTAGATTTACTCACCATAATTATGATATGCTTGAACATTTGAATCCAAGTAATTTTTGTTTTCTCCATTTATGAATGACATATTTAACATATTATAATATGCTTTTCTTTTCAGGAGTTGTTAAACTATGGTGCATGATGCTTTTTCCGGACTTCATGTTTTACTATGTTTTGTTTGTCTATTTAATTACATACGGTGCAGGAACTATTAAACTATGTAGTATTTGTAGTATGTAGAATTATTTTGTATTTTATGAAGGTATGTGGTTTATACTTTATGAAGTTTTGTGGTTTGTACTTTATGAAGGTATGTGACTAAGGTATATATGTTGTTTGTGGTCTGTAGTTTGTTTATGTTGAATGTATTGAAAATATCAGAATATTATGATCTATTGTGGTATTTAAATCAAATCTGCACAGATATATGTTGTATATGTGGTGCAGGATACAACAAAAAAAGATTTTTTTTTGTGGAAAATTGTAAACTTCGCAACGGCTAAAATCCGTTACAAACTGTAAAGCGCAACGACCCACAGCCATTCCGAAAAAATAAGTTAAAAATAAAAAACATACAACAATGGGTAAGAACCGTTGTAAAATAAATATCGCAACGGACTAGAACCGTTGCTATAGAAAATTTAGCAACGACTAAAAGCCGTTGCAAAAAACAAATTTCGCAATGGCTCATAGCCATTGCTAATTGATGGTTATGGTGAAGTGTCATTTTCTCAAACTTAGTATTTTTAGTATATAAAAATACATGTTTTTGACACTTTAAGAGAACGAAGAAGTGAATTAAATGATATAGTATACCTTATAGTACATGACACGTAGGTTAATTATATCGGTTAATTTCAAACTCGTCGATTGAAGCTATTTATGTTGTTTAATATGGAATTTTTGATTTAGCTAATATTTGATGAGTTGAGAGGTTCATGATCTCCTATTAAGTGTTATAATCGATGAGAACCATTTACATGAGTTGTTTTACTCATCGATGTGCGAGGCGAGTCTTGAGATGAGTTTTCCCTTTTTGGGAATTATGGTTCATGAGAAACTGTAATGGTTTTTTTTTTCCATTTGCGGATGATATAAGGCGAGATATGAATTTTAAAAGATTCATAAGATTTGAGTTTTTTTTATGACGTGGAGTTAACTAGTGGTTAGTAAACTTTGCGAATGTATGGTATGGGATGAACGTTAACACTATTCGGGTTTCTGTCGATGAGTTTATGAACATTCACGAGATATTATTTGCATATGACAAAACTTCCCAGAGAGGTGTCAACGACCATCTCCTTTAAGACAAAACTATTTGGGGAAGGTTTGGATGAACCTGTCATGATGGAAAAACTGCTTGGGGAAGTGTTAGCGACCTTGTCTGTTAGGGAGACACTTTTTGAGGAGGAGTTAGCGATCTTGCCTTGACCAACAAAATTGCTTAGGGAAGGTGCTAGCAACCTTGTCATTTAAGACGAAACTACTTAGGGAGGTGTTAGCGACCTTGTTGCGGCTATTGTAATCTTTTTGGATCTAGTCTCGGTTATTTTCTGAATTCTAAGTTTTCTTAATGATTTCAGCATTTGAGATGATTATTATTACATATACCAAGTTATTTCATTTCTATATTTTGAACTCTTAACTGGGTTCCATGAGTTCTGTGATTTCTACGATTCGAACTCATTACCGAGTTCCAAGAGTTTTGTGGTTTCTGTGATTTGAACTCTTAACTGAGTTCCATGAGCTATGTGATTCTTGTGATTCATGTAATTTATGAGTTTTTCATCCTGTGTTTATGTGATTCCAAATTTTAATTACCCCAGTTTGGAACTTGGGTAATCTGTATAAATGGAAACACCCAATTCCATGTTCATGGTGATCACAAACAATTTGAGTATAAACACCCAATTCCATTGTATGTTGTATTCTATTGTTGTACCTGTATGTATTCTATTCTGTCATCTGCTACCTATGTTGTGTTGTAATTTGTTCTGATACGGTCCTTAGCTATCATAGTTTCATATTAGATCAATTGATTACATCAATCCGCTATAGGAAAAAAACAATATACACCCAATTGACATATTTAATTCTCATCCAATACAAGATTATGGTTGGTCACTCCTATCAATCCATATTCTCTTCTCTAATACATAGTATTACTCGGTAATTCTATTTATTAGGTTGGGTTTCGGGGGAGGGCATTATAAATTTTGCATATAAGATTCTCTTAGAACCTCGTTTCTTGCATTGGATTCATGATGCGAAGCCCTACGCTTAGCATTAGGCTGATTTGGTTCAGGTGCAAGGTTTTGTTCTCATTTACTGTGATTGTTAACATAGTATAAAATTAACGCTTTTAAAGGATCTCTAATTTGAAAATGGGATTTTTAAAGTAATTAAATGTATAAATTATTTTATAAAAATTTAAAATTGCATTTCAAATGGTTGTAAATTAAATATCATTTTTTCCCATTTATGTGCTTCTACATGCAATTTCAATGGTATTGCTAGATATATGATATTTTGACATCTATCTTACATTTGCAACTTTAGATAAGTTATATTGTTTTATTGACATTATTATTGTATGGTAGATTTGATGTTTATGTGACTATTGGTTGTATGGTTGACTGGTTGCTTAATTTAATTAAACATCGTTAAAAGATGATACAAAATTAGAAAAAATGTATTTAAGAGAGTTTGGGTGATACTAGTTGAATGCAAACAAGATGAGAGCTCTAATGATATGGTGAAGTATAGTGCATGTCGACTAAATGCATAAATATTGATAAATTTGAATGAATGGGATAAATTCACTAAGAAAGATCAAATCATGTTGATTTACATTTAGATAAATAAGCATTAGAACTTGGCGAATGATTGAAGATGGAGGATGGAATTGGTGATGAGTTTGGACTTCAGCACTAATTCTAGATGTGCTCATTTGATGTGTGTTGAGATATTTTTAGCTAAATACATATAAAAGTGGTCGTTACTGACTACATTGAAGTGGTTAATATCGACTATTATTGATGATGGCCGATTTAGCTAATTTTTACATGGATGATGATGACACTCAAGGAGCAAGAGATGGTGGTTCATTTGATATGGGTTTTGAAACGATGGCTCTTTGGCTAGTGGTTTTGGAATTGAGTCGATACGGTGCTTTGACGGTGGTGATCTCATGATTGGAAGCGGTGGTTTCGATGAAAGGTCGATGGATTATGAGATGCCTAGTGAGTTACAAAGAGGTTGGCATGATTGGCTAAGGGTTTCTTGGAGGACAAACAATGAGATCCCATAAAAATGATGACTCATTGAGGAAGTCCTAGTTATAGTGACTTGAGGAACAAATGATGAGATCCCTCGATCAATGATGACCCATCAAAGGTAGTTTCCTTATCGCATTAGCCTCCGATGTAAGTTGTGTTAACTACTTAGTATTGAACTCCTTGCAAAATACTTGTGCCAGCGGCTGTTTGAACTTAGGAACCGTATGCATGCTCGGAAAATAAAGACCGATTACAAGGTAGAGTCCAAATAATGTGGGAAGTGTTTGTACCCTTGTAGTTTAAGTGGTTTGTATGATAATCACCCTACACTATCGGTGCTTATATTACCAAATAGTGTGTTGTATAGACCCCCGATCGATGCAGGACTATTGTCAAAGGAAAGAAATATAAGAAAAGAAGATAAATAGAAGGAAGATAACTAAACAAAAGGGAAAAGAAAGAAATATAAGACACCATCATTGAAACTATCATCTGTCTTATAACGCATTATGTTCCTAGTAATTAGAGTATATAAATACATAGAGTTATAATGAAAAGTAATATATTTTATACAAGTGATAAATAAACTCATTGGTAAACTGTGTCTGATAATAAATAGCTAACACGGCTAAGACTCCACAATGTCACATAGGGGAATAAACAACAATAATACAAGTATAATATGAAAATGGGGTCACCTCCTAAAATCCATCCGCGTAGCTTCAAATGATGCTTACACTTGTTACCTAACCTACTGTTACTACCAAAATTAACTCCGAAACAAGCTAACGGTGAAGGGGTATCGGGTGAACACAAGCATGTAGGAATTCTCCAAAAGCAAGAGCCAAACACTAGAAAGAACCAAGAGCATGGAGGAATGATCCGAGAGCTGCATAAACCGACACCTTCTAGGAGAAAGGAGATCAAAATCAATAGAATACCTACAAAGTATATCCGACAAGATATATCCAGCAGGGTATGTCCAGCAAGGGGTTCTATAGCGAAAGGTCATCTAAGTCAGAAACTAAGAAAGAGGGAGGCAAGAGCTTCGCTAACCGAAACCCAAAAAGACGGAAGGGTTGTCAATATTAACCTACTTAATACTGGTACATCAGAAGACAAAGGCATCAAGAATACCAAACTAAAAGCACATAGGAGTTATCCGGAACCATCTTCTGCAACATCCACTGCATAAGCAGCGAAAGACCACATTGATAGATGATAGACATATTGTCGGAAGCTACCTTTTGGAAGACCAAGCTTTACCTGGAAGCTCCACCGAAAGGCAAACCGAAACCCTAAAGGGAATACCGGCTATCCATACTGATCTGCTCGGCATCGACACCGATAGGGATTTCAAACCGGCAGTTATCTACATACGTTACGAGGGAAAGCTCCTTAAAGTATCCATAAGAAAACCGAAAGCCTACACCTGGAAGCCACTACTGGGAGCACAAATGTCTTCCAGAATTCATTTACATCAACAAGCTCATATCGATCCCGAAGAAGCCCCAACTGACCGAGACTCTTACTCCGGAAGTTATAATCAGCAACACGAAGGAGGCCAGAAGCTAAACATCCGAAACTAAGGAGAAAAGCAGCTGACAGAGGCTTCTACAAGCCCAATGGCCCAACAGCAGAAGTGGCCCCAAATTCTCTATAAATAAGACCCCAGGGGTCACATTTTGAGGGCGATTTTCTCATTCTTATTCTTGTATTCTTTTTCTCTAGAGTAGACCCTAATTCCTAGATCGATTTGGGGATTTGTTTTATTCTATTCATGTATTCTAAATCAAAGATCAATAAAGTGTGAATCAATACTTAGAGTGTTTCTTTATGGAATTGTAGTATGATTTCTCAGTTATTGTTGTTGCAATGTACAGTTTGCTTCCTACATGAATATGAGCCAATATCCAAGTCTTTCCGTAAGCTAAGTGAAACACCCACTTTTCTACAAATTTAGACCCTTCTGCCAGCCTAGTGCAGAACCCCTCTCCATAAACCGTTAAGTCATTCGCTAAGGGTTGCGCTTAGGAATCCTTCATCCCAAGATAACCGTTGGTTCTCGAATCGCCTAAGTGTGATACTCACTCCATTTAGGGTAGAGTAACTATTATTTTGGATTCTAAACCTTGATATCTAGGAGATGGTGAATTAACTCAAATTTGTGAAGGCTGAACAACCTATTTTTCCCTTAGATCCACTTCCATAGATCTATCTCCGGTGTTGATGAAAAATATCGTTAACATTTTGGCGCTAAAAGGAGGGCTTAAATCTCCGATCCTTTGGTTAAAATTACCACATATCTACTGTATTGCTCCGTCCCAGATTGGACTAAGGCTTTGAAGAAGCAAAGTTATGGGTAAAAGGTCCCAACAAGAGTCTTCTGAACCTCGAATGGATGAGTCAGAAATCACTGACCCAAGAGTGACAGAAGAACAAAGGCTGAGAGTGGAAGCCTTGCAGATAATGAATCGGTAAAGGGAAATAGAACAATATGCTTCTGACACTTAGGATAATAGCCTTTACCACATAGGAAAAACCCTAACACCTCCTCCAAGTGGCCCTACATCAAAGGATGTTAACATTTTCTCTCACATAGGAGAACCCTCCACCAGAAAATCATAGGAATGGTGTTTGAATAAAAAATAATGGATGATTTTGACCACTTCACCAACAAATGGTCTGAAAGGATAGCACATCAATCTCAGTATATCTTGGAAAGTAGAAACAAAAATATAGTTAAAGCAATAAAATTGGGTTGCAAAAGAGTTAAGAGCGGCAAGGAGAGAGGCTCACGCCAGGATTACCCAAGGGATACTACTTTACCACTTCGATGGAAAATATCTACATCCTAACTGAACACGAACTCAACTATTGGTCGTTCGCAAAGAAAAAACCCAAATATGAAAGGAAGTCAGGAGGACCATACTGTCATTATCACATGATGAATGGACATGAAACTAACCACTGCAGAATCCTTGAGGAAATGGTCATCAAATTCATCAACCAAAGCTAATTACGAGAGTTTATAAAAAGATCAGATTTAGTTCAATAAAAGTCCTTAGGGAAAGGATTATCAAACATGACCAAGGGTACTTAAAACCCTCCTTTCAAAGCTTAATGAAACCAAAGATGGGTCAAATCACGAATGGATCAAATCCCTTGTCATCGCCAAATTAGTCAGGGCAAGGATCCCCTGGAGGAGGATGGTGCGTTAGTCTTTTTCCATGCCCAAATCAGAGGGGGCTAGGTCAAAGCATCAAAAGTGTAAGCCTCCGTTTCACACCAGAAATGGTCGTGGCATAACATCTAAAATTAGCATGCCTTGCCTCTACTCGCAAAAGAGTATGCCCTGCCTCTGCTATGAACTGAGCATTTCCTATCTCTGCTCGCAGAAGAGCACATCTTACCTATGCTTATGTTATGAGTTACCAGCAGTAGGGTACACAAACCCCTATCATCTTCTACGATGGTCGGGATAGGGCACCCCTCGGAGGGGGATGGTATGTAAGCCTTTATCAGTACCTACGATGGTCAGCATAGAGCATCAAAAGAGTAAACCTTAATTCCGTGTCCATAATGGCCCGGTTTAAGTTTCTAAGACCTTATCATCACCTATGATGGTCAGGATAAGGCGCCTCCTGGAGGGAGGTCGGGTAAGTCTTTGGGCCCTGCTTGTGGATAAGCTAGCCAAGCGCACCGGATGCATAGGCCCAGAGAGTGGCTGACAAAGCACGTACATCCTCTAATTTGACAACAAAGCCCAGAGAGTGGCTCAGGAAGCACGTACAACCTCTGCTTCACAAATAAAATCCAAGGGGGATACCAAAACATTAATGCCAGAAGTGGATTTTTGGTACAAAATCTATAATGACCTGAACAAGGGTTGGTTCGGGTCCTCTATATTAACACCCGAATCAGGGTTATTTCCACTCTCGACAAAGACCAAAAGCGGATTTTCGGTCTCCTATATTAAACACCTAAATCTGGGGTGATTCGTCTCTTGTCAAAGACTAGCAGCTGGTTTTCGGTCTCCTACTTTAATAACCTGAATCTGGGTTGGATCAGATCTTCACAAATACCGCAAGGGGAATCCCAGTCCTATATTAATACCGAGTCTGGGTTAATGCAACTTTCAGCCAAGGCTGGAAGCGGGTTTCTAATCTCCTATCTTGATACCCAAGCCTGGGTTGATTCAATCGCAAACCACGAATGGATGAGGAGTTCTTGTCTCATCACAAATATCCAAGTTTGGACCGATTCAAAACCTTGAATCTAAACAAAAAGGAGCCGTTCAACCTTCTCGATAGTTTGAATATGGCTTGGAACTACACTTCCATTATTACCAAGGATGAACTCATGATCTTATCACTTGCTCAGGGAAGTCTCTTTAATTTATACATTCATCAATTTATTATCCCATCATATCAAATATTTGCACTAACGCACAAAATACAAGTAAGCACTATAGACATTTCATATCTCCCGTACCTCGGCATTATTAACCCTACTGAGAGCAAGTGGCGCCTTACGCAGGCCTATAAGGCAACTTCTAATGAAGTGTGCCGAATATGTGCACCATGTCATGGTAAAGCCATAACGAGAGAATAACTTCTACGCTGAAATGTGTGATCGCATGTTAAGTAATACTGTTATAGATCCTACCTCTATTTATAAGCGACATCACTATAAAACATTACATGCGATAGGTGATATAGCAAGTGCTTCACATCTTACATAATTATTTACAAAAGGTTGTAAAATAAATGCATCTCCAAAAAAAAGAACACCCATACCCCAATACCGGAACTTTCATATGAGCATAACCTAGCTCTCAATAAAAGCACCATTACAAGTGTTTATTATGAGTATCGAGGTAAGGAAGCAGCCTTCCTCACTTTATCTAGGATGTTAGCAGTAAGGTCAAACGAGGAATCAAAGGGAACTTCAAATCAGTCAGGTGTATGAACCGAAGGACACTTACGATAGTCCCACTTTCCAACAGTGGGCTGTTATAGCCACGAACCAACCTCGACTGATATGTATGAACCTCTCTTAAAATCTGGTCCTTATTATCGCTAAGGAAATCAAGGCGAATCCGAGGATAACAAGCACAAACTTTCTCAAGATCCCTTAAGAAGCAATATCGTGCCAAGGAGGAAGACTTAATAAGAGGAAATTTCTCCCGATAGTCTCTCTTCAACTTAACATAATCTTCTAAGAAGGCCCCAGAGAGTAAATGTGAGGCAGAAGACAAATTCTGAAGAAAAATGTCAAAGGAAATTAGGGGAAGAATAAATCATTATATTATCAACCAAACAAGTACATTCATCACAGATATTCCTCTTACTCATATAAGACTGATCTCTTAAAGGTCTCACTTACAAATCGATGCTTGTTAAATTTAAGTTTATCTAAAGGCAACTTTCGGGGAGCGGAAGTAACTCGGGGAAGGTTACAGCATTTGCTCGAGTGTAGGTCCATGCCACATTCATCTAGGCACCTTCTGTGAAGACGTCTAAGCAAGCCCCCGCTATGATCACCTAAAAAGGAGAAATCCATGGTTTCATATCTACGATAAATTTGATACAAAAAGTTTACTATTGTATCTCTATCTTCGATTAACATTCAAAACAAAGTCACAAGCTCAGAATTTTCTTTTAAGAGCCTTTCACATCGCAACCGAACTGTTTGCAGCCTAGGAGCCACTTCTTTCTCTTTAAAAATAAGTAACTTCATAACACTCTTATCAGGGAGTGATATTTGTGGGATAGTATGTTATACTCATTCGTCTGTTTTTCTAGTTCCTAGTGAGACTGATCGCTTCCAGTCGAGTCTTTCTAAGAATGGAATTCCTAAAAATTAACTGTTTTCCTCTTGTCTAGACGAAAAGGATTATTAATTGATTGTCAAAGAAAAAGCAAAAGAATCCGCATATAAGAGAAGATGTCATACCTCGGAAATAGGAACAGAAAATTGTGAATTTTCAACGGGAAGGGAACCCGGGGAGTTTGGGCCTTTCCCCATCCTTCATGCTTTCGAAAGGTCTGAGGGGCCAATTAAGATATGATTCAACGGATTTAGTACCTTTTCCGCATGCTTTGTCTAAAGTATCAAAAGCCGAAAAAGTACCACCAACACTCATGGAGGTATCGCCTATGTCTTCCTCTTCACCCACAGTAACATTGGTACGCTTGGAGTTGTCATCATTGGCGCGAGCAGCCTACGACACCATTGCAGGGTCTCCTTCATCATCGGCACACAGCTCCTCGAGAGGAACATCTTCAATAAACAAAAGTTCAGATACGTCAATCTCCCTCCTCATAGAAACTTCTTCTTTCTTCCTCATACGAGATATCTTGGACATAAACCTTCCCACCAAGGACGGGTCAAGAGAAGAAAAGTTTAAATCCGAATATCTATCCATATTGTCTGCATAAAAAAGGAGGAAAGCATCTTCGAAGGAGTTAACCGTGATTTCATCTAAAGTGATCTGAAGGAAATTGGAAATTCTCTGTTTAGCGTCACTGACTACACTAGAAAACCTGGCCAGCAACGCTTTCTTCTTACCAAGTTCGACCTTAAGGGAACCATTCTCTTTTTCTAGAAGGGAATTCTGATCAAGGAAGGAAGAACAACGAGAATCGAGCAGGCCGATATCCTCTTTGGATCTGTCCAGGCTCCTCTTCAAAGCATTATTTTCTTTATGGCTGTCAACGAATACCCAAAAATCCGATATTTGTCCGAATTTGTATCCGAAAATATGAAAAATATCCATTATCCGAAAAGCGGATACAGATATCTGATATCCGAAAAGCTTTGCGGATACGGATATGGTAATAATGGTATCCGTATACGAAAAATATCCGTCCGACTAATTGATGTAATATATATAACTCAAACCATAAAAATAGAGGTAATAATTATTTTGTAATTGTTGGATGTTACTATGATATAAATTTTTGTCCATTTTTAGTGAAAAATGGTAGTTTTTGTGTTTAATTTTGGAATATTTTTGGATATGCTTATGGATATTAGTATGAAACAATGTTTCATCATCACATTTCTTTATTTTCTTATTTTTTATAAATATTAGTATAAAAATTATTTTATGTTGATCCAATTTTTTTTATTTTACTCTTAAATTTATTAATTACCAGTGGAGCTGATAAATACCCAATACCCGTTCGTATCCAAAAATTAAGCGGATACGGATATCCGATATCCAAAAATTAAACATATACAGATATCCGATATCCGAAAATAATTTCAGATACGGATATGGATATGGCACTATCCATATCCGAAAGAATCCATTGAGAGCCCTAATTTTCTTCAACTAGGGCCAAGTAGGATTCTTTTCCTAAGGCAACAGAACTCCTAGCTTCCGATAAAGCATGCTCCAACCTTCTTTGCTCCACAGCTTGACCTTCTTTTTCAAGAACCAAAAAATCTTTTCCCTTCTTTAAGGTCACGTTCTCTCTTTAAGCCCCAACAGCTCAGAACTAGGATCTAGAGTATCGTGTTGCATCACAAACCATTGCTTGATAGTCTATAAAGGACATAACAGTTAGGAACAAAATACTTGAAGAGAGACAAGAAAATAGGAAAAAGGAAGATAAAATACCATAAGTAGTTGCTTGACCAAGGCTTGATAGCTTCGGGAGGAATCAAATGAGAAGTCGACAACGGAAAAAGCGGAAAAAAGAAATAATCTGGCCAACTAATTCATTGAATTTATCACCATTAGTAGGATTGGTAAAATCAGGAGGGGCAATGTCCTCAAAGGAAGTAGAGTAGCCCATTGCATGATGCAATTCGTTGGAGACTTCAGAAGACCCAACACAAGGAGGGTTCGAGCCAGAAACCTTCATTGGAGAAGTAATCTCCAGGATATCGAGAACCACATCAGAGTGAGCAGTTAGGTCCCCCACACCTTTAGACCTCTTCAGGGGAGAATCTTTTAAACCTTTCTCCAAAAGTTTCCGCTTTACATTTTCTCTACATTTTAATAATGCGTCCTTGAGTAAAGAAACCCCAACTCTCGAAACCAAGGAAACAGATCCAGTCTTACTAGACTCAGTACAAGCAGCTTCAAAGCACATAGTGAGAAGGAACGAAGAGAAAGATAAAGTACAATTCCGTCTTAAAGATAAGAAAAGGCATACCTGAGTTGTCAAAGGATAAAGGAGAAATGGAAGAGAAAGGAGCATCTCTTCCTAATGAAAAAAAAGGGATCCCCTTGCTAAGTAGGACCAAAGGTGGTTGCTCAATGATGAATTGACCAGTTGACAATAAAGAATGCCTCCAAAGGACAGAAGCAGTGAGCAACAGAGACCTGTTACCGAATTTTCCAGAGGCAACACCCAGGGCATCAATTAACTCCTTATCCATGAAACTTAGTAATTTGGGAACAACATCTATGAAGAGGAAGATAAGGATCAATAATGAAAAGCTTTCAGGTGTGCATACTCAGGGTGCGAAAACCGCCGGTGATACCCGGAGGGCATCGGATAAAGAAAAATTGATTCTCCCAATCTTTGAACCTTGTCGTTCTCTCGGACAACAGTTTCTTCATAGGATTTACATGAAAAATCTAAGGATTGGCGTCACTAAGTTTGGAGGGATGAATCAAGTAGTCAAGAGTGAAAGAACTTAAAGAACCATTACACGATTCTGAGGACAAAAGTTCTAAGCCCAACAAGTAGGTATAGGTGTTGGAAGAGAACTGAACATGAGCAATTCCCAAGTGCTATAGATAATGATGAAGGAAATTCAGAAAAGGAATAAAACCTCTATGCGAAATTTGGACCGCAGAAAAGGCAAAGTAACCCTCTAAAGGAGAAGAAATGGTGTCCTTTTCACAAGGAAGGGTGGTGTCAACCCTCGAAATCCCGAATACTGGTGGATAGCATTAACATGCTCTTGAGATGAAATAAAATAATGCTTATCAATAGCGCTAACTTTCCTAGAGGTAAAAAGATCTATTTGCAGAGGGACATTCCTATTAGGTTTGAAAGCAATGTGCTTCTTTCCCATAATACCAGGTATGATCTGTTAAATTTTACATAGCAAGGTGAGATCAATATATGAAAGGGTATGACCTTTATTATTCTACGCAAAACCCATCAGTGACAGAATATTCTGTTTCCAAACGCCACTGCAAAAAGATGAAAGAAAAATGAGAATGCTAAATTAAGCTATCAAATTTGAATTTATTCGTCTGAAACTAGTAACAAAGAAACTAAAAACATGGATGGCTTACCGATATGATTATTTAAGTAGCTGATACTTCCTTAAGATAATTTTTTCAAGAAATGATAAAGGAAAGAGAGGAGTCAATAAGGAGGAAGTACATATACTGGAGAAGAGAAATAGCGGATCCATTTAAAAGTTTGACTTGAAATGTCGAAAACACCCCTTCACTAAGGGGCAAATGTTACTACCAAAATTAACTCTGAAACAAGCTGACGGTTAAGGGGTATCGGGTGAACACAAGTACATAGGAATTCTCCAAAAGAAATAGCCAAACAATAGAAAGAACCAAGAGCATGGAGGAATGATCTGAGGCTGCATAAATCGACACCTTCTAGGAGAAAGGAGATCAAAATCTATAGAATACTGGCAGAGTATATCCGAAAAGATATATCCGACAGGGTATGTCCGGCAAGGGGTTCTATAGCAAAAAGTCATCTAAGTCAGAAACAAAGAAAGAGGGAGGCAAGAGCTCCGCTAACCGAAACTCAAAAAGATGGAAGGGTTTTTGATATTAACCTGCTTAACACTGACACATCAGAAGACAAACGCATCAAGAATACAAAACTGAAAGCACATAGAAGTTATCCAAAACCAACTTCCCAAACATCCAATGCATAAGCATCAAAAGGCCACATTGATAGATGATAGACAAACCACCGGAAGCTACCTTATGAAAGACCAGGCTTTACCCAGAAGCTCCACCGGAAGGCAAACCGGAACCCTAAAGGGGATACCGGCTATCCGTACTGATCTGCTCGGTACTGACACCGACGGGGGTTACAAACCGATAGCTATCTACATAAATCACGAGGGCAAGCTCCTCAAAGTATTCATAAGAAAACCGGAAACCCACACCTGAAAGCCACTACCGGGAGCACAAATGTCTTCCGAAAGTCATTTACATCAACAAGTTCATATCAATCTCGAAGAAGTCCCAACTGACCGGGACTGTCATTCCGGAAGCCATAGTCAGCACCACGAAGGCGGCCGGAAGCTAAACATCCGAGACCAAGGAGAAAAGCGGTCGACAGAGGCTTATATAAGCCCAATGGCCCAACAGCAGAAGGGGCCCCGAATCTATATAAATAAGACCCCAGGGGTCACAGTTTGAGGATTATTTTCACATTCTTATTCCTGTATTCTTTTTCTTTAGAGTAAACCCAAATTCTTAGATCAATTTGGGGATTTCTTCTATTCTATTCATGTATTCTAAATCAAAGATCAATAAAGTATGCATCAATATTTAGAGTATTTCTTTATGGGATTGTGGTATGATTTCTCAGTTATTGTTGTTGTAATGTACTGTTTGCTTCCTACATGAATATGAGACGAAATCCAAGTCTTTCCGTAATCTAAGTGAAACACCCCTTTTTCTACAAATTTAGACCCTTCTGCCAGCCCAGTGTAGAACCCCTCTCCACAAATTGTTAAGTCATTCACTAAGGATTGCACTTAGGAATCCTTCATCCCAAGATAACTGTTGGTTATCGAATTGCTTAAGCGTGATACTCACCCCCATTAAGGGAAGAATAACCATTCTTTTGGATTGTAAATATCTAGGAGACGGTGAACTAACTCAAACTTGTGAAGGTTAAACAATCTATTTTCCCCTTAGGTCCACTTTCATAGACCTATCTCCGGTGTTGACGAAAAATATTGTTAACACCTACTTATCAACAATGTCGATGAACAACTAAGGTAATAAGAGGTAACATAAAACCTTGGGTCAAAATAAAATCTGGTGCGAGCGATAAGAAAATATCAGAATACTGCAAAAGTCGTAATAGTATAGGGCATAGAGGGTATGGAGAATCATACCTGACCAACCACTACCTCTACAAGGTCAACACATATAAAGTGCTCAATAAAAATCATCATAGGTATATTCTCCAATCAAAATACTAAGGGTGTCTAGATATCAAAAATGATGTTATCCATATCGTATGATGTTGCTAAGGTGGTAAGCAAATAAGCAAACATATTACACATCATCCATCCTCAAAGTCACTCACTCAATGCATCAAGTATATGGTATCTAGTACTTTAATCATCGAATAAGTCAAAGCATTAGTAGGTTCTAATACCAATAACTCTACCAGTCTATTATTATGTCCTACATTGATAAACCATAGCAGATAACACATCCCAGTTCAAAATGGTAGCAGATCATGGGGTCTAGGCAAATCAGGTTCTAGATCGACGAACCCTAATCCATCCTTGTGCCACTCCCTAGAAAGTGTATGAAAGTCATGGATACCAACAACTCCTTTGTACATGTTTTCCACATCTAAATCTATATCAAGACTTTCCATAAGATTCCTGCAAAAAATTATGACATTTTGGGAACTATCCTCGACGGTCATCATCATGGGGAATCATCATGTATCTCTCATCCTCCTCCGAAAATCACCTCATAGGACCCTTTGTCATTCTTTCTGCATCTCAAAGAAAGGCCATCCATCATAGAAGTCTCTCTTGCTGTAACAACCCGCATTTTACGTATCGGAGGATCGTAAAATATTTTTATATTATTCCCTGAGGGTTGGATCATTCTCATATTTTAATATATCGGTTATGGGGATGTGAGACATGTCCACAATTTTTACCAGTTTTATTTTTGACCATTTTGCCCCTGTCAATCTTGTACAGGACATAACTTTTGACTGGGATTGAATCAGGTGTTGAGGTTGGTCTCACTGGAAAGGAAATGGTGTTGCCAATTTCGTAGAGTGGCCACATTAAAGATTTGGTTCAGTGGTTTAGGTGGAATCATTGTTTTTTTCTTTCACAGTTTGTTGTTTAGGTTTTTGAACCATTAGGGCTGATTTGGGGAGGCCCATTAGTGGGCTGGTGGGAGTCTATAAATAGGGGTTTAGCGGCATGGAGAATAGTTTACTTTGTTCATTCTCTCATTTGGTTGAGCTCGTTATCCTTCTTTCTCAATCAAATACACCTTTCCACAAAATTCTAGATCTACATAAGGGAATCGAAGAACTACATCATTTGAAGTTAGATCTACATTAATCGAAAAGAGATTTCATCAAGTCGAAGAATTTGAAGCTAATTCTTTGCTTTTCGAATTTAGATTTAAGTATTTTTATGTTGTTTTGAAGATTTGGTGAGTGATATGCATCTCTCACATGGATTCAATCAAGAATATGAGTTCTTTGATTATTATTTCATCATTTTCAGGTTGTTTTCACCTAGGTTTACATCATGGTAAGTATATTTTCATATAAATCACCATAGGATCTAAAATAGCAAATTAAAATCGGTAATTTCTATGTTAATTCATATGTTTATGCAAGTTTAGATTTATTATTTTATTGATTCATTTTTTATCATGATTTGGTGAATTATATATGGTTGTATGATGATTATTGATTGCTTGAGTGAAATTGGTCAATTTGGATGACTTGATTGCATTGATATTCTTCCTGAAGTGTTAGATCATATAAATCAGAAGTTTTGAGGATGGATCAAAGTTTAGATGATGGACCAGAAGTTTTGGTGATAGATCGGACATGTGTGTTTGATGGATCAGACATGTATGTTTCGGGATGGGTATGTAAAACCCTACAGTTTTCCGCACCCAAATTTTGACAAAAATCAAAACTCGAACACATCCAAGCATAGAGCGTATATCTGGTACCTGCAATAAATGAGCATGAGCATAATTAGAGTATGATAAAAATAACTCACAACGGAAACAAGATAGGATAAACTAGTATTAACTCCAGTAACTACCTTTTTCAAAGTTAGTCACTTTGCCAATACCAAGCATGAGAGAGAACGAGAACCGAAAGCCAAACATAACCATCTGTGAGAACCCGTCCTTCTCAATGAAACCTGGAGGTTGTAATGAGGAGGGGGTCAGAACAACAAGTTCTGGTGACTAAGAAATGCACAACACAGATATATTCTGTTTGGTTCAACCCAAGCTGTATGCCAAATCGGGTTAGTGATTCTAGCCAACCCAATAAGTGTTTACGCATGACTTTACTATTCAGCCCAAAGTAGCATTTTTAAATTACGTTACTGAGATAGGACATTTACACACATTTTTGTGAACCTTTATACCAGAGTTTAACTGGTTAATTATATCGAGAGTGGGACCCTAATTTTGGGGTTTCTATCTACATCCTCCTCTATTCTTTATTATTTAACGTCTCACTATCAATGATAGATAGGGTAGATTCTCCCTGATCACTTAATACCCTAGGCGGACCTATTGGTCACTTATTAATCCTCGATAATATATTCAATGTTAACATGAAACTAGAGGGCACTAGCTACGGGCCCTACTAGCTAAGGCTTCCGTCATTCATGCATTATACCCTTGCCCCGTATAAGGTGAGAGTAGGTATTTTATCATTCGTTGTACCTTCTAGCTGACCTTATCAGATAACCTCCTTGGTCACTTACTACTTCCCGTAGGATAGATGGCCATATTTGGCCCTTTTAATTTCCAAGTTTGGGTAGGCCGACACACACCTGCCATTTAAAACCCCTATAGTGAAAAACCTATTCCCAGGTGGACTCTTTAACCCAGTCACTTAGGACCCAGGAAGTGGAATATACGCGAAGTATTTCATTCGTCCCACATTTGTCTTTAACACCTTTCCCTTTTTGGGATAAAGTATGCTACGTTATTAAGTCATTCCTGTTTAATTCCTTTATACGGATATACTATACGTACACCATTTATTTGCTCCATAGGTTTATATGTTAATTACATCTAACATTACTAACCTACTAAGTCCAACTATATTTTTAATTATAAGTTTTAATGACATAAATAAGGAAGGTTATATTCCCTTTTTCTCTAGGATATTTATTTAATTTCCTCCCTAATTTGGACTTAGTATTTAAACGATAATCAACATCCATTAATCCTCTTTTTAACACCCATTTCTTTTTATTTCCCTTTTTGACTCTAACAGTCATATTATCCTAAGGCAACTATTTATCAGTCCTAAGTTATCTATTTGTTGTACACCAACTAAAAATTCCTATATTTATTTATTGATTGACTATTATATATTTACATACCAGGCCTCTCACATTAAGTTGACTACCTGTGGATGCTGGATATGTCGGTTGATTCCGGGCAGACTTTTACCATAAGTGAACTTAAACTCATGCCTTACTACGATTATATTTGTGCATTAGATCCTTCACATTAAACTGACTACGTGTGGTTGTTGGATTTGCAGGTCGGTTCCGGGATGGTTTACACCACAAATTGAGTTTAACCTCGTGTCTAAATGCGGTTATAATTTCAATTTCCTAATTGGGGTCCACAACAATTATCCTAATTGATTTTAGGAATAGTAACCATTTTCCTATTCACAATTTATTTCCCAAATCAATATTGGTTATAATCGTTATCCTCTTATTTGCGGCCTCATTTATGGAAATTAATTATATTTATTGCTAAAAATGGTCACCACAAATATATAAATTCAAAATGGATTATATTTACACATAATTTCATAATTGAACCTTATCCAAACATTCCATACAATTTATATTTCACCGTTTTACACTGATTGGACGGATAATATGTATATGTATCCATCTTTATGTTTTCGTGCAGTCAACGTAGTTATTAATATTGATTATTATTTTGCGATACTTATTTTAAATCAATGATTTGGTCGAATCAATTAACCAACCTTCCCTTTTTACATTCAATCTTGCCAAAAAGGTTTCAAGTCTCACAAGGACTGTTAGCCAAAATCATTGTAAATCACGTCTATTTTGTGGACTTGACACATTTTCAAATCACAAGAAACATATGTAATATATTTTTATATTTGGATAGTCAATGCAAATTACAAACAAAACATGTACCTTCACACCACTTTTCCCCTTTTAATTCTTTTTTTGATACTTCTTGTGATTTTAAAATAATGCCTCTTCATTTAAAAAATGAGGAAAACGGCATAATTTACAATGCTTTAACTATAAACCCAATAATACTGAATGTAAACAAGGAATATTTCTTTTATTCTTACAATCACATAATACACAAATTCATCTTTTTACCCAAATTCACATATTTCATATTTCAGCACTGAACTAAAGATCTGGAATATAACTACAACAAAATTATGTTTAATGGGACTGATTCCCAGATCCATAGTGTTATGTGGCATGTACAACATATTTCATGATTCATGACATAACTTGTAGGAATATATATAAAAAAATCCTACAACTGATGTTTATACATAACCACAACTTGACATTTAATTTTTTTTAAACCTATTCATAATCAGATCTGAAGGTTATCATTATTCACAATTATTCAAATAACCGATCTGATGGGCATAAAACATAGATGGATCAAACGAAATAGATAAGCCATTATAATTGTATTAAAAAATTCTCACTCACCTTATAACTTCCAATTTCTGAATTTTGAACCTTTTTAGGCTTACAATCCCCAAATTCTTATAAATCAACAGTTTTTCTAGAAAAAGAGAAAATTCCAGACCTATAGAAATGTAAGAAAAAGGTAAAAGAGCGAAGAAATCTATCGTTGAGCATCCTCTTCCATTTAATCTATTAATCTTCCCAATTCCATATAATTTTGATTTGGTTTGGTATATGTATAAGTATATATCATTTAGAAATTACGTTAGAAGAGGAAGAAAAATGGCAGAGCTCCGCTGAGTTCATAGATTTGAATGGAAAAAGAATGAGGCTCTACCTTATTTATAGAGGTGGAAATGGACTAGAACCATTGGATTATTTTTAATTTATATTCATCCATTTGTTATAAATAATATAATAGAACAACTCACCAAAACCTAGTCGTCACTGGGTAGTTTGACGCCTAGTAGGCCGAGCTCGGCGGTCGACCCCCATTTCGACCGCCTGGGCATCAAACTGCCTAGGTCGACTGAGTTATAATGGTAAATTATTAATTAAATAATTGTTTTATTTATTTCGTTCGTAACTTTTTCATACGGACTCCGTTCGCGAAACTCCAAACATGAAAGTTGACCACAATTTCAAGATGAACGCAACGGTATAATCTCGTGGCCAAATTTCATCATTTGCGGAAATTCCTATTTTTGAAATTCTAATAATTAATTTATATTGCCAAAAATTCCAGGTTGTTACATTCTTCCCCCCTTAAAAGGAATTTCATCTCGAAAATCTGATGCCTATATTCTTATGCTACACAACCAATTTGTGTACATACATTTTGCAACCTTGTGTATATGTGCATGGTGTACATAATGCAATTTAAACCCAAAGCATGCATGCAAGATGACTCTAATCGAATCCTCCTATATGCTTAATTAAATCTTTTTGAAATGTTTATGAACACATGATGCAAAACATCCCAAATATACTGGCAGTTCTATATGAATGCAAAATTTGACAATTCTTTTTCATCCATAACCCTCACACAACTACGAATAGAAGTGTGAAGCAACCAATTTTGCATCCAAATCCTACCATCCAAAACGTACCCAATCTAATCGTTTCCTATTTAACTTCTCCTGAACCGGAAAAAGGAAATTAAGGCGAGGAATTTTAACATTTCCTCCACTCGCAAATATTTCATTTCCCACCCCACAGTGGAAATTTCACCTCAACTACCCAAAATACCCTAAAATTTGCCAACTATAGACTATAAAGGAGGCTTAAAACAAGCTCTAAAAGGTAAAACGAGTTAATTAATAGCTCGCACGCATCATTGACAAGGCATGGAAACAGCGTTTGCAAGGCTAAAATAGCATTTTCCTTGTTACCGTTAATGTTTTAATCACATCATCAATCCTATTGCACCGCTAAAACGCGCACACAAAGCATCCAAAAATCTTCCTTATGTCGTTCATGTGACAAAAATCGAAAAAAAATCACAAAAATAAATTGCCGTTTGAAAGCTTGTCATGTTTAATTTGAAAATTTCCTTTCAAAACCGTTTCATTTTCCCTTAAAATAAGAAAATGATAGAAAAATGTTTTTTTTTTCAAAACATTTTCCATAAACTTTTAAAAATGAAAATTGCAGAAATTTAAACGATTCATGTCACATGTTGGCGAAAAAGAAAGTCAGTTACGCCAGAAATGCGAAAACTGAAATCACACAAACGACAAAAATAAATTTTAGTTTTGACAAGGAATGTTGTTTTTTTTATATACCAGTGACGTAGAACCATTCCTTTACTAAATTTTTCCAACACAGAATTTTAATCTTTCCAGCTTTAGGACAAATGCTGATAAATAAACGAGATTTCACTAAATTAATCATGCGTGAATGACAAACACACAATTTTCTTTTTCAACATAGAAATCTCATTACTAAAGTTATGCAAATTTTACATTACTAGCAACTTCTAACACAAAACTACATCAAAGAGAAAGGAAAATGCTGGAAAGAGAAACACACGACACAAGATACGACATGCACAAAGCATGTTCTAACAGCAACAACAGCAACGACTAACACTATCCACTATAGGCTGGTCTACCTCTACGGCTGGGACCGGATCCATTACCACGTCTACGCCAGGAGCGTAGTATAGCGAAGATGCAGCCAATCTCTCGCCTGTCGGCGCTGCTCCTCATGAACCTCTCGGCGGTCGGCCTGCAAGGCTCGGATGGTAGTAAGCTCTGGGCTCTCATAACCAGGCTGGTGAGCTAGAGCGGGTGGTGCGGGTGCAGGAACGTCAAGTAGCTGGATACCCATCTTCCAGAGAGTGGCGCGACTGATGGTGGTCGGCGCCTTCTTCGTAGCCATCTCCCAAGAAGGTCTCACCTGAAAGTACCGGAAGATACAGGTGAGAAGATGGCTATAAGAAAAATGGCTCCGCGGGGTGTGGACGTAGGGCTCATTGAGATGGATCATAAGCACGTGCGCCCAATTGACGACTATGCCACCAAGTATAACATAGATGGCACAACGAACAGAAGGATAAGTCTGCTCCAAGCTTCCTGTCTTCGGGATGATGTTGTGCTATATGATGCGCACAACTACATGGGATACTGGTCGCAGACTGGCGGTGGTCCAAGCTCCGGACTCTCCAACAAAGATACGCTGAAGGATCCGAGGGTCCTCCATCTCAGTAGCATCCATCTCGGCCCCATCTGCCTAGACACCCAAAATCTGGGCCAAGTGAGCATCGATAAACTCGATGCGGGTGCCCATAACCTCAGATTTGATGGCGCAGGACTCATCATCGATATCAACATCCATCTGGGCATCGAGACGGATGCAGCGCGGATACACCTCCCGCTCAAAAGTGTCGGAGCGCAGGATCGGTGCTAGGCCTGCGGCGACAAAAAGCTCCTCCAGACCAAAAGCGGCGAAGTCGATGAACTTCACCGGGTGACCAATTTGGAACTCATAACTAGCCGTGGATAGAAATTGCTTAATCTTAGCATCATCATAGTATAGCCAAGCGGCTTCCTGTGGCATGAGAACGGGGTATTGGTTGTGAGATACCATAGAGGGATCGGTGAAACGGGCAAGTGAAATTGCAAATCTGGGGTACAATCGAGTAGATATTTGCACGAGGAGTATTTTGGTAGTAACTAGAGGCAAAACGAAGCGGGGCTTGCTCGGATTAGAGCTTGGGAAAGAGGAGCGTTTGGGTTTTTCGGTAGGAGAGGGTTTGAGGGAGAAGGGTAGGCTGAACGATGTTTTATACATCGTTCAATAGAAGATTGGGTGGGTCAACCATGCCCATGCGTGGGCTAGCAGTCGACCTGGCCCATAGAGGGCGGTGGGCCGTCAGCCAGCCGCTATGCGGTCGGCCGCTTTCCCCAATTCGGGTGCGGTTTGAACCTCGTCATAACGGCCCGTTTGATTTATGTAATTTAAAATTTAAAATTTCTAATTACATCGAAACAACTTCTACTCCCAACCAAATTCTCATATCGACTTCCACCACTCGTCTAGTTGAGAATTTTTAATCCTTCCACGCCTTTTCTTTGCCTACAAAAAGATTTGTGACCACTGAAACAAACGAACTTAAAATAGGAAATCAGCTAGAAATATGAAATAAAATTTTAAATCAGATTTTCCCCTTACTAGGCGACATACACTAGGCGATTCAAATTCCCCAATAATCAAAATGAAGGATTTTCCTTAGCCTTTCCGAAGAAAAATTTAAAACTTTTCCAAAAATGAGACTTATTTACAAACTAATGGTTTCGTATTTATAAATCCATTTTATTATTACTATTTATATTCCAGTTTTATACTTTAAACCAGAAAACCTTTTCGTGTTTAAAAACATTGGAGCTTTATAAAATTTAGATAAGCTTTGCTAACTTTAATAAATTATCCAATATATATAGGAAGATGGATACTAAAAATCACAAGGAATAGATATTTATTATTCTTGAGTTTTGGTGGTACATTCCTTGTCATTTTAAATTCCTTCTTTCCTACCAAGCAGATCATATTTATTAAAATTACTGAATGGCCCTAAAAATTTTAAAACATGAACAGATTAAGAATTTAAAACCATATCTTCACAAATTATTTTACGAAACCGTTTTTTGTTTCAAAACTTGTTGAAATCCATTTTTATTTTCCAAATAGTTTTAAAAACAAATTTCCTCGAATACAAGGCTTAGAACTCAATTGGATATCTCAACAAATGTAGATTCGGAATTTTAATGAAGTAACAAATGGATAAACCTTGTAATTATAATTTTGGAATGGATACGACATATTTAACATGGGCTTTTTCCCCATTTTGGATTGAGTAATGGTCTTAACTAGAATTACCAAACGAAACCATATCAGAAATATATGACTATCTCGGTTGTAGCTTGCTTTTTATATTAATATATTTTTCCAGATTCCAAATCTCGAATCAACAGAATCCACCATATGACGTCTCATGCTCTTCACGACGAGATTGCCAATGTACTGTGGGGTAAGGCAGAATCGGCTAGAAATCCGAACTCAACATATTTCAACTCTTAGCCGCTTAAAGCCCATTTTAAATTATTAGGCCCATGATTAATTTCCTTGTCAAAATAAATTAATTTCGAGCAAGAAAGATGACGAAAAACATAAAAGAAAATCGAATTACATTCTCTCACGATTCCAAATTTAACTAATTCCTTTGATCGTTTAACCTGAGCTCTGATACCAAATGTAACACCCTACACTTTTCTACACCCAAATTTTGTCAAAAATCAAAACTTGAACACATCCAAGCATAGAACATATATCTGGTACCTGCAATAAATGAGCATGAGCATAATCAGAGTACGATAAAAATAACTCACAGTGGAAACAAGATAGGTGACTAAGAAAGCCCAACATAACCATATGTGAGAACCTGACCTTCTCTATGAAACCCAGATGTTGTAATGAGGAGGGGGTAAGAACAACAAGTTCTGGTGACTAAGAAATGTACAACGCAGACTATAACATAGATATATTCCGTTTGGTTCAACCCAAGCTGTATGCCTAATCGGGTTAGTGATTCTAGCCCAACCTAGTAAATGTTTACACACAACTCTACTATTCATCCCAAAGTAGCATATCCAAATTATGCTACCAAGATAAGACATTTACAAACATTTTTGTGAACCTTTATACCAGAGTTTAACTGGTTAATTATATCGAGAGTGGGCCCTTAATTTCAGGGTTTCTATCTACATCCACATTCTCTATCTTTATTATTTAACGCCTCACTATCAATGATAGATAGGTGGATTCTCCCTGATCACTTAAGACCCTAGGCGGACCTATTGGTCACTTATTAACCCTCGATAATATATTCAGTGTAAACATAAGACTAGAGGGCACTAGCTACGGGCCCTGCTAGCTAAGGCTCCCCTCATTCACGTATTATACCCTTGCCCCGTATAAGGTGAGAGTAGGTATTTTACCATTCCTCATATGTAACAACCCGGATTTTTGGTCAAATTATTTTAAATATTTAGTATGGTTTTAAATATTGAATGTATAATATAAATGGTATTTTATTGCGTTATCGATTAAATAATCGAAATACAATTTATTTTGATAATCATCGTAATACGAGAATTTAAAATTATTCAATTCGAGATTTAAAACTGAGTCAAAACAGTTCAGACAATAAATATAAATTCTATGTGAATTTAATCGATAATGATAATAATATATTATCGAGAAATTTATTTATTTATGAATTTAAATAATTTTATATCGATTTAAAATGATTATTCTATATACGTTAAAATTAAATATTTAAAATATATTCAATTCAGTTCATAATAGCGTTATAATATGGGAACGGCGGTCGGTACGCTAAAATAGCGGTTCACGTTTTAATTGTGAACCCCGATTTATTTGGTTAGTGGATAGGATCAAAATCAAATCGATATCGTTGTAAAAAGAATAAAAATCTCTTTATTTCAAATCAAATTAAATAGAAATCAAATTTAATTAAGTTATACTTGGCGCCGACTATAATTCTTTAATCACTAAGCTTTCTTCTTCTATAAATCGCAAATACTACCTCTCGTCTTTCTCCATTTTTTTCTTTCTTTCCGAAATTAGCTCGAAAGCTTCAAATACTGGTTATTTATCAAAGTTCAAATGGAAGTCACTCCCTTGAGAATCTCAACACTAGTTAAAATCGAACGAAAGGAATCCGCTTCCTTTTTCATTCAGAACCCAAACCAAATCCACCGTTCCAAAATTACCTTAAAATCAAAGCGGTAACGAATTCGATCCATCTTGGATTTGTTCAGCTCCTCTATTCACTGATTTCAACCTCGTACGCTCTTTATCAAGCTCGACTTCAGATAACGTGCAACATAGGGGTTCGATTTTGGGGATTTGCGACTGGGGATTCACGATTTATGGGGCTCCCAGTTTTTGTCAGAGACTGGAGCTCAACGCGATGTTGGAAATTGCGATTACTAGGAGACGAGATTAAGGCGATTCAGGGTGGCGACATTGAAAAGGGAGTCGAAGTGATGATTTAATTCGTGAGGAGTAGTCACGTTTGAAGTTATGGTAATAGGAGGTTACGATGGAAGCTGGAGGATGGGGTCGTTCACTATCGGGTTGTCGGTGATTTTGGAGGCATTCAAGGGTCAAGCAACGACCTGGGTTGGGGAGTATAGTTGTGTAATTTGGGGAAAGGATGCAGGTTGAGGAGTTGAAGAAAGATTACGACTTTGGCATTCCCTAAATTCAAAACTGGTAAGAAGGAATTTAATTTTTGAATTAGCATTAACTAAATTTATTCTAAAATTTAATTCTTATAAATTGTATAACCAATTCGTATTAGATTCGATTAAGTTACGATGCTGAATATTGGAGGAGAAGTTGTGTTTGTGTAGCTTGTTCGATGAGTAAGGTATACTCATTTTAAATTTAACTTGTCTAAGATAATATATTAATTTGTTTAAAATTAATATTAGTATGAATTGATAAATACCGATTTAATTTATCATAGGACTCAAGATAAGACATTCAAATATATTCGAAGCCGAGACGATATGGAAATAAACGTATATCAGCAAAGAAACTCTCGGTGAGTAAATCTCACTCACCTTTTATTTAAAATTATTTTTATCAGTTAAAAATAATTGTTTGTTGCTTGTTGATTGCCTTCAATATTTTTGTGCATCTTAAATATATTAGTTATTTAGGCTTGGTGGTTGCTATTATATATATATATATATATATATATATTGGTGGTCGGATTTCCCGCAGTATCGTTAGCGGATGCCCGCGATACCACTAGCGGATGATTACCCTATACGTCCCCACGCTATGATAGTGGATGACCTTCTATACCGTGATATCCTGCCTCGAAGCAGGATGGGTATTATTTTTGTTGACTAACGTCTGTGGATGCAGGAAAAACAGGTTGTAGGGATCCAACTGGATTCCACAAAAATATATTATCTGTTTGTTTATTTGTTTGCTTATATACTGTGATATATGATGTGTTAGAAAACCAAAAATAAATAATTTGTTGTTTGGTGTTTAAATATCACTGGGCTTAAATGTTGAGATTTAAAAAAATTATTATTTGATTGTTTTCACATATGATGTGTTGGTTGATAATTGTGTGATTTGATTGTTTAAATATCACTGGGACCAAAATGTTGATATATAAAAATATCGTGAAAAGGATATTTGGGATTTAAAAGGGGAAATATATTTTTTAAAATAGAATTTGAATTTTTAAATAGATTTCAAATATTAACTTGTTTAAAAGAAATAAAACAAGTAGTTCCTTTATAAACGAAGTTTATAAATAGTTCTTTTATAAATGAAGTTTATGAATGAAGTGAAAAGAATTATCATTGGATAATTCAGAAATAAAAATACAAGTGTGAAATTGAAAAGGGAAATCTATTTTCCAAAGGTAGAAATATCGATTTCAAAAGAAATTGAAATCGAGACTTGTTTAAGAATTTGAATAATAAAATTCAAATAGAAATTGAATATAGAAAGGGAAATGGAATTTGAATAAAGAAATTTTAAATATAGAATTTGAATAGAGAATATAAATGGAATTTAAACTATGGAATTGGAATAGAGAATTCAAATGGAATTTAAACTATGGAATTTGAATAGAGAATTCAAATGGAATTTAAACTATGGAATTTTAATAGAGAATTCAAATGGAATTTAAAATATGGAATTTGAATATAGGATTCAAATAGAGAATTCAAAGGGAATTTGAATATAGAAATTCAAATGGAGTTTAAATATATGAAAAATAAAGGAAATTTAAATATAGAATTTGAATGTAGAAATTTAAATGGAATTTAAATAAAGGAAAATTAAATATAGAATTTGAACGTAGAAATTCAAATGGGATTTGAATAAAGGAAATTCAAATATAGAAATTCAAATAGAATTTGAAAAATAGAAGTGAATTGAAATTTGAATATAGAATTTCAAATAGAAGTGAAATAGATCGGAAATACTATGTTGAATTGGAAAAATGGATTTGATATATATTAAAAATATATCAGAATAGAGTTGAATTTATTTAAACGAAGTTTAAAAGTTTTTATATATAAATATAATTAAAACGAACTCGCCGCAGCGCGGCAGTTCGTAAATTGGCGATTTGAACTTTAATTAAGTATATAGAAGTCAAATTAAGTCAGAATTCTTTGAAACAAGAACCGTCAGGACCAGCTAGATAATAGTTTTCTAATAGAAGAAAAAAATCTGGATTTCGTCAAATAGATTTTGAGATATGTCAAAATCAAATTTCTAAAAGTGCAGCGCCAAAATCGTTTAAAAACCATAAGGATTTGTTTAGATAAATATAAGGATTTTAAACAAAAAGAATCCAAGTTCCCATTTGAAAAATCCAGATTTGAGTTGTAAAATAAATACGAGCTCAAGCTGTGTCAATGAAATGATTTTTGGGACAAAAATCATATTTTAAATTTTTGAATAGAGTTAACTAATTGAAGAACAACCAGTTAATGGGATTTTGAATCGAACTTGACTTTGGATAAGAGAATTGGGTTAGTAAATTTATATTCGAAATCAAATATGAAACGTAAGTTGAAAATTGAATTCAATTAGTTAATAAACAAGTTAAAATATAATTGAACTTGTTATGTTCAAGTATAAAAGGGAAATAGACTAAAGAGTTAATTAACAAATTTATTAACGAATTGAGTTAAAACGATCAGGTATAGTTGAAATAAATTGGACAGGTATAGACATACAGGAGGCAGGTATGGGATAAGGATAATGAAGGTATATAAATAGTGTGCCCGACAAAAAGGTACACGTTTAATTTCCATATGAGATTTTATGCGCCGTATCGGCTAGCCGCTTGGCTTTTTCTTTTTCTTTTGGATTGGTGAGGGCCATAGGAGGCTATTTGAAATATCCCGATGCTCTCGGTACAAAGGAGGTAATGGCGATTTTTTTCGGGAATTTAAGGAGTTAGAATATTTTTAAAAAAGTTTGATAACTAGAAATCTATATATCAATATATATAGAAGTCGATAAGAAAACGAACTTAGAAATAGAATAGTATAATCAAAAAGGAAGTATAAGAATAAAATCTAGTAAGGATAGAAAGAGAAAGTGTATATGTGTTTAAAAGTGAAGAATTAGTTGTATGGTATTGATTATTCGAGTAAGTAGTCTTATCTGTTTTGACGTTATAAATTTTATTCAGTCAAGGTCTGAGAGGAAGTTATACCCCAACTTGATTGATTTCAATATTAACAAATAAATAGTAAGGTTTCAGGCTCGAAGATCAATGTTGGATAAGAGTTAGTTGAATATAGTATTTGGGTTGTCGTAACGATGTTTTACACAACATCCGTTTTAACCCAAATAAGTGTAAACTTGGAAATAGAATAATAAATATTTTTTAAGTATAGAAATGAACGAGATCGGAAAAGAGATAAGTAATTGGAATATTTTCCAATTATAACTAGCATATATTTTCTAAGTTTAAGAAAATAAAGGAGGGCGATATTCGGAAATGTTTTCCAAATAGCGTAAAAGGCCAATACGGTTATTGAAAATATTTGGTTAACAAATATTGATAAGGAAATGGAGAAGAGATTTAATTAATGAAATATTAATTAAAGAGCCCAGTGATTTGTTTGATATGTTGAATGAACACTTGTTTCCTTCGATAGTTAAATCATCGACTATCGAAAGACTTGTTTTTATTCGATAGTTAAATCACAGACTATCGAAGTTTTTGACCATCGTTGTCAATATGGAGAGACCGGTTGGATTATTATCCGAAGAACCACTCCGTATTGGCATAAGCTTTGCGAACCAAGTATGCTGAATATATTGAAGACGGAGTAAAGTGCAAGGGTTGTGGTATAAGTCCTAGGTAGAGATTGCCTAGGATGGATATACTGAATAGTACCTTCGGTTTCGTTCAATCCCAGAACGAACGTATATGGACGAATGCCTGACAGAGTATTTCCAATGATCGAATATGTTGGTATGTATAAATATACATGGTGGCAACGGATTTATTCCCTTAGCATAATATCCAGAATATATTTATGCAAATCAATTAATGATTAACGGATCTGACAATGTGGCATTCAAAGTGGTTGTGCTATCAATGAATGATAAGAAATCGTAGCCTCAGGCCTCAACAACCGGGAAATGACAAAAATTGGGCAGGCAGCATGGCTATGTGGGTCTCTCCCATTAGGGTGTATAATCACCTATCTAGAGATTCATTTAATTCCTTATTCTATTCGATGCTGTCCCTTTTCGGGAAACGGTTGCTGATCCCATTCGTTGGTGATATACATTCGATACACTCAAGCGAAATGAGTGGTCGGTCTTGTGTGGGCCGGGTTGCAAGATGTTCTTGTTGAACCCAGTGTATTCCTCTCTAGAGATACACTATCGGAAGGTGGTTCCATACCTTGTCATGTTGGAAATCCAATCTCCAATAAGCGCCCTGCGGTTTTTGATTTTATACTATGTATGTGGAGCGTGAGATGCAAGCGTTCCACTAGATTCTATTTATTTGATTTAGACACTATTATAATATCATTGGATTTTTGTATCAAAGTGTTTTTGGGTTATAGTAAGGTAAAAACCGTCCATGTTTATGTGTGGGCTGGTCTTACTATTATCATTTCTTTAGAAAGGATTTTTAAAGTTAAACAAATGGTTGGAGTTTACTCACACCAGTCCCATGACTGACCCAGAGTTTTATTTTGTTTGTTTTTCCCTAAGCTCTTGGGTGCCCAAATCTGTATGGGCAGTCAAGTAGTCGGGATTTTACAGATTCATTTGAAGGAGCTAGAAGCAGGAGGCTTCACCAGTTAGCTATAGATTATAATATTTCCGCAGTGTACTATGTTGGATCTGGAAACAGGTGTTTATAACTGTTCCAGAAATAACTGTTGTGCTCTGATAATGGTATGTATATATACAGTTAATGATTTGCATTTCAAAAGTTATGTTATTTAATATACTTTATTTGTTCCGCTGTGAGATTTGTCTTCTCTGTTTTCTTCTATTCTAATATTTCTTTCTTTCTATTTCTCATCCTCTAACTTCTTTCTAATAATGATTCGTATTACTGTGCAATTTGGGTTGGACGTGTGGTGTTATTAGTCAACTCAGATAAGTACGGATTTGCGGGCCGTTACATTATACCTTCTAGCTGACCTTATCAGATAACCACCTTAGTCACTTACTACTTCCCATTAGATAGATGGCCATATCTGACCCTTTTAATTTCTAGGTCTGGGTAGGCCAACACACACCTGCCATTTAAGGCCCTTATACTATAAAATATATTCCTAGGTGGACTCTTTAACCCTAGTCACTTTGGACCCAGGAAGCGGGCTATACGCGAAGATTATTCATTCGTCCCCCGTTTGCCTTTAACACCTTTCCCTTTTTGGGACAAAGTAGGCTACGTTATTAAGTCATTCCCGTTTAATTCCTTTATACGGAAAAACTATACATACACCATTTATTTGCACCACGAGTTTATATGGTTAATAATATATTACATTATTAACCTACTAAGTCCAACTATATTTTTAATTATAAGTTTTATTGACATAAATAAGGAAGGTTATATTCCCTTTTTTCTAGGATATCTATTTAATTTCTTCCCTAATTTGGACTTAGTATTTAAACGACAATCAACATCCATTAATCCCCTTTTTGACACCCATTTATTTTTATTTCCATTTTGACTCTAACGGTCATATTTTCTAAGGCAACTATTTATCAGTCCCAAGTTTTCTATTTGTTGTATCCCAACGGACAATTCCCATATTTATTTATTTCTTGACTGACTACTATATATTTACATACCAAACCTCTCACATTAAGTTGACTACCTATGGATACTGGATATGCTGGTCAGTTCCGGGCAGACTTCTACCACAAGTGAACTTAACCTTGTGCCTTAGTACGATTATATTTGTGCATTAGAACCCTCACATTAAAATGACTACCTGTGGTTGTTGGATTTATCAATTGGTTTTGGGCTGGCTTAGACCACAAGTTGAGTTTAACCTCATGTCTAAATGCGGTTATAATTTAAATTTCCTAACTGGGTCAACAATTATCCTAATTTATTTTAGAAATTGTAACCATTTTCCTATTCAAAATTTATTTTCCCAATACAATGGTTATCCCCTTATTTGCAGCCTCATTTATGGCAATTAATTATATTTATTGCTACAGATGGTCACCACAAATATATTCTTTCATAATGGATTATTACACATAATTCCATAATTGATCCTTATCCAAGCATTCCATACAATTTATATTTCACCATTTTTCACTGATTTAGGCGGATAATATGCATATATGTATATATATTCATTTTTATGTTTTCGTGCAGGCAACGTAGTTATAATATTTATTATTATTTTGCGATACTTATTTTAAATCAATGATTTGGTCTAATCAATTAACCAACATTCCCTTTTTACGTTCAATCTTTCCAAAATGGTTTCAAGTCTCATAAGGACCATTAGCCAAAATCATTGTAATCATGCCTATTTTGTGGAATTGACACATTTCCTAATCACAAGAAATAAATGTAATATATTTTTATATTGGAATAGTCGATGCAAATTACATACAAAACATGTATTTATTTTTATATGTACTTTGCACCACTTTTCCCCTTCTAATTCTTTTTTTTCATACTTCTTGTGATTCTAAAATAATGCCTTTTTATTTAAAAATGAGGAAAACGACATAATATACAATGCTTGAACCAAAACCCAACAATATTGAATGTAAACAAGGAATATTTCTTTTATTCTTACAATCACATAATACACAAATTCATCTTTTTACCCAAATTCACATATTTCATATTTCAGCACTTAACTAGAGATTTGGAACATAACTACAACAAATCTATATTTAATGGGACTGATTTCTAGATCCGCAATGCTATGTGGCATATACAACATATTTCATAATTCATGACATAACTTGTAGGAATATGTGGGAATGTATATAAAAAAGTCCTATAATTCATATTTATCATAACTACAACTTGACATTTACAAATTTTAAACCTATTCATAATCATATCTGATGGTTATCACTATTTACAATTATTTAAATAACAGATATGATAGACATAAATCATAGATTGGATTCAAATGAAACAGATAAGCCATTATAATTGTATTAGTAAATTTCCCACTCACCTTATATCTTCCAGTTTTTGAATTTTAACCTTTTTACGCTTATAATCCCCAAATTCTTATAAATCTACAGTTTATTTGGAAAAGAGGAAAATTCCAGATCTGTAGAAATGTAAGAAAAAGGGAAAAGAGTGAAGAAATCTATCATTGAGCATCCTCTTCCATTTAATCTATTAATTTTCCAATTCCATATGATTTTGATTTGGTTTTATATATATATGAATATATTTTATTTAGAAATTATATTAGAAGATGAAGGAAAATGGCAGAGCTTGGCTTCCTTCATAGATTTGAATGGAAAAAGAGTGAGGTTCTACCCCTTTATTTATAGGGTTGGAAATGGCCTAGAACCATCGGATTAGTTTTAAGTTATATCCGTCTGTTCGTTATAAACAATATAATAAAACAACTCACCAAAACCTAGCCGTCACTGGGCAGTTTGACGCCCAGTAGGTTGACCTGGGTGTCAAACTTCCCTGGTCTGCTGGGTTATATATGGTAAATTATTGATTAAAATATTTAGTTTATTTATTTTCCATCCGTTTTCGAATTTCATCAGTAACTTTTTCATATGGACTCCGTTCGCGAAACTCCGAACATGTAAATTGACCAAAATTCTGAGCCAAACGCAATGGTTAAATTCTCGTGGCTAAATTCCATTGTTTGTAGAAATTTATATTTTTGAAATTCTAATAATTAATTTATATCCCAAAAATTCCGGGTTGTTACAGGATCAGACATGTATGTTTGACGGATCAGACATGTATGTTTCGGGATGGATCGGACATGTATGTTTGATGGATCAGACATGTATGTTTGATGGATCAGACGTGTATGTTGGATGGATCAGACTTGTCTTCTGGTTGGATCGGACTTGTCTTCTGGATGGATCGGACTTGTCTTCTAGATGGATCGGTCTTGTCTTCTGGTGATGGACCAGCAGTTTTTCAAAATGTGGACTGGGCTGTTTTTCGAAGCATGGACCGGGCAGTTTTTCGAAGCATTGACCGGGTAGTTCTTTTGAAGCACAGACTGGGAGTTTTTCGAAACGCGGACCGGGCAGTTTTTCTTGAAGCATGGACTGGATGGAATTGATGGACCAGGCAATTCTATGGATCGGGCGTTTTATGGACTAGGCATTTCCATGATGGACCGGGTAGAAAAGTGACAGCGTTTCTAAAACGTTATAGATGGAAATTGAAGTGCTGCGGTATTATTTCATAGTGAAAAGGCTAAGACGCTATGGATTGAATATCGACCAAATGACGTATGTTTTTAGGTCGACGATGGTTGTGGCTTCGAAGTAAATTCAAGGAGGAATGTTTGAAGTGTTGTGATGTGTTCGTTGATCGGTATAAAGCAACGAATGTGAAAACGACTCAAGGGTGTTTTGAGTACGTGGATAATGATTGCTCGAGGGGGACTTGAGCTTGTGAATGGTCATGGGCGTTGTGGCTAGAGATGCGAAGGTTAAAAGATTTTCGTTGTCATCGGTTCTAGCATACTCAAAGCAGAGGTACTTTGGCCAGTCGTGAATGGCCTCGTACCTTGGTTAGTCGTGAAGGGCCTAGTTGTCGAGATTGGAAAGACAAACATACAAGTCATGAAGGAGTACAGAGTTTTTGCTAGAACCGGGGTTTACCGTTAGCCTTTGACATATGACAGGTGGTCGTTATACGATTAACGATGGTTTCAAAGCAGGAAAGGTAGTGATAGCCAGGGTCATGAGTGTGATTTTTGCTTTGCTTGTACCATCTCATGTTAGTTGTCTGAAGTCGAAGGAGATGTTGCTTGAGTGCTTGTCTGATATTGGTTTAAGCCTCTAAGGCTTGTGCTTGAGGGATGTTGATCTCAATTAGGATGGTTTACATGAGATATAACTAGTTGCTATGATTGCTGTTGGTTGTTAGTTGTTATGCTATGGTCTGGTTACTCCTGGTTGTCATGATTGAAATGTTGTTTCTTGATTGCTGGATTGTGAAGGCTATCACTGTTAGGTGTGGGAAGAAAGGTTTCGTTTCTTCTCTAGTGCTTGGTAGACTGGTTTATTAGTCTACCTATTCTCGTACACTTGGTTGATGATGTTAGATAGTTGTTTTATCGTTCAATAAGACTATTGTCTGACTCAAGGTTTTATGTTTTCCTCTTATTACCTTGGGCTATTCATCCGATTTTGTATGGGAAGACTAGGTGGCAGGTGACAGTTGATTAGTAAGGACGATGCTGTTGTGCGGTGGCAAGCAGGAGGCCGGTGTATTACTTTGATATTATATAGTATCTTTGTTTCCGCTGTTTGAAAGTGATTATAGTAAGGCTTCTTGTACAAACTTTGATGTTATATACAGTTGATGTATGGATGATCTTTTAGGATGTTGTGAAAGTTTGATATATGATGCTTCACTATTTTTGGCTGTTGTATATGTTCTATTATACTTATCCTTGCGCTGTGAGTTATACGACAAGTTCCACTTGTGTTTACCAACTCTTATGATCGTCCATAGCTGTCTGGCACACCTTTCAGTGCAATATTCCTCTTGTTTAGTGCAGGGGTTATGGGCGGTTGTCACATTTAGTATTAAAGCTCTGGTTAACGATTTTAGCCAAAGTTCGAAGACGTAATAACGTATGAGAGATGTACTTAGATTTCTGATGGATGCATACTATATATTAGCATATAATAATAGCATTCAGACTCCATTAGCAGTTTTCTTGCAATGGCTAATCATTTTATATTACATATTTAGAATGAGTCGTCGACCATCAAGACACACTGCTAGGGAGGAAGGTGGTTCCGTAGGGGGAAATGGAGGTACACCAGACTACCTAGCCATGTTCGAGGCCATGGTGGTAGCGATCATGAGGAGGGCTCCCACCCCCAGATACGGCTGCGGTAGATATAGGGGTTCAAGTGTAGGTATCCATGGCTGTGGATTCCGCGAAGCTATGCAAGGACTATACATCTATGGGAGGGAAACCATTCAAAGGAACAGAACCGATTGAAGAGGTTCAGAGATGGTTGGATGCTTATATGAGGATTTTTTAAGATTTGGGAATTGATTATGCAACAAAGAGGAAGCTTGCATCAAGACAGATGCATGGTAGAGCCACAGATTGGTGGAACTCTATCACCTTAGGGACTCCGGAAGATGAGATGTCATGGGAAGAGTTCCGAGTCAAGTTTGAGGCCACGTTTATCTCTACATCTCAGAAGTCTGTTCTGTTCAAGAAGTTTCTGGAATTGAAGCAGAATGGTCGACCGGCGCTTGAGTATATTTCTAATTTTGATGCCTTGTCCAAGTATGCTCGTTCGTACATTGACTCTTCTTACCAGATGAATGAGAAGTTTGTTATGGGTATGAATACCACTTTGGGAGACCATTGGTGGATCATCTTGATGACCCTTATGAGAAGATAGTGGAAAAAGTCATGAGACATGAAATTTTGTTTCCAAAGGAAGGAAGGAATTGTTGTTGTTGCAACCAAGGAAGCACAGAAACCACAACCGGGTGGTAATAACAGTAAGAAGAGGAAGCAGCAACAACAGAAAGAAAAGGATGGCAAGAAGAAGCCAACGAGTGAGGTGGTTTTCTTTAACTTCCAAGAGAAAGGTTATTTTTCTAATGATTGCAAGAATCCAAAGGTTGAGAGGAAGCGTCATAACTGTGGAAAGACTGGGCATCTCAAGAAGGACTATCTGGAACCGACTAAGGGAAAATAGATAGTGAAGGATTAAGCTTTGGAAGTTGTGTCGTCTTCTTCAAGAGCTCCTACTGTAGAGGAAAAGGGAAAGGGTGCCATCGTCCAAGGTACTCTTCCAGTTAAAGGTGTTTTAGTTCGTGTGTTGTTTGATACTGAAGCATCGCGTTCTTTCATCTGTAATGAGCTTGTGTGCCGCTTGGGTTTAGAACCCGAGATATGTGATAGACCTTTGGTTGTGACTAATTAAGTTGGGGGTTCGTCTAGCCTTTGTACGTTTTTTCGTGGTCTAGTCTTATCGAGTCATGGTTGCTCTTTTGTGTGTGATTGCTTTGTTTGGAACTTCGCTGGGTTTAAGGTCATCTTGGAAATGGGTTAGCTCAAGAGGTATGCGGCAACAGTGAATTGTGAGAAGATTGAAGTGAGAGTCGGGGATGTGGAAGGGCGAAAGGTTTTGATTCGATGTAAGCCCGAAGATGATGTGTGTTTTAAGCTTTTTATATTCACTTTGGATTCCATAGGAAGACTTGTCATCTATGCTGATCACAAATGAGTTGAGGATGTCTTTGGCGAGGTCAACGGGTTGCCGCCGCATCATGAGATCGAGTTTAGAATTGATTTCGTCAAGGGTACTAGACTTATCGTTATGCCTCTTAGGTGGATGGCGCCTAAGGAACAGCGGTAGTTAGAGGTGCAAGTTCATGACCTTTTGGGAAAAGGATTCATTCGGAGGAGCATATTCGAATGGAGTGCACCAGTTGTGCTTACAACCAAGGTTGATGGATCTTTGAGATTGTGTGTGAACTACCGTGAGCTGAACAAGGTGACCAAGAAGAACAAGTATCCATTGCTGAGAATAGATGACTTGTTCGATCAGCTTCACGAAGACAAAGTGTTTTCTCAGATGGATTTGGCAGTGGGATTTCACCAGTTGAGAGTGGGAAAGGATAGTGTGTCGAAGACTGCTTTTAGGACACCATATGGCTTTTTTGAATAGTTGGTAATGCCATTTGGGTTAACTAACGCGTCAGCGTACTTCGTGGATCTTATGAATAAGGTTTTAAGAGATCAGTTGAACAAGTTCATGCTTGTGTTCGTGGATGATATTCTGGTTTACTCCTGGAACGAGGAAGAACATAAGACACACTTGCGAGTTGTTTTGGAAATCTTGCGAAAGCATCAGCTGAAGGCTGAGTTTTTGAAGTGTCACTTCTGAAAGAGCGAAGGGAGATTCTTAGACCACGTAGTTTCTGGAAATGGAATAGCAGTTGACCCTACTAAGGTGGCAGCAACCCAGGACTGGGATAGGCCTAAGAATGCAACAGACATGAGAAGTTTCCTTGAATTCGCAGGTTATTACCGACGGTTTATCAAGGATTTCTCCAAGATAATTTCTCCATTAATAGGATTGATGAAGAAGAACCAAGTGTTCAAAGGGATGCAAAGTGTGAGCAAGCTTTCAAAATCATGAAAGAGGGATTGACGAGTGCCCCTGTTTCGATGATTCCAAGTGGGAATGAGGAAATGGTGGTATACATCGATGCATGTGGTACTGGGCTTGGAGCAGTGCTGATGCAGAAGGATAAGTTTGTGGCATACGAGAGTCGATAGCTGAAGCCGCATGAAAAGAATTATCCAACTCATGATTTGGAGTTGGCAGCGATCGTGTTTGCTCTGAAGATGTGGAGACAGTACCTATTAGGGGTTCGATTTGACTTGTTTACGGATCACAAGTCGTTGAAGTATCTTTTCTCCCAGAAGGAATCTTCAACAGCAACAGTCGTTAGAGTTTCTGGCATAATATGATTTTGGTAAAGCCTATACTCTAGGAAAAGGTAACACAGCTGCAAATGCGTTGATTCAAAGACATGCAGGATTGGGAGCAATGTTTTCGGAATGGAAGAGCCTCGAGTTTTTAGCAGGGTTTGATTTTAGGCCAAGGTGTGAGTTAGAACCTGGAATGTTGGCAAACTTGTCGATAAGATCTACTCTTATCGGAAGGATTAGTGTCGAGTTTATCTAGAAGCTGGAACCAGAGAATAAATAGTTCAAGGTCGATCAAGAGGGATGACTTCAAAAGCAAGGACGACTATTTTTCCTAATATCGACGGATTGAGAGATGAGGTTCTGAGGGAATGTCATCACTCGAAGTTGACGATTCATCTCGGTGGTAATAAGATGTATCAGGATATGAAGAGATCTTACTACTGGGAAGGGATGAAAAGAGATATTGGAAAGTTCATTTCCAAGTGTATGAACTGTCAGTTAGTGAAGCTGAATAGAAGAAGCCGAGTGGGTTGCTTCAGCCATTGGAAGTTCCTATGTGGAAGTGGGAGAAGATATCGATGGATTTTATCAATGGACTACCTAGAACCAGGGTAGGAAACAAAGGAATTTGGGTCATCATGGATCGCTTGACCAAAAGTGCAAGGTTTATTCCTGTCTAATCGACTAGGACAACATTGAAGTTAGATGAGCTTTATATAAAATGGATAGGTCGATTCCATGGTATCCCGAAGAGCATAGTAAGTGACTGTGATCCGTTGTCCATGAGCCGATTTTGGAAGAGTTTGCAAGAAGCTTTGGGAACCGAGTTGTGTTTGAGTACGGCTTATCATACCCAGACTGATTTTTAAACCAAGAGGGTTAACCGAGTTTTGGAAGGTCTCATAAGAGCTTGTGTATTGGACTTCGGAAGATCATGGGAAGACCATCTATAGTTGAGTTTGCATATAATAATAGCTACTAATCGAGCATTGGGATGGCACTATATGAGGCGTTGTATGGTAGACTGTGTAATTCTCCAGCATGTTGGTTAGAAACTGGAGATAAGTTGATACTTAGGCCAAAAATGATCAGGGAGACATCGGATTGTGTTGAGATCATTCGGCAATGAACGAAAGCAGCCCAAGACCGTCATAAGAGTTATGCCAATAAGCGTCAAAAAGATTTGGAATTCGACGTTGGCGATATGGTATTCATGAAGATTTCACCGTTGAAACATGTTGTTCGGTTCGGAAGCAAAGGAAGGTTGGCCCTAAGTTTCATTGGACTGTTTCTGATAATCGAGCGGATTGGAAAGTTCGTGTATAGGTTGGAGTTACCGAAGAAGATGTCAAGTGTGCATAATATTTTCCATGTGTCATTTCTGCGGAAGTGCGTGCATGATTCGAATATGGTGGTATCTCCAGAACAGTACGAAGGCCGAGAAGTAGAGACCATAGTTACGAGCCTCGTAAGCCGCTTCGTATTGTGGGGAATGACACGAAACAACTTAGGAGGAAGACAGTTAAGCTAGTCAACCACAATGAAGTGAGGATGGTGACGATTGTACGTGGGAGATGGAAGAGAGCATGAAGGCGACCCATCTAGAACTTTTTGTCGGTATGTCCCATTGATACCATGTCATCATTACATCATTGTAACTTGTGTTATGGTTGTTGTTGTTATAATTCCACATGCTAGGTTAAGGCTGTAGATGCATGGCTTGAAGGCTGCTGGTTTGGGTGATAGAATTGGCTGCTCATGAATAATAGGCATGCAGAATTGTTTTGGTTGCTTGTGTTTGCTTGGGATTTAGGGGTGAAATTCCTAAAGGGAGAGAATGTAACAGCCCGCATTTTACAAATACTTGCATTTTACGTATCGGAGGATCGTAAAATATTTTTATTTTATTCTTTGTTGATAAGATCATTCTCATATTTTAATATGCTGGTTAGGGGATGTGAGACATGTCCATAATTTTTACCAATTTTATCGATGACCATTTTTCCCCTGTCAATCTTGTACAAAGAATAACTTTTGACTAGGATCGAATCAGGTGCTAAAGTCAATCTCATTGGAAAGGAAATGGTGTTGCCAATTCCGTAGAGTGGTCACATTAAATATTTGATTCAGTGGTTTGGGTTGAATCACTGTTTTTTGTGTTTCACGGTTTGTTGTTTAGGGTTTTGAACCATTAGTGGGTTGATTTGGAGAGGCCCATTAGTGGGCTGGTGGGAGGCCATAAATAGAGGGTTAGAGGCATGGAGAATAGTTTACTTTCTTTATTCTCTCATTTGGCTGAGCTCGTAGTCCTCCTTGCTCAATCAAATGCACCTTTCCACCATTAAAATTCTACATCTACATAAAAGAATCAAAGATCTACATCGTTTGAAGCTAGATCTATATCAATCGAAGAGAGATTTTGTCAAATCGAAAAGTTTGAAACTAATTCTTGACTGTCCGAATTTAGATCCAAGTGTTTTTGTGTTGTTTTGAAGATTTGGTGAGTGATATGCAAATCTCACACGTATTCAATCAAGTTTATGAGTTGTTTGACTATTATTTAGTCATTTTCAAGTTGTTTTCACCTAGATCTACATAACGGTTAGTATATTTTCATACGAATCACCATACAATCTAATCTAGCAACTTAAAACCGGTAATTTCTATGTTAATTCATATGTTTATGCAACTTTAGATCTATTATTTTGTTCATTCATTGTTTTATCATGATTTGGCAAATTCTATATGGTTGTATGATGATTATTGATTGCTTTAGTGAAATTGGTCGATTTGGATGAGTTGATTGCATAGATATTCTTCGTGAATTGTTAGATCGTATGGATTAGAAGTTTTGAGGATGGATTAGAAGTTTTGATGATGGATCGGAAGTTTTGGTGATGGTCGGACATGTGTGTTTGATGGATCGGACATGTGTGTTTGATGGATCGGACATGTATGTTTGATGGATCGGACATATATGTATGTTTCGGGATGAATCAGACATGTATGTTTGATGGATCGCATGTATGTTTGATGGATCTGACATGTATGTTGGATGGATCAGACTTGTCTCCTGATGATGGACCGGGTAGTTTTTCGAAGCATGGACCGGGCAGTTTTTCGAAGCATGGACCGGGTAGTTTTTCGAAGCATGGACCGGGCAGTTTTTCTAAGCATCGACCGAGCAGTTTTTTCGAAGTGTAGCCTAGGTAGTTTTTCGAAACATGGATCAGACAGCTTTTCTTGAAGCATGGACTGGACGGAATTGGTGGACCAGACATTTCTATGGATCGGGCGTTTCATGGACCGGGCAGAAAAATGACAGCGTTTCTAAAACGTTATGGATGGAAATTGAAGTGTTGTGGTACGTTTTTCATAGCTAAAAGGATGAGATGCTGTGGATTGAATATCGACCAAACAACGTATGTTTTTAGGTCGATGATGGTCTTGGCCATCATATCCTGATCTTTGCGTCATTAACCACGTCAAATTGGCCAAAATAGCCAACAACAATAGAATTCGATGTCGAAACTCTACAGTAATCGATAACGACTACTTTGATCATGTACTTAACCAAAATTGATTAAATACACATCAAACATCTGACATTCATTGTGAAATCCAGCTCATCGCCAAGTCCATCATCCATCTTCAGACTAGTCGTCAAAATTAATGCTTCTATTCTGTTAGTCAGTCTCTATACTTCAGTGCTCCTTTGTCTTCAAATCAGCAAGCGCACTCTAATGTTTCTTCTTGAGTCTGCCTCATCTTTTAAAGTCTATCATCGATTGTGCACTCTATCAATTTGCATCAACTTGCGCATTTGATCAATTTACACCAAACTCTAGCATATATGGTTTTCCTAGTCCTATGTCGCTTACGAATGACCTTTTCATCCCAACTAAGAAAACATGCAACCTACGGCCGATAATCCTATGAATTTCTAGAATAACATACATGCATCAATAAAATAAGTAGAATCTATCCAAAATGATTGGTATGTGTTTAGTGTTACAATAGTTCAAATCTAGCATCAGAATAGCATGTAATAGCGCATAAATGGCAAAAACATGGTATTTCAGTTAAAACTAATTAAATTACTTTTTATTTCTTTTATTTATTAAAAACTAGGTTCAAATATCCTAGAAATCATGTTTTATAATTAGAAACCACTTACCATACAAATAAATATAGTTCAATGAGAGATAATATCACCTACCTTATCCAAATCATTCCAGTCCAGTTCCAATCATGGACCTATAAAAACAACATGATTTGTGGACTCAACAAAAGTAAAAAATACAAAGCCCATGACATAGCCAAAGTACGACTACAACAAAAGAAGAAAACGGACGGAAACAACCAAAAATAAGACGATCAGCAAAGCGGAACTCAGTGCAGAGGAGGTCGGCAACGGCAATAAGCCGCAAGGCGATAATAGCCAAAAAGGCCAGACAGAAAACTCCTGAAAGGAGCTCTCAACTCGTAAAATCGCAAACCAGCAACCCATCCCAGCGAGAACCCCAAAATCATCAAACAAGTCCATCGACAAAAGAGCCCAGTGGTAGCGATCCAACACACCGGCAAATCCAAGCCCTGTAGTACTAGCAAACAAAATTAGTAATTAAACGGGGGTGGGGTGGTGTGGATAGGAATAAGGGACAAATCTCTCAAAACTAGTAGCAACAGGTTCAACTAATCCCTTCTCGAGAGGCTGCAGGAACCCTTGAAACATCAAACGTTCCTACAAGCCACTGCGATCGGGAACTGATGGAACCTCGAAATGGTCTGGCCCGAAAATCAAGGAACGCATCATTCCTTACCTTTCGAATAATAGATGAGGGTTCCATTGGAACCTCATCAAACACCGCCTTATTCCTCGAGCACCAAACGTGCCAACATATAAGACAAGGGATAAGGCGATAAAGGATAGCTTGCAAAGTTTTACTTGAGACTTCGGTCCACCAGTTTCTCAGTAGCTCGGCAAGAGAAGACACATTACCTCGCAGACCAACAAGGTTCCTGAAGTAATTCCATACATACCTGGCAGAAAAGCCGAAGAAAAACAAGTGGGCTATGGATTAAGTATCCCTTGATCCATAACACCTACAATCGAAAACAAAAGGGATTCCAATCCTCTGGAGGTTCCCGTCTATCGGTAGCCCCTCGTGGAGGGTCCGCCACATAAACAGAGAAACCTTAAGTGGAATATGGGTATCCCAAATGAAGGAGAAGAGAGGGAGATGAGGGGATGGCGACCTAGCGGAAATCCAAGCCGCTTTAATCAAGAAGGGACGGTCGTCCCATCCAGGTCCCCAACCGTGAGCATCATAAAATGACTTCACGAATTGCATCTGTTTCCATGTTTCACTAGCATAAGATGGGACACCGGAATAGTTCATTGGCTGAAGCCTTCTATACTTGGCATGAAGGAACATCGCCCATAAGGAGTTGTTCGCTTCAAACCTCACCCACAGCTTGCAAGAAAAGGCAGTGCAGGTATCCTTTGGATTTCGGAGGCCTAGACCCCCTTCACTTCTGGGACGACAAATAATGTCCTAGGAAATCCAATGGTAGCGTTTAGCATTATCCTTTTTTCCTTAAAAAAAGATGAAGCCAAAGCACGGTAAGCTCGGAAAAAAGAAGAAGTAGGAGTCATAGCAGCAAAGACATGTGAACCGATAGAGTCCAATATAGACTGTATGAGAACCATTCTACCTACTTGAGAAAGAAGCGTCGCATTCCACCTAAGGATCTTCCCCTTGGCCTTATCAGAAAAGAGATTGAAAATGGCGTGGAGCTTACGACCTCTGTAAAAAATAATGCCAAGGTAAGGTAAGGGTAGGGAAGTCACCTTGTAATCGGTGAAGGTTTCGATCCAGGAGGTTCTAACCGTAGGCAAATCTCTCGCAGGAACAAAGCAACTCTTCACAATATTAACGAATTGGCTAGAGCACCTCTCATACTATTGAATGAGCCGGACAAGACGACAGACTGAGTGACGGTTACCATTCGTAAAAATGATAATGTTGTCAATGAAGGAGAGGGAAGACACGATAGGACAGCCAGAGTGGATGCCAAACCGATGAATCTGATTTGCTATCGTTAATGAGTGCAATCCTCGAACAAAAACCTTAGCAGAGATAACGAAATGAGTAGGGGAAAGAGGATCTCCCTAACAAAGTCCTCTACCCACCTTGAAATACTCGTTGGCCGCTCCATTAATGAGAACGGAGTACCAACAGTTGGAAATGAGCCTCCAGATAATATGGATCAGGTCCTCTGGAAAACCAAACACCTTTAGGACCTTAACGATAAAAAACCAGGACAACCTATCGTAAGCTTTTTCCATATCCAGCTTGACGATAACGTTAGAGCCCCTAACTTTCCGATCAATCTGCGATACCTGCTCCTGGGCTAAAATGATGTTATCCATAATCAAACGTCCTTTTACAAACCCATCCTACGAAGGAGAAATAATACACTAAAGAAATGGAGCCAGCCTAGAGGCCAGAACCTTAAATAACCTTTTTGGAAAAGTTACACAAGCTGATAGGTCGAAAGTCCGCGCATGTGCGCGAATTCTTGCACTTTGGAATAATAACCAATTTTGTGGAAGTCCAGCCCTGAGGCAGGTTTCCACCGGAGAAAAAGAACCGAACTGCTAGAAAAAAATCTGATTGGATGATCGGCTAGACGGAACGAAAGAACACCCTGTTGAAGCCATCAGGCCCGCTAGCACTATCCTTACTAAGAGCGAAGACACATCCACGTATCTCTTCCGAAGAAGGGGGAGCGGCTAGGTCAATACTTTTCGAAGGAAGGACCAATCTAGGTATGAAGGCAAGGAGAGAAGGATCAGACTCCAGAACAGAAGGATAACCTAGGAAAGTTTGGAAGTGAGAGAGGATGGTCTCCTTGGCTTCCCCTGGTGTGGTAGCCACAGAGAGATCATACGCTGTATTTGGGTAATAGATAGAAGTCTGTTCTTCTTATGAATAGAAGAATGGAAGAACTTGGAATTCGAATCTCCGTCGATGACCCACTTAATCCTTGCCTTCTGGCAAAGATAGTTGTTCTCAATACGAAGTTCCAAAGAGAAAGTAAGCTAGGCCAAAGCCCACGTCTCCTTATTAGCCGAAGAGGGGACTTTGTCAAAAGAAGCCTCCGCCAACAGAAGATTCTCTTTGGTCGCTCTAACACGGTCGAAGATATTCCTAAAAACAAGGACATTCCAAGACTTGAGGAAAGTCTTGAGTCGCTTGAGCTTACGAGAGAAGACGACGGTAGGCGAGCCAAGAATTGGAGAGTTCCAGGATTCTTGCACGACTCCATGGAATGAATGGTGAGATCTCCACATACTCTGAAACCGAAAAGAGGAAGGGCCAGATCGGGTGTAGAGAGTGCAGGAAAGAAGCATAGGAGCATGGTCCGAAAAAGTCCGATGTAGATGAGATACAGAATATACGAAAAGAAGGTTGAACCAACTTTCCGATCTGAATACTCTGTCAAGCCTAGAAAGGATCCGGTTTGGCCCTTCTTAGTTATTACACCAAAGTAAACACCAATCCAACGAAAGAGACCTCAGCCAGCCCCGAGCTGACGATGAAGGCATTGAAGTCCGCCACTGCCGCATGGCTAACGGCATTGCCTCCCTGCTTTTCAGCTTGGCTGGCTACAACATTAAATTCGCTACCCAATACCGATATTGCTAAGCCGAGAACAGAGAGACCGAGGATACCATTCCAAAGAGAAGAACATTCATACCTGTCGCACTTAGCATAGACAACAGAGAAAATAAAAGGTGCAGAAAAGGAATGACACGAACACGCTACCGAAAGTAGCTAATCGGAATCAAAAACAGGAGAAGCAACAATGTCTTTGGACCAAAGGATCCAAATATTTCTCAAACATTGGCTACCGACCCACCAAGACCAAGGGAAATAAAAGGCTTGGTGAGCTCTTCCGGACCCAACATAGGTTCCAGGAGGGCCACCAAAAGGATAGTATGCTTCTTAACAATGTGCCTGAGTCTAGCCTCAGACGCGTCGTTGCCGATACCGCGAACGTTTCAGAAAAGGAAATTCGTCATCGAGAAACTAGAAAAAACACAGAAAAAAACTCACCACTCAAATACGATACAGCAAGTGTCTAGTAGATCTAACAATCTGCTCAGACGCCGCTGTAGAGCGTGTGCGAATGGTGCGAGGAGTGCTAGACGCCGCTCGACCAATACTACGCGAAGAGCGGGTAAAACGGCGAGAGGAAACCCCACAGGACACCAATGCACCAAAGATCTGTCTTGCCTTGAGAGAGGAGGAGAAGATCTAGAACTACTAGACCTAGAAGGGCAAGACTTCTTAGTGAGACGCGACAGACGATCATTGATGACCGCTATCTCGTCTTTGCTAAGAAGGGGAAACAACATAGGAACTGAAGGAACAAGAGAGCTAGAAGATGAAGGAGGACATAGCAAAGACCCAAAAACAAAACAAGACATAGAGAAAAATAATGTGGACCAGTTTCTGTAAGAACTTCTAGGTCGCTGAACTGTCATTGAATTGATAGCTCCGCAAAGTAGAAGTTCTCAGAACGAAATCCCGATAACTGATGAAAGATAGAGACAACAACGGGAGGCCACCTCCCTGGTAAGCCGTATAGTGAATTGACGCGGTGTTCACTATATGGATATAACAAGAAGGCCACCCATCCCATGAAGAAACTACCGAGAACAAAAGCAATGAAAACCGACACAAAACCAAAAGCACTAAACTAGCAACTCGAGTCACATGCGACACAGATACCGCCTCGCCATGACTCTCAATCTCGATTAGCCTGACGACAAATAAATAAACACAGTTTCCCGAACACAGCATCATAACACAAAGGGAGCAGACAAAAGAACTTTTTGCTTTAAAATCAGAACCGAGCAAGTATAAGCCTTTGTGCCCAACAGGATAAACAAAATACCCATCCAACGTCCAGTAAAACCATCCAAAAAAGACAAGTCTGATACCACCAAAAGAATCAAATGAGACAATCCTTTCCTTAGACATGTCAAATGAAGCCTCTAAGGAAGAAACACCGCAAGCATAAGCCAGAGGCTCAATAAAACCGTGGGCCTGGCTATACAGATACAGGGGGCACACGCATCAAGATAAACACACACATGACCCAACATTCCATCCTCCAAAGAAGGATATGAAGTGTCATGGAGCTAACACAAGCATGTGACGTCGCTCATAGAACCACACACAAACCCATCGAAGAACAAACACCTCAAAATAGAAGGCGAGAGGTATTTAACATAGAAAATGGGAAAGTTAAAAGAAAACTGAACCTGACATAACCAAAGCCTAAGGACCGATGAAGCAAAACTGGTTGAGCTAGATGTTATTCCAATCTGCGAGGAATAACACACCAGAAGCTAACTGATCTCGGAATGTGCATGGTCCTTCAAAATGAACATCGAACTTTGCGTGTTCGCCTTTGCCATGCCAAGAGAGTCTGAGTCTGGCTGTAGGAGACTAACACGATGCGACTCCTTTTGCCAATGCCGGTATTTGGCACCACGCAACCACGAATGACCACTTTCTACCGAAGTCGCACTAGAACTACTCTCCAGAACAACACAGTCCTCATATAACATATCCGAACACCCAGAACCCGAACTGGAAAGAAGGCTGATACCAATTTTGTTTGACACTTGAACACCTACAAGACTTGCAAAAGCGTTCAAGGTGTCGAAGGGGGCCGATGGAGCTGCGGACATAACCGAACTGGCCAATCCAACAAAGGAGTTCGCCAGTAGTTTCGACCGTCGAGAGTATCGACAGCGATTACCTTTCAGTCTCCTTTCGGACAAGCTAAGAAGATGCATAGAGTTCCCCCTGACCTCAACAGAACCACATGACAAAGCACCACCAGCAACCGCAACGAAAAAAACTTGATCAAATCCCCTAATGCCAGCAGGCTACGCAGGCAGGAGCATGCAACTGTCATTGTTAAAGAAACCACCACACTCAAGAGAACCAACAACAAAACCCGCTACGGATCGAGCAAAAAAAGATTTAGATCCTTTGAAACTCAAGCTGGGAACAAACGAGGTGGTCAAATCCTCAATGTACCGATTAATTTTAGATGCGTGTATGGTACACAAAGTCACCGCCGAAATGAGCTTACTTATCTTCCCCTTCGGATAAAAAGAAGAAGCCAATGCACTAATGTAAATAGGCTCCAGTTCCACGAAACAACCAACAACCAGAAGAAATTTAAAACCAAACCAGAGCCTCGAAGTCAAACAAAGATCATAGTTTCACAATAAAGGAGCAAGGCTCGGTTATTTCAACGGAGATCGGATCTGAGACAGTCTACATTATCGCAGCTCTAATAGCTGCAATAGGAGGGCTCAGAGAAGGATCCGCCTACCACGAATTCACCACATCGACAGCCCATAGCCATTAAGAGCACCCAGATCGATAACTCTAGAAACCTAATCAGACAACCGCAGAGATGTAGAACCCAAAAATTGCTCGAGAAGAGCTAAGAAGAGAAAACAGAAGAAGCGGAGACACACACGAGGATTTGAGATAGAAATGTAATCAGAGAGAGAATGTTGTGAGAGCTAGAATTCAGCTTCCATTAAAAGTGCAATTGCATTGATGTAAATAATATACTTGCTTTTAGTTAGTTAATTCTTCTTTCTCAAGGCTAATATATAGATACATAATGAACCCACTTCTTCCATATTCCCCTCTTTGATTTCTCTATAATCTTTCAATAAAGACAAGAACTGACAGTTTAAATGCATCACACAATGCACTCGTTGTAATGCACACTGCCTCTTTGAACCCATCCACCCCGTAAAAAACGCATCCCATGGCATAACTATAGGCTTCATCCCTATTAGGTATCTCGTTCACCATTAAGTCGAACTATGCAAAAATCTCGATGTTAGTGATATTTCGTGCGAGATACACAATGCAGCCCTCTGATCCACGAATCATCGCTAAAATAATGGTAAATCTTAGCCCTACTTCATTACAAAATGGCCGGCTTAGGCTATATCTGGTTGCACACTCCTAAATTGATATGGCCGCTAAGATCTCTTCGACGTGGATGAAATTTGTTTTGTATTTTCCATATGAGTACGAAGAGAAATTTTTATATTTTAGAATGTATGAAGAAGGAGCGACCATGGAAACCCTGAAAATGGAAGGATGACAGTAGCCACTAATTAAGTTCTATGGTTTCAGATACTGAGTGTTACAAATAATATTGTTATATTTGATTGGTTTAAGTTCTTAATAAAAATTCAATGTGCTTTTAAATTTCGTATAATTAAATGGTATATCTAATCACTATGAAACTTGATGGTTGGCATCACCTCAATATTACGCTTGATGGTTTCTTTGACATCCGAGACTATACCCTGAAATGACAATTTACATAGATTTCGAGACTATTTTGACAACTACAATGTTCGATATCAAAATATAGCGATCCTTATTTTTTTAATTCACATAACGAACCATTTGAACTCAATGGAAATATTTTTGAGTCCTGATTCGATTGTATGTGAAATGTTACATTTTGGAGTCATCACTTAACTAATGATTAATATTTAAATGAAGATATAGGTTGTTATATTCTGCGCGGTTAAAGTATTTTGTCTCTGAAATCCTTAAAGATTAAATAATATAAACCATCTCTCTCGAATAATTGACAACACAAGATAAATCATCATTTATCACTCTCGACAATCGCTATTGAGAGCATTCACAACAAAATGAAAAGACTTGGAATTGGCATGGAGATATCACTTCTATCCCTGAATACAAAACAATCAATTACCAAATCGTTATAGTCATGCCAAACATTTAAGTTGTACACACATTTCCAAATGAATAGATAATGAAAAATAAGAGTGGCAAATTGCTTGAAATAGAACTCAACTAAGCAACATATAAAATTTTCCTTCAACTTTGGAAAAATTCATGAAAAAATTGCCAGCACCTCCACTACATGGCTTGATCAGGAATAAGTATAGTTCACCATACACGGTCGAACCCAACAAAAGAAAACAAAAGTCCAAAGCGATCACCCATTTCTAGGGAAAAATCGTCAAAAATGCATGAAGAGCACAAACCATGTCTCGGCATATACTACATACATCTTTTCAGAGCAAGCTTAGCATTTGGATGTGAATGATCGCAAGTATGCATCCAGATAATTAACACTTTCTTAGTTGTACTTGAAATGTATTCGATAAAGAGGGTCAAGTCGTAAATGGAATTTATTTTAAATAAATGTGCTACACTAAAATGCAACTACATGCATTCCTAACTACCGTATGAGCATAAGTAGTCATGTCAAAAATCAATAAACAAACATGCATAGTGTAACACCTTGTGTTTTCTATTAACATTAAACTAACAAATTGAGGAATGATTAATTTTAAATGTGATAATCAAGGGAAACGGGTTATGCCATTGTGTTCATCTCGGAATTCTGGTTGAGATAGAGACTGAGTTTGCGTAAATTGGACTTCTTATGAAGAAGTTATGGCTGTCGGAAGTTTCCAGAAATTCAAATTTAAATTCAAAAACGAATTCAGACTCAGAACCGAGCAGGACGGGAAATTTCCCGCCCCAGGCCAGGTCGACCAGGGGGTCGACCTTAGTGTCGACCTACCCTATAGGTCGAACTGGGGGTCGACCTAGGGGTCGACCTGGGGGGTCGACCTACCCCCCCACCTCGGGCAGATTTGAATTAAGCCTAATTCTGAGCTGCTGCTGAGTCATTAGGGCTAAGTTGGTTTTTGGATGGTTCAGGTTGCTTCTAGGTTGATCGGATGGCCTAAATTAATCCTAATCTCTATATAAACACATGTAGACTCAAACCCTATACCTAATAAAAATTAGAACCATGGCCGTCATGCTATCACCCCGCAACCTAGAGTAGCCGCCACCAACTAGAAGCAAAGTAAAGCTAATCAACTCAATTCAACTCAAGTCTATAACAACAACAACAACAACGAATTTGTCTACATCAAAGGCGAGCTAATTCAACTACAGAACACAGATCCCAGAACTCAAGACCTTCTTTGAGTTGTGAGTTCGATTTCTTTAATAAGATAATTAACAAGTTAATTAGGTTGAGTTATAATTTGGGTTATATGGCTATGTTTATGAATCATTGGAAAAATGTGATATTTTGTGAATATATGCTAGTTGTTCATAATGATAGTTTTTGTTGTGGATCCCTTTTTATATGCCCAATCACCTATGTTCAACTTGATTCATGTCTGACATCATTTTATATGCAAGTTTGGGTGTAGATTATATGCTAGTTTCTATGTGAATTGTACATAAGTTTACATGTGAACCAAGTAAAATGACTATATGCAAGTTTAGGAAGTAATTGGATTCACATATATGCAAGTTTACACCTTTAGGTTTAGATCTATGACAAACATAGTTTTATGCAAGTTTGTGATTATGGCCTACGCAAGTTTGGGTGAAAACTATATTCATACATGCAAGTTCACACCTTTAGGTCTATGTTTAGATTCATGACAATACAAAGTTTATGCAAGTTATATTGTGATCCTTATTTGCAAGTTAGATCCATTTTGTGAATTTGCGATGTTTCTTCCCATTTATGTGTTAGACTAATCGCTAGTCTAATATATATATATATATATATATATATATAGATAGATATGTCATGATAAGCGAACGAACAACGTGGGGACGATGGGGGTAATATTGAATATACACATATTGAGAATTGGCATGTAATGGCCTTAAAAGGCATACAATTAATTTGAGGCAATAATTGGTATAATTTGTATACCTGAAATAAATGGACATAGTTTAGGTGATAATTATGGACATAAGTATATTTGGAATTTATTGACAAATTTGAATAGGGATATTAATCCACTTTGGGGTTAAATAAAGATATGTAATAATTAACTGCCTGAGATACGAGGTTAGACTCGTTTGTGCTGTAAGACTTCCCGGACCCGCCCGGCAAATCCAACAACCACAAACGGTAGTCTAATGTGAGAGGTCAAAGGCATGAATTAAATGCGTAACGATTGTAAAGACATGAGGTTAGGCTCTTTTGCGGTATAAGACTGGCCGGACCCGCCCGGCAAATCCAGCAACCGCAAATGTCAGTCTAATGTGGGAGGTCTTTACAAGGTTACGGTCCTAATGAATTAAGTAACACTTAACCAGATAAACATGTGGTGGGGCATGGAGGTTAAGTGGGTGGCCTTGGGTGGCTTGTGAAATACTATTAGAAACACTTAACCAAGTTGAAACATGTAAGAAGACATGAATAAGAAGGGGTTAAGTGGGATGTACTAGAGAGGACCAAGCATAGGTGGGAAGCTTGTGTCAGGCATGAGGGACCTTATCAGACCAGTAACCCATTAAGTATCTTTGTGGGCTCGACCCAAGTCGAGGACGGGACACGCGTACTGGGTTTGATTGTAAGAGGTCAAAATGGGTTAGCGGTGGCAACGCAAGTCCAACGGGGTCATGTGCGTGTATGGGCCCAGGCTGGTAGGTAAGACGTTGTTGCATCGTGTAGGTATAAGCCGTGCATCTTTAGTGATATCGGGTTGTCACTTTGGGGAATGATACACCCCACTGTGGGACCAGCACGGGTATCTACGAGTTAGGAAGCCGATCGCATGGGGGTAGTGGGTACACCTAGTGGAGTCAGGGGCAGGAGGCACCTATGTAGACAGCTAGGGGTACATGAAACTACTATTATGATTACTAAGTTTAGTAGGTGGGGATCAACTTTTAGGGTGTTTGGTGTGGTGCAATGTAGTAATTATCTTATAGTGATTAGGTGTGCCTTTAACATTATCTTTGTTCATCTTATTTCCTTTGTTTGCTCTGTCTTGCCCATTTATTCACAGTCATTTCCTTCTTTACCAGCTTATGCCTTATCCTAGTTACTTTAACGATTATATTGTTAAAGTTATTGCACTCGCCAGACTTTATGTCTGACCCCTTTGTTTCCACCTCTTTTCTTCCTTTCCCCCCCCCCCCCAGGTGCTCAGGGTGGGACTAGTACTAGTGGAGCTTGATTTGGACAGCTTTATCTCTTTCTTTTGGAAGTTGCTTGGATTGCTAAAGTAAAGTTCAGCCTATCTTATTTATGGCTATTTTATGTTGGGGTTATGTCTTTTATTTTATGTACTCGGAACTTATTTGTCAAGATGGATAATAAGTGTATTTGGTTTTGTAGTTGGTTTTTGATGTGATGTAACCAAACTATTTCTCCGCTGCAATAAAAGTTGTTTTTACTTTCCAATTACCAATATATTTATCTGTCTTGTTTACTTTTCTGTTCTATACACAATAAACGCTCCACTAAAATTATGGCATTCCCTTTGTGAGTGACCTTAATGGAGATGGGGCGTCACACATAGGCAAAATAAGAGAAACAAGCAAAAATAACATTCATGCATACCCTAGCATACAGGACACTAATCCTATCTCATGGCACTCAGTCCCTATATGACTCGACAATTCAACTATCATCCGACTAAAACCAAGTGATATAAATTTATCATCTCTCATCAACATATCAGAATGACTTGAGTATTATCATACTATCATCAACTCTTTAGCAACATATCCATGACAATCATCAGTAATTATTCCTATACCCATTTGGGAATCCCAAGTAGTTACAGAGAACTACTTAACTCCTAGAATTGAGCATTAGCTAGCTAATATTTCGTCCATCTTAATACGAATGGTTAATCACCCTCCCTAACAATGCTTTGAAAAAGTAACACCTCTTTTGAATTGAATGAACAACCTCGGTTGGGTCCATACTATATCATTTCAACTTTTGAGTTATAATCAGTAATGAATGAAAGCAACGTTCACGATCGGGATATCACCCTTAAACGGGTACATCTCCAACTGAAACACTACAACAGCACTAGGAGCCTTGGATCTCTAACCATTGTTGATGAAGAAGGTCAAGATTGATCCTATAAGAGAGATATTCTAATGATGTAACAGTATTGGACAACACTTGCCCTTTCCTGATAGACAGTTCCTCCAAATCTCCAACGCAAACTTTGTAGCCATCGATTCTAATTTGAGAGTTGAAAACTTCCTATTGTGTAGTTTTAGTCAATGAGTAAAGGTGCGACATGGTCCCTTCAATATCAATATCGTACCTAATTAAGCAACACAAATAGTGAATGTTATCAACTCCTTATTCTCATAACTATTGACGTCGATACACTCTTCAACTTCTCCACCTGACATCTAATCCATAGCACCTTTGGGTCAACTCAAATTGTAACTTTCGTAACCTTCACATGACTAATAGTGACATCCTACTCAAGGAAACACGACCCAAGAAACTCACTTCATTCAAAAATGTACACTAAAACCAAGCCATCAGTTGATGTTTCTCAATACCTAAAATACAAAGTCAACCATGTCATATGCTTTCTTTTCATATATGAGAAATCGAAAACATGATCAGGTAGCACAAACCTGACTCATCTATATGATATCTCAGAAGACGATCCCAAAAATACATTAAACATGCCAACTTACCTATTAACCTAAACGGCGCAACTAATCAATCAAAATCAAAGCTGCATGGGAAATGTTGTACCATCCAACTACTACCTGTCAGATAAATCCCATTGGAAAGTTTGATAGAGAGAACAGCCTTGCACCCTATAGTTGATTAGATAATCCATCCTGGAATGGAAATCGATACTTGCTCATCTTCCGCTCTTTGGTTATCATACGCCTTTACACCAGTGAATCAAGAAAGACTAGTTCTTTGAGCATTGCAGATACGAAGGCGGGTGATGAAGGAAAGCTTGTCCACCTCAAATTCGAGTCATCTACAAGACCCCTTATCATCAAGTCACTACAAGTCATTCATCCTTTGATATAGACACGTTAATCCATCCAGTCAAGTCACCGTCCGCCGGATTGCTCCATAAAAAGGAAGATGACAAGCATGCATCAAGACCCAAGGAGTCTTCTATTGATAAGCCTCGCAAGCTCATTCTGATCGAGGTAGAGCTGCCTACGAAAAAGAAAAAGTCAATGACTGATGATAAGACTCCAAAAGCTTAGCGAAACCATTTTGTTTTGTCTTTAGTCCCTTCATTGTTGTCGCGAGTGCGGCCCTCGCTTTTTTGCCCTGTAATCCTGTACAAACCAAGTCAATATAAATAAAGCAATTATTTTTATTTGTAAGTCTATGTCACTTTCCTATCAATGTACTTGAGATTTTAATCTGATTAAGTCAATTATAGCTTGAAATAAATGTTAGGTGTTAAGCGGTTTCGCTTAAGAGCCCGATTTATAAGTTGTCTCGTTTATAAATTAGACTATATGTTGTCTCACGTAAAATTACTAAGTGTCATATTCAGAAGGTATAGTGTATATTCCCCCATTTAACTTTGAATCACGGATCGCGTTCGAGCCGTATTCGAAGTTGATTTATAAGCCTGCACATGTTCCCGCAGCGTCAGAGGAGTCCGAGATAAGTCGATTGGACGTTTGGTCCTTTATACTCCTGCCCTAATCGGACGGTGATGGAGTTAGTGTGGACGTCATAGAATTGTCCCTTATACTCTCCCAAAGTCAGTCTGGGTTAGAGTTGTGGGTTTAGAGGTTGTATATCATGGTGAACCACTTACACTAACCCAATTGATTCATACTCTCTCTAAAGTCGTGAGAGTTAGAGTTAATCGCACGAACGGTCACATCACATTTGCTTTGGTGTCCTTCCAACGCTTTGGTTTCCAAAGTGAGGATCGCCATGTTGAGTTTCAATATCAAACTTGAATTTTGTTAACTCATGTCTGACTGATCATGAAGTTGAGCTAGCTCGCCGAAACATGAGCTAATGAACGTCGTTTAGGGAATCCTTTGTTCGAGTCTTTGAATAGGTCGGTCGAATCACAACACATAGCAAAATTAGTTAACATAATCATAGAGCACGAAAAAGAGCATTTATTTATAAATAGTAGGAGAGTCATACCTTATTTCATAGTCAGAAAATGAAATGATAAATACAAAAGTGGAAAAATAAAATAATAAGTCAAATATGGCTGCAAGATCTCGACATTCCATGCTCTTTGGAGATTATTGCCATCAAAAGTTGTTAGCCTGAAAATTCCATCATCAAGATTCCATTAAATGAAGTAAGATTCTTCCCACTTCAGCCTCATATGAACTAGAGATGGGAGGATGCGCTTCAATACGAGGTCACCAAGCTCAAAGGTTCTAGGCTGAACCTTTTTGTTGTAATATCGGGCAACTCGTTGTCTATGCGCTGAAGCACGCAAGTTAGCCTCCTCTCTCTTTCCATCAATCATGTTAAGTGATTCTAGAAGAACTGCATTGTTAATCAAAGGATCGTAGTACATTGTTCGATGAGAGGAGACTTCGAGCTCCAGCTGTATAACTACCTTGGAGCTATATGACAATGCAAATGGAGTGTTGCCAGTTGCAGACTTATGGGTTGTGTGATATTCCCAAAGGGTTAATGGTAGATCGTATGCCACTTACCTTTATCTCTCTCTAATAGCTTCAGTATGGATTTGACGATCTTATACACAGGTTCGACCTATCCATTTAACTGCTGATGCAAAACTGCAGTGTATTTCTCTTCGATGTGATGTCGTCGATAGAAATCTCTAAACTCTGTGCAATTGAGTTGGATCCTATTATCAGTAATGATAGTTTTGGGAAGTCCAAATCGATTTAGGATGTTTTTGACAATGAAACTGATCATCTGCTTCGTAGAGATCATGGTTACTGGTTTAGCTTCGGTCCACTTTGTGAAGTAGTCAACTTCCATGATTGCGTACTTTGCTCCACCTTTTGAAATTGAGAGGCTTCCAATGATGTCAATCTCCCAGACTGCAAACAGACAAGGACTGACCATCTGGGTAAGTTGAGTTGGCGGAGCTCTGGAAATCTTTGCAAACATCTAGCACTTGTCACTGTATAGTGAATAATCAGTCGCACATCGGTTCGTAGTAGGCCAGAAGTAGTCGTACCTGAGTATCTTCTTTTTTAGAGTTTACCCCCGGTATGATCGCCAATTTTCCTTCATACACTTCTCGTAATACATGCTTGATGTCGTCGTTGGCAACACACTGTACTAAAGGAACTGAGAAGCCTTTGTGATATAAAGTGTCTCCTGATGATGTATCTCGAAGCTTTACGCATAAGAGCACATCTTTCATTCTTCCACTCAGGAAGAGCTCCAGTTGTGAGAAAGTCCTTGATTGGAGTCATCTATGATTCTTTTTCAGGCTCCACGTCTAGTGTCTCTTTAACTACTATCTGATCAAGGTTAGGCATTGTTAATGTCTTTATCGGGATCAACTCCATTTGTAATAGATCGTCGGAACTAGCCAGTTTCGCTAAGTAGTCGCATTTCTCATTTCCTTTGGAGGGATGTGAGAGATATTGTAATAGTCGAACCATCCCAACAGCTCTTCTACCAAGTTGAAATATGCAAAAAGTTGTGCCCCTTTCTTCTGGAACTCCTTTCTTACCTGAAAAGCAAAAATCTATGAGTCATAGAAAATTTCAACTAACTTAAGTCCTAGTTTCCTTGCGCGTTTCAACCCGACAACTAAGGCTTCATACTCAACTTCACTATTTGTGGGTGGGAATTCCATCCTTAGTGCATAACAAATCAAACGCCCCCAGGAGTAAATTAAACAACTCTGGTTCTGAAATGTTGATTGTTTCGGGCTTCGTTAGTGTACAGCTTCCAAATGGCAGTTGGTGGATTACATCTTACTTCTCTACCATTATCTGAAGCTGTGATTCTACCGTGAAGTCAGTCAATGCATGCCCTTGGGTTGCCTACCTAGGAAATGTATGAAATATCGAATTGACTTAGTTCAATATTTCATTTGGGTAACCTTCCAAATGCCTCATGTAACAACCCGCCCGAAATGGTCCTAAATTTCGATTCAGAAAAGGATCACCGAAACTTAGAGCCATTCTAAATGGGTCGTTGCTTCATGTAAGGATTACATTTGCACAGATAATTATAACATATACTTCGAGTGGAATTCTCACACAGCGGAAAGAGAAAATATAATACTCAAATAAGATGTACCATTTATTTAGAAATCTCAGAAATACAATAGTCACAGTTACATCTAATCAATGGGTACATCAAATAGTTCATTCTCGTAAGATTCCAAAATAAGTAAAGTAATAACTGCTAATAATAACATAACAACTTCATCTTCTTCATCGGCTTCAATCATGACTTCATCCATGGATTTTACCATATCTGTTGACCTGTTGGATATGTTAAGGAGAGGGGTCAGAACATAAAGTTTTGTGTAACTGAAATATGGTGTTACTTAAAGTCCATACCCTATATTTTTAGCAGATTACATATGTCAAGGTATGTCTACTCAGCACACAAGATTTACACAAACACCAAGTATCTAACCAATGAGGTGGATATCTAAGTCAATCGCCCATTAGTGTTTTTAGGGTAAAGACCCAATGAGGTGGCATTCTCGGTCACTTATGGTCCTATTAAAGGTGCATTCTTACAATCTCCTATAACCCTAAGGCGGACCTCTAGCCCTTCAAGACCATGTCCTAGTACGTTAACGTTCTTAAGTTTATTCTCTCATTTGTAATATGAGAAGTAGTACTATGAACGTTACTACTTAACTGATATTACCCGCTAGGACACCTATGTCGGTTAAGACTTCCCTTAGATAGTTGTTGAGCATGCAATAGCCACATATCGTTCAATTACCAATATGTCCCCAGTTGAGCCTTTACAAGCTTCTAGAGGAAGTGGACATCCCCATGAACTATCCTACTCCATTACCGGTTTTATGCCTACCCACTTTTAGAGAAGGAGGACTCAAAGTCCTACTTCAAATCTAATAAGTGTGGGTCCCATCACTTTGGTTCCTCTCTAAGGAATAAACCTTCGGAGGGATCCTAATCCTAACCACTTAAAACCCAAACTAGATAAAATGAGAGTCAGCCACTTAAGACCTTCTCAATGCGTAGCAAACCAACTTATTTTCACATGCAATAGACTTTTATATGTATATATAGTTATATATATATATACACACACACACACACATAGTAGGCCTCTCACATTAAACCATACACATGTAGATGCTGGATAAGTCGGTCGGTTCTGGGCAGACTTATACTGCAAGTTGGTTTAACCTCGTGTCTAGTGTGTTAAGTTTTTGAATGGCCCATGGCACCTAGACATCTCACATTAGTTGGGATAACTTGTGGTCACATGCATTTATTACGCTAATACAACGTTAATTACATTGTTACGTTTATATAAGTATAATAATAATAATAATAATAATAATAATAATAATGCCTAATTAACGTAAACATTCGTATAAACGGGGAAACGCTCTAATGAGGTGGCAATTGTCAATTTGTCCAGATCAATGCATACAAGTTAGATTTTCCATACTTTTACAACCACAACTTGGGCACGATGGTATAATGACAATATAACAAATAGCAATGAATGGAAAATATACATACATAACAATTTCAACTTGCATCCTACGCTTGTTGGAATGATTACAATATTAGATTAAAAATAGAGTATTACATACACTTATGCTTGTATGTTTATAATCCCTATTTCACCCAATTCACCCTTTTTGGCGTTATGCACATAAAAATGGTTACATTTGACCTATTTCAATTTTGAATGCGTTTGAATTCAAAATAGGATCCATACCAAACCAAATCATGAAATAATCAAATCTAAACCTTTTTCTGTTACACTCAATGGTAAATAAAAGTGAATTACATAAAATAGGAATAATAGTAGCAACACCCATATTCATTTTAATCCAATACAAAAACCAAAAACCCACAAAACCCAATTAATCATGACAATTCATATGCAATTACAAGATAGAGGATTTAGGGGTTTTAATGTTTACGTTATCGAATTTCCAAATCCCCCTAGGCATATCTATTCACATGACAATCTATTTTAAACATGAATATGCCTTAAGTAAACCATGTTCCACTCACAGATCTAGGTGGAATAGAGTGAAATCTATGGTAGATCTAGATCTACAATAATCATTTACGTTTAAGCATGGTCCAATAATCCTCCTAATTATATACATACAAGAGACATGCATTAGAATATTATACATATATGTTTATGCTAAATTCCAGAATACTAAACTCATGTAAACTAGAATAGAGAGAGAGATTTAGAATAGAGTTAGAGAAATAGAAGAAAACCTTAACCTATTCTTTTATTATTCTCTGGAATTTAACAATGGTGGAGAGGCAGCATAGAGGCAGGGATGGAGAATGATTAGGGTTTTCATAATGTGATAGGAGGAGTATATATAGTTTCCCGTGTGAGCATATACCATTGGATTACTTAAAATTAATCCAAGCCTTTAATTTATGGGAAACTCTATTTAGACACAAAATGAGGACACAAAATTGCACACAATAAATCTCAACCATTGGATCATCCCATGAATTACACTCTCCGCATAAAGACAAACAAATCCAACGGTTGAGGTTTTGTGTCTCTCTCTTTGTGTTTAATTTTGTGTCCAAATAGTCGACCCCTTAATTTATATATATATATACTCATTGAAAAACCCTAACCAGCTAGCTTTATTGGATGTCCAACTGTCGAGCGATCGACCCTAGCGGTCGACCGGCGGTCGACACGGCGGTCGATCTCTTCAAGGCTGGAAAGCCAAATAAGGTTGTGTTGCTGAGTTGTTAAATTTATTTAATACGTTCCTTAATCTCTTAATCTTATTCCAAATATGCAATATGCTTTGTCCCCCTGATCTTATCTCCGATTCAAAATTCAAATCTCCTTCTTTATGTTTAATTTATAATTTGGACATATATATATATTATCCATATAATTGTGTATATATATATTATGCGTTCACTGTCCAAATTCATTCGTTCATAACTTCTTCATACATTGACCGTTTTCAAAATATTATATTTGAAAACGATGCAGAATTTCGCCATGAATCCAAATAAAAGAATTTTGTAGCCAAATTCCTAAAGCTGCAAAATCTCATTTTCTAGCCATTTTATTTTAATGCCTATTTTTAATTATTTATTATTAACACTTATGAATTTTATGGGATGCTACATTCTCCCTCCCCTTAAAATAGATTTCGTCCCAAAATCGGTTTAAGGGATGAAAAATACAACTCACACGAAACATAAATGTTGTACACCCATGTTATTAATAATTCATCCATAAACTTCCATGATACGTAGTTATTATGAACTGCAGACCTACTAAAGTGAGCTCTACCCTAGCATGTAGGTGTAATAAGTGATGCAATATGTATGCAAACTACTTAAATATGCATATATTTCTACATGAGTGGTCAGTGCAATGGTGTTGCATCCATTTCCTAACATCAAGTCTAGCAATCACGATGCAACCATAAACGTAAATATAAGGGAAAATTACCCTAGAAAAGCTCCGGGTGAGTCTGTCTCCTTTTATCCATGGTCTCCCATGTGCTTTCCACAGGGTCATTTCCCTATTGTACTCGGAAGAGGCAAACGATTTTATTGCAGAGTCTCTTGATTCCGTGCTCTACAATTCTTGCAGTGGCAAGGGGCACCCTGGACCCCAACTCAAGTCTTTCTATGTCCCCAATTTCCTCAAGCTCGAGTCTGATAGCAGAATCACGAAGGCATTTCCTCAAATGAGATACATGAAAATATTATGGATTCCCGATAGACGCTTTGGGAGATCCACTCGATAAGCCAAAGATCATATACTCTTGATGATACTAAAAAGCCCAATAAATCTGGGAGCCAATTTCCCAGTCTTTCCAAACCGAACAATTTTCTTAAGAGGGGATACTTTTACGAACACCAAGTCTCCAACATTAAGCTCAAGTTCCCTCCTTCGCTTATTGGTGTACGATTTCTGACGGTCTTGGGATTCCTTCATTCTCTGCCTAATCAAAGATATCTTCTCCGTGGATTCACGGACGAAGTTTGGTCCGAGTATAACCTTGTCGGTAGTTTACCACCAACAAGTTGGCGATTTATATGGGATCCCGTATAGCGATTCGAAAGGGGTCATATTAATCGTTGTTTGAAAACTATTATTATACGTGAACTCCACAAGTGATAGGTTCTGCTTCCAAACTCCTCCAAAGTCGATGATGCAAGTTCTGAGCAAGTCTTTTAAGATTATGTTTACTCTTTCTGTCCGTCGATCTGCGAATAATAAGTTGTGCTCAAGTTAAGGGTCATCCCCAATGGTGCTTGTAGGCTTCTCCAAAATTCTCTTGTTAACAAGGGGTCTCTTTCACTCACAATATTCAATGGGATACCATGTAGTCTGACCATCTCTTTGACATATAATTAGGCTAACGAGGTTGTAGTCCTTGTCTTCTTGACTGGTATAAAATAGGCACTTTTGGTTAAACGATCTACCACAACCCAAATGACATCATTCCCTTTTTGGCTTCTAGGAAGTCCATGGAAATATGTTCTCATTTCCACATGGGGATCTCTAATGGTAACAACAATCCTCCGGACTTCCCTTGCTACGGTTTGACTCTTTGGCATGTTAAACATTTGGCCACGAATTCGGCTACATCTCACTTCATCCCTTCTTAGTGGAGATTTCTCTTCATATCGTTGTACATTTTATCCCCATCGGGGTGTAAGGTCAATTTTGACCTATGGCACTCCTCTAGAATTTCTTTCCTTAACCCTTCATTCTTAAGGACGTGAAGTCGTCCATCCCTAAGTAAACTCCCATCATCGTTGATCGAATACCTAACCGAATGAGGAAAGGTCTCTTTCTTTCCCACTTTCTCCTTTATGTTTCTTAATTCCCGTCAAAGTCTTGCGCGCTTTGGATCCTCTCTCTTAGGGTAAGTCTAATTATCATAGCCCCAAGAAAACCATTGGAAGTAGTTGGTGAAGGTTCTAAATTAAAATTAGCAAGGAACTCTAACTGTTTCCATTCTAGGATTGCATTCAAAGTCGCATGTTTCCTACTTAATGCATCCACCACAACATTCCCCTTGCCCGGGGTATGTTGGATCGTAAAATCAAATGAGGCGATATACTGTATTTATCTTTGTTGTCTCAAGTTTAAGTCACGTTGATAAAATAAATATTTTAGGGACTTATGGTCAGTAAAGAGTTCAAATTTCTCCCCTAAAAGACAATGCCTCCACATCTTAAGGGCGAACACTACTACGGCTAACTCAAGGTCATGCACTGGATATCTTTTCTCAGGATCCTTGAGTTATCTACTAGAATAGGCAACTACTCTTCCTTCTTGCATAAGAACTGCTCCTAAACCGGCCCCACATGCGTCGGTGTAAACATTAAACAATTTTGAACCGTCGGTTATAATTAGGACAGGTGCGTTAGTTAATACTTCCCTTAGTTTCTTAAAGGCTATATCACATTTATTACTCCAAATGAACACCAAATTCTTTTTCATTAATTGGGTTAATGGAGTAGCCATCTTTGCGAAGTCTTTAATGAATTTCCTACGATACCCGACCAATCCAAGGAAACTTCTTACTTCTGTATCATTTGGAGGTGTTCTCCATTCCTTGATTGCCTCTATCTTCGCGGGGTCTATGGCCGAGCCTTCGCTTGACGCAATATGTCCTAAAAATCTTACTTCTTCCCTCCAGAAATGGCACTTCGTGAATTTTGCTTTCAATTGGTTTTTTCTTAATATCCCTAACACTTGTCTCAAGTGATCTTCATGCTCTTTACGGTCTTTTGAGAATATAAGGATATCATCTACGAAGACTACCACAATTTAATTCAGAATGCTCCTAATGTAACACCCCACGTCCATTAATATCACTCACCAAGGGAATGCATTAACTTTCATGGAGTGTTATAAGAGTATAGAACAGAACATCACAAGACAGATATATAAAATGGTACTTAAAAATTCAAAATTTATTCATTGCAGCGGAAAAGCAAAACATATCTGGTTACAACATCAAAACCATATATTATAGCCAAGTACACAAATATCCATCTTGAACCAAATTATTATCAGAGTACATAAAAGCAAAACCATAATCCCACTCCAAATAGCCATAATGAAGAAGAGATAAAGCTGAGCATTACTTTCAACACTTCCAAGCACTTCAAGAAGAAAGAAATCCGAGTCAAGCTTCACTAATCCTACCCTGAGAACCTGGGGGGAACAAAGAAAAGAGGCGAAACAAAAAGGGTCAGACATAAAGTCTGGCGAGTCTAGTGACTTTAACAATATAATCAGTAAAGTAACAGGATAAGAACATAAACTCGATATAAGAGATGACTGTAACATAAGCAGATATGACAAGGTAAGAAAGATAGAACATCGACTGCGCTCCTAACCACTCTAAGATATGCTCTGCACCGTACCAACATACTAGTTACAAACTAAAAGATGATCCCTCCCTACTAATCATAATAATGGTAGCTTCATGTACTCCTAGCTGCTCTCGTAGGTGCCCACTTGCTCCTACCACCACTAGTTGTACCTACTACCCTCCCCATTCGATCGGCTCCTAAATCTTGTAGATTCATGTGCTGGTCCCACAATAGGGCGTATCACTCGCTAAGGTGGCAACCCAGATTCTACTGAAATGCATAGCTTATACCTACACGATGCAATAGCATCTTACCTACCAGCCCGGACCCACGCACGCACATGACTCTATTGGATTTGCACTGCCATTACTAACTCTTTATTGACCTCTTACAATCAACCCCGGTAAACGTGTCCCTGTCCTCAACCTAGTTTGAGCTCTTATAGATACTAAAATGGGTTACTGGTTGAAAAGGTTCCACACACTTGACACAAGCTTCCCTCCTAAGCATGGTCCCCACTAGGAATTCCCACTTAACCCCTTTTTATCCTCATGTCTTATCATATGTCTCATCTTGGTTAAGTGCTTTTATTATGTTTCACATGCTACCCATGTTACCCACTTAACCCTTTTATCATTCCCATGTCTTACCACACGTCTTATCTTGGTTAAGTGTTCATTAATTCATTATAACCGTAATCTTGTAAGACCTCCCAAATTAGATTACCGTTTTGCGGTTGTTGCATATGTCGGGCGGTTCCAGGCAGGCTTATACTGCAATCTGAATCTAACCTCTTGTCTTTGCATTATTACGCATCTAATTTCTGCCTTTGACCTCTCACATTAGATTACCGTTTTGTGGTTGCTGGATATGTCAGGTGGTTCCGGGCAGGCTTATAACACAATCTGAATCTAACCTCGTGTCTTAGGCGTTCATTTTCACTTTCTTGATTCAAGTCCAAATTTCAAATCTTGGATTATAATATATTCCAATTACCCATATTTTCCAATCTAAATTATGTTTATAATTTTAATCCAAATTATGCCTATAATCTCATGTGTACAAGTTGTACCAAGTTATGCCCAAATCCTTTTTCCATAGCCATCAACAATTTAGGCCAAATCTCATTTTATTACATATTTCCCTAACTTTTTCCCAATCATCCCAACATTATTCGTACGTAAATCTCAACATAATATGCTTAGGCTCGAAGTTATCCTAATCTCAAAAGGAAAAAGGAAAAGAAGAAGGGAAGAGAATCAAACATCAAAATTGGCATAAACATATAAATAGGCATGTGAAATGAATAACGATAAAATAGATCAAATAGGCATATGATAATAGCAATTAGGTATGAATCTGAAGGATAACAAATTACAAAACTTGATATGATTCATCTTATTTACAGGCATATACATTAGGTCCAATTTACAAACTTATCACAACTACTTTTTAATTTAATTATACGTGAAAGTAACATAAACTCACCTTGGTTGGATCTAAAAGAAGAGAATTAGGTTTTGTTGTTTGTAGATCTGATCTTGAATAACCTCTTCTTTGATTTGAAGAAGAAAAGCTAAATTAATTTGAGATAGAGCAACAGCATGGAGGCACCATGGATTAGGGTTGAACGAGATTAAGGTTAGGTTTAGGTGTTTATTTATAGATATATTAGGTGAGTTAGAACCTTTAGATTAGATTAGAGACCATCAGAACCACTCAGATTAAAAAGACATGTCATTAGGGAACTATCCAGAATTTTGTAGGTCTGGGCTCGTGCTGGGCGCACTTCCCAGGTGCTCGAGTGCATTTTTGTTCTGGCGCACTTCACAAGTACGCCAGTTGTTCTGGCCCATTTCCTAATTGTTCTGTCAAACTTCCATTGTCCATAGCTCCTTCATACTGTATCCGTTTTACGCAAACTCGGACTCTATCTCAAGTAGAATTCCGAGACGAACGCAATGGCATAACCCATTTCACTTAATTCTTCTTTTAAAAATTATGTCTTCTTTATCCCTTATGTCATGTTTTAAAATTATGGGGTGTTACATTCCCCCCTACTTAAAGGATTTCGTCCCCGAAATCTCGAAGTTGAAAGGAATGTATGTCCTACCATCCAAAGGAATGTATGTCCTACCATCCATCATCCATCAATCATGGGTGTCCATTGTCCTTAAAAGATTTCTAATGCTTTCGTGAACATATGCAAAGTGTGTGTATATGCCCTTATCCTAATGCAAAATCAGGCGGTCTACCGATTCAGTTGACCTCCTTAATGCAAATCATGATAGTGTCATGCGTCCATTATGTATGCAAAAGAATCCTAATGATACATATCATATCTATATGAGTGCACAACCATTCATCTAAATGCAACATCCATATAATAACACATTCAATATACGTCCATTAATTTAAATATGCACACTCATCCATATGCAATATGAAAGTGATTGAGCCGATCTAGTGCCTAATGTGTGTGTAAATGCATCCACGAGCAACCACTAGCAAACACTTACATCCACTTGCATCCACCAAACATAACATGTCTCAAACACATGTTTATAACCATAGGATTTTCTACCTAAAGATCGAAGATATAATCGAGAGGATACAATAAACGATAGAACAAGTATAAACAAAGCGGTAGAAAAAGGAGAAGTTAAGAACATACCCTCAAAAAGGAAAGAGTACGACGCACGTATCTTGTCTTCTTTCAAGTCTCATTCTTGTCACAATCTCATATAGTTTCAATCTCATTCTTGTTCCATGTTAGCAATGTCGAGCTCCATGGATCGAATAATCTCATATAGTTTCCTTGCATTCTTTCAAGTCTTGTTGTACTTTCCACATACATGTTAGATATCTTTCTTGAGCCACTCTTCAACATTCTTAGGAATAGGATAAAGAGAGGGCAAGAAGTACATTCTATGGAAATAATATTCCGAAAATTGAACCTGAAGCTCTTTCTTTCGCTCTTGCACTAATGGTTCTAGCATGATACGCACCGCGACCATGGTAGCTTTGGACTTACGTTTTCTGAAGACCATTATTGGCTTTTCCTTCCCATTATCTTTGAGCTTCGAATGCTTCTTTGGGTGAGGTTCACTAGTGGAATATTTTGGAGGGATTTGGGTCTTGACAACCGATGTCTCACTTTTATGGATGTTTTTCGGCTTTTAGGCCAACCAATGTCACGGAGGACAGTAGGATGAGAGAGGGAGTGGTGCTTATAGTATTGATGGTGTCTTTCTCTCTCTTACTTTCTCACTCTTTCCTATTTATCGTGGTCATCTCTATATTCCCACTCGCGATCAAATGAATATTTTGGTGGGATCTCACTCTTTGACAAGTTGTAGCAAAGTCTCCTATAATCATATGACCTTGGCATTGTATCTACAAATGAGAATAAGCTCATATTAGTATTAAGAAGTCACACAGAGGACAGGTGTTGTGACGTGTAATGCCATATTGTGTTCTGGTAACCCCCCTGATGGACCCGATGTCAGCGTCTCACTCAACAAGTAATGTTCCTGACATCAATATAGACATTTTCCCTTTGGACATAGGGAATTATCTTCATGGATCTAATTCTTTAAAATGAAACTGCTCAGACGACAATGGAAGGTCAATTAAACCCTTTAAAGGTCCATCAGTGTTGGTATAGCTAGTTTCTTGAGACAGAGAATTAGGTTAGGGAGTATGCTCCGATGCAGATCTCTCGACCATGTCTTTTTCCTTGATAGGAATTGAGCTCTCCTTGTCTTTTTCTTTCTTGGGTACGACCTCTTGACTTATGCCAACACCCGTTCCTTCATTGGTTCCCGTGACGCGGACTTTGCCATAGGGTTCATCAGTAGTAGTTCATCATTTATGCAACTATACACTCGCCTCAAGTCTTAAGGAACCGCTAGTAGTGTGGCCAACCTCGACATATACACTTTGCCGATAGGCCTATCAATTGTCCCCGCCAAATAAAAACATGAAGTTTCAAACAAAGTTAAAACTAAATAAAACGCAAACAACTTCTAAAGACATTTACTATCTTCAAGCCACTTCCCGGCAAAGCCCTCTTGATATGGAATGTAAAAACAACCTGATTTTACACCACTCATCTTACTCCACCTGTCCATTATGACTTTGTTATTCACTATTGCGGCAAAGCCCTCTTGATATGGAATGTAAAAACAACCTGATTTTACACCACTCATCTTACTCCACCTGTCTAAATCAAACGCAAACAAATTCTAAAGACACTTACTATCTTCAAGCCACTTCCCGGCAAAGCCCTCTTGATATGGAATGTAAAAACAACCTGATTTTACACCACTTACCTTACTCCACCTGTCCATTATGACTTTGTTATTCACTATTGCGGCAAAGCCCTCTTGATATGGAATGTAAAAACAACCTGATTTTACACCACTCATCTTACTCCACCTGTCCATTATGACTTTGTTATTCACTATTGCGGCAAAGCCCTCTTGATATGGAATGTAAAAACAACCTGATTTTACACCACTCATCTTACTCCACTTGTCTAAATCAAACGCAAACAACTTCTAAAGACACTTACTATCTTCAAGCCACTTCCCGGCAAAGCCCTCTTGATATGGAATGTAAAAACAACCTGATTTTACACAACTCATCTTACTCCACCTATCCATTATGACTTTGTTATTCACTATTGCGGCAAAGACCTCTTGATATGGAATGTAAAAACAACCTGATTTTACACTTGCGGCAAAGCCCTCTTGATATGGAATGTAAAAACAACCTGATTTTACACCACTCATCTTACTCCACCTGTCCATTATGACTTTGTTATTCACTATTGCTTTAAAGTAAGTGAATAATGGAGTTTCTCTACAGTGTTTGAAGTTGAAGAAAATTGCACATTGTCGATGGTAGTTCCCCGATGGAGATGCTATGAGTATAGAATATGTAGAGCATAATATTACATCTATAGGGTTCAACTGCATTAACGCCAAGCTCATTTGAGAAGGAATGATCCTAACGAACGAATAAATGGAGGGACACAACCGATAGTGCACATGTGATGGGAACAAGCCATATATCTTTCTGGAGGTTTGTGCAGTAATTGAAGAACCATGGGCACCAAAACCTGATCAAATGATTCCATTTTTGGCACACAGTCTCTTCAATTTAAGTTTGTGCATCGTTGAAAGCCAAAAGTCGATGGTATCACTGAGAATGATGGCTCCCAAAAGAGTATCTAGAGCCGGTGTGAGTCCTACAATATTAGCTCCACCTTTGACTACAACCTGCTCTTCCATCGGCGGGAATGTTCAAGACTAACCGTGTGTTTGAATTTGATGTCGAGACTCGTTACTACCTGACTCGATGGTAGAGTTGGACCATATGTCTTGATCCTTCTAAGTAACATCCTTCCTATCCCCAGCTTCAGTTGCTCTGGTGGAATACCTTAGTATCATGATTGTTACACTACTCAAGAAACGTCGCCACTTAGTGATCGACGTGTACCCCCTGTGCGTGAACTAGTGCAGCGTGGTGACACATGCATCAACAAAAATAGGATATTCAAGACACGCTATAAATGGAAACTCGATTGACTATCATTTCTGACCGCCTCATCGGATCTTAATTGCAAACAGTCATAGACCAAACTTACGCAAAAGATGATGCTTTTTTATTTAGACAGTTCGTAGTTCATATGCTCTAATCCTAACTATACAAATATCTAAATATGCTCTAATCCTAGCTGTCTAAAGGTCCATATCTCTAGTTAGTCTGATTGTTCAGATTCTACATACAATCGCATCGTTATTTTTCGACGAATCTTCAAGTCAAGATTTCGCGACGACCAATTGAGATGACTTAACAAATTCGGTTTGACATAGTTTTTGTTAGGGCTAAGTCCGGATCGGCCAGATTCAAAGCAATCATAATTGAATTCGCCTACAACTGCACTAATCCAAGCCACAACGAGCCAAGTACTTCAGTTTTTCCTCCTCTTTAACTCCACTCAATGCGACTTCACCACTCCATCTCTCTTCTAATCAAATATTTCAACCTGTCCAAGCTGACCTGAGCTATAGTCTTATTTCTTCAATACCTCCACTATGCAAAAATGATTTATCCTCTCACCTCCATGCTTTCTCCTTGCCCTTGCCCTTGCATTCACCGCCTTGTTAGGCTGACCAAGACTTGTTTTCGTCGTGATCGAAGAAGGCCACGACTTGGCCATGGGGTAAAGGATATAAACATCAAGAAAGACTATAACACCCAACTAGTTTTACGATAATTGGAGAGCAATAAGTACTGGTGATTATCATTGGTACAACTTCATGAGATTGCAATGACTGTGGTTGGGTTAGGGAGTTAGAGAAGCAGGCTTTGGGTTTGTTGACTAAAGGCAAAAATGAGGAAGAAGAAGAAGGGAGAAAGAAGCGTGCTCAATACTTATAGTGTAGGGAGAGATTCTTCCTCTCCTCTATGAAAAGACGAGGACTCGGTCCGGCTTGTCTACATCGATCCAAGACCATCATCATCTGGTTCGGTCATCCCGATGAAGCTCATCCAGTTCGGCCACCGAACCGACATGCATATAAAAAATGATAGGAGAGAAATTCTAATGTTTTGTTGACATGATAAATATATCACATGACAACACATGTGTAGAGGACAACTTGACTCGATAACATGCTTGAATAGTGCAAAGAACGACATTGAGCGACAACGAACCTGCTTATGTACAACTACACGTAGGAGCCGACAACGCGACATATATGGTTGAATAAAAATGTACTCGACCTCTTGGCTTGATGGAGTTTGAATATTTACCTACGACCGTTGGGATTTGCAGTTAAAATACATTGGTTCGATGAATGCAATTAAGGACAACCAGAAGTGTGCTTGGCTATTTATACAGACAAGAAAGGCTCAAGCATCTATTCAAAAGGACATGCTTGTTCCTCATCATCATTTATATGGAAATGGAAATGGATACTACTACAAGAGTGACATTGATGGAAGCATACATTTCAGCTCGCTCAAAGCACATCCCATCTACGACATCGATGTACTTTGGAGGGAAAATTTTTGACCACCCTTTTGATAATGCCATCACTACTTGGTCCCTCATAGCCAGATTACTCAAGGATCAAGTGCAATCAAGTTCAAGTCCCAAGTACTCGAGAGTAAACCATCTTCATTCATCCTGGTCCTAGATCGACGGAGACATATAACTTCAAATTCATCAAGATGAGTGGTACAGATCGGTGCTCCCTAGGTTCAGCTAATCCATCTCAGCATGATGATGATACAAGTCAAAAGCACTTCAAGTTGGCCTATCATCTTATTAGTTCATCATCTTATCGAGTTGGCATCTTCTCGGATCAGCGTGCTCGAGTCGGTCAAATGGAGCTATCTACAACGATCCCCATCTGATTTGGCATGATTCCAGATCGGCATAACACATCTGAATCGAACTATGCTGAACCAGGATAGAGAATATGGGTGACGTGGCCCGCTTTACCCACTTACTCCACCACTCCTACTTTCCTACCCACTCTCCGGGCAGAACCTAATACAAACTATGCCTACAAATACCACCTTGGAAGACATTAGGAGAATTCCTACTTCAACTTTTACACAGTTTATTCATTATATTTAGTTATACTTGGGATTGCATCAATTCCACATACTGTAATCATCAAACTAGTGATAAACTAGTGAAAATCATCAAGTGGGCGTAGGCATATTCAAGCTAAACCACTTAAAACTACGTATCTTCTCTTTTTCGTTTATTTTCTTCAATTTCAAATCTCTGCATTTAAACTTTGGATTATTGAACAATTATACACTTATCAAATCTTAACAGATTATTTGTTATCACCAAAAGAGGGAGACTGTAGAATATACATCTTGTTTGGTGATGTTAAATATGTTTTCATATTTGATTTTTCCTTTTAAAGTGTGTTAGAGTGAAAAATTCACCCAAACACTGTTTGGTTCGACTAGTTACCTTTTTTAAAATCAAGCATCATATACCAAACACATCTATTTATATTTAAAAATAATAATATGCCATTATTATTATCAAAAGGAAATATTGCTAGATATTAAAATTATCTGTTTGATACTAATAAATAAGTATTGTATATAATGATGTGTATTTACATGTTGGGATTTCAGTCTAAAGATTCTACTTGATTAATTTGTAAATTTCGTCAAATTTGTTTCTTCAATAAATAGTGCAAAATGTTTTCAAAAGCAAGGACTTACTTAAAGTGAAAGATTTGTCATCTTAAAGACAATGGATCCAAAAATTTCATTTCAAGTCATATCTTGACTACCCATACATGGTATCACTTATTTTTAGCAAGGAAAAATAGATCGATTAATTCTGGATAAGTTTGGTATACTACTTTTGGGATATTTAAGAGAAGGCTATTGTGTATAATGCAAGATAACCAATATTTTATGATCTGATCGCAACCATTCAAAAGAAAGATTTATAGGTAACTAATATTTTCATATAAACTGCAAGCCAAACAACATAAAATATTGTGTAAGACACGTCAAAACTTATTTTTCATTCTACTGATTTTATCTTTTTATTATGATGGGGAATAGATTCTTTTACAATCCACCTCAAATAATCATACCCCAATACCTCTCATCACTACTACCTTACCATATCAATTTCAACATAAGAACCTAACTTAAAATGACATTTTATAAGCAATCACATTAACATAGGTGTCAAAACACTTGGACTATAATAACCTGTTATAACAATCACTGCATTAATCAATTTGATAGAGTAATGCGGTTGGAGCCTCCATTTTCCATGAGATATCCACACCTAAAATAGGGAAGTATACGACATCACAAATTCATTCATCGCATTTCAAACTTTGTTTATTTTCATGCAGGGTCATGCATCTTTAATTATGTGTAACCAAGAGAATTCATGTCGAAATCCAAAGTATGATTTGTTCAATTATCAATCTTTGGTAGAGAAAAATGTGAGAGACTACTTAAAAATTAATGGCATGATTAACATATCAAGTTGCGGCTAAAATCATCATTGATAAATCGGTTTAGGTGATGCAAGCGGTATTTATTTAACCCTTCTTAAAAATGAAGGATAAAGCATTAACTTTGGCATCAAGGTGAATTCTAAGTCTAGATGTGACTGTTGTTCTTAACGTCAGTGCTAGTTCTGATAATGTAACCTGCATATCTCACGATAATATATTTAAATATAGCATCATTAATTGTTAATCGTATGTAAGTCCAAAAACTAACATTTTGGATATGAATGAATTCAGACTCGAAACCACTTACAGTGAGCCCGGATCATCGTTTACAACTTCTTTGACTATAAACATCAATATGTTTGGAGCTATGGAAATTTGGGCTTCGGACGTGTGCTTTGAACCGGGCTAGACTAGCCCACTTGGATCCTTAAAACCGGCCAAGCCCTCCACAATTATCCCACTCTCCCCATTCTCTCTTCCTCTTCTAAAATGAAAGCAAAAATGGGGATAAGAATGGAAAATTAAATTCCCTAAACTAGGGTTTTCAATTTAAAGCTCAATTCAAGTGCAAATCCCATTCTAAAACATGGGGAAACTCTCTTTTGCTCTCCCGTACCTATAGCTCTCCTCAATTTTGGATTTTTGATGATGGTCTAACAATTATGTGCTTGAATGTATGCTTATATGTTGATTGGAGAGGAGCTATTGCGGAGAGAAAGCTTCTTTGTTTGAGTTTGTACTTGTTCTTCAATGAATCAAGCCAAAGGTGAGTTCCTAAGAACTCACATCTATGCCTCAAGCATTCATGCTTGTCTATGTGCTCTTGGCACGTATATGTTTCTTATGAATTATGTATTTGGTTGTGTTGATTGATTTGTGAGCTGACATTTCCAAATTATGAAGCTTGGTTTCATTTTCGTTGATGTCCATTGTGATTCTTAGTGTGCATGTGAATTTTGGGTGCTATAAGTTTCTTTGGCAAGCCTTGGAAGCTTCATTTTTTCATAGGAAACATTACAAGCCTACGGGCGTTTATCGATATCGTTTTGTGCATGTTTTCTAGGCAAAATTGAGCCCATACCCAGATTCAGACGTCTGAATATTTTAGGTCAGACATCTGACCTGCTACGAATAATTAAAAAACAGAAGTAACAGAATTCAGAAGTCTGAATTTTTCCATTCAGAGGTCTGAATTGGAAAATTCAGACATCTGAGTTACAAACAGAGAGTTATGTCTCTGGAAAACCCAATTTAGACGTCTGAACTTTTAATTCAGACGTCTGAATCCTATTTTTTGACTATTGACTAGTGGAAACCACGGTCAACAGTCTAGGCCCATTCAGGCTCTTTCCCGGCCTAATTTCGGCTCATTTCGACTTTTTTTGTGACTTCTCAGTTTCTCTAGTTCACAAATTTCTGTGTTTTGATTTCATGAACTTTCTATTTATTTGTGGTGTTCAAAATTATGATTGATATTCATAAGATTTAATTTACATTATAAAACATGAATTCCACTATTATATGAGATTTACCACTTCGAAATTATATATAAAAAGGTTTTATATTATTAGTATATACCAAATTCTTTTACCAAAATGGTTTACAATCCTACTTCATTATACGAAGTTATTTTATGAAATCATTTGATAGAACATTTTCTAATCTACTAGTATATATTTTATAAACCCTTTTCTCGTTCATATGAGAAAGCTAATTAAGCGCCTTAGTAAAAACAAGGAGTATGAAGCCTTGCATTTAGTTTGACGGTTAATTATTAGACTCGTTCGATTAAAAACCATGGCAATGATCGTTTCGTATTTCTAGTGAAATATCAACTTGTTCGTAAATATTCGAGTAGAGAAAGTGGTTATGGGACATGTAGCTCAACTCTTATATTTACTAGCTTGGCGTAGTTTACACTATACTTAATCAATTTTGATCATTGATGATCTTCGGATCATTTCGAGGAACTTCATTTCATTTTGAGTATTTTAATGATCTTCGGATCATTTCGAGGAACTTCGGTTCATTTTGAGTATTTTAATGATCTTCGGATCATTTTGAGGAACTTTGGTTCATTTTTGAATATTTTAATGGTCTTCGGATCGTTTTGAGGAATTCTGGTTCATTTTTGTGGATTTATGCTTTTGACGGCCTTCAGACAGTTTTGCGGGGTCGTGACCCATGGTCTTCCGACCATTTGAGGAGCTTCGGCTCAGTATTATAGGTTAGCTACCTAGAGACCGTGTTTCATTTGGGATACACGTGTTGGTTGAGTTTTCGGACTCCCGTTTTGAGATAGTCCTTACCCTCTCCCTATGTGATTTCTGATTTTTGATTTCTGAAATTTGAGATTATTGATATTGTGTTATCAATTTTTGAGTTGATTTGATATGAGTTATCATTTCATGAGTGTAGCTATATAATTTTGAATGAGATATCCCTTTATAGCTCTGATATAGATTTTGAGATATACCGTAGACATTTTCAGGCTTCAAAGTTATATGTGACATTGTGATTATCGTATTCATGTCTACATTTATTTATATCTCTTATTATATCCAACCTTATGAGATAAGTTGTAACACTCCGTATTTTCTATGAATATAAAAATTAACATATTTAAGAACACTTAATTTTTATAAGAAGAATTAGGTGAAACGGGTTACGCCATTGCGTTCGTCTCGGAATTCTGCTTGAAATAGAGTCCGAGTTTGCATGAATCGGACTCCGCATGAAGAAGTTATGGAGGTTAGAAGATGTAAGTTTAAATTAGAATTAAATAAATAATCAATAAATCAAAATTCGGAATTCAAACCAACAAGAAGAGGTGGGCGGGAAAATTCCCGCCAGAGGGTGTCGACCACCTTAAAGGGTGTCGACACTAGTGTTGACCCACCTATAGGGGTGTCGACATGGGTGTCAACCCCCCTGTAGGGGTCGACCCCTGCTAACTGTTCTGGACAGTGACGATTTTCTGAGTCGTAGGGCTACGTGGCGACTTCTGATTGGCCTGATGACGCATTTTGGTCCAGATGGATCTTATGTTGATCTAAAGGCTCAAACTAATCTTATACTCCTATATAATCACATCAAACCTTAACCCTAAACCTCATAATCCTATTCTATCATGCCACCATGCTGCCTGTCTCTAAACTAGCCTAGCCTCCATCTTCTCCAAACTAGAAATCAAATTAGAGAGAGCTTCAAATCAAAGTAGAGGTTTTCTTCTTCAATCAACAAACAAAGATTAGAATTGCTACTACGTCAACTAATTCACTTTTCTAATCCTATCATTGTAAGTTCAGTTATTATTCAGATTTGAACACCTAATAGAAATCATGACTGTAATATTTGGATCTAGAACTATGCCTAAGTGTGAGATAATCAATTCTGATTCATGCTTATCCTTTTTCTTACGAGACTGTTGTGATTGAAACAATGGAACCTTTCATGTTGTACAGCACTATGCCTAATTGTGAGATAATCAATTCTGATTCATGCTTATCCTTTTGTCAAATCTGAATAACCTATGCTTATGAGATTGTTGTGATTGAAACAATGGAACCTATCATGTTGTACACCAAATTGGTGATTCACTTATGTTCAATTCTATCGAATCTTTATGCTTATGACGTAACTTGCTCAGTTTGGCCGTACTTATTATTAATGTACAACATGCTTATTGGAAACATGATTCTTGGATTGGGTACACTTTTACATGCCTATTTTGTTTCTTATGACAATTCTTGTGTTCCTTCTCTATTCCCTTTTTATTTTATTTTATGAATACTAGGTTCATTCGGATCCTAGATTGAATCTTGTTGTACGTACGATTGAAACGCGGGGAATTGGGTATAACTTAATTGAGTAATTTTGGGCATAACAAGTAAATGCAGCATAACTTGAATTGACTACAATGGTGGGTAATTGGCATATAAAAATATAGATTTGGGCATGTATGGTAAATATGTAATTTGGCTAAAAGATGAACATACCTAACACGAGGTTATATTGGGTTGTGGTGTAAGGCTGCTCGGAACCGCCCGGCACATCCAGCGTCCACAACAATAGATCTAATGTGAGAGGTTAGCGCATTAAGCCCAAAACCCGAGGTTAGAATGAGTTTGCGGTAGAAAGTCTGCCCGGAACCGCCCGGCACATGCAGCAACCGCAAATAACAGTTCTAACGTGAGAGGTTGAGGCATTAATGAATGAATTAATGCTAATGAACGGACATGCTAAGAATGGTAGGGTTAAGCTAACTTAGGAAACACTTAACTAATAAAACATGTTAATTAAACAGATGGGTGGGGTTAGGTTAAATGGAGAATACTTAACCATTATAACATGTTGATTAGGAAACCCTAGTGACGGGGACCCATTTCAGCAGTAACCCACATAGATGTATCATGGTACCCTGAACTAGGCAGGGTGGGGCACGATTACTGGGCTGATTATAAGCAATCAAAATAGTGGTGGATGGTGCGTTAGTGTAGGTTCCGATGGAATACGGGTGTGCACGTACTCCGAAGTGGAAAAATCAGGCATTGGGCATCAGTAGTTATACACTGTGCATCTTGAATTGTGTCGGGTTGCACCATAGAGATTGACACACCCCATGGTGGGACCAGCACATGTATCTACAAACAAGCGGGGCCGGATGACACAAGTAATAAATGCATGCGAATAGGAGCCGATTGATAAAGGGATCATTTTATTATGAACACATGATGCTAGTTGAAACATTTGTTTGTAGGTGCAGAGAAATGGAAATGAGTGCGATAGCATATTCAGTTTAACTTGCCTTATCTTGCCTTATGTTATCTTGTCACTAGGTATTGTCCTATATTCAGTTTATTCATGTCATGATCCTTTTTCTTGTTCACATGCTGAAAAATCACCGGACTTGCCAGACTTATGTTTGTCCCGTTTTCTTTCGTGTTCTTTTCTTCTTCCCCCCCCCCCTCCCCGGTCCGTAGGGAGGGAATACTTCAGCTTAATTCAGACCTTTTCCAGGTTGAAGAGAGTAGATGTATTGCTTGGATTCTCTTTTCTTGGGCTATGGCCGTGGTTACACTTTTATTGGGGATTTATGCCACTTTACTACTGCTTTATGCTTCTTTATGTATTTTGAGTTTTTAATCAAGACAGAAGTTTTACTGTAATAACTTGGAAGTTGGGTTTTGAGACAATGGTTGTAATGTTTTGACTAGACCATGCTGCTTATGAAATAATTCCAGTTTTTCCGCTGTTTATATGTCTATCTTGTAAATTATTTGTGTCTTTTACGTATAATGCTTCACCGAAGTTAATGCATTCCCTTTGTGAGTGACCTTAACGAAGGTGGGGTGTTTCACTTGGTATCAGAGCGAGGTTACCAGATCAGATTAAAATTCTTGAAAACTATTTTCCAAAAAGAAGTTTTAAAGAAGCATTTTCAAGAAAAGTGTTGTTTTATTTTAAAGGCATATTCCCCAAAGCCATACGCACTATCTTTCTATCCTTTGTTTTGAACCTTTTCTTTTCGTTTCAGCATGTTTAGGGATCTTAATCTTCCCGAGGGCGTACAAATACCCTGTTGGTTCAGAAGGTATCTGGAGGGTAGGGTTGATGCCGCAGGCCCAGCAGACGTTCCTCCTCCCCCAGCTACAGCCGTTCCTCCTTCTCCTCCGCGTGTGATTGCTTTCTCGAAGATATGTAGAGACTTTCGAGCTATGGGCGGAAAGAACTTTAATGGGACTAAATCATTCGTGGAAGCTAGAAACCGGCTCAAGGAAACATAAGATTTGTTTGTTATCTTCGAAGTGGACGATAGGCAGAAGATACAATTGGCTGTATGGTTACTTAAGGACGAAGCCTCGTTCTGGTGGGAAGTTACTAATGCTGAAAGACCAATTGAGACTTGGGAGGATTTCAGAATGAGGTTTCAAATGAAGTTCTTCTCGCAAGCTGAACGAAGCCTACAGATGGAGAAGTTCTTAGCACTCAAACAGGGAAGCCTATCGATTAAGGAATACGTCAACCAATTCAACCAACTGGCTAGATTCGGACTGGAGTTGGTAAATACTCCATATAAAAAGGCTCTCCGTTTCATTAAAGGGTTGAATGAGCCACTGCACAGCCTAGCTATGTCCCATATACCTATGGGCGTGACTTATGAGAGACTAGTGTATATTGCACTGTTACAGGAGGAAGACAAGGATGGGAAGAAATAGACAAAGGTAGAAGGACCTCTAGACAAGAAAGTGGAGGGATCGCAGAATAAGAAGACGGATTCCAAGAAGGGCGGGAAGAATAACAAACCCCATGACAAGAGGAAGTGTAATTCTTGTAGCATACCTCGACATTTGATTAAGGACTGCAGAAAGAAGAAGAGGAAGATGGGTGGTTGATTTCTATGCGGCGAGATAGGACATATGGCTAAGGATTGCCCAAAATGGCAAGGGCAAGGGCAGAGGACTGGATCTACTTCTAGAGGGAAGATTCATGCTCTCATTGCACCTCCGCAAGAAAGAGGTAGAAATGTTTCTGTTGAGAGTTTAGTTTATCTTTCTGATCATCCCGTTCGTACTCTTTTTGATTTTGGCACATCGCACTCTTTTATATCTACTGCTTTAGTTGAATCTCTACACCTAGATACCAGTATAGTAAAGGATCCCATGGTTGTTTTAAATCCAATTGGGGGTTTGGCTTATTTGTCAATGATTTGTTTGGATTTGGAAATTTCTATACTAAGCGTTGGGTTTAGATGTAATGCTTATGTTTTGGGTTTCACGGGTTATGGGTTGATTCTAGGCATGGATTGGTTATCCAGAAATGGTGCCATCCTCGATTGTGAAAAGAGAGTGGTTAGACTTATGACTCGCCTCGGTAATACTCTCGAAATCTCTTGTACTCCCATGAATTCCTTTATGCTTAGCTACCTAGAATCTCTTGATGTGTCTGCTGAAAACTTGCAATCTGTTAGAGTAGTCCGTGAATACTCGGATGTCTTTGAAGAGGTGAAGGATTTACCTCCAAAGCGAGAGATAGACTTCTGAATATACCTGGTTGATAATGCAAAACCTGTTGCTTTACCCGTTAGACACATGGCTCCAAGGGAAAGGAAGGAGCTCAGCAAGCAAGTTAAAGAGTTGCTCAAAAAGGGGTTCATAAGACAGAGTATTTCTGAATGGGGTGCTCCAGTAGTGTTCGAAACCAAAGCGAATGGTTCACTTCGCCTATGCGTGGATTATAGGGAGCTAAACAAGCTGACCAAGAAGAATAGGCACCCACTTCCAAGAATAGATGACTTGTTCGGCTAGCTTGTAGGTGCATCAGTTTTCTTCCAACTAGATCTGGCCACCGGATTCCATCAGCTAAGAGTGGCTGAAGACAGCATAGATAAGACCGCGTTCAGGAACCCGGATGGTTTCTTCGAATGGCTTGTCATGCCTTTCGGCTTGACAAACGCACCCGCCTATTTCGTAGACTTGATGAGTAGGGTGTTCAGGGAGTTCCTTAATAAATTTGTAGTGGTCTTCATGGATGACATTTTGATTTTCTCAAAAAGTGAGGAAGAACATGCTTTGCATTTAAGGGAAGTTATGGATACTCTTCGAGCACATCGGCTGAAAGCAAAATTCTCCAAATGCCATTTTTGGAGAGAAGAAGTAAGATTTCTTGGACATGTGGTGTCCAAAGAGGGGATAGTAGTGGATCCCGCAAAAGTAGTTACGGTGCAAGATTGGAAGATTCTAAGGAATGCAACTGAAGTACAAAGTTTTCTCGGACTAGCGGGCTATTATAGAAAGTTCATTAAAGACTTTGCGAAGATCTCAGCCCCACTTACAAGATTGATAAAGAAGAACCTAACTTTTTCCTGGGATTTGGATTGTGATGTCGCTTTCCAATGATTAAAAAGGGCTCTGACAACAGCCTCAGTTCTGACATTGCCTGATGGAAGTAAGATGTTTACAGTATACACAGACGCATGCGGTACAGGATTAGGCGCTGTCTTGATGCAAGAAGGCAAGGTAGTTTGTTATGGGGGAAGGCAGTTGAAGGTACATGAGAAGAATTACCCAACTCATGATTTAGAGCTAGCTGCCATTGTTTTCGCTCTTAAGTCATGGCGTCATTACCTACTAGGAGAAAGGTTTGAATTGTTTACTGACCATAAATCATTAAAGTACCTTTTCTCACAAAAAGATCTTAACTTAAGACAACAAAGGTGGATGGAGTTTCTTTCCTCATACGATTTTGATTTTGCTTATACCCTTGGCAAGGGCAATGTGGTAGCAAACGCCTTAAGTAGGAAAAAGCTGACCTTAAGTCCTCTCTCTGTGGAAAGGCAAAACTTGGAGTACATAGCAACCGTTGACTTTAGAACCTCTTTTGAGTTTGTACCTGGTTTGTTAGCAACGCTAGAGGTGCGGCCTACGCTTTTGGACTCAATAGGAACCGCTCAACGTGAAGACCCTCAAATAGTTGATATGATGGATAAGTTAATTAGAGGTGAGACTTTAGTCACCTCAATAGATTCTCCATCGATGACAAAGGTTAGTTGAGATGGGATGGAAGACTATGTGTCCCACAAACAAGGGATTTGGTGAAGACAGTTCTCGAAGAAGCACACCATTCTAAGTTAACCATACACCCAGGTGGAGACAAGATGTATAAAGACATAAAAAGGGTTTTCTTTTGGAATGGCATGAAGAAGGATGTATCTGAATTTGTCTTTAAATGCTTGATATGCCAGCAAGTCAAGGTGGAGCAGAAGAAGCCTGGTTGTCTGCTTCATCCTCTAGAGGTCCTACAGTGGAAACCAGATAGCATTTCGATGGACTTTATGGATGGGTTTCCTAGGTCAAGAAGGGGCAATACCAGTGTTTGGGTAATAGTTGACAGGCTCACTAAAAGCACTCACTTTATACCTGTTAAGAGTAGGAGGACTGCCTCATCGTTAGCATCCATTTATCTCAAAGAGGTAGTTCGACTGCATGGGATACCCTCTAGCATAGTAAGTGATCGAGATCCTATCTTTACGAGTGAGTTTTGGAAGAGTTTGCAAGAGGCTGTAGGCACACATCTATGCTTAAGCACTGCCTATCACCCTCAAACCGGTGGTCAGACGAAAAGGGTGAACAGAGTGTTAGAAGATCTCTTGAGATTGTGCATTCTTGATTTTGGAGGAACGTGGGAGGATCATCTTCCTTTGGTGGAGTTCGCCTACAACAATAGCTACCAAGCCACCATAGGCATGGCACCTTTTGAGGCTTTATATAGAAGACCATGCCGATCACCAACTTGTTGGTGGGAATCTACAAACAAGCTCATACTTGGGCCCGACATGATTAGAGAAACTTCAGAGAAAGTGGACTTGATATGAAGACGAATGAAGACCGCACAAGATAGACAGAAGTCCTACGTGGATAAAAGAAGGAATGACCTTGAGTTTGAGGTTGGAGACAAGGTTTTCCTTAAAGTATCTCCTTTGAGGAATGTCATTCGCTTTGGATCCATAGGGAAATTGGCACCAAGGTTTATAGGGCCATTTCCTATCATTGAGAGGATTGGGACGATGGCATATAGAGTAGAGCTGCCCGAAAGACTAGCTGGAGTTCACAATGTTTTTCATGTTTCTCATCTACGAAAGTGCTTACATGAGTCTGCAGAAGTTGTGGAGCCAAGCATACTCGAGGAAGTAGAAGTGGAACGAGAAGCGATGGTGAGAAGAGTTCCAACTCGTATCTTTGGGAACAGAAGTTAAAAAGCTACGCAATCATGAGGTCAAGCTAGTAAAAGTACAATGGAGTGACGCTGAAGAAGACGTGACTTGGGAGACTGTAGACAAGATACACTCAGCCTACCCTTATCTTTTTGAGGGTATATCCTTGATCTCTTTTCCCCCCCTAAGTTTATGCATGCTTTTATCTATCTTTTAAGTATATCTCCACGGTCCTATTCTTAATCCTTAGGTAGAAACCAATGGATGTAAACATGGATTTGAAACATTTTATGATTGATGGTTGCAAGTGGTTGCTCGTGGATGCATATACACACACATTAGGTACTAGATCGGCTCAGTCACTTTCATATTGCATATGCATATACGTATTTGTATATGGATTGAAACTTGATGTGTTATCATATGGATGTTGCATTTATATGAATGATTGTGCACTCATGTAGAAGTATTAAGGTACGATTAGGAATAATTGCATACATAATGGACTCATGGCACTGACACAATTCGCATTAAGGAGGTCAACTGAATCGGTAGACCGCCTGATTTTGCATTAGATAAGGACATATACACACACTATGCATATGATCATGAAAGCATTAAAAAAAAATTAAGGACAGTGGATGCATGTGATTAATGGTTAAGTAGATGGATGTTGGATGTTAGGATACATTCTTCTTAACTCAGAGATTTCGGGGACGAAATCCTTTAAGGAGGGGAGAATGTAACACCCCGTATTTTCTATGAATATAAAAATTAACATATTTAAGAACACTTAATTTTTAGAAGAAGAATTAGGTGAAATGGGTTATGCCATTGCGTTCGTCTCGGAATTCTGCTTGAAATAGATCCGAGTTTGCGTGAATCAGACTCCGTATGAAGAAGTAATGGAGGTTAGAAGATGTAAGTTCAAATCAAAATTAAATAAATAATTAATAAATCAAAATTCGGAATTCAAACCAGCAAGAAGAGGTGGGCGGGAAAATTCCCGCCAGAGGGTGTCGACCCCCTTAAAGGGTGTCGACAGTAGTGTCGACTCCCCTATAGGGGTGTCGACATGGGTGTCGACCCCCCTATAGGGGTTGACCTCTGCTGACTGTTCTGGACAGTGACGATTTTCTGAGTCGTAGGGCTACGTGGCGACATCTGATTGGCCTGATGACGCATTTTCTTGGACTGGATGGTCTGGATGGATCCTATGTTGATCGAAAGGCTCAAACTAATCCTATACTCCTATATAATCACATCAAACCTTAACCCTAAACCTCATAATCCTATTCTATCATGCCACCGCGCTATCCGTCTCTAAACTAGCCTATCCTCCATCTTCTCCAAATTAGAAATCAAATTAGAGAGAGAGCTTCAAATCAAAGTAGAGGTTTTCTTCTTCAATCAATAAACAAAGATTAGAATCGTTACAATGTCAACTAATTCACTTTTCTAGTCCTATCATTATAAGTTCAGTTATTATTCAGACTTGAACACCTAATAGAAATCATGACTGTAAGAATCGGATTTAGAACTATGCCTAATTATGAGATAATCAATTCTGATTCATGCTTATCCTTTTTCTTACGAGACTGTTGTTATTGAAACAATGGAACCTATCATGTTGTACACCACTATGCCTAATTGTGAGATAACCAATTCTGATTCATGCTTATCCTTTTGTCAAATCTGAATTACCTATGCTTATGAGACTTTTGTGATTGAAACAATGGAACCTATCATGTTGTACACCAAATTGGTGATTCTCTTATGTTCAATTCTATCGAATCTTTATGCCTATGACGTAACTTGCTCAATTTGGCCATACTTATTGTTAATGTACAAAATGCCTATTGGAAACATAATTCTTGGATTGGGTACACCTTTACATGCCTATTTTGTTTCTTATGTCAATTCTTGTGTTCCTTCTCTATTCCCCTTTTTGTTTTATTTTATGAATACTAGGTTCATTCGGAACCTAGATTGAATCTTATTGTACGTATGATTGAAACGCGGGGAATTGGGTATAACTTAACTGAGTAATTTTAGGCATAACAAGTAAATGTGGCATAATTTGAATTGACTACAATTGTGGCTAATTGGCATATAAAAATCTAGTTTGGGCATGTACGGTAAATATGTAATTTGGCTAAAAGATGAACATGCCTAACACGAGGTTAGATTGAGTTGCGGTGTAAGGCTGCCTGGAACCGCCCGGCACCTCCAACGACCGCAGCAACAGATGTAATGTGAGAGGTTAGCGCTTTAAGAAGAAAACACGAGGTTAGAATGAGTTTGCGGTAGAAGTCTGCCCGGAACCGCCCTGCACATCCAGCAACCGCAAACAACCGTTCTAATGTGAGAGGTTGAGGCACTAATGAATGAATTAATGCTAATGAACGGACATGCTAAGAATGTTAGGGTTAAGTTAACTTAGGCAACACTTAACTAGTACAACATGTACATGTTAATTAAACAGATGGGTGGGGTTAGGTTAAATGGAGAACACTTAACCATTATAACATGTTGATTAGGAAACCCTAGTAACGGGAACCTATTTCAGCAATAACCCACATAGATGTATCATGGTACCCCGAATTAGGCAGGGTGGGGCACGATTACTGGGCTGATTATAAGCGGTCAAAATAGCGGTAGACGGTGCATCCGTGTAGGTTCCGACGGAGTAAGGGCGTGCACGTACTCGAGAGTGGAAAAATCAGGCACTGGGCATCAGTATTTATACACTGTGCATCTTGGATTGTTTCGGGTTGCCACCATAGGGATTGACACACCCCATGGTGGGACCAGCACATGTATCTACAAACAAGCGGGGCCGAATGACACAAGTAATAAATGCATGCGAATAGGAGCTGATTGATAAAGGGATCATTTTATTATGAACACATGATGCTAGTTGAAACATTTGTTAGTAGGTGTAGAGAAATGGAAATGAGTGCGATAGCATATTCAGTTTAACTTGCCTTATCTTGCCTTATGTTATCTTGTCACTATGGCATTGTCCTACATTCAGTTTATTCATGCCATGATCTTTTTTCTTGTTTACATGATGAAAAATTACTGGACTTACTAGACTTATGTCTGACCATTTTCTTTCGTCTTCTTTTCTTCCGTTCCCCCCCAGGTCCGCATGGAGGGAATACTTCAGCTTAGTTCAGACCTTTTCCAGCTTGAAGAGAGTAGATGATTGCTTGGATTCTCTTTTCTTGGGCTATGGCCGTGGTTACACTTTTATTGGGGATTTATGCCACTTTACTACTGCTTTATTCTTCTTTATGTATTTTGAGTTTTTAATCAAGACAGAATTTTTATTGTAATAACTTGGAATTTGGGTTTTGAGACAATGGTTGTAATGTTTTGACTAGACCACGCTGCTTATGAAATAATTCCAGTTTTTCCGCTGTTTATATGTCTATCTTGTAAATTATCTGTGTCTTTTACCTATAATGCTTCACCGAAGTTAATGCATTCCCTTTGTGAGTGACCTTAATGGAGGTGAGGTGTTTCATAAGTACAGCTAGACTGATCCGTTTATTGTTTATCTTGTGTAAATAATACTCGGGTCAGACAGAGGTATTTCAGGTGATTCTTCTTGACTCCGGCATGGATTATCCTCCACTTTTGGGAAAACTACTTTAGTGTTGTACTTTTTGGGTTATATATATGAGACTCCTTTGTATACATATTTTTTGAGTAGCCATGTACTTATTCTTTTGATGTATAGTGGATCGACTGTGACCGTAATCTTTGTATTTGTACTCAAGTATTATATTCATATCTTTTTCCGCCTTAGTGATGTGATTATCTGTTTTTGACTATGATTATATTGTTATGTATTTTATATTGATTCCAAATTATATATAGCCGTTGTGTAGCAGTTTTGAACTTGAATTAGATGTGTCGGATTTCCTCATGAGATTTGAAAAGTAAGACCACATTATCTGATACGTTTAACAGTCGTTTAAAACTATTATACAGATGGTCGCTTCTCAATAGCCTAAATATTCGGGTTAGTTAACATCATTGATTGCAATGACCTTGGCTAACACGAGCATAATGGTGGGGCATTACAGATAATTTCATGCATCACTCATTACAAGTATCTCTACCCTCCTCCAATTACAAAAAACATCGGTAATAAGTGGATCATCTTAGGAGAGCATTCAAAGTTCGAGCACACAAGCTGTGGTGGCAATGACTTAAGATAAAATAAACTTCTGATCCAATGACCACAGGGCATAAAATCACTGTTAATCAAGTCATAAGCTCCTTATCAGCGTGAAGATAACCCAACACTCCTGTGCATAGGGAATGGTTTAGGTAAGCTCAAAAGTAAGGTGTGCATAAAAGGAGATGCAACGAGATAAGTTATTGATGTGTCCGCAAAACTATTAGGTTTTTAGTCAACTTAGAAAAACTAAGAGTGACAGATAGTGAGGATAGACAGATACTCAGGAAAGAGTTAAGCTTGGACATACCATTTAGCTTAGTTCTACCAGCCAGTTAGACAATTTGATAAATCTAACAAGCCTAAATCAACCATTTGATACGAGATGGACAGTCAGGAGTAGACGGATAATCAAAGATTACTCATTGGAGGCAAATAGTCAAAGTTAGATGGATAGCTAGTGAAACCTTGAGATGTCTAATCAGGATTGGAGTCAGACAAATAATCAGAGTTACCCTTCAGAAAGGTAGGTAATAGAACCTGTGAGACAGTTAGTTAGGAGTAGGTTGAGAAAAATAGTTACAACTACCCTTGAGACAGATTATCAGGACACACATGCACATATTTACTCATAATTAATTATGTTATTATGTTTATTAACCATTTTGATTGCAGGTTCATAATTGTTTAGTTGCTTAAGCTAAAGATACCAGTAAGGGAAAAGCCCATTCTGCTAAGCGATTTGGTTTTATGGGATATCTCTTTGTTTGAGTTAGTGTATTATTATTAATGCTAGCATGTTTGTCTGATCGAAATTTTTATTTTTTCCTTTAACTCTTGAGTGCTTGGTTGGGAAGTTTGGATGTAAGTTTTAGGGTTTTTCCCTTTTGGTGAATTAAGCTAGCAGAAATATACAAGAGGCATCATTAACTATCTTAGGAGCTTATTTTGGGTTTCGTTGTGTTTTTAAACTCATGTTGAAAATTATGTTGATGTTTTAACGATTGTTTTTATGAGTACTTTGATCAATTTGGGGACAACTTTATATACTGCTTTAGAAATCTTTATTTTGCAAATATGAAGCACCCCTAACTACTTTGTTTGCTTCAAACCCATGCTCTGTTTTATATTGTATCTGATTGTTTCACAATAATGCCTATAAATCCCTAAATACTCTTATTTTTTGAATGGTTTTGAATTTCTTTGGACCAAAACTATAAATAATTTATTTTTCCTTTGTTTTAAATGGTTTCAAAAGGGTTCGAAGGACTTTGATAAAATACTTGTTTCGAAAGGATTTTGGATCGATCCCACATTTTTTAGAGTACATTACTTCTACTATTTTAGAATATCATCAACCTTGATTTGAAAGCATATGTTTGGCATTATCTTTTTCATTTGGTGCAGAATTATTGAATTTCCTTGTTTTAAATACGATGTTCAAAAGGACTGAATTATATTAAGGTCTATTTTTTCAAGGAAATATTTATTAAAATATTTAATTCGATATTTTAGTAAATTGTTGATCCCTTCATGTTAGATGAATGGAAAACATATAGTGACGTCTTAGACAATCAGAAAACTAGAAGGGACTGGAGTAGGTGTAACGGCCCGAATTTCTGTACCCTTTGAGTTGACTAATAACACCACACGTCCAACCCAAATTGCACAGAAATACGAATCATTATTAGAAAGAAGTTAGAGGATGAGAAATAGAAATAAAGAAAAGTTAGAATTGAAGAAAAACGAAGAACACAAATATCACAGCGGAACGAATAAAACATATTAAATAACATAACTTTAGAAATACAAATCAGTAACCGTATATGCATACCATTATCAGAGCGCAACAGTTATTCTTGGAACAGTTATAAACACCTGTTTCCAGATACAACATAGTACACAGCGGAAATATCATAGTCTATAGCTAACTGGTGAAGCCTCCTGCTTCCAGCTCTTCCAAGTGAATCTGAAAAATCCCGACTACTTGACTGCCCGTACAAATTTGGGCACCCAAGAGTTTAGGGAAAACAAAAACAAAATAAACTTTGGGTCAGTCATGGGACTGGTGTGAGTAAACTCCAATTATTTGTTTAACTTTAAAAATCCTTTCGAAAGAAATGGTAATCGTAAGACCGATCCACACATAAACACTGATGGTTTTTACCTTACAATAACCCAAAATATTTTTTGATATCTGATCCAGTGATATTATAATAATGTCTACATCAACAAATACATAGAATCTAGCGGAACGCTTGCATCTCAGGCTCCATATATAATATAAAACCAAAAACCGCAGGGCGCTTATTGGAGATTGGATTTCCAACATGACAAGGTAGGGAACCACCTTACGATAGTGTATCTCTAGAGGGAAATACACTGGGTTCAACAAAAACATCTTGTAACCCGGCCCACACATGATCGACCACTCATTTCGCTTGAGTGTATCTAATGTGTATCACTAACGGTTGGGATCAACAACCGTTTCCTGAAAAGGGACAGCATCGAATAGAATAAAGAATGAAATGAATTTCTCTAGATAGGTGATAATACACCCTACTTAGGAGCTACCCACTTAGCCATGCTGCCTGCTCGATTTTTGTCATTTCCCGGTTGTTGAGGCCTGAGGCTACGATTACTTATCATTCATTGATAGCATAATCACTTTGAATGCCACATTGTCAGATCCGTTAATCATTAAATTGATTTGCATAAATATATTCTGCATATTATGCTAAGAGAATAAATTCTCCGCCACCATATATATTTATACAGACCAACATATTCGATCACTGGAAATACTTTGTCAGACATTCGTCCATATACGTTCGTTCTGGGACTGAACGAAACCGAAGGCACCATTTCTATTAATAGAAAAAGTCCTTGCACTTTACTCCGTCTTCGATTATCTTCATATAATATGATTTGCAATGCTACTGCCAATACGGAGTGGTTCTCGATAATAATCCAACCAGTCTCTCCATATTGACAACGATATTGGCAAATACTTCGATAGTCGGTTATTTAACTATCAAAGAAAAATAAACAAACATTCCAACCATCAAACAAATCACTGAGCCTCTTAATTAATATTTCATTAATTAAATCATTTCTCCATTTCCTTATCCATATTCGTTAACACGATATTTTCGATAATCATCTTGGCCTCTTACGCTATTTGCCTTCTTTTATTTTCTATATTTAGAAAATATATTTTATTTAAAATTGGAAAACATTCCAATTACTTATCTCTTTCATGACCATTCATTTATTTTAATACTTAGGAAATATTTATCTTTATAATTCCAAAATTTCCACTTACTTGGGTTAAAACGAATGTTGTGTAAAACATCGTTACAACAACCCAAAACACTGCATTCAACTAACTCTTATTCAAACATTTCTCTTCGAGACTAAATCTTGCTGTTTATCAATTAGTAATGAAATCAATCAAGTTGGGGTATAATTACCTCTCAGACCTTGACTGAATAACATCTTTAACTTCAAAACAGACAAGACCACTTATCTCAAATCATCAACACCATAAAAACCACTTATTTATTTTTAAAACGTATATATATATATTTCTCTTTCTATTACTAGATTTCGATTTCCTTTTGTTTATAATATTCTATTTTTAAGTTCGTTTCCTTACCGGATTCTATATATATTGATATATAGATTTCTAATTATCAAATTATCTTAAAAATATTAAATTCGCTGAAAATTTCGCCATAACCTCCTTTGTACTGGCAAATAGTTCAAACCTCAACTCGCCTCTCTAGGCCCTTTCCATTAAAAAAGAAAATCAAACAGCCAAATGGCTTGCCGATTCGGTGCATAAAATTTCATATGGAATTTAAACGTGTACTTTTTTGTCGGGCACTAAATCTATAAACTTCATACATTTCATATGCTTCATTCCATACCTGTCTAACACATGTGTGGCCATTTCTAAATTATTTCAACTCAATCCGGTCATTTTTAACTCAACTTGCTAATTAATCTTTTTATTAGCTCTTTTGCCCATTCCACTTTATATTTGAACATATCATGTTCAATTATCATTTTATCTTGCTTATGAATTAATTTAATTCCATTTCGACTCAAGTTCCATATTCGATTTCGAATAAGAATTCTCAAATCTCCTTTACTTATTCAAGGTCCATTTTCATATAAAATTTTGATTAACTATTTATTATTCATATTAGTTAGTTTTATTCAATAACTAAAAATCTGATTTTTGTCTCAAAAATCATTTCACTTATTTCACTGGAGTTCATATTTATTTAATATCTCCAGCCTGGATTTCTCTAATGGCAAATCAGATTTTATTTCTTTAAAATCCTTTTATTTATTTAAATAAACCGTTATGATTTTTAAATGGTTATGGCGTTGTTTTTCTAAAAATTTAATTTTGACATAACTCAAAATATATATGACGAAATTCAGAATTTTCTCTTCCATTAGAAAACTATTATTCAATCAGTCCTGACGATTCTTGTTTCACAGGATTCCGACTTAAATTGAGTCCTGTATACTCAATTGAAGTTCGGAACGCCAATTTATGAACTTCCGCGCTGCGGCGAGTTCGTTTTAATTATAATCAAATATAAACTTTAAACTTTGTTGATAAATGAATTTCAACTCCCTTCTAAAATATTTTAATCTATTTTAAACCAATTTCCCAATCTTAATAGTTCTGATTATCCCTAATTGTCAATTATTTCATAATTCAGTTATAAATTTATTTACAACTCGATCTACTATATTAACTTCTAATCCCTTTATAAATAATTTATTTATAAATTTCAATATAATCAAATTCTGATTATAAACCCTTTGGATTTTCCACACTTTAATTTATATTCCGAATTCCGGAATAAAATTTACCGTTCTATTTCAAAACACTTCCCAATTTACTTTTAAATTCCTATTTGAATTTAAATAGTTTAAATTATCCAAATGATAATTTATTTCATCAAATTTATAACACTATTTATAAATTCAGCCTCCTTGTTTTATATATTAAAACAAGTTCCCTTCTCAAATTTCTATTTGAAACTCCATCCCTTTGATATTCCGAATTGCGGAATAAAAACCGTTGTTCCCTTTCGAATGATTTCAAATTCTATTTTTAAATTCATATTTGAATTTAAATATACAAATTATCTCTTGATAATTAATTCATTATATTTATAAACACCATTTTATAAATTTCCATGTTTTATATTTAAACAAGTCTATTTCGAAATCTATTTAAAACCAAAATTATATTTTGGAAATTTCTATTTATTTTAACCTATCTATATAAATATAGAATCTACTTTCATATTTAAATTTAAACTTCTATTTAAATAAATTCGAATGAATCAAATTCAAATCATAAATCCTTACGGATTTATTTTAGTTCAGTTTATATTCTGAACATCAGAATAAATTTCATCATTTAGTTCTTTAAAACAACTTCCCATTTCTATTTTAAAATTCACATTTGAATTTAAATATTCAAATTATCAAATGATAATTATTCCGCTTTATTTATAAACATCGTTTATAAATTTACTTCAATTTCCTGCGTTATTTAATTTATAAATATCGTTTATAAATTCACCACTTCAATTTCCAGATTTTCCAATGAAGTTCATTCTATTTTATTTATAAACACCGTTTATAAATTTTCTTCAATTCCCCGATTTTTAATTTATGAACATCGTTTATAAATTTCAATACTTGTTTTATTTATTCTAAACAAGTTAATATATTTAGTCCATTCGAATTTCAAATTATATTTTAAGAAAAATAGAATTTTCCATTTAAATCTCAAATACCGTTTTCACGGTATTTTTATATATCAACATTTTAGCCCAGTGATATTTAAACATTCAAAAACACACCATTATCAACCATGGGTTTTCTAACACATCATATATGATATTATATATGAAAATAAACAAATAATAATATTTTTGAGGAATCCAATTGGATCCCTCCAACCTATTTTCCTGAATCCACGGAAATTAGCCAACATAAATAATACCCATCCTGTTTCGAGGCAGGACATCGCGGTATAGAAGCTCATCCGCTATCATAACGTGGGGCGTATAGGGTCATCCGCTAATGATACTGCGGGCATCCGCTAATGGTATTGCGGGAATCTAACCTCCAATATATATATAGTAACCACAAACACCAATCCTAAATAACTAATATATATTCAATAGCAAACACTGATAAACAATTTATAAATGCATCCATGGCAACCAACAATTTATTTTAACGATAAAAATAAATTTAAATAAGTTTCTAAATGAGAATTACTCACCATGATTTTATTATTCGTCGAATATCCAGTTAAATTCTGAACTGCATTCGAAGTTAGCCGAATTTCCAATAAGCCCAAAATCTATTCAATATCGCTCTCAGGCGTAGATAACGGTGATACGAGTTAAATGCGACAAACATCGTTTGATTTGGATCTAGGATGGATAAGATATCTCATTTAAATTTCACGTAAATTTAATTATAATAATAATTCCCTAATAACCAACTAAAACCTTATTACCTAATTCCTCTTCTTATCCATTTGAAGAAACAGATCCCGTAGCATTTGAAGCATGCAGCCGTGATTTCCTTCATCTCTCAATCCCCACTTAGCGAAACTCAAAACTGAAAATATTGTTGAACTCCTCATTCAACAAGCATCATCTTGACCCCATCAGTATTTCAACATCCAGACCATCACCTAAACAATGACTGATTCGGTCCTCCACCTTTTGTCACTAACAGTCCAGAACACAACAAACACCGCACAGTTAAACCAATTTCAGATAGAACCTCTTTGTTTGAATACTTCAGTAAAACCGTACCTGCCTCAAATATAGATCGCACTCACCCAGTCATCATCTAAACCCCGACAAGCATTTCGTTCGCTCCCCTAAATCTCGAGCGCAAAGAATCCTTGATCACGAACTCAATTTTGTCAATTCCAGTTCCTTGTCGACCTTCCAATGACCCAGATTATCATCGCACCCCCTTGCGCGTTGTTCTGATGTCGCGATTGATGTTGACAGGAGCCACGCTTTATTTGAATCGATATCTCTCTCTCTCTCTCTTTTTCTAATATGAAGTTTGAATCGAATAAGATGAAGGAAGGCTGGCCTCGATTTAGTTTAAGAAAGGGAAAACTCGCAGTTTAAAGAAGAGCATGACCATTCCAAATCAAGTACTGAAGTTTTCGGTTTATAAAACAAAATGGGTACGGCATTTTTAATGATTTATAAAGCACTCGATTCAGTTGATTTTGCAAAGAGGAATAAACGAGGGATTTTTTATCTTTAATTTGTTGAGGATTAGAAAGGGGAAATGAGTTCAGATTCCTTTTGGTCGAGGAAATGGGAAATAAACGAATAGAAATGAGGATGTAGGGAGTATGTACTTCGTGATTTTATAGACCAGGGATGCTTCCTGGTTAAGGAAATAGGGGTAGGTGTTTTACTGGGTAGGATTTATCCGAGGTAGGTTTTAATAGGTACAGAGTTTATTAAGGCAGGTATTAACTGATACGACATTTATTTTATTTTATTTCAGCTCGTTATTTACCGTTGAACGTGCAATATTCGTACCGCCACCACGAACTCCAATCGAAACACAACTGACGTTTCTAGGGTTTAACCATTATTCTAAACATACTAGAACATGTTCAGAAGTCTTATTTGATCATATGAAGAAGATATGAATTTAAATTGATATAAATTAAATTCAAAACAAATAAATTCCTTGATAATAAATTAATATTATTATCGATTATATTCACATAGAATTTATATTTATTATCTGAATTGTTTTGACTCGGTTTAATTCTCGAATTGAATTATTTTTGTTTTACAATAATTATATATATTCGAAATAGATCGTATATCGATTATTAAATTGATAAACTAAATATAAAAATTCATTTATATTATTAACTCAATATTTAAAACCATATTGAATATTTAGAATTAATCGATAAAAATCTGGGTCGTTACATTCTTCCCCTCTTAAAAGAATTCTTCCCCGAAATTACTAAGTTAGGAAAAATGCTACAGAACCATTATCTTTTCATAAACTCATTTATGTTGAACTCAACTCTTCATATTTCTACAACTTTTAGTTCTACCAAAACTTTTGGTTTCAATTTACATTGCACACCATATATGCTCACATTCAATTAATTTGAATGATTTACAATCAATTCATATTCCATTCAAATTGATTCTGATCAATTTAGTTACTTCGATTTATTTAACTTTCTTAAGTTAAATTTAAATTCCAGAATTCAAATTCCTGGGTTTTTATTTCAAATCATTTTTGGAATCATATAAATATATATATACATATATTTATTTCCATCCCAAATTCAAAACATTTGAATTTTTTCAAACCAACTTGTTTTCTTTCAAACCAGTTTCCATCAAAACTTTTCTAAGGTAGCAATCCATCACTTAGAAACTCAAAAATGTACACTGATGATGTCGAGACCATCATCAGAATTATTTCCCAGCCATTGAAGTGAGTTCAGTGCTTTATCACTTTACAAAATCCATTTAAAATGATTTCTATTCAAAAATCCTTTCAAATAAAACTATTTTATTTTAATATACTTTGGAAATATTTTCCAACTTCCTAGGATTTTAAATTTTAAATTCTAAATTCTACATTGAATTCAATTTTAATTCATCTCATTTGTATATTTAATCCGTATACAAATTCTATTTTGGTTATAAATAACCATTTCAATATTATATCTTATTCGATTATAAAAATAACAATCAACCCATCCATATATTATGATAATTTCAAAAAATTATCCCATCTATATCAAAATAGAATTTTGGGTAAAATTATTTCATCTACCCACTTTAAAAAAATAACGTGTCAAATTTCTCTGTTCAAGTGTTTAGAAATTCCTATCGACTTCGGGGCATCCCACGATTCGATCAAAATTCATAAACCACTCTACAGGCAAGCCAACACAATAATTTTTATATCAACTAACAAATACGCTCTCTTGTATATATACACTCAACTCATTCTAGGGTACTACTGACCCTATTTCTAATGAGCACATTCCACCAAAGCCTAGGTATTCGCTCAACCTAAGCTCTAATACCAACTGTAACGGCCCGAATTTCCGTACCCTTTGAGTTGACTAATAACACCACACGTCCAACCCAAATTGCATAGAAATACGAATCATTACTAGAAAGAAGTTAGAGGATGAGAAATAGAAAGAAAGAAAAGTTAGAATAGAAGAAAAATGAAGAACACAAATCTCACAGTGGAACAAATAAAATATATTAAATAACATAACTTTTGAAATACAAATCAGTAACCGTATATGCATACCATTATCATGGCACAACAGTTATTCCTGGAGCAGTTATAAACACCTGTTTCCAGATACAACATAGTACACAGCGGAAATATGATAGTCTATAGCTAACTGGTGAAGCCTCATGCTTCCAGCTCTTCCAAGTGAATCTGAAAAATCCCGACTACTTGACTGCCCGTACAAATTTGGGCACCCAAGAGTTTAGGGAAAACAAAAACAAAATAAACTCTGGGTCAGTCATGGGACAGGTGTGAGTAAACTCCAATCATTTGTTTAACTTTAAAAATCCTTTCGAAAGAAATGATAATCGTAAGACCGATCCACACATAAACACGAATGGTTTTAACCTTACGAAAACCCAAAATATTTTTTGATATCAGATCTAGTGATATTATAATAATGTCTACATCAAATACATAGAATCTAGTGGAACGCTACATCTCACGCTCCATATACAATATAAAACCAAAAACCGCAGGGCGCTTATTGGAGATTGGATTTCCAACATGACAAGGTATGGAACCACCTTCCGATAGTGTATCTCTAGAGGGGAATACACTAGGTTCAATAATAACATCTTGCAACCCGGCCCACACATGACCGACCACTCATTTCGCTTGAGTGTATCGAATGTATATCACCAACGGTTGGGATCAACAACCGTTTCCCGAAAAGGGACAGCATCGAATAGAATAAAGAATGAAATGAATTTCTCTAGATAGGTGATAATACATCCTACTTGGGAGCTACCCACTTAGGCATGCTGCCTGCCCGATTTTTGTCATTTCCCGGTTGTTGAGGCCCGAGGCTACAATTACTTATCATTCATTGATAGCACAATCACTTTGAATGCCACATTGTCAGATCCGTTAATCATTAAATTGATTTGCACAAATATATTCTGGATATTATGCTAAGAGAATAAATTCTCCGCTACCATATATATATTTATACAGACCAACGTATTCCATCACTAAAAATAGTTTGTCATACATTCGTCCATATACGTTCATTCTGGGACTGAACGAAACCGAAGGCACCATTTCTATTAATAGAAAAAGTCCTTGCACTTTACTCCATCTTCGATTATCTTCATATTATCTGATTCGCAACGTTACTGCCAATACGGAGTGGTTCTCGGATAATAATCCAACATGTCTCTCCATATTGACAACGATATTGGCAAATACTTCGATAGTCGGTTATTTAACTATCAAAGAAAAATAAACAAACATTCCAACCATCAAACAAATCACTGGGCCTCTTAATTAATATTTCATTAATTAAATCACTTCTCCATTTCCTTATCCATATTCGTTAACACGATGTTTTCGATAATCATCTTGGCCTCTTATGCTATTTGGAAAACATTTCCATATATCGCCTTCTTTTATTTTCTATATTTAGAAAATATATTTTATTTAAAATTGGAAAAACATTCCGATTACTTATCTCTTTCATGACCATTCATTTATTTTAATACTTAGGAAATATTTATCTTTATAATTCCAAAATTTCCACTTACTTGGGTTAAAACGAATGTTGTGTAAAACATCGTTACAACAACCCAAAACACTACATTCAACTAACTCTTATTCAAACATTTCTCTTCGAGACTAGATCTTGCTGTTTATCAGTTAGTAATGAAATCAATCAAGTTAGGGTATAATTACCTCTCAGACCTTGACTGAATAACATCTTTAACTTCAAAACAGACAAGACCACTTATCTCAAATCATCAACACCATAAAAACCACTTATTTATTTTTAAAACGTATATATATATATATTTCTCTTTCTATTACTAGATTTTCGATTTCCTTTTGTTTATAATATTCTATTTTTAAGTTCGTTTCCTTGCCGGATTCTATATATATAGATATATAGATTTCTAATTATCAAATTATCTTAAAAATATTCTAACTCCTTAAATTCTTGGAAAATTTCATCATAACCTCCTTTGTACGGCAAATAGTTCAAACCTCAACTCGCCTCTCTAGGCCCTTTCCATTCAAAAAGAAAATCAAAAAGCCAAATGGCTTGCCGATTCGGCGCATAAAACCTCATATGGAATTTAAACGTGTACCTTTTTGTCAAGCACTAAATCTATAAACTTCATACACTTCATATACTTCATTCCATACCTGTCTAACACATATGTGTCCATTTCTAAATTATTTCAACTCAATCCGGTCATTTTTAACTCAACTCGCTAATTAATATTTTTATTAGCTCTTTTGCCCATTCCACTTTATATTTGAACATATCATGTTCAATTATCATTTTATCTTGCTTGTGAATTAATTTAATTCCATTTCGACTCAAGTTCCATATTCGATTTCGAATAATAATTCTCAAATCTCCTTTACTTATTCAAGGTCCATTTTCATATCGAATTTCGATTAACTATTTATTATTCAAATTAGTTAGTTTTATTCAATAACTAAAAATCTGATTTTTGTCTCAAAAATCTTTTCACTTATTTCACTGGAGTTCATGTTTATTTTATATCTCCAGCCTGGATTTCTCTAATGGCAATTCAGATTATATTTCTTTAAAATCCTTTTATTTATTTAAATAAACTGTTATGGTTTTTAAATTGTTATGGCATTGTTTTTCTGAAAATTTAATTTTGACATAACTCAAAATATATACGACGAAATTCAGAATTTTCTCTTTATTAGAAAACTATTATACAATCGGTCCTGACGATTCTTGTTTCACAGGATTCCGACTTAAATTGAGTACTGTTTACTCAATTGAAGTTCGAAACGCCAATTTACGAACTGTCGTGCTGCAGCGAGTTTGTTTTAATTATAATTAAATATAAACTTTAAACTTTGTTGATAAATGAATTTCAACTCCCTTCTAAAATATTTTAATCTATTTTAAACCAATTTCCCAATCTTACTCAATAGTTCTGATTATCCCTAATCGTTAATTATTTCATAATTTAGTTATAAATTTATTTACAACTCGATCTACTATATTAACTTCTAATGCCTTTATAAATAATTTATTTATAAATTTCAATATAATCAAATTCTAATTATAAACCCTTTGGATTTTCCACACTTCAATTTATATTCCAAATTACGGAATAAAATTTATCGTTCTATTTCAAAACACTTCCCAATTTACTTTTAAATTCCTATTTGAATTTAAATAGTTTAAATTATCCAAATGATAATTTATTTCACCAAATCTATAACACTATTTATAAATTCAGCTTCCTTGTTTCATATATTTAAACAAGTTCCCTTTTCAAATTTCTATTTGAAACTCCATCCCTTTGATATTCCGAATTGCGGAATAAAAACCGTTGTTCCCTTTCGAATGATTTCAAATTCTATTTTTAAATTCATAATTGAATTAAAATATTCAAATTATCTCTTGATAATTAATTCATTATATTTATAAACACCATTTTATAAATTTCCTTGTTTTATATTTAAACAAGTCTATTTCGAAATCTATTTAAAACCAAAATCATATTTTGGAAATTTCTATTTATTTTAACTTATCTATATAAATATAGAATCTACTTTCATATTTAAATTTAAACTTCTATTTAAATAAATTCGAACTAATCAAATTCAAATCATAAATCATAACGGATTTCTTTTAGTTCAGTTTATATTCTGAACATCAAAATAAATTTCATCGTTTAGTTCTTTAAAACGACTTCCCATTTCTATTTTAAAATTCACATTTGAATTTAAATATTCAAATTATCAAATGATAATTTTTCCGCTTTATTGTAAACATCATTTATAAATTTACTTCAATTTCCTGCGTTATTTAATTTATAAATATCGTTTATAAATTCACCACTTCAATTTCCAGATTTTCCAATGAAGATCATTCCATTTTATTTATAAACACCGTTTATAAATTTACTTCAATTCCCTGATTTTTAATTTACAAACATCCTTTATAAATTTCAATACCTGTTTTATTTATTCAAAACAAGTTAATATTTTTAGTCCATTCGAATTTCAAATTCTATTTTTAGAAAAATAGAATTTTCCATTTAAATCTCAAATATCATTTTCACGGTATTTTTATATATCAACATTTTAGCCCAGTGATATTTAAACATTCAAAAACGCACCATTATCAACCACGGATTTTCTAACACATCATATATGATAGTATATATGAAAATAAACAAATAATAATATTTTTAAGGAATCCAGTTGGATCCCTCCAACCTGTTTTCCTGCTTCCACAGACGTTAGCCAACATAAATAATACCCATCCTGTTTCGAGGCAGGATATCGTGGTATAGAAGGTCATCCACTATCATAACGTGGGGCGTATCGGGTCATCCGCTAATGATACTGCGGGCATCCGCTAATGGTACTGCGGGATCCAACCACCAATATATATATATAGTAACAACAAACACCAATCCTAAATAACTAATATATATTTAATAGCAAACACTGATAAACAATTTATAAATGCATCCATGGCAACCAACAATTTATTTTCAACGATAAAAATAAATTTAAATAAGTTTCTGAATGAGAATTACTCACCGTGATTTTATTATTCGTCGAATATCCAGTTAAATTCTGAACTACATTCGAAGTTAGTCGAATTTCCAATAAGCCCAAAATCTATTCAATATCGCTCTTAGGCGTAGATAACAGTGATATGAGTTAAATGCGACAAACAGCGTTTGATTTGGACCTAGGATGGATAAGATATCTCATTTAAATTTCACATAAATTTAATTAAAATAATAATTCCCTAATAACCAACTAAAACCTTAATTACCTAATTCCTCTTCTTATCCATTTGAAGAAACAGATCCCGTAGCATTTGAAGCATGCAGCCGTGATTTCCTTCATCTCTCAATCCCCACTTAGCGAAACTCAAAACTGAAAACATTGTTGAACTCCTCATTCAACAAGCATCATCTTGACCCCATCAGTATTTCAACATCCAGACCACCACCTAAACAATGACTGATTCGGTCCTCCACCTTTTGTCACTAACAGTCCAGGATGCAACAAACACGGCACAGTTAAACCAATTTCAGATCGAACCTCTTGTTTGAATACTTTAGTAAAACCGTACCTGCCTCAAATATAGATCGCACTCACCCAGTCATCATCTAAACCCCTGCAAGCATTTCGTTCGCTCCCCTAAATCTCGAGCGCAAAGAACCCTAAATCGCGAACTTGGTTTCGTCAATTCCAGTTCCTTGTCGACCTTCCAATGACCCAGATTATCATCGCACCCCCTTGTGCGTTGTTTTGATGTCGCGATTGATGTTGACAGGAGCCACGCTTTATTTGAATCGATGTCTCTCTCTCTCTCTTTCTAATCTGAAGTTTGAATCAAATAAGATGAAGGAAGGCCGACCTCGATTTAGTTTAAGAAAGGGAAAACTCGCAGTTTAAAGAAGATTATGACCATTCCAAATCAAGTACTGAAGTTTTCGGTTTATAAAGCAAAATGGGTGCGGCATTTTTAATGATTTATGAAGCACTCGATTCAGTTGATTTTGCAATGAGGAATGAACGAGGGATTTATTTTATCTTTAATTTGTTGAGGATTTGAAAGGGGAAACGAGTTCAGATTCCTTTTGGCCGAGGAAATGGGAAATAAATGAATAGAAATGAGGATGTAGGGAGTATGTACTTCGTGATTTTATAGACCAGGGATGCTTCCTGGTTAAGGAAATAGAGGTAGGTGTTTTACTGGGTAGGATTTATCCAGGGTAGGTTTTTAATAGGTACAGAGTTTATTAAGGCAGTTATTAACTGGTACAACATTTATTTAATTTTATTTCAGCTACCGTTATTTACTGTTGAACGTGCAATATTCGTACCGCCACCACGAACTCCAATCGAAACACAATTGACGTTTCTAGGGTTTAACCATTATTCTAAACACACTAGAACACGTTCTGAAGTCTGATTTGATCATATGAAGATGATATAAATTTAAATTGATATAAATTAAATTCAAAACAAATAAATTCCTTGATAATAAATTAATATTATTATCGATTATATTTACATGGAATTTATATTTATTATCTGAATTGTTTTGACTCGGTTTAAATCTCGAATTGAATTATTTTTCGTTTTACGATAATTATATATATTTGAAATAGATCGTATATCGATTATTAAATCGATAAACTAAATATAAAAATTCATTTATATTTTTAACTCAATATTTAAAACCATATTAAATATTTAAAATTAATCGATAAAAATCCGGGTCGTTACAGTAGGGTCATGCCCTTTACATCAGATATTGCCTTTGGCTAAATTTGTTCAACATTCTAGTGTATAGAACATGGTTAGGTTAAAACCAGAAGTACGGTATACACGAAAGGGATGTAATGAGATAGATTATTAGTGAACTTGCAAAACTACTAGGTTTTTAGTCATTCTAAAAAAAATAAGAGAAACAAGTTGTCAAGATAGACAAATAGTCAAGAAAGTATTAAGCTTGGACATACCATTCAGTTTAGTTCTAAGGGCCAGTTAGATAATTTGATAAATCATGCAGGCCTAAGTCAACCATTTGATATGTGACAGATAGTCAGAGAATACCTATAAGATATTGATACTTAGTAGAACCCTCGAGACGACCAGTTAGGTTTAGGTTGAGATAGATAGTCAAAGTTAACCTTGAATCAGATAATTAGTAAAACCCTTGAGACAACTAGTCATTATTAGGTAGAGATAAATAGTCAGAGCTACCCTTGGGATAGATAGTCAAGATATGTATGCATACATTTATTCATAATCAGATATGATTATTACTTCATTAGCCATTGTTATTGCAGGTTCAACATTGTTTGCATGATTGTCTGGTTATTGTCACAACCTGATTTTTCGACCCTTCAAAGTAGGCAGTTGACATGCTTTTTGGTCAAAGCTATCACACATCAAGTTTCTAGCTAGCAACGTGTATAAGCGCCAAGAACATCATCAAGGAACACAAAGCAATTTGGTCGAAGTCGCGTCGCAAACACAAGAAGGCCCGAAACTCCTATCAGACGACAACTTTTGGGCCTAAGAACATCTGTCTCAATGCTTTGCACCATAATTCCCGTGGAAGGCGGGTCGTCAGTCGAGCCGAAGGCAAGCCGTCAGCGGGTGTCTGAGGCCCCACAGTCCTGGCAGTCGATTTTCCTCAACCCGGGAAGCCCGATTTCCTTTACCTAGCCTCGCATTTAAATCTCTGCATCCCTTAGCCACGCCTCAAAGGTTCAACATCCTCCACCTCGCGCATTGCCTCACTCCGCATCGCAACCCCTAATCACCTCACATCCATCCTCTCTCCATCCGAGCGGTTCGCATCCCTCTGGATGCAAAATTCGCATCCGCGAGGATGCGAAACTCGCATCCGCCAGGATGCGAAACTCGCATCCGCGAGGATGCGAAACTCGCATCCGCCAGGATGCGAAACTCGCATCCGCCAGGATGCGAAACTCGCATCCGCCAGGATGCGAAACTCGCATCCGCCTGGATGCGAAATTTGCAGTCGTCGGGATGCGAATTTCCCATCCTCGGGAGTGATGCGAAAATTCCTGAGGCTGTGGGAGAGGGGAGTGATGCGATTTTTAGCCATGTGGTCCCAAAACTCACCTACACCACTACCTACCTTCATCTATAAATACCCCAAGCCTTGGCCTTCATTGGGATCCTTTTTCCTTGGAATTTTTGGCCTTCTAGAGCTCTAAGAGCCTCATTAATGGCCGTCACCTTCTTCTCCATGGTCATTGGACAGGGCATGGACAATTAAAACGTGACATACACATTATCCACCATACTTTGGACATTTACAAGGATAATCATGCTATTTGTTTTAGACTTCTTGGACATTGAAGCTCAAATTGGACATAGTTGACCAAGTCAACTCATTTGAAGGAAGAAGAAGAAGAAGGGCATTTCAATCAAAGTTTAAGAACTAACAAGGACATTGTTATTCTATTGTAATACTTTGTACTCAAATATTGTCCGAACTTGTACAACATTGTAATCAGATATCATATGATGAATGATCATTATAAAGTGGACGTAGACATTAGTACTGAACTACTATAAAAAGCTGTGTTTCCCCGCATTTACTTTACTTTACTACTTGTTTGGATTACTGTGTTGTTAACGCACTTGCATAAACATTGGGTGTTGGCGTGCGACCAATTTTCCAAGTCAACGTAGGCATTGATTCATCACATGTCGATCAATCACGTGCTGGAAAGACAGATTGTTTGGGTAAAAAGAAGAAGATGCAGAACATAATCTCATAGTAGAATGAAATTTATAATATAACAATAATTTTTGCACAAATAAAAATTGTAAATTTAATGCATTTGTTGGAGAATTAATCGAAAAATCAATTTGGACAGCAATAATAACCTGCCCTTACAATGATGGATCATACAACAAATAAACATAGTGAAAAATTAAAGAAAACATATGAGAATACATTTTGGCCCTTTATCTCCTTTCTTAAGCTCCAAAGATACTAAGCTAACCTGACAAAAATGCTCGGTCTGACCCGAGCATTATTGCAAAATAACGCCCAGGTCAGGCTAGAAAACTAGCGTGAGTAAACTCAAATCACAGGTTTTTTTTAGCTTATAAACTTTTGAAATCAAAGGTATCTTGTAAGACCACGCTGCACATAAACAAGAACGGATTTTTACCTTACGATAACCAAAACACTTTTATTATGAATCTAGTGACATATTAATAATGTCTAGAATCCACAAACAAATATATTAAAATAGTCATAATGCTAGCATCTCACGTTCCAACATAATAGATATGCAGTCAAGATCGAAAATTCGTATTGAAAAATGGATTTCAATTATGAAAGGGTAAGGGTCTACCCATTGAATTCACAGATCTCTAGATAAAACGTATAGAAGGTTGCGTTAATTTGCACCTTGACAAATCAGGACCGGTCCAACTCCTAAAATGAGCAGCACCAAATATGATCACCTGGTTGATAAACAATCATGATGGACCACAAAGCATACAAGAAATCGACTCTAGATATGGAATTATCATATCCTTATGAGGGTGACCCATTGTGGTTTTTTTTTTGCTTTTTTCATTTATCGGGTGACGACTGATGAGACTAAAGGTTACATTTACCTTATAAGTAGGAGAATATCTTGGAATGCTAACATTGCCTTCCAGAGAGATATGTAATGCTAGCATTCATCCGTACAAGTTCATTTTGGGTTTGAATGAAATTAAATAACTCCATCTTCGATCATCTTCAAAGTAATTCAAATACTAAACGCATCAGCCGGATCGAAGTAGTTTTCAAGCAAGCAGGCTCAATCTCGGTCTCTTCGAAATGACAAACCGAATTTTTGCACCCAAATTTGATAGTCGGTTATTTAAATATCAAATATATAAACAATGATCATCCAAGAATTTAATTCCCTGTAATAATAACTAAATCTCTTTAAAATGAATCTTTCATTTATAAAATCTCATTTCAAAATATTTATTTAGTTATCTCCTAATCTAAGTTTACTTGCAAAACATTATATTTTCAAAATTTTATATTCATAACTCATATTATAATAAGTAAATTCTAGACGCATTCATATTTCCAAATCATTTTTAAACAATCAAATAAAGTGATTCTGAAAAGAAACAGATATAAGAATAATCTCAAACATGATTCCTTCGATGTTAAGTGCAGAACAAATGCCCATACCACCATTTTTAAGAAGATAAAATACGAGAAAATCAAATCTCGATTCCTTTTATAAATCTTTTTGATAAATCATTTTATAAAATATCTTTTATAAGAACAATTTATATTTAAAAATACTTTACTTTAATGATTTATCACTCTTAATATATATATATAATAAGTAAGAATTTTACTTAGAAACTAGGTTAAAGAGTAATCTATTATTATTGGAAATACAAACACTTTTAAAACCTAAAAAATGAATGATTTCTTATTTTAGACTAAAACAGTTAAGATAGATTATTCTACCTTAAAATACCTTTGATGGATAATTAATAAATTTTCATACCATTATGAATAAATGATAATTAAATTTAAACCAAATAAATAACGATCATTATTATAAGTAATGACACTAACTCTATTACATAGTAATTGATTTGTCTTTTAACAATGTAAATTGTTGATTATAATCATTATTGATTAAAACACTATACGTAAAACATTATTAATAAAATAATTATTTAACTTTAACTCTAATTAACAAAGAATTAATTTAACTTTTAAGTAATAATTATCAACTATTAAATCTTTGTTCAAATAAAAATTAACTAACTTCAAAACATTATTATAAAATAATTTAAAATACTTTTAAATAAATGATTATTGACTTGAAAATATGATTTATAAATAAATCAACTTTATTTTAAAACCTTATTAAAAATAATGATTCTTCTTTTAGAAATATTATGAGATATACATAAATAATGATTTCTAAAACATTTGCTTCAAATGAACTTAGTGAGTATGGTTACGAGATGAATACGTCTCTATCTCGGAGAAACCATATGTAATTGTAGCCCAAAATTCATATATTTAAAACATTTATTCCTTAACACTTATAAATCACAATAGTGCTTAAATAAGCTACCATATATTCAATTTATCTTTCTAGACAAACATAGTACTTACATAAACATGCATATATGAAAATAAATAAACAATTAGCAATTAAAAGCTAATATAACACTTATTCAATATGAATAACTGGCATAAACAAATTGTCCAAATTAATATAAACAACAAAATTGGGGTTTATCCTGCTAACTTATGTCAATTAAAACAAGTTTAATAAATATCTAAAGGGTGTTTATTTGGCCAAATAGATAACACCATGTCTGTGATTGAGATTAACTACGCTATAATTAAAAATTATAATCAATAATATTTTATTTATGTTTTCACATAAAATCAAATACCTGCAATAAATATTGAATATAAAATAAACTCGAAAATGTCTAATAGCAATTCGAGATGCTACATCGCGATCCTAATCAGATTCAAACAAACTAATAACATTTCAAGATGCTATCTCACGATCTTAGATTTAATTCAAACAATTAATAAATTTGATCACTCCCAATAGACAATTTATAATAAAATAATTTATCTAAGCCAATAACACACAAATTTCCAGAATCATTCAGGTAATAAATACTTTTATCTACTATATTTTATACTGGTAGATCACAGCGGTGAGTTTTACTCACCTTTGCTCCAGCTTTCGTTTAAGCGTTCTGAATCCGCTGAACTTCGAACGACATTCGAAATCCATCAAAATTCTAACTTGCTCCAAATAAAACCAAATCAGTTCCACCATGTAATCTATGGCAATATGAGCGCAACGCAAATGCAAATCAAATTACTCAATGCAGTTTGCAAAAATTACTGCACTGTCCTTCCTACTTCTATGGATAAAGTCTCCATATAACCTAATTTTTTATGTAAATATTTAATGTTTTCACTGCATAATCTATATGTAATCTAGATTTCTGTAAATATTAAATACACACAAAGGATTTTAGCCCTCCCTTTCTTGTATAGCCTAGTTTTTTGTGTAAATATTTAATATACACAAAGGCTATAATGTTAATATATTAGTGTGCATCGAGTAAACTAGATTTGCATTTAGCAATCATGTCTACTAATTATACTTAGGCTTAATTACCCTCATTAGCATGCTAATCTATCTTCTCCAAATCACTCTTGCCTGTAGCTTTCCTCCTCCATGGCGGTGACTTCAATCTCCCATGTCTCCACTAAACACACCAAAATAAACTACAGACAGAACCCACGCTCTCTACTTAAACAACTCCATCCCTACAACATCGGCTACACCAATACCCGCTCCTCCTTGGTTGCTACAGTAGTTGACGCAACCCTCCTTAATCCATAGCGACCTCCTAGACTTCACCCATAGGTGCTCCTCCACGTCCAAAGCTCCAATCCATCCTCTACTTTACCCATCGACCACCACAAGCCGAGAAAATCTCAACCCTAAGTCAAAATGCCTTTACTGACATCGACAAGATAAATCGCACACCTCAAACCATCATCTAACTCAACAAAACATACATGGATATGTTGATCTCCAATAAACAAACCCAATGCCTTTTAATTTATAAAATTTCTTTGAGCATATAAGGATATATTAATTTTTGAAGTTTAAAACTTACGTCCATTTTTATTCTTTGTTGAAGCATGCAAAATAGGGGTTGTCATACTTTCGGATGGGGATAGTGACATATCTGTATCTGTATCCGAAATCATTTTCAGATATCAGATAGCCGCATCCGCGGATACGGACGGGTATTGAATAATTATCCGCTCCGCCAACGTCGATAAATCACTAAACATAAATGATTTTTTTTTTTAGCTTAATATTAAGATTTTTCAATCCAATTGATTATCAAAGTACAAAAAATAAATAAATATAATGACAATGTTTAATTTTGAGCAATCAGCATGCGTTTGGTAAACTTTCAATTTTGCAAAATAATAAATTAGTATATTTAATTATATTAAAATACACACAATCTAAGTTATAATCGTGAAAAAAAAGCGAATGGGTAATTTTCGGATGTGGATATGCATATATCCGCATATGTTTTCTCGGATATCGGATATTTATCCGCTTTCCGAATGCGGATGCGGACCAATTTCGGATTTTTCGGGTATCTATTGACAGCTCTACGCAAAAAAAGGAGAGAGGAGAGAGTACAAGTGAGTTGTCTAATTTTGAGCGAAGAAGTGGTTCGGTTTATATTAAATTTCACGGTATTGCATTGTCCAGTTTTAATTTTGCATAAGGACTCCAAACAATATAATAAAAATACCATCACGCTTAGTGTTCTAGCATGGCTCTAAAATATACATGTGTTAACAAAATCGAGTAACTACATATCGATTTTCAAACACTCTAATTCATTGAAAATAATTTACTATTTTTCACATTCAAATAGAATTTTATATAAGCTCAAATCAGCTTTGGCTTTATTTTAAACTCAAGATTCCAATTTTCAAGTTGATTCAATATTCGATTTCTCTTTATTAAATTTTATTCAAGTCATTAAATTCCAAAACTAATCGTTTTAATATTTAAATTAGTTAAATATTCCTGTATTAAAAATTCGGGTTGTTACAGTTGCTTTGGCTATGGATACTATTAAGGGAAAAGCCCGTTTCGCTAAGCGACATGGTCTCATTAGGTATTTGTTTACTTGAGTTATCATATTATAATTCATACCAGACTATTTTATTTGATCCAAATTTTTTGTTTTTCCCCTATAACTATCAAGTGCTTGGTTGAGCGATTTGAGGGTAACTTTTAGGTTTTTTCTTTTTTTCTTTTTTGGGAATAAAGCTAGTGGAGATGTGTAGGGGTATCGCTAGCTATCTTAGGAGCTTATTTTGGATTTCGTTGCGTTCTTGAACTTATGTTGATATTGTAATGATTGTTGTTATGAATAGTTTGATCACTCTAGGGCATCTTCATGTGTCGCTCTTGAAGTATCTCGTATATATATTTATTAGGAAGCTGGGAATTCCTGATAAATATTACGAGGTTATGTAATACTTGAATGTGAAATGTTAAAAGCTATTTTGAAAATTTTTAAATTTTGTCTCATGTTCGTATGCTATTGGTATTGATATCTTTAACATGTCAATGTTCGATTGTTGGGAATTTAGATGACTGCGCCACTTGTAGCATTTAGTTTCAGGCCTTGGAATTACGGACGTTTAGTATCCGAGCAAAAGGCTATGCAATATTAAAAAGACGTTAAACTTTAAAAAGGTTTTGAAACATAATCCTAATGAACCAAAGGAGAAATCAGGTTATAGTAATGTACTGGTAGTGGTATCATTTGCGTTTGTAGGTTCTATCACTATTCTAATAATTGAGTTCAGCCTTTCACATTTAATTTTAATCGCATCTTCATTAATATTATCTTAGTTCAAAGTTAATATTTTAAATAATAAATAAATCTCTTGTCATTCTCTACTTATTAATGCACAATATATTAAAGGATGATGAACATTTTTATTCTATTATTTTAGTCTAGGGTACTACATATATTTTAGTTTATTGATGTAACCTTATGATTTATGATTAAACCGCTAATCTTATCCACTCACCATTTCAATCTTTTGTTTATGTATGTCTGATTTTCATATTGATTACAATGACTCGACCAACAATTTGAATTCTGAAATCATTTTGTGATATTCGGTTTGTTTTTCTAAGTCAACATGAAACTACATATATTTTTGTTTTTTGATGTAACCTTTAGATTTATGATTAAATTGTTAATCTTATCCACTCATCATTTTCAATCCTTTGTTTGTATATGTCTGATTTTCATATTGATTACAATGACTCAACCAACAATTTGAATTATGAAATCATTTTATGATCTTTAGTTTGTTTTTCTAAGTTAACATGAAACTGCATATATTTTAGTTTTTTGATGTAACCTTTTGATTTGTGATTAAATTGCAAATCTTATCCACTCATCATTTTCAATCTTTTATTTGTATATGTCTGGTTTTCATATTGATTACAATGACTCGACCAACAATTTGAATTCTGAAATCAATTTGTGATCTTTGGTTTGTCTTTCTAAATCAACTTGAAACTATTGTGGTTTTATAGGATTTTTAGTTTTATATTAATTTGTTTATTACTAACTGCTCCAAAGAATGATGCATGTGTTTGATTATATTTTTGAGAATGTCGATTACTAATAGTGGTTCAGTTGGATATTCACATAGATTTTCAATTGAAACCTACTATGTGGTATATTATATATTTATACTGTGCCAACAGGAACCAAAGTTCATTGTCATTTATGTAAGACAACCAATGATTAAGAGTACAATATTTTTTTCCGTTATGCATTCAACCAATCGTTTCTTTGTCACATTTTTTAATATAAAATCACATCTTTAAATGATTTAATGTAAAACTTTTATTCTCAGAGGAAAACATTCTAAATATAATTTCTTTAAAGTTTATTTAATGCGTACATAAATATAGAGGAAGCCTGCAAAATTTCATGGAAAGAAATGAATGTGATATTTATTGAAAAAAAGAAATTTTATTGATATAACCAAGGGTAAATTATAGAGATATAACAAATAAATAAATTAAACAAACTGAATACAAACTTGCATGACAAATTGTAAAATAAATATAAAAAGGTTCAATCACTGAGAATAAAAATTTTATTTTTGAGTTTCAAAATAGACGATGAGGAAAAATAGTTGGGACATTAATATTATATTAGTGGATTATCTTAAGTTGTTTGGTTGTTTATGCATAAGTTTGATGTGCCAAAACTTTGGGCTTCTTATATCTTTTGAAACATATGCTAAACAAATTTGTTGGTTTGCAAATAATTATCTTAATCATAATTACATTTCTAATTATTGAAAATGTTGTGCTTGACTTTGATCATTAATATAACTTTATGAGATGAAGATGACAAACTCAACTTCAAAGTAAAACAACAATGGTTGTAAACATTGTTGTAAACTTGAATTTATATACAGATTTTTTTATAGTATCTGCAAAACATTAATCTTTTGGTTTAGTTTATCAAATATTGTATACTAAACGTCATGTATACATTCATCATTTCCTTTTTTGTTTTAGGGTTTAATGACATTGTAGACATAAAATTTTACATGTTGATTTTGCTTCCTTTTCCACTTTTCATTATTTCAACATCATAATTGACTGTAAATTACTTTAGTTCGTCCAAGATTCTTTAACTCTAACAATTTGAGTTTATTTCAGTTGTTCAAAATTTTACGTATGTCGAAAAGCTTTTATAAGGTATGGTTATTGTTTACCAAAATTTTGTTTTCAATAATTTTAATTTTATATATGTTATATGATAATAGTTACTTAGGACTTCAACAAATTTTGATGAGCAAGAAAAAACGTGTATTAAATATTTAAATGAAGATCGTGATTATTAAGTTAGCTAATCAAATTCTATCTATGATATTAATTTTATATAGAAATTAGATACGTCAGGAAGAAACTTTTGAAATGTATATGCATTAAAAGATACATGAACTTGGAAAATGATAGCGTCTTCATATCCTATTTTTAATTTGAAGGCTTGCTGCTTATAAAGAAAACGACTCTTGAAATTTTAACTAATATTTATGGAATGATACGTAAAATGCATTTTAGGAAATGCATATTTTATTTGTGCGAATGATTTTATTCATACGACCATATTGAAGATCCCTCCTTAAAATTCAACATTCAACGTACCCAAATTCAGTACACATAAGGGACGAAGCCAGAAATTCGTCCGGGGAGGGGGGGGGGCAATTTTTTTTTTGTACAAATGTACCCTCGGTTTGTTTTAATTTTAACCTATAAAATTTCATGTTAACAGGTTTTAGACAAAAACATTGTATAAATATCAGTAAAAACGCCTTAAAATAGTCATTTTTGTGTTACAAAGCTTATACGGACAATTTTTTTTTCTAAAAATATTTTAAAATTAAGGTGGGGGGGGGGGGGGAGGGGGGGTCGTGGCCCCCCTCTGGCTTCGTCCTTGGTACACATCTCCCCTGATTTCACGGGGAAAACACAGATTCCTATTGCACTAGTTAATTTTGTATAGTTTTTATCCAATCAAGTTTTTCTATTACAGTTTCAAACGGGGTATTATTTTTGTCAAACGTTGTGAGCTGGCTCTATTGTAGAATGAACGTCACGCAAATCTGTTTCTTGCTCCTATGCACACGATCCAATCAATGAATCAACAGACTTACGTTAGACTGATGTATATCTTTATAAAATTTGACCTGCAGTCCACTGTCTGTAAAAAGAATTATGAAGCATAATAGAGCATTCCAAAGAGCTAGTTTGAAATGGTTAATTTCAATCCGACTGACCCCTAATCTATCCTAATGCAAAGAAGAAGAAAAATAACCTTCTTGATAAACTTTCTTTTAACCGGCTAAGAGAATATAAAAAAAAACTGTCTAAACAGACTATTTTTTAATCTGTTGAGAAATTATTATAATATGTTAACCAGTCGAAAGAATGCTGATTAATATTATTACTTTGTCAACCTTTAGAATTGCAAAAGCAATCATGATGAGTGCAATTGAGCACTTGTTGAGGTTGGTTGCCTCCCAACCCAACTCTATATTGGAAATGTTTTGCAAAGTAATAGGAAAATAAAAAAGAACAAATAAATATAAGACAAGCGCAAACAAGTTGTTGAAAAGTAAACTTATTAGGTTATTAATGAATATTCAAAAATTTTGAAATTTGTCTGAATTTGAAAATGGACAAATGTTCAATTTCCAGAAGAACGGATGCGAATATAGACGCATCTGCATCTGAAATTATCTGATCATTCTTTTCCATGATCACGGTTTAAATTATGTATATTTTAACATAATGAATTATACTAATTTATTATTTATTTATTTTTATAAATTAGTATATTTTATCATTTTAAAATACATACAATTTAAACCGTGATCATGAAAAAGAATGATCAGATAATTTCACATACAGATATGTCTATATTATACTAAAAGAAATGTACTAAAAAAAGGAATATACTAATTTATTATTCTGTTAAGTTTAAAATTTATATTACACTTACTAAACACATATTAATTGCTCAACACTATTTAAGTTATCATAATGTTTGTTTATTTTTAACATTTTAATAATTAATTGAATTGATTTTTTTATATTAAACTAAAATTTTCTATTTATTTCCATTGATTTATAGATTGTTGACAGAATGAATAGTTATCCTAAATCTGTTCATATCCATTGATGCATATACCTGATATCTGAAAATTATTTCTGATGGGAATGCGGATATGGCTAGGGCCGTTAACGAGTACTCGAATAATCCGAAATCCGTCTGTATTTGTATTTAAAAATACAAGAAATATCGAATATTCGAAAATCGGATAGGATATCCGATATCCAAAAACCTTTACACATACGAATACGAATATAACATTATCTGTATCCAAAAAATATCCATTCGTCATAGAATCAAATATCCATTCGTCATGGAATCAAATATCCATTTTTATTTTCAAATTATACTTAACTCTTAAACTTTAAACAATTATAAATCAGTTTAAATAACCATGAAATCGTGTATTATTTTCAGCCATCGATACGAGAAAATCATCTTTAACTTGACGGATGTGGGTATTTTTCGAATATCCATATCCATCTATCCTGTTTAACTTGATGGATGCATATATTTTTGAGTAATTTTTGGATATCCGTATTCGCCTAAACTGATACCTATATTTTCAGATAATAGAAATTATCTACGTATGTGAATACAATGTTGCTTTTGAAATATCCACGGATAGCGGATATAGACACAAATGCGAATTTTGTTTTTTCGGACACGGATGTAGATACATCACTATCTGCATTTGTTTACAATCATAGATTATCGACATTCGACAGTATCCGCTGATAGCCCTAAAACTTACTTTGTCTTTATCGACTATTTTGTTTATGTAAATAATTCAAATTCTTGTACGTTATAACAAGTTATATACTTATATCACGTAACAATAACACATGTCATGTTCTAACATGCCATTCCTTATTCCTTCTTGTCTAATTAATATCTGATTTGGGACTTTTAATCGAATTAATTGAAATACAATCGATGGTTTAATATCCGTGATAGATAAATATCAGCATCTACCAATTGATTAAAAAGCAACCGGCCATTAAATGATTTTGCGTGCAGCACTACACAACCAGCTGTACAGTATCTTTCTTTTACGGATGCTTTGTATAAACTACAAAATACCATGAATTGTGTGTATCCGTCCATTCCTCCTCTATATTTACTAGCGCACAAATAAATCGCCAGTCAAGGATGTTCCATTTTCAACTTTAGTAGCTAACATGTTCGCAACCAACAAACGATTCATATCGAAAACCACCATAAATTCACAAAATTTTGCATATGTTTACAAAATACAGCGGATCTTGTCCCTAAAAAAAAAAAAAAAAAAAAAAAAAAAAAAAAAAAAAAAAAAAAAAAAAAAAAAAAAAAAAAAAACCGAAGCTCGTGATTTTGATGAAAATATGACCTCAATTTCAACCCCAAACCTCAAGCAAAAAGCATTGTCTTATGTTTAAAATCGGATATTTTCCTTTGTTTTAAAACAGATTTGAAACATTAATTTGAAATTTGTATTCATCACCAAATCATAAATTTTATTGCATTTTTCAACTATATTTATGTCAGTGATTTGGTAAAGCATTAGTGATATAGGCTTTCGCGCTTACACATAGGGGTGAACGGTCGATTGGTTCGGTCAGTTTTAAAATAAAAAACTCAAGTTGTATTGAAATCGAATTTTTTTTTCAAATCGAACCAAAATAGTTTTGTTTTCTTTAATGACCGATGAACATATTTTATAATTAACTAGTTTTGATAAATTATTTTAACTTAAAAATCCAAGTTGTATTCAAACACCATAGCTTATAAATCACAATTTAAAAGTATTTATAAGCTACCATTCGAAACCCTATTAAGAAATTTCAAAATAAAACCCTTTGAAAGGGCTAAGAACGAAGGGGAAATAAAACTATATTTATTAGATATAAATGTTGACATTTTTCAAAATTAAATCAAGCGTTTCTTTCGTATTTATTATTAAGGTAATGTATGAATATGGCTGAAACTAATTTTGGCAAATAGAAGATAATAGTGACTATAGAAAATTAATTCATAAAATGATTGACCTCCTCATCAACTATTTACTTGATATCGCTACTCCGGTTTCGGCTGGTCTCCACCCTTGCCTTCTCTTTTTCTAAGCTTTTCTCGTCTTTCTAAGAGCTGTACGCCTGTACACAGTACATGTAGAGAAGAGAGGGTGAAGGATTGAATTGGTAATCTTTCTTTATTAACTTCACCGTTGGTTCTCTTTGTGATGCATCTATCCAGTTCAAAATCTTAATAACGAACCGGATAGATCTTTGCAAAGTTTTGTTTTTTTCTTGAAGATCGATAGACGGGTCTTCTCAATTTCAGTTTCATCGTATAGTTCTACGGATATCATCCAATTTTGATAAAGTATAGTCAGATTGTATTTTTCTTACTCTAATATTGCCTGGATCTTCATGTCAGATTGAAGTATTGACAGAGTGATACTGTATTGGGCAACGAAGTTGGAAAATGGGGAGAAAAAACAAGTTCATCAGTGCTGTGAAGAAGGTCTTCAGCCCTGAATCTAAAGGAAAGAAAGCAAAAGAGAAGAAAATTCAGGTTGATAAATAATTCTCTACAAACTTGTTTGATCACTTAAATTTGATAATTGACTATTAAGTTGTCCCACTTATGTAGAGCAATCACCAATCATCAAATAAATTGGGTGGTATTGGGCAGTTCAAAGATTCAGATCCATCCTCTTCCGTGTCATTAGAAACCAATGTAGTCAATGTACCTGCTACTAATAATAGTCATCCCCAAATTACGGAGACTGAACATGTCGATCATTCTTATGCCGAGGAGGTTGAATTTGAAACTGTGGCAGAGACAAGTGCTTCTCGTGCTGAAGCAGTTAATGTTGTGAATCAAGCTAGATATGCTGGTAAATCAGTTGAAGAGATTGCAGCAATTAAGATCCAGACTGCTTTTAGAGGATATCTGGTATGTGGTGGATATCTTATGAATTATGTTTTGACCCATAGGTTACCTTTGGCAGCTTAAAGCCTTAAACTAGGATGTCTAAGAACTTCTTCAGGAGCGTACTCCTATTTAGAGAAAATTTCAAAGTTGCACTTTCAAACACGATTAGCATAGACTGTTCCCAAGTACAATTATTCTGGTGTTCACCTCTTATTGTACTTTGACAGCTTCATTGGCTTATATGTAAGCTGATTTATAATGAGTTTTTAAACTTACTTTTTAGCAAGAGCTTGTCTCCCATTCTTTTGGTGTTATCCATCCAAGAGCTAGGACCTTTGTAACGAGGATTAAGCATTTTCGACTGTCACTGTCTAGTTGATCAATAGCTCCAAATTTTCTCCATTGTTGTCTTCAGAATTTCCTTTGTCATCTACTGATTTTCACATTGTTTCAAATCATTTTATATTTCAAGATTTGTATCACAAATTATAACATTCTGCATTAATCATTATTCTCGATCAAAATGATCACATTCTCATTTGTGTGTTTTACCACTCATTTTTAGACTTGATATTAGCGTTTGACATCTCCATGTGTATTCTTACTTCCGCAGACCTTCGTCACTTAATATTTTTCTTTGAAGTCCTCAAGCTTCATCCTATCAAAGCTTTACCTTAATCTAATTTCTTAAATGACCATTTTTTTGTAAGTTTCTTATTTATAAAACTAGCTTGCAAATTTATCCTAAGCACAATTCTTTTGACATTAAAGCTGCACAAAGATATCAGCCCTCCCCCCCCCCCCCCCCTCTCCCCCTCTCTATATATATACAGACACACACACATACATACATATACTATATATACACATGTGTGCGCGTCTGTAGTCGATATTTGATTATCATATATATGGTGTTATATAATATTTGATAACATAGTTACTTTATTGGACAGATCTAATTTTTGTTCTAAATTATTAACTTTTTCCTTGTTTATTTTTGATATGTTAAATAATGATTGTGCTATCAAAATTTGCATAGTTAAATGACATAAATTTTGGATCTGATATGTTTCCAAATGTGCTTTTTCATTAATGAGCATTTCAATCTCGTTTTCCTTGTGGTTTGTTTGAGCTTTGGAGATGTTTTTATTGTCCAATGTTTAGCTTTGAGATGCCCAAGCTATTTTCCACAAAACGTTTTAATTAGCGTATAGCTAGGGGATGCAATTAGACCCGACCTGAAGGATCAACACCCGGCCCGACAGGTCTCGATTCTAGGTGTATCGGGTTTTTCCGGGTCTAAACTATACATTTCAAAATTTTGGACCCTGTCCGACCTGAGCTTCGAGTCGGGTCGGGTCGGATTCGGTAATAACACCAAAAATACATATATTTCAATGTTTTTAGGTTGGGTCTTTCGGGTCGGGTTAGTTGGGTTGGGTTTGGTCGGGTCTTTATTTTATTTTTCATCACCTAGACCCGACCTGAGATCCATTATGCTCGATTTGGATCCAGATATACGAAGAGGAAATCAGGCGAAGATATACTAGTATTCATAACATCAGGGTCATAGAGCACTCCACGACTTGTCGACTAGTCTTCTAGACGGTAGTGGCTCGACTTGGCGTCGTTATAACCTTGATTGTGAGTTACATCATTCTAAACCTAACAAAATTCTATAAATGTTCAATCCACATTTAGATGATCATTATGTAAAATTTGCGTTCATTCCGACGTTTGTACCATGATATGTTTGATGTTTCAAAGACAATGATCGGCTATCACTCATTTTTCTACACCTCAAATCCACCTTTATTTCAACCACATGTTCCTTATATTAATTAAATAATACATCTCTCTTGTCACCTCGGGAGAGGGATTGTATATTATTTAATTCGGAACATACGGTTGAAATCAAGAAGATTTGAGGTATAGTTAATCCTAATCCCCAAGTACATATACAATGGAAGCGCTCATCTAGAGAACTACATTATTTTAAATATAATAAAGTTTTGTAGATGATCAATTCATATATAGAGGATCATCTATATAAAATTTGCACTCATTTCTATATTTGCAGCCTTTTCAAAATCTAAACTCGAATATTCACCATTCAAATATTTATTTGAACCGTTAACAAGAATCTCATTTACTTGTATACAATAATAGTCGGAAAATGATGAGCTGATTTTTAATTTGTTAAAAAAATTATTATGTGAAATTTTATGATACAAGCATATAGGTTGGTCAACAACCATATGAGGTGGTTGACAACTACTACCAAAAATCATGTGCAGAAGTTTTCATTTGTTTCCTACATATATCACAAAAAGGTCAGAAATTTATGTGTGGAAAGATATAAAACCGCTGTGCTGCTCTTCAAAGAGTCCATAACCGTACTACAAACAAAAAAATAAGCTATTACCATAAAAAGAAAACTATTGTCATCAATCAACATTATTATCTTCTTATTTGTTTGCTATTATGGTAAATAGTTTGTTTAAAACAACAATTAAGGCGTGCCACGCTTTTAACAACTGGTAATACGGTTGTACCATTACTAAGCCTTAGAAAATCATAGCAAAAAATTTCCTTTTGATGTACCCTTTGTATCCGATCAAAAATGTACTAAGAGCTTCGGGGAATAGGTTTTGAAGGCTCTGATAAGAGAGAGTGCGTGTGTGTGTGTGTATAGGATTAGCTACACGTAAAATCCTCCAGATTTTAACCATATGCTCCAAATTAAATAATATACATCCACTCTCCTGCGGTGATGAGAAAGAAGATATATCATTTTATTGATATAAGAAACATGTGGTTGAAATCAAGGTGGATTTGAGGTGTAGCAAAAATGAGTTGTACATAATTTCAAGGCTGATCATTCTACAACCCTCTCAGCTGGTTCATCTAATTTGAAATACCAAAATCCAAATTACTGTCTATGCTTAACCACTTAAGATTTTGTCTCCCCCAAGTTTACCCCAAATTGAACAAAATATTGTTTCTTGATGATGATATAGCAGTATAGCGTTTCAAAAAGGAAAAAAAAAAAAAAAAAAAGAAATAGAAAAAAAAGACAGGTCTAGATTCTTGGGGATAAAGGGAAGGATATGATGAGTTTAGAACAGAACATGGAAATAGTTTGGGTCTTTGGTGTGCGGAAAATGGTATTCAGCTGTAAAATTGGATATTATTGTCCCTGTCATTATAGACGAATAAATTTCATCTCAATGATGATGCCAAAGCTTATGATTGTAATGATTTCTCCTTTGAGACATTAGCAAGTTTAGGTATTATGTAATATACTATGTGGCAAGTGAGTTCGACCCTGCAAGACGAGACTCGAACCCATAATCTCTTGCATCATGTCCAACTGTCCTAACCAGTTTGGACAAGAGCAATTGTCAACTCTTAATTATTTTTATTAGTTCATTATTTATTTTGAAGGCAAGGAGAGCACTTAGAGCATTGAGAGGCCTAGGCAGGTTGAAGTCTCTAGTCCATAGCAGTGCTTGCAAACGTCAAACAACAACAACCTTACGCTACATGCAAACACTTGCAAGGGTTCAATCACAAATTCGCTCAAGAAGGATGAGAATGTCTGAAGAAAATTTGGCTCTTCAGCGTCAGCTTTTACTCAAACGTGAAAAGGAACTTGAGACTTTGAGGGTATGTACTAGTTCATTATTGATATGATAGCAATTTTGTTCGGTTAGAATCGCTTTTCAGCTCATGGTGAGATGAAGTAAAATTTAGCCACTATATAACATTACTATCTTCTTGAATTATTTAACTTGAAAATCTAGCATTGACAGTTTATTAACAAAAACAGAACAAAAAGCTTGTCAACATTTTAGGCTTTCATTGCACAATGTTAGATATTATTAACCGTTCACCAGCAATACATGCTATGGATACATCAGAAATATAGGCAACTTTCCTACTCTTGATTGGTAGTTTCTCAATCATCCTAGAATATAAATTTGAAACATCTTAATAGTTGCAGTGGTAGCCCTTCACAATTCAATTTTAAGCTTATTTATCAAGGATATAAAGTTAATATGACAGAACCACATATGCTGATGAACCACACCGATGCTCCTTTCAAGTTGTGCAGTATTGTATGCTTTGCTATACTTGCTAGCTGGTAAAACTGTAGCGTATTATTCTTGTGGTAATTAATTCTATTATGAGGGCCTATAATTTTAGTTGGAAGGGAGCTCAATTAGGCCAATACACATACATGGATGGTCAATAGCTTATGATTCTGAAATACTTGATCAGAGAGTTTATGCTGCAATATATTCTGTACGAAAATGTCATTGTATTTTTGGTCAAGTTCCGTTCTTATTGTCTGGTGTTCATACTCTATATCTGGATGACGTCTTAAAACTCTTTATGTGACCCATTGTGTCCGTTATGTCTGTATATATTTTTATTTTTTCAATTTAGACACCTCACTATATCTGTAATCCTTTAAAACAACAAATTCCCAATGTAGCTTGCCAACAATAATATGCTAGTTAAACTATAAACCCACATATTCAAGCTTCCTTTCTTTTTCACAATAGATGGGAGACGAATGGGATGATAGTATACAATCGAAGGAACAAACGATGACAGGTCTGATGAAAAAACAAGAAGCATGCATAAGAAGAGAGCGTGCCCTTGCTTATGCATTTGCCCATCAGGTACTACTTTCAGGGTAGATCTACATCGTCGTATTATCTTAATCTTAAAATTGGTGTCTAAAGTCATTGCAATCAGGGTAAAAACGCATCCAAATCTGGAAACCCAATGTTCATAGATCCAAACAACGTGCAATGGGGGTGGAGCTGGGTAGAGCGCTGGATGTCTGCACGACCATGGGAAGCCCGAACCTCAACCGACAAACACAGCGACCATGCCTCTACAAAAAGCATGTCTCCCTCCCTTCACAGCAGCAACTTGATAGCAAAATCCTATGCAAATCGCGAAACATTAGTCAACAACAAAACTTCTCCTAAATCCTCTAAGCCATTGCGATATTCCAATCCAGATGAAGATGACAATAAGAGCATGATGAGCATCAGATCAGAGAAAAATAGAAGACACAGTGTTGCAGGGTCGTCTAATGGAGATGACGAAAGCATGGGTAGCATGTCTTCGGTACCTAGTTATATGGCTTCTACCAAATCAGCTAAGGCAAGATCTCGGTTCTCGAGCCCGAATAGTGAAGCAGTGGTTATTGAAGGGATAGAGAAAGTTGGAGGCGGGTCTATGGTTAAGAAGAAATTGACTTATCCTACTTCCGCGGCTAAAGTTCCAAGGAGGCACTCTGACCCACCCAAGGTTGATCTTGCTAAGGTGAAAATATAGCTGATTTCGTTGTTGATTAAGGAATTTGATTACTGAATGTTGTATTAAAATTTATTTGGAGCTTGAAAGCATAGGTTGTTGGTTTGCTGGTGTGATTATTTTATTTGTTTGATTGTTTATGATTTGTAATATGAGTAAGGATGAGAAGTTGGTTTATATTCAACTTTATATGTTGCTAAATATAAAGAGATGTATATTTTCATCATGCTTTATTTGAGTGTGCCAGCCCAGTGCTACGGATTAGAACTTCGGTTAACCGATTGAAATGATCTGGTTTTTTGTGTGCTTCAGTCAGAGTGGACAAAGGTTTTATTTCAGTTTCAAAGGTCTTGTTATCCACAATGTCTTCGACTGAGTCATGCTTTGTTGCTTTATTGGTTTCTTGGGAACGTTTTGACGTTTTGTTCACCTCTAAGGCAAAATACGAACGCGTTTGCTGTTTAGTGGGACGAAAGCCAGGTAGTTTTGAAAAATATTTTGAGCAATTTCTTTAAAAATAAAAATAAATAAATGAATAAAAATAAAAAGAAAGAAAGAAAGAAAGAAAGAAAGAATACCAGACTGCACATAAATAGATGTATCTTGCATCTTTGATCGCATGGCGAGTAAGATTCAAATTATACTAAAGTGACATGTAGTTCCAAACTCTATGTTTGATATCAAACCACACAAATCATTTTTAGTTTACATTATAATAAGCTCGTGCGTTACTATCTATGTACGTGTATCAAAATTTAGTGAATACCTTAAAATTGTCCTAAATTTCAAAGGAAATGATCACATTTCCACACCAAATGGATGAGTCAAGTATACTCATGTAAGGTATGTACTCCACTTCATATAAAGTATATATCTCTTTAGAAGCTTCTACTACCTCATACTCTAATCATTTTAAGGAATGCAAGTTTTTTTTATACCATATTATACTCGTATATCACTTCACAACTTATTATTATTCATTGAATCTAGTTTTTGGAATTTTCAATCATTAAGTCCGATTACTGTTGTGCATGACGTATTAGCCTAAGGAAATGGTTCTATTCTTTTAGAATTTTTAAAGACTTTCTCTCTTTCCAGTCCTTTCGTCAAAGTAGCCGCCAAATTTTTATTATTGTGAATATAATTCACTCTAACAACACCTAAAGATTGAACTCTCTTGTAATGTTGTTCTTATGAAGCATCTATCGTCTATAACCATTGCAGTGACGGTACTGAACATTGGCAATAGTCGCGGTACTATCTGGATCAAACACAACTAGCATTGGTTTTCCATTAAGAAACCTCAACTAATAGATATCTTATGCAACATGTTTCTTCACTAGCTGTTGCTATGCTATCATCTTAGACTTCATACTGGGCTAAGCCAAAAAAGTCTATTTTTGGATTTTTCAAAGAAATAGCCCTACCATTTATGCAAAAAATATAACCACTAATTTTTTTGAGTCATCAAGTAAGGTATTCTACTTTTCACCGGTGTATCCTTCAAGAGCTATCAGATACTTTTCACAGAGCAACCAAAAAGTTCTTTGGTTCATTTTAGTATATCATTACTCTTTCACAGCACGCCAATGCTCAATTCTAAGTTTACTAGTAAATCTGCATAATAATCTCATGACATATGTTTCGTTGGGTCTGCTACAATCAATGGCATACCGAAGACTGCTCGCATTGTCAGACTGTCTTACACCCATCAGAATTTTTAAATAGTTTTAAACTTGGCTCATGTGATGTACAAGCATGTTCACAGTAAAAGAAGTTGTATGTCTTTAATATTTTCTCTATATAATGAGGCCGATTCATAGAGAAAATTTGCTAATTTAAACCAATTTCAGAAAAATAACGCAAATAGCCATCATTATCATCTCCTACTTAATTTTAACTTTACCAAAAAATAACCTATGCAAAATTATAGCTCTAAATTCAATTTTCTAGTAGATTCACATCAAAATTTAATCAATTCTCTTATAATCTACACAAATTAGTGTTAATTTTGAGACATGTTTTTCATTGCAAGGTAATAGAGTTGCTTACAGTGTTCAATAATTTTGTTTATCTTGGACTAGTTTTATTTTCTGCAATATGTTTGTGTAACTTTATTTGAATTTAGACATGGAAGATCTGTATACTGACAATGAGACGACGGTGAAACATTACGATGAATTTGAGCCCGTATATGTATTGGGAAGGATACACAAATTGATGATGACGTTGACTATATTCGAGAGACTAAGTTTGATTTGTTGCCTCATCAATTTCACTTTAGAGTATCAACGATAAATGCTCGGTTATACAAAGCTGTAGCGAACCAAAAACCAGGTAAACAAATTTGCATTGATAGAAATATATTTGTGCGTCAACATCCTGTTTTTACTACTATTCCAAACAGGTCTTATCCAATTTGTCAATATAGAGATGTGTGTGTAGTCGTCATTTGAAAAAATAAAAAATAATGTAAGGCATTGATTTTATGAATATATTTGGTATAATGTGTTATATAACCTCATACAAGTTCACTGTTGTAACTATTTTAAATGGATTGATCTTCTAGAGGTTGGATGCCAAGATTTACATAGTTGCAAGCCAAAATAAAACGTTCCTATGTATATATTAGTAGATGTATGTTTATATATGGTTGATTATGTATTAGTGAAACTAATGAAATTTATGTTGTTTATTTTCATGTAAGCGTTGAACGCTTGTTTAGTTTGTATAATATTTGTTCTTGGTTTTATGCAATTTGATGTATCTATTAGTTTGTAGTTGTTGTTTGTAGAGTTTAGAGGTTATTGATTTGCCTCTTCCTTTCCAACACCTCAAAGTAGTTATTTTGTCACCTTTTCCACTAAATTATAGTATGGCTAGCACATCATACAATAAAGAAGATATATGTATGATTTTCTTCATCAATTGCTTTTTTTCCCGTAAATCTAGAGTTATGTACATATGTTTACTTACAACAATTCTAACCGAACGTATTGTTGATTACCATGGTAGAGCTTAATGAAGTTTATAGATGTGATTGTCAAAAAACCCTTAATTTTTTTTTGGTTATGCAAATCGATGGTAGTGTACATACGATTTTGACCAAAATTAGGGTTTTTTCATGAGCAATTATGTTGTAGGATACGTAGAGATGGAGCCCAGTCCAGTACATTGTAGTGTTTTGTATTTTCAGCATATGCATCGCACTTCCAATGAACAATGGATGATGGTAACTTTATTGAACTTGAATTTGGTTATCTTATCGTTAATAAAAATGTGTTCATAGTAACTTATATTCATTGTTGAACAACGAGAAGGTCCAGACCAGTCCATTGACTACCCAACTTCATTGAAGAAAGTAACTTCGCAACATCCTAGAGTTTCTGTAATGACTCGCCTTTTTTTCCAGTTTTCGCCGGTAATTAAGCAAACTTAAACCATTCATAAAGAAGGATTGTTAGGGGTACTTACACATTTGCACAAAAGTAAAAGAACTTTTCCATTATCACTACAATAATACTACATCATAGGTACAAGAGATACATCAGAGTACATCGATTACACAGCGGAAAAGATATTAAACCCAGCGGAAGAATATGAATGCTCCAAGATATAATAGCTCCAGCTAAAACCAGAATCCTGCTCTAACCATCTCCAATGCTAAATATGCAAATTAAACTAGTAGGCTGCCCATGTGGAAAATTATGGGCACCCAGAGTTTAGGTGTAGGAACAATAAACTTCAGGTCAGTCATAGGACTGGTGTGAGAACTCAAAACAGTTGCTTTTAGGGTTTATTTTAAAGTTAGGCAATTCATCGGACCACGTCGCTAACGCAGAACGGGTTTACTCTATGTGAATACCAGTGCATAGAAATTCACAATGAGTTTTAGAAAATGAAACTAACATAAGGTCTCGTGGTACAAACACAATGCAAACACACACATGAGCAAAGTTTCTCTCCTTATGATAGTCAAAAAATACCTTTTTACATGAAAATCCTCTTCCATATTATTATTAGTGCATAGTGTGAAAAACCTTCTAAAAATAAATATATTAGACTAGCCAGCATAATGCTCGATCCCATTATACTGACATAATTCTGCCAGTAACTAGTAGGCAATACAAATAAAACCATATGGACTTGTAGTGGAGATTGGGTTCCCAACAATGATCAGGCAAAGGAACTTCCTTACCGAACCAAAATTTGAACATCTCTAAAGGGATGTCCGAGGATCAACTGATGCTCCTCATGCCAACACAAGGCCGGGTTACCTTTGTAACTAGGTAACTTAGAGTACGTCATCTCTCGGTCGTTACCAACCTTTTTGAGCGTGCACCAACAACAACCACAAAAGTAGATGTTTTCCACATAGGTTAATACCTAGGCTTTATACCATGGTACACCTTTTATCTAGAAGGAGACAACACCCCATAACCCTGCTGCATTTCTTCTTATTTTGGCCATTTACCGAGGTGTGAGGCTTGTCGAGGTCATGATATACACAAAGCTATGCTTTAATAAGCCATGTTTTGATCGTCCACAGCTCATCACATAACTTAATTATGCCACATTGTCCATTCACAACGCATCACTGATTTCCATCAATGCATGACCTTTAAACTCATACGTCTTAGAGAAGGGTGTTAAGCTAAGAGAATAAATTCTCCGCCGCCAAGCAGATATATATATATATATATATATATATATATATATAATTAACAGAAATCAGTGCTACACAGTCAATTACAATGTCAGACACACAATCCATACATGTCCGTTCTGGGTCTGAAAGAAACGACAATCCGGAATCCCTTCACATACATTCGGACTTCTTGCCACTTAACTGATATAAAATCCATCTGCAAATGGGAGCTACCCATTTGAGACACTCAGCAAGTCGTCCTCTATGAAGGGTCCCGGTCTTCAATACCGTCTTCCATATCTTCAATTGCTCCACAACGTCGTATCATTACTTGGAAATGTTTTCGGACATAAATCTGATCCCGGTCTTTTCAAATAATAAGAGCAATTTTAAATTGCAATTACGGATCACATAGGCTTTCGAGAAAATCTACTTCCATCTTTATTAAAATACTCTTTAATCCCATTCTCGAATTATCTTTAACGAAAATCCATATTTTAATTTTTCTCCTTTAAAACACATCCTTTAAATCAAAGATAATCTGGCCTCAAAACCTCAACTAACTTTTCGTTTGATAACACGTTGTCCAAATCCAGTTTCTTTTGAAAATCTTTAATCCATATTTCAATCATTTCATCCATAGTATCCAATTTAAATGATTTCCCAACATTCAATTGTTTAATCTTAACTAAAAGATTATACTTCCTTCGCAACTCCATACTTTTAATTTCCCCAAATCAAAGAATTGATTAAATCCCCAAATTACGATACGAATATCCACAACTCAATCTCATTGGGTTTCAAGAATGATATTATTGAAGATACCATTCACGACAAAACCCAAATCAATCGATATTGAAAATAAGTTACACAAAAATTGTATCTACTTATATCAATTCTCATAATCAAAGAATACTATAGAGGAATGATGATAATAATATTTCTCAAATTCCTCAAATAGTATACGTTTACACCACGGAATTTCATATCAAATATCTGAAGATTATTTCTATCCAACTTATCTCAAACAAATTGGGAAATCCTTATCTTAGTTTGAAATTTTATCAAACCCATTGATATTGGATCTGGATAGAAATACCATCAACTTATTCTCAATATTAATCTCTATATCCAACTCATATTATAAGAGGAATAACGGTAAAATACCTTCTAAATTCCTTGAATAGTAAGAGTCATCATCTACTGAATCAATATCAAACATCCGAAAATTTATCTCCAGCCATTTCCAATTATTTAAAATTGAAAAACCCATTTTAATTCAAATAAATCATTTTAAATTCAATTTAAAATATTTTTAATACTTTTAAACCTTTGAAAACATTTCACAAATCATTTAAAAATGATTACTTATAATTCAGAAAACAATTTACGAGTTAAAACTTTCAAAACAGATCATTTCAAAAGAATTGTTACCAAAAGCGTTGCAAAAACATTATAAAACAGCAATGTTAACTAGTTTGATCAAAATGTCGCTTTATCTTAGCCAAAGTTTTAAAATTTCCAATTCAAAGCACTTTTAAATAATTAATAATGATTTTACAAAAAAATCCTAAATTTTAAAATATTTAAATTAGTTGTTTACAGCTATTGCTGGCAAAGTGCACCTACAACGTTCTTTTTCCAAAATGGTTTTAAACATAACTTGAAAACTATAAGCCGAAATTAAAGTCTGCTTTCACTCATTTGGAAGCCCTTGTTAATAGAAATCAAACGTTTTCTGTTTCGTGGAAATCCGATTTAAATTGCAAAAGTTATAAGCGTTTAAAATTTGCAATTAAAATATGCGAACTACCGTTGTGCGATAAGCTCTATTTGGACCATAATATAATCTCATATAAAAATTATTCCGAACTGCTTCAAAATACTTTAGAAAACCATTATATACTTATATAAACCATTTTTAGATATTTTCTAGATAGGAAAACCAAATTTCACCTTTTCAAAACAAAATCGATTTCAGCGATTTATGACAAAATCTTGTTTTATCATCAAAAACCTATCTTAACCAAAACATTCCCTTTTTCGAAGACTATTCATATACATTTCTATTCCATTTTCAAATTATTTTAAATCTCGAGTTTGAAAATAAATTTCATACTCCAATTTCAATAATAACATTGCTTCCAATTACGAAAGGAGATTTGTCGATCACTAATGCAATACCATAATTGTCGTGTCATAGTGTGTGCGAAACAACATCAACAACCACTACAAACATCTATAGCAACCATCATCAACATTATTAAATAAACAATAACTGTGCACATGCTTTATAACACTAACGCTTAATAGTGTGTGTGTGTGTGTGTTCTAAACTATGCAACCATGATCCATCACAACAAACATAACAATTAACATCCATATCCGGTTCAAACTAATTACACTGGTTAACTATCCAAATTATAACTGATTCTTTACTAATTAGTGTACAATAAACTAGTGTAGAAGTTTAAAGGGTTCTCACCAATACAACTTTCCCATTCTTCACGGTATGCGAGCCTAGCTGATTGCGAACGAACTATCGGAAAGTATTTCGGCGCACCGTCTTCATTGCCTACATATATATATATATATATATATATTACATATATATAATGTATATTAATCTCTTTTTTAATAAGAGGAGGACGAGGGGGAACTTTGGCAAGGTGGTGGTGGTGATAGTGAAAATGGAGAAGAAGGAGGGAGAAGACGGAGGAGGCTTAGGGACGAATTAGGAAAGGAAAAGGGGGAAATGTGGCTTAGGTAGCCATGGCTAAGAAGAAGGAAGGACAAGAAGGAGAATTGTAGAATGAATGAAATGTGAAGGAAATGGTGGGTTTATATAGGAATTATAAGTGTGTAAGAAGCTTACACATCGTATGACACTTGTCTTATCCTAAAGCTTATTTAACATGCATGTTGACACATGTCCTACATGCAATGCTACTTAACATGCATCATGCCACGTTATGGGATGCTTGTCTCTCATGCATGGTTAAGTCCATGCATGTAAGTGTCCTAGACACTTGTTAAAATAAGGGAGAAACTACTTTAGTAGCATTTTACTCAAAAATGTTATAGAAACTCAAAGACAACACTTATAATAAAAGCTACCAATGGTTCTAATATTAATAAAATTATATTTATATCTGATAAAAGATCATATTAACAAAATAATTTAACAAACACGACTTTTTAAAAGCATGATAATTTCTTATCATTTAAATCAATATATTTATACTATATTTATATCATATGGAATTAATATTATATCCAAAAATTCAAATTAAGTATTCAAAATTCCAATTTTAATTTGGTTAAAATTCCAGATCGTTACATTCACCCCCCTTAAAACTTTTCGTCTTCGAAGAGGAAAGAGAATCGTAACTACCCATTTGACATCTTGTAGATTTTCGAACTCAATATTAAGATTCTTCATACCAAAACTCCTGTCCTCATAATGGAAATGTCAGGTAGAATATTCTAACATGCATAGTTTCGGACAACCATATCTATCATGTTCTTCAAACAATACTCTCAATATATTTATACAATATTCCGAACAGCCATATCAGGTACAAAAGTTATGAAACTTATTCCTTTTCAGTTTCCCAAAATTACTAGTATTCTTTACATGAAAAACACGATCATATCAGATCTCAGCTTGTCTAAACGTTTTAGATTAGGTAATTTCTTCTTACTGTTACTGCTTGCCAAATATACTTCAATCAAAATTGTGAAACTTAATTCACAAGGCATTCATGCTTACTTAAACAGTTCCTTTTATTACCACAATATACTTTAGAACTTATTGACTGTCCAAAATCGTCGATAATTCCAAATTTCAATTCCTTATATTGTTTAAGTTTGACTATCCATGTCAATTATTCCAAATTCAAGGTTATAAAACTTATTTCCTTTAAACTTTAGAGAAATCACTCAGATATATCTTTTTTAATAACTTTAACTAATGTAGTCCTTAACCAGTTTACCGAGTTCCTAAAATATCGTCAAATATCTTATAGTCATATTGTGAAACTGAATACACAGGATATTTGCATTTTAAATTTAGTTGGGGAGGGCTAATTGTAAAATATCTCGATTGATTAGTTCCAACTTAACTTTTAAATCGTTTCCCAAACTACCTTTTATACTTGGATTGCTTATGTAAATTACAGCATTACATAGTCCTCATTTAATTAGTTGTGAAATTCTAATCATAAGATGTCCGTGCTCAAGTTTTAATTTCCAAATATTTTTAAAGATCTTTTTCCTTTATATTCAAAATATATTCTTTCAAAATCAATTCAAAAAAAAAAAATCAATTTCAAAGTAATTGCCAATTCTTACTCAAAATCTTGATTTAAGTTTTCAAATTTACCAAATATTTCCAAACACTTATCTAAATGGGTTTAAGTATATATTGATGTTTTAATCGGAATCATATAGTCATCCCACTTTCGAAACTCAAAAAATACATTCTGATGATGCTGCAGTCATTAACAGAATCATTTTCAAGCAACTAGAGTGTGATTCTATATCTATCTAGTATACTTAAGATTTCATATATACGTCGGCTAGGCATATATTCAAAATCTTTTTGTACTTGATAGTCCAACTTTAACATCAAATAAAATACTCAGTCTCTTATTATTTATTTTGGTTTCTAATCATACTGATTAATTTCTTTAGAGGAGAATTACCTTAACTAATTTGACCCAAGTTTATCCCTTAACAAGAATTCTACTACTAATCCTAAAGACTTAATTCATTATTAGTGAAAGGCGCTATCTAGAACGCAGTACTCTACAAGCACTTCTGGGGCATTACTAACCCTATCTCTAATGAGTTCATTCTCATGGGATATTACTAGTCCCAGCTTTGATGAGTCCTTTCTCTTTGGTTCAAATGAGTCGTAACCCATAGCTTTGTATAAACCAAAGCTCTGATACCACAAATGTAACGACCCATCTTTTTCCCCGATTTTCGCTGATAATTAAACCAACTTAAACCGTTATAAAGAAGGATTGTTTGGGGTACACACATTTGCACAAAAGTAAAAGAAAATTTTCCATTATCATTACAATAATATTACATCAGAGTTACAAGAGATACATCAGAGTACATCGATTACACAGCAGAAAAGATATTAAACTCCGCAAAAGACTATGAATGCTCCAAGATATAATAGCTCCAGCTAAAACCAGAATCCTGCTCAAACTAGCTCCAATGCTAAATCTGCAAATAAAACTACTAGGCTGCCCATTTGGAAAATTATGGGTACCCAGAGTTTAGGTGTAAGAACAATAAACTCCAGGACAGTCATAGGACTGGTGTGAGAACTCAAAACAATTGTTTTTACGGTTTATTTTAAAGTTAGTTAATTCACCGGACCACACCGCTAACGCGGAACAAGTTTACTCCATGTGAATATCAATGCATAGAAATTCGCAATGACTTTTAGAAAAATGAAACAAACATAATGTCTCGCAGCACACACACAATGCAAATGCATAAATGGGTTAGATTTCACCTTATGATGGTTAAAAATGTCTTTTTACACGAAAATCCTTTTTCATATTATTATTAGTGCACAGTTTGAAAAATCTTTCGAAAATAAATATATTAAACTAGCAAAGGAACTTCCTTACCAAACCAAGCAAAGGAACTTCCTTACCAATAAAGACCAATAAAGACCAAGCAAAGGAACTTCCTTACCAAACCAAATTTTGAACACCTCTAGAGGGATGTTCGAGGATCAACTCATACTCCTCATGCCAACACAAAGTTAGGTTACCTCTGTAACTAGGTAACTTAGAGTATGCCTGAGTATGTCATCTCCCGGTCGTTACCGACCTTTCCGAGTGTGTGCCATCAACAACCACAAAAGTAGATGTTTTCCATATAAGTTAATACTTGGGATCCATACCATGGTACACCTTTTATCTAGAAGGAGACAACATCCCATAATCATGCTACATTTCTTCCTGTTTTGGCCATTTGCCGAGGTGTGAGGCTTGTCGTGGTCACGATATACACAAAGTTATGCTTAAATAAGCCAGGCGTTGATCATCCATAGCTCATCACATAACTTAAGTATGCCACATTATCAATTCACAAAGCATCACTAATTTCCATAAATATATAATCTCTAAGCTCGTACATCTTAGAGAAGGGTGTTAAGCTAAGAAAATAAATTCTCCACCACCAAGCAAATATAATTTAATAGAAATCGGTGCTACACAGTCAATTACATTGTCAAACACACAATCCATACATGTTTGTTTTGGGTCTGAACAAAACATCAATCTGGAATTCCTTCACATACGTTCGGGGTTCTTTCCACTTAAGTGATATAAAATCCATCTGCAGATGGGATCTACCATTTGAGACATTAAGCAAGTCTTCCTCATGATATGAAGGGTCCCGGTCTTCAATACCGTCTTCCATGTCTTCAATTGCTCCACAACGTCGTATTATTATTTGGAATGGTTTACGGACATAAATCTGATCCTGATCTTTCCAAATAACAGGCATAATTTTAAAAACACAATTAAAGATAACACATGCTTTCAACCAAATCTTCTTCCATCTTTAGTCAAAACTTCTTTAATCCCAGGCTCGGATTATCTTTCACAAAAATCCGTATTTTAATTTTTTTTCCTTTAAAACACATCCTTTAAATCAAAGATAATATGGCCTCAAAACCTCAACTAACTTTTCGTTTGATAACACGTTATCCAGATCCACTTACTTTTGAAAAATTTTAATCCATATTTCAATCATTTGAACCATAATTTCCAATTTAAACAATTTCCCAACATTCAATTGTTTAATCTTAATAAAAAGATTATACTTCCTTCCCAACTCCTTATTTTTAATTTCCTCAAATCAAATATTTGATGAAATCCCCAAATTACGATATGAATTTCCACAACTCAATCTCATCGGATTTCAAGAATGATATTATTGAAGATACCATTCACGAAACAACCCAAATCAGTCGATATTGAGCACAAATTACACAAAAAATGTATCTACTTATATTCAATATCAGTTCTCATAATCAGTGAATACTATAAGAGGAATGACGATAATAATATTTTTCAAATTCATCAAATAGTATATGTGTGCATCACAGAATTTCATATCAAATATCCGAAGACTATTTCTATCTAACCTATCTTAAAAAAATCGGTAAGTCCTTATCTTTGTTTGAAAATTTATCAAACCCCTTGATATTGGATTTGGACAGAAATACCATCAACTTATCCTCAACATTAATCTCTGTATCCAACTCATACTATAAGCAGAATAATGGTAAACTACCTTACAAATTCCTCGAATAGTAAGAGTCATCATCTATTGAATTAATATCAAACATCCGAAGATTTATCTCCAACCATATCCGATTATTTAAAATTGGAAAACCTGTTTTTAATTTAATTAAATCATTTTAAATTCCATATAAATATTTTTAATACTTTTAGACCTTTGAAAACATTTCACAAACATTTAAAAATGATTACTTATAATTCAAAAAACAATTTACGAGTTAAAACTTTCAAAATAGATAGTTTCCAAAAGAAGTGTTATAATAGCATTTCAAAAGCGCTGCAAAAATGTTACAGAATAGTAATGCTAACTAGTTTGATCAAAATATCGCTTTATCTTAGCCAAAACTTAAAATTTTCAATGCAAAACACTTTTAAATATTTATAATTATTTTACAAAAAATTCCATATTTTTAAAATATTCAAAATAGTTGTTTACAGTTATGGTTGGTAAACTGCAATTACAACGTTTTATTCCAAAACGGTTTTAAACATAACTTGAAAATTACAAGTCGAAATTAAAATCTTCTTTCACTCATTTGAAATCCCTTGTTAATAGAAATCAAACATGTTTTGTTTCATGGAAATTCGATTTAAATTACAAAAGTTATAAGCATTTAAAGTTTGCAATTAAAATACATGAACTACCGCTGTGCGACAAGCTCTATTTTGACCGTAATATAATCTCCTATAAAAAAATTTCCGAACTACTTCAAAATACTTTAGAAAACCATTATATACTATTAGAGGATGGAATTTTGATGACAACAACCTTGTTAACATTGTTGATTATAAAATATATATTAACATCTTTGTCTAGAATATATATATATATATATACACACACACACGATTTATATGCAGGAAGTGAATACTGAAGACTACAAGTTTAAGAGTTTATAGAGATTCAAGATTTAAAAAGAAGATTCAAGACTTAAGAGTATCAAGATATCAAGATTATCAAAGTAATAGAGTCTGGTTAGTATGTTAAAACTCTGGTCAGCACTCTCAAAAAATATGTTTTTAAATTATCCTTTTTAAATTGATTTCAAATTATTTCAAAATGATTTTGAATCATCTAAAGGTTTTTACTTATGATTTCAAATATATAAGTTTCTTATATAAGTTCATATATATTATAAATTTGAACAATTATATTATATATGTTTATAATTATATAGTTTTATATCATATATATATGGTCTTTATATTATATGTTTAAATTATATATTACTATGTTTTTATACTTTAGAAAATTAAATATCTAGTTTTGATTCAAGAATTTCCAGAATATATATATATATATATATATATTGGTTTAAAGACTTGAAAAATGATTTAAAAAATTCAAAAAATATGCATATGTCGACATGCAACTTTATACATGTCGACATATAACCGTCACCTTTTCAAATTTCAAAGGAAGCGCCTTTTCTTACTTTGAAACGTTTCAGAAGTGTTGTGACATTTGGAACACTATATAAAGGCCTCATTTTCGAAATTTTAAACAACTAATCTTCTCCTTCTTCATCCTATCTCTTGCTACCATTATTCTACTTTAAATTCTTGATTTCTACACTTATACTCTGCCATTTTCAATGCAACTTATATCATTCTCTTTCTATTCTCAATATCTATTAAATACTCTCTGTTTGGACGTCCTATTCAGGAGTTCTAGGGCTGTTTGTAATTGTTAAGGAAAGGGTGTGTTCCTTGTAGCATGTAAATCAAGGAAAGGGAGCGGTGTGAACCTTGTAGCTGTGAAATCAAGGGTGTTGAATCGGTGTGAACCATTTAGTCGTGAAATCAGGGGTGTGGAATTGGTGTTAACCTTGTATCCATGAAATCAAGGGTGTTGTAAAGTTGATACTAGTATTAATAAAACTTCGCGCAATCCAACATTGCATGGGACTGGACGTCGGTGTAATCCGAATCAGTATAAAATCCGGTGTGTTCTTTCCTTTTCTGCATTTTATTTCTGTCTATATCTGCATATGTGATTGTTACTGTTGTGATATTAATTTTGTGATTCATATAGTTGTTTGAATAATCGTTAATTATTTAAGTTTTCCATAATCTCTTTAAAACACCATTAACCCCCTTTTAGTGTGAGTTTTGCCTTAAGATCCGTGATTCTCATTCGTGACATATACCTATATAAATTATTTTCTATATAGGAAAACTAAACTTCACCTTTTCAAAACAAAACCATTTTCATCGATTTATAAAAAACCTTGTTTTATCGTCAAAACCCTTCTTAACCAAAATGTTCCCCTTTTCGAAGACTATTTGTATACATTTATATTCCATATTCAAATTATTTCAAATCTCAAATTTTAAAATAAATTTTAAACTCCAATTTCAATAATAATATTGCTTCCAATTACGAAGGAGATTTGTCGATCACCAATGCAATACCATAATTGTCGTGTCAAAGTGTGTGCAAAACAACATCAACAACCATTATAAATATCCATAGCAACCATCATCAACATTATTAAATAAATAATAACTACGCACAAGCGTTATATCACCAACGCTTAATAGTGTGTGTGTGTGTGTGTGCATTTTAATCTACGCAACCATCATCCATCACAACAAACATCACCCATTAACATCCATAACCGGTTCAAAATGATCACACTAGTTAACTATCCAAATTATAACTAATTCTTCACTAACTAGTGTACAATAAAGTAGTGTAGAAATTTAAAGAGTTCTCTCCAATATAGCTTTTTCATTCTTCACGGTAGGCGAGCCTAGCTGACTGCGAACGAACTATCAGACAGTATTTCGGCGCACCATCTTCTTTGCCTATATATATAATGTATATTAGTCTCTTTTTTTAATAAGAGAAGGAGGACGAACTTTGACTGGGTGGTTGTGGTGATAAAGTGAAAATGGAGAAGGAGGGAGAAGACGGAGGAGGAGGCCTTGGGTCGAATTAGGAAATTAAAAGGGGGAAATGTGGCTTAGGTAGCCATGACTAAGAAGAAGAAAGAAAGAGAAAGAAGGAGAAGTGGGGAATGAATGAAATGAGAAGGAAATGGTGGGTTTATATAGGAATTCTAAGTGTGTAAAAAGCTTACACATCGTAGGACACTCGTCTTGTTCTAAAGCTTCCTTAACATGCATGTTGACACATGTCGTACATGCAACGCTCCTTAACATGCACTATGCCACCTTATAGGACACTTATCTCTCATGCATGCTTAAGTCCATGCATGTGGACAAATGTCCTAGACACTTTTTAAAATAAGGAAGAAGCTACTTTAGGTAGCATTTTACTCAAAAATGTTATAGATACTCAAAGGCAACACTTATAATAAAAGCTACCAATGGTTCTAATATTCATAAAATTATATCTGTATCTGATAAAAGATCATATTAAAAAAATAGTTTAACAAACATGAATTTGTAAAAGCACGATAATTTCTTATCACTTAAATCAATATATTATACTAAATTCATATCATATGAAATTAATATTATATCCAAAAATTCAAATTAAGTATTCAAAATTCCAATTTTAAATTGGTTAAAATTCTAGTTCGTTACAGCTCCCAAGGAGATAGAACGAGCCAGCTTTATGCCTTTGATGAGGATAGATTATATGCAGTTAGATAACCATCTTATCGTCGCACTTGTAGATTGATGTACGCCGAAGATCTCTTTCATTTTACAATTGGAGAGATGATTATCACTCTGGTTGATGTGGCTATGCTTTTAGGTTTGCCTATTGAAGGCATGCCGCTAGTGGTTGGTGAGCAACAAAATTAGCTGCAATTATGTCAGTTGTTATTGGATCTCTTTCTACCTCCTGCACAAGTTAGGAGAAATGAAAAGGACGTGGAAGTGAGATGGTGTCGACATGCTCTAGCTAACGGTATACCTGTTGATGTTATTGATGTTTATATTGAGCAACTTGCATATGCAATCATTTTGCATCTTATTAATTCTTAACTAATATGTGATCACTCAAAAAACTGATCGAGTGGATCTTAAACGGTTGTCTTTCCTAGCCAATTCAGGTGAGTGCGGAAAATACTCTTAGGGCAATGCAACATTGTGTTATCGTATATGGAATTGTATGGACTTTAGCAATTGAAGACTTAGTTTATTGGAGTTTGTTTGACACTTGTACATGCTTACGATGAAATTTCATAGCTCCATCTTTACTATGTTATGAATATTGTCAATTTGGTTTTCAAATATATGTTCATATATGAAGCTCTAGTTTTGGGCATATCTACATGTAGGTTAGATTGAAGTGCGAAACGTTGTTACTGATCATACACTTCCTCTTGGATCTCCGCGTACTTAATTATTTGTTACATTTATTTTATTAATTCTATATTTTTATTAGTTTATATTTGATACTAGGTTTTTTGATAGGTGGAATGGGTCTAAAAAACAACACAATTATATCAAAATGAGCTGGATGTGTCCGACCCAAACTCAGTGACATGGGCTCCTTATATGCAAGATTTGCTTGAAAGACTTCCAACTATCGGTACAACTGCCAGATATCTTCAGATTGCTAGATTTTTTCTCATAGGCACAACCAAGACCACTTATCATTTACTCGATTTGGTTATGAAGAAATTGATATACCACAGCATATACCTGAGTATGCACTAGTATACAGTGTGAATTACAATGCATATGAGTATGCTATTGCAATTGAGCATTGGAATCAGAGGCATATGTTCGTTTAGTCTGAGCGAGAACCCATCATCTATGTTGTTAATAAGCGACTTTTGAAAATGCTCTATTCAACCAGTTGTTGAAACCATTAGCTCAACATCGATTTGGTAACACATACATCAATTAGAAATAGTCGTATAGATAGCAAACGTAGTATATAGTCGTTTTCAAAATACTGGTAACAAACGACACAATTTGAAAATAATACATGTACTCGACTTAGGAATTACATTCTACAATTACACTACCAACCTATATCGTTTTCGATTATGACCTAGTAAAGAACATTTTCAACACCTATTTAAGTTAGACGTTTGGGTCCCATCCATCACACCCTTAATCCTTAAAGATTTTTGTCTTCATAGTTGTCTTCTAACAAGAGGTGCTAATATTCTTCATCCATTATTGTAACGACCCAGATTTTCCACTTATTTGAAATGTAATATTTAAATCTGTTTTAATTATTATAATTGAAATATTAATGGATTTTTAATAGGATTCGTTTATAAAACGACGATTGAATGTTTAAATTTATATTTAATTTAAAACGAACTCGTAACGTCGCTGTAGTTTATAATATTGAGTTTTGATATTCAATTGAATATACATAATCTGTTTTAAGTCGGAATTCTATGAAACAAGGGACGTATGAATCTATTAGATTATAATTTTCTAATGAAAGAGAGAATTCAAGATTATATCTTATAAATTGTAAGTTATGTCCAAATCAAATTTCTAAATAGTCATTACAAATTCGTTTATTTATTTAATAAATTAAAAAGGAATTTTATATAATCTGGATAACATTTAACTCGAAAATATTAATGTTGAGTTATTATTCCATATTGGTTGAATTTGAAGTGATATATTATTTTATTTGGATATATACGATAATAATTTATTATTATTAAATTTAATTGTTATGGAATTTAATTATATTTTATCGATATTATATAAGCCTTAAGAATAGCTATTCTCCAAACGACCTCCGTTTTTCGATGAAACGGATTTTATTGGAATACATGTAGCTAATTATTGCAAGATTTCAGATTTAGGGCCAACCAGAGTTTTGTGAGCATGCGATAATTAAATGTGAACCGATAAACAATTTGGAATTAAAATAACGTCGTTGTACAAACGGAGTCGGATTTCAACGAATTTAATTTCATTGGGTCAGGAACGTCAACACGTAGTAGTACGTCGATTTTCATTTCGTTTAGAATTCATATATATCGGTGAGAATTTAGAGCGTGCAATGTTAAATAATGATAGAATTTAACAACTATATAAAAACAAAATGAAATCTTATAAAATCAAAGCCTAATCTAATCAAATTAAAACTTAGGTTACCCTAACTTTTCTTAAGTGCCAAGAAACCGTACTAGCCTATGTTTGAAAATATACAAGCCTACCCTATTTGCACATGGATAAAGTGAAGTGTGCACCATAATTTGTGTATCTATCTAACCACGCACATGCTATACAAAATATTAGCCTACCCAAAACATACTGCCCCATTCATTAAATCATGCATGCAACTACCTTATTTTTGAAGCCTACGCCTATGGCTTGTACCACCGTTGATAACGACATGCTTCATATCTCTTCTTTTTCTCTTCTATAAATATGTATTCATCATGCATTTCTTTATTTTAGAATCTGTCCATTTTCTTTCTTCTGAAAGTAAAGCCGTAATCTCCATTTTGAAACAAAATCATAACTTTTATAACCATAAGTTGTCTTCATTTGCTGGTGGGTTCGAAGTTGTGCCAGAGGTGAAAGGGGTCTTTTTTCTGGTGATGGGTGTATTCAAATCCAGCGAGCTGATGGGTATGGGTAGAGGGTGGCAAGGTAGGTGGGTTGCTGGTAGTAGTCATAGCTCCTGCAGCTTGTGACGTCAACAGTTGGACGACGATGGTGGTGGCGTTTGTTTGCGTAGTTGTGCGTGTTTCTTTGTTCGAGTTTCTGGAAGTAACCGAACACCGAAGGTCGAGGGTACTTTTGGGAGGTGAGTTGTCGGTGAACAGGTCAGGGTTGGCTCCGTTTTGACGCTGGTGTGCGGTGGATTTGAAGATGGCGACGGATTTTTTGAGTCATTGAACAAAGCATGGGGATGGAAGGCTACAAGTTTTCATTTCTGGAGATCATTTTGTACAGTACCAGTTATCAGATGTAATGGTGGGGACTGGGCTGTCGCAAAGTGGATGGTTCTAGCAAGGAGGCGTGGTGGTCTGAAGCCCTGGAAGTGGACGACGGTAGCATGAGTACAGGCATCATGGAAGATGGAACAGTGGTGTTGAAGAGATGGGTTCCTTTGTTTCTGAAGTCATGAATGAGGCAGAGGAAATATTACTGGGAAAGAAAGGATCTGGCTCATTTTTTCTGAAGAGAAAGTTTAAACGGGCCGTATTATATAGATCCCAAAAAAGTAATTAAAACGTTAATTAATTTTTAATGAAGATATTTGTTTATTTTAATTAAACCAATACGTATAACATGCTCGTATATTAACAGAGTTGGACCGAAAAAGTAACGTTGATACCGTATCAACGAGCAGAGTTGGAACAGACAAAGCTGGAACCAGCTAGAGTTTATAATCAAATTAAAAGGCAGTTTAATTTAATCAAAAAAGCCGTTGTAACAACGAAAGGAATCAAGGAGAGTGTAACTAACTTAGTTGTCCCACTTATATTTTATATAAGTAGGGTTTAATGTTTGTGTGTTATGTTTGCTAATTGTTAAATGATTTGATGATTGTTTGGATAATTGCTGAATATTTTTATATAACAGATTGAATTAAATGTTCGTTTAATTTAATCGAAACCAATCGTTATTTTTAACTATTGTTTCCAAATGAGGTAACTTACTGTGTTGGTTGCGTTTATAATAATATAAACGTACTAAATTAAATTGGATACTTGAATTATTGTTGTTAGTTGATCGTTATCAATGGATTAATTATTGATGTTTATTATAGTAGATAATTGCCGTATTAAATGGATTTTTTATTTGAGGTAACCTATTTTGATGTAGGAAAAAACAGGTTGGAAGGATCCAACTGGATTCCTTAAATTTATTGTTGATTTTCATGTTATATTATATGAACTATTTAGCCAATTTGATTGGATGATTGATTTGGTTACTGATTGTTGAGTCAATTCAACGTTTGTTTGTTATTAACCAATGGGCAATATTAGATGAGAAATTGACAGTAGACGGCCTAAAAATACATCGTTTTATAAATGTTGATTCACCGTTAGGTGGATCGACAAAATGAAGTTATAAAATTTATTTTATAACTGAAGATATATTTTGAAATCTATTATTTTGAGTGGTAGTTTATAGAAAGGAAATAAATATTTATTTACTTAAGTTAAGTAATTATTAAATGGTTTTATAAAACTAATTCTTATACTAATATGATTTATTAGCAAGTGGGCTAAAATTAACCTAAGGGTTAAGAGTTGGATTAACTGTTTCCAAGAGACAATTAATTGGGATTATTTGATTTAATTATATTATTTATTAGTTTAAAATAAAAGACTAGTGGAATTGATTAATGTGTTAATCATATTTAGAGTTGACCAAGTCAACTTCTTTAGTTGAAATTGATTATTAAACTAGTTTATTAATTTAATGGAAATAGTTAATGGCGAAGTAAACCATTTTTACTTTTAGTAAATGTTGAAATTTGATTATTATTTATTTAATAATAATCAACGTGGTAATCTTGGAAATTTACGGAGGTTTATGAAGTCTTAAATCCCTTTTATAGTTTAATGAATTTTTAAACGAATTGATATTAGTAATAATATAAGTTTTGTTTTAATTTGAAGTTTGAATTGAATTCTTATTGGGATTCTATTTAATTGAATTTTATAAAATCCAAGTTGGATGAAGTTATAAAACCCAAGTTTCATTTACTATATTATTGGAACAAGTTATTTAATTATAAACTTAGAAATGGCTTATAAATGAAATAAAAGCTCGGGATATGAAAATAAAGAATTAGAACCTAACTGGAGATTGGTCGACTTAAATGATTTTATGAGTATTGATCTGGTGTTGATTTCAGTCTTCAAGTTTGATACTCGTAGGATTATTCTCCAACCGATTTACGGTCAGGGACTGATGAATGTATGAAATGGAAATCAAAATTGAAACCCAAATTTGAGTTAAAGTGGTTAGGTGAATTGTTATTAAGATGTGATCTACATTTGCTATATTAAATAAGAGATGAGGTTTTATCAAGACATAACTAAAATAGATTTGAAATAAATTTATAAGAAGACTGATAAAGGATTCTATTTGTAATAAAATCAAGGCTTGTATGTAATGTTTTAAAAGATTGTTAAATTAATAGAAAAGGTTTTAAATAATAGTTTACTTAATACTTAAATTAAGCAAATGTGCTTAAGATTGAAATAAGGTTTCTAAAGAGAAAGTATGATGTTATAACCATGTTCTAAATCGAATAGTAAATGGAAATTTTTGGATGATTACTGGGACAGAGTTTCGTGAATAAACTTTATCTATTCTGAAGATAAGAATGTTGTTGCCCAAGGTCTGAGAGGTAAATAAAATACCCCAACTTGAACGACTTCCTGATTATCCAAAGATGATATTAGTTTAGAGACGAGAGTGGTCGAGAGAAATAAAATTGGTATTTCCATGAATTGTATTATAAACCATAATTTGAAAAGTTGTACAAGTTGAATAAAAGGGTTGAGTATTGTCTTATTTTTGAAATAAGAAATAAAAAAGCTGTGTTCCAAATACTGGAAGACATAACTGTTTTAACTAACAAATGAAAATTAAAAGGGCCAAGTGATGTTGTGTAATAAACCAGTGGACCCATTTTATTTCTATGGTTGTTATTTTAATAGTTAAATAACCAATTATCAAAATCGGACCTAACGCCTTGTTGGTACAGAAAGACCGGGATCAAATTTATAATCGAAAACTATTCCAAACTAGCAAACATGCATACGAAGAAGATATCTGATGCTGGTCGAGATAAAGCAATTGAAGACCGTAAATCTTCATGAGTGGAGGAACTATTATTGAATTTCCCTAGCTGATCCCTAGAGATATTTTGACAGTGATTCTATCGTGATTGAAATTTATGGATTGCAAGGACTACTCGCTACTAATCCATAGGGTGATTCCTAGGATGTGGTAGGAGGGTGCTGTAATGGGCCGAATTTCCATACTCTTTGAGTCGACTAATAACACCACACATCCAACCAAAATTGCCACAGAAAAACTAATCATTAGTAGAAAGAAGTTAGAGGATGAGAAATAGAGAGAAATATTAGAATAGAAGAAAATGAAGATTGGAAACTCACAGCGAAACGAATAAAATATATTAGATAACATAAACTTTGAAATACAATTCAGTAAATTTATATACATACCATCATCAGAGCACAACAGCTATTTCTGGAATAATTATAAACACCTGTTTCCAGATACGAACATAATGCACAACAGAAAATATGATAGTCTATAGCTAATTAGTGAAGCCTCCTGCTTCAAACTCCGCCAAGCGAATCTGTAAAATCCCGACTACTTGACTGCCCGTACAAATTTGGGCACCCAAGAGTTTAGGGAAAACAAACAAAATAAACTCTGGGTCAGTCATGGGATTGGTGTAAGTAAACTCCAACCATTTGCTTAACTTTCAAAATCCTTTCGAAAGAAACGATAATCGTAAGACCGATCCACACATAAACACAGATGGTTTTTACCTTACGATGACCAAAAATATTTTCGATATCAAATCTAATGATATTACAACAGTGTCTAAATCAAATAAATAGGAATCTAGCGGAACGTTTGCATCTCACGCTCCATATATAATATTAAATCAAAAACCGCAAGGCGCTTATTGGAGATTGGATTTCCAACATGAAAGGTATGGAACCACCTTCCGATAGTGTATCTCTAGAGGGGAATACACTGGGTTCAACAAGAACATCTTGCAACCTGGCCCACACATGGCTGACCACTCATTTAACTTGATTGTATCGAGCATATTATCACCAACGGTTGTGATCAACAACCGTTACTGAAAGCATACAGCAGCGAACAGAATAAGAAGCAAATGAATTTTCTCTGGATCAGGCGATAATACCCCTAATGGGAATGACCCACATGGCCATGCTGCTTGCCCGAATTTTGTCATTTTCCGGGTGATGAGGCTTGAGGTCACGATTTTCTTCTAGAACATCTTGCCATCATTTATTTTTAATGCCACTTTGTCAGATCCATCCATATATGTTGCCCTAGTACAAACCGAAGGCACCATTCTATTAATTCATCTAGGGAAATTTTACCTAAGATTAACAGAACAACCCTTGCACTTTACTCCGTCTTCAATTATCTTTAGCACAAGTTGATTCGTAATGCTTATGCTAATACGGAGTGATTTTCAGATATTAAATCTGATCTCGGTCTCTCCGTATTGACAACGGAGGTATAAAATAAAGCATGGCTTTGATAGTCGGTGATTTAGCTATTAAAGAAACATCCATACAATCAACGGTCCTATTTCCAATTGGAAATTCTACCGATCAACCATCAAACAATATTGGCCCCTTATTAATTCGTTATTATATATAAATTCCTAATTCCCATCTCCCATCTTCCAGATCTTTTCAAAATCAAATTGTTTTTCTCGATTCTTGGAAAACATTTCCAATACCATAATTTTTATATTCGAGAAAATATCTCTTAATAAAGTTAGAAAACATTTCTATATATCCATAAATCCTTATTTTCTATATTCCGAAAATATCCCTTATTAATATCGGAAAATATTTCCATATTTCATTTATTAACGCCTCGTTGACCAATTCATCTTCTTTTCTATGCATAGAAAATATCTCTCATTTTATTTGGGGAAAACATTTCAGAATCCTTTAAATTAGCGCGATGTTATAAAACATCGTTATTATAACTCGAATCATTAATCATTTATTAACTAACTATATTGCTAACCAATCCTCACTATTGAACCTTAACCATTTCTCCATCAATCATGAAGTCAATCAAGTTGGGGGTATAATTAACTCTCAGACCTTAACCGAACAACATTCTCAACTTTGAAATAGCCAAGCTCACAACTTCAAACAAAATATCGCTTACGCGACTCTCAGATTCAATCTAAGAATCCACTTCCTTTACGGAAAAACATTGATTATAACGGTAGCGTTATAGTCGCTGTTTCCAAATATTTGATTTATAAACATTTGTTTTAACGATAGCGTTACAATCGCTGTTTAGATTTACAGAACATTTATTATAACAATAGCGTTAAAAACGCTGTTTAGATTTACAGAACATTTATTATAGCACTAGTGATAAAATCGCTATTTAGATTTATAAAACATTTATATAACGACAGCGTTATATTCGCAGTTTCCAAATAAAACTTGTACTTATTAATTTCAATAAATATATTAATAAGTAAATAAATAAATAAATTTGATTCAAACGGAAAGTAAAAATAACTACTTCCCTAAATTCGATATAATCGAATTCCAATAAATAACTTTCCCTCGAATAATATATATTCGATTTATATTCCGAACTTCAGAATTTATCTACCATTTCAGCTTAATTCAAATTCCAAATTCACCTTTGAATTTATCTCTTCCAAATCATTACCAAATTCCTTTATAACCATTCCAGTTTACGCAACATTATCACCCTTTATTTTATATTCCGTATTTTGAACTAAAACCCATCGCTTTCTTTTAAAACGATTACCTATTTCCCTTTTCATTCAATTTCCAATCTGGATTCATATTTCAACTCTGAATTTCCTTTAGAGATATTACATTTGTAAAATATTTTCTTTAAACCATTTTTCACTTTAATCATGAATATATTTCTTTTATATACAATTTGATTTCATACTTGAAAATAACATCTCAAATCCAATTTCCATTTATAACGTTTATTTAGAAATTTTTCATTGGAAATCTTATTTTTTTTTATCTCATCTATTTATAATCGCGTTTATACTTCCTTTTCTAGTCGCTACGTTCAATTCCCATTAGAAATACCGGTTTCAAAACCGATTTCCACTTTTGTATATAAATTCAAACTTGAATTTATATTTTTACTTTATCTCAAGATAATATTTTTACTAATTTATAAACATCTTTTATAACAACTTCTTGTTTTATTTATTTAAACAGGTTTCTAATTTCCACTCTATTCGAGATTAAATTTCTATATTTGGAAATAAGTTTCCTTTTTAAATCTCAAACTTCTATTCCACATTCAAAAATATTTTACGGTATTTAAATACCAAAACTCCAAGGCCAAGACGATTCAAACACAACATAACAATCATCGATCCTATATCACATCATATACCACAACAAGTAAATAAAACAGTAATAAAATGTTGAGGAATCCAGTTGGATCCCTCCAACCTGTTTCCCTGCATCCACGGACATTAATCACCATAAATATGAAATATCATAGTAAACAGAACTAGTAATCGATCAAAGATATAACCATATTAATCATTCAACCAATTTTATCAACCATTCATCCAATCAACCATCACATAGTATAAAAATACTATAAATAAATTTAAAACTTGTTTATATAAAAATGTAAACGAGCCATAGTTAGTGAGTTTACTCGCCTTGGTTCGTAGTTGACGGTTCTGCTTCTGTTCCAATTAAAATGAAATAGACATTAAATTTTTCCATGAAATTCTAGTAGATCATTTCTTAGTGAAATCAGTTCCTCAATGTAGACTTCGTCACTACGATCCCAACATGTCCAATTTTGTCTAATTCTGTTACCATATGATAAAGTTATGCGCAATATAAGTTTTAATATATTTAAATTAAACTAAATTAACTAATAAAATTGTTTAATTTTTAATTACCCTCTTATGCTTAATACACAAATTAGCCAAATTAACCATGGATTTGTTACAACCCGGAAAATCCGAATCAATTTAAATTTTTTATTTTTGGTTATTTCAGTAAATGTCAGATAGTTAAAATAATTTATTTTAAAGAATAACGATTAAAAATTTATTTTAATTAAAGTTAGAGTGAATATATTTATTTTGATTTCAAAAGGAATTGGAAATAGTACGGTAGTTTGAAAAGTCAAACTTGAACTTTGACTGAATGTATTGGATTCAAAATCTAACGGATTTTAGTGAAACCAAAAATATCTAAATCTGTTTGAAAATATCATTCCAACGAATCTGAAAAATCGAAATTTCATAGCGGAAATCAAAAGTTATGGTCAGTTTAATATTCAGAATGGTCGCTATTGTATAATTTATAGCCCTATAAAAGGCCATTTTTCAAACGACCTCAATTTTCGACGAAACCACTTTTGTTAAATCCAGAATGTCAAATTATTGCTAAATTAAATTTTCTAGAATTTTATAATCAATAGGTGAGCATGGCAAAGGAAAATATGTTTTGTCAATTTCAGTCAAAATTAATCGACTTGAAAATGGCCATTTTTTAAACAGTCTCAAAATTCGATGAAATTAATTTTGTTAGGACCGTATCGTCAAAACAAAGCTAGAAATAATTTTTATGGAATTTTTAGAGTCCGTATGTGGCCCCAGTAAATTTAAAAGTACGATCGCATTAATTAAATAAACGATTTAAATATTAAATTAAAGAATTCAGGCTATAGACAGTCGTTTGGGCTACAGCGGGAATTCAGGCCAAACTCGCCAACTTTCGGCCGCCGCCCTGACCTCCCTATGCCACCGAGCTGCCCCCCTTCACCAGCGTGGGTGCACCGCCCGTAGCCAGACGCTATGGTGCCATCTGATCATCCTCCAGCCCTTTCATTCTGACAAAAATTGGAACCCTAGAATTGAAGCTAATTGGGTTTAACGCGGCCTTGTCTGTGTTGAGGAAGAAAGGTTAATTCCTTTTGATATTTTATTAATTTAATTTAAAAACTATTATCAATCTTGTTTAAATCCTAATTAATTCATACGACATCGAAAATGAACGATTTTAGATTCTGTGCGATCGAAGAGACGAGATCTACGCTGCTGTTCTGAATAGAAGAGATTCCGAGCTGATAAAATTTCGACCAAATTTGCAGACCTAAATAATTCAGATTTACGACTGTGAGATTTTTGATTTCAAATAATTAATCAATTTAATTATTTTTTCGCTGTTAAATAATTGTATTTAGGTTAATGAATTAGTTCTGCGATGTGGCGAAATTTTGGATGATTGATCTGTTTGTTTGTGATGTATAAACATAGATCTGTTAGTTAAATTATAGTTCTGTATGTGTTGGTTAAAATAAATCATTTTTGTCAATATTTTGTGAATCATGTATATTAAACAAAAATGGAATATCATTTTGCTTATATTATTGAACTGAATTAGAATTGTCAATTCAATAAAAATATCATTTTGTTTATATTATTGTATTTGATTAGAATTGTCAATTCAATAAAAATTTCATTTTGTTTATATTATTGAATTAGATTAGAATGGTCAATTCAATAAAAATATCATTTTGCTTGTATTATTGAATTGAATTAGAATTGTCAATTCAATAAAAACATCACTTTGTTTATGTAATTGAATTGAAGTAGAACTTTCAATTCAATATAAAATATATCACTTTGTTTGTTGATTGATAAAAACATCACCTTTGTAGTTGTTTGATTGAATTAGAGCTTTCAATCAAATAAAATATAGTTTTTGTGGTTATAATTAAACTTGCAGCAAAAATGGACATTTGGGTAAATGGAAAATTTAGTTAAATAAAGGGGGAAAATTTAGTTAAATAAAGTGGTAAAATAAAAAGTTATATTTTTATTTACATATTACATGTAAATAAAAGAATAAAATAAAAAGTTATATTTTTATTTACATATTTGATGTAAACAAAGAATATATTATAAGGGTTACATTTTTTTGTTTGCATTTTAGTTGCAAATAAAACATAGATTAAAAGGCTACATTTTTTGTTTGCATTTTAGTTGCAAATAAAACATAGATTAAAAGGTTAATTTTTTTGTTTGCATTTTAGTTGCAAATAAAACATAGATTAAAAGGTTACATTTTTTGTTTGCATTTTAGTTGCAAATAAAACATAGATTAAAAGGTTACATTTTTATTTGCATTTTAGTTGCAAATAAAACATAGATTGCAAAGGTTACATTTTTTTGTTTGCATTTTAGTTGCAAATAAAACATAAATTGGAAAGGTTACATTTTTTGTTTGCATTTTAGTTGCAAATAAGACATAGATTGAAAGGTTACATTTTTTGTTTGCATTTTAGTTGCAAATAAAACATAGATTGAAAGATTACATTTTTTGTTTGCATTTTAGTTGCAAATAAAACATTGAAGTGAAAGATTATATTTTTTGTTTGCATTTTAGTTGCAAATAAAACATTCAAGTGAAGATTACAATTTTTTTTTTTTCCTTTTTTTTTTTTTTTTTTTGCATTTTAGTTGCAAATTGAACATTGAAGTGAAAGATTACATTTTTTATTTGCATTTTAGTTGCAAATAAAACATTGATGTGAAAGTTACATTTTTTGTTTGCATTTTAGTTGCAAATAAAAAATTGAAGTAAAAGTTACATTTTTTATTTGCAAAATTTTAGATGCAAATAAAACGTAGAATGAAAATTACATTTTTTATTTGCAAATTTTAGATGCAAATAAAACATAGAATGAAAGTTACATTTTTTATTTGCATTTTTGATGTAAATAACACATAGAATAAAAATTTATATTTTTATTTGCATTTTAGATGCAAATAAAACATGAATTAAAAGGTTGCATTTTTTTTGCATTTTAGATATGAATAAAAACATTGATTTAAAAGTTGCATTTTTATCTGCATTTTAGAAGCAAATAAAAACATAGATAAAATTTACATTTTCATTTACATGTTTGTTGGAAATGAAAAGAATCGAATTTAAAAGTTACATCTTTATACACATTTTAGATGTAATAAAATTTATAGTTTTAAATGTTATATTTCTGTTGTCAAATTAGGGACAGTAAAAAGCATAAAATTAAAGAGTTATATTTTTATTTACATTTTAGATGTAATGAAAAGCATAGATTTTAATGTTACATTTTTATTGTCATTTTTGGGACAATAAAAAGAATAGATTTTAAATGATACATTTTATTGTCACTTTAGAGAAAATAAAAAGAATAAGATCAAAGGGTGCATGTTTGTCGTCATTCTATATGCAATAGAAAGAATAGATTTAAATGTCATATGTTTATCGTCATTTTAGATGCAATAAAAATAGAAAAAATAAAAATCATGTTTTATTATCTTTCGGTTTTCAACCAAAAAGAGTGAACATGTAATAACCCGGAAATCCGAGCCAATTTAAAAATTTTATTTTGGCAATTTTGATGAATTTGGAATATTTAGAATGAATTATTTTAAATAATGACGACGAGAAATTTATTTTGAATAGAATTAGAACATATAAATTTATTTGAGTTGTCGTTAGAATATAAATATTTATTTATAATTATAAAAGGAATTGAAAATGGCGCGGTTGTTCGAAAATTCGATTTCAAATTTCAAATGAACGTACAGGATTCAAAATTAACCGGATTTTGACGAAACCAAAAATATTAGAATCTATTTGAAAATATCTTTCCAAAGAATCCCGAAAATTGAAATCCCATAGCGGGAATAAAAAGTTATGCCCAGTTGAAATTTCAGAATAGCTGTTATGGGAAATATAGCTCTTAAAAATGGAAATTTTGCAAACGACCTCCGTTTTCGATGAAACCACTTTTGTTGGATCCGGGATGTCGAATTATTGCTAGATTCCAAAATTCGTAATTTTTGAAGTCAATATGTGAGCGTGGCGAAGTAAAACGTGTTTTGACAGTTTTAGTCAATTTGGATCGACCAGAAAATGGTCATTTTTCAAACGGCCTTCAAATTTGACGAAACTAGTTTTGTTAGAACCGTATCGTCAATACGAAGCTAAAAACATTTTTCGGGAATTTTTGGAGTCCGTATGTGGCCCCGATAAATTGAAATGTGCGTTCAAATTCGATATATAGATTTGTATTTTGATTTCGATGGAAACTGATCGAATCAGCCGAACTGGCTTACGACACATATTCCATGGTGTTCAGCATGGGGGTAATTAGCTAAGGACAACAGTCGGTGGGCCTCGTTTGGAGTCCGAACAAAAAATAACTTTTTGAATTATAAAATAAATATATATATATATTAATATATAAAGGGTCAAAGCCCCTTTTCCCTTCCATTCACAGTCAAACCCGATTTGGGTAAATAAAAAAAGAAAAAAGAAAAACGATGGGCTCGTCGTTCTCGATAGCCGCTCCTCCAGGCGGAGCTCCACCAGCCGCCGCACCCAACCCCAGTCCGACGATCCCCTCCACCTCCTCCCCATCGCCTCTTCTCTCTCTCTCTCCCCTCTACAGCCTAGAAACCCACGCCCTAGACCAGAAAACCCGCCGCAGTCCACCATGGCCCCACTTCGGTGATCCGCGCCTCCCCTGCCGCCTGAGCACGCCCCTCAGCACCCCAACTCAGGCGTAGACTACCCCTCCCGCTTGTGAGTTTCTTTAGCCTTCTTTGATTTTGATTTTTAGTTGACAAAATCATAGGATTTCTTTTAATCGATAAAGTTCGGATTTTTAAATTGATAAAGTTTGGATTTTTATCATAATGAAAGATTATATTTTTATGATAATCAAGTTTGGATTTTTATCATAATGAAAGATTATATTTTTATGATAATCAAGATTGGATTTTTATCATAATGAAAGATTATATTTTTATGGTAATCAAGATTAGATTTTTATCATAATGATAGTTTATATTTTCATGATAATCAGGATTAGATTTTTTATCATAATGAAAGATTATATTTTTATGATAATCAAGATTGCATTTTTATCATAAAGGAAAGATTAGATTTTTATGACAATGAAGTTATGATTTTTATTATGAAGTTAGCAAAGTAAAAATACGATTTTTATATATGTTGTAGCGAAGTAAAAATACGATTTTTATATATGTTGTAATTTATCTGTTCTGGTAACCTTAAGCTCTGATACCACATGTAACACCCCACACCCGCTACGGTCACTCACTAAGGGAATGTCATAACATCGGTGGAGTATTTTAAGTGAATATAGAACAGAAAAATTACAACAAGACAGATATAAGTAATACTTGAGAATTTAAAACATCATTTCATTGCAGCGGAAAGTAAAACATGTTTGGTTACACCAAAACCATAAACAAGAGTCAAGTACATAATATCCATCCTGATAAAACAAAAGTACATAATCCCACTACATAACTTAATAGCCATACTAGAAAAGATAAACTGAGCTTTACATCCACGGTCCAAGCTCCAAAAGATAGATAAAGCAGTATGATCAAAGCCCACTAGTGCTAGGCCCACTCTGATAACCTGAGGGTTGGGAAAAAGATAAAAACAACGGGGTCAGACATAAGTCTGAGCGAGTCCTATAACTTTAACAATACAATCATTAAAGTAACCAGAGTAAGACGTAAGCTTGATATACGGTAACGACTAGGGATAAATGGCTACACTAAGCAGCCAACTAGACTTAGGATGAACTAAGATGACCGTAAAGACGCATTTACCCACCCAAGGATAATTACTACACTGCACCACCCCAGATCTACCCACCCAAGGGTAATTCCTACACTGTACCACACCAGTTCTACCCACCCAAGGGTAATTCCTACTTAAGGTTGATCCCACTAAGTGTACTTAGTAATTTTTAATAGTAGTTTCGTGTACCCCTAGCTGACTACATAGGTGCCGTCTGCCCCTATCTCCACTAGGTGTACCCACTACTCCCCAAGCGATCGGCTCCCTAACGTAGATACCCGTGCTGGCCCCACAGTGGGGTGTATCATTCCCCAAAGTGGCAACCTGATAATATCAACGGTGCACGGCTTATACCTACACGATGCAACAACGTCTTACTTACCAGCCCGGGTCCACACACGCATATGAAACCCGTTGGACTTGCGTTGCCACCGCTAACCCGTTTTTGCCTCTTACAGTCAAGCCCAATATGCGTGTCCCGTCCACGACTTGGCTCGAGCCCACAAAGATACGTTTGGAATATTGGTTGAAATGGACCCCCACAAGCTACCCACCTAAGCTTGTCATTTCTAGTGAATCCCACTTAACCCTTTAACCATGTCCACTTACATGTTATAAATTTTGGTTAAGTCATTTAATCATACTTTAATTGCCACTCAAGGCACCCACTAGATTTCCACATGCCACCCAAGGCACTTACTTGATTCCCACATGCCACCCAAGGCACTTACTTAACCCTTTAATCATGTTTAATTACATGTTCCACTTTGGTTAAGTATTCTAATCGTATTTTCTATTGCCACCCAAGGCAACCCACTAGTTTCCTCATGCCACCCAAGGCACCCCACTAGTTACTACATGCCACCCAAGGCACCCACTTAACCCCTCATGCCCCACTACATGCTAATTTGGTTAAGTGTTTCTTAATTAATTAAGATCGTAACCTTTGTAAAGACCTCTCACATTAGACTGTCTTTTATGGCAGCTGGATATGCCGGTTGGTTCCGGGCAGCCTTACACCATAACAGAGTCTAACCTCGTGTCTTTACACTTGTCACGTATTTAGTTTATGACTAAGACCTCTCACATTGGGCCAATCATTTGTAGCCGCTGGATTTGCCGGTCGGTTCCGGGCAGTCTTATGCTACAAAAGGGTCCAACCTCGTGTCTTAGTCGATTAATTACACCTAATTAATCACCCCCATAATTTGTATTAATTGTCCCTAATTAATTACAAATATTTAAGAATATGGGTAGACCTAACTCAATAGGTAAATTCCCAATTCCATAATATGGGTAGACCTAACTTAATAGGTAAATTCCCAATTATGTCCATCCACTTTATGGTATGTTTAATCATACCCACTTCACACAATTTTATGTGTTCATTAATTTTTACCCCATCGTCCCCACGTAAATACGTTAACATGACATACTTCAAAAGAGAAGATTCATCATACACACAATGGGTTCAACTTAGCATATCATTAGCATTATCATGGGTTTAAAAGGTGTCAACTTGCATATATGACCATAAACCCAACTTGCATAAATAACCAACCCAACTTGCATGAATCACATATGTCATAAAGATGGTAACTTGCTTAAATGTTCATGTCATAGACCTATCATAAAGGTGTCAACTTGCATACATGTCATAGGTCTAAAAGGGATGAACTTGCACATGTACTTATGTCATACAAAAGGGTAAACTTGCATATGTATGTATGACATACAAAGGTGTAAACTTGCACATGTTACTTGCATATAATCAACCACCAAACTTGCATAACATGTCATATATGGACTTGCATATAATCAAACACCAAACTTGCATAACATGTTAAATATGAACTTGCATATAATCAACCACCAAACTTGCATAACATGTTACATATGAACTTGCATATAATCAACCACCAAACTTGCATAACATGTTACATATGAACTTGCATATGTATGTATGACATACAAAGGTAAACTCGCATATGTTATGCATATCACTAATCCAAACAACTTGCATAGATTATGCATATTATAGATCCAAACTCATAGGTTAAACTTGCATGTCATGTCACTTATTTCACACATGATTCTAGCATAAAACCAAGCATTTAACTTGCATAAAACCAAACACTTAGCATGCATAAAACCAAACACTTAGCATGCATAAAACCCACCACTTAACATGCATAAACCCAAACACTTAACTTGCATAAACATAGTGTCATCATGAATAAGTGTTAAACATAGTGATTAGCAAACTAGCATCATAACATATGACCTAAAACCCATTGATCCGCAAGCAAAACCATATGATCTCATCACATCTCATCTACTTAGTTTAGCAATTGGTTATTAAAGTGATAGAAACTCACAAACTCCAAGATTAGCTCCTTAGATAGTTGCTAGAGTTGAAGTAGAGGTGGATTAGTAGTTGATTAGCTTGCAATCCTCTTCTCTAATTAGTGGAGGCTCCTTCTAAGTTGCATTTTGGCGGCATGATGGCATAGATTCTATTTTTAGTATGGATTAGGGTAGTCATAGGGTGTATTTATAGGATTAGGTTGTGTTTTAGACCCTTAGATTAACCCTAGGTTAGTTTAGGTCCGTCAGATTTCGTCCCAAGCCCTCCAACCCAGCCCAAAACTCAACCAGGTGCACCCAGGCCAGAATCAGCCGACAGGGCAAGTCGACAGCCCTGTCGACTGCCAAGTCGACAGGCATGTCGACAGGCAATTCGACAGCCCTGTCGACAGCCAAGTCGACTTGGCTGGGCAGGAGTTTTCCCGCCTGGCCCCCATTTCTGCATGTTTCGAAATTCAAATTTCCCGAAAACTTCTTTGGGCCTTAACCGGGTCATACGGACTCCGATTTACAAAATTTCGGACTCTATTTCGCGTATTTTTCCGAGACGAACACAATGACGTAACCCGTTTCCCCTGATTCTCACATCTGAGATTATTAATTCTGTAATTAGTGAATATCAGTGTTAACTGAAATTCGGGGTGTTACATTCTCCCCTCCTTAAAGGATTCCGTCCCTGAAATCTCCAAGTTAAGGAGAATGCATATCCCACCATCCAAACAACCATCTACTCAATCCATCAAACACGGACATCCATTGTCCTTAAAACAATTTCTACTGATGTATGAGCATATGCAAAAAGTGTGTGTATATGTTCCCTATCTAATGTATGAACATATGCAAACCGTGATAGTGCCATGCATCCAATATGTATGCGAAAGAACCCTATTGACACATACTATATCTACATGAGTGCACAATCATTCACCAAAATGCATCATCCATATGATAACACAACCATTATACATCCATAAATATAGCTACCTACACACAATTATATGCAATATGCAATATGAAGTGATTGAGCCGATCTAGTGTCTAGAGTGTGTGTATATGCATCCACGAGCAACCACTAGCAAACACTTGCATCCACATGCATCCATCAATCATAACATGTCTCAAACACATGTTTCAACCATAGGTTTACCCTATCTAAAGGTCAAAGGCACTAACAAGAGGACATACTAAAGATAAGATAAGTACTAGACAAACGATAAAGGAGAAGTTAAAAGACATACCCTCAAAAAGGAATGGGTATAATGAACGCATTTTCGCTTCCGTCTCCCAAGTAGCGTTGCTCTCATCTTCTCCCCATTGCACTTTGACTAGTTGAACCTCCCTGTTTCTCAACCTCTTAATCTCTGACCCAATGATGCGTGTAGGAGCTCGTCGAATAGTCGCATCACGCTCTATCTCTACTTCTCTAAGCAAGCTCGGCTCTACCACCTCTGCGGTCTCATGTAGGCACTTCCTCAAATGTGACACATGGAATACATCATGTACACCACTAAGTCTGTCGGGCAACTTCACTCTATAGGCCATCTGTCCAATCCTTTCCTTAATAGGAAACGGTCCAACAAACCTTGGTGCTAACTTCCCAACAGATCCAAAGCGAACCACATTCCGTAACGGATATACTTTGACAAAGACCATGTCTCCAACATCAAACTCAAGATCCGTCCTCCTCTTGTCCACATAAGATTTCTGTTTGTCTTACGTCGCTTTCATCCTTCTTCGAATCAAATCAATTTTTTCCGAAGTCTCTCTAACCATATCGGGCCCAAGTAAGATCTTATCCGTAGATTCCCACCAACATGTAGGTGATCGACAAGGCCTTCCATAAAGAGCTTCGAAAGGAGCCATGCCAATACTAGACTGAAAGCTGTTATTATATGCGAACTCCACCAATGGAAGATGCTCTTCCCATGTACCTCCAAAATCCAAGATATATAGCCTCAAAAGGTCTTCTAAAATACGATTCACCCTCTCGGTCTGGCCGTCCGTCTGAGGATGATATGCGGTACTCAAACACAACCGAGTCCCTACCGCCTCTTGCAAACTCTTCCAAAACTCTCTAGTGAAGATAGGATCTCGACCGCTCACTATACTGGAAGGTACACCATGCAATCTAATAATCTCTCGAATGTAAACTGAAGCTAGCCATGGAGCAGTTTTCTTACTCTTCACGGGTATAAAATGGGCGCTCTTAGTAAGTCTGTCTACCACAACCCAAATTCCCGTATTACCCTTCCTCGATCTCGGTAATCCATCGAGACACTATCCCACTTCCATAGCGGAACCTCCAATGGGTGAAGCAACCCACCGGGTTTCTTCTGCTCCGCTTTCACTTGCTAGCACACCAAGCATCTAGCGACATACTCGGCCACATCTTTCTTCATACCGGCCCAAAAGAAAACTCGCTTCATGTCTTGGTACATCTTGTCCCCACCGGGATGAATGGTCATCTTCGACCGATGTGCATCATCAAGTATAGCCTTCCTCAAACCCTCGTCTTGCGGTACACAAAGTCTACCGTCTCTATGCAACCACCCCTTACCATCTAGGGTGTACCTACTCAAATGGCTGGACGACTCCCCCTTATGAGCTTCTCTACTAAATCAACCAACTGTGGGTCGTCTCGCTGTGCCTCGCCAATCCGTCCCAAAAGAGTAGGCCTAACCTCCAAGGAGGCTAGCAAACCGGGTACAAAGTCAACGGAAGGTCTAAAGTCAAACATAGAAATAAACTCTAAGCTCCGTCGTTCAACGAACAATGAACTCGAGGACAACCTTTTTCTACTTAAGGCGTCCGCTACCACATTACCCTTGCCATGGGTATACGCTATCTCAAACTCATAGGATGCTAAGAATCCCATCCACTTTTGTTGTCCTAAGACTATGCGCTCGAAGAGTCTCCAACACTTCCCTAAGATGTAGGGCATGCTCTTCTCCACTTTTAGAGAAAACCAGGATATTACCCCATCCAAAATCATCACAACTGTCCATCTCTCATGCAGACCACCCTAGTCGAACTCGACATCCCCCAAATGCAAGCCCCAAAGGCCTAAACCAATATCAGACAAACACCCAAGGGATACCTCCTTCGAATTCAGACGACCTACGTGAGATGATACTAGTAAAAACGGCTAAATAATTAAGCCCTTGTCCAACTCTGGATGTCCTCGCCAGTCTCGCTCCAAAACCACCGTTTATCCCATAACTGGCTTTTCTCAACCTATTGAGCACATACGAAAACTTATTTCGCTCCTAGAAAAGACCAAGATGTCATTTACAAAGACCATCACGAACTTATTTAGGTACTCCCTGAACACCCTTCTCATCAAATCAATAAAGTATGCGGGGGCGTTCGTCAAACCAAATGGCATCACCAGCCACTCATAAAAAAAACCATCCGGAGTCCTAAAGGCAGTCTTCTCTATACTATCCTCAGCCACTCTCAACTGACGAAACCCCGTGGCTAAGTCCAACTGCGAAAATACTGAGGCACCAACTAACTGATCAAAGAGATCATCAATCCTCGGCAATGGGTGTCTATTCTTCTTTGTGAGTTTATTTAGTTCTCTTTAGCCTACACAAAGTCTGAGGGACCCATCCGCCTTCGTGGCAAAAACTACTGGAGCACCCCACTCCGATATACTTCGTCTTATGAACCCCTTCTCAAGCAAATCGCCTACTTGCTTATGGAGTTCCCTCCTCTCACGAGGAGCCATGTGGCACACTGGCCAAGATACTGGTTTGGCATTGTCTACCAGATATATTCGGAAGTCAATCTCCCGCTCCGGAGGTAAGCCCTTCACCTCCTCAAACACATCCAAGTATTCCCGGACCACTCTAACAGATCGCAAACTCTAGACCGACGTGTCAAGCGGTTCTAGATAACTTAGCATAACAAATTCCATGGGATTACAAGAGATCTCGAGAGTGTTACCCAAGCGGGTCGTAAGCCTAACAACTCTCCTTCCACAATCAAGAACGGCACCCCTACTGGATAACCAGTCCATGCCCAAAACTAACCCATAGCCCGTGAAACCCAAAAAGCATCACATCTAAACTCAACACTAAGTATAGAAACTTTCAAACCCAAACACATCATGGAGCCCCAATTGGGTTTGAAACAACTAAGGGATCATCTACTAAACTGGTGTCTAAGTGCAGTGACTCAACTAACAATGATGAGATAAACGAACTCGATGCGTCAGAATCAAATAAAGTTCGAACCGGATAATAAAGAAATCCAAATTCCAACCTAGACGGTCCTATCCCCATCTGGTACACTAGCAGTGAGGGAATACAACTACCCTCCAGGAGATTCCATACCTTGCCCATGCCCCTTTGGACAATCCTAATAAGGTGTCCTATTCCTCCAAAAGGATAACTACTAGCCCTCTTCTTCCCATTCTCCACTCGTAACCTCCCATCAAAATGAGGTTTCGTCTTTCATTAAACAACAACTATTTGAGCCTTCCTCCCATCGTCTATCCAATAGGTACCTACAAGTCCTCCTCCTTCTTGAACCAACTTCTAGTCCGACTAATGTCTAAGTCCCTTGAAGTGGTTTTCCATTCTTATCTATCTTAGAAAGATCATCTATACGCGGAGGGGAAACTCAAAACGAGAGAGGAAGAGATTCAAAACGGAGAATTTGAAAGATATAGATATGGCTATTGGGGATTATGCTTTTCTTTCAAAAACTTTTCTCTTAAAAGACATGTTTTTGAAAATACTCCTTTCAAAAATATTCTTAGAAAATAGTTTTTCTAAAAAAATTATCTGTTCTGGTAACCTTAAGCTCTGATACCACGTGTAACACCCCATACCCGCTACGGTCACTCACTAAGGGAATGCCATAACATCGGTGGAGTATTTTAAGTGAATATAGAACAGAAAAATTACAACAAGATAGATATAAGTAATACTTGAGAATTTAAAACATCATTTCATTGCAGCGGAAAGTAAAACATGTTTGGTTACACCAAAACCATAAACAAGAGTCAAGTACATAATATCCATCCTGATAAAACAAAAGTACATAATCCCACTACATAACTTAATAGCCATACTAGAAAAGATAAACTGAGCTTTACATCCACGGTCCAAGCTCCAAAAGATAGATAAAGCAGTATGATCAAAGCCCACTAGTGCTAGGCCCACTCTGATAACCTGAGGGTTGGGAAAAAGATAAAAACAACGGGGTCAGACATAAGTCTGAGCGAGTCCTATAACTTTAACAATACAATCATTAAAGTAACCAGAGTAAGACGTAAGCTTGATATACGGTAACGACTGGGGATAAATGGCTACACTAAGCAACCAACTAGACTTAGGATGAACTAAGATGACCGTAAAGACGCATTTACCCACCCAAGGATAATTACTACACTGCACCACCCTAGATCTACCCACCCAAGGGTAATTCCTACACTGTACCACACCAGTTCTACCAACCCAAGGGTAATTCCTACTTAAGGTTGATCCCACTAAGTGTACTTAGTAATTTTTAATAGTAGTTTCGTGTACCCCTAGCTGACTACATAGGTGCCGTCTGCCCCTATCTCCACTAGGTGTACCCACTACTCCCCAAGCGATCGGCTCCCTAAGGTAGATACCCGTGCTGGCCCCACAGTGGGGTGTATCAATCCCCAAAGTGGCAACCTGATAATATCAACGGTGCACGGCTTATACCTACACGATGCAACAACGTCTTACTTACCAGCCCGGGTCCACACACGCATATGAAACCCGTTGGACTTGCGTTGCCACCGCTAACCCGTTTTGGCCTCTTACAGTCAAGCCCAATATGCGTGTCCCGTCCTCGACTTGGGTCGAGCCCACAAAGATACGTTTGGGATATTGGTTGAAATGGGCCCCCACAAGCTACCCACCTAAGCTTGTCATTTCTAGTGAATCCCACTTAACCCTTTAACCATGTCCACTTACATGTTATAAATTTTGGTTAAGTCATTTAATTATACTTTAATTGCCACTCAAGGCACCCACTAGATTTCCACATGCCACCCAAGGCACTTACTTGATTCCCACATGCCACCCAAGGCACTTACTTAACCCTTTAATCATGTTTAATTACATGTTCCACTTTGGTTAAGTATTCTAATCGTATTTTCTATTGCCACCCAAGGCAACCCACTAGTTTCCTCATGCCACCCAAGGCACCCCACTAGTTACTACATGCCACCCAAGGCACCCACTTAACCCCTCATGCCCCACTACATGCTAATTTGGTTAAGTGTTTCTTAATTAATTAAGATCGTAACCTTTGTAAAGACCTCTCACATTAGACTGTCTTTTATGGCAGCTGGATATGCCGGTTGGTTCCGGGCAGCCTTACACCATAACAGAGTCTAACCTCGTGTCTTTACACTTGTCACGTATTTAGTTTATGACTAAGACCTCTCACATTGGGCCAATCATTTGTAGCCGCTGGATTTGCCGGTCGGTTCCGGGCAGTCTTATGCTACAAAAGGGTCCAACCTCGTGTCTTAGTCGATTAATTACACCTAATTAATCACCCCCATAATTTGTATTAATTGTCCCTAATTAATTACAAATATTTAAGAATATGGGTAGACCTAACTCAATAGGTAAATTCCCAATTCCATAATATGGGTAGACCTAACTTAATAGGTAAATTCCCAATTATGTCCATCCACTTTATGGTATGTTTAATCATACCCACTTCACACAATTTTATGTGTTCATTAATTTTTACCCCATCGTCCCTACGTAAATACGTTAACATGACATACTTCAAAAGAGAAGATTCATCATACACACAATGGGTTCAACTTAGCATATCATTAGCATTATCATGGGTTTAAAAGGTGTCAACTTGCATATATGACCATAAACCCAACTTGCATAAATAACCAACCCAACTTGCATGAATCACATATGTCATAAAGATGGTAACTTGCTTAAATGTTCATGTCATAGACCTATCATAAAGGTGTCAACTTGCATACATGTCATAGGTCTAAAAGGGATGAACTTGCACATGTACTTATGTCATACAAAAGGGTAAACTTGCATATGTATGTATGACATACAAAGGTGTAAACTTGCACATGTTACTTGCATATAATCAACCACCAAACTTGCATAACATGTCATATATGGACTTGCATATAATCAAACACCAAACTTGCATAACATGTTACATATGAACTTGCATATAATCAACCACCAAACTTGCATAACATGTTACATATGAACTTGCATATAATCAACCACCAAACTTGCATAACATGTTACATATGAACTTGCATATGTATGTATGACATACAAAGGTAAACTCGCATATGTTATGCATATCACTAATCCAAACAACTTGCATAGATTATGCATATTATAGATCCAAACTCATAGGTTAAACTTGCATGTCATGTCACTTATTTCACACATGATTCTAGCATAAAACCAAGCATTTAACTTGCATAAAACCAAACACTTAGCATGCATAAAACCAAACACTTAGCATGCATAAAACCCACCACTTAACATGCATAAACCCAAACACTTAACTTGCATAAACATAGTGTCATCATGAATAAGTGTTAAACATAGTGATTAGCAAACTAGCATCATAACATATGACCTAAAACCCATTGATCCGCAAGCAAAACCATATGATCTCATCACATCACATCTACTTAGTTTAGCAATTGGTTATTAAAGTGATAGAAACTCATAAACTCCAAGATTAGCTCCTTAGATAGTTGCTAGAGTTGAAGTAGAGGTGGATTAGTAGTTGATTAGCTTGCAATCCTCTTCTCTAATTAGTGGAGGCTCCTTCTAAGTTGCATTTTGGCGGCATGATGGCATAGATTCTATTTTTAGTATGGATTAGGGTAGTCTTAGGGTGTATTTATAGGATTAGGTTGTGTTTTAGACCCTTAGATTAACCCTAGGTTAGTTTAGGTCCGTCAGATTTCGTCCCAAGCCCTCCAACCCAGCCCAAAACTCAACCAGGTGCACCCAGGCCATAATCAGCCGACAGGGCAAGTCGACAGCCCTGTTGACTGCCAAGTCGACAGGCAACTCGACAGCCCTGTCGACAGCCAAGTCGACTTGGCTGGGCGGGAGTTTTCCCGCCTGGCCCCCATTTCTGCATGTTTCGAAATTCAAATTTCCCGAAAACTTCTTTGGGCCTTAACCGGGTCATACGGACTCCGATTTACAAATTTCGGACTATATTTCGCGTATTTTTCCGAGACGAACACAATGACGTAACCCGTTTCCCCTGATTCTCACATCTGAGATTATTAATTTTGTAATTAGTGAATATCAGTGTTAACTGAAATTCGGGGTGTTACAATTTATCACTGTTGTTGTATAAATGCGTTGTATGAAATCCATATAATCATATTATATGGTAATTGACTGTGTCTGATTCCATTTCAGAAGAACAGAATATTTTAAAATAACGATTATTTTAAAATGGCGAATATTTTCAAATAATATTCAGAAAAGATCAAAATCAAATTTTGATGTCCGATCTGAGATGGACACGATTATATTTAAATATATTAAGCCATGTTGATTAGATAGATGCCATTTTGATGAGAACAATATTTATATCGATTTTATTCATTTTTATAATGAATATCGAAAAGGAATTGATTTCAAAATCCAAGTTTTGAAAATATGATCATTTATATATCGATGATAGGGAATATTCAATTTTGATTTGAAATTGAATATGAAGTTGAAATCGTTTTGAAAACGAATTGAAAACGATTTATAAAATCCGTTTTAAATGGAAATCGAAGTAATATATATTATATATATAATATGATGGCCTGAATAGAACGCGCCGCGCTGCGGTAGTTCGCGAATTTCGACCATTGACTTCGAACGGACGTTACGGGAGATCCGACCGTCGGATTCTCCTAAAACCGGAATCGTTGGGTTCGTATCGAAAAGGGCTTTCTAATGGGTACAATAAATTAGAAATCTTACGGTTGGATTTGGAATTATGTCCAAATCAAATTTGAAAAAGGTCGTTGTAAGTGCTGTTCGATGGCCGTTTATGGATATCACTGTACGGGCCTTGATAAAATTATTAAAAATATCAATAATTAGTGTAAAATCATAAGAAATGATTTGGAAAGAATTGGAATGAAAAATTCCATATTTGAAAAGGAAAAAAAATAGATTTTTATCGAAATGAACTAGTTTTGAACTAGAATTATAATCCGTTTATTTTTAAAATAAATAAATTGGATTTGAAATGGTTTTAAAAATAACCCGAATTTCCAATATATAAATTGGAATGGATTTGAATCGAAATTATTTTCGGAGTATTTCGAATATTGAATTTCGTGATTATACAGATATTGTTATAGGAATTTGAAAGATATATTTATATCGTTATTTCCGGTAGGATATTTGTTGGCCGTAGAATTTGATATTGAATATAAGCCGATATATTTTCTATTCAGAGTTTTGTATTTAATATCAAATTGGAATTTGGGTTTATCGTGGTTAACACTATTCTTAAGAACCAGTTGAGAAAAAGATTAAATATTTTTATTTAGATTTAATGAAGTATACCAATTAAATAACATTTAATTGGATTTGAATTGATTTTTGGGTTTATCGTGAACAATGTTTTAAATAACACTTGTTCTTTAACCCCGATCGTTAATGGAATGTGAATTGGGCTTATCGTGAACTATGTTTTAGCGACATTCGTTCTTTAACCCGATTTACAGTGAAATGGGATTTGGAATTTATAAATCTTTTGTTAAGATTTAAAAGAGATTTTCCAAAGTAAAGTTTTTCAATTTAATAAAATAAATTGGAATGGAATGGAATTCGATTTGGTAATAATCGAAGTGAATTTCTGTGGATGAGGACTGCTAATATATATTGAATTTAAAAGGCTTTGCCATTATTCCATTTATATTATTAGTCGGATATGGAAGTTTATATCGATTAGTTTTCCATGAAGTTTCCATCGTTAATGGAATGAGATTTTGGGTTGTCGTGAATGGTATCTTTAATAATACTGTTCTTAGACCCAACGGAGTTAAGAAAATCAGAAAATAACTAAGGATTAGTTAAGTTGAATGGTTTCCTGGGTATTGTTCTGATGCTGGTTTCAGCCTTCGGGGTTATTACTTAGGGAATTGTTCACTTGCTAATTTATGGTTAAAGGCCGATGGAATAGAATGTGATTTTGGGTTTTGTAACGACCCAGGAATTTTCAGCCCCGAAAATCGACATAAATACCTTTACCGTAACTCATGCCGACCTTCCAAACACCGAAAACACTGGATAGTATTTGAAGGAATTTAGAGGGTGAGATAAGAAAGAAAGAAATATTAGAATAGAAGAAGATGAAGATCCAAGACAACATAATCAGAGTCTCACATCGCAGCGGAACAAAATATAATACAGAAATAATTCATTATTGAGAGCTTTAAATAAAAACTTACAATATCAGAGTACATCACACGTCTGGAGAGTTATAATAACTTGTCCTCATATACAACACACAGCGGAATAGTATCTATATAATATCATACGGCTGAACTCTTCCAGCCCGTCTCTTCACAGTATTCGATAACCTGAACCTGTACACCCCGGGCTAACCCGAGCATTACAAAACACCGGGTCAGTCTGGTGAACCAGAGTGAGATAAACTCGCACAGTATTAAGGGTAAATCATCCAATCATGATTTTAAAGTTCAAAAATCTTTCAAATGAAAAGGATAACCGTAAGACCAAATCCACACATAAACACGGACGGTTTTTACCTTACGATAATCCAAAACAGTTTTGAAACCAATACCTTTTATGATATTATAATAATGTCTAAATACAAGTAAATAACACTCTAGTGGAACGCTTGCATCTCACGCTCCACATATATAGTATACAATCAAAACCGCGGGTGCTTATTGGGGATTGGATTCCAACTATGACAAGGTATGGGACCACCTGCCGATAGTGTATCTCTAGAGGCGAATACACTGGGATCAATAAGAACGTCTTGCAACCCAGTCCACACATGACCGACCACTCATTTCTCTTGAGTGTATCGAATGTATATCACCAACGGTTGGGATCAACAACCATTTCCCGAATAGGGACAACATCGAAGTATAGATTAAAGAAGCAAATGGAATTTCTCTAGATAGGTGATTATACACCCTAATGGGAGCGACCCACATAGCATGTTGCCTATCCGATTTTTGTTATTTCCCGGTTGATGAGGGTTGAGGTTTAAATTATCTGCTGGGATATTTGGTCACCATTCACGTTGAATGACATATTGTCAGATCCGTAAAATCACTATTTGACGTCCACAAATATACTCTGGGTTTTAAAGAAGTGCCCCTCTTTGCCACCACTCGATATATTCGTAAAAATCAACGTACGTGGTTTCAGGAAATACTCTGTCAGACATTCGTCCATACAAGTCATCCAGGAACATGATGAATCGAAGGTACTCCCCTACTGCATCCAATATAGGAATCACCCCATGGATCAGTAGCGAGAAATCCTTGCAAGCTGTAGATTCCAAACACGACAGAACCACAGTTTATCTCTGGTTGTAATCCCAGAGATTATTAGCAGTTCTTCCGTTTGTGAAAATCTACGGTCTTCAAACCTCCATCTCGATCATCTCTTGATATCTTCACGTATTTGTTGGTCGGAATGGTTTTCGAATATAAATTCGATCCCAGTCTTTTCGTACCAACAATCATATTGGATAGATTTGATAGTCGATGATTTAACTATCAAAATAAACAGTGTTTCAATCATGACAATCAAATGAGTTCACTGGTTCAGTATTCAGCATTTCTTGACCTTTTATTTAAAATAAATTGGTTCACTTCTGCTAAATTGAAACTTCTAACTCCTTTAATATTTAAAAATACGATGTTTGATCCTTAATTAATATATTAATGTTCTCGAAACCATTTCATTAAAATACTTAGTGAAATACTTATGACCAGATTCAATGCTCGCTTAATTCTCTTTTCAAACATATGTTACATCATTCTTTATTATCTAAATTTGGGACCCCTTCAACTTATTATTCGTAACAGCGTACGTAATATCTTTTATTAAATTCAAAAAAACAATAACACATATTTATTTGTATAACATAAAACTCAATCTTTACATTTTCTTCTTACTAATTTCCTTTACTTCGAATCTCTTGTTATATATATTCTTCAGATTTACACTAAACGTTACAATATTATTTCACAAGTGGAAAAAATAAATTGTCGCTGACCTCCTTTACGATTACCAACTAGTATCATCTTCAGATAATCCTGATATTGTTCAAGTTGGGGTGTTTTAATTACCTCTCAAACCTTGATCAACTATGTTCTTATCCTCAGATAAATACAAGTTGTAATCAAAAACCAATATTCCATTCCAGTCTCAAAACAAATCCCATTATAATTTGGATTTGATTATAAAACCCTGCAACCCACTTCTTTACCTCAAATACACTTTTATTAAAAATAATATATTTCAAAATCTAACTCCAGTTATATAATAAATTTTATAACTTCATCTCTATCAACTCACCTGATGGTGAATCAATATTTATAAAACGATTTATTTTATAGGCCATATGCTGCCAAATACTCAACCAATACCGCCCATTGGTTTAAACCAACTGATGTTGAATATTACATAATCAACAATCAAATCAATCACCCCAAACAGGACAGTTCATATATGATAATATGAAAATAAATAATATATTTGAGGAATCCGGTTGGATCCCTCCAACCTGTTCTTCCCTGTATTCAAATTGGTTATCACAAATCAAATCATTTCAGTTTCATCTAACTGATAAAAATAAATAACGACCATCAATACCAACCAATTCTCAAGCAATTCAAACAATTCAAAACACGTTTATTTTATAAATGTGACCAATCAAGGTGAGTCACCTTTATTGGAACCAATTGTTTGAATAACGATTTGGTATTTTACTGAAATTAAATGACGATTTAATTTCATCAATTAAATCAGCAAATAAATATATAAATAGCTAACAGTCAATCATCGGCAAGCAGAGCACACAAAATAAAAACCCAATTTATATAAAATATAAATGGAAAAAATTGAGTGAGTTTAACTCACCTTGATCTCATCTGTCGCTGGAACATTTCGTTGTAATAACTCGCAGTCGCGCCTAACTCTATTCAAACCAAATCCAAAATATTTCGTCCGACACAGTTCGATCATCCTTTGGTTTGTTCTATTCTATTACTATTTGACCAAAATATAATTTAATACGGTATTTACTTTATAATTTAATATTATCAAAACTTAAATAATAATATTTTATATTAACCTAACTTCCGTTTACATTGGTTAACTTCGATTAGGTACATAAATGAATCAGCTTATATTTTTCAAGTCACCTTCTTTCCAGTATGTCACGTGAAACTAAACATGCCATGATTATTTTACATTTGTCTTTCTCATGCCAGGTTATATATGGAAAACTAGACCCCCAGTTCGATACTTATGACCATGATTAGGCATATCTCTACCCAAAACTAGGCACATACATAAATTAAAGTGGCCACGTTTTATTAGATTAGGCAAAGTAAAAATGTTAATTAGGCTATATAACTACTCACGTTATACTAAATACCTTGATTAAGCTTAAGATGTAGTTAGGAACAATTAAGCATTGCGGAAAAAGAAAAGAAAATTATACCAGGCTTTTGTATATTGTTCATCGTGATCTCCTTCTATGCATATTCGTACCCGATCCTATCTCTTCCACGGTGCCTTGCGCCACCCGAACTGAACTTCACCGTCATCAACTCAGCTTCCACTCCAGTCCGCACATTAGTCCCCGTATTCTTCCTTCTGTACGCTTGCACCTTTCCTAGTTTGTTGTCTCGAACCGCCAATATTCATCTCCCGGACATGAACAGCCCAACATCTCCACTGCTTAACTTTAAACAGTCCACTACCCTACTATTAACTCACTTCTCTCTCCATAGGATGATCCACGTCCTTCTACTCAAGAACACACATGTAGCCATTCCCCTCCTGTAACGTCTCCCACCTGTTCACAGAGCACCCGGTCATCCATCAGCACTTGCGCCCTGTCCTCCTCGTCGACTCGCAGTCCCAGATCCCCTCCAGCTTAGAAACTGTGCCTTCATTCATACAGCCTCCCTACTCAGAGCCCACAAACTACTTCGGATACCTTACACTGACCCCCCTGTTTCCAATTCCGAACCCACTCCCTATGAAACCAAACACCATCTTCCATATACCAACAACAACTTTGAAATGCGATGACCTTCGTTTGCCCAAAAATACTGGGTCTCGACATTTACATTGGAATCAACACTTAAACTTCGGAGCTGAGCACCGATAAATAAAAAGAAGAAGTGGAGTTTCAGTAAAAACAGCGAATGGGGTTTCATTAACTGTTGGGGAAAACGAATGGCTTGCGCGTATTTATACACGGGACTCCTTGGCAATCAAGTTTTAGGATTGGTAGGGCTGCATACAAATTTCATAGGCACAGTTGATTTGAAATCGTAGGAAGTGAAAAGAGGTAGCTACTCTAAAACTTGTGGGTGAAGGAAAATAGGTTTGCAGTGTCTTTTCCTTTTCATTTGATGTTTTAGGGAAGATAGGGTACATAAAAAGAAGGTAGCTGTGCTAAATTAGAATTGATGTTACGAACGAAATACATCACTTTATTTAGTAGTTATCTGAGGTAGGCTAGCCGAAGTGAAAACTCAGGGAAGAGGACGGCGTCCACAGATGGAGGAGACAGTGTAGGTGCGTGATGTGTACTAGGGTAGGGAAAGAGTATAGCGTGAGCAACATGTTACAGTGTAATTTCCTTTCATAGGAAGATATGAGTTGTGTGGTTTAAAATCTTGGAATGTCATTTCCATTTGATTAATCTTGATTGATTTATAACTAGGGTAGCATGTGCAAATGCATTGGAGAAAAAGGAACGGGTGAAGATCTCCTGGACCAACAGTACTCTGGTCCCCTGGACCAGCAAATCAAAACACACCATTCAGTGGGGGCAGACTTTTGTTTGCAAGTTTTGCTTTTTAAGTTGGACTGTTTTGCAAAATCGTTGCAAGATGTGGCAACTTTTTACTGGATTGGCACACGGGACCATGTAAGTTTTGGTGCAGACGATCCCTTCCCATAAGGAACAGTGTGGCAGTTGTATTGTGCTGTGCATGTACCCGTCCGGGGAAGGTTTTTTTGTCTTGGAGAGGGTACAATTTTTATTAAATAATATTACCCGATACTTCATCCTCAAGTAACACGATAAAATAACTATAAACGATTTCTATTTACTGATAAAAAGACTAATCTTGGTATAAAAAAGTATTCCGGACCCAATGGGACAAGTTTCGCCGAAATCCGATTTCGTTTGGAAAAATTTTCTTTATAAAACCAGAAATAAACACGCGTTTAAATTTTCTATGATCACTGGATAAATCAAATCAACTTGAAATTTTGAAATCCTACAATAATTCTTCAATATGAACCCAACGACACCAGTTTCGTCGCATTCTGAGACTGTTTCCCTATTAGGCTAAATTTACGCGCACCGCTATGCCATTTTGGACACCAATTTAGCTGGTTACAAAAATAACAAACTATATATCTATCCTGACTCTAATCGACGATACAAACTCAACGAAATTGGTTTCGCGGCCTAATTCGATCGTCTGCTCAGGTTATACCCAAATAACCATTTATTAAATTAAATACGCGTTATAGAAATTGAACGGGCGTTTGCGGCTGTCGCGGCCCCATACGACATCGGTCTGCCACGCAAATCAACACCATACAATAATTTAACGTTACGGTCCCAATGAAACTAGATTCATTGAAAACGAAGTCCGTTTGCAAAACGGCTATTTTAAAGGCCTATATTTTAAATAACGATTTTCATAGCGACTATTTCAAAATTTGATTTGGCCATAACTAACAAATTATAACACTAAATCTGAATTTTTCTCTTTTATATAAAAATTATAATCAATACGGTTCCAATGTTTCTCGTTTCACAGAAATCCGACTTATATCGGATCTTGTATATCAAATTGAAGTTCAAAACTCCATATTAAGAACTGCCACGCGATTTCAAGCTCGTTTTATATTATATAAATTATATAACGTTCAAACTTAATTTAAAATAACGAATTAAATATTAAAATCTATTTTTATCCCAAATATAATATTAAAATAATAAATTAAATAAAATATTTGACGACAAAAAATACGGGATGTTACAGGTTTATCGTGAGTCGTGTTTTAAATAACATTGGTTCTTTAACCCAGTTAAAGACAGGATATGATTTCCCAAGTTAAACAATCATTAATATTGATTTTTGGGAAGATTAAAACCAAGTGGAGTTTTAATGAATCTTTAAATAGATTGAAAGGTGAATTTGATAACTAAAATTATCAGATTTAAGAAATGATCGAGAATGGAGTATCGCCAGTTTTGCTCCAAGCGATAGTTAAATATTTAATTAGATTTGAACGCGAAATGGTAATTGAATTTACCGATAACACCGCGGTGTTAAATATGAAGTATTACCAGTTTTACTTCATAGGATGAATAGGTTGGGGTTGGGAAATTTAACAAATGATTACTTCGGTAAGGTTCGCTAATCCCAACTAGTTTGGATAAACCATAATTTGGTTTGAATTGATATTCAAAGGAAGATTAAAGAATAAATTTAAAGAATTTATCTTTGATAAAATTAATGGGAACCTTTCCCAAAGTGAAAGAATATTTGAATAAAGGAATTTCTACACTGGAATAAGGTGTATGTTGTGTTTTTATAACACTTATTTATTATATACGCGAGTTATTCGGAAAGACCGGGTTTATCCTATTCTGAATAACTGATACGACGATAAGTCGAAGATGAAGACGGTGGTTGAAGACCAGAGGTCTTCACATCGTTTGGATGATTCCTGATGATCTTGATTGGGCCATACACCTAAGAGGAGGGAATAAGGTTGTGATCGTCCAGACGTACTTGGAGATCGATGGATATGCGAGGTACAAGGTGCCTCCGGTTTCGTTCAGACCCAGAACGGACTTGTAAATGGACTGTGTGTCTGACATTTGATTTTGCCCTGTGTTGATTGATCTCTATTAAATATACGTCTGCCTGGTGAAGGGGAATTTATTCCCTTACTTCACCCTTCTCTGAGACGTACGGGATTAGAGGTTGTATATAGATAGGCATCAGTCGCATGGAGTGAATTTCCTGTGTAGCATGCTGAGATGCAAATGATCAAGGCTTTTTTGAAAAGCAGAGTCTTGTGGTTGATGATTAAAGCATAGATTTAATATAGCGTCGCTTTGTGTAGCATTAATTCGTGAGCCTCACACCCCGGTGTGAACCAAAAAGGGAGAGGATGTCAGGGAGGGCATGCGTTTTCTTCTAGCTAGAAGTGGCGTCAGTGGTTTTACACGCCCTGACGAGTTTGTCTTATGTGGTTGTTGGAATGCAAGGCACCTCGGTTATATCGGTAGATCCAGGACCAATGGAGTCGTTTGTTGGCTCATTTACGCCCCATAGGGCTGGGAAACAGATGTTCTGGGTTTAAGTTTAATCCTCCATGTGGACTGGCCCCGAGGATCCAAGAGACGATGCGCTCTGTTCCTGAGACTCGGGCTAGACAATCTCGAAGCGGTGAGGACTATCTTTTGCCTCGGTTCACAGATGGAAATCTAACTTCCGATACGACATTTTGCGGTTTTGATTGTAGAACCTATATATGGCGACATAGTTGTATGGGGCACTTATGCCATCTATGATTGAAATTGTTTTGACACTATGCACTTATAGTAATAATAAAAGATGAAATTTAGCGTATCAAGCATTCTTTGGCTATTATAAGGTAAAACCCTATCCTCCGGCTTGTGGTGCATTGTGTGATGGGACCTGGGTCTTATAATAGCTTCATTGTTCTTTATTTAGCATTGCGCTGTGGTTTTATGCACTGGTATTCTTGGGAGGAAACCCATTCCGTGTTATACGGCGTGGTCCCTAGATTTACCTAACTTTATAATCGAAGTGAATTTCTGTGGATGAGGACTGCTAATATATATGGAATTTTAAAGGCTTTGCCCTTATTCCATTTATATTATTAGTCGAATATGGAAGTTTATATCAATTATATATATCGATTTGTTGTCCATGAAGTTTCCATTGTTAATGAAGTGAGATTTTGGGTTGTCGTGAATGGTATCTTTAATAATACTGTTCTTAGACCCAACGGAGTTAAGAAAAGCAGAAACTAACTGGGGATTAGTTAAGTTGAATGGTTTCCTAGGTATTGATCTGATGTTGGTTTCGGCCTTCGGTGTTATTACTTAGGGAATTCTTCACTTGCTAATTTACGATTAAAGGCTGATGGAAAGAACCGTGTTTTAAATGACATTGGTTCTTTAACCCAGCTAAAGAAAGGATATTATTTCCCAAGTTAAACAATCATTAATATTGGTTTCTGGGAAGATAAAAACCAAGTGGAGTTTTAATGAATCTTTAAATAGATTGAAAGGTGAATTTGATAACTAAAATTATTAGATTCAAGAAATGATCGAGAATGGAGTATCGCCAGTTTTTCTCCAAACGATAGTTAAATCTTTAATTAGATTAGAACGTGAAATGGTAATTGAATTTACCAATAACACCGTGGTGTTAGATATTAAGTATTACCAGTTTTACTTCATGGGATGAATAGGTTGGGGTTGGGAAATTTAACAAATGATTACTTCGGTAAGGTTCGCTAATCCCGACTAGTTTGGATAAACCATAATTTCGTTGGAATTGATATTCAAAGGAAGATTAAAGAATAAATTTAAAGAATTTATCTTTGATAAAATTAATGGGAACCTTTCCCAAAGTAAAAGAATATTTGAATAAAGGAATATTCTGGATTGAAATAAGGCGTATGTTGTGTTTTTATAACACTAGTTTATTATATACGCGAGTTATTCGGAAAGACCGGGTTTATCCCATTCTGAATAACTGATACGACGATAAGTCGAAGATGAAGATGGTGGTTGAAGACCAGAGGTCTTCACATCGTTTGGATGATTCCTGACGATCTTGATTGGGCCATACACCCGAGAGGAGGCAATAAGTTGGTGATCGTCCAGACGTACTTGGAGATCGATGGATATGCAAGGTACAAGGTGCCTCCGGTTTCGTTCAGACCCAGAACGGACTTGTAAATGGACTGTGTGTCTAACATTGGATTTTGCCCTGTGTTGATTGATCTCTATTAAATATACATCTGCCTGGTGAAGGGGAATTTATTCCCTTACTTCACCTTTCTCAAAGACGTACGGGATCAGAGGTTGTATATAGATAGGCATCAGTCGCATGGAGTGAATTGCCTGTTGGCATGCTGAGATGCAAATGATCAAGGCTTTTGTTGAAAAGCAGAGCCTTGTGGTTGATGATCAAAGCATAGCTTTAATATAGTGTCGCTTTGTGTAGCGTTAATTCGTGTGCCTCACACCCCGGTGTGAATCAAAAATGGGAGAGGACGTCAGGGAGGGCATGTGTTTCCTTCTAGCTAGAAGTGGCGTCAGTGGTTTTACACTCCCTAACGAGTTTGACTTATGTGGTTGTTGGAATGCGAGGCGCCTCGTTTATATCGGTCGATCCGGGACTGATGGAATCATTTATTTGCTCATTTACGCCCCATAGGGCGGGAAAACGCATGTTCATGGTTTAAGTTTAATCCACTCCGTTTGGACTGGCCCTGAGGATCCAAGGGACAATGCATTCTGTTCCTGAGACTCAGGCTAGAGAGTCTCAAAGCGGTGAGGACTATCTTTTGCCTTGGTTCACAGATGGAAATCCAACTTCCGATACGACATTTTGCGGTTTTGATTGTAGAACCTATATATGACGACATAATGGTATGGGACACTTATGCCGTCTACTTATAATTGAATTTGTTTTGACACTATACACTTATAGTAATAATAAAAGATGAAATTTAGTGTATCAAGCATTCTTTGGCTATTATAAGGTAAAACCCTATCCTCCGGCTTGTGCTGCATTGTGTGATGGGACGTGACTCTTATAATAGCTTCATTGTTCTTTATTTAGCATTGCGTGATGGGAGGAAACCCATTCCGTGTTATACGGCGTGATTCCTGGATTTACCTAACTTTATAATAAAGATTAATAACTGTTTTAGTTCTCACACCAGTCAAATGACTGACCTGGAGTTTATTGTTTTAACCTAAACTCTGGGTGCCCCTATTTTCCACGGGAAGCTAGTAGTTTTGGTTTTGCAGATTTATATTCACAGGATCCTGGTTTATAGCTGGAACGGTATACGGAAAGCTCTGTATCCGTATATCTCTTTCAGTTGTGTTTTGTATTATTTTCCACTGCTATGTAATGTAATTTAAATCTCTGATATTTTATGATGTGTAATATTTATCAATACTCTATATATTCTTGTAATCTAATGAAATTGTTGTAATATACAACGAAATTGTTCTTCTGTTTGTGTTCTGATTCGTCTTGTCCTCAAAGCAATCCGGGCTTAACTTCATGGGGAAGTTCAGGTCGTTTCATTTTGGTACCAGAGCTTTGGTTTACAGAGCTCGAGAACAAGACATTTTAGAACCAGACGAAAGAATTCATCATAGATTGAATTAGTAATATCCAATAAGAATGAATCGTTAGAGATGGGATTAGTAGCATCCTAGAATGAGTCGAAAGAGTGTTATTTTTAAAAAATAAAATAGAAAACAAATTTTTGTTTTGAAAATTTAAACCATTTTATACGCATTTGAATATTATTTTTATATTGATTTTGGACAATCAGGTATATGAAGATCTTGGATATACGCCTAGCTTGCGTGTATTCGAAGTCTCAAATATACTAAGATAGATACAGTATCACACTCTAGTCGCCTGAAGATGATAGTGATGATTGAGATCTCATCATCAGTATTCATGTTCGAGTTTCGAAAGTGGAATATCTATATATTTCCAATTGACTGGTGTGAGAACCAAAACTAGATAAGGTTTATTTGTTGTGATTTGGCACCAAAAACATGATTTTCTGTATTTATATATATATATATCAAAATTATGAATTTGAAACGTTAATCAACTAATTGATTGTTGATTGTGTTGTTTGATTATTGTTTTGATTAATTAAAATTTGGAACCATTGAGCCAAATTGTATCAAATGTTGGACTGAATTGAAAATTGTTTGGAAATTCATGTATGTACATGTATATACATTGAACAGGTCATAGCAAGGAGGCTAGAGAAGAGGAATAAAATTGTTTGCCCGACAAATAGGTACATGTTTATTGTATTTCTTGGGATTTTTGATGATTTTATGAGCCGATTGGCTAGCCGCTTGGCTGTTTCTTTTTATTTTTGGATTGGAGAGGCCTGTATGGCAATTTCGGGATTTTCCCGGTGCTCCCGTACAGAGGAGGTTATGGCGAAATTTTTTCGAAAATTTAGGGTGTTAGCCAAATTTTTGAAAAAATTGAAAAGTTTTTAGAAACTGAAAAGTTGAAGAACTTAAGCCATAATGAAAATAATGAAAGTTGAGTTGATTAGTTAAACAACTTTCAGCTTCGTTCCTTTTCGGGGACGAAAAGTTTTAAGTGGGGGAGATTGTAATAACCCAGAAATCAGAACCAATTTAAAAATTTTATTTTGGAAATTTTGATGAATTTGGAATATTTAAAATGAATTATTTTAAATGATGACGACGAGAAATTTATTTTGAATAGAATTAGAATGTATATATTTATTTGAATCGTTGTTAGAATATAAATATTTATTTATAATTATAAAAGGAATCGAAAATGGCGCGGTAGTTCGAAAATTCGATTTCAAATTTCAAATGAATGTACAGGATTCAAAATGAACCGGATTTTGACGAAACCAAAAATATTAGAATCTATTTGAAAATATCTTTCCAACGAATCCGAAAAATTGAAATCTCATAGCGGGAATAAAAAGTTATGCTTAGTTGAAATTTCATAATAGTCGCTATGGAAAATATAGCCCTTAAAAATGGAAATTTTGCAAACGACCTCCGTTTTTGACGAAACAACTTTTGTTGGATCCGGGATGTCGAATTATTGCTAGATTCCAAAATTCATAATTTTTGAAGTCAATATGTGAGCGTGGTGAAGTAATACATGTTTTGATGGTTTAAGTCAATTTGGATCGACCATAAAAGGGCCATTTTTCAAACGGTCTTCAAATTTGATGAAACTAGTTTTGTTAGAACCGTATCGTCAATACGAAGCTAGAAAATATTTTTTGGAAATTTTTGGAGTCCGTATGTGGCCCCGGTAAATTGAAATGTGCGTTCAAATTCGATATACAGATTTATATTTTGATTTCGATGGAAACTGATCGAAACAGCCGAACTGGCTTACGACACATATCCCATAGTGTTCATCATGAGGGTAATTAGCTAGGGACGACAGTCGGTGGGCCTCGTTTGGAGTCCGAACGAAAAATAATTTTTTGAATTAATAAATAAATAAATATATATTAATATATAAAGGGTCAAATCCCCTTTTCCCTTCCATTCACAGTAAAACCCGATTTGGGTAAATAAAAAAAAAGAAAAAAGACGGGCTCGTCGTTCTCGATAGTCGCTCCTCCAAGCGGAGCTCCACCAGCCGCCACACCTAACCTAAGTCCGACAATCCCCTCCACCTCCTCCCCATCGCCTCTTCTCTCTCCCTCTCCCCTCTACAGCCCTAGAAACCCACGCCCTAGACAAGAAAACCCGTCGCAGTCCACCATGGCCCCACTCCGGCGATCCGCGCCTCCCTTGCTGCCTGAGCACGCCCCTCTGCACCCCAACTCCGGCGTAGACCACCCCTCCCGCTTGTGAGTTTCTTTAGCCTTCTTTGATTCTAATTTTTAGTTGAAAAAAAATCATAGGATTTCTTTTAATCGATAAAGTTCGGATTTTTAAATCGATAAAGTTTAGATTTTTATCGTAATGAAAGATTATATTTTTATGATAATCAAGTTTGGATTTTTATCATAATGAAAGATTATATTTTTATGATAATCAAGATTGGATTTTTATCATAATGAAAGATTGTATTTTTATGATAATCAAGATTAGATTTTTATCATAATGAAAGTTTATATTTTTATGATAATCAAGATTAGATTTTTTATCATAATGAAAGATTATATTTTTATGATAATCAAGATTGGATTTTTATCATAAAACAAAGATTAGATTTTTATGACAATGAAGTTATGATATTTATTATGAAGTTAGCAAAATAAAAATACGATTTTTATATATTTTGTAGCGAAATAAAAAAATTCGATTTTTGTATGAGTAGCGGATTAAAAATATGATTTTTATACATGTAGCAGAATAAAAATATAATTTTTATTATATGTGAAGAATAAAAATATGATTTTTATATAGAAAACTGAAATATTAAAAATGTGATTTTTATAGCGTTGAAGTAAAAATGTGATTTTTAATATGAATAGCGCAGAGAAGACTACGTTGGCATTGCGGGTAAATCCAAACTGTTCAGAAATTCTGAATTGAATGGAGGAGTGGAACCCAAAGGTGAGAACTCCTCACTATAATTTTCTTTATACAGTTATTTATTTTATAACTGCATATATGAACTGTTCCCCATCGTCCATAGACCATGGACGACTTGTGTGATTATTTAGTTTGGTTGAGTGGATTGTTTGGTTGAATTTGGTTTGGGAAATGAAATTGAATTGATTAGATTGGTACGTTTGTGGCGCATGCCATTATTAGACTAGAGATAAGGCTAGGCCTTATCCCGTTTCTAGTATCGTGCCGTTATGCCGCCAAAATTTTCTAAAATATATTAAAACAATAAAAATATTATTCTTATTGTGTAAATGAACCGAATGAATGTTTTATCTTTAAAAATATAATTTTTAACGTGTATGTGAATAAACTAAATATTCATTTACAAATCAGACGATTTGTTTATGTACACTGATTTGACTGATATTGATTGGGACAATAAATTTTACACATCGCCCAACTACACAAATAAAACCTGTGTTTGATTGTTTGAAACCCCACACGGGTATTGTGATGAAATTGGATATACACGAATCCCAATAATTAGCTGTATGTCGATCGATTGATTGACAGGCTGTTATAAGTGTTAAATATTTATATTTGATGCTTATGCAGTGAAGAATGCACTCTGGATGATGGATGATTATTTATCACTTTTGTTGTATACATGCATTGTATGAAATCCATATAATCATATTATATGGTAATTGACTGTGTTTGATTCTAGTTTAGAAGAAAAGAATATTTTAAAATAACAATTATTTTAAAATGACGAATATTTTCAAATAATATTCAGAAAAGATCAAAATCAAATTTTGATGTCTGATCTGGGATGGACACGATTATATTTAAATATATAAAGCCGTGCTGATTAGATAGATGCCATTTTGACGATAACGATATTTATATTGATTTTATTCATTTTTATAATGAATATCAAAAAGGAATTGATTTCAAAATCTAATGTTTTGAAAATATGATCATTTATATATCGATGATAGGGAATATTCAATTTTGATTTGAAATTGAATACGAAGTTGAAATCATTTTGAAAACGAATTGAAAACGATTTATAAAATACATTTTAAATGGAAATCGATGAATTATATATATTATATATATATATAATATAATGGCCTGAATAGAACGCGCCGCGTTGCGGTAGTTCACGAATTTCGACCATTGACTTCGAACGGACATTACGGGAGATCCGACCGTCAGATTCTCCTAAAACAGGAACCGTTGGGTTCATATCGAAAAGAGCTTTCTAACGAGTACAAGAAATTAGAAATCTAATGGTTGGATTTGTAATTATGTCCAAATCAAATTTGGAAAAGGTCGATGTAAGTGCAGTTCGATGGCCGTTTATGGAAATCGACTGTACATGCCTTGATAAAATTATTAAAAATATCAATAATTAGTGTAAAATCATAAGAAATGATTTGGAAAGAATTGGGATGAAACAAATCCATATTTGAAAAGATAAAAATAGATTTTTATCGAAATGAACTGGTTTTGAACAAGAATTATAATCCATTTACTTTTATAATAAATAAATTGGATTTGAAATGGTTTTAAAAATAACACGAATTTCCAATATATAAATTGGAATGGATTCGAATCGAAATTGTCTTCGGAGTATTTCGATATTGAATTTCATGATTATACAGATATTGTTATGGGAATTTGAAAGATATATTTATATCGTTATTTCCAATACGATATTTGTTGGCCGTAGAATTTGATATTGAATATAAGCTGATATATTTTCTATTCAGAGCCTTGTATTTAATATCAAATTGGAATTTGGGTTTATCATGAATGGTGTCTTCATTAACGCTATTCTTAAAACCCAGTTGAGAAAAAGATTAAATCTTTTTATTTAGATTTAATGAAGTATACCAATTAAATAACATTTAATTGGAATTGAATTGGAATTGATTTTTGGGTTTATCGTGAACGATGTTTTAAATTACACTTGTTCTTTAACCCTATCATTAATGGAATGTGAATTGGCCTTATCGTGAACTGTGTTTTTGCGACATCTGTTCTTTAACCCGATTTACAGTGAAATGGGATTTGGAATTTATAAATCTTTTGTTAATATTTAAAGGAGATTTTCCAAAGTAAAGTTTTCCAATTTAATAAAATGAATTGGAATGGAATGGAATTCGATTTGGTAATAATCGAAGTGAATTTCTGTGGATGAGGACTGCTAATATATATGGAATTTTAAAGGCTTTGCCCTTATTCCATTTATATTATTAGTCGAATATGGAAGTTTATATCAATTATATATATCGATTTGTTTTCCATGAAGTTTCCATTGTTAATGAAGTGAGATTTTGGGTTGTCGTGAATGGTATCTTTAATAATACTGTTCTTAGACCCAACGGAGTTAAGAAAAGCAGAAACTAACTGGGGATTAGTTAAGTTGAATGGTTTCCTAGGTATTGATCTGATGTTGGTTTCGGCCTTCGGTGTTATTACTTAGGGAATTTTTCACTTGCTAATTTACGGTTAAAGGCTGATGGAAAGAACCGTGTTTTAATGAGATTGGTTCTTTAACCCAGCTAAAGAAAGGATATTATTTCCCAAGTTAAACAATCATTAATATTGGTTTCTGGGAAGAAAATAACCAAGTGGAGTTTTAATGAATCTTTAAATAGATTGAAAGGTGAATTTGATAACTAAAATTATTAGATTCAAGAAATGATCGAGAATGGAGTATCGCCAGTTTTTCTCCAAACGATAGTTAAATCTTTAATTAGATTAGAACGTGAAATGGTAATTGAATTTACCGATAACACCGTGGTGTTAGATATGAAGTATTACCAGTTTTACTTCATGGGATGAATAGGTTGGGGTTGGGAAATTTAACAAATGATTACTTCGGTAAGGTTCGCTAATCCCGACTAGTTTGGATAAACCATAATTTCGTTTGAATTGATATTCAAAGGAAGATTAAAGAATAAATTTAAAGAATTTATCTTTGATAAAATTAATGGGAACCTTTCCCAAAGTAAAAGAATATTTGAATAAAGGAATATTCTGGATTGAAATAAGGCGTATGTTGTGTTTTTATAACACTAGTTTATTATATACGCGAGTTATTCGGAAACACCGGGTTTATCCCATTCTGAATAACTGATACGACGATAAGTCGAAGATGAAGATGGTGGTTGAAGACCAGAGGTCTTCACATCGTTTGGATGATTCCTGATGATCTTGATTGGGCCATACACCCGAGAGGAGGCAATAAGTTGGTGATCGTCCAGACGTACTTGGAGATCGATGGATATGCAAGGTACAAGGTGCCTCCGGTTTCGTTCAGACCCAGAACGGACTTGTAAATGGAATGTGTGTCTAACATTGGATTTTGCCCTGTGTTGATTGATCTCTATTAAATATACATCTGCCTGGTGAAGGGGAATTTATTCCCTTACTTCACCTTTCTCAAAGACGTACGGGATCAGAGGTTGTATATAGATAGGCATCAGTCGCATGGAGTGAATTGCCTGTTGGCATGCTGAGATGCAAATGATCAAGGCTTTTGTTGAAAAGCAAAGCCTTGTGGTTGATGATCAAAGCATAGCTTTAATATAGCGTTGCTTTGTGTAGCGTTAATTCGTGAGCCTCACACCCCGGTGTGAACCAAAAATGGGAGAGGACGTCAGGGAGGGCATGTGTTTCCTTCTAGCTAGAAGTGGCGTCAGTGGTTTTACACTCCCTAACGAGTTTGACTTATGTGGTTGTTGGAATGCGAGGCGCCTCGTTTATATCGGTCGATCTGGGACTGATGGAATCATTTGTTGGCTCATTTACGCCCCATAGGGCGGGAAAACGCATGTTCATGGTTTAAGTTTAATCCACTCCGTTTGGACTGGCCCTGAGGATCCAAGGGACAATGCATTCTGTTCCTGAGACTCAGGCTAGAGAGTCTCAAAGCGGTGAGGACTATCTTTTGCCTTGGTTCACAGATGGAAATCCAACTTCCGATACGACATTTTGCGGTTTTGATTGTAGAACCTATATATGACGACATAATGGTATGGGGCACTTATGCCGTCTACTTATAATTGAATTTGTTTTGACACTATACACTTATAGTAATAATAAAAGATGAAATTTAGTGTATCAAGTATTCTTTGGCTATTATAAGGTAAAACCCTATCCTCCGGCTTGTGCTGCATTGTGTGATGGGACGTGACTCTTATAATAGCTTCATTGTTCTTTATTTAGCATTGCGTGATGGGAGGAAACCCATTCCGTGTTATACGGCGTGATTCCTGGATTTACCTAACTTTATAATAAAGATTAATAACTGTTTTAGTTCTCACACCAGTCAAATGACTGACCTGGAGTTTATTGTTTTAACCTAAACTCTGGGTGCCCCTATTTTCCACGGGCAGCTAGTAGTTTTGGTTTTGCAGATTTATATTCACAGGACCCTAGTTTACAGCTGGAACGATATACGGAAAGCTCTGTATCTGTATATCTCTTTCAGTTGTGTTTTGTATTATTTTCCACTGCTATGCAATGTAATTTAAATCTCTAATACTTTATGATGTGTAATATTTATTCATACTCTGTATAGTCTTGTAATCTGATGAAATTGTTGTAATACACAACGAAATTATTCTTCTGTTTGTGTTCAGATTCGTCTTGTCCTCAAAGCAATCCGGGCTTTACTTCACGGGGAAGTTCGGGTAGTTTCAGAACATTAGGAAAATATAATTTCAATGTAATTGAGTTACCATTGGAAATAATTAGTCCTTAAAACATAATTTATTTCAAATCATCATTATTATCATGTTAGTAGGATTATGAAAATCATATGTAAAATTTCTAACATAAATATGGACTGTACTTGGCTTGTATGTGATTGATTTGAAAGTAGTTGAAATCACCAAATGATTATATATATATATATATATTAAAATAAAAGGAATCGCGCGCGGCAGTTCGCGTTTCGGTAATCGTAACTTCAAACGATTATACTGAAAGATCTAATCGTTGGATTTTCCCAAAACTAGAACCATTAAGACTGCTTTGGAAAGATCTTTCCGTCGATATGAATTTGTTAAAATCCAACAGTTAGATTTCAAGATAAGTGTAAATCAAATTTTGGTAAAAACAGCGCCAGGGCCACACATCGACCCGAATCGTCGTTAAATAAATTTGGCTATTTTTATATAAATAAAAATAGTGATTAATAGTTATTAAATACCATTAACGATATGAAATGATTTTAAAATATATATGCGTGGATCATTTGAAAAGTCTGAGTTGAAAACTCATTTCAAATGGTCATACGACGATCTAAATTGAAGATATTAAAGATGGCGATTGAAGACCGACGATCTTCACATCGAAAGGATAACTATTGATGCCTGACATTGGCTAGTTACCAATAAAGGGTTAAAGAGGTAGTTATCCGGACGTACTTGTTGACTGTCCAGATATGCGAGCACCTCACTTCCGTATTGGACATACGGGACGAGGAATAAGGTGACTCCGGTTTCGTTCAGACCCAGAACGGACATGTAAATGGATGTATATCCGACATTGAATTTCATTCTATGTAATTAAATTGATATCTATTAATGTATATCTGTGGTGGTGGAGAATTTATTCTCTTACTTAACACCATTCTTTGAGACGCATGAGCTCAAAGGTTATATATTGGTAGTTATCGATCGCATGGCGTGAATTGTCAATGTGACATGCCAAGATGCAATTGATTGAGGCTTTTGTTGAAAAGCATAGCCTTGTGGATGATGATCAAAGCATATCCTATTTCAGCATAGCTTTGTGTATTACATTACCTCGCGAGCCTCACACTCCGGTAGAGTCAAAAACGGGACAAGGGAACGTAGGGAGTGCACACGTTTCTTTCTAGCTAGAAGTGGTGTTTGGGTTTTTACAAGGCCCAACATTTTTACTTATGTGGTTGATGGAATGAGGCATCTTGGATTTTTATTGGTCGCCAATGGCCAATTTATGGGTCCAATAGGATCGGGAAGCATGTGTTCGGGAATTGCCAATCCACTAACATTATTTATGGACCGGCCCTGCAGGATCCAAGGGTTCACTGCGGGGAACCCTGAGACATTGCTAGAGTGTCTCGAATCGGTTAGGAGATCGTCCCTAGCCTTGACTCATGATGGAAACCAACCTCCAATACGACATTACGGTTTTGATTGTAAACCTATATATGGCGACATGGTATATGGTAGCTATGCCGTCTAGGATTGATACATTTACTTTAAAGTATTTTTGAAACATATTGGACACTAATAATAATATTAAAAATATTATTTTCTACGTATCAAGAATTTTTGATCATTATAAGGTAAAATTCTATCCTCCGTTTGCATTGCATTGTGTGATGGGACATGAGTCTTATAATGATTTCATATTCTAAAAAGCATTGCGTTGTTTTTGACTTAAAATTTATAAATCATATGCACTGGCAATCCAATGGAGTAAACCCGTTCCGCGTTAGCGGCGTGGTCCAGTGATTAGCCATATTGTTAATTTAGTAAGATTTCTCATACCAGTCCCATGACTAACTCGTAGTTTGTTTCACTTTGTAAACTCAGGTGCCCTCTTTCCACACGGGCAACCAATTGACAGGTTTCAGGTAGGGATATTTTCTGGACTAGAGCTTGCCGATGAAGATGATGAAGGATCTTTTCTTTTTATCTTTTTATTTACTTCTTGAGACATTGAGACAGTATTGAGTATTGATGTATTTTGGGATATTGAGACTTTATTTCTTTCCCTGTTTTAGACATCTATTTTGCTAAGTGTATCCTGTACTGCGTACTCTGATGTTCTGTGATGATGTTTGGTGATGACATTTCCATTTCCGCTGCAATAATTTATATGTTATGCTATTATCTGAGATCTGTTATTGTTTTAATTATGTTATACTCCTACGATTATCCTTACTTTCATATCATGGAAGTTTGGATCGTCACATTTGGTATCAGAGCTAAAGGTTAACCTTTGCCTCGGAGTATAACATTTTTAGAACAATTCGTCTAGATAGACTCAGTAGTATTCTAAGACGAGTAGCTCATTAGAGATAGGATTAGTAATGTCCTAGAATGAGCGTAGAAGAATAACACATATTAATCAGTCATTACATCATTATCATCTTATCATATGTCTCTACTTTTAATCTTTCCTTTGAAAATTATCATTTCTGTTAGTCCGACTCTTTCCTTGATGGTACAGAACTAACTAAGGAATGAGTACCAGAGCACGTACGAGAGCCCGTGGTAGAGGTGGGGCAAGAAGACCCACCAAGATGAGAATCCTATGGCCCGGGAATGCGAACAGGCCACTCCAGAAGTTGAGACACCACCACCACCACCACCACGTGCTTTTGATCTAGATAAGGTGGTTAAGAAAATCAAGAATTTAGGAATCGTGCATTTCACAAGCTAAGAGACGGTGGCAGAAGCACTAGTATGGCTTAAGACGATTGAGAAAATCTTAGGAGGATTAGAGCTCGAAGATCATAGGAAGTGATTTATGGCGACATGGTTCCTGAAGGACCAAACCCAGATTTAGTGGGAAACAGCTATGGTTGGGGGATTGAAGCTGATGTAACTTAGGAGAAATTCAAAGAGCTATTCAATGAGAAGTTCATTCCACCTCATGAAGGCGAACGCCTTCACGATGAGTTCGCCCACCTCAAACAAGGGAGTATGACTATTACTGAGTATGTAAAGAAATTCGATGAGATTTCCCGATATGACCCTGAGTTAGTCCAAGATCCGCTTCAGAAAAATAAGAGGTTTGTCAATGGTCTGGCGAGGAGATATCATAATAGGGTCACGACACACATTAAGCGTCCATTTGCTAAAGCGGTCGAGATGGCCTGTAGATATGAGGAGATTGACCAGAAAGGCTCTCAGCAAGATAGAGAAAAGAATTAAGCCAACAACAAGAAAAATGAGTCGGATAAGAAACCTGAGGCGGGCAGCTCTTCTACTGCCAAACCCCAAGGTAAAAAGAAAAGAGACAGATCTAAGGTCAAATGCTTTAATTGCTAGAGGATATGACATTTCGACTGTGAATGCCGAGCTGCTAAGAGACCAAAGAGGAATGAGTCGGGGCCTAGCCAAATCTCTCAGGATAAGAGGGAGTGCTATAATTGTCACCAGAAAGGGCACATCAGGCCAAATTGCCCACTGCTGAAGAGTTCTTAGGTGGCACATGTCTATGACGGAGCGGCTGCACCGACTTCTTCCGAAGGAGTAGGTAAACCTGATATTTTAAGTGGTACTGTTAATATTAAGAACATTCCTATTACAGTTTTGTTTGACAATGGTGCATCTAGAAGTTTCATATCTGATGACATGATTAAAAGCTTAAATTGAAACCCAGAAAACTCAAAGAACCAATTAGAGCCCATAGCCCGATAGGAGGTTTTCTTATTCTCGATCAGTATTGTAAAGTGCCTGTTTCTTACTCTTACTTCCAATTCCCTTTTGATTTGATAGTTATGAGTTTTTCTGGATACAATATCATACTTGGGCTAGACTGGATAACGAAATATAAGGCTGGGTTACTTTGTGCTGAAAGAGTAGTCAGAATCAAAACCAAATTTGGAGACATTATTGCTATTCCATGCCACGGCGCAGCCACAGATAGGAAAGAATTTGGTCTTCTCTAGAAGTCACTCTTGCTTCTATTAAGGATATTCCTATCGTCCGAGACTACGCGGATGTGTTTGAAGAAGTAGACAACTTACCTCCACGCAGAGAAATCGATTTCAGAATTGACTTAGTTCCGAATGCAAGGCCCATGGTACACTCCACTCGGAGGATGTCATTGAAAGAAAAAGAGGAACTGAGCAATCAAACCAAGCAAATTTTGTGGAAGGGGCTGATCAGGCCTAGCTTCTCAAGATGGGGTGCAGCAGTGGCTTTCATCGCAAAGTCAGACGGTACCCTCAGGCTATGTGTGGACTACCGGGATCTAAATAAGCAGACTCTGAAAAATAAATAACCACTGCCCCGCATTGATGATCTACTAGACCGCTTGAATGGAGCTCGAGTATTCTCTAGGATGGACCTAGCTACAGGTTTCCACCAACTATGCATTGTCGAAGAATGTTTGTCTTTGACAGCCTTCAGAGGACCCGACTTATTTTATGAATAGTTAGTGATGCCCTTCAGTTTAAGCAATGCTCCAGCATACTTCGTAGATCTGATGAATAGAGTCTTCCACGATGTTTTAAATAAATTCGTGCTGGTGTTCATCGATGATATTCTAATCTTTTCTAAATCCACTGCTGAACACGAAAGGCATCTGAAAGAAGTCTTGGAGATTTTGCGAAGAAATGTGTTGAAAGCCAAATTCTCCAAGTGCATATTCTGGCAAGAAGAGGTGAAATTCCTCGGCCACGTTGTATCTAAGGAAGGCATCTCAAAGGATCCAGGAAAGATCTCGGCCATCAAAGATTGGAAGCAGCCTACTACGCCCACTGAGGTCAGAAATTTCTTAGGTCTGGCTGGCTATTATCGGAAATTCGTTAAGGATTTTTCGAAATTATCTTGTCCATTGATGAAGCTGACTAAGAAGCATACAGATTTCATTTGGACACCCGAATGTGATGCAGCTTTCCAAGAGCTGAAACAGAGATTAATCACTGCTTCTGTGTTGACCATTATTGATGGCAATCAGGATCTGAAAGTCTGGACAGACGCTTCTAAAGAAGGTTATCCTTTTCATCTAAATAAACATGTCAGAAATGACATTTTTCTAATGTCAAATCTTATTTTAACATGTTATCCTTTTATCTATTTAAGGTATTGGTGCAGTGCTATTGCAAAGAGACAAAGTTGTAGCATATGCTAGCCACTAGTTAAAACCACATGAGAAGAATTACGCCACTTATGATCTTGAGCTTATGGCCGTCGTATTTTCTCTAAAGTTATGGAGGCACTATCTCTTGGGCGAGAAATTTGAGCTGTATACTGATCACAAATATTTAAAGTATCTATTCACCCAAAGAGATTTGAACTTGAGGCAACAACATTGGGTTGAATTCCTTGCACCCTATGACCTGGACATCTTATATACTCCAGGGAAAGCCAATGAAGTGGCAGATGCTCTCAGTAGGAAGAATACAGCCAACACCAATATTATCCTTGCCAATCTCATTATTACCCCTACCTTGATCGATAAGATCTTTGCTCTTCATAAAAATGATGAATTTATTCAGAGAATTGGCAAAAGAGTTAGGAAAGGCAAACCCACGAGTTTCCAGATTGATGACAAAGGAGTTCTGAGGTTACTAGGTCGAATTTGTGTTCCGAATCTTCCTGAACTTAGAAAGGAAGTAATGGACGAATGTCACAAGTCTAAGCTCAACATTCATCCAGGAGTGAGCAAGATGTACGATGAACTCAAGTGTACATTTTGGTGGAGATCTATGAAGAGAGATATCTCTATATAATTTGCTAGACGTCCCACCTGTCAGCAAGTCAAAAGCGATCAACAAAAGCTAGCCGGTCTGTTGCAACAGCTAGGGGTTCCAAGTTGGAAATGGGACAAAATTTCTATGGACTTTATTGATGGTTTGCCCCGGACTAGGAAAGGCAATGACAGTATGTGGGTGATTGTAGATCGCTTCCCAAAGACAGCCTATTTCATCCCTGTCAAATCCAATAGAACATCTCGGAGTTTAGCACAACTTTATTTCAGAGAGATTGTCAGACTGCATGGAGTTCCCAGTAGCATTGTTAGTGACCGCGATCCGATATTTGCAAGCAAATTACGGGAAGCTTTCCAAGAAAATCTAGGGACTAAGATGAATATAAGCACTGCTTATCACCCTCAGACAGATGGCCAGACTGAGAGGGTAAACCACATATTGGAAGACTTATTGCGAGCATGCATCCTAGATTTTGGTGGGCCATGGGAAGATCATTTGCACTTGGTCGAATTCTCTTATAATAACAGCTACGAAGCAAGCTTGCAGATGTCCCCATTTGAAGCATTATATGGCAGGCCATGCAGATCTCCCGCATGTTGGGTGGAACACGACAATCGATTAGTATTAGGTCCCGACATGGTTCGTGAAGCATCGGACAAAGTTGATTTTATTAAGAAGCGATTACTGGCTGCCCAAAGCCGACAGAAGAGCTATGCAGACGCTCGAAAAAGGGATTTAAAATTCTCTGTTGGCGATCTTGTATACTTGAAGGTTTCCCCACTGAGATGTGTAATTCGATTTGGGAAGACTGGGAAGTTGGCACCGAGATTCATTGGTCCATTCCCTATTGTAGAAAGGATTGGGACTCTTGCTTATAGAGTACAGTTGCCTGACTGGTTGCCAGGGGTCCACGATGTGTTTCATGTGTCCCAACTCCGGAAGCATATTCATGATCCAGATTTAGTTGTGGAGGAAGCAACACAACGAGATTTGGAGATTACCCCGGCCCTAGCAGTAAGGAGGGAACCAGTGAAAATTGTGGGCAAAGAAACCCGAGTGCTGAGGAACAAGAGGATCCACTTAGTCAAGGTGCAGTGGAGCGGGGATCCTAGAGACTGTACATGGGAGACTGAGGATAGCATCAAACAGACCTATCCCAAGTGCAGGGAGGACATCTCCGCGTAGCTCTTGTGTTGAGGTACATTTACAATACCTTACATTTTCCGTTTTGTTTCCTACTTTACTATGGTTTCTTTTTCGAGGACGAAAAGCTTTTAAGTTGGGGAGATTGTAACAACCCGGAAAATCCGAACCAATTTAAAAATTTTATTTTGGCTATTTCAGAAAATTTTGGATAGTTAAAATAATTTATTTTAAAAAATAATGATTAAAAATTTATTTTAATCGAAGTTAGAGCGAAGGAATTGGAAATAGTACGGTAGTTTGAAAAGTCAAACTTGAACTTTGACTGAATTTACCGGATTCAAAATCTAACGAATTTTAGTGAAACCAAAAATATCTAAATTTGTTTGAAAATATCTTTCCAACGAATCTGAAAAATCGAAATTTCATAGTGGGAATCAAAAGTTATGATCAGTTGAATATTCAGAATGGTCGCTATAGTATAATTTATACCCCGTATAAAAGGCCATTTTTCAAATGACCTTCGTTTTCGACGAAACCACTTTTTTTGGATCCGGAATGTCAAATTAATTTTCTAGAATTTTTGGAATCAATATGTGAGCGTGGCAAAGGAAAATGTGTTTTGTCAGTTTCAGTCAAAATTAATCGACTTGAAAATGGCCATTTTTCAAACAGTCTCAGAATTCGATGAAATTAATTTTGTTAGGATGGTATCGTCAAAACAAAGCTAGAAATATTTTTTTTGGAATTTTTAGAGTCCATATGTGGCCCAGTGAATTTAAAAGTACGATTGTATTAATTAAATAAATGATTTAAATATTAGATTAAAGAATTCAGGCCATAGATAGTCGTTTGGGCTGACAAGACCTAGCCCATTGAATCCGGAACGGGGGCTATTGGGTGGGATCAACTTGGGTTGGGCTGCAATTGGAGTTGTTCAGAAGTTATGGATTTATTTGTAAAATTTACATTAAAATATTATAAATATTCAATTATCCATTTGCAAACTCTAGAACACTATTCACTTCTATAGCCGTTGCCCTTTAATCAATGGCCGAAAATGCTCCTTCCTTCGTCTACTAAAATCTTGCAATCCACACAACAAATTATCTCACTCCAGTTGAGTTTATCATAGAGGAATTCCTTCTCTTCGATTCCATACGATTGGATCTCCTCCTAGAGCCGTAGATTTCCAGAACCGTGCACCCAAATCCGCCAACTTTCGGCCGCCGCCCCGACCTCCCTATGCCACCGAGCTACCCCCCTTCACCAGCGTGGGTGCGTCGCCCGTAGCCTGACGCTGTGGTACCATCTGATCATCCTCCAACCCCTTTATTCTGACAAAAATTTGAACCCTAGAATCGAAGCTAATTGGGTTTAACGCGGCCTTGTTTGTGTTGAGGAAGAAAGGTTTATTCCTTTTAATATTTAATTAATTTAATTTAAAAACTATTATCAATCTTGTTTAAATCCTAACTAATTCATACGACATCGAAAATGAACGATTGCAGATTCTGTGCGATCGTAGAGACAAGATCTACGCTGCTGTTATGACTAGAAGCGATTCCGAGCTGATAAAATTTTGACCAAATTTGCGAATCCAAACAATTCAGATTTACGACTGTGAGATTTCTGATTTCAAATAATTAATCAATTTAATTATTTTTCTCGCTGTTAAATAATTGTATATATGTTAATGAATTAGTTCTGCGATGTGGTGAAATTTTGGATGATTGATCTGTTTGTTTGTAATGTATAAACATAGATGTATTAGTTAAATTATAGATCTGTATGTGTTGGTTAAAATAAATCATTTTTGTCAATATTTTGTGAATCATGTATATTAAACAAAAATGGAATATCATTTTGCTTATATTATTGAATTGAATTAGAATTGTCAATTCAATGAAAATATCATTTTGTTTATATTATTGAATTGGATTAGAATTGTCAATTCAATAAAAATATCATTTTGTTTATATTGTTGAATTGGATTAGAATGGCCAATTCAATAAAAATATCATTTTGCTTATATTATTGAATTAAATTAGAATTGTCAATTCAATAAAAACATCACTTTGTTTATGTTTTTGAATTGAATTGAAGTTTCAATTCAATATAAAATATATCACTTTGTTTGTTGATTGATAAAAACGTCACATTTGTAGTTGTTTGATTGAATTAGAGCTTTCACTCAAATAAAATATTGTTTTTGTGGTTATGGTTAAACTTGCAGCAAAAATAGACATTTGGGTAAATAGAAAATTTAGTTAAATAAAGGAGTAAAATAAAAAGTTATATTTTTATTTACATATTAGATGTAAATAAAAGAATAAAATAAAAAGTTATATTTTTATTTACATATTTGATGTAAACAAAGAATAGATTGTAAAGGTTACATTTTTTTGTTTGCATTTTAGTTGCAAATAAAACATAGATTAAAAGGTTACATTTTTTGTTTGCATTTTAGTTGCAAATAAAACATAGATTAAAAGGTTACATTTTTTATTTGCATTTTAGTTGAAAATAAAACATAAATTAAAAGGTTAAATTTTTTTGTTTGCATTTTAGTTGCAAATAAAACATAGATTAAAAGGTTACATTTTTGTTTGCATTTTAGTTGCAAATAAAACATAGATTGTAAAGGTTACATTTTTTGTTTGCATTTTAGTTGCAAATAAAACATAGATTGAAAGATTACATTTTTTGTTTGTATTTTAGTTGCAAATAAAACATTGAAGTGAAAGATTACATTTTTTTTGTTTGCATTTTAGTTGCAAATAAAACATTGAAGTGAAGATTACATTTTTTTTTTGTTTGCATTTTAGTTGCAAATGAAACATTGAAGTGAAAGATTACATTTTTTGTTTGCATTTTAGTTGCAAATAAAACATTGAAGTGAAAGTTACATTTTTTGTTTGCATTTTAGTTGCAAATAAAACATTGAAGTAAAAGTTACATTTTTTATTTGCAAATTTTTAGATGCAAATAAAACATAGAATGAAAGTTACATTTTTTATTTGCAAATTTTAGATGCAAACAAAACATAGAATGAATGTTACGTTTTTTATTTGCATTTTTGATGTAAATAACACATAGAATAAAAAGTAATATTTTTATTTGCATTTTAGATGCAAATAAAACATGAATTAAAAGGTTTCATTTTTATTTACATTTTAGATGTGAATAAAAACATTGATTTAAAAGTTGCATTTTTATTTGCATTTTAGATGCAAATAAAAACATAGATAAAAATTACATTTTCATTTACATGTTAGTTGGAAATAAAAAGAATCGAATTTAAAAGTTACATCTTTATCCACATTTTAGATGTAATAAAAAGTATTGTTTTAAATGTTACATTTTTGTTGTCAAATTAGAGACAATAAAAAGCATAAAATTAAAGAGTTAAATTTTTATTTTTATTTTAGATGTAATGAAAAGTATAAATTTTAATGTTACATTTTTATTGTCATTTTAGGGAAAATAAAAAGAATAGATTTTAAATGATACATTTTATTATCACTTTAGGGAAAATAAAAAGAATAAGATCAATGGTTGCATGTTTATCGTCGTTTTATATGCAATAGGAAGAATAGATTTAAATGTCATATGTTTATCGTCATTTTAGATGCAATAAAAATAGAAAAATTAAAAATCATGTTTTATTATCATTCGGTTTTCAACCAAAAAGAGTGAACATTAGGAAATTATAATTTCGATGTAATTGAGTTACCATTGGAAATAATTAGTTACTAAAACATGATTCATTTAAAATCATCATTTTTATCATGTTAGTAGGATTATGAAGATCATATGTAAAATTTCTAACATAATTATGGACTATACTTGGCTTGTATGTGATTGACTGAAAGTAGTTGAAATCGCCAGACGATTATATATATATATATATATATATATATATATATATATATATATATATATAAACTAAAATTGAACGAATCACGCGCGGCAGTTCGCGTTTCGACAATCGTAACTTCAAACGATTATACCGAAAGATCCAACCGGCTGATTTTCCCAAAACTGGAACCGTTAGGACCGCTTTGGGAAGATCTTTCCATTGATATGAATTTTGTTGAAATCCAATGGTTAGATTTCAAGATAAGTGTAAATCAAATTTTGGTAAAAACAGCGCCAGAGCCGCCCATTGACCCGAAGCGTCGTTAAATAAATTTGGCTATTTTTATATAAATAAAAATAGCGATTAATCGTTATTAAATACCATTAACGATATGAAATGATTTTAAAAAATATATATGCGAGGATCATTTGAAAAGTCCGAGTTAAAAACTCATTTCAAATGGTCATACGATGATCTAAATTGAAGATCTTAAAGTCGGCGATCTTCACATCAAAAGGATAACTACTAATACCTGGCATTGGCTAGCTACCAATAAAGGGTTAAAGTAGTAGTTGTTCGGACGTACTTGTTGATTGTCCGGATATGCGAGCACCTCACTTCCATATTGGACATACGGGACGAGGAATAAGGTGACTCCGGTTTCGTTCAGACCCAGAACGGACTTGTAAATGGATGTATGTCCGACATTGAATTTCATTCTGTGTAATTTAATTGATATCTATTAATATAAATATCTGTGGTAGCGGAGAATTTATTCTCTTGCTTAACACCCTTCTTTGAGACGCATAAGCCCAAAGGTTATATATTGGTAGTTATCGATCGCATGGCGTGAATTGTCAATGTGACATGCCAAGATGCAATTGATCGAGGCTTTTGTCGAAAAGCAGAGCCTTATGGATGATGATCAAAGCATAGCCTATTTCGGCATAGCCTTGTGTATTACATTACCTCGTGAGCCTCACACCCTGTTAGAGTCAAAAACGGGACAATGGAACGCATGGAGTGCACATGTTTCTTTTTAGCTAGAAGTGGTGTTTGGGTTTTGACAAGGCCCGTCATTTTTAATTATGTGGTTGATGGAATGAGGCGCCTCGGATTTTTATTGGTCGCCAATGGCCAATTTATAGGTCCAATAGGATCGGGGAGCATGTGTTCAAGAATTGCCAATCCACTAACGTTATTTGTGGACCGGCCCTATAGGATCCAAGGGTTCACTGCGGGGAACCCTGAGACATTGCTAGAGTGTCTCGAATCGGTTAGGAGATCGTCCCTAGCCTTGACTCATGATGGAAACCAACATCCAATACGACATTACGGTTTTGATTGTAAACCTATATATGGCGACATAGTATATGGTAACAATGCCGTCTAGGATTGATACATTTACTTTGAAGTATTTTTGAAACATATTGGACACTAATAATAATATTAAAAATATTATTTTTTACGTATCAAGCATTTTTGATCATTATAAGGTAAAACTCTATCCTCCGTTTGCGTGGCATTATGTGATGGGACATGAGTCTTATAATGATTTTATTTTCTAAAAAGCATTACGTTGTTTTTGACTTAAAATTTATAAATAATATGCACTGGCAATCCAATGGAGTAAACCCGTTCCGCGTTAGCGGCGTGGTCCAATGATTATCCATATTGTTAATATAGTAAGATTTCCTATATCAGTCCCATAACTGAGCGTAGTTTGTTTCACTTTGCAAACTCGGGTGCCCTCTTTCCACACGGGAAGCCAATTGACAGGTTTCAGGTAGGGATATTTTCTGGACTAGAGCTTGCTGATGAAGATGATGAAGGATATTTTCTTTTTCTTTTTTTATTTACTTCATGAGACGTTGAGACAGTATTGAGTATTGATGTATTTTGGGAGATTGAGACTTTATTTCTTTCCCTGTTTCATACATCTATTTTGCTAAGTGTATCATGTACAACGTACTCTGATGTTATGTGATGATGTTTGGTGATGACATTTCCATTTCCGCTGCAATGATTTATATGTTATGCTATTATCTGAGATCTGCTATTGTTTTAATTATGTTATACTCCTACCATTATCCTTACTTTCGTATCACAGATGTTTGGGTTGTCACAAGATTTCACCGTGTTGATCCATCTCTTACTTTCGAAATAACCCGATAACTTTCCTCTGTGCAAATAAGACATTAACCTCAACGAGCATCTCATCTCTTCTCTAGCTTGCACCATATGTAAGTCAAAGCCTCCACTATAATCTAGGCGTCTTAGTCTCCCCAGCCTTGAAGCCCCTTGGAAGTTTCATCAGCTTTGAATTTTATAAAGGCAAGTGCCGCTTTTTTTTCAAAGGCAAGGTCATATTTAAGCTTACAGACACTTCACCCCACTGTCATGTTCCTGCTACGCATCCTCTTCCATCATTAATTTCGAACCCATTAAAGCTCACAATTACCTTGACCAGTTATTTGCTTACCAATCATAACAGCCATCTTCACCGTGAACGTAACCTCTTCCCAAAGTGTTTATATAGCAGTTTTGACTCCACTCTAATGTGAACCTTGCACTCCCTTCCTCCAGTTTAACAATACTACCATCAAGATCAAACATTCACACCTGAAATCACCTAGTAACTCCAGCACTTCTTGGATCCGTACTGCATCGCTACACATCCATTTCATACTCATTTTCACTGCAAGTTTCAACTCCCAACAGTCCATATGAAAATGAGTTCCACCTCTCATTCCTTCTAGTTAAAATAAAATACAGAATGCCTTTGCCACCGTAAACACCTACTGCTACTCTCCCCATAATCAAGTTTCCCAAAGCTAATGCTTAACACAACGCACCTGTCTTTCTCGTTCCAGTATTTTCCCCAAGAACATCGATGTCCTTAGTTTCTCCAACCTCAACATCACAATTCCCTTCGCAACCCAACAATGTAAACCACAACCTCTCCTCCATCAAGCGTCTAAAACCCCTCAGAATCCGACCTTGTTGCCATAGATGTCACGCGTCAATTTTCCAAAATCGAATTTTCAAAAAAAAAAGTCACGCACAAGTATCAGATCCTTGACAAACACACATAAAATCATTAAATCAAAAACCATGCAACAAAATCCCCAAATTACCGAACCCTAGGTCGACTGTTGGAATATCAAGCTCCAACTGACCGCATCGACCTCAACGAGCATCTCATCTCTTCTCTAACTTGCACCGTATGTAAGTCAAAGCCTCCACTATAATCTTGACATCTTAGTCTCCCCAGCCTTGAAGCCCCTTGGAAGTTTCATCAGCTTTGAATTTTATAAAGCAAGTGCCGCTTTTTTTCCAAAGGCAAGGTCATCTTTAAGCTTATAGACACTTCACCCCACTGTCACGTTCCTGCTACCCATCCTCTTCCATCATATAATTTCGAACCCATTGAAGCTCACAACCATGACCAGTTATTTGCTTACCAATCATAACAGCCATCTTCATCGTGAACGTAACCTCTTCCCAAAGTATTTATATAGCAGTTTTGACTCCACTCTAATGTGAACCCTGCACTCCCATCCTCCAGTTTAACACTGCTACCATCAAGATCAAACATTCACACCTGAAATCACCTAGTAAACCCAGCACTTCTTGGATCCATATTGCATCGCTACACATCCATTTCATACTCATTTTCACTGCAAGTTTCAACTACCAACAGTCCACATGAAAATGAGTTCCACCTCTCATTCCTTCTAGTTAAAATAAAATACAGAACCCCTTTGCCACCGTAAGCACCTACTGCTACTCCCCCCATAATCAAGTTTCCTAATGGTAATGCTTAACACAACGCACCTGTCTTCCTCATTCCAACATTTTCCCCAACAACATCGACGTCCTTAGTTTCTCCAACCACAACATCATAATTCCCTTCGCAACCCAACAGTGTAAACCACAACCTCTCCTCCGTCAAGCGTCGTCCAGAACCCCTCAGAAGCCGACCTTGTTGCCATAGATGTCACGCTTCAATTTTCCAAAATCGAATTCTCAAAAAAAAAAAAGTCACGCACAAGTATCAGATCCTTGACAAACCCACATGAAATCATCAAATCGAAAACCATGCACCAAAATCCCCAAATTACCGAACCCTAGGTCGACTGTTGGAATATCAAGCTCCAATAGACCACGTCGCACCCACTAATAACTACCTAGAGTCGAAGCACTCACAGAAATATGATTGAGGAATTAGGAATCATGAATTATCGTTTTGATTTTTTTATTTTATTTGGAATTTAGAAGTTGCGGTTGTTTTAATTAGCAGGTGGAGGCGGCTTTGGTATAAAAGAATGGGAGTGGGAATCATTTACTGCTGGTTTATAATGAATAAAGGAAATGAGTTATAGTGCGAATACAAATAAGAATGGTCAAAGACGAAATGTTTGACTGAATGGAAAAAGAAAATATCTGCTTCAATCTCTGAATATAGTGGGCATATCATGTGCGAGTTTTGGAACTTAGGTCACAGCTAAGATAGTGACGACATTCTCTTGGTTTATAGTTTGCACTGACACCTTTGAATACATATATTGTTTTCCATTTTATTATCCTTAATTGCTGTGTTAAAGTGAACTTGCCGAAATAGTTGACTGATGGACATATACTGAGATATTCACCTAGATTTGAAAATTTAAAGCAAAGATTTGGCAATATTTTCGTACTGACACGTGATATGCCATGATTTGTTTTTGGCCACTATCTTTTCAAATAGTATATATTATTACTATCGTATATATTCGACTTGAACATCGTATAATTTCAAAATAAACATATTTTGATTTATCACTCAATGTTGCAAATTTAACTTATTTCCAACTATTTCAGAATTAAATATATTATTCCATTATTAGTTAATTAAATATTCAAAATAATTGAATTCAAGTCATTTAAATTTCTAAATCACCTTTTAAATAATTAAGTAAATTAATTATATGAATGTTAAAAATACGGGACGTTACATTCCTTCCCCCTTAAAATAATTTTGTCCTTGAAATTGCTAAGGAGTAAAAATGGTATAACTCTAACTCATCATAACCTACTTAGTTGAAATATTATGTTCCATATCTTCATAACCCAGTTCTTACCCGACCTTCAAATTCACATACCAATAATCGACCGTTCATAATTCTTTCCAAATGATCTATCCACATTTTTTGGACAATCCATCATCACGTTCTTGTCTTTAATCCATATTCTCTTCTCTATATCCACACCCATTCCAATTGATTTTAAACCCATTTATCATTTTCATTATTCCACCTGAAATTTTATTAACCAATTCTAGGTTTCTTATTTCAATTACAATTAACAACTCGATTTTAAATTATCACTTGAAAATTTTCTAACTCTTTAAATTTTCGAAAAATTTCGCCAGTATCTCCTATTCACGGCTCAATTGGTACAACCAGAACTCGTCTTTCTAGGCCTTCTCCAATCTAAAAGAAAATCAAAGAGCCTAATGGCTTGCCTCATAGGCTCGTAAAACCATCAAACCAAAGTAATATTGTAAACATGTATCTTTTTGTCGGGCATAATTCTATCTCTTGCATTTTCTTTCATTCAATATCTGCCCAACACACATATATCCATTTCCAGTTGGTTTCAGATAAATCCAACTTCCAGTTTTTAACACTCCAATCAATTTCTGATTAGTTCACTTCCATTCTTTTAATTCAAATTTGATTTCTATTTTAGTCAATCCACTTATTATTCTTGAATCCAAATTTATCACAATTCAATTTCAATTAACAACATCCAATATATATTCCACTTGCTTATTCATAAGTCGAATTCATATTAATATTTCGAATCTCAACATTTTCTTTATTTAATTTCATTTAGAATTATTTCTAATCCAATCCAATTTTGTTTAACTTAAGTTAAATTTCAATTCATTTGATAAATTTTACCATTTCAATCTATTTAACTTATACAAGTTAAATTTTAATTTCAGAATTCAAATTTTCGAGTTTTATTTCAAATTAGTTTGAAATCATATATATTGATATACATATATTTATAATCAACTCAATTCAAAACATTTGAATTTCTAAAACATCTTGTCCTTTTCAAACAAATTTTTCATTCCCAAATTACTATGGTAGCAATCCTCATTTAGAAACTTGAAAATGAATACTGATAATGTCGCGATCCATTATCAGAATTATTTTCTTGCCACTGAAGTGATTTAAGTGCTTAATCCCTTTAAAAATCCATTTAAACCATTCTTATTCAAAAATACATTAAAGTAATGTCATATTTCTTTATAATATTTAAGAAAATATTTTTTAAACCCCCAAAATTTAAATTCGAATTCTGGTTTGAACTTAATCTTGGTTTATCTCATTTGTATACATCATCGGTATACAAATTATATAATCATTCCAATATTTCTTAATCCCATTTGATTGTAATAAAAATCAACACATTCATATATAATAAGTTAGAAATTATTCCTTTTAGATCAAAAAAAATTTTGGGCAAAATTATTTCATTTACCCATTTTAAAACAATACTGTATCAAATTGCTTTGCTCGAGAGTTTAGAAACACCTATCGATACAGTTATACATTCTGCATCGACTAGAATTCATAAACCGCTCAACAAACCAGTCAACACAATATAAAACAACTTCATATCAAATCTACAAATACGCGCTTATATATATACACTCAAGTTCAATCTAGGGTATTACTAACCCTATCTCTATTGAATCACCACAGAGCCAAGGTTACTACTCAACCTTCATCTCTGATACCAAATGTAATGGCCTGAATTTTCATCCCCTTTGAGTCGACTAATAACACCACATGTCCAACCCAAATTGCACAGAAAAACGAATCATTAGTAGAAAGAAGTTAGAGGATGAGAAATAGAGAGAAAGAAATATTAGAATAGAAGAAAACGAAGATCGAAAACTCACAGCGAAACGAATAAAATATATTAGATAACATAAACTTTGAAATACAATTCAGTAACTTTATATACATACCATCATCAGAGCATAACAACTATTTCTGGAATAATTATAAACACTTGTTTCCAGATACGAACATAATGCACAACATAAAATGTGATAGTCTATAGCTAACTAGTAAAGCCTCCTGCTTTAAACTCCTCTAAGCGAATCTGTAAAATCCCGACTACTTGACTGCCCGTACAAATTTGAGCACCCAAGAGTTTAGGGAAAACAAACAAAATAATTTCTGGGTCAGCCATGGGACTGGTGTGAGTAAACTCTAACCATTTGCTTAACTTTCAAAATCCTTTCGAAAGAAATGATAATCGTAAGACCGATCCACACATAAAAAAAGATGGTCTTTACCTTACAATGACCAAAATTTTTTTTGATATCAAATCTAATGATATTACAATAGTGTCTAAATCAAATAAATAGGAATCTAGCGGAACGTTTGCATCTCACGCTCCATATATAATATTAAATCAAAAACCGCAGGGCGCTTATTGGAGATTGGATTTCCGACATGACAAGGTGTGGAACCACCTTCCGATAGTGTATCTTTATAGGGGAATACACTGGGTTCAACAAAAATGTCTTGCAACCCGGCCCACACATGGCTGACCACTCATTTAACTTTAGTGTATCGAGCATATTATCACCAACGGTTGTGATCAGCAACCATTACAGAAAGCGTAGAGCAGCGAATAAGATAAGAAGCAAATGAATTTTCTCTAGATCAGGTGATAATACCCCTAATGGGAATGACCCACATAGCCATGATGCTTGCCCGATTTCTGTCATTTTCTGGGTGATGAGGCTTGAGGTCACGATTTTCTTCTAGAACATCTTGCCATCATTTATTTTTAATGCCACTTTGTAGATCCACCCATATATGTAGTCCTGGGACTGGACAAACTGAAGGCACCATTATATTAATCCATCTTGGACAATTTTACCTAGGATTAACAGAATAGCCCTTGCACTTTAATCCGTCTTCAATTATCTTCAGCACAAGTTGATTTGTAACGCTTATGCCAATATGGAGTGGTTTTCAGATACTAAATCCGATCCTAGTCTCTTTGTATTGACAACGGATGTATAAAATAAAGCAAAACTTTGATAGTCAGTGATTTAACTATCAAAGAAACATCCATACAATCAACGGTCCTATTTCCAATTAGAATTCTACCGATTAACCATCAAACATTATTGGCCCCTTATTAATTCCTTATTATATATAAATTCCTAATTCCCATCTCCCATCTTCCATATCTTTTCAAAATCCAATTGTTTTTCTCGATTCTTGGAAAACATTTCCAGTACCATAATTTCTATATTCGAGAAAATATCTCTTATTACAGTTAGAAAACATTTTCTATATATTCACAAATCCTTATTTTCTATTTTCAGAAAATATCCCTTATTAATATCGGGAAATATTTCCATATTTCATTTATTAACGCCTCGTTGACCAATTCATCTTCTTTTCTATGCATAAAAAATATCTCTCATTTAATTTGGGGAAAACATTTCAAAATCCTTTAAATTAGCGCGATGTTATAAAACATTGTTATTATAACTCAAATCATTAATCATCTATTTTATAACCATATTGCTAACCAATCTTCACTATCGAACCTTAACCATTTCTCCATCAATCATGAAGTCAATCAAGTTGGGGTATAATTACCTCTCAGACCTTAACTGAACAACATTCTCAACTTTGAAATAGCCAAGCTCACAACTTCAAACAAAATATCACTTACGCGACTCTCAGATTCGATCTAAGAATCCACTTCCTTTATGGAAAAACATTGATTATAACGGCAATGTTATAATCGTTGTTTCCAAATATTTGATTTATAAACATTTGTTTTAACGATAGCGTTACAATCGCTGTTTAAATTTACAGAACATTTATTATAACAGTAGCCTTAGGAATCGCTGTTTAGATTTACAAAACATTTATTATAACACTAGTGTTAAAAATCACTGTTTAGATTTATAAAACATTTATATAACGGCAGCGTTATATTCGCAGTTTCCAAATATAACTTGTACTTATTAATTTCAATAAATAAATTAATAAGTAAATAAATAAAACGGAAAGTAAAAATAACTACTTCCCTAAATTCGATACAATCGAATTCCAATAAATAACTTTCTCTCGAATAATCTATATTCGATTTATATTCCGAACTTCAGAATTTGTCTACCATTTCAGCTTAATTCAAATTCCAAATTCACCTTTGAATTTATCTTTTCCAAATCATTACCAAATTCCTTTATAACCATTCCAGTCTACGCAACGTTATCACCCTTTATTTTATATTCTTTATTTTGAACTAAAACTCATCACTTTCTTTTAAAATGATTACCTATTTCCCTTTTCATTCAATTTCCATTCTGGATTCATATTTCAAATCTAAATTTCCTTTAGAGATATTACATTTGCAAAATATTTCCTTTAAACCATTTTTCACTTTAATCGTGAATATATTTCTTTTATATACAATTTGATTTCATACTTGAAAATAATATCTCAAATACAATTTCCATTTATAACGTTTATTTAGAAATTTTTCATTGGAAATCTTATTTTTTTTATCTCATCTATTTATAATCACGTTTATAATTCCGTTTCTAATCGCTACGTTCAATTCCCATTAGAAATACCAGTTATATAAATTCAAACTTGAATTTATATTTTTACTTTATCTCAAGATAATATTTTTACTAATTTATGAACGTCGTTTATAACAACTTCTTGTTTTATTTATTTAAACAGGTTTCTAATTTTCACTCTATTCGAGATTAAATTTCTATATTTGGAAATAAGTTTCCTTTTTAAATCTCAAACTTCCTTTCCACATTCGAAAATATTTTACAGTATTTAAATACCAAAACTCCAGGGCCAAGATGATTCAAACACAACGTAACAATCATTGATCCTATATCACATCATATACCACAACAAGTAAATAAAACAATAATAAAATGTTGAGGAATCCAGTTGGATCCATCCAACTTGTTACCCTGTATCCATAGACGTTAATCACCATAAATACCATAAATATGAAATATCATAGTAAACAACACTAATAATCGATCAAAGATATAACCATATTAACCATATCAATCATTTAAACCAATTTTATCAACCATTCATACAATCAACCATCACACAGTATAAAATTACTATAAATAAATTTAAAACTCGTTTATATAAAAATGTAAACGAGCCAGAGTTAGTGAGTTTACTCACCTTGGTTTGCAATTGACGGTTCCGCTTCTGTTTCATTTAAAATGAAACAAACATTAAATTTTTCCATGAAATTCCAATAAATTAATTCTTAGTGAAATCAGTTCCTCAATGTAGACTTCGTCACTACGATCCCAACATGTCCAATTTCGTCTAATTCTGTTACCATATGATAAAGTTATGCGCGATATAAATTCTAATATGTTTAAATTAAACTAAATTAACTAATAAAAATTTAACTTTTAATTACCCTCTTAGGCTTAATACGCAAATTAGCCAAATTAACCATGGATTTCACCATGTTGATCCATCTCTTACTTTCGAAATAACTCGATAACTTTCCTTTCTGCAAATAACACATCGACCTCAACGAGCATCTCATCTCTTCTCTAGCTTGAACCATATGTAAGTCAAAGCCTCCACTATAATCTTGGCGTCTTAGTCTCCCCAGCCTTGAAGCCCCTTGGAAGTTTCATCAGCTTTGAATTTTATAAAGGCAAGTGCCGCTTTTTTTCAAAGGCAAGGTCATCTTTAAGCTTACAGACACTTCACCCCACTGTCATGTTCCTGCTACACATCCTCTTCCATCATTAATTTCGAACCCATTAAAGCTCACAATTACCATGACCAGTTATTTGCTTATCAATCATAACAACCATCTTCACCGTGAACGTAACCTCTTCCCAAAGTGTATATATAGCATTTTTGACTCCACTCTAATGTGAACCTTGCACTCCCTTCCTCCAGTTTATCAATACTACCATCAAGATCAAGCATTCACACCTGAAATCACCTAGTAACTCCAGCACTTCTTGGATCCATATTGCATCGCTACACATCCATTTCATACTCATTTTCACTGCAAGTTTCAACTCCCAACAGTCCACATGAAAATGAGTTCCACCTCTCATTCCTTCTAGTTAAAATAAAATACAGAACGCCTTTGCCACCATAAACACCTACTGCTACTCTCCCCATAATCAAGTTTCCCAAAGCTAATGCTTAACACAACGCACTTGTCTTTCTCGTTCCAGTATTTTCCCCAAGAACATCGATGTCCTTAGTTTCTCCAACCACAACATCATAATTCCCTTCGCAACCCAACAGTGTAAACCACAACCTATCCTCCATCAAGCGTCGTCTAAAACCCCTCAGAAGCTGACCTCGTTGCCATAGATGTCACGCGTCAATTTTCCAAAATCGAATTTTCAAAAAAAAAGTCACGCACAAGTATCAGATGCTTGACAAACACACATAAAATCATTAAATCGAAAACCATGCAACAAAATCCCCAAATTACCGAACCCTAGGTCGACTGTTGGAATATCAAGCTCCAACAGACCGCATCGCACCTACTAGTAACTACCTAGAGTTGAAGCACTCACGGAAATATAATTGAGGAATTAGGAATCATGAATTATCGTTTTTGATTTTTTTATTTTATTTGGAATTTAGAAGTTGCGATTGTTTTAATTAGCAGGTGGAGGCGGCTTTGGTATAAAAGAATGGGAGTGGGAATCATTTACTGCTGATTTATGATGAACAAAAGAAATGAGTTATAGTGTGAACACAAATAAGAGTGGTCAAAGCTAAAATGTTTGACTGAGTGGAAAAAGAAAATATCTGCTTCAATCTCTGAAAATAGTGGGCATAGCATGTGCAAGTTTTGGAACTTAGGTCACAGCTAAGATAGTGATGGCACTCTCATGGTTTATAGTTCGCACTGACACCTTTGAATACGTATATTGTTTTCCATTTTATTATAATTAATTGCTGTGTTAAAGTGAACTTGCCGAAATAATTGACTGATGGACAAATACTGAGATATTCACTTAGATATTCACCTAGATTTGAAATTTTAAAGCAAAGATTTGGCAATATTTTCATACTGACACGTGATATGCCATGATTTGTTTTTGGGCACTATCTTTTCAGTCAGATTATATTATTACTACCGTATATAATCGACTAGAACATCGTATAATTTTAAAATAAACATATTTTGATTTATCACTCAATATTGCAAATTTAACTTATTTCCAACTATTTCAGAATTAAATATATTATTCCATTATTAGTTAATTAAATATTCAAAATAACTGAATTCAAGTCATTTAAATTTCTAAATCACCTTTTAAATAATTAAATAAATTCATTATATGAACGCTAAAAATCCAGGACGTTACAGATGCCTTCTGTTTGTCCAGTCCCAGAATAATTCGTATGGGCGGGTGTCTGACAGAGTATTTCCAAAGGAGTCATGTGCGTTGATTTCTTCAAACGTACTAAGTTTGGTGGCGAAGAAAGCAACTTCTTAGCTTAACACCAATTGTATTTTTGTGGATGTCAATTACCAATTTTCTGGCGGATGTGACATTCAAACTGAATGGTGGCCAGATGTTATAAAAAGATAAATATAACCTCAGACCTCATCAACCGGGAAAATGGTATAAAATCTGTAGGTTGTATAGCTATGTGGGTCGCTCCCATTAGGGTGTATTGCCACAATCTAGAAATTTTTTATTTCTTCTTCTTTGGTTTCTGTATCTCCGCGGAATACGATTGTTGCAGCTGTAAGGTGACAATATATTCGGAACACTTAAGAGAAATGAGTGGCCGGTCATGTTTACTCAGGGTTGCAAGATGTTCTTGTTGTACCTCTAGTGTATTTTCTTTAGAGGTACACTATCAGAAGTTGGTCTCATACCTTGCCATAGTTGGAAATCCATTCTCCGATAAGATCCCGTGGTTTTTGATTATAGACTATGTATGTTGAGCATGAGATGCAAGCGTTCTGCTAGATGGTTATTTATTTGATTTAGACACTATTATAATATCAGAATTAATATGATTTCAAAATATTTTTGGTTATCTTAAGATAAAAACCGTCCATATTTAGGTGTGGACTAGTCTTACGATTATCCTTTTCTTTCGAAATATTTTTACTTTAAAATCCAGTAGGATGATACCTATAAACTTAATGAGTTTTGTCACGCTGGTTCACCAGACTGATCTGTGGCGTTTGCAATGCTTGGGTCAGACCAAGCTTTACAAGTTTAGGCTATCGGATGTTGTGAGGTTCAGAGATAAGCTAGAAAGTTCAGACGTATGATTTGTATATTCCGCTGTGTGTTGTATATGAGGACAGATTATTATAACTGTCCAAATGTATTGATGTACTCTAACGATCATAAGTATTATTTCAAAGCTCTCAATAAATATTTATTTCTATATTATATTTTGTTCCACTGCAATGTGAGACTCTGTTTTGTGTTGGTTCTCCCTCTCATTCTTCTATTCTAATATTTCTTTCTTTTTTACCTCACCCTCTTATTTCTTTCTTTTAGCCTTTTGGGTTTTCGGTACTTGAGTTTGGACATCAGATGTATCCATGTCGAAATTCCCAGGTCGCTACAATTATATGGACCTCAATACCTTTACTCATGCATGTGATAAAGATCGGATTTATACGTACCTTTGTAACTTTCAGCCAGGTGCAACTGTGGAGCGAAATTATAGTGTGCTTTATATTAGAACCATTAGCGTAGAATGAAAAAAAATGCTATTACATGAGCACACTATAACTTTTAGACTAGTGGAATATTTCACATGCACGAAAAATTAATATTGTTGATTATTACTTATACTCATCCCAAAATGTTTGATCACTTTCCATTCAGTTTAGTTAAATCGCACAAGTCTACATCAACAATCCTTCGCTATCCCTCTCCATAGTTTTAACTATCCATTTTGGAGAAAATATATTATTAGTTCGTCCGCGGGTTGACGTCTCTTACAAAAATATTCAACTGAGCTATAGATGGTCCGTGAGACCAATGTCTTGAATGTTAAGTCTTTTTTAGTACATAATTTAATCTTTCAAAAGCATTATTGGTCATTCCATGAAAGCATCTTTTTTCATCTTTACATAATACCCAATTTTCCACAAAAATCCAAAACTCTCTGAATAAATCATAAGCAGATCGACTTGTATCTTTGATCTCTTCTCTTATTTTCATATATTAAACTACCTATGAGGAACAAGGTGCCAAGTAAAATAAACCATTTAGTCATTTACTCTGAGTCATGCTGGTTGAAAGATTGCTTTTTTATGCCTTACACAACAACGATGTTTGTGTTGATCTCACCAGTTATAATATGAATCTTTAGGAAATCCTTTCATCCTAATTGATATGAAGGTTAAAAGCCGATCATAGACGCTATGAATGAATTCGTGCAAGCAAAAAAAAATGCTACAACTATCGCATGTCTCAAATTGATCAATAGAATAAAAAAAGGTCAAGAGACAATCATCTACTTCTATCGTAATAGCAACAAGTAATGTATTTTGTACTTACCATATGAATGTGTTCCGTCAATAAACAACCACAGTCGACAGTGCGAAAAACCTTTAATGCAAGGTCCAAATGCCCTAAATGTACGATCAAATACTCAAACTTCATGCGGTTCACATGATTTATAATGTCATATTGGTTGTCTTCATCTCATCAAAGTGCTATGGTAGTGCTGCATATGATTCAGCCCAATCATAGAATATTTAATCTATTGCTTTGCTCAATGTCGACAAGCTTTCATGTAACTAATGTTGATAAATAATTGGTCATGCACAAGCATTTGCACCATATCCGCTAGAATACACCAATATTATTTGACAAAATACACGACCTTTGTCTTGAGAAATTCTGATGTGGACTTTCTATGGTTCGATTTCCTTGGTGGGTTCACATAATTATTTACACTAAGTATTTCCAAATTTTCCACCATCCATACTATGATTTATTTTGGATGTTATTACATGGATTTTCCAAGAATAATTTCTATCAACAATACATATAGCAGTGTGTTTTGTTTTATTTGACTTTATTGGTTTTTTACGAAACCACATGTAGAATGGACTTTTTAGTTAATTTTTGCAAAAATTTTTTTTGTCCTAATACTATTCCAAAACTTAATCCATTCTGAACTATAGCAGTAGAAATGCATTAGCTTGAGAACTGAAGATTAACAGCAACTGATCTTGCCATCATTGCACGGTAGAAAGGTCATCATCCAAAGGTACTTCCATCTCTGATTCATTGCTATCAGCATCGATGCCATCTACTGCAGAAAAGTTATAACTCAAAGTATCGTTGTTTACTTTCATTTTATAAATTCAAAAGTTTTCATTATCAATCATAATAGTAACAATGATAGTATTAACTAGAGGATTCTAACCAATTATTAAACCATTGTCAATATCCGTATCAATGAGAACATTTTCATTTAGAGAATGGTGGGATGGTCAGGCACTCCATTGTGTAGTTGTGTCCATCGTACATCTGTTATAAATATTAACATCAACTGACTACCGACCAATAGCACTAACACCGTTAGTACCTTATATGCACAATCATACCTCTGGCTCATAACATAGAGTCTGGATGAGGCAAGATATATAAACTGTGACGATTAATTATTTGATGATTCTATATTGTTTCGTTGAACAGTTTGTTATTGAAAGCTAATTAAACAATACTATGTTGCAAGAAAATTGAAATACATATGACTAAATCAACTATTTTTCATAATAACATTACTTCTGACTCATCGACGAATTCATATGGACTGTGTAACAGGGAAGGCTCCATTGCATAGGATGAGGTTTCAAATCCATGTATGGTTTGAATTCGTAAGGCATAGTTAGATGACGATAACTTCCAACATTTATGTATGGATTACTATAACTAGGATAGATGCAACCAACGAAGGGAGTATCACCATCTCTCACATTTGTGTATAATACACTATTCCGATACTAACTGCAGAAACTAGCACATATTGTTATAATTATTGTTTTCAGCATTCCCAACATAAAATCTGATCTAACTTTGTCATGGTAGAAACTATTACTTAAACATCTTCATTGTCCACTTGTGCTACTGCTTCCGAACTAACGATCAATTAACCATTGAATGAATATCACATTTCTTTGGATTAATTTTACTTTTTTGTATACAGATTCTTTTAATTTCTATAATTTGCAGCCTTTCCTTAGTCTTCCGACTTTACATATACTACTAACATATTTACCACTTTTCCCATCGTTAAAAGATATTTTACCATCATGATAACAAGGTGTAGAAATCATAATTTTAACCATTTTGAAATCATGAAAATATATGTCTAGTACATTATTAAGAACACAACATTCAACTTAATCTAACCTATAAATCTTTTTGTTCCAATTACATTAAATAACTTATAGATAACAATCTCCTAAATTAACTAATAAAAATTTGGATGGGAAAGTACCTTCAGATATGCTAATCTTTGATGTAGCTCGTCATCTAGATCTACAGATTGAACACGTAACTAACAATTGATGTGAAGCAATTTCATTCAAGGTGGAATCTTGGATTTCTTCAATTCAGTTCTCAGAAATGAAATGGTCACAAATGGGAAAATGAGAAGTGAGGGAGGAAGGGAGTGCTGATTAGGTTTAAGTGTAGATTGACCAACATTTTAAAATCTCCCATCGATGATTTTTCATAAATCACTAGATACAGGTAGAATAATAATTTTTGGTGATTTTTCAAAATGCATGGCCAAAGAAAACGGTAAATTTTCGTGTTGGCGACTTGTTTAAACCACTAATGGGCGATTTTGCAAAAGTCACCCATAAAAAATGCCTAGTCATCACTGATGTTGCCTAAAGTGGCTTATATCCGTAAACGTTTTTGGAATAGGGCTATTTGCTTATATTTTCTTTTTTAAATTAGCCCAAATTAGAAAATTTTCTTAGGTCTAATGGTCTTAATACCAAGGATTGCACTTGCTTCTCCTCTATTTTTCATATCGAAGTTGTCACTTAAAAGAGATTTGCTATATTAATAACATGAATGTTTGAACCATAAATAAGTAGATCATCTATGTACAATCATACAATAGTGCAAATGTCATTCTCGTATTCATAATAAATAAATTTGTCACTTTCATTGACCTTGTAATCATGTGATATAACCAAGTTGTCAAAATTTTTATAGCATCACTAAAGGTTCTTGTTTTAGACATATACAGATTTATCTAATTTTCGAACCTTATGTTATTATCTATGTATTCTAAAACCTTCAAGTTGGTACACTTCTAATTCATCATTTAATAAAGAATTTTTAACTTTCCTTTGGTGTTTTTTTAAGTCATGAATAAACGTAAGTGAAATTAATACTCAAACAGATGTATTTCTAGTTACAGTTAAAAAGATATCAAAACATTCACTTGTTCTTTTTGCTTAAATCCCTTATCTTCTAGACGAACTTTATATTTATCAAGTAATCCATCAAATTTTAATTTCTTTTAAAGCACTCATTTACATCCTACTGTCTTATTATCGGGTGGTTGATCATCTAATTTCCACGTCTTATTAGATTCAGGAGAATCCATCTCATTATAGTCTCTTGTCAAAAATTGGCATCTTGGTAAGCTATTGCCTCATCAACTAGCTAATCAGACGCGAGCCTATGGGTAGATTCGATACCAGAGCCTGCTATTAGATCTTATATAAGAGTATATTCTATACCTTTTAATTGCATATGAGGCTAATATGGTATTGAATACCTGGTATGACGAATCGATAACCAGTTGAATAGATCAAGCAAGTTCAAATTGGTGCAACATGGGCTGGGCCTATCTCTATCCCTAGAGGAGTCGTATGAGGCATAAGCTCCACGTATAGTTTTGAAGCCGAGCCTTTCTAGCAATGGGGCCTAGGGACCGATATGATGATTGGTTTAGGTAAGGCGGTCGACCTACTATGGGCACCTGTAGGGATTAGTGCGTGAGACCGCGATCCACAAAAGCATGGGACTCACCCTTCATCAAAATATTTGAAACTGTTAACTTTCCTAGGATTAGAAAAAAGAAATGTGGGCTGTACCGGCACAATTGGGGGACTAAGACCCACTCTTCTTTTTCCCCCGATCTGATTCCGAGCTGATGGAATTGGTAGATCCGATCCATCTTATTCCTCCAAGCTTTCCTCTGAGGAAGGGGAAACCCAAGCAATGACCAGTTCATTCACTACTTGAAATTCAATAGATCCATATTTTTTTCTTTTTCTTGTCGAATAGCTGAGATGAATGAATTCTTGACCATAAAAAAAATTTAATCGTTTTGCAAAGCCTTGCCTTAAAAAAAGTATTCAAAATTGTACTAGAATAGAGTAAAAAATCATGCAAAGGGGGGTCCTATGGGAATTCCCCTTGGTCTAATTCCACGACGGAGAGTCGGCGTAGCGTAAAGTGAAGATTGAGGGGAGTATGGCGAAATCCCCATCTGGGGTATTCCGAAGGTGTAGTTTAAGTTGTGTATCCCCTTTCCTCTTGGCAACACGTAGTAGCGGAGTCCGCAATCGATCGACCTTCTATCTGCCTAAAGAGGACAAGCCTTCTTGAAGTTTTAAGAGAACATCCTCGAAATTGTAAGCATAAACATATGAACCATATTTTTTTGCACTTATTGTTCGTTTATCTCTCTTATGTTCATTTTCAAGAGAGTCATTTGGTTCATCTCTTATGGAAATAATATTATTAAATGAGCCCCTTGCATTCCTTAAAAAAATTCAATTCGTAAGATTCAACATCATTAGATTATACTATATTATATGCATTCAGATTATACAACTTATATGTTTCTATTAATAGCATAACCAATCATGTATATTCATATGCTTTACTTGCGAATTTAGTTCTTTTAATGTTAGCTATATGAATAAATCCTAAACAACTCCAAATGCTAAGGTATGATATAATGAAATATTGATTTTTCAAAATCTTATTAGCTGAAAATTTGTTTTTAGACTTAGAGTTTCTATTTACAACATAGCAAGTAGTTAGTAAAATCCTAACACTCCTTAAAATGTGATTCTATGTTTGAATTAAGTAAAACAATAATAACCAATTTAGCTTTAAGTTTTATTTATTTTCTAGCTTTACTATTCATTTTAGGTAAATAAGTTGCAATTCATGTATTATTATATCATGTGAAGTATAAAATTAAATATACATATATATATTGGATTCATAGTACTGCCTCCGTTACTATGTAATTTATTATTTCTCTTACTAAACTAATTTCAGCTTTAGGTATAAATGATATAAACTTTTCAAAATCATCACTTTTATTTTTCATTAGATATACATAAGTAAAATCAAAGCAGTTATCGGGAAATGTGACAAAATAGCGATATCCATTTTCTGACAAAGTTCCATCAAGTTCACACACATCCAAATAAATCAAGTCTAAAGTTTCAAATTCTATAATTGTAGATTTAAGTGGAGTTTTTTTATTTTAGCTTGACTGCAAAAGTCACATTCTTTAAAGTCATTCAAATATATATTAGGAATCAATCCTAAGCTAATTGTAACACCCCGTGAATTCTATAACGTTAAGCTTCACGAATCGAAGTATAATTAATTATAAATGATGAAATCAAGGGAAATGGGTTACGCCATTGCGTTCGTCTCAAAATTCTGCTTGAGATAGGGTTCAAGTTTGCGTAAAACGGATAACGTATGAAGAAGACATGGATGAACGAAGTTGGGCGAAAAACCAGAAAACGGGTCAGAATGCACTGGCGCACTTGGGAAGTGCGCCAGAACAGAAATGAACTGGCGCACTTGGGAAGTGCGCCAGTACATTTTTATCCTGGCGCACCTGCCAAGTGCGTCCTGGTCAGATTGACCTGCTGGTCAGGTCCTGGCTGGCCTGATCAGGGTCTGGTCGAATTCTGATGCTTGTCCGAGTCACTAGGGCTTACGTGTCACCTTTTGAGTGGCTCTTTGAACTTTGTATGGTCTAGATTCCTCCTATCTTCATCCGACGGCTCAAAACAATTTAAAATTCTATAAATACAACTCAAGTCTAACCCTAAATTCACACAAATAATATAATACAAAAGCCGTCATGCTGCTGGAGAGGAACTAGGAATGGCTGTCAATTAGGAAGCCTAGAGACAAGCCAACAAGCCTAAGAGACGAATCAAATTAAAAGAAGATCAAAGCTTAATCAAATCATTCAATGCAACTTTGCTACCGAAAGGAGAGCACCTCCAAATCATAATAACAGAAATCAGAAAACAAGAATTCATCACACGTTGTAAGTATAGTGACCTTTCAAAATATGAATAAAAACTGTGATGTGATTCGATGTAAATGAAAATAGAATCATGTTGTATAATCTTTGTGTATTGTGATGGTTCTATCATGACTTGTGTATTGATGTTTGTGGCATAAATTAATTGAGGCAAGCCTATTGAACAATTATATATGAAAAACAATGGCACTTGCAAGCTTGTGGCAAAAACTAGAAATTTATCCCTTTTTGTATATGTCGATGGCATGGACTATGTATATTTCCTTAGTCTAAATTAGAATTTGTGTAAACATGTTATAGACCTTTTATCCCTACATGACCCAAAACCTATGATATCATCCTTATGTTTATTGGCAAGTATAATTAGATCTATGTTTGCAAGTATAATTGGATATATGTTTCACAAACTATGTAAGTTCATGTTTATTTGCAAAATATAATTGGTTCTATGTCAAACATCGTTTGGGTTTCATAAACTATGCAAGTTCATGTTGAAATAGGCTATATGATTAGATGTAAAAATTGTACATTTTGATGAATATATAACATGCTAGTTTTGTGGTCGATATTATGCCAAGTTAACACATTTAAACACAAGTTTGTATTTGCCTAAACTATGCCATTTCATATGTCACCTACTTAGTCATACTTTGATTCAAATGCAAGTTCACATGACCCATGTTATATGTTAGTTGAATCGCCAAATTGCAAGTTCATGCGCCACACACCTTTATGTATTACATGTTCATGATTTCCCCTTTTCCTCACGTTTATAAAGTTGGGCTGAATTGTGACAAGCCCAACACATGTTATAACGTTGCGAACAAACGGGGTAATAACGTTGGGTGTAAAATATGAAAACATATGTTGGCATGTTTGGCACATGCCAATGATTATGACACATAAGCGGTATGAATTGAAATACCCAAAAATAAAAGATATGACATTTACATATAGTTGAAAAGTAATAAAATATGTAAATTTAGAAAACACGATATGCTTAACCCGAGGTTGGATTGAGTTGTGATGTAAACCTGCCCGGACCCGCCCGGTTGTCCAGTAGTCACAACAATACCTATCCAATGTGGGTGGTTAAGCATTGAGCCCAATAAGGACCCGAGGTTAGCCTGAGCTACGGTGTAAACCTGCCCGGAACCGACCGGCATATCCAGTAACCGTAGCAATACCTGTCTAATGTGAGTGGTCTGGTGCTCCTAAGAGGCTAAAGACAGATGGTAGGGTTAAGTCAACTATAACACTTAACCAAATTCAACATGTTAACAAGAATTGATGGGTGGGGTTAGGTAAATACAGACACTTAACCACTTAACATGTTTGACTAGAAAATCCTGGTAACGAGGGACCCGTTTTAACAGTAACCCAAAGTTAGGTATCAACGGTACCCTGAAACTAGGCAGGGTGGGGCACGATTACTGGGCTGATTGTAAGCGGTCAAACGACGGCGGTGGGTGCACAGTGCAGGTCTAACGAGGTGCGGGCGTGCACACACTCCGGAGCAGACAACCAGGGCACTGGGGACACCAGTAGTATAACCTATGTCTTCCAGTTTTGTGTCGGGGCCGCCATCATGGGTCTTGATACACCCCATGGTGGGACCAGCATAGGTATCTACAATTCTTAGGGGCCGTATGACACATGTTAACGCGAGTAGGAGCCGATCTTTAACAAGAATGGGGATCACTTCACCCTCACCATGGGGTACCAGTTAGAATAAACTCGAGTAGGTGCAGAGATATAGTATGGGTGTGATAGTACATTCGACACTTCCTTAGCCTGTGACACTTTCCTATTTTTAGTTTATATCCATCATATCCTTTTCTTATTCACATATTGAAGAGTTACTAGATTTACTCAGGCTTTATGTCTGACCCTATTTTCTTTTCGTCTCCTTTTCTTTCGTTCCCCCCCAGGTCCACAGGGTGGAAACAACTCAACTCAGTCAGGCTATAACACCCCACCTCCGCCAATACCACTCTTGCAAGGGCACTGACTTTGGAGGGGCGTTAAACAAGGTAAACATGCATGCAGATATCCCAAGACAGAACATATAAGTAAAACAGAGTAGTAAAGCAGCGGATAAAACTTAGCATTTCAAAACCATAGTCATGTTACAACAAAGTACTTGGTCATTATTTTCCAACAAACAAGGTCTAGACAAAAGCATAAACTGAAAAACTGAAATACATAAAGTACTATCCCCAAAGTGAAGTGATAAACCATAGCTAGCTCAATGTCCAAACCCGTACATGAGCAAATCCAGTAAGCAAGCTAGAAAGATCCAATCTAAGCTCCAATGTTCCCACCCTGAGGACCTGGGGGGGGGGGGGGACGGAAGACAAGAGGCGAAAGAAAACAGGTCAGTCAAAAAGACTGGTAAGCCCTACTACTATCTGTCTATGAACTAGTAAAGTTAACTGGCATGATGATTAACTAACAAGATAGATAAAGGTGTCATCGCATAATCAAGGTTAAGTTTTGCACCACGGGTGTACTAGCATTCTAACATGTCAAGTAAAAACAAGAATTGATCCCTTGGCCCAAGCTTGGCCCAAATAGTTTGAGACGACCTATATCAAGGTCCAACTACTCGGTCTAGTCGATCGGCTCCCTATAAGTCTAACTCGTCAAGTGTCGGTGTCATACGGCGTAATCATGTAATGTAGTTGACTGTGCAGGGTCCAACCTAGGGTGTATCTGGCCCTACGGTGTAACCCTCTGACACCATACCATGATACACAGTCCAAACCTACCGGTGCCCGTGTTCAACTCCGGACTTGATGTGCACGACCATGGTCCGCCTGAACAACCGGGGCATCATTCAGCCGTCTCTTTTTGGTCTCTTATAATCAGCCCAGTAATCGTGCCCCACCCTAGCCTAGTCCTAGGGTCTTATGATACAACTAGAAGGTTACTGCTGAAAAGGACCACGCAACTAGGGTTTCTTAACGGGTTAAATGTGGTTAACCCGATCCACACGTGGATTAAATTGGTTAAGAGTACCCAAGGCTCCTGACTTAACCTCGATTAATCCATCAAGCCCATATTGGTTAAGTATTAAGTGGACCATGACTTAACCCTAATCAGGAGGCATTCATTAACTTAATGTGCTTTAACCTCTCACATTAGACCTTGTTGTGGTTACTAGTTAAGCCGGGTGGGTCCGGGTAGCTTTACACCACAACCTGGTCTAACCTCGGGTTCGAGCACAACATGACCAACTTCTCACATTGGGTCCTATTGTTTGTAGCCACTAGTTAAGCCGGGCGGGTCCGGGTAGATTTATGCTACAAACTCAACCCAACCTCGAGTTGGCCACACTCATCTTTTCTAAGTGTCATGTCCATTATGTTTCCAAAACATAATTACATATCACGTCATGTTATAAAAATCATGTTCATGTCATTATGTTAACCAACCCCAACGTAATCCTATCGTTTACATAATCGCAATAACGCATAAAGGATAAAATAGGGAACTTGGCATAACCATGACAAAAAGGTGTTGAAGCCACGAGTTTAACATGGTGGCATATGAAATGTACATATGTTCATATACTTGCATATTGCATTATGAGGCTTCAAAAGCATGCATAAAACCAAACTTAGCATATGAGTGATAAATGGTGATAAATAACATGTAGAGGTTGCTAGAAGTTCGCATTTGGCCTCACATGCAAGTTATCATAAGGGATATGATAACTTTCATGTTGCCAAAATGCAACTTTTAACATAAAGCTTGAAGCTTTAAGGTCACAAACCCAAGTTTAACTTGCATAACATGATAACATGATCAACCCAAACTTGCATAACATGATAACATGATCAACCCAAACTTGCATAACATGATAACATGATCAACCCAAACTTGCATAACATGATAACATGATCAACCCAAACTTGCATAACATGGCAACATGTGTCATACATAACTTGCATAATGATCAACCAAACTTGCATAACATGGCAACATGTGTCATACATAACTTGCATAATGATCAACCAAACTTGCATATGATGATCAACCAAACTTGCATATAATGATCAACCAAACTTGCATATGATGATTAACCAAACTTGCATATAATGATCAACCAAACTTGCATCATTCAAGTAGAAAAGGGCTTACTATGCTATGAAGACAAAAATTAATATTTATTATAAAGATTGAGACGAAGCCCTTATGCAAGCACCAAAAACCCAAATATGCAAGCTCCAAATGAAAACCCTTGAGCCAATTCAATAAAAAGCCTTGCTTTGAAATAGAAATGTTGCAACTTGACTTGAATGCAAGCTAAGAACACTCATACAAGTTTGAAAACACTTGTATGAACTCAAAATCTCTCATAGAAATTAGCTTAGAAATTTTAGCATGAGAGTGGAGGCCATGAGAGAAACAAATTTGACATAGTTTAGTTGTAGGATTGAATAATGGTGATTTAGGCTAGGTTTGGGGTCTTTTTATAGAGGATTAGGATAGTATTAGCCATAGGATTAACCCTAGATTCAATCCAAGCCATCAAAGCATGTCTTGGGGAAGAAGTCAAGTGTAGGAACCATCTAGGGCCTTTAGATTAAAGCTGAACCATGAGAACCATTCAAATGCAAAATCTGCATTTGAGCGAATCGGCCCACGGGTTGACAGCCAAACACCCTGGATTAACCCCTAGTCGACCCAGCGGGCTCGGGTCGACCTCAAAATTCGGCCGGTTCGGTTATTCCCCTCTCCCAATTCGCTGTTTTGAACATTTTTGCATATTTATTTATTTAATTTTCAATTATATATATATATATAAATATATATATTTCTCTGCGCAACCCATTTCACTTAATTAAGTATACTTTAATTTGTGAATTTTTCGTGAAACTTCGCGAGGCCATATCTTGGTCATACAGACTCCGATTTTCGAAAACTCGGACTCTATTTCGCGTATTTTTCCGAGACGAACGCAATGGCACAGCCCGTTTCCCTTGATTCAGATTTTACAGTTTAATTCTGCCTCCATTTATGTTATAACATGTTATTCAAAAATACGGGTTGTTACACAGGCTCTTTACAAGCACCAAGAACGTAGATGTATGATTTGGATCTTTCTTGCTCGGATAATGGCTTTGGATATCACTATGGGGATTTTTGTCACTTTATTTATGTTTTCATGCTTCTTTAATAATCAAAGCAGTTATGAGGTTGTAATGTTGAAAGTATTTTGAGACAATTATGGAAATCTTTGTTTGATACACGTATTGATGAAATAAAAGTTTGTTTGGTTTCCGCTGTTTAAAATATGTGTATTCATATCTGTCTTGAGTTCATCTGTGGCTTTTACTTATAAACCTCCACCAAAGTTAAGGCATTCCCTTTGTGAGTGACCTTAATGGAGGTGGGGTGTTTCACTAATCACAGTATTTATTATGTTTTTCTTAATATAACATAGTGCAACATGCCAAATGTTAAATGTACACAACATATAAGTAGAAGGAGGTACTTTAATAACTATTAGCATTCAATTTAAACATACTCTCAGCATCATAACTCCTACCCAAAAACATACAATACATATTAATGGTGTAAAAGTCAGCCTCTATAGTTCAAGTAAAACCAAAACTGATGTTTTCTCATCTCTAAAGTGCGCGTCTCGTCCTTCAATATGATTGTATTACCAAAGGTAAAATTCATGTATCTGCTTCCAATCCCAACACAGTACATGCTAGTGTAAGAGTATCCCATCAGCACTTTCTTGTGCTAACATCCATGTATGTTTTCAACACAAAGCGTTCATAGAAAATGCGATGATTGCACTACACCACCGATGCTTATATAACCTAATGGTGTGTTGCACAAGCACCCGATCGATGTAGGACAGTTGTCAAAGGAAAACTATAAGAAAATAAGGAAATGGAAAATAGGGAAAGTGAAAGGAAGAGAACTAAAGGAAAGAAATACCAAAGCAATCACAAAATATGTCATATATCTCATAGTGCATTAGATAAAATATAGTGATAATCACAAATATAAAACATGAGAAACAGTAATAACTATGTGAACCACATAATCAAAGTATACATCCTCATATATATTATATAAAATGGAAATAAAGTTTATGCAAGTAACAGATAAACTCAACTGATAAACTTCCTTTAATAATAATAAGTCAACACTGTCAAGGTTCTACTATGTCATAAGGTGGAATAGAAAATAGTAGTATGAGTGTAAATATGAGAAGGTGTCACCTTCTATTGATCTACCTATACAGCTCCAAGTAATGTTTACACCTATTATATAATCCAATCATTGAAGAGTACCCAATATAAAAAGGAGCAAAGCAAAAAATCTCGAGTCAGGCAATAGTCTAGTGTGAGCGATAAACAATCCTAGAATACAATAAAAGTCATAATAATATATGGAACAAAAGGTGCAGAGAACCATACCTGGCCTGTTCCTACATTCACATAGTTATCACATATAGAAATATATATTACTCTACGATCATCATGAAGTATACTCTATAAGAAGGTACCAGGGTGTCTAGATATCGATCATTGATATTAACGTCTTATGGTATCCCCAAGTGGGAGTGACCAAATAAACATACCATCCATCATCCATCCTCACGTTTGATCGAACAACACACCAAGTATATGGTACCCATTACTCCCACCACCCAAGATATGTTCTATTGTCAACAAACTCTATCAGACTATCAGTATGTCGTAAGGTCAACAAACTTTAAAAGATACCCTACCTAGGCCAAAATATCAACAGACTCTATGATTTGGGTAGAACGGATCAAAACTGTAATAACCCGGGAAATTCGATGCTCGAATTTTCAATAGTAATACATAATCCCATATTACTTTAAAAAACCCTACTATCGAAAACTAAAATTGTTAATGAGAAGAAATCAAAGGATGAAAAAGGAAAGAAATATTAGAATAGAAGAAAATGAAGTTCAGAGTCTCATAGCAGAACGAATAAAGTATAATATATCAATAATTCTTTACTCAAAAGGAAAACTGTATATATATGATTATACAATATCAGAGTACACAACATAACAGTATAACACACACACAGCAGAAATATTTATTACCAGAAAATATGGATATACGTCTTGCCTTCAGCATCCCTCCTGAAGCTCCAAGCGAAACCAACCCGGACCAGTCTGGAATAATTTCAGTGATAAATTCATAGCACAAACAACTTGTCTAACTTTAGAAAATCCTGTTGAAAGAAAAGGATAATCGTAAGTGTAACACCCCAAAATTTTCTGTTACCATTGCGTTCGTCTCGGAATTCTACTTGAGATAGAATCCGAGTTTGCGTGAATCAGACTCCGTAGGAAGGAGTTATGACCTCCGGATGTTTCAGAATTCAATTTAAAATTCAGACGGTTCAAATTCAGTTCGAAATTTGAAAAACAGACCCAAACTGGGCTGGACGGAAAAATTCCCGCCCAGGCACCAGGTCGACCTTCCCCGTCGACCTGGTTTGGCCCTGGCTGGCCAGGTCGGTTTCTAGTCGAATTTCTGAGCTTGGCTGTGTCACTAGGGCTGATTTGTCACTTTCTAATTGGCTTCTCTTGGTGTGCATGGTCTGGATTCACTCTAAGATCATCTGACGGCTCAAATCAATTTGAAATTCTATAAATACAACTCAACACTCAACCTAAATTCACACAAATAATATAGAACTAGAGCCGTCATGCTGCTGGGAGGAAACTAAGAGTAATCGTCAGTTAGAGAAAGCTTAGAGACGAGCAAAACTAAAGTAAAACAAGAATCAAACAACGTTTGTCTACCCAAAGGGGAGCATTGCAAATTCAGAACTCAGAAATCAGAAAACATGACCAATCGTTTGTTGTAAGTATAGTGATTTTTCCGATGTGAATAAAATTAAGACTTGATTCGATGTAAAATGGAAATGGAATTGTGCTATTGTATAGCGACGATGTTAATTCATATCTATGTATTGAAGTGATTGTGTTGTGAATGGTATTGGGATGTTTGTGGTATAGTTGAATTTATATTGATCCTATTGTACATTTAGAATGACAACAACATCACATGCAAGTTGTATAGTTCATGTTGTAATCTACACCTATATGTTTATGTGATTATATAGGTTGTATGTGTTATGACTAAGCTAAGATCTCATGTATATACTTTATGCTAAAACCTCTATGCCTAAATGATTAAGTTCATATACGTGCTCATATGTTTATACAAAAAATTGCAAGTTCATGATTGGATCCATGCCAAGATCCATTTTAATACAAGTTTCATGTTATAGTAGTAAAATGATTGGATCTAGTTCACACATGCGATGAAATTATTCATATTTTATGGACATGTCATATTCTTGTCATATGCTGATGATGTTCGATGTTATGCCTAGATCTAAACACGTTTAGGCTTATGCTATCTAAATCATATGCTAATTCAAATGACACCTATTTAGTTAGATCCCTATTTCAATGCAAGTTCACATATATATTCATGTTGACTATTTTGCAAGTTCACACCTATGATGCTCATATTGACTATGTCGATAATGCCAAGTTTACACCTATGTCATGTTTATGAATTTCTTTATGCCAATTTTGTGTATGCTATATTAGGCTAAGTTTTTAGCCTAATATTATATGTTAAAAATCATGCGAACGAAAAACTAGGCTAACATTGTTAGCCTAATATTTAGACGGGTAACATTGGGATAAATTGGTAATTATAGGAAACTTAACATAAATTGGTGAAAAATATATGTATAGGCATGTTTGTCACATGCCAAAAATTGGTGGCATTTAAATGGTGTAAAATTCTTATACCAAAATGATGAACTTGGAAAGTGGGCCACAACATATAATTGTTGACGAATTTACATATAACAAGTAATAAAGAAAAATATGTAAATTTAGAAAATACGAGTATTTTTAACACGAGGTTGGATTGAGTTGTGATGTAAACCTGCCCGGACCCGCCCGGCTGTCTAGTAGTCACAACAATACCTATCCAATGTGTGTGGTTAAGCATTGAGCCCAATAAGGACCCGAGGTTAGACAGAGTTATGGTGTAAACCTGCCCGGAACCGACCGGCACATCCAATAACCGTAACAATACCTGTCTAATGTGAGTGGTCGGTGCTTTAAAAAGCTAAGGACAGACAAGTCAGGATGGTAGGGTTAAGTTAACTAAAACACTTAACCAATTCAACATGTTAATCGAACTGATGGGTGCAGTTAGGTAAATACAGACACTTAACCACTTAACATGTTTGACTAGAAAACCCTAGTAATGGGGACCCATTTCAGCAGTAACCCAATTAGGTATCATGGTACCCTGAAACTAGGCAGGGTAGGGCACGATTACTGGGCTGATTGTAAGCAGTCAAAAGCGACGGCGGTGGGTGCAACAGTGTGGGTTCTAACGGAGTGCGGGCGTGCACACACTTTGAAGCAGACTAACATAGCACTGGGGCACCAGTAGTATACCCTATGCATTCTAGGATTGTGTCGGGCCGCCACTATGTGACTTGATACACCCCATAGTGGGACCAGCATAGGTATCTACAATCTTTGGGGGCCGTATGACACATATGATTATGCGAGTAGGAGACGATCTTTAGAAAGGGGATCACTTCACCCCGATCATGGGGTGCCAGTTGAGACAATGCAAGTAGGTGCAGAGATATAGAGTGGGGTGCGATAGTACATTCGATTCACAACTACTTTACCTTAGTTTATGATACTTTCTTATTTCTAGTTTATACCTATCATGCCCTTTTTCTTATTCTCATTCTGAAGAGTCACTAGACTTACCAGGCTTTATGTATAACCCTATTTTCTTTCGTCTTCTTTTCTTCCGTTTTCCCTCAGGTCCACTGGGAGGAAACAACCCAGCTTAGTCAGACTCTTCGCAAGCTTCAAGATAGTTGATGTACGGTTTGGACTCTCTTTCCTTGGCTATGGCTGTTGGACACATTCTATGGGGATTTATGCAGTTTTAATTATGTTTTATGCTTCTTTATTTGATAACCTAGACAGAAAATGATGATGTGATTTTTTGGAAGTTATTGTGTGACAATTTTGGAAATGTTTTGTATGAACACGTATTTGTGAAATAAAAAGTTTGTTTGTTTTCCGTTGCTTATATATATATGTGTGTTTATATCTGTCTTGTGTTTTATCTGTGACTTTTACTTACAAACCTCCACCAAAGTTAAGGCATTCCCTTTGTGGGTTACCTTAATGGTGGTGGGGTGTTTCACTTGGTATCAGAGCATAGATTTACCAGAATAGATAAATGTTTTTGAAACTATTTTCAAAAAGAAGTTTAAAGAAGCATATTTTTTCAAGAAAAAAACGTTGTTTTTAAAAGGCATAGTCCCCCAAAGCCATACGCACTATCTCTCTATCCTTTTGTCTTGAATATTTCCTTTTCGTTTCAGCATGTCTGGGGACCTTACTCCCTAGCTACAGACGCATTACTCCTCCTCCTACTCTACGTGAAATAGCAAGCGGAAGAATCGCAGAATAAGAAGACGGATAATAGTCAAGGAGGAAAGGACCACAACAATAATAACAAGGAACGTGAGAAAAGGAAATGTTATTTCTGTGGCATTGTTAGGCATATAGTCCAGGATTGTAGAAAGAAGAAGATGGGAGCATGCTTCCAGTGTGGTGATACTGGACATATCAGCAAGAACTGCCCTAAGAAGCAAGGGCAAGGCCCGCAAGCAGGACCTTCTGGGGGTACCTCTTTAACTTCTTCTCCTAGATGTTTTTTTTATCTTTCTTATCTTCTCAATCCTATCTTGAGAACCTTATGTAGAAATATTTCTGTAGAAAGCTTAGTTTATCTCTATGATCATCCAGTTCGCACTCTCTTTGATTTCGGTGAATCACACTCCTTTATTTCATCTGCTTTAGTAGAATCTCTGCACCTAGACACTAGTATGGTAGAAGATCCCTTGGTTGCTTCAAATCCAATTGCGGGCTCGGCTTATTTGTCGATGGTTTGCTTGGATTTGAAAATCTCTATTCTAAGTGTTGAATTTAGATGTAGTGCCTTTGTTTTGGGCTTCTCGGGACATGGATTGATCTTAGGCATGGACTGGTTATCTAGTAATGGTGCCATTCTTGATTGTGAGAAAAGAGTGGTTAGACTCTTGACTCGGCTCGGTAACACTCTAGAAATTTCTTGTAATCCCTTGAATGCTATTATGCTTAGTTATCTAGAGTCGCTTGATGCTTCTGTTGAGAATTTGCAGTCGGTTAGAGTAGTCTGTGAATATCCGGATGTCTTTGAAGAGGTAAAGGGCTTACCTCCGAAGCAGGAAATAGACTTCCGCATGTATCTTGTTGATAATGCAAAGCACGTAGCTTTACCTATTCGACACATGGCTCCAAAGGATAGAAAGGAGCTCAGTAAGCAGGTTAAGGGCTTCTCAAAAAGGGGTTTATAAGACGGAGTATCTCAGAATGGGGTGCTCCAGTGGTGTTCTCCACCAAAGCATATGGTTGACTACGTCTTTGTGTAGACTATAGGGAGCTGAACTAGCTGACTAAAAAGAATAGACACCCGCTTCCCAGAATAGACGATTTGTTTGATCAGCTTGTAGGTGCGTCGGTCTTCTCCCAACTTGATCTGGCTATTGGGTTCCATCAGCTAAGGGTAGCTGAAGATAACATTGATAACACGGCGTTCAGAACCCCAGACGGTTTCTTTGAGTGGCTTGTCATGCCTTTCGGCTTGACAAATGCATCCGCTTATTTCGTAGACCTAATGAGCAGGGTGTTCAGAGAATTCCTCAATAAGTTCGTGGTGGTCTTCGTAGACGATAATTTGATCTTCTCAAAGAATGAGGAAGAACATGGTCAGCATCTGAAGGAGATCATGGAAACTCTTCGAATTCATCAGCTAAAAGCCAATTTCTCCAAGTGCCACTTTTGGAGAGAAGAAGTAAGATTTCTTGGACATATAGTGTCCAAAGAGGGGTTAGCTGTGGACCCTGCGAAGGTGGTGGTAGTGCAAGATTGGAAGACACCAAGAAATGCAACTGAAGTCCGAAGCTTTCTTGGGCTAGTCGGTTTTTACCGAAAGTTTATTAGAGATTTCGCAAAAATCTCAGCTCCACTCACAAGTCTAACAAAGAAGAATCTATATTTGCTTGGGATTTGGACTGTGATATTGCTTTCCAACGCTTAAAAAGGGCTCTTACAACGGCCCCAATTCTGACTTTGCCCGATGGAAGCAAGATGTTCACGGTATATACGGATGCTTGTGGTACGGGGCTAGGCGCTGTTCTGATGCAAGAAGGGAAGGTAGTAGCTTATGGTGGAAGACAATTGAAAGTTCATGAAAGGAACTACCCAACCCATGTTCTTGAGTTGGCCGCCATCGTCTTTGCGCTTAAGTCTTGGCGCCACTATCTCCTAGGTGAGAAGTTCGAATTATATACTGACCATAAATCGTTGAAGTATCTTTTCTCATAGAAAGATCTTAACTTGAGGCAACAAAGGTGGATGGAGTTCCTTGCCTCGTATGATTTTGAGATTTCCTATACTCCTGGCAAAGGCAACGTAGTAGCAGACGCGTTGAGCAGAAAGAAGCTGACCCTAAGCCCTCTCTTTGTAGAAAGGCAAAGCTTGGAGTATATAGCCAGTTTTGACTTTAGGCCCTCCTCTGATTTTGTACCGGGTATATTGGCATCACCAGAAGTACGGCCTACTCTTTTAGACTCAATAGGGGCCGCACAACGTGAAGACCCTCAGCTTGTGGATGTGATTGATAAACTAATTAGGGGTGAAACTTCCAGTCACCTCGATAGGCACTCCATCGATGATAAGGGTTGGCTAAGGTGAGATGGAAGACTATGCGTCCCATAAGCAAGGGATTTAGTAAAGATGGTTCTCGAGGAAGCACATCATTCCAAGATGACAATACACCCAGGTGGGAACAAGATGTATAAGGATGTAAAGAGAGTTTTCTATTGGAGCGGCATGAGGAAGGACGTGGCAGATTTCGTTTCTAAGTGTGTGACATGCCAACAGGTCAAGGCGGAACAAAAGAAGCCTGGAAGACTGTTTCATCCTCTAGAAGTCCCGCAATGGAAGTGGGATAGCATTTCAATGGACTTCATTGATGGGTTGCCTAGATTAAGAAAGGGCAATACAAGCATTTGGGTAATAGTGGGCAGGCTCACAAAAAGCGCCCACTTTATACCTATCAAGAGTAGAAGGACTACCTCATCTCTAGCTTCTCTTTATCTCAAGGAAATAGTTCGACTCCATGGAATACCCTCCAGCATAGTGAGTGACAGAGATCCCATCTTTACGAGCAAATTTTGGTGGAGTCTGCAAGAAGCTGTTGGCAAACAGTTATGCTTGAGCACGGCCTATCACCCCCAAACTGATGGTCAGACCGAAAGGGTGAATAGAGTATTAGAAGATCTTTTGAGACTATGCGTTCTTGACTTCGGAGGGACATGGGAGGATCATCTTCCTTTAGTGGAATTCGCCTACAACAATAGCTACCAAGCTACCATTGGCATGACACCCTTCAAAGCTTTGTATGGAAGACCGTGTCGATCACCAACTTGTTGGTGGGAGTCTACTGACAAGCTTAAACTTGGGCCAGACATGATTAAAGAGACTTCAAAAAAAGTGGACTTGATACGAAGGAGAATGAAGACTGCCCAAGATAGACAGAAATCCTACGCAGAAAAAAGAAGGACCGACCTCGAGTTTGAGGTTGGGGACAAGGTTTTCCTTAAGGTAACCCCTTTAAGGAACGTCGTTTGCTTTGGATCCGCAGGAAAGCTAGCACCAAGATTTGTAGGACCATTCCCTATCATCGAGAAGATGAGGAAAATGGCTTATAGAGTAGAGCTGCCCGAAAGGTTGGCCGGAATTCACAACGTCTTTCACGTTTCTCATCTTCGAAAATGTCTACATGAATCTGCTGAAGTAGTGGAGCCAAACATTCTAGAAGAAGCCGAAGTGGAACGCGAAGCAACTGTAAGAGTGTTCCAACTCGAATCGTAGGAACTGAAATCAAGAAGCTATGCAACTGCGAAGTCAAGCTTGTCAAAGTTCAGTGGAGCGACGCTGAGGAATACGCTACTTGGGAAACTGAGGACAGAATACGTGTGGCTTACCCTTTTATTTTTGAGGGTACATCTTTGATCTCTCTTTTTCCTTAAGTTGTGCTTGTATCTATCTTTTTTAGGTATATCTCCTCGATATTATCCTTTATCCTTAGGTAGAAATGACTTTGGATGTAAACATGTAATTGAAACACGTTATGGTTGATGGCTGCAAGTGGTTGCTAATGGTTGCTCGTGGATGCATATACACACAAAACCTAGGTTTTAGAACGGCTCAGTCACATCATATTGCATATGCATATATGTATTCATATTTTTATGTGATTGAAACTTGATATGTTGTCATATGGATGTTGCATTTGTATGGATGGTTGCACACTCATGTAGAATTATGAGTAGGGAAAAATTTGCATACATAATGGATTCATGACACTTACATGATTCGCATTAAGGAGGTCAACTGAATCAGTAGACCGCCTAATTTTTGCATTAGATAAGGACATAAACACACATTATGAATATAATCATGAAGCATTAGAAGTCTTTTAAGGACAATGGACACCTATGTTTGATGGTTGAGTAGATGGACGATTGGATGTTAGGATATACGTTCTTTCAGACTTGAGGATTTCGGGGACAAAATCCTTTAAGGAGGGGAGAATGTAACACCCCGAATTTTCTATTAACTGTAAATCAACAATTAAAGTATAATTAATTCTAAATGAAAGAATTAAAGGATACGGGTTACGCCATTGTGTTCTTCTCAGAATTCTGCTTGAGATAGAATCCGAGTTTGCATGAATTAGACTCCGTAGGAAGGAGTTATGACCTCCGGAAGTTTCAGAATTCAATTTAAAATTCAAACGGTTCAAATTCAGTTCGAAATTTGAAAAACAGACCCATACTGGGCTGGGCGGGAAAATTCCCGCCCAGGCACCAGGTCGACCAGGGGATCGACCTGGGGGTCGACCTAGGTAACTAGGTCGACCATAGGGTCGACCTTGGGGTCGACTTGCCCAGTCAACCTGGTTTGGCCCTAGCTGGCCTAGTCGGTTTCTAATCGAATTTCTTAGCTTGGCTGTGCCACTAGGGCTGATTTGCCACTTCCTGATGGCTTCTCTTGGTGTGCATGGTCTGGATTCACTCTAAGATCATCTGACGGCTCAAATCAATCTAAAATTCTATAAATACAGCTCAACACTCAACCTAAATTCACACAAATAATATAGAACTAGAGCCGTCATGCTGTTGGGAGGAAACTAAGAGTAGCCGTCAGTTAGAGAAAGCTTAGAGACGAGCAAAACTAAAGTAAAACAAGAATCAAACAAAGTTTGTCTACCCAAAGGGGAGCATTGCAAATTCAGAACTCAGAAATCAGAAAACAAGACCATCATTTGTTGTAAGTATAGTGATTTTTCCGATGCGAATAAAATTAAAATTTGATTCAATGTAAAATGGAAATGGAATTGTGCTATTGTATAGTGACGATGTTAATTCATATCTATGTATTGAAGTGATTGTGTTGTGAATGGTATTGGGATGTTTGTGGTATAGTTGAATTTATATTGATCCTATTGTACATTTAGAATGAAAACAACATCACATGCAAGTTGTATAGTTCATGTTGTAATCTACGCATATATGTTTATGTGATTATATAGGTTGTATGTGTTATGACTAAGCTAAGATCTCATGTATATACTTTATGCTAAAACCTCTATGCTTAAATGATTAAGTTCATATACATGCTCATATGTTTATACAAAAAGTTGCAAGTTCATGATTGGATCCATGCCAAGATCCATTTTAATACAAGTTTCATGTTATAGTAGTAAACACGATTGGATCTAGTTCACACATGCGATGAAATTATTCATCTTTTATGGACATGTCATATTCTTGTCATATGCTAGTGATGTTCGATGTTATGCCTAGATCTAAACATGTTTAGGCTTATGCTGTCTAAATCTTATGCTAATTCATGTGACACCTATTTAGTTAGATCCCTATTTCAATGCAAGTTCACATATATATTCATGTTGACTATTTTGCAAGTTCACATCTATGATGTTCATATTGACTATGTCGATAATGCCAAGTTTACACCTATGTCATGTTTATGAATTTCTTTATGCCAATTTTGTGTACGCTAAATTAGGCTAAGTTTTTAGCCTAATATTATGTTAAAAATCTTGCGGACGAAAAATTAGGCTAAGATTGTTAGCCTAAAATTTAGACGGGGTAACGTTGGGATAAATTGGTAATTATAGGAAACTTGACATAAATTGGTGAAAAATATATGTATTGGCATGTTTGTCACATGCCAAAAATTGGTGGCATTTAATGGTGTAAAATTCTTATACCAAAAATGATGAACTTGGAAATTGGGCCACAACATTTAATTGTTGACGAATTTACATATAACAAGTAATAAAGACAAATATGTAAATTTAGAAAATACGAGTATGCTTAACACGAGGTTGGATTGAGTTGCGATGTAAACCTGCCCGGCTGTCCTGTAGTCACAACAATACCTATCCAATGTGGGTGGTTAAGCATTGAGCCCAATAAGGACCCGAGGTTAGACTGAGTTACGGTGTAAAGTTGCCCGGAACCGACCAGCACATCCAGTAACCGTAACAATACCTGTCTAATGTGAGTGGTCGGTGCTTTAAAAAGCTAAGGACAGACAAGTCAGGATGGTAGGGTTAAGTTAACTAAAACACTTAACCAATTCAACATGTTAATTAAACTGATGGGTGGGGTTAGGTAAATACAGACACTTAACCACTTAACATTTTTGACTAGAAAACCCTAGTAACGGGGACCCATTTCAGCAGTGACCCAATTAGGTATCATGGTACCCTGAAACTAGGCAGGGTAGGGCACGATTACTGGGCTGATTGTAAGCGGTCAAAAGCGATGGCGGTGGGTGCAACAGTTTGGGTTCTAACGGAGTGCGGGCGTGCACACACTTTGGAGCAGACAAACAGGGCACTGGGGGCACCAGTAGTAATGCATTCTAGGATTGTGTTGGGCCGCCACTATGGGACTTGATACACCCCATGGTGGGACCAGCATAGGTATCTACAATCTTTGAGGGTCGTATGACACATATGATTATGCGAGTAGGAGCCGATCTTTATAAAGGCGATCACTTCACCCCGATCATGGGATGCCAGTTGAGACAATGCAAGTAGGTGCAGAGATATAGAGTGGGGTGCGATAGTATATTCGATTCACAACTGCTTTACCTTAGTTTATGATACTTTCCTATTTCCAGTTAATACCTATCATGCCCTTTTTCTTATTCTCGTACTGAAGAGTCACTAGACTTACTAGGCTTTATGTCTGACCCTATTTTCTTTCGTCTTCTTTTCTTCCGTCCCCCCGGGTCCACAGGGAGGAAACAACCCAGCTTAATCAGACTCTTTGCAAGCTTCAAGATAGTTGATGTGCGGTTTGGACTCTCTTTCCTTGGCTATGGCTGTTGGACACATTCTATGGGGATTTATGCAGTTTTAATTATGTTTTATGCTTCTTTATTTAATAACCATGACAAAAAATGATGATGTAATGTTTTGGTAGTTATTGTGTGATAGTTATGGATATGTTTTGTATGAACACATATTTATGAAATAGAAAGTCTGTTTGTTTTCCGCTGCTTATATATATATGTGTTTATATCTGTCTTGTGTTTTATCTGTGACTTTTACTTACAAACCTCCACCAAAGTTAATGCATTCCCTTTGTGAGTGACCTTAATGGAGGTGGGGTGTTCCAGTAAGACAGTCCACACATTAACACAGATGGTTTTTACCTTATGATACCCCAATACATTTTTATATATCAAAATCCGGTGATATTATAATAATGTCTTTCAAACCACAAATAAATAACCATCTAGTAGAACGCTACACATACTTAGTATATAATCAAAAACTGCATGGTTCGTATTGGAGTTTGAATTTCCAACGTGACAAGGTATGGGATCACCTTTTGATCAGTGTACTCTAGAGAGGATACATTAGGGTTCAACAAGAACATTTTGCACCCGGCCGCACATGACCAACCACTCGTTCAACTTGAGTGTATCAAATATATTGTCACGAACGGGTGGTACCATCACAATCGTTTCCCAGGAGATACATAAAAGATAGAAGAACAAAATGAATTTTCCTCTAGATCGGTGACAAATATACCCTAAAGGGAATCCCAGGAGGTACATAATAGATAGAAGAACAAAACGAATTTTCCTCTAGATCGGTGACAAATATACCCTAAAGGGAATGACCCACATAGCCATGTTGCATGCCCGATTTCTGTCATTTCTAGGTTGATGAGGCTTGAGGTCACGATATACCTTTCAGAGAACATTTCATAACCTTGAATGCCACATCGTCGGATCCGTCAATCACTACTTGACATCCACAAATATACTATGGGTGTTAATATAAGAGAAGATTCTTTTTGCCACTTGGTATATTTGTAAAAATCAACATACGTGACCCTCAGGAAATAATCTATCAGAAATTCACTAATAAAAGTCATCCAGGAACAACATAAACCGGAGGCACCCTCCTACTGCATCCTATACAGAAATCACTATAGGATCAGTAGCGAGTAGTCCTTGCATTCTGTAGATTCCAACCAAAACAGAATCACAGTGTATCTCTGGTTGCAAGTCAGAGATTATAAGTGGTTCTTTCGTTTTTTGGATGTCTAGGTTTTCAATTTCTCTATCTTTATGCACATCCCTGCAGATTAGTTTCGAACGCAACGTTGGTTCGATGTGGTTTTGGGTCTAGTTCTCATCCCAGTCTCTTCGAAGAAATATGCATTAAGAGTCCAATAATAATATTTCATTGATAGTCGGGTTTCTAACTATCAACTCAAACAGTATGGTCAAGTACACTGGCAATTCAAATACTTTGCTTAGAACCATTCACTAAAACTATTTCATCACTTCTTAAAAATCGATATTATATCTTTGCCTTAAATCTCATTATTTTCGTTACATTGAAAACAATAACAATATCTTTGTTTACCAAACTCCACTTTATTTCTTTATTTTGAAAACAACACTATATATGCACCAAATCTCTTTCATACCCTATGCTTTGGAAAATCACTATATATTTTTAACTCAAAGGTATAAATAAATTCACACTTCAAACTTGGATCAAACAATGTTAAAATTTATATTGTTTGCTTTGAATATGTGCAGTTAAAGCGCTTAGCGGTTCTATAGCGGTAGAGGTGTGAAAAGCTGTAGCGGGGATAAAGCGGGGAAATAGCGGGGATATAGCGGAGGTGCAAAAATGTTAATTAGATGTGAGAATAAGTAATTAAAATTAATTAATTATCATTCTTGCATCATTTATATAGAAGTAACGAATATTAATTAATATTATATAACAAAATCAAAGAATATCATGGTCATGCACATTAGATTCGAGGATTGCTGTAGATTTCTATCTTATATAAGGCACTTATGACTTAAAGACAGCTCTTTACTTAACTTGTTTGATTTATTTTAAAAAAGAATTGGTCAAATCATCCTTTGTATATTAATAATGCTAAAGTGGGTACTAAATAGCATTGATTTATCGGAAGAAGCGGAAAATAGCGGGGCTTTAAGCAAGCTACTGTTCATCAACGCTAAATTGAAATAGCGCAGCGGGCGAAGAGCGCTACGGGCTATAGCAGGGATTTTGCGGGGCTTTAGCAGGGCTTTAACTGCATAGCTTTAAACCCTCTAGTTTCAAAATTTTGCAATTAATGTTGCGATATTACTCTTATCGAAATAATAAAGTAATTTCAACATCCTTTACCGTTACAAACTAATTTCATCCCTTAATAATAATGAAGTCATTCAAGTTGGAGTAATTTTATTACCTCTTAGGCCTTGATCGACAACGTTCTTATCTTAAGATAGACAAAAGTTCGAAACTCAAAACTTATATTAATTATATCAATTCCATTTACTATTTTATTTGAAATACGGTATTTAATATCCATTCCTTGCATTTGGCAGATTTATTCTCAATTTAAATCTCTTTTACTTTTTATTCAAACAAAACCTACTAAACGTAAACTCTTCAGCTTTAACTTTTTTAAGATAACTTATTAAAACTTGGATTTGTTTCAAAATCCATTTACTAAGTCCTTTACACAAAATTCAACTAAGCTTCTTACTTTTGCAAACTTTTTTCCAATTTAAAATCATTTTACTTAATCTGATTCCTTAAATAAAAGCTTATTTTAAAATCATCGCTTGAGTTCAACTTCTTTATAAACTTCCTGTTACAAATTGGATTTTATTATCAGATCTTTTACGATAATCCATTTCATATCCTTTATATTTTTTAAAATCTTTTTTTGATTTCCTTGTTTGTACTTAAGTCGATTATTAAGTAACACTTGTTCAAAAACAACATATTAGCTTCATAACTCATTTATAAGCTTTGGTATAACATCGCTCTTAACACAATTAGATTTAGTTCCATTTCAAACTCGATTACTTCTTAATTGACCTTCATTTAAAAAGTAAAATACTTTAATTGTTATTAATTAAAATAATAATTTATTTCATTACTAATTGAAAAATAGTTTACCTCATTAGTAATTAAAAATATATTAGTTAATCATTTCATTAAACAATAACTAACTATATTGATGATTATTAATTTGACAATCACTTTTAACATTGTTAAATGAAAAAATAATTAATTTGAATCCATAATTTGCTAAACTATTTTCCTTAGATTAATCATAAACCTATTAATCTAATCATTGACTATAAATCGAACCATTGACTTAGTCAACTTAGAAATTATCAGTTATTTGTTAATTAAATTCGATTGCTTCTTCTCATTGGATTAATATAATTAATCTAATAATATCGCTTAATTGTTTACTTAAAAATAGTTATTTCAAAATATTAACCCGTAGTTAAATTTAGGCTTCTATGCTTATAAAACTTATTAAAACATTGAAAACATTATAAATTATTATATAACTTCCTTGTAAAAACCATTTACAAAATATCAACTAATTTGTAAAACTACCTTTTTATATTAAAATAAAATTAAAACTTCACTTTAGTTATAAAAATAATTTTATAACTTCAAATACATTGATCGCCTAACGGCGAATTAACGTTTTAAAAACAAGGCTTAGACCATTTGCTGCCAACCACTTAATCAATACCATATATTAATTAAAAACATCAAATCAACGTTGAATTTTAATTCAACGTTCAATATCCAATCAACCATCCTCATCCAATCAGAATATAACAATATCTGGGGTAAACAGTTCAAATCTGAATAATATGGAAAAACAAACAACATACAAAATATTTGAGGAATCCGGTCGGATCCCTCTAACATGTTCTTCCCTGCATCACAGATTATAATATCACTCGATAATAACATACAAAATAATTATTTAAATCAAATCATCCAATACGACATAATATAGATGACGACAACCATTTAACAACCAGTAAGCAACCCAGGAATCCAATCATCCAGTTATTACTATCAACGGTGAATTATTTTTATATGAATTTAAAACATCATAGACTTCCAGAAAGCGTGAGAATTAACTCACCATTTTTCGGTTGACGATTCACATATCGTTTGGTTTAATTTAAAACAGGCATTTAAAATTAAATGAAATTCCAGTTTCAATTGAATCTTTCCAAATTAGCTGAACAATGTAGCCTTCGTCGCCATGATCCCAACGGATTCTGTTTCGCTCGAATCTGATAACGTATGTACGAGATATGGATTATATAAGATTGAATGTACATAATATAAACTAGCTTATTATTAATAATTAACTATTAACTAATTAAATTATAAGTTACTGTATTATTCTCAAATCCAAGTCATTACACCCACGCGGTTTCTCCTGTAGCTCCACATAATCTCTGATCTTCCCCTACACTCCTTCTGCTGTTCGAACCACGCACAAGAACACGACATCAATTTCTAATCACCACTGCCCCATCTGACCTTCTGAACCCACCTCCGACCTGTCATTGCAACCGACATTACCAGACCTTCTTTTGCCTTGAACGCCCGCTCTCGAAATCAACCCTGTGCGCCAAGAACTAGCCACAAACAAAAAGTGCAAATTGAGCCCAAAAGAACTCCTCCGACCGCCTAACACTACCAAACATCGCCAGTGTCACCGTCGCGCTTCCACCTACCGATCATCTTTAGGCCCCTCCATCTAATTCAATCTCCATCAACCAGAAATCTAGCAAATCCAATTAGAACTCCCCTAATATACGATACTCTGATCAACTAACAATTACGATCACCCCCACCAACATCAGGTGATCCGAACAACAATAATAATGTCCCTCATCCTCTCCTCTGTAACTTTGCTTCAGGTCCCCTTATCTGAAACCAACCCAATCGCATACAATCCAAGGAAATTTGAAATTCCTTTCTTACGGTATATGGCGATTTTTGGTCACCACAACCCATCATCGCCCACCAAAATTTTTCTGTAGCTTCCCCTCATCATTCTCTCCAATTCTCCAATTGATGACTTTCACCAGTTCTCGACAGTTCGAGAGATATAATTTAATCTGTGAAAATGGGATTTATTGCAAATATGAATGATTTCTGATGGGTTGGGGTTGGGGTTAGGATTAGGCTGAAACTAGGGGTTTATAAAATGGAAGTTTATATTATTTTATCCTAATTTAACTAGCGGTATTTAATTGAAAATGACTAATGATATTTTATTCGTACCTATCGTCATTTCCGATCGATGTTTATTGGCTCGTATGATTACATACGAACTCCATTCGCGACAAAAATGGACCTCATGCTATAGTTCGACATTACAGACCCGATGAAACCTGTTTCGTCGAAATCTGAATCCATTTTCTCAAATAACACTTCTTCGAGTTCAAATGGTCGATATATTTACATTTAATTTATCATATGCTCACAAAATAACTCCAATTGTCGGGAAACTTGAAATCTTGCAATAATTAGCCATTAAAAAAACTTGTTGAAATCAGAGGTCATTTGAATAATGGTCCTTTTTAACGCTCCAAATTAAATTAAAATAAATTAATTTTAAAACACCTCCATATAGAAATAACAAATTATTATAATCGTACATATTCGAGCAGAATTTCATATTGTTACAAAATAAATTATCCCAGGTAGAATTTCAAGTCAAAACGATATTAAAAACCATTTTATTTTACATAATAAATTGTTATGGTTTATAAACGAATTTCATAATGACCTTTTGAAAATTTGATTTGGACATAAATCAATATATACAATATGAAATTTTGATTTTTCTCTTACATTAGAAAATTATAATCAAATAGGTTTGGTCCTTTCTTATTTCAAAGAATTCTGACTTATGTTGGATTATGTACATTCATTTAAAGTTCAAAACGTAGTATTACAAGCTACTGCGATGCTGCAACTCGTTTTATAATTAAATTATAAACTATATGTTCAAACATCATTTATTAAACGAATGCGTTAATATAGTTCGACTATAAACTAAATTAAATCCTTTTAAATTGTCAATTCATATAAAACTGCAAATCTAACATATTCCCAAATATTTCGGAATAAATTTATTGTTCTATTATTTATATTAAAATATACAAAACTATTGAATTCAAGCCATTTAAAATTCCAAACCAACTTTAAAACTATTTCTAAATGTTCAATTAAATAGTTAAAAATCTGGGCCGTTACCAAAACGTGGAAAGATTCTGATCCATCCTTGTCCCCCTTCCTCAAAGGTGTATCGAAGTCTTAAATTCCAATAAGCCATTTGCGCACATTCCCCACTAATCCATTTATAAACTGTCAATATAACTTCATGAGTGATTGTCATGGCCTTAGGACTATCATCGATGATCATCATTTGCCATACGATACTATCACCTCTCTCCCATCCTCCTTCTATAGTCATGTCAGTATGAACAATCATCGTTCAATCTACGTTCATAAGTACAACCGTTATAATGACCCATCGTTCAAACCATTCAGATCAACAATAAAACAAACATATCTAATCTTAAACCGTTCCAAAAGGCAAATTATCAATGGGATCAAAATAGAAGAATAAAAGAGATAAAAAAAGAAACAAAACTTAGAATCTCATAGTAGAAGGAAAAAAATTATCACATAAAGAAGTCATTAGTCTATTACAATATACGCTTAATCTCGTTTCAAAATACCAAAGTTTAATATATACCAGACATATAAACAAAGTAATGCAGTGGAATTATACTAGTAAATACACATTGTTAATCTCCATCCTCAACTTTAGAACATCTTTAAATAAACTGAACCAATTCTGGCTGATCTAAGCATAATGATAAGCAATACATTCGAGTTACTACTAAAAAAATTTATGCAAGTTAAATTAATATCAAGTGAAACAAGGGTATAAATATCTTAAGAGGTGTTACAGGATTTACCATATTCTAGCGATTCGTTATACTATCTATATATAGAGTATGTTATGCTATATATGTAGTATCTATCAGTAAAGTATAATATTGGGAATAACATTAAGGCATTGCCGATATCCCCCTTAGCCTGTGCAGTTAAAGCGATTAGCCGTACTGTAGCGGCACTACAACAACATGAGGCTTTTGTAGCGTTTGAAAAATGCTATTATATCCTAATATAACATTTTAGAGAATGCTATGTAACGACATGCTAAGTTAGATCTTCTACATTAAATATCAGAGACAAAAACACGATAGAAAATGAAATTTGCATAGCATTTTTATTTGCTATTAAACAAAAACGCTATATAATATACTATATGATACTTACTTTCTATAGTGTTTGTGTGTATGTTTCTATAGCAATTTATTTGTTTGTCTAGTAGCTTTTTATTTGTATGTCTTATAGCATTTACAATGATTTTTCTATAGCGTTTGTTCACATAATTGTAAGTGTTTCTTACAAATTTCTATAGCATTTAATTAGTTTTACAACAAAATTCCCAATGTCTATTTCTATAGCGTTTGTTATTCAATAGTGTTTTGGAACGATATTGCCTATATTATTAATTTTTAGATTTTATTTGTCGTCATTTTAGTCTTTTTCATATATATATATATATATATATATAAACTCACAAACATTTAAACATTTCTTATCTACATATTAATATAACAAATTTTTACAAATAATAAATATATAAATTATTACATAATATTTCATACATATCATTCATACAACTTAGTATTTCATACATTGTTTTATCAACTTTTCCATGTCCACATATAATATATCATACATTTTCACATCATCAAGTTAATTACAAAATTGACAAATAATAGTCTTAGAGGATCCATAACCAGATTTGCATCAAGATATTCTGCTCCTTTCAAGCTTTCCATTTCAGATTCTATTTCCACATCAACCTAGTTATCTAGAAGATATTTTATGCTTTATTTAATGTTATACTTAATAAATATAACAAATAATATGATGAATATATATATATTTCACATACTTGTGAACCTGGTTATCCCATTGGCAATACATGTCACGAAAAAAACATTAACCATTGTATAAGTTGACAGTGATAATTGTTTTAAACAATGCAACGCTTATATATTCACATCAACTTACCCCTTGGTATTCTCAAATCTTGATAGAAATAGCTCAATAATTAGATGCATATTCTTTCAAATTTTTATAAATAGAATCAGATTTACTTCGATAATTAAGTATAACTTAGCACGTATAGCATGATGCTACCATATTTGGTATTGTTAGTAATAAGATCATATATTATACGACACTTATCAATGTATAACATTATTAACATCTGTGTAAATGGAAAACAGTTCATGGCAAAGTTCATTGAGCCCTGCCCTGAAAATTTTAGCAGCATCGTTGTAGTCGTCCATGGGTCTGTATACTCCATAGTAGTAGTATAGTACTATGCTAAAGAAGATCATCTCAACTCATGTTTACGTTTAGGCTCACCCCGTATCCTAGAAAAACATCTAACATTCCCATAAGTACATTTAATGTCCTGTTTTTTGCATTCATACTGAACATGCCATGTTCACTCTTTTGAGTTGCCAAATCGCCGTCACCTTACAGATCAAGATCTTTTATTTTTACTGATGGATATGCTCTACTTCTTAAAATAAAATGTCAAAAACATCTCAAGCTTCAATGTGGGATCATGGTATTTCTAGTGTTTTTACATGTCAACATCCAAAATCATAATGTAAGATGATATTACACTCATACCTTCATAAATTGCCCAATGATTCAATTGCTACATGCCTTTAACCTGCATTACCGTTTATAAGAAAATTACAAAAGAATATTTTGAAAACTAAAATGATATAAAAAAGGGTGGAGCTAGTACAACTCTATGATTGAATTAGCAAGGAATGGGTATGTCCATAGGCTAAAGACATCCATCACTAAAGGGAGGCTTAAGTTAAAAAAGTACAACTCTCAAGCATGACAATGAAATTAAGCATCTTTAGTTCCTTCCAGAGCTGTTATCATTATGTAATAAAGAAATCTATAGTGTGTTTGTATGAAAAATAAAACAAATCCGAAGTAAGGGCATCCTAATAAGTTCTTTATAACAATTGCCATTATTGACTGGAGCAGGGAAAGTAGTTTATATGGTTCACATTGATATAAATGGAAATTATATACCAGCACAAAAACAGAGCCGGCGCTTGGGCCAGGCCCATCAGACGCTGGCCTGGAGCAACCCCCCACATATCAGCAACCCCCCATCGATTAAAAAAAAATTAATTTCAAAATTAGAAATCTCGACCTGTAGAAAAGAAAAGGAGCACAAAGAGAGACAAGAGAAGAGGAAAGGCGACGAAGAAGAAGAGAACCCTAAACTGACATCGGACTTGCCATGCGCAGCACGCAACCTTCCGCGCGTTATGAGATTGAGAATCAATGAGTTCTTCCTTCCATTATTCAGAAAAAAGGCAATTAGGTATATTTTAACTTTTTGATTTTGTCTGATTATCTCCCTTCTCTTCTCTGTATGATTATATGAATAATATAGTGTGAAACTGTGAATTGATGTCCGTTGTAATTGCTTGTATGATTCTATGAATAATATAGTGTGGCATTGTGAATTGATTTCCGTTGTAATTGCTTACTTTCACGTTTAGGCTGTTAGCAGTAATTGGCAATTTGACATGAAATTGATTCAATTGAAACATGTTGACACAATGGTAGTATGGAAACACGTAAAGTATTAAATTATTTGATTCTAATAGGATATTGGAAGCAATTTGTTTTTTGATTTATTTATCGGTTGATTGTTCTAAAATTAGAATGGATGAATCATGAAATCAATTAGTGATGATGATGAGACCGAGTTCTTAGAAAATTTGGAGATGTCACAGAGAGAATTTGAACGTCAACAAGCAAACGAAGAAGCTGAACAACTTCACAGTTTTCAAGAGGCAATGGCAGCACAATCGAACATTGTTCACGAACTAAAGGAAATTCCAACAGTTGTTAAGCCAGTAAGCCTGAGGAAATGAAACCAACTACAAAGAAAGCTCAACAGTCTTTTCCTGCTAATTTTATTATAGCAATCAAGACGCAGGCAAAGAAAGCTAAAACTGAAGCAGCCACCTCAGAAAGACAACCCTTACCTTCTTCTTGTTTAGTTGAAAAGCCTCTTGAGGAAACTCACTTCTGGGCTTGGTACCATATAGTGATTAAAGTGACGATGATTAATATTCATTTGGAAATGTATTTTTGTACTTGTTTGAATTATGAGGCCTAAAGAAATATTTTATGAATATCAGAATATGTGCAATAACACCTTAGCTTGTAGGAAACAATAATTTAATTTAAGCAATGCTTCTACGGCTAAAAAAGAAAAAAGAAAAAAAAAGAATCCAATATACATCTTTAGTTATATAATAATAATTATATGCATCAAGTATGACTGGTAGTAACATATGATTTTCTTTTTATGGTAGCCCATAATTGTTTACATATGAAGAGCATCCTCCTACAATGCAGAGCAATCTTCTACACATGAAACAGGAATATGCATACCCACTTTTGATGGGTAAGTTCTCATACACTACACTGTGCTTTTTTTTTTGGGTAAATGACAACAAAATTGTTTTCCGCCTAGGGCAACCCAATGTTCCGAGCTGGCTCTGCATAAAAATAAGAAAGGACACCAAATTTAGTGGTTTCACCATTTGAGCTGCTGTTGAAACTTAGTAGTAGTTCTTTAGTAAATATATTAAAGGGCACCAATTTCCTAGACTATAGCACACACATGACAGGTAAGTTACATGCAGTAAACCATTACCTGCTTCTACTTCAGTGTGTTTAAGGGCAAAAATTTTGGTATTTTTCCAATTAGTTAAGGGATACACATGTATGCTTTCAGAAATAAACACAATTATTTTCAATTAATATATCTATACATAATAGACTACAACTAATCAACCAAAACAACCGCTTTTGGAAATATAAACACTTTTTGATTTCTATTTTACGGAACCAAAGCTAAAGCAATAAAAGGCACAAACCAAACCCCTCGAATTGCAAAAGCACATACTGTAACGACCCACATTTTACATATCAAAGGATCGTGAAATATTTTTATTTAATTCCCTGAGGGTTAGATCATTCTCATATTTGGATATGTTGGTTATGGGGATGTCAGACATGTCCATAATTTTTATCAATTTTATTTGTGACCATTTTTCCCCTGTCAGTTTTGTACAGGGCATAACTTTAGACTGGGATCGAATCAGGTGCTGAGATTGATTTCATTGGAAAGGAAATGATGTTTCCAATTCCGTAAAGTGGTCACATTAAAAATTTGGTTTAGCGGTTTGGGAGAAATCGTTGTTTTAGTGCTGTACAATTTTTTTAGCAGGTTAACAAAAATTAGGGGGCTGATTTGGTGTGGCCCATTAGTGGACTTCTTGGAGGCTGTAAATAGGGGGTTAGAGGCAAGGTGAATGGTTTACTTTCTTCATTCCCTCATTTGGTTGAGCTTGTGACCCTCGTTGCTCAATCAAATACATCTTTCCTTCATTAATATCTTAGATCTACGTTGGAAGATTGAAGATCTACATAAAGAGAAGGAAGATCACGTCAAATTGAGGAATTAAGATCATTCTTTACTGGTCGGATTAGAGATTAGCTGATTTCAAGCTAATTTGAAGATTTGGTGAGTGGTACGCATCTCTCACACTGATTCAATCAAGTATATTGGTTTTCTGATCTTCTTTTTCATCATTTCAATTTGTTTTCACCTGGATCTACATCATGGTAAGTATATATTCATTTTAATAACTATAAGATCTGATATGACAACTTAAATCGGTAATTCTTATGTTAATTCATATGTATATGAAAGTTTAGATCCATTTGTCAATTCATTCATTGTTTTATCATGATTTGGTAAATTCATATAGTTTTATAATGATTTATTGTTGTGCTAATGTATGTTGATGATTGCTATTGATTTTGCATTGACTTTGATCTACTTGAAAGAGTTGTTTGCATCGATGGCGTCATTTGGTGATGGATTTGCTGAGATTGGAGATAGATCGATCAAATCTGGAGTCGGGTCGTTTGGCTTGTTGTGTAAGAAATGATGGGTTGTTCATGGTCTGGTCGTCCCGTGAAGCTCAGGTCGTTTGGCTTATTGCCAAAGAAATGGTGGATCGGCCAAGTCTTTGGGTCATTGAATATCGTGTCGTTGAAGTCTCTGGGTCGCTGGAACTTGATGGATTAGAAAGGCATGATTGGGTCGTTTATGACTCGATGAGTCGGGTCGTTTATGACCTGATGAGTCGGGTCGTTTATGACCTGATGAGTCGCGTTGTTCATGACCTGATGATTCGGGTTGTTCAGAGACCTGATGAGTCAGGTCATTCAGAGACCTGATGAGTTGGGTCATTTTTCTATGGATCGGGCAGATGATATTACAATGTTTAACAAACGCCATGGATACGAATTTAACGCTATGGTATGTTTTTCATAGCGGAAAGGCTGAAGTGCTATGGATTGAATGTCGACCAAAAGAGATGATTATTTTGGTTCGAGAATGGATATGGCTTCGAAGTGAATTTAGGGAGGAATGTTCGAAGTGATATGAAGTGTTCGTTGATCGGCGAAATGCAACGAATATGCATACGACTCAAGTGTGTTTTGAGCTCGTGGATAATGGCTACTCCAGGATGTTCGAGCTTATGGAGAGTCGCTAGTGATAACGACTAGAGTTACGGAGGCTGAGGAATTATCGTTGTCGTAGGCTCTAACAGACTCAAAGAAGGTATAAAAGGTATGCCTAAAAGACCGGTCGAATGATCGAGTACCCTGGGCAATCATGATGGGACTAGAGATACGAGTCACAGTGGCATATCTAGTTTTTGCTAGAACCGGGGTTACCATTAGCCCTTTACAAATTGCATGTCGTAGCCGTCATACGGTTAACGGTGGTTTCAAAGCAAGATATGCGGCGATAGCCAGAGTCATGGATGTTGATTGCTTTGCTTGTATCTTCTTGTGTGGATTGTTCAACATCGAAGGAGACATCTCTTGTGTGCTTGTCTAATGTTGGTTTAGGCCTTCAGGGCTTGTTCTTAGGGGATGTTAATCTCGATTAGGATGGTCTACACTAGATAATTAATTGCTATGTATGCTTTGTTTTTCTATTTGGTTGTTTGTAAAGGCTATAACTATCGGATGTGGAGGAGATGGTTCGGGTTTCTTCTCCATTGTTGAGTTGGTAGATTAGTTGATTGGTCTACCTATTTCTCATATACTTTATTGATGTTGTTAGATAGTTGTTTCGTCGCTTATTAAGACTATTGTATGACTCAAGGTTTTATGTTTTCCTCTTATTACCTTGGGCTGTTCATTTATGTTTTGGACGGGCAGACTGAGTAACAGGTAGCAGATAGTAGATCTTGATAAGGATGATGCTATAGAGCGATAACAAGCAGGAGGCTGACATATTATTTCCTACATATTAATATATGTTTTCGCTGTTATAGTTGTTATGATACCCTGAGTGATTGTAGTGAGGCTTTTTGTACAGAATCTGTTGATGTATTCCTGTGGTACTATGGATATTATTTTGATGATATGAAAGTTTAAAATTCTACGCAATTATGCTTCACTACTACTGCCTGTTGTATATGTTCTATTATATTTTATCCTTGCGCTGTGAGTTATACGATAGGTTTCGCTTGTACTTATCTTACCATGATGATTGTCCATAGTTGCCTAGCACACTTTTCAGTGCATTATTGCTCTTGTTAAGTGCGGGATTATGGGCGGTCGTCACATTTGGTATTAGAGCTCTGGTTAATCGATTTTAGCTAAAGTTCAAAGACATAATTACATATGAGAGATGTATACTATATATTAGTGTATAGTATGATAGCGTTTGAACTCCATTGCAGTTTATATCATATATGGACTAATCATTCTATTTTTAGATTTAGAATGAATTGTTAGACTACGGGAAACACTATTAGGGATGAGCCTACGACTAGAACGGTAGGTGATGGTTGCCAGTTGGGAGCTTCGGCTATTATATCAGAATATCTGGTTATGTTTGGGTCCATGATGGTAGCAATCATACTAAGTATGCCAATTGCAGAAGCGGCAGTAGAGCATGGTGTTCCTGTGGAAGTACCTAGGAAGGATTTGCTAAGCGACAGAGGGATTATTCTCCTACAGATGAAGAAGATGAGTTACGAAAACGTATAGCTTTGCAGCAACTTCAACGCCGAGTTAAGAAGCGAGAAGAAAGGATTAGTGCTGCTTGGGACGAGGCTTTTAGAAACAGGCATAAGCCTCATGAAGAAACTTTTACTATCCCAGTGCTACAAAGAAGATGAATAAGAAAAGTAAAAGCAACAGAAAGGGAATGATAGTCAAAAGAAGAAACCTAAGAAGGATGTCATCTGCTTTAACTGTCAGTTGAACGACCATTATTCCATGGATTATAAGAAGCCGAAAGTCGAGAGGAGGTGCTATAACTACGGAAAGTCTGGACATAAGAAGAAAGACTGTCCAGATTTTCTGAATAATAAGCAACCAGAGGAAGCATGTATTCTGGAAGCTATTCCGATTTCCCATTGAATTCCTATTGAGAATTAAGAGAAGCTGTTGTTAGTTTAGATATGCTTTCTACCAAGGGAGTTTGTTTGAGTTATGTTTGGTACTAGAGAATCATCTTCTTTTACCTATAATAAGATTGTATACTGAATGGGTTCAGGACCTGAGATTGTAATTGACCTTTGATTATAACTAATCCAGTGTGGGGTTCATCTACTCTTTGTACGACATGTCGTGGACTAATTTATTTATTCATGGTTCTCTTTTATGAATGATAGTTTTGTTGTGACTTTCGCTAGGTTTGGGATTGATTTGGGTGTGGACTGGCTCAGCAGGTATGCAGCAAAAGTGGATTGCGAGAAACTCGAGGTGACGGTCAGGAATGTGGAAGGGCGAATGGTTATGATTCGATGTAAGCCGAAGATGGTGTCATCGTGAGCTATTTAAATTCGCTTGTGATTACACGGGAAGACTTGCCATCAGTGCAAATCGCTACTGAGTTCGATGATGTCTTTGATGAGGTCAAAAGGTTGCCGCCACATCGTGAGATTGAGTTCAGGATCGATTTGGTCGAGGGTGCTAGACCTATCATCATGTCTCTTAGGCGGATGGCACCTAAGGAACAACGAAAGTTAGAGATGCATGTACATGACCTTTTGGGAAAGTGTTTATTCGAAGAAGTGTATCCGAATGGGGTGCACCAGTTGTGTTTGCAACCAATGTTGAAGGATTTTTGAGATTGTGTGTGGACTATCGTGTGCTGAATAAGGTGACCAAGAAGAACAAGTATCCGTTGCCAAGGATATATGACTTGTTCGATCAGCTTCACGAGGCCAAAGTGTTTTCTCAAATGGATTTAGCAATGAGATTCCACCAGTTGAGAGTGGCAAGGGATAGTATGCCAAAGACTACTTTTAGGACACCATCCAGTTTCTTCGATGGTTGGTGATGCCATTTGGGTTGAATAACGCGCCAGCGTATCTTGTGGGTCTTATTAATAGAGTTTTCAGAGATAAGTTGAACAAATTCGTGCTTATGTTCGTGTATGATATTCTAGTCTACTCCCGTAATGAGGAAGAGCATGGGACACACTTGTGAGTTATTTAGGAAATCTTGCAAAAGCATCAGCTGATAGCTAATTTTTCGAAATGTTATTATTGAAGAACAAAGTGAGGTTCTTAGGCCATATTGTTTCTGGAAATGAAATAGCAGTTAATCCCACTAAGGTGGAAGCCATCCAGGACTAGATAGACCTAAGAATGCAACGGACCTAGGTGTTTCTTTGGATTGGCAACTTATTATCGTCTTTTTATCAAAGATTTCTCTAAAATAGTTGCACCATTAACAGGATTGACGAAAGAAAAATCAAGTGTTCACATGGGATGCGAAGTGTGAACAAGCTTTTGGAATCCTGAAAGAGAGATCGACGAGTGCTCCTGCTTTTACCATTCCAAGTGGGAATGAAGAGATGGTGGTATACACTGATGTATGTGGTACATGACTCGGAGCGGTACTGATGCAGAGGCATAGAGTTGTGGCCTACGCGAGTCTACAGCTGAAGCCGCATGAAAAGAATTATCTAACTCATGATTTAAAGTTAGCAGCGATCGTGTTTTCTCGGAAGATGTTGAGATATTACCTGTTAGTAGTTGATTCGAGCTATTTATAGATCACAAGTCGAAGACACGCAAGTTTGGGGGTGTTGTTTTCAGAGTGGAAGCACCTCGAGTACTTAGCAGGATTTGAGGTCAGACCTTAGTGTGAGTTAGAGCCTGAAATAATGGCAAGCTTATTGATAAGACCTACTCCCATCGCTAGGATTGGCGAGAGTCAAAACTGAGATGAGAAGCTTGTCGAGATTATCCAGAAGTTGACAATTCATCCTGATGGTAATAAGATGTATCAAGACATGAAGCGAGCCTTTTACTGGGAACGGATGTAGGGGGATGTTGGAAAGTTCATTTCTAAATGCATGAACTATCAGTTAGTGGCAGCAGAACAGAAGAAGCCGAATGGACTGCTACATCCATTGGAAATTCCTACATGGAAGGGGGCAGATATCGATGGATTTCATCAATGGACTACCTAGAACCAGGGCAGGAAACGAGTGAATTTGGGTCATAAGGGATCGCTTGATCAAAAGTAAAAGAATTATTCCTATTGAATCGTCTAGGACTGCATCAAAGTTGGTTGAGCTATGTATTAATGGATAGTTCGATTCCATGGCATCCCGAAGAGCATGGTTAGTGATCGAGATACATTATTCACAAGTGGATTTTGGAAGAGTTTGCAAGAAACTATAGGAACTGAGTTGTATTTGAGTATGACTTATCATCCCCAAATTGATGGTCAAAACGAGAGGGTTAACCGAGTTATGGAAGATCTCCTAAGAGCTTGTGTATTGGACTTTGGGGGATCATGGGAAGACCATCTACATCTTGCTGAATTTGTGTAAAACAGTAGCTACCAGTCGAGCATTGGGATGGCACCTTACAAGGCATTGCATGGAAGACAATGTTGTGCTCCGACATGTTGGTTAGAAACTCTAGATAAGTTGATGATTGGGCTTGAAATGATTTGAGAGACATCGGATTGTATCGAGATCGTTCGACAACGAATGAAGGAAAACCAAGATCATTAGAAGAGTTACGCTAAAAACATCAAAAGGATTTCAACTTCATCGTGGATGATATGGTTTTCGTGAAGATTTCGCCATTGAAGAATGTTGTTCGGTTCAGAAGTAAAGGAAAGTTAGATCCAAGGTTCGTTGGACCGTTTCCGATAGTCGTGCAGATTGGAAAGCTCACGTATAAATTGGATTTACCTGAGAAAATGTCAAGTGTGCACAATGTTTTCCATGTGTCGTTTCTACAGAAGTGTGTGCATGATTCGAATGTGGTGGTATGTAACGAACCAGGATTTTCGACCCATAAAATCAACATAAAACCCATGTCAATTATTCAAGCATCGAACATTCCTGGTCATTGATAGACAAATATTAGAGGGTGAGAATAGATCAGATAGAAAATTAGAATAGAAGAAGAAGAACATAAACAACAAAATCAGAGTAACAGGAATCTCACAGAGGAACAAATAAATATAGCATACACTATAATTTTTAAATACATAACTGTTATTTGTATATACATATCATCATTAAAGTATAACTATAACACTTACATCATAGTGGAAATAACAATAGCTATATCAACCTGAAGCCTTCTGCTCCAAACACTCCAGTATCTGAAAAATCCCAACTACTTGACAACCCGTACAAAATTGGCCACCCAAGAGTTTAGGGAAAACTAAACAAAACAAACTCTGGGTCAGTCATGTGACTGGTATGAGTAAACTCCAACCATTTGTTTAACTTTTAAAATACTTTTAAAATAAAGAATAATCGTAAGACCCGTCCATACATAAACACGGAGGGTTTTCTACCTTACAATATTCGAAAATATTCTTTATATCAAAAATTCTTCTGACAGTACAATAGGGTCTATAAACCACAACTAAAAATCATTTAGCAGAACGCTTTCATCTTACATTCCACATACATAATATATAATCAAAAACCATGGGCGCTTATTGGGTATTGAATTCCAACTGGCAAGGTATGGGACCACCTTCCGATAGTATTTCTCTAGAGAGGAATAAACCGGGTTCAACAAGAATGTCTTGAACCCAGGCTAAACATGACCGGTCACTCATTTCGCTTGAGTGTACCGAATGTATTATCACCAATGCTTGGGATCAGCAACCATTTCCCGAAAGGGACGGCATCGAAATAGTTAAAGAAGTAAATGAAATTTCTCTAGATCAGGTGATAATACACCCTAGTTAGGAGCTACCCACTTAGCCATGTGACCTACCCAATTTTATACCATTCCTCAGCTGTGAGGCTTGAGGTCATAACGCACAGATCACACCTTTATTTACTTTGAATGTCACATTGTCATACTCGCCAAATCGCAAATTGATTTCCCTAAAAATACCACGGGTATACAGCTAAGAGAAACAAATTCCTCCACCACCAACCATAAATATGTTCGGAGAGATCAACTAATGCGATCTATTAAATATACTCTGTCAGACATTCTTCCATACAGGTTGTCCTGGGACTGGACAAACCGAAGGCACTATTATATAAACCCATCTTAGGCAATTTCTACCTAGGATTTGCCAGAACGACCCTTGCATAAACTCCGTATTCAATTATCTTCATCATATTTAATTCGCAACGCTATTGTCCATACGGAGTGGTTTTCAGATAGTAAATTTGATTCCGGTCTCTCCATATTGACGACGGAAAAATGGTTAAAACTTTGATAGTCGGTTATTTAACTATCAAAAGGAAACACCCATACGCACAACGATCTTATCTCCAAATGGAGATTGTATCGATTAATCATCAATCATCATTTTTCCCTTTAAATTAATTTATCATTAATTTATTCATTTCTCCATTTCCCGTTTTCATATATTCATAAATCCTTATTTTCTAAATTCAGAAAATATACGTTATTCACATTGGCAAACATTTCCATTTCTTACTCACACATCACTATCTTCCCACATCCATCAGTTTCTAGCTGTAAACTAGTAAGAAAACAATTCCCTGAATATTAACCCCGAAGGCCGAAACCAACATCAGATCGATACCCAGAAAACCATTCAACTTAACTAAACTCCGGCCAGTCTCTAATTTCCTTAATTCTGTTTCTTATCTTATTATCAAATCATTTCTTATGCAACTCTTGGATTTAGTTTAAGAATCCAATTCTATTATGAAAAACATCGGTTATAACGATAACGTTATAATCCATACTCTCAAAATATCTAACTTCAAAATATAACTTTTATTCATTAATTTGGATAAATAAAATTTATTTATTTATTTAATAAATAAATATTGATTTAAAAACCTAAAAGTGAATAGAACTTTCCTACATTTGATATAATCGAATTTCAACGTATAACTTTCTTTCGAAAAATCTCTATTCGATAACTTTCTTTCGAATAACCAATATTCGATTAACTCTCTTTTGAATAATCAATATACGATTAACTTTCTTTCGAATAACCAATATCCGACCAACTCTCTTCGAATAACTTATATTCGATTAACCCTCTTCGAATAACTTATATTTGATTAACTCTCTTCGAATAACTTATATTTGATTAACTCTCTTCAAATAACTTGTATTCGATTATAAAATATCGGTTTCAAACCGAATATTTATTATCTTGTCAAATCCCAATTTATGTAATATATAATTTCTTAAAATAAATTATTTTATAACATTCGGTCTAGTCAAATTCTAATTACAAATCTTTATGGATTTTATTTTAATCCTATTCATATTTCGAACATCGAAATAAATTCCATCCTTTCCTTTTTAAAACAACTCCCAATTTCCCATTTTATATTTGCAACTGAATTTACAATCCAAATTATCCACTGATAATTATTTTTATTTCATTTATAAACATTGTTTATAAATCACATTATTTGTTTTTATTATTAAACAAGTTATTTATTTCTAGCCATTCGAACTTTCATTTCTATTTTTAAAATGGATTCTCCCTTTTCAAATTCATATTACATTCTTTATAATTCCCTGTATAAAGGTTAAGTTTACATTCCATTTTCAAATATCGGTGTTAAAACCGATTTCCAATTCTCTATATAAATTCAGACTTATATATTAAACTTATCCAATGATAAATATTTTACTTAATATATAAAAAATATTTATAAATTAATCTTCCTAATTTATCTGTTAAAACAAAATTCTATTTAATTCTACTTTAAATTAATCATTTCCATTTATCTGCTAAAATAGATTTCTATTTAATATTTATTTTCCAAATATTCTCTTTTTATAAAATTCAATTCACTTTCCAAATATTTCCTTTTATAAAATTCTATTCATTTAATAATATATCTTTTTATAAAATCCTATTCATTTCCCAAATAACTCTATTTATTTTCCAAATAATTCCTTTTATAATTCTATTTATTTTATATAAATATTTTATTTTCAATATACACTTTGAAAATTCCCTTTTGACATTCTAGTATTTCTTTTGGCATTTAAAATACCAAATAACAAGACCAGTGTCATCATCATCAATCACAGATTATATCACATCATATAACACAATATATGAAAAAAAAACAATATTATAAATATTAAGGAATACAGCTGGATCCCTCCAACCTGTTTCCCTGCATTCACATATGTTAAACCATATAATTAACACTAATTTCATTTCGATATGAAATATTCTAATAAACAGAATCAATATATAATTAACGATTTACATATATAACTATATCTATATTTTCAACTAATCAAATTGGAAACTAACCCAAGCAAACAACACACAGTAATCAATCATCATTTATCAATTCTACAAATACGTAATAAAAATATAACCAGGCAGAGTTAGTGAGATTTACTCACATTGGTCAGTTATCGTTAAATAACGATAAGCGATCGTTGATTCAGACAGGCAATTTGTTTCGCTATGAATTGTAACAAGCTCCAATACACTCCTTGTCAGTTCCATGGTGTAGCCCCCGTCCATACGATCCCAATCATATCTGACCGTTCGAAATTCTGATATAGTATATAGAAGTTATTACATTTACAAGTTTGAGCTAGCATTTAAATTAATCTTTACTTTAATTAAAATGAACTCGGGAGTTACCCAAACCATTTCTGTCCCACCACTACATCGACTCGCTCGCTACAGTACCATTCCTCTCCAAAATTATCTCTGCGCATTTCCTCTATTATACCATCACGTAAGCAAAGATTTATAAGTTTATACATTCAATTTAAATTAAACAAACTAATACCCAAATATATTTAAATTTTGGCGTCACCTAGAATTAAGCCAGTCCACCTTCCTTGCACAGACCCAACGCCCATCTCCTACAATGATTATACATCGTCAATGCAATTTATTCAATTCTGTTTCTTCCTTTACGTTATATTTTTCTTCACAGACTCCTTCCCCTACAAACTCTCAACCCTAAACCCCATCATGTGGAACAACCTATGTTCCCATTTCAGCCCGCTACCGCTACTGTTAGTAGCATGTCTTCTTCAGTGAAATGCCCTAGTGACTTTTAAACCCACCCACATTTCCTTTAACCGCTCTCACTTCCCCCAACGTATCACAATCTCACGCTGCTTCCCTTAATTCAGCGTACCACACAAGCTTTTAGGCATGCGTACAGACTCACTAACCATATACCGACAAGCTTCCTTCCAGTTCACGACCTCCAGATTTCCCATGCTAGTTACAGTGAACCGGCGACTCCTTATATATATATAAGTATTTCTTAGTTGTGTACACGGTTTTATTTTTATTTTTGGACCACTATGGAAGTGCGGCTGTCTTCGAACCCATTCAAAAACTGTCGAGATGATCCCCTTTTACCCGCTTATAGCTGAAGCTAGCTTCAGCATGTAGCATGATCAAGACTTAAGAATTAAGTCAAAGGAAGATATAGGTTTACAGATAATTTCGACAGGTACGGTTTTCTGATGGATGACAACTCAAGTGGTAGCTCTGCGTTAAGACTTTGGGTTGTACCATTTTCCTTAGTTGTTAAGGTAAATATACTTTTACTTTATTATAAGACAAATTTTATACCAAGGCTTGCATCTTCATTATTGTATGATGTGTTTTCCACTTCCTGATAGCATCATCGGAAATCAAAGTTGAATTTGGACGCCTTGTTGTTGTCCATTTATAGACATGCTACCTTCTAATAACCAAAAGCATCCATGATCTACTGGTTGTGCTATGCATGCAAGGGTTAGCGTATTGCCCTTGCTAATTCTTTTCTTCACTTTTAACTTTACTTTTTTCAACATGTCGGAATGGATGAAACGGAGGTTTGATTATATATGCGCGTTTTGGTTTGAGTTTAGAAAGTGAAGTTCTATGGTTTCTATTACACAAAATCCCGTTCGTTTATGGACCGGTTTAGACAAAAAATACCATTGTGACAAGCAATGTGCCACGACCCGAAAATATAATAAAATAGACCAGTTAACTTATTTTACGAAGTTCAAAAATGTTGATACACGGTATAAAATACTCCAAATAAAAAGTGGTTTATTTTCCAAATTAAAAATTATAGTAAAATTCTAAAAATTAAATTATAACTATGACTCATATATCTTATCCAAATTCGAAACCAATATTTAATTATAATTAAATATATCGTTATGGCTTATAAATGATTTCATAATGACTATTTGAAAATCTGAGTTGGACATAACTAAAATTCTATAATACGAAATTTGGATTGTTCTCTTCCATTAGAAAATTATAGTTAAATTGATTCGAACGTTTCTTGTTTCACAGAAATCCGACATAAAACGGATTCTGTATATTCAATTAAAGTTTAAATCGCCAAATTACGAATTACCGTGCCATTTCGAACTCGATTATAATTATAATATAATTTATACGTTCAACCATCGTTTATTAAATCACTACAAGAAAAACAGCAAATAGCAGCGGCAGAAAATGCTGCTAATCCGTTGCTAAACAGGCTTTAGCGATAGATTTCCTACATATAGGTTCGGTCAGCAAAACCCTTGACGGTATCTGTGTCAGATTTCACGACGGAATTTAGCATGAATTTTGCGACAATTTACCGTCATTTTACTAATTTTGTAACAAAAATAAATATTATTTATCCATTTACTTTTATTTTAATTTTTATTTATATACCGACGATTTACCGACGGATTATTAATTTAGTATAAAATAATATTTATAAAATATGTCAGTAAACCCTTACTAATTACCAAGAGATTAGCGACAAAAAGTTTTGACAAAAAATCTTGCTCATTTTTTTCTCGGTAAACCCTTACTATTCAGCAAAGGTTTAGCGACGAAAATAAATTGGTGTAAGTTACCTTTTATTATTTTTGTTGGTAATTAGATGGTAAAATCTTTCAAATCAGTGTCGAATTTACAACGGAACGTTTGGAACACATTTATTTAGCTTTCCTACTTTGATACTAATATGTCGGTATTCCCTTTCTGATATGGCATTAACTCTTTTTACCGTCCTGCTCTTCCAGCTTTCCAAATTAATTTTATATGGCTTATTCAGTTACAAATACTGATATTAAAAGCGAGCGAAAAATAGTATAAAATTGCCATCCACGTACAAATAATACTCTTAAGCAACAACAAAACATAGATAATATTAACATATCACATAAAAAGCATCCACAATCCTTCATTTCGTGCACCAAGCAGAATTATGAACAACAAAATTATTCAGTTGGTGTGAACGTTAAACCACATACAACCCATGACCATCACAACAGTACTAAAACCCATAACTACCAAAATAATAAACATATCCATAGTTGTCCTACAACCACATCACTACAAAACAAGTCATAACATACCAATCAAGCTACGCAGATGACGATGGCGAAGGAGCCAACGAACGAGACACAGATCGCGAAGGAGAACATGAAACTCTTTCTTGGCCCTTGAGTATTGCCATCACCTTTGCCAGTTGTGCTTCAAACGCCTCCTTATCTGCCTTCTGTTGTTCTGAGAGTCTTTCTTATTCTGCTCTCTCACTCTCAAGCTCGATGCACATCTCCTCGATAGTTTATTGTAGCTCGTGGACGTCATCTTCATTGCTAACAAGCTGACGTTTTGATTGCTGAGAAGACGATGGAAGCTGCATTATAAAAATGACATTAAGGCATTAATACTTTTAGTTTGACGAGGATGCAAAACTGCAAGATAATAAAGTTTTAATACTGTTAAAGCCTTAAAAACTGCACGATAATAAAGTTGATATACTATTTTACAAAAAAAGTAGTCAGCATGATACCATAAACCTAAAAGAGGTCTGAATTCCTCTTTCGACATCAAACTGTCAATGCGCAGGAACGCACATGTAACGACAGCGTAAATGTCAACAAAATTTCTGACACCATTTGTGTAACACCCCACCTCCGCTAGGGTCACTCACAAAGGGAATGCACTAGGTTTGGTGAAGCATTATCGAGGTAAACATGCACAGAAATATTACAAGACAGAACATATATAAAACAGCGGAAGTAAAACAAATTTCATTACCTTATAAAATAAGGTCTAAAGCCTTTTACATCAGAATACATCAAAACCTGTCTTGCAATAATAAAGAAGCATAAAACCATTTCATGAATTATTCCCCAAGTAAAACAGTAAAGTAGCCATAACCAAGAAAAGTCCAAGCCATGCGTGATGACCTTCAAGCAGAAGAAGTCCATACTAGATAACATTGTTTCCTCCCGGGAACCTGGGGGCGGGAAACGGAAGACAAAGAGGCGAAACAAAACGGGGTCAGTCATAAAGACTGGTAAGTCCTATCTACTTCCAGTATAAAAACAGGTAAAGGTAACATGACATGCATAAACTGAAAGTAAACATAAGGATGACTACAAGATAGATAAACTAAACTAGGGTAACAGGCTGAACTACTGTAGCAAGGTAAACTAAGATATCATGATAAACTACGGTGTCATGATAAATCAAGGTATCACATCGTCAGGTTTCTATCAAGTATACTATCCCAAGGTATCTATCCTGTATAACATCCCACGGTATCTATCATGTATATTTCTCCTGGTTCTAACATGTATATTTGCTCTGCACCTCTCGTACTAGTATCCCAACCCGCGTCATGTGTTAACTATGAATATCCCTTGCCCAATGTCATGTAATGGTCCATGTCAACCTAATATATAGCATATGTAGGTTTTCCCAACTCGTATGTTTCTTTCCATGTATAAGTTCAGTCCTTTGCCGTAGGCCATACGGGCTTTCCCATGTAAACGTTTTATCCTTGAGGTTATTTTGGACTGCTACCCTTGATCTAGTTATGTTTCCTTACCATGAACTATCGCGCGTTCACTTAGGATTTATGCCACTTAGGACCACTAGGGATTATGCTACCTAATGAACGTTTCCGTGTCTCGGTTTGGGTTCAGCCACCTAGGGCCACTAGGGATTATGCCACCCGTCAACCGCGCCCTTTACCCCGCGTATGTATCGTGAATCGTTTTCCATGTCTAGACGCACATGTTGCTCAATGTGCCATCCGAGTACCGTGCCAGGGCAAATCAAGAAATACGGAACTCGGTCGGGAGCTTTAAGTCATCTGCTGATGCAGATATCAAGGACTGTTTTTGTACCCGTGGCTATGGTCCCACGTGACCCCTCCCTCAACTACTGAAAGGCAATCCAATAAAAATCATGTATGAGAACTATACTACGGCCCATCGATGCCCACTTCCAGATAGCCAACCTCACCCATAACTCGATAGCTAGTATATGGTCTGTTGGGAGTTCCCTGCCTTTCCGTACGTACACGATTGACTAAAGATGGTAGGTAGTCGGCGACATGCTATCCCGGGGCAAAATCAAGTATCGTCGACTCCACGCTAATCCATCCCAGTCTTTAGGTCGCTCGCATAGCAACCAAGGCATACTCTTGGCTCTTCTACCGCAGACCTTAACCCCTGTGAGGCCGAGTTTCATGGACCATCTGCCACCCCATAGAGGGATACCAAGAGTATCCTCACGTACCCCGAAGCTACCGCTTCGTCACCCAGTTCGTTGGAGCCCTTATCCAAGTCAGATAAGTTGCTCCTCCTCGTATACTAAGCGATGACCTACCGTATCAGGTTACTCATCTCTTTATGAACTAGTCCCATGTCCTTAGCTAAGAATTATTACTTAGTTATCCTTGACTAAGGTTTACCACTTAGCTCCTCTTTCCGCTATCCTTGTTAACTACGATTTCCAACCTAGTCCCCTGAGCTAGGGTTTTGTCAAATGGGTTAAGTGTTGTTATCCAAGTTCATGACTTAACCTACCCACAAATCATGTCAAGATTGGCTAAGTACTCAAGTTCAAGGCTTAGCCCTACAGGTTGGTTAAGTGTACCAAGAAGCTCATGACTTAACCCTATCAAGTCAAATTGGTTAAGTATTTATTTGTCTTAACCCTATCAAATTATCATGTTAGATTGATTAAGCATAGATTATCTTAATCCCATCAGATTGTCGAGTCGGATTGGTTAAGTGTAGGTTAACTTAACCCCATCCACTAATCGTATTACACTGGTTAAGCCTAATTTAAAAGGCCTTGTGACTTAACCCTACCAGACCCACGTATTAGATTGGTTAAGTGTAGGTTACTTAACCTCATCAAATCATCACGTATAATTGGTTAAGTATAAGTTACTTAACCCCATTAAATTATCATATTAAATAAGTTAAGTATTGGTTACTTAACCTCATTGGGTTACCAAGTTTAGATTGGTTAAGTGTTTAACTTAACCCCGTCGAATTACCGTGTTTAGATTAGTTAAGTATAGGTTACTTAACCCCATCTAATTACCGTGTTTAGATTAGTTAAGTCTTAATTACTTAACCCCATCTAATTACCGTGTTTAGATTAGTTAAGTCTTAATTACTTAACCCCATCTAATTACCGTGTTTAGATTAGTTAAGTCTTAATTACTTAACCCCATCTAATTACCAAGTCGGATTAGTTAAGTGTAAATTACTTAACCCCATCCCCTAATTGTCTTGTATGGTTAAGTGTCATTAAGAAATCAAGCCCGGTCCCACTTAACCTACCCATTCGTGTCATATCGGTTAAGTGTCATTAGTCAACTTTACTTAACCTTATCATGTGGCATTAATTTAATTAATGCACTCTCAACCTCTCACATTAGACCTTGTTGTGGTTACTAGTTAAGCCGGGCGGGTCCGGGTAGTTTTACACCACAACCTAGTCTAACCTCGGGTCTTAAGCGCGACATGACCAACTTCTCACATTGGATCCTATTGTTTGTAGCCACTAGTTAAGCCGGGCGGGTCCGGGTAGATTTATGCTACAAACTCAACCCAACCTCGAGTTGGCCACTTTCATGTTTGATCTAGTGTCATATTACACCTACAACCCATACGTGTCTAATTTCAAGTCCCATGTTTACCCCACGTGTCATGCCCCCATTTTGGTTTAACTTACATGTCATGTTCACATGTAACCTCAAGTCAAGTTTTCATGTCATATTCAAGTCAAGATTTCGTGTCATGTTCATGTTTATCTAACTACCCCAAAATCGTGTTTTCACTTGAGTGAAAGTGAGTCAACATAGTATAAATACTATGATACACATTGACCCCAAAACATGCACGATGCCACGACGGGGTTGGCTTCAAACATGCATGGTATCATGAAGGGATTGGCCTTGTACATGCATACTATCATATAAGGGTTGGCCACAAGCATGCATAACATAAAAGGGGATTGGCCACAAGCATGCATATTATCATAACGGGATTTGACCTTACATAAACATGATATCATAAGGGGGTTGGTTTCATTTACATGCATAAGCCCCAAAGTCCAATTTATGCAACTATTTCACAAGTCAAAGTGGCTCTAAGTGTTCATGCTATCATACTACAAGTAAAGGTCCAATCTTGCATGGCAAACTAAGTCCAATGCAACATGAATAGCATGGTTTAGTCGCTAAAACATAACCCAAAGTCATATGTTCATGATAAAGGAGCAAACTAGGCTCGCATAGGTTATAACATTCATGTTTAACCACATTTTATTCCATGCCATGATTAAACTACCGTTAACATCTCGAAGTAGCTAGAACTTACATAGTGTGGCAAGAGGACTAGGAGCATGAATCATTTTGACGAAGAAAGGTGGCTCCTTTGATGAAGAACCGTCATGAAATCGCCATAGCAACGTTGATCCACTCCCTTGATTTGATGTAGCAAGCTAGCACCTTTGATTCGGATCTTGTTTGAATGCATAGGCTCTTGAAGTTGGAGATGGAGGCCATGATCAATGGATATTTGGGCAGCACTTCGTGGCATGAGTGAATTATGAGGGGTTTAGGGTAGGCTTAGGGTCTTTTTACAGAGATTAGGAGTAGTTTAGGCCATTAGATTAACCCTAGGATAGATCCAAGCCCTCAAAAATCGTCACAAGCCTCCAAAACCGAGCCAAACAGCACAACAGGTGCACCAGGTTGCCTGGGTCCGACCAGGCAGGTCGACTCCCCAGTCGACCTGGTCCCACCTAGGTCGACACCCAGGTCGACCCCCTGGTCGACCTGGTCTGGGCGGGATTTTTCCCGCTACCCTGATTTTCTGAAATTTTTGAATCTGTTTTGAATTTGAATTTTTCGTCAAACTTCACGAGGCCATATCTCGGTCATACGGACTTCGATTTACGAAATTTCGGACTCTATTTCGCGTATTTTTCTGAGACGAACGCAATGGTGCAACCCGTTTATCCTGATTCAGATTTTATAATTTAATTCTGCCTTGATTCTTGTCTTAACACGTTGTTTAAAATTCGGGTTGTTACAATTTGTGAAGAGTTGTTTTGTCATGAACTTCTGAAGGTATCCAACAGGTAATATATTTGAACTGTCAATGCACAGGGATGAATATGTAATGATAGTTCAACAGCGTAAACTATTTCTGAAGGGATGACAAAACAACTTTATTGCCTGTTGGACATGCACATGGAGGAACATGTAATGACAGTTCAACATTGGTCAATGGATTACCTCAAAGCATAGTTAAATCTGTACGTAATTAATACAAAGCACACTTGGCCACCAAAATTTTAAAAACTGTTTCCAGTTACATATATAACTATTTCTATATCAAAACATGAACAAGTGACTTGCATGTATGACAGCACTATGACACTGTTTTCAAAGAAATTATTATTATATAACTTAAAATATTAGCAGGAAAGAAATAAGAAATAGTTACGTTACAAAGCAAAAGGATGGATATCAAAATTCTTGCAAACAACAGCATAATAATACACTAGAAGACATATAATATCATAGGCGTTGAACAAAGTAGAAAGTAAAAAAGAAGGAAGAAAGAAAAATGAAGTTTGAAAAAACAGGAAGATGAACGGTAGCCAAGGATGAGACTTGAGAGAGCAGCCAAATTGCATTTAGTAAAACTAGCAGTATATATGCGCTAATTAACACTGATGTCTTAATACCCTCAAAGCAAGACAACAGGGCAGAGCATATCAACAAAGTTAGAGAATCGATCTTAGTTGGAGTAAGGATCTATGTAACAAGAGGTCTTGACTTTCTTTATTTTGCAATTAAATTCTTGAAAGAATGTGATTTTAATTACAAAATGGAAGAATCATTTGGGTCCAGTGATCGGTGCTTACACTTAAAACATAATTACCTGACACTGCTCGTATAATTTTTTTAACCAAACTGCAGTAAAATAACTAGCATGGTATAGCATAGTTTAGCACAAATGCAAATGTTTTGAAGTGAATCTCTACTTTAATTTTTTTTATTTTTCGTATGATTTATCTATTAGTGGCTTAAATGGTCGATAGTTCACTTTGAGGTTGTGAATGATACGAAATGTAACTGTCTAGAATTTACAAATCCCCACAAACAAGAAAGAAAAGAAAACAGAAGGCAAATGGCCATAGTAGGATCCCGACTAATATCTTATTTGTTGGGATAAGGACTTCACTATAAGAAACGAGTATCGGACCATCTTAGTTGGTGAGACCCATATTGGAGCATGTGTCAATTATATGAAATGAGTACCAGGTCAACTTATTTTTTCTGTAGGCCAATCTAAACTACGCCTAAAATGCTCGTAACTATCATATTACTCAAACCCAATTATGAATAGTTACCTTCTATGCCCATTTTTTTCTGTAGGCCGCTGGTCTAATTAAAAAATTGAACCTGGTGCAATGATAACTGATGCTACAGCTAACACACAACAATTTGACACAACAATGTACTTAGTAGAACCCACTATAACAGTATACAACCATACATAAATGACACCAAGATAGTAAGAAAAAAGACACCAATTAGACAGTAAGAAAACGAGATAGTAAGGAAAAAACAACAATTAAGTACCTCCAAATTCCCAATGGGATAAGTACGTTTTTTTTTGCATTTGGCACTACAAGCGATTCAAATTAGCTATCCACTGTCTCCCGGGGCAATTCTCCGATGTCTTCACCGGCTGTCTCTCGAAGTTCGTTTAGAAGCTCCACGCAAGCTTTCATCAAATTGTCCTGTTAAGAAATAATTTTTTAAAATATTTTTAAAATATATCCTCAATAATTTTTACTCAAAAAAATAGTTACATACATAAAAATTAGCTGCTTTAGGATCTATCCAAAAATGTGAAGAGGAGTCGGTGCTATTACGCGCTGCCGCTTTGACATGAGTACGTTTAAATACTTCAAGCATACGAGGAGGCCTACTATAATCTTTGGTCTAAATAATTTATTTGGTACATTAATAGTGGTAGTTTTACTTGTCAGAATGCTAAAATAAATAGAGTTATATGACACAAAAAATTTACCAATTTTACAACATGCTCCTGGATAGAAATAGATCCGTAACTATGCAAAGTAGGATTAGAGTTTCTATTTGTCGAAGCTTTCTTTGATCTATCCTTAACTTATGGACGATTCCAGTACTGAAGCCACTGCTCCCAAATTGCTTGACTCATAAAGATTGGTTTAGCATTCTTTTCTTTCATATCACTAACCATATGGGAATATCGTTTGCTGGCCTTCGTCTTCTAGGGCTTTCGTATGTTCTCTATTGGATAAGCTTCGTAACCATACACCTGACACTACAATATGTACATGATATGTTTAATTTCAGCCCAATATTTAGAAAGAATGTAAGCGAAAATTTAGTGATCTGATGCTCATACAGAATTTATAGCCGTTTATAATATATTTATAGTCGTTTCAAATAAGTCGTTGGTTTCTATGTCTATTTATAATATATTTTACAGTGTTACAACATCAAATAAAATATGCACATGTTAGGTGATCTTGCCTTATAGGCTATTTCTAAGCTCATACAGACTCATTAATTTTCATTTTCGATCAATTAGCACTAAAAAACACTAATTTTATTCAAGTTACATCGGTTTATCGAATAAATCAAGCTTTGACTATTTTCTTACAAATCCACATCTAAACAATTAACCTATAGTCCATGCTAGCCACATATTGTTCATTAAGCAAGTGATTTTTACATTCATGTCCATTACATGTTATTCTTCAAAATTTCAGTGTCTTGAGTCTGAAACTAACAACTCTTTCACTGCTTCTAACCCTTATTTCAACTATTTAGACTGCAGGCTAATGAACTCATTTTGATATATAGCATAAAAGTACAAGGTGTACGTTTCAATGTCAAAGTATCAGTTTACGTCATTGTTATTATATTCATATTACTATAGCCAACTACTGACAAGTTGTGATGGCCTAGTCCAATCCTCTGTCCATTTTACTCCACGAACAATAACAAATAGAAGCGACGATAGAAAATTGACTATAAAAAATCGTAAATATTAAGATCCTTTCTAAATTCCGCGTTTCAAGTAAAAACAAACAATCCAGTAATCTGCATTTCGTATGTTTAATTCTGTATTTGAATTTACATCTCAATGACTCTTTTAAAATGCACATTTTACATAACAAACATTCAAACTAACAGTGTAATGCTTTATCCTACTTCCCATTCACTGAATTTGTTGCAAAACTTCAATGTATAAATCTGATAGGCCCCATTTTTGTGGTCACTAGCACTACATAAACTGATAAACAGGACCTCATCAGAAGGGCCATCGAACAAGTTTGCACTTACCTTTCTGAAACTACAAAAGTATCCCGAGCATCATATAACCATGGTCAGATATTTACAAAATTAATTTCTCTTGAAACTTCAATGCCTGCACTATTTCGTGCTAATTAAAAATAAAGCGACAATAATACCAAATAAATATGTATTAAAGTGATGAGGAAAATACTTTTTGAAGTCTCATTCAATGATCCAGATCGACTACTAATCTACTATGGTGCACAATTAAGTATCAAACAGCTCCGATAAAACATGATATGTAGTGAATTTTCAGAATTACATAAACGTTTTTCACTTTTCAAAACTGTGCATCCATTTGGAAAAATAAATCTAAAAATATGTAGATATGATTTTTCCCTAAATTAAAATTTTGGTTTAAAAAACTATTTGAAAGTAAAAGCAATTCAAAATCAGCTTTTCTGAAGAGATCTTTCCTAAAAATATTTTTCATTTCAATATCTTTGTCAAGTCGTTCCGCATCTCGGACCAATTTCCAAATCATAATATTTTCTCAAACATTAATATCTAAATCATTACAGGATTAATCCTAGGCATATATGCGTTTTACAATGTTTGCAATCTAAAATGTACATTCAAGATGAATATATAATCAAAAAGAAAGAAAAGATCGGGGTTTAAACAATATTAACATCATGTATTATATAAACAAATAATATTAGAAAATTAGCATATGATGAAGCCAAAAATAACAATTTAAGTACACAACAAAAATACTATTTTTAAATTCTACTATTTACAAATTCTACTCTGACAAATTTTATTTCAGGAAACAACCATGAACATCTAGACAGTTTGTTACAATTTATACTCTTATGAGTAACTAATCTAATCAGAAACTATCATAAAGCCTGAACCTAACAAGTCTAGGCCATTCTAATGCATGAGAATATCAGAAACTATCAAAATCAGAAACTTCCAATACTAGAAACTATTAATACTCATAAGAGATGTCAAAACTTACCAAAAAATATCAAAAAGAAGATCCTTGTAGTTTGACGGTATCTTTCCAAAAGTGGGCCAAAATCAGCCAAATGCTGATGAAAAGACGCAGTCATCCTCCTCGATAGTTCACTAGAAGGATGCATTGAAAGAGTGTTGTATGGGATACATTCCATGTTATCACAATACAAGTCAAATAAAAGTAAAATACAAATCACTGCAAAGCGCTTACTTATCTTTTACTTCTTAAAGTCGAAGTTCAATACGATCAACTGTATTAATCGGCTTTGCCGTAGGGTTGTTGCACCATCATGTGTTGCCGGCGAACATGCATGGATATGCTCATTCGTAATGTTTTGTGGACTGGGTTGAGATTTATGTTGAGCATCAAAGTTAGCATGCTGCGAAGAAGCACCATTTTGCGTTATTGGTAAAGGACTGGGTTGCAGAGAAGCACCGTGCTGCGGAGACGGCTGCAAAGAAATAGATTGCCGATTAAGCTGCAGAGACGGCTGCAAAGAAGTAGATTGCCGATTAAGCTATGGAGACGGCTGCGAATAAGTAGATTGCCGATTAAGGTGCAGAGAATGCTGTGATGAAGACTGCGTAGTGGTAGACTGCCGATTAAGCTGTGAAGCACTATGCAGACAATCATGCTGCGAAGAAGGCTGTGATTAAGAATGCGAAGTAGTAGATTGCCGATTAAGCTGTGGAAAAGCACCATGCAATGGATTAGGCTGCAGAGAAGGTTGCGGAGAAGGATTTAGAGAAGTCGATTGTCGATCCGTTTGTGGAGAAGCACCATGCAAAGGAATAAGTTGCAGAGACTGTGGAGCAGATAGTTGACTTTGCAGCGGGGAGAGAGGTTGGGAAGAAGTATGCTGTGATGAAAGCCGTATAGGGCAGCGAGGACGTAGTGATGCCAACTGATCATTTTTGAATTTACTTTGTGGATATGGTTTAATGGTATGACTAGGTGGTAGAGTTGACTGAATAAGTGGAGGATTTCCCCGTCCTCGTCCTCTCACTTTTCCTTGCTCGTGTTCCTGGGAAACATACGAATGTCCACGTGTAGCGCCAACCGTATGTAGTGATCCGAAAATCTGTCCAATTTGAGCTGACCAAAAACACAAGTCCAACCCCAATTTAAACTAGAAATTCAAGAAACTAATAGAAAGAAGATAGAGGGTGAGGATAGATAAGGTAGAACTTATAGAATAGAAGAAGAAGAAGAACATCATCATCAGAGTAAACACGAATCTCACAGCGGAATGAATAAAATATAACATAACTTTTGAAATACAAACAGTTATATATACAATAGCACTTATCAGAGTGCAACACTTACAACAACATCAGAAATAATAATAGCTATAGAATCCTGAAGCCTCCTGCTCCAAGCTCTCCAAGTGTATCTGTAAAATCCCGACTACTTGACTGCCCGTACAAATTTAGGCACCCAAGAGTTTAGGGAAAACAACAAAGTAAACTCCGGGTCAGTCATGGGACTGGTATGAGTAAAACAGTTTAAAACAGTTTGAACAAGTAAACGATATCTCATAAGACCACGCCGCATAGCGGAACGGGTTTTTCCCTTATGAGAATCCAACAACTTTGTAAACAATATCATTCGGATATTATAATAATGTCTAAATACAATTAGATAACAATCTAGCAGAAACGCTTTCATCTCACGTTCTACAAATATAGTATACAATCAAAACCGCAAGCACGTATTGGGTAATGGATTTCCAACTATGACAAGGTATGAACCACCTTCCGATCAGTGTACTCTAGGAACGATACACTGGAGTTCAACAAGAACATCTTGCAACTCAGCCACACATGACCGACCACTCATTTCGCTTGAGTGTATCGAATGTACATCACCAACGGTTGGGATCAGCAACCGTTTCCCGTATATATATGGGACAGCATTGATAGATTAAAAGAAGCAAATGAATATTCTCTAGATAGGTGATTATACACCCTACTTCGGTGCGACCGACTTAGCCATGCTGCCTGCCCGATTTCTGTCATTTACCGGATGTGAGGCTAGAAGCTACGCTTACTTTCCATTCATTTATAACACGATCACTTTGAATGCCACATTATCAGATCCGTAAATCATTAGTTGGTTTATACAAATATCCTGGATGTTATGCTAAGGGATAAATCCGTTGCAACCATATATATATATATATATAGACCAACCCATTCGATCATTAGAAATACTTTGTCAGACATTCGTCCATTTACGTTCATTCTGGGACTGAACGAAACCGAAGGCACTATTCAGTACATCCATCTTAGTTCATTGTTATCTAAGATTTATACAACAGCCCTTGCACTTTACTCCGTCTTCAATATATTCAGCATATATGATTCGCAACGCTTATGCCAATACAGAGTGGTTCTTTGGACAATAATCCAACCGGTCTCTCCATATTAACAACGTTAAAATGGTCAAAACATTGATAGTCTGTGATTTAACTATCAAGGAAAAACTCGTGTGCAAACAACGATATTATTTCCAGACGGAAATTATATCAACCAATCATCATTTAACATTTATCTCTTTAGTTCATTAATTTACTTATCTCCTGTTTCCCTATATTCTAAATTTCTTATTTTCTAATTTTAGAAAATATACTTTATTAACAATGGAAAACATTTCCATTTCCTTGTTTTCTATATTAGAAAACATTTTTGATTTCTTATTTGGAAAACATTTCCAAAGTTCCTTTATTGGATTTAAACTGATGTTTAAATAAACATCGCTATGCCAACTCAAACCATTACTGAATTCACTTAACCATCATTCACTATCAAACCTTACCATTCCTTAGTTAAGAAGGAAGTCAATCAAGTTGGGGTATAATTACCTCTCAGACCTTAACTGAACAACGTTATAACTTCGAAATAGTAACAGTTTATCTTTTAAACCTTTGACAACTTCTTTACGTAACTCTCGGATTCAATTAACGAATCCACTTCTTATTTGAAAACATTGATTATAATGATAACGTTATAATCCCTACCTTCGCAATATCTAACTTCAATTATAACCTTTATTCTTTAATTCGAATAATTAAACCTAACCCTACTTTATTAGTGTATACTCTTGATTTAAAAACCGGAAAGTAAATATTACTTTCCCGAATTCGATGTAATTGAATTCGACGTATAATTCTCTTTCGAGTAATCTCTATATGATTAACTCTTCTTCAAATATCCTATATTCGATTATCTCTCTTCGAATAACTTATATTCGAAATCTCTCTCTTTCGAATAAACTATATTCGATCTCTTTTTTTCGAATACGATATATTCGATAATCTCCTTCCGATTAAACTAATCGATAGCTCCTTCCGATTAAACTATAATCGATAACTCCTTTAACTCTATTCGAATAACCTATATTTGACTAACTCCTTTAACTTAACTCATTTGGATTAACTCGGTTTGATTAACTTATCTTGACTAACTTAACTTAATTAACTCGACTTATTTAACTCCACTAGATTAACTCCTGTCGAATAACTAATATTCGATAACTCTATTTAACTCCGTTTAACTCTATTCAACTCCATTCGAATAACTAATATTTGATAACTCTATTTAACTCCATTCGCTTAACTCTATTTAACTCCATTCGCTTAACTCTAGATCGCAGCGATCACAATGGTTACGCCTGATTCCCTCAGGAAACATCCGACCGCTTTAGGCTATCTGCAGCCCTGCGAATTACGCTAGCAGTCATACTAAATGGCATCTCATTTGGATTAACTCTAATTGTTCAATTCTAACTGTTTAACTCTAACTGGTTAACTCTAACTGATTAACTCTACTGTTTAACTCTAACTGGATAATTCTAACTGGTTAACTCTAATTGATTAACTCTATTTGACTAACTCGCCTCGACTAACCCCTTTCGAATAACGTATTCGATTAACTAACTTCGAATACCCTATTCGATTAACTAACATCGAATACCATATTCGATTAACTAACATCGAATACCATATTCGATTAACTAACATCGAATACCATATTCGATTAACTAACATCGAATACCATATTCGATTAACTAACATCGAATACCATATTCGATTAACTAACTTCGAATACCATATTCGATTTACTAACATCGAATACCATATTCGATTAACTAATCTTCGACTAACTAATAGTCGATTAACTTACTTTGACTAATTCGATTAACTTTTATTTGATTATCTTTAATCGATTAACTTTATTTGATTATCTCTTATTGAATAACTAATATTCAATTAACTCTTTTCAAATAACTAAATTCGATTAGCTCCTTCGAATACTAAATTCGATTTAACTCTATTCGATTATCTCTTTTATATCTCGTCAATTTCCTTTTTATAACGTTTATTTTCCGTTACAACTATCCCCTTTTTTATAACTTTTAATTACCGTTACAAATATTTCCTATTTATAACTTCTATTTACCGTTACAAATATTTCCTATTTATAACGTTTGATTTCCGTTACAAATACTTCCTATTTATACCGTTTTATTTATCTTCTAAATAAATATTCCTTTATTCTATTTATTTTCTAAATAAATATTCTCCTTTTCAATTCTATTTATTTTCTAAATAAATATCCCTTTTATAAAACTCTATTTGTTTTATCAACATTTTTCCCTTTTATAAAACTCTATTCGTTTTATAAATACTTTCCTTTTATAAAACCGTGTTCGTTTTATAAATAATTTCCTTTTATAAAATCCTGTAATTTTATAAAATTCCTTTATTTCAATATACATTGAAATATTCCATTTCACAACTCAGGGTTTCTTATGATATGTAAAATATCGAATAACAATGATTAATATCATTATAACACACATAATACAGAACAGATTATATAACACATCATATAACACAATATATGAAAACAATAAAATAATTGTTGAGGAATCCAGCCGGATTCCTCCAACCTGTCTCCCTGCATCCACAGATGTTACACAATATAATATATATTATATTTCATTTTGAAATGAAATATCCTGCTGTACAGAACCATATTTGATTAACAGTACATAGATTAACTATGACTACGTTTTCAATCAAATTTATTTAACAGTCCAGTTTAACAATCAATATACAGCAGTCAATAAATAAAGTACAATTTATATTAAAATATAAATTGAGGAGAGTTAGTGAGTTTTACTCACTTTTCGCGTTAACCGTTAAATAACGATTTGCGGTTTGTTGATTCTGATCCTACAATATTTCACCGTAAATTGTAATGAGCTCCTGTCCATTTCTAGCCCATTCCAGAATAAATTCCATTCGTCACTAGCTTCGCTGAATTCTTTAATTACGTTATAACCCTACCGCAAATCATTTCCTCATCACGACCCTTCTTCTTGACATTAAAACACCTGCTCCAGAATATAAAACTCCCATAGCCGTTAACTTCAACCTCCCACTCCAATATATGTAATTCCTCCATTTTATTTTCTTTTAAAACTCCAGCGTATATCTGTATTCACGCAAACCCAATACACCACTAAACCAACTTACTCTTCATCGTTACCTTTCCTACATACTCACGACAATTCATGGAACAACATTTGTTAAATCGTCACTGTACTTCATTGAAACCGTCAGCTTTTGTTGGTCCTTCAGTACAAAGCAGCAGCTCCAATGTTTGAATGGCCGAACCCATACTGATATAGCTTCCCTCCTCCTTCCTATTTGCCTTAACCAAAACCGTCCCTTAGAAATCTCCATACATAAGAAACTCCATCCCAAAAGAAAACTCGAACACCCTTTACCTGCTCACATACAAAACTACCAACCGCCTCCAAGTAATTACCCACTCAACAATGTTTCCATCCCCATTATACTCCCGAAAACACACTGCTCCCATTTACTTATCCCTCTACAACACTCACCTTACTCCCACCGAACACCCCAAAAGCCACACCACAGACCAACTTCACTGTCTACATTCAGTACTTCACCTTCACCGACGTTCTAGCCAACACCACCCATATCCCCTTCCAGATTTTGCATAGTACCCTCATCTGTTCATCGTCTAAACCCCAGTCATCGACTGGTCCACCGAGTTCACCTCGAGACAGGAAACGCGAGCTCCTCTTTCCGCCTTCCCTTATCTGGCCACCACGACAATAAGCTCGAGCTCACGATGGTCGTCACGGTCTCCATAGCTTCACGCTCCCAAAGGTGAAAACACCGAACCCAAACTTCACAAACAAACTGCTCGAACCCAACACAAATATAGATCTCACTATTGCCAACATTTCAACACCAACCTCAGTCGTACTGTTGAAACCGAGCCCCAACAAAACTTCGATCGCACCGATCGAAACTGGCATAGAAAGGAAGGGAATCCCTTCAGTAATCGGAACATACGGGTGTTAAAATTTATAGGATTTTATACGAATTTCCATTGATTTTTCTTTGATTTAATGTAGAGGCGGATTTCGATTTTCCAGAGCATTGATGTGCGGCGGAAATAAAAAGATGAGGATGGAAATTTATGAGTTAGGTCTTAAGGAGATAAAAGTATGTGTATTTATAGGGTACGTGTGATTTTGTTTTATGGCCACAAAAGGTGTTTTGCCGTTTCATTTTTGTGCGTGAGTTTAGGAATGGGTTTGAGCGGCTGAAAGGATAGAAGTGTCGCTTTGTTTTTGTTTACTAAATAAATTAGGATATTTTGCTATTTAGTGTACCGCGTGCTATACACACTTTTATCATTTAGGGACTACCATCGACAGAAACAAAAATACCATTGAGACGAGCAATGTCCCATGATTCCAAAAATATATTAATATCAGTGGTTGACTTATTCTGTGAGATCTCCAAAATTAGTGATTTACGGTGCACGATAATTTAATTAAATTATACTCCTTTTTGTCTACTAAAAATTCCTACGGTCACATACAATATCCAAAAATTATGGAAATTAGCATACAACTGCAGTTTGACATTATGGACCTAATGAAACTGGTTTCGTCCAATTCCGACTTCGTTTGCTCACACAGCTTATTTTTAAAGGTCCAATTATCGACAGTTTCTCACATTAAAAATCCGTACGGCCACATACTGATTCCTAAAATTACGAAAATTGATATCTAATAATAGTCTAATAATCTGGATCTATTAAAATTGGTTTCGTCGAATTCAGGGGTCGTTTGTGAAAATGACTATTTTCTAAGGCTCTAAATAGACCCTTTTAAATATAAATATATATTTAAAACAAATCTAATTAAATATTAATAAATTAATATTATCGTATATATTCACAATAGAATATCATACGGCTCCAGGATAATTATATATTCGCTATTCTAAGTCCGGGTTGAGTCGATATTCAATTTATATTGAAAATCCTTTTATAACGTATATAAAGCGTCGCAAATTATATACGAATTCCATAGCGACTATTTTAAATTTTGATTTGGACATAACTTACAATCTATACGACGAAATCTAGATTTTTCATTTCTAGTAGAAAAATATAGCTTATCAGATTCCAACGTTTCTTGTTTCACAGAAATCCGACTTATAACGAATTCTGTATATTCAATTGAAGTTCAACTCACCCAATAACGAACTACTGCGACGTTACGGGTTCGATTATAATTATTATTATAATTCATACATTCGACTGTCGTTTATTTAATATATTCATTATTTAAATAATTAAATAACTTCATTATTCGACCGTTCAAAAATGCGGGTCATTACACCGTATCTATCAATCATGCATGAAATGTTTAAAAATAGGCATTATATTTAGAAACAGTCATATTATAAAACCCGAAAAAACAGTCATAATATAAACATGAATTATCTTATAAACAAAAAAAACAGAAATAGAAAAACAGTCATAATATACTGCACATACACAGTGATTATATTCCATACATAAACAGTCTTTGTAAATATCATAAATTTACTTAACATTACAATTATATTCTTTGTCGATACCTAAAAATAAAATTTTAAACTCATAATTTTGTATATCATTGCATTACTTTTAACTGAGCGTTTCAACAAAATCATTTACACTAATTGTGTTAAGAGCATAATACATGTACTATACATTCAAAAGCATAAACACAATAAGTACTAGCATAACACATGATATAGTCAATAGATTTAGGAAAAATTCACAACATTCATCCACTTTTGTATGAGATAATCACTAAATAGTATATCAGTCATTGGTGTGACATGATTTTTGAATATCTTGATAACCAGGTCAGAGGTAGCATTGCCAATTTAATTGAATCAGAGTACATAAAAAAGGAAACGATTGCAATGTGATTTGTTATGCATATAACCATGTTTTGACTCATTTGTTTCTTACAAATAACAAGTCTATTTATAACACTCTTTTGACTTGCTTTTTTCCCCTGTATAGCAGTATTTGTTGTACTTCTATCTACGTTCCTCCTTATATCTATTTTGGTTAGGGCTGTTAATGGGTCGGGTCGGGTCGGGTCAAGTCGGGTTCGGGTTGATTTATAAACGGGTTATGTCAACCCGTTTATTGAACGGGTCATATTTTCCCAACCCTAACCCGACCCGTTTATAAATGGATTGACCCGACCCGACCCGCGTAACCCGTTTAACTAAATGGGTCGTGTCAGGTCGTGTTGGGTCGCGTTTACCTGTTTGATCCATTGATAGATATTGCCTACTAATATAAGCAACAAAAGAGCCAAATTACCAACATGCACGTTGTTATATAATCACCAACATGCAACAAGTTGCAAAGTCACCAACATACAACACATATATAAAGCATGAAATCCCCATATTCAAAAATCATTTTCTATACATAAGTATATATTCCCATACTGCATAAATTAAAGACTACCAGTATGGAAGAGATACAGTTGTTGTAAGTAAAATATAACTAACAACATATAATAATAAATTAGTAAAATATAACAGCTTACATATACGAGCATACTGATTACTGCATACATAAAAGACTAACACTAATAGTATGCATAAAAGACTAATAGTATGGAAGAGATACAATATATAATCGGGTTTAGCGGGTCAAAATCGGGTTAGCGGGTCAACCCTAAACCCACCCGTTTATAAACGGGTCAAATTCGGGTTAACCCGAAAATGACCCGCTAACTAAACGAGTCGGATTAACCTGCTAATTTCCGTGTGGGTTTCGGGTCGGGTCATGGGTCGGGTAGGAAATTGACAGCCCTAATTTTGGTCCAACTTTTCCTCCTTAAACTTAGTACATAAAACAACATATAAGAATACATCGAACATCCGTATATAAAACAGCATACAAGTTTAGCATATAAGACAACATACAAATTCAAGCATTTGAATATAGCTTGTTACAGAATGGGTATGCATTTGAATAAACATGCCGATTCATGCATAAAATTTGCAGATGTTCGATTTGTAACCAATGTGTAGTAGACTGAAAATTCATCCTTTTTTCTTCTATGACGATCTCTGCTTTGATTCCGAAGCTTACCGGAGACATATGTAAAGTTATAACCTGTTATGCCCAGTTTTAAGTCTTCTAATGGATGTGGGTTTGCTACCTAGCAATGAGCGAAAATAACGTGTGGATATACTTGTGATTATTCTGTAACTATTGCCTAGGCTAGTTTATGTTAAAGGTGAGCTGTATGATTGATGTATTTTCTAAACTTAGCTTATTTGTTATCTTGATCTAGATTTAACAATATAAACAATTTTCATATAATGACATATATAAATTATAACACACACACACAAGTAGTGACATATATAAAATATAACACACACAAAAGCAATTTTCATATAATGACATATGTAATAGTTTATATGCATACAAGTTTAGCATACAAGAAGAGATCGTCATAGAAGAAAAAAGGATGCATAAATTTTTATTCGTCTATAAATAAAAATTACTAGCAGATGTTCGAGAATACAATTTGGCACACCAATGATTGATATACTATTTATTGACTATAAATAAAAATTACTAGCAGATGTTCGAGGAAACAATTTTACAATGAATAATTTCTATTGGTGAGGCATAAATAAAAATTACTAGCAGTTTTGTAAGCCCCTATTTTTGCAGATGTTCGAGAATACAATTTGGCACATTGCCGTAATGCATAAATATCATGTCATTGCTAAATGTACCTCCAAAAATTATTAAGAATACAATTGCTAAAAGATAACATGACATTTTCTTACATTTTCACAGAAATAGAAAAACAGAAAAATGACAACAATGGTTTACTAAAAATGACAACAATGGTTTACTGAATAAGTAGAGAAATGAAAACAATGGTTTGCTAAGTAATAGAAATGAAAACAATCAAAACATCAAATTTCTCAGTCACAAATGTTAATAGACTTATCAACTATCGTTCTCTATCGACATCTAATTCATCATCTTCTGAGCTTTCATTTTCACTCCCAAGGTCTACAATTATATTATAATCTTCTACATCCGTATCAAAAACTTCCGTGACCTGAACGTCGTCATTAAGAGGTCCAATGTCACCTTCTCTGTCCATGGTGAATTCAATAATATGATCGATGTCTTCTTGATAAGCTTGATCATTCAAGATGATTTCATCAAACATATACCTAGCTTTCATTTTAAGCACAACCCACCAATCATTTTTGTTTCTCCTTTCTGATGGATATGCTACATAATAGACATGAATTGCTTGTGTTGCTAGAATAAATAGATCATAGGTCTTATACTTGGACTTATGATTTATTTCAATGAGATTGTACAGAGGATGCACATTAATTCCAATTTTAGGTGTATTGTCAAACCAATGACATTTGAATAGGAATGTTTTCTGCTCCGGATCGATAGAGTAAGTCAGCTCATAAATTTCCTTCAAAATACCATAATAGTCTTGCATATGCATTTCTGGGTCATTGTTGCCTTTAACACATATACCACAATTATAAGTTGATTTTCAATATCCGTACTCCTTTGTTTGAAATTTATACCCGTTCACGAATAATACTTTGCATTTCCTCACTTCCTTTTGGGGTCCAAATGCAATAAACTTTAATCGTTTATCCGTGACTTTATTAACAGGATCACATACCTATTATAATAAAACATAAATCAATATATACATAAGTATATTTGATACATTTTCAAATAAAAAGTAGCTAAATTTTGTTATATTAATCTTACATAATTGAGAAACCATTCACTAAAATTTGATGCTCGTGGAATAACATGATTCATCTCCTCAAACATTCTGCAAGAGCACTAAAGTGAGTAAGATACTTAAATTTTGAAATTAAAATCATTGAATGCTACCAAAATTCACATTATATAAGGTTTCACTTCTTTGAAGTTAAGAAGAACGTAATTTCGAGCAGCGTTATATTCTTCATCAGTCAACCAATGTTTTTTCCAACCACCATAGGGACGTCCTTCTTTTTTGAACACGGATAATGAACGATCATTGAAAAATTCATCTGTACTATGATCATTGCGTGAGATAGTTGTATTCATTTTCTTTACATGATCCTCAAAGTAATAAGAAAAGAATGTTGTCGCCTCTTCCATGATTTAGGCATTACAAATTGATCCTTTCACGCATGCCTTATTAGTCACTTTTTTCTTCAAGTGTCTTATAAACCTAAAGTGTCATGTGTAAACAAATTTGAAAAATATAATATGTACTAATATGATATGAGTTTTATAAAATAACCTTTCAGACGGATACATCCACCCATATTGAACAGGTCCCCGCATTCTAGCTTCGAAAGGAAGTTGTATCGGAAGATGCTCCATTACATTAAACAAACTAGGGGGAAATATAATCTCCAATTTGCAAATTAGTTATGGTATGATCATCTCAAGCTTCTCAATTCGGTCCAATTTTAGTGTTGTTGTTCATAACTCCTTGTAAAATAGACTAAGCTCTGTTATAGCACACCAAACTTTATGCGGAAGCAACTCTTTGAAAGCAACTGTAAAAAGATTCTCCAAAAATAAATGGCAATCATGGGTTTTCATTCCGTTCATTCTCAACCTACTCAAATCAACAAATCTACATAAATTTGAAGCAATACCATCCGGTAATCGTAGATTCTCCACCCACTTCAATAGAATTTTACAACTATCCCGACTTAGCTCATAACATGCTTTAGGTTTAAAGTTACTATCATCTTCACCAAGCTCAAGTTCGGGACGTTTGCAGTAAAGTCATATATCACGTCTTGATCTCAGATCGTCCTTAGTTTTACCTTTGACGTTGAGAATTGTATTGAACACATTCTCAAAAACATTTTTTTCATTATGCATAACATCAATATTACGACGAATTAATAGATTTTTCCAATATGGCATTTCCCATAATATGCTTTGTTTACACCAATTATGACTCAAACCTTTGCCTTCAATGTTGAAATTTAACCCATTTGGATTATTATATATTTTTGGAAAATATTGCACGCGTTCATAAATTTCTTCACTAGACAACATCGGTGGTGCTGGATCGGTAATGACTCTGTTTCGCTGAAAATCTTTCTTGTTTTGTCTACATGGATGATCGAAATCTAAAAAACAATGATGACAATCGAACCAAGTCATTTTGCTTCCATTTGCCAAATGAAATGACGATGTCCACTCCATGCAATATGGACATGCTAATCTACCGGACGTACTCCAACCAGAGAGCATACCATAAGTTGGGAAGTCACTAATGGTCCATAACAAAGATGCACGCATGATAAAATTATTCTTCATTGACACATCATACGTAAGAACTCTATTCCAAAGGAGATTCAACTCATCAATTAGTGGTTGCAAATATACGTCTATTCCTTGTTTAGGATCTCTAGGCCCAGGAATTATAAGAGTTAAGAACATATAAGGATTTTTCATGCACATCCATGGTGGCAAATTATAAGACGTCAAAATAACCAGACAACAAGAATATTGTTTACCAAATTGGTCAAATGGTGCAAATCCATCCGTGCACATGCCTAATCAACATTACGTGTCTCTTTCGCAAAGTCAGGATATGTTCTATCAAAATTCTTCCATGCTTCTCCGTCTGAAGGATGACACAACAATCCATCACTATAATTCCGAGTAGCATGCCATCTCATGTGCGATGCAGTTGCCATAGATGCATACATCCTTTGTAACCTAGGAATAAGCGGCATGTAGTGCAACCTTGAGTATGGGACGTCTTTTGTTTTATTTTTCTTTGCTTTGTATCTTTCAGTGGAACAATATTTGCAAGTCCTAAGCTCATTGTCATCTTTCCAGAACAACATACAACCATTTCGACATGCATCTATTTTTTGATATGGCAAACCAAATGCAGTCACCAACTTCTTCATCTTGTAAAAACTATCACCCAAGACATTATCAGGAGGCAACATTTCCTTAGTAATTTTAAGATACTCATCAAATTCATTTTTGGAACTATAATATTTTGCTTTGATTGCAATATATCTAGCAGTTGCAGATAACTCTGTATGGGTTTCACAACCATCCCATAAAGGTCACTTCGCAGCCTGTAATAAATCAAAAAATTTATTCGCCTCTTCATTAGGAGGTTCCTCCACATTTGAATCTCTCTCAGACATATTGTGAAGGAGTGAACCTCCAGCGTCATAAACCATGGCTTCCATCCTATTCTCTTGGAAATAATTATCATCATTATCCCAATTACTATTTCCATCATCGTTATTACTGGTAGCACCACTAACTTCTCCATGAAATATCCATAACTCATAACCAAGCACAAATCCATATTTGCACAAATGGAATTTAACGATATCACCATCCCTAAGAGCTTCATTTTTACATTTTTGACAAGGACATCGAATTTCTTGATTTCCAAACTCTCTAGACGCAAAATCAACAAATACATCTATACCCTTGAAAAAAATCCTCCAACATTACACCGCATCCATCTTTTCGCTTATACATTCAAGTACGATCCCTCATAAATCCATTTCAACTTTTAATACTGCACTAATGTATAAATTTCAAAACTACATGTGATCTTTACAAGAAAAAAATTTGTGCTTGTGATCAATACATAATAGGAAAAAACATAAGCACAGATGCAAGGCATTAGTGATCAATACATAATAGGTAAAAAAAACATAAGCACGGAAAATACATAATAGGAAAAAACTACATAATGCATGTGATCAATACATAATAGGAAAATTTTTAATAGTAAGGTTATACCTATATGGTGTTTTAACTGTGTGTCTTATATGAAGTATATTAGTAAATACTGTTTATAATAGACATGATGGATGCAAGGCATTCTGGTCCAAACACAGGTATATGAAGGATGCAAGACATGAAGTATATCAGTAAATACTACGTGAACCCATTATTCCCAATACTGTTTATAAAATACATGAAGCATCAAACCAATCTATTCTTAACATTACAAGCAGAGGCAGTAATTGAACTGGGCAGTTACTATTTATAAAAGACGTGAAGGATACCTAAAACCCTAGGTTTAGACCTACAACATGACAAAATCATTAGACCTAAAACCATGATTTAAACCTAAAACATTACAAGCAGGGGCAGTAATTGAACTGGGCAGTAAAATCATTAGATCTACGACATGATAAAACCCTGATTTAGACCTAAAACCCTAGAATTAACAAAATCCACGAAAATAATTAAACTCGGAAAAACTTCACTACCTATAGAGCGATGGCGCGACGAAGAGGGTGGTGCGACGAAGAGGACGGCGCGACGAAGGCGGCGCGATGAAAGCTGAAGAGCGATGAAAAGATAAGCGGTGTGGTAAGAAAGGCGTAAGGAAATGAAAAAAAATGTTTAGTTCTAAGTTCGAAGAGGTGGATAATAGACCTGTTGCAGATGGTATTAACGTTAACTGATGTTATATTTTAATCGTATTATACATATTATTAATGTTAACATATTATTAATGTTATATTTTGCCCATACCTTAATGTTAACATATTATTAATGTTATATTTTGCCCATAACTTATGCTCAATTGTTATTAATCACTAATTAAATATTTATTATTAATTATAGATTATAATTATTAATAGTAGATATAAATTTATAATAACTATTATATACTTATATGACCAAGTAAAGAATTATCTTATATGACCAAGTAAAGAATTCTGAAAATTCATTAAAAAAAAAACACATATATACATATATATATGTATGTATGTATGTATGTATATATATATTATGTATGTGTATATATATACATACATTATATATATAACTTTGAATTGTATAAACTGAGGATGTGTTGTCTCATATTATATTAGAGATAATTGCAATACTTATTGAATTTAGGAAACATGTATATTGAAATCACATTATACACCATTATAAAAGAACATGATATTATGTATGTATATATAATCTTATAGTTTAAATTTTGATCTTTATAAACTGAAAATGTGTTGTCTCATAATATATTAGAGATAAGTGCACTACTTAAATCTTATGCTCGGCTGTAATTAATCACTACTTAAATATTTATTATTAATATGGATTACCAACAACTAATTATTAATAGTAGATATTAATTTACAATAACTATTATATACCTATATGACCAAGTAAAGAATTATCTTATATGACTAAGTAAAGAATTCTGAAAATTCATAGAAAACACACACATATATACATATATATGTATATATGTATATATATATATATATTATGTATGTGTATATATATACATATATTAAATATATATAACTTTTGAATTGTATAAACTGAGGATGTGTTGTCTCATATTATATTAGAGATAATTGCAATACTTATTGAATTTAGGAAACATGTATACTGAAATCACATTATACACCATTATAAAAGAACATGATATTATATATGTATATATAATCTTGCAGTTTAAATTCTAATCTTTATAAACTGAAAATGTGTTGTCTCACAATATATTAGAGATAAGTGCACTACTTAAATCTTATGCTCAGCTGTAATTAATCACTAATTAAACATTTATTTTTAATACGCATGAAAATAATAACTTGTATGGTAATGTCTGAATTTTTTGAATTTCGAAATTCTTTAATATTTATTTAACTTCTTATTTTTAAACTTTGACCATTTTGTTTTTCTTAATTACTAATTATTTATCAAATAATACGTACAATTCAATTTCTTAAAAGCAAATATGTATTAATAATTTCTTGATATTAATTTAATTAATCGTATTAAAGACTAATAAATAATCATTGATTATCAAAACAAAATTAATAAACATCGAACAACAATGTATTTTATTAATTACTATTACCTCTTATTTATATTATGAAGTAATTAATAATTAATCAACATTAATTTTCAAAAAAAATCAGCATTAACTATTGAATTCTATTTACTTCTAATAGTTATTATTTATTATAAATTACAAACGTATTATTAACATTAATTATTTAAAATTTAAATTTACTAATTAATTACTAAGTAATAACACAAATTTAAAACATTTAATAAATAAAAAATATAAAAGTTCGTTTCAAATCTCTTGGAAAACTACAGGAAAATAGCTTCAAAATTATGTCGATGGTAATCCGACTCTATTAGCAACGGAATTTAGCGTTAAATATTATATGATGGTAAAGAGCTGCAATTTCCGTTGATTTAGCGACAGAATTAGTATTCGACGGTAATAATTTATAATAAGATGACATATAAAATCCAAAATATTTTCTCTTACAAAGCCCAAGGAAATCCGCCGCTAATTAGCGACGGAATTTTCCGCTGCTAAAAATCTGTCGCTAATCTCGGTTTTTCTTGTAGTGAATAGATTCGTTATTATAATTCAATTCTAAACTGAATTAAATTAGTTAAATCATCTGATTCACACAACATAGAGGATTCCACTATTTTCGACTATTTCGGAAATTAAATATTTTATTCAATCAATTGTATTAATCGAATATTCAATATTATTTAATTTAAGCCATTTAAATCTCTAAATCACTATTTAAGTAAATAGATTAATTAATTATTATACCGTAAAAATACAGGATATTACATTCTTCCCCCCTTAAAATAATTTCGTCCTTGAAGTTGCTAAGGTAGAAAACAAACCCCTATTAATTGGGTTAAAATTTATTTGTTTACTTCTTAAATTTCAGTCTCACTGAACCAATTTATTTTAATCAAATTATTAGTTCATTCCAAAAAAAAATCGAAAATTCTGAAAATATTCTAACACCCGAAATTTTCGAAAACTTTCGCCAGCGTCTCCTTTATATGTGTTAATCTGTACAACTACAACTCGCCTCTCTAGGCTTTTTCCAATCCAAAAGAAAATCAAACAGCCAAGCGGCTTGCCAAATCGGCTCATAAATCCCATACTCATATAAAACATAAACTTGTACCGTTTTATCGGGCATATCATTATATCCTTTCCATCTGTTACCAATTCTGCATATACCAATATATATCCAACTTGATTTCCATTCAATTCATTCTCAAAACTAAATCATCCGCTTGTACCCAAACCAGATCCATCCGAAACTCAAGTTCCATTCTTGATTCTAAACTTTTAACTCACGAATCAGTGCCATTTCATATTCCTATCTCACAATCCAATTTTTTTATTCTATATCTTATATATCAATTCAATTTTCAACTTAACTGGTTTTAATTCAATTCCAATTTTCTTTTACAAATTCTCATATAATTTGAAACCATTTTCCTAGGAGTCTAAACACCTTAGCTCTTTCTAAAATCAAATATTTATTTTGGAATTCAGACAACTTGTTTTCTCAAAATAATTCGAATACAATATCCATGGTAGTAATCCGTCACTTAGAACTTGAAAATGAACAATTATGATGTGGCCAGCATCATCAGAGTTATTTCCCAATGATCGAAGTGAGTTCAATACTATAGTACATTAAAAATTAATTTTTAAATACTTTCAATTTGAAATCTATTTCAAAATATCATGCATGATGCTTGTAAAACAAATTAAAATCTCTCAGGATTTAAAAATTCTCATATATTTAATTTAAGTCCATTTACAAACACTTCTCTAACTTTCAGGAATTTTAATTCCAATTCTGAATTTAATTTCAAATTTAATTTAGCTAATAACACTTATATGAATTCTAATGGGTTAAATATATTACCATTTAATTTATAATCTTACATCATTTTGCAGGGCAATCTATAATCTTACTTGATTATAATAACAACTAACATATCTGATATACTATAATATTTCTAATATCAATCATTAAAATATATTTTGGGTAAAATTATCTCATTCACCCTTCTTTCAAAACATATTGTGTCAGTTCATCGTATTTAAGTGTTTAAAAACTCCTATCGACTGATCGACTCGAATTCATAAAAAGCTCAACTAATAAATCTCCAAATATAAAACAATTTTTATAAAATCAACAAATACTCTTTCTTGTATATATACACTCAAACTCACTCTAGGGTGTTACTAACCCCATCTCTATCGAGTTACACCACAGAGCCATGGTAATCACATAACCTTCAGCTCTGATACCACTGTAACAAACCAGGATTTTCGACCTAAAAAATCAACATAATACCCATGTCAATTATTCAAGCATATAACATTCCAGATCATTAATAAAAAGAAATTAGAGGGTGAGAATAGATAAGATAGAAAATTAGAATAGAAGACGAAGAATATAAACAACAAAATCAGAGTAACACGAATCTCACAGCGGAACGAACAAATATAGTATACACCATAACTTTTAAATACAAAGCTGTCATTTGTATATATATATATCATCATTAAAATATATAATCCTGAAGCCTTCTGCTCCAAGCACTCCAATATCTGAAAAATCCGGACTACTTGACTGCCCGTACAAAATTAGGTACCCAAGAGTTTAGGGAAAATAAAACAAAATAAACTCTGGGCCAGTCATGTGACTGGTGTGAGTAAACTCTAACCATTTGTTTAACTTTTAAAATCCTTTTAAAAGAAAGAATAATCGTAAGACCCATCCACACATAAACATGGATGGTTGTTACCTTACGATATTCCAAAATATTCTTTATATCAAAAATTCTTCTGATATTACAATAGTGTCTATCAACCACAACTAAAAATCATTTAGCAGAACGCTTTCATCTCATGTTCCACATATGTAATATATAATCAAAAACCGTGGGCGCTTATGGGGTATTGAATTCCAACTAGTAAGGTATGGGACAAACTTCCGACAGTGTATCTGTCGAGTGGAATACACCGGAAACAACAAGAACATCTTTTAACCTAGGCTAAACATGACTGATCACTCATTTCGCTTGAGTGTACCGAATGTATTATCGCCAACGGTTGGGATCAACAACCGTTTCCCGAAAGGGACAACATCGAAATAGGTTAAAGAATTAAATGAAATTTCTCTAGATCAGGTGACAATACACTCTAATTGGGAGCTACCCACTTAGCCATGCGATCTACCCGATTTTATACCATTCCTCGGATGTAAGGCTTGAGGTCATAACGTACAGATCACACCTTTATTTACTTTGAATGTCACATCGTCATACCCGCCAAATCACAAATTGATTTCCCTAAAAATAACACGGGTATACAGCTAAGAGAAACGAATTCCTCTGCCACTAAACGTAAATACGTTTGAAGAGATCAACTTACGCGATCTATTAAATATACTCTGTCAGACACTCTTCCATACAGGTTGTCCTAGGACTAGACAAATTGAATGCACTATTCTGTAATACCATCTTAGGCAATTTCTACCCAGGATTTTCCAAAACGAACCTTGCATAAACTCCGTCTTCAATTATTTTCATCATATTGGATTCGCAACGCTATTGCCCAGGAGTGATTTTCATATAGTAAATCTGATTCCGGTCCCACCGTATTGACGACGAAAAAATGGTCAAAACTTTGATAGTCGGTTATTTAGCTATCAAAGGGAAACATCCATACACACAATGATCTTATCTCCAAATGGAGATTGTATCGATTAATCATCAATCATCATTTTTTCCCTTTAAATTAATTTATCGTTAATTTATTCATTTCTACATTTCCTGTTTTCATATATTCATAAATCCTTATTTTCTAAATTTAGAAAATATACGTTATTAACATTGGCAAACATTCCCATTTCTTATTTACACATCACTATCTTCCCATATCCATCAGTTTCTAACTGTAAACTAGTAAGAAAACAATTCCCTAAATATTAACCCGGAAGGCCGAAACCAGCATCAGATCGATACCCAGAAAACTATTCAACTTAACTAAACTACAGTCAGTTTCTAATTTCCTTAATTCCGTTTCTTATCTTCATATCAAATCATTTCTTATGCAACTCATGGATTCAGTTTACGAATCCAATTCTTTTATGAAAAACATTGGTTATAACGATAACGTTATAATCCATATATCTAACTTCAAAATATAACTTTTATTCATTAATTTGGATAAATAATAATTTATTTATTTATTTAATAAATAAATCTTGATTTAAAAACCGGAAAGTAAATTGTACTTTCCTACATTCGATATAATCAAATTTCAACATATAACTTTCTTTCGAAAAATCTCTATTCGATGACTCTCTTTCGAATAACCAATATTCGATTAACTCTCTTTCGAATAATCAATATTCCATTAAGTCTATTTCTATTAACCAATGTTCGATTAACTCTCTTCAAATAACTTATATTCGATTAACTCTCTTTGAATAACTTATATTCGTTTATAAAATATCGGTTTCGAACCGAATATTAATTATCTTGTCAAATCCCAATTTATTCAATATATAATTTCTTAAAATAAATTATTTTATAACATTTGGTCAAGTCAAATTCTAATTACAAATCTATATGGATTTTATTTTAATCCTATTCATATTTCGAACATCAAAATAATTTCCATCCTTTCCTTTTTAAAACAACTCCAAATTTCCTATTTTATATTTACTGCTGAATTTACAATCCAAATTATCCACTGATAATTATTTTTATTTCATTATAAGCATTGTTTATAAATCACATTACTTGTTTTTATTATTAAACAATTTATTTATTTCTAGCCATTTGAACATCCATTCTATTTTTAAAATAGATACTCCCTTTTCAAATTCATATTCCATTCTTTATAATTCCCTGTATAAAGGTTAATTTTACATTCCATTTTCAAATATCGGTGTTAAAACTGATTTCCACTTCTCTATATAAATTTAGACTTATATATTAATTTTATCCAAAGATAAATATTTTACTTAATTTATAAAACATTATTTATGATATGATCTTCTTAATTTATCTGTTAAATAGATTTCTGTTTAATTCTACTTTAAATTATTCTTTTCTATATATTTGTTAAAACAGATTTCTATTTGATATTTATTTTCCAAATATTCTCTTTTTATAAAATTCAATTCATTTTCCAAATATTTCCTTTTATGAAATTCTATTCGTTTTATAATATTTCTTTTAATAAAATCCATTCATTTCCCAAATAATTCTATTTATTTTCCAAATAATTCCTTTTATAATTATATGTGTTTTATATAAATATTTTATTTTTGATATACACTTTGAAAATTCCCTTTTGACATTCCAGTATTTCTTATGGTATTTAAAATATCAAATAACAAGACCAGTGTCATCATCATCAATCATAGATTATATATCACATTATATAACACAGTATATAAAAAAACAGTATTATAAATATTGAGGAATCCAGTTGGATCCCTCCAACCCGTTTCCTTACATTCACAGATGTTAAACAATATACTTAACATCAATTTCATTTCAATATGAAATATTATGATAAACAGAATCAATATATAATTAACGATTTATATATATATATATAACTATATCTATATTTTCAACAAATCAAATTGGCGATTAATCCAACAAACAACACACAACAATAAACCATCATTTTTCAATTCTAAAAATACATTATAAAATATAAACGGGAAGAGTTAGTGAGATTTACTCACTTTGGTCAGTTATCGTTAAATAACGATAAGCGAACGTTGATTCTGCCAGTTCCATAGTGTAGCCCTCGTCCATACGATCCCAACGAATCTAGCCATTCGAAATTTTGATATATTATGTAGAAGTTATTACATTTACTAGTTTGAACTAGCATTTAAATTAATCTTTACTTTAATTAAAATGAACTCAGGCCTTACCCAAAACCATTTCTGTCCCACCAATACATCGACCTGCTCGCTACAGTACCATTCCTCTCCAAAATTATCTTTGTGCGTTTCCTCCATTATACTATCATGCAAGCAAAGATTTATAACTTTATACATTCTATTTAAATTAAATTAACTAATACCCAAATATATTTAAATTTTGGCCTCACCTAGAATTAAGCCAGTCCATCTTCTATAGTAATTATACACCATCACCGCAATTTATTCAATTCTATTTCTTCCTTTATATTATATTTTTCTTCACAAACTCCTTCCCTTACACAGACCCTCAACCCAAAACCCCATCATGTGGAACAACCTACGTTCCCATTTCAGCCTATTACCACTATTGTTAGTAGCATGTCTTCTTCAGTGAAATGGCCTAGTGACCTTTGAACCCACCCCCATTTCCTTTAACCACTCTCACTTCCCCCAATGTATCACATTCTCATGCTAGTTCCCTTAATACAGCGTACATACAAGGTTTCATGCATGCGTACAAAGTTACTAACCACATACCGGCTAGCTATCTTCTAGTTCATGACCTCCAGATTTCCCATTCTAGTTACAGTTAACCGACAACTCCTTATATATATATACAAGTATTTCTTAGTTGTGTACACGCTTTTATTTTGATTTTTGGACCACCATGGAAGTGCGGCTTTCTTAGAACCCATTCAAAAACTATCGAGATGATCCCCTTTTATCCATTTATAGCTGAAGCTAGCTTCAGCGTGAAGCATGGTCAAGACTTAAGAATTAAGTTATAGCAAGATATAAGTTTGCAGATGATTTCGACATGTACGGTTTTCTGATGGATGACAACTCAACTGTAGCTCTGCGTTAAGATTTTGGGTTGTACCATTTTCCTTAGTTGTTAAGGTATATATACTTTTACTTTATTATATTACAAATTTTATACCAAGGCTTGTGTCTTCATTATTGTAAGAGATGTTTGCCATTTCTTGATTGCATCATCAAAAATCAATGTTGAATTTGGACGCCTTATTTTTGTCCATTTATAGACATGCTACCTGCTAATAACCAAAAGCATCAATGATCTACTGGTTGTGCTATGCATGCAAGGGTTAGGGTATCTCTCTTGCTAATTACTTTCTTCACTTTTAACTATATATTTTTTCAACATGTCGGAATGGACGAAACAGAGGTTTGGTTATATATGTGCATTTTGGTTTGAGTTTAGAAAGTGAAATTCTACGGTTTCTATTACACAAAATTCCTTTCATTTATGGACCGATATAGACAAAAAAGAAAATACCATTGTGACAAGCAATGTGCCATGATCCCAAAAATATAATAAAATAGACCAATTAACTTATTTTATGAAGTTCCAAAAATGATGGTATACGGTATAAAATACTCTAAATAAAAAGTGGTTTATTTTCGAAATTAAAAATTACAGTAAAATTTTAAAAATTAAATTATAACTACGCCTCAAATATCTTATCCAAATTCAAAACCAATATTTAATTATAATTAAATATATCGTTATGTTTTATAAATGATTTCATAGCGACTATTTGAAAATCTGATTTGGACATAACTTAGAATCTATAATACGAAATCTCGGTTTTTCTCTTCCATTCAAAAAATATGGTTAAATGGATTCGAACGTTTCTTGTTTCACATAAATCCGACTTAAATCAGATTCTGTATATTCAATTAAAGTTTGAGTCACCAAATTACGAACTACCGTGCCATTTCGAGCTCGATTATAATTATAATATAATTTATACGTTCAACCATCGTTTATTAAATAGGTTCGTTATTATAATTCAATTCTAACTGAATTTGGTTAGTTAAATCATCTGATTCACAAAACATAGCGAATTCCACTATTTTTTATTATTTCAGAAATTAAATATATTATTCTGTTAATTATATTAATTAAATATTCAATGTTATTTAATTTAAGCCAATTAAATCCCTAAATCACTATTTAGATAAATAATTATTATGCCGTAAAAATACGGGACATTACATGGTACCTCTAGAACAATACGAAGACCTAGGAGTCGAGTCCCTAGTTACGAAACCTCGTAAGCCACTTTTGGTTGTGGGGAATGTGAAAACCCGTAACTTCCCCGTGAAGGAAAGCGCGGATAGTTCGAGAAAAAGCCACAAAGGAACGCAGACGGAAGAACATTTCATTGTACATTACAACAATTCCATCAGAATACAAGAATATACAGAGTATAAACCAATACTACACAGAAATATCAGAGATTTAAATTACATTTAAATACATAACAGCGGAAAATAATACAATACACAACTAGAAGAGATATACGGATACAAAGCTTTCCGGATATCATTCCAGCTGTAAACCAGGATCCTGTGAATATGAATCTGCAAAACCAAAACTACTAGCTGCCCGTGTCAAAATAAGGGCACCCAGAGTTTAGGTTAAAACAATAAACTCCAGGTCAGTCATGTGACGGGTGTGAGAACTAAAACAGTTATTAATCTTTATTTTAAAGTTCGGTAAATCAAGGGACCACGCTGTATAACATGGAACGGGTTTCCTCCCAAGAATACCAGTGCATAAAACAAACAGCACAATGCTAAATAAAGAAAAATGAAGCTATTATAAGACCCAGTTCCCATCACACAATGCAACACAAGACGGAGGATTGGATTTTTACCTTATAATAGCCAAAAATGCTTGATACGTTTAAAACAAATCATTTGATAATATCATAAGTGCATAGTGTATAAAACAACTTCAAATCATAAGTATCAATCATAGACGGCATAAGCGCCCCATCCCACTATGTCGCCATACTAGGCTCTACAAATAAAACCGCAAATGTCACGTATTTGGAAATTGGATTTCCGTCTGTGAACCGAGGCAAAAGATAGTCCTCTACCGATTCGAGACGCTCTAGTCCGTGTCTCAGGTCAGAGCTCAAGTGACCTTTGGATCATCAGGGCCGGTCCACCGATGTGGATTAAAATGCCTGAACACTGCGTTTCCCCACCCTTTGGGGTGTCAATGAGCCAACAAATGACTCCATCGGTTCGAGAACGACCGATATATCCAAGGCGCCTCGCAATAGCAACAACCACATAAGTCAAACTCGTCAGGGCGTGTAAAACCACTGACGCCACTTCTAACTAGAAGGAAACGCATGCCCTCCCTGAGGTCCGTCTCCCGTTTTTGGTTCACACCGGGGTGTGGGGCTCGCAAATCAACGTTACACAAAGCTATTCCACAAAGGCCGTACTTTGATCATCCACCACAGGACTCTGCTTTTCAACAGAAGCCTTGATCATATTACCACTTTGGCATGCCATACAGGCAATTCACTCCATGCGTTTGATATCCATCGATATATAACCTGTAACACCCCGAATTTCGGTTAATGCTAAAATTCACTAATTGCAGAATAAATAATCTCAAATGTGAGAATTGGGGGAAACGGGCTGCGTCATTGCGTTCGTCTCGGAAAAATACGCAGAATAGAGTCCGAAATTTTGTAAATCGGAGTCCGTATGGCCCAGTTATGGCCCAATGAAGTTTGCAGAAAATTCAAGTTAAAAATCAGATTTCGAAATTGGAGCCAGCAGGGGGCCAGGCGGGAAACTTCCCGCCCTACCCATGTCGACAGGGCTGTCGACAGGCCTGTCGACTGGGGAATCGACTTCCCTGTCGACTTGTCTGTCGACACGGCGTGTCGAGCCAGAGGGCCTGGGTGCACCAGGTCTGGTTTTCTGGCTAGGGCTGGGCTGGGTTCTAGAGATTTCCTAAATCTAACGGACCTAATCTAACCTAGGGTTAATCCTATGGTCTAAAACACACCCTAATCCTATAAATACACCCTAATGCAAGCCTAATCCATACTAAAAATAGAAATGATGGCCTCATGCCGCCAAAATCAAACTTAAGAGGAGCCTCCACTAGTTTATGAAGGAAGTTGCAAGCTAATCAACCTCTAATCATCATCTTCTTCATATTTAGCAACTAGTTCTACTTCATAAGTTTGCTAATCTTGGTTTTGGTGAGTTCCTATGCCTTTAGCAAGTAATTGCTAAACTAATTAGGATAGGATATTAGGAGGCTATGGATGTAAATGTGGATTATGCAAGTTGTGGTTGTCATATGTTATAAGTTCATATGTAAACTTGCCTCTTTTATGATATGATGTGTCATGTAAGTTCATATGCAAGTTTTATGCAAGTTTATATGTAAGATCATGTGCAAGTTAGTCTCTTTTTATGATATGCATAACATATGCGAGTTTGCCTTTGTGATATGACATGATTCATATGCAAGTTAGTCTCTTTTTATGGTATGCATAACATATGCGAGTTTGCCTTTGTGATATGACATGATTCATGTGCAAGTTAGTCTCTTTTTATGATATGCATAACATATGCGAGTTTGCCTTTGTGATATGACATGATTCATATGCAAGTTAGTCTCTTTTTATGATATGCATAACATATGCAAGTTTGCCTTTGTGATATGACATGATATGCAAGTTGATATGCAAGTTCATATGCAAGTTTTATGCAAGTTCATATGCAAGTTCATATGCAAGTTTTATGCAAGTATTATGCAAGTTCATATGCAAGTTCGTATGCAAGTTTTATGCAAGTATTATGCAAGTTCATATGCAAGTTCATATGCAAGTTTTATGCAAGTTCATATGCAAGTTCATATGCAAGTTTTATGCAAGTTTATATGCAAGTTCATATGCAAGTTTGTCTCTTTTTATGACATGCATAACATATGCAAGGTTGTCCCTATGTATGACATGTTATGTAAACGAATTACGTGGGAAACGATGGGGTTAATTTGCATGATTATAAAAAGGTGTAAAGTTGTTATGATTAAGCATAACATAAAATGAATGGACATAATTGGGAATTTACCTATTAAGTTAGGTCTACCCACATTATGGAGTTGGGAATTTACCTATTAAGTTAGGTCTACCCATACTATAGAATTGGGAATTTACCTATTAAGTTAGGTCTACCCATATTCTTAAAAATGTGTAATTAATTAGGGATAATTAATTATGGGGGTGATTAATTAGGTGTAATTAATCAACTAAGACACGAGGTTGGACCCTTTTGTAGCGGAAGTCTTCCCGGAACCGACCGGCCATCCAGCAGCTACAAACGATAGGCCCAATGTGAGAGGTCTTAGTCATAAATTAAATACGTGATTAAAGTAAAGACACGAGGTTAGACCCTTTTGATGACAGAAGTCTGCCCGGAACCAGCCGGCATATCCAGCAGTCATAAAAGACGGTCTAATGTGAGGGGTCTTTATCAGGTCATGATCTTAATTAATTAATTAAGAAACACTTAACCATATTAGCATGTAGAGGGACATGAGGGGTTAAGCGAGTGCCTTGGGTGGCAAGTGGAAATCTAGTGGGTTACCTTGGGTGGCAATAGAAAATACGATTAGAATACTTAACCAAGTGGAAACATGTAATTAAACATGATTAAAGGGTTAAGTGGGATGCACTAGAAAAAGGGACAAGCTTAGGTGGGTAGCTTGTGGGGGCCCATTTCAACCAGTAACCCATATGTATCTTATTGGGCTCGACCCATGTCGAGGACGGGACACGCATACTGGGCTTGACTATAAGAGGCCAAAACGGGTTAGCGGTGGCAACGCAAGTCCAACGGGTTTCATATGCGTGTGTGGACCCGGGCTGGTAGGTAAGACGTTGTTGCATCGTGTAGGTATAAGCCGTGCACCGTTGGTTGTATCGGGTTGCCACGTTGGGGAGTGATACACCCCACTGTGGGGCCAGCACGGGTATCTACGGTAGGGAGCCGATCACTTGGGAGTAGTGGGTACACCTAGTGGAGATAGGGGCAGACGGCACCTATGTAGTCAGCTAGGGGTATACGAAACTACTGGGTAAATTTTCTAAGTCCTTGGAAGGGATCAACCCTTAAGTAGGAATGACTGGTGTGGTGCAGTGTAGTAATTATCCTTGGGTGGGTAAATGCGTCTTTATCGTTATCTTAGTTCACTCTAAGTCTGATTGGCTACTGAGTGTAGTCATTTATCCCCAGTCACACCGTACCAAGTTATATCATATCCTTATTACTTTAATGATTACATTGTTAAAGTTATAGGGCTCGCTCAGACTTATGTCTGACCCCGTTGTTTTTATCTTTTTCCCAACCCTCAGGTTCTCAGAGTGGGCCCAGCACGAGTGGGCTTTGATCAGGCTGCTTTTATTACTCTCTTGGACTTGGACCCTAGATGTAGAGCTCAGCTTACCCTTTTTTTTATGGCTATCAGTTCATGTATTGGGATTATGTATTTTTATTTAGCAGGATGGATATTTGTACTTGACTTCTATTATGGTTTTGTGATGTAACCAGACATGTTTTATTTTCCGCTGCAATTGAAATGATGTTTTAAATTTTCAAGTATTACTTACATCTGTCTTGCTGTAATTACTCTGTTCTATATTCACTCAAGATACTCCACCGATGTTATGGCATTCCCTTAGAGAGTGACCATAGCGGGCGTGGGGTGTTACATAACCCCTGAGCTCGTACGTCTCAGAGAAGGGCGTTAAGCAAGAGAATAAATTCTCCGCCGCCAAACAGATATATATTTAATAGAAATCAATCACACAGACTAAAATCCAATGTCAGACACACAATCCATTTACAAGTTCGTTCTGGGTCTGAACGAAACCGGAGGCACCTAGTACCCCGCATATCCATCGATCTCCAAGTACGTCTGGACGATCACCAACTGTTTCCATCTTCTTGGGTGTACGGCCCAATCAAGATCATCAGTAATTGTCCAAACGACGTGAAGACCTCCGGTCTTCAACCACCATCTTCACCTTCGACTTATCGTCGTATCAGTTATTCAGAATGGGATAAACCCGGTCTTCCCGAATAACTCGCGTATACTTTAAATAAGTGTTACACAAACACAACATACGCCTCCTTCCAATTCATCAGTCACTAACCGTAAATTAATCAAGAGAATAATCCCCCAAATATTAACCCTGAAGGCCGAAACCAACATTAGATCAATACCCAGGAAATCACTCTGCTTAGCCAATCTACAGCTAGTTTCTAAATTTCACATTCTTAAGGAAAGGTTCCCATTAATTTTATCAAAGATAAATCATTTAAATTTATTCTTTAATCTTCTTTTGAATATCAATTCAAACTAGTCGGGATTAACGAACCTTACCGAAGTAATCATTTGTTTTAATTTACCCATCCCAACCTATTCATCCCATGAAGTAAAACGGCTCTTACTTCATATCTAACACCACGGTGTTATCAGTAAATTTAATTACCATTTCACGTTTAAATCTAATTAAAGATTTAACTACCGCCTGGAGCAAAACTGGTGATACTCCATTCTCGATCTTTTCAATCTAATTAAAGATTCATTAAAACTCCACTTAGTTTTAATCTTCAACTGGGTTAAAGAACCAGTGTCATTTAAAACACGGTTCACGATAAACCCAAAATCACATCACATTTCAATCAGTCCCTAACCGTAAATTAGCAAGCGAGCAATTCCCTAAGTATTAACCCCGAAGGCCGAAACCAACATCAGATCAATACACAGGAAACCATTCAACTTAACTAATCTCCAGTTAGTTTCTGATTTTCTTAACTTCTTTAGGTCTAAGAACAGTATTATTGAAGATACCGTTCACGACAACCCAAAATCACATTCCATTAATTATCGAGTTAAAGAACAAGTGTTATTTAAAACACTATTCACGATAAACCCAAAAATCAATATCAATTCAATTCCAATTAAATATTATTGAATTGGTACACTTCATTAAATCTAAATAAAAAGATTTAATCTTTTCTCAACTGGGCTCAAGAACAGTGTTAATGAAGACACCATTCACGACAAACCCAAATCACATTTGATATTAAATACAAGTCTCTGAATAGAAAATATATCGGCTTATATTCAATATCAAATTCTATGACCAACAAATATCGTATTGGAAATAACGATATATATATATCTATATCTTTCAAATTTCCATAACAACATCTGTATAATCACGAAATCCAACATCGAAATAATCCGAAGACGATTTCGATTCAAATCCATTCCAATTCAATTTATTGGAAATTCTAGTTACCTTCAAAACCATTTTTCAAATTCAATTTATTTATTTAAAAATAAATGGGTTTTAATTTTAGTTCAAAACTAGTTCATTTCGATAAAAATCTATTTTTATCTTTTCAAATATGGAGTTTTTCATCCCAATTCTTCCCAAATCATTTCTTATGATTTTACACAAATTATTACTATTTTTAGTAATTTTATCAAGGCCCGTACAGTCGATTTCCATCAACGGCCATCGAACTGCACTTACAGCGACATTTTCCAAATTTGATTTGGACATAATTCCAAATCCAACCGTTAGATTTCTAATTTCTAATATTCGTTAGAAAGCTCTTTTCGATACGAACCCAACGGTTCTGGTTTTAGGAGAGTCCGACGGTCGGATCTCCCGTAATATCCGTTCGAAGTCAATGGTCGAAATTCACGAACTACCGCAGCGCGGCGCGTTCTATTCTGGCCATTATATTATATATATAATATATATAATATATACTTCGACGATTTCCTTTTAAAACGTATTATATAAATCGTTTTAAATTCGTTTCCAAAACGTTTTCAACTTCATTTCAAATTCAAATCAAAATCGAATTTTTCCAATATAAATTCTTTTTAAATACATTTCAAATTGATTTCAATTCAAATCGATTTTTAATTCAAATCAATTTCAATACGTTTTAAATTCAATTCAAAACGATTTCAATTCTATTTAAATCTAATTCGAATTTCAATTTTATTCAGTTTAATTCGAATTTCATTTCAATTCAATTTAATTCGAATTTCAATTCCTTTCAAAATATCAGATTTTGAAATCACTTTCGATATTCATTGTAAAATGAATAAAATCGATATAAATATCGTTCACGTCAAAATGGCGTCAATCTAATCAACATGGCTTTATATATTTCATTTTCAAATATTCTATTTCAAATATTTCTATTCAAATATTGCTTTTTCAGATATTTCTATTCTTAAATATTCTATTTCAAATATGGAATGAGGCCCAATCAATTACCATATAATGTTAATTATATGGATTTTCTACCACACGTATCTAACAACAACGATAAATCATCAACCATCATCCAAAGTGCGTTCTACACTGTATAAGCATCAAATATAAATATTTAACGCTTATAATAGTCTGTCAATCAATCGATCGACATACCACTAATTATTGGGATTAGTGTATGTCCTATATCACCCCAATACCCGTGTGGGGTTTTCAAACAATCAAACACAGATTTTATTTGTGCAGTTGGGCGATGTGTAAAATTTATCGTCACAATCAATATCAGTCAAATGTGTGTATATAAACAAATCGTCCGATTTGTTTATTTTTATTTATTTCATTTTAAATACACGTTAAAAATTCTATTTTCGACTATAAAATATTTTAACTATATAAATAATTTATTTTCATTTCACATCACAACACACAATCAACTACACATCAAAATCAAACAAACAAGCATACAAGCCGTCCATGGTCTGTGGACGACGGGTGTCGGGTGCTACTAAACACAGTCTGCATCCTATTATATATCTCAAACTAGAAATAAAAATTAAAGGTGAGGAGTTCTCACCGACTAGCTAATCCAAATGCCTCGACTCTTCTTATGTAGAAATCTTCGTCGTTCCTTTCATCACTGTCATCATCCGTAATCACTACACATATAAAAATCAAATTTTTACTTTGCTATTTCATATAAAAAAATCGAATTTTTACTTTGCTATTTCATATATAAAAATCGAATTTTTACTTTGCTATTCCATATATAAAAATCGAATTTTTACTATGCTATCTCATATATAAAAATCGAATTTTTTCTTTGCTATTCAATATATAAAAATCGAATTTTTACTTCATCGTTATAAAAATCACCTTTATATTTCAACGTATATATAATAAAAATCAGATTTTTATTTCGTCACATATATAAAGATCAAATTTCTATCATCATACCTATATAAAAATTATATTTTTAACTTTTCTATATTATAAAAATCATATATTTATTCCTTCTATAATATAAAAATCATATTTTTAATCTCTACATATAATAAAAATCATATATATATTTTTCTTACATCAAAAATCAAATCTTTTCTACTAATGTTCATATAAGAAAAATCAATTCTTTTAGCGAATAAAAATCCAATCTTTAGCGAATAAAAATCTAGTCTTTAGCGAATAAAAATATCGTCTTTAGCGAATAAAAATATAGTCTTTAGTTGACCTGAATCTATAAACAAAATCAGATTTTTATTAACACTAGTTTATAAACAAAATCAATTTAAAACTTACAGTGGATGATTGGGGGGAGGAAGATGGGGGTTGCTCGCGTGGAGAGTGGGCTGGGTGTCGGCGTCGTTCAGATGGAAGGGGGTGCGGCGAGGGTGAGGGGCGGTTGGGTGCGGCGTCGTTCAAATGGAGGGGGGTGCGGTGATGACGGAGGCGGTGGGCGGTTGGGTGCGGCGTCGTTCTGATGGAGGGGGGTGCGGTGATGGCGGAGGCGGTGGGGAGGTGAGGCTCGGCTGCACGGCTAAAGAGGGGGGGGGGGGCGATTTGGGGTTTTTGTTTTTTTTTCTTTCTTCTGAATGATGAAACGGGGGGGGGGGGGGTGGAGGGTACAGGCGAGAAGGGTAATTTTTTTTTAATTTTTTTAATTAATTTCAAAAAGCAACTTTTTATTCCGACCTCGAAACAAGACCCACCGCCTATCGTTCATAGCTAATTACCCCCATTCCGAACACAACGGGATATGTATCGCAAGCTGATTCGATTCGTTTTCGTCAAAATCAACATATAACTCTATACACTGAATTTTGAACGCGAAATTCAATTTACTGGGGTCACATACTAACTCGTAAAATTCCAGAAAAATATTTTCTGGCTTTGTATTGACGATACGGTCCTAACAAAACTAGTTTCGTCGAATTCTGAGACCGTTTGAAAAATGACCATTTTCCAGTCGATTAAAATCAACAGAAACTGGTCAAACGTGTTTTCCTTTGCCACACTCACATATTGATTCGAAAAATTATGAAAATTGAAATCTAACAATAATTTGACATCACGGATCCAACGAAAGTGGTTTCGTCGAAATCCGAGGTCGTTTGCAAAATTTCCATTTTTAAGGGCCTGAATTCCATAGCGACTATTCTGAATTTTTATCTGGACATATCTTTTGATTCCCGCTATGAAATTTCGATTTTTCGGATTCATTGGAAAGATATTCTCAATTAGATTCTATTATTTTTGGTTTCACTAAAATCTGGTTTACTTTGCACCCGGTATGTTCAATTGAAATTTGAAATCGAATTATCGAACTACCGCGCCATTTTCAATTCCTTTTATAATTTAAAATAAATAATTATATTCTAACGACGATCTATATAAATATATACGTTTGAATTCTATTCAAAATAAATTTCTCGTCGTTTTTATTTAAAATATTCATTTTAAATATTCAAAATTCACGAAATTTGCCAAAATAAAAATTTTAAATTGGCCCAGATTTCTGGGTTATTACAGGGAATGACATGAAACAACTTAGGAGGAAGATGGTTAGGCTAGTTAAGGTGCAATGGAGTGAGGATGATGATGATTGTACGTGGAAGAGGGAAAAGTATTAAGACAAACCATTGAGAACTCTTCGTTGGTATGACCCATTAATGTTGTGTCACCTTACATTATTGTAGCTTATACTATTTTTCGTTATAATTCTGCATGATAGGCTATGGATGCATGACTTGATAGATGCTAGTTTGGATGGTAAGTTGGCTACTCATGGATGATAGGCATGCATAGTTGTTTTGGTTGTTGGTGTTTGCTTGGAATTTCGAGGGCGAAATTCCTAAGGAGGGGAGAATGTAAGTAACAACCCTCATATTTAATGATAGTATATTTAAATTTTTATTTAAATATAACATTGTTAATCGTTAATCGACCTGTGTCCAAAAAGTCACATTTTGCATATGGTTGAAATTGGACTCGAGACCACTTCCATTGAGTCCGGATCATCGTTTACGACCTTTTTGACTATAAACATCAATACCTTTTGAGTTGGGCAATCTTGTTCTTTTTCATTTGGTATATGACCAAAATACCACTTTTTGCGTATGGACGAATTTGGACTCGAAACCAGTTCCATTGAGTTCAAAACGTCGTTTACGTGTTCAAAAACTATAAACATTGATATGTTCCGAGTTTCGGAAATTTGGGACTTTGGGCTTAGGTTTGGGGTAGCCAACCTAGCCACCTTAAAACACCCCTGACTAGCAAATCCCTATTCATTCACTTCCAAACCTTTAAGAGAAATAAAAATGGAGAGTGGAAAGGGAAATTAAAATTCCCTTAACCTAGATTTGCAATTAGGGATCCAATTCTTGTTGAAATCAAGTGCAAATCCAAGGAGAAGCATAGGTAAACCTCCTCTTCATCTTCTCCACCTCTACTCCTCTTTAATTTCTGAAATTTCCTAAACCTAATTCCTCGGAAATCCATTTATAAGAGTTTAGGTTGGAGATTAACAAGCTATATTGCAGGAGAGGTTGATTTTGCTTAGCTTTGGATTGATTTCTTACTTCTAGCAAGCAAAGGTGAGTTCTTTAGTGAACTCACATCTATGCCGCAATCCTGGAGGCTTGTTGAAATTTAGCTTCATTTTGATTTGTGTATATGCATATGAATTGGTTAGATAAGTATACACATTCCGGATCATGAGTTTTAGTTTCATTAAATTGGAATTTCTCGTTTAGATTGTGCACACAATCGAATTCATATGCTATGAGTTGAATTGGTGATCTTGTGAAGCCCCATTATCACCACGGCGAAGTCCTAAGTCTTCACAAGTCGCTAGAGTCACTTTTTCATGCTTTGGTTTGAAATTTAGTTCACCTTTGAACTTATAATCAAAATCATTGCAATCTCATGTATATAAGTTTATGCATGTTTGTTTGTGCTCTTGAGTTTTTCAACGAGCTTATGAGGCCTTATTATCATCACGATCAATTCCATTACCTTTGTCGTTCATCGGAATAGATCTGTTTATGAATTGGCAAAATATTGCCAAACCGGTCAGCTATGCAGCAGACCAGTCGACTGGTCAAAAATGGACCAGTCAACTGGTCCTGCTACCAGTACCCTTCCGGGATAAGTTGACCAGTCGACTGGTCAAAAATGGACCAGTCGACTGGTCCTGCTATTTTTCTGTAGTAGACCAGTGGAGGCCACGGTCTACTGCTTAGGGCCATTTGAGATCATTCCCGGTCGAGTTTCGGCCCATTTCGACCTTTTTTGTAACTTTCCAGTTCCCCAACAGCACAGATTTCTGCAGCTCAATTTCTATGGACTTTCGATTGATTCGCAGTGAACAAATTTATAATCGATAGTCATGAGATTTAATTTACGTTATTAAAACGTGAATTCTTTGTTCAATCGTCATTTCGATAGCTATTTCACGAGATTTGCCACTTTCGAAACTATATAAAAAGGTTTCTAAATTATTAGTAGATACCAAATCTTTTACTAAATGGTTTCAAATTCTACTTCATTATATGAAGTTATTTTCCAAATTGTTTTACTATCTACTAGTATATGGTTTCATAAACCTTTTTCGTGTTCGTATGAGAAATCTAATTAAACACCTTAGTAAAAACAAGGACTATGACCCCTTATATTTGCTTCGACGGTTAATTCTTGGACTCGTTCGATTAAACCCCATGGCAATGATCATTTAGTGTTTCTAGTGTAATATACAACTTGGTCGTAAATATTCAAGTAGATCAAGTGGTTATGGGACATGTAGCTCGACTCTTATATTTACTAGATTGGTGTAGTTTATAATATACTTGATCATTTCTGATCAATTCGACCTTCGGGTCACTTTGACGATCTTCTGATCATCCTATTGAACTTCGGTTCATTTGATTATATCGATGACCTTCAGGTCATTTCGTATCAATGCGATAAGCGATATAATATTTCGTATCTTCATGTAGGAATGATGGGAGACATCATTTCTCATGAATACTCATTTGTTGAGATCGTGTTTTATATTTTCATGTATACTTGATGGGCGACATCGTTTCTCATGAATATTCATTTGTTGATATCGAATTATCTATTTTCATGTAGATTCGATGGGCGACGTCATTTCTCATGAATATTCTCATATTGATATTAATTTATCAATCTTAATTTCCTTGATATTGTGATATCTTTTATATATCTTTGAGATTTTCTTTGACATATTTTATGGATATTGGTGAGACTCCGCATTCACTTTTGATCATTGTTTATATTGCTCTTATATCATTGTTTGTTTATATCTCTATTTCTATCTCAGTTTATTATGATGAGTACAGCTAGAATGATCCATTTATTGTTTATTCTTATAAATAATACTCGGGTCAGACTGAGTATTGCAGGTGCCTCTGCTTGTCTGTAGCATGTTTTAGTCTTCCTTGTGGATAACCGCTTTTATTTTAGTAGTTTTATCTTTCATGTATTTTAGATTGTGACTCTTATGCGTACATATTCTTTTGTGTTGTACATGTATATATTATTTTCTGTTATAATGGATCTTGCATGACCACTTATATTATGTCCGCCACTCTTGTAGTATTATTCATATCTATTTCCGCCTTAGTGATATGAATATCTGTGTCTGACTCTGATTTTATTGTTATGTATTTTATATTGCTTTCCGAATTATATATAGCCACTGTGTAGTAGATTTGAACTTGATTTAGATGTGTCAGATTTCCTCATGAGATTTTAAAAAGTTAGACTACATTATCCGACATATTTAACACTTGTTCAAAGCTAATATACAGATGGTCGCTCCTCAACAGCCTTATTCTTCGGGTTAGTTGACACCATTGCTTGCAATGGCCTTGGCTAACGCGAGTATAGAGGTGGGGCGTTACACTTGGTATCAGAGCCAAGCTCAGAACAATTAAGATATTATGGTGAGGATCATTGTCCAAAGTTTCTTAGGAAATCATGTTTAAGATTTTTTCAAGTCTTAGGACCCGTTATATCCTATCTTATATCTTAATCCTTTGTTTGTCCAATCAAATTTATTTGAATCTTACCTTTTTATCTTCTTCTCTTCTCTCTTTTAGAGGAGAAGAATGGTTAGGCATTCTTGCCGCGGTGTTGGCTCTTCAAGCAATCCCACTCAAGAGGGAGCCTTTATGTCCTCTCAACAACTCTTGGATCTTGTAACTAATGCTCATGCTGCCGAAGCTGCTTCCATGCCTATCCATCCTACACCTGCGTTCGCACGATTATGTGGTGATTTCACTTAGCTTGGTGGAAAGCCATTTAAAGGCTATGGAGATGTTATTGAGGTCCAATCAAGGTTGAGGACATGCGACTGCATCTTTTCCCGCATGGATCTTTCGGACTTGCATCAGGTTCAAGTCGCTTCTAGTATGCTCGAAGATCGAGCTCTCGATTGGTATGAGCTTATGACTTCTGAAATTCAAGAAATGGACTTAACTTGGAAACAATTCCAAGAAATGTTTGAAGCCAAGTTCATGCCTGAGAGTGGGAAAGTGGCATTAGCCGGACATTTTATAGACCTTGTTCAGAGCGACTCCCCCGTGGCCGAGTATGTCGCATCTTTCGACTCTCTTTCCAAATATGGGCTTTAGTATATTGATACTACAAAGAAGAAGAATCGGAAATTTGTTTGTAGGCTCAACAAGAATCTCAAAAAGTCTTTGCTTCTTAAATTAGCCGAGCCTTTTCATGAGTTAGTGGATATCGTGCTAGTCTTGAGGAGGCCGATAAGGATAGCGATGATGATGTCGTTGTTGCTAAGAAGAAAAAGAGACAAGCAACTTCAACATCAATAGTTTCTACCCCGAGTCATGGGGCATGTTTCAATTGTGGTGCTAAAGACCACTTCGTGGGTGATTGTTCTGAGCTCCTCTTTTGTCGTTATTGCAAAAGTTCGAATCATCATATTTCGGCATGCCCTAAACTCCAAAGGGAAAGAAAGAAGTGATCATTCTCGACCAAAGGTACATTTCCTTTTAATCGTTAGAGTTGAGAATTTGTATACTTTAATTTTTGTTACCAATATATTTTGCTACCGAGACGTCTTTAGCTTTCTTTGGGTAATGATTAAGTATTATCATTTGCTTTTGAGTGTTACTAGTTGCAAAACAAGTAATTTTGCCTTTTTAATTGAATAAGGAATTTAATTAAGCGTCTTGGTAAAAACGAGAGGGTCGACACACTTGCGTTTACTTCGTCGGTTAATTTCTAAACTTAGTCAGTTGAAAGTTCGATTTCATTTTTTTCGTTGAAGTCTTAGGATTGTGATAATCACTATGTAGAGTTCTCAAGCTCACACTTCGTGGAGTTTAGATCCCCAATTTATGAAGTTAGGCCCCCATACGGTGGAGTCTTAAGGCTCTTACTTTGTGAGTTTTTACTTTCCTTTGATTGATCATCTTTGTTCATTCTCATGTGTTGTATATTTTTATATACATCAATGAGAAATCACATGTGCTGTATATTTTTATATACATCGATGTTGATCATCTTTGTTCGATCTCATGTGTTGTATATATTTATATACATCGATGTTGATCATCTTTGTTTGTTCTCATGTGTTGTATAATTCTATATACATCGATGAGTGATCACATGTGTTGTATATTTTTATATATATCGATGTTGATCATCTTTGTTCGATCTCATGTGTTGTATATTTTTATATACATCGATGTTGATCATCTTTGTTTGTTCTCATGTGTTGTATATTTTTATATACATCGATGTTGATCATCTTTGTTCGATCTCATGTGTTGTGTATTTTTATATACATCGATGAGAGAACGCATGTGTTGTATATTTTTATATACATCGATGTTGATCATCTTTGTTCAGTCTCATGTGTTGTATATTTTTATATACATCGATGTTGATCATCTTTGTTCGATCACATGTGCTGTATATTTTTATATACATCGATGTTGATCATCTTTGTTTACTTGTGTGTTGTATATTTTTATATACATCGATGAGAGATCACATGTGTTGTATATTTTTATATACATCGATGTTGATCATATTTGTTTGTTCCTAGGCGACATTATCTTTAAATACGTCAGTGTAGATCATTATAGATTGGTATGCTCATACATATTGTAGTTTGAGTGTCATTCTGTTTATAATTTTTGTAGATTTCTTTGTGTGATTTCTAGAACTTATGTGATTCGAGTTTTTTAAATTATCTCGAGTCTTCTTTTGAAGAATGATAAGCTATATTTTACTTATCTATCTTAGTCTCTTGTTTTCAGATTTCGAATTTGTGATCTCCAGGCTCTCATACATATAGTTAATAATTATTCCAATTTGTTTTGTTAATATTATGGAACCAAGTTTTCGAGATCATAAACCTACCGGTTTGACCTCAATCTACTTGGTAACATCCTTATGAATTTGAAAACCAAAAAATTTCGAGTTTTGTGAAATTCTTCCGACTTCTACCATTTATCATGTTTACATGATTTAGAAGTTATTCGTGAAATATTAGAGGATGTGCTAATATTTCAAATTTGAGATTTTGGGGTTTATTGGAAACTTAAAAGTTCCCATTTATTTGTTTTTGAAATGTTAGAGAACGTGCTAATATTTCCTATTTAGAGTGTATAACAAGGAATTTTATTTCATGATCTTGTTTCCCCCAACGAGGTCACTTATCCTTTTCAATTTAAGGATATTTTGTAAGGTAGAATACTTTTAAGGAGATTCTAAGTGATAAAATTTTCTAGCGAAATCTTTATTGGGAATATTCAACGATTTTGGGTAGTCGATATTTTCAAGTTTATTTTCAATGTTTAATTAGTTTATATTGAAAACGTAAGAGAATAGGTTTATAATTTATAAACATATCGAGCGTTAAATGAATTAATTAAATTTTATTAAAACGAGCTTACCGCGTAGTGGTAGTTCGTAATTTGGAGAAATGAACTTCAAATGAGTGTATGGAATCTAATAGAAGTCGGAATTCTTTGAAACAAGAATTATCCATACCTATTGGATTACTATTTTCTAATGAAAGAAAAATATTTGAATTTCATCTTGTAGACTTTGAGATATGACTAAACCAAGTTTTCAGAAAAATCGCGGTAAGGTAGTTCGCGATATAAATTTAAAGTTATTGAAATTGAGGTTTAGAGTCTGTAAAATTTGAGTAAGAAAATTCTAATTTCTTAAAGACACTTATGGAAAAAAATAAGTTAGTTTCTCGTATATATTCATGACTTTTATTTGAACATTATACGCATATAAACTTAAGTTATATAGTGATTTATAACTCAAAGTTAAAATTTTATTCGAAAGTGAATTTTGAGTTAGTCTATCTTTAAATAGATCTTGTTGATGATTGGTTGTTAATATATGGGTTTTTCCTTAAGTAATTGCAAGGATGCAATTTCTTTAAGGGGGAAGTCTGTAACAACCCGCATATTCAACAATAGTATAATTAAATATTTTATTTAAATATAACATCGTTAATCGTTAATCGACGTGTGTCCGAAATGTCACATTTTGCATAGGTTGAACTTGGACTCGATACCATTTCCATTGAGTCTAGATCATCGTTTATGACCTTTTTGACTATAAACATCAATACCTTTTGAGTTGGGCGATTTTGGTCTTTTTTATTTGGTATATGACCAAAATATCACTTTTTCATATGGACGAATTTGGACTCGAAACCACTTCCGTTGAGTTCAAAACGTCGTTTACATGTTCGAAAACTATAAGCTTTGATACGTTCCAAGTTTCGGAAATTTGAGACTTTGGGCTTAGGTTTGGGTTAGCCAACCTAGCCACCTTAAAACACCCCATAACTAGCCAATCCCTCTTCATTCACTTCCAAACCTTCAAGAGAAATAAAAATGGATAGCGGAAAGGGAAATTAAATTTCCCTTAACCAAGAGTTGCAATTAGGGATCCAATTCTTGTTGAAATCAAGTGCAAATCCAAGAAGAAGCATAGATAAGCCTCTTCTTCATCTACTCCAACTCTACTCCTCTTTAATTTCTGAAATTTCCTAAACTTAATTCCTAGGAAATCCGTTTATATGAGTTTAGGTTGGAGATAGCTGTATTGGAGGAGAGGTTGATTTTGCTTAGCTTTGGATTGATTTTTTGCTTCTAGCTAGCAAAGGTGAGTTCTTTAGTGAACTCACGTCTATGCCACAATCCTAGAGGCTTATAAAGTTTAATTTAGCTTCATTTTGATTTGTGTATATGCATATGAATTGGTTAGATAAATATACACTTTCCGGTTTACAAGTTTTAGTTTCATTAAATAGGAATTTCTCGTTTAGATTGTGCACACAATCGAATTCATATGCTACAAGTTGAATTGATGATCTTGTGAAGCCCCATTATCGCCATGACAAAGTCCTAAGTCTTCACAAGTCGCTAGAATCACTTTTGCATGCTTTGGTTTGAAATTTAGTTCACCTTTGAACTTATAATCAAAATCATTGCAATCTCATGTATACAAGTTTATGCATGTTTGTTTGTGTTCTTGAGTTGTTTCGAAGAGCTTATGAGGCCTTATTATCATCATGATCAAGTCCATTACCTCGGTAGTTCGCCGGTATCGATACATTTACGAATTGGCAAAATATTTCCAAACTAGTCAGCTGTGCAATTGACCAGTCGATTGGTCAAAAATGGACCGGTCGACTGGTCAAAAATGGACCAATCAACTGGTCTTGCTTCTAGTACCCTTTCAGGATAAGTTGACCAGTCGACTAGTCAAAAATGGACCAGTTGACTGGTCCTGCTGTTTTTCTGCAGTGGACCCGTGGAGACCATGGTTTACTGTTTAGGGCCATTTGAGCTCATTCACAGTCGAGTTTCAGCCCATTTCGACATTTTTTGTGACTTTTCTGCTTCTTTGCAGCACAAATTTCTGCAGCTCAATTTCTATGGACTTTCATTTGATTCGTGGTGAAGGATTTATAATCGATAGTCATGAGATTTAGTTTACGTTATTAAAACGTGAATTCATTGTTCGATCGTCATTTCGATTGCTATTTCACGAGATTTTCCACTTTCGAAACTACATAAAAGGGTTTCTAAATTATTTGTAGATACCAAATCTTTTACTAAATGGTTTTAAATTCTACTTTATTATATGAAGTTATTTTCCAAATTGTTTTAACATCTACTAGTATATGGTTTCATAAACCATTTTCTCGTTCGTATGAGAAATCTAATTAAATGCCTTAGTAAAAACAAGGACTACGACCCCTTGTGTTTACTTCGACGGTTAATTCTTGGACTCGTTCGATTGAACCATGTAGCAATGATCGTTTAATGTTTCTAGTGTAATATACAACTTGGTCATAAATATTCGAGTAGAGCAAGTGGTTATGGGACATGTAGCTCGACTCTTATACTTACTAGCTTGGTGTAGTTTATATTGTACTTGATCATTTCTGATCAATTCGACCTTAGGGTCACTTTGACGATCTTCTGATCATTCTATTGAATTTTGGTTCATTTGATTATATCAACGACCTTCAGGTCATTTTGTATCAGCGCGATACGCAATATAATATTTCATATCTTCATGTAGGAATGATGGGAGACATCATTTCTCATGAATACTCATTTGTTGAGATCGTTTTTTCTATTTTCATGTAGATTTGATGGGCAACATCATTTCTCATGAATATTCATTTGGTGATATCGAATTATCTATTTTCATGTAGATTAGATGGGCGACGTCATTTCTCATGAATATTCTCGTATTAATATTAATTTATCAATATCAGTTTCCTTGATATTGTGATATCTTTTATATATCTTTGAGATTTTCTTTGACATATTTTATGGACATTTGTGAGACATCACATTCACTTGTGATCATTGTTTATATTGCTCTTATGTCATTATTTGTTTATCTCTCTTTTTCTATCTCAGTTTATTATGATGAGTATAACAAGATTGATCCGTTTATTGTTTATTCTTATAAATAATAGTCGGGTCAGACTGATTATTGTAGGTGCCTCTCCTTGTTTGTAGCATGATCTAGTCTTCCATGTGGTTAACCGCTTTTGTTTAAGTAGTTTTATCTTTCATGTATTTGAGATTGTGACTCTTATGTGTACATATTCTTTTGTGTTGTACATGTATATATTATTTTATGGTATAGTGGATCTTGCGTGACCACTTATATTATGTCCACCACTCTTGTAGTATTATTCATATCTATTTTCGCCTTAATGATATGAATATCCATGTCTAACTCTGATTTTATTGTTATGTATTTTATATTGCTTTCCGAATTATATATAGCCACTATGTAGTAGATTTGAACTTGATTTAGATGTGTCGGATTTCCTCATGAGATTTTAAAAAGTTAGACCACATTATCCGACATATTTAACACTCGTTCAAAGCTAATATACAGATGGTCGCTCTTCAACAGCCTTATTCTTCGGGTTAATTGACACCATTGCTTGCAATGGCCTTCGCTAACGCTTGTATAGAGTTGGGGCGTTACAATAACAACTTACATTTTATGTATCAAAGGATCGTAAAATATTTTTGTTTAATTCCCTGAGGGTTAGATCATTCTTATACTTGAATATGTTGATTATGGGGATGTGGGACATGTCCATAATTTTTATCAATTTTATTTATCACCATTTTTCCCCTATTAGTTTTGTACATGGAATAACTTTTGGACTGGGAACGAATCAGGTGCTGAGATCGATTTCATTGGAAAGGAAATAATATTTTTTAATTTCATAGAGTGGTTAGATTAAAGATTTGGTTCAGCTGTTTGGGAGAAATCGCTATTTTAGTGCTACACAATTTCTGAGCAGGTTAACTAGTCATTAATGAGTTGATTTGGTGTGGCCCATTAGTGTGCTGGTTGGAAGCTATAAATAGGGGGTTAGAGGCATGGAGAATGGTTTACTTTCTTCATTCCCTTATTTGGTTGAGCTCGTGGTCCTCCTTGCTCAATCAAATACATCTTTCCTTCATTAAAATCTTAGATTTACGTTGGAAGATTGAAGATCTACATCAAAGATGGCTAGATCTACATCAAAAGAAGAAAGATTGCATCAAATTGAGGGATTTGAAGATCGTTCTTCGCTGTCCGGATTAGAGATTAGTTGATTTCAAGCTAATTTGAAGATTTGGTGAGTGATAAGCATCTCTCACATGGATTCAATCAAGTATATGGGTTGTTTGATCTTATTTTTCATCATTTCAATTTGTTTTCACCTAGATCTACATCATGGTAAGTATATTTTCATTTTAATCACTGTAAGATCTAATTTAGCAACTTAAATCGGTAATTCTTATGTTAATTCATATGTATATGTAAGTTTAGATCCATTTGTTAATTCATTCATCGTTTTATCACGATTTGGTGAATTCATTTAGTTATATGATGATTTATTATTGTGCTAATGTATGTTGATGATTTCTATTGATTTTGGGTCGAAAATTGATTGATTTGAATGATTTGTTTGCATTGATATCGTCGTTTAGTGATGGATTGGTTGAGAATGGAGATAGATTAGTCAAATCCGAAGTCGGGTTGTTTGGCGTGTGGTGCAAGAAATGATGGGTCGTTCGTGGTCGAGTCATCCCATAAAGCTCGGTCGTTTGGCTTATTGCCCAGGAAATGGTGGATTAGCTAAGTTTTTGGGTCGTTGAAGTCTCTGGGTCATTGGAAAATGATGGATTGGAAGGGCATGATTGGCTCATTCAAGATGTGATGAACTGGGTCCTTTATGACTTGATGATTCAGGTCATTTATGACCTGATGAGTCGGATCGTTTTTGACCTAATGAGTCGGGTCGTTTATGACCGGATGAGTCGGGTTGTTCAGAGACCTGATGAGTCGGGTCGTTCAGAGACCTATTGAGTCGGGCCATTTTTTATAGATCAGGAAGAAGATACTACAGTGTTTAACAAACGCTGTGGATGGGAATTTAAGCGCTATGGTATGTTCTTCATAGCGGAAAGGCTGAAGAGCAATGGACTGAATGTCGACCAAAAGTGATGATTATTTTGGTTCGAGAATGGACGTGGCTTCAAAGTGATTTCAGGGAGGAATATTCAAAGTGATATGAAGTGTCCGTTGATCGGCAAAATGCAATGAATATGTAGACGACGCAAGTGTGTTTTGAGCTCATGGAAAATGGCTGCTTAAGGGTTGTAACAGCCCGCATTTTATGTATCGAAAGATTGTAAAATAATTTTATTTCATTCTCTGAGGGTTGGATCATTATCATCTTTTAATATGTTGCTTATGGGGATGTGTGACCTGTCCATAATTTTTACCGATTTTGTTTGTTTCCATTTTGCCTCCGTCAACCTTGTATAGGGCATAACTTTTGACTCGGGTCGAATCAGAGGGTGAGACCTGTGCCATTGGAATGGAACTGATGATTGCCTTTCCGTAGAGTGGTTACATTAAAGTTTTGGCTCAACGGTTTGGGAGAAATCGCTGTTTTAAGGTTTTACAGTTGGCTATTTAGGTTTTGGAGCCTTGGTGGAATCGTATAAATAGGGGGTGAGAGTGGAGGGAAAAGGTTTACTTTCCCATTCTCTCATTTGGAGGAATTGATCTCCTTCTTACTCTAACACGTTTCCACCATTAAAAATCCAAATCTAAGGAGGGAAATCATAGATCTACACCACTGGAGGCTAGATCTACATCATTTCCAGCAAGGATTCATTAAATCGAAGGGCTAGGAGCTATCTCTTCACTGTCCGGAATTCTATTTCATCATTTTGCTTTGTTTTGGATAATTGTGAGTGGTTTACATCTCTCACATGAATGCAATGAAGTATATGAGTGTTTATCCATGTTTCTCATCGAATTAGAATTTTTCCCATAGATTTACACCATTACATGTCCATTTTCATATGCATCACCCTATGATCTAATCTAACAAGTTTTACTTGATAATTTCATGTCATATTACATGTTTATGTTAGTTATATCTCTCATTTTGATCATATGTTCATTTTAATGGTTTTTGGTGAGATTTGCATCATTTTTGTGGTAATCGTCATATTCATGTGGTTAGTAATGTTATGATATGTTTATGATTGTGTTTGATGATGTTGGTTGAGTTGGTTTCGTCGGATTCGTTGTTTGGCGAAGTTTTGGTCGAAATCGGAGTTGAATTGCAATATGCAGGAATTGGCTCGGCCATAGATTGAATCGGCCAGAAATTGGCTCAGTTAGGAATTGGCTCGACCATAGGTTGAAGGCCAGGAGTTGACTCGGCCATAGGTTGAATCGGCCAGAAGTTGGATTGAAACGAAGTTGGATCGGACAGGAGTGGATCGAATCGGGCCATAAGAGGATCGGGTCGGTCTCATGTCCTGTCACAGAGAACAAGTTAGATTGGATCGGTCCTCTTGGTTCGGATCGATCATTTAGGGGAATTGAATCAGTTATCTTGGTTCGGATCGGTCATCTTTGATCGGGTCGGCCTAGTTTTAGTCGAGTCGGTCCGAAAGGGGGCGGATCGGTCATGTTTTTAGCAGCGCTTTTAAACGATGTGGTTGATAGTGATGATGCTATGGTTGTTTCCAACAGGGTTATTTTCTGAAAAAGTACGTTTTTTGGGTACGACCCAGATTTAATGAAAAGGTTTGAAAAAAAATATTTTTCGGGGGAAACTCCCCCGAACCCTAGCCGCAGCGCAGTGGTGCAATTGGCTCGGTGATGACGAGACTTTGACGTAAATACAAGTAGGAAGGTTCGAGGGGTTGAATATGTTCGTTGATCACGGTGGAACAACGAATGAGGTGGCAACTCAAAGGTTGTGAGTTGGTGGATAATGGTTGCTCAAGAAGGTTGCTTGAGCTATGAAACATCGTCATGGTTGGATGACTAGAGATGCGAAGGCCGAGAACTCATCGTTGTCGTAAGTTCTAGCAGGCTCAAAGCAGGGGTACAATGGGGGCACCTAATAGACTGGAAGGTTGCTGGTCGATTACCTTGGGTATCGTTGAAAGGCCTAGTTGTCAAGGTTGGACATTGTCAAGGTTAGACATATGGAGTTTATGTTAGAACTGGGGTTACCATTAGCCCTTGACATATGGCAAGGTTGGCCGTCATACGATTAACGGTGGTTTTGTAGCAGGATCCGCGGTGATAGCTAGAGTCAGTCATGGAAAATAGCCAAAAGTTTGGGAAGAGTACTTGAGGAATGTTAAACTCGATTAGGGTTGTCAACGTGAGACCTAGGTAATATGGATGCTATGAATGTTATCAATGGTTGTTCTGGTTCCCATGTATGAATTGTTATTCCTTTGGTTGAATAGATTGTAAAAGCTATCACTGTTCGATGTTGGGAAGATAAGGTTGAGTTCTTCCCTAGTGTCGTGGGTAGATTAGTATGTTTATTTATCCCTTCTCATACATTTTATTATTGAAGTTTGTTAGTTGTTTTATCGCTCAGTAAGACTGTTGTCTGACTCAAGGTTTTATGTTTCCTCTTATTACCTTGGGCTGTTCAACCGGTTTTGGATGGGTAGACTAAATAACAGGTGACAGGTAATGCTTTAGTGAGGATGATGATGTTGATCGATGATGAGCAGGAGGATCACGTACCAGTTTTACTACTATCTAATAATTAGATTTCCGAGTTTTACTTTTCTGAGTGATATAGTGAGGCAACTTAGTATAAACACTATTTCCAAGTTTATGGATGTTACTTTCTAGCTGTATGAAAGTCCAGTGTTTCTGCTTCACTATTACTACTGTTGTATATGTTTTATTATATTTTATCCTTGCGCTGTGAGTTTACGACAGATTCTGCTTGCGTTTACCTACTATGATGATCGTCCATGACTGCCTAGCACACCCTTCAGCGCATTATTCCTCTTGTATAGTGCAGGGTTATGGACAGTCGTCACATTTGGTATAAGAGCTCTGGTCAACGATTTTTGACCAAAGTTCAAGGACGTAATCACGTATGAGAGACGTACTTGTAGATTTTAATTGGATGCTTACTATACATATTAACGTATATATGTTTTCCTTTAGTAGTTTTTCTTGAAGGTGGCTAATTATTCTAAATTACAGATTTAGAATGAGTAGACGAGAAACAAGACACGCTGCTAGGGGAGCCAATACTGGAGGGGGAAATGGCGGTTAACCTAATTACCCGGCCATGTTTGAAGCCATGGCAGAAGCAATCATGCGAAGGGCACCCGCTCCAGTGGCAGCAATGGTAGATGTTGGTGTGCGAGTTCCTAGAGTAGTAGATTTTGCAAAGCTGTGCAAGGACTTTACATCTCTAGGGGGAAAACCATTCAAGGGAACTGAACCAGCTGAAGAGGTTCAGAGGTGGATGGATTCATGTGTTCGAACCTTTGGAGACTTGGGTATTGAGGATGCAATAAAGAGAAAGCTTGCATCAAGGCAACTACAAGGCAGGGCTATGAAATGGTGGAATTCTGTTACACTTAAGACTCCAGAGGAAGAAATTTCATGGGAGCAATTCCAAGCTAAGTTTGAAGCAAAGTTTATCTCTACTGCTCAGAAGTCTGTTCTCTTCAAGAAGTTTGTAGAGTTGAAGCAGAATGGCAGATCAGTTCTTGACTACATTTCTGATTTTGAGGCTTTGTCTAGATATGCTCATTTAAACATTGATACACCCTATCAGAAGAACTAGAAGTTTGTCTTGGGTTTGGATGCTTATATCGGAAGGTCGTTAGTGGACCATCTTGATGATTCATTTGAGAAGATTGTGGAAAAAGCTATTTGCCATGAGAGCTTGTTTCCCAAGGAAGTAAATGTTATCGCTGCAACCAAGGAAGCTTAGAAACCACAGCAAGGTGGTAATAATAAAAATAGGAAGCATCAATAACAGAAAGGAATGGATGGCCAAAAGAAACCCAAGAGTGAGGTGGTTTTCTTTAATTGCCAGAAGAAAGGTCATTTTGCTAATGAGTGCAAGAATCCCAAAGCTGAGAAGAAGTGCTTCAAATGTGGGAAGCCTGGGCATGAGAAGAAAGATTGTCCAGAATCAGCTAAGGGCAAGCAGGTTGTGAGGGAATATGCTTTGGATGTTGTGCCAACTTCTTCAAGAGCTCCTACTGCAGAGGAGAAGGGAAAGGGTGTTATGGTGCAAGGTACTCTTTCTGTTAATGGTGTTTCATTTCGTGTGCTTTTCGATATAGGAGCATCACATTCTTTCATTTGCAATGAGCTTGTGTGTCTCTTGGGTTTGGAACCTGAGATTTGTGATAGAACCTTCCTAGTGACTAATCCAATTGGGGGTTCATCAAATCTTTGCATGATATGTCATGGTCTAGTGTTGTCGAGTCATGGTTGCTCTTTTGTGTGTGATTGCTTTGTTCTTAACTTTGCTGGGGTTGGGATCATCTTGGGCATGGATTGGCTCATGAGGTATGCGGCCAGAGTGAATTGCGAGAAGCTAGAGGTGAGGGTAGGGGATGTTGAAGGGCGAAAGGTGTTGATTAGATGTAAGCGCGAAGACGGGGTCTTCGTTAGTTATCTATATTCACTTTGGATTCCACAAGAAGACCTGTCATTAGTGCTGATCGCTAAGGAGAATGTAGATGTCTTTGACGAGGTTAATGGGTTTCCGCCGCATCGTGAGATCGAGTTTAGGATCGATTTGGTCGAAGGTGCTAGACCAATCGTTATGCCCCTTAGGCGGATGGTGCCCAAGGAACATCGAGAGTTAGAGGTGAAAGTTCGTAACCTTTTGGAAAAGGGTTCATTCGAAGGAGTGTTTTCGAGTGGGGTGCACCAATCGTATTTGCAACCAAGGCAGATGGCTCGTTAATATTGTGTGTAGACTATCGTGAGCTGAACAAGGTGAGTAAGAAGAACAAGTATCCATTGCCAAGGATAGATGACTTATTCGATCAGCTTCACGAAGCCAAAGTGTTTTCTCAGATGGATTTGGCAATGGGATTTCACCAGTTGAGGGTGGCTAAGGATAGTGTGCCAAATACTGCTTTTAGGACACCATCCGGTTTCTTCGAATGGTTGGTGATGCCATTCGGGTTGACTAACGCACCAACGTATTTTGTAGATCTTATGAATAGAGTATTCAGAGACCATTTGAACAAGTTTGTGCTTGTATTCGTGGATGATATTCTGGTTTACTCCAGAAATGAGGGAGAATATAAGACGCACTTGAGAGTTGTGTTAGAGATCTTGCAGAAGCATCAGCTTAAGGCTAAGTTCTCAAAGTGTCACTTCTGGAAGGATGAAGTGAGGTTCTTAGTTCATGTAGTTTCTGGAAAAGGGATAACGGTTGACCCCGCTAAAGCTGCAGCAACCCAAGACTGGGATTAACCTAAGAATGCGACGGATGTTCAGAGTTTGCCTGGGTTGGCAGGATATTACCGACGGTTTATTAAGGATTTCTCTAAAGTAGCTGCACCGTTGACATGATTGATGAAGAAGAACCAAGCGTTCACAATGGGATGCAAAGTGTTAACAAGCATTTGAAACCCTGAAGGAGAGATTGATGAGTGCACCTGTGTTGACCATTCCAAGTGGGAATGAAGAGATGGTGGTATATATCGATGCATGTGGAAGTGGACTTGGAGCAGTACTAATGCAGAATGATAAAGTTGTGGCTTATGCAAATCGACATCTAAAGCCGCATGAGAAGAATTACCCAACTCATGATTTGGAGTTGGTGGCGATTGTATTTGCTCTGAAGATGTGGAGACACTACCTGTTGGGAGTTTGATTCAAGTTGTTTACGGATCACAATTCGTTAAAGTATCGTTTCTCCCAAAAGGATTTGAATCTTCAGCAGCAAAGATGGTAAGAGTTTCTGGCGTCAAATGATTTTGGCATAGCCTATATTCCGGGCAAGGGTAACGCAGTTGCATATGCGTTAAGCCGAAGAAACACAAGTTTGGGAGCAATGTTTTTGGAATGGAAGAGCCTAGAGTACTTGGCAAGGTTCGATTTTAGGCTACGGTGTGAGTTGGAACTTGAAATGTTGGCAAGCATGTCGATATAACCTACTCTTATCGAAAGGATTGGCGAGAGCCAAAAGAAAGATGCGAAGCTTGTCGAGTTCATTCGGAAACTGGAACCAGAAGATAAAGAGTTCGAGGTTTATCGAGAAGGTTGGCTTCGAAAGCAAGGGCGATTAGTTGTTCCTGATATCGACGAATTGAGGGATCAGGTTCTGAGAGAATGTCATCACTCAAAGCTGACGATTAACCCGGTGGAAATAAGATGTATCAGGACATGAAGAGAGTCTATTACTGGGAAGGGATGAAGCGAGATATTGGAAAGTTCATTTCCAAGTGTATGAACTGTTAGTTGGTGAAAGTTGAACAGAAGAAGTCGAGCGGTTTGCTTCAACCATTGGAAGTTCCTATGTGGAAGTGGGAGCAAGTATCGATGGATTTTATCGATGGATACCTAGAACCAAGGCAGGAAACGAAGGGATTTGGGTTATCGTGGATCGTTTGACCAAAAGTGCAAGATTTATTCCTGTCAAGTCGACTAGGATGGCATCGAAATTGGCTGAACTTTATGTGAAATGGATAGTTCGATTCCATGGTGTCTCAATGAGTATAGTGAGTGACCGAGATCCATTATTCACGAGTGCATTTTTGAAAAGTCTATAAGAAGCTTTGGAAATCGAGTTGTGCTTGAGTACAACATATCATCCCCAAACAGAAGGTCAGATCGAGAGAGTCAATCGAGTTTTCGAAGATCTCCTGAGGGCTTGTGGGTTAGACTTCGGAGGATCATGGGAAGACCAACTACATCTAGTTGAGTTTGCGTATAATAATAGCTACAAGTCTAGCATTTGGATGGCACCATACGAAGCATTGTATGGAAGGCCATGCAATTCTCCAGCATCTTGGTTAGAAGCTGGAGATAAGTTAGTATTTGGGCCTGAGATGATTAGAGAGACCTCGGATTGTATCGAGATAGTTCGGCAACGAATGAAGGCAACCCAGGATCGCCAGAAGAGTTACACCGACAAGCGTCGTAAGGACTTGGAATTCGATGTGGGCGATATGGTTTTCGTGAAAGCTTCGTCGTTGAAGCACATGATTAGATTTGGTAAGAAAGGAAAGTTAGCTCCAAGGTTTGTTGGATCATTTCTGATAATCGAGCGAATTGGAAAGCTCGCGTATAGATTGGAGTTACCCGAGAAGATGTCGAGTATGCATAATGTGTTCCATGTGTCGTTTCTACGGAAGTTCATGCGTGATTCGAATGTGGTGGTATCTCCAGAGTAGTACGAAGACTTAGAAGTAGAGACTGTAGTTTCGAGACCTCGTAAGCCACTTCGTGTTGTGGGGAATGACACGAAATAGCTTAGGAGGAAGACGGTTAAGCTAGTCATGGTACAATGGAGTGAGGATGGAGACGATTGTACGTGGGAGGCGGAAGAGAGTATGAGAGCGACTCATCCAGAACTCTTCGTCGGTAGGACCCTTTGATATCGTATCTTCGTTATATCGTTGTATCTTGTTGTTGATTGTTAGAATTCCTCAAGCTAGGATAAGGCTATGGATGCATGGCTTGATGGTTGCTAGTTTGGATGATATAATTGGCTTTTCATGGATGATAGGCATGCGGAATCATTGTGATTACTTGTGTTTGTTCGAAATTTCAGGGGCGAAATTCTTAAGAGGGGAGAATGTAACAACCCGCATTTTATGTATCGAAAGATTGTAAAATATTTTTATTTCATTCTCTGAGGGTTGGATCATTCTCATCTTTTAATATGATGCTTATGGGGATGTGAGACATGCCCATAATTTTTACTGATTTTGTTTGTGACCATTTTGACCCTATCAGCCTTGTACAGGGAATAACTTTTGACTCGGGTTGAATCAGAGGGTGAGACCTGTGCCGTTGGAAAGGAATTGATGATTGCCTTTCCATAGAGTGGTTACATTAAAGATTTGGCTCAGCGGTTTGGGAGAAATCGCTGTTTTAAGGTTTTACAGTTGGCTATTCAGGTTTTGGAGCCTTGGTGGAATCCTATAAATAGGGGGTGAGAGTGGAGGAAAAGGTTTACTTTCCCATTCTCTCATTTGGAGGCAATGATCTCCTTCTTCCTCTAACACATTTCCACCATTAAAAATCCAAATCTAAGGAGGGAAATCATAGATCTACACTATTAGAGGCTAGATCTACATCATTTCAAGCAAGGATTCATCAAATCGAAGGGCTAGGAGCTATCTCTTCGCTGTCCGGAATTTATTTCATCATTTTTCTTTGTTTTGGATAATTTGTGAGTGATTTACGTCTCTTACATGACTGTAGTGAAGTATATGAGTGTTTATGCATGTTTCTCATCAAATTGGAATGTTTTGCCATTGATTTACACCATTACATGTCCATTTTCATATGCATCACCCCATGATCTAATCTAACAAGTTTTACTCGTTAATTTCATGTCATATTACATGATTATGTTAGTTAGATCTCTCATTTTGATTATATGTTCATTTTAATGGTTTTTGGTGAGATTTACATCATATTTGTGGTAATCTTCATATTCATGTGGTTAGTAATGTTATGATATGTTTACGATTGTGTTTGAAGATTTTGATTGAGTTGGTTTCATCGGATTCTTCGTTCGGAGAAGTTTTGGTCGAAATCAGAGTTGAATTGCAATATACAGGAATTGGCTCGACCATAGATTGAATCGGCCAGAAATTGGCTCGGTCAGGAATTGGCTCAGCCATAGGTTGAATCAGCCAAGAGTTAACTTGGCCATAGATTGAATCGGCCAGAAGTTGGATTGAGACAAAGTTGGATTGGATAGGGGTGGATCGGATCGGGCCATAAGTGGATCAGGTCGGTCTCGTGTCCTATCAAAGAGAACAAGTCAGATTGGATTGGCCATCTTGGTTCGGATCGGTCATTTAGGGGGATTGAATCGGTTATCTAGGTTTGGATCGGTCTTCTTGGATCAGATCGGCCTAGTTTGAATCGGGTCGGTCTGAAAGGGGGCGGATCGGCCATGTTTTTAGCAGCGCTTTTAAACGTTGTGGTTGATAGTGATGATGCTATGGTTTATTTTCAATAGGGTTATTTTCTAAAAAAGAACGTTTTTCGGGTATGACTTAGATTTGGAGAAATGGTTTGAAAAAAAAAATTCGGGGTCAACCCCCCCGAAACCTAGCCGCAGCAAAGTGGTGTAGTTGGATCGGTGATGATGTGACTTCGAAGTAAATTCAAGTAGGAAGGTTCGAAGTGTTGAATATGTTCGTTGATCAAGGTGGAACAACGAATGAGGTGGCAACTCAAAGGTTGTGAGTTTGTAGATAATGGTTGCTCAAGAAGGCTGCTTGAGCTATGAAACTTCATCAAGGTTGGATGACTAGAGATGCGAAGGCCGAGAAGTCATCGTTGTCGTAAGTTCTAGCAGGCTCAAAGCATGGGTACAATGGGGCACCCAATAGACTGGAAGGTTGCTGGTCGAGTACCTTGGGTATTGTTGAAAGTCCTAGTTGTCAAGGTTGGACATTGTAAAGGTTGAACATATGGAGTTTATGCTAGAACTGGGGTTACCATTAGCCCTTGACATATGGCAAGGTTGGCCGTCATACGATTAACGGTGGTTTCAAAGTAGGGTCGGCGGTGATAGCCATAGTCAGTCATGGATGATTGGTTGTTCTGTTTGTACTATCTCATATAGATTATCCAAAGTCGAGGGAGATGTTCTTTGAGTGCTCAACTGATATTGGTTTAGGCCTCTGGGAAGAGTACTTGGGGAATGTTAAACTCGATTAGGGTTGTCTACGTGAGACCTAGGTAATCTGGATGCTATGAATGTTATCAATGGTTGTTCTGGTTCTCATGTATGAATTGTTGTTCCTTTGGTTGAATAGATTGTAAAGGCTATCACTGTCCGATGTGGGGAAGATAAGGTTGAGTTCTTCTCTGGTGTCGTGGGTAGGTTAGTATGTTTATCTATACCTTCTCATACACTTTATTGTTGAAGTTTGTTAGCTGTTTTATCGCTTACTAAGACTGTTGTTTGACTCAAGGTTTTATGTTTCCTCTTATTACCTTGGGTTGTTCAACCGGTTTTGGATGGGCTGACTAAGTAACAGGTGACAGGTAATGCTTTAGTGAAGACGTCGATGCTGATCGATGACGAGCAGGAGGCTCACGTACCAATTTTACTACTATCTAATAATTGGATTTCCGTTGTTTGCTTTTCTAAGTGATGTAGTGAGGCAACCTTGTATAAACACTATTTCCAAGTTTGTGGAGGTTACTTTCTAGTTGTATGAAAGTCCAGTGTTTCTGCTTCACTATTACTACCTATTGTATATGTTCTATTATATTTTATCTCTACGCTGTGAGTTTACGACAGATTCCGCTTGTATTTACCTACTATGATGATCGTCCATGACTGCCTGGCACACCCTTCAGCGCATTATTCCTCTTGTATAGTGCGCGGGTTATGGGTGGTCATCACAAGGGTGTTCGAGCTTATAGAGAGTCGTTGGTGGTAAGGACTAGAGCTATGGAGGCCGAGGAATTATTGTTGTCATAGGTTCTAGCGGACTCAAAGCAGGGGTATAATAGGGACGCCTAAAAGCCGGTCGAATGGTAGAGTACCCTGATCCTAGAGATACAATTCACGATGGTGTATGGAATGTGACGGCCGCCCATAACTCACGAACTTAACAAGGGGAATAATGCGCTGATAAGTGTGCTAGGCAGCTATGGACAATCATCAAGGAAAGGTAAGTACAAGCGAAACCTGCCGTATAACTCACAACACAAGGATGAAATATAATAGAACATATACAACAGCAAGTAGTAGTGAAGCATTATTGCGCAAAATTATAAACTTTCATATCATAAAAAGGATATCCATAGTACCACAGGAATACATCATCAAATTCTGTACAAAAAGCCTCACTATTATCACTTAAAGTATCATATCAACCATAACAACGGAAACATATAATAACATGTAGGAGATAATACGTCAGCCTCCTTCTCGTCATCGCTCTACAACATCGTCCTCGTCAAGATCTACTACCTGCTACTTAGTCTATGCCATAGCTCTTTAATTAATTGGGTAGTGTCTCAAAGCTCATACTTCAGTAGAAGTATGCAAGAGGAGAAGACACTGACCATCAAATAGCAAACAACAACGACCGTCTATAAATCATACTTTTTAAACGGAAATTAACCACCTAGATTACCTAATGCATATTCCTCATCGCATACTTAAAACATATAATAAAACATGTGAGACTATAGTATGATAAAAATAAAGGATTAATAAATATACTTCAAGAAACTGGAAAACAAATCTCACAAACGATCGTTACAAGATGAACGAGTAGGTAAATAAACTATATCTACTACCATCAATAAGCATTAACGAGTATAGTCGATTGTATAAATTTTTACCTTTCACAACACATAGGATAAAGATTGTATAACTGATTGTATGTGTGTGTACACACACGAATATATATATATATATATACACACACACACATACATATACATACATACATACATACATATACATAATAGCATATACAAACATTATATATGTAGTGTGTGTATGTGTGTGTGTGTAAGTATGTAAGACATGTGAATATGTGATTATGTGTTCGTTCTGTTTTACATTAATATGGGCAAACCATACTTAGCCATGCAGTCATGGAAAATTAAACACCAAGATTTTTAGTTTTCTATTGCTAAAACATTTTTTTCTTAGTTTTCTTTTGCCTGGAGAGAGCAACTTAAATTTTTGATATCAATGCACCTTGGTTCCAATTTTTTTTTTTTTTTTTTTTTTTTTTTTGTAAAATTAGTGATATATCAAAATTGACTAATTTGCTTCTGATCCCATTTCGAATATCCATTTTCAAAGTTTCAATCATGGCATTCAATATTTTCTTAACCTGTGCAGTTAAAGCATTTAGTGGTTCTATAGCGGTGGAGGTGCAAAAAGCTGTAGCGATGATAAAGCGGGGATATAGCGGATGTGTAAAAAGTTCATTAGATGTAAAAACATATATTTAAAATCAATTAATTATCATTCTCACATTATTTTTGCAAAAGAAACAAATAACAATTAATATTATACAACAAAGTCAAAGAATATCATGTTTTTGCACATTAGATTTGACGATTATTATAGATTTTTACCATATATAGCGCACAATTTCCTTAAATTAGATCTTTACACTAACTTTTTTTAGTTTGTTTTAGAAGAGAACAAGTCAAATCATCCTCTATATATTAATATTGCTAAAGCGGACGCTAAATAGCATTGATTTAGCGGGTATAGTGTAAAATTTCGAAGCTAAAAGCGGATCTACTATTCATCAGCTCTAAATAGAAATAGCGTAGCGATTGAAGAGTGCTATAGGCTATAGCAGGGATTTAGTGGGGCTTTAACTGCATAGATCTCAACATACAAGCACAATCCAGATGAAACAAAACACAACAATAATTCTCTTCACTAACTCTCCGAGGAAAATTTCTAAAAAGAAGCTTAATATTCTCTAAATATATACATATATCCAGTCATTGAAAATCGCATGAATTCTACTAACTAAAGAATCAAAATCATTCGAAATCAGAAAGGAAAAAGAACTGGATAGTTTACCTGAATGAACCATTACCACTTCTAACCCAAATGCTCCTGTCCTTTGGTTGACTACATTAAACCGAATCTAAGAAAAAATATTTCATGCTTCTGGCTAAGCCTCTGCATTAGCAAAATCCAAATACTTGGATAATAACCTGACTGGGTTACTTTCTAAAATATCAAAATTGGTTTACATTTAACCATTTAGTCAAAAACATTGTCTAACTCTCCCCTAAAGAACTATCCAATCATAAAACCTCAACAACAAAACTACCAAATAAAACCATTTAATTATCATATATGTAGACCATCCAGGATAGTATCAGGATATACTTTAACAAAAATAATTGGCAAAAATACTTGTATGTTGATGCCAGCTGATAATATCCACTGCTTATATAAATAATTAGCAAATCAATGAATATAATGACTTTGATAAAAGCCTTATACCTATGTTCTTAACATCGATTTCCCGGGATTAGCAACAACACTAGGATGAGCTTTTCCAGGGCCTGCAACTCCTCCACCACATGCAAGCATGTTTCCAAAAGAAACCATGCCGGGTGATAACATTCCTTAAAAACCAGGTCTATACATGGAAGTAGTTCGAACATTCATCATTCCCATGTTATTACCACTAGGCAGCATGTGTGACACCCCATGTCCGTTACTGTCACTCACAAAGAGAATGCATTAAGTTTCGTGAAGCGTTATAGGTAAACAGACACAGAATATTACAAGACATATATAATTAAGATAGCAGCTGAAATTCAAATTTTTATTTCAAACATAAATCATACATCATGGTCCAAAATACCATAAGTCACAAAAACCCTTACAACAATATAACTTCTGTCCTTTTCCATCGGTGTACATAAATACTTAAAAGAAGACAAAATTCCCCAAATAAAAGTGACAAAGCCATAGTAGAGATAAGAACTTGAGCCATACTTCGAAAGTAGCTCTAACAAGATGATATCCAAGTCCTGACAAAGCCTGAGTGTTTCCTCCCTGAGAACCTTGGGGGGGAGGGGGGACGGAAGAAAGAAGAGGAAACAAAAGGGTCAGACATAAAGTCTAGCAAGTCTAGTTACTTTTAGCAAGTAAATAAGTAAAAGTAGCGTGACAGGCATATAAAGTGGATAAGAGAGATCACTACATAAATGGCAAGTGTGACAAGCTAGACAGGATAAGGTGTATACGCTTCTCTAACGATTACTCGGCACTATTACTAGTATAACTAGAATGAGATGATCCCTTCCACTATAAGGTGGTAGACTTAGGCATACTTCCAAATGTATCCTAACTACTACCCTAATCGATCGGCTCCCTAATAAGCGTAGATACTCTGTGCCATCCCCACAGTAGGATGTATCACATCCTAAAGTGGCAACCCCTCGTTGAAACGCACAACCCCATATCTACAGGTGTCACGGTCGTCTTATCCCCTTCTGCCCGACTCATGCACGCACATAGCCCAGTCGGTTTGCGCGCCTACACAGTCGTCCACGTTTGGATCTCTTACAATCAGTCCAGTAAACGTGCCCCTTCTCCGACCTAATACGGAGTACATGTTTTGATATTTATTCTGGGTTACTGGATGAAACGGGTCCAACACAATATGATACAAGCTCTCCCCTTTGTCTTGTATCCCCCACTAGGTTTTCTTTGGCTATGTATACCACTAGATGTCTTTAATTACATAACCCTATTATTTCTACAAGTTATTCTTACCTTAAAAGGTGTCTTTAATTACATAACTTTTTTATTCCAACTGGTCATGTATACCACTAGGTGTCTTTAATTACATAACCTTATCGGGTTAAGTTTGTGGGCCTATATGTAAATATTACCCACCCCCTCCAGATTTTCTTAACCCATCCACTATCCAATTAATTTTACTTAACCCTAACTTTAGTTCATAATCATACAATGCCTATGGATTAGATTAGATTAAGTAGTCCAATTCATTACCATGTCCATTTATGTTTTATAATGGGCTAGACCTCCCACATTAGGCCTACAACTTGTGGATGCTGGATATGCCAGTCGGGCCCGGGTAATCTTATTCCACAGTTGGGCCTAACCTCGTGTCTTATCCCGATTTCGTATTTGCGCACTTAGACCTCTCACATTAGGTTCAACATGAGTGGCTGCTGGATATGCCGGTCGGGTCCGGGAAGACTTCCACCACTAATGCAACCTAACCTCATGTCGTAAGTGCAATTACAATTTCTAATTGTAATCCTAGGCATTCGTTATAAATTAATCAATTAATTAAACCTATGCCCTTATAGGTGTTAATGCCCATTTTACCTAACAATTTGAATTATATGTCCATTGATGTTTATATTCAAATTATGCCAATATTAAACTTTTCCCCCGTTCTTTAACTAGCGCACTCACAAAATTGGCAGCATGCCTAGGTTAGACAACAGCATAGTCATAAACGATAATAGGGAAAATAATAGGAATATAACCAAAGTGATTGTTTTAACATAACTTGGCATAAATAAAAACTAGCATAGTGATAAGGTGGACATATAAGCATAAAACTGATGAGCTTGTGGCAGTCAATTGATTCTAACATAACTATGATGTCACAACAAGCATAATAATATCTGAATTAACAATTTAGATGTCCAACTGGTTTAGATCTAATATGATAGGCACAAGGTGATAAATTAGATCACATAATTCAGATCCAATGGTTAAAATTAGATCTAACACAATTATGGTCAAGATCCAAATCATAGAATGTCATAGGAGTTACAATAGATCTAACAAGATTGAGATTTAGATCAATAGTTAAAATAGATCTAGCACAAATCATAGAATTCCACAAAGGGTTACAATAGATCCAACAAGATAGAGATTCAGATCCAAATCTAACCAATTCAGAATGTCATATGTTCATGATTTGCAATGGATCTGATATAATTTATGCATATGAACAAATCCAAGTCATAGTCGTGTCATATTCACTTTTAAATATTCAAACCTAAAAGCAACTAGGAACTCACAGTGTTAGGATTAGAAAATAGAAGAAGAATGGATCTTGAATCTCTAGATTCAATTTGCAAAGCTGATAGTTGTAGGAGATTAATGGATCTAGTTCAGTTCAGACACCGACAGAGTTTGGCCACCATGAATTCTTAATGAAGAAAACAAGAGAAATGAACACGTATATATAGCTGTTAGACCTCCTGAAATCGACTTCCACATCAGCCCTAGGGGTGTCTACACCCCTATGGGTGGGTCGACCCCGGTGTCGACACCCCTTTGGGGGATCGACCCCCTAGAGTGGGAAATTTTCCGCCTTCTGCCGTTTTGATTTTTGAATGATCCTGGATAAGGTGCTGACTCATATCTGACTCCTACATGACTTATATGTATATATATTCTTTCTACGCATATACAAACTTAAAACCCTCATAACTTCTTCACACGGTGTCCTTTTTTCGCAAATCAAATGTCTATCTTGACCAGAATTTCGAGACGGACGTAATGACACAGTCCGTTTTCCTTAGTTTTGAATATTAAATAAATTATTATTTAATTTATCCTCTTTTAGTATCATTAGAAATTCGGGGTGTTACATTCTCCCCTACTCAAAGGAGATCGTCCCCGAAATCTCTAAGTTGAGAAGAATGCATATCCTACAATCCATCACCCATCTACTCATCCATCAATCACTGGCATCCATTGTCCTTAAAGTTTTATAATGCTTATATGAATATATGCAGAGGTGTGTATGTATATGTCCCAACACTAATGCAAAAGATCAGGCGGTCTACTGATTCAGTTGACCTCCTTAATGCAATGTATGTTAGTGCCATGAATCCAATATGTATGCAAACAAACTTATTACAACATGTAAGTTCTACATATGTGCACACTCATTCATCCAAGTGCAACATCCATATGATAATACATCCATTTCCATCCATAAAAGAAAAGAATATGCACACACATCCATATGCAGTATGAGAGTGATTGAGCCAATCTAGTACCTAATGTGCGTGTATATGCATCCACAGGCAACCACTAGCAAACACTTGCATCCATCAAACATAATATGTCTCAAACACATGTTTACATCTATAGGATTCCTATCTAAAGGTCAAAAATATTATGGATAAGATATGTTCAAATGATAGAAACAAGCACAGATAAGACTTTGGAAAAAGGAGTTACGAACAAACCCTCAAAAAGAAAAGGGTACGAAGCACGAATCTTGTATTTGGTCTCCCAAGTCGTATCCTCTGGGTTATCTCCCCATTGAATCTTTAGCAACTTGATCTCTTTAATGCGTAGCCTCTTAACTTCTGATCGAAGGATACGGGAAGGAACCCGTCTGACTGTCGCCTCCCGTTCCGCTTCTACCTCTTCCAATACACTCGACTCAACAACTTTTGCGGTGTCATGCAGGCTCTTTCGCAGATGAGAAACGTGGAAAACATCATGAACACCGGATAGATTTTCTGGGAGCTTTACTCTATAGACCATTTAGCCAATCCTCTCGGTTATGGGAAATGGTCCCACAAACCTAATGCCAACTTGCCTGCCGATCCGAAGTGAATCACATTCCTCAAAGGTGATACTTTGATAAAAACTAAGTCTCCCACTTCAAACTCGATGTCAGTCCTTCTCTTGTCTGCATAGGACTTCTGCCTATCTGGAGCTGTCTTCATCCGCCGTCGAATGAGGTCATTCTTTTCGGACGTTTCCCTAACCATATCTGGTCCAAGCAATAATCTTTCCGTAGATTCCCAAAAACAAGTTGGTGATCTACATGGTCGTCCATACGATGCTTCGAAAGGTGCCATGCAGATGCTAGATTGATAGTTATTGTTATAGGCAAACTATACTAAAGGAAGGTGCTTTTCCCAAGTCCCTCCGAAGTCTAGGATACACAGCCTCAAAAGATCCTCTAGAATTCTGTTACCCTCTCCGTTTGCCCATCGGTATGAGGATGATAAGCGGTGCTCAAACACAACTGTGTACCTAATGCTTCTTGCAAGCTCCTCCAAAATTCACTGGTAAAGATGGGGTCATGATCGCTTATGATGCTGGAAGGTACTCTGTGAAGATGAACTATCTCACGAACATAAATTGCAGCCAACTATGATGTCGTCCTCTTGCTCTTAACTGGAATAAAGTGAGTGCTCTTAGTGAGTCTATCTACCACAACTCAGATACTGGTGTTGCCTTTCTTTGATCTAGGCAAACAATCTACGAAATCCATAGAGACACTCTCCCATTTCCACTGAGGAACCTCCAAAGAATGAAGTAGACCACCGGGCTTCTTTTGCTCAGCTTTAATTTGCTGGCAACTAGACATTGAGAAACAAACTCTGCCACATCTTTCTTCGTCCCCGCCCAAAAGAAAGCTCTCTTCATGTCTCTATACATTTCTTCACCGCCTGGATGAATAGTCATCTTAGAATAGTGGGCTTCTTCTAGGACTTCCTTAATCAAGCTTCCAGTTTGAGGAAAACAAAGCCTTCCATCTCATCGCAACCACCCCTTTTCATCTATGGCATATCTACTGAGGCGTCTAGAAGTCTCCCCTTTTCTGAATTTTTCCATGATGTCTAAAATCTGTAGGTCACCTTGCTGCGAAGCTCCTATCTGATCAATAAGAGTTAGTCATATCTCCAACGACGCAAACAAACCAGGAAAAATCTCGATGGAGGGTTTAAAATTGAAAGCTGATATGAACTCCAAGCTCTTCCTCTCCACAAACAGAGGACCCAAGGTCATCCTCTGCCTACTTAGTGCGTCTACCACCACATTACCCTTGCCAAGGGTATAAACAATCTCAAAATCATAATAAGCTAGGAACTCCATCCACCGTTGTTGCCTTAATTTGAGATCCTTCTGCGAGAACAGATACTTGAGAGATTTATGATCGGTGTATAACTCGAACTTCTCTCCAAGTAAATAATGGCGCCAAGTCTTAAGCGCGAATACTATGGCAGCTAGCTCTCGATCATAGGTGGGTAGTTCTTCTCATGAACTCTCAACTGTCTACCCCCATAACACAATACTTTCCCTTCTTGCATTAGAACTGCACCAAGACCTGTACCGCATGCATCGGTGTAAACGATAAACACCTTACTTCCATCAGGCAAGGGCAAGATTGGGGTTGTTGTCAGAGCCCTCTTCAGTTGTTGGAAAGAAACGTCACAATCTATGTTCCATGAAAACATCAAATTTTTCTTTTTCAGCCTTGTGAGTGGAGCTGATATCTTTGCGAAGTCCTTAATGAACTTCCTATAATAACCTGCCAACCCAAGAAAGCTTCTCACCTCATTGCATTCTTAGGAATCTGCCAATCTTGCACTGCAACCACCTTTGTGGGATCTACTGCTATCCCTTCTTTGGAGACCACATGCCCTAAGAATCTCACCTCTTTTCTCCAAAATTGGCACTTGGAGAATTGTGCCTTAAGTTGATGCACACGGAGAGTTTTCAAGACTTCTCTCAAATGTTGGGCATGATCTTCTTCTCTTTTGGAGAAGATCAAGATATCGTCAATAAAGACCACGACAAATTTGTTTAGAACCTCCCGAAACACCCTACTCATCAAATCAACAAAATAGGCGGGTGCATTCGTCAACCCAAAAGGCATAACTAGCCATTCAAAGAAACCATCCGGGTCCTAAAAGCAGTCTTATCTATGCTATCTTTAGCCACCCTCAATTGATGAAATCCCATGGCTAAGTCTAACTAGGAAAATACCGAGGCACCAACAAGCTGATCAAATAAATCATCAATCCTCGGGAGCGGGTGCCTATTCTTCTTAGTGAGTTTATTCTACTCTCTATAGTCAACTCACAAACGAAGCGGACCATCCGCCTTGGTTGCGAATACAACTGGAGAACCCCATTCAGATATGCTTCGTCTGATAAACCCCTTCTCAAGTAGCTCCCCTACTTGCTTACTCAGCGCCCTCCTCTCCCTTAGAGCCATATGGCGCACTGGTAATGCAACTGGCTTTGCATTATCCACCAGATATATACGGAAATCGATCTTGCACCTCAGAGGTAAGCCCCGTACCTCATCAAAAGCATCAGAACAATCTCAGACTACTGAAGCAGATTGCAAATCATTGATAGATACATCAAGAGACTCTAGGAAACTAAGCATAACCGACCCTTGTGGGTCACAAGAAATCTCGAGGGTCCTTCCTTGACAAGTCAAAAGCCTAACAACCCTCTTCTCACAATCCAGAATGGCACCATACGTGGTAAGCCAATCCATTCCTAGAATTAACCCATAACCCATAAACCCAAGCACATACGCGTCACATTCAAACTTGACACCTAACACAGATATTTTCAAAACTCGACAAGTCATAGATAAATGAGCCAAACCACCAATGGAGTTTGAAACAACTACGGGATCCACTACCATACTAGTAATTAAGTGTAGAGATTCAACCACAGAACTAGAAATAAATGAATGTGGAGTGCCAAAATAAAAAAGTGTTCTAATTGGATGATTAGAAAGAGAAATTAAACCTTCCACACAATTTTTTTCTACCTCTATTAGGAGCACTGATTGCGAGAGCATGCACCTGCCCTCCAGAAGTTTCTACCCTTTGACCTTGTCCCTGCGATCCCAGTTTCTTTGGGCATCCCCTCGCGAAGTGTCCGACCTCTCCACAGTGGTAGCAAGAGTTCTTCCTTCGCTTACAGTCTTTGACCAAGTGACCCTCTTTCCGACAATTGTGACATTTTCTCTTATCCTTGCCTTTGTCATTCTTTCCACCTTTCTTCTGTTGTTGTTGTTGTTTTGCCCCTTCTCGGGCCACATCTTCTTATTTTGCGATGTTTCCCCAGTCTTTCCTTCTTTTCTCCCTTGTCTTCCTCATGCATTAGGGCCATATCGACAAGATTTTCAAAAGTGGCTCCCATTGGAATATGGGACATGGCTAACCCATGAAGGGGTTCATTTAGCCCTTTAGCAAACCACAACGCCATTTTGTGTGGTGTATCCACCAACTCTAACCCGAACCTTGCTAGCTGGTTGAATTTGTTCACATACTCTTATCGTCAAAGTTTTGTAACACCCCTAAGTCCCACATCATGGAAGCCTATGTGAAGTGGGTACTTATATAGTAGAGCCCATCTCTTACTAATGCCGAGGCCTAGTGATGGAAAACCCTACACCTGAGAGGTGGCAAAGTAGGGACAATATCAGTATTAGTAGGGAGGTTGGCTCAGCCTGTGTGGCAACGCGTGTTGGTGGATCTCGAAACTTAGCCGAGGCCTTTTGAGGAACAAAACCCACACCTATACGGCGACTAAGTTGAGGACAATATCTTGCGTGAATAGAGGTGCGGGTTGTTACAGTGGTATCAAAGCCAATATCCAGTCGGAATTGTGTCTCCTGTGTAGACCACAACGCCTGGGTGAGGTGTTTGTGAGCCAACGGGAGTGTTGGGCTCTGTAGGAGGGGAGAATGTAACACCCCTAAATCCAACATCGTGGAAGCCTATGTGAAATAAGTACTTATATAGTAGAGCCCATCTCTTACTAACACTGAGGCCTAGTGATGGAAAACCCTACATCTGAGAGGTGGCAAAGTAGGGACAATATCGGTGTTAGTAGGGAGGTTGGCTCAGCCTATGTGGCAACGCTATGTGTTGGCGGATCTCGAAACTTAGCTAAGGCCTTTTGAGGAACAAAACCCCACACCTATACGGTGGCTAAGTTGGAGACAATATCTTGCATGAACAAAGGTGCGGGTTGTTACAAGTTACCTTGTCTGAGTGCCAAGAACCTCTCCATCTGCATGCTTTTCTCGACCTGGGAAAGAAATTTCATTTCAAGTCTTTGTCTAAAATCCTCCCAAGTTTCTACCGGATGTCCAGCTTGGGTAACCTCCCACCTAAATGAGGCTTCGTCTTTAAATAGCCAGGTGGCTAACTGAACCTTCCTTCTATCCTCTACTTCAAAAATTACGAACAAGTCCTCGTTTTCCTTGAGCCAATTCCATGCTTCCACGAATGTCTCATTCCCAAGGAATGGCTTACCTCCCATAGCACGGAATCTTTGCAGATCTTAGCGAAATTATCTACTCCTAAAGGGGGAGGAGGAGGAATGACTGGTGCAGCTGGGGGAGGAACGTTTCCTTGGCCTTCAACAGGCGCCATGGCCTCCAAACACCTACAGAACCATCCGGGTATCGTGACCCCCTCTGGGATATTAGGAATGTTTTGTTCCCTAGACATGTTGAAAAAAAGAGGAAGAGATTTAGACAAAGGAACGAAGGATATTACATATGGCTTTTTGGAGAATGTTTTTCAAAACAGACTTTTCTTTTTGAAAATGCTTTCTTTCAAAAGCTTTTTTGAAAATAATTTTCAAAAACTTTATCCAATCTGGTAACCTTCAACTCTGATACCAAGTGTGACACCCCACGTCCGTTAACGTCACTCACAAAGGGAATGCATTAAGGTTTGTGAAGCGTTATACGTAAACAGACAAAGAATATTACAAGACAGATATAATTAAGATAGCAGTGGAAATTCAAATTTTTTTTTCAAACATAAATCAGAAACCGTGGTCCAAAATACCATAAGTTACAAAAAACCTTACAACAATATAACTTCTGTCTTTTTCCATCGGAGTACATAAATACTTAAAAGAAAACATAATTCCCCAAATAAAAGAGACAAAGCCATAGTAGAGATAAGAACTTGAGCCATATTCGAAAGCAGCTCTAACAAGATGATATCTGAGTCCTGACTAAGCCTGAGTGTTTCCTCCATGAGAACCTTGGGGTAGGGGGGGGGACGGAAGAAAGAAGAGGAAACAAAAGGGTCAGACATAAAGTCTGGCGAGTCTAGTTACTTTTAGCAAGTAAATATGTAAAAGTAGCATGATAAGCATATAAAGTGGATAAGAGAGATCACTACATAAATGGCAGGTGTGACAAGCTAGACAGGATAAGGTGTATACACTTCTCTATCGATTACTCTGCACTATTACTAGTATAACCAGAATGAGATGATCCCTTCCACTATAAGGTGGTAGAGTTAGGCATATTCGAAATGTACCATAACTACTAGCCTAATTGATCGGCTCCCTAATCCACGTAGATACTCTGTGCCATCCCCACAGTAGGATGTATCACGTCCTAAATTGGCAACCCCTCGTTGATACGCACAGCCCCGTATCTATAGGTGTAATGGTCGTCTTATCCCCTTCTGCCCGACTCATGCACTCACATGGCCCAGTCAGTTTGCGCCACCCACACCGTCCTCCAAGTTTGGATCTCTTACAATCAGTCTAGTAAGCATGCCCCTTCTCCGATCTAGTACGGAGTACATGTTTTGATACTTACTCCGGGTTACTGGATGAAACGGGTCCCACACAATATGATACAAGCTCTCCTCTTTGTCTTGTATCCCCCACTAGGTTTTCTTTGGCTATGTATACCACTAGGTGTCTTTAATTACATAACCCTATTATTTCTACAAGTTATGCTTACCTTAAAAGGTATCTTTAATTACATAACTTTATTATTCCAGCCGGTCATGTATACCACTGGGTGTCTTTAATTACATAACCTTATCTTGTTAAGTTTGTGGGCTTATATGTAAATATTACCCACCCCCTCCAGATTTGCTTAACCCATCCACTATCCAATCAATTTTACTTAACCCTAACTTTTATTTCATAATCATACAATCCTTATGGATTAGATTAGGTTAAGTAGTCAAATTCATTACCATGTCCATTTATGGTTTATAATGGGCTAGACCTACCACATTAGGCCTACAACTTGTGGATGCTGGATTTGCCGGTTGGGTTCGGGCAGTCTTATTCCACAGTTGGGCCTAACCTCGTGTCGTGGCCCGATTCGTATTTGCGCACTTAGACCCCTCACATTAGGTTCAACATTAGTGGTTGCTGGATATGCGGTCGGGTCTGGGCAGACTTCCACCAGTAATTCAACCTAACCTCGTGTCATATGTGCAATTACAATTTCTAATTGTAATCCAAGGCATTCATTATTAATTAATCAATTAATTAAACATATGCCCTTGTAGGTGTTGATGCCCATTTTACACAACAATTTGAATTATATGTCCAATGATGTTTATATTCAAATTATGCCAATATCTACCTTTTTCCCTCATTCCTTAACTAGCGCACTCACAAAATTGGCGGCATGCCTAGGCTAAACAATAGCCTAGTCATAAATGATAATAGGTAAAATAATAGGAATATTACCAAAGTGATTGTTTTAAGGGAAAATAATAGGGAAAATGAATAAAACAAGAGAAATGACCATGTATATATAGCTGCCAGACCTCCTGAAACTGACTGCCATATCAGCCCTAGGGGTGTCGACACCCCTACAGGTGGGTCGACCCCGGTGTCGACACCCCTTAAGGGGGGTGACCCAGTGTTGACCAGTTGACACCCTCTAGGGGGTCGACCCCCTAGAGCGGGAAATTTGTCGCCTTCTACCATTTTGATTTTTGAATGATCCTGGATAAGGTGTTGACTCATATCTGACTCCTATATGACTCATATGTATATATATATTCTTTCTACACGTATACAAACTTATAACCCTCATAATTTCTTCATGCGGTGTCCGTTTTTCGCAAACCAAGTGTCTATCTTAACCATAATTTCAAGACAGATGAAATGGCACAGTCTGTTATCCTTAATTCAGAATATTAGATTAATTATTATTTAATTTATCCTCTTTTAGTGTCGTTAGAAATTCGGGGTGTTACTGCACGTGTGGACCCTTATAAATTCGAGCATTCAAACCACCATTTATATTTCTTGTAAAAAGAACATATTGTTCTTTCGGTGATCGTCAGGTAAAGATGTTATTCTTAACATAGTGTCCCTCTATGGATCTCCCCTATGGTTCATCACAAATGCAATATTAACAAGCCACGATAAATAATTTACTTGGAGAGAGTGAACATTCAGTAAAACAAAGTATGGAACAACGTTCATATTGGAAACAACCAAATACATAGAAAGATACAGACCTTGATCTCGTAGTTCCTAAATATCCTTAAAAAAATTAGTAAGAACTGAAATCATACACCTAGGCCACAATATCAAGGTGCAGTCCTAAGAATAAACAATGTCATTCCAATTGATTATTGGGTAAAGCATCATGATTCAATAGTACATACAAGAAACAAAGGAATATTTTCAACTTATACATATTGTAAAAAAACCAAAATAAGCATAGGGAGGGATCTAACCCATCCTTTCAATCACTCTTTCATTTCCCCCTGTCATTTTGTACAAAAAATAAAATAAAATCTTTTTTTATTACAAAATACATTGCACACTTTTCATCGATACCTCCTAAGGGTCTCCTATTGTCAAATTTCCGTAACCATTTACTTAGTGTACATGACTAATATCCCAAGTCTTTCCATATGTCACTCTTCCTATTTAGTGGGTTCCTTTATGGATCTAGGTATATATATAATATTTAAATTTTTAAAAATACAAATATGTCCACTCTCTATCTATACTCAGGAATCCTAAATCTAAGCTCTGAAATTCCCAATCTATCGAAGCTCGAGTTGGCTTATCTGGTACCATGCAGAAAAGATAGAGATACTAAATATACAGAGCTCGATAAAATGTCTCACAGTGGAATGGATTAAATATGATAATCAAGTATAGCCTTACCGAAATAATAACACTGCCTAACAAGTGTCCAAAGGCTACCAAATCTCTGCCATAAACCTAACCTGCGAGTATGTTATGAGTAGGGGGTTAGAACACAAAGTTCTAGTGACTGGACAAATTATACATTCTGAAGTAACCATACATATACCGTTCAGTTACGTTTTCTAAATTATTAGGTTATTGGGGTTAACAACACTCAAGGATCTATACTCATGCCACATCCATCTACTCCCCGGTGGATTAAACATAATATAGTATATATGTAGTTATGCCCAACGTCTCAAGGTACTCTCCATGCTACCCTCCTCGTACGGTCTCCACCGTCATGCCACAGAAGCTTATGCAACTTTTAGCCTACGTCGAACGACGTATGGAAATCTAAATCATTACGCCATGTAATTATACAAAACCATCATCGCTATGCTACGTAAGCGTATGGATCGTCGCATCCAAACTCCTCAGTCGAATCCGGTTGTAATGACTCGGAATTTTTCAGCTATTTGAATCTGAATATTTAAATTGGTTTAAAATATTATATTTGGAATGTTAATGGATTTTAATATTGAATTCGTTTATTAAACGACAATTGGATGTTTATATTTATATTTCATTTAAAACGAACTCGTAACATCATGGTAGTTTGTAATATTGAGTTTTGAGCTTCAATCAAATATACAAAATACGTTATAAGTCGGAATTCTGTGAAATGAGAGATGTTAGAATCTATTTTATTATAATTTTCTAAATGAAAGAGAAAAATCGAGATTTTAGTTTATATATCGTTAGTTATGTCCAAATCGAATTTTAATATAGTCGCTATGGAAATTGTTTATAAACAGTAATGTTTATTTAATAAATTAAACATGAATTTTAATATAATTTGGACATCGTTTAACTCAAAAATATTAACATTGATTTAAAATTTCATATTGGTTTATATTTGAAGATGTATATTATTTTATTTGGATATATATGGTAATAACAATTTAATACTATTAAATTTAATTGTTTTTTAATTTAGTTTATATTTTATCAATATTGTATAAGCCTTAGGATAGCTATTTTCCAAACAACCTTTGTTTTCAATAAAACAAATTTTATTAGAATACGTGTAGCTAGTTATTGGTAGATTACCAGTATGGAGCCAATCGGAGTTGCTTTGTGAGTGGATGATATTTGAAATAGGAACCGATGAATAAATTGAAATTAAAATAATGTTGATGTGCAAACAGAGTCGGAATTCAACGAAATTAATTTCATTGGATCCAGATCAACAAGACGTAGCAGTGTGTTTGTTTTCGTTGCATTTGGAGTTTGTATGTGATGGTACTTATATTTAAGGTGCAACGTTAAACATCGGTAAAAATTTAAAATAATCGTAATAAAGTAAATTCCTTCCATCCTAAGAAAAAATACATACACATGCCTATCCTAGCAGCTACCTACTAAGTTTTATAATCAACTTATTTTTACTGCCCTATGTTTTGTCCACAGTCTATGCCCTCCCCTAAATTGGGTACAAAGCTTTTATGTTGAAAACGTGCACACGTAGGAAATTAAAACAATGCTAACCTACAGACAATATAGCCTACAGACTAAACAGTGCCAGTCCTTTTGAGCCATCTTCTTTTGTAACTCATTGAAACCATGCTAAATGTACTAGATACTCCTTAAGGTTATGGAAATCGAAAAGCATCCCTACAACGCAGCAGTGTATTTTCTAATCAAATGTTGCAACCCTACTCCAACTAACTCGGTCCACTACAGATTTTCCCCTTTTTATTTTCTAAGTTAGATGTTAATTCCAATTTTCATTTACCACTTTCAATTATTGTAAATTTTTCATATTACTATCAAACCAACATGTTTTCCAAATTACTGTCAAACTAACATGTTTTCCAATTTATTATTGAGTAGTAGTCTCAAGACTATATGCAAAACTATTATCAAATTTACCATTTTGGTATTACAATAATTTTTAACCCAAACAGAGAATTAAATGAACAAATTACAACTTATTTTAAATAGAATTCAATGCAATTACCACAAATTACAATTATTTAACATGTTAAGAATTGCGGGGAATGTAAACGGTAAATAAACCATTGCCCAAAAGGTATAATTCTAAATCCACTCACCTGACTGATTTCCAATCCTTGAATCTAGTTCAGATCTATGATTCTGTGGTCTTCCTAACTGAATGTAGTATTAAAATAACCACAGATTTACAAATCTGATGGGTGACACACCTTAAAGGTATGTCGACCCTATGGTCGACCTATGGGTCAACCCATATATGCCTTGGGTTGACCTAGATCATGGGTTTAAATGTGATTTCTACGGCTGTTGATTTTATTTTAACATTACATTTTAACATTCGTTTTATTTCTTAATATTGCTCAAGTAAATTATCATTTTCCACATATCCAATTTTAAATTTTTGCGTGTATATATGCATACAACCTTTTAAATCTTTATTCGTTAATAACTTCCCCACACGGACTCCATTTTGGGCAAGTCATATATCAAAACGAATCAGAAAATTTCCACAAACACGATGGTATATGTTTCATGGATAAATTCTGAAGTCAAAAATTATTGGTATTTTCATTTAATATTTTATGTAAAATACGGGGTGTTATACTATTCATTTTTGTCTCCATGTATATTGAAATTCAAGAGGTTTAGTTTGTATCAAACCCGATTGTAATAAAAAAAATATTGGAATGGTACATTAATTTATGGTACGTTATAATTCGTTTAATGTAGCTAGATCTAACAAAATAAAAATTAATTTAATGTAACTTATTTCTATCAAACCAGATTGTGAAAACAATTTTAGTTAATGGAATGATACACTAGTTTAAAAACTTTTAAAATGTCTATGAAAGTTAGATTAAATTTATGATAACATATAATACATTTAACGGATATTCAAGAATTCACTTCGACATTGAAATTGTTATAACTATTAATATGTTAAAGTGATATGTATGAAAAATATTGTTTTATTGATTGTTTATAAATTTGATACATGTTTAAATTGAACTTAACTAGATTTAAATTTGAATTGCTTGTAAATTATCATTTATTTGAATCGATATATGTTAGTACTGAAATTAAATTTCTATTCAAACGTGGATATTTAATGATTGACACTATTTGTTTGCACAATGATTACACGTTATGTTTGTTCGCTGTTACGATGACCGAATGCATGTTATATTAGTACTCGTGTCACCTTGTATCATTGAAATGGGATAACTTTACTATTTATATTTTTGGATGTTAGTTAAGAAATAAGTTGGGTTGATATATACCTTTGACATCTAATACGATTTGAAATGATATACACTTGTGAATTTGAAATTTTAATTAAATGATCACTTGGCCAAAAATTAAATATGGACACCATGGTCAAATGAAATATTTTTATATTTAACGATTTTATATAAAAATTTAACTATTATATATTATAATAATTTTTTTACAATGAACTATTATATAAAACGCAACTATTATATATTTTAATATTTATTTAAATTAAACTATTTTATATAAATTTTAAGTATTATATATTTTACAACTATTTTAATCAATCAATTTTATATTAGATTAAAAAAAATTAGTTTTAGTTAAAGCAAAGTAAATAATAAAAAGACAACAATAGATATTTTTATACTAGATCGGACTCCCATCCAACTTCTAGTATCGGACTCCCTTTTGTAATTTCACTAACGACACCATCACTTAGTATGAAGGAATGGGCACATATGTAGCAGAATAGGATTTCTACCACGCTTGCCCGAGAAGCCAAACATGACTTCGCTTGAACAGCGGAATAGAACTGCAACTTTGCCTTGGCAACGTAGCAAGACTTTGAATACGAGAAAAAATGTTTATCTTGACTTCATGTGTTCTTATTAAAACAATGATTTGTAAAATATAGCGCATCCTTTCTATAATCTTCTCCTTGAGTAGAATACATATAATTATGTGTACGTAAAGATAAGGAAGACGCTGATTGCTTTGGAATGAAGAACCAATTGCATAATTCCACAAAAATATAAGCAATGAAAGAAAAGAACTCAGAAATCCAAGAATATATAGAATAGAGTGAGAATTGATGATTTGATTTATATTAAGTATGTATTTATAGATGTTATAGAGTTGTTACTCTCTGTTAAAAGATTTGAGGAAAAGAAATCATTGTTACACTTCCTTAAAGAGATTCCTCTTAAATGAAGAGAGGTATCTCTTTAGGAAATTTGAATTTTTGATATTTATAACATACATAATTGATTGAATATTAAATGGTAGTTTACCAAATTGAAATAGAAAGTATTTAGTCCAAAAATAGCATGTTTCAAATGGCTTAATATTCATGGTCAATCAACTGAGTTAATCTTACTCGACTGTCCTTGAATATTTAGTCAACTAGCCTGTAGTATATGAAAAACTTGTGCCTATGCACAGGTTCAGTTGACTCTAGTGGAATATTTAGTCGACTGTCCTAATCAATTTTATAATCCTAGGTATTGATTTTAAAAAATTCATTATAAATATTTATGTTATTGTTTGGGTGTGTTTGTGAACTACTTGAGGATTGATTTTAACATTTCTAAAGACTCACTAAGACTATGATAACTTATATTTAAATCATACTTGATGATCGATCTTCAAATCTTGTCTTCATAGTTTATTGTTGCAGATTCATGAATAGTTGAACGTTTCTTCATAAGGCTATTACTTCTTGGGTAGAATATTGCCTATAGGGCTTATAGAGGAAGACATGGAATGAGAGCCAGGGATGGCTAAATAGATTCTCTCATCTTATTACGTTTCCACTTATTTTGTTCTTTGCAGTGAGTATCATTACATCTTTGAGTAGCATATAATATCTATTACTATGTGCTGACTCTTTGATTGCAAGGACATGTTAGATACGAAACTTAACATGTCTATTTATGTATCTTGTAAGTGTAGTTGTTGATAGATCTTATCGCTCATACCAGACTATTGTCTGACCAAGGTTTTATGTCTCTTCATATTATCTTTGGTACACATCGGCGATGCTGGTGAGTAAACTAGATTGTAGGTCAGGGTACAAGGTTGTTGAGCCAGAGATAAGCTTGTAGGAGCTTTGGCGTATACATATTTTCTTTCCACTATTATGAGTGTGCTCTAAGAGTTGTAGTGAGCATGATAGATATTCAAATAGTGTTGGATTTCACGTACATGATATTTGGACTTTGTGATATTTTAGTTGTCTATTATTCCATTATTGCTCATTATATTTCTGTATATATTTCTTATTATACTTTATCCATGCACTGTGAGATATATGACTTGTTTGCTTCTGACTATCACCTATGATTGCTGACTCATATCAGCCTAGCTATGTGCATTATTTCCTTATTTACATGCAAGTGGTATGAGGCGATCATCCTAATAGATAATATGTTCAACTAGCTTAATGGAGCTAGAATATTATCTCAGTTAGATTCAGCTACTGGATTCCATCAACTGTGGGTAATAGAAGATAATATTCCATTGATGTCATTTCAAACAAGATAAGTATTATACAAATGAATTGTCATGCCATTTTGATTAACAAATGCACTTTCTTTCTTTATGGAATTGATGAACCAAATTTTACAAGAGCTATTGGATAGATTCGTATTGGTCTTCATTGATGACATGTCGGTGTATTCCATGGATTGGAAGGATCATATGATTCATCTTTGTGTTTGATATTTTAATGCAACATCAGCTAAATGCCAAGTTTTCTAAGTATCAAATTTGGAAGAAGGAAGTGAAGTTTCTTGGTCATGTAGTTTCAAGCAATGTATTGTTTGTAGATCTAGCTAAGATTGAGGTTATCACTAGTTAGAAGAGGTCAGAAAGTGTAACCAAGATTAGAAGTGTTCTTGGATTAGCTGGCCATTACCAGAGATTCATTAAGGATTTCTCACGGATGGTGATGCTACTCATTAGATTGACCCTGAAGGATGTTAAGTTTGTTTATTCAAGTAAGTGAGAGGAAGTGTTCCAGAGTTTGAAGCATCTGTTGACCAGCACTAATGATTTGATAGTACCTGGTGCTAATAAAGATTTGGTAGATTAACAAAAGAATGTGGAACTGGACTAGGAGTTGTTCTTATGCAAAAGTTAAGGTAATTGCATATGCTTCTAGATAGCTTAGATCGCATGAGGTTAGGTACTTGACTCATGATTTAGAGTTAATGTCTGTTGTCTTTGCTTTGGTAATTTTGATGCATTACCTCTTAAGGGAGAGCTTCGAGTTTTTCGGCCCATAAATCTCTGAGGTATCTATTCTTTCAGAAAGAATTGAATATGACATGGCAGAGGTGGTTAGAATTTTCTATAACATTATTTTGGCATTGACTATACACCTGGAAAAGGGAATAAAATTGTTGATTCCCAAAGCAAGAAATATTAGATGTGGTGTTTTCTATGTTGAAAGAGTAGAAAAACTTAGGCATTGACTATTTGTGATGTGCATATTAGATCGGCAACAAGTTCGAGCCAAGCCACGACTATGATGTTATGTTTGCATATTCGACCTATTCTGATCGAAAGGATTTCTTCGAAATAAGGGAAGATATTATATTAGATGAAAGGAACAAAAGACTCCAAGCCAGAGTAGAGATTGATGATTCAAAAGACTTCAGTACTGACCATAATTGGATAGTTAAAGTAGAAGGGAAGATTGTGTGTCCTTGATATTGGAAATCTAAGGAATTATGTTCTTAAATGGTGCCATTGATCTAAATTCATGACTCATCCTAGAGGAATCAACATGTATCAAGATATGAAGAAAAGTCACTTCAAGGATAGAATAAAAAAGGGTGAATTCTTAAAGGTAAAATGGTGTATGAATTATCATCAAGTGAAGGTCGGACATCCGAAGCCAAGTGGATTGCTTCAACTGCTGGACATTCCTACTTTGAATTAGGGTTCGATTTCAATGGATTTTAATGATGGGTTGCTAAGGTCAAGGAGAGGAAACGAGAGTATTTGGGATAGTGGATAGATTGGCTAAGAGTGCCCATTTTATTCTCGTTATGTCTATCAAGATGACACTTGTATTAGCTGAGTTATTTGTGAAGAGTATAGTTAGACTTCATGGATTCCAAATAGTATAGTTAGACATAAGGTTCAATATTCACAAGCGAGTTCTGGAAGAAATTATAGAAAGTGTTAGGACCAAACTCAAAATGAGTTCCGCTTACCACCTATAGGCAGATGGGCAGACATGGAGAGTTAATAAGTTACTTGAATACTTGCTAAGAGCTTACATTCTAATTTTGATGCCTTATGGGAGGACTATTCACATCTATATGTGTTTTCGTAACTACCAGGCTAGTATAGGAATGATACCATTTGAGGCATTATACAGAACGCTGTGTAAATCGCTAGCTTGCTGGCTAGAGATCTAAGACAAGTTAGTCCTAGGTCCAGATTTTGTGAAAAAATCTATAGAAATGATTGAATTGATCCAATTCTAGACAAAGAAGTTCATTAAAGGTGAAACGCTTATTTGATAAGGGAAATTAGGTGTAACGTCCCAGATTTTTGAACGTTTATTACGAAAATTTAAATCCATTTTAAATATTGATTTGGTGATATTAATGGATTTTATATCGAATTTATTTATCAGAAAATGGAGTTCGGATTATAAATTTATTAAAACGAGCTCGAAACGACACGGTAGTTCGTAATACTGAAATTTGGAATTTAATTGAATATACAGGGTTCGATATAAGTCGGATTTCTGTGAAACAAGAACCAATAGAATCTAATTGATTGTAATTCTCTAATATAAGAGAAAAATCGAGATTTCATCGTATATACTATAGTATATGTCCAATTCAAATTTTCAAATAGTCGCTATGGAATCGTTAATAAATTATAACGATTTAATTAATAAATTTCTATATATTTGGATACCATTTCAAACCGAATTTCAGAATATTGAGTTTTAAAATATATATTAGTTGAGTTTGAAGCTGTATAAGATTCCATTTAAATATATATATATATATATAATATAATATAATATTAATTTATTATTGTTAAATGGAACTATTTAGGAATTAAATATTATTTTATCGATACTCTATATGCTTTAAAAATAATCGTTTTTTCAAACGATCTCCGTTTTCGATGAAACAGGTTTTATTGGAATACGTATAATTAATTATTGCTAGATTTCCAGTTTGGAGCCCAACGGAGTTGTTTTGTCGGTAGACGAAATTTAAAGGTGAACCAATAAATTTAATTATTGTCATTGTGTAAATGGAGTCCATTTTCAACGAAATTAATTTTAGTAGGACCGGAACGTCAAGATTTAGCGATGTATTTATTTTCGTTGAGTTCAGAATTGACATTTGGCCGTGTGCATATTTAGGGGTAGCATAAATTTCAGTAAAATCTTAAAGATAGTGTAAAAATCGAATGCACCAACCAAGGCCCTGTCGCAGACATATTTTGGCACGTTAACGAAGGTATTGGAGTCCGACGCGTCCGACACCAACAAAATACTCCATGCTTAAACAGTTGATTTTCAACGTTCCACTTCTTTGCTTATAAAACAAGCACGATTCCTTACCTTCTTTACCTCCTTACCTTCTTCAGCTACTTCTTCTTCTTCAACATAAATAATGTCTTCCTCCGATTCATCCTCCGATTACGATGATAATATTGATCTCTACGGGATTTCATCGTGTTTGAATGGCAGGAGAAATCATATGACTCGAATTAATACTTCAGATTTTACTGGGTTAGCTTGGATCAACGACATTTACAATGGTCACCAACAACGTTGTCAAGTTAATTTTCCAATGAAAAAACTTTGTTTTCACTCATTATGTGAAAAACTACAGCATCATGGTCTCTCTTCAACGTCAGAAATTTGTGTACTCGAAATGGTTGGAATTTTCGTTTACACAATGGCTACTGGGCTTTCAGCTAGACAACTTAGTGAAAGGTTTCAATGACCAGGTAGCACAATTTCCGTTTGTTTTCATTCTGTTCTAAACGCTTTTCAATCACTCGCCACTGATGTAATAAAGGCAGGGGAACAACAATTTTATACCATTCCACATCACATCAGAAGTTCAACCCGGTATTGGTGCTATAGATGGTACACACGTATCTGCACATTTACTCGTTAATCAAATATCCCTTATATCGGAAGAAAAGGGTTTGCAACTCAAAATATATTAGTAGTTTGTGATTTCGATTTATAGTTTACGTATGTTGTGGCTAGTTGGGAAGGGACTGCACATGATAGTAGAATTTTTAATGATGTTACAAAAGAGAGAAACTCTAACTTCCCTAAACCTCCAGCTGGACAGTATTATTTGGTCGATTCGGGATATTCACTTCAGACTAGATATTTACCACCATATAGAAATATGAGGTATCATATTCCACATTTCCGTGAAACCGCGGATCAACCAAAATCAGCCAACGAAGTGTTTAGTTTCTACCATTCGAGTTTACGGATGGCCGTTAAAAGAACTTTTGGCATTTGGATTTTTTTTTTACCATTTGGAGCAGTCTGCCTACATACCGATTTAAAACTCATGTCAAAGTTGTTGTATCTACAATGATCTTATACAACTTCATACGCAAATATAATAGTGGTGACCCAGATTTTATGGCTTTTGATGATGATCCTGAACTAATCCCCGATAAGTACTTGAAGGAATACTATGCTATGAAAAATACAATTAATAGAGGCACTGAACGGGTACAACGAAATGGGTACCAAGAAATGTCACTACTTCGAGATACCATTATAGATTAGTTGGTTGCTGTTGGGCTGCACTAATTTTATTTGTATCCATAATTGTACTTATATTTGTATCTGTAGATGTATTTCAATCTGTAAGAAGGTTTTAGCATGCCAAATCCAATCTATTTATATTTTATTTTAAATATACCACACACAAATACCCCGCTCAGATACCACGCTCAAATACCCCGTTCACAGCAAAAAAACACATTTCCCGTTTGCTATAGTACCACGCTCAAATACCCCGTTTTCGTTCGTCAAGAACGCACCCTAAGAATCAAAATAAGAACCATTTATAAACTTCAGCTAGAAACCAAAACGAGATATTTTTTAGCTTACGGTAGCTTACACAGCTACAAATATGAAGCTCCATCCCCTAATGCACACATTCCCCATACCCAAATCAATATACATGTCCTTTTAGACTCTTTACCCATGCTTGATCACGCGTTCTCTACATCTTTCTTCCCTTCCATTCTTTATATATATATATATATATATATATATATAGGGGACGGCTATTCGGACACAAAACATGACACAAACATAGAGACACAAAATCTTGACCATTGGATCTTTTTGTCTTTATGTGGAGAGGTGGAATTCAAGGGGAGATCCAATGGTGTAGATTTTGTGTCCCCTTATTTGTGTCTATTTGTTGTGTTCAAATAGACTTTTCCATATATGGGGGCGGCTATTCGGACACAAAACTAGACACAAACATAGAGACACAGAATCTTGACCATTGGATCTTTTTGTCTTTATGTGGAGAGGTGGAATTCAAAGGCAGATCCAATGGTGTAGATTTTGTGTCCCCTTATTTGTGTCTATTTGTTGTGTTCAAATAGACTTTTCCATATATGGGGGCGGCTATTCGGACATAAAACTAGACACAAACATAGAGACACAGAATCTTGACCATTGGATCTTTTTGTCTTTATGTGGAGAGGTGGAATTCAAGGGGAGATCCAATGGTGTAGATTTTGTGTCCACTTTTTTGTGTCTATTTGTTGTGTTCAAATAGACTTTTCCATATATGGGGGCGGCTATTCGGACACAAAACTAGGCGCAAACATAGAGACACAGAATCTTGACCATTGGATATTTTCGTCTTTATGTGGAGAGGTGGAATTCAAGGGGAGATCCAATGGTGTAGATTTTGTGTCCCCTTATTTGTGTCTATTTGTTGTGTTCAAATAGACTTTTCCATATATGGGGTCGGCTATTCGGACACAAAACTAGACACAAACATAGAGACACAGAATCTTGACCATTGGATCTTTTTGTCTTTATATGGAGAGGTGGAATTCAAGGGGAGATCCAATGGTGTAGATTTTGTGTCCCCTTATTTGTGTCTATTTGTTGTGTTCAAATAGACTTTTCCATATATGGGGGCGGCTATTCGGACACAAAACTAGACACAAACATAGAGACACAAAATCTTGACCATTGGATCTTTTTGTCTTTTATGTGGAGAGGTGGAATTCAAGGGGAGATCCAATGGTGTAGATTTTGTGTCCTCTTATTTGTGTCTATTTGTTGTGTTCAAATAGACTTTTCCATATATGGCGGCGGCTATTCGGACACAAAACTAGACACAAACATTTTTGACACAGAATCTTGACCATTGGATCTTTTTGTCTTTATGTGGAGAGGTGGAATTCAAGGGGAGATCCAATAGTGTAGATTTTGTTTCCTCCCAGCATTATATATATATGAAAAAAATATAACAAAAATAATAAACAAATATTTCGTTTCCTCCCAGCATTATATAAAACCAGCATCACTGATTCGAATGCATCCTAGTCGGAAAGGGAAGGGGTTCGTTTGTGGTGACACGTTGGAGGAACGACGGACTTGGTGAGGTGTATAAATACACATGTAGTTTGCGTGGATTACTGTACAAGGGTGAGCAGTGTGTTGTTCAACTAGGAATAGTGCGTAGGTGGAAGATTTGGCTTGGTGAATCTCGACATTAGGGCAGTGTATTCTTAGGTGGAGTAATGGGGGCGAACTATTTGCTTGCATTCCTAGTGAACAGCATGGATCAGCTATTTTAGTAAAAGTTATGTGTGCAGAAAGCACGGGTACGAACAACGTACAAGTCATTGGAGGGAGGAAAATTGGCCGGCAGTGGCAGCTGGGTGATCGCCGACGATGCCTGTGGGGGTGCGGCGTCCGATAGCGGTAGTGAAGCAGGAGTTGGTGAGCGTGGGGGTTGGCCGGTCACGGCGGTCGCATGTGAAGTTGCGTGATCTCGTGATAGTGGAGCTCGGTGAAAAAAAAAACGGTGGGAGGACAAAAGTGTTAGGCTGTGTTTATATGTATGCAAGGATGTTGAGGAAGCTGGAAGGACAAGAAGAGGGTGAACAGTTTGTATTCGCACAAGGTATGGAAGAAAGTAAACAAGAGGAGGGAGTTACGTGAATAATGGTGAGCATGCTTGTTCTCGAGTGGAAGAAGGGCTGAGAAAACGTGGTGATAAGGAGGGTCAGCCCAGTGTTTTCGTTTGATATTCAATTTCTAGATATCCACTCCATGAAGGTTGGGTCTTGTGATATTATTCCCGGTTATCACTATTAAATAATTATTATTGCACGTATATTAACCACTCATGGACGGATGAACGTAGTTGAGGATGATGGAGTGTGTTGGAAAGTTGGAAACTCGGTAAGAAGTTTTTTGTGTGGAGCGCTTTTGGAAAAAGGTAGTAGGAACAAGAAGGATAAGTGGGGAAGACGATGGGTGATGAAACCACGTGAAGCTTTGATGATGTGGAACGCGATTAAAGTATTAAAAGAGGGTTAGTGAAAAGTAATTAATTATTAAATTTTAGTTAGACGATTTATTTATGTTAAGTTAAAACTTGTATTTGCTATAACGTATCAATACGTGTACAGAATTACGTGAAATTGGATTCAATGAAATCTTAACGACGGAGGCTACGTTGCTGAATTGGTCTACAGAGATTCAGAAGCAATTGGTTTTTTAAATAATTTCAAACAATGCATTTGCAATTATTTTAATTAACTAGAACTATCAATCGAAATAAACTGGTGAGTTAACTCTCACACTTTTCTGGAATTCTATGATGTCCTAAATTCATATAACTATAATTCAGAATCAATTGGGTGATTGAATGACATTGTTGCTTAGTGTTTGATTAATGATTATCGACAATTATATTTTTCATATATATCTATATATATATATATGTATATATATATATATATATATATATATATATATTGGAAGATTTTACTTTAAATAATTGGTTATATATTTTTATCAAATATTATTATCTGTTACGCAGGGACGAAAGAGTTGGAGGCATCCGACTGTATTCCTCAAATACACTATATGTCGTTTATATTAATATGGAACTGTTTACCCCCAAATGATGATGTTGACTGAATATTGGACAATGAATTGAAATTCGACATTGATGTGATGTTTCTAATCAATAAACGGTATTGATTGAGTTATTGGCAGCAAATAGTCTAACCCTATTTTTAGGACGTTAATGTGCCATTATGTAAATCGACGTATTTAAAGTTATAAATTATTTTATAACTAAAGCGAAGTCTTAAATTTTATTCTATAAAACAAGCCGACAAATATAAATGATTTTTATGAAAATAAGTTATACGATATCATGTATAATGTTTAAATAAATCGGAATATTATCTACGAGATATTATTTTAAGATAACTGCTTTAAGTAAACAGTTAAGTGGTATTATTTTTAAATTTATTTTATTAATCTAAGAGGATAGATTAATTGAAATTAGTTAAACTAATAATGATGTTGAGTTGTCTAAGTCAACTATTTAATTAGAAACAGTAATTAGATTAACCGGCTTTTAATAAATCTAATGGAAATGGTTTACCGAACATTTGTTATAATTTAATGATAAAAGTCTTTTCATTTAACGAGGTTTAAAAATGATTATTAAATAAATAATCATTAATATAGTTGGCTATTGTTTAAAGAAGAGATTAATAAATCTATTTTAATCACTAATGAAGTAAACTATTTTTATTCTAATAAATAATGGAGTTAATTATAAAAAATAATTAAAATAATGTACTTTCTAAGTGGAAGAAGGAATCAAGATTTGAAATGGAACTTAATTGGAAGAGAAATATTATGTCAACATTATAAAACGGTTTGTGAAACAAATATGATGTTCTAGAATAAGGGATACTTAATTAAGTACTAGCGAGGAAATTAAAAGGAGATTTCAGTATATAAGGGATATGAAATTAATTATCGTAAAGATTTGATTCGAGTTTACAATTGGAAGTTTATAACAAAGTTTAAATCCAGTCGACGGTTTTAAAATAAGATTTTACTTAATAGATGGTTCTAAGTGAAAAGATCTGAGCTGTCAATATACTTGACCGTACTATTTTGACATTGATAGTTAAAACACCAAACTAGAATTATATTGGACCTTTTTGACATGTTGTTTCGAAGAGACCGGGATGGGAACTAGACCCAAAAACATTTCGAATCAACGTTGCATACGAAACTAACTTGCAGGGAATAAAAGATGGAGCATTGAAGACCAGAACTACTTGAAATCTCTGGGTAGCTCCCAAACAAAAAGAGATACACTGTGATTTTGTCGTGATTGAATTCTAAGGGATTGCAAGAACTTCTCGCTATTGATCCTTGGAGTCATTCCTGTATAAGATGCGGTAGGATGGTGCCTTCGGTTCATCCTATTCCTGGATGACTTGTATGGACAAATGTCTGACAGAGTATGCCTAACAAATCACGTATGGTTGATCCCTTAAAGGTATTACGTCTGGTGGCGGAGGAATTCGTATCTCTTAGCTTTTTATACCCATAATACTTTAAGGAAATCGATTAGTGATTTGGTGGGTTTAACAATGTGGCATTCAAATTGAATGATGGTGTGTTTTCTAGAAGATAAACGTAGCCTCAAGCCTCACAACCGAGAAACGACAAAAATCGGGCAGGCAACATGGCTAGGTGGGTCATTCCCAAGCAGGGTATATCTGTCACTGATCTAGAGAAAATTCAATTTTGTTCTTCTTTCTGTTTCTGTATATTACGGAATATGGTTGGATGGTCGACAACCGTGGGTAACAATATATTCGATACATTCGAGCTAAATGAGTGGTCAGTCATATGTGACTGAGTTGCAAGATGTTCTTATTGAACCCCAGTGTATACCCTCTAGAGTACACTGATTGGAACGTGATCCCATACCTTGTTTGTTGGAATCCATTCTACAATAAGAGCCACACAGTTTTTGATTTTATAATAAATATGTAGAGCGTGATATGCAAGCATTCTGCTAGACGGTTATTTATCTGTGGTTGATAGACACTATTATAATATCACTAGATTTTGATATATCAGTAAAAATCGTCCGTGTTTATGTGTGGGATGGTCTTACTATTATACTTTCTTTCAAAAAGTATTTATAAGGTTAATTAAGCAAGTTGTTTGTTGTGAATTTACCACTAAAAGTATTCCAGACTGATCCGGGTGAATTTTGCTTTGCTTAAAATGTGCTCGGGTCAGACCGAGTGTATTTACAGGTTAGGTTTTGCTTGGAGTTTTAGGAGTCGAAAACGGGAGGCTTCATCGTTAATTATTCAGATTTTATTTCCACTATGTCTGATATATGATATACTCTGATGATATGTATGTATATACAATTTCTTTTTGTGTAAAGAGATTTGATATATTATACTTTACTCGTTCCGCTGTGAGATTCTGATGTTCTTCTTATTCTTCTATTCTATTATTTTTTCTTTCTACTTCTCATCCTCTAAATTCTTTCTATTAAAGATTTGTAATTTCATGCAATTTGGGTTGGACGTGAGTTGTAATTCGTCAGCTCAAAGGGTATGGATTTATGGGCCTTTACATTAGGATTTTGAGTCTCTATTGAAGACCATGTTTTCATTAAAAGTTATCACCAACTAAAGGTGCATTTTGTTTTGGGATGTTAGGAAAGTTGGCACCGGATTCGTTGGACCATTTCTCATTTTAAAAAGGAACAAGAAGATTGCATATTAAAGGGAATTACTACCATATAAATTGGTAGATTTCCATGATATTTTTCATATTTCTCATCTTTGTAAGTATTTGCATGATCCAGAAGCTGACATAGATCCAAAGGTATTGGAAGACTTAATGGTAGAACTGGATCCGACTTTCGTGAGACAACCAATTCGAGTTGTATCTAGAGATGAGAAGTAGCCAAGGAACAAGATAGTCAAACTAGTGATAGTCTAATGGAGTTATAATGAGAAAGACGTTACTTGGGAGACGTAAGACATGATTATGGATGCTTGTCCTGATTTTCATCATGGCATGACTTATATTGTTTTATAAACTTAATATTTGATGGCTTATACTAATGTTGATATCATTGTTTGTATGAATGCTATGTTCGTTTTAGTCCTTGACTAGATTTTGAGGAAGAAATTCATTTAAGGGAGAGAGGATGCAGCATCCAAAATTTTCAGTGAACATTGTTCAAAAGATTTAATTGGATAAATTAAATAAGAATAATGTAGGGAAATGTTGAGATAATATTTGTAAATGAAATAAAATGGTTTGGCTTTGTAATGTGGCTTAATGTAACATTAAAAGAAGAAGGTTTACGCAAGGGGCAAGTAGGAAACACATAGCCTCATATATATATATATATATATACACACACACTTGCATACATACATATATAGCCTTTCGTTGTTTTATCGTTTGATTTTTCATTTCTCATGCGTAAACTAAAGAACAAGGGAGGCTAATCATTTTTATCAAAAAAGAAGAAGAGAAAATTCAAAGAGAAGCCAGTAGCAATCAAAATTAGGATCCTAGATTGATAAATCTCAACTCATTCTTCCAAAACTAAGGTGAGTAACTATTTCATCCCTTTTTTATTCAATTATTGCTTGTAACCAGATTGATAGTGCGTGTTCATGATTCTTTTCATGGTCTTTTGATCTTATTTCATTCTTTTGGTAGAACACAGTATGAATATGCTTGTTTTGCATACATTTGAATAAGCTTTGATGGAAACCTATAGGTTTACATCTTAATTTGATCCAAAAATTTTATATGACATTTATAACATTTTTTTATAGATGGGTACTGGGTTTGATAATTTTCTAATCATTTATGAATTCTCTATGAATTTCCTAAGTTAGAATATGTGTTAATTACGAGATGTAGTTATTAAAAAATAACAAAATAATTATTTTATTTGAAATTTCTAAAGGGGTAGAAGTGATTACCTGCAATCCCATGATTTTACCATTAGTTTATCTTTTTGTAAGTATGATAGACTTAGGTAATTAAGCACTAATTAAGAAATTAATAATTCTTAACGGATAAATTTTAGTATATGAGAAGTCTGATTTGTTGCTCAATTAAACTTTCCATTATCTAATTACTAGAGTGGGTGAAAAATATTACTTTATTTAGCCAAAATGCAGTTTTCACATTAGTTACGGTCAAGTTTGTCGACCTAGTAAATAACCCATGATGCATGTGTCGATATGGCGTGTTGTCTTGACCTTGTTCATAGGCCCAGATTCTTGAAATACAATGAAAATATGATATAGGAAGCATCATAGAGTGTCGTATCGTCACCTAAATTTATCAGAGGGGTCCTCAATGCGTGAACCTATACTTATATTTTAAAGCTTACCTATCCACAAAGATTTGTTACCTTACATAAGCGATTATAAATACCATATTTGGGCGATAAGATAGTTTCTTATATAAAATAGAATGTTTACTGCCCCTATTAATTTGGATCTTTGGAGATTTTCGTCTCTATAGCTTATCGACAATGTCAACAAAGCTTGTTTCCGAGAACTGTTTCAAAGAGCTTAAGGCTTATTGCTTTTGTTATTTTGTCATCGCTGATATGTGGTCAATATGATGATTTCAATTCTGTTTTTCAAATATTTGGGATTTATTTTCTCTATCCTTGTCATCACTTTTTGTGGTCGATAAGGTTTGTTTTCAAATCTGTTTTTAAAATTCTTGAGGTTATCCCCTCTAACCTTTGGCATCATCATCCATGTTGATAAGCTTTATTTTATACTTTTTTCAAAACTCATTTGAGGTTATTGCCTCTGTTCCTTGTGGTTACCAACTTTGTTGACAAGGTATGTTTCCAAACCATTTTCAAAATGCTTGCTGTTATCACCTATAGGCTTGTTACTCATTGACTTTGTTGACAAGGTCAATTTTTAACCTTGTTTCAAATTATTTTAGCACCATAGGTTTTTAGCCTATGTATATGGTCCTCTGGTCATAACTTTAGTCAGTTTATTTTGTGTTGATGCTTGTTTAGGGAATTGATAAGGAAAGGGACGACAGACATTACCACGCATGTTATTGTCAATTGGAAGCCATTAAAATATTACCAAACTAGTCAACAACGATTATTGCTTGTTACTGGTTTACGATAGTAAAATATATTATTGCTTACTATAATATCAATAGGGATACCATTTCTTAATGTGATTGCATATGATGTCGCAAATGATTACGTATATAGTAGGAACACCAATGGAAATTCATAAATTATGTTAATTTTAGGGATGCCAATAGGGGATTAATAACCATGTCACATTCGGGATATCAATGGTTGTTGATAATCATGTTTACATTAAGGATACCAATGGGAGGCAATTATTGGGTTACAAATATATTCAAATATTATGGTAAATACTAGATGAAGCATATTTATAGGTTCATAGTCATTAAATTGGTAAAGTTATGCCATGGGTAGGATTGTTGCCTTGCACGTGTATGGGTTTATAGTTATCTTATGGATAAAACAATGAGATGTGTGAATGGTAGCTCATGCCAATGAAGGGTTACCTCATAAACTTTTAGATTTATACATATATAATAGGATGGTTGTTGCTACAATGGTCGAGGAAAGGTATCCAGATATTTGGGTTGAGATGCGTTATCTCGCATTTGAATAAGCATGTAACTTATAAAACAGTAAATAATTGTTGGTGTGATAGTTAATCATGGAACTATTAAGACAACTATCCAGAGGAATGAAGGATGTGTAACTATTATTGTCATTCTAGCCATTGTGACTATAGTAGGAAAGAAATGACTAATAAATAGCATGATTCTAGTGAGAGGGGAACCGTTCCGCGATGACACGGTCTCAATAGATATATATATTGGTTTAGTTATTATCACACATGTCTTTTGACTACCCGAAGTTTCATTTTCCCCTTAAACTCTTGGTTACTCTTTTGAGTAATTTGAGGATTAAGGTTTTCAAGTTTTTCTTCAATGAATAAGCTTCTGGAGACGTGCAGGATGTAATTAGCTAATTAGTAGCTTTTTTGTTGTGTGTAATTTCATTTGGATGAATGTAAAGTTGAAGTTGATTATTTCTTATATTTGACATTGATTAAACAAGGAGGCATATTCATATGTCTCTCTTGGAGTTATATTTTGTAATAATTATACTTTTATATATATGAGGGCTTTACATTAAGAAATGTAATGAATTATCAGAGCCTTGTATTTAATATTAAATGTGATTTTGGGTTTATCGTGAATGATGTCTTCGTTAACACTGTTCTTGAACCCAGTTGAGTACCACCCCAATAGACAGAAGGTACGGAAACATAATCGGAAACGGAATCAGAGACGGAAAAGGAATAATCCCTACGGAAACCGAATGTTAGAATTAGGTGTACACTAATAATGGGCCTTTACCATACTATTCTATAAGTTTCTATCTTATCTATTCTCACCCTCTAACTTTTTTTTATAAATTTTCCGGTATTTTTCGATGTTTGGTTAGTCATCATTGAGTTTATGGCGATAACCAAAGTCAACAAAAACCCGGGCTTTAATGAACGTTGTTTTGAAAAATAGTTCATATTCACATGATCTTTGATGTATACTTAATTAATATTTGTTTTCTATCATCAAAAGTTAATATAATAGACGATTGCTACATCTGTAGCACTTTATGTTAGACCTTAGAGAATGGGGTGTTACATAAAAATAACAAAGAATAATCTACTTTAGATGATGTAGAGTGTAAAATAATGTTTGTGAATTCCTATGTCTAACACGTAAGGCTTTTTATCTTGCACAAAGATTCAAATCTGTAAGTCGAGCCTTACTCCAACGATTGGGCTCTACTGTCCCCTACTAGTCACACTATGCCTGAAGAGGAGGAAGATGAGTACAAGATTGCATATTTACTAATCGCATGCATACACATTCGTGTCTCAATTGTATCGGCAAAATGCCTCTTATTGTATAGTGTGGTGCCCAGTTTGCAATTTCACTTTGGTACCAGGCCCTATCTGATCCTATTATATATTTATTACCCCTCATATTTCTACATCAACGTCAACCCATTCCATGTTTTCATGAGAAAATGTGCAATAACAAGAGCTGCTGTTAGGAAAAGGCTCCTCCTATAGTATTCCTGCTAGTGTAGTGCCCACTCGGTTGTAAAACTTTTTGACCCCAAAATGAAATGAATTGCCCAACATCTCTTTAAGTAAATTCTCAACATTGGCATAATCGTAAACTTCTTCCTTATCTCACTCTTTATAGAACTTATGGATCAAACTTTACTAGATATCTTCATGAAATAAGTTCGCCTTATAACTCAAAAGGTAACTAACTTCCTTATTTTCTTGCACATAAAATGTGGCCCAAAAAAAAATGAAATACACAATTCATTATTCTTCACATTTTATTTTATTTTATTGGGATAAAGGACATAGTTTAATTCATCTAATTTCAACTTCAACAATCAACCATAGGCAGCCTAGGCTCAGCCATTCATGGTAAAGTTTTCTAATTTATGGTACATTGATTAATTTTGTTTGTTCACTTCAATAACTAGAATTAATTTACCTAAGTTATTTAAGTAGTCATAATATATATATATTTCAAAGCTTTTAGTTCAAATGAAGTTAGGTTTCTCAATTAGAGGTTCATAATTTAGTATGTATAATTTAGCAATTTCAAATGTCAAATGCCAAGTTAGATTGAAGGGTTTTAAGCTAAACCTATTCGAATTATGGGGTATACAATTAACAATTACAGTTTAACTTAACAAATAAACCAGGGTGGTTAATGGATCTAGTGAACCTATAATAGATTAAAATTTATTATATTAATCAAGTTACTGAATTGTGCCCGTTCACTTCATTCCTAAACACTAGATCTAGGAAATTGGCCTCCATTAATTGCCCTCCTCTAATTCCCCTTGGTATGCTCCTAGATTGCTTGCTTCCTCCTTAATTTAGCTTTATATTTGATTTGATTTAGTCAGGGTTTTCAATCGATTTCCAGATTTTGAGAAGTTAGAGTTTTAGCAAAAGCTTAGATAGAGTTTTATCACTGCGTCTAAAACCAAAGACTGGGGTTAAGGTTTTATTTATCGTGCAAAACCCTTATTTTGTGAATTAAGAATCGTGAAATATTTTGATTCAATTCATTTATATGGCAATATAACTCCAATATTTCGGGTTATGCTTCATAGGAATGTTCCACGTGTCTAGTATTTTTTCTGATTTTTTATGTGATCATTCTTGTAACGACCCGGTAGGAATTCGATTCTCGAATTCTGACAATAATACATAACCCTGTTTACTTTCCAAAACTCAAGTATCAAAAACATCAGATAGCTAATAGAAAGAAATTAGTGGGTGAGAAAAAAAAGAAAGAAATATTAGAATAGAAGAAGAAAAAGAACCAACACAACACAAAGTATCACATCGCAATGGAACAAAATATAATATAGAAATAAATATTTATTGAGACCTTGAAATATACTTACAATCATCAGAGTACATCCACACATCTGGATAATTATAACAACCTGTCCTCATCTACAATCACATAGTGGAATAATAACTATATAATATCATACGTCTGAACTCTTCAAGCTCGTCTCTTCATAGCATCTAGTAATATGAACCTGTAACACTCAGTCTGACCTGAGCATTGCTAACGTAGGATCAGTCTGGTAACCAGCATGAGAAAACTCACTAAATTTAAGGGTATCATCCAACTTGATTTTAAAGTTCAAATCTTATCGAAAGAAAAGGATAATAAGACCAAATCGACACATAAATACAAATGGTATTTACCTTATGATAACTGAAAACATCTTTAAAATAAATTCTTTTATGATATTAGAATAGTGTCTAAATCAAACAAATGGCAATCTAGTGGAACACTTGCATCTCATGATCCACATATATAGTATACAATCAAAAAAAAATGCGGGCTCTTATTGGAGAATGGATCTCCAACCATGGCAAGTTAAGGGGCCACCTTCCGATAGTGTATCTCTAAAGAGGAATGCACTGGGTTCAATAAGAACATCTTGCAACCTAGGCTAAACATGACCGACCAGTTACTTCGCTTAAATGTTCTGAATGTATTGTCACTATACGGTTGCTAGCAACATAACTGTTCCCGGGGCTATAAAAGCGAAAGAAGAACAAATAAAAATTTCTCTGCTGGTGACAACACACCCTTTTAATGGACCAACCCACATAACCATGCGACCTATCTGATTTTATACCATTCCCCAGTGGATGAGCCTTGAGGTTTAAATCTTCTTTTTAGAACATCTGGTCACTATTTACTTTGAATGTCACATCATCAGATCCATCAAATCACTACTTGTTGTCTATAAAAATACTCTAGGTGTCTAAGCAGTAAGAATGAGTTCCTCTACCATCAACAGAGTATGTTTGTCGAAATCAATGTACATGATCCTTTGGACATAACTTTGTTATACATTCGTCCATACAAGTTGTCCTGGGAATAGACAAACCGAAGGCATCCTACTACCACATCCTTACATAGGAATCACCCACAAGGATCAGTAGCGAGTAGTCCTTGCAATCCGAAAGATTCAAATCATGACAGAACCACTGTCGAAATATCTTTGAGAGCTAATCAGAGCGATTTGACAAATAATCTTTTCGCTCATGAAGATCCACGGTTTTTAATTGCTCCATCTTCGATCAACATCTTCCATGAATTCGTTGGTTCGAGATGGCTCTTGAATATAAATTCGATCCCTGTCTTTTCGTATCTGTAATCGTATAGGCCAGATTTGATAGTCAGTTATTTAACTATCAAATAAACAACCATTTATCCATAAAAATGAAATAAATTTACTGATTCGGTACCCAACATCATTTAGCCTCTTTAATTTACCAGTCGTTAATTAAAATATTAAGACTTCTAATTTGGAAAACATTTCCCTTTCTTATTTAATAAAAGGACATTCAACCATCCTTCCACTTCTACTCATTGGCTCCTCGATGTAAATTGGTAAGCGAATAAATTTTTAAGTATACAACCCCGAAGGCCGGAACCAACATTAGATTAACATCTCGAAATTTACTCAACTCAACTCAACCAACGTACAACATGTTCCAATTTCTTTAAAAACGACATCATATCCCCCTTTACGAATTTAAAATGATTATATTCCTTTATATTCTCACTAATCATTTCCAATTTTATTTAAAATATCATCTTATAAAATTAACTAAAATAGTTCAACTTAATCCCTATAAATAAATATTACAGATTCCACTTCAAAAACCCTTCATCTTTCATTTACAAAATCATTAAACTTCCGTTTACAAAATTTTTAACCCTTCATTCATAAATCCCTTAACCTATCATTTATAAACATCTTATCCATTCATTTATAAACATCTTATACATTCATTTTAAAATAGCTTAACCATTCATTTATAAATAACTTTTTAATTGCAAATATTAATTCAACTCTCCCCATTTACTCATTTTATACGTATTTCCACTTATAATTCTTTTTGGAAATCTTGCATTGAAATCTCACTTTATGCATATTCATCTCAATTCCCATTTATATGACAATATTCATATTCTACTTTCAATTCCATTATTTCGCTAATCTCATTCACGAAAACCCATTTTATCACATTTTGTATAAAAAACAACTTTTGTAAAAACATTTATTAATTATGAAAAATCACCTTTCAACTCTTTTAATTCAATTCTCGCACACTTCCAATTCCATTTGTCTATTTCAACATTTTAAAATCTTTTAAAATTTCATTTATGCCACTTAAGCCCTTCTTCGTAATCATTTTAACATTCCCATCCAATTTATACCGCTTAAACATTTATTTATTAATATCTTGGAAATTCCATTAATTTATAATAACTTAAATAGTAATAAAAACGTAAATAAACTACGACGTTATTATTTTTAAAATAAACATTGTATTTCAAATCCTTATATAAATATAACTTTGAAAACGTTGAGAATCTGTTTAACATCGAGTCCAAAATCTTTTCTTTTATCGACTGTAAAGAGGTAAATATCTACTGAAGTACAAACTGTGATATATTAACCAATTTCACATCAAAAAGAATAAAACAAATCATATTGATAAATATTATCAATATCAATGAGGAATCATGTTGCATTCCTCCAACCTGCCAATCCCCATATGACAAATTCATATTTCAACATATATTACAATATAATAAAATTTAACAGCTACTTGTGAGGAATCCAATTGGATCGCTCCAACCTATTATTCCCTACATCCAAATAGGTTACCTCAAATAAGAACATTCAATAGGAATTATCCAAATTTAAACTAATAATTTTTATAACAGTAAATAACGACTATTTAACATCAACCAATTTATTTAATTTCAACAAAAACAAATTATTAAATTAAACGCGTTTATTTTATAAACGTGACCAATAAGGTAAGTTACCTTAATTGGTTCCAATCGTTAGAATAACGATTTGGTTTTTCACTAAAATTAAACAACGTTTAATTTCATAGATTCAATCAATACATAATTAACACGCATTCAATAATTAGCAGCCACATAGCACACACAATAAAAACCCAACTTGTATAAAATGCAAGTGGGATGAACTGAGTGAGTTTTACTCACCTTGAGTTGATTCTGTTGTTAAATCAGCTTGTTTCAGTTAAATTAAACAAGCGTTTAATTTAACTGAAAAATCCAGCTGTTCCAATTTCATCAAATCATGTCTCATGGTGTGGTGCTTATCCAATTCTGTTAATATATGCTTAAGTCATCAATATTCTAAGTTAATATAATTTAATTATACAATTGACTTTTAATTATAATTAGTTTAAAATTAATTACGTTTATTTAAACTAAAGGTCGATCGGATTTCCTACTGTCTTTGTCTTCAAAACGGTTCCTGCAGCACGTTCGTTCCTGCATCAATTCATGTATTAGAATTAGAAGTCAAATTATTATAACAAAATTCCTTAATTAACCATTTGCATATTAATTACTTTTATTTAATTAAAATAAAATAGCCATTTTAAACTACTTCCTTCCTTCCATTTTCTGTTCTTCTCGTCCCAGGTATGCTACCACAGTACCACGCAATCCTCAACTTCACCAACTACCCACTGCACCACCTTATAGACTGGCAATCTTAGATATTACACCACCAGTGGGTTCGCCACGGCCTACTCCACCCTAGTCACCAGTACCTCTATTTCCGGCGTCCCCAATTGATTGGAGTTCAACCAAAACCCCTATGCTTCGTGACACCGCTCCGACCACCTGACGACTCCAACGCCTATCACAACCGTACATAACCAAGATCTCGCCAAGCTCGACCACTTTGTAATTGAAGAATTTTGATAGAAATGAACGGATTTGGAGATCTAGTGGGAAAAAGAATTAGATGTTTCTGAATATTGGTTTTTTAATGGAGGCAGATTTTTTTGCTGACCAGAGAACAGTTTTGACCCTAAAAATTAGGGTTAGCTCCTTTATATATATAAACAAACAAATAGTATTATATTAGGTGAAACATAGGTGTGAAGTATCATGTAGAAACTACTACATACGACTTCGATTTTCAATGAAATTGAAATCCTAGCATAAAACAATATTCTGGATATGATGGAAAATGTTTCATCAAATTCCGAGGTCATTTGTAAAGGACCTAAGCTCTCTAACCAAGATCGCATGCCTAGATGAACATTTGGTTAAGAGCTCAGCTTCATACAGCGTCATACCACTAAAGAGTACATCTCGGATATGATAGAACAAATCATGAAGAAGAATCAAGCTCTCAATGACGATGATAGGGAATGTGATTTCTCTCCTGATAGGACTCCGTTTAGCGAGAGAATGCGAGAAATCGAGTGCCCGAAGAAATTCAATCCTCCAATCTTGCCTCCGTGCAATGGCCTTATTGATCCAAACAACTTTCTGTTCAAATACGAATGGCACATGAGTGCGGCAAAAGAAACAAATGAGATGAGATGCCTGTATTATCCTCTCTACTTAGAAGATGTTGCGTCACTATGGTTCACAAAGCTACCACCTAATTCCATTGACCGATTCTCTGGCTTGACCAAAAATTTTAAGGAGCATTTCCGCTTGTATGCTACCAAAGCTAACCATGCCATAACACTTTCAGCAATAAAGCAAAATCCAGGAGAATCTATTAAAGCCTTTCTCAGTTGATTCAACGTTGCTTTGTCCGAAGTAAGAAATCCAGAACCTCGCATAATCCTCATGTCTCTAATCGGTTCCATAGACAAGAAGAGCGAATTCGGTAGATGAATTAAAATGAAAGAACCGAACACGCTTGAGAAATTCTATAAAGAGGCCGAGGAGTACATGAGAGTAAACAATAATCCAGAACCTCTTCAGATTATTGATGTCATTCCGCTTCTTGAAGCTCCCAAAAATGTTGCTACCTAATATAATCAGAAGAATATTCAAGGGAAGAAGCGCGCCAATGATGGGAACGACAACAATGCTAATAAAAAGTCTCGCCTTTTCAACTCATCAGAGCTGATGCATTTGAATGACACTCCTGAAAATATTTATCCTGTAACAAAGAATTCTAAAGAGTATGCGGAGCCAAATCCGATAAGAATAAGCGACAAAGCAGCAAACTCGGGAAAGTTCTATAGATTTCATAAGCAGCCTAGTCATAACACTAATGAGTGCCGACACCTGAAGAACCTCATCGAGGAATTGATCAGGAAAAATAAGCTGCAACAATATGTAAAGAATTCGCAAGCCATGAATCCTTTTGCAACTCCCCAGGGGCAGGGGGCGTCAAATGATCAGTCTGGTCTAAGCAACGGAGCTACTGCTGAAACCAATCCAAGGCTGATCATCAACTGATAACCTTTGATGGTGCTCCGATTTCAGTGGCTCAGAATAAGCGATCAACTTCACTACCGCTTTACTTCATGCTCTATTTCCTTCTTTAGTTCATGCTTTACTTCATGTTTTACTTTCTATAATATTCTGCAAGTGATGCACTAAGCATTAACTCTACAACTAAGAACATATCTGTCTGAATGAATTTCTTACTTGCAAAATTATATGTCAAATTAAAACTTGCTTAAAAGTTGATTTCATATTGCAGGCCATATGTTGAGCGCTTGTTCCTTTAGAATCTGACGAAACATAGCGACCCCAACGATGCTAGTTCAGGTGCCAAATGCTATAAATATCAGCATATATAAATGCGAAATTAGAGAAGCACCGCATTGAAAAGTGAATGGGAAGAGTTGCAAAGATTCAAACAGCGAGCAAGCGCCATGACAAACAAACAAAGGAGCTGTAACTCTTGTCGAATGGGCACTTTCCCAAGTGGGAGTTTTAAAGCCTTAGTTCCTAAACTGGAATAACCTGCCAAGTCAAGCGTCCGACAAAGGAACTAATGGTTGCCCCTTGGAACAATATAATAACTGCTCTAATTCATTTGCGTAACATATGAAAATATCATATGTGAAGAATAACCAATTCATTTGCATAGCTTCTGAAAATATCAGATGTGAAGAATGATCAATACGTTTGCATAGCATCTGAAAATATCAGATACGAAGAATGACCAATTCATTTGCGTAGCATCTGAAAATATCAGATGTGAAGAATGACCAATTCGTTTGTGTAGCATTTAAAAGTATCAAATGTAAAGAATGACCAATTCATTCGCGTAGCATATGAAAATATCATATGTGAAGAATGACCAATTCGTTTGCGTAGCATCTGAAAATATCAGATGTGAAGAATGACCAATTCGTTTGCATAGAATCTGAAAATATCAGATATGAAGAATGACCAATTTGTTTGTGTAGCATCTAAAAATATCAGATGTGAAGAATGACCAATTCATCTGCGTAACATCTGAAAATATCAGATGTGAAGAATGACCAATTTGTTTGCGCATCATATATATGAAGAATGACCAGTTCGTTTGTGTAGCATCTGAAAATATCAGATGTGAAGACTGACCAATTCATTTGCGTAACATTTGAAAATATCAGGTGTGAAGAATGACCAATTTGTTTGCGTAGCATCTGAAAATATCAAATGTGAAGAATGATTAATTCATTTGCATAGTATCTGAAAAATCAGATATGAAGAATGAAAATCCATTTGTGTAGCATCCGAAAATATCAGATGTGAAGAATGAAATCCATTTGTGTAGCATCTGAAAAATCAGATGTGAAGAATGAAAATCCATTTGCGTAGCATCTGAAAAATCAGATGTGAAGAATGAAAATCCATTTGCGTAGCATTTGAAATATCAGATGTGAAGAATGAAATCCATTTGCGCAGCATTTAAAATATCAGATGTGAAGTATAAAAATCAAAAGTCCTCCCCAAGCGGGGGAACTAAACTCTAAAGACCTCCCCTAATGGGGGCACAATATATAAGTCCTCCCCTTGCGAGGGCACAATGATATAAAAACTTCTTCAAATAAAGTGCTAAAACAATCAATAAAGTCAGCATTCTTATTGTATTGGCAAAACTCAGGGGCTCTATGTATGTTGGCAAGTTCAAATAACTTTTCCTAAAAAAGTATAAGCTTCTGGCACGACAATTACGATTAAGGAAACCCGACAAACTGATCATATGGAGTTTTCATAACATCGCAATAAGCCAGAAACCAAACAAAGAAGGCAATACACTTGGCTTGAACTTGCATTCAAAATAGGGGCATTTGAAATTTTTTGGCAAAGTCGATATGCTGATAAAACTCACTCCACCGATAAGGTTCAACTAGGGAAAGCCAATTAGAATTTCTTGGGACAAAGGCTCCCTCGTCTGCAAAGCTCCGATTGAGTAATAATTATGCACAGGTGCGAGTCATTGTGAAACAGAGATTCAAAATTGAACATATATCCTAGGATGATCCATGGTGTCAAAGTAAATCCAAAATTCTGAATCCATCCAAAGGCTGCAATTACTCTAACCTCAGAAAATCAAATTGAAATTCCAAACTAAACAGGTACATGCTTCATAAAATGTAAACCGTTATACAAGATCATATAAGCCTTTAGAAAAACGAAACTTGAAATCTACAATCAATATACATATCGATTAGCTGAAATCAAGTACCATTTTGAATTCGAATTTTAGTACCGTACCTATGCAAACAACGTTTAACGAATTCTAAACAGTTAAACAAAATAGTTTGGCGTAGCCATATCACTCAGTTCGTCGTAAGTCATTCTCTAACGATTAACTAACCTGTTATTGATGTGGACGATCTATAACCAAGTATAAGTCCAAAATTGTGCAAGTGCTTGTTTTCATTACAGAAAAGGTGGGAAAAACATGTGAATTCAATCAACAAGTTATGCATTTGGATCGTTTGGAATCAACAAGTCAAAGCTTGATTTTCCATGGCAAACAAAAAGCTACAACTGAATCTCAAAGCAAAGATATATCAACAACAACATTCTTTTCGAAGCCTGCATTTCTCGCAAGCAAAAAATACAAGCTTCGAGGGGCAAACATTAACTACCCTTTTTTAGACATTGGGTCAAACAGCTTCTGTGCTAAATGGTTGAACATGACTTCGCTGAGGGATAAAGCATTACCGGCTCGCACTTCAGTTAGCTTCTCGGTCGCACGATGCTTGCAACTACAGCCGCTCGCATAGTTGGGGTCGAGCAGGACTAGTCATCCCGGGGTCGAACATTAGCTGACGAGTCGCTCATCCCAAGCTGGTCAAGCAGTCAGCCTCCACAAGCTCGGTCGAGCAGCTTCCAAGTGCCTTCTGGTCAAGTCACACAGCTCGGCTTTGAGAGGTGGGTCGAGTGGCCTTTCAAGGGAGAGGTCGAGCACGACTTGCATGAGAGGTCGAGAAAGTTCTAGGTGCATTAATACAATGGAAAAACCGTGGTTTTTAATCCCATAGTTGTGCAGTAAAGCAAATGCGAGTGTTGTGTAAATAATGCTTCAAGTACAAAAGGAGCCACGTGGTCAGCTCTGAAAAAAATAAAGGCCATCCGTGCAAAGCGAGAACAGTGTGGACCACGCATCTTCCAGTCGCTCGCGCATGTGTTAGAAAGGTCGTCCATTCTGGTCGCCCGCTCGTATGTGCTAACCGGGTACAGCTGGTTCCAGTTGTATACAGTTGTACAGTGGCAGTTCCGTAAATACACCAATGTGCGACCAGAACCCTGTACACCATAATTATGCCACCTGGTCCAAACTTTTCCTATAAATACCCCATTTCACCACAATTCAAGGGAACGATTCTTAGACCCCGAAGGGATGCCCAAATCATTTCTCCACCGTTCCCAAGCAATCCAAGCTTCATTAATGGCTTTCTAAGCTCACTCTATCTTCCTCCAACATCAAATGGATCAAATCTCCTTCATGCTCCATGGAAAAGTGCTCTAGCTCGATTCACATCATCTCGAGGCTCCATTAAAGATCCATTCAAGCTCACTTAAAGTTCTCCGATCTTCATTCATTCTCTCCAAGCCGAGATCCGCTATCTCTAAGCCTAGATCTGGCATTTTACTTCTCTCCAAACCTCCATTAGTCCTCCTCCGAGCTTCAATTCACATCTCAACTTCTATCGAGTCATTGATCCACTATGTGCTCAAATCGTGGAACAAACACTCCCACGCTTATTGCATCCAAAGGATCCAGCCACTTCCATAACGAATTAGAGAGAATCAGGCCGTTAAAAAGAGGAAAATCATTGTATAAAGAGAGAATGAGCCAAAATGAAATGTATGACACGATGAACTTTGTAAATCTCTCCATGATAATGAAAATCACTTCAAAAGTGGATGCAGATCTATCCTAGATCGAACCACTATAAAAATCTTTGTGTTTTTACTTACTTTTTCCCGCTTATTTTGCGATTGTGACTCCTTTTAATTTCTAACTATATTGTTGAAGTGCGGTTCACATACCTTTGGTGTTTGAATAACTTTTGGCTTAAACACTGGTCAAAATGCTTCCATGCTTCACCATCAGCTGGGTGTGTTAACGTACCTTCCTCCTCTGTCCTCACACTGTGCCATCTCATATGTTGTGTGATTATAGAAGATGCATATAACTTTTGAAGTCTAGGAGTAATAGGTAATTAATGCATACTTTTATATGGGACTTCCTTTCCCTTTTTCTTTCTTGGTTTATATCTTTCCTGATTACATATTTTACAATTCTTAAGGTTGATATCTTCCTTTCAAAATAGCATGCAACACTTTAGACATGTATCTATTTTTTCATACAATAAACCAAAAGCCGACATCATTTTTTTTACTTCATAATGATTTTCGTATAGTAAATTAATGGGAGGCATATGCCGCTTCGCAGCTTGTACAACAACTGTAAATCCAGATTCTGTGAGGCTGTATTTAGATTTCGTCGCAATGTATTCAGAAGTTACTGATAATTGGGTTCCGCTTTTGCTGCCTTCCAAAGGGGTTTCTTTGCGGCATCTAATAAATCATATTTTTTTTGGGTCCAATATTTGGTTCTTCTTCATCATTACCACCATCATCAGTAAATTGTTGAACCGGGAACATTGAACATGCAACATCTTCAACCATATGTTCTACGAGATTCGTCATACCAATTTCATTATTCGCTACCTCCTCAATAGCTTGTACAGAAGTAGATGCTAATGGTTCTCCATGACGATCCCAAACCGAATAGTTCGGCACAAAACAATATTGACGCAAATGAACTCTAACCATTTGCAGTATCAAATGCTTCAATAATTTGCATCTATTACATGAACAAAGGATTTTGACGTCGTTTTCATTGTTACTTAAAGCAAATCAATAAACATGCCAACACCATTAATATATTGTCCACTTATTATTCCATCAGCTTCTCTTCGTTCGTACATCTAGCTTCGATCGGTAAAATAATTGTCCATTTTTCCTAAATAGAGATATAATTAAAAAGTAAGATAAAATTTGCATTGATAATTTATTAAAACAATTTTATTACTGAATGTTACGTTAATTGATCATTTACACTTTGTTGGTATGTCATCCTACCTCCCATTACAAATACAATAACGTAATTAAATCGTTTCAATTTAAATGATTCAACAAATTTTTTCCAACGCTTCGCTTTAGTTCCCTGAACAGTACATGATTGCGTGTACACGGTAAACATAAAGGAAACGCTTTCAAAATTTTGAGAATCATTTAAAGTGAAATGATTTACGAGATTTAATTTTATTATTGTGTTCATAACTTGTCCAATACAAGGACAAATATTGTATATGATGTATATAAATGTCTGCCGTTAATAAAATGAACATTCACAAAGTGATTATATACAATACTTATCAGACGAGGCCAAAAAAACTCTCTAAGGATTTATTGTTAGGGTTTCTGCAAGATCACTACATAATTAGATTTTCAAAGAGAGAAGAAGATAACAATAACAAGAAAATTCCTCCAAACAAACCTTTATTAATCCACCAAATTATTACAATGAAAACCTAAAAATAATTGACAATTTATCTCAATCCCAAAAAAAACAAGTTTTTTTCCTCAAGTACATGTAATTCTCTCCCTAATGATATCCTTATATTGACAAATAGAAAGACTAGGTCTAAAACTTAATTGTGTAACGTCCCGTATTTTTAGTGGTTAGATATTTAATATATTTTATTATATTAAATGTTGAATTGGGATTTTAAATGGATTTGTAATATTTATTATGTTTATTAAAACGATATTTGAATGTATAATTTATATTTAAATTATAAATGAACTCGAAACGGGGCGGTAGTTCGTAATATTGAGTTTTGAACTTCAAATGAATATACAGGATCCAATATGAGTCGGAATTATGTGAAACAATAAGCGTTAAGATCTGATTGATGATATTTTTCTAATGGAAGAGAAAAATTGAGATTTCGTTGTATAAATTGTAAGATATGTCCAATTTAAATTTTCAAATAGTTGTTGTGAAATCGATTATAAACCATAACAATAATTTAATATAATTAAATATTGATTTCGAATTTTGACAGGATCTTCGAGACGTAGCTATAAATTAATTTAGAATTTTAATGTAATTTTTAATTTGGAAAATACGCTACTTTTTATTTGGAGTATTTTGCATCCTATATTAGCATTTTGGGGTTTTACAATATAAGTTAATCTACCGATATTATTATATTTTTGGGATCGTAAGGCATTGCTTGTCACAACGGTATATTTATTTTCATTAAGTTGAAATCAGTATGTGACGGGGCGTACATTAGCGATAGCGTAAAGAACGATAGGAATTTTAGTAACCGTGTGCAAACAAAATTTTGTGTATACACTTAATTGACTTAAGCAACCAGGTACACTCATCCTATATTTCTTGGAGTCTACACGGTATATTATTTCTTTTTGGCGCCTCCCATCAAATGAACTGGCCATGACGTATATATCCTTTTCGATAACCTACCCATATTTTCTTTTCTGACTTGTCCATTTTCCTTTCACTGTTCCTAGTGGAAAATAGGTTGCCATCTATATTTGAAAAGAAATCACACTGCGAAGATGCCCTGTAAAGCTTCCATCTCCTCAAAATGAAAACACACTGCCCTGATCCTTCCTTTCAACCAAGCCACCCTATATATATACACACACATTTCCCATAAATTACACTAACCTAAAATAGCTTTAAAGCCTATTATCTGCTGTAAATTGAAACTAAAGCTGGGAGCTCCCATGTGACAAAACAGAACAATTCTCGATGGCCTACTTTTCTTTTCAACGTGATGTAAAATATACCGTGTTTCATACATACACTACAGCTACCATTTCTTCCATTTCGTACCTACTGAGACACTGCAGTCCCCCATTTTCTTCCAGCCTAGGCACTTTTGACAATACATGCTACTTCTACCAAAAACTATGCACTAGGAACGAAAAGAAAGGATTGGTAAAGCCTTCATACTTGTGTGTTTTCTTTTCACCATACTGCATCTCTATCATCTACACCTGTAGCTGAGCAAAGATAGGAAAAGACGTGATCCATATATCTTTCTCCTCGCGTGTATAAATACCACCTCTTCCTCTCATTTTGTTTCCAGGGAGAAACCAAAACGAAGTCATACAGCCACTAAAACATTTCAGCTCAAACATTAAAGTAAAAATAATTCAAACAAAAAGTTTAAAACCAATATATCCATCTACATCAGCTTTTCAACCTCGGCAGAACTTTAGGGTGATGGACAACACGTTATTACTGGAGCAATATGGAGCAATTTGACGTTTTTTAGTGGAAGGGAGCGTGCGGTTTCATGTTGGCAGCAGGCGGATGTTGTTCATGAGTTCGGATCGGGAAGGTTGGCCACGTGTGAAAGATAACATGAGGGGAGAGACAGTCACGGAAGGACAGGGTGGAGTTGGGTGAGGCAAAAACGTAGGGGAAGGAGGAAATAATGGGAGCAGGTGATGTATGCATGCGGTTGTTTCAGGGGAGGCAGGTAGAATGTGGAGAAGAAAGGAGTTAGGTGCTGTTCGGCGGAGATGGGATGAGCCGAGAGGGAAAGAAAGGTGAATAGTTACACATATATACATTCCTAATTACGGTTGACAATTGCCTAATCAGAGTTAAATCAGCCTAAGTAAGGTTTATTAGTAAGTTATAGATACGGGTATATTTAACCTGGCTTCAATACATTGAGATCAAGATGGCCTTGCTTTAAAATTAGAAAGGACACGTGCAATGCAAATAAACCCAATCATTTCATTTTTAATGTATAACATGATATTCGTCCATGTCAAAATAAGTTAATACATGACCCAGATTTTTCTTTGAAACAGGGGACGGGTCCGATTATTAAAATTAAAAATGTTTAACATATGCATCATATTCAATTAAATTATTAAAATAAGATTGGAACTTGTAAATTAGTATAATACGATCGTATGTTAACAGAATATGACATACAAGAAAGTGCTGGGACCGTATCGACTATATCGACGAGCGTAACTTTATAAGCTGAACTAGACGGGGTTTGAAGCAACAGAAACGAATTGTTTTTAACAACGAATGGGAAATCAAGGTGAGTTCAACTCATTCAGTTTTTATCCCATTTATATTTTATATAAATGGGGTTTAAATATTTGTGTGCTATGATTATTCGTTGTGTGATGGTTGCTGAATACAATTGACTGAACCGATTTAATTAAACGTTTGTTTAATTTAATTTAAACCAAATCGTTATTTTTAACGATTATTCCAAAGGAGGTAACTTACCTCGTTGGGTACGTTTATAAAAATGTAAATGTATAAAATTTAAGTATGATGTTTGGATTGCTGTTATTGTTGGTTGTTGAACATTATATGTTATTTTGTTCTAACGTATTTGGATGCAGGGAGAAACAGGTTGGAGGGATCCAACTGGATTCCTCAAATTTATTGTTTATTTCATATCACAATTATATGAACTGTTTAACTAGTCTAATTAGATGGTTGTTTTGATCATTGACTGTTGAATCTAAATTCAACAGTTATTGTGGTTAACAAATGGTTACATATTGGTTGGGTAGCTAGCAGCAGATGGCCTAAGATAAATCGTTTTATGAAACGTCGATTTATCGTCAGATTAACCAACAGAAGTGAAGTTATAAAAGATTTTTTATAACTGGAGCTGGTTTTGAAATCTATTACTTTGAATTAAAGTTTTAAAAAGAAATTAATATTAATTAATTATTGTTTAAGTATAAGAAATTACCCAATGATGTTCATAAAGAAAAGTCATATGTTAACGAATTTTAAAAGCGGTTAAGCAGAAATTTACCCTAGAGCTAAGATTGGCATTTATTGTTTTAAAGGTATAGTTTAATTGGAATTATATTGGAAATAGATAATCATTTACTTAGATAATAACCAAGGTAAGCGGAATTAATTAAATTAATTATATTATTAATTAATTTAAATGGAAAGGCGAATGGGAAATGATTAACAAATTAATCATGTTTGAGTTGATTGAGTCAACTGAATCGAATATTAAATTAATGGGAACAGTTAACGGTGAATAATTTTTTTTTATAAATGTTGATATCTGATTATTATTGATTTAATACTAATCGAGGTGGTAAATTTTTAGATTTAAATGTATTAATGGAGATTTACTAAAATATAAGTTCTGTTATAACTAAATAAAGTTTAAAAGCAAATTACAATGATAGAAATACAAGTTAAGTTTAAATTCAAGTTTTATTTAAATTCTATTTGGTTGGATTTATAAAAATCCAACTTGAATAGAGGTGTTGTAAAAACCCAAGTTTGAATTAAATGGTATGGAGAGTTAAGTTATTAACATGCGATCTACATTCGCGATATTGAATAGAAAATGAGGTTTAATCGAGATATAACCAAATGGGTTTGAAATAAACTTATCTGAAGTTTAATAAAGAATTCTATTTATAATAGAATTAAGACGTGTATATGATGTTCAAAGATTGAAAAGTTAATGGAGACGATTAAATAAGGTTTACTTAATACTTAAATTTAGTAAAAAAGTGAAGTTTGAAATAAGATTTCCAAGAGGGGATATGATATTGAAACCATGTTTTGGAATGGGTAGTAAATGGGATATGTGGAATAATTAGTGAAATGGGATTTCGTTGATGAACTTTTATTTATTCTGAAGATAAGAATGTTGTTGACTCAAGGTCTGAGAGGTAAATAAAATACCCCAACTTGAACGACTTCATGATTATCCAAGAATGATATTGGTTTAGAAATGAGGGTGTCGAGAGAAGTAAAATGTGAATTTCGATGAATGGGATTATAAAATAAAGTTTGAAATGTTTTAAGTTGAATAAGATGATTTTGGATATAATAGTATTTTTGGAATAAGAAATAAAAGAGCTTTGTTTCAAATATGTTTTAAGGGTTTGATTTACGAATGGGAAATTAAAAAGGCCAAGTGATGCTAAGTACTGAACTAGTGAACTCGTTTTATTTTTATGGTTGAATGATTGTTTATTTTGATAGTTAAACAACCGACTATCAAAATCTGACCAATTAATGAATGTTGGTTCAGGAAGGCCGGGATCGAATATATATTCGAAAACCATTCCGACCAGCAAGTACGTATTCGTGATCGAGATCAGACGATGATCGAGATGGAGCATTTGAAGACCATAGATCTTCATAAAGCGGAAGTATTGCTTATAATCTCTGGTTAGCTCCCAAGGATAAATTGTGATTCTGTCGTGATTGGAGTCTATGGGTTGCAAGGACTACTCGCTACTGATCCTTGGGGTGATTCCTATAAGGATGCGGTAGGAGGGTGCCTTCGGTTGTCCAGTCCAAGGACAACATGTATGGACGATGTGGCATGATGGCTAGATGTTCTGGAAAAGATACGTTATAACCTCAAGCCTTACAACCGAGAAAATGACAAAAATCGAGCAGGCAGCATGACTATGTGGGTCGCGCCCATAAGGGTGTATTGTCATCATCTAGAGAATATTCATATTTATTACTTCTTTCGCTTCTGTTTCTCCCAGGAACGGTTATGTTGGTACCAACCATATGTGGCAATATATTCGATACACTCAAGAGAAATGAGTGGTCGGTCATGTGTGGGTCGGGTTGCAAGACGTTCTTGCTGAACCCAGTATATTAGTATCTAGAGATACATTATTGGTAGGTGGTCCCGTACCTGGTCATAGTTGGAAATCCATTCTCCAATAAGCGCCCGCGGTTTTGATGGTATACTACATATGTGGAGCGTGAGATGCAAGCGTTCCGCTAGATTTTATTTACTTGTATTTAGACATTATTATAATATCAGAAGATATTTATGATTACAAAATGTTTTGGGTTATTGTAAGGTAAAAACCGTCCGTATTTATGTATGGATTTGGTCTTACGATTATCTTTTTCTTTCGAAAGGATTTTTAACTTTAAAATCAAGTTGGATGATTCCCCTTAAACTTAGTGTGTTGTTCTCACTCTGGCACAGTGTTTGTAATGCTCGGGTTAGCCCGGGTTGTATAGGTTCAGGTTACGAAGTTCAGAAGACGTGCGGGAGGAGTTCAGACGCATCAGTATTTATTCCGTTGTGTATTGTATATGAGGACAGATTATTATAACTGTCCAGATTGTCTTGACATATGTACTCTGATTGTAAGTATTATTTCAAGTTTTCAATAAAGATTTATTTCTATATTTATTCCGCTGCGATGTGAGACTCTGATTCTGATGTGTTTCTTCTTCTTATTTCTTCTCTTCTTATATTTCTTTCTTTCCTTATCTCAACCTCTAATTTCTTTCTAATAACGTTCCGGTGTTTTCGATGCTTGAATATTCGACATGATGTTTTGTGTTGATTTTCAGGTCGAAAAATCCATGTGTCGTTACAGTGGTATCAAAGCAATGGTTTAGGAATAACCTTGGCTCTGAGGCGTAACTCGATAGAGATGAGGTTTGTAATAGCCTAGATTGAGTTTGAGTGTATATATATGAAAGCGTATTTGTAGATTTTATATATACAAATGTTTTGTATTATGTTATTAGTTTGGTTCAATGTTGAATTAACAATGGACACGATATTGTTTTGTTAAGGAGGTAAATGAAATAATTTTGCCCATACTATATTTTTATATAGAAAAGGAATAAATTTATCAAATTTGTATGATATTAGTGTGCTTGGTTGATTTAAATAGAATTCAAATTGAATTATAAAATTTGAATAGTTTAGAGGACTAAATTCCATACGAAATTAGTATATGAGAATTTTAAATTTGAATTAAAATGGATCAGAAATTGGATTCTGAAACGGAATATGAAATATCACTTGACTTGGTTAAGTGGTGTAAATGAATATAGTAATGAAAGATAAATCGAATGAGTAATAATAGAAGTTAATCGAATGTTAACCGATTGATATTAAAGTATATTAGACCTCAGTAAAGATCAATATTGAATATTAACCGAATTGAGCAAAACTAATTGAGTTAAATCGAATAATTTGGTTAAGTTGACTATTTATTTCTTGGACGGTCAGATTGGATAGAATCCATTAACAGTTTAATGGATTAAAAGAAAGAAGGAATTCTAGTATAATTTTTTTTTGGATGGGAACTAAAAAATTAATCCGATATTTGTTGCTGGCATGGTAAATTTAGTGCAGATTACCAGAAAGCTATGGGAGTTGATTTGGTTATAGATGAAAATACAAGTTAGAAGGTGAAAGGCTGTTGATTGATATACTTCGAAATTGGAATTGAGTTTCCTGACAAAGCGGTAAACCTTAATATTATTAGTTGGTGATTGATTTTATACCCCATAGCTGGGTAGCCATTTGGTTTGGTTTTCTTTTGGATATTGGATGCCCCGAGTGGCAGTTATAATTGTATCGATCGAGCCGTGCAGCGGAGTGCTAGCGAATTTTTCGATAATTTATATAACTCAAAAAAAATTCGATGATAATTCTAATTATTTGGTTTGAAAACAATTGGGTTTGGAACATTCTTTTCACTTAGCAATTTCGGGGACGAAATTCTTTTAAGGGGGAAGGAATGTAACGTCCTGTATTTTTAGTGGTTAGATATTTAATATATTTTATTATATTAAATGTTGAATTGGGATTCTAAATGGATTTATAATATTTATTTCGTTTATTAAAACGATATTTGAATGTATAATTTATATTTAAATTATAAACGAACTCGAAACGGCGTGGTAGTTCGTAATATAGAGTTTTGAACTTCAAATGAATATACAGGATCCGATATAAGTCGGAATTCTGTGAAATAAGAAGCGTTAAGATCTGATTGATGATATTTTTCTAATGAAAGAGAAAAATCGAGATTTCGTCGTATAAATTGTAAGATATCTCCAATGTAAATTTTCAAATAGTTGCTGTGAAATCGATTATAAACCATAACGATAATTTAATATAATTAAATATCAATTTCGAATTTTGACAGGATCTTCGAGACGTAGCTATAAATTAATTTTTAGAATTTTACTATAATTTTTAATTTGGAAAATATGCTACTTTTTATTTGGAGTATTTTGCACCCTATATTAGCATTTTGGGGTTTTACAATATAAGTTAATCTACCGATATTATTATATTTTTGGGATCGTAGGGCATTGCTTGTCACAACGGTATATTCATTTTCGTTAAGTTGAAATCAGTATGTGACGGGGCGTACATTAGCGGTAGCGTAAAGAACGGAAGGAATTTTAGTAACCGTGTGCAAACAAAATTTTGTGTATACACTTAATTGACTTAAGCAACCAGGTACACTCATCCTATATTTCTTGGAGTCTACGTGGTATATTATTTCTTTTTGGCGTCTCCCATCAAATGAACTGACCATGACGTATATATCCTTTTCGATAACCTACCCATATTTTCTTTTCCGACTTATCCATTTTCCTTTCACTGTTCCTAGTGGAAAATAGGCTGCCATCTATATTTGAAAAGAAATCACACTGCGAAGATGCCCTGTAAAGCTTCCACCTCCTCAAAATGAAAACACACTGCCCTGATCCTTCCTTTCAACCAAGCCACCCTATATATATACATTTCCCACAAATTAAGGTAACCTAAAATAGCTTTAAAGCCTATTATCTGCTGTAAATTGAAACAAAAGCTGGGAGCTCCCATGTGACAAAACAGAACAATTCTTGATGGCCTACTTTTCTTTTCAACGTGATGTAAAATATACCGTGTTTCATATACACTACAGCTACCATTTCTTCCATTTCATACCTACTAAGAAACTACAGTCCCCCATTTTATTCCAGCCTAGGCACTTTTGACAATACATGCTACTCCTACCAAAAACTATGCACTGGCAACGAAAAGAAAGGATCGGTAAAGCCTTCATACTTGTGTGTTTTCTTTTCATCATACTGCATCTCTATCATCTACGCCTGTAGCTGAGCAAAGATAAGAAAAGACGTGATCCATATCTCTTTCTCCTCGCGTGTATAAATACCACCTCTTCCTCTCATTTTGTTTTCAGGGAGAAACCAAAATGAAGTCATACAGCCACTAAAACATTTTAGCTCAAACATTAAAGTAAAAACAATTCAAACAAAAATTTTAAAACCAATATATCCGTCTACAGCTGCTTTTCAACCTCGGCAAAACTTTAGGGAGATGGACAACACGTTATTACTGGAGCTATATGGAGCAATGTGATGTGTTTTAGTGGAAGGGAGAGTGCGGTTTCATGTTGGCAGCAGGCGGACGTTGTTCATGAGTTCGGATCGGGAAGGTTGGCCACGTGTGAAAGACAACAGGAGAGGAGTGACAGTCACGGAAGGACAGGGTGGAGTTGCATGAGGCAAAAACGTAGGGGAAGGAGGAAATAATGGGAGCAGGTGATGTATGCATGCGGTTGTTTTGGGGAGGCAGGTAGAACGTGGAGAAGAAAGGAGTTAGGTGTTGTTCGGCGGAGATGGGATGAGCCGAGAGGGAAAGAAAGGTGAACAGTTACACATATATACATTCCTAATTATGGTTGACAATTGCCTAATCAGTGTTAAATTAGCCTAAGTAAGGTTTAGTAGTAAGTTATAGATACGGGTATATTTAACCTGGCTTCAATACATTGAGATCAATATAGCCTTGTTTAAAATTAGAAAGGACACGTGCAGTGCAAATAAACCCAATCATTTCTTTTTTAATGTATAACATGATATTCGTCCATGTCTAATTAAGTTAATACATGACCCAGATTTTTATTTGAAATAGGGGACAGGTCCGATTATTAAAATTAAAAATGTTTAACATACGCATCATATTCAATTAAATTATTAAAATAAGATTGGAACTTGTAAATTGGTATAATACGACTGTATGTTAACAAAATCTGACATACAAGGAAGTGCTGGGACCGTTTCGACTATATCGACGAGCGTAACTTTATAAGCTGGACTAGACGGGGTCGGAAGCAACTGAAATGAATCGTTTTTAACAGCGAATGGGAAATCAAGATGAGTTCAACTCACTCAGTTTTTATCCCATTTATATTTTATATAAATGGGGTTTAAATATTTGTGTGCTATGATTGTTCGTTGTGTGATGGTTGCTGAATACAATTGATTGAACCGATTAAATTAAACGTTTGTTTAATTTAATTTAAACCAAATCGTTATTTTTAACGATTATTCTAAAGAGGTAACTTACCTTGTTGGTTACGTTTTGTGACGACTCCAAACCCCGTTAAGACGGTGCAAGGGTAATGTTTGGAATATAACACATAAACAGATAACAACAGAACAAAAATAAATAAATACACCAGATAATGTACAATAGAATACACTGGATAAATATAATCATCAGAGTAACACTGTATATAGGATCATACTTAGTACATATACAGTTCAGTTATACATAAGTGTCTGCAGCGGAAAATAAACATATATGTACAATAGGAGCTGAACAGCATAAAAAGAGATAAATGATAGAATCCATCTTCAGCTCCAGCTGTCCAGAAAGAGCCGGCTAAAACCTGAATACAAGGTTGTCCGCGTAGAAAAAGGGGCAACTGAGTTTGCAAGTGAAACAAACTACGAGTCAGTCATGGGACTGGTATGAGAAATCTACTTAACACATTTTCAAATATGGCTAATCACAGGACCACGCCACTTTCGCGGAACGGGTTTACTCCATTGGATTGCCAGTGCTTTAAAACAAGTAAATCCTTTAAACATCGCAATGCTTTTTATAAAAATGAAGCCATTATAAGACTCAGTTCCCATCACACAATGCAACACAAACCAAAGGATAGAGTTTTACCTTATAATGGCCAAAATATGCTTGATACGAATAAAATAAATGTATTTGATATTATTACTAGTGTTTATATGTTTCAAAAACAATTTTAATCATAGGTATCAATCATAGACAGCATTAATGCCCCATACCACTATGTCGCCATATATAGTTATACAATCAAAACCGAACGACGTCGTGTTTGGAAATTGGATTTCCGTCATGAACCGAGGCAAAAGATAGTCCTTACCGAATTCGAGACAATCTAGCCCATGTCTTAGGATCAGAACGCATCGACCCTTTGGAGCCACAGGGCCGGTCCACCGATGTGGATTAAAATGCCTGAACACTGCGTTTCCCCGCCCTTTGGGGCGTAAATGAGCCCAATGACTCCATCGGTCCCGGATCAACCGATATATCCAAGGCGCATCGCAACAGCAACAACCACACAGGTGAAAATAAAATAAATGTCAGGGCTGGAAGGTCACTGACACCACCCTAGCTAGAAGGAAACGCATGTCCTCCCTGGATCCTTCTCCCGTTTCTGGTCCATACCGGGGTTTGAGGCTCGCGAATTCACGTTATACACAAAGCTATGCCACATAGACTGTGCTTTGATCATCAACCATAAGACTTTGCTTTTCAACAGAAGCCTTGATCATCTGCCACTTAGGCATGCCACATAGACAATTCACTCCATGCGGCTGATTTCTATCAATATATAACCTCTAGGCTCGTACGTCTCAGAGAAGGGCGTTAAGCAAGAGAATGAATTCTCTGCCGCAAAACAGATATATATTTAATAGAGATCAATCAGTACAGAACAAAATCCAATGTCGGACACACAGTCAATTTACACGTTCGTTCTGGGTCTGAACGAAACCGGAGGCACTCAATAACTCGCATATCCGTACAATCAACAAATACGTCCGGGTGGCTACTACTTCAGCCCCTTCAAGGTAGCTACTCCTGTCATGAGCATCAGTAGCACCCCTCCATTCGACGTGAAGATCATCGGTCTTGCACCGTCTTCATATCTTTGACTTTCATTCGTCGAACAATTATTTGAAATGAGAATCAACTCGGCCTTTTCAAATAATTCACGTATATTTAGAATTTCAAATCAATTCGTTTCAATGGTTAAATTATTCGATATCACTAATTCTGTTCTTTAATGTAATTTTCACACCAAACACGTTCAACCATCAAATATCACATAGACCGAGCAAATTCAGTTTATTTCCGTTCCATACGTTTATAATATTTTATCATGATTTATCGCTATTTTTATTTATTTAAAAATAGCCAATTCCTTCAAACGACGCTTCAGGCCATACCGCGGCCGTGGCGTTGTTTTTCTTCAGATTTGATTTCACATATATGAAAATCTAACCGTCGGATCTTCACAAATTTTATATCATTAGAAAGATCTTTTCAAAACGAATCCAACGGTTCCAGTTTTGGGAAAATCGGACGGTCGGATCTCCCGCACTAATCGTTTGAAGTTACGATTTCAAAATACGAGCTACAGCGTCGTTATTCGATTTAACTTAATTATATATATATATATATATATATATATATATATATATATAATCGATTCTGGCGCTATTTTTCTTCAGATTTGAATTAAACATTTCAGACAATCCAACCGTTGGATCTTTACAAAGTTTGTAAGAACCTGTTACTTCCCCGTGAAGGAAAGAGCGGATACTTTGAGAACAACACACAAATGAACGCGGACGGAAGAACATTTCATTGTTATTACAACAATTCCATCAGATACAAGAATATACAGAGTATAAATGAATAAATTACATAGCAGCGGAAAATAGTACAAAGCACAACTGAAGGTGATATACGGATACAGAGCTTTCCGGATATCATTCCAGCTGTAAACCAGGATCCTGTGAATATAAATCTGCAAAACCAAAACTACTAGCTGCCCGTGCGGAAAATAGGGGCACCCAGAGTTTAGGTTAAAACAACAAACTCCAGGTCAGTCATGTGACTGGTGTGAGAACTAAAACAGTTATTTAAAGCTTTATTTTAAAAGAGAGTAATTCAAGGGACCACGCCGTATAACACGGAATGGGTTTCCTCCCAAGAATACCAGTGCATATCAATAAAAAACGCAATGCTTTTTCGAAAAATGAAGCTATTATAAGACCCAGGTCCCATCACACAATGCAACGCAAGCCGGAGGATAGGGTTTTACCTTATAACAGCCAAACATGCTTGGTACGTTTAAAACAAATCATTTGATACTATAATAAGTGTATAGTGTCAAAACATTTCAATCATAAATATCAATCATAGGCGGCATAGCTACCATCTACTATGTCACCATACTAGGCTCTACAAATAAAGCCGCAATACACGCATTGGAAATTGGATTTCCGTCATGAGTCGAGGCAAGGGGCAAGCTCCTCTCCGCGTTCGAGACACTCTAGCAAATGTCCCAGGGCTACGCACTCTGGGCAACCCCTGGATCTTCAGGGCCGGTCCTCACTTACGTTAGAGGATTGGCAATTCCTGAACACACGTTTCCCGGTCCTTACAGACCTATAATCGAGGCGCCTCATCCAACAACCACAAAGGTGAAAAGTATATAAATGTCAGGGCTGGTAAGTCACTGACACCACCAAAGCTAGAAAGAAACGTCGTGCTCTCCCTGCAGTCCGTATCCCATTTTTAACTCATACCGAGGTGTGAGGCTCGCGAATTCACGGTATACACAAAGCTGCCATGTAGGCTGTGCTTTGATCATCAACCACAAGACTTTGCTTTTCAACAGAAGCCTTGATCATTGCATCTTAGCATGCCACACAGGCAATTCATGCCATGCGACCGATGTCCATCGATATACAACCTCTGAGCTCGTACGTCTCAGAGAAGGGCGTTAAGCAAAAGAATAAATTCTCCGCCGCCAAACAGATGTATATTTAATAGAAATCAATCAACACAGAATAAAATCCAATGTCGGACACACAATCCATTTACAAGTCCGTTCTGGGTCTGAACGAAACCGGAGGCACTTTCCTCGCATATCCGTCCATCTCTAAGTACGTCTGGACGACCACCAACTATTTCCATCCTCTTGGGTGTACAGCCCAATCAGGATCGTCAGTAGTTATCCAAACGATGTGAAGACTTCCGGTCTTCAACCACCGTCTTCATCTTCGACATATCGTCGAATCGGTTATCCAGAATGGGTATAAACCCGGCCTTTCCGAACAACCCGCGTATATTAAAACAAATGTTACATAAACATAACATACGCCTCATTCCAATTCATATTCTTAGGGAAAGGTTCCCATTAATTTTATCAAAGATAAATTCTTTCAAATTTATCCTTTAATCTTCCTTTGGATGTCATTTCAAACCAAATTATGGTTTTTCAAACTAGTCGAGATTAGCGAACCACACCGAAGTAATTATTTATTTTATTTCCCAATCCCAACCTATTCATCCCATGAAGCAAAACTGGTAATACTCCATATCTAACACCACGGTGTTATCGGTAAAATTAATTACCATTTCACGTTCAAGTCTAATTAAAGATTTAACTATCGCTTTGGAGCAAAACTGGTGATACTCCATTCTCGCTTATTTTCTAAATTTGATAATTTAGATTATAGATTCACATCTCAATCTAATTGCAGATTCGTTAAAACTCCTTTTACTGGGTTAAAGAACTAGGTGTTATTTAAAACACAGTTCACGACAAACCCAAATCACATTCTATTTATCATTGGGTTAAAGAACTAGTGTTGTTTAAAACACAGTTCACGATAAACCCACAAATCAATTCTAGTTTAATTTAATTCAAATATATTAGGAAATCCGATTATTTAAAACCCCTTTTTAAATCTAATTTATTTATTTAAAAACACCGGGTTTTAAATTTAGTTCAAACTAGTTCATTTTGATAAAAAACTATTTTTATCTTTTCAAATATGGAGTTTTTCATCCCAAATTTTCCCAAATCATTTCTTATGATTTTACACAAATTATTGATATTTTTAATAATTTTATCAAGGCCCGTACAGTCGATTTCCATCAACGGCCATCGAACTGCACTTACAGCGACCTTTTTCAAATTTGATTTGGACGTATCTCCAAATCCAACCGTTAGATTTTGAATTTCTAATATTCGTTAGAAAGCTCTTTTCGATACGAACCCAACGGTTCCGGTTTTAGGAGAATCCGACGGTTGGATCTCCCGTAATGTCCGTTTGAAATAAATGGTCGAAATTTACGAACTGCCGCGGCGCGGCGCGTTCTATTCAGGCCATTATATAATATATATAATATATATTTCGTCGATTTCTATTTAAAACGAATTATATAAATAATTTTGAATTCGTTTCAAAAACATTTCAACTTCCATCTCAATTCAAATCAAAATTGAATCTTTCCTTATAAATTCGTTTTAAAATTCATTTCTATTCAGTTCAAGTTTCAATTCAATTTGAATTCATTTCACTTCGTTTTAAGTTCAATTCGAATTCGTTTTCAATTCGATTCAATTCAAAGTGGTTTTCTATTCGATTCAATTCAAAGTGGTTTTCTATTCGATTCAATTCAAAGTGGTTTTCTATTCGATTCAAATCAAAGTGGTTTTTTATTCGATTCAAATTCGTTATATATTCAATTGAAACCAAATTCATTTTTTATTCAAATCAAATTCGATTCGTTTTCTATTTGAATCAAATTATATTATATATTCAATTCATTTCGAAATCGTTTTATATTCAATTCATTTCGAAATCGTTTTCAATTCAATTCATTTCGAAATCGTTTTCAATTCAATTCATTTCGAAATCGTTTTCAATTCAATTCATTTCGAAATCGTTTTCAATTCAATTCATTTCGAAATCACCTTTCAATATTCATTTAAAATGAATAAAATCGATATAAATATCGTTCACGTCAAAATGGCGTTAATCCAATCAACACGGCTTCATATATTTCTATTTTCAAATATTCTATTTTCAAATATTCTATTTCAAATATTTCTATTCCAAATATTTCGTTTTCAAATATTTCTATTTTCAAATGTTCTATTTTCAAATATTCTATTTCAAATATTTCGTTTTCAAATATTTCTATTTTCAAATGTTCTATTCAACAAATGAATGTTTATTTCTGTCAACACACGACTAATCTCAACGAATGAGTACTGTCCCCGTGTGACTATCTTTGTTATTTAAAATATTTTATAAAATTTAGGTATCTATCGTTTGATTTTCAATTAGACTCCACCGTGAAGTAGTTCTAATTTTAAATATGATAAAGATGTATATTTTATTATTAAAATATTTCGTTCAACACATGACTAATCTCAATGAATGAGTACTGTCAACACATGAACCTTTATATTATATTGATAAAGATGTAATTTTATTATTAAAATATTTCGTTCAACACATGACTAATCTCAACGAATGAGTACAGTCAACACATGAACCTTTATATTATAATTTTCTTTATTTTCTAAATTGGAATGAGGCCCAATCAATCACCATATAATATTAATTATATGGATTTCCATACATCACACGTATATAATAGCATTGAAAAATAATCAACCATCAACCAAAGTGCACTACACTGTATAAGCATCAAATATAAATATCTAACGCTTATAACAGCCTGTCAATCAATCGATCGACATATTTAATCAATCAGGTTGAGTGAACTTCAAATTTCATCCCAACACCCGTGTGGGGTTTCAAACAATCAAATACAGATTTTATTTGTGCAGTTGGGCGATATGTAAAATTTATCGTCCCAATCAATGTCATTCAAATAGGTGTACATAAACAAACCGTCCGGTTTGTAAATGAATATTTTATTTTATTCACATCACGTTAAAAATTATATTTTTAACGATAAAATATTTTATTTTAACATATGAATTTCTATTCAGTTCATTCTTTAAATAAAATGATATTTTATTTTTCTAACTTATTTTAGAAAATTTCGGCGGCATAACGGCACGATACTAGAAACGGGACGAGGCCTAGCCTTATCCCCGGTCTAGTGAAGGCCCACGCCATTCACACATCAATCAAATCAATTTCATTTCACCAAACAATTCAATTCAAACCAAATAATCTAACCAACTACACAACTAAACAATTAAACAAACAAGCCATCCATGGTCTGTGGATGACGGGTGTCGGGTGCTACTAAACACCGTCTACATCCTAGTATATATATATATATATAACTAGAAAAAGGAATTTTGAGTGAGGAGTTCTCACCAATAGCTATCCAATCATCTTGACTCTTCTTTGATAGAAATCTTTATCGTTATCACATTTTTGTCATCTTCGTTGCTGTAGCCACCACATATGTAAAAATCGAATTTTTACTTCGCTATTCAATATATAAAAATCGAATTTTTACTTCGCTATTCAATATATAAAAATCGAATTTTTACTTCGCTATTCAATATATAAAAATCGAATTTTTACTTCGTTATTCAATATATAAAAATCGAATTTTTACTTCGCTATTCAATATATAAAAATCGAATTTTTATATCGCTACATATATAAAGTTTTCGCCTTTTCAAAAATAAAGAATTCTCCTTTTCAAATATAAAGTTTTCGCCTTTATAAAAATAAAGAATGCTCCTTTTCAAATATAAAGTTTTCGCCTTTATAAAAATATAGATTTCGCCTTTATAAAAATATAGATTTCGCCTTTCTATAATATAAAAAAATTATATTTTCCTCGAAGTAAAAATCATATTTTTACTTCACTACTCATCTCAAAATATCGTCTTTTCACTTTTAAAAATATCGTCTTTTCACTTTTAAAAATATCGTCTTTTCACTTTTAAAAATATCGTCTTTTCACTTTTAAAAATCACTTCTTTATACACACAAAAATCATACCTTTGTACACTGGAAAATCATTCCTTCATTATCACAAAAATCTGATTTTTATTATGTTAAAAATCAGTCCTCCTTATCATAAAAATTCGATCTTTCTTATCTTAACTTTTCTTAATCAAAAATCATATTTTTCAAGTCATAGAGATCACGTTTTCATAAATTAAAAACTACATCTTTTATAGATTAAAAATCTAAATAAAAATCATGACTTCCCTATAATAAAAATCTCTTCTTTTTCTAATTGTATACATCATAAAAATCAAAGCTTTAAAATAAATAAAAATCGAAGCTTTATAATAAACAAAAATAAAAGCTTTATAATAAAAATTTAATTTCTATTACATTAAAAACTAAAATAAAAATAATTAAAACCAATAAAACTTACTGTGGTCGATTTATGGAAGGGGGGTCTTCACTGCGTCGTCGGAGGTGTTGTTTGCGGCGGAGGTGGCGTTCGTGGTCGGAGGGGAACCAGGTGGTGGCGTACGAGGTGGCGCAGGTGGGGGGAATCGGCGGTTCTTGGTTTGGGCGCGTTGGGGATTGGGGGTCTCGTCGGTCGAGGAGAAGAACGGGGGGCTTGGTGGTAGCTGCACCGCCCTGGGCGCGGCGACTCATCGGAGGGGGCGGCGGCATCGATCGCGCCCCCTTCCTTTTTTTTTCGATCTGATTTCAGTTTTTAACGGGGAGGGGGGGGGGGGGCTGATATAAGGGAAAGAGAGGAGTGTTATATTATATATATATATATATATTTTTAATTATTTAATCCCAATAGGTTGACTTTTATATACGACCTCGAAACGAGGCCCACCGCCTGTCGTCCATAGCGTTTTACCCCCATTCCGAACACGATGGGATATGTATCGTAGCCTGATTCGGCTATTACAATCAGTTTCCGTTAAATTTACATTTAAATCACTATATTGAATTTTAAACGTACATTTCAAATTGCCGGGGTCACATACTAACTCTAAAAATTCTCGAAAAATATTTTCTAGCTTCGTATTGACGATACGGTCCTAACAAAACTAGTTTCATCGAATTCTGAGACCGTTGGAGAAATGACCATTTTCTAGTCGATTAAAATCAACTGAAACTGGTCAAACGCGTTTTCCTTTGCCACACTGACATATTGATTCGAAAAATTATGAAATTTGGAATCTAGCAATAATTTGACATCATGGATCCAACAAAACTGGTTTCGTCGAAATCCGAGGTCGTTTGCAAAATTCCCATTTTTAAGGGCCTGAATTCCATAGCGACTATTCAGAATTTTCAACTGGACATATCTTTTGATTCCCGCTATGAAATTTTGATTTTTCGGATTCGCTGGAAAGATATCATCAATTAGATCCTAATGTTTCTGGTTTCACTAAAATCCGGATTGTTTTGCACCCGGTACATTCAATTGATGTTTGAAATCGAATTATCGAACTACCGCGCCATTTTCAATTCTATTTAAAATTATATATAAATATTTATATTCTAACGACGACGCGTATAATATATACGTTCTAATTATATTCAAAATAAATTTATCGTCGATATTATTTAAAATAATTCATTTTAAATATTCAAAATTCGCTAAAATTGCCAAAATAAAAAATTTAAACTGGCCCAGATTTTCCGGGTTATTACAATCTCCCCCACTTAAAACTTTTCGTCCTCGAAAAGGAACAAAGTCGAAAGTGGTTTGATTAATCAACTCTACGTTCGATCTGGCTTCCATTCTCCAACTTTTCAGTTTCTGAGAATTTTCAAATTTTCAAAAATTTGGCTAACACCCTAAATTTTCGAAAAATTTCGCCATAACCTCCCCTGCACCGGGAGCCACGGGAAAATCCCGAAATTTCCATATAGGCCTTCTGATCTCAAAAAGAAAAAAAAAGCCAAGCGGCTAGCCAATAGGCTCATAAAATCATCATCACCCAAACAAAACAGTAAATTATGTAGTAAACATGTACTTATTTGTCGGGCAAACAAATTTCATTCTTCAGCTCTAACCTCCTTGCTATGACCTGTTCAATGTAAGTCCATGTATATGCAAGAAAATGTGACTAATTTTCAATATAATTCAATATTTGGTTCAATTAGGCATAATGGTTCAAAATTAGCAAACAAATAAACAACCAACACAAACATCAATCAATTAGTGAATTAGAGTTTCAAATTCATAAATTTGATACATATACTGAAAATCTTGTTTTTGGTGCCAATTCACAGCAATGTGTTCTAACTATATATAAGTTTTGGTTCTCACACCAGTCTAATGGAAATATATAGATATCACACCTTCGAAACACAAAAATAAATACTGGTGATGGCGCGCCATCATCAGAATCATGTCCGGGCGACTAGAATGTGATTCTATATCTATCCAATATATTAAAACTTCGAATATACGTTCATGACGCGTATATGCAAAATCTTTATATACTAGATTGTCCATATTCAAAATAAATAAATAATCAAATACGTATAAAACAATTTTAATTTTTAAAACAAAATTGTTTTCATTTGAAAAATATACTCTTCACACTCGTTCTAGGATACTACTGATCATATCTCTAACGAGTCATTCTAATTGGATATTACTAATCCAATATCTGATGAATTCTTTCGTATGGTTCTAATGTGTCTTGTTCTCGAGCTCTGTAAACCAAAGCTCTGATACCACTGTAAGAACCCGTTACTTCCCCGTGAAGGAAAGAGCGGATACTTTGAGAACAACACACAAATGAACGCGGACGGAAGAACATTTCATTGTTATTACAACAATTCCATCAGATACAAGAATATACAGAGTATAAATGAATAAATTACATAGCAGCGGAAAATAGTACAAAGCACAACTGAAGGTGATATACGGATACAGAGCTTTCCGGATGTCATTCCAGCTGTAAACCAGGATCCTGTGAATATAAATCTGCAAAACCAAAACTACTAGCTGCCCGTGCGGAAAATAGGGGCACCCAGAGTTTAGGTTAAATCAATAAACTCCAGTTCAGTCATGTGACTGGTGTGAGAACTAAAACAGTTATTTAAAGCTTTATTTTAAAAGAGAGTAATTCAAGGGACCACGCCGTATAACACGTAACGGGTTTCCTCCCAAGAATACCAGTGCATATCAATAAACAACGCAATGCTTTTTCGAAAAATGAAGCTATTATAAGACCCATGTCCCATCACACAATGCAACGCAAGCGGAGGATAGGGTTTTACCTTATAATAGCCAAACATGCTTGGTACGTTTAAAACAAATCATTTGATACTATAATAAGTGTATAGTGTCAAAACATTTCAATCATAAATATCAATCATAGGCGGCATAGCTACCATCTACTATGTCGCCATACTAGGCTCTACAAATAAAGCCGAAATACACGCATTGGAAATTGGATTTCCGTCATGAGTCGAGGCAAGGGGCAAGCTCCTCTCCGCGTTCGAGACACTCTAGCAAATGTCCCAGGGCTACGCACTCTGGGCAACCCCTGGATCTTCAGGGCCGGTCCTCACTTACGTTAGAGGATTGGCAATTCCTGAACACACGTTTCCCGGTCCTTACAGACCTATAATCGAGGCGCCTCATCCAACAACCACAAAGGTGAAAAGTATATAAATGTCAGGGCTGGTAAGTCACTGACACCACCAAAGCTAGAAAGAAACGTCGTGCTCTCCCTGCAGTCCGTATCCCGTTTTTAACTCATACCGAGGTGTGAGGCTCGCGAATTCACGGTATACACAAAGCTGTCACGTATGCTGTGCTTTGATCATCAACCACAAGACTTTGCTTTTCAACAGAAGCCTTGATCATTGCATCTTAGCATGCCACACAGGCAATTCATGCCATGCGACTGATGTCCATCGATATACAACCTCTGAGCTCGTACGTCTCAGAGAAGGGCGTTAAGCAAAAGAATAAATTCTCCGCCGCCAAACAGATGTGTATTTAATAGAAATCAATCAACATAGAATAAAATCCAATGTCAGACACACAATCCATTTACAAGTCCGTTCTGGGTCTGAACGAAACCGGAGGCACTTTCCTCGCATATCCGTCCATCTCCAAGTACGTCTGGACGACCACCAACTATTTCCATCCTCTTGGGTGTACAGCCCAATCAGGATCGTCAGTAGTTATCCAAACGATGTGAAGACTTCCGGTCTTCAACCACCGTCTTCATCTTCGACATATCGTCGAATCGGTTATTCAGAATGGGTATAAACCCGGCCTTTCCGAACAACCCGCGTATATTAAAACAAATGTTACATAAACACAACATACGCCTCATTCCAATTCATATTCTCAGGGAAAGGTTCCCATTAATTTTATCAAAAATAAATTCTTTCAAATTTATCCTTTAATCTTCCTTTGGATGTCATTTCAAACCAAATTATGGTTTTTCAAACTAGTCGAGATTAGTGAACCACACCGAAGTAATTATTTATTTTATTTCCCAATCCCAACCTATTCATCCCATGAAGCAAAACTGGTAATACTCCATATCTAACACCACGGTGTTATCGGTAAAATTAATTACCATTTCACGTTCAAATCTAATTAAAGATTTAACTATCGCTTTGGAGCAAAACTGGTGATACTCCATTCTCGCTTATTTTCTAAATTTGATAATTTAGATTATAGATTCACATCTCAATCTAATTGCAGATTCGTTAAAACTCCTTTTACTGGGTTAAAGAACTAGGTGTTATTTAAAACACAGTTCACGACAAACCCAAATCACATTCTATTTATCATCGGGTTAAAGAACTAGTGTTGTTTAAAACATAGTTCACGATAAACCCACAAATCAATTCTAGTTTAATTTAATTCAAATATATTAGGAATTCCGATTATTTAAAACCCCTTTTTAAATCTAATTTATTTATTTAAAAACAAACCGGGTTTTAAATTTAGTTCAAACTAGTTCATTTTGATAAAAATCTATTTTTATATTTTCAAATATGGAGTTTTTCATCCCAAATTTTCCCAAATCATTTCTTATGATTTTACACAAATTATTGATATTTTTAATATTTTATCAAGGCCCGTACAGTCGATTTCCATCAACGGCCATCGAACTGCACTTACAGCGACCTTTTTCAAATTTGATTTGGACGTATCTCCAAATCCAACCATTAGATTTTGAATTTCTAATATTCGTTAGAAAGCTCTTTTCGATACGAACCCAACGGTTTCGGTTTTAGGAGAATCCGACGGTCGGATCTCCCGTAATATCCATTTGAAATAAATGGTCGAAATTTACGAACTGCCGCGGCGCGGCGCGTTCTATTCAGGCCATTATATTATATATATAATATATATTTCGTCGATTTCTATTTAAAACGAATTATATAAATAGTTTTGAATTCGTTTCAAAAACATTTCAACTTCCATCTCAATTCAAATCAAAATTGAATCTTTCCTTATAAATTCGTTTTAAAATTCATTTCTATTCAATTCAAGTTTCAATTCAATTTGAATTCATTTCACTTCGTTTTAAATTCAATTCGAATTCGTTTTCAATTCGATTCAATTCAAAGTGGTTTTCTATTCGATTCAAATCAAAGTGGTTTTCTATTCGATTCAAATCGAAGTGGTTTTCTATTCGATTCAAATTCGTTATCTATTCAATTGAAACCAAATTCGTTTTTTATTCAAATCAAATTCAATTCGTTTTCTATTTGAATCAAATTATATTATATATTCAATTCATTTCGAAATCGTTTTATATTCAATTCATTTCGAAATCGTTTTAAATTCAATTCATTTCGAAATCGTTTTCAATTCAATTCATTTCGAAATCGTTTTCAATTCAATTCATTTCGAAATCACCTTTCAATATTCATTTAAAATGAATAAAATCGATATAAATATCGTTCACGTCAAAATGGCGTTAATCCAATCAACACGGCTTCATATATTTCTATTTTCAAATATTCTATTTTCAAATATTTTATTTCAAATATTTCTATTCCAAACATTTCGTTTTCAAATATTTCTATTTTCAAATGTTCTATTTTCAAATATTCTATTTCAAATATTTCTATTTCAAATATTTCGTTTTCAAATATTTCTATTTTCAAATGTTCTATTCAACAAATGAATATTTGTTTCTGTCAACGCATGACTAATCTCAACGAATGAGTACTGTCCCCGTGTGACTATCTTTGTTATTTAAAATATTTTATAAAATTTGGGTATCTATCGTTTGATTTTCAATTAGACTCCACCGTGAAGTAGTTCTAATTTTAAATATGATAAAGATGTATATTTTATTATTAAAATATTTCGTTCAACACATGACTAATCTCAATGAATGAGTACTGTCAACACATGAACCTTTATATTATATTAATAAAGATGTAATTTTATTATTAAAATATTTCGTTCAACACATGACTAATCTCAACGAATGAGTACAGTCAACACATGAACCTTTATATTATAATTTTCTTTATTTTCTAAATTGGAATGAGGCCCAATCAATCACCATATAATATTAATTATATGGATTTTCATACATCACACGTATATAATAGCATTGAAAAATAATCAACCATCAACCAAAGTGCACTACACTGTATAAGCATCAAATATAAATATCTAACGCTTATAACAGCCTGTCAATCAATCGATCGACATATTTAATCAATCAGGATGAGTGAACTTCAAATTTCATCCCAACACCCGTGTGGGGTTTCAAATAATCAAATACAGATTTTATTTGTACAGTTGGGCGATGTGTAAAATTTATCGTCCCAATCAATGTCATTCAAATAGGTGTACATAAACAAACCGTCCGGTTTGTAAATGAATATTTTATTTTATTCACATCACGTTAAAAATTATATTTTTAACGATAAAATATTTTATTTTAACATATGAATTTCTATTCAGTTCATTCTTTAAATAAAATGATATTTTATTTTTCTAACTTATTTTAGAAAATTTCGGCGGCATAACGGCACGATACTAGAAACGGGACGAGGCCTAGCCTTATCCCCGGTCTAGTGAAGGCCCACGCCATTCACACATCAATCAAATCAATTTCATTTCACCAAACAATTCAATTCAAACCAAATAATCTAACCAACTACACAACTAAACAATTAAACAAACAAGCCATCCATGGTCTGTGGATGACGGGTGTCGGGTGCTACTAAACACCGTCTACATCCTAGTATATATATATAACTAGAAAAAGGAATTTTGAGTGAGGAGTTCTCTCCAATAGCTATCCAATCATCTTGACTCTTCTTTGATAGAAATCTTCATCGTTATCACATTTTTGTCATCTTCGTTGCTGTAGCCACTACATATGTAAAAATCGAATTTTTACTTCGCTATTCAATATATAAAAATCGATTTTTTACTTCGCTATTCAATATATAAAAATCGAATTTTTACTTCGCTATTCAATATATAAAAATCGAATTTTTACTTCGTTATTCAATATATAAAAATCGAATTTTTACTTCGCTATTCAATATATAAAAATCGAATTTTTATATCGCTACATATATAAAGTTTTCGCCTTTTCAAAAATAAAGAATTCTCCTTTTCAAATATAAAGTTTTCGCCTTTATAAAAATAAAGAATGCTCCTTTTCAAATATAAAGTTTTCGCCTTTATAAAAATATAGATTTCGCCTTTATAAAAATATAGATTTCGCCTTTCTATAATATAAAAAAAATCATATTTTCCTCGAAGTAAAAATCATATTTTTACTTCACTACTCATCTCAAAATATCGTCTTTTCACTTTTAAAAATATCGTCTTTTCACTTTTAAAAATATCGTCTTTTCACTTTTAAAAATCACTTCTTTATACACACAAAAATCATACCTTTGTACACTGAAAAATCATTCCTTCATTATCACAAAAATCTGATTTTTATTATGTTAAAAATCAGTCCTCCTTATCATAAAAATTCGATCTTTCTTATCTTAACTTTTCTTAATCAAAAATCATATTTTTCAAGTCATAGAGATCACATTTTCATAAATTAAAAACTACATCTTTTATAGATTAAAAATCTAAATAAAAATCATGACTTCCCTATAATAAAAATCTCTTCTTTTTCTAATTGTATACATCATAAAAATCAAAGCTTTAAAATAAATAAAGTCGAAGCTTTATAATAAACAAAAATCAAAGCTTTATAATAAAAATTTAATTTCTATTACATTAAAAACTAAAATAAAAATAATTAAAACCAAGAAAACTTACTGTGGTCGATTTATGGAAGGGGGGTCTTCACTGCGTCGTCGGAGGTGCTGTTTGCGGCGGAGGTGGCGTTCGTGGTCGGAGGGGAACCAGGTGATGGCGTACGAGGTGGCGCAGGTGGGGGGAATCGGCGGTTCTTGGTTTGGGCGCGTTGGGGATTGGGGGTTCTCGTCGGTCGAGGAGAACGGGGGGCTTGGTGGTAGCTGCGCCGCCCTGGGCGCGGCGACTCATCGGAGGGGGCGGCGGCATCGATTGCGCCCCCTTCCGTTATTTTTTTTCCTTTGATCTGATTTCAGTTTTTACCGGGGGGGGGGGGGGGGGCTGATATAAGGGAAAGAGAGGAGTGTTATATTATATATATATTTTTTTCAATTATTTAATCCCAATAGGTTGACTTTTATATACGACCTCGAAACGAGGCCCACCGCCTGTCGTCCATAGCGTTTTACCCCCATTCCGAACACAACGGGATATGTATCGTAGGTTGATTCGGCTGTTACAATCACTTTCCGTTAAATTTACATTTAAATCACTATATTGAATTTTAAACGTACATTTCAAATTGCCGGGGTCACATACTAACTCTAAAAATTCTCGAAAAATATTTTCTAGCTTCGTATTGACGATACGGTCCTAACAAAACTAGTTTCATCGAATTCTGAGACCGTTGGAGAAATGACCATTTTCCAGTCGATTAAAATCGACTGAAACTGGTCAAACGCGTTTTCCTTTGCCACGCTCACATATTGACTCGAAAAATAATGAAATTTGGAATCTAGCAATAATTTGACATCACGGATCCAACAAAACTGGTTTCGTCGAAATACGAGGTCGTTTGCAAAATTCCCATTTTTAAGGGCCTGAATTCCATAGCGACTATTCAGAATTTTAAACTGGACATATCTTTTGATTCCCACTATGAAATTTTGATTTTTCGGATTCGTTGGAAAGATATCATCAATTAGATCCTAAAGTTTCTGGTTTCACTAAAATCCGGATTGTTTTGCACCCGGTACATTCAATTGAAGTTTGAAATCGAATTATCGAACTACCGCGCCATTTTCAATTCTATTTATAATTATATATAAATATTTATATTCTAATGACGACGCGTATAATATATACGTTCTAATTATATTCAAAATAAGTTTATCGTCGATATTATTTAAAATAATTCATTTTAAATATTCAAAATTCGCTAAAATTGCCAAAATAAAAATTTTAAACTGGCCCAGATTTTCCGGGTTATTACAATCTCCCCCACTTAAAACTTTTCGTCCCCGAAAAGGAACAAAGTCGAAAGTGGTTTGATTAATCAACTCTACGTTCGATCTGGCTTCCATTCTCCAACTTTTCAGTTTCTGAGAATTTTCAAAAATTTGGCTAACACCCTAAATTTTCGAAAAATTTCGCCATAACCTCCCCTGCACCGGGAGCCACGGGAAAATCCCGAAATTGCCATATAGGCCTTCTGATCTCAAAAAGAAAAAGAAAAAGCCAAGCGGCTAGCCAATAGGCTCATAAAATCATCATCACCCAAACAAAACAGTAAATTATGTTGTAAACATGTACCTATTTGTCGGGCAAACAAATTTCATTCTTCAGCTCTAGCCTCCTTGCTATGACCTGTTCAATGTAAGTCCATGTATATGCAAGAAAATGCGACTAATTTTCAATATAATTCAATATTTGGTTCAATTAGGCATAATGGTTCAAAATTAGCAAACAAATAAACAACCAACACAAACATCAATCAGTTAGTGAATTAGAGTTTCAAATTCATAAATTTGATACATATACTGAAAATCTTGTTTTTGGTGCCAATTCACAGCAATGTGTTCTAACTATATATAAGTTTTGGTTCTCACACCAGTCTAATGGAAATATACAGATATCACACCTTCGAAACACAAAAATAAATACTGGTGACGGCACGCCATCATCAGAATCATGTCCGGGCGACTAGAATGTGATTCTATATCTATCCAATATATTAAAACTTCGAATATACGTTCATGACGCGTATATGCAAAATCTTTATATACTGGATTGTCCATATTCAAAATAAATAAATAATCAAATATGTATAAAACGATTTTAATTTTTAAAACAAAATTGTTTTCATTTGAAAAATATACTCTTCACACTCGTTCTAGGATACTACGGATCCTATCTCTAACGAGTCATTCTAATTGGATATTACTAATCCAATATCTGATGAATTCTTTCGTATGGTTCTAATGTGTCTTGTTCTCGAGCTCTGTAAACCAAAGCTCTGATACCACTGTAAGAACCCGTTACTTCCCCGTGAAGGAAAGAGCGGATACTTTGAGAACAACACACAAATGAACGCGGACGGAAGAACATTTCATTGTTATTTCAACAATTCCATCAGATACAAGAATATACAGAGTATAAATGAATAAATTACATAGCAGCGGAAAATAGTACAAAGCACAACTGAAGGTGATATACGGATACAGAGCTTTCCGGATATCATTCCAGCTGTAAACCAGGATCCTGTGAATATAAATCTGCAAAACCAAAACTACTAGCTGCCCGTGCGGAAAATAGGGGCACCCAGAGTTTAGGTTAAAACAATAAACTCCAGGTCAGTCATGTGACTGGTGTGAGAACTAAAACAGTTATTTAAAGCTTTATTTTAAAAGAGAGTAATTCAAGGGACCACGCCGTATAACACGTAACGGGTTTCCTCCCAAGAATACCAGTGCATATCAATAAACAACGCAATGCTTTTTCGAAAAATGAAGCTATTATAAGACCCAGGTCCCATCACACAATGCAACGCAAGCCGGAGGATAGGGTTTTACCTTATAACAGCCAAACATGCTTGGTACGTTTAAAACAAATCATTTGATACTATAATAAGTGTATAGTGTCAAAACATTTCAATCATAAATATCAATCATAGGCGGCATAGCTACCATCTACTATGTCTCCATACTAGGCTCTACAAATAAAGCCGAAATACACGCATTGGAAATTGGATTTCCGTCATGAGTCGAGGCAAGGGGCAAGCTCCTCTCCGCGTTCGAGACACTCTAGCAAATGTCCCAGGGCTACGCACTCTGGGCAACCCCTGGATCTTCAGGGCCGGTCCTCACTTACGTTAGAGGATTGGCAATTCCTGAACACACGTTTCCCGGTCCTTACAGACCTATAATCGAGGCGCCTCATCCAACAACCACAAAGGTGAAAAGTATATAAATGTCAGGGCTGGTAAGTCACTGACACCACCAAAGCTAGAAAGAAACGTCGTGCTCTCCCTGCAGTCCGTATCCCGTTTTTAACTCATACCGAGGTGTGAGGCTCGCGAATTCACGGTATACACAAAGCTGCCACGTAGGCTGTGCTTTGATCATCAACCACAAGACTTTGCTTTTCAACAGAAGCCTTGATCATTGCATCTTAGCATGCCACACAGGCAATTCATGCCATGCGACTGATGTCCATCGATATACAACCTCTGAGCTCGTACGTCTCAGAGAAGGGCGTTAAGCAAAAGAATAAATTCTCCGCCACCAAACAGATGTGTATTTAATAGAAATCAATCAACACAGAATAAAATCCAATGTCAGACACACAATCCATTTACAAGTCCGTTCTGGGTCTGAACGAAACCGGAGGCACTTTCCTCGCATATCCGTCCATCTCCAAGTACGTCTGGACGACCACCAACTATTTCCATCCTCTTGGGTGTACAGCCCAATCAGGATCGTCAGTAGTTATCCAAACGATGTGAAGACTTCCGGTCTTCAACCACCGTCTTCATCTTCGACATATCGTCGAATCGGTTATTCAGAATGGGTATAAACCCGGCCTTTCCGAACAACCCGCGTATATTAAAACAAATGTTACATAAACACAACATACGCCTCATTCCAATTCATATTCTCAGGGAAAGGTTCCCATTAATTTTATCAAAGATAAATTCTTTCAAATTTATCCTTTAATCTTCCTTTGGATGTCATTTCAAACCAAATTATGGTTTTTCAAACTAGTCGAGATTAGCGAACCACACCGAAGTAATTATTTATTTTATTTCCCAATCCCAACCTATTCATCCCATGAAGCAAAACTGGTAATACTCCATATCTAACACCACGGTGTTATCGGTAAAATTAATTACCATTTCACGTTCAAGTCTAATTAAAGATTTAACTATCGCTTTGGAGCAAAACTGGTGATACTCCATTTTCGCTTATTTTCTAAATTTGATAATTTAGATTATAGATTCACATCTTAATCTAATTGCATATTCGTTAAAACTCCTTTTGCTGGGTTAAAGAACAAGGTGTTATTTAAAACACAGTTCACGACAAACCCAAATCACATTATATTTATCAATGGGTTAAAGAACTAGTGTTGTTTAAAACACAGTTCACGATAAACCCACAAATCAATTCTAGTTTAATTTAATTCAAATATATTAGGAATTCCGATTATTTAAAACCCCTTTTTAAATCTAATTTATTTATTTAAAAACAAACCGGGTTTTAAATTTAGTTCAAACTAGTTCATTTTGATAAAAATCTATTTTTATCTTTTCAAATATGGAGTTTTTCATCCCAAATTTTCCCAAATCATTTCTTATGATTTTACACAAATTATTGATATTTTTAATAATTTTATCAAGGCCCGTACAGTCGATTTCCATCAACGGCCATCGAACTGCACTTACAGCGACCTTTTTCAAATTTGATTTGGACGTATCTCCAAATCCAACCGTTAGATTTTGAATTTCTAATATTCGTTAGAAAGCTCTTTTCGATACGAACCCAACGGTTCCGGTTTTAGGAGAATCCGACGGTTGGATCTCCCGTAATGTCCGTTTGAAATAAATGGTCGAAATTTACGAACTGCCGCGGCGCGGCGCGTTCTATTCAGGCCATTATATAATATATATAATATATATTTCGTCGATTTCTATTTAAAACGAATTATATAAATAATTTTGAATTCGTTTCAAAAACATTTCAACTTCCATCTCAATTCAAATCAAAATTGAATCTTTCCTTATAAATTCGTTTTAAAATTCATTTCTATTCAGTTCAAGTTTCAATTCAATTTGAATTCATTTCACTTCGTTTTAAGTTCAATTCGAATTCGTTTTCAATTCGATTCAATTCAAAGTGGTTTTCTATTCGATTCAATTCAAAGTGGTTTTCTATTCGATTCAATTCAAAGTGGTTTTCTATTCGATTCAAATCAAAGTGGTTTTCTATTCGATTCAAATTCGTTATATATTCAATTGAAACCAAATTCGTTTTTTATTCAAATCAAATTCGATTCGTTTTCTATTTGAATCAAATTATATTATATATTCAATTCATTTCGAAATCGTTTTATATTCAATTCATTTCGAAATCGTTTTCAATTCAATTCATTTCGAAATCGTTTTCAATTCAATTCATTTCGAAATCGTTTTCAATTCAATTCATTTCGAAATCGTTTTCAATTCAATTCATTTCGAAATCACCTTTCAATATTCATTTAAAATGAATAAAATCGATATAAATATCGTTCACGTCAAAATGGCGTTAATCCAATCAACACGGCTTCATATATTTCTATTTTCAAATATTCTATTTTCAAATATTCTATTTCAAATATTTCTATTCCAAATATTTCGTTTTCAAATATTTCTATTCTCAAATGTTCTATTTTCAAATATTCTATTTCAAATATTTCGTTTTCAAATATTTCTATTTTCAAATGTTCTATTCAACAAATGAATATTTATTTCTGTCAACACACGACTAATCTCAACGAATGAGTACTGTCCCCGTGTGACTATCTTTGTTATTTAAAATATTTTATAAAATTTGGGTATCTATCGTTTGATTTTCAATTAGACTCCACCTTGAAGTAGTTCTAATTTTAAATATGATAAAGATGTATATTTTATTATTAAAATATTTCGTTCAACACATGACTAATCTCAATGAATGAGTACTGTCAACACATGAACCTTTATATTATATTGATAAAGATGTAATTTTATTATTAAAATATTTCGTTCAACACATAACTAATCTCAACGAATGAGTACAGTCAACACATGAACCTTTATATTATAATTTTCTTTATTTTCTAAATTGGAATGAGGCCCAATCAATCACCATATAATATTAATTATATGGATTTTCATACGTCACACGTATATAATAGCATTGAAAAATAATCAACCATCAACCAAAGTGCACTACACTGTATAAGCATCAAATATAAATATCTAACGCTTATAACAGCCTGTCAATCAATCGATCGACATATTTAATCAATCAGGATGAGTGAACTTCAAATTTCATCCCAACACCCGTGTGGGGTTTCAAACAATCAAATACAGATTTTATTTGTGCAGTTGGGCGATGTGTAAAATTTATCATCCCAATCAATGTCATTCAAATAGGTGTACATAAACAAACCGTCCGGTTTGTAAATGAATATTTTATTTTATTCACATCACGTTAAAAATTATATTTTTAACGATAAAATATTTTATTTTAACATATGAATTTCTATTCAGTTCATTCTTTAAATAAAATGATATTTTATTTTTCTAACTTATTTTAGAAAATTTCGGCGGCATAACGGCACGATACTAGAAACGGGACGAGGCCTAGCCTTATCCCCGGTCTAGTGAAGGCCCACGCCATTCACACATCAATCAAATCAATTTCATTTCACCAAACAATTCAATTCAAACCAAATAATCTAACCAACTACACAACTAAACAATTAAACAAACAAGCCATCCATGGTCTGTGGATGACGGGTGTCGGGTGCTACTAAACACCGTCTACATCCTAGTATACATATATAACTAGAAAAAGGAATTTTGAGTGAGGAGTTCTCACCAATAGCTATCCAATCATCTTGACTCTTCTTTGATAGAAATCTTCATCGTTATCACATTTTTGTCATCTTCGTTGCTGTAGCCACTACATATGTAAAAATCGAATTTTTACTTCGCTATTCAATATATAAAAATCGAATTTTTACTTCGCTATTCAATATATAAAAATCGAATTTTTACTTCGCTATTCAATATATAAAAATCGAATTTTTACTTCGCTATTCAATATATAAAAATCGAATTTTTATATCGCTACATATATAAAGTTTTCGCCTTTTCAAAAATAAAGAATTCTCCTTTTCAAATATAAAGTTTTCGCCTTTATAAAAATAAAGAATGCTCCTTTTCAAATATAAAGTTTTCGCCTTTATAAAAATATAGATTTCGCCTTTATAAAAATATAGATTTCGCCTTTCTATAATATAAAAAATATATATTTTCCTCGAAGTAAAAATCATATTTTTACTTCACTACTCATCTCAAAATATCGTCTTTTCACTTTTAAAAATACCGTCTTTTCACTTTTAAAAATATCGTCTTTTCACTTTTAAATATCGTCTTTTCACTTTTAAAAATATCGTCTTTTCACTTTTAAAAATCACTTCTTTATACACACAAAAATCATACCTTTGTACACTGAAAAATCATTCCTTCATTATCACAAAAATCTGATTTTTATTATGTTAAAAATCAGTCCTCCTTATCATAAAAATTCGATCTTTCTTATCTTAACTTTTCTTAATCAAAAATCATATTTTTCAAGTCATAGAGATCACATTTTCATAAATTAAAAACTACATCTTTTATAGATTAAAAATCTAAATAAAAATCATGACTTCCCTATAATAAAAATCTCTTCTTTTTCTAATTGTATACATCATAAAAATCAAAGCTTTAAAATAAATAAAAATCGAAGCTTTATAATAAACAAAAATCAAAGCTTTATAATAAAAATTTAATTTCTATTACATTAAAAACTAAAATAAAAATAATTAAAACCGAGAAAACTTACTGTGGTCGATTTATGGAAGGGGGGTCTTCACTGCGTCGTCGGAGGTGCTGTTTGCGGCGGAGGTGGCGTTCGTGGCCGGAGGGGAACCAGGTGGTGGCGTACGAGGTGGCGCAGGTGGGGGGAATCGGCGGTTCTTGGTTTGGGCGCGTTGGGGATTGGGGGTCTCGTCGGTCGAGGAGAAGAACGGGGGGCTTGGTGGTAGCTGCGCCGCCCTGGGCGCGGCGACTCATCGGAGGGGGCGGCGGCATCGATCGCGCCCCCTTCTTTTATTTTTTATTTTTTGTTTTTTTTTCTTCGATCTGATTTCAGCTTTTAACGGGGGGGGGGGCTGATATAAGGGAAAGAGAGGAGTGTTATATTATATATATTTTTTTTAATTATTTAATCCCAATAGGTTGACTTTTACATACGACCTCGAAACGAGGCCCACCGCCTGTCGTCCATAGCGTTTTACCCCAATTCCGAACACAATGGGATATGTATTGTAGGCTGATTCGGCTGTTACAATCAGTTTCCATTAAATTTACATCTAAATCACTATATTGAATTTTAAACGTACATTTCAAATTGTCGGGGTCACATACTAACTCTAAAAATTCTCGAAAAATATTTTCTAGCTTCGTATTGACGATACGGTCCTAACAAAACTAGTTTCATCGAATTCTGAGACCGTTGGAGAAATGACCATTTTCCAGTCGATTAAAATCAACTGAAACTGGTCAAACGCGTTTTCTTTTGCCACGCTCACATATTGATTCGAAAAATTATGAAATTTGGAATCTAGCAATAATTTGACATCACGGATCCAACAAAACTGGTTTCGTCGAAATCCGAGGTCGTTTGCAAAATTCCCATTTTTAAGGGCCTGAATTCCATAGCGACTATTCAGAATTTTCAACTGGACATATCTTTTGATTCCCGCTATGAAATTTTGATTTTTCGGATTCGTTGGAAAGATATCATCAATTAGATCCTAATGTTTCTGGTTTCACTAAAATCCGGATTGTTTTGCTCCCGGTACATTCAATTGAAGTTTGAAATCGAATTATCGAACTACCGCGCCATTTTCAATTCTATTTATAATTATATATAAATATTTATATTCTAACGACGACGCGTATAATATATACGTTCTAATTATATTCAAAATAAATTTATCGTCGATATTATTTAAAATGACTCATTTTAAATATTCAAAATTCGCTAAAATTGTCAATATAAAAATTTTTAACTGGCCCAGATTTTCCGGGTTATTACAAAGTTGGTGCCGTTGGAAAGATATTTCCAAGGCGAACCCAACGGTTGTGGTTTCGGGAAAATCCGATGGTCGGATCTCCCGCACTAATTGTTTGAAATCGCGGTTTCAAAACACGAACTGCAGCTTCATTATTCAATTTATTTTAATTATATTTTTTTATATATATAATTCTTTCTTCGATTTCTAAACTATATCCACTTTATATATTTGATAAAAATGATATTTTTATCCAACAGACATTTATTTCAACACTTCACCATTTTTCACACTTCATATTCACAATAAAAATGTAGATTTTATTGTTCAATCTATATATTCAACACATGAACGTTTTCGACTTCACACATACGATAAAATATGATTTTATCGTTCTAGTCCTTTATTCCACACATGAATATTTTCTATAGTTGATATATATAATAAAAATGTGATTTTTATTGTAAAACAATTTATTTCAAAACACGATTATCTTATATAGTCTATACATAAGGTAAAAATGTTATTTTTGGTGTTAAAACAATTTATTTAAAATACTAATATATTATATAGGCTATATATATAATAAAAATGTGATTTTTTTAACTTTCAAATAATTTATTCAACACATGAACTTCATTGAACACATGAATTTCTATTCAACACATGAATTTCTATTCAACACACAAATATAGTTTCAACACATGAATATTATTGAAAATTTCGGCAGCATAACGACAGGGTAGTTAAAACCGGGACCGTCCCTAGTACGGCTCATCGCTCTACCTTAAAACCTCGCGGTTTTTGACAACGGGGATTTCATGCATCTAATTCGCACGTAGGCGAGCATGTTTTCTTTCATTTCCACAACCTATTCTAATCTTGTTTTCGACCATAAATGGGTATTTTTTTCAATCATAGTCAATCATTCTCAACCACAAACAATTCTATCAACCATTCACATTATTCACCAAATTTCACATCAACCAAATAATCCAAACAATATCACAACTAATATATATCGTCCATGGTCTATGGACGAGGGGAGTGTACATATATATATATTCGTATATAAATATATTTCAATTTCACTTCACTTCAATTCAATTTATTTCGACGCATATATTATTTTTACAACGCATATATAACTTATACATCGAACATACAACTTATACAACGCTTATACATGAAGTGTACAACGCTTATATAACTCATACATCGACTATATAATTTATACATCGTTGTTTTCCATATCGTTTATAAATTAGAAATCTCACATTCGGTTCCACTCCACCAAAAATTGCAGAAGGCTCAGAAAAATATGCGGTCTCTTCTAGAATGTAGAAGATGTCCACACGAGTCCACTGTCTCTTGTTTCACCGAGTTTCATCAAGAAACGAAAAAGATATGATTTTTATTGTAAAATCATAAACCGTAGCGCTTTAAAGTGTTATAGAATAGTTAAAAATAAATATGTCGTTACCTTCAGAAATCTGCTCAAAACTAGGTTTGAACTTTTCGATCAAACGGTGAAACGGATCGACGATCGGGTTGTGCCATGGCCTAGAGCCTGGAAAACCTCGTCCAACGATGGTCAGGGGCCCCACTTCGATCACAACACCTGGGCGTGGCGGAGCTCGCAAGGCGACGACTTCGTGGACCTCGATCTGGCGAAATGCTGAACGAGAGAAGGTGAAATCGATATGGATTTGAAGAACTAAGGGAGATCTATAAAATTCTACAAAGTGGCACTGGGTTTTGTTGATCGGTTGGGGAGAAAAAGAGGAGAGAAGGATTGAAGAATAGCTGCCGTCCGTCGATGCTGATACGGGGAGAGAGAAATTTATGAGGGCCAATAGGGTTTTACTTATTTATTTATATATTTTTAAATTTCTAAAATACCCCTTAACTCCTACGAACTCCAATCCAAACCCAACGACTGTCGTCCATAGCTAATAACCCCCGTTCCGAACATAATGAGGTATGTTTCGAAGGCCCATTTGACTGTTTCTGTCAGTTTTCCTTCAAATTAAAATATAAAACATTCAATATTCGATTTGAACGTAGATTTCAATTTGCGGTGGCCACAAACTAATTTGAAAAATTCCAGAATGATAAATCTAGCTATGTTTTGACGATACGGTCCCAACAAAACTAGTTTCATCGAATTCTGAGACCGTTTGAAAATTGGCCATTTTCTGGTCGATCCAATTTAAATGTAATTGACCAAAACACCTTTTCCTTTGCCACGCTCACATATTAACTTCAAAAATTATGAAATTAGAAACCTAGCAAAAGCTTCACATCCCTGATCCAACAAAAGTGGTTTCGTCGAATTCCGAGGTCGTTTACAAAATGTCTATTTTCAAGGGCGATATATTCTCTATAGCGACCTTTCTGAAAATTCATTTGGCCATAACTTTTGACTCCCACTACGAAACTTCGATTTTTCAGATTCGTTAGAAAGATATTCACTAACAGATTTAAATATTTTTGGTTTCACTAAAATCCGTTTTATTTTGTGCCCGGTACAGTCAGTCAAAGTTGGAATTGAAAATTTGAAACTGCCGCGCCATTTCAGGCCTTGTTTATAATTCAAAGTAATTATATTCATTTTCAAACATCGATTCAAACTACTTTTCGTCAATAATATTTAAAATATTTATTTTAAATATTTAAAATTCACTAAAATAGCCAACTTAAAAATTTTAAATTGGTTCAGATTTTATGGGTTGTTACAATTTCCCCACTTAAAACTTTTCGTCCCCGAAAAGGAACAATGTTGAAAGTGGATTAATTAACCAACTCTACTTTCAATCTGGCTCTCATTCTCCAACTTTTCAGTTTCTGAGAATTTTCAAATTCTTCAAAGATTTGGCTAACACCCTAAATTTTCGATTTTTTTTGCCATAACCTCCTTTGTACAGGGAGGGGTTTGGAAATTTATTGGGCCGTATTAGGTACCCAATAAATCCTAATAAGCATGCACATATTTATAGTGGTATATTCCAGTGTCCATAGGGGAATGTGTATAGATCATAACTCCAGAGAATAAATTCTCGTCACCCTATAAATGGTTTTTGTGCCTTAATGACTAGAGAGACGTGTTTATTGTCATCTCCAGACCCGTATGGTTTTTTTATTAATCTGGCAATTTACCATTATATTTTATATGGTCCATATCAGTCACCAGTTCAACCTGTAAAATATAGTCATCGTCATACAAGCCTCTCGCTCATATGGTAAATCTTCAACCTCGTCATACAAGCTCCAAATGCTTATGTGGTTTATGATGAAGTATGCTTATCCTCAAGAAGTATGCCATGTAGTGTAGTTCAAAATTAATTGTTACTACCTATGGCGGCGTTTATTATTACACACATAACAACCAGCACTCCACATCCAATGACATTCACAGGAGTTGATATAATAATAAAATTGCGCATCCAACTCAGTAAGGTTTACCTATTTGTCGGGCACGCAAATAAATTCATTACTCAACAGCTAATCCATTTACCTGTTCAGATATATATAATGCACATGTATATATTCCTATCTATTTTCTCATCAGTTTAAGGTGTGATTTAATCAAATAAATTCTACCATTCATTCCCTTATTGATTAAATTAACTATCATTCGAATAATTTAATAATCAAATCCAAAATCACACAACACAAGTAACAATCAATTTGTTTTTAACTTTTTAACTTTTCAAATATATATCTTTTATATATTCAAAAATCATATTTCTAAAACCAGACTATATATAATCACAAATATGTTATTTATAAACAAATAACTCTCAACTCGTTCTAGTGCATTTCTGACCCCATCTCTAACGAGTTATTCTGATTCTGCTATTCTCATACTAGGATATTACTAATCCTATCTGTAATGAGCTATTCGCCCTAGAACACTACTGGTTCTATTTCTGACGAGTTCGTTAATATGTTATATTCCAGAGCTAAGCTTAACCAAAGCTCTGATACCACGTTTGTGACGACCCCAAACCCCGATAAGACGGTGCAAGGGTAATCTTTGGAATATAACACATAAACAGATAACAATAGAACAGAAATAAATAAATACACCAGATAATGTACAATAGAATACACCGGATAAATATAATCATCAGAGTTACACAGTATATAGGATCATACTTAGTACAAATACAGTTCAGCTATATATAAGTGTCTACAGCGGAAAATAAACATATATGTACAATAGGAGCTGAATAGCATAAAAAGAGATAAATGATAGAATCCATCTTCAGCTCCAGCTGTCCAGAAAGAGCCGGCTAAAACTTGAATACAAGGCTGCCCATGTAGAAAAGGGGGCACCCGAGTTTGCAAGTGAAACAAACTACGAGTCAGTCATGGGATTGGTATGAGAAATCTACTTAACGCATTTTCAAATATGGCTAATCACAGGACCATGTCACTTTCGTGGAACAGATTTACTCCATTGGATTGGCAGTTCTTTAAAACAAGTAAATCCTTTAAAAATCGCAATGCTTTTTATAAAAATGAAGCCATTATAAGACTCGGTTCCCATCACACAATGCAACACAAACCAGAGGATAGAGTTTTACCTTATAATGGCCAAAATATGCTTGATACGAATAAACAAAAGTATTTGATATTATTACTAGTGTTTATATGTTTCAAGAACAATTTTAATCATAAGTATCAATCATAGACGGCATTAATGCCCCATACAACTATGTCGCCATATATAGGTGTACAATAAAAACCGAACGGCGTCGTATTTGGAAATTGGATTTCCGTCATGAACCGAGGCAAAAGATAGTCCTCACCGAATTCAAGAAAATCTAGCCCATGTCTCAGGATCAGAACGCATCGAACCTTTGGAGCCACAGGGCCGGTCCACCGATGTGGATTAAAATGCCTGAACACTGCGTTTCCCCGCCCTTTGGGGCGTAAATGAGCCCAATGACTCCATCGGTCCCGGATCAACCGATATATCCAAGGCGCATCGCAACAGCAACAACCACACAGGTGAAAATAAAATAAATGTCAGGGATGGAAGGTCACTGACACCACCCTAGCTAGAAGGAAACGCATGTCCTTCCTGGATCCTTCTCCCGTTTCTGGTCCATACCGGGGTGTGAGGCTCGCGAATTCACGTTATACACAAAGCTATGCCACACAGACTGTGCTTTGATCATCAACCACAAGACTTTGCTTTTCAACAGAAGCCTTGATCATCTGCCACTTAGGCATGCCACACAGGCAATTCACTCCATGCGTCTGATTTCTATCGATATATAACCTCTGGGCTCGTACGTCTCAGAGAAGGGCGTTAAGCAAGAGAATAATTTCTCCGCCGCCAAACAGATGTATATTTAATAGAGATCAATCATCACAGAACAAAATCCAATGTCAAACACACAGTCCATTTACACATTCGTTCTAGGTATGAACGAAACCGGAGGCACTCAATACCTCGCATATCCGTACAATCAACAAGTACGTCCGGGTGGCTACTACTTCGGCCCCTTCAAGGTAGCTACTCCTATCATGAGCATCAGTTGCACCCCTCCATTCGATGTGAAGATCATCGGTCTTGCATCGTCTTCATATCTTCGACTTTCATTCGTCGAACAATTATTTGAAATGAGAATCAACACGGCCTTTTCAAATAATTCCCGTATATTTAGAATTTCAAATCAGTTCATTTCAATGGTTAAGTTATTCGATATCACTAATTCTGTTCTTTAATGTAATTTTCACACCAAACACGTTCAACCATCAAATATCATATAGACCGAGCAAATTCAGTTTATTTCCATTCCATATCGTTTATAATATTTTATCATGATTTATCGCTATTTTTATTTACGCTTCAGGCCATAACGCGGCCGTGGCTCTGTTTTTCTTCAGATTTGATTTACACATATCTGAAAATCTAACCGTTGGATCTTCACAAATTTTATATCATTAGAAAGAACTTTTCAAAACGAATCCAAGGTTCCAGTTTTAGGAAAATCCGACGGTCGGATCTCCCGCACTAATCATTTGAAGTTACAATTTCAAAATACGAACTACAGCGTCGTTATTCGATTTAATTTAATTATATTTATATATATATATATATATATAAATATAATTGATTCTGGCTCTGTTTTTCTTCAGATTTGAATTAAACATTCCAGACAATCCAACCGTTGGATCTTTACAAAGTTGGTGCCGTTGGAAAGATATTTCTAAGGCGAACCCAACGGTTGTGGTTTCGGGAAAATCCGATGGTCAGATCTCCCGCACTAATCGTTTGAAATCACGGTATCAAAACACGAACTGCAGCTTCGTTATTTGATTTATTTTAATTATATTTATATATATATATATAATTCTTTCTTCGATTTCAAAACTATATCCACTTTATATATTTGATAAAAATGATATTTTTATCCAACAGACATTTATTTCAACACTTCACCATTTTTCACACTTCATATTCACAATAAAAATGTAAATTTTATTGTTCAATCTGTATATTCAACAATGAACGTTTTCGACTTCACACATACGATAAAATATGATTTTTATCGTTCTAGTCCTTTATTCAACACATGAATATTTTCTATAGTTGATATATATAATAAAAATGTGATTTTTATTGTAAAACAATTTATTTCAAAACACGATTATTTTATATAGTCTATACATATGGTATAAATGTTATTTTTGGTGTTAAAACAATTTATTTAAAATACTAATATTTTATATAGGCTATATATAATAAAAATGTGATTTTTTTTAACTTTAAAATAATTTATTCAACACATGAACTTCATTCAACACATGAATTTCTATTCAACACATGAATTTCTATTCAACACACGAATATAGTTTCAACACATGAAAATAATTCTAACACATGAATATTATTGAAAATTTCGGCAGCATAACGGCAGGGTAGTTAAAACCGGGACCGTCCCTAGTACGGCTCCTCGCTCTACCTTAAAACCTCGCGATTTTTGACAATGGGGATTTCATGCATCTAATTCACACGCAGGCGAGTGTATTTTCTTTCATTTCTACAACCTATTCTAATTTTGTTTTCAACCACAAACGGGTATTTTTTTCAATCACGATCAATCATTCTCAACCACAAACAATTCTATCAACCATTCGCATTATTCACCAAATTTCACATCAACCAAATAATCCAAACAATATCACAACCAATATATATTGTCCATGGTCTGTGGACGAGGGGAGTATATTTATATATATTCGTATATAAATATATTTCGATTTCACTTCACTTCAATTCAATTTATTTCGACGCATATATTATTTTTACAATGCATATATAACTTATACATCGAACATACAACTTATACAAGGCTTATACATGAAGTGTACAACACTTATATAAGTCATACATCAACTATATAATTATACATCGTTGTTTTCCATATCGTTTATAAATTAGAAATCTCACATTGGGTTCCACTCCACCAAAAATTGCAGAAGGCTCAGAAAAATATGCGGTCTCTTCTAGAATGTAGAAGTCGTCCACACGAGTCCACTGTCTCTTGTTTCACTGAATTTCGTCAAGAAATGAAAAAGATATGATTTTTATTGTAAAATCATAAACCGTAGCGCTTTAAAGTGCTATAGAATAGTTAAAAATAAATATGCCGTTACCTTCAGAAATCTGCTCAAAACTAGGTTTGAACTTTTCGATCAAACGGTGAAGCGGATCGACGATCGGGTTGTGCCACGGCCTAAAGCCTGGAAAATCACGCCCAATGATGGTCAGGGGCCCCACTTCGATCGTAGCACCTGGGCGTGGCGGAGCTCGCAAGGCGATGACTTCGTGGACCTCGATCTGGCGAAATACTGAACGAGAGAAGGTGAAGTCGATATGGATTTGAAGATCTAAGGGAGATCTATAAAATTCTCCAAAGTGGCTTTGGGTTTCGTTGATCGGTTGGGGAGAAAAAGAGGAGAGAAGGATTGAAGAATAGCCGCCGTTCGTCGATGCTGATACGGGGAGAGAGAAATTTATGAGTGCCAATAGGTTTTTTTTATTTATATATTTTTAAATTTCTAAAATACCCCTTATCTCCTATGAACTCCAATCCAAACCCAACGACTGTCATCCCTAGCTAATTATCCCCATTCCAAGCACAATGGGATGTGTTTCGAAGGCCCATTCGACTGTTTCAGTCAGTTTTCCATCAAATTAAAATATAAAACATTCAATATTCGATTTGAACGTACACTTCAATTTGCTGGGGCCGCAAACTAATTCGAAAAATTCCAGAAAAATAAATCTAGCTATGTTTTGATGATACGGTCCCAACAAAACTAGCTTGATCAAATTCTGAGACCGTTTGAAAATTAGCCATTTTCTGGTCGATCCAATTTAACTATAATTGACCAAAATACCTTTTCCTTTGCCACACTCACATATTAACTTCAAAAATTATGAAATTTGAAACCTAGCAATAACTTCATGTCCCGGATCCAAGAAAAGTGGTTTCGTCGAATTCCGAGGTCGTTTGCAAAATGTCTATTTTCAAGGGCGATATATTCTCTATAGCGACCTTTCTGAAAATTCATTTGGCCATAACTTTTGACTCCCACTACGAAACTTCAATTTTTCAGATTCGTTAGAAAGATATTCACTAACAGTTTTAAATACATTTGGTTTCACTAAAATCTGTTTTATTTTGCACCCACAGTCAGACAAAGTTTGAATTGAAAATTTGAAACTGCCACGCCATTTCAGGCCTTGTTTATAATTCAAAGTAATTATATTCATTTTCAAACATCGATTCAAACTACTTTTCATCGTTACTATTTAAAATATTTATTTAAAATATTTAAAATTCACTAAAATAGCCAATTTAAAAATTTTAAATTGGTTCAGATTTTACGGGTTGTTGCACGTTTATATAAATATAAACGTATAAAATTTAAGTATGATGTTTGGATTGCTGTTATTGTTGGCTGTTGAACATTATATGATATTTTTTTCTAACGTATTTGGATGCAGGGAGAAACAGGTTGGAGGGATCCAACTGGATTACTCAAATTTATTGTTTATTTCATATCACAATTATATGAACTGTTTAACCAGTCTAATTAGATGGTTGTTTTGATCATTGACTGTTGAATCTAATTTCAACAGTTATTGTGGTTAACAAATGGTTACATATTGGTTGGGTAGCTAGCAGCAGATGGCCCAAGATAAATCGTTTTATGAAACGTCGATTTATCGTCAGATTAATCAACAGAAGTGAAGTTATAAAAGATATTTTATAACTGGAGATGGTTTTGAAATCTATTACTTTGAATTAAAGTTTTAAAAAGAAATTAATATTAATTAATTATTGTTTAAGTAAAAGAAATTACCCAATGATGTTCATAAAGAAAAGTCATATGTTAACGAGTTTTAAAAGCGGTTAAGCAGAAATTTACCCAAGAGCTAAGACTGGTATTTATTGTTTTAAAGGTATAGTTTAATTGGAATTATATTGGAAATAAATAATCATTTATTTAGATAATAACCAAGGTAAGTGGAATTAATTAAATTAATTATATTATTAATTAATTTAAATGGAATGGCGAATGGTAAATGATTAACAAATTAATCATGTTTGAGTTGATTGAGTCAACTGAATCGAATATTAAATTAATGGGAATAGTTAATTGTGAATAATTTTTTTTTATAAATGTTGATATCTGATTATTATTGATTTAATACTAATCGAGGTGGTAAATTTTTAGATTTAAATGTATTAATGGAGATTTACTAAAATATAAGTTCTGTTATAACTAAATAAAGTTTAAAAGCAAATTACAATGATAGAAATACAAGTTAAGTTTAAATTCAAGTTTTATTTAAATTCTATTTGGTTGGATTTATAAAAATCCAAGTTGAACAGAGGTGTTGTAAAAACCCAAGTTTGAATTAAATGGTATGGAGAGTTAAGTTATTAAGATGCAATCTACATTCGCGATATTGAACAGAAAATGAGGTTTAATCGAGATATAACCAAATGGGTTTGAAATAAACTTATCTGAAGTTTAATAAGGGATTCTATTTATAATAGAATTAAGACGTGTATATGATGTTCAAAGATTGAAAAGTTAATGGAGATGATTAAGTAAGGTTTACTTAATACTTAAATTTCGTAAAAAGGTGAAGTTTGAAATAAGATTTCCAAGAGGGGATATGATATTGAAACCATGTTTTGGAACCGGTAGTAAATGGGATATGTGGAATAATTAGTGAAATGGGATTTCGTTGATGAACTTTTATTTATTCTGAAGATAACAATGTTGTTGACTCAAGGTTTGAGAGGTAAATAAAATACCCCAACTTGAACGACTTCATGATTATCCAAGAATGATATTGGTTTAGAAACGAGGGTGGTTGAGAGAAGTAAAATGTGAATTTTGATGAATGGGATTATAAAATAAAGTTTGAAATGTTTTATGTTGAATAAGATGATTTTGGATAAGAAATAAAAGAGCTTTGTTTCAAATAAGTTTTAAGGGTTTTATTTACGAATGGGAAATTAAAAAGGCCAAGTGATGCTAAGTACTGAACTAGTGAACTCGTTTTATTTTTATGGTTGAATGATTGTTTATTTTGATAGTTAAACAACCGACTATCAAAATCTGACCAATTATCGATTGTTGGTTCGGAAAGACCAGGATCGAATTTAAATTTGAAAACCATTCCGACCAGCAAGTACGTATTCGTGATCGAGATCAGACGATGATCGAGATGGAGCATTTGAAGACCATAGATCTTCATAAAGCAGAAGTATTGCTTATATTCTCTGGTTAGCTCCCAAGGATAAACTGTGATTCTATCGTGATTGGAGTCTATGAGTTGCAAGGACTACTCGCTACTGATCCTTGGGGTGATTCCTATAAGGATGCGGTAGGAGGGTGCCTTCGGTTGTCTAGTCCCAGGACAACATGTATGGACGATGTGGCATGATGGCCAGATGTTTTGTAAAAGATACGTTATAACCTCAAGCCTCACAACCGAGAAAATGACAAAAATCGGGCAGGCAGCATGACTATGTGGGTCGCGCCAATTAGGGTGTATTGTAACCATCTAGAGAATATTCATATTTGTTACTTCTTTCGTTTATGTATCTCCCGGGAATGGTTATGTTGGTACCAACCGTAGGTGGCAATATATTCGATACACTTAAGAGAAATGAGTGTTCGGTCATGTGTGGGCCGGGTTGCAAGACGTTCTTATTGAACCCAGTGTATTTGTCTCTAGAGATACATTATCGATAGGTGGTCTCATACCTGGTCATAGTTGGAAATCCATTCTCCAATAAGCGCCCGCGGTTTTGATGGTACACTATATATGTGGAGCTTGAGATGCAAGCGTTCCGCTAGAGTTTATTTACTTGTATTTAGACATTATTATAATATCAGAAGATATATATGATTTCAAAATGTTTTGGTTATCGTAAGGTAAAAACCATCCATATTTATGTATGGATTTGGTCTTACGATTATCTTTTTCTTTCGAAAGGATTTTTAACTTTAAAATCAAGTTGGATGATTCCCCTTAAACTTAGTGTGTTGTTCTCACTCTGGTTCACCAGACTGACCCGGTGTTTGTAATGTTGGGGTTAGCCCGGGTTGTATAGGTTCAGGTTACGAAGTTCAGAAGACGTGCTAGAGGAGTTCAAATGCATCAGTATTTATTCCACTGTGTATTGTATATGAGGACAGATTATTATAACTGTCCAGATTGTCTTGACAGATGTACTCTGATTGTAAGTATTATTTCAAGTTTTCAATAAAGATTTATTTCTATATCTATTCCGCTGTGATGTGAGACTCTGATTCTGATGTGTTTCTTCTTCTTATTTCTTCTCTTCTAATATTTCTTTCTTTTCTTATCTCACCCTCTAATTTCTTTCTAATAACGTTACGGTGTTTTCAATGCTTGAATATTCGACATGGTGTTTTGTGTCGATTTTCGGGTCGAAAAATCCCTGGGTCGTTACAAATTGGGTCCTAAAATCTCTCTAAGATAAATCTTCCACAAAACTTAGTCAAAATAAATCTTTCCATAAGCCTTCCCATGTAGAAAATTTTTTCTAATGCAATAAAAGAGGCAACTAATTACTCCATAATATCTACCAAATCTTTAAAAGATGCAATTAATCAATCTTCAATAAATCTAGGAAACCTATGAAATAGGCAATGAATTTGAGTCATAATTCCATATAGACTCAAATATATCCAAGATCCACATAAGTATGTAATGTTGTATCACAAAAAACCTAACAATCTCCACTGATACTATATTCCATATATGTCATCCAAGATCCACCTAGATATGAAATCACTCAAGCAAATCAACAAACCAAAAACCATCCATAAATGATGCATCTCCCTAATGAGATACACCACATAAAAGATATTAAAATTGCTTGTTGTACCATAATGGCCTCCATGTAGGCTTTGTGGCTTTACGTTGATGGCTCCACCTTGATTCAGATGAACTTGCCCCTCCTAATCCAATTTAAGAACTCATAATATTCTCCGCCGTTTTTCCAAGCAATATATATATGTTATTATTTCCTCGTTTTGTGCGTAGAAGCTCCTGGTTACCCCTCCAAACCCTTGTGACTCCACCCCTAGTCAAGAAATTGCAACTTATTTGTTCCAACTGTCCAATTGACGCAAGATTCTTCTTAATTTCCGGGATGTACCTAACCTCTGTTAGATTCACCACCTTTTCATCATTCATCTTCAAATGAACCGAACCTATGCCTTTAACATGCAAATCTTGACCATCGACAGATTCCACTTTAGCAGTTTGTTCTTCATAATCAATAAATGCTTCCTTTTGATGGCATACATGGAAACAACTCCCGAATCAAGTATCCTATCTTTGCTTTCGCCTTCATTAACACATAAAACAGTGCCTTCAAGTTCCACACTAAGATTCACCGCATTATCATTGTCCTTTTGTTCATCCGACTCTTCTTCCAATTTCTTCATCTTCTCCTTATCCTTCATAAACTTATGACAAAATCTCAGTTAATGACCGGGTTTGTCACAGTAAAAACAAATGTATTCCTTTCTCATGTTTGATCTATTCGATTGCCTTTCCATATTTCGTCGATTAACCCTCCTTACAATAAAAGTTTTTTCAATTGGAGTTTCAATTTCCATTTCCCCCTTAACTTTTCCTTCCATAAAGCTCCTCCTCCATATCTCCCCATTAAGCAAGCTACTAACCACTGACCCCGTTGAAACAACGCCATCCAAATTTGAGTTATTTGACACAACCACAAGTGTTTCCCATATCTCCGGCAACGAACTCATCATCATTAAGGCTTGTGTTTGATCATCCACCTTGAAATTTCCGGCAGATAATTGATTCACAATTTCCTGAAAATCATCAAGATGCTCTCCAATTGATCTACCTTCCTTAAGCTTCAGATTCACCAACCTTCTCATATGAAGACCCTTAATTTGTTGCAGAGTTTTTCGCATAAACCACTTCCAATTTCTTCCATATGGTAAATGCAGATGTTTCATTAGCAACAATATGAAACTCTTTATTATCCAAAAAACTTCGAATAGATGCAGCAACAGCCTTCTTGTCCAAAGTCTCCCATTTTGCTTCGGATACATTGCTAGGTTTCTCCCCGTTATTCTCTAATGGTTGATGAAGATCATTAAGATAAAGGAAATCTTCCATCTTCGCCTTCCATAATCCCCAATTTCTTCCATTAAGCTTTTCAATAATTATTTTATCCATATTAAAACCCTCTCCAAAAATTTTTTTGTAGAAGGCTCCGATACCAAATGTTAGGGTTTCCGCAAGATCACTACACAATTAGATTTTCAAAGAGAGAAGAAAATAACAATAACAAGAAAATTCCTCCAAACAACCTTTATTAATCCACCAAATTATTACAACGAAAATCCAAAAATAATCGAGAAATTATCTCAATCCAAAAAAAAAACAAGTTTTTTTCCTTCAAGTACAAGTAATTCTCTCTCTAATGAGATCCTTATATAGACAAATAGAAAGTCTATGTCTAAAACCTAATTAGGTCCTAAAATCTCTCAAAAATAAATCCTCCACCAAACTTGGTCAAAATAAATCTTTCATAAGCCTTCCCATGTAGATAATTGTTTGCCTTTTCTAATGCAAAAAAAGAGGCAACTAATTACTCCATAAAATCTACCAAATCTTTAAAAGATGCAATTAATCAATCTTCAAAAAATCTAGAAAACCTATAAAATAGGCAATGAATTTGAGTCATAATTCCATATAGACTCAAATATATCCAAGATCTATATAAGTATGGAATGTTGTATCACAAAAAACCTAACGTTTATGAATATAATATATTACAATTGGTGCTCTTCAATCTCTAATTGTACGTATATGAATTTTATCACATATACGTATGTTTTCAACATTCAATCGAACTAACTATACATTATATATAAAATTAAATATCATTTTCGATAAATTTTTATAGAACATAAACTTAATTATTTCCATTTACACTTAACGTTTTCGATAAATTAAATATCATTTTCAATGAATTGGACATCAATGCTACAAGAAACATCCTAAATAGCGACAGGGAGGGGTGACGGTTACCGATGGCTATTTTCCGACGGCTTTCGATGGGCCGTCGGCGGCCGTCGGAAACCGTCGATTATACTCGTGTTTTCTTCCAACCCGAGAACATTTCAGCTTCATTTCCTCCATCCTTCCATTTGTTCAGCACTAATTCTAAAACCCTCAATCCCCCAATCCACGATTTCTAGCCTCCAAACACCAAAATTTTCACGTCCGATCGTCCCCGACTTCCACTCAAGCATCCATCAAGAGCAATTTGAGGTATAATCTCATTTTTTTGCTTAAAATTTCAATTTTTACCTAAACCTATTTTTTTTCTAAATTAGCAAATTAGGGTTAGTTCTTGATTGCAATTGGTTCCTATTGTGTTGTAGTAGGTTATATCATCATATTATATGTGTATTTCATGTGCTACACTGAAATAGAAAATTTTATGTTCAATATTTAGGTATTTGTATATGTTACATAGAAAAGTAGGCATGTTTTGGATAGCCTGTTGTAGCATTGTCATAATAATGGTTAGATAAGGAAGTGATGATTTTAGTGTATTCACGGGTCAAATCAAAAATGTATGTGCATGTGTATGTATGTGTGTGTATGTGAATATGATTTTGGCAACTCTATTGAGTATTTATTTGATTGAAAGGATGTGAATGTTGCAAGCCTAAGTTAGTTGAGGAGTAGTGCTCTGACACTGTGTCGGTGCTACAACACCCTGCCGTTATGCTGTCGAAATTTTCTGAAATATTCATAAGTTAGTTAAGAATATCATTTTTTGCTTATGTATGGAATACTAAAAATTGTCATGTTAAGAAATAACTTTTAGTTTGATAAAAAGATTATTTTTAGTTTATATATGAGTCATATAAAATAGTCATGCCATGAAATAAATGCTAGTTGGATAAAAATATTATTTTTTAACATGCATACGAGTCAATAAAAATAGTCATGTTATGAAATAATTTTTAGATCAATTTAGCTTGGTTGTTGCCGTTGTATAATTTAAAATATTTGTGTACATGTACATCGTTGTGCTCTTGTCATTCTTGTGTGTGTTAGTTGACATACGAAAAAATGAATGGTCAAACTAGAAATAGTACGTCGTGCAAATTTTGACTTATGTACAAAAAAGTATGAGTCTAAATTCAAGTTGTATTTATAATGGGAATTAGGATGTCTGACCATGTAAAATAGTTGCATTAAAAAAAGTGCGAAATTAGAATTTTTTTTTAACTAAATAAAATGTTATTTGCTTTCAACCATAATATATACGTGCATTTTATGACCATAGTTAAAAACAAGTTTTTTTGAATTTGAATTCTTGAAAAAATATATTAATTTTTGAACTTGTGACTAGATTTCTCAAATACAAAAAGTGATTGATTATTTTGTTGATTGGAGGAGTTGAATGTACCAAAGAAGAGGACAGAGAGGTTCAATAAAAGAATATTTTTATAATGGCATAAATGTCTTTATTGAATTCTCTTTAAGTAATAATGGAAGCGATCCTGAAATTCGTTGTCCGTGTAGCAAGTGTAGACATTTGAAATATTTATTACCCAATGTTGTGAAAGTCCATTTGTGCAAAAATGGATTCGTACCCGAGTATTATTTTTGGGATCGTCATGGAGAAGTTGTATCAAATACTCCTGTAGAGACTGAGGTAGAAAGTGCTACTGATAAAAATATTAGTACAACCCGTATTGAAAATATGGTCGAAGAAGCAGCACGATCAATATTTCCTACGATTGCAGTTGACGACGATGATGTAAATGATGAAGAACCGAATATTGAAGCTAAGAAAATTTATGATTTGTTGGATAATGCTAAGAGACCTATTTGGGATGGTTGTAAAAGCGGCACTCAGCTATCGGTAATCGCAGAATACATTGCGATGAAGTCAAAATACAACATCACTGAAGATGGGTTCACAGCTATTGTACAACCTGCAAAAAGGCACATGCCGCCGGATAATTTAATGTGTGAAAATCACTACGAAGTTAGGAACTTATGTCGGCATTTGGTTTACCTTATTAGAAAATAGATACATGTTTAAAACGATGTATGTTGTTTTGGAAAGATGACGTAAACGTTATAAATTGTAAATTGTGTAATCAAAAAAGATATAAACTAAGAAAGAAGAAGGGAAAGGAAGTTCCATACAAATGTATGCATTACTTACCTATTACTCCAAGGCTTCAAAGATTATATGCATATTCTGTAACTGCATCTCATATGAGATGACATAAGATGGGATCGGAGGAAGAAGGTACATTGATCCATCCAGCCGATGGGGAAGCATGGAAGCATTTCGATAAAACTTATCCCAATTTTGCAGCGGAGAGTCGTAATGTCATATCAGGATTATGTACGGATGGTTTTTCACCATTTTCTCAGTTTCGTTCTAAATACTCATGATGGCCCATTATCATCACATCTTATAATTTACCTCCATGGATGTATATGACAACGCAATATATGTTTCTTACTGTTGTTGTTCCTGGCCCCGACGATCCGGCACAAGGAATTGATGTTTATTTAGAATAGTTAATTGAAGAATTAAGAACATTGTGGAACGAAGGAGTAGAAACGTATGATGTTTCGAAGAAGAAAGATTTTCGTATGTTCTCTTCTTTGTTGTGGACTATAAGTAATTTTCCTGCCTATGGAATGCTTTCAGGATGGAGTACTGCTGGTTGTCTATCATGTCCATATTGCATGGAAGAGACACGAGCGTTTTCCTTACCTCATAGTAAGAAAAGTTCATGGTTTGACTGTCATCGATATTTTCTCCATGTAAATCATCCTTTTAGAGTAGACAAGAAAAACTTTTTAAAAAATAGAGTATAAACCAGACAACCTTCGACGTTATGGTGTAGCGAAGAAATATATGAAATGGTTCGAAATCATCCAAAGATATATGAAACTGGAGTTCAAACAAAAATTGAAGGCAAATCGATTTATCACAATTGGTGCAAACAGTCTATTTTTTGGGAGTTGCCGTACTAGAAGCATCTTCTGGTTCGTTATAATATTGATGTGATGCATAATGAGAAAAATGTATTTGATAATGCCTTTAACACAATTTTGAATGTTAAAGGGAAAACTAAAGATGATTTGAAATCAAGGCGCGATATAGAAGAATTATGCAAACGTCCGAAGCTTTATATAAAACCAAATGACAGTAAAAAACCCAAAGCATGTTATGAATTAAATAATAATCAGGTTAAAGTTGTGTTAAAATGGGTTGGAGGGTTAAAATTTCCTGATGGGATTTCTTCAAACCTTCGTAGATGTGTTGACTTCAAAAATGGTAAATTGGGTGGAATGAAAAGTCATGATTGTCATATTATAATGGAGCATTTATTTCCTGTTATGTTCAGAGAACTACTACTGTTAAAGGTTTGGAAGGTAATAACGGAGCTTAGTTTGTTTTACAAAGAGCTTTGTTTAACTACATTGAAAGTGGAACGTTTACATAAATTTGAAGTAGATATTCCAATATTGCTTTGCAAATTGGAGAAAATATTCCTGCCCGTTTTTTTTAATGTAATGGAGCATTTACCTGTTCACCTTCCAACTGAAGCACGATATCGAGGTCTCGTCCAATATTGATGGATGTATCCATTTGAGAGGTAAATGTAAAAATGTTAACCATTAATTTAATTGCATTTAAAACTATGAAATAATGTAAATTAATTTTGCATAGTTTCTGAATCATTCAAAGAAAAAAGTGAGACAAAAAGCACGTGTTGAAGGCTCGATATGTAAATCTTACATCGAAGAAGAAGCTTCGTTCTTTTTCTCTCATTATTTCAGTGATCATGTAAATATATCATTTGAAAGTGTTCCTCGAAATGACGAAGAAGACGAACTAGAATCGTCTCAAACAGTTTTGTCTATTTTTAGACAATATAGTCGACCTTCTGGGAAATGTGTTGACGTATGGCTCAATGATAAAGATCTTCATGTAGCTCACACTTATATTCTTCTAAATTGTGCTGAATTTGCACCGTTTGTTAGGTAATCTGAAATATCAATTAGTGCTTTTTCGATTTCTACATTTTTGCGTGTGTATAATCTAATGTAAAATCTATTTCTATTTACAGCGTTTATGAACATGAACATCCAAACGGAGATACCAATAAAGAATTTTCTGCTTGGTTTACAAATTATGTTTATGAACCCAAAACTTGTGTTGTTGATGAAGGGTTGAAACATCTTGCACTGAGACCAAAAAGAATGGTCATGACATATCCAATATATTTTGTTAATGGATATAAATTTAACATGAAAGAATACGGTGCTGAAAAATTAACAAACAATACTAGTGCATTCGTTAAAGGCAGTGACGATCCCGAAAATCACATTAATGATTTTTATGGCATTTTAACAAAAATTTTGCAACTGACATATTTCTCACGACCCGCGGAGGAGGTGATTCTATTTAAATGTGATTGGTTTAGCAGTGTTCCGGGTTCTAGGATTAATGTACATAAGGATTATAATCTGATTGAAATAAAGCATACATCGCACTATTTCAAGTATGATCCTTTTGTACTAGCCAAACAATCATTACAAGTTTATTATGCTCTGTACCTGTCTCGAAAAAGAGATAAAGTAGATTGGTCGGCAGTTTTTAAAACAAGGGCCAGATTTACGTTCGACAGGAAGAATATTCCAGATGAAGGAGCCTATTAGGCAGAACTCGAATAGTACAATGAAATAATAATTGAAGACGATCATGCAGATTTTGGACCTTTGGTCGATGAGACAAATGCTTTGGTAGATGCATTTGAAAGTGCAGAGGAAGATATTATAGAATCTGAGGCCGAATCTAAATCTGAAGAAGGTGATGACTGATGTAGATGATGAGTACTATCTTTCTAGTTGTAATGCAATTATGGAGTAAACCCCAGCTTATTTTGCAATTCATGTAACTCTGTTAAATTTTTGAATGTTGTGATCGTTTTTTTACATCTTTTATGTCATATGCAGTTTTTCCTATTTATTTATCTTAAATCTGCAATGTAAAATGTTACTTCTTGGAAAATGAGACTTAATCAAATAAAGGTATAAACAATTTCTCATTTATGACATTTTTTACATCTTTTATGTCACTTATTTAGCAGCTTATATCGTTTGTGTAAGTTAGCTTACATCTTTTGAAATTATTTGTATGTGACAGGTATGTCATCTAGAGGAAATTCTTCAGGCGAGGGTTCTAGATCGCAACCCCATGTGTGTCCAGTCGTGTCCCTGGTCCCTACGAGTACTGGGTAAAAATTAAACTTTACTTAGCATGTTAATTATTTCATACTGTACACTTATGTTTATCAAATTTAACGCTGGGTTTTCGACTTTCAGCCTTCGAAGGTTATTTTGGACGCTTCGAGAGCAGCATATAGGACTAGGATATCAGGATGTTGGCCTAAGTAGGATTTGATCTCATCTCACATACAGCAGGTCATTTGGTAGGAAGTGCTAGTAAGTATTTTCTTATATATTTTTTTGCATTTTAATTTCTTTTGATCGCTGAGATACTGTACATATTTACTAGTAATGTTTGTTTAACGTGAAATACAGGCCGAGGTGGATATACAGACACTTGATTTTGGCCTGGCTTGGACATACTGGATGCAGAAAATGAGAAAAAATTATAAAGATGCTATATCAACAATGAAGAAAATCATGAAAAAACCTCCATGGATGGGAAATACCGTTTGGGGTTTATTTCTGAGATATTGGGAGAGTGATACAGCGAAGGTTAGTGTACTAATTTTTTTTTTTAAAAATATATAAAAAGATTTAGTCAATAATTATCAAATTTAAAATATAAAGACGGAGGCAGAAAGAAACAGTGCAAATAGAAATAAAAATCCAGTCACTCATTGAGGAGGATCCAAGTCATTTCAGCAGTATCAGCAGGAGTTGGTAATTTTTTTTTAAATGCGACTTATATAAAAATTGATATGCTATATAGTTTTGAACTTGTAATAATGGTGTGTAATAATTAAATTCAGGAAGCTCAGGGGGAGGGTCCAGTCTCATATATGGATGTGTTTGCCCGTACGCATGCCATCGAGCATGTCGACTCAGACGGGAACATCACATACACATGACATGATGAGAAATCTAGGAAGAGTCACGTAAGATTTCATTTTATGTAGAAGTTTATGGAGTAATTGTTAAATTATTATAAAATAAGATATCATGATACTAATTCTATATACATTCTTATTTGGTCTTGCAGGAGAAGTTTATGGAGCAACGTCAGATGCGTCTAGCTGAGACTGGACGTGAGCAGCTTACTACTGACGAGGACGACATTATCTTCCAGTCAGTGATGGATCCAGCGACGCGGAATAAACGTTATGGATTTGGAAATCAAGTGGTAAAACATTTTTACCTTATTTAATTTTTAGTTTAGAAATAATATAACTTTTACGAATTACATGTTATTAAAATAATCGTACATGATTAAAAGATTTTTTAATAATTGTTACAGTCCACTAGTCAGCAGGCACGGGGCAGACATATTAGAGCTGCTATAGACGCCGTAGAGATTGAGGAGTTGAGAGCTAGGGTGACACAACTTGAGGACCAGAATCGCCGCCAAACTATTGAGACGACTCAGCTTCTTGATCGACACTTAGCGGAGTTTACACAGCAGTATGGGCGCTTCCCCTCATCAGCTGGTTCTGCAGATAATGAGGATTAGGACTAGTGATGGATAGATATGTTTTTTAGTTGGGCATGTACATATATGATTAGGTTCCTATGACTATGGAATGGGTGTATGACTTTGGTTTGACATTTTGCATGTATTTTGACGGTAGACTTGATGTGGTGGGTTGATGTACTAGACTTGATGTATTATATGTTGTTGTAATGGTAGACTTATTATGTTTTTTTTTTTTTTTTTTTGTGATTTTCATGATTTTTTGGTTGAAATTGTGTGGTTTTCATGATTTGTGTATGAAATGTTGTGCTGGAATTATAGACCGATGGTCTGAATTGGTGAATTGAGAGAATGTGTGTTGGAAGGCTAAATAGCACCTGGAATTCAAAAAAAATATTCAGGTTTTCCGACGGCTTCCGACGGACTATCGGTCCAAAAAGAGGTAACGGTTTCCGACGGCTTGGGACGGCTTAATGGTCCAACGTATGCAACGGTTTCCGACTGCTAGCGACGACCATCGAAAACCGTCAGAAATCGAAACCATCCGATATAAATCGTAGAAAATTGCAACGACATGTCAGTAGCAATCGGAAACTCTATTTCCCAACGCCTTAAATTACGACGGGGATTTCCGACGGCCGCCGACGGCTGACAACCGTCAGAAATTCGTATTATTCTTGTAGTGCAATCAGTTCGATCTATAAATAGATTAATTATCAACACTATACATACAACACTATATATGCACATATACATACAACATAAACTAATTAACCCTAAATTAGCAACATAATTAATTCAACTAATATATGCACATATTAACAACACTATACATATACAAACATATAATCAAACAAACAAATTAAACTTAAATTAGCAAATCTAGGGTATTAAATAAAATAAGGGCTTTATACCTTGAAAATTGGGATAAATTGGAGCCTAAAGAGGAGGAAGAGAGAGCCTTGAAAGTGTTGGAAAGATTATAGGCGGCTAACAAAGTGGAGGAGACCGATTTCAGAAATTTGGAGGAAGAAATGAGGAAAGTTGAAAAATTTTGGGGAAAAACGAAGTGGAGGAAGACGAAAGCAGTTCATTGAATTTTTGCTTGACTAACCAACGGTTAGCAATGACCGCCAACAGTTTTATAACCAACGGCCTCCAACTTTTTATTTTTTTATAACGTAAAAGAAAATTCCAGAAATATGCTTCTGTTAGAAGCCGTTTCCACCAGCCCTTGTCAAACTTCATTGCTATACGGTGCATCTTTTATAGTGCAAAAATTGAAGTAATAGAGCTTATTCCCTCTTCCATCTAGTGATCTAGTGGCAAATTAAGGTCAATGGACCCATATTAGAATAGTGTGCAAAAATTCTTTATTTAGTTTCATTCTTAACTCTCAACGTTCATCATCATTAATTTTCCGTTATAGAAAAAAAAATCATTTTAAGCAAACAATTCCTTTCTTATTTACCCTTTTTTTTTTATTGTTTATGTGGATCCCTCCCTTTTGTGTTTCTTATTTATTTGCCTTGTAAAACAATTACTAAAATAGTAATAAACACTTAGAATTATTTGGGATGATGTGGGCACGTTTCACCTAAGCAAGATATACCAGTATATAGCAATTAATGTCTACATTGCCATATGGTGTCATACTACTATGAGCTGGTAATTACCAATAAAACTAAATAACTCTAACAAAGGAACCAAAACTGAAAAAGCTCTTCACGTTGTTTGCCACATTAAAAATGGCAAGGAATAGCTGTAGACAGTCACACACACCCACACACAACATAGTGATAATCACATAGTTAATCTGATAAACATAAAAATATTATTAAGAAATGGCCAACACAAGAACACGACCACAGCTGTAACCTCCCTTTTTCAAAGCACTATATATCAAAACAGGTTGCTAGCTAGCTTGCATCCTTATCAAAACCTCCTCTCCTCTCAAGATCTACTCTTACTACAATAGTTACTGAATTCCCAGCGCATGCAAATGGGGCAGCAATTTGGAGATACCACAATGACAAAAGTATTCGTCGGAGGCCTGGCATGGGAGACCCAAAAGGACACTTTGAGAGATCACTTTGAGAGATACGGAGATATTCTGGAGGCCGTCATCATCTCCGATAAGGCCACTGGCCGCTCCAAAGGCTATGGATTCGTAAGCATTAGATTTACATACATAAATTCGTATAATACCAGCATGCATTGACCATACTTAAGCATGTATGTATATATAGGTGACGTTCAGTGAGGCAGAATCAGCAAAGAAAGCATGTGAGGATCCATCGCCACTGATCAACGGTCGGAAGTCTAACTGCAATTTAGCGTCCGTTGGAGCTCGTCGCACACCAAAGAGTTCGCCTCCGGCCACCCCGTCTACGGTGATCGTTCCTCCACGCCAAGCCACAGGTAAATACGATGCATGCAATTATATTAGTTGAAATGTACAGTTGACGTGATGGACATTTAATTTAATTTGATTGTATGAGCGCAGTTAGGGGTCCTCCAGTGCCAGTGCAGCAGCAGTGGTATTACGCACCGCAGGCAGGAACGGGGCATCCGACGCCAGTGGCAGGGCAGCAGCAGTATCACGGTGTTCTTCCCTATTATCCTGCTCCTTATGGGTGAGCCGCTTCTTCTCTTTCTCAGTTTCTCTACCATTGTCAAAATTAACTGCACTCAATCAGTGGTTTGATACTTGCAAAGCAAAATTTTGAATCCAGTGATCTTAATTTCCTGATGCTATGGTCATTATTAAAATGTTACATACAGGGATATTATTTTTATTGCAGTCAGAAAAGTCATTGATTATATCATTTATTTTCATATTTTTACGATTATTTGATTCAATCAATTTAAGGGTCCACAGTACCTTTCAACAAGATAAACATATTTATTGTTAGCCTCTCACTTTCTGCAAAAGCTGTCAACTTTATAAAAAATTGTTGCATGGTATCAAAGGAAGACGTAATTACTGAAAGCAAAAATAATAATAAGAAAACGCTTTTTTAATTTTATGTACATCACATAACAAACTGATATGAACAATGAACATAAAATATAAAAGTCTGATAAAACTGATGTTTGTGTTGAGTTTCAGCATAGAAATTGCACCAATTGTTTTATAGACATTGATTCAACATAGCAAAATATAGAGTATACGTACCAACGAAACAAAGCATTCAATTATACATGAATTTTTTATGGCATATACAGATCCTTTATATACATTCTAAAGTTTTACCACTACGGTCTATAACAATGGTGTAGGATGATCATATATGGGACAGCTTACCTGAATCTGATTCAAAATAAGTTTCTTCTGATATGTTTGGTCTAATACTTGTAGTATTACTATACCAGCATCTTTTTGTCAGAAAAATGTCACAAGATTAGTTTAGTAAATTAACTGCTCTAAATACTTTATATGGATATTTTAATGAACTGTAAATAAGCACAAAAATAGTTAGATAACAACTTTATTCCTCCATGACACTATTTTAATGAACTGTACTCAAAACATGTCCTAGCTTGATTCACATCAGTAACATATTCTTTTAAACCCACTAAATTATATGTTGTCAATAACCTAAAACCAATGTACCAAAATATTCAGCTCTCTAGTCTACTTACATATTCAGTAATGTACCAAAATCCAAAATATAAGTCACTCTAAACCTACATTTTTTTCCCTAAAATACACGGTATCTGTTTGAGCCTTATAGCAATATTCCTACTCCATCAATGAAACAAAAACCAGCTTCTCAATCCCAACGGTATATAGGATTCAATTAGCTGAGGTCAAGCAGTCAAATTGACAGTTGGAAGGTGACAGGGAGAATTTGTCTCTCAGACACATGTTATTCGTTGTCCTTGGGGCCCTAATTATATGCCGTGACAGCAGGCACGTGTTCATTGTCAGGTGCCAATGATGGAAGACAGGCTGTGCTGTGTTGGATACTGTGTCATCTCACGTGGCATTATGCCATTTGCCATGTGCCCTTCTTTTACCCCCACAACTTTTCAACTACTCGAACTGACTTGCTTTTGTCCCCTGCATGCATTCCCTTAAAGCATCCAAAAAATGTATAAACTATACGGTAACGACTGCAAAGCGTGTCGTTTTACTGACTTGCGTCGTTGTTGTTTTCAGGTATTCACCGTCGTACATGGGGTACAACGCACTAAGCAGGCAGTACTACCCTGCCGCTCAAAACGGCATGGTTTCTCCAAATACAATGTATCCTATGTATCAGGTGTATCCATACCATCATCAGAGTCAGAACGTAGGAGCATATCATGGTCATTACTTCCCTCATTCCATGGTTACTTCTGCAGCAATTGCTACCATGCCCACTCTTGTTTCTAAACCTGTTTCTATTGTGCCTCCTGCTTCTGGTATTAATTAATCTGCTTGCTGTTTTGTTAATCATGTGTGCTTCTTTCTTATATTATTATTTATCCATTTATGTTTGTAATGTTTTGGTATTTCAGTTTGTATGGTGGCTGAGCAGATGACAGGGTGCAGTTGAAACTAAAGGAGATATTATGCTCCGAAAAGGATCTTAAAAGGGATTATATTATGAAAGATTTTGGTGTTTAAATATATATTGATATCTTTCAGTTAATCAATTTATTTCATTGTTGTTAATTGAATTGATTTTATTCATATTGTTGTCTAACTTGCATGATGCCTCGCATGCCAATATGTAACAAAGGGCGCTTCCGCCACATAGGATTAATCTATTGGATGTACCTTACAGTAACAACTATTGTATCTTCTTCTCCTCTTATTTTATTGTTTTCCTATGTTAGGCACAGCAGATCAATATGTGGAGAGATAGATAAAAGATTTAAATTTTTTCTTTTCTTTCTGATGCTTAATTGATTACATGAGATACAACTTGTCTTTTATAATATAATGCGTTCTCTGGAATATTCCAGATAATGTCTTATCTAGATTTATCTAATTATGTCATATATAGGAATAAATTATTCCCTACATTAATACAAAAGCATATTTGTCAATGCATTTAATTGTTGCCTAATAAAATTACAAATTAACTTTTAACACTCCTCCTTAATTTGTAATTTTCAATTGCTTCTTGAACTTTTCAAACTTCTCCAATGTGACTGCTTTAGTGAGGAAATCCGCTGGCTGGTCTTTTGTGCTGATGAAGTCCATGATAATCTCCTCCTTGCTAATCAATTCTCGTATAAAATGATAACGTATCTCAATATGCTTTGTGCGAGCATGAAACACTGGATTTTTTGTCATTGCCACAGCCGACATATTGTCACAGTAGATCTTTGTTGGCTTGTCTTGAGTTTGCTTCATATCATTTAGAATTCTCCGCAGCCACACCGCTTTACAGGCTGCTTCTGTAGCTGTCATGTACTCAGCTTCAGCTGAAGATAATGCTACGGTCTTTTGCTTCCTTGAACTCCATGAAATTACGTTGGAACCGAGACAAAATACATAGCCTGATGTGCTCTTCCGATCATCCAATGCTCCTGCCCAGTCACTATCAGTGAAACCGACTAACTTGCATTCGTCATCTTTGACATATTGAAGCCCACATTCTTTTGTTCCTTTCAAATATCGTAAAATTCTTTTTGCTGCAATCAAGTGATTGTTACTTGGATTTTGCATGAATCTTGAAAGTATACTTACTGCATGACAAATATCAGGCCTTGTATGAGTGAGAAAAATTAGCGAACCAACCAAGCTTCTAAATATTTTTCCATCCGCCTTCTTTGCGCCATCTTCTTGCTTTAATTTTTCATTTAGCATCATTGGTGTGTTAACTGGTTTGCAATCTGCCATGTGAATTTTTTTGAGAATGTCTTCAATGTATTTCTCTTGTGAAATGAAGATTTTGCCCTTTGCTTGTTTGACTTGCATGCCTAGAAAATACTTCATCAGACCGGGGTCCGTCATCTCAAAGTCCGTCATCATTCTTTCCTTAAATTCCTTAACAAGATTGTTGCTTGTACCGAAATAGATTAGATCGTCAACATATAGACATACAACTAGAAATTCTTCTTCTTGATTTTTCACATAAAGGGCAGGTTCGTTCTTACTTCTTTGGAAACCATTTTGAATGAAGTAGTTATCTATCTTGCAATTCCATGCTCGGGGTGCCTGCTTTAGCCCATACAGCGCCTTTTGAAGCTTATAGACTTTATTTTCTTTTCCTCTTATCACAAAGCCTTCTGGCTGCTCAACATATACCTCTTCCTTAAGCTCGCCATTAAGAAAAGCAGACTTCACATCGAGTTGGAAAACTTTAAGCTCTAATTGCGCTGCCACTGCAAGAGCTGTTCTAATGGTTTCCATTCGAATTACTGGAGTAAATGTCTCATTAAAGTCAATTCCGGGCTGCTGCGAATATCCCTTTGCAACTAGCCGTGCTTTGTGTCTTATTATAGAACCATCATCGCCATATTTTGTCTTATAAAACCATTTCAGGCCAATGACTTCTTTATCTTTTGGCAAGTCAACTAACTGCCATGTTTTATTTTTCTCAATGGCTGTTATTTCTTCTTTCATTGCTTCAATCCACACATCTTCTTTGCTTGCCTCTTCAGACAACTGCGGTTCACAAGAAAAAAGAACAACATTGCTTGAGTCATAAATATCTTGTAAAGAACGCACCTTTCGAAAAGGAGAGTCCAAGTCTTCATATTCATTTTCATCATTTGAGCCGTAACTAGGAGCAGTATCTACATGGATACTTTGCTGAGATCGGACAGGTTGTGAGCTATTATTTTGAGATCTTTTAGGCTTCATAGAATTTGATTTCTGGTAGCCATCATGACCCCACTGCCATGCTGCCATTTCATCAAAGAAAACATATCTTGAGACAATGAGTTGATCATTTTTGGGGTTTAATAGCCGATATCCCTTCGACTCTTCGCTGTAACCAACAAAGACACATTTCTCTCCTTTCTTCTCAAATTTATCTTTGTTTGGGCTCTGGTTCAATGCATACACTACACTTCCAAATACTTTCATGTGATCTACTTTGGGCTTTCTTTTATGCCAGGTTTCAAATGGTGTCATATTTCTAACAGCTTTAGTTGGCGAACGATTCAATATATAGACAGCCGTGTTGACAGCTTCAGCCCATAACTTCTTTGGCATTGATTTTCCTTCCAGCATACTTCGAGCCATTTCAACAATTGTTCGATTTTTCCTTTCTGCGACGCCGTTTTGCTGCGGTGTATATCGCACAGTAAGCTGTCTTGCAATCCCTTCTTTCTTGCAATGATTCATGAACTCGCTGTAAATAAACTCTCATCCACGATCAGTTTGAAGAGTTTTTATTAAGTGTCCACTTTGGCGTTCTACAAGAGCTTTAAATCGTAGGAAACTTGAGAAAGCTTCTGATTTTTCACTTAAAAAATAAATCCACATCATACGAGTGTAATCATCAACAAAAAGAATGAAATATCTCTTGTTATTTAGTGAAGGAGTCCTTGTAGGACCAAAAATATCAGCATGTATCAACTCCAAAGGAGCTTTTGCTCGCCATGAAGTTTTCGGAAAAGGAAATCTATGCATTTTTCCAAAAATACAACCTTCACACACCATATTTTCTTTTATGACGATAGGAAGACCAATAACCATATTCTTTGATTTCAGCAAATGCAACCCCTTGTTGCTTAAGTGACCATATTTGTTGCCTCCAACAGTGCGTAGATCAGCAGGGAGACCCAAATCAACTAGATTTAAAAACACAATGGATGAAATGCGGGCTCCTAAAACGAATAGATGCAGTAAATGCGGAGTGGTTGGTCATAGGAGAAGTCGTTGTAAGTCAGTAAATTAGGATTTCGTATCGTTTGAACTATTTGTAATTCCCAGTCTATGTTTGAACTATTTGTAATTCGTAGTTTATCTTTGAACTATTTGTAATTCGTAGTTTATGGTTGAACTATTTGTAGTAATGTTAGAATGCAATCGAATTTATTTCTTAACTCCAGTTCCGACAATACATTGCTGCAATACCATTTGAATACGATGACTAATACATTGTTGCATACTACATCATCATTTGGATACGTTAATACACTGATACAATAGCATTAGAATACGATGAATAATACATTGTTGCGTACTACATAAGCATTTGGATACAGTAATACACTGGTACAACGATACAAGTCTTGCCTACTCATTGGGATATCGTGGTAACTGGGATTCTAAATCCGAGTTAAGTTGTTTCAGGCGGAAAATATCCTTCTTCAGGCGGTCGTTCTCATCTTGCATCTCCAATGCATACTCATGTCCTCTTCGGCACATCGGAGGATCAACCCACTCGGTATACTTACAAACTCGGAAGGTGTTCGCATAAAGTTGGCTCATTTCATGTCTAGCACATTTGGATAGCTTACGCCCTGTACTAACGCTTCTATTTTTGTGAACAACCACGCAGCAGGCCGACCCGCAGTAACAAAGCTTTCTTGGTACCGCCTCGCCGATTGATAGAGGTCGGTATCGATTTGTATATTTACCCCCGTGCACTGCAACAAAATGAGTTTGGGGTGCACCGCCAAGATGAACTGGGAGTTCTACCATGTCCAATCGGGGTAAACTTCTTTTCCCGATCGACGGTGATTTGGGGACACTTGTTGGGAATCATCAATAACCGTCAGGCGGTCATAAGCTTCAGACTCCAAACTTTCCCAGGCTTTTGACAAAGTGTCTTCGTCCGTTTCCCATTGATTCATCCTACACAGGCATGTACGTACCTTTGTTAAATCTTGCTAAATTCATTGCTAAATCTTGCCAAATTCATTGCTAAATCTTGCCAAAGATAATTTCATGTACGTACCTTTGTTAGAGCACAATTTTGCTAAAGAGAAGGAAGCACACAACTTTGTTCTTCAAATTACTAAAAGCTTGAAGTGAACATGGGTTTTGGTAAAGTGGCAGGAAGAAAAGGCAAATGAGGAATTTAGTTTCACTTTTGTTCCATTTACTTTTGCATTTAATGGTCAAATAACAAGTGGGTAGTAGGCACCAGCTATATATTGTTGCTTTTTTGACCAAAAACAAGGGCATCTACCGTAATTTATTCCTCCTACACACCTCACACCTTGTTATATAGAAATACTTGTTCACCTTCTTACCATACCTCCTCCTTGTAATACTAAGACAAAATGCCTTCTTGGCCATCCTCCTCCGACTCCGAAGAAGAAGTGTATGAGCGAATGAGACTTCAAGAGTATGCGGACGAATTCCCAGAGCTAAACCTGTTGGGACTTCAAGATTTTCAAGCACCTCAACAAGTTCAAGCCCCTCAACAAGTTTAAGCCCTTCAAAAAGTACGTCAACAAGTTCAAGCACCTCAGCAATTTCAAGCACCTCAACAAGTTCAACCACCTCAAGAAGTTCAACCACCTCAAGAAGTTCATGAACACATGGTTGAATCTTATCCCGTACGATGCTATTGCGGTTATGAGCTTGAAGTTGTTGTTAGAGCTGATGGCAACGATATAAGTTGCCGCATTCATATATGTCGAGCCTATCCAAACGGTTGCAACTACAGCGAATGGGTAGATGAACCTTTCAGCCCGAGGACAATAGCTTATGCTAACGAACTAGAACGCGAGATTAGACGACTTCAAAATGTTATTGACCATATGCACTTACCTTAGAATGAATTGCATTGAAGCGTGTTGAATGAATTGTATTGTATTGTCAAAGTCCAATGTTGAGTGATCTCTGTTGTACCTTAGAACTCTGTTGTACCAAGTGAACTCTATTGTTTTGCAAAACGTAAGCCTAGGGCGCAATAATTGATTGCGCCCCAGGGAACCAGAGAACCTGGATCCTTGGGCGCAATCAATATCTGCGCCCCAGGCATAAGTTTTGCAAAACTTATGCCTGGGGCGCAATAACTGATTGCGCCCCAGGGAACCAGAGAACCTGGTTCCTTGGGCGCAATCAATATCTGCGCCCCCGGTATAAGTTTTGCAAAACTTATGCTTGGGGCGCAATAACTGATTGCGCCCCAGGGAACCAGAGAACCTGGTTCCTTGGGCGCAATCAATATCTGCGCCCCAGGCATAAGTTTTGCAAAACTTATGCCTGGGGCGCAATAACTGATTGCGCCCCAGGGAACCAATGCAAAATGCAAAATCACTCAAAATGCAAAATAGCTATTCAAATGCAAAATCACTCAAAATCACTCGTCCAAAACAAAATCACTCAAAGTAAACAAAAGCAATAGCTATTCAAATGCAATAGCACTCAAACTAAACAAATGCAAAACCAATACAGAAGCACTCAAAGTAAACAAATGCAAACGCAATGCAATAGCTATTTCAAAGTAAACATAAGCACAACTACTTTCATAAGCACATTTTTACTACTACACATTTCCAAAAGTACATCAAAGCCATCGTTCCAACAACTCGTCCACATCGATCATCCACTTAACAAAAGCACATTTTCAATACTACTATGACTACTACTTTTCAGTTCATGCAAACAAAAAAAACAAGTCTAAATGCCACTTAAAACAAACCCAACTTCAACAACTAACGTTTACTTCTTTTTGGACCACCGCACACAACTTTTCCTTTTCTCCTTTGAGTCCTTTGAGTTGCCCCCTGCGATGTGCCTGGCTGCGACGGACCGTGCACGAACTCAATTTGGGCCGGCTGAGAAGATGCCTCTTTTCTTTTCCCCATGTCTTTTCTTGTCCCCTTGTCTTTTCTTGTGGACTTACGAACAGGAACAACTGGAGGCGATGGTGGTCGAGCAAGCCTATTCTTCCTCAAAATCAACTGAAGAATGCGGGTAATGCTCATGCACTTAACCTTTGTCGGCTTTGGCACCTCCGCCGATATCTCCTCAACCAACGCAGCAGTATGGTAAATTGCATCGGTCTGCAATACACATATTGTAAGCTCGTATTTTAAAATATCATTTGTGTTAAAATACCATGTGCAAAAAAATGTACATACAAGACCACGTTCAAGCGGCGCTCTTAGGATGTAAGGTTCATCGCCTTGCGGAACATCTAAAGGTGGATCAATGGAAAGAATAATATACCGCCGCGTGATGTTCCAATACCATGTGTAGTACGCCATATCGGATGCCGGTTCTGCACTTTGCTCTTGGACAAATTCGAAGCGATTGTTCCATGTATTGACTGCCACTTGATAGGCCTCGTTGTCCCGGGCATCAATCAAGTAGTGTGGTGGTTTCTCGGGAATATGTTGGAGAAGGCCAAACTGTCTCATCACTCTTTCCGGTAGGTGATACGCGACATCGTTAAAGCAAATGAGCGGAACGCGTGCTTGCCAAAGCTGGACTGAAGCAACGCACAATGCCGGTAAATTAGGAAGTGTCTCGGTGTATGGGGTCCATGAAACAACGTCGTAATCGAGTACGTCTAACTCATTACGATAAAACGAAACGTTGTGTCTAGGTGTGAGCAACGAGCTCTTCGGTCCAACCCACCTAATGAAAACATTAAATTACATACTTTCTACCGGAATTTTAATAAACCCTATGTTCAATATATACTTTTAGTAATATTACCTCGAAGCAAAAGGCAATGAAACATCAATTGGCTCTTTCTTCTTCGTAGTTACTCTCCCAACGGGAAGATACGACCAAGACCACGTCTGTAGACAAGTAAAGGTATTCTAAAACATAATACACAACGAGTAAAGAAATATCCATCAAAAAAGAACACTAAAAAATTAAATACCTGAACTAATGTAAGGCAACCTCCAATTGAATCGAGCCGCCCCAAAGCCATCCATGTTAGCTCCACATATGTGAAGCCAAGAATGGCGCTACCCCAAGCATACTCACGGCATAAATCAAAGTTCTCCAAGTAATGTAACCATCTAAGCCAAACACGGCATTTCGAATGGTCGCAAACCAAACGGGAAGTGGTAATGTGAAGGATAATGGCCCGCGCACGCTGCTCCATTTGTTCTTGAGAAGCATCCTCAGGAATGTCATCGGCTAATTGCTGCCTAAACCACGACATACTAATCATCTTGGGCCCGTGCCACTCGACTCCCGAAGGAGATAGTCCTAGCAAACTCTTGCACATTTCCGCATAATCATCGGATTCTGGAGTGGTGATCGGACGACCATCGATGGGTAAGCCAAGCAAAATCGCCATGTCCGCCAATGTGATCATCACTTCACCGCATCTAAGGTGAAATGACGATGTCTCCAGTCTCCATCGATCTACTAAAGCTGTTATATGGTGGCAGTCGATTTGTATGGATCCAAGGCGATGTATCAAGAGAAAACCCACTCGATCAAGTAGCTCTAACACACCGGCACGTTTTGAAGTGACCAACTTTAAGGATGATGAGTGCTCGATGGTTTCAACTGCAGTTTTGAGCTGCCACACAATAACAAAAGTGAAGTTTTGATTAGTTAACATGCAAAAATATTCTCGAGCTCTATAATGAAACTAGTATTGAATGGTGAGTTTTGGTTACCGCCATCAACTCCGGTTTGTTTGAACGATGTTGTGCCTGTAAATATAAGACGCTACCATCAACAGATCCGGGCGCCATCTCCGCATACTCTGAAATATTTCAATGCTAACAAATTAAGATATTTCAATTCGATTATCAAGACATTTACTTGAATCTGACGAAACAATTTTCCCAATTTGCTAACATATTTCAATTCGATTATCAAGACAAACCATCGGTGTATAAAATTACAAGAAACCTCAAGGAAACCCTAAACCTAAAATCTGAGATAACCACACAAAAATAATTTCAAAAATTACCAGTAGCTTGCTCCTGTGTTGAAGAACTTGCCATGTTTACTGTAGAAGCTGAAATTACTTGAATATAATTGGTGTTTTAAATTTGGATTTGGAGTTTTGATTTCGGTTTTTGGTTTTGGGTATTTGAGTTTTTTCTATTTTGATGGATGTTTGAACTTTTACCAAGAGGACTTCGGTTTCTTTTAAAAAGGTAACCTTACGGGGCGCAATGATTGATTGCGCCCCGTAAGGATTTAAAAAAAAAAATTACTTTCTGGGCGCAATCAATGATTGAGCCCATAAGAAATCTCCACTTTTGGCCAACTCAGCGCTGAGTTGGCCAAAAGTGGGCTATTTTTGTAATTTTTTGTAAAATGAGGCTATTTGTGAAAAAAAAACAAGGCCAAAATAGCAAAATGCTCCTTATTTTATTGTTTTCCTCTTCATTGGATCAAGGAGCATATCACTGGACCTAAAAAACCATAGTCTCCTGAACTCAGCCAATCAAGAAAGCCTGATTTAGCCAATTTGCAATTAAATCTATATTCTTTCAGGGGTTTAATTGTAAAATGAACGAAATCAAGTTGTCCTGATTGGTTGGGTCCAGGGTACCACGGTTTTTTAGGTTCTGCTGATTTCATCCCATTGGATAAGTTACAGTTACTAATCAATTAAAACATAATTTATAAGGTAGCAATGTAGATAAGTCCACCTCAGCTCCATCCCTTTTTGTTAAGTTTTCACAGTGGTGCTTTTGGATTTTTCTGCTAATAAAATGACTGCTTAAGTATAGCTAACAAGGCTCGAGCACTCTCCCTCTGTTGGAAGAGCCACAGACAATTATTATTATTACTACTACCACTACTACTAGTACTTACCGTGTTTTATTAATCTCAACAAGTGTCCATCTCGAAGATCAGACTCATGATCTTCGGTTTCGTAATCTAAACTATAAGTCAATTGAATCAACCTTATACTTAACTATTTCAATTATTTCTTATACCATGAAACGAACACTACAACTCTACAAGACAATATGGTTATTCCAACGGTTGTGAGTTGTTGGAATATGGTTCGTGAATTTAAACGTTTTCTAACGAATCCAACAGACTCTTTCTAACAGCTTCCAATGATTATTAGCCACTGGAAACCGTTTGAAATAAATGATCAATAAGCCGTTGGAAACTGTTGCTATTCATTGGAAATCTAGATAAAAAAAATTATAACAGCAATCATATTACCTTCCAACCACAACATTTCAATTTCCATTCCATTTTCACTTCATTCCACGCATATGTAACGATAACAATATAAGCATCCAACATAAATCAAATCAACACCAATATATACAAAATAAACCATCCAAACAGCAAAAATCATCTAATCAACACATGTCAACAAACCAAATACATATCATCAAAATACAACTAAAATATCATCCTCACGGACTCCAAACCAACATGTATTACATCAAAACACAATCCCCACCATCTCTCAGTCAATATATACATCATGCAAATACGAATACAACAAAAAAACATACCTTTTAAGGATCTTCGTCACCTTCAGAAGCACCGGACGACGAAGGAAAGGAACCATGTTGTTGTACATACTCCACTAACTTTCAATTCAGCAGCTCCATCTGCATAGCACAAAGACAATTCTCCTCCTGTAGCTGCTCAACCATTGCTCTAAGTTCTTTTATTTCAAATTTGTCCTGAGTTTTTTCATATGCCATTTGAGCTGCTCGAGCCTGCATATAGAATGAAAGATATTCAAAAAAAGAAAGATGATAAGCTAGTTTAAAATCACAAACAAATACTAATACATAAAAAATGAAAAATGACACATGCAAAAGGGTTGTCAGTACATGAAAACCGTGCATGCAAAATAGTATCAAAATTTGAATCTCCAACCATGTTGACTTGTTATAATTTATAATTTTCATACATACAAACAAACACACGCGCACGCATACACACATACACGTAAATATATGTCAAGTGTTATGTTTTATGTCAAGTGTCGTCAAATAGATATGCAACATGAATCTTGTATACAACTTATCATTTTATTTCTAATTGGGTTGCCAGCATATAAAATATCATAATATTATATATTTACATGTTAATTTGTTGTATATATGTAAAAAGATTAATTACCGTTTGGTTTTCGTAGCCATAACGTCTACTCCGCTATATCAGATTCATAATAGATTCGAATAAATCATCTTCCTCATCCCATGTCAGCTCATTGCGATCGAATTCCTTAAGCAACTATGTCCGTGTCTCTTTAAGTTTTGCCTACAGTGTAAAAAAAACAATTACAATTGTAACATGATAGAACGTATTTTTATTCTAAATAGCAAGTGATTAATTACTTACCGATGCAAGTAATATAATTTAAAGTATGCATACATATGCACTTACCGCCCTATAATGATCATTCCACTGATATGTGATGTTGCCAGCCTCAACTATTTGCCTCGATACGTTGGTGCAAGCAAATACGTCAACATAGGACACGAGATGTCCACGAGCTCGTTCCTGCAATAGATAATTTATATAATTCTATTCCATATAGCCATTACATTGAAGAAACCTAGAGTAGGAAATCTGCCGCCACTTTTCACAATTTGAATTCGAACTGTTCTGGATAAAATTCTGACTCATCTCCGACTCATGTGTATATATATATTCTTTCTGTGCGTATACAAACTTAGAACCCTCATAACTTCTCCATATGATATCCGTTTTACGCAAACCAAATGTCTATCTTGACCAGAATTTCGAGACGGACGCAATCGCGCCGTTCGTTTTCCTTAATTCTAAATATTAAACTAACTATAATTTAATTTATCCTCTTTGAGTGTCATTAAAATTTTGGGGTGTTACATTCTCCCCCACTCAAAGGATTTCATTCCCGAAATCTTTAAGTTGAGAAGAATGCATATCCTACCATCCATCATCCATCTACTCATCCATCAATCACTGGCATCCATTGTCCTTAAAGACTTCTAATGTTTATATGAATATATGCAACAGCGTGTGTATATGTCCTAACATTAATGCGAAAATCAGGCGGTCTACTGATTCAGTTGACCTCCTTAATGCAATGTATTTTAGTGTCATGAATCCAATATGTATGCAAATAATCCTACTATAACATGTAAGCTTTATATGTGTGCACACTCATTCGACCAAGTGCAACATCCATATGCTAATTCATCAATTTCCATCCATAAAAGAAAATAAAATGCACACACATCCTTATGCAATATGAGAGTGATTGATCCGATCTAGTGCCTAATGTGTGTGTATATGCGTCCACAGGCAACCATTAGCAAACACTTGCATCCATAAATCATAACATGTCTTAAACACATGTTTACATTCGTAGGATTCCTATCTAAAGGTCGAAAAATACTATGGATAAGATATACTCAAGTGATAGAAACAAGCACTGATAAAACTTTGATAAAGTAGTTAAGAACATACCCTCGAAAAGGAAAGGGTACGAAGCACGAATCTTGTCTTCGGTCTCCCAAGTCGCATCCTCTGGGTTATCTCCTCATCGAACCTTTAGCATCTTGATCTCTTTATTGCGTAGCTTCTCAACTTCTGATCCAAGAATACGGGTAGGGACTCGCCTGACTGTCGCCTCCCGTTCCACTTCTACTTCTTCCAACACACTCGGCTCAACAATTAGTGCGGTGCCATGCAGGCACTTCCATAGATAAGAAACGTGGAAAACATCATGAACACTGGTGACCAAGTGTGCATTTTGATAACAAGTGTGACACCCCACGTCCGTTAATGTCACTCACAAAGGGAATGCATTATGTTTCGTGAAGCATTATATGTAAACAGACATAGAATTTTACAAGACAACCATAAATAAGAAAGCAGCGGAAATTTAAATTTTTATTTCAAACACAAATCATACAGCATGGTTCAAAATTCCATGAGTCTCAACAACCATTACAACAACATAACTTATGTCTTTTTACATCATAGTGCATAAATACTTAAAAGAAAACATAATTCCCCAAAAAAAGTGACAAAGTCATAGTAGAGATAAGAACTTGAGCCATACTTCGAAAGCAGCTCTAACAAGATGATATCTGAGTCCTGACTAAGCCTGAGTGTTTCCTCCCTAAGAAACTGGGGGGAACGGAAGAAAGAAGGAGAAACAAAAGGGTCATACATAAAGTCTGGCGAGTCTAGTGACTTTCAGCAAGTAAATAAATAAAAATAGCATGAAAGACATATAAATTGGATAAGAGAGATCACTACATAAACAACAAGTGTGACAAGGTAGACAGGATAAGGTATATATGCTTCCCTAATGATTACTCTGCGCTATTACTAGTATAACCAGAATGGGATGATCCCTTCCACTATAAGGTGGTGACTTAGGCATACGTCCAAACGTACCCTAACTACTACCATAATCGATTGGCTCCCTACTCCGTATATACTCTGTGCCGGCCCCATAGTAGGATGTATCACGTCCTAAAGTGGCAACCCCTCGTGGATGCGCACATCCCCATACCTACATGTGTCACGGTCGTCTTATCCCCTTCAGCCCGGCTTATGCACACACATGGACCGGTCGGTTTGCGCCGCCAAAACCGCCTCCACATTTGGATCTCTTACAATCAGTCAGTAAGCGTGCCCCACCTCCGACCTACTTCGGAGTTCTCTACTCGATACATACTCCGGGTTACTTACTGAAATGGGTCCCATATAATATGGTACAAGTTTTTGCCTTTGTCTTGTATCCTCCAATAGGTTTTCCACAGGTTATACTTATCCTAAGGGTGTCTTTAATTATATAATCCCAATTTTTCTACCAGTTATGCTTACCTTAAAGGTGTCTTTAATTACATAACTTTATTATTTCCTCCGGTTATGTATACCACTAGGTGTCTTTAATTACATAACTTTATCGGGTTAAGTTTGTGGGCCTATATAAAAATATTACCCACCCATCCAGATTTGCTTACCCATCCACTATCCAACAAATTTTACTTAACCATAACTTTAGTTCATAATCATACAATCCATATGGATTAGATTTGGTTAAGTAGTCCAATTTATTATCATGTCCATTTATGGTTATAATGGGCTAGACCTCCCACATTAGGCCTTCAACTTGTGGATGGTGGATATGTCATTCGGGTCCGGGCAATCTTATTCCATAGTTGGGCCTATCCTTGTGTCTTACCCCGATTCGTATTTGCGCACTTAGACATCTCACATTAGGTTCAGCATTAGTGGCTGCAGGATATGCTGGTCGGGTCCGAGCAGACTTCCACCACTAATGCAACCTAACCTCGTGTCATAAGTGCAATTACAATTCCTAATTGTAGCTACTAGAAATTCCATTTTTATTCAATTCTTACCTATGTCTTAATAGGTGATTATGTCCCCACTTTTCCCCTTTTAGAATTATATGTCCAACTCATGTTTATATTCAAATTATGTCAATATTAACCTTTTTTCCCTTCCCCGTTCCCTAACTAGCGTGTTCATACAATTTACGGCATGTATAGGCTAAATAATAGCCTAATCATAAATGATAAAAAGGAAAGGTAATGGAAATATGACAAAGGTGAATGTCCTAACATAACCAGCATAATCACGGTGAACATATAAGAATACGTAACACCCCATGATTTTAAATATTAAAGAATACTTAATTTTAAATGTGAGAATTAAGGGAAACAGGTTACGCCATTGCGTTCGTCTTGGAACTATGCCTGAGATAGAGTCCGAGTTTGCGTGAATTGGACTCCATATGAAAAGGTTATGGCCTTCCGAAGTTTCAGAATTTAAATAAATTAAAAAAAGTTCGAAATTAAAATTCAGACAAGGGAGCAGGCTGGGCGGGAATTCTCCCACCCAAGGGCCAGGTCGACCAGGGGGTTGACCTACCCATACAGGTCGACCTGGGGGTCGTCCTGGGGGTCAACCTACCTCCCCCGGGCAGATCTGAAAGATGACGCTGTTTCGACTCATCGTTGAGTCATTAGGGCTGAGGTGTTATTCTATCTTGGCTGGATGGTCTTGATTGCTTCTAGGGTTAATCTGACGGCTCTAAATTAATTAAAAATTTATATAAGCAACCTAACTCTCAACCTAAAATCACACTAATTCATACTAAGAGCCGCCATGCTGTCAATGGAGAACCTAGAGTAGCCGCCGTTCTCTTTCAACTCAAAAACAAGATAGAAGCAAGAATCAAAATCAAATCTAATCTAAATTAGGATAACAATTAGTCTACATCAAAGGCGAGCAATTCAGTTTCAGAATACAGATCCCAGAAAAAATAAGATTGTTCTTTTGTTTGTGAGTATAATTTCTTTCACAAATTAATTTATTAATTTAACTGTGATAAGTTATAATCGGGATTATGAGAATATGACTTTGAATCATGTGATGTTATCGTTGACAGTTTTGTTATTGTGGATCTATTTCATATGTTGAATTGTACATGTTTAACCTGATTCATCTTATGCAATTTTGGGGTGTTAAATCATATGTATATGAACCTTATGCAAGTTTAGGATGTTAAATCATATGCTAGTTTATGAATCTTATGCAAGTATGTAGGTGGATTATACACAAGTTCATATGTAAATCATGTAGATACATATGCTAGTTTATATGCAAACATGTGACATTAATCTACATCCGTATGCAAGTTCACACCTTTGTGTTTAGATATATATTTAGATCCATGGCAGTACATAGTTATGCAAATTTATGTTCTATATGCCCATTGCCTATGCTAGTTTTGTATGTGAATCATATGCTAGTTTCAATGAAATTCATATGCAAGTTATAGGAAAACCATATCCATATATGCAAGTTCATGATTACATGTTTAGATCTATATTTAGATCCATGATAGTTTATGCAAATTTATGTATATCCATTACGTATGCAAGTTATAGGCTATGTAAACTTATGTCATGATTCTTAGATCTATCTTATGTGTTGTGATGTCGCTTTTCTTTTTATAAGTTTGAATATTTGTGAGTCTAACATATGTCATATTAAAACGTACGAATAGCGTGGGGACAATGGGAAAATATTAAATATACATAATTGTGAATTGGCATAAAATGGCTTTAAAGGCATATAATTAATTTGAGACATTAATTGGTATAAATTTATATACCTGAAATTATGGACATAATTTAGGTGAAAATTATAGACATAAATTAATTTGGAATTTATTGACAAATTTGAATAGGGATATTAATCCAATTTGGGGTTAAATAATTATGTGTAATAATTAACCGCCTAAGACATGAGGTTAGACTCGTTTGTGGTATAAGACTGCCCGGACCCGCCCGGCAAATCCAACAACCACAAACGGTAGTCTAATGTGAGAGGTCAAAGGCACAAATTAAATGCGTAACGATTGTAAAGGCACGAGGTTAGGCTCGTTTGCTGTATAAGACTGCCCGGACCCGCCCTGCAAATCCAGCAACTGCAAACGGTAGTCTAATGTGGGAGGTCTTTACAAGGTTACGGTTCTAATGAATTAAGTAATACTTAACCAGATAAACATGTGGTGGGACATGGGGGTTAAGTGGGTGGCCTATGTGGCATGTGAAAATACGATTAGAAACACATAACCAGTTTGAAAACATGTATGAAGACATGACTAAGAAGGGGTTAAGTGGGAAGTTCTAGTGGGGACCAAGCATAGTGGACAGCTTGTGTCAAGCATGGGGACCCTTTTCAAACCAGTAACCCATTAAGTATCTTTGTGAGCTCGAGTTAGAGGGTTTGATTGTAAGAGGTCAAAACGGGTTAGCGGTGGCAACCCAAGTCCAACAGGGTCATGTGCGTGCGTGGGCCTGGGCTGGTAGGTAAGACATTGTTGCATCGTGTAGATATAAGCCATGCATCTTTAGTGGTATCGGGTTGCCACTTTGGGGAGTGATACACCCCACTGTGGGACCAGCATAAGTATCTATGTGTTAGGGAGCCTATCGCAAGGGGGTAGTGGGTATAACTAGTGGAGATAGGGGCAGGCGGCGCCTATGAAGGCAACTAGGGGTACACGAGACTACCATTATCATTATTGAGTTCTGTAGGCAGGATCAACTTTTAGGGTGACTAGTAATGGTGCAGTATAGTAATCATCCTATAGTGATTAGGAACGGGATTAACGCAAGAATATTCCTCTTGTTTGCTGTGTCATGCCCACTTGTTTCACGGTCATACTTTGTTTTACCAGTTTATGCCTTATCCTAGTTACTTTAATAATTATATTGTTAAAGTTATTATACTCGCCGGACTTTATGTCTGACCCCCTTTGTTTTCGCCTCTTTTCTTCCTTTCCCTCCCCCTCTAGGTTATCAGGGTGGGACTAGTACTAGTGGAGCTTGATCTTGGACTCTTTCTCTCTTTTAAAAGTGCTTGGATTGCTGAAAGTAAAGTTCAGCTCGTCTCTTTTATGGGTACTTGTATTGGTGTTATGCTTTTTATTTTGTGTACTCAGAAAGCAATTTGTCAAGATGGTTACTAAGTGTACTTGGTTTTTCTGTTGGTTTATGAAGTTGTTGTAATCAAACTATTTCTCCGCTACAATAAATGTTGTTTTGAAAATTTTCAAGTACCAATATATGTATCTATCTTGTTATATTCTGTTCTAGGCACCAATAATACTCCATGAAAGTTAATGCTTTCCCTTAAAGAGTGACATTAATGGACGTGGGGTGTTACACGTGGTATCAAAGCTGAAGGTTAACAGAACAGATACGAGATTTTGAAAAACAATTTTTCAAAAGCGTTTTATAAAGAAATACTTTCAAAAGTATGTTTTAAGGAGAGTATTTTCAAGGGAAAAGTTTGTTTTAAAAACATAACCTCCAGGAGCCATATATCTTCCTTTCGAATTCTCCGTTTTGAATATCTTCCTTTTTCTTTTTCAGCATGTCTGGGGAACCTGAGATACCCAAGGGCATACCAATACCAAGCTGTTTTAGAAGATATCTAGAGTCTAGGGCCACTGCCGCAAGCCCAGCAAATGTTCCTCCTCCCCCAGCTGCAGTCACTCCTCCTCCCCCGCCTCGCGTTAATACTTTTTCAAAGATATGCAAAGATTTTCAGGCAATGGGCAGGAAACCTTTTCGCGGATCAGAGACATTTGTTGAAGCCCGAAATTGGCTTAAGGAGGTGGAAGATCTATTTGGTATTTTCGAGATAGAAGATGGAAGGAAGGTCCAATTGGCCGCTTGGTTAATGAAGGACGAAGCCTCGTTTTGGTGGGAGGTCACAAATGGAGAACATCCAGTGGAGACGTGGATGGATTTCAGACATAAGTTCTAGATGAAATTTCTCTCGCGAGCAAAATAGAATTTATACATGGAAAGATTCTTGGCATTGAAGCAGGGGAATTTATCAGTAAAGGAGTACGTCAACAAGTTCAATCAGTTGGCGAGATTTGGCTTAGACTTGGTGAACACACCCAAGAAGAGGGCTCTGAGGTTCGTTAAAGGCTTGAATGAGCTTCTACACGGGTTGGCTATGACCCACATTCCTATGGGGGCCACCTTTGAGAAACTAGTTGACATGGCACTTATGCATGAAGAGGAGAAAGGTGGTAATGCTAATAAGGCACCGGATAAGAAAGGGGATCAAAAGAAGTCACAGCAGCAACCTAAGGAAGGTGGTAAGGATAACAATGGCAAGGGAAAGAAAAAGTGCTTTAATTGTGGGACACCAGGCCATCTAAGCAAGGACTGTAGGAAAAATAAGAAGACTGGCTGCTTCCACCGTGGAGAGGCAGGACATCTAACTAAAGACTGCCCGAGGAAATAGGGGCAAAGGCAAAGAACAGGGTCCACTTCTAGAAGGCAGATTCAGGCTTTCATGGCGCCAGGGTAGGTAAGAGGGCAGATTCAGGCTCTCATGGCACCAGGACAAGAGAGAGGTAGAAACATTTCTGTTGAATGTTTGGTTTTTCTGTTTGATCATCTTGTTCGTACTTTATTTGATTCTGGCGCTTCACACTCGTTTGTGTCTGCTTCGTTAATTGAAACACTGCACCTAAAAACTAGTCTAGTTATGGATTCCATTATAGTCTCAAATCCTATTGGTGGTTCGGCTCGTCTTTTAATGATTTGTCGGAATTTGAGAGTGTCTATTTTGAGCGTTGAGTTTGAATGCAACGCCTTCGTTCTTGGCTTCACAGGCTATGGATTGATTTTAGGCATGGATTGGTTAACCAGTAATGGTGCCATCCTCAATTGTGAAAAGAGAGTGGTTAGACTTATGACTCTCCTTGGCAACACTCTCGAAATCGCTTGTAACCCCATACATTCTGTTATGCTTAGTTACCTAGAATCTCTTGATGCGTCTGTTGAAAATTTGCAGTCTGTTAGAGTAGTCCGTGAATACTCAGATGTATTTGAAGAGGTGAAGGGCTTACCTCCAAAACGGGAGATAGACTTCCGTATATACCTTGTTGATAATGCAGAACCTGTAGCTCTACCGGTTTGACACATGGCTCCTAGGGAGAGAAAAGAGCTCAGTAAGCAAGTCAAAGAGCTGCTCGAAAAGGGGTTTATAAGGCAGAGTATTTCTGAATGGGGTGCTCCAGTAGTATTCGCAACCAAAGCGGATGATTCACTTCACCTATGCGTTGATTATAGGGAGTTAAACAAGCTAACCAAGAAGAATAGGCACCCACTTCCTAGAATAGATGACTTGTTTGATCAGCTTGGAGGTGCGTCTGTTTTCTCCCAACTAGATTTGGCTACCGGGTTCCATCAGCTAAGAGTGGCTGAAGACAGCATTGATAAGACCGCGTTCAGAACCCGGGATAGTTTTTTCGAATGGATTATTATGCCTTTCGGCTTGACAAACGCACCCGCTTACTTCGTTGACTTGATGAGTAGTGAAACACCCCACCTCCGTTAAGGTCACTCGCAAAGGAAATGCCTTAACTTTGGTGGAGGGTTATAGGTACAAGACATAGAAAATTTTACAAGTTAGATAAGTATAAGCAGTGGAATTCAAATCATTTATTGAATACGTGGTTCAATACAAAAGCATTACATCAAATTGTCTCAAAACAACTTCCAAAACATTACAACATAATTTCTGTCTTGATTATTTAATAAAGAAGCATAAATCATAAATAAAACTGCATAAATCCCAAAGGATAATGTCCGAGAGCCATAGCCAAGATTGAGAGAGAGTCCAAATCATACATCTATTTTCTTGAAGCTCGCAAAGGGTCTAATTAAGCTGCAGTATTCCCTCCTTGTGGACCTGGGGGAGGGGGGGGGGAGAAAGAAAAGAAGACGGAAGAAAACGGGTCAAACAATAAGTCTGGTAAGTTCGGTGATTACTAGTATTTAAACAAGGAAAGGGATCATGACAGTAATAACAGAACATAGGACAATACCCTAATATAAGATAAGAGGAACATGTGATCGCACCCATTACTATAGTCTTTGCACCTACTTAACCATTGGTTCAACCAGCCCTACGTGTTTATAATAAATGAACCCCTTAATGATCGGATCCTACTCGCATGCATTCATATCCTGTGTCGTTCGGCCCCGCTTGACTGTAGATACCTGTGCTGGTCCCACCATGGGGTGTATCAGTCCCTCTGGTGGCAACCCGACACGATTCAGGATGCACAGTGTATACTACTGATGCTCAATGCCTGATTTTTCCACTATGCACAGTGTATACTACTGATGCCCAGTGCCTGATTTTTCCACTCCGGAGTACGTGCATCCCCAAACTCTGTCGGAACCTACACTGGCCCACCAACTGTCAATGTTTTGACCGCTTATACTCAGCCCAGTAATCGTGCCCTACCCTGCCCATTTTCAGGGTACCATGATACATCTATGTGGGTTACTGCTGAAATGGATCCCCGTTACTAGGGTTTTCTAATCAACATGTTTATTTGGCTAAGTGTCCAAGTTTACTTAACCCCACCCATTCGTTTAGTTAACATGTTGAATCGGTTAAGTGTTTTCCCTGATTGACTTAACCCTACCAATCCCGACTTAGCTTAAGTTTATTAAAGCACCAACCACTCACATTAGACAGGTATTATTGTGGTCACTGGATGTGCCGGTCGGTTCCGAGCAGATTTACACCACAACTCAGTCTAACCTCGGGTTCTTTTTGGGCTTGATGCACTAACCACCCACATTAGACAGGTCTTGTTGTGGTCACTGGATATGCCGGTCAGTTCCGGGCAGATTTACACCACAACTCAGTCTAACCTCGGGTTAGGCATATTCGTCTTTTTCTAAATTCACATTTTTCTATATATGTCTAATTTCTTTATGTAAATTAAATTAAATTTAATCATGCCATAATTATCCTTTGATTATGCTCACCATAAATGGTATATCAAATATACCATTTTATGAACAAACCTATGCCATGAATTTTCATATTTTCCCATCGCTACCCCCGTGGAACGTACGCATGAATCACATAAAATGTTGGGCTAGTAAATTAGCCCAAACCCATAAACAAAAAGGGTAATAAACAAGGGACATGAAATAAACATAAAATAGCATACATTTCAACTTGTCATGTGTAACTTGGCATAAAAGTATCATTAACTTTAATTGAATGAGTAAAGGTGAACTTGTGACTAAGTTGGGTCTAATTGTCATGTAAACTTGACAAAGGTCTAGCATGGAGGTTTAACATATAATCACAGTTTTAAAACACAACTTAGCATATTAACTTATGTATGTTAAAACATAAGAAAGCTACTATAATCATTTTTAAATCGCAACTTAGCATATTAACTTATGTATGTCAAAACATAATAAAACTATTATCAACATATTCGGATCATAACTTAACATGATGACTTATGTGTTAAAACATAAGAGGACTACAATTCCAAGTTTTTCAACATAAATAGATTCAACCTAACATGAATATACATGAGTGCTGATCTAACATATAGGCATGTGTCTTAGATCATAAACTTGCAAATAACCACCAATTTATAACATGACATGTTCTACTATTTAATTGGTAAAATAAATCCATTACCCAATCATAATAGATTCCAATAACATACAATATGTTCATCACCATAAGCATATAGACATGATTAATATACAACATGTTCATCACCACAAGCATATAGACATGATTAATTACAACGATACTTTAAGATAAACGAGAATCAAATCTTATACATAAGCATCATTCTATATTCACATTACAACATGTCACGGTTCATTTGAAGGAGCATTTAAATCTGCGTAATAACCAACTTACAAACTAAAAGGAATTCTTGTGTTCTGAAATCTGAATTCTGAAATCTGAATTCTGAAATTGGTAAGCTCGCCTTTGATGTAGATCGTTGAATTTGATAATCTTTTAATTTGATTTTTAATTCAAGTTCTTATCTTGTCTTTGAATTGGTGACGGCTACTCCAAGTTTTCCATTGACAGCATGATAGTTCTAGGATTATTTTTGTGTGATTTTTAGGTTTGGGAATTGGGTTGTTTATATAGAATTTCAACTCAATTTGAGCCGTCGGATGATCCTAGGGTTAACCATAACCATCCAGTGAAGATAGGGTGACACCTCAGCCCTAGTGACTCAACACTGAGTCACAAAATCGTCACCATTCAGATCTGCCCGGGGGGGTGGGGCAGGTTGACCCCCAGGTCGACCTGTAGGGGGGAGGTCGACACTAGGGTCGACCCCTTGGTCGACCTGGGTCCTGGGCGGGAATTTTCCCGCCCATCCCGCTTCTGACTTCTGATTCAAATTTGAATTTGTTTACGAGCTGTTTGAATTTATTTGAATTTTCTGGAAACTTCTGACAGTCATAACTTCTTCATATGAAGTCCAATTTACGCAAACTCGGACTCTATCTCAACCAGAATTCCAAGACGAACACAATGGCATAACTCTTTTCCCTTAATTCTCAAATTTTAAATTATGTATTGTTTAATTCGTTAATATAACGTTAACAGAAAATACGGGGTGTTACAAGTAGGGTGCTTAGAGAATTCCTTAATAAGTTTGTGGTGGTCTTCGTAGACGACATTTTGATCTTCTCGAAGAATGAAGAAGAGCATGCTTTGCATTTAAAGGAAGTCATGGATACTCTTCGTACACATCAGCTGAAGGCCAAATTCCCCAAATGCAATTTTTGGAGAGAAGAAGTAAGGTTCCTTGGACATGTGGTGTCCAAAGAGGGGTTAGCTGTGGACCCCACAAAAGTAGTTGCGGTACAAGATTGGAAGGTTCCACAGAATGCAACCGAAGTCTAAAGCTTTCTCAGGCTAGCGGACTTTTACCGAAAACTCATTGAAGACTTTGCTAAAATCTCAGCCCCACTCACAAGATCAACGAAGAAGAACCTAACTTTCGCTTGGGATTTGGATTGCGATATTGCTTTCCAACGTCTGAAAAGGGCTCTAACAACAACCCCTGTTCTGGCATTGCCAGATGGGAGCAAGATGTTTACCATATTCACAGATGCATGTAGTACAGGACTAGGTGATGTCTTGATGCAAGAAGGGAAGGTAGTAGCTTACGGAGGCAGACAGTTGAAAGTACATGAGAAAAACTACCCAACCCACGATCTGGAGTTGGCTGCCATCGTCTTTGTGCTTAAATCTTGGCGCCATTATCTCCTAGGTGAGAAGTTTGAATTATATACTGACGTTAAATCGTTGAAATACCTTTTCTCGTTGAAAGATCTTAACTTAAGACAGCAAAGGTGGATGGAATTTCTGGCCTCTTATGATTTTGAGATTTCCTATACCCCAGGAAAGGGCAATGTGGTAGCGGATGCCTTGAGTAGGAAGAAGCTGACCTTGAGTCCTCTCTTTGTAGAAAGGCAAATCTTGGAGTATATAGCAAACTTTAATTTTAGACCCTCCTCTAAAATTGTGCCTGGTCTGTTAGCATCACTAGAGGTGCGGCCTACTCTTTTGGACTCAATAGGAACCGCGCAACGAGAAGACCCTTAGCTAGTTGATGTGATGGAAAAGCTAGTTAGGGGTGAGACTTCTAGTCACCTCAATAGATACTCCATCGATGATAGGGGTTGGTTGAGACGGGGTGGAAGATTATGCATCCCACAAGTAAGGGATTTAGTGAAGACAGTTCTCGAAGAGGTGCACCATTCCAAACTAACCATACACCCAGGTGGAGACAAGATGTATAAAGATATAAAAAGAGTTTTCTTTTGGAATGGCATGAAGAGTGATGTAGCTGAGTTCGCCGCTAAGTGTTTGATATGCCAGCAAGTCAAAGCGGAGCAGAAGAAGCCCGGTGGTCTGCTTTATCCTCTCGAGGTCCCACAGTGGAAGTGGGATAGCATTTCGATGGACTTTGTTGATGGGTTAACTAGGTCAAGAAGGGGCAATACCGGTATTTGGGTAATAGTGGACAGGCTCACTAAAAGCGCTCACTTTATACATGTTAAAAGTAGAAGGACTGCCTCGTCCTTAGCATCCATTTATCTCAAAGAAATAGTTCGACTCCATGGGATACCCTCCACCATAGTGAGCGATCGAGATCCTATCTTTACGAACGAGTTTTGGAAGAGTTTGCAAGAGGCAGTAGGCACCCAATTATGCTTAAGCACGGCCTATCACCCCCAAACCGATGGTCAGATGGAAAGGGTGAACAGGGTATTAGAAGACCTCTTGAGATTGTGCATTCTTGACTTTGGAGGGACATGGGAGGATCATCTTCCTTTGGTGGAATTAGCCTACAACAATAGCTACCAAGCCACCATAGGAATGGCTCCCTTCAAATCTTTATATGGAAGACCGTGCCGATCACCAACTTGTTTGTGGGATTCTACAGGCAAGCTCGTACATAGGCCAGACATGATTAAAGAGACCTCAAAAAAGGTGGATTTGATAAGAAGACAGATGAAGTCTGCATAAGATAGACAGAGTCCTACACAAACAAAAGAAGGACCGACCTTGAGTTTAAGGTTGGAGATAGGGTGTTCCTTAAAGTATCTCCTTTGAGGAATGTCATTCGCTTTGGGTCCGTAGGAAAGCTAGCACCAAGATTTGAAGGTCCATTTCCTATCATTGAAAGGATTAGGACGATGGCTTACAGAGTAGAGCTACCCAAGAGACTGGCTAGAGTTCATAATGTTTTTCATGTTTCTCAACTACCAAAATGCTTGCATGAATATGCGGAAGTGGTGGAGCCAAGTATACTAGAGAAAGTAGAAGTGGAACGAGAAGCGACTGTAAGAAGAGTTCCAACTCGTATCATGGGTACGGAAGTCAAAAAACTATGCAACCGTGAAGTCAAGCTTGTTAAAGTTTAATGGAGTGATGCTGAGGAAGACGTGACTTGGGAAACTGAGAGGAAAATACACGCAGCCTACCCTTTTCTCTTTGAGGGTACCTCCTTGATCTCTTTTTCAATAAGTTTATTCATGCTTATATCTACCTTTTTAAGTATATCTTTGAGGGTACCTCCTTGATCAGTCCTATTCTTTATCCTTAGGTAGAAACCGATGGATGTAAACATGTGTTTGAAACATGTTATGATTGATGGTTGCGAGTGGTTGCTAGTGGTTGCTCGTGGATGCATGTACAGACACTTTAGGCATTAGATTGGCTCAATCACTTTCATATTGCATATAAATGTGTGTGCATATTTAAAATTAATGGATGCATAATGATTGTGTTATCATATGGATGCTGCATTTAGATGAATGGTTGTGCACACATGTAGAAGTAATATGTATCGTTAGGATTCTTTTGCATGCATAATGGACGCATGGCACTATCATGATTTGCATTAAGGAGGTCAACTGAATTAGTAGACCGCCTGATTTTGCATTAGATAAGGAACATATACACACACTTTTTGCATATGTTCATACGGCATTAGAAATCATGTAAGGACAATGGATGCCTGTGTTTGATGGTTGAGTAGATGGATGATTGGATGTTAGGATATACATTCTCCTTAACTGGGAGATTTCGGGGGCGAAATCCTTTAAGGAGGGGAGAATGTAACACCCCGTGATTTTAAATACTGAAGAATAATTAATTTCAAATGTGAGAATTAAAGGAAATGGGTTACGCCACTGCGTTCTTCTCGGAATTTTGCCTGAGATAGAGTCCGAGTTTGCGTGAATTGGACTCCGTATGAAAAATATTATGGCCTTCCGAAGTTTCAAAATTTAAATAAATTAAAAACTGTTTGAAATTCAAATTCAGACAGGGAAGCAGGCTGGGCGGGAACTCTCCCGCCCAAGGGCTAGGTCGATTAGGGGGTCGACCTACCCATACAGGTCGACCTGGGGTCGACCTACCTCCCCCGGGCAGATCTGAAAGATGCTGTTTCGACTCATCGCTAGTCATTAGGGTTGAGGTGTTATTCTATCTTGACTGGATGGTCTTGATTGTTTCTAATGTTAATCTGACGGCTCTAAATTAATTAAAATTCTATATAAGCAACCTAACTCTCAACCTAAAATTACACTAATTCATACCAAGAGCCACCATGCCGTCAATGGAGAGCCTAGAGTAGCTGCCGTTCTCTTTCAACTCAAAAACAAGATAGAAGCAAGAATCAAAATCAAATCTAATCTAAATTAGGATAACAATTACTCTACATCAAAGGCGAGCAATTCAGTTTCAGAATACAGATCATAGAAAAAACAAGACTGTTATTTTGTTTGTGAGTATAATTTCTTTCACAAATTAATTAATTAATTTAATTGTGATAAGTTATAATTGGGATTATGAGAATATGACTTTGAATCATGTGATGTTATCGTTGACAGTTTTGTTATTGTGGAGCTATTTCATATGTTGAATTGTACATGTTTAACCTGATTCATCTTATGCAAATTTAGGGTGTTAAATCGCATGTATATGAACCTTATGCAAGTTTGGGATGTTAAATCATATGCTAGTTTATGAATCTTATGCAAGTCTGTAGGTAGATTATACACAAGTTCATATGTGAATCATGTAGATACATATGTTAGTTTATATGCAAACATGTGACATTAATCTACATCCATATGCAAGTTCACACCCTTGTGTTTAGATATATTTTAGATCCATGGCAGTACATAGTTATGCAAATTTATGTTCTATATGGCCATTGCCTATGCTAGTTTGAATGAAATTCATATGCAAGTTATAGGAAAACCATATCCATATATGCATGTTCATGATTACATGTTTAGATCTATATTTAGATCCATGATAGTTTATGCAAATTTATGTATATCATTACCTATGCAAGTTATTGGCTATACAAACTTATTTCATGATTCTTAGATCTATTTTATGTGTTGTGATGTCGCTTTTCTTTTTATAAGTTAGATTATTTGCGAGTCTAACATATGTCATATTAAAATGTATGAATAGCGTGGGGACAATGGGAAAATATTAAATATACATAATTGTGAATTGGCATAAAATGGCCTTAAAGCCATATAATTAATTTGAGACATTAATTGGTATAAATTTATATACCTGAAATTATGGACATAATTGAGGTGACAATTATGGACATAAATTAATTTGGAATTTATTGACAAATTTGAATGGGGATATTAATCCAATTTGGGGTTAAATAATTATGTGTAATAATTAACCGCCTAAGACACGAGGTTAGACTCGTTTGTGGTATAAGACTGCCCGGACCCGCCCGACAAATCCAGCAACCACAAACGGTAGTCTAATGTGAGAGGTCAAAGGCACAAATTAAATGTGTAACGATTGTAAAGACACGAGGTTAGGCTCATTTGCGGTATAAGACTATCCAGACCCGCCCGACAAATCCAGCAACCGTAAATGGTATTCTAATGTGGGAGGTCTTTACAAGGTTACAGTTCTAATGAATTAAGTAACACTTAACCAGATAAACATGTGGTGGGACATAGGGGTTAAGTGGGTGGCCTGGATGGCATGTGAAAATACGATTAGAAACACTTAACCAAGTTGAAAACATGTATGAAGACATGAATAAGAAAGGGTTAAGTGGGAAGTTCTAGTGGGGACCAAGCATAGGTGGACAGCTTGTGTCAAGCATGGGGACCCTTTTCAAACCAGTAACCCATTAAGTATCTTTGTGAGCTCGAGTTAGATCGAGGACGGGACACGCTTACTAGGTTTGACTATAAGAGGTCAAAACGGGTTAGCGGAGGCAACGCAAGTCCAATGGGGTCATGTGTGTGCGTGGGCCCGGGCTGGTAGGTAAGATGTTGTTGCATCGTATAGATATAAGCCGAGCATCTTTAGTGGTATCGGGTTGCCACTTTGGGGAGTGATACACCCACTGTGGGACCAACACGGGTATCTACGAGTTAGGGAGCCGATCGCATGGGGGTAGTGGGTACAACTAGTGGAGATAGGGGCAGGCGGCACCTATGAAGGCAACTAAGGGTACACGAAACTACCATTATCAGTATTGAGTTCTGTAGGCGGGATCAACTTTTATGGTGACTAGTAATGGTGCAATATAGTAATTATCCTATAGTGATTAGGAACGGGATTAATGCCAGAATATTCCTTTTGTTTGCTGTATCAGGCCCACTTATTTCACGGTCATACTTTGTTCTACTAGTTTATGTCTTATCCTAGTTACTTTGATAATTATATTGTTAAAGTTATTATACTCGCCAGACTTTATGTCTGACCCCCTTTGTTTTCGCCTCTTTTCTTCCTTCCCCCCTCCAGGTTCTCAGGGTGGGACTAGTACTAGTGGAGCTTGATCTTGGATCTCTTTCTCTCTTTTAGAAGTGCTTTGATTGCTGAAAGTAAAGTTCAGCCCATCTTTTTTATGGGTACTTGTATTGGGGTTATGCTTTTTATTTTGTGTACTCAGAAAGCAATTTGTCAAGATGGTTACTAAGTGTACTTGGTTTTTCTGTTGGTTTATGAAGTTGTAATCAAACTATTTCTCCACTGCAATAAATGTTGTTTTGCAAATTTTTAAGTACCAATATATGTATCTGTCTTGTTATATTCTGTTCTAGGCACCAATAATACTCCATGAAAGTTAATGCATTCCCTTAAAGAGTGACATTAATGGACGTGGGGTATTACATCATAGATCTAATGAACTTGTAGCAGTTAACACTACTACAAAAGTGGGCATATTCGACACTATTTTTCTGTGGCCGTAGATCAAAAAAGCATTGTCATATGCCGTTTTTCCAAATAGGCAACACCAAGGGAGGTGGCACCCACGGCCGTTGCATTAGCCATCTAATGCAACGCTTTTGCACATCTATGGCAACGGAAAGAAAGTGTTGCATTATAACCCTATTGCAACAGTATATGCATGTAATGCAAAAACATACAGCGTTGCCTTAAGTAGAAACCAAAGCTTGGCCTCCAGGTCATGATAGTGGGGTCCACATGGACTTTCCACGTCAGCTGCCATCGTGTCACATGCCACGTCATCTCTCCACGTCAGCTGCACATGTGTCACATGCCATGTCAGCTATCCACGTGGTACCATGTAAGTTGTGGGCCCCACGTGCCGTACCATTGTGGAATTAATAATATTACACTCAATGCAACACCACAACACAGTCTAATGCAACACCACATCAATCTAATGTTGCATCACAATACCATCTAATGTGACACCACAATACTGTACTGCAACTCCAGAAAACATCAACTGCAATGGTAAAAAAATCAAATGAAAAAAAATATCAAATGCAGCTGTAATACAACCCTGTAATTACAAATTTTGCACTACATATATTCAATCCAAAACATTGTACCATATATATATATATATATATATATATATATATATATATATACCAAAATATTCATACAATAAATCCTCCCAAAACATTCATAACCGCAATCAGACCAACCAATTATATATACCAACTCAAAAGTGTCATCACCAACACATACCACAAGTGCCATCACGAACACATACCACAGGTGCCATAATTTAAAAGAGCAGAATATATCTCAAGTGCTAACACATACCATCCAAATAATTTAGTCAACTACCAGAGTTACAAGGGTAACAATGTCATCTTCATCACTTGTTGTGGTGACACAAAAGTCTCTAACGTCTAAATTAAGATCTGAACTGGCTTCACCTAGCTTTTTTTAACACCCACAACACGTTCTTTTTCACTTTTCTGTTCACCTTTTCTTCCAAATCCGCCTCAAGCTCTTGCCTTATTTTTTGGGTCAACTCTTGCACATAATTGTCCGAAGAATCAGGAGTTGTTGGAGACTTTTCGGCCATTTTACCTCGCCTTCCCACAAGCCAGTTCCGCATGTGGCTCTTCCCACCAGAAACAAGTGCATCTGCCTCAGCAATGTTTCCTGCATCCACCATTGCTTGAACCTTCACCAACAAAATAAAAACCAGGCAAGCATATATATAAATAGGCAGATGGCAGGAATGAATTTATTAACAAAACTGGTTTTTTTTCAAACTAACTATATGTTCGATTTAATAAGCAGCTCCAACAAACGTACAGTGTGCCAATTATACCGATACAAGTACTGCTATTTCAGTATCTAATTATATATGTACTCACGTATTTGGCCTTTAGTTCATCCGTGTTAGTCTTATAACTTCTACCCGGTTCTTGTTTAAAGCAATAAGAAAGAGGATTTTTTTTGTCCTAACGAGACGGAACAGGATTAGGAACTTCTGCTTCTAGTTCTGTTTCAAGTTGTATTACGGGGACATCATCCCTAATCCAACCCCCATCAATAACTTCTGGTTCTAGTTCACCACCTATGCCCATATCATGTGAATGCGTATTGCTCATGTCTTCTTTCATTGCATTCTGATTTTTAGTATCACACCAGTCTCTCGGTAATTTTGTAATAACGTAATGACTGTTCTTTTCAACTGCATCTTCTACATAAAATACTTGCTGCACTTGCGAAGACAGGACATAAGGATCAATTTTATGGCATTTGCTAAAATTTACTCGAGTAATACCATATGAATCTTTTTCCTCTTGGTACTAGCAACACTTAAAATGTACCACAGTGAAAGCTCCACAATAATCAAGCTCAAAAATTTCTTCGATTGATCCGTAGTAATTGACATCACCCACTATTGGGTTTTGGTCTTTCAAACTTGCAAAGCTGGTGGTTTTGGCAGTAAAAAATACACCACTATTTTGTGTGGTACATCGAGAATCTCTAAATTTTGTGTGGAATCTATAACCATTTACTATATAATCGGTAAACCTCCTAGCTACTCGATTAGGACCTAATGTAAACACCTCTAAATCTGTTGAAATATTGTCCTTTTTCAGAACCTCTTCTTTAAGCCAATTCCAAAACTCTTCGAAATGTTCTCGTTCCCTCTTGTATCTTCTTGGATTTGCAAGACCATCCACAAAAGCTCGATGAACCCTAAATAATAATTAAGGTCAAAAAACTACGAAATGCAGATGTTAATTTATAGTTAAGGAAAATGATATAGGAACTTAAAAACTTAATCAAACTCTCAATTTCTTTAGTACAGAATTGAATAGAATATAGAGATGCATTGCCTTCCAATCTGCATCTTTCAAATTGAACATCTTCCCATCTTTATTCTTCTTTGTTCCAATATGATATTCCAATTATGTTGGACATCTTCCAAAATCAATTGATTTTTTTTTGTTCCTCCATCAACGCTTAAAAATCTTGAACAAAAGGTCACACACTCTTCTACCAAGTAACCTTCTGCAATCGAACCTTTGGGTCTGTTTCTATTTCGCACATATGATTTCAACTTTCCTAGATATCGCTCAATTGGATACATGCATCTAAGATGTTTAGGCCCGCTGTATTCGATTTCTCTACATAAATGAATAGGCATGTGTACCATTATATCGAAAAAAGCCTGTGGAAAAATCATTTCAAAATGACAAAGTATCTTGACAATTTCTTTTTGTAGCCTCATGATAGCATGCATTTCGATAACCTTGCTCCATAGTCCTCTAAGGAATGCATTAAATCTTATCATTGATAACGCAACCTCGGGTTTTGACGCTTTCTTCACGGCAAATTGTAACAAATAGTGGAGTATGAAATGAGCATCATGGCTCTTATATCCCACAACCGTTCTCTCTATTATGTGCACGTATCGACTAACATTCAAGACACAACCGTAGGGTAGTTTGGCATTCTTTAATACAGAGCAAAAGATTTCTTTTTCTTTATTTGTCATATCAAATATCGCAGCTCTAATATCGACATGCTTTTCGTCACCACATTCAATAGGATGAAGGGCCTTCCTTATGCCCAATTCCTGTAAATCCAAACGAGCATTTAGGTGATCCTTTGACATGCGACCTATTAAGTAAAATACCAAATATTTTGTCATATATGTTCTTCTCTATGTGCATGTCATCCAACTTATCTCGAAGGGGATTATGACACCAATATGGTAAGTCAAACAATATTGACCTTTTTTAAAAGGGTCGTCATTTTTGCCAGGTTTCTTCGTCTTATCCCCAAACCGATTTTTGAACCCCCGCAATAACTCTTCAATATCAGTTCCAGATAACATTTCTGGAATGCTTCCCATTTCAGTTTCGCCATTAAATCTCCTCTTATCCAGCCTCCACTTATGTGTTGGATCAAGAAAGTTTCTATGGTGCATATAACACTTTTTTTTCTATGCTTCAAATAATTTGAAGAAGTTTCATAATGGCATACTGGACACGGTATTTTCCCCTTCGTGCTCCAACCTGACAACATGGCATATCCCGGAAAATCGCTAATGGTCCATAAGACGCTTTCACGTAAATTAAAATTCTCATCAGTCAAGGAATCATATGTTTCGATGCCAACATTCCGTAACGCTTTCAATTCCGCAATTAAAGGCTGCATATATACGTCAATACTGTTCTTTGGAGAATCTGGACCAAATATTATTGTTGAAAGAATCAAAATCTCTTGTTTCATACGTAACCAAGGAGGAAGATTGTAGTTTACCAACACAATTGACCATGTACTATAACTTGAATTCGTTGAACGATATGGATTAAATCCATCAGATGCTAGACCCAATCTAACATTAGATTTTCTGGTGAAATATCAGGATAGTGAGCATCCATCATCTTCCATGCCACACCATCAGCCGGATGTCTTAGTTTTCCATCTTCTTTTCGTTCCACTTGGTGCCATCTCATAAGTTTGGAAAATTCTTTGCACATAAACATCCTTTGTAACCTTGGTCTTAGAGGAAAGTACCTCATAACATTTGCCGGCACTTTGGGAATCGACTTTGGTGGATCATTATTATCAACGATGTCTTCTTTTCTTTTTACAGCCCACCTCGAAAAACCATAAATGCCACAAGCCTCTTTATCTTTTTTCTCTGCCCAATATAGCATGCAATGGTTTGGGAAGGCATGTATTTTATGGTAATCAAGACCTAAATCCTTAATGACATTCTTTGCAGTGTAGGAAGGCAAAGGCTGCTGGGCATCAGGAAAGGCTTCTTTTATAAGCTTTAGTAATTCCCCAAATGCAGACTCGTTAATTCCATAAGCACACTTTAAAAGATAAATCCTGATCAAGGAACTTAGTCAAGAAAATTTAGTGCAACTAGGATATAACGGTTTTTTCTTCTTTAACATGCCGAAAAAATTTCTCAGCCTCTGGATTTGGTTCTACTACAAAGTCCCTGGAATTTTGACCAAATTTGTAACCCGCACATTTGAACATCACATCTAAATTATCCTCAAGATCCATCTCCGTTGCACAATCCATATGGTCATCAACACCTATTAATTTTGTCTGTGAAACTTCACAAATCCACCCGGTATGTAATGGAGAAGGGCCATTAAAAATAAGATGATCGTAAATGACATTTTCGCAATACCAATTCCGTTATGTACATTTTTTGCAGGGGAACTTCATCTCATCACCTTCTTTATAAATGGGAAATGCATTTCTTAGAAAAGTTATTACCCCTCTTACATATTCTGCACTCGATCTCGGAAGTCTTATCCATAGGTAATACTCACTATCCATTGCCACAATCTAGCCACGGCCTAGTAAGACCAAATTTGATACCACTAATAGTTTCAAGACATGAACAAGGGCTACCCTATAAGATTTGACTAAATTAGAAATAAAAACAAAACAAGTTAATAATTTACAAATATATATAATCAGTGTGATGATACAAATACGATTGTTTTGATATGAATTATCACTAACTTTTGGAACTAAGTTATCAGGAGAATACATAAAACAAGCAACTAAGGATACTAAACACAAATTCATAACATTACATACTACACCAAAACACAACAGTACAGATACAAAGACTATACAGGTGATACAAAGACGATACAGTTGTACCTAATACAATGAACGATGCAATAATTTAATTTTGTCTTCTAATGTTTAGCCCTTGAAGCTGGTCGTTAAGTCTACTAATGTCAGTTCGAAAACCAATAACTCGATTTTGCAGCGTTGTTAGTTGATATTGTAATTTATTTGCGTACTCAGCGGCTCGACTTGGAAACTATTGGTCAATCCACTGCCAAAAGGTACACCCTACGGGATAAACACACATCTAAAATAATGACAACCAATGTTGAATCCAATTAAAGTAACATCTTCTACGGCGGCATACCCACAATCACACATTATGATTGATGAGTCACCTTGCTGTTCATTAACCACTTGGTTGTTTTGAAGCTGACGACGCAAGGCAGCACGACTATGCCGTGGCGTCACCCTTTCATCATGTCGTTCTTCTTCTCGCCATTGTCTTCGGAGTTCTTCTTGCTCTAGTTCATGCTCAAGCAAATCATCATAGTGCCTTTCTAGCATCTCATATAAAAATAAATAGGAGTTTCTGGTGATGATGGGTTTGACAGTCGTAGATCACCCATGCCCAGGGTATCTTTGTAATCATACGATGTAGGAAGAGAAATAGGCATTATTTAACTACAAACAGAAATAGACATTTAAACATTTAAATTGGATTTCTTTTGTCCTCTAATTTTTATTTCCGCATGTCAAAATAAGCATTATTTACCAAACCATAAATGGTTTGGCAAACATAAAAATGCAGAACTTGCACAATTTCAACACATGCAAACATATAAATACAACACTTCAAGTATGAAAAACCCTAATTTATGGCAATCGATATACCCAAACTACCAAGAGACTTTGAATGTTAGACCAAAATAAGTTAAAGATGAAATCGTATAAATAAAACCGAAATGATGAAGCCCTAACTATCCGCAAATGTCCTAAATGATCCAAATCAGAGGTGTAAAGTTTGTAAAATAGGAGCAATCAGAGGTTTATATTTTGTACCGGCGGTAGAGTAGCAATCGGAGGTCTTCGTGGACGGATTTTGTGGAGAGAAAAACAGATAGAAGGAGGAGTATAGGAGAAATTTGTTTTGGGGGGAAGTATTTCATGAATAAGGAAAAAATCGAGCCAAATTTTCGCTAAACTGAAACAGGGATACATTTGAATCGTTGGATTAATCAAAGATCTAGATAATTTATTTGTTTAAACTGATAACGCAGATCGCTGACCTGACATGTATTTATGTAAAGCAACACTTTGAACTGGTGTTGCAAGTCACAAAACAAGAATTCCAACCGCAACACTGCATTTATATCTAATGCAACAACATATGAATGTTGTTGCAGAAGATCAAAGAAAGCATAGCTTTCGCCACACTTTTCATGCAACGCACACAAATTAGTGTCGAATATACCCACTTTTGTAGTAGTGTAACTTGTTGTAACATAGAAAAGGTGATAAGATGAACATGACAAGATCTAAATTTCATTTAGATGTCCAACAAGTTCAGATCTAATATGAGAAGCACAAGGGGATCCAAATAATAGACAAGATCTGATTAATAATTTAAGTGTCCACACAATACAGATCTAGTAGGTAAAAGTAGATCTAACAAATAGGGATTAAGATCTACATCATAGAATGTCCATCATAATCAGGATAACATAGTAGCATGTTTAGATCTAAATATGGATTCACATGCCCAATTTATAATATATCTAAATTGACCGCAATATGACAGGTGAAAGGTGATTTACATAAAGAACTAGATCTAACCAGTGTTATAACTGTCCAAATTAACATTAACCACGATATAGTTACAAATCAAGATCCACAAGGGAGACATAATAGAATAACCACAATTGAATTAGATCTAGAGAAGTAGATCTATCATGACATAGTATAAGATTTGACACTAGCATAGATTCATAATTTACAACATATCCAAATCACAGTCTTTCACAAATTACTTTTATTCATTTAAACCTAAAAGTAACTAACTCACAGTGTTTGGATTGTTAAAAAGATAGAAAAGAAGTTGGTGTTGAATCTATGCTTGAATCTCATAATTTGATTTGCAAAGCTGAAAGTTGTAGGGGATTAACGGACCCAATTCAGTTCATACACCGGTAGAGTTTGGCCACCATGAATTCATAATGAAGAAAATACGAGTGATAGCCATGTGTATATAGCTGCAAAACAATCTAAAACCGACTGCCATCTCAGCCATAGGGGTTTCGGCACCCCTATGGGTGGGTCGACCCATGGGTTGACACCCCTTAAGGGGGTCAGCCCTGGTATCGACACCCCTCTAGGGGGTCGACGCCCTAGAGTAGGAAATCTGCCGCCACTTTTCACAGTTCGAATTCGAACTGTTCTAGATAAAATTATGACTCTTCTCTGACTCATGCATGTGTATGTATATATATATATATATATATATATATTCTTTCTGCGCATGTACAAACTTAAAACCCTCATAACTTCTCTATAGGTGTCCGTTTTATGCAAACCAAATGTCTATCTAGACCAGAGACGGACGCAATGGCGCCGTCCGTTTTCCTTAATTCTGAACATTAAATTAATTATAATTTAATTTATCCCCTTTTAGTGTCGTTAAAATTTTGGGGTGTAACATTCTCCCCTACTCAAAGGATTTCGTCCCCGAAATCTCTAAGTTGAGAAGAATCATCAATCACTGGAATCCATTATACTTAAAGACTTCAAATGTTTATATGAATATATGCAACGATGTGTGTATATGTCCTAACATTAATGCAAAAATCAGGTGGTCTACTGATTCAGTTGACCTCCTTAATGCAATGTATGTTAGTGTCATGAATCCAATATGTATGCAAATAATCCTATTATAACATATATGCTCTATATGTGTGCACACTCATTCGTCCAAGTGCAACATCCATATGCTAATTCATCCATTTCCATCCATATAATTCAAATTATTGGGTAAAATAGGCATTGGCACCTATAAAGGCATAGGTTTAATTAATTGGTTAATTAATAATGAAGGCCCAGGATTACAATTAGAAATTGTAATGGAACTTATGACATGAGGTTAAGTTGCATTAGTGGTGCAAGTCTGCCCGGACCCGACCAACATATCCAATAGCCACTAATGTTGAACCTAATGTGAGGGATCTATGTGTGCAAATACGAATCGGGCTAAGACACGAGGTTAGGCCCAACTGTGGAATAAGACGGCCTGGACCCCATCGGCATATCCAGCATCCACAAGTTGTAGGCCTAATGTGGGAGGTCTAGCCCATTATAAACCATAAATGGACATGGTAATAAATTGGACTACTTTACCAAATCTTATCCATAGGGATTTTATGATTATGAAATAAAGTTATGGTTGAGTAAAATTTGTTGGATAGTGGATGGGTTAAGCAATATCGTTTTGTTAGACTGCTTTTGTGGTATGGCTCAAGTTCTTATCCCTACAATGGCTTTGTCTCTTTTATTTGAGGAATTATGTTTTCTTTTAAGTATTTATGTACTTTGATGTTAATAGATAGAAGTTATGTTGTTGTAATGGTTTTTGAGACTCATGGTATTTTGAACCGCGCTTTATGATTTGTATTTGAAATAAAAATTTAAATTTCCTCTGCTCTTATTTATGTCTGTCTTGTAAAATTCGGTGTCTGTTTACCTATAACGCTTCACGAAACTTAATGCATTCCCTTTGTGAGTGACATTAACGGACATGGGTCGACCCACCGACAGGGGTGTCGACATCCCTAGGGATGAGGTGGAAGTCGGTTTCAGAAAGTTTTGCAACTATATATACGTGACTATTTCTCATATTTTCTTCATTACGAATTTATGGTGGCCAAACTCTGCCGGTGTCTGAACTAAATTGGATCTGTTAATCCCCTACAACTTTCAGCTTTACAAATCAAATTCTGAGATTCAAGCATAGATTCAACACCAACTTCTTTTCTATCTTCTTAACAATCCAAATACCGTGAGTTTGTTACTTTTAGGTTTAAATGAATAAAAGTAAATTGTGAGAGACTATGATTTGGATATGTTGTAAACTATGAATCTATGCCGGTGTTAAATATTATACTATGTCGTGATAGACCTACTTCTCTAGATCTAATTCAATTGTGGTTATTTTATTATGTCGCCTTTGTGGATCTTGATTTGTAACTATATTGTGGTTAATGTTAATCTGGACAGTTATAACATTGGTTAGATCTAATTCTTTATGTAAATCAACTTTCACCTATCATATTGCGGTCAACTTAGATATGTTATAAATTGGACATGTGAATCCATATTTAGATCTAAACATGCTACTATGTCATCCTAATTATGTGGACTTTCTATGATGTAGATCTTAATCCCTATTTGTTAGATCTACTTTTACTTATTAGATCTGTATTGTATGGACACCTAAATTATTAATCAGATCTAGTCTATTATTTGGATCCCCTTGTGCTTCTCATATAAGATCTAAACTTGTTGGACATCTAAATTAAATTTAGATCTTGTCATGTTCATCTTTTTACCTTTGCTATGTTACAACAAGTTAACTGCTACAAGTTCATTAGATCTATGCTTATATGTTCACCATGATTATGCTAGTTATGTTAGAACATTCACCTTTGTCATATTTCCATTACCTTCCCTTTTTATCGTTTACGATTAGGCTATTATTTAGCTCATACATGTCGTAAATTGTGTGAACACATAAGTTAGGGAACGGGGAGGGAAAAAGTTTAATATTGACATAATTTGAATATAAGCATGAGTTGGACATATAATTCAAAAAGGGGAAAAGTGGGGACATAATCACTTATTAAGAAATAGGTAAGAATTGAATAAAAATGGAATGTCTAGTAATTACAATTAGGAATTGTAATTGCACTTATGACACGAGGTTAGGTTGCATTAGTGGTGGAAGTCTGCCCGGACACGACCGACATATCCAGCAACCACTAATGTTGAACCTAATGTGAGAGGTCTAAGTGCACAAATACGAATCGGCCTAAGTCACGAGATTAGGCCCAACTGTGGAATAAGACTGCCCAGACCCGACCGGCATATCCAGGATGCACAAGTTGTAGGCCTAATGTGGGAAGTCTAGCCCATTATAAGCCTTAAATGGACATGGAAATGTAATAACCCGGAAATTCTGGGCCAGTTTAAAATTTTTATTTTGGTTATTTTAGCGAATTTTGATTATTTAAAATGAATTATTTTAAATAATATCGACGAAAACTTATTTTCGAATATAATTCGAACGTATATATTATACGCGTCGTCGTTAGAATATAAATATTTATATATAATTATAAATAGAATTGAAAATGGCGCGGTAGTTCGATAATTCGATTTCAAACTTCAATTGAATGTACCGGGTGCAAAATAATCCGGATTTTAGTGAAACCAAAAATAATGGGATCTAATTGTGAATATCTTTCCAACGAATCCGAAAAATTGAGATTTCATATCGGGAATCAAAAGATATGTCCAGTTGAAAATTCTGAATAGTCGCTATGGAATTCAGACCCTTAAAAATGGACATTTTGCAAACGACCTCGGATTTCGACGAAACCAGTTTCGTTGGATCCGCAGTGTCAAGTTATTGCTAGATTCCAAATTTCATAATTTTCTGAATCAATATGTGAGCGTGGCAAAGGAAAATGCGTTTGACCATTTTCAGTTGATTTTAATCGACTGGAAATTGGCCATTTTTCAAACGGTCTCAGAATTTGACGAAACTAGTTTTGTTAGGACCGTATCGTCAATACGAAGCTAGAAAATATTTTTCTGGAATTTTTCTGGTTAGTATGTGACCCCGGTAGTTTGAAATGTACGTTTAAAATTCAACATAGTAATGTAAATTCAACGGAAACTGATCCTAACGTCCGAATCAACCTATGATACATATCCCATTGGGTTCGGAATGGGGGTGAAACGCTATGGGCGACAGGCGGTGGGCCTCGTTTCGAGGTCGTATGTAAAAGTCAACTTTTTGGAAATAAATTAATTAAATAAAATAAAAAATTAATTAATTAAAATTAAATCCCTCTCCTCCCTTTAACCCGCTTTGGCCCCCCTTATAATCAGAATTCGATAAAAAGAAAGAAAAAAAAACCCCACGAACAGGAACCCGTCGCCCACCCTCGCCACCGTCGATCGCACGCCCCCCTTCCCTCCGGCGCCTCGCCCTCCGATCCACCCCTCCCTCCTCTCGTACTCTCCCTCCTCTCCTTCCTGATGTCACCGCCACCCGAATCGACTGCAACCAGCCTCCGCCCGCCGCAGATGGCCTCCGCGCCTCCCCCTCCTCCCTCACGAACCCGCGATCGATGAAACCCCCCCCTAAGCCTGCTACCGACAGAGAAACCCCCCACCCTGTAAGTTTTTTTAGCTTATTTATTTTATTTTAAAAAATATAAAAACTGATTTTTTTTAAAAAAATATAAAAACTGATTTTTTAAAGAATATAAAAACTGATTTTTAAAGATTAAAAAAAACTGAATTTTTAAAGATTTAGAACTGATTTTTAATTTGAACTTTAAAAGGAAAAAAGATTAGGACTTTAAAAAGAAAAAGATTAGACTTTTAAATAAGGAAAGTTAGGATCTTTAATTGTGTAACGTTGGGTTTTTATATGATAAAAGTTGTGACTTTTAAACTAGAAAAGATTCGATTTTTCGAAATGAATATGATTTTTATATATTGAACTTCGAAATAAAAATATGATTTTTATATATTGAACTTCGAAATAAAAATATGATTTTTATATATTGAACTTCGAAATGAATACGATTTTTATATATTGAATAACGAAGTAAAAATTCGATTTTTATATATTGAATAGCGAAGTAAAAATTCGATTTTTACATATGTAGTGGCTACAGCAACGAAGATGCGATAGCGATGAAGATTTCTATCAAAGAAGAGTCAAGATGATTGGATAGCTATCTGTGAGAATTTCTCACCTTTCAATTTCTTATCTAATTATATATATATACTAGGATGCAGACGGTGCTTAGTAGCACCCGACACAATCGTCCACAGACCATGGACTTGTTTGTTTGGTTGCATAGATTAGTTATATGATTTGATTTGAATTTGGTTGTTTGGTGATGTTGATTGATGTGTGAATGGCGTGGGCCTTCACTAGACCGGGGATAAGGCTAGGCCTCGTCCCATTTCTAGTATCGTGCCGTTATGCCGCCGAAATTTTCTAAAATAAGTTAGAAAAATAAAAATATCATTTTATTTAAAGAATGAATTGAATAGAAATTCATAGGTTGAAATAAAATGTTTTATCGTTAAAAATATAATTTTTAACGTGAAGTGAATAAAATAGAATATTCATTTACAAACCAGACGGTTTGTTTATGTACACCTATTTGAATGACATTGATTGGGACGATAAATTTTACACATCGCCCAACAGCACAAATAAAATATGTGTTTGATTGTTTGAAACCCCACACGGGTGTTAGGATGAAATTTGAAGTTCACTCATCCTGATTGATTAAATATGTCGATCGATTGATTGACAGGCTGTTATAAGCATTGAATATTTATATTTGATGCTTTTACAGTGTAGTGCACTTTGGTTGATGGTTGATTATTTTCAATGCTATTATATACATGTGTTGTATGGAATCCATATAATTAACTTTATATGGTAATTGATTGGGCCTCATTCCAATTTAGAAAATAAAGAATATTATAAAATAAAAGTTCATGGGTTGACAGTACTCATCCATTGAGATTGGTCATGTGTTGAACGAAATATTTTAGTAATAAAATTTACATCTTTATCGATATAAAATAAAAGTTCATGTGTTGACAGTACTCATCCATTGAGATTGGTCATGTGTTGAACGAAATATTTTAGTAATAAAATTTACATCTTTATCGATATAAAATAAAAGTTCATGTGTTGACAGTACTCATCCATTGAGATTGGTCATGTGTTGAACGAAATAATTTAACAAAAATAGTCACACGTGGACAATACTCATTCGTTGAGATTAGTCGTGTGTTGACAAAAATAAATATTCATTTGTTGAATAGAATAAAGGAATATATGAAGCCGTGTTGATTAGTTTGACGCCATTTTGACGTGAACGATATTGAAAACGATTTCGAAATGAATTGAATTGAAAACGATTTCGAAATGAATTGAATTGAAAACGATTTCGAAATGAATTGAATTGAAAACGATTTCGAAATGAATTGAATTGAAAACGATTTCGAAATGAATTGAATTGAAAACGATTTCGAAATGAATTGAATTGAAAACGATTTCGAAATGAATTGAATTGAAAACGATTTCGAAATGAATTGAATTGAAAACGATTTCGAAATGAATTGAATTGAAAACGATTTCGAAATGAATTGAATTGAAAACGATTTCGAAATGAATTGAATTGAAAACGATTTCGAAATGAATTGAATTGAAAACGATTTCGAAATGAATTGAATTGAAAACGATTTCGAAATGAATTGAAAACGAATTCAAATTGAATTGAAAGCGAATTGAAATGAATTCAAATTGAATTGAAATTTGAATTGAATAGAAATGAATTTTAAAACGAATTTATAGAGAAGAATTCAATGTTGATTTGAATTGAAAAGGAAGTTGAAATTGCTTTTAAAACGAATATTAAAACTATTTATATAATTCGTTTTAAATAGAAATCGACGAAATATATATTATATATATTATATATATTATATAATGGCCTGAATAGAACGCGCCGCGCCGCGGCAGTTCGTGAATTTCGACCATTCATTTCAAACGGACATTACGGGAGATCCGACCGTCGGATTCTCCTGAAACCGGAACCGTTGGGTTCGTATCGGAAAGAGCTTTCTAACGAATATTAGAAATTTGAAATCTAACGGTTGGATTTGGAATTATGTCCAAATCAAATTTGAAAATGGTCGCTGTAAGTGCAGTTCGATGGCCGTTGATGGAAATCGACTGTACGGGCCTTGATAAAATTATTAAAAATAGTAATAATTTGTGTAAAATCATAAGAAATGATTTGTGAAGATTTGGGATGAAAAACTCCATATTTGAAAAGATAAAAATAGATTTTTATCGAAATGAACTAGTTTTGAACTAGAAATATAATTCTATTTATTTTTAAATAAATAAATTGAATTTGAAAAAGGGTTTTAAAAATAACCAAAATTTCCAATGATTGCATTGGAGTGGATTTGAATCGAAATTGTCTTCGGAATATTTCGATGTTGGAATTCGTGATTATACAGATGTTGTTATGGAAATTTGAAAGATATATATTTATATCGTTATTTCCAATACGACATTTGTTAATCGTAGAATTTGATATTGAATATAAGCCGATGTATTTTCTACTCAGAACCTTGTATTGAATATCAAATGTGATTTGGGTTTGTCGTGAATGGTGTCTTCACTAACACTGTTCTTGAACCCAGTTGAGAAAAGATTAAATCTTTTTATTTAGATTTAATGAAGTGTACCAATTAAATGATATTTAATTGGAATTGAATTGATATTGATTTTTGGGTTTATCGTGAACAGTGTTTTTAAATAGCACTCGTTCTTTAACCCGATAATTAATGAATGTGATTTTGGGTTTACCGTGATCCGTGTTTTTAAATGACACTGATTCTTTAACCCAGTTAACGATTAAAACTAAGGGGAGTTTTAATGAATCTTTAATTAGATTGAAAAATCGAGAATGGAGTATCACCAGTTTTACTCCAGGCGATAGTTAAATCTTTAATTAGATTTGAACGTGAAATGGTAACTGAATTTACCGATAACACTGTGGTGTTAGATATGAAGTATTACCAGTTTTACTTCATGGGATTAATAGGTTGGGATTGGGAAATTAAAACCAATGATTACTACGGTAAGGTTCGCTAATTCCGACTAGTTGAATCGAAATTCAAAGGAAGATTAGAGAATAAATTCAGGAATTTATCTTGGATAAAATTTATGGGAACCTTTCCCTATGAATGTGAAATCAGAAACTAACTGTCGGTTAGCTAAGCAGAATGGTTTTCTGGATATTGATCTGATGTTGGTTTCGGCCTTCGGGGCTAATATTTGGGAAATTATTCTCTTGATTAATTTACGGTTAGTGACTGGTGAATTGGAATGAGGCGTATGTTGTGTTTGTGTAACACTTATTTAAAATATACGCGAGTTATTCGGAAAGTCCGGGTTTATCCCATTCTGAATAACTGATACGACGATAAGTCGAAGATGAAGACGATGGTCGAAGACCGGAGGTTTTCACGTCGTTTGGGTGATTACTGATGATCTTGATTGGGCTGTACACCCAAGAAGATGGAAACAGTTAGTGATCGTCCAGACGTACTTGGAGATCGATGGATATGCGGGGTACTAGGTGCCTCCGGTTTCGTTCAGACCCAGAACGGACTTGTAAATGGACTGTGTGTCTGACATTGGATTTTAGTCCGTGTGATTGATCTCTATTAAATATATATCTGTTTGGCGGCGGAGAATTTATTCTCTTGCTTAACGCCCTTCTCTGAGACATACGAGCTCAGGGGTTATATATTGATGGATATCAAACGCATGGAGTGAATTGCCTGTGTGGCATGCCTAAGTGGCAATTGATCGAGGCTTCTGTTGAAAAGCAAAGTCTTGTGGTGATGATCAAAGCACAGCCTGTGTGGCACAACTTTGTGTAACGTGAATTCGCGAGTTTCACACCCGGTATGAACCAAAAACGGGAGACGGACCTCAGGGAGGGCATGCGTTTCCTTCTAGCTAAAAAGTGGCATCAGTGGTTTTACACGCCCTGACGAGTTTGACTTATGTGGTTGTTGCGAGGCGCCTCGGATATATCGGTCGTTCTCGAACCGATGGAGTCATTTGTTGGCTCATTGACACCCCAAAGGGTGGGGAAACGCAGTGTTCAGGCATTTTAATCCACATCGGTGGACCGGCCCTGACGATCCAAGGGTCACTCGAGCTCTGATCCTGAGACACGGGCTATAGCGTCTCGAATCGGTTGAGGACTATCTTTTGCCTCGGTTCATAGATGGAAATCCAATTTCCAAATACGTGACTTTGCGGTTTTAGTTGTAATCCTATATATGGCGACATAGTGGGATGGGGCGCTCATGCCGCCTATGATTGATACTTATGATTTGAAATTGTTTTATACACTATGCACTTATAATAGTATCAAACGATTTGTTTTAAACGTATCAAGCATTTTTTTGCTGTTATAAGGGAAAACCCTATCCTCGGCTGCGTTGCATTGTGTGATGGGACCTGGGTCTTATGACAGCTTCATTTTTCTTTATTTAGCATTGCGCTGTTTGTTTTATGCACTGGTATTCTTGGGAGGAAACCCGTTCCGTGTTATACGGCGTGGTCCCTTGATTTACCTAACTTTTAAAATAAAGATTAACTGTTTTAGTTCTCACACCAGTCACATGACTGACCTGGAGTTTATTGTTTTAACCTAAACTCTGGGTGCCCTTATTTTGACACGGGCAGCTAGTAGTTTTGATTTTGCAGATTTATATTCACAGGATCCTGGTTTACAACTGGAACGATATCCGGAAAGCTTTGTATCCGTATATCTCTTCTAGTTGTGTATCTTATTATTTTCCGCTGCAATGTATTGAAATGTAATTTAAATCTCTGATATTTCTGTGTAATATTTAATCATTTATACTCTGTATATTCTTGTAATCTGATGCATTGTTGTAATATACAGTGAAATGTTCTTCTGTATGCGTTCTATTTTGTCATGTTCTCAACGATAGGGCGTTTCGAACGGCCTGGATCGGTTTAGCGACTGGTTCGGACCGAGCGAAATTCCTTGCCGTCACAGGAAATAAATTGGACTGCTTAACCAAATCTAATCCATAGGGATTGTATGATTATGAACTAAAGTTAAGATTATGTAAAATTTGTTGGATAGTGGATGGGTTAAGCAAATCTGGACAGGTGGGTAATATTTACATATAGGCCCACAAACTTAACCCGATAAGGTTATGTAATTAAAGACACCTAGTGGTATATATACCCAGAGGAAATAATAAAGTTATGTAATTAAAGACACCTTTAAGGTAAGCATAACTGGTAGAAAGATTGGGGTTATATAATTAAAGATACCCTTAGGGTAAGTATAACCTATGGAAAACCTAGTGGGGGATACAAGACAAAGAGGAGAGCTTGCATCATATTGTGTGGGACCCGTTTCAGTCGGTAACCTGGAGTATGTATCGAGTGGAGAACTCCGAGCTAGGTCGGAGGTGGGGCACGCTTACTAACTGATTGTAAGAGATCCAAACACGGAGGCGGTGTTGGTGGCGCAAACCGACAGAGCCATGTGCGTGCATGAGCCGGGCCGAAGGGGATAAGACGACCGTGACACATGTAGATATGGAGCTGTGTGCATCAAGGAGGGGTTGCCACTTTAGGACGTGATATATACTACTATATGGCCAACATAGAGTATCTACGGAGTAGGGAGCCAATCGATTAGGGTAGTAGTTAGGATACATTTGGACGTATGCCTAAGTCTACCACCTTATATTGGAAGGGATCATCCCATTCTAGTTATACTAGAAATAGTGCAGAGTAATCATTAGGGAAGCATATATACCTTATCCTGTCTACTTTGTCATACCTGCCATTTATGTAGCGATCTCTATTATCCACTTTATATGCCTGTCATGCTACCTTTATTTATTTACTTGCCAAAAGTCACTAGACTCGCCAAACTTTATGTCTGAGCCTTTTGTTTCCCCTTCTTTTTTTCATTTACTTCCAGATTCTCAGGGAGGAAACAATCAGGCTTAGTTAGGACTCAGATATTGTAACGAACCTGGATTTTCGATCCTGAAAATCAACATAAATATCATGTCGATTATTCAAGCATCGGAAATACCTGATCATTTATAGAAAGAAGTTAGAGGGTGAGAAAATAGAAAGAAAGTTAGAATGGAAGAAGAAGAGCATTACGGTACAGAGTATCACGAATCTCACAGCGGAACGAATAAATATAGTATACAACGTAACTTTGAAACACAAATTTGTATTTGAATATTAAAGTACAACACTTACATCACAACGCAAATAAACAATATCTATATAATTCTAAAACCTCCTGCTCCATCTCTCCAAGTATATCTGTAAAAATCCCGACTACTGGACTGCCCATACAAAATTGGGAACCCAAGAGTTTAGGGAAAGCAAAACAAAAGAAACTCTGAGTCGGTCATGTGACTGGTGTGAGTAAACTCCAAACAATTGGTTTAACTTTTCCAAATACTTTTTAAAAGCAATGATAATCGTAAGACCAATCCACACATAAATACGGATGGTTTTTAACTTACGATAGCCCAAAATATTTCTTAAGATCAATATTTCTGATATTATAATAATGTCTAAATCAAGTAGGTAGCAATCTAGTAGAATGCTTTCATCTCACGCTCTACATATATAATATACAATCAAAAACCACGGGCTCTTATTGGGTAATGGATTCCAACTATGAAAAGGTATGGAACCACCTTCCAATCAGTGCACTCTAGAATCAATACAATGGAGTTCAACAAGAAAATCTTGTAACTCGACCACACATTGCCGGCTATTCATTTCGCTTGAATGTTCCGAATATATTGTCACCTTACGGTTGGTATACCAATATAATCGTTCCTGGGAGAAACAAAATTGAAAGAAGTAACAAATATGAATATTCTGTAGATGGTGACAATATACCCTAATTGGATGCGACCCACTTAGCCATGCTACCTGCCCGATTTTTGTCATTTCCCAGTTGATGAGGCTTAAGGTTATAACGTATCTTTTAACAGATCACTCCTTTATTTACTTTGAATGCCACATCGTCATACCTATCAAATCGCAAATTGATTTCCCCAAAAATACCACGGGTATAAGCTAAGAGAAATGAATTCCTCCGCCACCAACGTAAATACATTTGAAACGATCAAATTACGCGATCTACCAGATATACTCTGTCAGACATTCGTCTATTCGAGTTATCCTGGGACTGGACAATCCGAAGGAATTATTCTGTAAATCCATCTTAGGCAATTTCAACCTAGGATTTCCAGAATAACCCTTGCGTAAACTCTGTCTTCAATTGTCTTCGATATATTTGATTCGAAACGATAATGCCCATATAGAGTGGTTTTCAGATAATAAATCTAATCCCAGTCACTCCTTTGACAACGGAAATGGTCAAAAACTTTGATAGTCGGTGATTTAACTATTAAAGGAAAATATGTATACAAACAACGGTCGTATTACCAAATGGAAATCTTATCGATCGATCATCATTTCATTTCTCAATTTTCGTTTCTATATATTCATAAATTCCTTATTTTCTAAAATTAGAAAATATACGTTATTAACTTTGGAAAACGTTTCCAATTCTGATTCATGCATCTATATCTTCCCACCTCTATCAGTCTCTAACTACAAACTAGTAAGAGAATAACTTCCCAAGTATAAACCTGGAAGGCCGAAACCAACATCAGATCGATACCCAAAAAGCCATTCAACTCAACTAATTTCCAGTCAGTTTCTAATTTCATTAATTCCATTTAAATTCCTAATTCAAACTCCAAATTCCTTTATAATATTTTATTTGCAAAATATTTACTTTAATCTAATTTTTCACATAGATTGTGAATAATATTTCTTTATATAATCAAAACAGTTTGATTTCGTATTAAAAGCAATACCTCAAACCCAAATTCTATTTATATTTTTATTTGCAGTATTATTCATACAAATCCGATTTCATTTCCAACATTTATGAACACAAATTTCCTTTATAACTACTACGTTTACATTCCATTTCAATTATCGGTGTTAAAAACCGATTTTACTTCTCTATATATAAATTCAAATTTATATATTCAATTTATCAAACAATAATTATTTCCGTAATATATAAACATCGTTTATAAATTATTTTCCTCAATTTATCTGTTAAGATAGATTTCTATTAAATATTTACTTTAAATCAATATCATGTTACACCCGTGTGCGAAGGACGGGTCTAAACCTTCCTAATGTAAAATTCTCTTTTTATAAAATTTTATTCATTTTCCAAAAATTTCCTTTTATGATTCTATTTCCAAATAAATAATCCTTTTATAATTCTATTTACTTTCCAAATAAATATTCCTTTTGTAATTATATTTATTTTCCAAATAAATATTTCATTTATAATATCATATTTATTTCCTATAAATATTTCATTTTCAAAATACAATTTGAAAATTTTCTTTTTACATTCCATAATTTCTTATGGTATTTAAAATACCAATTGAACATGCCAATGTCATCATAATCAATCGCAGGTTTTATATCACATCACATATCACAATATATGAAAACAAACGGTATTATAAATATTGAGGAATCCAGTTGGATCTCTCCAACTTGTTTTCCTGCATCACAGATGTTAAACAATATAATTAACATCAATTTCATTTCAACGTGAAATATTCTGATCAACATAATCAATATTAAATGATTTATACATATAATTATATCTATATTTTCAACCCACTAATTAGCAGCTCATCCAGACAATCAACACACAACAATCAACCATCATTTATCAATTCTAAAAATACGTTATAAAAATATAAGCTGTGCAGAGTTAATGAGATTTACTCACTTTGGTCGGTTATCGTTAAATAACGATATACGTTCAATGATTTCGTTTGGGCATTTTGCTTTCGCCATAAATTCAACCGAGCTCCAAATCGCTCCCGACAAGTTCCATTGTGTAGCCGTCGTCTCTATGATCCCAACGTGAAAAACCGTTCAAAATTATGGCATTGTATGGACGAAATATCAACTTAATACGTTATTACATAACTTCAAATTTAAATTAATTTAAAAACTTTTGGGCTTTACCATTTCAGTTTGTCCCTGTCAGACAATATTCTCCACCGACCCGCGTGGAAGTGTTCATTCTTCTACATTACAAAATGTCATGGAACGGGGTACTTTCTTCCACATTAGCAAGCGCCGGTCTTCATTACTTTCGACCCCGACTCTATTGTTTCTTTATTTTATATATCGTGGGCCCTCATCAATAAAAAAAATGACCCATAAAAAGATTTTAAAACCAAACGGTCTCCCCCATTTGTCCTGAAACCGCAGCTTTTCTATACACAACTTCAAATGCCATTTCCATGTTTCAACCATGAACTTTCTTTAATATTGCCTTGATTTTACCCCTCCCATCCAATAGGACCAATACCATCTTTGCCTGCTTTTCAAAAACAAGCATATCACTGTGCTCCTCCTATTGGTTGTGTGACCTGCTCCCTTCACACACGTATGTATCCAGCTCCTTTATATTACTCCTTCCATGTCATTACAACACATCTATTCATTGTCTTCACAGCTTCCACTTCATATATATAACTCCACCTTCTACTTCGCAAGCTCTCAAGCCTGTCCACAAACCAACGTGTATGAAAACATTAACATGCTGCCATGTTAACTCTACACGTGAACCTCCTCCATAACCGAAAGTCACATCGCAAAGAACCCTTGCGACGAACCCACCTTCATGACTACGCCATCACATGCTTACGCCAATCTTCAATCAAGCAGCCAACTCTTTTCTTCCCCCTTTCAAACTGTTGCGTGAAACCAGACCTATGTAAGCACGACTGTGAAAGGTAACTAGTTTCGGGTATTTGGACCCGGAATATTTCAGAAGGCAACAACTGACAAAAAAAATTCAGATGTGTACTCATTGGGAGTAGCTTTGCTAGAAGTGTTTTGTGCTAGACGCGTCATAGATCCGACCCTTCCTACTGCGCAGGTGAGGAGAAGAGGAGCGAAAAAGGTTGCCTAGAAGAGCAAAAAGGAATAGAAGAGAGATGGGTGTGTATATATACATAGATAAGCAAGACTTAGAGATTAAGGAATAGGGACCATAGGATGTTAGGCTTGCAACGATATTTTCCATAGGGTCTATGCTTTCATATCATAGCGTCTGCGTGCTTTCAATCATAGGGTATAGGCAAAAGTACTGTGCCAAAACTTAACGGGGAAGGAAGCAATTATAAATATATTTATATTCTTAACTTAGTCACAAAGTATAGAGCTCTGTACATTTTTAATAAGAAGTTAACACCAGTGTTCACGATTTCGTATATAAAAATGGTTAAAGTTAGTACGATATCAATTGCATAGAATTCTGTTTATTTATGACTGCTATAGACAAAAATAAAAATACGATCGTGACGAGCAATGTGCCACGATCCCAAAAATATAATAATATAGACTGGTTAACTCATTCTTTGAAACCCCAAAATCCTGATATAGGGTGTAAAGTACTTCAAAATAAAAATTGCTTATTTTTCAAAATAAAAATTATAGAAAAATTCTATAAATTAAATTATACCTACATCTCAAAGATGCTACATAAATTCGAAGCCAATATTTAATTAAAATTAAATATATCGTTAAGGTTTGTAAGTGATTCTATAGCAATTATTTAAAATTTGATTTGGACATAACTTACAATCTATAAAGCGAAATCTCCATTTTTCTCTTTCATTGGAAAAATATAGTTCAACAGATTCCAATGTTTCTTGTTTCAAAGAAATCCGACTAATAACGGATCCTATACGCTCAGTTGAAGTTCAAATCGTGATATTACGTACTGCCGCGACATTAGGGGCTTGATTATAATTTATATTATAATTAATACATTCAACTGTTGTGTATAAATATATTCGTTATTACAATACGTATATAGATTTAACTAAATATTTAGTATTACCTAATATTGCCAATCCAACTGTTTTCGACTATTTAAGAAGTAAATTTTATAATCCATTATTTGTATTACATAAATATAAATCAGAATCATTTAATTTAAACCAAATTAAAATACAAAACCATTATTTATATACCGTTAAAAATACGGGTCGTTACAATATTTCCCCCTTAAAAGAATTTCGTCCCCGAAATTACTATAGTAGAAAAATGCTGTAAACTCAATCAACCTAGTAAAAAATTATTTATTCATTTCTTAACTTCAGTTTAAACAGAACCAATTTATTTCAATTAAATTATAAATTATTCATATTAACGAAAAATTTCGAAATTTTTTTGAAAATTTTCTAATATGCTAAATTTCCGAAAAATTTCGCCAACGTCTCCTCTGCATGGCTCAATACGTACAACTACAACTCGCCTCTCTGGGTCTTTTCCAATCCAAAACAAAATCAAACAGCCAAGGGGCCTGCCAAACTGACTCATGAATCTCAAATTCAAATATAAATTTGCACCTTTTTGTCGGGTATCTCAACTCTGTCACTTCTGTCTGCTATCAATCCAGCATATACAAATGCATTCCCAAATGCATTCCCAAATGCATTCCCAAATGATCTCCACTCAAATTATTTTCGAACCAAATCGTTTGCTTATAACTAGGCAAAATTACATTCAAACTCCAATTCAAATCTCAAATTCCAAACTCTTGACTTATCAACTCAATTCCATTCTAGATGATCTCTAATCCAATCCATTTCTATTTAACTTAGTTTAAGTTAAATTTTGATTTATATATTCTCTTTTACCATCTAAATCATTTTAACTTCATAAGTTAAATTTAAATTTCAAATTCCTGGGATTTTTTCAAATCGGTTTGAAATAATATATAATAACAGGTCAAAACAAATTTGAATTTCTCATCAACTTATTTCCTCAAAACAATTCAAAACAAAATCTTTGGTAGTAATATGTCAATTAGAAACTCGAAAATGAACACTAACGATGCTGGAGTCATCGTCAAAATTATTTCCAGCAATCGAAGTGATTTCAATACTATATCATTTTCAAAGCTCATTCTTAAACACTTCCATTTTGAAATTCATTTCAAAATATCCTTCACACAGTTTGAAAACATTTCAAAATCTCCCAGGATTTTAAAATTCTCATATATTTAATCCAAATTTATTTATAAACACTTTTCCAAGTGTCCTGAGTTTGAATCCCAATTCTGGTTTAAATTCAGATTTAATTCATCTGAATTTATACATTACATTTTTGTTAATTCTGATTGGTTATTTATAACCATTTCAATTTATAATCTTATTCGATAAAACTAACCAACACATCCAATATATCATAATAATTCTAATATATAAAATATAATTTGGGTAAAATTATTTCATTTACCTCTTTGTCAAAACGTACTGTGTTGGTTTATAGTATTCGAGTGTTTATGAAACCCTATCGATCTTGTGGTGCCCCACTATCGGCTAGAATTCATAAGACACTCAACCCAATAAATCCCCACAATATAAAATCATTTTTAATAAATCTACAAATACACTATCTCATAAATATACACTCAACTCAACCTAGGGTATTACTAACCCTATCTCTACTGAGTCACGTCACAGATCCAAGATAATCACTTAACCTTCAACTCTAATACCACTGTAACGAACCAGGATTTTCGATCCTGAAAATCAACATAAATACCATGTCGATTATTCAAGCACCGGAAATACCAGATCATTTATGGAAAGAAGTTAGAGGGTGAGAAAATAGAAAGAAAGAAAGAATAGAAGAAGAAGAAGAGCACTACAGTACAGAGTATCACGAATCTCATAGCCAAACGAATAAATATACTATACAACATAACTTTGAAATACAAATCTGTATTCGAATATTAGAGTATAAATTTTTCATCACAACGGAAATAAACAATAACTATATAATCCTGAAGCCTCCTGCTCCATCTCTCCAAGTATATCTGTAAAAATCCCGACTACTGGACTGCCCGTACAAAATTCAGCACCCAAGAGTTTAGGAAAAAAAACAAAAAAAACTCTGGGTCAGTCATGTGACTGGTGTGAGTAAACTCGAAACACTTAGTTTAACTTTTCCAAATCCTTTTTAAAAGCAATGATAATCGTAAGACCGATCCACACATAAATGCGGATGGTTTTTACATTACGATAACCCAAAATATTTCTTAATATAAATATTTTCTGATACTATAATAATGTCTAAATCAAGTAGGTAGCAATCTAGTAGAACGCTTTCATCTCACGCTATACATATATTATATACAATCAAAAACCGCGGGCTCTTATTGGGTAATGGATTCCAACTATGACAAGGTATGAAACCACCTTCCGACCAGTGTACTCTAGAAGCGATGCACTGGAGTTCAACAAGAACGTCTTGTAACTCGACCACACATGACCGGCCATTCATTTCGCTTGAATGTTCCGAATATATTGTCACCTTACGTTTGGTATACCAACATAACCATTCATGAGAGATACAGAATTGTAAAAAGTTACAAATATGAATACTCTCTAGACGGTGACAATATACCCTAATTGGGTGAGACCCACTTAGCCATGCTGCCCGCCCGATTTCTATCATTTCCCAGTTGATGAGGCTTAAGGTCATAACGTATCTTTTAACAGATCACTCCTTTATTTACTTTGAATGCCCATCGTCATACCCATCAAATCAAATTTGATTTCCCCAAAAATACCATAGGCATAAGCTAAGAGAAACGAATACCTCCGCCACCAACGTAAATACGTTTGAAATGATCAAATTATGCGATCTACCAGATATACTCTTTCAGACATTCGTCCATTCAAGTTATCTTGGGACTGGACAACCCGAAGGAATTATTCTGTAAATCCATCTTAGGCAATGTCTGCCTAGGATCGCCAGAATAACCCTTGCAAACTCCGTCTTCAACTGTCTTCGATATATTTTATTCGAAACGATAACGCCTATACGGAGTGATTTTCAGATAATAAATCTGATCCCGTTCTGTCCGTATTGACAATGGAAATGGTCAAAAACTTTGATAGTCGGTGATTTAACTATCAAAGGAAAACATGTGTACAAACAACGGTCGTATTTCCAATGGAAATCTTACCGATCAATCATCATTTCATTTCCCAATTTCCCATTTTTCGTCTCTATACATTCATAAATTCCTTATTTTCTAAAACTAGAAAATATACGTTATTAACTTTGGAAAACGTTCCCATTTCTGATTCATGCATCAATATTTTCCACCTCTATCAGTCTCTAACTATAAACTAGTAAGAGAACAACTTTCCAAGTATAAACCCCGTAGGCCGAAACCAACATCATATCATTACCCAGAAAGCCATTCAACTCAACTAATTTCTAGTTAGTTTCTAATTTCAGTAATTCCATTTAAATTCCTAATTCAAACCCCAAATTCCTTTATAATATTTTATTTGCAAAATATTTACTTTAATCTAATTTTTCATATAGAATGTGAATAATATTTCTTTATATAATCAAAACAGTTTGATTTCGTATTTATAAACAATATCTCAAACCCAAATTCTATTTATATTTTTATTTGCAGAATTATTCATACAAATCTTATTTCATTTCCAACATTTATAATCTCATTGCAAATTTCCTTTATAACTACAACGTTTACATTCCATCTCAATTATCGGTGTTAAAATCCAACTTTACTTATCTATATATAAATTCAAAATTATATATTCAATTTATTAAACGATAAATATTTCCTTAATTTATAAACATCGTTTATAAATTATTCTTCTCAATTTCTCTATTAAGACAGATTTCTATTAAATATTTACTTTAAATCAATATCGTATTACACCCACGGGCGAAGCACGGGTCTAAGTCTTCCTAATGTAAAATTCTCTTTTTATAAAATTTTCTTCATTTTCCAAATATTTCCTTTATGATTCTATTTACTTTCCAAGTAAATATTCCCTTTATAATTCTATTTAATTTCCAAATAAATATTCCTTTTAGAATTACATTTATTTTCCAAATAAATATTTCATTTATAATATCATATTAATTTCCTATAAATATTTCATTTTCAAAATACACTTTGAAAATTCTCTTTTTACATTCCATTATTTCTTATGGTATTTAAAATACCAATTAAACAGACCAGTGTCATCATAATCAATCACAGGTTTTATATCACGTCAAATATCACGATATATGAAAACAAATAGTATTATAAATGTTGAGGAATCCAGTTGGATCCCTCCAACCTGTTTTCCTGCATCCACAGATGTTAAACAATATAATTAACATTAATTTCATTTCAACATGAAATTTTCTGATCAACAGAATCAATATTAAACGATTTTTATATATAATTATATCTATATTTTCAACCAACTAATTAGCAGTTCATCCAGACAATCAACACACATCAATCAACCATCATTTATCAATTCTAAAAATACGTTATAAAATATAAGTTGTGCAGAGTTAGTGAGATTTACTCACTTTGGTCGGTTATCGTTAAATAACGATATACGTTCAACGGTTTCGTTTAGGCATTTTCTTCCACTATAAATTCCACCAAGCTCCAAATCGCTCCCGACCGGTTCCATTGTGCAGCCTCCGTCTCTACGATCCCAACATGACAAACTGTTCGAAATTCTGACATTGTATGGATGAGATATCAACTTAATACGTTATTACTTAACTTCAAATTTAAATTAATTTAAAAACTTTTGGTCTTTACCATTTCGATTTGGCCCTGTCAGACATTATTCTCCATCGACCCGGGTGGAAGTGTTCTTTCTTCTACATTACAAAATGCTGTGGAATGGGGTACTTTCTTCCACATTACCAAACGCTGGTCTTCATTACTTTCGACCCTGACTCCATTTTTTTCTTTATTTTATATGCTGTGGGCCCTCACCAATAAAAAAATAACCCACGAAAAGATTTTAAAACCAAACTGTCTCCCCCATTTGTCCTGAAACCGCAACTTTTCTGTACACAACTTTAGATGCCATTTCCATGTTTCAACCATGAGCTTTCTTTAACATTGCCTTGATTTTACCCCTCCCATCCAATGGGACAATATCATCTTTTCCTGCTTTTCAAAAACAAGCACATTACCGTGCTCCTACTATTGATTGCGTGACCTGCTCCCTTGACACACGTATGTATCCAGCTCCTTTATCTTACTCCTTCCATGTCATTACAACACATCCATTCATTGTCTTCATAGCTCCCACTTCACATATATAACTCCACTTTCTACTTCGTAAGCTCTTAAGCCTGTCCACAAACCAACGTGTATGAAAACATTAACATGATGCCATGTTAATTCTATACGTGAACCTCCTCTATAACCGAAAGTCACATCGCAAAGAACCCCTGCGATGAACCCACCTTCATGACTACGCCATCACATGCTCACGCCGATCTTCAACCAAGCAGCCAACTCTTTTCTCCCTCTTTCAAACTATTGTGTGAAACCAAACCCATGCTAGCATGACTGTGAAAGGTAGTTATATTCGGGTATTTGGACCTAGAATATTTCAGAAGGCAACAGCTGACCAAAAAATTTGGATGTGTACTCATTGGGAGTAGCATTTCTAGAAGTGTTTTGTGCTAGACGCGTCATAGATCTGACCCTTCCTACTGCGCGTGTGAGGAGAAGAGGAACGAAAAAGTTTGCCAAGAAGAGCAAAAAGGAACAGAAGTGAGAAGGATGTGTATATATATATAGATTAGCAAGACTTGGGGATTAAGGAATAGGGAACATAGGATGTTAGGCTTGCAGCGATATTTTTCGTAGGGTCTATGCTTTCAAATCATAGTGTCTGCGTGCTTTCAATCATAGGGTATAGGTAAAAGTACTATGCCAAAACTAATGGGGAAGGAATTAATTATAAATATATTTATATTCTTAAATTTGTCACAAAGTATATAGCTCTGTACATTTTTAATAAGAAGTTAACACTAGTGTTCATGATTTCCTATACAAAAATGGTTAAAGTTAGTACAATATCAATCGCATAGAATTTCGTTTATTTATGACTGCTATAGACAAAAATAAAAATATGATCGTGACGAGCAATGTGCCAGGATCCCAAAAATATAATAATATAGACTAGTTAACTCATTCTATGAAACCCCAAAATCCTAATACAGGGTGTAAAGTACTTCAAAATAAAAAGTGCTTATTTTTCAAAATAAAAATTATAGAAAAATTCTATAAATTAAATTATACCTACATCTCAAAGATCCTGTTTAAATTCGAGGCAAATATTTAATTAAAATTAAGTATATCGTTAAGGTTTATAAGTGATTCTATAGCGACTATTTTAAAATTTGATTTGGACATAACTTACAATCTATAAAGAAAAATCTCCACTTTTCTCTTTCATTGGAAAAATATAGTTTAACCGATTTCAACATTTTTTGTTTCGAAGAAATCCGACTAATAACGGATCCTATACACTCAATTGAAGTTCAAATCGTGATATTACGAACTGCCGTGACATTATGGGCTCGATTATAACCTATATTATAATTAATACGTTCAACTTTTGTGTATAAATATATTCGTTATTACAATACGAATATAAATTTAACTAAATATTTAATATTATCTAATACTGCCAATCCAATAGTTTCGACTATTTAAGAATTAAATTTTATTATCCATTATTTATATTACATAAATATAAATCATAATCATTTAATTTAAACCAAATTAAACTACAAAACCATTATTTAAATAATTAAATTAATAAATTATTATACCGTTAAAAATACGGGTCGTTACAGATATCATCTTGTTAGAGCTGCTTCCGAAGTATGGCTCAAGTTCTTATCTCTACCATGGCTCTGTCTCTTTTATTTGGGGAATTATGTTTTCTTTTAAGTATTTATGTACTCTGATGTTAAAAGACAAAAGTTATATTATTGTAATGGTTTTTGAGACTCATGGTATTTTGAACCATGCTGTATGATTTGTGTTTGAAATAAAAATTTAAATTTTCACTGCTATCTTATTTATGTATGTCTTGTAAAATTCTGTATCTGTTTACCTATAACGCTTCACGAAACTTAATGCATTATCTTCGTGAGGGACATTAACGGACGTGGGGTGTCACACTTGGTAACAAAATGCACACTTGGTCACCGATGTTCATGATGTTTTTCCATGTTTCTCATCTGCAGAAGTGTCTGCATGACACCGTAGTAATTGTTGAGCCGAGTGTGTTGGGAGAATTAAAAGTGGAACGGGAGGCGACAGTCAGGCGAGTCCCTACCCGTATTCTTGGATAAGAAGTTAAGAGCTACACAATAAAGAGATCAAGTTGCTAAAGATTCAATGAGGAGATAACCCAGAGGATGCGACTTGGGAGATTGAAGACAAGATTCGTGCTTCGTACCCTTTCCTTTTCAAGTGTATGTTTCCTTTTTCAAAGTTTTATTAGTGCTTGTTTCTATCACTTGAGTATATCTTATCCATAGTATTTTTTGACCTTTAGATAGGAATCCTATGGATGTAAACATGTGTTTGAGACTTGTTATGATTGATGGATGCAAGTGGATGCAAATGTTTGCTAGTGGTTGCATGTGGACGCATACACACACATTAGGCACTAGATCGACTCAATCACTCTCGTACTGCATATGGATGTGTGTGCCTTTTCTTTTCTTATATGGATGGAAATGGATGAATTATCATATAGATGTTGCACTTGGATGAATGAGTGCGCACATATATAGAGCCTACATGTTATTATAGGATTTTTTGCATACATATTGGATTCATGGCACCAACATACATTGCATTAAGGAGGTCAACTGAATCAGTAGAGCGCCTGATTTTCGCATTAATGTTAGGACATATGCACACACCGTTGCATATATTCGTATAAACATTAGAAGTCTTTAAGGACAATGGATGCCAGTGATTGATGGATGAGTTGATGAATGATGGATGGTAGGATATGCATTCTTCTCAACTTAAATATTTCGGGGACGAAATCCTTTGAGTAGGGGAGAATGTAACACCCCAAAATTTTAATGACACTAAAAGAGGATAAATTAAATTATAATTAATTTAATATTCAGAATTAAGGAAAACGGACGGCGCCATTGTGTTCGACTCGAAATTCTAGTCAAGATAGACATTTGGTTTGCGTAAAACGGACATCGTATGGAGAGATTATGAGGGTTTTAAGTTTGTATACGCGCAGAAAGAATATATATACACACATGAGTCAGAGATGAATCAGAATTTTATCCAGAACAGTTCGAATTCAAACTGTGAAAAGTGGCGGGAGATTTCCCACTCTAGGGGGTCGACCCCCTAGAGAGGTCTCGACACCGGATTCGACCCTCTTAAAGGATGTTGACCATGGGTCGACCCAGCCACAGGGGTGTCATGTCGACACCCCTAGGGCTGAGGTGGTAGTTGGTTTCATAGGATTTTGCAGCTATATATATACGTGGTTGTTTCTCATATTTTCTTCATTACGAATTCATGGTGGCCAAACTCAGTTAGTGTCTGAACTGAATTGGATATGTTATTCCCCTACAACTTTCAGCTTTGCAAATCAAATTATGAGATTCAAGCATATAGACTCAACACTAATTTCTTTTATATCTTCTGAAATCCAAACATGGTGAGTTAGTTACTTATAAATATAAATGATTAAAAGTAAATGCGATATGACTGTGATTTGGATATATGCCTGTGATTGAATCATATTGGATCTATCATCATTTATGAACTTATAATATTATATGACTTGGATCTAAATCATTATCATATCCGATCTATTGGGAATTTTAAATCTATGACAAAACTGTGATGTGGATCTTAAATATTATCATGTGAGATCTACCATTTTAGATCTAATTCGCTTAGGGTTAATTTATCATGTCATGCTAGATCTATCTTCTTAGACCTAATTCGCTTATGGTTAATTTATCATGTCACATTTGTGGATCTTAAACTTTACCTATTATGTGGTGGTTAATTTAGATCCATCATTAAATGGAAATTTGAATCCTTATTTATTCATGCCTATTATGACATCCTTGGTATGTTAGATCTAGTTTTATCATCACATGCTCACTAGATCTATTTTTATTTGTCCACCTTATCACTATGCTAATTACATGTTTATGTCACTTTTGCTAAAATAATCACTATTGTCATCTTCCCTTTTATTGTTTATGGCTAGGCTAATTTCTAGCATAGACATGATGCCAAATATATGTGAATGCGTTAGTTAGGGAACGGGGGAAAACATTAGAGTTGGCATAACTTGAATGACAAGTATGAATTTGGACATATAATCCATTATGAATATAATTGGGTAAATGGGCATGAACACTTATAAAGACATAGGTATAATTAATTGGTTAATAATTACAATGCCTAGGATTACAGTAATTAGAAAACTGCAATGGCACTTATGACACGAGGTAGATTGCATTTGTGGGTGGAAGTCTGCCCGGACCCGACCGACATATCCAGCAACTGCAAATGTTGAATCTAATGTGAGGGGTCTAAGTGCACAAATATTAGATAGGCTAAGACAGGAGGTTAGGCCCAACTTGTGGAAGAAGTCTGCCTGGACCCGACCGGCATATCCAGCATCCACAAGTTATAGGCCTAATGTGGGAGGTCTAGCCCATTATAACCATAAATGGACTCGGTAACGAATTGGAATACTTAACCTAGATGAATCCATAGGGATTGTATGAACGTGTTAACTTGAATATGGGTTAAGTAAACTTGGTTGAAACAGAGGGTGGGTTAAGTAAATCTTGTGGCGGTGGGTAATATTTATATATATAGCCCACAAACTTAACCTATTTTATACTTTGGGGTTATGCAACTTTGTTAAGTAAACTTGCTTGGATCAGTGAGGGTTAAGTAAATCTTGTGGAAGTGGGGTAGTATTTACATATATATAGGCCGATAACTTAACTTGTTTTACATGTTGGACTGTTAGGCATAACCAGTTGAAATCATAGTAGTGGGGATGCAAGCCTAGGAGGAGCATGTATCATCTTGTGTGTGGGTCCCGTTTTAGTCAGTAACCCGTCTAGGTATCAAATGAGTACTACGAACTAGATCAGAGTAGGGGCACACTTACTGGGCTGATTATAGGAGATCCAAAACGAAGGACGTAGTGTCAACAATGCAGGAAACCAACAGAGTCAATGCGTGCATGTGTATGGCTTGCTATGGGAATTAAGACGATGTGACATCAGTAGATATGGTTGTGCACATCTTGAAAATGAAGGGTTGCCACTTTAGGAAGTGATACATTCTACTATGAGGCCAACACAGGGAAATACGGAGTAGGGAGCCGATCGATTAGGGTAGTAGTAAGGGTACATCTAGACTCTGATAAGTTTATGAGTTCGTTATTGGGGATGCCTGTGTATTGTATAAGGTTAAAACCTCTCACCAGAAGTACGCCTAAGTCTACCATTTCATACATGTTGGGGATCATCTCATTCTCGATATACTAGTAGTAGTGAAGAGTAATCATTAAGGAAGCGTATACACCTTATCCTGTTTACCTAGTCATACCTGCCTTTTTGTAGTTATCTCTCTTATCCAATTTATATGCCTGTCATGCTACTTTTATTTATTTACTTGCTGAAGGTAACTGGACTCGCCAGACTTTATATCTGACCCTTTTTGTTTCCTCTTCTTTCTTCTGTTCCCCCCCAGGTTCCAAGGGTGGGAACACTCAGGCTTGACCGTGATTCTGCTTACTTTTGCTGGAGCTACTGAGATGTATGGCTTAAGCTCCTATCCTTGTTGCTATGGCTATATTTTGTTTTTGGGGAATTTTATTTCTTTTATGTACTCTGATATTTTTGAAGTACAAGAAAATAGTTTTTATGATGTAATGGTCTATGTCTATTTCAGACATGTGCTATTTTTGAACCACGATGCTTTATTATAAATAATGTTTTAAATTCCGCTGTTGCTTTTATATATGTCTTGTAATATTTTTACTTATGTTTACCTATAATGCTTCACGAAACTTAATGCATTCCCTTAGTGAATGACATTAACGAATGTAGAGTGTCACAATTGGTATCAGAGCAACAACATAGGTAAGTGTCCGACGGTCTACTACCCTAAGGGTGAAATGGTATCTTGGGTTCAGCTCGAGTCTTTCCGCATCCCATTGGCTGCCGATGACGGGTGTCCGACGGTCTACTATCCTTGTTGGTCGTTACCCTATGCCTCCTCGTGAGGCAACTGCCGAACCACCCCGGTGTCACCTTGTCACAACATTCTGACAGCCTAGCTACATCTACAGTCAAGGCCCACCCACCTAGTAGTTACACGCAGACCCAACCTTTGCAGACACAGCCTAAGACATCTACCATCGCGCAGAGGACTACTAGGAGCACCTTACGTACCTCAGGAAGTCGTGTGCTTCCCCTTCCAGTCCTTTGGAGCCGTCAAAACAATTAGATGAATGTGCGCTCCCCTTCGTGACTTATAACACCACGATGATATACCCCGTTCGGTTATTCACCCTCAAACGCACGGACTGGTTCAAGCGCCTCACTTTAATATGTTATTAGACCCTATGTCTAAATATTCTTTTACACCCTTGCCTTAGTTCATCAGGTTTCCTTTTAACTTGGTTATTCTCATTCACATTGAATTCTTATTCAAATTACCAAGTTTCTCTTACTTATTAATTTCAGTTATATAACTTAGCCCATTTAAGTTTATTAATAAGCCCACAACATGTTATTCCCTAGATTCTGGTCCAAGGTCTGAAATTCACAGTCCCTTTATATTCTTATTTGATTTTATCATTACAATAACATGTTCTACTTAATATGTAATTAAGTATATCCCAATTCACATGTTTTCTGTTTAACATGTTAGTCATTATTTATGATTACATATAACTTATTTCATTTCATAAGTTTTCCTCAATCTTTCTCATTTAATCATAAATCCATTTTACATTGTCGATACAACTTATCATTGTTTACTTATTAACTTAGTTCTATTAACTAAGGCCCATTAATAAGTTTTTCTACCCGTTTATTATAACCTATGTTATAATTTCCTCTTGTCCCTAGGATAAGCCTAAACACTCTTATCAACGGGTTTCAGACTCCCAAGCTTACAGGTAACTTTATTTACAATTAAGTACAATATATTCCACCCCTTTTCTTAACTATTTTCAAGTTTTTCCCCTTTACTGATTACTTAATTGTTCGACGACAAATATTCTATGAATTAGAAAATCGTCGCGGATATTGAAATAAACCGCAAGCACATGGCGTACAATTGTTAGTACGTGGTGAATACGAGTCGATCCTCAGGGAAAGAATAATTTTAAATTCTATTCAATCAAATTAAACCAAACTATGAAATTGTTGACTATAAATTAAAAGAAAACTAACAATGTTAAAATGAATACAAATATGAGACTAAGAGACAATTTAGGAGTAGATTCACTATCAACATCAATCTAATTAACATAAAAAATGACTCTAACTCTCAATAATAACTAGCACATTAAGTATTGTATTCATACAAGCATGATTTATATGCTAGAAAATTCAAGCTACGTAAATCATCAATCTTCATTACAAACTTAAAGCCCTAATTATCACATAGAAATTAATAGTTCTAATAAAAATGAAATATTATGAGTATGTTCTATATGTTAATATTCACTAACTACATAAAACATCAAGGATGCTTTCACTTTTAATGTCACTACTTTTTCTAAAATGAATTAGATTGTGATAAAGTATGAATAATATGAGTATAACACATTTGGGAATAATCAACCCACATGTGCTATCAATTTTCACCATATAAAATCTTTACTTTATCTGTATCCAATTTTAGATTAAGCTCAAATAAGAGAGTTAGAAACATGAAATTCTTATGTTAATTATTAATGAATCATGAGAGCTTCACTACCCTAAATTGAAGGGGTTTAGCTACTCATAATGGATTCAATGATAACATAAAGATATTTCATTATAAAAGAGAACAAAATTAAGAGCAAATAAAGACAAAAATCTATTCTACTTGTAGAAGAGAAAATAACATGAAAATGAAAAACAACAAATTAATATTGCATTAAAGCGATAGATTACAAAAAAGAAATGGCTAAGTAGCCAAAGCAGAAAAATAGAGGTTTTGTTTTCAGCCTCTCTCTAAACTAAAAATCCAAGATGATCTTTACATTATCATACATGGGTTATTTATACATGAGGGAAAACCCTAAACTAACTTTTTGCATGCTACCCAGAATTCCCCCGCTTTAAGCTGCATTTTGTCTTTTAGAAATAGCGATTCATGAAGTCATAATTTTGTGTCTCCACTAAAAAAGGAAGGAGAGCGAATAGGGTCCTCCATTAATTCTCTATTTGAACTGATTTCCTCTCCATTGATTGATTTCCCTTTCATCTTTTTTTTTTGGGCAAGGCTTTGATTTCCTCCTTTTGAATTGATTCCCTCTTCATTGATTTCTTTCCCTTTTTTTCCTTTGTATGCATATATATCTTTATGAAATCCTTTTCTGCATGCATCCAATTTCTGTAAAAATATGAAAAATGTGCACGTAAACATTCTCAAAATAATATAAGCACAAAAATTATCATTTTCCCCCTATATGATGATAAATGCATGATGTTTTGAAATCAATTCAATTATTATTTAAACATGATAAAATACCCATATATGACATTTATTAGTACTAAACGAGAATAAATATGTGAATATAAATGTGCATTTTTGCGTACACATCAAATACCTCCACACTTATCTTTTTATTCGTCCTCGAATAAAGTAAAGACTAATCTAAACCCATTTTCGTAGGGAGCACGATTGCATTGAGCGTATGCAACAAGTCGTTAAACATCTGGGTGTCCCCAGTAGGACGAGTGTTGTCTCGTGAGGGTTTTCAGCGGATACTACCCACAAAATCCAAAAGTTAAATGCAAAAAATATTAATAAAATGCAAGATTCGAAAATATTTACAATATGAATGCAAGCTTTTAAAGGTATATTTGCAAATGGATAATTTACTTTTAAATATTACGAGAATGAGTTAACACAAATTTGGGTCGTCACTACGAAATTTGAGTCCGTTATTAATCAAAACTTCAAACAAAATTCATGTTATCATCACAAAATCCTCCTGTTTGGCCAGTTGTTTTGGTAGAAACATAGTGCAAATATGAAGTGAATTCTATAACCGATATCAACAATCATAAAACGACGTCTAAACTTCCTTTTTGTTAACAAGTTAGGTCAAATAAGTGAAGAGTGTGCTTGGACTTTAAGTGCTAAGTCTCTCTTTATTTTGAAAATTATTTACATTATTATTATTATTTACAAACACCTAACTAAAAAGACCAAGGTATACCACCCATGCACTGCCTAGCGGACTGATGTGAGAGTTTGGGATAGAGCTTGGCGGATTGTGCAGACAAACACTGACTTTGTCAACAAAATGTTGGTAATCCTTAGGTGTCCCACTCATAAAATGAGACCAAGATATACCGGCGATGACTTTGTCAACAAGGTGTCGGAAAGAGCATGGCGGGTTTGCACACCAACGCCAGATGTACCAGCAATGTTGGATACCCTTGGATTATTATATATATGTACCTTTTTTTTCTTTTTTTTTGGCATAAGAGAGAGAGTTAAGCAAGAATATCTTAGCACAACTTAACTTAAAAGATCTAAAATGTTATCGCAAGTAGTCAAAATCAACCATTCATTTAATTGGACTACAATTCAGAAAACATTTCATATTCATCACCTATGAATTTTCCAATATACCAGTTACACCAAATTTGCTCATAATTCAAACTTTCCTTTCGTTATCCACTAAGAGAAGTAAATATCCAAATATTTAAATCGAACGACCAATATTATATGCTAACTCCATCGTGTCTTATTTAGTAGTAAATAGAAGTGCGAATTTTTTTTAAGAAAAAGAAAAAAAATGCAAAAAGAGAAAGGAAAAAAATGCTAACTTAAACTATGCAAAACAGAATGAAAAGGAAACTCCCCCCACACTTGATTTCGACTGTGTCCCCATAGTCAAGTGAAAGGAGAAAAAGAAAAGGAAATTTCGAAAATATGCCCTATATTTACAAAAAAGGAAAAACAAAATATCAGAAAATATATTGACAAGAAGTAACTGAAACGGTCTTCTAAAGACCGATTCACTTGTCTCTTTAAGTATGAGAGACACAGCTTAAGCACAGAAAACCAAATCATAAAAAAAATTAAATCACGTTTCAGATTTGGAAAAATAAATTTTGTTTTTTCAAAAGTTTGAGTTGCTAACTTTAAAATTTTGAGCTTACAATTGATCCTAAAATCAAATTGAATTTATGTAGCAACTAAAGAGAGGTCAGTGGGTCGGGGTTTAGTAAAAGTTTCAAAAACAAAGTTTGACTTGTTCAGATGATGTATAAATTGAGAGACGTGTGCATCGTTCTCACCCTCACACTTGTTTTGAGAAATATTGTTCAGTTTCGCTTTGGTATTTGAAATTTTGTTGACTAAAGGTTCATTCGTAAACCTAAAGTTAAAACCAAACAAATGAAGTTTCAGTAAATTTTGAAATCGTGTTTTCTCAAAAACAGTGTTATTCCAAAAAGAGTTCATGGTCAGTAGAAATTTATCATTGAAAAAAAAGTGATCACAGTGACGTTCAGTTGAAACACTTAAGTTGCAAGGAGTTTCAACAGTTTTTGAAAAATCGTTATTGTGTTCAAGATCACATTCAGTAGTTTCGTTATTTTCAACCTCTAGAATTTCAAAGTTTTCAAATGTTTCATTTTCAGTTTCAGACCCAACAACATTATCTTCAATCAATTCAAGAACTTTTGGCTCATCAAAGTTGTCCTCACTTAAACAGCTGTTAACAACTTCATCATTTTTGTCAGGTCGACAATCTAATGTTGCTAAATTTTCAATATTTTCAGAATCTGAGAGAGGAAGATCAAATTGAAGATTAACGTCTTCGTTTTCACGAGAATTTAAATTCAAATCAAGCACATGGATTTCAACAACTTTATTAAGAGTTTCATCAATTTCAATAGTTGTTAGTTGAAAACATTCGATTGTGGGCGAAGGTGGATTTTTATTTGAATCGTCACAAGTTTGGATTCGATTTTGTTTCTCACGAAACTTCAAGTAATCGTCAAGTATATTCGTCTCCTCAACAAAATCAAATTTATAATTATTTACATGAGAATTTTCAGTTTGAAATTGTTGAGAACAAAAATTTTCAGTAGCACCACAATTGAAATTATTCCCATTGCCAAAACCATTTGAAAAGTCATTCACATTTCCATTTTGAATTTGCAATTCATTTTGGAGTTCAAAATTGGATTCACAAGGGTTATAATCAAAATCATTTGAAGTTGAAGTAGAATTTGAATTTTGATTATTTTGAAAACTTTGACTTGAATTGTTGCACATTAATTCAATTAATCTTTGAATTGAGTCATTAAATCTTTGACATTCTTTACGTAGTACTTGAACACTTATTTCAAGACTTGAGGGTTGATCATCATTTTGAAAATTTTGTGGTGTAAAATCAGGATTATTTTGAAAGTTATTTGTACAATAGTTGTTATTAAAATATCCATATGAATTTGATGTAAAATTATATGGATTATATTGATTTTCACAACTGTCATAAAATCCGTAGGAATAGGGAAATTGGGACATTTTCAAGTTTTTTTTTTTTTTTTTTTTTTTTTTTTTAAGATTTTGGTTTTTGTTTTGTTTTTTTATATATGCATGAACCTATTGCAACTATATGAATGCAAATTACATATATACAGTTTTTCTAAAATTATATAATGACGGTTTGATTAATTTCAACAAAAGACTTCTCAGCCAGTTAACGGACATGCGTTATCGGTGCACCATGAATCACCCTAGCAATGCAACAGAAGGTTTAAGTACCTTCAGAGGAACAACCGATATAATATTTACGAATCACCATAATATTTATAAACGGTTATTACTCTGTCGCAGTCTAGACACCAAGAAAAAATTCGTTGGAAAGCAACCAATTTGTCAAAATATAAAAAGTCCTAAAAAAATGAAAATAAAATGAGATGAATGCAAAACAGAAACTAAATGTGACTTAACGATGCAACTACAAATGAATTTTTTGTTTTGTTTTTGGATTTTTTTTTAGAATGCAAATGCAAGCAACCAAAAATGCGAGGAAAATATAAAAAGAATGAGAACACAATACCAAAGCGTGTAGTTTTTTTTAGCAGCAATTTTTTTATTGGCAAGCAAATAAGCAAGTAAAGCGTCACAATTTAACAATTCCAAGCGAGTTCAGGCATGACAAATTCAACCAGTTTAGCAATGCAAAGCAATTTCTCTTCTTTTTGCAACCTAAAAAGTGAGAATAGTGTATATACAATGAAAGAGAAGTGATTTTTTTATATTAAGCAAGCGCAAAGCAATTTAGCTAGCAAAGGAATTCAAAGCAAGCAAACCTCTTCAATTTCTGCAACCTGAAAACAGATGAATAATAACAAATTTCTTTTTCCTTTTTTTTGGGAATAAATAAGCAGCACTGAGTCAACCAAACAAGTCCCTTCCTGCTAAAATTGTGCAACCTGAAAAATAACTGATATCTATTATATCAGAAGAAAAATACCCATACAATTTCAACACCACACGGCAAATATAAATACAAAGAACCAAAGAAACCAACAAAGACCAATATAAACATACGCAAATACCCAAGCCAGCCCAATGCAATTTAATTTAATTCACTATTCAAAACACTCAGCAAAATTTATTCTTTGTTCACAAGACTACAAATCTGAAATTTGGCTCAATCAAATTCCGACCTTCCTCACTTATGTATAGTTCAGCCCCCCTTAAAAAAAACTAACTCAAATCGCTAAGATTAAATTCAAATCGAAATACAAAATTTCGAAATCGCTGTACGATTTGCGAATACAGATTTTGGATGAAAAATGAGAATTTGCAATCCTAAAATCGATGCAGATAGGGGCTAAAATTAGGGCTTTAAGTTGGGGTTCGGTGGTGATGGTTTGAATTGGGTGTAAATTGGGATCTAAGGTTGCTGGTTCTGATGTTGAGTTCGGACTGGAGGCGTTGTTGTGTACGGCAGGTGGTTGAGGAGTATGTGATCGGTTGCTGGTGAAGTGGTTTTGATAGGAACTGTTTAATGGTGAGAAGGGTGGGTATGGCCCTGGGTGCTGTTGTATTGGTGAATTATGTGTGTTGTGTGGAAGTGATGAAGAGAAGATGGTTACTGATGTTTTGGCTTTTAAAGACGAGAGAAGATGTAGATGAGGGGAAGATGGTAGGAGGCAGAAATTTGGATTAGAAATAAGGCAGAGAAGGGAAAGAATATTAAAGAGGGAAGAAAAGGAAAGCAGGAATTCTTTTTTAATTATTTGTACGAAAAAGAAAAAGGAAAGAAATAAATGAGAGAAAGAGAAGAAAAGAAATAAATGAGAGAAAGAAAAAGGGAAATAAATAATGGAAATTGAAAACAAAAAAAGGGAAAGGGATTGAAAAAAAAGGCAAGTGTATATTTCTTTTTTTTAAGAGACAGGAAATAGAAGAACTAACACAATATGAAATCTATCAATACACATACACACAAAATAAAAACACACAAACAAAAGTACAACAAAACACAAACACAAAATGGAACAAAACACTCAACTCCCTTTTTTTTTACTTATTTTAAATGAACACAAAAACAAGAACACACAAAATGAAAACAAAAAATCAAAACAAAATAGAAAAACTATGAACAATACACAATTTTTTTTAGAAAAACAACAAATAAGATGTAACACCCCACCTCCGCCAGGGTGTCTCTTGCAAGCACTCTGACTTTGGAGGGGCGTTTGAATCGGGTAAACATGCATAATGATATATCAAGGCAGAACAAGAACATATGTATATATGTAAACAGAGAAAATAACATAGATAAAACAGCGGAAGATTTCAAACCATTTCAAAACAAGTCTGGTACAACATAATGTCAACTTTCCAAATAAACAAGTCTAGATAAAAACAACATCAACTGAAAAACGGAAATACATAAGTACTATCCCCAAAATAAGTGATAACCATAGCTAGCTTCATGTCCAACCGTACATGAGCTAAATCCCACAAGCAAGCGATCAGAAATCCAAGCTAAGCTCCAATATTCCCACCCTGAGAACCTAAGGGGGGGAAACGGAAGAAAAGAGGCGAAAGAAAAACAGGTCAGTCAAAAAGACTGAGTAAGCCCTACTACAATCAATGTAAACTGATAAAGTTAACTGACATGAGAAGCAGGGATGAACATAAGGATAACAACATACTAGCATGATGATTAACCAACAAGGTAGATAAAGGTGTCATCGCATAATCAGGTTTAAGGTTTTTGCACCACAGGTGTACTAGCAAGCTAACATGACTTGAATAAACAAGTATTGATCCCTTGGCCCAAGCTTTGGCCCAATAACATGAAGTGACCCTAATACGAGGTCCAATAACATGAAGTGACCCTAATACGAGGTCCAATAACATGCAGTGACCCTAATACGAGGTCCAATAACATGAAGTGACCCTAATACGAGGTCCAATAACATGAAGTGACCCTAATACGAGGTCCAATAACATGAAGTGACCCTAATACGAGGTCCAATAAAATGAAGTGACCCTAATACGAGGTCCAATAACATGAAGTGACCCTAATACGAGGTCCAATAAAATGAAGTGACCCTAATACGAGGTCCAATAACATGAAATGACCCTAATACGAGGTCCAACCAAACGGTCTAGTCGATCGGCTCCCTATAAGCCTAACTCGTCACGTGTTGGTGTCAATACGGCCCAAACATAATTGTAGTCAGACTGTGCAGGGTCTCCCGTCGGGTGTATCAAGCCCTAGGGTGTCAACCCCTGGACACCATAAACATAAGTGCACAGTCTCGATCTACTGGTACCCGTGCATGTTTTCCCCGGCTTCGGACTATGTGCACGACCATAGTCCGCCCGGAACTACACCGGCGTACCACTCTGCCGTCGTTTTTGGTCACTTACCTCAAGTCCAGTAATCGTGCCCCCACCCTAGCCTAGTCCCTAGGGTCTTAATGATACAAACTTGGGATTACTGCTGGAGTGGACCCCCATTGCTAGGATTTTCTAGTGGGTTAAGTACGGTTTAACCCTCTTGCTAATCATGGATTAACTTGGTTAAGTGTAACGATGAGTTCACGACTTAACCCTGATTAATCTACCAAGCCCAAATTGGTCAAGTATTAAGTGGACCATGACTTAACCCTAATCATGAGGCATTAATTAATTTAATGTGCCTTAACCTCTCACATTAGACCTTGTTGTGGTTACTAGTTAAGCCGGGCGGGTCCGGGTAGCTTTACACCACAACTTGGTCTAACCTCGGGTTCAAGGTACAACATGACCAACTTCTCACATTGGGTCCTATTGTTTGTAGCAACTAGTTAAGCCGGACGGTTCCGGGTAGTTTTACGCTACAAACTCAACCCAACCTCGAGTTAGTCACACTTATATTTTCTAAGTGTCATGTCCATCATGTTTCCAAAACATATCACAAGTTTTCAAGCATTTGGGTAGACCTAACTTAATAGGTAAATTCCCAATGGGTAGACCTAACTTAATAGGTAAATTCCCAATCTTATGTTTTTATGTCTTTTAAGTTTACCCAACCCCAAACGCAATCCCATCGCTTACATATCGCAATAGCGCATAAAGGATAGAAAGAGGGAACTTGGCATAATCATGACATAAAAGTGTTGAAGCCACAAGTTTAACATGGTGGCATATGAAATGTACATATGTTCATATACTTGCATATTACATTTTTAGGCCTCAAAAGTATGCATAAAACCAAACTTAGCATATAAGTGATACATGGTGATAAATGACATGTAGAAGTTGCCATAAGTTCGCATTTAGCCTCACATGCAAGTTATCATAAGGGATATGATAACTTACATGTTGCCAAAATGCAACCTTTAGCATAAAGCTTGAAGCTTTAAGCTCATAAGCCCAAGATAAGCTTGCATAACATGGTAACATGAACAAAATGATCAACCCAAACTTGCATAACATAACTTGCATATCATATGACAAACTTGCATATCAAACTTGCATAACATAACATGATAAACTTGCATATCACAACATGGCAAACTTGCATAGCATAACATGGTAAACTTGCATATCATAACATGGCAAACTTGCATAGCATAACATGGTAAACTTGCATATCATAACGTGGCATACTTGCATAACATAACATGATAAACTTGCATATCATAACATGGCATACTTGCATAACATAACATGATAAACTTGCATATCATGACAAACTTGCATATCATAATGATCAAACACAACTTGCATCATTCATTAACTTTAGAGTTTAAATATGAAAGTAGAAAAGGGCTTACAATGCTTATGAAGACACAAAAATATATATAGATTGAGACAAAGCCCTTATGCAATCAAATAAACCCAAAATGCAAGCTCCAATAGAAAAACCCTTGAGCCAAAATGATCAAAACTCTTGCTTTATGATGTAAATATGGAAACTTGACTTGAATGCAAGCTAATGACACTCATACAAGCTTGAAAACACTTGTATGCATGGAAAATCTCTCATAGAAATAACTTAGAATTTTATGAAGAGAGTGGAGGCCATGAGAGGAATGATTTTGCCATAGTTTAGTTGTATGAATGAATAATGATGATTTAGGGTTAGGTTAGGGGCTTATTTATAGAGATTAGGATTAGTTTCAACCTTAGGATTAAACCCTAATTCCAATCTCAGCCCTTAAAACCGAATCTGGCCCCAAAACCTAACCAAAACCCCAAAATGGTGCACCAGGCAAAACTGCCCGGCTGAGCCAAGTCGACAGCCAAGTCGACAGGGCTGTCGACTTAGGTCCAACCAAGTCGACTCCCAAGTCGACAGGGCTGTCGACTTGGGTGCTCTGGCGGGAATTTTCCCGCCTGGCCCAATCTGACCCTTTTTCAAATTTTGAACCCGAAATTCGAAATCTGTTTTGAACTTGAAATTTTCTGAAAACTTCATTGGGCCTTAATCGGGTCATACGGACTCCGATTTTCGAAAACTCGGACTCTATTTCGCGTATTTTTCCGAGATGAACGCAATGGCATAGCCCGTTTCCCTTGATTCATATTTATAAATTAAATTCTGCCTCGATTTACGTTATAACAGGTTATTGAAAATACGGGTTGTTACATAAGATAATTAACTCAAAGAATAAAACTAAAATTAAATTCTTTCCCCGACAACGGTGCCAAAAACTTGTTCGACGACGAATATTCTATGAATTAGAAAATCGTTGCGAATATTGAAATAAACCGCAAGCGCACAGCATACAGTTGTTAGTACGTGGCAAATACGAGTCGATCCTCAGGGAAAGAATAATTTTAAATTCTATTCAATCAAATTAAACCAAACTATGAAATTGTTGACTATAATTTAAAAGAAAACTAACAATGTTAAAATGAATACAAATATGAGACTAAGAGAAAATTTAGGAGTAGATTCACTATCAACATCAATCTAATAAACATAGAAAATGACTCTAACTCTCTTTAATAACTATCACATTAAGTGTTGTATTCATACAAGCATGATTTATATGCTAGAAAATTCAAGCTACGTAAATCATCAATTTTCATTACAAACTTAAAGCCCTAATTATCACATAGAAATTAATAGTTCTAATAAAAATGAAATATTATGAGTATGTTCTATATGTTAATATTCACTAACTACATAGAACATCAAGGATGCTTTCACTTTTAATGTCACTACTTTTTCTAAAATGAATTAGATTGTGATAAAGTATGAATAATATGAGTATAACACATTTGGGAATAATCAAACAACATGTGCTATCAATTTTCACCATATAAAATCTTTATTTTATCTGTATCCAATTTTAGATTAAGCTCAAATAAGAGAGTTAGAAACATGAAATTCTTATGTTAATTATTCATGAATCATGAGAGCTTCACTACCCCTAAATTGAGGGGGTTTAGCTACTCATAATGGATTCAATGATAACATAAAGATATTTCATTATAAAAAAGGACAAAATTAAGAGCAAATAAAGATAAAAATCTATTCTACTTGCAGAAGAGAAAATAACATGAAAATGAAAAACAACAAATTAATATTGCATTAAAGCGACAGAATACAAAAAAGAAATGGCTAAGAAGCCATAGCAGAAAAATAGAGGTTTTGTTTTCAGCCTCTCTCTAAACTAAAAATCCAAGATGATCTTTACCTTATCATACATAGGTTATTTATACATGAGGGAAAACCCTAAACTAACTTTTTGCGTGCTATCCAGAATGCCCCCGCTTTAAGCTGCATTTTGTCTTCTAGCAATAGTGATACATGAAGCCATAATTTTGTGTCTCCACTAATGAAGGAAGGAGAGCGAATAGAGTCCTCCATTAATTCTCTATTTGAACTGATTTCCTCTCCATTGATTGATTTCCCTTTCATTTTTTTTGGCATGGCATTGATTTCCTCCTTTTGAATTGATTCCCTCTTCATTGATTTCTTTCCCTTTTTCCTTTGTATGCATATATATCTTTATGAAGTCCTTTTCTGCATGCATCCAATTTATGTAAAAATATGAAAAATGTGCAAGTAAACATTCTCAAAATAATATAAGCACAAAAATGATCATTCCCCCATATGATGATAAATGCATGACGTTTTGAAATCAATTCAATTATTATTTAAACATGATAAAATACCTATATATGACATTTATTAGTACTAAACGAGAATAAATATGTGAATATAAATATGCATTTTTACGTGCACATCATTAATTTATAATTAAGTGTCCCTTAACTCAATTCACCAGTTATCCCATTCCTTTACTAGTTTATTATAACCTAAGTTATAATATTCACTTGTCCCTAGGACAAGTCTACCTATTATACAACATGTTATTTATTTATAATAGGTTATTATCATTCCCCTCTTAAACCATTTACCGTTGTAGACCATTATTCTTCATTCACAGTAATATATATTCCTTATTATATTTAGGAAAACACTTCATGCACCTTATTAGTTTGATAGAAGGAATCAATGATTTATTTTCATAACGTATTCCAATCTAAATCTATGGTAGCAAGTAATTTCTTTACTTTTCTTTATTTACTGTGGCTTACTTGCAACAACGTTTCTAGAAATAAGTCATTTAGGGAAATACATCAATTTTCATTCTTATCATAATTGCTCAGTTCATTTCATCCCTTCCTTTCTTATTTTCTGAGTTAGAAATATAATTACCACCATTGCCTTTTATTCATATCTTGTTATATACATATATTTATATATATAAGCACCAGGCCTCTCACATTAAGCCTACACTTGTGGACACTGGATTTGCCGAGTGGGCCCGGGCAGGCTTCTAACACAAGTTGACTTAACCTCGTGCCGTAGCACCATTACATGTTTTTAATTTTTCACTAAGGGATCTCACATTAGGTTCAACATTAGTGGCTAGTGGATATGCCGATCGGGTCCAGGCAGACTTCCGCCACTAATGCAACCTAACCTCATGCCATAAGTGCAGTTACAATTTCTAATTATAATCCTAGGCATATTCATCTTCATTTATTCAATTCTATATATATAATCATACAATCATTCTAATTCACACAGGTAAGGGCTCTGGTATATAAATGGAACAAATCAATATGTGATATGAACAGTGGTAGTTACTGCCAATATTTTTAACAAGTCTATAACATACAAACATTTCCAACATTTCAACTAATCTTATGTATGAATTTTCAGTCATTTATGTTCATATCAGATTGCGCCTCCAAATTAAAGTCTCAAAATGTAATATATGTTATGTTCCAAAATTCCATTTCAAATTATGCCCCACATTCCAATATATGTAGCGTGTCTTCCTACATGTAATTAACTTTATTTAAAATAACATGTAGTTCTCCAATGGTGTATCATTTACCCAATTCATAGGATCATAAAATGGATCAATACAACGGTGTTCATTTTTCTTAAACATTCAAGTAAATGTACATCTCAACATATTAGCTAATTGAACATATTATCCATTTTAGTGCAGTAATGCATTTCAGCAAATTACACCTTCCAATATGTTCACTATTGGGAATGCCAAACGATAGAGGTACTATTATTCAAAAAATATATTTTAAACCTACTCACCTTTCATGCTTTCCTTACATTTGGGATCTGATCCATTCTATCATTTATGGTTTCCCTTTTCCCTTTAATTTGATTCACAACCTAATTACCATGTATATATTATTTCAAGAAAAGAGAAGAGAAATAATTTAAATAGATTGGTTCTTAGAAGTTTACCTTGCTTCTATGGTTCAACAATTTTTTTATAAACGTTGATTCCCTCTTCCAAGGTCTGAATCCATAATTCTCCTACGCTAACATTTTAGTTTCAAAATAAATTTGAGAAGAGAGAGAGAGAGGGAGCCATGGCAGATCTCCAGCATAGCCGCCGAATTATGATGTTTAGGGTTAGGTCTAGGGCCTTATTTATAGGTGTATGGAACAACCAGGACCCTCAGATTTGACCAAAAATCCATCTGAACCGTCAAAATATCAGAAAACCCTAATCTACAAAAATTTGCCACCTGGGGTCGACCCCCCTTCAGGTGGGTCGACCCCTCCTGAAGGGGTCGACCCCCATAGGTCCGGAGGCCGAAAATTGTTCTGGGAACACTTGGGAGGTGCGCCAGTGCAAAAATGGCCTGGCGCACTTGCCAAGTGCGCCAGTTGTTCTGGCCCACTTCCTGATTTTTCTGACAAACTTCTGCCGCCCATAACTTCTTCATACGATGTCCATTTTACGCAAACTCGAACTCTATCTAAACCAGAATTCTGAGACGAACGCAATGGTACAATCCTTTTTTACTTAATTCTGATTATTTAATTAAGTTATTCTTATTTTATTATCTTACACTAAAAATATGGGGTGTTACGGCATCTTCCACCATATCTTCCATATGATTCATCGTAACTACTTCCACCTCTGATACTATATGATTTACTGTAGGTGCAACAAGTTCTCCTTCACGGTCCCAAAAACAATAATTTGGCATACAATCAGATATTTACAAATGTAATTTAACAGTGTCTAGTTCCCAAAACCTCATCAGTGTGCACCTACTACATGGACAAAGAAGATCCTCATAATTTCTATTATTAAATACGACAAATCTAATAAATACGTTTACACCATTGTAGAAATGTGCTTTCACCGAACCTTTCATTCTAGTTCTTGCTTCTTACAACCAACTACGGTTGACATAGTAATCGAACATTTTTCCCAATTCAAAAATATATCTTAGTCATTTTAGTAACACATACATATGTTAGTGTAAAGCCTACCGGGACTAAAGGCTTCACACATACCACACTTCTGTTAAATTTTGACAGCGTTTCGGTACACTTATCATCTAAGAACTAGTTGTGTCCAAGGGGTACCTATTCTAAAAATAAATTAAAACCTTTTAGGACCAAAGGTTTTACACACCACACCGTCATATCTTGACAGTACTTCACTTCACTTCTCTTCTGAACACCACCTCCTGTCTAATTAGTACAATATTTTCCATTATTAAAATATTTTCAATTTTTTTACAGAATTTTTTTAGCAGAATACGTGCTCTTATTAAATTCATTTTCAAATAATAAAAATAATGGATTTCAATACAGTATTTATCATTTTTAAATTCATTCCTAATTCTTTAAGAAAACCGATTTAAGTATGATATTTCTTAACTAAACTATAAGAATACCGATTTAAAACATTTCCTATTTTACTTTCTTAAAATCCTTCCAGCTATAGTTCAAAAGCTACCACACCGCAATTTTTTTAGAAATTTGATTTTAACATAATCCAAAATCTACCAAATGAAATCTAAATTTTTCTCTTCCATTGGAAAACTATAATCCAATAGATTCGAAAGATTCTTGTTTCAAAGAATTTCGACATAAATTATATCATATACACTCATTCAAAGTTCAAATCTTAAAATTACGAACTACCGCCGCACGAGGAGTTTGCTTTAATTATATTTAATTTATATGTTCAACCTTTGTGCAACTAAAATGTAGACATCAATACTGATTTAATTGTTTACAAGATACAAACTATTAACACAATAGCGATTTAAAATATATGTTATTTTAAAACAGTTCATTTTAAAAAAAAATCACTTTTATTATTAATTTTAAAAACAGTATAACTATTAACTCTCTCCAAAATTAGCATCAACTAATTTAAAACATTTATTGATCGAATTCTAATCGATAATCAACTAAATATCAAATTTAAAGTTTAATTAAATATACTAATCAATGATTACCATGTATGTAGTATTGGTTTATTAACATAACAAATATGCATTAGTCATCGATAATCAACTAAATTAACATTGTAGGGTTTCTATTTTATTACCAAATCACAATCTTTAATAATCATGTAATAAATCCTAAACAACATGCTTCCATTCTTCTTCTTTTTATTTTTCTGATGTCTATCTCATGCGGAAAAAATTAGGGTGAAAAGAAAGCGAAAATCTCGGCACTGGTTTCCTGGTATATTTCGTTATGTGACGTTTGGCGACGGCTAGAGGCGGCCGCCTTTTGTAATCCAACACTAGCCGTCGCAAGTGCCGGCCACCCATTCATAATTCTAGTAGTGCGCATGGCATCCAACCGTACTCATTCCGAAGCATACATTAACAGGAAAATCAATTTTTTTAGATCCAGTGATGGTTTACCCTAATGGGTATAACCCACATAGCCCTACTACCTATTCGATTTCAGTCATTTTCCGATTGATGAGGCTTGAGACTATGATTACCTTTTCGAGACGTCACATTCAACTTTGAATGCCACATTGTCAGATCCATTAATCACTAATTGATTTGCATAAAGATACTCTAGATGTTAATCTAAAAGAAGTTGCCTTCTCCACCACCATTCTTGGTTTATTTGTAAAAATCAACGTATGTGGTTTTAGGAAATACGCTGTTAGACATTCGTCCACACAAGATGTCCAAGATCATGAACTCTTTTACTACACCTGTCGAGATAACGCTAGGATTAGTAACGAGAAGTCCTTGCATCATGTTGATCCCAGAACGTAATGAGTACTTCTGTAAGTATAATTTTGGTTGTTAACCAGAGACATCAACGAGCACCCCTTTCACTTCGAAGATCCATGCCTTCAAATCATTTAACACGCATAAGCATGCCTGCAAATTCAACTTCTGAATGAAAAGTCATTCAAAGTGGTTTTGGTCGAGTTACCATCCCGATCTCCTCGAACAAACACGTTATAAGTTAAAAAGGAATTTATTGATAGTCGGTTCTTTAATTATCAAATCAAACAGTACATTAAGTACATCAACAACATAGGCCGATTCAATTAAATCATTCTTTCAAAATCATTTCATTGATTCTTAAAACCGATTATGCATACTTATCTCAATGGAATAAGTAAACTCACAAATCTGTTGTTTTTCATTTCTTTCGAAAATCATACCTATAGGCTTATCTCTTCAGAATAATGTGTTCACAAAACCACCTCTTTATTTCTTTTACTTCAAAAATATCGCTATATACACTTAACCCAATGGGATAAATCTAATCGTCAATCTTATATGGGTAATGTCAGTGACACATTGTTTATTATATAAACCCAGACGGTTTTATTTAACTTCAAAATGCCAATTAAAATTTACAATAACACCTATGGAAATAATAATTAGATTTCCAACATCCACAATTTTTTTCAAACCAGTGTAATCTTTTATTTTTCGTTACCTCAAAAATCATAGTTATATACTTATTTCCTATAATAAGTGAATTTACACACCATACTATTTTCATTGCTAAGATAATAGTGCTATATACTTAACCAAATGGTACATGTATAGTTACACCACATATCTGGGCCAAACAGTGTCAAGTGATACATTTTTTTCCTATAAGACTCAACAGTTATTAAATTTCTAAACATGCAAAATAGAGTTGCAATATTTCTTATGGGAATAGTAAATTATTTCCAACATCAGTATCATTTCAAACTAGTACCATCCCTTGGATAATAATGAAGTCATTCAAGTTGGGGTATTTTATTTACCTCTCAGACTTTGATTCGACAACATTCTTATCTGAAGATAGATAAAAGTTTGTAATTCATTAATTGATATTAATTATAATATCACAAAAATCTCATTTATTGTTTCCATTTATATGTGGTTTTATAAACCATTTCTTACATTTGAAAAATATCCTTTCAAATATAACTATTTTTACTTGATTCGTTTATCAAGTAAATTCTTACTAAATCTCCAACCTTTAGTTTTGTACGTCTTTAATAAAATTCGTTTACACTTGGATTTATTATGATAATCCATTTACCAAATCCTTTACACTAATCCATTAAGTATTCTTCCTTTGCATTTTTGAAAATTTTCAATTATTAAACATATTTATAACACAAGCATTCGGTACATAAATTAATTCACAATTCCTTTAACGAATTCTATTCTAAAAAAATAACTACTTTAACTATTATTAATTAAAATAATAATTAACTTCAACCCTGAGTGAAGTAAAAGTAGTTTACTTCATTATTCACTAAAACAGAATAATTAATATCTTTTAAATATTATTACAATAATAACTTTTGTGAGACCTAGTTAAGTATTAAATAACTTATTATCAAACTATATCTACTAAATTAATTGAAAAAAAATTAATTTAATAACAAATTTCAACTAAAACAGTCGATTTATTCAACTTAGAAACATAGTTGCCTTTTTAGCTAATTTCAGTAAACCCTTCTTTTTAAATTAATTATTAAAATAATTAATTTAATATAATACACTTAATTGTTTTTTTTAATATACTCCAAAACATTACCCTTAGGTTGATTTCTGACTTACTTGTTTATAAAACTTACTTAAAACATAAGCATTTGCTAATAAGATATTTTACCACTACTTTTAAAACCTTTTTATAGATGTTGATTTATTTATAAAACTTCTATTTTGTATAACTTATGAAAAAAATTATTTAAAACCTTGCTTCAGTTGTAAAAATAATTTGTATAACTTTAACTTAGTCAATTCGTCTAACGGCAAATCAACGTCTTAAAAAGATGGATTTTAGGCTATTAGTTGTCAATCACTTAATCAAACTGTTTATTGATTAATAACACATTAATGTCGAATTCAATTCAATAATCAACATCCAAACAAAATTTAATGTTACTTGAGTTAAACAGTTAATACTTGAATAGTATTAAAACAAGTAACAGTTAAAATATTTGAGGAATCATGTTAGATCTGTCCAACCTATTTTCCTACATCACAGCTCATAATATCATTTATGCATGCACATGAAATAGAAATTTAATCTAATTCATTAAGATGAGATATATATATATATATATATATATATATATCAACAATCTTCATCAAAGCAGTAATCAACCAAAGCATACAAACATGTAATTTACACTAACAACCATGAATATTACTATACGAAATAATAATATTCAAAAGTATTCCACAAAGAGTGAGAGCTAACTCACAATTCAATTGATGATTCCACATCATTTTATTTAATTTCAAGCCGAACCCACATTTTACGTAGCGGAGGATTATAAAATACTTTTATTTTATTCCTTGCGGGTTGGATCATTCTCATGTTTTCGATGTGTTGTTTGTAGGGATGTGAGACATGCCAATAATTTTTACCAATTTTATTTGTGACCATTTGTCCTTGTCAGTCTTGTATAGAGCATAACTTTTGATTGGGATCGGATCAGGTGCTGAGGTCAGCCTCATTGGAAAGAAATGGTGTTGCCAACTCCGTAGATTGGTCACAATAAAGATTTGGTTTAGCGGTTTGGGAGGAATCGTTGTTTTAGTGTTTCACAATTTCTGTCCAGGTTTTGTGAAGCCATTAGTGGCAGATTTGAGAGGCCTATTAGTGGGTTGGTGGAAGGCTATGAATAGAGTGTAAGAGGCATGGAGAATAGTTTACTTCCTCTATTCTCTTATTTTGTTGAGCTTGTGATCCTCCTTACTTAATCAAATACAACTTTCCACTATTAAAATCTAGACTTAAGAAAGATAATCGAAGATCTACATCGTTTGAAGCTTGATCTATATCGAGTGAAGAGAATCACATCAAATCGAGAGGTTCAAAGGTATTCTTCGCTGTCCGGAATCGAGATTCATCGTTTTTTGGGTTGTTTAAAGATTTGGTGAGTGATATGCATCTCTCACATGGATTCAATCAAGTATATGGTTGTATGATCATAATTTCATCATTTTAAGTCAATTTCACCTAGATTTACATCATGGTAAGTCTATTTTCATATGAATCACCATAGGATCTAATCTAGCAACTTAAAACCAGTAATTTCCATATAATTTCATATGTTTATGCAAGTTAGATCCATTGTTTTGATCATTTATTCATTTATAATGATTTTGGTGAATTTTGTATGATTATTAATGAAAATTGTCGTTTTGATGTTATTAATGATTTCATAGCATGTTAGATGTTGAATCGTTGTTTGAAAACGTATGAGGTTGGAATCACTCTTTTTTTGGGCATGGATCGGCGTGACTTGCGATGGATTGGACGTGCCAGAGCCATGGATCGCTCATGAATTGGATGGATTGGTCGTTGCGTGGCTTGAAGAGCAAGATAGGATGGATCAATCGGATTCCTGATGACGGATCAGCCAAAAAGTGATGGATCGGTCAAAAAGTGATGGATCGGCAAGAAAGTGATGGATCGGTCAGAAAGCGATGGATCAGCCAGAATATGACGCAGGGATATGATAGCATTTCAGAAAAGCTATAAAATGCAGTTTTGACGTTGTGCTTAGTTATTCATAGTGAGAAAGCTGGAAATTCTATGGAATGGAGTATCGACCAAATGGTGTATGTTTTTGGGTCGATGATGGTTTTGGCTTCGAAGTGAATTCAAGTGAGAATGTCGAAGTGTTGTGATGTGTTTGTTGTTCGTCATAATGCAATGAATGTGAAGACAACTCAAGGGTGTTCGAGTTTGTTAATAATGATCGGATGGTCCCCGTTAATGACGACTAGAGATACCGAAGGCCGAGAAATTTTCATTGTCATAGGTTCTAGCGGACTCAAAGCCGGGGTTACACGATTTCGTCTTATGGTCGAGTGCAGTGGCAGCTCGAACGGGACTGGATACGTTTCGTTGTATGGCGTATGGAGTTTCGGATAGAACCGGGGTTTACCATTGGCCCTTGATAGTTGATGGCATGTCATTGCCAGTCATACAATTAATGATGTTTTCAAAGAAGGATTGGCGGTGATAGCCAGATTCAATCATGAATGTTGGATGTTTTGTTTGTACGCCTCATGTAGATTGTCTAACGTTAAAGGAAATGTTTCTTGGGTGCTTGTCTAATACTGGTTTAGGCCTCTGGGTCTTGTGCTTTAGGGATGTTGAGCTCGATGAAGGTGGTTTACGTGAGATATATAATTGGTTGCCATGATTGTTATTGTCTAGTTACTTCTGATTGCTATGAATGAATGGTTGTTCTAGTTTCCATGGATGTATGGTTGAAATGCTTGATGTAAAGGTTGTCACTGTCCAATGTGGGGAAGATAGGGTTGAGTTCTTCTCTGGTGTTGTGGGTAGATTAGTAGGTTTATCTACCTATTCTCATATAGTTTATTGACAATGTTATATAGCTGTTTTATTGCTCACTAAAACTGTTGTCTGACTCAAGGCTTTATGTTTCACTCTTATTAGCTTGGGTTGTTTATCTGATTTTTGGATAGGCAGACTAAGTGGTAGGTGACAGGTGATATCTTGGTCAGGATGATGTTGCAGTTCGGTGGCAAGCAGGAGGCTAGCGTATTATCTTTTCTACTATATAGTATCTGTATTACCGCTATTTGTTGTCTTACTCTGAGTGTTGTAGTGAGTCAAATTTGTTTAAACATATATGTTGTAATCCGGGTATTTGGACGTACTTTCTAGTTGTTATGAAACTTTGGAGTTTTCTGGTTAAATATGCTTCACTATTATTGCCTGTTGTATATGTTCTATTAAATTTTATCCTTGCGCTGTGAGTTATACGACAGGTTCCGATTGTGTTTCATACCTTGATTATCGTCCACAGCTACATGTCTGCCTGGCACATCTTTCAGTGCATTATTTCTCTTGTTAAGTGCAGGAGTTATGGACGGTCATCACATTTGGTATCAAAGCTCTGGTTAATCAATTTTAGCAAAAGTTCGAAGATGTAATAACGTATGAGGGATGTATTTGTATATTTTGATGGATGAATAGTATATAGTATAGTAGCATTTGAACTCCATTAGCAATTTTTCTCGCAAATGGCTTATCATTCTAATTTGCAGATTTAGAATGAGTCGACGAACATCAAGACATACTGCTAGGGAGGGGACTGTGCCTGAAGGGGGAAATAGAGGTACACTAGATTACCCAGCCATGTTTGAGGCTATGATGGAAGCATTCATGAGAAGGGTACCCGCTCCATTGGCATCCACGGTAGATGTTGGTGTGCAGGTGCCTAGGGTTGTGAATTTCGCAAAGCTTTATAAGGACTACACATCTCTAGGAGGAAAAACGTTCAAAAGAACGGAACCGACTGAAGAGGTTCAGAGGTGGTTGGATTCTTGTGTTTGTATTTTTGGAGAGTTGGGTATGGATGATGCAACTAAGAGAAAGCTTGCGTCAAGGCAGCTACAGGGCAAAGCCATGGAGTGGTGGAATTCTATCACTTTGGAAACTCTAGAAGAAGAGATAACTTGGGAACAATTCAAAGTTAAATTCAAGACGAAGTTTATCTCCACTGCTCAGAAGTCCGCTTTATTCAAGAAATTTGTGGAGTTGAAACAGAATGGTAGGCCAATTCTTGATTATATTTCAGATTTTGAGGCCTTGTCCAGATATGCTCATTCATATATTGACACACCTTATCAAAAGAACGATAAGTTTGTCATGAGTTTGGATACCTGCATAGGAAGACAGTTGGTGGAGCATCTTGATGATTCATATGAAAAGATCGCGGAAAAAGCTATGAGACATGAAAGCTTGTTTCCAAAAAAGGAAGCTGTTGTAGTTGCAACAAAGGAGGCTCCATAACCACAACAGGGTGGTAATAATAACAATAAGAAGAGGAAGAAACAACAGCAGAAAGGAAAAAATGGCCAGAAGAGATAGAAAGGTGAAGTGATTTGCTAAAACTGCTGGCAGAAGGGCCATTATTCCAAGGATTGTAAGAATCCTAAAGATGAGAATAAGTGCTTCAAGTGTGGAAAACCTGGGCATGAGAAGAAGGATTGTCCAAAATCAGCTAAGGTTAAGCAGATTGTGAAGGCTTATGTTTTGGAAGTTGTGCCATCTTATTCAGGAGCTCCTACTGCAGAGGAAAAGGCAAAGGGTGTTGTCTTCCAAGGTACTCTTTCTGTTCAAGTTGCTCCAGTTCGAGTGTTGTTTGATACTTGAGCATCGCATTCTTTCATTTGTAATGAGCTTGTGTGCCGTTTGGGTTTAAAGCCCGAGACTTGTGATAAACCTTTGATTGTGACTAATCCAGTTGGGGGTTCGTCCAGCCTTTGTATGCTTTGTCTTGGTCTTGTGCTATCGAGTCATGGTTGCTCATTTGTATGTGTATGCTTTGTTCTTAACTTCACTGGGTTTGGGATTATCTTGGGTATGGATTGGCTCAAGAAGTATGCGGTAAGAGTGAATTGCGAGAAGCTAAAGGTGAGGGTCGGGAATGCGGAAAGGGAGAAAGGTTTTGATTCGATGTAAGCCCGAAGATGGTGTCTTTGTGAGCTGTTTATATTCACATGAGATTCCATAGGAAGACTTATCATCTGTGTTGATTGCCAATGAGTTTAAGGATGCCTTTGAGGAAGTCAAAGGATTGCCGCCCCATCATGAGATTGAGTTTAGGATCGATTTGGTCGAGGTTCCTAGACCTTTCGTTATGCCTCTTAGGTGGATGGCACCTAAGGAACAACGAGAGTTAGAAGTGAAAGTTCATGACCTTTTGAGAAAAAGACTCATTCGGAGAAGTGTATCTAAATGGGGTGTACCAGTTGTGTTTGCAACCAAGGCAGATGGATCATTGAGATTGTGTGTGGATTATTGTGAGCTGAACAAGCTGACCAAGAAGAACAAGTATCCGTTGCCGAGTATTGATGACTTGTTCGGTCAGCTTCAAGAGGCCAAAGTGTTTTCTTAAATGGATTTGGCAACGAGGTTTCCCCAGTTAAAAGTGGTGAAGGATAGTGTGTCGAAGACTGCTTTTAGGACAACATCCGGTTTCTTCAAATGGTTGGTGATGCCATTTAGGTTGACTAACGCACCAGTGTATTTCGTGGATCTTATGAATAGGGTTTTAGAGTTCATCTGAACAAGTTCATGCTTGTGTTCGTGGATGATATTTATGTTTACTCTCGGAATGAGGAAGAGCACAAGATGCACTTGAGAGTTGTTTTGGAAATCTTGTGAAAGCATTATCTGAAGGCTAAGTTTTTGAAGTGTCACTTCTGGAAGAATGAAGTGAGATTCTTAGGCCATGTAGTTTCTAGAAATGGAGTAGCGGTTGACCCCGCTAAGGTGACAGCACTCCTGGATAAGGATAAACCTAAGAATGCGATGGACGTGAGAAGTTTTCTTGGATTGGCAGGATATTACCAATGGTTTATCAAGGATTTCTCCAAGATAGCTGCACCGATGACAGGATTGACGAAGAAGAACCAGGTGTTTACATTAGATGCGAAGTGTAAGCAAGCTTTTGGAATCATGAAAGAGAGACTAGCGAATGCTCCTGTTTTGACGATTCCAAGTAAAAACGAAGAAACGGTGGTATACGCTGATGCATGTGGTACTGGACTTGGAGCAATGCTAGTGCAGAAGGATAAGGTTGTGGCCTATGCAAGACAACTGCTGAAGCTGGATGAAAGGAACTATCCAACTCATGATTTAGAGTTGGCAACGATTGTGTTTGCTTTGAAGATGTGGAGGCATTACCTGTTGGGAGTTCGGTTCGAGCTTTTTTATAGATCAAAAGTTGTTAAAGTATCTTTTCTCCCAAAAGGATTTGAATCTTCGGCAGCAAAAGTGGTTATATTTTCTGGCATTATATGATTTTGGTATAGCCTATACTCCAGGAAAAGGTAACGCAGTTGCAGATGCGTTGAGTCGAAGACATGCAGGATTGGGAGCAATGTTTTCGGAATGGAAGAGCCTCGAGTTTCTGGCAGGATTTGATTTCAGACTACGGTGTGAGTTGGAACCTAAAATGTTGGCAAACTTGTTGATATGGCCTACTCTTATCGAAAGGATTAACGAAAGACAAAAGAGTTCGGGTTTGATTGAGAGGGATGGAATTGAAAGCAAGGACGACTGGTTGTCCTGATATCTAGGGGTCGAGAGATGAGGTTCTGAGGGAATGTCATCACTCGAAGTTGACGATTCATCCTAGTGGTACTAAGATATATGAGGACATGAAGCGATCTTACTACTGGGAAGGGATGAAAAGAGATATTGGAAAGTTCATTTCCAAGTGTATGAACTGTCAGTTGGTGAAGGCTGAATAGAAGAAGCCGAGCGGGTTGCTTCAGCCATTGGAAGTTACTACGTGGAAGTGGGAGCAGATATTGATGGACTACCTAGAACCAGGGAAGGAAACGAAGGAATTTGGGTCATCGTCGATCGCTTGACCAAAAGTGCAAGGTTTATTCATGTTAACTCGACTAGGACAGCATCGAAGTTAACCGAGCTTTATATTAAATGGATAGTTCGATTCCATGGTATCCCAAAGGGCATAGTGAGTGACCGAGATCCATTGTTCACGAGTGGATTTGGGAAGAATTTGCAAGAGACTTTGGAAACCGAGTTGTGTCTGAGTACGGCTTATCATCCCCAAACTGATGGTCAAACCAAGTCGATTAGCCAAGTTTTTGAAGATCTCCAAAGAGCTTGTGTATTAGACTTCAGAGAATCATGGGAGGACCATCTAGTTGAGTTTGCATATAACAACAGCTACAATTCGAGAATTGGGATGGCACCATACGATGCATAGTATGGTATACCGTGTAATTCTCCGGCATATTGGCTAGAACCTGAAGATAGTTGGTACTTAGGCCAGAGATGATTAGAGAGACATTGGGTTGTATCGAGATCGTTTGGCAATGAATGAAGGCAGTCCAAGATCATCAAAAGAGTTACGCAGATAAGCGTCAAAATGATTTGGAATTCGACGTTGGCGACATGATTTTCGTGAAGATTTCACCGTTTATGCCTATTGTTCGATTCAGAAGTAAAGGAAAGTTAGCTCCAACATTAGTTGGACTGTTTTCGATAGTTGAGCAGATTGGAAAGCTCGCATATAGATTGGAGTTACCCCATAAAATGTCGGGAGTGCATAATGTTTTCCATGTGCTTTTCCTTCGGAAGTGCGTGCATGATTCGAATGTAGTAGTATCTCCAGATCAGTATGAAGACTTAGAAGTTGAGCCAATAGTTATGAGACCTTGTAAGTCGCTTCATGTAGTGGGAAATAACACGAAACAACTTAGGAGAAAGACAGTTAAGTTGGTCAAGGTACAATGGAGTGAGGACGATGACGAGTGTACATGAGAGACGGAAGAGAGTATGAGATGACCCATCTAGAACTCTTCATTGGTACGACCTATTAGCATTGTGTCACCTTACATCATTGTAACTAGTAATATTGTGTTTATTTTTAGAATTCCGAATGTTAGGATAAGGCTATGAACGCATGGTTTGATGACTGCCAGTTTGGATGATAGAATTGGCACCTCATGAGTGATAGGCATGCGAAATTTTTGGGTTTACTTGGGATTTCGGGGATAAAATTCCTAAAGGGGGGATGTAACAGCCCGCATTTTACGTATTGGAGGATTGTTAAATATTTTTATTTTATTCCTTGAGGGTTGGATCATTCTCATATTTTGATATGTTGTTTATGGGGATGTGAGACATGCTCATAATTTTCACCAATTTTATTTGAAATCATTTTGTCCATGTCAATCTTGTATAGGGAATAACTTTTGATTAGGATCAAATCAAGTGCTGAGGTCGGTCTTACTAGAAAGGAAATGGTGTTGCCAATTCCTAATAATGGTCACAATAAAGATTTGGTTTAGTAATTTGGGAGGAATCGTTGTTTTAGTGTTTCACAATTTCTGTCCAGGTTTTGTGAAACCATTAGTGGCCTGAATTGGAGAGGCCTATTAGTGGGCTGGTAGGAGGCTATAAATAGAGGGTAAGAGGCATGGAGAATAGTTTACTTTCTCCATTCTCTCATTGGTTGAGCTTGTGATCCTCCTTGTTCAATCAAATACACCTTTCCACCATTAAAATCTAGATTTAAGAAAGAGAAAGATCTACATCATTTGAAGATAGATTTGCATCGAGTGAAGAGAAATCACATCAAATCGAGTGGTTTGAAGGTTATTCTTCGATGTTCGGAGTCAAGATTCATCGTTTTTAGCTTGTTTGAAGATTTGGTGAGTGATATTCATCTCTCACACAGATTCAATCAAGTATATGGGTTATATGATCATATATAATATTATCATTTTAAGTCGATTTCACTTAGATCTACATCATGGTAAGTCTATTTTTATATGAATCACCATAGGATCTAATCTTGCAACTTAAAACTGGTAATTTCCATATAATTTCATATGTTTATGCAAGTTAGATCTATTATTTTGATCATTTATTCATTTATCACAATTTTGGTGTATTTTGTATGATTATTGATGAAAATTGTCGTTTTGATGTTGTTGATGATTTCATAGCATGTTAAATGTTAAATCGTTGTTTGAAAACATATGAGATTGGAATCGCATTGGTTTTGGGCATGGGTTTGCATGATTTGCGATGGATCGGACATGCAGAGCCATGGATCGGTAAGGAATTGGCTGGATTGGTCGTTGCGTGGTTTAGAGAGCAAGACATGATGGATCAGTCAGATTCTTGATGATAGATCGGTCAGAAAGTGATGGGTCGACCAAAAAGTAATGGATCGATCAGAAAGTGATGGATCGGTCAAAAAGTGATGGATTTGCTAGAAAGTCAGAAAGTGATGGATCAGCCAGAATATGACACAGGGATATGATAGCATTTCAGAAATGCTGTAAAAGGCAGTTTTGACGTTGTGCTTATTTTTCATAGCGAGAAAGCTGGAAATTCTATGGAATGGAATATCGACCAAATGGTGTACGTTTTTGGGTCGATGATGGTTGTGGCTTCGAAGTGAAATCAAGTAAGAACGTCGAAGTACTTGTGATGTGTTCATTATTCGTTATAATGAAGCGAATGTGAAGACAACTCAAGGGTGTTTTGAGTTTGTTGATAATGGTTGGATGGTCGCCGTTGATGACGACTAGAGATACCGAAGGCAGATGAATTATCGTTGTCGTAGGTTCTAGCAGGCTCAAAGCAAGGGTCATGCGATTTCGTCCTATGGTCGAGTACTCTGGGCAGCTCAAACTAGCCTGGATACGTTTCGTTGTATGGCGTCTGGAGTTTAGCTAGAACAGGGGTTTACCATTGGCCCTTAACAGTTGATGGCGGGTCGTTGTCGGTCATATGATTAATGATGCTTTCAAAGCAGGATTGGCGGTGATAGCCAGAGTCAGTCATGAATGTTGGATGTTTTTTTTGTACCATCTCACGTAGATTATCGGACGTCGAAGGAAATGTTTCTTGGGTGCTTATCTGGTATTTGTTTAGGCTTCTAGGGCATGTGCTTGAGGATGTTGAGCTCGATTAAGATGGTTTACGTGGGATATATAATTGGCTGCCATGATTGTTACTGTCTTGTTACTTCTGATTGCCATGAATGAATGGTCATTCTTGTTTCCATGGATGTATGGTTGAAATGCTTGATGTAAAGGCTATTACTGTCCGATGTGCGGAAGATAGGGTTGAGTTCTTCTCTGGTATTATGGGGAGATTAGTTGGCTTATCTGCCTATTGTCATATAGTTTATTGATGATGTTAAATAGTTGTTTCATCGCTCACTAAGACTGTTATCTGATTCGAGGTTTTATGTTTCTCTCTTATTACCTTGGGCCGTTCATCCGATTTTTGGATGGGCAGACTAAGTGGCGGTGACAGGTGATATCTTGGTGAGGACGATGTTGCAGTTCAGTGGCAAGCAGGAGGCTGGCGTATTATCTTTTCTACTATATAGTATCTATATTTCCATTGTTTGTTGTCTTACTCTGAGTGTTGTAATAAGGCAATTTTGTATAGACATATATGTTGTAATCCTGATATTTGGATATACTTTTGTAACGACCCAGAAAATCTGAACCAATTAAAAATTTTTAAATTGGCTAAAATAATGGATTTTAAATATTTAAAATAAATATTTTAAATAATGGTGATGAAAACTGAGTTTGAATCGACATTTGAAAACGAATATAATTAATTATAATTATATATAGAATTGAAAATGGCGCGGTAGTTCGATAATTCGATTTCAAACTTCAATTGAATATACCGGGTGCAAAATAATCCGGATTTTAGTGAAACCAAAAACATTAGGATCTAATTGATGATATCTTTCCAACGAATCTGACAAATCGAAATTTGATAGCGGGAATCAAAAGATATGTCTAGTTGAAAATTCTAAATAGTCGCTATGGAATTCAGGCCCTTAAAAATGGACATTTTGCAAACGACCTCGGATTTCGACGAAACCACTTTTGTTGGGTCCGGGATGTGAAGTTATTGCTAGGTTTCAAATTTCATAATTTTTCGAATCAATATGTGAGCGTGGCAAAGGAAAACGCGTTTGACCAGTTTTAGTTGATTTTAATCGACTGGAAATTGACCATTTTTCAAACGGTCTCAGAATTCGACGAAACTAGTTTTGTTAGGACCGTATCGTCAATACGAAGCTAGAAAATATTTTTCGAGAATTTTTAGAGTTAGTATGTGCCCCCGGTAATTTAAAATGTACGTTTAAAATTCAATATAGTAATTTAAATGTAAATTCAACGGAAACTGATTGTAACGATCAAATCAGCTTGTGATACATATCCCATTGTGTTCGGAATGGGGGTAAAACGCTATGGACGACAGGCGGTGGGCCTCGTTTCGAGGTCGTGGGTAAAAGTCAACTTTATGCAATTAAATTAATTAATAAAAAAAAAAAATATCTCCCTCCCTTTTCTCTTTCTGCCTCCCCCCCCCCCCCCCCGATTTCATTAAACAGAAAAAAGAAGAAGAAAGAACCGCGACACGAAATCGCTCGGCCACCATCGTTGACCTCCCCCCCCTCCCCCGGAGTTCACCGCCGTTGATCTCGCGCCACCCCACCCCTCGTTCACCAGCACCCCCTCCTCCATTCGAACCGCAGCTACCTAAAGACCCCCCTTCTTCGAATTCAAACCCCTGCCGCACCTCCCTGAGCCACCGCACCCCCCCGAGCCACCTTCGTCTGCCTTCCCTTCCTCTCGGGTCCCACAGCGAAGCCCTGACCGCTGAGATGCGCTGACCTCCCTCCTCTCGACAAGAACGCCCACTTCTTCAATCAAAAACTGTAAGTCTTTAATTACATTTTATTTAGAGATTTATTTTAATTTATTCAAAGTAGAAAATGTGATTTTTAACTTATGTATGTTACTTGTAAAATAATCATACTATGAAATAGCTTTTGATTCGATAAAGATTTTTAAAATAGAAAATGATTTAAACTTTAAAAAGAAAAAGATTTGAACTTTAAAAAGAAAAAGATTTGAACTTGGATAGAAAAGATCAGATTTTTAGAATAGAATAGATCAGATCTTTAAAATAGAAAAGACGGAATTTTTATTAACTAGAAGATGTAAGATATGATTTTTATATATTGAACATCGAAGTAAAAATTCGATTTTTATATATTGAATAGCAAAGTAAAAATTCGATTTTTATATATTGAATAGCAAAGTAAAAATTCGATTTTTATACATTGAATAACAAAGTAAAAATTCGATTTTTATATATTGAATAGCATAGTAAAAATTCGATTTTTACATATGTAGAGAATACGGGCAACGAAAGCGACAAAAGGCGAGATTGGCGAAGATTTCTATAAAGGAAGAGTCGTAGTATTGGATAGCTATCGGTGAGAATTTCTCACTCTTCAATTTCTTTTTCTAGCTATATATATATGTGTTGAAATAAAAGTGAATTGCTATATATATATATATATATATATATATATATACGCCCCTCGTCCACAAACCATGGACGATATTTATTGATTGAAATTGTTGTGAAAAATTGATTGATAGCGAATGATTGTTTGGGATTGTTTGTGGTTGATATTGATTGATTGAGGTTGAAAAATACCCGTTTGTGGTTGAGAAATATTTGGTTGAAACCACATAGGATTAGTTTGTGGAAATGAAATAAATATATACATGCCGCCTACGTGCGAACTAGATGCATGATCCCCATTGTCAAAAACCGCGAGGTTTTAAGGTAGAGCGAGGAGCCGTACTAGGGACGGTCCCGGTTTTAACTACCCTGCCGTTATGCTGCCGAAATTTTGAATAATATTCGTGTGTTTGAATTATTTTCTTTTGCTTAAACTATATTTATCCATTGAATAGAAAACCTTCATGTGTTGAATTGATATTCATTCGTTGATTAGAAATTCATGTGTTGAATGGTATTCGCGTTTTAAATATAAAAATCACATTTCTATCTATATATAGAAACTATAGAAAACCTTCATGTGTTGAATCGATATTCATTCGTTGAATTGAAATTCATGTGTTGAATGGTATTCATATTTTGAAATAAATTGTTTGATAATAAAAAAAATCACCTTATATCGACTATATGAACTGTGTAAAATAATCTCGTTTTGAAAGAAATTGTTTTATAAGAAAAATCCTATTTTTATCACCAATATGAAATATATCAAAATAATAGTGTTTTGAAATGAGTTGTTTTACAATAAAAATCACATTTTTATTGTATGCATGAATCGTTGAAATGTGAAGTGTTAAAAATAGCCACTTGTTCAAATAAACATATATGAGTTGAAATATTCATTAATTAGCTAATGGTATGATTTGTACCTATGTATGTAACATTCGAATGAATGGTGTTTTTAAACCAAATAACAATCAAATATGAAGTTGAATAGAAAATGATAAATGATAAGAACTGTATATATATGTACATCCATATTCATTGAACAGGTTATAGCAAAGGGGCTAGAGAAGAGGAATAAAATTTTGTGCCCGACAAATAGGTACACATTTACTGTTTTGTTTGGGTGATGATTTTATGAGCCTGTTGGCTAGCCGCTTGGCTTTTTCTTTTTCTTTTTGAGATTAGAAGGACCGGGAAAGCTATTTGCGATTTCCCGATGCTCCCGGTGCAGGGGAAGTTATGGCGAAATTTTCCAAAATTTTAAGGCATTGTGAAATATTTGAAGTGAAAACAATATTGAAATTGTTGAATGAACTATATTTATATATTTATATATTTATATATTTATATAAATATAAATAAAATTAAAACGAAACGTGGTCGTGCAGTTCGCATTTTGAAACCCTGATTTCAAACAACTAGTACGGGGAATCCGACCATTGGATTTTCCCGAAACCGCAACCGTCGGGTTCGCCTTGGAAATATCTTTCCAACGGCACCAACTCTGTAAAAATCCAACGGTTGGATTGTCTGGAATGTTTAATTCAAATCTGAAGAAAAACAGCGCCAGAAGAGATTATATTTATATATATATATATAAATATAATTATATATTTAATCGAATAACGACGCTGCAGTTCGTATTTTGAAATCGAAACTTCAAACGATTGTACCGGGAGATCCGACCGTCGGATTTTCCCGAAACTGGAACCGTTGGATTCGTTTTGAAAAGACCTTTCTAATGATGTAAATTTTGTGAAGATCCAACGGTTAGATTTTCAGATATGTGTAAATCAAATGTGAAGAAAAACAGCGCCACGACCGCTTTATGGCCCGAAGCGTCGTTTTGAATAAATTAGCTATTTTAAAATAAATAAAAATAGCGATAAATAGTTATAAAATATCATAAGCGATATGGAATGGAAATAAACTGAATTTGCTCGATTTATGTGGCTTTTGATGGTTGAATGTGTTTGGTGTGAAAATTACATTAAAGAGCAAGATTGGTGTTGTCAAATAATTTAACCATTGAAATAAATTGATTTGAGATTGTAAATATACGTGAATTATTTGAAAAGGCCGAGTTAATTCTCATTTCAAATGATTGACCGACGATTGAAATTCGAAGATGAAGACGACGGTCGAAGATCGGAGATCTTCACCTCGTTTGGATGGTAACCGAGGTCCTGATTGGGAGGCATCCCGAAATATGGATAATGAGTGGTGATCGTCCAGACGTACGTGGTGATCGAAGGGTTTGCGAGGTATTTAGTGCCTCCGGTTTCGTTCAGACCCAGAACGGACTTGTAAATGGACTGTGTGTCTGACATTGGAGTTTATTCTGTGTTGATTGATTTCTGTTAAATATACATCTGTTTGGCGGCGGAGAATTTATTCTTTTGCTTAACGCCCTTCTCTGAAACGCACGAGCTCAGGGGTTGTATATCGATGGATATCAGTCGCATGGCATGAATTGCCTGTGTGGCATGCTAAGATGCAGTGATCAGGACCTCTGTTGAAAAGCAAAGTCTTGTGGTGATGACCAAAGCACCGCCAGTGTGGCGTAGCTTTGTATATAACGTGAAATCGCGAGCCTCACACCCCGGTATGAACCAGAAACGGGAGAAGGACCTCAGGGGGGATGTGCGTTTTCTTTCTAGCTAGGGTGGTGTCAGTGACCTACCAGCCCTGACATTTATATACTTTTCACCTATGTGGTTGTTGCTGTTGCGAGGCGCCTCGATTTGATCGGACGATCCGGGTCCGATGGAGTCATTCGTTGGCTCATTTACACCCCAAAGGGTGGAGAAACGCATTGTTTAGGCATTATAATCCACTTCGTGTGGACCGGCCCTGACGATCCAAGGTACGGTTGCGGCTGTGCCTGAGGGGCGGGCTAGAGCGTCTCGAATTCGGTAAGGACTATCTTTTGCCTTGGTTCATGACGGAAATCCAATTTCCAAATACGACATCGTGCGGTTTTGATTGTATATATATATATATATATATATATATATATATATATATATATATATATATATATATATATGGCGACATGATATATGGTACCCATGCCGTCTATGATTGATAGTTATGATTTGAAATTGTTTTCAAACATATAAACACTAGCAATAATATCAAATGCCTTTGTTTTATTCGTATCAAGCATATTTTAGCCGTTATAAGGTAAAACTCTATCCTCCGGTTTGCGTTGCATTGTGTGATGGGAACTGAGTCTTATAACGGTTTCATTTTTTTATAAAAAGCATAGCGATGTTTAAAAGAAAGATTTGTTTTAAAGCACTGGCAATCCAATGGAGTAAACCCGTTCCACGAAAGTGGCGTGGTCCTGTGATTAGCCATATTATATATGTGTTGAATGGATTTCTCATACCAGTCCCATGACTGACTCGTAGTTTGTTTCACTCTCAAACTCGGGTGCCCCTTTTTCTACACGGGCAGCCTTGTATTCAGGTTTAGCTGGTTCTTTCTGGATAGCTAGAGCTGAAGATGGATTCTATCATTTATCTCTTTTTATGCTGTTCAACTCCTATTGTACATATTTTGTTTGTTTTCCGCTGTAGACATTTATGTATAGCTGAACTGTATTTGTACTAAGTAAGATCCTGTATATTGTGTAACTCTGATGATTACTTTTATCCAGTATATTCTATTGTTCATTATCTGGTGTAATTATTTAATTTTTTTTCTGCTATTATCTGTTTCTGTGTTATATTCCAAAGATAACCCTTGTTTCCGTTAGAACGGGATTTCGGGTCGTCTCAACATGGTATCAGAGCTTTGGTTAAGCTTAGTTCTGGAATATAACATTTGAACGAACTCGTCAGAAATAGAACCAGTAATGTTCTAGGACAGGTAACTCTATACAGATAGGATCAGCAATATCCTAGTATGAGTAAAGCAGAATGAAATTACACCTCGATAGACACATTTACACTTGAAGTATATGTTTCTATGTTTTAAACTACCTTTTCTGTGACCTGACACTTGATCTGCTATTTGCAGAAGTACTAGAAAATGAGTGTCAGAAACAGGAGAAATGCAGAACCCGATCTAGAGGCTCTATTTAAGAGATATCGAAATCTGGGCGGAGCACAGTTCTCGGGCAATGAATCTATTATTCAAACTCAAGCTTGGGTGAGCTCTGCAGAAAGAATATTTGAGCGTTTCCAGCTGAGAGACGACCAGAAAAGATTAGTAGCATCTTGGGCGCTCAATGAGGAAGCTTTAATATGGTGGGAAACAATCATAAAAGATAATCCAGAAGGTGATATCACCTGGGGTAGATTCAAAGAGATTTTCCTAGGAAGATTTACTCCTCCCGAAGCAACCGAGAGATTATGTGATGAATTTTCTTATCTAATACAAGGTGATATGACCATCCCAGAATATCATAAGAAATTCAACGAACTTGCCCACTTTGCTCCTCATCTGATTCAAGACCCAAAGAGGAAAAATCTAAGATTTATTCGTGGCATGCAAAGGAGATATCAGAATAATGTAATGAGGAATGTGAAGCTTCCTTTCTCTGAAATGATATACATGGCTTATCAGTATGAAGATCTCCATAAGAAAGGAATGTTACGCGATGAAGAAGAAGTCTGTTCTAGTGACAAAGAAAAGTCGGAAACTGATATTCCTGAAGCCAGTAAGAAGCCCAGTGCCAAGAGAAAAAGGGCTAAATCTAAGAAGGAACCCGTAACAACCGCCACGTGCTCAAGCTGCAATAGAAAAGGACATTTGGCGATAAGTTGCAAATCTTGGAACGAACAAAGAAAGAGTGGATCTAAACCCAAGAAGGTTTTTCAAGGAAAGAAAAGGTGCAATCAATGTCATCGGTTTGGTCATGTAAGGAAAGATTGCCGGCTGTTAAAAACGACCAAAGAAGCTCAGGTAAATGAAGTAGTAGAAACTTCTGGGCCCTCAGCTATTCAACAAAGGCCAGATGTTTTAGAAGGCACGCTAACTGTCAAAAACATTCCAGTCAAAGTACTGTTTGACACAGGCGCGTCGCGAAGTTTCATAGCAAAAGATGCAGCTAAGAAACTGGATTTGAATTTGAAAAAGCTCAAGGAACCAATGACTGTCCAGAATCCGGTCGGGGGTTCCATTGATCTAAGTTGGGTTTGTGGAGTGCCGGTTTCTTTCTCTCGTTATTGGTTTCCTACCATCGCAGCCGTCATGAATTTTAAAGAGTTTGATCTTATCTTGGGGTTAGACTGGTTGACCAAATATGAAGCTGAAGTTAAATGCGCCGACAGAGTCGTAAAGGCGAAGATTAAATCAGGTGATTATATAACCATTCCCTGTGAAGGTCAAAATGCTAATAGAAAAGACTTCTGGGCAGCTTTGAATGTTTCTCCAGCCCAAATTGAAAATGTTCCTGAAGTCGCAGAGGATATTCCCGACCTAGTGAAAGACATACCTGTCGTCAAGAACTATGCGGATGTGTTCGAAGAAGTAGTTCGCTTACCTCCGCAGAGAGAAACAGATTTCAAGATTGCTTTAATTCCCAATGCAAGGCCGGTAGTTCATGCTATTCGAAGGATGTCCTTGAAAGAGAAGGAGGAATTAGACAATCAAACAAGACAACTAGTATGGAAAGGTCTGATCAGGCCTAGTTTCTCTGATTGGGGTGCAGCAGTGGTGTTTGTCCCAAAATCTGACGGTACTCTACGTCTATGTGTGGATTATCGTGATCTAAACAAACAGACAATAAAGAACAAATATCCATTGCCGTGAATAGATGATTTGTTGGATCGATTAAATGGAGCACAAGTATTCTCAAGGATGGACCTAGCTACAGGCTTCCATCAACTTCGAATTGCCGAAGAGTGTGTTCCAATGACAGCATTCAGAGGTCCCGACTTATTCTACGAATGGTTAGTAATGCCATTCAGCTTATGTAATGCTCCAGCTTACTTCGTCGATCTGATGAACGGAGTATTCAGAGGAGTATTGAATAAATTTGTTCTGGTTTTCATTGACGATATTCTAATCTTCTCTAAATCAAAGGCCGAACATGAAAAGCATCTGGAACAGGTTCTAGAAATTCTGAGACGGAATGTATTAAAAGCCAAGTTTTCCAAATGTATCTTCTGGCAAGATGAAGTAAAATTTCTGGGCCACGTCGTATCGAAAGAAGGAATCACTGTGGATCCAAGTAAAATTGCAGCTATTCAGAACTGGAAACAGCCTAGTACCCCCACTGAAGTCCGCAGTTTTCTCGGATTGGCTAGCTATTACCGGAAGTTCGTTAAAAACTTTTCAAAGATATCTGGTCATTTAACGAAGCTTACGAAGAAGCATTCTAAGTTCAAATGGACTCCAGAAAGTGAGGAGGCTTTCGAAGAGCTAAAGTTAAGACTAACGACCGCTCCAGTGTTAACCATCATAGATGGAAACCAGGATTTAAAGGTCTGGACTGATGCTTCTAGGGAAGGCCTTGGGGCAGTGTTAATGCAAAGAGGTCAAGTGATTGCTTATGCTAGCCGTCAACTGAAGCCGCACGAGAAAAACTATGTAACTCATGATCTTGAGTTATTGGCTATCATATTCTCTTTGAAAATCTGGAGACACTATCTTCTGGGTGAGAGATTTGAACTGTTTACAGATCACCAGTCGTTAAAGTATCTGTTCACTCAGAAGGACTTGAACTTGAGGCAGCAACGTTGGCTGGAGTTTCTTGCAGCATATGACTTTGAAATTATATATACTCTAGGAAAAGCCAATGTCGTGGCTGATGCGTTAAGCAGGAAGAATGAAATGATCGCCAGTTTTATTATCACGACTTCATTGCTAGATAAGATATCTGCTCTTCAGGAGGATGATCACTTCATTCAGAAGATCAGAGGGATAATTCAACAAGGCGAACCCTCGAGTTTTCAAGTAGACAATGAGGGGATTTTAAGGCTCAAAGGTCGAATCTTTGTCCCTAACATTCCTAAACTTCGAAAGGAAGTACTGGATGAATGCCACAAGTCAAAACTCAGTATCCATCCGGGAGTAAGCAAAATGTATAATGACATCAAACGCACTTTCTGGTGGAAGTCGATGAAAAGGGACATTTCTTTATATGTCAGCCGATGCCCTCCTTGCCAGCTAGTCAAGAGTGACCAACAGAAATTGGCTGGATTATTACAACCACTGGAAGTTCCTGGTTGGAAGTGGGAGCATATCTCCATGGATTTCATTGATGGTTTGCCCAGAACCAGAAAAGGTAATGACAGTATTTGGGTGATCGTAGATCGCTTCACGAAGACAGCCCATTTTATACCTGTCAGATCAAACAGAACTGCTCAGAGTCTGGCACAGATATACTTCAGGGAAATAGTTAGACTACATGGAGTGCCGCTCAGTATAGTAAGTGATAGAGATACAATACTCACTAGCAAATTCTGGGAAGCATTTCAAGTCGAGCTGGGAACGAAGTTGAACTTAAGCACCGCTTATCATCCTCAGACAGACGGTCAGACTGAGAGGGTGAATCGCATTTTAGAAGATCTATTGCGGGCTTGTGTTCTAGATTTCGGTGGATCATGGGAGACCATCTGCATTTGGCTGAATTCTCTTATAACAACAGCTACCAGGCGAGTCTGACAATGTCGCCATTCGAAGCATTGTACGGTAGACCGTGCCGATCTCCTGCTTGTTGGGTCGAGCCTGGAAATAGACTGGTGTTGGGTCCGGATATGATTCGAGAAGCTGCCGACAAAGTCGATTTTATTAAGAAGCGATTACTCGCCGCTCAAAGCCGACAAAAGAGCTATGCCGATAAAAGAAGAAGAGATATATCCTTTGAAGTTGGCGACTATGTATATTTGAAAGTATCGCCGATGAGAGGAGTTATCCGGTTCGGTAAAACTGGAAAATTAGCGCCCAAATTCATTGGTCCGTTTCCTATTCTGGAACGGATCGGAACTCTCGCTTATAGGGTCAAACTGCCTAGTTGGTTGCCTGAAATTCATGATGTATTTCACATATCTCAACTTCGAAAGCACGTTCATGATCCAGACTTGATCATGGAAGAAGCAGCTCAACATGACATTGAAATAACCCCAGAATTAGCTGTGAGAAGAGAGCCGCTAAAGATAATAGGCAAAGAAACTAAAGAGTCGAGGAACAAGAAGGTTCGCTTAGTCAAAGTGCAATGGAGTGGAGATCCGCGAGATTGTACTTGGGAAACGGAGGAGAGCATTCAGAAAGCTTATCCTAGATGCCGAGTAGATATCTCTGATTGACTCCGGTGCAAGGTACATTTACCATACTTTGCACTACCATTCAATTCTCTACTCTATTGTTATTTTCTTTTCATAGATGTGCACTTTTAATTATATAGTCTAAATGATTTTTTTTAAAAGGGTATAGGATTTGATTAGTATATTTTTGGAGGTTAAAAACAATTGGATTGGTTGTTGTGTTGTGGGATTGTAGATTTATCAAACCACTTTCGACTTTGTTCCTTTTCGGGGACGAAAAGTTTTAAGTGGGGGAGATTGTAACGACCCAGAAAATCTGAACCAATTTAAAATTTTTAAATTGGCTAAAATAATGGATTTTAAATATTTAAAATAAATATTTTAAATAATGGCGATGAAAACTGAGTTTGAATCGACATTTGAAAACGAATATAATTAATTATAATTATATATAGAATTGAAAATGGCGCGGTAGTTCGATAATTCGATTTCAAACTTCAATTGAATATACCGGGTGCAAAATAATCCGGATTTTAGTGAAACCAAAAACATTAGGATCTAATTGATGATATCTTTCCAACGAATCTGACAAATCGAAATTTGATAGCGGGAATCAAAAGATATGTCCAGTTGAAAATTCTGAATAGTCGCTATGGAATTCAGGCCCTTAAAAATGGACATTTTGCAAACGACCTCGGATTTCGACGAAACCACTTTTGTTGGGTCCGGGATGTGAAGTTATTGCTAGGTTTCAAATTTCATAATTTTTCAAATCAATATGTGAGCGTGGCAAAGGAAAACGCGTTTGACCAGTTTTAGTTGATTTTAATCGACTGGAAATTGGCCATTTTTCAAACGGTCTCAGAATTCGACGAAACTAGTTTTGTTAGGACCATATCGTCAATACGAAGCTAGAAAATATTTTTTGAGAATTTTTAGAGTTAGTATGTGCCCCCGGTAATTTAAAATGTACGTTTAAAATTCAATATAGTGATTTAAATGTAAATTCAACGGAAACTGATTGTAACGATCAAATCAGCTTGCGATACATATCCCATTGTGTTTGGAATGGGGGTAAAACGCTATGGACGACAGACGGTGGGTCTCGTTTCGAGGTCGTGGGTAAAAGTCAACTTTATGCAATTAAATTAATTAATAAAATAAAATAAAAATATATCTCCCTCCCTTTTCTCTTTCTAGCCCCCCCCCCCGATTTCATTAAACAGAAAAAAAAGAACCGCGACACGAAATCGCTCGGCCACCATCGTTGACCTCGACCCCCCCCCCCCCCCGGAGTTCACCGCCGTTGATCTCGCGCCACCCCACCCCTCGTTCACCAGCACCCCCTCCTCCATTCGAACCGCAGCTACCCAAAGACCCCCCCTTCTTCGAATTCAAACCCCTGCCGCACCTCCCTGAGCCACCGCACCCCCCCGAGCCACCTTCGTTTGCCTTCCCTTCCTCTCGGGTCCCACAGTGAAGCCCTGACCGCTGAGATGCGCTGACCTCCCTCCTCTCGACGAGAACGCCCCCTTCTTCAATCAAAAACTGTAAGTCTTTAATTACATTTTATTTAGAGATTTATTTTAATTTATTCAAAGTAGAAAATGTGATTTTTAACTTATGTATGTTACTTGTAAAATAATCATACTATGAAATAGCTTTTGATTCGATAAAGATTTTTAAAATAGAAAAAGATTTAAACTTTAAAAAGAAAAAGATTTGAACTTTAAAAAGAAAAAGATTTGAACTTGGATAGAAAAGATCAGATTTTTAGAATAGAATAGATCAGATCTTTAAAATAGAAAAGACGGAATTTTTATTAAGTAGAAGATGTAAGATATGATTTTTATATATTGAACATCGAAGTAAAAATTCGATTTTTATATATTGAATAGCAAAGTAAAAATTCGATTTTTATATATTGAATAGCAAAGTAAAAATTCGAGTTTTATATATTGAATAACAAAGTAAAAATTCGATTTTTATATATTGAATAGCATAGTAAAAATTCGATTTTTACATATGTAGAGAATACGGGCAACGAAAGCGACAAAAGGCGAGATTGGCGAAGATTTCTATAAAGGAAGAGTCGTAGTATTGGATAGCTATCGGTGAGAATTTCTAACTCTTCAATTTCTTTTTCTAGCTATATATATATGTGTTGGAATAAAAGTGAATTTCTATATATAAATATATATATATATACGCCCCTCGTCCACAAACCATGGACGATATTTATTGATTGAAATTGTTGTGAAAAATTGATTGATAGCGAATGATTGTTTGGGATTGTTTGTGGTTGATATTGATTGATTGAGGTTGAAAAATACCCGTTTGTGGTTGAGAAATATTTGGTTGAAACCACATAGGATTAGTTTGTGGAAATGAAATAAATATATACATGCCGCCTACGTGCGAACTAGATGCATGATCCCCATTGTCAAAAACCGCGAGGTTTTAAGGTAGAGCGAGGAGCCGTACTAGGGACGGTCCCGGTTTTAACTACCCTGCCGTTATGCTGCCGAAATTTTGAATAATATTCGTGTGTTTGAATTATTTTCATTTGCTTAAACTATATTTATCCATTGAATAGAAAACCTTCATGTGTTGAATTGATATTCATTCGTTGATTAGAAATTCATGTGTTGAATGGTATTCACGTTTTAAATATAAAAATCACATTTCTATCTATATATAGAAACTATAGAAAACCTTCATGTGTTGAATCGATATTCATTAGTTGAATTGAAATTCATGTGTTGAATGGTATTCATATTTTGAAATAAATTGTTTGATAATAAAAAAAATCACCTTATATCGACTATATGAACTGTGTAAAATAATCTCGTTTTGAAAGAAATTGTTTTATAAGAAAAATCCTATTTTTATCACCAATATGAAATATATCAAAATAATAGTGTTTTGAAATGAGTTGTTTTACAATAAAAATCACATTTTTATTGTATGCATGAATCGTTGAAATGTGAAGTGTTAAAAATAGCCACTTGTTCAAATAAACATATATGAGTTGAAATATTCATTATTAGCTAATGGTATGATTTGTACCTATGTATGTAACATTCGAATGAATGGTGTTTTTAAACCAAATAAAAATCAAATATGAAGTTGAATAGAAAATGATAAATGATAAGAACTGTATATATATATATGTACATCCATATTCATTGAACAGGTTATAGCAAAGGGGCTAGAGAAGAGGAATAAAATTTTGTGCCCGACAAATAGGTACACATTTACTGTTTTGTTTGGGTGATGATTTTATGAGCCTGTTGGCTAGCCGCTTGGCTTTTTCTTTTTCTTTTTGAGATTAGAAGGACCGGGAAAGCTATTTGTGATTTCCCGATGCTCCTGGTGCAGGGGAGGTTATGGCGAAATTTTCCAAAATTTTAAGGCGTTAGTGAAATATTTGAAGTGAAAACGATATTGAAATTGTTGAATGAACTATATTTATATATTTATATATTTATATAAATATAAATAAAATTAAAACGAAACGTGGCCGTGCAGTTCGCATTTTGAAACCGTGATTTCAAACAACTAGTACGGGGAATCCGACCATTGGATTTTCCCGAAACCGCAACCGTCGGGTTCGCCTTGGAAATATCTTTCCAACGGCACCAACTCTGTAAAAATCCAACGGTTGGATTGTCTGGAATGTTTAATTCAAATCTGAAGAAAAACAGCGCCAGAAGAGATTATATTTATATATATCTAAATATAATTATATATTTAATCGAATAACGATGCTGCAGTTCGTATTTTGAAATCGAAACTTCAAACGATTGTACCGGGAGATCCGACCGTCGGATTTTCCCGAAACTGGAACCGTTGGATTCGTTTTGAAAAGACCTTTCTAATGATGTAAATTTTGTGAAGATCCAACGGTTAGATTTTCAGATATGTGTAAATCAAATGTGAAGAAAAACAGCGCCACGGCCGCTTTATGGCCCGAAGCGTCGTTTTGAATAAATTAGCTATTTTAAAATAAATAAAAATAGCGATAAATAGTTATAAAATATCATAAGCGATATGGAATGGAAATAAACTGAATTTGTTCGATTTATGTGGCTTTTGATGGTTGACTGTGTTTGGTGTGAAAATTACATTAAAGAGCAAGATTGGTGTTGTCAAATAATTTAACCATTGAAATAAATTGATTTGAAATTGTAAATATACGTGAATTATTTGAAAAGGCCGAGTTAATTCTCATTTCAAATGATTGACCGACGATTGAAATTCGAAGATGAAGACGACGGTCGAAGACCGGAGATCTTCACCTCGTTTGGATGGTAACCGAGGTCCTGATTGGGAGGCATCCCGAAATATGGATAATGAGTGGTGATCGTCCAGACGTACGTGGTGATCGAAGGGTTTGCGAGGTATTTAGTGCCTCCGGTTTCGTTCAGACCCAGAACGGACTTGTTAATGGACTGTGTGTCTGACATTGGAGTTTATTCTGTGTTGATTGATTTCTGTTAAATATACATCTGTTTGGCGGCGGAGAATTTATTCTTTTGCTTAACGCCCTTCTCTGAAACGCACGAGCTCAGGGGTTGTATATCGATGGATATCAGTCGCATGGCATGAATTTCCTGTGTGGCATGCTAAGATGCAGTGATCAGGACCTCTGTTGAAAAGCAAAGTCTTGTGGTGATGACCAAAGCACCGCCAGTGTGGCGTAGCTTTGTGTATAACGTGAAATCGCGAGCCTCACACCCTGGTATGAACCAGAAACGGGAGAAGGACCTCAGGGGGGACGTGCGTTTTCTTTCTAGCTAGGGTGGTGTCAGTGACCTACCAGCCCTGACATTTATATACTTTTCACCTATGTGGTTGTTGCTGTTGCGAGGCGCCTCGGTTTGATCGGACGATCCGGGTCCGATGGAGTCATTCGTTGGCTCATTTACACCCCAAAGGGTGGAGAAACGCATTGTTCAGGCATTATAATCCACTTCGTGTGGACCGGCCCTGACGATCTAAGGTACGGTTGCGGCTGTGCCTGAGGGGCGGGCTAGAGCGTCTCGAATTCGGTAAGGACTATCTTTTTCCTTGGTTCATGACGGAAATCCAATTTCCAAATACGACATCGTGCGGTTTTGATTGTGTATATATATATATATGGCGACATGATATATGGTACCCATATCGTCTATGATTGATAGTTATGATTTGAAATTGTTTTCAAACATATAAACACTAGCAATAATATCAAATGCCTTTGTTTTATTCGTATCAAGCATATTTTAGCCGTTATAAGGTAAAACTCTATCCTCCGGTTTGCGTTGCATTGTGTGATGGGAACTGAGTCTTATAACGGTTTCATTTTTTTTATAAAAAGCATAGCGATGTTTAAAAGAAAGATTTGTTTTAAAGCACTGGCAATCCAATGGAGTAAACCCGTTCCACGAAAGTGGCATGGTCCTGTGATTAGCCATATTATATATGTGTTGAATGGATTTCTCATACCAGTCCCATGACTGACTCGTAGTTTGTTTCACTCTCAAACTCGGGTGCCCCTTTTTCTACACGGGCGGCCTTGTATTCAGGTTTAGCTGGTTCTTTCTGGATAGCTGGAGCTGAAGATGGATTCTATCATTTATCTCTTTTTATGTTGTTCAGCTCCTATTGTACATATTTTGTTTGTTTTCCGCTGTAGACATTTATGTATAGCTGAACTGTATTTGTACTAAGTAAGATCCTGTATACAGTGTAACTCTGATGATTACTTTTATCCAGTATATTCTATTGTTCATTATCTGGTGTAATTATTTAATTTTTTTCTGCTATTATCTGTTTCTATGTTATATTCCAAAGATAACCCTTGTTTCCGTTAGAACGGGATTTCGGGTCGTCTCAACTTTCTAGTTGTTATGAAAGTATGGAGTTTTCTGCTCAAATATGCTTCACTATTATTTCCTATTGTATACATTCTCTTATATTTTATCCTTGCGCTGTGAGTTATACGACAAGTTCCGATTGTGTTTCATACCTTGATTATCGTCCGTAGTTGCCTGACACATCTTTCAGCGCATTATTCCTCTTGTTAAGTGCAGGAGTTATGGGTGGTCGTCACAATTACTATTAGCTTCAAGCACAACAAACCAATTTCAACTTGTAGTATTCATCGATACGATTCCAACGGACCTTGTTTCGCTAGAATCTGGTTTTGCATGAGTATGAACAGTTTTTTATAAGAAATCGATCTATTTTGATGACGCTTAAACACTAATTACAAAATTTTAAACTAATTACCATATAAGTATCATTCAGCCACTAAATTCTCCTTCTCCCCTTGTTCTAAAACAAAACCTGACTCCAGTGTACTCCTCCTTCATAGCCGAAGATTTCCAAGCCCCAAGATCCTACCACATTATACTGTTCGACATACAGACTCCACCATTGAAATCCTCAACTTGACCTCTTCCACCCCATCACCAAGAACCCCGTCGTGCGCCATCCGTGCAATTTTCGTTCAGCAGCTTGAAACGCATGGCCAGGAAAATACCATCGACATTTTTTTGCATGAACCCTCACCAAACTCACCCAATCGAAGTGGCTCTCTCCCCTGAACACCCATGTACCATCAAACATGGCTAAAACCCATCACCTCCTCTTTCAAAACCAGCCCTAGATGGCAGCTTAAAAGTCGAGCTCTATAACATACGTTCGAGCTAACAGAAAAGTATACCAGCGTGAAGCCCCTAGTCACGCTAGTCCAACGAATCCAAAATTGCTCGAATTCGTCGATTGTTCAATTTTATATAAATTTTTAAATGAATTGAGGAGTGGTGGCTGTGTTTTTTCTTTAGGAAGAAAAGTCAACTAGGTTATGAGAGGACGACTAAGTTAATGATTATTTATAGGGAAAGGAATTTAGACATTATTTTATTATTATATCAGATTATATTCACGTGTATGTCTTCATTTTATAATTCATACTGTCACATATAAAATCCGATCATCGTGAAATTCGACAATCTACTGTGGTTTAACATTTCGGACTCAACAAAAAGTTTTCTCATTGAAATTCGAGGTCGTCTACATAAAAAAGCTATTTTTAATTTTAATTCATAAATCAATACACATTTATATTATGCACGCTCACATAACAATTCTGATTGAGACGAAACTTGAAATCTTACAATAATAACCATGATTGATTTTATAAAATTATTTCCGTTGAAATCTGAGGTTGTTTTGAAAAATGGCTATTTTCATGTGTTAAATTAAATTGATAAAATATAGATTGATTTCAAAATAATAAAATTCATTGAAAGTAAATTATTATCGTATATTGTAACACCCCGTAATTTTACAACAGGACATAAGAGATAATTAAAGAATAACTAATTATTAAATGAAGAATTAAATGAAACCGGTTACTCCATTGCGTTCGCCTCGGAATTCTGCTTGAGATAGAGTCTGAGTTTGCGTAAAACGGATACCGTATGAAGAAAATATGGACGAACGAAGTTAGGCAGAAAAACCAGAAGTCGACCAGAATGCACTGGCGCACTTCAAAAGTGCGCTAGTACGAAAATGCACTGGTGCACCTACCAAGTGCGCCCATACTGGTCCAACATAGAATTCTGGAGTGTTCTGTGATGATGTGTCTTCTTCTGAGTGGCCGGATGATGTGTATTTAAGCTGGGTGGTTCTGATGGACTCCTATTTCATCTAAGGGCTCTAAATAATCCTAGACATCTATATAAACATAGCTAAACCTTAACCCTAACATCATAACCCTAAAACTATGGTGCCGTCATGATGTTCGTCTACAAGTTAGCCTAAGCCCATTCATTCTCTCCAAACTAGAAAATCAAATCCAAACTAGTAATCGATTAAGAAGAACATCAAATCAATTCTAAATTAGAAGAACAAATAGTCTACTTCAAGGGAGAGCTATTCAGTTTCAGAATACAGATCCCAGAATTCAAGACCATTCTGTAATTTGTAAGTTCACGTTACTTTCAGAAATAAAAATTAATTGTGATTCTGACATCGTAATAAATATGAACTGAGATTATGCCTATTTCTATCTGTCTTTCTATATCCATTAGATCTATCTCATTGATAATATTATGTCCATTCTTTGCCTCTTCTTTCCTTCTTTCCTTTTTGTTTTATAGTCAGGCTACTGCGAGCCTGAGCCGGATCTCATAAGAGATGAACGTACATTGGAAATAAAATTGAGCATAAAATATGATTTGGACATGACCAACGCTAAAATTTGGGGAAAATACTAAATTGTGTATAATTGGGCATAATTGAGTTGTAACTTATTTGAGGACATAACACATGTTGTATTCAAAACATAAAGTGTATTGAACATATGACTTGAGATTTGAGACATAAAGTATTGGACATATGACTTGAGATTTGACGCATAAAACATATTGGGCATATAACTTGGGATTTGGGGCGTAAATTGAACTGTAAACATGTAAGTTCAAGTTATTTTCAGATTTAAACACCTAATAGTGATTTTGGCATATAATGAAATGGATCTAAGTCCATGCTTGATGATAAGACAAATCTTTTAGATTATTAATGATTTACATGCCTAGGAAGTTATTATTCAATTTTGCCTGTCTTTGTTGGACATCTGATATATAATCCTTCTAGGTTCATGATGTTATTTATATCAGATTTATATATCTATGAGGTTATTTCTATCAGTTTGTTTCAGATCTATCTTTGTTATACCCCAACTCTAATAGATCTGTAATCCTCTTGCATCCAAAATATTTGACAGAACTACTATTTTAATGCCTATTTTATACCTACTCTCATTTATGTTCCTCTTTCGTCCCCTTTATTTTATGAATCTAGATTAACCTCGAATCTGGACTGAAACTTATTATACGTGCGATTGGAATGCGGGGGTAATGGGGAATAGTCTATTTGGTAATGGTGGAACATAATTTTATAACTTATGATTTGGGGCATAATTTGTCTTTGTTGCGAACTTGGGGTAATTTGAAATATTAAATCTAGATTTATCCCAAACTGTAAATTGGAATATTAATCTAGATTAGGCATAACCATTGGTTAAGACGCCAAAGAATAATGTATATTGGGGTATTGGGGCGTGACTATTAGTATAAACTTGGGAAGATTAGGTGTAGCCTATTTTGAGTAATAACTCGAAATTAAATTTGGGAGCCATAACCTGCAATTAGTTTTGTTGGGCATAACTTGAGAATTGGAATATGACTGGTTAGGATAATTAGCATATAAATCTAGACTTGGACATTTATGGAAAATGTGGCATAATCTGAAATTGACAACAATTGTGAAAATTTTACATATAATCTATAAATATGTAAATTAGTGAAAAGATGAATATGCCTAACCCGAGGTTATATTGAGTTGTGGTGTAAAACTGCCCGGAACCGCCCAACACATCCAGTAACCACAACAACACCTATCTAATGTGAGAGGTTAGTGCATCATGCCCAACAAAGACCCGAGGTTAGATTGAGTTGTGGTGTAAAACTTCCCGGAACCGCCCGGCACATCCAGTAACCACAACAACACATATCTAATGTGAGAGGTTGGTGCATTAAGAAATCAATTAATGCTAATGAACAAGATGAATGAGTACGGCTAAGTAATGAGAAATACTTAACCAATATAACAAGATGGATGACTAGGGTTAAGTTAATAGGAAACACTTAACTGGTATATCATGATAAATGGAAAGGGTTAAGTTAACACTTAACTAATATAACTTGATTTGTGGTAGGGTTAAGTTGACACAAGAAGGCAACACTTAGCCAGAGTAACATGACAAGTAGGTGGGTTAAGTTAACTTGAATTGATTGATGACACTTAACCAATACAACATGATGAACACGTGGGGTTAAGTTAACAAGAAAACACTTAACCAATATAACTTGATGAACGAAAGGGGTTAAGTTAATAAGAAACACTTAACTAACATGACACGATGACTGGGTGGGTTAAGTTAACATGAATGGACAACACTTAACCAATATGACATAATGTGCGGGAGGGGTTAAGTACATATCAGGTTGCTGGGTAATATTAGGAAATATAGGCCCACAAACTTAACCGTTAGATAAACATGCTTGAATCGATGGAAAGGTTAAGTACATCTCGTGTAGGTGGGTAATATTAGTACATATAGGCCCACAAACTTAACCGCTAAGAAAACATGCTATAATTCGTGGCAGGGTTAAGTACATCTCGTGTAAGTGGGTAATATTTGTATATATAGGCCCACAAATGTAACCAGCAGGAAACCCTAGTAACGGGGATCCATTTCAGCAGTAACCCACATAGATGTATCATGGTACCCTAAAACTAGGCAGGGTGGGGAACGATTACTGGGCTGATTACAAGCGGACAAAATAGCGGCAGGGGGTATGTCAGTGTAGGTTCCGACAGATTACGGGCGTGCACGTACTCCAAAGTGGAAAAAAGCAGGCACTGGGTACCAGTAGTTATACACTGTGCATCTTGAATCGTGTCGGGTCGCTATCATATGGATTGATAAACCTTATGGTAGGAACAACACAGGTTATCTACACACAAGAGAGGGCCGATTGACACAGACACATGGAACATTTATGCAAGTAAGGAGCCGATTGATAGAGTAGTAAGGGTACATCTAACATGTTCATGGCAATTAGGCAGATTGAGGTGGAATCCTCACAATAGATGTATACCTAAAGGCTACCACAATTACGGGGATTGGGATCATGTTATCATATGATCATTTTATATAGATTACTAGTTGGGACACTAGTTAGGTGGTGCAGAGATATAAAAATCAGAATAACAGGGTAGTAGCGAAGCAGAGAAAGAGTAGAAGCGCATTCAGTTTATCTTTCCTTATCATACCTTATGCTTATCCTATGTTATCTTGTTATCCCTGTTATCATGGTGTTATCTTATATTCAGTTTATTCATGTCATGATACTTTTGCCTGTTTATATGCTGAAAGTCACTGGACTTATCGGACTTATGGCTAACCTAGTTTTGTTTCGCCTTTTTTCTTCCGTTTCCCCCATCCCTAGGTTCACAGGGAGGAAATATTACCACTTAGCTCAGTTTTCTTTCCAAGCTCGAAGATAGTCGATGTATTGCTTTGGACTCTCTCTTCCACTGTTATGGCTGGTTCATGCTTTATTGGGGAATATCATTTTTGTTTTTATGCTTTTTTTTACTTGGAAGTTTTTAAATCAAGACAGAAGTTGTATATATTACATTTAAGTATGATTGACAAAAAATTTTGTAAAAGCTTGATTGAATTAAGTTGTTTATAAAATGATTTTATTTTCCGCTGCTTTATTTGTCTATCTTGGAATTTATCTGCATCTTTTACCTAAAATGCTCCACCAAAGTTAAGGCATTCTCTTCGTGAGTGACCTTAACGGAGGTGAGGTGTTTCATATATATTCCAATAAAATTTTATATAGCTTCGAAATAAACTAATTCGGATTTTAAACTCAATATCCAAATTTCAGGTTAATTTAACATTTAAATTCTCACTTGAACATATTTCAAGTCATTAAATCTCAAAATTAATCATTTTAAATATATAAATTAATCAGATATTTCTATACAAAAATCCGGTTCGTAACCTTATACACCAAATCAATTTGCTTGTTCGCAAAACTCGTGTTCGCATAAATTATCCAAAACTATGATCAACCATAACACAATATATACTTTGTGTTCGCATAAATTATACTATTTGCAAACCCTATCATGCACCTATGTTCAATACTAACAAAATCATCCTAAACATACACAATAGGCTAAATTAGAAAAAAAAAATCAATTAGTAGTAATTTGACTATTATGATGACAATAATAATAATAATTAGCATGTAGTATGATAAAATAAGCATACGTTAGCAATTAGGAATCGAATATAACGAAAAGTTAGATCTAAATAAAAAAACCTAAATAAATAGGTTTTAGGCCATTAAAAACCTGATTTTGCAAGTGTGGAAGGGTGAAGAGGGGCTATAACAAATATTAGGTGGCGTCGAAGGTCATTTGCAAGGTGATTGGAGTGGGAAGTTGAGGAAGGAGGAGGGAGCAATATTTTTTTGTTACTTTTGGCTAGAAGGAGAAATGACAGTGCAGGTCATTGGTTTGAATCCTATACAGGGTATTTCCAACAGCATCCATCGGCCGCTGACGGTCTTTATTCTAACGCTTTCCAACGGCTTCAAACGATAAGTTTATTAAAAGATCAATTTTACCACGAAATCGACGAGTCGTTGCTTGCCATTGGAAATGCCTTTGGTGGCCGTTGGAAACAGCCCATGGCAATACATTGTAGCTATAGTAGTGGAAGGCCTATGATGTATCATGAATTACTGTCAACATAATAAAAGTAGGCCAAAAAAATAGAAAAATATGCAAATTATCTTTTCAATCCCTTTTATTTCAAATTTTCTAATTTTAAAATATAAAATATGATCAATCATTTATATCAAATTTATGTTATTTTCATTGTCAAAATGCAAATTTAACGTTGCATATTACAAATTCCGTAATGTTTATTATAGAAAACAAATAAAGGAAAATCAAAGTGTAATAGCTAGAACTAATACTAATAATTAATGCTAATCTTTCATTTTCTATATTTAAAATTCTAGAAAGGGTTCTAAATTGAAAATTTCCATGCTAATAAAGATAAATCATGAGGAATACACCCATGATTTCAAATATTAAATCGAATACCATGGATTCTCTTACTCATTGATAAATTGTTTAATATTTAATATTAACAATCAATATTTCATATTTAATAACGAATAGTTGATAGAAATTTATTTATTTTGGATAAAAAACCAAACATTCCACGTGGATAATTCGCCAAACAAACAAAAAATGCATGAAATACTAGAGTAATAATGCAAAAATACTATTAAAACAAATTGACATATTATAATTTTAAAAATAAAGTGGTTTCCAATTGGAAGTTAACTTTGTCTGTGCATCTAATATGATTGTGGATACATATCGAACTTATTAATAAAAACTTCATAATTTATAGATCATTATTGGTGACTACAATAAAATCATGCATGTTTCTGAAAAAAGAGCAGTAATGTTATTCCCTTTAAAAAGTTAAAATTTTTCTTTAATTTTGTTATAAAACGTGGTCTTTTTGAACTAATAATTGCTAGAAATAAATTCACTTAGAAATCATGAGAATTTAGGAATATTCATTATGAATTAGATAAAACTTGGGTTGACCAAAATTTTGTTTACTGTTTTCCTAATTTTTGTTCTTTAACTCTTGCTCAAACAATTAGTGGTCACACCACAATTCACTTAGAAATCACACCTTATTATAACTGAAGGGAACTTCGAGAATAAAAAAAGGTAGGAGTGTTACAAAATTCTGATACTAAAAAAACCATTCCATGCTCCTTAGTAATCCTTTTACAAGAGAGTTGTAACAATGCAAAATTTACGAATAGTTAATTAATATGATTGAATATTCAAAGTTAATATTATGAAAATATACTGTTACATGGTAATCAATAGAACTAATGAAAACATTTACAGTAATGATATAAAAAACAAATGTAGGAATTAAAAGATTAACGTTATTACCATAATATTAAAATATAATTAAATAATAAATTAAATAACAAAATAAGTTTATAGAATTGTTAGAATGTAGGTATAGAAGTAACACCATCACACTATGTCAATTTTCTGATCAACTTACATGTAAAGTTGGTAAAAATCAGAACTAATATGAAGAAGTTATAAAAGAAACAAGTTAATTATAAGTATAACTTGAAAATTAGTAAATAAATGGAAGAAAGAAGATAAAAGGAATTTTTATACAAATGACCAAATTTGATTAAGAAATCTTTTCCGTTGCATCCTTTGCAATTTTCTAGGTCATTTTCATGTATAACTTATCAAAATCCAAGTTCGTATGCAAGAGTTATCGAAGAAACAAGTTCAAAAAAACATATGGTGGGGTTTGACCAAAAGGGTGGGTAGGTCGACTAACACTAGTTTTCAGGAGAATTTAGTCCAAAAAAGCTACCAAAACATAATTTTTGAAGTATGGACTGATGTGACATTTTCCAAATTTAATAGTCTGAGACCCCTAGTCTAACCTATTAGTAGACCCTTAGACCTAGCTAATTCTTTGCAACACAATCTTTTCCCCCTCAAATTTTTTTCTTTTTGAGACGGATCTGGCCTAAATTTTTCTAGGGAAAGGATTTATAAAATAAATTATTTGCTGATAAAGTGAGCATAAAATATAGATCTATAATTAAAAAAGTGATTGAATTAAAATATGCAAATTAATCTAAATTTGCAATAAAATTATAACAAGGTTTGTAATTGGAAAAGACTAGTCGTATTTACAATAGTAGTATTATAATAGATTGTTTGTGCACATAAATAAATTGTAATGGATAGAGTGGTATTATGTAAAAACCCTCAACTTCACTGTTTAGGAAAGCACAGATAGTTCGAGAACAAGCCACAACATAGAACGCAGACGGAAGATCATTTCATTGTATATTACAACAATGCATCAGATTACAAGAATATACAGAGTATAAATGAATATACATTACACAGAAATATCAGAGATTTAAATTACATTTAAATACATAGCAGCGGAAAATAATACAATACACAACTAGAAGAGATATACGGATACAAAGCTTTCCGGATATCATTCCAGCTGTAAACCAGGATCCTGTGAATATAAATCTGCAAAACCAAAACTACTAGCAGGCCGTCTCAAAATAGGGGCACCCAGAGTTTAGGTTAAAACAATAAACTCCAGGTCAGTCATGGGACTGGTGTGAGAACTAAAACAGTTATTAATCTTTATTTTCAAAGTTAGGTAAATCAAGGGACCACGCCGTATAACACGGAACGGGTTTCCTCCCAAGAATACCAGTGCATAAAACAAACAGCGCAATACTAAATAAAGAAAAATGAAGCTGTTATAAGACCCAGGTCCTATCACACAATGCAACGCAAGCCGGGGGATAGGGTTTTCCCTTATAACAGCCAAAGAATGCTTGATACGTTTAAAACAAATCATTTGATACTATAATAAGTGTACAGTGTTTAAAACAATTTCAATCATAAATATCAATCATAGACGACATGGGTACCATATATCATGTCGCCATACTAGGCTCTACAATCAAAACCGCAAATGTCACGTATTTGGAAATTGGATTTCCGTCTATGAACCGAGGCAAAAGATAGTCCTCAACCGATTCGAGACAATCTAGCCCATGTCTCAGGATCAGAGCTCGAGTGACCCTTGGATCGTCAGGGCCGGTCCACCGATGTGGATTAAAATTCCTGAACACTGCGTTTCCCCGCCCTTTGGGGCGTAAGTGAGCCAATAAATGACTCCATCGGACCCGGATCGTCCGATCAAACCGGGGCGCCTCACAACAGCAACAACCACACCGGTGAAAAGTATATAAATGTCAGGGCTGGTAGGTCACTGACACCACCCTAGCTAGAAGGAAACGCATGCCCTCCCTGAGGTCCTCTCCTGTTTTTGGTTCACAACCGGGGTGTGAGGCTCGTGAATCAACGTTACACAAAGCTACGCCACAAAGGCCGTGCTTCGATCATCAACCACAAGACTCTGCTTTTCAACAGAAGCCTCGATCATTAGCCACTTAGGCATGCCACACAGGCAATTCACTCTATGCGTTTGATATCCATCAGTATATAACCTCTGAGCTCGTACGTCTCAGAGAACGGCATTAAGCAAGAGAATAAATTCTCCGCCGCCAAACAGATATATATTTAATAGAGGTCAATCACACAGACTAAAATCCAATGTCAGACACACAGTCCATTTACAAGTCCGTTCTGGGTCTGAACGAAACCGGAGGCACCTAGTACCCCGCATATCCATCGATCTCCAAGTATATCTGGACGATCACCAACTGTTTCCATCTTCTTGGGTGTACACCCCAATCAAGATCATCAGTAATCACCCAAACGACGTGAAGACCTCCGGTCTTCGACCATCATCTTCATCTTCGACTTATCGTCGCATCAGTTATTCAGAATGGGATAAACCCGGTCTTTCCAAATAACTCGTGTATATTTTAAATAAGTGTTACACAAACACAACATACGCCTCATTCCAATTTATCAGTCACTAACCGTAAATTAACAAGTGAATAATTCCCTAAACATTAACCCCGAAGGCCGAAACCAACATCAGATCAATTTCCAGAAAACCATTCTGCTTAGCTAACCGACAGTTAGTTTCTAAATTTCACATTCATGGGAAAGGTTCCCATTAATTTTATCAACGATAAATCATTAAAATTTATTCTTTAATCTACTTTTGAATATCAATTCAAACTAGTCGGGATTAGCGAACCTTACCGAAGTAATCATTTGTTTTAATTTCCGAATCCCAACCTATTCATCCCATGAAGTAAAACTGGTTATACTTCATATCTAACACCACGGTGTTATCGGTAAATTCAATTACCATTTCACGTTCAAATCTAATTAAAGATTTAACTATCGCCTGGAGCAAAACTGGTGATACTCCATCCTCGATCATTTCAATCTAATTAAAGATTCATTAAAACTTCACTTAGTTTTAATCCTAACGGGGTTAAAGAATCAGTGTCATTTAAAAACACTGTTCACGATAAACCCCAAGATCACATTCCATTAATTATTGGGTTAAAGAACAAGTGTTATTTAAAACACTGCTCACGATAAACCCAAAAATCAATTCGAATTCAATTCCAATTAAATATTATTTAATTGGTACACTTCATTAAATCTAAATAAAAAGATTTAATCTTTTCTCAACTGGGTTCAAGAACAGTGTTAATGAAGACACCATTCACGACAAACCCAAATCACATTTGATATTAAATACAAGGCTCTGAATAGAAAATATATCGGCTTATATTCAATATCAAATTCTACGACCAACAGATATCGTATTGGAAATAACGATATATAAATATCTTTCAAATTTCCATAACAACATCTATATAATCACGAAATCCAACATCGAAATATTCCGAAGACAATTTCGATTCAAATCCATTCCAATGCAATTATTGGAAATTCTAGTTATTTTCAAAACCATTTCAAATCCAATTTATTTATTTGAAAATAAATAGAATTTTAATCCTAGTTCAAAACTAGTTCATTTCGATAAAAATCTATTTTTATCTTTTCAAATATGGAGTTTTTCATCCCAATTTTTCCCAAATCATTTCTTATGATTTTACACAAATTATTATTATTTTTAATGATTATATCAAGGCCCGTACAGTCGATTTCCATCAACGTCCATCGAACTGCACTTACAGCGACCTTTTTCAAATTTGATTTGGACGTATCTCCGAATCCAACAGTTAGATTTTAAATTTCTAATATTCGTTAGAAAGCTCTTTTCGATACGAACCCAACATTTCCGGTTTTAGGAGAATCCGACGGTCGGATCTCCCGTAATGTCCGTTTGAAAGAAATTGTCGAAATTCACGAACTGTCGCGGCGCGGCGCGTTCTATTTAGGCCATTATATTATATATATAATATATACTTCGTCGATTTCAATTCAACACGTGCTTTATAAATCGTTTTAAATTCATTTTCAAAACGATTTCAACTTCATATTTAATTTCAAATCAAAATTGAATATTCCAATATAAATTCGTTTTAAATTCATTTCAAATCGATTTCAATTCAAATTCAATTCATTTTAAATTCAATTTAAAACGATTTCAATTCTATTTCAATTCTATTCGAATTCATTTCAAAATGATTTCAATTCTATTTCGATTCTATTCGAATTCATTTCAAAACGATTTCAATTCTATTTCGATTCTATTCGAATTCATTTCAAAACGATTTCAATTCTATTTCGATTCTATTCGAATTCATTTCAAAACGATTTCAATTCTATTTCGTTTTTATTCAATTCCCATTCGAATTCATTTCTATACAGTTTCAGTTCGAATTCATTTCTATTCAATTTCAATTCGAATTCGTGTCTATTCAATTTCAGTTCGAATTCATTTCTATTCACTTTCAATTCTTTTCAAGATATCAGATTTTGAAATCACTTTCGATATTCGTTATAAATGAATAAAGTCGATATAAATATCGTTCACGTCAAAATGGCGTCAATCTAATCAACACGGCTTCATATATTTCTATTTTCAAATATTCTATTTCAAATATTTCTATTTCGAAACTGGAATGAGGCCCAATCAATTACCATATAATGTTAATTATATGGATTTTCTACAACACATGTATACAATAACAACGATGAATAATCAGCCATCATCCAAAGGGCATTCTACACTGTATAAGCATCAAATATAAATATCCAACGCTTATAACAGCCTGTCAATCAATCGATCGACATACAACTAAACAATCGGGATTAGTGTACGTCAAATATCATCCCAATACCCGTGTGGGGTTTCAAGCAATCCAACACAGATTTTTATTTGTGCAGTTGGGCGATGTGTAAAATTTATCGTCCCAATCAATGTCCTTCAAATAGGTGTACATAAACAAACCGTCCGGTTTGTAAATGAATATTTATTTATTCACATTCACGTTAAAAATTATATTTTTAACGATCAAACTATTTTATTCAACCTATGAATATTCTATTCGGTTCATTTATTAAATAAAATGATATCTTTATTTTTCTAACTTATTTTTAGAAAATTTCGGAGGCATAACGGCACGATACTAGGAACGGGACAAGGCCTAGCCTTATCCCCGGTCTAGTGAAGGCCCACGCCATTCACACATCAATCACATCAATTTCATTTCACCAAACAATTCAATTCCAAACCAAATAATCTAACCAACTACACAACCAAACAATTAAACAAACAAGCCATCCATGGTCTGTGGATGACGGGTGTCGGGTGCTGCTAAGCACCGTCTGCATCCTAGTATATATATAACTAGAAAAAGAAATTGAAGAGTGAGAAGTTCTCACCGATAGCTATCCCAACTTCACGACACTTCATTTATAGAAATCTTTGCCGTTCTCGCCTCTTGTCACTTTTCACTGCCCGTATTCTCTACATATATAAAAATCACATTTTTACTTCGCTATTCAATATATAAAAATCAAATTTTTACTTCGCTATTCAATATATAAAAATCGAATTTTTACTTCGCTATTCAATATATAAAAATCGAATTTTTACTTCGCTATTCAATATATAAAAATCGAATTTTTACTATGCTATTCAATATATAAAAATCGAATTTTTACTATGCTATTCAATATATAAAAATCGAATTTTTACTTCGCTATATAATATAAAAATTATATTTTTCTACTTCATATATAAAGATCGAGTTTTTATTTCATCTCTATAAAAATTTACATTTTTATTTCAACATATATATAATAAAAATCAGATTTTTATTTCGCTACATATGTAAAGATAATATTTTTATATTCTCTATTATATAAAAATCATATCTTTATTCTTCACCTATAATAAAAATCATATTTTTATATTCTCCATTATATTTTCAAAATTGATGTCTTTATATTTTCAAATCAAGATTGCTTGCATTTTCGAATCAATGACAATTTCAGTTTTTTTTCTTTTTAACAATGTAAAAATCAGTTTTTTAAACAAGCAAATAACATCATTTTTAACAAGCAAATAATATAATTTTTAACAAGCAAATAATATCATTTTTAATCCTATTTGAATTCATAGTAAAACTGAAAATAAGTTGTTTACCTTGTTTTCATCGCAGGGGAGGGTTTACTCCCGGCTAGAACCGGAGGTGGTTGGGGATCGATCAGCAGGCGGAGGGTTGGTGGCTGTCGTCTTGGGGGGGGGGTGCGGTTTGGATCCACGCTGGCTCGAGGTTCTCGCGGGAGGAGGCAAGGAGCAGGGAAGAGGGGGCGTAGGAGGAGGATCGGACGGACGCGAGGCGTCTGGGCGGTGCTAGGTGGAGCGGTTGACGGAGAGGCGATGGCCGATGTGGGTGGCGGCTTCGATGGGAGGCGGCGGGGTCTGGGGCTCACGCGATTTTTTTTTCTCAGATCTGAAATAACGTGGGAGGGAGGGAGATAAAGTAGGGGGCTAATATATAAAATTTAATTTAATTATTATTTTCTTATTTTCTTCTTTATAAGGTTGACTTTTCATTTGAACTCGAAATCAAGTCCAACGACTGTCGTCCCTAACTAATTACCCCCATTCCGAACACAATGGGATATGCTGCGTAAGCCAATTCGGCCGTTACGACCAGTTTTCGTCAAAATCAACATATAACTCTATATATTGAATTTGAACGCACATTTCAATTTACTGGGACCACATACTAACTAGAAAAATTCCAAAAAAATATTTTCTAGCTTCGTATTGACGATTCGGTCCTAACAAAACTAGTTTCGTCTAATTCTGAGACCGTTTGAAAAATGGCCAATTTCCAGTCGATTAAAATCAACTGAAAATGGTCAAATGCGTTTTCCTTCGCCACACTCACATATTGAATCGAAAAATTATGAAATTTGAAACCTAGCAATAACTTTACATCACGGATCCAACAAAAGTGGTTTCGTCGAAATCCGAGGTCGTTTGCAAAATTTCCATTTTTAAGGGCATGAATTCCATAACGACTATTCAGAATTTTCAACTGGACATATCTTTTGATCCCCGCTATGAAATTTCAATTTTTCGGATTCATTGGAAAGATATTCCCAATTAGATCCTAATGTTTTTGGTTTCACTAAAATCCGGATTGTTTTGCACCCGGTATGTTCAATTGAAGTTTGAAATCGAATTATCGAACTACCGCGCCATTTTCCATTCTATTTATAATTATATATAATTATTTATATTCTAACGACGGTGTATATAATATATACGTTCTAAATATATTCAAAATAAATTTCTCGTCGCTATTATTTAAAATAATTCATTTTAAATAATCAAAATTTGCCAAAATTGCCAAAATAAAAATTTTAAACTGGCCCAGATTTTCGGGTTGTTACAATCTCCCCCACTTAAAACTTTTCATCCCCGAAAAGGAACAAAGTCGAAAGTGGTTTGATCAATCAACTCTACGTTCGATCTGTCTTCCATTCTCCAACTTTTCAGTTTCTGAGAAATTTCAAATTCTTCAAAAATTTGGCTAACACCCTAAATTTTCGAAAAATTTCGCCATAACCTCCCCTGCACCGGGAGCCACGGGAAAATCCCGAAATTGCCATACAGGCCTTCTGATCTCAAAAAGAAAAAGAAAAAGCCAAGCGGCTAGCCAATAGGCTCATAAAATCATCATCACCCAAACAAAACAGTAAATTATAGTAAACATGTACCTATTTGTCGGGCAAACAAATTTTATTCTCTACTCTAACCTCCTTGCTATGACCTGTTCAATGTAAGTACATATATATGCAAGCAAATGCGACCAATTTTCAATACAATTCACTATTTGATACAATTAGGCGTAATGGTTCAAAATTATCAAACAAATAAACAAACAACACAAACATCAATCCATTAGTTGATTAGCTTTTGAAATTCATAACTTTGATACATAGTCAAAAATCAGATTTTTGATGCCAAATCACAACAATAGGTCCTATCTAATTTTGGTTCTCACACCAGTCAATAGGAAATATATAGAAAGTCCACCTTCGTCACACGAACAAAAATTCTAATGATGGAGCTCCATCATCAAAATCATCTCCGGGCGATTAGAGTGTAATTCTATATCTATCCAGTATATTAAAACTTCAAATACACGTTTGCAAGGCGTATATGCAAAATCTTTATATACTGGACTGTCCAAATCAATACAAATAAATAATCAAATACGAATAATTGATTTAAATTTTCAAAACAAAATTTGTTTTCATTTTAAAAATATACTTTTCACACTCGTTCTAGGATACTACTGATCCTATCTCTAACGAGTCATTCTAATTGGATTTTACTAATCCAATATCTGATGAATTCTTTCGTATGGTTCTAATGTGCCTTGTTCTCTGACCTTTGTAAACCAAAGCTCTGATACCAACTGTAAAAACCCGCAACTTCCCCGTTTAGGAAAGCGCGGATAGTACGAGAACAAGCCACAACATAGAACGCAAACGGAAGAACATTTCATTGTATATTACAACAATGCATCAGATTACAAGAATATATAGAGTATAAATGAATACACATTACACAGAAATATCAGAGATTTAAATTACATTTAAATACATAGCAGCGGAAAATAATACAATACACAAATAGAAGAGATATACGGATACAAAGCTTTCCGGATATCATTCCAGCTGTAAACCAGGATCCTGTGAATATAAATCTGCAAAACCAAAACTACTAGCTGCCCGTGTCAAAATAGGGGCACCCAGAGTTTAGGTTAAAACAATAAACTCCAGGTCAATCATGGGACTGGTGTGAGAACTAAAACAGTTATTAATCTTTATTTTCAAAGTTAGGTAAATCAAGGGACTACGCCGTATAACACGGAACGGGTTTCCTCCCAAGAATACCAGTGCATAAAACAAACAGCGCAATGCTAAATAAAGAAAAATGAAGCTGTTATAAGACCCAGGTCCTATCACACAATGCAACGCAAGCCGGGGGATAGGGTTTTCCCTTATAACAGCCAAAGAATGCTTGATACGTTTAAAACAAATCATTTGATACTATAATAAGTGTACAGTGTTTAAAACAATTTCAATCATAAATATCAATCATGGGTACCATATATCATGTCGCCATACTAGGCTCTACAATCAAAACCGCAAATGTCACGTATTTGGAAATTGGATTTCCGTCTATGAACCGAGGCAAAAGATAGTTCTCAACCGATTCGAGACAATCTAGCCCATGTCTCAGGATCAGAGCTCGAGTGACCCTTGGATCGTCAGGGCCGGTCCACCGATGTGGATTAAAATTCCTGAACACTGCGTTTCACCGCCCTTTGGGGCGTAAGTGAGCCAATAAATGACTCCATCGGACCCGGATCGTCCGATCAAACCGAGGCGCCTCACAACAGCAACAACCACACAGGTGAAAAGTATATAAATGTCAGGGCTGGTAGGTCACTGACACCACCCTAGCTAGAAGGAAACGCATGCCCTCCCTGAGGTCCTCTCCCGTTTTTGGTTCACAATCGGGGTGTGAGGCTCGCGAATCAACGTTACACAAAGCTAGGCCACAAAGGCCGTGCTTCAATCATCAACCACAAGACTCTGCTTTTCAACAGAAGCCTCGATCATTAGCCACTTAGGCATGCCACACAGGCAATTCACTCTATGCGTTTGATATCCATTAGTATATAACCTCTGAGCTCGTGCGTCTCAGAGAAGGGCGTTAAGCAAGAGAATAAATTCTCCGCCGCCAAACAGATATATATTTAATAGAGGTCAATCACACAGACTAAAATCCAATGTCAGACACACAGTCAATTTACAAGTCCGGTCTGGGTCTGAACGAAACCGGAGGCACCTAGTACCCCGCATATCCATCGATCTCCAAGTACGTCTGGACGATCACCAACTGTTTCCATCTTCTTGGGTGTACACCCCAATCAAGATCATCAGTAATCACCCAAACGACGTGAAGACCTCCGGTCTTCGACCATCGTCTTCATCTTCGACTTATCGTCGCATCAGTTATTCAGAATGGGATAAACCCGGTCTTTCCAAATAACTCGTGTATATTTTAAATAAGTGTTACACAAACACAACATACGCCTCATTCCAATTTATCAGTCACTAACCGTAAATTAACAAGTGAATAATTCCCCAAACATTAACCCCGAAGGCCGAAACCAACATCAGATCAATATTCAGAAAACCATTCTGCTTAGCTAACCGACAGTTAGTTTCTAAATTTCACATTCATGGGAAAGGTTCCCATTAATTTTATCAACGATAAATCATTCAAATTTATTCTTTAATCTACTTTTGAATATCAATTCAAACTAGTCGGGATTAGCGAACCTTACCGAAGTAATCATTTGTTTTAATTTCCCAATCCCAACCTATTCATCCCATGAAGTAAAACTGGTTATACTTCATATCTAACACCACGGTGTTATCGGTAAATTCAATTACCATTTCACGTTCAAATCTAATTAAAGATTTAACTATCGCCTGGAGCAAAACTGGTGATACTCCATCCTCGATCATTTCAATCTAATTAAAGATTCATTAAAACTTCACTTAGTTTTAATCCTAACAGGGTTAAAGAATCAGTGTCATTTAATAACACTGTTCACGATAAACCCCAAGATCACATTCCATTAATTATCGGGTTAAAGAACAAGTGTTATTTAAAACACTACTCACGATAAACCCAAAAATCAATTCGAATTCAATTCCAATTAAATATTATTTAATTGGTACACTTCATTAAATCTAAATAAAAAGATTTAATCTTTTCTCAACTGGGTTCAAGAACAGTGTTAATGAAGACACCATTCACGATAAACCCAAATCACATTTGATATTAAATACAAGGCTCTGAATAGAAAATATATCGGCTTATATTCAATATCAAATTCTACGACCAACAGATATCGTATTGGAAATAACGATATATAAATATCTTTCAAATTTCCATAACAACATCTGTATAATCACGAAATCCAACATCGAAATATTCCGAAGACAATTTCGATTCAAATCCATTCCAATGCAATTATTGGAAATTCTGGTTATTTTCAAAACCATTTCAAATCCAATTTATTTATTTGAAAATAAATAGAATTTTAATCCTAGTTCAAAACTAGTTCATTTCGATAAAAATCTATTTTTATCTTTTCAAATATGGAGTTTTTCATCCCAATTTTTCCCAAATCATTTCTTATGATTTTACACAAATTATTATTATTTTTAATGATTATATCAAGGCCCGTACAGTCGATTTCCATCAACGGCCATCGAACTGCACTTACAGCGACCTTTTTCAAATTTGATTTGGACGTATCTCCGAATCCAACCGTTAGATTTTAAATTTCTAATATTCGTTAGAAAGCTCTTTTCGATACGAACCCAACATTTCCGGTTTTAGGATAATCCAACGGTCGGATCTCCCGTAATGTCCGTTTAAAATAAATGGTCGAAATTCACGAACTACCGCGGCGCGGCGCGTTCTATTCAGGCCATTATATTATATATATATAATATATACTTCGTCGATTTCAATTCAAAACGTGCTTTATAAATCGTTTTAAATTCATTTTCAAAACGGTTTCAACTTCATATTTAATTTCAAATCAAAATTGAATATTCCAATATAAATTCGTTTTAAATTCATTTCAAATCAATTTCAATTCAAATTCAATTCGTTTTAAATTCAATTTAAAACGCTTTCAATTCTATTTCAATTCTATTCGAATTCATTTCAAAACGATTACAATTCTATTTCGATTCTATTCGAATTCATTTCAAAACGATTTCAATTCTATTTCGATTCTATTCGAATTCATTTCAAAACAATTTCAATTCTATTTCGATTCTATTCGAATTCATTTCAAAACGATTTCAATTCTATTTCGTTTTTATTCAATTCCCATTCGAATTCATTTCTATACAGTTTTAGTTCGAATTCATTTCTATTCAATTTCAATTCGAATTCGTGTCTATTCAATTTCAGTTCGAATTCATTTCTATTCACTTTCAATTCTTTTCAAGATATCAGATTTTGAAATCACTTTCGATATTCGTTATAAATGAATAAAGTCGATATAAATATCGTTCACGTCAAAATGGCGTCAATCTAATCAACACGGCTTCATATATTTCTATTTTCAAATATTCTATTTCAAATATTTCTATTTCGAAACTGGAATGAGGCCCAATCAATTACCATATAATGTTAATTATATGGATTTTCTACAACACATGTATACAATAACAACGATGAATAATCAGCCATCATCCAAAGTGCATTCTACACTGTATAAGCATCAAATATAAATATCCAACGCTTATAACAACCTGTCAATCAATCGATCGACATACAACTAAACAATCGGGATTAGTGTACGTCAAATATCATCCCAATACCCGTGTGGGGTTTCAAGCAATCCAACACAGATTTTTATTTGTGCAGTTGGGCGATGTGTAAAATTTATCGTCCCAATCAATGTCCTTCAAATAGGTGTACATAAACAAACCGTCCGGTTTGTAAATGAATATTTATTTATTCACATTCACGTTAAAAAAAATATTTTTAACGATCAAACTATTTTATTCAACCTATGAATATTCTATTCGGTTCATTTATTAAATAAAATGATATCTTTATTTTTCTAACTTATTTTTAGAAAATTTCGGCGGCATAACGGCACGATACTAGGAACGGGACAAGGCCTAGCCTTATCCCCGGTCTAGTGAAGGCCCACGCCATTCACACATCAATCACATCAATTTCATTTCACCAAATAATTCAATTCCAAACCAAATAATCTAACCAACTACACAACCAAACAATTAAACAAACAAGCCATCCATGGTCTGTGGATGACGGGTGTCGGGTGCTGCTAAGCACCGTCTGCATCCTAGTATATATATAACTAGAAAAAGAAATTGAAGAGTGAGAAGTTCTCACCGATAGCTATCCCAACTTCACGACACTTCATTTATAGAAATCTTCGCCGTTCTCGCCTCTTGTCACTTTTCACTGCCCGTATTCTCTACATATATAAAAATCACATTTTTACTTCGCTATTCAATATATAAAAATCGAATTTTTACTTCGCTATTCAATATATAAAAATCGAATTTTTACTTCGCTATTCAATATATAAAAATCGAATTTTTACTTCGCTATTCAATATATAAAAATCGAATTTTTACTATGCTATTCAATATATAAAAATCGAATTTTTCCTATGCTATTCAATATATAAAAATCGAATTTTTACTTCGCTATATAATATAAAAATTATATTTTTCTACTTCATGTATAAAGATCGAGTTTTTATTTCATCTCTATAAAAATTTACATTTTTATTTCAACATATATATAATAAAAATCAGATTTTTTGTTTCGCTACATATGTAAAGATAATATTTTTATATTCTCTATTATATAAAAATCATATCTTTATTCTTCACCTATAATAAAAATCGTATTTTTATATTCTCCATTATATTTTCAAAATTGATGTCTTTATATTTTCAAATCAAGATTGCTTACATTTTCGAATCAATGACAATTTCAGTTTTTTTTTTCTTTTTAACAATGTAAAAATCAGTTTTTTAAACAAGCAAATAACATCATTTTTAACAAGCAAATAATATCATTTTTAACAAGCAAATAATATCATTTTTAATCTTATTTGAATTCATAGTAAAACAGAAAATAAGTTGTTTACCTTGTTTTCATCGCAGGGGAGGGTTTATTGCTGGCTAGAACCGGAGGTGGTTGGGGATCGATCAATAGGCGGAGGGGTGGTGGCTGTCGTCTTGTGGGGGGGTGCGGTTTGGATCCACGCTGGCTCGAGGTTCTCGCGGGAGGAGGCAAGGAGCAGGGAAGAGGGGGCGTAGGAGGAGGATCGGACGGGGGAGAGGCGTCTGGGCGGCGCTAGGTGGAGCGGTTGACGGAGAGGCGATGGCCGATGTGGGTGGCGGCTTCGATGGGAGGCGGCGGGGTCTGGGGTTCACACGATTTTTTTTTCTCAGATCTGAAATAACGTGGGAGGGAGGGAGATAAAGTAGGGGGGCTAATATATAAAATTTAATTTAATTATTATTTTCTTATTTTCTTCTTTATAAGGTTGACTTTTCATTTGAACTCGAAACCAAGTCCAACGACTATCGTCCCTAGCTAATTACCCCCATTTCGAACACAATGGGATATGCTGCGTAAGCCAATTCGGCCGTTACGACCAGTTTTCATCAAAATCAACATATAACTCTATATATTGAATTTGAACGCACATTTCAATTTACCGGGGCCACATACTAACTAGAAAAATTCCAAAAAAATATTTTCTAGCTTCGTATTGACGATGCGGTCCTAACAAAACTAGTTTCGTCAAATTCTAAGACCGTTTGAAAAATGGCCAATTTCCAGTCGATTAAAATCAACTGAAAATGGTCAAACGCGTTTTCCTTCGCCACACTCACATATTGAATCGAAAAATTATGAAATTTGAAACCTAGCAATAACTTTACATCACGGATCCAACAAAAGTGGTTTCGTCGAAACCCGAGGTCGTTTGCAAAATTTCCATTTTTAAGGTCATGAATTCCATAGCGACTATTCAGAATTTTCAACTGGACATATTTTTTGATCTCCGCTATGAAATTTCAATTTTTCGGATTCGTTGGAAAGATATTCCCAATTAGATCCTAATGTTTTTGGTTTCACTAAAATCCGGATTGTTTTGCACCCGGTATGTTCAATTGAAGTTTGAAATCGAATTATCGAACTACCGCGCCATTTTCCATTCTATTTATAATTATATATAATTATTTATATTCTAACGACAGCGTATATAATATATACGTTCTAAATATATTCAAAATAAATTTCTCGTCGCTATTATTTAAAATAATTCATTTTAAATAATCAAAATTTGCCAAAATTGCCAAAATAAAAATTTTAAACTGGCCCAGATTTTCGGGTTGTTACATATTTTTTGTATATATCATTACGACATGAGGGTTATAATAGAAAGGAAAAAATGGAAACGACTTATTGTAGATAAAAACATAGATCATAGGTTAAGTTTAATAAGCATATACTAGTTATGGCTTGTTACGACATCACAGTGTTGATTAAGATAAATAAGTGATAAATGAGTAAGACCTAGATCAAGGAGATTTAATCAGAAGCGTAACTTAGAATATTTGTTTGTTAGATCCATACCAGCAGCATTCCCTTTCAGGTTCATCACTGATGGTTTCACAATAGGTTGGGGGTGGAGATTTGGCATGCTTATACTGATTTGGGTAAACTAGTGACCAATAGAAACAGGGGTGTGTGTGTGGGTGCATTCTGGCGGACCAACGAGATTGCGAGTGCACCAACTAGAGAAGATAAGTCACTACTACATACGAAAACGATTAGTTATGTCTTTACTGATTGATTTGGGTTGGATAAAGCCCAACATCCATAGTGATATAAGTTACCATGCAAGATGGTAGATTAGTAGGTTAAAGCCGATCATTAAGTAGTATTAGGAAACTATCCTAGTCATGCTTATTGTGTTTAGTGATTACGAATGTGCAAAAAATCGAACAAATCTTTGCTTGTGCAGTTCAAGTATATTTCCTTGTACATCATTCTAGTATGTTTATCTTTTGTAGTTGTATACGGACACCTACCATATCTGACACTGAAAGTATTACTGAGTCTATTTCTCTTTATTACTCATTGATGCTAGTCATTACATCATTCACCAAATTTTATGTATGATCCACTCCCCTTTCTTGCTTTTTCTTTCGCTCATTAGGCTCATAGGGCAGAGATTGTAGATATGAGCAACTTGGGAGGATTGCTATCAAATATCCTATTTTCTTTCTATTTGGTAATATCTTATTTTTCATGGCTTAGATTTGTATCGGAGAAGGAAAATGTTTTATTGTATACTCTCGTTTTTGAGATTATGTAAGACATATTATTTGTATTTAATCTTATTTTGTGTAAAATATTATTTTAAGAATAATAACTTGTCTGAAAAATAAATGTTTCCATTGTTTTGTTTTATGTCTTATGAACCTTAGTCTCTGTGATTAGTTTCTTTGTACCTACAACATTCTACATTCCTTAATATGACCATTTTATGGAATACTAAGCGGTGCCAGCTGTTTCATTTGGTGTCAGAGCCTAAGGTTACAAGGTTCCTAAAAATTTGTTTTAAAGTAAAGTATTTTTCCAAAGAAAAATTAGATGTTCAACACAAAACATATTTTATGAAAATAGAAGTTTTACAAAAATACCCTTAAGTCCATCTCCTTTCCTTGTACTATTCTCTCCTTTCTTTATTGAGTTATCTATACAATTTCCTAACTAAGCTTACTTACGTATGTTGAGACCTTAAATCTTTATAGGTTGAAGATTAGATTTATGGATAAAGTCGTTTAGTTCATTATTTGTGAGAATTAGAACTAGGAGAGAAACTTTGCTACTTGGCAAATGTTAAGTGGGACCAAGTATGGATAAGATAACCTAAGAGGCCAAAGATAGCGAGATGACCTCAGAGTATTGTCATATGGATTCCATAAGATATTATCAGTTTAAAAATATAAATAGTTGATGGGGGTATTATGTTGAGAGTATTATAGGAATATGTTGATCAACGGGATCAAGTAATGAAAATGGGAAGCGTTTGGTGAAAGAGGTGTTATCTGTCTCTAGTTCTTTCTTGGTTTCCAATTTTATCTGATATAGGAGCATTTTATTCCTTTATCTTTGATTCCCTAGTTGGGGGGATGACTATGTAGGGCCATAGCCATGCCAATGCAAGATGGACCATGTAAAGTATATGTATTGTAGGCCTAATGATGTTGTCCTTTATAGATGTAGTAAATCACCATTCCATATAGAGTGTGCATTAGTGGCACTAGTTGATTGTTTGCACTTTGACACTTTTCTAAACCCGATAGTAGTATCTTGGATCTATAGGATGATCAGCGTAATTATTTATGATAAGTCGGGGTTTGAGACCAGAATTCTGGATATAGAGGGATGCTCAGGGCATTTTTGAATATGGGTTGGTTTTGAGTCTAGATATGTTAGCCAAATAATTGGTTATCCCAGATTTTGACATTATTAGTAGAGTTTGACTGGGATGCTTATGTTTTATATTTTGAGGCCGGAAAAATATTAAGGATGGACTATTTAGCCAAGTATTGGGCTATTATGACTACATGAGGAGAGTTGATGGGCTAGGATATGCAGCGTATGAACTCTTCAGATTACTTGGACCCGAGGAGTCAGTCGTGTTGAGTTTCCTAATTCTCTTAATGCATCTGTAGGCGATATCCATTCAGTTTCGGTTGTGCTAGATTTTCTGAAAATTAAAAGAGGTTAAAATGCTATCTCCTAGATGTGACACCTCACATCCGTTAATGTCACTCATTAAGAGAATGCATTAAATTTCACGAAGTGTTATAGGTAAACATAAATAGAAACATTACAAGACAAATTTAAAATAGCAGTGGAATTTAAATTTTTGTTAATACAGAAAACATAACATCGTGGTTCAAAACATCATAAGTCAGAAATTACATAAACCCAGTACATCATCTTAAAATTTCTTCCTTGTACTTAAAACATTAGAGTACAATAATAAAAGAAGCATAATTCCCCAAACAAAAACATAGCCATAATAGAAAGGATAAGAGCTCGAGCAATACATCTAAGAAGCTCCAAGCAGAATGAAAGCAGAATCCTGGTCAAGCTTGAGTATTCCCACCCTGAGAACCTGTAGGAGAACGGAAGAGAAAGAAGAGGAAACAAAATGGGTCAGACATAAAGTCTGACGAGTCCAGTTACTTTTAGCATATAAATAAGTAAAAGTATCATGACAGGCATATGAAATGGATAAGAGAGACAACATCATAATAGGCAGGTATAACAAGGTAAACAGGACAAACATGATAGAGTATATCGTGCTTCTCTAATGATTTCTTTGCACCATTACTAGTGTCTTATTAACAAGATGATCCCCAACATGTACGAAATGGAAGACTTAGGTGTACTTCCAGTGAGAGGTTTTCACCCTATACAATCAACAGGAAGTCCAACATACTGGAGTTACCCCTAAGAGAATTAATGGGCACCCCAACATACCAGAGTCCAGATGAACCCTACTTACTACCCTAATTTATCGACTCCCTACTCCATAGATACCCTGTGCGGCCCCATAGTAGGGTGTATCACTCCTTAAAGTGGCAACCCTTCATTTTCAGGATGTGCATAACCATATCTATAGGTGTCACGACATCTGAACCTCCTCTGCCGGACCTATGCACGCACATGACCCCGTCGGAATGCGCCGCCCACACCGTTCCCCACGTTTGGTTCTCCTACAATCAGCCCAGTAAGCATGCCCTGACTACGACCTAGTTCGGAGTACTCGTTTGATACATATATATGGGTTACTGACTGAAATGGGTCCCACACAAGATGATACAAGCTTCCCCCTACACTTGCATCCCCACTAGGTTTTCCAGAGGTTATGCCATACCAGAGTAAAAGATTGCATAACCCCACAGATTAAGTTTGTGGGCCTATGTATATAAATATTACCCACCCACCCAAGATTTACTTAACCCATCCACTTTTTCAAACAAGTTTAATTAAGCCCTACTCAAGTTATATGTTCATACAATCCCTATGGATTCAACTAGGTTAAGTATTCCAATTCATTACCATATTCTTTAATGGTTATAATGTGCTAGACCTCCCACATTAAGCCTACCACTTTTGGATGTTGTATATGTCGGTTGGTTCCGGGCAGACTTCTTCCATAAGTCAGACTTAACCTCGTGTCATAGCACGTCTTGTGTTTATGCACTTAGACCCCTCACATTAGATTCACCACTTGTGGTCGCTGGATATGCCGGTCGATTCCGGGCAGACTTCCATAACACGTGTAATCTAACCTCATATCTAAGCATAATTATAGTTTCTAATTACTGTAATTCTAGGCATTTCCATTATTAACCAATTGTTCCTATGTCGTTATAGTTTTCATGCCCCTTTCCCAAGTTATGTTCATAATGAACCGTATGCCCCAAATTAAGAGGTTTTAATCACAAGTTGATTTATGCCCTAAATTCATGTTCATATATTTCATTCAAGTTATTCCCAAATTTCCAATTACAAGTTACGCCCAAAATTTAATGGTTTCCCCTCATTCCCAATTTAACGTGTTTGCATATTTTGAAAATATACGTGTGTACTTGCCAAGTATAATACACAAGGATCGTGTAATATGACGAACAATAGTCAAGTATGAAGTAATAGATAATCCCAGAACTGTATAATAGTAAATGCAGTAAAAATAGAAAAATCACACCAAGGATTTTTATACTGGTTCGGAGCACCGTCCTACGTCCAGTCCTAGACTTCTATCTGGATTTTCACTAACCAACAACCTCACTTCACCCGGAGGAACATGTATACAACACCCGAGCAGTCGAACGGGATTTCACGCCTCTATCAACATGAGGACATCACAACTTGCCTCTTACAACACGGAGGACTTCAAACAAGACGTGTAGACTTGTAATTTGACGATGTGTGTTCTAAATAACACGAATTTGTCAATTCTTGTACAACCTTCCTATAATCTTATCCTCAAATAGAATTTGTGTTTGTGAAGATTTAGAAGATGATATCGTGTTTGAATCAAAAGAATAATATATAAATTCTAGGATTCAAGAACGGTATTGTGAAGAAAATGAGCGTTTGAGTGTTTTGAAATTGCAATAGTGAGATTAACAATAAAGAGAATAGATAGAAAGAATTTGTTATTTGACTTGATGATTTCAAAGTGTACTTATAGAAGATAAGTAGTTGTAACCTTTGGTAAAGAGTCATAAATAATAGAAATGATCATTGATGAAAGGAAAGAGAAGCAACTCATGGAGGAATGGAAGTGACTATTCAAAAAGTTGCTTCTGTTTAAGAAAACGGTCGACATGTCAAAATGGACCAGTGGACTGGAATTTAAATATATACACGTTATATGTATATGTGTGTATGTTCATTGTGCAAACTTGGTAAAAACGGTCGACCGGTCTGTTTTGGGCGGTCGACCGGTATAGCCCAGTTTGCACAATTTATGTGCATACATATACATAAATATATATATATATATATATATATATATTGATTATTTGAGGATAGATTTTAATAGAAATGAACACTAGTACCACACAAAATAATCAAACTCTAATGACCAATACCATATGAAGCTCCTTATCTTCTTAAATCAATGAACGTTGTCTTTTTGTCAATCATCGCACATTACTTTGGCATAAATCAAAATTCCTTGAGTCAACATTCTTCCCCTTTTTGATTGATGACAATATATTTCTAAATCTCCCCCGTATATAATCACCCCCTGAATTTGTGCCTGTATAATAACTATTGTACATGCATATAATGTTAGTACCATACTTACCATACTTCTTCCCCTTTGTCATCGACAAAAAGGAATGAAATAAGTAGATAAACAATGTAAATGATATAAGTAGAGATTAAAATACCATACATACATAACATAAAGCTTAGTGTACGAACATCAATAGGACTAAGTTCAAAATAAAACATCGGCACCATTTAGGTAAAAGTGTCGGATTAAGTCTAGAAAATAACAAAAGCATAAGTTCATAAAACGATAAAAGAAACAAGTTACTCGGATTCTGTTTCCTCGCCTTCTTCTTCTTCTTCTACATCTACCATTTGAGATTTGCCACGATCTCGTCCATGACTAGTGTCAGAGTTAGTGCCCTCCTCTAAAGATGTCCAAGTAAAGGATGGAGGAGCTGGACGTTTGCCGGGGACCTGTGCTTGCATGGAAGAAGAGGAAGCTCCACAAGATATTGCCTCCCATATAGACAAGAAAAACGACTTAAGTTTATTAAAGCGCTTATCCATCTTTGTGTCCATATGCTTAAGTCGAGCTTCAAGTAGGAATTGATTTTGAGCGAGAGTTTCAAGACTCTCTTTGGTGGAGGAAGTCGAGCGTAGAAGTTTCACGTCTTCGGTTTTTGGACGAGAAGGTTGAGAGGAGGTTCCTTGGTGGCCTTATTCTTTCCATTGTTCGAAAGGAATGATGTTAAAATATGGTTCAGGAAGTTTCATACGCTTGATGGAAGCTTTGTTTATGCATTTTGGTCTTGAAATAGATGACTTGGGTGGATTGATGCCGCAGTCAATTAAGAGTCGCATGATGTATTCATTGACTTGTAAGATTTCATCAAAGATCATGTGAATCCAGTTTATTTGAATTCCCCCATAAATAGCATACAAAGCTTTGAAATTTTCTTTGTAAACAACGTCGAAATTTCCAATCCGAGGTAAAAGAGAATGCATCAAGGTATAGTGAAGAACTCTAGTCGTAGGACGTAAATTTATCGATTTGGAGCTGTCCTTATCATCCTCAATAAAATCATGACTTATTTGATTTCGAACATGAATAGTACAAAACGTACTTGAAATTTTTTTGCCTCTGAAATCCGAACCAAGAACTTTTGCCATCCTATCGCAAGAAATAAAAACTTGTTGCCCACACACAACGGACCAAAGACAGTAAGTAGGATTTTCCGGTTTGTATATGTCAAGATTAAGGTTAGCGTAGAAAAGGTTGATCATAATATGATTAATTTTAACATTATTACGATCAAAATCAAGTAGAGATTCAATATGAGCATTTCTAGCTAATTGTTGAACCTTGTAGTTTAAGAAATCACCGAATTTGATATACGAATCGGGATGAATTGTGTAACCCTTCATTTGATTCCCTCTCATGATAGCAACGGGATCAACAAGCCATTTTTTGATCGAACTATCTATTGGTTAGAGTTCAGAAGAAGAGGTAGAAGCTTTCTTCATCTTCTTTTGTGGAGGTGCCATGAAATTGATTTGGAAAAAGGAAAATTTGAGGTAGAAAATTGAGTTCTAGGGCTAGTGACGTTTTGGAGTTTGAAAAGGTAAAGGTAAAAATGAAGAGATGGGTTGGAAAAATGACCGTATGGATGTTGTTATTAAAAAAAACCTTCAGACGAAAACCGGTCGACTGGTAAATTATCAACGGTCGACCGTTTTTAACCCAAGAGCAAAACGGTCGACCAGTGGTATTTGTCCAGTCGACTGGTTCTGGAATTTTTTAAAAAAACAGTATTATATAGGACTGGTCAACTGGTTAGAAATGGTCGGTCGACCGTTTTGCCGTTTTTAACCCGAGAGCAAAACAGTCGACTGGTCCATTTCAAACGGTCGACTGGTGTTCCAGATGATTGTTTTTCTTGATTTTTGCTCTTCTTTCTGGTTTTGAATGGTCTGAACTTTTTCTACTTCAAATGGTCTTAAATATTATTGAAATCATTTCAAAAAACAAAGTACATATAAGCATAGAAAAGACTGAAATACAAGCATAATATTTATGAAAAACAAAAATTAGTGAGATGTTCCAGAATTATGCTCGGTTAAGTCTTCCTTAACCTCGTTGATTTGAGGTGTCCATGGCGACCATTTCACACCTTCATTACGAATGTAGTTACGATCCCAGGAGTTTGGACTCCTCGAGCAAGAAGGAGCACATGGCATAGGTTCGTGAACTCCATGTTTGTCCATGTTACAGAAAAATGAAGCCATGCGTTCTAAGAGAGATAAACTATCGGAAGTAAGTTTTTCTCATAATGGAGTTGTCGCTGGAGATCCATTTTATGTTTCTGGTACTCATTTATCTTTTCTCTAGTTCATGGGGAGCAAACCAATGCTTTCTTTGAACGTTTAGAATCTGGTGTATTTCCGGGGCTATGAATACATTTTGGTCTACTTTTCGGTGTTTCTAGAGAATAGTATTCCTTCGGTTCAGAACTGGTGACCGAAACGTGTGACCTCTGTGCACATTCGTCGCAGATATGAGCCATTTTGAAACATTTGAACTAGGTTAAGAATAATATAGATTCTGAGTAAGGATATTCAAAAAGGAGAATAAGTGATACACATATATATAGGTTTGTCTATATATAAAGCAGTGGTTAAAAGGGTTCAAGGAAAAATATACCGTAGAAAAAATGGATAGTTCATAATTTCTTACTAAAAATAGTGATAGCGACTTAATAGCTAAAATATTAAAAGTAAAAAGCACCGGTTAAGAAAAGAACTTGAAAATTCATATGTATATAACTTAAGAATTTACACATCAAGTTCAGTTCTAGAGATTATTCCAAGCTCTCTACGTAAAGAAATAAAACCTTATTCGAGTAGAGGCGTAGTAAAAATATCCGCTAGTTGATGTTCAGTCTGCACATATTCAAGACATATGTTTCCTTTTTCAATATTATCTCTCAAGAAATGATGTCGAATATTAATATGCTTTGTTTGAGAATGATTTACTGGATTTTTTGATAAGTTAATTGCACTTGTATAATCATAGTATATAATGGAGTTTGATAAATGAATATCAAAATCACGAAGTGTTTGTTGCATATATTGTACTTGAGTACAAGCAAGAGCTGCAGATACATACTCAGCTTCACATATCGATAGTGAAATGCAATTTTGTTTCTTACTAAACCAAGAGATAAGTGATTTTCCAATATAATGGAACGTACCACTTGTACTCTTTCTATCCGTACGAGAGCCTCCGAAATTAGCATCACTATAGGATACTAATTCAAATGGACAATCTTTTGGGTAGAAAAGACCAAAGTCTTTGGTATTCTTAAGATAACGTATTATACATTTTACTGCTCGTAAATGTGATCCTTTAGGATTTGCTTGAAATCATGCACATAGACAAACACTCATCATTATATAGGGACGAATTGCGGTAAGATAAATAAGAGAACCAATCATGCTTCAATATAACTTCTGGTCCACATTCTTACCATATTCATCTTTTTCAAGATATGTAGTTGTACTCATAGGAGTAGGTTTACCAGATGTATTTTCCAAACCGAAGCGTTTGATAAGATTTCCATAGTATTTTTCTTGATTAATAAAAATACCGTTAGAAAGTTGTTTGATTTGAAGACCAAGAAAAAAAGATAGTTCTCCCATATGAGACATTTCAAATTGTTTGGTCATAATATTCGCAAACTCTTTGCAGAGTTTATCATTTGTTGAACCAAAGATAATATCGTCTACATATATCTGGATAACCAATATATCTTTTCGAGAATGTTTAATGAATAAAGTTTGATCGACTTTACCAATTTGAAATTCTGAATCAGTAAGGTAGCTGCGTAATCGTTCATACCAAGCACGAGGTGCTTGTTTTAAACCATACAAAGCCTTCTTAAGTTTATATACATAATCAGGATGTTTTTCATGTACGAACAAGGGAGGTTGTTCGACATATACATTCTCTTTGATAAATCCATTTAAAAAAGCACTTTTGACTTCCATTTGATAGAGTTTGAAATTATGATGACAAGTAAAGGATAACAAGATTCTGATAGCTTCTAGTCGTGAACTGGTGCAAAAGTTTCTTCGTAATCAATACCTCCTTCCTAATTATATCCTTATGCTACAAATCTTGCTTTATTTCTGGTAATATTTCCTTGTTCATCGGCCTTATTCTTATAGACCAATTTTGTACCAATAACCGACTGATCAGTTGGTCTTGGAACAGGTTCATAGACATCATTGCGCTTGAACTGATTTAGTTCTTCCTGCATGGCAATGATCCAATAATCATCAGTAGCAGCTTCTTTTGGATTCTTAGGTTCGATATTTAATGAAACGCAACATGACCCATTTGGTTGAGTTGACTCCTTGTTTTAATTTGTGATGTTACTTCTCGAATTACATTTTGAACCGGATGATCTCTTAGTATCCTAGGAGGAGATCATAATCTTGGTGGAGAAGGTATTACTACTGGTTGAGGAATATTTTCAATAATTTTGAGTCAGAATCAGCATTTGTGACGATTGGATTTTCAGTGACTATAATATCGTCATCATCTGTTATATTATGAGATGGCTCACAGAATTCATCAAATGAAACATGAAGTGATTCTTCAATAGTTTTAGTTCTTTTATTAAATATATGATAGGCCTTGCTTCGTTCTGAATATCCGACAAATATACCTTCATCGGATTTTGGATCAAATTTTCCGAGATGGTCTTTCGTATTTAAAATAAAGCACTTATAACCAAAAACTTTGAAGTGTGAGATACTTGGCTTTCTTTGATTAAATAACTCATAAGATGTATTCCTAGTGAGAGGTCGAATGGATACATGATTCAAAACATAACACGCAGTAGCAATAGCTTCTGCCCAAAAATGTTTTGGTAAAGTGGATCCATTTAATAATGTTATTGCACATTCTTTTAAAGTCTGATTTTTCCGTTCTACAACTCCGTTTTGTTGGGGAGTTCTAAAAAATTATGATATATACCTTTCTGTGTACAAAAATGTTCAAAATTATTATTTTTGAATTCTCCTCCATGATCACTTCTTATATTCTTAACCTTAAGCCCTTTTGATTTTTGAATTCTCTTGACAAAAGATTTGAAATGATCGAAAGTGTCACTTTTGCTTTTGAAGAAAATCGCCTAAGTATAACGAGAGAAATCATCAACAATTACAAACACATATCTACTATGATTTATCAACTGAACCTGTGTTGGTTCGAATAAATCCATATGTAGTAGTTCAAGTGGTTGTAATGTTGATATGACTTTCTTGGATTTAAATGATGATTTAGTCAATTTTCCTAATTTACATGCATCACAAATGTTGTCAATCGTAAAGCTCATTTTGGGTAGTCCTCTAATTAGATCATTTTTGGCTAGCTTGTCAATAGTTCTGAAGTTTATATGACAGAAGCGTTTGTGCCATAGCCATGGATCATTATCTTTTGCTACAAGACACATATATGAATTATGATTGACATTCATATTCAGAATATAAATATTTATATCTCTATATCCTTCGAAAACTAACTTATGATCTTTATCTAAGATACTACACTTGTTATCAGAAAAGGAAACGATAAAGCCCTTGTCACATAATTGACTAATACTATGCAAATTGTGTTTCAAATTTTTAACTAGCATGACGTTAGTAATAAGAGGTAAGTTAGATGTACCGGAATTGCTCACATTGCCTTTGCCAATGATATAGCCTTTTGAATTATCTCCAAAAGTGACGGAGCCACCATCTGAATAAGTAATATTTGTTAGTAAGCTCTTGTCTCCAGTCATATGCTTCGAGCAACCACTGTCCAATATCCACTTTCCTCTTTTCTTTAATGGGACCTGCAAAAAATAAAATTAAGTTCTTGGTACCCACCTTTTTATAGGGTCCTAAGATTTAGGTCTTAGGAGTCCAAACCCATATGGGTCCAGTATCCCTTTTATATACATAGTTAGAATTATAATGCACAGTATTCAAAAAATGCTGAATATATTTGTTCCTAATCAAATTATTATTTGCTTTAGGAACCCATATCTTGAAAGATTTGACAATTTTCTTTTGAAACTTCACAACTAGTTTTGGTTTGGAATATAACAAACTAAGATTTTTCTTATCTTTATTTTGTTTTTTGTTTTTCCTTCTGAAAACAATATGCTTCTGAGTTTCTTGTTTCTTATATCCCAAGCCATTTTTATTTGAAGCAGATTGTGAACTTTCAATAATCTTTGTTAAATTTTCTCGACCTTTATTGAAGTTAGAAACATTTTGAGTAATATTATCTACCTTAGTTTGTAAACTAGCTTTTTCTCAGTCCAGAATTTTGACTTTTGCCTTAAGCTCATGATTTTCAATAGTGAGAGCATCATTTTTCTCTTTTTGAGTTACAATTTCTTGACTCAAAAGAAATAATTGAGAATCAATATTAGATGATGATTCTTGAACTTTTTCAAGTTCTCCTTCTAATATTTTCTTCTCATCTTTTAGCATATATCGTTCAAATTCTGCTCTACTTAAATCTGCTTTGGCTTCTTTCCATAGACGTTTCATATTTCTAAATTTAACTATCAATTCAGCATTAATATCAAGAACTTCATCAAAAGTAGGAATTTGTACCTCATCCTCTGTTGCTATGAAATAAACATTTGCTTGTTCATCTTCTGAATCACTTTCACTTTCTGATGAAGTAGAGTTTGAATCATCCCATGTAACTGAGAAAGCTAGTTTCTTTGATTTGTCCTTCTTGTGTTTGAATTTGTCATTTTCTGACTTTTTCTTTTGTTCTAGACAATCTTTGTGCATGTGTCCCTTTTTGTGACAATTGAAACACTCTATTGCTGATGATGAAGGTCTATTTGAACCAGATTTCCGTTTGTTATATCAGCTAGCTTTTCGTTGTTTCAAAAATTTCTTGAAACCTTTTGCCATAAAAGCTAAGTCTCCGTCTTTTGATTCTGATTCATCTTCAACTTTTCCGACATGAAATGTTACATTTTTCTTTTCGTCTTTCTGTTCCTTTCTATCATGCAAATTAGCTTCATATGACATTAGATTTCCTATCAATTCATCTAGTTTCATGACGGAAAGGTCATTAGCTTCTTCAATTGCTAACACTTTTCCTTCCTATTCACTAGTCAGAGAATGTAGGACTGTTGAGACAACATCAAAATCTGAATATTTTTGTCCTAAGCCAATAAGTGCATGATGAATAGTTTGAAATCTTGAATTCATATCATTGATTGTCTCATTCGGTTTCATTTTGAAATTTTGGAACTGACTTTTCAGCATGGCTATTTTGGCTTGTTTAACCTTGTTAGTACCTTCATGAGTTATTTTTAGCGTTTGCCAAATTTGATAAGCAGTGGTGCGGATACTAACATGGTTATATTCATTTTTGTCTAATGCACAAAACAACATATTTATTGCTTTTGCATTTACGGCTGCTGCCGTTTTCTCAGTCGGTGTCCATTCTGAATACTCAGTTGTTGGATTCACTATTTCTTTTAGTGTAGCATTCCAGGCATCATAGCTATTTGACTGCATGTAAAATGACATTCGTGTTGCCTAATAGCTATAATTAAGGCCATTGAAGAATGAAGGTCTTTGTGTTGATTGACCTTCCGTGTAAGTGGTGTTTTGAGTGCTAGAACTTGGGTTATTTGCCATATTGCAAGAATATATCAAATAACTGTGTTACGGTTATAAGATGACCGTGCTCTGATACCAAATGAAAATATACGTGTGTACTTGCCAAGTATAATACACAAGGATCGTGTAATATGACGAACAATAGCCAAGTATGAAGTAATAGATAATCACAAAACTGTATAATAGTAAATGCAGTAAAAATAGATAAATCACACCAGAGATTTTAATACTGGTTCGGAGCACAGTCCTACGTCGAGTCCCAGACTTCTATCTGGATTTTCACTAATCAACAACCTCACTTCACCTAGAGGAACAAGTATACAACACCCAAGCAAACGAACGGGATTTCACGCCTCTATTAACATGAGGACTTCACAACTTGCCTCTTACAACATGGAGGACTTCAAACAAGACGAGTAGCCTTGTAATTTGACAATGTGTGTTCTAAATAACACGAATTTGTCAATTCTTGTACAACCTTCCTATAATCTTATCCTCAAATAGAATTTGTGTTTGTGAAGATTTGGAAGATGATATCATGTTTGATTCAAAAGAATAATATATAAATTCTAGGATTCAAGAACGATATTGTGAAGAAAATGAGTGTTTGAGTGCTTTGAAATTGGAATAGTAAAATTTAACAATAAAGAGAATAGATAAAAAGAATTTGTTATTTGATTTGATGATTTCAAAGTGTTTATATAGAAGATAAGTAGTTGTAACCTTTGGTAAAGAGTCACAATTAATAGAAATGATCATTGATGAAAGGATGGAGAAGCAACTCATGGAGGAATGGAAGTGACTATTCAAAAAGTTGCTTCTGTTTAAAAAAACGGTCGATAGGTCAAAATGGACCAGTAGACTAGAATTTAAATATATATGTGTTATATGTATATGTGTGTATGTTCATTGTGCAAACTGGGTAAAAACGGTCGACCGGTATAGCCCAGTTTGCGCAATTTATATGCATACATATACATGAGTGTATATATATATATATTGATTATTTGAGGATAGGTTTTAACAGAAATGAACACTAGTACCACACAAAATAATCAAATTCTAATGACCAATACCATATGCAGCTCCTTATCTTCTTAAATCAATGAAAGTTGTCTTTTTGTCGATCATCGCACATTACTTTGGCATAAATCAAAATTCCTTGAGTCAACATTTTTCAGCGGTATGCCTAGACTCGAAGGTAGCCTGGATATATAAAAATAGAAAGGGAAAAGACGAAGGGGAGAGGAGAGAAATGATCATCCTAATAAGTTTGACATATAATGGCAGAAATAGGCGTAAACATATAGTGGAATAGTGACAAGATAGACATATAGGAACAGATCTGATGAACATGTGACAATAGAACTTATTCTAACATAATGGGGACATCTTAAAATTCATGATGAGATCTAAACAATGAACTATATATCCAACTTATAATAAATCTGATTTAACCACAAAACAAAATAGGAACAGGCATGAGGGTATATAAACAGTGAATCAGATCTATAAACAGTAGTAGATCTGACATGATAAATAGGTATAGGTTTAGATCTAGTTCAATAGTCATGTCAGAATAACTTAGATAAACAGGCTATGGCAGACCTGATATGATTCAAATAGTCATAGGCATAGATCCAAATTATAGTCATGTCAAGTTTTACTTTTTAAATATTTAGATCTGAAATTAACATAGACTCACCGTGATTGGATCTAGAAAAATAGAAGAAAGAATCGCTGATGTTGAATCACAGATCTAAACTCTAGTTGATTGCTAAAGAAGAAAAGGCCGCAGAGGCAGCATCTAGTTCTCCATTATTTTTGGTGTGGAAAAACAAGAGTAATGAGGCCATATATATAGACGTATGAAACCCTAAATCTGCCCAGATCTGCCGCAAAGGGTTGACCCCCCTTATGGGGTCGACCCATGGGTTGACACCCCCTTATGGGGTCGAAACCCCCTTATGGGGTCGAAACCCCCTTATGGAGTCGACATCCCTAGGCGGGAATTTTCCCACTCCCCAAAAAGCTCGATTTTGAACTGATTTTGCTTGTTATGTATACATATAATCCTCTTGTGCGTATATAAACTTCAAACCTTAGTAGCATCTTCATACAGTGTCTGTTTTATGCAAACCAGATGTCTGTTTTGACCAGAATTCCGAAATGAATGCAATAGCGCAACCCATTTCCCTTAATTCTGAATATTAAATTAATTATTCTTTAATTTATCATCTTTTAGTGTTGTTAAAATATGGGGTGTTACATTCTCCCCTACTCAAAGGATTTCATCCCTGAAATCTCCAAGTTAAGAAGAATGTATATCCTAACATCCACATCCATCTACTCATCCACCAATCACAGGCATCCATTGTCCTTAAAAGATTTCTAGTGCTTATATGACATATGCAAAGGTGCGTGTATATGACCCAATACTAATGCGAAGATCAGGCGGTCTACTGATTTAGTCGACCTCCTTAATGCAATGTATGTTAGTGCCATGAATGCAACATGTATGCAAATATTCCTATTATAATGTGTAAGTTCTATATGTGTGCACAATCATCCGTCCAAATGCAATATCCATATGATGATGCACCTACTTTCATCCACTAAAAGTAGAAAAATGCACAACATCCATATGAAGTATGAGAGTGATTGAGCCGACCTAGTGCCTAATGTGTGTGTATATGCATCCACAAGCAACCACTGGCGACCACTTGCATCCACTTGTATCCATCAAATATAACATGTCTCAAGCACATGTTTACATCCATGTGTTTCCTACCTAAAGGTTAAAGATTTTGATCAATAGAATATACTCAAGTGATAGAAACAATCATGAAAAAATGCTTTGGAAATGAGTACGAAGCACGAATCTTGCCTTCGGTCTCCCAAGTTGCATCTTCTGGGTTAACTCCCCACTGAACCTTCATTAACTTGACTTCTCGGTTGTGTAGCTTCTCAACTTCTGATCCAAAAATATGGGTAGGAGCTCACCTAACTGTCGCCACCTCTACTTCTTCCAATATACTCGGCTCAACTACTTCTACATTATCATGCAAGCACTTCCACAAATGAGAAACATGGAAAACATCATAAACATCAGACAGTCTCTCTGGTAGCTTTACTCTATAGGCCATTTGGCCAATCCTTTCTGTTATGGGAAATGGCCCTACGAATCTTGGTGCCAATTTCCCTACAGATCCAAAGCGAACCACATTTCTCAAAGGTGACACCTTGATGAAAACCATGTATCCCACCTCAATCTTAATGCCAGTCCTTCTCTTGTCTGCATAGGACTTCTACCCATCCTAAGCTGTCTTCATTCGTCTGCAGATAAGATCAATCTTTTCAGACGTCCCTCTAACCATATTCGGCCCAGGTAGAAGCCTTTCTGTGGATTCCCACCAAAAAGTTGGTGATCTACAGGGTCGTCCGTACAATGCTTTGAAGGGTGCCATGCCAATACTAGCTTGGTAACTGTTGTTGTAGGCGAACTCCACTAAAGGAAGGTTCTCTTTCCAAGTCCCTCCAAAGTCTAGGATACACAGTCTTAAAAGATTCTCAAGAACTGTGTTAAAACTTTTTTTTGTCCAACGGTCTGTGGGTGATAAGCAGTGCTCAAACAGAACTGTGTACCTAATGCTTCTTGCAAGCTCCTCCAAAATTCACTAGTGAAAATGGGGTCACGATCACTTACGATGCTGGAAGGTACTCCATGAAGACAGACTATCTCACGAACGTAAACTGCTGCCAACCATGATGCCATCCTCTTTCTCTTAACTGGAATGTAATGAGCGCTCTTATTAAGTATATCTACTACAACCCAAGTACCAGTATTTCCTTTCTTTGATCTAGGAAAATTATCTATGAAATCCATAGAGACGCTCTCCCACTTCCACTGTGGGACCTACAAAGGATGAAGTAAACCACCGGGCTTCTTTTACTCAACTTTAACTTGTTGGCAAATCAAACATTGAGAAACAAACTCCGCCACATGTTTCTTCATCCCAGCCCAAAAGAAAACCCTCTTCATATCCCTATACATCTTGTTGCCACCTGGATGAATAGTCATCTTAGAATGATGGGCTTCCTCTAGGACTATCTTCAAAAGACTCCCAGTTTGGGGAACACAAAGCCTTCCATCTCGTTGCAACCACCCTCTTTCGTCCGTAGAATATCTACTGAGGTAACTAGAAGTCTCCCCTTTAGTAAGCCTATCCAAGATGTCTGAAATCTGTGGATCCTCTCGCCGCAAAGCTCCAATCCGATCCATAAGAGTAGGTCGCACCTTCAGTGATGCAAATAAGCGAAGAAAAAACTCAGTGGAGGGTCTAAAGTCAAAAGTCGATATAAACTCCAAGCTTTTCCTTTCCACAAACAGAGGATTTAAGTCCATCCTCTTCCTACTCAGTGCGTCTGCCACCACATTACCCTTGCCAGGGGTATAAGAAATCTCGAAGTCATAAGATGCTAGGAACTCCATCCACCTTTGTTGCCTTAAATTAAGATCCTTCTGCTAGAACAAGTACTTGAGAGATTTATGATCAGTGTACAACTCGAACTTCTCTCCAAGCAAATAACGACACCACGTCTTAAGTGCGAATACTATGGCAACTACCTCTAAGTCATGGGTAGGGTATTTCTTCTCTTGAACCCTTAGCTGTCTACCCACATATCATACTACCCTTCCCTCTTGCATTAGAATCACACCAAGCCCTGTACCACATGCATTAGTGTATACTGTAAACACTTTGCTTCCATCGGGTAAGGTTAAGACTGGGTTATTGCCAGAGCCCTCTTCAATCATTGGAAAGCAACATCACAATCGATATCCCATGAAAACGTCAAATTCTCTTCGTCATCCTGTTGAGTTGGGATGATATCTTTGCGAAGTCCTTAATGAACTTCCTATAATAGCCTACCAATCCAAGAAAGCTTCTCACTTCCGTTGCATTCTTAGGAATTTTCCAATCTTAAACTGCAACTACCTTTGCGGGATCTGCTGATATCCCATCTTTAGAGACCACAAGCCCTATAAATCTCACTTCTTTTCTCCAAAAATGGCATTTGGAGAATTTCACCTTAAGCTGATGTGCACGCAGAATTTTCAAAACCTTTCTCAAATGCTTGGCATGCTCTTCCTCGCTCTTTGAGAAAATCAGAATATCGTTAACAAAGGCCATGACGAACTTATTTAAAACTCTTGAAACACCCAACTCATCAGATCAACAAAATAGGCTGGTGCATTCATCAACCCAAAAGGCATAACGAGTCATTCAAAGAAACCATCTGGAGTCCTAAAAGCGGTCTTGTCTATACTATCCTCGGCCACCCTCAACTGATGAAACCCCGTGGCCAAGTCTAATTGAGAGAATACTGATGCATCAACAAGCTGGTCAAACAAATCATCTACCTTGGGGGTGACTGCCTATTCTTCTTTGTAAGTTTGTTCAACTCTCTATAATCTACACATAAGCGAACGAACCATCCGCCTTAGTTGCGAATACCACCGGAGCACCCTATTCGGATATGCTTCGCCTAATAAACCCTTTCTCAAGTAGCTCCCTTACTTGCTTACTAAGCTCCCTCCTTTCTCTTGGAGCCATATGGCGCACAGGTAATGCAACTGGCTTTGCATTGTCTACTAAGTATATACGAAGATCGATCTCGCGCCTCGGAGGTAAGCCCCGAACCTCCTCAAAAACATTTGAATATTCACAGACTACATGTATAGATCGTAGATCATCGATAGATGCATCAAGAGACTCCAGGATACTAAGCATGACAGACCCCTTAAGGTCTCAAGAAATCTCGAGGGTCCTCCCGTGGCAAGTCAATGGTCTAACAACCCTCCTCTCATAATTCAGAATGGCACCATGCATGGCTAGCCAATCCAGCCCTGGAATAACACCATAACCCATAAAATCGAGCACATATGCATCGCACTCAAACTCAATGCCTCGCAAAGATATTCTCAAACCCCATCAAATCATGGACAAATGAGCCGAACCACCAATGAGGTTTGAGACAACAATGGGATCCCCTAACATACTAGTACTAAGGTGCAGAGACTCAACCACATAATCATATATAAATGAATGCGAATTACCAGAATAAAAAAGAGTTCTAATAGGATGATTGGAAAGAGAAATCAAACCTTCCACAGAGACTTTCCTACCTCGATCTGGAGCACTGATCGCGAAAGCATGCACTTGCCCTCCAGAAGCTTATGCCATTTGACCTTGTCCTTGCTTCTTCGGGCACTCCTTAGAAAAGTGTCCAATCTCCCCACAACTGAAGCAAGCGTTCTTCCTTCTTTTGCAGTCCTAGATCAAATAACCCTCGCTTTCGCAATTATGGCACTACCTCTTATCCTTAGCCTTGTCATTCTTTCCGCCTTTCTTTTGTTGTTGTTGTCCCTTCTTTGGCCATACTTTCTTGTTTTATGTTTTCTCAACCTTAACTTCTTTCCTTTCTCCTTTGTCTTCCTCATGCCTCAATGCCACATCAACGAGCCTTTCAAAAATTACTCCCATTCGAATATGAGACATAGCTAACACATGAAGGGGTTCATTGAGTCCTCTAGCAAATCGCAAAGCTTTCTTATGCGGAGTATCCACTAGCTCCAACCCAAATCTCGCTAGTTGGTTGAATTCGTTAACATACTCTTTGACAGTCATGCCTCCTTGCTTGAGTGCCAGAAATCTTTCCATTTGCATGCTTTTCTCAGCTTGAGAAAGAAACTTCATTTCAAACCTTTGCCAAAAATCATCCCTAGTCTCCAACGCCCTGCTTGCGTCACTTCCCACCAGAACGAAGCTTCATCTTTCAGTAGCCAGGCGGCTAACTGAATCTTCCTACGATCGTCCACTTCGAAAATTCCAAATAGATCCTCCGTCTCTTTGAGCCAATTCCTTGCCTCTACGAACGTCTCGGTTCCACGAAATGGCTTTTCTCCCATAACATAGAATTCTTTGCAGATCTTAGAAAATTATCTACACGTGGAGGAGGAGGAGGAATGACAGGTGCAGCTGGGGGAGGAACATCTGCTTGACCATTAACAGGCGCCGTGGCCTCTAGATACCTATGGAACCAGCCTGGTATCATAACACCCTCAGGATTATTAGGTTCCCCATACATGCTGAAAAGAAAAGGAAAAGGAATTAGACAAAGGACCGAAATATATTACATATGGCTTTGGGGAACATGTTATTCAAAACAGACTTTTCTTTTTGAAAATGCTTTCTTTTAAAACCTTTTTGAAAATAATTTTCAAAATCTTTATCCGATTTGGTAACATTTAGCTCTGATAGCAAGCGTGACACCCCGGGCCCGTTAATGCCAGTCATTAAGAGAATGCATTAAGTTTCATGAAGCGTTATAGGTAAACAGAAACATAAACATTATAAGATAGATATAAAATAGCAGCGGAATTTAAAATTTTATTAATGTAGAAAACATAACATCGTGGTTTAAAACATCATAAATCTGAAAAAATATAAACCCATTACATCATCTTAAAATTTCTTTCTTGTACTTAAAAACATCATAGTACAATAGTAAAAGAAGCATAATTCCCCAAACAAAAACATAGCAATAGTAGAAAGGATAAGAGCTCGAGAAATACATCTAAGCAGATCCGAGCAGAATGAAAGTAGAATCCTGGTCAAGCTTGAGTATTCCCACCCTGAGAACCTGGGGGGAATGGAAGAGAAAGAAGAGGAAAAAATGGGAGATATAAAGTCTGGCGATTCCAGTTACTTTTAGCATATAAATAAGTAAAGTATCACGACAGACATATAAAGTGGATAAGAGAGGCAACATCATAATAGGAAGGTATGACAACGTAAACAGGACAAACATGATAGAGTACATCGCACTTCTCTAATGATTTCTCTACACCAATACTAATGTCTTATTAACAAGATGATCCCTAACAAGTATAAGATGGTAGACTTAGGTGTACTTCTAATGAGAGGTTTTCACCTCCATACAATCAAAAGGCAGCCCAACATACTGGGGTTACCCCTAAGGGTATTAACGGGCTCCCCAACATATCGGAGTTTAGATGTACCCTACTTACTACCTTAATCGATTGGCTCCCTACTCTGTAGGTACCCTGTGTTGGCCCCACAGTAGGGTGTATCACTCCCTAAATTGGCAACCCTTCGTTTTCAGGATGTGCACAACCATATCTACAGGTGTCACGACGTCTAAATCTCCTCTGTTAGACCCATGCATGCACATGACCCCGTCGGAATGCGCCGCCCACATCGTCCCCTACGTTTTGATCTCTTACAATCAGCCCAGTAAGCGTGCCCCGACTCCGACCTAGTTTGGGGTACTCGTTTGATACCTATATATGGGTTACTAACTAAAACGGTTCCCACACACAAGATAATACAAGCTTCCCCCTACGCTTGCATCCCCACTAGGTTTTCCACAGGTTATGCCATACCAGAGTAAAAGATTGCATAACCCCACAGGTTAAGTTTGTGGGCCTATGTATATAAATATTACCCACCCACCCAAGATTTACTTAACCCACCCACTATTTCGTACAAGTTTACAGAAGCCCTACTCAAGTTATATGTTCATACAATCCCTATGGATTCAACTAGGTTAAGTATTCTAATTCATTACCATATTCATTTATGGTTATAATATGCTAGTCCTCCCACATTAAGCCTACCACTTGTGGATGATGGATATGCCGGTTGGTTCCGGGAAGACTTCTCCCACAAGTCACACTTAACCTCGTGTCTTAGCACGTCTCGTATTTATGCACTTAGACCCCCCACATTAGGTTTACCACTTGTGGTCGCTGGATATGCCGATCGATTCCGGATAGACTTCCACCACAAGTGTATTCTAACCTCGTGTCTAAGCATGGTTACAGTTTCTAATTACTGTAATTCTAGGCATTTCCATTATTAACCAATTGTTCCTATGTCGTTATTGGTTTTCATGCCCCTTTCACAAGTTATGTTCATAATGAACCATATGCCCCAAATTAAGGTCTTTTAATCATAAGTTGATTCATGCCCCCAAATTCATGTTCGTATATTTCATTCAAGTTATGCTCGAATTTCTAATTACAAGTTGCTCCCCAAACTTAACGGTTTCCCCTCGTTCCCAATTTAATGCGTTCGCATATTTCAACGACATGCCTAGGCTCGAAGGTAGCCTGACTATATAAAAATAAAAAGGGAAAAGATGAAGGGGAGAGGACATAAATGATCATACTAATAAGCTTGACATATAATAGAGAAATAGGAGTAAACTTATAGCGGCATAATGACAGGATAGGCATATTGGAATAGATCTGATGAACATGTGACAATAGAACTGATTCTAACATAATGGGGACATCTTAAACATGCATGATGAGATCTAAACAATGAATTAGATATCCAACTATTAACAAATCCAATTTAACCACAAAAATAATAGGAACAGGCATAAGGTGATCTAAACAATGAATTAGATCTATAAACAGTGGCAGATCTAACATGATAAACAGGTATAGGTTCGAATCTAGTTCAATAGTCATGTCAGAATAACTAAGATAAGCAGGTTATAGAAGATCTGATATAATTCAAATAGTTACAGGCATAGATCCGAATTATAGTCATGACAAGTTTTACTTTTTAAACATTTAGATCTAAAATTAACATAGACTGATCGTGATTGGATCTAGAAAAATAGAAGAAAGAATTGCTGATGTTGAATCACAGATCTAAACTCTAGTTGATTGCTGAAGAAAAAAGGCTTAATTTAAACTGGGCAGAGGCAACATTAAGTTCTCCATTATTTTTGGTGTGGAAAAACAAGAGAAACGAGGCCATATGTATAGTCATCTAAAACCCTAAATCTACCCAGATTTGCCACAAAGGGGTCGACCCCCCTTATGGGGTCGACCCATAGGTTGACATCCCCCTTTTGGGGTCAACACCCCCTTGATGGGGTCGACACCCCTGGGCGAGAATTTTCCCACTCCCCTTAAAAGCTCAATTTTGAACTGATTTTGCTTGTTATGTATACGTATAATACTCTTGCGTATATGTAAACTTCAGACCTTAATAACTTCTTTATACGGTGTCCGTTTTACGCAAACCAGGTGTCTATTTTGACCAGAATTCCGAGACAAACGCATTGGCGCAGTCCGTTTCCGTTAATTCTGAATATCAAATTAATTATTCTTTAATTTATCATCTTTTAGTGTTGTTAAAATACGGGGTGTTACACTAAAGGAGAGATTGATTTTCATATTTATATTCATGACTATGCTAAATATGTATTATTACTAGTAAAGCGCATAAGTTCTCAGGGAAAGAAGGGAGTTGAATTTCGTACCTATGGCTAGAAACTTTTCTAGATATAAAGTGATGCTCGTATCATTACAAGTTTAGGATTGATTTGGAGTTCAAACAATTTAGCCATATGATGTTCTATCCTAGATGTGAGAGGAGGATAGTTACTTGGTGATGTACATAGTAAACACACCCTAGGATTGACAGGTGAAGACTCAATTGAAATAAATTGTTTTACTCCTTAGACCTATAGGTAGATTGAGTTCAGTACCTATGATAGGAGCTTTCTGCATGTATTTTCAGGAAGTTATTGGACTCAGCCTTAGCAACAAGATTTTAGGAAACAAATTACGAAGCTTTTGGAAAAGATTGGTAAGGGTAAGTATTCATGGATAAGAGGCATCACTCCTCTTTACTATAGAAATGGATAGTTCCTTTGTCTCTATAGTGATCATAAGTAAATTATTTTAGAAGAAACATTACTCTTTGTCTCATGTAGATGTCCTTTTTGATTATTTAGTGGGAGCCCATATTTTCCCATTGTTAGACTTTTTCGTTAGTGATTTCTACCATTTATGAGTAGTCGAAAGGATTAGAGATGGAGACGTATATAGAATGTCTGGTGGATTTTAAGAACAATAACTATACCATTTTTGACTAGCTTGCATCTGAGCCAAGTTATTAACTTAGGCGGTAAGGTTTTGGGTGAGTTTTGAGTAAATTGCCAAGGGTTTGTCTATATGACATGTTGGTCTGATCGAAGGATGATAACAGATAAATTTGGAATTTAGTTGAAAAATTCAGTACTTTATAAGCATATGCACCCAAGACCCTCAATTGGAAGGTAAGGAATTTTATAGGAACAGTAAGTTATTATAGAAAAGTTATGGAAAGTTTTTCCAAGATACAAATTTTCTTAGCCTACCTCATCGAGAGAAATTTAGCTTTTATGGATACAAATTGAGATACTTTTTTAAAAAAGTTCAAATTAATACTTTAGCATCAGTTCTGCTTAGTAGCTTTGTAAGAGGACCCATAAGAGTAATTACCTTAGAATAACTACAATTAGGTTTTCAGTGAGGCGATGAGAGCATTACTGATTATGAGAAAGATTTGAAACTTCAATGACCATGGATTTTTGGTTTGTTGTCCTTGCAAGAATTTGGAACTTAAGACAATAAAGAATAATTGACTTCAAGTGTTCAATGATTTTTGGCTTCTTCTGGTGCTCTATGTAAAAGTAAGAATGTATTCGACGTTAAATTATTGGCTTTTAGTGTAAGAATTCTTGGGGTAGAAGCATTGGGAATATATATAGCTTCTATTAAAATACCTTGTAGTGTGTTGTGGTAATATCTCTAAGAAAGGGAAGAACTAAGACTAACTTTAAGCATAGCAATTAGAACCTTAAAATATTTAACTTGGAAGTATACCTTAAAATTTTGAAAAGATACGAGGATGAATTTCGCCATTAGTTAAGCTCAATGATCGAGAGTTTGGTGCTCATTAAGGTTATATCATTTGGATATGAGATAGGGATCCTAGAAATTCCGTTAGAACAAAAATAACTTATAAGGGAAAGTTGATACCTAATTTTAAGTATCAGATAGACTATATAAATCTCTATATGACCACCAAATTAAAGTAAGCAACAAATTTGGCTAGTAAATATATAGTTTAATGTTTATATGTTTTAAGGAGAAAGAATATAAAGGTTTCCAATGGATTAAAGATATGATAAAAAATGTGTTCCAAGAAAAGAAATCTGAAGAAGTGTAATTTATCTAATGAAAAGGAAATTTATAGGTCCACTTTGAGTCTAAACCACATGCATATATATATATATATATATATATATATATATATATGATTATAGAAACAAGAATTTTAAAGTGCTAGTATATTTTGCTATAAAATTCATATTTTTTTGGGAATTTCATGAAAGTAATTATATATATTTTAAATAGAAAATTTTGTAACTCTATGGATGATAAGTTATATCACAAAGATGTTTTAAATAAAGTTTTGAAAAAAAAATGAGTGTTGAAAAATATATATACAAATAGAATATTTTAAAAAGAAGTATGTCCTTATAAGGTTGGACAACATAAGGAAACAAATAGAGGAATACAAGACAGTAAAAGTAAAGACATGAGACTGGAATATGGATATGCATGGTAAAGTGACTCTACTTAGAAGGCGAAGCAGTCTCTAGAAATTTAAGACCAAGTTGTGACAACGACTTAGCCATATTGAAGTAGATTAGGGTTAAAAGTTTAAAGAGAAAAAGGGAGCAAACAGGAAACTTTGAAGGTAAGTGGATTAACTTACTTGTAAAGATTTTTACGACAGTATTTAGGGTGGGTAAGACGGTGAAGTTCTCTAGTGGATTTGATTAGAACGACTTAGCAATTAAAAGTGAAACCATTCAGGTTGGCAGTTTGGAGAAAAATATGAGTCATTAGTGAATTATCATGTGATGAGGCTTTAATTAATTCAGTTAGAAGTTCTTTCATCTTACAGGGATAACCTCCGGATATAGCAGCTTAAGTATCTTAGGAGAATCTCAGTTTCATACCCACGTTCTCTTGACAAACATTCCTTAGATATTCTATCATTAGTTTTTTTTTTTCCTTTGATTGGGATCTTTCTTTCTATATATCCTTGGGAAGGTAGATCTTAGGATTAGGCTTATGGATGGTAGAGTTGATTGTAAACATATTATTATAACATATTATATATGATATGAGCAAGTGGCTGCAAGTGTTTGCTAGTGTATGCAATAGACAGATAATACGCATTATGCACTATTAGAGATTGGTAACTAGGACATCAAGCATATGCATATTGATGTATGTACGTTCTTACTTCATTTCCATAATTATAATAAATGGATGTTATCATGTGATTATTGCATATAGATGATGACTGTAGCATATATATAGAACTATCTGTTATCATTAGGACATTTGCATACATTTGGATGCATGATAAAAACATTTTTGCATAAAAAGGAGATCGACAGAGTCAGTAGACTATATAATTTTTTGCGTTAATTAGTCACATAGACACTGCGCTATTACATAATAACATAAATTGCATTAGAAAATTTAAGGACAACGGATGCAATGGTTGATGATTGAGTAGAGGGATGTAGTTTCTTGTTGTAATTACATATTTCATCTTTTTTCATTAGATATTTCGGCGATGAAATCCTTGAATGACCAAAGAATGTAACAACCCAAAAATTTAAGAATAAATAATTAATATATTTGAATATTCAAAGTTGATGTTATGAAAATATATTGTTATAAGGTAAAATATATAATTAATGAAAACGTCTACAGTAACATTATAGAAGAATAAATGGAAGAATTAAAAGATCAAGTTATTACCATGACATTAAAAGAAAATTAAAGAATTAATAAAATAATAAAATAAGTTTATAAAATTATCAGAATTAGCTATAGAAGTGGCTCTATTGTGCCCATGGAAATTTTCTGATCAATTTACATATGAAGTTTGTAAAAATCAAAGCTAATATGAAGATGTTATAAAAGAAACAAGTTATAAGTATAATTCAAAAGTTAATAAAGGAAATAAAAAAGAAGATAAAAAGATTTTTTTTCACAAATGACGAATTTGACTATGGAACCTTTTACATTGCATTCGTTGCGATTTTCTGGGTTATTTTCATGTACAACTCGTCAAAATATGAGTTCGTATAAACTAGATATTGCATAAAAAAGTTCAATAAATACATATATATGGTGGGAGTCGACCCCTATGTTGACTCACTACAACAAAAACACCATATTACAACTTTAATTTTACACGGTGGTAAAATCACCGTTGTAATAAATGTTTTTTTACAACTTTTTTCCAGAAAAGTTGTAATAAACTTATTTTTAACTACTGTGTTATTTTGATAAAAGCCTATCACAACTTTTATTTTTTGACTGTTGTAATATATGACTACACTACAACAAAAATACCATATTAATAATTAATTAAAATTTGATAATTTATAAACAATATTAATTCTCAATAACTATTGTTTAATAATAATAAATAGTATATTTTAAAATATATAATAACTTATATTAATAAATTCTTTTTGCTATATAATAATTAATAAATAATAATTATATATTATTGTTAGAAATAAAAAATAAATAAATAAAAATTAGTTTTTAGTAATGAATAATTAATTTTAGTCATCAATAATAAGAAGTAAGAATCACTAATTAAGAAGTAAAAATTAGTTTTTTAATAATGATTGTTAAGTATTTAATAATGAATAATTATTATAAAATATACATAATAAACTTTTAATAAGTTATATTTAATTATAAATAAGAAGAAATAAGGAATAGTTAACGATAGCTATTATTAATGAGCAATATCTAATGCTTCAGCAAAATATTTCCTAACACATCCATATTGTAAATAAGGAATAGTTTAACAATAGCTATTATGATTGTAATAAATGTCTATTACAACATTTCCCCTACCTCTGTTGCAAATATGGCATGAAATTTAGGCGGCAATTACTAAAAATTTGGCTCCAAATGCTTTTTATGTGATACGTTTTCACTTCTTACGCAAGCTCCTTTGTATCTCTTCTCCAAAATCAATCCTCTGCATTCACTTCTTCGCTCACCCCCCATTAGCGAGAAACTCATCTCCTTCCTCTTCCCCTCCACCTTATTCTTTCCTCCGCAAGCGCGTCACTCCTCTCCAGTCAACCTTAAACTTCGCACTCGATCTCAATCATTGCCACTCGTGCAAGCTCAAATTCAAAACCGAATCACAATCCTGACTTCTCAAAATCAAGTACCGGATCCAAATTCTCTGCTCCACCTGCCTCGGTTTGATCGAATCTTGGACTGCTGCGTGGATCCGAAACCTTGGAGGAGGCGTTGTTCCGGATGAGTGTAAGACTGCTTGTTGATTAGTGTTTAGTTTTTGTAGTTATCATGTTCGGTGAATTGCTAGCTTGAAACGAGTTGTGCAAATGGACATTTTGGCTCCATAAACCTTGGATATACATGGCATTTATATGACAGAGAATTTCACACATCATAGTAGCAACCATAAATAATTGTCGTTGTTAACTTCTGCTGAAAATTGTTAAAGCATACATGTGCACATTATGTTCCTTTACATAGCAAGTTTTTAGCAAATATTTTCAGTTAATAACTTAGTCAGGGGAGTTTGACATTTTCTGATTTCATTGCAGGGCAGCAGAACTTATGTTTGAAAGCTATAAAGTCCCAGCTTTGTTCTTAGCAAAAAATGCTGTATGATTATTGTATAAATTTTCAGCTGTTATTTTTTTGTTCTCTCTAAACTATTTATCATTTTTAGAACAGATATGTTAGCCTTTTTATTAGTCTTCTCAAAATGTTTACCTTTATTACCAGGTTCTAACTTCTTTTGCTTCTGGGCGTTCTACGTCTCTAGTTGTTGATAGGTATGGATTATTGCTTTTATTTGATTATTTAATGCTGCATGAATGAGGTCTTGTGATTATTCTTTTTTTCCAACAATTTGTTTATTTTGAGAGTCCAACTGATTCTTTAAAATGTTTTTTTATTGTTCTGTACGTCAGCGGCAATATTACAAGTGTTATGAAATAAATTAAATGTTTGAACATGTACATGCTTAGTTTCTAAGTCCATTCGAGGAGTATTGGTAAGAATTCTATTCATTTGTACAGTGGAGGTGGATCAACTATTGTTGCTGCAGTACATGATGGCTATGTTCTCCAAAAGGTATGATTTGTCTCTTTGTTCATTTTTAGTCCTGGTGCCGGTTGGTGCTTATATTACTCAAGGAATCAATGATCACTACTGTATTATGGTGTTGGGTGCATAATTGCAGATTGACAGTTATATACATTCATCTGAGAACCTACTCATCCAATTTCATATAAATAGAAGTACTCATTTACATTCATTTGCATGAATAGGGATTGTGGTTGACGTTACAACTCAGCTTGAGCACCTAGCTGACATTAATAGTCAAGTTCTAAGCCAGATTTCTGAAAATCTTACTACGTTAAAGGTGAAAATTTGTACTATCTTTTAGATGTCGTTGTAACAGTTGTATTGTCACAAAATGTATGTCATTCACGATTCTCAACCAATTTTGGTTTACAGTTGCATGATAACCATGAACTCTTGTCAAGGGCGAGAAAAAACTTTGCAATGATCGAAAGCAGGTCCACAGAACAAAATAGAGTTTGTTTTGGTAGATCTGGTATACACATGGATCGGGCCTTTTTGCCCATAAAGATATTCAAGAAGGAGAGATGGTACTATGCATATGAATTTGTTTTCTCCTTCTTTGGCATTCCAAATATTATTTCCATACACAGATATTATCATATATACTAGACTAACTATATTCTTCAATTTTCTTCTTTAGGTTATTGAATATCGTGGCGAGCAGGTGAGGCGCAGTGTAGTAGATCTAAGAGAGGCCCGATATAGATTAGAGGGAAAAGATTGCTATATGAGTTTTTCTTCTTATTATTTTTATATAATGATACATAATAATATAATATATAAAGTGCATTCCACTGGCATAAGTATTATATGAGATGTAAAACACCAAAATTCAGATACAACATCCTTAATATAAATGATTTATGTTCCTTATTCTTTGTTGCAATTTTTCTTCTATGTGGGTTTTCCACCGTTGCAAGGCTTCTATGTCCTTTGAGTTCAGACTGCATCAAGCTCTGTAATATCTGAAACTTATTGTTTGTAATGCACGAAATTGTCTAAAACTTATTGTTTGTAATACTGAATATTTGAGTATTTTAATAAATTTGTTTACAAATAATTGTAATATCTGATTTGCTTATGGAGTATTGTTATGTTTAGTGTATTGTTCTTTTCAGTTGCAAAAGATGTCAATTTTTTTAAAACCCAAATGTCAATCACAACGGTGCATAACAGTTGTAGTAGATATTATTACAACAGTGGATAACTGTTGTAATAGTTATTACAACAGTGTAAAAAAGTTGTAAAATATACATATTACAACGGTGTTGCAATGGTGCAAAAAAGTTGTAAAAGATTTTAGTCTATTACAACTTCTTAATACACGACGGTTAGCCCACCGTTGTAAAATGTATATTACAACGGTGTTCCACCGTTGTAATAGGGTCATTTTGTTGTAGTGACTCTTGGGACATCCCTAGATTGGCTATGCTAGTTTGTGGATGAATTATTCCTTCGTAAGTTTCCAAAACGTAATCTTTGAAGTACAGACTAATGTGGCATTTTCCTATTAGCTATAATTAAAATCTGAGCTGACATGGCGTGTTCCTATTCATTTCGATGACGTGGATTACATGGATTTAATCTAGAAATCCAACAGTCTGAGATCCCTAGCCTAAGCTGTAAATAGACACCTAGACCAAGCTAATTCTTCACAACACAAACTTTTCCCCTTTGGATTCTCACTTTTTGAGATGGACATGACCTAAATTTTTCTGGGGAATGGGTCTATAAAATAAATTTTTTACATACACATATTAGAAATGGGATCTACAAAGCCACAGAGGAAATTTTAGGACCACGGGTGAGTGTGTAATTATTTAGACTTTTGGTAATTTAGAAAAATAAGGTTCATAATAGTTGTAGATTTTACTGTAATTCTTCTTACAATTTTCTTGCAGTTTTGTTAAGTTTTTTATAAGTTATTGTTTCCGCAAGCTCAATTTCTGTAAGTTATTTTCAACAGTATTTTTCAATCTTTTCTTATAGTTTTGTTTTATTCAAGTTTTGTAAGATAGTCTTTCAGTGTCATTAACTCTTTCTGTATTTATACCTGTCGGTTACTTTACAATTTCTATACTTATTTTTGTTTGATGTTTAAAACATGCCTAGATCTATAAATGTTAGTATATTGACGACATTTAATCCTTTTATTGGATGAAAAAAATAAAATTAATGTAATAATTGTGCAAATGCGGATTAAAGAAATGAGATTAAATTTACAGATAAAGTGAGCATAAAATATAAATTTGTAATAAAAAAAGAGACGGGATTGAATTGGGCAATATTAATGTAGAATTATAATAAAATTTTAACATGAGCTATAATTGGAAAAGACTGGACATATTTGCAAGAATAGTATTATGATAGTTTGTTTGGACGCATAAATAAATCATAATGGACAGACTATGCTTATTTGCAAATGTAATTACGACATAATGGTTATAATTTAAAAAAAATGAAAAAGACTTATGTAAATATAAACCTAGATATGCAAATAAGTTTAATAAGCATATACTAATTGTGATCCATTCAAACAACATGAGGGTGATTAGGAATAATAAGTGATTAATAAATAAAATCTAGATCAAGGAGGATCTAGACAAAAACGAAAATTAGAATATTTGTTTGATAAGATTCGCACTTGCAGCATTCCCATTTAGATATATCACTGATGGTGAAATGGTCTCACAATACATGGTGGCAGGGACTGGGCACTCTTATGCTAATTTGGTAAATAAGGGAACAATAGAGACATGGTCATGTGCGCGTGCTTTCAGGTGGTCCAACTAGCATGCGGGTGCACCGACTAGGGAAGATAAGTCGATACTATGTCCAAAAATGATTAATTATGTCTTTACCAATGGATTTAGATTGGATAAAGCCCAAGATCCATGGTAACATAAGTTACCATGCGAGATGGTATGCTGGTAGGTTAAAGTCGATTGATGGGTAGTACTAGGAAATTATCTTAATCATATTTGTGGTGTTCAGTAATTGAAAAAGTGCAGTTAATCAAGTAAATCATTATTTTTGCAGTTCGAGTATATTTCCTTGTAAATCATTCTATTATATTTATATTTTGTAGTTATACACGGACACCCGCCCCATCTGACATTAGAACTATTATTTTGTCTGTTACACTTTATTACTCAATCATTCTAGTAATTACAACATTCACCGGACCTCATATATGATCCGCTCCTCTTTCTTCCTTTTCCATTCCCTTATTAGGCTCACAAAGCAGAGATTGATAAATACAAGCAGCTTGGGAGGATTACTGTCAGATATCCAATTTTCTTTTTATCTAGTGACATCTTATTTGTTATGGTTCGGATTTGTACTTGGGAGGTGAAATGTTTTATTGTATACTCTGATTTGAGATGAGATTTCATAAGACATATGATTTTTATAGAATTTTATTTTGTGTAAAATATTTTTTTAAAACAATAAAATGTTTAAAAAATGAATGTTTCTAATGATTTGTTTTATGTCTTGTGAATCTTAGTCTCTGTGACAGTTTCTTTGCACCTATAACACTCTAAATTTCTTATGACCTTTTTAGAGAATACTAAAGGATATCATGTGTTTCACGAGCAACACACTGTAATAACAAGAAACAAACTACAATCAAAAGAGAAAGAACTGTTATTTTTAAATAGCCAAAAGACAGCTAGAACCTACGTAGTTAATGCCCTGCTATTACCCCATTACAACCCAGTGATAACACGTAGTGAATTGCCACTGCAACTGTTACGACCCGCATTCTACGTATCAAAGGATCGTAAAATATTTATTTCTTTTTCATATGAGGTCGTATGGTCGTGTAACTTTGGGGAACAACTATTAGGGTCATTCCAATGTTCACGATTTTTGTCGATTTTTAAATGACCGTTTTGCCCTTGGCGAATCTTGTTTCGCCTATAACTTTTGATTGGTAAGGAGTTTTGGCCTGAAGCTACTTCCGTTGGATTCGGGTGATGGTTTACCTTTCCATAGAGTGGTCACATTGATCAAACGGACTTACCGTTTGGGAGATATGGCTGAAACAAGGTTTAGAATGTGAAAAACAGCTTAAACGGGCCTAATTAGGGTGATTAGCAGCTAGGCCCATAACCCATTTCAGGATTAGGGTTATGGGGAGGCTGAAATCAGTTAGGAAACGATTCTATTTCATTTTCTCAGCTGCCTAATACATTTCCCTTACCCTAGCCATGACCTTCACTTCTAAAATCATCACAAATCACCTTCTAATCACTAATTAAGAAGATCTACATCAAATCAAGGCAAATCAACACCAAATCAGAGTTGGAGCTACTGTGTTACGTAGGAATTCAACCCAAAACAGTAGAATTTCATATCTAAATAAGGTGAGTGATTTGCATTGTTTTTCACTAATTACGGCAAATTAGGGGTGATTAGTGATAATTAGCGAAATTATAGCTCAGAAAAATCTGGAAAATTTTGTAAAATTCTAAAATATTATTTTAGGGATTTGATAAAAATTTGGGTTAATTTGGATATGTTTTGCTGGTCCTATCATTAGTTATGGTTAATCATGAAAAAGGGTAAAACATGGGTTTCGAGTATGTTTGATCCATATAAACATGTTAAATTGTTGTTTTGGTGTTTATGGTTGATTATACATGTTGTTATTACTGTTTGGAATGCTTTATGATTGCTTAGCAAAGTTAGAATGGTCGAAAACGTCGTCGTATGGCGTGAAATAGTCGCTGGAAGGTTGTAGGAAATTGTGCAGGAAATGGGACCGGATCGGATCGCCCTACCCCGAACCAAACTGATCGTGCTTGCCCAAAACCGAATCGATTTGCTTATGAAATACCCCGATCTGCTCGTGCTCCATGTCCTACGAACCGCTCATTTGGAGTATGCCACGATCTGCCTACACATGAAGCTCTCCGACCCGCTCGAGAGAAGGAGCTCACGACCCGAACCGCCCCAGTACTCAAACCGACCCGCTCTAGTGACCGACCCCGAACTGGAGCATCCACGAGCCGAGGAGCCCGAACCGATCTGATGCTTTGGAGGAGCTATCACGAGCCACAAACCGAACTAGTGAGGAAAACATGGTCACGAACCGAAGAGCACCAGGGCACCACGAGCCGATCCAAAAGGTGAGAACCACGAACTGGAGTATGCATCACTGTAACAACCCAAATTCCGACGGACCGATTTTTATTCAAAAACCCAATCCATCAAAACCCGAGGTGGTTGCTCTGGTATCCTGCAGAAAAGATAGAGACAAGAATATGTCTGAATTCGGAAAACACCTCACAGCGGAAGGAATAAAATATAATATATATAAACATAGCTTTACCTTAATTACAATACTTCTAAATCAGTATCTCCAAAGCTATAAGTCTCTGTCATGAATCTAACCTGCGAATTTTATGAGGAGGGGGTCAGAACATAAGTTCTGTGTGAATGAGCTTAAACTACACTTCTTGAATAATCCTACATATACCGTTCAATTACATTTTATTGTTTATTAGGTTATTTGTGTCATTAGCGCTCAAGGCTTACACACACGTCGCACCCATCTACTCCCAGTAGATTAACCTAATATAATGTATATGTAGCTACCCCCAAACTGAGGTACACCTTGTGGTACCCCACTCGCATGATCCCCACTGTATCCTCGCAGTGATATATGCAGTTCCCCGTCCTATGTCATAGTAATGTATATTCCTCTTATATATATAATACAACACTACGCCCACATAGGGTCACTCTAATTTGACTGCCGTTATCGAATAATGCCCACCAGTCTACGATACACCACCCAGAGCAGACATGGTTTTATCTAGACTCTTCCACATACGTATTCTCTATCGTATTCGATATCTAACCCGCACACCCATCGTGTGTGCGTGCCCAAGTTCCGTGGCAGGGCTACACAAGAAACACGAAACTCGGTCGGGAGCTTTCCTTATATTTGTGCAAGGCCCGCCTTTAAGAGCCTCCCACACAAATATCCCTAGGGTCTGTTTTCTATGGTGGCTATGGCCCCACCTCGGTCCCTCCCATAACTAATAAAGACTATGAGAGCTAAGCGACAAGCCCCTAAGCAACCAATCTAAACATCCATGTGGCATCCCCCCTCAACCACCGTCCCACGACAGTGAATGGTTAATGGTATATTGGGTCTAGCTCTAGTCTTTCCGCATCCTACTGGCTGTGGTAACAGGCACTCGATGACCTACTATCCTTGTTGGTCCTGACCCTCCACCTCCGTTGAGGCAGCCGTCGAATTACCTTTTCCGACACCGCGAACAGCATTCTGACTGCCCATCTATTCTTGCAGTCAAGGCCTACCCACCTAGTAGTAACGCGCAGACCCAACCTCTGCGGGCACAGCCTGAAATATCTGCCACCACACAGAGGACTACTAGGAGCACCTTTAACGTCTCAGGAATCCATGTGCTTCCCCTTCCAGTCCATTGGAGCCGCCAAAATAACGAATGTGCGCTCCCCTCGTGTCTTATGACACCGTGATGATTTACCTTGTTGGGTTATGCATCTTACAACGTACGGATTGCCCCAAGCGCCATGATTTTATATGTCATTAGACCCTACGTCTAATCAATTCTTACGTGCTTTTGTTACCTCGTCATCTTTTCGTATTTAACTTGGTTATTCTTCTTCATATTGACTTCCTTTTCAAGTTTACCAAGTTACCCTCGCTTATTAATTCAATTTATACTTAACTCATTTAAGTCCATTAATAAAACCACAACATGTTTTCCAACTTCATAAATTATTCCCTTTTAGGGTTACAACAACATGTTATACGTAATTCATAGTTAAGTATGTCTTATCCACATATATACTGATTAGGAGAATAATCCCCTAAACACCAGCCCCCAAGACCGAAATCAACATCAGACTGGCACCCAGAGAATTACTCAATCCAACCAACATATATGATTCTAATTTACTTCTTTTACATTCATATAACTTATATCATCTTAAATTTCACACTTCTCCTTCCCAAACTACTTAATTTACAATTAAGTATATCTTCACATATAAGTTATCTTATTTTCCTCTATTGTTTCTTATAACATACCTTATCCCATAAGTTATACTTTCCACTTGTCCCTAGGACATGTATAACCTATTATCCTTCCTTTTCTTATTCAAATTCATTCATAATAGGTTATTTACCATTCCCCACTTTTGTCATTAATTTAGATTTACTTAACCCTTTCCATTTATTTAACCCGTTACCTAAACTTTACCCAATTTAATTAATTTGTGATGCCATAATGGGCCCCCTTTGGTTAAGCATTATTTATTTATGTCTTACATGTCGCCCATGTCCCACTTAACCTCTTTTATTATTGTTTCCATGTCTTACACATGCTTTACTAAGGTTAAGTACACCTTAGTCATGTTTTACTTCACATATCTTACTACAGTTAAGTCCACATTTACATGTTTTACATGTCTTGTCTTACTACGGTTAAGTCCATATTTACATGTTTTACATGTCTTGTCTTACTACGGTTAAGTCCATATTTACATGTCATATTTTACATGTCACCCACTTAACCCTCTAACCATACCCATGTCACCCACATGTCTTATTATGGTTAGTATTCCTTAATTCATTCATTATGACGAACGGTGCATGACCTCCCACATTAGACCGAACACTTTGTGGTTGCTGGATTTGCCGGGCAGTTCCGGGCAGTCTTACACCACAAAGCGGGTCTAACCTCGTGTCACCAACCGTTATGCCTACAATTAATGCCTTTGACCTCTCACATTAGACGTCCAATTGTGGCAGCTGGATTTTTCGGGCGGTTCCGGGCAGTCTTACACCACAATTGCACCTAACCTCGTGTCAAAGGTTCATTAACATCGTATTTCACCCAAATCCCAATTTTCATGTTATGTGTTTCCAATTCAACATATAGTCATGTTTACAATTTTGCCTATTCCAACTTGTCACTAATTACATATTAATTAGCCTTAATTACAAATTTCCAATTATAGGCAATTTCATCAATTCCATGTAATCCATACCCAAATATGCCAATTTCTTTTATATTCCAATTATCCAAAATATCCAATAATACTCAAGTTCATAAAATCAATATTTTTCCAATATATTTCCCAACGTTCCCATGTTCATACATATAACCTAATTCACCTTTTAGGCTTATCTTACCAATGAATTTCCTCAATTTATGATATCCAATTACATGTTGTTAATATTAAATTGTATTAATTGCATAACCAATTTCAATCATGCTGATTGACATGAAAATGTGCTTATTTTATACTCTTATATCTTATCTTTTGTATATAAATAAATATTACTTGGGTATTGTTTTGTTACTTTTACAGATATTCCAACCCAGCCCGCATGCAACCAGAAAAGTAGAGAAATGGAGATCAAATTGGTATATATTTACACTTTGAAGAATTGTAGATGAAGATCTCACATCTAGTTGCTGTTGGACAAGAAAATGATTGGTAGAAAGACCAAGAATTTCTCAAATCAAGGGAAGCTTGTCAAAGAACCAAGAGGAAAAGAAGAAAGGCCAAAAATTTAATAGATTTAACTAAGGCCCATTTGAAACTCTCATTGTAAACTCTTTTGTGAATTCCCTAAGGCCCATCTATCATTGTATTAGGGTTAGGGTTAGGGTTTGGCTATCTATCCTATAAATACCCTTGTAATGTCATTGTAGCCACCATCTCCATTTTTTTCTGTATTCTCTTCTCCATTAATAAAAGTTCTTCTTCTTTTTTACTATTTCTGCATTTTTCTTTCTTAGCAATCGGTGTTGTCTTCACAATTAGTTTTGGAAGAGCACCAATAGTATTTTACATTTTTTGTTAGTGATTAGTCGTTTGATTAGTTTCAACGACAATCCTAATTTACTTTTTGTTGTTCTTCTTTTCCTGCAATTTTACTTTATTCATTTTATTTCTGTTTTGCATTTTGATTTCCAATTGATAATTGTGATTTGATCGTCGGTTCAATTAGATTTGTTCTGAATCGGATCGCAGTTTCAATTTTTATTGTTTTCAAAAACCAACCTCGAAAATCGTCTAACTCGCCCAAGAGATTAAATAAATTGATTTTAATCTACCTCCCTGTGTTCGACCTGTATGCTACACACCTGTGCGCTTGCAGTATTTAATTTAAAATTCGCGCTTTTCTGATTCATTAGAAAGTGGCGAACAAGTTTTTGGCGCCGTTGCCGGGGGAGGCAACAATTAAATTTTATTATTTATTTAATTTCCGATTCGTGTTAGTTTTTATTTTCTTGTTTTTGTTTTCCTGTATATATATATATATATATATATATATATATATAAACAAAAAAAATCTTACCAAATTTTCTTTAATTTCTTCCCTTTTCATTTATTTCTTCCTTCCTTTTACCTTCTTTCTTGTTTTAAGTACATAACTTTTCTTTCTATTTACAAGTCTTTAAAAAAAAAAAATCCTATTGCCATTTTGTTTTCCTAATTATCTCCTGTTACAAATTCCTTTCTGCCTTACAAATTTCTTTCCATTAAGAAAAAAAGATCTTGCAAATTTTGTTTGATTGCTTTCCCTTCTCATTCATTTCCCTTTGCATTTCTTTCACAATTTGATTTCTTTCCATCTACACTCCTTTTCAATTTCTTTCCACATTCACACTTTTCCAATTCAATTTTTTTTCTTTTTTTTTCTTTTCTATCTACGATTCTTTCCCAATTTTCTAAAAAAAAATATACAAATTTTCTGTCACAAATTCAGCAGATACCAAACTCACAATCCCACCAGACCACCCTCAGATCACGGTATCTTCCTGCTCACCCCATCCTCTCAGTCCACCAAATCAGTTGCTCCATAAACGTTCCCAACAAATCACAAACCCCATCTTTAACCCATCTATCTCCATCATCACCTTCTCAGTTCATCCGTCAATAAACCCCATTGATCAACACAGATCTGAAAACCTTGAGTACTCGATTCAACACAAGAAAATTCAAATCGAAAAACCACATCAGCGCCGAACCTATCACACCGAAACCATTCTACCCATCTGCAATTCGAGCAAGCCATCAACCTCACTTTCTTCCTTTCCACGTCCTCCTTCTCATCTTCACACAAACCAACCCAACGCATCCTTCAACACTTCACGCATCTACCAATTTCCCCCTTATACAGCGCCATCTCCTATACCACGTCCTCCCCTCTTCACAGACCATACCCTCCCGCTGCCACTACCATAAAAAGTTCTTAACACCACAGTAATCCATCACCACATCAATTCAAAACAGCCATCCACAATTCAAAGATCCCCTTACCAATCATCTTCTGCAAACAAACGCACGCCCTTTTTCATCCTCCTCTTTCCAATCCATATATCACCACAGTTGAAATTCTACTCCCATCACCACATACCCCATATCCAAACTCCATGCAAATCACCATCTCTTCCCATTCAAACCGTTCACACAATAACTCACGCACCCTTTTATATCTCCTCCACCACAGTCCCGAATCACGATACCCAAAAGTTCACCATCTCACAACCGCTACTTCAGATCAGCTGCACTGATCAACGTCCAAACACCAATCGGAACCAACAGATCGCATCCCAATACTTCACACAAGCGGCTTCCTTCCGTTGCCATCATCTAGCTCCTTTCATCATCGAGCACAACAACATCCGAATCGCATCCTCAAAAACCCCCCAAATCCCATTCGAAATCACCAAACTCCTTGCTGCCTACCACGTCGCAACCGATCCAACACCTGCTTCGCACCCATAAGTGAAAACCCAATTCGCAAGTAACCCTAAACCGAATTCGAATTTGGAAATCAAGGCCAGAAAAAGAATTACAAAAATAGAGAGTCTGAGTTGATTTTGTTTCCATGTCTGCGAGATTTAATTCTTGAGGAAAGAATGTGAGTTTGGGTTTCTGGGAGTTTATTTGGGTGTTTTACATTTTTTTCAAAAAATGAAAGGGGTGTACTGTGTCCTGAAACAGGTGGTTCGCGATTTTCTTTTATTTGAGTGGGATTGGAATACTCTAAAACCATGTAGTATGGTTAGTTGTTTGCTGCTGACTTGTAACTTACAAGTGTTGGTCTAGTTTTCTTCATCTTTATTCTTTTGCTTAGTTTTTTTTTCCTTTTTTTTTATTTTCTTAGCTTGGTCAGTTTGTTGAATAAGTTTTCTTTAATTCCAATTTAGTTTTTTTTCCTCTTCTTTTTATTTCTTTAGTTCAAAAAAAAAGCAGGAATTTCAGAGCAAAGACCAAAGTGAGAAACATAGAAATCAAGGAAATCAGCAGTCAAGCAATTTGCTATTAGAGAGATTTTAATCGTTGATATTACTCAGTTGTTCTGGACGGACAACCATACCCCACGGTAATATTTTTCTAGACTCTACAGGTGCTGAAGCTGTTTTGAAAATATAGAAATTGCTTGTAAAAATCTTCTGCAGGGGCAGCGGCTTGCTTGTACAATTTTTTTTCAATTCTGCTGTTATTTTCTGACTATTATTCTGTGACTGTTCTGCTACTGAAATTTCTGAATCTGTTTGTGAGAAACGAATTTCCATAACTAATCACTCTCGTCGATTTTCAATTTTAACAATTGATTTGATTTACAAAATAATATAATTGAAAAGTGGTGCTTTGTGGAGTTGATTGTCTCATATAATTGGATCGCGGATATATAGTAGTTCAATTTATTAAACTATTAACAAAAGAGGTTGCATACTACCCGTAAAACATTGGTCGTATCCCTTAGTATTTATACTATACGTGAACGACCATAAGCCCATCTTCCCCCTTCCAATTGAGTCAGTTAATTAATAGAGCACAACTCATTCTTTTATACTATTTTGAACGAAGAATAATTTCTATCTTCTGTTGATTTCATTCAAATGTCTAATTCAAAAAAATCATTGAGGTAAATGTGGGATAATAGTCGAAGTAGACATCCGCTTGAAGAGTATGAGTACGAATTACAACTCATGAGGCAAGATTTTCCAAAATTTCGTGAGTCCAATGCCAACAATTTTCAAAATTTTCCAAATGACCAACATTTTCAAAATCATGGATATGATCGAAATTACGATTTCAACTCAAATTTCAATAATTTCGATTATGGGCTGCATCCACATCAAAATGGCTTTGAATCCCAATATATCTTTGATCCACATCAATATGGGGTCGTAAACCAAAATTCTCAAAATTATAGCCCATATCAACATCCTGAAAATAACCAAAATCACCCAAATTTTAACTCAAATTTTAACAGTTTTGGTTACGAACATAATTTTTATGATCAAAATGATTTCCAATATCATTGCCATTTTTCTGAAAATTCAAACAACCACCACGTTGGAAATATTTTTGATTGTGAAATTGATGTGGACTATAATTTTGAGAATCAAGAAGTCCAAAATGAGAGCTCTCAAATCAACGATTATGAAGAATGTCATTTTCATGAGAGGGAAGAAAGGCTAAATGAAAAAGATAGACAACTTGATGAACTTCTTTCTTTAATGACGTCTTTTAAAGAACAACTCGTGCAACAAAATTAAATTCAATGCGATGAACCAGGAAATAATCCATTCTTTGCTGATATTGAAAATTTTCAAACAACAACTTTCAAAATTGAGAATAACGATCTAAATGAAGTTGTTCAAAGGCAATAAATGATTTGGATTTCGATTCTTTTCAGGAAAAAGATTTGAATTTAGATTTTGATCTTCCTCTTTCGGGCTGTGAGAAACTTGAAAATTTTGAAATTGAACAGAATAAAAATGTTGAATTTTTCAATTCAAATATGGAAAAGAATTTTAACGAACATGAATTCTTTGGATTGTATGAGGATGAGTTGCCAAATGAGGAAGAAGTAGATTCACATCATGAGTTCGAAAATTTTAACTTTGAGAAAATTTCAAACGAATTTGAAATTGTCAGTGTCGAAAATACATTGTCAGTTAATGATGAGAAATGTGATCACATCGTCTTGAACAACACTCAGATTTTAAATTTCACTGAATTTATATACGATCACAAATTTTTTGAAAAATTACACTGATAAATTTGTTGAACACATGAACTATTTTTGGAATGTTAGCTTTGTTGAAAAACTTCATGTTAGGACGACCCTGAATATTCATTTACTGGACTATAAATCGAGGTATAAAGATGAGATGGTTTTCAAAAACTCTTGCTTGTTAGAAAACATGCCTAGACACAGTGGGAATGGGACTCATAGGGCTAGAACCAAGTGTGGGGGAAAAAGATGGTGGTATTCTTTGCATCGCGTGCACCGCAAACACATATATCATTGTACATATGATCCATTCTTACACATAGCTAAACTGCATTTCATTCTTCAAATTATTTTGCATCTCATTCACCTTTGGGTACGATCTTTCAAATTTAGGAAACGTTCACAGTGTGGACACTGTTTAGTTCTGGTGTGGAGGGAGTCTGCATTGCATTCTTTTGATTTTTCTTTAATTTTTCTTTCTTTCTTTTCATGTAGGACCATCATGCATTTAGATCATACTAACATGCCATTTTTTTTTTCAAACATGACTAATTTTAGATTGATACAACAAAATAAGTTAAGGATTTTTAGTCAGTTGATAGTATTTTTTCTCTCAATTTAGATCGAATAAGAAATATAATGAAAAGTTTAATTTTGAGGGATAATAGTGTAACCGGTACATAGGGAGATTCTTAGGTGATGGCCATGAAATCTATTCTACATTGTAGATTTTGTTTAAATAAGTGGAGAACTTAAAATACTCATATTGGCTTTTCGAATCTTTAAAACTAAGTTGTGTTAAGTTGAATTCGCGAACTCTCTTTTGTGCTTATAAATTCAATAATAATAATAGTAATCCAAGGGTATCCAACATTGCTTGCATATCTAGCGTTGGTATGCAAAATCGCCAAGCTCTATCCGACATGTTGTTGACAAAGTCAGCGTTGGAATATCTTGGTCTCATTTCATGAGATTGGACACCTAAGGATTACCGACACGTTGTTGACAAAGTCAAAGTCGGCCTGCACAATCCGCCAAGCTCTTTACCCACTCTCCGTTAGTCCGCGAGGCAGTGCATGGGTGGTAAACCTTGGTCTTCTGAGTTAGGTGCATGTACTTAATCATAAATTTTAAAATTTCATAGAATAAAGAATAAGCGATGATGCCCAAACACTTCTTGACCTTATTGATTTGACTAGCCATACATGAGAAAATAATAATACCACTTTACAAACTGTGCCAAGCAAACTAAGAATCTATTTCATGGCTACACTATGTTATCGACCGAACTAACTGCCCAAACTGGAATTTAACATTTGAAAACTTGATTTATATTGAAAAATTGTTACAAGTTGAGGTATCTAAAATAAAATCAAGTGACTAGAAATTGTTAATTTAATTTGTTGTACCACTTTCCTGAAACAAGTCGTGCTTTCAATTTTTGTTTTCAATTGCATAAGTCCTTTGCATTCATGTAGTTATATTAGATCCACACATACTGCATTTGGATTTTGTGGGTAGTATCCGCTGAAAACCCTCACGAGACACCACTCGTCCTACTAGGGACACCTAGAGATTTAACGGCTTGTTGCATATGCTCAATGCAATCATGTTTCCTACGAAAGTGCGACCTATCTAGTTAGTTTTTCATTTCTTGTTTTACTCGAGGACGAGTAAAAGATAAGTGTGGGGGTATTTTGATTGACATGAAAATGTGCTTATTTTATACTCTTATATCTTATCTTTTGTATATAAATAAATATTACTTGGGTATTGTTTTGTTACTTTTACAGATATTCCAACCCAGCCTGCATGCAACCAGAAAAGTAGAGAAATGGAGATCAAATTGGTATATATTTACACTTTGAAGAATTGTAGATGAAGATCTCACATCTAGTTGTTGTTGGACAAGAAAATGATTGGTAGAAAGACCAAGAATTTCTCAAATCAAGGGAAGCTTGTCAAAGAACCAAGAGGAAAAGAAGAAAGGCCAAAAATTTAATAGATTTAACTAAGGCCCATTTGAAACTCTCATTGTAAACTCTTTTGTGAATTCCCTAAGGCCCATCTATCATTGTATTAGGGTTAGGGTTAGGGTTTGGCTATCTATCCTATAAATACCCTTGTAATGTCATTGTAGCCACCATCTCCATTTTTTTCTGTATTCTCTTCTCCATTAATAAAAGTTCTTCTTCTTTTTTACTATTTCTGCATTTTTCTTTCTTAGCAATCGGTGTTGTCTTCATAATTAGTTTTGGAAGAGCACCAATTGTATTTTACATTTTTTTGTTAGTGATTAGTCGTTTGACTAGTTTCAACGACAATCCTAATTTACTTTTTGTTGTTCTTCTTTTCCTGCAATTTTACTTTATGCATTTTATTTCTGTTTTGCATTTTGATTTCCAATTGATAATTGTGATTTGATCGTCGGTTCAATTAGGTTCGTTCTGAATCAGATCGCAGTTTCAATTTTTATTGTTTTCAAAAACCAACCTCGAAAATCGTCTAACTCGCCCAAGAGATTAAATAAATAATTTGATTTTAATCTACCTCCCTGTGTTTGACCTGTATGCTACAAACCTGTGCGCTTACAGTATTTAATTTAAAATTCGCGCTTTTCTGATTCATTAGAAAGCGGCGAACACATGCCAAACTACATAAATTTAAAATTGCCATACAATTATATCCATAATTCTATTCAAATCATGCATAAATCCTTCCAACCCATATTATGCCCAAATAACCACCTTTTTCCCTTTTACTTTCTCGTTCTCATTTACAACGCATAAATTCATGATAGATGTAGGCTTGAGATAGCCTAGCTATAAAAATAAAAAGGGGAAAGAATAAGAAGGAGAGAACTCAATCGTAAGCATAAATGAAATAACCGATCTTATTAAATTATCATCATATTCATTATGGGGAATGGAAAATGATAGAAGTACAATTATACCATAATTGAATTTTAAACCACTCATCTTGACTGGATTGGAGAAATAAACAAGTGGTTGTTGAGGTAGAACGTTGGTTTAGGCTTCTTATTTGATTATTGACGCATAACGTGAATTGTTGTTGAAGAAACTTGCTACTTGATTTGATTAAACTCCAAAACTGATGAAGAACTTGCAATTTAATTTAGAGTTTAGAGGCGGCGGCTATGTTGGGTTGAAGTTTGGTGGCATGGAGGCGTCTTATAAGAGATAGAATAATTTTAGAGTTAGGTTAGGTGTTTTTTATAGGTGGGTTAGAGCAACTAGGACCTTATGATTAAATAAAAACTCATCTAAACCGTCCACCTCACCCTAGAAAAGAACCATCCAGAACAACCCTTTTCACACTTAGTGCTCCTTTAAATAAAATAAAAAAAAGAAACCGCTTTATTTCTTTCTAATTAATGCATTACATATGATTTTTAACGTATAGCAACCTCTTTCCTTCATGAATTCAATTATTTATTTATTTATTTATTTGCACTTATACGCGAACCTTTATTCGCTATATTCTTCTCCTAATCAATTAATTTATTTCTTTCTCTTTTTGTCTACACTTTTTGAAAAGAAACCGCATGTCCTTAAACCATTTCCTTTTATTTATTTACATCTAATCACATGTGCATGCGTCTCTGATTTGAATGTTAATTAATAACATTAACCGTTCTCCAATTGTGGCTTGCTTATGCCCTTATTAGTTTACTTTTTAAATGTTTAAATTTCAAAAGTTGATCCCCTTCACATTTAATTTCTCCATTTTAATGTTTACAACCTTTTTCTATGCATGCTTTAATTGCACATTTGACATGTTTTGCAATCCATATTCTCTTTCTTTTATTTGCATCACATTAATTTATTATTCAGGTTCATGCATCATCCATTTATTTAATGCAATAATTTCACATATCCTCTTTCCCTTATTGCATTAATTTCAAATAACATGTATACGTATATGCCCCCTTTTTGTTTGTCTTTATGTTCGCGCGCAACTTCAAATTTGAATCCTGTTCATACGCATTCATCTCTTATGTGTATACTAATTGTAACACCCCATAATTTTAATATTAATGTTAACAAATTAAAAAATAAATAATTTCAAATGTGGGAATTAAGGGAAATGGGTTGCGCCATTGCGTTCGTCTCGGAATTCTGGTTGAGATAGAGTCCGAGTTTGCGTGAATTGGACTTCGTATGAAGAAGTTATGACCATCGGAAGTTTCAGAAAATTCAAAACAGATTTCGAAAATTTCAAATTTCAGAGTCAGATGGGCTAGGCGGGAAATTTCCCGCCAGGGCCAGGTCGACCATAGGGTCGACCCGGGGGTCGACCTGCCCTAACCAGGTCGACCTGCCCCCCTTCCCCCCCGGGCAGATTTGTTTAATGACCTGTTAGTGACTAGATGCTGACTCATTAGGGTTTTTGAACTGCTCTGATTGGCTGGGATTAATTCTGGGTTGATCGGACGGCCTAAACTAATCCTAAACTCAATAAAAAGACATGTAGACTCAAACCCTAAAATCAAAATAAAACTAGACTCATGGCCTCCATGCCGTCACCTAGCAACTCAGAATAGCCGCCACCAATTAGAGAGGAAGAAAGCAAATTAAAGACAACAATTCAATTCAAATCAAGCCAAAAACTACAACGACGAAATTGTCTACAACAAGGGAACGCTAATCAATTACAGAATTCAGATCCCAGAACTCAAGTCCCCTTTTTCGGTGAGTTCTAGTCACTTTTAGGTATAAATAAATAAAAGTGAATCGGGGTAGACTATGATTTGGGTATATGTTGTTTTTAGTTATGCAAGTTTATTGTTGTTGTGGATCATGAAATTATGCAAGTTTATTGTTATTGTTGATCATGAAATTATGTAAGTTATTGTGTGATGAATTCATGAATCTATGCAAGTCGTTATCATGAATCTATGCAAGTCGTTATCATGAATCTATGCAAGTTGTTATTATGAATCTATGCAAGTCGTCATTATGAATCTATGCAAGTTGTTATCATGAATCTATGCAAATTGTTATGAGATCATGCAAGTTATTATTCCTAAAACTATGCAAGTTGTTATGTTATGCAAGTGGTTAAACATGTTGTAAATCATGAATCTAGGTGAGTTTTTAATTATGTTGTTAATTCATGAACCTATGCAAGTTGTTATGTTGTGAATCATTAACCTATGTTAGTTGTTAATTATGTTGTCAATTCATGAACCTATGCAAGTTGTTATGTTGCAAAACCATGAATCTATGCAAGCTGTTAATTATGTTGTGAATCATAATTATATGCAAAGTTATCATGTCATTTTCCCTAGTTGTCATGCTTATGCCAAAATTATACTGAAAACAATCAACTTTTCATTCTCTTTATTTTGTTATTGTGGCGAGGCTACCTTGTAGCTTCGGTGACGCCAAAAACGCAAATGGTTACGCTAGTTAAGAAACGGGGAAAAAGGGGAATTTGTAATAGGCATAGTGATTATGTAAATTGGACACATGATTCTAGTAAGGAAACATATAAATAATTACCTATTATGACATGGGTAAAATTTGGTAAAAATGGTATAATTTGAATATGACCATTTATGGATAGGAAATTCAAATTCTTAATAAGATAGGCATGGACACATATAAAAAGGGAAGGATTAATTATTTAACTTAATTAATCAAAAGAGGAATGTTTAAGCAATTAAAGTCTGAAGATTTAATAATGAGAATTGGCGTAAATGCCTTAAATGGCATAAAATAAATTTGTTATGAAAATTGGTATGATTTTACATACCATAAATAGATGGACATAATTGAGTCAACTATGGCCATTGTTAAATTTGGAATTGATTGTTAATTTGAATAGGAAAATTAATTCAAATTGGGGAATGATTAGTTAGGAGTAATTAATTGTCTAAGGCACAAGGTTAGGCTCTTTTGTGGTGTAAGACTGCCCGGACCCGCCCGGAAAATCCAGCTGCCACAAATGCCAGTCTAATGTGGGAGGTCTTAGGCATAAATTAAATGCGTAACAGTTGTAAAGACACGAGGTTAGTGTGACGGCCGGGAATTTCGCTCGATCTGAATCAACACAGAATAAAATCCAATGTCAGACACACAATCCATTTACAAGTTCGTTCTGGGTCTGAACGAAACCGGAGGCACTTTCCTCGCATATCCTTCCATCTCCAAGTACGTCTGGACGACAACCAACTGATTCCCTCATCTTGGGTGTACAGCCCAATCAAGATCATCAGTAATCACCCAAACGATGTGAAGACTTCCGGTTTTCAACCACCGTCCTCATCTTCGACATATCGTCGAATCGGTTATTCAGAATGGGTATAAACCCGGCCTTTCCGAACAACCCGCGTATATTAAAAACAAATGTTACACAAACACAACATACGCCTCATTCCAATTCATTAGTCACTAACCGTAAATCAGTAAGAGAGCAATTCCCCAAATATTAACCCCGAAGGCCGAAACCAACATCAGATCAATATCCAGAAAACCATTCTTCTTAACTAACCTACAGCTAGTTTCTAAATTTCAATTCTTAGGGAAAGGTTCCCATTAATTTTATCCAAGATAAATTCTTTAAAATTTATCCTTTAATCTTCCTTTGGATGTCCTTTCAAACCAAATTATGGTTTTCTAAACTAGTCGAGATTAGCGAACCACACCGAAGTAATTATTTATTTTATTTCCCAATCCCAACATATTCATCCCATGAAGAAAACTGGTAATACTCCATATCTAACACCACAGTGTTATCGGTAAAATTTATTACCATTCCACGTTCAAATCTAATTAAAGATTTAACTATCGCTTTGGAGCAAAACTGGTAATACTCCATCCTCGCTCATTTTCCAAATTTGATAATTAAATTATCAATTCACGTTTCAATCTAATTGCAGATTCATTAAAACTCCTTTTACTGGGTTAAAGAACTAATGTCATTTAAAACACAGTTCACGATAAACCCAAATCATATCCTATTTATTATCGGGTTAAAGAACTAGTGTTATTTAAAACATCGTTCACGATAAACCCACAAATCAATTCTATTTATAATTATACATAGTCAGTAGAAAACCTAGTGGGGATACAAGACGTAGGGGAGAGCTTGTATCATGTTGTGTGGGACCCATTTCAGTCAGTAACCCGGAGGGGTATCAAAGTAAGAACTCTGTACTAGGCGGGGAAGGGGCACGCTTACTGATTGATTGTAAGAGATTCCAAACGAGACGGATGGTGTGGGCACCGACCGGGGACAGGTGCGTGCATGGGCCGGGCATAGCGGGACAAGACGACCGTGACACCAGTAGGTATAACTGTGCACACCTTAGGTTGCCACTTTAGGGAAGTGATATCCCCTAGTTGTGGGACTAGCACAGGGTATCTACAGAGTAGGGAGCCGATCGATTGGGGTAGTGGTTAGGGTATACCCGGACGTATGCCCTAAGTCTACCAATTTATAGTAGGAGGGTAGTGGGTACGACTAGTTGAGATAGGAGCAGGCGACACCTATGACAACAGCTAGGAATACACGGAACTACCGCCATTGTTATCATTAGCGGAAGGGATCATCCCATCTTGATTTGACTAGTAATAGTGCAGAGTAGTTAGTAGTGAAGCATGCATACACCTTACCTTATTTGTCCTGTCATACCTGTCATCTGTACCGTGAATCCTCTTATCCACTTTGTATGTCTGTCATGTTTCCCTTTATTTATTTACTGGCTAAAAGTTACTGGACTCACCAGACGTATGTCTGACCAAGTTTGTTTCGCCTCTTTTCTTCCATTCCCCCCTCCCCCCAGGTTCTCAGGGAGGAAACAACCAGGTTTAGTCAGGATTTGGATGTCGTCTTCTAGGAGCTACTTCTAAAGTATGGCTCGAGTCTCTGTCTCTTATATGGCTTGCTCTTTAATCTGGGTAATGATGTTTTTCTTTTAAATACCTATGTACTCTGATAATGTAAGACAGAAATGTTTTTTTGTAAGGGTTTTATGACCCATAGTATTATGTAACAAGGTATTTTGATGATTTAATAAAGCTATTTGTTTCCGTTGCAAAATTTTTAATATCTGTCTTGTGATATTCTGTATCTGCTTACCTAAAACGCACCACTAAAGTTAAGGAATTCCCTTTGTGAGTGACCTTAATGGAGGTGGGGTGTTACACTTGGTATCAAAGCTGAAGGTTACCAGATTAGATAAAAGTTTTGAAAATATTTTTCAAAAGGTTTTAAAAGAAAATATTTTCAAAAAGGAAAGCCTGTTTTGAAAAACATTCCCTGAAAAGCTATATGTAGTATCTTTCGGTCTTTTTCTAAAATCTCTCCCTTTTTCTTCTTAGCATGTCTGAGGATCTTAACCTTCCTGAGGGTGTACCGATACCGAGATGGTTTAGGAGGTATTTGGAAGCTAGGGCCACCGCCGCAGGTCCAACAAATGTTCCTCCTCCCCCAGCTGCACCCATTCCTCCTCCTCCCCCTCCTCATGTTGATACTTTTGCAAAGATATGTAAGGACTTTCGGGTAATGGGCGGGAAACCTTTTCATGGGTCGGAGACATTTGTTGAAGCTCGAAATTGGCTAAAGGAGGTGGAAGAATTGTTTGGAATCTTTGAGGTAGAAGATGGAAGAAAGGTCCAGTTAGCTACCTGGTTAATGAAGGATGAGGCCTCATTTTGGTGGGAGGTCACTAATGGAGAGCGTCCAGTTGATACATGGCCGGATTTCAGGCGTAGGTTTGAGGCGAAATTTCTCTAACGAGCAGAAGAAAATCTATACATGGAAAGGTTCTTGGCATTGAAGCAGGGGGATCTGTCGACAAAAGAGTACGTCAACAAGTTCAATCAGTTGGCGAGGTTTGGCTTACACTTGGTAAACACACCTGAGAAGAAGACTCTGGGATTTGTTAAAGGCTTAAATGAGCCGCTACATGGATTGGATATGACCCAAGTTCCTATGGGGGCCACTTTTGAAAAGCTGGTGGATATGGCCTGTAACAACCCTGAATTTTGGGGTAAATTTAAAAAAATTTATATTAAGTAATTTTAATGAGTTTTTCATATTTAAAATAATTTATTTAAGATGGTAATGATAAAAATTGATTTAAATCGAAGTTAGAATGAATAATTTAATTTTAATTATAAAAGGAGTTAGTAATAGCGCGGTAGTTTGAAAAGTCAAACTTGAACTTTGACTGACCGTACAGGATGCAAAATTTAACGGATTTTAGTGAAACCAAAAAATTGGAATCTATTTAAAAATATCTTTCTAACGAATTCTAAAAATTGGAATTTCATAGCGGGAATCAAAAGTTATGTCAAAATTAAAATTTCGCTATGAAATATATAAAGGTCAAAAATGCTACTTTTTGCATACGAAGGAATTTGGACTCGAAACCACTTCCATTGAGTTCAGAATGACGTTTCTGCATTGAAAAACAGTAAACACTTATATATTTCGAGTTTTGGAAATTATTTGTTTAAAAATGTATTTTTAATATTAAATATATTGGCCTTAAAAATAGTCATTTTTCAAACGACCTCCGTTTTCGACGAAACCACTTTTGTTGGAACCGGAATGTCAAATTATAGCTAGGTTTCAATTTTTAGAATTTTTCAAGTTAATATGTGAGCGTGGAAAACGAAAATGTGTTTTGACTATTTCTGTTAAATTTAAACGGCTTGAAAATAGCCATTTTTCAAATAGTCTCAGAATTCGATGAAATTAGTCTTGTTAGATCCATATCGTCATAAGAAAGCTAAAAATTTTTTTTTTTTTGGAATTTTCTGAGGTCATATGTGGCCCCGACATATTTAAATGTATGGTCAATATTTAATTAATTAATTTTTAATGGGATTTTAAATAAAAAACGCTACAGACATTAGAATTGGGACCCGAGACATAGCCCATTGCGTTCAGAAGACGTCAAAACCCTAAGAACGACAGTAAGCAGGCCCAAATCGGAGACAGTCCGAAAATCCACCTTTTAAGCACAAATTTCGAGATTAAAATATTATTAAATTATAAAAAAAAACAAAACCCTAACCCTAACCCTAATTTCAATGGCCAGCCGCCAGGTCTGTTCAAGGGCCAGAATTGTCCGATTTTCAAACCTCAATAACTTTTGATCCGCTCAATGAAATTCAACATATTATATACCGAATCGAAGAGAATTTCAAGACCTTTCAATCCATACGGTTAAGATCGAGTTTTGGTTCACGGATTTCGCGAATTTTAGGCCTGAAGTGGCTGCGGTTTTTGGTGTATGACGGGTCCTAGGGGGGTGCGAGTTGACGCTGCGAAGGGCAACGGCGTGGTGGTCTTTGATCGGAGGTGGGTGGCTCGTGTGGTGGTGCGGCGTGGTGAGGAGCGGGCGACGATGGGTTTCAATGCACGAAGGAGAAGAAGAAAGGAGCGGCCTCATGAACGATGGGTACAAACATATTTTATTAATTTAAATTAATTATTTAATCTATTCAAACTTTAAAAATTCGTATCTCTCTCATACGAGGTCCGTTTGACAAACCGTAAATTGCGTTGGAATCACAAAATGAAGATCTTCGCGATGGCGCTGACTAGAGCCGGAAAAGAGACAGTTGAATTTTCAGCCAAAAACAATGTGAGATATCTGAGTTTAATTAATTAATTAAATTATTTTCATTGCTGTTAAATAATTGTTTGTGTGTAATTAAATAATTCTGTCATGTGATGTATGTTGAGTGATTTATCTGTATTGTTGGGATGAGATGTGATGATTTATTTTCTTTTATGAATGTCTGTAATTCGAATTGATTGAATCACACGGTTATTGTCGTATGAGAACCAATTGAAAATCTTCAGGTTTATTGAGCGATGAAAATTACACTTTTTTTTTTTGTCAATTGGAAAAAGGAAAATAATAAAAAGACCTTTTCTTCTTATTTTCATTTGTGTGTGTCATAAATGAAAAAGAATCATTTTTGTGTGTAATGGAGAAAGCATTACCTTTTGTTTGTAAGTAAAAGAGTTCACCTTTTTAATTGTAAATAAGAAAGTTGTAAAAATGATATTTTCACTGTCATCTTTGTTAAAAATAAAAAGTTGTAATCTTTTTATTTAAAAAGATTTCTCCTTTTTGTTAGATTAAAAAGATTTTTCCTTTTTGTTAGATTAAAAAGATATTTCCTTTTTGTTAGATTTAAAAAATATATATCTCATATTTATTGTTATTATAAGAAGAAAATTTCACCGTCATGTTCGTAATAAAAGAAAGGAAAGGGTTTCATTTTTGTTGAAAGGAAAAAGTTGCATTGTGGCGGTCATTTGTGTTAAAAATAAAAGTTATATTTTGCATCGTCATTTGTTAAAATTAGAAAAGAACATTAGTTTGTTACTTTTGTTAAAATTAGAAGAACATTAGTTTGTTACTTTGGTTAAAATTAGAAGTGAACATTAGTTTGTTACTTTTGTTAAAATTAGAAGAACATCAGTTTGTTACTTTTGTTAAAATTAGAAGTGAACATTAGTTTGTTACTTTTGTTAAAATTAGAAAAGAACATTCGTTTGCTACTTTTGTTAAAATAAGAAAAGGGACATTTTGTTGGTCATTTGTGTTGAATTGGAAAAGAATGAATTTTACCATTATTTAGATGTGTTAAATAGAAATTTCACCGAATGTAAATAAATAGAAATTTCACCGTATGTAAAATTTACATTTTTATTAATGTAAATAAATAAGATATTCACCTTATGTAAAGTTTGCATATTTGTGGATGTAAATATATATAATAATTTTTCACCGTAGGAAGAGTTTACATTTTTGTTAATGTAAATAAAGTAAGAATTTCCACCCTATGAAAATATTCCAAAATTAAGATACTTTGAAATGAGAAACATTTTAAAATAATACTTTTAAATGGAACAATTATAATGGTTAATTAAAATTGTACTTAGACCCGAGGTTAGGTCACATTTGTGGTGGAAGTCTGCCCGGACCCGACCGGCATATCCAGCAGCCACAAATGTTGGGGATAATGTGAGAGGTCCAAGTGCGCGAATACAAATTGGGCCAAGACCCGAGGTTAAGCCGACTTGTGGAATAAGCCTGCCAGGAACCGACCAGCCAATCCAGCATCCACACGTTACGGGCCTAATGTGAGAGGTCTGGCCCATATTAAAATACAAATAGACTAAGGATTAAAGAGTTACTTTTTATTTACAATTTAATTGTAAATAAAAGATTTCATTTTTATTTTAAATTATTTTCAAGGTTTAGAATTGGAATAAAGAATTTCATTTTAATTTTTTAATTAGTTGAAATAAAATAACGTTAGAATTTAAGAGGGACACTTTTGTTGTCATTTTATATAAAATAAAATTGTGAATTTAAAGGGTAATATTTTATTGTCATTTTATACACAATAAAAAAAGGAGAAATTTAATAACCACATTTTTATTGTTATTAATTACACAAATAAAAGGTGTAAATTAAAAAGTATTATTTTTGTTGGCACTTAGTATGCAATAAAAATAAGAGTTAAAATATTGTATTTATTCATTTTGTTAAACTAGAATTGTTGACAAAATGAAAATGACCTCTTTTAAATCATTTGGTTGAAATAGAATTGTCAACAAAATGTATATATATCACTTTTATACCTTTTGTTTGAGATGGGATCTATATGCAAATATGATAACCAATTTTATTTGCATAATGTATATTGAAAATTTATATGCAAAGATAATAATCATTTTTATTCGCATAATAAACAGTAGGATAAGTTTGCAATGACAATAATCATTTTAATTGCATATCATACGATTGAATTTATAGGCAGATATAAAGACCATTTTATTTGCAAACTTACATTAGAATTGATATTCTAATTGTAAGACCATATTATTAGTCAAAACATACATTAGAAATGTATAGAGAAATTATTCGAGAAAACTTTATTTTTACTCGACATTAGAAATAAATGACATGTTTATTATCATCAACTTGTTAGTAGAATTGAAATTGGTTAAATCCATTAACCAATTATTTATTTGTATATTTATATGAACTGTTGTTGGCTGAAAACCCCACACGGGTATTGGGACGATATTTGAAATACACGACTCCCAATATTAATTTGTATGTCTATCGATTGATCGACAGGCTGCGATGAGCGTGATTATTTTATTTTAATGCTCACACAGTTGGAAATTGCACTCTGGATGTAAATAGATGTGAATGGATGATTTGGTGAGTATTTATCACTTATTGTCATATATATGAGATGTGTGAAATCCGTATAATTCAAATTATATGGTGCATGGTTGAGTCGCATTCCGATTCAGGTTTTCTTCTAAAAGAGAATATTTTACCATTAAAATCTTTTTATATAAAGAATAATTTTTAATGATTATTGTAAAATATGTTTTATAGTAATGAATAAATATTTAAAGAGCAAATCTTTTATTTAAAATCGTTAACATTTCTAATTACATTTTATGATTGAAATAAAATGATTTGTGGGTGGATTTGTCGTGGGCGGTGTTTTTAAACGACGTTTGTCCTTTAATCCAATTTACAAAAAAGTACTATCTGGAATTCATAAATCTATTTTATTGATTTTAAAAAAAAGCATTTTCTAAAAAGTCAAGTTTTCCAAATTTAATATATTAAATTGGAATTAAGTGGAAATTCGATTGTTAATAATCGAGGTGCGCTTCTGTGAAAGAAGACCGATAATATATATGGAATTTAAGAGGCCTTGCCGTTATTCCATTTATATTATTAGTCTGATACAGAAATTTGTATCGATTATGTATTGATTTGATTTCTGTGGAATTCCATATTTTGGAAATTGATTTGAGGGTTTATCGTGAACTGTGTTTTAAAGGACACTAGTTCTTTAACCTGTTTAAGACAAGATTTATTTCTTAAAATAAATGACCTTGTATGAATGATTTTTGATATCAAATCAAAATTGGAGTTCTAATAAATCCTTTAAAGAAGATTTAAGATTTTATTTTCAGAGTTTATCTTTGATAAAATTAATGAGAATCTTTTAATATGAATACCTTATTAAAAGAGTATTCGGAGTTGGAATGCGGCGTAATGTGTGATTTTCCAATATTTGCTTTTTAATCACAAAATATGCGAATTATTCAGAAAGACCGGGTTTAACCCATTCTGAAGAATCATCACGACAATCAAGAGTCGAAGATGAAGGCGGCAGTTGAAGATCGAAGGTTTTCACATCGTTGGGATGATGATGACTGGTATCTTGAATTGGGACTGGCCTTCCAAGGCAAGATATTTGGTAATGATCATCCAAACGCATTTGGAGATCGACGGACACGTTGTTTCGCTCAGACCCAGAGCGGACTTGTAAATGGATTGCATGTCTGACATTGTATTCATTTATACTGTATTGTTGAACGCTACCAATTATATATTTCTGTTCGGTGGAGGAGGATTTATGCTTGGCTTAACACCCTACTCTAAGACGTATGAGCTTAGAGGTTATATATATTTTTAGATGATCAATGATACGGTATGGTCTGACAATGTGCCATGCTAAGATGCATATGATCAAGGGTTTTTGTTGAAAAGCAGGGCCTTGTGGTTGATGATCAAAGCATAGCCTGTTTAGGCGTAGCTTTGTGTATAGCGTGACTTCGCGAGCCTCACAACCCGGTTGAGTCTAAAACGGGAGAGGGGAACGCAGGGAGTGCAGCACGTTTCTTTCTAGCTAGGAGCGGTGTTTGGGCTTTGACACAGCCCGACATTTTACTTATGTGGATGATGGAATGAGGCACCTCGGATGATAGGTCCTATAGGACTGGGAAACGTGTGTTCAGGAATAACTAATCCGCAACTCGTATGGTGGACCGGCCCTGCAGCTTTCCAAGGGTTCACTGCGGGGGATCCTGAGACATTAGCTAGAGTGTCTCGAATCGGTAAGGAGCTCCTCCCTAGCCTTGACTCATGATGGAAACCAAAATCCAAATACGACCCAACGAATTTGATTGTATTACTAGTATGGAGGCATAGTAGTATGAGATACTATTCTTCCTAGGATTTATACATTTACTTTGAAATGTTTTGATATATACTAATAATAATATTAAACTCGTATTTGCCGTATTTAGCATGTTTAATCACTATAAGGTAAAACCCTATCCTCTGGTTTGTGTTGCATTGTGTGATGGGACCTGGGTCTTATGGTGATTCCATTTTTCTCAAAAGCATGACGTTGTTGTACGATTTACTTATTATTTGTTCCGACACATTTATGCACCGGCAATCCGTTGGAGTAAACCCGTTCCGCGTTAGCGGCGTGGTCCTTGGATTTGCCTTATTACTATTAGTTAAATTAGTTAAGAATTCTCACACCAGTCCCATGACTGACCCGTTGTTTGTTTCCACCTTTACAAACTCGGGTGCCCTCTTTCCACACGGGCAGTCGAGTAGTTTGTCTACAGGTTCTTATCTCGAGCAGGATTCTGGATTGAAGTTTAAAGCTGTGTCCAGAGCTTAGTTATTTTATTTCCGCTGCAATGTATTGAAATATTGTAAATTTATCTTCCGTTGTATTTTATTCAATATACTCTGATATTCTGTACTCTGATGTAACTCTGTTATGATGTTATAAAATCTTCTGTTTTTGTATTGATGTGTTGTATTCCCAAAGTTAACGTAGGCGGGATTTGAACGTTCTTGGTCAATTTTGCGATCGATTAAGGCCGGGCAAAATCCGACTCGTTACAGTTGGTATCAGAGCTTTGGTTAGCTCAAATCTTTGGGATACAACTCGTTAGAATGGAACAAAACACTCATCAGAGATTGGATTATTAATATCCAATAAGAATACTCATTAGAGATAGGATCAGCAGTATCCTACAATGAGCAAACTCGTTAGAGATGGGGTTAGTAATGCCCTAGAACGAGTTAAGAGTTACGAGTTATAATTAAAGTATTTTTGAATATATTTTTAATCTATTCTTTAGAAGTATGATTTTTATATAAAGATATTTATATTTTGAAAAGATAATCAACCAATAAATTTTTAAAATTAAGACTAGTTAATTAAACAACTTTTAGCTCATTCCTTTTCGAGGACGAAAAGATTTTAAGTGGGGGAGACTGTAACAACCCTGAATTTTGGGGTAAATTTTTAAAAAATTATATTAAGTAATTTTGATGAGTTTTTCATATTTAAAATAATTTATTTAAGATGATAATGATAAAAATTGATTTAAATCGAAGTTAGAATGAATAATTTAATTTTAATTATAAAAGGAGTTAGTAATAGCGCGGTAGTTTGAAAAGTCAAACTTGAACTTTGACTGACCGTACAAGATGCAAAATTTAACGGATTTTAGTGAAACCAAAAATTTTGGAATCTATTTAAAAATGTCTTTCTAACGAATCCGAAAAATTGGAATTTCATAGCGGGAATCAAAAGTTATGTCAAAATTAAAATTTAGAAAGGTCGCTATGAAATATATAAAGGTCAAAAATGCTACTTTTTGCATACGAAGGAATTTGGACTCGAAACCACTTCCATTGAGTTCAGAGTGACGTTTCTTCATTGAAAAACAGTAAACACTTATATATTTCGAGTTTTGGAAATTATTTGTTTAAAAATGTATTTTTAATATTAAATATATTGGCCTTAAAAATAGTCATTTTTCAAACGACCTCCGTTTTCGACGAAACCACTTTTGTTGGAACCGGAATGCCAAATTATAGCTAGGTTTCAATTTTTAGAATTTTTCGAGTTAATATGTGAGCGTGGCAAACGAAAATGTGTTTTGACTATTTTTGTTAAATTTAAACGGCTTGAAAATAGCCATTTTTCAAATAGCCTCAAAATTAAGTGAAATTAGTCTTGTTAGACCCGTATCGTCATAAAAAATCTAAAAATATTTTTTTTGGAATTTTCTGAGGTCATATGTGGCCCCGGCATATTTAAATGTACGGTCAATATTTAGTTAATTAATTTTTAATGGGATTTAAAATAAAAAAATGCTACGGACATCAGAATTGGGGCCCGAGACATAGCCTATTGCGTTCAGAAGACGTCAAAACCCTAAGAACGACAGTAAGCAGGCCCAAATCGGAGACAGTCCGAAAATCCACCTTTTAAGCACGAATTTCGAGATTAAAATATTATTAAATTATAAAAAAAATAAAACCCTAACCCTAATTTCAATGGCCAACCGCCAGGTCTGTTCAAGGGCCAGAATTATCCGATTTTCAAACCTCAATAACTTTTGATCCGCTCAATGAAATTCAACATATTATATACCGAATCGAAGAGAATTTCAAGACCTTTCAATCCATACGGTTAAGATCGAGTTTTGGTTCACGGATTTCGCGAATTTTAGGCCTGAAGTGGCTGCGGTTTTTGGTGTATGACGGGTCCTAGGGGGGTGCGAGTTGACCATGGCTCGGGTGGGTGGTCTGCGCTGCGAAGGGCAACGGCGTGGTGGTCTCTGATCGGAGGTGGGTGGCTCGTGTTGTGGTGCGGCGTGGTGAGGAGCGGGCGACGATAGGTTTCAACGCACGAAGGAGAAGAAGAAAGGAGCGGCCTCATGAACGATGGGTACAAACATATTTTATTAATTTAAATTAATTATTTAATCTATTCAAACTTTAAAAATTCGTATCTCTCTCATATGAGGTCCGTTTGACAAACCGAAAATTGCGTTGGAATCACAAAATTAAGATCTTCGCGATGGCGCTGACTAGAGCCGGAAAAGAGACAGTTGAATTTTCAGCCAAAAACAATGTGAGATTTCTGAGTTTATTTATTTAATTTATTAAATTATTTTCATTGCTGTTAAATAATTGTTTGTGTGTAATTAAATAATTCTGTCATGTGATGTATGTTGAGTGATTTATCTGTATTGTTGGGATGAGATGTGATGATTTATTTCCTTTTATGAATGTCTGTAATTTAAATTGATTGAATCACACGGTTATTGTCGTATGAGAACCAATTGAAAATCTTAAGGTTTATCGAGCGATGAAAATTACACATTTTTTTTTGTCAATTGGAAAAAGGAAAATAATAAAAAGACCTTTTCTTCTTATTTTCATTTGTGTGTGTCATAAATGAAAAAGAATCATTTTTGTGTGTAATGGAGAAAGCATTACCTTTTGTTTGTAAGTAAAAGAGTTCACCTTTTTAATTGTAAATAAGAAAGTTGTAAAAATGATATTTTCACTGTCATCTTTGTTAAAAATAAAAAGTTGTAATCTTTTTATTTAAAAAGATTTTTCCTTTTTGTTAGATTAAAAAGATTTTTCCTTTTTGTTAGATTAAAAAGATTTTTCCTTTTTGTTAGATTTAAAAAAATAATATATATATCATATTTGTTGTTATTATAAGAAGAAAATTTCACCGTCATGTTCGCAATAAAAGAAAGGAAAGGGTTTCATTTTTGTTGAATGGAAAAAGTTGCATTGTGGCGGTCATTTGTGTTAAAAATAAAAGTTATATTTTGCACCGTCATTTGTTAAAATTAGAAAAGAACATTAGTTTGTTACTTTTGTTAAAATTAGAAGAACATTAGTTTGTTACTTTTGTTAAAATTAGAAGTGAACATTAGTTTGTTACTTTTGTTAAAATTAGAACAACATTAGTTTGTTACTTTTGTTAAAATTAGAAGTGAACATTAGTTTGTTACTTTTGTTAAAATTAGAACAACATTAGTTTGTTACTTTTGTTAAAATTAGAAGTGAACATTAGTTTGTTACTTTTGTTAAAATTAGAAAAGAACATTCATTTTCTCCTTTTGTTAAAATAAGAAAAGGGACATTTTGTTGGTCATTTGTGTTGAATTGGAAAAGAATGAATTTTACCATTATTTAGATGTGTTAAATAGAAATTTCACCGAATGTAAATAAATAGAAATTTCACCGTATGTAAAGTTTACATTTTTATTAATGTAAATAAATAAGATATTCACCTTATGTAAAGTTTGCATATTTGTGAATGTAAATATATATAATAATTTTTCACCGTAGGAAGAGTTTACATTTTTGTTAATGTAAATAAAGTAAGAATTTCAACCCTATGAAATTATTCCAAAATTAAGATACTTTGAAATGAGAAACATTTGAAAATAATACTTTTAGATGGAACAATTATATTGGTTAATTAAAATTGTACTTAGACCCGAGGTTAGGTCACATTTGTGGTGGAAGTCTGCCCGGACCCGACCGGCATATCCAGCAGCCACAAATGTTGGGCCTAATGTGAGAGGTCCAAGTGCGCGAATACAAATTGGGCCAAGACCCGAGGTTAAGCCGACTTGTGGAATAAGTCTGCCCGGAACCGACCGGCCTATCCAGCATCCACAAGTTACGGGTGTAACACCCCGCGAATTCTATAACTGTGAAACTCACAAATTAAAGTATAATTAATTTCAAATCAAAGAACTAAGGGAAACGGGATACGCCATTGCGTTCGTCTCGGAAAAATACGCGAAATAGAGTCCGAGTTTTCAAAAAACGGATATCGTATGAAGAAGTTATGGACGAACGAAGTTGGGCGAAAAACCGGAAAACAGGGTCAGAATGCACTGGCGCACTTGGGAAGTGCGCCAGAACAAAAATGCACTGGCGCACTTGTGAAGTGCGCCAGTACATTTTTGACCTGGCGCACCTGCCAAGTGCGCCCAGGTCAAAAATGACCTGCTAGCCAGGTCTGGTCTAGCCCTGGCTGGTCAGGTCGGTGTGTGGTCGAATTTCTGTGGTCTGCTTTGTCATTAGGGCTAGGTGGCGAGTTTTTATTGGTCTCTCTTCCTAATGAATGGCTACGATCTAACCTAGCAACATCAAGGGTCCTAATCAATTCCTAACCTCTATATAAACAACCCTAGACTAAACCCTAATCTATTCATTCAAAATAAGATTATAGCCGCCATGTTGCTGAGGAACGACAAAGATTAGCCGCCGACTAGAGAGAGAGTTAGGAAGAAAGTTCTAAAGCCTAAAGCAATTCAAGCAACCTAAAGCTAATCAATTCAACAAAGGAATCGTGTCTCTTAATTAGAGAATTCGCCGCAACCATTGTAAGTAGAGTATTACTTTGGTATAAATAAATAACTGTGTTGATGTGTATGCTTGAATTGTGGCAATGAAAGTAATTCATATTTGTGCGTTCTTATCAATTTATATACGTTTGGATATTTATGGATTATGTTATAAAGAACTACATGCGGTAGTTCTATGCAAATATACGTTTGGAATATTGCGCAAAGTATGTAATCTATGTTGAAGCTACATGTATGTAGTTGAGTGAAATTTATGCAAGTTTGGGGCTTTGTTATTATGTTGTCATGATGTATATTTTGTGCATAAATCGTTTTGCAAGCAATTGAGACAAGTTTGGTTCATATGAAACTATGTTGGAATTTTGACACCATAATCCATATATTAAGTCATGCTTGTGAATATGGCTAGGTTATGAATGATATTTGGCACAATTGAAACCCATGATTAAGTTTATCTTGTTTAAAAGAATTATATGATGTGAGACATGGCTAGGTTAGACTCAAAAATCCCTTTTTGCAAGTTTAAGCAAAAACCATGATTAGGAATATTTATGCATAAGTATGTTTACACCATCGTTATGTGATCAGACTTAAAACATGATTAAGTTGAACTATGCTTTTGGTGTTAGCAACAAAGTATCCCCTTTGTAAACATGTAGGAACCTTATGGACATGACTTGTTTATGTTTATGCCATGGACAAATTTAACTTTACTTATGCCATGCTTATGTTTGACATTATGCTATGCCTATGCTAGGAATATTTATGACATGCTTATGTTTGACATTATGCCTAAATAAGAATATAGGTTCATGTTGTAGTTAAACCTATGCAAGTTCACATGCTTTGATTTATGTCACCTATGTTGCCACTATGCAAGTACACCAATATCTATTTTGTATTTCCAACGTCGTATTGCAAGTCCATGCGCTCACCTTCCCCTCTTTGTGTATACGCCATAAGCCTCCCCTTTCGCATGGCTAAATTGGGCTTTAAAAGGCTAAGCCCAATATATATGAACGGACGTGTAAAACGGGGGAAAATAACGTTGGGTTAAAATGAATTAATGAATGAAAATATAAAATAGAAGGGCCCAAATTCAAGTATGGGTTGGGCCCGTGATTGGTGTAATCTTTACACCATTAACTTAATAATGGGCCGCAAATATTTACATATAATTAAAGAAGAATGACAAGATATGTAAATGTAGAAAATACGATGTGTTTAACCCGAGGTTGGATTGAGTTGTGATGTAAACCTGCCCGGAACCGCCCGGCTGTCCAGTAGTCACGACAATACCTATCCAATGTGGGAGGTTAAACATGGAGCCCAGCAAGGACCCGAGGTTAGACTGAGTTGTAGCGTAAGACTGCCCGGAACCAACCGGCAACAGGCAGCCACAACAATACCTGTCTAATGTGAGAGGTCAGGGCCTTAATAAGACAATTAAGGCTGAGTCAGGATTGTTAGGATTAAGTGGACTAAAGACTTAATCAAAATGGAACATGCTAAACTAAACGGACTGGTGGGGTTAGGTTAGAAACACTTAACCAACTTAGCATGTTGGCTAGAGATAGAAAACCTAGTAACGGGGGACCCTTTTCAGCAGTAACCCTAAAAGGTGTATCATGATACCCTGAAACTAGGCAGGGTGGGGCACGATTACTGGGCTGATTGTAAGAGGTCAAAACGACGGCGGTGGTGTAGCAGTGTAGGTTCTAACAGAGTGCGGGCGTGCACACACTCCGGCGCAGAAAAATAAGGCACTGGACACCAGTAGCATACCTGTGCACTCTAAGGTTGTGTCGGGTTGCCGCTATGGGACTTGATACACCCCATGGCGGGACCAGCATAGGTAACTACAGACATCGGGGGCCGTAAGACACATGTAACTTTGCGAGTAGGAGCCGATCATCATTGAATGGATCACATCACCCTGATTATGGGGTGCAAATTGGAAACTAGTTTATATGGGGTCAGAGATTAACATGGGGTACGATAGTATATTCGACCCTAGATAACTTAACCAAGTTCATAGTGTTGCCCACTTCCTGTTTTACTTATCATACCCAGTTCTTTATTCATAGACAAAGTAGTACTAGACTTACTCAGGCTTTATGTCTGACTCTATTTTTCTTTCGTCTTCTTTCTTCCGTTTCCCCCCCAGGTCCTCAGGGAGGGAACACAGAAGCTTGACCAGCCTCAACATCCAGCTTGAAGAAGAGAAATGTATTGCTTGGACTTTCCCGTTTTGAACTATGGCTTTGGACAATCCACTAAGGGGCTTTTGCAGTTTATCTATGTTTTATTTATGCTTCTTTAAATAATGTACTCAAGACAGATTATGAAAGTGTTATGTTATGTTTTTGGAAAGGATGTTGTTGTAACACGTATTTGACTTTATGAAATAAAGTTTGTTGTTCTTCCGCTGTTTTACAAATATGTGTTCTTATATCTGTCTTGTATATCTGTGACTTGTACTTATAAACCTCCACCAAAATTAGGGCATTCCCTTTGAGAGTGACCCTAACGGAGGTGGGGTGTTTCACTTGGTATCAGAGCATAGGTTTTACCAGATAAGATAAAAAGTTTTGAAAAATTATTTTCAAAAAGGAAATTTAAAGAAGCATTTATAAAAGAAAAATATTATTTTATTTTAAAAAGGCAAAGTCCCTAAAGCCATAGGTACTATCTTCTATCCTTCGTTTTGAATCTATCCTTTCTGTTTCAGCATGTCTGGAGACCTTACTCCCCAGCTGCTGACGCTTTCACTTCTCCTCCTCCACGTGAACCATCAAGCGGAAGAGTCCCAGAGTAGGAAGACGAATAATAGTCAAACAAGAAAGGATCGTAACAGTAATAATAAGAAACGAGAAAAAAAAGGAAATGTAATTTTTGTGGTACGGAGGGGCACATAGCCAAGGATTGTAGAAAGAGGAAAAGAAAGCAAGGTGAATGTCTTCATTGTGGGGAGACCGGACACATCAACAAAGACTGCCCTGAGAAGACAGACTTTAAGAAAGGCGGAGAAGGCAACAAAGAGAAGAGGACGTGTAATTTCTATGGCAAAGTGGGGCACTTAGTAAAGGACTGCCGGAAAAAGAAGGCCAAGGAGAATGGTGGGTGCTTTTCTTGCGGTGAGACGGGCCATAGGGCTAAGGACTGCCCAAAGAAACGAGGACAGGGGCAGGGGGTTGGATCCACCCCAGGGGCACAGGTTCATGTGCTGGAAGCGCCACCTTTGCAACAGCGAGGTACAAACACTTCTGTAGAAAGTGTAGTTTATCTTTACGATCACCCCGTTCGCACTTTATTTGATTCTGGCGCATCACACTCCTTTATCTCGTCTGCTTTAGTAGAATCTCTGCACCTAAAAACTAGTATGGTAGAGGACCCCTTAATTGTTTCAAACCCAATTGGGGGCCCAGCTCATTTGTCTATGATCTGTGTGGGATTGAAAAATCTCTATTCTAAGCGTAGAATTTCTATGTAGTGCCTTTGTTTTGGGCTTTTCGGGGTATGGTTTGATTTTGGGTATGGATTGGCTATCCCGTAGTGGGGCTATCCTTGATTGTGAGAAAAGGGTTGTTAGGCTCCTAACCCAGCTCGGTAATACTTGGGAAATTTCTTGTAATCCCTCGTATGCGGTTATGCTTAGTTATCTTGAATCGCTAGATGCCTCTGTTGAAAATTTGCAATCAGTTAGAGTGGTCCGGGAATATCCGGATGTCTTTGAAGAGGTGAAGGGCTTACCTCCGAAGCGGGAAATAGACTTCCGCATATATCTTGTAGAAAATGCAAAGCCCGTTGCGTTGCCCGTTAGACCCATGGCTCCACGAGAAAGGAAAGAGCTCAGTAAACAGATTAAAGAGCTTCTAGAAAAGGGGTTCATTAAGAGGAGCATTTCAGAATGGGGCGCTCCGGTGGTGTTCGCTACAAAGGCGGATGGTTCACTCCGTCTATGTGTTGACTATAGGGAGCTCAACAAGCTAACGAAAAAGAATAGGCACCCTCTCCCTAGAATTGACGATTTATTTGACCAGCTTGTAGGAGCGTCTGTTTTCTCCCAACTCGATTTAGCAACCGGTTTTCATCAGCTAAGGGTGGCTGAAGATAGCATCGATAAAACGGCGTTCAGAACCCCAGGCGGCTTCTTTGAATGGCTTGTCATGCCTTTCGGCTTGGCAAATGCACCTGCTTACTTCGTGGACCTGATGAGTAGGGTATTTAGAGATTTCCTCAACAAATTCGTAGTGGTCTTCGTAGATGATATCCTTATCTTCTCAAAGAATGAAGAGGAACATGCTCAACACTTAAGGGCAATCATGGAAACTTTGCGAGTCCATCAACTAAAAGCCAAGTTCTCCAAATGCCACTTTTGGAGGGAAGAGGTGAGGTTCCTTGGGCACATAGTACCCAAACAAGGGTTAGCAGTGGACCCTGCTAAGGTAGTGGCGGTACAGGATTGGAAGACACCAAGGAATGCAACTGAGGTCCGAAGCTTTCTAGGACTAGCAGGTTTCTATCGAAAATTCATAAGGGATTTTGCGAAAATCTCAGCTCCGCTCACGAAGTTGACAATTGTTTATTTTCAAGAGATAATTCATCTATGTGGAATACCTTCTAGTAAGTGAACAAGATCCAAGATTCACTAATGAATTTTGGAGAGCTTGCATGGAACCATGAGTACGCAGTTAAGGCTTGAATACTAGAAGGAGAATAAGTGAAAGAGGAACGAGAGGCAAGGGTTCCAACTCATATTTTGGAAACAAGGATTAAGAAGTTACGAAATTGTGAAGTTAAAGACGGACAAAGCATAATGGAGTTAAGCTCAAGAAATGCGACTTAGAAGATTGAAGACTAAATTCGTGCATAATATCTCTTCTTAAGAGTATATCCTCTCGGTCCCATTCTCAATCCAATTTCTGTTGCAAACCACATAGGGAGTATGACTCATCTGTTAGTAACACATGTTGGGGCTCGAGGGTGTTCATTGGTTTGACTAAAGTTTTTGGGTTTTATAGGATACAGATTGGTCTTAGGAAGGGACTCCCTTATGACCAAAAAGGAGTCCATCATGCTTAGTTGCCTAGAATCATATATGGTGGTTGGGTTGAGTAATTCTTTGGGTGTCAGTCTGATGTTGATTTCGGTCTTCGGGGCTGATGCTTAGAGAGTTCTTCTCCTAATCAATATATATGTGGCATAGGTTTTCAGTTTTGACATTGCCTAATGGGCACAAAGTTTTTACTTGCTTCTATCATTCGACTATACCTTTAGATAGGAACAATTGGGAAGATGTCCTATAGATTAGAGCTACCCGAGAAGTTGGCTGGAGTCCACAACGTTTTTCACGTTTCTCATCTCCGAAAATGTCTTCATGAGTCTGCTGAAGTGGTAGAGCCAAATATACTCGAAGAGGCCGAAGTGGAGCGCGAAGCGACCATAAGGAAGGTTCCAACCCGCATCTTAGGAACAGAAGTGAAGAGGCTACGCAACCGCGAAGTCAAGCTCGTCAAAGTTCAGTGGAGCGACGCCGAGGAAGACGCGACTTGGGAAACTGAAGCTAAAATTCGTACAGCCTACCCTTTTCTGTTCGAGGGTACATCCTTGATCTTTCATTTTTCCTTAAGTTGCGCTTTTATCTATCTTTTTAGGTATATTTCCTCGACCGTATCTTTTAGATAGAATTTTTTTTTTGGATGGAAACATGTAGTTGAAACATGTTATGGATGATGGTTGCAAGTGGTTGCAAGTGATTGCTAGTGGTTGCTCGTGGTTGCATATACACACACAATCTAGGTTTTAGATCGGCTCAGTCACTTCATATTGCATATGCATATATGCTTGCTTTCGTATGTGGTTGAACTATAATGTGTTGTCATATGGATGTTGCATTTGTATTGAATGATTGTGCACTCATGTAGAATCAAGAATAGGAAAATTTGCATACATAATGGATTCATGGCACCTACATAATTCGCATTAAGGAGGTCAACTGAATCAGTAGACCGCCTGATTTTGCATTAGATAAGTTCATATACACACACTTTGCATATGATCATGAAGCATTAGAAGTCCTTTAAGGACAATGGATGCTCGTGTTTGATGGATGAGTAGATGGATTATTGGATGTTAGGATTTACATTCCTCCTAACTTGAAGATTTCGGGGACGAAATCCTTTTAAGTGGGGGAGAATGTAACACCCCGCGAATTCTATAACTGTGAAACTCACAAATTAAAGTATAATTAATTTCAAATCAAAGAACTAAGGGAAACGGGATACGCCATTGCGTTCGTCTCGAAAAAATACGCGAAATAGAGTCCGAGTTTTCGAAAAACGGATATCGTATGAAGAAGTTATGGACGAACGAAGTTGGGCGAAAAACCGGAAAACAGGGTCAGAATGCACTGGCGCACTTGGGAAGTGCGCCAGAACAAAAATGCACTGGCGCACTTGTGAAGTGCGCCAGTACATTTTTGACCTGGCGCACCTGCCAAGTGCGCCCAGGTCAAAAATGACCTGCTAGCCAGGTCTGGTCTAGCCCTGGCTGGCCAGGTCGGTGTGTGGTCGAATTTCTGTGGTCTGCTTTGTCATTAGGGCTAGGTGGCGAGTTTTTATTGGTCTCTCTTCCTAATGAATGGCTACGATCTAACCTAGCAACATCAAGGGTCCTAATCAATTCCTAACCTCTATATAAACAACCCTAGACTAAACCCTAATCTATTCATTCAAAATAAGATTATAGCCGCCATGTTGCTGAGGAACGACAAAGATTAGCCGCCGACTAGAGAGAGAGTTAGGAAGAAAGTTCTAAAGCCTAAAGCAATTCAAGCAACCTAAAGCTAATCAATTCAACAAAGGAATCGTGTCTCTTAATTAGAGAATTCGCCGCAACCATTGTAAGTAGAGTATTACTTTGGTATAAATAAATAACTGTGTTGATGTGTATGCTTGAATTGTGGCAATGAAAGTAATTCATATTTGTGCGTTCTTATCAATTTATATACGTTTGGATATTTATGGATTATGTTATAAAGAACTACATGCGGTAGTTCTATGCAAATATACGTTTGGAATATTGCGCAAAGTATGTAATCTATGTTGAAGCTACATGTATGTAGTTGAGTGAAATTTATGCAAGTTTGGGGCTTTGTTATTATGTTGTCATGATGTATATTTTGTGCATAAATCGTTTTGCAAGCAATTGAGACAAGTTTGGTTCATATGAAACTATGTTGGAATTTTGACACCATAATCCATATATTAAGTCATGCTTGTGAATATGGCTAGGTTATGAATGATATTTGGCACAATTGAAACCCATGATTAAGTTTATCTTGTTTAAAAGAATTATATGATGTGAGACATGGCTAGGTTAGACTCAAAAATCCCTTTTTGCAAGTTTAAGCAAAAACCATGATTAGGAATATTTATGCATAAGTATGTTTACACCATCGTTATGTGATCAGACTTAAAACATGATTAAGTTGAACTATGCTTTTGGTGTTAGTAACAAAGTATCCCCTTTGTAAACATGTAGGAACCTTATGGACATGACTTGTTTATGTTTATGCCATGGACAAATTTAACTTTACTTATGCCATGCTTATGTTTGACATTATGCTATGCCTATGCTAGGAATATTTATGACATGCTTATGTTTGACATTATGCCTAAATAAGAATATAGGTTCATGTTGTAGTTAAACCTATGCAAGTTCACATGCTTTGATTTATGTCACCTATGTTGCCACTATGCAAGTACACCAATATCTATTTTGTATTTCCAACGTCGTATTGCAAGTCCATGCGCTCACCTTCCCCTCTTTGTGTATACGCCATAAGCCTCCCCTTTCGCATGGCTAAATTGGGCTTTAAAAGGCTAAGCCCAATATATATGAACGGACGTGTAAAACGGGGGAAAATAACGTTGGGTTAAAATGAATTAATGAATGAAAATATAAAATAGAAGGGCCCAAATTCAAGTATGGGTTGGGCCCGTGATTGGTGTAATCTTTACACCATTAACTTAATAATGGGCCGCAAATATTTACATATAATTAAAGAAGAATGACAAGATATGTAAATGTAGAAAATACGATGTGTTTAACCCGAGGTTGGATTGAGTTGTGATGTAAACCTGCCCGGAACCGCCCGGCTGTCCAGTAGTCACGACAATACCTATCCAATGTGGGAGGTTAAACATGGAGCCCAGCAAGGACCCGAGGTTAGACTGAGTTGTGGCGTAAGACTGCCCGGAACCAACCGGCAACAGGCAACCACAACAATACCTGTCTAATGTGAGAGGTCAGGGCCTTAATAAGACAATTAAGGCTGAGTCAGGATTGTTAGGATTAAGTGGACTAAAGACTTAATCAAAATGGAACATGCTAAACTAAACGGACTGGTGGGGTTAGGTTAGAAACACTTAACCAACTTAGCATGTTGGCTAGAGATAGAAAACCTAGTAACGGGGGACCCTTTTCAGCAGTAACCCTAAAAGGTGTATCATGATACCCTGAAACTAGGCAGGGTGGGGCACGATTACTGGGCTGATTGTAAGAGGTCAAAACGACGGCGGTGGTGTAGCAGTGTAGGTTCTAACGGAGTGCGGGCGTGCACACACTCCGGCGCAGAAAAATAAGGCACTGGACACCAGTAGCATACCTGTGCACTCTAAGGTTGTGTCGGGTTGCCGCTATGGGACTTGATACACCCCATGGCGGGACCAGCATAGGTAACTACAGACATCGGGGGCCGTAAGACACATGTAACTTTGCGAGTAGGAGCCGATCATCATTGAATGGATCACATCACCCTGATTATGGGGTGCAAATTGGAAACTAGTTTATATGGGGTCAGAGATTAACATGGGGTACGATAGTATATTCGACCCTAGATAACTTAACCAAGTTCATAGTGTTGCCCACTTCCTGTTTTACTTATCATACCCAGTTCTTTATTCATAGACAAAGTAGTACTAGACTTACTCAGGCTTTATGTCTGACTCTATTTTTCTTTCGTCTTCTTTCTTCCGTTTCCCCCCCAGGTCCTCAGGGAGGGAACACAGAAGCTTGACCAGCCTCAACATCCAGCTTGAAGAAGAGAAATGTATTGCTTGGACTTTCCCGTTTTGAACTATGGCTTTGGACAATCCACTAAGGGGCTTTTGCAGTTTATCTATGTTTTATTTATGCTTCTTTAAATAATGTACTCAAGACAGATTATGAAAGTGTTATGTTATGTTTTTGGAAAGGATGTTGTTGTAACACGTATTTGACTTTATGAAATAAAGTTTGTTGTTCTTCCGCTGTTTTACAAATATGTGTTCTTATATCTGTCTTGTATATCTGTGACTTGTACTTATAAACCTCCACCAAAATTAGGGCATTCCCTTTGAGAGTGACCCTAACGGAGGTGGGGTGTTTCAACGGGCCTAATGTGAAAGGTCTGGCCCATATTAAAATACAAATAGACTAAGGATTGAAGAGTTACTTTTTATTTACAATTTAATTGTAAATAAAAGATTTCATTTTTATTTTAAATTATTTTCAAGGTTTAGAATTGGAATAAAGAATTTCATTTTAATTTTTAAATTAGTTGAAATAAAATACGTTAGAATTTAAGGGGGACACTTTTGTTGTCATTTTATATAAAATAAAATTGTGAATTTAAAGGGTAATATTTTATTGTCATTTTATACACAATAAAAAAAGGAGAAATTTAATAACCACATTTTTATTGTTATTAATTACACAAATAAAAGGTGTAAATTAAAAAGTATTATTTTTGTTGGCACTTAGTATGCAATAAAAATAAGAGTTTAAATATTGTATTTATTCATTTTGTTAAACTAGAATTGTTTACAAAATGAAAATGACCTCTTTTAAATCATTTGGTTGAAATAGAATTGTCAACAAAATGTATATATATCACTTTTATACCTTTTGTTTGAGATGGGATCTATATGCAAATATGATAACCAATTTTATTTGCATAATGTATATTGAAAATTTATATGCAAAGATAATAATCATTTTTATTCGCATAATAAACAGTAGGATAAGTTTGCAATGACAATAATCATTTTAATTGCATATCATACGATTGAATTTATAGGCAGATATAAAGACCATTTTATTTGCAAACTTACATTAGAATTGATATTCTAATTGTAAGACCATATTATTAGTCAAAACATACATTAGAAATGTATAGAGAAATTATTCGAGAAAACTTTATTTTTACTCGACATTAGAAATAAATGACATGTTTATTATCATCAACTTGTTAGTAGAATTGAAATTGGTTAAATCCATTAACCAATTATTTATTTGTATATTTATATGAACTGTTGTTGGCTGAAAACCCCACACGGGTATTGGGACGATATTTGAAATACACGACTCTCAATATTAATTTGTATGTCTATCGATTGATCGACAGGCTGCGATGAGCGTGATTATTTTATTTTAATGCTCACACAGTTGGAAATTGCACTCTGGATGTAAATAGATGTGAATGGATGATTTGGTGAGTATTTATCACTTATTGTCATATATATGAGATGTGTGAAATCCGTATAATTCAAATTATATGGTGCATGGTTGAGTCGCATTCCGATTCAGGTTTTCTTCTAAAAGAGAACATTTTACCATTAAATTTTTTTTATATAAAGAATAATTTTTAATGATTATTGTAAAATATGTTTTATAGTAATGAATAAATATTTAAAGAGCAAATCTTTTATTTAAAATCGTTAACATTTCTAATTACATTTTATGATTGAAATAAAATGATTTGGGGGTGGATTTGTCGTGGGCGGTGTTTTTAAACGACGTTTGTCCTTTAATCCAATTTACAAAAAAGTACTATTTGGAATTCATAAATCTATTTTATAGATTAAAAAAAAACATTTTCTAAAAAGTCAAGTTTTCCCAATTTAATATATTAAATTGGAATTAAGTGGAAATTCGATTGGTAATAATCGAGGTGGGCTTCTGTGAAAGAAGACCGATAATATATATGGAATTTAAGAGGCCTTGCCGTTATTCCATTTATATTATTAGTCCGATACAGAAATTTGTATCGATTATGTATTGATTTGATTTCTGTGGAATTCCATATTTTGGAAATTGATTTGAGGGTTTATCGTGAACTGTGTTTTAAAGGACACTAGTTCTTTAACCTGTTTAAGACAAGATTTATTTCTTAAAATAAATGACCTTGTAAGAATGATTTTTGATATCAAATCAAAATTGGAGTTCTAATAAATCCTTTAAAGAAGATTTAAGATTTTATTTTCAGAGTTTATCTTTGATAAAATTAATGAGAATCTTTTAATATGAATACCTTATTAAAAGAGTATTCGGAGTTGGAATGCGGCGTAATGTGTGATTTTCCAATATTTGCTTTTTAATCACAAAATATGCGAATTATTCAGAAAGACCGGGTTTAACCCATTCTGAAGAATCATCACGACGATCAAGAGTCGAAGATGAAGGCGGTAGTTGAAGACCGAAGGTTTTCACATCGTTGGGATGATGATGACTGGTATCTTGAATTGGGACTGGCCTTCCAAGGCAAGATATTTGGTAATGATCATCCAAACGCATTTGGAGATCGACAGACACGTTGTTTCGCTCAGACCCAGAGCGGACTTGTAAATGTATTGCATGTCTGACATTGTATTCATTTATACTGTATTGTTGAATGCTACCAATTATATATTTCTGTTCGGTGGCAGAGGATTTATGCTTTGCTTAACACCCTACTCTAAGACGTATGAGCTTAGAGGTTATATATATTTGTAGATGATCAATGATACGGTATGGTCTGACAATGTGCCATGCTAAGATGCATATGATCAAGGGTTTTTGTTGAAAAGCAGGGCCTTATGGTTGATGATCAAAGCATAGCCTGGTTAGGCGTAGATTTGTGTATAGCGTGACTTCGCGAGCCTCACAACCCGGTTGAGTCTAAAACAGGAGAAGGGAACGCAGGGAGAGCAGCACGTTTCTTTCTAGTTAGGAGTGGTGTTTGGGCTTTGACACAACCCGGCATTTTACTTATGTGGATGATGGAATGAGGCGCCTCGGATGATCGGTCCTATAGGACTGGGAAATGTGTGTTCAGGAATAACTAATCCGGAACTCGTATGGTGGACCGACCCTGCAGCTTTCCAAGGGTTCATTGCGGGGGATCCTGAGACATTAGCTAGAGTGTCTCGAATCGGTAAGGAGCTCCTCCCTAGCCTTGACTCATGATGGAAACCAAAATCCAATACTTTGAAATGTTTTGATATATACTAATAATAATATTAAACTCGTATTTGCCGTATTTAGCATGTTTAATCACTATAAGGTAAAACCCTATCCTCTGGTTTGTGTTGCATTGTGTGATGGGACCTGGGTCTTATGGTGATTCCATTTTTCTCAAAAGCATGACGTTGTTGTACGATTTACTTATTATTTGTTCCGACACATTTACGCACCGGCAATCCGTTGGAGTAAACCCGTTCCGCGTTAGCGGCGTGGTCCTTGGATTTGCCTTATTACTATTAGTTAAATTAGTTAAGAATTCTCATACCAGTCCCATGACTGACCCGTTGTTTGTTTCCACCTTTACAAACTCGGGTGCCCTCTTTCCACACGGGCAGTCGAGTAGTTTGTCTACAAGTTCTTATCTCGAGCAGGATTCTGGATTGAAGCTTAAAGCTGTGTCCAGAGCTTAGTTATTTTATTTCCGCTGCAATGTATTGAAATATTGTAAATTTATCTTTCGCTGTATTTTATTCAATATACTCTGATATTTTGTACTCTGATGTAACTCTGTTATGATGTTATAAAAGTCTTCTGTTTTTGTATTAATGTGTTGTATTCCCAAAGTTAACGTAGGCGGGATTTGAACATTCTTGGTCGATTTTGCGATCGATTAAGGCCGGGCAAAATCCGACTCGTTACAGTTGGTATCAGAGCTTTGGTTAGCTCAAATCTTTGGGATACAACTCGTTAGAACGGAACAAAAGACTCATCAGAGATTGGATTAGTAATATCCAATAAGAATACTCATTAGAGATAGGATCGGTAGTATCCTAGAATGAGCAAACTCGTTAGAGATGGGGTTAGTAATGCCCTAGAACGAGTTAAGAGTTACGAGTTATAATTAAAGTATTTTTGAATATATTTTAATCTATTCTTTAGAAGTATGATTTTTATATAAAGGTATTTATATTTTGAAAAGATAATCAACCAATAAATTTCTAAAATTAAGACTAGTTAATTAAACAACTTTTAGCTCGTTCCTTTTCGAGGACGAAAAGATTTTAAGTGGGGGAGACTGTAACAACCCTGAATTTTGGGGTAAATTTTTAAAAAATTATATTAAGTAATTTTAATGAGTTTTTCATATTTAAAATAATTTATTTAAGATGATAATGATAAAAATTGATTTAAATCGAAGTTAGAATGAATAATTTAATTTTAATTATAAAAGGAGTTAGTAATAGCGCGGTAGTTTGAAAAGTCAAACTTGAACTTTGACTGACCGTACAGGATGCAAAATTTAACGGATTTTAGTGAAACCAAAAATTTTGGAATCTATTTAAAAATATCTTTCTAACGAATCCGAAAAATTGGAATTTCATAGCGGGAATCAAAAGTTATGTCAAAATTAAAATTTAGAAAGGTCGCTATGAAATATATAAAGGTAAAAAATGCTACTTTTTGATACGAAGGAATTTGGACTCAAAACCACTTTCATTGAGTTCAGAATGACGTTTCTACATTGAAAAACAGTAAACACTTATATATTTCGAGTTTTGGAAATTATTTGTTTAAAAATGTATTTTTAATATTAAATATATTGGCCTTAAAAATAGTCATTTTTCAAACGACCTCAGTTTTCGACGAAACCACTTTTGTTGGAACCGGAATGTCAAATTATAGCTAGGTTTCAATTTTTAGAATTTTTCGAGTTAATATGTGAGCGTGGCAAACGAAAAATGTGTTTTGACTATTTCTGTTAAATTTAAACGGCTTGAAAATAGCCATTTTTCAAATAGTCTCAGAATTCGATGAAATTAGTCTTGTTAGAACCGTATCGTCATAAGAAATCTAAAAATATTTTTTTCGGAATTTTCTGAGGTCATATGTGGCCCCGGCATATTTAAATGTACGGTCAATATTTAATTAATTAATTAATTTTTAATGGGATTTTAAACAAAAAGCGCTACGGACATCAGAATTAGGGCCTGAGACATAGCCCATTGCGTTCAGAAGATGTCCAAACCCTAAGAACGACAGTAAGCAGGCCCAAATCGGAGACAGTCCGAAAATCCACCTTTTAAGCACGAATTTCGAGATTAAAATATTATTAAATTATATAAAAAAAATAAAACCCTAACCCTAATCTCAATGGCCTGCCGCCAGGTCTGTTCAAGGGCCAGAATTGCCCGATTTTAAAACCTCAATAACTTTTGATCCGCTCAATGAAATTCAACGTATTATTTACCGAATCGAAGAGAATTTCAAGACCTTTCAATCCATACGGTTAAGATCAAGTTTTGGTTCACGGATTTCGCGAATTTTAGGCCTGAAGTGGCTGTGGTTTTTGGTGTATGATGGGTCCTAGGGGGGTGCGAGTTGACCATGGCTCGGGGGGGGGGGGGTGGTCGGCGCTGCGAAGGGCAACGACGTGGTGGTCTCTGATCGGAGGTGGGTGGCTCGTGTTGTGGTGCGGCGTGGTGAGGAGCGGGCGACGATGGGTTTCAACGCACGAAGGAGAAGAAGAAAGGAGCGGCCTCGTGAACGATGGGTACAAACATATTTTATTAATTTAAATTAATTATTTAATCTATTCAAACTTTAAAAATTCGTATCTCTCTCATACGAGGTCCGTTTGACAAACCGTAAATTGCGTTGGAATCACAAAATTAAGATCTTCGCAATGGCGCTGACTAGAGCTGGAAAAGAGACAGTTGAATTTTCAGCCAAAAATAATGTGAGATTTCTAATTTTATTTATTTAATTAATTAATTAAATTATTTTTATTGTTGTTAAACAATTGTTTGTGTGTAATTAAATAATTATGTCATGTGATGTATGTTGAGTGATTTATCTGTATTGTTGGGATGAGATGTGATGATTTATTTCCTTTTATGAATGTCTGTAATTCGAATTGATTGAATCACATAGTTATTGTCGTATGAGAACCAATTGAAAATCTTCAGGTTTATCGAGCGATGAAAATTACACTTTTTTTTGTCAATTGGAAAAAGGAAAATAATAAAAAGACCTTTTCTTCTTATTTTCATTTGTGTGTGTCATAAATGAAAAAGAATCATTTTTGAGTGTAATGGAGAAAGCATTACCTTTTGTTTGTAAGTAAAAGAGTTCACCTTTTTAATTGTAAATAAGAAAGTTGTAAAAATGATATTTTCACTGTCACCTTTGTTAAAAATAAAAAGTTGTAATCTTTTTATTTAAAAAGATTTTTCCTTTTTGTTAGATTAAAAAGATTTTTCCTTTTTGTTAGATTAAAAAGATTTTTCCTTTTTGTTAGATATAAAAAATAATAATATCATATTCGTTGTTATTATAAGAAGAAAATTTCACCGTCATATTCGTAATAAAAGAAAGGAAAGGGTTTCATTTTTGTTGAAAGGAAAAAGTTGCATTGTGGTGGTCATTTGTGTTAAAAATAAAAGTTATATTTTGCACCGTCATTTGTTAAAATTAGAAAAGAACATTAGTTTGTTACTTTTGTTAAAATTAGAAGAACATTAGTTTGTTACTTTTGTTAAAATTAGAAGTGAACATTAGTTTGTTACTTTTGTTAAAATTAGAAGAACATTAGTTTGTTACTTTTGTTAAAATTAGAAGTGAACATTAGTTTGTTACTTTTGTTAAAATTAGAAAAGAACATTCGTTTGCTACTTTTGTTAAAATAAGAAAAGGGACATTTTGTTGGTCATTTGTGTTGAATTGGAAAAGAATGAATTTTACCATTATTTAGATGTGTTAAATAGAAATTCCACCGAATGTAAATAAATAGAAATTTCACTGTATGTAAAGTTTACAATTTTATTAATGTAAATAAATAAGATATTCACCTTATGTAAAGTTTGCATATTTGTGAATGTAAATATATATAATAATTTTTCACCGTAGGAAGAGTTTACATTTTTGTTAATGTAAATAAAGTAAGAATTTCCACCCTATGAAAATATTCCAAAATTAAGATACTTTGAAATGAGAAACATTTTAAAATAATACTTTTAAATGGAACAATTATAATGGTTAATTAAAATTGTACTTAGACCCGAGGTTAGGTCACATTTATGGTGGAAGTCTGCCCGGACCCGACCGGCATATCCAGCAGCCACAAATGTTGGGCCTAATGTGAGAGGTCCAAGTGCGCGAATACAAATTGGGCCAAGACCCGAGGTTAAGCCGACTTGTGAAATAAGTCTGCCCGGAACCGACCGGCCTATCCAGCATCCACAAGTTACGGGCCTAATGAGAGAGGTCTGACCCATATTAAAATACAAATAGACTAAGGATTAAAGAGTTACTTTTTATTTACAATTTAATTGTAAATAAAAGATTTCATTTTTATTTTAAATTATTTTCAAGGTTTAGAATTGGAATAAAGAATTTCATTTTAATTTTTAAATAAGTTGAAATAAAATAACGTTAGAATTTAAGAGGGACACTTTTGTTGTCATTTTATATAAAATAAAATTGTGAATTTAAAGGGTAATATTTTATTGTCATTTTATACACAATAAAAAAAGGAGAAATTTAATAACCACATTTTTATTGTTATTAATTACACAAATAAAAGGTGTAAATTAAAAAGTATTATTTTTGTTGGCACTTAGTATGCAATAAAAATAAGAGTTAAAATATTGTATTTATTCATTTTGTTAAACTAGAATTGTTGACAAAATGAAAATGACCTCTTTTAAATCATTTGGTTGAAATAGAATTGTCAACAAAATGTATATATATCACTTTTATACCTTTTGTTTGAGATGGGATCTATATGCAAATACGATAACCAATTTTATTTGCATAATGTATACTGAAAATTTATATGCAAAGATAATAATCATTTTTATTCGCATAATAAACAGTAGGATAAGTTTGCAATGACAATAATCATTTTAATTGCATACCATACGATTGAATTTATATGCAGATAAAGAGACCATTTTATTTGCAAACTTACATTAGAATTGATATTCTAATTGTAAGACCATATTATTAGTCAAAACATACATTAGAAATGTATAGAGAAATTATTCGAGAAAACTTTATTTTTACTCGACATTAGAAATAAATGACATGTTTATTATCATCAACTTGTTAGTAGAATTGAAATTGGTTAAATCCATTAACCAATTATTTATTTGTATATTTATATGAACTGTTGTTGGCTGAAAACCCCACACGGATATTGGGACGATATTTGAAATACATGACTCCCAATATTAATTTGTATTGCTATCGATTGATCGACAGGCTGCGATGAGCGTGATTATTTTATTTTAATGCTCACACAGTTTGAAATTGCACTCTGGATGTAAATAGATGTGAATGGATGATTTGGTGAATATTTATCACTTATTGTCATATATATGAGATGTGTGAAATCTGTATAATTCAAATTATATGGTGCATGGTTGAGTCGCATTCCGATTCAGGTTTTCTTCTAAAAGAGAATATTTTACCATTAAAATCTTTTTATATAAAGAATAATTTTTAATGATTATTTTAAAATATGTTTTATAGTAATGAATAAATATTTAAAGAACAAATCTTTTATTTAAGATCGTTAACATTTCTAATTACATTTTATGATTGAAATAAAATGATTTGTGGGTGGATTTGTCGTGGGCGGTGTTTTTAAACAACGTTTGTCCTTTAATCCAATTTACAAAAAAGTACTATCTGGAATTCATAAATCTATTTTATAGATTAAAAAAAAGAATTTTCTAAAAAGTCAAGTTTTCCCAATTTAATATATTAAATTGGAATTAAGTGGAAATTCGATTGGTAATAATCGAGGTGGGCTTCTGTGAAAGAAGACCGATAATATATATGGAATTTAAGCGGCCTTGCCGTTATTCCATTTATATTATTAGTCCGATACAGAAATTTGTATCGATTATGTATTGATATGATTTATGTGGAATTCCATATTTTGGAAATTGATTTGAGGGTTTATCATGAACTGTGTTTTAAAGGACACTAGTTCTTTAACCTGTTTAAGACAAGATTTATTTCTTAAAATAAATGACCTTGTAAGAATGATTTTTGATATCAAATCAAAATTGGAGTTCTAATAAATCCTTTAAAGAAGATTTAAGATTTTATTTTCAGAGTTTTTCTTTGATAAAATTAATGAGAATCTTTTAATATGAATACCTTATTAAAAGAATATTCGGAGTTGGAATGCGGCGTAATGTGTGATTTTCCAATATTTGCTTTTTAATCACAAAATATGCGAATTATTCAGAAAGACCGGGTTTAATCCATTCTGAATAATCATCACGACGATCAAGAGTCGAAGATGAAGGCGGCAGTTGAAGACCGAAGGTTTTCACATCGTTGGGATGATGATGACTGGTATCTTGAATTGGGACTGGCCTTCCAAGGCAAGATATTTGGTAATAATCGTCCAAATGCATTTGGAGATCGACGGACACGTTGTTTCGCTCAGACCCAGAGCGGACTTGTAAATGGATTGCATGTCTGACATTGTATTCATTTATACTGTATTGTTGAATGCTACCAATTATATATTTCTGTTCGGTGGCGGAGGATTTATGCTTTGCTTAACACCCTTCTCTAAGACGTATGAGCTTAGAGGTTATATATATTGGTAGATGATCAATGATACGGTATGGTCTGACAATGTGGCATGCTAAGAAGCATATGATCAAGGCTTTTTGTTGAAAAGAAGGGCCTTGTGGTTGATGATCAAAGCATAGCCTGGTTAGGCGTAGCTTTGTGTATAGCGTGACTTCGCGAGCCTCACAACCCGGTTGAGTCTAAAACAGGAGAAGGGAACGCAGGGAGAGCAGCACGTTTCTTTCTATCTAGGAGTGGTGTTTGGGCTTTGACACAGCCTGGCATTTTACTTATGTGGATGATGGAATGAGGCGCCTCGGATGATAGGTCCTATAGGACTGGGAAACATGTGTTCAAGAATAACTAATCCGCAACTCGTATGGTGGACCGGCCCTGCAGCTTTCCAAGGGTTCACTACGGGGGATCCTGAGACATTAGCTAGAGTGTCTCGAATCGGTAAGGAGCTCCTCCTTAGCCTTGACTCATGATGGAAACCAAAATCCAAATACGACCCTACGAATTTGATTGTATTACTAGTATGGAGGCATAGTAGTATGGGATACTATTCTTTCTAGGATTTATACATTTACTTTGAAATGTTTTGATATATAATAATAATATTATTATTAAACTCGTATTTGCCGTATTTAGCATGTTTAATCACTATAAGGTAAAACCCTATCCTCTGGTTTGTGTTGCATTGTGTGATGGGACCTGGGTCTTATGGTGATTCCATTTTTCTCAAAAGCATGACGTTGTTGTACTATTTACTTATTATTTGTTCCGACACATTTATGCACCGGCAATCTGCTGGAGTGAACCCGTTCCGCGTTAGCAGCGTGGTCCTTGGATTTGCCTTATTACTATTAGTTAAATTAGTTAAGAATTCTCACACCATTCCCATGACTGACCCGTTGTTTGTTTCCACCTTTACAAACTCGGGTGCCCTCTTTCCACACGGGCAATCGAGTAGTTTGTCTACAGGTTCTTATCTCGAGCAGTATTTTGGATTGAAGCTTAAAGCTATATCCAGAGCTTAGTTATTTTATTTCCGCTGCAATGTATTGAAATATTGTAAATTTATCTTCCGCTGTATTTTATTCAATATACTCTGATATTTTGTACTCTGATGTAACTCTATTATGATGTTATAAAAGTCTTCTGTTTTTGTATTAATGTGTTGTATTCCCAAAGTTAACGTAGGCGGGATTTGAACGGTCTTGGTCGATTTTGCGATCGATTAAGGCCGGGCAAAATCCAACTCGTTACATGGCCCTAATGCATGAAGAGGACAAGGGAGCAAAGAAAGAGGAAAAAGTTAAAGGGACATTGAAAAATGAGAAGGTGAGACCCAAGAAAGGACAACAACAGCAACAGTAGAAGAAAGGCAAGAAGGATGACAAGGGAAAGGCTAAGAGGAAATGCCACTATTGTGGGAAAGAAGGTCACCTAGTCAAAGAATGTAAAAGAAGGAAGTTCAATTGCTTTACGTGTGGAGAGTTCGGACAATTCTCCAAGGAATGCTCGAAGGCGCAGGGATCGCAAGGTACTTCTGGAGGGCAGGCGAATGCTCTCGTGGCAGATGGATAGGATAGAGATAGGAAAAATTTATGTAAAAGGTTTAATTTCCTTATGAAGTAAAGACTCTTTTGGATTCTGGCATTTTGATTTTGTAATTGAGACTCTGCACTTTAATACTAGTCTTGTTTTTGATCCCGTAGTTGTTTCAAACCCCTTTGGTGGTTCGGCTCATTTATTGGTAAGGGTTTGAAATTATCTGTGTTAGGCGTCAAAAATCTTTTGTGTGCTCAAGTTTATGGGCTATGGGTTGGTTCTAAATGGACCAGCTTTCTATGTAGAGGGTCGTTCTAGATTTTGAGAGGAGGGTCGTTAAGTTTCTAACTTGTCATGGGAAGACCCCCAAAGTTTCTTGTGACCCGCATGGGTCTGTTATGCTTAGCTTTCTGAGAATCACTCTGTAATCTGATCTGTACCAGTAGTCTGTAAGTATCTGAAAATTTCTAAGGGATAGGGGTTTCTACTTGAAGCATGAAGTAGATTTCAGTTTTGACATTGTTTAATGGGAGTAATTCTTTGGGTGCCAGTCTGATGTTGATTTCGATCTTCGGGGCTGAGACTTAGGGAATTATTCTCTTAACCGATGTCAAATAGGAACAGAGCTTTTGTTTTAGTTATATCATTTGTTTATATCCCATCGACTGGATCTTCGACCTTTAGATAGGAAATCCATGGATGTAAACATGTGCTTGGGACATGTTATGTTTGATGGTTGCAAGTGGATGCAAGTGTTTGCTAGTCGTTGCTCGTGGATGCATTTACGCACACATTAGGCACTAGATCGGCTCAAATCACTTTCATATTGCATATAAATGTGTGTGCATATTTAGGTTAATGGATGAACAATAGTTGTGTTATCATATGGATGCTGCATTTTGATGAATGGTTGTGCACACATGTAGAAATAATATGTATCGATAGGATTCTTTCACATACATAATGGACGCACGACACTATTATGGTTTGCATTAAGGAGGTCAACTGAATCAGTAGATCGCCTGATTTTGCATTAGATAAGGAACATATACACACACTTTTTGCATATGTTCATACAACATTAGAAATCTTTTAAGGACAGTGGATGCCTGTGTTTGATGGTTGAGTAGATGGATGATTGTGTGGTAGGATGCACATTCTTCTTGACTTGAAGATTTTGGGGACGAAATCCTTTAAGCAGGGGGAATGTAACACTCCGTAATTTTAATATTAATGTTAAAGAATTAAAGAATAACTAATTTCAAATGTGGGAATTAAGGGAAACGGGTCACGCCATTGCGTTCGTCTCGGAATTCTGGTTGAGATAGAGTCCGAGTTTGCGTGAATTGGACTTCGTATGTAGAAGTTATGACCATCAGAAGTTTTAGAAAATTCAAAACAGATTTCAAAAAATTCAAATTTCAGAGTCAGAAGGGCTAGGCGGCAAATTTTCCGCCAGGGCCAGGTCGACCTGGGGATCGACCTGCCCTAACCAGGTCGACCATAGGGTCGACCTGGGGGTCGACCTGCCCCCCAGGGCAGATTTGTTTAATGACCTGTTAGTGACTAGATGCTGACTCATTAGGGTTTCTGAACTGCTCTAATTGGCTGGGATTAATTCTGGGTTGATCGGATGGCCTAAATTAATCCTAAACTCTATAAAAAGACATGTAGACTCAAACCCTAAAATCAAAATAAAATTAGACTCATGGCCTCCATGCCGTCACCTAGTAACTTAGAATAGCCGCCACCAATTAGAGAGGAAGAAAGCAAATTAAAGACAACAATTCAATTCAAATCAAGCCTAAAACTACAACAACGAAATTGTCTACAAAAAGGGAACGCTAATCAATTACAGAATTCAGATCCCAGAACTCAAGTCCCCTTTTTCGGTGAGTTCTAGTCACTTTTGGGTTTAAATAAATAAAAGTGAATCGGGGTAGACTATGATTTGGGTATATGTTGTTTGTAGTTATGCAAGTTTATTGTTGTTGTGGATCATGAAATTATGCAAGTTTATTGTTATTGTTGATCATGAAATTATGTAAGTTATTGTGTGATGAATTCATGAATCTATGCAAGTTATCATGAATCTATGCAAGTCGTTATCATGAATCTATGCAAGTTGTTATTATGAATCTATGCAAGTCGTCATTATGAATCCATGCAAGTTGTTATCATGAATCTATGCAAATTGTTATGAGATCATGCAAGTTATTATTCCTAAAACTATGCAAGTTGTTATGTTATGCAAGTGGTTAAACATGTTGTAAATCATGAATCTATGTGAGTTGCTAATTATGTTGTTAATTCATGAACCTATGCAAGTCACCTATGCAAGTTGTTATGTTGTGAATCATTAACCTATGTTAGTTGTTAATTATGCTGTTAATTCATGAACCTATGCAAGTTCTTATGTTGCAAAACCATGAATCTATGCAAGTTGTTATTTATGTAGTGAATCATAATTATATGCAAAGTTATCATGTCATTTTCCCTAGTTGTCATGCTTATGCCAAAATTGTACTGAAAACAATCATCTTGTCATTCCCTTTATTTTGTTGTTATGGCGAGGCTACCTTGTAGCCTCGATGACGCCAAAAACGCAAACGGTTAGGCAAGTTAAGAAACGGGGAAAAAGGGGAATTTGTAATAGGCATAGTGATTATGTAAATTGGACACATGATTCTAGTAAGGAAACATATAAATAATTACCTATTATGACATGGGTAAAATTTGGTAAAAATGGTATAATTAGAATATGACCATTTATGGATAGGAAATTCAAATTGTTAATAAGATAGGCATGGACACCTATAAAAAAAGGATTAATTAATTAACTTAATTAATCAAAAGAGGAATGTTTAAGCAATTGAAGTCAAAAGATTTAATATTGAGAATTGGCGTAAATGCCTTAAATGGCATAAAATAAATTTGTGATGGAAATTGGTATGATTTTACATACCATAAATAGATGGACATAACTGAGTCAATTATGGCCATTGTTAAATTAGGAATTGATTGATAATTTGAATAGGGAAATTAATTCAAATTAGGGAATGATTAGTTAGGAGTAATTAATCGTCTAAGACACGAGGTTAGGCTCTTTTGTGGTGTAAGACTGCCCGGACCCGCCCAACAAATCCAGCTGCCAAAAATGCCAGTGTAATGTGAGAGGTCTTTATAAGGTTACGGTCTTAATGAATTAAGAAACACTTAACCAGATAAACATGTAGTGGGGTTAAGTGGGTGCCTTGGGTGGCATGTGGAATTAAGTGGGTGCCTTGGGTGGCATGTGAAATACGATTAGGTGTCTCAATAATTAATTAATGCTGATTAAAGACTACTTAACCTAACTTAATACGTATGGATTGTATGATGATAGACATAAGTTAGGGTTAAGTAAAACGAATTGGATTGTGGGTAGGTTAAGTACAACTGATGGGTAGGCGGATAATATTAATATATATAGGCCTACAAACTTAACCATTAAATAAATAGGATTAAATCAGTGGGAGGGTTAAGTACAACTGAAGGGTAAGTGGGTAATATTAATACATATAGGCCTACAAACTTAACCGGAGAAAAAGGGTTATGTAATTAAAGACGCCTAATGGTATACATAACCGGGGCAAAATAGTAAAGTTATGTATTAAAGACACCCTTAGGGGTACGCATAACTAATGGGAATAGATAGAGTTATGTATTGAAGACACATATAGGTACGCATAACCGATCGGTAGAATAGGGGTTATGTATTAAAGACACCTATAGGTACACATAATTGATTGAGGGCTATGTAATTAAAGACACCTTAGGGTATATATAGTTAGTAGAAAACCTAGTGGGGATACAAGACGTAGGGGAGAGCTTGTATCATGTTGTGTGGGACCCATTTCAGTCAGTAACCCGGAGGGGTATCAAAGTAAGAACTCCGTACTAGGCGGGGAAGGGGCACGCTTACTGATTGATTGTAAGAGATTCCAAACGAGATGGATGGTGTGGGCGCCGACCAGGGACATGTGCGTGCATGGGCTAGGCATAGCGGGACAAGACGACCGTGACACCAGTAGGTATAACTGTGCACACCTTAGGTTGCCACTTTAGGGAAGTGATATCCCCTAGTTGTGGGACTAGCACAGGGTATCTACAGAGTAGGGAGCCGATCGATTGGGGTAGTGGTTAGGGTATACCCGGACGTATGCCCTAAGTCTACCAATTTATAGTAGGACGGTAGTGGGTACGACTAGTTGAGATAGGAGCAGGCGACACCTATGACAACAGCTAGGAATACACGGAACTACCGCCATTGTTATCATTAGCGGAAGGGATCATCCCATCTTGATTTGACTAGTAATAGTGCAGAGTAGTTAGTAGTGAAGCATGCATACACCTTACCTTATTTGTCCTGTCATACCTGTCATCTGTACCGTGAATCCTCTTATCCATTTTGTATGTCTGTCATGTTTCCCTTTATTTATTTACTGGCTAAAAGTTACTGGACTCACCAGACGTATGTCTGACCAAGTTTGTTTCGCCTCTTTTCTTCCATTCCCCTCCCCCAGGTTCTCAGGGAGGAAACAACCAGGTTTAGTCAGGATTTGGATATCGTCTTCTAGGAGCTACTTCTAAAGTATGGCTCGAGTCTCTGTCTCTTATACGGCTTTCTCTTTAATCTGGGGAATGATGTTTTTCTTTTAAATACCTATGTACTCTGATAATGTAAGACAAAAATGTTTTGTTGTAAGGGTTTTATGTCCCATAGTATTATGTAACAAGGTATTTTAATGATTTAATAAAGATATTTGTTTCCATTGCAAATTTTTTAATATCTGTCTTGTGATATTCTATATCTGTTTACCTAAAACGCACCACTGAAGTTAAGGCATTCCCTTTGTGAGTGACCTTAATGGAGGTGGGGTGTTACACTAATTTTTATATGCGAACAATTGTCTATTTTATTTGGAAATTATCTTCCTTAATCGATTAATGGTTTATTTTCATTCTTTCAATTAAACCTCCAATTAACTTATTCCCTTTCGCACTGAACCAATTTGCTAAGCCACTATTTAGTGGCTCCTTAAAACAAAACAAAAATATGACACTGGTGGGGATTGAACTCACAACCTCTTATGTACAAGTCTCATGTATTAACCAAATGAGCTACTAAGTCTTTTGTTAACAAGACTTAGGACCAAGCTACATATTATTCTTTTCCCATTGCTCTTTTTCATGTTTTGTTGCATTTCTTAAATTAAGGATACCTTCTTCGTTTTAAATCAGTTTTCTACAAACTATAAGTCTAAATTGACCAGAAAATCGCCATGAACGTAGTGACGCTAATTTCATGACCAAATTCTGGAGTCTCTTCAAATTCTCCTTTTTATTTCTTTTTAAATGTTCGCATGTATTTCTTCGCATTTCACTGTATTTCTTCTTATTTCAAATATTGCATGTAATTTCTTTATTAATCTTTTTCTTTATTTCACTGCATAAACTTCTTACATGCAATTACATTAATATTATTTAATCTTTCCTTTAAATATATCCATGCATATATACATATATCTCATTTTTAATTATATTAAAAATGTGGGGTGTTACATTCTCCCACCCGTAAGGAATTTCGTCCTCGAAATTCGATAGGCGTAAAATATACAATTCCTCGCATAATATCAAACCATCAAGTGTGCTTCCAATTTTTTTGCAAACATTGTGCACATGTGCAAAGTGAAATACATCATAGTAACGCATGTATGCCTAATTTGGTACCACCTATATGTATGCAAACTTTCAATTTTTTTCTTCAAAACATGATGCTCATATCATAAATATACTTGCAGTTCTATATGAATGCAATATTTTTGAAAAACCAAAACATTTTTCATCCAAATTTTCCCATACTCTTATAGAATAAGAGCATAGTTCATCCAAAATCCTACAAACCATCATTAAATTCGAAATTTAGAAAAATCTAATTTTCCCAAATTCGGTTTCTTATGTTACAAAAACGTATAAAACGAAGAATTTACATTTTTCGTTTTTCTTTTATGTACCTTTTCTAGTTGCACTTGGATTTTTACATAGCTATTCTATAAAAAGTTCCTATTTTCCTATCCAAGCACAATTACATAAGAAACTTTTTTTTTTCAACTTATCTTTTTTGAGCAACAATTATAGTCTTAAAATGCTTATGCATTCTACGGGAATTTATTTTTATTATTCTAGGATAGTCCTTATTATTTACTTCCTAGCCTCAAACTCGTTCTTTCTAGACACTAATCCTTACCTACTCCATTCGTTTTAAAACATGGTTTGGTCTCTCTTTTTTTTCTAAATTTTTCTCCAAAAAAATAAAAATGGTAAAACTTCATTTTCTTTACCAAAACTTGCTTTTGCCAAACCATAAAAACACGTCGTAACAAAAATGCAAAACATTTTTTCCAAACATCAAAAGCTGGAGTAGACAAGGACAACTATTTCTTAATCGGGTTTCCAAATTACCTAGGCTTTCCTAGACGCATCCACGAAATTATTTCTTCCAACTATATATATTCCTAATCCATTTTCCACTTTATAAGGTTTCCCTACTAAACCCACTAATCTCAGTTACTATTGTATGGGATACATCTTTCTTAACACCAATCATTTTGTACACTTTCCACCCAACATACCTAAGGGTCTCAAATTTCCTTGCTCATTCTTTTAGCGTACAAAACAGTTATCCCAGTTCTTTCCATATTTTATTCTTTCTATTTAGTGGGCTTCTTTATAGATCTAGGTTTATATATATAATATATTTACAATTTTGAAAATACAAATACGCTCTCTCATTATCTATATGGGAATCGTAAACCTGTGCTCCGATACCAAATGTAACAACCCAAATTCCGACGGACCGATTTTTATTCAAAAACCCAATCCATCAAAACCCGAGGTGGTTGCTCTGGTATCCTGCAGAAAAGACAGAGACAAGAATATGTCAGAATTCGGAAAACACCTCACAGCGGAAGGAATAAAATATAATATATATAAACATAGCTTTACCTTAATTACAATACTTCTAAATCAGTATCTCCAAAGCTATAAGTCTCAGTCATGAATCAAACCTGCGAATTTTATGAGGAGGGCGTCAGAACATAAGTTCTGTGTGAATGAGTTTAAACTACACTTCTTGAATAATCCTACATATACCGTTCAATTACATTTTATTGTTTATTAGGTTATTTGTGTCGTTAGCGCTCAAGGCTTACACACACGTCGCACACATCTACTCCCAGTAGATTAACCTAATATAATGTATATGTAGCTACCCCCAAACTGAGGTACACCCTGTGGTACCCCACTCGCATGGTCCCCACCGTATCCTCGTAGTGATATACGCAGTCCCCCGTCCTATGTCATAGTAATGTATATTCCTCTTATATATATAATACAACACTACGCCCACATAGGATCACTCTAATTTGACTGCCGTTATCGAATAACGCCCACCAGTCTACGATACACCACCCAGAGCAGACATGGTTTTATCTAGACTCTTCCACGTACGTATTCTCTATCGTGTTCGATATCTAACCCGCACACCCATCGTGTGTGTGTGCCCGAGTTCCGTGGCAGGGCTACACAAGAAACACGGAACTCGGTCAGGAGCTTTCCTTATATTTGTGCAAGGCCCGCCTTTAAGAGCCTCCCACACAAATATCCCTAGGGTCTGTTTTCTATGGTGGCTATGGCCCCACCTCGGCCCCTCCCATAACTAATAAAGACTATGAGAGCTAAGCGACAAGCCCCTAAGCAACCAATCTAAACATCCATGTGGCGTCTCCCCTCAACCACCGTCCCACGATAGTGAATGGTTAATGGTATATTGGGTCTAGCTCTTGTCTTTCTGCATCCTACTGGCTGTGGTAACAGGAACTCGACGACCTACTATCCTTGTTGGTCCTAACCCTCCACCTCCGTTGAGGCAGCCGTCGAATAACCTTTTCCGTCACCGTGAATAACATTCTGACTGTCCAGCTATTCTTGCAGTCATGGTCCACCCACCTAGTAGTTACGCGCAGACCCAACCTCTGCGGGCACAGCCTGAAACATCTGCAACTACACAGAGGACTACTGGGAGCACCTTTAACGTCTCAAGAAGCCGCGTGCTTCCCCTTCTAGTCAGTTGGAGCCGCCAAAATAACGAATGTGTGCTCCCCTCGTGTCTTATGACACCGTGATGATTTACCTTGTTGGGTTATACATCCTACAACGTACCGATTGCCCCAAGCGCCTTGATTTTATATGTCATTAGACCCTACGTCTAATCAGTTCTTACGCGCTTTTGTTACCTCGTCAGTTTTTCTTATTTAACTTGGTTATTCTTATTCATATTGACTTCCTTTTCAAGTTTACCAAGTTACCCTTGCTTATTAATTCAATTTATACTTAACCCATTTAAGTCCATTAGTAAGACCACAACATGTTGTTTTCCAACTTCATAAATTATTCCCTTTTAGGGTTACAACAACATGTTATACATAATTCATAGTTAAGTATGTCTTATCCACATATATATATTGATTAGGAGAATAATCCCCTAAACAGCAACCCCGGAGACCGAAATCAACATCAGACTGGCACCCAGAGAATTACTCAACCCAACCAACATATATGATTCTAATTTACTTCTTTTCCATTCATATAACTTATATCATCTTAAATTTCACACTTCTCCTTGCCAAACTACTTAATTTATAATTAAGTATATCTTCACATATAAGTTACCTTATTTTCCTCTATCGTTTCTTATAACTTACCTTATCCCATAAGTTATACTTTCCACTTGTCCCTAGGACAAGTCTAACCTATTATCCTTCCTTTTCTTATTCAAATTCATTCATAATAGGTTATTTACCATTCCCCACTTTTTTCATTAATTTAGATTTACTTAACCCTTTCCATTTATTTAACCTGTTACCTAAACTTTACCCAATTCAATTAATTTGTGATGCCATAACGGGTCCCCTTTGGTTAAGCATTATTTATTTATGTCTTACATGTCGCCCATGTCCCACTTAACCTCTTTTATTATTGTTTCCATGTCTTACACATGCTTTACTACGTTTAAGTCCACCTTAGTCATGTTTTACTTCACGTATCTTACTACAGTTAAGTCCACATTTACATGTTTTACATGTCTTGTCTTACTATGGTTAAATCCATATTAACATGTTTTACATGTCTTGTCTTACTACGGTTAAGTCCATATTTACATGTCATATTTTACATGTCACCCACTTAACCCTCTAACCATACCCATGTCACATACATGTCTTATTATGGTTAGTATTCCTTAATTCATTCATTATGACGAACGGTGCATGACCTCCCACATTAGACCGAACACTTTGTGGCTGCTGGATTTGCCGGGCGGTTCCGGGCAATCTTACACCACAATTGCGCCTAACCTCGTGTCAAAGGTTCATTAACATCGTATTTCACCCAAATCCCAATTTTCATGTTACGTGTTTCCAATTCAACATATAGTCATGTTTACAATTTTGCCTATTCCAACTTGTCACTAATTACATATTAATTAGCCTTAATTACAAATTTCCAATTATAGGCAATTTCATCAATTCCATGTAATCCATACCCAAATATGCCAATTTCTTTTATATTCCAATTATCCAAAATATCCAATAACACTCAAGTTCATAAAATCAATATTTTTCCAGTATATTTCCCAACGTTTCCATGTTCATACATATAACCTAATTCACCTTTTAGGCTTATCTTACCAATAAATTTCACCAATCCATGATATCCAATTACATGTTGTTAATGTTAAATTGTATTAATTCCATATCCAATTTCAATCATGCCAAACTACATAAATTTAAAATTACCAGACAATTATGTCTATAATTCTATTCAAATCATACATAAAACCTTCCAACCCATATTATGCCCAAACAACCCCTTTTTTTCCTTTTACTTTCTCGTTCTCATTTACAACGCATAAATTCATGATAGATGTAGGCTCTAGATAGCCTAGCTATAAAAATAAAAAGGGGAAAGAATAAAAAGGAGAGAACTCAACCGTAAGCATAAATGAAATAACTGATCTTATTAAATTATCATCATATTCATTATGGGGAATGGCAAACGATAGAAGTACAATTATACAACAACTGTATTTTAAACCACTCACCTTGACTGGATTGGAGAAATAAACAATTAGTTGTTGAGGTAGAACGTTGGTTTAGGCTTCTTATTTGATTATTGACGCAGAACGTGAATTGTTGTTGAAGGAACTTGCTACTTGATTTGATTAAACTCCAAAATTGATGAAGAACTTGCAATTTAATTTAGAGTTTAGAGGCGGCGGCTATGTTGGGTTGAAGTTTGGTGGCATGGAGGTGTCTTATAAGAGATAGAATGATTTTAGGGTTAGGTTAGGTGTTCTTTTATAGGTTGGTTAGAGCAACTAGGACCTTAGGATTAAATAAAAACTCATCTAAACCGTCCACCTCACCCTAGAAAAGAACCATCCAGAACAACCCTTTTCACACTTAGTGCTCCTTTAAATAAAATTAAAAAAAAGAAACCGCTTTATTTCTTTCTAATTAATGCATTGCATACTATTTTTAACGTATAGCAACCTCTTTCCTTCATGCATTCAATTATTTATATATTTATTTATATATTTATTTGCACTTATACGTGAACCTTTATTTGCTATATTCTTCTCCTAATCAATTAATTGATTTCTTTCTCTTTTTGTCTACTCTTTTTGAAAAGAAACTGAATGTCCTTAAACCACTTTCTTTTATTTATTTACGTCTAATCACATGTGCATGTGTCTCTGATTTGAATGTTATTTAATAACATTAACCTTCCTCCAATTGTGGCTTTCTTATGGCCTTATTAGTTTACTTTTTAAACGTTTAAATTTCAAAAGTTGATCACCTTCACATTTAATTGCTCCATTTTAATGTTTACAACCTTTTTCTATGCATGCTTTAATTGCACATTTGCATGTTTTGCATTTCATATTCTCTTTCTTTTATTTGCATCACATTAATTTATTTTTATTCAGGTTCATGCATCATCCATTTATTTAATGCAATAATTTCACATATCCTCCTTCCCTTATTGCATTAATTTCAAATAACATGTATACATATATGCCCCCTTTTTGTTAGTCTCTATGTTCGCGTGCAACTTCAAATTTGAATCATGTTCATACGCATTCATCTCTTATGCGTATACTAATTTTTATATGCGAACAATTGCCTATTTTATTTGGAAATTATCTTATTTAATCAATTAATGGTTTATTTCCATTCTTTCAATTAAACCTCCAATTAACTTATCCCCTTTTGCACTGAACCAATTTGCTATGCCACTATTTAGCCGCTCCTTAAAATAAAACAAAAAATATATGACACTGGTGGGGATTGAATTCATAAACTCTTATGTACAAGTATCATGTATTAACCAAATGAGCTACTAAGTCTTTTGTTAACAAGACTTAGGACCAAGATGCATATTATTCTTTTCCCAATGCTCTTTTTCATGTTTTGTTGCATTTCTTAAATTAAGGATAACTTCTTCATTTTAAATCAGTTTTCTACAAACTATAGGTCTAAATTAACCAGAAAATCGCCACGAACGTAATGACACTAATTTCATGACCAAATTCTAGAGTCTCTTCACATTCTCCTTTTTATTTCTTTTTAAATGTTTGCATGTATTTCTTCGCATTTCACTGTATTTCTTCTTATTTCAAATATTGCATGTAATTTCTCTATTAATCTTTTTCTTTATTTCACCGCATAAACTTCTTACATGCAATTACATTAATATTATTTAATCTTTCCTTTAAATATATCCATGCATATATACATATATCTCATTTTTAATTATATTAAAAATGTGGGGTGTTACAATCACGGACTGACCTGGAGCATGCATGACCGAACCGAACCGAGGACAAGGAGAAGGACCAAACCGATCCGAGAGAAGGCCAAAACCCGAGATACAAAGGTAGCCCAAATGGGAAGTTGGTACTCATGATCCAGATGGGAACCAACGAGTTAACTTCATGATTGGACTTTGCTGCAGGACGTGTTCAAAGGGGTCATCGATGTCTATAGCTTTGACCCACCATTGAGGGACGGATATTAGCTATGGATCAATGCAATGGAGTTGTCATAACTCTATGGGGGCAAAGTGATCGTAGAAAGGCTATGAGCCAGTGCAGTGGAGTTTTCATGACTCCATTGGGCAGAGTGGACATAGCGAAGTATTAGCGGTTTCAGATCAGTGCAGTGGAGTCGTCATGACTCCATGGGGGCAGAGTGATCGTAACAAAGGATTGGGTGATCAAAGTGCGGGATATCGTATACTTTACGCACTGCGTGAGAGATGTGAGGATGATTTCTATGTTTGATGTTTGTTATCACCATGACATGCACACCCCCTCCCATTATTTTCACGCCATGTGTTAGTGTCACCTTAGAGTATTGTACATCCTGTTGTGCTAACTCTTTGGTTGCAGGTCCAGGTTCAGGTATGGTTATGTATACTTGTTATTGTTATGTTTTGCTGCTTATCGCTCATACCAGACTTTTGTCTGGCCCAGAGTTTTATGTCTCTTCTTAATAATCTGGGTGCTCTTAAACGGGAAGGCTAGAGACAGGTCAGGTGATTATGCACGAGTAGCTATACCAAAGACGAGCAGAAGGCTTCCACGTATGATATATATATATATATATATTTATATATATATATATATATTCTCCATCTGTTGTTGCTGGTCACTACTTTGGGCATTAGTAGTGTACCTCTTTCTTTTTCTTTAGAGACAGTATATCAAAGTTGTAATAATGTTGGTTTGGATGATAAGTTGTATTTTGAATTTCGGCTGCTATGATAGTTTAGTTTTCAGCTTACGCACTATCTCGCCTGTTTTATGTCAAAGTTATGTTATTATTATATTTTATCCCATGCGCTGTGAGACATTCTACAGGTTCCTTATTAGTTCAAATTCCTTTCTTTTCCTTTCTTTGGCGACCGTCCCATGCTAGTCGGGCATTGGCACAACGCATCCATTGGAAACATCGGCTGGTGCGGGACGGGCCGTCACAATTGGTATCAGAGCTCTAGGTTGCGTAGTCAACCTAGGGAAAGACAACAGGGAGAGATAGTATGTAACACCCCGTATTTCTGTTAATACTAATATTCACAAATTAAAAGAATTAATATTGAGAATTTGCACGAAATAGCCTTAAAAAGGCATATAAAAATTTGAGATATGTGAATTGCCTTAAAAGGCGAAAAATGGAATTAAGACATTAATTGGAAAATTAATGTGTAGAAATGGTCATAAGTTAATTATGGATTAATTTGAATTCATGAATAGGTGCGTGTATATATATATATATATATATATATATATATATATATATATATATGGGCAGTTAATGTAAACATGAATAGAAGTTTATTAATTTTCTGAGTGTTTGCTGAGTCACTTCTGACTCATTGCTGAGTCAATAAGATAAACCCCATCTGGTCTGAATGGCTGCGGTTATTTCTAGGTTAAATCTAATGGCCTAAATGAATCCTAACATTTATAAATAAGTGGGTAGACTCTAACCCTAAATCACTTGAAAATTTGGAGAGCTACCGACATGCCGTTGCCATGGAGTTCAGCATAGCCGTCACAAACTAAAGAAGAAGAAGGCCTAATCTACAAACTAAATCTACTCAAATCAAATCAAAAGCTCTCTCTCTTTCTATTTCTCTTCTTTAAAATAGTGAGTATGATGAATCTCACAATATTATTATAAAATAATTTGATTAAGTTATGAATGGATCACAAGAAAGTGATATGAATTGTTATGTATTTGCAAATTATGTTGTGGATCTCTTGTTATGCTATTATGCTATCATATATATGTTGTTATGTTGTAGTGATTATGTTGTAAATAATCCTATGCTATGTCAGATGTGATTAATCATGCTATGCTATGTTATAAATCATGTTATGCCATGTTGTAAATCATGCTATGCTATGTTGTAAATATCATGCTATGTTGCAAATTATGATATGCTATGTTGTAAATCTTATATATGTTGTAGATCTCATATTATCACATATGTTGAAATACTTATGTTATATGATAATAATGTCATGTTAAGTTGTGTTGAATCATACAAGTTGTAAAATCATGATGTTAGTACTTATGTGAATTGGATCATGTTTAAAGTTTATGTTTTTTTTATAATAGACCTTGATTATGGGAATTTGCCTATTGAGTTAGGTGTACCCATATACATGAATCTACAAATTAATTGGATCTTGAATATGGGAATTTTCCTATTAAGTTAGGTGTACCCATATACATGAATATATGATTAAATGAATTTTGATTTTTGGGAATTTGCCTATTGAGTTAGGTGTACCCATATAAAACCAAATTGTTAATGATGTTGATTCACACATGTCCTATACAAGTTTATGAAATTTGATCAAAATCATATTATGTGAATTATGAATAAGTTGACACCCTTAGATCCATGACATGTATAACCTTATGCAAGTTGTAATGTATGCAAGTTTTACCCCTTGTTATGATTTATTTAGTCACATATATATGTTGTTGTGAATATTTTCTTTTATGCTATAAGTTAGACTAATCGGGTCTAGCATACATTTTGCGAATAAACGTTCAAACGTGGGGTAGGGGTAATATTAGGAAATTAATAAATTGGGGTGCAATTGATATGATTTTGCATGCCTTAAATGGATGTCCATAATTGAGTCAATTATGGACATTGTTAAATTTGGAATTAATTAATAATTCAAGTAGGGAATTATTAAAATTGGGGAAAGTGGATTATTAATAATAATCAATGCTTAGGACACGAGGTTGGACCCGTTTGTGACGTAAACCTGCCCGGACCCGCCCGGCAAATCCAGTAGTCACAAATGTCGGCCCAATGTGAGAGGTCCTAGGCCCAAACTAAAGCATAACAGTTGTAAAGACACGAGGTTAGACTTTTTATGGTGTAAGACTGCCCGGACCCGCCCGGCAAATCCAGCTGCCATAAATGCCAGTCTAATGTGAGAGGTCTTTATGAGGTTATGGCCTTAATGAATTAAGAAATACTTAGCCAGATAATCATGTAAGGTGGGACATGGGGGTTAAGTAGGTGCCTTGGGTGGCATGAGGAATCTAGTGGTTGCCTTTAGAGGCATTTGAAATACGATTAGACTTAACCAAATACACATGTAAATGAACATGACTAAGTGGGTTAAGTGGATGGACTAATGGGACAAGCTTAGGTGGAATGCTTGTGGGAAATAATGGGGGCCCATTTCAACCAGTATCCCAAAACGTATCTTTGTGGGCTCGACCCAAGTCGAGGACGGGACACGCATACTGGGTTTGACTATAAGAGGCCAAAACAGGGAGCGGTGGCAACGCAAGTCCAACGGGTTTCATATGCGTGTGTGGACCCGGGCTGGTAGGTAAGACGTTGTTGCATCGTGTAGGTATAAGCCGTGCATCTCCGTTATATCGGGTTGCCACTTTAGGGGAATGATACACCCCACTGTGGGGCCAGCATGGGTATCTACGAGTAGGGAGCCGATCGAAAAATGGAAAGTGGGGTACACCTAGTGGAGATAGGGGCAGGCGGCACCTATGTAGTCAGCTAGGAGTACGTAAAGCCATTAAGAAAGTTTCTAAGTGAAGCTAAGTGGAATCAATCTTTAGGGTGACTGGTGTGGTGCAGTATAGTGTTTATCCTTTAGTATTTAGGAGCGCCTATAACGTTTCCTTTAGCGATTGTCTATGTCCTTAATCTGCTCTTTCATAGACATTTCCTTGTTTTCCAGCTTATGCCTTAGTCCAGTTATTTTGATAATAGTATTGTAGAATTATCATACTCGCCAGACTTTATGTCTGCCCCCCCTCTTTTTCATCTTTTTCTCCCTTCAGGTCCTCAGGTTGGGCCAAGTTCCAGTGGAGTCTGATTGGATTGCTTATCTCTTGGAAAGCTTGGACTGCTGATGTAAAGTCCAGCTTGTTATCTTTCTTTTTAATGGCTATTTATGTAATGGGATTATGTACTTGTTTTATCAAGATAGATATTGTACTTGACTTTGATTATGGTGTTATGATGTAATCAAACATGTTTTGACTTCTGCTGCAATTGAAATAAAGTTTTTAAATTTCCAAGTACTATTTTATATCTGTCTTGTTGAAATTTTACTATTTCATTGTGGAGATGCGGGACATTTGGTGAAGAACTGCCCAAAGAAGGGGCAGAGGGTAGGGTCTACCTCGGGAGGACAGGTGCAAGCTCTTATGGCACCAGGGCAGGCAAGGGGGCAAGTTCAGGCTATTGCGGCCCCACCGCTGCAAGAAAGAGGTAGAACAATTTCTGTTGAAAGCTTAGTTTTTCTGTTTGATCATCCTGTCCGTACCTTATTCGATTCTGGCGCATCTCATTCGTTTTTCTCTGCATCATTAGTTGAATTACTCCACTTGAACACCAGTTTAGTAGAGGATCCCTTGGTTGTTTCAAATCCAATTGGGGGTTCGGCTCATTTGACCATGATATGTTTGGATTTGAAAATCTCTATACTTAGCGTTGAATTTAGATGTGATGCTTATGTATTGGGCTTCACGGGCTATGGGCTAATTTTAGGAATGGATTGGTTATCTAGAAATGGGGCCATTCTTGATTGTGAAAGGAGAGTAGTTAGGCTTGTGACTCGCCTTGGTAATGCTCTCGACATCTTTTGTAGTCCCATAAATTCCGTTATGCTAAGTTATCTTGAATCGCTTGACGCGTCTGTAGAGAATCTGCGAACGGTAGAGGTGGTCCGGGAATATCCGGATGTGTTTGAGGAGGTGAAGGGCTTGCCTCCAAAGCGGGAGATAGACTTTCGAATTTATCTTGTGGATAATGCTAAACCCGTATCTTTGCCAATGCGCCACATGGCTCCTCGTGAAAGGAGGGAACTCAATAAGCAAGTGAAGGAGTTGCTTGAGAAGGGGTTCATAAGACATAGTATATCGGAGTGGGGTGCTCCAGTAGTATTTGCTACAAAGGCGGATGGGTCCCTTAGACTTTGTGTGGACTATAGAGAACTAAACAAGCTTACTAAAAAGAACCGACACCCACTGCCGAGGATTGACGATCTCTTTGATCAGTTAGTTGGCGCCTCAGTGTTTTCGCAGTTGGACTTAGCCACTGGCTTTCATCAACTGAGAGTGGTTGAGGATAGTATAGATACGACTGCTTTTAGGACTCCTGACGGATTCTATGAATGGCTAGTGATGCCCTTTGGTTTGACAAACGCCCCCGCATATTTTGTTGATTTGATGAGTAGGGTGTTTAGGGAGTACCTTAACAAATTCGTGGTAGTCTTTGTGGATGACATCTTAGTCTTTTCTAAGAATGAAGAAGAGCATGCCCTACATCTTAGGGAAGTGTTGGAAACCCTTCGAGCGCATAACCTTAAGGCAAAATTTTCTAAGTGTCACTTCTGGAGGAAAGAAGTACGGTTCTTAGGGCACGTGGTTTCCAAGGAAGGGATAGCAGTGGATCCCGCAAAGGTGGTGGCCATCCAAGATTGGAAGGTCCCTAAAAATGTAACCGAAGTAAGAAGTTTCTTGGGGTTGGCTGGCTATTATAGGAAGTTTATCAAAGACTTCGCAAAAATATCAGCTCCATTAACACGGTTAACGAAGAAGAACCTGGTTTTTACGTGGGACGAAGATTGTGATGATGCGTTCCAACGTTTAAAGAGAGCCTTAACTTCAGCCCCAGTCTTAGTGCTGCCAGACGGGAATAAACCGTTTACCGTCTATACTGATGCTTGTGGGACGGGACTTGGCGCGGTCCTCATGCAAGAGGGAAGAGTAATAGCCTATGGTGGAAGGCAGTTGAGGGTTCATGAAAAGAATTACCCTACGCATGACCTTGAGTTAGCCGCAATTGTTTTCGCGCTTAAGTCTTGGCGTCACTATCTTCTTGGTGAGAAATTCGAATTGTTCACTGACCACAAATCATTAAAATACTTATTCTCTCAGAAGGGTTTGAATTTAAGGCAGCAACGGTGGATGGAATTCCTAGCCTCCTACGATTTTGAAATAGCATATACCCCGGGCAAGGGTAACGTGGTAGCAGACGCCTTAAGTAGGAAAAGGTTGTCCTTGAGTCCGTTGTTTGTTGAACGACGAAGCTTAGAATTCATCTCCATGTTTGACTTTAGACCCTCCGTTGACCTAGTACCTGGTTTGTTAGCATCCTTGGAGGTTAGACCTACACTTCTAGGACGAGTTGGTGAGGCACAGCAAGACGACCCCCAGTTGGTTGAGATAGTAGAAAAGCTCAAAGGAGGGGAATCGTCTAGCCATCTTCGTAGGTATACCCTAGACGATAAGGGTTGGTTACGAAGGGATAATAGACTTTGTGTACCACAAGACGAAGACTTAAGGAAGGCCATTCTTGATAACGCTCATCGCTCAAAGATGACCATTCATCCCGGCGGAGACAAGATGTACAAAGATATGAAGCGGGTTTTCTTTTGGGCCGGTATGAAAAAGGATGTGGCCGAGTACGTCGCAAGATGCTTGGTGTGCCAACGAGTAAAAGCGGAACAAAAGAAACCCGGTGGGTTGCTTCACCCATTGGAAGTTCCACTATGGAAATGGGAAAGCGTCTCAATGGATTTTGTGGATGGATTACCAAGATCAAGGAAGGGTAATACCGGGATTTGGGTTATAGTAGATAGACTTACTAAGAGCGCCCGTTTTATTCCCGTGAAAAGTAAGAGGACTGCTCCGTGGTTGGCTTCTGTATACATTAAAGAGATAGTTCGTTTGCACCGCATATCATCCTCAGACGGACGGCCAGACCGAGAGGGTGAATCGTATTCTAGAGGATCTTTTAAGGCTTTGTATCCTAGACTTTGGGGGTACATGGGAAGAGCACCTTCCGTTGGTAGAATTCGCATATAATAATAGCTTTCAGTCTAGTATTGGCATGGCACCTTTCGAAGCTCTTTATGGAAGGCCTTGCCGTTCGCCTACATGTTGGTGGGAATCTACCGATAAAATCCTACTTGGGCCCGATATGGTTAGGGAAACCTCGGAGAAGATTGATTTGATTCGAAGGAGGATGAAAGCAGCACAAGATAGGCAGAAATCGTATGCTGATAAGAGGAGGACAGATCTTGAGTTTGACATTGGGGACATGGTTTTTATCAAAGTGTCTCCATTACGGAATGTTGTTCGCTTTGGGTCCGTTGGGAAATTAGCGCCAAGGTTTGTAGGGCCGTTTCCTATAAAAGACAGGATGGGGAAGATGGCGTATAGGGTGGAGTTGCCTGAGAAACTTAGTGGAGTACATGACGTATTCCATGTATCACATTTGAGGAGGTGTTTGCACAAGACCGCGGAGGTGGTAGAGCCGAGCTTGCTTAAAGAGGTGGAAATAGAGCGTGATGCAACAATTAGACGAGCTCCTACATGCATTCTTGGGTCGGAGATCGAAAAGTTGAGAAATCGAGAGGTCAGACCAGTTAAAGTGCAATGGGGAGATGATGAGAGCACCGCTACTTGGGAGACAGAAGGGAAGATGCGTTCGCTATACCCTTTTCTTTTTGAGGGTATGTCTTTTAATTTCTCCTTTATCGCTTAGCTTATCTTATCTTATCTTTAGTATGTCCTCTCATTAGTATCTTTGACCTTTAGTTAGGATAATCCTATGGTTGAAACATGTGTTTGAGACATGTTATGTATGATGGATGCAAAATGGATGCAAGTGGTTGCTAGTGGTTGCATATATACACACACTTTAGGCACTAGATCGGCTCAGTCACTACATATTGCATATTGCATAAATGAATGTATTTAGTATAATCGATGTATAATGGTTGTACCATCATATAGATGCTGCATTCGGTTGAATGGATGTGCACGCATATAGAAGTAGTTTGTAAGCAATTAGGATCTTTTGCATACATAATGGATGCATGGCACTATCATGAATTGCATCAAGGAGGTCAACTGAATCAGTGGACCGCCTGATTTTGCATTAGATACGGACATAGACACACACTGTGCATTTAAACATGAAAGCATTAGAAGTCTATAAGGACAATGGATGCCAGTGTTTGTTGATTGAGTAGATGGTTGATGATAGGATATAAACTTGAAGATTTCGGGGTCGAATTCCCTTAAGGAGGGGAGAATGTAACACCCCGTATTTCTATTAATACTAATATTCACAAATTAAAAGAATTAATATTGAGAATTTGCACGAAATAGCCTTAAAAAGGCATATAACAAATTTGAGATATGTGAATTGCCTTAAAAGGCGAAAAATGGAATTAAGACATTAATTGGAAAATTAATGTGTAGAAATGGTCATAAGTTAATTATGGATTAATTTGAATTCATGAATAGGTGCGTGTGTATATATATATATTTATATATATATGGGCAGTTAATGTAAACATGAATAGAAGTTTATTAGTTTGCTGAGTGTTTGCTGAGTCACTTCTGACTCATTGCTGAGTCACTTCTGACTCATTGCTGAGTCAATAAGATAAACCCCATCTGGTCTGAATGGCTGCGGTTATTTCTAGGTTAAATCTAATGGCCTAAATGAATCCTAACATCTATAAATAAGTGGGTAGACTCCAACCCTAAATCACTTGAAAAATTGGAGAGCTACCGACATGCCGTTGCCATGGAGTTCAGCATAGCCGTCACAAACTAAAGAAGAAGAAGGCCTAATCTACAAACTAAATCTACTCAAATCAAATCAAAAGCTCTCTCTCTTTCTATTTCTCTTCTTCAAAATAGTGAGTATGATGAATCTCACAATATTATTATAAAATAATTTGATTAAGTTATGAATGGATCACAAGAAAGTGATATGAATTGTTATGTATTTGTAAATTATGTTGTGGATCTCTTGTTATGCTATTATGTTATCATATATATGTTGTTATGTTGTAGTGATTATGTTGTAAATAATCCTATGCTATGTCATATGTGATTAATCATGCCATGCTATGTTATAAATCATGTTATGCCATGTTGTAAATCATGCTATGCTATGTTGCAAATTATGATATGCTATGTTGTAAATCTTATATATGTTGTAGATCTCATATTATCACATATGTTGAAATACTTATGTTATATGATAATGATGTCATGTTAAGTTGTGTTGAATCATACAAGTTGTAAAATCATGATGTTAGTATTTATGCGAATTGGATCATGTTTAAAGTTTATGTTTTTTTTGTAATAGACCTTGATTATGGGAATTTGCCTATTGAGTTAGGTGTAACCATATACATGAATCTACAAATTAATTGGATCTTGAATATGGGAATTTGCCTATTAAGTTAGGTGTACCCATATACATGAATCTATGATTAAATGAATTTTGATTTTTGGGAATTTGCCTATTGAGTTAGGTGTACCCATATAAAACCATATTGTTAATGATGTTGATTCACACATGTCCTATACAAGTTTATGAAATTTGATCAAAATCATATTATGTGAATTATGAATAAGTTGACACCCTTAGATCCATGACATGTATAACCTTATGCAAGTTGTAATGTATGCAAGTTTTACCCCTTGTTATGATTTATTTAGTCACACATATATGTTGTTGTTGTGAATATTTTCTTTTATGCTATGAGTTAGACTAATCGGGTCTAGCATACATTTTGCGAATAAACGTTCAAACGTGGGGTAGGGGTAATATTATGAAATTAATAAATTGGGGTGCAATTGATATGATTTTGCATGCCTTAAATGGATGTCCATAATTGAGTCAATTATGGATATTGTTAAATTTGGAATTAATTAATAATTCAAGTAGGGAATTATTAAAATTGGGGAAAGTGGATTATTAATAATAATCAATGCTTAGGACACGAGGTTGGACCCGTTTGTGACGTAAACCTGCCCGGACCCGCCCGGCAAATCCAGTAGTCACAAATGTCAGCCCAATGTGAGAGGTCCTAGGCCCAAACTAAAGCATAACAGTTGTAAAGACACGAGGTTAGACTTTTTATGGTGTAAGACTGCCCGGACCCGCCCGGCAAATCCAGCTGCCATAAATGCCAGTCTAATGTGAGAGGTCTTTATGAGGTTATGGCCTTAATGAATTAAGAAATACTTAGCCAGATAATCATGTAAGGTGGGACATGGGGGTTAAGTAGGTGCCTTGGGTGGCATGAGGAATCTAGTGGTTGCCTTTAGAGGCATTTGAAATACGATTAGACTTAACCAAATACACATGTAAATGAACATGACTAAGTGGGTTAAGTGGATGGACTAATGGGACAAGCTTAGGTGGAATGCTTGTGGGAAATAATGGGGGCCCATTTCAACCAGTATCCCAAAACGTATCTTTGTGGGCTCGACCCAAGTCGAGGACGGGACATGCATACTGGGTTTGACTATAAGAGGCCAAAACAGGGAGCGGTGGCAACGCAAGTCCAACGGGTTTCATATGCGTGTGTGGACCCGGGCTGGTAGGTAAGACGTTGTTGCATCGTGTAGGTATAAGTCGTGCATCTCCGTTATATCGGATTGCCACTTTAGGGGAATGATACACCCCACTGTGGGGCCAGCACGGGTATCTACGAGTAGGGAGCCGATCGAAAAATGGAAAGTGGGGTACACCTAGTGGAGATAGGGGCAGGCGGCACCTATGTAGTCAGCTAGGAGTACGTAAAGCCATTAAGAAAGTTTCTAAGTGAAGCTAAGTGGAATCAATCTTTAGGGTGACTGGTGTGGTGCAGTATAGTGTTTATCCTTTAGTATTTAGGAGCGCCTATAACGTTTCCTTTAGCGATTGTCTATGTCCTTAATCTGCTCTTTCATAGACATTTCCTTGTTTTCCAGCTTATGCCTTAGTCCAGTTATTTTGATAATAGTATTGTAGAATTATCATACTCGCCAGACTTTATGTCTGACCCCCCCTCTTTTTCATCTTTTTCTCCCTTCAGGTCCTCAGGTTGGGCCAAGTTCCAGTGGAGTCTGATTGGATTGCTTATCTCTTGGAAAGCTTGGACTGCTGATGTAAAGTCCAGCTTGTTATCTTTCTTTTTAATGGCTATTTATGTAATGGGATTATGTACTTGTTTTATCAAGATAGATATTGTACTTGACTTTGATTATGGTGTTATGATGTAATCAAACATGTTTTGACTTCTGCTGCAATTGAAATAAAGTTTTTAAATTTCCAAGTACTATTTTATATCTGTCTTGTTGAAATTTTACTGTTCTATATTCACCTAAAACCTCCATAGAAGTTAATGCATTCCCTTTGTGAGTGACATTAATGGAAGTGGGGTGTTACATAGTACGTATATGAGAGCGCGTATTTGTGATACTTTGATTTTCAAAAAATATATATATACACACACACCATTAGTATACCTAAGGATGAAGTCGCACTGCACTGGCACCACTGAAGAGATGGTTAATCGTTTTCTCCTCACAGATTGAACGATGAGTCGATATAAGAGAAAAACTGGAGCAGCAGCCAATAATAGGAATGCTCCTGATATGAGGAAGATGTTTACTGACTTCATGAGAGAGATGCTTGGGGATGTTCAGAGGGCAGCTCCTAATGCTGCAAATGGTGATGGTGCAGCGGTGCAGGCACCTAGAGCTGATTTCGCCAAGCTCTGTAAGGACTACACTAATCTTGGTGGGAAGCCGTTCCATGTAACAAAATCGGATACAGAAATTTGGGATTGGATTGATAGTTGTGAGCATATCTTCGAGGATCTGGGAATCAAAGACGTGATGAAGGGGAAGCTAGTATCCCGTCAGCTGCAAGGACGGGCTATGAATTGGTGGAATTCTATTAAGGGAGCTACTCCCGAGGATTAAGTTACATGAAATCATTTTAAAGCTTGCTTCAGTGACAAGTTTATCCCAACTGCCCAGAAGTCAGAGTGGTTTAGGAAGTTCTTGGAGCTTAAACAGAATAGTAGGGCAGTCTCGGAATATATTGTTGAGTTCGATACTTTTTCGAAGTATGGATTATTCCTTATTGGCACTCCCGAGAAGAAGAATTCATAACAGGCTTAGATCAGTACTTTGGGGAAAGGCTTATAAACCATATTGATGAGACTTTTGAATCGATTGTTGGGAAAGCATTGAGGTCAGAGAGCCTTTATCCTAAGCCCGAGACTGATGTCGCTGTTGCATCTGCAGAAGGGCCAAAACCGTAGGCAAGCGGTGGAGGTAAGAATAATTCTCAGAATAAAAGGAAGCAGAGTCAAACCAAGGATGGTCAGAAAAAGAAAGACAAGAAAGAGGTAGAGTGCTTTAGCTGTGGAAAGAAGGGCCATTATGCTAAAGAATGTCGAGCAAAGCCAGCGGACAGGAAGTGCTTCAACTGCAGCCAAGTGGGACATCACAAGGATAAATGTCCGCAACCCCCTAAAGAGAAGCAGATTGTGAAAGCATATGCTATTAATGTTGTTCCTTCTTCGTCGAATGCCCCTACTGCGGCAGAGAAAGGAAAGAATGTTGTCATTCATGGTATGTCTTCTGTTTATGATGTTCCTATTCGAGTACTATTTGATACTAGGGCATCCCGTTCCTTCATGTCTAGTGACCTGGTAGATAGGTTGGGATTGGAACCCGAGATAGTCGATAGACCTTTAGCGGTGACGAACCCGATTGGTGGTCCGACAAGCCTTAGTATGATTTGTCGTAATGTGGTATTATCGAGTCACGGATGTATGTTTGCTTGTGATTACTTTGTTTTGGGCTTTACTGGGTTTGGCATTATTTTGGGAGTCGATTGGCTCCAAAGATATAGGGTGGTGGTAGACTGTGAGGGATTTTCGGTGACTATTAGGGCGTATGATGGGCGGAGGGTAGTGTTTGGTGGCCTACCTAGTGATGAGGTGATGGCTAGTTTTCTAAATTCTCTCGACATTCCACAAGACGAGTTATTAGGAGTTCCCATTGCTGGCCAGTATCCTGATATCTTCGAGAGGTGACCGGACTTCCACCACACCGAGAGATTGAGTTCCGTATTGATTTAGTGAAAGATGCCAGACCTATAGTGATGCGACTTCGTCGTATGGCACCAAGGGAGCAGCGAGAGCTCTAGGTGCAATTAAGCGATCTTTTGAAGAAGGGATTTATCAGAAGAAGTGTTTCCGAGTGGGGAGCACCAGTTGTATTTGCTACCGAGGCAGATGGTTCCCTTCGTTTATGTGTAGACTATCGCGAGTTGAATAAAGTGACTAGGAAGAATTAGTATCCTCTTCCATGGATAGATGATTTGTTTGATCAACAGGAGGGAGCAAGAGTGTTCTCCCAATTGGACCTCGCGACAGGATTTCATTAGCTCCGAGTAGCAGTTGAGAGTATTCCTAAAACGGCCTTTCGGACGCCGTCTGGATTCTATGAGTGGTTGGTCATGCCATTTGGGTTGACCAATGCACCAGCATATTTTGTGGATCTTATGAACAGTGTATTCAGGGATCAATTGAATAAGTTTGTTCTTATGTTCGTAGACAATATCTTGGTTTACTGGAGGACAGAGGAAGAACACAAGGAACATTTGAGGATAGTGATGGAGGTGTTGAGGAAACACCAATTGAAAGCGAAGTTTTCTAAGTGTCACTTCTGGAGGAGGGAAGTGAGATTCTTGGGCCATGTTGTTTCAGAGAATGGTATTGTCGTGGATCCTGCGAAGGTGGCTACGGTACAAGATTGGTTTATGTCCAAGAATGCAACAGATGTAAGAAGTTTCTTGGGATTAGCTGGATATTATTGTAAGTTTATCCAAGACTTCTCCAAGATAGCCGCACCGTTAACTCAGTTGACCAAGAAGAACCAAGCTTTCGTTTGGGACGAAAGGTGTGAAAATGCATTCAAGAGTCTAAAGGAAAAGTTGACGCATGCGCCAGTGTTAGTCATTCCTAAAGGGAATGAAGAGATGACGGCATACACTGATGCCTATGGTACCAGACTAGGTGTTGTATTGATGCAAGGAGGTAGGGTTGTAGCCTATGCTAGTCGGCAATTGAAACTGCATGAGAAAAGATATCCTAACCATGATTTGGAATTGGCAGCAATCGTGTTCGTATTGAAGATGTGGAGACCTTATCTCTTGGGAGAAAGATTCGAGTTGTTTACCGATCATAAGTCATTAAAGTATCTCTTCTCTCAGAAGGATCTAAATCTCCGATAGCAAAGATGGTTAGAATTATTGGCTTCCTATGATTTTGATATCGCATATACACCAGGAAAGGGCAATGCAGTAGCTGATGCATTCAGTAGGAGACATGCCAATTTAGGGGCTATGTTCCTTGAATGGAAGCAACTGGAGTATATCGCAGGGTACGATTTCAGACCAAAGTGCGAATTGGATCTAGAGATGTTAGCAAGTTTGACGATCAGACCCACTTTGATTGAGCGGATTGGTTCCAGTCAGAGGGACGATCCTTGTCTATTAGAAATCATCTCCGAGTTAGAAATGGGAATCGACGAGGAGATGAACAAGTATGAGCTTGATCGAGATGGATGGCTTAGAAAGAATGGGAGACTAGTTGTACCCAATGTCAATGGATTGAGAGATGAAGTGCTTAGAGAATGTCATCACTAGAAACTGACTATACATCCCGGTGGCAACAAAATATATCGAGACATGAAGCAGACCTACTACTGGGAAGGGATGAAAAGAGACGTTGGAAAGTTTATATCCAAATGCATGAACTGCCAGCTAATTAAAGCTAAGAAAAAGAAACCTAGTGGTTTGTTGCAACTATTAGAAATTCCAGAATGGAAATGGGAACAAGTCTCACTGGATTTCATTGATGGGTTACCAAGGACTAGATCGGGCCATGATAGCATTTGGGTGATTGTGGACCGAATGACCAAGAGTGCAAGTTTTATACCCATCAAGTCGAATAGAACAACAACTAAGTTAGCAGAACTGTATATGAAGTGGGTAGTGAGATTTCATGGAGTACCCAAAGGCATTGTAAGTGACCGAGATCCGTTGTTCACTAGTGGATTTTGGAAGAGCTTACAAGAGGCTTTAGGATCAGAATTACATCTCAGTACCGCGTACCATCCTCAAACCGACGGTCGGATAGAGAGGGTGAATCGAGTAGTAGAAGATCTCTTGAGAGCTTGCATATTAAATTTTGGAGGGTCATGGGATGACCATTTGCATCTGGTTTAATTCGCATATAATAATAGTTATCAGTCTAGTATTGGCATGACTCCATTTGAAGCTTTGTACGGAAGACCGTGCAACTCACCATCATGTTGGTTGGAAACCGGTTAGATTCGTGCTTGGGCCAGATGTAGTAAGAGAAACTTCAGACAAGATCAAGGTTATCCAACAACGAATGAAGGCTGCTCAAGATAGGCAGAAGAGTTGTGCTGATAAGAGGAAAAGAGATTTGAAATTCTCCGTTGGCGACTTGGTGTTTATCAAGATTTCTCCATTAAAGAGCGTGATTCGATTTGGTAGGAGAGGCAAGTTAACACCAAGATTTTTTGGTCCATTCCCAGTTCTCGAACAACTCAGGAATTTATCATATAAAGTTGAATTACCTGACAAGATAGCGGGGGTTCACAACGTATTTCATGTTTCCCAGTTATGGAAGCTCGTGCACGACCCCGATATGACTATTTCACTTGATCAATTGGATGACATCGAAGTCGAACCTGAGGCGGTTGGGAACCATAAGCCGATCTGTATTGTCGAGAGCGATACGAAGCAACTTCAAAGGAAGGCAGTGAAACTGGTCAAGGTTCAGTGGGGCGAGAATGAAAATGACTGTACTTGGGAAATAGAGGAGAGCATAAGGGAATCACATCTAGAACTCTTTGCCTAGTAAGATTTTAATAGTGATAGTTTCTTCCCTTGTTAGTAAACCGCATGCTAGGGTAGGCTTGTTGTGCTTGTTGTGTATGTTTGATTGTTTGTGAATGACTGATAGGCATGCGGAACACCTTTGTATGTTTTTGGTTAAGGAATTTCGGGGGCGAAATTTCTTAAGGGGGGATAGTGTAACGACTCGCATTCTACATATCGAAGGAAAGTAGAATATTTATTTATTTTTCATATTAGGTCGTATGGTCGTGCAACTTTGGGGAACGACTATTGGGGTCATTTCCATTGTTCACGATTTTTGCCGATTTTTAAATGACCGTTTTGCCCCTAGCAAATCTTGTTTCGCCTATAACTCCTGATTGGTAAGGAGTTTTGACCTGAAACCACTTCCATTGGATTCGGATGATGGTTTACCTTTCCGTAGAGTAATCACATTGATCAAACGGACTTATCGTTTGAGAGATATGGCTGAAACAAGGTTTAGAAGGTGAAAAACAGGTTAACCGGGCCTAATTAGGGTGATTAGCAGTTAGGCTCATAACCCATTTCGGGATTAGGGTTATGGGGAGGCTGAAATCAATTAGAAACGATTCTATTTCATTTTCTCAACTGCCTAAAACATTTCCCTAACCCTAGCCATGGCCTCCACCTTCTAAAATCATCACAAATCACCTTCTAATCACTAATTAAGAAGATCTACATCAAATCAAGGCAAATCAACACCAAATCAGAGTTGGAGCTGCTGTGTTGCATAGGAATTCGACCTTCAACAATAGAATTTTTAGATCTAAAGTTTTATTTGTGGTTAAGGTGAGTGATTTGCATTGTTTTTCACTAATTATGGCTAATTAGGGGTGATTAGTGATAATTAGCGAAATTACGGATCAGAAAAATCTGGAAAAATTTATAAAATTCTAAAATATTATTTTACGGCTCTGATAAAAATTTGGGTTAATTTTGATATGTTTTTCTAGTCCTATCATTAGTTATCGTTAATCATGATTAAGGGGAAAACATGGATTTTTGGGTATGTTTGATCCATAAAAACATGTTAAATTGGTTTTTTGGCATTTATGGTTGATTATACATGTTGCTATTACTGTTTGGAATGCTTTATGATTTCTTAGCAAAGTTAGGACGGTTAAAAACGTCATCCTATGGCGTGAAATAGTCGCTGGAAGGTTGCAGGAAATTATGCAGGAAATGGGACCGGATCAGATCGCCCTACCCCGAACCGAATCGATTGTGCTTACCCCGAACCGAATCAATCTGCTTATGAAACTCCCCGATCCGCTCATGCTCCATGTCTTACGAACCGCTCGTATGGAGTATGCCACGATCCGCCTACACATGAAGCTCTCCGACTCGCTCGAGAGAAGGAGCTCATGACCCGAACCGCTCCAGTACTCGAATCGACCCGCTCGAGTGACCGACCCCGAACCGGAGCGTCCAGTTGAGGAGCCCGAACCGATCCGATGAATTAGAGGAGCTATCACGGGCCACAAGCCGAACTGGTGAGGACAACATGGTCACGAACCGAAGAGCACCAGGGCACCACGAGCCGATCCATAAAGTGAGAACCACGAACTGGAGTATGCATCATGGACCGACCAGAAGCATGCATGACCGAACCGAACCGAGGACAAGGAGAAGGACGGAACCAATCTGAGAGAAGGACAAAACCCGAGATGCAAAGGTAGTCCAAATGGGAATTTGTTACTCAGGATCCAGATGGGAATTAACGAGTTAACTTCATGATTGGACTTAATTGCAGGACGTGTGCAAAGGGGTCATCGATGTCTATAGCTTTGACTCACCACTGAGGGACGGATATTAGCTATGGATCAGTGTAGTGGAGTTGTCATAACTCCATGGGGGCAAAGTGATCGTAGCAAGGCCATGAGCCAGTGCAGTGGAGTTGTCATGACTCCATAGGGCAGAGTGGACATAGCGAAGTATAAGTGGTTACGGATCAGTGCAGTGGAGCCATCATGACTCCATGGGGCAGAGTGATCGTAACAAAGGATTGGATGATCAAAGTGGTGGATATCGTATACTTTACGCACTAAGTGAGAGATGTGAGGATGATTGCTATGTTTGATGTTTGCTATCACCATGACAAGCACACCCCTCACCATTATTTTCACACCATGTGTTAGTGTCACCTTAGAGTATTGTACATCCTGTTGTGCTAACTATTTGGTTGCAGGTTCAGGTATGGTTATGTATACCTGTTATTGTTCTATTTTGGTTCTTATCGCTCATACCAGACTTTTGTCTGACCCAGAGTTTTATGTCTCTTCTTATTACTCTGGGTGCTCTTAAACGGGCAGGCTAGAGACATGTCAGGTGATTATGCACGAGTAGCTGTACCGGAGACGAGTAGGAGACTCCCACGTATAATATATATATATATATATATATATATATATATATATTCTCTCTATTTTGTTGTTGGTCACTACTTTGGGCATTAGTAGTGTACCTCTTTCTTTTGCTTTAGAGACAGTATTTCAAATTTGTAATAATTTTGGTTTTGATGATAAGTTGTATTTTCGATTTCCGCTGCTATAATGGTTTAGTTTCCATCTTATGCACTGTCTCGCCTGTTTTATGTCAACGTTATGTAATTATTTTATTTTATCTCATGCGTTGTAAGACATTCTACAGTTTCCTTATTAGTTCAAATGTAATGACCCTAAACCCCCATTCCGCGGTGGCAAGGGTAATCTTTGGAATATAACATATAAACAAATAACAGCAGAAAAGAAATATATAAATACTCCAGATAATGTACAAAAGAGTACTGGATAAACATAATCATTAGAGTTACACAGTATACAGGATCATACTTAGTACAAAATACAGTTCAGTTTACATAAAATGTCTACAGCGGAATCAAAACATAATATGTACAATAGGAGCTGAACAACATAAAAAGAAAGAAATGATAGAATCCGTCTTCAGCTCCATAGCTATCCAGAAAGGGCCTGCTAAAGCCTGAATACAAGGATTCCCGTGTAGAAAATAGGACACCCAAGTTTGCAAGTAAAACAAACTACGAGTTAGTCAGGGGACTGGTATGAGAAATCTACTTAACTTATTTAATACTAAGGCCAATCACAGGACCACGCTGCTAACGCGGAACGGGTTTACTCCATTGGATTGCCGGTGCTTTAAAACAAGTAAATCATTTAAACATCGCAATGCTTTTTATAAAAATGAAGCCATTATAAGATAGTTCCCATCACATAATGCAACACAAACTGGAGGATAGATTTTTGCCTTATAATGGCCAAAATATGCTTGATACGAATAAAACAAAAGCATTTGATATTATTACTAGTATTTATATGTTTCAAAAACAATTTCAATCATAAGTATCAATCATAGAAGGCATATATGCCCCCATACCACTATGTCGCCATATATAGATATACAATCAAAACTGCATGATGTCGTATTTGGAAATTAGAATTCCATCATGAACTAAGGCAAGGGATCGTTCTTACCGCTTCGAGACAATCTAGCCCATGTCTCAGGACCCAGACATAGGTGGACCCTTGGATCATCAGGGCCGGTCCACTCGATGTGGATTAAAATGCCCGAACACTGCGTTTCCCTGCCCTACGGGGCATAAAATGGTCATATACCGACCAAACCATCGGTCCTGTAGCGACCGATATAACTGAGGCGCCTTGTTAGCCATCATCCACATAAGTAAAATGCCCGGGCATGTAAAACCCAAAACACCACTCCTGGCTAGAAGGAAACGCATGTCCTCCCTGATGTCCTCTACCGTTTCTGGTCCATACTGGGGTGTGAGGCTCGCGAATCAACGCTAAACACAAAGCTAGCTATTTAAAGCCGTGCTTTGATCATCAACCACAAAGCTCTGCTTTTCAACAAAATCTTTGATCACAACATCTCTGTATGCCATGTTGTCAATCTACAACGTCAGACACACATCCATTTACAAGTCCGTTCTGGGTCTGAACGAAACATGAGGCGCCTTATTCCTCCCCCGTATGTCTAATACAGGACAGAGGCCCTCGCACATTCGAACGATCAACAAGTACGTCCGGACGACCACCACTGTAGGCCCTTCAGGGCAGCAACTCCCATCAAAGGCATCAGTAGCCATCCATTCGATGTGAAGATCCTCGGTCTTGCACCATCTTCATATCTTCGACTTCTAACCGTCAATCTATTATTTGAAATGAGAATTAACTCAGCTTTTTCAAATAATTCATGTATATTTAGAATTTCAAATCAATTCATTTCCATGGTTAAATTTTTTGACATCCATAATTCAGTTCATTAATGTAATTTTCACGTCAAACACATTCAACCATCAAATATCCTATAAACCAAGTAAATTCAGTTTATTTCCATTCCATATCCTTTATAATATTTTATAATGATTTATCGCTATTTTTATTTATTTAAATATAGCCAATTTGATCAAACGACGCTTCAGGCCATAACGCGGCCATGGCGCAGTTTTTCTCCAGATTTGATTTACACATATCTGAAAATCTAACCGTTGGATATTTACATATTTTATATCATTGGAAAGATCTTTTGAAAACAGACCCAGCGGTTCCAGTTTTCGGAAAATCCGACAGTCAGATCTCCCGGTACAATTGTTTAAAGTTACGATTTCAAAATACGAACTACATCGTCATTATTCGATTTATTTTAATTATATATATATAATCCATTCTGGCGCTGTTTTCATTCAGATTTGAATTAAACATTCCATACAATCCAACCGTTGGATCTTTGCAAAGTTGGTATCATTGGAAAGATATTTCCAAAGCGAACCTAATGGTTTCGGTTTCGGGAAAATCCGACGGTCGGATCTACTGGTACAATCATTTGAAATCACGGTTTCAAAATACGAACTGTAGCTTTGTTATTCGATTTATTTTAATTATATATATATATAACCCGTTCTCCGATTTCCGAACCATATTCATTTCATATATTTGATAAAATAATATTTTTAGCCAACAAATATTCATTTCAACATATGACTATCTTTAACACTTCATATATAGATAAAAATGTAATTTTTATCGTCAAAACAATTTATTTCCAACATGATTATTTTTATCACTTCGTATATATTATAAAAATGTGATTTTTACTGTTAAAACAATTTATTTCAAAAATGAAGATTTTTAACGATTCATATATATTATAAAAATGTGATTTTTATTGTTAAAACAATTTATTTCCAACATGAATATTTTATATACTTCGCACATACAATAAAAATGTTATTTTTATCGTTCAGACAATTTATTTCATACATTCAATAAAAATGTTATTTTTAACGTTCAACCATTTTATTTTATACATTCGATAAAAATGTTATTTTTATCATTCAAACCATTTTATTTTATACATTTGATAAAAAAGTTATTTTTATCATTCAAACCATTTTATTTCAAAAACAAATATTTTTCCCAACACATGAATATATTTCAGTACATGAATATAAATCAAACACAGGATTTTTTCAGAAAATTTCTGTAGCATAACGGCAGGGTAGTTAAAACCGGCACCGTCCCGAGTACGGCTCCTCGCTCTACCTTAAAGCCTCGCAGCTTTTGACAATGGGGATTTCAATAACCTAGTTTGTACGTAGACGAATTTTCCCATAAACTAATCCTATTGGGATTTCAACCACAATCAATCATATCAACCATTCGTATTTATCAACCAAATTTCACATCAACCAAAATCCAAACAATCACAACCAATATATATCGTCCATGGTCTGTGGACAAGGCGAGTATATATATATATGTATATAGAGAGAGATATACATATATAAATATATTTCGATTTCATTTCAATTCCATTCAACGCACATATGATTTTTACAACGCATACATAACTTATACATCGCACATACAACTTATACAACGCTTATACATGAGGTGTACAATGCTTATATAACTCATACATCGATCGTATAATTTATACATCGTCATTCCATATCATTTATAATTCAAAATTTTCACATTGGGTTCCACTCCTCCAAGAATTGTAGGAAGCTCCAAAAATTCTCCGGTCTCTTCAAGAATGTAGAGGACGTCCATACGAGTCCAATGTCTCTTGTTTCACTGGATTTCGACAACATAGCAACAAGATAGAATTTTTATTCCATAAAATGAATTTGTAACGCTTTTAAGAGTTATAAACAGTTAAATCAAATAAATCTGATACCTCTCTATAAACTTTCAAAACTAGGTATGGAATTTTCTTCGAATCCGAAGCACGATATGCAGATCAGCCTTCGCAGCGACGAAGAGCTTGGAGGGGTTCACCATCACGCCGAACGCCGTTGAACTCGGGGGCAGATCTCGGCCTGGATTCGAGTGCGAACGGCGGCTCTTTCCTGGCTCGATTCTTGATGTATACGAGGTGAAGGAGGGCGAGGGTGGTATGGATTGGAAGAGGGGAAAGAGCTCTTCAAAAACCCCAACTGGGTCGATGGGTTCTGTTGAGCGGATTCGCCAGAAAAGAGGAGAGAAGAACGAAAAGTGTTTCCGCCGTCGAGACCGGGGAGAGAGAATGGGTTCCGCCTTTTCTTATTTTTTTATTAATGAATGAAAAATCCTTATTGGCTGATATTTATATTTATTCGAAAAATGGGGTTTTCCAATATGAACTCCAATTCAAACCCAATGACTGTCGCCCTAGCTAAATACCCCTATTCCGAACACAATGGAATATGTTTTGTAAGCCCACTCGACTGTTTCAGTCAGTTTTTCTTCAAATTAGAATATAAAACATTCAATATTTGATTTGAACGTACATTTTAATTTGCCGGGGCCACATACTGATTCCAAAAATTCCAGAAAAATAAATATAGCTATGTTTGAATGATACGGTCCCAAAAAAACTAGTTTAGTCGAATTTGGAGACCGTTTGAAAAATGACCCTTTTCTGGTCGTTCCAATTTTACTGAAATTAACCAAACTCATTTTCCTTTGCGACGCTCACATATTAACTCCAAAAATTATGGAATTTGAAACCTAGCAATAATTTGACATCCTGGATCCAACAAAAGTGGTTTCTTTGAAAACGGAGGTTGTTTGCAAGATGGCCATTTTCAAGGGATATATAAACTCCATAGCGACCTTTCTGAAAATTCATTTGTCCATAACCTTTGATTCCCGCTATGAAATTTCGATTTTTCAGATTCGTTAGAAAGATATTCATAAACAAATTTAAATATTTTTGGTTTCACTAAAATCCGTTTTATTTTGCATCCTGTACAGTCAGTCAAAGTTCGAATTCAAATTTTCAAACTGCTGCGCCATTTCATGCCTTGTTTTATTATGAAAATAAATATATTCGCTATAACTTTGATCCAAAAGAAGTTTTAGTCATTATTTTTTAAAATAATTTATTTTAAATATTCAAAATTCAATAAAATAGCCAAATTAAATTTTTTTAATTGTTTCAGATTTTCTGGGTTGTTACAATCTCCCCCACTTAAAATTTTTTCATCCCCGAAAAGGAACGAAGTTGAAAGTTGTTTAAACCTTCATTCTAGCTTGTATTCTGTAACTTTTCAGTTCCTAAGAATTTTCAAATTCTTCAAAAATTTGGCTAACAACCTAAATTTTCGAAAAATTTCGCCATAACCTCCTTTTTACGGGGAGGGGTTTGGAAATTTATTGGGTCGTATTAGGTACCAAATAAATCCTAATAAGCATGCACATATTTATAGTGGTATATTCCAGTATCCACAGGGGTGTGTATAGATCATAACTCCAAAGAATAAATTCTCATCACCCTATAAATGGTTTTTGTGACTTAATGACCAGAGGAAAGTGTTTATTGTCATCTCCAGACTAGTGTGGAGTTTTTTTAATTTGGCAAATTATCTTTGTAATTTATATAGTCCATCTCAGTCTTCGGTTCAACCTGTAATATAGTCATCGCTATACAAGCCTCTCGCTCGTATGGTAAATCTTCAACCTCGTCACATAAGCTCCAAATGCTTATGTGGTATATGATGAAGTAAGCTATCTTCCAAAAGTATGCCATGTAGTGTAGTTCAAAATTAGTAGTTACTATACTATGGCTACATTTATTATTACGTACAGAACAACCAGCACTCCACATCCAATGGCATTCACAGGAGTTGATATAATAATAAAACTGCGCATCCAACTCATTAAGGTTTACCTATTTGTTGGGCATGCAAATAAATTCTTTACTCAACCACAAATCCATTTACCTGTTCAAACATATATAATGTATATGCATATATTCCTATCAATTTCAAATCAGTTTAATATTTGATTCACTTTGCATAAATTTACTTTTCATTTTCCTATTGATTAGATTAAGTATCGTTCCAATAATTTGATTAATCAAATTCTTAATTACACAACATAGACAACAATCAATTTATTGATTCATCTTTTCAAAAATCTACTAATTAATTCATATACTCATTTAAAATCGTTCAGAATATATAATTAAAATTTTTACATCCATGAAAAGGAAACAATCAGCAAAGTAGAAAACAGAACGGAAATGCAAAGTATGGTAAATGTACCTTACACCGGATTTAATTAGAGATATCCACCCTGCAATTGAGATAGGTTTTCTTAATGCTCTCCTCAGTTTCCCAAGTACAGTCTCGTGGATCTCCATTCCATTGCACTTTGACTAAGTAAACCTTCTTGTTCCTTAATTCTTTAGTTTCTTTGCCAGTAATCTTTATCATCTCTCTTCTCACAGCTAATTCTGGAGTAATTTCAAAATCTTGCTGCGTTGCTTCTTCCACGGCTAAGTCTGGATCATGTACATGCTTTCGAAGTTGAGATACGTGAAATACATCATGTACTCCAGGCAACTAATCAGGCAATTGAACTCTATAAGCAAGAGTTCCAATCTGTTCGAGTACAAGAAATGGACCAATAAATCTGGGTGCCAACTTCCCTGTTTTGCCAAATCGGACTACTCCTCTCATCGAAGAAACCCTTAAATATACATAGTCACCAATAGAGAAAGACAAATCTCTTCTTCTTGCATCTGCATAGCTCTTCTGTCGGCTTAGAGCGGCTAGTAATCATTTCTTAATGAAATCGACTTTATCTGCAGCTTCGCGAATCATATCTGGTCCCAATACAAGTCTATTACCGGGTTCTACCCAACAAGCGGGGGATCTGCACGGTCTACCATACAATGCTTCGAATGGTGACATTTTCAGGCTCGCATGGTAGCTGTTGTTGTATGAGAATTCGACCAAATGCAAATGGTCTTCCCATGATCTGCCAAAATCAATAATACAAGCCCGCAATAAATCTTCTAGAATACGATTCACCCTCTCAATTTGACCATCTGTTTGAGGATGATAAGCGGTGCTCAAATTCAGTTTCATTCCTAATTCTGCTTGGAATGCTTCCCAGAATTTACTAGAAAATATCGGGTCATGATCACTAACGATGCTCACAGGAACTCCATTAAGTTTAACAATCTCTTTAATAAATCTGCGCCAGACTCTGAGCTGTTCTATTCGATCTAACAGGTATAAAATGGGCGGTCTTCGTGAAACGATCTACAATCACCCAAATACTGTCGTTTCCTTTTCGGGTTCTGGGCAAACCATCTATGAAATCCATAGAAATCTGTTCCTACTTCCAACCTGGAATTTCTAACGGTTGCAACAATGCAGCGAGTTTCTATTGATCGCTTTTGACTTGTTGAAAGGTGGAACAACTGCTAACGTATATAGAGATGTCTCTTTTCATCGCCTTCCACCAGACGGTTCGCTTGAGGTCATTATACATTTTACTAACCCCTGGATGGATGCTCAGTTTGGACTTGTGACACTCATCCAATACTTCTCTTTTGAGCTCAAGGATATCAAGAACACAAATTCTTCCTTTCAATCTCAGAACTCCTGCGCTATCCATTTGGAAACTGGAGAATTTGCCCCTTTGAATTCTTTTGATCATCTCCTTAACAAAACTACCATCTTTCTGAAGAATAGATATTTTATCAATCAACGATGGTGTAAAGATAAGATTGGTGATGATCACATTCTTTCAGCCGAGCGCATCAGCCACAACATTGGCTTTCCCTGGAATATACAAAATATCAAGATCATATGCCGAAAGAAATTCTAACCAACGCTACTGCCTCATATTCAGATCTTTCTAGGTGAATAAATACTTCAATGATTGATGATCGGTATATAATTCGAACTTCTCACCCAATAGATAATGCCTCCAGATCTTCGTAGCAAACATGATAGCTAACAATTCAAGATAGTGAGTCGCATAATTCTTCTCATGTGGCTTCAATTGACGGCTAGCATAAGCGGCTACTTGTCCTCTTTGCATTAATACTGCACCAAGACCTTTTTTAGAAGCATCTGTCCAGACTTTCAAGTCTTGATTGCCATTAATAATTGTTAACACTTGAGCAGTTGTCAATCTTAACTTCAGCTTTTGGAAAGCTACCTCGCATTCTGGAGTCCAATTGAACCTTGAATGTTTCTTAGTAAGCTTCGTTAAGGAACTATATATCTTTGAAAAATCTTTAATGAGCTTCCAATAATAACTAGCCAATCCGAGAAAACTTCGGACTTCTGTGGGAATAGTTGGCTACTTCCAATTCTGAATAGCTGTGATCATACTGGGATCCACAAAAATTCCTTCTTTTGATACAACGTGGCCAAGAAACTTGACTTCTTCTTGCCAGAATATAAACTTGGAAAACTTAGCTTTTGAATCATTCTTTCTGAGAATTTCTAACACTTGTTCCAAAAAAATTTCATGCTCGCCCTCGAACTTAGAAAAGATTAAAATATCATCAATGAAGACCAGTACAAATTTATTCAATACTTCTCTGAATACCCGCTTCATTAGATCGACAAAATAAACTGGAGCATTACATAAGCCGAACGACATTACTAACCATTCATAGAATAAATCTGGACCTCTGAATGCTATCAAAGGAACACATTCTTCGGCAATACGAAGCTGATGGAGACTTGTAGCTTGGTCCATTCGTGAAAACACTTGCGCGCCATTCAATCGATCCAATAAATCATCAATTCGCGGCAATGTATATTTATTCTTTAATGTCTGCTTATTCAAGTTACGATAATCCACACATAGTATGAGAGTACCGTCTGACTTTGGGATAAACACCACTGCTGCTCCCCAATCAGAGAAACTAGGTCTGATAAAACCCTTCCATAGAAGCGAGTCTGATTGTCTAATTCTTCTTTTCCCTTAAAGGTCATTCTTCGAATAGCGTGAACTACTAGCCTTGCATTTGGAATTAAAGCAATCTTGAAATCTATTTCTCTACGCGGAAGTAAGCTAACAACTTCTTCGAACACATCCGCATAGTTCTTGACGACAAGAATATTTTCTACGTCGACCGGAATATTCTCCGTAACGATAGGAGCAGGTTCTAATTGAGCAGGAGAAACATCCAGAGCCGACTAAAAATCTTTTCTATTAGAATTCAGACATTCGCATGGAATGGTTACATAATTAATTCCCTAATTTAATCTTCACCCTTACGACTCTGTTGGCGCATTTAACCTCAACTTCATATTTGGTTAACCAATCCAATCCCAAAATAAGATCAAATTCTGTGAAATTCATGACGATCGAGATGGTAGGGAATCGATAAATGGAAAAAGAAACAGTCACCCCACAAATCCAACTAAGATCTAGGGAACCCCCAACCGAATTATGGACAGTCATGGGTGTTTTGAGATTTTTCAAATTCAAATCCACTTTCTTAACCGCATTACTTGCAATAAAGCTACGCGACGCGCATGTATCAAACAATACTTTAATTGGAATGTTTTTGACAGTAAGCGTGCCTTCTAAAACATCTGGCCTTCCCTGAATAGCTGAGGGTGCAGAAGTTTTTGCCACTTCATTTACCTGGGCTACTTCAGATTTCTATGATAACTAGCAATTTTTCGCAATATGACTAGCCTGATGGCAAAGATTGCATTTCCTATTCTCTAGAAACTTGTTATTGGATTTTGACCCAACTTTTCTTTCTTTCCTCGAGGATTTGCAATTCCTTTGAAAATGCCCTGGCTTCTTGCAGTTATTGCATATGGCAGTCGTTACTGGTCCTTTCTCAGACTTGACCTTTTTCCTATTGAATCTAGGCCTCTTACTGAACTCAGACTTCGTACTTGCCTCAGACTGCGTACTTGTCTCTGGGCTATCAGTTTCAAATTTCCTTTTGTTGCTAGAAATACATTCCTCTTCATCGCCCAAAAGACCTTGCTTATCCAGATCTTCATACTGATAAGCCATGTATATCATTTTCGTAAAAGATTGTTGCACATGTGCAGTTACACTAATTTGGTATTTTCTTTGAATCCTGTTAAAAAACCTCAGATTCTTCAGATTTTGAATTAGATGCGGGGCAAAACGAGAAAGTTTGTTGAATTTCTTATGATATTCTGGAATAGTCATATCCCCTTGAATCAGATAGTAGAATTCATTACTTAACCGCTTAGTTGCTTCTGGACGAATAATTCTTTCATTGAAAATTTCTTTAAATCTATCCCAGGTAATATTACCTTCTGAATTATCTTTAATAACTGTATCCCACCAGATTAAATCTTCATATTTGAGTGCCCAAGATGCCAGTAATCTTTTCTGATCATCTCTCAGCTTTGAACCTTCAAAGATTTTCTCAACAGAGCGCATCCATGCTTGTGTTTGAATAATGGATTCATTGCCCGAGAATGGTACTCCACCCAGATTTCGATACTTATTTAATAGAGCCTCAATATCTGGTTCTGACCTACCTCTTCTACTTCTGCCACTCATTTTTCAATGTCTGCAAATAGCAGACAAAGTGTTAGGCCAACAGAAAAGGTAATTTAAAGCATAGAGACATATACTTGAATGTAAATGTGTCTATCGGGATGTATTTCATTCTGCTACACTCATTTATAAATATAAAAATCTCTGATACCAAAATGAGATGACGCGAACTTCCCGTAAAGGAAAGAATGAATTGCTTCGAGAACAAGACACATTAGACAATGAAAGAATTCATCAGAGATTGGATTAGTAATATCCAATAAGAATGACTCGTTAGAGATGGGATCAGTAGTATCCTAGAACGAGTGTGAAGAGTATATTTTTAAAATGAAAACAATTTTTTTTTGAAAATTTAAACTTGATTATACGTATTTGAATATTTATTTGTATTGAATTTTGGCAATCCAATATATAAAGATTTTACATATACGCCATGCAAACGTGTACTCAAAGGTTTAGTATACGGGATAGATACAGAATCACACTCTAATCACCCTGAGATGGTTCTGATGATGAAAGCTTCATCATTAGAATTTGTGTTCGATTTTTGAAAAGTGGGATATATATATATTTCTAATTGACTGTGTCTGATTCTAGTTCAGAAAGAATGAATATTTTAAAATAACGAATATTTTAAAATAATGAATATTTTAAAAATAATATTCAGTAAGAGATCAAACTCTGATCTTGATGTTTGATTTGAAATGGTTTTAAAATAAACAGAATTTCCAATATATGAATTGGAATGGATTTGAACCGAAATTATCTTCAGAATATTTCGATATTAGGTTCCGTGATTTCACGGATATTGTGGAGGAATTTGGAAGATATATATATATCGTATTCCAATATGACATTTGTTGCTTTCGGCCTTCAAGGTTAATGCTTAGGGAATTGTTCTCTTACTAATTTACGGTTAGAGACTGATTGGATTTTGGGTTTGTTGTGAACTTTGTTTTCAACGACATTCGTTCTTTAACTCGATTTACAATGAAATGAGATTTGGAATTTATAAATCTTTTTATTAAGATTTAACGGGAAATTTCCAAAGTAAAGTTTTCCAATTTAATATATTTAATTCGAGTTGAATTGAAATTGGTCTTTGGGTTTATCAGGAACGATGTTTTAAATAACATTGATTCTTTAACCCGATTAACAATAAAGTTAAGAGAATCAAAAACTAACTGGAGATTAGTTGAGTTGAATGGGTATTGATCTGATGTTGGTTCCGACCTTCGGGGTAATACTTAGGGAATTGTTCACTTTCTAATTTACGGTTAGAGGCTGATGGAATGGAATGTGATTTTGGGTTTATCGTGAACCGTGTTTTAAATGACATTGGTTCTTTATCCCAGTTAAAGACAGAATACGACTTGAAATGATATCCAAAGAAAGATTAAAGAATATATTTTAAAGAATTTATCTTTGATAAAATTAATGGGAACCTTTCCCAACGTATGTGAATATTTGAATAAAAGAATATTTAGAATTGGAATGAGGCATATGTTGTGTTTTTATAACACTTGTTTAATATATACGCAAGTTATTCGGAAAGGCCGGATTTATACCCATTCTGAATAACTGATTCGATGATAGGTCGACGATGAAGACGGTGGTTGAAGGCCGGAGGTCTTCACATCGTTTGGATGATTACTGATGTCTTGATTGGGCTGTACACTCAAGCGGAGGTAATAAGTGGTGATCGTCCAGGCGTACTTGGAGATCGACGGATATGCGAGGACCTCTCCCCTGTATTGGACATATTAGGGAGGAATAAGGTGCCTCCGGTTTCATTCAGACCCAGAAAGGACGAGCTCAAAGGTTAAATCAGTGTATATTGGGGAGGAATAAGGTGCCTTTGGCGGAGAATTTATTCTCTTGCTTAACGCCCTTCTCTGAGACGTACGAGCTCAAAGGTTATATATCGATAGATATCAGTCGCATGGCATGAACTGCCTGTTTGGCATGCTAAGATGCAGTGATCAAGGCTTTTGTTGAAAAGCAGAGTCTTGTGGTTGATGATCAAAGCACGGCTTTAATACAGCGTAGCTTTGTGTATGGCGTTAATTTGCGATCCTCACACCTCGGTATGAGTCAAAAAGGGATAAGGGAACGCAGTGAGTGCACGACGTTTCTTTCTGGCTACGGGTGGTGTCATCGTTTTACAAGCCCTGACATTTATATTATTTTTACCTATGTGGTTGTTGGATTGCAAGGTGCCTCGGTTATATCGGTCTCTACGGCCAATCAGCACAGAATAAAATTTATTGTCAGAAACACAATCCTTTTATAAGTCTATTCTGAGTCTAAACGAAACCAGAGGCACCTTATTCCTCCCCCACATGTCCAATACAGGGGAGAGGTCCTCACATATCCGTCGATCTCCAAGTACGCCTGGACGATCACCACTTATTACCTCGGTTTGGGTGTACAGCCCAATCAAGACATCAGTAATCATCCAAACGATGTGAAGACCTCCGGTCTTGAACCACCGTCTTCATCATCGACATATCGTCAAATCAGTTATTCAAAATAGGTATAAACCCGGCCTTTCCGAATAACTCGCGTATATAATAAACAAGTGCTATAAACCACAACATACGCCTCATTCCAATTCTGAATATTCTTTTATTTAAATATTCACATTATTTGGGAAAGGTTCCCGTTTATTTTATCAAAGATAAATTATTTAAATTTTATTCTTTAATCTTCCTTTGGATATCATTTCAAACCACGTTAAGGTTTTCCAAACTAGTCGGGATTAGCAAACCACACCGAATTAATCATTTATTTCTCAATCCCAACCTATTCATCCCATGGAGCAAAAATGGTATTACTCCATAAATAACACCATGGTGTTATCGGTAAATTTAATTACCATTTCTCGTTCAAATCTAATTAAAGATTTTACTACCGCTAGAAGCACAACTGGCGATACTCCATTCTCAATCATTTCAATCTAATTAAAGATTCATTAAAACTCCACTTGGTTTTAATCTTTCCAAAAATCAATATCCTGTCTTTAACTGGGTTAAAGAACCAATGTCGTTTAAAACACGGTTCACTATAAACCCAACATCACATTCCATTTTATCAGCCTTTAACTGTAAATTAGCAAGTGAACAATTCCCTAAGTATTAACCCCGAAGGCTGAAACTAACATCAGATCAATACCCAGGAAACCATTCAACTTAACTAATCTCCAGTTAGTTTCTGATTTTCTTAACCTCGTTGGGTCTAAGAACAGTATTATTAAAGATACCATTCACAACAACCCAAAATTCCATTCCATTGATCGGGTTAAAGAACAAGTGTTATGTTAAAACACCGTTCACGATAAACCCAAATCACATTCTATTAATTATGGAATCTTCACGGAAAAACAAATCAATATATAATCAATATCAATTTCCATATCCGACCAATAATATAAATGGAATAACGACAAAGCCTTTTAAATTCCATATGTATTAACAGTCTTCCTCCATAGAAGTTCACTTCGATTATTATCAATTGAATTCCATTCAATTCCAATTTAATATATTAAATTGAAAAACCTTACTTTGGAAAATTCCCGTTAAATCTTAATAAAAAGATTTATAAATTCCAAATCACATTTCACTATAAATCGGGTTAAAGAACGAATGTAGTTAAAAACACAGTTCACAATAAACCAAATTCACATTCTATTTTCAGTTCCAATTAAATGTTAATTAATTGGTAATTCTTATTCAAATCTTAATTAAAAGATTTATTCTTTTCACTCTGGGATTAAGAACAGTGCCATTTAAAACACAGTTCACGACAAACCCAAAGTGCCATCAGTCTCTAACCGTAAATTAGTAAGAGAACAATTCCCTAAGTATTAACCCCAAAAGCCGAAACCAACATCAGATCAATACCCAAGAAACCATTCAACTTAGCTAATCTCCAGTCAGATTCTAATTTTCTTAACTCCATTGGGTTTAAGAACAGTATTACTAAAGATACCATTCACGACAAACCAAAAATCCAATTTGATATTAAAGACAAGGCTCTAAATAGAAAATATATCGGCTTATATTCAATATCAAATTCTGAAACCAACAAATGTCGTATTGGAATAACGATATATATATATATATATATCTCCCAAATTCCTCCACAATATCCATAATCATGGAACCCAATATCGAAATATTTCGAAGATAATTTCGATTCAAATCTGTTCCAATTCATATATTGGAAATTCTGGTTATTTTAAAACCATTTCAAATCAGAGATCAAGATCAAATTTTGATCTTTTACTGAATAATATTTTTAAAATATTCATTATTTTAAAATATTCGTTATTTTAAAATATTCATTATTTTAAAATATTCATTCTTTCTGAACTGGAATCAGACACAGTCAATTACCATATAATGTTATTATATGGATTTCATACAACACATGTATACAACAACAGTGATAAATAATCATCCATCATCCAGAGTGCATTATACATTGTATAAGCATTAAATATAAATATTTAACGCTTATAACAGTCTGTCAACCTATCGATTGACATACAACTAAACAGTCGGCATTAGTGTACGTCAAATATCATCCCAACACCCGTATGCGGTTTCAACCAACAAATACTGGATATTATTTGTGCAGTTGGGCGATGTGTAAAATTTTTCGTCCTAATAAATATCAGTCAAATGTGTGTACATAAACAAATCGTCCGTTTGTAAATGAATATCTATTTTATTCATATCAACGTTAAAAATTATTTTTTTAACGATAAAATATCTTATTCAACATATGAATATTCTATTCAGCTCATTTATACAATAAAAATGATATTTTTATTGTTCTAACATATTTTAGAAAATTTTGGCGGCATAACGGCGCGATATCAAAATCGGGTAATGTCTAGCATTACCCCTCTACTGATATTGGCTCGCGCCATACACACATAACAATTCTAATCTATTCATTTCACCCAAACAACCAAATAATCTAATCAACCAAACCAAACAACCAAACAAGTCGTCCATGGTCTGTGGACGACGGGGAACAGTTCATATATGCAGTTATAAAATAAACAACTGTATAAGAAAATTATAATGAGGAGTTCTCACCATGGGTTTCCACTCCGTCATGCTTTGATTGTCGATCTATACAGTGTACCTACATTAAAAATTATATTTTCAACCAATCAATAATTATTCCTTTGTATGATTATTTTACAAATAACATACAGAGGCTAAAAAATTATATTCTTATCTTTCTAAAAATAATTTCATATTTTTATAACAACGCTACATCGATAAAAATCGCATTTTATAAATAAAAATCACATTTTTACATTGTTACTATATAGATAAAAATCACATTTTTATCCAATTGCTACATATATAAAGATCAAATTATTATTTTCTATATAATATAAAAATCATATTTTTATTATTGCTATAATATAAAAATCTTTTTTTATTACTCTATAATATAAAAATTATATTTCAAAATCAAATCTTTTTATATGTGTTCATTTAACCTTTTCTATTATAAATAATATATCTTCCCAAATATAATAATATAATCTTTCTAAATGTAAAGATATAATCTTTATTCGCTAATACCATATATTAAAGCCCAATCTTTTCTTTAAAAATAAGATTTTAATAAAATAAAACTAAATAAAATCAGAAAAACTTACTGTTCTCTGTCGTGGAGGGAGGAGGAGGGGAAGAAGGAGAGTTGGAGTGGTCTTCAGAGGCGGCGGATGGGGGTTGGTGACGGCGGCGGGGCCCACCTCGATTGGAACGACGATGTTAGATAGAAAAGGGGAAGAGAGGGAGGATGGGGAGGAGCTGGAGGGTCCTTCAGAGGAGGCGGCGCCCTAGGCGCGGCGACGGCTTCCTCCTCCCCTTAAAATCTTTTCATCCCCGAAAAGGAACGAAGCTGAAAATTGTTTAACTAACCAGCTCAACTTTTATTATTTCCGTTATGGCTTAAGTTCTTCAACTTATCAGCATAAAATAGGACGTTATTTACTTGTTTTGATAGGCCAAAACCTTTGTATGATTTTAGTTATATAAAGTGTATAAAAATTATATATTTTGTATTGTGTAATTAAGAATTTGATCTTATTCTATTCAGATAAAAACTTTGAGAGGCTAGCCGCTTGGCTGTTTCTTTTTCTTTTTGAATTGGAGCGGCCTGTATGGCGATTTCGGGATTTTCCCGATGCTCCCGTATAGGGGAGGTTATGGCGAAATTTTTCGAAAATTTAGGGTGTTAGCCAAATTTTTGAAAAATTTGAAAATTTCTTAGAAACTGTCGCCCGGACCTAATCGATTGCTAAATCGACCAAGACTGTCGAAACCCGTATACGCTAACTTTGGGCATACAACGCATTAGAACAAATAACAGAAGACTTCTATAAACATCATAATAATGTTACATCAGAGTAAAGAATATATCAGAGTATATCGAAATATAATATAGCGGAAGATTAACTTACATCAAATGTAATACAATGCACAGCGGAAAATAAATAAAGTAACACAATGGAAGATTATCAATGTTCTGGACATAGCTTTAAGCTTCAATCCAGAATCCTGCTCATATATCTGCAACATAAACTACTCGACTGCCTGTGTGGAAAATAGGTGTACCCGAGTTTGCAAGGGAAAACCAAACTATAGGTCAGTCATGGGACCGGTGTGAAAAACTCTAAACAGTTATAAACTTATGATAAGGCAAATCATAAGACCACGTTCCTAATGCGGAACGGGTTTACCCCCATGAATGCCAGTGTATAAACAACAATCAATATAGACATATGGATCTACTATGCATCAATCAACATGCAATATCCGAATCTACCCGTTTAGATTAATCACCACACTTAGATTTTCCAAATCTAATTCAATTTACAGAAATTATTCCTTTGGACTTTATTTCCTGATTTCCATTTCAAATCATTTGAAATACATATCTAGCTTTTATATCAAAGTAGATTTCACTTCTGGATCTCAAATCAAATAATTTCGAAATATGAATTCCAAATCATAACAATGCATGCAAACAAGTATGCAACCATATATCGGGCTCCCCCTTGACAAGGCAAAGGGCACGCACCTAAGCAACTCGATATACATATGTACACCTCCCACTATGGAGCAGGCTACATCGACGATGCACCTCCCACGCATGGAAGCATACACCGCCCATCTCACCCATATTTTTAGTCGTCCAGGTTACCAGAATCGTTACCCACACAGTAAATCCTTTTTTTATTGGGGAAAATCATTTCACAACATAATAATCAGAAGTACTTTCAAAATATAGTACTTCACATCAGCAATTCACACATATGACCAGTCACCATTAATCACATAACCTTTGAGCTCGTACGTCTCAAAGAAGGGTGTTAAGCAAGAGAATAAATTCTCTGCCACCAAACAAATACATCATTAATAGCAACTCATCGAATACGTGATGAACTACAATGTAAAACATAATACATTTCCAAATCATTTCGAAATCATCGGGTTTTAGCCCTCGAAATCCTTTCTGTTTTATAAAACATTTTTATAAAACATTCCCTGTCAAAAATCAGGAATACATTTCTTTCACTTAATAAAAATATCATTTCAAAATCATTCATTAAATTTGAAATGAACTCAACAATTTCGCTAACACCTCCTAGTCAAACCGTGAAGTGTTTCACAAGGCGTTAGCATACCAGTATTTCTACCCAACCCAATGCTAAATGTAAAAGCATATTTTGCTCATAAACTGGTCGAGCACCATTCACACAGTCAATTAATCAATAAGAATCAATATCAATAATCAATTAGCCCAATCCATATCAACAACCAAGTATATTTGGTTCAATCTCGGTGTAGCCATATATTCGTTCACAATCTAATTAAAGATTTATTCAAACTCCAATTGGTTTCTTTCTCTAAAATCATTTCTTATTGATTTTTCAACTTTCTGGAAATTAATCCTGCTTTAATGAGGTTAAAGAACCAATGTCATTTAAACACAATTCATGACAAACCCAAAATCCAATTCAATTGTAAATACAAGGCTCTGAATAGAAATTATATCGGCTTATATTCAATATCAAATTGTGAAATCAATAAATATCGTACTGGAAATAACGATGTATATATATATATATCTTCCAAATTCCCCCACAATATCCGTATAATCACGGAATCCAATATCGAAATATTCCGAAGATAATTTCGATTCAAATCCATTCCAATTTATATATTAGAATTTCTGGTTATTTTTAAAACCATTCCAAATCCAATTTATTTATTTAAAAATATTGGATTATAATTCCAGTTCATAACTAGTTCATTTCGATAAAAATATATTTTTATCTTTTCAAATATGGAATTTTTCATCCCAATTCTTTCCAAATCATTTATTATGATTTTACACAAATTATTGATATTTTTAATAATTTTATCAAGGCCCGTACAGTCGATTTCCATGAACGGCCATCGAACTGCACTTACAACGACCTTTTCCAAATTTTATTTGGACATAATTCCAGGTCCTACTGTTAGATTTCAAATCTCAAATATTCATTAGAAAGCTCTTTTTGATACGAACCAAACGGTTCCGGTTTTAGGAGAATCCGGCGGTCGGTTCTCCCGTAGTGTTAATTCGAAGTCAATGGTCGAAATTCGCGAACGGTCGCTGCGCGGCGCGTTCTATTCAGGCCATTTAATATATATAATATACATATTATATATATTTCATCAATTTCCATTTAAAACGTATTTTATAAATCATTTTAAATTCATTTTAAAAATGATTTCAACTTCATTTTCAATTTTATATCAAATTTGAATATGCCATTGCATGAAAATTTTATACATCTCATGTATATGTTAAAAATTATATTTTTAACAAACTAATATTTATTTCATTCACACTTCATATATATTTTCATTTCATATCTATATTTTCATTTCATATATATATATATATATTATTTTCATTTCACACACACATATATATATATATATATATATATATATATATATATTATTTTCACACTTCATATATATTTTATTTTCACACTTCATATATTTTTCGTTTTCACATTTCATATATATATCGTTTTCATATTATTTTCATATTTCATATATATATATATATATATATCGTTTTCTCATTTCATATATATATATATATATATATATATATATATATATATATATATATATCGTTGTCTCATTTCATATATATATCGTGTTCTCATTTCCTATATATATCGTTTTCATATTTCATATATATATCGTTTTCACATTTCATATATATATCGTTTTCATATTTCATATATATATCGTTTTCATATTTCATATATATACCATTTTCATATTTCATATATATTTCGATTTCACATTTCATATATATATATATATATATATATATATATATATATATATATATCTTTTTCATATTTCATATATATATATATATATCGTTTTCTCGTTTCATATATATATTGTTGTCTCATTTCATATATACATCATGTTCTCATTTCCTATATATATCGTTTTTATATTTCGTATATATATATATATATCATTTTCACATTTCATATATATATATATATATATATATATATATATATATATATATATATATATATATATATATATATCGTTTTCATATTTCATATACATATCGTTTTCATATTTCAAATATATCGTTTTCATATTTCATATATATATATCGTTTTCATATTTCATATATATTTCTACCACACAATACAATCAAACAAACAAGTCGTCCATGGTCTGTGGACGACGGGAGCAGTTCATATATGCAGTTATATAATAAATAACTATACAGAAATCATTTTGGTGAGAAATTCTCACATTGGTATCCACTTCGTCAGTTTTAATTCTGAATTTCTGAACGGTTTGGATTTGAATTTGCCCCAAATTCTGATTTGCTCCATTTCAGTTCTAGTCAGTTTCATGTTGTAGAGCCCTTCAAGACGATTCCAATGCATCTAACTTTACAAAATTTTGATATCGCAGTAAAAAGTTATGGCTTTATAAACATTGAATCACTTATTTACATTAATAATTCATTAACAATAATTAACCTTATTAATTAATTAAATAATTCCTTCTTCATCGTTAATTCCTTCTGGTCGTTACTGAACCCACCGTTCCCTCTTTCTCTCTCCTCTACACGCAACCTAGGAGCTACCTGGACCAGATCAGAGACCACCCCACGATGCCTCTTTGGCCGCCCCACCACCGGCCAGAGCCGCCCCACATCCGAACCCTCTTCCCGCTCCAGAAACGCCAGCGAAGCCGGCTCCATTCAGCCCCAAAATCGCATCCAATTTTCCATGAAATTTGATCTTCTAGGTATAAATGGAAAGAGCTCCCTTCGCTCTTCGTTTTCATTCGATATGTATTCGAAATCATTGAACTTATTTTGTGAAAATCGAGGAAGAAAAATTAAACGATTTCGTGCGTTCATCGTTTGAGAGGCGGAAGAAGCAGTTGACCATGGCTGAACTTAGCTAGGGCTTTGACCGTATTCTCTAGTGTATATATACCATTTAATTTATTTAATTTTAATTTCATAAAAATGTGTTTTTACACTTGGACTCCAATTCAAACCCAATGACTATCGCCCCTAGCTAAATACCCCCATTCTGAACACAATGTGATATGTTCTGTAAGCCAATTCGACCATTATGACCAGTTTTCGTTAAGTTTAAAATATAAATCAGTGTATATTCAATTTGAACGTACATTTTAAATTACCGGGGACACATACTGATTCTGAAAATTCCCGAAAAATTATTTCTAGCTTCGTATTGACGATATGGTCCTAACAAAACTAATTTCGTCAAATTCTGAGACCGTTTGAAAAATGGCCATTTTCTGGTCGATCCAAATTGACTAAAACTGACAAAACATGTTTTCTTTTTTCATGCTCACATATTGATTTCAAAGATTATGGAAATTTGAATCTATCAATAATTTGACATCCCGGATCCAACAAAAGTGGTTTCGTCAAAAACGGAGGCCGGTTGCAAAATGGCTATTTTTAAAGGCCATATATATTAAAATATATATAAATTCCACAGCGACTTTTCTGAATTTTAAACTGGACATATCTTTCATCTTATAAAACGAAATCTCAATTTCTTACATTCGTTAGAAAAATATGATCAAACAGATTCAAATATTTCTTGTTTTGCTGAAATCCGATTTATTTTGAATCCTACACATTCATTAGAAATTTGAAATCGAATTTTCAAACTACCACGTCATTTTCAATTCCTTTTATAATTCAAAAAAATATATTTATATTCTAACGTTGATTCAAATAAATATATACGTTCTGATTCTATTCAAAATAAATTTCTTGTCGTTATTATTTAAAAAAAATCATTTTAAATAATCAAAATTGCCAAAATAAAATTTTTAAATTGGTTCGGATTTTCCGGATTGTTACATCAAATTCCTTTCTTTTCCTTTATTTGGCGACCGCCCCATGCTAGTAGGGCATTGGCACAGCGCACTTTCATTTGAAATGTCGGTTGGTACGGGGCAGGCCGTCACAGCAACATTTTCTCAAATAGCCTCTAGTATATTTTGTCCACATTAAGCTCCGCTGGATTCCATTATTCCCAATACATCCCATTATTCTCGCTACATTATGATATTCCCGCTATACCTTTGATGAATGAAGTGAACTGTAAAAATGGCATTTATTCATTATAAATATAATGGAATTATGTTTTTCAAATGAAATTTTCTACGTATATTTTTGGAAGCAAAAATACTCTAATATTCTATTAAATTTAATTAAGTTAAATAGTAGTTTATTTTCAAATATTTATACGTGTTTTAACTTTTAATTAAAATGTATTGATTATAGTTAAATTGAGTGTTAGTGTTCATTTAATTATCGTTTATATAATCGTAAAAACATTAAGAACGAGTTAGCTATTTATCAAATATATAAATAACGGTCGTCCGTGGATTTAAATTCACCATAATAATAACCAATTCGCTTTTCAATGAATCTTTCATTTATAAAATCTCATTTCAGAATATTTATATAAAATATTCGTATATTTATCTCATCGTCTGATGTTTACTTGTAAAACATTATATTTTCAATACTTAGGAAATATATTCATAACTTATGTTTGTAAATAAGTGCATCCAGAAAGTATTCTTAATACATTCAGAAATTATTCTTATTTCCAAATCATATTCAGAGAGCAAAATAAAGTTTACTTGAAATAAACGAATATAAGAATAAACTCGAACACAATTCCTCAATGTTAAATGTGAAACAAATTCCCATACCATCATATTTAAGAAATCAAATTTGGGAGAATCAAATCTCAATTCCTTTTGTAAATCTGTTTGATTGATCCTTTCATCAAATTTATTATTAGAAATATATTTATATTCTTTAATCCCTTCTTAAATAAATCCTTCATAAAACAATTAATATTTAAATATATTTTACTTGAATGATTTGTCGCTTTCAATATATATATATACACACACATACATACATAAGTAAGCAATGATTACTTAAAAACCATGTAAAAAGAGTACATTACATCAAAACAGTCATTTCGTAACGCTTTTTTTCCCATTTGCCAACACTTATATGCATTGCTAACTAATAACAATAATAAGCATTGCTATGGCAGAAATGGATCTCAAAAAATTTATAGCTACAAATTTATTTTCCCCAACACATATTTGTGTTGAGCAATGTGTTTAAACTAAAAGTGTGTAAATATCCTTGGACAAAAAGGTAAACTGGTATGCCCCACTTTTCACTCCGCATACTCATGCTTTTATCATACATCGGCCGCTAAAATTGATACTTAGTCAGTACTGGAAAAATTGAAATCTCGAATCCAATTCAAAACTGCAAGTTAATTGTCTGGCAAATCGAAACCTTATCCAGCGAATTGAGATCGAAATCGCAACCTTGTCTGGAGAATTGAAATCACTGCTCAAAATCGAAGAATTTTTCTACCAAAATCGCAAGCTAATTGGTCAGCCGTTTTGTTGGTTTCATTTCTTGATCTAGTTTAGTTTTTTTCCTACCAAAATCGAAGAATTTTCCACTATTGCATTTGGATATTAGGCCTTTATGCCTAGTTTGGATTGCATACATTATTATATAATCCTTTAAAATTTTGTTGGTGGTCAGGAACAATCATCTTCACTGTATTGGAACTCTTCATTTTTGTGAAGGTACACTTCAAGGTTATGTTATCTTTTACTCATTCTCTTTATAATATGGATATATTTATTTGATTTGGTAGAATTAAGTAGTATGGAAGTTATGAAAATTAATTTGATGTTTGGTTAAGGTTTCATTCGTACGACTTAAACATGCCTTTTTAAAAGTAAAAATAAATTAGTTTTGATTTTAGAAAGAAAAAGAAATCTGGATGATTGACAACTGCATGCACAAGGTATGCATTATAAATTTTCTTGAATAGTGTATTTCTTTTAGTTGTAACATTTCCTACTGCTTTCCCCCTCAATTTCAATTTAACCTTAAGTTCTACAGTTATATTTTGTCGTAATGTTTTTTTTCCACTGCATTTTAGATATCAGAACTCTGTTCTATATGATTCAAAATTCAATATTTTCTTTGTTATTTAAGCCGTATTGGAATGCGTTAAATGGTTTTAATGCATTTTGTAGTATCTCTTGACTGGTTATTTCTCCCTTATTATGCACTTTTCTTGAATTCTCATTGATTTTTTTAATGCCCAGTTCCAATTTTGGAAAAATATTTATTATTTTTAAATTTTTTGATGTTCTGCTCATATTCCTTTGGTTATGTATATTTTTCCTATTGGATATTGGCACTCTTATGCTCAGTTGCAGACTTGCAGTTGAACGCTTCAATAAGATGAGCAGATGACCTTCCACTTCACTGCATGTATCACTCAGGTAGTTTTGGTCAATTCGCAGCTAAATCTGTCTGGGTATAGTGTTTTTGAGGTAAACTCCATGAATCTTTTAGATTCTTGTTTTATAAAGGTGATATCACATCAAATAAATTAACATGTTTACTTCTTTTTTGCCTAAAATGCAATTAGCCTTTATTGTTTCTTCTCCTTTTTGTTTGTTGTTTTGCAGCTAGTGTACGGAAGTAGCAGCAGCATCAGCCGATATGAAGATACTACCATTTTCATTATTTTCATCAAATTGTCACTTGATAATTGTTGCCTGGTAAGGGAATTCAATAGACCACGGTACAAGTACATTGTGCAATGTAACTCAACTTCAAACAAATTGCTGTTAGAATCATTTTTATTTGAAAACATTGGTTGATTAACATTACTTATAATATAGCAATAGTTTGTTTATGATTTTTGTTTCCTTGGATATGTTGCAGTTAAAAGGGAACCCTGAAAGACCCTGGTCAATTCACTGGCATTGTTTGGGGTATCATATTTTGTTTCCTCGAGCACTAGTTTTTTTTTTGAAAAAGCAAAAAACGAGGCCTAAGGCCTAGAATAGTAAGACCCAAACAACAATAGGTACAGAAAAATACATTTGAATAACAATATGTGGTATTCAAAACCCTAGGCCATATCATGACGGCTCAAATCTCTCAAACCCTAGAAAAGGAAAATGGCGAGCTCACGAGAGAAAAGCACAATAATATCTTCACGGCGGCTTCCATACAGCACTATCGTTCTTCTCCACAGAAGTATAGTTTTTGGATTTAGCTTCATAGTCTCTAGAATCGTGTCTCTGATGCCTGAAGTTATGTGTGATGCTCAATCCCTTCAGATCTGAAGAAACTTTGCTCAATTCCTTTAGATCTGTTGTTGGGTTGTTCAGATCCTCCGTATTTGCCAATATTGAGCTATCGAGGCTTCTCTTTAGTCTTTGATAGTCTCTAATGTCTTCAGTGCTACCACTGCTACTGCTTTCCCCTTTTGACCAACTAGATAAGTGATATATCTGGTTGTTTAGCATGTTTTTATAGTGATTGTCACCAATTCTATGTAAAAACCTAATCTTGTGCGAAAAAATCTTCTTATCCAGATGCTTGCTAAGGTCAGGATCACTGCTGGTGGAACCTCGCTCTACTTCAGGTATGAACAAGACATTACTATTCATTTTATTATAAATAAAAGGATTTTTGGAGCAATAATTTGTTTTCTTCCCACGCAGTGAAAGTTTCTGATGTCAGAGTTGATGGATGCCCCAGGGAGGAAGTTTGATCTATCTTGAGCATCTAGGAAGCACCCTGGATCATTCCTTGTTAGAAAATCATCTCTTTCCTCACTAACAGGTATAGAGAGCATATTATTGTCCAAATATTTGGAAATAAAATCTTTTTCTAATATATTTTGGTTACTTCCCTTGCAGATGTGATGACTATTATCAAGGAAGAGTTGATCTCACCAACAAGGTAGCCAAGATGCTCTCTCTGATTTTTACTGCTGTCACTCGTCCCATTGACATATGTGATGGAGTGATGTCTTGCCTTCTTATTGAAGGGATGCTTTCCATTGAGTAATAGATATTCAACTTGCTTATTATAATCTGCATCATTACGGTATGTGGTTTGAATATGCAAGTTATCATTTTTGTGTCTGTTAGGTTTTTTCATGATGATATTACAGTCATTGGCAATTAATTTCCAAAGCTGATAACAACTTGTTTCTTTGCTAATGTGAAATCGTTGGCTCCTTTCCCTCCAAATATAGTAAATAGAGGCAGTTAGAAAAACACCGGGTCTATTAAAATTTATGGACTTGGGCTTGAAATGCTTCAAAATGTAATCTACATTGTACCTAATATTCAAAGCTATGATTGAACCCTAAGGTGCGTTTGGCATTATACCAAATGTACTGGGAGAATGTACAATCAAAAAGTAAATGTCAGAGCTTTCAATTTCCTTTTTGCAAAGAAAACATGTAATTTCAGAGTTTTTGCTCCACCCACTACATCTTTCCCTAGTAGGCAATTTATCTAATAAAGCAAAAAAGCACAGTGTTCCATTTTTTGGCTATTAATTTTACACCAAATAATCTTATGCCAAGTATCTTCAACTTCATCCCCTTTTAAAAACTCCCAAACTTTTTTAAAAGAAAATTTCTCTTCGGAACATAGCCTCCAAGACCACCTATCCTTAAAACTGTGTTGATCAATTTGATTATCTTTTACGACATTTCTGAAAATAAAAGCAGCAGGACTATTATGAAAGCTCCAACAATTATTATAGATAATGATCTAGACATTGTCATTAACAGCACCTAGGATATATAGATTATTCCAGCCCAGAAGGTTTATAAGGGAGTTGCCACTAATCCATGTGTCAAACCGTAGGCTAGTTTGACTTGCATCTTTAAGATTTCTATCAATAAGCTTTCTGCCTAAATATCTGTAGTCTAAAATGTTTTTCCAAGCATATGAATGATGATTTTCTTTTCTGACAATCCAAAAAATTTTGTTTTTTTAAGTATTTAGCTCTCATCCTTCTAGCCCAGAGTGATTTACCATTTATGAATTTCTAAAACAATTTGAATTTGCAGACCACAGAAATGTCTCTAATATTTCTAAGCCCAAGTCCACTAAACTTTTTTGGCTTACAAACTTTATCCCAGGCAATTTTATGATGTTTCTCTTTTTGGATAAAGTTTGAACAAATTTTTTCAAATTTTTGAGTGACATTTATAGGAATATTATGAGCGTGAATCCAGTAAATAATCACAGCAGTAATAATAGTTTGTGTGAACTCCATTCTACCAGCAAGTGAAAGTAACTTTCTTGACCATCCCTCATGTTTCTTCTTTATCTGATTAGTACTTAATGGCAGGCCAAGATATTTAAAATGGAGGTTTCCTTCTTTGAATTTTAATAACTTAAGAATTTCTTCTTTCTGGGAAACCTCCTTGCTAAAATATATCTTACTTTTATTAGTATTGACAGATAAACCAGCATGCTTTTCCATATTATCTAAAATTCTGAACACAACATTAGCACTATTTCTATCAACTTTTAAAAATAGAGGCACGTCATCTGCATATAGTAAATGTGTAATGTGTGGCTTGCATCTGCTAATTGGCTTAATGTTTCCTTTTAAAACTTCTATTTCCATTTGCATGGAAAAGTATTCCATAAAAATAGTGAATAGATAAGGGGATAGTGGGTCCCCTTGTCTAATTCCTCTATTGCTATGGATGAAGCCTTTAGGGGAACCATTTATCATTATAGAGTAAGTCACATTACTAATGAATTCATTAACTAGAGAACAGAATTTATTATCAAAACCCATTTTATGCATAATATAGATGATAAAATTTCTATTAATTTTATCAAAAACTTTATGTAGATCTATTTTTATGCACATGAGCTTTTTATTTTTAACATTAAAATACCTAATCAGCTTATGAGCTAATAAAAAAATTTCAGAAATAAACCTCCCTGGTGTAAAAGCACTCTGAATTTCTGTAATGACCCTCCTTCTCGGTCGATCCAAATCGATCGTTAAACAGACTTAAATCAAACCAAAAAGGCGGATACGCTAACTTTGGGCGCACAATACATGAGAACAAATAATAATAACTTTATAAACATCATAATAATGTTACTTCAGAGTACAGAATACCAGAGTATCAAAAATAATATACGGCGAAAAATAAATTTACAATAAATGTAATACAATGCAGCAGAAACAAATAAACTAACACAGCGGAAGACTATCAATGCTCTGGACACAGCTTTAAGCTTTGATCTAGGATCCTGCTAAATTAAATAATTTGCAAAACCAAAACTACAAGCTGCCCATGTTGAAGATATGGGCACCCAGAGTTTAGGTAGAAACAATAAATTCTGAGTCAGTCATAGGACTGGTGTGAGAACTCAAAACAGTTATTAAACTTAACTTTAAAATAAGGTAAATCACGGGACCACGCCGTATGTCACGGAATGGGTTTCCTCCCATGAATACCAGTGTCTAAACAATAACCAATAATAGTCATATGGATCTACAATGCATCATACAACATGCAATTTTCCAATCTACCCATTTAGACTTAATCCCAAATATAGATTTTTCGAAATCCAAGTCAATTTATAGAAATTATTCCTTTGGACTTTATTTCCCGATTTCTTATTTCAAATTATTTGAAATACATATCTAGCTTTTATATCAAAGTAGATTTCACTTCGGGATCTCAAATCAAAATCGTTGGAAATATGAATTCCAAGATATCACAAAGCATACAAACAAGTATGCAACTAAATGTCGGCTACGACCCTCAGACACGGGTGTATGCACCTCTCCAACTCGATATATATATATATATATATATATATATATATATATATATGTGCACCTCCCACGATGGAGCATGCTACACTGACGATGCATCTCCCACGCCCTCGGAGAAAATCCACCGCCCTCACACTTTTAGTCATCCAAGGTTACCCAAATCTTTAGCCACATACCAAATCATTTCATATCCCAAAGTAGGGAAAATCATTTCACAACATAATAATCACAAGTAGTTTCAAAAATATAGTACTTTACATTAGCAATTCACATATATGACCAGTCACTATTAATCGCATAACCTTTGAGCTCATACGTCTCAAAGAAGGGTGTTAAGCAAGAGAATAAATTCTCCGCCACCAAACAGATACATCATTAATAACAACTAATCAATTATGTGATGAACTACAATGTCAAATACATAATACATTTCGAAATCATTTCGACAACATCGGGTTTAGCCCTCGAAATCCTTTCTGTTTTATAAAACATTCCATATCCAAAATCGAGAATACATTTCTTTTCACTTAAGAAAAATATCATTTCAAATCATTCATTAAATTCGAAATGAACTCAACAACATCGCTAAACATCTCATAGTCAAATTGTGAAGTGTTTCATAAGATGTTAGCATACAAATATCTCTACCCAACCCAATGCTAAATTTAAAAGCATATTTTTCTCATAAACTGGTTGAGCATAGTCCAAACAATCAATCAATCACATTCAATATCAATAACCAAATATATTTGGTTTATACGACATCTCATATTTTGGTAAATTTAATCACCATTCATTCATTCCAATCTAATTAAAGGTTTATCAAAACTCCACTTAGTTTTAATCTCTGAAATTCATTACTTAATGATTATTCAACTTTCTGGAAATTAATCCTGCCATTAACTGGGTTAAAGAATCAATGTCATTTAAAACGTTATTTGCAGTAAGCCCAAAATCCTCTTCCATCAAAATGAATCTTCATGGAAATCGTAACAGCATATAATCGATATAAATTTCCGTATCCAACTAATACTATAAGTGGAATAGCGGCTAGGCTTTTTAAATTCCATAAATAATAACGGTCTTCCTTTACAGAAGTTCATCTCGATTATTACCAATTTGAATTCCATTCAATTCCAATTTAATATTTTAAATTGTAAAACTTAACTTTTAAAAAATTCCATTTAATCTTAATAAAAAGATTATAAATTCCAAATCTTAACTTTACTTTTAATCGGGTTTAAGAACTCATGTTATTTAAAATGCAGTTCACAATGAACCCAAAATCCTGTTTTATATTAAATACAAGGCTTTAAACAGAAATTCTATTGGCTTATATTTAATATCAAATTCTGAAACCGACAAATATCATGTTGGGAATAATGATACATATATCTTCCAAATTCCTAAATAATATCTGTATAATCACAGAATCTAATATTGAAATATTCCGAAGATTATTTCCATTCAAATCAATTCCAATTTATTCATTGGAAAGCTCTTTTCGATACGAACCCAACGGTTCTGGTTTTAGGAGAATCTAATGGTCGGATCTCCCGTTACGCCAATTCGAAGTTAATGGTTGAAATTCGCAAACAGTCGCTGTGCGGCGCGTTCTATTCAAGCCATTATATATATATAGTATATATATCATCGATCTCCATTTAAAATGTATTTTATAAATTCGTTTTTAAAACGATTCCAACTTCCATTTCAATTTTAAATCAAAATTGAATATTCCATTATATGAAAATTTTATATATTCCATATGTATGTTAAAAATTATATTTTTAACAATCCAATAATTATTCCATTACATGACCATTTATATATTACATATATAAGTAAAAAATTATATTTTTAATGAAAAAATGTCTTTCACATCGCATATTTATTTATTTTACATCGCATATATATTTATTTTTCACATCACATATATATATTTAACATCGCATATATATTTATTTTACATTGCATATATATTTATTTTTCACATCGCATATACATATATATTTTACATCGCATTTATATTTATTTTTCACATTGCGCATATATATATATATATTACATTTCAACATCATAAACAAAACAGAATACGTTCAATTAAATTGTCCATGGTCTATGGATGAGGGAGGTAAGCTAACAGGCACCTATACAATTTATAATAATTAAACCAATAAAAATCTACACTGGCAATTCTATATATTTTTATACATGAATATAATAACATAATAAAATATAATTTAGTGAGAAGGAGTTATCACTTTGGTTTCCACTCGGTCGTTCTTTAAATGATGATTTTAGTACTGTTTGAATTTAAATCCGCCTAAATTCTGATTTGCTCCGTTTTAGTTCTAGTCTATCATGAAATGTAGTGCTTCTCAAGACGATTCCAACGAACTTTGAATCAACGAATTCTGATTCTTTTTGTAGAAGTTATGATCATTTAAAGATTTGATTACATTAATTACATTTTGAAATAATTAAATAATAATTAATTAAATTATCCACCTTCTAGTTCTTCTCCTAATCATGTTCCAAAGCATGCTCATTACTTCTTCTACACGAACCACTGAAACCAAATGCAGCTACCATGGTCATTGCGCCTTCATTCTTTGATCCATTCTTCCTCAATTCTATACTAAAAATCAAACCAAAAAAATCCCATAATTCATCTCTCTGAAATATCTTCCTCCTCTAACCAAAATATTCGGCTTGCACCCCTCAACCTCTGCGCGATACTATAGCTCCACGCACTGGACAGTGTTAGTCATGACATTTTTAGTCTCCAAAAATCCACAAACTTTGGTTGAAGACCCCATTTTTCATGCTAATTACAAATATAATCTCCAAAACAAGTTTCAATGTTTTAAACACCAGATCTCTCAAACCCTAGAAAGCAAAAAGGGCGCTATGATTAATAGGAACGACAAAAATCTTGGCCATAGTCTGCTAAATTCACATGAAGTGAAGAGCAACTCAAAACAAGAATAAAGAAATTTGTTTGGAGATTTTAGGATTTTGATTTCATTTTATTTTTATTTTTGGAAACTCAAAATTTGCATTTGCAGAAGAAAATGAGGGCGGCCTTGTTTTGCTGACCACGATGAACAAAGAAATAGGGTTTGACTTGGTCTAAGGGTATTTATACACATATATTATAATATATTTTAATTCTAATTATTCCTTAAAAGTGAATTTCACATCCGAACTCCAAATGAACTCAAACGACCATCGTTCCTTGAAAAATATCCTTACTCCGAACACAACGGGATATGTTTCATAAGCCAATTCGGCTGTTTCGATCAGTTTTCTTCGAAATTAAAATATAAATCAATATATATTGAATTTAACCATACATTTTAATTTACCGGGACCACATATTGACTCCAAAAATTCTAGTAAAATTAATCTAGCTATGTTTTGACGATATGGTTCTAGTAAAACTAATTTCGTCGAATTTGGAGGCCGTTTGAAAAATGACCCTTTTTCCAGTCGATTAAATTCAAACTGAAATTACCAAACACGTTTAAATTCATTGCGCTCACATATTAATTCAAAAAATTATGAAATTTGAAACATAATAATAATTTGACATTCCTGATCCGACAGAAGTGGTTTCGTTGAAAACGGAGGTCATTTGCAAAATGGCTATTTTTAAGGGCTACATATATAATAAATATATATATAAATTCCATAGCGACTATTTTAAATTTTAAACTGTACATTTCAATTTATATTATGAAATCTAAAATTTTCACATTCGTTAGAAAGATATTATTAAGCAGATTTGGATGTTTCTGGTTTTACTGAAATCCGATTTATTTAGAATCATGTGCATTCAATTGAAATTTAAAATCAAATTTTCAAACTACCACACCATTTCAAACTCTATTTATAATTAGATTTTAAATTTATACGTTCTAACTTCGATTTAAATGATTTTTAAATCGTTATTATTTAAAATAAATCATTTTAAATATTCAAAATCCATTGAAATAGCTTAAAAAATTAATTGGTTCAGAAATTCCGAGTTGTTACATTTTCAGAGGTGACGAACTTTATATAAAATACAACAAGAAATTGGTCTATAATCATCTAGACCATTTGGAGTCTCCATTTTTGGAATCAAGGTTAAAAAAGTGTGATTTGAATTTTTCAGCAACTTTCCAGAGCTAAAAATTTCAGACATAGAATCAAATAAATCAGATTGCAATTCAACCTAAGGAGTTTTGTAAAATTTAGCCTCAAAACCATCAGGGCCAGGGCTCTTCTCACTGTTAGCATTAAAAATGAGATTTTTAATACCTTCTAGTCTAATAGGAGCAAGAAGAATATTAGAACTATTACAATTAATAGTAAACTTAAACACAATATCAGGAAAAATATTAGAATAACTAGATGCGTTGTTATTAGCACTACATAATCCTATTAATAAAATAACCGATGAGAGTCCAAATGATAGGATTATGTAATACTATAATCCTACCGTTTCCTCCCATCCGATTGTTATTGATAATGCTCCAATTTGAAAGACTTCTAATCTGTAGATAGTTAATTTTTTGATCACTTAATTTATGCTCAAGCAAACCTATAATGCTAGGCTTATACATATTCAAATAATTGGCAAGGTCTAGTTGGCTTTAAGGGGAATTGAGACACCTAACATTCCAACCTATAATATCCATAAACAAATATTAAAAAATATATAAAATAAAGGGTATGATAGCTACGGTGGACCGTTGAGCCTTCTGTTGTCCACTTTAATCTCAATCTGTTTACCACTCTTTTTAAAACTGGTGTTGTCATATGTCTTTAACTGTTTCTCCCATTGGGAATTCTTATTAATATGCTTTTTCCTGAATTCATGATCTGTAGAATTCTCTGTTTCCTCAACTGTAATTATATTTAATAGGCTTTTAATCCTGCATTTCCTCTTCCTTTTGACTGGTGATGCAGGTTTTGATGATTTGGATGTGGCCAGAGTGTGGTTAATAGCCTTCTGAATATTGTCATCGGTAATAGAAGACATCTTAACAGGAGCTAGTCAAGTAGCCAACAAATTAGAATCAGTGAATATTGGATCTGCAGAAAGAAGTTCACCGCATTCTATTTCTTTTCCTTTATTTTTTCAATAGAAAAGTTTGTAATTAAACTTGGGTCCTCCTTCAGGGTGGAGGATTCAATGACCTTTGTATTTTTGATCCCCTCTGTTCTGTTTTGATTTCCATTACTATCTGAATTTTATTCCAACGAAACCGAGGATGCATTTTCTTCCTCTGATTTATTTGGAACAATATCAGTCTGCAAGTTTTCTTGTGTACTTGCAGGTGTATGCATTTGTTGGAATGAGTTTAGCTCTTGAGAACTACCAGTTTTTTGCATGTGTTGCGATGAGTGCAAATCTTTTGTACCTAATATGGAATTGTTGATTCTTGAAGAATCAATGCTCATAGCTTCTGTATTATTGGGAATCTGTGTGCATGCATGAATGGTAATATTTTGGGGATATTCGAATGATTTAATTCCAGTATCTATGTGATCAGAATTAATGTCAGGATTTGTTAATTATTTTGGATCTACTCTTGGTTCAGTATTATAAATACAATTTTCTAGAAAGTGTCCAAAACAACTGCATATTCTGCATCTATCTAGAATTAGTTCATACGTGATTTGTTGAGATATCATTTCACCATCGTGCATGTAACAACCTGAATTCCGACAAACCGATTTTTTCCCCTCAAAATTCCAATCCATCGAAACTCAATTTTTTTTGCCCTGGTATCCTGCAGAAAAGGCAAAGACATAAAATATGTCAGAGCTTAGAAAACATCTCACAGCGGAATGGATAAAATATAATATACTCAAGGTATAGCCTTACCGTATTAAAAATACTGCCTAACCAGTATCAAAAGTTGTCATGTCTCTTCCACAGATCTAACCTGCGAGTATGTTGTCAAGAGGGGGTCAGAACACAATTTCTGGTTATTGGATTTAAATTATACACTTTGAATAACACTACATATATCATTCAATCGTATTTCCTTTTTTATTAGGTTGCTTGGGTTAACAGCACTCAAGGCTTACACACACGTCGCACTCATTTACTTTCCAGTTTATTAACCTAATACATTATATATGTAGCTACCCCCAATATTAAGGTACACCCGACGGTACCCCACTCGCACGGTCTCCACCGTAACACCATCAAAATATACGCAGTCCCTTATCCTACGCCGTAGTGACGTACGGATCTCTATGTTATATTGTTACATTCCGCATATATCTACCATTATTATGCTACATAAGTTTATTGATCGCCACCTTGATCGAATCAGATTCCATACTAGAGTAATGCCCTCAAGTCAACGATACACTACCCAGAGCTGACATGCATGTATCTTGACGGTCCCACATACGTATCATCAGTTGTAGCTTGATGCCTTAACCACACGTCATCTAATGTGCACCGAGTTCCATGGCAGGGCGATACAAGAAACACAGAATTCGGTCGGGAGCTTTTCCATATCTGCACAGGCCCGTCTTTAAGAGCCTCTATATGCAGATATTCCTAGGGTCTGTTTTCACGGTGGCTATGGCCCCACCTCGTCCCCTCCCTCAACTAGTAAAGACTACAAGAGCTAAATGACTGCTCCTAAAGAAAACAATCTAAACATCCATTTGGCATCTTCCCTCAACCACCATAACCCGGTAGTGAAAGGTGAATGGTCTATTGGTTTTAGCTCTAGTTTTTCGCGTCCCACTAGCTGCCGATGATGGGTATTCGACGATTTACTATCCTTATTGGTCGTGACCCTTCGCTTCCCCGTTGAGGCAACCGCCGAATCACCCTGGTGTCATCGCGTTATAGCATTCTGACTGCATAGCTACTTCTGCAGTCAAGGTCCGCCCACTTAGTAGTTATGCACACACCCAACCTCTGCGAGCACAGCCTAAAACATCTGTCACCGCACAGAGGACTACTAGGAGCACCTTACATACCTTAGGAAGCCACGTGCTTCCCCTTCCAGTCCTTTGGAGCCATCAGAACAATCAGATGAATGTGCGCTCCCCTCGTGCCTTATAACACCACAATGATCTACGCCGTTGGGTTATTCACCCTCAAACGTGCGGACTGGTCCAAGCACCTCACTTTAATACGTTGTTAGACCCTATGTCTAAACATTCTTTTACGCGCTTACCTCACCTCACCAGGTTTCCATTCAACTTGGTTATTCCCACTCATATTGAGTTCTTAATCAAGTTACCAAATTCCTCTTGCTTATTAATTTTGGTTATATAACTTAACCCATTTAAGTTTATTAATAAGCCCACATCATGTTATTCTCTAGACTGTAGTCCAAGGTCTGTAATCCACAATCCACTTTATATTCTCGTTTGATTTCAAGGTTACAATAACATGTTCTACTTAATATGTTATTAAGTATACCTTAATTCACATGTTTTCTAATTAACATGTCACTTACCATTTATGATAAAATATAACTTATTTCATTTTATAAGTTTCCTCATCCTTTCACATTTAATCATAATCCCATTTTACATCGTTACTACAACTTATTGTCTACTTATTAACTTAGTTCTCTTAACTAAGGCCCATTAATAAGTTTCTCTACCCATTAATAATAACCTATGTTATAATTTACTCTTGTCCCTTGGACAAGTCCAAACATGTTATTCTTATCAGTGGGTTTAAGACTTCCAAGTTTACAGATTACTTAATTTATAATTAAGTGCAAATTCTTATATTTCATATATTTACCCCCTTTTCTCAACTAGTTACCAGCTTTCCCAATTACTGATTACTTAATTTACAATTAAGTGTCCCTTAATTATCTCATTTCACTAGTTATTCCATTTCCTTACTAGTTTATTATAACCTAAGGTATAATCTTCACTTGTCCCTAGGAAATGTCTACCTATTATACAACATTTTTATTAATGATATTCATTTATAATAGGTGATTATCATTCCCCTTTATAATCATTTACTGTTGTAAACCATTATTCTTCACTCATTGTAATATATATTCCTTATTATAATTAAGGAAAACACTTCATGCACCTTATCAGTTTGATAGAAGGAATCAGTGATTTATTTTCATAATGTATTCCCATCTAAATCTGTGGTAGCAAGTGATTTCTTTACTTTTCTTACTTTGTTTACTTTGGCTTACTTGCAACAACGTTCTCAGAAATAGGTTATTTCGGGAAATACATCACTTTTCCTTCGCATCACACTAATTTAGTTCATTACATCGCTTCCTTTCTTAGTTATACATTTAATTACCATTATCGCCATTTATTCATATCTTGTTATATATATATATGCACTAGATCTGTCACATTAAGCCTACACTTGTGGATGCTGGATTTACCGGGCGGGTCCGGGCAGGCTTCTACCACAAGTTGACTTAACCTCGTGTCTTAGTACCATTAATTATGCACTCAGACCCCTCACATTAGATTTACCTCTTGTGAATGCTGGATATGCCGGGCGGCTCTGGGCAGACTTCTATCACAAGTGCAATCTAAGCTCGTGTCTAAGAGTGTTACAATGTCAAATAATTGTGATTTTGGGCATGTTCGTTATTTAACAATTATTCCTATTCATGTAAATTTTAGGCATATTATCCTTTTCATATGTTTACAGTAATCTAACTCACATGTCGTCAAATTGTGCCTATACTATGGTGCATGCCCTTTTTAACATGTATTTAATTCTATTTTGACATGTGAATATTTAATCAGTTGATTATTCAAATCCAACAAGTTAACATGTCATTTACTTAATAATATGCCACAAGTGAATCAATGTAATAATAACCGTAGTAATTGCTATTAACAAGTTTTTTTTCAACATGTAAACATTCATCACCTTAACCAATTCAACATATGAACTTCCTGACCGATTCATACTAACATCTCACTTTAGTCATTATCAACTTATGTTAAATATTTAACATGTCATATTTCAGTTATACGAAATGGGGAATGGTAAATGATAACATATTATTATCTAAAATGTTATAGCTTAAACCCACTCACCTCGTACACTATCCCAATTCTGGATCTGATCCAGTTTTAACATCCATGGTTTTTCCCTTAATCGGATTCAAAACCTAACGACCATGGATTGATTATTTTCATTAAAAGAGAAGGGAAAGGAAGAGGAAGAATTTGAATAGATTGGATCTAGAAGTTTACCTTGCTTTTCATGAATCTGAATAATCTTTTATTAACGTCAATTATCTCCTCCAGATCTTGAATTTAAAATCTTCTTATTGATAATCTAATTTTTTTGAATAGATTTGAGGTGAGAGAGAGAGTAATGGCAGAGCTTCAGCGTAGCCTCAGAATTATGAGATTTAGGGTTAGCTCTAGGGTCTTATTTATAGGTGTATCAGAGAAGCCAGGACGCTCAGATTTGATTAAAAACCAATAGAAATGTCCAAATATCAAAAAACCCTAATCTGCCAAAATCTTCCATAGGGGGGTCGACCCCCCTTGAAGGGGTCGACCTACCTTCATGTGGGTCGACCCTCCTTAAAGGGGTCGACCCCTGTGGGTCTAGAGGCCGAAAATTGATCTGGTTTGTTTCCTGTTTTCTCTGACAACTTCTGCAACCCATAACTTCTTCATACGTTGTCCGTCTTACACAAACTCGGAGTCTATTTGAACCAGAATTCAGAGATGAACGCAACGGTACAATCCGTTTTATTTAATTTTGAACATTTAATTAAGTTATTCTTTTTTATTATCTTAAGTTAAAAATGCGGGGTGTTACATTCTCCCACCCTTAGGAAAATTTTCCCCCAAAATTTGATAAGGGTAAAATCAATTAACCCCTCGCATAATATACATCCATCTTGTGTGCATCCAATTTTTACAACCATAGTGCACTTGTGCAAAGTTGAATACAACATAATAATGCATGTATACCTAATCGGTACCTCCTATATGTATGCAAAAAAATTTCAAAAATTCTTTTAAAACACGATGCACACATCCTAAATATACTGGCAGTTCTATATGAATGCAATATTTTGAAAATCAAAATACTTTTTTATCCAAATTTTCCTACACTCTTACTGAATAAGAGCATAGTTCATCCAATTGTTGCATCCAAAATCCTACCAACTAACTTTATTTTTCGAATTTCAGAAAAATCTAATTTTCTAAGTTCGATTTCTTATGTTACGAAAAGGTGGAAAACAGAAAATTTCACATCTTTCGTTTTTCTTTTTCAACCTTTCTGCAGCCATACTTGGATTTGATGTAACTATTCTATAAAGATTCCCTATTTTCCTATCCAAGCACAATCCACGTACGAAAATTTTCTTTTGTTACCGATTTTCTTTTTCATCTTATCTTGGAAACTTTTACTCTTATCCATCTTTTCTCATAATTTGTCAAGTTTGTTGCTTTACTGAATTTGTTGTTTCCTTTTTGGTTGTACCATTCCTCTTTTCTTAGCTTATTTAATCATCTGATCTTAGTTTAAATTTAAATAAGCCTTCTAGTCTTTCAACTAAAACAGGAGAACAAACACCCTACACAGCTACTACGAAGGGGCAAGAATCTCGGGACCATGTGCCCCTTAGACAGAAAAGTCCACACCATGGGATCCACGACATGTTTAGGTGTTACCCTAAACACCCAACAAGAATAAAATAGCGGAATGATCCCAACTGAAATGCAGTAATGATTTTACCCCTAACATGAAAATTAGCAACAAGATCTAAACACTTACTTGCCCTTTTTACTATACAGTGGTCTCCAATAGTCCTAGCTGTGTACCGACAATTATTTCAAGCAACATCCTAGGCTTTTCAATGCTTATGCATTCTACAGGAACTTAATATTATTCCGAGATAATTCTCGTTGTTTACTTTATAGCCTCAAAACTTTTCCCGCCTTTCCTAGGCACTAATCCCCACCTACTCCATACTTTCAAAACATGGTTTGGCCTTTTTCATTTAAACTTTCTTCCAAAAATTTAAAGATGTCAAAACTTTATTTTCCTCATCAAAACTTGCTTTTGCCAAACCATAAAAAAAAACATGTCATCTTTAAAAAAAATGTAAATCATCATTTTTTTTTCAAATGACAAAAACTGGAGTAGCTAAGGACAACTATTTTCTCAATTGGGTTTGCCACTTGTTCTTGCCTGTAAGGTCAGTTCAGTCTCTTACCACAAGGTGCAATCATCCACTTTATTCTTAATTCCTATGACTTATTTTGTCCACCCAACAAAATTTTCTCTTTTAAACAATTTATCAAAAAGGGGTTGCAATAAGAATAGAGATTTCAAATCTTTCTTTATTAAAAATTCTTGTATGAAATATAAAAAGAAAACTAGCGAGCTATACTTGCTCTATAATATGCACCTTTTACTGAGAGAATTTTACTTTAAAACCCAGTATGTATACTTACATATTTAAAACTATAACTTCTAAGATTAAAACTTTAAATCATCACAAACCATTTTCCCAAAACTTTTACAATTTTAAGTTCTTAATAGTTAACAATGGGGTTAGACTCAAAGGGGGTTCCCAATTTTTCTAGGCTTTCCTAGACACTCCTTAAGGTCAATTCTCTCAACTATATATATTCTAAATCCATTTTTCTCTTTTCAACCTTTTCCAATGAATAAGGTTTTACCGCCAAACCCACTAATCTGAAATACCAACATATGGGAATTATCTTTCTCCATACAAAGTATATTGTACACATCCCACCCAAACTTTCTAAGGGTCTCATATTTCCATATCCATTCCTTTAGTGTACAAAACAAACATCCCATTTCTTAGCATATTATACTCTTTCTATTTAGTGGGTTTCTCTATGGATTTAGGTATATATATATAATATATTTATACTTTTAAAAATACAAATATGTTCACTCACTATTTATATAAGAACCCTAAACCTAAGCCCTGATACCAGATGTAACAACCCGAATTCCGACAGATCGTTTTTTTCTCAAAATTCCAATCTATCGAAACTCAAGTTTGTTTGCTCTGGTATCCTACAGAAAAGACAGAGACATAAAATATGTCAGAGCTCAGAAAACATCTCACGGCGAAATGGATAAAATATAATAAACTCAAAGTATAGCCTTACCTTATTAATAATACTGCCTAACCAGTACCAAAAGCTATCATGTCTCTGCCAAAAATCTAACATGCGAGTATGTTATGAGGAGGGGGTTAGAACACAAGTTCTGGTGACTGGATTTAAATTATACACTTTGGATAACACTACATATACCGTTCAATCATATTTCCATATTTATTAGGTTACTTGGGTTAACAGCACTCAAGGCTTACACGCAGGTTGAACCCGTTTACTTCCTAGTGTATTAACCGAATACAGTATATATGTAGCTACCCCCAATATTAAGGTACACCCATGGTACCCCACTCGCACGGTCTCCACCGTAACACCACCGAAATATACGCAGTCCCTCATCCTATGCCATAGTGACATACGGATCTCTATATAATAACATTACGTTCCGCATATATCTACTATTACTATGCTACGTAACCGTACGGACTGCCACCTTTAATTGAATCAGATTCCATACTAGAGTAATCCCTCAAGTCTACGATACGCCACCCAAAGCCGACATGCATGTATCTACACTATCCCACATACGCATCGTCAATTGTAGCTCGATGCCTTAACCGCACGTCATCTAATATGCACCGATTTCCGTGGCAGGGCGATACAAGAAACACGGAACTCGGTCAGGAGCTTTCCATATCTGTACAGGCCCGTCTTTAAGAGCCTCTATATACAAATATTCCTGGGGTCTGTTTTCACGGTGGCTATGGCCCCACCTGGGCCGCTCCCTCAACTAGTAAAGACTACAAGAGCTAAATGACTGCAACTAAAGAAAACAATCTAAACATCCATTTGGCATCTTCCCTCAACCACCATACCCGATAAGGAAAGGCGAATGGTCTATTGGTTTTAGCTCTAGTCTTCTCACATACCACTGACTATCGATGACGGTTATCTGATGATCCACTATCATTGTTGTTCATGACCCTTTGCCTCCCCATTGAAGCAACCGCCGAATCACCCTGGTGTCACCGTGTCACAGCATTTTGACTGCATAGCTACTTCTGCAGTCAAGGCCCACCCACCTAGTAGTTATGCCCAGACCCAACCTCTATGAGCACAGCCTAAAACATCTTCCACCTCACAGAGGACTACTAGGAGCACCTTATGTACCTCAGGAAGCCGCATGCTTCCATTCTAGTCCTTTGGAGCCATCAGAACAATCAAATGAATGTGTGCTCCCTCGTGCCTTATAACACCACGATGATCTACCATGTTGGGTTATTCACCCTCAAACATGCAGACTGGTCCAAGCGCCTCACTTTATTATGTTGTTAGACCCTATGCCTAAACATTCTTTTACGCGCTTGCCTTACCTCACCAGGTTTCCATTCAACTTGGTTATTCCCTTTCATATTGAAATTCTTAATCAAGTTACCAAGTTCCTCTTGCTTATTAATTTTGGTTATATAACTTAACCAATTTTAAGTTTATTAATAAGCCCACAACATGTTATTCTCTAGATTGTGGTCCAAGGTCTATAATATACAATCCCCTTTATATTCTCGTTTGATTTCAAGGTTACGATAACATGTTCTACTAATATGTTATTAAGTATACCTCAATCCACATGTTTTCTAATCAACATGTCACTTACCATTTATGATTAAATATAATTTATTTCATTTTATAAGTTTTCCTCGTCCTTTCTCATTTAATCATGATCCCATTTTACATCGTTACTACAACTTATCATATACTTATTAACTTAGTTCTTTTAACTAAGGCCATTAATAAGTTTATCTACCCATTTATTATAACCTATGTTATAATTTCCTCTTATACCTAGGACAAGTCCAAACATGTTATTCTTATCAGTGGGTTTAAGACTTCCAAGTTTACAGATTACTTAATTTATAACTAAGTACAACTTATATTTCATATATTTCCCCCTTTTCTCAACTAGTTTCCGGCTTTCCCCATTTACTGATTACTTAATTAATTAAGTGTCCTTTATCTCATTTCAACAGTTATTCCATTTCCTTACTAGTTTATTATAACCTAAGTTATAATCTTCACTAGTAACAGCCTGCAAATCCGTACTGTCTGAGTTTGACTAATAACACCACACGTCCAACCCAAATTGCACAGAAATACGAATAATTTTTAGAAAGAAGTTAGAGGATGAGAAATAGAAAGAAAGAAATATTAGAATAGAAGAAAATGAAGATCACAAACTCACAGCGGAACGAGTAAAATATATTAGGTAACATAAACTTTGAAATAAAATTTGGTAACTTTATATACATACCATCATCAGAGCACAACATCTATTTCTGGAACCAGTTATAAACACTTGTTTCCAGATACAAACATGGTACATAGCGGAATACATGATAGTCTATAGCTAACTGGCGAAGCATCCTGCTTCAAACTCCTCCAAGAGAATCTGTAAAATCCCGACTACTTCACTGCCCATACAAATTTGGGCACCCAAGAGTTTAGGGAAAACAAACAAAATAAACTCTGTGTCAGTCATGGGACTGGTGTGAGTAAACTCCAACTATTTGTTTAACTTTCAAAATCCTTTTGAAAGAAATGATAATCGTAAGACCGATCCATACATAAACACGAATGGTTTTTACACTACGATAACCAAAATATTTTTGATATCAAATCCAGTGATATTATAATAATGTCTACATCAAATAAATAGAATCTAGTTGAACGCTTGCATCTCACGCTCCATATATAATATAAAATCAAAAACCGCAGGGCGCTTATGGAGATTGAATTTCCAACATGACAAGGTATGGAACCACCTGCCGATAGTGTATCTCTAGAGGGGAATACACTGGGTTCAACAAGAACATCTTGCAACCAGGCCCACACATGACGGACCACTCATTTCGCTTGAGTGTATCGAATGTATATCACAACGGTTGGGATCAGCAACCATTTCCTGAAAAGGGACAACATCGATAGATTAAAGAAGCGAATGGAATTTCTCTAGATAGGCGATTATACACCTTAATGGGAGCGACCCACATAGCCATGCTGCCTGCCCGATTTTTGTCATTTCCCGGTTGTTGAGGCCTAAGGCCACGATTACTTATCATTCATTGATAGCACAATCACTTTTAATGCCACATTGTCAGATCCGTAAATCATTAATTGATTTGCACAAATATATTCTGGATATTATGCTAAGAGAATAGATTCTCCGCCACCATATATATCTATACAGACCAATATATGCGATCATTGGAAATACTCTGTCAGACATTCGTCCATATACGTTCGTTCTGGGACTGAACGAAACCGAAGGAATCATTTCTATTAATAGAAAAAGTCCTTGCACTTTTCTCCGTCTTCGATTATCTTTATATAATCTGATTCGCAACGCTACTGCTAATACGGAGTGGTTCTCGGATAACAATCCAACTGTTCTCTCCATATTGACAACGATATTGGCAAATACTTCGATAGTCGGTTATTTAACTATCGAAGGAAAATAAACAAACATTCCAACCATCAAACAAATCACTGGGCCTCTTAATAAATATTTCATTAATTAAATCACTTCTTCATTTCCTTACAAATATTTATTAACCAAATATTTTCAATAATCATCTTGGTCTCTTACGTTGTTTGGAAATCATTTCCATATTTCGCCATCTTTTATTTTTTATACTTTAGAAAATATCCTTTATTAATAATTGGAAAATATTCCAATTACTTCTCCGTTTCATGACCATTCATTTCTATACATAGGAAATATTTATTTTTATATTTCCAAAATTCCACTTACTTGGGTTAAAACGAATGCTATGTAAAACATCGCTACAACAACCCAAAATACAGCATTCGACTAAATTTCTTTAAACATTTCTCTTCGAGACTGAATCTTGCTATTTATCAGCTAATAATGAAATCAATCTAGTTGGGGTATAATTAACTCTCAGACCTTGGCTGAAAATATTATTAACTTCAAAACAGACAAGATCGCTAACTCGAATAATCAACACCATATTAAACCAATTTTCCATTTCTAAAACGTATATACATTTCTATTTCTATTTTTACCAGATTTAATTATAGATTTCCTTTTTGTTTATAATATTCTATTTTTAAGTTTGTTTCCTTACTGGATTCTATATATATTGATACATTGATTTCAACTATCAAATTTTCTTAAAAATATTCCAACTCCTTAAATTTTCGGAAAAAATTGCCATAACCTCCTTTGTACCGATCGATAGTTCAAACCTCAACTCGCCTTTGTAGGCCCTTTCCATTCAAAAAGAAAATCAAAAAGCCAAGTGGCTTACCGATTCGGCGCATAAAACCTCATATGGAATTTAAACATGTACCATTTTGTTGGGTACACAAATTATAATCTTCATATACTTCATTCCATACCTGTCTAACACATATCCAAATATTTCCATTTGGTTTCAACTCAATCCACTCGTCTTAACCCAATTCGCTAATTTATTTTCTAATTAGCTATATTTGCCTGTTTCACTTCTTATTTGAACATATCTCATTCCAATATATTTTAATCTACTCATGAACCTAATCTAATTCCATTTTCAACTCGAGTTACATATTCGATTTCGAATAAAAATTCTCAAATCTCTTTCACTTATCCAACGCCCAATTTCGATTCAAATCTCGATTAACTATTATTCTTCAAACTAGTTAAATCTGTTTAGTAACTAAAAATCTAATTTTTGTTTCAAAAATCATTTCACTTACTTCACTAGAGTTCATATTTACTTTATATCTCCAGTCTAGATTTTTCGGATGGCAATTCAGATTTTATTTCCTTAAAATCCTTTTATTTATGTAAATAAACCGTTATAGCTTTATAATGGTTCTGGCGCTGTTTTTCTGAAAATTTGATTTTGACATAACTCAAAATCTATTCGACGAAATCCTGATTTTTCTCTTCCAATAGAAAACTATTATTCAAACGGTCTTGACGATTCTTGTTTCAAAGAATTTCGACTTAAATTAAGTTCTATATACTCAGTTGAAGTTCGAAACTCTAATTTACGAACTGCCATGCTGCGGCGAGTTCGTTTTAATTATATTTAATATATAAACGTTTTAAGCTTCGTTTATATATAAATTCCAACTCTATTCTTATATATTTTAATATATATATATATTAAACTAATTTTCCCAACTCAACTTAATATTTCCGATTATCTAAATTTGTCGATTTTTCCTTACTTAGTAATAAATTTATTTATACTTCGATCTTCTATAATTAATTCCAATTCCGTTTATAAATAAATTATTTATAAAATTCGATATAATCGAATTTCAATTATAAACCCATTGAATTTTCTCAATTCAGCTTATATTCCGAATTCTGAAATATAATCAATCGTTTTGTTTCAAAACACTTCCTAATTTAGTTTAAATTCCTCTTTGAATTTAAATGGTTTAAATTATCCAAATGGTAATTTATTTTACCAAATTTATAACACTATTTATAAATAAAACTTTCTTATTTCATATATTTAAACAAGTTCCCTTTTCAAATTTCTATTTGAAACTCCATCCCTTTAATATTACGAATTACAAAATAAAAACCGTTGTTCCCTTTCGAATGATTTCAAATTGCAGTTTTAAATTCATATTTGAATTTAAATATTCCAATTATCTCCTGATAATTAGTTTATTATATTTATAAACACCATTTTATAAATTTCCTTGTTTCATATTTAAACAAGTCTATTTCGAAATCTATTTAAAACCAAAATCTTATTTTCGAAATTTCTATTTATAATAACTTATATATATAACACCCAATTTATTTTCATATTAAATTTAACTTCTATTTAAATAAATTCGAATTAATCGAATTCAAATCATAAATCCTTATGGATTTATTTTAGTTCAATCTATTTTTTGAACATCAGAATAAATTTCATCGTTTATTTCTTTAAAACGATTTCCCCATTTCTATTTTTTAATTCACATTTGAATTTAAATATTCAAGTTATCCAAACGATAAATTTTCCACTTTATTTATAAACACTGTTTATAAATTCATTTTAAATCTCATATTATTAATTTATAAACAATTATAATTTCACTACTTGGTTTATGTATTCAAACAAGTTAATATATTTATAGTCCAATTGAAATCCAAATTCTATTTTAGAAAATAATTTTCCCTTTTTGAATTTCAAAACCCTATTTATGATATTTTTATAAATTACCATTTAGGCCCAGTGATATTTTAAACATCCAAACTAACCAATTATCAATCGCTGGTTTTCTAACACCTCATATATGATGATATATATGAAAACAACAATAATAATATTTTTGAGGAATCCAATCGGATCCCTCCAACCTGTTTTCCTACATCGATAGACATTAGCCAACATAAATGATACCCATCCTGCTTCGAGGCAAGATATCGTGGTATAGAAGGTCATCCACTATCATAGCGTGGGGCGTATAAGGTCATCCGCTAATGATACTGCGGGCATCCGCTAATGGTACTGCGGGAATCCTATCACCAATATATATATATATATATATAGTAACCGCAACCACCAAGCCTATATAACTCATACATATGTATAATAGCCACAATTAATAATTTATAAATGCCCATCCAAGCATCCAGAAATTTATTTTTTACAATGAAAATAAATTTAAATAAATTATAAGTGAGAATTACTCACAACGATTTTTATCTGACGTAATAAATCAGGGACGTTTGATTATTAAATTCCATCTATCTTTGGAAAAATCCAAATCAACTCCAGCTTGTATCTTTTTACATTACGATCCAAATGTTGTGTGTTTCATTACAATCGAGTCTTGGACTGATAAGATATAAACTATATAAGCTTCCTATATAATAAAATAAATTATAACTTAATTATATCCTTAAAAATTTTGATTACTGAATACTCGTGCCTTCTACTTCCAAGCAAAAGAACTCTAACCTACAGTAACTTCAATTCCATCACAACAAGCATCTCCTACACCGTCTTCTTCTCCAACCATCTATATCCCAAGAAACTAGTATTGAAGTTGAATTACACCAATATATGCCGATCACTTTCTCAAATTTGACCATGTTTATTCATCCATAAACACCGCACTACCCAGTTCAACCATGAATTGTCACAAAAGCATAGCCGAACACCCCTTCAAACTCTGTTGCTAGTTGCCAGTCTCTCTACCAGTCTCATGTAAGAAATCAGTCAATATTTCAGCAACTCTGAACTTGACTTAACCAAGTACCCAACTCCATATCCTCTGCCTTTATATTACCAAAAATAACAACCTAAGCCTCACTGCATTTTCCGAAAATACCCAATCGAAAATGACAGGGACCACTTCCCTTTCACAGGAGTCATTATTCCCTTGCCCAATCCTCAAATTCGAACAATCAAGATCGCTTCAGGCTTTATGAAATTCATCAATAGTGAAGTCGCGGAAAGAAAAGAAATCGAACGAAACCCAACAAACTCACCACTAACGTTACTTGCCACCATACTCTTCTAAGCTCCGCCAGGATTCGATTATTACAGTCGCGACTTCTACTTTGTTGAGCTACAGGATGCGACTGTACTTGACTTTGAATCCCACCAAACCCCTTCCCTGAACTCGCCTTCATCCCATAATCTTAACGCCACCTTCCAATCCAAATCCGATGTCACCCCAAGTCGACTAATCGATGCCCTAGGTCCACGCACCAAATCGAGATCCATCTGAAGCATCACATACGCCCTTCCCTTTAGCCTCGATTCGAAATGATTCTGATTTTTTATTGTTTTTGGCTTTGAATTGGGTTTTTAAATTTGTTGAAGAATATTGAAGGAAGAAAAGAACGGGTTCGATTTATGTTGCAGCTATGAATGAAGGAAAATGATAAGGGAATGGCTTATTAAATAGAAAAGGGGAAACGATGTGTTATAGAGGATAAGTAGGTGGTGTCTCCAGGAAGCTAAGAAATTATATATATTTGAAAACTTATTATCCTCACGTATCAAATTAAACCGTTTAACTATAATTTAAATTCAAAACAACCAATTTCATAGAAAATAAATTACTATTATTATCGTTTATATATCAAATAGAATTTATATTCATCATTTTATCCCTTCTGATTTAGTTTTAAATTTTGAATTGAATTATTTTATATTTTCGTATTACGATGATTATATATATTCAAAATAAATTGTATTTCGATTAAAAATTCGATAACTCAATATAAAAATTTCTTTATATTATCAACTCGATATTTATATCCATGTTAAATATTTCAAATAAACTATTAGAAATCGGGTCGTTACATCACTTGTCCCTAGGACAAGTCTACCTATTATACAACATTTTTATTAATGTTATTCATTTATAATAGGTGATTATCATTCCCCTTTTAAACCGTTATTGTAAACCATTATTCTTCACTCAATGTAATATATATTCCTTATTATAATTAAGGAAAACACTTCATACACCTTATCAGTTTGATAAAGGAATCAGTGATTTATTTTCATAACATATTCCCATCTAAATCTGTGGTAGCAAGTGATTTCTTTACTTTTCTTACTTTATTTATTGTTTCTTACTTGCAACAACGTTCTCAAAAATAGGTCATTTAGGGAAATACATTGCTTTTCCTTCGCATCACACTAACTAAGTTCATTACATCGCTTCCTTTCTTAGTTAGATGTTTAATTACCATTATTGCCATTTATTCATATCTTGTTATATATATATATATATATTTATATATATGCACTAGACATCTCACATTAAGTCTACACTTGTGGATGCTGGATTTGTCGGGCGGGTCCGGGTAGACTTCTACCATAAGTTGACTTAACCTCATGTCTTAATACCATTAATTACGCACTCAGACCCCTTACATTGGATTTACGTCTTGTGAATGCTGGATATGCCAGGCGGTTCTGGGCAGACTTCTATCGAAAGTGCAATCTAACCTCGTGTCTAAGAGCGTTACAGTGTCAAATTACTGTGAATCTAGGCATGTTCGTTCTTTAACGATTATTCCTATTCATGTAAATTTTAGGCATATTATCCTTTTCATATGTTTACAGTAATATAATTTACATGTCGTCAGATTATGCCTGTATTATGGCGCATGCCCTTTTTAACACGTATTTAATTCTATTTTGACATGTAAATATTTAATCAGGTAATTATTCAAATCCAACAAGTTAACATGTCATTTACTTAATCATATGCCACAAGTGAATCAATGGAATAATAACCATGGTAATCTCTATTAACAAGTTTGTTTTTCAACATGCAAACATTCATCACCTTAACCAATTCAACATATGAATTTCCTGACTTATTCATACTAGCATCTCACTTTAGTCATTATCAACTTATGTTAAACATTTAACTTGTCATATTTCAGTTATTCAAAATGGGGAATAGTAAACAATAACATATTATTATCTAAAATGCTATAGCTTAAACCCACTCACCTCGTACGCTTTCCCAATTCTTGATCTGATCCAGTTTTAGCATCCATGGTTTTTCCCTTAATCGGATTCAAAACCTAATGACCATGGATTGATTACTTTCATTAAAAGAGAAGGGAAAGAAAGAGGAAGAATTTGAATAGATTGGATCTAGAAGTTTACCTGGCTTTTCATGATTATGAATAATCTTTTATTAACGTCAATTATCTCCTCCAGATCTTGGATTTAAAATCTTCTTATTCCTAATCTAAATTTTCTAAATTGATTTGAGGAGAGAGGGAGAGTGAGTAATGGCAAAGCTTCAGCGTAGCCTCAGAATTAAGAGGTTTAGGGTTAGCTCTAGGGTCTTATTTATAGGTGTATCAGAGAATCCAGGACCCTCAGATTTGATTAAAAACCATCAAAAATGTCTAAATATCAAAAACTCCTAGTCTGCCAAAATCTGCCGCAGGGTGGTCGACCCCCTTTGAAGGGGTCGACCCCCCTTCATGTAGGTAGAAATTACTTCATGTGGGTCGACCCACATTCATGTGGGTTGACCCCCCTTGAAGGAGTTAACCCGTGGGTTTGGAGGCCAAAAATTGATTAGGGCTATTTTCTGTTTTCTCTGACAACTTCTATAGCCCATAACTTCTTCAGACGATGTCTGTTTTACACAAACTCGGAGTTTATCTAAGAATTCCGAGACGAATGCAACAATACAATTCGTTTTAGTTAATTCTGAATATTTAATTAAGTTATTCTTATTTTATTATCTTAAGTTAAAAATGTGAGGTGTTATAGTGCATGTATAAAGATGCCTCATTGGGTAAATCTGCGTCTGTTCTAAACTCAACAAGAATGCGAGCGTAACTCAGTCGAGTTTCTTTAGCTGTTTGTTCATCCATTTTCAGGGGAACGCCAACTAAACTTGCTAGTGTGCTGAAAACCTCCTTGTACCATAACCTTCAGTTTAACTCAAGGAGTCGAATTTAAATTGGCATAGTATTCAGTGTATCTCCATCAAGAATTGACTTCTTGGTCCTTCTTTTTAATATAATCAATTTATCATTAATAAACTAAGGCCCTCCTTGAAGTAGATTTTCACAGTCTTCCATGTTAGTAAATCTGATTATGAAAAAACTGGTTTCACGGGTGAATATCTCGAAGGATCCTATGGGGTTCCATGTGCGAACCATAAAAGCCCTAAAATTATGATAAGGAGGGTGTTTGCCAAATACATAAGCAACAACAAACAGTCCCTACTTTCCTTCAGTTCTGATGCTAGTCTCCTCAGAAACCACGATGATCCTCTCGCCAATAGTTTCAATCGGAGGTATAACACTTAGGTCAAAATTAGAACCTTGGTCCCCTTTCTTGACCATTTCAGCCCAGGATGAAGCTTTTTGATCATTAGACGAATTACTTTTAACTTGCTGAGTCGGGTCTTGAACGTTTTTGGTTACATTTATGGGTTGAAATTTGGATGCATTTATGGATTGAAAACATTCACCGTTAGAAGCTGGGAATGGCTTCTGTCTCAATTTGAATGGATACTCTTTTGATTTACCCGCCTCCTTTCGAATGTGGGCAGAAGCATTGGAATTAGAGAAAGATTAAGCATCTTTTTTCGATTGTGAACCATCCTCATCAACTATGATATAGGGAGAAGACTGAGGAAGTCCAGGAGAAGGAATGGAGTAAAGATGGGAAGATGAAGAAGATCCCCCTTTCTAATTAGGGTTATCACCAAAAATCGAATTAAGGAGAGAATTGGAGGCAGCCATGGCTGCAAGCGAGCACTACATTTTTCTTGTACGAATTTCTCCTTTTTTTGTTCTTTCAAATATACATCTTAAGTGTAGCCAAAAGCATTTAGTTTGGTGTGGGTGAAGAAGTAGGAAAATTTCATCTTGATGCTAACATACTTCAGTTGATACCTTGAAATAGTAGTTCCTGATGTGCACTACGATTGCTAGAATTTCATACATACGCATTCTTGATGAGATATGCTTTTCTATGAACATAGTATTCTTGGTTCATGAAAAATTAGAAGTTGCGTTGAAGGATATCAAACGAGTACTTGTCTTCTTACTTCGTTGTTTGCTGCTTAAATATAGTTTTAACCGTTTTGAGAAACTGAAAGAAAGTAGGCTTAGGAGAAATATATATTCTCAGAAATTGACCATAACAGCCAAATATCACAAGTATATTATCAATATAATTAGACAAGTAGTTGAAATGGTTAAAATTGAAGTTGATTTCCTTGAATGCATTTGTTTTGTTCATTGAATGATCAGAGGAGGAAATGGAAAGGCGTCTTCTAAGCAGGAATCAGGGAAGAGATGATGACAATATCGAGACCATCAAAAGGATATTTAAGGTTTTTGTGGAGTCAAGCATGCCTGTTGTTGACTATTATGACTCTAAAGGAAAGGTTTACAAGATTGATGTTGCAAGATCCGTTAATGAGGTTTTCAATGCTGTTAAGGGAAGTTACACTCAATTTAGCAAAAAAAGTAAGTCATTTCTGCTTTCATCTTTTTGCTTTATCTGAGCAAGTAATATGCAAGACTTTTTCCCCATGGAACTAGAAATTCTTGAATGTTTATACACCAATGAATTTAGAAATGAAGTAGGAACAAAACGAGTTATCTATGCATGAGCTTTTATGGGCTTTTGGAGACCCTTGTTTCAATAATAGGCCTTTGAATTCCTATTTGAACTGGGAATTAATAGGCTGCACAAATTATTAATATGCTTTAAGAGGTGAATACATTTCCCTTGGGTGCATTACATAGTTTTATCATTAGTGAATTCGGATATGAAGTAAGAACAAAACAAGTTATCTATGTCTAAACTTTTGTAGTCTTTAGAGACCGCTGTTTCAATAATAAGACTTTGAATTCTTATTTGAATAGGGAATTAACAGACTGCACAAATTATTAATATGCTTTAAGGGGGTGAATGAATTTCCCTTGGGTGCATTACATTGTTTAATATCTTGAAGTAATGAAGGATGTCAATGGTACTAAAATTGACACAAGATTTGGATAAAAACATAAAATATTCCAATACCTATGGAAATATTATAATAGGCACTCGATGGTCATTGGCTTATTGCCTTCTTAAACATTTATTTACTTAGGTAATTCCTTATAAATTAAAATTTTGACTAATTATTTGGCATATTTGTGTTGCTAATACTTTTTGATTGTCTCTTTTAAACACTAGCTTACTGATGTGACGTGACAACAAATTAATTCTAAGGGGCTGTTCGGTGGGAGCGGATCCTCTGGACCCCCGAAACAGGGCAATTTCATTGGTCCGGACCAGGGGAATGGGGACTCCCTGGTCCAGACGATCCGCTCCCTTGTTCGGCACCCATAAGGGATGGAAAAAGAAAAGGACGTGTTTGACGCGCGTCCGACGGATGCGTCCATTTTGTATCGGGCAGAATGGTCTGTTTTTTCAACGGACCAAATTTGGTCAGTTAAGGTCTGATGCGTCCGACACATCAGATTTTCAACGACTAGGATTAGTCCGTTTAGATTAATTATTTAATTTAATTAATTAATTTTAATTTTTATAAACTTTAAAAAAAATAACTTGTGCATATGAGATCCATTTTAAATGCGATTTTTTGCGTTGGGGCCGTATCGAAGTGCTCTACGTAATGGAGTTGGTCCGAACTAAATTTGAGTAAATTATAATTTTTCAATTTATTTATTTATGTATTTATTTGTATGAATTATTGATACGTATTATTTATTAAAAACAAATAACAAACTAATTAACCATAAATTAATTAAATTACAATATAAAAATAAAATGGTTTGCTTAAATGCTCCGCTCAAATATCTCCCTTAAAGCGCCAAATGCATTCTCCGCCAATGACAATTCTATGCTAAAATTCTCCACTCAAACTCTCCGCTAAAATTCTCCGTTTCCACTTGCGCCAAACACACCCTAAGAAGCATCCATGTAACGTGGCATCTGAGGTATAATTCCTGTTATACAAATACCGAATTGTAATTATTGAGTGATTTTTTGTTGAACTGTATATGTATAACACTCGGGTTGGAATGAAACTAAAAGAAATTCTGGCGAAATGACAGTTAATTATGTAAAAAACGCAAACCACCTAACAAGTACAAAAGTTTATTATAGACGTAAATACTAACTAGTAAATCAAGTTGCTTTTATTAGAAAAAACAACGATATATTGATATCCTGTTTGATATTACGGATAATAGCAACTAGTTAATGCATTTGTTTTTATTCTTAGCAATTTCCATTCGGCTCAATTTTACTGAGCCTAATGGCTCTCACTTTTACAGTTTAACTAAGCCTAATAGGCTCAGTTTTACTGAACCATTCAGCTCAATTTTACTGAGCCTAATGGCTCAGTTTTACCGAGTCTAATCGTTGACCATAATTTATCATAATGTCTTGTGATCAAATGATATAATTAGTAACATTTTGTACTTGATATACTTCAGTTTACATCATATTATCTTACGGAGATATTCTACATATCATTTTTTATATGTTCATAATCAGCAATTGGTGATTGTTAGAAAGATGAGATGAACTATGTTGGTGTCGTATATTAGAAGATAATCAACAATCAACATTTTATGATGGTCCTCAAAATGGAATGTACAAGTCATTCAGATGGAGGCTCGTTATATGGCCAGATTTTAATATTCAGTATTTATAGAATTTCATTTATGTATCAAATTTGGCAACCTAATTATGTATCTAATTTGGCAACCTATTTATGTATCGAATTTATCAACTTAATTTGGTATTGCACTTGTCTGTTATTACCTGATATTCTATGCTGTTACTCAATTATGAATGTTGTCTATTGGAATGAATTGACTTATACTTTTTAAATTGAGAATAATATTAGTTTTGGATCCATATTAAATATCTTCTGTATTATAATCATGTTAATTATCAATTGACTGTCAAAGTTAGAATATGGGAATTATTAATACATTTTTCTGTTTCTATTAACATTTATATTCGCTGTGAATCAAAATCTTGTAATATGTATAACCGTTGCAAACAAAAATATTCCAATACTTATAACTGTTGCGAAAGAAAATATACCAATGTTTATAAGCGAAGGGAGAGAAAATCAACCAATGCTTATATGCATCGGAAATAAATTGTCATGCCCCTATAGTAACACTAATAAGTGTTGCTGAAATTGTTTACGACGGTTATATTCGTTAGGAATCACCTGTTTTGGTGTAGTGTGTAATATATTACTTTTTTGGTAAGGCCAACCAGTTTTTAAAGTGATCCATAAAACTTCTCTCATCACAACAAATAAATGAGTACAATACTATGCAGGAGATAGACGGTTTATCTACATGCTACAAGCATTTTACTGAGCTATGCCAACAGAAAAAACCTAGAAAATACTAAATTTCACCAGACAGAGTGCAATATAGCAAAAGAAAATGCAGCCAAAAGAAATAACAATACATACAACAAACTGGCTTAACCACAACTAGTTGTCAAGGTAGTTACACATCACGGTGGCCAATCTATTATCAATAGATAAAAAATCTCTTTTAAACCTTATAAAGAAATGATTTCTTATTTTAGACTAATAATAATAAAATTAATTACTTTATTTTAAAACATCATCAATGGATGATTATTAACCTTCAAACCATTGTAAGTAAATGACTATTATGTTTATACTAATTAAATAAACAATCATTATTTTTAATAAAGAAAATCTTTAAATCATCATCAAGTACATACAAATTTGACTGTCTTTGGACAATTTAAATAATTAATTTAAAATCGTAACTAGCAAACAAGTATTCAACTTAACAGGAAAATATTGTGAAGCACAAAATGAAAAAAAAAATTGTTTCATAAGGACAAGAGGCAAAAAATTTGACATAAGGACAAATTTTAGTGTAAAGTAAGAAATTATAATAGGCCCCTGAATTCCTCCCTTTTCACTAAAATTTGTCCTTATAGATAAAATTTTAGCCTTTCGTCCTTATGAAACAATTTTTTATCATTTTGTCCTTGAGTCTAAAAACCCTCAACTTAAAACATTATTTAATAAGATAGTTATTTTACTTCAAACCTTATTAACAAAGTAATTATTTATATTTTTAATAAATATTTGTTAACTATTAATTCTTCGTTTAAAATAACAATTAGGTAACTTTACACATTATTATTAGAGTAAATTAGTTTAAAGGAAAAACTTTAAAACAAAGTTTAAAACAGGGACGTGACTTTTAAAATTTCGGCAAAAAGACAAAACAAGCGATGTCACGTTCTTCCCCAATCGCCTTTCAAAGTCACCGTGATTTCGCCATCATTCCCTAACCGCCTTCTGAATCAGTCTGAAGCTGAAGCCTCCATTGCTGCCTGTCGTCTGAAGCCGCCGTTGCCTGTCGTTTGAAGCCGCCGTCGCCTGAGCCTAAATGTAACGACCCGTATTTTAGCGATATATAATTAATTAATTTAATTGTATAAATAGTGATTTAGAGATTTGAATGGTCCTAGAATTAAATAATAGTGGATATTTAATTAAATTAAATAATAGAATAATATATTTAATTTCAGAAATAATCAAAATTAGTGGAATTCACAATATTGTGTAATTTAGATTATTTAAAATATATAATTCAGTTTAGAGTTGAATTATATTCATGAATATATTATATAAACGAAATTTGAATGTATAATTATATTATAATTATAATCGAGCCCTTAATGGCGCGGCAGTTCATTATTTGATGATTTGAACTTCAATTGAATATACATAATCCGTTTTGAATCGGATTTCTGTAAAACAAGAAACTTCTGGAGTTGGTGAAGTATATTTTTGAAATAAAAGAGAAAAAATGGGATTTCGTCGTGTAGATTTTGATTTATGTCCAAATCAAATTTTCAAATAGTCGCTATGGAATTTCTTTATAATTTATATCGATTTATTTATATTTTGAAATGGATTTTAAATGTAAATCGAATATCGATGTAACACTGGATTTGGAATATCGAGTTATAAATCCAATTGGAGCCGTATGATATTCTATTATGAATATATACGATAATATTCATTTTTAAATATTTAATTTAATTATTTTTAAATATATTTATATATTTAAATGGGTTATTTAAAGCTTTAAAAATAGCCATTTTTACAAACGACCTCCGTTTTCGATGAAACTAGTTCTGTTGGATCCGTAACATTAAATTATTGATAAATTTCAATTTTCGTAATTTTTGGGGTCAGTGTGTGGCCGTTCGGGATTTTAATGTGAAAAATAATCAATAATTTGACTTTAAAAATACGCTATGTGAGCAAATGAAGTCGGAATTCAACTAAACCAGTCTCATTGGGTCCGTAATGGCAAACTATAGCTGCATGACCAATTTCATTAAATTTGGGTATTATATGTTGTCGTACGGGTTTTAATTGATAAATACATATCGCATCTGATTATATTGGAATAAAAATAATCAAAATATCTACCTCCCCCTTTTGCTATAAATACCCCTTAACAATATTTCTAATGCTAAACAAATTCCTCCACGCAGTCAAAATAAGGCCACGCTACTTCTTTCTTCAGCCGCCATCTCCTTATTCCCAAACGAGAAAAACCGATCTTCAATAATCTCTAGAAAATCAAATAAAATAGTATAAATTAAAGCATGGTGATTTTCGAGTTCGTCTTCAAGTTGTCTTCGATTCTAGCTGATTTATACTGAGTTCGAGCATCATTTCTGTCGTAGGCTTTTACTGCAGAAAACCTGGGGCAGAACGATTCATGGGATTTAAGCATCTTTTGATGAAATGAGGGTTGGATTTGAGTTTCTTGAGTGAAATAGCACGTATGTGTGAAGTTTTGTGAAATTATGTGCTATAAGTATTCGCACGTTTGCGTTGTTTACTGGGAGTAAGGCGAAGTCGTAGTTGGAGGAAGCTGGCAGGTGAATGTTTTAGGTATGGATGCAAACAGGAGAGGGATGAGAAGTTTTAAGGTGTAATTGGATTGGATATGCAGTCAAGTGAAGAGAGAGGAATATGGGTTCAAAGAAATGTCTAAGAACGAAGGAGGTTGGGGAGAAAGAGTTGTCAGCTATGGCAAATTATTACTGAAGTGGTGCAGAAAAACAACATGGGGTTTTCGGTGGATTTTTGTTTCGTGAAGAATATGGGAGGTGTGAATCTAAATTGTAAATTGAATGGAATGATTTGGGATGGAAAAAAATATACCATTGGAGCAAACGGTGTATTTGAGGAACATCGGTACTGGGCGTGGGTTACGGATGCAAGAGATTTGGTGGAAGGAGGTAATGAAGAAGCGGGATTTAATGGGGGGGATGACGCTGTAGATATGGATTGGGAAGGACGAAAATTGAATGGGCCAAAAGAAAAGAAATGGTAAAAGCCCATGATAAATTAATATTTGTTTAATTTGGTAATAAATAGTGTATTAACTTGTTAAAATCATAACGTATGTATACGATTTCAGAACTTGATGAAAACCAGACCCGATAGGATCGTATGAACGACGACTACACACCGGAACTGACTAGGAGTGAATTGGAGCTCGTTACAATTTATAGCAAAATAAATTGTCCGTATGAATCAAGCGATGATTATCGTTATTAACGATGATCGTTCAATGTGAGTAAAACTCACCAACTCTATCAGTATATTTTTATAACGTATATTTAGAACTGATAAATGATGACTGATATCTGTGTGTTGATTGTTTGGTTGAACTGCTAATTGATTCGTTGACATTATAGATAACGATATATATATATATATATATATATACTGTTACTCAAATATTGATTCTATTTAGCAGAATATTTCATATTGAAATGAAATCGATGTTAATTATATTGTTTAACATCTGTGATGCAGGGAAACAGGTTGGAGGGATCCAACTGGTTTCCTCAATATTTATAATATTGTTCTGTTCATATACTGTAAAATATGATGTGATATATAATCTGTTGTGGATTATGTGTGTTTGAATGATATCGATCACTGTTATTTGGCATTTTCAATACCATAAGAAATATAGGGATGTAGAAAAGGGGATTTTCAAAGTGTATTTTGAAAATGAATTATTTATATAAAACCAATAGATTTTATATATAAAAGGAAAAGAATTTTATAAAAGGAAATCATAAAATCAAAAACAAATAGAAAAGGAAATATTTGTAAAACAAATAGAAAAGGAGATATTTGTAAAACATTTACAAATAGATTTGAAAAGGAGATATTTGTAAAACAATTACAAATAGAATTAATAAAGGAAATATTTATTTAGAAAATAAATAGAATTATAAAGGAAATACTTATTTCGAAAATAAATAGAATATGAAAGGAAATACTTGAAAAATGAATAGAGTTGTATAAAAAGAGAATTTTACACTAGGAAGGTTTAGACCCGTGCTTCGCACACGGGTATAACAGAATATGAATTCAAAGTGAACATTTTAGAGAAATCTGTTTTAACAGATAAAGTAAGAAGATTAATTTATAAATAAGGTTTTATAAATTAAGTAAAATATTTATCATTGGATAAATAGAATATATAAGTCCGGACTTATATAAAGAAGTACGATTCGATTTCAACATCGATATTTGAAACCGATATTAGAGTTAACCAGTTAGAGTTAATTAGATAGAGTTAATCGGTTAGAATTAAATCGAACTAGAGTTATTCAAATAGAGTTAAAGGAGCTAATCGAATATAGTTTATTCGAATAGAGTTAAAGGAGTTAATCGAATATAGTTAATTCGAATAGAGTTAAAGGAGTTAATCGAATATAGTTTATTCGAAAGGAGTTAATTGATAGGAGTTAATGGGTTAGAGTTAATCCAATAGAGTTAATCAAATATAGTTAATCCAATAGAGTTAATCAAATAGAGTTAATAGAACAGTGTTAATCAAATAGAGCTAACTGATAAGAGTAAATCGATTAGAGTTAATCGAATAGTGTAAATTGAATAGAGTTAATTGAATATGGCTATTCGAAGAGTGATTATCGAATATAGTTAATTCGAAGGAAAGAGTTATTGAATAAAGATTTATTCGAACGAGAGTTATGTAAGGAAGTTTGTTAAAGATTTAAAAGGTGAACCTTGTCTTTTTCGAAGTTAGAAATGTTGTTCAGTTAATGTCTGAGAGGTAGTTATACCCCAACTTGATTGACTTTGTTTTCTTAACTAAGGAATGGTTAAGGTTCGGTAGTGAAGGAGTTAATTGAATTTAGTTAATGAGTGTTAATGGTTTAAGTGGCATAGTGATGTTTTATTTAAACATCTTTTTAAATCTGATGAATGAGTTTTGGAAACATTTTCCAAATATAATCAGAGATATTTTCTAATCCTCGAAAATGAAATGTTTGATGATAAAGAATACTGGAATGACAGTGATATGTGAAAAGAGATGGAAATGTTTTCCAATGATTAATAACGTATATTTTCTAAATTTAGAAAATAAGGAACGTTGAATATATGGAAACAGGACATAAATAAATTAATGATAAATTAATTTAAGAGATAAATGATGATTGACGATTGATCGGTACAATTTCCATCTGGAAATAATATTGTTGTTTATATACGTGTTTTTCTTTGATAGTTAACTCACCGACTATCATTGACCATTTCTCTGTCGTCAATACGGAGAGACCGGGATCAGATTCATTATCTGAAAACCACTCTATATGGATGTTAGCATTGCAATCAAATATGATGAAGATGATTGAAGACGGAGTTATGCAAGGGTTATCCTGTTTACAGAATAGTGCCTTCGGTTTGTCCAGTCCCAGGACAACCTGTAGTCTGACAGAGTATATTTAATAGATCGCGTAAGTTGATCTCTTCAAACGTATTTATGTTTGGTGGCAGAGGAATTCGTTTCTCATAGCTGTATACCCGTTGTTTTTTTGGGGAAATCAATTTGTGATTTGGCGGTATGACGATGTGACATTCAAAGTGAATAATTGTGTGATCTGTCAGAGATAAGCGTGGCCTCTAGCCTCACAACCGGGAAATGAAAAAAATTGAGCAGGTAGCATGGCTAAGTGGTTGGCTGCCAATTAGGGTGTATAATCACCTATCTAGAAATATTCATTTCATTCTATAATCTATTGTCGATGTCATCCCATTCGGGAAACGGTTGCTGATCCCAATCATTGGTGATATACATTCGATACACTCAAGAGAAATGAGTGGTCGGTCATGTGTGGCCAGGTTGTAAGATGTTCTTGTTGAACCCAGTGTATTCCTCTCTGGAGGTACACTATCGGAAGGTGGTTCCATACCTTGTCATATTTGGAAATCCATTACCCAATAAGTGCTCGCGGTTTTGATTGTATACTATATATGTGGAACGTGAGATGAAAGAGTTCTGCTAGATGATTATTATATATTGTGGTTGATAGACATTATTATAATATCAAAAGAGTTTTGATATAAGAGATCATTGTTTCTTTCAAAATGATTTGAAAGTTAAATCAAATTGATTTGGATTCTCATAAGGGAAAAACCCGTTCTGTTATACAACGTGGTCTTATGAGATATCGTTATTTTCGCAAACTATTTTAAATTGTTTACTCATACCTGTCCCATGACTGACCCAGAGTTTTATTTGTTTTCCCTAAACTCTTGGGTGCCCAATTTTGTACGGGCAGTCAAGTATTCAGTATTTTACAGATTCATGGAGAGCTTGGAGCAGGAGGCTTCAGGATTATATAGGTATGGTTATTTCCGTTGTGTTGTACTCTGATAATGTTAATGTATACATATACTGATTTTATTTCAAAGTTATGTATCTATTATATATTGTTCGTTCCGCTGTGAGATTCGTGTTTACTCTGATGTTGTATGTTCTTCTTCTTCTATTCTAAGTTTCTATCTTATCTATTCTCACCCTCTAATTTCTTTTATGGACTATCTGGTGTTTTCGATGCTTGAATAGTCGACATAGTGTTGTATGCCGATATCCAGGATCGCAAAAATCACTGGGTCGTTACAGTGGTATCAGAGCTTAAGGTTAAGTTATTACCTTTGCTCTGTGGCGTGACTCAGTAGAGATGGGGTTATTAATGCCCTAGACTGAGTTTGAGTGTATGTATACGAGTGTACGTATTTGTTATTTGATATAAAGTAGTTTCATATTGTGGAGATTTATTGGTTGAGTTGTTTATGAGTTCTGGTCGATCAGTTTGATCGACTATATCGGTAGGAGTTTCTAAACACTCGAATACGATGGGCCGACACGATATGTTTTGAAAAGAGGGTAAATGAAAATACTTTTACCCAAAGTATATTTTGATATAGAGAAAATATATATATGGGAATTATAATATATTAGATATATTGGTTGTTATTATAATCGGGTAAGATTATAAAATGTGAAATGGTTATATAAATAAATGATCAGAATTCATATAAGTGTAATGAAATAAATTGAATCTGAATTTAAATCCAAACTGAAATTAAAACCCTGGAAAGTTGGAGAAGTGTTTGTAAATGGAATTGAATTAAATATATGTGAATTTTAAAATCCTGGGAGATTTTAAATTGATTTACAAGCATTGAAAAGGATATTTTGAACTGATTTCAAAATAGATATGTTTAGAAATGGTTTTGAAAGAGATATAGTATTGAACTCACTTCGATAGCTGGAAAATAGATTCTGATGTTGATCATGACATCATCGTTATTCATTTTCGAGTGTGTAAGTGACGGATTACTACCAAAGAGATTGGTTTTGAATTGTTTGGAGAAAACAAGTTGTTTTGATTTCAAAAAGGGATAATTGATTTTCGGAAAGGCTAAGCTATTTGAAACTCCCAGGTAAAGATTATTTGAAATAAAAACAAATTAAATAGAAATTTGTGAAAGCAAATTTGCAATTGAAATAAAGGCAGTTCAGTGGTAATTGAATTGAATTGGATTAGAATGGTATCGAGAAAATTTGGATTGGTGTGTTACAGATCCAACAAAATTAGTTCGTGATAAATTTTCGTAATTTTTGGTGTGTCCCAGATAAAATCCCGTACTTTTAAAAAAATTCGTAATTTTTGGGGTTCGTGTGTGGCAGTACGGGATTTTAATGTGAAAAATAGTCAATAGTTTGACTTTAAAGATACGTTTTGTGAGCAAATGAAGTCAGAATTCAACGAAACCAGTCTCGTTGGGTCCGTAATGGCAAACTATAGCTGCATGCCCAGTTTCATTGAATTTGGGTATTATATGTGGTCGTACGGGTTTTAATTGATAAATACATATCACGTTTGATTATAATGGAATAAAAATAATCAAAATATCTACCTCCCCCTTTTGCTATAAATACCCTTAACAATATTTATAACCCTAAACAAATTCCACCACGCGGTCAAAATAAGGCCACGCTGCTTCTTTCTTTAGCCGCCATCTCCTTATTCCCAAACAAGAAACACCGATCTTCAATAATCTCTAGAAAATCAAATGAAATAGTATAAATTAAAGCATGGTGATTTTCGAGTTCGTCTTCAAGTTGGCTTCAATTCTAGCTGATTTATACTGAGTTTGAGCATCATTTCTATCGATGGCTTTTATCACAGAAAACCTAGGGCCGAACGATTCATGGGATTTAAGCATCTTTTGATGAAACGAGGGTTGGATTTGGGTTTCTTGAGTGAGATAGTACGTATATGTGAGTTTTTGTGAAATTATGTGCTATAAGTGTTCGCACGTTCGCGGTGTTTACTAGGAATAAGGCAACGTCACAGTTGGAGCAAGCTGGCGAGTGAGTGTTTTGGGTATGGAGGCGAACAAGAGAGGGATGAGAAGTGTTAAGGTGTAATTGGATTGGATTTGCAGTGAAGTGAAGAGGAGAGGAGTACGGGTTCAAAGAAATGTCTGAGAACGAAGGAGGTTGGGGAGAAAGATTTGTCAACTATGGAAAACTATTACTGAAGTGGTGCAGAAAAGCGACATGAGGTTTTCAGTGGATTTTTGTTTCATGAATAATATGGGAGGTGCGAATCTAAAGTGTAAATTGAATGGAATGATTTGGTATGGAAAAAAAATATACCACTGGAGCATACGGTGTATTTGAGGAAGATGGGTACTGGGCGTGGGTTACAGATGCAAGAGATTCAGTGGATGGAGTTAATGAAGATGCGGGAATTAATGGGGGAGACGACGCTGTAGATGTGGATTGGGGCGGACGGAAATTGAATGGGCTAAAAGAAAAGAAATGGTAAAAGCACATGATAAATTAATATTAGTTTAATTTGGTAATAAATAGTGTACTAACTTGTTAAAATCATAACGTATGCATACGATATCAGAACTTGATTAAAACCAGATCCGATAGGATCATATGAACGACGACTACACACTGGAACTGACTGGGAGTGAATTGGAGCTCATTACAATTTATAGCAAAATAAATTGTCCGTCTGAATCAAGCGATGGTTACCGTTATTAACGATGATCGTCCAATGTGAGTAAAACTCACCAACTCTATCAGTATATTTTTATAACATATATTTAGAGCTGATAAATGATGATTGATATATGTGTGTTGATTGTTTGGTTGAACTGCTAATTAATTGGTTGAAATTATATATGTAATGACCCGCATTTTCAGCGATATAATAATTAATTTATTTAATTATTTAAAAGGTGATTAAGACGATTTAATGGTCGTTGAATTAAATAAGAGTGAATATTTAATTGAAATAATAATTAAATAATCAGAATTAGTGAATTGACAATATAATGTGAACTGGACAATTCAAAGTATTTAATTCAGCTTAGAATTGAATTAGAATAACGAATATATTATATAAACAACAGTTGGAATGTATAATTATATTATAATTATAATCGAGTTCGAAATGGCGCGGCAGTTCGCTATTTGGCGATTTGAACTTCAACTGGATATACAGAAGCCGTTTTAAATCGGATTTCTATGAAATAAGAAACGTTAGGAGCTTGTGAAGTAAATCTTTCTAGTGGAAGAGAAAATTCGAGATTTCGTGGTGTAGATTTTGATTTATGACCAAATCAAATTTTAGAAAAGTCACTGTGGAATTCCTTTATAATTTAATTATATTTTATAAAAGGAATTTCAATATAAATCGAATATCAGTTTGACCCAGATTTGAAAAATCAAGTTAGAAATCCATATAAGATTTTTCTAAAGTTGTATGGTATTCCTCTGTGAATATATACGATAATATTTAATTTTTTAAATATTTAATTCAATTATATTCAAATATATTTATATATTTAAATAGGCTATTTAGAGCTTTAAAAATAGTCACTTGTGCAAACAAAGGCGGAATTCGACGGAACTAATTTTGTTGGATCCGCAATGTTAAATTATTGTTAGATTCCAAGTTTGGTGATTTTTAGGGTCACTGTGTAGCCATACGGATTTTTAGAGTGAAAAACAGTCGGTATTTTGACAGTTAAAAATATGCTATGTGAGCATACGAAGTCGGAATTTGACGAAACCACTTTCGTTGGGTCCGTAATGTCAAACTCTAGCAGTATGTCCAGTTTGGTGATTTTTGGGTATCATAAGTGATCACAAGAATTTTTAAAGACCTATATAATAAAATAAAATGAAAATAAAATTTAGTAAAATATCCTAAATTTTTGTATGGACCTAAACAAGACTACCCATCCTTTTTCTCAGCCACAACACTCAACCACCACAAGTTTATAAACGAGAGAGCAAAATTCAAGCCGCCAGTGTTCTTTAAATTTTCAGTAAAACCATCCTCTTGTAAAATCAAAATAAATTCCTACAAAAATCCAAAAATCCTCAAACCCGTATATGTTGGATTCTGAAGTGATTCTCTATAACCTGGTATGATCAGTATTGGGTTCGACGTTATCTTCTGACACTGGAAATAAAGCAACGTGTTCTAGGGTTGGGAAAATCACGAGATTGAAGCATCGATTCGAGTTGTGAGCGTGTCGTTTTGAGTGTGTATGCATTTTTTTATGGAATTTGGTAAGCATAAGTGTCGATCAGGCACTGTAGGCTATGGAGATGGGGCTGTTGACGGAACTGGGTATAGTGTTTCGAGTGGAGCATTATGGGTACGGGTAGATGGAGTTTACAAAGAGGAGTAGTTCGATTGGTTTGGATTATCATGAAGTGATTTAGGAGGAAAATGGATCTGAAATTCTTGACTGTGGTGGGTTCAATGAGTGGAGACACAGCAGTTGGTGTTTGGGGAAGACAAAGGTACGGGTTTGGGATGGAGGGTGTGTAATGACCCGGGGTTTCGGCCAACTAATTTTAAATATTTAATATGGTTTTAAATATTTAGTTAACAATATAAATTTATATTTATATTGAGTTATATATTTTATAATCAAAATACAATTTATTTCGAATATTTATAATTATCGAAATACGAGAAATATGAAATAATTCAATTAGAGTTAGAATTAATCGGTTAGAGTTAGAATTAATCGATTAGAGTTAAAATTTATCGTTTTGAGTTAAAGTTAACCAGTTAGAGTTAACCAGTTTGAGTTAACCAGTTTGGGTTAATCAGTTTAGGTTAGAATAATAATATTTAAATTGTGTCGAAGAATTTAAATGGTTTAAACTTTAAATTTATATCAATTTAAATAATATCGCCTCAAGACGATAAAATCAGACTTTGTGACCTTTCCCAGTGTGTACGGAATAGGGGTATTACCCTAGAAATGACAGTCGTCGGGTTCAGAAAAGAGTTGGGTATCACGAAGTGATTTAAATTTAAGGATACCAATTTTTAAAGAAGTTAAAATAAAATAAAATATTTTAAAGAGAATTCTTCTTTGTGTGGACTGAAAACAAACATGTGTTCCTCCTTATCTCCACCAACAAAACAAACGGTGGCCTTCTCTCCTCCTTATTCAATTGGGCCTCGTTGTTCAATTCAATTACCATACCCCTTTCCTATAAATCCCGTATGCCTCCATAATAACTTAAATCAATTTCTTCCTCTGAAATAAAATCAAAAGCCTTCCCAGTTAAAAACCCATTCAAAGCCGTTTACTTTATCTCACAGTAAATCGATTTTCGAATAGCAAAGGGGGAAGAAATTAAATCACGAATCGCGATTTCAAACATCGTTAGATAGGTGAAGCCGACTGACTTGTGAAGACGCATGCGATGAAGATGCTGCGATGGATCTTGAGACCAAACTGGAAGTGCGCTTCTCAAGCAACGAACATGAATTGCGATTTGCAAGTGGAATTGCCGAGCTCCTGAAGTTTGACCTCGACACTAAAGCGCCTGCGTTGGGGGAAAGATGTGGCTTTTGGGTACGAGTGGTATCGCAGTCTATGGAGAAGCTCGATTTTGGGATAAGGGAAGTGTTGCGGTCTCAATGGAGAAGAACGGGAGCTCGTGTTAATTTGGATTGGGCCGACGAGGAAGGAATGGTGGCTGCAGTAGCCTGTGAGTAGCAGTAGTAACGTTGAGGAAAAGAGTGTCAGGACATGAGGACAGTGAGGGTTAATGCATCACAATGGAAACACAGTGGACGTGAGTGGATACAGAGGAGTTGGACTGCTTGGTAACAACAGCAAGTTGTATGAGATGTTATCAAGGTAATTGTTTGTTAATAAAATAATTAGAAAATTTTGTTGTATGCCTTAGTTAATAACTCTACAATGGTAGTAAGTAGAAGGATAAATATAATCAGGGAATTAAGGAGCTGATTAGGTCATTTAAATTTGATTAAGGAAAATATTAATTTGATAAGGTGTTAGAATAATAATAATAAATATATAGGAAATTTATTTACTCGTTTAAATAGTTAATTTAAATAAATAAATGGTAATCAATAAATTTAAATAAATCGTAGGTGTGAATTCATTCGAGAAGATTCGTAGCCAATGATTTGGGGAATAAACAGGATATTGGACAACTGCAATTACGGTGAGTAAATCTCACCTTCTATTTAGAAATTATTTTTATATAGTTAAAAATAATTGTCTGTGCTTGTTTGAATGCTGTCTGATTGTTTTAAAATATATATTAGTTATTTAGGATATATATATATATTGGGTTGATGATTGGTTCGATTCCCGCAGTCTCATTAGCGGATGCCCGCGGTTTCATAGCGGATGATTACCCTATACGCCCCACGCTATGATTAGTGGATGACCTTCATACCGCGATATCCTGCCTCGAAGCAGGATGGGTATTATTTTGTTGACTAACGTCTGTGGATGCAGGAAAAACAGGTTGGAGGAATCAAACTGGATTCCTCAAAAATATATATTATCTGTTGTTTGTTTAATTTCATATATATTCATATATGATGTGTTAAAAATCAAATGATTGAAAATTGGTTGATTTAATTGTTTAAAATATCAATGGGGCTTGAATATTGATCTATAAAAATATCGAAAAGGGTATTTGAGATTTTAAAAAGGAAATTCTATTTTTATTAATAGAAATTGAATTTTAAATAAAACTATAGAAAATATTAACTTGTTTGAAGGTATATAAAACAAGTAATTGAATTTATAAACTTTGTTTATAATTGAAAAGATGGGATTTGAATCGAATTTATAAACTTTGTTTATAAATGAAAAGATGGGATTTGAATCGAATTTATAAACTTTGTTTATAAATGAAAAGATGGGATTTTAATCGAATTTATAAACTTTGTTTATAAATGAAAGGTGGAATTTGAATTGAATTTATTAACTTTGTTTATAAATGAAAGGTGGAATTTGAATTGAATTTATAAACTTTGTTTATAAATGAAAAGATGGGATTTGAATCGAATTTATAAACTTTGTTTATAAATGAAAAGATGGGATTTGAATCGAATTTATAAACTTTGTTTATAAATGAAAAGATGGGATTTGAATTGAATTTATAAACTTTGTTTATAAATGAAAAGATGGGATTTGAATTGAATTTATAAACTTTGTTATAAATATATAAATGTGGGATTTTAAGTGAAGTTATAAACGTTGTTTAAATAAGGCATAGAATTCAAATGGATTTTAACTATAGAATTTGAATATAGAAATTCAAATGGGATTTATAATATAGAATTTGAATATAGAATTCAAATGGGATTTATATTATCGGATTTGAATAAGAGATGATAATAGATTTGGATAAATAGAAGTGGATTAGACTAAGAAGTTAATTAACAGATTTAATTAACAAATTTAGTTAAAACGATTGGTATAGTTAAAATAGATTGGACAGGTATAGACATACAGGAGACAGGTATGGATAAGGATAATGCAAGAGTTATAAATAGAATGCCCGACAAAAAGGTACGTAGTTAATTCATATATGAGATTTTATGCGCCGTATCGGCTAGCCGCTTGGCTTTTCTTTTTCTTTTTGATTGAAAAAGGCATGTGTGGCAGTTTGGGGATTTTCCCGATGCTCCCGGTACAAAGGAGGTTATGGCGAATTTTTCCGGGAATTTAAGGAGTTAGAATATTTTTAAGATAATTTGATAATTAGAAATATATATATCAATATATATAGAAGTCGATAAGGAAGCGAACTTAAAAATAGAATAGTATAATTAAAAAGGAAGACTAGAAATAAAATCTCGAAAGAATAGAAAGAGAAAGTATATATGTGTTTAAAAGTGAAGAAGTAGTTGTATGGTATTGATTTTTCGAGTAAGTAGTCATATCTGTTTTGACGTTATAAATGTTATTCAGTCAAGGTCTGAGAGGTAGTTATACCTCAACTTGATTGATTTCATTATTAACAAATAATCAGTAAGATTTCAGGCTCGAAGATCAATGTTGAATAAGAGTTAGTTGAATATAGTATTTGGGTTGTCGTAACGATGTTTTACACAACATCCGTTTTAACCCAAATAAATGTAAGCTTGGAAATAGAATAATAAATATTTCTAAAGCTAGAAAATAAAGGAAGGCGATATTCGGAAATGTTTTCCAAATAACGTAAAAGGCCAATATGGTTATTGAAAATATGTTGTTAACAAATATTGATAAAGAAATAGAGAAATGATTTAATTAATGAAATATTAATTAAAGGCTCAGTGATTGTTGGATGTTTGGATGAACACTTGTTTTATTCGATAGTTAAATCATCGACTATCGAAACACTTGTTTTTATTCGATAGTTAAATCACAGACTATCGGAGTTTTGACCATCGTTGTCAATATGGAGAGATCGGTTGGATTATTATCCGAAGAACCACTCCGTATTGGCAGTAGCGTGCGAATCAGATTATATAAAGAAAATTGAAGACGGAGTAGAGTGCAAGGACTTTTTCTATTAATAGAAATTGTGCCTTCGATTCATCCTTTTCCTGGGTGACGGGTATGGATGAATGTCTGACAGAGTATGTCCAGAAAGGTCACGTACATTGATTTCTTCAACCGTACCAAGAGTGGAAGCGGAGAAGGAAACTTCTTTTAGCTAACACGTAATGTACTGTTGAGGACGTCAATCGGTGATTTGATGGATTTGACGAGGTGGCATTCGAAGTGAATCTGGTGTGATGATAAAGCGTAGCTTCTAGCCTCATCAACCGGTAAATGACAGAAATCGGGCAAGCAACATGGCTATGTAGGTCGCACCTATTAGGGTGTATAATCGCCTGATCTAGAGTTTCATTTATTTCAAAAAAATCTATTGTCAATGCTGTCCCATTCGGGAAACGGTTGCTGATCCCAACCGTTGGTGATATACATTCGATACGCTCAAGCCAAATGAGTGGTCGGTCATGTGTGGCTGAGTTGCAAGATGTTCTTGTTGAACTCGGTGTATTCTCCTCTAGATATATACCAGCGGAAGGTAGTTCCATACCTTGTCATAGTTGGAAAACCAAATACCCAATACGTGCTTGCAGTTTTGAGTGTATATTATATAGGTGGAACGTGAGATGAAAACATTCCACTAGATTGTTATTTACTTGATTTAGACATTATTTTAATATCAAAAGAGTTTTGATATAAAGATAAGTCAAGTGTTTGGATTCTCATAAGGGAAAAACCCGTTCCGTGTTATACAACGTGGTCTTATGAGGTATCATTTAGTTTCTGAAACTGTTTTAAACTGTTTACTCATACCAGTCCCATGACTGACCCGGAGTTTATTTGTTTTGTTCTACCAAAACTCATGGGTGCCTAAATTTGTACGGGCAGTCAAGTAGTTCAGGATTTTACAGATCTTTCTAAAGGAGCTTGGAGCAGGAGGCTTCAGCGTTAGTTATATAGAATTTTGTTCCGCTGTGTTGTAAGTGTTGTACTCTGATAAGTGTATGTTATACAGTTAAGTTTTTTGTATTTCAAAGATATGATATATTATATTTTGTTCCGCTGCGATGTGAGATTCTGTGTTGTTATTTCTGTTCTTCTTCTACCTCTTTCTTCTAAATAAAAAATGTTTTATATTTTCATGATATTTGGGTTGGACGTATGATGTATACAGTCAACTCTGATGTTGCGGAAATCTGGGTCATTACAGGGTGTAGTTGGGCCAAGTTTTATGGTAAAGGGCCCAACTTAAATTAAAACCAATTTAATTTATTTTAAATTTATAATGTACTAACTTGTAATTGACGTAACTTCCTCATACGGTATCGAAATTCAGCGAAACAAGATCCGTTGGGATCGTATGGACGATGGCCACACAATGGAACTGACTAGGGGTCAATTGAGTTCGTTACAATTTATAGCAAAATAAATTGTCCGTTTGAATAAAGCGATGGTTATCGTTATTAACGATGATCGTCCAATGTGAGTAAAACTCACTAACTCTGAACAGTTATATTTCTATTGCGTATTTTTAGAACTGTTAATCATCTGTTGATTGCTGTGTGTTAACTGTTTGGTTGAATTTCTTGTGTATTGGTTGAAAATATAGATAACGATATATATATATATATAAATCGTTATTCAAATATTGATTATGTTTAACAGAATATTTCATATTGAAATGAAATCGATGTTAATAATATTGTTTAACATCTGTGATTCAGGGAAACAGGTTGGTGGGACCCAACTGGGTTCCTCAATATTTAATTTGCTGTTTGTTTCATATATCGAGATATATGATGTGATATATAATCTGTTGTCGATTATGTGTGTTTAGACGATATTGGCCATCGTGATTTGATATGGTAGATACCAGAATGTAAAAAGGGGAATTTTCAAAATGAATATTGAAATTAAATTGTTTATAAAATAAAAGGATTTTATAAAAGAGAAAATATTTATAATGTTGGATCTAGATTAACCCTAGAGGGGGGTGAATAGGGTTTATCACAGTTTTTAAACTGAATTGAAAAATTGATTGGATATTAAAATGATAAACAGATCACAGAATGCAGCAGATATAAAAATACAGAAAGTAAATGAAACACAGAGATACCCAGCTTTGGCAAAATCCTGCCTACTGCTGCATTCCTAAGGTTTTTACTAGGTGATAGAATAGATCCCGCATACAAGACCATGTACACTCGCAAACCTTGCTCCTATTCTAACCCTATGCTCAAAACCGTAGACTGACTGATATTCCCTTGATCCGATTTCCCCTGATTACAACCCCGTAACCAGTAACCCAGATTTTACAGACTCTGTCAACTGTCTGTCAACACCCTGACTAAATCCCCTAGATTTTACAGACCTAGAAACTGTATGTTTGTTTACAAAGAAGACAGAATTGGAAAACAATACAAAACGAAACAATACAAGCTAAAAACCCTAGGCATTAAAAAGAAGGGTCATCCCTTTCACATTTCAAAATAGGCCAGCCACTTAAGAAATGGTTCCACCCCTTTGTTCATTTAACCCGGTCTCTTGCTTTCTTCGTGAAACAAAATATGGCGGCTTCTAGGGTTCTGAAACTTCCCCCAAATCGAATCGAGATATTTGAAATTGCTGAGATGATTCTCTGATGATCGGACCAACTGATGCTTGGCTTTGGTACTTCGATTTGGGATTGTTGCGATCGAAACACTCGTGGAAAAAATTGTGAGTTCTCTGTATTATCTTTCTTCGAACTGCTCTTGAATTGTTTATGGTTTTTCGATTCTCTGCCTGTGATGAAATGGTGTGATTATTATAGGATTTAGGAACCCCTAAATCAACACTCTGATTTCGTGAATGACTCGGCTGATTTGCTGATTGGTGCTTTCCCCTTTTGTTACACGACTTGAATGAATTTTTCACTTTCCTGTTTTGAAATGTAGCTTGATTTTCGTCTTTTGAATTTCTTGATTGGATTCCTCTATGTGAATAAAAGGCATGGATGAATTAATTGAACCTGGTCTTATCTTTTACCTTCACTAACACTGATTGATTTGGCACTTGAATTTGAACATATTACTTCTGGCTATATATGAAAAATTGACGAGCAAAATCTCTATGATAAAAACTTTCCCAAAATTGTTTTCTCCCTTTAAAAATGCTGCCAAAAATAACTTGAGCAAATTTTGATTTCTCGAAAAAAATAAAGCATGCTAAAAAATGTTGCCTTGAATTTCCCTTTTGATTAACACAAAGAATTTTGGAAATATATGATTCATTGTTGCTTGCTTGAAGTTTCTTGAGCGGTTTTCTGGTCATCAAAATATATTTGTTGTCCCCTTTAAAATTGCCAAACAAAAACCTGTTGATTTTCTGCAATTTGCCCATTTGAATTTCTGGAAAGAAATATAAGCATTTAAGAAAAATCTTTCCCAAAAATGCTTGCACTGATTATATACCCATGCTGCTACATATATCCTTGCACTCATGTTCTCGAGATTGGTTGATTAAATTTCTACACTTTTATGCATGAAACAATATTGTTCTTGCCTGAATTGGATGGTGATTTCCTTGCACATTAAACCTATTGTCATTTACAGTTTTGAACAATTTGAAAGATGCTTTTGATCAAAATGAACTTTGCAATTCTGAAAGATTTCTCAAATCTTGTCGTATTTTGCATTTGCCGTATACATGCTAAGTTCCTGCATCTCCTTAATGTCATGATACTGTTTAAGCACTTTTGCTTACCTCCTGTCACAGCCGCACCATTTTATTGTTCTGCTACATTGCTTGCTGTAGATGTGTATACCCATGCTTCACCATTGCAGTGAGTTCTTGCTTGTATTTTATTGAACATATTTGAGTTTGCACCTCTATGAACAGTGCAAAGTTGCTGTTACTTGAACTGTGAGTGTAACTTGATTATGCTGTCCATTTTGAAAGCTGCCTTGAACAATTTGTATTTGTTTTGCTCCTTGTCCTTTGAACACATGCTACATAAGGTCTGAAAATGTCCTTGTGTCGATCATGCTTGTTCATGCTATTTTGTTTCACCAATATATGCACCATATATGCTTGGCTCTTTTGCTTTACTGCTATAAACTGAAACACCATTGTATATTGATCATTGTTGCTTTGTCCACTTGCTCGATTGCTTGCTACACGACATGTTTCCTTGACTATGAACCAAACTGTATTGCAGTCCTGAGTTGTTCACTTGACCATCGAAATTTGCTCGATTCACCTTGCACCACTATGATATATCATATGCATGTTGGCTTGGCCATCTTTGTCTTCATGTATTTGTTGTGCGATACTTCTTATGCTTGTGCTTGACCCATTGATGTTGAGCTTCTGCTTTGTGCTTACATGAGCACGTACTTGCTCCATGTTGTACTCTGATTTTGCTGTTTCTTGAAAAACTTGCATGTTGACACTTGAGCTTTTGGATTTGACTTTGTCACATGTTTCGGCATATACAAATGTATATATATATACACATGTATGTGTGTGTATATATATATGTGTATATATGTATGATTTCATTTTCGCTTGCATTGAGTCGAGACGGTCCATGTGGCTACTCCTCAGTTGCTCGCTAGTTGGCGAGGCGGTGCACGCGTGTATATTTATACACGTGTGTATATGCAGTCATTCAGAAAATTTCCTGTCCCTGTACATATACAAACTGTCTGCCTAGACATAGATGAATCAGATCAAGTCATGAAAAATGATGAGAAACACACCAGAAAACTGAGGAAAATAAATTTTTAAAAATAAATTATATTTGCTAGAAATTAGAATATTATTTCTGTTCTAGATACTGTGTGTGTGTTTCTATTGTGACAGGTAAGCAGATGGTGGCTGGACTGACTAAGAGCTATGAAGACTGAAGATAGAAGATGGAAAAACAGAAGACAGGAAAAAATAGACATGAATATCTGTATATGAGTGAAATCAAAGTGTATGTATAGTCGAGTGTGAGTGTTGTAGTGAATATGAAAATGAATATAAATTGAAATATCGTTGATGTATTCGAATAGTGGAGTATAAAATTTGTACTGTTTGAATGTATGAAATAAAATATTTAAATTTAAATAAAATACTGTTGAATATTTGAATTCGTGCATAGTCGTATTCTATTTAAATTTAAATATTATATTTATGTCTGTGATGTGAATATGAAACAGTATGATTACAAACACATTTGAAATAAAATTTATTTGGTTGTTATCATCAAACAAAAATCATATAATTGTGTATACAACACTGTTATATACAACAATCTCCCCCTTTTGATGATGACAAATAAATAAATGATTTTGAAACAAAATAAATATGTTTGACAGTGCATATTGAACTCCCCCTATTTATTAGCTCCCCCTACAATAGAAAACTCCCCCTATAACTGTGCATGAGTGAAAAGTGAAAATTGAATAATAATAAATTTTCAAAATTAAAAATATTTATAAAATATTCACTCATAAATCAAAATCTCAACCCGTTCTCCCCCTTTTGTTATCATCAAAAGGATATAGAAATTAAAATATAGATGAATAGTGACTAACAAATTTTCAATTATCAACTTAAGAGGAAGAACGGTCATCCTAAATCTCAATCTGTCAAACAAAAATCATAATAAACTAAGAACTGATGGCATATATCACATTGTAGAGAATGACAGATTTATGATGAATTTTATATATAATGGGGAGAGTTATTAAAAACAAGTCATTTCCAATTATTTTCAAAAGTTTTTTTATAAAAATAAAGCACAAAAACAGTGATGGATTTGGACTATAATTAATAGTTCAATTTAAGTGATAAAATCTAATAATCCTAAATCCCAATATCTATCAATCAACAAATCATAATACGTCATAAGATTTCAACGCATTTCACAGATTAGAAAGATGGATTGATATGCTGGCTTTTAAACACCAAGGAGAATTTCATATTAATTTTAATTTATAGCACATTTTTTTTAATTTTATTTAAGAGCTCACTGACCATGCATAACCAGAGCTTGGATTTTTAAATGAGGTCACTCGCAGCTTAAATTATAAGTTGTCTCATAACCCTGCATAACCAGAGCTTGGATTTTTAAATGAGGTTAGAGACACACTTATGTATTAATTATATATTTTATCATTTTAGCTTTTAAATAGAAAAAAACTCCTCGGTATATAAAACCAATATGGATGACAGAAATGGACTATGAAATAAATTTCTAAATTAATTATATTATGAAATATGATCAACTGTATCGGGATTATTGAAAATTTTCAATTATCACCAATTCTGAAAAATACCATAGTCCAAATTCTATCACAAATATTTCCACTGTTTGTTCAGAAGGATTTTTTTTTTTAAAAAAAGATTAACTCTCCACATTAATATAAAATTATCATGGATGGCAGAATAATGGTAGATAATGAAGATGGTCATGAAATAATCCCTAGTTCAAAGATATTATAATAAATGTTCAATCATCATGAAAATATTAATAAAATCTCCTCTTGTTGTGAAGTATACTGCAATCACAATTCATCACAATTTCAAAATCTGATAATAATTTTTGATGAATTATAAATACAGTTCAATTTTGGATACTGATTTCAATTTCTAAATGAATAATCAATAAATAAGTTTAAAATTGAAAATCAATCACAAGAGGAATATAAAGAGCTATATAAAGCAAGAGGGATAAGAAAAAATATATATACATAAAAATTCAGCGCTTCTGATACCACTTGGTGTCTCTATTAACAAATTTTAATTACAAATCCCAAACAGACAGAATTAACAAATTTGCACATTTTTCAAAGCTGCAGATAAGAACTAGAAATTATTTGAAACAGTATCAGAGCAGCACAGAAAGCACTATCACATCAGACTTGTCAGAGGATGGTCGCATAATATCATTCATGATCCGCAATGTTAAATTATTGTTAGATTCCAAGTTTGGTGATTTTTAGGGTCACTGTGTAGCCGTACAGATTTTTAGAGTGAAAAACAGTCGGTATTTTGACAGTTAAAAATACGCTGTGTGAGCATACGAAGTCGTAATTCGACGAAACTACTTCCGTTGGGTTCGTAATGTCAAACTCTAGCAGTATGTCCAGTTTGGTGATTTTTGGTTATCATAAGTGATCACAGGAAATTTTAAAGGCTATATAATAAAATAAAATGAAAATAAAATTTAGTAAAATATCCTAAATTTTTGTATGGACCTAAACAAGGCCACCCATCCTTTTTCTCAGCCACAACCCTCAACCACCACAAGTTTATAAACGGGAGAACAAAATTCAAGCCGCCAGTGTTCTTCAAATTTTCATTAAAACCATCCTCTTGTAAAATCAAAATAAATTCCTACAAAAATCCAAAAATCCTCAAACCCGTATATGTTGGATTCTGAAGTGATTCTCTATAACCTGGTATGATCAGTATTGGGTTCGACATTATCTTTTGACGCTAGAAATAAAGCAGCGTGTTCTAGGGTTGGGAAAATCATGAGATTGAAGCGTTGATTCGAGTTGTGGTTACTATTTTTGGATTCAGCGTGTCGTTTGGAGTGTGTATGCATTTTTTGTGGAATTTGGTGAGGCTAAGTGTCGATCAGGCACTGTAGGCCGTGGAGATGGGGCTGTCGATGGAATTGGGTATAGTGTTTCAAGTGGAGCATTATGGGTACGGGTAGATGGAGTTTACAAAGAGGAGTAGTTCGATTGTTTTGGTTTGGATTATCATGAAGTGATTTAGGGGGGAAATGGATCTGAAATTCTTGACTGTGGTGGGTTCAACGAGTGGAGTCACGACAGTTGGTGTTTGGGGAAGACAAAGGTACGGGTTTGGGATAGAGCGAGTATTTGGGCCAAGTTTTAAGGTTAAGGGCCCAACTTAAATTAAAACCAATTTAATTTATTTTAAATTTATAATGTACTAACTTGTAATTGACGTAACTTCCTCATACGGTATCGAAATTCAGCAAAACAAGATCCGTTGGGATCGTATGGACGATGGCTACACAATGGACTTACTAGGGGTCAATTGAGTTTGTTACAATTTATAGCAAAATAAATTGTCCGTTTGAATAAAGTGATGGTTATCGTTATTAACGATGATCGTCCAATGTGAGTAAAACTCACCAACTCTGAACAGTTATATTTCTATTACGTATTTTTATAACTGTTAATCATCTGTTGATTGCTGTGTGTTAACTGTTTGGTTGAATTTCTTGTGTATTGGTTGAAAATATAGATAACGATATATATATAAATCGTTATTCAAATATTGATTATGTTTAACAGAATATTTCATATTGAAATGAAATCGATGTTAATAATATTGTTTAACATCTATGATGCAGGGAAACAGGATGGAGGGACCCAACTGGGTTCCTCAATATTTAATTTGCTGTTTGTTTCATATATCGAGATATATGATGTGATATATAATCTGTTGTCGATTATGTGTGTTTAGACGATATTGGCCATCGTGATTTAATATGGTAAATACCAGAATGTAAAAAGGGGAATTTTCAAAATGAATATTGAAATTAAATTATTTATAAAAATCAAAGGATTTTATAAAAGAGAAAATATTTATAAAATCAAAGAAGACTTTATAAAAAGGAATTTATTTATAAATAGGAAATATTTTTTAGTGGAATTATAAATAAAGGAAAATCTTTACAAATGGAATATTTTTAAATAGGAGATAATTAGAAAAGGAAATATTTGCAAACCATTTGCAAATAGAATATAAAGGGAAATATTTGTAAAACATTTACAAGTAGAATTGAGAAAAAGAATTTGTTTATTTAGAAAATAAATATAGAATAAATAGAATAAAGGATTATTTATTCAGAAAATAAATAGAATAAAGGATTATTTATTTAGAAAATAAATAGGGGAGTTAATCGAATCGAGTTAATCGGAAGGAGTTAATCGAACATAGTTAATCAAAATAGAGTTAAGCAAAATTAGAAACTGACTAGAGATTAATAAGTTGAATGGTTTCCTAAGTCTCGATCTGATGTTTTATATTTAGGAAGTTGTTCTCTTGTTAGTTTATAGTTAGAGTCTGATAGTTGTAAAAGGATAGTGATACATAATTAAGCCATGGAAATGTTTTCCAGTGTTAATAACATATATTTTCTAAACATAGAAAATAAGGCAATGTGAATATATATATATATATGTTAAATGATGATTGATCGATATAATTTCCATCTGGAAATAATATCATTGTTTGCACACGTGTTTTTCTTTGATAGTTAAATCACAGACTATCAATGTTTTGACCATTTTAACGATGTTAATATGGAGAGACCGGTTGGATTATTATCCAAAGAACTACTATGTATTGGCGTAAGCATTGCGAATCATATATGCCAAAGAAAATTAAAGACGGAGTAAAGTGCAAGGGCTATTGTATAAGTCTTAGATAACAGTGCCCAAGATGGATGTATTGAATAGTGCCTTCGGTTTGTCCAGTCCTAGGACGACCTGTATGGAAGAATGTCTGACAGAGTATATTTAATAGATCGCGCAAGTTGATCTCTTCAAACGTATTCACGTTTGGTGGCAGAGGAATTCGTTTCTCTTAGCTGTATACCCGTGGTATTTTTGGTGAAATCAATTTGTGATTTGGCGGGTATGACGATGTGACATTCTAAGTGAATGAAGATATGATATGTAAAAAGATAAGCGTAGCTTCTATACTCACATCCGGTAAATGACAGAAATCGGGCATGCAGCATGGCTATGTAGGTCGCACCTATTAGGCTGTATAATTACCTGATCTAGAGTTTCATTTACTTCTAAAAATCTATTGTTGATGCTGTCCCATTCGGGAGACGGTTGCTGATCCCAACTGTTGGTGATATACGTTCGATACACTCAAGCGAAATGAGTGGTCGACCATGTGTGGCCGGGTTGCAAGATGTTCTTATTGAACCTAGTGTATTCCTCTCTAGAGGTACACAAGAGAAAGGTGGTTCCATACCTTGTCATAGTTGGAAATCCATTACCCAATACGTGCTTGTGGTTTTGATTGTATACTATATATGTAGAATGTGAGATGGAAGTGTTTCTGCTAGATGATTATTATATTGTGGTCGATAGACATTATTATAATATCAAAAGGTTTTGATATAAAGATATTTTGGATTCTCATAAGGGAAAAACCCGTTCCGTTATACGACGTTGTCTTATGAGACATCGTTTACATGTTCAAACTGTTTTAAACTGTTTTACTCATACCAGTCCCACGAATGACCCGGAGTTTATTTGTTTTGTTTTCCCTAAACTCTTGGGTGCCCAATTTTGTACGGGCAGTCAAGTAGTCAGGAATTTACAGATACTTGAAGAGCTGGAGCAGGAGGCTTCAGGATCACATAGCTATAGTTTATTTCCGCTGTGTTGTAAGTGTTGTACTTTGATAATGATGTATATTCAGGTACAGACGTATATTTCAAAGTTATGTTACATATATTATATGTTATTCATTCCGCTGTGAGATTCGTGTTACTCTGATGTTGTGTTCTTCTTCTTCTATTCTAAGTTCCTATCTTTTCTATCATCACCCTCTAATTTCTTTCATTAACTATTCGGTTATTTTCGATCCTTGGATGTTCGTTATGTGTTGCATATCTCATAACCAAGATCGTCAAAATCTGGGTCGTTACAATATATAACGATATATATAAATCGTTAATCAAATATTGATTATGTTTAACAGAATATTTCATATTGAAATGAAATCGATGTTAATTATATTGTTTAACATCTGTGATGCATGGAAACAGGTTGGAGGGATACAACCGGATTCCTCAATATTTACAATACTGTTTTGTTCATATATTGTAAAATATGATGTGATGTATATATAATCTGTTGTGGATTATGTGTGTTTGAATGATATCGATCACTGTTATTTGGTATTTTCAATACCGTAAGAAATATTAGGATGTAGAAAAGGGGATTTTCAAAGTGTATTTTGAAAATGAATTATTTATATAAAACCAATAGATTTTATATATAAAAGGAAAAGAATTTTATTAAAGAAAATCATAAAATCAAAAATAAATAGAAAAGGAAATATTTGTAAAACAAATAGAAAAGGAGATATTTGTAAAACATTTACAAATAGATTTGAAAAGGAGATATTTGTAAAACATTTAAAAATAGATTTGAAAAGGAGATATTTGTAAAACATTTACAAATAGAATTAATAAAGGAAATATTTATTTAGAAAATAAATAGAATTATAAAGGAAATATTTATTTTGAAAATAAATAGATTATAAAAGGAAATACTTGAAAAATGAATAGAGTTGTATAAAAAGAGAATTTTACACTATGAAGGTTTAGACCCATGCCTCGCACACGTGTATAACATAATATGAATTCAAAATGAACATTTAAGAGAAATCTGTTTTAACAAATAAAGTAAGAAGATTAATTTATAAATAAGGTTTTATAAATTAAGTAAAATATTTATCATTGGATAAATAGAATATATAAGTCGGGACTTATATAGAGAAGTAAGAATCGATTTCAGCATCGATATTTGAAACTGAATATGGACGAAGAGTAAAATTGGATAGGGTTAACCAGTTAGAGTTAACCAGTTAGAGTTAATCAAATAGAGTTAATCGATTAGAATTAAATCGAACTAGAGTTATTCAAATAGAGTTAAAGGAGTTAATCGAATATAGTTTATTCGAATAGATTTAAAGGAGTTAATTGAATATAGTTTATTCGAATAGAGTTAAAGGAGTTAATCGAATATAGTTTATTCGAAAGGAGCCAGTGGATTAGAGCTAATCAAATAGAGTTAATCAAACAGAGTTAATCCAATAGAGTTAATCAAATAGAGTTAATAGTATAGAGTTAATCAAATAGAGCTAACTTATAAGAGTAAATCGATTAGAGTTAATTAAATAGTGTAAATTGAATAGAGTTAATCAGATTCAAAGAGTGATTATCGAATATAGTTAATTCAAATGAAAGAGTTATTAAATAGAGATTTATTCGAACGAGAGTTACGTAAGGAAGTTTGTTAAAGATTTAATTGGTGAACATTGTCTGTTTCGAAGTTAGAAATGTTGTTCAGTTAAGTTCTGAGAGGTAGTTATACCCCAACTTGATTGACTTCGTTTTTTTAACCAAGGAATGTTTAAGGTTCAATAGTGAAGGAGTTAATTGAATTTAGTTAATGAGTGTTAATGGTTTGAGTGACATAGTGATGTTTTATTTAAACATCTGTTTAAATCCGATGAATGAGTTTTGGAAACATTTTCCAAATATAATCATAGATATTTTCTAATCCTAGAGAATGCAGTGTTTGATGATAAAGAATACTGGAATGACAGTGATATGTAAAAAGAGATGGAAATGTTTTCCAATGATTAATAACGTATATTTTCTAAATTTAGAAAATAAGGAATGTTGAATATATGGAAACAAGAAATAAATAAATTAATGATAAATTAATTTAAGAGATAAATAATGATTGATGATTGATCGATATAATTTCCATCTGGAAATAATATCGTTGTTTGCACACGTGTTTTTCTTTGATAGTTAACTCACTGACTATCGAAGTTTTTGACCATTTTTCCGTCGTCAATACGGAGAGATCGGGATCAGATTCATTATCTGAAAACCACTTTGTATGTACGTTAGCTTTGCGATCAAATATGATGAAGATAATTGAAGACGGAGTTATGCAAGGGTTGTCATGTTTACAGAATAGTGCCTTCGGTTTGTCCAGTCCCAGGACAACCTGTATGGAAGAATGTCTGACAAAGTATATTTAATAGATCGCGTAAGTTGATCTCTTCAAACGTATTTACGTTTGGTGGCAGAGGAATTCGTTTCTCTTAGCTGTATACCCGTTGTATTTTTAGGGAAATCAATTTATGATTTAGCGGTATGACGATATGACATTCAAAGTGAATAATTGTGTGATCTGTCAGAGACAAGCGTGGCCTCTAGCCTCGCAACCGGGAAATGACAAAAATTGGGCAGGTAGCATGGTTAAGTGGTTGGCTGCCAATTAAGGTGTGTTATCACCTATCTTGAGATATTCATTTCATTCTATAATCTATTGTCGTTGCTGTCCCATTCGGGAAACGGTTGCTGATCCCAATCGTTAGTGATATACATTCGATACACTCAAGCGAAATGAGTGGTTGGTCATGTGTGACCGGGTTGCAAGTTGTTCTTGTAGAACCCAGTGTATTCCTCTCTAGAGGTACACTATCGGAAGGTGGTTCCATACCTTGTCATAGTTGGAAATCCATTACCCAATAAGTGCTCGCGGTTTTGATTGTATATTATATATGTGGAACGTGAGATGAAACCGTTCTGCTAGATGATTATTATATATTGTGGTTGATAGACATTATTATAATATCAAAAGAGTTTTGATATAAAAGATCATTGTTTCTTTCAAAATGGTTTGAAAGTTAAATCAAATTGATTTGGATTCTCATAAGGGAAAACCCGTTCCGTTATATGGCTTGGTCCTATGAGATATTGTTATTTTCCCAAACTGTTTTAAATTGTTTACTCATACCAGTCCCATGACTGACCCAGTGTTTTTTATGTTTTGTTTTCCCTAAACTTTTGGGTGCCCAATTTTGTACGGGCAGTCATGTAGTCAGGATTTTACAGATTCTTGGAGAGCTTGGAGCAGGAGGCTTCAGGATTATATAGCTATAGTTATTTCCGCTGTGTTGTAAGTGTTGTACTCTGATAATGTTACTGTATACATATACTGATTTTATTTCAAAGTTATTTATCTATTATATATTGTTCGTTCCGTTGTGAGATTCGTGTTTACTCTGATGTTGTATGTTCTTCTTATTCTTCTATTCTAAGTTTCTATCTTATCTATTCTCACCCTCTAATTTCTTTCATGGACTATCTGATGTTTTCGATGCTTGAATAGTTGACATAATGTTGTATGCCGATATCCACGATCGCAAAAATCCGCGGGTCGTTACACTAAAGTTGTGGTTGCCTGAAGTCAACTAAACCCCTCATCATCGCCCTTTTTGAAGCAATCTGCACCCTCATCATCATTGATTTGAATTTAAAAAATCAGTACCACGTCCTCTACTCAATCATCGATGATCTGAATTTTAAAAAATTCAGTAATACCAAAAGTGCTAAATCAACTTAGCATTAAATCAGTGATGTGCAGTCTATTCAAAAGTAATTCATATGCACGATGGACACTCTAGAATTCTTGAGTTGCAATTTTTGAAGAACCATTCTACCATAAAACAACATCAAAAACGCTAAATTCAGCTATCATTTCGTGTATGCAATATATTTTATAGAAGCTTAAAAATACAATGATATATTTAACTATCATTTAGAATATTATACACATGCTAGGTCACTTTCAAAAGTAGAATGCTAAATTCAACTATCATTTATTATATCTATACATGCTAGTTCTCTTTAGGAAACACACTGCTATATTTGTGTATCATTTTTCATATCTTATATATACTAGTTCGCTTTAAAAATATAATGCTATATTCTATACATGCTGGCTCACTTTAAAAATACGATGTTGAATCAACTATCATTTATTATGTTCTGTACATTCTAGTTTACTTTAAAAATACCGTGCTATATTCAACTATCATTTAGAATATTTAGACATTCTAGTTCCTTTTAAAAAATATGATGCTAAATTCAACTATCATTTATTATATTCTATTCATGCTAGTTCATTTTACTAATAAATACTATATTCAAGCAATATTTTGCAAACTCTACGCATGCTAACTCACTTCAAAAATACAAACGATAAGTTCGACTATCATTTATTATATTTTGTAATGGTAGCTCACTTTATAAATGCAATGTTATATTAAACTATCATTTAGCATATTGTACATATGTTATTTCACGTTAAAAAATACAATGCTAAATTCAACTATCATTTACCACTTTAAGAATGTAATGCTATACTCAGATATCATTCATTATATTATATACATGCTGTAACACCCCACCTCTGTTAAGGTCACTCACAAAGGGAATGCATTAACTTCAGTGGAGCGTCATAAGTGTATAGAACAGATAAATTACAAAACAGAAAAAAAAATTAAACAGTTTAAAATATATAAAACTTCAATTCATTGATAAAATAGCATCTTGGTAAAACAGCTTGTACAAAGATTGTTTTCCAACACCAAAACACCCTTACCCATTACAACAAGCAACTATATTGTTTAACAAAATAAAGAAGCATAAAACGACAATGATATTCCCCAATAAAGCATGAGCCAGCCATAGCAGTGGAAAAGAGTCTCCAAAGTAATACATTGTCTATCTTCGAGCTTGGAAAGAAAACTGAGCTAAGTGGTGATATTCCCTCCCTGTGAACCTGGGGAGAGGGAGGGGGAAACAGAGGAAAAGAAGGCAAAAGAAAACGGGTCAGACACAAGTCTGGTAAGTCCAGTAATTATTCAGCATGTAAACAGGTAAAAGGATCATGACGTGAATAAACTGAATACCAGACATAACCATGATAATAAGCAAGACAACAAATGATGATCGTTAGATATGACAAGGTAGGATACACTAAATGCGCTTCGGTTCTTTCTCTGATTTCCTAATTTCTCTGCACCACCCAACTAGCATCCCAACTAGTGTCTTTTATAGAACGATTCGTATTAGTATCCTATGAAAAAGGATCTATATCCCCTATTAGTGTCCCAACTAGTATCATGTGTTATAAACTAAGGTGATCCAAACCCCGCAATTATGGTAGCCTTCAGGTGTACATCTAGTATGAGGATCTTACCTCAATTAGCCTAATTGCCATAAAGATGTTAGATGTACCCTTACTACCCTATCGATTGGCTCCCTACTTGTATTAATTTTTCCTTGTGTCTGTGTCAATCGGCCGTCTCTTGTGTGTAGATACCCTGTGCTGGTCCCACCATAAGGTGTATCAATTCCTATGATAACGACCCGACACGATTCAAGATGCACAGTGTATATTACTGATGCCCAGTGCCTGCTTTTCCACTCTGGAGCACGTGCACGCCCATACTCCATCGGAACTACACTGCTGCACCCCCTGCCGCTATTTTGACCGCTTATAATCAACCCAGTAATCATGCCCCACTCTTCCTATTTCAGGGTACCGTGATACATCTATGTGGGTTATTGCTGAAATGGGTTCTCGTTACTGAGGTTTTCTAGGGTCTATTCATATACACCCCCCCCCCCCCCACCCCAAATTGGTTAAATGTTATCTATCCATTCAAGTTAACTTAACCCATCCACACGTCATATCATGTTGGTTAATTATTTCTTATTAACTTAACCCTTATCATTCAATCATGTTGTAATTGGTTAAGTGTTTCCCCTTAGCTTAACCCCATTCGTTCATCATGTTATATTGGTTAAGTGTTTCCCATTTACTTAACCCCACTCGTTCATCATGTTATATTGGTTAAGTGTTTCCCATTAACTTAACCCCACTCGTTCATCATGTTATATTGGTTAAGTGTCGTCAATCCAGTCGAGTTAACTTAACCCACCCACTTGTCATGTTACATTGGTTAAGTGTTGCCCTCTTGTGTTACTTAACCCTATCACACATCATGTTGTATTGGTTAAGTGCTGCCTTCTTGTGTTACTTAACCCTATCACACATCATGTTATATTGGTTAAGTGTTGCCCTCTTGTGTTAACTTAATCCTACCACTTGTCATGTTACATTGGTTAAGTGTTGCCCTCTTGTGTTAACTTAACCCTACCACTTGTCATGTTACATTGGTTAAGTGTTGCCATGTTGTGTTAACTTAACCCTACCATTCTTGTCCTATCTGTTTCTTAGCTTTAATTCATTTATTAAAGCACCAACCTCTCACATTTGATCTATATTGTTGCGGTCGCTGGATGTGCCGGGCGGTTCCGGGCAGTCTTACACCGCAACTCAATCTAACCTCGAGTTTTTGGGATTAATGCGCTAACCTCTCACATTAGATCTATATTGTTATTGTTGCTGGATGTGTCGGGCGGTTCCAGGCAGTATTACACCGTAACTCAATCTAACCTTGGGTTAGGCATATTCATTTTTTAATTAATTTACATATTTACAAATTATGTTCATATGTAAATTATCCACAAGTGTTGTCAATTCAAATCATGCCCCATTTACCCTCTAAATTATGTCCATAATTCTAGATATACAATTCTACCATTTCATGCTACTAATTAGCCAATCTATGCCAATGGCATGTAGTTTAATATTTTTTCCTAACATCTCCCCCGTTATTCGTTCGCATAATTCACATAGAACGGTAGGATTGCAAATTAGCCTAACTTATAAAGAAAAGGGAAAAGAAAGGGACTTGTAACATTCCAACAGGTCTAAACAATATAGATCAACATGCGTAGTATAAATTTGGGATAGAACGACATAAACTTAATTAAGCACATGAACTTGATCTTACATTTAAATTAGATCCAATTAAAATGCGAACTAGCATAGATCTAATTATATAAGCATGAACTTATATAGATCTTAAACATGGGTATTAGCTTGGATCTAAACTTGTACGCGTGTATGAACATAACTTATCAAGTAATTTGCATATACAGCATGGTAGGTTCAATTGTGTCAGTCCAATGGTCTCAAAGGCAGAGGATGTACAACATGATAAATCAATCACAACAGTTCCATAGGCATGATAGGTTCCATTTTATCAATCCAACAGTCTCATAAGCATGTTAGGTTTCATTATGTCAACCGCAATAGTCTCATAGGCACGATAGTTGTCATTACATCAATCACAATAGTCTCATAGGCATAGGCAATTCAGAATTGAGAAAAGGATAAGCACGAATAAAATGAGGAATAGTTCAAGATCCAGCTATTACTGTCATGATTTCTTATTAGGTGTTCACATCTAAACAATAACTGTACTTACCGAAAATGGACGGATCTTGATTTCTGGGATCTGATTTCTGAATTTGAAAATCTATCCTTTGATGTTGTAATGACCCGCATTGTCAGAGGTATTATAATTAATTTATTTAATTATATAAATAGTGATATAGGGAATTAAATCGTCGTTTAATAAAATAATATGGAATATTTAATTAAATTAATTAATAGAACAATATATTTAATTCAACAATAATCAAAAATATTGGAAATCACAATATTCTGTTAACGGGGTCATCCCTAGGATTTAGTTCAGCTTAGAGTTGAATTATATTGACGAATATATTCAATCGACGTCAGTTTGAACGTAGAATTATAATATAATTAAAATAGAGCACGTAACGACGCGGTAGTTCGCTATTTGAACTTCAACTGAATATACAGAGTTCATTTTAAATCGGATTTCTGTGAAACAAGAAACATGTGGAGCTGGTGGAGTATATTTTTCTAGTGGAAGAGAAAAATCGGGATTTCGTCGTGTAGATTTTTATTTACGTCCAAATCAAATTTTAGAAAAGTCGCTGTGGAATTCCTTTATAATTTATAAAGGAATTATTTATATTTTAAAAAGAAATTTCAATATAAATCGAATATCGGGTTGACCCAGACTTGAGATATCGAGTTATAAATCCCAGTAGAGTTGTATGGTATTCCACTGTGAATATATACGATAATATAAAATTATTAATATTTTATTTAATTTGATTTAAATATATTTATATATTTAAATGGGTCATTCAGAGCGTTAAAAATAGCCACTTTTGCAAACGACCTCAGAATTAGACGAAACTAATTTTGTTGGATCTGCAACATCAAATTATTGTTAGATGTGAAGTTTCGTGATTTTTAGAGTTAGTATGTGGCCGTACGGATTTTTAGAGTGAAAAACAGTCGATATTCTGACGGTTAAAAATACGCTGTGTGAGCATACGAAGTCGGAATTCGACGAAACCAGTTTCGTTGGGACCGTAATGTCGAACTATAGCTGCATGTCCAGTTTCATGATTTTTGGGTATCGTGTGCGATCACATGGATTTTTAGAAGGCAAATGAAATAGCATGACAATATAAAGTAATATAAAAATATTTAAAAACCTTCCCCATAAATACACATCACCTTAACCCTTAAAACCTAATTCCCATTCTCTCAAAGTCAAACATTTCATTTTTCCGCCGTTGTTCTCCTTACAGCGAAAATAATGGTAAGACAAATAAAATCAAAAGAAATTCAAAGAAATTTCCTTAAATCGTATAGCGTATATATATGAGTTTGTGTCGATGTATACTTCGATCTCATACCCCTTTTCTGTCGTTCGATGTTCCTTTTGAAGGTTCGACTTCTCGACAGTGAGAGCTAGGGTTCGTTTGGTTGGGATTTGAGGTACTTCGAGTGCGAGAGTGAGGTTGATTTTGAACTTGGGTTGATGAGTGGTGTCTGTTCATGAGTTTTGAGGTGATTCTGTGATGTTTATGGCTATCGATCATGTACAGGAAAGGGGAAAAAGTGCGACGTCGGATTCTCCTAGGTAGTTGCGAACTGGAAGTGAAGGGTATGAGTTTGTAGGGGATTCGAAGGAGATTTGAATGGGCATTTTAGTTTTGATTTTTGGTGAAGGATTTGATGAGGGATTGGTGCTGGAAGATGTCAAATGTGAAGGAGTATATCTGGAGAGGTCACGGCATAAACAATTTGGGGAAGAAGATATTTTCGTTGCTGGGTTTTTGGTTGAAAGGGTAGTGGGCCGGGTGGATCAAATGGGTAAAGGCCCGTTTATTTAAAAATGTTAGTTAAGTTTATTATAAAATATACATGAATTTGTAAATATGATAACATCCTCATATGAAATCAGAATCACGAACCGTCAGTCACATTGAAATCATAGGGACGGACACTACCCAATGGAACTGACTGGGAATGGAGTGGAGCTCGTCTGAATTTATGGCAAAATAAATTGTTTGATTCAAATCAAACAACAGTTTATCGTTCTTTAACGATGAACTGCCAAAGTAAGTAAAACTCACCATCTCTGAACAGTTATATTTTTATAACGTATTTTTAGAACTGTTAATCATCTGTTGATTGTTGTGTGTTGATTTGGTTGATTGAACTGCTAGTCAGTTAGTTGAATTTCTATATTGTTTCTGTTTAATAGAATATATCATATGGAACTGAAAGTGATGTTATCTATATTGTTTAACATCTGTGATGCAGGGAAACAGTTTGGAGGAATCCAACTGGATTCCTCAACATTTATTTTACTATGATTTATATATTGTGATATATAAGGTGATATATAATCTGACGTTGATTTTGTGTGTTTGGACGATATTTATCGTTGTTATATGGTGTGTTAAATATCATAAGAAATACCAGAATGTGGACAAAGGATTTTCAAAGTATATTTTGAAATAAATTTATTTATATAAAATCAATGGATTATATATATATAAATAAAAGGATTTTTGTAAATGGAATATAATTGGTAAATCAAATATAGGAGAAATATATTTGTAAATCATATAGAGAGGGAAATATTTGTAAAACAAATATAGAAGGAAATATTTGTCAAACAAATAAGAAGAGAAATATTTGTAAACCATTTACAAATAAAATAGAATTATAAAGGAAATATTTGTAAAACATTTACAAATAGATTAAAAGGGATTATTTATTTATTCAGGGAATAAATAGAATTAGAATAAAGGAAATATTTATTTAGAAAATAAATATGATACTATAAAAGGAGTTAGAATTAATCAGTTAGAGTTAAAGGAGTAAATTGAATATAGTTTATTTGAAAGGAGTTAATCAGTTAGAGGTAACCAGTTAGAGGTAATCAAATAGAGTTAATCGATTAGAGTTAAAAATATAGAGTTAAGCAAAATTAGAAACTGACTAGAATTAGTAAGTTGAATGGGTTCCTGAGTATCGATCTGATGTTGGTTTCGGCCTTCGGGGTTTATACTTGGGAAGTTGTTCTCTTATTAGTTTACAGTTAGAGTCTGATAGTTGTGGAATGGTAGTGATTGATGATTGATCGATGTTATTTCCAATTGGAAATAATATCGTTGTTTGCACACTTGTTTTTCTTTGATAGTTAACTCACATACTATCGAAGTTTCGACCATTTTAACGTAGTTAATATGGAGAGACCGTGTAATGACCCAGATTTCCGTAACATCGGAGTTGACTATATACATCATACGTCCAACCCAAATATCACGAAAATACAGAACATTTTTTTTAGAAGAAAGAGATAGAAGAAGAACATAAATGACAACACAGAATCTCACATCGCAGCGGAACAAAATATAATATATTATATAACTTTTGAAATACAAAATCTCAACTGTATAACATACACTTATCAGAGTACAACACTTACAACACAACGGAACAACACTATAACTAGATAACGCTGAAGCCTCCTGCTCCAAGCTCCTTTAGATATATCTGAAAAATCATGAACTACTTGACCGCCCATACAAATTTAGGCACCCAAGAGTTTAAGTAGAACAAAACAAATAAACTCTGGGTCAGACATGGGACTGGTATGAGTAAACAGTTTAAAACAGTTTCAGAAACTAAATGATATCTCATAAGACCACGCCGTATAACACGGAACGGGTTTTTCCCTTATGAGAATCCAAACACTTGACTTATCTTTATATCAAAACTCTTTTGATATTATAATAATGTCTAAATCAAGTAAATAACAATCTAGTGGAACGTTTTCATCTCACGTTCCACCTATATAATATACAATCAAAACCGCAAGCACGTATTGGGTATTTGGTTTTCCAACTATGACAAGGTATGGAACCACCTTCCGCTGGTATATCTCTAGAGGAGAATACACCGAGTTCAACAAGAACATCTTGCAACTCAGCCACACATGACCGACCACTCATTTCGCTTGAGTGTATCGAATGTATATCACCAACGATTGGGATCAGCAACCGTTTCTCGAATGGGACAGCATCGACAATAGATTTTTAGAAGTAAATGAAACTCTAGATCAGGTGATTATACACCCTAATAGGTGCGACCTACATAGCCATGCTGCTTGCCCGATTTGTGTCATTTACCGGTTGATGAGGCTAGAAGCTACGCTTTATCATCACACCAGATTCACTTCGAATGTCGCATCGTCAAATCCATCAAATCACCGATTGACGTCCTCAACAATACATTACGTGTTAGCTAAAAGAAGTTTACTTCTCCGCTTCCACTCTTGGTACGGTTGAAGAAATCAATGTACGTGACCATTCTGGAAATACTCTGTCAGACATTCATCCATACAAGTCACCCAGGAACAGGATGAACCGAAGGTACTATTTCTATTAGTAGAAAAATTCCTTGCACTCTACTTCGTCTTCGATTATCTTTATATAATCTGATTCGCACGCTACTGCCAATACGGAGTGGTTCTTCGGATAATAATCCAACCGGTCTCTCCATATTGACAACGATGGTCAAAACTTCGATAGTCTGTGATTTAACTATCGAATAAAAACAAGTGTTTCGATAGTCGATGATTTAACTATCGAATAAAACAAGTGTTCATCCAAACATCCAACAATCACTGAGCCTTTAATTAATATTCCATTAATTAAATCTCTTCTCTGTTTCTTTATCAATATTTGTTAAACAAATATTTTCATATATCGCCTCCTTTATTTCCTAACTTTAGAAATATTTATTATTCTATTTCCAAGGTTACATTTATTCGGGTTAAACCGGATGTTGTGTAAAACATCGGTACGACAACCCAAATACTATATTCAACTAACTCTCATTCAACATTGATCTTTGAGCCTGAAATCTTACTGTTTATCTGTTAATAATGAAATCAATCAAGTTGGGGTATAACTACCTCTCAGACCTTGACTGAATAACATTTATAACGTCAAAACAGATATGACTACTTACTCGAATAATCAATAACATACAACTACTTCTTCACCTTTAAACACGTATACACTTTCCCTTTCTATTCTATTTCTAAGTTCGTTTTCTTATCGACTTCTATATATTTTGATATGTTAATTTCTAACTATCAAATTATCTTAAAAATATTCTATCTCCTTAAATTCCCGGAAAAATTCGCCATAACCTCCTTTGTACCGGGAGCATCGGGAAAATCCCCAAACTGCCACACAGGCCTCTCTAATAAAAAAAAAAAGGAAAAGCCAAGCGGCTTGCCGATACGGCGCATAAAATCTCATATATGAATTAAATACGTACCTTTTTGTCGGGCATTCTATTTATATACCTTCTAACACTTTTTCCCATACCTGTCTCCTGTATATTTATGCCTGTCCAATCTAATTTAACTATACCAATCTTTTAACTAAATTTGTTAACTAAATTTGTTAATTTACTCCTTAGTCTATTTCACTTTCATATTTCAACATGACATGTTCAAATATAATTTAACTTGCATAATAACCAATTCTAATTATACTCATACTCTCGTTTCCTTATCGACTTCTCTATTCAAATTCCAATTCAATTCTATTTGAATTCTCTTTATTGAACTTCATTTGAATTCTATTTTCAAATTCTATAGTTTAAAGTCCATTTGAATTCTATTTTCAAATTCTATAGTTTAAAGTCCATTTGAATTCTATTTTCAAATTCTATAGTTTAAAGTCCATTTGAATTCTATATTCAAAGTCTATTTGAATTCTCTTTATTTAACTTCATTTGAATTCTATTTTCAAATTCTATAGTTTAAAGTCCATTTGAATTCTATTTTCAAATTCTATAGTTTAAAGTCCATTTGAATTCTATTTTCAAATTCTATATTCAAATCTATTTGAATTCTCTTTTCAAATTCTATATTCAAATCTATTTGAATTCTCTTTTCAAATTCTATATTCAAATCTATTTGAATATCTTTGCATTTCTTTATAAACAACGTTTATAAATTTGATTCAAAACCCACCTTTTTATTTATAAACCAAGTTTATAAATTCCATTCAAATCCCATCTTTTCATTTATAAACAAAGTTTATAAATTTGATTCAAAACCCACCTTTTCATTTATAAACAAAGTTTATAAATTCCATACTTGTTTTATTTATTCAAACAAGTTAATATTTCCCTTAGTTCATTAAAAATTCAAATTCTATTTATAAAAATAGAATTCCCTTTTCAAATCTCAAATACCCTTTTCGATATTTTTTTTATAAATCAATATTCATGCCCAAGTGATATTTTAAACAATCAAATCAACCAATTTTCAATCATTTGATTTTTAACACATCATATATGAATATATATGAAATCAAACAAACAACAACATATAATATATTTTTGAGGAATCCAGTTGGATTCCTCCAACCTGTTTTCCTGCATCCACAGACGTTAGTCAACATAGTAATACCCATCCTGCTTCGAGGCAGAATATCGCGGTATGGAAGGTCATCAACTAATCATAGCGTGGGGCGTATAGGGTAATCATCCGCTAATGAAACCGCGGGCATCCGCTAATGATACTGCGGGAATCCAACCAATCATCAACCCAATATATATATACCCTAAATAACTAATATATATTTTAAAACAATCAAACAGCATTCAAACAAGCACAGACAATTATTTTTAACTATATAAAAATAATTTAATAAAAAGTGAGATTTACTCGCCGATGATTTTTTATCTGCGATCCATTCTGATTTTCAATCTGTATCGTTGTAGCTACGAAACTCGAGTTGAATCCGTCTTGTACCTATGGTTATTTAATTTTTTTAAAAATGACTAAGTTATTATTTATTTACATTAATTAATAAAGTAAATAAATAAACCATCTAAGTGTTTTAAAACTTTGGAAAAATAAATGTATACCTTAATTCATATTCAAACGACTATTCAACAATTTATACCTTTACTAACTAATTTCTTTTATTAATCTAATTTCTATTTAAATATATAATTATATAAACTAGTTTACTTAATAAGTTACAAATTTTATAATAAATTTCTGGATTATCAAATATCCGAAATTACCTTAATTACTTAATGATTTTGCAAATCCTCTTCTTCTTGGCATTTCATCGAACGCTTGATGTTCATCACTGGTGCTTCGTCATTTCTGCATCTGCACCCATACTGACCAACTGCAGACCCTCCTGCAACCAACAGGCCTTGCCGCTTCAACCTTTACTCCACCATCTCGATCACTGCCTGATCTGCTCTGCCCATTCATCACCTCCAAGATCTGTACATCGCTTGACCATATACATCGTGAGTTTCCCAAAACACTTGGATATAGAAAACCGTAACTTCCTGCTAGTGCGACTAATTTCCCAGACCCGTTCACAGCTTTATCTCCAGGAAATCCGAACTCCATCATTGTCTTACATCTGCCTGTCGCGACCCCTCTTTGCTACCGGAATCTCCTTCGATTTCATCTACTATTGGGTTCTCAAAGGACAAGGTGTCTAATTCCTTTTGGTTTCGAGATTGAAGAAAGGGGCGTCGGAAGTTCTTATTCGATTTTTACAAAACAATGAGGTAGTACGGGTTTGGATTTGAGGAATTTAGAAGAAAGGCATAGCCTGGAGGAGCGTCGGCTATGAGAAAAAGGATCGCCATTTATTTGAAATCTTTGATTTTAACATCTCGATTCATTTTATAGATGTATATATATAAGGACGGATCCGAATCCACTTCACTGGAAATGAATGAAGACAACGAGGCCATTTAAATTTCTTGCTTTTGTTTTGTTCAGAACCAATTTAAACGAGAAGTTAAAATAGAAGAAGGGGAAAAAGACATCGTGTTTTACTTATAGACGAGGAATACGTCGGTTTGAAGGAATTATATTATTTTATTTATTCTATTTATAATTAAATTAAACTGGTATCCTTTAATTTAAAATACCCATGGTGCCAAACTCCTTTCAGAACCCAACTGTGACGATCTCAAAATCCGAGGGGCGGTATTAAGGATAATCATTAGGAAATAACACATAAATCATCATAGCAGAGTACAGATAATAGCAGAAACAATAAATAAAATAATTTTACATGGATATGACAGCGGAATCACAACATGTAGGAATATCAGAATAGCATAACGTGGGATATAACTTAGTAAATAAAAAGTAAAGTGATCAGTCATCATCGCCAGAGGCGGAATACATACATGCAGTGAGACATAATAAGGGTATCAGTCTACATCACCGAAGGCGGAATACATATACATATAGTGAGAAATACGGAAAGTAAATCAGTCTGCATCGCCAGTGGCGGAATCATAATGTAAGTATAGTAATGGCGGAAAATGTCAAAGTCGTCTCTGTGAAATCAGCCTCGCCATGAGCCAAAAATGCACTCTATGCAGCAGTGCAGAGCCAAAAACAACCTGTCACCTGTGTACTAGGCTGCCCGTGTGAAAATAAGGGCACCCGCGTTTGCAAAGTGAAACAAACAACGAGTTAGACATGGGGACTGGTATGAGGAATCTATTCAACAGTTAAACAACAGTAATAGCAAATCATAGGACCACGCCACTTTCACGGAACGGGTTTACTCCGGTGATTGCTAGTGCATTTAAAACAAAGTAAATTCTTTTAAAACAACGCAATGCCTTTAGAAAGAATGAAGCCATTATAAGACTCAGGTCCCATCACACAATGCAACGCAAGCCGGAGGATAGAGTTTTACCTTATAATATCCAAATATGCTTGATACGTATAAAGCAAAATCATTTGATATTATTACAAGTGCATATATGTTTCAAAAACGAATAGCATCATAAATATCAATCATAGGCGGCATAAGTGCCCCATACCACTATGTCGCCATACTAGTTCTACAATCAAGTCCATTATTTCGTATTGGAAGTTGGATTTCCGTCATGAGTCGAGGCAAGGGGCAAGCTCCACTCCGCTTCGAGACATTCTAGCAAATGCCTCGGGACTACGCACTCTGGGTAACCCCTGGATGCGGCTGGGCCGGTCCTCACTTACGTTAGAGGATTAATTATGCCTGAACACACGTTTCCCGGTCCTTACAGACCTATAATCGAGGCGCCTCGCATTCCAACAACCACAAAGGTGAAAAGTAGATATATATGTCAGGGCTGGTAAGTCACTGACACCACCATAGCTAGAAAGAAACGTTGTGCTCTCCCAGCGGTCCGTATCCCGTTTTTAACTCATACCGGGGTGTGAGGTTCGCGAATCTACAAAATACACAAAGCTAGGCTACGTAGACCTTGCTTTGATCATCATCCACAAGACTTTGCTTTGCAACAGAAGCCTTGATCACAGCATCTTGGCATGCCACATACGCAGTCCACTCCATACGATTGATTTTCATCGATATATAACCCCTGAGCTCGTACGTCTCAGAGAAGGGCGTTAAGCAAAAGAATAAATTCTCCGCCGCCAAACTGATATATATTTAACAGAGATCAATCAGTATAGAACAAAATCCAATGTCAGACACACAGTCCATTTACAAGTCCGTCCTGGGTCTGAACGAAATCGGAGGCGTCAATTCCTCGCAAATCCGTACAATCAACACATACGTTCAGACGGTTACTACTTCCGTCCCTTTTCGGTAGCTACTCCGGTTAGGAACCTCAGTAGCGCCCATCCAACCGATACGAAGATCGTCGGTCTTGAATCGTCTTTGCATTTTCCAATTCGAATCGCACGATAAATTATTTGAAATGAGGGTTAGCTCGGCCTTTTCAAATAATTCACGTCATTAGGATTTAAATCGATTCATTTTATGGTTATATTATTCGACATCCATCTTTCGGTTCTTTAGTGTTATTTTCATGTCATACACATACAACCATCAAATATCAAACAATTCAAGCTCATTTGGTTTATTCTCAATCAATATTGCTTATAATATTTTATAACGATTCTTCGCCATTTTTATTTATTTAAAAATGGCCATATTTAATTAAACGACGTTTCAGGTCGTGCCGTGGTACTGGCGCTGTTTTTCCCTTAATTTGTTTTACACATACCGGAAAATCTAACCGTTGGATTTGTAGAAAGTCTATATCAGTGGGAAGATATTCCCAAAGCGGACCCAACGGTTCCAGTTTCGTGAGAATCCGACGGTCGGATCTTCCACACTAGTCGTTTGAAGTTACGGTTTTAAAATTCGAACTGCAGCGTCGTTATTCGATTTAATTTAATTATATTTATATTTATATATAAATATAAACGATTCTGGCGCTGTTTTTCTTCAGATTTGAATCAAACATTCCAGACAATCCAACCGTTGGATTTTTACAAGGTTGGTGCCGTTGGAAAGATATTTCCAAGGCGAGCCCAGCGGTTGCGGTTTCGGGAAAATCCGATGGTCGGATTTCTCGTACTAATCGTTTCAAATTACGATTCCAAAACGCGAACTGCGCGGCCTCTATTCCTTTTAATTATATTTATATTTATATATATAAATATAGTTCATTCTATAGTTTCAACTATAGTTCATTTTATATTTTCAACTTCGTTTTCACTTCAAATATTTCACTAACGCCTTAATATTTCGAAAAATTTCGCCATAACCTCCTTTGTACGGGGAGGGGTTTGGAAATTTATTGGGCCGTATTAGGTATCCTAAAAAGCATTCACATATTTATAGTGATATATTTTGGTGTTTACGGGGGAGCATGTACTGATAATCACTCCAGAGAATAAATTCCCGTCACCCCGTTTCCGTGTGGAAATAAATAGTCCATGTGCCGTATCTAATAACTAGAGCGACGTGATTATTGTCAACTCCAGACCCGTGTGGGGTTTTTATTAATCTGGAAATTTATCGTTATAATTTATATAGTCCATATCAGTCATCAGTTCAACCTGTAGTACATAGTCATCGCCATACAAGCCTCTTGCTTATATGGTAAATCTTCCACCTCGTCACACAAGCTCCCATTGCTTATGTGGAATATGATGAAGTATGTTTATCGTCAAGAAGTATGCCATGTAGTGTAGTTCAAAATTAATTGTTACTATCCTATGGCGTTATTTATTATTTCACACAGAAAAACCAGCACTCCGCATCCAATGGCATTCACAGGAGTTGATATATAAATAAAATTACGTAGCCAACTCATCAAGGTTTACCTATTTGTCGGGCACGCAAATAATTCTTTACTCTACAGCTAATCCATTTTTTCCTGTTTAACACATGTATATATATGCAGAACAAAGCTAATAATAATATTTCTAGCAAACTATTATTTATTTCAACACATGTGTATTTTTAACTAAGCGTATACATGATAAAAGGAATATTTTTATCATCAAAAATATTTATTCGACACATGTGTATTTTTAACTAAGCGTATACATGATAAAAGGAATATTTTTATCATCAAAAATATTTATTCGACACATGTGTATTTTTAACTCCTCATATTCACTATAAAAATATAGTTTTCATTGTCGATTCATTTTATTTTTAAAAGATGATAACATTCAACACATGAACTTCAACTCAACGAATGAATTGAAATTCAACACATGAATATTCTATATAGTTTGTATATATATATAAAAATGTGATTTTTATCGCTAAAGCCATTTGTTTAAATTCAAATAATATTCAACACATGAATTTCAACTCAACGAATGAATTGCAACTCAACACATGAATATTCTATATAGTTTGTGTATATATATATATAAATGTGATTTTTATCGCTAAAGCCATTTGTTTAAATTCAAATAATATTCAACACATGAATTTCAACTCAACGAATGAATTGCAACTCAACACATGAATATTCTATATAGTTTGTATATATATATATATATAAAAATGTGATTTTTATCGCTAAAGCCATTTGTTTAAATTCAAATAATATTCAACACATGAATTTCAACTCAACGAATGAATTGCAACTCAACACATGAATATTCGATATAGTTTGTGTAATTTATTTCAACGAATGAAAATTATTCTAACACATAAATATTTCAGAAAATTTCGGCAGCATAACGGCAGGGTAGTTAAAACCGGGACCGTCCCTAGTACGGCTCCTTGCTCTACCTTAAAACCTCGTGGTTTTTGACAATGGGGATCATGCATCTAGTTCGCACGCAGGCGGCATGTTTTATTTTCAATTCCACAATCCTATTCTATTTTGTTTCAACCACAAGGGGGTATTTTTCAACCACAAAGGTATTTTTCAACCATAAAGGTATTTTTCAACCACAATATCAACCACAAACAATTATTTCCAACCATTCGTCATACCATATAATATCACGTCAAACACAAGCAATAAATATCGTCCATGGTCTGTGGACGAGGGGAGTATATATATATATATAATATAATAATTCACTTGCATTTCATCATAATTCAAAGCATATATGTTTCATACAACGCTTGTATAATTTATACATCGCTAATATAACTTATACAACACATGTACTTGAGGTATACAATGCGTATATAATTTACACTTCGCTTATATAATTTATACAACGCGATTTCATTCACACAAATAGTTTAGATTCCTCACATTGGTTATTGCAGTGGTAAAAATCGTAGGAAGGTCGGAAAAATCCGCGGCTTCTTCTAGAATGTAGAGAGCCTCCTTGCGGTCACGGTGTCTCCTGTTTCATCGAATTTCGTTAAAGAAGGAAAAAGATATTATTTTTCAAAGTTTTGCAAAGCTTTATAGTGTAAAAACAGTTTAAAATTATATAAGCCGTTAGTTTTCAAACCTGCTCAAATCTAGGTTTGGATTTTTCTCTTGATTCGTTGCTCTATAGGATGATCAGACTGTTGGACGTCGTCGAGGGAGGGAAGAGCTTTCCGGCGCTTGTAGTTTGAGGGGGTGCGATGGCGAATCGAGGCGGCGGCGGCTCTGGGAAGGCGACGACTTCCTCGACGTCGTTCAGGCGAAGGAGCTGACGATAGGGGGCGGCGTTTGGTCGGATGTGGAGAGGAGGCGAAAGGCTGTCGACTGGTGGTGGTGGCGCGGCCTAGCGTCGCCTGTGGCGATCGGAAAAGGGAGGAGAAGCGTGGAGCAACGAGGATCGTCGGTTTCGTCTCTGGCGGCTAGGGTTTCGTGATTTTTTTTTTAAAGAAAATTTCCTATTGGCCAGAGCTTTATAGAAATTTTTAAATAGTGTTTTCGCAAATAGACTCCTTTTTAAACCCAACGACTTTCGCCCCTAGCTAAATACCCCCATTCCGGACACAATGGGATATGTTTCGTTAGCCATTTTGACTGTTACAGTCAGTTATTTTTCAAATTAAAATATAAAACATTCGATATTTAATTTAAACGTACCTTTCAATTTGCCAGGGCCACAAACTGAATCGAAAAATTCCAGAAAAATAAATCTAGCCTTGTTTTGACGATACGGTCCTAACAAAACCGGTTTCGTCGAATTCTGAACTCGTTTGCAAAACGACCATTTTTAGGTCGACCCATTTTAACAGAATTTGAGCAAACACATTATCTTTTGCCCCGCTCACATACTAGCTTCAAAAATTATGAAATTTGAAACTTAGCAATAATTTGGCATCCCGGACCCAACAAAAGTGGTTTCGTCGAATTCCGAGGTCGTATGCAAAATCTATATTTTCAAGGGCTATATATACTACATAGCGACCTTTCTGAAAATACATTTGGCCGTAACTTTTGATTTCCGTTATGAAATTTCGATTTTTCAGATTCGTTAGAAAGGTATTGATAAACAGATTTAAATATTTTCAGTTTTGTTAAAATCCGTTATATTTTCCACCCGGTATAGTCAGACAAAGTTTGTATTCAAAATTTCAAACTGCCATACCATACCAAATTCTATATTTTATTGAAATAGGCTATTTCAATTATTCAAATTCTTTGGTAATAACCTAATTTAAAAATTTTAAATTGGTTCACAATTTCCGGGTTATTACAATCTCCCCCACTTAAAACTTTTCGTCCTCGAAAAGGAAATGACAGCTAAGCAGGAAATAAAATGTAAATGCAAAGTATTGTAAAGGTACCTTGCACCGGAGTTAATCAGAGATGTCCACTCTGCATTTGGGATAGGCTTGTTTAATGCTTTCCTCAGTCTCCCAAGTACAGTCTCTAGGATCACTACTCCACTGCACTTTGACTAGATGAATCTTTTTCCTCCTTAGCTCCCTAGTTTCTTTGCCAACTATCTTCAATGGCTCTCTACTGAGTGCTAATTTTGGAGTTATGTCAATATCATGTTGCGCTGCTTCTTCCACAATAAGGTCGGGATCATGAACATGTTTTCCGAGTTGAGATACGTGGAACACATCATGTATACCAGGCAACCAATTAGGTAATGAAACCCTATATGCAAGAGTTCCAATCTGTTCAAGTATAGGAAAGGGACCAATAAATCTCGGTGCCAACTTCCCAGTCTTGCCAAATCTGATTACCCCTCTCATTGGAGAAACTCTTAAATAAACATAATCGCCAACGACAAACGATATATCCCTTCTTCTCGCATCAGCATAACTTTTCTATCGGCTCTGTGCGGTTTTTAATCGCTTCTTAATGAAATTGACTTTATCTGATGCTTCTCGAATCATATCGGGCCCTAGCACAAGTCTGTTTCCAGGTTTTACCCAACATGCGGGAGATCTGCACGGTCTACCGTATAATGCTTCAAATGGAGACATTCCCAAACTTTCTTGATAGCTATTGTTGTAAGAGAATTCTGCTAAATGTAAGTGATCTTCCCATGAGCCTCCAAAATCGATAACGCAAGCCCGCAACAAATCTTCTAAAATTCTATTCACCCGCTCAGTTTGGCCATCTGTCTGAGGGTGATAAGCGGTGCTTAGATTCAATTTGGTTCCCAACTCTTCCTGGAATGCTTCCCAGAATTTTCTAGTAAATAGGGGATCTCTATCGCTGACTATATTGAGCGGCACTCCATGTAGTTTAACTATTTCTTTGAAGTAAATCTGCGCTAGACTTTGAGCCGTTCTATTGGATCGGACAGGTATAAAATGGGCAGTCTTCGTGAAGCGATCTACGATTACCCATATACTGTCGTTTCCTTTTCTAGTTCGAGGCAAGCCATCGATGAAATCCATCGAGATTTGTTCCCACTTCCATCCTGGAATTTCTAAGGGTTGTAATAATCCAGCCAATTTCTGCTGATCACTCTTAACTAGCTGACAAGTGGGGCATCTACTAACATATAATGAGATATCTCTTTTCATCGCCTTCCACCAGAAGGTGCACTTGATATCGTTATACATTTTGCTCACACCGGGATGGATACTTAATTTGGATTTGTGGCATTCATCAAGTATTTCTCTTTTTAGCTCGGAGATGTCGGGAACACAAATTCTTCCTTTTAATCTCAAAACCCCCCCACTATCCACTTGGAAGCTGGAGTCTATGCCTTCATTGATTCTTTTGATCATTACTTTTACAAAATTATCCTCCTTTTGAAGGGTCGAGATCCTGTCTATTAATGAAGACGTAATGATAAAACTGGCAATGATTTCATTCTTTCTGCTGAGCGCATCTGCTACAACATTGGCTTTCCCCGGAGTGTATAGGATTTCAAAATCGTATGCTACAAGGAATTCTAACCAACGCTGTTGTCTCAAGTTTAGATCTTTCTGGGTGAACAGGTATTTCAAGGATTGATGATCGGTAAATAGTTCGAACTTCTCGCCCAGTAAATAATGCCTCCAAATTCTTAAAGCGAACACGATAGCTAATAACTCAAGATCATTAGTTGCATAGTTTCTTTCATGCGGCTTTAGTTGACGGCTGGCATAAGCGATCACTTGGCCTTTTTGCATTAGCACTGCGCCTAGCCCTCTAATAGAAGCATCTGTCCATATAGTCAAGTCTTGGTTGCCTTCTATTATTGTCAATACTGGAGCGGTTGTCAATTTCAGTTTTAGCTCCTGGAAAGCTTCTTCACATTCGGGTGTCCATTTGAATTTCTCATGCTTCTTTGTAAATGTTGTCAAAACTCCTGATATCTTTGAAAAATCCTGAACGAATTTCCGATAGTAACTAGCCAATCCAAGGAAACTCCTAACTTCTGTGGGCGTAGTAGGTTGTTTCCAGTTCTGAATCGCTGTAATTTTGCTTGGGTCTACAGCAATTCCTTCTTTTGATACGACATGGCCTAGGAATTTAACTTCATCCTACTAGAAGACACACTTAGAAAATTTAGCTTTTAAGACATTTCTCCTTAGAATTTTCAACACTTGATCCAAATGTTTTGCATGTTCGTCTTCCGTCTTAGAGTAGATTAAAATGTCATCGATGAAGACTAGAACAAATTTATTCAATACACCACGGAACACTCTGTTCATAAGATCGACGAAGTATGCCGGAGCGTTACACAAGCCGAACGGCATTACTAACCATTCGTAGAATAAATCAAGACCCCTGAAGGCTGTCAAAGGAACACAGTCTTCGGATATACGTAATTGGTGAAAACCTGTAGCTAGGTCCATTCTGGAGAATACTGTTGCTCCATTTAATTGATCTAACAGATCATCTATTCGGGGCAAAGGATATTTGTTCTTCAGTGTCTGCTTATTGAGATCTCGGTAATCAACGCAAAGTCTTAGAGTACCGTCTGATTTCGGGACAAACACTACTGCGGCTCCCCAAGCTGAAAAGCTCGGTCTGATTAGACCTTTCCAAAGCAATTCTCGGGTTTGACTACTTAACTCTTCCTTTTCTTTCGGGTCCATTCTTCTAATTGGATGTACTACTGGTCGGGCGTTAGGAATTAGATCTATCCTAAATTCAATTTCTCTTTGCGGCGGTAAGTTATCTACTTCTTCAAACACATCCGCATAGTTTTTAACGACTGGTATCTTTTCTATCGAAGGGGGAGTAATTTCTAAAGAAGACCAAAATTCTGTTCTATTAATTTCTGAGCCATGACATGGTATATATATAGGTCCAAGCTTCGTTTCGACTTTAACGATTCTTTCGGCACATCTAACTTCAGCCTTATATTTGGTTAACCATTCCAAACCGAGAATAACATCGAATTCCGATAAATCCATAACAATTAAGTGGATGGGGAACTTGTAACATGAAAAAGAGATAGGCACTCTGCAGTATAAACTGAGACTAACAGAACCTCCTATCGGGTTTTGAACTTTAATTGGTTCTTTTAGAATTCTTTGTTTCAATTTTAACTTATGAACAATGTTACCAGAAATGAAGCTACGTGATGCACCAGTATCAAAAAGTACAGAAACATGAATATTTTTAATGGTAAGGGTACCTCCCAAGACATCGGGTTTACCTGATCCATCGGTGGTAGCTGGCGGGGTCTTCCCGTCATAGACATGGGCCACTTGAGCATTCTGCTTCAGAGGACAATTCCTGCTATAGTGCCCCTTCTTATGGCAGTTGTAGCATTCGGCTGAGCCATTTGCCTTTGGTTTCCTCGGAGCTTTGCATACATTAGAAAAGTGACCTGGCTTCCCGCAGTTGTAGCAATTTCCTTTCGGGATCTTTGCAGGTTTCTGAGTAGCGGCCGCGGTAATGCTAGATTCGGGTTGATCTGTTGAAGCCTTGCGCTTATTTCCAGCTTGGCTTTTGGCGCGGTCTTGGCTAGCGTGCCTCTCATCCATGTCTTCGTAATTGCAAGCCATCTCTACCAGTTCTGAAAAGGAGAGTTTGATGTTGCTCATAGCTCTATCGTGGTACTTGCGCTTCAGCCCAAATATGAATCTCTTGTTCTTTGCTTCGTTAGTCGTAATCAGCTCTGGAGCATAGCGCGACAATTGGGTGAACTTATTTAGATAATCCTGAATAGAGAGATCTCCTTGCTGGAGATTAGCAAACTGCTCTCGCATCCTCTCGAGAGCCTGTTCAGGTACAAACTTCTCATTGAACATAGCTTTGAATTGTTCCCAAGTCCTGACAGTACCAGCTGCATCCTCTGAGGTAATGGCATCCCACCACAGCTCCGCTTCCTCTTGCAGGAGCCAAATGCCAAGTCGGCCTTTGTTGTTGGTTCTCATACCCATGCCTTCAAAGATTTTCTCACAGGTTTTCAGCCAAGCTATAGCCTCGGTCATGGTGCCAGTGCCAGTAAAAGGTTTTCCCCCAAGATTTCTGTACCTCTTTGCTTCTTTATCTAGCTCAAAGTCCTCTGGTGCTGGTGGCTGAACAATAGGGCCTTCCACTACTACGGGGATATTCCCCCGTCCTCCTGCTGCATCTCCTCGGCCTCCACGGCCTCCTCTAGCTGCTACTGCTCGTGTATCCATCTAAGAGAATACTGTATAAGCAAGAAAAGAGTCAAGCTCACAGATTTGATAATTTTGATAAATGATAAAGCAGGGGAATACAAGGAAAGATAATGATGATGTACTGATCAAATTGTTTTGCTAATCTGCTTAGCTCATTCTAGGACATTGCTAATCCTATCTCTAATGAGCTACTCGCATTAGAACACTACTGATTCTATTCTGACGAGGTGTTTAATGTGTTAGATCCCGGAACTAAGGTTAACCAAAGCTCTGATACCAACTGTGACGATCCCAAAATCCGAGGGGCGGTAATAAGGATAATCATTAGGAAATAACACATAAATCATCATAGCAAAGTACAGATAATAGCAGAAACAATAAATAAAATAATTTTACATGGATATGACAGCGGAATCACAACATGTAGGAATATCAGAATAGCATAACGTGGGATATAACTTAGTAAATACAAAGGAAAGTGATCAGTCATCATCGCCAGAGGCGGAATACATACATGCAGTGAGACATAATAAGGGTATCAGTCTACATCGCCGAAGGCGGAATACATATACATATAGTGAGAAATACGGAAAGTAAATCAGTCTGCATCGCCAGTGGCGGAATCATAATGTAAGTATAGTAATGGCGGAAAATGTCAAAGTCGTCTCTGTGAAATCAGCCTCGCCATGAGCCAAAAATGCACTCTATGCAGCAGTGCAGAGCCAAAAACAACCTGTCACCTGTGTACTAGGCTGCCCATGTGAAAATAAGGGCACCCGCGTTTGCAAAGTGAAACAAACAACGAGTCAGTCATGGGGACTGGTATGAGGAATCTATTCAACAGTTAAACAACAGTAATAGCAAATCATAGGACCACGCCACTTTCGCGGAACGGGTTTACTCCAGTGATTGCTAGTGCATTTAAAACAAAGTAAATTCTTTTAAAACAACGCAATGCCTTTAGAAAGAATGAAGCCATTATAAGACTCAGGTCCCATCACACAATGCAACGCAAGCCGGAGGATAGAGTTTTACCTTATAATAGCCAAATATGCTTGATACGTATAAAGCAAAATCATTTGATATTATTACTAGTGCATATATGTTTCAAAAACGAATAGCATCATAAATATCAATCATAGGTGGCATAAGTGCCCCATACCACTATGTCGCCATACTAGTTCTACAATCAAGTCCGTTATTTCGTATTGGAAGTTGGATTTCCGTCATGAGTCGAGGCAAGGGGCAAGCTCCTCTCCGCTTCGAGACATTCTAGCAAATGCCTCGGGACTACGCACTCTGGGTAACCCCTGGATGCGGCTGGGCCGGTCCTCACTTACGTTAGAGGATTAATTATGCCTGAACACACGTTTCCCGGTCCTTACAGACCTATAATCGAGGCGCCTCGCATTCCAACAACCACAAAGGTGAAAAGTATATATATATATATGTCAGGGCTGGTAAGTGACTGACACCACCATAGCTAGAAAGAAACGTCGTGCTCTCCCAGCGGTCCGTATCCCGTTTTTAACTCATACCGGGGTGTGAGGTTCGCGAATCTACAAAATACACAAAGCTAGGCTACGTAGACCTTGCTTTGATCATCATCCACAAGACTTTGCTTTGCAATAGAAGCCTTGATCACAGCATCTTGGCATGCCATATAGGCAGTCCACTCCATACGATTGATTTCCATCGATATATAACCCCTGAGCTCGTACGTCTCAGAGAAGGGCGTTAAGCAAAAGAATAAATTCTCCGCCGCCAAACTGATATATATTTAACAGAGATCAATCAGTATAGAACAAAATCCAATGTCAGACACACAGTCCATTTACAAGTCCGTCCTGGGTCTGAACGAAACCGGAGGCGTCAATTCCTCGCAAATCCGTACAATCAACACATACGTTCAGACGGTTACTACTTCCGTCCCTTTCCGGTAGCTACTCCAGTTAGGAACCTCAGTAGCGCCCATCCAACCGATACGAAGATCGTCGGTCTTGAATCGTCTTTGCATTTTCCAATTCGAATCACTCGATAAATTATTTGAAATGAGGGTTAGCTCGGCCTTTTCAAATAATTCACGTCATTAGGATTTAAATCGATTCATTTTATGGTTATATTATTCGACATCCATCTTTCGGTTCTTTAGTGTTATTTTCATGTCATACACATACAACCATCAAATATCAAACAATTCAAGCTCATTTGGTTTATTCTCAATCAATATTGCTTATAATATTTTATAACGATTCTTCGCCATTTTTATTTATTTAAAAATGGCCATATTTAATTAAACGACGTTTCAGGTCGTGCCGTGGTACTGGCCCTGTTTTTCCCTCAATTTGTTTTACACATATCGAAAAATCTAACCGTTGGTTTTGTAGAAAGTCTATATCAGTGGGAAGATATTCCCAAAGCGAACCCAACGGTTCCAGTTTCGTGAGAATTCGACGGTCGGATCTTCCACACTAGTCGTTTGAAGTTACGGTTTTAAAATTCGAACTGCAGCGTCGTTATTCGATTTAATTTAATTATATTTATATTTATATATAAATATAAACGATTCTGTCTCTGTTTTTCTTCAGATTTAATTAAACATTCCGGACAATCCAACCGTTGGATTTTTACAAGGTTGGTTCCGTTGGAAAGATATTTCCAAGGCGAGCCCAGCGGTTGCGGTTTCGGGAAAATCCGATGGTCGGATTTCTCGTACTAATCGTTTCAAATTACGATTCCAAAACGCGAACTGTGCGGCCTCTATTCCTTTTAATTATATTTATATTTATATATATAAATATAGTTCATTCTATAGTTTCAACTATAGTTCATTTTATATTTTCAACTTCGTTTTCACTTCAAATATTTCACTAACGCCTTAATATTTCGAAAAATTTCGCCATAACCTCCTTTGTACGGGGAGGGGTTTGGAAATTTATTGGGCCGCATTAGGTACCCAATAAATCCTAAAAAGCATTCACATATTTATAGTGATATATTTTGGTGTTTACGGGGGAGCATGTATTGATAATCACTCCAGAGAATAAATTCCCATCACCCCGTTTCCGTGTGGAAATAAATAGTCCATGTGCCGTATCTAATAACTAGAGCGACGTGATTATTGTCAACTCCAGACCCGTGTGGGGTTTTTATTAATCTGGCAATTTATCGTTATAATTTATATAGTCCATATCAGTCATCAGTTCAACCTGTAGTACATAGTCATCGCCATACAAGCCTCTTGCTTATATGGTAAATCTTCCACCTCGTCACACAAGCTCCCATTGCTTATGTGGAATATGATGAAGTATGCCTATCGTCAAGAAGTATGCCATGTAGTGTAGTTCAAAATTAATTGTTACTATCCTATGGCATTATTTATTATTTCACACAGAAAAACCAGCACTCCGCATCCAATGGCATTCACAGGAGGTGATATATAAATAAAATTGCGCAGCCAACTCATCAAGGTTTACCTATTTGTCGGGCACGCAAATAATTCTTTACTCTACAGCTAATCCATTTTTTCCTGTTTAACACATGTATATATATGCAGAACAAAGCTAATAATAATATTTCTAGCAAACTATTATTTATTTCAACACATGTGTATTTTTAACTAAGCGTATACATGATAAAAGGAATATTTTTATTATCAAAAATATTTATTCGACACATGTGTATTTTTAACTAAGCATATACATGATAAAAGGAATATTTTTATCATCAAAAATATTTATTCGACACATGTGTATTTTTAACTCCTCATATTCACTATAAAAATATAGTTTTCATTGTCGATTCAATTTATTTTTAAAAGATGATAACATTCAACACATGAACTTCAACTCAACGAATGAATTGAAATTCAACACATGAATATTCTATATAGTTTGTATATATATATAAAAATGTGATTTTTATCGCTAAAGCCATTTCGTTAAATTCAAATAATATTCAACACATGAATTTCAACTCAACAAATGAATTGCAACTCAACACATGAATATTCTATATAGTTTGTATATATATATATATATATAAAAATGTGATTTTTATCGCTAAAGCCATTTGTTTAAATTCAAATAATATTCAACACATGAATTTCAACTCAACGAATGAATTGCAACTCAACACATGAATATTCTACATAGTTTGTATATATATATATATATAAAAATGTGATTTTTATCGCTAAAGCCATTTGTTTAAATTCAAATAATATTCAACACATGAATTTCAACTCAACGAATGAATTGCAACTCAACACATGAATATTCGATATAGTTTGTGTAATTTATTTCAACGAATGAAAATTATTCTAACACATAAATATTTCAGAAAATTTCGGCAGCATAACGACAGGGTAGTTAAAACCGGACCGTCCCTAGTACGGCTCCTCGCTCTACCTTAAAACCTCGCGGTTTTTGACAATGGGGATCATGCATCTAGTTCGCACGCAGGCGGCATGTTTTATTTTCAATTCCACAATCCTATTCTATTTTGTTTCAACCACAAGGGGGTATTTTTCAACCACAAAGGTATTTTTCAACCACAAAGGTATTTTTCAACCATAAAGGTATTTTTCAACCATAATATCAACCACAAACAATTATTTCCAACCATTCGTCATACCATATAATATCACGTCAAACACAAGCAATAAATATCGTCCATGGTCTGTGGACGAGGGGAGTATGTATATATATATATATATAATATAATAATTCACTTGTATTTCATCATAATTCAAAGCATATATGTTTCATACAACGCTTGTATAATTTATACATCGCTAATATAACTTATACAACACATGTACTTGAGGTATACAATGCGTATATAATTTACACTTCGCTTATATAATTTATACAACGCGATTTCATTCACACAAATAATTTAGATTCCTCACATTGGTTATTGCAGTGCTAAAAATCGTAGGAAGGTCAGAAAAATCCGTGGCTTCTTCTAGAATGTAGAGAGCCTCCTTGCGGTCACGGTGTCTCTTGTTTCATCGAATTTCGTTAAAGAATGAAAAAGATATTATTTTTCAAAGTTTTGCAACGCTTTATAGTGTAAAAATAGTTTAAAATTATATAAGCCGTTAGTTTTCAAACCTGCTCAAATCTAGGTTTGGATTTTTCTCTTGATTCGTTGCTCTATAGGATGATCAGACTGTTGGACGTCGTCGAGGGAGGGAAGAGCTTTCCGGCGCTGGTAGTTTGAGGGGGTGCGATGGCGAATCGAGGCGGCGGCGGCTCTGCGAAGGCGATGACTTCCTCGACGTCGTTCAGGCGAAGGAGCTGACGATAGGGGGCGGCGTTTGGTCGGATGTGGAGAGGAGGCGAAGGCCTGTCGACTGGTGATGGTGGCGCGGCCTAGCGTCGCCTGTGGCGATCGGAAAAGGGAGGAGAAGCGTGGAGCAACGAGGATCGTCGGCTTCGTCTCTGGCGGCTAGGGTTTCGTGATTTTTTTTTTTTAAAAAGAAAATTTCCTATTGGCCAGAGCTTTATAGAAATTTTTAAATAGTGTTTTTGCAAACAGACTCCTTTTTAAACCCAACGACTGTCGCCCTAGCCAAATACCCCCATTCCGGACACAATGGGATATGTTTTGTTGGCCATTTCGACTGTTACAGTCAGTTATTTTTCAAATTAAAATATAAAACATTCGATATTTAATTTAAACGTACCTTTCAATTTGCCAGGGCCACAAACTGAAACAAAAAATTCCAGAAAAATAAATCTAGCCTTGTTTTGACGATACGGTCCTAACAAAACCGGTTTCGTCGAATTCTGAGCTCGTTTGCAAAACGGCCATTTTTAGGTCGACCCATTTTAACAGAATTTGACCAAACACATTATCTTTTGCCCCGCTCACATACTAGCTTCAAAAATTATGAAATTTGAAACTTAGCAATAATTTGACATCCCGGACCCAACAAAAGTGGTTTCGTCGAATTCCGAGGTCGTATGCAAAATCTCAATTTTCAAGGGCTATATATACTATATAGCGACCTTTCTGAAAATTCATTTGGCCATAACTTTTGATTTCCGTAATGAAATTTCGATTTTTCAGATTCGTTAGAAAGGTATTGATAAACAGATTTAAATATTTTCAGTTTCGTTAAAATCCGTTATATTTTCCACCCGGTATAGTCAGACAAAGTTTGTATTCAAAATTTCAAACTGCCATACCATACCAAATTCTATATTTTATTGAAATAGGCTATTTCAATTATTCAAATTCTTTTGTAATAACCTAATTTAAAATTTTTAAATTGGTTCACAATTTCCGGGTTATTACACCAACAACTGACGATTTTAGGGTAATACCCCTGTTGCGAACACACTAGGATAGGTCACGAAGTCCAATTCGATCATCTGAAGGAGATTTTAATTTAAATCAATATAAATTAATTTCAGACAATTTATTCTCCTCGATAATAAATAAATATTATTATCGTTATAAATTCAAATAGAATTTCATATTAATTATTTGAACTGTTTTCAATTCAAATTAAAATTTGAATTCAACTAAATCCATTTTCGTATTCTGTTATTTAATATATTCGATTTTAAATCGAAATTGATTATTAAACTAATAACATAATATAAAATTCCATTTATATTATCCCCCCAATATTTAAATTAAATATTAAATATTCAAAAATTAACCCATAAGGATCCGGGTCATTACAATCTTCCCCACTTAAAATAATTTCGTCCTCGAAATTGCTAAGGTAGAAAAAGTGCTACAAACCCATTTATCTTGATACTCAACATTTCAAACTTCAATACGTAACTCTCTTTCGAATAAATCCCTATTCGATAACTCCTCCCTTCGAATAACTATATTCGATAATCTATCTTTCAAATAACTAGATTCGAAAACCTTTCTTCGAATAAACAATATTTGATTTACTCTATTCAATTTACTCTTATCAATTAACTCTATCTGATTTGCTCTTTTCACTTAACTCCTTCCGAATAAGCTATATTTGATAACTCCTTTAACTCTATTCGAATAAACTATATTTGATTAACTCCTTTAATTCTATTCGAATAAACTATATTCGATTAACTCCTTTAATTCTATTCGAATAACTAATATTTGATTTAACTCCTTTCGCTTGACTCTAGATCGCAGCGATTACAATGGTTACGCCTGATTCCCTCAGGAAACATCCGACCGCCCTAGGCTATCTGTAGCCCTGCAAATTACGCTAGCAGTCGTACGAAATGGCAACTTATCCTGAGTAACTATTTTTGACTAACTCTATCTCAATACTATATTCAATCAACTTTAATTGAATAACTATCATTCAATTAAATTCTAATTTGATTAATTATGTTCAATTAACTTTATCTGGTTAACTCTTTATTTGAATAACAAATATTCGATAAATTCTAATTGAATAACAAATATTCAATTAACTCTACGGATTAACCCTAACTGATTAACTCTAACTGGTTAATTCTACTCTAATCGATTTATCCTAACTCTAATCGATTATTTCTAACTCTAATTGATTATTTCTAACTCTAATCGACTTCTCCTATTCGAATAACTCCTATTGGAAAACGTTTATTCATTTATAAAGATTTACTTTTAGTAATGGTTCTTCACTTTATAAATGTTCTCTTTAATAGCGTTACTTCACTTACACAAGTGTTGTGTACCCCTTCTATTTAAAACTATCGGTGTTAAAAACCAATATCTCTTCTCTATATATTCCATTTATCGAATGATAAATATTTAATTTAATTTATAAACTGTTTATTTATAAATTAATCTTTTCTATCTATCTGTTAAAAATAGATTTCCATTTTCTATTCATCTTCTAAATATTCCTTTGATTAAATTCTATTTATTTAACAAATAAATATCTCATTTATAACATTCTATTTATTTAACAAATAAATATTTCCATTCTATCTATTTGTAAATGTTTTTCAAATATTTCCTCTTTCTATTTGTTTGCACATAACTTCCTTTGTATTTGTGTTACAAATATATTTCCTTTATATTTTTACAAATATATTTCCTTTATATTTTTTAAAATATATTTCCTTTATATTTTTACAAATATATTTCCTTTATACTCTTTTGGTTTGTTCCTTTATTCACACCCAATTCATATTTCATTCACATTGATTTTACTCAATTTATTCATTTCGATCCATTTAACTTACTTAAGTTAAATTTAATTTCAATCATTCAAATTCCCATTAACTAGTTGCTAATTAACCGTTTTGCCTATTTCACCCTTTTTATTTGAATATAACTTGTTCAAATATATGTCAACTTAATTATAAACTATTCTAATTATAATTTCAACTCGAGTTATATATTCGATTTCGAATATAAATTCTCAATCTCTTTCACTTATCCAAAAACCCAATTTCGATTCAAATTTCTTTTAACTAATTATTCTCCAATTTAGTTAATTCTATTTAACCATTTAAAATATGATTTTTGTTTTAAAAATCATTTCACTTACTTCACTGGAGTTCATATTTATTTTATATCTCCAGTCTGGATTTTTCTAATGCCAATTCGGATTTTATTTCCTAAAAATCCTTTTATTTATTTAATTAAACCGTTATGATTTTATAATGGTTCTGGCGCTGCTTTTCTAAAAATTTGATTTTGACATAACTCAAAATCTATACGACGAAATCCAGATTTTTCTCTTTCATTAGAAAACTATTATCCAAACGGTCCCGACGATTCTTGTTTCAAAGAATTCCGACTTCAATTGAGTTCTGTATACTAAATTGAAGTTCGAATCGCCAATTTTCGAACTGCCGCACTACGGCTAGCTCGTTTTAATTATATTTATAAATATAAACGTTTTAACTTTGTTTATAATAAATATCAATCTCCATTCTGATATATTTTATATATGTATCAAATCCATTTCATAATATTCCCGATCTATTTCACTTCTAATATTCAAATCCTATATATTTACAATATTCAAATTCCATTTGAATCTCTTTATTCAAACTCTATATTTGAATTTCCTTCTATTCAATTTCTATTTGAATTTTCTTCTATTCAAATTCTATTTCAATTCCTTATCTTCAAATTCTATTTGAAATCCTTTATTCAAAACCCATTTCAAATCCCTTATTCAAATTCCATTTGAAATCCTTTATTTGATTTCTATTTAAATTCCTTTGTTCAATTTCTATTTGAAATCCTTTGAATTTAAATTCTATTTCAAACTCTATATTTTCTTGAATTCTAATATTCAACCTCCACTTTATATTCTCTTTGAAATTCTATTTAACCAAATTCCATTTGAATTTTAATATTCAAATCTCTATTTGACTTTTCTTTATTCAAATCCATTTGAATTCCTATGAATTCAAATTCCATTTCAATTTTTCTTATACAATTTCTATTTGAATTTGTCTTTATTCAAATCGTATTTCAATTTCTATGTTCAAATTCTATATTTGAATTCCCTTATATTTTACTTCTATTTGAAATCTGTATTCCAATTCCCATTTCACTTCCTTTGAAGTTATATAAATATATACATATATTTATATCTATCTCAAATTCAAAACATCTGAATTTTCAAACAACTTGTTTCTTTTCAAACAAATTTCCATCAAAAACTTTTCTAAGGCAGCAATTCATCACTTAGAAACTCGAAAATGAACACTGATGATGTTGCGACCATCATCAGAATTATTTCCCAGCTACTGAATGAGTTCAGTGCTTTATTTCTCTCAAACTCTATTTAGAAAAATATTTTCCAAACTCCCAGGATTTTAAATTCTGAATTCTGGTTGGAATTCAATTTTAATTCATCTCATTTGTATATCTTATTTCTATACAAATTCCACTTGGTTATATATAACTATTTCATTTCTTATAATCTTATTCGATTATAATCCTAATAATCAACTTAACTATTTAAAAACAATATCGTGTCCAATCTTCTGTTCAAGTGTTTATAAACTCCTATCGACATCGTGGCGTCCCACGATTCGACCAAAATTTATAATTCACTCAACAGACTAGTCAACACAATATAAAACAGTTTTTATATCAAATAACAAATACGCTCTCTCGTATATATATACACTCAACTCATTCTAGGATACTACTGATCCTATCTCTAATGAGCACATTCCAACAAGCCTAGGTATTCGCTCAACCTAAGCTCTGATACCAAGTGTAATGACCCAGATTTCCGTAACATCGGAGTTGACTGTATAAATCATACGTCCAACCCAAATATCACGAAAATACGGAACATTTTTTTTTAGAAGAAAGAGATAGAAGAAGAACATAAATGAAAACACAGAATCTCACATCGCAGCGGAACAAAATATAATATATTATATAACTTTTGAAATACAAAATCTCAACTGTATAACATACATTTATCAGAGTACAAAACTTACAACACAACGGAACAACACTATAACTAGATAACGCTGAAGCCTCCTGCTCCAAGCTCCTTTAGATATATCTGAAAAATCCTGAACTACTTGACTTCCCATACAAATTTAGGCACCCAAGAGTTTAGGTAGAACAAAACAAATAAACTCCGGGTCAGTAATGGGACTGGTATGAGTAAACAGTTTAAAACAGTTTCAGAAACTAAATGATATCTCATAAGACCACGCCGTATAACACGGAACGGGTTTTTCCCTTATGAGAATCCAAACACTTGACTTATCTTTATATCAAAACTCTTTTGATATTATAATAGTGTCTAAATCAAGTAAATAACAATCTAGTGGAACATTTTCATCTCACGTTCCACCTATATAATATACAATCAAAACCGCAAGCACGTATTGGGTATTTGGTTTTCCAACTATGACAAGGTATGGAACCACCTTCCGCTGGTATATCTCTAGAGGAGAATACACCGAGTTCAACAAGAACATCTTGCAACTCAGCCACACATGACCGACCACTCATTTCGCTTGAGTGTATCGAATGTATATCACCAACGATTGGGATCAGCAACCGTTTCTCGAATGGGACAGCATCGACAATAGATTTTTAGAAGTAAATGAAACTCTAGATCAGGTGATTATACACCCTAATAGGTGCGACCTACATAGCCATGCTGCTTGCCCGATTTGTGTCATTTACCGGTTGATGAGGCTAGAAGCTACGCTTTATCATCACACCAGATTCACTTCGAATGTCGCATCGTCAAATCCATCAAATCACCGATTGACGTCCTCAAAAATACATTACGTGTTAGCTAAAAGAAGTTTCCTTCTCCGCTTCCACTCTTGGTACGGTTGAAGAAATCAATGTACGTGACCATTCTGGAAATACTCTGTCAGACATTCATCCATACAAGTCACCCAGGAACAGGATGAACCGAAGGTACTATTTCTATTAGTAGAAAAAGTCCTTGTACTCTACTCCGTCTTCGATTATCTTTATATAATCTGATTCGCACGCTACTGCCAATACGGAGTGGTTCTTCGGATAATAATCCAACCGGTCTCTCCATATTGACAACGATGGTCAAAACTTCGATAGTCTTTGATTTAACTATCGAATAAAAACAAGTGTTTCGATAGTCGATGATTTAACTATCGAATAAAACAAGTGTTCATCCAAACATCCAACAATCACTGAGCCTTTAATTAATATTACATTAATTAAATCTCTTCTCTATTTCTTTATCAATATTTGTTAAACAAATATTTTCATATATCGCCTCCTTTATTTCCTAACTTTAGAAATATTTATTATTCTATTTCCAAGGTTACATTTATTCGGGTTAAACCGGATGTTGTGTAACACATCGGTACGACAACCCAAATACTATACTCAACTAACTCTCATTCAACATTGATCTTCGAGCCTGAAATCTTACTGTTTATCTGTTAATAATGAAATCAATCAAGTTGGGGTATAACTACCTCTCAGACCTTGACTGAATAACATTTATAACGTCAAAACAGATATGACTACTTACTCGAATAATCAATAACATACAACTACTTCTTCACCTTTAAACACGTATACACTTTCCCTTTCTATTCTATTTCTATGTTCGTTTTCTTATCGACTTCTATATATTTTGATATGTTAATTTCTAACTATCAAATTATCTTAAAAATATTCTATCTCCTTAAATTCCCGGAAAAATTCGCCATAACCTCCTTTGTACCTGGCGCATCGGGAAAATCCCCAAACTGCCACACAGGCTTCTCTAATCAAAAAGAAAAAGGAAAAGCCAAGCGGCTTGCCGATACGGCGCATAAAATCTCATATATGAATTAAATATGTACCTTTTTGTCGGGCATTCTATTTATATACCTTCTAACACTTTTTCCCATACCTGTCTCCTGTATATTTCTGCCTGTCCAATCTATTTTAACTATACCAATCTTTTAACTAAATTTGTTAACTAAATTTGTTAATTTACTCCTTAGTCTATTTCACTTTCATATTTGAACATGACATGTTCAAATATAATTTAACTTGCATAATAACCAATTCTAATTATACTCATACTCTCGTTTCCTTATCGACTTCTCTATTCAAATTCCAATTCAATTCTATTTGAATTCTCTTTATTTAACTTCATTTGAATTCTATTTTCAAATTCTATAGTTTAAAGTCCATTTGAATTCTATTTTCAAATTCTATAGTTTAAAGTCCATTTGAATTCTATTTTCAAATTTTATAGTTTAAAGTCCATTTGAATTCTATATTCAAAGTCTATTTGAATTATCTTTATTTAACTTCATTTGAATTCTATTTTCAAATTCTATAGTTTAAAGTCCATTTGAATTCTATTTTCAAATTCTATAGTTTAAAGTCCATTTGAATTCTATTTTCAAATTCTATATTCAAATCTATTTGAATTCTCTTTTCAAATTCTATATTCAAATCTATTTGAATTCTCTTTTCAAATTCTATATTCAAATCTATTTGAATATCTTTGCATTTCTTTATAAACAACGTTTATAAATTTGATTCAAAACCCACCTTTTTATTTATAAACCAAGTTTATAAATTCCATTCAAATCCCATCTTTTCATTTATAAACAAAGTTTATAAATTTGATTCAAAACCCACCTTTTCATTTATAAACAAAGTTTATAAATTCCATACTTGTTTTATTTATTCAAACAAGTTAATATTTCCCTTAGTTCATTAAAAATTCAAATTCTATTTATAAAAATAGAATTCCCTTTTCAAATCTCAAATACCCTTTTCGATATTTTTTTTATAAATCAATATTCATGCCCAAGTGATATTTTAAACAATCAAATCAACCAATTTTCAATCATTTGATTTTTAACACATCATATATGAATATATATGAAATCAAACAAACAACAACATATAATATATTTTTGAGGAATCCAGTTGGATTCCTCCAACCTGTTTTCCTGCATCCACAGACGTTAGTCAACATAGTAATACCCATCCTGCTTCGAGGCAGAATATCGCGGTATGGAAGGTCATCAACTAATCATAGCGTGGGGCGTATAGGGTAATCATCCGCTAATGAAACCGCGGGCATCCGCTAATGATACTGCGGGAATCCAACCAATCATCAACCCAATATATATATACCCTAAATAACTAATATATATTTTAAAACAATCAAACAGCATTCAAACAAGCACAGACAATTATTTTTAACTATATAAAAATAATTTAATAAAAAGTGAGATTTACTCGCCGATGATTTTTTATCTGCGATCCATTCTGATTTTCAATCTGTATCGTTGTAGCTACGAAACTCGAGTTGAATCCGTCTTGTACCTATGGTTATTTAATTTTTTTAAAAATGACTAAGTTATTATTTATTTACATTAATTAATAAAGTAAATAAATAAACCATCTAAGTGTTTTAAAACTTTGGAAAAATAAATGTATACCTTAATTCATATTCAAACGACTATTCAACAATTTATACCTTTACTAACTAATTTCTTTTATTAATCTAATTTCTATTTAAATATATAATTATATAAACTAGTTTACTTAATAAGTTACAAATTTTATAATAAATTTCTGGATTATCAAATATCCGAAATTACCTTAATTACTTAATGATTTTGCAAATCCTCTTCTTCTTGGCATTTCATCGAACGCTTGATGTTCATCACTGGTGCTTCGTCATTTCTGCATCTGCACCCATACTGACCAACTGCAGACCCTCCTGCAACCAACAGGCCTTGCCGCTTCAACCTTTACTCCACCATCTCGATCACTGCCTGATCTGCTCTGCCCATTCATCACCTCCAAGATCTGTACATCGCTTGACCATATACATCGTGAGTTTCCCAAAACACTTGGATATAGAAAACCGTAACTTCCTGCTAGTGCGACTAATTTCCCAGACCCGTTCACAGCTTTATCTCCAGGAAATCCGAACTCCATCATTGTCTTACATCTGCCTGTCGCGACCCCTCTTTGCTACCGGAATCTCCTTCGATTTCATCTACTATTGGGTTCTCAAAGGACAAGGTGTCTAATTCCTTTTGGTTTCGAGATTGAGGAAAGGGGCGTCGGAAGTTCTTATTCGATTTTTACAGAACGAGGTAGTACGGGTTTTGATTTGAGGAATTTAGAAGAAAGGCATAGCCTGGAGGAGCGTCGGCTATGAGAAAAAGGATCGCCATTTATTTGAAAGCTTTGATTTTAACATCTCGATTCATTTTATAGATGTATATATATAAGGACGGATCCGAATCCCTTCACTGGAAATGAATGAAGACAACGAGGCCATTTAAATTTCTTGCTTTTGTTTTGTTCAGAACCAATTTAAACGAGAGGTTAAAATAGAAGAAGGGGAAAAAGACATCGTGTTTTACTTATAGACGAGGAATACGTCGGTTTGGAGGAATTATATTATTTTATTTATTCTATTTATAATTAAATTAAACTGGTATCCTTTAATTTAAAATACCCATGGTGCCAAACTCCTTTCTGAACCCAACAACTGACGATTTTAGGGTAATACCCCTGTTGCGAACACACTGGGATAGGTCACGAAGTCCAATTCGATCATCTGAAGGAGATATTAATTTAAATCAATATAAATTAATTTCAGACAATTTATTCTCCTCGATAATAAATAAATATTATTATTGTTATAAATTCAAATAGAATTTCATATTAATTATTTGAACTGTTTTCGATTAAAATTAAAATTTGAATTCAACTAAATCCATTTTCGTATTCTGTTATTTAATATATTCGATTTTAAATCGAAATTGATTATTAAACTAATAACATAATATAAAATTCCATTTATATTATCCCCCCAAAATTTAAATTAAATATTAAATATTCAAAAATTAACCCATAAGGATCCGGGTCATTACAGACCGGTTGGATTATTATCCAAAGAACCACTCTATATTGGCATAAGCGTTGCGAATCATATTTTCCAAAGATAATTGAAGACGGAGTAACGTGCAAGGGCTATTGTATAAGTCTTAGATAACAGTGCCTAAGATGGATTTACTGAATAGTGCCTTCGGTTTGTCCAGTCCCAGGACAACTTGTATGGACGAAGGTCTGACAGAGTATATCTGATAGATCACGTAAGTTGATCGTTTCAAACTTATTTATGTTGGTGGCGGAGGAATTCATTTCTCTTAGCTTTATACCCGTGGTATTTTTGGATAAGTCAAATTTGTGATTTGGCGGGTATGACGATGTGACATTCAAAGTGAATGAAGATTTGATATGAAAAAGATAAGTGTGGCTTCTAGCCTCACATCCGGTAATGACAGAAATCGGGCAGGCAGCATGGCTAAGTCGGTTGCACCGAAGTAGGGTGTATAATCACCTATCTAGAGAATATTCATTTGCTTCTTTAATCTATCAATGTTGTCCCATATATATATACGGGAACGGTTGCTGATCCCAACCATTGGTGATGTACATTCGATACACTCAAGCGAAATGAGTGGTCGGTCATGTGTGGCTGAGTTGCAAGATGTTCTTGTTGAACTCCAGTGTATCGTTCCTAGGGTACACTGATCGGAAGGTGATTCCATACCTTGTCATAGTTGGAAATCCATTACCCAATACGTGCTTGCGATTTTGATTGTATAATATTTATGTAGAACGTAAGATGAAAGCATTTCTGCTAGATTGATATCTATTTGTACTTAGACATTATTATAATATCAGAATGATATTGTTTGTCAAAGATGTTGGATTCTCATAAGGGAAAAACCCGTTCCGTATTCACGGTGTGGTCTTATGAGATATCATATACCTGTTCAACTGTTTTAAACTGTTTTACTCATACCAGTCCATGTTGCTTCACTGGTACGTCTGATAGGTGGTTCTCACTTTGCGGTTTGGTGGCGAACGGGAGACTATTACCCCTACAGATCCTATATTATAGCGGGTTGGTCGAGTCGAGAGGCTGGCCGTAAAGCATGGTGTCTGGGGTACCTTTGTATGCCATGGGGGGAGGATACTATTATTATTTCCGCTGTTGTTGTAAGTGTTGTACTCTACAATGTTATTGTATACATATACTATTTGTATTTCAAAGGTTATGTTATATTTTATTCGTTCCGCTGTGAGATTCGTGTTTACTCTAATGATGGTGTTCTTCTTCTTCTATTCTATTAGTTCTATCTTATCTATCCTCACCTTCTATCTTCTTTCTATTAATTTCTTGAATTTCCAGTACAATTTGGGGTTGGACTTGTGTTATTTGGTCAGCTCAAATTGAACCGGATTTTCGGGTCATTACAGTTGGTATCAGAGCTTAAGTTAAGAATTACCTTGGCTCTGTGGCGTGACTCGGTAGAGATAGGGTAAGTAACACACTAGATTGAGTTTGAGTGTATATATACGAGTGCGTATTTGTATTTGATATAAAAATGGTTTTATATTGTGGGGATTCATCGGTTGAGTTGTTTATGAGTTCTGGTCGATTAGTTTGATCCACTGTATCGGTAGGAGTTTAAAAACACTCGAATACGATGGCTCGACATGATATACTTTAAAAAGAGGGTAAATGAAAATAATTTTACCCCGAAGTATATGTTGATATAGAGAAAACATATATTGGAATTATAGTATATATGTTGGATATATTGGTTGTAATTATAATCGAGTAAGATTATAAAGTGAAATGGTTATATATAACCAATCAGAATTCATATAAGTGAAATACGTGAAATAAGATGGATTAAATCTGAATTTAAAATAAGGAAATTTTAAGTTCTTGGGAAATTTTGAAAATGTTTTTCAATTTGAAATAAATATAGTATTGAACTTACCTTGATGACTGGAAAATAATTCCGAGGATGGATCGATACATCGCCGGTGTGATTTTCAAGTTTCTAAGTGACGGATTACTACCAAAGGTTTTGTTTTCAATTTGTTTTGAGAAAACAAGTTGTTTAGAAATTCAAAGGTTTTGAATTGTTGTTATGATTTAAAATTGATTTGAAATAAACCCAGGAATTTTAAATTCTGGAATTAAAGTTTAACTAATGAAGTTAAATAGAATGAGATAGTAGAAGTGAATGAGAAATTTGAATTTAACTTGAACTAAGTTAAATTAAAAATGGGTTGGATTATAGAATAATATGAATGAAATTAAGTTGATAAACTAAGAGTTGAAATTGGATATTGGAGTTTGAATGAAATTCGACTTCGATATAAGCGAATGGTTGTGTTAAAGATAAATTGATTTGAGATCAAGTTGGAATGACATTGGTTTATGTTGAATTGGTAACAGATGCAAAGGACATAGTGATATGCCCGACAAAAAGGTACAAGTTTATATTTGATATAAGCATGAGATTTATGAGCCGAATTGGCAAGCTGCTTGGCTGTTTGATTTTCTTTTGGGTTGGAGAAGGCCTAGAGAGGTGAGTTGGAGTTTTACCGATAGGGCTGTACAAAGGAGGTTATGGCGAAATTTTCCGAAAATTTAAAGTGTTAGAAAATTTTCAGAATTTTTGAAAATTTTAGTTAGTCGGAATGAATAAATATTTTAGTCGATATTAATCGGTTCAGTTGAAATCAGAAATAAAGGGTAAACAAATCTTAGGAATTCCAATAGATAGGGTCGTCTTCTAGCTTTAGCAATTTCGAGGACGAAATTATTTTAAGTGGGGAAGATTGTAATGACCCGCATTGTCAGAGGTATTATAATTAATTTATTTAATTATATAAATAGTGATATAGGGAATTAAATCATCGTTTAATAAAATAATATGGAATATTTAATTAAATTAATTAATAGAATAATATATTTAATTCAGCAATAATAAAAAATATTGGAAATCACAATATTCTGTGAACGGGGTCATCCCTAGGATTTAGTACAGCTTAGAGTTGAATTATATTGACGAATATATTCAATCGACGTCAGTTTGAACGTAGAATTATAATATAATTAAAATAGAGCGCGTAACGACGCGGCAGTTCGCTATTTGGCGATTTGAACTTCAACTGAATATACAGAGTTCGTTTTAAATCGGATTTCTGTGAAACAAGAAACGTGTGGAGCTGGTGGAGTATATTTTTCTAGTGGAAGAGAAAAATTGGGATTTCGTCGTGTAGATTTTTATTTACGTCCAAATCAAATTTTAGAAAAGTCGCTGTGGAATTCCTTTATAATTTATAAAGGAATTATTTATATTTTAAAAAGAAATTTCAATATAAATCGAATATCGGGTTGACCCAGACTTGAGATATCGAGTTATAAATCGCAGTAGAGCTGTATGGTATTCCACTGTGAATATATACGATAATATAAAATTATTAATATTTTATTTAATTTGATTTAAATATATTTATATATTTAAATGGGTCATTCAGAGCGTTAAAAATAGCCACTTTTGCAAACGACCTCAGAATTCGACGAAACTAATTTTGTTGGATCCGCAACATCAAATTATTGTTAGATGTGAAGTTTCGTGATTTTTAGAGTCAATATGTGGCCGTACGGATTTTTAGAGTGAAAAACAATCGATATTCTGACGGTTAAAAATACGCTGTGTGAGCATACGAAGTCGGAATTCGACGAAACCAGTTTCGTTGGGACCGTAATGTCGAACTATAGCTGCATGTCCAGTTTCATGATTTTTGGGTATCGTGTGCGATCACATGGATTTTTAGAAGGCAAATGAAATAGCATGACAATATAAAGTAATATAAAAATATTTAAAAACCTTCCCCATAAATACACATCACCTTAACCCTTAAAACCTAATTCCCATTCTCTCAAAGTCAAACATTTCATTTTTCCGCCGTTGTTCTCCTTACAGCGAAAATAATGGTAAGACAAATAAAATCAAAAGAAATTCAAAGAAATTTCCTTAAATCGTATAGCGTATATATATGAGTTTGTGTCGATGTATACTTCGATCTCATACCCCTTTTCTGTCGTTCGATGTTCCTTTTGAAGGTTCGACTTCTCGACAGTGAGAGCTAGGGTTCGTTTGGTTGGGATTTGAGGTACTTCGAGTGCGAGAGTGAGGTTGATTTTGAACTTGGGTTGATGAGTGGTGTCTGTTCATGAGTTTTGAGGTGATTCCGTGATGTTTATGGCTATCGATCATGTACAGGAAAGGGGAAAAAGTGCGACGTCGGATTCTCCTAGGTAGTTGCGAACTGGAAGTGAAGGGTATGAGTTTGTAGGGGATTCGAAGGAGATTTGAATGGGCATTTTAGTTTTGATTTTTGGTGAAGGATTTGATGAGGGATTGGTGCTGGAAGATGTCAAATGTGAAGGAGTATATCTGGAGAGGTCACGGCATAAACAATTTGGGGAAGAAGATATTTTCGTTGCTGGGTTTTTGGTTGAAAGGGTAGTGGGCCGGGTGGATCAAATGGGTAAAGGCCCGTTTATTTAAAAATGTTAGTTAAGTTTATTATAAAATATACATGAATTTGTAAATATGATAACATCCTCATATGAAATCAGAATCACGAACTGTCAGTCACATTGAAATCATAGGGACGGACACTACCCAATGGAACTGACTGGGAATGGAGTGGAGCTCGTCTGAATTTATGGCAAAATAAATTGTTTGATTCAAATCAAACAACAGTTTATCGTTCTTTAACGATGAACTGCCAAAGTTAGTAAAACTCACCATCTCTGAACAGTTATATTTTTATAACGTATTTTTAGAACTGTTATTCATCTGTTGATTGTTGTGTGTTGATTTGGTTGATTGAACTGCTAGTCAGTTAGTTGAATTTCTATATTGTTTCTGTTTAATAGAATATATCATATGGAACTGAAAGTGATGTTATCTATATTGTTTAACATCTGTGATGCAGGGAAACAGTTTGGAGGAATCCAACTGGATTCCTCAACATTTATTTTACTATGATTTATATATTGTGATATATAAGGTGATATATAATCTGACGTTGATTTTGTGTGTTTGGACGATATTTATCGTTGTTATATGGTGTGTTAAATATCATAAGAAATACCAGAATGTGGACAAAGGATTTTCAAAGTATATTTTGAAATAAATTTATTTATATAAAATCAATGGATTATATATATATATATATATATATAAATAAAAGGATTTTTGTAAACGGAATATAATTGGTAAATCAAATATAGGAGAAATATATTTGTAAATCATATAGAGAGGGAAATATTTGTAAAACAAATATAGAAGGAAATATTTGTCAAACAAATAAGAAGAGAAATATTTGTAAACCATTTACAAATAAAATAGAATTATAAAGGAAATATTTGTAAAACATTTACAAATAGATTAAAAGGGATTATTTATTTATTCAGGGAATAAATAGAATTAGAATAAAGGAAATATTTATTTAGAAAATAAATATGATACTATAAAAGGAGTTAGAATTAATCAGTTAGAGTTAAAGGAGTAAATTGAATATAGTTTATTTGAAAGGAGTTAATCAGTTAGAGGTAACCAGTTAGAGATAATCAAATAGAGTTAATCGATCAGAGTTAAAAATATAAAGTTAAGCAAAATTAGAAATTGACTAGAATTAGTAAGTTGAATGGGTTCCTGAGTATCGATCTGATGTTGGTTTCGGCCTTCGGGGTTTATACTTGGGAAGTTGTTCTCTTATTAGTTTACAGTTAGAGTCTGATAGTGGTGGAATGGTAGTGATTGATGATTGATCGATGTTATTTCCAATTGGAAATAATATCGTTGTTTGCACACTTGTTTTTCTTTGATAGTTAACTCACAGACTATCGAAGTTTCAACCATTTTAACGTTGTTAATATGGAGAGATTGGTTGGATTATTATCCAAAGAACCACTCTGTATTGGCATAAGTGTTGCGAATCATATTTGCCAAAGATAATTGAAGACGGAGTAACGTGCAAGGGCTATTGTATAAGTCTTAGATAACAATGCCTAAGATGGATTTACAGAATAGTGCCTTCGGTTTGTCCGGTCCCAGGACAACTTGTATGGACGAAGGTCTGACAGAGTATATCTGATAGATCACGTAAGTTGATCGTTTCAAACGTATTTATGTTGGTGGTGGAGGAATTTGTTTCTCTTAGCTTTATACCCGTGGTATTTTTGGATAAGTCAAATTTGTGATTTGGCGGGTATGACGATGTGACATTCAAAGTGAATGAAGATTTGATATGAAAAAGATAAGCGTGTCTTCTAGCCTCACATCCGGTAATGACAGAAATCGGGCAGGCAACATGGCTAAGTCGGTCGCACCAAAGTAGGGTGTATAATCACCTATCTAGAGAATATTCATTTGCTTCTTTAATCTATCAATACTGTCCCATATATATATACGGGAACGGTTTCTGATCCCAACCATTGGTGATGTACATTCGATACACTCAAGCAAAATGAGTGGTCGGTCATGTGTGGCTGAGTTGCAAGATGTTCTTGTTGAACTCCAGTGTATCGTTCCTAGAGTACACTGATCGGAAGGTGATTCCATACCTTGTCATAGATGGAAATCCATTACCCAATACGTGCTTGCGATTTTGATTGTATAATATTTATGTAGAACGTAAGATGAAAGCGTTTCTGCTAGATTGATATCTATTTGTACTTAGACATTATTATAATATCAGAATGATATTGTTTGTCAAAGATGTTGGATTCTCATAAGGGAAAAACCCGTTCCGTATTCACGGCGTGGTCTTATGAGATATCATATACCTGTTCAACTGTTTTAAACTGTTTTACTCATACCAGTCCATGTTGCTTCACTGGTATGTCTGATAGGGGGTTCTCACTTCGCGGTTTGGTGGCGAACGGGAGACTCTTACCCCTATAGGTCCTGCATTATAGCGGGTTGGTCGAGTCGAGAGGCTGGCCGTAAAGCATGGTGTCTGGGTACCTTTGTATGCCACGGGGGGAGGATACTATTATTATTTCCGCTGTTGTTGTAAGTGTTGTACTCTGTAATGTTATTGTATACATATACTGTTTGTATTTCAAAGGTTATGTTATATTTTATTCGTTCGCTGTGAGATTCGTGTTTACTCTGATGATGATGTTCTTCTTCTTCTATTCTATTAGTTCTATCTTATCTATCCTCACCTTCTATCTTCTTTCTATTAATTTCTTGAATTTCCAGTACAATTTGGGATTGGACTTGTGTTATTTGGTCAGCTCAAATTGAACCGGATTTTTGGGTCATTACAGATGTAGACGTTTGATTCTCTAGTTCTTCTAATTGATTCCTAGTTTGAATTTGATTCTCTAGTTTGGGGTAGATGAATGGAGGCTAGGCCAGTTTGTAGACGAACAACATGACAGCTTCACTGTGTGGTCTAGGGTTGAGGTTTGGGGTGCTTATATAGAAGTCTAGGTTTAATTCTGGCCTTTAGATTAGTCTAGGAGAAATCAGAGCCATCAAACAAAAGAGATGGGTCATCCATCCAACCATAGTATGACACATAAGCCCTAATACCTCAGAAATAAGCCATTGGCCAATCAGAGAAGGCCACATCATCTCAGGACTACAGAAATTTGTCATAGGAAGCATATCTCAAAGGGGTCGACTCCCTACAGGGGGGTCGACACCTATGTCGACACCCCTATAGGGGGGCCGGCACCTATGTCGACTCCCCTATAGGGGGGTCGACACCTATGTCGACTCCCCCTGGGGGGTCGACACCTCTGAGCAGGAAATTTCCTGCTTAGCCCACTCTGACCGAATTTCGAATTTTGAATAGTTTTGACCTTTGATTATTATTTTAATTTAATTTCTGTTTAAACTTGAAATCTTCTGAACTCCATAACTTCTTCATACGAAGCCCGATTTACGCAAACTCGGATTCTATCTCAAGCAGAATTCTGAGGCGAACGCAATAGTGCAACCCGTTTCACTTAATTCTTCTTCTAAAAATTAAGTGTTCTTAAATTTGTTAATTTTAATATTTAAAATTATGGGGCGTTACATTCTCCCCTCCTTAAAGGATTTCGTCCCCGAAATCTCAAAGTCAAGAAGAATGTATATCCCACCATCCAACATCCATCTACTCAACCATTCAATCACAAGCATCCATTGTCCTTAAAAAGATTCCTAATGCTTTCATGATCATATGCGTAGTGTGTGTATATGTCCTTATCTAATGCAAAATCAGGCAGTCTACTGATTCAGTTGACCTCCTTAATGCGAATTATATCAGTGCCATGAGTCCATTATGTATGCAATTATTCCTAATCGTACCTTATAACCTCTACATGAGTGCACAATCATTCATACAAATGCAACATGCATATGATAACACATTAAGTTTCAATCGATATACAAATACATATATGCATATGCAATATGAAAGTGACTGAGCCGATCTAGTGCCTAATGTGTGTGTATATGCATCCACGAGTAACCACTAGCAAACACTTACATCCACTTGCATCAACCAAACATAACATGTCCCAAACACATGTTTACATCCATTAGCTTCTACCTAAGGATCGAGGATAGGACCGAGAGGATATACTTAAAAGAAAAAGACTAGCATGCAAATAAACTTTACAGAAAAATAGAGATCAAGGATATACCCTCAAAAGGGGTATGATGCGCGTGTCTAGTCTTCAGCCTTCTAAGACGCATCTTCTTGAGCTTCACCCTATTGTGCTCTGACTGTCTTAACTTCACGATTGTGTAGCTTCTTAATTTTTGTTTCCAAAGTATGAGTTGGAACTCATTTCATTGTCGCCTCTTGTTCCACCCTTTCTCCTTCTAGTATACTCGGGACTACAACTTCGGTTGTGTCATGCTAACATTTCCTCAAAGGATCTTCAAAATTCACTAGAGGGTATTCCATGTAGAAGAACTATCTCTTGAAAATAAACAGATGCTAACCATCTTACCAAGTGCATTTATTAAGGTAAATAGATGTATCTTCTCAACTTAACTTATCCATTGCGTCAACTATCTGAGAGTCTTTTCTTTGTGAAGTCCCTATTTGATCCAAAAGCGTAGGTTTTACTCCTAGCGATGCCAACTGCTAACTTAACCAAAGGTTTTAAAATCAAGGGTTTATATGTATTCTAAATTTTCCTTTCCACCTAATGAGGACTTGAAGTCAACCTTTTTCTTCTTAAGGCATCCGCTACGACCTTACCCTTCCTTTTCACATCAAAATTGCACCTAGTCCCGTGCCGCAGGCATTCGTGTATACCATAAACATTTTACTACCGTAAGAGCCCTCCTCGATCGTTGGAAAGCGACATCACAATCAATATCCCGAGAAAAGGTTAGATTTGTCTTCGTTAATCCAGTAACTGGGGCTAATACCTTCACATAGTTCTTAATGAACTTCCTACATTAACCCGCTAGTCCAAGAAACTCCTTACTTTTGTTGCATTCCTTGGGACCTTTCATTCTTGTACCGCAACTACTTTTGCAGGATCTACTGCTAACCCTTCTTTGGATGCCACATGTCCTAGAAACCTTACTTCTTTTCTCCTAAAATGGCATTTGGAGAATCTTTCAGCTGATGTGCACGAGTATCCATAACTTCCCTTAGATACAAAGCATGTTCTTCTCCACTCTTAGAGAAAACCTAAATATCATCTATGCACAAGCGATGTGAACCTTCTGCCTTTGTAGCAAAAAAAACTGGAGCACCCATTCAGAAATACTTCGCCTTATGAACCTTTTCTCAAGTAACTCTTTTACTTGTTTACAAAGCTCTTGTCTTTCCCTTGGAGCCATGTGTCTAACGGGTACGGCAACAGTTTTTCCATTATCAACACGGTATATATGGAAGTCTATATCTCACTTTGGAGGCAAGCCTTTCACCGCTTCAAAGACATCCGCGTATTCACGGACTATTCTAACAGATTGCAAGCTTTCAAAAGACGCATCAAGAGATTCTAGGTAACTAAGCATAACAGAATTCAAGGAATTACAAGAGATTTCGAGAGTGTTACCGAGGCGAGTCATAAGTCTAACCACTCTCCTTTCAAAATTGAGGATGGCACCATTACTGGATAACTAATCCATCCCTAGAATCAACCCATAGCCCATGAAACCAAAAACTTAAGCATTACATCTAAACTCAATGCTTAGTATAGATATTCCCAAATCCAAACAAATCATAGATAAATGAGCCGAACCACCAATTGGATTTGAGACAATAATGGGATTTTCTACTATACAAGTACTAAGGTACAGAGACTCAACTATGGAAGCAGATAGAAAAGAATGTGAAGCGCCAGAATCAAACAAAATGCTAACAGGATGATTGAAAAGAAAAACTAAACTCTCAACATAAATGTTCCTACCTCTCTTAGGTACACTAGCTGTGAGAGCATGCAATTGCCCTCTAGAAGAATTTGTCCTTTTCCCTTGTCCTTGTCCTTCGGCAATCCTTGATAAGATGCCCTGCTTCACCATACTGAAAACAACCACCTGTCTTCTTCTTCCTACAATTAAATGACCCTCTATACCACAAAAAAGACAATTCCTCTTGTTGCGGGATCTATTACTTCTTCCACCCTTCTTATATTCTAATCCCTTGTTTGTGATTCCTCCACTTTGGCCTCTTTCTTTTGACCTTTCTCCTTCTGCGTGGATTAAGCCATATCAACAAGCTTGCTATCCTTGGGCTTGTGCTTCTTAGCCCAAACTCCCTTATTCTTATTCTTACTATCCTTGTGTATCTTGTTGACAAGTTCCTCGAAACTGCCTCCATCGCACGGCAACCTATAAGGCTTAAAAGAAAATTAGCCGCAGGTGAAACTACTGCAGCTACGGATGGTGGTTGGGCACTACTTCACTCTCAACATGTGCCGTATGCTTACGAAACTATGGCGAAAAGAAAGGAAGAAGAGATTCAAATATAGAATCGAAAGGTAGTGCATATGGCTTAGGGGAATATGCCTTTTAAAAACAATACTTTTCTCTTGAAAAACGCTTCTTTAAAACATGTTTTAAAAAATACTTCTTCGTAAAAATGCATTTGTAAAATCTTTTATCTATTCTAACAACCTTTAGCTCTGATACCACGTGTAACACCACACCTCCGTCAAGGTCACTCACAAAGGGAATGCATTAACTTCAGTGGAGCGTCATAAGTGTATAGAACAGATAAATTACAAAACAAACAAAATTTTTAAACAGTGAAAAATATATAAAACTTTACTTCATTGATAAAACAACAGCTTAGTAAAACAGCATGTACAAAGATTGTTTTCCAACACCAAAACACCCTTACCCATTACAAAAAACATCTGTCTTGTTTAACAAAATAAAGAAGCATAAAACGACAATGATATTCCCCCAATAAAGCATGAGCCATCCATAGCAGTGGAAAAGAGAGTCCAAAGCAATACATCGTCTATCTTCAAGCTTGGAAAGAAAACCGAGCTAAGTGGTGATATTCCCTCCCTATGAACCGGGGGGGGGGGAGGAAAAGAAGGAGAAAGAAAACGGGTCAGACATAAGTCTGGTAAATACAGTGATTATTCAGCATGTAAACAGGTAAAAGGATCATGACATGAATAAACTGAATACCAGACATAACCACGATAATAAGCAAGACAACAAATGATGATCGTTGGATATGACAAGGTAGGATACACTGAATGCGCTTCGGTTCTTTCTCTGATTTCCTAATTTCTGTGCACCACCCAATTAGCATCCCAACTAGTGTCTTTTATAGAACGATTCGTATTCCCTACTAGTGTCCCAACTAGTATCCTGTGAAAAAGGATATGTATCCCTTACTAGTGTCCCAACTAGTATCCTATGTTATAAATTAAGGTGATCCCAACCCCGCAATTATGGTAGCCTTCAGGTGTACATCTAGTATGAGGATCTTACCTCAACCAGTCTAATTGCCATGAAGATGTTAGATGTACTCTTACTACCCTATCAATCGGCTGCCCACTTGTATTAATTTTTCCTTATGTCTGTGTCAATCGGCCCTCTCTTGCGTGTAGATACCCTATGTTGGTCCCACCATAAGGTGTATCAATCCCTATGATAGTGACCCGACACGATTCAAGATGCATAGTGTATTCTACTGATGCCCAGTGCCTGATTTTCCACTCCAGAGCACGTGCCCGCCCACACTCCGTCGAAATTACACTACTACACCCCCTGCCGCTATTTTGACCGCTTATAATCAGCCCAGTAATCGTGCCCCACCATGCCTAGTTCAAGGTACCGTGATACATCTATATGGGTTACTGCAGAAATGGGTCCCCGTTACTAGGGTTTTCTAGGGTCTATTCGTATACCCCCAAATTGGTTGAGTGTTATATATCCATTCAAGTTAACTTAACCCATCCACATTTCATGTCATGTTGGTTAAGTGTTTCTTATTAACTTAACCCTTCTCATACAATCATGTTGTGATTGGTTAAGTGTTCCCCCTTAGCTTAACCCCATTCGTTCATCATGTTATATTGGTTAAGTGTTTCCCATTTACTTAACCCCACTCGTTCATCATGTTATATTGGTTAAGTGTTTCCCATTAACTTAACCCCACTCGTTCATCATGTTATATTGGTTAAGTGTCATCAATCCAGTCGAGTTAACTTAACCCACCCACTTGTCATGTTACATTAGATAAGTATTTCCCTCTTGTGTTACTTAACCCTATCACACATCATGTTGTATTGGTTAAGTGTTGCCTTCTTGTTTTACTTAACCTTGTCACACATCATGTTATATTGGTTAAGTGTTCCTTCTTGTGTTAACTTAACCCTACCACTTGTCATGTTACATTGGTTAAGTGTTGCCCTCTTGTGCTAACTTAACCTACCACTTGTCATGTTACATTGGTTAAGTGTTGTCTAGTTGTGTTAACTTAACCCTACCATTCTTGGCATGTCTGTTTCTTAGCTTTAATTCGTTCATTAAAGCACCAACCTCAAACATTAGATCTATATTGTTGCGGTCGCTGGATGTGCAGGGCGGTTCCGAGCAGTCTTACACCGCAACTCAATCTAACCTCGGGATTTTGGGCTTAATGCGCTAACCTCTCACATTAGATCTATATTGTTACGGTTGTTGGATGTGCCAGGCGGTTCCGGGAAGTCTTACACCGTACCTCAATCTAACCTCGGGTTAGGCATATTTATTTCTTAATTAATTTACATATTTACAATTTATGTTCATATGTAATTAAATTATCCACAAGTGTTGTAAATTCAAGTCATGCCCTACTTACCCTCTAAATTATGTCCATAATTCTAGGTATACAAATTCTACCATTTCATGCTACTAATTATTTACATGATTATGAGCCAATCTATGCCAATAGCATGTAGTTTAATATTTTTTCCCAATGTCTCCCCCGTTATTCGTTCGCATAATTCACATAGAACATTAGGCTCGCAAATTAGCCTTACTTATAAACAAAAGGGAAAAGAAAGGGACATTTAACATTCCAACAGGCCAAAATAATATAGATCAACATGCATAGTATAAATTTGGGATAGAACGACATAAACTTAATTAAGCACATGAACTTGATCTTACATTTAAATTATATCCAATTAACATGCGAACTAGCATATATCTAATTGTATAAGCATGAACTTATATAGATCATAAACATGGGTACTAGCTTAGATCTAAACATGTAAGCATGTATGAACATAACTTATCATGTAATTTGCATATACAACATGGTAGGTTCAATTGTGTCAGTCCAATAGTCTCATAGGCATAGGATGTACAACATGATAAATCAATCACAATAGTTTCATAGGCATGATAGGTTCCATTTTGTCAATCCAACAGTCTCATAGGCATGTTAGGTTTCATTATGTCAATCACAATAGTCTCATAGGCACGATAGGTGTCATTACATCAATCACAATGGTCTCATAGGCATAGGCAATTCAAAATTGACAAAAGGATAGGCACAAATAGAATTAGGCATAGTTCTAGATCCAGTTATTACTGTCATGATTTCTTATTAGGTGTTCACATCTAAACAATAACTGTACTTACCCAAAAAGGACAGATCTTGATTTCTGGGATCTGATTTCTAAATTTGAAAAGCTATCCTTTGATGTAGACGTTTGATTCTCTAGTTCTTCTAATTGATTCCTAGTTTGAATTTGATTCTCTAGTTTGGGGTAGATGAATGGAGGCTAGGCCAGTTTGTAGACGAACAACATGTCGACTTCATTGTGTGGTCTAGGGTTGAGTTTGGGGTGCTTATATAGAAGTCTAGGTTTAATTCTAGCCTTTAGATAAGTCTAGGAGAAATCAAAGCCATCAAACTAAAGAGACGTGTCATCCAGCCAACCATTGCACGACACATAAGCCCTAATACCTCAGAAATTAGCCATTGGCCAATTAGAGAAGGCCTCATCAGCTTAGGACTACAGAAATCCGTCACAGGAAGCAGATCTCAAAGGGGTCGACTCCCTACCGGGGGGTCAACACCTATGTCGACTCACCTATAGGGGCGTCGACACCTATGTCGACTCCCCTTGGGGGGGGGGGTCAACACCTCTGAGCAGGAAATTTCCCGCTCAGCCTGCTCTGACCAAATTTCGAATTTTGAACAGTTTTGACTTTGATTATTATTTTAATTTAATTTCTGTTTAAACTTGAAATCTTCTAAACTCCATAACTTCTTCATACAGAGCCCGATTTACGCAAACTCGGACTCTATGTCAAGCAGAATTCCAAGACGAACGTAATGGCGCAACCCGTTTCACTTAATTCTTCTTCTAAAAATTAAGTGTTCTTAAATTTGTTAATTTTAATATTTAAAAATACGGGGTGTTACGCATGCTAGTTCAATTTGAAAACACAATGCTATATTCATATATCATGTTCTATAATGTTAATTCACTTTAGTAGAGCATTTATGTAATGGTAAACGTACATAACATTGAAAAAATGATACACAAACATATATAACATGATATATTTACGTTTGAAAATGTTACTTTGTTTGCTTATTGTATTATGTTGCAATGATAAATGATAGAGAAAAATATCATTTGGTATTTGATTGATGATAGGAAAAAGCAAGATGAATAGATATAGAATGACAGAAAAATATAGCATTGAGAAAAAATGATAGACAAATACATCATGGGCTCGGTCAAGTGCGCGGTCATGGGCTCAGTCAAATACATCATGGACTTCTGCACGCAAAGCGTAATCGGGTACCTATGACACATAAAACACATCCGCACGCAAGGCCTAACTGGATGCTCCAACAATGATTCTGCACCCAGTAGGAATTAGTTAACAGAGCGGGCACCCGTGACACGTAAAAGACTTCCGCACGCAAGGCCTAATCGGGTACCTATGTGTAACACCCCACGTCCATTAATGTCACTCACAAAGGGAATGCATTAACTTCCATGGAGGTTTTAAGTGAATATAGAACAGTAAAATTACAACAAGACAGATATAAAATAGTACTTGGAAATTCAAAAAACTTTATTTCATTGTAGCAGAAGTCAAAACATGTTTGATTACATCATAACACCATATTCAATGTCAAGTACAATATCTATCTTGATAAAACAAGTACATAATCCCATTACATGAATAGCCATTAAAAAAAGAAAGATAACAAGCTGGACTTTACTTCAGCAGTCCAAGCTTTCCAGAAGATAAGCGATCCAACTAGACTCCACTAGAACTTGGCCCAACCTGCGGACCTGAAGGGAGAAAAAGGATGGAAAAGAGGGGGTCAGACATAAAGTCTGGTGAATATGATAATTCTACAATACTATTACCAAAATAACTGGACTAAGGCATAAGCTGGAAAACAAGAAAATGTCTATGAAGAGCAGATTAAGGACATAGACAATCGCTAAAGGCAACGTTATAGGCGCTCCTAAATACTAAAGGATAAACACTATACTGCACCACACCAGTCACCCTAAAGATTCATCCCACTTAGCTTCACTTAGAAACTTTCCCAATGGCTTTACGTACCCCTAGCTGACTACATAGGTGCCGCCTGCCCCTATCTCCACTAGGTGTACCCTACTTCCCATTATTCGATCGGCTCCCTAACTCGTAGATACCCGTGCTGGCCCCACAGTGGGGTGTATCACTCCCCTAAAGTGGCAACCTGATACAACGGACATGCACGGCTTATACCTACACGATGCAACAACGTCTTACCTACCAGCCCGGGTCCACACACGCATATGAAACCCGTTGGACTTGCGTTGCCACCGCTCCCTGTTTTGGCCTCTTATAGTCAAACCCAGTATGCGTGTCCCGTCCTCGACTTGGGTCGAGCCCACAAAGATACGTTTTGGGATACTGGTTGAAATGGGCCCCCACTATTTACCACAAGCATTCCACCTAAGCTTGTCCCCATTAGTCCATCCCACTTAACCCACTTAGTCATGTTCATTTACATGTGTGTTTGGTTAAGTCTAATCGTATTTCAAATGCCTCTAAAGGCAACCACCAGATTCCTCATGCCACCCAAGGCACCTACTTAACCCCCATGTCCCACCTTACATGATTATCTGGTTAAGTATTTCTTAGTTCATTAAGGCCATAACCTCATAAAGACCTCTCACATTAGACTGGCATTTATGGCAGCTGGATTTGCCGGGCGGGTCCGGGCAGTCTTACACCATAAAAGAGTCTAACCTCGTGTCTTTACAACTGTTATGCTTTAGTTTGGGCCTAGGACCTCTCACATTAGGCCGACATTTGTGACTACTGGATTTGCCGGGCGGGTCCGGGCAGGTTTACATCACAAACGGGTCCAACCTCGTGTCCTAAGCATTGATTATTAATAATAATCCACTTTCCCCCAATTTTAATAATTCCCTACTTGAATTATTAATTACTTCCAATTTTTAACAATGTCCATAATTGACTCAATTATGGACATCCATTCATGGTATGCAAAATCTTACAAAATTGCACCCAATTTATTAATTCCTAATATTACCCCTACCCCACGTTTGAACGTTTATTCGCAAAATATATGTTAGACTCGAATAGCCTAACTCATAGCATAAAAGAGATTATCATAATAACAACATGTATATGTGACCAAATGAATCATAATAAGGGGTGAAACTTGCATATGTCCAACTTGCATAGATTATACATGTCATGGACCTAAAGGTGTCAACTTGTTCAAAATTCACCTAATATAATCTCAATCAATTTTCATAAACTTACATATGAACATGTGTGAATCAACATCATCTAATTTTTTTAACAACATGGTTTTATATGGGTACACCTAACTCAATAGGCAAATTCCCATAATCAAGTTTTATTTAATTATAGTTTCAAGTTTATGGGTACACCTAACCTAATAGGCAAATTCCCATAAACAAGATCCATTTAAATTAAGAAAAAAAACATAACTTTAAGCATGATCCAACAACATGATTTTTCAACATAATATAGCATGATTTATAACATGGCATAGTATGATAGTATAACATAGCTTTACATGATTCTCAACATAGCATGACATAGCATAAGAGAATTTACAACATAGCATGACATAGCATATATAATTTACATCATACGACAACATAATAACATAATAAGAGATCCACAATATATAGAATTTACAATTACAAATCACATCACTTTCTTGTGATCCATTCATAACTGAGTCAAATTAGTTTGTAATAGTCTTGTGAGAATCATCATACTCACCAACAAAAGAAAAGAATTAGAGAAAGAGAGATCTTTTGATTTGATTTGTGTAGATTTAGTTGTAGATGATTAGGCTTCCTCTTCTTAATTTGTGACGGCTATGCTGAACTCCATGGCAGCAGCATGACGGTAGCTTCTTTAATTTTACAAGTGATTTAGGTCTAGGGTCTACCCACTTATTTATAGATTTTTAGAATTCATTTAGGCCATTAGATTTAACCTAGAAATAACCGCAGCCGTTCAGACAAGATGGGGTTTATCTTGTTGACTCAGCAATGAGTCAGAAGTGACTCAGCAAACATTCAGCATATTAATAAACTTCTATTCATGTCATAAATATATATATATTTTCTACAATGTACATATTAGATACATCCCCCTTTACTTATTATTGTTTTTATATACATATTAGATACATCCCCTCTCTCACACGCTTATTAATATTTTTATATTCATATTAGATACATCCCCTCTCTTACACAGTTATTAATATTTTTATATTCATATTAGATACATCCCCTCTCTTACACACTTATTAATATTTTTATATTCATATTAGATACATCCCCTCTTCTACACACTTATTATTATTTTAGCAACTTTAGTGTTAATAGAAAATTCGGGGTGTTACATTCTCCCCTCCTTTTAGGATTTCGTCCCCGAAATCTTCAAGTCTGGAAGAATGTATATCCTACCATCCAAACGTCCATCTACTCATCCATCATACACAGGCATCCATTGTCCTTACAGACTTCTAATGCTTTCATGTTTAAATGCACAGTGTGTGTATATGTCCGTATCTAATGCAAAATCAGGCGGTCCACTAATTCAGTTGACCTCCTTAATGCAAATTATGTAAGTGTCATGAATCCATTATGTATGCAAAAGATCCTAATTGCTTACATACTACTTCTATATGCGTGCGCACCCATTCAACCGAATGCAGCATCCATATGATGGTACAACCATTATACATCCATTATACTAAATACATCCATATATATGCAATATGCAATATGAAGTGACTGAGCCGATCTAGTGCCTAAAGTGTGTGTATATATGCATCCACGAGCAACCACTAGCAAACACTTGCATCCATTTTGCATCCATCATACATAACACACATGTTTCAACCATAGGATTATCCTAACTAAAGGTCAAAGATACTAATGAGAGGACATACTAAAGATAAGATAAGATAAGCTAAGCGATAAAGGAGAAATTAAAAGACTTACCCTCAAAAAGAAAAGGGTACAACGAACGCATCTTCTCTTCTGTCTCCCAAGTTGCGTTGCTCTCATCATCTCCCCATTGCACTTTAACCAGTCTGACCTCTCGATTCCTCAACTTTTTGATCTCCGACCCAAGAATGCATGTAGGAGCTCGTCTAATTGTTGCATCACGCTCTATTTCCACCTCTTTAAGCAAGCTCGGCTCTACCACCTCCGCGGTCTTGTGCAAACACTTCCTCAAATGTGTACATGGAATACGTCGTGTACTCCACTAAGTTTCTCAGGCAACTCCACCCTATATGCCATCTTCCCAATCCTGTTTTTTTACAGGAAACGGCCCTACAAACCTTGGTGCTAATTTCCCCACGGACCCAAAGCGAACAACATTCTGTAACGGAGATACTTTGATAAAAACCATGTCCCCAATGTCAAACTCAAGATCTGTCCTCCTCTTATCAGCATACGATTTCTGCCTATCTTGTGCTGCTTTCATCCTCCTTCGAATCAACTCAATCTTCTCCGAGGTTTCCCTAACCATATCGGGCCCAAGTAGGATTTTATCGGTAGATTCCCACCAACATGTAGGCGAACGGCAAGGCCTTCCATAAAGAGCTTCGAAAGGTGTCATGCCAATACTAGACTGAAAGCTATTATTATATGCGAATTCTACTAACGGAAGGTGCTCTTCCCATGTACCCCCAAAGTCTAGAATACAAAGCCTTAAAAGATCCTCTAGAATGCGATTCACCCTCTCGGTCTGGCCGTCTGTCTGAGGATGATATGCGGTGCTCAAACATAGCTGAGTCCCTACCACCTCTTGTAAACTCTTCCAAAATTCGCTAGTAAAGATGGGGTCACGGTCGCTTACTATACTAGAAGGAATACCGTGCAAACGAACTATCTCCTTAATGTATACAGAAGCCAACCACGGAGCAGTCCTCTTACTTTTCACGGGAATAAAATGGGCGCTTTTAGTAAGTCTATCTACTATAACCCAAATCCCCGTGTTACCCTTCCTTGATCTTGGTAATCCATCCACAAAATCCATTGAGATGCTTTCCCATTTCCATAGTGGAACTTCTAATGGGTGAAGCAACCCACCGGGTTTCTTTTGTTCTGCTTTAACTCGTTGGCACACCAAGCATCTAGCGACGTACTCGGCCACATCCTTTTTCATGCCGGCCCAAAAGAAAACCCACTTCATATCTTTGTACATCTTATCCCCGCCGGGATGAATGGTCATTTTTGAGCGATGAGCATCATCAAGAATGGCCTTCCTTAAGTCTTCGTCTTGTGGTACACAAAGTCTATTATCCCTTCGTAACCAACCCTTATCGTCTAGGGTATACCTACGAAGATGGCTTGACGACTCCCCCCCTTTGAGCTTTTCTACTATCTCAACCAACTGTGGGTCGTCTCGCTGTGCCTCACCAACCCGTCCTAGAAGTGTAGGTCTAACCTCCAAGGATGCTAACAGACCGGGTACTAAGTCAACGGAGGGTCTAAAGTCAAACATAGAGATGAATTCTAAGCTTTGTCGTTCAACAAACAACGGACTCAAGGACAACCTTTTCCTACTTAAGGCGTCTTCCACCACGTTACCCTTGCCCGGGGTATATGCTATTTCAAAATCGTAGGAGGCTAAGAATTCCATCCACCGTTGCTGCCTTAAATTCAAATCCTTCTGAGAGAATAAGTATTTTAATGATTTGTGGTCAGTGAACAGTTCGAATTTCTCACCAAGAAGATAGTGACGCCAAGACTTAAGCGCGAAAACAATTGCGGCTAGCTCTAAGTCATGCGTGGGGTAATTCTTTTCATGAACCCTCAACTGCCTTCCACCATAGGCTATTACTCTTCCCTCTTGCATGAGGACCGCGCCAAGTCCCGTCCCACAAGCATCAGTATAGATGGTAAACGGTTTATTCCCGTCTGGCAGCACTAAGACTGGGGCTGAAGTTAAGGCTCTCTTTAAACGTTGGAACGCATCATCGCAATCTTTGTCCGACGTAAAAACCAGGTTCTTCTTCGTTAACCGTGTTAATGGAGCTGATATTTTTGCGAAGTCTTTGATAAACTTCCTATAATAGCCAGCCAACCCCAAGAAACTTCTTACTTCGGTTGCATTTTTAGGGACCTTCCAATCTTGGATGGCCACCACCTTTGCGGGATCCACTGCTATCCCTTCTTTGGAAACCACGTGCCCTAAGAACCGTACTTCCTTCCTCCAGAAGTGACACTTAGAAAATTTTGCCTTAAGGTTATGCGCTCGAAGGGTTTCCAACACTTCCCTAAGATGTAGGGAGTGCTCTTCTTTATTCTTAGAAAAGACTAAGATGTCATCCACAAAGACTACCACGAATTTGTTAAGGTATTCCCTAAACACCCTACTCATCAAATCAACAAAATATGCAGGGGCGTTTGTCAAACCAAAGGGCATCACTAGCCATTCATAGAATCCGTCAGGAGTCCTAAAAGCAGTCTTATCTATACTATCCTCAGCCACTCTCGGTTGATGAAAGCCAGTGGCTAAGTCCAACTGCGAAAACACTGAGGCGCCAACTAACTGATCAAAGAGATCGTCAATCCTCGGCAGTGGGTGTCGGTTCTTTTTAGTAAGCTTGTTTAGTTCTCTATAGTCCATACAAAGTCTAAGAGACCCATCCGCCTTTGTGGCAAAAACTACTGGAGCACCCCACTCCGATATACTACGTCTTATGAACCCCTTCTCAAGCAACTCCTTTACTTGCTTATTGAGTTCCCTCCTTTCACGAGGAGCCATGTGGCGCACTGGCAAAGATACGGGTTTAGCATTATCCACAAGATAAATTCGAAAGTCTATCTCCCGCTTTGGAGGTAAGCCCTTCACCTCCTCAAACACATCCGGATATTCCCGGACCACTTCTACCGATCGCAGGTTCTCTACAGACGCGTCAAGCGATTCAAGATAACTTAGCATAACGGAATTTATGGGATTACAAAAGATGTCGAGAGCATTACCAAGGCGAGTCACAAGCCTAACTACTCTCCTTTCACAATCAAGAATGGCCCTATTTCTAGACAACCAATCCATTCCTAAAATTAGCCCATAGCCCGTGAAGCCCAATACATAAGCATCACATCTAAATTCAACGCTAAGTATAGAGATTTTCAAAGCCAAACATATCATGGTCAAATGAGCCGAACCCCCAATTGGATTTGAAACGACCAAGGGATCCTCTACTAAACTGGTGTTCAAGTGCAGTGATTCAACTAATGATGCAGAGATAAACGAATGAGATGCGCCAGAATCGAATAAGGTACGGACAGGATGATCAAACAGAAAAACTAAGCTTTCAACAGAAATTGTTCTACCTCTTTCTTGCAGCGGTGGGGCCGCAATAGCCTGAACTTGCCCCCTTGCCTGCCCTGGTGCCATAAGAGCCTGCACCTGTCCTCCCCAGGTAGACCCTGCCCTCTGCCCCTTCTTTGGACAGTCCTTCACTAAATGTCCCGCATCTCCACAATGAAAACAACCAGTCTTCTTTTTCTTTCTACAATCTTTGCTGAGATGGCCAGGCGTCCCACAATTGAAGCATTTCTTCTTCCCTTTGCCATTATTGTTTTTACCACCCTTCTTATTTTGCTGTTGGGGTTTCTTCTGATCCCCTTTCTTTTCAACTGCCTTATCCTCATGCATAAGTGCCATTTCTACTAGCTTTTCAAAGGTGGCTCCCATAGGGATGTGGGTCATAGCCAACCCTTGCAACGGTTCATTCAAGCCTCTAACGAACCTCAAAGCTTTCTTCTCTGGCGTGTTCACCAACTCCAAGCCAAACCTTGCTAACTGATTAAATTTATTGACATATTCCTTTACTGATGAGCTCCCTTGCTTTAGTGCCAGGAATTTTTCCATATTTAAGTTCTCCTCTGCCCTTGAAAGAAACTTTGCCTCAAACCTTCGTCTGAAATCCGCCCATGAATCAACTGGACATTCCCCGTTAGTGACCTCCGACCAAAACGAGGCCTCTCCCTTCATTAACCAAGCAGCTAAACGGACTTTCCTCCCATCTTCCACTTCAAAGATATCCAACAATTCCTCAGTCTCCTTAAGCCAATCTCTGGCCTCCACAAACGTCTCAGTCCCTTGAAAAGTTTTTCCTCCCATAGCCTTGAATTCCTTGCATGTCTTTGCAAAAGTGTCAACACGAGGAGGAGGAGGAGGAGGAGGAATGGGTGCAACTAGGGGTGGAGGAGTATCCGCTGGGCCTGCAGTGGTGGCCCTAGCCTCCAAGTATCTCCTAAACCACCCTGGAATCGTCACACCTTCTGGGAGATTAAGATCTTCAGCCATGCTGAAACGAAAAAGGAAAGATTCAAAATGGAGAATTCGAAAGATAAAGATAAGGATGTGGCTATTTGGGATTATGTTTTTCATAAAAACTCTCTTTAAATAACATGTTTTGTTTTTGAAAGCACTTCTTCCAAAAATACTTTAGAAAAAAAAAATTCTAAAAAAAATTTTATCTGTTCTGGTAACCTTATGCTCTGATACCACGTGTAACACCCCACGTCCATTAATGTCACTCACAAAGGGAATGCATTAACTTCCATGGAGGTTTTAAGTGAATATAGAACAGTAAAATTACAACAAGACAGATATAAAATAGTACTTGGAAATTCAAAAAACTTTATTTCATTGTAGCAGAAGTCAAAACATGTTTGATTACATCATAACACCATATTCAATGTCAAGTACAATATCTATCTTGATAAAACAAGTACATAATCCCATTACATGAATAGCCATTAAAAAAAGAAAGATAACAAGCTGGACTTTACTTCAGCAGTCCAAGCTTTCCAGAAGATAAGCGATCCAACTAGACTCCACTAGAACTTGGCCCAACCTGCGGACCTGAAGGGAGAAAAAGGATGGAAAAGAGGGGGTCAGACATAAAGTCTGGTGAATATGATAATTCTACAATACTATTACCAAAATAACTGGACTAAGGCATAAGCTGGAAAACAAGAAAATGTCTATGAAGAGCAGATTAAGGACATAGACAATCGCTAAAGGCAACGTTATAGGCGCTCCTAAATACTAAAGGATAAACACTATACTGCACCACACCAGTCACCCTAAAGATTCATCACACTTAGCTTCACTTAGAAACTTTCCCAATGGCTTTACGTACCCCTAGCTGACTACATAGGTGCCGCCTGCCCCTATCTCCACTAGGTGTACCCTACTTCCCATTATTCGATCGGCTCCCTAACTCGTAGATACCCGTGCTGGCCCCACAGTGGGGTGTATCACTCCCCTAAAGTGGCAACCTGATACAACGGACATGCACAGCTTATACCTACACGATGCAACAACGTCTTACCTACCAGCCCGGGTCCACACACGCATATGAAACCCGTTGGACTTGCGTTGCCACCGCTCCCTGTTTTGGCCTCTTATAGTCAAACCCAGTATGTGTGTCCCGTCCTCGACTTGGGTCGAGCCCACAAAGATACGTTTTGGGATACTGGTTGAAATGGGCCCCCACTATTTACCACAAGCATTCCACCTAAGCTTGTCCCCATTAGTCCATCCCACTTAACCCACTTAGTCATGTTCATTTACATGTGTGTTTGGTTAAGTCTAATCGTATTTCAAATGCCTCTAAAGGCAACCACCAGATTCCTCATGCCACCCAAGGCACCTACTTAACCCCCATGTCCCACCTTACATGATTATCTGGTTAAGTATTTCTTAGTTCATTAAGGCCATAACCTCATAAAGACCTCTCACATTAGACTGGCATTTATGGCAGCTGGATTTGCCGGGCGGGTCCGGGCAGTCTTACACCATAAAAGAGTCTAACCTCGTGTCTTTACAACTGTTATGCTTTAGTTTGGGCCTAGGACCTCTCACATTGGGCCGACATTTGTGACTACTGGATTTGCCGGGCGGGTCCGGGCAGGTTTACATCACAAACGGGTCCAACCTCGTGTCCTAAGCATTGATTATTAATAATAATCCACTTTCCCCTAATTTTAATAATTCCCTACTTGAATTATTAATTACTTCCAATTTTTAACAATGTCCATAATTGACTCAATTATGGACATCCATTCATGGTATGCAAAATCTTACAAAATTGCACCCAATTTATTAATTCCTAATATTACCCCTACCCCACGTTTGAACGTTTATTCGCAAAATATATGTTAGACTCGAATAGCCTAACTCATAGCATAAAAGAGATTATCATAATAACAACATGTATATGTGACCAAATGAATCATAATAAGGGGTGAAACTTGCATATGTCCAACTTGCATAGATTATACATGTCATGGACCTAAAGGTGTCAACTTGTTCAAAATTCACCTAATATAATCTCAATCAATTTTCATAAACTTACATATGAACATGTGTGAATCAACATCATCTAATTTTTTAATAACATGGTTTTATATGGGTACACCTAACTCAATAGGCAAATTCCCATAATCAAGTTTTATTTAATTATAGTTTCAAGTTTATGGGTACACCTAACCTAATAGGCAAATTCCCATAAACAAGATCCATTTAAATTAAGAAAAAAAACATAACTTTAAGCATGATCCAACAACATGATTTTTCAACATAATATAGCATGATTTATAACATGGCATAGTATGATAGTATAACATAGCTTGACATGATTCTCAACATAGCACGACATAGCATAAGAGAATTTACAACATAGCATGACATAGCATATATAATTTACATCATACGACAACATAATAACATAATAAGAGATCCACAATATATAGAATTTACAATTACAAATCACATCACTTTCTTGTGATCCATTCATAACTGAGTCAAATTAGTTTGTAATAGTCTTGTGAGAATCATCATACTCACCAACAAAAGAAAAGAATTAGAGAAAGAGAGATCTTTTGATTTGATTTGTGTAGATTTAGTTGTAGATGATTAGGCTTCCTCTTCTTAATTTGTGACGGCTATGCTGAACTCCATGGCAGCAGCATGACGGTAGCTTCTCTAATTTTACAAGTGATTTAGGTCTAGGGTCTACCCACTTATTTATAGATTTTTAGAATTCATTTAGGCTATTAGATTTAACCTAGAAATAACCGCAGCCGTTCAGACAAGATGGGGTTTATCTTGTTGACTCAGCAATGAGTCAGAAGTGACTCAACAAACATTCAGCATATTAATAAACTTCTATTCATGTCATAAATATATATATATTTTCTACAATGTACATATTAGATACATCCCCCTTTACTTATTATTGTTTTTATATACATATTAGATACATCCCCTCTCTCACACACTTATTAATATTTTTATATTCATATTAGATACATCCCCTCTCTTACACAGTTATTAATATTTTTATATTCATATTAGATACATCCCCTCTCTTACACACTTATTAATATTTTTATATTCATATTAGATACATCCCCTCTTCTACACACTTATTATTATTTTAGCAACTTTAGTGTTAATAGAAAATTCGGGGTGTTACACTATGACATGTAAAACACATATGCACGCAAGGCCTAATCAGGTACTCCAGCAATGATTCTACACCCAATAGGAATTTGTTAACCGAGCGGGTACCCATGACATGTAAAAAACTTCCGCACGCAACGCCTAATCGGGAACCTAGGACACGTAAAACACTTTTGCACGCAAGGCCTAATTGGGTACTCTAGCAACGAATCTGCACCGAGTAGGAATTAGTTAACCGAGCGGGTACCCGGGACACGTAAAAGACTTCCGTACGTAAGGCCTAATCGGGTACCTATGACACATAAAAAAGTTACGCACACAATGCCTAATCGGGTGCTCCACCAACGATTCTGCACCCAGTAGGAATTAGTTAACTGAGCGGATACTAGTGACACGTAAAAGACTTCCGCACGCAAGGCCTAACTGGGTACCTATGACACGTAAAACACTTCCGCACGCAATGCCTAATCGGGTACTCCAGCAATGAATCTGCACCCAGTAGGAATTAATTAACCGAGCGAGTACTCATGATACGTAAAAGACTTCCGCATGCAAGGCCTAATCGGGTACCTATGACACGTAAAACATATCCGCACGCAAGGCCTAATCGGGTACTCCAGCAATGAATCTGCGCCCAGTAGGGATTAATTAACCGAGCGGGTACCTGTGACACGTAAAAAACTTCTGCACGCAAGGCCTACTAGAGTACCTATGACACGTAAAAGGTTAACAAAAACTCAATGAAGTATTACTTGTTTAAAGTTGGCTGTAGTGTAATACTTATATAGAATGATATATTAATATATCATTTTATTCTTAATACCCACTATTATACTAAATTATGCAAATAATAGGTGAATATAACACATTCGTGTACAATAAGTATAGCCAAATGTGAAAAACGATTTAGTACACCTATCAACTATATGCAATCATGCACTGTAAAAATATGAATCCATATAACCAAAATGATATGTACAATTATCATTATACTCAAACAAAGAATAACAAAACCAATAACACAATCAATAGAGTAAATCAAACAGAAAAAAATCACATAGCGTGCATCATACAATCAATATGAAATATAAGTGAAATGATATATACTACTACCATTATACTATAATAAATGATAATATAACCACAAACACAATCAATAGAGAAAATCAAATAGAATACAAATCAGACGATATTTGCATAGTATTTAAACAATTAAAAAAAATCTAATTACGTAGCAAAATGTATAATACATTTAACTACATGAGCACATATAAAACCAGTAACTCTCCAATGATTATAACTACACAAATGATTTTAAAGATCAACAACTTGTGACTTCCACGACATAACATCAAAAATATACTCTGATGACTTGAAAACATCCCAACCAAAACCATCATCAACTAATTTTGATAAATAGTCCTCCATGATAGGACAAAGAACTATTTTCCATAAAACACATTTCTCCCTCCTTCTGGCAATTTGCTCCATAATTTTACTGTATGAAATGATATATACAACTAGCATTATGCAATAATAATTATACAATCATCAGACTAAAAGAAATAAACAACTGTCAAACTAAATGACAATATAAATAGAAAATTATAGTTAAACATACCATTTAAATATGAATGACAATAAAATTTAAAACCATATTTAGGATGACAATCGTACCTTGATGCGATCAACATTCACAAATTTCATACTTAACTTCAAATAAAGAAGAGTCCACGCTAAGACATGTGGAATATGAATTATCATTATACTAAAAAACAACTAGCAAGCTTGTTGATTCACCAGAGATGATATCATCACTGCAAATCGAAGGTGTACAGTTATTATTAACAAAACTGAAAATGTTATACACACATAGCATATAATTATCATTAACAAAACAGAAAAGGCTATACACACATAGCATTCAGGGTAAAATAGCTTCCAATATGCGTAAACACAATCTAATTTAATAACAATAAAGAAATTTGAAATAAGAAACAAAAGAATACTTCACAGGAGGAATTTTTTATGTCGACGAACCCGATTAGACCTTGCCTAAAGCTGCCGCCGCCGCCTGAAGCTACCGCTGTCGCCGCCGCCTGAAGTTGTCCTCGCAGTCGCCGCCTAAAGCTGTCCTTCGAACGATTCTACTAAAAAATTGATGAAGAAACTGACGACCTAAATTTAAGATTTGGGAATTGTTTTTCCTTCGAACGAAAATTGAAAACCCGCGTCCTTCTATCTGAAAAAAGATGTCGCGTCGTTTTGACCAGAAAATAGATGTTTTCTTCCTTCAGCCGAATTTCCTGTTATTATTAATTAACTGAAAACAATTTTAAATAAATAATTATTTACTTTAAAACATAATCAATAAATAATTTAACTTCATTTTTAGGCCATTATGAAATATAAATAAATAATGATTGGAAACATTTGTTTGAAACAAATTTAACGACCTACAATTATGCGATAGCTACGTCTCTACCTCAGAGAAACCATACGCGAATCCAAAATCCGTATTTTTTTTAAACATTTATTTTGTAGGACTTAACAATCGCAATGGAATTTAGATAAGCTATCATATATTCTATTTATCACCCAATCAACATTGTATTTATATAAATAAGTATATGTAAATAAATAAACAAATAGCATTTAATAACTAATATAACACTTATTCAATAAGAATTAACTGGAACTAGTAAAATGTCCAAATTAATATAATAGCTGATAGGTGGTTTATTCCACTAGCATATGTCAGTTACATCAAATACATCCAGTACCTTAAGAAGTGTTTGTTTGACCAAATAGCATATACTTAAGTTAATTACGTTGAAATTAAACGACGTAATCAATCTATATTATTTCATATAGGATTAAGTACTTGCAACAGCTTTATATATAAAAAGATTTATGAGGGTCAAAATCCATATTAACTTGTAGATCTTCCCTAAACAAACCCAAGGCTTCTTGATTTTTGAGTGTATTTGGATATTTTATATTTTCGAAGTATAATCTTAATGTTCTTTTATTTGGCTTTAATTTCTTTGTTGTTGACTTTAAGGGAAAGGGAGAGAGGAAGTGTAATATGTTATCGAAATTGTTTTAGCTTTGTCTTAATTTATAACAAGTTATTCTCATACAATGTCACACTACTTTTGATCACAAACGGAGTCCAAACAATAAAATAAAAAATACCATTGCACTCAACATCCCCAAACGATCAAAAAGCAATGATAATTTACACTGGTTGTTAAATTCTAAAAAATCATAATAACATTGCTAATTACTTAAGATTCATCGAACTTAAATTTAATATATCAAAATTTTAAAATTATGGAAAAATAAAATAAAATAAAAATATGTCAAAAGAAACGAGTCATACGAATAATAATCTTATTTTTGATTATTTATTTTATAATTAATCACCATTATATATGAATTTTACAGATTGAATTCACCATTATCAATAAATTTAAAAGAAATTAAATAATTTAATCCATTGATTTAACATCATTCTAGAATTCAAATATTTAAATAAGTAATAAATAATTAAGTTCAAAATATCAAATATTTTAAACAATCTCCGTATCTGAATTCTAATTTTATCTTGGAATTTATTAAAATATTTAAATTCAAGTATTTAATTTTTGAAATTAATATTTAAAGTTAATTAAATATTTAGCATTAACAATCCCAGTTTTATACTCTTCCCTTCTTAAAAGAAATTTGTCCACGAAGTTTGGAAAATAAGATGAACGCTTTAAACACATTAATTTTGAAAACTAATTATTTAAAAATGTTGTTAAATTTTCTAAGTCTTAAGATTTACATAAAATTTCGAGCGCACATCTTTTGCATGACTCGATCGAAAAAAACTACAACCAACCGCGTAGGGCCTCAATCGATCAAAAGAAAATCCAGAATCCAAACAGCTACCCATATCTGGGACATAAAATCACTTGAAACTAATCAAAACATAAATGTGTACCTATTTGTCAGGTACAAAGCTCTATTTTTTAAATCAAACGAGACTATTGTCATTTGCTTCCATAAACCTATATTTGCATAAACCGCATAATATACATGAGAATCAAAGAAAGTATATCCAATATGTGACATAAAACTAAACATGCTAAAACATACATATAAAGTCACCATAGATAACCATGTTAGCAAGTTAAGTAACATATATTCTAAATGTTGAAAGCATATCATTTTATTTAAGTTTTGCATGATGTACAAATGTCATTCATATGCACTTCTAGATTCAGTCGCTTTCTCAATTATAAAAATTCAATTCTGAACTAGTATCACTCACTCAATCACTCTTGTGCAGACTTAGATCTGGTTTCTTGATTAGAAACTACCGTTTTCTTACATAGTCTTATACTATGATAGAGAACCACACCAAAATCCACATCTAATTTTCCATCAAGAATCGAGTGAAAAATCCTAGTTCGGACCGATATAAATTTTTATCAAAATCATACACTCAAATCTGGTCCTAACAGTTGAGTGAATAAAGTGACTTGTGCATAATTTACGTGATTATTTTTAAATTTGTTCATTTTTATGCATATTTATTTCATTCACATTCATTCTCATAGTACATTTATTTTGATACTAAAAATTTTATTATGAACAAATTCATTTTTTTTTTTTGAAACTGGGTAAATCGCCTCATTAAAAACCTATACATGTACTTGGCGTTAGTACACTCCAGGAAAAAAGAATGTGGCGCTTTATTGATAACTCATCAATAAAAATGCACAGAAGTATGAGTCAAGAAAACATCGCGTAACCTTTCTTTCCCAAACCTAAAATAAAGTAAAACAATGTACAACACCATATTGAGCCCAAGTCCCAAACCCACAACGATACGGTTACAACCCGGTAACACAACTCCTACAACAAACTGAAAACACACAATGAAAAATGGGGAAAAAACTTCGAAGCCTGTTCCAAATTAAATAAAAAATAAAGTCCTAACGATTACCGAATATGGCGGCAGCTTCATCACCGAGGATCGAAGCTTTCAATTCTCTAGTTCTTAAGAATATTTTCATGTCTGGAACCATTTTTCCTTTTCGACTTCCGCATTAGGTATTTTATTTCGATTCCTATCAAATCCCATTTCCTGAATTTATCAAGCGAACAGTTTCCATGAATTTGAGCGTTCCACTTAGCCCATATGTGATATACTATAGTTATAATACAGCAGAAGGCTAAATCTTGTGCGATGTCGTTGACAGTATATTTGGATTTTAGATAATCTATCTCGTCTTCCAGAAGTAACGCCTGATTCATGATAGGAGGAGAATCCATCTTCAGTCTGCATCTAGCCCAAAGATATGACGAATATGGGCAATGAAAAAAGGTGTTCTCTCGACTCATTGTTTTGCATACATAGAACACATACAGGATTTACTCTATATCCCCAATTAGTCAGATGGCCATTGGTAGATAATTTGTGGAAACATGCTTTTTACATGTAAATAGACATCTTTGCGCTGTTAATATAGTGCCATGTAATTTAGCACCACTCAAGTTCTCGTTTCACATCTCTTGTAATATTCCAAGCCGAATGGAAAGAAAATCCATTTTTCCAGTTATTTCAGCTCCAAAAATCCAAATCAAAATTTGATTTTTAGGCACTTCACTAATTTTTCTGTAATCATTCTCGAAACTATATGGCGATTGGTATGAAAAGCACCTTCCTGTATAAGGCAATCCACTTTCAGGTTTTCCTACCACACATATCTAAATAATTCCATCCTAAAGTATTCCCAAGGATCTCACAGTGTAACCAAGGGTGAAACCATAACATAGTGTCATGCCCATTAGAAATACACCGATTGATGCACTTCAGCCCTAAACTTTTATTCCTAAGCATCGATTTCCATGTACATGAGCTGTTATTATCTATTTGCCTGACCCAAAATCTTTTATCCTTACAGTATTTTCTTTCTATCCACTTCTTCCACGTACTATTCCTACTTACGAAAGCGATATTAACTCAACTGCAGCAGCAATTTTAATATCATCAAATTTTCTTATCCCCGCTCCCCCTTCATTCTTCGGGCTGCAAAGAGTATCCCATGCAATCTTGTGGCTTTTCCCACCCTAAACAAAATTAAAACACATCTTATTTATCTTATAAATAGTCACAACAGGCAGTATCTAAACTAATAACCAATACATAACCATAGGGGTAATCACAGATTTAACCAATTCTACCTACGTAGATAGAAGCCTACAATCCCGGCTATCCATTTTCCTTTTGATTTTGTCAAAGATCTCACCACAATCAGAGAAATGCAAATAGTTATTAGATAAAGGCATGCCTAGATATTTAATAGGCAGATCCCTTCCTTCATATCAAGCAGGCTATTTAAAACATCTTTGTTATTCACTGATTTACTGAAAAAGACCTTTGGTTTTAAACAATTAACCTTAAAACCAGCCAAAACATTCATGTTGTCTAAAATCCTTAATATTTCAATGGCACTTTTAACCTTTTCTTTTGGATAAACCATCAAGTCATCAACAAATATCAAATGATTAATATGTGGCTCATTTTGAAAATAGGTTGGACTAATTCCATTAAGCCCGATTTATGCATCATAGTAGGAAAAAACTCCATAACTACAAAAAAAGATAGGGGGATAGGGGATCCCCTTGTATTAACCCTCTATTACTATGAATAAACCATTTTGGGCTGCCCCTCATCAAAAAAGAATAGCTTGGTGTAGTGGTACAATTTTTAATCACCTTTACTCTTCGAAGAAAACCCAACATTTTCAACATATGACACACAAAACCCCAATTAACCATGTTGTATGCTTTCTGTAAATCAATTTTGATACACATAATACCATTGCCATCTCTCTTAAAATGCCTAATTTGTTCATGTGCAAGTAAAACATTTTCAGCTATATATCTGCTAGGGATGAATGCCGATTGATTTTCAGGAATTAGATCATAAGGCATGGCGTAATCCTGTTGCAAACAACCATAGAAATAATTTAGTAGATAATGCTGCAACAAGAAATAGGCCTATTGTTGATCTTGAAATTGGATTCAACCCTAAGGGTGTGTCAAAACACTTCATCAAATTGATAAGGAAGGATAAAGTGAGGCCGCGATCAAAAACATACAAAAAGCATTAAAGTAATAACACGAAGTTTTTATAGTGGTCCGATCCAATGAGGATCTATGTCCACTTTCATAAGAGATTCCATTATCAATATGTTGATTACAAGATTTACTTCTCTCTTACAACAAATTAATCACACTTTCCCACATAGATTTTATTCGGATTCACCAAGGATCTTCACCTGATTTTGGAATATAAGTGTTTAGAATTGCTTAGGATAGTTGTAGGAAAGTTTCGGCAGCACTTCATTACTCCAAAGCCCTCCCTCATAGTGAAGGAATGTGGGGGGTATTTATAGGTGGAGTTCAGACCAGGTGGCAATTATGTAAATACTGAGCTCTTGCTTTAGGTCATAGGCGGGCTAGAAAGGACGTTACATGGTCCAAAGCAAGGCAGGACGTGCTAAATAAGGCGGAGCAACCCAACTCGTTCTAACTGAAGGTAGCGCGAGCTAAAGGACGCGGTATGGGCTAGATTGTGACACTGTGGGCTTGGATAGAGAGAAGGAGGCTAGGTTGTGACACCGGGGGTTTGGATAGAGCGCAGCGACCCAAGCATGTTTGGAACAGGCTAAACCAGAATGAAGTAGTTTGGTCTTTGATGAAACAGGCTAAAACCTTTAGTGAGCTGGCGATCCTAGAACCCTACAAGTTAGCCTCTGAGTGGACCAAGATGCCCGAACGACTTAAGTTGTTAAAGGAGCCAAAGCCTCATGAACACCACATATTATTTGAACGATCTGAGATGTTGTAATGACATAGGGCATTCATGTGAGTTAGGGAGCTCGTCGAGCTAGAGAGGACACGATGACCCAAAGGGCCTAATGACCTAAAATCATAAATCAACCTAAACATGCTCATTATTTTCTAGAACATATTTTATGGGTTAACATTTGCCCCTCAAAGATCGTATTTATTAAAAATAATACGGGCTTCGAATTAGGTTAAATTATCATGCAAATTAAGATTTTAAGTCATTTAGGCCTTCAGACAGCGTGAGCCCTTAAGAGTATTTCATTCCTAGGTCATCCAGCTGCTTAGGCCGTGATATGGTTTCAAGTCGTCACGGTTCCTGGTTCGTGTATTAATAAGTGTCCGCTGGTATTCTCCTTGGGATTAGACCGTTGTGGGGCCCTGCGAACTTGGTTTATTTGCTTAACCCCCCTTTATCTTCTCTTCAAATCATCATTCTCTTAAAACCTTCACTAAAGCTAAAAACCCTCATCAATGGCGGCCAATATCAACTAAATCCACTGATTCACACCATCATCAAAGCAACTGAAGTCCAAATAATCTCTTAGCCGTATAACCAAGTTTGAAGTTCCTCATCACAAAGAACCAAGTGCGGTTCAAGGCTTTTACTTACTGTATACATGTAAATTTTAAGTTGAACTTGATATTCTTAGACTATGTGAGATTATTGTTTGGTACAATTTCAATCGTGCGTTTGATGACAATGTTGATAGGTTTAGTGCCTTTGAGCGTGCCTGTTTGTGATAATTTTTAGCTTAACTTTCATGTACAAATTCTCATAACTTGGTCATGGCTCTAACCGATAAGTACTACGCACACTAGGATAATAACCTTGCTCAACTCTGTAGTTTTTTGACGTCCTTAATTTGCAATATCATGCCTCGCCGCTCTTTTCAAAGTTGAAGCGCCTCTGTTTGTTGTACATCTCAGATCGTTGTTTTGTAATGGCTCGCATTGAATTTGGTCATTCCAACCACTTTCTGGTTTTAGACCGCAACCCCACTCTAGGTCGTTGTGATAATTCAAGGATTTGATCGCCATTTCAGTCCTAAACTTTGCATTGCTAAATCCTTGCAGTCTTATGTTGTTTATGACCTAGAAAACTTGGAGTAAAAGACTTCATGAGGAACCGGACTATTGTAGCGACCTAAAGCTTCTTGATTGTGTAGAACGACCCAGATCCCGATGCCATATAGAACAACCTAAAATTCTAAGGCTGGTAGGAACGATTTGAAACATCTTGAATATGTTATTTTCCCGTTTGATATTCACTTCTTGACATTGCTATTTGCACAGGATGTCTAAAAGAACCGAAGGGACCTCAAGTGTGGACACAACTCGCAAGCACTGTAGGTTGGAAAAACTTCTGATGTTAGAAATTAAAACTGCCCCTGTCTTCCCCAGTTTGGCTGAGCTAAAAGCCATCATAGACAAGCCTAGTTATGTCTCCAAACCACACACCTTTGAGCTTGCTGACCGCTTCGAAGGCTAGTGTCTTCAAGGAGTGAACTTTGACAAGTTTAGCTTGGATATATATCCGTCTGACAATCGAACAGTCTCCGAAGATTTGGACATTGTAAAGAATCATTCTCTCATGCAACTCGACGTTATTAGGACTTGGATGGACAAGTGCCTTGAGGAAATTGGTCAATATTACGTGCACAAACTAGAGGCCTGGAACACCTTTTCTTGTGAGCTTTAAAGGCTGAACAGGGAGAACATTGAACTCATAACCACCTTGGAGAAGGACAAGGCCACGCTCATTCAGGCTCTTAGGTCTCAGGATGAGATCATTACTGAACTATCAAGTCCAGTAGGCAAGGCAGAGATGACTGGTACTCTTCCCCCCACTCAAGGTATGGAATGATCTATTGATGAAAGGAAGTAGTTCTCTCGTTTGTCTTTTGCTATTTATCTTTTATGCGCTCATGTTGTAGACCAGTTGTATATGCAAGTGTCGGTCCTTTCTTAACACACACTTATGATATTTTGTGTCCAATGTCTTTGTATTGGACTTGTGATGTAGTGACGGAAATGTATTTTCCTGATGCACCTCAAGCCTTTATGCTAAAATAAAAAACTATTCGCTGTGGCGATCTTTTGATTTTGAATTTGTTTGTCTTGTGCTTCCTGTTCTACATTTAAGACAAAGCTTTACATGATTTCGGACTTATACTCGTTATCAACTATCCAAATTGACAACAGATTAGTTAGAGAAGAAATATAATGAACTTTGACTTGCGTTGAATTGAATGCTAGCTTAGGATCATCTTATCCGATGGTCCAAAACCCATTAAGTATTGTTTGCATAGTCATAGTATTCTAGTTCAAATTCATGTTAACGCTTAAAGATGACCTGTTAACTCAGGTTGACTGTAGGTCCTGGACGTTATCACTCTAATGAATCATATAAGCGTGTTTGACACTTTTCGCATCTGAGATTCCAAATGCTACATAAGTGGATTTTTTCATTCTTCACATCTGACATTTGAGATGCTACGTGAATAGTTCGACACTTTTCACATCTGAGATTCCAGATGCTACGCAAGTGGATTTTTTTATTCTTTACATCTGATATTTCAGATGCTACGCGAATAGTTCGACACTTTTCACGTATAAGATTCCAAATGCTACGCAAGTGGATTTTTTCATTCTTCACATCGGACACTTCAGATGCTACACGAATAGTTTGACACTTTTCACATCTGAGATTCCAGATGCTATGCAAGTGGATTTTTTCATTCTTCACATCTGACATTTAAGATGCTACGCGAATAGTTTGACACTTTTCACATCTGAGATTCCAGATGCTATGCAAGTGGATTTTTTCATTCTTCACATCTCACATTTCAGATGCTACGCGAATAGTTCGACACTTTTCACATCTGAGATTCCAGATGCTACGCAAGTGGATTTCTTCATTCTTCACATCTGACATTTCAGATGCTACGCGAATAGTTTGACACTTTTACGCAAGTGGATTTTTTCATTCTTCACATCTAACATTTCAGATGCTACGCGAACAGTTTGACACTTTTCACATCTGAGATTCCAGATGCTACGCAAGTGGATTTTTTCATTCTTCGCATCTGACATTTCAGATGCTACACAAATAGTTTGACACTTTTCACATCTCAGATTCCAGATGCTACGCAAGTGGATTTTTGATTGTTTTATCGCTTCGCGGGGTGGTTATCAGTCCCTTTACGATATGCTTGACTTAGAAAGTTATTCTGGTTTAGGGACTGAAGCTTTGGGCCCCTTACTTAGAGAGATGCCCCTTTGATAAAAGTTTCAGCTTTTTCATCTATTTGTCATGGCGCTTGCTCATTGTTTAAATCTTTGCGACTTTTCCATTTACTTTTCAAGGTAGTGTTTTTCCCTTTTTTTGCATTCGCGCATGTTGGGAATTCATAGCATTCAACCCTTGAACCAGCATTGTCGAAGTCGCTATGATACAGGAGCAAGCACTCGACAGCTGACTTGCAATACTAAATCAACTTTTTACAAAAGTTTCAATTTTACATATGACTTCATGATTAACATAGAAATGTGTTTATTTTATGCTCTTATATTTTATCTTTTGTAAATAAATAAATGATACTTTGGGTACTTTTGTGTGTTTTTACAGGTTTTCAAGAAATGCCTCCTTCGTTTCAAATTAAAGGCCAACTACAAATAAAAAGCTACTTCCCCGTATTAAAGCCATCTCAATTACAAAAGACGTTGTAGCTCACTGGTAAATGCATAGAGATTTGTACTGATAGACCTGAGTTCGATCCTCGTCGAGCTCACTTTTTGCCAAAGAACGGAACTTTCACACTGCCCCTTTGCTATGAAGAATATATTAATTAGTGTTATATTATATATATACATATTCATGTGTATGTATGATATTCACTAATAGACATTTCAGGAGTAGTCATGGAAATCAATTCAGAACATTCATTTTTCAATTTCCAATTAGAAGAATTTCTGATTGATTTATTGCCAAGAAAAGATCAATTTTGAAGATTTTATCCTTTGTTGCCTTTGGAGTCTAATGAGTATCCTTGTTTGGAAAAATTAACCACATGGAATCTGCTCATCAATCAATCAATCAATTTGCTACATGGAAGATAGGAAGATTTGGAAGATATTCACCATGTTTTGCTTTCCAATCAAGCTTGGGCAAGGAAGGCAAGAAATATAATGGATGATGAGGCCCATTTATTCATAGACTTAATTGGGATTTTTCCTATCTCATCTATAAATATACGTTGTAACCATTGTAAGAGGATCCCAATTTTTGTACTCTCTTTTAGTTTTAGTAAAGCTCTTCTTCGTCTAGTTTATTTGCTTTACTTTCATAACAATTTGTGTTCTACTCAATTAGTTTTGGTAGACAGAAATTGTTATTGTTATTTCTATTGCTTATTAGTGAGTAGTCGTTTGATTAGTTTCAACGACAATCCTAATTTACGTTTTGTTGTTCTTCTTTTCCTGCAATTTTAATTTCTGCATTTTATTTCTGTTTTGCATTTTAATTTTCAATTGATAATTGTGATTTGATCGTCGGTTCAATTAGATTTGTTCTGAATCGGATCGCAGTTTCAATTTCGTTTGCTTTCAAAACCAACCTCAAAGATTTGTCTAACTCGCCCAAGAGATTATTTAAATAATTTGATTGAATTTGCCTCCCTGTGTTCGACCTGTATGCTACACACCTGTATGCTTGCAGTAATTTAATTTAAATATCGTGCTTTTCTAATTCATAGGAAGCGTCGATCAAGTTTTTGGCACCGTTGCCGGGGAGGCAACGATTAAATTTTATTATTTATTTAATTTCTGATTCGTGTTAGTTTTTTATTTGTTTTTATTTTTCATTTGTTTTCTTGTATATATAGCAAAAAAAAAAAGCCATATTTTGCCTTTATTTCTTTCCTTTCTCTATTGCTTTCCAATTTTTCATATATTTCTTTCCCTTTATTCTTGTACAATTTCCTTTAAAAAAAAGGGATTTTATAAAGATCTCTTCTATTTACAAATCCTTCCACCAGTTTTCTCTTCTGCCGCAATTCCCCAACCTTCACCCTCATATTTCTCAACACAGCTCTCTGTAAAAATTCACCATCTTTCTGTCTTTATTTTATTTATTTCCTGTTTTTAGCATAGTTTCCTTCCTTTACAAAAAAGACACAATATTGTTTTTGCATTTCTTTCTATTTCTTCTCAGTCAAAATCTTCACGTCCATCTAAAGTCCTTTCCATAATTACTTCCTTCTCCCTTTACGTCTGATTTCTTTGCAAAAACAAAAAAAATCATTGTGTTATTTTTTTCTCTCTATTGCTTTAAATCCTTGCTTCTCTTTGAAATCAGCCTCTCATCACAGTAACCACACCAGCATCTTGATCATCCCTACTACCCAAACACCCACGTTCAGATCACGTAATTCCTCTATCCAAACCAACCTTTCTCACTACCAAACTTCGAACCACCTCATTTCCAAAACACAGATCACCGACAAGGTCATCCTCAACCTCCAAGCAATTTCAGACCCAAAGCCACCATCACAAATCTCTTCACAATAGACCCACCCTCGTCCTTCCTCCATCAAATACCCAGTCATCAATCGCCCAGACCACTTCTACCTCATCTACACCAAACTTCCCTCACTGCAAATCTCCCTTCAACCTTACCAACGCAATTCCCATCCCATCCACGCACAAAAAAAAAACCATCAGCGTTCCCATCCCATCCGCCTCAAATCCATTTCACGTTCTGTCCATACCCACCACGCAAGTACCCAATAAAAAATGAAAAAAATCCGAACCCAATATACTTGCAAGCCCAGACCACTGAGTTCGATCACAACCGTCACAACCCCTTCAATCATCACAAAAAATCCTCCATCCTCACCAAATAAACAACCCATCACATCCCCACCCTCGGCCTGTAACCACGTCAATGCAAACCCCTTATTCCTAATCAATATTCCCCAAAATCGCAGCATACCCGAATCCTTCCTCGATAAAAACCATACCGACTTCTTCCTATCCTCTCAGAAACGATCCGAACGCCAAACCGATTTCAGATTAAATCGGTCAGAAAACCCAAGATCCGTTTTCACCCCGTTCCGAACCCAAATGGCAAAGCTTCCAACCGATCTGAATCTCAGAATAAAAAAAAAAGGAAGCTCAAGATTTGTTTCCTGAAACAAAGGAGAAGAGGTTGATTTTTTTTATGAAATCATAATTTGTGAAAAACGTTCTATGACTATTGAATCTTTGTTTTTTATTGAATATAAGTGTGTGGCCTTAGTTTTTCTGAGTGCGTCGCATTGTCTTTGGTGTGAGTATATCTGCCAAGGCTTGTGCTTGTATTTCTTGGTGCATGGCCATATTTGAGTGCATGTGGCTTGACCTTTTGTACGTAGGCTAATAGTTGAGTGCGTGGAATTTTTTTTCTGTGCCAGTGCGTGATAGTTAGGTTTAATTCTCGTTGAGTCAATTTTTTTGTTGAGTTAGTTTTTGGTAGTTGTGTTAAAAAAAGTGAGTTTTATATATATTTTGTTGAGTCATCTAGTTGTTTTATTTATTTTTGTTTATAGCTTAGTTTAGTTTTTGTCCAGTCTTGATGTGGTGAGTCTAGTTTAGTTTGTTTCTTTTGTTTTGATTTTAGTTTAATTTTTTTATTGTTTATTTTATTAGGGTCTAGTTTAGTTTTTCTTATATTTTCTTTTCAAAAAAAAAGCAAAGATCAAAGAAGAAGAAAAAAGAAGAGAATTCAAATCGAAGCCCAAAGTGAAAAGTGTTCAAGCAACGAACAGGAAATTCAAAGATCAACCGATTTCAAGCAACAAAACAGTGGATTTGAATAGCTAGCACTACTCAATTATAAACAGACTGCCATACCGCATTGTAAGATTTTCTGAACTCTACAGGTGCTCTGCTGCAAAAGAAAAAAAAATAGACAATTGTTGTAAAAAAATTCTGCAGGGGCAGAGGCTTGAATGTAAAATTTTTAATTTTTGCAATTAAATTGTGTGATTGTTGTTATTTCTGCATTTTTTATTCATTCTGTTAAGGGCAATACCCCAATTCACATTAGGTGAGGGATTTCATCACCCTTTCCTTAGCCCACAAATTGCATTTCATTGTAGAATCTGACTAATAAAAACGGTTAGACGTTGGACTTAAGGGAGTCACGGGCTCATCTAGGGCTTAATTGTATTGTGATAGTTGATTCATTTGGAATGAATTATTTCTTGGTGTCTAGACTACGGCAGAGAAATAGCTGTTTATAAATATTACGGTGTTTCGTAAATATTATATCGGTTGTTACTCTGAAGGTACTTAAACCTTCGGCTGCATTGCTAGGGTGATTCCTGGTGCACCGATAACTCATGTCCGTTAACTGGCTAAGAAATCTTTTGATCTAAGTAATCAAACGTGTCACTTTATAATTTTGGGTTAGGAGCCGATAAGGACATAAAATTTCATTGTAGCTAATTTATGTGCTTGCATTTAACAACAATGAGTGAAAAAAGTGTTAGCCAACAAAATTCTCCTAGGGGTTCTCGAATCAACCAAAATTTTCCAACCGAATTGGATCAAAATCGAGTGAATCACAACCTTCCAAACTTTGGGGATCAAAATCAAATAAATCAAAATTTTCAAAATCTCAATATCCAAATGGATAGACCCTTGTCTCTTCGTGATCGATGTTATCCGACTAGGACCGTCCAACCCTCTGTCATCGTGTTCCCACCAGCTGAAGGAAACAATTTTGAGCTAAAACACTCTTTTATCCAAGGGGTAACAAAATTTACTGGGTCTGAAAATGCTTATGAATTTCTGAGTGAATTTGAATTGTATGCTTCCACAACAAAAATGCAACAACTATCTAACGAATCGATCAAGCTAAGGCTAAACCCATTTGCACTACTTGAAAGCGCTAAAAGATGGCTAAATTCTCTTCTAAAACATTCCATAAGAAGTTGGGATGAATTTGTCACTGCATTCTTGAAAAAGTTTTTCCCTTTCCATAAAACTCTCAAAATTCGAACCGAGATAAATCAATTTTGTCAAAATGAGGGGGAAACTTTTTCAAAATACTTTGAAAGATTCAACCAACTATTATATAGTTGTCCTCATCATGGAATTCTAAAAGATCACTTATGTCAAATTGCATATGAAGGGCTAAACTATCAGACTAGAACTCAACTAGAATCAATGTGTGGAGGAAACTTTATGTCTAAAACAGCCGATGAAGCTTGGCGGTTCTTAGAAGATTATTCTGAAAAGGACATGCAGTGGGAATCGATTCGTGTTCCCATTCGTACTTCTACTAGAGGAGTGCATGTCGTGGACTCAAGTCAAATTCCCTTAGAAAATCAAACTCCTCAAGCGGGAGAAGGGCTACCCCACTATTACTCTCAGGACCAAGCCAATGCTATAGCTCAAAATAATCCTTACTCATCCACATACAATCCTGGTTGGAGGAACCACCCAAATTTTTCTTGGTCAAACCCCAATAATTCAGCTAACCCATATCACGTGCAACCCTTTATTCCCAATCCAAATTATCAAGCTCCACCTCCACTTTCTCAAACCTCTCAAACTGCATCTCAATCCAAAAAACCTTATAGGCACCCCAACTTTCAATCATCAAACCAATCCTCTCAACCTTCACAACCGCCACAAGATATTGTGCGTTTAGAGAAACAGTTGAACTCTCACGAAGCTAAAATGAACTCACATGATGCTAAACTCGACCAAATGATGAGTATGATGAAAGAACTAATGAAAAATAATGAGAAAGGAAAATTTCCTAGTCAACCTGAGGTGAATAAAAAATATAACTCTCGTGCTGTGAATTCTTGAGAGGACGAAAACCATAATCCAGTCAACCCTATTACAACCCTTCGATCTGGAAAAAGGATTGATAATAACGTGGGCGACCCTGACGAACCTTCTAACTCGACCCCAATGCCAAATCTTGATGATCACCCATTGGCTTGGAATGCCAATTCTTCTAAACCTCCATTTTCCTCAAATGTTGGCAATCCCAACAGTTCCTCTCCTAGTGTCGACAAACCCGACCCACCTTCGAAAAATAATGTTGGCAATACCAACATTCCATCTTCTGCAACCTTACCACCTTCTTTTTCCTTGGATAAACCTTCTTCCTTGAATGATGAAACTCATCACATAGTCGAAAAACCAATAGCTCCATTTCCCCATAGACTCAATAATAAGAAGAAAGCGGCAAATTTCGATAAAATTTTGGAAATTTTCAAACAAGTCCGTGTGAACATTCCTCTTTTAGACACAATTGAACAAATTCCTCAATATGCCAAATGTCTTAAGGAATTGTGCACACAAAAACGTGTGACTAATGTCCCAAAAATCGCCTTTCTAACTGCGAATACAAGCTCTGTTCTTTCGAATCTTACCCCAGTCAAGTACAAAGACCCTGGCTGCCCTACGATTGATTGCAAAATAGGAAACACCCATATCTCTCGTGCCCTACTCGACCTTGGTGCCAGTATCAATCTTCTTCCTTATACTGTTTATTGTCAACTTGGGTTAGGGGAAATTAAACCAACAAACATCACTCTTCAGTTAGCCGATCGATCTGTCAAAAAGCCATTGGGAATTATCGAAGACGTCTTGATACAGATCGAACAGTTTTACTTCCCTGTCGATTTCATAGTTTTAGAAACAGAGCTTGTCTCAAATCCCAAAGTTCAAATACCATTGATTTTAGGACGTCCCTTCTTAGTAACCTCAAATACTGTCATTAATTGTAGGAACGGTCAACTTCGACTTTCCTTCGGGCACCTAACCATTGAGCTAAACATCTTCAATCTCAACAAACAACCTAGGGATTTTGAGATCGATGAAATCGACATGATTCAAACCATAGTTGACGAAACCTCTAATGACACTTCTGAAGCCCTGAAAATGTGTTTGGAACATTTCGACTCTGATTTCGACGAACTTGAATACATTTCTGAACTGAATGAATTTCTTGACTTAAATCCTTCGTCTTCTGAATCTAACCAAGGAATGTTAACCAACGTTAACACTCAAGAACATCCTAAGTTAGATCTCAAACCCTTGCCACAAGACCTTAAGTACGTGTAATAACCCGGAAATTCTGAACCAGTTTAAAATTTTTATTTTGGCAATTGTAGTGAATTTTGAATATTTAAAATAAATTATTTTAAACAATATCGACGAGAAATTTATTTTGAATATAATTCGAACGTATATATTTATACGCGTCGTCATTAGAATATAAATAATTATATATATAATTATAAATAGAATTGAAAATGGCGTGGTAGTTCGATAATTCGATTTCAAACTTCAATTGAACGTACCGGGTGCAAAACAATCCGGATTTTAGTGAAACCAAAAACATTAGGATCTAATTGATAATATCTTTCCAATGAATCCGAAAAATCAAAATTTCATAGTGGGAATCAAAAGATATGTCCAGCTGAAAATTCTGAATAGTCGCTATGGAATTCAGGCCCTTAAAAATAGACATTTTGCAAACGACTTCGGATTTCGACGAAACCACTTTTGTTGGATCCGTGATGTCAAGTTATTGCTAGGTTTCAAATTTCATAATTTTTCGAATCAATATGTGAGCGTGGAAAAGGAAAACGCGTTTGACCAGTTTCAGTTGATTTTAATCGACTGGAAAATGGCCATTTTTCAAACGGTCTCAGAATTCGATGAAACTAGTTTTGTTAGGACCGTATCATCAATACGAAGCTAGAAAATATTTTTCTGCAATTTTTAGAGTTAATATGTGACCCCAGTAAATTGAAATGCGCGTTCAAATTCAATATATAGAGTTATATGTTGATTTTAATGGAAACTGATCGAAACGGTCTAATCAGCTTACGATACATATCCCATTGTGTTCGGAATGGGGGTAATTAGCTATGGACGACAGGCGGTGGGCCTCGTTTCGAGGTCGTATGAAAAGTCAACTTTTTAATTTAAAAATAAATAAAATATATATATATATATATATATTAACTTGGCCCCCCCCCCCCTTTATCTCTTCCTCCCCCCCCCCCACGTTCTTCATTCAGTAAAGTAAAAAGAAAAAAAAAGAAAAAAAAACGAACGAATCGCTCGATCCAGTCGACCGCCACCCCATCCACCGCCGGAGCCCCCTGCTGACGCCGCCCCTCTAGCCTCGCGCGCCACCATATCCCGAGTCCCCTCCTCCACTGCCTAACGACGCGCAGCACCCCCCTCCCCATCGGAAATCGAGCACCGCACCCCCCCCTCATCCGCCACGTCAGAGCAGCCCCCCCTACGGGCAACCTCCGACCATCCTTTCCCTCCCCTGCAAACGAAAGGTATAGTTTATTTATTTACTTATTTTATTTTAATTTATACATTGATTTTAGAATATGAAATTTGCAAAACTGTAAAGAAAGGATTTTTATTCAGTTAAATATAGGAAGTATTAAAATATAATTTTTATATTTTTAAAGTATTAAAAATATAATCTTTACTATATAGAAGATGTAAAAATATGATTTTTGTTTATGTAGGGAATTAAAAATATTTTTTTTACATGATAGGAATATTAGAAATATCATCTTTATATGTGTAGAAAAATAAAAATGTGATTTTTATAATGATATGTTTGAAAGGGCGAAATGATATGTTTGAAAAGGCGAAATCTATATATAGAGAATAGCGAGGTAAAAATATAATTTTTATCTATATAATAGCAATGTAAAAATAGAATTTTATCCTTATAGCGTGATAGTAAAAAGTCGATTTTTTATATATTGAATAGCGAAGTAAAAATTCGATTTTTACATATGTAGTGGCTACAGCAACGAAGATGACAAAAATGCGATAACGATGAAGATTTCTATCAAAGAAGAGCCAAGATGATTGGATAGCTATCGGTGAGAATTTCTCACCTTTCAATTTCTTTTTTCTAGTTATATATATATATACTAGGATGCAGACGGTGTTTAGTAGTACCCGACACAATCGTTCACAGACCATGGACTTGTTTGTTTGATTGCATAAATTAGTTAGATGATTAGATTTGAATTGATTGTTTGGTGAAATGAAATTGATTGGATTGATTTGTGAATGGCGTGGGCCTTCACTAGACCGGGGATAAGGCCAGGCCTCGTCCCGTTTCTAGTATCGTGTCGTTATGCCGCCGAAATTTCCTAAAATATGTTAGAAAAATAAAAATATCATTTTATTTAAAGAATGAACTGAATAGAAATTCATATGTTGGAATAAAATGTTTTATCGTTAAAAATATAATTTTTAACGTGAATGTGAATAAATAAATATTCATTTACAAACCGGACGGTTTGTTTATGTACACCTATTTGAAGGACATTGATTGGGTCGATAAATTTTACACATTGCCCAACTGCACAACTAAAATCTGTGTTTGATTGTTTGAAACCCCACACGGGTGTTGGGATGAAATATGAAGTTCACTCATCCTGATTTATTAAATATGTCGATTGATTGATTGACAGGCTGTTATAAGCGTTAGATATTTATATTTGATGCTTATACAGTGTAGTGCACTTTGGTTGATGGTTGATTATTTTCAATGCTATTATATACGTGTGATGTATGAAATGTCCATATAATTAACATTATATGGTGATTGATTGAGCCTCATTCCAATTTAGAAAATTAAACATATTATAATATAAATGTTCATGTGTTGACTGTACTCATCCGTTGAGATTAGTCATGTGTTGAACGAAATATTTTTATAATAAAATTTACATCTTTATCAGTATAATATAAATGTTCATGTGTTGACTGTACTCATCCGTTGAGATTAGTCATGTGTTGAACGAAATATTTTTATAATAAAATTTACATCTTTATCAATATAATATAAAGGTTCATGTGTTGACCGTACTCATCCGTTGAGATTAGTCATGTGTTGAACGAAATATTTGAAAACGAAATATTTGAAATAGAAATATTTGAAAACGAAATATTTGAAATAGAAATATTTGAAAAAGAAATATTTGAAACAGAACATTTGAAAATAGAAATATATGAAGCCGTGTTGATTAGATTGACGCCATTTAGACATGAACGATATTTATATCGATTTTATTCATTTTAAAATGAATATTGAAAAGTGATTTCATAATCGAATATTTTAAAATGAAATTTGAATTGAAACGAATAGAAAACCAATTTGAATTGAAACGAATAGAAAACCAATTTGAATTGAAATGAATAGAAAACCAATTTGAATTGAAACGAATAGAAAACCAATTTGAATTGAAACGAATAGGATTCGAATTTAATTGAATATAAAGCGATTTCGAAATGAAATGAATATTGAAAAACGATTTCGAAATGAAATGAATATTGAAAAACGATTTCGAAATGAATTGAATATAAAACGATTTCGAAATGAATTGAATATAAAACGATTTCGAAATGAATTGAATATAAAACGATTTCGAAATGAATTGAATATAAAACGATTTCGAAATGAATTGAATATAAAACGATTTCGAAATGAATTGAATATAAAACGATTTCGAAATGAATTGAATATAAAACGATTTCGAAATGAATTGAATATAAAACCAATTTGAATTGAATCGAATAGAAAACCAATTTGAATTGAATCGAATAGGAAACCAATTTGAATTGAATCAAATAGAAAACGAATTCGAATTGAATTGAAAACGAATTGAATTGAATTCAAATTGAATTCAAATTGAATTGAAATTTGAATTGAATAGAAAAGAATTGGTTGAAATTGTTTTTGAAACAAATTCAAAACTATTTATAAAATTCATTTTAAATAGTAATCGACGAAATATATATTATATATATAATATAATGGCCTGAATAGGATGCGCCGCGTAGCGGCAGTTCGCGAATTTCGACCATTTATTTCAAACGGACATTACGGGAGATCCGACCGTCGGATTCTCCTAAAACTGGAACCATTGGGTTCGTATCGAAAAGAGCTTTCTAACGAATATTGGAAATTTGAAATCTAACGTTTGGATTTGGAGATACGTCCAAATCAAATTCGAAAAAGGTCGCTATAGGTGCAGTTCGATGGCCGTTGTTGGAAATCGACTGTACGGGCCTTGATAAAATTACTAAAAATAGTAATAATTTGTGTAGAATCATAAGAAATGATTTGGGAAAATTTGGGATGAAAAACTCCATATTTGAAAAGATAAAAATAGATTTTTATCGAAATGAACTAGTTTAAACTAAATTTAAAACCCGATTTTTTTTAAATAAATAAATTAGATTTAAAAAGGGGTTTTAAATAATCGGAATTCCTAATATATTTGATTTGAATTAAATAGAATTGATTCATGGGTTTATCGTGAACTGTGTTTTAAATAACACTTGTTCTTTAACCCGATAATAAATAGAATGTGATTTGGGTTTGTCGTGAACTGTGTTTTAAATAACACCTAGTTCTTTAACCCAGTAAAAGGAGTTTTAACGAATCTGCAATTAAGTTGAAATGTGAATCTATAATCTAAATTATCAAATTTAGAAATGAGCGAGAATGGAGTATCGCCAGTTTTGCTCCAAAGCGATAGTTAAATCTTTAATTAGATTTGAACGTGAAATGATAATTAATTTTACCAATAACACCGTGGTATTAGATATGGAGTATTACCAGTTTTGCTTCATGGGATGAATAGGTTGGGATTGGGAAATAAAATAAATAATTACTTCGTTGTGATTCGCTAATCTCGACTAGTTTGGAAAACCATAATTTGGTTTGAAAGGACATCTAAAGGAAGATTAAAGGATAAATTTTAAAGAATTTATCTTGGATAAAATTAATGGGAACTTTTCCCTGAGAATATGAATTGGAATGAGGCGTATGTTGTGTTTGTGTAACATTTGTTTTAAATATACGCGGGTTGTTCGGAAAGGCCGGGTTTACACCCATTCTGAATAACCGTTTCGACGATATGTCGAAGATGAAGACGGTGGTTGAAGACCGGAAGTCTTCACATCGTTTGGATAATTACTGACGATCCTGATTGGGCAGTACACCCAAGAGGATGGAAATAGTCGGTGGTCGTCCAGACGTACTTTGAGATCGATGGATATGCGAGGAAAGTGCCTCCGGTTTCGTTCAGACCCAGGACGAACTTGTAAATGGATTGTGTGTCTGACATTGGATTTTATTCTGTGTTGATTGATTTCTGTTAAATATATATATGCTTGGCGGCAGAGAATTTATTCTCTTGCTTAACGCCCTTCTCTGAGACGTACGAGCTCAGAGGTTATATGTCGATAGATATCAATCGCATAGCATGAATTGCTTGTGTGGCATGCTGAGTTGCATGGATCAAGGCTTCTGTTGAAAAGCAAAGTCTTGTGGTTGATGATCAAAGCACGCCTACGTGGCAGCTTTGTGTATAACGTGAATTCGCGAGCCTCACACCTCGGTATGAGTTAAAAACGGGATACGGGCCGTTGGGAGAACCCGACGTTTCTTTCTAGCTTTGGTGGTGTCAGTGACTTACCAGCCCTGACATTTATATACTTTTCACCTTTGTGGATGTTAGAATGAGGCGCCTCGATTATAGGTCTGTAAGGACCGGGAAACGTGTGTTCAGAAATTGCCAATCCTCTAACGTAAGTGAGGACCGGCCCAACCGATCCAAGTGGCTGCCCAGAGTGTGTAGTCCTGAGCATTTGCTAGAGTGTCTCGAAGCGGAGAGGAGCTTGCCCCTTGCCTCGACTCATGACGGAAATCCAATTTCCAATACGAGATATTTCGGCTTTATTTGTAGAGCCTAGTATGGCGACATAGTAGCATGGGATGCTATGCCGTCTATGATTTATATTTATGATTGAAATTGTTTTGACACTATACACTTATTATAGTATCAAATGATTTGTTTTAAAACGTACCAAGCATGTTTGGCTATAATAAGGGAAAACCCTATCCTCCGGCTTGCGTTGCATTGTGTGATGGGACCTGGGTTTTATAATAGTTTCATTTTTTCGAAAAGCATTGCGTTGTTTATTCTATGCACTGGTGTTCTTGGGAGGAAACCCGTTCCGTGTTATACGGCGTGGTCCCTTGAATCACTCTTTTTTAAAGTAAAGTTTTAAATAACTGTTTTAGTTCTCACACCAGTCACATGACTGACCTGGAGTTTATTGTTTTAACCTAAACTCTGGGTGCCCTTATTTTCGACACGGGCAGCTAGTAGTTTTGGTTTTGCAGATTTATATTCACAGGATCCTGGTTTACAACTGGAATGATATCCGGAAAGCTCTGTATCCGTATATCACCTTCAGTTGTGCTTTGTATTATTGTTCCGCTGCTATGTAATTTAAAGTAATCTCTGATATTTATCGAATGTAATTTATTCAATTATACTCTGTATATTCTTGTATCTGATGGAATTGTTGTAATATAAATGAAATGTTCTTCCGTGTGCGTTCATTTGTGTGTTGTTCTCAAAGTATCCGCTCTTTCCTTCACGGGGAAGTTACGGGTCCTCACAGTACGCATACTTAGACTCCTCAGAAACTCTTCCCGTAATCTTGGCCTCTGATCTTACCGAGGACCAAGAAGAAAAACTCTTAGAAATTTTGCGGGAAAATAAAGACGCCTTGGGTTGGGAACTGAGCGATATAAAAGGAATTAGCCCGTCAATTGTGGAACATCGCATACATTTAGTTGATGAGGCTAAACCCACCCGTGAGGCTCAAAGGCGATTAAAACCAAACATGAGAGAAGTGGTCAAGGAGGAGATAATCAAATGTCTAGACAATAACATCATCTATCCCATCTCTGATAGTACCTGGGTGAGTCCGGTACAAGTCGTACCAAAGAAATCGGGAGTCACAGTGATCAAAAATGAAAGTAATGAGCTCGTCCCAACAAAAATCAAAACAAAATGGCGTGTGTGTATCGACTATCGAAAGCTCAACGCAACCACACGAAAAGACCATTTTCCCTTACCTTTTATTGACCAAATGTTCGAACACTTAGCGGGTCATGAGTACTATTGTTTTCTCGATGGATACTCTGGCTATAACCAAATCCCTGTTGCTTTAGAGGATCAACATAAGACCACCTTTACTTGTCCCTTTGGAACCTTTGCTTATCGTCGCATGCCTTTTGGTCTTTGTAATGCCCCCACGACTTTCCAAAGGTGTATGATGAGTATCTTCTCTGATATGGTGGACGGATTCTTGGAAATATTCATGGATGATTTTTCAATCTATGGATCATCTTTTTCCCAATGCCTCACTCATTTAGAACTCATCCTAAAACGTTGTAAGGAAAAATCACTCGTGCTTAATTGGGAAAAATGTCACTTCATGGTAAAAAGGGGGATAGTTTTAGGTCATGTCGTCTCCAAAGATGGACTTGAAGTCGATAAATCTAAAATCGATTTGATTGCTAATCTGCCTCCTCCTAAGTCTGTTAAAGATGTTCGTTCATTTCTTGGCCACGCAGGATTCTATAGAAAATTCATTAAGGACTTCTCAAAAATTTCAAAACCTCTCTCAAATTTAATTGCCAAAGACGTTAAGTTCGAATTCTCCAATGACTGCAAAACATCTTTTGAAACTCTTAAGTCAATCTTGACCACAGCTCCCATAATTCAACCTCCTGATTGGACTCAGCCCTTCGAACTTATGTGCGACGCTTTTGACTTTGCAATTGGAGCCATCTTAGGTCAGCGTATCGATAAACTCCCTCGAGTCATTTATTACGCTAGCAAAACCTTAAATGAGGCCCAATTGAATTACTCAACTACTGAAAAGGAATTTTTGGCAGTTGTCTTCGCTTTTGAGAAATTCAGACCATATCTCATAGGATCCAAAGTCATAGTTTACACTGATCATGTTGCCCTACGATATTTGCTTTCTAAGAAGGATGCTAAGGCCCGCTTGATTTGTTGGATCCTCCTTCTTCAAGAATTCAATATAGAAATACGAGATAAAAAGGGTTCTGAGAATGTTTTAGCTGATCATCTCTCTCGAATTGTGCACGAAAATGTTGATGACACCCAAATCGATGATTATTTTCCTGACGAACAAATCCTTTCGATCTCTAACACCCCTTGGTACGCTGACATTGTGAATTATCTTGTCACGCAACAAACACCCGCTGGATGGTCGAAACAAGATAATCAAAAATTTCTCTCGAAAGTTCGAAACTTCTATTGGGACGACCCATATCTTTTCAAATACTGTCCAGACCAAATCATTCGAAGGTGTGTGCCCGATCATGAACACCATAGTATTCTCTCTTTCTCACATGACCATGCTTGTGGCGGTCATTTTGGAGCAAGAAAAACTGCTGCAAAAGTTTTGCAAAGCGGTTTTTATTGGCCCACATTGTTTCGTGACGCGTTCAAATTTTGCTCTAAATGCGATCGATGTCAAAGAACGGGTCGAATCACTAAGCGAAACATGATGCCTCTCAACCCCATTTTAGTGGTTGAGTTATTCGATGTTTGGGGCATTGATTTCATGGGACCATTCCCGAATTCATTTGGGAATCTTTACATCTTGCTAGCGGTAGATTATGTCTCAAAATGGGTTGAAGCCATTCCGACCAAAACCAACGACAACAAGGTTATTGTCAAATTCCTCAAAGAAAACATCTTTTCGCGCTTTGGCACACCTCGAGCTATCATTAGCAATAATGGCGCTCACTTCTGTAATCGTGCTTTTGAGTCCTTGCTCAAGAAATACTCAATCACACACAAGCTATCGACCCCTTACCATCCACAAACTAGTGGGCAAGTAGAAGTTTCCAATAGACAAATCAAACAAATTCTTGAGAAAACCGTGAATTCCAATAGAAAAGATTGGTCATTAAAATTGACTGATGCACTTTGGGCTTTTCGCACTGCTTATAAAACCAATCTAGGGATGTTACCATATCGATTAGTCTTTGGAAAGGCCTGTCACTTACCTCTTGAATTAGAGCATCGTGCTCTTTGGGCCATAAAATTTTTGAACTTTGACTTAGAGAAAGCCGGCTCACATAGGAAGTTACAAATTTCTGAATTAGAGGAATTAAGAAATGAGGCGTATGAAAATGCGAAAATCTACAAAGAATGAACCAAAGCCCAACACGACAAAAACATACTTCGTAAGGAATTCAATGTAGGTCAAAAAGTTCTTTTATACGACTCTAGACTTCACTTGTTTCCAGGAAAACTCAGATCTCGATGGACTGGACCTTATGTTGTGAAAACAGCATATCCTCATGGAGCAGTCGAAATTGAAAATCCTAGGGATGGAAAAGTCTTCAAAGTAAACGGACAACGACTGAAACCATTTTTAGAATTCGAGCAATATGACGAAGATAACCTTATCGATCTTCATGAGCCTGATCATCCACCATGAAATCAGGTGGTACACGTTCTTTTTCTTTTATTTTTTATTTTTCATTTTTAATTATTATTATTTTTTTCCTGCCATTTTGGACAGCATACCTTAGACAGTTGGGACACTGTCTCAATCTTGTGTGGGGGAGTCAAGTCTGCATCACATCTTCTCTATTAGTTGAAAAAAAACAACACACACACACAATCACACCGACACGACTCATTTTAGAGTGATACCACGAAATAAGTTTACAACTTTTAGTCAGTTGATAGTATTTTTTCTCTCAACTAAGTTCGAATTTGAAATATAATGAAAAGTTTAATTTTGAGGGATAATATGTAACCAGTACATAGGGAGATTCTTAGGTGATGGCCATGAAATCTATTCTATATTGTAGACTTTGTTTAAATAAGTGGAGGACTTAAAATACTTATAATGGCTTGTCAAATCTTTAAAACTAAGTTGTGTTAAGTTGAATTCGCTCTCTCTTTTTGTGCTTATAAATTCAATAATAATAATAGTAATCCAAGGGTATCCAACATTGCTTGTATATCGAGCGTTGGTGTGCAAACCCGCCAAGCTCTATCCGACACGTTGTTGACAAAGTCAGCGTTGGAATATCTTGGTCTCATTTTATGAGATTGGACACCTAAGGATTACCGACACGTTGTTGATAAAGTCAAAGTCAGCCTGCACAATCCGCCAAGCTCTTTACCTACTCTCCGTTAGTCCGCGAGGCAGTGCATGGGTGGTAAACCTTGGTCTTCTAAGTTAGGTGTATGTACTTAATCATAAATTTTAAAATTTTAAAGAATAAAGAATAAGCGATGATGCCCAAACACTTCTTGACCTTATTGATTTGACTCGCCATACATGAGAAAATAATAATACCACTTTGCAAACTGTGCCAAGCAAACTAAGAATCTATTTTATGGCTGCACTATGTTATCGACCGAACTAACTGGCCAAACTAGAATTTAACATTTGAAAACTTGATTTATATTGAAAATTTGTGACAAGTTGAGGTATCTAAAATAAAATCAACTGACTAGAAATTGCAAACTTAATTTGTTGTACCACTTTCCTAAAACAAGTCGTATTGTCATTCTTGTTTTCTTTTTCTTTTTTTTTTTGTATATAACCATTGCATTCATATAGTTACATTAGATCCACACATACTGCATTTGGATTTTGTGGGTAGTATCCGCTGAAAACCCTCACGAGACACCACTCGTCCTACTAGGGACACCTAGAGGTTTAATGGCTTGTTGCATACGCTCAATGCAATCGTGTTTCCTACGAAAGTGTGACCTATCTAGTTAGTTTTCCATTTTCTTTTTACTCGAGGACGAGTAAAAGATAAGTGTGGGGGTATTTGATTAACATAGAAATGTGTTTATTTTATGCTCTTATATTTTATCTTTTGTAAATAAATAAATGATACTTTGGGTACTTTTGTGTGTTTTTACAGGTTGTCAAGAAATGCCTCCTTCGTTTCAAATTAAAGGCCAACTACAAATAAAAAGCTACATCCCCGTATTAAAGCCATCTCAATTACAAAAGACGTTGTAGCTCACTGGTATATGCATAGAGATTTGTACTGATAGACCTGAGTTCGATCCCCGTCGAGCTCACTTTTTGCCAAAGAACGGAACTTTCACACTGCCCCTTTGCTATGAAGAATATATTAATTAGTGTTATATTATATATATACATATTCATGTGTATGTATGATATTCACTAATAGACATTTCAGGAGTAGTCATGGAAATCAATTCATAACATTCATTTTTCAATTTCGAATTAGAAGAATTTCTGATTGATTTATTGCCAAGAAAATATCAATTTTGAAGATTTTATCCTTTGTTGCCTTTGGAGTCTAATGAGTATCCTTGTTTGGAAAAATTAACCACATGGAATCTGCTCATCAATCAATCAATCAATTTGCTACATGGAAGATAGGAACATTTGGAAGATATTCACCATGTTTTGCTTTCCAATCAAGCTTGGGTAAGGAAGGCAAGAAATATAATGGATGATGAGGCCCATTTATTCATAGACTTAATTGGGATTTTTCCTATCTCATCTATAAATATACGTTGTAACCATTGTAAGAGGATCCCAATTTTTTTACTCTCTTTTAGTTTTAATAAAGCTCTTCTTCGTCTAGTTTATTTGCTTTACTTTCATAACAATTTGTGTTCTACTCAATTAGTTTTGGTAGACAGAAATTGTTATTGTTATTTCTATTGCTTATTAGTGATTAGTCGTTTGATTAGTTTCAACGACAATCCTAATTTACTTTTTGTTGTTCTTCTTTTCCTGCAATTTTAATTTCTGCATTTTATTTCTGTTTTGCATTTTAATTTCCAATTTATAATTGTGATTTGATCGTCGGTTCAATTAGATTTGTTCTGAATCGGATCGCAGTTTCAATTTCGTTTGCTTTCAAAACCAACCTCAAAGATTTGTCTAACTCGCCCAAGAGATTATTTAAATAATTTGATTGAATTTGCCTCCCTGTGTTCGACCTGTATGCTACACACCTGTATGCTTGCAGTAATTTAATTTAAATATCGCGCTTTTCTAATTTATAGGAAGCGTCGATCACTTCACAAGCGAGAAACTCATTCAAATATATATGCCCTTAGTCGTGGAGCTTATGTTTAGTGCATCACATGCAGATTATTACAGACTGTTCTACAATAAGTCTTAAATATAAAAAAAAGTAAAATGCAAAGCAAAGCATGAACTAAGGCAAGAAGTAGAGAATAAAGTAAGGATATAGCAATGTTGATTGCCTATTCCAAGCCACCCAAGTTGGAGCACCCTCAACAACTATTAGTTGATAGCCATTCTTGGATTGGCTTGAACAGAAGCTACGTTGCTTGGACCAAACTGATCATTCGATTCCCCTGGCCCCTAAGGAATTGCAAAAGGATTCAAAGCCTACGGATTCTTTACATATTGCTGCAACTTGTTTTTCCTGATCAACTCCTCGATGATGTTCTTCAAGTGTCGGCACTCGTTAGTGTTGTGACCAGGTTGGTTGTGAAATCTGCAGAACTTTCCCGAGTTTGTTACTTTGTTACTTATCCTTATTGGGTTTGGCTTTGCATACTCCTTAGAATTCTTGGTTGCCAGATAGATGTTTTCAGGAGTCTAGTTCAAAGGAATTAGCCCTGACAAATTGTAAAGGCAAGACTTCTTAGTAGCCTTGTTGTCATTTCTGCCACTGATCCGCTTCTGCCCCTGAATACTCTTTTGGTTGGATTGCATGGTTGCACTTGTGGGAGCCTCAAGAAGTGGGTTACCGTCAATGATCTAAAGGGGCACAGGATTGTCATCTATCCCCATGTACTCCTCTGCTTTTTTATAGAATTTATCGAACGTACTCGGCTCTTTCATCCTTATCCACCTTCTGAATTCGCTCGTTTTGTCTATAGCATCGAGTAGAGCCATGAGGACTATGCATGGCTCTGGATTCCTCACTTCAGATAAGGAAATGTTGAATCAACTAAGGAAGGCTTTGACAATTTCTCCTGACTTCTGTTTCATGGATGAGAGTGTTATAGCGTCCTTGGCTTTGGTAGCATATAAGCGGAACTGCTCTTTGAACTTTTTGGTCAGATTGGAGAACCGATCGATAGATTTAGGAGGTAGTTTTGTGAACCAGAGCGATGCGGATCCTTCCAGATAGAGAGAAATACGTGCATCTCATATCATCCGTTGCCTTAACCGCACTCATATGCCACTCATATTTGAACAAAAAGTACTTCGGGTCAATGAGGCCGTTATACAGAGGCAGAGTTAATGGGTTTAACTTCTTCAGACATTCTGCTTCGGGGATTCTCTCGGTGAATGGAGTCCTATCGGGAGATAAGTCTCGTTCCCTTTCATCATCTTTGCTAGCTTGATTCTTTTTCATAGCTCTTCTATCATATTCGAGATGTATTCTTCGGTGCTATGATGCTCTGCGAAGCTAAGCTCCTTACCAAACGTTCGTCCAGGAATACGGTTGTGATTAAAGAGCTTAGTGCTTTGCCATCTCGCCGGGAGGGTGCCCCTGCGACAGGGTTAATGACTTTTCGAGCATTCATTTCTGAATGACTCTTAGCTTTTGATCTCGATTCTTCGATATTAGCTTCATCTCTGTCACTTGCCCCATCATATCCGTCTTCCATATTGTTGTTGCGGTTATGATCGGAAGCGGACGACTTGTCATTCCCTTCGAGATCTACATGCACTTTCGGAGGAACCGGATTCAATCGAGCATTAAGGATCGCATCAAGTTTTTCCATCATCATTTTGGTAGAGGCATCCATCCAGTTGCTGACATTGGCAATAACGACTTTTAATTCGTTTATGGTCACACCAGCTATGCTTTCTGAATTTTCGCCAACTTCAAAGCATGTTTATGAGTGGCTTTTATTCATTAGCAACATCATCGGCTTCCACCACGGTTTTTCTTGTGGTCTTCTTAGATTTGGTCATAATGTTGAAGAAGGATGCGACTTAGAACCTTAACGACAAGGCATGAGTAGAGGTAGGAGATGTGAACGTGGCCCCATGGTGGGCGCCAAATGTTGATCTTGAAATTGGATTCAACCCTAAGGGTGTGTCAAAACACTTCACCAAATTGGTAAGGAAGGATAAAGTGAGGCAGCGATCAAAAACATACAAAAAGCCTAAAAGTACTAACATGAAGTTTTTATAGTGGTTCGATCCAATGAGGATCTACGTCCACTTTCATAAGAGATTCCATTATCAATATGTTGATTACCATATTAACTTCTCTCTTACAACAAATTAATCACTCTGTAACGACCCGGATTTTGAGCGACTTTGGTTATCGACATAAGCACGATGTCGATAACCAAAACATCGAAAAATCCTGCTGATTATTGAAAGAAATTAGAGGGTGAGAATAGATAAGATAGATACTTAGAATAGAAGAAGAAGAAGAACACAACATCAGAGTAACACGAACCTCACAGCGGAACGAACAACATATAATATATAACATAACTTTGAAATATAACAGTTATGTATACAATAGCACTTATCAGAGTATAGCACTTACAACACAGCGGAATTAAACTATAGCTATATGATCCAGAAGCCTCCTGCTCCAGCTCTTCAAGTATATCTGTAAATCCCAACTACTTGACTGCCCGTACAAATTTAGGCACCCAAGAGTTTAGGGAAAACAACAAAGTAAACTCCGGGTCAGTCATGGGACTGGTGTGAGTAAAACAGTTTAAACAGGTATATAAACAAGTAAACGATATCTCATAAGACCACGCCGCAGAACGGAATGGGTTTTTCCCTTATGAGAATCCAAAATATCTTTATATCAAAAACCTTTTGATATTATAATAATGTCTGTGTACAAATAGATATCAACTAGCAGAAACGCTTTCATCTCACGTTCTACATATATAGTATACAATCAAAATCGCAAGCACGTATTGGATAATGGATTTCCAACTATGACAAGGTATGGAACCACCTTCCGATCAGTGTACTCTAGGAACGATACACTGGAGTTCAACAAGAACATCTTGTAACTCAGCCACACATGACCGACCACTCATTTTGCTTGAGTGCATCGAATGTATATCACCAACGGTTGGGATCAGCAACCGTTCCCATATATATATGGGACAGCATTGATAGATTTAAGAAACAAATGAATATTCTCTAGATATGTGATTATACACCCTACTTCGGTGCGACCGACTTAGCCATGCTGCCTGCCCGATTTCTGTCATTTACAAGTTGATGAGGCTAGAAGCTACGCTTTATCATTACATCAGATTCACTTCGAATGCCACATTGTCAGATCCATCAAAATTCACTAATTGGCGTCTACAACAGTACGTTACGTGTTAGCTAAAGAAGTTTCCTTCTCCGCTTCCACTCTTGGTATAGTTGAAGAAATCAATGTACGTGACCTTTCTGGAAATACTCTGTCAGACATTCATCAACACAAGTCATCCTCATTCACTTAGAATGTCACATCGTCATACCCGCCAAATCACAAATTGATTTATCCAAAAATAACACGGGTATACAGCTTAGAGAAACGAATTCCTCTGCCACCAAATGTGAATACGTTTGAATAGATCAACTTACGCGATCCATTGGATATACTCTGTCAGACCTTCGTCCATACAAGTTGTCCTGAGACTGGACAAACTGAAGGCACTATTCCGTATATCCATCTTAGTCACTGTTATCTAAGACTTATACAACAGCCCTTGCATTTTACTCTATCTTCAATTATCTTTGGCATATATGATTCGCGACGCTTATGCCAATATAGAGTGATTCTTTGGATAATAATCCAACCGGCCTCTCCATATTAACAACGTTAAAATGGTCAAAACTTCGATAGTCTGTGAGTTAACTATCAAATAAAAACAAGTGTGCAAACAACGATATTATTTCCAGATGGAAATTATATCGAACAAACATCATTTAGCATTAATCTCTTTAGTTCATATATTTACTTATCTCCTGTTTCCCTATATTTAATATTTCTTATTGTCTAAGTTTAGAAAATATACGTTATTAACAATGGAAAACATTTCCATTTCCTTTAGAAAACATTTCTGGTTCTTCTTTGGAAAACATTTCCAAAACTCGTACACTGGGCTTAGGCAGATGTTTATCAAACCATTGCGATGCCAACTCAAACCATTACACTTATTAACTATATTCACTTAACCATCCTGTCGAATAAACTATATTCGATAACTCCTCTAACTTTATTCGAATAAACTGTATTCGATTAACTCCTTTACTATATTCAAATAAACTATATTCGATTAACTCCTTTAATTCTATTCGAATAAACTATATCCGATTAACTCCTTTACTCTATTCGAATAAACTATATTCGATTCATTCCTTTACTCTATTCGAATAAACTACATTCAATTCATTCCTTCGATTTAACTAATATTCTATAACTCACTTCGATTAACTAATAATCGATAACTCCTTCGAATAAACTATATTCGATAATCTCCTCTCGAATGAACGATATTCGATAATCTTCCCTTTCGATTTAACAAATCGATAACTCCTTTTTGAATAACTAAATTTGAAAACTCCTTTCGATTTAACTAATCGATAACTCCTTTCCATTAAACTATAATCGATAACTCCCTTCGATTAAACTATAATCGGTAACTCCTTTCGAATAACAAATTCGACAACTCCTTTGCGTTTAACTCTATTCGAATAACTAATTCGAATCACTCTTATTTATTTAACTCTATTTGAATAACTAATTCGATTAACTCTAACTGGTTAACTCTGACTGATTAACTCTAATTGATTTATTCTAACTGGTCAACCTTAATTGATTGACTCTAACTGGTCAACTCTGATTGATTAACTCTAATTGATTTATTCTAACTGGTCAACCTTAATTGATTGACTCTAACTGTTCAACCTTAATTGATTAACTCTAACTGGCCAACCTAACTCTAATCGATTTATTTAATCGATTATTTCTAACTCAAATCGATTAATTCTAACTCTAATCAATTTACTGTAATTCGATTAAATCCTATTTGATAACGATTTATTCATTTATAAAGATTCACTTTTAGTAACGGTTCTTCACTTTATAAATGTTCTCTTTAATAACGTTACTTTACTTATACACGTGTTGTGTATCCATTCTATTTAAACTATCGGTGTTAAAACCAATCTCCCTTCTCTATATAAGTTTAGACTTATATATTTCATTTATTGAATGATAAATATTTGTTTAATTTATAAACTGTTATTTATAAATAAATCCTTTCTATTTATCTGTAAAAAACATATTTCCATTTTCTATTCATCTTCTAAATATTCTTTTGATTTAGTTCTATTTATTTATCAAATAAATTCCTTTTATTCTATTTATTCTAACAAGTAAGTATCTTCTTTTAATCCTATTTATTTACCAAGTAAATATCTCCTTTTAATCCTATTTATTTAGTAAATAATTATCTCCTTTAATCTTTATTTATTTCCTAAAAAAATAAACCCTTTTTACTTTTATTTATTTCCTAAATAAATAAATCCTTTTAACTCTTTATTATGTTTTACCAATATATTCCTTTATATTTTCTTTCAAATATATTTCCTTTATATTTGATTTCAAATATATTCCTTTATATTTGATTTCAAATATATCTCCTTTATATTTCATTCCAAATATATCTCCTTTATATTTGATTAACAAATAAATTCCTTCTATATTTGATTAACAAATAAACTTCCCTTATTAAAAATCCTTTTCCTTTATAATATAAAATCCATTGATTTTATATAAATAAATTATTTTCAAAATATACTTTGAAAATCCCTTTTCCACATTCTGGTATTTCTTATGGTATTTAACACACCATGTAACAACGATAAATATCGTCCAACACACATAATCAACGTCAGATTATATATCACATTATATATCACAATATATAAATCACAGTAAAATAACTGTTGAGGAATCCAGTTGGATTCCTCTGACCTGTTTCCCTACATCACAGATGTTAAACAGTATAATCAACATCACTTTCAGTTTGATATGAAATATTCTGATAACAGAATCAATATACTAGCAGTTCAATCAAACAGCCAACACACAACAATCAACATATACTTAACAGTTCTAAGAACACGTTATAAAAATACAACTGTACAGAGTTGGTGAGTTTTACTCACCGTTGCGCGTTAACCATTGAATAATGGTTTGCGTTATTTGATTTTGACGGACAATTTATTTCGCCATAAATTGTAACGAGCTCGGATTCACTCCTAGTCAGCTCCATGGTGTAGTGTCCGTCCATACGATCCCAACGGATCTTGTTTCGCCAAATTCTGATATCGTATGACCGAGTTATCAAGTTTCGAAGTTAATATATTTTTAAACTAAATAAAAGCTGGACTATATTTTCTATTGGGCTTCACCTTTTCCTCCGGCCCACTTGCCTTGCTTCAAACCCAGCCCGTTTAAACACTTGACCACGCTGGCCCCTTTCTCCTTCCCCAAATCACGTATCGAACTACGGGAAATTCCCAAACAAACTTCGAACCTCGTTGACCACAAATCGCACTCTCCTCTTATCACAAGAATTCACGCAAATACCACCAACCTCTCCCTCTTCGCAGTCTCTCCCTCCTCAACACCATTGTGGTCATCTCGCATCCATCCATCCACTCACGACAGCACGAAGTCGCGGACCCCTATACTTCAATATACATCATGAAATTTCAAACGAGAACCATTGTTGATCTTCGATTCTGAATCTCAATCCACCCGTACCATTCCTGCTGAACTCGAACTACACTTTGCTTCTCGCGACTTCAGGGTTCCTGGCATGGGTACAGAAATGTACCGAACATTTTCATCGCAGAATCACTCAAAACAAAAATCGTACCAACACCATTTTCCACCATCAATCCAACCGCGATATCGAATGAACCTATTTCCCCTTATTCCGAAACAATTTCCGAACCCTAATAACATGGTGTTTTTCAGGATTTTCAACTGACGGAAATGTTGATCGTACCGAACAAAACTCACTTCGAAGGAAGGAGAAATCAATTAGGATCTCGAATACAAGTAACATGTGATTTATTGATTTTTGCTTGAATTCCTTTGGATTTAAAAAGGATCGAAATGTTTACTGCTGAAAATAAAAATAGTGCGGCGCAAAATTTGTGGTTGACTTAGGAATTAGGTTTTAGGTTGGTAAGGGGGTATTTATAATGTTGTAAAAATATCTAGATATTTATTTGTGTTGAGACATTTTAGTTTAATATTGATTTTATATTCGTTATCGTCTTCTAAAAATTCGTGTGATCACACATGATACCCGAAAATCACGAAACTGGGCATGTAGCTAAAGTTCGACATTACGGTTCTAACGAAACTAGTTTCGTCGAATTCCGACTCCGTATGCTCACACAGCGTATTTTTAACCGTCGAAATATCGACTGTTTTTCACTCTAAAAATCCATACGGCCACACAGTGACTCTAAAAATCACGAAACTAGAAATCTAACAAAAATTTGATGTTGCGGATCCAACAAAATTGGTTTCGTCGAATTCTGAGGTCGTATGAAAAACTGGGTATTTTAAAGCTCTGGATGACCCATTTAAATATATAAATATATTTAAATTAAATTAAATATAAATAAATTTATATTATCATATATATTCACAGTGGAATACCATACAGCTTCAGAAAACCTTATATGGATTCTATCTCGATATTTCAAATCTGGGTCAACCCGATATTCGATTTATATTGAAAATCCCTTTTAAAAATATAAATAATTCCTTTATAAATTATAAAGGAATTCCACAGCGACTTTTCTAAAATTTGATTTGGACATACATCAAAATCTACACGACGAAATCCTGATTTTTCTCTTCCACTAGAAAGATATACTCCACCAGCTCCACACGTTTCTTGTTTCACAGAAATCCGGCTTAAAACGAATCCTGTACATTCAGTTGAAGTTCAAATCGCCAAATCGCGAACTGCAGCGCCATTTCAAGCTCGATTTTAATTATAATATAATTATACATTTCAAACTGACGTCGATTGAATATATTCGTCAATATGATTCAACTCTAAGCTGAATTAAATCTTCGGGATGACCCTGTTCACCTTATATTGCGATTTCCAATATTTTTGATTATTTTTGAATTAAATATATTATTTAATTTAATTAAATATTCCATATTATTTAATTAATGACAATTAAATTCCCTATATCACTATTTTAAACAATTAAATAAATTAATTATACCCCTGGAAAATGCGGGTCACTCTTTCCCAAATAATTCTTATTCGGATTCACCAAGGATCTTCACTTGATTTTGGAGAGTAAGTGTTTAGAATTTCTTAGGATAGTTGTAGGAAAGTTTTGGCAGCACTTCGTGACTCCAAATCCCCTCCCCCATAGTGAAGGAATGTGGGGGGTATTTATAGGTGGAGTTCAGACCAGGTGGCAATTATGTAAATACTATGCTCTTGCTTTAGGTCGTAGGCGGGCTAGAATGGACGTTACACGGTCCAAAGCAAGGAAGGACATGTTAAACAAGGCGGAGCGACCCAACTCGTTCTAGTTGATGGTAGCGCGAGGTAAAGGACGCAGTGCCGGCTAGCTTGTGACACTGCGGGCTTGGACAGAGCGGAGCGGGCTAGGTTTTAACACCGCGGGCTTGGACCGAGCGGAGCGACCCAAGCATGTTCGAAACGGGCTAAACCAGAATGGAGCAGTTTGGGCTTTGATGAAACGGGCTAAAATCTTTAGTGAGCTGGCGATCCTAGAACCCTGCGAGTTAGCCTCTGAGTGGACCAAGATGCCCCCAACGACTTAAGATGTTCAAACGAGCCAAAGACTCATGAACACCACATATTATTTGAATGATCTAAGATGTTATAACGACCTAGGGCACTCATGTGAGTTAGGGAGCTCGTCAAGCTTGAGAGCACACGGTGACCCAAAGGGCCTAATGACCTAAAATCATAAATTAACCAAAACATGCTCATTATTTTCTGGAACATATTTTATGGGTTAACACCTGTAATCAGATATGCTCATCGGCTTCTCAACTTTAGGTACAAGCATAAATAAAGTATGATTGATACCTTTAGTAAGCTTCCTAGTCCTGAAAACGTCATTAATAAGATCAATTAGATACATGTTAATATCCTCCCAATGAATCTTGAAAAATTTAGTAGTAAAAGCATCTACTCCTGGGCTTTTATCATCAGAGCTTTAAAAAGTGGCCTTATATACTTCATCCACAAAAATGCTAGATGGAAGATGCTCCCTGCCTCGATCATTAATCTTAAACTTGCAACTGATTTCGGGAAAATTAGTAGTTTTAGGACATTCAATATAAAAATGTCAGAAAAATAATTTAATGCCTCCTTTTTAATACTATCAACATCATGAAGTATCTTACCATTAGCAAGAATGATGTTCGCCAATTTATTAAAAATATTTCTCAATGACATTTTAGCATAGAAAAACTTCATACACGAATCACCCTCATTTAACCAAGATATTTTAGCTTTCTGCCTTGCATTTTTATATTTTATGTAACATTGATCTCTCTTAAGTTTATCAAACAAATCATTGTCAGTTGTGTTCTCGTCTGTTTCCTTCAGAGTATTATAGTATTCCTCTTCCACTCTTCTTAAATTAATTTTATATTTCCAGTTTTTTTTACAATTCTACCACTTCAAGTTAAATTTACAACATTTCAGGAACATCTGAAAGATGTATAATTTTGACCCATGACACTGCATCATCTCCATCTGATTCATAGCACAATAAAAACAATCCTAATAACTTTCAATCTCATGCCAAGTATTAACATATCTAAAGGGTATATTCCTCTTTTCAGTATCCTTCGGTCTAAAATTCACACATATAGGAATGTGGTCACTAATAGTGTTTGATTCTATGAAAGTAGTCAGCTCGGGAAACGCATCCAGAAACTGATAATCACATAAAAGTCTATCAATTTTGGTCGATATAATTCTCCTTCTCCAAGTATATTTAAAGCCTTTAATAGGGATATCCATGATACTTATATCAGCAATACAATTAAGAAAACCAACAACATGTCTGTAAGGCACAGTAGTACCCCCTTTTCATCATTGGCTGATAAACTATTATTAAAAGGGTCTGTTTGGCACAGGTCACTATTAAGTTTTAAAATTAGGCTCACATCTGGTCCTAAACTTATGGTAAATTAGGTACCTATTATTTGAAAATTCATAAAAAATAATTTAAAAAATACGCAAATTCATATTTAAATTAAACATGCATTCGACAAAAAATTCAGCTCATAAAAGCACCAAAAACCATGTCAAAACAAAAAAAAACAGAAAAGACAACGAAACTGCAGTTAAATGCATAATAGTATGCATATATTTGTATTTTCTTGCATACATCTGTGCACATATTTCAGTTATGCATTTGTGTTGTCTTTCTTGCATACAATTGTGCAAGTATTGCAAAATTCTTGCATAAATGTGTGCAATAATTCGCAATCATGCAAATCAGTTCACGTATTTTTGCATTCAAGTGTGCAATACAACAGTAAAGTTGCACACATGTGTACAACAATGTACATGCAAAATTTCAGTTAAGTTTTACTTCATGCAACACTTGCATACATGTGTGCAAGTATTTCAAATAGTTGCACATATGTATGCAAGTTTTGGTCCAGATTTTCAATGATAACAGCTTGAGCAATAGTGGCACACATGTATGCAACTATTGGTAATATTTGCATACATGTATGCAACTTTTTTTTTGCGTGGTCTTCTGGGAATATTTGTAGATTTTAGAAAAGAAATATTTACTTGGCAGCGCTTTTCTTTTTTGCAAAAAACACGTAAGACCAATTCTAGAGACCCGCTTTATATAAATATTTTGGGAGGGATGATGCTGTTTTCATTTTGATACTTTTTGAGGACATGAGACATATTTTCATTTATTAAAATCTCCAACAACACACCAAGGGATATCAACCTGTTTAGCTTCATTTACAATATCAACCCATAACTTCTCCCTATCAAGCAAAAAGTTGCTAGCATAAATAAAAGTCACACGACATTTTAAACCCCTAGTATTATTAGCATTAAAGGATATATGTTGGTATGATTTACTAGCTATCACACAGTCTGCCCAAATACTTGAGTCCTAAGCCACAAAGATTATTCGTTTACAGTTACAATCATTGTCATTAATTGTCGTCCAATTCTTATGCAACCTCGGTTGGAAATTCTTCATAGTATTATCATTCATTTTATTCCCCAAAAGGCCTATGATAGAAGGCCTGAACTTGTTATGAAATTTGAGCACCTCAAACTATTTGTTCGAAGTGTTCAAACCCCTAACATTCCAAGCAACAAGATTCATTTAATCTTACTCTGGTTCCTCGTCGCGACTTTAGGAGGAGCATTTGGTTTAGTATTGTTTTTCTTTTTATTATTTTTGCTGATGCTATCCACTTCATTAATGAAATTTTTATTAGCTTCAACATTGTTACTGACATCAATTTCTTCCTGAGGTGCAATCGTATTTCTGTTTCATTGTTTAACAGGTCAGTAAGATCAACATCTTCAATGTCAGCCCAGTCTTCTGCATTACCTTCGCCTTTGTTCATACAAATGGCCATCTTCAGTACCAGCCTTTCTGTCACTGGACGAATCAATTCATGCCTTCAAGTTTGCATCGACTAGCACATTAGTGAATTCCTTGATACTCTCTTTATCTATCGAATTCAGAACACTGAATTAATTTTGTAATATATTAAGAACATTAACTGTGATGTTTCTATTAGTATCGAGATTATTTCCAATGTCAATAATATGTTGATTTGCACTGTTTGTTTTGGTATGTAGTTCTGCAGAAATGTTGGTTTTGCAACATGTATTCTAATTATTCAGAATATTACATGTGCCTTTGTCCATAACAGAGTTTGAGTTTTGTATGTTTTGAATGTTAATAGCTTGTAAATTTTGCATGGATACATTAGTGTTGCAATTACCCTAAATGTCCTTAATCACCCCTTCAAATGTTTCACCATCGACAAGATTAATTGTTTGAACAGATTCATCATTCACATCAGCTTCAGCATTGTTCTATATGATTGTGTGATCTATCAGTATATCTTTTGCTACGCGATTTTCTTGGGATCCAAACTTCTTTCATTTTTAACATACATTGATTCACTGAGTGACCAAAAGCTTTACACTTACTACAACATAAAAGCATATACAACTATTCAACTTTAACTTTCAATTCTTCGCCTGTGTGAAATATAACATCGATCTCATTAGGAAATTCAAATGACGCCTCTATCTTTACTAAAATCTTCGCAAATGCAACTCTCGATTCATCAGCTGTGATTTTATCCATTTTAATTGGTCTACCCAGTACACTAGCAATAGCACTAAGTGCTTCTCTATCCCATAATTCTAGCTACAGATGTGTCACTTTGACCCATAACGGAATTGTTGACAGTAGATCTCTCTTGAATCTCAGTACCATGTTCCATGTTTTTCAAAATTATTATTCAATTGTCAAATTAATAAGGTCCTCCTTATTTTCATAATCTAAATTATTATCAAACCAAATGATAAAAAGATTCATTTTCTCTCGATAATAATTTAAATTTCCAGTTAGTTTCCACATATGTTTGACATAATTTTTCAAATGCACATGATACGGTCTAGCTCCATACACATAGAAAATGATAGAATTCTTCCATTTGTCGACAGATCTGAACGCAACACGTTCAGAAATGCATGCTTTTCTTTTATTATCAATTATCATGGGTTCAGTGAAGTTCAAATCAACATAATCATCACGATTCTACTTGATTCTTCCAGATGCATCCTATACCTATGATTTAGATGCTCCTTTCGCCATTTCGTTTTGGAAATTTCTTTCATTTCTTCCATAGGTGCTCGATCTATATTTTCCATGGTGGATCTGTGGATTATCGGTCTTGGATCGAGCATTCGCTCCCCTTTTATCTAGAACCTTTGACGGACGACCCGCCACAGCAGGATTGTTCGAATGATCCCCGTCGCCTCCCAGACCAACAGTGAATATCCCAATCGACGAGTTCTCCTTCCTGAAAACCATTTCTTTTCCTCTCGAAGTCAAGGATCCAATCGCTGGTAGATTACCAACAACATTCTCTCTCGATAAAGAGGGCTTCTTCCCTTTCCTCCAATCTGGAGGTCAACATTATTCGTACCCTTTCATTGCGTCCGCCATGAATTTTGTGTTTGAGTCTGCCTTGATTCATTTAAATAAATTTGTATTCACAACATATATAAATTCAATCGCTTTTAAAAAAATCAAATTGTATCATATATAATATTATTCTAATTCAATTTCACTTTAATTCAAGTCAAACTCAAATAAATTTGAATTTCATTTTAAAATCGTTTTAATGAACATAATGTGTACTATTAATCAATTCACATACAAAACATTTCTTAAGTTAAAACCTTAATTTTAAATTATTATGTAATTTTGACAACTGCGCTTGGGTAGATAATCCACCTTAAAAGTGTATGCTCAAAATAATGTTTATTTGTCAAAACTCCAATCTACACCTATTTTACAACTTAAATTTTATTTAATAGCGTTGCAATCCAAGTAAAATAATTCATACCCTACGCTGGGACTATTCTATAAAAAATTTCTTAAGAATTTATTTTTTCACAACTTAAGTTAATATTCTATTTTAATAACTCAAGGTGGAATATTCATCAAGAATCACAACTTTAAACTTTTATACTTCTTTCATGCTTAAGTTTTATTTTAAATTTTTACACAATACTTATCACTACTTAAGAGCATTGAACTAAAGAAAAAAAATTGCCTTTAATTGAATAATCTAGCCTTTAAATTACATTCAAAGACCGTTTGAATACTGAAAATTCCGGTCACTAAACCTAAGTCTAAAATTTCAATCTTTAAAATTAAAAATTAAAAAACAATCTTAATTATGCACAAAGACAGAATCATAAAGACTGATTTATGGTCTTACTAGTCTTAAGTAAATATAAAGCTATTTAAATGTTTTTATCCGAATTCAAAAGTGTGTGTTTTGAGTTGCTAAATGCTATAAACCGACTAAAGATCGCCAACGTTTCGATTTCTGAAACAATCCAAAATAGAAGATTTTAATAGTTAGAGAAGTCAATAGTATAACTAAATAAGATGACATTAACTAACTTAAAATATATAAGATTATAAATAAAAACACATGTTTTGTCTATGTTAAAACAAAATCGAGTACAAAGTGTGTTATAAGTATACATACAATTACTAAGGAAACAAACACACGACAAATACATAATATGAGCTAAGTGAAATATGTTCTCATAATCAAATTACATCATCCGATAAACACACTGCTCAAATCCACAATCATGTGCTCTTGCCGAGATATTTGTGTTAGGGTTTTCACAAGATCACTACACAATAAGATTTTGAAAGAGAGAAGAAGATAACAATAACAAACAAATTCCTCTAAACAAACCTTTATTATTTCACCAATTTATTACAAAGAAAGACCTAAAATTGAGAAGATATCTCAATCCCTAAAAACAAAAACAAGTTTTTCTCCCCCAAAAGTGTAAATAAATCTATACCTAATAACATGATTATATAGGCAAAGAGAAAGTATATGGAAATTCCTGAAATTTCCTCTAGATCCTAAATATCCTCAGATCTGAAAATATCCTGAAATATCCTTCTCAAAACTTGCAAAAATAAATCTCTCTCCTTGAAACTTGCACAAAATATAACTTTCTCTCCTTAAAATTTGCACAAAATAAAAAATCCTAAAATATCTTGATCTTCAATATCCATGTGATAAATATCACAAATCATAACACTCCACCTTGATATGAATCACTCCAACACTCAACGAATCTAAAAACCACCCCCAAATTATGCATTTCCCTAATGAGATACACCACATAAAAGATTTCAAAATTGCTTGTAATACCACAATGGCTTCCATGTAGACTTTGTGGCTTTACGGTGATGGCTCCACCTTGATTCAGATGAACTCGCCTCTCCTAATCCAATTTGAGGACTCATAACATTCTCCACCGTTTTTCCAAGCAATTTATATATGTTATTATTTTCCCGTTTTGCGCGCAGAAGCTCCTGGTTACCCCTCCAAACTCTTGTAACTCCACCTCTAGTCGATAAATTGCAACCTTTTTGTTCCATCTGTCCAATTGAAGCCATATTCTTCTTAATTTCTGGGATGTACCTAACTCCCGTTAGCTTCACCAACCCTCCATCATTCATCTTCAATCGAACTGAACCTATACCTTTAACATGCAAATCTCGACCGTCGGCAGATTCCACTGTACTAGTTTGTTCTTCATAATCAACAAATGCTTCCTTTTGATGGAATACGTGAAAACAAGCCCTCGAATCAAGTATCTAATCTTTGCTTTCGCTTTTATTAACACATAAAACATTTCCTTCAATCTCCTCGCTAAAATTCACCTCATTACCGTTGTTATTTTGTTCATCAATCTTTTCTTCCAATGCCTTCATCTTCTCCTTATCCCTTTTAAGCTTGTGACAAAATCTCAGTTGATGACCAGATTTGTCACAGTAAAAACAAACATATTTCTTTCTCATGTTCGATCTATTCGATTGTCTTTTCATATTTCGTTGATTATCCCTCCTTGCAATAAAGGCTTTTTCAATTGGAGTTTCAATTTCCGTTTCCTCCTTATCTTTTCCTTCCTTAAGGCTCATCCTCCGCATCTCTTCATTAAGCAAGCTACTAACCACAGACCTCATTGAAACAACGCCATCTGAATTTGAGTTATTCAACGCAACCACAAGTGTTTCCCAACTTTCTGGCAATGAACTCATCATCATTAAAGCTTGTGTTTCGTCATCCACCTTGAAATTCACGGCAGCCAATTGATTCACAATTTCCTGAAAATTATTAAGTTGCTCCCCGATTGATCCACCTTCCTTAAGCTTCAGATTTACCAATATTCTCATAAGAAGAGCCTTGTTTGTTGCGGAGTTCTTGCGTAAACCCCTTTCAATTTCTCCCATATTGCATAAGCAGGTGTTTCATTAGCAACAATATGAAATACTTAATCATCCAAAAAACATCGAATAGATGCAGCAGCCTTCCTATACAAAGTCTCCCATTTTGTTTTAGAAAGATTGCTAGGTTTTTCCCCATTATTCTCCAGTGGCTGATGAAGATCATTAAGATAAAGGAAATCTTCCATCTTTTCCCTCCATAATCCCCAATTTCTTCCGTTAAGCTTTTCAATAATTATTTTATCCATATTCAAACCCTCTTCAAAAAATTTGTGTAGAAGGCTCTGATACCAATTGTTAGGGTTTCCACAAGATCACCACAAAATTAGATTTTGAAAGAGAGAAGAAGATAACAATAACATAAAAATTCCTCCAAACAAACCTTTATTATTTCACCAATTTATTACAAAGAAAGACCTAAAATTGAGAAGATATCTCAATCCCTAAAAACAAAACAAGTTTTTCTCCCTCAAAAGTGCAAATAAATCTATCCCTAATGATATGATTATATAGGCAAATAGAAAGTATATGGAAATTCCTGAAATTTCCTCTAGATCCTAAATATCCTCCAAATCTGAAAATATCCTGAAATATCCTTTTCAAAACTTGCGCAAAATAAATCTCTCTCCTTGAAACTTGCACAAAATATATCTTTCTCTCCTTAAAATTTGCACAAAATAAAAAATCCTAAAATATCTTGATCTTCAATATCCATGTGATAAATATCACAAATCATAACAATTTGTCCCCTTCCATATTTTTCTATCACAATATTTAAAAACAAAATATCAGTTAGCTCTTTTCAAATAATAGAGGTCAAAACAACATGTTGCATAATCATAGCAGAAACTTTCTGATCTTGAAAATAAAAATAAAAAATTTATGAATCGAAATATATGAATCATGGCAGACAATCTCACTGACCATGGAAAAAGAAACAAAAAACTAGGATCTGGAATATAAGTGATGTTTTCATACATTAATTATTCTGAATTGGTTCACATTTAGATGCAACAGATGGATAAGTTGCCTAATTACAGTGGCTTTCATAGAGACAACTAGGTATAAATCTTCAAATTTAAACTACAAGTCAAACCATTTTGTTTTCTTTTTCTTACTTGGATAGTGAATTTGCTAAGACACACATTAATTGATTAAGCAACCATTCTAAAAAATAGCTCTAGTTTCTCCTATGTCACAATGGCTTTTTTGTTGTTCTAAAATCTTGCTTTTTGATAGTTGTGTTTTTCTCTTGCATGGTGAAGGAAACGAGGCACTATCATAAAGCATGCCGTTAGCATGAATGAAGCCTCTACCTAGTTAACCTAATTAAAAAGAAAACGCTGCAAGAAGTATCATTATTATAAAGAATTAGATTTTTTTGGAGCAGGCAATGGAGATGGAAAATAATACAATCAGATGGAACTACACTTTGAACCATAGCCTTTTTAGAATAAGATATGACTTTTTTCAATACGGTAAGCTTACTTTTCTTCTTCTGTCAAATTCCTTATTTGTCGTACAATGCTAATACATTGTAATCTGCAATGCATATCATAAATCCGTATTAAATTGAAATAAATACTACCTTAAGTTTCCAATTAAATTATTTTGCACCACTAATAAGATTAAAACAAACAACTATATTTTTAAGATTTAGAAATCCACATGGTTAGTAAAAGTCTTCACATAAACTTGATATGTTGCTACACTGTATAGAAAAATTCGCTAGATGACGATGACGAAAAGTAACGGTAGGAGAGAACTATATCATTTACTATAATGCAATGTTTCTAGCACCTAAAAACATATGTCATTTAGGATATAAAACTTCCAGATAAAACAAAATAAAGCACAAAACTTAGTTATCTATATTTGGAAATTTGTAGTGGAACTAAGACATAAAGAACACATGCAAATCAATAGTATAAGAATCCAGTATATTAAACTCACAAGGAGGTATTTGGGCTAGCTCTTGGGTTTCATTGCTAGCAAAAAAACACAAATACTTGTGCATTGTTGACTTTGCTTCAAACTACAGCAAATGCTAGCGCCTTTAAACTATCGCAAACCTTATCTGTAATCGCTACTATGCTACCTACGCCGATCATAACTAAACCGTTGATTTTTTTACAAATATCGGTTAAACCAAATAAGAAAAGGGAATTAACCATTAAACATGGAAGGATGAATTATTTAAATTTTCTTATGAATAAACATAAATAAGAAGAAAGGAAACGTGACATGGAATAAGTGGTTTAGGAAAAGTGATTCGCCTGGACAAGAAAGTGGGATAGTTGATGATGTTTGATGCAAAAACAGTGAGCTAATTTCAAGGAAATGGGAAAATTTTGGAGCATTACTTATTTCAACGTATGAGATTTTAGACATGAATATCATGGATCATCAAAAATAAGCAGTTGAATTTTCTATGTAAAAAAATTCTCAGCCATTGATTTATTTTTTAATACTTAATATAATTAATAACCAATAAAATTGAGACTGAAGTTCAATATTTAGATTGACTTGGATATTACAGACTAATCAAACACTGATTTTCGCTGTTCACTATTAAAATCTTAAAGACTGAATTTACTGGTTACTAATAGGTCTTTAGTTAGGGACTAAAAATATTTTGTCTTTACTTTATAGTCTGTTCTAATGTTATTTTTGTATTGTATGTTTCTAAATCATTCCAAACTAAGTCCATTTTTGTATACACTTCGTTAAATTTTGAAAATCATTATAATATCTTGTCCATTAAATTTGTAAGTTACAAACTTTCCATAAACCTTTACTTAACTTCACCAATATTACAACTAAACTTATATAAATTCGATAACTTAAAACTTATATTTATTTCCCAAATTTTACTCTTCTAACTCTTAAGTGTATAAATAATAACATGTTTGTTTTACTTAACTTAAATGGTTCAACAACTTTGAAGTTGGTTTAAACAAATTACTTCTCAATCTTTATACACTAAAACTTCCATTTCATTAATTTTAGTTTTGGTTCACGAACTGCCAAACCCCGATTCTTCTAAAAACTTGATTTTGACATATCTTAAAATCAACAAAACGAAATCTTAATTCTAACTTGCATTGAATCCTAAACATTAATCTGAACTTCCAATCGAAAAATTATTAATTTTCGCTATGCGACAAGCTGATTTAATTTAAGTTAATATGTAATAACCCGGAAAATGTGGACTAATTTAAAATTTTTAAAATTGGTTATTACCAAAGAATTTGAATAATTGAAATAGCATATTTCAATAAAATAAAGAATTGGGTATAGTAAGGCAGTTTGAAATTTTGAATACAAACTTTGTCTGACTGTACCGGGTGGAAAATATAACGGATTTTAGCGAAACTGAAAATATTTAAATCTGTTTATGAATACCTTTCTAACGAATCTGAAAAATTGAAGTTTCATAACGGGAATCAAAAGTTATGGCCGATTGAATTTTCAGAAAGGTCGCTATATAGCATATATAGCCCTTGAAAATTGATATTTTGCATACGACCTCGGAATTCGACGAAACCACTTTTGTTGGGTCCGGGATGTCAAATTATTGCTAAGTTTCCAATTTCATAATTTTTGAAGCTAGTATGTGAGCGGGGCAAAAGAAAATGTGATTGGTCAATTTCTGTTAAAATGGGTCGACCTAAAATTGGCCGTTTTTCAAACGAGCTCAGAATTCGACGAAATTGGTTTTGTTAGGAGCGTATCGTCAAAACAAAGCTAGATTTATTTTTCTAGAATTTTTCGATTCAGTTTGTGGCCCTGGTAAATTGTAATGTACGTTCAAATCAAATATTGAATGTTTTATATTTTAATTTGAAAAATAACTGACTGTAACAGTCGAATTGGCCAACGAAACATATACCATTGTGTCCGGAATGGGGGTATTTAGCTAGGGGCGACAGTCGTTGGGTTTGATTTCGAGTTCGTTTGTAAAAACACTATTTAAAATTTCCTATAAAGCCTCGACCATAGGATTTTTCCTTTAAAAAAAATATCTCGAAAAAACCCTAGCCGCCAGGCGATATCGACGACCCACGTTGCTCGAATCTTCCCCTTTGTTTTCCAGCCGCCACCTATAGGCCGCGCCACCACCACCACTCCACTCGCCTTCGTCTCCTCTTCACATCCGACCAAACCCCACCCTCCACCATCGCCTGTATCGCCTGAACCACCCCCACGAAGTCGACGTCTTTCCGGCGTCGCCCAGCCCTCCTCCGGCCACCGAACTGGCCCCACTCCTAGGCGCAGGAGCGCCTCTCCAGGCCCGAGGGTGTGGCACTACCTGATCGAAGCAACAATCTACGGATTTCACGAATTTTGCAAACCTAATTTTGAACCTTCAAATAAAGGTGCGGCCTTGTTTTTCTGAGTTGAAAATTACACTTTATAGTGTTGCAAAATCCGTCTATCTTTGAAAAATCATATCTTTTCATGTGTTGACGAAATTCGATGAAACAGGAAACATCGTGACCGCAAGGAGGCTCTCTACATTCTAGAAGAGACCGCGGATTTTTCGGAGCTCGTTAGGATTTTTAGCACTGCAAAAACCAATGTGAGGAATCTAAACTAAATTGTGTGAATGGAATCGCGCTGTATAAATTATATAAGTGAAGTGTAAATTATATATGCATTGTATACCTCATGTACATGTATTGTATAAGTTATATTAGCGATGTATAAATTATACAAGCGTTGAATGAAACATATATGCTTTGAATTGTGATGGAATGCAAGTGAATTATAATATATATATATATATATATACTCCCCTCGTCCACAGACCATGGACGATATTTATTGCTTGTGATTGACGTGATATTATATGGTATGAAGAATGGTTGGAAATAATTGTTTGTGGTTGATATTGTGGTTGAAAAATACCTTTGTGGTTGAAAATACCCTCTTATGGTTGAAACAAATTAGAATAGGATTGTGGAATTGAAAATAAAACATGCCGCCTGCGTGCGAACTAGATGCATGATCCCCATTGTCAAAAACAGCAAGGTTTTAAGGTAGAGCGAGGAGCCGTACTAGGGACGGTCCCGGTTTTAACTACCCTGCCGTTATGCTACCGAAATTTTCTGAAAAATTCATGTGTTGAATATTATTTGAATTTAAACAAATAGCTTTAGCGATAAAAATCACATTTTTTATATATACAAACTATAGCGAATATTCATGTGTTGAGTTGAAATTCATTCGTTGAGTCGAAATTCATGTGTTGAATATTATTTGAATTTAAACAAATAGCTTTAGCGATAAAAATCACATTTTTACATATATACAAACTATAGAAAATATTCATGTGTTGAATTGAGATTCGTTCGTCGAGTTGAAATTCATGTGTTGAATGTTATCGTATTTTAAAATAAAATGAATTGACAATAAAAACTACATTTTTATTGTAAATATGAAGTGTTAAAAACATTCACGTGTTGAATTAATATTTTTGATGATAAAAATATTTCTTTTATCATGTATACGCTTTGATAAAAATACACACGTGTTGAAATAAATAATAGTTTGCTAGAAATGTTGTTATTAGCTTTGTTCTGCATATATATACATGTGTTGACCAGGGAAAATGGATTAGCTATAGAGTAAAGAAATTATTTGCGTGCCCGACAAATGGGTAAACCTTGATGAGTTGGCTGCGCAATTTTATTTTTATATCAACTCCTGTGAATGCCATTGGATGCGGAGTTCTGGTTATTCTGTGTGAAATAATAAATATCACCATAGGATAGTAACAATTAATTTTGAACTACACTACATGGCATACTTCTTGACGATAGGCATACTTCATGATATTCCACATAAGCAATTGGAGCTTGTGTGATGAGGTGGAAGATTTACCATACGAGCGAGAGTCTTGTATGACGATGACTATATACTACAGGTTGAACTGATGACTGATATGGACTATATAAAATATAACGATAAATCGCCAGATTAATAAAAACCCCACACGGGTCTGGAGTTGACAATAATCATGTCTCTCTAGTTATTAGATACGGCACATGGACTATTTATTTCCACACGGAAACGGGGTGACGAGAATTTATTCTCTGGAGTGATTATTTATACATGCTCCCCCGTAAACACCAGAATATATCACTATAAATATGTGGATGCTTTTTAGGATTTATTGGGTACCTAACACGGCCCACTAAATTTCCAAACCCCTCCCCGTACAAAAGAGGTTATGGCGAAATTTTTCGAAATATTAAGGCGTTAGTGAAATATTTGAAGTGAAAACGAAGTTGAAATTATAGAATGAACTATAGTTGGAATTATAGAATGAACTATATTTATATATATATATAAATATAATTAAAAGGAATCGAAGCCGTGCAGTTCGTGTTTCGGAATCGTAATTTGAAACGATTAGTACGAGAAATCCGACCATCAGATTTTCCCGAAACCGCAACCGCTGGGTTCGCCTTGGAAATATCTTCCCAACGGCACCAATCTTGTAAAAATCCAACGGTTGGATTGTCCGGAATGTTTAATTCAAATCTGAACAAAAACAGCGCCAGAGCCGTTTATATTTATATATAAATATAAATATAATTAAATTAAATCGAATAACGATGCTGCGGTTCGAATTTTGAAACCGTAACTTCAAATGACTAGTGTGGAAGATCCGACCGTCGGATTTTCACGAAACTGGAACCGTTGGGTTCGCTTTGGGAATATCTCCCCACTGATATAGACTTTGTAGAAATCCAACGGTTAGATTTTCCGATATGTGTAAAACAAATTAGGGGAAAAACAGCGCCAGTGCCACGGCACGACCTGAAATGTCGTTTAATTAAATATGGCCATTTTTAAATAAATAAAAATGGCGAAAAATCGTTATAAAATATTATAAGCAACATAGATTGCAAATAAACCAATTGGGCTTAAATTGTTTGATATTTGATGGTTGTATGTGTTTGACACGAAAATAACACTAAAGAACTGAAAGATGGATGTCGAATAATATAACCATAGGAAGAATTGATTTGAATTCTAATTACGTGGATTATTTGAAAAGGCCGAGCTAACCCTCATTTCAAATAATTCATCGAACGATTCGAATTGGAAAATACAAAGACGATTCAAGACCGACAATCTTCGTATCGGTTGGATGGGCGCTGCTGAGGTTCCTGACCGGAGTAGCTACCATAAAGGAACGGAAGTAGTAGCCTTCCGAACGTATGTGTTGATTGTACGGATATACGTGACGCCTCCGGTTTCGTTTAGACCCAGAACGGACTTGTAAATGGACTGTGTGTTTGACATTGGATTTTGTTCTATGCTGATTGATCTCTGTTAAATATATATCTGTTTGGCGGCGGAGAATTTATTCTTTTGCTTAACGCCCTTCTCTGAGACGTACGAGCTCAGAGGTTATATATCGATAGAAATCAATCGTATGGAGTGGATTGCCTATGTGGCATGCCAAGATGCTGTAATCAAGGCTTCTGTTGCAAAGCAAAGTCTTGTGGATGATGATCAAAGCACGGTCTGCGTGGCCTGGCTTTGTGTATAGCGTGGATTCGCGAGCCTCACACCCCGGTATGAGTTAAAAACGGGATACGGACTGCAGGGAGAGCACGACGTTTCTTTCTAGCTATGGTGGTGTCAGTGACTTACCAGCCCTGACATATATATCTATTTTTCACCTATGTGGTTGTTGGAATGCGAGGCACCTCGATTATAGGTCTGTAAGGACCGAGAAACGTGTGTTCAGGCATAATTAATCCTCAAACGTAAGAGAGGACTGGCCCTGAAGCATCCAGGGTTACCCAGAGTGTGTAGTCCTGAGGCATTTGCTAGAATGTCTCGAAGCGGAGAGGAGCTTGCCCCTTGCCTCGACTCATGATGGAAACCCAATTTCCAATACGAAATAACGGGATCGATTGTAGAACTAGTATGGCGACATAGTAGATGGTAGCTATGCCGCCTATGATTGATATTTATGATGCTATTCATTTTTGAAACATATATGCACTAGTAATAATATCAAAGGATTTTGCTTTACACGTATCAAGCATATTTGGCCATTATAAGGGAAAACTCTATCCTCCGGCTTGCGTTGCATTGTATGATGGGACTTGAGTCTTATAATGGCTTCATTCTTTTTAAAAGCATTGCGTTGTTTTAAAAGAATTTACTTTGTTTTAAATGCACTAGCAATCACTGGAGTAAACCCGTTCCGCGAAAGTGGCGTGGTCCAATGATTTGCTTATTACTGTTGTTTAAACTGTTAAATAGATTCCTCATACCAGTCCCCATGACTGACTCGTTGTTTGTTTCACCTTGCAAACGCGGGTGCCCTTATTTCCACACGGGCAGCCTAGCTCACAGGTGACAGGTTGTTTTTGGCTCTGCATTGTTGGATAGAGTGCATTTTGGCTCATGGCGAGGCTGACTTCACAGAGATGACTTTGACATTTTCCGCCGTTATTGTACTTATATTATGATTCCGCCACAGGTGATGCAGACTGCTTTACTTTCAGTATTTATTATCGTATGTATATGTACCGCCTTCGGCGATGTAGACTGATACCCTTATTATGTCTCACTGCATGTATATATTCCGCCTCTAGCGATGATGACTGATCACTTCCCTTTTATTTACTAAGTTATATCCTACGCTGTGCTATTCTGATGTTGTTACATGTTGTGATTCCGTTGTCATATCCATGTAAAATTATTCTATTTATTGTTTTTGCTATTATCTGTACTCTGCTATGATGATTAATGTGTTATATTCCAATGATTATCCTTAATACCGCCCCTCGGATTTTGGGATCGTCACAGTTGGTATCAGAGCTTTGGTTAACCTTAGTTCCGGGATCTAATACATTAAACACCTCGTCAGAATAGAATCAGTAGGGTTCTAAGGCGAGTAGCTCATTAGAGATAAGATTAGCAATGTCCTAGAATGAGCTAAGCAGATTAGCAAAACAATTTGATCAGTACATCATTACCTTTCCTTATGTTCGCCTGCTTTATCATATATGAAAATTATCAAATCTATGAGCTTGACTCTTTTCTTGCTTATACAGTACTCTCTCTGATGGCTACACGAGCAGCAGCAGCTAGAGGAGGCCGTGGAGGCCGAGCAGGAGTAGCAGGAGGATGGGGGAATATCCCCGTAGTTGAGGGAGGCCCTATTGTTCAGCCCCCAACACCCGAGGACTTTGAACTAGACAGAGTAGCGAAGAGGTATAGGAACCTTGGGGGAAAACCCTTTTCTGGCACTGGTACAGTGACAGAGGCTATTGCTTGGTTGAAGACATGTGAAAAGATCTTTGAAGGCATGGGTTTGGGAACCAACAACAAAGCACGACTAGGTATTTGGCTCCTACAGGAGGAAGCAGAGTTGTGGTGGGATGCCATCCCCTCAGAGGATGCAGCAGGTACTGTCAGGACCTGGGAGCAATTCAAAACCATGTTCAACGAGAAGTTTGTACCTGAACAGGCCTTAGAGAGGATGCGAGAGCAGTTTGCTAATCTCCAGCAAGGAGATCTCTCTATCCAGGATTACCTCAATAAATTCACTCAGTTGTCGCGCTATGCTCCAGAGCTTATTATGACTAACAAGGCTAAGAACAAGAGGTTTATATTTGGGCTAAAGCGCAAGTACCATGACAGAGCCATGAGCAACATCAAACTCTCCTTCTCAGAATTGGTAGAAATGGCTTGCAATTATGAAGATATGGATGAAAGGCACGCCAACCAAGACCGCGCCAATAGCCAAGCTGGAAATAAGCGCAAGGCTTCAGCAGATCAGCCAGAGTCTAGCATTACAGCGGCCGCTACTCAGAAACCTGGAAAGATACCGAAAGGAAATTGCTACAACTGCGGGAAGCCAGGACATTTTTCTAATGTGTGCAAATCCCCGAGGAAACCAAAGGCAAATCCAGACTCAGCCGAATGCTACAACTGCCATAAGAAAGGGCACTACAGCAGGAACTGTCCTCTGAAGCAGAATGCACATGTAGCTCATGTGTATGACGGGGAGACCCCGCCAGCCACCACGGATGGATCAGGTAAACCCGACGTCTTGGGAGGTACCCTTAACATAAAAAATATTCCTGTTTCTGTACTTTTTGATACTGGTGCATCACGTAGCTTCATTTCTAGTAACATTGTTAGTAAGTTAACGTTAAAAGTAAGAAAGCTTAAAGAATCAATTAAAGTTCAAAACCCGATAGGAGGTTCTGTTAGTCTCAGTTCGTACTGCAGAGTGCCTATCTCTTATGCATGTTACAAGTTTCCCATCCACTTAATCGTCATAGAATTATCTGAATTCGATGTTATTCTTGGTTTGGAATGGTTGACAAAATATAAGGCCGAAGTTAGATGTGCTGAACGAATCGTTAAAGTTAAAACGAGGCTTGGACCTATATATATACCATGCCATGGCTCAGAAATTAAGAGAACAGAATTTTGGTCTTCTATAGAAGTTACTCCCCCTTCATTAGAAAAGATACCGGTCGTTAAAAACTATGCGGATGTGTTTGAAGAAGTAGAAAACTTACTGCCGCAAAGAGAAATTGAATTTAGAATAGATCTAATTCCTAACGCCCGACCAGTAGTACATCCAATCAGAAGAATGGCCCCGAAAGAAAAAGAAGAGTTAGGTAGTCAAACTCGAGAATTGCTTTGGAAAGGTCTGATCAGACCGAGCTTTTCAGCTTGGGGAGCAGCAGTAGTATTTGTCCCGAAATCAGACGGTACTCTAAGACTTTGTGTTGATTACCGAGATCTCAATAAGCAGACACTGAAGAACAAATATCCCTTGCCACGTATAGATGATCTGTTAGATCAATTAAATGGAGCAACAGTATTCTCCAGGATGGACCTAGCTACAGGTTTCCACCAATTACGTATAGCAGAAGACTGTGTTCCTTTGACAGCCTTCAGGGGTCCCGATTTATTCTACGAATGGTTAGTAATGTCGTTCGGCTTGTGTAACGCTCCGGCATACTTCGTCGATCTTATGAACAGAGTGTTCCGTGGTGTATTGAATAAATTTGTTCTAGTCTTCATCGATGACATTTAATCTACTCCAAGTCGGAAGGCGAGCATGCAAGGCATTTGGAACAAGTGTTGAAAATTCTGAGGAGAAATGTCGTGAAAGCTAAATTTTCCAAATGTGTCTTCTGGCAAGACGAAGTTAAGTTCCTTGGCCATGTGGTATCAAAAGAAGGGATTGCTGTAGATCCAAGCAAAATTATAGCGATTCAGAACTGGAAACAACCTACTACCCCCACAGAAGTTCGAAGTTTCCTAGGATTGGCTAGTTACTATCGGAAATTCGTTCAGGATTTTTCAAAGATATCTAGTGTATTGACAAAGCTTACCAAGAAGCATGAGAAATTCAAATGGACTCCCGAATGTGAAGAAGCTTTCCAGGAGCTAAAACTGAAGTTGACAACTGCTCCAGTATTGACAATTATAGAAGGCAACCAAGACTTGACTGTATGGACAGACGCTTCTATTAGAGGGCTAGGCGCAGTATTAATGCAAAAAGGCCAAGTGGTCGCTTATGCCAGCCGTCAGCTGAAGCCGTATGAAAGAAACTATGCAACTCATGATCTTGAGTTATTAGCTATCATGTTTGCTTTAAGAATCTGGAGGCATTATTTACCGGGCGAGAAGTTCGAACTATTTACCGACCATCAATCCTTGAAATATCTATTCACTCAGAAAGATCTAAACTTGAGACAACAGCGTTGGTTAGAATTCCTTTCAGCATACGATTTTGAGATCCTATACACTCCGGGGAAAGCCAATGTTGTAGCAGATGCGCTCAGCAGAAAGAAAGAAATCATCGCCAGTTTTGTCATCACGTCTTCCTTAATTGACAGGATCTCGACCCTTCAGAAAGACGATGAATTTATTCAAAGAGTCAGTCAGAGAGTCAAAAGAGGTGAATCCACAAGTTTCCGACTCGATGACAAAGGAGTTCTAAGATTGAAGGGCAGAATTTGCATCCCAAATCTTCCAGAGCTTCGAAGAGAAATACTTGATGAATGCCACAAGTCCAAATTAAGTATCCATCCCGGTGTGAGCAAAATGTATAACGATATCAAGCGCACATTCTGGTGGAAGGCGATGAAAAGAGATATTTCAATATATGTTAGCAGATGCTCCACTTGTCAGCTAGTTAAGAGTGATCAGCAGAAATTGGCTGGACTATTACAACCACTAGAAATTCCAGGATGGAAGTGGGAGCAAATTTCGATGGACTTCATTGATGGCTTGCCTCGAACTAAGAAAGGAAATGACAGTATATGGGTAATCGTAGATCGCTTCACGAAGACTGCCCATTTCATACCTGTCCGATCCAACAGAACGACTCAAAGTTTAGCATAGATTTACTTCAAAGAAATAGTTAAACTACATGGAGTGCCGCTCAATATAGTCAGTGATAGAGATCACCTGTTTACTAGCAAATTCTGGGAAGCATTCCAGATAGAATTGGGATCCAAATTGAATCTAAGCACCGCTTATCACCGTCAGAAAGACGGCCAAACCGAGAAGGTGAATAGAATTCTAGAAGATTTACTGCAGGCTTGCGTTATTGATTTTGGAGGCTCATGGGAAGATCACTTACATTTAGCCGAATTCTCTTATAACAATAGCTACCAAGCAAATTTGGGAATGTCCCCATTTGAAGCATTATATGGTAGACCGTGCAGATCTCCCGCATGTTGGGTAGAACCTGGCAACAAACTTGTGTTAGAGCCCGATATGATTCGAGAAGCATCGGATAAAGTCGATTTCATTAAGAAGCGATTGAAAACCGCACAAAGCTGACAGAAAAGTTATGCTGATGCGAGAAGAAGAGACTTTTCATTTGCCTTTGGCGATTATGTTTATTTAAGAGTTTCTCCAATGCGGGGAGTAATCAGATTTGGCAAGACTGGGAAGTTGACACCGAGATTTATTGGTCCCTTTCCTATACTTGAACGGATTGGAACTCTTGCATATACGGTTTCATTACCTGATTGGTTGCCTGGTGTACATGATGTGTTCCACGTGTCTCAACTCAGAAAACATGTTCATGATCCAGATCTTGTTGTGGAAGAAGCAGCGCAACAGGATATAGACATAACTCCAGAATTAGCGCTCAGAAGAGAGCCATTGAAGATTGTTGGCAAAGAAACTAGAGAGTTAAGGAGCAAAAAGATTCATTTAGTCAAAGTGCAGTGGAGTAGTGATCCTAGAGACTGTACTTGGGAGACTGAGGAAAGCATTAAACAAGCCTACCCCAAATGCAGAGTGGACATCTCTGACTAACTCCGGTGCAAGGTACCTTTACAATACTTTGCATTTACATTTTGTTTCATACTTTGCTGTTATTTCCTTTTCGAGGACGAAAAGTTTTAAGTGGGGGAGATTGTAATAACCCGGAAAATGTGAACCAATTTTAAAATTTTAAAATTGGTTATTACCAAAGAATTTGAATAATTGAAATAGCATATTTCAATAAAATAAAGAATTGGGTATAGTAAGGCAGTTTGAAATTTTGAATACAAACTTTGTCTGACTGTACCGGGTGGAAAATATAACGAATTTTAGCGAAACTGAAAATATTTAAATCTGTTTATGAATACCTTTCTAACGAATCTGAAAAATCGAAGTTTCATAACGGGAATCAAAAGTTATGGCCGATTGAATTTTCAGAAAGGTCGATATATAGCATATATAGCTCTTGAAAATAGATATTTTGCATACGACCTCGGAATTCGACGAAACCACTTTTGTTGGGTCCGGGATGTCGAATTATTGCTAAATTTCAAATTTCATAATTTTTGAAGCTAGTATGTGAGCGGGGCAAAAGAAAATGTGATTGGTCAATTTCTGTTAAAACGGGTCGACCTAAAAATGGCCGTTTTTCAAACGAGCTCAAAATTCGACGAAACTGGTTTTGTTAGGACCATATCGTCAAAACAAAGCTAGATTTATTTTTCTAGAATTTTTCGATTCAGTTTGTGGCCCTGGTAAATTGTAATGTACGTTCAAATCAAATATTGAATGTTTTATATTTTAATTTGAAAAATAACTGACTGTAACAGTCGAATTGGCCAACAAAACATATCCCATTGTGTCCGGAATGGGGGTATTTAGCTAGGGGCGACAGTCGTTGGGTTTGATTTCGAGTTCGTTTGTAAAAACACTATTTAAAATTTCCTATAAAGCCTCGACCAATTGGATTTTTCCTTTAAAAAAAATATCTCGAAAAAACCCTAGCCGCCGGGCGATATCGACGACCCACGTTGCTCGAATCTTCCCCTTCGTTTTCCAGCCGCCACCGCCACCTATAGGCCGCGCCACCACCACCACTCCACTCGCCTTCGTCTCCTCTTCACATCCGACCAAACCCCACCCTCCACCATCGCCTGTATCGCCTGAACCACCCCCACGAAGTCGACGTCTTTCCGGCGCCGCCCAGCCCTCCTTCGGCCACCGAACTGGCCCCACTCCTAGGCGCAGGCGCGCCTCTCCAGGCCCGAGGGCGTGGCACTACCTGATCGAAGCAACAATCTACGGATTTCACGAATTTTGCAAACCTAATTTTGAACCTTCAAATAAAGGTGCGGCCTTGTTTTTCTGAGTTGAAAATTACACTTTAAAGTGTTGCAAAATCCGTCTATCTTTGAAAAATCATATCTTTTTCATGTGTTGACGAAATTCGATGAAACAGGAAACATCGTGACCGCAAGGAGGCTCTCTACATTCTAGAAGAGACCGCGGATTTTTCTGAGCTCGTTAGGATTTTTAGCACTGCAAAAACCAATGTGAGGAATCTAAACTAAATTGTGTGAATGGAATCGCGCTGTATAAATTATATAAGCGAAGTGTAAATTATATACGCATTGTATACCTCATGTACATGTGTTGTATAAGTTATATTAGCGATGTATAAATTATACAAGCGTTGAATGAAACATATATGCTTTGAATTGTGATGGAATGCAAGTGAATTATAATATATATATATATACTCCCCTCGTCCACAGACCATGAACGATATTTATTGCTTGTGATTGACGTGATATTATATGGTATGACGAAAGGTTGGAAATAATTGTTTGTGGTTGATATTGTGGTTGAAAGATACCTTTGTGGTTGAAAAATACCTTTGTGGTTTAAAATACCCTCTTGTGGTTGAAACAAATTAGAATAGGATTGTGGAATTGAAAATAAAACATGCCGCCTGCGTGCGAACTACATGCATGATCCCCATTGTCAAAAACCGCGAGGTTCTAAGGTAGAGCGAGGAGCCGTACTAGGGACGGTCCCGGTTTTAACTACCTGCCGTTATGCTGCCGAAATTTTCTGAAAAATTCATGTGTTTAATATTATTTGAATTTAAACAAATAGCTTTAGCGATAAAAATCACATTTTTTATATATATACAAACTATAGCGAATATTCATGTGTTGAGTTGAAATTCATTCGTTGAATCGAAATTCATGTGTTGAATATTATTTGAATTTAAACAAATAGCTTTAGCGATAAAAATCACATTTATATATATATACAAAATATAGAAAATATTCATGTGTTGAATTGAGATTCGTTCGTCGAGTTGAAATTCATGTGTTGAATGTTATCGTATTTTAAAATAAAATGAATTGACAATAAAAACTACATTTTTATTGTAAATATGAAGTGTTAAAAACATTCACGTGTTGAATAAATATTTTTGATGATAAAAATATTTCTTTTATCATGTATACGCTTTGATAAAAATACACACGTGTTGAAATAAATAATAGTTTGCTAGAAATGTTGTTATTAGCTTTGTTCTACATATAAATACATGTGTTGAACAGGGAAAATGGATTAGCTGTAGAGTAAAGAAATTATTTGCGTGCCCGACAAATGGGTAAACCTTGATGAGTTGGCTGCGCAATTTTATTTTTATATCAACTCCTGTGAATTCCATTAGATGCGGAGTGCTGGTTATTCTGTGTGAAATAATAAATATCGCCATAGGATAGTAACAATTAATTTTGAACTACACTACATGGCATACTTCTTGACGATAGGCATACTTCATCATATTCCACATAAGCAATTGGAGCTTGTGTGATGAGGTGGAAGATTTACCATACGAGCGAGAGGCTTGTATGGCGATGACTATATACTACAGGTTGAACTGATGACTGATATGGACTATATAAAATATAACGATAAATCGCCAGATTAATAAAAAACCCACACGGGTCTGGAGTTGACAATAATCACGTCTCTCTAGTTAATAGATACGGCACATGGACTATTTATTTTCACACGGAAACGGGGTGACGAGAATTTATTCTCTGGAGTGATTATCTATACATGCTCCCCCGTAAACACCAGAATATATCACTATAAATATGTGGATGCTTTTTAGGATTTATTGGGTACCTAACACGGCTCACTAAATTTCCAAACCAGTCCCCGTACAAAGGAGGTTATGGCGAAATTTTTCGAAATATTAAGGCGTTAGTGAAATATTTGAAGTGAAAACGAAGTTGAAATTATAGAATGAACTATAGTTGGAATTATAGAATGAACTATATTTATATATATAAATATAAATATAATTAAAATATATCGAAGCCGTGCAGTTCGTGTTTCGGAATCGTAATTTGAAACGATTAGTACGAGAAATCCGACCATCGGATTTTCCCGAAACTGCAACCGCTGGGTTCGCCTTGGAAATATCTTCCCAACGGCACCAATCTTGTAAAAATACAACGGTTGGATTGTCCGGAATGTTTAATTCAAATTTGAAGAAAAACAGCGCCAGAGTCGTTTATATTTATATATAAATATAAATATAATTCAATTAAATCGAATAAAGACGCTGCAGTTCGAATTTTGAAACCGTAACTTTAAACGACTAGTGTGGAAGATCCGACCGTCGGATTTTCACGAAACTGGAACCGTTGGGTTCGCTTTGGGAATATCTCCCCACTGATATAGACTTTGTAGAAATCCAACGGTTAGATTTTCCGATATGTGTAAAACAAATTAGGGGAAAAACAGCGCCAATGCCACGGCACGACCTGAAACGTCGTTTAATTAAATATGGCCATTTTTAAATAAATAAAAATGGCGAAAAATCGTTATAAAATATTATAAGCAACATAGATTGCAAATAAACCAATTGGGCTTAAATTGTTTGATATTTGATGGTTGTATGTGTTTGACACGAAAATAACACTAAAGAACTGAAAGATGGATGTCGAATAATATAACCATAGGAAGAACTGATTTGAATTCTAATTACGTGGATTGTTTGAAAAGGCCGAGCTAACCCTCATTTCAAATAATTTATCGAACGATTCGAATTGGAAAATACAAAGACGATTCAAGACCGACGATCTTCGTATCGATTGGATGGGCGCTGCTGAGGTTCCTGACCGGAGTAGCTACCGTGAAGGAACGGAAGTAGTAGCCGTCCGAACGTATGTGTTGATTGTACGGATATACGAGGAATTTGACGCCTCCGGTTTCGTTCAGACCCAGAACGGACTTGTAAATGGACTGTGTGTCTGACATTGGATTTTGTTCTATGCTGATTGATCTCTGTTAAATATATATCTGTTTGGCGGCGGAGAATTTATTCTTTTGCTTAACGCCCTTCTCTGAGACGTACGAGCTCAGAGGTTATATATCGATAGAAATCAATCGTATGGAGTGGATTGCCTATGTGGCATGCCAAGATGCTGTAATCAAGGCTTCTGTTGCAAAGCAAAGTCTTGTGGATGATGATCAAAGCACGGTCTGCGTGGCCTGGCTTTGTGCATTGCGTGGATTCGCGAGCCTCACTCCCCGGTATGAGTTAAAAACGGGATACGGACTGCAGGGAGAGCACGACGTTTCTTTCTAGCTATGGTGGTGTCAGTGACTTACCAGCCCTGACATATATATCTATTTTTCACCTATGTGGTTGTTGGAATGCGAGGCGCCTCGATTATAGGTCTGTAAGGACCGGGAAACGTGTGTTCAGGCATAATTAATCCTCAAACGTAAGAGAGGACCGACCCTGAAGCATCCAGGGTTACCCAGAGTGTGTAGTCCTGAGGCATTTGCTAGAATGTCTTGAAGCGGAGAGGAGCTTGCCCCTTGCCTCGACTCATGACGGAAACCCAATTTCCAATACGAAATAACGGGCTCGATTGTAGAACTAGTATGGCGACATAGTAGATGGTATCTATGCCGCCTATGATTGATATTTATGATGCTATTCATTTTTGAAACATATATGCACTAGTAATAATATCAAATGATTTTGCTTTACACATATCAAGCATATTTGGCCATTATAAGGGAAAACTCTATCCTCCGGCTTGCGTTGCATTGTATGATGGGACTTGAGTCTTATAATGGCTTCATTCTTTTTAAAAGCATTGCGTTGTTTTAAAAGAATTTACTTTGTTTTAAATGCACTAGCAATCACTGGAGTAAACCCGTTCCGCGAAAGTGGCATGGTCCTATGATTTGCTTATTACTGTTGTTTAAACTGTTAAATAGATTCCTCATACCAGTCCCCATGACTGACTCGTTGTTTGTTTCACCTTGCAAACGCGGGTGCCCTTATTTCCACACGGGCAGCCTAGCTCATAGGTGACAGGTTGTTTTTGGCTCTGCACTGTTGGATAGAGTGCATTTTGGCTCATGGCGAGGCTAACTTCACAGAGATGACTTTGACATTTTCCGCCATTATTGTACTTATATTATGATTCCGCCACAGGCGATGCAGACTGCTTTACTTTCAGTATTTATTATCATATGTATATGAACCGCCTTCGGCGATGTAGACTGATACCCTTATTATGTCTCACTGCATGTATATATTCCGCCTCTGGCGATGATGACTTATCACTTCCCTTTTATTTACTAAGTTATATCCTACGCTGTGCTATTCTGATGTTGTTACATGTTGTGATTCCGCTGTCATATCCATGTAAAATTATTCTATTTATTGTTTTTGCTATTATTTGTACTCTGCTATGATGATTAATGTGTTATATTCCAATGATTATCCTTAATACCGCCCCTCGGATTTTGGGATCGTCACAGAATATGTTCAAACATCATTAAATTAATAAGTTATAAACGTATCCTCTCATGTTTTCATATAAACTTAGTCAAGTTTTCAAATTCCACCTTGAAATATCAACTGTCCAAGATTGTCGGACTTCATACTTCATTGAGAAACATACCCATGAAACGTCGGCTCTAGTGGAATGCACAAATCATACAACTCTAGTACATAAAATATATGCATCCATTTTATAATGTAGTTGAAAATTTCAGAATTTATCTACTGAATTTTACTTCAAAATAATCTCAAAACCAAAATATTTTAGTTAAAAAATTATCCACGGTAGCAAGTTCTTACTTAGAAACTTGAAAATAAACACTAATGATGTTGCAATCATCATCGAATTATTTTTCAAAGACCATAGCAAGATCGGTGCTTTAAAAATATATAAAATTCATTTATATTAGTAAAAATTCAAATAATCTTATTAACTCCTTAATGTTGGTTTCACACTTGAACCGCACATCACTCCTTATTTTCAGCATGTGAACGTTGCTCTTTATTTAGCATGTGAACGTTGGTTGGGTCTTTAAAGGAAAGTCCCTTAATTGTAGCATAAACTTGCTCCTTAATTTAAGCACCTAAACGTTGGCCAATCTCCTATATATTCTCTTGCTTTGTATCTCTTTCCTGTATCAGAAAAATTACAATCAATAATATATATTTTTACTGCATCTCTCCTCTTTATCTCCATTACTTTTCTTTATGCCTTAAATATGGTATCAGAGCACCACCACCGAAAGGCTTAAACACTGAACTGAAAGTCCTTTTTCTCCATTGTCTGTCGAACCACTCTTTTCTTCAAGTTTTCAGCTGCAGTTCCCTACCTCGCAGACCTCTAAACAGCCATGACAAATAACAACGAAGCCACCTCCAATGTCTCTAGTAGCATGGGCCATGATGCTCCACCAAACTGGCACAACCTAATCAAACCAAAAAGCCAAGTCATTACCACATCTCTGGATGAAGACAATTACATATTGTGGAAATATCAAATTTAAATTGCATTCAAAGGATACGGTTTACAGAATTACATAAAAGGTACGCTATCTATTCCACCAATTATTATGACTGATCAAGAAGGGTACACCAGACCAAACCCCGACTATACCAGTTTTCAAAAACAAAACAGTTTGTTATCGTCATGGCTCCTATCATCTATTATCTGAATCTACTGTCACAAATCGTGGGGTGCAATTCATCATATGAAATATGGACCACTATAGAGCAGATTTTCAGCTCACAGTCAGCCGCACGTGTGATGCAATATAGAAGAGAATTACAAAACTCAAGGAAAAAGGACTTGAGCATGAAAGAATACTTAAGCAAGATAAAAAATTTGTGTGACAAACTAAATGCAATGGGACACAGATAAGTGACAATGAACATATTCTGTTCATTATCGGCAGATTAGACGAAGAGTACGAGTCATTAGTTACGGTTATTGCGACTCAACAAACATTACCTGACTTACAGTTCGTCAGATCTGCACTCCTCGCCCATGAAGGGAGAATAGACCAAAGGAAAGCTATACAAGGCGATTTCTTTGCAAATTATGCTGTGGCTAAAAACAAGCAAATTCATAGGAACAGTAATTCAAATAAACAAGAAGGCCAGTATCAGAGGGGATACCAACCCCAGAGGTCGTATCAACCACAGAGAGGTCGTGGACGAGGCAGATGGAACAACAACAGGGTGAAGTGCCAAATTTGTCAAAAATTTGGACACATGGAGAACCGCTGCTATTTCAGATATGATAGCGACCACAATGGACCGCAAACAGACCAAAACAGCCAAACACTAAGAGCAAACATGGCTGTCGTGGACAATCAGAACAAAAGTGCTATTGTGGACAAAGGCATAGGTCTGACCAGCAATGAAGACAGGATTGATGAGGATGAATTGGACGAGTGGTACCCAGACTCTAGAGCCACACACCATGTCACAAACAGGCTTCAGAACTTAAACATTGGAAGAAAAAGCTTCATAGGTACGAAATCACTACACATGGGTAACGACAACACTGCCAACATCACACACATAGGTAAAGGTACCGTGCAGGGAAAAGGCAACTTATGCTAAACAATTTACTTAGAGTTCCCACTATTAACAAAAATTTATTAAGTGTTTCTAAGTTTGCTAAAGATAATAATGTTTTCTTCGAATTTCACCCCAAGTTTTGCTTAGCCAAAGACCTCCTAAATCGAGAAGTATTATTACAGGGTGACCTTCACGATGGACTATACAAATTTGGCAACTAGAAGACTGGGAACGCTTTGAATAAAGAAATATGGCGCAACAACCTAGACATCAATAGCGGTAACAATTATGATTATATTAATAATAGGAACAATTGAAGTTATGATGATAATACTATTGTAATTTATTCTTGGCATATGAAACTTGGTCATCCCAGTTTGGAAACTGTTATAAATGTTTTAAATAACAATGGAATTTATTTTGAAAACATACATGTGAAACACACTTGCATACACTGCTAACTTGGCAAAAGCCATAGACTTCCTTTTTGTATGTCTGAAACCATGTACAACAGACCCCTGGAGCTTGTCGCAACTGATTTGCGAGGACCAGCACCACTAAACTCATATCAAGGACACATGTACTATTTATCCCTCGTTGATGCTTATTCAAGATATACGTGGATATACATGTTAAAAAAGAAATCAGAAACATGCAATACAATCATTCAGTTTATAACTTTTATTGAAAAGCAGACCAACTGCAATGTAAAAGCTATACAAACAGTTGGTGGGGGTGAGTTCAAACCACTCACAAATTTCTTCATTTAAAAGGGGATAAGACATAGGCTAACCTGCCCCCATACATCTGAACAAAATGGTTTGGTCGAAAAAAAGCACAGACACATAGTTGAAACTGGTTTAACATTGCTATCATAAGGGGCATTACCAATGAAATATTGGAATGAAGCATTCAACACTTCTGTGTATCTCATAAATAAATTACCCACAAAAGTGTTGAACAATAGAACCCTGCATGAAATGATATTCAATGAAAAACCAAACTATAAAATATTGAAAAACTTTGGGTGCCTATGCTTTCCATGCCTAAGGGACTACAACACGCACAAACTTAACATGAGATCATGCCCATGCACTTTTATTGGTTACCCACAAAATCAAAAGGGCTATAAATGCTTGGCCAAAAATGGAAAAATCTATATATCAAGGCATGTCATATTGATGAAAATGTTTTTCCATATGCAGATAAACAAGCTACAAAGGAAGAGTGCAGACAAGGTCATGGAATCAAAGTTATCAATATGCCACCACTGATGGAGCAAGAGACATTGGGCATGAAACATACACACACATACAAGTAATACTCAAACAAACGCAGGCGAGGGTAACAATGAAGAAACTTACAGTAATCAGCAAGAACATGAGAGCGAGGAAAGCAACAGTGATAGAATAAGCCCAGACCATCAACCTCAAGCACAAGAAACACAAACCTGACATCATATGGTGACTAGACCAAAGCATGGGATTTTTAAATCTAAGGTATATAATCTATGATTGAATGAGGTTAAACCAAGAAATTATAGTGAATCAGCCAAATCTGAAAAGTGGAAACAAGCTATGAATGACGAATACGAGGCATTAATGAAAAATAAAACTTAAAGTTTGGTTGCACCACCCACTCACAAGAATATTATAGGATGCAGATGGACATACAAAATAAAAAGGAAGGCAGATGGGACCACAGACAAGTATAAGCCCAGACTCGTTGCTAAAGGATACGCTCAACAGTTTGGATTCGATTTTAATGAGACTTTTTCACCAGTCATAAAGCCCACAACAATTGGAATCATTCTGTCTATAACTTTGTGTAAAAAATGGAATATCAAGCAATTAGACGCAAATAATGCTTTCCTAAACGGCGAGTTAACCGAAGAAGTTTATATGCAATAACCAAAGGGATATGAGGTTAACAATAGCGATAAATATTTAGTATGCAAGCTGCATAAAGCCATATACGGCCTCAAGTAAGCATTGAGGGTATGGTATGAAAAGTTAAAGCTAACCCTATTTAGAATTGGTTTCTCACAAATAAAATCCGACAACTCCCTATACATGAAAAAGGATAATGAAAATGTCGTATACATCCTTGTATATGTGGATGACATGCTAATAACAAGGAATGACACATAGGAAATCAACAGGATCATAAAAGTTCTCGACCAAACCTTTGCCATCAAAGATCTTGGTGAATTAAACTATTTCTTAAGGATTCAAATCAAAAGAAATGAAAATGAAATGTTCCTATCTTAACAGAGTTATATTGCTGAAATCTTACAAAGGACCAACATGCATCAAGATAAATCTCTACTAACACCAATGACCAGCAGTTCACTCCTTTCTAAACTTAAAGGTGAAGCCATTAATAATGCCACTCAATACAGAAGTATAATTGGAGCATGGCAATATGCAAAAATTACACGACCAGACACATGCTATAGCATAGCATAAATAAGCTAAACCAATACATGCAAAATCCGTTATCTGAACATTGGATAGCCGTCAAGAGGTTATTAAGATACCTGCAAGGAGCCAGACACCGACAATAACTGCCGATAAAGAAATGAACTTACAAGGATTCAGTGACGCGGACTGGGCTAATGACATTGATGACAGAAGATCCGTATCGGGATACTGCGTGTTTCTTGGCACAAATCTTGTCTCATGGTGCACCAAGAAGCAGACAACCACATCGAGGTCAAGCACTGAAGCGGAGTACCGTGCTCTTGCTAGCGCCACCGCTGAAATCTCGTGGATTGAGTCGCTATTACACGAATTAGGTTGCACTCCTAAAAGAAAATCTGTCATCTGGTGCGACAATAGAGGGACAGTATCCTTGTCTCTCAATCCAACTCAGCACTCAAGATCAAAACACCTCGAGATAGACCTACATTTCGTATGAGAACGAACCCAAGATGGAAAGTTAATGGTATGACACATCCCAGCATATTATCAGAGAGCTGATATGCTTACAAAGCCGCTATCGACTAAGAATTTTATGAGATTAAAGGAGGAATTAAAAGTGAGCGACGGCGGCGGAATGAAGAATGCAGAAAAAACCTAGTTTTGTTCGAGGGGAGCTAATGTTGGTTTCACACTTGAACCGCACATCACTCTTTATTTTTAGCATGTGAACGTTGCTTTTTATTTAGCATGTGAACATTGGTTGGGTCTTTATAGGAAAGTCCCTTAATTATAGCATAAACGTTGCTCCTTAATTTAAGCATCTAAACGTTGGGCAATCTCCTATATATTCTCTTACTTTGTATCTCTTTCCTATATCAGAAAAATTACAATCAATAATATATATTTCTACTGCATCTCTCCTCATCTCCATTACTTTTCTTTATACCTTCAATACTCTTATATAAGCTTCGAAAATTATTTCCAAATTTACCGAAATTTACAGTTCTCAACTTAAATCCATTTTTTATTCAAAAATATCATATATAAATTTACGCTTATATGATTCTAGTTCTAAATAAGATTACTTTACACATATTAATCCTTGTTCAAATTCATATTGAACAACTTTCGTTAAGATTGTATTCTTACCCAACATTATTAACGAAGGCCTTATAGTCAAATTGAGAAACTGAATTCACTAGGTATTTGTTTCCAATTACACCCACAATAATAAATCTACCTAACTCATGCAAGAAAATGACAAGATTTCTCTTATTCGAATAAAGTAGCCAATACTCATAAGCTGCTCTGGCATAACCACGTATAACCACTAATAAATAATGGAAATAAGTAGACGAGCATGACCATACAATCAAAAAATGATAATAATTATATACCATCATCTCCTAACAAACTACTCATTCATATAACTGTACTTAGTCATGAAATTTTTTGTTATGTACAAAATATATGAAATCTTGGTAAAATTGTTTCTTTTACCAAATTTGAAAATAATATCTTGTCGAATGGACTTGTTCTTGTGTTTTGGAATCGTAATAAAAAATAGTGATCAAACGATTGACTTGAATCCAAAATTCAAATTTAAGAAATCAAACAACTCAGTATAAAATATTTTTATATTCACTAACAAAAACACTCCCATATTTGTGTTCGCATGTGTGTGTACATGTATATGTACTACACTCAGACTTATCTTAGGTTCTTGCTTACCCATCTCTAATGAGTTATTTTAACCAAAGCCTAGTTGTTCACTCAATTTAGGCTTTGATAGCACAATGTCCCGATATACATTCTCGATCCTTAAAGTCAACACTAATACATCCATGATGTTTATTTGTCAAATAATCAAGTGCTAGGAAGACAGATTATTGAAGTAAAAGAAAGAAGATACAGAGTAGAATCTCAAAGTGGAATGAAAATATATAATATATCTATAATATTTACATAAATAAAAATGTGAATTTAATACATACATCTGGGAATTAATCTACAAATCAGTCTAGGAAATTTTAACAACCAACTCTTACAATTATGAATAATGCAACAAACAAACACAACGGAAAAAGAGAATAAGTCTTGGCCCTTCATCTTATCTTATGGAGCTTCAAAGAAAATTGTATCTAATCAAACCCACAAATATACTAAGTTCGACCTGAGTATTATAAAGAAATAACACTCGAATCAGTCTGGTAAACCAATGTGATAAAAATCAACTCGAGGTGATTTATTCTTTAATTTATAAATCTTCAAAGTCAAAGGAATCTCATAAGACCACGCCACACATAAGGATGCACAAGTTTTCATCTTATGACACTACAACAAAACTGTCCTTTTACAACGGGCAAAGACTGTTGTAATATGCTTTTCACAATGGGCATCTGCCCGTCGTAATGTGCGTCGTCGTAATAGCTCCTAACTATTTTACAACGGGCCATGACAGTTGTAAAGGACTGTTGTAATAACTTGCTATGTCACGTGCTATTACCCTATGACAATGTTAATAAACCCGTTGTAATAACTAATAAATTACAAGCAGCTTTTGCCCGTTGTAAAATTAACATATAACAACAGTTTTAGCCCGTTGCCAAAAAAACGCAAATATAAATATAATTGCTGCTATATACATCCATAATAATAATGAATATTTAACATACAATAAATATTGTGATGCAACAATCAAAATCACATAATAATATGTAATAAAAGACTAAGGCAACAACCATAGAATTCCAACACATTTCAAAACGTTATATAAGTTTACATTCCAGAAGATTTAGATAAGTTTACGTTCCAAAAGGTTAGATAAGTTACATCGACATAGTTCTAACATAAATTACATAACTAGTTTCATAAGATCCAACGGACTGTTTGATAGTGGACATCTCCGAATTTGGCCTAAACAAAAAAGCTTCCAGTTTCACCGCTACATTCATACATATCTTCCAAACATCATCCCCAAGCTTTTTAAAATGTATTCAAGCATCAGGATCAGTTCTTGTTATCGTCCCCTCTGCATCAGGATCGGGTGTGAAAAAAATGTTATCAACTATAGAGAGAATATATTATACACCATTCAAAACTTATTATTGTAAAGTTTGAACTTTGAGCATATTTGCAGGAGACAATAGACAAACTCATGTAATAATTTTATTAAACAAACTTGCATTATACCCTTTCCTCTTCTTCAAACATCGTCCACCGAAAAAAAATACAACAGCACAACTGCAGTGCACATTTTCGTCTTTAAATTTGTACATATAACCAAAATAAAAATGTCATGACTGTCAATAGATTTGACGTTACGTGTTGCATGAATTAGTGTGGTCCGTTATAGCTGGTGCTTAGCACCACTGTACAGTGCAGCAGCAGTTTTAGAGATACAACAGGAATGCTAAAAAGGAGCGTGGATAAGTGTAGCTCTCAAACGTACGCCCCCAAATTAATAAAATATCTGAACTATATAATGCAACAGACATCATAAGGCAACAAAGATTTCTGGAGTATTCGTAAAAAACAAAATAATAGTTGGGTTTGGAGAGAAATACTAACCGTCTGTGACAATCAGAAGCTCTACATTAAATTTGCAATCTCTGATGCTTCTAGAATACCTTTTTGGACTGCGCCTAGATGTCCATGGGATGCATCCTCCGTGAATTACTTAGTTACAATGAAATTATGCAAAGCTAAGTTACATCGATTAGTTATTGCTTAAGAATGAAAATAGAAAAAAATGAACTTATTTTAGGATGGTACTTAATTTAAAAATATTTACAGTATATAAAGATTGTTAGTCCGGATATACATAAGTAGATAGTTCACAGCTGAAATTTTTTGGGGCTACGGAGTATAGTGATTTGCTCAAAAATATTAACCGTTCAATGTTAAACAATAAGTGTAATCATTAATTTAAATTTGACCTGTAGTTCGGTTGTGTTATCATATTCTTTATCATCTCTGTTAGCTGATTGTTTGGTGATGAGTTGTGCAATGAAGACCCATGTAATGTGTAAAGTCAGATGATAGTATTGTACTGTTGGTCATCTTCAATTAAACAAGAACAGAATTTATGAGAAGCACTACTTTGACAACAATGAATGTTATTGATTTCCCCTAATAAAAGTGATTCTTTACATTTTTCATCCCCTTTAGCATGACGATTCGGTTACTTTTGAGATATCAATTTTCTAAAAGCACGGTTACATAACACTGAAATGCCAAACATAGCAACTATGTTCAGCTATGGCCCGTTCACTATTTCCGTGAGAAGTAAAATTGTAATATTATCATGCCAAAATCTACATTGAAATGCTTGACCAGTGTACATAGCAACTAGGACATAATTAACACAGCTTGTTCATATATAATCCAGCATTCAATAGCAGGCTACCTTAGAAATGCTTTGGAAACTTCTTTTTTTCATTTGTATGATTTAACATAAATCTAACATGGAAAATTTCAATGGAATAGCTATGCATTCAAGAGAAGACAGTTACATCCTAAAACAAGCCAGATATTACCATTACAAAAGAGGCCAAGGTTGGAAACATATATTTGAATAATTGTAGCTTTAAAGCCGATTTTATCGAATTGATATATTGTTTTTGCAATGTTGCAATTCTAATTTGAAATGATCTTTTAAGATTAGTGATTGAGCAGAATAAATGGATGGACAGTGATATTAATATTAAAAATTCACTTGTGAAGGATTGATTTAAAAAGAAAACTAAAAAAACTAAAAAAAATTAGTTTAATATTATTTTTTAATTCCATAACACGATCATAGTCCAGGTTATTCGAAAGAACGGGACCTACTTTGTTAGAAGAAATGAATTTTGGTAAAGCTAAAATATTTATAGAAGTGTTAGCTAAAGCAATCAATGTATAACTTGACACATAAATAATCACATGCACAACATCAGTCTCATGTCCCAAAAGTAATCGTAAACACATTGATAAGAAGAAAAGACTAAAAAAAGCAAAGTTATTAATCCAGAAAACCCATTTTTAGCCAGAGAAAAAACAGAAAATAGAGCAAGTCACAAAATAATATGTGAAAAGGGTATACTTAAAATTTAAAAGCCAAGAACCTGTTTATATGAATTCAACCAAAGTATTGGTTTCAGTACAAAATTGTAAAATAAACCTTCTCTATAGATATGTATTTTCCTAAAGTCAAGGAAGGCATAAAAATCACAGTAAAACAATTTTGGATAATGATCATATGCATCAATCGAGAAGGTTTTAGTGGCCTAAATGAAAAAAAAAACACTTAATGTATATTTTGAAAGATACAGGATATTATCACACAGAGGCCTTAAGTTAATGTCCCGAAATTTGGAACATGTCACAATGTGTAAAACCAAAGTCTAAAAATGGTATCTGATGCAGAGTATAAAAAATGGTGAAAAGTTGTTCTCTCGATGAAGGAAAATTTTCTGCAACTTATTTAATTTTAAATAAAAAAAACAAATTTGCACAGTTGTTGGCTTAAGGTCCCTTTCTAAACGGATGAAAATTGGTCGTTGCGGCGGTGTGTTAAAACGGGGAAAACCCACCATAACATGTAATTGAGAACAGTATATGGAGTGAGTTCAGAGATAAATTGTGAAATTACAGCTAGGACAAACAAAAAATAGTAATTTGCAACCAAAGTGGAATATCTAAAATCAATTTGAAAACTATTGTCATCACCAACAATGTAATAAATTTCATAATGTGAATATATTTTAGGTATGTTCTAGAATGTTAAGGCATAGATGATGCCCTTTAATCAAAAACCTTACCTTTGCAAATTCAGCATATTCATAAGAAGGGCCCAAAAAAAAAGGCAAGATGCATTCAATACTTTTTTGCTTGAAATTTTATCAGTACAATCAAGAGAAGGTAAGGGGGAAAATGATGCATTGATAGTTCAATATATCATATCCTCATCAAAATATAGTGTAAATTTTTTTATTAAAAGGTCCAAAAAAAGAGCAAGGAAATTATTCAAAACCCCCAATTCCAAAAGTGAAAATAACACAATGAACTGGAAAATTGAGTGAATATCTTAGGCAGATGCTCATAATAAAGCTTTAATAAACTAATATAAGATTTGTCTAAACCTAAGCCAAAAAGTTGAATACAAAAACTAAAAGAAAGAGAACATATCATAAGAAATTTTCAGTTGAATTTAAAACAGAAAATAATAGAGATATTATGATAACTGTAGTTGTAAGTTGGTAACCATATGATGAAGAAATGGTTGATGCAGGAATAGTCTTCCTTGTTAATACCTAAGTTGCAGTAAAATGAAAGGAAGAATGAAAAAAATGACTTAAAAACAAATGTGAAATGGTGTTTTAAAAAAGTAAAAGGCAAACGTAATTAAATCAAATGGTACTTGCATGCGAAAACAATAGAAAATGAAGAATGGAAAGAAAATTATAACTAATATTCATTTAAAGTGGTGAGCAACTTCGCTGAGTATATGTTTCACATTTCTTGTTATATGAGATATTAAGAGAAAAGGAAAAGAATAAAAAAATTCAAATCTGAACATAATAATGGTTACAGCTAGTTATCTCGTAAAAGAAAGGAAAACGTTCATCCCTTTTCCTTTCAAATTGTTTGTATCAAAAAAGAAAAGAGAAGCAAAGGAAAACATAGATATATGATGGGAGTAAAATGTCAAATATTGCAAAATACATTGTGGTATATGTTTGCTTTCTGCAATGTTTCCAACTTATAACAGTCATGTTATCCAATGCAAATAAATTTTTACACATTATAAGAAAACAATGTCAAAAGGCATACAGTTGATCTTTTGGAGAGCTTGATGTTGCCGACAACTCCTTCTCGCCACCGAGAAATATAGGTTCCAGACATCGCCCAATGCTTTTCTTCTGCAGATCTCCAAACAGTATATTTCAACCTTTGTTCAATCTGTACAATCATTTTAGCAGGTTAGATTTTCCAATAAAATTACATGTTTCCTTGCACCGAAACCAATGTCAAATTAGAAGAAGAAAAACATAAGAAAATATTACTAATATTGGGCTGAAGTTCACCAACCTGGCTCAATAGGTCAAAGTACAGCTTTTTAAGTCTACTTGTTAATCATGTCAGACATCACCTAATGCTAGGAGTTACTAAAGTCAAATGCTCTACTAAACGAAATTGACACTGCACGGTGAAACGCCTATGATTCTATAATTCAACCAGCAAAAGAATAAAAGAACACAACTCCTAACATTTAGCAAAATAGTCTGAAAAAAAGAAAAATGGATTACCAAATTTATCCATGCAAATTCATAATTGTGTACAGGAACTACTGCAACAATACCTAGGGTTCTTGCACTGGACTATATAAATTTTAAGTTGTTGCTACTGTTGGATAAACATACACTCAAGCATGCAGATCCAGCATAGGTTAACTTCCACTTTTCAATACAACAACCACCAATTTCTTACACCCCATGCGTGTATAAAAGAAGCGTACATCAAAAACAAATTGCTAGAACTGGCGAGAGCAGTCATAGATGACAATGAAAAGGGAATTCATCTTACACAGTTTCAAATGAAAATCCAAACAATTGTTGAAATCCAACAATAAAGGCAGTCACCAAAAGACAGGAATGCAGTCCTAAAACAGCCACAAAACAACCAAAACGAAGTCTAATACTTGAAATAATTTTAATCGTAAGTTAAACTTACCCTTAATAGCGGACGAACCAGGTATGGCGGAGATCGGTATGACCATTAGTGATGGCTGATGCGCAGATTTCTAGAGCGACGATTTCGATTTCGAGCATGGCAGGTGGAGACTTCGGGAGGCGGAAAGGCTTCGATGGCGCGGAGTTCGGATTCCAGCAAGGCGGTGAGGTATTAAGGTGGGTGGCTTTGGAAGTGAACGGCGGAGGAATGGCAGTTTCCGCTGGAGGCGATGGATTTAGGAGGAGGGTGAAGCAGCAGACATTGATTTCGAATTTGGGGATTTGGGGCTTTTGCTAGCTGATGCCCGAAAAATGAAAGAGAACCGCCAATATACGGTACCTCCAGGAAAATAAAACGAAGCGTGCCAGGTTAAAAAAATTACTTTTCATTTCTAAATTTTATCAAAATTTCAAATTATTGTTCAAAATTATATGAATATAGGAAAATTTATTATGGAAAAAAAAGTTGAAATATTAACGTTAAATGTATCTAGTAATTTTTAATTTCAAAATTACAAATTCTAACTTTTTTCATTAATAAATTATAAATATAAATAAATTCATTAATAAGTTGTCATATATAATTATTAATTATAAATAACATTTATAAATGATTATTTAATTATTAATAATTTGTTATCAGTTATTAAATAATGCTACCATTTATAAATTATTTAAGTGTTGAATTATTAAGGAATTAAGTCATATTAATTTTTTTATTATTACTTAATACTTATCATCTCTTGCAAATCTGTTGGAACTTTGCTGTAAAATAACTTCGATAAATATTGTCGGTATTCTATCTGGATTTGCAGCGGAAAATAGCGGCAAAAATTTCCTGCCGGTAATTTGACACAATTTGCAACAGCTTAGTGAGGGAGGACAGAAGACGACAGTAATAAATAAAATTTTGTAATTAATAACTATTACAGTATTCAATAGCGATTTATTTATAAATTATTAATTAGATATTTAGTATTAATTTATTTATTATTGATTATTAATTTATTAACTAATTACTGAGTATTAATTACTCAATATTACTTACTAATAAGTGGAAAGTAAAATTAAACTTATCGGAATACTGATTAAATATAATAATTAGTAATTAGAGACTATTTATTAATAATCATTAATTATTATAAGTTATAAATGATTAGTATAGTATTATTTATGTGATTACTTATCAAATATTAATAAACAATATAATATAATTAACGATTAAACTATTACAATGGATATTTTGTGAATGTTGACATCTATTGCAATGGGCATGAAATGACCGTTGTAATAACATTAAATTACAACGGGCAGTCATTACACGTTGTAAAAAGGGCATTGCAAAGGATATCTATTACAACTGTCAAGAGGAGACCGTTGTAATAGGATTCTATTACAACGGGCTGTCAATGCCCGTTGTAAAAAGGGTGTTGTACAGACATCTATTACAACGGTCAGGAAAATGACCGTTGTAATAACATTCTATTACAACGGGCAACCATTGCCCGTTGTAAAATTAACGTTGTAAAAGGGTATTTTTGTTGTAGTGTGATAACCAAAATACTTTTACTATAAATCCAATGATTCTATAATAATGTATAGAATCCGTAAAAAAATATACTAAAATATCTTGAATGCTTGCATCTCACGTTCCGACATAATAGTATACAATCAAGTCAAAGGTTCACATTGTGGAATGGATTCCCACTATAAAAGGGTAATTAAGGGTCAACCCGTTGAATCCGTAAACTCTAGGTCAGAAATAAAGGAAGCTACGTTAATTTGCACCTCAACTACTTAGGACATGCAACATCCCTTATTGGATATCATCGAATATGATCACCCCGATTGATAAACGACCACTGGGCGCTAAAAATACAAAGAAATGGACGTTAGATATTGGTTGAACATATCTTAATGGAAACAACCTACAAATCCCTATCGCATGTCCTTTCCTTGGTTATTTAACGGATGATGAGGCTAAATGTTGCATTTTACTTTATAAACAACATAATACATTGGAATGCTAACATTGCGCTCCAAGGAGATATAAAAGTCCAGCATTCATCCATACTAGTTCTTTCTGGCCCTAAACAAAACCAAATAACACCACTTTCAGTAGCCCCTAAGATTACTTCAAATTCGAAATGCTTCTACTGGATCGAAGTGGCTTAAGACAATTAGGTCGGACCTCGATCCCTTCAAAATGACAAAGGAAATTTGTTTCAAAATTTGATAGTTGGTTGTCTAACTATCAAATTTATAAACGACTGCCTGCGATGATCTGCCTCCTTGGGCTCTTCATTAAAGATTCCTTTGGACATATCTAAATGCATCTCACCATTTTATTAGAACCTATGTCTAATCTTTCATTATGCATTAAAATTAATATTCTTTTTGCTAATTAACATTGTTTTTCAATCCATTTAATTTGAACTTTAATTACTTGTCTAACAACTTTATTAGCCACCATAAAATCATCTTATAACCTTTATGAGGTCATGATAGAACCATCGAATGCCTATTTACAAGGCCATCATGGAACCATAAAACGCTTATTTACGAGTCCATCATAGAATTATGATTATTATACTTAATTAATAATTTTAAGTTTATCCATAATAAGCCTCTCTTTCTTTATTTCAGTTTAAATTATAACTCTCTCGTCATAGTCTTACTTTCACCATAGAAGCATGGTCATAGAATTATGCTTATTAAAATTAATCTACAATTTTAAGTTTAAACATAATAATCCTTCATTTCACTTTTAGTTATAACCTTCGTATTATAACCTTGCTTGCAAATATATCAAAACTTCCTTATTATGATTCATCTTCATGCCTACACAATTTTCATATTATTATTCTTGCTAACATGTTCAATTTGTCTATTATGATCTAATTATGTTCTCATACAATTATCATAATAGGTTACATTCATTGTTATCCATCACGCGTCATCTTGAGTTCTTACTCTTTTCCTTTACATAACACCTTTTTTGTTATGTTACTCTTTTACTTACCGTCTTTGTAAGTTTATCTTATTAGGAAGTTATGCTTGTTCCTAATTGATTGGTTACTAAAAATGTACAAAATTCTATTTCCATAGTATAAGAAAATTTATGTTAACAGAAATCCATAATTTCAAGACGTTTCTTTCTATTTATTTGTATACTATTGAATAGTGCGCAACAAGGCTAAATCCCTAATTCACACTAGTCCGTGTGCTTTTTGTTTTATACTTGCAATTAAGTTTTCTATTTTACTTACATACCAAGCTATGGAAATATATCCCATTTTCTTAACCAACCAATATAGGATATTCCTAACTTTTCATTTAAATAATTATATGTAATTCCTGTTCTTCAATTTATTTCCCCATATCTGACGTATTTTCTCTAAGTTTCAATACCATTGGGTGTATACCCTTTTCCCCATCCCAACCAATTCCGGTATTCATCCAATCTAAATTTAAACCATAGACTCAACAAGTAAAGATGGGAATACTCAGATTTAAAATTCAAGTTACAGATTCATTGTAACTAACATTTCTTATATTTTGGCAACAAGAATTACAGTAAGAGTTGAACTACAATAATTAGAACAATACTAAAATCGCAGAAGAAATAAATTACCATAATAAATAATTCTAAATTACCAAGATTTCTTAATTTAACAGGAATCAAATGATAATATATTCCATTACAAAAAGGAATACTATAAGTCCATTCACATGTAATTTGTGCTCCAAGTTTTGAATCTTATTTGAAATTAGATTTATCTGTAGTCTTTCCTGTTTGAATCTACAAACTCATACTGAGAGAGAATTTGAATACTCAATCTTATATTTACAGCAGGCACCTCCAAATCTTGAATCAAATACTCTAAATAAAATATTTTTTGTTTCTGAAGAATTGGAGGAAAAAGGAAATGACAGGGCTTCCGCGCCTACTCAGAAAAATATGAGTTTGATGGCTAGCCTTATAGGTTTATTTATATATGTCTAAACCAGTTGTGTCCATCCGATTTGAAGAGACAAAATCTAGGCCATCAGAAAAGGAGAACACATTCGTTATAGGATTTGGTGGGTCGATCCATCCCTTGGTTGGGTCGACACATGGGTCAACCCAACCCTTATATGGGACGACCCAATCCCTTGATTGAGTTATGTTTCATGTTTTGGTTCATGTGTGTTTAATTAATTTTTAATTCTTTTGAACATTATCTTTTAACGTTATTTTTGTTTTCGGTTTTGTTTGATTTTCTTCCGTTTTTGACACAGGCCTAATTTCAAATTCAAATAAATGTTGTTTCTAGAATTAATACATGCATATATTTTCGAAATGAATATATTTACGCATGTCTACTCTTACAAATATTTTTCCAACATGAGACTTCGAACGTTAATAAATTTTCCTTATGAACCCATTTGGAACATATTATATATGTAAATTAATCAGAAACTTGCTATGAATGCAATGATATACTTATAAAGCCAAATTCTGACAATTCCAAAGCGTTTTGTTCCATAATTAATTATTCCTATAATTATTTTGATCACTTTCATTAAAATTGTGGGATGTTACAAATAATGATTTCGAAACATTTGCTTTAAACGAATTTGATGACTTGTAGTTACACGATTCAACTTGCAGTTACTTATTCAAAAAAAATACTAGCACAAACAAAATTTCCAAATTAATAAAATAGCAGAATGGTGGTTCATTTTGCCAACATATGTTAATTGAAATAAATTTAATCAATAATGTAAGTGTTGTTTATTTGGCTAAATGAAGAACGTCAATCATATACTTAAGTCAATTATGTTAAAACTAAATAATGTAATCAGTTAATATTATTCATACTTCATATATGATCAAATACTCGTAGTAAGTTCTGGAAAAAAATAAACTAAAAAATATTTAACAGCAATTCGAGATGATATATCGTGATCCTAAATCAGATTCGAACAAATTAATGGCATTTTAAGATGTTACATTACGATCCTAGATTTAATTTAAACAATAAATCAAATTGATCAAGCCCAACCGATGATTGATTATATGATTAATTTTCTAAACCTAATAACAAGAAAATTCCATAATTAATCAAAAATAAACATTTAAACCAATCTTATACTAAATTAATAAATCAGATTGTTGAGTTTTACTCACCATCACTCCAGATGTCGCTTTCGCGTTTGTTTCCTTGAATTTCAAATGTGTTTGAAATTTTCCATATTCCTAGCTAGCTTCAAATGTAACAAAATTAATTATATTGCATAAGCAAGGTCACTACTAGCACAATGTTGAGAAAAACACCTCGATAAGATCTCGTATGAATGAGTTATACAATTTATAAGATTTGAATTTGATTAAATAAATTATCAACACTAGTTACAATTACAACTCATTAATGTAATGACCCGGATTTTAGTAAGCAATATTTAATGGATATTAAATATATAAACAATTTATTTTAAGGATTTAAGACTTGAAATTTATTTAAAATAAGGATTGAACGCAAAATTTATAATATAATTAAAAACAAGCATGTAATGATGCGATAGTTCATTACGTTTTGAACTTTAAATGAATAAACAAAACTCAATATAAACCAGAATTTGTTGAAACAAGACATGTTAGGGTCTATTTAACTATATCTTTCTAACCAGTGTGAAAAATGGGGATTTCGTCGTATTGACTATAAGTTATTTCCAAATCAAACTTTCAAATAGTCGCTATGGAATTAATTAATATTTTATAAATTTATTAAATATATAAATAGAGTTTTTATATATAATCTGGATGTCATTTAACTTAAAATTATTAATTATTGATTAGAAATAATATACAATCCCATTAAGATATATATATATATATATACACGATAATAATAATTAGTTTGTTATTAAATTGGATAGTTTTGGAATTTAATAATATTAAATAGTTCTTATAAATAGTCATTTTAAAAACGACCTCCTTTTTCAACGAAACCAATTTCATCGGATCTGGAACGTTAAATAATTGTAGGATTCCAAATTTCATGTCCGTCGGAGTTATTTTGTGACCGTGCGTAATTTAAATGTGAAATGATCAAAATGTGAATTTAAAATAGTGCTACTAGAGAAAACAGACTCGAAATTCGATGAGACAAATTTCATTAGGACTGTAATAATAAACCATAGATGTGTGTTTATTTTTACCCCAAACAGAGTTTGTGTGTGCCTATGCGAATTTTTAAAAGATGATCAGAGCAACAAAAACCAAGAAAAATAATAAAATAAAATAAGAAGCTTACACTAAAAACCAACCTACCCCTATATAATATCCTAAACTTCATCCTAAATCCTCAAACTCAAATCTCTAGTCAAAACAATTCCACGGCCACCGTTCTTTTCTCCTCATAGCAAAATTTTTGACATATAAAATCAATAACAAATCAAATATAATTCTATAAATTACTATGTTAATTTCTTTAGGATCTTGGAAAGAAGAGCTTCAACCTATATCAATTTGGAAGAGCTCGATCAAGATTTGGGTCGCTGGAAATTTACAACATACATATTCATTCCTAGGATTGACGGGTGCATGAGGTACAAGCTTTGATTCGCGAATTGGTTAGTGTATTGTAACGGCTGGAAATTTCCGACTCCTCGAGAGTCGGAAATTCCGAGACGTTAGTGAAAGAATTTAGAAGGTGAGAAAGAAAAGATAGAACTAATAGGATAGAAGAAGAAGAAGAACATCAGAATCATCAGAGTAACACGAATCTCACAGCGGAACGAATAACATATAATATATAACATAACTTTGAAGTAAACAGTTATATATATACAATAGCACTTATCAGAGTACAACACTTACAACACAGCAGAAATAACTATAGCTATAAAATCTTGCAGCCTCCTGCTCCAAGCTCTCCAAGTATATCTGTAAATCCCGACTACTTGACTGCCGTACAAATTTAGGCACCCAAGAGTTTAGGGAAAACAACAAAGTAAACTCCGGGTCAGTCATGGGACTGGTATGAGTAAAATAGTTTAAAACAGGTATAGGATATCTCATAAGACCACGCCGTGAATACGGAACGGGTTTTTCCCTTATGAGTATCTGAACAACTTTGACAAGCAATATCATTGTGATATTATAATAATGTCTAAGTACAAATAGGTATCAATCTAGCAGAAACGCTTGCATCTCACGTTCTACATACATAGTATAAAATCATAAACCGCAGGGCTCTTATCGGAGAATGGATTCCAACAGACAAGGTATGGGAGCACCTTCTGAATAGTGTACTCTAGAGGTGATACACTCAGGGTTCAACAAGAACGTCTTGCAACCCGGCCGCACATGACCGCTCACTCGTTTAGCTTGAGTGTCGCGAATATATTGCCACCACGGTTATAGGCCATCAAACCGTCATCCGAAGATACAGAATCAAAAAGAAGTATAAATATGAATATTCTCTAGATCGGTGACAATACACCCTGCTTGTGGATGACCCAACTAGCCATGCTGCCTAGCCCAACTTTTGTTACTTCCCGGTGTGAGGCTAGAAGCTACGTCTATCTTCAGAACATCTGATCACCATTCACTTTGAATGCCACATCGTCATACCCGCCAAATCACAAATTGGCTTATTCAAAAATAACACGGGTATACAGCTAAGAGAAACGAATCCCTCCGCCACCAAACGTGAATACGTTTGAATAGATCAACTTACGCGATCCATTGGATATACTCTGTCAGACCTTCTTCCATATACGTTGTCCTGGGACTGGACAAACCGAAGGCACTATTCAGTATATCCATCTTAGTCACTGTTATCTAAGACTTATACAACAGCCCTTGCACTTTACTCCGTCTTCAATTTATCTTTGGCAGATATTGCTCGCAACGCTTATGCCAATACAGAGTGGTTCTTTGGATAATAATCCAACCGGTCTCTCCATATTAACAACGTTAAAATGGTAAAAACTTTGATAGTCTGTGATTCAACTATCAAATGAAAACATGTCGGTGTACAAACAACGATCTTATTTCCAAATGGAAATTCGATCGATCAATCATCACATGTTCATATTTCCTTATTTCATATATTTAGAAAATATATGTTATTAATCATTGGGAAACATTTCCATAGCTTATTTTCACATCACTATTATTTCGCAACTATCAGTCCCTAACTGTAACTAGTATGAGAACAATTCTCTAAGTATCAATTCGGAAGGTCGAAACCAACATCAGATCGTCACTTAGAAAACCGTTCAACTTACCCTCTCCAGTTAGTTTCTGAATTTGCTTAACTCTATTTCTTAAATTCTTATCATGAAAACATTTCATTTTCTATGTTTAGAAAACATATCTGACTATATTTGGAAAACGTTTCCAAAACTCATTTACGGATTTCAAATGAACGTTGTATAAAACATCGTTTCGCTTAATCCTTTTATCGCTTATTCCTTAGCTTTATTCCTAATCAACCTTTTAGATCGAACCACAACTATTCCTTTGTCAATTCTGAAGTCAATCAAGTTGGGGTATAAATACCTCTCAGACCTTAATTGAACAACGTCCTTTACTGTGAAATAGATGAAGCTCATCGCTCACTTTTTACAATCATCTGTTTACGCAAATTCTCGGATTCAGGTTACGAATCCACTTCTTATATGACAGTGTTTGATTATAACTATAACGTTATAATTCCTACCCCTATATATTTTATTTCCTAACTCGAATAATTTAACAGACACCTAATTTCTAAATCAATAACTTAATCTTGATTTAAACCCTGGAAAGTAAATAGTACTTTCCCGAATTCGCTATAATCGAATTCGACGTATAACTCTCTTTCGAGTAATCTCTATTTGATTAACTCTTCTTCGAATAACCTATATTCGATTATCTCTCTTCGAATAACTCATATTCGAAATCTCTCTCTTCCGAATAAACAATATTCGATCTCTTTCTTTCGAATATGCTATATTCGAAAATCTCCTTTCGATTTACTAATCGATAACTCCTTTCGATCAAACTAAAATCGATAACTCCTTTAACTCTATTCGAATAACTAATATTCGACTAACTCCTTTGGATCAACTCATTTGATTAACTCCTTCGAATAACCAATTCGAATAACTTACCTTTGAATAACCAATATTCGATTTACTCTAACTCGATTAACTTAATTCTAATCGATTTACTCCATTTCGATTCAACTTAATTCAAATCGGTTAACTTAACTCAAATTGATTAACTCCTTTCGAATAACTAAATTCGATTTAACTCTAATTGAATAACTAATATTCAATTAACTCTTACGTGTTTAACTCTATTTGAATAAGTAATTCGAATCACTCTAATGTGTTTAACTCTATTCAAATATCTAATTCGAATAACTCATTTCGAATAACTAAATTCGATTAACTCTTTTAACTTTACTCGAATAACTATATTCGATTAATTCTTCGACTAACTCCTTTGGATTACTAACTTCGAATAACTCCTTTGGATTAGCTAACTTCGAATAACTCCTTTGGATTAACTAACTTCGAATAACTCCTTTGGATTAGCTGACTTCGAATAACTCCTTTGGATTAACTAACTTCGAATAACTCCTTTGGATTAACTAACTTCGAATAACTCCTTTGGATTAACTAACTTCGAATAACTCCTTTGGATTACCTAACTTCGAATAACTCCTTTTGATTAGCTAACTTCGAATAACTCCTTTGGATTACCTAACTTCGAATAACTCCTTTGGATTTGCTAACTTCGAATAACTCCTTTGGATTAACTAACTTCGAATAACTCCTTTGGATTAACTAACTTCGAATAACTCCTTTTGATTAGCTAACTTCGAATAACTCCTTTGGATTAACTAACTTCGAATAACTCCTTTTGGATTAACTAACTTCGAATAACCAATATTCGATAACTATTCTTCGAATAAATAATATTCGGTAACTCTTCTCAAATGAATAACATTTGATTTCTCCACTCGGATAAACTATATTCGATAACTCTTCTCAAATGAATCACATTTGATTTCTCCACTCGAATAAACTATATTCGATAACTCCTCTCAAAATGAATAACATTTGATTTCTCCACTCGAATAAACTATATTCGATAACTCTTCTCAAATGAATCACATTTGATTTCTCCACTCGAATAAACTATATTCGATAACTCCTCTCAAATGAATAACATTTGATCTCTCCACTTGAATAAACTATATTCGATTTCTCTTCTCTCGAATACACTATATTCGATAACTCTACTTCGGATAAGTGATATTCGACAACTCTACTCGATTAACTCTACTTGGATAGCTCTAACTGATCAACTCTAACTGGTTAACTCAACTGGTTAACTCTAGCAGATTAACTCTAACTGGTTAACTCTAACTGGTCAACTCAACTGGTTTAACCTAACTGGTTAACTCTAACTGGTTAACTCAACTGGTTAATTCTACTGGTTTAACCTAACTGGTTAAATCTACTGGTTTAACCTAACTGGTTAACTCTACTGGTTTAACCTAACTGGTTAACTCGTTTTGATTAACTGAACAAATCCATTTAGTTTAACTTAGCTAATTCACGTTGATTAACTCTAACCGATTCACTTAGTTTAACTCAACTAATTCACTTCGATTAACCACTTAGTTAACTTAACAAATTCACTTCGATTAACCACTTAGTTAACTTAACAAATTCACTTCGATTAACCACGTAGTTTAACTTAACTAATTCACTTCGATTAACTCGACCAATTCACTTGGTTAACTCCTATTTATTTAACAAATAAATATCTCCTTAGTTTTATTCTATTTATTTAATCTCTAAATAAATATCCTTTATATTTCTTTTAACGAATATAATTCCTTTATATTTTGATTAACAAATATATCCCCTTATATTCGATTAAAATATATATATATATATATCCCCTTGTATTTGATTTACAAATATAATTCTTTTATATTTGTTTTACCAACTATATTCCTTTATATTCAGAATCCTTTTTCTTATATATATATATATATATATATATATATATATATATATATATAATCCCTTGATTTTATATAAATAAACTATTTTCAAAATATACTTTGAAAACCCCTCTCCTACATTCTGGTATTTCTCATGGTATTTAACACACCATTTAACAACGATAAATATCGTCCCACCACACATAATTACACAGATTATATACATCACATTATATATCACAATATAAAAATCATAGTAAAATAACTGTTGAGGAATCCTGTTGGATTCCTCCAACCTGTTTCCCTGCACCACAGATGTTAGACAACACCAGTAAAATATCCTGATAAACAGAATCAACATATAACTATTTGACGGTTTATATACATATATGTACATATATATATATATAATCTCTACTAACTGACTAGCAGTTCAATCAAACAGTCCACACACAGTGAAACAGTCAAACAGAAAATATTTTAACTGTTCTAAGAATACAACGTGAAAATTAAACTGTTTAGAGTTTGTGAGATTTACTCACTTTTGCGCGTTAATCGTTAAATAACGGTTTGCGTTATTTGATTGCGATGGACAATTTATTTCGCCATAAATTGTAACGAGCTCGGATTCACTCCCAGTCAGCTCCATCATGTAGTGTCGGTCCATACGATCCCAATGGATCTTGTTTCGCTCAATTCTGACAAGGTACGACGAAGTTATCAAATTCCGAAGTTTAAAACATTAAAATTAAATAAAGTTGGAATTAAAAATCTCTAATGGGCCTTAACCCTATTATCATTGTCGGCCCACTCACCACACCCTCAACCCGTTAACAACCTTCTCCCCCAAATTACCAGTTCGCTGTCTGCTCCTCCATCATCAAACCATGACCGAAATCCCTTGCTCCCATCTCCTTCTTTATTTATTTTAAAATCCAACTAAAATATCCACAAATTCCCTCATCCGATCCTCTTCCCATTGATAATACTTTCACCTAACTCGCAACCCTCTTTCCAGGCGCGTCGTATGGCTTCCACCAGCGAAGTACAGAACAGCGGCGACCCCTTTGTGCTCCAAATCCACCCAAAACGGATTCACCTGCAACCATCACCCTCGAGCTTGCGTCGTCGAACCCGACCACCTCAACACCACCTTGACGAACTCGCAGCACCAGAAGGACCACCGTCCTGGGCCTCGCGTCCCCTGTACGAAGATAGTCGCGTCACTTTCAGTGCCCGAATTCACCCAAAATCTGCCTACAACCATTATACGCCCTCACGATCGTGAATTTGACCTTCATTTCCACTATCGATGCCAACAACTCACCATTACCCAAACCCTAGCCAAATACTGTAAACATCGAACCCCCTTTCAGGTGCTGTCGCACCCAACAAATGGTATACTGAGGAGAAGAGCAACCCAAGATGAACTCTAACATATGTATTTGCTGATTTTTGGAATTTGATTCTATGTAGTTTTGATTTTTCTTTCTGATCGAACTCTTTCTGTATTTGGTTGGTTTGTTACTTATAGGTTGTTTTGTGGTTGGTGAAGTTTGTGGCTGAGGAGAGAGGTCACGTGGCCTGTTTGTGATAAGAGAAAAATGGGGGAGATATTTTAAATTTGATTTTCTATTTTATTTTAATGATTCTATATTCGTTCTGGGTCCTTAAAAATCACTGCGACTGCATACGATACCCAAAAATCTCCAAACTGGACTTTTAGCTAGAGTTTGGCATTACGGTCCCAACGAAACTGCTTTCGTCGAATTTCGACTTCGTATGCTCACACAACATATTTTTAATCGTCGAAAAACTAATTGTTTCTCACTCTAAAAATCCCTACGGTCACATACTGACTCTAAAAATCACGAAACTTGGAATCTAACAACTATTTGACATTGCGGATCCAACAAAACTGGTTTCGTCGAATTCCGACTTCGTATGCAAAAGTGGCTATTTTTAACGCTCTAAATAGCCTATTTAAATATATAAATATATTTAAATATAATTAAATTAAATATTTAAAATTAATTATTATCGTCTGTATTCACAGTGTAATGCCGTACAGCTCTAGACTATTCCTGTATATATTTACAACTCGATATTACCTTGTCAGAGTTATATCGACGCTCGATTCCTATTTAAATCCCTATTTAAAATATAATTAAATCGTTGTGGTCAGGGCGCTGCATTTCTGATATTTTGATTTGGACGTAACTCAAAATCCACATGACGAAATCCCGATCTCTCTCTTCCACTAGAAAGATATACTCCACCAGCTCCCCACGTTTCTTGTTTCACAGAAATCCGATTTAAAACGAACCCTGTACATCCACTTGAAGTCTAAATCGCCAAATAGCGAACTACCGCGTCGTTTCGCGCTCTATTTTAATTATATTATAATTAATACGTTTTAACGTCGATTATTAAATCGATTCGTTATTCAAATTCAATTCTAAACTGAATTAAATATTTTGGCTGCTCCAATTCACACAGTATTGTGAATTCGGTGATTTCCGATTATTTTGACATTATAATATATTATTATATTATTTATTTTAATTAAATATTCAATATTATTTAATTCAAGTCATCGATATCGCCCAATCGATATTTAATAATTAAATAAATTAATTATTCGACAGCTAACAAAACGCGCCATTACAGACTTCCCCCCTTAAAATAATTTCGTCCTCGAAATTTCTAAGTTAGAGGATGACCCTATATATTGGAACTCCTAAGATTGGTTTGCCCCTTATTTCTGATTTCAACCGAACCAATTAATATCGACTGAAATATTTATTCTTCCGACCAACTAAAATTTTCCAAAAATTCTGAAAATTTTCTAACACTTTAAATTTTCGGAAAATTTCGCCATAACCTCCTTTGTACAGCCCTATCGGTAAAACCACAACTCGCCTCTCTAGGCCTTCTCCAACCCAAAAGAAAATCAAACAGCCAAGCGGCTTGCCAATTCGGCTCATAAAATCCAAACTCATATATGATATAAACTTGTACCTTTGTCGGGCATTTAACTCTATCCCTTTCATCTGCTACCACTTCAACATATACCAATGTTATCCATTCCAATTGATCTCCAATCAGTTCATATCCTCAAATCCAAATCGAATTTCATTCGAACTCTAATATCAAATTCCAAATTATTGACCGATCAATTTGGTTCCATTCTAGATTATCTCTAATCCAATTCAATTTTATTTAACTCTATTCAAGTTAAATTTCAATTTATTTTTACCATCTCATTTTATTTAACTTCATTAGTTAAATTTTAATTCCAGAACTTAAGTTCCTGGGTTTCTTTCAAATCAATTTGAAATCATAACGCTAATTCAAAACCTTTGAATTTCTAAACAACTTGTTTTCTCAAAACAATTCAAAAACAAAACCTTTGGTAGTAATCCGTCACTGAGAACTCAAAAATGAACATTGATGATGTCTAGATTCATCATCAGAATCTATTTTCCAGCTATCGAAGTGAGTTCAATACTATATCATTTTCCATTTTGAAAAACATTTTCAAAATCTCCCAGGAACTTAAAATTTCCTTATTTTAAATTCCAAATTCTGATTTAAATTCATATTTAATTCCAACTATTTCATATATTACATTCATATGAATTCTGATTTGTCATTTATAACCATTTCACCCTTTTATAATCTTATTCGATTATAATTACAACCAATATATCTAATATATTAAAATTTTGATATATATAAATATGTCTCTATATCAAAATATACTTTGGGTAAAGTTTAATTTCACTTACCCTCTTTCAAAACATATCGTGACGACCCATCGTATTTGAGTGTTTATTTACTCCTACCGATACAGTGGATCAAACTGATCGACCAGAACTCATAAACAACTCAGCCAATGAATCTCCACAATATAAAACCATTTTTATATCAAATACAAATACGCACTCGTATATATACACTCAAACTCAATCTAGGATATTACTAATCCCATCTCTATCGAGTTATGCCACAGAGCCAAGGTAATCACTTAACTTAAGCTCTGATACCAACTGTAACGGCTGGAAATTTCCGACTCCTCGAGAGTCGGAAATTCCGAGACGTTAGTGAAAAAATTTAGAAGGTGAGAAAGAAAAGATAGAACTAATAGAATAGAAGAAGAAGAAGAACATCAGAATCATCAGAGTAACACGAATCTCACAGCGGAACGAATAACATATAATATATAACATAACTTTGAAGTAAACAGTTATATATATACAATAGCACTTATCAGAGTACAACACTTACAACACAGCGGAAATAACTATAGCTATAAAATCTTGCAGCCTCCTGCTCCAAGCTCTCCAAGTATATCTGTAAATCCCGACTACTTGACTGCCGTACAAATTTAGGCACCCAAGAGTTTAGGGAAAACAACAAAGCAAACTCCGGGTCAGTCATGGGACTGGTATGAGTAAAATAGTTTAAAACAGGTATAGGATATCTCATAAGACCACGCCGTGAATACGGAACGGGTTTTTCCCTTATGAGTATCTGAACAACTTTGACAAGCAATATCATTGTGATATTATAATAATGTCTAAGTACAAATAGGTATCAATCTAGCAGAAACGCTTGCATCTCACGTTCTACATACATAGTATAAAATCATAAACCGCAGGGCTCTTATCGGAGAATGGATTCCAACAGACAAGGTATGGGAGCACCTTCTGAATAGTGTACTCTAGACGTGATACACTCAGGGTTCAACAAGAACGTCTTGCAACCCGGCCGCACATGACCGCTCACTCATTTAGCTTGAGTGTCGCGAATATATTGCCACCACGGTTATAGGCCATCAAACCGTCATCCGAAGATACAGAATCAAAAAGAAGTATAAATATGAATATTCTTTAGATCGGTGACAATACACCCTGCTTGGGGATGACCCAACTAGCCATGCTGCCTAGCCCAACTTTTGTTACTTCCCGGTGTGAGGCTAGAAGCTACGTCTATCTTCAGAACATCTGATCACCATTCACTTTGAATGCCACATCGTCATACCCGCCAAATCACAAATTGACTTATTCAAAAATAACACGGGTATACAGCTAAGAGAAACGAATCCCTCCTCCACCAAACGTGAATACGTTTGAACAGATCAACTTACGCGATCCATTGGATATACTCTGTCAGACCTTCTTCCATATACGTTGTCCTGGGACTGGACAAACCGAAGGCACTATTCAGTATATCCATCTTAGTCACTGTTATCTAAGACTTATACAACAGCCCTTGCACTTTACTCCGTCTTCAATTTATCTTTGGCAGATATTGCTCGCAACGCTTATGCCAATACAGAGTGGTTCTTTGGATAATAATCCAACCGGTCTCTCCATATTAACAACGTTAAAATGGTAAAAACTTTGATAGTCTGTGATTCAACTATCAAATGAAAACATGTCGGTGTACAAACAACGATCTTATTTCCAAATGGAAATTCGATCGATCAATCATCGCATGTTCATATTTCCTTATTTCATATATTTAGAAAATATATGTTATTAATCATTGGAAAACATTTCCATAGCTTATTTTCACATCACTATTATTTCGCAACTATCAGTCCCTAACTGTAACTAGTATGAGAACAATTCTCTAAGTATCAATTCGGAAGGTCGAAACCAACATCAGATCGTCACTTAGAAAACCGTTCAACTTACCCTCTCCAGTTAGTTTCTGAATTTGCTTAACTCCTTAAATTCTTATCATGAAAACATTTCATTTTCTATGTTTAGAAAACATATCTGACTATATTTGGAAAACGTTTCCAAAACTCATTTATGGATTTCAAATGAACGTTGTAGAAAACATCGTTTCGTTTAATCCTTTTATCGCTTATTCCTTAGCTTTATTCCTAATCAACCTTTTAGATCGAACCACAACTATTCCTTTGTCAATTCTGAAGTCAATCAAGTTGGGGTATAAATACCTCTCGGACCTTAATTGAACAACGTCCTTTACTGTGAAATAGATGAAGCTCATCGCTCACTTTTTACAATCATCTGTTTACGCAAATTCTCGGATTCAGGTTACGAATCCACTTCTTATATGACAGTGTTTGATTATAACTATAACGTTATAATTCCTACCCCTATATATTTTATTTCCTAACTCGAATAATTTAACAGACACCTAATTTCTAAATCAATAACTTAATCTTGATTTAAACCCTGGAAAGTAAATAGTACTTTCCCGAATTCGCTATAATCGAATTCGACGTATAACTCTCTTTCGAGTAATCTCTATTTGATTAACTCTTCTTCGAATAACCTATATTCGATTATCTCTCTTCGAATAACTCATATTCGAAATCTCTCTCTTCCGAATAAACAATATTCGATCTCTTTCTTTCGAATATGCTATATTCGAAAATCTCCTTTCGATTTACTAATCGATAACTCCTTTCGATCAAACTAAAATCGATAACTCCTTTAACTCTATTCGAATAACTAATATTCGACTAACTCCTTTGGATCAACTCATTTGATTAACTCCTTCGAATAACCAATTCGAATAACTTACCTTTGAATAACCAATATTCGATTTACTCTAACTCGATTAACTTAATTCTAATCGATTTACTCCATTTCGATTCAACTTAATTCAAATCGGTTAACTTAACTCAAATTGATTAACTCCTTTCGAATAACTAAATTCGATTTAACTCTAATTGAATAACTAATATTCAATTAACTCTTACGTGTTTAACTCTATTTGAATAAGTAATTCGAATCACTCTAATGTGTTTAACTCTATTCAAATATCTAATTCGAATAACTCATTTCGAATAACTAAATTCGATTAACTCTTTTAACTTTACTCGAATAACTATATTCGATTAATTCTTCGACTAACTCCTTTGGATTACTAACTTCGAATAACTCCTTTGGATTAGCTAACTTCGAATAACTCCTTTGGATTAACTAACTTCGAATAACTCCTTTGGATTAGCTGACTTCGAATAACTCCATTGGATTAACTAACTTCGAATAACTCCTTTGGATTAACTAACTTCGAATAACTCCTTTGGATTAACTAACTTCGAATAACTCCTTTTGATTAGCTAACTTCGAATAACTCCTTTGGATTAACTAACTTTGAATAACTCCTTTGGATTAGCTAACTTCGAATAACTCCTTTGGATTAACTAACTTCGAATAACTCCTTTGGATTACCTAACTTCGAATAACTCCTTTGGATTAACTAACTTCGAATAACTCCTTTTGATTAGCTAACTTCGAATAACTCCTTTGGATTAACTAACTTCGAATAACTCCTTTTGGATTAACTAACTTCGAATAACCAATATTCGATAACTATTCTTCGAATAAATAATATTCGGTAACTCTTCTCAAATGAATAACATTTGATTTCTCCACTCGAATAAACTATATTCGATAACTCTTCTCAAATGAATCACATTTGATTTCTCCACTCGAATAAACTATATTCGATAACTCCTCTCAAAATGAATAACATTTGATTTCTCCACTAGAATAAACTATATTCGATAACTCTTCTCAAATGAATCACATTTGATTTCTCCACTCGAATAAACTATATTCGATAACTCCTCTCAAATGAATAACATTTGATCTCTCCACTTGAATAAACTATATTCGATTTCTCTTCTCTCGAATACACTATATTCGATAACTCTACTTCGGATAAGTGATATTCGACAACTCTACTCGATTAACTCTACTTGGATAGCTCTAACTGATCAACTCTAACTGGTTAACTCAACTGGTTAACTCAACTGGTTAACTCTAACAGATTAACTCTAACTGGTTAACTCTAACTGGTCAACTCAACTGGTTTAACCTAACTGGTTAACTCTAACTGGTTAACTCAACTGGTTAATTCTACTGGTTTAACCTAACTGGTTAACTCTACTAGTTTAACCTAACTGGTTAACTCTACTGGTTTAACCTAACTGGTTAACTCGTTTTGATTAACTGAACAAATCCACTTAGTTTAACTTAGCTAATTCACGTTGATTAACTCTAACCGATTCACTGAGTTTAACTCAACTAATTCACTTCGATTAACCACTTAGTTAACTTAACAAATTCACTTCGATTAACCACTTAGTTAACTTAACAAATTCACTTCGATTAACCATGTAGTTTAACTTAACTAATTCACTTCGATTAACTCGACCAATTCACTTGGTTAACTCCTATTTATTTAACAAATAAATATCTCCTTAGTTTAATTCTATTTATTTAATCTCTAAATAAATATCCTTTATATTTCTTTTAACGAATATAATTCCTTTATATTTTGATTAACAAATATATCCCCTTATATTCGATTAACATATATATCCCCTTGTATTTGATTTACAAATATAATTCTTTTATATTTGTTTTACCAACTATATTCCTTTATATTCAGAATCCTTTTTCTTATATATATATATATATAAAATCCCTTGATTTTATATAAATAAACTATTTTCAAAATATACTTTGAAAACCCCTCTCCTACATTCTGGTATTTCTCATGGTATTTAACACACCATATAACAACGATAAATATCGTCCCACCACACATAATTACACAGATTATATACATCACATTATATATCACAATATAAAAATCACAGTAAAATAACTGTTGAGGAATCCTGTTGGATTCCTCCAACCTGTTTCCCTACACCACAGATGTTAGACAACACCAGTAAAATATCCTGATAAACAGAATCAACATATAACTATTTGACGGTTTATATATATATATGTACATATATATATATAATCTCTACTAACTGACTAGCAGTTCAATCAAACAGTCCACACACAGTGAAACAGTCAAACAGAAAATATTTTAACAGTTCTAAGAATACAACGTGAAAATAAAACTGTTTAGAGTTTGTGAGATTTACTCACTTTTGCGCGTTAATCGTTAAATAACGGTTTGCGTTATTTGATTGCGACGGACAATTTATTTCGCCATAAATTGTAACGAGCTCGGATTCACTCCCAGTCAGCTCCATCATGTAGTGTCGGTCCATACGATCCCAATGGATCTTGTTTCGCTCAATTCTGACAAGGTACGACGAAGTTATCAAATTCCGAAGTTTAAAACATTAAAATTAAATAAAGTTGGAATTAAAAATCTCTAATGGGCCTTAACCCTATTATCATTGTCGGCCCACTCACCACACCCTCAACCCGTTAACAACCTTCTCCCCCAAATTACCAGTTCGTTGTCTGCTCCTCCATCATCAAACCATGACCGAAATCCCTTGCTCCCATCTCCTTCTTTATTTATTTTAAAATCCAACTAAAATATCCACAAATTCCCTCATCTGATCCTCTTCCCATTGATAATACTTTCACCTAACTCGCAACCCTCTTTCCAGGCGCGTCGTATGGCTTCCACCAGCGAAGTACAGAACAGCGGCGACCACTTTGTGCTCCAGATCCACCCAAAACGGATTCACCTGCAACCATCACCCTCGAGCTTGCGTCGTCGAACCCGACCACCTCAACACCACCTTGACGAACTCGCAGCACCAGAAGGAACACCGTCCTGGGCCTCGCGTCCCCTGTACGAAGATAGTCGCGTCACTTTCAGTGCCCGAATTCACCCAAAATCCGACTACAACCATTATACGCCCTCACGATCGTGAATTTGACCTTCATTTCCACTATCGATGCCAACAACTCACCATTACCCAAACCCTAGCCAAATACTGTAAACATCGAACCCCCTTTCAGGTGCTGTCGCACCCAACAAATGGTATACTGAGGAGAAGAGCAACCCAAGATGAACTCTAACATATGTATTTGCTGATTTTTGGAATTTGATTCTATGTAGTTTTGATTTTTCTTTCTGATCGAACTCTTTCTGTATTTGGTTGGTTTGTTACTTATAGGCTGTTTTGTGGTTGGTGAAGTTTGTGGCTGAGGAGAGAGGTCACGTGGCCTGTTTGTGATAAGAGAAAAATGGGGGAGATATTTTAAATTTGATTTTCTATTTTATTTTAATGATTCTATATTCGTTCTGGGTCCTTAAAAATCACTGCGACTGCATACGATACCCAAAAATCACCAAACTGGACTTTTAGCTAGAGTCTGACATTACGGTCCCAACGAAACTGCTTTCGTCGAATTTCGACTTCGTATGCTCACACAACATATTTTTAATCGTCGAAAAACTGATTGTTTCTCACTCTAAAAATCCCTACGGTCACATGCTGACTCTAAAAATCACGAAACTTGGAATCTAACAACTATTTGACATTGCGGATCCAACAAAACTGGTTTCGTCGAATTCCGACTTCATATGCAAAAATGGCTATTTTTAACGCTCTAAATAGCCTATTTAAATATATAAATATATTTAAATATAATTAAATTAAATATTTAAAATTAATTATTATCGTCTGTATTCACAGTGTAATGCCGTACAGCTCTAGACTATTCCTGTATATATTTACAACTCGATATTACCTTGTCAGAGTTATATCGACGCTCGATTCCTATTTAAATCCCTATTTAAAATATAATTAAATCGTTGTGGTCAGGGCGCTGCATTTCTGATATTTTGATTGGGACGTAACTCAAAATCCACACGACGAAATCCCGATCTCTCTCTTCCACTAGAAAGATATACTCCACCAGCTCCCCACGTTTCTTGTTTCACAGAAATCCGATTTAAAACGAACCCTGTACATCCACTTGAAGTCTAAATCGCCAAATAGCGAACTACCGCGTCGTTTCGCGCTCTATTTTAATTATATTATAATTAATACGTTTTAACGTCGATTATTAAATCGATTTGTTATTCAAATTCAATTCTAAACTGAATTAAATATTTTAGCTGCTCCAATTCACACAGTATTGTGAATTCGGTGATTTCCGATTATTTTGACATTATAATATATTATTATATTATTTATTTTAATTAAATATTCAATATTATTTAATTCAAGTCATCGATATCGCCCAATCGATATTTAATAATTAAATAAATTAATTATTCGACAGCTAACAAAATGCGCCATTACATGTATTGGGGTTTGTGTCATCGATTGGAGTCTGTGTGCAAAATTTAAAATGTTTTCTTACATATTTGGTGCGTGAATTCTACTTTTACTGCGTGTTGGAGCATGTAGACGCGATGTGAAGATGGAGTTCTAACTCCATGTTGAGGTGCTAAGGTTGAAGAGATTTTGATGACAAGATTTGTAGTAATTTTTGTTAAATTAATCGTGAAGTGGAGAAGAATGAGGAAGCAAGTTCTGTTAATGGTGAGGAGCAGGCGAGTTTGAGCTATAGGCATTGGGGATAAAGGCTTAGGGTGGTAATCAAGGTTTAAAAAGGGTAATTAAGGATTTTTAATTAAATTATTAAGTTAATTATTTTTTATATATACAAATTTGTAAAAATCATTACTTTTCCATGTGTTATCAGTATTTAGCGAAACAAGATTTGTTAGAACCGTATGGACATAGGCCACGTAATGAAACTGATTTTGTAACGACCTAGATTTTTGTTCAATTAATATCAATATTCAATATTTATTTTAATTGTTGTGTTGATAATATAAATGAAGTTTATATTGATTTATCGATTTAATAATCGAAATACGATTTATTTCAAATATATATCGTAATACGAAAATATGAAATAATTTAATTCGAAATTAAATCTGAGTTAGAATGATTCAAATGATTTATATAAATTCTATTGGAATATAAATGACTATAATAATTATTATTTTCAAGGAATCAATTGTTTTAAATTAAATTTATATCGATTTAAAATAATATCTTTTCCATATGATCGAATACGGCTTTGAAACCTGTCCCGAGGGGTTCATAATGGTAGTTTAACCCTAGATAAGCCTGTTGTTGGGCTCAAATAGGAGTTAAAATCAACATGATAATTTAAAATTAAAGGATACCAGTTCTGATTAAAATAAAAATAAAAATAATTATGAAATATAACTTCCTTCCATCCTAAGCAATAAGAGTACACTGTACACTGTAACCATCTCCATCACTGCAAGCCTATAAACTATTGTGTACCAGTGCAGACTTAAATTCCTTAAGGGTTAAGATCTCTTCTTCTATATATCCTCACGCAAATCTGTCCAGTTCCTTTCTGTTGAAAACCAAATTGAAATGGCCAATATTTATTTGTTTATTTCAATCCCAAATATATCAAACCCAAAATCGAAGTCTGTTTCTTCGTTTAGAGCCGCCTTTCCCCATTTCGTTTTCTCCATTCGAAATCAAATCAAAAAATAAATGGCCACACCCATTTTTTTCATTTCCACTTGACCGATGGTATCCCAATCTCCTTGAAAGTTGCAAACTGAGGACCGGAAGGAGTCGGGAAGGGGGGATTGAACCGCGGTCTTGTCTATGTCGTGAGGGCGGTGTTTGATGTCAGGTAAAGCGTGCGACAGTGGATGGCGACGGTAACTGTCTGGGTGGTCGTGATTTTGGGTCAACGCGATTTTTGGGGGATCGTGTTCAAGATTTGGAAGGGCCAGAGGTTTTTACATCAAGGGCGTTTGCGCGTCTCACATACAGGAGGAAGTTGCGACTTCCTCTAGAGGTGTGAAATGGATGAGACAATGGATGGAGGGCAACTGGGATTGTCGGAGGTCGGTCAGTGGCTACTAGTAGATGTTGTTGGTTATTTATAGGAAGAGCTATTTGGTGATAGGCGGCAGTATATGGATTTGGTAGTGAACGAAGTGGTTGTTTGGTGATTGAGTTTTGGAGTTGGCTAGTAGTGGTGAGGCACGGCAGTAGCAGTAGTGAGGAAGGGCGTCGTTCATTTGTAGTATTTTACTCAGTTGAGGAAAAAGGGATTAAGGTATAAATATTTTTATTTATTTTGAAATTTAATATTTTATATGGAGAATGGTTTATATAATTAGCAAGCTGATTAGATAAAGTTGCATAAACTAATATATTTAGCTAGCAAATAAAATTGGTAGACTAATCGTTTGATTATAAATTTAAGGTTTAATTTGGAACTGGTTTACATGGGTAATTAATTAAACTAAATTAGCGTAATTCGATTATTGAAATTTATAAATACTGTTTCACATTGATAAAACAGACGTATGGAGGAATCACTATGAAATCTAGAATAGACTTCATTGGATACTCGACAAATAAAAATCACAGTGAGTAAACTCACTCTCTGGATTTTATTTAAATAATTTTTATATGATTTTTGTTGATTGTTTGGATGCGTTGAAAATACTATTATGGCTATTTTATTTATATTAGTTATTTAGGCTTGGTGTTTGTGCCTATTATATATATATATATACTGGTGGTTAAAATTTCCCGCAATATCATTAGTGGATGACCCTATACGCCCCCACGCTATGGTAGTGGATGACCTTCTATACCGCGATATCCTGCCTCGAAGCAGGATGGGTATTATTTATGTTGGTTAACGTCTGTGGATGCAGGAAAACAGGTAGGAGGGATCCAACTGGATTCCTCAAAAATATTATTATTTGTTTGTTTTCATATGTATTGTCATATATGATGTGTTTGAAAACTGGTGATTAATAGTTGGGTGTTTTTGATTGGTTGAATATCACTGGGCCTAAATGTTGATTTATAAAAATATCGTGAAAAGGATACTTCAAGACTTAAAATGGGAAATCTATTTTTCAAAAATTGAATTGGAATTTCGAATGGGCTAAGAAATATTTACTTGTTTTGAATAATAAAAACAAGTAATGGAATTTATAAACGATGTTTATAAATTAAATAATGCAGAGTAGTGAAATGAATTTATAAACGGAGTTTATAAATGAAATGAGAAAAGTTGTCAATGGATAATTCGGGAAATGTAAATACAAGCGTGAATTAAAAAAAGGAAAATTTATTTTCCAATGTAGAGATTTAATTTCAAATGTATTTGAAATCGAGACTTGTTTAAATATATAAAAAATTAATTATTTGGAATTGTGATAAAGCGGGAGACAATGAAATTTATTCTGATGTTCGGAATGTAAATTGAATTTAAATAAATCCATATGGATTTATGATATGAATTCGACTATGTCGGATTTATTGAAAATAAATTATTTCCAACAGGGGTATTTAAATTGTATTAAATTGAAACTGAAATAAAATATGAAAATTAATTATATATTATATATATAAGTTATATTAAATAAAATATTCCAAATAGAATTTGCATTTTAAATAGATTTTAAAATGGAGATTGTTTTTAATGTATAAATAAGGAAGTTAAATTCGTAAACAAGGTTTATAAGTATAGCAAGGTAATTATCATTAGATAATTGAAAAGTTTGAATTCTAGTATGAATTTAAGAAGGAAATTGGAAATCCTTTCGAGAAGAGAACGATAGATTTTATTTCAGAATTCGGGATATAGACTGGACGGAAATAAATCCAAAGGGTGTATTATTGGAATTCGATTTCATCAAATTACATAAAATAATTTATTTCCATAAGAAATTGGAATTAATATAGAATTTAAATTGTAATTGAGGTTATAACTAAGTTAAATGTTGAAGGGAATAATGGATGATTTAGGAAAATTGGAATTGTTTAAGTTAGATTTAGAAAACCTGTTTAACTTATATTTAAATATTAAATAATGGTGTTGGAATTTATTAAATAAACGAAGTTAAATGTTTAAATTTAAATAGAATTAAAATGAACTCACCGCAGCGCGGTAGTTCGTAATTTGGCGTTTTGAACTTCAATTGAGTATATAAGACTCAATTTAAGTTAGAATTCTTTGAAACAAGAATCGTCAGGACTGATTTGATAATAGTTTTCTAATGGAAGAGAAAAAGCTAGATCTCGTCGAATAGATTTTGAGTTATATCAAAATTAATTTTCCAGAAAAACAGCGCCATAATCGTTTAAAAACCATAACAGCTTATTTAATTAAATATAAGGATTTTAAGCAAATAAAATCCGAATTTCCATTAGAAAAATCCGGGCTTGAATTATAAAATAAATATGAACTCGAGTGGAGTAAATGGATTGTTTTTGAAACAAAATTAGATATTTATTTTTGAATAGAATTAACTAAGTGGAAGAATATTCTATTAATCGAGTTTTAGATCGAAATATGACTTTTGATAAGCGAATGAGAATTGTGAATTCATATTCGAAATCAACTATGAAACTGGAAATGAAAATGGAATTCAATTAATCTATAAGAAAATTAAAAATACATACGAACGTGAAATGTTCAAATAACAAGTGAAATAGGCTAAGAAGCTAATTAAAGAATAAATTGGCGAAATTGAATTCAAACGATTGGATTAAGTTGAATTAAATTGGAAACAGGTGAACATGTGTTAAATACATATGCAATGAAGAAAATGAAGATTAAAAATTTAGTGCCCGACAAAAAGGTACGTGTTCAAATTCCATATGAGGTTTTATGCGCCGAATTGGCAAGCCGCTTGGCTTTTTAATTTTCTTTTTGAATGGAAAGGGCCAGAGAGGCATTTTGTAGTTGTACTGAGTGACACGTACAAAGGAGGTTATGGCGAAATTTTCTGAAAATTTAAGGAGTTAGAATATTTTTAAGAAAATTTGATGACTAGAAATCAAAATATCGATATATATACATATATAATTCGATACGGAAATGAACTTAAAGTAGAACGTTATAAACAAAAAGGAAATCTATAAATTAAATCTCATAAAAATAGAAAGAGAAACGTATATATACGCATTCCAAAATGAATAATTGGTTTTTATGATTATTTGAGATAAGCAGTCTTGTCTGTTTTGAAGTTAAATATGTTATTCAATCAAGGTCTGGGAGGTAATTATACCCCAACTTGATTGATTTCATAATTAACCGATAAATAACAAGATCCAGTCTCGAAGAGAAATGTTTAAATAAGATTTAGTTGAATGCAGTATTTTAGGTTGTTGTAACGATGTTTTACACCACATTCGTTTTGACCCAAGTAAGTGGAATTTTGGAAATATAATAATAAATATTCCTGAGTATAGAAATGAATCATCGTGAAATGAATGATCTTGAAAGGGAGAAGTAATTGGAAATGTATTTCAATTATAAATAGAAATACTTTCTAAGTATAGAAAATAAAACAGGGCGAGATATGGAAATGCTTTCCAAATAATGTAAGAAGCCAAGATGATTGTTGAAAATATCGTGTTAACAAGTATTGATAAGGAAATTTGGAAATGTTAAATTTAATTAATGAAATATTAAGTAAGGGGCCCAGTGATTGTTTGATACTTCGGATGAATGTTTGTTTATTTTCTTCGATAGTTAAATAACCGACTATCGAAGTATTGGCCAATATCGTTGTCAATATGGAGAGACCAGTTGGATTTTTATCCGAGAACCACTCCGTATTCGCAGTAGCGTTACGAATCAGATTATATAGACAATCGAAGATGGACTGAAATGCAAGGGCTTTTTCTATTAATCCTAGGTAGAAATTGCCTAAGATGGATTTATGGAAATTGTGCCTTCGGTTTCGTTCAGTCCTAGAACGAACGTTTATGGACGAATGTCTGACAGAGTATTTCCAATGATCGCATATGTTGGTCTGTACAAATATACATCTGGTGGCGAAGAATTTATTCTCTTAGCATAATATCCTGAATATCTTTGTGCAAATCAATTAGAGATTAACGATCTGACAATGTGGCATTCAAAGAGATGGTGCTATCAAGTAATCGTAACCTCAAGCCTCACAACCGAGAAATGGTATAAAATCAGGTAGGTCGCATGGCTAAGTGGTTAGCTACCAAGTAGGGTGTATTGTCACCTCATCTAGAGAAATTCCTTTTTCTTCTTTATTTTATCGCTGTTGTCCCTTTCGAGAAACGGTTGCTGATCCCAACCGTTGGTGACAATACATTCGGTACTCTCAAGCGAAGTGAGGGGCCGGTCATGTTTAGTCTGGGTTGCAAGATGTTCTGTTGAACTCGGTGTATTCCCTTCTAAAGATACATTGTCGGAAGGTGGTCCCATACCTTTCCAGTTGGAATCCATTATCCAATAAGAGCCAGTGATTTTGATTGTATAATATATATGTAGAGCATGAGATGCAAGCGTTCTACTATATTGATATTTACTTGTTTTAGGCACTAGTATAATATCAGAAAAGTATTGATTTCAAAGAATGTTTTAGGTTATGGTAAGGTAGAAACCATCCGTGTTCATATGTGGATCGGTCTTACGATTATCTTTTCTTTCGAAAAGAATTTTTAAAAGTTAAACCAATGGTTGGAGTTTACTCACACCAGTCCCATGACTAACCCAGAGTTTATTTTGTTTTGTTTTACCCTAAACTCTTGGGTGCCTAAATTTGTATAGGCAGTCAAGTAGTTCAGGTATTTTCAGATATCCTTGGAGGACCTTGGAGCAGGAGGCTTCAGCGTTAGATATATAGACTTTATTCCGTTGTGCAGTATATGTGATGAACAAATGTTGTACTCTGATAATGTGATGTATATACAGTTAAATTTGTATTTCGAAAAGCTGTTATATATTATATTTTATTCGTTTCGCTATGAGGTTTATGTTTACTCTAATGTTGTTATATTTATGTTCTTCTTCTTCCATTCTAATATTTCTTTCTTTTTATTTCTCACCCTCTAACTTCTTCCTATTAATTATCTGGTAATTTATGTTTTTTGGTTAGTCGATATGGTATTTGTATCGATAATCATGATCGAAAAAATGACGGGTCATTACATATTTGGAGCTAGTTGGGATTTTTGGTTGAATTAAATGCCTGTTTAATTCAGTTAAAAATGATCGTTATTGAAACGATCAAAAAAATTAATCAAGATGAGAACTCCTTAAAGTGATTTATAAGTTATTATAATTTTATCTGAATATATATTGATTTATTGTGGTTGCTTTGTGGATTATGGATGGTTGTCTACAATTTCATATATATTGTTTATTGCACATTTAAGCGTCAAAAATTATAAACACTTATCTTATGACTGTTGATTGGGTTATTAGATATGGGTATGAAAACCATTGAGGTTAAATACATATGTTAGTTGATGATTTGTTTTGCGGATAATCTATTGATTGACAAAACCGTATAAGTATCAAATAGCTTAAGGCTTATATAGTATAAAATATATCACAATAGTTGTGATTAAAAGATATCATGGTTATTTATAATATGATATGTTGTTAACATAGATGTTATAGCCAAAAATTTAAATTATTGGCACATTAGTTAAGTCTCCATTCAATAAAATGATTCTAATGAATATTTTATTGTGTACATTTGCGTCACATCCCTAGAAAGTTTGAAAATGTAAACAGCCTCCCTCCCATCTTTCTTATATAAAGCGGGTCCCTAAAATGAAAGTTACGTTTTCTTAAAAAAAAAAAGCGCTATCTAGTAAAAAAAAATCTAAAATCTGCAAATATTCCTATAAGACTACGGAAAAAAATTGCATACATGTATGCAAGTAAACCCAATAGTTGCACACATGTATGCAACTTTTCATGAAGCAGTTTACATTGAAAATATGCATGAATACTTGCATTCATGTATGCAAGTATTATGTTTTCTTGCATACATGTATGCAAGTAAAAATGAACTGATATTCATGTCTATGGATTGTTGCATACATGTGTTCATTTATTCTGAATACTTGCATGTATGTATGCAAATAAATATGAACCGATTTGCATGCCCACGAATTATAGCATACTTGTATACAAGAATTATATATTATTTACATGCGTGTATGCAAAAAAGTCAACACAGATGCATAACTGAAATAGTTGCACAGCTGTGTGCAATAATTTCAAATATTTGCATCCTACAATGCAATAAGCTGCTATTTCGCTGTTTTTATGTATTTTTGGTTTTTTACGTGTTTTTCGGTGGTCTTTTCAACTGAATTTTTTTATGTTTTCATGTTTAATTTAAATACGAATTTACGTAAAAAAAAATAGTGAATTTTCGAAAAATAGGGATGCAATTTATAATAAGTTTAGGACTGGATGTGAGCCTAATTTTGAAACTTAATAGGGACTTGAGCCTAATATTCACTATTTTATTAATACAATAATGGGTGAAAAATAAAAGTCAAAATTTGACGTCTCCTTTTTGATGGACGTAAAATATAATTCATTACGATGAACATTTTCAAAAGAAAGAAACCGATTTGAAACAAATTTCACGTAGTTATGGCATATTCAAGTTTTTTACTTTAAAATGAGTAGTAAGTAGAAAAAGTGAACTTCAGTTAGGGTATCTACAAAAGGTTTTAACAAAATTTCCTCTTCAAAACCATATTATTTATTTTTATAGTGGATGTTGAGAAAATTTGGATTCAAAATATTGAAGTTTAAAAAATAATATTATTTTAATAATAAAATAATATTATAATAGCTTATTAATAAAAATATTTGGATTTGAAATGGAATATTGAAAATATGGTTTTCGATAATTAATAGATTATTAATAAACTATTTTAGAAGCAATTCGGTTTTAATTTAATATAAAATAGAAGTTTAGTTTGAATAGAACTCGTCGCACAGTGATCGATTGCGAATTCGGCCACTGACTTGAAACTGACATACCGGGAGATACGATCGTCGGATTCTCCCAAAATAAAAACCATTAGGTTCTAAATTAAAAGAGCTTTAAATTCTAATAGTTAGATCTAGATATAAGTTCGAATCAATTTTGAATGAAAACAACGTCAGTACCATTAATGGCCTTTAAATGGTTAATAAAAGGAGCTACTTGTAAAATATTAAAAATAAGGAAAAATTATGATAAATAATAAAAGATTTCAAAGTGATTTGAAAAATAATTAGGAAGTGTCGAACTATATTTTGGGATATTTACGTTTTCAGCTCAACTAGCTGAAAACGGTAAAACAGTGTTTAGTAAATTTAAGTGAAATTAACTTAAATTATTTGGTTTATCAAATATAACCATGATTTGAAAGAAGTGTTTAGATAATATTTTGATTTAGAAAATATTTCAATTTGAAATAAATATTGGATTTGGATAGAAATGATCTTCGGATATTATGTATTGGTTATCGTTGTGTAGACATTTACTGTTTTAGGAATTTGGAAGATGTTAACATCGTTATTCCACTTATAGTATTCGTTGATTACGGAAATTGGTGTTGAATATAAGTTGACATAACTCTCTTTGAATTATTATATTTAATGTCAATTCATTAGGCGCGAACTATGTTTTAAAATAACATCTGTTCTTTAACTTAGTTAAAGAAAAGATTAAAACTAAGTTAGAGTTTTAATAGATATTTCAACAACGATATGGATGGATGAAATGGAGATTAAAAATAAGTTGGAGTTTTAATGAAATATTTAATTAGATTTGAAATGAAAGAAGGTAAGTAAACTTACCAAAATAAGAGGTGTATTATATATATGGAGTACCACCAGTTTTGCTCCATGGGATGAATAGCATGGGAATGGGAAAATGATTTCTGAGGCAAATATTTAAACAATTAGTTTAAAATAATGTACATCTTTGATGAGATTTAGGGGAATAACTCCCAATGTAAAGGATGAATTAGTATAAGAATATTTCCAAAATGGATTAAGACTTAGGACACCCTGTATATCTTAATTGATTTAAAAGATGGAAGAATATTCCCAAAATGGAATAAGACTTAGGACATCTTGTATATCTTGATTGATTTGAAAGATGCGATAGTTATTCAAAATGATTGGGTTTTGACTTATTCTGAATAACTATACGATGAGTATTAAAGACACATGAAGGAGGTGGTTGAAGACCGGAGATTTTCACATCGTTTGGATTATTGTTGATGTCTTGATTGGGAGGTAACCCCCAAGACGAGGTTATAAGTGGCGGTCGTCCAGATGTACTTGGAAATTGACCGGATGTGGAAGGGCTTCTCTCCTTAATTGGACGAGGAATAAGGTGCCTTCGGTTTCATTCAGACCTAGAACGAACTTGTAAATGGATGTGTGTCTGACATCGTATTTTACGACATAACAAATTGCTTTCTATTAATGTTATATCAGTTGGTGGCGGAGAATTTATTCATTTTCTTAACACCCTCCTCTGGTACTTCTGGTATTCAGAGGATTATATATCAATATACATTTATCATATGTAGTGAATTGACAATGTGGTATGCTGAGTGCTGCTGGTAGATTGAACCAAGTTGTTGAAAAGTAGAGCTTTGTGGGATGTTGAATATAGGGCCTCACACCCTGGAATGAGCCGAAAACTGGGTGATGGACAACAGAGATATGGACTAACGTTTCTGTTAGCTGAAAAGTGATGCCATGGTATGGAGCCCATGCATGTTTACTTATGTGGATGATAGAGGTGCCTTGGATGATGGTCAAATACAACCAGGATGGCAGTCTATGATTACCAAGGAATGTTATGTTCAGGAAAGATACTAATCAGCCGCGTTCAGTGCAGACCGGCTCTGCCGATCCGAAGGATCATGCGTTGAGTCCTGGGACATTTGCTAGAATGTTAGGAAGATCCTTTGCCTTGGCTCATTGACGGAACCCAATTTCCAATAAGTGCCTTCGCATTTTTTAGTTGTATACTTATATGGCGTCATAATGGGATGGGGCATTATGCCATCTAAGAATATACATTTATTTGTGAAAGTGATTTCCACACTATGCACTAGTAATAATATCAAAAATGTTTTGTTTAGCGTATCAAGAATGATTAGCTATTATAGGGTTAAACTCTTTCCTCCGATTTGCATTGCATTGTGTGATGGGACTTGAGTCTTATAATAGCTTCATTTTTCAAAATACATTGTGAGCTGTTTATGATTTGTATTCATATGGGGAAAACCCGTTACATATTATATGGCATGGTCCTGTGATCTAACTTACTTTAAAATAAAGTAAGTTAATTGTTTTGGTTCTTACACCAGTCTCGTGACTGACTCGGAGTTTATTGTTTCAAAAAACATTGTGAGTTGTTTATGATTTGTATTCATATGGGGAAAACCCGTTACATATTATATGGCATGGTCCTGTGATCTAACTTACTTTAAAATAAAGTAAGTTAATTGTTTTGGTTCTTACACCAGTCTCGTGACTGACTCAGAGTTTATTGTTTCCCACCTAAACTCTAGATCCATTTCCAAATGGGCAAATAGTACTTTAGTTTTGCAGATATTTTATAATAGGTGCTGGATTGAAGCCTAAAGCTGTGTCCAGAACATCCGTTGTAGTTTTTTGTATTTCCGAATATAGTTATTTCGATGTATAATGTATTTATTAATATACCCTGATATTTCTGTACTCTGATGTAAAGTTATTTTAATGAAAATGAAAAGGTAGTTTGTTTCAGTTCTTATTAGTCGGAATCCCAAATGACTCATGAATTTTTTTCGTTTGGATCGGACTTGTGTGGTTTACAGTCGATTCAAAAGGCGGGAATTTTTGGATTGCTATAATTAGTAATCATTTAAATACCTCCTCCTCCTTCTCCAAATATCTCGCTTAAATTTGCAAGAGGCTTTTTTCACCATTTCCTAAAACTTTTTCCGCCATTCCCCCTTCTCCGATTCGCGAAATCCAAAGTAAATTGTTCTGTTAGATTTCTCTTCGAAATCTCGACTCGCATGGCCTAAAATCACATGGCCTAACCACGCCTTCATCAAAGTGACCTGGAGCTCTCCTCAACGATACTAAAAGGTCGTGATTTCCTATCCTTGATCGCACGCCCTCAAATGCTTTAACGACCCGAATTTTCGACCTTCGAAAATCGACACTTAATACATACTTGGTATTCAAATGGTAGAGATTCAAATGTCAAAATCAACGTTGCCTGGGGTAGTAATACATTAGAATAGAAAACAAAGTGAACTGTTATTCTCATAACAAAAAATTTACATCAGTGTTACATATTATATATTAGAGTATAATAACTACACAGCGGAAAAATACTAAAGATTAACGGAAGAATTCAAAGTGCTTCAATCTCACTCCAAGCTCCAAATATAAAAGTGCTTCAACATAATAGCTCCATGACTATTTGTAAACCTTAGCTACTAGGTTGCCCGAGTGGAAAAATTAGGGGCGCCCTGAGTTTAGGAAAGGAACAATAAACTCCGGGTCAGTCATGAGACTGGTGTGATAACTTAAAAATAGTTTATCTTAAATAAAAATGAGGTAACTCATAAGATCATGCCATATAAATACGGAGCGAGTTCCCTTTATGAGTACTAGTGCAGAAAATCGTACATGCTTTTTGGAAAATGAAACTATCGTAAGGTCTCAAACCACACACACACAATGAATCACACGCATTGGACGAGGTTTCTTCTTATGATAACCAAAAATGCCTTTGATACGTAAAATCCTTTGTTATTATTATTAGTGCATAGTGTGGAAAACCTTTCGCAAATAATATATCAATCTTAGCCAGTATAGGTACCATTGTATCATGCTGATATAGGATATACAACTAAATCCGTAAGGGCTCGTATTGGAGAGTGAGTTTTCAACATGATGGTTCCTAGTACGAAAGATCAATCTGTGGATTCAAAACTTTGCGCAAACACAGTATCCGGTGAATTACATCAAAGGACTCAGACATCACTATACTTTCCCCAACTACATAAAATAAAGTATCCAGCGAATAACATCCAAGGACTTGAACATCGCCATATTCTTTCATGATAAGGCTTCCTGCCTAGGTGATCACCAAAATATCCAACTCTTAAAACATACGAACCCGATCATTAGTTTACCATCATATTGGGGTGTGAGGCTTGACGAAGTCATGTTACACAAAGCTATGCTTAAAAAAACCATGCTTTAATCATCCATAGCTTGTTTTACTTAGCATGCCACATTGTCAATTCATAACACATAACTGATGTCTACCAACATATAACCTTTGAGATCGTATGTATCAGAGAAGGGTGTTAAGCTAAGCGGATAATTCTCGACTCAAAATAGATATATATTTAGTAAAGATCAATTGTCATACAATAAATTGCAATGTTAGATATACAATCCATACAAGTTTGTTCTGGGACTGAACGTAATCGAAGGCATTTTCTACTACCATCAGTAGCAAAAATCCTTACAATCCGACTATTTTCCAATATGTCCGGACCACTGTTTTAAAAAGGGTAATATTCATTTCTATATAGGTGATCCGCCGATGAAGAGGAAATCAATAAGCTGTCCTTTCGATTTGAAAATATGTATTCTTCACTTCATCAAAGATTCGAGAACGTAGGCATACTGCCAATTTATAATGTAGTGTAAGCCCTGGGACTTGTGACATAAATTCCTATATCCTGAAAATCTTCGATCTTTATAATCTTTATTTGTGCCATTTTATTATATCATTATTCGAAATGGTTTTCGGATAAAAATCCAATCCTAGTCTTTCTGAATAATAAGCGCTATTTTAAAAGACAATATGAAAATATAGGATTTGCTAAGTCTCTTTCCACTTAGATCTTTCATTAACTTAGTGAAACTCTTAAATCATTTATTCCATTAGGAATTATTTCAAAACCCATTTATTAATCTTTAACAAAGACTCATTAACTCTTTACCCATTTGTTTTTCCATTTAAAATAATTATCTCAATATCATTCCCATTAATCTTTAATTAAAAGATTACAATCCTTCTTAAATTCCAAACATAACTTAATCTTAATTGGGTTAAAGAATAATATTATTTAAGCCACCATTCATGACAAACCCAAAACTAATTAATATTAAATATAAGACTTGTATAAAAATTATATCAGCTTATATCCAATATCAATTCTCATAATCATCAAATACTATAAGTGGAAATGGTATAAATACCATTCAAATTACTTGAATAGTATAAGTTTTAACTACGGAATTTAATGTCAAATATCCAAAGATTATTTCCATCCAGTTCATTTATAATCGGAAAACTTTAACCTTATTAGGGTCATATTTCAAAATAATTTTTCTTATTATTCTTAATTAAAAGATTATAACCTTCCTAACTTCCAAAACATATTTTTAGTCCAAGATTATAAAACTTTCTTCTTACTTTTACTTGAGAAAACTAAGTAATAAGTTTAATCAAAAGATTAGTTAACCATAAGATTCTTTATTCAAAATACATTTTTATACCAAAGATAATTAACCTTAATAAACATTATTTATAGCTTTATCTTTTGATAAACCAGGTAACTTAAAACTTATTGGGTTAAGGATGACATTATTAAACACATCGTCCATAACAACCCACGCTGGTTAATATTAAATATAAGATTTAAATAGAAATCATATCTGGTCATAGGCAATATCAACTTCCGTATTCAACGGATACTATAAGCGGATTAATTGTATATCTACCTTTTAAATTCCTCGAATCGCATGAGTTTCATCTACGGGAATTTAATACCAAATATATGAAGATATTCCCATCCAATCCAATTAATTTATAATTGGAAAACTTTTTATCTTGCATTTACTTATTTCCAATTTTATTTAGTATTTTAAACTTCCAAAATACTTCATTAATCATTTAAAAATTATTATCCAATACTCGGGTAATAATTAGTAGGTTTAAAACTTCAAAACACAATATTTTCGGAAAAGCATTGCAAAAGCATTGCTAAATGGCTCATATTAGCTAATTTGATCTAAATAACCTTTTTATTACATGTAAATTAATATTTCCAACTCAAATCACTTTTAAATAATTTATTATTATTTATCAAAAAAAATTATTATTTAAAAATACTCGTTTCTCGTTATGCTCAACGAACTACGGTACCGTGATTTTTATTTAAAATAGATTTGAACATAACTCAAAATTTATACATTGAAAACTAATATTTTCTTTTCCATTTAAAAACAAATGCTTTTCGTTTTGAGGAAATCTGATTTAAATTGCATTCGTTATGTTTTTTGAAGTTATAGTCGAAATTCGCTAACTACCGCAGTGTGGCTAGCTCTATTCTAACCGTATTTAAACTTCAACTCAAAATTGATCTATTTCACTTTAGATAAGTTCATAATCCTTTAAAAATACATATAATTTCATTTCAAAACAATATTTCCATATCTAAAATTCAAATACTCATTTTAAATGATTATTATATTTTTATTTTATTAATAAAATAATATTATTTTCCAAAATTTAATCTTTTGAAAACCAAACTTTTTAGAAATAAAATTAAACATTATACAAGCTTATTGGAACAATCAATTTGAGATTTAAACATCGTTAACATATATGGCTCAAATTCAATTTCAAAATCGAAATTGATTTCACTTATTAAAATTGAACAAGCTGTTTTATATCAAATATTTGTTCAAATAAAGTTCCATCTTTACAAAACCTTTTCCATAAACACTTTAATTTAATTTCTATCTAATATCGTATATAAAATTCAAATTTCATTTTACGACTTATTTTCACTTAAATGAATATAATATTCATTGATCATATTATCCAAATGGATCGAGACTTAATCAACACCCATATGATTCCATATATATGGGTGTAGTCTATTATATTATCACTAATGACCACCATAATAATATTCATAGCAATAATTCATCCAAAGCACGGTATTTATAATGTAACCATTTACAGTAATTAACACTTACACACATATGATTAATGATAACTGTAATAACATCCATAACAACCATGAAGCAATCATAACAATCACAAAGAAACCAATATAATCAAACTATGATTATAATAAATATCTAAATAGTTCTCACCGAGGGCTCCACTCTGCCAAACTTTACGGTGGGACAACCTAGCTAACTGAACTGTCTCCGGACTGATAGTATTTCCTCACTGACTTCTAGATAATCTTTATATAATGCATATACATTTCTTTTCTTTTTTATAAGTTGAAGAGGAGGGTTCGGCCTTGCCTAGCGGAGGGTTCGACCTTGGCTAGGGAGGGGTGACACAAGGGGTGGGTGTGGCTGTGAGGGAGGTGGTGATGGCCGTGGGGTAGTGTCGTGGGGTAGGGTGACTTAGCTGAGGTGATAGAGATTGGAGTGCGCTAGGGCCGAGAGCTACGGAAGAGATGGTGGCGGGTTTAGGGTGGTGGAGGTGGCATGGGTTTAAGGTGGAGTTGGTGATGGGTGGAGGGCTGAATGGGTGGAGGGGAAGGAGGATGATCGTAATGGAGAAGAGGAGGGAGGTGGCTTTTGGCCGAAAATAGAAATAGGAGGGAGGGATGAAGGATGGCTTAGGAATCCATGGCCATAAGAAGAAGGAAGGAAGAGAAGATAGAATAGGAAAGTGAAGAGGAATGATTGGAAATAATGGGATTTAGGGTGTTTATATAGGAAGAAATAAGTGGTATACTTGTCTTTAACCATGGGACACATGGCACATTCCTACACCTTACATACATGCATGGTGACACTTAACAAACCACCTTATAAAACCACGTGCTACACTTATGCATGAGAACATGTAACATAATTTGTAACACTTATATATGTGGCTAATTTATAATGCTTGTTTACGTTACAAAGTTTACATATTAATTGGTTTAAAACCGATACAGTAAACCTGATATTCACTGACCTGTTTTGACAAAACAAATATTGTTATTGATATATTTTACCGATTAAATTTAACAGCTCAAAATAACTATTTATTCGTATAATCCGAATTTCACATAAATTTATTTTAAATTCAGATTTTTAAATTAATAAAAATCTTGGGTTGTTACAAATGCTGCTTCCAGGTCCCGAACTCCATGCTGAACCTGGATCTAGTGTCCATTTCACCAATCGACACACAAAATTTAATATTATTGAAATCCTAGCCTATAAGAAGCACATTCCTTTAACTGACCCGCATGGCCCTACTCAACAAACAACGCTGAACCCATCCAAATTCGTATCGACTTGTAGATTTCCCTTAAACAAACCTAAAACTTCTTGATTCGTTGAATTTTATTGAGTATATTAGAAGATTTTAAAATTTTTGAAGTATGATGGTAATGTTTTTTTCTTCTACGGATTTGTTTTCTTTTTTGCTGACATTACGGGAAGGGAGAGAGGAAGTGTAATGTGCCGTTAAATTTGTGTATGCTTTGTCTTAGTTTATAACAAGTTTTTCCGATATGCAGTCGCATTGGTTTTTTATCACCACGGACTCCAAACGATAAAATAAAATATCGTCGCGCTCAACATCCTGAATCGATCCTAAAACAATCATAATATACACTGGTTATTGAATTCTGAAAAATCAAAATAACATTGTTAACTAAAAAATCACTGAATTTAAATTTAATATTTCTCATATTTAAAATTATGGAAAAAAAATCAGATAAACTAAATTAAAAATACATCTAAGAAATCTATTCATACAAATAATAATTTATTTTTTTGATTATTTATTTTCTAATTGAATATTACTATAAATGAATTTTATAGATTAAACTCACCATTATCAATCAATTTAAAAGAAATTTAATTATTTAATCCATTATTTTAATATCAAATCTAGAATTTAGTTATTTAAAACGATCTTCAAGAATAATGTTCGCAATATCAAATAATTTAAATAATCTCCATATTCGAATTCTAGTTTTAACTTGAAATTTATAACAATATCTGAATTCAAGTCTTTTAATTTCTAAAACCCAGTATTTTAATGTTTATAGCATTAAAAATATGAATCATTGCAATATTTCCAAAATATATTTAAGTACAGAACCTTAGCTTTGCAAAAATTTCGTTTTTATAGAAAATTGTATCCATAGCAATTATCGATATGAATACCATAACAAAGAAATTTGTTTCATACTTTTCTTTGTATAACTTATCATTCGAAAGTTAACGAATTATTAACAAAATAAAAGCAAGTGGTATTAAAAGGAAAATAAAGTTGACCACTAGAAATAAGTTAACATTTTTGAGAAATTATTAACCATTGTTTTTAACATAAAGAGTTCAACATCGTCGAACATTACAAGATGCTAGCATTTTAGCATATAACTAGAGAAAATATGACAAAATAACATACATTCCACTGTCACAATACGCATGGTCAAACTTTCAATCTAATCACCATGTTAGAGTGGTATAATTCAAGAAGAACATACAAATCATATATCCAAAACATCGCAATATTATAATCCACTAAAGATATCAATAACCAAAAACCATCACTTAGTGGTGCTAACATGAATTAATAAGTTTTCAAAATGGATGTGAGTTTTAACTCACTAAAAGTCATGGTAACAACATTAAATTGACAAGATCTTTGGAATACCCTTAATTTGGTAAATCCGTGTAATAGAAATGATTTTCGGCCTAGGTATTAAGAAAGTGGGCTCAGGCTAGACACTAAGTGGATCGGCAATGCTTGATAGAGATTATTTTGGTTTGTTTTTGTAAAGAGGGTGATGTAGGAAGGGAAGGACGAAGCTTAAAACAATTTTTAATGGATTTAAAGGTGGAAAAGCAACAATTTTAAATTTTAAACAAAACTATAGAAGCCATGAAATGCTTCAACAAGCTTGATGGAAGATTAAGAAACTAGAAATGAAGTTTGAAAATAAAGAGAATTATGGGAAATGGGTTTAAATTCTAGTGCAAAGGTTAAATTACTGAATACCCTCAAAGTTTGTACCCTCCACTAGGTTTTTCCATATCACCAAGCCTTGTCCCCTCTTTCCTTGTGCCACCATCATGTCACTCTCTCTTCTTCCTTAAGCCAACATGAACTAAATGCTAATGTACTTATGCTTGACTTGATATATGTGATGAACCGGATTTTTGGTGCCTAAATATTTAATTAATGATAAATAGTAAAATAGTCACTTTAGAAATTAAATGTGGTACGCTCCTAATATAGCAAATTTAAATACGTTTAAATAGTTGAATTTGAAATTTTTAAGTGGAAATAGTGATTAATATTGAGATAATTTAAAATAGGTGAATCTGAGATTTAATACGGATATAAAATGATTTTGAAAGCTTACTTAAATCCTTTTTAGATAAGAATGATACTAAAAATTATTATCTTAGAAATGAAGTGATTTATTTGTTTGGTAATAATTCATTTTAGTTAATAAGTGAAATTATCATTTTAAAGAACTTTCTTGGTTTTGATGAAGTCAATGTCATCAGACTGGGTATAGTGTATGGTTGTATTTTGTGTTATTTTAGAGTCAACCGCTATATCCTTCTATTTTCTCGTTTTATCCCCGCTATGACTTTTTGGACCTCTACCGCATTAGATTCGATAAGTACTTTAACTGCACAGACTGGAAAGACATCAACTTCAAACTGCAGCAGTATTGATTGGTAGGTCGACCTCTACCTTTCCTTCCTGTTCTGCTTGTTTGTTTCATATCTTTTCCTTTTTTATTTTAATTGAGAACTCGTATTATGTCATGGCGGGCTGTCAGTGACACCCGGACATTTTAAAGTAGGTAAATCAAACATGACATTTGTTAGATGATTTATTTTATGATACTTAACTTTAGTGTGCGAGCTCATAGTCTAATGATTTAATTTTGGGTGTGTCCTGCTAAGATGGTTGGTCCATTTCTTCATCCATCGCACCTTCACCATGTTGGTCAAGTAGACTTTGTGGCAGTCAGCTAATCAATTATATTTTGGTTGTTTTTGTTAATATTTAATGTGTTGTTTAGAGAAACCTGGAGCGGTTCATTCTGTAAAACAGTAGACTTAAATAATAGGACTATAACTGTTAGACATTTCGATTTGATTTGAATCTTGCGCTTATGCTATATAAGTTTCTATTTGGTAATATTTTCCATTGATTTGATCATCTTGAGCTAGCTAAGTGTTAACATTATTTTGATTGAAGTTTTCTAATATAAGCGAGTCTTCATCATTCAAATAAATCATTTATATTTTGAGAAGCGTTCACCTCCATATGCACATTACTTGATGATGTGTTGTTGTCATTAACAGAACCCCACACTTTGCTAAATTGATAACTATTTTCCGGAGTCCAAGACTTTGAAAATTTTGACACTTGATCGGTTTCCATTCTTATTCGATGTCTTGCACGAAAAGTTTATCATTTTCATTATGAATCTGGATTTGCTTACGATAGGAAATTAAGTAAGAAACTTCCACTAATACTGGAGCATAAGAAATTTTTACTATTCCTTCTGTCATCCCACCTAATTTTATTAGGTTTCCCAATACTAAGGCAATATGACTAATACTCTCTATGATCCAATAGTCTATAAGAAGATTAGGCAGTTGAATCCCAATAGGAATTTACATTAATAAATCTTTGTTTAAGTTCATACTAGTAGTCATCATCATAAGTTTTTTCCATAGGAGTATGGAACACCCTTTAGAATTTTATTGCAATACTCTTTAGAATCAAATTTTATAACATAAAATTAATTTTCTCTGAAACAAGTGGTGAAAATCTCTAGACGTTTCCACACTATATGAACATAAGCATTGAAAAATGGAAAATGCAGTTTTAAACTAACAATATAAACGATGGTAACATTATTCCATTGATTTCTCGTTTCATTAACAAATTATGTGATCATCTTGGCACAATTAATGGAATCAATTTCTCTAGGAGAAAATTTTCAAGGGGCATTGACATGACTCATATTACTTTTAAGAACATTTTCCAAATTGCGACAAATAGGAGGATATATAATAGAAGATTGATTAGGAAACTAAGATCTAGATCTATTAAAGGAAGATGACAGAGGAGCAGTAGAAGGCTGGAGGCTGGAGGAAAGGCAGAGGCAGAGCTTACTTATCTAAGGCCCGAAGGTTGTAGATTAGGGTACAAAAGTGAGAGGCAACTGGAGAAAGAATTGGCTTCCATGGCTAGAGGGGGTATGGTACTTTTCTTCTAATGTAGTTTATTTGAATACTTCAAATTTTGCTTAAAATTATTGTTGTAAATGGATCGCTATTTAGAGATAGGGTAGTTTTTGGGGGACTGGTGGAATGAAAGGTAGAGGCTGAGAAGGTAGAGAAATTAAAGTTTGGGAGACAACCATTAAAGTCTCAAAACAGTTTAAAATTTACAAGGATACAGTGAATTAAAATCTTCAATTTAGGAGTATTGGTACTGCACCACTCAGAAAATTTCTTCAAATAAAAAGAGAACTTAAAATTTGGAACAATAATGAAAGGATGTTGTTATTGACGCTCCAAATATTATTAAGGGGCGTCAAATTTTAAAACACTGCAATTATAAAAAAATGTTAGAGGGAGTCACTTACTTAATTTTTTATGTTCTCTTTTTATCCTGGTAATAAAATCAGTTACCATCCCAAATTTCAATCAATTTAAAATGCAAAAAAAAACGGATTCCTAAATTATTTGCAAACAAAAAAAAACGATCGTTTGAGGAGAAATAAAGGCGCAAATGAAGAACGTGAAACAAATGAAATTATTGATAATTTAACATACAAGAAACAAAATTATTTTAAAAAAAGGGATCGGCATATGAGAAATAAAATTATTTAAAAAAGCGGACGACAAATGAGATTATTGATATAATATCTAATGCGGTTCGACTAATATACAGTATAATTTTTTTAATTAACAACTAAAAAAAGGATTATTGTAAAGGAGGCTAATTTGGTAAAATAAAATTTATTTGTTAAGGGGGTGTTTTCTGCATTAATACTCTCCTTAACGAATTCTTTTTTTGTTTTTTGATTGATCCTCCCTTTAACAGTACTTACAGTGTCAATAATAATCCCCTAATGAAAATAAAAATGAGATTAATCATTTAAGGCAAGAATGTATGAGACTTTCACACTGTGTTGACTTAGATGGCTCAGATAGTTTTCATATTAATAATTTTTAATATGAAAAAAAATTAATTAATCAATGAGCTTTGTGTTGAAGCAGTTAACATAAGGTACAAAGCCAAGACAGACTGGCCCACATGTGCAGATACTCCTAATAAATTTTCTTACGTCAAAAATATCTAGTAGAATGCTCATACATTGGAAAAATAACAAGTGATAAGGGAGTTATCGTAAATGATTATGCCTAACTAGAAAGTGAGACCATCTCTTATTTTTCTGAATTGTTTGATTCAAATAATAGCTTAAGCATTTTCCCTTGATTGTTACAAAATTGTTTGCTACATGCAATCAGTGAAAAACAAATCTTTTAGCACAAATTTGCATGAAAGATATTTAAATAGTATTGTTAATTCCACTCCAAAAATGATTATGGGAGAGGTAGGGGAGGGGGTGTCATTTTTAGTGCGTTTTAAATATTTACTAAGGGGATCATTTAACATAGCCCCTTAACAATTTACAAAATATAGATCGGAATGTCCTTTTATTATTTTACCCTAATTACATTTTACCGTATATTAAACCCTAATCATCTTTTCTTAAAGTAAACAATTAATCACTTTTTTCATGGAGGAACCAATTTCTAATGAAATTTCTAACTTTGAAAAAGATGATAACATGATTTTTACCAAAAAGGCAAATGGCATGTTGAATTTTTCGAAGAAATCACCAAAAAGGCAACAATTTACTAGAAAAAACGGAGGTCCATTTTCGACCATAAACGATATATTCGTTGATAACGAGCCGAAGATAAATAATTAAAAAAGTGTGTACTCACCAAATTTGGTGAATGCATCAGATCATGACAATAACACAAATTCAGCGATTAACCACCAAATAAAATCATATTTTCATATGTACTATTGCCGAATATGTAGAATTTTGATTTTTTTCAGTAATTTATTTTTGGTATGTTGTTTCCAAACTTTGTACTAAATTTCGGTTTGTTCTTATCGAATCTGAACATGTTTTGTGTATTTGAATGGAGGGTAAAATCGGGTTCTTTTATTTATTTTTCCGGGACAATTAACGACAAGGACAAAGGGCCATTAAAATTTATCCATAAGGACAATCACTTAATATTTTATCCATAAGGACAATACACTGAAATTAAATTTTGGCCGATGCTTCCATCTTCTCCCTCTGTCGCGTATCTCGATTTCATCGTTTATCACGAAATCACAAAAATCACGAAATCATAAATCGTTGAAATCACAAATATCATAAGACATTAGAATCGAAATTCACAATCGAAGACAAACATCACGAAATCAAAATCATGACAAAAAATCAGCCGAAACAGAAACCCTAGAAAACAAAAAAATAGGCCGAACAATAAAAATCCATTGGAAATCACAATTGAATGAAAAAAATAATTTTCAAACTATGGAAAGCACAACTGAAGAAGTCGAAATTGTTGAAACAATTTTTTTAGGTTGGAAATGTTTTTTTTTTCGTTACTAGTATAGCAGTTCGTGGGTATCATTTTGCTATTTTTTTAGGTATCATTTTTCCTGTTTTAACTGTAAAACATAGCAGCAGTTTTTAGGTATCATTTTTCTATTTTTCTAGGTAACATTTTTCATGTTTTAACTTTAAAACATAGCAGCAGTTTTTAAGTATCAGTTTGCTATTTTTTTAGGTATCATTTTTACAGTTTTAACCGCGTTATATGTTTTTTTCATGAGATTTTGTTGTTGTGTTAATTTTGAAGTTATATTGTTGTATCAGCTTTGAAACTTAGTCGAACTTATTTCATTTTGATCAATCAAACTGTGATATATTTTTTTTTCATTATTTTATCTTCAAAACATAAGCAAGATTTGTGTTTATCACATCAATCCATTCATTACACAAATGTAAATACATATCAACTAATTTCATTTAAAACTGGAATTGTATTGTAACAGGAACTAAGCATCAGTTTTAAATCATTCTAAGTATCATTTTTTTTTAATTATTTTCTGTGCAGTTTATAGGTATCAGTTTTATGTCGCAGAAGGTATCACTTTTAATTATTTTATTTGTTAACAGTGTTTAGGCATCAGTTTTAGGCCATGGTAAGTATCAGTATTCTGTTTTTTTCGTATAGGGTATGAGTATCCAGGCATGAATTAATGCATTTATTTTTACTTGTACTCAATCCAGTCTTGAATTCAAGTAAATTCCAGCAGCATGCAGTATCTGCAAGTATTTCATACACAATCAAAACTGATACCAACATAATTTTGTAACAGTACACTATCACAAAAATTACCACATAAAATAAAGACGTATATAAACATAACACAGAAATTACACTAAAAATAATACCTTAAAAAATATAAAAATGATACCTTAAAACTGCTGTGATGTTTAACATAACACATAAACTACAGTAAAATTGATACCTTAAAAAATATAAAAATGATACCTTAAAACTGTTGTGATGTTTAACAAAACACATAAATTACAGTAAAAATGATACTTTAAGAAATATAAAAACGATACCTTCAAACTGCAGTAATGTTTAACATAACAGAGAAATTACACTAAAAATGATACCTTAAAAAATATAAAAATTATACCTTAAAACTGCTGTGATGCTTAACATAATACATAAGCTACAGTAAAAATGAAACCTACAAAAATAGCAAAATGATACCTAAAAACTGCTGCTATGTTTTAAAGTTAAAATAGGAAAAATGAAACCTAAAAAAATAGCAAAATGATACCTACGAACTGCTATAATAGTAACGAAAAAAAAAACATTTCCAATCACGAAAAAATTGTTTCAACAATTTCGACTTCTTCAGTTGCATTTTCCATCGATTGAAAAATATTTTTATTCCATTTAATTGTGATTTCCAATGGATTTTTGTTGTTGGACAATTTTTTTTGTTTTCGAGGGTTTCTGTTTCGAGCGATTTATGGATTCAAATTTTTGGGTTCGATTGCAATTTCGATTCTGATGTCCTTTTGATTTTCGTGATATATGAATTGTTATGGATTCGAATTTTTGTGATTTTTGGGTTCGATTGTTTTAAAGATGGAGCGGACGTGAATCGGGAGCGGAGGAAGAAGAAATAAGCGCACGTGAAGAAGAAGAGAAACAATATATTGTCCTTATGAATAAAATTTTAGTAAGTTGTCCTTATGGATAAAAAGGCCTTCACTTTTGTCCTTGTAAATTCTTTCCTGTATCCCTTTTTGGAGTGGCATTAACAATAATATTAAGACAACAAAAACCCTGCCATGATGGCTTTGGTACCAAATTCTGTAAAATACATTGGGATGATATTTAATTCTCTCTATTTTATGCTATTTATGAATTTTTCACTTTTGGACAATATATTAAAAGCCTTAATCCATACGTTTACCACCCTTATTCTAATGGAAAAAGTTCCAAATAATCTTGGTGATTATAGGCCTACGGCTCATTGTAATTTTAATACGTACAAGCATTTTTAATATTTTAAGCAATAGAATAAAAAAATTCGTAAAGTATCTTATCTTTCATAATTAAAGTGTTTTCACTCTTGTCAGGCTTATAGTTTAAAAGGCTTTTCTACCTCATGAAATGCTTAGAGATTTTAATCATAAGGATAAGAATAAAATGTGTATAACGTAGATCTTCACACAACTTAAGATAAATTAAACAGGCTTTTATTATTGATATGATGAAGCAATTAGGATTCAATGATAAATTTTGCAATCTAGTTAAAGAATGTATATGTAATGTAATTTGTTTCATTCTTATTAATGATTCTCCTTATAGATCTATAAATAACACAGCAGATGTATTACATGGCGAGACTCACTTACTCCTTATTTATTAACTATATCAATGGAATAATTTACATAATAAATGGATTAGAAGTAATTGCATAATAACATTAAACCAGCCAATAGAATTACTCCTTGCATTACTCAACTTTTATATGCATTACCGTTCTTCATAAATGCAGATATACAAAATGCTAAAGTTATGAAGATTTTTTTTTGAAAACCTTAGGAAAAATGCATGACTTCGAGTTAATGAAAGAATACCCAAGACTTATTTTAGTAAAAAATGCAACAACAGAAAGGAAATTCTCAATCATCTAAAATTTCAGGAATGTGTTCTCCCTATCATGTACTTAGGGCCTCAATTAAGTTCAAACCATCATTCAAAGTTAAATTGATCATTGGTTAAGTAATTTTCTATCTATTGTTGGCAGAATTAAACTCACCCACGCAGTAGTCTTGGTTATAGTACTATGTTGGATCCAATATCATAACATCCAATTTAGTGCAATTGACAAAATGGTAAAACTATGTGTAAACTTTATTTTAAGTGGTAAGTTTCGTAAAGTTACTATTAGGAACCGATTTGATGATTTTAATGAAAACAGCCCTTATAACTAATATTATTATAAATATATGTACTAAATCTTCTCTCTCTCTCTCTCTCTCTATATATATATATATATGTGTGTGTGTGTGTGTGTGTGTGTGTGTGTGTGTGCAAGATATATAAGAAGGTATTGTTTCTTGAAGACTGCATAGTATAAAGACTTAAGACCAAAAATAAAGATATCAAGTTTGAAGACTGACGAGTATCAAGATCGAGACTTCAAGATAAAGATAAGTGTCTAGAATTTTTCTTAAAAGTTAATAATTGCACCGAAATCTTTATTACGAATTTCTTATGGATGGAACCCACTTCTCTCGTTGTTAATAGGATGGAACCCACAATCAACTCATATTTTGGTGGGATCTGAGGCATGACATGATTAAATACTCCGCAAGTAGGAACTCACAAAACTACTTTAAAATTGTTTTATATTTTTTTTATATAGATTTTCTCTAAAATGTTTTAGCATTAAACTCTCCTTAGCTTATGTTTTCAAAATATTTCAAAACACTTTCTTAACTGCTTTTTTAAACTTACGTAACTGCTTGTTCTTGAAGCATCTCATATTCTTAGACTTACTCAACAACTTATTAGAAAACATCTCTTGATTGTAAACTAACTTTCGATTTAAATATTTTAAGTTTAAATCTCAAAATTATAATATGCACTTAAGTTTTAGTACCACTTATATATATATATGTGTGTGTGTGTGTGTGTGTGTGTGTGTGTGTATGTGTGTGTTTGTGTGTTTGTGTGTGTGTGTGTTTTAAATCTATATTCTTACTCTATTATACTATCTTATAATGTATTTTAAAGCTCAGGGATACATTTTTACCTTTTATTCAGTATAATTGCAAGCATAATAGGAGTGTTTCTATTTGGCATTCTCGGTGGGCTAAGCAAGATTTGATTTTGAGTATAATGTGAAAATGAGCCTTGGTATTCTAGATTCAACAGTAACTGATGATTATATTAATGATGGTGATTTAGTTATGCTTCTCTAAGAAAATTATGGGCTGAGGTTTCAAATGCTGCTGTGAATTCTGGTGAAATTGCTTTATTCTGGAATGTAAAGAAGCACTCTATTATATATATATATATATATATATATATATATATAATATTCACTTTTGCAGCAGGATAGACAAACTTTCACTTGGTCCTGTAGAATTTGGAATTTGGGTAGCTCGACCAAGAATTTTTTTTTGTTATGGAAAGTGATGGCAAATGCATTGAACACCAAGGGTAGGCTTCACTCTATTGGTTTGATACCTGATAACAAGTGTATGTTCTGTAATGTTGAGGCTGAAACTAATGTGCATTTATTTTTTGAGTGTGCATTTTTGTTTTAGATTTGGATGAGAATTTTTGCCAATGTTAACTTTCATAGGCCATCTAATTCAAGTATTACTGAAGGTTCAATATGTTCAAGGCAACTCATTGGAAGAATGCTAAAACCAAGGCTCTCTTGAAAATTCTGAAATGTTTCATTCATGTGGCTTGGACTAAAAGAAACAATAATGTGTTTGGTATTGGAGTCTTGAATGCTAATCGGCTGTTTGCTTTGATTCATAGGAGAATTTTGAAAGATATTCAAGTATAATGCATATGAGTTGTGTTCAGATCGGTTTGTATATTGTTTTGCTGGAGCTGTTTTGAGTGTTCAGTTTAGTTGAATATCAATTGTTTGTGTGTTCAAATCAGTTTGTATATGTTTTTGCTGCACCTAGTTATGATGTACATATTTTTTGTTGTAGATGGTTATTTGTATATGAGAGCTATAGCTTTTGCTTTGTTTATTTGTAGTTGAGAGTTAAGTGAGGTAGTTGTAGTCATATTAGTGCTTGTAATGTTGTACTACTTTTTTGTGTTTCCTTTCTGTGTGAGTAATAAAAAAAATCCTGCTTTTCCTTTCAAAAAAATAGTTTGTTTAAACTTCAGAATTACTTCGAACTATTTATACATCATTTTCACTTTTTTACCAAAATTAAATTTTCAATTTTATCATAGAGATGTCGATATCATGGGATGCCCCATGTTGACATGGTGTCCGTTGACTTCAAAATTACCATTTCCAAAAGAAGTTTTATTCATTCAAACATCTTCGTAAATGGACATTGTTGTTGCTTCCCTATAAATACCTAACTAGAAACAAATTTTTAGCAAAATTTTCATATATTCTCTATACTTCTTCTTCTCCATAAATCCATACTCTTATATTTTCATATTTTCAGATGTCATGCCAAAACTCTGCAAGTTCCGTAGTGAATCAAACTAGAACTTCATCTTGTTTAATTCTATGCCCATTATCAAAGATGAAAGCGCTATTCATAGTTACATGATCATTGGTAATATAAAGTATAACGAGTCCCTCTACTTAAGGTACATTTATGCTTGGAAATCATTGGAGTAATGTTGTGTCTCGTAAATCAAGTAAGTTATCCCGAACTCTAAGATAGAAGGGTACTTCAAAGTCTTAGAAATTGAGGATTGTATTATTAACATTGGTTTAATAAAAATCTACACAAGGTATCGGTGTAGGATTGGATGTAGGGCAACATTGAACCAATAAACAATCCTGCTATGTTCTTCCTTTTTACCGCTTTTATTTACTTTACGCATATGTGACTAATTCTGTAATTGCTCTGCATTTGAGTTCTGCATTTTTTGTGTTAAAGTTTAATTTGGCTCATACAAGTCTTAAATACCATTAAACACTATTCACCCCCTCTAATGTTAAATCAGCCTTAAGATCCTTAATTTACATCCTCCTTTCAATTGGTATCAGAGCATAAGTTTTCATAATATGACTTGAAAAGTTAATATTTGCACCTTTAGAAAATTTTGTTAACACTATTTCAAATTCATTCATTCCATCATTATCCTATAAGTCTGCATATAATTTTCATAGAAAACTAAGTTAGATTTGTATGTTTTTGGCAAGTCCGACGAAGTTAAATGGACCCCTACCATTTTATTGAGCACCACAACAAAAAAAGAATACAAAGACACACACAACAAAAATAGAAACATAGGCGCCCAATCACTGAGAAAACATAAAAAAAAAAAAAAAAAAACCAAACAACTAGAAAAAAAACAAAACAAAAGGAAATCAATTTGCTTTCCAAATGCCTGGATCAAAGGTTAACCCAGTTGAATTCAATCCCTCTTTGATCTCCAAAAGCACACTGCTTTTAAGTTGAACTGCATCTTTTTTCTTCCCAATACTGAAAATTCTAGTGTTTCTTTCTCTCCATATGAACATTATGCCTTTCTTAAAAACAAAACCAAACATTCTGTTCTTGTGTTTCTCCCCATGTAGGTATTGATTATTGAAGACTGTACAGTATAAAGACTTAAGACCAAGAATGAAGATATCAAGTTTGAAGACTCATGAGTTTCAAGATGAAGACTTCAAGATAAAGGTAAGTGTCTAATTTTTTTGTTAAAACTTCATAATATCATCAAAATCTTTATTTCGATTTCTTATAGGATGAAACCCACTTCTCTCTTTGTTAATGGGATGGAACCTACGACCAACTCTAGTATTGGTGGGAACCGAGGATTGACATGGTGAAATAATATGCAAGTAGGAACTCACAAAACTACTTCAAAATGGTTTTCAAAATTTTCTATTTGTCGATTTTCTCTTAAAAAATAAATTAGCCTTAAAACGCTGCTTAGTATTTGTTTTCAAAATATTTAAAGTCTCTTCCCTTTTTAAAACTTACTTAACAACTAGTTTTAAAACATATCATGTTCTTAAACTTACTCAACAACTTGCTAGAATTAATATCCTGATTCTAAACTAACTTTAAATTTGAATATTTTAAGTCTTAAATCTCAAAATTATAATATGTACATAAGTTTTAATATCATTTTTATACATATTATAAATATGTGTTTAAAATCTGTATTCTTACTCTATTATACTATCTAATAATATAGGAATATAGTTTGTTTAAACTACAAAATTACTTCGATCTATTTATACATCATTTTCACCTTTTGACCAAAATTCGATTTTCGATTTTAGCATAGGAATCTCGATGTTACGGGATACCCAATGTCGACATGGTGTCCGTTGACTTCAAAATTTCGATTTTCGAAGGAAGTGTCTGTTCCTTTGAATCTCTTCGTGAATGGACATGGATGTTGCATCCCTATAAATACCTAAGCAGAAACGAATTTTTAACAACTTTTCCATATATTCTCTCTACTTCTTATTCTCTAGAATCCATACAATTGTATATTATTATTTTTAGATATTATGCCACTAGCGAATTCCATAGTGAATAAAACTAGAACTTCCTCTTGTTTAATTGTATGCCTTCTATCAAAGATCAAAGTGCTACTCATAGTTTTAGGATTATTTGTAATATAATGTATACCGAGTCTCTCTACTTAAGGTGTGGTTGTGCCTGGAAATCAATCAGGTGATCTGATGTCCCGTAGATCAGGAATGTGTGCCCGGACTCAGAGACAGGGGGCACTTCAAGGCCTTAGAAATTGAGGATTTTAATCTCGACGTTGTTTTAATAAAAATTTGCAAAAGGTTTTGGTGCAGGATTGGATGTAGTGTAACTCGAAACCTGTATAAAAATCCTAGTGTGTTATTTCTTTTACTGCTTTTATTTACTTTCTACGTCTGTAACTAATTTTGTGGTCGTTCTGTATTTTAGTTGTAACGACCTGGGAATCTGTACCTTTTGAATCGACAATAATCCATACATGTCTAACTCAAAACTGTATGTATTTATAGATTGTTAAATGACGATCCACATCTTTAACCATTATAGTCAAAAAGATAGATAATCAAGGGAATTAATTTTAGAATTAGAAAGAAAGAAGAAAACAAGCACAGAATCTCGCAACGGAATGAACAAAATATAATAATCAAATAACAGTTCATGAAGCTGTTTAAAATAAACATTTGATCATTTTACAACATTTATCAGAGTTATACAATTTATATACATAACTGATAATATAGAGTAATGCAGCAGACTAGTAGTGGAATACAATAGAAATAATAGTATACCGTCTTCGTCTTCATCCTTCAGAAGATAACCTTTGGAACTGGAATGCTCAAGTCTGACCCCGAGCGTAATAGCACGAAAGTAAAACAAGCTCGGATCAGGCAAAAATATTCTCATCTAAGTCAAATCGACATCATATGAACATGCACACAAATAACTCAAGAGATGTTACGGGAATTTCAATCTCCTAAAGATCCATCAAACTAGATACTGCATAATAATATTTCGCTATTATAATAGTGTCTATCACAAATACTTTTCAGAAATATAGTGTAAGCGGGGTTACATTGATTACCCTTACATAGTTTACAAGCACATAGTCTATGAAGGTCCTGTAACACAACCAGTAGAACGTCGGTAGCCAGTGAGTCCCCTATAGACCTATGCCAATATCAAAATCATAGTTGTCTCGCATAAGGATAAACGTATGACAAGGCACTTGAGGCAATACCCAAGGTAGTATGCCACCAGTTTGCCTGATCCAAACTGGTGGTTACCCCTAACGGCCCACCGTAAACATCCGCCCCATATCAAATCAAAGGAAAACACATTCCATCAAAAGTGCGCACTAACAAAAACAACAACAATCGAATAGTAATAGTATGGACACGAGATCCAGGAAAATCGAAGAGCAGATGTCCACTAAGAGGTAGTCAAGCCTCATTTGGTCTGGCAAGGCTCCTGTTTTAGTCATTTCAAAACGACATAAGTGTCGGGGTCATCCATTATCGTTCACTTTCTTGAAATTCAGTAATCGCCTCCAAATTCATCCTACTTCATTTCTGGAACTCCACCGCGCACAAAGTTGTTAAAGTGGTTCCAACATTGGTAGAGAGTATGTCAATAAGAGGTCCCGGTCTCTTTAACAACCAAACGTCATGTTACACACCGATTGGTACTTTTATATTTCAAAAGTGAATCGGTATGATATCAAAATATCATATTCAACTAAACCAATTTCACTTTAAAATATCATATTATTTTAATCATAATAATATTTACTTTCAAAATTCATATTCACTTTGCAATAAATTGCTATAACTTCAATTGACCACATTTCATTCGAATTATTTGATTTACTTCAAAAATAGTTTTGAATTCATTTCTGATTTTAACATCGAAATGAGCATATTTACTTTTAAATCACAGATTTAAATGTAAACACTTTTCACTTCTAAAACAGTTTGTAAGTTTGAAATAGGTTTAGGGTTTAAATAAATTTTTGATTAGTTGTAAACAATTTTGGGAGATTTGGAATAGCTTGGAAATCAAAACAATTTGAGTGTTGGAAATGGTTTTATGCATATTAAAATATGTTATAAAATAAACTACTTATATATATATATAGAGAAAGAATAGGTTTTTGAAAAAAAAATTATTTTAAGCACTCCATATATCAAAGGAATAAATTTCATAAAATAGTTTATATATAAATTTGTTAATATAGAAATAATGTCAAATCAACTGTTTCTTTCTATTTTCAATAAATTTGAACCTAAGTTCAAAACTCAAAACAACCCAAATCGATTTCCAATATCCAGTCCAAATCGATTCCCAAAATCAAGTTCATTTGAGAACAATCCATTTTAAAGGATAACTTCCAATTTCAAAATATTATTTGAATCTATTCAATTCAAATCAAATTCGAGTTCAAGTTCAAGTTCATAATATTTATTTAAGCCATTTAATTCGAATTTAATTTAAAAGTTTAAATAAGGATTTAAACCTTTGAAATGATTCAATTTCAATATTTCAATATAATTCAATTTGGAATGATTTCAATTCATAACCTATTTTAGTTCAAATTTCAATTTAACAAATTGGATCTTTCCAATTTGAATTCAATTTCAAAGTTTAAATAAAGATTCAAACCTTTGAAATAATTCAATTTCAACATTTCAATATAATTCAATTTATATAATTTCAATTTATTTTCTGTACATAGGATCACTTATTTAAATCGGGTTCAAAAATTCTAAAATTTATAGATTTAAACAATCCGGTGTCCGTATAATAATTCTCTCTATCCTATGGCCAAGTGATTCAAATTTTAAATTTTAATTTCAGGGAATGGATATATATCATTTCAATCCAAAGGTCAAATGTCATAGGTATATATCATTTCAACCTATTTCTTAATTTATTTGAAATGACAGTTTATAATGATGCCCGTAACATCCAAGGTGATAACACTGATATAAAAATATAGACAGCATCAGTATAGTTCAATATATCCACAAATAAACACCCATCACAACCATCATCCAAAACAGTCCAATTTGCAATAATTAACTGATTATATATGTCGGGGTTTAACTAGCAATTTAATTCAAAAATAAACTAACTGTCAATTCAATTTCTAATAGTTTAAATTTTGATGTCCATTTAAAATAGCAACCAACAACAAATAATCAAACCAATCGCATATTTTAATTTCACAAAAATGTGAATATTTTTGCAGGTGTGAGAAAGCTCACCTTTCGTGGCATATAGGAGACAAAAAACGGATGAACCCTGAATGCGACAACAACTTCCAGGCACGACACGGAAAGGATTCAACTCGAAAATCACTCATTATATAATTATTTATTAGAGACGGTTGGAAAATTTTCCAATGGATCGTTTATTGGGTTTCAGGACGGTATGACAATTGGTTTCGGGACGGTTCCGAACTCAACGCCAAACTCCACACAAGAACTAGACACTACACTTTAAAAATAAATAAATAAATAATAATACTTATATAATTTTTAAAACACACACACCACACCACACGTCAAAACCCAATAAATGTTATAAGTGTTATAAACAAACCAAAGCTATTTTATAGATATATGTATACCTATCCATTTATAACCATCAACGGGTATATATAACTCACACAAAACTAGTATAAATTATAATTTATGTAAACACTTCAACACCTAAGCACAGTCATATTTTAACACAAAATGATAACACACACATAACACTAAAATTATCACTAAGCTCATGCACACATATCCATCAACGTTTTAAAATTCAATCACACGCACACAGCAAACTTTTTTATGGATGAAAATCACTCACCCATAGTAAAGCAACTTGACAGTACAGCTATATATATAAGTATAAAAAAATACCCACAACATATAATAATACTTATGCAAAAACCCACACTCTATATAATATATTATATACACACACACATTAATACAAAATACACAAACACGCTTACCCACACCACTCTCACACATACGCAGGCTGAAGGGTAGGAAGTGCTGACGTGGGTACGACAAGGAGGACAGCGGAACAGGGCGGCTTTGGTTCGGGTGTGGTTCAAGGAAGGATGGGCAGCAGGTGGACGCGGGCTTTGGTGCTGATTTGAGGCGTAGTTGGAGCGGTTCAAGGCGGAGAGGAGTCGAGCATGGCAGCGCTGTCGGTGGTCTTGGTTTCTGTAACAACCCGTATTTCAATAACATGTTAAAACGAGAATCAAGGCAGAATTTAATTTTAAATTCTGACTCAAGTGAAACGGGCTATGCCATTGCGTTCGTCTCGGAAAAATACGCGAAATAGAGTCCGAGTTTTCGAGGATCGGAGTCCGTATGACCCGTTAAAGGCCCAAAGAAGATTTCTGGAAATTTGAATTTAGGAAACAGTTTTGGAAATCAGATCTGGGGCTAGGCGGGGAGTTTCCCGCCTAGGCCATGTCGACAGGGCTGTCGACAGACCTGTCGACTTGGGCCCAGACCAAGTCGACAACCCTGTCGACTTGCCTGAAGACAGGGGGTGGCCGGGGAAAGTAGCCTGGCGCACCTGTTTGTCTCACCTGGTCTTGTTCTTGGGCTGGGTCTGGAAGCTTCCGAGATCTGATGGTCCTAATCTATCCTAGGGTTAATCTAAGGGCCTAAAACTATCCTAATCTCTATAAAAAGACCCTAAACCTAACCTAAATCCCTAAAAATAAAACCTAGCAACTAAGTGCTGCCAAAAATCAATTTTGATCATGGCCTCCATCTCCAATCCCTAGAGCCTATGCATCCAAATCAAGTTCAAATCAAAAGGTGCAAGCTTGCTACACCAAATCAAGGCCAAATCAACATTGCTATGCGAGTTCCATGACGATTCTTCTACAAAGGAGGCACCTTTCTTAGCCAAGATGATTCATGCTCCTTTCCCTAGGCCTAACTATGTAAGTTCTAGCTACTTTTAGATGGAAACGGTAGTTTTGATAATGACATGGGATAAAATGAGGCTAAACATGATTATGCGAACCTATATGAACCTTACCTTGCCTCTTGTGTTCATATTTATGATCTTAGGCCATGTGAGTGACTTAATCATGCCTCTCATGCTATGCATAACCTAGTTTAACTTGCAAGTTTGGATCTTTATGCATGAAATGTTAGCATGAACCTTTAGGAACCACTTTACTTGTGAAACATTGGCTTATGCATGTTTATGAACCCAAACCCCTTATCCTAACATGCAAGTTTGTGGCCAAATCCTTTATGAGATTATGCATGCTCGTGGCCAATCCCCCCTTTTAAGTTGTGCATGTTTATGGCCAAACCCTTTTTGATAATATGCATGTTTGGGGCCGAATTCCCTTGTGACATTTTGTGTGTTTGTGGCCAAAACCCTTTTTATGACACTATGCATGTTCGAGGCCAATTCGTAGTCATAGTATTCCTACTATGTTGACTCGTCTATACTTACGTTGGAAACACGTTTTGGGGTTGGGTTAGACGAGCGTGAATACACATGAGAAACTTAACTTGAAGTTCCATGAAATATGATGTGAAACATGATTTGGGTTAAATGGGTATAACATGACAACATGTAACATTGAATATAGCATGTAAGTTAACATGTAAATATGCATAAAAACATGAGCTTGGGAATTTACCTATTAAGTTAGGTCTACCCTTTGGGAATTTACCTATTAAGTTAGGTCTACCCAAATGCTTGAAAACTTGTAACATGTTTTGGAAACATGATGAACTTAGATAATATGAATGTGGCCAACTCGAGGTTGGGTTGAGTTTGCAACGTAAAACTACCCGGAACCGACCGGCCTAACTAGTAGTTGCAAACAATAGGACCCAATGTGAGAAGTTGGTCATGTCGCGCTTAAGACCCGAGGTTAGACTAGGTTGTGGTGTAAATCTACCCGGACCCGCCCGGCTTAACTAGTAACCACAACAAGGTCTAATGTGAGAGGTTAAGAGTGCATTAATTAAATTAATGCCACATGATAAGGTTAAGTAAATTTGACTAATGACACTTAACCGATATGACACGAATGGGTAGGTTAAGTGGGACCGGGCTTGATTTCCTTAATGACACTTAACCGTGCAAGATGATTAGGAGATGGGGTTAAGTAATTTACACTTAACTAATCCGACTGGGTAATTAGATGAGGTTAAGTAATTAAGACTTAACTAACCTAACCACGGTAATTAGATGGGGTTAAGTAATCCACACTTAACTAATCAAAACACGGTAATTCGATGGGGTTAAGTTAAACACTTAACCAATTTAAACTTGGTAATTCAATAAGGTTAAGTAACCCATACTTAACCAACTTAACTTGGTAATTTAATGGGGTTAAGTTAAACACTTAACTAATTTAACACGATGATTTGATGAGGTTAAGTGACCTATACTTAACCAATCTAACTCGTTAATTTGATGAGGTTAAGTTAATCTATACTTAACCAATCTAACGTGAAAACATGATAAGGCTAAGTCACGAATCACTTGAATACGCTTGACCGATTTGATGACAAGGTCAAGTTAAATTATATAATTAACCAATCTAAAATGATAATTAGACGGGGTTAAGTCTTGGATTCCTTGATATACTTAACCAACTTGACACATGGTTTGTAGGGTTAGGTCTTGGACTTGGGTACTTAGCCAATTTTGACATGGTTTGTAGACGGGCTAAGTTATGGACTTAAATGATACTTAACTCATTAGATAAACCCTAATTCGGAGGATTAGGTAAATAACCATAGTTAACAAGGATTATGGAAATAAGGCTAAGTGGTAAACCTTAGTTAAGGGAAACTAAGTAATAATTCTTAGTCAAGGAAATTTGGACCATTTCTTAGATAGACCAGTAACCCGATACATTAGGTCAACGTTTAAGTATGCGTATAGGAGCAGGCTATCTGATTTAGATAAAGGCTCCAACGAACTGGGTAACGAAGCAGCGGCTTCGGGGAACGTGAGGATATTCTTGGGATCCCTCTGTGAGCTGCCAGGTCATTATACTAGGCTCACGAGAGGTTGAGGTCTGCGGTAGAAGAACCAAGAATATGCCTTGGTTGCTATGCGAGCGACCTAAAGACTGGGGTGAATAGCAGTGAGTCGGCGAATACACAAGGTGCCCGAGATAGCAAGTTCGTCGATCATCTACCATCTTGAGTCAAGCGTGTACGTACGGAAAGGCAGGGAACACCCAACAGACCCTAATTGCTATCTAATTATGGGTGAGGTAGGCCGTAGGATGTGGGCTGGCCGGAGTGTAGTTCTCATGCAAGATTTTCTCTTGTGTTGCCTTTCACTAGTTGAGGGAGGGGTCTCGTGGGACCATAGCCACGTGTAGAAAAGCAGACCTTAGCATCTGCATCGGCAGATAAATCTAAAGCTCCCGACCGAGTCCTGTATTTCTTGGTTTGCCCTGCGACAGGACTCGGATGGCACGATGTGATACATGTGCATACAGTTATAGAAAAACGATTCACGATGAATGCGTGGGAAAAAGGGCGCGGTTGAGGGTTAGCGTAATCCCTAGTGGCCTAGGTGGTTTAACCCAAACCAAAATACGGAAGCGTGCAATAGGTAAGCGTAATCCCTAGTGGTGCTAGGTGGCGTAAGTCTTAGTAGTTCAAACGATGATTCATATGGAAGAGCCTAGCTAGAACAAGGGTGACAGTCCAAACGATTTCAAGGATAATACGACATGAGGAAGCCCGTACGAGGTACGGCAAAGGACTGAACTTATATACAGGGAAAGAAACATATAATTTGAGTAACCTATATATGCGGTATATTAGGTTGACATGGACCATTACACGATTTTGGGCAAGGGACATTCATGGTTAACACATGACGCGGGTAGGGATACTAGTACGAGAGGTGCAGATCAAATATACATGTTAGAACTAGGAAGAATACACATAGTAGATACCGTGGGATGTTAGACGGGGTAGATACCTTGGGATAATGTACTCGATAGAAATCTGACGATGTGATACCTTGACTTATCATAACACCGTAGTTTATCATGATACCTTAGTTTACCTTGCCGCAGTAGTTCAACCGGCTACCCTGGTTTATTTATCTTGTAGTTATCCTTATGTTTACTTTCAGTTTATGCATGTCATGTTACCTTTACCTGTTTTTATACTGGAAGTAGATAGGACTTACTCAGTCTTTTTGACTGACCCGTTTTGTTTCGCCTCTTTTCTTCCGTTCCCCCCCCCCAGGTTTCAGGGAGGAAACAATGCTGTTTAGTTCGGACTTCTTCTGCTTGAAGGTCATCATGGATGGCTTGGACTTCTCTTGGCTATGGCTACTTTACGGTTTTACTTGGGGAATAATTTATTAAAAAGTCTTTATGCTTCTTTACTATTGCAAGACAGGTTTTGATGTACTCTGATGTAAAAGGCTTTAGACCTTATTCTTTCATGTTATGAAAGTTTGATTTTACTTCCGCTATTTATATACGTTCTGTCTTGTGATATTTCTGTGCATGTTTACCAATAATGCCCCTCTAAAGCTAGTGCATTCCTTTGCGAGTGACCCTAGCGGAGGCGGGGTGTTACATTTGGTATCAGAGCAGAAGGTTACCAGACTGGGCAAAAAGTTTTTAAAGACCTCCTGAAAACTATTTGAAAATCGTTTATAAAGAAGCATTTTTTCAAGAAAATTTTCTTTTAAAAGAAAAAGGCTATTCCCCAAAGGCCATTAGCATTATCCTTGTTTCCTTGATTGAATCTCTTTTCCTTTCTTTCCTCCATCTGTAGTCACAGTGGTTTTGACTGCGACTAGTCTTTCTAGCTGCGTAAGTGTTTCCCGTACAATGGAAGTGGTTCTCGAGAGACCGTGGCAGAGTTATGCATGAAAGGATAGTAAGAACAAGGATAAAGGATACGAGCTTAGGGATAAGCAACATGTTGGTATGGCTGAGTCCTAAAAGGAGGGAGAAAGATGAACAATGAAACCCATGACGAGAGGGTACCTTTGGCATAGTGAAACGGGATAGATAGTTAAGTATCATGGGACAAGGACGAGATCATTGGGAGGGCAATAGTATGCTCTCATTTCTAGGGTACCTCAGAAGGAGGGTAACGATCTTGTTAAAGGTTTAGCTTTTCTCCTCTATCATCCTGTCGGGACTTTGTTTTGATCACCGTATCTTTTAAGTCCGCTTCGATAGTTGAGTCTCTGCACCTTAGTACTAGCGTAGTAGAGAATCCCGTTTTTGTCTCAAGTCCTATTGGAAGATCGGTCCATTTATTCATGGTTTGTTTGGATTTGAGAATGTCTATGTCAAGTGTTGAGCTTGGAAATAATGCTTATATTCATAAGTTGTGGATGGATTATAGGGATGAAGTGGTTATCCAGTAAGGGGTGCCACTCTCGGTTTTAGAAGGAGGGTAGTTAGACTCTTGGCTTGCTTTGGTAATACCCTCGAAGCCTCGTGTAACCTTTTGGGTTCTGTCATGGCTAGTTACCTAGAATCCCAGGATGCAGTTGTTGGTAATCCGTTTGAATAGAATTCGCCGCTGAGGCGGATGGTTCGTTTCGATTATGTATGAGTTATGGGAATCACCCTAGTAAGGACTCTTGGCAATTTGGATTGGCATCGGAAAACGAGATCCAGAATTCACTAGTGAATTTTGGAGAGCTGGCTTGAGTACGTAGATATGGATGAGCCAAGTATACTAGGGAAAGAATAGGTGCAAGTGGAACGAGAGGCGACGAGGAAATGAGTTCCAACTCATGTTATGGAAACAGGAAGTAAGAAGCTGCGAAATCGTGAAGTAAAAGGGGCGGTCAAGGCACGATGGAACCAAGCTCAAGGTAATGCGACGCAGGAGACGGAAGACTAAATACGTGCATGATATCTCTTTTGGGAATATATCCTCGACCCCTGTTTTCTGTTGAGCCTGCTTGTAGGCTATCTTTCATGGATATCCTCTCGGTCCTGTTTCTGTTACAAACCCCGTAAGGAGTTTGTTTTGTTTATCTTCTCGATCTTATTTTAGGGAATCTTAGGTAGAACCCTATGGATGTAAACATGTATTTGAAACATGTTATGGTTGATATGGTTGCAAATGATTGCAAGTGGTTGCTCGTGGATGCGCGAATACACGTTAGATACTAGATTGACGCGATCACATTTCATGTTGCATATACACGAGTATTTATACTTGTTTATGGATGAAATTGAATGTGTTACCATGTGGACGTTGCATATGGATGAATGTTTGTGCACGCATATAGTGTATATATATGGCTAGGACTATTTGCATACATGTTGGATTCATGGCACTATACATATTTTTGCATTTGGAAGATTATCCAGGCCTGATCATTAGCATTAGCTAAGGAACATGTACACACACGTTTTGCATATATTCATACAGCATTAGAAATCATCTAAGGACAATGGTTGCTTGTGGATGATGTTTTGAGTAGATGGATGATGGATGGTAGGATATGCTCTTCCTAACTTAGAGATTTCGGGGACGAAATCCTAAAAGGTGGGGAGAATGTAACAACCCGTATTTCAATAACATGTTAAAACGGGAATCAAGGCAGAATTTAATTTTAAATTCCGACTCAAGTGAAACGGGCTATGCCATTGCGTTTGTCTCGGAAAAATACGCGAAATAGAGTCCGAGTTTTCGAGGATCGGAGTCCGTATGACCCGTTAAAGGCCCAAAGAAGATTTTTGGAAATTTGAATTTAGGAAACAGTTTTGGAAATTAGATCTGGGGCTAGGCGGGGAGTTTCCCGCCTAGGCCATGTCGACAGGGCTGTCGACTTGGGCCCAGACCAAGTCGACAGCCCTGTCGACTTGCCTGTCGACAGGGGGTGGCCAGGGCAAGTAGCCTGGCGCACCTGTTTGTCTCACCTGGTCTTGTTCTTGGGCTGGGTCTGGAAGCTTCCGAGATCTGATGGTCCTAATCTATCCTAGGGTTAATCTAAGGGCCTAAAACTATCCTAATCTCTATAAAAAGACCCTAAACCTAACCTAAATCCCTAAAAATCAAACCTAGCAACTAAGTGCTGCCAAAATCAATTTTGATCATGGCCTCCATCTCCAATCCCTAGAGCCTATGCATCCAAATCATGTTCAAATCAAAAGGTGCAAGCTTGCTACACCAAATCAAGGCCAAATCAACATTGCTATGCGAGTTCCATGACGATTCTTCTACAAAGGAGGCACCTTTCTTAGCCAAGATGATTCATGCTCCTTTCCCTAGGCCTAACTATGTAAGTTCTAGCTACTTTTAGATGGAAACGGTAGTTTTGATAATGACATGGGATAAAATGAGGCTAAACATGATTATGCGAACCTATATGAACCTTACCTTGCCTCTTGTGTTCATATTTATGATCTTAGGCCATGTGAGTGACTTAATCATGCCTCTCATGCTATGCATAACCTAGTTTAACTTGCAAGTTTGGATCTTTATGCATGAAATGTTAGCATGAACCTTTACGAAACACTTTACTTGTGAAACATTGGCTTATGCATGTTTATGAACCCAAACCCCTTATGCTAACATGCAAGTTTGTGGCCAAATCCTTTATGAGATTATGCATGCTCGTGGCCAATCCCCCCTTTTAAGTTGTGCATGTTTATGGCCAAACCCTTTTTGATAATATGCATGTTTGGGGCCGAATTCCCTTGTGACATTTTGTGTGTTTGTGGCCAAAACCCTTTTTATGACACTATGCATGTTCGAGGCCAATTCGTAGTCATAGTATTCCTACTATGTTGACTCGTCTATACTTACGTTGGAAACACGTTTTGGGGTTGGGTTAGACGAGCGTGAATACACATGAGAAACTTAACTTGAAGTTCCATGAAATATGATGTGAAACATGATTTGGGTTAAATGGGTATAACATGACAACATGTAACATTGAATATAGCATGTAAGTTAACATGTAAATATGCATAAAAACATGAGCTTGGGAATTTACCTATTAAGTTAGGTCTACCCTTTGGGAATTTACCTATTAAGTTAGGTCTACCCAAATGCTTGAAAACTTGTAACATGTTTTGGAAACATGATGAACTTAGATAATATGAATGTGGCCAACTCTAGGTTGGGTTGAGTTTGCAACGTAAAACTACCCGGAACCGACCGGCCTAACTAGTAGTTGCAAACAATAGGACCCAATGTGAGAAGTTGGCCATGTCGCGCTTAAGACCCGAGGTTAGACTAGGTTGTGGTGTAAATCTACCCGGACCCGCCCGGCTTAACTAGTAACCACAACAAGGTCTAATGTGAGAGGTTAAGAGTGCATTAATTAAATTAATGCCACATGATAAGGTTAAGTAAATTTGACTAATGACACTTAACCGATATGACACGAATGGGTAGGTTAAGTGGGACCGGGCTTGATTTCCTTAATGACACTTAACCGTGCAAGATGATTAGGAGATGGGGTTAAGTAATTTACACTTAACTAATCCGACTGGGTAATTAGATGAGGTAAAGTAATTAAGACTTAACTAACCTAACCACGGTAATTAGATGGGGTTAAGTAATCCACACTTAACTAATCAAAACACGGTAATTCGATGGGGTTAAGTTAAACACTTAACCAATTTAAACTTGGTAATTCAATAAGGTTAAGTAACCCATACTTAACCAACTTAACTTGGTAATTTAATGGGGTTAAGTTAAACACTTAACTAATTTAACACGATGATTTGATGAGGTTAAGTGACCTATACTTAACCAATCTAACTCGTTAATTTGATGAGGTTAAGTTAATCTATACTTAACCAATCTAACGTGAAAACATGATAAGGCTAAGTCACGAATCACTTGAATACGCTTGACCGATTTGATGACAAGGTCAAGTTAAATTATATAATTAACCAATCTAAAATGATAATTAGACGGGGTTAAGTCTTGGATTCCTTGATATACTTAACCAACTTGACACATGGTTTGTAGGGTTAGGTCTTGGACTTGGGTACTTAGCCAATTTTGACATGGTTTGTAGACGGGCTAAGTTATGGACTTAAATGATACTTAACTCATTAGATAAACCCTAATTCGGAGGATTAGGTAAATAACCATAGTTAACAAGGATTATGGAAATAAGGCTAAGTGGTAAACCTTAGTTAAGGGAAACTAAGTAATAATTCTTAGTCAAGGAAATTTGGACCATTTCTTAGATAGACCAGTAACCCGATACATTAGGTCAACGTTTAAGTATGCGTATAGGAGCAGGCTATCTGATTTAGATAAAGGCTCCAACGAACTGGGTAACGAAGCAGCGGCTTCGGGGAACGTGAGGATATTCTTGGGATCCCTCTGTGAGCTGCCAGGTCATTATACTAGGCTCACGAGAGGTTGAGGTCTGCGGTAGAAGAACCAAGAATATGCCTTGGTTGCTATGCGAGCGACCTAAAGACTGGGGTGAATAGCAGTGAGTCGGCGAATACACAAGGTGCCCGAGATAGCAAGTTCGTCGATCATCTACCATCTTGAGTCAAGCGTGTACGTACGGAAAGGCAGGGAACACCCAACAGACCCTAATTGCTATCTAATTATGGGTGAGGTAGGCCGTAGGATGTGGGCTGGCCGGAGTGTAGTTCTCATGCAAGATTTTCTCTTGTGTTGCCTTTCACTAGTTGAGGGAGGGGTCTCGTGGGACCATAGCCACGTGTAGAAAAGCAGACCTTAGCATCTGCATCGGCAGATAAATCTAAAGCTCCCGACCGAGTCCTGTATTTCTTGGTTTGCCCTGCGACAGGACTCGGATGGCACGATGTGATACATGTGCATACAGTTATAGAAAAACGATTCACGATGAATGCGTGGGAAAAAGGGCGCGGTTGAGGGTTAGCGTAATCCCTAGTGGCCTAGGTGGTTTAACCCAAACCAAAATACGGAAGCGTGCAATAGGTAAGCGTAATCCCTAGTGGTGCTAGGTGGCGTAAGTCTTAGTAGTTCAAACGATGATTCATATGGAAGAGCCTAGCTAGAACAAGGGTGACAGTCCAAACGATTTCAAGGATAATACGACATGAGGAAGCCCGTACGAGGTACGGCAAAGGACTGAACTTATATACAGGGAAAGAAACATATGATTTGAGTAACCTATATATGCGGTATATTAGGTTGACATGGACCATTACACGATTTTGGGCAAGGGACATTCATGGTTAACACATGACGCGGGTAGGGATACTAGTACGAGAGGTGCAGATCAAATATACATGTTAGAACTAGGAAGAATACACATAGTAGATACCGTGGGATGTTAGACGGGGTAGATACCTTGGGATAATGTACTCGATAGAAATCTGACGATGTGATACCTTGACTTATCATAACACCGTAGTTTATCATGATACCTTAGTTTACCTTGCCGCAGTAGTTCAACCGGCTACCCTGGTTTATTTATCTTGTAGTTATCCTTATGTTTACTTTCAGTTTATGCATGTCATGTTACCTTTACCTGTTTTTATACTGGAAGTAGATAGGACTTACTCAGTCTTTTTGACTGACCCGTTTTGTTTCGCCTCTTTTCTTCCGTTCCCCCCCCCCCCAGGTTTCAGGGAGGAAACAATGCTGTTTAGTTCGGACTTCTTCTGCTTGAAGGTCATCATGGATGGCTTGGACTTCTCTTGGCTATGGCTACTTTACGGTTTTACTTGGGGAATAATTTATTAAAAAGTCTTTATGCTTCTTTACTATTGCAAGACAGGTTTTGATGTACTCTGATGTAAAAGGCTTTAGACCTTATTCTTTCATGTTATGAAAGTTTGATTTTACTTCCGCTATTTATATACGTTCTGTCTTGTGATATTTCTGTGCATGTTTACCAATAATGCCCCTCTAAAGCTAGTGCATTCCTTTGCGAGTGACCCTAGCGGAGGCGGGGTGTTACATTTGGTATCAGAGCAGAAGGTTACCAGACTGGGCAAAAAGTTTTTAAAGACCTCCTGAAAACTATTTGAAAATCGTTTATAAAGAAGCATTTTTTCAAGAAAATTTTCTTTTAAAAGAAAAAGGCTATTCCCCAAAGGCCATTAGCATTATCCTTGTTTCCTTGATTGAATCTCTTTTCCTTTCTTTCCTCCATCTGTAGTCACAGTGGTTTTGACTGCGACTAGTCTTTCTAGCTGCGTAAGTGTTTCCCGTACAATGGAAGTGGTTCTCGAGAGACCGTGGCAGAGTTATGCATGAAAGGATAGTAAGAACAAGGATAAAGGATACGAGCTTAGGGATAAGCAACATGTTGGTATGGCTGAGTCCTAAAAGGAGGGAGAAAGATGAACAATGAAACCCATGACGAGAGGGTACCTTTGGCATAGTGAAACGGGATAGATAGTTAAGTATCATGGGACAAGGACGAGATCATTGGGAGGGCAATAGTATGCTCTCATTTCTAGGGTACCTCAGAAGGAGGGTAACGATCTTGTTAAAGGTTTAGCTTTTCTCCTCTATCATCCTGTCGGGACTTTGTTTTGATCACCGTATCTTTTAAGTCCGCTTCGATAGTTGAGTCTCTGCACCTTAGTACTAGCGTAGTAGAGAATCCCGTTTTTGTCTCAAGTCCTATTGGAAGATCGGTCCATTTATTCATGGTTTGTTTGGATTTGAGAATGTCTATGTCAAGTGTTGAGCTTGGAAATAATGCTTATATTCATAAGTTGTGGATGGATTATAGGGATGAAGTGGTTATCCAGTAAGGGGTGCCACTCTCGGTTTTAGAAGGAGGGTAGTTAGACTCTTGGCTTGCTTTGGTAATACCCTCGAAGCCTCGTGTAACCTTTTGGGTTCTGTCATGGCTAGTTACCTAGAATCCCAGGATGCAGTTGTTGGTAATCCGTTTGAATAGAATTCGCCGCTGAGGCGGATGGTTCGTTTCGATTATGTATGAGTTATGGGAATCACCCTAGTAAGGACTCTTGGCAATTTGGATTGGCATCGGAAAACGAGATCCAGAATTCACTAGTGAATTTTGGAGAGCTGGCTTGAGTACGTAGATATGGATGAGCCAAGTATACTAGGGAAAGAATAGGTGCAAGTGGAACGAGAGGCGACGAGGAAATGAGTTCCAACTCATGTTATGGAAACAGGAAGTAAGAAGCTGCGAAATCGTGAAGTAAAAGGGGCGGTCAAGGCACGATGGAACCAAGCTCAAGGTAATGCGACGCAGGAGACGGAAGACTAAATACGTGCATGATATCTCTTTTGGGAATATATCCTCGACCCCTGTTTTCTGTTGAGCCTGCTTGTAGGCTATCTTTCATGGATATCCTCTCGGTCCTGTTTCTGTTACAAACCCCGTAAGGAGTTTGTTTTGTTTATCTTCTCGATCTTATTTTAGGGAATCTTAGGTAGAACCCTATGGATGTAAACATGTATTTGAAACATGTTATGGTTGATATGGTTGCAAATGATTGCAAGTGGTTGCTCGTGGATGCGCGAATACACGTTAGATACTAGATTGACGCGATCACATTTCATGTTGCATATACACGAGTATTTATACTTGTTTATGGATGAAATTGAATGTGTTACCATGTGGACGTTGCATATGGATGAATGTTTGTGCACGCATATAGTGTATATATATGGCTAGGACTATTTGCATACATGTTGGATTCATGGCACTATACATATTTTTGCATTAGGAAGATTATCCAGGCCTGATCATTAGCATTAGCTAAGGAACATGTACACACACGTTTTGCATATATTCATACAGCATTAGAAATCATCTAAGGACAATGGTTGCTTGTGGATGATGTTTTGAGTAGATGGATGATGGATGGTAGGATATGCTCTTCCTAACTTAGAGATTTCGGGGACGAAATCCTAAAAGGTGGGGAGAATGTAACAACCCGTATTTCAATAACATGTTAAAACGAGAATCAAGGCAGAATTTAATTTTAAATTCTGACTCAAGTGAAACGGGCTTTGCCATTGCGTTTGTCTGGGAAAAATACGCGAAATAGAGTCCGAGTTTTCGAGGATCGGAGTCCGTATGACCCGTTAAAGGCCCAAAGAAGATTTTTGGAAATTTGAATTTAGGAAACAGTTTTGGAAATCAGATCTGGGGCTAGGCGGGGAGTTTCCCGCCTAGGCCATGTCGACAGGGCTGTCGACTTGGGCCCAGACCAAGTCGACAGCCCTGTCGACTTGCCTGTCGACAGGGGGTGGCCAGGGCAAGTAGCCTGGCGCACCTGTTTGTCTCACCTGGTCTTGTTCTTGGGCTGGGTCTGGAAGCTTCCGAGATCTGATGGTCCTAATCTATCCTAGGGTTAATCTAAGGGCCTAAAACTATCCTAATCTCTATAAAAAGACCCTAAACCTAACCTAAATCCCTAAAAATCAAACCTAGCAACTAAGTGCTGCCAAAATCAATTTTGATCATGGCCTCCATCTCCAATCCCTAGAGCCTATGCATCCAAATCATGTTCAAATCAAAAGGTGCAAGCTTGCTACACCAAATCAAGGCCAAATCAACATTGCTATGCGAGTTCCATGACGATTCTTCTACAAAGGAGGCACCTTTCTTAGCCAAGATGATTCATGCTCCTTTCCCTAGGCCTAACTATGTAAGTTCTAGCTACTTTTAGATGGAAACGGTAGTTTTGATAATGACATGGGATAAAATGAGGCTAAACATGATTATGCGAACCTATATGAACCTTACCTTGCCTCTTGTGTTCATATTTATGATCTTAGGCCATGTGAGTGACTTAATCATGCCTCTCATGCTATGCATAACCTAGTTTAACTTGCAAGTTTGGATCTTTATGCATGAAATGTTAGCATGAACCTTTAGGAACCACTTTACTTGTGAAACATTGGCTTATGCATGTTTATGAACCCAAACCCCTTATGCTAACATGCAAGTTTGTGGCCAAATCCTTTATGAGATTATGCATGCTCGTGGCCAATCCCCCCTTTTAAGTTGTGCATGTTTATGGCCAAACCCTTTTTGATAATATGCATGTTTGGGGCCGAATTCCCTTGTGACATTTTGTGTGTTTGTGGCCAAAACCCTTTTTATGACACTATGCATGTTCGAGGCCAATTCGTAGTCATAGTATTCCTACTATGTTGACTCGTCTATACTTACGTTGGAAACACGTTTTGGGGTTGGGTTAGACGAGCGTGAATACACATGAGAAACTTAACTTGAAGTTCCATGAAATATGATGTGAAACATGATTTGGGTTAAATGGGTATAACATGACAACATGTAACATTGAATATAGCATGTAAGTTAACATGTAAATATGCATAAAAACATGAGCTTGGGAATTTACCTATTAAGTTAGGTCTACCCTTTGGGAATTTACCTATTAAGTTAGGTCTACCCAAATGCTTGAAAACTTGTAACATGTTTTGGAAACATGATGAACTTAGATAATATGAATGTGGCCAACTCGAGGTTGGGTTGAGTTTGCAACGTAAAACTACCCGGAACCGACCGGCCTAACTAGTAGTTGCAAACAATAGGACCCAATGTGAGAAGTTGGTCATGTCGCGCTTAAGACCCGAGGTTAGACTAGGTTGTGGTGTAAATCTACCCGGACCCGCCCGGCTTAACTAGTAACCACAACAAGGTCTAATGTGAGAGGTTAAGAGTGCATTAATTAAATTAATGCCACATGATAAGGTTAAGTAAATTTGACTAATGACACTTAACCGATATGACACGAATGGGTAGGTTAAGTGGGACCGGGCTTGATTTCCTTAATGACACTTAACCGTGCAAGATGATTAGGAGATGGGGTTAAGTAATTTACACTTAACTAATCCGACTGGGTAATTAGATGAGGTTAAGTAATTAAGACTTAACTAACCTAACCACGGTAATTAGATGGGGTTAAGTAATCCACACTTAACTAATCAAAACACGGTAATTCGACGGGGTTAAGTTAAACACTTAACCAATTTAAACTTGGTAATTCAATAAGGTTAAGTAACCCATACTTAACCAACTTAACTTGGTAATTTAATGGGGTTAAGTTAAACACTTAACTAATTTAACACGATGATTTGATGAGGTTAAGTGACCTATACTTAACCAATCTAACTCGTTAATTTGATGAGGTTAAGTTAATCTATACTTAACCAATCTAACGTGAAAACATGATAAGGCTAAGTCACGAATCACTTGAATACGCTTGACCGATTTGATGACAAGGTCAAGTTAAATTATATAATTAACCAATCTAAAATGATAATTAGACGGGGTTAAGTCTTGGATTCCTTGATATACTTAACCAACTTGACACATGGTTTGTAGGGTTAGGTCTTGGACTTGGGTACTTAGCCAATTTTGACATGGTTTGTAGACGGGCTAAGTTATGGACTTAAATGATACTTAACTCATTAGATAAACCCTAATTCGGAGGATTAGGTAAATAACCATAGTTAACAAGGATTATGGAAATAAGGCTAAGTGGTAAACCTTAGTTAAGGGAAACTAAGTAATAATTCTTAGTCAAGGAAATTTGGACCATTTCTTAGATAGACCAGTAACCCGATACATTAGGTCAACGTTTAAGTATGCGTATAGGAGCAGGCTATCTGATTTAGATAAAGGCTCCAACGAACTGGGTAACGAAGCAGCGGCTTCGGGGAACATGAGGATATTCTTGGGATCCCTCTGTGAGCTGCCAGGTCATTATACTAGGCTCACGAGAGGTTGAGGTCTGCGGTAGAAGAACCAAGAATATGCCTTGGTTGCTATGCGAGCGACCTAAAGACTGGGGTGAATAGCAGTGAGTCGGCGAATACACAAGGTGCCCGAGATAGCAAGTTCGTCGATCATCTACCATCTTGAGTCAAGCGTGTACGTACGGAAAGGCAGGGAACACCCAACAGACCATAATTGCTATCTAATTATGGGTGAGGTAGGCCGTAGGATGTGGGCTGGCCGGAGTGTAGTTCTCATGCAAGATTTTCTCTTGTGTTGCCTTTCACTAGTTGAGGGAGGGGTCTCGTGGGACCATAGCCACGTGTAGAAAAGCAGACCTTAGCATCTGCATTGGCAGATAAATCTAAAGCTCCCGACCGAGTCCTGTATTTCTTGGTTTGCCCTGCGACAGGACTCGGATGGCACGATGTGATACATGTGCATACAGTTATAGAAAAACGATTCACGATGAATGCGGGGGAAAAAGGGCGCGGTTGAGGGTTAGCGTAATCCTTAGTGGCCTAGGTGGTTTAACCCAAACCAAAATACGGAAGCGTGCAATAGGTAAGCGTAATCCCTAGTGGTGCTAGGTGGCGTAAGTTTTAGTAGTTCAAACGATGATTCATATGGAAGAGCCTAGCTAGAACAAGGGTGACAGTCCAAACGATTTCAAGGATAATACGACATGAGGAAGCTCGTACGAGGTACGGCAAAGGACTGAACTTATATACAGGGAAAGAAACATATGATTTGAGTAACCTATATATGCGGTATATTGGGTTGACATGGACCATTACACGATTTTGGGCAAGGGACATTCATGGTTAACACATGACGCGGGTAGGGATACTAGTACGAGAGGTGCAGAGCAAATATACATGTTAGAACTAGGAAGAATACACATAGTAGATACCGTGGGATGTTAGACGGGGTAGATACCTTGGGATAATGTACTCGATAGAAATCTGACGATGTGATACCTTGACTTATCATAACACCGTAGTTTATCATGATACCTTAGTTTACCTTGTCGCAGTAGTTCAACCGGCTACCCTGGTTTATCTATCTTGTAGTTATCCTTATGTTTACTTTCAGTTTATGCATGTCATGTTACCTTTACCTGTTTTTATACTGGAAGTAGATAGGACTTACTCAGTCTTTTTGACTGACCCGTTTTGTTTCGCCTCTTTTCTTCCGTTTCCCCCCCCCCCAAGGTTTCAGGGAGGAAACAATGTTGTTAAGTTCGGACTTCTTCTGCTTGAAGGTCATCATGGATGGCTTGGACTTCTCTTGGCTATGGCTACTTTACGGTTTTACTTGGGGAATAATTTATTAAAAAGTCTTTATGCTTCTTTACTATTGCAAGACAGGTTTTGATGTACTCTGATGTAAAAGGCTTTAGACCTTATTCTTTCATGTTATGAAAGTTTGATTTTACTTCCGCTATTTATATACGTTCTGTCTTGTGATATTTCTGTGCATGTTTACCAATAATGCCCCTCTAAAGCTAGTGCATTCCTTTGCGAGTGACCCTAGCGGAGGCGGGGTGTTACAGTTTCGGCAGGAAAGTGGGTGTTCGTCGGAGCCTACAGGACAGTAGGGCAGAACTGGGTGGGTTGAGGATGTCTCGGCGGAACTTGGCGGGAGGGGTTGACCGATGGTGAGGCGTTTGGTGCTGCCGTATGGGGAGGTGTTGGCTCGGACCAGCTGGCGTCGGGCGAAGTGAGAGGGGTCAGGCGAGGGTGGTGCTGATGGGAGGAGGGGCATGGTGTAGTGAGGAGCTCGGTTGCGCTAGTGGAGCACAAAGGGAGAAAGAGGTTATGAGGATGGTAAAGAAGAGATGGGATAGGAACATAAGAAGAAGCAGGAGAGTATATAAAAGAAAGGGTAGGAGTAGTTAAAGAATGGGAACGACTGTAAGGCAAAAAGAAATAATATAAAACTGGGTAGCCATGGTAACCAAGTATATACAAGGGATGCTATGTTAAATCTCCTCGAAAGCAATGCGTCTGGGAGAACTTGAGTTTGAACGAACATTGGAACCGAAGAGGGTTTATTTATTTATATTTATATGTATATAAAACCAGAAAGGCACCAAACGCGGTTGATTCCATGCTTTTGAACGATAAGGACAACAAGAGATGGTTTCGAGGCATGGGTATGAGTGCAATTCTTCTGTACTCAACTTGGGTGTTCTCATGTGCCCGATAAATCACATCCACATATCAACTATAGATCTTATTAATAATCAAATAAACAGGTCCCACAATCCACTCAAAACCATTAGATTTTGTGCAAATCAATGGCTAGATCGATTTGGCACATGGGAACACCCAATTTGGGTATAGAGCAATTCATCCCCATGGGTATAGCGTGGAGGAGGTACTGTAATTTGGGATGAAAGTATACAAGGACGCAGTAGTTTACATATATATATATATATATATATATATATATATATATATATATACACACAAAAAGCTGGATGGATCATTTTCATTGAAATGAGCGTTGGTTTTTGAAATGAGAAAAAAAGAACCGCAACAAACTTTGAGTTGAAACAAATATTTGGAAAGAAAAAAAAATTCAAATAGCAAATGGACGGCGTTAAAATGAAAGAAAAAGAAAGAACGGTTTGCAATGTAAAGGGAAACGAGATGGATTGAAAAATAAAGCTAACGGGTTTGGAAAAGGAAGAAAATGGAATGTTGTGTGCATGCATGGTATGGCAAAAGAAGGACACGCATGGTATTGAAGTCAATAGGAAATATGTTCCTTCGAATAAATAAATAAAAGAATGGATGGTTTACACGCATGGTTGTATGGAACAAAAATGGACAATGCATGTCTTACATAACATGTACTATGCCTAAGAAATAAACAAAAAAAAAATTTAAATGAGTGGTTTAACAAAATAAAAAGATGGGTTTTGCAGACCCAAAATGCCTAGAAAAATATACATGATCCAAATAGGAACACGTCGAACTCGAATGACTTTATTTCAAAAATGAACTGCGCAAGCCTTTACACAATTTCAACGCGAATCGAATACCAATACTGACAAATGAATATATTTTGGTAATCAGCGCGACGAGACGGACACAATCGTATATAATTTGCAGTGTCTGCATGCTCCGTTAAAAAACGCGTTACGGACTCCTTTAACGTCGAAATGCGGATGAGAAACGGATATCAAAACGTCCGATTTTCGCGAAACGAATTTCGCTGTTAGATTACTGATAATGAATAGAATATTTTTTGTGTTTGTCCGAACTGGTTTCGAAGAGATTTTAAAATCGCTAAAATTTGAACTGTTATGTGCAACACGCACTGAAAATATAGCGACCGACTACATTCAAATTTTCCGACGAAATTTTTACAGCTGGTACATTTCACTATACGTATTTCGAATATCGAATTCCCATTATGAAAAACCATAGAATATATTATTTGATTTTTATTAATAAAAACACGATTTAAATCGAAATTTAATTCGTTAAAAATAGCGGGTTGTTACAATCACCCACACTTAAAACTTTTTGTCCCCGAAAAGGAACAAAGCACGGTAGTAAGTACATATATATACTTGCCGCAAAGTAATTTACAAAAACAAAACAAAACTTGTATGTTTCGAATTTTAAAGTCTCCCCAAAAAAAATTCTAATGCCCGAAGTCACAAAAAAAATTCGGCAGCGCCTCCTTTGTTCGGAGGGACTTTGGCAATATGCCAGTAGAGATGAAAACATATGCATCGGCTCACATGACCGGATAACACAATATATCAATTATATACACATCTTATTTATTATTTTTTCGTAGGCATATCATTTTATTTATTTATATATAAGCGAGTTCGCTTATGTATGCAAGTAAAAGCAGGATATTATGCGCATGCAAGCTCTACAACGAAGTAATGATCTCCACACCTACTGAATTCTCAAAACTGGATGAGAATTTAGTATATATATAACGATAGAGTAACATACATAGTATACATGACATATAACACTATATTTAATTTCAAAATCAATATATCAAATTGGGACAGCAGCAAAATTTAAGTTTTTTTTCAACTATTATTGAACATTTCTAATTTTTCAATTACGTTGGTTTTATCATTTCAAGTTCTAACCCACCCAAATTTATTCGATCTAATATATATAATCACTTTTGTAATGTTCATGGTACATTTATTTTCCATTCAATTTCATTTACGTACTAGTGACCCTTTAATTTACATAATCTATTTACATTTAATTGACTTGTATGCAATTTAATCACTTTAAGTTTACCTAAATTAATTTCGTTGACTTTGAATTGATTTCATTTCAATTGTTATATTCAATTGGTTGCATGCGGTTATTCCTGTTTAATAAATTCACATTCTATAGATTCCATTTGTTAGAAATTCAATTATTCGCAATTATCCAGTTTCATATTTATCTGTTAATGTTTCATTTTCCTTTATACATAACTAACCAAATTTTGTAATTTATTGTTAATTCTCATTATTTCACAACTTATAGACTTTAGTTCCTTTGTTATTCACGTTACTTTATAAATTTACTACTATGAAATGACTTGTTACATAATTTCTTAATGTTATACATTACTTAAGACTCGTTTCATTTTTGACCCAATTCTATTCAAGTTTACAATTATCTCATAAGGTTACAATTTTAGTTATTACCAATCCTTTGCAAATTTCATTATATTTTACAATAATATACAAAGATATGGTTCGATTTAAAAAAAAATCTTTCTCGTAAGTTGTTATTGTATATGACTGTATATGCTAAAATTCTATTGTCCTTTTGTTAATATTCCCTTTTTATTTTATTAATCGTTTTTAGAATATTAACAAATATTATAACAACTTGACTCCTATTTATAACATTTCCATGATTCAAAATCCATTTGAAGCATTTTCATTACTTAAGTTACATTTGTATTTCCATCACATACTCATGTATATTTAATTTTTTTTTTAAGTTATATATATGTTATCAATGCAATTTAGTATTACAAAGATTCTTTTATCACTATTAACAGTAAGAATGTTCCAAAATTTAAATATGTTCACTTTAAGTTAAGTTATCGGATGCCACTAAGTATTTTATACTTTAATCTGATTCAATTTAATCAAATAAGAACAATCAACAAGTTCAATTTGGTTTTAATTCATATTATCTTCTTCTTCTTTTTCTTCGAGAGTTACTATTTGGATTCATGTTTCTTTTAAACATTACATTTAGTTTCTTATTTCATATATTTAAAAGTTAAGCTATCCAAGTTTATACAAAGACTTCAGAATTTTGAATACCAAGTTCCTTTCAAATCATTTTGAAATGCTATATACCATATATATTTTGTATAACAAAACATACTTAAGATTTTAATTTAGAATTATTTACAAACAATATGTAGCAAAGCTACAAAGGGTTCTCTCCCCCGCTTAGAGACTCGAAAATGAAAGTCGGTGATGTGGCCACACTCATCGAAATTTATCTTCCAGCGACCGAAGTGGAGTACTGAACCAATTTCACTTTAAAATTACTTTTAAAATGAAATATATGGAAAATACTTATAAATACTACCACCATATTTTTGAAAGTCTCGAAAATCATTTAAAACCAATTTGATTTAAATATCTAAAATTCTCCATTAACAATTTATTTTATTTATACTTTCTCATTAATTATAAATCAAATATAAAATTCGATTTCTTATTGTAATCGATAGGTTAAAAAATATTGATTACTGAACCACTTAACTATCTGAATTTCAAAGTATATCCTTTGCATACAAAATATATAATCGAAAACTATATTATGTCAAAATAGCTTATTCAAGTGTTTTAGAACTCCTGTCGATAACGTTGTCCAAATGCATCGACCAGAGCTCCAAACTCAAACTCAACAAACCAAACAACACAATACAAAACCATTTTATATCAAAATACAAGTACGCTCTCTCGTATGTATATACACTCAGAACTCATTCTAGGGTATTACTAACCCTATCTCTAATGAGTAAATCCCAATAGAGCCAAGGTTTACCGCTAAACCATAAGCTCTGATACCAACTGTAACGACCTGGGAATTCGTACCTTTTGAATCGACAATAATCCACACATGTCTAACTTAAAACCGTATGTATTTACAGATTGTTAAATGATGATCCACATCTTTAACCATTATAGTCAAAAAGATAGATAACCAAGGGAATTAATTTTAGAATTAGAAAGAAAGAAGAAAACAAGCACAGAATCTCGCAACGGAATGAACAAAATATAATAATCAAATAACAGTTCATGAAGCTGTTTAAAATAAACATTTGATCATTTTACAACATTTATCAGAGTTATACAATTTATATACATAACTGATAATACAGAGTAATGCAACAGACTAGTAGTGGAATACAATAGTAATAATAGTATACCGTCTTCGTCTTCATCCTTCAGAAGATAACCTTTGGAACAGGAATGCTCAAGTCTGACCCGAGCGTAATAGCGTGAAAATAAAACAAGCTCGGATCAGGCAAAAATATTCTCATCTAAGTCAAATCGACATCATATGAATATGCACACAAATAACTCAAGAGATGTTACGGGAATTTCCATCTCCTAAGGATCCGTCAAACTAGATACTACATAATAATATTTCGCCATTATAATAGTGTCTATCACAAATACTTTTCAGAAAAATAGTGTAAGCGGGGTCACATTGATTACCCTAACACAGTTTACAAGCACATGGTTTATGCAGGTCCTGTAACACAACCAGTAGAACGTCGGTAGCCAGTGAGTCCCCTATAGACCTATGCCAATATCAAAATCATAGTTGTCTCGCATAAGGATAAACGTATGACAAGGCACTTGAGGCAATACCCAAGGTAGTATGCTACCAGTTTGCCTGATCCAAACTGGTGGTTACCCCTAACGGCCCACCGTAAACATCCGCCCCATATCAAATCAAAGGAAAACACATTCCATCAAGGGTGCGCACCAACAAAAACAGTTGTTAAAGTGGTTCCAACATTGACAGAGAGTATGTCAATAAGAGATTCCGGTCTCTTTAACAACCAAACGTCATGTTACACACCGATTGGTACTTTTATATTTCAAAAGTGAATCGTTATGATATCAAAATATCATATTAGCCTAAACCAATTTCACTTTAAAATATCATATTATTTTAATCATAATAATATTTACTTTCCAAATTCATATTCACTTTGCAATAATTGGCTATAACTTCAATTAACCACATTTCATTCGAATTATTTGATTTACTTCAAAAATAGTTTTGAATTCATTTCTGATTTTAACATCGAAATGATCATATTTACTTTTAAATCAAAGATTTAAATGTAAAAACTTTTCACTTCTAAAACAGTTTGTAAGTTTGAAATAGGTTTGGGGTTTAAATAAATTTTTGATTAGTTGTAAATAATTTTGGGAGATTTGGAATAGCTTAGAAATCAAAACAGTTTGAGTGTTGGAAATGGTTTTATGCATATTAAAATATTTTATAAAATAAACTACTTATATATATATATATAGAAAGAATAGGTTTTTGAAAAACAGTTTATGTAAAGCACTCTATATATCAAAGGAATAAATTTCATAAAATAGTTTATATATAAATTTGTTTATATAGAAATAATGTCAAATCAACTGTTTCTTTCTATTTTCAATAAATTTGAACCTAAGTTCAAAACTCAAAACAACCCAAATCGATTTCCAATATCCAGTCCAAATTGATTCCCAAAATCAAGTTTATTTGAGAACAATCCATTTTAAAGGATAACTTCCAATTTCAAAATATTATTTGAATCTATTCGATTCAAATCAAATTCGAGTTCAAGTTCATAATATTTATTTAAGCCATTTAATTCGAACTTAATTTCAAAGTTTAAATAAGGATTTAAACCTTTGAAATAATTCAATTTCAACATTTCAATATAATTCAATTTGGAATGATTACAATTCATAACCAATTTTAGTTCAAATTTCAATTAAACAAATTAGTTCTTTTCAATTTGAATTCAATTTCAAAGTTTAAATAAAGATTCAAACCTTTGAAATAATTCAATTTCAACATTTTAATATAATTCAATTTATATAATTTCAATTTATTTTCTTTACATAGAATCACTTATTTAAATCGGTTTCACAAATTCTAAAATTTATAGATTTAACCAATTTGGTGTCCGTATAATAATTCTCTCTATCCTATGGCCAAGTGATTCAAATTTTAAATTTTAATTTCAGGGAATTGATATATATCATTTCAATCCAAAGGTCAAATGTCATAGGTATATATCATTTCAACATATTTCTTAATTTATTCGAAATGACAGTTTATGATGACGCCCGTAACATCCAAGGTGATAACACTGATATAAAAATATAGACAGCATCAGTACAGTTCAATATATCCATAAATAAACACCCATCACAACCATCATCCAAAACAGTTCAATTTGCAATAATTAACTGATTATATATGTCGGGGTTTAACTAGCAATTCAATTCAAAAATAAACTAACTGTCAGTTCAATTTCTAACAGTTTAAATTTTGATGTCCATTTAAAATAGAAACCAACAACAAATAATCACATATTTCAATTTCACAAAAATGTGAATATTTTTGCAAGTGTGAGAAAACTCACCTTTCGTGACATAGAGAAGGAGACGACAAATGGATGAACACTGAATGAGACAACCACGACACGGAAAGGATTCAACTCGAAAATCACTCATTATATAATTATTTATTAGAGGAGGTTGGGAAATTTTCCAATGGATCGGTTATTGGGTTTCGGGACGGTACGACAATTGGTTCTGGGACGGTTCCGAACTCAACGCCAAACTCCACACTAGAATTAGACACAACACTTTAAAAATAAATAAATAAATAATACTTATATAATTTTTAAAACACACACACCATACCATACGTCAAAACCCAATATATGTTATAAGTGGTATAAACATACCAAAGCTATTATATATATATATATACACCTCTCCATTTATAACCATCAACAGGTATATATAACTCACACAAAACTAGTATAAATTATAATTTGTATAGACACTTCAACACCTAAGCACACTCATATTTTAACACAAAATGATAACACACACATAACACTAAAATTATCACTAAGCTCATGCACACATATCCATCAACGTTTTAAAATACAGTCACATGCACACAACAAACTTTTTTATGGATGAAAATCACTCACCCATAGTAAAGCAACTTGACAGCACAGCTATATATATAAGTATAAAAAAATACACACAACATATAATAATACTTATGCAGAAACCCACACTCTATATAATATATTATATACACACACATTAATACAAAATACACAAACACGCTTACCCACACCACTCTCACATATACGCAAGCTGCAGGGTAAGAAGTGGTAACGTGGGTACGACAAGGAAGACAGCGGGACAGGGCGGCTTTGGTTCGAGCGTGGTTCAAGGAAGGATGGGCAGCAGGTGGACGCGGGCTTTGGTGCTGATTTGAGGCGTAGTTGGAGTGGTTCAAGGCAGAGGGGAGTCGAGCATGGCAGCGCGGTCGGTGGTCTTGGGTTCGGCAGGAAAGTGGGTGTTCGTCGGATCCTACAGGACAGTAGGGCAGAACAGGGTGGGCTGAGGATGTCTCGGCGGAGCTTGGCGGGGGGGCGGGGGGGGGGGGGGGGTTGACCGATGGTGAGGCGTTTGGTGCTGCCGTATGGGGAGGAGTTGGCTTGGACCAGCTGGCGTCGGGCGAAGTGAGAGGGGTCAGGCGAGGGTGGTGCTGATGGGAGGAGGGGCACGGTGTAGTGAGGAGCTCGGTTACGCTAGTGGGGCACAAAGGGATAAAGAGGTTATGAGGATGGTAAAGAAGAGATGGGATGGGAACATAAGAAGAAGCAGGAGAGTATATAAATGAAAGGGTAGGAGTAGTTAAAGAATGGGAACGACAGTAAGGTAAAAAGAAATAATATAAAACTGGGTAGCCATGGTAACCAAGTATATACAAGGGATGCTATATTAAATCTCCTCGAAAGCAATGTTCTAGGAGAACCCGAGTTTGAACGAACATTGGGAACCGAAGAGGGTTTATTTATTTATATTTGTATGTATATAAAACCAGAAAGGCACCAAACGCGGTTGATTCCATGCTTTTGAACGATAAGGACAACAAGAGATGGTTTGAGGCATGGGTATGCATGCAATTCTTCTGTATCCAACTTGTGTGTTCCCATGTGCCTGATAAATCACATCCACACATCAACTACAGATCTTATTAATAATCAAATAAACAGGTCCCACAATCCACTCAAAACCATTAGATTTTGTGCAAATCAATGACTAAGATCGATTTGGCACATGGGAACACCCAATAGCATGGAGGAGATACTGTCATTTGGGATGAAAGTATACAAAGATGCAGTAATTTTTATATATATATATATATATATACACACACACAAAAAGCTGGATGGATCATTATCATTGAAATGAGCGTTGGCTTTTGAAAATGAGAAAAAAAAGAACAGCAACAAACTTTGAGTTGAAACAAATGTTTGGAAAGAAAAAAAATTCAAATAGCAAATGGACGCGTTAAAATGAAAGAAAAAGAAAGAACGGTTTGCAATGTAAAAGGAAACGAGATGGATTGCAAAATAAAGCTAATGGGTTTGGAAAAAGAAGAAAATGGAATGTTGCGTGAGTGCATGGTATGGCAAAAGTTTGACACGCATGGTATTGAAGTCAATAGGAAATATGTCCCTTGGAATAAATAAATAAAAGAATGGATGGTTTACACGCATGGTTGTATGGAACAAAAATGGACAATGCATGTCTTATATAACATGTACTATGCCTTAGAAATAAACAAAAAAAAAAATTAAATGAGTGGTTTAACAAAATAAAAAGATGGGTTTTGCAGACCCAAAATGCCTAGAAAAATATACAGGATCCAAATAGGGACACGTCGAACTCAAATGACTTTATTTCAAAAATGAACCGTGCAAGCCTTTTCACAATTTCAGCGCGAACCGAACACCAATACTAACAAATGAATATATTTTGGTAATCAGCGCGATGAGACGGACACAACGGTTTATAATTTGCAGTGTTTGCATGCTCCGTTCAAAAAGCGTTACGGACCCCTTTAACATAGAAATGCGGATGAAAAGCGTTAGATTACTGATAACAAATAGATAGTGTTGTCTGAACTGGTTTCGAAGGATTTTAAAATTGCTAAAATTTGAACTGTTATATGCAACGCGCACTGAAAATAGCGCGACCGACTACATTCAAATTTTCCGACGAAATTTTCACAGCTGCTACATTTCACTGTACGTATTTCGAATATCGAATTCCCATAATGAAAAACCATATAATATATTGTTTGTTTTTTTAAAAATAAAAACACGATTTAAATCGAAATTTAATTCGTTAAAAATAGCGGGTTGTTACATTAGTTATGCATTTGTTTGTTTTAAAGTTTAATTTGGTTTATGCAAGTCTTAATCATCGTTAAACACTATTCACCCCCTCTAGTGTTAAATCATCCTTAAAATCAATTATCTGCATCCTCCTTTTAGTTACATGATATGTTATCTCTAAATCGAAGTAGTTGGAAGTCTAGGATTAAGAAATTTCAAAGACTTAAGGGATGCTTTAATTTAAATATCGATGTGCTAGATATATTATAGCCAAATATATCAAAACGAGATTTTTTTTTAGGAGTACGCTAATAGAAAATCATTTTTTTCATATGGAAAAACATCTTAAATTGCAGAAAGATAGGATCTTGATTAATTGAAAAAAAATCAAATATGGAAAAAATTTGCTAGCCTTTGGTTGAGCATTGGATTTTTGGCAATTCATTAATCAGTTATTAGGTTAGAATATTTTATATCTTCTTGTAATAAAGTGGATATCATAGTTCAAAATTCGTTTTGGAACACTCCAATACATCTAGCTGCCTCCATCTTCAGCCCATCAATTAATGAAGTAGTTATTGACACGGGTCTCAAAGAAGACTGTTGGGTCTAGAAATTTTCTTTTAAAACACTAGGAATTATACCAAAGGTAATAAGGTTGATTGGTATAGTGTTAGATGGAACAAAGATAATTGTCCATAAATAGCTGTATGTTCTTACTTAGAGGTTGTAAACTAACTTCGTGCAAAATGAACATGCTTAAAATGGAATAAATAAGGAAGCACTACATTTTTCTTGTGTAAATCAAATAAAGAGAGCATTAGTGATTTATTTTTTGAATGTACTTACTCAATGCATATTGGTTTTTTGCTAAAAACAAATAAAGGATCGACTAGAAAGACTAATGCAAAACATTAGAGAAAGAATTTAGTAAATCCAAAAAAGGCATTCAAAGACAACAAATCTCAATTCAATAAATCATATATAATTCTTAGTATGGTAATTTACTTCGTTTGGAAAGAGAGAAATAAATGTTTCATAATGGAGCAGAAAATTGTTGTTGTATCTAACTTTGGAAAACTATTAATGTAGAATTATGTATCTATTTTCAAAATCGAAAAAAAATTCTAGAGACGTAATCAAGTCAAAGTAAAGCTGTGATTTGAAAACTCGAAGAAAGGGTTGAATACTACTTACATAGTGAGATAACCTCATCTGAGATTCCCCGTTGGAAGAAACATTATCTTCTCTTTTTATACTATGGTTTTAGAGCTAAGGGAGTTAGTCTTAATAACAAAATCTTCACATCTATCTCCTTTTCTTAGGAAAGCAAGCTAATCTCCAATCCAAATACTATATCTATAAAGGAATTAAAAATAATTTGTTTAGTTCTAAGGTTAATTTTAGGAACATTTTGGCACAGGTCCAGTTTAAGTTTCAAAGTACAAAAAACTCCATGTCTCAGAACTTTATAATTTTGGATCCTGTTTTTTGAAAATAATTCAAAAAACAACAAAAATCAACGTAAAAATTTACTAAGCTTTGAAATTTAATTCAACACATAATCATCTTCATATTTATGTGACAAAAGCAATAAAAAAGCTTAAAAAATAAAAATTGTTCACTGTCTTACAAAACCTACAATTTTTCGAAAAATTGCAGATATCGCAACAACTTTATCAAAATATTAACGATTTTTTATACAAATTTTCGTGATTTCCTTCAAACGCTCAGATCAATGTTGCACTTATTTAAACAACACATTATTGCAGCAAATTCATCAAAAAATGATGAAAACTGCATAAAAATAAAAAACAGTTCAGTTCCAATAAAAATATAGAAAAAGAAGCCATTATTTCCAAAAATTGCAGATATGACTGTAATTTTTCACATAATAACACGTATTTGCAATGAATTGTAAAAAATTGCAGATATATCAACAATTATTTAGAATACATGCAGAAATTACTACAGTTTTTTTCTTTTTAATATCTATAGTACACTAAAATAATTGTAGATATGTCTCCAGTTATTTAGAATAATTGCAGGCACTTCAATAAAAAAAAATTCTCAGAATCCTTTCATTAATATTTACAATTTTTTGAATTTTTTTATGCACCAACGCAAAAAAACATGAAATTTTGTAGCTACAATAAAATAGGGATGTATTTTTAATGGAAAGCTAAGGAGGGATCCACTTTATAATAAGTTTTCTTTTAGGGATGCCTCCCTGATTTCCATGTATTTTAATTATTCTTCAAATTTTGATACTTTATTATTATTTTTTGCCTAATTTATGTAAACATTCCTCGTGCGCCTTCAATGGTGTTCTAGATGATCTTCTTCCTCAATTAAGAGAAAGATCTAAACTTAAGGGAAAAATTTACCCTCTCCTTAATACCTCGAGCTTCCTACTTAAAGAGGAGCATTATAATATCCCATTCAATTCAGATTCTTCAAGGGAATTAATATGACTTCGTTTAATAATAACCCGATATTGCAATCAAAATTAGACGTTAATGTTTCGTCAATCTTACGTGATTTGTCCGATGTAACACCCCGTATTTTTGAGTAATTAAAAGTGAATATAATAATAAAAATAAGAAAACAGAAAAATGAAAATTTCGTAAATGTTGAAATTTAACCATAAAATTTATATCATTGAGTTCGTGGAGAATTTCTAATCAACTATCACATGTAACATTTCTCGAACGGAGTTCAAATGGAGAAGGTATGACCGTTTAAAGTTTTAGTATTGAAAATAATTGCATGTGAGAAATGCACCAGTGAATATTTATAGATAGATTAGTTAATTGATTGGTTAATTAAATGATTTATCGATTAATTAATATTAACATTAATAGATTATGTTAATATTCAAATTTGAAAGGATAGCAGATGTGTAAATAAGTAAACTATGAAGAACATAAATGATGCATGATATTTTCAAATATATTTTAAATTCAAGTTAACGAATATTAATATAATAAGTATATTATACTTATAATAAAGGAATAAATCAATTGGGAATTGATTTGGAATTTATAAGTAAATAATACATTACAAATTAATAATAAAATCAAAATAGAATAGAATAAACGTGTTTGTGTTTATATGTGTACATACATATAAGGATTTTTGAATATATGTTTAAATCTGGAAATCAGATATGCGTTAATAGTGGAAAGGAATCAATAATAATTAACGTTATAAACTTAGCAGAGAAGATAGAAATAACATTAAATATAATTAGACCATAAAATAATATAACTTGTGCTTATGTGTATAAAATATGCATATGCAAGAATTCCATAAATAAACATACATTTGAATTTGAAATTCAATGTATGTCAAAAGCAGAAAGAAATAGAATAATTAAGGATTTAAGAAGAGAAATTAACATTAAAATAGCGTTTTAAAAGTATAAATATGTTATTAATAAGATGCATCCCCATACACACAATTTAACCCGAAAGGGTCCACCGCCCTTGGGCTGGGCGGTCGACCCTTGCAGTTAACCGTTTTAAGGGATATGTTGACCTTGATGTGGTAAGTATCTGTTTTCTAGGGATGTGCTGAGCGGATTGATTTTCTCCAATATGAATCAAATAAACTATGTTGTTTTGAACTCTTGTAAATAAACATGTAGGGCTAGCCTCCAAACTCATTTTATTTTGAACGGGTTTGGAAGCCTTGTTATATTTCTTTCTCCTCCAACTCTTTAGAAACTTTACAATTTGATTCTACCCTTCTGATTTACAAACTAAGAAGAAATTGTAGACCTAAGATAGGTTCACTTAAAAAGGGTGGTCATTTGTACGATGCAAGGTTTCAGATCTATTTTGTTAATTTAGATCTAGATTTGTGAGCCCTTTTGAATTCGGTTTGTGATTTTAAATAGGGATAACAAAGTGGAAGAATCTGGATAATAGGACCAGATTTGGATCAGATTAGGAATTTGAAGAGCTTTTTAAGAGGAATGGAATAAATTATATATCTTTTATGACAATGATATGTGATATCGGTAGATTTTCTTTTAGATCATTTTCTAGAAATTGTTATGCTCAAACTAATTATAGAAATTAGTTATAGAAATTAGTTTATTTAAATTTATTCATATAAAATTGTAAATTCTTAAGTAAGTTGTACCCAGATGCAAAAACTACTCAAACAAGAATGAGATTAACCTACAAATAAGTTTGGTTTAATTGTGAAAGAAAAGGCATATCCCTAAAGAATAGATAAAATTATAGTAACCGTATTTGGTACATAAAATGAATAAACAAGGAGTTTAATAGAACCTGAAATGGGGAAAATTGTAGTATTTTGGTTGGTTGGATAAGAATAGACTTATTTGATATGATTTTAGACAGAGGCAGTTAAAATAATTGCAAGAATAAAGATAAAAGTAAAAGGATTTGTACAAGATAGAGGTGTTATTGTATTTGTACCACCTACTCAAAAGAGGCGAACATGAAAAATATCTTGTAATTATAGATTATTGTACAAGAAATTATTTTATAATAAATATGAAATTTTATTTTAGTAAAATCACAATAAAAAAACCATCAGAATATGACTAGTCCCATAAGAATAAAACTGAAGTTAGTAGTGAGAAAAGTGAAAGCATAACAATTAAGATAGAGAACCCAAAATTATCATAAAACTAATTGGAAATGTGAAGGGTGAACTCTTAATGTTTATACTAGATTTCTTTTATAAATTCCCCGGTGTGGGACTTGTTTCAACATGGCCCCGCGCGTACGAAAATCTAACACGTGGATCTTAGGAGTGACATGGGCAAGTGTGGCTTGTGCAACCTTGCTCTAATAAAAAGATAGAGAACCTCAAATTATCACAAAACTAATTGACAATGTGAAGGGTAAATTGTTAATGTTTATACCGGATTTATTTTATAAATTCCCTAGTGTAAGACTTGTCTTAACAAATTAAGATGAAGAAAGAAATGGGAAGTAACTAATTTGAATGCTTGGTAAACTAAAGAAAAGATAAAAGACCCGAATGGTAAAAGATGCAAAGATAGATAAAGAAGAGGGAAAAGAGTTAACATATGTTTTAAGACACGTAAACAAAGAAAGAAAAGAAGATAATTATTATGATAAGTAGTTCAAGATACGTAGGTGCAATTTTCAAACATAGACTGTCATGAAGTTGTAAAGAGGCTAAAAAGAATTAAATATATTAATAACAGAACAAGTCCAATAAGAGAAAAAGAAAGATAAGAAAGATGTATAAGAAAAGAATTAGGCATAAGTTCTAGTAAAGGGTTAGGTTACCGCAATAACCTCATAAGAACGCGTTTAGACTAAAGGGAATCTGAATGTAGCCAATCATGTGTGGCCCATCACAGATCCTTTAGAGTAGATGAGGTCCATACCAATAACGAACCAGATGTTCGTCGGAGTGGTAAATAAGTGACTTCAAAGAGATGCAGAGGATACCCTAGGAGGGCCCTCCGATACATGCATAGTGGAGTAGCCCATTGGAGGAAAGTTCGGTAGAGTTCATCAAAGGGGTATTGCCTTGAATGTACTTGGGTAGCCTAAAGTCTGATGGATGATTAGGTATTCTTGTGACATCTAGTTCAGTACCAACTTTAGGGTAAACTCAATAGGATAGTAGTCGCTTGGGTATCAATCATCATTAACCAGTAGTGAGCATGGGGAATGACTTGGGCTAGACCTCTATAGGAAAGCGATCTTTTATTATCGAGATGATAGGTTGGGGTAGACTGCTAACATGATTGTTTTAGTTTGTTTGTTTAAGGAAAGACTACTAACCCATAAGAAACACCTTCCAACTAGTATAAGAGTGGTGCGCAAGGTCACGACATAGCCACGCTGAGAAAGGGACAAACCATAGTTATAGTAAATCCCTGACTGAGTTTTGTACAGAATGGGAACTAACATCTTCTGTGAGTGAAACTTTTAAGTATAGGAAGAAATATTACATGTAGGTCAACCTATTATGTAGGTGAGGAAGTTCATTATGGAATCTCCATATTGTACGCGTAGATAAGCGGTCTGTTATGGATGCAGTTTGCATGTTTTCCTATAAAACGATGGAACAAGGCGTTATAGGTGATTTATTAAAGTTGAAGTTTCAGTGCTCTAAAAGCGAGATGATGAAATCCTAGCGAGGAGAATGCAAAAACTATTAAAGGGTACAACCTAGGATTGAGGTGGTCCAAAGGCATATGATTTTATATGTAAGTATTGTTTATTAGGTTAAGTCTACTAGAAGTAAGTGAGTGTGATTTACCCAAAAATATGAGAGCATTATAACCTTAATAAACCTTGTATAAGAAAGATGGTAACAGAATGATATATGTAGTATCATGTTAAAAGTATTTAAGTTACTAATCAACAAAACTTTAATTTATACCTCATCCTCAAAACAACCTACAGGTTAGATAAAGGCAAAGGTTATTTAGCTTAGAGACACTTGATCTAAAAGGAATCATTCCCTTGGTGAGTATTTATTTACAATCATATTTTAAATTATTTTTGTTGTGAGTTATTTACTTAAGTTCTGATATATTTATCTTTGTCTATTTGCAAGATATCAAACACCCCAAGTATGCTTTTATGGACTTAGATTTTAGCTTTTTGTGAAAAATCCGACCTTGTTGGGATGTAGACTACTGCAGTTGGTATTGAATCCTAAGTTTTGTAGGTCTTATAAAAAAAGAGAGTGCACATATTTTTATTTTTGAAAAATAAATATTATATATATATCCCTAAATCCTAGGAAACCCAATTACAAAGGAATAATATAACAAAAATATTTGAGAGTAGTTTTGTACATCTAGATGGGATTAAGAAAATCCAAGATTAGGAGGTCCTAGGGTGACCATAAGATAAGTTGTAAAGTGAATCTATTTATAAGGTTAAGAATGCATATGTTAAAAAGTAGAAATTCAGAAGTTACATGAGAATAGTAAGAGCGACAATAATTCCCTAGTAGAAAGGAAAGGATTTGGATCATACATGTTGAGTATAGATAGTCATAAAAGAGGGAGAATTTTATTATAATAGTAAAGCCAGTCTTAGTAGAGAATTTTTATAGAGTATGGTTAGATTTGGAAAACTAGCCTCTATGATAAAGAAAGGGTAAAGTAAAAGAGCGAGAGATTAAGAACTCTCTTTGAGTCTAACCCCATATATGATTTCGTAAATGAAAAGTTTTAGCCTAGAATGCAATTCACATTTTTGAAGTCCCATAAAGTTATACATTTTAATCAAAAAGATCTCAAATAAGATGCCTGAAAAGTAAATCATGTTTAAAAAAAAATACTTATATGGGGTTAGACAAGATAAGCGTTATTCATATTGGAAATTTTAGAAGGATGCCTAGATAATTCGTTTCCATTGGAAAAAGGGACATGGTAAGAAGATTGGAATAGAGTAGAAGCTCTAGAGAACAAAGTTTTAAATAGTGTAACAAGGCCCTACGTGACTGTACTTGTTTTGTAGAAATAAAAAATAGAGGTAGGATGGGTTATGACAAACTTTAATTTATTGAAATGAGAAGAATTGAAAACAAAAAGATTTTATGAATCAACAAACTTATAAGAAGATATATTTTGATGAAATAATGAGGAAAAAATGTAGCGAAACAGTTGTGCAACATATAGGAAAGCACTATATTTTTTGTATCGATTATTTCACTAAAGAAACGAAAAAGAAATTTTCTTGTTACTTTATACTTAGTATAAAATCATCCTTAAAATAAAGATTCATACAATCTTAGTGTTAATAGTATATCTTGAAAATTATTAAAATACATAATCCTTAGACTATAATAAACTTTAGTAATGCGTATGTTGTACTTAATGCAACATAGAAGACCAAAGAAGAAAAAGGCTATGAAAAAAAAATACGTAAATTTCCTTTATCTTACACATTTCATTGTATGCCTTTTTATAAACCACTCCCTTTAAAAAAAGATAGGATGAGGCTTTGTCAATAGTTGATGAATAGAAAAATACAAAGTGCAAGAAAATTAATAGGAAAATCGTTAATCTACTTCAGTTTTCAAAATTTTGAGAAGTGTTTTGTGGTGATAATTTTGAAAAGCATGTTTTGGAGAAATGAATAAGCTTTTGAAAAGAATTTTTTTGAAACTTTGATTAAAAGAAAAAGAGCCAAATCAGTATTTTTTTCAAATACGGAGTGGATAGGAATTAGTGTTTTAGTAAGGCAAGGAAAAAGGAAATAAGACTATGAAGGAAGTGGTAGTAAGAGATCCCGAAAAATGTAAAGGACATTAAATAGAGACTAGGATGTATATCCCAATATGCTCGTAGATCATAAAGTGGACATTAAGGTAAATCTCTATGTTGGCCTACTTTGTGACCAGGCCATACAAAGTCCAGACGCCTATGATCAAGTGAATCAAGAGACAAGAAACTTGACCTTTCAATTGTATAAGGTTGGGTCGAAGTAAAAGAAGGCATTCAGATCGAACTTGAGATAGGGCCTCAGTTCAGTGATTCAATATACCCCAGAACAACTAAACTAGGTCGAATGAATTCGACCCGACCCGCCTGAACATATAGATGTGTGGAATGATACTTTAAAACCATCATTTTGGATCGCCCAATTTTTTACTAGATTCGCCTGAGACTACACTACACGATCCAACGTGGTTTTAAGGCTACAAACCCGGTCAACACTCTCTTATTATAGAGGATCGAGCTCCATTTGGCAAGAACCGAACTGAAGACATTTTCTCCACTCACCCACATTCAGCTATGAGATTTTGTGGATGAATGACGCGTGTGTATCCGACTTGAGCCCAGGAACCCTCTACAAATATGTGATTTCGAGATGAATTGAAGGATCTTTTGGCTCTCCGTACACTCAAAAATCCATAAATTCCATCACTCTTCCTATTTAACTAGTATGGTACTCTTGGTCATTGAGTATAACTCAACAAATATTGAGAGAGAATTGATTGTACCCGAGAGAATGAGTGATTGTAATCCTTGTACTTGTAATTCTCTATCAAATTAAAGAACTATAAAGTGGACTTAGGCTTGTTAACACCGAACCGCTATAAATTTTGTGTGTTCGATTGCTTTTCCGGTTTCTAGCTTATATTTCTTCATTATTCTCTACAAACCTGATCTATTAGGTGTTGGTGCCATTTTTTGGTCTAACACTTTGGTACTTTCACTGAGAACCTTGAATTCTCAGCTTTCTAGATAGTTATTCTACTGTTTGGATCACCAAGTCCAAAGAGATAATCCACGTTTTCCTCATTTTTGAAGTTTTCATCTATTTCAACGAATTTGAGTTCTATGGATCCGAGGAAAGAAAATAATCAGCAAGATTCTCGAAGGAATGAAGCGAATGAAGAATAACAGAGTGATGCACAAGCTCGTCGTAGTGCAGGTCGCTGACTCTAGCATGATCAGGTTAGGTTCGACCCGACCCGTTAATGTCTCTCTGGTCCGAACCTGTGGGGTGGACCCAACCCATCAAATGTTGGTCCCCCAACCCGACCCGACGTGAATGCTTCAACCCAGCTGCTGTGATCAGCAATCAACCTTCTCCATCTGCTCCTATTTCAAGATTGATTTTGCACGCTTACTCGCCATGATGGAGGAATCAAATGTGGCATTAAAAGCTCAAAGACGTGATAACGCTGCAACTGTGATGATGTGAACACGATGGCATACAGATGGATGAATTATGCAGACAAAGAACACTATCACCTACTCAACGTCTGGAATCAGAAGATTCATCTTCCTTGGAAGAGAACGAAAGGTAGAAAGATCTGAGAACCTTAAGTAAGTCCAATTTGGCTCCAGAGAGGATGCAACACGCCGTCTAGTTCGTAACGATTCCAGCCTAGTGAAACGTATGCTACTACTAATGCACGGATCCCATATTCTCTGTAGAGACCCAAACCTTACTCATCCCACTCAGGCACAGCTCTTTCAACTTACTCTACCTATGACCGACCGGGACCATAGGAGGCAAGGAAACTCTACTCAGATGTCATGTCAGTTTGCAGGAGGGTCTAGGAGAGCTAAGAACATTGAACCAGAACATGCTTTGACCAAAACCGAAGTAGAAGCGACGGTGCGTCAAATTTTGGTTGATAGTAGTGGCTTCACCAACGAAGGCTGGGGCATTGATCGCAGTCGTACACCCTTCACCGATGACATATTGGACGTCCAATTTCCAAGGCGATTCAACCTGCCCACTATGAATTATTATGTGGGGAGAACTGATACAAGACATCATTTAATGAAATATTCCTGGTATATGAATGTCGCAGCATCTCCGGATGTCGTGAAGTGCAAAGCTTTTCCGATATACCTGGATGATGTGGCTTTGATGTGGTTTACCCGACTTCCGCCGCGATCGATTTCCAACTTTAAAGAATTAAGCGATAGATTCCTGAATCGGTTTTGGATGCACACCTTGAAATCAAAGAATGTCATCGAGCTTCCAGTAGTAAAGCAGGATCCTGTTGAAACTCTGAAGTTATACTTGTATCGTTTCAATTTAGCAGTTACTGAAGTGATTAATCCCCATGAACAAACTTTCTTAATGACGTTAATAGATGAAGTTGATAAAGATACTAAGTTTGGGAAGTATCTAGCTGGAAAGACGTTGCTAACCAGGGAATTGTTTTATGAGAAAGCTAATATTTGCTTGCGACAAGAAGAGGTATATGAGAATCCGAAGAGAAGATCCAGTGAAGTCGCAAGAGAGGATATCCAGAGTAACGTCATTATTAAACAATCCGTTGACAGCTCAGGGAAGGTTGAAGTCAATGTTGGCAACCAAAATGAAGGGAATGGCCACCAAGGCAGGAACAACAACAAAAAGAAGCCGAAATCGAAGGAATGACCCCAAAAAAGGCCTCGGTTCCAATCCTTCATAAGCTACACACGTTGAACGATACCTTGGAAAACATCTACCTAGATACCTGCAATTTGATGGAATACAAAAAGCCTCTGCCTAGAGATTCAAAGTAAAAGGAACGCGAGACTGGAGTGGTTTGCTTATTCAATGAAACATATGGATATTCGACTAATGAATGTCGTCACTTGAGAGACATAGTGGAAAGACGGCTTCGAGAAGGAAAGCTAGAAGAGTATAAGGTTACACCGAGGGACAAGGGGCAAGAGGGTTCAGCTCCAAATCCGGGTTAGCCAGCTCCCAGAGCCACTGCCCAACAAAAAGGAAATGGAAAAGTTATCAACATCGTGTTAAGAGGACCGCACTAGGCAGGATTCAGTAACAGAAATATGGAGCAATACATCAATGCGGCAAAGCATATATAAGTGGGAGAGCGCAGTGCTCCCGAGGATGCCATACCTATAAAATAGCAGAAAACAATGAAATACAACATTGTTTTCCGCAACAGAGAAAGCGTGGGAATAGAATCCCCGAGTATAGACCCGTTGGTAATACAGCTATCATCGGTCCAACAACCGTACAAAAAATGCTTGTTGATTGTGGGAGTTCAGTATACATCATATTCAAGAAAGCATTCGACCAGATGAAGATGAAGGCTAAAGATTTGAAGCCATGCACCAGATGGATACATGGCTTTAACGGTTCTACAACAACACCAATAGGAGTAGTCGATTTATCTGTAAAACATCCCATTTGTTACCATGAATATTAATTCTCCATATAATGCCTTCTGAGGACAACCATCTCTAGCAGAATTTAGAGCATGCATCATACCACGGTGGCAATTATTGAAATTCCCAACTGAATCGGGAATAGGGATGATCCGCAGAGATCAGGTGACAGGGAAAGCCTGTTATTTAGTTGAATGAAAGGTGCTCCGCCAAGGAGACACATCGGAGCCCCAGAAAACCTCCTCTCCTACTAGGAAGGCTTCGACATAGCATGTAAAGTAAACATCGCGGAAGGAGTCGCCTGTATTATTTGTCCAAATATTTTCACCACAGAGAGGATGAAGATTTCAGATGCATAAGGGAGACACCTAATAATGCAACTGTAGATATTCCAATGATGATGATGACCCGGAAAAGGTCATGAAGATAGGATCTCACTTGGACCCTCTCCGGACGAGGGAACTGATAGATTTTCTACGAGCAATCTGGATGTATTTGCCTAGACACATGCTGACTGTGCGGAGTATCACCATCGATAATGAGTCATGCGCTAAGCATAAACCCGAAGTACACCCCCCTCAAGCAGAAGAGACGTATGCTCGGGCCGGAGAGGTCAGCTGCCTTAAAAGAAGAAGTTGAGAAGGCGAGAGGCAAAGTTTTGTACGAGTTTTGCTACATACCCTGGCTGGATATCAAATCCTATCCTTGTTAAGAAAGCGAATAGAAAGTGGCGTACGTGCATCGATTTATCAGACTTGAACGAAGCCTGCCCAAAGGACAACTTCCCGTGCATCAATTTCTTAGACTTGAATAAATCCTGCCCAAAAGACAGTTTCCTATTATCAAGAATTGATCAATTAGTGGATTCAACGGCAGGACATGAGCTTCTTTCTTTCATGGACACGTACCTGGGTTACAACTAAATTCGCATGCATGTACCTGATCAAGAACATATGAGTTACATCACAGTTCTCGGATTATATTACTACGTGGTAATGTCGTTTGGACCGAAGAATGTCAGGGAAATGTACCAACGTTTAGTAAACCGTATGGTCCACAACCAGATTGGAGAGTCTATGGAAGTTTATGTGGATGATATGCTCGTGAAGTCCAAGAAATCCTCCAATCACGTATCAGATTTGTCAGAGATGTTTGATATCCTCCCAGACTATGGAATGAAGCAAACTCTTTGAAATGCTCTTTCGGTATTGCATTAGGTAAGTTTCTAGGCTTCACGGTCAGTTCATGCAGAATCAAAATAAACCCCAACAAGATTGCGGCGATAAGGAACATTAGCGAGCCATGAAGAATTATAGATGTGTAGAGCTTAGCATGAAAGATGGCAACACTCAATATATTTATCTCTAGGGCCACAGACAAAGGCATCCCTTTCTTCGATTTGATAAAACGAGGAAAGCGCAATTTCAAATGGAACAAGGATTGCATTGAACCTGCTGAGTCATTAGAGAGGCCCTCGATATTGTCTAAGCTGGTGGATCACAAAGACTTATTCGTATACATAGCAGTGTCATCGCATGCGATCAGTTCAACACTTGTTCATGAGGAGGATAAAATTCAGAGACCAGTGTATTATGTGAGCAAGAAGTTAGCGCGGCGGAGTGCAACTATCCAAAGGTTGAGACGCTCTCTTACAGCTTATTGATCGCTTCAAGAAAGCCTCATCACTATTTTCATGCTCGTCCGATTGTGATATACTGACCAGCCACTACGACAGGTCCTACAGCGACCTGAGGCATCTGGAAGATTGAGGATTGCTTAATGGAACATTTAGCTAAGCCAATTTGATCTCAGCTTCCTTCCAAGGAAGTCTATATAGTGACAAATATTAGAGAACTTCATCGCAGAATTCAACGTTCCCACGAAGGATGTGTTAGATGAAGAAGATGGCTCCTTAGTACGAAAGATGAAATCGAGCACCTGGAAGTTGTACACAGACGGTGCTCGGAATGATAGATGGTCGGCACTGGAGTCGTGTTGATAACTCCTGAAGGATGGTCAATTTATAATGCTTTGCGATTGGATTTTCACGCTACTAATAACGTTCTGAATATGAGGCCCTAATAGCTGGGCTGAAGCTCGCCAAGGAGTTAGGAGTAGTTGGTTGAATATCTTTTGTGACTCTCAGATTGTCGTTTGCCAGTTTTGGAAGGAGTTCCAAGCAAAAGGACCATAACTTGCGACCTACCTAAAGAAGGTCAAGGATTTGTTGGACAACCTAGAAAACTATACCATCTCCCATATTGCCTGAACAGAAAATCAAAAGGCAGATAAACAAGCCAAGTGGGCAAGCTCCGACAACCCCGAAGAGATGGAGATGTTCTAATCGAGTCTTTAGAAACTCTGATCATCGATCAGATGGAAGGTTGATCCAGTATTGGAGACCAAACCCGAGAAAGAATCATAGATGACTCCCATAAAGAACTTCCTATAGCATGGAACACCTTTGGCAAGGAAAAGTGAGAGGCGTACCGTGGTTCGTAAAGCTTCGAGATACATCATGTAGGGAAAAGTACTTTATCGACGGTGGTTTTCAGTCCCTTTACACCGGTGTATAGCACACGATGACATCACGCATGAATTGATGGAAGTGCATAAAGGCGATTGTGGAGATTACACCGGAGTACAGACCTTAGTAAAGAAGATACCATGATACGACTACTTCTGGCCTACCATAAATCGAGACGCAGCCGATTACTCACGATGCTGCAACATGTTCCAAAAATTCGCAGAGATTTCTTGAGCTCTCTAATTCAACTCACCTCGATGGTAAGTCTATGGCCGTTCATTGTATGGGGATTGATATTATCGGAATTCTTCCAATAGCCAAGGGCGGAGCAAAATATGTAATCATGGTTGTGGACTACTTTATGAAGTGAGCAGAAGCTGAATAATTAACCACAATCAGAATGAAGAGGGTGATTAATTTCATCATCGGAAACATCATTTGTCAATTCAAGATCCCAAAATTTACCATACCTATAACGGAAATTAATTCAACAGTACCGAGTTTAGAGATTTCTACCAAAGATATCACATTGAGAAAAGATACAGAGCTTTAGCACATCCACAGTCAAATGGACAAGTAGAAGCAGTGGACAAGATTATCAATTCCATTCTAAAGAAGCGATTGGAATGGGCAAAAGCCATGTCGGTCGATGAATTTTCCTTGGACCTATGGACTATAGAATGACCTATAAGTCAGAGACTGGCCACACTTCCTTGTCATTATCATTTTGATCGGAAGTTGTTATCCTAGTGGAATTAGAAGTCCCATGTCACAGGGTGACATACTATGTTCCATTAACGAACAAAGCTCTTCTTTTTGACTCCTCAGATATGATTGACGAGAAGAGAGATGAAGCGAACTTGCATGCCTCGAGGCAGAGACATCAGGTTGCTCGATACTACAACAAAATTTTCGACCCAGGACCTTCGAGTCTGGCAACCTAGTACTGAAACATATATTCTCGGCCCCTATCTTCATGGTCCTGAATTGGGAAGGACCATACATCATCCAGCGGAAGCTTGATAATGGGGCTTTCAGGCTAACGAGCATTGATGGTGATCATATCCCAAGAGCGTGTAACTTTGTGCATCTGCGGCACTACCCATCTTGAACTTATATTTACTCTTTTGTTTTTCAAACTTTGTAATGGGGCATGACTTGCTTGAGATAGTTTGGTTGATATAAACAAAAGATTATAAAGTGGACCTAGGCAAAGATTTGGTCAAACCACTATAAAAATATCGTGTGTCATTTATTATTTCTACATCTATTTTTATCTGACATGGTTGAAATTCATTCCATGCTCTGTGACCGTTTTGATATTTGGCTCGAAGTTCCGATGTGGCAGACTGGTGTGACCCGACCTCTTGCATGAAAAGCTCCGTCCACATAAGTGTAGAATGGGATACGGACCAAGATCAAGTTCGAGAACAACGACACTCAAGTTGCCAGAATCCTGTTCTAGGAATTATAGCATAGAAGGAATGCCAAGGCGAATGACACGACAATTCACCAGAATAACTCAAACTCTCCCGATTCGATATCTGAGTATATAAACATGCATGATTGGTGCACCACAATTAGAAACACCCTTGACCCACACTCTAACCTAGACTTATGACAGGAGAGTACAAAAGCACTAAGATGAAGCGCTGAAAGAAGTCGTCTCCTACCCCACGGAAATAGTGTGGGCAAGACTAGCCGAGCCTGGATTCTCCACAGAAGGTTTGGAGGCAACATAATGTCGCTACTAACCAATCCCGAACAATCCTGGTCAGGTAGTTTATTCAAGATTGATTGAGGGCATACACATACACATCACACTTCCATGATAACTACTATATGATGTGTTGTCTATTACTCAGTTTAGTAATGATTTTTGTTTGTAGGAATTTTGGTTTGCAGAAATTTTGGATTGAAACCTTTGTCTGAGTTGTGATGTGATTTGTTGTTTATTACTTAGTTTAGTAATGTTTTAAACATAAGTATATTTCACCAAAATATATAACAAACTCGCAAACGTAGGACATTGCAAGAATACTAATTTATTTACGGAATGCAAATTTGTATAATATAACTAGGCAAAAACGTGAGGGCCGCACTCGCAACAACCACAGCAGACCAATGAAATACCAAAAAGAAATCAAAACAATGTTTCACTTAGACTTGGGAGAAGAATCAAATTTCTTAGCATCTTTACATCACTGTTTCCCCTCATTCTCAGCATCAGTAAGGATGTGGTTCCTCCTTTTGGACTATCTTGTATGTTAGCAGTGGTGGATCTGCCATCTATGTAGTTATTGATCTAGGATGCTTGATGGTCACTTTGGTACCAGGAGGAGGGACCAATTGGAGAGGATCGACTAAGATAGGCTCTTCTTCAGCCTTGGCCTTCAAGAGTTGCTCGGTCCTTGCTTTAATTTGTACAAGGGCCAAATCCTCAATCTTATCAGAAGCTTCGGTGATTGTGACATATGCATCCTCTTTACCCCCTGCCATCAATATCTTTCAAAGCGTCAATCATTTCTCCATCCTAGGGGGTTTTAGCACCGGAGATCACTATAGCCTTATTAGTGACTTCTTCTTTATTCCTTGCTACTTTGTTAGAAGACTGTGTACCTAAAGAATGGGAATCAACAGTTGTTAACTTTGGAGAAAGCATGGGTCTTTTAATTGATTCCTCTACAATGCGACGATAGGCTAAAATAGCTATGAAAAAAATGTGGAGAAAAGGTGGAGATACCTTTGACCGACTTGTCCCCAGGAGTAACTAGTGTTGTAGCCTCAATGATAGGAGATAGGAGGGTAGTCTTGGGAATCCCTGGATGTTCAGGGTCATATTCCTGTCTCTGCAGCTATAAGGGCAGCAGAAAAAGAACTAAAGCCGCCTACTACAGCGTCTTTTCCCTTAGCTTAACGTCTAGTCTCCTCAACAGCTTCCTGGATTAATCTCCTTCCTTTAGCCAAACGCTATGACTCCTCCCCTCTCATATATGTTTTCATCAACTCCTCCTCATCGATTGAGTCAACTTTTAACTACCGCTCATCATCGACATTTTCATCCTACACGCCGACCAAAGTTGACTCGTAATCCTTGATCCGTGATATATCTCGAGTCTGAAGCACTCGAGTGAAAAAGGATATCATATGTTCTCTGTAACAACCCGAATTTTTACAACGTGTTAAGACAAGAATCAAGGCAGAATTAAATTGTAAAATCTGAATCAGGAGAAACGGTTTGCGCCATTGCGTTCGTCTCGGAAAAATACGCGAAATAGAGTCCGAAATTTCGTAAATCGGAGTCCGTATGACCGAGATATGGCCTCGCGAAGTTTCACGAAAAATTCAAATTCAAAACAGATTCAAAATTTCAGAAAATCAGGGTAGGCAGGAAAAATCCCGCCCAGACCAGGTCGACCAGGGGGTTGACCTTGGTGGGACCAGGTCGACTGGGGAGTCGACCCCAGGGTCGACCTGCCTGGTCGAACCCAGGCAGCCTGGTGCACCTGTTTGGCTCGGTTTTGGAGGCTGGTGACGATTTTTAAGGGCTCAGATCTATCCTAGGGTTAATCCTATGGCCTAAACTACTCCTAATCTCTATAAAAAGACCCCTAGACCTAGCTTAAACCCTCACAAATCACTCTTGCAACGAAGTGCTGCCCAAATCTACATTGATCATGGCCTCCATCCCCAAATTCAAGAGCTTATGCTTGCAAACTAGATTCAAGACGAAGGTGCAAGCTTTCTACACCAAATCAAGGGTTTTGATCATCGTCTCAACATGGATTCTACGACAAGACGATTCATGCTCCTAAATCTCTAAGCCACGCTATGTAAGTTCTAGCTACTCCTAGATCTAAACGATAGATCTAATGTGACATGGAATAAAATGCGATGAACATGAGTATGCTAGCCTATGTGAACCTAGTTTTGCCCCTTTTCTATGATCTATGATTTTGGGGTATGTTTTAGCGACTAAATCATGTTGTTCATGTTGCATTGGACTTAGTTTGCCATGCAAGATTGGACCTTTACTTGTGGGATGTTAGCATGAACCCTTGGAACCACTTTTACTTGTGAAATAGTTACATAAATTTGACTTGGGACTTATGCATGTAAATGAACCCAAATCCCTTATGACGCTATGCATGTTTTGAGGCCAAATCCCCTTATGGTATTATGCATGTTTGAGGCCAAAAACCTCTTATGATGCTATGCATGTTTTGAGGCCAAACCCCTTATGATACCGTGCATGTTTGTGGCCAATCCCTTTATGACATCGTGCATGTTTTGAGGCCAATATGCAATAGGCTAGTTATGTGAACACCTTTGCCTCAATTTTCACCATGTTTAACTTGTGATTCATCTTTGCCATCTTGTACCCACCCTTGTCATATTATTCCAAATATGTTGACTCGCTTTCATGTGCGTTGGGGACACGTTTTGGGTAGTTTGGGCAAACTTGAAAATGGGCTATGAACTTGACATGGAATTACATGGAACATGTAATGATAATAAATGTGAATAGGACACGAAAACTTGACATGGGGTTACATGAAAATATAGACTTAAAAAGGGGTCTAAACTTGACATGAACGTGACACGTAGAAAAACATGGAAGTGGCCAACTCGAGGTTGGGTTGAGTTTGTAGCATAAATCTGCGCGGACCCGCCCGGCAAATCCAGTGGCTACAAACAATAGGACCCAATGTGCGTAGTTGGTCATATCGCGCTTGAAACCCGAGGTTAGACTAGGTTGTGGTGTAAATCTGCCCGGACCCGCCCGGCGTAACCAGTAACCACAACAACGTCTAATGTGAGAGGTTGAGAGTGCATTAATTCAATTAATGCCACATGATAAGGTTAAGTAAATCTGACTAATGACACTTAACCGATATGACATGAATGGGTAGGTTAAGTGAAACCGGACTTGATTTCTTAATGACACTTAACCGTAAAACACAGTTAGGGGATGGGGTTAAGCTAATCCATACTTAACTAATCCGACTCGGTAATTAGATGGGGTTAAGTAACCTACACTTAACTAATCTAAACACGGTAATTAGATGGAGTTAAGTTAACCTAGACTTAACTAATCTAAACACGGTAATTCGATGGGGTTAAGTTAAACACTTAAACAATTTAGCATGATAATTCAATGAGGTTAAGTAACTTATACTTAACCAATTATACATGGTGATTTGATGAGGTTAAGTAACCTATACTTAACCAATCTAATATGAGAACTTGATAGGGTTAAGTCACAAGACCGTTTAAAAAAACTTAACCATTGTAATACGATTAGTGGATGGGGTTAAGCTAACCCATACTTAACCAATCCGACTCGATAATCTGATAGGGTTAAGATAATCTATGTTTAACCAATCTAACACGATAATCTGATAGGGTCAAGACAAACTAATACTTAACCAATCTGACTTGATAATTGAATAGGGTTAAGTCATGAGCTTCTTGGTATACTTAACCAACTTGTAGGGCTAAGTCTTGAGCTTAAATACTTAGCCAATCTTGACATGATTCGTAGGCGGGTTAAGTCATGAACTGGAATGACAACACTTAACCCATTAGACAAAACCCTAGTTAGGGGGACTAGGTGGAAAATCGTAGTTAACAAGGATAACGAAAAAGGGAACTAAGTGATAAACCTTAGTTTATAATAACTAAGTAATAATTCTTAGTCAAGGGATTTGGGCCAGTTCACAGATAGATGAGTAACCCGATACGGTATGTCATCGCTTAAACACACGAGGAGGAGCAAATTATCTGACTTAGATAAAGGTTCCAACGAACTGGGTGACAAAGCAGTAGCTTTGGGGGACGTGAGGGTACTCTTGGTATCCCTCTGTGAGGTTGCAGATGATCCGCCTGGGCTCACAAAGGTTAAGGTCTACGGTAGAAGAACCAAGAGTATGCCTTGGTTGTTGCGCAAGCAACCTAAAGACGGGGATGGATTAGCGTGGAGTCGGCGATACTTGATTTTTGCCCTGGATAGCACGTCGTCGACTACCTACCATCTTTAGTCAATCGTGTACGTATACGGAAAGGCAGAGAACTCCCAACAGACCATATACTTGCTATCGAGTTATGGGTGAGGTTGGCCAATAGGTAAGTGGGGCATAGGGGGCCGGAGTATAGTTCTCGTGCATGATTTTTCTTGGATTGCCTTTCAGTAGTTGAGGGAGGGGTCACGTGGGACCATAGCCACGCATACAAAAACAGACCTTGATATCTGCATTCGGCAAACGACTTAAAGCTCCCGACCGAGTCTCGTATTTCTTGATTTGCCCTGGCACGGGACTCGGATGGCACATTGAGATACATGTGCAGTTACACATGGAAAAACGATTCACGGTGCTTACGTGGGAAAAAGGGCGCGGTTGACGGGTAGCATAATCCCTAGTAGCCCTAGGTGGCTAAAACCCAAACCGAGATACGAAAACGTTCATTAGGTAGTATAATCCCTAGCGGTCCTAGGTGGCATAAATCCTAGGTGAACACGCGATAGTTCATGGTAAGAAAACATAACCAGATCAAGGGTAGTAGTCCAAAACAACTTCAAGGATAAAATGGTACTACGTTGAGGTGGTATAGATTTACATGGGAAAGCCCGTACGGCCTACGGCAAAGGACTGAACTTATACTTGGAAAGAAACATACGAGTTAGGAAAACCTATGTACGCGATATATATTAGGTTGACATGGACCATTTCATGACTTTGGTCAAGGGACATTTTATAGTTAACTCATGACACGGGTTGGGATACTAGTACGGGAGGTGCAAAGCAAATATACATGATAGATACCTTGGGATATTATACTTGATAGAAACCCGACGATGTGATACTTTGATTTACCTTGATACCGTAGTTCACCCTGTTATCTTGGTTTAGTTTATCTACCTTGTCGTCATCCTTGTGTTTATATTCAGTTTATACATGTCATGTTACCTTTACCTGTTTTTATGCTGGAAGTAGATAGGACTTACCAGTCTTTATGACTAACCCCGTTTTCTTTCGCCTCTTTGTCTTCCGTTCCCCCCCCCCCCAGGTTTTCAGGGAGGAAATACTGTTGTTAGTTCGGACCTCTTCTGCTTGAAGGTCATCATGTATGGCTTGAACTTCCATGGGCTATGGATGCTTTACTGCTTTACTTGGGGAATAATTTATGAAAAGGTTTTATGCTTCTTTACTATTGCAAGACGGGTTTCTATGTAATCTGTTGTAAAAAGGCTTTACTGTTTATAAAGAAATGAAAATTTGTTTTACTTCCGCTGTTTTATATGTTCTGTCTTGTAATATTTCTGTGCATGTTTACCAATAATGCCCCTCCAAACCTAGTGCATTCCCTTGTGAGTGACCCTGGCGGAGGTGGGGTGTTACATTCTCCATAGTCGTCCAACTCCTCTTGAGCTTCAACAAATGGCGCTTTAGATGCGGAAGTAGATTTAAGCGCAAGCTGGGCATTTCCTTCAGCTAATACAACCCTCTCGTCGGCCTCAGCTAATTTGGCCTTCAAATCGGCAATTTATTTATTAAGATCTGGTTTTTCTTGAACATCATGAGCGCGGGATAGTATCAGCTTGGCATTTTCAGTTGTGCCATCCCCGACCTATTTCTTAGTCCTTATGGGTTCTTGGTTGTGGGAGTTGAGCTCATTACGGAAGCGTGCATGTGACTCACTATGCCAATTCTTATAATGTTCTACATCCCTCCGCGCAAGGGTTAATTGAGCCTAAGCTTCCTCACACTCTCTAATGGGAGCAACCCTTCTAGATGCATCCTGTTCAGATATGAGCTTTTGATTGTCTAAGTCTTGCTGGAGCTCCCTGATAATCTTGGATGGCTTTCAAGCGAACTTACAGGTTTCTTTGTACTGAGTGGCCACAAAGTCAATCCAAGCCTTAATGGGATCAGACAAGTTTTTAGGAACTGGCTCGAGATTGGGTACAAAATGCATGTTCCCAAAATGATATTCAGGACATTTCCTCTTCAGCACTTTGGGTCTTTACTCAGTAGAGGAGTCAAGCACCACAAGTTGTGTTGTAGTGATTTCGACAGATTGACGCTTAGCAGGAATAACAGTTTCACTACCTTTGTCATGTTCCTTGTTCTTGTCCTTGGGATCCGAATGGTTTTTTGATGACTTGTCTTGGGAATGTGGATCTTATGGGAGGATAGAGCTATGGAAGGTTGCTTATCTCCTTTGCGACGGCTGAGGTGACTCTTGTACTTGTTGGAGTCCAAATTAAAGGGAGAATGGGAGCACCAAAAGTGGGGATGAAGTGATTTATACTGCCTCCTAATGTCTCTTTCACTGCTATCCCGACGATTGTGCTCGACATCAGAGCTATACCTGGTGAGACCTGAACGGACGTCCCTGAGATTGTAGCCATGATGATTCATTTTTCCTGCAAGTTAAGATAAATCGATATCAGAGCCAAGAAGTAACAGAACCTACCGTTACTGTGACGTGCAGTGTTAGTGTAGTGGGTCCTAAGTGAATACCCCGACAAACTAGAGCCTGGAGTTAGGCACTTTGGTGTTGTCTTCCCAATTTTGACAGGCGTAATTTCCCTTTCATACGGAGGAAAGAAAAAGCTAGAACCAATATCTTGGGAAGTGTATATGTCATCGGGCAAGGGAATCTTAGACAAGTCTCCAAATATGGAATCCTCTTACTGGGGATCATGGACATAGGACTTGGTTGGATATGGTGTCCTCGGAGAAGGTTGCCTTTCATGAGGAGATGCACCATTAGGAGAGCCATCCTATGGCTCGACCTCAGGCGACCTTTCCAGGAGCTCCTCGATAGGAATGTCTACTGGAGAAGGATTTGGGGGAATCTCAATATTTTCTTTCTCAGGAGATGTGTCTCTCTCTCGGTTGCATTTTTTAACTAGAACCCATAAGATCATTGCTCTTCAAACCTTCTCTTACTTCAGTTACGGTCGTAGCCTGCCCTTCGACTGGGGGCACAATTCCAGCTTCTGCGAGTACAAGAGGAACAAGAACTGGGGACTTGTATATGTAAGCACAACCTCCATGACCTATGCTCCGCCTCATATCAAGCAGATTGTGACGATGAAGAAGCTCATCCACAAGGCATTTCCTAATGCTTAAGAAGTCTGGATTACCATTAAGTAAAAGATTCAAACGATATAGATATATTTGTCCTTGCTCTTTTCTTGGTTTTGAAACTAAAAATAAGAAGGTAAGGTTAGTGCACTTGTTAATGTAGTTGAAATAAGAACACCCGAAATTTGGAGCTTACTTGACTTGACCCATCTCCTAGCACATCCAGGCTGGTGTTTAATATAAAACCATTCGGGACTTATGTCGCCCACATTGCTATATCCATCACCAGGTATTTTCCTCTTAAGCACAGACTCAAAGTAAATGAAGGAAGGATTCTCTTTCGCGTGATGTTTAAAATGGTAGAAGAAATTTACATCCTCAAAGTAAGAATAAGAAGTAGGCTGGAGTTGCATGGGGGAAACCCGCATTCGTCTTAGAAAGTTGACAATAAAGGGTGGAAATGGTGCAATGGCGCCGACTGCGCACATCAACCGACTGATGGCCATGTACCCTTCCAGAGGATCGTGGGGGTATGTGCATAACATTAGTCGCCACTCTAACTTTCTCCTAAGAAATCCCATGCCTTAAACATATTCGTCTGAGTTTGGCCTCATCGGTTGTCGAAAATAAAAAGTCATCGGGCTCATCTAAGATGATTGCACTTTCTAATTCGTTTGGACCCTGGTTATCTCCTACTCCTTCTTCTTCTTCATCCATAGAGACTTCTCCCCTGGATGACTTCATATTTTCATAAAGCTCAACTTCGAAGTCCGAGTGCGTGCTATCCTACTCTGAATCTGATGGAGGAACGTCAGAATCGAAATTGTTTGAAGATGTTGGAGCTTTACTTTTATCTGACTCAGAGAATCTTGTCGAGTATGTTCTAGACATATTGGTTGTACTATCCAATAAGCATCAAGGATTAATGTGCAGTTGCCTGTGCCCCCTGTGTGTATGTGCTAATGTGTGCCAGTTTGTGCAATATAGATATGGAATAACAGAAATAAAGCAGTAAAAGCATGCAGTTGATTGATATCCATCGGATTATCAAATGGTCTTACATTCCTCAAGACAAAAATCTCTCAAATATGTAAATTGCATGATTCCGTAGCTCGATCCTGAAGGCTCTATCCTAACTGTTCGCAAGTTTGTGAGTTGTCATCATGTTCAATCAAGTTTCATGTATGCATTAAAGTAAATCAGAGTGGTCAAAGTCATCGCGTTTGATAGTATGCAGAAACATAAATATCATGCTAGTTATATGGGGATCGGGTCAAAGTGGTGTTGCAGTTCGAGGCAATAGTTCGGGTCGAAATAAAACTTTGATTCGGGGAAGACATCGGGTCGAATCATCTCAACCCAACCCGGCTACACTCACGAGATTCTCGCCCCTCCAATTTTTTAAATGCTAACTATGAATATCCATATGAACCCTTCCAAGAACCTCTTCTTTGTCCACTTCTTTCTGAATCCTTCAGCTTCATCCCCTCAGATTCCACAAGCTAAACTATCTGATGCCAGAAGATAAACACCATGGTCACCACCTAGAAGCAAGCCTAGCACCACCAATGATGGTGGCCGCCTCTGGGCTTACGACGTCAATGGCGCCTCAGGAAGCGCGGGAGGTCGGCATGAGATGTACCCAATTCACTCAAAGATTGAACTAAAATAGAAAATCAATGGTGAAGTAACTACGTATTTGTTGGGTTCGAGAATTAATGGAGTTTCAAAGGGAGCAAAATTAGGATTTCGTAGAACCTAGAAAAAGAAATATGGTAAGAAGTAGAGAGAGGGTGTTGATTTATATACCCTACAAAAGGGTCGTTCGTATTCCGCTGAGTTGATGGCTCAACCAGATCCGCCAAATACCAAAGCAAAACCGATTGCAACTAATTAGGTTCAAATTTGGTACCAATCGAATAATTGCGACCCGACCCACTTGATAGTCTTCGATTCTGTCGTGAAGTGCAAAGCAAAGTGGATCGAAACTTGAAAGGAAGGAAAGGAATCCATATAAGATCGTATATGCACATGAAGAAGGATTGGTAAAGAAGTGTAATCTAGTCAGATAACTTTGATTTTTTGATTCAACAAAAGTCAAGAAATTTACCTAGGGACTTTCTTATGTTCTGGTAGAAAGCTCCAATTTGTTGAACGCAACAAAGATGGTTATGGATCAGATCTCATATTTATATGTGATGCAAAGAAGTCAAGAGGCACAACTTTATGAAGGATATAACTTCACGAATAGACACAAATGATGATCATTGCTGATTCAGGAATAAACAGTTTGACAGTTTCAAAGCATGCCTCATCTTCGATAAGGCATACATTGAGGGGGCAAAATGTTGGCTTACTTTGTGACCAGGCCATACAAAGTCTAGACGCCCATGATCAAGTGGATTAAGGGACAAGAGACTTGACCTTTCAATGGTGTAAGGCCGGGTCGAAGTAAAATAAGGTATTCGGGTCGAATTGGAGATAGGGCCTCGGTTCGGATATGCAATATGCTTCAGAACAACTGAACCAGATCGAATGAATTCGACCTGACCGCCTGAACATATCGATGTGTGGAATGATACTTTGACACCGTCACTTTGGATTGCCCAATATTTTACCTGATCCACCTAGGACTGCATCTACTTGATCCAACGTGGTTTTTAGGCTATAAACCCGGCCAACACTCTCCTATTATAGCGGATCGAGCTCCATTTGGCAAGAATCACACTAAATATATCTTCTCCACTCACCCACGTTCAACTCTGAGATTTCATGGATGGATGTCGCGTGTGTATCCGACCCGAGCCTAGGAATCCTCATTAAATATGTGATTTCGAGATGAGTTGAAGGACCTTCTGGCACTCCGTACACTCGAAATCCATAAATTCCATCCCTCCTCCTGTTCGACTAGCATCGTACTCTTGATCATTGAGTATAATTCAACAAATATTGAGAGAGAATTAATTGTACTCGAGAGATTGAGTTATTATAATCCTTGTACATGAAATACTCTATTGAATTAAGGAACTACAAAGTGGATATAGGCTTGTTAACGCCGAACCCCTATAAATCATATGCGTTCAATTGCTTTTCCCTATTTTTTTAGCTTATATTTCTTCATTATTCTCTACAAAACCTAACCTATTGGGTGTTAGTACCATTTTTTGGTCTAACACTCTTGAAGTTTTGGGTTGTACTTATAGGAAACAAAAAGAATGAGACTTAGAAGGAAATTTTGAGAAGGGTTAATACACATAAGATGTAAAAAGTTGATGTGAATTGAGAAGATGAAGATGAGAAAGGTTGTCTTCCTATTAATTACCATTCAAATTTGATAAACTAAAGAAATAACGTAAGGATAATACTGAATATGTAAAGGGTGTTACTTAAAACCAAAGAAACAAATTTTACACTTGGCAAACAAAAGGAAAATACGAAAAGAGTAAGAAAATAGATAAAGCAAAGAGAGAAGTTAAACATATATTTAATATAGATTATTATGATAAGTATAGGATTAAGCAGACACATTCATGATAAGGTAGACAAATAGTTAGAGACCCTATTTAGCATATAGAGACTCTTTACTATAGGCAGGAGGCCTAAGAAAAAATAAACGAGTAAAGAAGAAAATTTAAGAGAATAAAATTATAAAAAATTAGAGAGAAAATATTTCTTATGTGAAATGCGCTTGGAAAAAAATTGAACAATAGCTAGAGCACTAAGGGAGGTTCAAAGTACAGGGAAGAAGGATACGTAAAAGAATAATGGGAATGCCGAATATTCCATTGATATCCTTCTTTGACATAAGAAATCAAGTTAAAAAAATTATTATTTTTTAATTCAAATTTAAAAAATGGCATGATAGGATTTTGGATAACAAAATTGGATGCATAATAGAGTGAACTACGCTTCTATTTAGTACAAGGGTGGGATAACTAGATAAAAACTATTTTTAATTTTCAAAGACTGCATTCATATAGGATTACCTGTATATTTTGGATGTTATTGTAAAGTTTCAAAATGAATTTTTATGAAAAAAGATTTCATATAGGAGGTATTGCTTAGAAATTTATTATGTGATGCATTATGCATAGATAGTGTTAGATTGGGTGCACACCAAATGATCATTCATATAGGATGGATGTGTGAAGGTTAACCTGAACTTACCCATGCCGAATATCGGGGACGAAATTCCTACAGGGTAGCAGAATGCAACACCATTCATTTTTGGATAATTAATTATAGTGTATAACTATTAAAAATAAGAAGATAGCAGAAATGGATATTTTGTAAATGTTGGAATTTGATCCCGAAACTTATATCATTGTGTTCATGGGGACTTTCTAATGAATTCTTATTAGATAGGAAAATGGTTACTCTTCGCCTAACACCAAAAAAGTATAAAATTCAAAAGAAATTCATAAATTATTGTGATAACCAAGGATAGAAAATGCGGAAAAGTAAATCAACACACAGATTTATAGTGGTTTGGAAAATATGCCTACATCCACTGTGAGGTAGTCACTTGTTTACTATTACAGTCACGATTGAGTTGTGAAAATGACAGAGTCCTGACGTAGTAGAGCCAAAAGATCCTCTAAAAATGTCCATCAGATGGTGTATTTGTTGCTGCAAAGAATATTGAATTGGCCAAAAATTGAGGAGTGAATATAAGATCTCGATTTGACCAAAAATCTACAGTGAGAAGTCCGGTCGGAGGCCGACCCAGACTGTTTAGGGTGGGAGGCCGTGCTAGGACCATCCCAGTTGGGTGGGTAAGCTAGATTCGCATATATCCAAATAAGTTGCTGCATATTTATCAGATTTGCTAGATCTACCATATCCAAAATTAAGTCCTTAGTGATTCATGGGGTTGGAAGGTGATTGGTCCCACCCGATCAAGTGACACAATACACGATCGATCCGAATTGTTGTAAATATCCATTGAATTCAGAGCTTAGTCCAAGCATTCCGAAGTTTGCCTAATCCCATAAACGATCCAATGATAAGAAATCCAAAGCATGCCGACAATGCAAAAATGCAGGTCAACAACTGCCCCTCAAAATATGTCATTTGGAGGAAGACATGTTTTGTACAATGAGGAAATTCATAAATCCAGAAGTCGTAATACGAAAGAAGTTCAATCCAATAGAAAGTCATAATAGAACCAGTATTCAAAAACCAAAAATTCAGAAGCCACGATCATGCCAGATCGCATTTTAAGTCAAACCTATATCCAAAAGCAATAGAATCCCATTATCTCTCCAGATCATAATTATAATTGAACACCAAAGCTCGAAATATTCAAAATCCAAATCAAATAATCCAAACATCCAGAAAAATGGCGAAATCCAATAAATCCACAAAATTCACGAAATCTAAAATGTCTAATTTGAAATCCAAAATCCAAAATTTGTGGCCTCTTTGGGCCTAGATAACATGGGTATAATCTATACTTACAAAAATTCATTCAGTGGTTTTGTCAAGTCCCAACAAAACAACCTGAACTTTCTCGAGTATAGTCTATACTCGAGGACCAAAAAAGTAGTTTTCCAAGTCCTGACAAGAATATTCAACTCTTCCTAGGCATATCTATACTTTAGGGACTAGTTGTTAAAGTTTAAAATTTCAATTTCCAATTCCATATATCACAATCATAGTCCACACAGGCGAAGTAATTTTATTAAAGTTTCGAAATCCTAAGTTATTACGAGTCCAGAAGAAAACTAATGGATTATCTACTGCTCTCATACATTGGAGGGCCGAATTAGCACTTTTCATTACTAAATTATTACATAAAGGTGTGACGGTTCATCGTCGGGTACAGAGAATACCTAGTGATTAAGTTCTAATCCCGTACATGGGTGGGCTAACTCAGCCAGATATAAGGAAATAAAATTCAATTTATGATTATTCCACGTGCGTGAGGTCCCGCCATATTGGACTTTATATGATGCAGATATTACAAATGACAACATGTCCAAATTGTTGTTTGCATTGATGTTTTAGTCCATACAACCAAAGTATGATACTTGACAGCATAGTCTATTTTGTTTTTTCTCTTGTTCTCTTTTTCTCCAAAAAATTTATTTGCCTATGGAAACAACAACAATTGGGAAAGGCCTGATAATGAGATGAGTAAATGATTGATGTTTTGTTTCATATTTACAACACAATAAAGATAATATCACTCATTAGCACCATAAGTATCAACATCTAAACCATTAATAACACAATCACTCCAAACCTTAAAACTAAGAATAGTACAAAGGATAATTTTGTTCATATAACAATATCTCCTAGCTTCTACCGAAAAAAAATGAACTAGCATACACTAAAATTTACTTTATATACATCATATATTGAAAAATTTCCCTTGTTTTCATCTTCCCTCTTTAAAATTATTTAAAGAAAACAGGAAATTTGCGACGCTTAATTGAAGTTAAAATTCAATAAAATACACTTTGAGTTTTTGCACATGTATAAATTATCCAAATTTGTGAAAAAAAAACTGAATTTTAGTAAAATCAAGTCTAAAGTTAAAAAACAAATTATAAACTTCAAAATTAGAGCAGCTAGTTATAGAAGTTGTCTTAATCATGCCATTGATTATAAAATTTCGATCTGATTGTTATATTTTTTTTAAATTGAGGATGACTTAGTAATAATATTTTATTCTAAAATAATGGTGTATATTAAGTGAATTTGGTGTAAATAGCAGCCTACTACAATTGGGGAAAAATAAAAGGGGGAAAATTATGGGTATGTACCGCCTAGTATGTAAATAATAAATATGGAATAATAATTGGTTAGAAGAATGAAAATGTAAGTTGAAAGCAAATAATCTAAGTTAATTGAAAATAGAGATTTCAATTACACGGTCTCTAAATTGGTGTTAAACATTACCAAAAAAATCATTTATTTTATTCATAGAAGTTACATAAGTATAAAGGGTAACATCAATAATTAATAAATAGTGGATCAAGCGAATTCCCTGTAATGAACATCACACATATATAATTGACAAAATTGGTTGCACCTGAAATCCTTCTGGATACAATTAGCAAGTTATTAATTAATAAACACAATTTATCTCTTTTGTCATCTTACTCTATTATTTAATTCGAAGTTGATTGCTAATATTTAAAGAAATATAAGGTGTAGCAAAAATGACTTGTAGACGATCTGTATGATGTCATCTTTTTACAAACAAATGGTTATGTTATTGTTTCTTCTTCACTCAAAGTATTTAAATAGCATTTAAAGAATAATCTAATTTCTAGCTTGCTAACGCACCATTATGCCAAAACAACTTTAACCAGACCTTAATGATTTAAAAACAAACGATTGGAACCAAGCTTAGCAGAAAGGCTTGAAGGCACAAAAATAAAGGTTGGGAAATTTTGATTTAGTTTGGACAAAAACATATAGATCAACAATGATCCAATGTCGATCCATAACGAATTAGAGTTAGGTCATACGACCAATAATGCAGGGTCATATTATCTCTACATTAACTCTATCAAGTATTGTTTGATTTTCATAAGTATTATGCATGTCGTGGATATATTTTTCTTGAATTCAAATGAACTTGGGAAACCCATAAAGACCAAACGTCAGACAAGCCAGGAATAGTTCAAGATTTGACGAGCCAACTCTACATAAAGTAGGGAAGATGGATCAAAAGAAAAAATCTAAAAAGTACGAGGGTTGAGTTTTGCACCGATCCATCCCATATGGATAAATAAACAGTTGAAACAAGGATTCTATAAGGATGAAATTTTGGGGGTCGGTCAGTATCACCTCTGTATTTTTTTTGCAACACTTCGTCTAGCCCAATGCTAAAGGACGTGTCTATATACACTAGATGACTAGCAACTAAAAAGGGGGGATTCAACTGGATATGCTAAGACTCTGGTGGATCAAATTTGAAAAGGCAACACCATTTCCTTCTAAGATTGTAACATCTTCTTCACTACTTATTTCCATTGATAAATTTCTATCACTTGTAACCTAGATCTAAGGATATCTAGTTAAGATCCAAAAAGGTCTAAATGGTAAAGATCATTAAAAAAAAGATAGACTAAACTGGACATAAGTCAAAGCTCATCGAACCATTGTAAAAATTCCTATGTCTCGCTTCTACTTTTCTCTTTTTTTACTAGTTATTAGTTTAGATCGATTCCTACTCTTGTTTGGATCACCTTTGAGATTGGTGCTTTGACATTCATCTAGTGTTAATTCCATTCTTTAGTTAACACTGGGAGCTCTGTAATGACATGTAGCTTTACGTGTTTTTAATGCTTAAATATGAAATATTATTTTCATATTAGTTCGTATCATTCTACAATTTTGTGATATGGTTATTAGAGGTATTTCTCACTTTTATATTTTTTTTGGTTTTTTTGTGATCATTTTACCCTTGAAAAAAAATATTGTTTCCATAACTTCTGACTGTCGGGGAATTTTGACTGGAAACCGCATCCATTGGATCGGGATGATGGTTTCCCTTTCTGTAAAGTGGTTATATGTTCAAAGCGGATAAGTCATTTGGAAGATATGGATGTTTGAAGGGTTTTTAGAACATAAATAGCTCATTTCCAATCATTTGGACCCATTTGCAGATAAGCCCGGTTTGGATTTCCAGATTAGAGGAATAAAGAGCTAGTATTAGTTACTACAACTCACTTCTGTCATTTCATTTTCTTCTCTATCTTCCCAAGAGCATCTACCTCCATTACAAAATCTAAATTAAAATGTAAAGATTAAAATATCTTTATGAGAGAGGCATATCTATAATTGCGAGGAGGGAAGATACATTCTGATTCAGTAATTCTATTCATATTTTGAAATTTCATTGACATAGGTGAGTGATATTAATCCTATCTACATAATTCTGAACTTTCATTCTTAAAATAATACTACAAAAACATAATCTTGCTAAGGAACTTACAACTTTAGATTAAAATTATGAATTTAAATGGTTAAGAATTAGATTGTAACCTTTTTATACGAGATCACTAGTAGATCTACACGAATCTATGATTTTTATTTTAAATATGGACTCCAAAGTAGTTAGATTAATTGATCATTATTGTATGTTATTTAGAATGAATTTTATGCTTGGATTGTTGTTGGTTGAATGTTTAAAAGCCCTTGGAATAGTGACCTAGAACTAGGATTTAGTGAAAAAGTTCACAAACCAAAATTGCTTAGAATCACATCAAATTTGATGGGGATGAACTATAGGATCTCTGGATTTATATGAAAATTTTGGGATTGCTTGGAGTTCATATGAGGAGTTATGGTTAGATGTGTTCATATCAGCCAAAATTCAAAAGTGCCCAGAATTGGATGAAATTTTAATGGATGCTAAAGAATGTCCTGAGGAGGATACATTTAAAATTTCAAGTGGACTGGATCAAAAACGTAGGAGATGTGATGGAAATGGTTCATATCGGTATGGAGCTTCAAGGGTTGGATCAATATAAGAAAAAATTTCAGATCGATGAGAGGTAGGGGCTTCGGATCAGTTAAAGGGCAGGGCTTTGGATCCACAATGGTCAGACGAGGCTCGAGGGACTTCAGATCCAAATATGTATATAATCCAAGTTGGATCAGTGTAACTACACTGATCCGAATACGCCGAGCATGATTGGTGTAACTACATCGATCTGAGTATGCTGAAACAGATTATTGTGGTTACACCGATCTAAATTGGATCAGTTTGATATTGAAATCAACAATAAGGATTTCTATTGATCCAAACATAGTTGGGTTAGGGTCTTGTGACCCAACGCGAACGATGTACGTTGTTGCATGACTTCTCCAACAGATTATGGTAGCTTAAGGAGGTTTACTTCGCAGGGGCATCGACATGAAAACTTATCGTTTCCATAGCTTAAAGGCCATTCAAACTTGAAGAGTAAGACTCCAAAATTGAATAGTTGAACTCCTAGGAGCATACCAATAAACTATGTAAGTAGAGTTTGGACGACATACGTAGTTGTCTCAATAGTTTTCGTCCAAAAGACTTTTGATGGAGTACTAGTACAGTCCTAGAGTAGCTCTGCAGTGGAGATGCATATGAAAAAGGGATCGTTAGTATGTAGGTTTACGTGGGTACTTGGATAGCTAAGGTTTGAACTTCTATCGAGACACGACCTGATGTAGGTTGTAAGCCAGTTCAAAAGTTGCACATCTTATATTCAACCAGTCAACTTGATGTTTATCAAGAGGGGACACGTAAATACCAATTATGCTTATTCTCCACCAGATGGGATTGATGTTCCAATGTATCCCAAATTGGGTATAGTTACCACACGACCAACCATACTATATATCTAAGGCACTGAGCGAGTGAATGTGATGATGGATGATGTCTGGTATGCTTTTTAGACATTTATCAACCTATAATGTCACATACGTAGGTAGTAATGACATAGATATCGGTTGTGTAGATGCAGACATTTAGACCCCTCATTGCTCAGATGTAGAGCATGCCCATGTTATGATTCCATTATATTAGTATATACTTCTATGTGCTAACTCTTCGGATGCAGAAACAAGACATGTATGGTTTATCATACTGTGGGGCTTAGTATTATCTTTATCCTTTTGTCTTAGACATAGTTTCCGTTGAAGTTATTTCTTCAGTATAACTTTGTGACATTGTGGTTAGTTGTTTTGGATCTGTTACACTGATTTCTAGGATTCATTTCAATTATTTATTGTCTCATCTATTTTACATCAGTATGTTTTATTATTCTATTATATTCCATGCACTTTGAGATATACGATAGATTCTATGTAGTTATAGTTATTTTCTACATAGATGGTCACCTTCATTTTGCAAACACGGTAGCAACGCACTTTTGAGGTTTTAAGTGTCGGAAGTGTAAGGTGATCGTTTCATTTGGTATCAGAGCCTAGGTTACATTGTTTAACATAGGCGATGAAGCGAGAGTAAACATGGATATAGACATATATACACACATGAGCACGTGCTTGTAAAAATATTTAGGTTTTCAAAATTATATAATAATATATAATATTGTATAAGTCACACTACACGGGTACTAGTTAGGTATGATTTCTTGAAAGAAGACAATTCATCTTTATTCCTGACTGAAGGATGAGTCGGTAGACAAGAAGTATTGCAGGAAATCTGAATTTAGTGGTTGAGGAAGGAAGTGGTTCTTGGAGTTGCTAATCCCTACTTTTCATAATCTGTTTAATATCTTCATAAGGAATATTCTACAAAATGCTCAAGTTGTTGCTCTTAACGCTATCGCTAGGAATGGTGCTCGATTACAGGCGCCCGAAGCTGATTTCTCTATGCTTAATAAGGACTTTGTCGGTTTAGGAGGAAACCCTTTTGTGGGAACGAAATCGGCGACAGAGGTCTAGGATTGGCTCGACACCTATGAGCCAATCTTCTCAGTTTGGAGCATGCTATGAAGAGAAAGTTGGCCTTGTGTTAACTCCAACGATGAGCGATGAATTGGTGGAATACGACGAAGTTTGACACACTAGATATTAGGGGTTGCGTCAACCTGTACTTGTTTTGAGCATAAGTTTATTCTTGTTGACCATAAGTCGGCTTTGTTCAGGAGGTTTTAGGGGTTCAGACATTGGGACATGACTGACTCCAAGTATGTGGTTGAGTTTAATACTTTGTCACAGTATGGGTGACTCACATTAACACTGTGTCGAAGAATAATTAGAAGTTTATTCTTGGATTAGATGATCATATAGAAGAGAAGCTCTTGAATCATGTTGAGAAAACCTTTGTGTTAGTGGTCAGGAAGGTGCTTAGGCATGAGATTATCTATCCAAATTCGAAGGTTGTAGTGATTATTGCTTCTAAGAAAGAACAAAACTGCAGGCGAGTGGAGAATGCAAAACGAAACGGAACAGCAAGAGGAAGCCACCTCAAAATAAGGGAGGACCGAAGATGACGGCCAAGGTGAATTTCTTCAACCACATAGAGGAGGGCCATTTTAAGAATCAGTGTTCGAGTAGTGAGTGGAAGTGTTATCTCTATCCTAGGATTGGACCTCTCAAGAAGGACTGTCCAAAGGAGGCTAAGCAGGTTCTAAAAGCATATGTTATCAATGTGCACCAAGTTCGTCGAATGCCCCTTCGGCGAAGGAGAAGGGAAAGGACATTGATATTCAAGGTATGCTTTCCATTTTCAATGTCCCTATTTGAGTTTTGTTTGGTATTAGGCCATCCTATTCCTTTTTATCCAAAGACCTAGCAGAGAGGTTAGAACTGGAACCTGAAATCACTAGTAGACCTTTAGTGATAATATACCACGTTGGCGACCCTACCAATTTTAACATGGTTTGTCATGACCTTGTATAATCTAGTCATGGATGATATTTTGGTTTTAATTACTTTGTTTTCGGGTTTGTATATGGTATCATACTTAGGATGGAATATCTAAGTACAAAGTAGTGAACTGCGAAAGGATGTCGGTGGTGATAGGGATGGATGATGAGCGAAGGATCGTAGTAGACTGCCTACCTGTTGAGGAGGTAATATCTAGTTATCTATGAAAAGTCGGTCTGTATGACTTAAAGTAGGATACTTATATGGATATAGCGGAAATAATAAACTAACTAGTAATCTACAATAGTTACGCAGGTAAAAGTTAAGTTATAGAAATATATCACAAATAAAAGTAAATGTTATAAGTAAAGACACCAGGAATTTTATACTGGTTCGGACTTCCCTCCCTACGTCCAGTCCCAATGCTCCTCTCCGGAATTCACTATCACGCTCTCTCTTATCCCGGAGGAATAGGTCACATTACACCCGAGCACCAACAAGGATGTCCACGCCTAATCACCCACACAAGACTTCACAATTTACAAAGGTTTTTGACTCTCGAATGTGTTCTCTAACCAACATGGAATAGTCACGATGAAGTACACACTTCCTATAATCTTATCCTCAAGTATTTGATATGTTTGCAAAGATTGAAGGAAGTTAGTTGTTTGTCGAATCGAGATATGTGAAATGTTATCAAGGATTCAACAAGTAACTTGAATTTGAGAGAGCTTTAAATTGCAATGAATATAGAAGAGCAAATTAGAAAATTGATAGAATAGAAATTAGAATTAGTTAGTTGTAAAACATGTTTGTGTTGTTTATATAGTAGTAGAAGAGTAGCATTTTTTCATGAAGGATTTCAGCAAAAAGTTGCGTCCATTTCCATTCGTAATTGAAGAGGAATCTCTTCATGAAGGAAGGTGACTCTTCATAAAAATACTTCTGTTTCAAATCAGTCAAGTGGTCTTAAAATCATCAGTCTAGTGGTTGAACCATACTTTAAGACATTTATATTTAAAGTCGTTCAAAACTACCGTTATTGTACAGAGACAGGCTGACCAGTCAACTTGTTGAATTTCTACCAGTCGACTGGTACAACTGAGTCTGTACAGTCATGGCTTTTTAAAGCCTTTATATATATATATATATTTATTTATTTATTTATTTATTTATTTATATCTTGTTTTGTATATTCGTGTTATACTTGAGGATAGATTTTAACATAATTCTAACACGACTCAACACACACAGATATATATAACTTTATCCTCATGACTAGATTCCCATTGTTCTTCTCTTTGTTGACATTAATCAAAATTCTTGTTTTCAACATTCTCCCCCATTTTGATTGATGACAACATATTCAAATTTCTCCCCCTGAGTATTTGCTCCCCCTGAATTTCTGCAACATTTTGTTAGTTCATAAATTCGTAAACTTACCGTTTTGATTCTTGTGACAAAATGTTAGCACATATATATTTTCAATACATAGATATAACTCTCCCTCTTTGTTGTTGATTAAAAAGTATTAAACACTATAAGCATAAAGTAATCGAATAACCTTTCAGAGATCTTTGAAATACAAAATTCCTAATTGTCGTCGAAGTCTTATGAAAGAATTCTCTAAAAGGGGTTTAATAAAGATGTCAGCAATTTGATTTTCTGAGTTTACAAACTATAAATTACTGGTTTATTTTTCAGTATTATCTCTCGAGAAATGATGTCTTATATCAATGTGTTTAGTTCTAGAATGGTTTGCCGTATTTTTAAATAAATTTATTGTGCTTGAATTGCCGCAATAAATTGTGGAATTAGATAAGTTTAAATTAAAGTCTTTTAGTGTTTGCTACATATATATTACTTGAGCACAAACTAGTGCAGTAGATATATATTCAGCCTCACATGTCGACAGTGAAAAACAATTATGTTTCTTGTTGAATTAAGATATAAGTGATTTACCAATAAAGTGACATGTTCCACTTTTACTTTTACGATCCATCCGTGATCCTCCAAAATCAGCATCACTATATGAGACTAATTCAAAGGAACAGTCTTTCGGATAGAAAAGCCCAAAATATTTGGTACTGCTAAGATAACGTAATATACGTTGAACTGCTCTCAAATGTGATTCTTTTGGATTAGCTTGAAAACAAGCATATAGGCAAACACTCATCATAATATCTGGTCTACTAGTAGTAATGTGACGGCAAGGAATTTCGCTCGATCCGAATCAGTCGTTAAACCGATCTAGATCATTCGAAACCCCTGATCGTTTTGAGAACAGGACAAAACAGAACACACACAGAAGAACATTTCATTGTATTACAACAATTCCATTAGATATAAGAATATACAGAGTATAAATGAATACTATACATTCGATAAATATCAGAGATTACAATAAATACATAGCAGCAGAAAAATATACAAAACACAACTGAAAGTGATACACGGATACAGAGCTTTCTGAGCATCGTTCCAGCTGTAAATCAGGATCCTATGAATATAAATCTGCAAAACCGAAACTACTAGCTGCCCGTGCGGAAAATAGGGGCACCCAGAGTTTAGGTTAAAACAATAAACTCCAGGTCAGTCATGTGACTGGTGTGAGAACTAAAACATTTATTAATATTGGTTTTAAAGTTAGGTAAATCAAGGGACCACGCCGTATAACACGGAACGGGTTTCCTCCCAAGAATACCAGTGCATAGAACAAACAGTGCAATGCTAAATAAAGAAAAATGAAGCAGTTATAAGACCCAGGTCCCATCACACAATGCAACGCAAGCCGGAGGATAGGGTTTTCCCTTATAACAGCCAAAGCATGCTTGATACGTTTAAAACACATTATTTGATACTATTGTAGGTGTATAGTGTCAAAACAATTTCAATCATAAATATCAATCATAGGCGGCATAGCTACCATCTACTATGTCGCCATACTAGTTCTACAATTAAAACCACAATACATTTATTGGAAATTGGATTTCTGTCATGAGTCGAGGCAAGGGGCAAGCTCCTCTCCGCGTTCGAGACACTCTAGCAAATGTCTCAGGACTACACACTCTGGGCAATCCTGGATGCTTCAGGGCCGGTCCTCACTTACGTTAGAGGATTATTTATTCCTGAACACACGTTTCCCGGTCCTTACAGACCTATAATCGAGGCGCCTCGCATTCCAACAACCACATAGGTGAAAAATATATAAATGTCAGGGCTGGTAAGTCACTGACACCACCAAAGCTAGAAAGAAACGTTGTGCTCTCCCTGCAGTCCGTATCCCGTTTTTGACTCATACCGAGGTGTGAGGCTCGCGAATTCACGTTATACACAAAGCTGCCACGTAGGCGTGCTTTGATCATCAACCACAAAACTTTGCTTTTCAACAGAAGCCTTGATCATTGCATCTTAGCGTGCCACACGGGCAATTCATGCCGTGCGACTGATGTCCATCGATATACAACCTCTAAGCTCGTACGTCTCAGAGAAGGGCGTTAAGCAAAAGAATAAATTCTCCGCCGCCAAACAGATGTATATTTAATGGAAATCAATCAACACAGAATAAAATCCAATGTCAGACACACAATCCATTTACAAGCCCGTTCTGGGTCTGAACGAAACCGGAGGCACTTTCCTCGCATATCCATCCATCTCCAGGTACGTCTGGATAACCACCAACTATTTCCATCCTCTTGGGTGTACAGCCCAATCAGGATCGTCAGTAATTATCCAAACGATGTGAAGACTTCCGGTCTTCAACCACCGTCTTCATCTTCGACATATCGTCGAATCGGTTATTCAGAATGGGTATAAACCCGGACTTTCCGAACAACCCGCGTATATTAAAAACAAATGTTACACAAACACAACATACGCCTCATTCCAATTCATATTTTAAGGGAAAAGTTCCCATTAATTTTATCCAAGATAAATTCTTTAAAATTTATCCTTTAATCTTCCTTTGGATGTCGTTTCAAACCAAATTATGGTTTTCTAAACTAGTCGAGATTAGCGAACCACAACGAAGTAATTATTTATTTTATTTCCCAATCCCAACCTATTCATCCCATGAAGCAAAACTGGTAATACTCCATATCTAATACTACAGTGTTGTCGGTAAAATTAATCACCATTTCACGTTCAAATCTAATTAAAGATTTAACTATCGCTTTGGAGCAAAACTGGTGATACTCCATTCTCGCTCATTTTCCCAATTTGATAATTTAAATTATCAATTCACGTTTCAACCTAATTGCAGATTCGTTAAAACTCCTTTTACTGGGTTAAAGAACTAGGTGTTATTTAAAACACAGATCATGACAAACCCAAATCACATTCTATTTATTATCGGGTTAAAGAACTAGTGTTACATAAAACACCGTTCACGATAAACCCATTTCAAATCCAATCAAATATATTAGAAATTCCGATTATTTAAAAACCCTTTTTAAATCTAATTTATTTATTTAAAAATAATTGGGTTTTAATTTTAGTTCAAAACTAGTTCATTTCGATAAAAACCTATTTTTATCTTTTCAAATATGGGGTTTTACATCCCAATTTCTCCCAAATCATTTCTTATGATTTTACACAAATTATTGATATTTTTAATAATTTTATCAAGGCCCGTACAGTCGATTTCCATCAACGGCCATCGAACTGCACTTACAGCGACCTTTTCTGAAATTGATTTGGACATATCTCCAAATCCAACCGTTAGATTTCAAATTTCTAATATTCGTTAGAAAGCTCTTTTCGATACGAACCCAACGGTTCCGGTTTTAGGAGAATCCGACGGTCGGATCTCCCGTAGTGTTCGTTTGAAATAAATGGTCGAAATTCACGAACTGCCGCGGCGCGGCGCGTTCTATTCAGGCCATTATATTATATATATAATATATATAATATATATTTCGTCGATTACTCTTTAAAACGAATTTTATAAATCGTTTTAAATTCATTTCAAAAACAATTTCAACCTCCATTTCAATTCAAAGAAAAATTGAATTCTTCTTTATAAGTTCGTTTAAAATTCATTTCTATTCAATTCAAATTTCAATTCAGTTTGAATTCGTTTCAATTCGCTTTCTATTCAATTTGAATTCGTTTTCAATTCGATTCAATTCAAAGTGGTTTTCTATTCGATTCAATTCAAATTGGTTTTCTATTCGATTCAATTCAAATTGGTTTTCTATTCGATTCAAATTGGTTTTCTATTCGATTCAGTTCAAAGTGGTTTTCTATTCGATTCAATTCAAATTGGTTTTCTATTTGATTCAAATTCGTTTTCTATTCGATTCAATTCAAATTGGTTTTCTATTCGATTCAAATTGGTTTTCTATTCGATTCAATTCAAATTGGTTTTCTATTCGATTCAATTCAAATTGGTTTTCGATTCAATTCAAATTGGTTTTCTATTCGATTCAATTCAAATTGGTTTTCTATTCGATTCAAATTGGTTTTCTATACGATTCAATTCAAATTGGTTTTCTATTCGATTCAATTCAAATTGGTTTTCTATTTGATTCAAATTGGTTTTCTATTCGATTCAATTCAAATTGGTTTTCTATTCGATTCAATTCAAATTGGTTTTCTATTCGATTCAATTTAAATTGGTTTTCTATTCGATTCAATTCAAATTGGTTTTCTATTTGATTCAAATTCGTTTTCTATTCGATTCAATTCAAATTGGTTTTCTATTTGATTCAAATTCATTTTCTATTCGATTCAATTCAAATTGGTTTTCTATTCGATTCAAATTGGTTTTCTATTCGATTCAATCCAAATTGGTTTTCTATTTAATTCAAATTCGAAATCGTTTCATATTCAATTCATTTCGAAATCGTTTTATATTGAATTCATTTCGAAATCGTTTTATATTCAATTCATTTCGAAATCGTTTTATATTCAATTCATTTCGAAATCGTTTTATATTGATAAAGATGTAAATTTTATTATTAAAATATTTCGTTCAACACATGACTAATCTCAACGGATGAGTACAGTCAACACATGAACCTTTATTTTATAATATTCTTTATTTTCTAAATTGGAATGAGGCCCAATCAATCACCATATAATGTTAATTATATGGATTTTCATACATCACACGTATATAATAGCATGGAAAAATAATCAATCATCAACCAAAGTGCACTACACTGTATAAGCATCAAATATAGATATCTAACGCTTATAACAGCCTGTCAATCAATCGATCGACATATTTAATCAATCAGGCTGAGTGAACTTCAAATTTCATCCCAACACCCGTGTGGGGTTTCAAATCAATCAAACACAGATTTTATTTGTTCAGTTGGGCGATGTGTAAAATTTTTCGTCCCAATCAATGTCAGTCAAATCAGTGTATATAAACAAATCGGCCGATTTGTTTATAAATATTTATTTATTCACATTCACTATATTCATATTCACGTTAAAAATTATATTTTTAACGATAAAACATTTTATTCTAACATATGAATTTCTATTCAGTTCATTCTTTAAATAAAATGATATTTTTATTTTTCTAACTTATTTTAGAAAATTTCGGCGGCATAACGGCACGATACTAGAAACAGGACGAGGCCTAGCCTTATCCCTGGTCTAGTGAAGGCCCACGCCATTCACACATCAATCAAATCAATTTCAATTCTCCAAACAACCAAATTCAAATCAAATAATCCAACTAATCTATGCAACCAAACAAACAAGTCCATGGTCTGTGGACGATTGTGTCGGGTGCTACTAAACACCGTCTGCATCCTAGTATATATATATATAACTAGAAAAAGAAATTGAAAGGTGAGAAATTCTCACAGATAGCTATCCAATCATCTTGACTCTTCTTCCGTAGAAGTCTTCGTCGTTCTCGCATCTTATCACTTTCGTCGCCCGTAGTCACTATATATATAAAAATCACATTTTTATTTCTCTATTCCATATATAAAAATCGAATTTTTACTTCGCTATTCAATATATAAAAATCGAATTTTTATTATGCTATTCAATATATAAAAATCGAATTTTTTACTATGCTATTCAATATATAAAAATCGATTTTTTACTATGCTATTCAATATATAAAAATCGAATTTTTTACTATGCTATTCAATATATAAAAATTGAATTTTTAATATTTATACTATATAAAGATCATATTTTTATCGACGCTACTATATAGAAAAGATTATATTTTTATCGACAAGGCGACTTCATAAAAATCTCATTTTTCTTTTTCTTTCAATACAAAAATGTAAACTTTTCTTATATAAAATCATGAACTTTTCTATTATCTTCTTCATTAAAAACCGTATTTTTATAACTTCAATTTCATACTAAAAATCGTATTTTTATATATCGCTCTTTTCATTAGAAAAATGTGAGCTTTTCAAATATAAAGATCCAACTTTTATAGCGAATTCATATTTATAAAAATCATATTAATTCAGTTGTAAAAAGAAGAAGAAGAAAGGAAAGGGGGGACTCACAGTAAATCGGTTGGAGGAGGGAGCATCGATGGGGGAAGAGGAAACCCGAACGGAGGCGGCGGTGGTTGCTGAGGCTAGCGGTGGGCGGTTTCTGGCGGGTTTACGAGAGGGGGGGGGGTTGCGACCGGGTTATTGGGGCCAGAGGGAAGTTCGACGGAGGCAGGTGAAGGCCAGGGAGGGGCGCTCGATCGGTGCGGTGGCTTTTCTGGTGAGTGGCGGCGGATCTGGGTGAAGGCGACGGAGCGCGGTGGCTTCGAGGTGGCCAGGCGACGAGCGATTCGATTTCTCTTTTTTTTTCGACTGAAATGAATAATGAGGAGAGAGGGTAGGGTAGGGTTTAAAGTATAAAATTTAATTATATTATTTTAATTATTTAATTAATTCGTTCAAAAAGCAACCTTTTCATACGACCTCCAAACGAGGCTCACCGCCTGTCATCCATAGCGTTTTACCCCCATTCTGAACACAATGGGATATGTATCGTAGGCTGATTCAATCGTTTCGACCAGTTTTCGTTAAAATCAACTTATAACTCTATATATTGAATCTGAACGCGCATTTCAATTTACCGGGGTCACATACAAACTCGAAAAAATCCAGAAAAATATTTTCTAGCTTCGTATTGACGATACGGTCCTAACAAAACTAGTTTCGTCGAATTCTGAGACCATTGGAAAAATGGCCAATTTCCAGTCGATTAAAATCAACTAAAACTGGTCAAACGCGTTTTCCTTTGCCACGCTCACATATTGATTCAAAAAATTATGAAATTTGAAATCTAGCAATAATTTGACACTGCGGATCCAACAAAAGTGGTTTCGTCGAAATCCGAGATCGTTAGAAAAATTCCCATTTTTAAGGGCCTGAATTCCATAGCGACTATTCAAAATTTTCAACTGGACATATCTTTTGATTCCCGCTATGAAATCTCGATTTTTCGGATTCGTTGGAAAGATATTATCAATTTGATCCTAATGTTTTTGGTTTCGCTAAAATCCGGTTTATTTTGCACCCGGTACATTAAATTGAAGTTTGAAATCGAATTATCGAACTACCGCGCCATTTTCAATTCCTTTTTATAATTATATATAATTATTTATATTCTAACGACGACGTATATTATATATACGTTCTAATTATATTCAAAATAAATTTTCTTCGATACTATTTAAAATAATTCATTTTAAATCTTCAAAATTCGCTAAAATTGCCAAAATAAAAATTTTAAACTGGCCCAGAATTTCCGGGTTATTACAAGTTAAATACATAAGTGAACCTATCTTACTTCAATATAACTTTTGATCGACACTTTTACCACTTTCATCTTTATCTAATTGTGTCGTCGTACTCATTTGTGTAGGTTTACTTGAAGTGGTTTCCATTCCAAAATGTTTTATTAGATTAGTACAATATTGTTCTTGATTAATGAAAATTCCAGCTGATAATTGTTTAATTTGCAAACCCAAAAAGTAAGATAGTTCTCCCATGTGCGACATTTCAAATTCATTGGTCATTATTATTGAAAATTCTCGACACAATTGATCATTTGTTGGTCCAAAGATAATGTCATCTACACATATTTGTACTATTAGAATATCTTTATTATCTTTCTTAATAAAAAGTGTTCGACCAACCTTTCCAATTTTAAATCCTAAATCTGATAAATAAGTGTTGAGACATTCATACTGGTAGTGACGTATTTCATCTATTTTATCTTTCGTTAATGGAGATATCGAAACTTCTCTTATTTTCTTGGCATCCGGGGTATATCCGATTCAGTATTCTTACCATCGAAGTGTTGGTTCTTTACTTGGAGTGGGCATGTGATAATATTAAATAGAATCTGATGATGTTTTCTTAGTGGACTTGGTTAGTGTTGACAGAGAGCTTAATTTCTTTGACATGACTCAAACAAAGATTTTCAGATGATGGTTTCTCTTGTTTTTTTATTAACGTAGGTTACTTTTCTAAAGAATTTATAAAAGAATATATACTAAATATAATATATGCAAATGAATGGTAAAACTAGTTTTATCCATTCCTTTAAACTGAAATTAAATAGCTAAAAACTAGGTATAACATGATAAATGAAAGGCTTGTCTGTCAACCAATGTGCTAAAAATATAATATTCTATTTTAGCTAAAAAGAAAGTATATTAAGTAAACTATGTATAAATAAAGGAAGAATATTAACTAAAAGGTAACTTATAGAAATAAGAACTAATTAAAACCCCTTTTTGAGCTAGTCACGAACTTATTTTGGTTGTACCTACAAAAAAATAGAATTTATAATGGTACCCACTTCCTCCGTTAGGGTTCTAAGGGTTCAGGATCCTTGTAGAAAATATAATTATTAATATTATGAATATAATCTACAAAATTCTTAATATATTTATTTCTAATAAGAACATTATTGGTTTTTGGTTCCCATACTCTAATATTTCCCATGTAGTTTTTATTAGTAGAAATATTTAACCTACTACTAGAAATTACCGATTTAATATTAGATGTCTTAGAACTAGATTTCTTTTTAGATTTAACTTTTTGATCATATCCTAGTCCCTTTTTTTTTACTAAAAGCTGGTTGAGAATTTTCTAATATTTTAGATAAATTCTCTCTACCTTTATTAAAATTGTTAACATTCTTAGAAATGCTTTCTAATTTAACTTTTAAACTAGAATTTTCTAATTTTATGATTTTAACTTTAGTGTTTAAATCATGATTCTCAGAAGTTACTAAATCATTTTTATTCTTTTGAGTCTCGATTTCTTGACTTAGCATAGAAATTTGAGAATTTGCAAATAAAACAGATTCTTGTAATTTTCTAATCTCGTCTTCTAAAATATCTTTTTCATCTTTTAAAAGATCTCTCTCAAATTCTGCTTTCTTTTTATCTTCATTAGCCTGTTTAAACTTTCACTTAAACATTTTTCAAGATTCTAAAATTTCATTATTAATTTTTACTAATTTGTCAAAAGTAAAATCACTTTTTTTTTCAAAATGTGAGTACATATATAAAACCAAACGACAATAACTGCCAATACGCCTTGCAGGTAACCATATACAAACAACTCAGTCTATGACTATAAGTATTGGAGATAGAAGGATAAGCTCCGGATAAACCACCACTCATCATACTTCAAAATCGAGTTCCGGCAAGGCCACCACCAGATTAAGAAGTATATCTACTCCAAAATACTACTATAGTCACTCAATGAAATAAAAATAAGCTAAATAATATAAAAAGGGAAAAACTGTAGAACTGCTCCCAAAAAGCTCCTCAACAAACATCACCATACCAACACTGGACAATGCGGAGTGATTGAATCAAGTGGTGAGCTCTACTGAAAAAAGGCTATAGGAACCACTAATCCATCTAAATCCTAGAGAGATAATAACCAAAGTTCTCGCAACCTGTAAACCCAGGACATGCAGAACTAACAAACGAAATAAGATAACAAAAGGGGGGATGAGAGGTATGACTGACTAAAGATAGAGGGACGTATCCCGCTATTCTAGTAGCAAGTAGCAAGGGATTCATTCGATTCCCGCTCGGGAGGTTGCTTGGACAGATAAAATACCAAAGGTAACAGCAAGCCTCCTCGACCGTTGACCAAAGGATACTCTAAACGGTCTACCACGAAATGCAAGGAACACGACATTCCTTACCTTTCCGATGACAGAAGGAGGATCCATAGGAACCTTGTCAAACATCGCCCTATTTCGAGAGCACCAGATATGCTAGCAGATAAGACAAGGGATAATCCGAAAGAGGATAGAACGCAAGGACTTCCCTTAGATTCTAGACCACCAGGTTCTCAGTCTGTCAGCTAGAGAAGATGCATTATCTCGAAGACCAACCAAGTTCCCAAAGTAATTCCAAACAGAATCGGCTGAGAAGCCAAAGAAAACAAGTGAGCTATGCTTTCTAAATCCCCATCACCGCAGCATCTACAATGGGACACTAAAGGAATGCCTATCCTTTGGAGGTTCTCATCTATCGGTAACCCTCCATGAAGGGTACGCCACATAAAAAGGGAAACCTTCGGCGGAATGCAGACATCTCAGATGAAGGAAAAGCTATTGAGACGCGGGGAGGGAGACCTCCACGAGTTCCAGGCCGCTCGAATGGAGAAAGCACTACCGTCCCACCCGGATCCGCTACCATGCGAGTCCCAAAAGGCCTTCACGGATTGCATTCGCTTCCACATCTCACTTGCATAAGACGGGACACCCGAAAATTCGTGGTCTTAAGCCTACGGTACTTTTCATGAAGGAACGTTGTCCATAAGAAATCGTTCGCTTCAAACCTAGCCCACAGCTTGCAGACAAAAGCAATGCAGGTATCCTTGGGATCTCTGAGACCTAAGCCTCCTTCGCTTTTGGGACGACAGACGATGTCCCAAGAAATCCAGTGGTGATGATTGGCATCGTCCTTTTTCTCTCAAAAAAAAGAAGCAGCTAAAGAACAGTAAGATCTGAAAAAGGATGCGGTAGGAGTCATAGCAGCAAAGACATGCGATCCCAAAGAGTCAAGGACTGACTTTATGAGAACTAATCTACCTGCCTGAGAGAGAGAGCCGCATTCCACCTAATGATCTTCCCTCTGACTTTATCAGAAAGGGGGTCGAAAATGGCATTGAGCTTACGACCTCTGTAAAGAACAATACCAAGGTAAGGTAAGGGAAGAGAAGTTGACTTGAAGCCAGTGAAGGTTTCGATCCAAGAAGATCTAACCCCATACATATCTCTCGCCGGGACGAAACAGCTCTTAGCAGTATTAACGTGTTGACCTGAGCACCTATCATACTATTGAATGAGGCCAACAAGACTTTTGACTGAACGACGACTACCATTTGTGAAAATGATAATGTCGTCAGGGAAGGATAAAGAAGAAACGATAGAGCACCCCGATGGAATGCCAAAGCTATGGATCTAATTTGTTATCGTTAGTGAATGTAATCCACGAACGAAAACCTCAACAGCGATAACGAAGAGAGAAGGTGAAAGAGGATCTCCCTGATAAAGTCCTCTTCCTGCCTTCAAGTACCCGTTGGCCGAACCGTTGATCAGGAAGGAGAACCAACAGTTAGATATGAGTCTCCAGATAATATCGATAAGAGACTCGAGAAAGCCAAAAGCTCTAAGCACCTTAATGATGAAAAAACAGGAAATGCGGTCATAAGATTTTGCCATGTTCAACTTTACGACCACATTTGAGCCCCTGACTTTCCTAGCAATCTGAGAAACCAGCTCCTGAGAAAAAATGACGTTATCTGTAATCAAACATCCTTTCACAAAACCAGCTTGAGAAGCGGAAATAAGACGCTGAAGAAACGAAGCCAGTTGTTAGACCAAAATCTGGGCCTAACACCCAAATGCAGATCGCAGATCACAAAAATGCAGAGAAAAGCAAAAACAGAGGACAACGAAGTTTTCATAGTGGTTCGGCTCAAACCAAGCCTACGTCCACTTTATCTCTTCTTAAATCCTTAGAAGTTACAAGTACAAGTCCCTTGGTTTATACACGAAGTTCTCGTGTTTACAATGAAAAAGAAGTGAGAAAAATGAAGATTATAAAGGAAATCCTTGTGTTATAGTGTGGAATTTGGCTCCTTTGCTGTTGAAAATGTTTTGCAGAGAGAAATGGTGGAAGACGTAAGGAGTTAGAGCCAAAAGATCCTTAAAAATGCCTTCAAATGGTATATTTATAGTTGTAGGAGAGCTTCTGGGAAGACCGGTTCGTGATGGGGTGATCCGGGAAAGTAGGAGCGGGAGTAGCCTTGAGAACATGTCATGATCTACACGTGTATCAACAGGTTTGGTGGTTGGTTCATGGTCATGGAGTCGGGTCGTGATGAGGCCTTCACGAACCGACGTCTGGTCGCGAGCGGTATGATGAAGCTAGTGTCCACGATCGGGTCGTGGTAATGGGGGTCATGACCCATATATGCTCCACGTGTCAGAGGGGTCTTCACGAGTGGAAGGAGAGGGCGAGCCCTAGACCATGAGCCGAGGAGGGTGATCCAAGTTCCTGCTCACAAGTCGAGGTGGCAACACTTCGTCACTTCATCCAAGTGATGACCGGTCCATACTTCCACATGCATTCACGGAAATGGGCATAACTTTCAAACTATATGTCCGATTGAGCCAAACAAAAGCTTTACCTGAAGCTGATTCAGAGGGCTACAAGAGTTACGGAGCTTAGCTTTGTAATTGCTATTTTGGGGCCCAAAAGAGGTCATCTGATAGGAGTATTAGGCCATTTTATGTTGATGTTGCGATTTTGACTAAACCGCTCCTCGTCTTCTGACGGTATTTTCCATACCCGAGCGCGATGCTATCCAGATATTTCATGTGTGACAGCTTTTACCAAAAAGTGTGTCAACAATCTTGCCCCCTAGAACATATCTTGTTGGTCGAAGGAAGATGTGTTCTGGATAATCCGAGAAATCCACATCTGTATAGAGATAGAAGTAAAACAATTGTGCCAAATCCTGACATTATTATCCAGACTTTCCTAAGCATAAACCATACTCAAGGAACATCCAAGTCATCCTGCCAAATATTGGCAAGGGCCAAACTTTCTAGTCATAATCCATACCAAGAAGTTCAAACTGAGTATAATCCATACCCGATTTCTTTTGTCACATCCTGACAATACCGTTTGTAGTTCCTAAGTATAATCCATACTTAAGATTCCAAAGCAAGTATAAACCATACCCGAGTTATCAATCTGAGTATCATCCATACTCATATCCAGAGAAAACTATATTTTCCATAGCCTGACAAGATAGTTTGACCCTAGGCGTAATCCACACCTAGTGTTTCAAAATAAGTATAAGCCATACTTCGCCGAGATTGAGAATCTTGCCACATCCTGACAAGATACTTAAATTCACCAAACATAATCCATGCTTGGAAAATCCTTCCTTATTCAATTCAAAATGTAAAACCAAATCAAATCTTGATTGGTTTGACACCGAGTCCAGAGCATGCTTTGGGGCTACATCCTAGCCTATACGTGTGTACTCTGATTCAACCAATCGAAAAACCTAATGAAAGCAAAAATAAATCTTAAAGCCTAAGAAATGCAGAAAATGAAAGTTGATCTCATCCAGATCAGTTGATGATGAGCCCACGAGAGCTCGATCCAGGGTCATTCCCTCTCCGGGGAGCAGAAGGTGGCAGCGCAGGTGCAGGCGCTGTTGGTAGTTTCATATACTCGGGCCGCTCTCCACGTCGAACTCGTTCCTCGATCAAATCGAGAAGATGTCTACATTCATTCGTGTCACGTCCATCCATATCGTGGAATATGCAATGCTTTCCAGAATCGCATACTCTTTGCGATGGCTCCCTCCTGGGAGGTTTTGGGTAGGTGACAACACCATTTGTGTCCATGTAGATGTCAGAAAGTGAAGCAATGAGCTCAGTATACTTTTCATATCTGGGCCCTCTCCGTGGCTGAGTGCTGCGGTCATTCTTGATGGTGACATTTCCTTTACCATTTCCAGAATCAAACGGTTCTTCGTCTTTGAGCATGTTAAAGTCGAGAATGCATTTTTCAGAAGTTGCATCTTCTTCTCGTAGAAATCTATCTGCTTCAAGATAGAATTCGCTGAGGTTTCACGGTGGATCTCGGTACAAAGATTTTTTAAATTCTGAGTTATCCAAGACACCAGACACCGCTGTCATCAGTACCATTGATGGTTCAGGGCAATCAACCGATGCTGCTGCAATGTTGAATCTTTCCAGAAATGAGCGCAGAGTTTCTCTGGATCTCTGCTTGATTGTAGTGAGAGACATTACATTCTTGGGTCGAGCGATGTGGACCCGAAACTGTTCAAGGAAACGAGTGACCAACATATTCCGGCTGCTGATTGATTCCATCTCTAGCTGTCGAATCCACATAGCTACTATATCAGTTAGAAAAAGGGGAAAACATTTAGCCATGACATTTTCCGACGCCAATTGAACTTCCATATGCCTTTTGTAGCACATCTGATGCATGGTAGGATCTGTCCTGCTGTTGTAGGGCTCCAGTTGTGGAAGTTTGAAATCTGGGGGACTGCGGGAATTCTTGATTTCTTGAGTGAACGGGTTGTGATTGACGTCATCCACGTCATTCTGATAAGTGCGGCCTCTTGAGAGGCTTTGAATGAGATTGGCGAGCCGATTGCCTTCAAAGTGTTGTTGCAAGTTGCCAATATCAGAGCTGGTTCCCCCAGTATTGAATGCAAGAGAGGGAGGAAGTTGCTGGTGAATTGCTGTCTGGGGGTCGCGGTTTGCGACTCGCGGTTCGAGGGGAGCGATCTGAACCGGTGGTGGGTCGTGGGGACTGGTTCGTGGTTTGTGGGGAGCGAACCGAGGAGGCCGAGCCGGTCCGGTGCTGGTGCCCTATCACGAGCCAATCCCTACTGCAGTTGAGTGGGAGTTTGCGCTCCGGTATCCATTCGATCTGGAGCTGAAGTCGGTCACTGTATATTTCCAAGATTGAGGGGGTTGCCCCCGAGCCCATGTGATGCACGAGCTACTTCAGTGGCTTGATTTCCAGCGAGTTGTTCGTTGCCGCTCGGCCCGCCATCCATCCGAGCGAAGAACTCGTCCATCATTTTCTGTTGTTTTTGGAGGAGATCATCTTGCCTTGCCATTTGATCTTTCAATTCAGCGAGATCGTCATCCATCTCGTCTCTAGTTAAGTATCCAGAAGGGTCTCCATGAGAGGAAGCCTCCTGGCTTGCCTCGTTTCTTGTTCCTTCAGCATCAGCATCCTTAGTATGAGAGGAAGTTCCAGTTTTCTTCCTTTTGATTACCATTGATCCAATAGCCAAAAAATCAAAGTAGAAGTTGAAGTTGTCGTGTGCCCCCTTTCCTGGCGCGCCGAGACCAAAATCTAGGCCTAACACCCAAAGCAGATCACACATCACAATAATGCAGAAAAAAGCAAAAACAGAGGAAACACAAAGTTTTTATAGTGGTTTGGCTCAAACCAAGCCTACGTCCACTTTATCTCTTTTTAAATCCTGAGAAGTTACAAGTACAATTCTCTTGGTTTATACACAAAGTCCTCGTGTTTACAATGAAAAAGAAGTGATAAAAATGATGATTATACACGAAATCCTCATGTTGTAGTGTGGAATTTGGCTCCTTTGCTGCTGAAAATGTTTTGCAGAGAGCAATGCTGGAAGACGTAAGGAGTTAGAGCCAAAAGATCCTTGAAAATGCCTTCAAATGGTGTATTTATAGCTGTAGGAGAGCTTCTGGGAAGATCGGTTCGTGATGGGGTACGTGGCACCCGATCCGGGAAAGTAGGAGCGGGAGTACCCTCGAGAATAGGTCAAGATCTACGCGTGTATCAGCACGTTTGGTGGTTGGTGCGTGGTCATGGGGTCGGGTCGTGATGAGGCCTTCACGAACCGAGGTCTGGTCGCGAGCGGTATGGTGAAGCTGGTGTCCACGATCGGGTCTTGGTAATGGGGATCGTGACCCATATATGCTCCACGTGTCAGAGGGTCTTCACGAGTGGAAGGAGAGGGCGATCCCTACTCCACGAGCCGGGGGGGTGGTGATCCAGGTTCCTGCTCACGAGTTGAGGTGGCCATACTTCGACACTTCATCCAAGTGATGACCAGTCCATACTTCCGCATGCGTTCACGGAAACGGGCATAACTTTCAAACCGTAAGTCCGATTGAGCCAAACGAAAGCTCTACCTGAAGCTGATTCAGAGGGCTACAAGAATTATGGATACTAGCTCCGTAATTGCTGTTTTCGGGCCCAAAAGAGGTCATATGATAGGATTATCGGGCCATTTTATGTTGATGTTGCGATTTTGACTAAACCGCTCCTCGTCTTCTGACGGTATTTTCCAGACCCGAGCGCGATGTTATCCAGATATTTCATGTGTGATAGCTTTTACCAAAAAGTGTTTCAACACCAGCCTAGTGGCCGGAATCTTAGAAAAACCTTGTTATAAAAATTACACAAACTGATAGGGCAAAAATCCGCACACGAACTGGGATTTTCGCACTTAGGAATAAGGACCAAGTTAGTGGAAGTCTAGCCCCGAGGTAGGTTTCCACCTGAGAAAATGTAGCAAATTACATGGCAGAAATCCGCTTGGATAATAGGCGAGACACTACGGTAGAAAACCCCATTGAAACGGTCAGGTCCGCTAGCACTTTCCTTGTTGAGAGCGAAGAAACAAGCGCATATCTCTCCCTTGGAAGGAGGCACAGCTAGGTCCTCATTCTCGGCAGGCAGCACCAACGTAGTAATGAAAGATAGAAGATAAGTGTCAGAGACCGACACCGATGGTGAGCCAAGGAAAGACTGAATGTGAGACAGAATTGTTTCCTTGTCTTCCTCCAGAGTGATAGCCACAGAGAGATCAGATCGCCGGATCTGCAAGATCGTAAGCGTTCTATTCTTCTTACGAATAGAAGAGTGGATGAACTTAGAATTCGAATCTCCGTCGACAACCCAATTGACCCTCGCCTTCTGGCGAAGATAGTCATTCTCGATACGAAGCTCCAAAGAAAAGGCTAATTCGGCAAGAACCCATGCCTTCTTATGTGCTGCAAAGGGATCCTCATCGAAAGATGCCTTTGCAAGAACAAGTGACTCTTCGGTCGCCCTAACACGGTCGAAAATATTCAAGAAAACTTGTTCATTCCAAGACTTGAGAGAAGTCTTGAGATGCATAAGCTTACGAGAGAAGGAGACTGAAGGCGAACCTGCAACCGCAGAGTTCCAGGAGTCTTCCACAACCTACTGGAAAGAGTGATGAGAACTCCACATATTCTGGTATCTAAAGGATGAAGGACAAGAGCGAGATTGGGGAAAACAACAGAGAAGAGTAGGAGCAAGGTCCGAGAAGGTACGATGAAGATGAGAAACAGGATACACGAACGGAAGGTTGAACCAACTTTCTGACCCGAATACTCTATCAATCCTAGACAGAATACGGTTAGGACCTTCTTGGTTGTTACACCAAGTGAAACCTGAGCCAATGAAGGAGATTTCCGTCAACCCCGATGTGATGATGATGGCATTGAAATCCATCATCGCCCCGCGGCTAATGGCGTTGCCCACTATTTTTCAGCTTGAGAGGCGACAACATTGAAATCGCCTCCCAAAACCGAAGCCCGAAAACCAAAAGCAGAAAGACCGAGGATATTGGACCAAATAATCGATCGATCTAATCTGTCGCACTTAGCGTAGACGGCGGAGAAGAGAAAAGAAGAAGCGAAGGAAGGACACGATCAGGATACTGACAGAAGCTGGTCGGAGTCAAAGATGGGTTGGGCAGCAATGACTTTAGACCACATGATTCAAATATTGCCCGAAACATTGGCTAAAGCTCGGCCAAAGCTAAGAAAAAGAACGGACTTGGTGATCTCTCCTGGTCCTATCATAGGCTCCATGAGCACCACTAAGAGAACAGAGTGTTTCCGAATGATGCGCCTGAGCCTAGCCAAGGTCGCCCCATTGCCTACACCACGAATGTTCCAGAAAAGGAAGTTCACCATAGAGACTAAAAGAAGAGAAACGCAAAACAAGAAAAGGAAGCAAATAGACATAGGTCAAGACCCAACCAAAAAGGAAAACCCAACTCAAATAAGATACAAGGTATGTCGAGTAGATCGAACGATCTGCTCGGACGCCTCTATAGAGCGTGTGCGAATAGTACGGGGAGTACGAGGACCATCCCTAGGTCTCCGTCGCGAAGTGCAGTAGGGGAGCACGGGAGGGAGGGGAGACTCCTCAACAGTCTCGTGGGATCTGAGCGAGATCCCATGATCCAACTCGAGAGCACGTGAGCGGGCCACACCACGCCCAGACCTAGACGGGTAGGAATTAGTAAGACGATCATTAATGATCGTTATCTCCGCCATACTAAGCAACGCTGGAGAGACAGAAATGGGAGACAGAACAGAAGGCTGAGATGAGCTGGGTTGATCTGAGATCGAGGGGAAAACTGGAACCGAAAAAGCAGTCTTGAATGTAGGGTACGACAACAACCAGACCACTAGTTCCTGAGTGAACTTTTCCTGTGCCGATCTGTCATGAGATTGGCAGCCCCGTAAGGAAGGAAATGTTCCAACCTCGATACATCATTTAGTACCATATGGTGAAGGCTGTACCGGTTAGTAATCTCCTTGGCAACACATACATTGGCCCAAAGCTGGGGTCAATATATGGCTACCACAGGGAGACCTCCAAGATCGACACTCCAACACCGTATGAAACTGCCAACATGAACACCAATAACCCGCAAAGCCAAGCCAACAAACTAGAGTGTCCAACGACACGATGAAGGCCCCGTGAAGACTCATTGATCCAGACAACCCCACGTGAACAACAACCACCACTGAGAATCCCACAGAGCAGCAAGCTAAGTGCACAACTGATGAACAGTGAGCACAAGCTACGGAACAAGAAAAAAAATTGTAATTGCCCGAAAAGCTACTAATAACCGAACACAGATACCCATATAAGGAGTAACAGGAGACACCAAAAAAGGTGAAACTGGCAAAACCGAACAACAAGATCCGAGAACATGAAGAAAAGCCCCCAACGGTCCAGGACTGACAGGACAATCCTATATAACTGGTGACTTCTCAGTCACACAATTAAAGGATGACGCTAGAGAAAAAACTGGGCTTTCATCCCATGAAACAGGATGCAATAAAACAACTACAAAAAAACAGCCAAGAGAAACAAGCACCAAACCATTACCAAAACTAAAACCGAGATCAAGAGGTACCTGCCAATGGATAGAATCATCATTTAAGAACCGAGCGAGCATATCACCTATCAGATTTTCAGACGCAACCCCACAAACTTTCACTGCTTCGGCAGTTGTCAGATCAGGGCTAGATCCATCCACCATCAGATCCACAAGAGTAAAAGTCAGATCATACGGCGTCTAAGCTGCCCCACCACTCAACTGATGTTGTGGCTGCACTCTGAAACCACCTATGACACAACAATCAGGCGTCGCGGCTGCACGATTTCCATACAAACATCAATCAAAACTGACTAGCCCCTGAACTGGCATAGATGATAACTCAGTTGCCGAAGCAATAAGGACTACGGGATCCAATACCCTTGCAAGGGCCGAGAAGCTATTGGCCAAAGAAAGCGCTGGAGGATCTCGCGCTTTGGCAACAAACAAAGCATCACTATTCCCAAAACAAGAAGATACAATCAACGCAGCTGCTTTAGCATCAGCCTTCGAGGGACGAAAGTGGTATTTCCTTTTCTTTGGTCCATAAGTACAAGAGGAAGCAACTTACACTTTACCAGGTGCTACAGACTGGCTACCAGCAGACAAACACACAGAGGAGGTTTGAGAAGGGGACATCAATTCCCTAACTCAAAACCTTCCCACGCACCTACTAGAAAAGGCGTTAGGATTTGGCGAACCATAGCAAAACAGAGAACTAATCATAATTCCTAAAGGAGAAGCACGAAGTTCTTGGTGGGACGACAAATAGAAGCGATCTTTAACAGACAGACAGGGCTTGAAAGGAGTGATGAAATCTCCTTTCAACTGTTTGCCCTTCGAATCGATCAACAGCCTAGTTGGTGGCAAGCAATCAACGGTCATGAATCTCGGTGATAGCGGAGATAAGCCCAGTGATCCCGAATAGACAGGTGACAGTTCCAAGAACTCGTCTTCAACCAACAGAAAACGATTACGCAACAAGGCAACAAACTGCCTCAGTTCGCAAAACAGACAATCACAGAGAAACCAACATTGAGCTCAACAGAGACTGGCCCCTCTGCTGCCACTTCAACAACAGAAACAATAGCCGCTAGCGGAGGACAAGGTCGAACAAAGACCCCCTTAACAACGAAGTCGCCACTAGCTGCAAACATCCCAATAACCCTAAAAATTGGGGAAAGCCTCAACACAGTGTAATGGAGACGCTTAGAACTCAGAGAAGGAGCAAAAGCGCGATCAACAGTGAAACACATATATTAAAAGAAAAGATAGAATAAAGAAATAGCAGTGATGAAATTTCTCAGATCAGAGAACCGCCATGAAGTAAAATCACTTACATCAGAATCCTTAGCCATGAAGCATATGTTTGCTTCCTCACTTTCACTGTCGCTGTAACTTTCAAAAGATGAATCCGAATTATCCCAAGTGACTGAAAAAGCTTGTCTCTTGGATTTTTCCTTTTTGTGATTTTTCTTCAATTCTGGACAATTCTTTTGATAATGTCCGGTTTTGTGACAATTAAAGCATTCCACCAGTACAGGGCCAGGCTACTTTGATGAATTCTTTTTCACATTCTTGCTCTGGCCTTCTCTATATTTTAGAAACTTTCTAAATTTTTTTGCTACAAAAGCAATATCTTCTTTGTTTGAATCTGAATTTTCATTCTGAGCATGAAAGCTGAATTTTTCTTGTCTTGTACATGTGCTTTCTTTGCCTACAAATTTACTTCATAGGACATGGGATTACCAATTAACTCTTCTGGTTTCATGGCCGACAGATCATTAGCTTCTTCGATAGCTAACACCTTTCTCTCCCATTCGTCCGTTAAAGAGTTCAAATTTTTGGAAACTATATCGAAATCAGAGGACTTTTCTCCTAATCCTAGGAGAGAATGATAAATATTTTGAAATCTTGAGTACATATCATTTATAGACTCATTTTTATTCATTCTGAAATTCTGAAACTGGTTTTTAAGCATGGATATCTTGCTTTGTTTGACCTTGCTAGTTCCTTCATGAGTAACTTTGAGTGTTACCCAGATTTCATATGCTGTGTTACACATACAAACCCGGTTAATCTCGTTTCTATCCTAGGCACAATGCAACATATTCATGACTTTAGCATTGGCTGTAGCCTCTTCTTTTTCATTTATAGACCATTCAGTGTATAGAGTAGTAGGTTGTATATACTCTTTTTGTGTGATGTTCCATGCATCAAAACTACTTGCTTGCATATATATATCCTCGTACGAGTAGCCCAATAACTATAGTTATGCCATTAAAAAATGATGGTCTTGCAGTGGATTGTCCTTTAGTATATCCAGTATTATTGCTAGTACTAGTGTTGTTATCCATATTAACTATGTATCAGATAACGGTTTTACGGTTAAATGATGGTCGTGCTCTGATACCAAATGAAAAGCTGGTGTCTACGACTTAAGCAGGATACTTATATGGATATAGCAGAAATAATAAACTAACTAGTAATCTACAATAGTTACGCAGGTAAAAGCTAAGCTAGAAAATATATCACAAATAAAAGTAAATGCAATAAGTAAAGACACCAGGAATATTATACTGGTTCGGACTTCCCACTCTACGTCCAGTCCCGAAACTCCTCTTCAGAATTCACTATCACACTCTCTCTTAACCCGGAGGAATAGGTCACAGTACACCCGAGCACCAACAAGGATGTCCAGCCTGAGCACCCACACAAGACTTCACAATTTACAAAGGTTTTTGACTATTGAATGTGTTCTCTAATCAATACGGAATAGTTACGATGAAATGCACCCTTCCTATAATCTTATCCTCAAGTATTTGATATGTTTGCAATGATTGAAGGAAGTTAGTTGTTAGTTGAATCAAGATATGTGAAATGTTATCAAGGATTCAACAAGTAACTTGAATTTGAGAGAGCTTTAGATTACAATGAATATAGAAGAGCAAATCGAAAAATAGATATAATAGAAATTAGAATTTGTTAGTTGGTGTTTACACCAAAAATGGTCTAAACAACCAAGAAATACTAAACTGTACTTCACCAATTTGGTAAGAAATAAATGGAACCATGTTTAATCAGCAATTAAAAATGAAAAATACAAGAAAGGTAAAGTAGAGACGAGATTTATAGTGGTTCAGCCATTAATTAGGCCTACATCCACCATGAAGGTGATTTCCAATCTTATAATGAGGACTACAAAATACGTCAATTCTCTCTTTTCACACATTCCTATATTCACATAGTACACCCTCATTTATATATGATTCAGATCTTGGAATTGTACAAGAGAATGGTAAAATTTAAGGAGAAGAAGGATGGATGAATGATTGAGAAAGAGGATGCTTCTGTTATCTTGATTACTGGATTGTACTTGACGCCATGGACGAATCGGTAGTTGAAGATAGAATTTAGCAGCACTTCGTAGTTTCAAAGATTGGATCCCCCTTATGTTGGTAGCCATGGTGCATTTATAAGTCAGCTCTCTCTGGGAAATGATCTGAAATCCGTTTATGCAGGCTACGGATCGCTCATTCTATTAATTACAATCATGTCATCGGCTAGTTGTAGCCAGCTGGCCAGATATGTATTTGGTTGTCATGCGCGAATGACTTTGTGGAGCGAGCGCCTTAAGTGGTTGAGCGGATCCATAGGTGCGGGCGTTCCTATGAGTATGAATGCTTTGAGAGATTTTATAAGAGCAGAACGTGGGACTGGAATCAATTCTCCTTTGTTCCTTGTGCGACCGACCTTTTTGGTTCCAAGGCGCTCATCCTTTTGTTGCCTTTGTATAGCGCTGTTTGTCCCTACGGCTGCGCCACAAGGTCGCTCCCACCCATGTTGAATGGGCGATTTGTTTTGCTTCTGTGTTTGAGCGGCTTTTCCCCGATATGAACGATCGACCTTGGCTCCCGCACCTGGGTCACGATTCTGTCCAATTTTGATTAAAGATATGGTCACATAAAATGTTGCAAGCGCTCGCATTGTAGCTTCATTTTAGGCTTGGTCTTTTGACTGGAAAATATTGAGTGGCTTTACAGGATATGCGATCTCTATTCTTTTTTGGCCGCATTTCTCATTTCATATCATGCCATCATCTTTTGTCGTATGGGTTAACTTGACTTGCCTTGGGTTTGACATTTGGATCTGGCTCTGTTCAGTTGCATCCTACCTGTTGCGAGTCGTTTAAGCGCCTTAGATAACATTATGCACGTCCGACCCATCCTTTGCTCAATGTGCATATGGATTTTTTGAGAGATTAACACTTGCCGCTCGAAGTCCGTGATTTCTCTTAGTAAGAAATTACGACCTACGTAGGGGTCGAACCTACGACCTTCTGCTTAGGAAACAGAAGATTTTTATAGTGGTTCAGCTCAAACCAAGCCTACGTCCACTTTATATTTTCTTAAATCCTAAGAAGCTATTACTGGCTTCGACATATTTGATCTCACATTGTTTGGTAGATTTATCCTATCTTGTCGAGGGGTCGTTTGTGCTGAAAATTAAGATTGCTTCATTGTAGCTGATTGGTATTGTCTCTTTCTATGAGCGAGAGGCTTGATGTATCTTTTTTGATTAACGTGCGAATAGCTGAATTTCTGGATGCCAGCTGGAGCTTGATGGGACATTTATTTGTGTACTCAAGGACTAAGCTGATGTGGTGAGAGTACCCTAGATATATGCCTTTTAATCTTCCTTATTTTCTTACCTGTGCACATTTAATTGGCCTACCCACGCATGCCTATGTGTGTTTGTTTTGAGTGAATCCCCTAAGTGCTCGACTGCTAAGCCCACTAGTCTAAACATATGGCTGCCTTCCGTGCGAGCGACCGGATGGAAATACTACTTTGGTTAGCCAATTCTTTCGTCTGTCCTTTATACATTATTTTGCTATCCTCTTCGTTCTCAGAAGAAAGATTTAATGGCGGCACTATTATGAGCGATCCTTTTCACTGATTGGGTTCCTTTTATAACTCATGATTACTCTAATTCTTTCATTATTCTAATTTGCATTCGTGCACGACACTGCCATCGAGGCCTCCGCAATCTCGAGGTCGATTTGACTAGACTATTTTTACAGATCTGAGAATGTTCGCTCGCCTGTAAGTAGATTCCTCCTTTGATTTTATCTCGACCCAATTTCGAAGCATGAATTTTGACCATGCAGATTTAAAGTTTCTAAGTAGGGTTTCTTCTTTCCTATAATCCATAATTTCAGGAAGCAATCTATGTCGGACCCGGTTGAAAGGTCTGATCAAGCAGAAAATTCTGATCAAGTTGTGTCTATACCCCATGTCGTCTCTTCGATAGGTGCTGCCCAAGGTTTTCCACGGCCTCGTGCACTCTTTGGAGTACCCAACGAGAAGCACCCTATGGAGTTTCCTCCCGGCTCGTTTCATCAACTGTGCAAACAGTTTAGTATTTCGGAAAAAGATGAGGCCAACCTGTCTGGGGAAAAAGAGTTCGTAGATATCCCTCCCAAAGGGTATGTTGCTTTACTCGTGGCATGTTGAAAAGAGGAGCGGTTCCTCCCTTTAATCCTTATATAGAAATGATTCTCCGGAGCTTGGCCATCGCCTCGTATTAGTTACATCCTAATGGTTACGCGATTTTGATAAGTCTTTACATTTTTTTTATGAGGGAGAAACATCGGGCTCCTTCGTTTAAGGATATATGCTGATTATATGCTTTCAGGACAAGAAACCAACGTCCCTCATTTGTTTTTGTGGAAAGCCGGGGTTTGAAAATAATTATTGGTTTGGTAGACAGTGTGCGAGGATTTCCCAATCAGTACTTCTTTGTCCGACATCCAAATAATTTTTGCGGCCTTTGGATGGAAGGCAGTGAGTATTTTTATTCCTTAAATCCCATCTTGCTTCCTCTTCCTCTTCCTTTTCTTAAAACCTTTTGGATATACTACAGTGCTTCCCAAGCAAGGCATACCCTTTGACCAAGATCTATGCAACTCATTATTAGCTGACGATGTGGGCCAGAGGAATAGGAAATTCTTGATCACTGAAGGGTTCTTAAGGCAATACAATTTGCTTTCCTCTCTGCGCACCTTCCCGGTGGATACTTCCAACAGAAAAGAAGCTATCAGTAGATCTCCTGCCAAGAAATCTTCGAAAAAAGGATGTTCTAGCGCCGAGGGAGCAGCGAGGCATCTTTTAAAAGCAAAGAAACCTCTGCTAAAAAGGTAGTATCCAGGCATCCAAGGCACAAAGGTTCTAAGACCTTAGTGGTCTTGCACGAAGAAGATGGATCTTCCTTAGAGGAAACTACCTACGGAGACGCGAACGTGACTTCTTCGAAGATTATTTCGGATTAAGTGCGGGAAGAAGAACAGCTCGATGAAACTGTAGTAGCTTCTAAAGAAAACCCAAGAGGCGGAGAGAATTCTTCTAAGGACAACCAAAAGGAAGATGGCTCAGAGGCTTTTAAAGGTCTTGATCCCCCTGACTTAGCCGATGACCTTGTTCAAGGTGAGATCGCTACTTGATCATTTATATTTCAAAAAACTTTTAATCGTAAGAATTTTACGAAAAGACCCCTTGTTTCTGGGTCAAAGTGATATCTCATAAAGTCTGGAAATGCTTTAGCCTCGTTGTTTTCATATATTCTATATATCCACTTTCCTGGTTTTCTTTATCATCTTTCTGCGATTAAGGTGCTTAGATCTTCTTTTGCTCATAGATCCAAAAATGGGATCATCTTTATCGGACAGTTTCTCCTGGAAATTTGCTCTCGTCGATCCACGAAATGTCTTACAATCCAGTCCTTCTAACTGCCTTAAGCGTCCCTATCCACCTTCAGATCTTTTAACCCAAGATGCTCTTGAAGCACCACTGGCGAGTTTGCTAAAGAAGAGGAAGTACGACCAATCTCGGGTATCTGGAGGAGAAAACCAAGATGACTAGAGGAGAGAAGGTAATGATAAACAAGATAAGGATAGGCCAGGTGGGTCCTCTGAGTCGACTGAACCTTTATGCCCCAGTTCTTTGGCCACCGTGGAATCGTTGCCCAAATCCTATATGCCTAGTGCACCTTCTTTTTGTCAGATCCAAGCGATTCTTGACAGACCTTCTTACAGAGTCACCCCCGGAAATCCTAAGTTGAAGGACAGGTTCAGAGACTGGGACCTAAGGGGAATGGACCTTGACTTGGACTTGTCTCCACACAATGACCAGAGTATGACCAGAGTACCGTCGGGGAGTTGAGCGCTATAAAGAATTATGTGACCTCCCATCTTGGCACTGTCATGGGTCAGCTTGAAGCTCAGTTAGAAGAGGCCAAAATACTTCCAGAGAGAGATTCGAGTCTTGGAACAGGTTCTGCTTTGAATTTCAGAAGTTGAATACTCAACGTCTTGAGCGTATCGAGTTTCTTAAGAATGATAAGACTGAATTGATCCGTGTGGTCGAAATTCAGCTGGCCGAAATTGCATTCTTTGAGGATGGGAAATGTAGGATGAACAACTTAGAGGCCGACAATAGAAAACTTCAAGAGGATATTGAAGCCACCAGAAGACAACTTGATGAGGCTCAAACCGACCACGAGTTTGCTGAATCTCAATTAACTTCTATATAATAGGCTGTGGTTTCTTGTCAACAGGACAAGGCAATGCTCAAAGGTAAGCTCGCTTCCCAAAATAGGGTCCTTGAAACTTTAGAAGAAGATAAAACGAGGTTAACCAACGATCTTGAGCAGGCCAGAATTAAAACTGAAGAGACCCTGTTTCGATCTTACACCCTTAGTGTTATGACCCACGGAAGCTTGAGCTATCTGAACAAGGACTTCCCCCATACATTAGCTCTTGTCTGGGAACAAGTGCTTAGCTATTCCAAAGACAAGGATGACAGTGCTCTAAAAGAGGCCCTCCTTGAGGCAACAGATCGCGATGCGTTAGAAAAAGGTAGGAGAATACTGGTTGATGAACGAGCTCAATCCCTTGGAAAAGAAGTCTGAAATGTTGTTCCTGCTCATGCCCCCAGTCCTGTAGGAAATGGAGCTTCGGAGTCCCAGGTTTTCCTGACAGAGCCTTTCGTGGCTAATGAAGGTACTTCTAAGGTTCATTTGGTTGATGACCATCCTGTACCTGAAAACATCGCCAAATGATGTGCTATTGTTTTGCATTTTGCAGTACCAACTTGGTAAATGTGTATTTTTGTAATGAATTTGTATTTTGTTATTACTCGTTAGCATTGTTAGGCTGTAACTTATCGTAATTTATATTTATTTACGTCGTGTTACGCTTTTATGGCTTATGCGATGGTTACTTTTTTACGTCGTCTATCGTCAATTTGCTTTTAATTTTAGGACATCATATTTTTTTGCCCTTTTTTTGAGAGGTTTAGTTCTTATTATGCATATGTTCACATTCTTTAATAGCCTGGTAATTCAGACTTTAAAGTTTATTTTTGGATGCGCATTTTATATGGTTCAGGTATCTTGCTGTACATTTAATCTTGTTCCTCATTGATTTGGCGTCCCAAATCCTTCGGAAACTCAATTAAATGCATTTCGTATGTTCAATATGTGTTTTCTTTTTTATGTACTCAACCCCATATCTCACTAATTCAGTGACCCGAGCCCTTAGGAGACTAATTTTGAGTATGTTCCCCCATGGGGGGACTTGGATTACAATTTTTGGCCCAATTTCAATCTTATTTGACCCAGCTATTATGATCAAATAGAGACCTAAATTGGACACCCCCATATGGCTAGGATTTATAATACCCCCTTTCGGCTAGGATTTCTGATACCCCCTTTCGGCTAGGATTTCTGATTTTGTAATCCAATCTTGGCTTTGTTTGACTTGGTTAACAACAAAGAACAAGAATGGATACCCCCTTTCGGCTAGGATATCTGTTTTTGCGCTGGTCTTTCTAGCATGTTTATGGGACCTTCCGATCCTAGGATTAGTGTTATCCAGCATAGGTTTGTTTTAAAGAAAACAAAGAGTGCAGCCTCCGGATTTGGTGTGCTCTCCATGAATTGCTTTGGAATGATTCTTTCCCTTTGAATTCTGCAAGATGGTGGGTTTGACTATCCTGCCTGGTTTGACCAATGCTTTTGATGCATGATGCACGATTTGCCCTACATTAGAGACCAATTTTGAGCATTAGTTCGCAAATAATTTTTGTTTCTCATGAGGTTACTATCCGTGAACGAACATCTTTTATCATGTAGAGTTTTTGCTTAACACAATAAAGGTGAATCACAGGTCATTTCATGGAAATACAGCTGGAAAAAATAGACTATAAAAACAGTAAAATTTAGAGAAAATGGGGGTCGTGCATTTCTTGTTCTGGATACTGAGTTGCATCTAATGGCCGCTAGTCAATGATTAGTCGTAAGTCTTCGAATGCCTGGGTTATCTCGTGCGACCCGGCCTCATCGGCAACCTTACCTTGCCTCTAACTTCCTGATGCGTTTTGAGGACTCTTGACATATTGCTGCAGCTGATTTTCTCGGACGAGCTCTTCAATTAAATTTCTCAAGTGTCGACATTCATTCGTACTGTGCCCAGGTTGATTATAAAACAGGCAGAACTTTCCGGAATTTGCCTACTATTCCTTGATTCTTTGTGGTTTTACCTAAGGAAATATACCTAAGTCCTTCGTGGCAGAGTAGATTTTGTCTGGAGTTTCATTTAAGGGTGTCAATTCTGTTTGCTTAAAGAATTTTAACTTCTTATGTATTTTACTATCTCTCCCATCAAACCCTCTCTTATGCCCAGAGTCATCCTTCTGAATTATCTGGGAAGATTCATTGCTCTTCCCTTCCTTAATTGTGCAATTCTTCATGTCCTTCTGGATATCTAGGATATCGGTTTCCATGCTCATTTATTCGTCGGCTATCTTTTAGAACTTCTTTAGAGTCTTTGGTTTCTTCATCTTGAGCCACTTCCTAAATTCTGGCTTCTTATCGATAACCCCTTTCAGGGCTGTCAATAAGTACCAAGGCTCCGGTTCTATAACCTCTACTACTGCAGCATGGAAGCATGTTAGGAAGGCTCTAATGATTTCTCCGGGCATTTGTTCCATCTCACTGAGTGACATCACGTCCCTTTCTTTGGTGGTTTGCAGTCGAAATTGACCTTAAAATCTCCTTGCTAGGTCAGTAGATTGGTCGATACATTTAGGTGAAAGTCTGGTGAACCACAATGAGGCCACACCTTCCAGGCACACGGGAAAGTATAGGCACTTGATTTCATCAGTGGCCCTAGCTCCATTCATGTGCTGGTCGTACTTGAACAGAAAAATGGTTGGATCTCCAACTCCGATATAAGGTGCTATTGTTGGGGGTACAAATTTCTTCGGGAATTTCGCTTGACGAATTTCCTCTGTGAATGGATTTTTTCTGGGGGGAAACTCCCATTCTTTCTCTTCATCTTCCCGGGTCGCCTTCTCCTTCATTATTTGTTGGATCATGTCTGTGATGCGGCTCTTATCACCTGCATGTTCATCGGGATCATCACTGGCGTTTTTATAGGTGCGACCACAGTTTGAGCTTCGGCGCCTTGCATCCTTTTTAAAGGATGTTACATTAATGGAACTTGCAACAGTCCGAGCTACACGTTCTTCTTTGCGCTATGGACATCTGGCCTTAGGATCCTCAACGTCTGCCTCTCCCCTGTCTCCTACTGGGCTATGAGGTCGTCCAAGGTCTGAGGCTAATGAGTCCTCTTTTTCACCAGTATTAACCACAGAGTTTGGCGGTAACAAATTGGCTTGAACATTGGTTAGGACATCAAACCTTTCCATTATCATCTTCGTTATATTATCCACTTTTTCTACTCAGTCCGGTTACAACCACATTCAATTCATCTCGCGTTATTGATGGCCTAGGGGTACCCCCTCCCCCTTGATTCAAGATTTGAGGTGTAGCTTCGTCAGCATTATCACCCTCACTGATTGTAGTAACTTTAGCTGGTTTGTCGCCTTTCTTCGATCCAACCATGGTTTCAAAAGAGAAAGGGTTTTTTGTGATTTTTTTTATTGTTGAACTACGAAAAGGAATTATGAACACGACCCCACGGTGGGCGCCAAAATGTTTACACCAAAAATGGTCTAAACACCCAAGATACTAAACTGTACTTCACCAATTTGGTAACAAATAAATGGAACCGTGTTTAATCAGCAATTAAAAATGAAAAATACAAGAAAGGCAAAGTAGAGACGAGAATTAGAGTGGATCAACCGCTAATTAGCCCTACATCCACTATGAAGGTGATTTCCAATCTTATAATGAGGATAAAAAAATACATTAATTCTCTCTTTTCACACATCCCAATATTCACACAGTACACCCTCCTTTATATATGTTTCAGATCTTGGAATTGTACAAGAGAATGGTAAATTTTGTCGAGAAGAAGGATGGACGAATGATTGAGAAAGAGGATGCTTCCGTTTTCTTGATTACTGGATGGTACTTGACGCCAAGGCCGAATCAGTACTTGAAGATAGAATTTAGCAGCACTTCGTGGTTTCAAAGATTGGATCCCCCTTATGTTGGCAGCCATGGTGTATTTATAACTGAGCTCCCACTGGGAAATGATCTGAAATCCGTTTATGCAGGTACGGATCGCTCATTCTATTAATTACAATCATGCCATCAGCTAGTTGTAGCCAGCTGTCCAGATCTGTATTTGGTTGTCATGCGTGAGTGACTTAGTGGAGCGAGCGCCTTAAGTGGTTAAGCATATCCATAGGTGCGGGCATTCCTGTGAGTATGAATGCTTTGAGAGATTTTATAAGAGCAGAGCGTGGGACTGGAATCAATTCTCTTTTGTTCCTTGTGCGACCAACCTTCTTGGTTCCAGGACACTCGTCCTTTTGCTGCCTTTGTATGGCGCTGTTTGTTCCTATGGCTGCGCCATAAGGTCGCTCCTGCCCATATTGAATGGGCGATTTGTTTTGCTTCTGTGTTTGAGCGGCTTCACTCCAATATGAACGGTCGACCTTGGCTTCCGTACCTGAGTCACGATTCGTGTCCAACTTTGATTAGAGATATGGTCACATAAAATGTTACAAGCGCTCGCATTGCAGCTTCATTTCAGGCTTGGTCTTTTGACAGGAAAACAGTGAGTGGCTTTACAGGATATGCGATCTCTATACTTTTTGGGCCGCATTTATCATTTCATATCGCTCCATCATCTTTGGTCGTACTAGTTGACTTGCCTTGGATTTGACATTTGGATTTGGCTTTGTGCGGTTGCATCATGTCTATTGTGAAACGTTTAAGCGCCTTAGATAACATTATGCACGACCGACCCTAATGGCGCCCGTTCCGCATCCTTTGCTCAATGTGCGTATGGATTTTTTGAGGGATTAATAGTTGGAAAACATGTTTGTGTTGTTTATAGAGTAGTAAAAGAGTAGCATTTCTTCATGAAGGATTTCGGCAAAAAGTTGCATCCATTCCCATTCGTAATTGAAGAGGAATCTCTTCATGAAGGAAGGTGGCTCTTCATAAAAAAGACTTCTGTTCTGAATCAGTCAACTGGTCTATAAATCATCAGTCTACTGGTTGAATCATACTTTAAAACGTTTATATTGAAAATCATTCAAAACTAGCCGTTATTGTATGGAGACAGGCTGACCAGTCGACTGGTTGAATTTCTACCAGTCGACTCGTACAACTGAGTCTGTACAGCCATGGCTTTTTAAAGCCTTTATATATATAATTATATCTTGTTTTGTATATTCGTGTTATGCTTGATGTTAGATTTTAACATAAATTTAACATGACTCAACACACATATATATATAACCTTGTCTTCATGACATGATTCCCATTGCTCTTCTTTTTGCTGGCATTAATCAAAATTCTTGTTTTTAACAATCTGCAGTCACTTGAGGTTCCAAATGAAAAGATATCAACAGTACTAATCAATATGAAGTATCCAGAGCTATTTAAAGAAGTGAATGGACTTCCACTTATAGAAAGATCAAATTCCGTATTGACCTGATGAAGGATGCAAGATTGATAATGATTGCTTTGAGGAGGATGGCACCCAAAGAGTAGAGGGATTTTGAGACGAAAGTGAATGGTCTTTTGGGGAAATGCTTCTTTTGGAGGAGTGTTTTCGAATGGGGTATGCAAGTTGTATTCTTGATGAAGGTAGATGATTTCCTTAGATTCTATGTAGACTACCATGTGCTAAATACGGTAGTGAGGAAGAATAAGTATCATGCCCTACATATTTATGATTTGTTTGTTCAGCTTCATGGTGCAAGGTTGTTTTCTCAGTTAGTTCTTGCTACGACCAGCTTAGAGAGGCCAAAGAGTGTGTACCAATAATGATGTTTCGAATGCCATATGGATTTTTTGAGTGGTTGGTTAGGCTAACCAGTGCACCTTCCTACTTTGTGGACCTTATGAACTATGTCTTTAGAGAACAATTGAATGAGATTGTTCTTATGTTTGTGGATGATATCTTAGTCTACTTTTAGTTAGGGGAGGAACACAAAACACATTTGAGGATTATTCTTGAGTGTCGAAGGAGCACCAGCTAAAAGCAAATTTTTTGAAATATCACTTGTGGAGGAGAGAGGTGAGATTTCTAGGTGATACTGTTTTCGAACAAGACGTCGTTGTACATCCTACAAAGGGCGAAGTGGTACAGGATTGGACTACACCCATGAATGTTACAAATATAAGAAGTATCTGAAGACTAGCAGGATATTATTAGAAGTTCATCCAAGATTTCTCTGAAGTAGCGGCATAGTTGACGACTTTGACTAAGAAGAATCAGTCCTTTTCTTGGAAAGCTAGATTTAAGCATGCATTTGTGAGCCTGAAGGAAACGTTGATAAGAGCACCAGTGTCGGGTATTTTGGATGTAAACGAGGAGATGATAGTATACACAGATGTCGGTGGTACCGAATTGGGAGCAGTACTGAAGTAGAAAGGTAAGGTTGTAGCTTATGCTAGTAGACAATTAAAACTGCATGAGAAGAAGTATCCCATCCGTGGTCAAGACTTAGCAGCGATTTTATTTGCGCTTAACACATAGAGGCACTATCTTCTAAGGAGTGAGGTTTGAGTTGATTACCAATCATAAATCATTAAAGTACCTCTTTCCCAAAAAGGATCTTAGCCTTCGCCAGCAGCATGGTTAGAGTTCCCAGGTTCTTATAGCTTTGGAATGGCAAGGGTAATGTAGTCATTAATGCTTTAAGTCAAGACATGATAGTTCGGGGCCGTGTTCGTTAAATGGAAATATTTGGAATATATTATGGATTATGATTTCCGATCAAGATGTGAGTTGTAGCCCGAAATGTTAGCAAGATTGACTACCAGTCTTAATTTGATTGAGAGGATTAGAAATAGTTAAAGGCATGACTCTGAGTTGATCGAGATCATCGCTAAAATTGAGATTGGAATTGAACCTGAGGATGTAAAGCAGTATGGACTTGACTGAAGTAGTTGGCTCCACAATAAGGGAAGATTGGCTGTTTCAGAGGTGGATAGTTTGAGTGACAAAGTGATTCGAGAGTTTTATCACGTGAGATTGACTATATATATATATATCTCGATGGTAACAAGATGTACTGTGATATTAAGCGGGCATATTATTTGGAAAGGATGAAGAAAGATGTTGGGTTATTCATCTCAAAGTACATGAACTGCCAGTTGGTTAAGGTAGAGCAGAAGAACCTAATTTTTATGCACCCACTAGAAGTTCCTGAGTAGAAGCAAGGGCAGGTGTCAATGGACTTCATCGATGGACTCCCGAGAACTCGATTAAGGTATGACAACATATTGGGTCATAGTTGATCAGTTAACCAAGAACGTTGGATTTATACCTATTATGTCGAATAGAAAAGAAGCCAAGCCAGTTGATTTGTATGTGAAATGGATAATATGATTCCATCATATACCGAAATGCATTGTGAGTGTCTGAGAATTGCTATTCACTAGTGGGTTTTGGAGAAGATTAAAGAAGCATTAGGGACTAAGTTGCACCTTGTTACGACTTATCGCCATTAGAAGGATGGATAGAGTGAGAGAGTAAATCATATCTTAGAGGATCTTCTATGTGTTTGCATCAAGGCTTTAAATCTCGAATATCGGTCGCGTTTCATCTCGGGGATTTTATAGACTTGATCTCGTATCGGGAGAGATCTCGGACGAGATGAGTCTAACTTGGGAATTCATCTTGGATTTCCATCTCGGGTCTGAAAGTTCATATCGGAACAATCTCGGGGTACATGATATGTTTAAAAATGATATTTTTACAAAATGATTTTTATGGATGCTTAAAAAACGTAGTAACTTAAACTTGAATTGCAAAATGACTTTATTATTCTTTATTTTGCGATAGATTGTTCGTACCCTAAATCATAATATGCTTAAAACAGAATTTTTTTTTGACAACTCTCTCCCCCATGGAGAGAGAAAAGGCTGTCCACCAGAAAACGTAACCTGATTTTGATTACAAACCATTTTTCGTCAACCCTTTCAACGAAAATTCGTTCTTTCCTACACAGCCCATAATCTTGACACCAGATCTACGTATTTCCCAAAATTGGGGAGATCTACAAAACCGCATCGCATTTTTTCTTACCTTTCCATCATCATTTCGCAAGACTTTCCCAAATTCTAACTCCAAAACCACTGTGTATAGAACATGGGAGTTTGTTCGAGCATAGATGACCTAGTACTGATCCTTTTCCGGTCGTATGACGATGCAGGACTTGCATTGGGGATCTCGGATGGGGTAAGATCTTTGAACGTTAGATTTGGTTTATGGAATTGGGATTTTCAAGTAACGGAAAAACTGCATTTGGTGGTTTTCTTTTTCTTTGGAGTCTGAGATTTGTTTAGTCAGTCCATCTGCAACCTTATGCAGTATAATCTCAGGATAATTCTATATCCCCTATTTTGTGATCATGTACCCTACTTATGATTTCAAAAAGTGGATATTGGAGTTTGTTGTGAGATGATATACAAAATTCGATGGTGGTAACTGAAGCACGGACAAGTAGTGTGGGATTCTTAACTCCTACTTCAAATGAAAAGGCAGATTCTCTAAATGAAGTGATTTTAGAACTTGTTAATTAGTTGATTGGGTTTGCTTATGCGATATTCCACAAACTGTTGATCTGAAATGTTACTGGCATGTTGAAAATTAATTCTATAATGATATACCTGAAACTTTGATTTTGAATATTGGTTGGATCTGATGAGAATAGCATCCAGGATTATATCACTAGCGAGTCTCACATCAGCTGATTCAAAATTGAGTATTGGGCTTGTGAGTAGGTTTTGAATTGTCTTCGGAAGATTGCTTAGGTTATTAAACTGGTTTTTGATAAGCTTTAAACAAGAATTATATCAACAAACCTCAACAACAGTTTTTTTTATTTTGACTGTATTAAGAGATCTATATGCGTTTATTCGTCGTTTTGGATGCTTTTTGGGTTGATTGTCATACAACTTCATTTATTCAAATATGGGCATCCTAATGAGCGGTTACAGCCTATGAAATAATGGAGCTTGTATCTAGAAACGTGGAAGAAATAGTTCATATGATTTGATACAACATATGATTTTAATTCCAAGAGGAAAGAGACAGTTTTTCCTCCTATGCTTGTCCAGTGGATAAATGTGGGTTACATATGGATGACACAACACATGATTCAGGGTAAGGTAACAAACAGGTAGAAGATGTGTTTAAATCTGTATATGAAGACGATGGAAATTTTTGATTAGTAACAAAGTAATGGAATGGTAGCAAACTCTTTTAATCTCTGCCACTCGAAGAAAAGACTCGAAGGATAGTGATAAATGATTAGAAGTGCAGCGGGAACGCACTTGCTATGGAGTTGATAACCTCATCATGGGTTCAAAACTCTTTTAGGATTTAATTTAGTACTTTATTTGTATTTTATTTTATGTTTTCAGTTTGTATTTAGGTTAGTATGCTAACCTTATTATGTACTTTTCTAGTTGTTAATAAAAGTGAACCAACTTTCAAAAAAAATTGTTGGACAAAAACATTAAAAGGGTCCAAAACATTAAAAATACTCAGCAAAATTAGACCATAAAATACATAACTTCATAGGTGCATGTATGTAAAAAGACGAATATGAAAATAATAAGTATTGTCGAACATATATGAACATACAATATGATCATTTAACATGCAAAATGAAAAATAACTAAAGATTATCATGGTTAGATTTGAGTTTTTTAATTATTGTTCTAGTTCAAGCACATATTTAAATTTTAACAAAAAAACTAAGTTCACGGATGATATCTCAGTATTTCGTCTCGGTCGATATATCGTTCGAAATTGCAATATCTCAGACGATCTATTCAAAAGGAGATTTAGAGTGATATTTGCTATTTCGTTTCGGAAGGAGCCCAAAACGAGATCTCGGAGGAGATCTCAGATGATATTTACAAGATTTGAAATAGTGTCTTGCATAATAAAATTTGGAGGCTTGTGGGATAACCATTTGCATATTCTGGAATTCACGTAGAACAATATTTATCGGTCTAGCATCAGTATTGCGGAATTTGGGGCATTGTATGGATGACCTCGCAATGCTCCTTTATGTACATAGGAAGAATGCAAGAAACTGATATTTTGGACAAAGATGATGGAGGAGACTTCTAAGAAGATTGAGCTTATTCGATAGCGGGTGAAGGAGGCTTAAGACAAGTAGAAGAATTATGCCGATATAAGGCGTAGAGATTTGGAATTCTCTATCGGTCATATGGTGTTTTTCAACATTTCTCCTTTGAGGAATGTTTTTTGGTTGATAGAAGAGGAAAGTTAGCACCAAGACTTATGGGTCCTTTTCCTATCTTAGATAGGATTGGGAACAATGCTTATAAGATTGACTTACCTTAGAATATGGCAGGAGTTCATAATGTGTTCTGTGTTTCTCAATTGTGGAAATTTGTGCATGACCCTAGCACAACCATCACAATGGAATAATTAAATGATATCTAGATTGAGTCAGAAGAGTCGAGGCCTTATAAACAAATTTTTATTGTTGGACACGACACAAAGTAGTCAAGGAGGAAAGTGATTGAGTTGTTGAATGTTCAACGAAGTGAAAGGAGAGTGATTTCACTTGGGAAACTGAGGAGATCACGATAAAGTTGTATCCATGGCTCTTTGCTTAATAAGCTCTTCGGTTCATTGTTTTTACTATTTAGGAGATGTATGTGTCTTAGTATAGTATCCTACATGCTAGGGTAGGGCTAGTTTATTCTTTTCTATTTTTGGTTGTTATGGTTCCTTTTTTTATTATTGGTGATTATATATGCTTGTTACCATCTAGGATACCCTAATGACTTGTTTATGGAATTTCGAGGGCGGAATTCTTAAAGGGAGAGAATGTAACGACCTGTAGTTTCATGCATTTTTAACGCGTAAATATGGAATATTATTTTTATATTATGTCGCATCTTTCTATATTTTTGAGGGATGTCTACTAGAGGAATTTCTCACTTTCAGAATTTTTCTTAGGTTTTTCTATGATTGTTTTACCCTTAAAAAAATCTTATTTCACCCGTAACCTTTGACTAGAGCTGAATTTTTACTTAAAACCACTTCTATCGCATCATGACGATGGTTTGCCTTTCGATAAAGGGTTATATGTTCAAAATAAACAATTTTTTTGGGGAGATATAGCTGTTTAAAGAATTTTTATAACACAAACAACCCATTCATAGTGATTTGGGCCTGTTTTTAAGTAGGCCCAGTTTGTATTTTGAGATTAGAGGCACGAAGGGATGGAATGTGTTAAGTAACTCATTTCTATCATTTCATTTTCTTCTCCTTCTTCTTTAAAGCTTCTACCTCCACTAAAACAAAATTTCTATATCCAAAGCCTAAATTCTTTACAAAATCTAAATTATAATATAGAGGTTATTAGATCCAGACTAGAGTCGTATCAGTAACTGCTTGGAGAGGAGATCAATTCGAATTCAGTACTTCAATTCAAATCATAAAATTTCATAGACATCGACGAGTGATATTAAACCTGTTTACAAAATCCTAATTTCTTAATCTTAAAATATCTCCGAGAAAGTTATCCATCTTAAGAATCTTACAACTTTAGATTAGAATTGTGAATTTAAATGGTTAGGAATTAGACTGCTACCTTTTACTACGAAACCATTTGTAGATCTATGCAAATCGAAGATTTGTATTTTAAATCGGGACTCTACAAAGTAGTTGAAGTTGTTGATCATTATTGTATGTTATTTTGGATGACTTTTATGCTTGGATTGTTGATGTTTGAATGCTTGAAAATGCATACGAACGGTGACCTAGAACTAGGATTTTGCAAAAAATCCATAAACCAAAATTTCTCGGAATCACACCCAGTCGGGAGCAGACGAGCTGGAAGATCTCCAAAGGTTGTTTGAAATATTTGAAATCGTTTGGAGTTCGCACAAGGGAGTTATGGTCAGATGTGTTTGGATCAACTAAAATTCAAAAGTAAACAAAATTGGATGGAAATTTTATGGCAGTCAGAAAATGTCCTAAGGAGGATTCTTTTCAAATTTTAAGTCGACTAGATCAAAATTGAAAGAGATATGATGGAAATGGTTCAGATCGGTATGGAGCTTCAAGGGTTGGATTGGGATAAGCTGGTGATTTGGATCGGTAGGAGGCTGAGGCTTTGGGTCGGTGAAAAGGTGGAGTTTCGAATCCACAAGGGTTGGGAGAATTCAGATCAACCAAGTATATAAGTCGACCATGATCGGTATAACTACACTGATTCAAATATATCGAGCCAGATCAGTGTAACTACACTAATCCGGGTATGCTAAATTAGATCAGTGTGGTTACACCAATCAGGATTGGATCGGTTCGATATTGATCCCAACTATAAGGATATGTACCAATCTAAACATGGTAGGTTGGGTCTAGGGACCCTAGACGAGCGACATACCTCACTGGCATGATTTTTCGGATGGACGATGGTAGTTTAAGGAGGTTTACTTCGCAACAACATTAACATGAAGATCTCTCATTTTCGTATATTATAGTCCATTCGAACTTGAGGAGTACGACTCCAAATATGAAAAGTTAAACTCCGAAGGACATAGCAACAGACTTTGGATTAAGAAGGGGAAGCGGTTAGAAGGGGTTTAGGGAGCAGAGTTGGACGACAGATGTAGTTGTCTCGGTAGTTCCCAACCAGAAGACTTCAGATAGAGAATGAAGACAACCCAAGAATATCTATGCAATGGAGATGCATATGCAAAAGGGATTGCTGGTATATGGGTTTAGGAAGGTACTTAAGGAGTTGAGTTTTGAGCGTCTATCGAGTCTTCGACATGATGTAGGTTGTAAGCTAGTTCGGAGGCAGTTCATCGGATAGCCAACCATATTACAGGTTGTTTGTCCATAAGGACTCGTATATACCATTTATGCTCTTTTTTAACCAGATAGAGTTTGTTGGTTTGATGAAGACCGTTTCATCTTAGATAGGGTACAGTTATTTTAGAACCAACTGTGTAATATATCCGACGCATTGAGCAAGTGAATAATAGAATGGATGGTGTTTCTATATTTGTTTAGTCATTTATCATAGCAGGAATTCATTGTAAGTAGGTAGCATTGACATAGATGTAGATAATGGAGATGCATACATTTGGATACCTTAGTGCATAGATGTAGAGTACACCCACATTACCGATTCTATTAGACTAGTATATACTTCTATGTGCTAACTCTTTGGATGTAGGGATGGGTCAGGTATAATTTACCATATTGTGTGTTCCGTTTATTTCTATACTTGAGATTTTATCGCTCACACACTAGACTTTTTATGACCTAGAATTTTATGCTTTTCTTCTTATTACTCTAGGTGATTTCACATAAGCAGACTACAGGCAAGTTAGGAGTGAGTATGAGTAGGTGATTGAGAAACGAGCAGGATATCCATGTATTATGTATATGTGCTCTAACCCTTTTCGTTATTCACTATTGTGCGGCTCAATAGTATCTTTATCTTTTTGCTTTAAAGACATTATTTGTTGTGGTTATTTCTTCTGTATAACTCTATGACATTTTAGTTTGCGATTTCGGTTCTGTTACTCTGATTTCTGGGATCCATTTCAGCTATGTTCTATCTCCCCTATTTTATATTAGTATGTTTTACTATATATTATATATTATTCCATATGTTGTGAGATATACAACAGGTTTGTGTAGTTTTGGTTATTTCCTACATAAATGGTCACCTTACGTTATCCAAACACTATAGCTCCGCACATTTCATTTTTTGAGTGTCGAAAGTGTAAAGTGGTCATTTTATGCTCTCACTGAGAACAAAAAGGATGGAGCTTGGAAGTTGAATTCTGAAGAAGTGGCATGACCTAGTACCAAATCTAGGATTTAGGAAGATCTAGACTGAAGAAAATAAGTTTGAACATAGTAGAAATCAGAAAGTTTCCTATAATTCAAATTAATATAGCTATGTCACTAGGGATGAAATGGAAAAGGTAATGAAAGAGATGAAAGATGATATTTTAGCTAAGCAGGGGAAATGATGGAAGGCTTTTTCCAGGATTGAGAGATTAGTGGTGGTTGGATCTGTAAGAAACCATAATCAAACTCCTAGAATCAATGTAATAATATCTTGAGCTAAATTATGACAAGTTGAAACAAGCTCCCGTAAGTAGGACACAACATTCCTGGAGGCAACGTGGGAAATGAAAAAAAAAATTTGCAATGTTAATGATGTTGTAGTTAATGCTTATGATGATAATATTAGAGCTAATTTTGGAATTGCTATAGAAAAACATGGAATTGAAGGAACTAGGTTGGGAAATGCAGATCTGAGTACTGATAAATCACCGGTTGAAGAGTACGTACAAGAATACCCTGGAAAGAATAATGCTCAAGATAAGGCTTGAGTTTTTGATTAAAACTTGAATCAGTAAAGTCCATTTTGTGCTAGAAGTGCCCCATAGGACTGAGGGCAGGATGCTGCTACGGATTGAATGCTTCAAAAAAAAAAACATTAATCAGATGGCTGAAATGACCATATGAAAAATTAGAGGGGGACCACCAGATCAAAACATATAGGATATCACTAAAAATCCTCTTACTGTTAATTTCTGAACTGCTAGGAATCCCCCTAATTTTTATTTTGTAGCAATTGATACTTATGACATAAAATCATATCATACCATCCACTTAATGTAGTATGTTTGACATATGGAAGTGTTTGAATCCTTGAAAGAGGTAATGACATGATGTTTTTTTCTTTTTTGAACGGTATGACACCTGTGTTATAGACACTTCAAGAATAGATCTATTTTTCTTGGAAAAAGTTAGTGGATAAAATTTTCAAGTAGTCCAAAGTGCATATCTGAAGGCCTAAAATGTGATGTCACTGTCTAGTGTGAAGCAAAAGCCTGGATAGATCCTAAAATGTAATTTAACAAACTCAATTCAGTGTTTACTATAGTTGGTAGGTCAGATCTGTTAATAATCTCGATGGTAGTGGTTTTAGGAGTTGTTATAAAGACAGACTTCAATGACTTTATAAAGAGATTAATTTTTGTATTTGATTGAGTTTCAACATGAGATTGAGAGATATCTATTGCACAAAGAATATGAATCTAAAGAGACTGATTTGCCAGAGGAAATTATTGCTATTGCAGGTGAGGTATTGCCAAAAACTAGATTTAGAAAGGATAAAGGAAAGAAGAAATCGGAGGATGATACATGGATTCTAACAAATTCAAGAGGCCAAGGAGAGAATCCAAGGAGCCTGAGTTTACCCCTTACACAGAACTGAATTAGACTCTAGAATGGATTTATTTTGGACATTCATGCGACATATCTCGTTTAGGAAGCCGATAAGAAGGAAGCCCACAGATCATGAGTGAACTTTTGGGAGATACTGCTTATTCCATGATCTAGAAAACTACATCACGACTGAGAGCTGACATCTGAAGAACTTGGTTAAGGAGCATGTCAAGGGTGGTCAGCTTCAAAAAATGTCAGGAATCCAACTGTGGTAGTGCAGGTAGAACAGACACTACCCACATCCTAGAACAATCAGGGATTCGCTTTGCGATCACTCATCACATGATCGAAATGGACCAGAGGTGAGTTTGTATCACATTTTCTTTTTTTGAACTCTGATTTAATTGCTTTTACTAATTAGTACATTAAGCTTGGATAACTTACATGTGCATGAGATTTAAGAGATCCTTAGGTATGCTTTGAATCGGATGTTTGAGGCGACTATCTAGGATTTTCTATTTTTTATTTGTTTAAACAATTTTAAACAAAATGAAAATCCACTAAAAGGTGATTACCTGTCTGTCACAAGGCAATAAAGCCAAGCCCAATCAAAGGGTTGGGACATGGGACCCGCTGGCTAAGTGCTTGGGGATTGGCAAGGATTGCAATTTGTCCTGTTGAAGTGCATCAGGACAGAAGAAAACAAGATTAGGTTATTTCATTTGAAAGTGACTGGATCGACGTGATACCGTAGAGTTCACTAGAGAAGTAGATTGGTGCTCAGCAAGAATCGCACTAAGTCTCACCAAAATGTGTAAAGGACCAAAGAACAAGGGGTATAACTCTTTATTAGATAGTGATTGGATCAAATTTCACATCATCAAATCCATTTCATTAGAGAGTGACTGGATTGGACTTGGCAAGGGCCTAGGGATAGGACGACCACAGCTCATAGAGGGTACATGGAGAAAACGTCCAGATATAGACCATGGATCAGCCTGGAGAGGCTACAAATATGTTCCTTTGAACTAAGTACGAGCTTGTGGTTTGGAGAGGTTATGAGCTCACCTAAACTAAACCCCACTAAATCTAAACAATCAGGAGAGCTGCTTGTTTGGTATTAAACCCAAACAACCCAAAAAGTTTGTTTATTTATCATAAATGGTACGAAGAGGTCGTAACTTGGATTAAAACCATGATAACTTGACGAGGTCGTAAATCAGATTGGATGTAGCGCATTTGGAAGGCTTAGAATCAAGATTTAGACATTGGAAAGTCTGGTTGTGACCAGGATCGACTCTTAATCGGTGGACCTTAAGCATGATTGATTTGGTTAGTCAATCTTGAGCAGGATTGAGTCTTAGTCAGTTCATTTTGAGAAGGATCGAAATTTGATCGTCCTAACCTCAAGTTTTCTATGAGCATTCAATAATGGTTATTTTACAAAGATTGGGACTTGGACTTGGTCAGTTTTACCTTGATTAAATTCGATTATGGTTGGTTTACCTTGAGTGGGATAATTTCTTGGTCGCCTTAGCATATGGGCTTTCCCTTGAGGGGTTTCGTCGAACTTAACTTAAGTTGATTTTTCCGCTTAGTTTAATAGCATTGGCTCGAGCAGACTCGATCAATTCTATGTCGAGTAAATTTGGTTGATCTAGGCCAACAACTTTACGTCTATTGGGTTCTATCGGCTTTGTCTTGAGCGAATTCGATCGAAATTATATTGAGCATACTTGGACGGCTATGTGTTTAGTGAATTTTTTAGTTTAACAAAAAAAGTTATGGAGATAATATGCTGAGTGAATAAGAGATTAAACTTATAAGTCAGAAAGCTTCATCGGGATTAGCTGGAGTGCTTTGCTTAGACCATGCAAGGATTAGCCGTAGAATTGGCTATTAACTCAGCTCCACCAGAAAGCTCATCTTCTAGAATTTAACTAAGTATTTAGATAGGAAATCAAATGTAATTCTCAATCATTGGACTTGGTTTATTGGGATTTTTTCTCATTTGAAGCACGACTTTCATCCAATGACGTACTTTGAGGCACAAATCTTAATTCGCTTTAGGGTAAAAGCAAATTTAACTAGACCTAAGAATGGATTGGAATCGAACTTTGTAGAAGGGATTAAAAGACATAAAAATAAAAATTGGGAAAAATTGGATAAGTTTAGAGCAATATATATGGATGTAGAAACCCAAAATTCAAGAATAGTTAAGTAACAGTTTGAACATTTAAAAGATAATGGAAAAAAATAACGTTATAAGGTAATGGAAATGTTCGCAATACTATTATAAAACAATAAAAAAAGACTAGCATTATAAGCATAACATTAATAGCTGATAAAGAGTAATAAATTATAAATGTTAACGCATCCATTTGAATTTGAGAAGTAACGTGTGTAATAAAACAACAATCAAGTCGAGAATTAATTGAATTTATTAAAGGTTAAATAATATTAATGGTAAAGTGATAATTATGAATTTAATAAAAAGAAATTAAATGTAAGCATAGAAAGAAGTTAAAAAGAAAATTTTCATGGATGATTGAATTTGACAACGGGGCCTGTACTATTGTGTATGTAGCAATTTCTGATCAATTTAGACATATGATTTGCAGAAAATGGAGTTAGAAAAAGGGAAATATGGCAATTCGAAAAGAAGAAAAGAAAAAAAAATCTATGTGGACATTTCTTGAGTGTGTCGACACGCCACTTGATTGTGTCGACACACAAAAGCACCTAGACAATAATCCATCTAGGTATTTTACTGTGACATTATTTTTTAATAGGAGGATATGGCACACTCCTATTGGTCCAGTTTTGAAATGTTGAGCTCTGATTGGTCAATATATGTAGTTGGCCTAGACTTAATCTAATAAGCTAAATTTCCTAAGATACCCAGCCTAACCTATAAATAGACTTTTTCTTAAAAAATTTATATTTTCATATTTAATACTGTAAGATATCTTCTTAGTCTTCTTTCCCCATTTCTATGTTTGATTTTATAGTTTTTATGCTTATATTGGCTATGTCCAAAACATGCTTGGATCTGCAAATATTAACATATATACGACTGATTTATGTGCCTAGTTTATATGACTGATTTAATCCTACGACTAATCATAATTCTTTTATTTTGCGCATGTTGGGAAAATATAATTAAAATGAAATAGTGCAAAACATTACTAATGAATCGAGGCTAAATTTATAGATAATGAACATAAAGTACAGAACTACAGTAAAAAGTGAATTGAACTGAAATAGGCAAACTTGATAAGATTTGCTATAAAATTATGACACAGGTTGTAACTGAAAAGAAACTGAACATATCTGCATATTTTATGATAGATTGCACAAACACAGAAAGAATCATAATGAATGAATTTGGCCTAGATGCAAATATCTTTATAACATGAGGTTACAAATTAATGAAAAATTGATGTTATTTAATAAGCATAATTCTATGGTTTTATGGTAGCTTAGTCACTAGGCACGACTCTACGGTAATTCTATGGTTCTATGATGGTTAATTAAATATGCATAATTCTATGGCTCTATGGTGGCCTAGTAAATGGTCATAATTCTGTGTTAATTCTACGGCTTTGAGGGTCCAAATAAAAGGAGATTTGGACTAAAGTACATTTGTTTGGATACATGCCAACAACATTCTCTTATCACTAGTGGTGTCGCATGATAGAGTAGGTTACAACATGCTTATATTGAGCTAGGTTGTAACAACCCGTAATTTTGACAATAAATAATTTAGTTGTTTAATTAAATCTCCAAAAATAGGAATTTGTGCAAATGATGGAATTTGACCACAAAACATGAGCCATCATGTTCGTCTCAGAATTCTAGTCGACTTTCATGTTTGGAGTTTCGCAAACTGAGTTCGTATGAAAAAGTCATGGATGAAATACGAAAATGGATGGAAAATAATTTAAAATGGAATATTATTAATATAGTAAGTAGTAAATACTTGACAATCGTGGCCGTCGGGTCAACCCCATGGAGACCTGGAGCAGCAGTGGCTAGGGTTTTATTATGTAGTTTGTATATAATAGATGGTGGAATTTTATGAAAACTAATTCGACAGTTCAGGTACATTTCAACTCCTATAAATAAAGAATTTGACCCCTCATTCTTTTCCATATATTTCTGAGAGCAGCAGCGAAGCTCTACTATTTCTTTTCTCATCAATAAAATTCTAAAAAAATATATATTCATATACAAACAAAATCAAATATAAATAATATAGATTTGAGGAGATTAATCAGATTCAAGTGGAAAAAAGTATGGATTGGCGTTTAGGTTCTTCTTTATCAGACTTCTTCCCTCTTTCCTATTTTCTTGCAAATCTACAAATATGAATGAATCCCCTTTTTTAGAATAATTGTAGATTTGTAAGAAATTGGGAATAGTAGGCCTAAAGATTTAGATTCAAATCTGGGTAGCTATCAGGTGAGTGGAAAAATTATATGCATCGTTTATAATAACTTATTTAGTTGATTTGTAATAGATATGAGATGTATGCCTAAAAGCTTATTAGATTTGTTTACTATTTTGTCAAATATGAAAAAATATGTTAAGGTTTAGATATTGAAGTTGTAGGCCTTTTTGGTTAATTAAATTATATCTCTTATAATTGTTGTAGTTATTGTATACACCTTGAATCTGGAATCAGTTCCAAAATCATTATTAAAATTGTTGTTTTATTCCAGATTCTTAGAATTGGGTTTTATTTGAGGTTCATGTAATTTAGATTAAACGATTATGTATGTTTATGTTTGATATTGTTGGGGTTTTACTTGGTTATTGTAGAAACACCCTTTTTGTTCTTTTTAATAAATAGATCATTGCTTCAAATCAATCAGGAATATATACAAACAATTAGGAAGGGATGCATAAATTTACGTATATTTGTGAGTAATTTACAACAACCATTCCAAAAACATATACTTCTTATTTCTTCTAGTTTGAAATATGTTCATATCCCCTTTTTAATTATTTTGGGCATTTTTACAATAATTATAGTTATTAACCTTTTTATAAGATTTTGAATCTTAAATAATAACAAACATAAAAAAGTTTGTTTTAGTCATTAGTTTAGACCAAAACATAAATGGTTAATGACAATAAAATAAAATGTAGTAACTATGTTAATGCCCTTATATATATATATTCATATCTGTCCTGATCAACATAAATAATACAAATATATTATTGTAATAAATGTTTGTATTATTGTATGATTGAATAATTTCTATTTCTGTGGAAACGTATATGGAAATATAATCCATAATAAGCGGAAAAAGGTATTATTTCCATTGTAGCAATAAATGTGATTGATCTGCTATAAATAGGTCATAAATAAATAATAATTATTGTAACAAATATTGATTTGGGGTTAATAAATTGAATTAGGTAGTTAGGCCTGTATGGTTACAATTTAAAAGCAATGACAAGGAATAGGGATTGTAACTCCAAATAAGCAATAAATAATTCTTATAACATATATATATATATATATAAACAAGAATAAATCAAATTAAAGTAAAATAGATGTGTTTAAGGAGCTACAATAATTAGATTAAAAATAAAAAAGGGCTGATATAAAAAGGACAATTACTAGTTTAATTAATGTCTTAGGAAATTATGACCTTTAGGTTCATAAATGAAATTAATTATAATTAAGGGTAATAAATGGCACTAAAGGGGTTAAATAGGGCCTTAGGAAAATATGACTATTATAGTCATAAATGGCCATAACCCTAATTAATGAAGATAAATTTAATTAAAAAGGGGATTAATGGTGTAACAACCCAAATTCCAAAGATCGATTTTTTTTTCAAAATTCTAATCTATCGAAACTCGTGTTGGTTCGCTCTGGTATCCTGTAGAAAAGACAGAGACATAAAATATGTTATAGCTTAGAAAATATCTCACAGCAGGATGAATAAAATATAATATAATCGAAATATAGCCTTGCCGTATTAATAATACTGCCTAACCAGTATCCAAAACTATCATGTCTCTGCCACAAATCTAACCTGCGGGTATGTTATGAGGAGGGGGTCAGAACACAAGTTCTGGTGACTGGATTTAAATTATACACTTTGGATAATTCTACATATACCGTTCAATCACATTTTCTTGTTTATTAGGTTACTTGGGTTAACAACACTCAAGGCTTACACACACGTCGTACCCATTTACTTCCCAGTGGATTAACCTAATACATTATATATGTAGCTACCCCTCAATATTGAGGTACACCCTATGGTACCCCACTCGCATGATCTCTACTGTAATGCCACAGAAATGAACACAGTCCCTCATCCTACACCGGAATGACGTACAGATATCTACATAACAATGTTACGTTCTGCATATATCTATTATTACTACGCTATGTAAGCGTACGGACTGCCACCGTTGATCGAATCAGATTCCATACCAGAGTAATGCACTCAAGTCTACAATACACCACCCAGAGCCGACATGCATGTATCTAGACTATCCCATGTACATATCGTCAATCGTATTCGATGCCTTATCCGTACATAATGTGCACCGAATTCTGTGGCAGGGCTATACAAGAAACACGGAACTCGGTCGGGAGCTTTTCCATATCTGTACAGGCCCGCCTTTAAGAGCTCAAAATATAGATATTCCTAGGGTCTGTTTTCATGGTGGCTATGGCCCCACCTCGGCCCTTCCCTCAACAAGTAAAGACTACAAGAGCCAAACGACTTGCCTCTAACAAACAATCTAAACATCCAGTTGGCGTCTCCTCTCAACACCGTACCTCGATAGTGAAAGGTGAATGGTCTATCGGGTTTAGCTCTAGTCTTTTCGCATCCCATTGGCTGCCGATGACGGGTACCCGATGTTTTACTATCCTTGTTGGTCCTAACCTCTACCTCCCGGTTGAGGCAATCGCTGAATCACCCTAGTGTCACCTCGTCACAACATTCTGACTGCAATTCTACTTTTGTAGTCAAGTGCCACCCACCTAGTAGTTACGCGCAGACCCAACCTCTGCGAGCACAGCCTAAACATTTGCCACCGCACAAAGGATTACTAGGAGCTCCTTACATATCTCAGGAAGCCGCGTGCTTCCCCTTCCAGTCCTTTGGAGCCGACAGAATAATCAGATGAACGTGCGCTTCCCTCATGCCTCATGACACCACGAAGATCTACCCTGTTGGGTTATTTACCCTCAAACGTACGGACTGGTCCAAGCACCTCATTTTAATGTGTCATTAGACTCTATGTCTAAACATTCTTTTACGAGCTTGCTTTACCTCACCAGGTTTCCATTTAACTTGGTTATCCTCGTTCACATTGACTTCTTATTCAAGTTACCAAGTTTCTCTTGCTTATTCATTTCAGTCATATAAATTAACCCATTTAAGTTTATTAATAAGCCCACAACATGTTATTCTCTAGATTGTGATCCAAGGTCTGTAATCCATAATCCCTTTATATTCTTGTTTGATTTCATCGTTACAATAACATGTTCTACTTAATATGATATTAAGTATATCTCAATTCACATGTTTTCTTTCTAACATGTCAGTCATTATTTATGATTAAATATAACTTATTTCATTTCATAAGTTTTCCTCATTCTTTCTCATTTAATCGTAAATTCACTTGACACCGTTACTATAACTTATCGTTGTTTACCTTAGTTCTCTTAACTAAGATCCACTAATAAGCTCCTCTTACAATAAATATAACTTATATTGTCCTCATCCATAGATTTCAGATTCTTGTTCTTGTAATTAACTTAATTTACAATTAAGTACAACTTATCCCCTTACATAAGTTATTTTATTCCCTTTATCGTTTATTATAACCTGAGTTATAATTTCCGCTTGTCCCTAGGACAAGCTTAAACATGTTATTCTTATCAGTAGATTTCATACTTCCAAGTTTATAGTTTACTTAATTTATAATTAAGAACAACTTATTACATTTCATAAACTTTCCCCTTTTCTCTGCTTATTACAAACAACTAGTTTCATTTTTTCCCATTTACTGATTACTTAATTTAAAATTAAGTGCCACTTATCTCATTTCACTAATTATCTCATGTCCTTACTAGTTTATTATAACCTAAATTATAATCTTCACTTGTCCCTAGGACAAGTCTACCTATTATACAATATTCTCATTAGTATAATTTATTTATAATAGGTTATTATCATTCCCCATTCATTCCCTTTCCTTTGCTGTTGTAATTATCTTTCATTCAATTCCATTTATTTCCACTAATTACAATTAATGACGTTTATCAGTCCTGCCGTTTACACACACACACACACACACATATATATATATATATGTGTGTGTGTGTGTGTGTGTGTGTGTGAATATATTTATGCACCAGACCTCTCACATTAAGCCTACACTTGTGGATGCTGGATTTGCCGGGCAGTTCCGGGTAGACTTCTTCCACAAGTTGACTTAACCTCGTGTATTAGTACCATTACATATTTTATTTATGCACTTAGACCCCTCACATTAGATTTACCATTTGTGGATGCTGGATATGCCGGGCGGTTCCGGGCAAACTTCTACCATAAGTGTAATCTAACCTCGTGTCTAAGCGCGGTTACAGTTTCTTATTTACTGTAAATCTTCTATATAATCTAGGCATATCTATTCTTTCAAATTTCCACTGTAATTTATATTTTACATGTCATCATATTATGCCTATTTTATGTCATACGTTCTTTCTAACATATAATCAATTCTATTCCATTATGTAATCAATTAATCGAATAACTGTTCAAATTTGACAATAACATGTGATTGCCAAATCATGTAATTTTTGTCAATTTCTACTGTTAATGGTCCAGGTACATAAATGTCACAAGTTAACATGGAATTGAAACAACAATAATCGTTACATCTATTTTAGCAAATTTTCCAACATATTAATATCTTAGCATATTAATATTCCAACATGTCATATTCATCTCTTTAATCCTTTTAACATATGTTTAAACATTTCAGCATATCATATTTAAACATGTCATAATAACATTTCAATACTTATAATTATTCTAGCCAATTTGCATTATACAATAACGGGGAATGTTAAACGATAATATATCATTATCTAAATTTATATAACTTAAATACACTCACCTCATATGCTTTCCAAATCCTTGGTCTGGTCCAATTCTAGCATTCCATGTTTTTCCTTAATTGGATTCAGAACCTAAAAACCATGGATCTATAAATTTTACTAAAAGAAAAGGAAATAAATAAAAGAGAATTGAAATAGACCTGATCTAGAAAATTACCTCACTTCGATAAGAGATCTTAACACCTTCTAATTGATTTTCATCCCTTTCCTCCAGATCTAGATTCAGAATTTTCCTAAACTAATAATCTAAATTTTCTGAAGAGATTTGAGGAGGAAGAGGAATGGAAGAGCTTATGCGTTGTCTCAGAAATATGAGACTTAGGGTTGGTCTACAGGTTTATTTATAGGCGTTCAACAATGTATTTGGTCAAGAAATGAGTCCACGTTAAAAAAAAAACGAACTCTGCCTAGATCTGTATAGGGGCGACCTCCCCTTTGGGTGTCGACCCCGGGGTCGACCCTAAAGAGCCTGGGTTGACCTAGCGGGGGCTCGGGTCGATCCCCTTAAACGGACGGTTCCGCTTCTAGGGCTTCCGCTTCACTAGTTTGAATTTTTTTGTATTTTTTTTGTTTGTATGTATATAATTCTCTTGCACGTATACAAACTTCTAGGCTTAGTAACTTCTTCATACGATGTCCACTTCACGCAAATCAGGTGTCTATCTTGACCAGAATTCCGAGACGGACACAATAGTGTAGTACATTTTAATCAATTCTCATTATTTAATTAAGTTACTTATATTTTATTATCTTAAAAATGCGGGGTGTTACAAATGGGTAATTATTGTTGTTTTAAATACTAAGTCCAATAAGGAAATAAGTAATTAAACATTCTAAGATAGGAAGTTATAAGTTTTCCTTATTTATTCTAGTTAATCTAGAATTAATATGATTAGGAATAAGAGTTAGATTTAGCAGGTTAATGATGCGAGGTCAGTTGCCTTATTCGACAGAAGTTTGCACTTTCCAATAGTCAAATATATGTCCAACTGATGCAGACATCATTGACCATAGGAACCCATGACAATAATTAGCTTGCGTACGTGAATTATTTCCAAGTTTAAGGTTTACTTCATGAGTGAGGTCTTAAGTGGCTGTAGGGCCCTCCTTCTATTCGAAAGAAGAAACCAAAAAGGAAATAATTTAGAGACGTGGCCTGCTTTGGGAATTATGGTCTTAAGTGGCTAGATCCACCTTTGAAAGGCATTAAGTGATCGTATAGCCCACCTCCCACAAATGAAAGCATTAATGTTAGATTGGGTACGAGTTTGATAATCTCCACGATTAGCCTGTTTCCCTAGATTCTTAATTGGATGGGGCCGGGGTCCTCCCAGGGAATATGTTTTAAATGGCCACTACAGAGGTACCATAGGTCAACTTATCCTAAGCGGAAGTATTTAGTGGTTAGGAGATTATCCAATAAGCTCAGCTAGATGGTAACGAGGGGTCCACAAAAGTGAGGTCTTAAATGGCATGTGACGTCTACCTATCCAACTAGTCTTTAGTGACTACTTGCCATCTCTCGCCATATGCATGGCATGGGTATATGTGTGAATGATGGAAGCCTTAAATTAGAAGGACTTACAACTAGTGTCCTCTAATTTATATTAGTGTAGGTTAACCACCGAGTAAGGTGCAAAGTGGCTGATAGCCCCGCATTGGGTCTTAAGTGATTGCAAGGATCCATGCTTACCTATCATGGATAGTGAGGTCTTATATGGCTATATAGAAATAATTAACCTCCTTATGTAATACTGCACCTCTTAGTTTTTGGTAATTGGTTATGGTGGTTTCAAGTCTTCATAATTAGCGTAAACATTCTATCTAAGTATTGTGATATCCTTATGTTTGGAAAACTACCTTAGGAATGGTAGTTTGTCATTGTGCGTAAATTCTAAATGGGTCAGGTTAGAATTATTAGCCCTTTTAGACCTATGTTTTGTTTTGACCAAACGGAGTACATTTATGTATTGTGGATAGTGTTATACAAATTTCCACTTACCAAGACTTGTTGTTCTGACCCCCTCCTTGTAACACCTCCAAATTTTAACGAAGCTAAAGATGATGAATTAAAGAATAATCAATGTGAAGTACACTATTAATAATGAATTAAGGAAAACTTAATTTAATATTCAGAATTAAGTAAAACGGACTGCGCTGTTGCATCTATCTTGAAATTCTGGTCAAGATAGACACCTGGTTTGCGTAAATAGGACATCGTATAAAGAAGTTATTAAGGTTTTAAGTTTGTACACGCATAGGAAGAATATATATATAGGGGTGTAAACGGGTCGGACCGGACCGGACGGAGGTGTGTTCAAGCTCTGTCCTATAAGAATTCGGACGGACACGGACCGGACATCATATAGCCTCGGACCGAGCCGGACAACGGATTGTCCTGTCCGATATAATAGAAAAACATCATCGGACAGAAAACTAGTGTGTCCAAGCTCTGTCCTATAAGAGAATCGGACGGACACGGACCGGACACCTTATAGCTTCGGACCGAGCCGGACAACGGACTGTCCTGTCCGATATACAGCCCTATATATATAATAGGTTTAGAAATCCAAAAATGGGTCCAGAAATTCGAAATTCAGTTCAAAATTCGAAATTTGGGAAGGCGGCAGATTTCTCGCCTAGGTGGGTCTACCCACTCAAAGGGGGTCGACCCATAGGTCGACCCACACAAAGGGTGGTCGACCCACCCCTGACAGATCTGGGCGAAATACTTCATTTTGTATCTGGACACCTTTCTAAGCAAGATTCATTGAACCCTAGGCTATATAAAGAACCCTAGACCTAGGTTTTATTTATCTAAAAATAATGCTGATGGAAAAGCTCTACTGAAACAAAAATTAAAATGGCCTTTCTTCTTCTAAATCAATTCAAAGAAGATTATACATATTCGAAGATTGCTATAACAAATTTAGCGATGGCTATAACAACTTATTCAACATGTTCTTCACAGTAATTTAGATCCATTTCCTTAGATCTATTCACTGAGAGTTCATGTTATTTTTAGATCTAAATATTTAAATAGTAATCTTGATATGTATGTAAAAATTGGATCTTGAATCGGTGCCTAATCAGTTCTATTATGACATAACTATCAGATCTGCTTTTATATGTTCATACCGCCGCCATGTTAAATCTTGTCATAATATGCCTATTCATTTTATGTCTATTTCCATCAGTTTGTTATTGATTCGTTATTATGTCTGTTCTTGATTCTCTTCTCTCCCATTTTTCTCTTTTTATTTTTATATAGCCAGGCTACCTTCGAGCCTAGGCCTAATGCTGAAAAATGCAAACGCATACGAAATAGGGAATAATGGAGAAAGACATAATTTGGTGCATAATTGATATAGGAAAATATGGATCTAAATTTGGGCATAAATTTGGAAATATACGAATATGGGTTTGGGGTATATGTCTTGTTGGATAATATGAATTTAGGCACGCATTGGAATACATGTAAATATGGAATTGGGTATAAAATGGGACATGTCTAAATATTGATTTGGGACGTAAATGGGAAGATATGTGAATATGAATTTTAGGCATAAATTGGAAAATATGTGGGTTTGGGTTGGTGCATAATATATATATATATATATATGCCTTGATTTATGACATAGGAAAAAGAAGCATATGGTGCAGAATTAAAAGATGAATTGAAAAGGGGCATAAAAGTCTATAATTTGAATAATGAATTGGGCATATAATTAAATATGGGGAAAAGAGGCATGAACGTCTGTAAAGGCATAGGTAGAATTATTTGGATAAGATTGAAATGCCTAGGATAACTATTAGAAATTGTAATTGCACTTATGACACGAGGTTAGGTTGCATTAGTGGTGGAAGTATGCCCGGACCCGATCGACATATCCAGCAACCACTAATGTTGAACCTAATGTGAGAGGTATAAGTGCATAAATATGAGACATGCTCAGACATGAGGTTAAGTTTAATTTGTGGAATAAGTCTACCCGGACCCGCCCGGCATATCCAGCATCCACTAATGGCAGGCTTAATGTGGGAGGTCTAGCATATTGTAACCATAATGAAAATATGGTAATAAATCTTGTATACTTAACCTAGTTGAATCCATAGCGATTGTATGAACATAAAATAAAGTTGGGGTTAAGTAAAATTGGTTGAATGGTGGGTGGGTTAAGTAAATCTGAGGGGGTGGGTGATATTTACATATAGGCCCATAAACTTAGCTCGATAAGGTTATGTAATTAAGGGCACCTAGTGGTACAAACCGATAGAAATTATGTAATTGAAAGACACCTTGTAGGGTAAGCATAACTTGTAAAAATAGATATGCGTAATAATCTGCTAAGTAAACAACGATAAGTTGCAGTGACGGTGTACATTGAATTTAGGATTAAATGAGTAAGGATGAGGAAAACTTGTAAAACGAAATAAGTTATGTTTAATCATAAATGGAAAGTGACATGTTAATTAGGAAACATGTGAATTGAGATATACTTAATAACGTATTAAGGCGAACATGTTATTGTAATGATGTAACCAAGCAAGAATATAAAATAGATTCTGGATTACAAACCTTGGGCAATAGTCTAGAGAATAACATGTTGTGGGCTCGTTAATAAACTTAAATGGACTAAGTTATATGATTGAAATAAATAAGCAAAAGAAACTTGGTAAATTGGAATAGGAATTCAATATGAACGGGAAATAACCAAATTAAATGGGAACCTAGTGAGGTAAGGCAAGCGTGTAAAAGAATGTTTAGACATAGGTTCTAACAACATATTAAAGAAAGGCGCTTGGACTAGTCCATACGTTTGAGGGTGAATAACCCAACAGGGTAGATTCTCGAGGTGTTATAAGACATAAGGGGAGCGCACATTTATCTGATTGTTATGATCGCTCCAAAGGAATGAGAAGGGGAAGCACGCGACTTCCTAAAGTACGTAAGGAGCTCCTAGTAGTCCTCTGTGCAGTGACAGATGTCTTGGGCTATACTCGCAGAGTTTGGGTTTGCGCGTAACTACTAGGTGGGTTGGCCTTGACTGCAGATGCAGCTATGCAGTCAGAATGCCATGACGAGGTGACACCAGGGTCATTCGACGGTTGCCTCACAAGGAGGTAGAGAGGGTCATGACCAACAAGGATAGTAGACCGTCGATATCCGTCATCGACAACCAGCGGGATGCGAAAGACTAAAGCTAAACCTAAGATACCATTTCACCTTTCACTATCGAGGTACGGGTTGAGGGTAAATGCCATATGGATGTTTAGATTAGTTGTTATTAGGGGCAGTCGCTTAGCTCTTATGGTCTTTACTAGTTGAGGGAGGGGCCGAGGTGGGGCCATAGCCACCACGAAAACAGACTCTAGGTATATCTGTATATAGAGACTCTTTAAAGACAAGCTGTACAAATATGGAAAAGCTGCCGACCGAGTTCCGTGTTTCTTGTATCACCCTGTCGCAGAACTCTGTGCACATTAGAGGACGTGCGATTGAGGCATCGAGATACAATTATAGTACATACGTGGGACAGTCCAGATACAACATATCTGCTCTGGGTGGTGTATCATAGACTAGAGGGCGTTATTCCGATAAGGAATCTGATTTGATCGATGGTGGCAGTCCATATGCTTACGTAGCATAATAATGACAGATATATGTGGAACGTAACATTTTATATAGAAATCCGTACGTCACTCCAGCGTAGGATGAGGGACTGCGTTCATTATGGTGGAGACCGCGTGAGTGGGTAATCATGGGGTGTATCTCAATATTGAGAGATAGCTACATATATTGTATTAGGTGGATCCATGGGGAAGTAAATGGGTACGATGCGTGTATAAGTCTTAGGTACTATTAACCAAAGTAACCTAATAATCAAAAAAATGTAATGGAATGGTATTAGTAGGGATCATTCTATTTCTGATATACTAGTATCTGCGCGGTGCAGAGAAATTTATTAAAGAAGCACAATATACCATGTTCATCTTATCTTTCTCAGTTCACACTTGTTATTGTTACTGTTATCTTGTTCTTTCAGTTTTATATACCCACCATGATACTTTTATTTATTCATATTTAAAAGTAATTGGACTCGCCAGACTTTATGTCTGACCCTTTTTGTTTCCTCTTCTCTCTCTTCCGTTTCCACCCCCAGGTTCTCAGGGTGGAAGTGCTTAGAGTTGATTTGGATTCTTTTAGCCTAGCTTAGATTTTGGATAAAGATGTACTGCTTTGACTTCTTGTCAAATCTCTTATGGCTTTGCAAGGGAAATATGGTTTTATGCTTTGTACTCTGATATTTTTGGCAAGACAGATTATTAATGTAATTAGTTACTTATGACGTAAACTCGGTATTTGGGACCATGATGTTTTGATCTAAATAATTTTTTTAATTCCGCTGCTATTTTACATGTTTGTCTTGTACTATTATGTTCTTATTTACCTATAACACTTCACGAAACTTATTGCATTCCCTTAGTGAGTGACATTAACTGACGTGGGGTGTCACATTTGGTATTAGAGCATATGGTTATAAGATCGGATAAAGTAGTTTGAAAATGGTTTTCAAAAAGGTCTCAAAAACAAAGTATTCTAAAATAAAAAGTATGTTTTTGAAAAGCATATTTCCCAAAGCCATAAATATCTTCTTGATTCTCCGCTTGTTTTCTTTTCCTTTTTGACTGGGGAACCGTTTCCTCTCGAAAGGGTATCCCTACTTCGGCATGGTTCTGTATGCATGTTAAAACTACGGTACATGTCGAAGGGGAAAGAAGTGCCCAACCTCCATCTTTAGCTACAGTGGTTTCACCTGCGTCTTATTTTCTCTCAAGCCTCAAAAGGATTTCCGTGCGATGGAGGCCGCTTTCAAGAGACTTGTTAGCATGTTGCACAAGGATGGTAAAAAGGAGAATAAGGGAGTTAGGGCTAAGGAGCATACAACCCAAAGAAGAAAAGAGGAAATACCATAATTTCGGAATGGTGGGTCATCTGTAAAAGGATTGCAGAAATAGAAAAGGCGTTTGTTACCACTTTGGTAAGGCAGGACACCTTATTAAGGAGTGCCCAAAGATACAAAGACAGGGCCAGAGGGCAGGAACTTCTAGGGCAAGCTAATGTTCTCATAGCTGGTGGACAGGATAGGGGTAGGAAAGTTTCCATCGAAGGATTGATTTCTATTTCTGATCATCCTATTAGGATTCTTTTCCTGGCTCTTCGTATTCTTTTATATCTGATCCTTTAGTTGAGTCTCTACATGTAGATACTAGTACGGTTTTGGATTCCGTTATTGCCTCAAACCCCATTGGAGGAACGGCTCATTTATCGATGATATGTCGGCGTTTGAGAATCTCTGTGTTAGATGTCGAGTTTGATTGGGATGCATTTGTTCTTGATTTCATAAGATACGGTTTGATTCTCGGATGGATGGGTTGACCATATATGGAGCCATTCTAGATTGTGAGAGGAGGGTCGTTTGACTTCTGACTTGCCATAGAAAGACTCTCGAGATTTCTTATGACCCAAAAAGGGTCTGTCATGCTTAGTCTCCTAGAACCACTTGATATATCTATCAATGGTTTGTGACATGTGACTCGTAAAAGAAAAGAGGGAACTTGATAAGCAAGTAGGGGAGCTACTTAAGGAGAGGTTTGATGGGTGAATCATGTCGGGATGGGAAACCTATTGAAGACAGTCCTTGAGGAAGCCCATCATTCTAAGACGACTATTCATCCAAGCGGCGATAAAATGTATAGATTTCGAGGTAGTGGAGCCAAACTTACGAGAGGAAATGAAAGTAGAGAAGGAAGCAATGATAGGACAAGTTCCGACTTGCATACTTGGATCGAAGGTTAAGAAATTATGCAACAAAGAAGTGAAGCTAGTAAGACTGCAACGGGGAAAGGGCCGCGAGAACGCTACTTGGGAGGCTGAAGACAAGATTCGCGCTTCATATCCTTTCCTTTTTGAGAATATGTTCTTAACTTCTTTTCCAAGCTTCGAATTAATGCTTGTATCTATCATTTGAATATCTCCAATCGATCGAGTTTTTGGGTAGAAAACTAATGAATGTAAACATGTGTTTAAGACATGTTATGTTTGATGGATGCAAGTGGTTGTTAGTGATTGCTCGTGGATGCATATACACACACAATCGGCACTAGATCGGCTCAATCACTTACATATTGCATATTGATGTGTGTACATTTTAATTTTTTATGGATTATCATTACATTGATGTTGCATGTGGATGGATGATTGTGCACACATATAGAACTTACATGGATTAGGATGATTTGCATACATTTTGGTTGCATGGTACAAACATGCATTGCATTAAGGACGTCAACTGAATTAGTAGACCGCCTGATCTTTCGCATTAGTTTATGGACATATACACACTCTATTGCATATGTTCATAAAAGCATTAGAAATTCCTCAAGGAAAATAGAACCCTGTGACTGCTAGATGGATGTATGATTGTTGGATGTTAGGAAATACGTTCTTTTTAACTTAGAGTTTTCGGGGACGAAATCCTTTGAGTAGGGGAGAATGTAACACCTCGAAATTTTAACGACGCTAAAGATAATAAATTAAAGAAAATAATCAATGTGAAATACACTATTTACAATGAATTAAGGAAAACTTAATTTAATAATCAGAACTAAGTAAAATGGACTGCGCCATTGCATCCATCTTGAAATTCTGGTCAAGATAGACACCGGGTTTGCGTAAATCGGACATTGTATGAAGAAGTTATTAAGGTTTGAAGTTTGTATACGCACAGGAAGAATATATATATATATAATACGTTTAGAAATTCAAAAATGGGTCCAGAAATTCGAAATTCGGTTCAAAATTCGAAATTTGGGAAGGTGACAGATTTCCTGCCCAGGTGGGTCAACCCACTCAAAGGGGGGTCGACGTATAGGTCGACCTACCCAAAAGGGGGTCGACCCGTAGGTCGACCCACACAAAGGGGGGCCGACCCACCCCTGATAGATCTGGGCGAAATACTTTGTTTCGTATCTAGACACCTTTCTGAGCAAGATTCATTGAACCCTAGGCTATATAAAGAACCCTAGACCTAGGTTTTATTTATCTAAAAATAATGTTGACGGCGAAGCTCTGTTGAAACGAAAATTAAAATGGCCTTTCTTCTTCTAGATCAATTCAAAGAAGATTATACATATTCGAAGATTGCTACAACAAATTCAGCGATGGCTACAACAACTTATTCAACATGTTCTTCGTTGTAATTTGGATCCGTTTCCTTAGATCTGTTCACTATGAATTCATGTTATTTTACATCTAAATATTTAAATAGTAATCTTGATGTGTATGTAAAAATTGGATCTTGAATCGGTGCCTAATCAGTTCTATTATGACATAACTATCAGATCTGCTTTTATATGTTCATACCGCCGCCATGTTAAATCTTGTCATAATATGCCTATTCATTTTATGTCTATTTCCATCAGTTTGTTATTGATTCGTTATTATGTCTGTTCTTGATTCTCTTCTCTCCCATTTTTCTCTTTTTATTTTTATATAGCCAGGCTACCTTCGAGCCTAGGCCTAATGCTGAAAAATGCGAACGCATACGAAATAGGGAATAATGGAGAAAGACATAATTTGGTGCATAATTGATATAGGAAAATATGGATCTAAATTTGGGCATAAATTTGGAAATATACGAATATGGGTTTGGTGTATATGTCTTGTTGGATAATATGAATTTAGGCACGCATTGGAATACATGTAAATATGGAATTGGGTATAAAATGGGACATGTCTAAATATTGATTTGGGACGTAAATGGGAACATATGTGAATATGAATTTTAGGCATAAATTGGAAAATATGTGGGTTTGGGTTGGTGCATAATATATATATATATATATATATATATATGCCTTGATTTATGACATAGGAAAAAGAAGCATATGGTGCAGAATTAAAAGATGAATTGAAAAGGGACATAAAAGTCTATAATTTGAATAATGAATTGGGCATATAATTAAATATGGGGAAAAGAGGCATGAACATCTGTAGAGGCATAGGTAGAATTATTTGGATAAGATTGAATTGCCTAGGATAACTATTAGAAATTGTAATTGCACTTATGACACGAGGTTAGGTTGCATTAGTGGTGGAAGTCTGCCCGGACCCGATCGGCATATCCAGCAACCACTAATGTTGAACCTAATGTGAGAGGTATAAGTGCGTAAATATGAGACGTGCTCAGACATGAGGTTAAGCTTAATTTGTGGAATAAGTCTGCCCGGACCCGCCCGGCATATCCAGCATCCACTAATGGCAGGCTTAATGTGGGAGGTCTAGCATATTGTAACCATAATGAAAATATGGTAATAAATCTTGTATACTTAACCTAGTTGAATCCATAGCGATTGTATGAACATAAAATAAAGTTGGGGTTAAGTAAAATTGGTTGAATGGTGGGTGGGTTAAGTAAATCTGAGGAGGTGGGTGATATTTACATATAGGCCCATAAACTTAGCTCGATAAGGTTATGTAATTAAGGGCACCTAGTGGTACAAACCGATAGAAATTATGTAATTGAAAGACACCTTGTAGGGTAAGCATAACTTGTAAAAATAGATATGCGTAATAATCTGCTAAGTAAACAACGATAAGTTGCAGTGACGGTGTACATTGAATTTAGGATTAAATGAGTAAGGATGAGGAAAACTTGTAAAACGAAATAAGTTATGTTTAATCATAAATGGAAAGTGACATGTTAATTAGGAAACATGTGAATTGAGATATACTTAATAACGTATTAAGGCGAACATGTTATTGTAATGATGTAACCAAGCAAGAATATAAAATAGATTCTGGATTACAGACCTTGGGCAATAGTCTAGAGAATAACATGTTGTGGGCTCGTTAATAAACTTAAATGGACTAAGTTATATGATTGAAATAAATAAGCAAAAGAAACTTGGTAAATTGGAATAGGAATTCAATATGAAAGGGAAATAACCAAATTAAATGGGAACCTGGTGAGGTAAGGCAAGCGTGTAAAAGAATGTTTAGACATAGGTTCTAACAACATATTAAAGAAAGGCGCTTGGACTAGTCCATACGTTTGAGGGTGAATAACCCAACAAGGTAGATTATCAAGGTGTTATAAGACATGAGGGGAGCGCACATTCATCTGATTGTTATGATCGCTCCAAAGGAATGGGAAGGGGAAGCACGCGACTTCCTAAAGTACGTAAGGAGCTCCTAGTAGTCCTCTGTGCAGTGACAGATGTCTTGGGCTATACTCGCAGAGTTTGGGTTTGCGCGTAACTACTAGGTGGGTTGGCCTTGACTGCAGATGCAGCTATGCAGTCAGAATGCCATGACGAGGTGACACCAGGGTCATTCGACGGTTGCCTCACAAGGAGGTAGAGAGGGTCATGACCAACAAGGATAGTAGACCGTCGATATCCGTCATCGACAACCAGCGGGATGCGAAAGACTAAAGCTAAACCTAAGATACCATTTTACCTTTCACTATCGAGGTACGGGCTGAGGGTAAATGCCATATGGATGTTTAGATTAGTTGTTATTAGGGGCGGTCGCTTAGCTCTTATGGTCTTTACTAGTTGAGAGAGGGGTCGAGGTGGGGCCATAGCCACCACGAAAACAGACCCTAGGTATATCTATATATAGAGACTCTTTAAAGACAGGCTGTACAGATATGGAAAAGCTGCCGACCGAGTTCCGTGTTTCTTGTATCATCCTGTCGCAGAACTCTGTGCACATTAGAGGATGTGCGATTGAGGCATCGAGATACAATTACAGTACATATGTGGGACAGTCTAGATACAGCATATCTGCTCTGGGTGGTGTATCATAGACTAGAGGGCGTTATTCCGATAAGGAATCTGATTTGATCGATGGTGGCAGTCCATATGCTTACGTAGCATAATAATGACAGTTATATGTGGAACGTAACATTTTATATAGAAATCCGTACGTCACTCCAGCGTAGGATGAGGGACTGCGTTCATTATGGTGGAGACCGCGTAAGTGGGTAATCATGGGGTGTATCTCAATATTGAGAGATAGCTACATATATTGTATTAGGTGGATCCATGGGGAAGTAAATGGGTACGATGCGTGCATAAGTCTTAGGTACTATTAACCCAAGTAACCTAATAATCAAAAAATGTAATGGAATGGTATTAGTAGGGATCATTCTATTTCTGATATACTAGTATCTGCGCGGTGCAGAGAAATTTATTAAAGAAGCACAATATACCATGTTCATCTTATCTTGCTCAGTTCACACTTGTTATTGTTACTGTTATCTTGTTCTTTCAGTTTTATATACCCACCATGATACTTTTATTTATTCATATTTAAAAGTAATTGGACTCGCCAGACTTTATGTCTGACCCTTTTTGTTTCCTCTTCTCTCTCTTCCGTTTCCACCCCCAGGTTCTCAGGGTGGAAGTGCTTAGAGTTGATTTGGATTCTTTTAGCCTAGCTTAGATTTTGGATAAAGATGTACTGCTTTGACTTCTTGTCAACTCTCTTATGGCTTTGCAAGGGAAATATGGTTTTATGCTTTGTACTCTGATATTTTTGGCAAGACAGATTATTAATGTAATTAGTTACTTATGACGTAAACTCGGTATTTAGGACCATGATGTTTTGATCTAAATAAAAATTTTAATTCCGCTGCTATTTTACATGTCTGTCTTGTGCTATTATGTTCTTATTTACCTATAACACTTCACGAAACTTATTGCATTCCCTTAGTGAGTGACATTAACTGACGTGGGGTGTCACATTTGGTATCAGAGCATATGGTTATAAGATCGGATAAAGTAGTTTGAAAATGGTTTTCAAAAAGGTCTCAAAAACAAAGTATTTTAAAATAAAAAGTATGTTTTTGAAAAGCATATTTCCCAAAGCCATAAATATCTTCTTGATTCTCCGCTTGTTTTCTTTTCCTTTTTGATTGGGGAACCGTTTCCTCTCGAAAGGGTATCCCTACTTCGGCATGGTTCCGTAGGCATGTTAAAACTACGGTACATGTCGAAGGGGAAAGAAGTGCCCAACCTCCATCTTTAGCTACAGTGGTTTCACCTACGTCTTATTTTCTCTCAAGCCTCAAAAGGATTTCCGTGCGATGGAGGCCGCTTTCAAGAGACTTGTTAGCATGTTGCACAAGGATGGTAAAAAGGAGAATAAGGGAGTTAGGGCTAAGGAGCGTACAACCCAAAGAAGAAAAGAGGAAATACCATAATTTCGGAATGGTGGGTCATCTGTAAAAGGATTGCAGAAATAGAAAAGGCGTTTGTTACCACTTTGGTAAGGCAGGACACCTCATTAAGGAGTGCCCGAAGATACAAAGACAGGGCCAGAAGGCAGGAACTTCTAGGGCAAGCTAATGTTCTCATAGCTGGTGGACACGATAGGGGTAGAAAAGTTTCCATCGAAGGATTGATTTCTATTTCTGATCATCCTATTAGGATTCTTTTCCTGGCTCTTCGTATTCTTTTATATCTGATCCTTTAGTTGAGTCTCTACATGTAGATACTAGTACGGTTTTGGATTCCGTTATTGCCTCAAACCCCGTTGGAGGAACAGCTCATTTATCGATGATATGTCGGCGTTTGAGAATCTCTGTGTTAGATGTCGAGTTTGATTGTGACGCATTTGTTCTTGATTTCATAAGATACGGTTTGATTCTTGGATGGATGGGTTGACCATATATGGAGCCATTCTAGATTGTGAGAGGAGGGTCGTTAGACTTCTGACTTGCCATAGAAAGACTCTCGAGATTTCTTATGACCCAAAAAGGGTCTGTCATGCTTAGTCTCCTAGAACCACTTGATATATCTATCAATGATTTGTGACATGTGACTCCTAAAAGAAAAGAGGGAACTTGATAAGCAAGTAGGGAAGCTACTTAAGGAGAGGTTTGATGGGTGAATCATGTCGGGATGGGAAACCTATTGAAGACAGTCCTTGAGGAAGCCCATCATTCTAAGATGACTATTCATCCAAGCGGCGATAAAATGTATAGAGTTCGAGGTAGTCCTTGGGGAAAGACATAATTTGTAGCATAATTGATATTGGAAAATATGGATCTAAATTTGGGCATAGATTTGGAAATATACGAATATGGGTTTGGGGGCATATGTCTTGTTGGATAATATGAATTTAGGCACGCATTGGAATAAATGTAAATATGGAATTAGGTATAAAATGGAACATGTCTAAATATTGATTTGGGACATAAATGGGAATATATGTGAATATGAATTTTAGGCATAAATTGGAAAATATGTAGGTTTGGGTTTGTGCATTATATATATATATATATGCCTTGATTTATGACATAGGAAAAAGGAGCGTATGGTGCAGAATTAAAAGATGAATTGAAAAGGGGAATAAAAGTCTCTAATTTGAATAATGAATTGGGCATATAATTAAATATGGGGGAAAGAGGCATGAACGTCTATAAAGGCATAGGTAGAATTATTTGGATAAGAATGAAATGCCTAGGATAACAATTATAAATTATAACTGCACTTATGACACGAGGTTAGGTTGCATTAGTGGTGGAAGTCTGCCTGGACCCGACCGACATATCCAACAACCACTAATGTTGAACCTAATGTGAGAGGGCTAAGTGCGCAAATAGGAGACGTTCTCAGACACAAGGTTAAGCCCAATTTGTGGAATAAGTCTTTCCGGACCCCCCCCCCCCGGCATATCCAGCATCCACTAATGGCAAGCTTGATGTGGGAGGTCTAGCATACTATAACCATAAATAAAAATATGGTAATAAATCTTCAATACTTAACCTAGTTGAATCCATAGGGATTGTATGAATATAAACTAAAACTGGGGTTAAGTAAAATTGGTTGAACGGTGGGTAGGTTAAGTAAATCTGAGGGGGTGGGTAATATTTACATACAGGCCCATAAATTTAACCCGGTAAGGTTATGTAATTAAGGACACCTAGTGGTACACATAACCGGTAGAAATAATAAAGTTATGTAATTGAAAGACACCTTATAGGGTAAGCATAACTTGTAAAAATAGATATTCGTAATAATCTTCTAAGTAAACAATGATAAGTTGTAGTGACGATGTAAATTAAATTTAGGATTAAATGAGGAAGGATGAGAAAAACTTGTAAATGAAATAAGTTATGTTTAATCATAAATGGTAAGTGACATTTTAATTAGGAAACATGTGAATTGAGATATACTTAATAACGTATTAAGGAGAACATGCTATTGTAGTGATGTAACCAAGCAAGAATATAAAATAGATTCTGGATTACACACCTTGGGCCACAGTCTAGAGAATAACATGTTGTGAGCTTATTAATAAACTTAAATGGACTAAGTTATATGATTGAAATTAATAAGCAAGAGAAACTTGGTAAATTGGAATAGGAATTCAATATGAACGGAAAATAACCAAGTTAAATGGGAACCTGGTGAGGTAAGGCGAGCGCGTAAAAGAATGTTTAGACATAGGGTCTAACAACATATTAAAGAAAGGCGCTTGGAGTAGTCCATACGATTGAGGGTGAATAACTGAATGGGGTAGATCATCGAGGTGTTGTAAGACACGAGGGGGGCGCACATTCATCTAATTGTTATGACGGCTCCAAAGGAATGGGAAAGGGAAGCACGCAGCTTCCTGAAGTACGTAAGGTGCTCCTAGTAGTCCTCTGTGCGGTGACAGATGTCTTAGGCTGTACTCATAGAGGTTGGGTCTGCACGTAACTACTAGGTGGGTGGGCCTTGACTGCAGATGTAGCTATGCAGTTAGAATGCTGTGCCGAGGTGACACTAGGGTGATTCGACGGTTGCCTCACGAGGAGGTAGAGAAGGTCACGACCAACAAGGATAGTAGACTGTCGGATATCCGTCATCGACAGCCTGTGGGATGCGAAAGACTAGAGCTAAACCCAATATACCATTTCACCTTTCCCTATCGAGGTACGGGGTTGAGGGTAGACGCTACTGGATGTTTAGATTGGTAGTTATTAGGGGCGGTCTCTTAGCCCTTGTAGTCTTTACTAGTTGAGGGAGGGGCCGAGGTGGGGCCATAGCCACCACGAAACAGACCCTAGGTATATCTGTATATAGAGGCTCTTTAAAGATAGGACTGTACAGATATGGAAAAGCTCCCGACCGAGTTGCGTGTTTCTTTCATCGGCATCCAAAGGTGCCACTTCCCTTATAACCATCTTCTCAACTGTGTCTTCTGACACTTTCAAGTGAGGCTTACTAGAGAGACTGCTATAAAGAAGGCGCCCACGCTATCAGCCGTGCCACTCTCAATAAGATGGGCATTCGAATGCCCGTAGCTCCCGTTCTTGCACCTCCCGTTCTAGTCCAATAGCAGCTTGACTAGGAGAGTCTGGAGCTCGTCGTCCTCTGCGATATCAAGTAGGAGCTTCATGAGGTCCGTAGGAAGCAGCATCGGCTGGCACACATGATTGGCTGCATTTCTTCCATACTACGTTCTTGGCCTGGGCGTGATAATGAATTGAGTTCCAGCTGCGGAGCACGACTATCTTGTTACTGCTTAGGTGGTATTAGTATGTGTCATGTGTATCGTGTATCTAGTATCTGTGTTTTCCCTTTCCAATATTTTATCTTTGTTGTTGTGGTAGGTGTTGTAACTTTTAATGTTGTCTTTGAAATCGCAAGGCTTTTTAATGAGATTCCTATATCGAAAATTTTGTTTTATTTGCACATATCTAAATAAAATTTTATTTTCTTATCTAACTTACAATTGTCTTAGACCTGGGAAGATTAAAATTGTCCGTTGAATAAATTTTAGGAAAGGACAGGTTTTGGAGTTTTCTTCGTCATGGGTATATTTATCATCCGTTACGTATTAAGCTAAAATTTATTTTGTTCTTTTTGTGTGTGGTTTCGATTTTCGCATTTTTCACGTGATCGACTTCCTCTTTCTCCAACATGTGACTCAAATCGTTTAAGTTTCCACGAAATACGCTTTTGGGAATTTTTGCAAATGTTGTTCAAAAAAATATCCTTTTCAAATTTTATATTTTTACTCATTTACTTTCTTTTATTTTGGTTTATGCGAAAAAGTGGATTTGGCTATGCTAGTTTGCATATACTTAAACATCTATTTTGCATTAAAATAGATTGTTTAAATGACGTAAAGCACACATTACCAAAATTTTAATTTTTGTACAAATCTCATTAGGAAAGTGAAATGGTATTGAAAAAAAATCAAAATATATAAAAGAAGTTTTAAAGAAGAAATTTATTTTTGTGAAAAATTTGGATTTTTGATTACTTGAAGAGCGTAAGAAAGATTTTTGGATGGTTTTATGTGTGTTTAAGTAGTACAATAGGGTCGACGATGCTATAAAAACGTTAATGGCAACAAAGGAAATGTTGTTATAGCCATGGAAACGTCTTTTCCGTACCTTGTCAACGTTGCGCACGAGCTGTCAATTAACTCACTTTACGTTTTAAAGCTTGTTTTAAGCCTCCTTTGCGGTCTATAGATGGGATTTTTTGGAGTATTTTGGGGAACTGAGGTAAAATTTCCACTGTAGGATAGGAACTGGAATATTTATAAGCAAAGGAAACGTTAAAATACTTCGTTTTGATTTCCTTTTTTTGACCTAGGAGAAATAAAATAGGAAACAATTAGATGCATTGACGGGTTGGGTGGTGGGGTTTGGATGCAAAATTGGTTGCTTCACACTTCTATTCGTAGCCACGTGAGGGTTATGGATGAAAAAGGATTTTCAAATTTTGCATCCATGTAGAACTACCAATATATTTTAGGATGTTTTGCATCATGTTTTAAAAAGTGTTTTGAAAATTAAATGCATACATATAGGAGGACCCGATTTAGAATCATTGTGCATACATGTTTAATGGTTATGATGCATTATGTACACCATGCACATGAACACTTGGTTGCAAAATGGATGCACAAAAATTGGTTGTGTAGGATAGGATAAATAGATGTCAGAATTTTGGGACGAAATTCATTTACCCGGAATTTTGACAATAAATAAGCTAAATAGTTAATTAGAATTCCAAAAATAGGAATTTATGCAAATGATGGAATTTGGTCACGAAACTTGCACAGTTGTGTTCGTCTCAGAATTCTGATCAACTTACATGTTTGGAGTTTCACGAACGGAGTCTGCATGAAGAAGTTACGGAAAAAATATGAAAACGAACAAAAAATAATTTAAAACAGAATATTCTTAATATAGTAAGTATTAAATACTTGGCCGTCGTGGCGGCCGGGTCGACCCATTGTGGGTTCAACGGCGGTCGACCGCTAGGTCGATCTCAAAGTGATCTGGAGCAGCGAAGATTGGTATTATGGTCGTTGTAGCAATAAATGTGATTGATCTGCTATAAATAAGGCCACAAAGGAATAATAACTATTGCAACCATAGTTGATTTTAGGGAAAAAATTAAATTATGCCTAAATGGTTACAATTTGAAAACAATAACTACAAATAGGAATTGTAATTCCAATTATGTAAATAAATAATATATAAATCTATTACTTACAATGGAAAGCACAAACCAAGCAATTTAGGTTGTGACATCTATCTTTTTTTAAGTTACGCATTTGGCCACATATCAGCTCTTTCCCACATCGTCGCTTTTCTTTTTCCCTTTCAATTTACTCCAAAATGGCCATCAATTCTTTCTCCAACTCTTCATCCGTACTGCTTCTTTTTAAAAGTCCTAATCTATCATGGCGAAGCAAGTAGATCTACAGTTTGAAGTTGTCTATCATGGCGAAGCAAGTAGATCTAGGGTTTGAAGTTGGATTTGAATTACTGCTACTCAATCGAATTGAGTAATTGTTCTCAAATATGTATTATAATTTGAAGGTATGTATTAAGCATGTTTCTATTCTCTTTCTTCTAGCACACAACTGATTCTGACATATGGATTTTCAAATCGCAGTCCTAAATTGGGGAAATCTATCTTGCAATCCGACGGTTTTCATGTAAAATGCAAACAATAGTTGTGCAAACATGTCTTTGGGTACATATGTTAACTTTAACCCGTACTATTTTCATGATTTAATTATTCATCAGTAACCATTTCATTTTGAATGTTTTACTTCTTCTGCTTCCATTTGAAGATTGCTCTTATTATTTCAACCCGTAATGAATGACTTTTGCATAGGAAATAAGTAACATTATATACTTTCACTAAATGGTCGGTAGAGAATATGCCACTGCTCTTTGATTGAATTAGGTATGAAAGTCAATTCCAATAATATTTTCTCCTCCGAACGGCGGATGGCTATTTTTCTAATTATTGCCCCTTTTAAGTTAAAACAAACTTTTTTACATTTGTAAACAACAGAGATTGGTTGAACTATCATTATTTCTTTGTGGTATGGTAATTTTTTTAATCACTGTGCATTACGAATTGTTTAATTAATACATATTTGGAATTATTTTTTTAGAAGAAACATGAGTGAAAATAAAAGTGATTCATGGATACCTTTGTACAAAATTAGCAATTTAAATAGATGAATTTGATACTAAGTTATGATACTTGGTTTCTTCATATTTGATTGAATATTAAACATAAAGTTTGATATATTACTTTCAAGTATAAATTACTAAAGTTTTATTAGCATTTACGGATTTTTCATTTGAAAAAGTTAGATTGGATTTATAAGTTTGTTCTGTGCTTCTGGATCTCCGTGTTACATTGCAATTCGAATGATGAATTTTTAGAAATATGGCTTTGATTAAAAAATTGTTGAAATTCTATGATTAATAACACCTATGTATACCACTTCAGTAAAAGATAAAGTGTAGCTAGTATTAAAACTATATCCTGCACTACTACTGTTGTATATTTTTCAGATATCCAAAACAGTTCCAAATTAGTTGTTTTCCGACGTTGGTTAATACATAGTAATATTAATTATTTATGTTATTATTTATATTTTGGTCTGAAAGCATATTCTATTCCATTTTTAGGATTGAGATCAATTTACGGTCATGTTTCCAGTTATCACTGTACTGATAAATGTGGTAAGATCATTGGATTAACTTTTGATAATTATTAATTTTTAAGAACCATATCATCTATATAACTTTACATAATAGAATAATCATATGACAAATTCTACGTATTGATTGTTTATATTATTTGCACCAATCCATCAACTGAAGAAGTCCAATGATAATCTATTAAAAATCCAGCTGTATAATTATATAGAAATATCCACATTAAGACAAGGTAACTATTTCTTTTTCGTACATATGCACAGGTTTAATTTATGTTTAAACTTTATTGTTTTCTTCGGAATGTCATGTAATAATAATTTTAAGAATAAGAGAAGTTTTAATTTCATGTGAATTTGAAGCTTATATTATATTCCTTGCAAGAGCATTTCTATTTATGTTTACTTTCCCTTTCAATCATTTTATATTAAAGCATATATAAAGATTCGGCTATGCCAGTAACATTTCGAATATCAAACAATGTTATTTACTATTCAAAACTGATGTTTTTGTATTGGTGTTGTTTTTGTATTAAATTTGCTTTGGTGGAATATTTTTACTTTATTTTTGTTTCTCTGTGGGACGTAGTATGACAATTGTTAGAACATTTGTTTCTAAATGTTCCTATGTGCATATCTTTTTGTTTACCTTCTGCAACTATTTCCATTATCTTTCAGTTTATCCACAAGATCTACAAAAAAAATATCATACTCCCAAATAGGTTTTCATTTACATTCGCTAAAAATTGCTTTATCTATTATGCATTCATATTTTTCATTCGTTCTAGATGCATGATGAAGAATATATATATGTGTTGTAATATTTCAGACTACCATTGTTTCAACTACTTCCATTAATCATTTGCATTCATTTTCTTTGAATTTTAATGTATGTAAATTGGAGATAAAAGTTCAACCTCTATTTTTTTTAGCATCACAAAAAAACCATATTATATGTTTCTCCTTAATTTGCTAATTAGTTATGTGAATGATACTCTATTGTCAAGAATGGATCATCACAACGCGGAAAATAAAAATGTAAACACAACTAGCAGCATATTTCATCATTTACCTCTTATTGTTATATCTATTTTGAAACAGTGCAATGCATGTGCTTACCTTTATAAATGATCTTATATCATTAGATTTTAATTTCATATATAGTTGTAATAAACAAAAATATAAAAAAAAATGAATTATTGTTGTTTTTTGCGCAAATTACAATTCCAATTTGTGACGTTATTTACATATCAATTTTCCATTAAAAAATATATAATAATTTTTGTTTAGGACCTCTCATTTGCATGTGAGGTTAAATTGGGAAGCCTATGCTTGGATTAAAATATTATCCATGACTATTCCAGTTATCAATAAAAAATAAAATTAATTTTTTTTGGTAGATAGATATATTTGCTTTTCTGTGGATGTATTTTTATCTAATAACTGATCATATACATTTCAACTCAATTTACTTTGTTTTCTCTCCATAAGATTGTTGTTGTAAAATTTAGTAATATACTTTCCTTTGGGTTCATGGACATTTACTAATTTAAATTTAGGCGGCTAAATTATCTTCTAAAATTGAAAGAGCTATGAATTAGTTGATGCAAGCACATCTATCTCTGCTCCAAATTTATACAGAATTAGCTGGTCAATTATATTTTTCTCATTAATTGTTCTTGGTATGAATAAAAATTCAAAAAGAAATTTGACAGTGGAAGTCAACGCACATAATAAAAGATATTTTTACGTTTTTAGGGGAAAAAATTTTCATCTGACATAATATTTACATTTATCATAGTTCAAGTTGTCAAGAAGTTCAACGGCTTGTGGGGGCTCTGAATGTATTTCAAGACAAGTATATATTTCCTTTTATCATATATTAGTACATGTATTTGGAGTCATTTATGGTTGAACGTTTATATAAATTTGACATGAGCTAGACAGAACAATTTTGTACCCGAAATCATTCACAGAAACTCAGCTGTATTTCAATATCATCTTAAAACCTTTTGTATAATAATAGGTTATAAACGTATTTTGTTGCTGTATTTGGTTTCTGTATTTAGTAATTTAAACTTACGCAGTTTAAATTTACCTTACGAGTTGAATAAGTTATGAATTAGTTGATTCAAGCACATCTATATTTGCCCAGAATTTGTATGATCAACTACAGTTTTTGCAATTAATTATTCTTGGTATGTATGACAATGCAGAAACAAAATTTTTTAATGGAAGACACTCATATGATAAAAGATATTTTAACATTTTACGTGTAAAAAAAAATCTTCTGACATAATATTTGCATTTAACATTGTTAAAGCGGTCCCTAAGAAGTTCAACAGTTTGTAGGGCACTCTGACTACAAGTGAAAACAAATATATATTTCCTTTTATCATATCTTAGTACATGAATTATTCTTGGTATGTATGACAATGCAGAAACCAAATTTTTTAATGGAAGACACTAACATGATAAAAGATATTTTAACATTTTACATGTAAAAAATTTCTTCTGACGTAGTATTTCCATTTAACATCGTTAAAGTAGCCCTAAGAAGTTCAGTAGTTTGTAGGGCACTCTGAGTATAAGTGAAAACAGATATATTTCCTTTTATCATATCTTAGTACATGAATTATGAGTCGTTTAAGGTTGAATCCTTCTATAAAATTCAGAAGAGTCAGAGAAAGCAATTTTATATCCAAAATCATTCATAGAAACTCAGCAATATTTTAGGTTAAAAAAAAAAATTATATCTTTTATAATTATATATAGTAAACTCGATTTCTTACTTTGTATTATTGAATAGGTAATGGTGTTTATTTATTGGTAAGTATTTAAAAATTCTTTCTTTTGTTAAAATATAGTTAAAAAGAAGCAGTCAAGGTAATATTATGTTAATGTGCAAGAAAAGGAGAATCTATAGTGGTGTGTACATTTGCTGCAGGAATCTCATATTTTCAGCCATATTTAGTATTTTGCTACACTTGCTGTATTATAATATAAAAAAGCTTCCTTGCTTAGTACATAATTAGTAATCATTTTAAGCTTATGTGATTTCCCCTCCTAACCTTGTGTCCCCAGACAACAGAAAGACACAAGTAATTACCCCTCCTAACCTTGTGTCCCCAAACTAACAAATTTCAGATTTACTTGCTTACAAATTTCAGTTCAACAAGTTTTCAGATCAGACATACAGATTAATAGGTTTACAGATTAACAGATCAGATGTACGGATTAACAAACTTACAGATTAATACGTTTCACTTAACCTTGCGTTAAGCCTACAGATTTACAAAACAGGTTTATCAGATTCGTCCGCCCATTTGACTTAACCCCATCCACTTATCAAATCAATATGTATTATTGGTTAAACTTGCCTTAACCCTATCCACTTGTTCATGTGATATTGGTTAAGTTGTCATCTTACACAGGTTAACTTAACCCCACCCAGCTAACATGTTTTAGGTATCATATTCATCTTTAATCGGCATTAATTAGTTATTAATGCACAGACCTCTCACATTAATTCGTTAGCTTATGGCCGATGGATGTGTCGAGCGGTTCCGGGCAGACTTCTGCCACAAGCCAGAGTTAACCTCGTGTCTTAGCATCTTTTAGTTATGCCTACGACCTCTCATATTAAACTGACAGTTTGCGTTTGCTGGTTAGGCCGATTGGTTCCAGGCAGGCTTCTACCTTAAACGGAATCTAACCTCGTGTCTCAGCATGCTTATCTTAGCCAATTTATTCATTTGCCATTTATGTCAATTTCAGGTAATTATGTTATTTACCCAAAATCCCCAATTTCATATCATGCCCAACAATTAACATATATTATGCCAATTTTAACATTTGTCATGTCCAAATCAACCCAATTATATTATGTCAAATTTCCCAATGTTCCCTAAATTTACCGTTCGCACATTCATCTCTATGAGATTTGGCCTAGGCTCGCAGTAGCCCGGCTATAAAAACCAAAAAGGGAAGAAGGAAGGGACAAGATAAAGAACATGCATAATAATAACAATAAAATAGGCATAAGTTTGAACTGATTTTAAAGATGTGATAAAACTGATAATAATATCAACATGGGCATTTAAGAACCCCAGATCTGATGTATAGGCAAAGATAGAATTGTTTAGATCCAATCTTATTATAAGATATGATAAAGTTGATGATAATATCACAGATCTGTTGTATAGGCTAAGATAGAATGGATTAAATCCAATCTTACTATCATGTATTATTCCCAAATCCAATTTACAACATGTCAGAATTAATTTAGCATTGTTTTAATCTAAAAATAATCAGTGAACTCACAAAGAATGGATTAAGGAAGAGATTTAGGCATTGTTGTTGTAGATCCGATCCCCTTTTACACAATTCCTTTACTTTGATTTGCTGAAGCAAAATCTCCCTACTTTGATCTAGGTTGAAGAAGAAAGGCTAGACTGATTTTGATTTGTGCAGCATGGTGGTATCAGAAATTTGTGTAATGAAAATAGGTTTAGGTTTAGGTGTGTTTATATAGAGGTATTAGATGAATAAAGGCCTTTAGATCTGACTAGGATTCATCTAAACCATTCAGATTAAAAAGACACATCACTCAGCCAACCATAAGAGGCCACATCAGCCCTAAAACTAAAAAAATCGTCATTTAACCAATAAAAATGCGCTATGTCTGCAACAAGATGCGCAGCAGCAGGGGTGTAATACCCACATGTCATATATATATATATATATATATATATATATATATATGTATATGTATATATATATATCTTTTTAACTATCTTTCTAATTAACCCTTTTCATACTAAACCGCTTTATTTATTTTTTATTGAACTGCGTTCACACTAGGCCACTTTTTAGCCATTCCCCTAAAACAAAAATATGGCACTGGCGAGGATTGAACTCAAACCTCTTGCGTACAAGTCACATGTACTAACCAAATGAGCTACTAAGTCTTTTGCTAACATGACTTAGGATAATGCTACACATTATTCTCTCATTCCTCTTTTTCATGTTTTGCTACAGTATTTAATTTAAAGACATCTTCTTCATTTTAAATCAGTTTTCTAACAAACTATAGGTCTAAATTGACTAGAAAATCGCCACGAACGCAATGACGCTAATTTCATGACCAATTCTAGAGGCTCTTCAAATTCTCCTTTTTATTTCTTTTTTAAATTTTCGCATGCATTTCTTCGCATTTCATGTATTGCATGTAATTTCTTTTATTTATCTTTTTCTCCATTTCACTGCATTAACTTATTACATGAAATTTTATTGCCATTAATTAATTTCTCTCTTAAATATATCTATGCATACAATATATATACATATTTCCACAATTTTAATTTCATTAAAAATGCGGGATGTTACATTCTCCCCTCCTTAAAGTATTTCATCTCCGAAATCTTCAAGTTAAGAAGAATGTATCCTTCCATCCATCATCCATCTACTCTTCCATCATCCACAAGCATCCGTTGTCCTTAAAAGATTTCTAATGCTCCTATGAATATATGCAGAGGTGTGTGTATATGTCCTAATACTAATGCAAAGATCATGCGGTCTACTGATTCAGTTGACCTCCTTAATGCAATGTATGTTAGTGCATGCGTCCAACATGTAAGCAATTATTCCTATTTGATACATATCATTTTTATATGAGTGCATAACCATTCATTCATATGCAACACCCATGTGCTGAGTCAACCATTTTGCATCCATAAAAATTGAAAATGCACACACATCCATATGCAGTATGAGAGTGTTTTTGAGCTGATCTAATGCCTAGTGTGTGTGCGTATATGCATCCACGAGCAACCACTCGCATCCACTGGCAACCATCAAACATGACATGTCTTAAACACATGTTTACACCCATTAGTTTCTACCTAAAGGTCGAAGACTCAATCGATGAGATACAGTCGAGTGATAGAAGCAAGTATAAATAAAACAAAAACTTTGCTCCCACTAGGCAATGTCAAAACTGGAAATCTACCTCACGCCTCAAGATAAGCCCCTAACCTTGTCAAGAATATCCGGACACTTACAGACTACGGGTACAGATCACAGATTATCAAATGATTCTTGGAAACTAAGCACGATAGACTCTTTTGGGGTTATAAGAAATCCCTTTCTAAAACCAAGCCATATCCCACAAAATTAGGAACGTACGCGTCACAGCCAACTCAACGCCTAACACAGATACCCTCAAACCCCAGCCTATCACAAATAGATGAGTCGTAACCCTTATGGGATTTGAGACTATAACGGGATCAGAAAAAAGACTAGTATTGTGGTGCAGAGACTCAACTACAGAATCAAAATGCCAGAATCAAAAAGAGCTCTAACGCAATAATCAGATAAGGAAATTAAACCTTCTATAGAAATTTTCCTATCGCTATCCTGTCCACCAGCCATGAGAGCATTCATCTGCCCTCCAGAAAATCCTGCTCTTTGCCCTTGTCCTCATTTCTTCGGGCAGTCTCAAGTGAAGTGTCCCATTTCACCATAGTTGAACCAAGCGCCCTTCCTCTTTCTGCAATCCTTGTTCAGATGACTCAAGCTTCCAAAAGTAAAGCACTTTTTCTCCTTCTTATTCTAAGGCTTTTCATCCTTCTTCTGTGTTTCCTTCTTGGGCCACACTTTCTTGTTCTGTGGTTCTTCGAGCTTCTCCTCTCTCTTCTCACCTTTGGCTTCCTCTTCATGCATTAGTGCCATGTCAACAAGTTTCTCAAAAGTAGCCCCCCTAGAAATGTGGGACATAGCTAATCCGTGTAGCGGTTCGTTCAAGCCCTTGACAAAACTCAAAGCCTTCTTATGTGGTGTATTAACCAATTCCATACCAAATCTGGCTAAGTGGTTAAACTTGTTAACGTACTCCTTCACAGACAAACTCCCTTGTTTCAAAGCCAAGAACCTCTCCATGTATAAACTCTCCTCTGCTCGTGAAAGAAATTTCAACTCGAACCTCTATCTGAAATCAACCCAAGCTTCCACTTCCCGTTCTCCATTCGTGACCTCCCACCAAAATGAGGCTTCATCCTTCATTAACAAAGCAGCTAGTTGAATCTTTCTTCCATCATCTACCTCAAAGATACCAAATAAGTCCTCCACTTCCTTGAGCCAATTTCTAGCCTAGACAAATGTCTCAGTCCCATGAAAAGATTTCCCGCACATCGCAAGAAAGTCATAACATATCTTCGAAAAAACATATACACGCGGAGGAAGAGGGGGAGGAGGAACGATGGGTACAGCTGGAGGAACGTTTCCTTGGCCTTCGGTGGGTGCCGTGGCCTCCAAATACCTACGGAACCATCCGGGTTTTGTCACTCCCTCAGGAATAATAGGGATGTTTTGTTCCCCAGACATGCTGAAATAAAAAAAAAAGATTCAAAACAGAGAACCTAAAGATAGATATATGGCTTTGGGGATTATGTTTTTCATAGTAAACATTTCTCTTAAAAGTACTCTCTCTTTAAAACATGTTTTTGAAAATATTTCTAAAAGAAATGCTTTTCGAAAACGGTTTTCAAAATCTTTTATCTGTTCCGGTAACCTTCAGCTCTGATATCACGTGTAACACCCCACATCCATTAATGTCACTCACTAAGGGAATGCATTAACTTTCATGAAGTATTACAAGAGTATAGAACAGAATATTCACAAGACAGATATATAAAATGGTACTTTAAAAATTTAGACTTTATTCATTGAAGTGGAAAAGCAAAACATGTCTGATTACAACATCAAGGCCACATATTAAAACCAAGTACACAAATATTCATCTTGAACAGAATTATTATTTGAGTACATAAAAGCAAAACCATAATCCCGCTCCAAATAGCCATAATCAAAAAGAGATAAAACTGAACATTACTCTTAACACTTCCAAGCACTTCAAGAAGAAAGAAATCCAAGTCAAGCTCTGCTAATACCACCCTGAGGACCTGGGGGGTAGAAAAGGAAAGAAAAGAGGCGAAACAAAAAGGTCAGACATAAAGGCCAGCGAGTCCAGTTATTTTTAGCAAGAAAATAAGTAAAGCATAATGACATAAATAAACTGGATGAAAGATATAACAATGACATAAGATAAAGCAGGATAACAGGATGAATATAAAGGAATGTCCAGTGCGCTTCCCAGATTTCTTACTTAATTTAATTCTCTGCACCACCTACTAGTATAACAGGATTAGGTGTTACCCTAATGTCTAAACCGAAACCGAAACGGAAACAGAATGATCCCTATAGAAACAGAATGCTAGTAGTGGGCCTTTACCACCGCAACAGAGACAAACGGTACAGAAACAGAAGCAGAAACAGAATCAGAGACGGAAACAGAATGATCCCTACGGTAACAGAATGTTAGAATCAGGTGTACACTAGTGATGGGCCTTTACCACCCAAACATACGGTACCACACAGAAACAGACAGGTGTTACCACCCCAACAACAACAAACGGTACCCCAACAGAAGCAGACAGAACTAGATGTACCCTAAATTCTACCCCAAGCGATCAGCTCCCTAATACATAAATACCCCGTGTCGACCCCACAGAAGGGTGTATCACTCCCTAAAGTGGAAACCTACAAAAAGACACAAACCTATTTACAGATGTCACGGTGTCTTAACTTCCCTAGAGCAGACCGGATCCATGCACGAACATGACCCGGTTGGAATGCGCCATCAACACCTCTCGCCATTATCAGAATGAACCTCTTACAATTAGTTCAGTAAGCATACCCGGACCCCTACCTCGTGTTGGGTCGTAGTTTGATACCAGAAAGGGTTACTGACTAATATGGGTCACACACAACAAATGACACAAGTAATTACCCCTCCTAACCTTGTGTCCCCAGACTAGCTAACAGATTTCAGATTAATTTGCTTACAGATTTCAGATTAACAAGTTTTTAGATCATACATACAGATTGATTGGTTTACAAATTAACAGATCAGATGTACGGATTAACAAACTTACAGACTAATACGTTTCACTTAACCTTGCGTTAAGCCTACAGATTTACGAAACGGGTTTATCAGATTCATCCGCCCAATTGACTTAACCCCATCCACTTATCAAATCAATATGTAATATTGGTTAATCTTGCCTTAACCCTATCCACTTTTTCATGTAATATTGATTAAGTTGTCATCTTACACAGGTTAAATTAACCCCACCCACTTAACATGTTTTAGGTATCATATTCATCTTTAATCAGCATTAATTAGTTATTAATGCACAAACCTCTCACATTAAGTTGATGGCTTGTGGCCGTTGGATGTGTCGGGCGGTACCGGGCAGACTTCTACCACAAGCCAAACTTAACGTCGTGTCTAAGCATCTTTTAGTTATGCCTACGACCTCTTACATTAGACAAACAGTTTGCGGTTGCTGGTTAGGCCGGTTGGTTCCGGGCAGTCTTCTACCGCAAAGGAGTCTAACCTCGTGTCTTAACATGCTTATCTTAGCCAATTTATTTATTTGCCATTTATGCCAATTTCAGGCTAATTATGTCAATTACCCAAAATCCCCAATTTCATATCATGCCCAACAATTAACATATATTATGCCAATTTTAACATTTGTCATGTCCAAATCAACCCAATTATATTATGCCAAATTTCCCAATGTTCCCTAAATTTACCGTTCGTACGTTCATCTCTATGAGATTTGGCCTAGGCTCGCAGTAGCCCGGGTATAAAAACCAAAAAGGGAAGAAGGAATGGACAAGATAAAGAACAGGCATAATAATAACAATAAAATAGGCGTAAGTTGAACCGATCATAAAGATGTGATAAAACTAATAAAACTGATAATAATATCAACATGGTCTTATTATAAGATATGATAAAACTGATGATAATATCACAATCTATTGTATAGGCTAAGATAGAATTGATTAGATCCAATCTTACTATCATGTATTATTCCCAATCCAATTTACAACATGTCAGAATTACTTTAGCATTGTTTTAATCTAAAAATAATCAGTGAACTCACAAAGAATGGATTAAGGAAGAGATTTAGGCATTGTTGTTGTTGTAGATCCGATCCCCTTTTACACAATTCCTTGACTTTGATTTGCTGAAGAAAGAGCTCTCTACTTTGATTTAGGTTGAAGAAGAAAGGCTAGACTGATTTTGATTTGTGCAGCATGGTGGTATCATGAATTTGTGTAATGAAAATAGGCTTAGGTTTAGGTGTGTTTATATAGGGGTATTAGATGAAGAAAGGCCTTTAGATTTGACTAGGATTCATCTAAACCATTCAGATTAAAAAGACACATCACTCAGCCAACCATAAGAGGCCACGTCAGTTGTAAAACTCAAAAATCGTCATTTAACCAATTAAAATGCACCATGTGTGCAACATGATGCACAGCAGCAAGGGTGTTGACACCCACATGTCATATATATATATATATATATATATATATATATATATATATATATATATATTCTTTTTAACTATCTTTCGAATTAACCCTTTTCACACTAAACCGCTTTATTTTTTATTGAACTACATTCACACTAGGCCACTTTTTAGCCATTCCCCTAAAACAAAAATACGGCACTGGCGGGGTTTGAACTCAGAATCTCTTCCTTACAAGTCACATGTACTAATCAAATGAGCTAATAATTCTTTTGCTAAGAAGACTTAGGACAATGCTACACATTGTTCTCTCATTCCTCTTTTTCATGTTTTGCTGCAATATTTAATTTAAAGATATCTTCTTCATTTTAAATCAGTTTTCTACAAACTATAGGTCTAAATTGACTAGAAATCGCCATGAATACAATGACGCTAATTTCATGACCAAATTCTAGAGGCCCTTCAAATTCTCTAGTTTTTTTAAATGTTCGCATGCATTTCTTCGCATTTCATGTATTGCATGTAATTTCTTTTATTTATCCTTCATTTTACTGCATTAACTTATTACATGCAATTTTATTGTCATTATTTAATTTCTCTCTCAAATATGTCTATGCATACAATATATATATATATATATATATACATACATATTTCCACATTTTTAATTTCATTAAAAATGCAGGGTGTTACAATTATCCTGCCAATTTCTCTTTATTATCAATCGTGCTAGTAATTATACAACTCACCAAACTTATGTTTTAATCATTCCTGTTTCTTCCTTTTTCTTTCTGCTCGTAGGCTTATGGAAAAGTGATTAACTGATGTTAGCAGCTTCGAAGTATTTAAGCCAAAGATCCTATTTTCTTCCATTTCATGACAAATTAACCGTTATAGTCCGAATTTTTACTTGAAAGGGAAATTTCATACTCTGATTGGAGCTAAGACTATCTGAGATATATGTTTTGAATCTAAACTTATCCTATGTAAAGTGTTGTTATGTAATGACAAGTTTATTGAAAAATAAATGCTTTTGTTTTATGTCTTGTGAATCTTAGACTTTATGAATTGTTTCTTTATACCTATAATGTTCTATATCCTTAGTATGACCTCAACTGGGAATAATAAGAGCTGCGAGGTGTTTCGTTTATCATATCCTAAGATTAGAGGATTCCTAAAAATTAATTTTAAAGTAAAATATTTTCCAAAGAAAAATAAATTTTCAAAACAAAAGGTATTTTTGAAAACAACACTATTACAAAAATCCCCTTAAGTCAGGCTCCTTTTGTTTTCCAATTCTCTCCTTTTTTCGTTGAGATATCTATATAACAACCTACCTAAGATTCCCTATGTATATAGAGACCTTAGGTCTTTATAGGTTGGAGTTTTAATTTTTGGGTAAACCAGTTTAACCCATTATTCGTGAATTCTCAGTGAAACTAGAGTTAGGAAATAAACTTGCAACTAGAGATATATTAAGTAGGATCAATAATGGATAAGGTGACCTTAGAGGCCAAGGATTATGAGATGACTTGAGAAGTATTGTCGTAAGTTTTCAAGAAAGAATTATCACCTTCAAAAAGTAAATAGTTGATGTGGGTACTATGCAGTGATTGTTATAGGGAGAGTGTTAGTCAAAAGCATCGAGTAATGAAAATGTGTAAGGGCTAGCATAAGAGGTGTTATCTATCTTTGTTCTTTGCAGTTTACTTGCGTTATCTGATCTAGGAGCGTTTTGTTCCTTTATCTTTGATTCATTATTTGGGGTTGGACATGTGGAGCCGTAGCTGTGATGGTAAGAGACAAACTATGTAATGCATCTGTATTATAGGTGTAGCGATCCGAACTTCCCGGCTGGCCTAAACTGGGCAAGAAGGCGGATTGCTTTAGGAATACGACTAATCGGAACGCAAACAATAGAACATTTCCTTGCTATTACAACAATTACATCAAAGTACAAGAACATAATAGAGTATGAATAAATAATATACATTAGAAAAATATCAGAGATTAAAATTACATTAGCAGTGGAAAAATAATACATAACGCAACTGAAAGAAACACACAGATACAAAGCTTTCCGGATATACCTCCAGCTGCAAATCCAGGATCCTAGAAAAGAAATATCTGCAAAAACCAAACTACTAGCTGCCCATGCAGAAAATAGGGGCCCCCAGAGTTTAGGTTAGAACAATAAACTTCAGGTCAGTCATGGGACTGGTGTGAGAACTAAAACAGTTATTAAATATTAAATTTAAAAATAAAGTAAATCAAGGGACCACGCCGTATAACACGGAATGGGTTTTCTCCCAAGAATACCAGTGCATAAAAAAACATCGCAACGCTTTTTCTAAAAATGAAGCTATTATAAGACTCAGGTCCCATCATACAATGCAACGCAAGCCGGAGGATAGAGTTTTCCCTTATAATAGCCAAACATGTTTGGTACGTTCAAAACAAATCATTTTGATATTACTATAAGTGTATAGCATCAAAAACAACTTCAAACATGTAACAACCCGAAAATCTGGGCCAGTTTAAAATTTTTGTTTTGGCAATTTTAGCGAATTTTGAATATTTAAAATAGATTATTTTAAATAATATCGACGAGGAAATTTATTTTCAATAGCATTCGAACGTATATATTATATACGTCGTCGTTAGAATATAAATAATTATTTATAATTATAAATAGAATTGAAAATGGCGCGGTAGTTCGATAATTCGATTTCAAACTTCAATTGAATGTACCGGGTGCAAAACAATCCGGATTTTAGTGAAACCAAAAACATTAGGATCTAATTGATGATACCTTTCCAACGAATCCGAAAAATCGAAATTTCATAGCGGGAATCAAAAGATACGTCCAGTTGAAAATTCTGAATAGTCGCTATGGAATTCGGGCCCTTAAAAATAGACATTTTGCAAATGACCTCGGATTTCGACGAAACCAGTTTTGTTGGGTCCGTGATGTTAAATTATTGCTAGGTTTCAAATTTCATAATTTTTCGAATCAATATGTGAGCGTGGCAAAGGAAAACGCGTTTGACCAGTTTCAGTCGATTTTAATCAACTGGAAATTGGCCATTTTTCCAACGGTCTCGGAATTCGACGAAACTAGTTTTGTTAGGACCGTATCGTCAATACGAAGCTAGAAAATATTTTTCGGGAATTTTTCGAGTTCGTATGTGACCCCGATAATTTGAAATGTACGTTTAAAATTCAATATAATGATTTAAATGTAAATTCAATGGAAACTGATTGTAACTATTGAATCAGCTTGCGATACATATCCCATTGTGTTCGGGATGGGGGTAATTAGCTAGGGACGACAGGCGGTGGGCTTGATTTCGAGTTCAAAAATAAAAGTTGCTTTTTGGGGGATTAAAATAAATTAAATATATAAAAATATATAAACTCATATAACCCGCACCCCTCACGTTCTCTTTCTCCCTTTTCCTCCACTTCTAGTCAATGGTTGAAATCGAATAAAAAAAAGGAAGAGAGAGAAGCGAATGATGGGGGCGGAAGAAAACCGCACCACCCACGCTGCCATCGCCTCCCCTGGGTGACGCCGCACCACCCCAGATCCCCCTCGCCACCGACCTTCTTCTTCCTCTATCCCCTCTTCTTCCTCAATTGAAGCCGCCCCCCCCCCCCCCCCAAACCTCTCCAAACCGTAAAAGCCGTCGCCGGCCAGAACCCCCGCCACCACCGGCCTGGCGAACAACATCCCCCCCCTCCAGTCGAATGTCGCCGTCCTGTGTCACCCACCGATGCCGGTGGGCCTTCCTTCATCAAAGGGTTCGATGTTGGGGAAAAAAAACAGCAAAGGTGAATATTTGGTTTCTTTGATTGAGTTCAAATACATCGTTTAAAATTAGAAAAATAAATATATATGGATATATAAAACATTGAATTTTGTTTTCATATTTTAATTTTAATGGTATTGTTAAAAATATGATTTTTATATTTTTAAAGTAATAAAAATATGACTTTTATATTTTTAAAGTATTAAAAATATAGTCTTTACTATATAGAAGATGTAAAAATATGATTTTTGGTTGTGTAGAGGATTAAAAATATAATTTTTACATGATAGAAATATTAATAATAGCATCTTTCTATGTGTAGCAAAATAAAGACGTGATTTTTATAATGATATTTTTATAAAGGCGAGACCTTTATATAGAGGATAACAAAATAAAAATTCGATTTTTATATATTGAATAACATAGTAAAAATTCGATTTTTATATATTGAATAGCATAGTAAAAATTCGATTTTTATATATTGAATAACATAGTAAAAATTCGATTTTTATATATTGAATAGCATAGTAAAAATTCGATTTTTATATATTGAATAGCATAGTAAAAATTCGATTTTTATATATTGAATAGCGAAGTTAAAAATGTGATTTTTATATATATAGTGGCCATGGGCAACGAAGGTGACAAAAAGGCGAAACGACGAAGACTTCTGCAAATGAAGAGCCGTGGAGCTAGGATAGCTATTTGTGAGAATTTCTCACCTTTCAATTTCTTTTTCTAAGTTATATATATATACTAGGATGCAGACGGTGCTTAGTAGCACCCGACACAATCGTCCACAGACCATGGACTTGTTTGTTTGGTTGCATAGATTAGTTAGATGATTTGATTTGAAATTGAATGGTTTGGTGAAATAAATTGATTTGATTGATGTGTGAATGGCGTGGGCCTTCACTGGACCGGGGATAAGGCTAGGCCTTGTCCCGTTTCTAGTATCATGCCGTTATGCCGCCGAAATTTTCTAAAATAAGTTAGATAAATAAAAATATCATTTTATTTAAAGAATGAACTGAATAGAAATTCATATGTTGGAATAAAATGTTTTATCGTTAAAAATATAATTTTTAACGCGAATGTGAATAAATAAATATTCATTTACAAACCAGACGGTTTGTTTATGTACACCTATTTGAAGGACATTGATTGGGTCGATAAATTTTATACATTGCTCAACGGCACAAATAAAATCTGTGTTTGATTGTTTGAAACCCCACACGGGTGTTGGGATGAAATTTGAAGTTCACTCATCCTGATTGATTAAATATGTCGATCGATTGATTGACAGGCTGTTATAAGCGTTAGATATCTATATTTGATGCTTATACAGTGTAGTGCACTTTGTTTGATGGGTGATTATTTTGCAATGCTATTATATGTGTGTAATGTATGAAAATCCATATAATTAACATTATATGGTGATTGATTGGGCCTCATTCCAATTTAGAAAATAAAGAATAATATAAAATAAAGGTTCATGTGTTGACAGTACTCATCCGTTGAGATTAGTCATGTGTTGAACGAAATATTTTAATAATAAAATTTACATCTTTATCAATATAAAATAAAAGTTCATGTGTTGACAGTACTTATCCATTGAGATTGGTCATGTGTTGAACGAAATATTTTAGTAATAAAATTTACATCTTTATCGATATAAAATAAAAGTTCATGTGTTGACAGTACTCATCCATTGAGATTGGTCATGTGTTGAACGAAATATTTTAGTAATAAAATTTACATCTTTATCAATATAAAATAACGGTTCATGTGTTGACAGTACTCATCCATTGAGATTGGTCATGTGTTGAACGAAATATTTTGATAATAACAACTATTTTGAAAAAGAAATATTTGAAATAGAAATTTATGAAGCCGTGTTGATTAGATTGACGCCATTTTGACGTAAACGATATTTATATCGATTTTATTCATTTTGAAATGAATTGAATTGAAAACGATTTCGAAATGAATTGAATTAAAAACGATTTCGAAATGAATTGAATTGAAAACGATTTCGAAATGAATTGAATTGAAAACGATTTCGAAATGAATTGAATTGAAAACGATTTCGAAATGAATTGAATTGAAAACGATTTCGAAATGAATTGAATTGAAAACGATTTCGAAATGAATTGAATTGAAAACGATTTCGGAATGAATTGAATTGAAAACGATTTCGAAATGAATTAAATTGAAAACGATTTCGAAATGAATTGAATTGAAAACGATTTCGAAATGAATTGAATTGAAAACGATTTCGAAATGAATTGAATTGAAAACGATTTCGGAATGAATTGAATTGATAACGATTTCGAAATGAATTGAATATATAACGATTTCGAAACAAATTGAATTGAAAACGATTTCGAAATAAATTGAATTGAAAACGAATTCAAAATTGAATTGAAAGCGAATTGAAATGAATTCAAATTGAATTGGAATTTGAATTGAATAAAAATGAATTTTAAACAAATGTATAAAGAAAAAATTCAATTTTGACTTGAATTGAAATGGAAGTTGAAATTGCTTTTGAAACGAATTCAAAACTATTTATATAATTCGTTTTAAATAGAAATAGACGAAATATATATTATATATATTATATATATAATATAATGGCCTGAATAGAACGCGCCGCGCCGCGGCAGTTCGCGAATTTCGACCATTTATTTCAAACGGACCTTACGGGAGATCCGACCGTCGGATTCTCCTAAAACCAGAACCGTTGGGTTCGTATCGAAAAGAGCTTTCTAACGAATATTAGAAATTAGAAATCTAACGGTTGGATTTGGAGTTACGTCCAAATCAAATTTGAAAAAGGTCGCTGTAAATGCAGTTCGATGGCCATTGATGGAAATCGACTGTACGGGCCTTGATAAAATTATTAAAAATAGTAATAATTTGTGTAAAATCATAAGAAATAATTTAGAAAGAATTGGGATGAAAAACTCCATATTTGAAAAGATAAAAATAGATTTTTATCGAAATGAACGAGTTTTGAACTAGAATTATAATTCTATTTATTTTTAATTAAATAAATTGAATTTAAAAAGGGTTTTAAAAATAACCAGAATTTCCAATGATTGCATTGGAGTGGATTTGAATCGAAATTGTCTTTGGATTATTTCGATGTTGGATTTCGTGATGATACAGGTATTGTTATGGGAATTTGAAAGATATATATATATATCGTTATTTCCAATACGATATTTGTTAGTCGTAGAATTTGATATTGAATATAAGCCGGTATATTTTCTATTCAGAGCCTTGTGTTTAATATCAAATGTGATTTGGGTTTGTCGTGAATGGTGTCTTCACTAACACTGTTCTTGAACCCAGTTGAGAAAAGATTAGATCTTTTTATTTAGATTTAATGAAGTGTACCAATTCAATAATATTTAATTGGAATGGAATTGATATTGATTTTGGGTTTATCGTGAACAGTGTTTTAAATAACACTCGTTCTTTAACCCGATAATTAATGAATGTGATTTTGGGTTTATCGTGAACCGTGTTTTAAATGACACTGATTCTTTAACCCAGTCGAAGATTAAAACTAAGTGGAGTTTTAATGAATCTTTAATTAGATTGAAAAGATCGAAAATGGAGTATCACCAGTTTTGCTCCAGGCGATAGTTAAATCTTTAATTAGATTTGAACGTGAAATGGTAATTAAATTTACCGATAACACCGTGGTGTTAGATATGAAGTATTACCAGTTTTACTTCATGGGATGAATAGGTTGGGATTGGGGAAGTAAAACCAATGATTACTACGGTAAGGTTCGCTAATTCCGACTAGTTGAATCGAAATTCAAAGGAAGATTTGAGAATAAATTCAAGAAATTATCTTGGATAAAATTAATGGGAACCTTTCCCTATGAATGTGAAATCAGAAACTAACTGTCGGTTAGCTAAGCAAAATGGTTTCTGGATATTGATCTGATGTTGGTTTCGGCCTTCGAGGTTAATATTTGGGGAATTATTCTCTTGATTAATTTACGGTTAGTGACTGATGAATTGGAATGAGGCGTATGTTGTGTTTGGGTAACACTTATTTAAAATATACGCGAGTTATTCGGAAAGACCGGGTTTATCCCATTCTGAATAACTGATACGACGATAAGTCGAAGATGAAGACGATGGTCGAAGACCAGAAGTCTTCACGTCGTTTGGGTGATTACTGATGATCTTGATTGGGCTGTACACCCAAGAAGATGGAAACAGTTAGTGATCATCCAGACGTGCTTGGAGATCGATGGATATGCGGGGTACTAGGTGCCTCCGGTTTCGTTCAGACCCAGAACGGACTTGTAAATGGACTGTGTGTCTGACATCGGATTTCATTCTGTGTGACTGATATCGGTTGCATAGGATGGTTTGCCTGTGTGGCATACTAAGATGCAAATGATCAAGGCTTCTGTTGAAAAGCAAAGTCTTGTGGTTGGTGATCAAAGCACGGCCTTTGTGGCGTAGCTTTGTGTAGCGTTGATTCGCGAGCCTCACACCCCGGTATGAACCAGAAACGGGAGAAAGGACCTCAGGGAGGGCCTACGTTTCCTCCTAGCTAAAAGTGGCGTCAGTGGTTTTACACGCCCTGACGAGTTTGACTTATGTGGTTGTTGCTGTTGCGAGGCGCCTCGGTTAGATCGGACGATCCGGGTCCGATGGAGTCACTTGTTGGCTCGCTTACGCCCCAAAGGGCGGCGAAACGTAGTGCTCAGGCATTTTAATCCACTCCGTGTGGACCGGCCCTGTCGCTCCAAGGGTCGATGCGTTCTGATCCTGAGACTCGGGCTAGGCAGTCTCGAATTCGGTAAGGACTATCTTTTGCCTTGGTTCATGACAGAAATCCAATTTCCAAATACGTGATCTTGCGGTTGTAGTTGTAATCCTATATATGGCGACATAGTGGGATGGGGCGCTCATGCCGCCTATGATTGATACTTATGATTTGAAGTTGTTTTATACACTATGCACTTATAATAGTATCAAACGATTTGTTTTAACCGTATCAAGCATTCTTTGGCTGTTATAAGGGAAAACCCTATCCTCGGCTGCGTTGCATTGTGTGATGGGACCTGGGTCTTATAACAGCTTCATTTTTCTTTATTTAGCATTGCGCTGTTTGTTTTATGCACTGGTATTCTTGGGAGGAAACCCGTTCCGTGTTATACGGCGTGGTCCCTTGATTTACCTAACTTTTAAAATAAAGAATAATAACTGTTTTAGTTCTCACACCAGTCCCATGACTGACCTGGAGTTTATTGTTTTAACCTAAACTCTGGGTGCCCTTATTTTGACATGGGCAGCTAGTAGTTTTGGTTTTTGCAGATTTATATTCACAGGATCCTGGTTTACAGCTAGAACGATATCCGGAAAGCTTTGTATCCGTATATCTACTTCTAGTTGTGTATTGTATTATTTTCCGCTGCTATGTATTTAAATATAATTTAAATCTCTGATATTTCTGTGTAATATTTATTCATTTATACTCTGTATATTCTTGTAATCTGATGCATTGTTGTAATATACAATGAAATGTTCTTTTATATGCGTTCTGTTGTGGCTTGTTCTCGAACTATCCGACGCTTTCCTTTACGGGGAAGTTACGGGTTTTCACAAAACATAAATGTATCAATCATAGACGACATAGTATCCCGTGCTACTATGTCGCCAAACTAGTTCTACAATTAAAACCAAAAAGTCACGTATTGGAAATTGGATTTTCGTCATGAATGGAGGCAAGAGATGGCTTCTAACTGATTCGAGACACTCTAGCAAATGTCTCAGGATAACACATTCTGGACAACCCTGTGATCGATAAGGACGGTCCACACTTATGTCAGTGGATTGGTTATTCCTGAGCACACGTTTCCCGGTCCTATCGGTCCATCGGCTCTGTAATAACCCGGAAATTCTGAACCAGTTTAAAATTTTTATTTTGGCAATTTTAGCAAATTTTTGAATATTTAAAATGAATTATTTTAAATAATATCGACGAGAAATTTATTTTGAATATAATAGAACGTATATATTATATACGTCGTCGTTAGAATATAAATAATTATATATAATTATATAATAGAATTGAAAATGGCGCGGTAGTTCGATAATTCGATTTCAAACTTCAATTTAATGTACCGGGTGCAAAACAATCCGGATTTTAGTGAAACCAAAAATGATAGGATCTAATTGATGATATCTTTCCAACGAATCCGGAAAATCAAAATTTCATAGCGGGAATCAAAAGTTATGCCCAGTTGAAAATTCAGAATAGTCGCTGTGTAAATTATACATGGCCAAAAAGTCAAATTTTGCATGCGGATAAATTTGGACTCGAAACCGCTTCCATTGAGTTCAAAATGCCGTTTACAACTCCGAAAAGTATAAGCTTCGATATATTCCGATATCCGGAATAGTGGCAATTGGCAGGAGCTTTTCGGTTAACAAAACATAGCCCTTAATAAGTGAAATTTTGCATACGATCTCAGAATTCGACGAGATAAATTTTTATGGATTCACAATGACAAATTATTGTTGAGTTCCAAATGGCGCGTCGAACGGAGTTGGTATGTGGCCGTGCGAGCTAAAACAGTTCAGGGTAAAACAGGCAGTCACTTTGCAAAGGAACATTATTGATACGACCTCAGAATTCGATTTCTTTTTTTTATGGATTCGTATCGTCTAATAATGGTTAAATCCAAGAGGGCTTGATTTTTTGGGTTAGCATGTAAGCGTGCGAGAAGAAAAGGTGCGCCAAAATCGCATTTTTAGAGCTTATCTGAGCATTTTTGTGATTTTTAACGGACGGTCAAACGAACTCGGAATTCGACGAAACTTTTTTCGTTGGACTCGTCTTCACGTCTACTATCTCGTGTCCGAAATCCGCGGCCATCGGAGATCGCTAGCGTTCAGGCGATACGCGAGAAACTAGCATATAAACACTTTTACTTCCTTTTCTTCTTCACTTTCTTCCTCTTCCTCTTTCTTCACAAAAACTCAAAAATGGAGTCTCACCCCCCACCGCCGCTGCCCCTCCTCCCACCGCCACCACCGGCCTCCGGCGAGCCGCCGCACCCCCTCCTCCTCCTCCCCTCCTCCTCTTCCTCCTCTCTCTCCTCTCTCCAATTTGCAACCCTAGGCCCCAACCACCAACCACCACCACCGTGGGCCCCTCCACCACCACCACCGCCCTTAGCACCCTCCCCCACGTCCATCAGGCTCGCCACCGCCCGCTGGCCACCCAACTCTGACCGTGGGCCCCGCTACACCCAAAAATCCATTTTCACCAAAAATCCCGTTTTGCAAATAACACCCTGTCACCATTTCGCGAATAACTCCCAAACCGTGCGTTTCTGGCCAAAGTCCCTCAAGACCAAAGTTGTAGAGCACGAAATTCTCTTTGATTTGGCTATATGGAAGTCATGTTTTGGTGTTCGGAGCTGCTCGGAAAACGCGTTCGAAGTCTGCTGTTCAAAAGCTGAAAAATTCGTGTACTTTCTCAAATTCTGGCGAATTGGAGCATTTTTGGCAAAAAGACCCTTAGGCAAAAGTTGTCCGGAATGACGTGTTTAAGCTAGAAGAAAGATGGCGTGAAGATTGAAGCTCGTTTGCAAATTCTGGAACCCGAACAGTGAATCCGGGCGTTAGAAAAAAAGTGAGTTTTCTCCATTTTAATGCTTCTACAGTTTTTGACATATGAAGTAAATAAAAATATGATCTTTATATTATAGAGAGGATAAAAATCCGATTTTTAACTTATAGAAGATATAAAGATGAGATTTTTATATAATGTAGATAATAAAAATGTGATTTTTATACATGTAGTGGCTACGGGCAACGAAAGTGACAAAAGGCGAGAACGACAAGATTTTCTACATAAGAAGAGTCGTGGTATTGGATTAGCTAGTTGGTGAGAACTTCTCACTCAAAATTTCTTTTTCTAGTTATATACATATACTAGGATGCAGACGGTGCTTAGTAGCACCCGACACAATCGTCCACAGACCATGGACTTGTTTGTTTGGTTGCATAGACTAGTTAGATGATTTGATTTGAATTTGGTTGTTTGGTAAATTTGATTGATGTGTGAATGGCGTGGGCCTTCACTAGACCGGGGATAAGGCTATGCCTCGTCCCGTTTCTAGTATCGTGCCGTTATGCCGCCGAAATTTTCTAAAATAAGTTAGAAAAATAAAAATATCATTTTATTTAAAGAATGAACTGAATAGAAATTCATATGTTAAAATAAAATATTTTATCGTTAAAAGTATAATTTTTAACGTGAAGTGAATAAAATAAAATATTCATTTACAAACTGGACGGTTTGTTTATGGACACCTATTTGAAGGACATTGATTGGGTCGATAAATTTTACACATCGCCCAACTGCACAAATAAAAACCTGTGGTTGTTGATTTGAAACCCCACATGGGTGTTGGGATGAAATTTGAAGTTCACTCATCCTGATTGATTAAATATGTCGATCGATTGATTGACAGGCTGTTATAAGCGTTAGATATTTATATTTGATGCTTATACAGTGTAGTGCACTTTGGTTGATGGTTGATTGTTTTTCAATGCTATTATGTACGTGTGATGTATGAAAATCCATATAATTAATATTATATGGTGATTGATTGGGCCTCATTCCAATTTAGAAGATAAAGAATATTATAAAACAAAGGTTCATGTGTTGACTGTACTCATCCGTTGAGATTAGTCATGTGTTGAACGAAATATTTTAATAATAAAAATACATCTTTATCAAAATAATATAAAGGTTCATGTGTTGACAGTACTCATCCATTGAGATTAGTCATGTGTTGAACGAAATATTTTAATAATAAAATATACATCTTTATCATATTTAAAATTAGAACTACTTCACGGTGCAGTCTAATTGAAAATCAAACGATAGATACCCAAATTTTATAAAATATTTTAAATAACAAAAATAGTCACACGGGGACAGTACTCATTCGTTGAGATTAGTCGTGTGTTGACAGAAATAAATATTCATTTGTTGAATAGAAATATTTGAAATAGAATATTTGAAAATAGAAATATATGAAGCCGTGTTGATTGGATTAACGCCATTTTGACGTGAACGATATTTATATCGATTTTATTCATTTTGAATGAATATTGAAACGATTTCGAAATGAAATGAATATTGAAACGATTTCGAAATGAATTGAATATGAAACGATTTCGAAATGAATTGAATATGAAACGATTTCGAAATGAATTGAATATAAAACGATTTCGAAACGAAATGAATATTGAAACGATTTCGAAATGAATTGAATATGAAACGATTTCGAAATGAATTGAATATAAAACGATTTCGAAATGAAATGAATATTGAAACGATTTCGAAATGAATTGAATAGAAAACGAATTTGAATCGAATAGAAAACCACTTTGAATTGAATCGAATTGAAAACGAATTCGAATTGAATTTAAAACGAAGTGAAATGAATTCATATTGAATTGAAACTTGAATTGAATAGAAGTGAATTTTAAAACGAATTTATAAGGAAAGATTCAATTTTGATTTGAATTGAGATGGAAGTTGAAATTTTTTTGAAACGAATTCAAAACTATTTATATAATTCGTTTTAAATAGAATCGACGAAATATATATTATATATATTATATACATAATATAATGGCCTGAATAGAATGCGCCACGCCGCGGTAGTTCGTAAATTTCGACCATTTATTTCAAACGGACATTACGGGAGATCCGACCGTCGGATTCTCCTAAAACCAGAACCGTTGGGTTCGTATCGAAAAGAGCTTTCTAACGAATATTAGAAATTCAAAATCTAGCGGTTGGATTTAGAGTTATGTCCAAATCAAATTTGAAAAAGGTCGATGTGAGTGCAGTTCGATGGCCGTTGATGGAAATCGACTGTACGGGCCTTAATAAAATTATTAAAAATAGTAATAATTTGTGTAAAATCATAAGAAATGATTTGGGAAAATTTGGGACGAAAAACTCCATATTTGAAAAGATAAAAATAGATTTTTATTGAAATGAACTAGTTTGAACTAAATTTAAAACCCAATTATTTTTAAATAAATAAATTAGATTTAAAAAGGGGTTTTAAATAATCGGAATTTCTAATATATTTGATTGGATATAAAATGGGTTTATCGTGAACGGTGTTTTAAATAACACTAGTCCTTTAACCCGATAACAAATAGAATGTGATTTGTGGGTTTATCGTGAACTGTGTTTTAAACAACACTAGTTCTTTAACCCGACGATAAATAGAATATGATTTGGGTTTATCGTGAACTGTGTTTTAAATAACACCTAGTTCTTTAACCCAGTGAAAGGAGTTTTAACGAATCTGCAATTAGATTGAAATGTGAATCTATAATCTAAATTATCAAATTTAGAAATGAGCGAGAATGGAGTATCGCCAGTTTTGCTCCAAAGCGATAGTTAAATCTTTAATTAGATTTGAACGTGAGATGGTAATTAATTTTACCGATAACACCATGATGTTAGATATGGAGTATCACCAGTTTTGCTTCATAGGATGAATAGGTTGGGATTGGGAAATAAAAATAAATAATTACTTCGATGTGGTTCGCTAATCTCGACTAGTTTGAAAAACCATAATTTGGTTTGAAATGTCATCCAAAGGAAGATTAAAGGATAAATTTGAAAGAATTTATCTTGGATAAAATTAATGGGAACCTTTCCCTAAAAATGTGATTTTGTGAATAAAAGAATATTCTGAATTGGAACGAGGCGTATGTTGTGTTTGTGTAACATTTGTTTTTAATATACGCGGGTTGTTCGGAAAGTCCGGGTTTATACCCATTCTGAATAACCGATTCGACGATATGTCGAAGATGAAGACGGTGGTTGAAGACCGGAAGTTTTCACATCGTTTGGATAATTACTGACGATCCTGATTGGGCTGTACACCCAAGAGGATGGAAATAGTTGGTGGTCGTCCAGACGTACTTGGAGATGGATGGATATGCGAGGAAAGTGCCTCCGGTTTCGTTTAGACCCAGAACGGACTTGTAAATGGATTGTGTGTCTGACATTGGATTTTTTTCTTTGTTGATTGATTTCTATTAAATATACATCTGTTTGGCGGCGAAGAATTTATTCTTTTGCTTAACGCCCTTCTCTGAGACGTACGAGCTCAGAGGTTGTATATCGATGGACATCAGTCGCATGGCATGAATTGCCTGTGTGGCATGCTAAGATGCAATGATCAAGACTTTTGTTGAAAAGCAGAGTCTTGTGGTTGATGATCAAAGCACGGCCTACGTGGCAGCTTTGTGTATACCGTGAATTCGCGAGCCTCACAAGTCGGTATGAGTTAAAAACGGGATACGGACTGCAGGGAGAGCACGACGTTTCTTTCTAGCTTTGGTGGTGTCAGTGACTTACCAGCCCTGACATATATATACTTTTCACCTTTGTGGTTGTTGGATGAGGCGCCTCAATTATAGGTCTGTAAGGACCGGGAAACGTGTGTTCAGGAACTGCCAATCCTCTAACGTAAGTGAGGACCGGCCCTGAAGCATCCAAGGGTTGCCCAGAGTGCGTAGCCCTGGGACATTTGCTAGAGTGTCTCGAACGCGGAGAGGAGCTTGCCCCTTGCCTCGACTCATGACGGAAATCCAATTTCCAATACGTGATATTGCGGTTTTATTTGTAGAGCCTAGTATGGCGACATGATATATGGTACCCATGTCGTCTATGATTTATATTTATGATTGAAATTGTTTTGACACTATACACTTATTATAGTATCAAATGATTTGTTTTAAACGTATCAAGCATGTTTGGCTATTATAAGGGAAAACCCTATCCTTCGGCTTGCGTTGCATTGTGGGATGGGACCTGGGTCTTATAATAGCTTCATTTTTCGAAAAAGCATTGCGTTGTTTATTGATATGCACTGGTATTCTTGGGAGGAAACCTGTTCCGTGTTATACGGCGTGGTCCCTTGAATTACTCTCTTTTAAAGTAAAATTTTAAATAACTGTTTTAGTTCTCACACCAGTCACATGACTGACCTGGAGTTTATTGTTTTAACCTAAACTCTGGGTGCCCCTATTTTCCGCACGGGCAGCTAGTAGTTTTGGTTTTGCAGATTTATATTCACAGGATCCTGGTTTACAGCTGGAATGATATCCGGAAAGCTCTGTATCCGTATATCACCTTCAGTTGTGCTTTGTATTATTTTCCGCTGCTATGTAATTTATTGTATTCTCTGATATTTATCGAATGTAATTTATTCATTTATACTCTGTATATTCTTGTATTCTGATGGAATTGTTGTATAACAATGAAATGTTCTTCCGTCTGCGTTCATTTGTGTGTTGTTCTCAAAGTATCCGCTCTTTCCCTCACGGGGAAGTTACGGGTTCTTACAGTGGTATCAGAGCTTTGGTTTACAGAGCTCAAGAACAAGACACATTAGAACCATACGAAAGGATTCATCAGATATTGGATTAGTAATATCCAATTAGAATGACTCGTTAGAGATAGGATCAGTAGTATCCTAGAACGAGTGTGAAGAGTATATTTTCCAAATGAAAACAATTTTGTTTTGAAATTTAAATCGTTTTATACGTATTTGAATATTTATTTATTTTGAATATGGACAATCCACTATATAAAGATTTTTCATATACGCGTCATGAACGTACATTCGAAGTTTTAATATACTGGGTAGATATAGAATCATACTCTAGTGGCCCGAAGATGATTCTGATGGTTGAGTACTCGTCGTCAGAATTTATATTCGAGTGACGAAGGTGTGATTTTCTATATATTTCCATTAGACTGGTGTGAGAACCAAAAACTAATATAGCTAGAACACATTGTTGCGAATTGGCATCAAAACATGATTTTTGTATATATGTATCAAATTATGAATTTGAAACTCTAATTCACTAAATGATTGATGTATGTGTTGTTTGTTTATTTGTTTGATAAATTTTTGAACCATTATGCCTAATTGAACCAAATATTGAACTGTATTGAAAATTGGTCGCATTTGCTTGCATATACATATACTTACATTGAGCAGGTTATAGCAAGGAGGCTAGAGCCGAAGAATAAAATTTGTTTGCCCAACAAATAGGTACATATTTACTATAATTTACTGTTTTGTTTGGGTGATGATGATTTTATGAGCCGATTGGCTGGCCGCTTGGCTTTTTCTTTTTCTTTTTGAGATCAGAAGGCCTATATGGCAATTTCGGGATTTTCCCGTGCTCCCCGTACAAAGGAGGTTATGGCGAAATTTTTCGAAAATTCCGGGTGTTAGTCAAATTTTTGAAGAATTTGAAAATTCTCAGAAACTGAAAAGTTGGAGAATGGAAGCCAAATCGAACGTAGAGTAGATTGATCAAGCCACTTTCGACTTTGTTCCTTTTCGGGGACGAAAAGTTTTAAGTGGGGGAGATTGTAATAACCCGGAAATTCTGAACCAGTTTAAATTTTTTATTTTGGCAATTTTAGCAAATTTTTGAATATTTAAAATGAATTATTTTAAATAATATCGACGAGAAATTTATTTTGAATATAATAGAACGTATATATTATATACGTCGTCGTTAGAATATAAATAATTATATATAATTATATAATAGAATTGAAAATGGCGCAGTAGTTCGATAATTCGATTTCAAACTTCAATTTAATGTACTGGGTGTAAAACAATCCGGATTTTAGTGAAACCAAAAATGATAGGATCTAATTGATGATATCTTTCCAACGAATCCGGAAAATCAAAATTTCATAGCGGGAATCAAAAGTTATGCCCAGTTGAAAATTCAGAATAGTCGCTGTGTAAATTATACATGGCCAAAAAGTCAAATTTTGCATGCGGATAAATTTGGACTCGAAACCGCTTCCATTGAGTTCAAAATGCCGTTTACAACTCCGAAAAGTATAAGCTTCGATATATTCCGATATCCGGAATAGTGGCAATTGGCAGGAGCTTTTCGGTTAGCAAAACATAGCCCTTAAAAAGTGAAATTTTGCATACGAGCTCAGAATTCGACGAGATAAAGTTTTATGGATTCACAATGACAAATTATTGTTGAGTTCCAAATGGCGCGTCGAACGGAGTTGGTATGTGGCCGTGCGAGCTAAAACAGTTCAGGGTAAAACAGGCAGTTACTTTGCAAAGGAACATTATTGATACGACCTCAGAATTCGATTTCGTTTTTTTTTATGGATTCGTATCGTCTAATAATGGTTAAATCCAAGAGGGCTTGATTTTTTGGGTTAGCATGTGAGCGTGCGAGAAGAAAAGGTGCGCCAAAATCGCATTTTTAGAGCTTATCTGAGCATTTTTGTGATTTTTAACGGACGGTCAAACGAACTCGGAATTCGACGAAACTTGTTTCGTTGGACTCGTCTTCACGTCTACTATCTCGTGTCCGAAATCCGCGGCCATCGGAAATCGCTAGCGTTCAGGCGATACGCGAGAAACTAACATATAAACACTTTTACTTCCTTTTCTACTTCACTTTCTTCCTCTTCCTCTTTCTTCACAAAAACTCAAAAATGGAGTCTCACCCCCCACTGCCGCTGCCCCTCCTCCCACCGCCACCACCGGCCTCCGGCGAGCCGCCGCACCCCCTCCTCCTCCTCCCCTCCTCCTCCTCTTCCTCCTCCTCTCTCTCCTCTCGCCAATTTGCAACCCTAGGCCCCAACCACCAACCACCACCACCGTGGGCCCCTCCGCCACCACCACCGCCCTTAGCACCCTCCCCCACGTCCATCAGGCCCGCCACCGCCCGCTGGCCACCCAACTCCGGCCGTGGGCCCCGCTACACCCAAAAATCCATTTTCACCAAAAATCCCGTTTTGCAAATAACACCCTGTCACCATTTCGCGAATAACTCCCAAACCGTGCGTTTCTGGCCAAAGTCCCTCAAGACCAAAGTTGTAGAGCACGAAATTCTCTTCGATTTGGCTATATGGAAGTCATGTTTTGGTGTTCGGAGCTGCTCGGAAAACGCGTTCGAATTCTGCTGTTCAAAAGCTGAAAAATTCGTGTACTTTCTCGAATTCTGGCGAATTGGAGCATTTTTGGCAAAAAGACCCTTAGGCAAAAGTTGTCCGGAATGACGTGTTTAAGCTAGCAAATAGATGGCGTGAAGATTGAAGCTCGTTTGCAAATTCTGGAACCCGAACAGTGAATCCGGGCGTTAGAAAAAAAGTGAGTTTTCTCCATTTTAAAGCTTCTACAGTTTTTGACATATGAAGTAAATAAAAATATGATCTTTATATTATAGAGAGGATAAAAATCCGATTTTTAACTTATAGAAGATATAAAGATGAGATTTTTATATAATGTAGATAATAAAAATGTGATTTTTATACATGTAGTGGCTACGGGCAACGAAAGTGACAAAAGGCGAGAACGACAAGATTTTCTACATAAGAAGAGTCGTGGTATTGGATTAGCTAGTTGGTGAGAACTTCTCACTCAAAATTTCTTTTTCTAGTTATATACATATACTAGGATGCAGACGGTGCTTAGTAGCACCCGACACAATCGTCCACAGACCATGGACTTGTTTGTTTGGTTGCATAGACTAGTTAGATGATTTGATTTGAATTTGGTTGTTTGGTAAATTTGATTGATGTGTGAATGGCGTGGGCCTTCACTAGACCGGGGATAAGGCTATGCCTCGTCCCGTTTCTAGTATCGTGCCGTTATGCCGCCGAAATTTTCTAAAATAAGTTAGAAAAATAAAAATATCATTTTATTTAAAGAATGAACTGAATAGAAATTCATATGTTAAAATAAAATATTTTATCGTTAAAAGTATAATTTTTAACGTGAAGTGAATAAAATAAAATATTCATTTACAAACTGGACGGTTTGTTTATGGACACCTATTTGAAGGACATTGATTGGGTCGATAAATTTTACACATCGCCCAACTGCACAAATAAAAACCTGTGGTTGTTGATTTGAAACCCCACACGGGTGTTGGGATGAAATTTGAAGTTCACTCATCCTGATTGATTAAATATGTCGATCGATTGATTGACAGGCTGTTATAAACGTTAGATATTTATATTTGATGCTTATACAGTGTAGTGCACTTTGGTTGATGGTTGATTGTTTTTCAATGCTATTATGTACGTGTGATGTATGAAAATCCATATAATTAATATTATATGGTGATTGATTGGGCCTCATTCCAATTTAGAAGATAAAGAATATTATAAAACAAAGGTTCATGTGTTGACTGTACTCATCCGTTGAGATTAGTCATGTGTTGAACGAAATATTTTAATAATAAAAATACATCTTTATCAATATAATATAAAGGTTCATGTGTTGACAGTACTCATCCGTTGAGATTAGTCATGTGTTGAACGAAATATTTTAATAATAAAATATACATCTTTATCATATTTAAAATTAGAACTACTTCACGGTGGAGTCTAATTGAAAATCAAACGATAGATACCCAAATTTTATAAAATATTTTAAATAACAAAAATAGTCACACGGGGACAGTACTCATTCGTTGAGATTAGTCGTGTGTTGACAGAAATAAATATTCATTTGTTGAATAGAAATATTTGAAATAGAATATTTGAAAATAGAAATATATGAAGCCGTGTTGATTGGATTAACGCCATTTTGACGTGAACGATATTTATATCGATTTTATTCATTTTGAATGAATATTGAAATGATTTCGAAATGAAATGAATATTGAAACGATTTCGAAATGAATTGAATATGAAACGATTTCGAAATGAATTGAATATGAAACGATTTTGAAATGAATTGAATATAAAACGATTTCGAAATGAAATGAATATTGAAACGATTTCGAAATGAATTGAATATGAAACGATTTCGAAATGAATTGAATATAAAACGATTTCGAAATGAAATGAATATTGAAACGATTTCGAAATGAATTGAATAGAAAACGAATTTGAATCGAATAGAAAACCACTTTGAATTGAATCGAATTGAAAATGAATTCGAATTGAATTTAAAACGAAGTGAAATGAATTCAAATTAAATTGAAACTTGAATTGAATAGAAATGAATTTTAAAACGAATTTATAAGGAAAGATTCAATTTTGATTTGAATTGAGATGGAAGTTGAAATGTTTTTGAAACGAATTCAAAACGAATTCAAAACTATTTATATAATTCGTTTTAAATAGAATCAACGAAATATATATTATATATATTATATATATAATATAATGGCCTGAATAGAATGCGCCACGCCGCGGTAGTTCGTAAATTTCGACCATTTATTTCAAACGGACATTACGGGAGATCCGACCGTCGGATTCTCCTAAAACCAGAACCGTTGGGTTCGTATCGAAAAGAGCTTTCTAACGAATATTAGAAATTCAAAATCTAATGGTTGGATTTGGAGTTACGTCCAAATCAAATTTGAAAAAGGTCGATGTGAGTGCAGTTCGATGGCCGTTGATGGAAATCGACTGTACGGGCCTTAATAAAATTATTAAAAAGAGTAATAATTTGTGTAAAATCATAAGAAATGATTTGGGAAAATTTGGGATGAAAAACTCCATATTTGAAAAGATAAAAATAGATTTTTATTGAAATGAACTAGTTTGAACTAAATTTAAAACCCAATTATTTTTAAATAAATAAATTAGATTTAAAAAGGGGTTTTAAATAATCGGAATTTCTAATATATTTGATTGGATATAAAATGGGTTTATCGTGAATGGTGTTTTAAATAACACTAGTCCTTTAACCCGATAACAAATAGAATGTGATTTGTGGGTTTATCGTGAACTGTGTTTTAAACAACACTAGTTCTTTAACCCGACGATAAATAGAATATGATTTGGGTTTATCGTGAACTGTGTTTTAAATAACACCTAGTTCTTTAACCCAGTGAAAGGAGTTTTAACGAATTTGCAATTAGATTGAAATGTGAATCTATAATCTAAATTATCATATTTAGAAATGAGCGAGAATGGAGTATCGCCAGTTTTGCTCCAAAGCGATAGTTAAATCTTTAATTAGATTTGAACGTGAGATGGTAATTAATTTTACCGATAACACCATGATGTTAGATATGGAGTATCACCAATTTTGCTTTATGGGATGAATAGGTTGGGATTGGGAAATAAAAATAAATAATTACTTCGATGTGGTTCGCTAATCTCGACTAGTTTGAAAAACCATAATTTGGTTTGAAATGTCATCCAAAGGGAGATTAAAGGATAAATTTGAAAGAATTTATCTTGGATAAAATTAATGGTAACCTTTCCCTAAAAATGTGATTTTGTGAATAAAAGAATATTCTGAATTGGAATGAGGCGTATGTTGTGTTTGTATAACATTTGTTTTTAATATACGCGGGTTGTTCGGAAAGTCCGGGTTTATACCCATTCTGAATAACCGATTCGACGATATGTCGAAGATGAAGACGGTGGTTGAAGACCGGAAGTTTTCACATCGTTTGGATAATTACTGACGATCCTGATTGGGCTGTACACCCAAGAGGATGGAAATAGTTGGTGGTCGTCCAGACGTACTTGGAGATGGATGGATATGCGAGGAAAGTGCCTCCGGTTTCGTTCAGACCCAGAACGGACTTGTAAATGGATTGTGTGTCTGACATTGGATTTTATTCTTTGTTGATTGATTTCTATTAAATATACATCTGTTTGGCGGCGGAGAATTTATTCTTTTGCTTAACGCCCTTCTCTGAGACGTACGAGCTCAGAGGTTGTATATCGATGGACATCAGTCGCATGACATGAATTGCCTGTGTGGCATGCTAAGATGCAATGATCAAGGCTTTTGTTGAAAAGCAGAGTCTTGTGGTTGATGATCAAAGCACGACCTACGTGGCAGCTTTGTGTATAACGTGAATTCGCGAGCCTCACACCTCGGTATGAGTTAAAAATTGGATACGGACTGCAGGGAGAGCACGACGTTTCTTTCTAGCTTTGGTGGTGTCAGTGACTTACCAGCCCTGACATATATATACTTTTCACCTTTGTGGTTGTTGGATGAGGCGCCTCGATTATAGGTCTGTAAGGACCGGGAAACGTGTGTTCAGGAATTGCCAATCCTCTAACGTAAGTGAGGACCGGCCCTGAAGCATCCAAGGGTTGCCCAAAGTGCGTAGCCCTGGGACATTTGCTAGAGTGTCTCGAACGCGGAGAGGAGCTTGCCCCTTGCCTCGACTCATGACGGAAATCCAATTTCCAATACGTGATATTGCGGTTTTATTTGTAGAGCCTAGTATGGCGACATGATATATGGTACTCATGCCGTCTATGATTTATATTTATGATTGAAATTGTTTTGACACTATACACTTATTATAGTATCAAATGATTTGTTTTAAACGTATCAAGCATGTTTGGCTATTATAAGGGAAAACCCTATCCTTCAGCTTGCGTTGCATTGTGTGATGGGACCTGGGTCTTATAATAGCTTCATTTTTCGAAAAAGCATTGCGTTGTTTATTGATATGCACTGGTATTCTTGGGAGGAAACCCGTTCCGTGTTATACGGCGTGGTCCCTTGAATTACTCTCTTTTAAAGTAAAATTTTAAATAACTGTTTTAGTTCTCACACCAGTCACATGACTGACCTGGAGTTTATTGTTTTAACCTAAACTCTGGGTGCCCCTATTTTCCGCACGGGCAGCTAGTAGTTTTGGTTTTGCAGATTTATATTCATAGGATCCTGGTTTACAGCTGGAATGATATCCGGAAAGCTCTGTATCCGTATATCACCTTCAGTTGTGCTTTGTATTATTTTCCGCTGCTATGTAATTTATTGTAATCTCTGATATTTATCGAATGTAATTTATTCATTTATACTTTGTATATTCTTGTATTCTGATGGAATTGTTGTATAACAATGAAATGTTCTTCCGTCTGCGTTCATTTGTGTGTTGTTCTCAAAGTATCCGCTCTTTCCCTCACGAGGAAGTTACGGGTTCTTACAGGCTCCGTAGTAATCGATATATCCGAGGAGCCTCGCTATCCATCATCCATATAGGTAAAAATATAAATGTCTGGCCTCCATACCATGACACCACCCATAGCTAGAAAGAAATGTCATGTTCTCCTTACGGTCAATATCCCATTTTTGACTCATACCGAGGTGTGAGGCTCGCGAATTAACGCTATACACAAAGCTATGCTATTTAAAGCCGTGCTCTGGTCAGCAACCTCTATACTCTGCTTTTCAACAGAAGCGTTGATCATTTGTATCTTAGCATGCCACACTGATAATTCATGCCATACGATTAATGTCTATCGATATATAACCTCTAACCTCATACGTCTCAGAGAAGGGTGTTAAGCAAGAGAATAAATTCTCCGCCCCCAAACAAATATATATTTAATAGAGATCAATCAACAAAGAATAAAATCCAATGTTAGACACACATCCATTTACTAGTTCGTGTTGGGTCTGAACGAAACTGGAGGCACCTTATTCCTCGTCCCATATGTCCAATACAGGAGAGAGGTCCTCGCATATCCGGTCGATCTCCAAGTAAGTCTGGATGATCACCACTTATTACCTTGTCTTGGGTATGCAGCCCAATCAAGGCATTAGTATTCATCCAAACGATGTGAAGAACTCCGGTCTTCAACCACCGTCTTCATCGTCGATTTATCATTGAATCAGTTATTCAGAATGGGCATAAACCCGGTCTTTTCGAATAACTTGCGTATCTCATAAACAAGTGCTATAAAAACACAACATATGTCTTATTCCAATTAAGAATATTCTTTTATTCAAATATTTACATCATTAGGGAAGGATTCTCATTAATTTTATCAAAGATAATTTCTTTAAATTTATTCTTCAATCTTCCTTTGGATCTCATTTCAAACCAAATTAAGGTTTATCCAAACTAGTCGGGATTAGCGCACCTTATTGAAGTAATCATTTGTTATATTTCCCAATCCGAACCTATTTATCCCATGGAGAAAAATTGGTAATACTCCATGTCTAACACCATAGTGTTATCGGTAAATTTACTTACCATTTCACGTTCAAATCTAATTAAAGATTTAACTATCTCTTGGAGTAAAACTGGTGGTACTCCATTCTCGATCATTTCCCATTTTGACAATTTAAATTATCACATTCACATTTTAATCTAATTAAAGATTCATTAAAACTCCACTTAGGTTTAGTCTTCCAACAGTCATTATTAATGATTATTTAACTTTGGGAAATCAAACATGATGCATCGACAATTTACACCGTACCACTGATTTCTGCCAATATATAACCTCTAAGCTTGTATGTCTCAGAGAAGGGTGTTAAGCAAGAGAATAAATTCTCCGCCACCAAACAGATATATATTTAGCAGAGATCAACAATACAGTTCGAAATACCATGTTAGACATGAAGTCCTGTCTTTTACTGGGTTAAAGAACCAATGTCATTTAAAACACAGTTCACGATAAACCCAAAATCACATTCCATTAATTATGGAATCTTCACGGAAAGCAGATCAATATATATAATCGATATCATTTTCCGTATCTGACTAATAATATAAATGGAATAATGACAAATCCTTTTAAATTCCATATATATTAACAATCTTCCTCCATAGAAGCTCACTTCGATTATTACCAAATTGAATTCCATTCCATTCCAATTTATTTTATCAAATTGGAAAACTTTACTTTGGAAATTTACCATTAAATCTTAATAAAAAGATTTATAAATTCCAAATCACATTTCATTGTTAATCAGGTTCCAAAACGAATGTCATTAAAAACACAGTTCACAATAAACCTAATTCACATTCCATTTTATTCCAATTACTAAATATAATTGGAACTCTAATAATATTAATTAAAAGATTTATTCTTTTCGCACAGGGATTAAGAACATTGTTACTGAAGACACCATTCACGAAAAACCCAAAATCTGATTTAATATTAAATATAAGGCTCTGAATAGAAATTATATCGGCTTATATTCAGTATCAAATTCTGAAACCAATACATATCATATGGGGAATAACGATATATATCTGTCTTCCAAATCCCTCCAAATTATCCGTATAGTCATGGAATCCAATATCGAAATATCCTTGACATGATTTATATTCAAATCCATTCCAATTTATATATTGGAAATTTTTGGTTATATTAAAGCCCTTCATATATCCAATATATTTATTTAAAAGTTACTGGATTATCTTCTAGAAAATAACTAGTTCATTTAGATAAAAATATATTTTTGTCTTATCAAATAAGGAATTTTTCATCCCAACTCTTTCCAAAACATTTATTATGATTTTACACAAATTATTAATATTTTTAATAATTTTTATTAAGGCCCTTTCAGTCGATTTCCATAAACGGTTATCGAACTGCATTTACAGTGACCTTTTCCAAATTTGATTTGGACATAATTCCAAATCTCTTATATTTTTTGAAAGCTCTTTTCGATACAAACCCAACGGTTCCGGTTTTAGGAGAATCCGACTGTCGGATCTTCCGTAATGTCAATTTAAAATCAATGGTCGAAATTCACGAACGGTCGCTGCGTGGCGCATTCTGTTTAGGCTAATATATATATATATATATATATATATTTCATCGATTTCCATTTAAAACGTAATTTATAAATCGTTTATAAATTCGTTTTAAAACGATTCCCACTTTCATTTCAATTTTAAATGAAATTTGAATACTACTTATCAATATAATATAAATGATATTATTCTCAAATTATCATATTTTGAAATAATTTCCTTTTCGATATACATTATAAAAATGAATAAAATCGATATAAATATCGTTCGCGTCAAAATGACGCATATCTAATCAATACGGCTTCACATATTTCAATAATTTCATGTCCATCCAAAATCAGACATCAAATTCACATTTTAATCCTTTACTGAATATTATTTTAAAATATTCCTTATTCTAAAATATTCATTATTTTAAAATATTCATTAACTTAAAATATTTGTTCCTTCTGAATTAGAATCAGACCCAATCAATTACCATATAATGTTAGTTATATGGATGTCATACAACACATGTATATAACAACAATGACATACAATCAACCATCATCCAAAGTGCACTACACAACTGCATAAGCATTAAATATAAATAATTAACGCTTACAACAGTCTGTCAACCAATCGATTGATATATAACTAAATGATTGGGATTAGTGTTCGTCAAATATCATCCCAATACCGTATGGGGTTTTAGCCAACAAATACTAAATATTATTTGTGCAGTTGGGCGATATGTAAAATTTATCGTCCCTATCAATATCAGTTAAATAGGTGTACATAAACAAATCATCCCATTTGTAAATGAATATTTATTTCAGGAGAATTTTATTTCGTTCATATATACATTAAAAATTATATTTTTAAAGATAAAATATTTATTTCAACACTTAAATATTATTAGTAGTTCATACATTCGATAAAAATAATATTTTAATTGTTCAAACATTTTATTCAACACATGAATATTATATATAGTTCATACACACATTAAAAATTAGAATTTTAATGAATAAATATTTATTTCAGAAAATTTCGGCATTATAACGGCGTGATATTAAAATCGGAGTAATGTTAAGAATTATCCCTCTCCTGATACTGGCTCGCGCCATACAAAATATTCAATCCAATTAACCAAACCACAATACAATCAATAACCACAATACAATCAAATTTCCATAATACAACCCAAACAAACAATCTTGTTTTGTACAATAAATAGTGTCAGAGGCTTTTAAGCCCCGTCTGCAACCTAGTATATATTTAATTGTAAGATAAATTGAGTGAGAAGGTGTTCTCACATTGGGATCCACTCCGCTGTGCTTTTCTGACGTTCTGATTTGTTGATCTAATCTCAGACTTTGGAAATGAGCTCCAATTTTCACGCCATCTTTTAATCTAGCCTAAACGCGCCATTCATGACAACTTTCGCCTAATGGACTTTCTTCCGAAAATGCTCCATTTCGCCGAAATTTGCGAAAAGACATAATCTGGACAACATGCTTTGGATGTGTTTTCTGAACAACTCCATAATCCAAAGTATGACTTCCATATAGCCAAATCAAAGAGAAAATCGTGCTCATCGATTTTGGCAATTTGGCCAAAAGCGCACCGTTAGAGAGTTATGGGCTGTGGAAGCTCAGGGTGTTATTTGCAAAACTTAAAATATATAAAAATTGGATTTTTATTGGAGGAGGGGCCCACGGTCAGAGCTAGAGGGGGTCAGAGGTGGCGCTGGGGTGCTAGTGGGTCAGAGGTGGTGCCGCAACAGTGGAGGGGCCTACGGTGGCGGCTGGCTACGGATTTGGGTGGTTCTAGGGTTTTAGAAGGGGAGAGGAAGGAGGAGAGGAAGGGGTGGCGACTGTCGGGGGCGTGCGACGGAGGCAGAGCGGTTGGGGGCGACGCCTTGGTGGCGACGGCGATGGGAAACGGGGGGGCTGAGCGATTGCGGTCTCATTTTCTTTTCTTTTTATCCCATGCGTTGCCTGAGTGGAAAGAGAAAAGGGGACACCATATATATATTTGTATATTTAATGATGTTAGTTTCCCGAAAAGTTAGATTTTTATTTGAACCCCAAACTCAACCCAACGATTGTTGCCCCTACCTAAATACCCCCATTCCAAACACAATGGGATATGTCCGGAAAGCCAATTCTGTCGTTTCAATCAGTTTTCATTAAAACTAAAATATGAAATATTATAATATTCTCAATTGATTTCAACATATATTTTAATTTATCGGGGCCACATACTGACTCCAAAAATTCCAGAAAAAGAAATCTAGCTATGTTTTGATGATACGGTCCGAACAAAACTAATTTCGTCAAATTTGGAGACCGTTTGATAAATGGTCATTTTCTGGTCAATCTAATTCAACTGAAATTGACAAAACACGTTTTCTTTTGCCATGCTCACATATTAATTCCAAAAATTATGAAAATTGGAATCTAGCAATAATTTGACATCTCGGATCTAACAAAATGGTTTCGTCGAAAACGGAAGTCGTTTGCAAACTGGCTACTTTAAAGGGCTATATATTATATAAAATGTATATAAATTCCATATCGACTATTTTCAATTTTAAACTTGACATAACTTTCAATTTATTTTATGAAATATGAATTTTTCACATTCGTTGGAAAGATAATTTTAAACGGATTTAAATATTTCTTGTTTTACTGAAATCCAATTTATTTTGGATTCTGTTCATTCATTTGAAATTTAAAATCGAATTTTCAAACTACCACACCATTTCTAGTTAGTTTTATAATTAAAATAAAATTATACGCTCTAACTTTATTTTAAATAAATTTTTAGTCATTATTACTTAAAATAAATCTTTTTAAATATTCAAAATCCATTAAAATAGCTAAAATAAAAATTTTAATTAGTTCAGAAAATCCGGGTTGTTACAATCTCCCCCACTTAAAATCTTTTCATCCTCGAAAAGGAATGGAGCTAAAAGTTTTTTAACCAACTAACTCAACTTTCATTCTGGCTTTCATTCTTCAACTTTTCCGGTTTCTAAGAATTTTAAAATTCTTCAAAAATTTTGCTAACACCCTAAATTTTTGATTTTTTCCCCATAACCTCCTTTGTACGGGGAGACCCTTAAAACCGCAACTTGCCTCATAGGGCCCTCATGAATCCAAAAGAAAAAGAAAAAGCCAAGCGGTTAGCCAATCGGCTCATAAAATCATCAAAACCCAATAAATACAATAAACATGTACCTGCGTACAATTTTATTCCTCTTCTTAGCTTCCTTGCTATGACCTGTTAACACATACATATATATGTACATGTAGGCAATTTAAATCAATTTTCAATTCAGTTTAATATTTGCTCGATTTGGCTAAATTTTTACCTTTCCATTATCATATTGGTTCTACTAGTGGAATTAATAATCATCCATCACAACCAGCAATCAATTAGTTGATTAACTTTTCAATCATATATCTTTAATATATATACTCAAAAATCCAATTTTTAGTGCCAAATCACAACAGTAAACCTTATCTAGTTTTGTTTCTCACACTAGTCAGTTGGAATATATAGACATCTCACTTTCGAAACTCAGACATAAACGTTGATGATGTACGTACTATCATCAGAATCATCTCCGGGCAACTAGAGTGTGATTCTATATCTTCCCAGTATATTTGAGGCTTTGTATACACGTTTGCAAGGTGTATATGCAAAATCTTTATATACTCGATTATCCAAAATCAATTTAAAATAAAATACTCAAATACGTATAATAAAGTTTAAATTTTCATAGCAAAGTTTGTTTTCATTTTTATTTTAAAAATAACACTATTTGTAGCTCATTCTAGGATACTACCGATCCCATTTCTAATGATTCATTCTCATTGGATATTGCTAATCCAATCTCTAATGAATTCTTTTGTTCAGTTCTAATGTATCTTGTTCACGAGCTCTGTTAACCAAAGCTCCGATACCACACTATAGCGACCTGAACTTCTCGGCCGGCCTAAACTGGACAAGAAGGCGAACTGCTTTAATAACAAGACTTATCGGAACATAAACAATAGAACATTTCCTTGTAATTACAACAATTACATCAGAGTACAAGAACATAACAGAGTATGAAAAAATAATATACATCGGAAAAATATCAGAGATTAAAATTACATTAGTAGTGGAAAAATAATACAAAACCTAACTGAAAGAAATACATGGATACAAAGCTTTTCGAATATAGCTCAAGTTGTAAATACAGGATCCTGGAAAAGAAATATCTGCAAAAACCAACTACTAGCTGTCCGTGAGGAAAATAGGGCACTCAGAGTTTAGGTTAAAACAATAAACTCCAAGTCAATCATGGGGCTGGTGTGAGAACAAAACAGTTATTAAATCTTTTCTTTAAAAATAAAGTAAATCAAGGGACTACGCCGTATTACACGAAATGGGTTTTCTCCCAAGAATACCAGTGCATAAAACAAACAACGCAATGCTTTTTGGAAAAATGAACCTATTATAAGACTCAGGTCCCATCACACAGTGCAACGCAAGCTGGAGGATAGATTTTTCCCTTATAGTAGCCAAACATGCTTGGTACATTCAAAACAAATCATTTTGATATTACTATAAATGTATAGTATCAAAATCAACTTCAAACATAAATGTATCAATCATAGTCGTCATAGTATCCCATGCTACTATGTCGCCATACTTGTTCTACAATTAAAACCAAAAAGTCACGTCTTGGAAATTGGATTTCCATCATGAGAAGAGGCAAGGGATGGCTCCTCACCGATTCGAGATGCTCTAGCAAATGTCTCAGGATTACACACTCTGGGCAACCCTGTGATCGGCAGAGCTGGTCCACACTTACGTTAGTGGATTGGTTATTTCTGAACACATGTTTCTCGGTCCTATCGGGCCTATCCATCGGCTCTATAGTGACCGATATATCCGAGGCGCCTCGCTATCCAACATCCACATAGGTAAAGATATAAATGTCTGGGCTCCGTACCATGACACCACCCATAGCTAGAAAGAAACGTCGTGTTCTCCCTACGATCATTATCCCGTTTCAAACTCATACCGAGGTGTGAGGATTGTTAATTGACGCTATATACAAAGCTATGCTATTTGAAGCCATGCTTTGAACATCAATTATAAGACTCTGCTTTTCAACAGAAGCCTTGATCATCTGCGTCTCAGCATGCCATACTGATAATTCATGCCATGCGAGTAATGTCTATCGATATATAACCTCTAAGCTCGTATGTCTCAGAGAAGGCGTTAAGCAAGAGAATAAATTCTCCGCCACCAAATAGATATATATTTAATACAGATCAATCAACATAGATTAAAATCCAATGTCAGACACACATCCATTTACTGGTTCATTCTAGGTATGAACGAAACCGTAGGCACCTTATTCCTCATCCCATATGTCTAACACAGAAGAGAGGTCCTCGCATATCCAGTTGATCTCCAAGAACGTCTGGACGATCACTACTTATTACCTTTTCTTGGGTGTACAACCCAATCAAGACATCAGCAATCATCCAAATGATGTGAAGAACTCCGATCTTCAACCACCGTCTTCAGCATCGACTTATCGTCGAATCGGTTATTCAGATTGGGCATAAACCCGATTTTATGAATAACTCTCGTATCTCATGAACAAGTGCTACAAAAACACAACATACGCCATATTCCAATTCAGAATATTCTTTTATTCAAATATTCACATCATTAGGGAAAGGTTCCCATTAATTTTATCAAAGATAAATTCTTTAAATTTATTCTTTAATCTTCCTTTGGATCTCAATTCAAGCCAAATTAAGGTTTATCCAGCCTAGTCGGGTTTGGCGCACCTTACCGAAGTAATCGTTTGTTATATTTACCAATCCCAACCTATTCATCCCATGAAGAAAAACTAGTAATACTCCATATCTAACAGCACGGTGTTATCAGTAAATTTAATTACCATTTCATTTTCAAATCTAATTAAAGATTTAACTATCGCTTGGAGTAAAACTGGTGGTACTCCATTCTCGATCATTTCACAAATTTGATAATTTAAATTACCACATTCACATTTTAATCTAATTAAAGATTCAATAAAATCAACTTAGTTTTAATCTTTCAACAATCATTATTAATGATTATTTAACTTTGGGAAATCAAACATGACGCATCGACAATCTACACCGTACCACTGATTTCTGTCAATATATAACCTCTAAGCTCGTTCGTCTCAGAGAAGGGAGTTAAGCAAGAAAATAAATTCTCCGCCACCAAACAGATATATATTTAGCAGAGATCAACAATACAGTTCAAAGTACATTGTTAGACATTAAATCTGTCTTTAACTGGGTTAAAGAACCAATGTCATTTAAAACACAGTTCACGATAAACAGAAAATCACATTCCATTAATTATGGAATATTCACGGAAAACATATCAATGTATATAATGGATATCAATTTTCGTATCCAACTAATAATATAAACGGAATAATGACAAATCCTTTTGAATTCCATATATATATATATATATATTAACAGTCTTCCTCCACAGAAGCTCACTTCGATTATTACCAAGTCGAATTTCATTTCATTCCAATTTATTTTATTAAATTGGAAAACTTTACTTTGGAAATTTTCCATTAAATCTAAATAAAATTATTTATAAATTCCAAATCACATTTCATTGTTAACCGGGTTAAAGAACGAATGTCGTTAAAAACACAGTTCATAATAAACCCAATTCACATTCCATTTTATTCCAATTACTAAATATAATTGGAAACTCAAATAATCTTAATTAAAAGATTTATTCTTGTCACACGGGGCTTAAGAACAGTGTTATTGAAGACACCATTCATGACAAACCTAAAATCCAATTTAATATTAAAGATAAGGCTCTGAATAGAAATTATATCAGCATATATTCAATATCAAATTCTGATACCAACACATACCGTATGGGGAATAACGATATATATATATATATATATATATCTTCCAAATTCCTCCACAATATCCATATAGTCACGGAATCTAATATCGAAATATTCCAGAAATGATTTCTATTCAAATCCATCCCAATTTATATATTGGAAATTTCTAGTTATATTAAAACCCTTAATAAATCCAATTTATTTGTTTAAAAATTATTGGATTATCTTCTAGTTAATAACTAGTTCATTTTGATAATAATATATTTTTATCTTTTCAAATATGGAATTTTTCATCCCATCTCTTTCCAAATCCTTTATTATGATTTTACACAAATTATTTATATTTTTAATAATTTTATTGAGGCCCTTTCAGTCGATTTCCATAAACGATCATCGAATTGCATTTACAACGACCTTTTCCAAATTTAATTTGGATATAATTCCAAATCAAACCGTTAGATTTCAAACCTCTTATATTCATTGGAAAGCCCTTTTCGATACGAACCTAACGGTTTCAGTTTTAGGAGAATCCAACAGTTGGATCTCCCGTAATGTCAATTCGAAGTCAATGGTCAAAATTCGCGAACGGTCGCTGCGCGGCGCGTTCTATTTAGGCCATTAAATATATATATAATATGTATTATATATATTTTGTCGATTTTCATTTAAAATGTATTTTATAAATCGTTTATAAATTTGTTTTACGACGATTCTCACTTTCATTTCAATTTTAAATCAAAATTGAATACTACTGTAACGTCCCAGGAATTTCGATAACCGGAATGTGAAATTATGAAGATTTAATTATTTGCAATCAAATTCTACAGTGATACCTGGGTTAGAATAAAATAAAAATCAAATACATAGTTTTAAATTAAATCCAGTAGTTAGTTGAGAATTAAATATTTATTGTTTGCATTGAATTTGATTGAATATTTGAGTTGGATGTGAAACTTGACTGAAACTTATAAACAGTTAAAGTTAAAAATTTACATGGTTGACATTAAACAAATTGGAGAATTTTATTTAAATATATGAAATTTGGCGTAAATATGAGTATGTTTGTGGATAATAAGAAAGTGGAAACTGAACAATTCAAATTTGGAATATGACGAAATTGATGATAAACAAATGGAATAAATGGGTGAACTGATAAATAATTTAAATATAAGAATAATGTTGTATAAAACCTGAGTCGGATTTTGACCGGAATAATTTTATTAGATTCAGAATGTCGAGGTGTGGATGTACGTAAATTTTCATCGTGATTGGAGTTCATTGGTGGCGGTTCAAAAAAATAAAACGTTAACATAATTTACGGAAGAAAATTCAATGAACCGTAAATGAATAAATAAAATATAACATTTGGTTCCTTCCTACACACACCAGTAATTCCTTGGCTCCCAGGAAACTTGGTACCCATGGGGTTCAGATCCTATAAATCACGCTCTTTCTCATCGATTCATTCAGTAACAAATCATTCCCTTTCCTTTCAATAACCAAAAACCTAAATATGTTATTATCCCCAAATCGATAAATCATGGCCTCCTCCTGCTAACCTAACCGTCGCCTCCTCTTCAACGTTGTTGCCTCCGAAAACCATTAGCCATCGCAACCCCTTCAAAGCTCCATCGCGTCTCCTCGGTCCTCGTCACCACTGAAGTCCGCCTCTAGAAAACCCGCCGCCTCCCTCGCTACGCTTCCTTAGCCCGAAAGCTACTGCCGCCACTGGCATACCCCACCAGAAACGAAGTTGCGCACCAGTCATCTTCCTCCTCAAATCAAATCTATCTGCCCAAATCAGTTTTTGCACCGCGTCATTTACCAGAGCTTGCAACGGCTCCGGCGCCTTTGCCACCGCTGCAGGTGAGTGTCAACTCACTCACGATTAAATTATTGTTTCAAGTAAATTAATTTAAGTTAACTAAGATATAATAATTAATTCTCCATGTTGCTGTGAATGCCTTGTGTTTACTGCATATGTATGCTAAAGAGAAATAGAAAATAAGTTGATTACGGTGGGATTAACTATCATATGTTTTACCCTAAATTGTTACTGCCACTATGCAACCCCTATGGAGTAATTACCCTAACATATCGGTTTTGGTCAGCATATTTATGAACCAATTATGTATGCATCCATACATATTCTGTAATGATATTTTTATCCTGTGTATTACCCCCTTCACTTGTTCGAATATGGTACTGACCTGATGTTTTACCTAATGTCAACCTGCCTAATGACATACCCCCACTGGCCACTTAAAAATCGGAATTTACTTAGGGTTGTTATCCATGAACCTGGGCTTGCTGTGATGTTCACTGTCTGGTTTCATGCCTGAGGCTTCGACCTTCATGTTAAAATCCCATACTGGATATTGAACCTACCATTTGCTAACATATTTGCTTTATGCCATGAATCATATTGGTACATCTGTATATAATGTATATTGGTGCTAATTTTGGTTGGTCGTGCCACCAATACTGCTAGATAAGTACAGGCTGAGATTATATTTCCGAAATATAATAAAAAAAACATTTTGTTCTATGATAACCCTAGGAATGGCCCTAATTGGTTGATGAAAAGATAGACCTGTTTTTGTATATTTGATTTTGGTAAATGAAAATTGCATAAATGAACGCTTGGGTCTTTGTTATCAAAAAAGAGAAAATGAGGTTATATAAAAGAAAATGAAAGGTTCAATAGAATTATTTGATACTCGAGTCTGAATTAGGATTGGGTTTAGACATGGAAATTGTTCAATAAGGTATTAAGTATATTCTAAATTATGACCGTAATTTATAAACATGTAATTTAGGAATTTTAGTCTAAAATAAGGCTTGGTTGTGTTACTTGTAACATTGATCCTTTGGACGCAAATGGTTTCCACTGTAAATGAACCTGTTGCTTGCCATTGTTTTAGCATTTGCGTTGCCTTTGGTGAAATGGGCTTGTGTTCCTTGCAACCTTGTTATCCATTGTTTTTGTCTCACTTTCTTTTATCATACCAAATATATAATAAGTTAAAATGTCTATTACATTTATTTCACATTTAAAAGGGGTGGAACTATCTTTACCAATTTGCATTGCTTATGAAATGGGGATGAGTTCAACTGTTCAAAAATGTATGCTATTTTAATTTTGGACCCATTTTCAATTATTTAATGTTGATTTAGATTAACATGTTTTGGGACAAATATGAAGAGAAATCTGGTAACTAAAATGCTAACCATAATTTTGTATAATTCTTTAAATAATATTTTCTACCTCTTTGAAAGTGGACAAGTAACAAAAGTACATATAAATCTAATGTGGGAAGCATTTTTAGTTTGCATATATAAATAGCAAGTGTATTTTGTTTTGAGAAATCGACGAGTTAATAAATATATGGACTGTTTTAGCTTGAATGCTTGTTTAGCTTGAATAAATATATACCTAAGCTGCTTAGTTTTATCCTTACATGTCCAGTTTTTGTTCCAAGATGTTATGTAGTATTTTCACATGTGATCTTTGGCAGGCGTCTTTATTCAGTGGGTTTATTGGTCTTACATTTGTTTTTGTTTAATTTTATGGAAGCCCAGATTACATTGTCTTTATTGAATTTTATAGAAAGCTGAGGCTACTTTGGTTTTGCTAAAATTAATAAAAACTGTCCCACATTTGTTTTAGCTGATGCTACGAAGTTTATAACCCATATTGGTTTGTCAATCCTTGTCTAAACTGCTGCTTTTGTCATCTTTGCGTGCCTATATGACTTGAATTTGTGAACCTGCATATGTGACAATGAATTACAACTTGAACATGTGAACCTGCAAGTGTTGGAAAATAAATTATGACTTGAATTTGTGAACCTTCATATGTGACAATGAATTACAACTTGAACATGTGAACCTGCAAGTGTTGGAAAATAAATTATGACTTGAATTTGTGAACCTGCATATGTGACAATGAATTACAACTTGAACATGTGAACCTACAAGTGTTGGAAAATAAATTATGACTTGAATTTGTGAACCTGCATATGTGACAGTGAATTACAACTTGAATATGTGAACCTTCATATGTTTATCCTTATTTCCTGCATATGTTGATTGACTGGTTCGTGTACCCCTGTCTCATGTCTTGTGCATACCAGTTTTGTAAACCTGAAACGCCTATTGCACCATACCGATCAACTGTGTATGCGCCCGCTTGTGTGTGTATGAGTGCAGGGGTGTGTATGACACAGTGTATACATTTTATGCTTTATGTTTACTACTTTGCTTTGCTTCACATCTACGCTACTTTATTTTTGTTGACCTTATTAATCCCATGGCCATAAATATTCACGGCTTTGACACCATTCATGCACATGTTGCCATTGCATATATATATATATACACACACACACATACACACACACACACACACACACACACACACACACATATATATATATATATATGGATGGTCATTAAAGTGGAGACAAATAAAAATGGAAATTATTATAGGATATGGCTATTGTGCTCTTAAATCACATTGTTTATTTTTGTGATGTTCCGTTTCGCTGTCGCGCATACCCTATGAACTTTTGGGGAACTTGCTATTTGTGGTTACAGGATGTTGAGGCAGTGCACACGTGTACATGTACATATGTGCATATGCAGGCTTACATGACCATTTGTCCCTGAAATAAAAACCGATATAGCATACACACTGTACCATTGTATTTGGCATATGGATGATGTGTGGATTGACTATTATAATTCAGATTATGTTGATTTTTTTTACTTGAGCTATGATTTAATCCTGACTCGAGTGTTTTATGTTTTGCATGAAACGCTCGGGTCAGATCTGAGCAGTACAGATTTAAATATTATAGCAGTAGATTCAAAGATTGGTAAAGGCTGGTGATTTCAGAAGACGACGCGCTCTGAAGATTTCAAACAGTATTTTTTTTTATTCAAAGCATGTTTTCAAATTTTGCTGTATACAGAAAAATATTGTATTCAAAATTCTGATTTACAAATAAAAATTATTTCATTGTTTAATACTGTGTTATATATTTATTCTGTATTCTTGTGTTAATTCTGTTTTTAAACTCTGTAAGCTAAATACGCTCTGTCATTTTGGATGTTTTAAGTTGGTTTAATTACCGATTTGAAGCGGTCAAAAAGGTGGGACGTTACAAGTGGTATCAGAGCTTTGGTTTATTCAAAGCTAGCTTATTGAGTTTAAAATGGATTGAAAATAAAAAATTTTGAAATAAAATTTTTGAAAGTATTTTCTTAAAATAAAATTTGAAAGATAAATTATTTTGAAAATTAGTGGTTTGAAACCAATACGGCGGAAAGGCAAAAAAAGAAAAAAATTTGAGATTTAAAATTTTGTTTGAAATCCCCAGTCTTCAGAAGTCTTCAAATCCAGGTTTGCGAGAATTATTCTTTAATAAGATTCCCTTAGATTTAAAGCTAGATCCATCATCGAATGATATCAAACGAAGATAAGTATAAGATAAGCAATGAATCAATTTATCCGACCGTATATTTTAGAATTCAAGGACAACTGAAATTGATTGGAAATAAGAAATCTGATGAGAATTTGAATGAAAAAAGGGAAATTTGAAAATCGTTTCAAAGATGAACAAGGAACTTTATTTCAACATTCGGAATTTGAAATTCGAATCAAAAAGTTAATAATAGGAATTCGATAGTGTCAAATTTCAGTATTAATTTATTTAGATTATGCAGAACGTGGCATGATAAATTATAATTGGTTTCAAACCAATAATGTGTGACCAAATATATGAATTTGATGGTGAATTATATACTTGTTAATTAATTAACAAGAAGTGAATGGTAAATGAGAGTTATAAATGAAGTGAATCTTAAATGAGATGAAGCGAAATATGAATGGAGATTTTAAAGAGATTTGAACCTGTATTTAAATGAAATTAGAACGGATTTGATGTGGCGAGTATAGATTCCTGTAAAAGGAATGGTATTCATGTTAGGAAGTAAATAACAATTGAAAGTAAAAATGTGTGAATGAAAATGGCGATAAAGGAAATGAAGCTGACCAGTATGGTGAGATTATTCTGAAGTTCAGAATATAAATTTTTCCGAAGTTCGGAATATATTATTGGAAAAAGAGATCTTTTGAAAGGAAGTTTTCCATGGGAGTCGATTACGCGAATTACAGGAAAATATTAATTAATTTCTGTTGATAAAAAATTAATATATCATTAATAAATTGTTTATATACTCAGATTAAGGAAGTATATTGAATATTTTAAAGGAGTGAATTATTGTTACAATCAACAATTATTGTAAAAGATGAAAATTCTTAATTTGAATTCAAAAGTTACGAGAATGAATGGGTGTTCGAAATTGTGAATTTTATCTATTTCAAAGTTAATGATGTTGTTCAGTTAAGGTCTGAATTACCCCAACTTGATTGACTTCAGTATTGGCTAAGAAATGGTTAAGATTCGGTAGTAAGAATGGTTAAGTGAAGAAAGTAATGAGTGTCGAGAATTGAATGAGAACAACGATGTTTTATTTAACATTTGTTTGAATCCAAATAATGAATATGAAAATGTTTTCCAATAGGTAATAAAATATTTCTTAAGAATTTTAGAAAATAAATATGATAATTTAAAAATGTTTTTGAAAAATCATGAGAAATTAACGGGTTTTGATAATAAATCAGAATGGAAAGAATTGAAAAACAAAAAGCCGCACGTCGAGAATGAAGAGCGGCAGAACGTAAAAGAAGGAAAGAAGTAATGTTGGAATACGAAAAGAGGATCAGGGAAAAACAGACAGCTGGCCCCTATGACAATATTGTCTGTTACAGATGTCAGAAAATGGACATTATGCAGCTACATGCGGAGAGAGAGACAAGGGAAAGAAGAAAGAAGGAAAATTTTACCAATCCAATGTTTTCTATTTTAAATGTCGAGAGAAGGGACATTTTCCCAGTCGTTGCCTTAAAGTGAGGAAGAAGACAGTTGCTGAGATGTCTGATGAACCAATCACTTGCTATCATTGTAAGCAAGTTGGACATATAGCTCGAAATTGTTCCGAGAGACAACGAGGAAGACAGGCAGTGTTGTGCTCCGCAAGAGAGAAAACTGTGCAGTATGTAGACAAAGATGGCTCCATCTCATAATATTGTAAGAACTGTAAGGAGTGGGGTCATGTGGATGAGGAATGTACTAATCCTTTTATGGAAACTCCAGAAAAATGAATATCACGAAAGTAGTTTATGCAAAGATGTGGATCATCGATCAAAAAGCAGACAATCATCGAAGATTGTAAATCATAATTAAGTTAGCTCTATTTCGTAATACTATCATTTGTAATCCTGAATCTTCTATGTACGTATTTTGAATAGATCAAGGCTATGTATAATTATTTGAATACAATGGGTATGAAAAATTTTGAAATCTATGAAATTACTATTTTCACATTTGTATGATGTTATTTGAGATCTTGAAAATGCAATATTTCTAAGTAGAAATTATAATAATATCGTTATAATCAATGTTTTTTCCATTGAAGAAGTAGATTCGTAAACTGAATTTGAGTATTGCGTAAGAAAAGATTTGGTAAGAAATTAAGAAATGAAATTAAGAATTTTGGAAATAGACTGAAGATTAGTCAAGTTGGATGACTTTCTAAGTGTTGATCTGATGTTGGTTTTGGCCTTCGAGGTTGATACTTAGGAAGTTGTTCCCTTGCTAATTGACGGTCGAACGGTGTGAATATAAAGGAGTAGTAATGCGTGAATGAAAATTTTGTTATAAAATTTTTGAAATTTTGAGAGCATTAATTTGGAATTAAGTGACGAAGGTAATAATTGGGAATTTGGAAGAGAATTTTTTTTATAACCAAAAGATTCATACATTGAAGTTTGAAAGGTTATCAAATAGCTGAATTGATTAAGAGACCAAAATTACAATCTTGAAATATGAATTGAAATTTGAGGATATCAGATTTTATGTATTGGATATAGAAGTCTCGAAACTTGTATGAAAAATATAAATAAGAATATAGCGAATTCGGAAACTATTGATTTGGAATGTAATCGGTTGAAATGAAACCTGATATAACAAAATCTATATAAGAATGAGGTAATTGGAAATGTGATGTGGAAAGAAAATCGTAAGTATGATTTATGAGAAGTATGAGATAAAAGTACTATATGTATATTGTATAATATGTTTTCAAAACCAAGATAAGGAAAGTACCTTCCTTTTTTATGAATTTGGAGCTTAGTTGAGATATGTTGCAGGTGGCAGTACGTTGTCCGGACATAAAACTCATGAGTTACCATTGAGCACGACTGCTAACGTAATTCGCAGGGCTGCAGATAGTCTTCGGCGGTCGGATGTTTCCTGACAGAATCAGGCGTAACCATTTTGATCGCTGCGATCCAAAGTCGTTGGAAGTTGAACATGTAGCGAAATTCGCAGGGCTGCAAATAGCCTACGGCAGATGGATGTTTCTTGGGGGAACCAAGTATAACCATTGTGACTGCTGCAATCTACTGTCGAATTATAAGGGCGTAATCCGTAGAGCGGTTAAAGCTTACGGGTGTGGATGTTTCCTGGGGGACCCAGGCGTAACATTGTGTACCTGCGGTCCACATGATATATCTATAAGTAAAGGAAATGTAACCACTAGAGTTACTAAAGATAGAATGAAGCCACCTGTTTAATGCAGCAGTTTGCCTTTGTGACTTGATTGTCTTCATAACTTGATTGGTGTTCGTGACATGAATCGTCTTTGTGACTTGATTGATCCTTGTAATTTGATTTAACCTCAATTGATAATTTGTTTTCATAATTTCGGGATAGAGCTGCCAACGCTCAGTGACCTCAGATTTTCTTCTGATTCTGAAATATCTTCCATTGATCTGTCCATGACGAAATTCGCAGGGAAGTGATTTCCTACGGATACGATGTTATCTAGGGGGATCCAGACGAAACCATTGTGTATCTGCGATTCATGAACAATCAGCATATCAATATCATATTGGTACTTTCCGTATCTATTTTTAAAAAGGATTTTTTGAAATATTTCTGCTGGAAGTTGAAACAAGGATATCTAGTACTTGTAGATTCTAGTCGTGCGCCTGGCCAGCGTATGCCTAATATCTGTGAGAATGACAATAGACTTGTCAAACTTCTTGTTATCAATATTTTAAAATAAATAATTTGAGACTAAAATATATATAATTTAAGAAGTTAAGAAATAGAATTTCAGAGAAATAATACAAATATTTTCTGTATAAAAGTCATAAATGATTCCAGATTTTTAGAAATTTTCAAGCCAACAAATTTGTGACTTGAAGGAGAGATGTTATTTACATTCTTTAATGAGTGTTGTGAAAGATTAAATGGATTGAATATAATGGGGTTGAACTAGTGAAATGATGAATAAGTAAATATCGACAGATGAGATTATGAAGAAGTTTGGAATAAATTGCAGGATTGGAAATTTAAGAATAGATTAATTTTGAAAGAAAATGTGATTTTCCAAATTAATTGGAGATGATGAATAGAGAAGAGGATCGATGAATTAAATAACGATATTTAAATTAACTATAGGAAAATTTCACAAAAATATGAAAAATTGAAGTATACATTGTTATAACTCTAACGATCTCACCTTTTCGAGGACAAAAAGTTTTAAAGGGGCGAGATTATAACATCCTAGGAATTTCGATAACCGGAATGTGAAATTATGAAGATTTAATTATTTGCAATCAAATTCTATAGTGATACCTGGGTTAGAATAAAATAAAAATCAAATATATGGTTTTAAATTAAATCCGGTAGTTAGTTGAGAATCAAATATTTATTGTTTAAATTGAATTTGATTGAATATTTGAGTTGGATGTGAAACTTGACTGAAACTTATAAACGGTTAAAGTTAAAAGTTTACGTGGTTGACATTAAACAAATTGGAGAATTTTATTTAAATACATGAAATTTGGCGTAAATATGTGTATGTTTGTGGATAATAAGAAAGTGGAAACTGAACATTTCAAATTTGGAATTTGATGAAATTGGTGATAAACAAATGGAATAAAATGGGTGAACTGATAAATAATTTAAATATAAGAATAATGTTATATAATACCAGAGTCGGATTTCAATCACAATAATTTTCTTAGATTCAAAATGTCGAGGCGTGGAGGTACGTAATTTTTCATCGCGATTGGAGTTCGTTGGTGGCGGTTCAAAAAAATAAAACGTTAACATAATTTATGGTAGAAAATTTAATGAACCGTAAATGAATAAGTAAAATATAACGTTTGGTTCCTTCCTTCACACACCAGTAATTCCTTGGCTCCCATGGAAGATTGGTACCCACGAGGTTCTAATCCTATAAATCACGCTCTTTCTCATCGATTCATTCAGTAACAAATCATTCCCTTTCCTTTCAATGACCGAAAACCTAAATATGTTATTATCCCCAAATCGATAAATCATGGCCTCCTCCTGTTAACTTAACCATCACCTCCTCTTCAACGTTGTTGCCTCCAAAAACCATTAGCCATCGCAACCCCTTCAAAACTCCACCGCACCTCCTCGTTCCTCGTCACCACTGAAGTCCGCCTCCAGAAAACCCGCCGCCTCCCTTTCTATGCTTCCTCAGCCCGAAAGCTTCTGCCACTGCTGGCATACCCCCACCAGAAACGAAGTTGCGCACTAGTCATCTTCCTCCTCAAATCAAATTGATCAGCCCAAATCAGTTTTTGCACCGCGTCATTCACCGGAGCTCGCAACGGCTCCTGCGCCTTCGTCACCGCTGTAGGTGAGTGTCAACTCACCCTCAATTAAATTGTTGTTTCAAGTAAATTAATTTAAGTTAACTAAGATATAATAATTAATTCTCCATGTTGTTGTGAATGCCTTGTGTTTACTACATATGTATGCTAAAGGGAAATAGAAAATAAGTTGATTCCGGTGGGATTAACTGTCATATGTTTTACCCTAAATTGTTACTGCCATTATGCAACCCTTGTGGAGTAATTACCCTAACATATCGGTTTTGGTCTGCATATTTATGAACCAATTATGTATGCATCCACACATATGCGGTGATGATATTTTTACCCAATGTATTACCCCCTTCACTTGTTCGAATATGGTACTGACCTGATGTTTTACCCAATATCAACCTGCCTAATGACATACCCTCACTGACCACTTAGAATCCGCAATTTACTTAGGGTTGTTATCCATGAATCTGGGCTTGCTGTGATGTTCACTGTCTGGTTTCATGCCTACGGCTTCGACCTTCATGTTAAAATCCCATACTGGATATTGAACTTACCATTTGCTAACATATTTGCTCTATGCCATGAATCATATTGGTACATTTGTATATAATGTATATTGGGTGCTAATTTTTGTTGGTCGTGCTACCAATACTGCTAGATAAGTATAGGCTGAGATTATATTTCAGAAATATAATAAAAAAACATTTAGTTCTATGATAACCCTAGGAATGGCCCTAATTGGTTGATGAAAAGATAGACCTGTTTTTGTATATTTGATTTTGGTAAATGAAAATTGTATGAATGAACACTTGGGTCTTTGTTATTAGAAAAAGAGAGAATATGGTTGTATAAAAGAAAATTAAAGATTCAACAGAATTATTTGATACTCGAGTTTGAATTAGGATTGGGTTTAGACATGGAAATTGTACAATAAGGTATTAAGTATATTCTAAATTATGACCATAATTTATAAACATATAATTTAGGAATTGTAGTCTAATATAAGGCTTGGTTGTGATACTTATAACATTTATCCTTTGGATGCAAATGGTTTCCACTGTACATGTACCTGTTGCTTGCCATTGTTTTAGCATTTGCGTTGCCTTTGGTGAAACGGGCTTGTGTTCCTTGCAACCTTGTTATCCATTGTGTTTGTCTCACTTTCTTTTGTCATACCCAATATATAATAAGTTAAAATGTCTATTACATTTATTTCACATTTAAAAGGGGTGGATCTGTCTTAATCGATTTGCGCTGCTTATGAAATGGGGATGAGTTCAACTGTTCAAAAATGTATGTTATTTTAATTTTCGACCCATTTTCAATTATTTAACGTTGATTTAGATTAACATGTTTTGGGACAAATATGAAGAGAAATCTGGTAACTAAAATGCTAACCATAATTTTGTATAATTCTTTAAATTATATTTTTCCACCACTTTGACAGTGGACAAGTAACAGAAGTACATATAAATCTAACGTGGGAAGCATTTTTACTTGGCATATATAAATAGCTAGTGTATTTTGTTTTGAGAAATCGAAAAGTTAATAAATATATGGACTGTTTTAGCTTGAATGCCTATTTAGGTTGAATAAATATATACATAGGCTGATCAGTTTTATCCTTACATGTCTTGTTTTTGTTCCAAGATGTTATGCAGTATTTTCACATGTGATCTTTGGCAGGCGTCTTTAATCAGTGGATTTATTGGTCTTACATTTGTTTTTGTTCAATTTTATGGAAGCCCATATTACATTGTCTTTATTGAATTTTATCGAAAGATGAGGCTACTTTGGTTTTGCTAAAATTAATAAAAATTGTCCCACATTTGTATTAGCTGATGCTACGAAGTTTATAACCCATATTGGTTTGTCAATCCCTGTCTAAATTGTTGCTTTTGTCAACTTTGCATGCCTATATGACTTGAATTTCTGAACCTGCATATGTGACAATGAATTACAACTTGAACATGTGAATCTGCAAGTGTTGGAAAATAAATTATGACTTGAAATTGTGAACCTGCATATGTGACAATGAATTATAACTTGAACATGTGAACTTGCAAGTGTTGGAAAATAAATTATGACTTGAATTTGTGAAACTGCATAGGTGACAATGAATTACAACTTGAATATGTAAACCTTCATATGTTGATCCTTATTTCTTGCATATGTTGATTGACTGGTTAATGTACCCTTGTCTCATGTCTTGTGTATACCAGTTTTGTAAACCTAAAACGCCTATTGCACCATACCGACCAACTGTGTATGCGCCAGCATGTGTGTATGAAGGCAGGGGGTGTGTATGACATAGTGTATACATTTTATGCTTTATGTTTATTTCTTTGCTTCACATCTATGCTACTTTATTTTTGTTGACCTTATTAATCCCATGGCCATAAATATTCACGGCTTTGACACCATTCATGCACATGTTGCCATTGCATATATATATATACACACACACACACACACACACATATATGGATGGTCATTAAAGTGGAGACAAATAAAGATGGAAATTATTATAGGATATGGCTGTTGTGCTCTTAAATCACATTGTTTATTTTTGTGCTGCTCCGTTTCGCCGTCGCGCATACCCTATGAACTTTCGGGGAACTTGCTATTTGTGGTTACGGGATGTTGAGGCAGTGCACACGTGTACATGTACATGTGTGCATATGCAGGCTTCCATGACCATTTGTCCCTGAAATAAAAACCGATATAGCATAGACACTGTAGCATTGTATTTGGCATATGGCTGATATGAGGATTGACTGTTATAATTCAGTTTATATCGAAATTCTTTTACTTGAACTATGATTTAGTCCTCACTCGAGTGTTTTATGTTTTGCATGGAACGCTTGGGTCAGACCTGAGCAGTACAAATTTAAATATTATAGTAGTAGATTCGAAGATTGGCAAAGACTGGGGATTTCAGAAGACGGCGCGCTCTAAAGATTTCAAACAGTAATTTTTTTTCTTGTATTCAAAGCATGTTTTCAAATTTCGCTGTATACAGAAAAATATTGTATTCAAAATTCTGATTTACAAATAAAAGTTATTTCGTTGTTTAATACTGTGTTATCAATTTATTCTGTGCTCTTGTGTTAATTCTATTTTTAAATTCTGTAAGCTAAATACGCTCCGTCATTTTGGGCGTTTTAAGTTGGTTTAATTACCGATTTGAAGCGGTCAAAAAGGCGGGACGTTACAAATACTTATCATTATAATATAAATGATAATATTATCAAAATATCAGATTTTGAAATAATTTCCTTTTCTATATTCATTATAAAACTGAATAAAATCGATATAAATATCGTTCACGTCAAAATGGCGCATATCTAATCAATATGGCTTCACATATTTCAATAATTTCGTGTCCATCCAAAATCGGACATCAAATTAACATTTTAATCATTTACTGAATATTATTTTAAAATAATCCTTATTCTAAAATATTCATTATTCGTTATTTTAAAATATTCATTAATTTAAAATATTCGTTCCTTCTGAATTGGAATCAGACACAATCAATTACCATATAATGTTAGTTATATGGATTTCATACAATACAGGTATATAACAACAATGATATACAATCATCATCCAGGGTGCATTACACAACTGTATAAGCATTAAATATGAATAATTAATGCTTACAACAGTCTATCAACTAATCGGCCGACATACAACTAAATGATTGGATTAGTGTATGTCAAATATCATCGCAATACCCGTGTGGGGTTTCAATTAACAAATACTAAATATTATTTGTGCCGTTGGGAGATGTGTAAAATTTATCGTCCCAATCTTCAGTTAAATAGGTCTACATAAATAAATCGTCCGATTTGTAAATGAATATTTATTCCAGGAGAATTTTATTTCGTTCATATATACGTTAAAAATTTAATTTTTAACGATAAAATATTTATTCCAACACTTAAATATTTTTAATAGTTCATACATTCGATAAAAATAATATTTTTATTGTTCAGACATTTTATTCAACACATGAATATTTTATACAATTCATATACACATTAAAAATTTGATTTTTAACGAATAAATATTTATTTTAGAAAATTTCGGCATTATAATGGCGCGATATTAAAGCCGGATTAATGTTTAGCATTACCCCTCTCCTAATACTGGCTCGTGCCATACAAAATATTCAATCCAATTAACCAAACCGCAATACAATCAATAACCACAATACAATCAAATTTCCACAATACAACCCAAACAAACAATCGTGGCTTGTACATTAAATAGTGTTGGGGGCTTCTAAGCCCCATTTGCAACTTAGTATTTATTTAACTGTAAAATAAATTGAGTGAGAAGGTGTTCTCACATTGGGATCCACTCCGCCGTGCTTTTCTGACGTTCTGATTTGCTGTTCTGATCCCAGACTTTGCAATGAGCTCCAATCTTCACACCGTCTTTTAATCTAGCTTAAACGCATCATTCCGGACAACTTTCGCCTAATGGACTTTCTTCCGAAAATGCTCCATTTCGTCGGAATTCGCGAAAAGACATAACCCGGATAATAGACTTTGGATGCGTTTTCTGAACAACTCCGCAATCCAAAGTATGACTTCCATATAGCCAAATCGAAGAGAAAATCGTGCTCTTCGATTTTGACATTTTAGCCTGAAGCACACCATTTGAGAGTTATGGGATGTGGAAGCTCTGGGTGTTATTTTCAAAACTGAAAATATATAAAAATTGGATTTTTATTGGAGGAAGGGCCCACGGCCGGAGCTAGAGGGGGTCAGAGGCGGCGTTGGGGAGTTGGTAGGTCGGAGGTGGTGCGGCGGTGGTGGAGGGGCCCAAGGTGGCGGCTGGCTGCGGTTTTGGGTGGTTCTAGGTTTTAGAAGGGGAGAGAAAGGAGGAGAGGAGGTGGTGGCGGCTATCATAGGGGAGTGCGACGGAGGCAGAGCTGCTGGGGGGCGACGCTTGGACGACGGCAGCGACGGGAAACAGGGGGGTTGAGCGATCGCGATTTCTTTTTCTTTTTTTTATCTCACCCATTGCTTGAGTGGAAAAAGGAATGGGCACACCATATATATTTATATATTTAATTATTTTAGTTTCCCAAAAAGTTAGATTTTTATTCGAACCCCAAATTGAACCCAACGACTGTCGGCCCAAACTAAATACCCCCATTTCAAACACAATGAGATATGTCCGGTAAGCCAATTCTATCATTTCGATCAATTTTCATTAAAATTAAAATACGAATTAATATAACGTTCCTAATTGATTTCAATGTACATTTTAATTTACCAGGGCCATATACTGACTCCAAAAATTCTAGAAAAATAAATCTAGCTATGTTTTGACGATATGGTCCTAACAAAAATAGTCCATTGAATTTGGAGACGGTTTGAAAAATGGCCATTTTCTGGTCGATCAATTTCAGCTGAAATTGACAAAACACGTTTTCTTTTGCCGAACTCACATATTAATTCCAAAAATTATGAAAATTGGAATCTAACAATAATTTGACATTCCGGATCCAACAAAGTGGTTTCGTCGAAAATGGAGGTCGTTTGCAAAATGACTAATTTTAAGGGCTATATATTATATAAAACATATATAAATTCCATAGCAACTATTTTAAATTTTAAACTGGACATAACTTTCAATTTATATTATAAAATTTGAATTTTTCACATTCATTGGAAAGATATTTTTAAACAGATTAAAATATTTTTTGTTTTACTGAAATCCGATTTATTTTGAATTCTATACATACATTTGAAATTTAAACTCGAATTTTAAAACTACCGCGCCATTTCTAGTTCGTTTTATAATTAAAATAAAATTATATGTTCTAACTTTGTTTTAAATATATTTTTAGTCGTTATTATTTAAAATAAATCAATTTAAAAATTCAAAATCTATTAAAATAGCTAAAATAAAAATTATAAATTGGTTTTGAAAATTCGGGTTGTTACAGTCTCCCCCACTTAAAATCTTTTCATCCTCGAAAAGGAATAGAGCTGAAAGTTGTTTAACCAACCAACTCTACTTTCATTCTTCAACTTTTTAATTTCTAAGAATTTTCAAATTCTTTAAAAATTTGGCTAACACCCTTAATTTTTGGATTTTTTGCCATAACCTCTGGGGAGACCTTTAAACTACAACTTGTCTCACAGGCCCCTCATCAATCCAAAAGAAAAAGCCAAGCGGTTAGCCAATCGGTTCATAAAATTGTCAAAACCCAGTAAATGCAATAAAAATGTACCTATTTGTCAGGGATACAATTTTATTCCTCGTCTTAGCTTCCTTGCTATGACTTGTTCACACATATATATATGCACATGCATGCAATTTAAACCAATTTTCAATTCAGTTCAATATTTGCTCGATTTGGCTAAAATTTTACCTTCCCATTTTCATATCGGTTCTATTAGTGGAATTAATAATCATCCATCACAACCAGCAATCAATTAGTTGATTAACTTTTCAATCATATATCTTTAATATATATACTCAAAAATCCAATTTTTAGTGCGAAATCACAACAATAAACCTTATCTAGGTTTGGTTGTCCCACTAGTCAATTGGAATATATAGACATCTCACTTTCGAAACTCGGACATAAACACTAATGATGTACGTACTATCATTAGAATCATCTCAAGGTGACTAGAGTTTGATTCTATATCTACCCAGTATATTTGAGGCTTTGTATACACATTTGCAAGGCGTATATGCAAAATCTTCATATACTCGATTGTCCAAAATCAATTTAAAACAAAATACTCAAATACGTATAATAAAGTTTAAATTTTCAAAACAAAGTTTGTTCTCATTTTTATTTTAAAAACAACACTCTTTTTAACTCATTTTAGGATACTACTGATCCCATCTTTAATGAGTCATTCTCATTGGATATTACTAATCCAATCTCCGATGAATTCTTTCATTCGTTTCTAATGTGTCTTGTTCACGAGCTCTGTAAACCAAAGCTCCAATACCATGCTGTAGCAACCTGAACTTCCCGGTAGGCCTAAACCGGGCAAGAAGGCGGACTGCTTTGAGAATAAGACTAATCGGAATGCAAACAATATAACATTTCCTTGCTATTACAACAATTACATCAGAGTACAAGAACATAACAGGGTGTGAATAAATAATATACATTAGAAAAATATCAGAGATTAACAGTGGAAAAATAATACATAACGCAGCTGAAAGAAATACACAAATACAAAGCTTTCCGAATATAGCTCCAGTTGTAAATCTAGGATCCTGGAAAATAAATATCTGCAAAAACCAAACTACTAGCTATCCATGCGGAAAATAGGGGCACCTAGAGTTTATGTTAAAATAATAAACTCCAGGTCAGTCATGGGACTGGTGTGAGAACTAAAACAGTTATTAAATCTTTACTTTAAAAATAAAGTAAATCAAGGGACCATGCCATATAACATGGAACGGGTTTTCTCCCCAGAATATTAGTGCATAAAACAAGAAACGCTAAGCTTTTTGGAAAAATGAAGCTATTATAAGAATTGGGTCCCATCACACAATGCAACGCAAGCCGGAGGATAGAATTTTCCCTTACAATAGCCAAACATGCTTGGTACGTTCAAAAAAAATTATTTTGATATTACTGTAAGTGTATAGCATCAAAATCAACTTCAAACATAAATGTATCAATCATAGATGGCATAGTATCCCATGCTACTAAGTCACCATAAAAGTTCTACAATTAAAACCGAAAAGTCACGTATTGGAAATTGGACTTTCGTAATGAGTAGAGGCAAGGGATGGCTCTTCACTGATTCGAGGCGCTCTAGCAAATATCTCAGGATTACACACTCTGGCCAACCCTGTGATCGGTAGGGCTGATCCACACTTACATTAGTGGATTTGTTATTTTTGAACACACGTTTCCCAGTCCTATCGGACCTATCCATCGGCTCCGTAGTAACCGATATATCCGAGGCGCCTCGCTATCCATCATCCACATAGGTAAAAATATAAATGTCTGGGCTCCATACCATGACACCACCCATAGCTAGAAAGAAACGTCGTGTTCTCCCTACGGTCACTATCCCGTTTTTGACTCATACCGAGGTGTGAGGCTCGCTAATTAACGCTATACACAAAGCTATGCTATTTAAAGCCATGCTTTGATCATCAACCACAAGACTCTGCTTTCCAACAGAAGCCTTGATCATTTGCATCTCAGCATGCCACACTGACAATTCACGGCATGCGACTGATGTCTACGATATATAACCTCTAAGTTCGTACGTCTCAGAGAAGGGCATTAAGCAAGAGAATAAATTCTCCGCCACCAAACATATATATATATTTAATAGAGATTAATCAACACAGAATAAAATCCAATGTCAAACACACATCCATTTACTAGTTCATTCTGGATCTAAACAAAACTAGAGGCACCTTATTCCTCATCCCATATGATCAATATAGGAGACAGGTCCTCGCATATCCGATCGATCTCCAAGTATGTCTGGACGATCACCACTTGATACCTTGTCTTGGGTGTATGTAATGACCCAGAAAATCTGAACCAATTTAAAAATTTTAAATTGGCTAAAATAGTGGATTTTAAATATTTAAAATAAATATTTTAAATAATAGCAATGAAAAGTGAGTTTGAATCAACGTTTGAAAACGAATATAATTAATTCTAATTATAAACAAGGCCTGAAATGGCGCGGTAGTTTCAAATTTTGAATTCAAACTTCGACTGACTGTATCGGGTGCAAAACAAAACGGATTTGAGTGAAACCAAAAATATTTAAATCTGTTAGTGAATACCTTTCTAACGAATCTGAAAAATCGAAGTTTCATAGCGGAAAGCAAAAGTTATGGCCAAATGAATTTTCAGAAAGGTCGCTATGAAATTTATATAGCCCGTGAAATTGGCCATTTTGCAATCGACCTCGGAATTCGACGAAACCACTTTTGTTGGATCTGGGATGTGAAGTTATTGCTAGGTTTCAAATTTCATAATTTTTGAAGCTAGTATGTGGGCGTGGCAAAGGAAAATGTGTTTTGGTCAATTATAGTTAAATTGGATCGACCAGAAATGGGCCATTTTTCAAACGGTCTCAGAATTCGACGAAACTAGTTTTGTTGGGACCGTATCGTCAAAACATAGCTAGATTTATTTTTCTGGAATTTTTCAAATCAGTTTGTGGCCCTGGCAAATTGAAATGTACGTTCAAATTTAATATTAAATGTTTGATATTTTAATTTGAAGAAAAACTGACTGAAACATTCGAATGGGCCTTCGAAACATATCTCATTGTGTTTGGAATGGGGGTAAAACGCTAGGGACGACAGTCGTTGGGTTTAAAAAGGAGTTCATTTGTGAAAACCCAATTTTTTTGAAATATATATATACCGGCCAATCATATTTTTTATAAAAAAAACTTTTTCTCTCTCCCTAGACAGACGGCGATAAACAGCTCGAAAATTCCCGACCAAATCGCCGCCGCCTCGACCAACGCCAGCCTCTGCCACCACCAAGGATCGTAAGCCCATCCTCCCCTCTTCAAATCCGACCAACACCCGACCTTCCTCTCCTCGTCATCATCGAGTTCTGCGCCTGAGAAGTCTGCCGCCGTCGAGCCGGAAATCGCCACCACCGCAGATCCGAGCTGATCGTGACCTACCTCACCGGGAAGTCCTCTCGTAGCTCTAGGCCGTGGTACCCTCCGATCGTCTCCACGCAGCTCAGTTTTCGTGAAAACTGAAAGCCTAGTTTTGAACCATCGTGAAAGGTGAGTCCTTTATTACATCTGAACTTTGAAAAATCATATCTTTTTCGCTTTTCGACGAAATTCGATGAAACAGGAAACATCGTGACCGTGTGGACGTCTTCTACATTCAAGAAGAGACCACATATTTTTCTAAGCCTTCTGCTATTTTTTGGTGGAGTGGAACCCAATGTGAGATTTCTAAAATATAAACGATATTGAAAACGACGATGTATAAATTATATAGTCGATGTATGAGTTATATAAGCGTTGTACACCTCATGTATAAGCGTTGTATAAGTTGTACGTTCGATGTATAAGTTATATATGCGTTGTAAAAATTATATATGTGTTGAAATAGAAGTGAAATGCTATATATATATATATATATATACGCCCCTCGTCCACAAACCATGGACGATATTTATTGGTTGTGATTGGTGTGAAAATTGATTGATAGCGAATGGTTGATTGGAATTGTTTGTGGTTGATATTGATTGATTATGGTTGAAAAATACCCGTTTGTGGTTGAGGAATATTTGGTTGAAACCACCTAGGATTAGTTTGTGGAAATGAAATATATATATACATGCCGCCTGCATGCGAACTAGATGCATGATTCCCCATTGTCAAAAACCGCGAGGTTTTAAGGTAGAGCGAGGAGCCGTACTAGGGACGGTCCCGGTTTTAACTACCCTGCCGTTATGCTGCCGAAATTTTGAATAATATTCATGTGTTTGAATTATTTTCATTTGTTGGAACTATATTTATTCGTTGAATAGAAAACCTACATGTGTTGAGTCGATATTCATTCGTTGGATAGAAATTCATGTGTTGAATGGTATTCGTGTTTTAAATATAAAAATCACATTTTTTTCTATATACATAAACTATAGAAAACCTTCATGTGTTGAATCGATATTCATTCGTTGAATTGAAATTCATGTGTTGAATGGTATTTGTGTTTTAAATATAAAAATCACATTTTTATCTACATATATAGGCTATAGAAAACCTTCATGTTTTGAATCGATATTCATTCGTTGAATTGAAATTCATGTGTTGAATGGTATTCGTGTTTTAAATATAAAAATCACATTTTTATCTATATATATAAACTATAGAAAACCTTCATGTGTTGAATCGAAATTCATTCGTTGAATTGAAATTCTTGTGTTGAATGGTATTCGTGTTTTAAATATAAAAATCACCTTTTTATCTATATCTACAAACTATAGAAAACCCTCATGTGTTGAATCGATATTCATTCGTTGGATTGAAATTCATGTGTTGAGTGATATTCATATTTTGAAATAAATTATTTTATAATAAAAATCATATTTTTATCATCTGTATGAACTATATAAAATAGTCGTGTTTGAAAATAAATTGTTTTATAATAAAAATCATATTTTTATCATCTATATGAACTATATAAAATAGTCGTGTTTTGAAATAAATTGTTTTATAATAAAAATCCTATTTTATCACCTATATGAACTATTGAAAATAATCGTGTTTTAAAATAAATTGTTTTATAATAAAAATCACATTTTTATTATATAAATGAATTGTTAAAAATAGTGAAGTGTTGAAATAGAAGACAGTTAGATAAAAATATCATTTTTATCAAATGTATGAAAAGAATATAGTTTTGAAATCGAAGAATCGATATATATATAAATAGAATTGAAATATATCGAATAACGACGCTGCAGTTCGTATTTTTGAATCCGTGATTTCAAACGATTAGTTTGGGAGATCCGACCATCGGATTTTACTGAAATCGCAACCGTTGGGTTCGCTTTGGAAATTTCTTTTCAACGACACCAACTTTGTAAAGATCTAACGGTTGGATTGTCCGGAATGTTTAATTAAATCTGAGGAAAAACAGCGCCAGAATCGATTATATTTATATATATATATATATAATTATATTTAATCGAATAACGACGCTGCAGTTCGTATTTTGAAATCGAAACTTCAAACGATTATACCGGGAGATCCGACCGTCGGATTTTCCCGAAACTGGTACCGTTGGATTCGTTTTGAAAAGATCTTTCTAATGATGTAAATTTTGTGAAGATCCAACGGTTAGATTTTCAGATATGTGTAAATCAAATCTGAAGAAAAACAGCGCCACGGTCTTGTTATGGCCCGAAGCGTCGTTTTGAATAAATTGGCTATTTTAAAATAAATAAAAATAGCGATAAATCGTTATAAAATATTACAAACGATATGGATGTGATTTAGAAATTAACTGAAGGTTAGCTAAGTCGAATGGTTTCCTGGATTTTGATCCGATGTTGGTTTCGGCCTTCGGGGTTAATATTTGGGAAATCGTTCTCTTACTGATTTACGGTTAGTGACTAATGAATTGAAATGATGCGTATGTATGTTGGTGTTGCACTTGTTTATTATATACGCGAGTTGCTCAGAAAGACCGGGTTTATCCCATTCTGAATAACTAAATCGACGATAAGAAATCGAAGATGAAGACGGTGGTCGAAGACCGGAGATCTTCACCTCGTTTGGATGGTAACCGAGATCTTCACCTCCCTGTGTTCGACCTGTATGCTACACACCTGTATGCTTGCAGAATTTAATTTAAATGTCGTGCTTTTCTGATTCATAGAAAAGCAGCGATCAAGTTTTTGGCGCCGTTGCCGGGGAGGCAATAATTAAATTTTATTATTTATTTAATTTCTGATTCGTGTTAGTTTTTATTTTATTTTATTTTTATTTTGTTTTCTTGTGTATAGATATAAAAAAATCTCTTTTAGTTGATTTGGTATTGATAATAGATGCCATAATCTTCTAAAAAAAAAAACTTTCCACTTTGACAAAACTCTCATACCCCACGTCCAGCCACTCCCACCACACTACTGTTCAACTACAGCAAACATCAAGCACCACACCAAAGCCTGCTCATCTCTATTACACCAACTCAACCATCCCCTGCCACCGTACAAATTACCACAGCCCCCCTACCAACTCAACTCCAACGCAACCCCCACTGCAAATTCCAAAAGCACAAGCCACGGTTCACTCTCATCACGTACCACAAACCGGACCCGTCCTCTTCCAACAATTTCCACAACCACCCAGTTATGCTATTCACAAGTTCAAACCACGTTCAAACCAAATACTCCACGCACAACTTTGCAACAAAACCCTGAACACAAAAGAATATCGCAATACCTCTTCAACCAAGTTCCAACTCCACTTCCAGACATCGCCAATTACCTGCCTCGAAACTCCAGCACATCTTCTTCAAACCGCAAACACATTATCACTCACCATGCAATTTACTCCATCTTCCAACAGCCCCCTCAACATACAGCAATTCACAGTCCACAAACAAGTTCAAGTCAACCTTCGAACTGCTCTCTACATCACCACAAATCTAGTTCGAACACCCCTTCGCCGATTCGGATCAATAAACCCTAAAAGACCGAATCCTCAAGACCCGATTAGCAAACTCGAAGCTTCCAGAAATCGGAACCCACTACTCAACATCCGAAAAAATAAAATCGAAACCACTTCCTCAGGCCGATTCAAATCCAAGTCCTCGAAACTCTCCAAAACCCGATTCGAACCATTTCCAAAAAAAAGAAAAAAGAAAAAAAATATGGGTCTGATTTGATTTCGGTTTCTACGAGAATCAATTTCTGAAACAAAGTGGAGGGTTGCGTTTAGTTTGGGGGATTATATTGGTGTAGTGGTGATTTGTTTCCTGAATATAGAGGGGAGATTGATTTTTTTGGATAGTTGAAATTTTGAGAAAACGTTCTGTGTTTACCAAATCTTGGCGTGTTTCATAAGTGTGTGGTTTTTATTTGATTATTGATTTTCTTTCGATCTTGGTTTTGGCATGCGGTATTTGTTTGGTTTTGGCAAGCGATATTTGTTGGTTTTGGGCGCAAGCATGTCTTGGTATTGAACCTATTCTTTTCTTAAGAAATAATATTCGGGGAATATTCATTTCCTTTTTGGTATTGAACGTATTCTTTTCTTAAGAAATAGTCTGCATTATTCAGCAATGCTTTAGTTCGTTGATTGAATTGTTTGCCTTGTTCGAGTTGGAAGGTTCATTTTTTTGACATCAAAAAAAAAAGATACTGAATCAAATCAAGGTCTCAAAAATTAAAATCGAGAAGAGAATTCAAGAAATTCGAAGGTCAACCGATTTGCAAATAGTTGAGTTTGAAGCGCTAGCGCTTCCCAATTGCACTGGACGGATCGCCGATCAAGGTGAGAAATTTTTAAAACACTACAGGTGCTCTGCTGCAAAAGAAAAATATATATAGACAATTGTTGTAAAAAATTTCTGCAGGGGCAGCGGCTTGAATGTAAAAATTTTAATTTCTGCAATTAAATTGTGATTGTTGTTATTTCTGTATTTTTTTATTCATTCTGTTAAGGGCAATACCCCAATTCACATAAGGTGAGGGATTTCATCACCCTTTCCTTAGCCCACAAATTGCATTTCATCATAGAATCTGACTAATAATAACGGTTAGACGTTGGACTTAAGGGAGTCACGGGCTCATCTAGGGCATAATTGTATTGTGATAGTTGATTCATTTGGAACGAATTATTTCTTGGTGTCTAGACTACGGTAGAGAAATAACCGTTTATAAATATTACGGTGATTCGTAAATATTATATCGGTTGTTACTCTGAAGGTACTTAAACCTTCGGCTGCATTGCTAGGGTGATTCCTGGTGCACCGATAACTCCTGTCCGTTAACTGGCTGAGAAATCTTTTGATCTAAGTAATCAAACGCGTCACTTTATAATTTTGGGTTAGGAGCCAATAAGGACAGAAAATTTCATTGTAGCTAATTTCTGTGCTTGCATTTAACAACAATGAGTGAAAAAAGTGTTAGCCAACAAAATTCTCCTAGGGGTTCTCGAATCAACCAAAATTTCCCAACCGAATTGGATCGAAATCAAATGAATCACAACTTTCCAAACTTTGGGGATCAAAATCAAATAAATCAAAATTTTCAAAATCCCAATATCCAAATGGATAGACCCTTGTCTCTTCGTGATCGATGTTATCCTGCTAGGACCGTTCAACCATCTGTCATTGTGTTCCCACCAGCTGAAGGAAACAATTTTGAGCTAAAACATTCTTTTATCCAAGGGGTATCGAAGTTTACTGGATCTGAAAATGCTTATGAATTTCTAAGTGAATTTGAATTGTATGCTTCCACAACAAAAATGCAACAACTATCTAACGAATCGATCAAGCTAAGGCTAATTCCATTTGTACTACTTGAAAGCGCTAAAAGATGGCTAAATTCTCTTCCACGACATTCCATAAGAAGTTTGGATGAATTTGTCACTGCATTCTTGAAAAAAATTTCCCTTTCCATAAAACTCTAAAAATTCGAACCGAGATAAATCAATTTTGTCAAAATGAGGGGGAAACTTTTTCAAAATACTTTGAACGATTCAACCAACTATTATATAGTTGTCCTCATCATGGAATTCTAAAAGATCACTTATGTCAAATTGCATATGAAGGGCTAAACTATCAGACTAGAACTCAACTAGAATCAATGTGTGGAGGAGATTTTATGTCTAAGACAGCCGATGAAGCTTGGCAATTCTTAGAAGATTATGCTGAAAAGGACATGCAATGGGAATCGATTCGTGTTCCCATTCGTACTTCTACTAGAGGAGTGCATGTCGTGGACCCAAAACAAATTCCGTTAGAAAATCAAACCCCTCAAGCCGGAGAAGGGTTACCCCACTATTACTCTCAAGACCAAGCCAATGCTATAGCTCAAAATAATCCTTACTCATCCACGTACAACCCTGGTTAGAGGAACCACCCAAATTTTTCTTGGTCAAACCCCAATAATTCGGCTAACCCATCTCACGTGCAACCCTTTATTCACAATCTGATTTACCAAGCTCCTTCTTCCAATTCTGAAACATCTCAAGCTTCACCTCAATCCAAACAACCTTATAGGCACCCCAATTTTCAATCATCGAACCAATCCTCTAAATCTTCTCAACCGTCACAAGAAATTGTGTGTCTAGAAAAACAGTTGAGCCCTTACGAAGCCAAAATAAACTCGCAAGACGCTAAAATGGACCAAATGATGAATATGATAAAGGAAATGGCGAAAAATAATGAGAGGGGAAAATTGCCTAGTCAACCCGAGGTGAATCCAAAGTATAACTCTCGTGTTATAAATTCTTGTGAGGACGAAAACCATATTCCAGTCAACGCTATTACAACCCTTCGATCTGGAAAAAGGATTGATAATAACGTGGGCGACCCTGACGAACCTTCTAACTCGACCCCAATCCCTAATCTTGATGATCACCCATTGGCTTCGAATGCCAATTCCTCTAAACCTCAAGTTTCCTTAAATGTTGGAATCCCAACGATTCTTCTTCCAGTGTCGGCAAACCCGACCCACCTTCGAAAAATAATGTTGGCAATACCAACATTCCATCTTCTACGACCTTACCACCTTCTATTTCCTTGGATAAACCTTCTTCCTCGAAGGATGAAACTCATCACAGAGTCGAGAAACCAATAGCTCCATTTCCCCATAGACTCAATAATAAGAAGAAAGCGGCAAATTTCGATAAAATCTTGGAAATTTTCAAACAAGTCCATGTGAACATTCCTCTTTTAGACACCATTGAACAAATTCCTCAATATGATAAATGTATTAAGGAATTGTGCACACAAAAACGTGCGACTAATGTCCCAAAAACCACCTTTCTAACTGTGAATACAAGCTCTACTCTTTCGAATCTTACCCCAGTCAAGTACAAAGACCCTGGCTGCCCTACGATTGATTGCAAAATAGGAAACACCCATATCTCTCGTGCCCTACTCGACCTTGGTGCCAGTGTCAATCTTCTTCCTTATACTGTTTATTGTCAACTTGGGTTAGGGGAAATTAAACCAACAAACATCACTCTTCAGTTAGCCGATCGATCTGTCAAAAAGCCATTGGGAATTATCGAAGACGTCTTGATACAGATCGAACAGTTTTACTTCCCTGTCGATTTCATAGTTTTAGACACAGAGCCTATCTCAAATCCCAAAGTTCAAATACCATTGATTTTAGGACGGCCCTTCTTAGCAACCTCAAATGTTGTCATTAATTGTAGAAACGGTCAACTTCGACTTTCCTTCGGGCACCTAACCATTGAGCTAAACATCTTCAATCTCAACAAACAACCTAGGGATTTTGAGACCAATGAAATCGACATGGTTCAAACCATAGTTGACGAAACCTCTAACGACACTTCTGAAGTCTTGAAAATGTGTCTGGAGCATTTCGACTCCGATTTCGATGAACTTGAATACATTTCTGAATTGAATGAATTTCTTGACTTAAATCCTTCGTCTTCTAAATCTAACCAAGGAATGTTAACCAACGTTAACACTCAAGAACATCCTAATTTAGATCTCAAACCCTTGCCACAAGACCTTAAGTACGCATACTTAGACTCCTCAGAAACTCTTCCCGTAATCTTGGCCTCTGATCTTACCGAAGACCAAGAAGAAAAACTCTTAGAAATTTTGCAAGAAAAACTCTTAGAAATTTTTCCGAGAAAATAAAGAAGCCTTGGGGTGGGAACTGAGCGATATAAAAGAAATTAGCCCATCAATTGTGGAACATCGCATACATTTAGTTGATGAGGCTAAACCCATCCGTGAGGCTCAAAGGCGATTAAACCCAAACATGAGAGAAGTGGTTAAGGAGGAGATAATCAAATGTCTAGACAATAACATCATCTATCCCATCTCTGATAGTACCTGGGTGAGTCCGGTACAAGTCGTACCAAAGAAATCAGGAGTCACAGTGATCAAAAATGAAAGTAATGAGCTTGTTCCAATGAAGATCAAAACAAAGTGGCGTGTGTGTATCGACTATCGAAAGCTCAACTCAGCCACACGAAAAGACCATTTTCCCTTACCTTTTATTGACCAAATGCTCGAACACTTAGCGGGTCATGAGTACTATTGTTTTCTCGATGGATACTCGGGCTATAACCAAATCCCTGTTGCTTTAGAGGATCAACACAAGACCACCTTTACTTGTCCCTTTGGAACCTTTGCTTATTGTCGCATGCCTTTTGGTCTTTGTAATGCCCCCGCGACTTTCCAAAGGTGTATGATGAGTATCTTCTCTGATATTGTGGATGAATTCTTGGAAATATTCATGGATGATTTTTCAATCTATGGATCATCTTTTTCCCAATGCCTCACTCATTTAAAACTCGTCCTAAAACGTTGTAAGGAAAAATCCCTCGTGCTTAATTGGGAAAAATGTCACTTCATGGTAAAAAGGGGGATAGTTCTAGGTCATGTCGTCTCCAAAGATGGCCTTGAAGTCGATAAATCTAAAATCGATTTGATTGCTAATCTGCCTCCTCCTAAGTCTGTTAAAGATGTTCGTTCATTTCTTGGCCATGCAGGATTCTATAGAAGATTCATTAAGGATTTCTCGAAAATTTCAAAACCTCTCTCAAATTTACTTGCCAAAGATGTTAAGTTCGAATTCTCCAATGACTGCAAAACATCCTTTGAAACTCTTAAGTCAATCTTGACCACCGCTCCCATCATTCAACCTCCTGATTGGACTCAGCCCTTCGAACTTATGTGCGACGCTTCAGACTTTGCAATTGGAGCCATCTTAGGTCAGCGTATCGATAAACTCCCTCGAGTCATTTATTACGCTAGCAAAACCTTAAACGAGGCCCAATTGAATTACTCAACTACTGAAAAGGAATTTTTGGCAGTTGTCTTCGCTCTTGAGAAATTCAGACCATATCTCATAGGATCCAAAGTCATAGTTTACACTGATCATGCTGCCCTCCGATATTTGCTTTCTAAAAAGGATGCCAAGGCCCGCTTGATTCGTTGGATCCTTCTTCTTCAAGAATTCGATATATAAATACGAGACAAAAAGGGTTCTGAAAATGTCGTAGCTGATCATCTCTCCCGAATTGTGCACGAAAATGTTAACGATACCCAAATCGATGACTATTTTCCTGACGAACAAATTCTTTCCATCTCTAACACCCCTTGGTACGCTGACATTGTGAATTATCTTGTCACACAACAAATGCCTGCTGAATGGTCGAAACAAGATAAACAAAAATTTCTCTCGAAAGTTCGAAACTTCTATTGGGACGACCCATATCTTTTCAAATACTATCCAGACCAAATCATTCGAAGGTGTGTGCCTGATCATGAACACCAAAGTATTCTCTCCTTCTCACATAACCATGCTTGTGGCGGTCACTTTGGAGCAAGAAAAACTGCTGCAAAAGTATTGCAAAGCGGTTTTTATTGTCCCACACTCTTCCGTGTCGCTTTCGAATTTTGCTCTAAATGTGATCGATGACAAAGAACGGGTCGAATCACTAAGCGAAACATGATGCCTCTCAACCCCATTTTAGTGATTGAATTATTCGATGTTTGGGGCATCGATTTCATGGGACCATTCCCTAATTCATTTGGGAATCTTTACATCTTGCTTGCGGTAGATTATGTCTCCAAATGGGTTGAAGCCATTCCAACCAAGACCAACGACAACAAGGTTGTTGTCAAATTCCTTAAAGAAAACATCTTTTCGCGCTTTGGCACACCTCGAGCTATCATTAGCGATAATGGCACTCACTTCTGTAATCGTGCTTTTGAGTCCTTGCTCAAGAAATACTCAATCACACACAAGCTATCTACCCCTTACCATCCTCAAACTAGTGGACAAGTAGAAGTTTCCAATAGAAAAATCAAGCAAATTCTTGAGGAAACCGTGAATTCCTATAGAAAAGATTGGTCCTTAAAACTGATTGATGCACTTTGGGCTTTTCGCACTGCTTATGAAACCAATCTAGGGATGTCACCATATCGATTAGTCTTTGGAAAGGCCTGTCACTTACCTCTTGAATTAGAGCATCGTGCTCTTTGGGCCATAAAATTTTTGAACTTTGACTTAGAGAAAGCCGGCTCACATAGGATGTTACAAATTTCTGAATTAGAGGAATTAAGAAATGAGGCGTACGAAAATGCGAAAATCTACAAAGAAAGAACCAAAGCCCAACACGACAAAAACATACTTCGTAAGGAATTCAACGTAGGTCAAAAAGTTCTTTTATACGACTCTAGACTTCACTTGTTTCCAGGAAAACTCAGATCTCGATGGACTGGACCTTATGTTGTGAAAAAAGTATATCCTCATGGGGCGGCTGAAATTGAAAATCCTAGGGATGGAAGAGTCTTCAAAGTATACGGTCAACGACTGAAACCATTTTTGGAATTCGAGCAATATGACGAAGATGACCCTATCGATCTGCATGAGCCTGATCATCCACCATTAAATCAGGTGGTACACGTTCTTTTTCTTTTATTTTTCATTTTTGTTTTTCTGCCTTAGACAGTTGGGACACTGTCTCAATCAAGTGTGGGGAGGGGGGGGGAGTCTGCATTGCATTCTTTTGATTTTTCTTTAATTTTTCTTTCTTTCTTTTCATGTAGGACCATCATACATTTTATATCGTAGTAACATACCATAAATTTTTTTTGTTTGGAAAATATGACTCATTTTCAATTGATACAACAAAATAAGTTCACAATTTTTAGCCAGTTGATAATATTTTTCTCTCTCAGCTAAGTTCGAATTTGAAATATAATGAAAAGTTTATTTTGAGGGATAATAGTGTAACCGGTACATAGGGAGATTCTTAGGTGATGGCCATGAAATCTATTCTATATTGTAGACTTTGTTTAAATAAGTGAGGACTTAAAATACTTATAATGGCTTGTCAAACCTCTAAAACTAAGTTGTGTTAAGTTGAACTCACGTAACTCTCTTTTTGTGCTTATAAATTCAATAATAATAATAGTAATCCAAGGGTATCCAACATTGCTTGTATATCGAGCGTTGGTGTGCAAACCCGCCAAGCTCTATCCGACACGTTGTTGACAATGTCAGCGTTGGAATATCTTGGTCTCATTTTATGAGATTGGACACCTAAGGATTACCGACACGTTGTTGACAAAGTCAAAGTCGGCCTGCACAATCCGCCAAGCTCTTTAGCCACTCTCCGTTAGTCCGCGAGGCAGTGCATGGGTTGTAAACCTTGGTCTTTTTAGTTAGGTGTATGTACTTAATCATAAATTTTAAAATTTTATAGAATAAAGAATAAGTGATTATGCCCAAACACTTCTTGACCTTATTGATTTGACTAGCCATACATGAGAAAATTAGAATACCACTTTGCAAACTGTGCCAAGCAAACTAAGAATTTATTTCATGGCTGCACTATGTTATCGACCGAACTAACTGGCCAAACTGGAATTTAACATTTGAAAACTTGATTTATATTGAAAATTTGTGACAATTCGAGGTATCTAAAATAAAATCAACTGATTAGAAATTATTAACTTAATTTGTTGTACCACTTTCCTGAAATAAGTCGTGTTTTCATTTTTCGTTTTTATTTGCGTATGTCCATTGCATTCATGTAGTTTCATTAGAATCATAGCATACTACATTTGGATTTTGTGGGTAGTATCCGCTGAAAACCCTCACGAGACACCACTCGTCCTACTAGGGACACCTAGAGGTTTAACGGCTTGTTGCATACGCTCAATGCAATCGTGTTTCCTACAAAAGTGCGACCTATCTAGTTAGTTTTTCAATTTTTTTTACTCGAGGACGAGTAAAAGATAAGTGTGGGGGTATTTGATTAACATAGAAATGTGTTTATTTTATGCTCTTATATTTTATCTTTTGTAAATAAATAAATGATACTTTGGGTATTTTTATGTGTATTTGCAGATTGTCAGGTGAGGCCTCTTTCATTTCAAATTAAAGGCCAACTACAAAGAAAAAGCTACTTCCTTATGTCAACACCTTCTCAATCCGAAAAGAAGTTGCAGCTCACTGGTAAAGGCATAGGAGTTTGCGCAGAGAGACCTGAGTTCGATTCCCGTCAAGCTCCCTTTTTTTGCTGAACAGTCACACTCCATCCTCTGCCTTGAAGAATACATGGATTGGTGTCATATTATAAATATATACATATATTCATATGTATGTATGTATGCATGATATACACTAATAAAAGGAATAAACAAATTCTTATCATGGAAATCAATTCAGAACATTCATTTTTTTTAATTCCAATTAGAAGAATTTCAGATAAAAATATTGCCAAGAAAAGATCAATTTTGAAGATTTTATCCCTTGTTGCCTTTGGAGTCTAATGAGTATTCTTATTTGAAAGAATTAATCACATACAATCTGCTCATCAATCAATCAATCAATTTGTCACATGGAAGATAGGGAAGATTTGGAAGATATTCACCGTGATTTGCTTTCCAATCAAGCTTGGTCAAGGAAGGCAAGAGATATGATATTACTTCTTGGGAAAAGAGGGCCATTTAGTCATTGATTTGATTAGGATTTGGTCTACATCTCTATAAATATACATGATGTCCCATTGTAAATGCCATTCATTTTTCTATTCTGTATTCTCTTTTGTTCTAATAAAAGTCTTTTCTTTTCTAGTTTTATTGTTATTTTAATTTCATAACAATTTGTGTTATCTACCTAATTAGGTTTGGGTAGAATGCATATTGTTATTGTCTTTTATTACTGCTTGTTAGCGATTCACTGTTGATTAGTTTCAACAGGAATCCTACTTTTAATTTCTGTTATTGTTCTAGTTGTTATTCTCCTTTTCCAGTAATTGTTCCTTTTCTTTTCAATTGTTGAATTTGATACTGATTAGATTCAGAGTAATTTCAACAACATAAAAAAACAACAACTCCAGACTTCGTCTAACTCACCCAAGAATAAATAGATAATAATTTTTAATAACACCTCCCTGTGTTCGACCTGTATGCTACACACCTGTATGCTTTCAGAATTTAATTTAAATGTCGCGCTTTTCTGATTCATAGAAAAGCAGCGATCACAGACTTGCAAATGGACAGTGTGTCTGACATTGGAATTTATTCTGTGTAATTGATAGCCATCAGTTGCACGGTGTGAATTGCCTGTGTGGCATGCTAAGATGTAGTGATCAGGGCTTCTGTTGAAAAGCAAAATCTTGTGGTGATGATCAAAAGCACCGCCTGTGCGGCATAGCTTTGTGTATAACGTGAAATCGCGAGCCTCACACCCCGGTATGAACCAGAAACGGGAGAGGACCTCAGGGAGGACATGCGTTTCTTTCTAGTTAGAAGTGGCGTCAGTGGTTTTACGTGCCCTGACGAGTTTGACTTATGTGGTTGTTGCTGTTGCGAGGCGCCTCGGTTTGATCGGACGATCCGAGTTCGATGGAGTCATTCATTGGCTCGTTTACGCCCCAAAGGGCGGGGAAACGTATTGTTCAGGAATTTTAATCCACATCGGTGGACCGGCCCTGTCGCTCCTAGGGTCACTCGAGCTCTGATCCTGTGGCTCGGGCTAGAGAGTCGCGACGTCGGTAAGGACTATCTTTTGCCTTGGTTCATGACGGAAATCCAATTCCCAAATACGTGACGATGCGGTTTCGATTGTATATATACATTTGGCAACATAGTGGCATGGGACGCTCATGTCGTCTATGATTGATAGTTATGATTTGAAATTGTTTTCAAAACATATAGACACTAGCAATAATATCAAATGCCTTTGTTTTATTCGTATCAAGCATATTTTGGCCGTTATAAGGTAAAACTCTATCCTCCGGTTTGCGTTGCATTGTGTGATGGGAACTGAGTCTTATAATGGCTTCATTTTTGTTAAAAGCATAGCGATGTTTAAAAGAAAGATTTGTTTTAAAGCACTGGCGATCCAATGGAGTAAACCCGTTCCACGAAAGTGGCGTGGTCCTGTGATTAGCCATATTATAAACGTGTTGAGTAGATTTCACATACCAGTCCCATGACTGACTCGTAGTTTGTTTCACTTTCAAACTCGGGTGCCCCTTTTTCTACATGGGCAGCCTTGTATTCAGGTTTAGCTGGCTCTTTCTGGATAGCTGGAGCTGAAGATGGATTCTATCATTTATCTCTTTTTATGCTGTTCAGCTCCTATTGTACATATTATGTTTGTTTCCGCTGTAGACATTTATGTATAGCTGAACTGTATTTGTACTAAGTATGATCCTGTATACTGTGTAACTCTGATGATTACGTTTATCCAGTATATTCTATTATGCATTATCTGGTGTATTTATTTAATTCTGTTCTGCTATTATCTGTTTATGTGTTATATTCCAAGGATTACCCTTGTCTCCGTCAGTACGGGAAATGGGGTCGTCACAACGTGGTATCAGAGCTTTGGTTAAGCTTAGTTCTGGAATATAACATATTAACGAACTCGTCAGAAATAGAACCGGTAGTGTTCTAGGACGAGTAACTCATTACAGATAGGATCAGTAATATCCTAGTATGAGTAGCATAATGAAATAACACCTAGATAGACGCATTTACATTCAAGTATTTGTCTCTATATTTTGAAATATATTTTCTGTTGACCTGACACTTGATCTGCTATTTGCAGAAGAACTAGAAAATGAGTGCCAGAAACAAAAGAAGTGATACTGACCCAGATATTGAAGCCCTATATATGAAATATAGAAATCTGGGTGGAAAGCCGTTCTCGGGCGAAGAATCTATTATGAGAACACAAGCATGGATTCGTTCGGCTGAGAAAATCTTTGAAGGATTAAAGCTGAGGGATGACCAGAAAAGATTACTGGCTTCCTGGGCACTCAAAGACGAAGCTTTGTTCTAGTGGGATTCGGTTATTAAGAATAATACAGAAGGTGATATCATCTGGGATAGATTCAAAGTGATTTTCCTGGAAAGATTTACTCCTCCAGAAGCAATTGAGTGACTATGTGATGAATTTTCTTATCTGATACAAGGAGATATGACCATTCCCGAATATCATAAGAAATTCAATGAACTTTCTCACTTTGCCCCTCATCTAATTGAAAATCCGAAGAGGAAGAATTTGAGATTTACCAACGGGCTTCAAAGAAAATATCAGAACAGTGTAATGAGGAATGTGAAGCTTCCTTTCTCTGAAATGATATACATGGCTTACCAGTACGAAGATCTAGACAAGAAGGTATGTTACAGTACGAAGAGGAAGTCGGCTCTAGTAATAAAATTGAGTCTGAAATCGATCGTCCTGAGGCCAGTACAATGTCTGACGTCAGTAAGGAGCCCAAAGTCAATCGAAAAAGGGCCAGATCCGAAAAAGAACCAGTGACGACAGCTGTATGCAGTAACTACAATAGGCAAGGGCATCTCTCGGTAAGTTGCAGATCTCTCAAGAAACGAGTAAAGGATGGGTCTAAATCCGGTAAGAAGTTTCAAGAGAATAGAAAGTGCAGTCAATGCCAGCAGACCGGTCATCTTTCAAAGGCCTGCCCGCTATTCAGAAAACCTGAAGCAGTACATGTAAATGAAGTGGTAGAAGTACCTGCATCTTCGACTGCTCAAGAAAGGTCTGATGTTTTAGAAGGCACGCTCAATGTCAAGAACATTCCAGTTAAAGTATTGTTTGACACAGGCGCGTCGCGTAGCTTTATTGCAAAAAGTGCAGTCAGGAAGTTGGATTTGAAATTGAAGAAGCTCAAAGAACCAATGACTGTCCAAAATCCAGTTGGGGGTTCCATCGATCTCAGTTGGGTTTGTGGGGTGCCAGTCTCTTTTTCCTGTTATAAATTCCCTATTATCTCTATCGTCATGAATTTTAATGAATTCGATCTTATTCTGGGATTGGATTGGCTAACCAATTATGAAGCAGAGGTTAGATGTGCCGAGAGAGTTGTTAAGGCGAAGGCCCAATCAGGGAATTATATAACCATACCATGTGAAGGCCCGAATTCAAATAGAAAAGATTTCTGGTCAGCTCTTGATGTTTCTCCTGCTCAAATGGAAAATGTCCCTGAAGTCACAGAGAATATTCCCGACCTAGTGAATGATATTCATGTCGTCAAAAACTATGCGGATGTGTTCGAAGAAGTTGTTCGCTTGCCTCCGTAGAGAGAAATAGATTTCAAGACTGCTTTGATTCCGAATGCAAGGCCGGTAGTTCACGCTATTCGAAGAATGTCCTTGAAAGAGAAAGAGGAATTAGACAATCAAACATGACAGCTAGTATGGAAGGGTCTGATCAGGCCTACTTTCTCTGATTGGGGAGCAGCAGTGGTATTTGTCCCAAAATCTGACGGTACTCTACGGCTATGTGTGGATTATCGTGATTTGAACGACCATAAAGAACAAATATCCATTGCCGCGGATTGATGATTTGTTGGATCGATTAAATGGCGCACAAGTATTTTTCACGAATGGACCTAGCTACAGGTTTCCATCAACTTCGAATTGCCGAAGAGTGTGTTCCAATGACAGCATTCAGAGGTCCCGAATTATTCTACGAGTGGTTAGTAATGCCGTTCGGCTTATGTAACGCTCCAGCTTACTTCGTCGATCTGATGAATAGAGTGTTCAGAGGGGTTTTGAATAAGTTTGTTCTGGTTTTCATTGACGATATTCTAATCTTCTCTAAATCAAAGGCCGAACATGAAAAGCATTTGGAACAGGTTCTGGAAATCCTCAGAAGGAATGTATTGAAAGCCAAACTGTCCAAATGTATATTCTGGCAAGAGGAAGTAAAATTTCTGGGCCATATCGTATCAAAAGAAGGAATTGCTATGGATCCAAGTAAAATCACAGCTATTCAGAATTGGAAACAGCCCAGTACCCCCACTAAAGTCCGCAGTTTTCTCGGATTGGCTAGTTATTACCGGAAGTTCGTTAAAAACTTTTCGAAGATATCTGGTCACTTAACGAAGCTTACAAAGAAGCACTCAAAATTCAAATGGACTCCAGAAAGTAAGGAGGCTTTTGAAGAGATAAAGTTAAGATTAACGACAGCTCCAGTGTTAACCATCATCGATGGCAATTAGGATTTGAAAGTCTGGACTGATGCTTCTAGAGAAGGCCTTGGCGCAGTGTTAACACAAAGGGGTCAAGTGATTGCTTACGCTAGCCGTCAGCTGAAGCCGCATGAGAAAAACTACGTAACTCATGATCTTGAGTTATTGGCTATAGTATTCGCCTTGAAAATCTGGAGACACTATCTCCTGGGTGAGAGATTTGAACTGTTTACAGATCACCAGTCGTTAAAGTATCTATTCACCCAGAAAGACTTGAATCTGAGGCAGCAACGTTGGCTAGAGTTCCTTGCAGCATACGATTTTGAGATTATATACACTCCAGGGAAAGCCAATGTCGTGGCCGATGCATTAAGCCGAAATAATGAAATGATCACCAGCTTTGTTATTACGACTTCCTTGATTGACAAAATATCCATTCTTCAGAAGGATGATAACTTTATTAAGGATATGATCAAAAGGATTCAGAAAGGCGAACCCTCGTGTTTTCAAATAGATAACGATGGAATCCTGAGATTGAAAGAAAGGATTTGTGTTCCTGGCATCCCCGAGCTCAAAAGGGAAGTGTTAGACGAGTGTCACAAGTCCAAGCTGAGTATCCATCCTGGTGTGGCCAAAATGTATAACAATCTCAAGCGAACATTCTGGTGGAAGGCTATGAAAAGAGACGTTTCAATATATGTTAGTCGATGCCCTACTTGCCAGCTAGTCAAGAGCGACCAACAGAAATTGGCTGGATTGTTACAACCGCTAGACGTTCTTGGTTGGAAGTGGGAACATATTTCCATGGACTTCATTGATGGTTTGCCCAGAACCAGAAAAGGAAATGACAATATTTGGGTGATCGTAGATCGCTTCACGAAGACCGCCCATTTCATACCTGTCAGATCAAACAGAACTGCTCAGAGTCTGGCGCAGATATATTTCAAGGAAATAGTTAGACTACATGGAGTGCCGCTCAGTATAGTCAGTGATAGAGATACAATATTTACTAGAAAATTCTAGGAGGCATTTCAAGTAGAGCTGGGAACAAAGCTGAACCTAAGCACCGCCTATCATCCTCGGACAGATGGTCAAACTGAGAGGGTGAATCGTATTTTAGAAGATCTATTACGGGCTTGTGTTCTAGATTTTGGTGGATCATGGGAAGACCATCTGCATTTGGCTGAATTCTCATATAATAACAGCTACCAGGCGAGCCTGACAATGTCGCCAAACGAAGCATTATATGGTAGACCGTGCCGATCTCCTGCTTGTTGGGTCGAACCCGGTAATAGACTTGTATTGGAGCCACACATGATCCGAGAAGTTGCCGACAAAGTCGATTTTATTAAGAAACGGTTACTGGCCGCTCAAAGCCGACAAAAGAGCTATGCCGATAGAAGAAGAAGAGATATATCGTTTGCAATTGGCGACTATGTATATTTGAAAGTATCGCCGATGAGAGGAGTTATCCGGTTCGGTAAAACTGGAAAGATGGCGCCCAAATTCATTGGTCCGTTTCCTATTCTGGAACGGATCGGAACGCTCGCTTATAGAGTTAAATTGCCTGCTTGGTTGCCTGGAGTTCATGATGTATTTCACATATCTCAACTTCGAAAGCACGTTCATGATCCAGACTTGATCGTGGAAGAAGCAGCTCAACAGGATATTGAAATTACTCCAGAATTGGCTGTGAGAAGAGGGCCGCTAAAGATTATAGGAAAAGAAACCAAAGAACCGAGGAACAAGAAGGTTCACTTAGTCAAAGTGCAATGGAGTGGAGATCCGCCAGATTGTACTTGGGAAACTAAGGAGAGCATTCAGAAAGCCTATCCTAGATGCCGAGTGGATATCTCTGATTGACTCCGATGCAAGGTACATTTACCACACTTTACATTACCAATTAGTTCTATACTCTGTTGTTATTTTCTTTCCATGGATGTGCACTTTTAATTCTATAGTCTGAATGATTTTAAAAGAATATAGAAATTGATTTGTATGATTTTGAAAAGTTAAAAACAATTTGATTGTTGTTTGTGTTGTGTGATAATAGATTTGATTAATTAAAATTATTAAAACGATAGTTAATTTAATCAAAAATAGAATGAATGGTAGAATTTATTCGATTATATCACCCATTGAACTGATTAGAAAATAGATAGAAATATATATACATGTGCATTATATATGTTTGAACAGGTAAATGGATAGTTGTTGAGTAAAGATTTTATTTGCGTGCCCGACAAATAGGTAAACCTTAATGAGTTGGATGCGAAATATTATTATATCAACTCCTGTAAATGCCATTGGATGCGGAGTGCTGGTTGTTCTGTGTGAAATAATAAACGTCGCCATAGGATAGTAACAATTAATTTTGAACAACATTACATGGCATACTTCTGAAGATAGGCATACTTCATCATATACCACATAAGCATTTGGAGCTTGTGTGACAAGGTGGAAGATTTACCATACGAGCGAGAGGCTTGTATGGCGATGCCTATATTTTACAGGTTGAACTGATGACTGATATGGACTATTTAAATTGTAACGATTAAATTGCCAGATTAATAAAAACCCCACACAGGTCTGGAGTTGACAATAACCACGTCTCTCTAGTTATTAGATACGGCACATGGACTATTTATTTCCCACACGGGACGAGGTGACGAGGATTTATCCTCTGGAGCATTTAAAATACACACTCCCTCAGGCTTTGACAGGGTGACGAGAATTTATTCTCTGGAGTTATTATCAATACACGCTCCCCTGTAAACACCAGAATATATCACTATAAATATGTTTATGCTTATTAGGATTTATTGGGTACCTAATACGGCCCAATAAATTTCCAAACCTCTCCCCGTACAAAGGAGGTTATGGCGAAATTTTTCGAAAATTCCGGGTGTTAGCCAAGTTTTGAAGAATTTGAAAATTCTCAGAAACTGAAAAGTTGGAGAATGGAAGCCAGATTGAACGTAGAATTGATTAATCAAACCACTTTCGACAATGTTCCTTTTCGGGGACGAAAAGTTTTAAGTGGGGGAGATTGCAACGACCCAAAAAATCTGAACCAATTTAAAAATTTTAAATTGGCTAAAATAGTGGATTTTAAATATTTAAAATAAATATTTTAAATAATAGCAATGAAAAGTGAGTTTGAATCGACGTTTGAAAAAGAATATAATTAATTCTAATTATAAACAAGGCCTGAAATGGCGCGGTAGTTTCAAAATTTGGATTCAAACTTCGACTAACTATACCGGGTGCAAAACAAAACGGATTTGAGTGAAACCAAAAATATTTAAATCTGTTAGTGAATACCTTTCTAATGAATCTGAAAAATCGATGTTTCATAGTGGAAAGCAAAAGTTATGGCCAAATGAATTTTCAGAAAGGTCGCTATGAAATTTATATAGCCCGTGAAATTGGCCATTTTGCAAACGACCTCGGAATTCGACGAAATCACTTTTGTTGGATCTGGGATGTGAAATTATTGCTAGTTTCAAATTTCATAATTTTTGAAGCTAGTATGTGAGCGTAGCTAAGGAAAATGTGTTTTGGTCAATTATAGTTAAATTGGATCGACCAGAAATGGGCCATTTTTCAAACGGTCTCTGAATTCGACGAAACTAGTTTTGTTGGGACCGCATCGTCAAAACATAGCTAGATTTATTTTTCTGGAATTTTTCGAATCAGTTTGTGGCCCTGGCAAATTGAAATGTACGTTCAAATTTAATATTGAATGTTTTATGTTATAATTTGAAGAAAAACAGACTGAAACATTCGAATGGGCCTTCGAAACATATCCCATTGTGTTCGGAATGGGGGTAAAACGCTAAGGACGACAGTCGTTGGGTTTAAAAAGGAGTTCATTTGTGAAAACCCAATTTTTTTGAAATATATATACACCGGCCAATCATATTTTTTATAAAAAAAAACTTTCTCTCTCTCCCTCGAAAGACGACGATAAACAGCTCGAAACTTCTCGACCAAATCGCCGCCGCCTCGACCAACGCCAGCCTCCGCCACCACCAAGGATCGGAAGCCCATTCTCCCCTCTTCAAATCCGACCAACCCCCGACCTTCCTCTCCTCGTCATCATCGAGTTCTGTGCCTGAGAAGTCCGCCGCCGTCGAGCCTGAAATTGCCACCACCGCAGATCTGAGCTGGCCGTGACCTACCTCGCCGGGGAGCCCTCTCGTAGCTCTAGGCCGTGGTACCCTCCGATCGTCTCCACGCAGCTCAGTTTTCGCGAAAACTGAAAACCTAGTTTTGAACCATCGTGAAAGGTGAGTCCTTTATTACATCTGAACTTTGAAAAATCATATCTTTTTTGTTTTTCGACGAAATTCGATGAAATAGGAAACATCGTGACCTTGTGGACGTCTTCTACATTCTAGAAGAGACCGCATATTTTTTTGAGCCTTCTGCTATTTTTTGGTGGAGTGGAACCCAATGTGAGATTTCTAAAATATAAACGATATGGAAAACGACGATGTGTAAATTATATAGTCGATGTATGAGTTATATAAGCGTTGCACACCTCATGTATAAGCGTTGTATAAGTTGTACGTTCGATGTATAAGTTATATATGCGTTGTAAAAATTATATATGTGTTGAAATAGAAGTGAAATGCTATATATAAATATATATATATATATATATATATATATATATACGCCCCTCGTCCACAAACCATGGACGATATTTATTGGTTGTGATTGGTGTGAAAATTGATTGATAGCGAATGGTTGATTGGAATTGTTTGTGGTTGAAAAATACCCGTTTGTGGTTGAGGAATATTTGGTTGAAACCACATAGGATTAGTTTGTGGAAATGAAATATATGTACATGCCGCCTGCGTGCGAACTAGATGCATGATTCCCCATTGTCAAAAACCTCGAGGTTTTAAGGTAGAGCGAGGAGCCGTACTAGGGACGGTCCCGGTTTTAACTACCCTGCCGTTATGCTGCCGAAATTTTGAATAATATTCATGTGTTTGAATTATTTTCATTTGTTGGAACTATATTTATTCGTTGAATAGAAAACCTTCATGTGTTGAGTCGATATTCATTCGTTGGATAGAAATTCAGGTGTTGAATGGTATTCGTGTTTTAAATATAAAAATCACATTTTTATCTATATATACAAACTATAGAAAACCTTCATGTGTTAAATCGATATTCATTCGTTGAATTGAAATTCATGTGTTGAATGGTATTCGTGTTTTAAATATAAAAATTACATTTTTATCTATATATATAAGCTATAGAAAACCTTCATGTGTTGAATCGATATTCATTCGTTGAATTGAAATTCATGCGTTGAATGGTATTCGTGTTTTAAATATAAAAATCACATTTTTATCTATATATATATATATATATATATATAAACTATAGAAAACCTTCATGTGTTGAATCGATATTCATTCGTTGAATTGAAATTCATGTGTTGAATGGTATTCGTGTTTTAAATATAAAAATCACCTTTTTATCTATATATACAAACTATAGAAACCCCTCATGTGTTGAATCGATATTCATTCGTTGGATTGAAATTCATGTGTTGAGTGATATTCATATTTTGAAATAAATTGTTTTATAATAAAAATCATATTTTTATCATCTATATGAACTATATAAAATAGTCGTGTTTGGAAATAAATTGTTTTATAATAAAAATCATATTTTTATCATCTATATGAACTATATAAAATAGTCGTGTTTTGAAATAAATTGTTTTATAATAAAAATCCTATTTTATCACCTATATGAACTATAGAAAATAATCGTGTTTTGAAATAAATTGATTTATAATAAAAATCACATTTTTATTATATAAATGAATTGTTAAAAATAATGAAGTGTTGAAATAGAAGACAGTTAGATAAAAATATCATTTTTATCAAATGTATGAAAAGAATATAGTTTTGAAATCGAAGAATCGATATATATATATATATATAAATAGAATTGAAATATATCGAATAACGACGCTGCAGTTCGTATTTTGAAACCGTGATTTCAAACGATTAGTACGGGAGATCCGACCATCGGATTTTCCTGAAATCGCAACCGTTGGGTTCGCTTTGGAAATATCTTTCCAACGGCACCAACTTTGTAAAGATCCAACGGTTGGATTGTCTGGAATGTTTAATTCAAATCTAATTTAAAACAGCGACAGAATCGATTATATTTATATATATATATATATAAATATAATTATATTTAATCGAATAACGACGCTGTAGTTCGTATTTTGAAATCGAAACTTCAAACGATTATACCGGGAGATCCGACCGTCATATTTTCCCGAAACTGGAACCGTTGGATTCGTTTTGAAAAGATCTTTCTAATGATGTAAATTTTGTGAAGATCCAACAGTTAGATTTTCAGATATGTGTAAATCAAATCTGAAGAAAAACAGCGCCATGGTCGCGTTATGGCCCGAAGCGTCGTTTTGAATAAATTGGCTATTTTAAAATAAATAAAAATAGCGATAAATCATTATAAAATATTACAAACGATATGGATGTGATTTAGAAATTAACTGAAGGTTAGCTAAGTCGAATGGTTTCCTGGATTTTGATCTGATGTTGGTTTCGGCCTTCGGGGTTAATATTTGGGAAATCGTTCTCTTACTGATTGACGGTTAGTGACTAATGAATTGAAATGATGCGTATGTATGTTGGTGTTGCACTTGTTTATTATATATGCGAGTTGCTCAGAAAGACTGGGTTTATCCCATTCTGAATAACTGAATCGACGATAAGAAATCGAAGATGAAGACGGTGGTCAAAGACCGGAGATCTTCACCTCGTTTGGATGGTAATCGAGGTCCTGATTGGGAGGCATCCCGAAATATGGATAATGAGTGGTGATCGCCCAGACGTACGTGGTGATCGATGGGTTTACGAGGTATATAGTGCCTCCGGTTTCGTTCAGACCCAGAACGGACTTGCAAATGGACGGTGTGAATTGCCATCAGTTGCACGGTGTGAATTGCCTGTGTGGCATGCTAAGATGCAGTGATCAGGGCTTCTGTTGAAAAGCAAAGTCTTGTGGTGATGATCAAAAGCACCGCCTGTGCGGCATAGCTTTGTGTATAACGTGAAATCGCGAGCCTCACACCCCGGTATGAACCAGAAACGGGAGAGGACCTCAGGGAGGACATGCGTTTCTTTCTAGTTAGAAGTGGCGTCATTGGTTTTACACGCCCTGACGAGTTTGACTTATGTGGTTGTTGCTGTTGCGAGGCGCCTCGGTTTGATCGGACGATCCGGGTCCGATGGAGTCATTCGTTGGCTCGTTTACGCCCCAAAGGGCGGGGAAACGTATTGTTCAGGAATTTTAATCCACATCGGTGGACCGGCCCTGTCGCTCCTAGAGTCACTCGAGCTCTGATCCTGTGGCTCGGGCTAGAGAGTCGCGAAGTCAGTAAGGACTATCTTTTGCCTTGGTTCATGATGGAAATCCAATTTCCAAATACGTGACTGTGCGGTTTTGATTGTATACCTATATATGGCGACATAGTGGTATGGGGCATTAATGCCGTCTATGATTGATACGTATGATTTGAAATTGTTTTTGAAACATATAAACACTAGTAATAATATAAAATGCTTTTGTTTTATTCGTATCAAGCATATTTTGGCCATTATTAGGTAAAACTCTATCCTCCGGTTTGCGTTGCATTGTGTGATGGGAACTGAGTCTTATAATGGCTTCATATTTATAAAAAGCATTGCGATGTTTAAAAGAATGATTTGTTTTAAAGCACTGGCAATCCAATGGAGTAAACCCGTTCCACGAAAGTGGCGTGGTCCTGTGATTAGCGATATTATAAATGTGTTGAGTAGATTTCACATACCAGTCCCATGACTGACTCGTAGTTTGTTTCACTTTCAAACTCGGGTGCCCCTTTTTCTACACGGGCAGCCTTGTATTCAGGTTTAGCTGCCTCTTTCTGGATAGCTGGAGTTGAAGATGGATTCTATCATTTATCTCTTTTTATGCTGTTCAACTCCTATTGTACATATTATGTTTGTTTCCGCTGTAGACATTTATGTATAGCTAAATTGTATTTGTACTAAGTATGATCCTGTATACTGTGTAACTCTGATGATTACGTTTATCCAGTATATTCTATTGTGCATTATCTGGTGTATTTATTTAATTCTGTTCTGCTATTATCTGTTTATGTGTTATATTCCAAGGATTACCCTTGTCTCCGTCAGTACGGGGAATGGGGTCGTCACAGTGTACAGCCCAATCAAGACATCAGTAATCATCCAGACGATGTAAAGAACTCTGGTCTTCAACCACTATCTTCATTATTGACTTATCGTCGAATCAATTATTCAGAATGGGCATAAACCCGGTCTTTCTGAGTAACTCGCGTATCTCATAAACAAGTGCTATAAAAACACAACATACGCCTTATTCCAATTCAGAATATTCTTTTATTCAAATATTCACATCATTAGGGAAAGGTTCCCATTAATTTTATCAAAGACAAATTCTTTAAATTTACTCTTTATTCTTCCTTTGGATCTCAATTCAAAACCAAATTAAGGTTTATCCAAACTAGTTGGGATTAGCACACCTTATCGAAGTAATCATTTGTTATATTTCCCAATCCCAATTTATTCATCCCATGGAGAAAAACTGGTAATACTCCATATCTAACACCACGGTGTTATCGGTAAATTTAATTACCATTTCACGTTCAAATCTAATTAAAGATTTAACTATCACTTGGAGTAAAACTGGTGGTACTCCATTCTCGATCATTTCCCAAATTTGATAATTTAAATTATCACATTCACATCTAATTAAAGATTCAATAAAACTCCACTTAGTTTAAATCTTCCAACAATCATTATTAATGATTATTTAACTTTGGGAAATCAAACATGATGCATCGACAATCTACACTGTACCACTGATTTCTGGCAATATATAAACGCTAAGCTTGTACATCTCAGAGAAGGGTGTTAAGCGAATAAATTCTCCGCCCCCAAATAGATATATATTTAGCAGAGATCAACAATACAGTTTGAAATACATTGTTAAACATGAAATCCAATTTTTAACTGGGTTAAATAACCAATGTCATTTAAAACACAGTTGACGATAAACCCAAAATCATATTCCATTAATTATGAAATCTTCATGGAAAGCAGATCAATATATATAATCGATATCAATTTCCGTATTCGACTAATAATATAAATGGAATAACGACAAAGTCATTTAAATTTCATATATATTAACAATCTTCCTCCACAGAAGCTCACTTCGATTATTACCAAATCGAATTCCATTCCATTCCAACTTTTTATTTGAATTGGAAAACTTTACTTTGGAAATTTCCATTAAATCTTAATAAAAATATTTATAAATTCCAAATCACATTTCATTGTTAATCGGGTTAAAGAGCAAATGTTGTTAAAAACACAGTTCACAATAAACCTAATTCACATTCCATTTTATTCCAATTAATAATATAATTGGAAACTCTAATAATCTTAATTAAAAGATTTATTCTTTTCACACGGGGCTTAAGAACAGTGTTACTGAAGACAACATTCAAGACAAACCCAAAATCCAATTTAATATTAAATATAAGGCTCTGAATAGAATTTATATCGGCTAATCACATATCATATGGGGAATAACGATATATATTTATCTTCCAAATTCCTTCACAATATCCGTATAGTCACGGAATCCCATATCGAATTACTCTGGAGATGATTTCTGTTCAAATCCATTCCAATTTATATATTGGAAATTACTGGTTATATTAAAACCCTTTATAAATCCAATTTATTTGATTAAAAATTATTGGATTATCTTTTAGTTAATAACTAGTTCATTTTGATAAAAATATATTTTTATCTTTTCAAATATGGAATTTTTCATCCCAACTCTTTCCAAATCATTTACTATGATTTTACAAATTAATAATATTTTTAATAATTTTATTAAGGCCCTTTCAGTCAATTTCTATAAATAGTCACTGAACTGCATTTACAATGACCTTTTCCAAATTTGATTTGGACATAATTCCAAATCCAACCATTAGATTTTAAATCTCTCATATTCATTGAAAAGCTCTCTTCGATACTAACCCAATGATTTCAGTTTTAGGAGAATCCGACAGTCGGATCTCCTGTAATGTCAATGGTCGAAATTCACAAACGGTAGCGGTGCGTTCTATTCAGGCCATTAAATATATATATACTATATATATTTCGTCGATCACCATTTAAAACGTATTTTAAAAATTGATTATAAATTCGTTTTAAAACGATTCTCACTTTCATTTCAATTTTAAATCAAAATTGAATACTACTTATCATTATAATATAAATGATAATATTCTCAAAATATCATATTTTGAAATAGTTTCCTTTTCGATATTCATTATAAAAATGAAGAAATCGATATAAATATCGTTCACGTCAAAATGGCGCATATCTAATCAATACAGCTTCACATATTTCAATAATTTCGTGTTCATCCAAAATCGGACATCAAATTCACATTTCAATCCTTTACTGAATATTATTTTAAAATATTCCTTATTCTAAAATATTCATTATTCGTTATTCTAAAATATTCATTAATTTAAAATATTCGTTCCTTCTGAATTGGAATTAGACCCAATCAATTACCATAAAATGTTGGTTATATGGATTTCATGCAACACATGTATATAACAACAACGATATACAATCAACCATTATCCAGAGTGCACTACACAACTGCATAAGCATTAAATATGAATAATTAACGCTTACAACAGTCTGTCAACCTATCGACTGACATAAAACTAATGATTGGGATTAGTGTACGTCAAATATCATCCCAATGCCTGTGTGGGGTTTCAACCAACAAATACTGAATATTATTTGTGCAGTTGAGCGATGTGTAAAATTTATCGTCCTAATCAATATCAGTTAAATAGGTGTACATAAACAAATCATCCGATTTGTAAATGAATATTTATTTCGGGAGAATTTTATGTCGTTCATATCTACGTTAAAAATTATATTTTTAATGATAAAATATTTATTTCAACACTTAAATATTATTAGTAGTTCATATTGTTGTATATAACGGTGTTGTATACACAATTATATGATTTTTGTTTGATGATAACAACCAAATATATATTATAAATGTGTTTGTTACTGTACTGTTTGAAATATACACCACAGATTGGAATATAATATTTACATTTAAATAAAATACGACTGTACAGAAATTCAAATATTTACAGTATTTTATTTAAATTGAATATTCTATTTCAACATTCAAATGGTACAACTTATTTACAACTCCTCTATTTAAACACTTCACTGATATTGTACTTGTAAATAAACTGTATATAATAGATAAGTTTGTTTGAACACAATAAAATGATATTTTATTTCAAACCAATTTGTTTAATACAAATATCAATACAATTCTGTTGTTACACAGCTCCTCACACTGTCTATACATCTCATATGTATACAATCACTCGGTTTACATTTCATTTACAGACACATGGACACATTGACACTGATACATTGACACGTTTTCATATTGTCTTCATCTTCAATCTTTTGTCTTCACAGCTCAGTCAGTCCAGTCTTCATACCTATCATATACAGAAACACACACACAATATATGGAACAGAAATAATTTTCAAAATACATGCAAATATTATTTTATTTTTAAAATTTTTATTTGCCTCAGTTTTCTGGTGTGTTTCTCATCATTTTTTATGACTTGATCTGATTTATCTATGTTTAGATAGTTTGTATATATAGCAGGGACAGGGAAATCCTTTCTGATGGTCTGCATATATACACGTGTATAGATATACATGTGTGCACTGCCACGCCAATCAGTATGCATCTGAGGAGTAGCCACAAGGACCATCTCAACTTAGTGCATATGGATATAGTCGAGATGTGCTCATATCAAAACAGCAAACACAAGTGTACATGGATCAAATTTTTCATCAATAACAATGATGTTCAAAATTGGTCGAGCAATAGTGCAAGAATGGTCGAGACAACTCAATAAAGGTGCAGATTTGTTTTCAAATTGTCAAGTGTAAAATGCAGAACATGGGTACAAGTTCCAATATCAAAACAATTTCAAGTATGGTGTAAAGCTAAGCAGCCTTAATACAAGTGTTGTACTTGTGTTCAAGAATAGGTGCAGGCAACTAACAGTGTAGCATGGACCACAAGCAAAAATGAAATGCCATAAGTGTGCAAGAGTTCTTAAGACATGGTACAACATTTATCAAAGAGCATGGCAGTGACAAGCAACAGCAATGACAGGAAGTGACAAAGCAGCTAAGCTATGAAGAAACAATTCATAAACAAGCATGAATGGTAATGTATGACAATGAACAAATCAGAGGAATGGTTCAGCATGGATCAGCAAAGAATATTTGGCAAATCTACTTGAGCCAGTTTAACAAGTGAGCAAATCGAGTATGAATGCAAGAAATGAAAATATGCAAGTGTTGCAAATTAATTCAAGATTCAATATGTTTCCAGAAATAACATTTGATTTCCAGGTTTGAAAAAGTTTTTTTAAAAGGGGCAAGAATGATTTAATAAGTTTCCTGAAATCATTCTCTTTCGAAAGGATTCTTTCCTATTTTACATAAGCATATATGGCAAATATATTTTTCAGAAATCATTCATTTAGCATACAACATTTTTGGCAAGATGGATCTTAAAACAAGTAAGGAGTTATTGGAAACAATTTTCCAGTTTCCTGTTTTAATTGTGCAATTCGAACAAGGCAGCAGACTCATCGTAGTAAATCATACAAGCTATTTCAAAGCAAAGATTTTCCATTCGAATTTCCAGTTTTAATTCATTCAAGAATTATTACAAGGAAACAACTCTCACGGAAATCGTATCTCAGAGCAATCAAGGCAACATACATTTTCAAATTCGAAATGGTTCAAAATTGCATCCAAATTCATGGCATTCAAAGTCGAGCAATTCAAGGAAAGTCAAAATCAGAAAGGGGAAACTACAAAATCAGCTAAGCGATCAAATCAAGCCATATTGCGAAATCAGAGCTTAATCAAGGGTTTTCAAACCCTATATAAGGCACCTTTCATCATTGGCAAAGTAGATAGAAACCCACAAAATCATTTCAAGTATTTCAAAGCACGATTTTTTTAGAAAAACTCACAGTTTCGATCGCCAGAGAATAATCCCAAGTCAGTGAAAGTCAAAGTGAAGAATCACATAACCACAAAGCCTCGAAGCATCAATTTCATAAATTTCAGAAGCCAACAAATTGATTTGGAATTTTTTCTGAAACCCTAGAAATATCTCAAATCATTGGCCGCCATTTTTCAGAAGAGAACAATTGGGTCAAGAAAATAAAAAGGGTGCAACCAAGTTACAAAGGGGCCGGTGCATTTTTATAAAGGGGATGACCCCTTAGTTTATATCCTAGTCTTTTTTTGTTGATTTTTTCTTTGTTTTTCTTTTGTATTTTAATTTGTTTTTGTAAAACAAAAAAACGAACAGTTTCTAGAAGTCTGTAAAATTCTAGGGCTCCAGTCAGGGTGTTGACTGGCAGTCCAATAGAGTCTGTAAATCTAGGGTTACTGGTTAGGGGCCGTAATCAAGGGAAATCTGATCGAGAGGATATCGGTCAGTCTAGGGTTTTGAGCGTAGGGTTAGAATAGGAGCAGGGATTGCGAGTGTACATGGTCTTGTATGCGGGATCTGTTCTATCACCTAGTAGAAACCTTAGGAATGCAGCAGTAGGCAGGGTTTTGCCGAAGCTGGGTATATCTGTGTGTGATTTATTTTCTGCATTTCTGTTTCTGCTATATTCTGTGATCTGTTTATTATTATATATCCCGTTAGATTTTTAATTCAGTTAAAAACTGTGATAAACCCTACTCACCCCCCCCCCCCCTCTGGGGTTAATCTTGATCCAACAATTGGTATCAAAGCAGGTTATTTCATTAACTCTAGAGTCATGGGTCATCCTAGTTGTCAACCGATAGAGAGCCAGTCCAGTTCATCTCCAACTATTTTCGATGGAACAGTTTTTTTAAATTGGAAATCCAAAATGGAATCTTATTTAAAATCTGTTAATATTAAATGTAGGGATGTTGTTATCAATGGGTTTAATGGTGTAGATATTACTTTCAATGCTCGTGCCATGAAAATTATATTTGATTATCTTAGTACTGAACAGTTTAGTCTTATCTGTCATTGTTTATCTGCACAGGAAATCTGGGATACTCTCAGTCCAAAGTATGGAAGATCTGACTACCACAGCTCAAAACCCCAGAATGTCAACTCTGATTCAGATCTATGCTTGACAAGTCATAGAGATGAAAATTCAGATGGATCAGATGATGGAGAATCAACAAATGCTGAAACAGAAAATTACTCATATGAAGATTTGGTTTACATGTGTCTTGATTTAACGAAATCTGTTGATAAACTCCAACTGAAAAATAAGTCTCTGAAATCTAAGAATTTTGAGTTGACCAGCAAAATTGATAATTTGGAATCTCAACTAGAATATGTTAAAAATTCTTCAAATTCAGTTTGCAGAAATTGTTTGAAATTGAAAACCAATCTTGTTCATCTCAACAAAAATATTCAAAAGTTTGAAAATGAAATTCTGATCTTAAATGAGAACAAGACTGAGTTATCAAAGTTGAATAACCTTATGCAAAAGGAATTTGAAAATTTTAAAATAGATATAAATCCCAAATTTGAAATTGCTGAAAAGGAGAACTTATTGAAATCAAATTTGATTTTAGAAGAACTTGAAAATGAATTTGAAAAATCCAAAGAAATTTGAGTCTGAAAAGCAAAAACGATTTGAACTTGGAATTTCTGAAACCGAAGCCAAAATTAAATTGCTTGAAAATGAGAATTTGGTTTCGAAACAGTCCAATGCTGAACAAAAGATCGCTATAAATAATTCCTCAAATTTATTAAAAGAAAATATCATCAAAAATCCAAAATTCAACGATTAGAATCAACTTTGGATAAATTTTCTAATGGGGAAAAATCATTGAATATGTTGTTACAAAACCAAGTTTCTATTGGAAATAAATCTGGTCTTGGCTTTGGGAATATCAATCGTTTTGATAGGATGAATTCAAATGATTTTAAAGACACATCAAATTATCTTGGAAAAGACTGTTTTGAATTTTTAAACTCTGGCAATTCAAAAGATTTTTTTGAAACATAAACAAAACAAGAATTTGTTTTATAACAAACTATTTTATCATTCTTGGACCTCAAAAAGAAGTAAAGTGAATTCGTCTAATTTCAAACAGATCTGGGTCCCTAAAGGTACTTTGGTAAATTCTGATGGACTGTTATATAAACAAGTTTGGGTACCTAAAGCTATGAACAAAACTGTGAGTGGTTTTACAAATTTTGTTAGACCACTCGATTCTCTAAACTGTTAGGTACCAGAGGTGGCGGAGGAACTGCTAAGCAAAAGAGATTTGGATTCAAGCTGCTCAGTACTTCTGTAATCATTCACAGTTCCTTAAGCCAAGAATGTTGAGTTAGAGATTCTGATTTACGTTGGATTCTGGTATGATCTCTAAACTCACCTTTGTAAATATTTTTTATTTTATTTCTTCTTCTACCCCTTCTATTTTTTTCTGTTTTTTGGTTTATTTTCATTTGTCACTGCTATATCTTTATTTCTTATTCTGTGCTTCTTAAACTTCCAGTTGCAGTAATTATTTGGAAATTTACTTTATTTGAATAAAATTCTCTTATTTTAACCATTTCCAGATCTTGAATTTAAATCTGTAATTATTTGCAATTGTTTTAAAGTTTATTTTTTATTATTATTGAATTTTTAGCAGTGCTGAAGTATTAATATCATATCTTGAACACTATTATTTTGAATCCCAGATTTTTTTGAGGATCTGAATAATTAATGAAATTTCACACACTTATGCTGTTTTGAGTTTCTTCCAATTCATTTTGGAAACGCTTAAAATATTATACTCATTACAGTACACTGCTTCTTATCATTCGTGATAGTTTCATTGATTTTTGGATTGGCTTGAATCACAATGACACATCATGAATTTCACCTTTATTCATGATTATTATGGTTGAAATTTGTTTGTTTGAAATCATCTGAAATTTCTGATATTTTGAATCTCACACACCTCCTATATGTGAAATTATCAATCTTGTGTGACTGATTCGTTATATCCCAAAACTTGACATTATTTCAAGTGATTTCAAATAAATTATTTTTCTGAATCGTGAATATCTCTCAAGTCTGATGTAAATGATCTAAAATCATTCTTATATTTGTCAGAAATACTTGTGAAATTTTCTTTGAAAATCTGGTCTTAGAATACTTGTTATGTCATGATTATTTGGTTTGAATACCTGTTTGTTTAAAATCATTTGAAATTATTGATTTCTTGAATCTCACACGTATCTTGAATCAAAAATTTACAATTTAGTTTGATCGATTCATTGAATCCTAATATTTTTTATATTCCTCAAATGATTTCAAATAAACGGTATTTTTAATCTTATATCATGAATGATCTTTTGTGACCATCATTCTGACAAATCTGATGTGAACTATTTCTAATGGTTCTCTGATATTGGTTTGAAAATATTTTGGAAATTACTTGTTTCTGATCTGTGCTGCTCTGATACTGTTTTCTATCAAAATAACTGCTTGTTCTTGTCTGCTACTTTGAAAAGGTGCCAAGTTTGTAATCATGTCTGCTTGGGCTCTGTGTTTAAAATTCTTTGATATTCTTGTTCATCTCCAGTGTCATTTTGAAATCCTCAGTAATTGAGATATCAAGTGGTATCAGTTTAGAAGTGCTGAATTTGTTTTGCTGTATATATTTTAATCTTTCTTGTCCTGTATAGATTTGGTCAATTTCCTCTTGTAATTGATTTTCAATTTTAAAGTTATTTATTGATTATTCATTCAGAAATTGAAATCAATATCCAAATTGAACTGCATTTACAATTCATCAAAATTATTATCAGATTTTGAAATTGTGATGAATTGTGACTGAAATATATTTCACAACAAGAGGAGTTTTTATTTGGATTTTCATGATGGTTGAATATTTATTATAATATCTTTGAATTGGCGATTATTTCGTGACCATCTTCTTTATCTACCATTATTCTGCAATCCATCGTGATTTTATATTAATGTGGAGAGTTTAATAAAAAAAATTAAATCATCTTAAATAAAAATTGGAAATATTTTTAGAATTTGGACTATGTTATTATTCAGAATGAGTGATAATTGAAAATTTTCAATGATCCCGGTACAGTCGAACATATTTCATAATATAAGTAATTTAGAAATTTATTTCACAATCCATTTCTGTACCTACCACTTTTCTATCATTCATTTGGTTTTATATATTGAGGAGTTTTTTTCATTTTGAAACTGAAAATAATAAAATAATATACATAAGTGTTTCTCTAACCTCATTTAAAAATCCAAGCTCTGGTTATGCATGGTTATGAGAATACTTAATTTTAAGCTGCAACTGACCTCATTTAAAAATCCAAGATCTGGTTATGTGTGGTTAGTGTGCTCTTAAATAAATAAATAAAAGGTTAAAAAAAATTGGCTATAAATAAAATTCATATGAAATTCTCCTTGGTGTGTAAAACCAGCCTACCAATCCAATCCATGTCCTATTTTGTGAAATGTGTTAATATTTTATGAGATATTATGATTTGTTGATTGATAGCTATTGGGATTTGAAGTATTTGATTTTGTCGCTTAAATTGAATTATTAATTATAATCCAAAATTCATCACTATTTTTTAACCTCATTTATATAAAAATTCTTTGGAAAATAATTGGAACTCATTTTTTTAAAACTCTCCCCATTTTACATAATATTCATCATAAATCTGTCATTCTCTACAATGTGAAATATGCCACCTGTTCTCAGAATATTATGATTTTTGTTTGATTGATTGAGATTTATGATGACCGTTCTTACTCTTAACCAGAAATTATATTGTTTAGTCAATATTCATCTGTATTTTAAACTCCGTATCCTTTTGATGATAACAAAAGGGGGAGTGGGTTGAGATTTTGATTTATGAGCGAATATTTTATAAATATTTTTAATTTTTGAAAATTTATTATTATTCATTCAACTCACTCATACACGGTTATATGGGGGTTTCTGTTGTAGGGGGAGCAAATAAAGAGGGGGAGTTCAATATTCACTGTTAAACACATTTATTGAATTCAAAATCTTTTATTTGTTTATCATCATCAAAAGGGGGAGATTGTTGTATATAACGGTGTTGTATACACAATTATATGATTTTTGTTTGATGATAACAACCAAAAATATATTATAAATGTGTTTGTTACTGTACTGTTTGAAATATACACCACAGACTAGAATATAATATTTACATTTAAATAAAATACGACTGTACAAAAATTCAAATATTTACAGTATTTTATTTAAATTGAATATTCTATTTCAACATTCAAACAACACAACTTATTTACAACTCCTCTATTTAAACGCTTCACTGATATTGTACTTGTAAATAAACTGTATATGATAGACAAGTTTGTTTGAACACAATAAAATGATATTTTATTTCAAATAAATTTGTTTAATACAAACATCAATACAATTCTGTTGTTAAATAGCTCCTCACTCTGTCTATACATCTCATATGTATACAATCACTCAGTTTACGTTACAATTTATAGACACATGGACACATTGACACTGATACATTGACACGTCTTCATATTGTCTTCATCTTCAATCTTTTGTCTTCACAGCTCAGTCAGTCCAGTCTTCAAACCTATCATATACAGAAACACACACACAATATATGGAACAGAAATAATTTTCAAAATATATGCAAATATTATTTTATTTTTAAAAATTTTATTTGCCTCAGTTTTCTGGTGTGTTTCTCATCATTTTTCATGACTTGATCTGATTTATCTGTGTCTAGACAGTTTGTACATATAGCAGGGACAGGGAAATCCTTTCTGATGGTCTGTATATACACACGTATATAGATATACATGTGGGCATTGCCACGCCAATTAGTATGCATCTGAGGAGCAGCCACAAGGACCATCTCAACTCAGTGCATATGAATATGGTCGAGAGTGTGCTCATGTCAAAACAACAAACACAAGTGTACATGGCTCAAATTTTTCAGCAATAATAATGATGTTCAAAATTGGTCGAGCAATAGTGCAAGAATGGTCGAGACATCTCAACAAAGGTGCAGATTTGTTTTTCAAATTGCCAAGTGTAAAATGCAGAACATGGGTACAAGTTCCAATATCAAAACAGTTTCAAGTATGGTGTAAAGCTAAGCAGCCTTAATACAAGTGGTGTACTTGTGTTCAAGAATAGGTGCAGGCAACTAACAGTGTAGCATGGGCCACAAGCAAAACTGAAATGGCATAAGTGTGCAAGAGTTCTTAAGACATGGTATAACATTTCTCAAAGAGCATGGCAGTGACAAGCAACAGCAATGACATGAAGTGACAAAGCAGTTAAGCTATGAAGAAACAGTTCAAAAACAAGCATGAATGGTAATGTCTGACAATGAATAAATCAGAGGAATGGTTCAACACAGATCAGCAAAGAATATTTGGCAAATCTACTTGAGCCAGTTTAAAAAGTGAGCAAATCAAATATGCATGCAAGAAATGAAAATATGCAAGTGTTACAAATCAATTCAAGATTCAATATGTTTCCAGAAATAACATTTGATTTCCAGGTTTGAAAAAGTTTTTTTAAAAGGGGCAAGAATGATTTAATAAGTTTCCTGAAATCATTCTCTTTCTAAATGATTCTTTCCTATTTTACATAAGCATATATGGCAAATATGTTTTTGAGAAATCATTCATTTAGCATACAACATTTTTGGCAAGATGGATCTTAAAACAAGCAAGGAGTTATTGGAAACAATTTTTCAGTTTCCTGTTTTAATTGTGCAATTCGAACAAGGCAGCAGACTCATCATAGTCAATCACACAAGCTATTTCAAAGCAAAGATTTTCCATTCGAATTTCCAGTTTTGATTCAATCAAGAATTATTACAAGGCAACCAATCTCACGGAAATCATATCTCAGGGCAATCAAGGCAACATACATTTTCAAATTCGAAATGGTTCAGAATTGCATCCAAATTCATGGCATTCAAAGTCGAGCAATTCAAGGAAAGTCAAAATCAGAAAGGGGAAACTACAAAATCAGCTAAGCGATCAAATCAAGCCATATTGCGAAATCAGAGCTTAAAAGAGTGTTTTCAAACCCTATATAAGGAACCTTTCATCATTGGAAAGTAGATAGAAACCCACAAAATCATTTCAAGTATTTCAAAGCACGAATTTTTCAGAAAAACTCACAGTTTCGATCGCCAGAGAATAATCCCAAGTCAGTGAATGCCGAAGTGAAGAATCACATAGCCACAAAGCCTCGAAGCATCAATTTCATAAATTTCAGAAGCCAACAAATCGATTTGGGAAATTTTTCAGAAACCCTAGAAATATATCAAATCGTCGGCCGCCATTTTTCAAAGGAAAACAATCGGGTTAAGAAAATAAAAAGGGTGCAACCAAGTTACAAAAGGGTCGGCGCATTTTTATAAAGGGGATGACCCCTTGGTTTATATCCTAGTTTTTTTGTTGATTTTATCTTTGTTTTTCTTTTGTATTTTAATTTGTTTTTGTAAAACCAACAAACGAACAGTTTTTAGAAGTCTATAAAATTCTAGGGTTCCAGTCAAGGTGTTGACTGGCAGTCCACTAGAGTCTGTAAATCTAGGGTTACTGGTTACAAGGCCATAATCAAGGGAAATCTGATTGAGAGGATATCGGTCAGTTTAGGGTTTTGAGCGTAGGGTTAGAATATGAGCAGGGAATGTGAGTGTACATGGTCTTGTATGCGGGATCTGTTCTATCACCTAGTATAAACCTTAGGAATGGAGCAATAGGCAGGATTTTGCCAAAGCTAGGTATATCTGTGTGTGATTTATTTTCTGCATTTCTGTTTCTGCGTTATTCTATGATCTGTTTATTATTATATATCCCTCTAGATTTTTAATTCAGTTAAAAACTGTGATAAACCCTACCCTCTCTAGGGTTAATCTTGATCCAACACATACATTCGATAAAATTAATATTTTTATTGTTCAAACATTTTATTCAACACATGAATATTTTATACAGTTCATATACACATTAAAAATTAGTTTTTCAATGAACAAATATTTATTTCAGAAAATTTCGGCATTATAACGGCGCGATATTAAAACTAGATTAATGTCTACCATTACCCATCTCTTGATACTAGCTCGCTCCATACAAAATATTAATCCCATTAACCGAACCACAATACAATCAATAACCATAATACAATCAAATTTCCGCAATACAACCCAAACAAGCAATCGTGGTTTGTACAATAAATAGTGTCGGGGGCTTCTAAGTTCCGTCTACAACCTAGTATATATTTAATTGTAAAATAAATTGATTGAGAAGGTGTTCTCACATTAGGATCCACTCCGCCGTGCTTTTCTGACGTTTTGATTTGCTGTTCTGATCCTAGACTTTGAAAATTACCATCTTCATGCCGTCTTTTTTTCTAGCTTAAAAGCACCATTCCGGACAACTTTCGCCTAATGGACTTTCTTCCGAAAATTCTCCTTTTCGCCAGAATTTGCGAAAAGACATAATCCGGACAGCAAACTTTGGACACGTTTTCTGAACAACTCCGCAATCTAAAGTATGACTTCCATAGAGCCAAATCGAAGAGAAAATCGTGCTCTTCGATTTTGGCATTATGGAGTTTTAGCTAGAAGCGCACCAATTGAGAGTTATGGGCTGTGGAAACTCAGGGTGTTATTTGAAAAACTGAAAATATATAAAAATTGGATTTCTATTGGAGGAGGAGCCCACGGTCGGAGCAAGAGGGTGTCAGAGGCGGCGTTGGGGTGCTGGTGGGTCGAAGGTGGTGCGACGGAGGTGGAGGGGCCCACGGTGGCAGCTGGCTGCGGTTTTGGGTGGTTCTAGGGTTTTAAAAGGGGAAAGGAAGGAGGAGAGGATCGGGTGGCGGCTGTCAGAGGGGGAGGCGTGCGACGGAGGCAGAGTGGCTGGGGGCGACTCCTGGGCGGTGGTGGGAAACAGAGGGGGCCGAGCAATCATAGTTTATTTTTATTTTTATTTTTTCTCACGCGTTGCCTGAGTGGAAAAAGGAAAGGGGACACTATATATATATATTTATATATTTAAGTATTTTAATTTCCCAAAAAGTTAGATTTTTATGTGACCCCAAATTGAGCCCAACGACTATCGCCCCTAGCCAAATACCCTCATTCCGAACACAATGAAATATGTTGGGTAAGCCAATTCTATCGTTTCGATCAGTTTTCATTAAAATTTAAATATGAATTAAAATAACGTTCCAAATTGAATTCAAAGTACATTTTAATTTACCGGGGCCATATACTAACTCCAAAAGTTTCAGAAAAATAAATCTAGCTATGTTTGGATGATATGGTCATAACAAAACTAATTTCGTTGAATTTGGATACCGTTTGAAAAATGGCCATTTTCTGGTCGATCCAATTCAACTGAAATTGACAAAACACATTTTCTTTTGCCACGCTCACATATTAATTCCAAAAATTATGAAAACTGGAATCTAGCAATAATTTGACATTCCGGATCCAAGAAAAGTGGTTTCGTCAAAAACGGAGGTGATTTGCAAAAAGGCTATTTTTAAGGGCTATATATTAAATAATATATATATAAATTACATAGCGGCTATTTTAAATTTTAAACTGGACATAACTTTCAATTTATATTATGAAATCTAAATTTTTCACATTTTTTGGAAAGATATTTTTAAATAGATTCAAATATTTCTTGTTTTACTAAAATCCGATTTATTTTGAATTCTCTACATTCATTTGAAATTTAAATTCAAATTTTCAAACTACCACGCCATTTCCAGTTCGTTTTATAATTAAAATAAAATTATATGTTCTGTAACAACCCGTATTTTCAATAACCTGTTATAACATAAATCGATGCAGAATTTAATTTATAAATCTGAATCAAGGGAAACGGGCTATGCCATTGCGTTCGTCTCGGAAAAATACGCGAAATAGAGTCCGAGTTTTCGAAAATCGGAGTCCGTATGACCCGATTAAGGCCCAACGAAGTTTTCAGAAAATTTCAAAGTAAAAACAGATTTCAAATTCAAGTTTGAATTTGGAAATTAGGGTCAGATTGGGCCAGGCGGGAAAATTCCCGCCAGAGCACCCAAGTCGACAGCCCTGTCGACTTGGGAGTCGACTTGGTTGGACCCAAGTCGACAGCCCTGTCGACTTGGCTGTCGACTTGGCTCAGCCGGGCAGTTTTGCCTGGTGCACCATCTTGGAGTTGTGTTGAGTTTGGGGGCCAGATTCGGTTTTGAGGGCTGAGATTGGAACTAGGGTTTAATCCTAAGGCTAGAACTAATCCTAATCTCTATAAATAAGACCCTAACCTAAGCCTAAATCATCATTATTCATTCATGCAACTAAACTATGGCAAAATCATTTCTCTCATGGCCTCCACTCTCTTCATAAAATTCCTAAATAAATTTCTATGAGAGATTTTCCATGCATACAAGTGTTTTCAAGCTTGTATGAGCATCATTAGCTTGCATTCAAGTCAAGTTTCCATATTTACATCATAAAGCAAGGGTTTTGATCATTTTTGCTCAAGGGTTTTTCTATTGGAGCTTGCATTTTGGGTTTATTTGATTGCATAAGGGCTTTGTCTCAATCTAGATATTTTTGTGTGTCTTCATAAGCATTGTAAGCCCTTTTCTACTTTCATATTTAAACTCTAAAGTTAAATGAATGATGCAAGTTTGGTTGATCATTATGATATGCAAGTTTACCATGATATGCAAGTTCATCATGTTATGTTATGCAAGTATGCCATGTTATGATATGCAAGTTTACCATGTTATGCTATGCAAGTTTGCCATGTTATGATATGCAAGTTTACCATGTTATGCTATTCGAGTTTGCCATGTTATGATATGCAAGTTTACCATGTTATGCTATGCAAGTTTGCCATGTTGTGATATGCAAGTTTATCATGTTATGTTATGCAAGTTTGCCATGTTATGATATGCAAGTTTATCATGTTATGTTATGCAAGTTTGCTATGTTATGATATGCAAGTTTGCCATATGATATGCAAGTTATGTTATGCAAGTTTGGGTTGATCATTTTGCTCATGTTATCATGTTATGCAAGCTTATCTTGGGTTTATGAGCATAAAGCTTCAAGCTTTATGCTAAAGGTTGCATTTTGGCAACATGTAAGTTATCATATCCCTTATGATAACTTGCATGTGAGGCTAAATGCGAATTTATGGCAACTTCTACATGTCATTTATCACCATGTATCACTTATATGCTAAGTTTGGTTTTATGCATACTTTTGAGGCCTAATGATGCAATATGCAAGTATATGGACATATGTACATTTCATATGCCACCATGTTAAACTTGTGGCTTCAACACCTTTATGTCATGATTATGCCAAGTTCCCTCTTTCTATCCTTTATGCGCTATTGCGATATGTAAGCGATGGGATTGCGTTTGGGGTTGGGTAAACTTAAAAGACATAAAAACATAAGATTGGGAATTTACCTATTAAGTTAGGTCTACCCATTGGGAATTTACCTATTAAGTTAGGTCTACCCAAATGCTTGAAAACTTGTAATATGTTTTGGAAACATAATGGACATGACACTTAGAAAATATAAGTGTAACCAACTCGAGGTTGGGTTGAGTTTGTAGCGTAAACCTACCCGGAACCGACCGGCTTAACTAGTTGCTACAAACAATAGGACCCAATGTGAGAAGTTGGTCATGTTGTACCTTGAACCCGAGGTTAGACCAAGTTGTGGTGTAAAGCTACCCGGAACCGACCGGCTTAACTAGTAACCGCAACAAAGTCTAATGTGAGAGGTTAAGGAACATTAATTAATTAATGCCTCATGATTAGGGTTAAGTCATGGTCCACTTAATACTTAACCAATTTGGGCTTGGTAGATTAATCAGGGTTAAGTCGTGAACTCATCGTTACACTTAACCAAGTTAATCCATGATTAGCAAGAGGGTTAAACCGTACTTAACCCACTAGAAAATCCTAGCAATGGGGGTCCACTCCAGCAGTAATCCCAAGTTTGTATCATTATGACCCTAGGGACTAGGCTAGGGTGGGGGCACGATTACTGGACTTGAGGTAAGTGACCAAAAACGACGGCAGAGTGGTACGCCGGTGTAGTTCCGGGCGGACTATGGTCGTGCACATAGTCCGAAGCCGGGGAAAACATGCACGGGTACCAGTAGATCGAGACTGTGCACTTATGTTTATGGTGTCCAGGGGTTGACACCCTAGGGCTTGATACACCCGACGGGAGACCCGGCACAGTCTGACTACAATTATGTTTGGGCCGCATTGACACCAACACGTGACAAGTTAGGCTTATAGGGAGCCGATCGACTAGACCGTTTGGTTGGACCGCGTATTAGGGTCACTTCATGTTATTGGGCCAAAGCTTGGGCCAAGGGATCAATACTTGTTTATTCAAGTCATGTTAGTTTGCTAGTACACCTGTGGTGCAAAAACCTTAAACCTGATTATGCGATGACACCTTTATCTACCTTGTTAGTTAATCATCATGCTAGTATGTTGTTATCCTTATGTTCATCCCTGCTTCTTATGCCAGTTAACTTTATCAGTTTACATTGATTGTAGTAGGGCTTACTCGGTCTTTTTGACTGACCTGTTTTTCTTTCGCCTCTTTTCTTCCGTCCCCCCCCCCCCCCCCCCCCAGGTTCTCAGGGTGGGAATATTGGAGCTTAGCTTGGATTTCTGATCGCTTGCTTATGGGATTTTAGCTCATGTACGGTCTTGACATGAAGCTAGCTATGGTTATCACTTATTTTGGGGATAGTACTTATGTATTTCAGTTTTTCAGTGATGTTGTTTTTATCTAGACTTGTGTATTTGGAAAGTTGACATTATGTTGTATCAGACTTGTTTTGAAATAGTCCGCTGTTTTACTTATCTTCTTTACTCTGTTTACATATATACATATGTTCTTGTTCTGCCTTGATATATCATTATGCATGTTTACCCGGTACAAACGCCCCTCCAAAGTCAGAGTGCTTGCAAGAGCCACCCTGGCGGAGGTGGGGTGTTACATGTTCTAATTTTGTTTTAAATAAATTTTTAGTCCTTATCATCTAAAATAAATGATTGTACATATTCAGAATCCATTAAAATAGCTAAAATAAATTTTTTTAATTGGTTCTGAAAATCCAGGTTGTTACAATAGGTCTAGCGAAGCTGTCCTTTATACATATAGTAAAGGATAATTCTATTCATATACCAACAATATCTTAACATACACCATAAAGTAAAATAAACTATCATACATCAAAACACACTTTGCATGCACCATCCCTTTTACAATATTAGCCTTGTTTTATTCCTCATCATCTTCCTTCTTTAAAACATATTTCTTATTTACAGTAAATAAGAAATTTATAGCACTAAAAAAAAATTAGGTTTGTAAAATGAATTTCAATTTTTTAAATATATGGTAACCAATTTATTATGCTACAAAAAATTCTTCATTTCAGCAAAAAAAACCTACTTCTAAATTAAATGATTTTAGATTTGAGCACATTCTTGCAGAAGTTCCAGTAATTCTAATTTTAGATATCCTATTTAAGAACACATTAAATTATTCAATTTTTTCTTACATAAATCTGGTCAATAATTAATTGCAATATTTTAGTTTAATGGGTTAAAATTAAAAAGTAATAATGCAATAAATAAGAAGGGTAATTTAGTAATATATATTTTTAGCAAAATAGCGGTGTATGTTAGGTAAATTTCGGTGTATGAATATAATTTGCCTATAGTAAATCCACGATTGCCTAATAGTAGCACTATTTGATTATTTGCACTTAGATTTTATTCATGACCCAGTAGTAGTTTCTTAAACCCCAAAGAAGGATTGGCATAGTTACTTAAAATGAGTCGGGGTTTGAAACTAGAGATTCTAGATATAGGAGATGCTTGGGGGCATTTCCGGGTATGGGTTGGTTTTGAACCATGCAAATAGTTATCTCCGATTTCGGCAATAGTGGCAGAGTTTGACTGAGATGCTTACATTCTAAGATTCTCGAGATAGGATTTTAAGGATGGATTGGTTAGCCATATAAGGCTATTGTTACTGCAAGAAGTGAGTTTTGTTGGGCTAGGATATGTAATGGACTGACTCTTAAGATTCCTTTTGACATAAAAGGTCAATCATGTTGAATTTCCTATTTCTCTTAGTGCATCTTTAGTTAATACCGATCCAATTCTCATTGTGTTAGATTTTCTAAATATTAGAAAAGTTTAAGGGGATACCTACTAGAAGAGAGATTTATTTTTGGATTTATATTTATGTGAATGCTAAACTTGTAGCAAAACTTGTAAATCACATGGCGTTATGGGAAAAAGAAAGAACTTAGTTTTTTGCCAATGGCTAGGAGCTTTTCTAGGTATAAAATGATGCTTATAGAATTACTAGGTATGGACTGATTTGGAGCTATGACAGGTAAGCTATATGATGAGTTGTCTTAGATTTTGAGAGGAGGATGGTTACTTAGGGGTATGTACAGTAGACGCACCCTATTGTTGACTATGAAGAATCAGTAGGAATGGATTATTTTACTTCTTAGGCCAATCTTTTGGTAGATTGAGTTTGTTACCTATGATGGGAGCTTTCCACATGTGTTTGGAGGAAATCATTGGATTTCATCCATAACGGATTGGTTTCAGGAGAATAAAGTAACTTTTGGAAAAGTATTAGTAAGAGTAAACATTCTTGGTGGGAGGCATCACTCTCCTTCGCTATAAAGACAGATAATTCCTTTGGCTTGGAAGTAATCATAAGTAAAAGAATTTGGTAGAACTATTACTCTTTGTCTCATGTAGATGATCCTTCTTTAGTATTATTTAGTGCAAGTCAGATATTCCCATAGCAAGATTCCTTTGCTAGCGATTTCCACCAAATTTTGAGTAGTGGAAGGGTTTAGAGACATAATTTCTTGTAGAATATCCGATGGATTTTATTTTAGGATGGCTTGTGCCTAGGACTAACTATTGACTTGTATGGTAGGGCGTTTGGTGAGGTCTTGGAGTAGGTGGCAAGGATTTATGTATATGGCATGTTAGTTTGACCAAGGATAACAAGGAATAAATTAGGTGTTTAGTCAAGGAATTCAGTACCTTATAAGCACATAGACCCAAAACCAAGTTCTTTTATTATTGCTTTGGAAGATAAGGATTTTTCTTAGATTAGTAGGTCATTATCGAAGAGTTATTTAAAGTATTTCCAAGACACAGATCTTCTTGACCTATCTCACCGAGGGAAGTTTAGCTTTTATGGAGAAAAAAATGAGAAACTACTTTTTATAAAAATGGTTAATGCTTTATTGTTAGTTTTACCTAGTTACATTGGTAAGAGGATCCATGATAGTAGTTACCTTTGGAATAACTAACAACAGTTTTTAAATTTGTCATGGGGACCATTACCTATTATAAAGGAAGTTTGACATTTTAATGACCACGAATTGTTGGTTTTTTGTACTCTACAAGGAATTAGAACTTAAAACTTGGAAGATAATTGAGTTTGAGTGTTTGATGATTTTTGGGATCTCTGTGTAAAAGTAAGAATGTAGTTGACATTAAGTTCTTGGCTTTTGGGAATAAGAGTTCATGTAACCTCTATGGAATACCGTGTAGTACAGTAAAATATCCTAGAACCTTAAAGGATTTAACTCGAAAGTATGTCTTAACATTTTTGATAGAAATTCACCATTATTTATGCTTTATGGTTGAGGGTTTAGTGTTCATGAAGGACATGCCATTTGGACATGAAACAAGGATCCTAGAAATTTCTTTTGAAGAAAGATGACTTATTGGGAAAAATTGAAATGAATATGTAGAATAAATCTTTATATGACTACGAAATTGAAGGAAGCAATAAGTTTGGCTAGTGGATAAATGATTAAAAGGACATAAAGGTCTCAAACAGATTAAGGACAAGATGAAAAACTTATGCTCCAGGAAAAGAAATTTGAAGCAGGGAAATTCATTAGAGAGAAGGAAACTTATAGAACCACTTTGAATATAAACCCCACATATATATACGTGGTTTCAGAAATAGTTTTTTTAAAGGCTAATATATTTTGATATTAAATGTGTATTTTTGGGGAATTCATAAAAGTAACTATGTATATATTTCAAAAAAGAAACTTTTGTGACTTTATGAATAATAAATTATCTAAATAAAAGAATTTCAAATAAGGTTTTGAGAAGAAATGAATGAATCTTATAAAACATGCATATATAGAAAGTTTGAAGAAGAAAGTACATCCTTATGGGGTTGGACAAAATAAGTGGAACAAATAGAGGAATACAAGGCAGTAAAGGTAAAGACTAAAATTTGGATTATGGATATGGTAAAAATTACTCTACTTGGAAGGTAGAGCAGGCTCTAGAATTTTAAAACCAAGTCATGACAACGACTTTGCTATGTTAAGCTACTTTAAAGTGGTTTCAAAAAGGGGAGAAAGCATAAAACTTTGGAAATGAGTAGATTAACTCGCTTGAAAGATTTCTTCCTAGAATATTTAGCATGGGTAAGATGCAATAGATCTCCAGTGAATTTGATTAGAATGACTCAGCAGTTATAAGAGAAACCATTTGGTTTGGAAGTTTGGAGAAAAAATATGAGTTACCATTGAAGTCATCATGAGGTGGGACATTAATAAATTCAGTAATAAAATCTTTTATTCATAGGAAGAAATTTTAGTCATAGCAACTTAGATGCCTTTACCCATGTTATTTGGCAAACATTCTTTAGATGTTCTATCATTAGCTTCTTCCTTTGATTAGGGTATTTCTTATAAATATCATTAGGAACGGTAGATCTTAGGATTATGTCTAATGATGTAGGATTGATTGTAAACATGTTACTAGAACATATTACATTTGATGTACACAAGTGAATGCAAGTATCTACATTGGATGCAGTGACTGCATACACACACACTATGCACTATTAATTATCGGCAAATAGGACACTAAACATATGCATATGGATGTGTGTGAGTTTTACTTTATTTTCATATGTGTAATAAATGGATGTTATCACTTGTTGCATATGGATAATGGCTAAAGCACGCATATAGAACTATCTATTATCATTAGGATTCTTGCATACATTTGGATGCATTGCGGAAACATAATTGCATAATGGGAGGTCAACTAAATCAGTAGACAACCTAACCTTTTGCATTAGTTAGGCTCATACACACTACACTATTGCATGATTACATAAATTGCATTGGAAAACTTAAGGATAATAGGTGCTAATGGATTGTGTTTGAGTGGATGGTAGTAAATGTTTGGATGAAAATACTTATATCATTCCTCTGACCTTTGAGATTTCAAAGGAGAAATCCTTTATAATGGGAGAAAGCAACAATCTAAAATTTAAGAATAATTAACTAGTAGTTTGAATATTTAAAAGATAATGTCATGAAAATATAATGTTATAAGTCAGTAGAAATGTTCATAGTACCGCTATAAAAGAATAGATAAAAACTAACATTATAAACATAACACTGTAAGCTAACAAAAAGTATTAAATCACAAATGTTAACACATGCATTGGAATTTGAAAAGTAATGCACATAATAAAACAGCAATAAAATGGGAATTAATGGAAATTATTAGAGGTTTAATAATATTAATAGTAAAGGAACAGTTATGAATTTAATAAAAAGAAATTAACTATAAATTTTTCCTTTTTTAGAGGACAAATTATTGTCCTGATGTTTCCGAAAATTTTCAATAAAACCCTCTCGTAGGAGTATTTTAACAATGTTCCCCCATCGTCTCACTGGCCGACCTTGGCCCCTGTAATTTTGGGGTCATATCTAGTATTCAGAGTTTGCCTCGATTTGGTACCGCTCTCGCGGCCCGCACTGAAACAAGCAACCGGGCGAATTGTATGCGCCAATTGCCATTTAACTAATAAGCCTGTGGATATTGAAGTTCCGCAAGCTGTACTTCCTGATACTGTATTTGAAGCAGTTGTTCGAATTCTTTTAGATCAAGCGTCCGATAAACTTAGATTTTGTCTCTGTGTTTTCACGTCGAGAATTCATATAAAGAAGTTAAAAAGGAAAATTTTCATGGATTATAGAATTTAATTGCGAGACTTGCACCATATTGTATCTATGGCAATTTTCTGATCAATTTAAGCTTATGGTTTGTAGAAAATGGAGTCAGAACGAAGGAATTATGGCGATTTGAAAATCAAAAAAGGGAAAAAATATGTGTGTCGACACACCTCTTGAGTGTGTTGACACATGTGTCGATGCACTTGGTAGGTGTGCCGACACACCAAAGAACCTGGTCGATAATTCATCCAAATATTTTAGTATGACATTATTTTTATTAATAAGGGGACGCGACACACACAAATTGGTCAAATTTTGAAATGTTGAGCTCTGATTGGTCAGCGTACGTGGTTGGCTTACATTTAATATGACAAATCCAACGACTTGAGATCCCTAGTCTAATCTATAAATAAACCTCTATACCACCTTCATTCCTTACAACACAGTCTCTTTCCCGCCAAGACCGAGTCTTTTATTTTAAAGACGGTCCTAACCGAAGTTAATTATAGAGGAAAGAATTTATAAAATAAATATTATTTTATACACACATATTTATACGCTTTTTAAGGAAGGGATCTATAGAAGACATAGAGGAATGCTTTAACCATGGTAAGTTTTATAATTATTTAGATTTTTAGTATTTTAAAGTAAAAAGGAATTAGAATAATTGTAGAGTTTCTTTAGTTTTTATTTATAGTTTTGCTTGTTTTTTGTAAGTTGTAGATTTTCTGCAAATTTCTTTTTGTAAATTATTTCTATAGTTGCTTAGTCATTTTCTTTTAGTTTTATTTAGTTCAAATTTAAATACTATAAGATATCTTCTTAGTCTACTTTTCCCATTTCTGCGTCTGGTTTTGAAATTTTTATATTTATTTGGCTATGCCCGAAACATGCTTGGAACTTTAAATATTCGCAAAATACGACTGGCTTATATGACTTATTTTGGTGCTGATTTATGCGATTGATTTGATTCTATGATTAATTATAATTATTTTTATTTTGCGCATGTTAGGAAAATATAATTAAAATGAAATTGTGCAAAACAAGATTAATGAATTGGGGCAAAACATACATATAATGAAGATGAAGTACAGAACTTTAATAAAAAGGGAGGTGGACTCAAATAGTAAACTTGATCAGATTTGCGATATAATTATAACACAGGTAATTATTAAAAAGAGACTGAACATATTTTCATATTTTATGATAGATTGTTTAGACATATAAAGAATCATAATGACTAAATTTGGCCTAGATGCAGATATAATTGTAACATGAGGTTATAAATGAATGAAGAAATAACTTATTATTAAAATGAACTTAAACCTGAAGTTAAGTTAATAAGCATAATCATAGGGTTCTATGGTAGCCTGGTAAATAGGCATGATTCTTTGGAGTTCTATGGTTTTGCGGTGGCCTAGTAAATATGCATGATTCCCTGGTTCTATGGTGGCCTCGTAGACATGCATAATTCTATGGCTACAAGGGTCCAAATCAAAGGGGATTTAGGTAAAAGTCATTTGTTGGGGATTCAATGAGACGACCCCAAACCCCGTACTGACGGTGGCAGGGGTAATCCTTGGAATATAACACAGAAACAGATAATAGCAGAACAGAATTAAATAAATACATCAGATAATGCACAATAGAATATACTGGATAAACGTAATCATCAGAGTTACATAGTATACAGGATCATACTTAGTACAAATACAGTTCAGTTATACATATATGTCAACAGCGGAAAACAAACATAATGTACAATAGGAGCTGAACATCATAAAAAGAGATAAATGATAGAATCCATCTTCAGCTCCAGCTATCCAGAGAAAGCCAGCTAAAACTTGAATACAAGGCTGCCCGTGTAGAAAAAGGGGCACCCGAGTTTGAAAGTGAAACAAACTACGAGTCAGTCATGGGACTGGTATGAGAAATCTACTCAACACATTTATAATATGGCTAATCACAGGACCACGCCACTTTCGTGGAACGGGTTTACTCCATCGGATCGCCAGTGCTTTAAAACAAATAATTCTTTTAAACATCGCAATGCTTTTTATAAAAATGAAGCCATTATAAGACTCAGTTCCCATCACATAATGCAACGCAAACCGGAGGATAGAGTTTTACCTTATAATGGCCAAAATATGATTGATATGAATAAAACAAAAGCATTTGATATTATTACTAGTGTTTATATGTTTCAAAAACAATTTCAAATCATAACTATCAATCATAGACGACATTAATGCCCCATGCCACTATGTCACCATATATAGGTATACAATCAAAACCGCACAGTCGCGTATTTGGAAATTAGATTTCCGTCATGAACCAAGGCAAAAGATAGTCCGTACCGACTTCGAGACTCTCTAGCCCGAGCCTCCGGAACAGCCGCAACTGCCCCTTGGAGTGACAGGGCCAATCCACACGGAGTGGGTTATAGTGCCTGAACCATACGTTTCCCCGCCCTTTGGGGTGTAAATGAGCCAACAAATGACTCCACCGGTCCCGGATCGACCGATACAACTGAGGCGCCTCGCAACAACAACAACCACATAAGTCAATCTCGTCAGGGCGTGTAAAACCACTGACGCCACTTCTAGCTAGAAAGAAACACATGTCCTCCCTGAGGTCCTCTCCTGTTTCTGGTTCATACCGGGGTGTGAGGCTCGGGATTTCACGTTATACACAAAGCTATGCCACACAGGCGGTGCTTTGATCATCACCACAAGACTTTGCTTTTCAATAGAAGCCCTGATCACTGCATCTTAGCATGCCACACAGGCAATTCACACCGTGCAACTGATGGCTATCAATTACACAGAATAAATTCCAATGTCAGACACACTGTCCATTGGCAAGTCCGTTCTGGGTCTGAACGAAACCGGAGGCACTATATACCTCGCAAACCCATCGATCACCACGTACGTCGGGACGATCACCACTCATTATCCATATTTCGGGATGCCTCCCAATCCGGGCCTCGGTTACCATCCAAACGAGGTGAAGATCTCCGGTCTTCGACCACCGTCTTCATCTTCGATTTCTTATCGTCGATTCAGTTATTCAGAATGTGATAAACCCGGTCTTTCTGAGCAACTCGTGTATATAATAAATAAGTGCTACACAAACACTACTACGCATCATTTCAATTCATTAGTCACTAACCGTCAATCAGTAAGAGAACGATTTCCCAAATATTAACCCCGAAGGCCGAAACCAACATCAGATCAAAATCCAGGAAACCATTCGACTTAGCTAACCTTCAATTAATTTCTAAATCACACATCCATATCGTTTATAATATTTTATAACGATTTATCGCTATTTTTATTTATTTTAAAATAGCCAATTTATTCAAACGACGCTTCGGGCCATAATGCGGCCGTGGCGCTGTTTTTCTTCAGATTTGATTTGCACATATCTGAAAATCTAACTGTTGGATCTTCAAAAAATTTACATCATTAGAAAGATCTTATCAAAACGAATCCAACAGTTCCAGTTTCGGGAAATTCCGACGGTCGGATCTCCCGGTATAATCGTTTGAAGTTTCAATTTCAAAATACGAACTACAGTGTCGTTATTCGATTAAATATAATTATATTTATATATATATATATATATGTATATAAATATAACCGATTCTGGCGCTGTGTTTTTTCAGATTTGAATTAAACATTCTAGACAATCCAACCGTTGGATTTTTACAAAGTTGGTGCCGTTGGAAAGATATTTCCATAGCGAACCCAACGGTTGCGGTTTCAGGAAAATCTGATGGTCGGATCTCCCGCACTAATCGTTTGAAATCACGGTTTCAAAATACGAACTGCAGCTTCGTTATTATATATATATATATCGATTCTTCGATTTCAAAACTATATGAATTTCATACATTTGATAAAAATGATATTTTTATCTAACTGTCTTCTATTTCAACACTTCACTATTTTTAACAATTCATGTATATAATAAAAATGTGATTTTTATTGTAAAAACAATTTATTTCACAACTCGACTAATTTATATAGTTAATATAGGTGATCAAAATAGGATTTTTATTATAAAACAATTTATTTCAAAATATGAATACCATTCAACACATGAATTTCAATTCAACGAATGAATTTCGATTCAACACATGAAGGTTTTCTATAGTTTATATATATAGACAAAAAGGTGATTTTTATATTTAAAACACGAATACCATTCAACACATGAATTTCTATCCAACGAATGAATATCAATTCAACACATGAAGGTTTTCTATAGTTTATATATATATAGATAAAAAGGTGATTTTTATATTTAAAACATGAATACCATTCAACACATGAATTTCTATCCAACGAATGAATATCGATTCAACACATGAAGGTTTTCTATAGTTTATATATATATATAGATAAAAAGGTGATTGTTATATTTAAAACACGAATACCATTCAACACATGAATTTCTATCCAACGAATGAATATCGATTCAACACATGAAGGTTTTCTATAGTTTTTATATATATATAGATAAAAAGGTGATTGTTATATTTAAAACACGAATACCTTTCAACACATGAATATGATTCAACGAATGAATATCGATTCAACACATGAAGGTTTTCTATAGTTTTTTTATATATATATATTTATAGAGAGAGAGAGAGATAAAAAGGTGATTGTTATATTTAAAACACGAATACCTTTCAACACATGAATATGATTCAACGAATGAATTTCTATTCAACACATGAAGGTTTTCTATTCAACAGACGAATATAGTTTCAACACAGGAAAATAATTCTAACACTTGAATATTATTCAAAATTTCGGCAGCAAAACGGCAGGGTAGTTAAAACCGGGACCGTCCCTAGTACGGCTCCTCGCTCTACCTTAAAGCCTCGCAGCTTTTGACAATGGGGAATCATGCATCTAGTTCGCACGCAGGCGGCATGTATATTTTTTTCATTTCCACAAACTAATCCTATGTGGTTTCAACCAAATATTTCTCAACCACAAGCGGGTATTTTTCAACCACAATCAATCAATTTCAACCACAAACAATTCCAATCAACCATTCGTAATCAACAAATTTTCATGCCAATCACAACCAATAAATATCGTCCATGGTTTGTGGACGAGGGGCGTACATATATATATATATATTTATATATAGAATTTCACTTCTATTTCAACACATATATAATTTTTACAATGCATATACAAGTTATACATCGAACATACAACTTATACAACGCTTATACAAGAGGTGTACAACGCTTATATAACTCATACATCGACTATATAATTTATACATCGTCGTTTTCCATATCGTTTATAAATTAGAAATCTCACATTGGGTTCCACTCCACCAAAAATAGCAGAAGGCTCAGAAAAATATGCGGTCTCTTCTAAAATGTAGAAGACGTCTACATGGTCACGATGTTTCCTGTTTCATCGAATTTCGTCAAGAAACGAAAAAGATACGATTTTTCAAAGTTTGCAACGGTTTAAAGGTGTTAAAACAGTTTAAATTAAACAAAGTCGTTACCTCTATTCGATGTTCAAAACTAGGTTTAAGGTTTTCGTCGAATTCGTGAAGTTGCAGCTCGATCGGAGGATACAGCATCGAAGAGGGAGGAACAGGCTTCTCGGCGATGGGGGTCTTGGCCAGTTCGACGGTCCTAGGTGGCGGCGGCGGAGCAAAGAACGGCGAATGTATGGAGGGGCGGATCTCGATGGATACGCGATGGTGGGGGTCGAGGCTGCTATGGATTTGAAGAGCTCGGGGAGATCTTCAAAAAGTTGCAAAGGGTCGGGGGTCAACGAGGTGTGTGGCGGCCGGAAATTGATCGGGAAGTTCTGAACTGGTTTCCGCCGACGATCGTATACGAAAGAGAGAGAGCGCGTTTTTTTTTATTTTTTAATTTAATGAATGGAATTTTTCTATTGGTCGATATATATATTTATTCAGAAATTGGGGTTTTCTTAAACGAACTTGAAATCAAACCCAACGACTGTCGCCCCTAACGTTTTACCCCCATTCCGAACACAATGGGATATGTTTTGTAGGCCCATTCGACTGTTTCAGTCAGTTTTCCTTCAATTTAAAATATAAAACATTTAATATTTAATTTGAACGTACATTTCAATTTGCCAGGGCCACAAACTGATTCGAAAAATTCCAGAAAAATAAATCTGGCTATGTTTTGATGATACGGTCCCAACAAAACTAGTTTCATCGAATTCTGAGACCGTTTGCAAAAAGGCCCATTTCTAGTCGATCCAATTTAACTGTAATTGACCAAAACACGTTTTCCTTTGCCACGCCAATATACTAGCTTCAAAAATTATGAAATTTGAAACCTAGTAATAACTTCACATCCCAGATCCAACAAAAGTGGTATCGTCGAATTCCGAGGTCGTTTGCAAAATGGCCAATTTCACGGGCTATATAAATTCCATAGCGACCTTTCTGAAAATTCATTTGGCCATAACTTTTGCTTTCCGCTATGAAACTTCGATTTTTCAGATTCGTTAGAAAGGTATTCACTAACAGATTTAAATATATTTGGTTTCACTCAAATCCGTTTTGTTTTGCACCCGGTACAGTCAGTCAAAGTTTGAATTCAAATTTTGAAACTGTCGTGCCATTTCAGGCCTTGTTTATAATTAGAATTAATTATATTCGTTTTCAAACGTCGATTCAAACTCAGTTTTCATTACTACTATTTAAAATATTTATTTTAAATATTTAAAATCCACTATTTTAGCCAATTTAAATTTTTTAAATTAGTTCATATTTTCCGGGTCGTTACATCCATATAAGCAGCATTCCCTTATCACTAATGGTCTCGCATGATGGAGGTGGCTTGGGCACGCTTACACCGACCTAGGTAATATATGGTCCAAATGGAGGTGGGTGCGGGTCCGTTCCGACAGTGTATGAGCATGCGGTAACGCTGGCATGGGAAAGTAAGACGTTGCAATTCTTGTGGTGATGAATGTGCCTTCACTGATGGATCAGACCTGATAAGTCTGAGATCCATAGTGGCATAGGTCACTATAAACTATGGTTTATTTACAGCCAATCAATAGGTTTTACTAGGAAATTATCCTAATTATGATTATCATGTCCAAAAATAGTGAAAGCACAAACATTCAAGAAACCGGTTGAATTATAAAAACAAACGAATGATCTATACACATACAGTTTTGTATATTCTTTATATGTTATTCCAGCATGTTCACCTTTATAACTGTGCACGAACACTTATCCTATATGACACTAGAACTATTATCCCGTCTATTTCTCTTTATTATTAATCGTTCTAGTGATTATACATCTCGCGAGACTTTATGTAAGATCCACTCCTCTTTCTTCCTTTTTCTTTCCACTTGTAGGTGTATAGGGTAGTGATTAACTAAATATTAGCAACTTTGGAAGACTTAAGCCAAGGACCCTATTTTCTTCTCTTTCATAATAACTTAAATGTTGTAGTCTGGATTTGAAATTGAGAGGGAAATTATTTATTTTTATACTTTGACTGAAGCTAAGATTATTTGAGACATATGACTTGTATAAAACTTATCTTAGGTAAATTATTATTTTGTAATTACATGTTAAATTAAAACAAATGTCTCGAATGTTTTAGTTTTAGATCTTATGAATCTTAGTCTTCGTGAATTTGTCTCTTTATACCTACAATGCTTTATATTCCTTAGTATGGCCTTAATTGGGAATACCAAGAGGTGCGGGATGTTTCAATGAATCTATGTCAATCCATGCCTTATAGGTTGGCACCGGTCCAAAAAGACTTGAAGCAGGGTTGTGCAACTCATGATGTAGGGTATTATACATCTCTACATTACTTCGATTAAGTTTTCTTTCAATAGGATAAGTATTGCGCAAGTCACGAATGGAACTACATCCAATTTGAATGATTTTGGATAACCCAGTTGTAATGTCCCCCCTTTTTGACCGCTTCAAATCGGATTTTAAACCAACTTAAAATGTTCAAATCGACAGACCGTTATTTAGCTTGTAGAGTTTAGAAAAATAGAATCAACACACGAAACACAAAATGAATAAATAACACAATATTTGAACAGCGAAATAAAACTTTTATTTATTAATCGGAATTTTTGATACAAAAATTTTCGATACAGTGGAGGATAATATACAGTTTGAATACAAAAGAAATATGTACTATTTTAAAAATCTTCAAAGTACGCGTCTCCTGGAATCCCCAGCTTCACCAGTCTTTGAATCCTAAGTTTTAATCTTTCAGTATGTAATGCTCATGCCTGACCAGAGCATTTCATGCAAAACATAAAACACTCGAGTCAGGATTAATCATTTGTTCAAGTAAATTAATTTCAATAGAAACTAAAATATAATAGTTAATCCTCATATCAGTCGTATGCCAAATATAGTGTAGTGTCTGTGCTATATTGGTTTTATTTAAAGGGCAAACGGTCACGGAAGCCAGAATTTATACACACGTGCACACGCCCTAGCATCACGGACCACAAATAACACAGACAATGGAGTCACTGCGTGAACAACAGGTGACTTGGCCATGATTAAGGAAACTAGCCAAACTGTATAAGTCGGGTGGAAATAAACAGGGGTTCTAACTCAAGGAACACACATTCAGGGTGAAACATGGTATATGACTTGCTGAATACTTCATGCATTACCATTTGTACTAAACCACTTAACTTACCCATATGTATACCGTTAAATTTTAAATCTGGGTAAAAATGAAACATATAAACCATTTAACTCCAAGCAGGTCAAATTATTATAACAAAAATAAAAGAAAAGGGCTACAGAGTTAAGTAAGAAGGAGGTGCACATAAGTAGTGCAATAACAAAAAACAACGCGGTAGCAGCAACACGGAAACCGTTTTGATATGCGTGAGTGTTGATGGTTCAGACTAGTGATAGGTACATGGCATATCTATATGCAAAGCCATAGTCTCAGCAGTGCACATATTTCCCAAGTCAGGCCATGGAAGCAAGTTCGGATAAAAATATCCAATATACAGCAGTACTTAGATGGAGCAGCTACAAGTGTGTACATAACACTCAACAATGGGCAAAACCATGTGAAAATCCAAAGCCAAGTTCTAGTAAACACAACAACAAAAGAATGCGTGAATACAGGTAAAAGTGAAGCCTTACACGTGTAACCAACAAGTTTCAACATGAGACTTGAAGTGGGGCAAATCAAATTGCATGCAACAGTAGCCATTATTTAAGCAAATAGGGAGAAAGCAATTAAAAAGCACATGGGTGGACAAATGTGCACTAATGGTCAAGGTCGAGATAGAATTATTCAAGTTCAAGTGCATACACACCAATGCATACGGGAATATACATTTGCATGTATAGCTGCAGCAGAAAAGATAAAGAACCAAGGGATGCTTCATGTTCAACATGGTTTAAGTTCACTCGGCAAGACAGCATAAACAATAATGGTACTCTTGTGTGTTTTCAGCAATATCTCAAACCTATGCATTCCAAAGTTAAGTTTGGCAAGTGATTTGTACAAATCAAAGTTTTTCTTAAAATTCACAGAACAAAAGCAAGGGGACAATTTCCTCAACACCTTTTATTCCTTGGCAAAGTCATATTCGAAGTTTAAAATCTTTCCAGAAATACCAGTTTTTACACAGTGTTTAATTTGGCAAATATTCATTTTAACATTCAAAGCAATAAATTCAAATGCATTTTAGGCTAAAAGAACATCATATGATTTGTTTTCAAAAATTCCATTAATCATTCACGACAACATTTAATTTACGTAAGCATCCTTTAGTTGAAGAACCAATTTATTTGTTTCTAGAAATGCCAAGAAAATCCCACATGTATTTTGGTTATATCAAATTCAGTTGGCAATTTCACATTCACATATTTGAATTTGTTTCCAAACATGAGCAAGTTATTTTGGCATGGTGAGTGACCCAAACAAAGTGAAGCACTTCAGTATGAAATACACAATTTCCTGCATATATACACACACACATGCGAGTACATGTACATACATAAACTGATGAATTACCAAAGCAAATCAGGTCAGGTCAGCAAGATAAATTTAAACACCAACAACATGGAAAACATCAAGTGACGATCAACCAGACAGTTTAATACCAAGGCCACACATTTTCATACTGTTTTAGTTTTCACTTGAAATTAGATTACTTGAATAATATGATCAATTATGACTGGATACTCACCATACTGATGTGTTCTCCAAATTGACGCAAACTGCGAAGGAGCTACGCCTTCCCATCGAACAGCAATTCCAAAATGATGATGGAAAGAACTCCACCCCTCGTACACTCGGTCCTGGAAGCGAGCTGAAGGAAGCTGCGATTTTATTTGGACTTTGGGAGGGTTTTGATTCAAGAAGGGAGAGAGGCTTCCAACTGGTGGCTTTGGTGGTGTGAAGGAGAAAAGGACCTATTTTGATGGCGAGATAAGGCACGACGGTTGCAGCTTATAGTGTGAGGGTTTCAAGAGGAAGAGTGGAGCAATGGATTTTTTAGAGGAGACCATTAAAATTCAGTTAGGAAAACTGATTTTGAGATTTAGGAATGACTGATTCTGCAGGAGACCATTGAAATGGAAGAGAGAAAGGATTTTCTTCGCTCAAGAATTTGGAACACGGGCATGATTTTAATAGAAGAAAGATGGGGGAGATAAGAACGACGTAACATCAACTAGTTATAGGCTAGCGAACTTTCCAAATGTAGATCGACATAGATATTTTTTGGGGAAAGTTATATTTAAGTAGGTAATATACAAGGGAGATGTTTATTTGTTTGTACCCAAAAATCTAATCCTACCACAAATTAACGCTACATTTTAATTTTTTGTATCATTGTAAATAATTTCCAATCATATGAAATTAGACGTGGTGTTACGTCTCGATGTTCTGAACCCAACAAAATTTGTTTCGTCAAATTTCGGCTCCGTTTGCATGGTGTTGTTATTTTAAATTCAATTTATTTGTCGGTTCACGTTTAAATTTGGTCTGTCACAAAAACAACTCTGTTTGGCTCCAAATTTGAAATACAGCATTGATTAATTATATGTATTCAAGTAAAATTCGTTTTTTTACAAACCGAGGTCGTTTGAAAAATTATTATTTTAAAGGACGATCTCGTATCGATATAATACTTCTAACTCCAAGAAAAATCGTAAATTACGAACTACCACAACTAATTTAAGCTTGTTTTAATTATATATATTTATACATTCAACTTCATTTCCAATATAATTTCCATATATTTAAACGAATAAAATCTCCAATTTATCTTATGTTCACAACGTTTAATTTGAAATTCAACAATTTATATTTTCAATCGAATTTCAATTCTAATTCAAATTTCCAACCAATTCAATTCAAAGATTCAACAATAAATATTTGATTTTCAACCAACCATTCTGAATTAAATATTTAATTCAATTCATACTCAAAACAGTATATTCGATTTTTACTCCAGTATCAATATAAAATTTATTATTGATCGTTAATTCTCGAATTAATTTCACATTCCAGTTATCGAAATTTCTGGGATGTTACAATCACCTCCCTTTAAAACTTTTCATCCCTGAAAAGGAGAGATCGTTTGAGTTATACCAATGTATACTTGACTTTCATATTTGTAAGAATTTTTTCCATAATTAATTTAAATTCTACAATTAAGTCATCGATCTTTTCGTTTATTTATCATATTTCGTTTACTCAAAAAATTAAATTTCCTTTCTTATAGTTAGGGATCAATTTTGATAAAATACGATTTCACTTATTTTCATGCTCTTTAAATTACAATCAATTTTCTTAGACCCTTTTTTTGTCTCAAGTTATTTTGAGATATTTCCCCATTTATCATTCTATTTAATCTTCTAAGAGATTCAAAATCATATTTTTTTTTTCAAAATAAATATCTTGTTAAATTTCAATTTCTATATAAGTTGGATTTATGCATCTCACATTATCCCAAATTTCTTTATAAACCTCATCTGTCAATGTCTACTTGTCCATCATTGCACTGTAATGGGTCTAGGCTTTGCAACCCTCAACCAAATCTTCTCACATTCAATCTATTTAATCTTTCTCAACACTCGTTGAAGAGTGTAAATATTTTCAAGTTGATAATTTATAACTTGAAAACTTGAAAATTTCCAGAAATTTGAAATCTTTTATAATTCTTATATACCAAAATTCGGTCAAAAAATATTCTTATTATCCTTCCAAAGCTATGCACTTGAAAATACTTCGAAATCCTCTTTCTTAACTTATTAAGTAAATATATTTTTATTCCAAACTATTGAGTTGAAAATACTTGATAACTCGAAATTTTACAAGTTTAATATCGTTCTCTCAGATGTTAGCCATACGCTGGCCAGACACAAGGCTAAAATTTCCAAGTACTACATATCCTTGTTTCAACTCCTAGTGAAAATATTTCAAAAATTCTCTTTAAAAATAGATACGGAGAGTACCAATGTGATGATATGTCAACTGTACATGAATTGCAGATACACAATGGTTTCGTCTGGACACCCCAGAAAACATCTGTATCCATAGGAAATCACTTCCCTGTGAATTTCGTCATGGACAGATCAACAGAAGATATTTAAGAAGCAAAAGAAAATAAGAGGTCACTGAGCATTCGTTGCCCTATCTCAGGGTCACGAAAACAAATTATCAAATAATGAAAATATATCAAGTCACGAGGACCATTTAATTCATGAAGATAAATCAAATCAAGAAGACAAATTCAGTCACAAAGACACAGTGCTGCATTAAACAGGTGGCTTACCATCACTAAGATATCTCAACATTGCATGGCTTCATTCTACCTTAAGTAACTCTAGTGGTTATATCTCTTTCACTTGTAGATATGCCATGAGGACCACATGTACACAATGGTTTTACCTGGGTCCCCCATGAAACATCTATACCCATAAGCTTTCATAGCTCTGCGGATTACGCCATCATCACGACTGTAGATCGCAGCAGACACAATGTTTACGCTTGGTTCCCCCAAGAAACATCCATCTGTCGTAGACCATTTACAGCCCTGCAAATTACGCTACATGGTCATGTTCTTCCAGGAACAGTGACAACTCATGAGTTTTACGTCCGGACAACCTACAACCACCAATAGCTCATCTCAACTAAGCTCGAAATTCAAAGGAGAAGGAAGGAACTTTCCTTATTTTGCTTTGAAAACATATAATATTGTGCACATATAGTACTTCATTTCATACTCCTCATAAATCAGAAAAATTTCTTTCCAAATCATATTTTCAAACATCTCATTCCATTATAAGATTTCATTTCAATCTATTACCTTCCCAATCCAGTAGTTTTCAAATTAACTAATTCTTATATATTTTTCCATATAAGTTTAGAAAACTCCTATAACCAATATCTAAAACTGAATATGCTCAAAATCCTATTCAAATTTCAAAATTTATCTCTGAATCAATTCAGATATCTTTCCTTTCCAAACTCAAATTTATGAATCTATTTGTTACAAACCAAATTCTCTTCATTAGTTAATTCCAACCTTGCTGATTTAAACTTTTTTGTTCCAATCTATTAACAATTATATTTCATACATCCTTGTACTAATAAACTTGAGTTCAAATTCAATTACTACTTAAATCTTTCTCTTATTTTTAGCTTTTTAAAATAGTCGACCGATTCATTTCAACTTAAAATATAAATATTTATTGACAAAGATTTTATTATTTAATAATCTATTGTTTACCTTTTCAATTCAGTAATTGGAAATCACGAATTTAATTATTCCGACCAAACATCTCTTAAGATGTACAAATTCATTATCTTGATATATTGGATTGCCATTAAACCTAACTCGATAATCAGTTCCGGATTTTGTTTCAAATATTCAAAACTATGTATACATATTTGTATATCAAACCATACTTTAGAAACCAATTTGTTTTATCCAAAACAAATAAGCAGCAAAGCTACCAAAATGGTTTTTCTCCAAAAATTTGTATTTGAAAATATTTGTATATACTAATAATATTGATTTTCAAACAACTGAAATCAATTTCAAAATATTTCGGAAACATCTAATCAAATCAACCGATCTCCTTAATTGTGGTTTAGATTGATATGCAATTTTTTCAACACTCTGTCTCCATTTCGAATACGCCGTATCTCTCCTTCAATGATTTCCTCAATTATATCAATCATTTATTTGGTTGAATGAAATATGTTCCCTTTCATCTCTTTTAGTGACTTAACACCTTAAAATTCATTATTTCTTATTCCATTTCAAGGGAATTCGCGAGGAAGACGAGAATAGACCTATACAATTTCCATTTGAAATCATCGTTTCTTTACCAATTCATAAGTTGATATCTTGAATGCAATTTGTACAATATTATTGCTTTAAATTCCCACAACCCTTCTATAAAATCATTTGCACTTCTAAAAATAGAGATTCTAATTTTTTTTTATTAATTAATTAGTTGGGATCTACAATCATCGATGATTGTCTTCTTGCTTAATCGTCTCCATGTTATTCATCGTCCTTATTTATTGTCACTTTAGAGATTTTACGATTTTAACAAATCTTCTCATACCACTATCTTTTCCTTAATTCTCTTTATATTATTTTCATTTCTTGAAAATATCACTATATATACTTAACCAAGTGGTTATACATATTATCACACATTCTTCCACATTCGTCAAACCGTGACTGTAAATTACCGAGTGAACGATTCTCTAAGTATCAACCCCGAAGGCTGAAATCAACATCAGATCAACACACAGAAAGTCATCACACTTGACTAATCTCCAGTCAGTTTCCAATTTTCTTAACTCTATTTCCTATCAAATTATTGCTTGCGAAATTGTCGTGTCCACTTTTCTTATGTTCTAGCTCTCTTTGTTCTCATCGTGTGGCTTTTTATTCTTTAGTTCTCGCCATTTTGATTTATCAAAACCCGTCAGCCTCTCACGTTCTTTTGAAAAGCATTTTCCAATTATTATATTTACTTCCTATAATTCTTATTGGAATTCATTTCCATATATTCACAAGTCTTTATTCTCCATAGAAAATACATTTTATTCATCCTGGGAAACATTTCTAAATTCGTTATTTCGATTAAAAATAGATGTTAAATAAAACATCATTATTCCCACTCAACTGTTATCACTCAATAACTTCCTTCACTTAACCAATTCTTGCTATCGAACCTTAATCATTTCTTAGTCAACAATGAAGTCAATCAGGTTGGGGTATATGTGCCTTTAAAACCTTAACTGTACAACATTATTAATTTCGAAACAAATCAATTTCACATCTTCAGATACCAACAAAACATTTATTCTCATAACTTCTGAATTTAAATTAAGAATGTACTTCTTTTACGAAAATCGTTGATTGTAACAATAATTCATGCCTTCGAAATATTTAACTTCAAAATACACTTTATTAAACAATTAATTATATTAAAATAATTTGATTAAAAATGGAAAGTAAGAAATATTCCATGAAATTCAACATAGTTAACTCCCCTGAATAACTTCCTTCCGAACAATCTCTTATTCGATAATATATTCCGAACTTTGAAGAAATCTCTTTTGATTTATATTCTGAACTTCAGAATAATGTAACCATACCGATTAACTCCATTTCCTATATTCACAATTTCATTCACAACATTTTTGCTTTTACACGTTGTTTACTTCTAAAAAAACGAATATTACTCCTTTTATAGGAATCTGGACTTGCCACATCAAGTCGACTCCATGTAAGTTCAAATCTCTTTTAAAATCTACATTCAACTTTGCTTCATGTATAACTCTCATTCACAATTCACTTCTTATTAATTAATTAACAAGTCTACAACTTATTATCGAATTCATATATTCGATCATACATTATTGGTTCGAAACCAATTATAATTTATCTTGCCAAGTTCTGAATAATTCTAATAAATTAGTAATACAATTTGACACAATCGAATTCCAATTATAACCTTTTCCTATTTTATTTCCATTAATTTATATTCTAAATATCGAAATAAAATTCATCTTTCGTCCTTGAACCGATTTCAAATTTTCCTTTTTGTTCACATTCTTGTCTGAGTTCTCATGTCCAATCAATTTCAGTTACCACTAATTACTAAAATACACAATTGAATCATTTTTACTTATCTTCCTTAGAAACCATTCGATAATGGAGTCGAGGTTCAAATCTAAGGGGACCTTATCAAAGATTAGCTCAGGCAGATCTAGATTCGAAGACTTTCTTTTTTCTTTTTCCGCTGTATTAGTTTCAAAATACTAGTTTTTCGAAATACTTGATATTTCAAAAATAATTTACTTTTCAAAATCATTTAAAATTATTTATACTTTCAAAAATGATATTTCAAAACCTTTTTATTTTCAAGATCCGTTTTTCTAATGTCGATCCTACTCATTTAAACTCGATAAGCTAAGCTTTAAATAAACCAAAGCTCTAATACTACCCGTAACGTTCTTCCTTTTTGACCGCTTCACATTGGTATTTATACCAACTTAAAACGTTCAAATCTACGGACCGTTATTTAGCTTGCAGAATTTAGAAAAACAGAATCAACGCAGAATTAACACAATATTGAATAGTAGAATAAAACTTTTATTTATTAATCAGAATTTTTGATACAAGAAATTTCTATACAATGAAAGATAAAATACAGTTTGAATACAAATGAAATATCTACTGATTTAAAAATCTTCAGAGTATGCTTCTCCTGGAATCCTCATCTTCACCAGTCTTTGAATCCTAAGCTGTAATCATCCAATTTGTATTGCTCGGGTCTGACCCGAGCGTTCCATGCAAAACATAAAACACTGAGTCACGATTAATCATTTGTTCAAGTAAATTAATTTCAAAAGAAACCGAAATATAATAGTTAATCCTCATATCATTTGTATGCTATAGTGTTGTGTCTGTGCTATATCAGTTTTATTTCACGGGCAAATGGTCGTGGAGGCCTACATATATACACACGTGTGAATGCACATACGTGTATTACCTCAGCATCCCGGACCACAAATAACAAAAACAATGGAGTCATTACATGAACAGAATGTGACATAGCCAAGATTAAGTCAACTAGCCAAACTGTATAAGCCAGGTGGAAATAAATTAGGGTTCTAACTTAAGGAACACACATTCAGGGTGAAACATGGTATATGACTTGACGAATATTTCATGCATTACCACTTGAACTAAACCATTTAACTTACCCATATGTGTATCGTTAAATTTTAAATATGGGTAAAAATGAAACATAGAAACAATTAACCCCAAGCAGGTCAAATTAGTACAACACAAATACAAGGAAAGGGCTACAAAGTAAAGTAAGAAGAAGGTGCACATAAATAGTGCAGTTGCACAAAACAGTGTAGTAGCACAATTGTAGCAGCCACACGAAAACAGTTTTAATATGCATGAGCGTTGATGGTTCAGATTAGTGATATGTACATGGCATATTTATATACAAAGCCACAGTTTTAGCAGTGCACATATTTCCCAAGTCAGGCCATAGAAGCAAGACCAAATAAAAATATCCAATATACAGTAGTACATAGATGGAACAGCTACAAGTGTGTACATAACACTCAACAATGGGCAAGACCATGTGCAAGTCCAAAGCCAAGCTCTAGTAAACAAACAACAAGAGAATGCGCGAATACAAGCAAAAGTGAAGCCTTACACGGGTAACCAGCATGTTTCAACATGGGACTTGAAGTGGGGCAAATCAAGTTACATGCAGCAGTAGCCATTATTTAATCAAACAGGGAGAAACCATTTAGAACACACATGGGTGGACAAATGCACAGTAATGTTCAAGGCCGAGATAGAATTATTCAAGTTCAAGTGCATACACACCAATGCATACGGGAATATACATTTGCATGTATAACTGCAGCAGAAAAGATAAAGAACTAAGGGATGCTTCATGTTCAAAATGGTTTAAGTTCACTCGGCAAGATAGCATAAACAATAATGGTACTCCTATGTGTTTTCAGCAACATCTCAAACCTATGCAATCCGAAGTTAAGTTTGGCAAGTGATTTGTACAATTCAAATTTTTCTTAAAATTCACAGAACAAAAACAAGGGACAATTTCTTCAGCACCTTTTATTCCTTGGCAAAGTCATATTCGAAATTTAAAATCTTTCCAGAAATACCGGTTTTTACACAGTGTTTAATTTGGAAAATATTCTTTTTAACATTTAAAGCAAGAAATTTAAATGCATTTTAGGCCGAAAGAACATCATATGATTTGTTTTAAAAAATTCCATTAATCATTCACGACAACATGTAATTCATGTAAGCATCCTTTAGTTGAAGAACCAATTTATTTGTTTCCAGAAATGCCAAATCGAACAACATTTCCAAAATGATGATGGAAAGAACTTCACCCCTCTTTCACACAGTTCTGGAAGCGAATTGAAGGAAGCTATGATTTTATTTGGACTCTGGGAGGGTTTCGATTCGATAAGGGCGAGAGGCTTCTGAACTGGTGGCTTTGCTGGTGCGAAGGAGAAAAGGACCTATTTTGATGGTTATATGAGGCACGACGGTTGCAACTTGATAGTGTTAGGGTTTTCAAGAAGAAGAGTGGAGCGACAGATTTTTTTAGAGGAGGCCATTAAATTTGAATTGAGGTAAACTGGTTTTGAGATTCAGGAATGACTGATTTGGCAGGAGGCCATTGAAATAGAAGAGAGAAAGGATTTTCTTTGCTCAAGAATTTGGAACATTGGCATGATTTTAATAGAAGCAAGATGGAGGAGATAAGAACGACGTAACATCAACTAGGTATAAGTTAGTGAAAATTTCAGATGTAGGTCGGCGTAGATATTTTATGGGGAAAGTTATATTTGGGTAGGCTATATACGAGGGAGATGTTTATTTTTTTGTACCCCAATAATCTAATCCTACCGCAAATTATCACTACATTTTATTTTTTGTATCCTCCTAAATAATCTCCAATCGCAACGAAGTTGGATGTGATGTTACGTCTCGATGTTCTGAACCCAATATAATTTGTTTGGTCAAATTCCAGCTTCGTTTGCACGATGTTGTTATTTTAAATTCAATTTATTTGTCGGTTCACGTTTAAATTTTTTCTGTTGCCAAAACAACTCTGTTTGGCTCTAAATTATAAATGCAGCAATAAATAATTATACGTATTCAAATAAAATTCGTTTTATTACAAACCGGTGTCATTTGAAAACTAATTATTTTAAAGGATGATCTCGTATCGATATAATACTTCTAACTCCAAGACAAATCATAATTTATGAACTATGCATCTAATTTAAGTTTGTTTTAATTATATATATATATGTTCAACTTCATTTCCAATATAATTTCTGTATATTTAAACTAATAAATTCTCCAATTATCTAACATTAACAACGTTTATTTTGAAATTCAACTGTTTATATTTTCAATCATATTTCAAATCCAATTCAAATATCCAACCAATTCAATTCAAATATTCAACAATAAATATTTGATTTTCAACTAACCATTCTAAATTATATAATTAATTCAATTTATACTCAAAACATTATATTCGATTTTTACTCCACTGTCAAGATAAAATTGATTATTAATATTTAATTCTCGAATTAATTTCACATTCTAGTTGTCGAATTTCTGGGACGTTACACCAGTAAGATGAATGATCAAATGAAATTGAAAAACTCATGGGTACTAACTCCATGTAAAGTGTTACACCCCACACCCGCTAAGGTCACTCACTAAGGGAATGCCTTAACTTCGGTGGAGCATTTTAAGTGAGTATAGAACAGAAAAATTACAACAAGACAGATATAAATACTTGAAAATCTAAAACATCATTTCATAGCAGCAGAAGGTAAACATGTTTAGTTACAACACCATAAAGAGTCAAGTATTAAATATCCATCCTGATAAAAACATAAGTACATAATCCCACTACATAAACAATAGCCATAAAAGAAAAGATGAGCTGGGCTTTACATCACGGTCCAAACTCCAGAAGATAGATAAAGAAATCTGATCAAAGCCCACTAGTGCTAGGCCCAACCTGAGGACCTGAGGGGGAAAAAGATAAAAACAACGGGGTCAGACATAAGTCTGAGTGAGCCCTATAACTTTAACAACACAATCATTAAAGTAATTAGGGTATGATATAAACTTGGCACGGGATGACTGGGGATAAATGACTACACTAAGTAGCCAACTAGACATAAGGTGAACTAAGATAACGGTAAAGACGCATCTACCCACCCCAGGGTAATTACTAACTGCACCACACCAGTCATTCCTACTTAAAGGTTGATCCCACCCAAGGACTTAGAGAATTTACCTAGTAGTTTCGTGTACCCCTAGCTGACTACATAGGCGCCGTCTGCCCCTATCTCCACCAGGTGTACCCACTACTCCCAAGCGATCGGCTCCCTACCGTAGATACCCGTGCTGGCCCTACAGTGGGGTGTATCACTCCCCAAAGTGGCAACCCAATACAACAAATGGTGCACGGCTTATACCTACACGATGCAACAACGTCTTACCTACCAGCCCGGGTCCACACACGCATATGAAACCCGTTGGACTTGCGTTGCCACCGCTAACCCGTTTTGGCCTCTTATAATCAAGCCCAGTACGCGTGTCCCGTCCTCGACATGGGTCGAGCCCAATAAGATACATATGGGTTACTGGTTGAAATGGGCCCCCACAAGCTACCACCTAAGCTTGTCAATTTATCTAGTGCATCCCACTTAACCCTTTAATCATGTTTAATTACATGTTTCCACTTGGTTAAGTATTCTAATCGTATTTTCTATTGCCACCCAAGGCAACCCACTAGATTTCCTCATGCTACCCAAGGCACTTACTTGATTTCCACATGCCACCCAAGGCACCCACTTAACCCCTCATGCCCACTACATGCTTATCTGGTTAAGTGTTTCTTAATTGATTAAGAACATAACTGTTGTAAAGACCTCTCACATTAGACTATCTTTTATGGCAGCTGGATTTGCCGGTTGGATCCGGGCAGCCTTGCGCCATAACCGAGTCTAACCTCGTGTCTATACGCTTGTCACGTATTTAGTTTGTGCCTAAGATCTCTCACATTGGGCCAATCATTTGTAGCCGCTGGATTTGCCGGTCGGTTCCGGGCAGTCTTATGCTACAAAAGGGTCCAACCTCGTGTCTTAGTCGATTAATTACACCTAATTAATCACCCCCATATTTCGAATTAATTTTCCCTAATTAATTCCAATTTTAACGATGTACATAATTGACTCAATTATGTCCATCCACTTTATGGTATGCATAATCATACCAACTTCACACCATTTCATTAACATGTATATTAACCCCATCGTTCCCCATGTAATTCGCTAACATGACATAAAAGGGAAGATTCATCACAAATACAATGGGTTCAACTTGCATAACATTAGCATCAACATGGGTTTAAAGGTGTCAACATACATATAGCATCAAACCCAACTAGCATAAATAATCAACCCAAACTTGCATGAATCACATATGTCATAAAGAGGTTAACTTGCATAAGTTTCTTATGTCATTCAAAGGGGTAAACTTGCATATGTATGTATGACATACAAAGGGGTTAACTTGCATATGTATGCATATCATACTAAGGTGTAAACTTGCACATGTTACTTGCATATAATCAAACACCAAACTTGCATTACATGTCATATATGAACTTGCATATAATCATACACCAAACTTGCATAACATATCATATATGAACTTGCATATAATCATACACCAAACTTGCATAATCATGGTGTCATAATGGATCAATGTTTATCATAGCAATTTGCATAACTAGCATCATGAACCCATAGCCTAACACTTGCATAACTTGCATAATCATCATGATCATATAGCATATAACTTGCATAACATCACGAACATGTAGCATATGACTTGCATAACTTGCATAACATCATGAACATGTAGCATATAACTTGCATAACTTGCATATAATCATACACCAAACTTGCATAACATGTCATGTAATAACATAATCTTGCATTGATCCGCATTCATAGCCATAACCTCATTATATCCTATCATAATCATTTCAACAATTGGTTATTAAGGCTATAGAAAACTCACAACTTTTTGATTAACACTCCTATGAAGAAGATTAAGTTGCTAGAGTTGATTAGAAGTTGATTTGAGAAGCTATCTTCCTCTTTAATTTGATGGAGGCTCCTTCAAGTTGCATTTTGACGGCATAATGGTGTTGTATCTATTTTTAGTATGAATTAGGGTAGTCTTAGGGTGTATTTATAGATTAGTTAGGTGTTTTAGGCCATTAGATTAACCCTAAATCAGATTAGAGCCGTCAGATCTCGTCCTAGCCACCAAAACACAGCCCAAAAGCCAAACTGGTGCACCCAGGTCACCTGGGCTCGACCAGGGAGGTCGACACTAGGGTCGACACCCTAGTCGACCTGGTGGGCAGGTCGACACCCCTGTCGACCCCCAGGTCGACTCCCTGAGTCTGGCGGGAATTTTCCCGCCATTTCTGAAATTTGAATTTTTAATATTTAAAATCTGTTTTAAATTTTCTGAAACTTCTTCGGGCCTTAACTGGGTCATACGGACTCCGATTTTTGAAAACTCGGACTCTATTTCGCGTATTTTTCCGAGACGAACGCAATGGCATAGCCCGTTTCCCCTGATTCAGATTTTAAAATTTAATTCTGCCCTGTTTTATATTATAGCAAGTTATTCAACATACGGGGTGTTACATTCTCCCCTACTTAAAGGATTTCGTCCCCGAAATCTCTAAGTCAAGAAGAACGTATCCTACCAACCAAACAACCATCTACTCAAACCATCAAACACTAGCATCCATTGTCCTTAGAGTTTCTAATGTTGTATGAACATATGCAAAGAGTGTGTGTATATGTTCCCTGTCTAATGCAAAATCAGACGGTCTACTGATTCAGTTGACCTCCTTAATGCAAACCATGATAGTGCCATGCATCCAATATGTATGCGAAAGAACCCTATCGACACATACTATTTCTACATGAGTGCACAATCATTCACCAAAATGAATCATCCATATGATAATGCAACCATTATTCATCCATTAATATAGCTACCTACACACAATTTTATGCAATATGCAATATGCAATATGAAGTGATTGAGCCGATCTAGTGCCTAGAGTGTGTGTATATGCATCCACGAGCAACCACTTGCATCCACGCGCATCCATCAAACATAACATGTCTCAAACACATGTTTCAACCATAGGTTTACCCTATCTAAAGGTCAAAGGTACTAATGAGAGGACATACTAAAGATAAGATAAGTACTAGACAAACGATAAAGGAGAAGTTAAAAGACATACCCTCAAAAAGGAATGGGTATAGTGAACGCATCTTCGCTTCTGTCTCCCAAGTAGCATTGCTCTCATCCTCTCCCCATTGCACTTTGACTAGTCGCACCTCTCTGTTCCTCAACTTCCTAATCTCTGACCCAAGGATGCGGGTAGGAGCTCGTCGAATAGTTGCATCACGCTCTACCTCCACTTCTCTAAGCAAGCTCGGCTCTACCACCTCTGCGGTCTCATGTAGGCACTTCCTCAAATGTGACACATGGAATACGTCATGTACCCCACTAAGTCTCTCGGGTAAATCCACCCTATATGCCATCCGTCCAATCCTTTCCTTAATAGGAAACGGCCCAACAAATCTTGGTGCTAACTTCCCAACGGACCCAAAGCGAACAACATTCCGTAATGGAGATACTTTGACAAAGACCATGTCCCCAACATCAAACTCAAGATCCGTCCTCCTCTTATCCGCATAAGATTTCTGCCTATCTTGCGCTGCTTTCATCCTTCTTCGAATCAAGTCAATCTTTTCCGAAGTCTCTCTAACCATATCAGGCCCAAGTAAGATCTTATCCGTATACTCCCACCAACATGTAGGTGATCGACAAGGCCTTCCATAAAGAGCTTCGAAAGGAGCCATACCAATACTGGACTGAAAGTTGTTATTATACGCGAACTCCACCAATGGAAGATGCTCTTCCCAAGTACCTCCAAAATCTAAGATACAAAGCCTCAAAAGGTCTTCTAGAACACGATTCACCCTCTCGGTCTGGTCGTCCGTCTGAGGATGATATGCGGTGCTAAAACACAATTGAGTCCCTACCGCCTCTTGCAAACTCTTCCAAAACTCGCTAGTGAAGATAGGATCTCGATCACTTACTATGCTAGAAGGTACCCCATGCAATCGAACTATCTCCCGAAGATACACTGAAGCTAGCCATGGAGCAGTCCTCTTGCTCTTCACGGGTATGAAATGGGCGCTCTTAGTAAGTCTGTCTACCACAACCCAAATTCCCGTATTACCCTTCCTCGATCTTGGTAATCCATCAATAAAATCCATCGAGACGCTATCCCACTTCCATTGCGGAACTTCCAATGGGTGAAGCAACCCACCTGGTTTCTTTTGCTCCGCTTTCACCTGTTGGCACACCAAGCATCTAGCGACATACTCAGCCACATCTTTCTTCATACCGGCCCAAAAGAAAACTCGCTTCATATCTTGGTACATCTTGTCCCCACCGGGATGAATGGTCATCCTAGAACGGTGTGCATCATCAAGAATAGCCTTCCTTAAACCCTCGTCTTGCGGTACACAAAGTCTACCATCTCTACGCAAGCACCCCCTATCGTCTAGGGTGTACCTACTCAAATGGCTGGACGACTCCCCCCTTATGAGCCTCTCTACTAACTCAACCAACTGTGGGTCGTCCCGCTGTGCCTCGCCAATCCGTTCCAAAAGAGTAGGTCTGACCTCCAAGGATGCTAGCAAACCGGGTATATAGTCAACGGAGGGTCTAAAATCAAACATCGAGATAAATTCCAAGCTTCGTCAGTCCATGAACAATGGACTCAAGGACAACCTTTTTCTGCTTAAGGCGTCAGCCACCACGTTACCCTTGCCAGGGGTATACGCTATCTCGAAATCATAGGATGCTAAGAACTCCATCCACCTTTGCTGTCTCAAGTTCAAATCCTTCTGAGAAAACAAGTACTTCAATGATTTGTGGTCAGTGAACAATTCGAATCTCTCTCCCAGAAGATAATGGCGCCAAATCTTAAGCGCAAAAACAATAGCGGCCAATTCTAAATCATGGGTTGGGTAATTTTTCTCATGCTTTCTCAACTGCCTTCCACCATAGGCTATTACCCTTCCCTCTTGCATTAAGACCGCGCCCAGTCCAGTCCCACAAGCATCTGTATAGACAACAAATGGCTTACTCCCATCTGGCAACACTAAGACTGGAGCTGTGGTTAAAGCTCTCTTTAACCGTCGGAACGCATCATCACAATCTACGTCCCATACGAAGACTAGATTCTTCTTCTTCAAGCGAGTTAATGGGGCTGATATCTTCGCGAAGTCCTTGATAAACTTCCTATAGTAGCCAGCCAACCCCAAGAAACTCCTCACCTCAGTAGCATTCTTTGGAACCTTCCAATCTTGAATGGATACTACCTTCGCGGGATCCACAGCTATCCCTTCCTTGGAGACCACGTGCCCCAAGAACCGCACTTCCTTCCTCCAGAAGTGACATTTAGAGAATTTAGCCTTAAGGCTATGTGCTCGAAGAGTCTCTAACACTTCCCTAAGATGTAGGGCATGCTCTTCTTCACTCTTAGAAAATACTAAGATGTCATCCACAAAGACCACCACGAACTTATTAAGGAACTCCCTGAACACCCTACTCATCAAATCAACAAAATATGCAGGGGCATTCGTCAAACCAAATGGCATCACCAGCCACTCATAGAAACCATCCGGAGTCCTAAAGGCAGTCTTGTCTATGCTATCCTCAGCCACTCTCAACTGATGAAACCCCGTGGCCAAGTCCAACTGCGAAAATACTGAAGCGCCAACCAACTGATCAAAAAGATCATCAATCCTAGGCAACGGGTGTCTATTCTTCTTTGTGAGCTTGTTGAGTTCTCTATAGTCTACACAAAGTCTGAGGGACCCATCCGCCTTCGTAGCAAAAACTACTGGAGCACCCCACTCCGATATACTTCGTCTTATGAACCCCTTCTCAAGCAACTCCCCTACTTGTTTATGGAGTTCCCTCCTCTCACGAGGAGCCATGTGGCGCTCTGGTAAAGATACTGGTTTAGCATTATCCACCAGATATATATTCGAAAGTCTATCTCCCGCTTCGGAGGTAAGCCCTTCACCTCCTCAAACACATCCGAGTATTCTCGGACCACTCTAACAGATCGCAAACTCTCGACCGAAGCGTCAAGCGATTCAAGATAACTTAGCATAACAGAATCCATGGGATTACAAGAGATCTCGAGAGTGTTCCCCAAGCGGGTCATGAGCCTAACAACTCTCCTTTCGCAATCAAGAACGGCACCATTACTGGATAACCAGTCTATGCCCAAAATCAACCCATAGCCCATGTAGCCCAAAACAAAAGCATCACATCTAAACTCAATGCTAAGTATAGAAATCTTAAAACCCAAACATATCATGGACAAATAAGTGGAGCCCCCAATTGGGTTTGAAACAACCAAGGGATCATCTACTAGACTGGTGTCTAAGTGTAGTGACTCAACTAATGATGATGAGATAAACGAATGCGATGCGCCAGAGTCAAACAATGTACGGACAGGATGATCAAATAGAAAAACCATACTTTCAACGGAAATAGTTCTACCTCTTTCCTGAATTGGTGGAACCGCAAGAGCCTGAACTTGCCCCCTTGCCTGGACCGGTGCCATAAGAGCTTGCACCTGTCCTCCTGAGGTAGATCCCGTCCTTTGCCCCTTCTTAGGGCAGTCCTTCACTAGATGCCCTGCTTCGCCACAATGATAGCAGCCAGTCTTCTTCTTCTTCCGACAGTCTTTACTTAGGTGGCCTGGTATCCCGCAATTGAAGCACTTCTTCTTCCCCTTGCCACCGTTGCCTTTCCCACCTCTGTTTTGCTGTTGCTGTTGAGGTCTCTTCTGATCTCCATTCTTATCGGGTGCCTTATTAGCATTGGGACCCTTCTCTTCCTCATGCATGAGTGCCATGTCTACTAGCTTCTCAAAGGTGGCCCCCATAGGGATGTGAGTCATAGCCAACCCATGCATCGGTTCATTCAAGCCCTTAACGAACCTCAAAGCCTTCTTCTCCGTTGTATTCACCATGTCTATGCCAAACCTTGCCAATTGATTAAACTTGTTGACATATTCCTTCACCGAGAGGTTTCCTTGCTTTAGAGTCAAGAACCTTTCCATATACAAGTTTTCTTCCGCCCTTGAGAGAAACTTTGCCACAAATCTTTGCCTGAAATCCGCCCAAGAGTCAACAGGGCGCTCTCCATTAGTGACCTCCCACCAGAATGAGGCCTCTCCCTTCATTAACCAAGCAGCTAACTTGACTTTCTTTCCTTCTTCCATCTCAAAGATATCTATCAACTCTTCCACCTCCTTAAGCCAATCTCTAGCCTCCACAAAAGTTTCTGATCCTTGAAAAGGTTTCCCTCCCATAGCTTTAAATTCCTTGCAAGTCTTAGCAAAAGTATCCGTGCGAGGAGGAGGATGGGGAGGAGGAAGATCGGGTGCTACTGTTGGTGGAGGGACATTTGCTGGACCCGCAGTGGCGGCCCTAGCCTCCATCAATCTCCTATACCATACTGGTATTGTCACACCCTCCGGAAAGTTAAGATCTTCAGCCATGCTGAAACGAAAAAGGAAAGATTCAAAACGGAGAATTCGAAAGATAAAGATATGGCTATTGGGGATTATGCTTTTCTTTCAAAAACTTTTCACTTAAAAGACATGTTTTTGAAAATACTTCTTCCAAAAATGTTTTTAGAAAAATAGTTTTCTAAAAAATTTATCTGTTCTGGTAACCTTCGCTCTGATACCACGTGTAACACCCCACACCCGCTAAGGTCACTCACTAAGGGAATGCCTTAACTTCGGTGGAGCATTTTAAGTGAGTATAGAACAGAAAAATTACAACAAGACAAATATAAATACTTGAAAATCTAAAACATCATTTCATAGCAGCAGAAGGTAAACATGTTTAGTTACAACACCATAAAGAGTCAAGTATTAAATATCCATCCTGATGAAAACATAAGTACATAATCCCACTACATAAACAATAGCCATAAAAGAAAAGATGAGCTGGGCTTTACATCACGGTCCAAACTCCAGAAGATAGATAAAGAAATCTGATCAAAGCCCACTAGTGCTAGGCCCAACCTGAGGACCTGAGGGGGAAAAAGATAAAAACAACGGGGTCAGACATAAGTTTGAGTGAGCCCTATAACTTTAACAACACAATCATTAAAGTAATTAGGGTATGATATAAACTTGGCACGGGATGACTGGGGATAAATGACTACACTAAGTAGCCAACTAGACATAAGGTGAACTAAGATAACGGTAAAGACGCATCTACCCACCCCAGGGTAATTACTAACTGCACCACACCAGTCATTCCTACTTAAAGGTTGATCCCACCCAAGGACTTAGAGAATTTACCCAGTAGTTTCGTGTACCCCTAGCTGACTACATAGGTGTCGTCTGCCCCTATCTCCACTAGGTGTACCCACTACTCCCAAGCGATCGGCTCCCTACCGTAGATACCCGTGCTGGCCCCACAGTGGGGTGTATCACTCCCCAAAGTGGCAACCCGATACAAAAAATGGTGTACGGCTTATACCTACACGATGCAACAACGTCTTACCTACCAGCCCGGGTCCAAACACGCATATGAAACCCGTTGGACTTGCGTTGCCACCGCTAACCCGTTTTGGCCTCTTATAATCAAGCCCAGTACGCGTGTCCCGTCCTCGACTTGGGTCGAGCCCAATAAGATACATATGGGTTACTAGTTGAAATGGGCCCCCACAAGCTACCACCTAAGCTTGTCAATTTATCTAGTGCATCCCACTTAACCCTTTAATCATGTTTAATTACATGTTTCCACTTGGTTAAGTATTCTAATCGTATTTTCTATTGCCACCCAAGGCAACCCACTAGATTTCCTCATGCCACCCAAGGCACTTACTTGATTTCCAAATGCCACCCAAGGCACCCACTTAACCCCTCATGCCCACTACATGCTTATCTGGTTAAGTGTTTCTTAATTGATTACAAACGTAACCGTTGTAAAGACCTCCCACATTAGACTATCTTTTATGGCAGCTGGATTTGCCGGTTGGGTCCCGGCAGCCTTACGCCATAACCGAGTCTAACCTCGTGTCTATACGCTTGTCACGTATTTAGTTTGTGCCTAAGACCTCTCACATTGGGCCAATCATTTGTAGCCGCTGGATTTGCCGGTCGGTTCCGGGCAGTCTTATGCTACAAAAGGGTCCAACCTCGTGTCTTAGTCGATTAATTACACCTAATTAATCACCCCCATATTTCGAATTAATTTTCCCTAATTAATTCCAATTTTAACGATGTACATAATTGACTCAATTATGTCCATCCACTTTATGGTATGCATAATCATACCAACTTCACACCATTTCATTAACATGGATATTAACCCCATCGTTCCCCACGTAATTCGCTAACATGACATAAAAGGGAAGATTCATCACAAATACAATGGGTTCAACTTGCATAACATTAGCATCAACATGGGTTTAAAGGTGTCAACATGCATATAGCATCAAACCCAACTAGCATAAATAATCAACCCAAACTTGCATGAATCACATATGTCATAAAGAGGTTAACTTGCATAAGTTTCTTATGTCATTCAAAGGGGTAAACTTGCATATGTATGTATGACATACAAAGGGGTTAACTTGCATATGTATGCATACATGTTACTTGCATATAATCAAACACCAAACTTGCATAACATGTCATATGTGAACTTGCATATAATTATACACCAAACTTGCATAACATATCATATATGAACTTGCGTATAATCATACACCAAACTTGCATAATCATGGTATCATAATGGATCAATGTTTATCATAGCAATTTGCATAACTAGCATCATGAACCCATAGCCTAACACTTGCATAACTTGCATAATCATCATGATCATATAGCATATAACTTGCATAACTTGCATAACATCACGAACATGTAGCATATGACTTGCATAACTTGCATAACATCATGAACATGTAGCATATAACTTGCATAACTTACATATAATCATACACCAAACTTGCATAACATGTCATATAATAACATAATCTTGCATTGATCCACATTCATAGCCATAACCTCATTATATTCTATCATAATCATTTCAACAATTGGTTATTAAGGCTATAGAAAACTCACAACTTGTTGATTAGCACTCCTATGAAGAAGATTAAGTTGCTAGAGTTGATTAGAAGTTGATTTGAGAAGCTATCTTCCTCTTTAATTTGATGGAGGCTCCTTCATGTTGCATTTTGACGGCATAACGGTGTTGTATCTATTTTTAGTATGAATTAGGGTAGTCTTAGGGTGTATTTATAGATTAGTTAGGTGTTTTAGGCCATTAGATTAACCCTAAATCAGATTAGAGCCGTCAGATCTCGTCCTAGCCACCAAAACACAGCCCAAAAGCCAAACTGGTGCACCCAGGTCACCTGGGCTCGACCAGGGAGGTCGACACTAGGGTCGACACCCTAGTCGACCTGGTGGGCAGGTCGACACCCCTGTCGACCCCCAGGTCGACTCCCTGAGTCTGGCGGGAATTTTCCCGCCATTTCTGAAATTTGAATTTTTAATATTTAAAATCTGTTTTAAATTTTCTGAAACTTCTTCGGGCCTTAACTGGGTTATACGGACTCCGATTTTCGAAAACTCGGACTCTATTTCGCGTATTCTTCCGAGACGAACGCAATGGCATAGCCCGTTTCCCCTGATTCAGATTTTAAAATTTAATTCTGCCCTGTTTTATATTATAGCAAGTTATTCAACATACGGGGTTTTACATAAAGTAAAGAGGATAGGTCAAAAGACAAAACACAAAAAAATCTAAGGAATTGGCTCATCACCGATTACCCACCTGAAAAATATAGGCTCTATGAGGATATGATTTTAAAGATTGGGTCAGCATTACCTCTTAACTATTGTACAACATACTGTATATCCCTATGTTGAAAGATGCACCTATAAATTTGGTTGACTTGTAACTAGAACGTGGGAGGATTCTGCTTCATACGCAAGATTTTGAAGGATTGAATTTGGAAAAGCGACACATTTTCTTTGCAAGGTTGTAACTTCTTCATCATTCATTATTTCCAGAAACCACTTTCTAATGTTTGTAAACTAGATTTAAGTGTAACTAATTAAGATACAAAAATATCTAACGAATAAGGATAAAAAAAGATAGATTAAAATCAACATTAGTCAAAGTCAGTCGAGCCACTAAAAATATTCTCTCTTTTACCTTTTTACTTATTGTTTCTGTGTCTATTGTTATATGAATTGCATCTAAGGTTTGTGCCTTTACATTCATTCAGGTTTCATTCTCTTTTTGAGTTAACAAAGCTAAATAACCATTAACCAATAAGCAATTAAAGTGTAAAACAATAAAACCAGTATAGTTACAAAAACTAAACATATATTGAAATTGATCAAAAAATTCTATCTATAATAAGATATACATTATTAATATATGAAAAATAATATGCAAGTCCAAATTTATCAATTTTGGGCATTTTCTTAAAAAACTAACTACATGTTTAGCTTGAAAACAAAATTTTGAGTTTTGCATTTTCAATATGTATTAAAATAATATGTGGATCAGAAGAACATCGTGAGAAGGAGAAATGACATGAACAATACGGGATGGGGAAAATGGAGAGGAAGTGAAACGACTAGAAGACAAAATAAAATTGCTTTAAGTTTTATATTTTAAAACCATTTTATGAATTCATCATTCTTGAGAATCCTATGCATTTTACCTTACAAAAAGTCAATATCGAAAATTACAAACCAAATGAGCCTTAATGTTTCAAAATTTGACTTTAAGAATTCCAATTTTCAATTAAACATGAACTCTATAGATAACTATGATACACAAATAAAATATTATTTATATGACTTCGATAAAAAAACATTGTAATTATTCAATTATACAAAATAAAAACATATACTATAACGATCCATAATTTTTAACCAATTTAAAATTGGAATTTTTATTACTTAATTTGAATTTAAATTTGAATTTGACATACATATATATGGTTTAGAATATTTAATAATCTTGATAAGTTATATGATAGATTTTACTTGAATTATAAACAGAATGATTATTAATAAGTTTGGATTTATTGAAACTATTTGTTGTTTGATTGGATTTTTCAAACCATAACATGAATTTGTAGCATTAGAACTAAGTGTTGTCCTTAGTTTTCATAGCATTTTAAAGGAAATGCTACCAAAATATCACTTTCCCTCCTTAAGACAAGTGTAAGGACACCTGTATTTTTGCATGCCTCCTTTCATGCATGTTTTACACTTGCCCCCTTATGTGTCATTACCTCCTTAACCCTGAATTCCCATATAAGGAGGCCTTTCCTCCATTTTTTAACCATTCCACTCCATTTTCACCTGTTCACCCTCTTCTTAAAGCTTATGGCCATGGTTTCCATGGCACAAGTCTTCTTCTTTTCCACCATCACCTAGCCGAAGTTCATCGTCACCCTCCTCCTCCTCCTCTTATGATAGAGAGAGAGAGAGAGAGAGATTAGTTTGTGTATATATATATTGGTGAAGAAGACGTTGCGCTGAAATATTGTCCGACGGTTCGCTAAGCTATGATCGCCTACCAGAAAATTTGGAAAGCTGTTTGGTGAGAACTCTTTAACCATGGTTTATATATTTAATTACTAGTTAGAGTAATTTAAATATAGTGATGAATTATTAGTGGTTAATGATGATTGATGTTTGTTGTGATGGATGATGAATGCGTAGTTTAGAACACACACACTATTAAGCGTTAATGTTATAACGCTTGTGCACAGTTATGATTTATTTAATTATGTTGATAATGGTTGCTATGGATATTTATAATAGTTGTTGATGTTGTTGTGCACATACCATGGCACAATAATTATGGTATCACACTGGTGATCAACAAATCTCCGTCATAATTAGAAGCAATATTATTATAGAAATTGAAGGTTAATAATTAGAAAAGACACATACGTATAAATTCATATACATTGATAAAGTTTCTTAAAATGAATAAATAAATACCGGAACATTCTAGGATGATAGAGAGGATAGTGTATAGGGTTGGGTTTGGAAACAAAGTTTCCTGCCCTTCCTAGTTATCCCTAACTGATCCGACGAATGGGATGGTTAATTTGAAGTTATTTGAATTTAGAAATGAATTGGAATTTGTTTAATAAGTAAAAAATAAATGTTGAATTTTGAACCCAAAATAATTTTGAAATTCAATGTAAATTGCTTTAAATGATTTTAAAACATTTATATAAATATATAATGGTTTTCTAAGGTATTTTGAAGTATTGAAAAATAATTTCTATTTTGGTCAAAGTAGAGCTTGTCACACAATGGCAAATTCACGTGTTTTAGCAACAAACTGTAAATGCTATAACTTTTGCAACTCAAATCGGATTTCCATGAAATGAAAAACGTTTGATTTCCATAAACAAGAACTTTCTAATGAGTGAAAGCAGATTTTAAATTCGATTATAATTTCAAGTCATGTTTGAAACCGTTTTCGAAAAGGTTGTTGTAAGAACAACTGTTGACCATAACTATAAACAGCTGTTTTTAAATGTTTAAAAATATGAAAAAAAATTGTAAAATCATTACAAATTATGAAAAGGTGTTTTGAATTGTAAAGTTTAAGTTTTGGCTAAGATAAACAATATTTTGATCAAAATAGTTAAGATAACTATTTTGTAATGCTTTTGAAACGCTATTGTAACGCTTTCTTCGAAAACAATCTATTTTGAAGTTTTAACCCGTAAACTATCTTCCAAACTATAAGTAACGATTTGTAGAATTTTTTCAAATGTTTAAAAGTATTGAAAATATTTTTAAATGGAATTTAAATTGATTTATTTAATATTAATATGGGTTTTCAATTTTAAATAATTGGATATAGTTGGAGATAAATCTTCGGATGTTTGATATTAATCCGGTAAATGATGACTCTTACTATTTGAGGAATTTAAAAGGTAGTTTGCTATTATTCCGCTTATGGTGTGAGTTGGATATGAAGATTAATACTGAGGATAAGTTGATGGTATTTCTATCCAGATCTAATGTCGAAGAGTTGGACTAATCTTTTAATTAAAATACATGTTTCCCAATCGGATTGAGAAAGTTGGATAGAAATAATCTTCGAATAGTTGATATGAAATTCAGTGGTGTAAACATATATTGTTTGTGAAATTTGGAAGATATTATTATATTGTTATTCCATTTATAGTATTCGATGATTATGAGAACTGATATCGAATATAAATATATACAATTTCTGTGTAACTTATGTTCAATGTCGATTGATTTGGGTTTTGTAGTGAGTTATATCTTCAACAATATCATTCTTGAAATCCAACGATATTGACTTGTGGAAATTCATATTGTAAATTGGGATTTAATCAAACCTTTGATTTGAGAAAATCAAAAATAAGAAACGGGGAACCAAGTATAGTCTTTTAGTTATGATTAAATAATTGAATGTTAGAAAATCGATTTAATTGGAAACTATGGCTGGAATATGGATTAAAGGATTTCCAAAGGAAACTGGGTTTTGATAACAAGTTATCAAATGGGAAGTTAATTAAGGGTTTGAGGCTAAATTATCTTTGATTTAAAATGTGTGTTTTAAAGGAGAAAGGTTAAATATGGATTTTATTATAATTTGAGAATGGATTTAAAGAAGTTTAATTTAACAAAATCTAAGATAGAAGGAGATTTGGTTGAAATCCTGTGTTCTCCGTAATTGTGTTTTAAAAATTAATCTTGTTATTTGGGAAGACCGGGATCAGATGTATGTCTGAAAACCATTCCAAGTAATAATACGACGTTGTAGAGCAACTGAAGATAGTATTGAAGACCGGGACCCTTCATATCGTAAGGACGACTTGCTAAATGTCTCAAATGGGTATCTCCCATTTGCAGATGGATTTTATATCAGCTAAACGGAAAGAAGCCCAAGCATTGTGAAGGAAAATCGGATTGTTGTTTCGTTCAAACCCAGAACGGACATTTATGGATTGTGTGTCTGACATTGTAATTGACTGCGTAGCACTGATCCCTGTTAAATATATATTTGTTTGGTGGCGGAGAATTTATTCTCTTGCTTAACACCCTTCTCTAAGACATATGAGCTTAGAGGTTATATATCGACAGAAATCAGTGATGCGCTGTAAATGGACAATGTGGCATACTTAAGTTATGTGATGAGCTATGGAAGATCAAAGAATGGCTTATTTAAGTTTAGCTTTGTGTATATCGGGACCTCAGCAAGCCTCATGCCCTGGTAAATGGCCAAAACAGGAAGAAATGCAGCAGAGTTGTGGGTTGTTGTCTCCTTCTAGATAAAAGGTGTACTATGGTATGGAGCCCAGGTATTAACCAATGCGGTAAAAGCATCTACTTTTGTGGTTGTTGTTGGCGCGCGTCCAGAAAGGTTAGTAATGACCGGGAGATGACATACTCAGGCGTACTCTAAGTTACCCGTTAAGGGGTAACCCGGCCTTGTGTTGGCATGAGGAGCATCACTGTTGTTCCTCGGACATCCCTCTAGAGGTGTTCAAATTATGTTCGGAAGGAAGTTCCTTTGCCTGGTCATTGTTGGAAACCCAATCTTCGCTATGAGCCCGTACGATTATGATTGTATATCATACGACAGTATAGTATATGGTACCTATGATGGCTAGGATTGATACATTTACTTTCGAAATTTTTTTTGCACTATATTATAGTATTAAAAGAGGATTTTCACATATCAAGCATTTTTGACTGCATAAGGAGAAACCTCGCCCATGTGTGCGTTTGCATTGTGTGTGTGCCGCGAGACCTTATGTCAGTTTCATTTTTCAAAAAGTCATTGCGAATTTCTATGTACTAGTATTCACATGGAGTAAACCCGTTCTGCATTAGCGGTGTGGCCCGGTGAATTACCTAACTTTAAAATACACCCTGAAAACAAATGTTTTGAGTTCTCACACCAGTCCCATGACTGACCTGGAGTTTATTGTTCCCACACCTAAACTTTGAGTGCCCATAATTTTTACACGGGCACCCTAGTAGTTTGGTTCGTAGATGTATCCTTAGAGTTAGTTGGAGTAGGATTCTGGTTTTAGCTGGAACTATTATGTCTTGGAGCATTCGCATTTTTCCATTGAGTTCAGTATCTTTTCCGCTGTGTAACCGATGTATTCTGATGTACCTCTTGTAAATCTTATGTAATATTATTTTAATGATAATGGAAAAGTTGTTTTTATTTTTTGCAAATGTGTAAGTGCCGCTAACAATCCGTCTTTATGAACGGTTCAAGTTAGTTAAATTACCGGCGAAAACCGAGCAAAAAGTCGGGTCGTAACATATACATTATGGCATGGAAGAAAAAAAAGAGGAATAAAAACACATTCTAAAGATAAGTGCAATACTGATGTTGTGCAATGCATATGGAAGGTTCACGATTCAAGCTCAACTTTCTTCTATCTCTTTAGTTAATAGAAAAAAAATAAGCAATTAGGAAGCAAATAAAATAAAAAATTATCAGCTTTATATCATGTAAATATTACTAGAAGGTTGAAAATAAATGAACAAATCTATGAAGAATCAGAATGAAGATTAACGATCTTAATTTATTATATATATATTAGCGGTTTTAAAATGGAGGAAATATGTAGTATACATTGACTTCGAAGTAGTTCTACAACTTCAGTTCACTAGCACTTCGTATGCTGATTTAACTAAATATATAAATTTAATTTACATACTCTATCATGTTATACTTGCATTATTGTTACATATTAAGTTGTGGGACACCGTGAAGCCTGATAGTGTTAGACTTGGTGCTTTGGGAGACAATTTAGCTGTTGAGTTTATTTCAATTATGTAAAGTTTATTTTATAACCGTATGAGATAATTTATCATATTTGTATGGTTTACATAGATATCGTCTCGTCTACTTTATACTTGTGATTTCTACTATAATCTATTTGAGGTGCTACGAGATATACGACAAGTTATGTGATTGTGTTTGGTCTTTATTTCCTTCTCTTCTCTTCTTTTCTCTTACTTGCTCACTATTTCTTTATCATTTCTATTCCTTCTATTTCTTTCTCTTAATAATTATCATGCATCAATCAGGTGCATTTACAGTGCACCATTGGGTTATATTAGTACTGACGGTGTTGGGTGGTTGTCACAAATTTAGAGCAAAGCATATGGATCAGCACTGAACTATCCCTATGGTCGGCACTGGTGCATAAAGAATTGGAGCTAAGTCGTGCGACTTATGGCATAGAGTACTCTTCATCTCTAGATTACTTCTATTAATTTTTATTCGATTCATATAAGTATTGTGCAAGTTATGGATGGATCTTTCTTGCGTTTGAATGAATTTGGATTATCAACGAAGATGGATAGTCAAATGAACTCAAAACGACTCAATTTCTAATGAGCCAATGTCATGTGAAGTAAGGATATGGATAAAAAATGTAAACACAAAAAACTCAAAGGAATGGGCTCAAAACCGACTACCGACTCGAAAATATGTATTCTACAAGGATGCAATTTTGGGGATCGAGTCGGCATCACCATTGTACTTTTCTATAACATATGTTTGAACCAATATTGAAGGATGTATCTATAAATGGTGAATGATGCTAGAAAAGAGATAATTATGCTAGATATGACAAGACACTATTGTATTGGATATGGAAAAGTGATGCGACTGATGTTCAAGATCGTAATTTCTTCTTCACTCATTATTCCACAAACAATTTTCTAACACTTGCAACCTAGATCTAAGATTCGAAGGGATCTAATTGGTTAAGGTAATAAAAAGATAGATTAACATTGACGTTGGCCAAAAACAGTTGAACCACTAAAAACATTCTCGTGTCTCTCTTCCACTTTCTCTTACTTTTTCTTGTTACTCCTTAGGATCTGTGTAACAACCCGGGTTTTCAAGTACCTAGGAAAACAAATTCTAATATGAATTATAACTTTAATGTAGGAAGATGGGATACAAATTCAGAAGAGGATAATTCGTATAATTAATTAAGAGTATAAATAGAGAAGATGTGTGTATTAATATGTGACTGTCTGAATTGAGAGCGAGTTGAATTTAAACGATGTAATACAAAAACTAAATTCAATACATATTTTTTGTGTAAACATAAATTTGAAGAAGATGAAGTTTGGAAATCTTATAATATGTTTTTAAAGATTTATCTTATCAAAAGCAATAATTTATGTAAATCATTGTTCAACAACAATGTAATGTCCCCTATTTTTGGTAGTCAAATATTTATATTATTTTATTATTTTAGATATTGAATTTCGAATATTAATGGATTTATTATATTTAATTCATTTATAAAATGATGTTTCAATGTTAAATTTATATATAATTTATAAACGAGCTCGAAATGGTGTGGTAGTTCGTAATATTGAGTTTTGAACTTTAATTGGATATACCGGATCCGATATAAGTCGGAATTCTGTGAAATAAGAAACGTTTGAATATAGTTGATTATAATTTTCATGTGGAAGAGAAAAATCGAGATTTCATATTATGATTGTTAGTTAGATCCAAATCAAATTTTAAAATAGTCTTCATGGAAATCGTTAATAAACGATAACATTTATTTAATAAATTAAAAGGGTTTTAATCTAAATTTGGAAACCGTTTAACTCGCAAATGATAATATTGAGTTGTATAATCCATATTTGTTTATATTCGAAACTATATTATATTTCTAGTTGGATATTTATGATAATAATTATTTATTATTATTTGATTTGATTCTTTTGGAATTTATATAATATTTTATTAATATTATATAAGCCTTTAAAATGACCATTTTGCAAACGGTCTCGGTTTTCGATGAAGTTAATTTCATTGGAACCGCAATGTTAAATTATTGTACGAAACCAAATTTCATGGCAAACCGATGTCGTATGTGACAACGACAGCCGTAAATGGCCAATCAGTTTTATAGCGTGTAATTAAATGAAATTAAATAAATAGAGGGGTATTTGAGTGTAACTCAAGCAAATGATCGAATTAAGCCATGAAATCAATTCCGTTAAATTCGTATCGACGATTAGAGTCAGGATAGGTAGGTAGTTTATTATTTTTGGACATCGGGTATTTTAGTGTCCAAAATAGCGTTGTTTGGCGTATAAAATAGCATACCAGGAAATAGTCTCGGAATACGACGAAACTTATGCCATTAGATTCGTATTAGCTAGTTATGGTAGGATTTCAATTTTTGTATCAATCGGACTTACCGTTTGATCGTGGCAAAGAAAAAGCCTAGATTTTTTTGAACTAGAATGCCTAGATTTTTATTTAATCATTTATATTATTTTGGCCATTTTAGACAGGGGTGACTTTAAAGGAATGAACGACTGGACAAATGAACTCTGATTTTTACGAAACAAATTTCATTGGATCCGTAAGGAAAAGGACTATTAAAATTTCAAAGTTTCAAGTTGGCTGGATTTATTTTGTTATCGTGGGAAATTTAAACATGTGATTTTTCACCTGAAGTTAGTACAACACCGCTTGAGATGGTTCGAACATCTCCAACGAAGACCGCACGATGCACCAGTCCGCGTTGGAATTATAGGCCGCACCGAAGGCCCAAGGAGAGATAGGGGCTGACCTAAAATGACATGGGAGGAGATAGTAAAAAGAGACTTAAGGAATTGGAATATAGCTGAAGAGTTGGTTTTGGATAGGAGTGCTTGAAAGGTTGCAATCCATGTACCTTTTCAAACCTTTATTTTACCTTTATGAAAGATTTTTACTTTTTTTTTAGGTTCAAACCCCAACTTGTTTGGTATTTCTGGCTTTGTTGTTGTTATTGATGATTTTTTACCTGTGAATTATAAAGGAATTTTTACAAATGGCCTCGGAATTCGATGAAACATGTTCCGTTGTGTCCGGAATATTTTTCTATGCTAGAATTAGGAGTTTCATATAACGACCTGAATTTCCCCGCGAAGGAAAGCCCGGATTGAGTTGAAAACACGACGAATTAGAACACAAACAGAACAACTTTTCATTGCTTATTACAACAATTCCATCAGAATACAAAAATATACAGAGTATGAACAAATAATTTATATTTGATAAATATCAGAGATTTACAAATTGCAATGCAGCGGAAAAAAGTACAAAACACAACTGAAAGAGATACACGAATACAGAGCTTTCCGAATATCATTCCAGTTGTAACCAAGGATCCTGTGAATATAAATCTGCAAAACCAAAACTACTGGTTGTCCGTGTGGAAAATAGGGGAACCCAGAGTTTAGGTTAAAACAATAAACTCCAGGTCAGTCATGTGACTGGTGTGAGAACTAAAACAGTTATTAGCTTGATTTTAAGGTAAGATAAATCAAGGTACCACGCCGTATAACATGGAACGGGTTTAACACCAAGAATACCAGTGCATATAGAAAACAGCGCAATGCTAAATAAAGAAAATGAAGCTATTATAAGACCCAGGTTCCATCACACAATGCAACACAAGCCGGAGGATAGGGTTTTACCTTATAATAGCCAAATAATGCTTGATACGTGAAATTTAATCTTGTATTATAACTATAAGTGAAGAAATCAATTTCAAATATAAATGTATCAATCATAGATGGCATGGGTACCATATATCATGTCGCCAGACTAATTCTACAAATAAAACCAAATGTCACTATTGGAAATTGGATTTTCATCATGAGTCGAGGCAAGGGATGTACTCCTCGCCGACTTCGAGACACTCTAGCAAGTGCCTTGGGGTCACACACATCGATCCCTTGGATCCTCCAAGGTCGGTCCACATAGCAGATTAATTATACTTGAACACACGGTTCCCGGTCCTATAGGACCTATCCATCGACTCCGTAGAGACTGATATATCTGAGGTGCCTCGCATTCCAACAACCACATAGGTAAAATTAATATAAATGTCAGGGCTTGTAATCGCTGACATCACCCGTAGCTAGAAAGAAACGTCAGGTTCTCCTTGGGCCCCTTATCCCGTTTTTTGATTCATACGAGGTGTGAGGCTCGTGAATTAACGCCATACCCAAAGCTATGCCGTTTAAGGATGTGCTTTGATCATCAACCACAAGACTCTGCTTTTCAACAAAAGCATTGATCATTTTCCACTCAGGCATGCCACACAGGCAATTCACTCCATGCGACTGATGTCTATCGATATACAACCTCTGAGCTCGTATGTCTCAGAGAAGGGTGTTAAGCAAGATAATAAATTCTCCGCCACCAAACAGTTGTATATTTAATAGAGATCAATCAACACAAAATAAAATCCAGTGTCAAACACACAGTCCATTTACAAGCTCGTTCTGGGTTTGAACGAAACCGGAGCCACCTTATTCCTTGCCCCATATGTCCAATACAAGAAAGAGGCCCTCACATATCCGTCGATCTCCAAGTACATCTGGACGATCACCACTTATTACCTTATTTGGGTATACTACCCAATCAAGACATCGGTAATCATCCAAATGATGTAAAGACCTCCGGTCTTCAACCACTGTCTTCATCGTCGACTTATCGTCGAATCGGTTATTCAGAATGGGTATAAACCCGACATTTCCGAGTAACTCGCGTATACAATAAACAAGTGTTACACAAAAACAACATACATCTCATTCCAATTTAGAATATTCTTTTATTCAAATATTCACATCATTAGGGAATAGGTTCCCATTAATTTTATCAAAGATAAATTCTTTTGAATTTATTCTTTAGTCTTCCTTTGGACATCAAACCATATTAACGTTTTCCAAGCTAGTCGGGATTAGCGAACCACACCGAAGTAATCATTTATTTTATTTCCCAATCCCAACCTATTCATCCCATGGAGCAAAACTAGTAATACTCCATAACTAACACCACGGTGTTATCGGTAAATATTAATTACCATTTCACGTTCAAATCTAATTAAAGAATTAACTATTGCTTGGAGCTAAACTGGTGATACTCCATTCCCGGCCATTTCCTAAATTTGATAATTTAAATTATCACATTCATATTTCAATCTAATTAAAGATTCATTAAAACTCCATTTAGTTTTAATCTTCTCAAAAATCAATATTAATGATTATTCAAATCTAGGAAATAAATCCTTTCTTTAACTGGGTTAAAGAACCAATGTCATTTAAAACACGGTTCATGATAAACCCAAAATCACATTCCATTTTATTCCAATTACTAAATATAACTGGAAATTCTAATAATATTAATTAAAAGATTTATCCTTTTCACATGCGGTTTAAGAACAGTGTTACTGAAGACACCATTTCATCAGTCTCTAATCGTAAATAAGTAAGAGAACAATTCCCTAAGTATTAATCCTAAAGGCCGAAACCAACATCAGATCAATACCCAGGAAACCATTCAACTTAACTAATCTCCAGTTAGTTTCTAATTTTCTTAACTCCATTGGATTTAAGAACAGTGTTTTTAAAGATACCATTCACGACAAACCCAAAATCCAATTTGATATTAATATAAGGCTCTGAATAGAAAATATATCGGCTTATATTCAATATCAAATTCTGAAATCAACAAATATCGTATTGGAATAATGATATATATATATATATATCTTCCAAATTCCTCCACAATATCCGTATTCACGGAATCCAATATCGAAATATTTCGAAGATAATTTCGATTCAAATCCATTTCAATCCATATATTGGAAATTCCGGTTATTTTTAAAACCATTTCAAATCCAATTTATTTATTTATAAAAATCAATTGGATTATAATTCTAGTTTATAACTAGTTCATTTCGATAAAAATATATTTTTATCTTTTCAGATATGAAAATTTTCATCCCAATTCTTACCAAATAATTTATTATGATTTTATACAAATTATTAATATTTTTAATAATTTTATCAAGGCCCATACAGTCGATTTCCATAAATGGTCAATGAACTGCACTTACAGCGACCTTTTCCAAATTTGATTTGGACATAATTCTAAATCCAACCGTTAGATTTCAAATCTTTCATATTCGTTGGAAAGCTCTTTTTGATACGAACCCAATGGTTCCAGTTTTAGGAGAATCCGACGGTTGGATCTCGTGTAATGTCAATTCGAAATCAATGGTCGAAATTCGCGAGCGGTCGCTGCGCGTTCTATTCAGGCCATTTATTATATTATATATGTATATTATATTTTGTCGATTTCCATTTAAAACGTATTTTATAAATCGTTTTAAAAACGATTTCAACTTCATATTCAATTTCAAATCAAAATTGAATATTCCATATCATTAATTTTTAAATGATAATCTTTTCAAAATATTAAATTTTGAAATCATTTCCTTTTCGATATTCATTATAAAAATGAATAAAATCGATATAAATATCGTTCACGTCTAAATGGCGCATATCTAATCAACACGGCTTCATATATTTAAATATTCCCGTGTTCATCCAAAATCGGACATCAAAATAATATTTTGATCTTTTACTGAATATTATCTGGAAATATTCGTTATTTTATTTTATTCAACACATGAATATATTATTCAACAAATTAATATATTTTATAATATTTGTTATTTTATTTTATTCAATACATGAATATATTTTATTCAACACATGAATATATTTTATAATATTCGTTATTTTATTTTATTCAACACATGAATATATTTTATTCAACACATGAATATATTTTTAATCCTTTTCTGAATATTATTTTAAAATATTCATTATTTTCCAAACTGGAATGAGACCCAATCAATTACCATATAATGTTATTTATATGGATTCTATACAACACATGTATATAATAGCAATGACAAACAACGTCCATCATCCAAAGTGTGTCACACAACTGCATAAGCATTAAATATAAATAATTAACGCTTACACAATCTGTCAGCCCATCGATTGACATACAATTAAACAATTGGGATTAATGTACGTCAATTATCATCCCAATACCCGTGTGGGGTTTCAATCAACAAACACATATTTTATTTGTACAGTTGGGCGATGTGTAAAATTTACCATCCCAATTCATATCAGTAAAATAAGTGTATATAAACAAATTGTCCGATTTATAAATGAATATTTATTTTATTTCAACACATGAATATTTTATTTTATTCAACGCATGAATATTTATTTTATTCAACACATGAATATTTTATACAGTCCACTTCACATCACAACTAACTTTCACAAGACAATCAAACAAACAAGTCGTCCATGGTCTGTTGACGACGGGGAACAGTTCATATATGCAGTTATGAAATAAATAACTGTATAAGAATAATTTTGGTGATAAGTTCTCAACTTTGGTTTCCACTCCGTCAGTCTTTAATTGACGGTTTTTGCACAGTTTGGATTTAAATTTGCTCCAAATTTAAACAAGCTCCAATTTGGGCCCGGTTAGTTTTGTTGCGAAGCTCTCGACTCCACGGTCGCAACGGATCCTGTTTCATACGATTTGGAGTTCGTGGCAAAAAGATTCTGATATACGAACATGGAATATTATTTAAATAATAAGATCACTATTCACCTTCTTCCCCAAACGACACCCTCAACTTAAAAAGCTCGCCACGGCCAAACCGTAAGTCGGAATCGCAAAAAACCATCGCCATTCTCTCCGGCTTCTCCTCCTCTTTCCACGCCTGGTGGTATCCCCTCCCGTTCGCCACGTGGGCCCCACGATCTGCAGTTGAACACTGAAATTTCCGTTCATCTCAGTGCTGCGGCCACCTCGGTGCTCCAAATGCTCCCAATTTTTACCAGTAGCTTGGTCTCGACCTCCCGGACAATTTTCCCTTTGGTCCCTTTGCCTGGAAATGCACGGATCGACGATAAATTTCTTATCTTTGCAACTATCCTGTTTTCAGCTCCTCTCCAATAAAATTGACATTCCGGCCAGGTCCTGCCACCTGGGACCATGCCACCACTGCCAAAATATTCGTATTCTTTCACTCTACCTTCCCTCCAAACCGTTCGACCTAATTCTCTACGTGGGACCCGCAGCAACCAAAATACGAAAGCTGACCTGCTGCTCGTCGAGCCCAATTCCGACAAAACCACCAGTCCAATCACCACCAAATTTTAATAGTAGCTAGTAATCATCAGGCTCTACAATCTCACAAAATTTCATGGCCTAACTCTTTACGGTTTTGGAGACATAAATTATTTAGTTTCAAGGGCTTTTTAGCAAAAAATGTTCGAGGGAGGAAAGGTGCTGCCGATTTCCAAAGAAGAAGTGGGAGAGAAGTGAGGGTTTTGTAGAGGAAAAGATATTATATAGTGGATTTTTTTTTATTATTTTCTTTAGTTGGCGTTGTCTCCAATCGACAGTTATCAATGCTGCGGCCACACACGAACTCCGTTGGCGATGAAAATTGACATGCTGCTATGTCTTGACAATACGGTTCTAATAAAACTAGTTTCGTCGAATTCCGAGTCTGTTTGCTCAGAAAACTCTATTTCTAGCTTAAATGGCTGTTCAATTCATAATTTATCCCGCACGGCTACATATGGACTCCAAAAATTATGAAAATTGGAATATAACAATAATTTAACATTCTGGATCCAACAAGAGTGGTTTCATCAAAAACGGAGGCCGTTTGCAAAATGGTTATTTTTAAGGACTTTATATATATATTAAAATATAAATAAATTCCACAACGACTTTTCTGAAATTTAAAATGGACGCAACTTTCAATCTATAAAGTGAAATCTCAGTTTCTTACATTCGTTAGAAAAATATTGTTAATCAGATTCAAATATTTCTTGTTTCATCCAATTCTGACTTAAAACGAATTTTGCATATTCATTTGAAATTTGAAAGTGAATTTTCAAACAGCCGCGCCATTTCAGGCTCGTATTATATTTAAAATAAATTTATACATTCTAACTTCAATGAAAATAAATTTTTAGTCGTTATTATTTAAAATAAATCATTTTAAATTGGTTCTGATTTTCCGGGTTGTTACATTTCATCTCGATTGGAGATCGTATATGCATGTTTTAACGTGATACTTCACAGTTAAGTTTTGTGTATAATATATATAATATTTTAAACCAACCGTCCTTATAATTAGCCCTATGTATACCCTAAATTCGGGTCAATAGTTCAATTCGTGGTCAACTGCATTTTCAGCTACCAAGCACATATCAAGGGCCACCGTTCTTTGATCATTTCTCCCTTCCGTTATCTCAATCCTTTTACCTAAATCAAATACTTTCAACAACAAAAAGGTTTAGGGTTACGAGATCCCCCCGGACTGACGGTGATGATGGGATTTAACAGCCTGAGATGGCTAGAATTTGGTACTGAACGGCAGATGTTCGGGAGCCATTTTCATGCTCAAGGCATGGTCGCTTTTCTAGAGATTTAGGGCGTTAGGTGGGCTCGGAGTGGCGCAGGAACCGGCGTTCTCAGATGAACTCTCAGACATCGAAGTGGGTTGCGGTGGTGAGGAGTTTGAATCGATGCGTGCTATTGGAGATTTCAAGAAGCCACGGAAGAAAGTCACGACTGTTAATTGCTGAAACTCAGATGAAGGCAGCAGGAGTGAACTAATCAGCATTTATTAAATGTGAAGTAAAGTAATTAAAGTATAACTAGTGTAACGACCCGTATTCTTACTGTATAATAATTTATTTATTTATTTAATTATTTAAATGTTGATTTGGTAATTTATAATGACCTAAATTAAATAATTTAGAATATTTAATTAATATACATAATTAAATAATATATTTAATTTTCGAAATAGTCGGAAATAGTAGAATTCACAATATTGTGTGAATTGGATTATTTAAAAGATATTAATTGGATTATTAATATACATAATGTTTTACTTTAATTTTTAAAATATCCATTTTGAAATTATTCCTCTTTTAATATTCATTATAAATTGGATAAAATAAATCGATAAACTCATTTGTGCTAAAAATAGTGTCACTATTTTAAAACGGATTTAATAGCCCAATTCATTTTCTTATCCCTTTATATTTTTATAATGGGTTAGACCCCTCACATTAAGCCTACGACTTGTGGATGCTGGATGTGCCAGTCGGTTCCGGGCAGACTTATCCCACAAGTTGCGCTTAACCTCGTGTCATGACCCATTTCGTATTTGTGCACTTGGACCTCTCACATTAGGTTCAACATTTGTGGCTGCGGATACACCAGTCGGGTCCGGGCAGGCTTCTACCACAAATGCAACCTAACTACGTGTCCAAGCACAATTATAATTTATGATTATAATTAATTTTTCCAAAACAGGTCATTATTTAAATTATCCTTCCCCTTAAAGAATCCTAATTCTAAGGTATTCTTTATTTCTAAATATCCTGATTTCAAGTATTTAATATAAATTGTAACTTTCCCTATTTTTGTGACTTTCTAAAAACAATCTTTTCAAGATGTCCCATTTTGAAACCATATCTTCTTTACTTTAACTTATTGACACCAAAGATGTAATCTTTCTAAATCAACGTAAATTAATTTCATTAATTGAATATAAAATAAAAACATTCCTTTAATTCAAAATTGATAACGTTTTGAAAACAAAATCTTCTTAATTTTTCACATGGACAATTAAAAAGGTAATCTTTTTAAATTCTAACTTTTTATACAATCATAAATGACATACTCTTACTTATTAACCACTAAAATGTAACTTTCAATTTATTCCTTTTAATGCATAGAAAATATTATTAAAACATTTCTTTTCCTTATTTATTTAAACTATAAGTAATAAATGTCTTCCTTTTCTTTTCCTTATTTATTTACCTAAAGGTAAATAAGTATTTTCCCTTTTTTTCTACATATCCTATTTACATGAAAATGTAAATGAAAGCTTCATCTAAAATAATTATTTTTATTTACATAACGAAATGTAAATTTTTACTTCATTTACATTCTTTAATTTCATGGGAAATGAAATTTTATTTTACAATGTAAATTCGTACCTTAACTTCATATAAAAAATGTAATTTCTATTTTACGTTTACATAAAAAAAATGTAATTTTTATTTTACGTTGCAAATTCATACCTTAACTACATATAAAAAAATGTAGTTTTTATTTTACGTTGCAAATTCATACCTTAACTACATATTTAAAAAAAATGTAGTTTTTATTTTATTGCAAAATCTCATTCTTTAATTACGTATAAAAATGTAATTTTTTTTTTCTATCATGCGAATTCTCAACCTCTATTTACATATAAAAAGGAAATTTTATTTATCATGTGAATTCCCAACTTCTAAAAATGTAATTTTTAGTTAACATGCAAATCATACTTTTATTTACATATAAAAATGTAGTTTTATATGCGATAAAAATTTCATGTCTTTTCCTTACTAAAAATGTAATTATATTTTCAATATAAATTCTACTTTTTAATTACATAATAAAATGTGTTATATTTTCAATGCACTTAAACATGATTATATTACATATACAATCCATGATTCTAATATTCATATATTTCATATGCAATATATGACGTCAAATATGATTGTGTTTCATATGCGATACATGACATCAAAACGTGACTATATTTCAAGTTTCTAAACAAACACTAAAAATACGTTTATTTTCATGTTGCATTTCGACAACAAAAATATGATCATTTCATTTCAACAACAAAAATATGATTATTTCATTTCAACAACAAAAATATGATTATTTCATTTCAACAACAAAAATATGATTATTTTTGTCGTTTCAATTCAACAACAAAAATATGATTATTTTTGTCATTTCTAATCGGAAAAAATTATTATTTTTGTCGCTTCAACTTTCTATCAAAAATGTTGTTATTTTTGTCGCTTCAACAAAAACGATACTTTCGTTTTAACAAAAATGATGCTTTGGTCTCAACAAAATCAATACTCTTTTATTTCAACAGACAATACTTCTTAATGTGAACAATTCTATATAAACTAACCAAGTTAAAATTTTAATATATTTTTTTTATAAACAAAATTTTATGTACAAATCAATATTCAAAAATTGAATCTTTCATTACAACAAATCTTATGTAAACAATTAAAAATTGAATCTTTCCATTGCGGCAAATCTTATGATGTATAGAACTGAAAAAGAAAATAAAAAAAATAACAGTGCGCGTATAGATCAAAATTCTAGTTTAATCTAAATTACCAACCGCGATGTTCAATATCAGATCCGTACAAATCCAAACGATAAAATGGCAGATCTACTCAATACAATGCAATACAATACCATACAATCCATCAAAACAATCCACACAATACATCACAGCATAGATCATACAGATAATTATTTAACAAATTAGAATGATTAAATAAATAAATTTAAATTGTGAAAATCATAGATTCTCACCTTGATTTGGCTGAAAATTCAAAGTGCTTGTTTTTAGATCTGGTCAGCGCCATCGCGAAGATCTCGGAAAGACGAATCCAACGCAACAAACGGTTCGCAAAACGGACCTCGTATGGAGAAGTTATGGATTTTTAAAGATTGTAAATTTAAATTATAAAAATAATTAACCCATGAGCTCACCCACTAAGATGCTGCCACGTCACCTCCCCCCAAACCCCTTTCTTCTTCTTCTTTCACGTTGATTTCCCTGCACCGTCTAAACCCAAAGCCACCTCCAGTCCTTCATCACCGCACACAATATGAGACACCGCAACAAGATCAGACCGCACCACACGAACGCCGCCAACCACCTCTTCCTGCGCCAGCCATGGGGCCCAGCTCGCGCCCCCCTAGGACCCGCCAATCACACATAAACACAGCCACTTCAGGCTGAGAAATCGCGAAATTCGTGCACTGAAACCCGATCTTAACCGTATGGATTGAAAGGTCTTGAAAATCTCTTCGATTCGGTATATAATATGTTGAATTTCATTGAGCGGATCAAAAGTTATCGAGGTCTGAATTTTCGGTCATTCATGGCCTTCGGTTTTGGATGATGGCGGCTGGTCATTTTTTTAGGGTTTTATTTTTTTATTATTAATTTATTCATCGTAAAGCGTGTTATAAAGGTAAAAATACGGGCTGTCTCCGAATTGGGCCTGCTTACTGTCGTTCTTAAGGTTTAGATGCCTTCTGAACGCAACGGGATAGGTCTCGTGGCCCAATTCCGAAATCTGTAAAAAAATATATTTAAATCTACATTAAAAATTAATTAATTAAATATTTACCGTACATTTAAATATGCCAGGGCCACATACGGACTCCGAAAATTATAGGAAAATTATTTCTGGCTTTGTATTGACGATACGGTTCCAACAAGACTATTTTCGTTAAATTCTGAGACTGTTCGAAAAATGGCCTTTTTTAGGTCGATCAGTTTTAACTGTAAACTGACAAAACGTGTTATCTTCTGCCACGCTTACATACTCATTCGAAAAATTCTGGAAAATTAAACTTAGCCATAATTCGACATTCTGGTTCCAACAAAAGTGGTTTCGTCGAAAACCGAGGTCGTTTGCAAAATGGCTATTTTTAAGGCCAATATATTATATTAAAATATATTTTTAAACAAAGAATCTTCTAAACTCTAAATATATAAGTGCTTACTATTTCTTAATGCAGAGACGTCATTCTGAACTCGATGGAAGTGGTTTTGAGTTCAAATTCCTTCGTATGCAAAAAGTAGCATTTTTGACCTTTGTAAATTTCCTAGCGACCTTTCTAAATTTTAATTTGGGCATAACTTTTGATTCCCGCTTTGAAATTTCAATTTTTCAGATTCGTTAGAAATATATTTTTAAATAGATTCTAATATTTTTGGTTTCACTCAAATCCGTTAAATTTTGCATCCTGTACGATCAATCAAAGTTCAAGTTTGACTTTTCAAACTACCGCGTTATTTCTAATTCCTTTTATAACTAAAATTAAATTATTCATTCTAACTTCGATTTAAATCAATTTTCAATCACTATTATTCTAAATAAATTATCTTAAATATCATAAACTCATTAAAATTACTTAGAATAAAATTTTAAATTGGCCCCAAAATTCAGGGTTGTTACAGTCTCCCCCACTTAAGAACTTTTCGTCCTCGAAAAGGAACGAAGCTTAAGTTGTTTAAGTATCCTATCTCATCTTTCATTCTTTTATTGATTTCAATAATTTTATTTGTTGATTAACTTCTAAAATGCATAACTTTTATATATATTCAAAAATCATATTTCCTAATAGCGGATTATATATATAATCAAAAACGTTAATTATATATTTTTCACTCTCAACTCATTCAAGGGCATTACTAACCCCATCTCTAATGAGTTTTCTCATTCTAGGATACTGTTGATCCTATCTCTAATGAGTGTTCTTTTTTTATATTACTAATCCAATCTCTGATGAGTCTTTTGTTCAGTTCTAACGAGTTGTACCCCAAAGATTTGAGCTAACCAAAGCTCTGATACCAAATGAAACGACCTGAAAATCGCCCTTGCGGGAAATCGCCGGATACGCTTACTTTGGGCTACAACACATCAGAACAACAACAACAGACTTTTATAAACATCATAATAATGTTACATCAGAGTATAGAATATCAGAGTATATTGAATAAAATTACAGCAGAAGATAAATTACAATATTTCAATACATTGCAGCGGAAATAAAATAACTAAGGCAGCGGAAGACAACTATGCTCTGGACACAGCTTTAGGCTTCAATCCAGAATCCTGCTCGAGATAAGAACCTGTAGGCAAACTACTCGACCGCCCGTGTGGAAAGAGGGCACCCGAGTTTGTAAAGGTGGAAACAAACAACGGGTCAGTCATGGGACTGGTGTGAGAATTCTTAACTAATTTAACTAATAGTAATAAGGCAAATTCGAGTACCACGCCAATAACGCGAAACGGGTTTACTCCAATGGATTGCCGGTGCAGAAACTAAAGTAAATCGTTAAAAACAACGCAATGTTTTTTAGAAAAATGAAACCATCATAAGACCCAAGTCCCATCACACAATGCAACGCAAACCGGAGGATAGGGTTGTACCTTATAATGGTAAAAAATGCTTGATACGATAAAAACGAATTTGATATTATTATTAGTGTATATAAGTTTCAAAAACAGTTCAATCATAATGTATCAATCCTAGGACGCATAGATACCATAATACTATGCTTCCATATTAGTAATACAATCAAATCTGCATGAGGTCATATTGGAAATTGGGTTTCCATCATGAGTCAAGGCTAGGGAGGAGCTCCTTACCGATTCGAGACACTCTAGCTAATGTCTCAGGATCCCCCGCAGTGAACCCTTGGATAGCTGCAGGGCCGGTCCACACATACAGCTTCGTGGATTGACAATTCCTGAACACACGTTTCCCGGTCCTATAGGACCTATCATCCGAGGCGCCACATTCCATCATCCACATAAGTAAAATGTCGGGCCGTGTCAAAGCCCAAACACCGCTTCTAGCTAGAAAGAAACGTGCTGCTCTCCTTGCATTCCCTTCTCCCGTTTTAGACTCCACAGGTGTGTGAGGCTCGCGAAGTTACACTATACACAAAGCTATGCCTAAACAGGCTATGCTTTGATCATCCCACAAGGCTTGCTTTTCAACAAAGCCTTGATCATATGCATCTTAGCATGCCACATCGTCACTCCATATCACACTACCAATCCTTTGCCGAAATATATGAAAGGGTGTTAAGCAAGAGAATAAATTCTCCACCACCAAACATTCATACATTCGACAGAAAATCAATAAATACAATATAAAGGAGTACAATGTCAGACACACATTCCATTCATAAGCTTATGCTCTGGGTCTGAGCGAAAGCCAAATCCGTACTAATCAACACTACGTCTGAACGGCTACTACCGTTGCCCCTTCAAGGTAGCTACTCCCATCATGGGTCTCAATAGCAACACATCCATTCGACGTGAAGATCGTCGTTCTTTAATCACCGTCTTCAAATCTTCGACTTAGAACGATGTATAATCATTTGAAATGAGATTGAACTCGGACTTTTCAAATGATCCTCGCATATATATATAATTAAAAATCATTTCATATCGTTAATATTAATTTATAATGATCAATCTTTATTTTCATTTATATAAAAATAATTAAATATCATTTAACAACGCTTTAATTCAATAGGCGACCTTGGCGCTGTTTTCACCCAAATTTGTTTTACACATTTTCTCTAAATCTAACCGTTGGGTTTTAACATAATTCATATCATTGGCAAGAACTTCCCAAGGCGAACCTAACGGTTTCAGTTTGGGAAAATCCGACGGTCGGATATTTCGGTATGATCAATTAAAAGTACGATCCTAAAATGTGAACTACCAGTCTCGATTTATTTACTTTTAGTTTTTATATATATAAGTTTATATAAATATAATCCCTTCGTCCATTTTATTATTGTGATTATCATATCAAGTAAAGAACACTTGGTTTCATAACATTTCGATATATAACACAACACACAATAATGTTTTACTTTAATTTTAAAATATCCATTTTGAAATTATTCCTCTTTTAATATTCATTATAAATTTGATAAAATAAATCGATAAACTCGTTTGTGTTAAAAATAGTGTCACTATTTTAAAACGGATTTAATAGCCCAATTCATTTTCTTATCCCTTTATATTTTTATAATGGGTTAGACTCCTCACATTAAGCCTACGACTTGTGGATGCTGGATGTGCCGGTCGGTTCCGGGCAGACTTATCCCACAAGTTGGGCTTAACCTCGTGTCATGGCCCGTTTCGTATTTGTGCACTTGGACCTCTCACATTAGGTTCAACATTTGTGGCTGCTGAATACGCCGGTCGGGTCCGGGCGGGCTTCTACCACAAATGTAACCTAACCTCGTGTCCAATTTATAATTAATTTTTTCAAAACAGGTTATTATTTAAATTATCCTTTCCCTTAAAGAATCCTAATTCTAAGGTATTCTTTATTTCTAAATATCCTGATTTCAAGTATTTAATATAAATTGTAACTTTCCCTATTTTTGTGACTTTCTAAAAACAATCTTTTCAAGATGTCCCATTTTGAAACCATATCTTCTTTACTTTAACGTATTGACACCAAAGATGTAATCTTTCTAAATCAACTTAAATTAATTTCATTAATTGAATATAAAATAAAAACATTCCTTTAATTCAAAATTGATAACGTTTTGAAAACAAAATCTTCTTAATTTAACACATGGACAATTAAAAAGGTAATCTTTTTAAATTCTAACTTTTTATACAATCATAAATGACATACTCTTACTTATTAACCACTAAAATGTAACTTTCAATTTATTCCTTTTAATGCATAGAAAATATTATTAAAACATCTCTTTTCCTTATTTATTTAAACTATAAGTAATAAATGTCTTCCTTTTCTTTTCCTTATTTATTTACCTAAATGTAAATAAGTATTTTCCCTTTTTTTTCTACATATCCTATTTACATGAAAATGTAAATGAAAGCTTCATCTAAAATAATTCTTTTTATTTACATAAGGAAATGTAAATTTTTACTTCATTTACATTCTTTAATTTCATGGGAAATGAAATTTTATTTTACAATGTAAATTCATACCTTAACTTCATATAAAAAATATAATTTTTATTTTACGTTGCAAATTCATACCTTAACTACATAAAAAATGTAATTTTTATTTTACGTTGCAAATTCATACCTTAACTACATATAAAAAATGTGATTTTTATTTTACGTTGCAAATTCATACCTTAACTACATATAAAAAAATGTAGTTTTTATTTTATTGCAAAATCTCATTCTTTAATTACATATAAAAATGTAATTTTTTTTTTATCGTGCGAATTCTCAACTTCTAGTTACATATAAAAAGGAAATTTTATTTATCATGTGAATTCCCAACTTCTAAAAATGTAAATTTTAGTTAACATGCAAATCATACTTTTATTTACATATAAAAATGTAGGTTTATATGCGATAAAAATTTCATGTCTTTTCCTTACATAAAAATGTAGTTATATTTTCAATATAAATTCTACTTTTTAATTACATAATAAAATGTGTTATATTTTCAATGCACTTAAACATGATTATATTACATATACAATCCATGATTCTAATATTCATATATTTCATATGCAATATATGACGTCAAATATGATTGTGTTTCATATGCGATACATGACATCAAAACGTGACTATATTTCAAGTTTCTAAACAAACACTAAAAATACGTTTATTTTCATATTTCATTTTGACAACAAAAATATGATCATTTCATTTCAACAACAAAAATATGATTATTTCATTTCAACAACAAAAATATGATTATTTCATTTCAACAACAAAAATATGATTATTTTTGTCGTTTCTAATTTCTATCAAAAATATTATTATTTTTGTCGCTTCAACTTTCTATCAAAAATGTTATTATTTTTGTCGCTTCAACAAAAACGATACTTTCATTTTAACAAAAATGATGCTTTGGTCTCAACAAAATCAATACTCTTTTATTTTAACAAACAATACTTCTTAGTGCGAACAATTCTATATAAACTAACCAAGTTAAAAATTTAATATTTTTTTTATAAACAAAATTTTATATACAAATCAATATTCAAAAATTGAATCTTTCATTACAACAAATCTTGTGTAAACAATTAAAAATTGAATCTTTCCATTGCGGCAAATCTTATGATGTATAGAACTGAAAAAAAATAAAATAGCACTACACGTATAGAACAAAATTCTGGTTTATTATAAATTACCAACCGCGATGTTTAATATCAGATCCATACAAATCCAAACGATAAAATGACAGATCTACTCAATACAATGCAATACAATACCATACAATCGATCAAAACAATCCACACACTACATCACAGCATAGATCATACAGATAATTATTTGACAAATTAGAATGATTAATTAAATAAATTTAAATTGTGAAAATCAAAGATTCTCACCTTGATTTGGCTGAAAATTCAAAGTGCTTGTTTTCAGATCCGGTCAGCGCCCTCGCGAAGATCTCGGAAAGGTGAATCCAACGCAACAAACGGTTCACAAAACGGACCTCGTATGGAGAAGTTATGGATTTTTAAAGATTGTAAATTTAAATTATAAAAATAATTAACCCATGAACTCACCCACTAAGGTGCTACCATGTCACCTCCCCCCAAACCCCTTTCTTCTTCTTCTTTCACGTTGATTTCCCTGCACCGTCTAAACCCAAAGCCACCTCCAGTCCTTCATCACCGCACATAATACGAGACACCGCAATGAGATCAGACCGCACCACACGAACGCCGCCGACCACCTCTTCCTGGGCCAGCCATGGGGCCCAGCTCGCGCCCCCCTAGGACCCGCCAACCACCCATAAACGCTGCCACTTCAGGCTGAGAATTCGCGAAATCCGTGCACTGAAACCCGATCTAAACCGTATGGATTGAAAGGTCTTGAAAATCTCTTCGATTCGGTATATAATATGTTGAATTTCATTGAGCGGATCAAAAGTTATCGAGGTTTGAATTTTCGGTCATTCATGGCCTTCGGTTTTGGATGATGGCGGCTGGTCATTTTTTTAGGGATTTATTTTTTTATTATTAATTTATTCATCGTAAAGCGTGTTATAAAGGTAAAAATGCGGGTTGTCTCAGAATTGGGCCTGCTTACTATCGTTCTTAAGGTTTAGACGCCTTCTGAACACAATGGGACAGGTCTCGTGGCCCAATTCCGAAATCTATAAAAAAATTATTTAAATCTACATTAAAAATTGATTAATTAAATATTTACCGTACATTTAAATACGCCGGGGCCACATACGGATTCCGAAAATTACTGAAAAATTATTTCTGGATTTGTATTGACGATACAGTTCCAACGAGACAATTTTCATTGAATTTTGAGACTGTTAGAAAAATGGCCTTTTTCAGGTCGATTAGTTTTCACTGTAAACTGACAAAACGTGTTATCTTCGGCCACGCTTACATACTCGTTCGAAAAATTCTGGAAAATTAAACTTAGCTATAATTCGACATTCCGGTTCCGACAAAAGTGGTTTCGTCGAAAACCGAGGTCGTTTGCAAAATGGTTATTTTTAAGGCCAATATATTATATTAAAATATATTTTTAAACAAAGAATCTTCTAAACTCTAAATATATAAGTGCTTATTGTTTTTCAATGCAGAGACATCATTCTGAACTCAATGGAAGTGGTTTCGAGTTCAAATTCCTTCGTATGCAAAAAGTAGCATTTTTGACCTTTGTAAATTTCCTAGCGACCTTTCTAAATTTTAATTTGGGCATAACTTTTGACTCCCGCTATGAAATTTCAATTTTTCAGATTCGTTAGAAAGATATTTTTAAATAAATTCTAATATTTTTGGTTTCACTCAAATCCGTTAAATTTTGCATCCTGTACGATTAGTCAAAGTTCAAGTTTGACTTTTCAAACTACCGCGTTATTTCTAATTCCTTTTATAACTAAAATTAAATTATTCATTCTAACTTCGATTTAAATCAATTTTCAATCATTATTATTCTAAATAAATTATCTTAAATATCATAAACTCATTACAATTACTTAAAATAAAATTTTAAATTGGCCCCAAAATTCAGGGTTGTTACAGTAAAAACCATCCGTATTTATGTGGGGATTTGGTCTTACGATTATCCTTTTCTTTTGAAAAGATTTTGACTTAAAAATCCAGTTGGGTGATACCCTTAATACTGTGCGAGTTTTCTCACCCTGGTTCACCAGACTGACCCGGTGTTTTGTAAATGCTCGGGTTAGCCCGGGGTGTATATGTTCAGGTTATCGAATGCTGTGGAGAGACGAGCTGGAAGAGTCCATACGTATGACAATTATATGACTACTATTCCGCTGTGTGTTGTATATGGGACAGATTTTTATAACTGTCCATAGATGTTGATGTACTATGATATTGTAAGTATTTTTAAAAGCTCTCAATAAAGTTTTATTTCTGTATTATATTTTGTTCTGTTGCGATGTAAGACTCTGATTCGGCGTTGTGTTGTTTCTTCTTCTTCTATTCTTATATTTCTTTCTTTCTTATCTCACCCTCTAATTTCTTTCTAATAACGTTCCGGTGATTTCGGTGTTTGGAAGGTCGGCATGAGTTACGGTAAAGGTATTTATGTCGATTTTCAGTGCCAAAAATCCTCGGGTCGTTACAGTGGTATCAGAGCTGTTGGTTTAGAAATAACCTTGGCTCTGTGGTGTAACTCGATAGAGATGGGACTAGTAATACCCTAGATCAAGATTGAGTGTATATATATACATGAGAGCGTAATTGTAGATTTCATAAACAAATGTTCTGTATTGTGTTATTTGATCGGTTCAAGTGTTGAAAAGCATTGGACTGGCAAATGGATACAATATTGTTTTGTAAAGAGGGTAAATGGAATAATTTTACCTAAATTATATTTTTGTGTAGAAAGGAAATAATTTTATCAAATTATTGAGATATTAATGTGTTTTACTGATTTGAATGGGATTCAAATCGGATTGGAAATTTGAATTGAAACATAAATTTGTTAAGTGTAATTAAATAAAGTATGATATTAAAATTAAATGAAGTAAATTGGAAATTTGATGAATAAATAATAATCAAATCGAAATCAATCGGATATTAAGCGATTGATGTTCAAATCTGTGAAACCAAAATAAAATATTAATATTAAATATGAATTCAATTGATTTGGTCGAGTTGATTGTGTATTGATTGTTGGTTGTGAATTGTTTGTTAGTGGATGGTAATTTATTTGAATGGGAATAATCAATAATTTAATGGAGCTTAATGAATTATAAACTAAAAAGAATAAATTCCAGTATAATATAAAAACTAGGCTAGAACAGCATATGATTTGAAATAAATGATTTAACCTTGTAGTTGATAATAAATTGATACTATCCGTTTGATTTTAGGAATTAGTATAGTTATACCAGTTGATTCGTGAATATTACTTAAGAATTTCACATATCTGTTACTGATATGTGAATTGAGTTGAGTACAGATGCCAGATGGCTTTGAGAATTGATTATAGTTGCGTATACTGCACGTAAATTGGGCAAGTATGCTAAATAGCGCTCGTAAAAGGTACGCCTATGCAAAAATATAAAATTCTGGGTTTTGATTTTGTTTTCCGACTGTGTTGGTCGATGTATATATATTATTTGTCCTGTGATATCACAGATGTCACCCCGTGCAGGGGAGACTCTGCCGAATTTTTCCGGGAATATAATGTGTTAGAAAATTTTCGATATTTTTGAAAATATTTATATACAGTATTGAATTTGTTTTTGATTTAAAATAAATGAGATTATAAAATTAATGGGTTAGTAAAGTTCTTTCTTACCTTAGCAATTTCGAGGACGAAATTATTTTAAGGGGGGAACAATGTAACGTCCCGTATTTTTGGCAGTCAAATATTTTATTTAATTTATTATTTTAAATATTATATTTGGAATATTAATGGATATTAATATTTAATTCATTATTAAAATGAAGTTTGAACGTTATATGTTTATATAATTATAAACCGAGCTCGAAATGGCGCTGCAGTTTGTAATATGGAGTTTTGAACTTTAAATGGATACATAGGATCCGATACAAGTCGGATTTCTGTGAAACGAGAAACGTCAGAATCTTGTGGATGATAATTTTCATATGAAAGAGGAAAATCTAGATTTTGTGTTATATATTGATAGTTATGGCCAAATCAAATTTTAAAATAATCGATGTGGAAATCGTTGTTAAAATATAGGCAGTTAAAATAGCCGTTTTGCAAACGGACTCTGTTTTCGATGAAATCAGTTTCATTAGAATCGTATCGTTAAATTATTGTACGGTGTTGAGTTGCGTGGCAGACCAATGTCATATGTGACCATGGTTCCGAAAACGCCCGTTCAATTTCTATAACGCCTAATTAATTTAGTAAAGGGTTATTTGGGTATAACTTGAACAGACGATCGGACTAGGCTGCGAAACCAATTCCGTTGAGTTCGTATCGTCTATTAAATTCAGAAGAGGTATATAGTTTGTTATTTTTGGGACCGTGAAATTGGGTGTCCGAAATGGCATTGCGGTGCGTGTAAAAATAACCTATCGGGAAAACAGTCTCAGAATGCAACGAAACTGGTGCCGTTGGGTTTGTATTGAAGAATTATTATAGGATTGCAAGGTTTCAATTTGATTTGATTTATCTGGTGATCATCAAAAATTGAAATGTGTGTTTATTTCTGATTTTATAAGGGAATTTTTTTTCAAACGATGTCGGAATTCGACGAAATAAGTCACATTGTATACGGAATACCTTTTTATACTAAGATTAGCCTTTTTATCAGAAAACAGGAGTCGATTGTGATTAGTTTTACGTGATACTTCAACGTTAAGTTTCATGAGAATATAATAATTATATTTCTCTTTCTATATATCAGCCTACATAGTTTTTCCCCAAATATTACCGCAATCAAGATGTGAAAGAACACTGCTACCCTATTCTATTCTACCCACCCTAATTTCCTTTAAATCAAAGCTCTCGCACATGCAGACCTGAAAAGGAGTACACGGTGCAGACCTAACTCCTACCCTAAGCACTCAACTCAACCAACTATTGAAAGGAGAAGACCTCACAGGCATTGGAAAATGAAAAAAAAAACAGCTATCCTACCATCCTACAATGCCTTGATCCCCAAACTTTCAAACCGTGATAACCAAGACATTGATACCGTGAGTGCCACAAAATTGTGAGTATAAATAGCAGACCTCACAACAAGCAGCTGCAGTTCCTTTCGCATATAACCAAATATAAAAAAACGCAAATAAGCAGTACAGGTGGAAGGGGATACGCATGGGGTGGAAATGGTTACAAGGGGAGGGACAGTAGCAGTTCAAGGCATGGGAATGATGCACTGAAGTGAAGCATGTTGTTGAACGAGAGAGTGAGGAGCAGTTCGGAATTAATAACATAAACAGATGGGGAGACTTGTTTGGAAAGAAAAAGTAGTATGGGCGGTGGGCTTCCGTGAAGGTGATTGGGCCAGTGATGCGGTGAACAATGAACAAGGTTTGGGTGTGTAGCAGTTTGGCTTTAGTGTGTAAAAGGAAGTGGAAGAACGTCGAGTGGTGGAAAGATTGCGTATGGTTTGGAGGAAGGTGCAGCACTGTTGGACGTGGTGGTTACATGGAGTTCGGCGCCAGCAGTATGGGAGATCCACGAAGAAAGAAAGCACCGGTCCTGTTTGTTTACTAACATCGTTGAGGAGGGGGAAACAGCTAAAAGCCTGAACTAAGTGATAAGTTGGCAAAGTGAGTATGGGGAAAATGGAGAAGTTGGTTCCAAAAAGGGATAACAACTGTAATTAGCCTAACCTAACTAAGTAATATAGTTATAACCCTATAATCCACGTACAGGTGCCTGGAGAGTTTAATTTGAGGCAAGAATGAAGGATGTTGGATAAACAAGAAAGATTGGCCCTCTTATAATAAGTTGTTGGAGTTTCTTCCAGCATGGATTCAAAGAGAAGGAAGGCGCACAAAATCTTACCGTGTATTTTACCTAACTGTGAATACATAACCAAAATGACGTTTCAGGTATTTCGGGATGATGTTGAAACAAGGGAAAAGGGATGGCCGCATCTTTAGCCAATAATTGGACAAAACTAGCAACATTGGAACCGCAGTGTCGGACACTATATTCTGGAACTGGAACTGACCTAGACAGGAATAAAAGCTACTGGAATTTCTAGTTAAATTAAACGTCGTTTAATTTAACTAAAAACCTGAACCGCTTTAGCGACAACAAACAAGGTGAGTTAAACTCACTCAGTTTTTCCCATATATATTTCATATAAATTGGGTTTTATTTTGTGTGCTCTACTTGTTAATGGTTGCATGTTTGCTAGATATATATTTATTTGTGGATCTACTAATGGAAATAAACCGTGTTTAATTTCAGTGAAATACCAAATCGTTATTTTTAGGGTTTGATCCAATAAAGGTAACCTACCTTGTTGGTCACGTTTATTTATAAACGTGTTAAATTGGTTGGGTTGTTTGAAGTGATTCGATGATTTGTTGATGTTAAATAGTCTTTATCAGTTAAATGGAATTGCATGATTTGGTTTGTGGTAACCATTTGAATACAGCAAAGAACCGGTTGGAGGAATCCAACCGGATTCCTCAAATATATTATTTATTTTCATATGAACTGTCATGTTTGGGTGATTGATTTGAGTATTAATCATCGATGGGAAATTCAACCTGTGTTTGGTTTTAACCAATGGGAAATATTGGTTGAGTAATCGGCAGTAAGGGGCCTAAAGATTAATTATTTTATTTATATTGAGTTACCGTCAGGTAAATTGATAGCACTGAAGTTACAAAAAAATTATTTTATAACTAAAGTTAGATTTTTAAATATACATTTTCGATAAAACTTAATTAAAAGGAAATGAATATTTGTTTTTATAATTAATTGTAATTCGATTTTATAAAGCAAATTTTGATGTAATCAGATTTTAAATGTGAAAATAAGGAAATTAACATAACAGTTAGAGTGAATAATTGTTTTGTTAAGAATAAATTAAATGGGATTTATTTTGAGATTGGAACGAAATATTGGATTTTTATATTACAACTTGTATCTGTTTGAAGATATAAACCTTGTTGGTCAAGGTCTGAGAGGTAATTAAAATACCCCAACTGGAACGACTTCAAGATTTATCTGAGGATAATATTAGTTGTAATGGTGAAAAAGGTTAGTATGATTTATGATTTCACCAGAGAAATAATAACGCAACATTTTTGGTTGAAATTTTGGGAATATATGTATAACGAGGATTCCAAAAAGAAAAAGAGAATAAAAAGGGGTGCGTGAAAATATAGCGATACTCTCGAGTTAGAAAGGGAATGTAAGGCGGAGTTTTATTTTATACAAATAAATATTTCTTATTGTTTCAAATAATGAAATAGATGATATTTCATAACATCGTTTACGAGTAATAAGTTAAATTGATTTCTCAATATTAAATTAGATAATAATGTGGTTAATGGTTTGAAAGAGAAAATATACAATTGGAGATGATAGGATTTTCCTATGTATTAAAATGAATTTGTTTAAAGAATAATCTTATGTTAAATAAGAAGCGAAAAGCTATATTTATAATATCGTAGTATTTAAGAGTTTTAAATTTACATTTGTTTTAATTAAAGGCCAAGTGATGCTGAATACTGAACCAGTGAACTCATTGGATTATCATGATTGAATCACTGTCTATTTTGATAGTTAAATCACCGACTATCAAATTTGTCCAATATGATTGTTGGTACGGAAAGACCGGGATCGAATTCATATTCGAAAACCATTACGACCAACAAATACGATATCAGAAGATGATCGTGTTGGAGCACTGAAGACCGTAGAATTTCATAAACGGAAGGACTGCTAATAATCTTCGGTCTACAGCCGAAGATGTACTGTGGCTCTGTCGTAGTTGGAATCTATGGATTGCAAGGACTTCTCGCTACTGATCCATGCGGTGATTCCTACATTGGATGCAGTAGGAGGGTACCTTCGGTTCATCCTATTCCTGGATGACTTGAATGGACGGATATCTGACAGAATATTTCCAAAAGAATTAAGTATGTTGATTTCTTCAAACGTACTATAGTTGGTGGCGGAGGGCGACGGTTCTCTTAGCTTAACCACTAGAGTATTTTTGTGGATGTCAATTAGTGATATCTGGTGGATCTGACGATGTGGCATTCAAAGTTAACGATGACCATATGTTCTGAAGAAATTCAAACCTCAAGCCTCACAGCCGGGAAATGAAAAAAATCGGGCAGGCAGCATGGCTATAAGGTCGCTCCCATTAGGGTGTATAATCATCTATCTAGAGAAATTCCTTTTGTTCCTTTAATCTATTTCGATGCTGTCCCTTTCCGGGAAACGGTAGTTTGAGCCCAACCATTGGTGATATACATTCGATACACTCAAGCGAAATGAGTGGTCGGTCATGTGAGGGCCGTGTTGCAAGACGTTCTTGTTAAACCCAGTGTATTCGCCTCTAGAGATACACTATCGGCAGGTGGTCCCATACCTTGTCATAGTCGGAATCCAATCTCCAATAAGTGCCCGCAGTTTTGATTATATACTATATGTGGAGCGTGAGATGCAAGCGTTCCACTAGATTGTTATTTACTTGTATTTAGACCTTATTATAATATCAGAAAGATATTGATTTCAAAATGGTTTGGGTTATCGTAAGGTAAAAACCGTCCGTATTTATGTGGGGATTTGGTCTTACGATTATCCTTTTCTTTCGAAAAGATTTTGACTTAAAAATCCAGTTGGGTGATACCCTTAATACTGTGCGAGTTTTCTCACCCTGGTTCACCAGACTGACCCGGTGTTTTGTAAATGCTCGGGTTAGCCCGGGGTGTATAGGTTCAGGTTATCGAATGCTACGGAGAGACGAGCTGGAAGAGTCCAGACGTATGATAATTATATGGCTACTATTCCGCTATGTGTTGTATATGGGACATATTTTTATAAATATCCAGAGATGTTGATGTACTCTGATATTGTATGTATTTTTAAAAGCTCTCAATAAAGTTTTATTTCTATATTATATTTTGTTCCGCTGCGATGTGAGACTCTGATTCGGTGCTGTGTTGGTTCTTCTTCTTCTTCTATTCTTAAATTTCTTTCTTTCTTATCTCACCCTCTAATTTCTTTCTAATAACGTTCCAGTGATTTCAGTGTTTGGAAGGTCGGCATGAGTTACGGTAAGGGTATTTATGTCGATTTTCGGTGCCAAAAATCCTCGGGTCGTTACAATATATATATGTTGTTAATAAAATATTGATTCTGTTTATCAGAATATTTCATATTGAAATGAAATTGAATGTTAATTATATTGTTTAACATCTGTGGATGTAGGGAAATGGGTTTGAGGGATCCTACTGGATTCCTCAACATTTATTTTACTGTTTTCATATATTGTGATATATGACTGAGTATATAATTTGTTATTGATTATGTGTGTTTGGATGATATTGATATTTTAAATACTATAAGAAACCCTGGGATGTAAAAAGGAAAATTTCAATGTGTGTATTCAAATAAGAATATTATTTAAAATCAACAGATTTTATAAAAAGGGAAATTTCAATGCGTATATTAAAATAAATTATTATATAAAATAAAGGGATTCTATAAGAGAGATTTAAAGGTGAATATTGAGATAAAGGAATTTTATAAAATAAACAGATTTTATAAAAGGAAATATTTATATGAAATATATATGATATTATAAAAGGAAATATTTATATGAAATAAATATGATATTATTAAAGGAAATATTTATATGAAATAAATATGATATTATAAAAGGAAATATTTATATGAAATAAATAGGATATTGAAAAAGGAAATATTTATATGAAATAAATTTGATATTATAAAAGGAAATGTTTATATGAAATAAATATGATATTATAAAAGGAAATATTTATATGAAATAAATAGGATATTGAAAAGGAAATATTTGGAAAAACAAATAGAATTATAAAAGAAATTATTTGGAAAACAAATAGAATTATATAAAGAAATATTATTCACATTTTATGTGAAAGATTAGATGAAAGTAAATATTTTGCAAACAAAATGTTATAAAGGAATTTGGGGTTTGAATCAGGAATTTAAATGGAATTATTGAAATTAGAAACTGGTTGGAAATTAGTTGTGTTGAATGGCTTTCTAGGTATCGATCTGATGTTGGTTTCGGCCTTCGGGGTTTATGCTTGGGAAGTTGTTCTCTTACTAGTTTACAGTTAGAGACTGATAGAGGTGGGAAGATATTGATGCGTGAATCCGAAATGGAAACGTTTTCCAAAGTTAATAATGTATATTTTCTAATTTTATAAAAAAAGAAATTTATAAATATATGGAAACGATAATTGGGAAATTGGGAAATGAAATGATGATTGATCGGTAAGATTTCCATTTGGGAATATGATCGTTGTTTGTAAACATGTTTTCCTTTGATAGTTAAATCGCCGACTATCAAAGATTTTGACCATTTCCGTTGCTAATACGGAGAGACTGGGATCAGATATATTATCTGAAAACCACTCTGTATGGCATTAGCATTGCGAATCAAATATGATGAAGATAATTGAAGATGGAGTTATGCAAGGGCTATTCAGAAAATCCTAGGTAGAAATTGCCTAAGATGGATTTACAAAATAGTACCTTCGGTTTGTCTAGTCCTAGGACGACCTGTATGGAAGAATGCCTGACAGAGTATATTTAATAAATCGTGTAAGTTGATCTCTCCAAATGTATTTATGTTTGGTGGAGGAGGAATTCGTTTCTCTTAGCTGTATACCTGTGATATTTTTGGGGAAATCAACTTGTGATTTGGCGGGTATGACGAAGTGACATTCAAAGTAAATAAAGGTGTGATCTATATGTTATGGCCTCTAGTCTCATAACCAGGAAATGGTATAAAATCATGTAGGCTGCATGGTTAAGTGGTTAGCTACCAATTAGGTGTATTGTCACCTGATCTAGAAAATTTTCATTTACTTCTTTAACCTATTTCGATGTTGTCCCGTTCGGGAAACGGTTGCTGATCCCAACTGTTGGTGATAATACATTCGGTACACTAAAGCGAAATGAGTGACCGGTCATGTTTAGCCTGGGTTACAAGATGTTCTTGTTGAACCCGGTGTATTCCTCGCTAGAGATACACTGTCGGAAGGTGGTCCCATACCTTGCCAGTTGGAATTCATTAACCAATAAGCGCCCACGGTTTTTGATTATGTATATTATGTATACGGAATGTGAGATGAAAGCGTTTTGCTAGATGATTATTATATTGTGGTTGATAGACACTATCATAATATTAAGGGAGTTTTGATATAAAAGATCATTGTTTCTTGCAAAAGGATTTGTGATGTTAAATCAGATGCTTTGGATTCTCATAAGGGGAAAAACCCGTTCCGTGTTATATGGCGTGGCCTTATGAGATATCGTTTATTTTCTCAAACTGTTTTAAATTGTTTACTCACACCAGTCCCATGACTGACCTAGAGTTTATTTTGTTTTGTTTTCCCTAAACTCTTGGGTGCCCACATTTGTACGGGCAGTCAAGTAGTCAGGATTTTACAGATATGCTGAGAGCTTGGAGAAGGAAGCTTCAAGATTTTATAGCAATTGTTTATTTCCGCTGTGTTGTAAGTGTTGTACTCTGATAAATGTTATTGTATACTGGTTTTATTTCAAAGTTATGTTATATTTTTTTCGTTCCTCTGTGAGATTCGTGTTACTCTAATTCTATTGTTGTGATCTTCTTCTTCTATTCTAATTTTCTATCTTATCTATTCTCACCCTCTAACTTCTTTCTATTAACTATCCGGTATTTCCGATGCTTGGATAGTCGACATTGAGTTTATGTCGATAACCAAGGTCACAAATTCCCTGGGCCGTTACAATTAGATTATAATTTAATTAAGAAATTTTTATTTAATTTAATCATGTCTTAGAATCAGGGAATCGTGCGTGGTGGGTCTTCTTCGAAGAAATAAACGAGGTCTGGGAGGAGTAGAAGAAGGGTATGGGCCTTGTGTTAACTGATTAATTAATAATTAACGTTACTAATTTATAGTTAAGAATTCACTAACTTATTCAGTTGTGTTTTGGAAACATGGCAGGATGAAAGCATGAATGCTGGAAATATTGGAACTAATGAACCAGTATACTGGGACAACAAAGAAACTGTAATCGACTTAGTTAGTGGAAAGTAATTAAAGTTAACCAATGTTAATTACCAATTTATCTGTTTATTTAAAATCCTATAACTAATAATTATTCTGTAGTCGAACGAGGAGTCGGTTTGGAAAGGGACAGTAGGACTGCACAAAGTATGGGTTGGGTCGAGTTAGGCCAAATACTTCATCTGACCCGCACAAGTAAGGGTTTATGGTAGTTCAACCCATATCTGACCCTATATTGGGTTGGGTCCGGTTTGTAGGTTGGGTTAGGTTGCTTGGATAAAATAAAAAATGAGAATATAATGGGATTTTAGAAAGAATTATATTAAAAATTTTAGCATAATATATCATATTTTAGCCAGCATAATGTATTTAAAATATATGATTTATTATAAAACATATTTAATTAAAATTTCATTATAAAATGCATTATATGAAATTAATTTACTACACAGTAGAAAAAATGTTTCAGTTTAAAATACATTAAAATTCTCTTTAAAATATATTTGCAAAATTCTATCTAGTTTGGATTGACACGAAATATGTTTTTTTGTATATCTACTTTAGAATACATAGACATTATTCTAGGATTATACTACTCTAATTTTAAGTCGGCTGATACTAAATTAGTTTTTCAATATAGGGTTTGGTTGGGTTAAAATAAGGTTGGGTTGAACAAAATATAAAACCCAACCTGTATATAGTATTGCAAATTGCAACCCATATCCGACCCGAACTGTAACGACCCGGCTTTCTGATCGGTTAATTAAACCAACTTAAACCATTCACAAAGATGGATTGTTATGGGTACTTACATATTTGTACAAAAATATCCAAACTTTTTCGCTTTTGTTTCATCGATTACATCAGAGATCACAAGGAATATCAGAGTACAACTTATGCTCAACGGAAATAAACCGAATAAGCTCTCAACGGAATAAGAAACACCCAAATCATAACTCTAGCTTCAAATCTGAATCCAGCTCAAAAATCTAACCTGCAAACTAAACTTCTTGCTGCCCGTGCAAAATTACGGGCACCTAGAGTTAATTGTTTTTACACCTAAACCCTATGTGCCTATAATTTTGCATGGGTAGCTAGAAGTTTAGTTCGCAGGTTAGATTTTTGAGCTGGATTCAGATTTGAAGCTAGAGTTATGATTTGGGTGTTTCTTATTCCGCTGGAGAGCTCATTCGGTTTATTTCCGTTGAGCATAAGTTGTACTTTGATATTCCTTGTAATCGCATATATAATCGATGAAATGAAAATGAAAAAGTTCTATTATTTTTGTGCAAATATGTAAGTACCCATAACAATCCATCTTTGTGAACGGTTTAAGTTGGTTTAATTACCGGCGATGTAATGTCCCGACTTTTCTGACGACTTTTAAATCATTTTAATAAGTAATTAAAATGAGATTTGCTATTTAAAATCAAACTAAAGAGATTTTTGAAACAAATATATATATGGATAAGCACATGTATGTATACATGTATGTATAGACTTGATTTAATCTTGAAAAAGGGAAAAACAAGTGTAAAACATTTAAGTTGAAAACTTAAATAAAAATACATACAAGAACATAATGGTTCATAGTTTGACCATTTAACGAAGTAAGGATTTAAAAACAAAAAGCCTAGAACATGAATCATTGAAAGGGTATTTTATTCACTTGGAAGATAAAGAGGGACCTTCGGACAAAAACAACATATAACAAAGCAAGACAAAAATATTAATTTAGGATTCTATAAATCTAGTATAGAAAATAGCATACAAGATAAGACAAGAACAAAGATATGATAATATGGCTAATATATGAGGAGTCATCACCTAAGGATCCTAAATTATATCTAACAAATCTAAACCATGTGAAAGCATTAAATGAAGGATACTAGGAATAGTAAGCTAAGATTTGCAAGCCATTTCCCTAAAATCCTCTAATGTAATTAGCATGTGCATTCTTAGTGGAGAAGAAAATATCTAGCAAGAAGAAGACAAGAAAACAAGTTTTTATATTGAATTAAAATCCAAAGAAGGATCCTAGCAATTAATGAAGGTAAGGTGCAAGCTTCTAGAAGATAGCACCTAGTACCCATTCATTAGCTAGGAACCTTAATAAAACAAACATCTCCATGCATTTAGCCGTAGGAAACTAGAGAGTAAAGGGTTAAGGCTAGGATGAAGTTTACTGTTGAAACATGTGCAAGGAAATGTTTTTTTTATACTTGAACTTGCCTATAAATACCATCACAAACTCTCCACATTTTCTCACACAAACAATTGAAAATCAAATGAAAACAATGACAGGAGCATACTAGGAATAAGAGAGGAAAGCACTTAAGTGAGTAAACTATCCTTTTTATCTTCTTTTATGCATTGATATACACATGCATATAATAGGATAGACATGGTTGTGTTTAGGCGGTTACATCTCAGTGAGTAAAACTCTTTTAATCTCTATTTAAAACATTTCTTTGGTTGGAACTAAATGATGCAAGTATGTTTGATTGTGTTACCATATATAGTCGCCAAAACTGAGATTTATACTCGCCAAAACTGAGATTTATATGTCGCCAAAACTGAGATTCAAAACTGAGAATTATACTCGCCAAAACTGAGAATTATACTCGCCAAAACTGAGATTTATACTCGCCAAAACTGAGATTTATATGTCGCCAAAACTGAGATTCAAAACTGAGAATTATACTCGCCAAAACTGAGAATTTTACTCGCCAAAACTGAGATTTATACTCGCCAAAACTGAGATTTATATGTCGCCAAAACTGAGATTCAAAACTGAGAATTATACTCGCCAAAACTGAGAATTATACTCGCCAAAACTGAGATTTATACTCGCCAAAACTGAGATTTATATGTCGCCAAAACTGAGATTCAAAACTGAGATTTATATTCGCCAAAACTGAGATTAAGATGTGCTAAAACTGAGATTTAAGTCGGCCAAAAATTAATGTTATAGGTCGCCAAAACTGAGATTAGATGTGTGCCAAAACTAAGATTTATATTCGCCAAAACTGAGATTAAGATGTATGTGTTCTTTGAAACTAAACAAAGAAAAGAATAGCAGCAAAGGATTTATGAAAGGGAGAAGTATTAAAAGAAAGAACGGATTGAAGAGCAACAACAGGAAGGAGAGAAGTAGGGTATTGACGCATTTTGGGCTGTTGTAGTTTAAACAAGAAGGGAAGGCCACGTTAAAATCAAGTGGCATAATAGGATTAAGAAAGATAGAAGCAGGAGTTGCAAACAAGAAAATCAGAAGTTGAATGTTCTTATTCCCTGCACTTCCAAGAATATCAGAGAAGTGTTTAACAAAAGACTGAGACTCTTCATCTAGCACATTATTTATAACATTATCTTTGACTTTAGAGTTGATAAAGTTGCGGTAATAAGCTGTCACCTTCTCCGATCCTCCCATTTTACCTTACACTTATGACGCATCATATTTGCTGCTGTGCGGTAGGCATTGGCAAGTTCTTCTGATAAGGAGTGTTCCTAAATGTAAAAATAAAAATAAACAAAAGAAAAAGTGGTAAAACAAAAAAGGAAAATGGCGCAACGTTAAAACAAAGTAAAGAAGAGAAGTAAGCTTGCAGCAACAGTTTGTTTCAAAAGGAAGAAAAAGAAAACTGTTAAAACCTTTACTTGTGGCATACAAGAATATGAAGCAGGGAAGTGTAGTAAAGGAAACCAAAAGGAGAGGGACATGCTGTTAAATGAAAGTTTGAGCAAAAACAAGAGAAAAGAAGAGGTAAGTGACAGCCGAAATAATGAATGAGGAGGAAACAGTAATATGAGCAAAAAGAAAAGAATAACTCTATTATAACCGGTTATGTTATACTTGTAATGTTGCACATGAATAATGCTTCTTTGCTGCATCTCTAGAATTTGCATTGTTTCCTCTTTGATACTAGTTGGAGCAGCAAGAAAAGGTTTATATGGGCAAAGGAATTATAAGGACAGCAAAAAAAGAATAAGAAACAAAAAAAAAGAGAGAACATAAAACCAATAAAAGAAAAGGGAAATAGTGGGGAAGGCTTACTGTAAAACGTGTAGCTTGCGTGGGGAATGCATGGTGCAGGCCGGCTGTGTGAATGCTTAGGCTTTAGGAAAGGGGAAAAACAAAGGGTAATGAAGTGATAACATTTTGAACGCTGGATGCAAGACGAGAAGCAGATGATCAGACATGGAAAGAAGAATGACAGTAGCCAGAAGATCGAAATGGAGAAGATCGACTGTAGAAGTTCGACAACTATAAAGATAGAAATAAAAAGAAATAATTAATTTAAATTGTTAACTTAAATTAGTTATGATAAATAAAATGTAAGGAATTATTTTACAAAAGAAACGGGAGTATTGAACATCGTCTAAAACACCGATAATAAACGAAGCAAAACACCGTGTGCGACGCACACGCTTACTTCGCTCGTTTGTAAATGATGCTCAAAAACCGAAATAAATACCATGTGCAACGCTCACACTTTAACTGATTAATTTTAAAAGATAATTAAATTTCCTGATATGAACAAAGGAAACATATACTATTTGTGTGATGATAAATAATGTGTAAACTGAATTATAATCAGATTAAGCTGACAATTATTTATCGACTGTAAAAGACATTTCGTACATCGTTTCGAAGAGACCAGAATAAATATTCCACTTTGATTCGAAGTATACGACGCGTGTCAGAAATATTGAAGACGGAGATATGCAATGACTATTTTAAATAGTACCTTTGGTCTGTTCAGTCCCAGGACAAACCCGAATGGACGAGTGTCTGACAACGTATGTCAATTAGATTCTACACATCGTTTTACGTAAGTATATTACGTGGGTGGCGGAGAAATTCGTTTCTCTTAGCCTCATTGCCCGCAATATATTTGGGTAATCGAATGAGTGTTTCTGACGGATATGACGATGTGGCATTCAAAGTAATTGAAGAGAAATCTGTCAGAAGGATAAACGTGACCTCAGAACCTCACAACCCGGAAGTAACAAAAGTTGGGCTAGGCAGCATGGCTAGTTGGGTCATACCCAAGCAGGGTGTATTATCACCATCTAGAGAAATTCCTTTTGTCTTCTCATCTATATTTCACTGCTGCAGCATTCGGTAGCGGTTGCTGATCACAACCGTGGAGGTGATAATATATTCGTTACACTCAAGCTAAATGAGTGGACGGTCATGTGTGGCCGGGTTGCAAGACGTTCTTGTTGAACCTGCAGTGTATACCCTCTAGAGTACACTGATCGGTAGGTGCTCCCATACCTTGTGTGTTGGAATCCAATCTCCACTAAGCGCTCTGCGGTTTTCGATTTTATACTATATGTGAACGTGAGATGCAAGCGTTTCACTAGATGGTTATTTATTTGATAAAAACTATTATAATATCACACGTTTTGATATAAAATACTTAGATCATTATCCAGATATTAGACATGGATTGATCTAATGACTTCTAAAATAAATAAACCTGTTAACATGAAAAAACTAAATCCTTATTCCTTGTTTACATTTCTTATCTATGTTTACTCACACCAGTCCCCCGACTGACCCAGAGTTTATTTTCTGTGTTTCCTAAACTCTTGGGTACTCATAATATTTATTATGAGTAGACAAGTAGTCCAGGTAGGCAAGTGGAACCTGATGAAGTCAAGGCCAAGACCAGTATTATATCCACATCTGTATTATTCTAAGCCATGATGTATAATTATGCTGTTAAACTCTGATGATGTATTATGATGATGTACTCTGATGTAACAAACTCTGATATGTAATATTATATATATTTTGTGAAATTCCGCTGTGAGATTATTTCCATTGTGAGACTCTGATATCTTCTTACTCTTCTATTCTATTAGTTCTACCTCTTCTATCTCACCTTCTAAATTCTTTCTATTAACAGTCAGGAGTTCAATACTTGGTTTTGTTCGACGAGTAATACAGGATTTCGTATTACTGTTGAAAATTCAAGTATGGTGAATTCCCGGCCGTTACAGTTGGTATCAGAGCTATTGGTTGAGTAGTAACCTTGGCTCTGTGGCGTAACTCAGTAGAGATAGGATTAGTAACACCCTAGATTGAGTTGGGTAAGTATCGAGAGAGCGTATTTTTACTAAAAACTATTTTTATATAGGTCGTCCATAGCTATCAACCCTAGTTATTAACTTAAGGTTATCCCTAGGAATATCTTCTGGTTGAGTATTGACTTTCAAATCATATACTCAGAAAATGAGTTCTCAAGGAAGACGAGGCCGAAGAGCAAGCAGGGCAACCACAACCAATGGGCACACTGTGAATCAAACCCAAGTGGAAACAACTGAAGTGGTCCAAGCTCCAACGCAGCCAAACTTCGCAATGATCTGCAAAAACTACACTACTCTGGGAGGAAAGACGTTTAAAGGAACTGAATCACTGGTTGATGTCCAAGCATGGATTAGATCATGTGAGAAGATTTTTAAGGGACTGAAGTTAGATGACGAATACAAACGTCTCTTGGCTTCATGGAATCTGGAGGGAGCCGCAGCAATCTGGTGGGACGCTCAGACTGCAAATACTCCGGAGGAAGATTTTACTTGGGAGAAGTTCAAAGAAGCTTTTGAAGCCCAGTATCTGCCAGCCACTGGGAAGACAAGGATGTACCGGGACTTTATCGATCTAAAGCAGGAAGGCATGACTGTTACCGAATATGAAAACAAGTTCAATGCACTGTCAAGCTTTGGACCAGAGTTGGTAAATACCCCACTAAAGAAGAACGAGATGTTTGTAGCTGGACTGAAGGATAATCTGCAAGGAAGGATGATGGGACATTTAAAGGACCCGTTTGTTGAATTAGTGGATTTAGCACTCAGGTATGAAGCCTTGGATGCTAAGAAACCCACAACATTAAAGGATCAGACTGGAGAAATCAATGGCGAGAACTCCCGGAAGAGGAAATTCAATCCGAATTGGGAGAACAAAGAAAAAGGAAGTACAGAGGAGGAGAAGTATGAAAATCGTTTCAAGAATCTTCTGTGTCACAACTGCAAACAGAAGGGACATATCGCTAGGTACTGTAAGGAGTCAAAGGATAAGGAACCAGAACAACTCCAGCAGCAGCAGAAACCTCAACAACAACAGCAGCAGAATCAGAATCAAAGGAATGAGATGGTGGCAAAGAACCTCTGTTTCAACTGTCATCAGCCTGGACACATGATCAGGAACTGCCCACTGATGAAGAAGGCACCACAGCCTAATGTTTACGCTATCATGAATGAACCGTCAACTTCTGGGGACACGAAGGAAAAAAGGATCATGAAAAGTACCTACACAGTGTCAGAGGAGTAGGATGGAGAAATGAGTTGGGCTATATATATATATATATATATATATATATATATATATATATATATATATATATATATATATGATAGTCTACAACTTGAATCAGTCAAGTATAACACTAGTAGGGTAATATGATATGTATGCCTAGATGGTAATATGATATGTATGCCTAGTACGACTTTGAATCTAATGTATAATTAGAGTGTATGAAGTAATTATGATATGGAATATCATCTTTGGGAAAATCTTTCTATCTTCTTACTTTAATTTCGGGGACGAAATTCTTATAAGGGGGGTGGACTGTAATGTCCCGACTTTTCTGACGACTTTTAAATCATTTTAATAAGTAATTAAAATGAGATTTGCTATTTAAAATCAAACTAAAGAGATTTTTGAAACAAATATATATATGGATAAGCACATGTATGTATACATGTATGTATAGACTTGATTTAATCTTGAAAAAGGGAAAAACAAGTGTAAAACATTTAAGTTGAAAACTTAAATAAAAATACATACAAGAACATAATGGTTCATAGTTTGACCATTTAACGAAGTAAGGATTTAAAAACAAAAAGCCTAGAACATGAATCATTGAAAGGGTATTTTATTCACTTGGAAGATAAAGAGGGACCTTCGGACAAAAACAACATATAACAAAGCAAGACAAAAATATTAATTTAGGATTCTATAAATCTAGTATAGAAAATAGCATACAAGATAAGACAAGAACAAAGATATGATAATATGGCTAATATATGAGGAGTCATCACCTAAGGATCCTAAATTATATCTAACAAATCTAAACCATGTGAAAGCATTAAATGAAGGATACTAGGAATAGTAAGCTAAGATTTGCAAGCCATTTCCCTAAAATCCTCTAATGTAATTAGCATGTGCATTCTTAGTGGAGAAGAAAATATCTAGCAAGAAGAAGACAAGAAAACAAGTTTTTATATTGAATTAAAATCCAAAGAAGGATCCTAGCAATTAATGAAGGTAAGGTGCAAGCTTCTAGAAGATAGCACCTAGTACCCATTCATTAGCTAGGAACCTTAATAAAACAAACATCTCCATGCATTTAGCCGTAGGAAACTAGAGAGTAAAGGGTTAAGGCTAGGATGAAGTTTACTGTTGAAACATGTGCAAGGAAATGTTTTTTTTATACTTGAACTTGCCTATAAATACCATCACAAACTCTCCACATTTTCTCACACAAACAATTGAAAATCAAATGAAAACAATGACAGGAGCATACTAGGAATAAGAGAGGAAAGCACTTAAGTGAGTAAACTATCCTTTTTATCTTCTTTTATGCATTGATATACACATGCATATAATAGGATAGACATGGTTGTGTTTAGGCGGTTACATCTCAGTGAGTAAAACTCTTTTAATCTCTATTTAAAACATTTCTTTGGTTGGAACTAAATGATGCAAGTATGTTTGATTGTGTTACCATATATAGTCGCCAAAACTGAGATTTATACTCGCCAAAACTGAGATTTATATGTCGCCAAAACTGAGATTCAAAACTGAGAATTATACTCGCCAAAACTGAGAATTATACTCGCCAAAACTGAGATTTATACTCGCCAAAACTGAGATTTATATGTCGCCAAAACTGAGATTCAAAACTGAGAATTATACTCGCCAAAACTGAGAATTTTACTCGCCAAAACTGAGATTTATACTCGCCAAAACTGAGATTTATATGTCGCCAAAACTGAGATTCAAAACTGAGAATTATACTCGCCAAAACTGAGAATTATACTCGCCAAAACTGAGATTTATACTCGCCAAAACTGAGATTTATATGTCGCCAAAACTGAGATTCAAAACTGAGATTTATATTCGCCAAAACTGAGATTAAGATGTGCTAAAACTGAGATTTAAGTCGGCCAAAAATTAATGTTATAGGTCGCCAAAACTGAGATTAGATGTGTGCCAAAACTAAGATTTATATTCGCCAAAACTGAGATTAAGATGTATGTGTTCTTTGAAACTAAACAAAGAAAAGAATAGCAGCAAAGGATTTATGAAAGGGAGAAGTATTAAAAGAAAGAACGGATTGAAGAGCAACAACAGGAAGGAGAGAAGTAGGGTATTGACGCATTTTGGGCTGTTGTAGTTTAAACAAGAAGGGAAGGCCACGTTAAAATCAAGTGGCATAATAGGATTAAGAAAGATAGAAGCAGGAGTTGCAAACAAGAAAATCAGAAGTTGAATGTTCTTATTCCCTGCACTTCCAAGAATATCAGAGAAGTGTTTAACAAAAGACTGAGACTCTTCATCTAGCACATTATTTATAACATTATCTTTGACTTTAGAGTTGATAAAGTTGCGGTAATAAGCTGTCACCTTCTCCGATCCTCCCATTTTACCTTACACTTATGACGCATCATATTTGCTGCTGTGCGGTAGGCATTGGCAAGTTCTTCTGATAAGGAGTGTTCCTAAATGTAAAAATAAAAATAAACAAAAGAAAAAGTGGTAAAACAAAAAAGGAAAATGGCGCAACGTTAAAACAAAGTAAAGAAGAGAAGTAAGCTTGCAGCAACAGTTTGTTTCAAAAGGAAGAAAAAGAAAACTGTTAAAACCTTTACTTGTGGCATACAAGAATATGAAGCAGGGAAGTGTAGTAAAGGAAACCAAAAGGAGAGGGACATGCTGTTAAATGAAAGTTTGAGCAAAAACAAGAGAAAAGAAGAGGTAAGTGACAGCCGAAATAATGAATGAGGAGGAAACAGTAATATGAGCAAAAAGAAAAGAATAACTCTATTATAACCGGTTATGTTATACTTGTAATGTTGCACATGAATAATGCTTCTTTGCTGCATCTCTAGAATTTGCATTGTTTCCTCTTTGATACTAGTTGGAGCAGCAAGAAAAGGTTTATATGGGCAAAGGAATTATAAGGACAGCAAAAAAAGAATAAGAAACAAAAAAAAAGAGAGAACATAAAACCAATAAAAGAAAAGGGAAATAGTGGGGAAGGCTTACTGTAAAACGTGTAGCTTGCGTGGGGAATGCATGGTGCAGGCCGGCTGTGTGAATGCTTAGGCTTTAGGAAAGGGGAAAAACAAAGGGTAATGAAGTGATAACATTTTGAACGCTGGATGCAAGACGAGAAGCAGATGATCAGACATGGAAAGAAGAATGACAGTAGCCAGAAGATCGAAATGGAGAAGATCGACTGTAGAAGTTCGACAACTATAAAGATAGAAATAAAAAGAAATAATTAATTTAAATTGTTAACTTAAATTAGTTATGATAAATAAAATGTAAGGAATTATTTTACAAAAGAAACGGGAGTATTGAACATCGTCTAAAACACTGATAATAAACGAAGCAAAACACCGTGTGCGACGCACACGCTTACTTCGCTCGTTTGTAAATGATGCTCAAAAACCGAAATAAATACCATGTGCAACGCTCACACTTTAACTGATTAATTTTAAAAGATAATTAAATTTCCTGATATGAACAAAGGAAACATATACTATTTGTGTGATGATAAATAATGTGTAAACTGAATTATAATCAGATTAAGCTGACAATTATTTATCGACTGTAAAAGACATTTCGTACATCGTTTCGAAGAGACCAGAATAAATATTCCACTTTGATTCGAAGTATACGACGCGTGTCAGAAATATTGAAGACGGAGATATGCAATGACTATTTTAAATAGTACCTTTGGTCTGTTCAGTCCCAGGACAAACCCGAATGGACGAGTGTCTGACAACGTATGTCAATTAGATTCTACACATCGTTTTACGTAAGTATATTACGTGGGTGGCGGAGAAATTCGTTTCTCTTAGCCTCATTGCCCGCAATATATTTGGGTAATCGAATGAGTGTTTCTGACGGATATGACGATGTGGCATTCAAAGTAATTGAAGAGAAATCTGTCAGAAGGATAAACGTGACCTCAGAACCTCACAACCCGGAAGTAACAAAAGTTGGGCTAGGCAGCATGGCTAGTTGGGTCATACCCAAGCAGGGTGTATTATCACCATCTAGAGAAATTCCTTTTGTCTTCTCATCTATATTTCACTGCTGCAGCATTCGGTAGCGGTTGCTGATCACAACCGTGGAGGTGATAATATATTCGTTACACTCAAGCTAAATGAGTGGACGGTCATGTGTGGCCGGGTTGCAAGACGTTCTTGTTGAACCTGCAGTGTATACCCTCTAGAGTACACTGATCGGTAGGTGCTCCCATACCTTGTGTGTTGGAATCCAATCTCCACTAAGCGCTCTGCGGTTTTCGATTTTATACTATATGTGAACGTGAGATGCAAGCGTTTCACTAGATGGTTATTTATTTGATAAAAACTATTATAATATCACACGTTTTGATATAAAATACTTAGATCATTATCCAGATATTAGACATGGATTGATCTAATGACTTCTAAAATAAATAAACCTGTTAACATGAAAAAACTAAATCCTTATTCCTTGTTTACATTTCTTATCTATGTTTACTCACACCAGTCCCCCGACTGACCCAGAGTTTATTTTCTGTGTTTCCTAAACTCTTGGGTACTCATAATATTTATTATGAGTAGACAAGTAGTCCAGGTAGGCAAGTGGAACCTGATGAAGTCAAGGCCAAGACCAGTATTATATCCACATCTGTATTATTCTAAGCCATGATGTATAATTATGCTGTTAAACTCTGATGATGTATTATGATGATGTACTCTGATGTAACAAACTCTGATATGTAATATTATATATATTTTGTGAAATTCCGCTGTGAGATTATTTCCATTGTGAGACTCTGATATCTTCTTACTCTTCTATTCTATTAGTTCTACCTCTTCTATCTCACCTTCTAAATTCTTTCTATTAACAGTCAGGAGTTCAATACTTGGTTTTGTTCGACGAGTAATACAGGATTTCGTATTACTGTTGAAAATTCAAGTATGGTGAATTCCCGGCCGTTACAGGCGAGAACTGATCAAAAACTCGGGTCGTTACGCGAACTAGGATGGGTTAGGTTGGGTTTATATGGGTTGGGTCGGGTTGGTGGGCTGGGTCGGAATGGATATGGGTTGTGTGCGATCTTAGGGATGAGGCAGAAGTTTTCGGCCTAAGTAAAATGTAAACAGCTGATTAGTAAAACTAATTATATAATTAATTATTAGATAACTTAATTAAAGAATTGTTAGTGAATTATATTATATTTTGGAGTCGATGAAGGCAGCAACAATGATCCGCGCGTGAAGTTTGGATTTCTGAGTTCAGACCAAACGCAAAGGTGAAGGAAACTAATCGGTTATCATCCGATGAGCAAGGTAATTGACAGAATTAATAATTAATTAAGGAAAATAATTATTCATTTAAATCAATATGCTTATAATAGTTATAACTCTTGCGTTCATTATCAGAATTGGGCGAAACTAATTGTGTTGGAATTGCAGTAGCGAACACTACATTCTAGAACTATTCTGGACAAAGCTGGTACCGATCGGAATTTTTGGTTAAATTAAACGCCTGTTCAACTTAACTGAAAGTCGAACTGCTTAAGTGATAACAGAATCAAGGTAAGTGGAACTCACTCAGTTCTTCCCACTTATATTCTATATAAGTTAAGTTTTAAAATTGTGTGTTATGGTTGCTAATGGTTGATTATTTGTTAATTATATAACCAGACGTTGATTTAATTGATGAAATTAAACATTGTTTAATTTCAGTGAAAAACCATATCGTTATTTTAACAATTGGAACCAATTAAGGTAACTTACCTTATTGGTCACATTTATAATATAAACGTGTTTAATTTAATTGTTTGAATTGTTTGTTAAATAAATTGGTTGATGTTAAATAGTGGTTATTTACTGTTATAGAAATGATTTGTTTTAATTTTAATAATTTTTATTGATTGAATTTATTTGTGATAACGTATTTGAATACAGGGAAGAATAGGTTGGAGGGATCCAACCTGATTCCTCAAATATATTAAATGTTATTTAATGTCATATTATCATTATATGAACTGTTTTGATTTGACAACTAATTTGGTTATTGATCATTGTCTGAAATTTCAACAGTTTTTTTGTTTTAACCAAAGGGCAATACTGGTTGAGTAATTGGCAGCATATGGCCTATAAATCCATCGTTTTACAAATATTAATTTACCGTTTAGTGGATCGACTAAATAAATTACCAAAATTATTTTATAACTAAAGAATGACTTTTAAATCTATATTTTTAACACAAGTTTATTAAAAGGGAATAAATATTTATTATTTAGTATTTAAATTTATAAGGAATATTAAATGATTTTATAAAGCAATATCTTATGTTAATAAGATTTATGAGTAAATAAGCAGAAATTAACCTAATGGTTAAGAGTTGGATAATTGTTTTTAAGAAAACAATTAAATGAAATTATTTAAATTAATTACATTATTAATTAATTTAAAGGAAGGATTAATTGAAACGATTAACGAGATAACCATGTTTTAAGTTGACTAAGTCGACCATTTTAACTAGGATTGATTATTTAATAAGTTTGTTTTGAATTGATCTAATGAAGTACCTTAACGAATATTTGTTCCCAATTTTAATAAAATTTTAAATCGGAATTTACTATTTATTTTAGTAATAAGAATTTAACCACTTTTGCAGTAGTTAAGAATGAATTAAATTATTATTTTCAATAATAATAATTTAAGTAATTACTTTATAAATGAAATTCTCCAAAGTAAAGAAATGGAAATATAAATAGAATCGAGTTAAATTGTGAAAGGAGCATATGAATGGGCTTATATTAAAACCCGAGTTTTTATAACAAAGTTATGAAAGAGATTTTAAGCTAATACGATAGCTTAAATTAATTGTTTACTTAATATTTTAAGTAAAGAAAAAGAAATTGAGATTAAAAGGGTTTATATTAAATCTGAGTTGATAAACGAGATTTAAAAAAGAAAATGGTTAAATGGATTTGTGAAATGGTATGGGGTAAAGGATTTAAGAATAAGGATTTTGTAAATAAAATCCGTTTTATTAAATAAATTGTTTAAAGGAATTTTAAGTACAAGCAAATGTTAAATAAGCATTTACTTAATCAATGAATTAAGTAATAAGGGTTGTATTTGAAAAGGGGAATTCAAAAGTAAGAGATGGTTTATAAAATCATGGTTTAAGTAAAATGGCTAAATGTGATTTGGTTTGGTATTAGAATAAAAATCGATTTTTGAGTTACAACTCATATCTATCTTAAGATAAGAACGTTGTTGATCAAGGTCTGAGAGGTAAATAAAAAACCCCAACTTGAATGACTACAATATTATCTTAGAATGATATTAGCTTGTAATGGGAAGAGGTTAAGAATAATTTATTATTTCCATATGAGAAATAATAACACAACGTTAAATAAAAATATTTGAGAATATATAATGAGATTTCCAAACTAACGGAAATAAAAGGAAATTATGCGAAATTATAATGGTATTTCGGAGATAAAAGGAAATGAAAAGTGAAGTTTTGGAATGGGTTTATTATAAAAGAATAAGAATTAGTTATTATTTTCGAATAGTGAGACAAAAAAAAAATTTAACATTGTTTTACGAGTAATAATATGAATTGATTTCCTAATTATAGATAATGAGAATTGATGTAGCAAATGTTTTGAAAATGATAATAAGATAGAAAATAGAATATATTATAGGATATTTTCCTAAGTATTTAAATAAAATAGTTTTGGATAAACCTTATGTTAAATAAGAAGTGAAAAGTTATATTCATAATATTGAAAGATACAAGAGTTTTAAATTAACCGTCGTTAATTATTTTTAATTAAAGAAGCCAAGTAATGTCGAGTACTAAACCAATAAACTCATTTTATTCGCATGATTATTTACTTGATAGTTAAATAACCAACTATCAAATCTAACCCATACGATTGTTGGTACGGAAAGACCGGGATCGAATTTAAAATCGAAAATGATTCCGAACCAGCAAATACGTGAAGATGTTGATTGAAGATGGAGTAGATGAAGACCGTTGATCTTCATGAGCGGAAGAACTACTTGTTGAGTTTCTCTGGTTAGCTCCCAAAGATATTTCGGCAGTGATTCTGTCATGATTAAAATTTTTGGATTGCAAGGACTACTCGCTATTGATCTATAGGGTGATACCTAGGATGTGGTAGGAGGGTGCCTTCGGTTCATCATGTTCCTGGATGACTTGTATGGATTAGTGTCTGATAGAGTATTTCCACAAGGGTCACGTATATTGATTTCTTCAAACATATTTCTGTAGATGGTAGAGAAGAGCGCACTTCTCTTAGCTTAAAAACTAGAGTATTTTTGTCGACATCAATTAGTGATTTTCTGGCGGATCTGACGATGTGACATTCAAAGTGAATGATAAATAGATGCTCTAAAGGTACTTATGACCTCGAGCCTCATCAACCGGGAAATGATAAAAATAGGGTGGGTCGCATGGCTATGTGGATCGCTTCCATTAGGGTATATTGTCACCAATCTAAAGAATATTCATATTTTTTCTTCTTTTCTCTTCTGTATCTCCTGGAAATGGTTATGTTGGATATCCAACCATTAGGTGACAATTGTTGGAGAATGGACTTTTGATGACAACAATCTTATTTTTATTATCATTGATTATAAAATATATACTAACACTTTTTGTACAAAATATATATATATGCAGGAATTATATATAGGAAATATTACTGAAGACTATACAGTTATAAAGATGATAGAGATTCAAAGATCAGAGAAATTTCAAGACTCATGAGTAATCAAGATTTCAAGAGTTCGAGAATAATATAGTTACAGAGTCTAGATTTTGTAGGACTCTAAATAGCACTCCAGGTTCAAATTCTAATTTTCAATTCTATCCTCAATCCTCTCTATTTTATTTTCTATCTTCTCTATTTCTATCTTTTCTTATTCTTCTTTGTTTTTCAAACTTAAATTTTATATATTTATATTCTTATACTTTATATATTTATATAGTTTAAAAATTATAATGTTATAATTTTATAAATATACTTATATAGTTTAAATTTATGTTTTCATATGTTTTCCTACCATATAATATTAATTTACAACACCAAATTTTTACTCAAGAATTTCGAGTATTATTTTTATATCAAAACACTTGAAAAATGCTTTAAAATTCAAAAATATACTAAGGTATGTCAACATACCAAAAACACCATGTCGACATATAACTATCACTTTTTCCAATTTCGAAAGGAAGTGTCTTTTCACTGTTTGAAATGATTCAGAATAGTTGCAACCTTTCAAACTCTATAAAAAGGGGTTAAAGCCAAACTTTTTATCATCTCTTCTTCTCTAACTTCATCCTCTTTCTCTACACCATTATTCTTAATCATTTTTATGGTTTCTACACTTATACTCTACCGAATTTAATTACCTTTTGATCAAACTTCTTCTCCTTGTACTCTTTACTCTCTGAATCAAGTGTTATTGAAGAGTTATAGGGTTGTTTGTAATTGTTTGGGTTGAGTAAAGGTTAGAATCAGTGGTATCCCATGTAGTCATTAAATCAAGGAGGATATAATCGGTGGTGTCCCTTGTAGCCGTTAAATCAAGGAGGTTGGAATTGGTGGTATCCTTTGTAGCCATGAAATCAATGAGGTTGTAATTGAATTTGAATATAGCAATAAAACTTTGTGCAATCCAGCGTTGCGTGGGATCGAACGTAGGAGCAATCCGAACCAATATAAAATGCAGTGTGTTCTTTCCTTTTCTACATCTTTATTTCTGTTTATTTTGTATTTGTGTTTGAATCTATGTCTGTGATTATGTTTTTAGTGATTGATTCATCCCGTAGTTCACATAAGTTTTAAATTTTGTTTAAATTCTCACAAACACTATTCACCCTCCTCCAGTTTTTGTTTTTCCTTAACGATCCATTCTGCATTCCCTAACAATTGGTATCAGAGCAAGGTCTTTCAAAAAGTTCATAATTTGATTTTTGAAAATAGTGTTAATGGCAACCAACACTGGTAGCAATAGTTGTTCTTTTATAGAGGGTCAATCCACTGTTAGACCACCATTGTTCAACGGTAGTAATTATTCATATTGGGCATGTAGAATGACATTTTATTTACAGTCAGTAGGATTAGACACGTGGAATACTAAACAAAATGAGTATGTTGGACCCACAACAGCATTTGCACAATGGACAAATGAGAAAAAGGTTGCTACACAAAGCAATTATAAAGCTATGAATATGTTATTTTGTTCATTAGATAGTAATAAGTTAAATAATGTATCAGTATGTATGACTGCTTATGAAATCTTGAGAACTTTACAAGTTACTCATGAAGGGACTAGTAAAGTTAAACAGACTAAGATAGGCATGCTAGTTTATCAGTTTGAATTATTCAAAATGAACGAGAGTGAGTCTATTTCAGATATGTATTGCAGATTTCAAGAGATAGTGCATTCACTAACAACACTTGGAAAAACTTATTCGGGAGCAGATCAAGTCAGAAAAATATTAAATTCTTTAACTCAAGAATGGGATGTGACAACCCCATTCCCGATAAGATGGTGGCAAGGGTAATCTTTGGAATATAACACATAAACAGATAATAAAAGAACAGAAATAAATAAATACACCAGATAATGTACAATAGAATACACTGGATAAATATAATTATCAGAGTTACACAGTATATAGGATCATACTTAGTACAAAATACAGTTCAGCTATACATAAATGTCTACTGCGGAAAAGAAAACATAATATGTAGAACAGGAGCTGAACAGCATAAAAAGAGATAAATGATAGAATCCATCTTCAGCTCCAGCTATCCAGAAAGAGCCTGCTAAAACCTGAATACAAGGTTGCCCGTGTAGAAATAGGGGCACCCGAGTTTGAAAGTGAAACAAACTACGAGTCAGTCATGGGACTGGTATGAGAAATCTACTTAACACACTTTCAAATATGGCCAATCACAGGACCACGCCACTTTCACGGAACGGGTTTACTCCATTGGATTTTCAGTGCTTTAAAACAAATAATTCTTTTAAACCTCGCAATGCTTTTTATAAAAATGAAGCCATTATAAGACTCAGTTTCCATCACACAATGCAACACACACCAGAGGATAGAGTTTTACCTTATAATGGCCAAAATATGCTTGATACGAGCAAAACAAATCATTTGATATTATTGCTAGTGTATATATGTTTCAAAAACAATTTCAATCATAACTATCAATCATAGGTGGCATTAATGCCCCATACCACTATGTCGCCATATATAGATATACAATTAAAACCGCACGATGTCGTATTTGGAAATTGGATTTCCGTCATGAGCCAAGGCAAAAGATAGTCCTTACCGAATTCCTGAACACTGCGTTTCCCCGCCCTATGGGGCGTAAACTGGTCATATATGACCACACCATCGGCTCTGAAGAGACCGAAGCAAACTGAGGCCTCGCTTTCCATCATCCACATAAGTAAAATACCCGGGCGTGTAAAACCCAAAGCACCACTCCTAGCTAGAAGAAAACGCATGTCCTCCCTGATGTCTGTCTCCCGTTTCTGGCTCATACCGGGGTGTGAGGCTCATGAAACAACGCTATACACAAAGCTACATGTGCTTTGATCATCAACCACAAGACTTTGCTTTTCAACAGAAGCCTTGATCATCTATCACTTGGGCGTGCCACACAGGCAATTCACTCCGTGCGACTGATTTCTATCGATATATAACCTCTGGGCTCGTACGTCTCAGAGAAGGGCGTTAAGCAAGAGAATAAATTCTCCGCCGCCAAACAGATATATATTTAATAGAAATCAATCAGCACAGAACAAAATCCAATGTCAGACACACAATCCATTTACACGTTCGTTTTGGGTCTGAACGAAACCGGAGGCACTCAATACCTCGCATATCCGTACAATCAAGAAGTACGTCTGGACGGCTACTACTTCAGCCCCTTCAAGGTAGCTACTCCCATCCTTAGCATCAGTAGCACCCCTCCTTTCGACGTTAAGATCATCGGTCTTGCACCGTCTTCATATCTTCGACTTTCGATCGTCGATTAATTATTTGAAATGAGAACTAACTCGGCCTTTTCAAATAATTCACGTATATTTAGAATTTCAGATCAATTTATTTCAATGGTTAAATTATTCGACACCACCAATTTTGTTCTTTAATGTAATTTTCACACCACACTTATTCAACCATCAAATATCACATAAATCGAGCACATTCAGTTTATTTCCATTCCATATCGTTTATAATATTTTTTCACGATTTATCGCTATTTTTATTTATTTTAAAGTAGCCAATATATTCAAACTACGCTTCAGGCCATAACGCGGCCGTGGCGCTGTTTTTCTCCAGATTTGATTTACACATATCTGAAAATATAACCATTGGATCTTCACAAAATTTATATCATTAGAAATATCTTTTCAAAACGAATCCAACGGTTTCAGTTTTGGGAAAATCCGACAGTCGGATCTCCCGCACTAATCGTTTGAAGTTACGATTTCAAAATACGAACTGCAGCGTCGTTATTCGATTTAATTTAATTATATTTGTATATATATAAATATAATCGATTCTGGCGTTGTTTTTCTTCAGGTTTGAGTTAAACATTCCAAACAATCCAACCGTTGGATCTTTACAAAGTTGGTGCCGTTGGAAAGATATTTCCAAGTTGAACCCAACGGTTGTGGTTTCGGGAAAATCCGATGGTCGGATCTCCCGCACTAATCGTTTGAAATCACGGTTTCAAAACACAAACTGCAGCCTCTTTATTCACTGTATTTTGATTATAATTATATAAATATATATAAATATAATTCCTTTATCGATTTCAAAACACAATCCACTTTATAGATTTGATAGAAATGATATTTTTATCTAACAGACATTTATTTCAACACTTCATTATTTTCAACAATTCATGTATATAATAAAAATGTGATTTTTATTGTAAAACAATTTATTTCAAAACACGACTATTTTATATAGTTCATATAGATGATAAAAATATGATTTTTATTATAAAACAATTTATTTCAAAACATGACTATTTTATATAGTTCATATAGATGATAAAAATATGATTTTTATTATAAAACAATTTATTTCAAAACACAAATATCGTTCAACACATGAATTTCTATTCAACACATGAATATAGTTTCAACATATGAAAATAATTATAACACATGAATATTATTGAAATTTTCGGCAGCATAACGGCAGGGTAGTTAAAACCGGGGCCGTTCCTAGTACGGCTCCTCGCTCTACCTTAAAGCCTCGCAGCTTTTGACAATGGGGATTCATGCATCTAGTTCGCACGCAGGCGGCATGTTTTATTTTCATTTCCACAATCTATTCTAATTTTGTTTCAATCACCAAATGGGTATTTTTCAACCACAACTAATCAATTTCAACCACAAACAATTCTAATCAACCATTCGCTATCAACCAATTTTCACACCATTCACAAACAATAAATATCGTCCATGGTCTGTGGACGAGGGGAGTATGTATATATATATATATATATATTTGTATATAATTATATTTCGATTCACTTCAATTCATTTCAATGCACATACAATTTTTACAACGCATATATAACTTATACATCGAACATACAACTTATACAACGCTTATACATGAGGTGTACAACGCTGATATAATTCATACATCGACTATATAATTTATACACCGTTGTTTTCCATATCGTTTGTAATATTAGAAATCTCACTTTGGGTTCCACTCCACCAAAAATAGCAGAAGGCTCAGAAAAATATGCGGTCTCTTCTAGAATGTAGAAGACGTCCACACGAGTCCACTGTCTCTTGTTTCACTGGATTTCTACAAGGAACGAAAAAGATATGATTTTTACAAGTTTGCAACACTTAAAAGTGTAAAAATCAATTCAAAATAAATTAGCCGTGTACCTCAACTTGATGTTCAAAACTAGGTTTGACAATAACTCGAAATCCGCAGCACGAGGTGGCAATCGGGCGGTGCTACCTTGGAGTGCTCGGAGAGGCGCACGTGCGCCAGTGGTGGGGTGGAGTTTGGTGGCTCCTAGCGGCGGTGGCGGCTATCTGAACAACGAAACTTCCTGGCCACGATTCTCGAGGCACAGCGCACGGTGGAGGTCGAGGCGGGTATAGATGTGGAGCTGGGAAGAAGATCTACAAAATACTCCAAAGGAGCAATGGATTTGGTTGAGCGGATTGGCCAGAAAATGGGAGGGAAGTATCGAAGAACATTCGCCGTTAATCGGGAGGGAAGAGAGAGAAACGACGGGAAGTGAGAAAATGATGAGCCAATGAGAATTTTTCTTTAATTTATATATTTTTAAATTTCGAAAATGTAATAACCCGAAAATGCGGGCCAGTTTGAAATAAATGTTTCGGCAATTTTAGTGAATTTTGAACATTTAAAATAGATTATTTTAAATAATATTGACAAGAAATTTATTTTGAATAGAATTAGAACGTATATATTATATACGTCGTCGTTAGAATATAAATATTTATATATAATTATAAATAGAATTGAAAATGGCGCGGTAGTTCGATAATTCGATTTCAAACTTCAATTGAATGTACCGGGTGCAAAACAATCCGGATTATAGTGAAACCAAAAACAATAGGATCTAATTGATAATATCTTTCCAACGAATCCAACAAATCAAAATTTCGTAGCGAGAATCAAAAGATATGTCCAGTTGAAAATTCTGAATAGTCGCTATGGAATTCAGGCCCTTAAAAATGGACATTTTGCAAATGACCTCGGATTTCGACGAAACCACTTTTGTTGGGTCCGTGATGTCAAGTTATTGCTAGGTTTCAAATTTCATAATTTTTCGAATCAATATGTGAGCGTGGCAAAGGAAAACGTGTTTTGACCATTTCAGTTGATTTTAATCGACTGGAAATTGGCCATTTTTCTAACGGTCTCAGAATTCGACGAAACTAGTTTTGTTAGGACCGTATCGTCAATACGAAGCTAGAAAATATTTTTCTGCAATTTATAGAGTTAGTATGTGACCCCGGTAATTTGAAATGTACGTTTAAAATTCAATATAGTGATTTAAATGTAAATTTAACGGAAGCTGATTGTAACAGCCGAATCAGCTGACGATACATATCCCATTGTGTTCGGAATGGGGGTTAAACGCTATGGACGACAGGTGGTGGGCCTCGTTTTGATGACGTATGTAAAAGTCAACTTTTAAAAATAATAAAATAATAATAAAAAAAAAACCTTTCCTCCCCTTATAACCGATGCCCCCCCCCCTTCCTTTTCTTTTCTCGATTCAGTTTTACAAAAAAAAAAAAACCCCCCGATTACACCCAGAACCGCACCCACGTCGTCGCCCCCCTGCCCTAGTCGACGCCGTCCATCGAGACCCCCCCTCCTCCTTCTCGACCGGCGAGCCCCCCCTCCCTTCGAAAACCGTAAACCCCTAGCTTCTCCTCCCTCGTTCGAGCACCCTGCTTCCACCGCCGATCGGGACTTCGGCGAGCCCCTGCTGACCGACGTGAACGGCCCCAAGCCCCACCGCGAAGCGACACCCTATGAAGGCTGCAGCCCACCCATTGACACCTCCAGTCAGCCCAACCTCGCTCCGCCACCGTCCCACCGACGGCCGCCCTCTCCTGAAACCGCCATCCCAGTGAGTTTTCCTTGTATTATTTTATTTATATTTATTTATTTTCAGTTTTATGATATACGTATATAATTAAAATCTGAAATTTATATGTATGCATATGGCAAAAGATTAGTTTTTTTAAACAAAGCAAGACGTGATTTTTAAAATATAAAAGAGGTGATTTTTTATATAGAAAACATCGAAGTAAAAATATGATTTTTATATTTTTAAAGTATTAAAAATATAATCTTTAATATATAAAAGATGTAAAAATATGATTTTCGTTTATGTAGAGAATTAGAAATATAATTTTTACATTTTAGGAATATTAAAAATAGCATCTTTATATGTGTAGAAAAATAAAAATGTGATTTTTATAATGAGATTTTTATAAAGGCGAAATCTTTAAATTAGAAAAGGTGAAATCTTTAAATTAGAAAAGGTGAAATCTTTAAATTAGAAAAGGTGAAATCTTTAAATTAGAAAAAAGTTCAATCTTTATATTTGAAAAGCTAAAATCTTTTTATGTAAAAAGGCGAGATCTTTATATAGAAAATAGAGAAGTAAAATATGATTTTTATATATTGAACATCATAGTAAAAATTAGATTTTTATATATTGAATAGCATAGTAAAAAATTCGATTTTTAAATATATGAAGTGATTATAAAAATATGATTTCTAAATTGAAAGTGAATAAATAAAAATGTGAATTTTATTTTAAAGACATCGAAATATAAAAATGTGTGATTTATATATATATATAGTGACTACGGGCAACGAAGATGACGAAGACGGGATAACGAAGAAGATTTCTATAAAAGAAGAGTCGTGGTATTGGATAGCTTTCGGTGAGAACTTCTCACTCTAAATTCTCTTTTTCTAGTTATATATATATACTAGGATGCAGACGGTGTTTAGTAGCACCCGACACCCGTCATCCACAGACCATGGATGGCTTATTTGTTAAATTGTTTGGTTGTGTAGTTGGTTAGTCTATTTGGTTTAAATTGAATTGTTTGGTGAATTGAAATTGATTTGATTGATGTGTGAATGGCGTGGGCCTTCACTAGACCGGGGATAAGGCTAGGCCTCGTCCCGTTTCTAGTATCGTGCCGTTATGCCGCCGAAATTTCCCAAAATATGTTAGAAAAATAAAAATATCATTTTTATTGTGTAAATGAAATGAACAGAAATTCATGTGTTGAAATAGAATATTTTATCGTTAAAAATATAATTTTTAACGTGGAAGTGAATAAAATAAAATATTCATTTATAAACCGGACGGTTTGTTTATGTACACCTATTTGAAGGACATTGATTGGGTCGATAAATTTTACACATCGCCCAACTGCACTAATAAAATCTGTGTTTGATTGTTTGAAACCCCACACGGGTGTTGGGATGAAATTTGAAGTTCACTCATCCTGATTGATTAAATATGTCGATCGATCGATTGACAGGCTGTTATAAGCGTCAGATATCTATATTTGATGCTTATACAGTGTAGTGCACTTTGGTTGATGGTTGATTATTTTTCAATGCTATTATATACATGTGTTGTATGGAATCCATATAATTAACATTATATGGTGACTGATTGGGCCTCATTTCAAATCGGGAAAACAATGAATATTATAAAAGAAAATTCATGTGTTGAATATAAAAATAGTCATGTGTTGACGATGATCATGTGTTGAAACTATTCATGTGTTGAGTAAAATATTTTAAATAAAATAAATTACATCTTTATCACATTTAAAATTAGAACTACTTCCCAGTAGAAGTCTAATTAAAAATCAAACGATAGATACCATAGTTTTATAAAATATTTTACATAACAAAAATAGCGATGTGTTGACAGTACTCATGTGTTGAGATTAGTCGTGTGTTGAAAGAAATATAGATTCATGTGTTGAATGGGATAAATATTCATTTGTTGGATAGAATAAAGAAGTTTTGAAAAATAAAGCCGTGTTGATTAGAGATGCGTTATTTTGACGTGAACGATATTTATATCGATTTTATTCGTTGTATAATGAATATTGAAAAGTGATTTCAAAATTAAATGTTTTGAAATGAAATTCAAATTGAATTAGATTAAAATTCGAATTGAATAGAAAGCGAATTTGAATTCAAATAAAATAGAAATGAATTCAAAATGGAATTAAATTGAAATTGAAATTTAAAACGAACTGAAATTGAATTGAAATCAATTTGAAACGAATTCGAATTGAATCAAATAGAAGGTAAATTCGAATTGAATTGAATTGAATTGAAACGACTTTGAATTTGAATTTGAATTGAATAGAAATGAATTCGAATTGAATTGAAATCAAATCGATTTGAAATTGAATGTAGAAGTTGAATTGTTTTAGAAACAAAGTTAAAACGATTTATAAAATTCGTTTTAAAAGGAAATCGACGAAATATATATAATATATATATATTATATATATAATGGCCTGAATAGAACGCGCCGCGCCGCGGCAGTTCGTGAATTTCGACCATTTATTTCAAACGGACATTGCGGGAGATCCGACCATCGGATTCTCCTAAAACCAGAACCGTTGGGTTCGTATCGAAAATAGCTTTCCAATGAATATTAGAAATTTGAAATCTAACGGTTGGATTTGAAATTATGTCCAAATCAAATTTGAAAAAGGTCGCTGTAAGTGCAGTTCGATGGCCGTTGATGGAAATCGACTGTACGGGCCTTGATAAAATTATTAAAAATATCAATAATTTGTGTAAAATTATAATATGTGAATTGGAAAGAATTGGGCTGGAAAATTCCACATTAAAGGATAAAAATAGATTTTTATCGAAATGAACTAGTTTTGAACTAGAATTAAAATCAATTTATTTTTGAAATAAATAAATTGAATTTGAAAGTGATTTTAAAAATAATCAATATTCCCAATACGTGGATTGGACGGGAGTTGAATCGAAATTATCTTCGGGATATTTCGATGTTGGATTTCGTGACTATACAGATATTGTTATGGGAATTTGAAAGATATATTTTATATCGTTATTTCCAATACGATATTTGTTGGTTTCAGAATTTGATATTGAATATAAGCCGATATATTTTCTATTCAGAGCCTTGTATTTAATATCAAATGTGATTTGGGTTTATCGTGGATCGTGTTTTAGATGACATTGGTTCTTTAACCCAGTTAAAGGCAAGATGTTGATTTTTGAAAAGATTAAAACTAAGTGGAGATTTAATGAATCTTTAATTAGATTAAAAATGTGAATTGATAATTTAAATTATCAAATTTGAAAGGTGATCGAGAATGGAGTACCACCAGTTTTGCTCCAAAGCGATAGTTAAATCTTTAATTAGATTTGAACGTGAAATGGTAATTAATTTTACCGATAACACCGTGGTGTTAGATATGGAGTATCACCAGTTTTGCTCCATGGGATATATAGGTTGGGATTGGGAAATAAACTAAATAATTACTTCGGTGTGGTTCGTTAATCCCGACTAGTTTGAAATGATATCCAAAGGAAGATTAAAGAATAAATTTAGAAGAATTTATCTTTGATAAAATTAATGGGAACCTTTCCCTAAGAATGTGATTTTGTGAATAAAAGAATATTCTGAATTGGAATGAGGCGTTTGTGGTGTTTGTGTAACATTCGTTTATTATATACGTGGGTTATTCAGAAAGGCCGGGTTATACCCATTCTGAATAACCGATTCGACGAGATGTCGAAGATGAAGACGGTGGTTGAAGACCGGAAGTCTTCATATCGTTTGGGTGATTACTGATGATCTTGATTGGGCTGTACACCCAAGATGAGGGAAACAGTTGGTGATCGTCCAGACGTACTTGGAGATGGATGGATATGCGAGGAAAGTGCCTCCGGTTTCGTTCAGACCCGGAACGAACTTGTAAATGGATTGTGTGTCTGACATTGGATTTTATTCTGTGTTGATTGATCTCTATTAAATATACATCTGTTTGGCGGCGGAGAATTTATTCTCTTGCTTAACGCCCTTCTCTGAGACGTACGAGCTCAGAGGTTGTATATCGATGGACATCGGTCGCATGGAGTGAATTGCCAATGTGGCATGCGTAAGTGGCAATTGATCAAGGCTTCTGTTGAAAAGCAAAGTCTTGTGGTTGATGATCAAAGCACGGCCTGTGTGGCGTAGCTTTGTGTATAACGTGAATTCGCGAGCCTCACACCTCGGTATGAGTCAAAAACGGGAGATGGACCGCTGGGAGAGCACGACGTTTCTTTCTAGCTAGGGTGGTGTCAGTGACCTACCAGCCCTGACATTTATATACTTTTCACCATTGTGGTTGTTGGATATGAGGCGCCTCGGATATAGGTCTGTAAGGACTGGGAAACGTGTGTTCAGGAATTGCCAATCCTCAAAAGTAAGAGAGGACCGGCCCAGCCGATTCCAAGGATCATAGTGGGGTCCTGAGGCATTTGCTAGAGTGTCTCGAACGCGGAGAGGAGCTTGCCCCTTGCCTCGACTCATGACGGAAATCCAATTTCCAATACGTGTATTTCGGCTTTATTTGTAGAACCTAGTATGGTGACATAGTGGGATGGGGCACTCATGCCGTCTATGATTTATATTTATGATTGAAATTGTTTTTGACACTATACACTTATTATAGTATCAAATGATTTGTTTTAAACGTATCAAGCATACTTTGGCTGTTATAAGGTAAAAACCCTATCCTCCGGCTTGCGTTGCATTGTGTGATGGGACCTGGATCTTATAACAGCTTCATTTTTCTTTATTTAGCATTGCGCTGTTTGTTCTATGCACTGGTATTCTTGGGAGGAAACCCGTTCCGTGTTATATGGCGTGGTCCCTTGATTTACCTAACTTTAAAACCAATATTAATAACTGTTTTAGTTCTCACACCAGTCACATGACTGACCTGGAGTTTATTGTTTTAACCTAAACTCTGGGTGCCCCTATTTTCCGCACGGGCAGCTAGTAGTTTTGGTTTTTGCAGATTTATATTCACAGGGTCCTGATATACAGCTGGAACGATGCTCGGAAAGCTCTGTATCCGTGTATCACTTCTAGTTGTGTTTTATATTATTTTTCTGTTGCTATGTAACTTATTGTAATCTCTGATATTTGTCGAATGTAATTTATTCATTTATACTCTGTATATTCTTGTATCTGATGGAATTGTTGTAATAGCAATGAAATGTTCTTCCGTATGCGTCCTTTTGTGTGTTGTTCTCAAAGTATTCGTGCTTTCCTTCACGGGGAAGTTACGGGTTCTTACAGTGGTATCAGAGCTTTGGTTTACAGAGCTCGAGAACAAGACACATTAGAACCATACGAAATAATTCATCAGATATTGGATTAGTAATATCCAATTAGAAAGACTCGTTAGAGATAGGATCAGTAGTATCCTAGAACGAGTGTGAAGAGTATATTTTCAAATGAAAACAATTTTGTTTTGAAATTTAAACCATTTTAAAACGTATTTGATTATTTATTTATTTTGAATATGGACAATCGAGTATATATAGATTTCGCGTATACGCGTCATGAACGTATATTCGAAGTTTTAATATACTGGATAGATATAGAATCACATTCTAGACACCCGGGGATAATTCTGGTGATGTGGCCACATCATCAGTTTTTATATTCGAGTTTCGAAGATGTGAATTTCTATATATTTTCATTAGACTGGTGTGAGAACCAAAACTAATATAGCTAGAACACATTGTTGTGAATTGGCATCAAAACATGATTTTTATCTATATATATCAAGTTATGAATTTGGAACTTTAATCCACTAATTGATTGATGTTTGTGTTGTTTGCCTATTTGTTTGCTAATTTTGAACCATTTAGCCTAATTGAATCAAATATTGAATTGTATTGAAATTGGTCACATTTGCTTGCATATACATATTCTTACCTTGAACAGGTCATAGCAAGGAGGCTAGAGCAGAGAATAAAATTTGTTTGCCCGACAAATAGGTACATGTTTACTACATAATTTACTGTTTTGTTTGGGTGATGATGATTTTATGAGCCTATTGGCTAGCCGCTTGGCTTTTTCTTTTTCTTTTTGAGATCTGAAGGACCGGGGAAGCTATTTGAAATTCCCCGATGCTCCCGGTGCAGGGGAGGTTATGGCGAAATTTTTCGAAAATTTAGGGTGTTAGCCAAATTTTTGAAATTTGAAAATTTTCAGAAACTGAAAAGTTGGAGAATGGAAGCCAGATCGAACATAGTGTTGAATAATCAAACCACTTTCGACTTTGTTCCTTTTCGGGGACGAAAAGTTTAAAGTGGGGGAGATTGTAATAACCCGAAAATGCGGGCCAGTTTGAAATAAATGTTTCGGCAATTTTAGTGAATTTTGAACATTTAAAATAGATTATTTTAAATAATATTGACAAGAAATTTATTTTGAATAGAATTAGAACGTATATATTATATACGTCGTCGTTAGAATATAAATATTTATATATAATTATAAATAGAATTGAAAATGGCGGGGTAGTTCGATAATTCGATTTCAAACTTCAATTGAATGTACCGGGTGCAAAACAATCCGGATTATAGTGAAACCAAAAACATTAGGATCTAATTGATAATATCTTTCCAACGAATCCAACAAATCAAAATTTCGTAGCGAGAATCAAAAGATATGTCCAGTTGAAAATTCTGAATAGTCGCTATGGAATTCAGGCCCTTAAAAATGGACATTTTGCAAATGACCTCGGATTTCGACGAAACCACTTTTGTTGGGTCTGTGATGTCAAGTTATTGCTAGGTTTCAAATTTCATAATTTTTCGAATCAATATGTGAGCGTGGCAAAGGAAAACGTGTTTTGACCATTTCAGTTGATTTTAATCGACTGGAAATTGGCCATTTTTCTAACGGTCTCAGAATTCGACGAAACTAGTTTTGTTAGGACCGTATCGTTAATACGAAGCTAGAAAATATTTTTTTGCAATTTATAGAGTTAGTATGTGACCCCGGTAATTTGAAATGTACGTTTAAAATTCAATATAGTGATTTAAATGTAAATTTAACGGAAGCTGATTGTAACAGCCGAATCAGCTGACGATACATATCCCATTGTGTTCGGAATGGGGGTTAAACGCTATTGACGACAGGTGGTGGGCCTCGTTTTGATGACGTATGTAAAAGTCAACTTTTAAAAATAATAAAATAATAAATTAAAAAAAAAGAAAAGAAAACCCCCTTCCTCCCCTTATAACCGATGCCCCCCCCTTCCTTTTCTTTTCTCGATTCAGTTTTACAAAAAAAAAAAAAAAAAACCCGATTACACCCAGAACCGCACCCACGTCGTCGCCCCCCTGCCCTAGTCGACGCCGTCCATCGAGACCCCCCTCCTCCTTCTCGACCGGCGAGCCCCCCCTCCCTTCGAAAACCGTAAACCCCTAGCTTCTCCTCCCTCGTTCGAGCACCCTGCTTCCACCGCCGATCGGGACTTCGGCGAGCCCCTGCTGACCGACGTGAACGGCCCCAAGCCCCACCGCGAAGCGACACCCTATGAAGGCTGCAGCCCACCCATTGACGCCTCCAGTCAGCCCAACCTCGCTCCGCCACCGTCCCACCGACGGCCGCCCTCTCCTGAAACCGCCATCCCAGTGAGTTTTCCTTGTATTATTTTATTTATATTTATTTATTTTCAGTTTTATTATATATGTATATAATTAAAATCTGAAATTTATATGTATGCATATGGCAAAAGATTAGTTTTTTTAAACAAAGCAAGACGTGATTTTTAAAATATAAAAGAGGTGATTTTTTATATAGAAAACATCGAAGTAAAAATATGATTTTTATATTTTTAAAGTATTAAAAATATAATCTTTACTATATAAAAGATGTAAAAATATGATTTTCGTTTATGTAGAGAATTAGAAATATAATTTTTACATTTTAGGAATATTAAAAATAGCATCTTTATATGTGTAGAAAAATAAAAATGTGATTTTTATAATGAGATTTTTATAAAGGCGAAATCTTTAAATTAGAAAAGGTGAAATCTTTAAATTAGAAAAGGTGAAATCTTTAAATTAGAAAAGGTGAAATCTTTAAATTAGAAAAAAGTTCAATCTTTATATTTGAAAAGCTAAAATCTTTTTATGTAAAAAGGCGAGATCTTTATATAGAAAATAGAGAAGTAAAATATGATTTTTATATATTGAACATCATAGTAAAAATTAGATTTTTATATATTGAATAGCATAGTAAAAAATCGATTTTTAAATATATGAAGTGATTATAAAAATATGATTTCTAAATTGAAAGTGAATAAATAAAAATGTGATTTTTATTTTAAAGACATCGAAATATAAAAATGTGTGATTTATATATATATAGTGACTACGGGCAACGAAGATGACGAAGACGGGATAACGAAGAAGATTTCTATAAAAGAAGAGTCGTGGTATTGGATAGCTTTCGGTGAGAACTTCTCACTCTAAATTCTCTTTTTCTAGTTATATATATATATATACTAGGATGCAGACGGTGTTTAGTAGCACCCGACACCCGTCATCCACAGACCATGGATGGCTTGTTTGTTAAATTGTTTGGTTGTGTAGTTGGTTAGTCTATTTGGTTTAAATTGAATTGTTTGGTGAATTGAAATTGATTTGATTGATGTGTGAATGGCGTGGGCCTTCACTAGACCGGGGATAAGGCTAGGCCTCGTCCCGTTTCTAGTATCGTGCCGTTATGCCGCCGAAATTTCCCAAAATATGTTAGAAAAATAAAAATATCATTTTTATTGTGTAAATGAAATGAATAGAAATTCATGTGTTGAAATAGAATATTTTATCGTTAAAAATATAATTTTTAACGTGGAAGTGAATAAAATAAAATATTCATTTATAAACCGGACGGTTTGTTTATGTACACATATTTGAAGGACATTGATTGGGTCGATAAATTTTACACATCGCCCAACTGCACAAATAAAATCTGTGTTTGATTGTTTGAAACCCCACACGGGTGTTGGGATGAAATTTGAAGTTCACTCATCCTGATTGATTAAATATGTCGATCGATCGATTGACAGGCTGTTATAAGCGTCAGATATCTATATTTGATGTCTATACAGTGTAGTGCACTTTGGTTGATGGTTGATTATTTTTCAATGCTATTATATACATGTGTTGTATGGAATCCATATAATTAACATTATATGGTGACTGATTGGGCCTCATTTCAAATCGGGAAAACAATGAATATTATAAAAGAAAATTCATGTGTTGAATATAAAAATAGTCATGTGTTGACGATGATCATGTGTTGAAACTATTCATGTGTTGAGTAAAATATTTTAAATAAAATAAATTACATCTTTATCACATTTAAAATTAGAACTACTTCCCAGTAGAAGTCTAATTAAAAATCAAACGATAGATACCATAGTTTTATAAAATATTTTACATAACAAAAATAGCGATGTGTTGACAGTACTCATGTGTTGAGATTAGTCGTGTGTTGAAAGAAATATAGATTCATGTGTTGAATGGGATAAATATTCATTTGTTGGATAGAATAAAGAAGTTTTGAAAAATAAAGCCGTGTTGATTAGAGATGCGTTATTTTAACGCGAACGATATTTATATCGATTTTATTCGTTGTATAATGAATATTGAAAAGTGATTTCAAAATTAAATGTTTTGAAATGAAATTCAAATTGAATTAGATTAAAATTCGAATTGAATAGAAAGCGAATTTGAATTCAAATAAAATAGAAATGAATTCAAAATGGAATTAAATTGAAATTGAAATTTAAAACGAACTGAAATTGAATTGAAATCAATTTGAAACGAATTAGAATTGAATCAAATAGAAGGTAAATTCGAATTGAATTGAATTGAAACGAATTTGAATTTGAATTTGAATTGAATAGAAATGAATTCGAATTGAATTGAAATCAAATCGATTTGAAATTGAATGTAGAAGTTGAATTGTTTTAGAAACAAAGTTAAAACGATTTATAAAATTCGTTTTAAAAGGAAATCGACGAAATATATATAATATATATATATTATATATATAATGGCCTGAATAGAACGCGCCGCGCCGCGGCAGTTCGTGAATTTCGACCATTTATTTCAAACGGACATTGCGGGAGATCCGACCATCGGATTCTCCTAAAACCGGAACCGTTGGGTTCGTATCGAAAAGAGCTTTCCAATGAATATTAGAAATTTGAAATCTAACGGTTGGATTTGAAATTATGTCCAAAATCAAATTTGAAAAAGGTCGCTGTAAGTGCAGTTCGATGGCCGTTGATGGAAATCGACTGTACGGGCCTTGATAAAATTATTAAAAATATCAATAATTTGTGTAAAATTATAATATGTGAATTGGAAAGAATTGGGCTGGAAAATTCCACATTAAAGGATAAAAATAGATTTTTATCGAAATGAACTAGTTTTGAACTAGAATTAAAATCAATTTATTTTTGAAATAAATAAATTGAATTTGAAAGTGATTTTAAAAATAATCAATATTCCCAATACGTGGATTGGACGGGAGTTGAATCGAAATTATCTTCGGGATATTTCGATGTTGGATTTCGTGACTATACAGATATTGTTATGGGAATTTGAAAGATATATTTTATATCGTTATTTCCAATACGATATTTGTTGGTTTCAGAATTTGATATTGAATATAAGCCGATATATTTTCTATTCAGAGCCTTGTATTTAATATCAAATGTGATTTGGGTTTATCGTGGATCGTGTTTTAGATGACATTGGTTCTTTATCCCAGTTAAAGGCAAGATGTTGATTTTTGAAAAGACTAAAACTAAGTGGAGTTTTAATGAATCTTTAATTAGATTAAAAATGTGAATTGATAATTTAAATTATCAAATTTGAAAGGTGATCGAGAATGGAGTACCACCAGTTTTGCTCCAAAGCGATAGTTAAATCTTTAATTAGATTTGAACGTGAAATGGTAATTAATTTTACCGATAACACCGTGGTGTTAGATATGGAGTATCACCAGTTTTGCTCCATGGGATATATAGGTTGGGATTGGGAAATAAACTAAATAATTACTTCGGTGTGGTTCGTTAATCCCGACTAGTTTGAAATGATATCCAAAGGAAGATTAAAGAATAAATTTAGAAGAATTTATCTTTGATAAAATTAATGGGAACCTTTCCCTAAGAATGTGATTTTGTGAATAAAAGAATATTCTGAATTGGAATGAGGCGTTTGTGGTGTTTGTGTAACATTCGTTTATTATATCCGTGGGTTATTCAGAAAGGCCGGGTTATACCCATTCTGAATAACCGATTCGACGAGATGTCGAAGATGAAGACGGTGGTTGAAGACCGGAAGTCTTCACATCGTTTGGGTGATTACTGATGATCTTGATTGGGCTGTACACCCAAGATGAGGGAAACAGTTGGTGATCGTCCAGACGTACTTGGAGATGGATGGATATGCGAGGAAAGTGCCTCCGGTTTCGTTCAGACCCAGAACGAACTTGTAAATGGATTGTGTGTCTGACATTGGATTTTATTCTGTGTTGATTGATCTCTATTAAATATACATCTGTTTGGCGGCGGAGAATTTATTCTCTTGCTTAACGCCCTTCTCTGAGACGTACGAGCTCAGAGGTTGTATATCGATGGACATCAGTCGCGTGGAGTGAATTGCCAATGTGGCATGCGTAAGTGGCAATTGATCAAGGCTTCTGTTGAAAAGCAAAGTCTTGTGGTTGATGATCAAAGCACGGCCTGTGTGGCGTAGCTTTGTGTATAACGTGAATTCGCGAGCCTCACACCTCGGTATGAGTCAAAAACGAGAGATGGACCGCTGGGAGAGCACGACGTTTCTTTCTAGCTAGGGTGGTGTCAGTGACCTACCTGCCCTGACATTTATATACTTTTCACCTGTGTGGTTGTTGGATATGAGGCGCCTCGGATATAGGTCTGTAAGGACCGGGAAACGTGTGTTCAGGAATTGCCAATCCTCAAAAGTAAGAGAGGACCGGCCCAGCCGATTCCAAGGATCATAGTGGGGTCCTGAGGCATTTGCTAGAGTGTCTCGAACGCGGAGAGGAGCTTGCCCCTTGCCTCGACTCATGACGGAAATCCAATTTCCAATACGTGTATTTCGGCTTTATTTGTAGAGCCTAGTATGGCGACATAGTGGGATGGGGCACTCATGCCGTCTATGATTTATATTTATGATTGAAATTGTTTTTGACACTATACACTTATTATAGTATCAAATGATTTGTTTTAAATGTATCAAGCATGCTTTGGCTGTTATAAGGTAAAAACCCTATCCTCCGGCTTGCGTTGCATTGTGTGATGGGACCTGGGTCTTATAACAGCTTCATTTTTCTTTATTTAGCATTGCGTTGTTTGTTCTATGCACTGGTATTCTTGGGAGGAAACCCGTTCCGTGTTATACGGCGTGGTCCCTTGATTTACCTAACTTTAAAACCAATATTAATAACTGTTTTAGTTCTCACACCAGTCACATGACTGACCTGGAGTTTATTGTTTTAACCTAAACTCTGGGTGCCCCTATTTTCCGCACGGGCAGCTAGTAGTTTTGGTTTTTGCAGATTTATATTCACAGGGTCCTGATATACAGCTGGAACAATGCTCGGAAAGCTCTGTATCCGTGTATCACTTCTAGTTGTGTTTTATATTATTTTTCCGCTGCTATGTAACTTATTGTAATCTCTGATATTTGTCGAATGTAATTTATTCATTTATACTCTGTATATTCTTGTATCTGATGGAATTGTTGTAATAGCAATGAAATGTTCTTCCGTATGCGTCCTTTTGTGTGTTGTTCTCAAAGTATTCGTGCTTTCCTTCACGGGGAAGTTACGGGTTCTTACAGAAAATACCCCCTTTCACACACGAACCCCAATCCAAACCCAACGACTGTCGTCCCTAGCGTTTTACCCCCATTCCGAACACAATGGGATATGTTTCGTAGGCCCATTCGACTGTTTCAGTCAGTTTTCTTTCAAACTAAAATATAAAACATTCAATATTTAATTTGAACGTACATTTCAATTTGCCAGGGCCACATACTGATTCGAAAAATTCCAGAAAAATAAATCTAGCTATGTTTTGACGATACGGTCCCAACAAAAATAGTTTCGTCGAATTCTGAGACCGTTTGAAAAATGGCCATATTCTGGTCGATCCAATTTAACTATAATTGACCAAAACCCATTTTCCTTTGCCACGCTCACATACTAGCTTCAAAAATTATGAAATTTGAAACCTAGTAATAACTTCACATCCCGGATCCAACAAAAGTGGTTTCGTTGAATTCCGAGGTCGTATGCAAAATGTCTATTTTCAAAGTCGATATATTCTCTATAGAGACCTTGCTGAAAATTCATTTGGCCATAACTTTTGATTCCCGCTATGAAACTTCGATTTTTCAGATTCGTTGGAAAGATATTTACTAACAGATTTAAATATTTTTGGTTTCACTCAAATCTGTTTTGTTTTGCGCCCGGTACAGTCAGTCAAAGTTTGAATTCAATTTTTGAAACTGTCGCGCCATATCAGGCCTTGTTTATAATTCAAATTAATTATATTCATTTTTAACATCGATTCAAACTAACTTTTCGTCATTATTATTTAAAATATTTATTTTAAATATTTAAAATCCACTATTTTAGCCAATTTAAAATTTTTAAACTGGTTCAGATTTTGCGGGTTGTTACATGGGATCAGAAGACTATGGCTATTGAAGAAGCCAATGATGTCAATGAAATGAAGATTGAACAGTTAATTGGAAATTCCATGTTGTATGAAGTCCAATTACATAAAAGAAAATAAAAAGATCAATTGAAAAGAAATATATTGCACTGAAAGCAACAACAAATGATTCTGACTCGAGTAGTGAAGATAATGAAGAAACAACACTTATGACAAATCCTTTTAGAAGATTTCTAAGATATAAAAGGATGGATTATAATCAAGAAAATTCAAAAATGAATGATGGACGATGTTTTAACTGCAACAAACCAGATCATATAAAGAAAAAGTGCCCATATCCAGACAAATCGACTCAACAAACAAACATCAACAATTCATCAAGGAAAAGAAAGAAAGCATACGAAGCAACATTAGATGATTCAGACTCGTCATCAAGTGATGAAGAACCAGAAACCGGAAATACGAATATGTGCTTTACGACAATTCAGAGTTCAGAAAATCATGAAGAAAAGGATCAAAAAACTGGGTATGAATTAATTAAATTTTAATTTTATTTGGTTGAATGTATGCTTTGTTTGTTTGTTTTGGTTTGAATTTAAACTTTAAAAATTTTGAAACTAGAAATTCAAATTTGAAATTTGAATTTTGGAATTCAAGATGATAATATAATATTAAATAACCAATAAATTAATAAAATAAAATTGTTTGAGTGTTTATTAAGATTAGAATTATTTTAAGAAAGCATTAAACCTGAAATATAAATCGATAATATATTTCAAAAACATGAAAATCCAATTTCCTTTTGAAATAAGTCTAGTATATCGACATGAATACATATCTAACCAGTTTTGAAATTTAAATTTTGAATTTCAAAAGTTCAAACTTTCAAACTTCCCTCCAATCTTTTCACCAACTCCCAAGGTCTGAAAAGGTTTCCTTTCAATCTGAAAAGTTGTGCCTATTCAATTCATATTCATTCAATTCATATCTATTCAATTATATATACATCTATCATTTCTACCTTTCATTCACAACTCAAAACAATATTCTTCACATCTATCCTCTTCAAAATTATCATTTCAATAGCTTCCTCAAGTTCATCTCAGAAATTGAAGATAATCAAAACCATTAAAGGTTTTCTTTACAATGACAAAGAGGCCATCAAAACCTATGGTGACTATTTAGCAAACGCTAAAGTTAACACGGGTGCTTTCGCCGTCTTTAGCGACTTTCCTTCTTATGATCTCGTTTCTCTTTTTCAACCCAATGAAGTGTTGAGTCTAATCAACTCTCGAGATAACGATGAGGTATGTTATCCCAAACTCGTGAAGATGTTATATGTAAATCTCAATCGTGGATTTTATGAAGGCAACGAAAATCAAATTTGGAGTAGTGTCAAAGGCACTCAAATTGTTCTTGATGTCGAACTCTTAGGCGAAATTCTAAATTGTAGAAGCGTGGTCTCGGATATTTCAACTTTTGCTATCGAAGAAATCGATATGGAAACCTTTCACGATGTTATTGAAGATGGTGTTCTAATGGAGTTCAAAAATCGCTTCTTTCATCCAAAAATAAGGATTGTCAACCTCCTCCTACAACATACCATCACTCCTCATTTCGGAAATTTCAATAATCCAACTCTCAAAGTCCAAAAGGCTATCTTTTCTATAATGAGTGGATATCGTATCAATTGGGCCGAAATGATTTTACACGAAATAAAGCCCATAGATTAATCTACAAGAGAAAACACTCTCTACTATGGTGTTTATCTCACTCGTATTTTCAAACATTTTAATGTGGATCTTCAGGGAGAAGAATTTGTGCCTAGAAAAGTGTTTGACGCATCAAACATTCATCTCATGCAAATTCGTCTCACTTTCAAACCTTATGTGACATTCGAGACCAAACAAGCTCGAATGCAACAAGAACAAGCACCAACGGATATTGAAGAAGAAGAAGAAACTTCTATGGAAAGTATTAAGTATCCAACTTCTGAACGAATTTACAAAGATACGATTGTTCAAAATCAAGTGAAAATCATCAACAATCAAAAGATGCTTAATAAGTGACTTTCCAAAATATCCAAATTCATGGTCAAGATAGGAAGAAAACTAGGAATTTCATCTTCCTCATCATCCGAAAACTACGCTATTTAGTTTAATCCATCTTTATATATTTCTTTGTATTTTCTTTCGAATTTCGTACTTAAAGTGTGTCTTGTTTAGTTGGATGTATTTGCTTTCTATTCGGTAATGAATGGAGTTTTTTATTATTGATATAATCATCTTTCTGTCTCTGAAAAACTATAAAACTAATTATAATATAACATAATTCAGAATTTCAATTTTTTTTCAATGTAACACTATATTATGTCGACAAGAAAAAAAGTATGTCGACATATAACTGATATATTTTAAAAATATTTCAAAATTTAAAATTAAAATAACTACTCATGTCCATTCAAAATCCAATGAATTCCAAACCCTATTTAAGTCCATTTCTTCTAGAAAACTTCAATATTCCATTATTCCTTCTTCCTTAATAATTTCTCATTAAATCCATGGCAAATCATATCCGTAATCTTAGTGAAAATCTAGAAGAAACTCTTAATTCTTTCAAAAATATCCTCTCTATCATTTTACGAAATCAGCATCATCTCGAACTAAGTTAAATAAAGATGTTCGAACAACAAGAGAAGCATTTTGATGCAATGCGATGGCTAATCTCTTCTCTTTTCAAAGATGAAGAAAATAATCTCGCAAAGGCTCCACCAACCAAAAGAAGATGAAGATTGGGAAGTAATTAAGAAGGATCCTATCTTTGGAGAAGACGGTTGGGTTGAAGTTCCAAAAAACATTTAGTTATTTGGTACGAGTTGATTGATTTATTTAAATATTCTAAAACATATAGTGTGGAGTGATTTGATTTGGATTCTATAGCTTGAAACCTGTATATATTAAGACATATAGTGTGATTTGATTTTGTTTGGTTTGTATATGTATCAAACAAACATATGTAATAATAATACTTGGATTGGTTTGTATTTAATCATTATATTGCTTGGTATTATTATTAGTATTATAAGTTTGAATAGATTAAGGGGGTATACTTATTAGGTATGTTACTTAAGTTCTGTTCGTAAAGTTATACAATTTAGGGGGAGTATCTTTAGGATTTCTTTTTGATAATGCCAAAGGGGGAGAATTTATAAAATATAGGCATAATTTATAAGATTCTTACAGACAGGGGAAGTATAGAAGGAACATCATCAAATAAATATATACAGGTATGATATTTTATAAACTAAGGTTTTCATCATAAAAAGGGGGAGATTGTTGGAAAATGGAGTTTTGATGACAACAACCTTATTTTAATTATCATTGTTTATAAAATATATACTAACACTTTTTGTATAGAATATATATGTATATATATATATATGCAGGAATTATATATAGGAAATATTACTAAAGACTGTATAGTTATAAAGATGATAGAGATTCAAAGATCAGAGAAATTTCAAGACTCATGAGTAATCAAAATTTTAAGAGATCAAGAGTTCAAGAATAATATAGTTATAGAGTCTAGATTTTATAAGACTCAAAATAGCACTCTAGGTTCAAATTCAAATTCTGATTTTCAATTCTATCCTCAATCCTCTCTATTTTATTTTTTATCTTTTCTATTTTTATCTTTTCTTATTCTTCTTTGTTTTTCAAACTTAAATTTTATATAATTATATTCTTATACTTTATATATCTATATAGTTTAAAACCTTATACTGGTATAATTTTATAAATAAATTTATATAGTTTAGAGTTGTGTTTTCATATGTTTTTCTACCATGTAATATTAATTTACAACACTAAATTTTTACTCAAGAATTTCCAGAATTATTTTTATATCAAAAAACTTGAAAAATGATTTAAAATTCAAAAATACACTAGGGCATGTCGACATACCAAAAACATCATGTCGACATATAACTGTCACTTTTTCCAACTTTGAAAGGAAGTGTCTTTTCACTATTTGAAACAATTCAGAACCATTGCAACCTTTAATACTCTATAAAACCGAATTTTTTATCATCTCTTTTTCTCTAACTTCATCCTCTTTTTCTACACCATTATTCTTAATCATTTTTATGTTTTCTACACTTATACTATACTGAATTTAATTCTGTTTTGATCAAACTTCTTCTCTCTACTCTCTGAATCAAGTGCCATTGAAGAGTTCTAGGGCTATTTGTAATTGTTTGGGTTGAGTAAAGGTTAGAAACTGTGGTATCCCTTGTAGCCGTTAAATCAAGGAGGATAGAATCGGTGATATCCCTTGTAGCCATTAAATCAAGGAGGTTAGAATTGGTGGTATCCCTTGTAGCCGTGAAATCAAGGAGGTTGAAACTGAATTTGGATATAGTAACAAAACTCTACGCAATCCAGCGTTGCGTAGGACTGGTCGTAGGAGCAATCCGAACCAGTATAAAATCCGGTGTGTTCTTTCCTTTTCTACATCTTTATTTCTGTTTATTTTGTATTTGTCTTTGAATCTGTGCCTGTGATTGTGTTTGTTGACACGACCCGAACTTCCCCATGAAGGAAAGCACAGATGGCGTTGAGGACAACACACATCGAAACGCAAACAGAAGAACATTTCATTGTTTATTACAACAATTCCATCAGAATACAAGAATATATAGAGAATGAATAAATATTACACAATTGACAGAGATCAGAGATTTAAATTACATTTAAATACATCGCAGCGGAAAATAATACAAAACACAACTAGAAGTAATACACGGATATAAAGCTTTTCGAGTATCGTTCCAGTTGTAAATCAGGATCCTGTGAATATAAATCTACAAAAAAACCAAAACTACTAGCTGCTCGTGTCGAAAATAAGGGCACCCAGAGTTAAGGTTAAAACAATAAACTCCAAGTCAGTCATGTGACTAGTGTGAGAACTAAAACAGTTGTTAATCTTTATTTTAGAAAAGAGCAATTCAAGGGACCACGCCGTATAACACGGAACGGGTTTCCTCCCGAGAACACTAGTGCATATAACAAAACAGCGCCATGCTTTTTGGAAAAATGAAGCTATTATAAGACCCAGGTCCCATCACACAATGCAACGCAAGCTGGAGGATAGGGTTTTCCCTTATAATAGCCAAACATTCTTGGTACGTTGGAAACAAATCATTTGATACTATTATAAGTGTATAGTGTTAAAACAATATCAATCATAAATATCAATCATAGACGGCATTGGCACCATATATCATGTCGCCATACTAGGCTCTACGAATAAAACCGCAAAGGTCATATTGGAAATTGGATTTCCGTCATGAGTCGAAGCAAGGGGCAAGCTCCTCTCCGCTTCGAGACACTCTAGCAAATGCCTCAGGACTACACACTCTGGGTAACTCTTGGATCTTCAGGGTCGGTCCTCTCTTACGTTTGAGGATTAATTATTCCTGAATACACGTTTCTCGGTCCTAACAGACCTAAAATCGAGGCGCCTCGCATTCCAACAACCACATAGGTAAAAATAATATGTCAGTCAGCTTAAGCACTAACACCACTACTAGCTAGAAAGAAACGTTGTGCTCTCCATGCAATCACTATCCTGTTTTTGACTCATACCGAGGTGTGAGGCTCGCGAATTCACGCTATACACAAAGTTGCGCCACATAGGTCGTGCTTTGATCATCAACCACAAGACTTTGCTTTTCAATAGAAGCCTTGATCATCTGCCACTTAGGCATGCCACACAGGAAATTCACTCCATGCGATTGATGTCCATTGATATACAACCTCTGAGCTCGTACGTCTCAGAGAAGGGCGTTAAGCAAGAGAATGAATTCTCCGCTGCCAAACAGATGTATATTTAATAGAGATCAATTAACACAGAATAAAATCTAATGTCGGACACACAGTCCATTTACAAGTTCGTTCTGGGTCTGAACGAAACCAGAGGCACTTTCCTCGCATATCCATCGATCTCCAAGTACGTCTAGACGATCACCAAATGATTCCCTCATCTTGGGTGTACAGCCCAATCAAGATCATCAGTAATCACCCAAACGACGTGAAGACTTCCGGTCTTCAACCACCGTCTTCCTCTTCGACATATCGTTGAATCGATTATTCAGAATGGGTATAAACCCGGCCTTTCCGAATAACCCGCGTATATAATAAACAAATGTTACACAAACACAACATACGCCTCATTCCAATTCAGAATATTTTTTTATTCAAATTTTCACACTCTTAGGGAAAGGTTCCCATTAATTTTATCAAAGATAAATTCTTCTAAATTTATTCTTTAATCTTCCTTTGGATATCATTTCAAACCATGTTAAGGTTTTCCAAACTAGTCGGGATTAGCGAACCATACCGAAGTAATTATTTATTTTATTTCCCAATCCCAACCTATTTATCCCATGGAGCAAAACTAGTAATATCTAACACCACGGTGTTATCGGTAAATATTAATTACCATTTCACGTTCAAATCTAATTATAGATTTAACTATCGCTTTGGAGCAAAACTGGTGATACTCCATTCTTGATCACTTTAATCTAATTAAAGATTCATTAAAACTCCACTTAGTTTTAATCTTCTCAAAAATCAATATCCTGTCTTTAACTGGGTTAAAGAACCAATGTCACCTAAAACACGATTCACGATAAACACAAAATCACTTTCTATTGTTAATCGGGTTAAAGAACAGGTGTTATTCAAAACGCCGCTGACGATAAACCCCAAAAACCAATTCAAATTCAATTCCAATTAAATACCAATTAACTGGAAAATTTCTCTAAATTTTAATTAAAAGATTTATTCTTTTCTAAACTGGGTTCAAGAACAGTGTTATTTAAGACATCATTCATGACGAACCCAAAATCCTATTTGATATTAAATACAAGGCTCAGAATAGAAAATATACCGGCTTATATTCAATATCAAATTCTGAAACCAACAAATATCATATTAGAAATAAAGATATAAAATATATCTTTCAAATTTCCACAACCATATATGTATAATCATGAAATCCAACATCGAAATATTCCGAAAATAATTTCGATTCAAATCCATTCCAATTCAATTATTGGAAATTCTAGTTACTTTTAAAACCCCTTTCAAATTCAATTTCTTTATTTCAAAAATAAATTGATTTTAATTCTAGTTCAAAACTAGTTCATTTCGATAAAATCTATTTTTATCCTTTCAAATGTGGAATTTTTCATCCCAGTTCTTTCCAATTCATATATTATGATTTTACACAAATTATTAATATTTTTAATAATTTTATCAAGGCCCGTACAGTCGGTTTTCAATAACTGCCACCGAACTACACTTACAGCGACCTTTTCCAAATTTGATTTGGACATAATTCCAAATCCAACCATTAGATTCCAGATTTATAATATTCATTGGAAAGCTCTTTTCGATACGAACCCAACGGTTCCAGTTTCAAGAGAATCCGACGGTCGGATATCCCGTAATGTCCATTCGAAGTCAATTGTCGAAATTCACGAACTGCCGTGGCTCGGCGCGTTCTATTCAGGCCATTATATATATAATATATATATGTTATATATTTCATCGATTTCCTTTTAAAACGTATTATATAAATCGTTTTAAATTCGTTTTCGAAACGATTTCAACTTCATATTCAATTTCGAATCAAAATTGAATATCCCACATTATCGATATACAAATGACAATATTTTCAAAATGTTATATTTTGAGATCAATTCCTTTTCTATAATCATTATAAAAATGAATACAATCGATATAAATATCGTTCGCGTCAAAATAGCGCATCTCTAATTAACACGGCATTATATTTTTCAATAACTTCATTATTCTATTCAACAAATGAATATTTATTATGTTCAACACGTTTTCCTTTGCCACGCTCACATATTGATTCGAAAAATAGCGAATTTTGGAATCTAGCAATAATTTGACATCACGGATCCAACAAAAGTGGTTTCATCGAAAACCGAGGCCGTTTGCAAATTTTCCATTTTTAAGGGCCAAAATTCCGTAGCGACTATTCTGAATTTTCAACTGGGCATAACTTTTGATTCCCGCTATGAAATTTCAGTTTTTCGGATTCTTGGAAAGATATTCTCAATTAGATTTGAATATTTTTTGTTTTGCCAAAATCCGGCTTATTTTGCACCCGGTACATTCATTTGAACTATGAAATCGAATTATCGAACTACCGCGCCATTTTCAATTCCTTTTATATTAAAATAAAATATTTATATTCTATTGACCTTTCAAATAAATATACGTTCTAATTCTATTCAAAATAAATTTCTCGTCGCTATTATTTAAAATATTTCATTTTAAATATTCAAAATTCATCAAAATTGCCAAAATAAAATTTTTAAATTGGCTCAGAATTTCCGGATTATTACATTTGTGGTGACTGATTCATCCCGTAGTTCACATAAGTTTTAATTTCGTTTGAATTCTCACAAACGCTATTCATCCCCCCTCTCTAGTGTTTGTTTTGCCTTAATGATCCATTCTGCATTCCCTAACAACAATATATTTAGAACATTCAAGGTTAAGTAAATGGTCGGTCATGTTTAGCCTGTGTTTCAAGATGTTCTTGTTCAACTCGGTGTATTCCTCTCTAGAGATACATTGTCGGAAAGGTGGTTGCCCATACCTTTCAATGGAAATCCATTCTCCAATAAGCACCCGCGATTTTGATTGTATACTATGTATGTAGAGCGTGAGATGAAAACGTTCTGGTAGATTGTTACTTATTTGTGTTTAGACATTATTATAATATCAGAAAATAGATGGTTTCAAAAATGTTTTGGGTACACCGTCCATATTTATGTGTGGATTTGGTCGTACGATTATTCTTTTCCTTCAAAAAAAATTTTGACTTAAAAATCAAGTTATATGATACTTATAAACTTAGTGGGTTTCTCACTTTGGTTCACCAAACTGATCCGGTGTTTGTAATGCTCGGGTTACACCAGGTTTTACAGGATCAGGTCCAGACGTTGTGAAGAGACGAGCTGGAAAAGTTCAGACATATGGTATTTTCTAGTTATTATTCTGCTGTGTGATTGTATATGAGGACAGGTTATTGTAATTGTCCATATGTGTTGATGTACTCTGATAATTATAATTTTATTTCAAGATCTCAATAAAGATTTATGTTCACATTATATTTTGTTCCGCTGCGATGTGAGGCTCTATATTGTGTTAGTCCTTCTTCATCCTCTCCTATTCTAATACATCTTTCTTTCTTATGCGTTCTGGATTTTCAGTACTCGAGTTTGGACACGAGATGTATTTCTGTCCAAAATTCAAGCATCGAATTTTTGGGCTTGTTACAAACAATTTTGATAATTCAAGCAAATATTAAAAATATGAAATATTGATTGGGAGATCAATATTTAAACATAACTTATTTTTAGTATGATTGTTAAGTTTGTTAAAATAAAACAACAGAGTTTTCGGCAATTTTGTTAAAAATGTAAAATGTTAAGAAATTGAAAAAGTTATATTTATATCATAAACCATTGTTAAAAATGATTAAATAAATTTATTAAGTGTAACACCCCACCTCCGTTAAGGTCACTCACAAAGGGAATGCCTTAACTTTAGTGGAGCATTTTAGTAAACAGAACAGAAACTTACAAGACAGATAAAACAGTACTTGAAAAATTTATAACTTTATTTCAATAGAACCGAAATAAACTTGGTTACATCCTTTCAAGTCACAATATCAGAATTCAAGTACAAAATATCAGTCTTGTACAAAAGCCTTCAGAATGCATAGTTTAAAATCATAGTCCCCACAGAAGAAGACAAGCCATACTTTAAGCACTGCAAGCGGAAGAAATCTGGATCAAGCTAGATTATTCCCTTCTACAAAACCTGGGAGGGAAACGGAAGAAAGGAGGCAAAACAACAAGGGTCAAACAAAAAGTCTGGCAAGTCCAGTGATTTTCAGTTATGAACAGATAATAATAACATGACATGAAAATAAAACTGGATGAGAGATAATTATAACAGGTGTAATAGATATAACCGAAGAACAGAATGATATAAGCTATTTCTTTATACTTCTCTGCACTAATACTAGTTTAACAGAATTAGGTATCACCCTAATGTCTAAACTGAAACAGAAACGGGTACAGAATATTTTCCACAGAAATAGAATGCTAATAATGGGCCTTTACCACCCGATCAGAAACATACAGAAGCAGAATGCGGATAATGGGCCTTTACTACCCGAACAGATTCAGAAACAGATTAATCCCTACGGAAACAGAATGTAGAATTAGGTGTACACTAGTAATTGGGCCTTTACCACCCGAACAGACGGTACCACGCAGAAACGGACAGGTGCTGCCACCCAACAGAAACAGACGGTACCAACAGAAACAGACAGAACTAAGTGTACCCTAAAACCCTACCCCAAGCGATCGGCTCCCTAATACATAAATATCCTGTGTCGGCCCCACAGTAGGGTGTATCACTCCCTAAAGTGACAACCAATTGGCATAGACCTATTTACAGATGTCACGGCGTCTTACATCCTCAGAGGCAGACCGGGATCCATGCACGCACATGACTCGGTTGGAACGCACCATCAACACCCCTCGCCATTATCAGAATGAACCGCTTATAATTAGTTCAGTAAGTGTGCCCGGACCCTACCTACTGTTGGGTCAAAGTTTTGATACCAGAAAGGGTTACTGACTAATATGGGTCCCAAACAACAGATGACACAAGTAATTCCCCTCCTAACCTTGTGTCCCCAGACTACAGATTTCAGATTAACTTGTTTACAAGTTCAGGCATACAGCATTCAGATCAACTAGTTTACAGATCATACAATCAAGTTAATAGGTTTTCAGACTAACGGATCAGATGTTCGGATTAACAGGCTTACAGATTAACAGGTTACAGATTAACAGACTTACAGATTAACTGGTTACAGATTATCTAACTTTGTATTGGGCCTACGGATTCACGAAACGGGTTTATCAGATTCATTGGTCCAATTGGTTTAACCTTACCCAACGCGTTTTAGACATTATAATTATCTCAGATTTTCATTAATTAAATATTAATGCCCAAACCTCTCACATTAGACTGACAGTTTGCTGCTACTGGTTAGGCCGGTTGGTTCCGGGCAGGTTTCTGTCGCAAACTGAGTCTAACCTCGGGTTTCAAGCACGTTATGACTAACTTCTCACATTAGAACCTATTGTTTGCGGCCACTGGAATATGCCGGGCGGTTCCGGGCAGAATTACGCCGCAAACTCATTCTAACCTCGAGTTAGCCATGTTTATCTTTGCGGCCAATTAATTAATGATTTACCGTTTATACCCACGCCTAACATACATGTCAATTATTCATAACTATAGCCAATTCAGATTATGTCAATAGCGGACTAATTATACCAACTCAACAGATATAGCAGATAACAGATTTTTCAGATTAGGCGACTTAAAGGATTTATTAGATTAAGCAAACTAGCAGATTTAGCATTTTCAGCAGACTTAGCAGATAACAGATTTGACAGATGAACAGATCTAGCAGACTAGGCAGTAGAGCAGAACTAGCGGATTAAGCAATATAACAGAACTAGCGGATTAGGCAATGTAACAAAACTAGCACATTAGGCAAATATAACAGATTTAATCATTTCTTAAAGTTTCACAAATATATCTTGCCTAATTATAAATCTTGCCTAAGTTCACATGCATAAATAATTGTTATGATTCACAATATGATTATATACCAAATATAGCCATCTATTACTATGCATGTCATATATCCCAAAGATCCCTTACTTAGGTGTTTATTTACATTAATAGATGCCCTACTCTCATGTAAATCTTTATACCTAAGCCATATTCTTTTTATCACAAATCATATGTTCAATACCCATTTATGTTATAAATATAACATGTCCAGTCATATGTCTCAAAATTTATGTTCTAGCTACAGTCCATGTTCTTTCCTCAAATCAGTCACCTATTGGTCATGCCCAATTTATGCATCATTCATTTTACTGTCCCAAACATTTTAGCGTATGTTAATCTCTTATGAGATTGGCTCAGGCTCGTGGTAGCCTGGCTATAGAACAGAAAGAGGAAAGAGATACAAAATAAGATAGATCCAAACAGAACAGAACAAATATAACCTCAGATTCAGATTTATAATTCATGTCACAATCAGAATTAATGTTTATATCGGAAAATAACTGTACTTGCCTTGGTTGGATTATAAAAGAAAAAGGTGTTGTAGCTGTTCTCTTTTAATCCTAATCAGAATTGGAGGAAGAAGAAGCACAAGTCCTAGCTTAGGTTTCAGCAGAGTAGAGACGCCATTGATTTATTTTTTTAGTGAGGAAGAGAGCAATGGAGGCTAGAGAATTGTACAAGAGATTTAGGTTTAGGTTAGGGATGTATATATAGGTGTAGCAATTCATTTCAGACATTGGATTAACCCTAAAACCAATCCGGACCATCAAAAATCGTCCCTGGGCTTCAAAAACGTGTTCTGGACCGAAACAGGCCGACCAGGTCGACTTGTAGGGGGCGGGTCGACACTATAGTCGACCACCATGGGGGAGGTCGACTCCCAGGTCGACCCCCTGGTCGACCTGGGCCCCAGGTCGACCCCCTGGTCGACCTGGGCCCCAGGTCGACCCCCGGGTCGACCTGCCCAGTTCTGTGCTGACCGAAACCTTCTGAATCTTCTACAGGCCACAACTTCTTCATCCGGACTCCGATTTTCGAAAACTCGGACTCTATTTCATGTAAAATTTCGAGAGGAACGCAATGGTGATGTCCATTTTACCTAATTCCTGATTCTTAAATTAATTATCCTCATTTTACTATCTTTTCTGTTACACACATCGTTATCGAACTAATTTTTCTTCTCTTTCATGTATTAATTAATTCTTCTTATGCATCACCATTATTTACCTATCATAAGCATATTTTCATATATTTTATTTCATTTTTAATTATACTTAAAAATGCGGGGTGTTACATTCTCCCCTCCTTAAAGGAATTCGTCCCCGAAATCTTCAAGTTAAGAAGAATGTGTCCTACCATCCAATCATCCATCTACTCAATCACCAATCACAGGCATTCATTGTCCTTAAGAGATTTCTAATGTTGTATGAACATATGCAAGAAGTGTGTGTATATGTTCCTTGTCTAATGCAAAGATCAGGCGGTCCACTGATTCAGTTGACCTCCTTAATGCGAATTATGTCAGTGCCATGAGTCCATCATGTATGAAATTTTTCCTACTCGATACATATCATTTCTATATGAGTGCACAACCATTCAGTCATATGCAACATCCATGTGCTAAGTCAATCATTTTGTATCCACAAAAATTAAAAATGCTTACACATCCATATGCAGTATGAGAGTGTTTTCGAGCCGATCTAGTGCCTAGTGCGTGTATATGCATCCACGGGCAACCACTTGCATCCACTTGTAACCATCAAACATAACATGTCTCAAACACATGTTTACACACATTAGTTTCTACCTAAAGTTTGAAGATTCGATCAATAGGATACAGTAGAATGATGGAAGCGAGTACAGATAAAACAGAAACTTGGTTTCCATTAGACCTTGGTTGAGAGACAAATTCCCTAAGTATCCGCCCCGAAGACCGAGATCAACATCAGATTGATACCCAGAGGATTACCCTCTTTAGACAATGTCAAAACTAGAAATCTTAACCTTATCAGAGATATTCAGATATTTACAGACTACTAGTATAGATCAGATTACCAAATAATCCTTAGAAAACTAAGCATGATAAAACCCAGAATGTATGCGTCCTACTTGATGCCTAACACAGATATCTCTCAAACCTCAACCTATCACCAGCAGATGAGTCGTAACCCCTATGGGTCTGAGTCTATAGCGGAATTCAAAAATAATACTAGTATTAAAGTGCAGAGATTCGACTACAGAATCAGAATGCCATAATCGGAAAGAGTTCTAACTCAATAATCAGATAAGGAAACTAAACTCTCTATGGAAATTTTCCTACTTCTATCCTGTCCACCAACTATGAGAGCGTTCGCCTGCCTTCCCGAAGTAGGTCATGTCCTTTGTCCTTCCTCTTGAGTCAAGCTTCCATAAGTAAAGCACTTTTCTCCTCCTTTATCATCAGGCTTTTCTTCCTTCTTTTGTGTTTCCTTTTTGCCTACTTTGTGAACCAAGTCCATATCCATGAGTTTCTCATCCTTGGGTTGTGCTCCTTAGCCAAACTCCCTCATTCTCATCTTTACTATCCTTGTGTAACACGTTGACAAGTACCTCGAAAGTGGCCTCCATCGCACGGAAAATCCTACAAAGCTCAAAAGAAAATTAGCCGTAGGTGAGACTACTGCGGCTACAGATGGAAGTCGGGCGCTTATTTGCCCTTTGACAGGTGTCGTAGTCTTATCAAGCCTACAGAACCATGCCGCGATGAGGTTACCTCCCAGAAAGCCAGGAGCCCCGGAGACTCAAAAAAAGGAGGAAACAAGGATTCAGACAGAGAATCAAAAGATAGATATATGGCTTTGGGGATTATGTTTTTTTCAAAATAAACTTTCCTTTTGAAAATACTTTCTTTTAAAGCCTTTTTGAAAATAGTTTTCAAAAACTTTACCCAATCTGGTAACCTTCAGCTCTGATACCAAGTGTAACACCCCACCTCCGTTAAGGTCACTCACAAAGGGAATGCCTTAACTTTGGTGGAGCATTTTAGTAAACATAACAGAAACTTACAAGACAGATAAAACAGTACTTGAAAATTTTATAACTTTATTTCAACAGAACCGAAATAAACTTGGTTACATCCTTTCAAGTCACAATATCAGAATTCAAGTACAAAATATCAGTCTTGTAAAAAAGCCTTCAGAATGCATAGTATAAAATCATAATCCCCACAGAAGAAGACAAGCCATACTTTAAGCACTGCAAGCTGAAGAAATCTGGATCAAGCTAGAGTATTCCCTTCTACAAAACCTGGAGGGGAAACGGAAGAAAGGAGGCGAAACAACAAGGGTCAGACAAAAAGTCTGGCAAGTCCAGTGATTTTCAGTTATGAACAGATAATAATAACATGACATGAAAATAAAACTGGATGAGAGATAACTATAACAGGTGTAATAGATATAACAGAAGAACAGAATGATATAAGTTATTTCTTTATACTTCTCTGCACTAATACTAGTTTAACAGAATTAGGTATCACCCTAATGTCTAAACTGAAACAGAAACGGGTACAGAATAATTTCCACAGAAATAGAATGCTAATAATGGGCCTTTACCACCCGATCAGAAATAGACAGAAGCAGAATGCGGATAATGGGCCTTTACTACCCGAACAGAAACAGATTAATCCCTACGGAAACAGAATGTAGAATTAGGTGTACACTAGTAATTGGGCCTTTACCACCCGAACAGACGGTACCACGCAGAAACAGACAGGTGCTGCCACCCAACAGAAACAGACGGTACCAACAGAAACAGACAGAACTAAGTGTACCCTAAAACCCTACCCCAAGCGATCGGCTCCCTAATACATAAATATCCTGTGTCGGCCCCACAGTAGGGTGTATCACTCCCTAAAGTGACAACCAATTGGCACAGACCTATTTACAGATGTCACGGCGTCTTACATCCTCAGAGGCAGACCGGGATCCATGCACGCACATGACCCGGTTGGAACACACCATCAACACCCCTCGCCATTATCAGAATGAACCGCTTATAATTAGTTCAGTAAGCGTGCCCGGACCCTACCTACTGTTGGGTCAAAGTTTTGATACCAGAAAGGGTTACTGACTAATATGGGTCCCAAACAACAGATGACACAAGTAATTCCCCTCCTAACCTTGTGTCCCCAGACTACAGATTTCAGATTAACTTGTTTACAAGTTCAGGCATACAGCATTCAGATCAACTAGTTCACAGATCAGACAATCATGTTAACAGGTTTTCAGACCAACGGATCAGATGTTCGGATTAACAGGCTTACAAATTAACAGGTTACAGATTAACAGACTTACAGATTAACTGGTTACAGATTATCTAACTTTGTATTGGGCCTACGGATTCACGAAACGGGTTTATCAGATTCATTGGTCCAATTGGTTTAACCTTACCCAACGCGTTTTAGACATCATAATTATCTCAGATTTTCATTAATTAAATATTAATGCCCAAACCTTTCACATTAGACTGACAGTTTGCGGCTACTGGTTAGGCTGGTTGGTTCCGGGCAGGTTTCTGTCGCAAACTGAGTCTAACCTCGGGTTTCAAGCACGTTATGACTAACTTCTCACATTAGAACCTATTGTTTGCGGCCACTGGAATATGCCGGGCGGTTCCGGGCAGAATTACGCCGCAAACTCATTCTAACCTCGAGTTAGCCATGTTTATCTTTGCGGCCAATTAATTAATGATTTACCGTTTATACCCACGCCTAATATACATGTCAATTATTCATAACTATAGCCAATTCAGATTATGTCAATAGCGGACTAATTATACCAACTCAACAGATATAGCAGATAACAGATTTTTCGGATTAGGTGACTTAACGGATTTATCAGATTAAGCAAACTAGCAGATTTAGCATTTTCAACAGACTTAGCAGATAACAGATTTGGCAGATGAACAGATCTTGCAGACTAGGCAGTAGAGCAGAACTAGTGGATTAAGCAATATAACAGAACTAGCAGATTAGGCAATGTAACAAAACTAGCAAATTAGGCAAATATAACAGATTTAATCATTACTTAAAGTTTCACAAACATATCTTGCCTAATTATAAATCTTACCTAAGTTCACATGCATAAATAATTGTCATGATTCATAATATGATTATATACCAAATATAGCCATCTATTACTATGCATGTCATATATCCCAAAGATCCCTTACTTAGGTGTTTATTTACATTAATAGATGCCCTACTCTCATGTAAATCTTTATACCTAAGCCATATTCTTTTTATCACAAATCATATGTTCAATACCCATTTATGTTATAAATATAACATGTCCAGTCATATGTCTCAAAATTTATGTTCTAGCTACAGTCCATGTTCTTTCCTCAAATCAGTCACCTATTGGTCATGCCCAATTTATGCATCATTCATTTTACAATCCCAAATATTTTAGCGTATGTTAATCTCTTATGAGATTGGCTCAGGCTCGTGGTAGCCTGGCTATATAACAGAAAGAGGAAAGAGATACAAAATAAGATAGATCCAAACAGAACAGAACAGATATAACCTCAGATTCAGATTTATAATTCATGTCACAATCAGAATTAACGTTTATATCAGAAAATAACTGTACTTGCCTTGGTTGGATTATAAAAGAAAAAGGTGTTGTAGCTGTTCTCTTTTAATCCTAATCAGAATTGGAGGAAGAAGAAGCACAAGTCCTAGCTTAGGTTTCAGCAGAGTAAAGACGCCATTGATTTATTTTTTTAGAGAGGAAGAGAGCAATGGAGGCTAGAGAATTGTAAAAGAGATTTAGGTTTAGGTTAGGGATGTATATATAGGCGTAGCAATTCATTTCAGCCATCAGATTAACCCTAAAACCAATCCGGACCATCAAAAATCGTCCCTGGGCTTCAAAAACGTGTTCTGGACCGAAACAGGCCGACCAGGTCGACCTGTAGGGGGGCGGGTCGACACTATAGTCGACCCCCATGGGGGAGGTCGACTCCCAGGTCGACCCCCTGGTCGACCTGGGCCCTAGGTCGACCCCCGGGTCGACCTGCCCAGTTCTGTGCTGACCGAAACCTTCTGAATTTCCTACAGGCCATAACTTCTTCATACGGACTCCGATTTTCGAAAACTCAGACTCTATTTCATGTCAAATTTCGAGAGGAACGCAATGGTGATGTCCATTTTACCTAATTCCTGATTCTTAAATTAATTATCCTCATTTTACTATCTTTTCTGTTACACACACCGTTATCGAACTAATTTTTCTTCTCTTTCATGTATTATTTAATTCTTCTTATGCATCACCATTATTTACCTATCATAAGCATATTTTCATATATTTTATTTCATTTTTAATTATACTTAAAAATGCGGGGTGTTACATTAAGTCACAATGTAATATTTAGTTGGGCCAAGATATAGTAGTTTTGTAATGTTTAAAATTGAATCTTTAGCAATAAAAGCATCCTTTACAAAATTTATTGTGTTGCATTTAATATATAAAGAGAAATACTGATTGAGAATCAATATTTGGGTACTAAAATAATTTTAATTGGGTTATATACTTAATTTTTTTAAAATAATGTGATTTGTGTAAAAATAATAATAATAAATTTGTAACTTTGAACAAGGAAACATAAAATATGTGTTTTTAAATAAGAAATGTAAATTTAATACATGTTTTGCTGAAAAAAGTTTAAAATTTTTCAGGAAATGGTTATACATATTTATTACAATTTTATGATTTGGAATAATGAAGAGTTGTGAATTTGTGATAAGGGAATAAGTTAAAAACACCTAAAACTGTATTGTGTTAATAGTAGCATAGTGGACTAATTAAGTTAATCCTATGACTATAAGCCTAATTGGACTTTAATTAAGCCTAAATTAGAGTTAATTAATCAAATAGAATTTTGAGAAAGGGGAAGATATGTATTCTCCTTAGAAAAAATCCTTCTTCTTTCTGGTTTTCACTCTACTTAGAAAATAGAAATGGGTTTTTCCTCCTCAAAATCTGCACATGAACCAAGATTTCTTAATGAAGTGGAAACTCGTTGGTCCTTATATACTTCAACAAATCAACCTACAGCAAGATATAAAACTATCATTCTTTGGGAAGCAGAGAGGAAGTTAATGTAAGCTCTACATGCTTTGTATGTCTAAGAAATCCACTACTACCGGTTCCAAAGGCCAAAAAAAATCATTTTTGCAAGCTAAACCAATATTAATCTCTCCGAATCCATTCAAGATGAGTTGTTCAACTCACAATTTCTGGCAAATTCTGAGTTGTGGTGAGCTATGTCTAAGTTCATGTTTGTGGTTGTGTAACTTCTTCCTTTCATTCTGAAATCGAGTGAAACCTTTTCCAATTGATAGTTATGTTGTTCTACTTTGTGCACGAAAATTTTCACTGCATTTTCAGTTGTTTAAGTTAGGCTAAAACTGTTTGAAAGTTAAATACTAGGGTGGTGAGGGTCGACCATGGCTCCATAGGTCGACTTAGGGTCGACCTGACGAATGTCTAGGTCGACCCTAAGGTTAACCTTAGGGGAACAAGGGTCAACCCTTGTTTTTTTTCCAATGTATGTCTTTTTTCAGTAGATATTTGCTCCTTATTAGTTTATTTCCAGTGACTTTTAAGTGTTTTTACTATAGATTGTTGGTGATTTATGGTATGATTCTTGTGGTGTTTTATTAGGCTTGCTCCTACAAATGGAAAAGCTATTTCATGAGATTTTCGATGTTGACGATTTCATGTGATTTATGTTAATGATTTCATGAGCTATGTTGATGATTTTATGAGCTATTTCATGAGATTTCCGTCATTGTGCACGTTTTATAAAACAATATCAATAAGAAGTTTATATATATTATTGACGCCAAAAGTTGGTCTAGTGATGATCTACCCCCAATCGTGTGTACACACGAGAAACAATCACAGAGTATATAAAAGTAAACAAAGACAGGGAACACACAAGATTTTTATACTGGTTTGGCAAAGTCGGTTCCTACGACCATTTTATATTTACAGATTTTGATGGATTACAGTGGGAAAAGTAGAAATTACAAGATTCATGCATTATTTGAGATGCAGGATTGGATGTTTCCAATATACTGAGCATCGGTTGGAAGTGGAAAATTCAACATGCTTTTCCATTTTTAGCAATGGTGTATTTATAGGTAAAGAAGGTGGGCTGAGCTAGGCACCACGTGGTTAGCATCTTTTGTGGAGCTTGGTCCGGTGGAATAGTTGCGATGGAGGACCTGGTCTACTGTTGATTAGTAGTTCTCTCGAGAATTTTGTCTTGTGTGGCACTTGAACTATCGTGTATCAAAAGTAGAGTTTTCACTGGAATTGTTGATCACTTTAATTGCCTCGAGAATTGGGCTTCGTTGGAGGTTAGATGACTCATCTGGATATCTTCAAGTAATCCTGATCGATCCAAATTTTGAGGAGAGGTAGACTCGGTCGGCCGGAGGAGCGATTATGCTAGGAAGAGATATACCACCATATGAGGGAAATTAGTTCGGGACAAGCCTTACTTGGTCCTTCTATAATAAAGGGTCGTCCGTTGGGATCGATCGGTGCTAGATGGCGAGTCTTCTGCATGTTGGGCTTCGATGCGTTGAACTGTGATAGCTTTTTCCAAAAGGTTGTCCATACTTTTCCCCCTAGAATGCATCTTCCTTCGTAATAGGGAGGTGTGTTCTGGATATTTTATCGGAGATCAATATGCAGATAGCAATGGTTACGTCGAATCATATTAAGGCCGGAAAACCGACGATCCTGATGGCTGTATTAAGGCCAGAAATCCGACGATCGGTGTAGATTGTGAAAACCCGTAACTTCCCCGTAAATGAAAGCGTCGGATAGTTCGAGAACAAACCACAACAGAACACATACAGAAGAACATTTCACTGTATATTACAACAATGCATCAGATTACAAGAATATACAGAGTATAAATGAATAAATATTACACAGAAATATCAGAGATTTAAATTACATTTAAATACATAGCAGCGGAAAATAATACAATACACAACTAGAAGGAGATATACGGATACAAAGCTTTCCGGATACCGTTCCAGCTGTAAACCAGGATCCTGTGAATATAAATCTGCAAAACCAAAACTAGTAGCTGCCCGTGTCAAAATAAGGGCACCCAGAGTTTAGGTTAAAACAATAAACTCCAGGTCAGTCATGGGACTGGTGTGAGAACTAAAACAGTTAATAATCTTTATTTTAAAATTAGGTAAATCAAGGGACCACGCCGTATAACACGGAACGGGTTTCCTCCCAAGAATACCAGTGCATAAAACAAACAGCGCAATGCTAAATAAAGAAAAATGAAGTTGTTATAAGACCCAGGTCTTATCACACAATGCAACGCAAGCCAGGGGATAGGGTTTTCCCTTATAACAGCCAAAGAATGCTTGATACGTTTTAAAACAAATCATTTGATACTATAGTCAGTGCATAGTGTATAAAACAACTTCAAATCATAAGTATCAATCATAGGCGGCATGATCGCCCCATCCCACTATGTCGCCATATATAGGATTACAACTAAAACCGCAAGATCACGTATTTGGAAATTGGATTTCCGTCATGAACCAAGGCAAAAGATAGTCCTTACCGAATTCGAGACTGCCTAGCCCGAGTCTCAGGATCAGAACGCATCGACCCTTGGATCGTCAGGGCCGGTCCACACGGAGTGGATTAAAATGCCTGAGCACTACGTTTCGCCGCCCTTTGGGGCGTAAGCGAGCCAACGAATGACTCCATCGGACCCGGATCGTCCGATCTAACCGAGGCGCCTCGCAACAGCAACAACCACTTAAGTCAAACTCGTCAGGGCGTGTAAAACCACTGACGCCACTTTTAGCTAGGAGGAAACGTAGGCCCTCCCTGAGGTCCTTTCTCCCGTTTCTGGTTCATACCGGGGTGTGAGGCTCGCGAATTCACGTTACTCAAAGCTGTGCCACACAGGCTGTGCTTTGATCATCACCACAAGGCTTTGCTTTTCAACAGAAGCCTTGATCATTTGCATCTTAGCATGCTACACAGGCAAACCATTCTATGCAACCGATATCAGTCACAGAGAATGGAATCCGATGTCAGACACACAGTCCATTTACAAGTCCGTTCTGGGTCTGAACGAAACCGGAGGCACCTAGTACCCCGCATATCCATCGATCTCCAAGTACGTCTGGACGATCACCAACAGTTTCCATCTTCTTGGGTGTACAGCCCAATCAAGATCATCAGTAATCACCCAAACGACGTGAAGACTTCTGGTCTTCGACCACCGTCTTCATCTTCGACTTATCGTCATATCAGTTATTCAGAATGGGATAAACCCGGTCTTTCCGAATAACTCGCGTATATTTAAATAAGTGTTACACAAACACAACATACGCCTCATTCCAATTTATCAGTCACTAACCGTAAATTAATCAAGAGAATAATTCCCCAAATATTAACCCCGAAGGCCGAAACCAACATCAGATCAGTATCCAGAAAACCATTCTGCTTGGCTAACCGACAGTTAGTTTCTAAATTTCACATTCATAGGGAAAGGTTCCCATTAATTTTATCCAAGATAAATTCTTTATATTTATTCTTTAATCTATCCTTTTGAATTTCGATTCAACTAGTCGGGATTAACGAACCTTACCGAAGTAATCATTTGTTTTAATTTCCCAATCCCAACCTATTCATCCCATGAAGTAAAACTGGTAATACTTCATATCTAACACGACAATGTTATCGGTAAATTCAATTACCATTTCACGTTCAAATCTAATTAGAGATTTAACTATCGCCTGGAGCAAAACTGGTGATACTCCATTCTCGATCATTTCAATCTAATTAAAGATTCATTAAAACTCCACTTAGTTTTAATCGTTAACTGGGTTAAAGAATCCGTGTCATTTAAAAACACAGTTCACGATAAACCCAAAATCACATTCATTAATTATCGGGTTAAAGAACGAGTGTTGTTTAAAACACTGTTCACGATAAACCCAAAAATCAATATCAATTCAATTCCAATTAAATATCATTTAATTGGTACACTTCATTAAATCTAAATAAAAAGATTTAATCTTTTCTCAACTGGGTTCAAGAACAGTGCTAGTGAAGACACCATTCACGACGAACCCAAATCACATTTGATATTCAATATAAGGCTCTGAATAGAAAATATATCGGCTTATATTCAATATCAAATTCTACGATTAACAAATGTCGTATTGGAAATAACGATATAAATATATATCTTTCAAATTTCCATAACAACATCCGTATAATCACGAATTCCAACATCGAAATATTCCGAAGACAATTTCGATTCAAATCCACTCCAATGCAATCATTGGAAATTCTGGTTATTTTTAGAACCCTTTTCAAATTCAATTTATTTATTTAAAAATAAATAGAATTATATTTCTAGTTCAAAACTAGTTCATTTCGATAAAAATCTATTTTTATCTTTTCAAATATGGAGTTTTTCATCCCAATTTTTTCTAAATCATTTCTTATGATTTCACACAAATTATTACTATTTTTAATAATTTTATCAAGGCCCGTACAGTCGATTTCCAACAATGGCCACCGAACTGCACTTATAGCGATCTTTTTCGAATTTGATTTGGATGTATCTCCAAATCCAACCGTTAGATTTCAAATTTCTAATATTCGTTAGAAAGCTCTTTTCGATACGAACCCAACGGTTCCGGTTTTAGGAGAATCCGACGGTCGGATCTCCCGTAATTTCCGTTCGAAATAAATGGTCGAAATTCACGAACTGCCGCGGCGCGGCGCGTTCTATTCTGGCCATTATATTATATATATAATATATATAATATATATTTCGTCGATTTCTATTTAAAACGAATTATATAAATAGTTTTAAATTCGTTTCAAAAGCAATTTCAACTTCTATTTCAATTCAAATCAAAATTGAATTCTTCTTTATAAATTCGTTTTAAAATTAATTTCTATTCAATTCAAATTTCAATTCAAATTCATTTCAATTCGCTTTCAATTCAATTTGAATTCGTTTTCAATTTAATTCAATTCCAAAGTCGTTTTCTATTCGATTCAATTCAAATTGGTTTTCTATTCGATTCAATTCAAATTGGTGTTCTATTCGAATCAAATTTGTTATATATTCAATTGAAATCACATTCGTTTTCTATTCAATTCAATTCAAATTGGTTTTCTATTCGATTCAATTCAAATTGGTTTTCTATTCGAATCAAATTCGTTATATATTCAATTGAAATCACATTCGTTTTCTATTCAATTCATTTCGAAATCGTTTTCAATTCAATTCATTTCGAAATCGTTTTCAATTCAATTCATTTCGGAATCGTTTTCAATTCAATTCATTTCGAAATCGTTATATATTCAATTCATTTCGAAATCGTTTTCAATTCAATTCATTTCGAAATCGTTATATATTCAATTCATTTCGAAATCGTTATATATTCAATTCATTTCGAAATCGTTATATATTCAATTCATTTCGAAATGAATAAAATCGATATAAATATCGTTCACGTCAAAATGGCGTCAATCTAATCAACACGGCTTCATAAATTTCTATTTTCAAATATTCTATTTCAAATATTTCTTTTTCAAAATAGTTTTCAATACTAAAATATTTCGTTCAACACATGACCAATCTCAATGGATGAGTACTGTCAACACATGAACCTTTATTTTATATTGATAAAGATGTAAATTTTATTACTAAAATATTTCGTTCAACACATGACCAATCTCAATGGATGAGTACTGTCAACACATGAACTTTTATTTTATATCGATAAAGATGTAAATTTTATTACTAAAATATTTCGTTCAACACATGACCAATCTCAATGGATGAGTACTGTCAACACATGAACTTTTATTTTATATCGATAAAGATGTAAATTTTATTACTAAAATATTTCGTTCAACACATGACCAATCTCAATGGATGAGTACTGTCAACACATGAACTTTTATTTTATAATATTCTTTATTTTCTAAATTGGAATGAGGCCCAATCAATCACCATATAATGTTAATTATATGGATTTTCATACAACACATGTATATAATAGCATTGAAAAATAATCAACCATCAACCAAAGTGCACTACACTGTATAAGCATTAAATATAGACATTTAACGCTTATAGCAGCTTGTCAATCAATCGATCGACATATTTAATCAATCAGGATGAGTGAACTTCAAGTTTCATCCCAACACCCGTGTGGGGTTTCAAACAATCAAACACAGATTTTATTTGTGAAGTTGGGCGATGTGTAAAATTTATCGACCCAATCAATATCAGTCAAATCAGTGTACATAAACAAACCGTCCGGTTTGTAAATGAATATTTTATTTTATTCACTTCACGTTAAAAATTATATTTTTAACGATAAAATATTTTATTTCAACACTTGAATTTCTATTCAGTGCATTCTTTAAATAAAATGATATTTTTATTTTTCTAACTTATTTTAGAAAATTTCGGCGGCATAACGGCACGATACTAGAAACGGGACAAGGCCTAGCCTTATCCCCGGTCTAGTGAAGGCCCACGCCATTCACACATCAATCAATCCATTCATTTCACCAAACAAATCAATTTCAAATCAAATCATCTAATTAATTTATGCAACCAAACAAACAAGTCCATGGTCTGTGGACGATTGTGTCGGGTGCTACTAAGCACCGTCTGCATCCTAGTATATATATATATATAACTAGAAAATGAAATTGAAAGGTGAGAAATTCTCACCTTTAGCTATCCAAACATCTTGACTCTTCTTTCTCGCCTTTTTGTTACCTTCGTCGCCCGCTTTCACTACCTATGTAAAAATCGAATTTTTACTTCGCTATCCAATATATAAAAATCATATTTTTATTTTGAAGTTCAATATATAAAAATCATATTTTTATTTCGAAGTTCAATATATAAAGATCATATTTTTATTTCGAAGTTCAATATTTAAAGATCATATTTTTATTTCGAAGTTCAATATATAAAGATCATATTTTTATTTCGAAGTTCAATATATAAAGATCATATTTTTATTTCGAAGTTCAATATATGAAGATCATATTTTTATTTCGAAGTTCAATATATAAAGATCATATTTTTATTTCGAAGTTCAATATATAAAGATCATATTTTTATTTCGAAGTTCAATATATAAAGATCATATTTTTATTTCGAAGTTCAATATATAAAGATCATATTTTTATTTCGAAGTTCAATATATAAAAGTTTCGCCTTTCTCTTCATAAAAATCTCGTCTTTAATTTTATTTTTAAACTCAATGTATATTTTTATTTTTTAAACTATGCTTTTTCAATATTTTTAAAACAAATCAATTCTATTTTTACTTATTAAAAATCAGGTTTTATTACCAAAAAGAAAATTCAGTTTTTGTTTACTTAAAGAAAAATAAAAAAAAGAGAAAAGAAGAAAGGAATGAAGCAAGTAACAAAACTTACAGCGCACTAAGAAGGGGGGTGTTCACTGTTGCCTGAGGTTGGAGGGAAGCTGCTCGTTGGCGGTCGGCGGCGTTCAGGGCAAGGGGCGATGGGGTTTTCGCGATCGGAGCACATCGATGGATGAGGGTATTTTAACGGCGAAAGAAGGGAGAGAGGGCAGCACGAGATTGGGGGAGATCGGAGTGCGGTGGCGCTTCCACTTGGGTGGCGCGCGGCGAGGTCGTCGGTGGGCTGGGGTTGGGCTAGGTCAACGTCGATGGGTTTCTTTTTTTTTTCTCTTTTTTTTTCCTGATTCGATTTAAAAGGAGAGAGGGGGGCAGAGCGGGTTAACGGGGAGAGGTTTTTTTATTTATTTATTTATTTATTTAATTTTCAAAAAGCTGACTTTTACATACGACCTCGAAACGAGGCCCACCGCCTGTCGTCCATAGCATTTTACCCCCATTCCGAACACAATGGGATATGTATCGTAGGTTGATTTGATCGTTTCGATCAGTTTCCTTTGAATTTACATTTAAATCGCTATATTGAATTTTAAACGTACATTTCAAATTACCGGGGTCACATACGAACTTTAAAAATTCCTGAAAAATATTTTCTAGCTTCGTATTGACGATACGGTCCTAACAAAACTAGTTTCGTCGAATTCTGAGATCGTTTGAAAAATGGCCAATTTCCAGTCGATTAAAATCAACTGAAACTGGTCAAACGCGTTTTCCTTTGCCACGCTCAATATTGATTCGAAAAATTATGAAATTTGAAACCTAGCAATAATTTAACATCACGGACCCAACAAAACTGGTTTCGTCGAAATCCGAGGTCGTTTGCAAAATGTCCATTTTTAAGGGCCTGAATTCCATAGCGACTATTCAGAATTTTCTAACGACGACGTATATAATATATACGTTCGAATTATTTTCAAAATAAATTTTCTCATCGATATTATTTAAAATAATCTATTTTAAATGTTCAAAATTCGCTATAATTGCCAAAATAAAAATTTTAAACTGGCCCAGATTTTCGGGTTGTTACAATCTCCCCCACTTAAAACTTTTCGTCCCCGAAAAGGAACAAAGTCGAAAGTGGTTTAACAATTCAACTCAACTTCCATTGTTTTGATTACGTCTTAAGTTCTTCTACTTTTCAGTTTCTAAGAACTTTTCAAAAATTTCAAAATTTTGGCTAACACCCTAAATTTTCGAAAAATTTCGCCATAACCTCCCCTGCACCGGGAGCATCGGGAAATCTCAAATAGCTTCCCCGGTCCTTCAGATCTCAAAAAGAAAAAGAAAAAGCCAAGCGGCTAGCCAATAGGCTCATAAAATCATCATCACCCAAACAAAACAGTAAATTATGTAGTAAACATGTACCTATTTGTCGGGCAAACAAATTTTATTCTTCGGCTCTAGCCTCCTTGCTATGACCTGTTCAATATAAGTGCAAGTATATGCAAGCAAATGCGACCAAATTCCAATACAATTCAATATTTGTTTCAATTAGGCTAAATGGTTCAAAATTATCAAACAACACAAACATCAATCAATTAGTGAATTTAACGTTTCAAATTGATAATTTTGATATATATAAAGAAAATCATGTTTTGATGCCAAATCACAACAATGTATTCTAGCTATATTAGTTTTGGTTCTCACACCAGTCTAATGGAAATATATAGAAAATCACACCTTCGAAACACGAATACCAATTCTGATGATGTTCGAACTATCATCAGAATCATCTCCGGGCGACTAGAGTGTGATTCTATATCTACCCAGTATATTAAAACTTTGAATACACGCGGATCAGACGTATACGCAAAATCTATATATTCTGGATTGTCCACATCAATATAAATAAATAATCAAATACGAATAATTGATTTAAATTTTCAAAACAAAATTTGTTTTCATTTGAAAAATATACTCTTCACACTCGTTCTAGGATACTACTGATCCTATCTCTAACGAGTCATTCTAATTGGATATTACTAATCCAATATCTGATGAATTCTTTCGTATGGTTCTAATGTGTCTTGTTCTCGAGCTCTGTAAACCAAAGCTCTGATACCAACTGTGAAAACCCGTAACTTCCCCGTAAAGGAAAGCGTCGGATAGTTCGAGAACAAACCACAACAGAACACATACAGAAGAACATTTCACTGTTTATTACAACAATGCATTAGATTACAAGAATATACAGAGTATAAATGAATAAATATTACACAGAAATATCAGAGATTTAAATTACATTTAAATACATATCAACGAAAAATAATACAATACACAACTAGAAGGAGATATACGGATACAAAGCTTTCCGGATACCGTTCCAGCTGTAAACCAGGATCCTGTGAATATAAATCTGCAAAACCAAAACTACTAGCTGCCCGTGTCAAAATAAGGGCACCCAGAGTTTAGGTTAAAACAATAAACTCCAGGTCAGTCATGGGACTGGTGTGAGAACTAAAACAGTTAATAATCTTTATTTTAAAATTAGGTAAATCAAGGGACCACGCCGTATAACACGGAATGGGTTTCCTCCCAAGAATACCAGTGCATAAAACAAACAGCGCAATGCTAAATAAAGAAAAATGAAGTTGTTATAAGACCCAGGTCCTATCACACAATGCAACGCAAGCCGGGGGATAGGGTTTTCCCTTATAACAGCCAAAGAATGCTTGATACGTTTTAAAACAAATCATTTGATACTATAGTCAGTGCATAGTGTATAAAACAACTTCAAATCATAAGTATCAATCATAGGCGGCATGAGCGCCCCATCCCACTATGTCGCCATATATAGGATTACAACTAAAACCGCAAGATCACGTATTTGGAAATTGGATTTCCATCATGAACCAAGGCAAAAGATAGTCCTTACCGAATTCGAGACTGCCTAGCCCGAGTCTCAGGATCAGAACGCATCGACCCTTGGATCGTCAGGGCCGGTCCACACGGAGTGGATTAAAATGCCTGAGCACTACGTTTCGCCGCCCTTTGGGGCGTAAGCGAGCCAACGAATGACTCCATCGGACCCGGATCGTCCGATCTAACCGAGGCGCCTCGCAACAGCAACAACCACTTAAGTCAAACTCGTCAGGGCGTGTAAAACCACTGACGCCACTTTTAGCTAGGAGGAAACGTAGGCCCTCCCTGAGGTCCTTTCTCCCGTTTCTGGTTCATACCGGGGTGTGAGGCTCGCGAATTCACGTTACTCAAAGCTGTGCCACACAGGCTGTGCTTTGATCATCACCACAAGGCTTTGCTTTTCAACAGAAGCCTTGATCATTTGCATCTTAGCATGCTACACAGGCAAACCATTCTATGCAACCGATATCAGTCACAGAGAATGGAATCCGATGTCAGACACACAGTCCATTTACAAGTCCGTTCTGGGTCTGAACGAAACCGGAGGCACCTAGTACCCCGCATATCCATCGATCTCCAAGTACGTCTGGACGATCACCAACAGTTTCCATCTTCTTGGGTGTACAGCCCAATCAAGATCATCAGTAATCACCCAAACGACGTGAAGACTTCTGGTCTTCGACCACCGTCTTCATCTTCGACTTATCGTCGTATCAGTTATTCAGAATGGGATAAACCCGGTCTTTCCGAATAACTCGCGTATATTTAAATAAGTGTTACACAAACACAACATACGCCTCATTCCAATTTATCAGTCACTAACCGTAAATTAATCAAGAGAATAATTCCCCAAATATTAACCCCGAAGGCCGAAACCAACATCAGATCAGTATCCAGAAAACCATTCTGCTTGGCTAACCGACAGTTAGTTTCTAAATTTCACATTCATAGGGAAAGGTTCCCATTAATTTTATCCAAGATAAATTCTTTATATTTATTCTTTAATCTATCCTTTTGAATTTCGATTCAACTAGTCGGGATTAACGAACCTTACCGAAGTAATCATTTGTTTTAATTTCCCAATCCCAACCTATTCATCCCATGAAGTAAAACTGGTAATACTTCATATCTAACACCACAGTCGGTAAATTCAATTACCATTTCACGTTCAAATCTAATTAAAGATTTAACTATCGCCTGGAGCTGGTGATACTCCATTCTCGATCATTTCAATCTAATTAAAGATTCATTAAAACTCCACTTAGTTTTAATCGTTAACTGGGTTAAAGAATCCGTGTCATTTAAAAACACAGTTCACGATAAACCCAAAATCACATTCATTAATTATCGGGTTAAAGAACGAGTGTTGTTTAAAACACTGTTCACGATAAACCCAAAAATCAATATCAATTCAATTCCAATTAAATATCATTTAATTGGTACACTTCATTAAATCTAAATAAAAAGATTTAATCTTTTCTCAACTGGATTCAAGAACAGTGCTAGTGAAGACACCATTCACGACGAACCCAAATCACATTTGATATTCAATATAAGGCTCTGAATAGAAAATATATCTGCTTATATTCAATATCAAATTCTACGATTAACAAATGTCGTATTGGAAATAACGATATAAATATATATCTTTCAAATTTCCATAACAACATCTGTATAATCACGAATTCCAACATCGAAATATTCCGAAGACAATTTTGATTCAAATCCATTCCAATGCAATCATTGGAAATTCTGGTTATTTTTAGAACCCTTTTCAAATTCAATTTATTTATTTAAAAATAAACAGAATTATATTTCTAGTTCAAAACTAGTTCATTTCGATAGAAATCTATTTTTATCTTTTCAAATATGGAGTTTTTTCATCCCAATTCTTTCTAAATCATTTCTTATGATTTTACACAAATTATTACTATTTTTAATAATTTTTTCAAGGCCCGTACAGTCGATTTCCAACAATGGCCACCGAACTGCACTTATAGCGACCTTTTTCGAATTTGATTTGGACGTATCTCCAAATCCAACCGTTAGATTTCAAATTTCTAATATTCGTTAGAAAGCTCTTTTCGATACGAACCCAACGGTTCCGGTTTTAGGAGAATCCGACGGTCGGATCTCCCGTAATGTCCGTTTGAAATAAATGGTCGAAATTCACGAACTGCCGCGGCGCGGCGCCTTCTATTCTGGCCATTATATTATATATATAATATATATTTCGTCGATTTCTATTTAAAACGAATTATATAAATAGTTTTAAATTCGTTTCAAAAGCAATTTCAACTTCTATTTCAATTCAAATCAAAATTGAATTCTTCTTTATAAATTCGTTTTAAAATTCATTTCTATTCAATTCAAATTTCAATTCAATTCAAATTCATTTCAATTCGCTTTCAATTCAATTTGAATTCGTTTTCAATTTAATTCAATTCCAAAGTCGTTTTCTATTCGATTCAATTCAAATTGGTTTTCTATTCGATTCAATTCAAATTGGTTTTCTATTCGAATCAAATTCGTTATATATTCAATTGAAATCACATTCGTTTTCTATTCAATTCAATTCAAATTGGTTTTCTATTCGATTCAATTCAAATTGGTTTTCTATTCGAATCAAATTCGTTATATATTCAATTGAAATCACATTCGTTTTCTATTCAATTCATTTCGAAATCGTTTTCAATTCAATTCATTTCGAAATCGTTTTCAATTCAATTCATTTCGGAATCGTTTTCAATTCAATTCATTTCGAAATCGTTATATATTCAATTCATTTCGAAATCGTTTTCAATTCATTTCGAAATCGTTATATATTCAATTCATTTCGAAATCGTTATATATTCAATTCATTTCGAAATGAATAAAATCGATATAAATATCGTTCACGTCAAAATGGCGTCAATCTAATCAACACGGCTTCATAAATTTCTATTTTCAAATATTCTATTTCAAATATTTCTTTTTCAAAATAGTTGTCAATACTAAAATATTTCGTTCAACACATGACCAATCTCAATGGATGAGTACTGTCAACACATGAACCTTTATTTTATATTGATAAAGATGTAAATTTTATTACTAAAATATTTCGTTCAACACATGACCAATCTCAATGGATGAGTACTGTCAACACATGAACTTTTATTTTATATCGATAAAGATGTAAATTTTATTGCTAAAATATTTCGTTCAACACATGACCAATCTCAATGGATGAGTACTGTCAACACATGAACTTTTATTTTATATCGATAAAGATGTAAATTTTATTACTAAAATATTTCGTTCAACACATGACCAATCTCAATGGATGAGTATTGTCAACACATGAACTTTTATTTTATAATATTCTTTATTTTCTAAATTGGAATGAGGCCCAATCAATCACTATATAATGTTAATTATATGGATTTTTATACAACACATGTATATAATAGCATTGAAAAATAATCAACCATCAACCAAAGTGCACTACACTGTATAAGCATTAAATATAGACATTTAACGCTTATAGCAGCTTGTCAATCAATCGATCGACATATTTAATCAATCAGGATGAGTGAACTTCAAGTTTCATCCCAACACCCGTGTGGGGTTTCAAACAATCAAACACAGATTTTATTTGTGAAGTTGGGCGATGTGTAAAATTTATCGACCCAATCAATATCAGTCAAATCAGTGTACATAAACAAACCGTCCGGTTTGTAAATGAATATTTTATTTTATTCACTTCACGTTAAAAATTATATTTTTAACGATAAAATATTTTATTTCAACACTTGAATTTCTATTCAGTGCATTCTTTAAATAAAATGATATTTTTATTTTTCTAACTTATTTTAGAAAATTTCGGCGGCATAACGGCACGATACTAGAAACGGGACAAGGCCTAGCCTTATCCCCGGTCTAGTGAAGGCCCACGCCATTCACACATCAATCAATCCATTCATTTCACCAAACAAATCAATTTCAAATCAAATCATCTAATTAATTTATGCAACCAAACAAACAAGTCCATGGTCTGTGGACGATTGTGTCGGGTGCTACTAAGCACCGTCTGCATCCTAGTGTGTGTATATATATATATATATATATAACTAGAAAATGAAATTGAAAGGTGAGAAATTCTCACCTTTAGCTATCCAAACATCTTGACTCTTCTTTCTCGCCTTTTTGTTACCTTCGTCGCCCGCTTTCACTACCTATGTAAAAATCGAATTTTTACTTCGCTATCCAATATATAAAAATCATATTTTTATTTCGAAGTTCAATATATAAAAATCATATTTTTATTTCGAAGTTCAATATATAAAGATCATATTTTTATTTCGAAGTTCAATATATAAAGATCATATTTTTATTTCGAAGTTCAATATATAAAGATCATATTTTTATTTCGAAGTTCAATATATAAAAATCATATTTTTATTTCGAAGTTCAATATATAAAGATCATATTTTTATTTCGAAGTTCAATATATAAAGATCATATTTTTATTTCGAAGTTCAATATATAAAGATCATATTTTTATTTCGAAGTTCAATATATAAAGATCATATTTTTATTTCGAAGTTCAATATATAAAGATCATATTTTTATTTCGAAGTTCAATATATAAAGATCATATTTTTATTTCGAAGTTCAATATATAAAAGTTTCGCCTTTCTCTTCATAAAAATCTCATCTTTAATTTTATTTTTAAACTCAATGTATATTTTTATTTTTTAAACTATGCTTTTTCAATATTTTTAAAACAAATCAATTCTATTTTTACTTATTAAAAATCAGGTTTTATTACCAAAAAGAAAATTCAGTTTTTGTTTACTTAAAGAAAAAAAAGAGAGAAAAGAAGAAAGGAATGAAGCAAGTAACAAAACTTACAGCGCACTAAGAAGGGGGGTGTTCACTGTTGCCTGAGGTTGGAGGGAAGCTGCTCGCTGGCGGTCGGCGGCATTCAGGGCAAGGGGCGATGGGGCTTTTGCGATCGGAGCACATCGATGGATGAGGGTATTTTAACGGCGAAAGAAGGGAGAGAGGGCAGCACGAGATTGGGGGAGATCGGAGTGCGATGGCGCTTCCACTTGGGTGGCGCGGGGCGAGGTCGTCGGTGGGCTGGGGTTGGGCTAGGTCAACGTCGATGGGTTTCTTTTTTTTCTCTTTTTTTTTCCCTGATTCGATTTAAAAGGAGAGAGGGGGGCCAGAGCGGGTTAACGGGGAGAGGTTTTCTTTTTTTTTTTATTTAATTAATTAATTTTCAAAAAGCTGACTTTTACATACGACCTCGAAACGAGGCCCACCGCCTGTCGTCCATAGCATTTTACCCCCATTCCGAACACAATGGGATATGTATCGTAGGTTGATTTGATCGTTTCGATCAGTTTCCTTTGAATTTACATTTAAATCGCTATATTGAATTTTAAACGTACATTTCAAATTACCGGGGTCACATACGAACTTTAAAAATTCCTGAAAAATATTTTCTAGCTTCGTATTGACGATACGGTCCTAACAAAACTAGTTTCGTCGAATTCTGAGATCGTTTGAAAAATGGCCAATTTCCAGTCGATTAAAATCAACTAAAACTGGTCAAACGCGTTTTCCTTTGCCACGCTCATATATTGATTCGAAAAATTATGAAATTTGAAACCTAGCAATAATTTAACAACACGGACCCAACAAAACTGGTTTCGTCGAAATCCGAGGTCGTTTGCAAAATGTCCATTTTTAAGGGCCTCAATTCCATAGCGACTATTCAGAATTTTCAACTGGACATATCTTTTGATTCCCGCTATGAAATTTTGATTTTTCGGATTCGTTGGAAAGATATCATCAATTAGATCCTAATGTTTTTAGTTTCACTAAAATCCGGATTGTTTTGCACCCGGTACATTCCATTGAAGTTTGAAATCGAATTATCGAACTACCGCGCCATTTTCAATTCTATTTATAATTATATATAAATATTTATATTCTAACGACGACGTATATAATATATACGTTCGAATTATTTTCAAAATAAATTTTCTCGTCGACATTATTTAAAATAATCTATTTTAAATGTTCAAAATTCGCTATAATTGCCAAAATAAAAAATTTAAACTGGCCCAGATTTTCGGGTTGTTACATAGATCGTATTAAGTCCGAAAAACCAACAACCATTAAGGACCGTATTAAGGCCAAGGATGTTTATGAAATTAGTCGACAGGCCTTGTCATGATTTTTAATGCCTGGATGGTTGGTTTGGAGATAGGTCGTTCTTTGCTTAAAGAGTTGGTGACTATGAGCCATACTCGGCTTTGCCTGGTGAGACGATGTAGTCGGTTGTTCCAGGATTTCTGAGGTTGGATCTTGAACGTGTTCAGTAAGTGATCAGAAGGTTTGAGAGCAAACTGTATTCTTGGATTGGTAGTCTTTACTTGCAAAATCCAGACAAGGTATTGTGAAGTTTGGAGAGTGGCAATTACACTCGGCTTAAGAAAGTGGCGAGTATCAACATACTCAGCTTATGGAGTTAGCAAGTATTAACCTTACTCGGCTTATGGAGTTGGCGAGCATTAACCATACTCGGCTTATGGAGCTGGCGTGTATTAACTATACTCGACTTATGGAGTTGGCGAGTATTAACCATACCCGGCTTATGGAGTTGGCGAGTATTAACCATACTTGGCTTATGAAGCTGGTCAATTATGATGGCAGGCATCGACCGTAGCTTAGAAATAGTGGCTAAAACTGACCATATTTGGGGATGTGAGTGCTAGTCATGCTCGGCTTGAATCGTTCAGGCATAATCCATGTTCAAAAAAGAACGTTCATTGCTGCAAAATAGCTATTACAGGAAAGTAAACTCTAAGTGGGGACATAGCTGAATCCAGAGCACGCCTGGGAGCTAAATCCTAACTTCGTACATGTGTACTTCAACACACCCACATTATTGAAAGAAATAATAAAAGTACATTTCTTATATCTTAAGAAACGGGAAAAATCTAAATCTTATTAATTAATGATGATGCCACGATTGCTGGGATCAGGGTCCTTTCTGTTTCTAGGAACTCAAGGACCAGTCTGAGGAGCTTTGGCAGAAGATTGTGGCAGCATGGCCTATCGAGGCTTCTTGACATACTTGGGCAGCTCTTTACGCCTAACCCTATCCTCGATGAGATAGCACAGGTGTCTACATTTATTGGTGTTGTGGTACATGCAGTGCTTTACAGAGTTGAGTTCCTTTTAGGTAGGCTCCATTTGAGGAGGTTTGGGAAAGGAAGAGATCCTCGTACGTCAAGATAGATGTCGAGCAGAGTGGATTTGAGCTCAGGGGGTATTGATCATATTTGTTCTCTCTTCGTAGTCATATGTTACGATCATTCTTTTCCGATATTTTTCCTTTCCCATTGTTCTGGCCATTAGTGTTGGATGGACCTCCTTCATTGGTAGCAAGTACCTCGAGGCTTACCATTTCGATGCTGGCATATTCCAGTCGAAGGAATCTATTGGCTTCGGCATAGAAGTCTTTGATGTCCTTGGGGGGATCTATGGTGAAAGAGATCCTGAATTCTGATCGGTTCTGAACACCTGCAATGGCAGCCATGAGCCCCATCGATGGCTCAGGTCGATCGACTGATGCTATGGCCACATTGAATCTTTCCAAGAAGGATCAGAGGGTCTCGCCGGACCGCTGCTTGATGAAGGTAAGAAACATGACGCCTTTTGGTCGGGAGATGTGAACTTTGAACTGCTCGATGAAGCGAGTGACCAACATGTTCCAACTGTTGATCGACTCGGCTGTTAGCTGCCGAAACCACATACCAGCTATGTCTGTGAGGAAGAGAGGGAAGCACTTGGCCATGACGTTGGTCGATGCTGAGAGAACTTCCACGTGACGCATGTATCGCATGAGATGAATGGTCGGGTCGGTCCGGCCGTTGTAGGGCTCCAGGACTAGAAGCTTGAAATCTGGAGGGTTTTAGGAGTTCATTATTTCCCTGGTAAATGGAATGCGATGGATGTCATCCATATCCTGCTGAGAAGAAGTGCCTCGAGTGATGTGTTTGATGATACTTGCAAGCTAGCTTCCCTCCCTGAGGAGTCATTGCCATGAATCTAGCTCTGTATTGGGGACATAGCCGAGAATCCCAGTACTAGGATCCACCGAAAGCATGTTCGAAAGGAGAACGGTTGGTTGGGTTCGACTTTCGAGAGTTGAGTGAAGATGAGGGTGAGGGTGAACCCTAGACCCGGGACCTGGTTCGGTCATACCTAAAGTCGCCTGGTTATTATTGGACTGAACGGTATCCTCTCCTTCTGGGAGTAACGGGCTCAAGCGAGTGGTTCCCATCTGAGGTTCAGCATTGCCCCTGCTTAGAGCGATGTTAGAAGGGTTTAGAGTAGAGTTTCCCTCCATCATGTTAGGGAACAGTATATTAGAGTGGTCTTGGTGACACGGAGGGTTGTCATTGCTCCTGCTTGGAGCAATGTTAGAAGGGTTTACAGTAGAGTTTCCCCCGGTCACGTTGTGGACTGTATGGTAGAGTGGTCTTGGTGACACGGAGGGTTGTCGTCACCAGCTCTTCAAAGAAGGGGTAGCGACATAAGATGGGTTTGCAGTAAGGAGTTGGGTTGAAGCGTATGTAACAACGTTCCTGGTTCTAGTCGACCCATCGTTTGGGCTTTTCCGGAGCTAATTGTCTAGGGTGTTGCGTCGAACCTTGGACTAAGGGAAAACTAGTCAGTTAGATCTAGCCTTGGCCAAGGTCGACCTGCGAATCTGCAGTTACCAAATCTCCAGTTAAATTTGGAAGGGATGCCCCTGGCTGTGGTCGATCGGGAAGTATAATTGAGCCAGGAGGAAGCAAAGGTATGGATCGATCTGGGGTTTGGTTCTCCGCAGATCGAAGATCAGTTATTGGCCCAGCCTCACCCAGTGGAGGAAATGACACTGGAATGTGATGTCCCTTTTCTATTCGAGCAAGGAGGTTTTTCATCACCTTCGCTTATGTTTGAGGAGTTCACCCTGAGATGCCATTTGATTTCTGAATTTAGCCAAGATTTAATCCATGTCATCCCTGGTAAAGAATTGGGAGGTGTCTTCATGGGAGGAAGCCTCATGACTCGCCCCAGCTGTTGTTTCTATTGCATCCGCAGGTACAGGTTGGGAAGATAAAGCATCCTTCTTCCCCTTGTTTGCCATGATTGGTTTAGAAATTGCTGAAGGCGATCGAAGGTCGTAGAGTATGTCTGCGTGCTCCCCTACCCGGAACGCCAGATTGCTGACGTCAAAAGTCAGTCTAGTGACATCAACCCCCAGTCGTGTGTAGATCACACACGAGAAACAATCACAAAGCATAGAAAAGTAAATAAAGACAAGGAACACGCAAGATTTTTATAGTGGTTCGGCAAAGTCGGTGCCTTCGTCCACTTTATATTTACTGATTTTGATGGATTACAGTGGGGAAAAGTAGAAATTAGAAGATTCTTGTATTATTTAAGGCGCACGGTTGGATCTTTCAAATATACTGAGCGTGGGTTAGAAGTGAAAAATTCAACATGCCTTTTCATTTTCAGAAATGGTGTATTGATAGATGAAGAAGGTGGGCTGAGCAAGGCACCACGTGGCTTGCCTCTTTTGCGGAGCTTGGATACATGGAGCCAGATCCGGTGTAATAGTTGTGGCAGGGGGACCCGGTCTACTCTTGATTAATAGTTCTCTCAATAATTGTAGCTTGCATGACACTTGAACTATGGTTTATCAAAAGTAGATTTTTGGTTGGAAGAGTTGACCACATTAATAGCCTTAAGAATCGGGCTTCACTGGAGGTTGGATGACTTATCTAGATATCTCCAAGTAATCCTGATCGATCCAAATTTTGAGGAGAGGTAGACTCGGTCGGTCGTAGGAGCGATTATGTTGGGAAGAGATATACCGCCATATTAGGGAAATTAGTTCCGGCCGAGCCTTACTTGGTCCTTCTGGATTAAAGGCTTGTCCGTTGGGACCGGTCGGTACTGGATGGCGAGCCATCTTGATGTTGGGCTTCAATCCATTGAACCATGATAGCTTTTGCCAAAAAGTTGGTCAATATATGTGTATATATATATGTATGTATGTATGTCTCTTTGAGACAAAGGATTTTCAATGTTTTTTTACATAAATAAAATCGTCACAAGACTATACATGATATTTTCCAACATAGAAACATTTTCAAAAAATAATTCAAATGACTTCATAATCATTTTCTGAACCCATTTTCTTAAATCCAAGTACTTTCTATATATAAAATCACATGATTTTGCACCCTTCAAGTAGGCGGGATTGTGATTTAAACGATGTAGTAAACCATGTGGTATGTGTTAGGGAATGAGGAATGCGGATCTTAAGGCAAAACAAACACTAGTAGGGGGTGAATAGTGTTTATAAGGAATTTATGAAAATCTTAAATTTAAATGATCTCCTATATGAATCACACACACCAGAGATGATAATAAATACAGAATCAAACCCAAATACGGAAACATATAAACATAAAATGCAAAAAAGAAAAGAACACGCTGGATTTTATACTGATTCGGATTACTCCTACGTCCAGTCCCACGCAACGCTGGATTGCGTAGAGTTTTATTATTATCAATATCTAAGTACAACAATCTTGATTTCACGACTACAAGGTTAACACCGGTTCTACCACCCTTGATTTCACGGCTACAAGGTTAACACCGCTCCCTTTCCTTGATTTCCAAATCCAAGAAACACACCCTTTCCCAAACAATTTCCAGATAATTATAACATCCCTATAACTCTTCAATAGCACTTCCAAATTGATACTAGTAGATAGAGATTGTGAAGAGATGAAGTTTTATATAATTTGAGTAGAAATCGGCAAAGTATAAGTGTAGAAATCAAGAAAATGATGTATTTTAAAAGTGGTATGAAAAGGGGTGAAGATGGAGAAGAAGAATGATAAAAAAAATCAAAATCAGCCCCTATTTATAATGTCCCAATGGTTGCAACGTTTCAGAAACGTTAAAAATAATGAAACTTCCTTTGAAAATTGAAAAAATGACAGTTGTATGTCGACATAGACATTTATGTATGTTGACATATGCCATATATTTTGATTTTTTAAAACTATTTTTCAAGTGTTTAAACATATATATTATTCTGGAAATTCTTGAGTCAGAACCTAGTAATATAAATAAATATTCTAAAGTGTAAAATCATATGAAATCATAATAATATAACATATATACATATTTATAAAGTTATAAGGTTTAAAATTATAATACTTTAAAACTATATAACTATACATATATACTTATATATATTTAAAACTTTATAAACATATATGTTTGAAATAATAATTTGAAATCATTTAGGAAAATAATTTAGAAATTGGGATTTGAATTTTGAAAACAGAATTTGAAATTTGAATATTAGATTTTGAACCTGTAGTGCTATTCAGAGTCTTACATATAGATTAGACTCTATTAATCTTGATAACTTGATTAGTCATGAGTCTTGAATCTCTTCTGAATCCTGAATCTCTTGAAACTCTACAGTCTTCAGTATTTAAGTCCTGTATATAAATCCTTCATGTATATATATATATTCTAGATAAAGATGTTAGTATATATTTTATAATCAATTAATAATGATAACTGATTTAAGGTTGTTGTCATAGAAACTCTATTCTCCAACAATATCCCTATTTTTGATGATGACAACCTTGATTTATAAAATATTCATACATGCTGATACTTTTTGATCTGGTCCTTCTATTACTCCCCCTTCCACCATGAAACCTATATACTCCCCCTTAAACTAAGCCTAACTAATTCTTATTTTATAATTTCTCCGCCTTTCTCATCAATAAAAAGAATTCTAGATAAACCCCCCACCCTCCCTAAATTTATATCATCAATAATTATATCCCATATCTATCTATTCTGAAAATAAAATTCTCAATTCTATACTTAAGTTTTTAATATGTATGACTCCCCATAAAACTTTGCCTATATATTTATCTAACTTAAGATTAATCTACTAAACTTAATTATACTTCCCTAAGACTATGCTATAATATTTTTCTATAAAGGGGATTTTCACTTAAAGGGCTTATTTGTTCAGGGTAATAATCTTTAAGGACATCACTTCTGAAAAAATAGTTTTAAGGACAATTCAGCACGAAAAAGATAAAAGAAATTATCTTTTTATATTATACAGAAATAAAGATAACTACTTTTATTTTTTCTGTATAACTTAAAAAGATAACTGCTTTTATCTTTTTCGTGCAGAATTGTCCTCAAAACTACTTTTTCAGAAGTCCCATCCTCAGAACTTATTTCCCTGAACAAATAAGCCCATTAACTTAATTTCCACTTCTATAAATCAATATCTATACTACAAGAAAGCATAAACATTGAATTAACCATATAATTCAAACAATGTTTCACAAGTTAAACAGTATACAAATTAGAACATCTACGAATACACCGATTGTACGTATTACATCGTATTTACGAAAAACATAAGCGCTTAATTATTCTGAATTATTGGGGACTTGTGAATTGGGTAACGCGGATAATGGAGACAGAATTCTCTGCTTTGCTCAACTACATTCCCTTCGCTATCACAACAAACTTAGCCTACGCATATGACTTGGTCATCTTCCTCCATGCCTTCAGTTTGGGCTTCTTCTTCCTCCTCTAGAATCATTTCTTCCTCTTCTTCCTTTTCTTCCTCTTCCACTATTGGATTATCATCTTCGATGATAATCAGATTAGTGTGGTTATCCATAACAAATTTTTATAGCTTTCGCATGACTTTTCCTTGTTTCACATGCTCTAGGTTCATCATGACCTATAGAACTTGTATTTCAGTTAGCATTTGTAGAACGTACTTCTTGGATTTCTCTAATTTCATCACATGAGAGAGCATTATGCATTGGAATGGACCTTCGGATGGTCCAGCAGACGAATCGGAAGAAGGAAATTCGAAGTAAGAAGTTTAAATAGTTGTTATAACTAATTTTTGGTGGGAATTAATTTTTGAAATCTGACAGTTATATGTCGACATGTCTAAAAATGTATGTCGGCATATGTGTGTTTTTTATTTTATTTTTATGATTTTTCTTGTTATTCTTATATATATTAATATATTTAATTACTCTAGTTCATTTAATGAAAAAAACAAATTCTCTTCTAAATGTAGTAAACTTTGCTTCATTTAATAGTTTTGTTAATGTATCTACTATTTATTTTTCTGTTTCTATAAATTCAAGTGAAATTTTCTCTTTACTTACGTTATCTCTTATAAAATGATGTTGTATATCAATATGCTTAATTCTTGACTGATGAGTTGGATTTTAGATATATTTATAGCACTTGCATTATCGCAGTATATTGGTGATTTATTTATATTTAATCCAAAATATTTTAAAGTTTGTTGCATATATATTACTTGAAACAAGCCAAAGCATCAAATATATATTCTGCTTCAGTTGTTGACAAAGATACCGTATTTTGCTTTTTACTAAACCAAGAAACTAGTGAATGTCTTAAGAAATGACATGTTCCACTCGTGCTTTTACGATCAGATTTACATCTCGCATAATTAGCGTCACAATAAGAAATTAAATCAAATGAATCATTCTTAGGATAAAATAATCCAAAATTTAATGTATGTTTTACATATCTTAGAATACGTTTTACAGCTTTTAGACGAGTTTCCTTAGGTTGTGATTGATATCTAGTATAGAGACATACACTATACATTATATATGGTCTACTAGCGGTTATAAATAATAATGATCCTATCATACCTCTACATAATTTTTTATTGATATCTTTTGACGTATCATCTTTACTTAAGGCTATATTAGTTGCCATAACTGTTGGTCTCTTATTAGTTGTCATTAAATTATATTTATTAATTAAATCTCTTGCATAATTTTCTTGATTAATAAATATTTCATTCTTAAGTTGACGAATTTGTAAGCCTAAGAAGAATGTTAGTTCTTCCATATAACTCATCTCAAATTCTTGGGTCATAATATCTGAAAATTCTTTATTCATTTTATTATTAATTAATCCGAAGATTACATCGTCAACATATATTTATACTAATTGTATATCATTATTTTTTCTTTTAATAAAATGTATATTACCTATTTTACCAATTTCGAAGTTAGATTGTAATAAATAATTTCTTAATCTATCATACCGAGCTCTAGGAGCATGTTTTAATCCATATAACGCTTTCTTTATTTTATATACATGATTTGGTAATTTTTTGTCACCAAAAAGAGGTGGTTGCTCTACAGATACGTCTTTTTTAACATATCCGTTTAGAAAAGCAATTTTAACATCCATTTGATATAACTTGAAATTATTATGATTAGCAAAGGTAGATAATATCCTAATTGCTTCTAATCTAGTTACGAGGGCAAACATATCATCGTATCAATTCCTTCTTCTTGAGTATAGCTTGTGCTACTAATCGTGCCTTATTTCTTACGGCTTCACTGTGTTCATTCATTTTATTTTTATAAACCCATTTAGTTCCAATTATGATTTTATCCTCTGGTCTAGGAACAAGTTCCCATACATCGTTCCGGGTAAATTGATTCAATTATCCTTGCATAGCAAGGATGCATGAATGATCGGATGTTGCTTCCTTTTGATTCTTAGGTTCAGTAGTTGAAATAAATGTTGAATTACTCATATTTTTTAATTGGCTTCGAGTCTTAACAACGGATTCAATATCTCCTAAGATATTTTCTATAGGATGGTCTCTTAGTAATCTAATTCTTTTATTTTATTTGGTTGATGAATTTCATTATTTACTTCATCAATCTCATTTTCGCATTTGTCTTCATTATTTTGTATTGTATTCTTATGAAAAGATACATTTAAGGTTTCTTCTATAGTATTGGTTCTTAAATTAATAACTCTATAAGCTTTACTTCTCTTTGAATATCCAATAAATATTCCTTTATCTGATTTGGAGTCAAATTTGTCTAAATTTTCTTTAGCATTAAGAATAAAACATTTACTTCCAAATATTTTAAAATATGAAACTTTAGGCTTCTTATTATACAAAAGGTCATATGGTGTTTTATGAGTCAAGGGTCTTATTAATATTCTATTTAATATATAACAAGTTGTTTCAACTGCCTCAACCCAATAATTTCTTGGTAAATCACTATATGATAATAAGGTTCCAGCACACTCTTGAATTGACCGATTTTTACGTTCAACTATTCCGTTTTGTTGAGAGGTTCTTAGGAAGGAAAAATTCTGGGTTATCCCCTTCTTATTACAAAACTTTTCATAATTTTCGTTTTTGAACTCTCTACCATTGTCACTACGTATTATTTTTATTTTCAAAGATAATAAATTTTGAATTCTTTTAGCAAAGGTTTTTAATTGATCAAAAGAATAACTTATTTTTAAGAAACAAGGTCCAATTAAATCTAGAAAAATCATCGATTATTATGTAAACATATCTAGTGATTTATCGATTGAGTTTAGGATGGACCGAATTGAGCCATGTGAATTAACTCTAATGGTTTCGAGGTTGTAATTTCCTCTTTTGAGTTAAATGAACTCCTTTTCAATTTTCCTAACTGACAAGCATCGCATAAGTTATTTACTTTAAATTTCATTTTGGGTAATCCCCAAATTGAATCTAACTTAGAATTCTTAGAGATGTGTATGAAATTTATATAATTGAATCTCTTATTCCAAGTCCAAGGGTCATTTGTATTGGCCATAAGACATAAATTATCATTGGAGATTTTCATACTCAATATATAGATATTATTCTTTCTATCTCCTTCGAATATTACTTTTGAATTCCTATCTTCTATAAAGCACTTATCTTCCTCAAAATTGATTTTATAGCCTTTATTGCAAAGTTGACTTATACTTAGTATATTATGTTTTAAATTCCTAGCTAATAAAACATCAAAAATAGTAGGAGTTTTAGAATTACCGACATTGTCGATGCCAACTATATATCCTTTAGAGTTATCTCTGGAGTTGATCATTCCTCCATCTTCATACACTAGATTATTCAGTAACTCTGGATTTCTGAGCAGCCAATATCCATTTGTCCTTTTTGATTTCCACCAGCTGTCCATCAGAATTTGGATTCTCAATAGCCATGTAACACACCATTTCGGAATTTGAATTTTCAATAGACATGTAACCCATCTTTTCATAATTTGAATATCCAATAGCCATGTAACACATCTTTTCTTGTAAGTTCAGTAGATCACTTGAACTTTCAAAATAACTGGATGCAGACTCTTCTAACATTGATCCAATGCATGAATTAAGACTAGTGTTATAAATCATTTCAGAAAAATTCATTTAATATTTCCAAAAATCAGATTATGAACTTTTTGAAAACCTATGCTTTGATACAAATTGTTAGGGAATGCAGAATGCGGATCTTAAGGAAAAACAAACACTAGAGGGGGTGAATAGTGCTTATATGGAATTTGTGAAAATCTTAAACTTAAATGATCTACTATATGAATCACACATACCAAAGATGATCACAAACACATAATCAAACACAAACACAGAAACAACTAAATATAAAATGTAGAAAAGGAAAGTACACAACAGATTTTTTACTAGTTTGGAGTACTCCTACGTCCAGTCCAACGCAACGCTAGGTTGCATAGATTTTTATTATTATCAATACCCAAGTACAACACCCTTGATTTCATGGCTACAAGTTTAACACCGATTCCACCATCCTTGATTCCACGGCTACAAGGCTAACACCGTTCCCTTTCCTTGATTTCAGGGCTACAAGGAACACACCCTTTCCCAAATAATTCCTAAATGATTACAACAACCCTATAACTCTTCAATAGCACTTTCAAATTGGTAGTAGTAGATAGAGATTGAGAAGAGATGAAGTTTTATATAATTTGAGTAGAAATCGGCAAAGTATAAGTGTAGAAATCAAGAAAATGATGTATTTTAATAGTGGTATGAAAGGGGAGAAGATGGAGAAGAAGAATGATAAAAAAAATGAAATCAGCACCTATTTATAACGTCCCAATGATTGCAACGTTTCAGAAACGTTACAAATAGTGAAAAGACACTTCCTTTGAAAATTGAAAAATGACAGTCGTATGTTAACGTAGGCATTTATGTATGTCCACATATGCCTTATATTTTGATTTTTTAAAACTATCTTTCACGTGTTTTAACATATATACTATTCTAAAAATTCTTGAATCAAAACTTAGTTATATAAGTAAATATTCCAAAGAGTAAAACCATATGAAATTATAATAATATAATATATATATATATACATATTTATAAATTTATAAGGTTTAAAACTATGATACTATAAAACTGTATAACTATATATATAAACTTATATATATATATTTAAAATTTTATAGACATTTTGTTTGAAATAATAATTTGAAATCATTTAGAAAAATAATTTTGAAATCAGGATTTGAATTTTGAAAACAGAATTTGAAATTTGAAAATCAGAATTTGAACCTGGAGTGTTATTCAGAGTATTACATATAAAATAGACTTTATTACTATATTTTTCTTGAACTCTTGAAATCTCGATATCTTGATAACTTGATTACGCATGAATCTTAAGTCTCTTCTTAATCCTTAATCTCTTGAAACTCTAAAACTGTACAGCCTTCAGTATTTAAGTCTAGTATAAAAACCCTGCATGTATATATATTCTTGATAGAGATGTTAGTATATATTTTATAATCAATTAATAATGATAATTGAAATAATACAGTTGTCAACAAAACTTCATTCTCCAAAAGTATGGGGAGCATTGTTTTATTATATTAGTTAATCCCTCACTCATTGATTGAAGCTTTTTCTATTTTTCATTGTGAAGCCGACTTGTAGTGAATCGATTAGTGAAACGAGCAGTGTGGAACGTATTATTTCAATTTTTGAGTTATTGCTTGGAAGTCTTGACACATTCCTTGAGGTTTGTTGTGCCAATACTTGCTTTTAGGTAAAGCCAGAGACGTAGGGGGTCTAATATATGTATTCACTTGCCCGGGAACCAAGTTACACTCAAACGGTAATCATAGTGTTGCGTGCCTGAATACGTATGTAGTATTAGGCAAATTTTAGGGAGCTATATTAATGATGCACATGCAATTTGTTGTTTTGGATCCACTTTATGATGATTTTATATCACTTTGATGCTTTGGATTCAATTTTTGATAACTTGATATTGCTAAAAAAATCCTACATATGAGCCCTATTTTTAGGAATATATAGCTGAGAGCTATCTTGAGGTTTATACATCTATAAGAATCATTTGCATACTAAATATACACTCACATGAGATTTATATATTGGCAATTGATGTGTCTGGTTGTTGTTTTCGGGTAAGAGATTTTACATTTGTGCTTAGTTTGACGCTTCGCACTTATTGTTAATGTCAAATCTTTTCATATTGTTATTGTTGCCATTCATGAGACTCTTTTATGATGCTTAGTTGAATCGATCTCATGCATCCCATGTTATATCAAGTTGAACCTACTCTATATCTATAAGAGAAGAGTTCCCCTTGTAATACTATGTTCATCTATTATGATCAACTGATGCAGTTTAAGCTAGAATGACTTATGTATTTTATACTCGGGCTAGAGCGAGTTGTTTCAAGTTTCTAGCTTGCCGTAGATTTTCTGTATAGCCTCTTTCCCCTTAGATCATCCACATTGAAGCTATTATCTGAGTTATGTAGTTGTGTTTTTGTACCTTTGTGTCTAATGTATATCTATATATATCGGGTCCTGTGAATTTGTATTTGGTTTGTATAAGAATATTTTCATATGTAACACATGTATCTATTATACTCTGTTGTATGTATATATGTAATGATCAGTTGTATGTGTTTGTGAGCATACTATGTTCTGAATACAATCATTAGGCATCATAATTTTAGATTAGATGAATTGAGTACGTCGATCCACATAAGGTAAAAGAGAATTTTTTTTCCTCATCCAATCGACTTATTCGATATCGATTTAATGTAAGACTTACGGATGATCACTTCTAACCTTCCATATTCTCTCCATCAATAGACAATATTACCTAGTAATGTTTTATATTAGTGTGGATCTCGGGGTGGGGCATCAAAGTTTGGTATCAGAGAAAAATTCAGTACAAAGTATGATAAATACGGAACAAAACAAGATAGCACATATGTTACACCAATGATGGATAACATTTATGTTTACTTCTATCACCTTTCATCGTTATCCTTAATCGGTGTCCCTTAATTTTTTGACCCTTTGGAGTAATTTATAGGATGGGAATACATCTAGGAATGTATTTAATTCCATAGTATTCCATCTGTTGAGTCCTATTATCAGTTTTGCACCCTTGAGAAGAACTTCCATTCCATTAAACCCTTTTTGTATCATATCTTGGGTCTAAATTTGATGTGACTTTGAATCCTATCCATTTGCGTGTGGTTGTTGGTCGGGTTAAATAATTAAAGGGTTTGGGATGTGGATCAAAAATATAAGGACATAAGTTGGAACTTATACTGGGGGAATAAATAAGAATGATTTAAATTAATCTAAGTTGCGTAGAAATTTGTAGACTATTTCATCTAGCACATAGATTAATAATTAATAGTGGGGTTAAAGGGATGGGGTATAATTGATTGCATTATTGTTAAGAATGAAAGTAAAGGGTATAAATAAAGGGATGATTAGTTATGGTGAATTAATTATTGGGTTTGTATTTATTTAACATATAATATGCGTATTTGGGATACTTAAATAAATGCAATCAAGAGTAAACCATATGTTAGGCTGGATTGTCCATGGGTTCTTTAAGGATTTTTTTGGAACGTCCAATCGTATCGATAAGAATTTCTTAAATACTTGTACGAGACGTTCAGACAAAAAGTTAGGCAATAAAATAATGAATTAAAGGTGAATGGAAAACACTTGTGTTTAATTAGTGTTAAACCACTAATAAGACGAGAGAAGTAGAAGTGACACTACACCAAACAAGCCTTCTTGTAACACTTTTTTCGTTTCGACTTGCAACAGTTACTATTGTTATAAATTTATAATGGTTATTTTCATGACAACAAGTTACAACGGTAACTTTCGTTATTACATGTAAAGCCCCACCTCTATTTAGCCAAGGCCATTGCAAGCAACGGTATCAACTAACCAAAAGAAAAGGGCTGTTGAGGAGCGAGCATCTGTATATTAGCTTTGAACGAGTGTTAAATATGTCGGATAATACGGTTTAACTATTTAAATCTCATGAGGAAATCCAAGACATTTAAATCAAGTCCAAATCTACTACATAGTGGCTATACATAATTCGGAAAGCAATATAAAATACATAACAACAAAATCAGAGTCAGACACAGATATTCATATCACTAAGGAAAAAAACAGATATAAATAACAACACATGAGTATGAATACAAAGATAATGGTCATAGTCGATCCACTTTACAACAAAAGAATAGGTACAAGTTCTACCCAAATGATTATGTATATGTGAAATCTAAGTTACATGTATCATTAAGAACTACAACTCTAACGTAGATACCAAAAAGCCAAAAGGTGGTCCCTGCTAGAAGTCCAATATAATCACTTGTAATACTCGATCTAACGGGAGTATTATTTATAAGAATAAACAATAAACGGATCAGTCTAATTGTACTCATCATAATAAACTGCGATAGAAATAGTGGTATGCACAGATAATAACACAGAAGCAATAGCAACAAATGATCACTAATAAATGTGAAGTCTCAGAAATGTCCATAAAATATGTCAAAGAAAACTCGGCACTATATAAGGAATATCTCAATAACAGAGAAACTAAGATTGATAGATTAATATCAATAAGAGAATTGATAGAAAATATGTTAATGAAACTAAGATTGATAAATTAACATCAATACGAGAATTGACAGCACATATGTCAATTAAGACTAAGATTCAAGAAATCAATAAATTAGAAACCCAGACTATACCAAAGAAGAGGAACAACAAATGAATATTCATGAGAAATGATGTCTCACATCAAGTCTACATGAAAATATGAAATATTATATCGCGTATCTCGCTGATACGAAATGATCTGAAGATCATCGATATAATCAAATGAACTGAGTTCTTCGCGAATCTGAAGATCGCCCAGAACCGAAGTTCCCAAAATGTGATGATCTGAATATCATCAGAGTGACCCGAAGGTCAGATTGATTTGAAGATATTCAATGGTTAAAATTGATCATTTATAGTGTAAACTATGCCAAGCTAGTAAATATAAGAGTTGATCTACATGTCCTATAACCACTTGCTCTGCTTGAATATTTATGAACAAGTTGTATATTCAACTAGAGATATAAAATGATCATTGCCACGGTGTTCAATCGAACAAGTTCAAAAATTAACCATCAAGGCAAACACAAGGGGTCATAGTCCTTGTCTTTACTTAGGAATTTAATTAGATTTCTCATACGAATGAGAAAAAGGTTTATGAAATCATATACTAGTAGATAGTAAAACAATTTGGAAAATAACTTCATATAATGAAGTAGAATTTGAAACCATTTAGTAAAAGGTTGATATCTACTAATAAATTTTGAAACCCCTTTTTATATTGTTTCGAAGTGGCAAATCTAGTGCAACAGCGATCGAAATAACGAACAAACGAAGAATTCATGTTTTAATAACGTAAATTAGATCTCATGAGTATCGATTATAATCTTCATTCACCGCGAATGAATCAAAAATTCGTGAAATCAAAATGCATAACTATGTGAACCAGAGAAACTGGAAAGTCACAAAAAAAGACGAAATGGGCCGAACCTCGGTCGAGAATGTGCTCAAAAGGCCCTAAACCGTTGATCGTGGCCTCCACTGGTTAACAGCAGGAATATAAGCTCAGATGTTTGATCACCCAAAGATAGGCATTTGAGTATTAGAAAACAAATTTCTTAGAGCGTGAATAGATGTCTGTTGCTTCAGTTCAGACGTTTGAATTGAAGCAAATAATTATTTTTCCCATAGAGCTTTGACAGTCGTTTGTTGTGTCGGTTTAAATGTTTGACTGAAGCAATTGATTATTTCTTGAGAGCTCTAACTGACGTTTGTTGCATCGGTTCAGACGTCTGAGCTGAAACAAATAATTATTTCTTTCCAAAGAGCTTTGATAGATGTAACACCCCTTGAATTCTATAACGTTAAGCTTCACAAATTAAAGTATAATTAATTCTAAATGAAAGAATTAAGGGAAATGGGTTACGCCATTGCGTTCGTCTCGGAATTCTGCTTGAGATAGAGTCCGAGTTTGCACGAATCGGACTCCGTATGAAGGAGTTATGGCCTTCGAAAGTTTCAGAATAAAATTTAAATTCAAACAGCTCAGTTTAAAATTGAAAAATCGAACTTCAGGTTCAAACTGGGCAGGAAAATTCCCGCCCAGAGACCAGGTCGACCTTAGGGTCGACCATGGTGTCGACCTGGCCTCCCCAGGTCGACGACTTGGCCCAGGTCGACCATAGTGTCGACCTGCCAATCGACCTGCCTGGTCGACCTGGCTGGCTAGGTCTGGCTCTGGCTCGAATTTCTGTGGCTCTGTGTGTCACTAGGGCTGATGTGTCACCTCTTGATTGGCTCTTTGAACTTTGGATGGCCTAGATTCCTCCTGTCTTCATCTGACGGCTCAAAACAAATTAAAAATCTATAAATACACCCTAAATCTCAACTGAAAATTCACAAAAAAAATAAGAAAGGAGTCGTCATGCTGCTAGGGAGGAATTGAACATGGCCGTCAAGAGAGAAAAAGCCTAGAGATGAATCAAATTAAGAAGAAGATTAAAGTTTAATCAAATTAATCAACGCAACATTAGTCTACCCAAAGGAGCGCATCTCAATTTCAGAATTCAGAATCCAGAATTCAAGATTCTGCATTCGTTGTAAGTATAGTGACCTTTCAGAATATGAATAAAAATTGTGATGTGATTCGATGTAAATGAAAATAGAATTGTGTTATTGTATTGTATAAATTCTGTGTACTGAAATGGTTCTTTCATGACTTGTGTATTGATGTTTGTGGCATAAATTGATTGATGCAAGCCTATTGAACAATTGTATATGAGAACAATGGCACTTGCAAGTTTGTGGCAAAAACTAGAAATTGATCCCTTTATGTTTATGCCTATGGCGCGGATTATATGCATTCACTAAGTCTAAATTATGGCTTATGTAAACATGTTCTAGATTTGAAATCTTTTATGCCTACATGACCCAAAACCTATGATATCATTTTCATGTTTATTTGCAAGTATATAATTGGATCTATGTTAAGTACTGTTTGGGTTTCATAAAATATGCAAGTTCATGTTTATTTGCAAGTATAATTGGATTTATGTTAAGAATTATGTGGGTTTCATAAACTATGCAAGTTCATGTTGAAATAGGCTATGTGATTAGATGCTATAATTGGACATTTTGGTAAATATACAACATGCTAGTTTTGTGTTTGACATTATGCCAAGTTAAACATGTTGAAACAAAAGTTGTATAAACCTAAACTATGCCATTTCATATGTCACCTACTTAGTTATGCTTTGATTTTAATGCAAGTTCACATGACCCATCATTTATGTTAATATCGCTAAATTGCAAGTTTATGCGCCACACACCCTTATATGTTGTAAAATATTACATTGTTCTTGATTTCCCCTTTTTCTCACGCTTATAAAGTTGGGCTGAATTGTGTCGAGCCCAATATTTGTTATAACGTTGCGAATGTATAAACGGGGGTAATAACGTTGGATGTAAAACATGAACATATATGTTTGCATGTTTGGCACATGCCAATGACAATGACATTTAAGTGGTATGAATTGATATACCCAAAAATAAAAGATATGACATTTACATATATAATTGAGAAGTAATAAAATATGTAAATTTAGAAAACACAATATGCTTAACCCGAGGTTGGATTGAGTTGTGATGTAAACCTATCCGGACCCGCCCGGCTGTCCAGTAGTCACAACAATACCTATTCAATGTGGGTGGTTAAGCATTGAGCCCAATAATGACCCGAGGTTAAACTGAGCTACGGTGTAAACCTGCCCGGAACCGACCGGCATATCCAGTAACCGTAGCAATACCTGTCTAATGTGAGTGGTCTGGTGCTCCTAAGAGGCTAAGGACAGATGGTAGGGTTAAGTCAACTATAACACTTAACCAAATTCAACATTGATGGGTGGGGTTAGGTAAATATAGGCACTTAACCACTTAACGTGTTTGACTAGAAAATCCTGGTAACGAGGGACCCGTTTCAGCAGTAACCCAAGTTAGGTATCAACGGTACCCTGAAACTAGGCAGGGTGGAGCACGATTACTGGGCTGATTGTAAGCGGTCAAAACGACGGCGGTGGGTGCACAGTGTAGGTCTAACGGGGTGCGGGCGTGTACACACTCCGGAGCAGACAACCAGGGCACTGGGGACACCAGTAGTATAACCTATGCTTTCTAGAATTTGTGTCGAGGCCGCCACCATGGGTCTTGATACACCCCATGGTGGGACCAGCATAGGTATCTACAATTCTTGGGGGTCGTATGACACATGTTAACGCGGATAGGAGCCGATCTTTAAATAGAAATGGGGATCACTTCACCCTCACCACGGGGTGCCAGCTGGAATAAACTCAAGTTGGTGCAAAGATATAGTATGGGTGCGATAGTACATTTGACACTTCCTTAGCTTGTGACACTTTCTTATTTTCAGTATATATCTATCATGCCCTTTTCTTATTCACATACTGAAGAGTTACTAGATTTACTCAGGCTTTATGTCTGACTCTATTTTCTTTTCGTCTTCTTTTCTTTCACCCCCCCCCCCCCCCCCGGTCCACAGGGAGGAAACAGCTCAGCTCAATCAGGCTCTTTACAAGTACCAAGACCGTAGATGTATGATTTGGATCTCTTTTGCTCGGATTATGGCTTTGGACATCACTATGGGGATTTTTGTCACTTTATTTTATATTTTATGCTTCTTTAATAATCAAGACAAGTAATGAGGTTGTAATGTTGGAAGTATTTTGAGACAATTATGGAATGTTTTGTTTTGAACACGTATTGATGAAATAAAAGTCTTCTTGGTTTCCGCTGTTTAAAATATTTGTATTTATATCTGTCTTGAGTTTATATGTGGCTTTTACTTATAAACCTCCACCAAAATTAAGGCATTCCCTTTGTGAGTGACCTTAACGGAGGTGGGGTGTTTCACTTGGTATCAGAGCATAGGTTTACCAGATAAGATAAAAAGTTTTTGAAATTGTTTTCAAAAAGAAAGTTTAAAGAAGCTTTTTTCAAGAAAAAGTGTTATATTTATAAAAAGACAAAATCCCCCAAAGCCAGGTGCCCTATCTATCTCTCTCTATCCTTCGTTTTGAATTTTTCCTTTCTGTTTCAGCATGTCTGGAGACCTTAACCTCCCAGAAGGAGTGCCGATTCCTGGCTGGTTTAGGAGGTACTTAGAAGCAAGGGCCAATGGCGCGGGCCCAGCAGACATCCCTCCTCCAGTGGTCGAGTTCCTCCTCCTCCTCCTCGTGGAAATGCCTTCGCAAAAACATGTAGATACTTCAAGGCAATGGGTGGAAAAGACTTTTATGGGACATAATCCTTTGTAGGGGCAAGAAACTGGCTAAAGGAGACTGTGGATCTGTTTGTCATCTTCGGGGTTGATGACAGGCAAAAGATACAACTAGCGGTATGGTTGCTTAAGGATGAAGCTTCCTATTGGTGGGAAGTTACCAATGCTCAGAGGGCGGTGGAAACATGAGAAGATTTCAGGACAAGGTTTGAAATGAAATTTCTCTCCCAAGATGAAAGAAGCCTGCAAATGGAGAAGTTCCTAACTCTGAAACAGGGGAGCATGACGATCAGGGAATATGTTAATCAATTTAATCAGTTGGCCAGATTTGGGTTAGACTTAGTAAACACTCAACACAAGAAGGCACTTCGCTTCATCAAGGGCTTGAATGAGCCTCTACACAGCCTTGCCATGACCCATGTATCCACGAGAGCGACTTATGAAAGCTTGGTGGACATGGCATTGCTACATGAGGAAGACCACAGTAAGAAAGAAACTAAGGTGGAAGAGAAGAAAGAAGGTCTACAAGCAAAGAAAACAGACTTCAAGAAAGGAGGGAATAACAATAAGCCCCATGAGAAGAGAAGGTGCAATTTCTGTGGCATTGTGGGCCATATATCAAAAGACTGCCGGAAAAGAAAGGCGAAGATGGGTGGTTGCTTTCATTGTGGAGAGACTGGTCACCAAGCTAAGGACTGCCCAAAGAAGAAAGGGCAGGGACAGAAAGCCGTATCCACTTCAGGGGGTCAGGTTCATGTGCTAGTGGCACCTCAGCAGGAACGAGGTAGTAATATTTCTGTAGAAAGTGTAGTCTATCTTTACGATCATCCAGTTCGTACACTTTTTGACTCTGGCGCATCACACTCTTTTATTTCATCTGCCTTAGTAGAATCTCTGCATCTAGACACTAGTATGGTAGAAGATCCCTTAGTAGTTTCAAATCCAATTGGGGGATCCGCTTACTTGTCAATGGTTTGTTTGGGTTTGAAAATCTTTATTCTCAGCGTTGAGTTTAGCTGTAATGCCTTTGTCTTAGGCTTCTCGGGATATAGTTTGATCTTAGGCATGGTCTGGTTATCCAGTAATAGTGCCATTCTTGACTGTGAGAAAAGAGTAGTAAGACTCTTGACTCGGCTTGGTAACACTCTAGAAATTTCTTGTAATCCCTTGAATGTTTTCATGCTTAGTTATCTAGAGTCGCTTGATGCTTCTGATGAAAATTTGCAATCAGTTAGAGTAGTCCGGGAATATGCGGATGTCTTTGAGGAGGTGAAAGGCTTATCTCCGAGGCGGGAAATAGACTTCTGCATATATCTTGTGGATAACGCAAAGCCAGTAGCTTTACCTATCAGACACTTGGCTCCAAAGGAGAGAAAGGAGCTCAGTAAGCAGGTTAAAGAACTTCTCGAAAAGGGGTTCATTAGACGGAGCATTTTGAAATGGGGTGCTCCAGTGGTGTTCGCAACCAAAGCGGACGGTTCGCTTCGCCTTTGCGTCGACTATAGGGAGTTAAACAAATTGACCAAGAAAAATAGGCACCCTCTTCCCCGAATCGACGATTTGTTTGATGAGCTTGTAGGTGCGATGGTCTTCTCCCAACTTGATCTGGCAACTGGGTTCCGTCAGCTAAGAGTAGATGAAGATAGCATTGATAAGACGGCGTTCAGAACCCCAGACGGTTTCTTCGAATGGCTTGTCATGCCTTTCGGCTTGACAAACGCACTCGCTTATTTCGTAGACCTAATGAGCAGGGTGTTCATAGAATTCCTCAACAAATTTATGGTTGTCTTTGTAGATGATATCTTAATCTTCTCAAAGAATGAGGAAGAGCATGCTCAGCATCTGAAAGAAATCATGGAAACTCTTCGAGCTCATCAACTAAAAGCCAAATTCTCCAAGTGTCACTTCTGGAGAAAAGAAGTAAGATTTCTGGGGCATATAGTGTCCAAAGAGGGGTTGGCCGTGGACCCCGCGAAAGTGGTTGCTGTGCAAGATCGGAAGACACCAAGAAATCCAACTGAAGTTCGAAGCTTTCTTGGGCTAGCCGGTTTATACTGGAAGTTTATTAGGGATTTCGCGAAAATCTCAGCCCCACTCACAAGGCTAACAAAGAAGAATCTGGCGTTCACTTGGGATTTGGACTGCGAGTTTGCTTTCCAACGATTAAAAAGAGCTCTTACAACAGCCCCAGTTCTAACTCTGCCCGACAGAAGCAAAATGTTCACAGTATACACAGATGCATGTGGAACGGGACTAGGCGTTGTTCTAATGCAAGAAGGAAGGTTATTAGCTTATGGCGGAAGACAATTGAAAGTTCATGAAAAGAACTACCCAACCCACGATCTTGAGTTAGCCTCCATCGTCTTTGCGCTTAAGTCTTGGCGTCATTATCTCCTAGGTGAGAGGTTTGAATTATACACTGACCATAAATCGTTGAAATATCTCTTCTCGCAGAAGGATCTTAACTTGAGGCAGTAGAGATGGATGGAGTTTCTTGCCTCGTATGACTTTGAAATTTCCTATACTCCCGGCAAAGGCAACGTAGTAGCAGATGCGTTGAGCCGAAAGAAACTGACCTTAAGCCCGCTCTTTGTGGAAAGGCAAAGCCTGGAGTATATAGCCAGTTTTAACTTTAGGCCCTCCTCAGATTTTGTACCGGGTCTGTTAGCATCTCTCGAAGTACGCCCTACTCTCTAGGACTCAATAGGGGCTGCACAACGTGAAGACCCTCATCTTGTTGATGTGATTGATAAACTTGTTAGGGGTGAGACTTCTAGTCACCTCAGTAGATACGCCATCGATAATAAGGGTTGGCTGAGGCGAGATGGAAGGTTATGTGTCCCACAAGAAAGAGAGTTGACAAAGAAGGTTCTCGAGGAAGCGCATCATTCCAAGATGACTATACACCCTGGCGGTGATAAGATGTACAAGGATATAAAAATGACTTTTTTTGGAATGGCATGAAGCAAGACGTGGCAGATTTTGTTTCTAAGTGCATGACCTGCCAACGGGTCAAGGTGGAACAGAAGAAACCTGGAGGACTACTTCATCCTTTAGAGGTCCCACAATGGAAGTGGGATAGCATTTCAATGGACTTCATTGATGGACTACCTAGGTCGAGAAGAGGAACCACTAGCATTTGGGTAATAGTGGATAGGCTTACTAAAAGTGCCCACTTTATACCTATCAAAAGTAAAAGGACTGCCTCATCTCTAGCATCTCTTTATCTCAAGGAAATAGTTCGACTCCATGGGATACCCTCCAGCATCTTTAGTGACCGAGACCCTATCTTCACAAGTGAGTTTTGGCAGAGTCTGCAAGAAGCTGTAGGCACACAGTTATGTTTGAGCACGGCCTATCACCCCCAAACCGATGGCCATACGGAAAGGGTGAATAGAGTTTTAGAGGAACTTTTGAGACTTTGCGTTCTTGACTTTGGAGGGACTTGGGAGGATCACCTTCCTTTAGTGGAATTTGCCTACAACAACAGCTATCAAGCTACCATCGATATGGCGCCCTTCGAAGCCTTGTACGGAAGACCGTGCAAATCACCAACTTGTTGGTGGGAGTCTACAAATAAGCTTATACTTGGGCCAGATATGATTCGAGAGACTTCAGAGAAAGTGGACTTGATACGTAGGAGAATGAAGACTGCCCAAGACAGACAGAAGTCCTACACCAACAAAAGAAGGACCGACCTTGAGTTTGAGGTTGGGGACAGGGTTTTCCTTAAGGTATCTCCTTTAAGGAACGTCGTTCGCTTTGGATCCGCAGGAAAGCTAGCACCAAGATTTGTAGGACCGTTTCCTATCATCGAGAAGGTTGGAAAGATGGCCTATAGATTAGAGCTACCCGAGAGACTGGCCGGAGTTCACAACGTCTTTCATGTTTCTCACCTCCGGAAGTGTTTGCATGAGTCTGCGGAAGTGGAGGAACCTAGCATTTTAGAAGAAGCCGAAGTGGAACGTGAAGCAACTGTGAGGAGAGTTCCAACCCGCATCTTAGGAACTGAAGTGAAAAAGCTATGCAACCGCGAAGTCAAACTCGTTAAAGTTCAGTGGAGCGACGCCGAGGAAGACGCGACTTGGGAAACTGAGGACAGAATACGCGCTGCCTACCCTCATCTTTTTGAGGGTACAACTTTAATCTCTCTTTTTCCTTAAGTTATGCTTTATCTATCTTTTTAGGTATATCTCCTCGGTCCTTTTCCTAACTCCTTAGGTAGAAAACAAATGGATGCAAACATGTATTTGAAAACATGTTATGGATGATGGCTGCAAATGGTTGCTAGTGATTGCTAGTGGTTGCTCGTGGATACATATACACACACACCCTAGGTTATAGATCGGCTCAGTCACTTCATATTGCATATGCATATACATGTATTCTCATTTGTATATGGTTAAAACTTGATATGCTGTCATATGGTTGTCGCATTTTTATGAATAGTTGTGCACTCATGTAGAATTATGAGTAGGAAAATTTGCATACATAATGGATTCATGACACTTACATGACTCGCATTAAGGAGGTCAACTAAATCAGTAGACCACCTGATTTCTGCATTAGATAAGGACATATACACACACTATGCATATGATCACGAAGCATTAGAAGACTTTTAAGGACAGTGGATGCCTGTGTTTGTTAGTTGAGTAGATGGACTGTTGGATGATAGGATATACATTCTTCCTAACTTGAAGATTTCGGGGACGAAATCCTTTTAAGGGGGGAGAATGTAACACCCCGTGAATTCTATAACGTTAATCTTCACAAATTAAAGTATAATTAATTCTATATGGTTACGCCATTGCGTTCGTCTCGGAATTCTGCTTGAGATAGAGTCCGAGTTTGCGCGAATCGGACTCCGTATGAAGGAGTTATAGCCTTCGGAAGTTTCAGAATAAAATTTAAATTCAAACAGCTCAGTTTAAAATTCAAAAATCGAATTTCAGGTTCAAACTGGGCTGGACGCGAAAATTTCCGCCCAGAGACCAGGTCGACCATAGGGTCGACCATGGTGTCGACCTGCCCTCCCCAGGTCGACCACAGTGTCGACCTGGCCCAGGTCGACCATAGTGTCGACCTGGGTGTCGACCTGCCAGTCGACCAGCCTGGTCGACCTGGCTGGCTAGGTCTGGCTCTAGCTCGAATTTTTGTGGCTCTGTGTGTCACTAGGGCTGACGTGTCACCTCTTGATTGGCTCTTTGAACTTTGGATGGACTAGATTCCTCCTGTCTTCATCTGACGGTTCAAAATAAATTAAAAATCTATAAATACACCATAAGTCTCAACTGAAAATTCACACAAAAAAATAAGAAAGGAGTCGTCATGCTGCTAGGGAGGAATTGAACATAGCCGTCAAGAGAGAAAAAGCCTAGAGACGAATCAAATTAAGAAGAAGATTAAAGTTTAATCAAGTTAATCAATGCAACGTTAGTCTACCCAAAGGAGCGCATCTCAATTTCAGAATTCAGAATCCAGAATTCAAGATTCTGCATTCGTTGTAAGTATAGTGACCTTTCAAAATATGAATAAAAATTGTGATCTGATTCGATGTAAATGAAAATAGAATTGTGTTATTGTATTGTATAAATTCTGTGTATTGAAATAGTTCTATCTTGACTTGTGTATTGATGTTTGTGGCATAAATTGATTGATGCAAGCCTATTGAACAATTGTATATGAAAACAATGGCACTTGCAAGTTTGTGGCAAAACTAGAAATTGATCCCTTTATGTTTATGCCTATGGCATGGATTATATGCATTCACTAAGTCTAAATTATGGCTTATGTAAACATGTTCTAGATTTGAAACCTTTTATGCCTACATGACCCAAAACCTATGATATCATTTTCATGTTTATTTGCAAGTATAATTGGATCTATGTTAAGTATCGTTTGGGTTTCATAAACTATGCAAGTTCATGTTTATTTGCAAGTACAATTGGATCTATGTTAAGAATTGTGTGGGTTTCAGAAACTATGCAAGTTCATGTTGAAATAGGCTATGTGATTAGATGCTATATTTGGACATTTTGGTGAATATACAACATGCAAGTTTTTTGTTTGACATTATGCCAAGTTAAACATGTTGAAACACAAGTTTGTATAAACCTAAACTATGTCATTTCATATGTCACCTACTTAGTTATGCTTTGATTTTAATGCAAGTTCACATGACCCATCATTTATGTTAATATCGCTAAATTGCAAGTTCATGCGCCACACACTCTTGTATGTTGTAAAATATTACATTGTTCTTGATTTCCCCTTTTTCTCACGCTTATAAAGTTGGGTTGAATTATGTCGAGCCCAACATTTGTTATAACGTTGCAAACGTATAAACGGGGGTAATAACGTTGGGGGTAAAACATGAATATATATGTTGGCATGTTTGGCACATGCCAATGACAATGACATTTAAGTGGTATGAATTGATATACCCAAAAATAAAAGATACGACATTTACATATATAATTGAGAAGTAATAAAATATGTAAATTTAGAAAACACGATATGCTTAACCCGTGGTTGGATTGAGTTGTGATGTAAACATGCCCGAACCCACCCGGCTGTCCAGTAGTCACAACAATACCTATCCAATGTGGGTGGTTAAGCATTGAGCCCAATAATGACCCGAGGTTAGACTGAGATACGGTGTAAACCTGCCCAGAACCGACCGGCATATCCAGTAACTATAGCAATACCTGTCTAATGTGAGTGGTCTGGTGCTCCTAAGAGGCTAAGGACAGATGGTAGGGTTAAGTCAACTATAACACTTAACCAAATTCAACATTGATGGGTGGGGTTAGGTAAATACAGGCACTTAATCACTTAACGTGCTTGACTAGAAAATCCTGGTAACGAGGGACCCATTTCAGCAGTAACCCAAGTTAGGTATCAACGGTACCCTGAAACTAAGCAGGGTGGGGCACGATTACTGGGCTGATTGTAAGCGGTCAAAATGACGGCGGTGGGTGCACAGTGTAGGTCTAACAGGGTGAGGGCGTGCACACACTCCAGAGCAGACAACCAGGGCACTGGGGACACCAGTAGTATAACCTATGCCTTCTAGAATTTGTGTCGGGGCCACCACCATGGGTCTTGATACACCCCATGGTGGGACCAGCATAGGTATCTACAATTCTTGGGGGTCGTATGACACATGTTAACGTGGATAGGAGCCGGTCTTTAAATAAAAATGGGGATCACTTCACCCTCACCACGGGGAGCCAGCTGGAATAAACTCAAGTAGGTGCAGAGATATAGTATGGGTGCGATAGTACATTCGACACTTCCTTAGCTTGTGACACTTTCCTATTTTCTGTATATATCTATCATGCCCTTTTCTTATTCACATACTGAAGAGTTACTAGATTTACTCAGGCTTTATGTCTGACTCTATTTTGTTTTCTTCTTCTTTTCTTTCGTCCCCCCCCCCTAAGGTCCACAGGGAGGAAACAGCTCAGCTCAATCAGGCTCTTTACAAGTACCAAGACCGTAGATGTATGATTTGGATCTCTTTTGCTCGGATTATGGCTTTGGATATCACTATGGGGATTTTTGTCACTTTATTTTATGTTTTTTGCTTCTTTAATAATCAAGACAAGTAATGAGGTTGTAATGTTGGAAGTATTTTGAGACAATTATGGAATGTTTTGGTTTGAACACGTATTGATGAAATAAAAGTCTGTTTGGTTTCCGCTGTTTAAAATATTTGTATTTATATCTGTCTTGAGTTTATCTGTGGCTTTTACTTATAAACCTCCACCAAAATTAAGGCATTCCCTTTGTGAGTGACCTTAACAGAGGTGCGGTGTTTCAATAGACGTCTGTTGCGTCGGTTCGGATGTCTGGCTGAAGCAAAATGGAATATTTTTCTTAGGCAATGATTTGGAATTCGTTCTCGGACAAGTTCAGATCAATGGCGATGGCTTATAACATTTTCTAAATGAAAATGAAGTCTCTTTAGCTCATCAAAACCTCTTAAGAACACATGCACAATCATATATACATAACATTGCAATGATTTTGAATATAAGCTCAAAACCGATTAAATTCTATAACCAAAGCAATCAAATGCAATATAAGTGAATTGTGAAGTCTTAGAACTTGCTGGTGCGATGACGGAGCTTGACAATATCGGCAAAACAACTTATAGCATATGCAATCGATTGTATGTATAATCTAAACGAAAAATTCCAATTTAACGAATTAAAATGTAATGAACCGGAAAGTGTATACTTATCTAACCGATTCATATGCATATGCAAACCCAAATGAATATAAATTACACTTTTACAAGTTTATAGCTTGTGGCATAGATGTGAGTTCATGAAGAACTCACCTAGGGCTTGGAATAACGAAGAACAAGCTTCTAGAACTCTTTAGCAAGCAATAACTCCTCCAAACCTCTTTAAAATCACCTCATGCAAGAACATAAAGCAATTATCAAAATTGGGGTTATTAAAAATCTGAAATTTGCATGATAGAGAGGTAGAGAATGAGTGTAGAGAGCTGAAATGAGTCTCTAAATTGATTTAGCACTAGATTTGAGCTTGGATTTGCAAAACCTAGCATTAGGAATTTGAATTTCCTTTTCCATTCACCATTTTGATGTAGAGATGGACTTAGGAAATAAAAGAGAGTGAATAAGAGGAGAGGGATGGGCTTGGGTTGTTTTAAGGAAGTGAGTTAGGCTAGCCAACCCAAACCCAACCAAGGTGCCCAATTTTCACAAACTCGAAATATAACTAAGTTTATAGTCGAAAAGGTTGTAAACGATAATCCGGACTCAATGGAAGTGGTTTTGAGTCCAAATTCTTCTATATGCAAAATGTGACTTTTTGGACCTATATACGATTAACGACATTATATTTAAATAAAATATTTAAATTTATTATCGTTAAATATGCAGGTTGTTACCGACTTCCCCCTGGAAAAAAATACGTCCCCACAATTACTTAGGGAAAACCCCAATTAGCAACAACCAAGCATTTCCAAGAATCTATATAAAAATAGACTGACTCAAAAATTCAACTTTTGAATAACCTTATAAAATTTTAACTCTGAGATATAAACCACTATATAACATAATTTTATACATGTATAATGTTCAAATAAAAGTCACGGACACATAGGGGCATCTAACTTATTTTTCCCATAAGTGTTTTTAAGAAATTAGAATATTCTTACTCAAATTCTATATATTCTAAACCTTGATTTCAATAATTATTTAAATTTTAATCGCAAGCTACTGTACTAGTATTTTTCTAAAAAATTTGGTTTAGACATATCTCAAAATTTACAATATGAAATTAAAATCATTTTCTTCCACAATAGATTTGGATAATTCTTGTTTCAAAGAATTCTGATTTATATTGGATCTTATACACTCATTTGAAATTCAAATCGAAAATTATGAACTACCGCCATGTGACAATCTCGTTTTAATAACATTTTATTAATTAGTTTAACATTTAATTAGTTTATAAATTATAAACCTATACTTCTACGTTTTCAATAAAAACTAATCAAACAATCAAATTAAAATCAGAAATATCGACTGAGAGACGGATTAGTGGCTATGAATCAGCCCAATGGGGTCATTAAGACCTCCAAGGGCAAAGTGATCGTAGCATGGCTATGGATCAGTGCAATGGGACCATTATGACTTCCAAGGGCAAAGTGATCGTAGCAAAGGATTAGTGGGTATGGACCAGCGCAATGGGGTCATTAAGGCTCCCAAGAGCAAGTGGTCGTAGAAAAGGATTTGGTGATTAAAGTGGTGGATATAGTATACTTTACGCACCGAGTGAGAGATGTGAGGATGATTGCTTAGTCTGATGTTTGCTATCACCATGACGAGCACACTCCCATTTTCACACCATATATTAGTGTTACCTTAGAATACTGTACATCTTGTTGTGCTAAATCTTTGGTTGCTAGTCCAGGTTCAGGTATGATTATTGTAATAACCCGGAAAATCCGAACTAATTTAAAAATTATTTTTTGGCAATTTTGATGAATATTAAATATTTAAAATGAATTATTTTAAATAATAACGATGAGAAATTTATTTTGAATAGAATTAGAATGCATATATTTATTTGAATCGACAGTAGAATATAAATATTTATTTTTAATTATAAAACGAATTGAAAATGGCGCAGTAGTTTGAAAATTCGATTTCAAATTTCAAATGAACGTACAGGATTCAAAATAAACCGAATTATAGCAAAACTAACAATATTAGAATCTAAGTGAAAATATCTTTCTAACGAATCTGAAAAATCAAAATTTCATAGCGGGAATAAAAAGTTATGCCCAAATGAAAATTCAGAATAGTCACTATGGAATTTTGGCCCTTAAAAATGGGAATTTTGCAAACGACCTCTATTTTCGACGAAACCACTTTTTTGGATCTGGGATGTCTAGTTATTGCTAGATTCCAAAATTCATAATTTTCTAAATCAATATGTGAGCGTAGCGAAGTAAAACGTGTTTTGATAGTTTCAATCAATTTGGATCGACCAGAAAATGGCCATTATTCAGACGGTCTCCAAATTTGATGAAATTAGTTTTGGTAGAACTGTATCATCAATACGAAGCTAAAAAATATTTTTCGGGAATTTTTAAATCCGTATGTGACCCCGGTAAATGGAAATGTGCGTTCAAATTCAATATATAGATTTATGCTTTGATTTTGATGAAAACTGATCGAAATGGCCGAACTGGCTTACGATACATGTTCCATTGTGTTCAGAATGGGGATAATTAGCTAGGGGCGACAGTCGGTGGGTCTCGTTTGGTGTTCGAAGTAAAGTCAACTTTTAATGGAAAAATAATATTAAATTATTATATTATATATATATATATATATATTCATTTAAACACCTCACCCTTCATTCCCTCTTCTCTCTTCTTGTGTTCAGAAATTAAAATAAAAAAATAAAAAAAAACCTAATCGACTACTGCACCGCCCCACTTCCATGCCATCGTCGTTCCAGTAATGCACTGCCACCGCATTACATGATTAAGGGGAAAATATGGGTTTTGGGTATGTCTGATCCATATTAACATGTTACATTGTTATTTTGGGGAAAAAATAAAAAAATAAAAAAATAAAACATGATTAAGGGGAAAATATGGGTTTTGGGTATGTTTGATCCATATTAACATGTTACATTGTTATTTTGGTGTTTCTGTTGATTATACATGTCGCTATTACTCTTTGGTATGACTTGTGATTGCATAGAAAAGTTTGGATGGTCTAAAACGTCGTCGTATGGCGTAAATAGCTCGTTGGAAAAGTTGCAGGAAATTGGTCAGACCCCGTTCGTGAAGCACCTACGCGACCTGACCCGGTGCTCTAAGGAGGCGCCACGAGCAGGACCCACGAACCGCTCGCGCTATAGCTCTACAAGCCACCCGCTCGTGCTCCATGCATCACAACCCGGAATTTGAGACACGAATCGAGCCACTTGCATCACCACAAGCCGAGATGGAGACCACGAGCCAACCGCCTGAAGGTTTAACCAAGAGCCGATCCTCACGAAACGGAGTTGGGGTCACGAATCGCGAACTAGACTAGAGCATCACGAGCCGGATCCATTTCAAGGACCACGAGCCGAACTAAGAAGATACCACGAGTCGTTTCGAAGGTCACGAACCCAAGTGTCATGAACCGGGATGATGACTAAAACCCGAGATGCAAAGGTAGTCCGAATAAGAAGTTAGAACTCAGGATCCAGATGGGAACCAATGAGTTAACTTCATGATTGGATTTTGTTGTGGGACGTGTGCAAAGGGGTTATCGATATCTATAACTTCGGTTCACCACTGAGAGACGGATTAGTGGCTATGAATCAGCCCAATGGGGTCACTAAGACTTCCAAGGGCAAAGTGATCGTAGCATGGCTATGGATCAGTGCAATGGGACCATTAGGACTCCCAAGGGAAAAGTGATCGTTGCAAAGGATTAGTGGCTATGGACCAGCACAATGGGGTCATTAAGGCTCCCAAGAGCAAGTGGTCGTAGAAAAGGATTTGGTGATTAAAGTGGTGGATATAGTATACTTTACGCACTTAGTGAGAGATGTGAGGATGATTGCTTTGTCTGATGTTTGCTATCACCATGACACGCACACTCCCATTTTCACACCATATATTAGTGTTACCTTAGAATACTGTACATCTTGTTGTGCTAAATCTTTGGTTGCTAGTCCAGGTTCAGGTATGATTATTGTAATAACCCGGAAAATCCGAACTAATTTTAAAAAAAATTTGGCAAATTTGATGAATATTAAATATTTAAAATGAATTATTTTAAATAATAACGACGAGAAATTTATTTTGAATAGAATTAGAATGCATATATTTATTTGAATCGACAGTAGAATATAAATATTTATTTTTAATTATAAAACGAATTGAAAATGGCGCGGTAGTTTGAAAATTCGATTTCAAATTTCAAATGAACGTACAGGATTCAAAATAAACCAAATTATAGCAAAACTAACAATATTAGAATCTAAGTGAAAATATCTTTCCAACGAATCTGAAAAATCAAAATTTCATAGCGGGAATAAAAAGTTATGCCCAATTGAAAATTCAGAATAGTCACTATGGAATTTTGGCCCTTAAAAATGGGAATTTTGCAAACGACCTCTGTTTTCGACGAAACCACTTTTTTTGGATCCGGGATGTCTAGTTATTGCTAGATTCCAAAATTCATAATTTTCTAAATAAATATGTGTGCGTAGCGAAGTTAAACGTGTTTTGACAGTTTCAATCAATTTGGATCGACCAGAAAATGGCCATTATTCAGACGGTCTCCAAATTTGATGAAATTAGTTTTGTTAGAACTGTATCATAAATATGAAGCTAAAAATTATTTTTCGGGAATTTTTAAAATCCGTATGTGACCCCGGTAAATGGAAATGTGCGTTCAAATTCAATATATAGATTTATGCTTTGATTTTGATGAAAACTGATCGAAATGGCCGAACTGGCTTACGATACATGTTCCATTGTGTTCAGAATGGGGATAATTAGCTAGGGGCAACAGTCGGTGGGTCTCGTTTGGTGTTCGAAAGTAAAGTCGACTTTTAATGGAAAAATAATATTAAATTATTATATTATATATATATTCATTTAAACACCTCACCCTTCATTCCCTCTTCTCTCTCCTCGTGTTCAGAAATTAAAATAAAAAAATAAAAAAAACTAATCGACTACTGCACCGCCCCCCTTCCATGCCATCGTCGTTCCAGTAATGCACTACCACCGCCGCACGATGCCAACCCTCCCCCGTCCTTGCTCTTCGCTCCTCCCTCCCTATCCTCTTGAAACAGACGAGCCCCCAAACCCTTCTCACCAAATTTAGCCGTCGCGAGCATCACTGTTCTGCCCCAGGCCTCAGGCGCCCAACCCCCAACCATGTAGAACACCCCTCTTCCGACTGACGCGCACCAGACGGCCACCGCTGCTCCGATCCGCGAGCTACAGCTCCCCCTCTTCCTATTGCGAACAATAAGTCTTTATTGTTCTTTGTTTTTATTTTTATTTTAATAAAAAATCAGTTTATATATAATGTGATAAAAATGAGATTTTTGATGTGATAAAAATGAAATTTTTATATAAGGAAAATAAGATTTTTATATAAGGAAAGTGGCATTTTATATAAATGAAGTAGCGATAAAGATTATATTTTTTGAATAGAAAAGATTTAGTTTTTAGAATAGAAAAGATTGAATTTTTAGAATAGAAAAGAGAAGATTTTTTATTAGTCAAGTATAAAAAATATGATTTTTAAAATGAAATCGCTTTGAATATAAAATTGTGTTTTGTTTTTGATAAAAAATATATTATTAGCATGGTTTCAAAAATAGAAATATCAATATTTTTGTAAACAAAAATATCATTGTTTTGTAAATAAAAAATAGGATTTTTATAATATCATAGCGAAGAAAAGAAAATATAATTTTTGCTATATAAAAATTCGATTTTTATATATGTGAAGTAGCGATAAAAATTCGATTTTTATAAATATGAACTAGAAATAAAAATATGATTTTTATTTATTGAAATGAAGCAATAAAAATATGATTTTTAATATGAATAGCGTGAAAAGGAGTGCGATGGAACTGGTGGAAAACAAATCCAAATCTAAACCGTTCGGAAATAAAGAATGGCGGAGTGGAACCCAAAGGTGAGAACTTCTCACTTTTATTTTATTTTCCAGTTGAAATATATACTAGGATCTAGATGGTGCTTAGCAGCACCCGACACCCGTCGTCCACAGACCATGGACGACTTGTGTGTTTGATTGTGTTGTTAAATGGATTGTGTGATGTGGAATGGAATAAAACATTTGTATAGTTAAAAATATTTTATAGTTAAAAATATAATTTTTAACGTGTATATGAATAAAATAAATATTCATTAACAAATCGAACGATTTGTTTTTGTTCACTGATTTGACTAATATTGATTGGGATGATAAATTTTACACATCGCCCAACTGCACAAATAAGTCTGTATTTGTTGTTTGAAAACCCCACACGGGTATTGGGATGATATATGACATACACTAATCCCAATATTTAGTTGTATGTCAATCGATTGGTTGATAAGCTGTGTAAGAATTGAATATTTATATTTAATGCTTATACAGTGTAGAATGCACTCTGGATGATGGTTGATTGTTTATTATTGTTGTTATACACGTTTGTTGTGTGAAATCCATATATATAACATTATATGGTAATTGACTGTGTCTGATTCCAATTCATAAGAAAAGAATATTTTTAAAATAGTGAACATTATAAAATAACGAATATTTTAAAATAATATTTAGTAAAAGATCAAAATCTAATTTTGATGTCCGATTTGGGATGGACACGAATATATTTAAATATATAAAGCTATGTTGATTAGATTAACGCCATTTTGACGTGAACGATATTTACATCGATTTTATTCATTTTTATTATGAATATCGAAAAGGAAATGATTTCGAAATATAATGTTTTGAAAATACTATCATTTATATATCGATGATATAGAATATTCAATTTTGATTTGAAATTGTATATGAAGTTGAAATCGTCTTGAAAACGAATTTAAAACGATTTATAAAATACGTTATAAATGGAAATCGACGAAATATAATATATATATATATAATGGCCTGAATAGAACGCACCGCACTGTGGCAATTCGCGAATTTCGACCATTGACTTCGAACAGACATTATGGGAGATCCGACCGTCGGATTCTCCTAAAACTAGAACCATTGGGTTCGTATCGAAAAGAGCTTTCCAAAAAATATTAGAGATTTGAAATCTAACAGTTGGATTTGGAATCATGTCCAAATCAAATTTGGAAAAGGTCGTTGTAAGTGCAGTTCGATGGCCGTTTATCGAGATCAACTGTACAGGCCTTGATAAAATTATTAAAAATATCAATAATTTGTGTAAAATCATAATAAATGATTTGGAAAGAATTAGGATGAATAATTCCATATTTGAAAAGATGAAAATATATTTTTATCGAAATGAATTAGTTTTGAAATAGAATAATAAATTCAATATTTTTAAAATAAATAAATTGGATTTGAAATGGTTTTAAAAATAACCGGAATTTCCAATGTACGATTTGGAATGGATTTGAATCGAAATTATCTTCAGAATATTTCGATATTGGATTTCGTGATTATACAGATATTATGGAGGAATTTGGAAGATATATATACCGTTATTCCAATACGATATTTGTTGGTTTCAGAATTTGATACTGAATATAAGCCGATATATTTTCTATTCAGAGCCTTGTATTTAATATCAAATTGGATTTTGGGTTTGTCGTGAATTGTATCTTTAATAATACTGTTCTTGAACCGAATATAGATAAGAAAATTAGAAACTGACCGGAGATTAGTTAATTTAAATGGTTTCCTGTGTATTGATCTGATGTTGGTTTCGGCCTTCGGGTTTAATACTTAGGGAATTGTTCTTTTACTAATTTACGGTTAGAGACTGAGGGGTTTGTTGCGAACTGTGTTTTTAATGACATTGTTCTTTAACCCGCTTTACAGTGAAATGTGATTTGGAATTTATAAATCTTTAATGGGAATTTTCCAAATTAAAGTTTTCCAATTTAATATATTTAATTGGAATTAAACGGAAATTGGTCTTTGGGTTTATCGTGAACGGTGTTTTAAATAACACTTGTTCTTTAACCCAATTAACAATGGAATGAGATTTTGGGTTATCATGAATGGTATCTTTAATAATACTGTTCTTAGACCCAACGGAGTTAAGAACATTAGAAACTAACTGAAGATTAGTTAAGTTGAATAAGTTCCTGTGTATTGATCTGATGTTGGTTTCGGCCTTCGAGGTTAATACGTAGGGAATTGTTCACTTGCTAATTTATGGTTAGAGGCTGATGGAATGGAATATGATTTGGGTTTATCGTGAACTGTGTTTTAAATGACATTAGTTCTTTAACCCAGTTAAAGACAGGATATGATTTCCCAAGTTAAACAATCGTTAATATTGATTTTTGGGAAGATTAAAATCAAGTGGAGTTTTAATGCATCTTTAATTAGATTGAAATAGTATCCAAAGAAAGATTAAAGAGTAAATTTAAAGAATTTATCTTTGATAAAATTAATGGGAACCTTTCCCAAAGTATGTGAATATTTGAATAAAAGAATATTCAGAATTAGAATGAGGCGTATGTTGTGGTATATAGCACTTGTTTATTATATACGCGAGTTATTTGGAAAGGCCGGGTTTATACCCATTCTAAATAACTAATTCGACGATGTCGATGATGAAGACGGTGTTTGAAGACCGGAGGTCTTCACATCGTTTGGATGATTACTGATGTCTTGATTGGCTGTGCACCCAAGCCGAGATAATAAGTGGTGATCGTCTAGACGTACTTGGAGATCGATGGATATGCGAGGACCTCTCTCCTGTATTGGACATACGGGGGAGAAATAAGGTGCCTCCGGTTTCGTTCAGACCCAGAACGGACTTATAAATGGATTGAGTGTCTGACATTGGATTTTATTCTACGTTGATTGATTTCTATTAAATACATATCTATTGGGCGGCGGAGAATTTATTCTCTTGCTTAACGCCCTTCTCTAAGACGTGCGAGCTCAGAGGTTATATATCGATAGATATCAGTCGCATGGCATGAATTGCCTGTGTGGCATGCTGAAATGCCGTGATTAAGGCTTTTGTTGAAAAGCAGAGTCTTGTGGTTGATGATCAAAGCACGGCTTTAATACAGCGTAGCTTTGTGTATGGCGTTAATTCGCAAGCCTCACACCTCGGTATCAGTCAAAAAAGGGATCGTGACTGCAGGGAGTGCACGACGTTTCTTTCTAGCTATGGGTGGTGTCAGTGTTTTACTCGCCCTAACATCGTTGTAATTTTTTCTATGTGGTTGTTGGATTGCGAGGCGCCTCAGATATATCAGTCTCTTCGGAGCCGATGGATATAGGTCCGATAGGACCGAGAAACGTGTGTTCAGGAATAACCAATCCTCAAACGTAAGAGAGGACCGACCTTGAAGATCCAGGGGTCTTCTGCGGGAGATCCTGAGGCATTTGCTAGAGTGTCTCGAATCGGTGAGGAGCCATCCCTGGCCTCGACTCATGACGAAACTCCAATTTCCAATACGTGACATTTCAGTTTTGATTTTAGAGCCTAGTATTGGCGACATGATAGATGGTACCCATGCCGCCTATGATTGATACGTTTATATTTGAAGTTGTTTTCATACACTTTACACTATAATAGTATCAAAATAATTTGTTTTAAACGTACCAAGCATGTTTGGCTATTATAAGGGAAAACCCTATCCTCCGGCTTGCGTTGAATTGTGTGATGGGACCTGGGTCTCATAATAGCTTCATTTTTTCATAAAGCATTACGTTGTTTATTCTATGCACTTGTATTCTTGGGAGGAAACCTGTTCCGTGTCATACGGCGTGGTCCCTTGAATTACTCTCTTTTAAAGTAAAGTTTTAAATAACTGTTTTAGTTCTCATGCCAATCACATGATTGATCTTGAGTTTATTGTTTTAACCTAAACTCTGGATGCCTCCTATTTTCCACACGGGCAGCTAGTAGTTTTGGTTTTGCAAATTTATATTCACAGGATACTGGTTTACAGCTTGAACAATATTCCGAAAGCTCTATATCTGTATATCTCCTTCGGTTGTGTTTTGTATTATTTTTCCGTTGTAGTAATGTATTTAAATCTATGATATTTTCTGATGTATAATATTTATTCATACTCTGTATATTCTTGTATTCTGATGAAATTGTTGTAATAAGCAATGAAATATTCTTTTGTTTGTGTCCCGATGTGGCTTGTTCTCAACTCAATCCGTGCTTTCCTTCACGGGGAAGTTGGGTCATTTCAATTATTTATACCTGTTATTTGTTTTGTTTTGCTGCTATCGCTCATACCAGACTTTTGTCTGATCTAGAGTTTTATACTCTTCTTATTACTCTGAGTGCTCCTAAACGAGTAGACTAGAGACAGGTTAGGTGGTATGCACGAGTAGTTGTCCGGAGACGAGCAGGAGGCTTCCACGTACTATTTACATATATTCTCCCTGTGTTGTTGTTGGTTGCTACTATGGGCATTAGTAGTGTACCTTTTATATTTTTGCCTTAGAGACAATATTTTGTTGTTGTAATAATGATCGTTTGGATCATAAGTTGTATTTTGGATTCCACTGTTATGAGGGTTTAGTTTTCAGCTTATGCCATGTCTCGTCTGTTTTATGTCAAGTATGTTATTATTATATTTTATTCCATGCGCTGTGAGATATTCTGCAGGTTCTTTGATGATTCATAGTTTCAAACCCTTTTCCTTTGATGACCGTCCCATGCTAGTCAGGCATTAGCACATCGCATTTCGGAGAAATATCGGTTGGTGCGGGGCAGGCCATCAAACTTGGTATCAGAGCCTAGGTTGCGTAGTTAACCTAGGGGAAGACATCACGGAGAGATAGTATACGTATATGAGAGCCGTATTTGTGATATTTTGGTTTTCAAAAACTATATATAAAAACTATTAGTATGTCTAAGGATGAAGTCGCACTGCACTAGCACCATTAAAAAGATGGTTAATCGTTTTCTCTTTACAGACTGAATGATGAGACGATATACGGGGAGTACGGGTTCAGGGGCTAATAATGGGAATGTCCCTGATATGAGGACGATGTTTACTACCTTCATGCGGGACATGCATAGGGATGTTCAAGGAGCAGTTCTTAATGCTGCTAATGGCGGTGGTACGGTAGCGCAGGCGCCTAGGGCCGATTTAGTCAAGCTCTGCAAAGATTATACTAATCTAGGTGGAAAGTCGTTCCATGGAACGGAATCGGCTATGGTGGTTCAAGATTGGCTTGACAGTTGTGAGCGCATCTTCGAGGATTTGGGAATCGATGATGCAATAAAAAGAAAGTTAACATCGCGTCAACTTCGAGGACGGGCTATGAAATGGTGGAATGCTATTAAAGCAGCTACTCCCGAGGATCAAGTTACTTGAAATCAGTTTAAGACTCGCTTCAGTGATAAGTTTATCCCAACTGCTCAGAAATCAGAATTATTTAGGAAATTTTTGGAGCTTAAGCAGAAGGGTAGGGCAGTCTCGGAATATATTGTTGAATCTGATGCTTTATCGAAGTATGGATTATATCTTATTAGTACTGCCGAGAAGAAGAACGAGAAGTTCATAACCGACTTAGATGAGTACTTGGGGGAAAGCCTTATAAACCACATCGATAAGACCTTCGAATCTGTAGTAGGAAAGGCATTGAGGTCAAAGAGCCTTTACCCTAAGTCGAAGACCGAGGTTGCTATTGCATCTACTAGAGGGTCAAAACCGCAAGCAAGCAGTGGAGGCAAGAACAATTCGCAAAATAAGATGAAACGGAACCAAGCTAAGGATGGTCAGAAGAAGAATAAGAAAGATGTTGGGTGCTATAGCTGTGGCAAGAAGGACCACTACACCAAAGATTGTCGAGCAAAGCCAATGGACAGGAAGTGCTTCAATTGCGGCCAAGTGGGACATCACAAGGATAAATGTCCACAGTCTCCTAAAGAGAAGCAGATTGTGAAAGCATATGCTATCAATGTTGTTCATTCTTCGTCGAATGCCCCAACTACGTCGCGGAAGGAAAAGGGCGTCGTTATTCAAGGTATGCTTTCTATTTATGATGTTCTTGTTCGAGTGTTGTTTGATACCGGGGCCTTCCATTCCTTCGTATCTAGTGACCTGGTAGATAGGTTGGGATTGGAACCTAAGATTGTCAATAGACCTTTAGTTGTGACGAACCCGATCGGTGGTTCGACTAACCTTTGCATGATTTTTCGTAATTTGGTCTTATCGAGCCATGGATGTATGTTTGCTTGTAATTGCTTTGTTTTGGACTTTATTGGGTTTAGCATTATTCTGGGAGTTGATTGGCTCCAAAGATATGGGGTGGTGGTAGACTGTGAGGGGTCTTTAGTGACCGTTAGAGCGAATGATGGGCGAAGGGTACTGTTTGGTGGCCTACCTAGTGATGGGATGATGGCTAGCTTTTTAAATTCCCTCGACATCCCGCATGATGAGTTGTAAGATGTGCCTATTGGTGACGAGTATCCGGACATCTTTGAGGAAGTGACTGAACTTCCACCACATCGAGAGATCTAGTTTCGGATAGATTTAGTGAAAGATGCCAGACCTATAGTGATTCCTCTTCGTTGTATGGAGCCAAGGGATTTATCCGAAGGAGTGTTTCTGAGTGGGGAGAACCAGTTGTATTTGCTACAACGGCCAATGGTTCCCTTCGCTTATGAGTAGACTACCATGAGCCGAACAAGGTGACAAGGAAGAATAAGTATCCTCTTCCACGGATAGATGATTTGTTTGATCAACTAAATGGAGCAAGAGTGTTTTCCTAGTTGGATTTAATGCAGGTTTTCATCGGCTCCGAGTAGCAGTTGAAGTATACCTAAAATGGCGTTTCGAGCGCCGTCTGGATTCTATGAGTGGTTGGTCATGCCATTTGGGTTGACCAATGCACCCGCATATTTTGTGGATCTTATGAATAGAGTTTTCAGATATCAATTAAATAAGTTTGTTCTTGTGTTCGTGGACGATAACTTAGTTTACTCGAGGGCAGAGAAAGGACACAAGGAACATTTGAGGACAGTGATGGAGGTGTTGAGGAGACACCAGTTAAAAGCAAAATTTTCTAAGTGTCACTTCTAGAGGAGGGAAGTGAGATCCTTAGGCCATGTTGTCTCAGAGAATGGTATTGTCGTGGATCCTGCGAAGGTGGCCACGGTACAAGATTGGTCTACGCCCAAAAATGCAACGGACGTTAGAAGTTTCTTAGGGTTGGCTGGATACTATCATAAGTTTATCCAAGACTTCTCCAAGATAGCAGCACCGTTAACTCAGTTGGCCAAAAAGAATCAAGCTTTTGTTTAGGATGAAAGGTGTGAGAATGCATTTAAGAGCCTAAAGGAAAAGTTAACGTGCGCACCTGTGTTAGTTATTCCTAAAGGGAATGAAGAAATGACAATATACATGGATGTCTGTGGTGCTGGACTAGGTGTTGTACAGCTGCAAGGAGGTAGGGTTGTAGCTTATGTTAGTCGGCAACTGAAACCGCATGAGAAAAGATATCCTACCCATGATTTGGAATTGGAAGCAATCGTGTTCGCGTTAAAGATGTAGAGACACTATCTCTTAGGAGAAATATTCGATTTGTTTACCGATCATAAGTCATTAAAGTATCTTTTCTCTCAAAGGGATTTAAATCTTCGTCAGCAGAGATGGTTAGAGTTCTCGGCTTCATATGATTTCAATATCGCATATACACCCGGGAAGGAAAATGCGGTAGTTAATGCATTGAGTAGGAGACATGCCAATTTGGGAGCTATGTTTCTGGAATGGAAGCAACTGGAGTATATCGCAGGATATGATTTCAGACGTAAGGGTGGATTAGATCCAGAGATGTTAGAGAGTTATACGATCAGATCGACTCTAATTGAGACGATTGGTTCCAGTTAGAGGGACGATCCAAACCTATTGGAAATCATCTCCAAGATAGAGATGGGTATCAATGGTGAGGAGATGAACAAGTATGGACTTGATCGAGAAGGATGGCTTCGAAAGAATGGTAGACTAGTTGTACCCAATGTTAATGGATTGAAAGATGAAGTGCTTAGAGAGTGTCATCACTCGAGACTGACTATACATCCCGGTGGTAAGAAAATGTACCGAGACATGAAGCAGACCTACTATTGGGAAGGGATGAAGAAAGACGTTGGGAAGTTAATATCCAAGTGCATGAATTGTCATCTAGTTAAAGCCGAGCAAAAGAAGCCTAGTGGTTTGTTACAATAGCTGGAAATTCCCGAATGGAAATGGGAACAAGTCTCAATAGATTTCATTGATGGGTTACCAAGGACTAGATCTGGTCATGATAGTATTTAGGTGATTGTGGATCGATTGACCAAAGGTGCAAGGTTTATACCGGTCAACGAATAGAACAGCAACTAAGTTAGAAGAAATGTATATGAAATGCTTAGTGAGATTTCATGGGGTACCTGAAGGTATTGTGAGTGACCGAGATCCATTATTTACTGGTGGGTTTTGGAAGAGCTTACAAGAGGCTTTAGAATCAAAATTACGTCTCAGTACAACGTACCATCCCCAAACCGATGGTCAAACAGAGAGGGTGAATCATTTATTAGAGGATCTCTTGAGAGCTTGTATATTGGATTTTGGAGGGTCATAGGATGACAATTTGCATCTGGTTGAGCTCGCATATAATAATAATTATTAGTCCAGTATTGGTATGGCTCCATTTGAAGTTTTGTACGGAAGACTGTGCAACTCACTTTTATGTTGGTTAGAAACCGGTGAGAAATTTATGCTTGGGCCGGATGTAATAAGAGAAACTTCAGATAAGATCAAGGTTATTCAATAGCGAATGAAGGTTGGCCAAGATAGATAGAAGAGTTATGCTGATAAAAGACGAAGCGAATTGAAATTCTCCGTTGGCGACTTGGTATTCGTCAAAATTTCTCCGTTATAGAGTGTGATTCGATTTGGTAGGAGAGGTAAATTAGCACCAATGTTAGTTGGTCCATTTCCAGTTCTCGAACAAGTTGGGAATTTAGCGTATAAAGTTGGATTACTAGACAAGATGGCGGCAGTGCACAACGTATTTCATGTTTCCCAGTTAAGAAAGTTCGTGCACAATTCTGATATGACTATTTCACCAGATCAGTTGGATGATATAGAAATGAAATGTAAGGCAGTTGGGAGCCACAGAACGATTTGTATTATCGGACATGATACGAAGCAACTTCGAAGGAAGACGGTAAAAGTGGTTAAGGTCCAGTGGGATAATAATGAGAATGGCTGTACTTGGGAAACTGAGGAGAGCATAAGGAAAACATATCTAGAGCTCTTTGCCTGGTCAGATTTTAATCGCGATATAGTTATCCCCTTGTTAGTAAACTACATGCTAGGATAGGCTTGTGATGTTATTATGTACGTTTGATTGTTTGTAAATGGTTGATAGACTTGTGGGTCACCATTTTATGTTTTGGTTAAGGAATTTCGGGGGTGAAATTTCTTACGGAGGGGGAGTGTAACAACCCGCATCGGAGGATCGTAGAATATTTATTTCATTCACATACGAAGTCATATGGTCGTGTAACTTTGGGAAATGACTATTGGGGTCATTTCCTATGTTCGCGATTTTTGCCGATATTTAAATGATTATTTTTCCCTTAGCTAATCTTGTTTCGCTTATAACTTTTTGTTGGTAAGGAGTTTTGACCTGAAACCACTTCCATCAAATTTGAATGATGGTTTACCTTTCCTTAGAGTGGTCACATTTTTCAAAAGGACTTATCGTTTGGGAGATATGGCTGAAATAAGGTTTGGAAGATGAAAAACAAATTAACCGGGCTTAATTAGCTGGATTAGTGGGCAGGCCCATAACTCATTTCAGGATTAGGGTTATCGGAGGGATGAAAGGGTTTGGGGAAACATTTAATTTCATCTTTCTAGCCACCACAAACATTCCTCTAACCCTAGTAATGGCCTCCACCTTCTAAATTCATCCCTAATCACATATTAAGCAAAATCTACATAAAATCAAGGCAAATTAACATCAAATTGGAGGTAGAGATGATGTAGTGCATTGGGATTCGAACCAAATCAGAGATATTTTCTGATCTGAGATTTGTTTGTGGCTAAGGTGAGTGATTTACACTTTTATTAACTAATTACGGCTAATTTGGGGTGATTAGTGATAATTAGCGAAATTATACATTATATTTTGAAAAATATGTAGAAATTCTTAAATATTATTTTATGCCTATGGTAGAAATTTGATTATTTTTTTTTTGAATTAATTTGTTAATCCTATTGCGAGATATAGTCAAACATGATTAAGGGAAAAACATGGGTTTTGGGTATGTTTGATCCATATTAACATGTTACATTGTTATTTTGGTGTTTTAGGTTGATTATACATGTTGCTATTACTGTTTGGTATGACTTGTGATTGCATTGAAAAGTTAGGATGGTCAAAAACGCCATCGTATGGCGTAAATAGCTCACTGGAAAAGTTGCATGAAATTGGTCAGACCCCGTTCGTGAAGCACCTACGCGACCCGACCCGGTGCTCTAAGGAGGCACCACGAGCAGGACCTATGAACAGCTCGTGCTATATCTCCACGAGCCACCCGCTCGTGCTCCATGCATCCCGACCCAGAATTTGAGACACGAATCGATCCACTTGCATCACCATAAGCCGAGATGGAGACCGCGAGCCGACCGCTTGGAGGTTTGACCACGAGTCAATCCTCAAGAAACGAATTTGGGGTCACGAATCGCGAACCGAACTGGAGCATCACGAGCCGGAGCCATTTCAAGAACCACGAGCCGCACTTCGAGGGTCACGAGCCGAACCAAGAAGATACCACGAGTCGTTTTGAAGGTCATGAACCCAAGAGTCACGAACCGGGATGATGACTAAAACCTGAGATGCAAAGGTAGTCCGAATAAGAAGTTAGAACTCAAGATCCAAATGGGAACCAATGAGTTAACTTCATGATTGGAATTTGCTGCAGGACGTATGCAAAGGGGTTATCGATATCTATAACTTTGGTTCACCACTGAGAGACGGATTAGTGGCTATGGATCAGCGCAATGGGGTCATTAAGACTTCAAAGGGAAAAGTGATCGTAGCATGGCCATGATCAGTGTAATGGAAGCATTAGGACTCCCAAGGGAAAAGTGATCGTAGCAAAGGATTAGTGGCTAGACCAGCGCAATGGGGTCATTAAGGCTCCTAAGAGCAAGTGGTCGTAGAAAAGGATTTGGTGATCAAAGTGGTGGATATCGTATACCTTACGCACTGAGTGAGAGATGTGAGGATGATTGCTATGTCTAATGTTTGCAATCACCATGATATGCACACTCCCATTTTCACACCATATATTAGTGTTATCTTAGAGTATTGTACATCTTATTGTGCTAACTCTTTGGTTGCAGGTCCAAGTTCGGGTATGATTATTTATACCTGTTATTTGTTCTGTTTTGCTGCTATCGCTCATACCAGACTTTTGACTGAACTCTGACCCAGAGTTTTATGTCTCTTCTTATTACTCTGGGTGCTCCTAAACGAGCAGACTAGAGACAGGTTAGGTGGTATGAATGAATAGCTGTCCGAAGACGAGCAGGAGGCTTCCACATACTATTTACATATATTCCTATGTGTTGTTGTTGGTCACTGCTTTGGGCATTAGTAGTGTACCTTTTCTATTTTTACTTTAGAGATAGTACTTTGATGTTGTAATAATGATGTTTTAGATCATAAGCTATATTTTGGATTCCGCTGCTATGATGGTTTAGTTTTCAACTTATGTATTGTCTCGCCTGTTTTATGTCAAGTATGTTATTATTATATTTTGTTCCATGCGCTGAGAGATATTCTACAGTTTCTTTGATGATTCATAGTTTCAAACCCTTTTCCTTTGATGACCGTCCCGTGCTAGTTGGGAATTGGCACAGCGCATTTCGGAGAAATGTCGGCTGGTACGGGGTGGGTCGTCACACAGGTGGTCCAAAGACTACAAAGAAATTCGATTAAGCATTTCGTCCAAAGACGAGGTGGCTCCACACCGCTCGTAGTGTTTCTTCTGACGAGGTGACTATACACCACTCATAGTATTCTGTTCGACGAGGTGACTATACACCACTCGTAGTATTCCGTCCAAAGACGAAGTGACTATAAACCACTCATAGTATTCCATCCGACAAGGTGACTATACGCCCCTCATAGTATTCCATCAAAAGAGGTGACTACATACCATTCAAGATGACCCGAAGGTCAGAATGATATGAAGATAAAATATAGTGCAACTACACCGAGCTAGTAACTATAAGAGTTTAGGTATATGTCCCATAACCACTAGCTCTACTCGAATATTTACGAACAAGTTGTATATTCCACTAAACATGTGAAAATGGAATGCAAATTTCAACTGACTAAGTCCAGAAATTAACTGGCAAAGTAAACGCAAGTGTGTCAACCTACTCGTTTTTACCAAGACGTTTAATTAAATTCCTTATCCAATCGAAAAAGACAAAAGTACTTGTTTGAAACAAGTAATACTCAAAATCAAAAGAGAATAAAAAAAATTATTACCCAAAGAAAACTAAAGTCATCTAGATAGAAAAAATAAATGGATAACGAAAACTTAAGGTAGCATGTTAAAATTTTCACAAAACAAAAGTTTAGAAGATTTACATACTTAGATATAAAACAAGCGCCTTCGAATTCCTGAGGACATAGTGTCCCCAAGTTCCTTGGATGCAAAGAAGGTGATTATTATAATTCAAAAGAACTCAAATGAGATGATCATGGTAATCATCATCACAAAATAAAAGGATGGTACCCTTATATGCACTAATTTTCCTACTAAAATAAGATATCTCAAACTTCATAGTTAAAAATTCATACTATGAAAGATATAAGGCGTATATACAATGGTCATACATATCCCATTCTCGAATCATTATCGTATTAAAAATCCATACGGTTGCAAATTAACAATGAATACTAATGATTTGCCTCGCTATTTGTTTATATAAAGTTGTTAATGCTAAGATTCAATGGCGATGTGTCATTAATATTTAATTAATATAAGGGTTGTGTCGGAATCATCTCATTGAAGTGTTTAGAAACTCCTATCGATATCGTGGCGTCCCACTTCTCAATAAGAACTTCTAACATACTCAATGGGAAACTCAGTACGATTAAACAAATTACGTCCAAATAAGTGTGCAAATTTATAAATAAATAATCAGAGGTGCAACCATTTATTTATGAACCAAATTTTTAATCATAAATAAATAAATGAAACATTTCATAGTGCTTAGAGGAAATAATTTATGTTTTTGCTTCTCAAAGCTAATCTCAAACGGATTAGTATTTTACTTAGCCAAAATTATTTTATTAAATAATTTGTAAATCTTCAAAACTAGGTCCCAAAAGTTATTTCAACCCAAAAATAGAAAACAATTTCTAAATTTCAACTAAAGCAAAGAGACGAGACTCTAGGTTTGTCTAGGCCAAGATTTCACAAAGATGAAGTCAAATAAATTTGATTGGTCAAACAAGGATCAAGATATAAGATAGGATATGACGCATCATAAGACTCGATTTAAATCCTAAAAAAGATTTCCTAACAAACCTAGGACAATGATCCTTGCCATAATATCTTATATTGTTCTGAACTTAGCTCTAATACCAAGTGTAACGCCCCACCTCTATACTCTTGTTACTAACCTGAATAATAAGGCTGTTGAGGAGCGACCATATGTATATTAGCTTTGAACGAGTGTTAAATATGTCGGATAATACGGTCTAACTTTTTAAATCGCACGAGGAAATCCGACACATCTAAATCAAATCCAAATCTACTACACAGTAGCTATATATAATTTGGAAAGTAATATAAAATACATAACAATAAAATCAGAGTTAGACACGGATATCCATATCACTAAGGCGGAAAACAGATATAAATAACAACACATGAGTATGAATACAAAGATAGTGGTCATAGTTGATCCACAATACAACAAAAGTATAGGTACAAGTTCTAGCCAAATGAATATGCATACGTGAAATCTAAGTTACATGTATTATCAAGAACTACAACTCTAATGTAGATAGCAAAAAGCCAAAAGGCGGTCCCCGCTAGAAGTCTAATATAATCACCTATAATACTCGGTCTGACCCGAGTATTATTTATGAGAGTAAACAATAAACAGATCAGTCTAGTTGTAATCATCATAATAAACTAAGATAGAAATAGAGGTATAAATATATAATAACATAGATGCAATAACAATAAATGATCACTAATAAATGTGAAGTCTCGGAAATGTCCATAAAATATGTCAAAGAAAATTCGGCACTATATAAGGAATATCTCAATAACAAAGAAACTAAGATTGATGGATTAATATCAATACGAGAATTTACAGCACATATGTCAACGAAATTAAGATTGATAAATTAATATCGATACGAGAATTGATAGCACATATGTCAATTAAAAATAAGATTCAAGAAATCAATAAATTAAAAATCTAGAATATCCCAAAGAATGGGAACAACAAATGAATATTCATGAGAAATGATGCCTCTCATCAAGTCTACATGAAAATACGAAATATTATATCATGTATCTCGCTGATACGAAATGATCCGAAGATCATCGATATAATCAAATGAACCGAAGTTCCTCGCAAATTCGAAGATCGCCCGGAACCGAAGTTCCCAAGATGTGATGATCCGAGGATCACCAGAGTGACCCAAAGGTCGAATTGATCCGAAGATCCTTAACGATCATAATTGATCATTTATAGTGTAAACTACGCCAAGCTAGTAAATATAAGAGTAGAGCTACTTGTCCCATAACCACTTGCTCTACTCGAATATTTACGAACAACTTGTATATTCCACTGGAGATATAAAACAATCATTGTCGCAGTGTTCATTTGAATGAGTCCAAAAATTAACCGTCAAGGCAAACACAAGGCGTCATAGTCCTTGTCTTTACTAAGGCGTTTAATTAGATTTCTCATACGAACGAGAAAAAGGTTTATGAAATCATATACTAGTAGATAGTAAAAGAACTTGGAAAATAACTTCATATAATGAAGTAGAATTTGGAACCATTTAGTAAAAGATTGGAATCTACTAATAAATTTTGAAACCCCTTTTTATATAGTTTCGAAGTGGCAAATCTCGTGTGACAGCGATCGAAATAACTATCAAACGAAGAATTCACATTTAATAACGTAAATTAGATCTCACGAGTATCAATTATAATCTTCATTCACCACGAATAAATCAAAACTTCGTGAAATCAAAATGTAGAAACATGTGAACCAAAGAAACAGGAAAGTCACAAAAAAAGTCGAAATGGGCTGAAATTCAGCCGGGAATGAGCTCAAGTGTCCCTAAAGTGTTGACTGTGGGTTCCACTGGTCAAGAGCAAGAATATAGGATCAGAAGTCTGATCACCCAAGGACAGAGTCTGTGTTGCAGAAAAAAATTCCCGAGAGCCTGAACAAATGTCTGTTGCTTCGGTTCAGACGTCTGAAATGAAGCAAATAATTACTTTTTCTAGAGAGCTTTGACAGACATCTGTTGCGTCGACTCAGACGTCTGACTGAAGCAATTTATTATTTCCCAAGATCTGACATACGCCTGTTGCGTCAGTTCAGATGTCTGAGCTGAAGCAAATAATTATTTCTTTCCAGAGAGCTTTGACAGACGTCTGTTGCGTCAGTTTAGACGTTTGACTGAAGCAATATGCAATATTTTGCCTAGGAAATGATTTGAAATCGGTTCTCGGACGATCTGGAATCAATGGTGATGGCTTATAACATTTTCTAAATGAAAATGAAGCCTCTTTAGCTCACCGAAACTGCTCAAGAACACATGCACAAACATATATACGTAAGATTGCAATGATTTTGGTTATAAGCTCAAAACCGACTAAATTCTCTAACCAAATCAATCAGATGTGATATAAGAGAATTGTGAAGTCTTAGAACTTGCCGGTGCGACAACGGAGCTTCACAATATCGCCAAAACAACTTATAGCATATGCAATCGATTGTATGTACAATCTAACTGGAAAATTCCAATTTAACGAACTAATTCATATGCATATGAAAACCCAAATGAACACTGAATTTCACTTTTACAAGCTTATAGCTTGTGGCATAAATGTGAGTTCATGAAGAACTCACGTAGGGCTAGGGATAATGAAGAACAAGCTTCTAGAACTCTTTAGCAAACAATAACTCCTCCAAACCTCTTTAAAATCACCTCATGCAAGAACATAAAGCATTTATCAAAACTAGGGTTATTTAAAATTCAAAATTTGCATGATAGAGAGGTAGAGAATGATTGTAGAGAGCTTACATGAGTCTCTAAATTGATATAGCACTTGACTTGGGCTTGGATCTGCAAAACCTAGCTTTAGGAATTTGAATTTCCTTTTCCATTCACCATTTTGATGAAGAGATGGACTTAGGAAATAAAAGAGAGTGAATGAGAGGAAAGGGATGGGCTTGGGTTGTTTTAAGGAAGTGGGTTAACCTATCGAACCCAACCCTAACCAAGGTGCCCAATTTTCATAAACTTGAAATATATCGAAGTTTATAGTCAAAATGGTTATAAACGATGATTCGGACTCAATGTAAGTGATTTTGAGTCCAAATTCTTCTATATGCATAAATGTGACTTTTTGGACCTGTACATGATTAACGATTAACGACATTATATTTAAATAAAACATTTAAATATATTGTCGTTAAATATGCAGGTTGTTACATTATATCTCGAAATTTGGTAAATGTGTGGTATTATAATGTACAGAATTGTCCTTCTATATTTTATTCTTAGTTTAGGCACTTGTCATGCTTCTCCTTCTGCCTCGTTCTTTGTTTCTTTCCTAAATCCAAAAAATTTTGTTCACCTCCTATGGTCGCGCTGATTCTGTTATTTCGTGCCTTCTCCTCCTCTTCTTCCATGCTTTCACCTCATTGCTTCCATTCTCCTCCATTCAGTCCCGATCTGGGCTACACATTAGGATTTGCGGTTGGTATCAAGATCTAGGGATTCTGATTTTCGCTGCCAATTCAATTCAGTTTAGGCATATTCGAATTCTATCATTATTATTTACTTTATATGCGCAACTTCGTGTGTATTACATTCGGTTCTGATTTCGATTTGAACATTTTTTTCATTATAACATTTTATTTTTCCAAATTTTGCACAGTTTATCGTTTCAAAGAAGTTGGGACTATGATTAGTCTCTTGGACATGTTTAGAATCCAAAATACATGATTTAAAACCACTTTTTTGCTTTGTAATGATTATTATTATTTTTCTATGTTGATTGTATGATTATTGAAACCTATTTCATTTGAGTCTTGTGATTAAAAATTGAATACATGATAAATGTCTAAATTATGAATAATAATTGTTAATATAAATCATAGCATTAAGGTTGTTTATTCTTTTAACTTATTCCAGCTATAAACAAAATTGGAAGCGGTTATCTTAAAATATTAAGAGGTTCCTTTGAAATTGAATACAAGTTTATTAGAAACAAATGAACTTTAAATGTTTAGGTAGAAAAAATATTCTGATTGAATTAAAATTTTGATCCCGTATATTTGATGTATTCAGAAGACAAAAAATGAGATCAATAGTTGATCTGAATAATATTTTCAAATTGAATTATGACTGGCTTCCCATCTTAATTACAAATTTTATTGAGATAAAATTGAATTTGAATTGTTTATAGTAAACAAATCAGGAAACTAATGACAAGGACAATCTGCCTTAATAATTTATCCACAAGGACATGTGCTTAAAATTTTATCCAAAAGGACATAACCCTAAAAAAATCAGTCGCTCATTCCTCTCTTTCGATTTCGTACAACGAAATCAGCAAATCAAAATTAACGACATCATCTCAACTGGAAATCGAATGAAAACAAATCTGCAGCGTCTCCTACAGTCGAACGTTGAAAATCAATCGAAACAAATCCGCAACGTCTCCTACAGTCGAACGTTGAAAATCAATCGAAACAGCAAAATTCGACATGAAATCAATCCGCAGCGTCTCCTACAATTGAACGTCGAAAATCAATCGAAATAAATCCACAGCGTCTCCTATAGTAGAACGTCGAAAACAAATCCGTAGCGTCTCCTATAGTCGAACGTCGAAAATCAATCGAAACAAATCCATAGCATCTCCTACAGTTGAATGTCGAAAATCAATCGAAACAGCAAAATTCAGCATGAAATCAATCAGCAGCGTCTCCTACAGTCGAACGTCGAAAAACAATCGAAACAAATCCACAGCGTCTCCTACAGTCGAACATCGAAAAACAATCAATCAAAACAGCAAAATTCGGCATGAAATCAATTGAAACAAATCTGCAGCGTCTCCTGCAGTCGAACGTCGAAAATCAATCGAAACAAATCTGCAACGTCTCCTATAGTCTAACGTCGAAAATCAATCGAAACAGCAAAATTCGACATGAAATCGATCTCAAAAATCAACCTTGACTGAATTTCTTGTTGTTGCTGTAATCATTATAATTTAATGTTCATTTCAACCGATTAGGTTTTTTATTTTGTAAGGTGATTCATGGTTTTTTTTTGTTCTCTAATTTTAATGATCGGCTAATCAGCAGTTGGGTATCAGTTTTATATTTTTTTAGGTATCATTTTTGTTTATTTAACACTTTTTTATATTCGTTTGTTGAGTTTTTAATGTTGTATTTATTTTGTAGTTGTATTGTAGCATTATCTATGTATTACAGTCGAACTTATTTCATTATAATCAACCAAACTGTGATGTAACATTTTTTGCATTAGTTTTAGTTTTAAAATAGTTCAGCAGTTTTTAGGTATCAGTTTGCTATTTTTTTAGGTATCAGTTTTCTTGTATTAATAGTGTTATGTTGTTTTGTTTATAGTTTGCTGTTATTCTACTTTTGTTCTTGTACTGCTGCATCAGTTTTGCTACTCAGATGAATTTAGTTCGTTTTAAACAATCAAATTGTGATTCAAACATTTTCTGTATTACTTTTGTCATTAAATATTATAGCAGTTTTTAGGTATCGGTTTTACAATTTTTTAGGTATCAGTTTCATGGCTGAGTGTATGAGAATTATGGCAAGTAGGTAGATTTGTGTTGTTTGCTTTGGTAGTTGACTTTTTTTGATACACAACGTTAATTCTAACCGATACTCACTGATAAAAAACACCCACCTACTCAATTCAAATCTAACAAAAATAATATCTATTCTCAATAATACCTTATGATTAAAAAAAAAAATAGCAGTCAATTTAATTCAATTATCACAAAAATGAGATTATTCTCAGTAATACACAATACTACCCACTTGTATCATATGATACCTATAATGATACATAATTGATTTAATAGGATACATTGTTTTCCTACACAATCTAAGTACATAGAACACTGTTCCTCATTATAAGCATGCATTCATGCACTTACTTTTACTTGTACTCAAACCAGTCTTGAATTCAAGTAAATTCCAGCAGCATGCAGTATATGCAAGTATTTCATACACAATCAAAACTTATACCAACATAATACTGTAAATTCAATTAGAAAATATAAAACTGATACCTTAAAAAATATAAAGCTGATACCTAAAAACTGCTATGATGTAAATTCAATAAGAAAATATAAATCTGATACCTAAAAAATATAAAACTGATACCTAGAAACTGCTATGATGTAAATTCAACTAGAAAATATAAAACTGATACCTAAAAAAATAAAAAACTGATACCTAAATATTGCTATGATGTAAATTCAACTAGAAAATATAAAACTGATACAAAAAAAAAAAAAATTGATACCTAAAAATTGCTGTGATTTAAATTCGACTAGAAAATATAAAACTGATACCTAAACAAATATAGAACTGATACCTAAGAACTGCTATGATATTTTAAAGAAAAACTAATATAAAAAATTTTACATCCCACTTTGATTGATTAAAATGACATAATTTCAATTGAGTTGCAAATCTAATGCAACAGTACAAGTACAAAACTGATATAGCACCAAAATTATAAAGACAAAAGCATAACATTGTTAATTCAGGAAAACTGACACTTTAAAAAATAGTAAACTGATGCCTAAAAACTATTGCAAAATTCACAATCACAAAAAGTATTTTCTGTCACTCAACATTATCGTTATCTCTCTAGTTCAATTTTCTACGACAAATTCACAAAATCAAAAATCACGAAATCATCTTTACTGTCTATTGAATCAAAATCCACGGCACCTTCATGGATCGATGAAGCCGATTGAAACAATAAAATTAGACAAATCGAATAAATAGAGGAGCTCGAACAATTCTGAAGATGATCGAACGAGGGAGATGTTTGAAGATCAAATCATGGAGAGAAAAAACTGTGCTGGAGAAAAATTGAACGAGAAAAAAAATCAAGCGAGATAGGAGCGACGAAGAAGAAACAGGCACATGATTCAGGGAGTTAAAATATAATTAGGGTATTGTCCTTTTGGTTAAATTTTTAATGGGTTATCCTTATGAATAAAAAATCCCTTAATTTTGTCCTTGTCGCTAATTGTCCCTAAACAAATACCGGCCTATTAGACACCGAGTTCTGATTGCATTTTTTTAATAATTTTCTGGTATGGAGAGAATCCTTTGATGGGGTCTTTGGGGTCCTTAAAAGGAAGTTGATTGTTTGAGCAGATCTTCATTGATTGAATAATATTCTTTTGATTCTTACATGTGTACAGCTTGAAATTAATTTTTGTATCTTTTGACCTCATTTTCAGTAAGTTTACAAACATTATATTATTGATTATAGCATGACTTAAAGAACATCTGAGAAAAAATTAGCACGATCAAATAAAATCATGAAAATCATAGTATTAAATGTTAGGATGAAACAAATAGGATAATGGTAGTGATTATTAGCTGAAGCTAGATTGACATTTATGAAACTAACTGAGAACTAACACATACATATTTCAACTTCTACCTACTTTTTTTGCTGTTAATTCAAACTAATTCAATGGTTTGAGTAAAAATGTGAAGGAAAGGAAGAGTTTGAACCATGGATACAATTAAAATCACATAACTGTTTTTCTGGACCATTATTAATTTTTTTTTTTTTGGCAAAATACCTATTTTTGTGTTGTATTTACTCCTAAACTTTCAATTAAACCAATTGGTAGTTTTTCCACATAAGCTAGATTTCACGTTTTAGCAATTTGCACTGGAGTGCCATTTTTATCTCACTGCCATTTTCTGGTGTAGTGTGATAGCGAGGCAATGTCGTACCTATATCGACTTTGCAGCTAAGTTATGAGATAACTCATTGTAAATTTGAAGGTTTAATATTATATTGGGAAAAAATCAAAGAATTGACACAAGTAAAACTGTGTTTTGGAAAAAATTAAAGGAATACTTGAGTATAAAGATTTATCTTAAAGGAATAATAATCTTAAACATAAGCTATATTTTAGAAATACTCCCATATCTGAGAAAAAAGGACGTATGCAACCATTGAGGTATCCTTATAAACTAGAAAATGGCGTAGCCATTTTGATTTTGTAATCAAATTCACATCCATTGTTCAAGTAAATAGAGCAAACTAGTAGCGAGGCAGTGTCTTTAACTAATGTGAGATTGGGAAGGATGACCGATTATTCTTAAATATAGGCAGTGTAAAAGATAAGATATGATATCTCGAATCTATTGTGTATATTACTAGGGATGTATGTCAAAATTTTATAAATTGTTCATTTAAAATTGTAGACTATATGATGTTAATAGAGGAAAATTTATGAAGCATTAATTAGAATTAAGAATATAATTATGTGATCATAAGGGAAATTGTGGAGGCGTAAGTTTTTTGAAAGGGGCATCTATAGCAACCTGGGTTTTTGGGTACCTGGTAAACAAATTCTGATGTGATTTATAACTTTAAAGTAGGAAAATAAGATACGAATTCAAAAGAGGATAATTATTATAATGAATTAAGAGTATAAATAGAGAAGACGTGGAGATTTACAAGTAGTGGAATTTAAATGCCATAATATGAAAACTAAATTCATTACGTATTTGTTGTGTAAACATAAATTTGAAGAAGACGAAGTTTGGAAATTTGTAATATGTGTTTAAAGATTTATCTTATCAAAACCAATAATTTGTGTAAATTATTGCTAAACAATAATTTTGGTTATTCATATGAATAATAAAAATATGAAATATTGATTGGGAAGTCAATATTTAAATGTAACACATTTTCAATATGATTATTACGTTGATTAAATAAAATAATAGTGTTTAGGGAAATTTTGTTGTTAAAAACGTAAAACGTTAAGAAACTGGAAATTGTAAGATGGGAAGTTGTATTCATAGAATAAATTTATTAAGTCACAATGTAATATTTAGTTGAACCAAGATACGGTAATTTTGTTAAAAATAACGTGTTCTATATAGAAATTAATATTAAATTTGTAAGTTTGAACAAGAAAATGTAAAATATGTGTTTTAAATAAGAAACGTTAATTTAATGTATATTTTGATGAAAAAATATGTTTAAAAGTACTTTAGAAAAAGTTTATACATATTTATTACTGTTTTGTGAATAGAAATAATGAAGAGTTGTGAATTTATGATGGAGGAGTAATCTAAAAGAATCCTAAACATGTGCTAAAATGTGTTAATAGTAGCTTGGTGACCTAATTAAGTTAATCCTATGACATATAAGCCTAGTTGGAGTTTAATTAAACCAAAATTACAGTTAATTAATAATAGAAGATAATTCTAGAAAAGGGGAAGATATGAATTCTCCTCGGAAAAAACCCATTCTTCTTTTTGGTTTACACTTTACTGAGAAAATTGAAATATCTCCTTTCTCCTCAAAATCTCCACATAAACCAAGCTTTCTCAATGAAATCATAATGAGAGACTTTCTAACCCGTATAGACTTCAACAAATCTACCTACAACAAGATATAAAATTATCAATTTTCGAGAATTTGAGAGAAATTTACTGTAAGCTCTACATGCTTTGCATGTCTGAGAAATCCACTGTTGTAGGTTCCAAAGGCCTAAAGCAAACATTTTGCCAGTGTAACACCCCACATCCATTAATGTCACTCACAAAGGGAATGTATTAACTTTCATGGAGCATTATGAGTGTATAGAACAGAACATCACAAGACAGTTATATAAAATGGTACTTTAAAATTTGAGATAACTTCATTGCAGGGAAAACTGAACATAGTTTGTTTACAACATCAAAACCCAATACTAAAGTCAAGTACACAAATATCCATCTTGGACAAATTATTATCAGAGTATATAAAAACAAAAGCATAATCCCACTCCAAATTGCCTATGAAAAAGGGATAAAGCTGAGCATTACTTTCAGCACTTCCAGCAGAAAGAAAGAAAGAAACCTGAGTCAAGCTCCACTAATCCCATCCTGAGTACCTGGGGGGAAAGGAAAGAAAAGAGGCGAAACAAAACGAGGTCAGACATAAAGTCTGGCGAGTCCAGTGACTTTAACTATATAATTAGTAAAGTAACAGGATAAGACATAAACTGGATATAAGAAATGGCTGTAACATAAATAGATATGATAAGGTGAACAAGATATAACGTTGATTACGCTTCTAATCACTATAAGATAATTCCTACACTGCACCAATGCTAATTACACCGCACCATTACTAGTCCCATACTGGAAGTTGATACCTCTTACTAATCATTATAATGGTAGTTTCGTGTACTTCTAGCTGCTATCATAGGTGCCCTCTGCTCCTACCTCCACTAGTTGTACCCACTACCCTCCCCATTCTAATTACAAGATTTATTCATGGCATGGTAGTTGTACCCCTAGCTGTTGTCATAGGTGTCGTCTGCTCCTATCCCCACTAGTTGTACCCATTACCCTCCCCATTCGATCAGCTCCCAAACTCGTAGATACCCATGCGGGTCCCACAGTAGGGTGTATCACTCCCTAAAGTGGCAACCTGATACTACTAAAAATGCACGGCTTATACTTACACGATGCAACAACGTCTTACCTATCAGCCCGGACTCACGCATGCACATGACTCCATTGGACTTGCACTGCCACCGCTAACTCTTTATTGACCTCTTACAAACAAACCTAGTAAGTGTGTCCCGTCCTCGACCTAGTTCGAGCTCACATAGATACATAATGGGTCACTAGTTGAAAAGGGTCCAAACACTTGACACAAGCTTCCCTGCTAAGCTTGGTCCCCACTGGGAATTCCCACTTAACCCCTTCTTATTCCCATGTCTTCTTACATGTTTCACCTTGGTTAAGTGCTTCTAATTATATTTCACATGTCATCCATGTCACTCATGTCTTACCACATGCCTTATCTTGGTAAAATGTTCATTATTTATGTTATACATGTTACCCATGCAATACATGCTACACATGTCACCCATTCAACCCTTTATTATTCCCATGTCTTACCACAAGTATTATCTTGGTTAAGTGTTGTCTACCCGCCCAGTTGACTTAACCTCATCCTTATCAAATCAATATGTATTATTGGTTAAGCTTGCCTTAACCATATCCACTTTGTTCATGTAATATTGGTTAAGTTGTCATCTTACACAGGTTAACTTAACCCCACTCACCTAACATGTTTTAGGTATCATATTCATCTTTGATCAGCATTAATTAGTTATTAATGCACAGACCTCTCACATTAATTTGATTGCTTGTGGCTGCTGGATATACCGGGCGGTTCCGGGCAGACTTCCACCATAAGTCAGACTTAACCTCGTGTCTAAGAATCTTTTAGTTATGCCTGCGACCTCTCACATTAGACTGACTGTTTGCGGTTGCTGGTTAGGACAGTTAGTTCCTGGCATGCTTCTACCGCAAATGGAGTCTAACCTCGTGTCTCAACATGCTTATCTTAGCCAATTTATTTATTTGCAGTTCATGCCAATTTCAGGCTAATTATGTCAATTACCTAAAATCCCTCATTAAAATTATGATTATAATTTTAATCCAAATTAGGCCTATAATCTTATGTATATATGTCATGCCAAATTACGCCCAAAATACTTTGTGTTCATTGTTATTAACAATCTATGCCAAACCCCATGTATACAAATTGTACCAATTCGTGCCCAAATCAATTACATGATTACAAACCAATTTATGTCAATTACATATTATTCAATAATTTCCCCAGTCTTTTCCCACAACGTTCCCACATTATTTGTACGTATAATTCAACGTAATATGTTAGGCTCACAGTTAGCCTAATCTCATAAAAAGGAAAAGAAAAGAAGGAAAGAGAATTAAAACACCAAAACTGGCATAACACATAAAATAGATCCAATAACATATGGAATATAGACTTTGGGTATGAATAATAAAATAAATCCAATAAGCATATGGAACATAAACTGGCATAGAACAATAACATAGATCCAGTAAGCATATGGAACATAAACTGACATAGAACAATGACATAAATCTAATAAGCATATGGATCATGAACTGGCATAGCATAATAACATAGATCTAATAAGCATATATGAACTGACATAGAACAATAGATCCAATAAGCATATATGAACTAACATAATAAAATAGATCTCATAAAATAGATCTAATAAGCGTATGAACTGGCACAGATCTAATAAGCATGTGAACTGACATAATAAAATAGATCTAATAAGCATATGATCTTGGCATAGTAAAATAGATCTAAATAAGCATATGAACTAGCACAAAATAGATCTAATTAAACATATGAATTTGCATCATAAAGTAGAACTAATTAAACATATGAACTGGCATCATAAAATAGATCTAATTAAGCATATGAACTTGCATTATAAAATAGATCTAATTAAACATATGAACTTGCATCGTAAAATAGATCTAATTAAACATACGAACTTGCATCATAAAATAGATCTAATTAAACATATGATTCATCTCACAGTCATATTCATAAAATCCAATCCACAAACTTATCACAATTACTTTTAATTAATTATTTGTGAAAGCAACGTGGACTCACAGTGGGAGAAGAGAAAGTAGATCTGAATTCGGTATTCTGAATTTGATTAGCCAAACCGTTGTTGTAGAATTCTATTCTTATCTTCCAATATGAATTACTCCTATTTAGATTTGCTTTAGCGTAAAAGAAAGGCTAGTTTAAGTTGCGGCAACATCAAGGCGTATGAATTAGTGTATTATGAATTAAGTTTAGATCTATGTATGTTTATATAGTTGTAGTGAGTGAATTAGGGCCTTTATATCTGACTAAGATTCATCTAAACCATTCAGAATAAAAAGACACATCACTCAGCCAACCAGAAGAGACCATGTCAGCCCTAAAACACAAAAATAGTCATTAACCAATAAAAATGCGCCATATGTGCAACATGATGCGCAACAGCAGGGGTGTTGACACCCACATGTCATATATATATATAAATATATATATATATATATATCTTTTTAACTGTCTTTCCAATTAACTCTTTTCACACTAAACCGCTTTTTTAATTGAACTGCGTTCACACTGGGCCACTTTTTAGTGGTTCCCCTAAAACAAAAATATGGCACTGGCAGGGATTGAACTTAGAACCTCTTGCGTACAAGTCACATGTATTAACCAAATGAGCTACTAAGTCTTTCGCTAACAAGACTTAGGACAAAGCTACACGTTATTCTCTCATTACTCTTTTCATGTTTTGCTGCAATATTTAATTTAAGAGGAAGACGGGTGTGTAGCATGAAGCTACACAGCCGATTACGAGTAGATATACTAGATAATAAAATAAGATGGTTGACAGGCCCAACCAGTGGCAATAAAGTCTAGACCCAGCAGGTCAATAACAAATTACAACCATAGAGCAAAATATGTACATCAAAAGGGAGTAAACACATCATAGATAATAACATAGACAAAATAAAACATAAGTAGAATAAGCCAGCCTTTATTGATTCAGCGAGGGGGGAGCGTGCTGCTTTCTTGCGATCCAGGAGAATCTGGCCTAGGAAGGGAAAGCCTGAAGCGAGCATGTCTCGCTAATCCTGTCCATAAGTCGAAGAGATGCAGGATATGATAACAGGTACCCAAAAGAAGTTTCGGTGGTCTGCCAAAGATGATCGCATTACGTTCTAACCAAATACTCCATGAGAAAAAAGTCACAAGAGAATCCAGAAGAGGGTCAGGGGGGTTATGCTGCCAATAATCGAAAAAGGAATTGATGGAGGGGATGAAGCCGAGGATGAAGGATCTGATTGCAGCCCACACTGCGTAGGAGAAATCACATTCAAAGAAAAGGTGAGAAAGGGATTCATTTTTAAGATTACAAAGAACACAAATGGGATCAATGTTGTTGTTAAAGCGATGGAGTCTGATTCTTGTGTTGATGCGATTGTGTATAAGGATCCATTGAAAGAAAATTAATCGAGGAGGAAGGTTGCATTTCCAAATGCAGGAGAAAGGGAAGCTTCTGCCAGGATGAATTAGAAACTGATAACAAGATGCAACTGTGAAAGAGTTGGATGGGCCTAAAGCATAAAAAAATGAGTCTGGTTCAGATGAGAAGTGAGTTGAGTTGAGTATGTGACCAATAGAATTAAGTTCAAAAAAGGATTCAAAGCCCATCCAAGAAGGAGGGAAAAGGCCCATTGGGCCAAGCTCATGGGCCGATGCCACAGTAAGCAGGCTAAGATGGTTAACTGATGCAAGGTTGGGAAAACGGGTGGAGAAGGGGATTTGCTCATACCAAAAATCCATCCAAAAAAGGCAAGATTCACCATTACCAATTTTAACCTGAAAAAGATTTTTGACTCTCGCTAGTGTGGATAAAATTCCTTTCCAAAAGGGTGAGGGTCTAGCATTAGGTCTGAAATGGAGGATGAGGAAGGGATTAGAATTATATAGACGAGTTAAGATCCAGTCTTTCCAGATGAATCGACCAGACGAGAGGGTTCGCCATAGCCATTTGGCTAGTAGTGCTAAGTTGAAAGTCGAGAGGTTCAATATTCCAAGACCACCATGAATAGTTGGGAGACAAACATTTTGCCAATTGATGAGTTTTTTCAGGTTACCTCCATTCCAAAAAAAGGTACTACGGATTGAATCAAATTTTTTAATAACCCAAACTGGGAGTTTGTGGAATGACATCCAGTAAGTAGGAATTGCAGAGAGGACATGTTTCATAAGTATAAGGCGACCAACAGAAGAAAGTGAGTTTGCTTTCCAACTTGAAAGTCTATTTTCAATCTTAGAAATGAGAGGTTGCCAATCATGATTAAGGAGTTAGGTGGGACGGAGAGGGATACCCAAATAGTTGATTGGGAAAGATTCTAGCTTACAATTAAGGCAATCAGCAATGGTTGGACCTATCTGAGAACAATTACCAAGCATAATAATAGAGCTTTTGCTAAAGTTAATAGAGAGACCTGAGATCATTTCAAAAGTGTAAAGAAGAATTTTGAGGCAGCGAATATTATTGGGAGATGGGGTGGTGAAAAGAATTGTATCATCTGCAAATTGAAGATTTGATGTGCAAATCTCAGAATTAGGGAGTGGAATGCCTGAGAAAATGTTATGAGAGAGGGAACATTTCACCATTTGATTGAATACATCAGCAATTAGGACAAAAATAAGGGGTGAAAGGGGATCTCCTTGCCTTAAGCCTCTTTTGGTTTAATTTTGCCACCATACTCTCCATTAACAAAGACTGTGGATAGGCTAGTGTGTAGAATTGCTTTAATCCAAGAACACCATTTTATTGGAAAACCCCTATGAGACATAAGAGATAGGATAAAATCCCAACTGACAGAATCGAAAGCCTTTGAGAAATCCAGTTTAAGTAGGACCCCAGGGGTATTAGAAAAGTGGCAAAATGAGATAACTTCTTGTGTAGCAGCCACACAGTCGAGAATGTTTCTTCCTTTGATGAATGCAGATTGTTCAATATCAACTAGAGAGTCAATATGTTTTTGTAGTCTGGAAGATAGGATTTTGGTGACTATTTTAAAGGTTGTGTTGAGAAGACTGATAGGCCTGAAAGAGGAGACAGTGTTAGCTCCTTGAAATTTTGGAATGAGGATAATGTTGGTGTAATTTAATTTGGCGATTGATGAAGGATCAGAGTAGAATTCCGAGCACATGTCAATGATGTCAAATTTTAGAGTGGGCTAAAAATGTTTAAAGAAGGCTGGACCAAAACCATCAGGCCCAGGGGTCTTATCATCCGCCATATCCTTAACAGCGTTCTAGATTTCCTCTTCGGTAAAAGGATGATCAATGCTAATGAGTTCAGGGTTTGGGTATAAATAATGCCAAACAATATGGGGAGAAGGGGGAGGGGATAAACCAAGGAGGTTACTGAAGAAGATGGTGAATTGATGACAAATGTCCTTCGAGTCATTGTAGGTGGTGTTGTTATGAACAATTTCAGAGATGAAAGAGGAACGATGATGGCAATTAGAAACTCTGTGAAAGTAAGCAGTGTTTTTGTCACCTTCTTTAATCCATTTAGATTTAGACCTCTGTTTCCAACCAATTTCTTCCTGCTTAATTAGCCTTTCCAATTCTGATTCGTATTCTTTCAAATCATGGCGCTCAGACAGGGTTAAAGGTCTATATTCTTCAAAGATATTTAGATTTAGGATGGCATCTTGTGTGGATGAAATACGACTTTTCAAAGAATTCCAGGCATTCTTAGCCCATGGGCGAATCAGTTTACGAAGAGAACGAAGCTTGCAAACTATTCTGGACATTGCAGAATGATGGGATGGTAATTGTTCCCAGCTGAGTTTAATGAAGTTGTCAAAAGATGGTTCAAGTAGCCATAGACGTTCGAATCTGAAAGGGCGTTTGAAGGGAGTATTAGAGTTAGTATCAAGAAGGATAAGGCAGTGGTCAGAGATGGTGGTGGCAAGGCCATTAGCCAATGATAAAGGGAAAAGATCATTCCAGTTGAGGTTAAAGAAAAAACGATCTAGCTTGGACAGTGAAGGGATTTCTCTTCTACTTGACCACGTATATCGACGGTTGTTAATTGGTAGTTCGATAAGCGAACAAGATTGAATAAATGCATTGAATTGGGGGGAATCAGAGGATAAGTTGCCAGAATTACGATCCTCTAATGAGCGAGTGGTGTTAAAGTCTCCCCCAATTAACCAAGGGTCATTTATATTTTGAGACAAGTTGTGGCAATATTGCCAAATTTAAGCTCTCCCTTGAATATCATTTGGGGCATAAATATTAGTGAAGTGGAAAATGGAGTTAGAAGGAATATGACGAAGGGTTAGTGAAGAACAGAAGGGTGTGAAAGGGATTGTTCAAAAGCCGACAAATGATCATTCCACACTAATTAAACCACCACGAGTGTTTACAGCGTCCACGTGTGACCAACCAGATAGGTAGGGGCCACAAAGATTGCGAATTAGAGGGATGGGTGGGTTAGCAATTTTGGTCTCTTGAAGAAATAAAATATCAACGTGATGTGGGGAAATGATGAGATTGACAGCATGATTTTTTGTGGGGTCCCCAACCCCTCTGATATTCCATGTGACTACTTTCATTTAGAAAGGTTAGAATGCTGTTGTTCTAGGGTTTGCATGGCGGAATAATGTTTATCATGCAAACACACCCCCATGCATTTAGCCAAATTTTTATTTAGAACTTTATTAGCAGAAGAAAAAACAACTGGTTCAAAATAACTACCCGAAGATCCTGGGGGCAGAGAGCGAGTCCTGTTAATCCTAGCACTCCTTCTGATCGCTGACGAAGAGATGTGTGGGGATGAGGATCCTTGTTCATCTTGGTGTATTTGTTCATGATGTTCTTGCTGTGCTTGCAGTTGTAGATGAAGAGTAACGGAGAGGTCGAGGTCAGCCAAAGGGTCCCATCTATGCACAGACATATCCACTCTAGGCTGCTCAACCATGGCTAAGTCATGTTGTTGTTCATCACGCAACATAGGGACTTCTCTCAGGGCTTCATCAGACATTACATCATATCTGTCTTCCTCCATGAGATCCTTTTGTTGAGATAAAGGTTGAAAAATGTATCCGTCAAATTCACAATCCACCCCCAACACAAGAGTTTCAGGGCGTTGAGGAGGGTGCGAGTGTGTCCAGTGTTCCACTTTGAGCCTAACTGCACGGTTATTTATGTGTGTAATAAAAGTACAAGGAGTCAAAATACCTTCATAAAACCGCATCTTCACGTATAAGTAACGATGGTCCACCCAAGACCAATCACAAGTGTCTGTGTGGATGAAACGCCCAATTGGTTTCAAAGCTTCCCTAATGGAGTCCAAGAGATGCCTGTAGAACTCCGGGAAGCCGCTTATCTTTGCCCATGATTCCTCTTCAAAAGGGGGTTCAGCAATTTCTTCCAAGGTTCTCGCTTGTTCAAGAACAAGTACTCCACCATCTTCATTAGTTAGGATCTTAAGTTGAAGAGCATAATTTTTGATGGCCGGGTTAGGGAAGTATATGAGGAAAGAATTATCAGAGGTATGCCAAGTTGGCCACTCATATTCTTGACCGAAAGTTGATTTAAGTATATTTGAAAGCATCTCGATCGACCAAAGGCCGTTGATGGTGGTTCTTGAGAGGTAAAGGTAGGCGTCTGCCATTTCTATAAGAAGTGGAAATTCTTTCTTATGTTTGGGAGGGGAGTGATTAGTGGGAGAGGAGTGAATAACATTTAGAGTGGGAGAGGTATTATTTTTGAGGTGAGAGATAGTCTTTTCAGAATTATAATTACGATTTGAAGTGCGATTAGACTGGTGGGACCCCTTGTTCTGAGTAAGCGGGTTTTTTAGCTCACGGCTATTCGTTGTCTGCGCAGCATTGGGACGCAGCCAACCAGTGTTGATGGTTCGAGAGAGCTTTTTTTATTGGGACATTGCAACCTTGCATGTCCAAAGAAGGAGCAATTATAGCAAATCACTGCATTCCTACATGATCTTGCCACGTGGCCACGATCAGCACATTTGAGACAACGACTCTCTGCCTTCAAAAAATTCAAAGTTTTCCTGGTTGAATTGAATTCCGGTATGATGCGTCGTTGCTTGGCCGAGGGGGTAGGGAGGATAGGAGGAAGTTTGGATCTAGCAGCCGCCACCTGAGCGTAGGTAGGCGATGAATGTTTCGCTGATGAGGATAAGTTTGACTGAATTTGAAGGCTCGATGAAGAAGAAGGGAAATGGTGGATGGGTAAGGAGTCAGTGTCAAGTTGGGAGGATGAACCACCGGAAAAGATGAACTGAGAAGAAGACGGGGGTTGAGGATGAATTTAAAATTATCTTCTTCATTTTAAATCAGTTTTCTACTAACTATAGGTCTAAATTGACTAGAAAATCACCACGAACGCATTGACGTTAATTTCATGACCAAATTCTGGAGGCTCTTCAAATTCTCCTTTTTATTTCTTTTTTAAATGCTCGCATGCATTTATTCGCATTTCATGTATTGCATGTTATTTCTTTTATTTATCTTTTTCTTCATTTCACTGCATTAGCTTATTACATGCAATTTTGTTGTCATTATTTAATTTCTCTCTCAAATATATCTATACAATATATATACATATACATATTTTCACATTTTTAATTTCATTAAAAATGTGGGGTGTTACAGCAAGCTAAATCAAGATTATACTCTTCGAACCATGTAAGGTGAGTTGTTCAACTCAGACTTTCTAAAAAAAATTCATGTTTAGTGTTAAATCTGTGCTTGGTTCTGTTAAATACGTAGTTACTATAAAAGTTTGTATCGAATTTTGGATTGTAGTAAACTGTAAACGAGTCCATGTTTGTGGCTGTGTAACTTCTTCATTTCATGTCGAAATCTGGTGAAACCTTTTCCGATTGATAGTCGTGCTATTCTACTTTGTGCATGCAAATTTTCCATCTATTCTGAGTTTTTAAGTTAAGCTAAAACTGTGTCAAAGTTGAATATGAGGCTGAAAATTGACCTGCTCAAACTCGTGTAGTAGGGTTGGACCATAGCTTCCCTTAGGTCGATCTAGAAGTCGACCTGAGCTATGCCTAAGTCGACCCTAAGGTCAACTTGAGCCATGTCTAGATCAACCCTAAGGTCGACCTTAGGGGTACGAAGGTCTACCCTAGTTTTGTTTCCTACATGTGCATTATGCTTGTAGATATATGCTCGATCTTTACTGGTTTATTCCCAAGAAATTTTAAGTGTTTGTCCTATCGATTCTTGGTGAATCAATTCTTGTGATGTTTTATTAGGCTTGCTCCTACAAATGGAAAATCCAACCTTGACGTTAATTAGCATATCGAACTGGTGGTCTCTAGTGATTATTGTTGATGATTTCATGAGCTATTTCGTGAGAATTCCGACTCTGTGCACGTTTTATAAAACGGTTTTAATAATGTGTGTGTGTGCAAGCGTTCAATAGCACCCTTTGTCCCCTCCGTTCCCCACCACACATCCATTTTCTCTCTCCCTCCACTAACTCTCTCTCTCCTTTCATTATTTTATTCTAATATAAATGAAAGATGGAAATAGAGGAGCCAAAGGGATGTTCTATTTTTGGGGTGTTATTGAACACTCCTCGGCTCCTCATATATATACACACATACATGCGAATATATATATATATATATATATATATATATATATATATATATATATAGTTGGTTCCTGAGATGATGACTTTGATGACAACAACCTTATGACTTATTATAAAATACATATATACTAACATTTTATGTTGATTTATATATGTATATGAAGGATATTTAGAGATAGATATTGAGAATGAAGACTATACAGTATAAAGATTCAAGATTAAAGAAACATAAACATCAAAAGTTCAAGATATCATGATAAGCAATAGAGTCTACATTTATTTTAAAACTTCCACTACAAGAAAACACTGATTTTGCAGCGGAAAAATCCGTCGCTAAAGACCTTTTAGCGACGGATTTGCAGCAGAACACAGCTGTCGCTAAAAAACACGTCGGTATTTTAGGCATAATTTTGCGACGGAAATTAACGTTGATTCTCCGTTACTTCACCGTCATTTCTTGATATATTATCATTTCATTTCAAAATATTTCACCGACGTTTTACCGACGGATATATATAACATAATAAAATCAGCAAATATTTTTCCGTCGCTAAATGCACGCTATTTAGCGAGGGATTACCGACGGAAATATACAGTAAAGATTTTTCATTTCAGTTATCCGCCGGTTAACCGTCGCTATCTTTAAAATATCAGTTTCTCTTTAGCGACGTTTTAGTGTCGATTTTGATAAAAATTTCGTCGGTGTTCCCTTTCTATTCAGGTTATATAATTTTTTTCAGCCATCGCTACCAAATCGATATATATATTTATATATGTTTGTGTGTGTGTATATATATATATATGCATGCACATTAAATGAGCGACATTAACAAAAAAGGAAATGCAATTGTTAGTTTTTATCACAATAATTTTTTTTCATTGGGGATAATATTCCATATAAAAAACAATATCGTTCACAATCGTCCATCAATTCATACATATACTAGACTGAATTAGAACCAAATATCTTACATGTTTTCATAAAGAAAAAGGATGCAGTGGCACAACTTATATCTTCAATCGCCTTTGTCTCATGAGTAATTTCTTCTTTGTAAATCTTTTCGGAATCAGCAACAGCTTCATTTTGGATGCACAATACTTTTATCTTCAATTCCTCTTTCAGTTTTTCCAGCTCGTCCTCTTTTGCTGCTAGCTTTTCTCGCATAATAGAACCCTGCACATAACAAACAAGGTAGCATGAGAACATGGTCATAACTCAGCATGGCATTTGTGCCCAGGAAATATATTTAAAATCCAGATTTTAATCGCATGAGTTATAAGGTGCAAAACAAGATAAGGCCAGGCTCAGTCTTTACAAATCGGCAGAGGTGTATACTCTAGCATGACTGTATAGCTTTATTAGTAGGGCACATAATGTAGCATAGGTCTAAATGTGCCGAAGTAGGGTAAATATGAGCCATTTGTTTGAAAGAGGGAACATAACAGCTTCAAATAAGGCACAAAAAGTATATGTTTCCAAAAAAAATTCACAAACAGTAAGAGGATTGGGTTTATATGCGCAATTTATGATTGAGGCAGAACATGACCCAGAGCACTTGCATATAACTATTTGAGCTAAACACATGCATACACACATATAGATACATGTGTACGTATACCGATGTTGTCACGATGTATCAAAAACTTAATGACCAACATAATAAATATATGAAATTAAGATAAACAGATACCAATATTTCAAATTAACAGTGTTTTCAGGTCTATCCGGGTAACATATTAACTAAATATAGGTTCCAGGTTTTCAACAAGTCAACATTGTGCTTCCAGTTTACAGAGCACTGCAGTTTACAAACAAGGCATTCAAGGATCAAGGCAGTTTATATGCAGGCAATATGGAAATAGAAGTCTGGAAAATACGAAAATGGAGGCTAAACGGATATATACAGAACAATGCATACAAAAATTTAAATGAGCAAATGCATGAACCAATGTGTGTGCAGCAGGAAAAACCACATGTAATTATAAGTACATTTCAGGTATATACCAAAAATCATAGTAGTTTTAAAACAAGGTAGGATTATTATGATTAATCCATCATGCATGTTAAATAACTAAACAGTGCCATATTGGATAATATTCTGGATAGGGCAAACACCGCTCGAAAATTTAACTTGGCAAAATCTAAGTTCATCATTGTGCCTGACATGGAAAACTTAATATGTGATTACTATACGTCGAAGATCAGTGCCTAACCATGTAGAACAAAGAAGTATGGGTTCCGGGTTAACAAGGAATGAATTTTATAATTTCAGGTTCACAATATAATGCGAGGAAATGTGTTCCGACTTCATTACTATAGATAATGTGAATTACTTCCGTCTTACCACTGTTCAATCAATGGTAAGGCGAGTTAGTTTTACATTTCGAAAACAATGATATAACTTGAATTTCGTATAAAAATAGTGGATTATTTTTCTTCTTTATTTCATACTTCTTGGAAAAAGTGTGTGCACAAACCTTGATCATGGATTTGACAATATTTTACAATTAAAAATTCTTGGAAAGAAGCATGTAAACTATTTTTCTTTGTTACTTATCAAGGTACATATCAAAACGATAAAAAATATTATAGAATATTCAGGCATATGTCTCTAATGTATCAAGTATTTGGTCCTTAATGTGATAGTAACTTGCAAGGATGATGCAAATTCCAAGCAATTTCGCAAGCTGATTATACTTTCATTTTCATCTTTTGCAATATAATCCAGCATCATTTTTGAAAATGATTGCGGTTTGAGTAGCTGATGTAATTACTCATATTGCTTTGACCATCTTTTCTTCTAATGTTGAATTTCAAAATGTTATGTGGAGTTCATTATGTACATTTTCATGTAAAAACTGAATCAAATGTTGGTCCCTTCACAGAAAGATTGGTTATGTTCCAGATTACATTAAGTGTAGCTAGGTAGTATGACATAGAATACGTGAAGTGCTAAAATTTGGAGTCTTCGTAAAATGTATGCTTAAATGCATGCATAACCATATATATATATATATATATATATATATATATATATATATATATATATATATATATATATAATTAAGGTTGTGATTTGTCAAATTGTACAATCTGAAATAATTAATTTTTGTTTCTTCATTTCAATCAAAATCATAAAAGAAGTTACACAAGTTCTTTAATGATTTGCCATCAAAATAAAAAGTTAATGAAGTTAGTACCTTATAATGTTGCATTTTACTTGTATGCTCTTTAGTTCTCATGTTGCCATAATACATTTGTTGTTAATATTTTATACTTGCCTCGCATACAATATTATTATCTTAAGTCCATATCATGTATAGATATGGAATGCTGCTAATACTATAAATAAATGGCTATTTCATAGTGAATTCAAGTAGTTGCAATTTACTAAAATTAACCTGAATATGAAATTGGCAAATACTAAAGATTCACATCATTAGCTTGAAACGTAAAAAGTTTTAGCCATGAAAAAAGTTTCATTTGTGGGCTTTATTGCAGTTATGATTTTTAAGACACATCATTAGAGAAACTAAAATACAAATACTGTAATTAGTTCACAATGGTTCATTTAGTTTGATATAGAAAGTTTTATCCATGAAGAAAGTTTCATTCTGACACTGTTGTTTTTCAGTTTTACTTAGGCATCTTTGGAAATAAGTAACATTCCCCTTTTTGACTTATAACTTGAAACAATGCACTATTTCTAAATCAAACTATTTTGACATTCATTCTCGCTTGATAACATTTTCAACTGCACATAGGCAACTTATGATTAATTTTTATGCATAAGGTAGAATTTTTTTAATGTGCATTTTCACTGTTAGAAGCCAACGGTGGTTATTCAAAGGTGTCATCGTCTAGCACTTCTTTTTTTATAACTTATGATTCATTTTTAGGTTCATATTTAAAAACACTTTACGATAAGTTAAGTTAAACAGTATACAATCAGGACCTGCGGCTTCAGTATACAATGATAATTCAGTATTTGCACTTTTAGAACAGTATACCGCTAGCTTATATTGATATTATCATAATGACATTCCCTGTTTGAAATATTATGCAATCTTAACTATGAATTAGTGTTTTTCATATATTTGATTTATCCATGGTTTCGAACCAGTCCATCGATCTTACGTTTTCAACCAAGAAAAATATTGCTAAGATTTAAGAACGTATCTTATGTTATTGTTTGAAATATTATGCAATCTTACATTTTCATATATTTGATTTTTCATCCATAGAAAAATATTTGATTTACCCCTACTATTTTCAGTTTTATTCTCTTTGTCTTGGGTTGTGGTCAGTTTCTTCATGTGCAGGACATATCTTTTGCAACATGTTGTTTTTTCTGCTTTTTTTTGATAGGATAGAAATTTCTTTTTTTACCTTTAAATGAAAGATTCTCGTGCTACGCTGATTGAAATGAATATGTATTATGGTATGGATTATTTAAAACAATAATTTTTATTATGTGCTAGATGATGAATGAATATATGTGTGTGTGAGTGTGTGTGTGTGTGTATAACTTCTGTGGATAAAATATGATTTAAGAACTTTACTTTTGAAACTAGTATCTAAGCATATTTTGGATAAAGTGGATATATGGTTTTAATTTTTTGGCCTGCTTGGTGTTAAACTGATTTCAATTCTACTGTGCTTACACACTTACTTAGAACAATATCATTGATATATAAAGTTCTTTAAGGAAATACAAACTTACTTGCGCTTACGCTCCCTCCTAGAAGGTTCCGTCCAATTCTCACTTACAAATTTTTTGAAATCTACGTTTTCATCTTCCTACACATAGTTTTTCTAACAATATCAGAAGTGAACTGTGTAGGCTTAAAAAGTGAAATGGTCACTGAAGCTATTGTAAAGATAATATATATAATAGAGGTACCTTCTCCTCGTCAAAGTCATGCAAATCAATATCTGCATGTAAAATATGCAGCAATAAGTGAGTTGAATGGACAAAAAAAAAACATTATTCTTGGCATTCATAAGAGTTAAGACTATCTAAAGATTCATTTCAAGTATTAACCACAAGTTTCATATTTAACATTGCAGAGTTTGAGTGTATTTTTTTGCAAATGGTTTATGTATATTTGCCTAATACATCATTAAATTGCTTAAATGATTCGGTTTCACATACTAATTTCAGACAACAATAGAATGCATACTATTACGATCTTACTAAACATAAAACTTGTTTTTTTTTTGAAAATTGGTACACTTTTATTAACTAATAGAACATTACATAGTAAGATTAGCATACTAACCGGAGCAACTGAAAAAAAAACATAAAACGTAAATATAAGCATTACAAAAGGAAACTAAGAAAATAATTTGTGACCCATGATGAGGTCGTGTCATCCTACATAGGTGCAATCCAACCCTGCACAATTCCTCACAATCTTCACGTCTCTTAACAGTTTAACTCTTTTATTCCTTGATTTTCTTTCATTTACAATTTCCAAACAATGAGAAATAACACTACATAGGCTATTTTCATGTACCAATCCCTTTATGGATGGAACTTTGAAAAACTGCAAACTTGATTCATTAGCTATGCAAAAACTCTGTAATTTTCAGAAATAAGGCCACAAAGACTTAACCAGTGGTCTAATAACACATTACTACTTCCTTATTTCGAAATTCATAAAGGACTGATCTTGTAACTAGGTAGTCAAACACGCCAAGACTATGGATTTGAATCTTTACTTCATCATCGAGTAACAGGAATAAACTAGGTTCACTGTTGAGTACATGTTAATCATGCAAAAATGAAGCCAAGCAGATTCTAGTTTTCCCATAACAGCAAACGAACCTATTTGCATATGAACTCAGAAAATTTCCAACTGAAGACAATAGATTTGAATGCCGGCAGTGATGCTAATTGCTTTAGATGAATCTATCACCTGTAAACCATAGGCTTCATTGACTCTCAACAATTTTCTGAGTGGGTTCGGTTAAATGTTTCATCTATAGCCACCATAGGGAATGAAGATCGATTTAACTGTAAACACTATCTAATACACGACATATGAAATTTGCATAGGAAAACCAGATTGCCATTAAACATCAACAAGCCCTTAAAATGTTTAAAAGAAAAGCCAGACAAACACCACATTCTCTTGCCAACACACAAACCTGCAACTGATCCTTCACCACAATTTAATCATAATTGATCCACGTTCTACAAGAAGTAACTATACTGGATGATATCTTGCCATATCAAAATATAAATCAAATCATCCATCGATACTAAGCTTCCTGATATAGCTACTACCAGAAGTAGAAGTCTGATATGTCTAGAACTATAGTGTGTTCTAACCAAGTAGCAACATCCAATACCGGTGATTTGAACAAACTTGTAGACAATCGAGCAAATTCAAGTTGCAGCACTGACTTTACTTAATTCTAAGCATACATTTAAACTTTGGAAATTTGGCTCGCTTATTTCCATTTAATAACTGGAGAACAGATGTAATCAAGTAGTGCTTAAACCAATGAAAGATTGTTTCAGTTATCTAAACCTATTTCTAACTCCTAAATTTCAAACTCACAAATATGGTACGCTGAGTATGAAATCCAATAGTCTAAAAAGGGAAGACAATACAATAAGAATGCAAAAACTGGCCTACACAATGAAATCTGCAATTGCAATGGTTCTCTACCAGAACCACAAATCAATAATCACGTCATTTGCCAAGACGAAAACTGGATATATCCAAACTTTAAATCTGACTATGAACGTAGATTGCATTAACGCAGTTAACCTATATAGGCGTTGAACCGAAGGAGACCAATATTATCGCCAATAGCCCAGGATCGACCAAATCTGAACTTATGAAACTCTTACCCAGTCACAAGTAGGGAAATACGATGTTGAACACGAACTAGAGGATTAGTTGAGGGAAATTGGAACCAAAAAAATAAACACAACAACATTGTTAGAAACACATTTACAAAGATCAACGTCACATTACATCAACTCAAACTTCAATCTCAATAACCTATAATCTTTCCATTTGGACATTTTGGCTTTAGTTTGATCACAACTGACTTATATTACTTTTCTGTCAACTAAACCAAGTTAGGATCTTCAACCCAAACATGACCACCTAATTTGATTCATATACCTTTTAAATATGCCAATTAACAACCAAACTAAAATCAAGTGATTTTTGTCCTTTTCAACGAGTCTAAACTCACTCAACAAATTGCCGTCCACCAGAATTAGTAAACTATAGCACAGTAACTAAAGTAATTCAATAATTAAAATTTAAATATATGGAAATTAAAATATAAATTAAGTAATACAAGTTTTTGTTTTACTGAGTTTTAGAATTTCTGTGTTGCTTGTTTTTTTTGTTTTGCCCCAGCTGCCAAGGATATCATACCTGCTGCCTGTGCGGATGTTCCCAAATCCCAATCCATAGAGATAGCGCTTGCTGCCTGAGGGAGACGGAAAAATTCTTTCGCTGCTTAGATGGATTCCTTTTGCTTTGGATCACTGGTTCGTCGTATTCATGAACCGCGATTCAGATTATTATTTTTTCGATCCTGTATTTCGTGAATTTGGTGCCCTACATGTTTTGGGGCTTTAAGCGAATGCTTCTGTCGCTTTGGTAAAGGGCTCGGTCTGGGTATGAATTAGGGTTTTAAGGGTACGATTTGGGGAAAACCAGAAAAGAAGATACTGAAATGATAAAAGAAATACGTTTAATTTGAGAATGGATTTTAGGTAAATGTTAGATTATTAATTGATGGTCCAGATTTTTTTAAGAGTGAACAATGGATTGTTAACTAATCATTGTTGGATTATATTAGTTAAACGGTGCAGATTCTGTACATATAGATGACGCGGATTGTTAAGTTTGCAGGAAATCACAAATTGTAGGTGAATTGCTTGGATAAATATTTGTTGGTATTCTGCCTGAATTTGCAGCGGAAAATAGCGGCGAAAATTTTCTGTCGGTAATTTGACGCAATTTGCGATGGTTTAGTGAGGGATGACAACAAATGACGGTAATAAATAACAAAAAAAAGTTGAAAAAACAAAAAAAAATCCCTTGCAGATCACATGGAAATCCGTCGCAAATTAGCGACGGAAATTTCCGCTTCTAAATTTTTGACGCTAAATCAGTGTTTTCTTGTAGTGTTCATAATAACATTAATATATTTATTCGAATTTAATAGTGGGATGGAACCCACGAACTTTCAGAAGTGTTTTTCAAAATTGTTTTTCAAATTTCCCTTTTGACTTTTTTTTTAATATTTTAGCCTTAAAGTCAAAACTATTTTGAATAACTTTTTTTTTACTCTTTGTTATCTTTGTAATTTATTGTTGCTTTTAAATTTTGAAGTTTTAGGCTTAACCTCAAGTTATGTTTTTTATTTGATTTAATTTTCTTATATTCAAATTTAGTTAAATATGCTAAGTATTTTATTATTTTTAAAAACCATTTTCTAGAATGTTTAATAATTGTTATTATTTACTCATATTAAGTTTAGAATGTTTATCAAGTCTCAAAATTGCTTTAACAAGTTGTAAAATAAAAAAAAATTGAAATTAATTTTTTTCTATTTTTCAACGTAGGCATGTCGACATATGTCATCCCCTTATGCCGATATGCTTGTCGTTTCAGCCAGAAATCAAATTTCAACAGAAGTGTCCATTCGTTGTTTCCCTTCGCGAATGGATATGACCGTTGTTTTCCTATATATAGCTGATGCCTGAACGAATTCCAGATAACTTTTTCTTTATTATTCTTCACTCTTTCTCCACATCATTTCCATTCTAAATTTCAAAACCTTAACCAAACTCTCACAAAATTCATAGTAAATCAGACCATATCATCTCTAATTTGTTTCTATGTCACATTATCTCAAAGATCTCAGTGTTATTCAAAGTTATTGGAGATTTGTAATCAAAGCTTGAAAGATAAAAGTCCTATCGGCTCTCTCTATCAAAATTTAACTGAAAAGGCGTGGTTATGGCATGTTAAAATCAATTGGATGTGATCGTAGCCCATAAATCAATTAGGTGATCTTGTAGCCTTGTTAAATCAAGAAAGTTCCCTATAGTCGGAAGGAGGAGTGCACCTCGTGGTTTTGAAATCGAGTGTTGTAACATCGACATTCATTTGATCAAAAATCCGAAAAAGCAATAGTGTGGGACTAGACATAGGATAACTCCGAATCTGTACAAAAATCTTTTGTATTCTTTCCTTTACTGCTTTTATTTATAATTTGCGTCTATGTTTTGACTCTATGATTGTTTCATATATGTGATTTGCATTTGATTCTGTTATATTCAAAAAGATTTTAAATAACATAATTCTCATTAAACACTATTCACCCCCTCTCCCTCCCTTCAGGTGTTAAGTTAGCCTTAAGATCCATAATCTACATTCCCAACATATATATCGCTTTGAGAAAAAGGATTTTCGATATTTGTTTTATATAAATAAATTTGTCATAAAGTTATACTACATACGATGTTTTACAATATAGACAGACTTCCAAAGAAACAATTCAAATGATTTCTGAATCGTTTTATAAACTCATTTTACCAAATCCAAGTATTTTCCATACATAAAATCACACGATTTTGCACCCTTCAAGAAGACGAAGTTGTGATCTAAACGATGTAGTAAACCATATGACACGAGATGCACTGTTTTATTATATCGGTTGATTCCTAACTCATTGATTGAAGCTAATTCAATTTTTCAGTGTGAAGTAGGTTGACTTATAGTGAATTGATTTGTGAAACGTACGGTATAAGACATATTGTTTTAACTTTTCGAGTTACTATTTGAAAGTCTGTGACATATTCCTGATGGCTTGTTGTGTTAGTACTTGCTTTCACGGAAAGTCAGACCCGAAGTCGTCTTACATACGTATTCGCTTGGCCGGAAGATAAGTTACACTCAATCGAGGATTGTAGTGTCATGCGCCTGGGTACGTATATAGTACTAAGCACGGCTCGGTGAGTTATATTTATGATGCACGTGCAATTTATTATTTTAGATCCACTTTGCAATGATTTTATTTCTCTTTACTAATCTGGATTTAATTTCGAGGAGTTTGAGATTACTGAATTTATTCCTATAACTAAGAATTACCTTGAGGTTTATATACCTGAAAGCTATCTTGAGGTTTATACAAATATAAGGATCACTTAAATGTTGAAAACACTCTCATATGAGATATATATGCTGACATTTGATGTGTTTTCCTTATTGTTTTGGAGTAGAAGATTTTATATCTGTGCTTAGCTTTAACGCTTAGCACTTGTTGCTAACGACATATCTTTTCATGTAGTTATTGTTGTCATTCAAAAGACTGTAATATGTTGCTTAGTTGTACTCTATCTCATACATCCTATGTTATATCAAGTTGAACCTACTCTATCTCTATTGGAGAAAAGGTTCCATTCTGATGCTATATTTATTTGTTATGATCTATTGATAGAGTTTAAGTTAGACTCACCCGTGTATTTTATACTCGAGTTAGACCGAGTTATTTCAGGTTCATAGCTTGTCGTAGATTTTGTTATATCAAGTTGAACCTACTCTATATCTATTGGAGAAAAGGTTCCATTCTGATGATATATTCATTTGTTATGATCTATTGATACAGTTTAAGTTAGACTCACCCCTGTATTTTATACTTGGGTCAGACCGAGTTATTTCAGGTTCATAGTTTGTCGTAGATTTTGTGTGTAGTCGCTTTTTCCTTGGACCATCCACCTTGAAGCTAGTATCAGAGTTATGTAGTTGTGTGTTCATACCTTCGTGTCTCATGCATATTTATATTTATATATATATATATATTGAGACATGTGAATTTATATTTGTTCGTATAAAACTATTTGTGTGTGTAACACATGTATCTATTATACCCCCACTGTATGTATATATAAATATATATGTAATCTGTTATGTGATCTACTATATGTGTTTGTAATTATACTATGCTCTGAATATGATCCATAGCCACCATAATTTCAGGTTCGATTAAATGGATTGAGTACGTCGATTAACATGAGGTAAAAGAAAAAATTTACACTCCTAATCGACGTATTCGATACTCATTTAACGTAAGTCTTGCGAATGATCGCTCTTAGGTAGTCTTATTCTCTACACTAATACACAGTATTACTAGTAATACTCTATATTAATATGGTTTTTGGGGTGGGCATCACAATCTACATCTGCAATCATCAGGATTGCCTCCGGAGTTGGTATTTTCACACTTATTTGTGATTGATTCTAATTTTGCAGTTAACGTAGCTAGATAATCATTAACCAATAAACAATTAAAGTGTAAAGCAATAAAACTAATACAGCTAAAAAAAACTAAACATATACGAAAAAAAATCAAAATGAGATATACAATAAGAAATATGTTGCTACTACATGAAAAAATAATATGCAAATTTTAAATGAGTCAACTACGGACATTTGCTTCAAAAATTAACAGCATGCTTAGTTTGAAAACAAAAATTTAAGTTTTGTAATTCCAAATGCACTAAAAAACATGTGAAAAATAAGAACATCGTAAGGAGTGAAAGAAGTAAACGGTACATGAAAAAGGATAAAGAAGAGATAGTGAAACAACGGAAGAAAAAAAGATTACTATAAATTTTATATGTTAGATCTAATTTTCAAATTGACCATTTCAACGAATGTAATGCAATTTATTATGCAAAAATCTAAAATTGAAAACTACAAATCACACGAGTCTTAACGCTTCAGAAAATTGACTTAAACAAATTTTAGTTTTCATTTAAATAACATTTCATCGACATGAATGATTAAACTCAATGTCCTAGCAAATTTCAGCTCACGTATTAAACATCAACTCCATAGACAGGTGCTCCAAAAATAAGTACGATACACATGAATAAAAGACTGTTCATACAACTTTTACTAAAAAGGCCATTATAATTATTCAGTTATACAAAAATGAATACATATGCTTTATGACATAGGAAATAAAAGGGGAAAAAACCACATTCTAAAGACAAGTGCAATGCATGTGAAAGGTTTACAATTCAACTTCAGCTTTTACCCTTTGTATATCGCTTTAGTTAATAGACCGAAAATACAAGCAATTAAGAAGCAAATAAAATAAAAATTTATTGTCTTAATCTCATGTAAATATTACTAAAAGGTTAACAATAAATGAATAAATTTATAAAGAATCAGACTGAAGATTAACAATCTTAATTCATTAATTAGATATTAGCAGTTTTAAAATTGAGAAGTTATGTGTTAAACGTTGATTTCCGAGCAGTTGTATTACATTAATTCACCAGCATTCCATATGTTTATTTAGATATATAATTTGGTATACTGTCTTGTTCCAATCATGGTAAATTTAAACGGCTAGCTGTAAAATGAGCAAAATATCTAATTAAGCCAGACATAATCTCGTGCCTAAGCATATTTTAGTTATGCCTACGACCTCTCACATTCGACTAACAGTTTGCAGTTGCTGGTTAAGCCGGTTTGTTTCGAGCAGACTTCTACCGCAAACAGAGTCTAACCTTGTGTCATAGCCAATTCATTCCAATACAGATTATACAGATATCAGATTAATTCTGTTCATTTAATAGATTAAACTTCTTTACAGGTTATAGCAGATTAACCAAATTTCCATGTTTTGCTCAATCTAAGATCGAGCCTACGAATTTTCATACCCAAATTACAATTATTCAGCTTTCAACAGATTAGGCAATTCAACAGATAACAGATCTAGCAGATTAGGCGATTTAACAGATTTAGCAGATAACAGATTTAGAAGATTAGGCAATTAAACAGATTTAACAGATAACAGATTTAGCAGATTAGGCAATTCAACAGATTTAGCAGATAACAGATTTAGCATATTAGGCAATTTAACAGATTTAGCAGATTATTTCAACAGATTATATATTTTTAAATTTCTATTTACATATCATGCCTAATCATAAATTAAGCCTAAACTTACATGCCTAAATCATGGTCATAATTCATAATACAACATATGCCCAAATTTTTAGTTAAACTTTGTACGTACAGAATATTCTCTAAAAGCCCAAATCATGATATACCATATGAATTATGCCAAATTATAGCCTGTGATGCCAAATATCCAAAAATCCATAATTAGGCGCATTTACATTAATAGTTATCCTATTTTAATATAGATCTTTATGCCTAAGTCACACATCCTTCTTTTCTTTTCAAGTCATATGCTATCATATAATAATTCTTCTTCCAAATCACAGTCTATCATACATAGTATATACTGATTTTAGATCTTAATTTACAACCTATGTTCTTTTCTCAAATCAGTCAAAGATCAATCATGTCCAATTTATGCATTATCCATTATTTGTCCCAAAATTTCGTTAATCTCTTATGAGATTTAGCACAGGCTCGTGGTAGCCTGGCTATAAACAAAAAGGAAGAAAAGAGGGAACAGATACAGAACAGTCACAATAATATTAACAAGATAAATCCACAGAAAAGTATGCATAACCTCAGATCCAGGTTCACAAAAATGTCAAGATAATTATTAAATTTCATATCTGAAAATAACTGTACTCACAAAAAGGGAACGATTCTTGATTTCCGGGATCTGTATTCTGACACTAAATAGCGTTCCTTTGGCGTAGACTATCGATTAGATTAGAAAATAATTGCTCTCTCTATTCAGATTGGAAGAAGATGCACTAGTTCTAGTTTTGATTCTAGCAGAGCAGCGACGCCATTTTTATTTTTAATTAGAATAGAGGCAGAATGAAATTGTGTGGAGAGAAAGCTAGGTTTGGGGGTGTTTAAATAGGTTAGAGCTCATGAATCCGGTCAGAAAGGCGTCTTGGTGCAGAAAAATGGATTTGTCCCCAGATCTGGAAAAGGGGGGAGGTCGACCATAGTGTCGGCCTGTTTACCCAGGTCAACCCCCAGGTCGACTCTAGTGTCGACCTGCGTCCTGGGCAGGAATTTTCCCGCCCAGCCCGGGTGTCTGTTTTGAATTTCGAAATCTGAATTTTGAATTTCAGACTGGTTTTTATAGAAATTTCCGAAGGCCGTATCTTCTTCATACGGAGTCCGATTTACGCAAACTTGGACTCTATTCCAAGCAGAATTTCGAGAAAAACGCAATGGCGCAACCCTTTCCCTTAATTATTTTGTTACAATTTAATTATTCTCTGATTTGTTATTCTTATGTTCACAGAAAATACAGGGTGTTACAATATCAGTTATATTTTTTTAGGTATCATTTTTGTTTATTTAACACTGTTTTATATTCATTTGTTGGGTTTTTAATGTTGTTTTTATTTTGTAGTTGTATTATTTCATTATCTATGTATTACAGTTGAACTTATTTCATTATAATCAACCAAACTGTGATGTAACATTTTTTGCACTAGTTTTAGTTTTAAAATAGTTCAGCAGTTTTTAGGTACCAGTTTGCTATTTTTTTTGTATTATTTTCTTGTATTAATAGTATTATGTTGTTTTATTTATAGTTTTGGTGCTATTTTACTTTTGTTCTTGTACTGCTGCATCAGTTTTGCTACTCAAATGAATTTATTTCATTTTAAACAATCAAATTGTGATTCGAACATTTTCTGTACTACTTTTGTCATTAAATATTATAGCAGTTTTTAGGTATCAGTTTTATATTTTTTTAAGGTATCAGTTTTATGGCTTAGTGTATGAGAACTGTGGAAAGTAGGTAGATTTGTGTTGTTTGCTTTGGTAATTGACTTTTTTTGATACACAACATTAATTCTAACCGGTACTCACTGATAAAAAAAATCCACCTACTCAATTCAAATCTCACAAAAATAATATCTATTCTCAATACTACCTACTGATTAAAAAAATAATAACAATCAATTCAATTATCACAAAAATGAGATTATTCTCAGTAATACACAATAATACCCACTTGCATCATATGATACCTACAATGATACATAACGGATTTAATAGGATACATTGTTTTCCTACACATTCTAAGTACATAGAACACTGTTCCCCATTCCAAGCATGCATTCATGCATTTACTTCTACTTGTACTCAATACAGTCTTGTATTCAATCCAGCAGCATGTAGTATCTGCAAGTATTTCATACACAATCAAAACTTATACCAACATAATACTGTAAATTCAATTGGAAAATATAAAACTAATGCCTAAAAAAATATAAAACTAATACCTAAAAATTTCTATGATGTAAATTCAACTAGAAAATATAAATCTGATACCTAAAAAATATAAAACTGATACCTAAAAACTTCTATGATGCAAATTCAACTAGAAAATATAAAACTGATACCTAAAAAAATATAAAACTGATACCGAAAAACTGCTATGATGTAAATTCAACTAGAAAATATAAAACTGATACCTAAAAAAATATAAAATTGATACCTAAAAACTGCTATGATTTAAATTCAACTAGAAAATATAAAATTGATACCTAAACAAATATAGAACTAAAACCTAAAAACTGCTATGATATTTTAAAGAAAAACTAATTAAAAAAATGTTTACATTCCACTTTGATTGATTAAAATGACATAATTTCGATAGAGTTGCAAATCTAATGCAACAGTACAAGTACAAAACTGATATAGCACCAAAATTATAAAGACAAAAGCATAACATTGTTAATTCAGGAAAACTGATACTTTAAAAAATAGGAAACTGATACTTAAAAACTGCTGCAAAATTCACAATCACAAAATGTATTTTCTGTCACTCAACACTGTCGTTCATCTCTCTCGTTTAATTTTCTACGATGAATTCCTAAATCAAAAATCACGAAATCATCTTTACTGCCTACCGATTCAAAATCCACGGCACCTTCATGAATCGATGAAGCCGATTGAAACAATAAAATTAGGCAGATCGAATAAATAGAGGAGCTCGAATGATTCTGAAGATGATCGAACGAGAGAGATGTTTGAAGATCAAATCATGGAGAAAAAAACGTGCTGGAGAAAAATTGAACGAGAAAAAAAATCAAGCGAGATAGGAGCGACAAAGAAGAAACAGGGCACATGATTTAGGGAATTAAAATATAATTAGGTTATTGTCCTTTTGGTTAAATTTTTAATGGGTTATCCTTATGAATAAAAAAATCCCTTAATTTTTTCCTTGTCGTTGATTGTCCCTAAACAAATACCGGCCTATTAGACACCTAGTTTTGATTGCATTTTTTTAATAATTTTCTGGTATGGAGAGAGTCCTTTGATAGAGTCATTGGGGTCCTTAAAAGGAAGTTGATTGTTTGAGCAGATCTTCATTGATTGAATAATATTCTTTTGATTCTTATATGTGTACAACTTGAAATTAATTTTTGTATCGTTTGATCTCATTTTCAGTAAGTTTACAAACATTATATTATTGATTATAGCATGACTTAAAGAACATCTGAGAAAAAATTAGAAAGACCAACTAAAATCATAAAAATCATAGTATTAAATGTTAGGATGAAACAAATAGGATAATGGTAGTGATTATTAGTTGAAGCTAGATTGACATTTATGAAACTTACTGAGAACTAACACATATATATTTCAACTTCTACATACTTTTTTTTTGCTGTTAATTCAAACTATTTCAATGGTTTGAGTAAAAGAGTGAAGGAAAGGAAGAGTTTGAACCATGGATACAATTAAAATCACCTAACTGTTTTTCTGGAACACTATTGGATGTTTTTTTTTTGCAAAATACCAATTTTTGTGTTGTATTTACTCCCAAACTTTCAATTAAACCAATTAGTAGTTTCTCTACATAAGCTATATTTCATGTTTTAGCACATTTGCACCGGAGTCCCATTTTTATCTCACTGCCATTTTCTGGTGTAGTGTGATAGCGAGGCAATGTCATGCCTATATCGACTTTGCAGCTAAGTTATGAGATAACTCATTATAAATTTGAAGGTAGATTTTCAATTATGTGATTATAAGGAAGTCAATATTTAGCTGTAGGTAGATTTGAAATTATGTGATCATAAGGTAGATTTGCAATTATGTGATCATAAGGTAGATTTGCCATTCTCCTCGGAAAAAATTCATTTTTCTTTTTGGTTTTCACGTCACTGAGAAAATTGAAATATCTCCTTCCTCCGCCAAATATCCACATAAAACAAGCTTTCTCAATGAAATCAGAATGAGAGACTTTCTAACCCGTATAGACTTCAACAAATCTACCTACAACAAGATATAAAATTATCAATTTTCGAAAATTTGAGAGAAAGTTACTGTAAGCTCTACAAGCTTTGCATGTCTGAGAAATCCACTCCTGTAGGTTCCAAAGGCCTAAAGCAATCATTTTGCAAGTGTAACACCCCACGTCCATTAATGCCACTCACAAAGAGAATGCATTAACTTTCATGGAGCATTATGAGTGGATAGAACAGAACATCACAAGACAGATATATAAAATGGTACTTCAAAATTTAAAATAACTTCATTGCAGCGAAAACTGAACATAGTTTGGTTACAACATCAAAACCCAATACTAAAGTCAAGTACAAAAATATCCATCTTGGACAAATTATTATCAGAGTATATAAAAACAAAAGCGTAATCCCACTCCAAATAGCCATATGAAAAAGGGATAAAGCTGAGCAGTACTTTCAGCACTTCCAAGCACGTCCAGCAGAAAGAAAGAAAGAAATCCGAGTCAAGCTCCACTAATCCCACCCTGAGAACCTGGGGGGAAAGGAAAGAAAAGAGACGAAACAAAACGAGGTCAGACATAAAGTCTAGCGAGTCCAATAACTTTAGCTATATAATTAGTAAAGTAACAGGATAAGACATAAACTGGATATAAGAAATGACTGTAACATAAACAGATATGATAAGGTGAACAAGATATAACGTTAATTACGCTTCTAACCACTATAAGATAGTTTCTACACTGCAACAATGCTAATTACACTGCACCATTACTAGTCCCATACTGGAAGTTGATCCCTCTTACTAATCATAATAATGGAAGTTTCGTGTACTTCTAGCTGCTATCGTAGGTGCCGCCTGCTCCTACCTCCACTTCTAGCTGCTATCGTAGGTGCCGCCTGCTCCTACCTCCACTAGTTGTACCCACTGCCCTCCCCATTCTAAATACAACATTTATTCATAGTATGGTAGTTGTACTCCTAGTTGCTGTCATAGGTGCCGCCTGCACTTATCTCCACTAGTTGTACCCACTACCCTCCCCATTCGATTGGCTCCCTAACTCGTAGATACCCGTGCTGGTCCCACAGTAGGGTGTATCACTCCCCAAAGTGGAAACCCGATACAACTAAAAATGCACGGCTTATACCTGCGCGATGCAACAACATCTTACCTACCAGTCGGACCCACGCACGCACATGACTCTGTTGGACTTGCACTGCCACCGCTAACTCTTTATTGACCTCTTACAATGAAACCCAGTAAGCGTGCCCCGACCTCGACCTAGTTCGAGCTCACATAGATACAGAATGGGTTACTGGTTGAAAAGGGTCCACACACTTGACACAAGCTTTCCTCCTAAGCTCGGTCCCCACTAGGAATTCTCACTTAACCCCTTCTTATTCCCATGTCTTCTTACATGTTTCACCTTGGTTAAGTGCTTCTAATTATATTTCACATGTCATCCATGTCACCCATGTCTTACCACATGCCTTATCTTGGTTAAGTGTTCATTATTTATGTTATACATGTTTACCCATGCAATACATGCTACACATGTCACTCACTTAACCCTTTATTATTCTCATGTCATACCACATGTCTTATCTTAGTTAAGTGTTGTTTACCCTCCCAATTGACTTAACCCCATCCACTTATCAAATCAATATGTGTTATTGGTTAAGCTTGCCTTAACCCTATCCACTTTGTTCATGTAATATTGGTTAAGTTGTCATCTTACACACCACCCACCTAACATGTTTTAGGTATCATATTCATCTTTGATCAGCATTAATTAGTTATTAATGCACAAACCTCCCACATTAAGTCGATTGCTTGTGGCCACTGGATATGCTGGGCGGTTCCGGGCAGACTTCCACCACAAGCCAGACTTAACCTCATGTCTAAGAATCTTTTAGTTCGGCCTGTGACCTCTCACATTAGACTGACTGTTTGCGGTTGCTGGTTAGGCCGGTTGGTTTCGGGCAGGCTTCTACCGCAAACGAAGTCTAACCTCGTGTCTCAACATGCTTATCTTAGCTAATTTATTTATTTGCAGTTTATGCCAATTTCAGGCTAATTGTGTCAATTACCCAAAATCTCTCATTAAAATTATGATTATAATTTTAATCCAAATTAGGTCTATAATCTTACGTATACATGTCATGTCAAATTACACCCAAATTACTTTGCGTTCATTGTTATTAACAATCTATGTCAAACCCCATGTATACAAATTATACCAATTCATGCCACAAATCAATTACATGATTACAAACCAATTTATGCCAATTACATATTATTCGATAATTTCCCCAATCTTTTCCCTCAACGTTCCCACGTTATTCGTACGTATAATTCAACGTAATATGTTAGGCTTGCAGTTAGCCTAATCTCATAAAAAGGAAAAGAAAAGAAGGGAAGAGAATTAAAGCACCAAAACTGACATAACACATAAAATAGATCCAATAACATATGGAATATAGACTTTGGGTATGAATAATAAAATAGATCCAATAAGCATATGGAACATAAACTGGCATAGAACAGTGATATAGATCCAATAAGCATATGGATCATGAACTGGCATAGCATAATAACATAGATCTAATAAGCATATATGAACTGGCATAGAACAATAGATCCAATAAGCATATATGAACCAACATAATAAAATAGATATCATAAAATAGTTCTAATAAGCGTATGTACTGGCATAGATCTCATAAGCATGTGAACTAACATAATAAAATAGATCTAATAGGCATATGATCTTGGCATAATAAAATATATCAAATTAAGCATATGGACTAGCATCATAAAATAGATCTAATTAAACATATGAACTTGCATCATCAAGTAGATCTAATTAAACATATGAACTTGCATCATAAAGTACATCTAATAAAACGTATGAACTGGCATCATAAAATAGGTCTAATTAGAACTTGCATCATAAAATAGATCTAATTAAACATATGAACTTGCATCATAAAATAGATTTAATTAAACATATGAACTGGCATCATAAAATAGATCTAATTAAACATATGATTCATCTCACAGACATATTCATAAAATCCAATCCACAAGTTTATCACAATTACTTTTAATTAATTATTTGTGAAAGCAACGTGGACTCGCAGTGGAAGAAGAGAAAGTAGATCTGAATTATGTATTATGAATTTGATTAGCTAAACCGTTGTTGTAGAATTCTATTCTTATCTTCCAATATGAATTACTCCTATTTAGATTTGCATTAGCATAGAAGAAAGGCTAGTTTAGGTTGCGGCAGCATGAAGGCTTATGAATTAGTGTATTGTGAATTAGCTTTAGGTCTAGGTATGTTTATATAGTTGTAGTGAGTGAATTAGGGCCTTAGATCTGACTAGGATTCATCTAAACTATTCAGATCAAAAACACATCACTCAGCTAACTAGAAAAGGCCACGTCAGCTCTAAATCCCAAAAATCGTCATTAACCAATTAAAATGCGCCACGTATACAACATGATGCGCAGCAGCAAGGGTGTTGACACCCACATGTTATATATATATATATATATATATATATATATAACTATCTTTCCAATTAACCCTTTTCACACCAACCGCTTTTTCAATTGAACTGTGTCCACGCTAGGCCATTTTTTAGCCATTCCCCTAAAACAAAAATATGAAATTGGTAGGGTTTGAACTCAAAACCTCTTGCATACAAGTAACATGTACTAACCAAATAAGCTACTAAGTCTTTTGCTAACAAAACTTAGTACAAAGCTACACATTATTCTCTCATTCCTCTTTTTCATGTTTTACTGCAATATTTAATTTAAAGATATCTTCTTCATTTTAAATCAGTTTTCTACAAACTATAAGTCTAAATTGACTAGAAAATCGCCACGAACGCAATGACGCTAATTTCATGACCAAATTCTGGAGGCTCTTCAAATTCTCCTTTTTATTTCTTTTTTAAATGTTCGCATGCATTTCTTCACATTTCATGTATTGCATGTAATTTCTTTTATTTATCTTTTTCTTCATTTCACTGCATTAACTTATTACATGCAATTTTATTGTCATTATTTAATTTCTCTCTCAAATATATTACAATATATATACATATTTCCACATTTTTAATTTCATTAGAAATGTGGGGTGTTACAGCAAGCTAAATCAAGATTACACTCTTCGAACCCACGTAAGGTGAGTTGTTCAACTCAGACTTTAAAAAAAAAAAAAACCACGTTTAGTGTTAAATCTGTGCTTGGTTCTGTGAAATACGTGGTTACTATTAAAGTTTCTATCGAATTTTGGATTGTAGTAAACTGTAAACAAGACCATGTTTGTGGCTGTGTAACTTCTTCATTTCATGTCGAAATCGGATGAAACCTTTCCCGATTGATAGTCATGCTATTCTACTTTGTGCATGCAAATTTTCCTTCTATTTTGAGTTTTTAGGTTAAGCTAAAACTTTGTCAAAGTTGAATATGAGGCTGAAAATTGACCTGCTCAAATTCGTGTGGTGGGGTTGGACCATAGCTCCCCTTAGGTCGATCTAGAAGTCGACCTGAGCCATGCCTAGGTCGACCCTAAGGTCAACTTGAGCCACGTCTAGATCAACCCTAAGGACGACCTTAGGGGAACAAAGGTCTACCCTAGTTTTGTTTCCTGCATGTGCCTTCTGCTTGTAGATATTTGCTCTTTACTAGTTTATTTCCAATGAATTGTAAGTGTTTGTCCTATCGATTCTTGGTGAATCAATTCTTGTGATGTTTTATTAGGCTTGCTCCTACAAATGGAAAATCCAACCTTGACATTAATTTGCATATCGCACTGGTGGTCTCGTGTGATTCTTGCTGATGATTTCATGAGCTATTTCGTGAGAATTACGACTTTGTGCACGTTTTATAAAACGGTATTAATAAGATGTTATATATATATATGTGTGTGTGTGCGCGCGCGCGCGAGCGTTTAATAGCACCCATTTTCCCCTCCGTTTCCCACCACACATCCATTTTCTCTCTCCCTCCAATAACTCTCTCTCCTTCCACTACTTTATTCTAATATAAATGAAAGATGGAAATAGAGGAGCCAAAGGGAAGCTCTATTTTTGGGGTGCTATTGAACACTCCTCGGCTCCTCATATATATACACACATACATACGAATATATATATATATATATATATATATATATATATTGTTGGTTCCTGAGATGATGGCTTTGATGACAACCTTATGACTAATTATAAGATATGCATACTAACATTTTATGTTGAGTTATATATGTATATAAAGGATATTTAGAGATAAGTATTGAGAATGAAGACTATACAGTATAAAGATTCAAGATTAAAGACACATGAACATCAAGAGTTCAAGATATCATGATAAGCAATAGAGTCTACATTTATGTTAAAACTTCATAATACCACTAATATACTTATTCGAATTTAATAGTGGGATGGAACCCACGAACTTTCAAAAGTGTTTTTCAAAATTGTTTTTCAAATTTCCCTTTTGACTTTTTTCTTTAATATTTTAGCCTTAAAGTCAAAACGATTTTGAATAACTTATTTTTTACTCTTTGTTATCTTTGTAATTTATTGTTGCTTTTAAATTTTGAAGTTTTAGCCTTAACCTCAAGTTATGTTCTTTTTCGATTTAATTTTCTTATATTCATAATTGTTTAAATATGTTAAGTATTTTATTATTTTTAAAAACCATTTTCTAAAATGTTTAACAATTGTTATTATTTACTCATATTAAGTTTAGAATGTTTATCAAGTCTCAAAATTGCTTTAACAAGTTTTAAAATCAATTTTTTTTTTAAAATATTTTTTTTCTATTTTTCAACGTAGGCATGGTGACATTTTTTTTCTTCTATTTTTCAACGTAGGCATGTCGACATATGTCACCCCCTTATGTCGATATGCTTGTCGTCTCAACCAAAAATCAAATTTCAAAAGTGTCCATCCGTTGTTTCCTTTGGCGAATGGATATGACCGTTGTTTTCCTATATATAGCCGAGGCCTGAACGAATTCTAGATAACTTTTTATTTATTATTCTTCACTCTTTTTCCACTTCATTTCCTTTCTAAATTTCAAATCCTTAACCAAACTCTCCCAAAATTCATAGTAAATCAGACCATATCATCTCTAATTTGTTTCTATGTCACATTATCTCAAAGATCTCAGTGTTATTCAAAGTTGTAGGAGATTTGTAATCAAAGCTTGAAAGATAAAAGTCATATCGGCTCTCTCGATCAAATTTTAACTGAAAAGGCGTGGTTATGGCATGTTAAAATCAATTGGATGCGTTCGTAGCCCATAAATTAATTAGGTGATCTTATAGCCTTGTTAAATCAAGAAAGTTCCATATACTCGGAAGGAGAAATGCACCTCGTGGTCTTGAAATCGAGTGTTGTAATATCGACATTCATTTGACCAAAAATCCGAAAAAGCAATAGTGTGGGACTAGACGTCGGATAACTCCGAACCTGTATAAAAATCTTGTGTGTATTTTCCTTTACTGCTTTTATTTATAATTTGCGTCTGTGTTTGACTCTGTGATTGTTTCATATATGTGATTTGCATTTGATTCTGTTATATTCAAAAAGATTTAAAAAAACATAATTCTCATTATACACTATTCACTCCCCCCCCCCCCCCTCCTCAAGTGTTAGGTTAGCCTTAAGATGCATAATCTACATTCCCAACATATATAGAAAAAGGATTTTCGATATTTGTTTTATATAAATAAATTTGTCATAAAGTTATACTACATACGATGTTTTACTATATAGACAGACTTCCAAAGATACAATTCAAATGATTTTTGAATCGTTTTATAAACTCATTTTACCAAATCCAAGTATTTTCTATACATAAAATCACATGATTTTGCACCCAAGTCTAAACGATGTAGTAAACCATATGATACGAAACACACTGGTTTATTATATCAGTTGATTCATAACTCAAAATTGAAGCTAATTCAATTTTTCAATGTGAAGTAAGCTGACTTATAGTGAATTGATTTGTGAAACGTACAGTATAAGACATACTGCTTTAACATTTCAAGTTACTATTCGAAAGTCTATGACATATTCCTGATGGCTTGTCGTGTTAGTACATGCTTTCATGGAAAGTCAGACCCGAAGTCGTCTTATATACGTATTCGCTTAGCCGGGGGCTAAGTTACACTCAATCGAGGGTTGTAGTGTCATGCGCCTGGATACGTATATAGTACTAAGCACGGCTCGGTGAGCTACATTTATGATGCACATGCAATTTATTATTTTAGATCCACTTTACAATGATTTTATATCTCTTTACTAATTTGGATTCAATTTCGAAGAGTTTGAGATTACTGAATTTCTTCCTATAACTAAGAGTTATCTTGAGGTTTATATACCTGAAAGCTATCTTGAGGTTTATACAAATATAAGAATCACTTAAATGTTGAAAACACTCACATGAGATATATATGCTGACATTTGATGTGTTTGCCTTATTGTTTTGGAGTAAGATTTTATATACGTGCTTAGCTTTAACGCTTAGCACTTGCTACTAATGACAAATCTTTTTATGTAGTTATTGTTGTCATTCATAAGACTGTAATATGTTGCTTAGTTGTACTCTATCTCATACATCCTATGTTATATCAAGTTGAACCAACTCTATCTCTATTGGAGAAAAGGTTCCATTCTAATGCTATATTTATTTGTTATGATCTATTGATAGAGTTTAAGTTAGACTCACCCGTGTATTTTATACTCGGGTCAGACCAAGTTATTTTAGGTTCATAGCTTGTCGTAGATTTTGTTATATCAAGTTGAACCTACCCTAACTCTATCGGAGAAAAGGTTCTATGCTGATGCTATATTCATTTGGTTTGATCTATTGATACAGTTTAAGTTAGACTCACCTGTGTATTTTGTACTCGGGTCAGACCGAGTTATTTCAGGTTCATAATTCGTCGTAGATTTTGTGTGTAGTCACTTTCTCCTTGGACCATCAACCTTGAAGCTATTATCAGAGTTATGTAGTTGTGCGTTTGTACCTTCGTGTCTCATGCATATTTATATATATTGAGACATGTGAATTTGTATTTGTTCGCATAAAACTATTTGTCTGTGTAACACATGTATCTATTATACCCCACTGTATGTATATATGTGTAATCTGTTATGTGATATACTATATGTGTTTGTGATTATGCTATGCTCTGAATATGATCCATAGCCACCATAATTTTAGATTAGATTAGATGGATTAAGTACGTCGATTAACATGAGGTAAAAGAAAAAAATTACACTCCCAATCGACGTATTTAATACTCATTTAACGTAAGTCTTACGGATGATCGCTCTAAGATAGTTTTATTCTCTACACTAATACACAATATTACTAATAATACTCTTTATTAATATGGTTTTTGGGGTAGGCATCACAATCTACATCTGCAATCATGAGGATTGCCTCCGAAGTTGGTATTTTCACACTTATTTGTGATTGATTCTAATTTTGCAGTTAACGTAGCTAGATAATCATTAACCAATAAGCAATTAAAGTGTAAAGCAATAAAACTAATACGCTAAAAAAAAAAAAAAAAAAAAAAAAATGAGATATACAATAAGAAATACATTGCTAATACACGAAAAAATAATATGCAAATTTTAAATGAGTCAAACCACGGGCAGTTGCTTCAAAAATCAACAGCATGCGTAGTTTGAAGACAAAAATTTGAGTTTTGTACTTCCAAATACACTAAAACACATGTGAAAAATAAGAACATCGTCAGGAGTGAAAGAAGTAAACGATACACGAAAAAGGATAAAGAAGAGATAGTGAAACAAAGGAAGAAAAAAAGATTATTATAAATTTTATATGTTAGAACTAATTTTCAAGTTGACCATTTCAACCAATGTAATGCAATTTATTATGCAAAAATCCAAAATTGAAAACTACAAATCACATGAGTCTCAACGCTTCAGAAAATTGACTTAAACAAATTTCAGTTTTCATTTAAATAACAATTCACCGATATGAATGATTAAACTCAACGTCCTAGCAAATTTCAGCCCACGTATTAAACATCAACTCCATAGACATCTGCTCCAAAAATAAGTACGATACACATGAATAGAAGACTGTTCATACAACTTTGCTAAAAAGGCCATTATAATTATTCAGTTAATACATATGCTTTATGACATGGGAAATAAAGGGGGAAAATCACATTCTAAAGACAAGCGCAATGCATGTGAAAGGTTTACAATTCAACTTCAGCTTTCACCCTTTATATATCGCTTTAGTTAATAGACCGAAAATACAAGCAATAAAGAAGCAAATAAAATAAAATTTATTGTCTTTAATCTCATGTAAATATTACTATAAGGTTAACAATAAATGAATAGAATTATGAAGAACCAAACTGAAGATTAACAATCTTAATTCATTAATTAGATATTAGCAGTTTAAAATAGAGAAGTTATGAGTTAAACGCTGATTTCCGAGCAGTTGTATTACAGTAATTCACCAGCATTCCATATGTTTATTTCGATATAAAAAACTGGTTTACTGCCTTGCTCCAATCATGATAAATTTAAACGGCTAGCTGTAAAGCGATTTGTTGCTGCTTCTCGTTTTAGCCCAAAGCGTAGAAGGCTTTATTTTACTTTTCGTCCAGAATGCAGAGAATTCAAGCATTATGAATTGAATGAGAATACAAGAACTGCAGGACTTCAAAAATTTAAATACAGAAGCCTTCGTTACTTTCAAAAATTTAAATACAAAACGTAGATGTCACGACGAAAACTGGATTGGAACTGAGTTCTGGAATCAAGCTTGCATGAAGATGCTGACAAAATGGAGAGCACAGCGGGATTCCATAAAGCAGTTATGGGAAAAAAGGAATGACTCGTTACTCAGAATTCAAAAGAAACAGCAAAATCAATGGTTTTGCAATCAAAAGAAGCTATAACTTAATTCAAACAACAAAAACACAATAAAAGCTAATTTAAAGTTAGAAAACCATAATCTATGACACAACTCTAAACCTAACCCTGGTAATATCACCAACAGCATGTCCCCTTCCGACCAAATCCAGCAACCAAAACCTCTTACTAAACATGACAATGGAAACGCAAAAATCAATCCTTGATGAACAAAAAGTTAAATGTGTTCGGGCATGCACACATGCACATGTGCTCTCATGCATATATCAAATATCTACTTCCTTAAATATTTAGAGAAAAACATAGTTCAAGCGATGTGACATGTTAACATTTTCATAACAATAAAATCAGTCAAATTTCATTTTTGTAGTTAGTTGCCATGTTTCAAGATTACAAAACAAAAGCTTATATTTTCTTCGATGTAATTTAAGCAACCATCATTCGGCACCAAAGCTGCAGTCTTCTTACCATTCTTGATCAACTGGACTCTTAACACACTTACGGATAGCAGAGTTAGGCAGCTTGGCCTCAATGCCACTGTACATCACGTCAAAATTTATGAAACTTGGATCAAATTGTAAAAGCGGAAGAATCTATCAACTGATACCACAAACTGGAAACACACATTTTCTCTAAGACGATACCACTAGCATGAGCAATCGAGCAAACGGCTTCTTCCACTCGTTACCAAAGTGGCATTTCTTGTATGATTTATCAGCCCAACTTTGGTTCCTTCAGCGAGTCTTAAGTTTGTGCCCAGCTCCCATACCTCTTGTTTTCCTAGAAAGGTATAATTCAAGCATTAAAAGGGATTGCGCATACTAATCTATAAATTTGCAGCAATGAACCCAAATGAGATGCAAGCCAAATTCAACACCCGACATCACATTAAGATGCAAAAGAGTGAAGGGAATACATAAGTGTAACTAATATTCAAATACAACGCAAAAACTAAACCTCAAGTTTTACTGACACGTCAGCGACAGCACCGATACCCACTATATTGGACCTTGCTAACTCCAAAAAGAAACAAAATATCACTACCACCCCAGCATACGTTTTCAAACTAGCACCACTATAAGATCATGCATGTAGTAGACACTACTCTCACTGCAGAAAGACAATTGATAATTGATATAAGAAACTGATTATGAACATTGTATAGTAACAAAGGCCTTTAAAGAAAATCAAAAGTAACTTATTCATCTTCAAACATGTCGCCAACAGTTAGATATAAAAACAAGAAATAAGAAAATTAGAAAGACACATCATGAATAATTAGAAATATCAAACAACAAATAATATATTCATCTTCAAACATTTAATTTCCATCATCTATATAACTCATTGCAAGCCACCAAGTCTGATATCCAACCAAGTACTACAAAAAGGGTAGGGACTAGACACATAATAACTCATGAAATATTCGGAGTGCATATAAATTACACACATTCAACACAGAATTGCCATCAAGAAACATAACAAAACAAGACAGACATCACTAAAAAACCATATTTCTTCGCATCCATAAACAAACACAATATATAATTTCCATAATTGAGCACATATGTATAATTTAAACATGTAATGTGAGCGAACAAATCCCATGACCAACTATGTAATGTGAAAGGCCAACAGAAGACATGATGGCATGTACCAATACAGCTTGTGTCATGTTAAGACTGGCGACAATTAGCTATATACAGCACCAGACCGTCATCAAGCAAGATACGAAAATCAGAAAGATAGAAAGCCATGTAAGACAATACTGTTTAACTTCCATAACTGAGCATCTACACAGTAAATACAATCGTCAACTCAATCTAGAATCATGTCAATTTCATAAACAGATGTATTTGATTTATCATTTAATGTGAGCCAGCAAGTCCCACAACCAACCAAGTAAGGTAGAAGGCCAATAGAAGACATGATAGCATGTATCAATATAGCTTGTGTCATGTTAGAGTGCTGACAATTAAATTATATTCAGCACCGGACCGTCATCAAGCAAGATAAGAAAATTAGAAAAATAGAAAGTCCAGTGGGAAAATATCAAAATACACTGTTTTAACTTCCATAACTAAACATTTGGACAATGACACATAAGTGTACTCAATCTAGAATTATGAAAGCTTGAGAAAAAAACATGTTTGATTTATTATTTAATGTGAGCCAACAAGTCCCACGACCAACCAACAAATGTAGGTGGTCAGTAGAAGACATGATAGTGCGTATTAATATTGCTTGTGTTATGTTAGAGTGCTGACAATTATTTATATCCAGCACCGGACCGTCATCAAGCAAATACAAAAAAATGTACACCTCAACTAATTAAATATAACTCTCATAAAACTTACAAAATCATAGTATTTTCAACATAGGTGAAATAAAAGTAGTTTCGACAATAAATTTTGACCCATAATAATATCCATGTAGAGCCAAAAGCCCATGCCCAACCAAGAATTATGAAAGCATACACAGATTAATTCAAACCGTTAATCTGATCAGAGTACGGAACAGATAATTGTGAGTGCGTATGTCACACCAAATCATCATCCAGCAACGGAAATCACTCAAAGACCAAATGGAAAGCCTGATAGATTTCAGTTATGGCTAGCGAATTGTAAAATTTCTGAAAGAGGCAAATTATTGATTTAAAGAAAAAATTCAGTTTATGTAAATCATGGGATTATAAAAGTTGTCGGATTCCCAAATTTTCCAAACTACAGGTATTATCAGGTTGATATCAGCTGCATTGCCTGGTAAACATCTATATAAACATAAAATGGTGAAGTAGTTTTAAGAACTATACAGCAACCAAATGTAATATTAACTTCACTTTGATTTACCGACTACAAGGAAATCAGACTTGCCTGAGTGCAAGAATAACCATATTACTACTGAAATTGTCGAATTGCCTTGAGTAGCAATATGTGCCCAATAAACACAAATTAACAATTATGCACAAGTTAAAAAATCTCTTCATTCAGTAACAGTGAAGAGAACTTGCTAGCAATTTAGTGATGATCCTTGTATTTAGCCATTGCATCCATGCAGGCAGATTACTGGCATATGAAAATGTATATGATACCACAGATACTAAAATTAATTTACTAAATCTTTGAAATTTCAAACGCTGTATAATTTTCAAACGGGCATGGTATGGCATTGCAAATGAATGATAAACAGATAATAAAATAAAACACAAAATTTAACCCTGCAACATACTAGAATCTCTGTATTTTAAACTTATAACATTAAACAATAAACATGATTTTGATCCAACCCAATGTGAGTCATCAAGTCTCATGTCCAGTCAAGTACTACAGGACAGTAAAAGACAAGGTAACACTTATTTTAGTATAGCTTGTGATATGTTAGAGTGCAGACAATAAGATATGTTCAGCACCGGACCGTCATCAAGCAACATAGAGATCATACGAATTATATAAAAAACATTGTAAAAACGAATAATAGTCAACCTCCATTCATATATGTTATAACATATTCAACCTCCGTGCATATAACATGCACCATTAACGTTAAAAAGGATGATTTTAATTGAAATTAGAAGCGAAAAACCAACAAGTTCCCATGATCAGCCAAGTAATGTAAATGACCAAGAAGTGTTATCCTCCCTGGCACCACCTGCAAATCTTTGAGGAAATTTAAGTCATTTGACAAACATACATAAAGATAAACCACATCAAATTATCAAAACTTTAACATACATAAAAACAATCCACATCATTTCACCAAAACTTAGCTCATACTGAACAGTTACAGACAAGCAAATGGTTAATTTGATTTGCAACTTTGCAAACATAAACATGAAAAAAAAAATCCAAACCACACAATGTTGAAAGGGAAATCCAAGTCACACCGCATAGAAAAGAAATCCAGATTAAACATTGACGGTGCAATCGCAAAAATGAAATAAAGTTAGTTCCTTGAAACGATATACTACTAGCATTGTCAACTCGAAACCATCTGACAGGCACAGTTGATATTAATAGAATACATATTTATACAAAAAATTGAATCCAAATATTAAAAACTTGTTACGACATATGATTAATCTTGTGCTAGCTGATGATATATCATAATCAGCAGATTTTTACAATTCTATAAAAGGGTTTAATATCCCGAAAATGAAAAATTGTGTACATCACGGATAAAAATGTGCAAAAATGAAAACGCTATTTTATATCACAAGAGCAAAAGATGCATCTTATAAGCTAGAATGTTAGTTGAAACGACAACCAAGTGAACGAACCAATTCAACGCATGATTTAACATCATGTACAATTTAGTTTTAATATTTATGAAAACGGTTTTTTATGACAACTACAGATAAATTTATGAAACCGTTGAAGTAAACGAAAGAAGTCTCAAAAATTGAAAAATCTGAAAAACAATTTGGGCGAAAAAACGATCAGATAGAGCTAATACGAAGCAGCCATCATGCCGGCTATCAAACCAATAGGGAAACTAATCACTATTCATCATTTCGTTCTTCTTGCAAATTGATATTTATGTCGTAGTTAAAAATACAACAATAAACTGAATGGTGCTAGGCATCAGATCTCCAAGGTGTAGGCATCAAAGAATTGCCTCAGACGCAAATTACCCATTTGTTTCTAAAAGATTCCTCATCTGCCAGATAACAAGTTAATAAAATAAACACATAAACAAAATTAAAACTGATTTCCTTCGAGACTGGGAATAATGCCGGCATCCGATTCATAGATCGATCCTATATATACGGTCCGGAAGAAATTAGGTTTAGGGTTTGACGGTAGATGTTAGGTTTGGCTGTGGCGTCACAGCATCTCAACCGCCGAAATTTTCATCAAAATTTTCGGGATGCTTCTTCAGGCCACCTGGGTTTTTCTTCACTGTTTGACGGGCCTACCAGGCTTTGAAGCTTCAGTACTCTATCTGCGTTATGCTTTGGAATGATGAAATAAGCCCATTGTTTTCATTTCAATGGTAACGACGTACTTCTCGCGACGCAGTAATGGAATTGGAATCTAATAATTACACACTTAACCATTACATTCATTACCATCAACTGCAAATCTAAATGGACACAATACCATTAACTTACTATGCTAATTGCAGAACTTGGATTTTGGAGGAAACAACTAAACCACCTCAGCATGTTAGCGGAGAGTAGGGCTGTCAACGGTTACCCGAAAAATCCAATATCCGTCTGCATCCGTATCCGAAGATACGAAAAATATCCGTTATCCGAGATGCGGATACGGATATCCGATATCCGAAAATCATTTCGGATACGGATATGGTTATAGTGGTATCCATATCCGAAAAATATCCGTCCGATTTTCTGATACGTGTATGTATGTATATATATTATATAATTTTTAATTTATATTTAAGATTAAATTAATATATAAATTTCCTAAAAATAGCTAACCTAAACTCAACTATTTAATTATAAAGGAAAGTTTTATTTTGTATTATGCAACATTTTAAATCATGTACTCATTTTATTTTGTGGTATGGTTATAATTAAAACATAATTGTGAATTGTTAGGGTTTCCCCGAGATCACTACACAATTAGATTTTGAAAAGGCGAAGAAGATAACAATAACAAGCAAATTCCACCAAATAAACCTTTATTATTCCACCAATTAATTACAAATAAAGACCTAAAATTGAGAAGATATCTCAATCCCTAAAAACAAAAACAAGTTTTTCTCCCTCAAAAGTACACGAAAGTCTATCCCTAATGACATGCTTATATAGGCAAATAGAAAGTATATGGAAATTCCCTAAATTTCCTCTAGATCCTAGATATTCTCCGGATCTGAAAATATCCTGAAATATCCTCCTCAAAACTTGCATAAAATAAATCTTTCTCTCCTTAAAACCCTTAAAATAAATCTTTCCTAAAAAATCTCAATAGATCCATAAAATCCGCAACAGATCCTTAAATTCCGCATTAATATCCATGTGATAAGTATCACAAAACATAACATGTATGTGCTTCTATGATTTATATTTTGTTTTATTTTAGTCTTAGGGTTGTGTATTTCATATTTTGAACACCTGATGTCTTAAAATATTTGTTGTAAGAAAATTATTTGATTGATGTCCTGCTTGAAATTTTTAATTAGATGTATTCACATTTTCAAAAAAAAATATTTTATGAGCAAATTTGTATGTGAGTGATGTATTTGTAAACTTTTATTGTTTTATTTTCGGATATTTTTTCGGATGTTTTCGGATATTTTCGGATATACACATCCAATGTACAGTTTTAAGTTTCGGATACGGATATTTCGGATATTTTCGGATATCCGTATTCGCTAAGGCAGATACGGATATTTTCGGATATCCGAAAATATCCGCGGATACAAATACGGATATTTTTAACTGGTATCCGCGGATATCGGATACGGATTCGGATACGGATTTTAATTTTCGGATACGGATTCGGATACGGCACTATCCGTATCCGACTGCATCCGTTTACAGCCCTAGCGGAGAGTGTGTAACGATCCGGTAAGAAATTTGATTATCAAATTTCCTACTGGGTCGTTACAGTGTATCATAACGTATGGTTTAGTAAATAAACTTGCTCTGTGGCGTAATTCAATGAAGATAGGATTAGTAATACCCTAAATTAAGTTTGAGTGTGTGTGTATATTGTTAAAACCGAAATTTGATTTCAATACCAAAGATGCTTTATAAACACTTCACCAAATAGTTAGATTAGAATTGAGACCACAATTGCAAAATAAAGAGCGTAAAATGGAGAACAAGGAATTTTTATAGTGGTTCGATTAAGAATAGATATACGTCCACTTTTGAAATTTTTTCTCATTATGATATTTCGTTTTACAACATACATGAATTCTCTCTTTACATTTGTTTCTCTGTTTCCTCTCTTTTCGCTCTCTTTATGATCTAAATTGCACTTGAATTGACAAAGAAATTGGAGAGATCTCTTGCTTTGTAATGGTGGATGCATGAATCTTCAATCACTTTAGCAATCTGACGATCTTCACGGATTCCATAGCGATTTAGTGTTAGATCTAGGCTTTAGAGAGGATTAGAAGTGGTTAGAGATCATTTGAATCGTGTTAGAGAGATTTTCCATGACGAATGAAGGAGATTAGAGAAACTTTGACTGAATTGAAGAGAACTGAAACGACCCAAACTTCCCAGTAAAGGAAAGTCTGGATTGCTTTGAGAACAACACACATCAGGACACAAACAGAAGAACATTTTATTGCTATTACAATAATTACATCAGAGTACAAGAATATTCCAGAGTATGAATGAATAATATACATTGGAAATACAATATCAGCGTTAAAATTACATTTAAATAGCAGCGGGAAAATAATACAAAATACAACCGAAAGGAATACACGGATACAGAGCTTTCTGAATATCGCTTCAGCTGTAAATCAGGATCCTGGAAATATAATATCTGCAAAAAAAAAAAAAAAAAAATAACTGCCCGTGTGGAAAATATGGGCACCCAGAGTTTAGGTTAAAACAATAAACTCCATGTCAGTCATGGGACTGGTATGAGAACTCAAAACAGTTGTTAAGTTGATTTTAATGTTAGTTAAATCAAGGGACCACGCCGTATAACACGGAACGGGTTTACCCCCAAGAATACCAGTGCATAAAAATAAACATCGCAATGCTAAATAAAGGAAAATGAAGCTATTATTAGACTCAGATCCCATCACACAATGCAACGCAAGCCGGAGGATAGAGTTTTACCTTATAATAGCCAAATATGCTTGGTACGCGAAATTTATCTTTTAATATTGCTATAAGTGCATAGTGAAGAAATCAATTTCGAAAGTAAATGTGTTAATCATAGACAGAATGAGCGCCCCATCCCACTATGTCGCCATATATAGGGTTTACAATCAAAACCGTAATGTCGTATTGTAAATTGGTTTTCCATCATGAGATCGAGGCTAGGGATTGTCCTCTCCGATTCGAGGCACTCTAGCAAATGCTCCAGGATTTGGACTCTGGCGGGCCCTTGGAGCGGTAGGGCCAGTCCACACATACGTTAGTGGATTAGTTATGCCTGAACACACGTTTCCCGGTCCCTTTGGACCTCAATATGGCCACTAACAACCTATTAAACCGAGGTACCTCATAATCCATCATCCACATAAGTAAAAATGTCAGGGCTGGTAGGTCGCTGAAACCACTCTAGCTAGAAAGAAACGGGTGCACCCCCTACGGTTCATATCCCGTTTTCACTCATACCGGGGTGTGAGGCTCGTGTAGTCACGCTATACACAAAGTTATGCCTAAACAGGCTATGCTTTGATCATCCCACAAGACCCTGCTTTTCAACAAAAGCCTGTATCATTTGTATCTTGGCATGCCATATTGTCAATCAATATCATACCATTGATTCCTACCAATGTATAACCTCTAAGCTCGTACGTCTCAGAGAAGGGTGTTAAACACCAAACATATATATATATTTAGCAGAGATCAACGAATACAACATAAAGGAATACAACGTCGGACACGCAATCCATTTACAAGTCCGTTCTGGGTCTGAACGAAACCGGAGGCACCTTATTCCTCGCATTCCCATCGATCTCCAAGTATGTTTGGATGATCACCACTTTTCCATTGTTTTGGGTGTACGGTCCAATCAAGATAGCAATAACCATCCAAACGATGTGAAGAACTTCGGTCTTCAACCACCGTTTTCATCTTCGACTCTTGATCATCGTATTTATTATTCAGAATGGGTTAAACCCGGTCTTATTGAATAATTCGCGTATTTTATAATCAAGTGCTATAAAAACATAACATACGCCTCATTCCAATTCAGAATAAAATATTCACATTCTTAGGGAAAATTTCCCATTAATTTTATCAAAGATAAATCCTTCAACTTTATTCTTTAATCTTTCCTTTTGATCTTTGTTTCGAAAGATTTTACTTTATCCTTTCTCCATATTAACCAAATTATGGTTTAGCCAAACTAGTCGGGATTTACGTCTTACCGAAGTAATTATTTATTAATTAATCCCAATCTACTCATCCCGATTTGTTCCGGTAAAATTAATTACCATTTTCCGTTTAAATCTAGTTAAAGATTTAACTATCGCATGGAGTTAAACTGGTAGTTCTCCATTTTCGATCACTTCCTAAATTAAAATTAAATCCCTTTTTATCATTTATAAAATAAAGAAATCACTTATTTGACAAAAACATCTTTTATCTTTATAAACTTGGAATTTTCATCAAAAACCCTTTTAAAACATTTATTATGATTTTACATAATTTCTCCCTATTTTTAATTAAAAATAGGTCATTTTAATTTAAACGACGTTACAGGTCATTCAACTACACGGCCGCTATTTTTTATTCCAATTTGATTTAAAAATTTCGGAAAATCTAATCGTTGGATTTCAACTCTTAAATACTCATTTAAAAGCTCTTTTCGATACGAACCCATTAGGTACCGGTTCCAGAAGAATCCGACGGTCGGATCTTCCGCTATGCCGAATCAAAGTGTCGAAATTCGCGAACGGTCGTTGCGCGAAACATTCTATTCAAACCATTATATATATTAATATATATTATTGTCGATTTCCTTTCTAAACGTATTTTAAAACGTTTATAAATTCGTTTTGAAAATGATTCCAACTTATATTTAAAATTTAAAAAATGAGTTGAATATTCTATATATTATCCTTTTTGAATAGTATTATTTTCCAAAATATTAATTTTGAAATTTCTCTTTTAATATTCATAATTAAATGGATAACGTAAATCGATAAATACGTTCGAGTTAAAATGGCATTACTGGACAAAAAAGCTCAATTCATTATTTTATCCATTTATATTTTTTTATGGGCCAGACCTCTCACTTTAAGCCTACAACCTGCGAATGTTGGATATGCCGGTTGGTTTCGGGCAGACTTATCCCACAAGTTGGGCTTAACCTCGTGTCATGGCTCAATTCGTATTTGCGCACTTGGACCTCTCACATTAGGTTCAACATTTGTGGCTGCTGGATATGCCGGGCGGGTCCGGGCAGACTTATACCACAAATGTAACCTAACCTCGTGTCCAAGTACAATTATAATTAATACACTAAAAATATTATGTTAAAATATTATTTTAAAATAAAGATATGATCTTTACATTAAATTGTTACTAATTTTATAAAACCCTTTGTTTCCGAATATCCTAACTTACATTTCAATTTTTTAATGAAAAATTGAACTTTCTATATTATTATCATATCATAATAATAATCTTTTCAGAATGTTCAAATTTTTGAAATCAAACCTTCTTATCATAACATACCGACCGTAAAGATGTAATCTTTTTAATTGAATCCTTTTTATTATAACTTTTAAACAATAAAGATATAATCTTTCTAATTCATACGTCAATTAATTCCATTAACTGAATATTAAATTAAAATATTCCTTTAATTCAAAATTGGAATGAGACCCAATCCATTACCAAATAATTTTAATTATATGGATTTCAAGCATCGCATTAATTCTATAATAATGATAAAACATTCAATAACAGCCAAAGTGCATTTTAAACTAATCACAAGGGCGATATGTTGTCAGAATATCAACCCAAGACCCGTGTGGGGTTTCAACCAACACAAATTCAAATAATATATTATTAATTGTGCCTTTGGACGATGTGTGAAAATTTATCGTCCAATCAACATAAACAAGTCAGACAACTTGTAAATGGCAGTGTAAACATGTTTTGAATATCATAAATGTCATAACAACATGTTACATATTTCAAATTTCAAACAATTCACAACAGTCATCCAAATCAACTTTTATCCAACAAACAATAATTCCAACACAGATAATTAATTAATATTTAATAATAAAAATATTTAACTGTTCAAAAGCTTGAGTGAGATAAAAGTTCTCATCTTTTCCGGGCTTTAATTGACGGTTCGGGCCCAATTTTGACCCAAAATCCAACATGCTCTAAAATTGACAAATTTGGTGCCTACGCGGAGCATATGACTCAACGATCATGGCAAATCCTGTTTTGTGCAATTTCGAGTTCGTATCAAAAAAATATGAATTTTTGAAGTTTGTAACAATTTAATAATAAATTTAAAATATGGAAATTACCGAAATTTTCAACTTGCTCAAAATTGGACAAAATTAATGCTCACTCGAAGCTCTCGACATAACGAACTCAGCGGATTCAGTTCCATGCAATTTCGATAATGTGACAAAGAGTTATGCACTTGCGAAGTTAACAAATCGATTTAAATAATATTTGAATTTGTAAAAATTACCTAAAATTTCAACTTCCTCCAAATTGGACGAAATTGGTGTCCACTCGAAGGTCTCGTCGCCACGATCGCGGCGGATCCAGTTTTGCGAGATTCTGAGTTCGTGGCAGAAAGATATTAATATACGAACATGAAATATTATTTATATAATAAAATCACTACTCACTTTCTTCTCCAAATGACCCTCAACTTAAAATGCTTGCCACGGCCAAACCGTAAGTCCGTTCTCTCCGGCTTCTCCCCCTCTTTCCACGTCGGGTGGTCCCCATCTTCCGATTCGCCACGTGGGGACCACGATCTATAGATGAACGGAAAAGTGCAATTTCCGTTCATCTTAGTGCTGCGGCCGCCTCGGTGCTCCAAATGCCACCAATTTTTATCAGTAGCTAGATCTCGACCTCCCGAACAACTTTTGTTTAGGTCATTTCGCCTGAAAATGCCCGGATCGACGGGAAAAAAAATCGTTTTTGATTTCAGTTTCGAAATTGCTGTTTTCGTCATTTTCTCGCCAAACCGTACACTTTCATACCAAACTTCCTTCGACAAAGTTGTGCATCTATCTCCCCTCTACAACTCCCCCAACAGGGCCATCGCCTAATTCTTCATGGATTGGGCAGAAAACCCAAATTTCCAACAGCAATTTTCTGGCGTTGAACTCAGATCCCGGTGAATCCGGGCGACGTTAGGCCATGGATTTTTCATGGGAGGTAGAGACGATAGAGATGCACAAAACCCAGAAAGGGTTTGGTCTGATTTTGTTTTGTTTGAGAGATATAAATTTTTGAAGAATCAGGGTTTTATTTGCAAAGAAGGATTTAGAGTGGAGGTCATGAAAGTGAAGAAGAAAGTGGCTAGTGTTTTCTCTTAGGTTTAGGAGCAGTTGCAGATATTATATATGGGCTGGGTAATTATGTTTTAATCCTTGTTTAACTTTATAATTATAGCCCTTTTGTAATTAAAGTTATTCAATTTTCAATCCTTTTAACGGTTTTAAAATTCTTGCGAACACATACGGATTCAAATTTCGATGGAAATTGGAACACAAATATTATTTGACATTACGAATCCAAAGAAACTGGTTTCGTTGAATTCCGAGTCCGTATGAATAAATAGTGAAATTTTAACGATTGAAAATTGCCTGTTTTTAACTAAAAAAATAATAACGGCCACATACTAGCTCCAAAAATTACGAATTTTGGAATTTAGCAATAATTTAATGTAAGAACCCGTAACTTCCCCGGTAAGGAAAGAGCGGATACTTCGAGGACAACACACATCAGAACGCAGACAGAAGAACATTTCATTGTTAATTACAACAATTCCACTAAAATACAAGAATATACAGAGTATAAACGAATATTACACATTTGATAAACATCAGGGATTACAATAAATTACATAGCAGCGGAAAAACAATACAAAACACAACTGAAAGTAACACACGGATACAGAGCTTTCCGAGCATCGTTCCAGCTGTAAATCAGGATCCTGTTAATATAAATCTGCAAAACCAAAACTACTAGCTGCCCGTGTCAAAATAAGGGCACCCAGAGTTTAGGTTAAAACAATAAACTCCAGGTCAGTCATGTGACTGGTGTGAGAACTAAAATAGTTATTAATCTTTATTTTAAAGTTAGGTAAATCAAGGGACCACGCCGTATAACACGGAACGAGTTTCCTCCCAAGAATACCAGTGCATATAACAAAACAGCGCAATGCTTTTTGGAAAAATGAAGCTATTATAAGACCCAGGTCCTATCACACAATGCAACGCAAGCCGGGGGATAGGGTTTTCCCTTATAATAGCCAAACATGCTTAGTACGCTTAAAACAAATCATTTTATACTACTATAAGTGCATAGTGTATAAAACAACTTCAAATCATAAGCATCAATCATAGACGGCATGGGTACCATATATCATGTCGCCATACTAGGCTCTACAATCAAAACCGCAAAGTCACGTATTTGGAAATTGGATTTCCATCTGTGAACCGAGGCAAAAGATAGTCCTCGCCGACTTCGAGACTCTCTAGCCCGAGCCTCAGGGTCAGAGCGCATCGACCCTTGGATCGTCAGGGCCGGTCCACCGATGTGGATTAAAATTCCTGAACACTGCGTTTCCCCGCCCTTTGGGGCGTAAATGAGCCAACGAATGACTCCATCGGCTTCACATAGTCACCGATATATCTGAGGCGCCTCGCAACATTAACAACCACATAAGTCAAACTCGTCAGGGCATGTAAAACCACTAACGCCACTTCTAACTAGAAAGAAACGCATGTCCTCCCTGAGGTCCTCTCCCGTTTTTGGTTCACAACCGGGGTGTGAGGCTCGCGAATCAACGCTACACAAAGCTACGGCACAAAGGTCGTGCTTTGATCATCAACCACAAGACTCTGCTTTTCAACAGAAGCCTTGATCATTTGCCACTTAGGCATGCCACACAGGCAATTCACTCTATGCGTTTGATATCCATCAATGTATAACCCCTGAGCTCGTACGTCTCAGAGAAGGGCGTTGAGCAAGAGAATAAATTCTCCGCCGCCAAACAGATATATATTTAATAGAAATCAATCACACAGAATAAAATCCAATGTCAGACACACAGTCCATTTACAAGTCCGTTCTGGGTCTGAACGAAACCGGAGGCACCTAGTACCCCGCATATCCATCGATCTCCAAGTACGTCTGGACGATCACCAACTGATTCCCTCCTCTTGGGTGTACGGCCCAATCAAGATCATCAATAATTATCCAAACGACGTGAAGACCTTCGGTCTTCTACCATCGTCTTCATCTTTTGACTTATCGTCGTATCAGTTATTCAGAATGGGATAAACCCGGTCTTTCTGAATAACTCGCGTATATAATAAATACATGTTACACAAACACAACATACGCCTCATTTCAATTCATCAGTCACTAACCGTAAATTAATCAAGAGAATAATTCCCCAAATATTAACCCCGAAGGCCAAAACCAACATCAGATCAATACCCAGGAAATCACTCTGCTTAGCCAACCTACAGTTAGTTTCTAAATTTTACATTCTTAGGGAAAGGTTCCCATTAATTTTATCAAAGATAAATTCTTTTAAATTTATTCTTTAATCTTCCTTTTGAATATCACTTCAAACTAGTCGGGATTAACGAACCACGCCGAAGTAATTATTTATTTTATTTCCCAATCCCAACCTATTTATTCCATGAAGTAAAACTGGTCATACTTCCTATCTAACACCACGGTGTTATCGGTAAATTCAATTACCATTTCACGTTCAAATCTAATTAAAGATTTAACTATCGCCTGGAGCAAAACTAGTGATACTCCATTCTCGAACTTTTTTCAATCTAATTAAAGATTCATTAAAACTCCACTTAGTTTTAATCTTTACTTGGGTTAAAGAATCAGTGTCATTTAAAGCACGGTTCACGATAAACCCAAAACCACATTCCATTTCAATCAGTCCCTAACCATAAATTAGCAAGTGAGCAATTCCCTAAGTATTAACCCCGAAGGCCGAAGCCAACATCAGATCCATACCCCAGAAACCATTCACTTAACTAATCTCCAGTTAGTTTCTGATTTTCTCAACTCCTTTGGATCTAAGAACAGTATTATTGAAGATACCGTTCACGACAACCCAAAACCACATTCCATCAATTTTCGGGTTAAAGAACAAGTGTTATTTAAAACACTGTTCACGATAAACCCAAAAATCAATACCAATTCAACTCCAATTAAATATTATTTAATTGGTACACTTCATTAAATCTAAATAAAAAGATTTAATTTTTTCTCGACTGGGCTTAAGAACAGTGTTAATGAAGACACCATTCACGACAAACCCAAATCACATTTGATACTAAATACAAGGCTCTGAATAGAAAATATATCGGCTTATATTCAATATCAAATTCTACGACCAACAAATATCGTATTGGAAATAACGATATATATATATATATATATATATATATATATATATATCTTTCAAATTTCCATAACAACATCCGTATAATCACATTATCCAACATCAAAATATTCTGAAGACAATTTTGATTCAAATCCATTCCAATGTAATTATTGGAAATTCTGGTTATTTTCAAAACCATTTCAAATCCAATTTATTTATTTAAAAAAATAAATAAATTACTATTCTAGTTCAAAACTAGTTCATTTCGATAAAAATCTATTTTTTTATCTTTTCAAATATGGAGTTTTTCATCCCAATTCTTTACAAATCATTTCTTATAATTTTACACAAATTATTGATATTTTTAATAATTTTATCAAGGCCCGTACAGTCGATTTCCATCAACGGCCATCGAACTGCACTTACAACGACCTTTTTCAAATTTGATTTGGACATAATTCCAAATCCAACCGTTAGATTTTAAATTTTTAATATTCGTTAGAAAGCTCTTTTCGGTACGAACCCAACGGTTCTGGTTTCAGGAGAATCCGACGGTCGGATCTCCCGTAATATCCGTTCGAAGTCAATGGTCGAAATTCGCGAACTGCCGCGACGCGGCGCGTTCTATTCAGGCCATTATATTATATATATAATATATACTTCTTCGATTTCCTTTTAAAACGTATTTTATAAATCGTTTTAAATCCATTTTCAAAACGATTTCAACTTCATTTCAAATTCAAATCAAAAATTGAATTTTTTTCCTCATAAATTCATTTTTAATTCATTTCAAATTGATTTCAATTCAAATCGATTTTTAATTCAATTTCAATTCATTTTTAATTCAATTTCAATTCATTTTCAATTCTATTCGATTTCTATTCAATTTCAATTCGAATTCAATTATATTCCATTTTAATTCGAATTCGATTCTATTCAATTTTAATTCGAATTCTATTCTATTCTATTCAATTTTAATTCGAATTCAATTCGTTTCAAAGTATCAGAATTTGAAATCACTTCCTTTTCTATATTCATCATAAAAATGAATAAAATCGATATAAATATCGTTCACGTCAAAATGGCGTCAATCTAATCAACACGGCTACATATATTTTTATTTTCAAATTATTCTATTTCAAATATTTCTTTTTCAAATATTTCTATTTCAAATATTTCTCTTTCAAATATTCTATTTCAAAACTGGAATGAGGCCCAATCAATTACCATATAATGTTAATTATATGGATTTTCTACCACACGTATATAACAGCAACGATAAATCATCAACCATCATCCAAAGTGCATTCTACACTGTATAAGCATCAAATATAAATATTTAACGCTTATAACAGTCTGTCAATCAATCGATCGGCACACAGCTAATTATTGGGATTAGTGTATGTCATATATCATCCCAATACCCGTGTGGGGTTTCAAACAATCAAACACAGATTTTATTTGTGCAGTTGGGCGACGTGTAAAATTTATCGTCCCAATCAATATCAGTCAAATGTGTGTATATAAACAAATCGTCCGATTTGTTTATATTTATTTCATTTTAAATACACGTTAAAAATTCTATTTTAAACTATAAAATATTTTTAACTATATAAATATTTCATTTCATTTCACATCACATCACACAATCAACTACACATCAAAATCAAACAAACAAGCATACAAGCCGTCCATGGTCTGTGGACGACGGGTGTCAGGTGCTACTAAACACCGTCTGCATCCTAGTATATATTTTAACTAGAAAATTAAATTAAAAGTGAGAAGTTCTCACAGAGGGTTCCACTCCGCCGTGCTTTGCTTTTGAACTGCTGAACTGTCTGGATCCGCTTGAAATTCTACGGCAGCTCTTTTCACGCTGTTCAAATAAAAATTATATTTTTATTGCTTCATTTCAATAAATAAAAATCATATTTTTATTTCTACTTCATATATATATTTTTTCGACACTTTATTCTATATAAAAATTATATTTTTATTCTTTCTATCATATAAAAATTATATTTTTAACCTTTATATTATAAAAAATCAATCTTTAATATTCCTACTTTATAAAAAGAATATTTTTAATCTCTACATATAAAAATCAGTTCTTTATCTAGATAAAAATCCTAACCCTTTTTCACTAACAAAAATCTAATCTTTATGTGTAGAAAAATCGTATATTTACATTGTAAATCTACTAACAAAAATCAGATTTTATAACTCTTAAAAATCGAATATTTATACATTGAAAAATCGGATTTTTGTAACACTTAAAATCCTATCTTTTTGTGTGATTAAAAACTGAAATTAAGCAATGTATTTATATATATATAAAAACTGAATTTAAATAAAATGTAAAAATAAAATAAAACTCACTGTTTGAAAAAAAAGGGGAATGGTGGCGCCGTTCTTCGTGAGGAGGAGAGTGAAACGCGAGGGGGGGGGGAGTTTGCAGCAGTCGTCGGAGGTCAAGGGGGAGGTGGATGTCGGCGTCGGGTTTCAGGAGGGCGGAGGGTGGCTCGTCTAGGGTTTCCGCGAGTCTAGGTGTTTCGGATTTTCACGCGGGAGGTGGAGAGAGAGGAGAGCAGCGAGGGTAGGGAGAAGCGGTGGAGGAAGATGGCCAGGGGGGATCGCGTGCCGGCGACAGCGCCTGGGGAGGAGAAAGGAGGCGGTGGTGAAGTAGAGGAGGGGGCGGCGGGCGATTTGGGGATCGGGTTTTGATTTTTTTTTTCCTCGAATGAAACTGAAGAGAAAAGGGGGGGTCAACGGTGTACATGAGGAGAGAGAGAGATTTTTTTATTTAATTTCAAAAAGCAACTTTTATTTTCGAACTCGAAACGAGACCCACCGCCTGTCGTTCATAGTTAATTACCCCCATTTTGAACACAATGGGGTATGTATCACAAGCCAATTCGACCGTTTCGATCAGTTTTCGTCAAAATCAACATATAACTCTATATATTGAATTTGAACGCACATTTCAATTTACTGGGGTCACATACTTACTCGAAAAATTCCCGAAAAATAATTTCTAGCTTCGTATTGACGATACAGTCCTAACAAAACTAGTTTCGTTTAATTCTGAGGCCGTTTGAAAAATGGTCATTTTCCAGTCGATTAAATTCAACTAAAACTGGTCAAACGCGTTTTCCTTTGCCACGCTCACATATTGATTCGGAAAATTACGAAATTTGGAATCTAGCAATAACTTGGCATCGCGGATCCAACAAAAGTGGTTTCGTCGAAAACCGAAGTCGTTTGCAAAATTTCCATTTTTAAGGGCCAGAATTCCATAGCGACTATTCTGAAATTTCAACTGGACATATCTATTTACCCCCGCTATGAAATCTCCATTTTTCGGATTCGTTTGAAAATTATTCTCAATTAGATTCAAATATTTTTGGTTTCGCTAAAATCCGGTTTATTTTTCACCCGGTATGTTCAATTGAAATTTGAAATCGAATTATCGAACTACCACGCCATTTTCAATTCCTTTTATAATTATAAATAAATATTTATATTCTAACGGCGACGTATATAAATATATACGTTCTAATTCTATTCAAAATAAATTTTTCGTCGATATTATTTAAAAATAATTCATTTTAAATAATCAAAATTCACTAAAATCGCCAAAATAAAAATTTTAAATTGGCCCAGATTTACGGGTTATTACATTTAATATTCCAGATCCATAGAAAGTGGTTTTGTCGAATTCGGAGGTCGTTTGCAAAATTCCCATTTTAAAGGCGTATATATTTAATATTAAAAATACATATTTAAATGAATAATTTCCGGATCTCGAAATATATCGATGTTTATACTTTTTGGATTCAGAAATGTCATTTTGAACTCAATGGGAGTGGTTTCGAGTCCAAATTCATTCATATGCAAAAAGTAGCTGTTTGGGCCATATATATTATATATATAAATTTTCCCGTATTTTTCTGATATCTTGATTTGAACATAACTTTTGATTCCCGCTATGAAATTTCAATTTTTCGGATTCGTTGAAAAGATACTTTTAAATAGATTCTAATATTTTTGGTTTCGCTAAAATCCGATTTATTTCGCATCCTGTATAATCAGTCCAAGTTAAAATTCAAATTTTCAAACTACGGCGCTATTTCTAGCTCCTTTTATAATTTAAATAAAATTTATCTGTTTTAACTTCGATTAAAATAAATTTGTAGTCGTTATTATATAAAATAAATTATTTTAAATATTAAAAACCCATTAAAGTAATTGAAATGAAAATTTTAAATTCGGCCTAAAATTCCGGGTCGTTACATTCTCCCCCACTTAAGAACTTTTCGTCCTCGAACAGGAACGAAGCTAAAAGTTGTTTAAATAACCAACTTAACTTTCAATTCTAATCAATTTTCACTTCAGTTCAATGTTAAATTCGATTAAGCTAAATTTATCATTCTTTCTCATATTGGTTAAATTAATTTTCATTTCAATATTTTAATTAGTTAAAGTAATTATCAAACATCACAACCAGCAATCAATTAGGTGATTAACTTTTCAAATATATATAACTTTTATATATAGTCAAAAATCATATTTCAGTGCAAATCACAACAATAAATCCTAGCTAGTTTTGGTTCTCATACCAGTCAGTTGGAAATATATAGATATCCCACATTCGAATACTCGAACATAAACGCTGATGATGTCATGCTCATCGTCAGAATCATCTCCGGGCGACTAGAGTGTGATTCTATATCTATCCAGTATATTGGAGGCTTCGTATACACGCTAGCTAGGCGTATATGCAAATCTCTATATACTCGATTGTCCAAAATAAAATAATATACTCAAATACGTATTATTAGATTAAATTTCAAAACTAAATTTGTTTTTTTTGTTCTATATAAATAATACTCTTAACACTCGTTCAAGGATATTACTGATCCCATCTCTAATGAGTTATCCTTATTGGATATTACTATTCCAATCTCTGATGAATTCAACCGTTCGGTTCTAATGTGTCTTGTTCTCGAGCTCTGTAAACCAAAGCTCTGAAACCAAATGAAACGACCCAAACTTCCCAGTAAAGGAAAGCCTGGATTGCTTTGAGAATAACACACATCAGGACACAAACAAAAGAACATTTTATTGTTATTACAACAATTACATCATAATACAAGAATATTCCAGAGTATGGATGAATAATATACATTGGAAATACAATATCAGCGTTAAAATTACATTTAAATAGCAGCGGAAAAATAATACAAAATACAACCGAAAGGAATACACGGATACAGAGCTTTCCGAATATCGCTTCAGCTGTAAACCAGGATCCTGTGAATATAATATCTGCAAAACCAAAACTACTAGCTGCCCGTGTGGAAAATATGGGCACCCGGAGTTTAGGTTAAAACAATAAACTCCAGGTCAGTCAAGGGACTGGTATGAGAACTCAAAACAGTTGTTAAGTTGATTTTATAGTTAGGTAAATCAATGGACCACGCTGTATAACACGGAACGGGTTTACCCCCAAGAATACCAGTGCATAAAAATAAACAACGTAATGCTAAATAAAGGAAAATGAAGCTATTATAAGACTCAGGTCCCATCACACAATGCAACGCAAGCCGGAGGATAGAGTTTTACCTTATAATAGCCAAATATGCTTGGTACGCGAAATTTATCTTTTAATATTACTATAAGTGCATAGTGCAGAAATCAATTTCGAAAGTAAATGTATTAATCATAGACGGCATGAGCGCCTCATCCCACTATGTCGCCATATATAGTGTTTACAATCAAAACCGTAATGTCGTATTGGAAATTGGTTTTCCATCATGAGATCGAGGCTAGGGATCGTCCTCTCCGATTCGAGACTGTAACGACCCGGATTTTCGGCGACTTTGGTTATCGACATAAACACGATGTCGATAACCAAAACGTCGAAAAATCCCGGTAATTAGTGAAAGAAATTAGAGGGTGAGGAAAGATAAGATAGAAAATTAGAATAGAAGAAGAAGAAGAACACAACATCAGAGTAACACGAATCTCACAGCGGAACGAATAAATATATTTCATAACATAACTTTGAAATACAAATCAGTACTTGAATATACATATCATTATCAAAGTACAACACTTACAACACAGCGGAAATAACTATAGCTATATGATCCTGAAGCCTCCTGCTCCAAGCTCTTCCAGTATATCTGTAAATCCCGACTACTTGACTGCCCGTACAAATTTAGGCACCCAAGAGTTTAGGGAAAACAACAAAGTAAACTCCGGGTCAGTCATGGGACTGGTATGAGTAAAACAGTTTAAAAACAGTTCGAACAAGTAAATGATATCTCATAAGACCACGCCGCATAACGGAACGGGTTTTTCCCTTATGAGAATCCAAAATATCTTTATATCAAAAACTTTTGATATTATAATAATGCCTATCAATCACAGTATATATAATCATCTAGCAGAAACGCTTTCATCTCACGTTCTACATATATAGTATACAATCAAAACCGCAAGCACGTATTGGGTAATGGGTTTCCAACTATGACAAGGTATGGAATCACCTTCCGCTTGTGTACCTCTAGAGAGGAATACACTGGGTTCAACAAGAACATCTTGCAACCCGGCCACACATGACCGACCACTCATTTCGCTTGAGTGTATCGAATGTATATCACCAACAGTTGGGATCAGCAACCGTTTCCCGAATGGGACAGCATCAACAATAGATTTTTAGAAGTAAATGAAACTCTAGATCAGGTGATTATACACCCTACTTCGGTGCGACCGACTTAGCCATGCTGCCTGCCCGATTTCTGTCATTTACCGGATGATGAGGCTAGAAGCTACGCTTTATCATCACATCAGATTCACTTTGAATGTCACATCGTCAAATCCATCAAATCACTGGTTGACGTCTACAACAATACATTATGTGTTAGCTAAAAGAAGTTTCCTTCTCCGCTTCCACTCTTGGTACAGTTGGAGAAATCAATATACGTGATCGTCTGGACATACTCTGTCAGACATCCGTCCATACAAGTCACCCAGGAACAGGATGAACCGAAGGCACTATTCTGTAAACAGGATAGCCCTTGCATAACTCCGTCTTCAATTTCCTTTGGCATATATGATTCGCAACGCTTATGCCAATAGAGAGTGGTTCTTCGGATAATAATCCAACCGGTCTCTCCATATTAACAACGTTAAATGGTCAAAACTTCGATAGTCTGTGATTTAACTATCGAATAAGAACAAGTGTGCAACCAACGATATTATTTCCAAATGGAAATTATATCGATCAAACATCATTCAACATTCATCTCTTTAGTTCATTAATTTACTTATCTCATGTTTCTCTACGTTCAATATTCCTTATTTTCTAAATTGGGAAAATATACGTTATTAACAATGGAAAACATTTCCATTTCCTTGTTTCTTTATTAGAAAACATTTCTGGTTTCTTCTTTGGAAAACATTTCCAAAGCTTCTTCATTGGACTTAGACATATGTTTAACCAACCCATCGTGATGCCAACTCAAACCATTTCCTTTACTGCCGAACCTTAACTATTCCTTAGTTAAAACGAAGCCAATTAAGTTGGGGTAGAACTACCTCTCAGACCTTAACTGAACAACATTTCTAACTTTGAAATGGGAAAAGTTCACTTTGTATTCCATTTACTAACTTCCTTACTTAACCCTCCTTCGAATAACTATATTCGATTGACTCTTATCAATTAACTCTATTGGACTAACCCCTATCAATTAACTTTATTGGACTAACACTATTTGACTAACGCTATTTATTTACTCATTTCACTTACTCTTTTCGAATAAACTATATTCGCTAATTCCTTTTACTTTCTATTCGAATAACTATATTCGATTAACTCATTTGTTTCTATTATATTCGATTAACTCATTTGCTTTTATTCGAATAACTATATTCGATTAACTCATTTGCTTTTATTCGAATAACAATATTCGATTAACTCATTTGCTTTTATTCGAATAACTATATTCGATTAACTCATTTGCTTTTATTCGAATAACTATATTCGATTAACTCATTTGCTTCTACACAAATCGATTAACTAACATCGATTATCTCCTCTTACTTTACTCTAATCGATTACTAACATCGATTAACTTCTTTTACTTTATTCTCTAATCGATTAACTAACATCGATTTACTCCTTTTACTTTATTCTCTAATCGATTAACTAACATCGATTTACTCCTTTTACTTTACTCTAATCGATTACTAACATCGATTAACTTCTTTTGATAAACTACGTTTTCCGTTACAACTATTTCCTTTTTATAACGTTTACTTACAGTTACAAATATATCCTATTTATAACTTCTATTTACCGTTACAAATATATCCTATTTATAACTTCTATTTACCGTTACAAATATATCCTATTTATAACTTCTATTTATTTTCTAAATAAATATCCCTTTTATAAAACCGTGTTCGTTTTATAAATAATTCCTTTTATAAAATCCTGTGATTTTATAAAATTCCTTTATTTCAATATACATTGAAATACTTCTTTTTACATCCCAGGGTCTTTTATGATATTTAAAATATCGAATAACAATGATCAACATCATTCCAACACCCATAATCCATAACAGATTATATAACACATCATATATCACAATATATGAAAACAGTAAAATAAATGTTGAGGAATCCGGTCGGATTCCTCCAACCTGTTTCCCTGCATCACAGATGTTAAACAATATAGATAACATCACTTTCAGTTCTATATGATATATTCTGTTAAACAGAATCAATATAGAAATTTAACTAACTGACTAGCAGTTCAATCAAACAGTCAACACACAGTCAACCAGCCAATATCTAACAGTTCTAAAAATACAACATGAAATTATAAACTGTTCAGAGTTAGTGAGATTTACTCACTTTGGCAGTTCATCGTTAAAGAACGATAAACTGTTGTTTGATTTGAACCAAACAGTTTATTTCGCCGTAAATCCCAACGAGCTTCAATCCACTCCCAGTCAGTCTCATTTGGTAGTCGTCGTCCATACGATCCCAACGCAACTCACGGTTCGTCAATCTGATATCGTATGACAAAGATATTGCATTAACAAGTCATACGATATTTAATTTGAATTAAAACATTAATTAAACAAATCATTGGGTTTTACCCTTGCCATGTCAGCCCATTTGATATCCAATGCACCCTGGCCCTCTACCCTTACTGTAGCTTATCCCCTTCCATATTTCTGAAATATGAAACCGCTCACAGTATACCCTTCCTCTTGTAATTACAAAACCATTCTCACTTCAATTCCCAAACACATCCAAGTGTCGTACCATCTAAACGAAAACAACTCCACCGTATGTACTCCTCAGAAAGTTTACTTCCAGTTCTCAAACCAAATAAAAACACCATTCCTTAAGACCACCCGTGGCTCCAGTATCCCCCCACGAAAAGAAACTGGTCATCATGAAACCTTGTACTCCCTTTACATCCCATACCAAAAATGTCCATTTATTTAATAACTACTTACCTGATTTAATAACCACTAACCCATCATTACGGTACACCCATACGGCCTAAACCATCTCCCAATATCGTTCTCCCCTTGTTGAACCCATCCTCTTCTTCATAAATAGAAACGAGATCTGCTACTTTTCATTTTCCATTGCCCTGAACGAGCAAGAAAATCCGAACTCCACATTTTCACCCCTTCGCTCCAACTTGAAAACATCACCGCCGGAGGCGAGCCCAACCTCGGACGACCCCACACCTGACACAGCTTTCCGGTGACGACCTCGACGCTGCTTTAGACCAGCGTTCGACAGTTCATTCACCCACAACCGGAGAAACAACCCCATAACCAATTCAACATCGACGGAAATCTTCACTGACAGTCGCCCCCGCTTGAAACTCCATGAATCATTCTTCACGACCCCTGGCTGATGAACACGGGCAGCTTTCTAGCACTCTTGTTTTTCTGCTTGTTTTCGCAGCATCCAGTAGGTTTTTGGAATGCAGTAAGAAATATTTTGTGGTGAAGAGAACGGATTGGCTTTAAGTGAATTTTCATTGATTCTTGCTGTTGGAAACTTGTTTGGTGGCGGCTCAGTGTATTTGAGAAGGAACGAGTGAGGTTTTAAGGGATGAAAAGTTGTGGCTGGCATTACAAGGGACATGGCCTCTCTTATGTTCACAAACATTAGATATTTTGCACTGATACCGTAGGCGATATATATATTAGGGTAGCGTGCTTCATTCCTTGGTCTATGCAATATGTATGTATATTTTTTGTTTAGCATGCCCATTATATACAACTTCACTTGTTTACGGATTTCTACAGACAGAAATAAATATACCGTTGGGACGAGCAATGCCCCACGATCACAAAAATATAAAAATACCGGTAGGTGGACTCATATTTTGAAACTTCAAAATGTTGATTTCAGGGTACGAAATACTTCAAATAAAAAGTTGCTTATTTAATTTATTAAAAATTACAGTAAAATTCCAAAAATTAAGTTATCACTACTTCCCAAAAGAACCTTGTCTAAATTCAAATCTGATAACTAGTTATTTCGAAATAACCGTTATGGCCGATAAACGATTCTATAGCGACTATTCTGAAATTTGATTTGGACATATCTCAAAATCTACACGATGAAATCCTGATCCTTCTCTTCCACTAGAAAGATATACTCCACCAGCTCCACACGTTTCTTGTTTCATAGAAATTCGGCTTAAAACGAATTCTATACATTCAGTTGAAGTTCGAATCGCCAAATAGCGAACTGCAGCGCCATTCGAGCTCGTCTATAATTATATTATAAACTATACGTTCAACTGTCGACGATTGAATATATTCGTTATTCAAATTCAAATTCCAAGCTGAATTAAATATCACATATGATCCGGTTCACACCATATCGTCATTTCAGCCAATTCTGATTATTTCAGAATTAAATATATTATTTAATTTATTATTTTAATTAAATATTCATCATTATTTAATTCCACGATCATTTAATTCACTATATCACCAGTGATATAATAAAATAAATTAATCATAATACCTCTGCCAATGCGGGTCATTACAATCTTCTCCACTTAAAATAATTTCGTCCTCGAAATTGCTAAAAAGTAGGGGACGACCCTATCGACTGGTTAGAACATATTTGTTCACTTCCTAACTTCAGTTTTCAACTGAACCAATTTAATTTCATTAATTGTAATCAATTCTTATCAGCGAATATTTCCAAAAATCCTGAAAATTTTCTAACGCCTTAACTCATCGAAAATTTTCGCCAGCACCTCCTTTGTACTGGTCAATCGGTCAAACTCCAACTCGCCTCTCTGGGCCATCTCCATCCCAAAAGAAAATCAAACAGCCAAGCGGCTTGCCAATTCGGCTCATACATCTTATATTCGATCGAAATATAAACTTGTACCTTTTTGTCGAGCATATCAACTCTATCACTTCCATATGCTATCAATTCAGCGGATACAAGGGTCATCCAAATCAAATTCCTATCTGCTTTTATCCACGACACAACCATTCGCTTATATCCGAGCCAAATATCATTTCAACTTGAGTTTCTTCTCGATTCCCAACTCTTAACTTGATTATCACATTACACTTCAAATTTGAATCTCACAATCCAATTTGTCTTGATATCATTCTAATTCAATCTCAGTTACCACTTTACTGTCTTTACTTTATTTCAATTTTGCTTTCACAAATTTCTGTTAAATTTGTTATTAATTCAAGCAGTCTTTCCCTGGGAGTTTTTAAACAGTTTACTCTTTTCAAAAATCAAATTTTCTTTTTTGAACATGTCACTGAGCCCTTAATTAATATTCCATTAGTTAAATCACTTCTCTATTCCTTTATCAATATTTGCTAACTAAATATTTTCAATAACCATATTGGCCCTTTTATGTCATTGGGAAAACATTTCTGAATATCGCCTTCCTTTATTTTCTAAACTTTAGAAAGTATATGCTATTTATAATTGGAAAATATTCCAATTACTTATCTCTTTTCCGATCTCGTTTATTTCTATACTTAGGAAATGTTTAACATCTATTTCCAAGCTTACACTTATTTGGGTTAAAACGGATGTTGTGTAAAACATCGTTACGACCACCCAAATACTATATTCAACTAACTCTTATTCAACATTGATCTTCGATCCTGAAATCTTACTATTTATTTGTTAATAATGAAATCAATCAAGTTGGGGTATAACTACCTCTCAGACCTTGATTGAATAACATTTATAACGTCAAAACAGAGATGACTACTTACTCGAATAATCAATACCATACAACACGTACGCTTCCTCTTTCTATTCTTACTAGATTTTATTCTAGACTTCCTTTTTGATTTACTATTCTATTTTTAAGTTCATTTCCTTATCGACTTCTATATGTATATATCGATACGTTGATTCTAACTATCAAATTATCTTAAAAATATTCTAACTCCTTAAATTCTCGGAAAAATTCGCCATAACCTCCTTTGTACTGGGAGCATCGGGAAAATCCCCAAACTGCCACACAGGCCTTCTCCAATCAAAAAGAAAAAAGAAAAGCCAAGCGGCTAGCCGATACGGCGCATAAAATCTCATATATGAATTAAATACATACCTTTCCGTCGAGCAATCTATTTATAAACCTTTATACCTTATCCATACATATCTCATGTATATCCATACATTTCTAATTCATTTCACTTAATCCAATCGTTTTAACTTAGTTCGTTAAGTGATTTTCAAATTACTGGTTAGCCCATTTCACCTTTTTATTTGAATATACATGTTCAAATATAGGTTTAACTTGTTTATCAACTAATTGAATTCCATTTCAATTTTATGTTCTATATTCGATTTCGAATATCCATTTACAGATCCAATCCACCTTTCAAAGTTCAACTTCAACTTCAAAACTCGATTAACTAATTCCTCTCGACTTAGTTAATTCTATTCAATTTCTATATTTGAATTTCGTTTCAATTTCCTTATTCAAATTCTATATTTGAATTTCATTTCAATTCTATTTGAATCTTCTATATTCAAATTTCAAATTCAATTCTATTGGAATCTGCTTTATTCAAATTTCATTTTCACTTCTATTGGAATTTTCCTAATTCAAATTCTATTTAAATTTCATATATTTAAACTCCTTTAAATTTCTATATTCAATTTGAATTACAAATATTCAAATTCCTTTTTAAATCCTTTATTCAAATTCCATACTTGAATTTCTTTTCAAATCCATTTGAATTCTCTTTATCAAATCCCCTTTGAATTTTCTATATTCAATTTTCTTATTTCAAATTCTATACTTGAAATTCTATATTCACTTTTCCATTATTTAAATCTTCTTTATTCAAATCTCATTTGAATTTCTATATTCAAATCCCCTTTGAATTTTCTTATTTAAATTCTATGTTTGGACTTCCTTTATTTAAATTCCTTTTCAAACTTTCCTTATTCATTCTTTACATAAGTCTCGATTTCAATTCCTTTTGAAATCGATATTTCTACCTTTGGAAAATAGATTTCCCTTTCAACTTCACACTTGTACTTTTATTTCTGAATTATCCAAATGATAATTCTCTTCACTTCATTTTATCAACTTCGTTTATAAAGGAACTATTTATAAACTTGATTTATAAATGAACTTCTTGTTTTATTTCTTTTAAAACAAGTTTATATTTCAAATCTATTTCAAAATTCAACTTCTATATTATAAATCCCATTTTGAAATTCAACACAACTTGTCTTTCCCAAAACAAATTCAAAACAGTATCTTTGGTAGTAATTCGTCACTTACAACTCGAAAATGAATACTGATGATGCAGCTGTCATCATCAGAATCTATTTTCCAGCGATCGAAGTGAGTTCAATACTATAAAACCATTTTTAAACATTTCCACTTTGAAATTCATTTCAAAATATAATTCATACTGCTTGTAAAATAATTTAAAATCTCCCAGGGTCTTAAATTTTTCTTAGTTTTAATCCTAATCCATTTACAAACACCTATCCAATTCTCCAGAGTTTTAACTCAATTTTTGGTTTAAAATTTCAGATTCGACTCATCTGATTTCACGTATTTCACTTATATGAATTCTAATTGGTTATTTACATAACCATTTAATTTATAATCTTACTTGATTATAATAACAACCAATATATCCAATATATATCTAAATATACGTTGGGTAAACTATTTTCATTTTACCCTTTTTCAAAACATACCATGACGGTTCATCGTATTCGAGTGTTTAGTAACTCCTACCGATACAGTGGATCAAACTGATCGACCAGAACTCATAAACGATTCAACCAATGAATCTCCACAATATAAAACAAATTTTTATATCAAATAACAAGTCTAGTCTCCGTGTTCCTCGAATGGATCTCTTAGTTCCCCAAAGATTTGGGACCAAAAGCGGTTAGCAGTGACCATTGAATAAGTCTCTTCAGCTTGAGTTGGGTTAAAAGCACGACAAATACGTTCACTCGTATATATACACTCAATCTCAGTCTAGGGTATTACTAACCCTATCTCTACCGAGTCACGCCACAGAGCCAAGTAATTCTTAACTTAAGCTCAGATACCAACTGTAACGACCCGGATTTTCGGCGACTTTGGTTATCGACATAAACACGATGTCGATAACCAAAACGTCGAAAAATCCTGGTAATTAGTGAAAGAAATTAGAGGGTGAGGAAAGATAAGATAGAAAATTAGAATAGAAGAAGAAGAAGAACACAACATCAGAGTAACACGAATCTCACAGCGGAACGAATAAATATATTTCATAACATAACTTTGAAATACAAATCAGTACTTGAATATACATATCATTATCAAAGTACAACACTTACAACACAGCGGAAATAACTATAGCTATATGATCCTGAAGCCTCCTGCTCTAAGCTCTTCCAGTATATCTGTAAATCCCGACTACTTGACTGCCCGTACAAATTTAGGCACCCAAGAGTTTAGGGAAAACAACAAAGTAAACTCCGGGTCAGTCATGGGACTGGTATGAGTAAAACAGTTTAAAAACAGTTCGAACAAGTAAATGATATCTCATAAGACCACGCCGCATAACGGAACGGGTTTTTCCCTTATGAGAATCCAAAATATCTTTATATCAAAAACTTTTGATATTATAATAATGCCTATCAATCACAGTATATATAATCATCTAGCAGAAACGCTTTCATCTCACGTTCTACATATATAGTATACAATCAAAACCGCAAGCACGTATTGGGTAATGGGTTTCCAACTATGACAAGGTATGGAATCACCTTCCGCTTGTGTACCTCTAGAGAGGAATACACTGGGTTCAACAAGAACATCTTGCAACCCGGCCACACATGACCGACCACTCATTTCGCTTGAGTGTATCGAATGTATATCACCAACAGTTGGGATCAACAACCGTTTCCCGAATGGGACAGCATCAACAATAGATTTTTAGAAGTAAATGAAACTCTAGATCAGGTGATTATACACCCTACTTCGGTGCGACCGACTTAGCCATGCTGCCTGCCCGATTTCTGTCATTTACCGGATGATGAGGCTAGAAGCTACGCTTTATCATCACATCAGATTCACTTTGAATGTCACATCGTTAAATCCATCAAATCACCGGTTGACGTCTACAACAATACATTATGTGTTAGCTAAAAGAAGTTTCCTTCTCCGCTTCCACTCTTGGTACAGTTGGAGAAATCAATATACGTGATCGTCTGGACATACTCTGTCAGACATCCGTCCATACAAGTCACCCAAGAACAGGATGAACCGAAGGCACTATTCTGTAAACAGGATAGCCCTTGCATAACTCCGTCTTCAATTTCCTTTGGCATATATGATTCGCAACGCTTATGCCAATAGAGAGTGGTTCTTCGGATAATAATCCAACCGGTCTCTCCATATTAACAACGTTAAATGGTCAAAACTTCGATAGTCTGTGATTTAACTATCGAATAAGAACAAGTGTGCAACCAACGATATTATTTCCAAATGGAAATTATATCGATCAAACATCATTCAACATTCATCTCTTTAGTTCATTAATTTACTTATCTCATGTTTCTCTACGTTCAATATTCCTTATTTTCTAAATTGGGAAAATATACGTTATTAACAATGGAAAACATTTCCATTTCCTTGTTTCTTTATTAGAAAACATTTCTGGTTTCTTCTTTGGAAAACATTTCCAAAGCTTCTTCATTGGACTTAGACATATGTTTAACCAACCCATCGTGATGCCAACTCAAACCATTTCCTTTACTGCCGAACCTTAACTATTCCTTAGTTAAAACGAAGACAATTAAGTTGGGGTAGAACTACCTCTCAGACCTTAACTGAACAACATTTCTAACTTTGAAATGGGCAAAGTTCACTTTGTATTCCATTTACTAACTTCCTTACTTAACCCTCCTTCGAATAACTATATTCGATTGACTCTTATCAATTAACTCTATTAGACTAACCCCTATCAATTAACTCTATTGGACTAACACTATTTGACTAACGCTATTTATTTACTCATTTCACTTACTCTTTTCGAATAAACTATATTCGCTAATTCCTTTTACTTTCTATTCGAATAACTATATTCGATTAACTCATTTGTTTCTATTATATTCGATTAACTCATTTGCTTTTATTCGAATAACTATATTCGATTAACTCATTTGCTTTTATTCGAATAACTATATTCGATTAACTCATTTGCTTTTATTCGAATAACTATATTCGATTAACTCATTTGCTTCCACACAAATCGATTAACTAACATCGATTATCTCCTCTTACTTTACTCTAATCGATTACTAACATCGATTAACTTATTTTACTTTATTCTCTAATCGATTAACTAACATCGATTTACTCCTTTTACTTTATTCTCTAATCGATTAACTAACATCGATTTACTCCTTTTACTTTACTCTAATCGATTACTAACATCGATTAACTTCTTTTGATAAACTACGTTTTCCGTTACAACTATTTCCTTTTTATAACGTTTACTTACAGTTACAAATATATCCTATTTATAACTTCTATTTACCGTTACAAATATATCCTATTTATAACTTCTATTTACCGTTACAAATATATCCTATTTATAACTTCTATTTATTTTCTAAATAAATATCCCTTTTATAAAACCGTGTTCGTTTTATAAATAATTCCTTTTATAAAATCCTGTGATTTTATAAAATTCCTTTATTTCAATATACATTGAAATACTTCTTTTTACATCCCAGGGTCTTTTATGATATTTAAAATATCGAATAACAATGATCAACATCATTCCAACACCCATAATCCATAACAGATTATATAACACATCATATATCACAATATATGAAAACAGTAAAATAAATGTTGAGGAATCCGGTCGGATTCCTCCAACCTGTTTCCCTGCATCACAGATGTTAAACAATATAGATAACATCACTTTCAGTTCTATATGATATATTCTGTTAAACAGAATCAATATAGAAATTTAACTAACTGACTAGCAGTTCAATCAAACAGTCAACACACAGTCAACCAGCCAATATCTAACAGTTCTAAAAATACAACATGAAATTATAAACTGTTCAGAGTTAGTGAGATTTACTCACTTTGGCAGTTCATCGTTAAAGAACGATAAACTGTTGTTTGATTTGAACCAAACAGTTTATTTCGCCGTAAATCCCAACGAGCTTCAATCCACTCCCAGTCAGTCTCATTTGGTAGTCGTCGTCCATACGATCCCAACGCAACTCACGGTTCGTCAATCTGATATCGTATGACAAAGATATTGCATTAACAAGTCATACGATATTTAATTTGAATTAAAACATTAATTAAACAAATCATTGGGTTTTACCCTTGCCATGTCAGCCCATTTGATATCCAATGCACCCTGGCCCTCTACCCTTACTGTAGCTTATCCCCTTCCATATTTCTGAAATATGAAACCGCTCACAGTATACCCTTCCTCTTGTAATTACAAAACCATTCTCACTTCAATTCCCAAACACATCCAAGTGTCGTACCATCTAAACGAAAACAACTCCACCGTATGTACTCCTCAGAAAGTTTACTTCCAGTTCTCAAACCAAATAAAAACACCATTCCTTAAGACCACCCGTGGCTCCAGTATCCCCCCACGAAAAGAAACTGGTCATCATGAAACCTTGTACTCCCTTTACATCCCATACCAAAAATGTCCATTTATTTAATAACTACTTACCTGATTTAATAACCACTAACCCATCATTACGGTACACCCATACGGCCTAAACCATCTCCCAATATCGTTCTCCCCTTGTTGAACCCATCCTCTTCTTCATAAATAGAAACGAGATCTGCTACTTTTCATTTTCCATTGCCCTGAACGAGCAAGAAAATCCGAACTCCACATTTTCACCCCTTCGCTCCAACTTGAAAACATCACCGCCGGAGGCGAGCCCAACCTCGGACGACCCCACACCTGACACAGCTTTCCGGTGACGACCTCGACGCTGCTTTAGACCAGCGTTCGACAGTTCATTCACCCACAACCGGAGAAACAACCCCATAACCAATTCAACATCGACGGAAATCTTCACTGACAGTCGCCCCCGCTTGAAACTCCATGAATCATTCTTCACGACCCCTGGCTGATGAACACGGGCAGCTTTCTAGCACTCTTGTTTTTCTGCTTGTTTTCGCAGCATCCAGTAGGTTTTTGGAATGCAGTAAGAAATATTTTGTGGTGAAGAGAACGGATTGGCTTTAAGTGAATTTTCATTGATTCTTGCTGTTGGAAACTTGTTTGGTGGCGGCTCAGTGTATTTGAGAAGGAACGAGTGAGGTTTTAAGGGATGAAAAGTTGTGGCTGGCATTACAAGGGACATGGCCTCTCTTATGTTCACAAACATTAGATATTTTGCACTGATACCGTAGGCGATATATATATTAGGGTAGCGTGCTTCATTCCTTGGTCTATGCAATATGTATGTATATTTTTTGTTTAGCATGCCCATTATATACAACTTCACTTGTTTACGGATTTCTACAGACAGAAATAAATATACCGTTGGGACGAGCAATGCCCCACGATCACAAAAATATAAAAATACCGGTAGGTGGACTCATATTTTGAAACTTCAAAATGTTGATTTCAGGGTACGAAATACTTCAAATAAAAAGTTGCTTATTTAATTTATTAAAAATTACAGTAAAATTCCAAAAATTAAGTTATCACTACTTCCCAAAAGAACCTTGTCTAAATTCAAATCTGATAACTAGTTATTTCGAAATAACCGTTATGGCCGATAAACGATTCTATAGCGACTATTCTGAAATTTGATTTGGACATATCTCAAAATCTACACGATGAAATCCTGATCCTTCTCTTCCACTAGAAAGATATACTCCACCAGCTCCACACGTTTCTTGTTTCATAGAAATTCGGCTTAAAACGAATTCTATACATTCAGTTGAAGTTCGAATCGCCAAATAGCGAACTGCAGCGCCATTCGAGCTCGTCTATAATTATATTATAAACTATACGTTCAACTGTCGACGATTGAATATATTCGTTATTCAAATTCAAATTCCAAGCTGAATTAAATATCACATATGATCCGGTTCACACCATATCGTCATTTCAGCCAATTCTGATTATTTCAGAATTAAATATATTATTTAATTTATTATTTTAATTAAATATTCATCATTATTTAATTCCACGATCATTTAATTCACTATATCACCAGTGATATAATAAAATAAATTAATCATAATACCTCTGCCAATGCGGGTCATTACAATCTTCCCCACTTAAAATAATTTCGTCCTCGAAATTGCTAAAAAGTAGGGGACGACCCTATCGACTGGTTAGAACATATTTGTTCACTTCCTAACTTCAGTTTTCAACTGAACCAATTTAATTTCATTAATTGTAATCAATTCTTATCAGCGAATATTTCCAAAAATCCTGAAAATTTTCTAACGCCTTAACCCATCGAAAATTTTCGCCAGCACCTCCTTTGTACTGGTCAATCGGTCAAACTCCAACTCGCCTCTCTGGGCCATCTCCATCCCAAAAGAAAATCAAACAGCCAAGCGGCTTGCCAATTCGGCTCATACATCTTATATTCGATCGAAATATAAACTTGTACCTTTTTGTCGAGCATATCAACTCTATCACTTCCATATGCTATCAATTCAGCGGATACAAGGGTCATCCAAATCAAATTCCTATCTGCTTTTATCCACGACACAACCATTCGCTTATATCCGAGCCAAATATCATTTCAACTCGAGTTTCTTCTCGATTCCCAACTCTTAACTTGATTATCACATTACACTTCAAATTTGAATCTCACAATCCAATTTGTCTTGATATCATTCTAATTCAATCTCATTTACCACTTTACTGTCTTTACTTTATTTCAATTTTGCTTTCACAAATTTCTGTTAAATTTGTTATTAATTCAAGCAGTCTTTCCCTGGGAGTTTTTAAACAGTTTACTCTTTTCAAAAATCAAATTTTCTTTTTTGAACATGTCACTGAGCCCTTAATTAATATTCCATTAGTTAAATCACTTCTCTATTCCTTTATCAATATTTGCTAACTAAATATTTTCAATAACCATATTGGCCCTTTTATGTCATTGGGAAAACATTTCTGAATATCGCCTTCCTTTATTTTCTAAACTTTAGAAAGTATATGCTATTTATAATTGGAAAATATTCCAATTACTTATCTCTTTTCCGATCTCGTTTATTTCTATACTTAGGAAATGTTTAACATCTATTTCCAAGCTTACACTTATTTGGGTTAAAACGGATGTTGTGTAAAACATCGTTACGACCACCCAAATACTATATTCAACTAACTCTTATTCAACATTGATCTTCGATCCTGAAATCTTACTATTTATTTGTTAATAATGAAATCAATCAAGTTGGGGTATAACTACCTCTCAGACCTTGATTGAATAACATTTATAACGTCAAAACAGAGATGACTACTTACTCGAATAATCAATACCATACAACACGTACGCTTCCTCTTTCTATTCTTACTAGATTTTATTCTAGACTTCCTTTTTGATTTACTATTCTATTTTTAAGTTCATTTCCTTATCGACTTCTATATGTATATATCGATACGTTGATTCTAACTATCAAATTATCTTAAAAATATTCTAACTCCTTAAATTCTCGGAAAAATTCGCCATAACCTCCTTTGTACTGGGAGCATCGGGAAAATCCCCAAACTGCCACACAGGCCTTCTCCAATCAAAAAGAAAAAAGAAAAGCCAAGCGGCTAGCCGATACGGCGCATAAAATCTCATATATGAATTAAATACATACCTTTCCGTCGAGCAATCTATTTATAAACCTTTATACCTTATCCATACATATCTCATGTATATCCATACATTTCTAATTCATTTCACTTAATCCAATCGTTTTAACTTAGTTCGTTAAGTGATTTTCAAATTACTGGTTAGCCCATTTCACCTTTTTATTTGAATATACATGTTCAAATATAGGTTTAACTTGTTTATCAACTAATTGAATTCCATTTCAATTTTATGTTCTATATTCGATTTCGAATATCCATTTACAGATCCAATCCACCTTTCAAAGTTCAACTTCAACTTCAAAACTCGATTAACTAATTCCTCTCGACTTAGTTAATTCTATTCAATTTCTATGTTTGAATTTCGTTTCAATTTCCTTATTCAAATTCTATATTTGAATTTCATTTCAATTCTATTTGAATCTTCTATATTCAAATTTCAAATTCAATTCTATTGGAATCTGCTTTATTCAAATTTCATTTTCACTTCTATTGGAATTTTCCTAATTCAAATTCTATTTAAATTTCATATATTTAAACTCCTTTAAATTTCTATATTCAATTTGAATTACAAATATTCAAATTCCTTTTTAAATCCTTTATTCAAATTCCATACTTGAATTTCTTTTCAAATCCATTTGAATTCTCTTTATCAAATCCCCTTTGAATTTTCTATATTCAATTTTCTTATTTCAAATTCTATACTTGAAATTCTATATTCACTTTTCCATTATTTAAATCTTCTTTATTCAAATCTCATTTGAATTTCTATATTCAAATCCCCTTTGAATTTTCTTATTTAAATTCTATGTTTGGACTTCCTTTATTTAAATTCCTTTTCAAACTTTCCTTATTCATTCTTTACATAAGTCTCGATTTCAATTCCTTTTGAAATCGATATTTCTACCTTTGGAAAATAGATTTCCCTTTCAACTTCACACTTGTACTTTTATTTCTGAATTATCCAAATGATAATTCTCTTCACTTCATTTTATCAACTTCGTTTATAAAGGAACTATTTATAAACTTGATTTATAAATGAACTTCTTGTTTTATTTCTTTTAAAACAAGTTTATATTTCAAATCTATTTCAAAATTCAACTTCTATATTATAAATCCCATTTTGAAATTCAACACAACTTGTCTTTCCCAAAACAAATTCAAAACAGTATCTTTGGTAGTAATTCGTCACTTACAACTCGAAAATGAATACTGATGATGCAGCTGTCATCATCAGAATCTATTTTCCAGCGATCGAAGTGAGTTCAATACTATAAAACCATTTTTAAACATTTCCACTTTGAAATTCATTTCAAAATATAATTCATACTGCTTGTAAAACAATTTAAAATCTCCCAGGATCTTAAATTTTTCTTAGTTTTAATCCTAATCCATTTACAAACACCTATCCAATTCTCCAGAGTTTTAACTCAATTTTTGGTTTAAAATTTCAGATTCGACTCATCTGATTTCACGTATTTCACTTATATGAATTCTAATTGGTTATTTACATAACCATTTAATTTATAATCTTACTTGATTATAATAACAACCAATATATCCAATATATATCTAAATATACGTTGGGTAAACTATTTTCATTTTACCCTTTTTCAAAACATACCATGACGGTTCATCGTATTCGAGTGTTTAGTAACTCCTACCGATACAGTGGATCAAACTGATCGACCAGAACTCATAAACGATTCAACCAATGAATCTCCACAATATAAAACAAATTTTTATATCAAATAACAAGTCTAGTCTCCGTGTTCCTTGAATGGATCTCTTAGTTCCCCAAAGATTTGGGACCAAAAGCGGTTAGCAGTGACCATTGAATAAGTCTCTTCAGCTTGAGTTGGGTTAAAAGCACGACAAATACGTTCACTCGTATATATACACTCAATCTCAGTCTAGGGTATTACTAACCCTATCTCTACCGAGTCACGCCACAGAGCCAAGTAATTCTTAACTTAAGCTCAGATACCAACTGTAACGACCCGGATTTTCGGCGACTTTGGTTATCGACATAAACACGATGTCGATAACCAAAACGTCGAAAAATCCTGGTAATTAGTGAAAGAAATTAGAGGGTGAGGAAAGATAAGATAGAAAATTAGAATAGAAGAAGAAGAACACAACATCAGAGTAACACGAATCTCACAGCGGAACGAATAAATATATTTCATAACATAATTTTGAAATACAAATCAGTACTTGAATATACATATCATTATCAAAGTACAACACTTACAACACAGCGGAAATAACTATAGCTATATGATCCTGAAGCCTCCTGCTCCAAGCTCTTCCAGTATATCTGTAAATCCCGACTACTTGACTGCCCGTACAAATTTAGGCACCCAAGAGTTTAGGGAAAACAACAAAGTAAACTCCGGGTCAGTCATGGGACTGGTATGAGTAAAACAGTTTAAAAACAGTTCGAATAAGTAAATGATATCTCATAAGACCACGCCGCATAACGGAACGGGTTTTTCCCTTATGAGAATCCAAAATATCTTTATATCAAAAACTTTTGATATTATAATAATGCCTATCAATCACAGTATATATAATCATCTAGCAGAAACGCTTTCATCTCACGTTCTACATATATAGTATACAATCAAAACCGCAAGCACGTATTGGGTAATGGGTTTCCAACTATGACAAGGTGTGGAATCACCTTCCGCTTGTGTACCTCTAGAGAGGAATACACTGGGTTCAACAAGAACATCTTGCAACCCGGCCACACATGACCGACCACTCATTTCGCTTGAGTGTATCGAATGTATATCACCAACAGTTGGGATCAGCAACCGTTTCCCGAATGGGACAGCATCAACAATAGATTTTTAGAAGTAAATGAAACTCTAGATCAGGTGATTATACACCCTACTTCGGTGCGACCGACTTAGCCATGCTGCCTGCCCGATTTCTGTCATTTACCGGATGATGAGGCTAGAAGCTACGCTTTATCATCACATCAGATTCACTTTGAATGTCACATCGTCAAATCCATCAAATCACCGGTTGACGTCTACAACAATACATTATGTGTTAGCTAAAAGAAGTTTCCTTCTCCGCTTCCACTCTTGGTACAGTTGGAGAAATCAATATACGTGATCGTCTGGACATACTCTGTCAGACATCCGTCCATACAAGTCACCCAGGAACAAGATGAACCGAAGGCACTATTCTGTAAACAGGATAGCCCTTGCATAACTCCGTCTTCAATTTCCTTTGGCATATATGATTCGCAACGCTTATGCCAATAGAGAGTGGTTCTTCGGATAATAATCCAACCGGTCTCTCCATATTAACAACGTTAAATGGTCAAAACTTCGATAGTCTGTGATTTAACTATCGAATAAGAACAAGTGTGCAACCAACGATATTATTTCCAAATGGAAATTATATCGATCAAACATCATTCAACATTCATCTCTTTAGTTCATTAATTTACTTATCTCATGTTTCTCTACGTTCAATATTCCTTATTTTCTAAATTGGGAAAATATACGTTATTAACAATGGAAAACATTTCCATTTCCTTGTTTCTTTATTAGAAAACATTTCTGGTTTCTTCTTTGGAAAACATTTCCAAAGCTTCTTCATTAGACTTAGACATATGTTTAACCAACCCATCGTGATGCCAACTCAAACCATTTCCTTTACTGCCGAACCTTAACTATTCCTTAGTTAAAACGAAGCCAATTAAGTTGGGGTAGAACTACCTCTCAGACCTTAACTGAACAACATTTCTAACTTTGAAATGGGCAAAGTTCAATTTGTATTCCATTTACTAACTTCCTTACTTAACCCTCCTTCGAATAACTATATTCGATTGACTCTTATCAATTAACTCTATTGGACTAACCCCTATCAATTAACTCTATTGGACTAACACTATTTGACTAACGCTATTTATTTACTCATTTCACTTACTCTTTTCGAATAAACTATATTCGCTAATTCCTTTTACTTTCTATTCGAATAACTATATTCGATTAACTCATTTGTTTCTATTATATTCGATTAACTCATTTGCTTTTATTCGAATAACTATATTCGATTAACTCATTTGCTTTTATTCGAATAACTATATTCGATTAACTCATTTGCTTTTATTCGAATAACTATATTCGATTAACTCATTTGCTTTTATTCGAATAACTATATTCGATTAACTCATTTGCTTCTACACAAATCGATTAACTAACATCGATTATCTCCTCTTACTTTACTCTAATCGATTACTAACATCGATTAACTTCTTTTACTTTATTCTCTAATCGATTAACTAACATCGATTTACTCCTTTTACTTTATTCTCTAATCGATTAACTAACATCGATTTACTCCTTTTACTTTACTCTAATCGATTACTAACATCGATTAACTTCTTTTGATAAACTACGTTTTCCGTTACAACTATTTCCTTTTTATAACGTTTACTTACAGTTACAAATATATCCTATTTATAACTTCTATTTACCGTTACAAATATATCTTATTTATAACTTCTATTTACCGTTACAAATATATCCTATTTATAACTTCTATTTATTTTCTAAATAAATATCCCTTTTATAAAACCGTGTTCGTTTTATAAATAATTCCTTTTATAAAATCCTGTGATTTTATAAAATTCCTTTATTTCAATATACATTGAAATACTTCTTTTTACATCCCAGGGTCTTTTATGATATTTAAAATATCGAATAACAATGATCAACATCATTCCAACACCCATAATCCATAACAGATTATATAACACATCATATATCACAATATATGAAAACAGTAAAATAAATGTTGAGGAATCCGGTCGGATTCCTCCAACCTGTTTCCCTGCATCACAGATGTTAAACAATATAGATAACATCACTTTCAGTTCTATATGATATATTCTGTTAAACAGAATCAATATAGAAATTTAACTAACTGACTAGCAGTTCAATCAAACAGTCAACACACAGTCAACCAGCCAATATCTAACAGTTCTAAAAATACAACATGAAATTATAAACTGTTCAGAGTTAGTGAGATTTACTCACTTTGGCAGTTCATCGTTAAAGAACGATAAACTGTTGTTTGATTTGAACCAAACAGTTTATTTCGCCGTAAATCCCAACGAGCTTCAATCCACTCCCAGTCAGTCTCATTTGGTAGTTGTCGTCCATACGATCCTAACGCAACTCACGGTTCGTCAATCTGATATCGTATGACGAAGATATTGCATTAACAAGTCATACGATATTTAATTTGAATTAAAACATTAATTAAACAAATCATTGGGTTTTACCCTTGCCATGTCAGCCCATTTGATATCCAATGCACCCTGGCCCTCTACCCTTACTGTAGCTTATCCCCTTCCATATTTCTGAAATATGAAACCGCTCACAGTATACCCTTCCTCTTGTAATTACAAAACCATTCTCACTTCAATTCCCAAACACATCCAAGTGTCATACCATCTAAACGAAAACAACTCCACCGTATGTACTCCTCAGAAAGTTTACTTCCAGTTCTCAAACCAAATAAAAACACCATTCCTTAAGACCACCCGTGGCTCCAGTATCCCCCCACGAAAAGAAACTGGTCATCATGAAACCTTGTACTCCCTTTACATCCCATACCAAAAATGTCCATTTATTTAATAACTACTTACCTGATTTAATAACCACTAACCCATCATTACGGTACACCCATACGGCCTAAACCATCTCCCAATATCGTTCTCCCCTTGTTGAACCCATCCTCTTCTTCATAAATAGAAACGAGATCTGCTACTTTTCATTTTCCATTGCCCTGAACGAGCAAGAAAATCCGAACTCCACATTTTCACCCCTTCGCTCCAACTTGAAAACATCACCGCCGGAGGAGAGCCCAACCTCGGACGACCCCACACCTGACACAGCTTTCCGGTGACGACCTCGACGCTGCTTCAGACCAGCGTTCGACAGTTCATTCACCCACAACCGGAGAAACAACCCCATAACCAATTCAACATCGACGGAAATCTTCACTGACAGTCGCCTCCGCTTGAAACTCCATGAATCATTCTTCACGACCCCTGGCTGATGAACACGGGCAGCTTTCTAGCACTCTTGTTTTTCTGCTTGTTTTCGCAGCATCCAGTAGGTTTTTGGAATGCAGTAAGAAATATTTTGTGGTGAAGAGAACGGATTGGCTTTAAGTGAATTTTCATTGATTCTTGCTGTTGGAAACTTGTTTGGTGGCGGCTCAGTGTATTTGAGAAGGAACGAGTGAGGTTTTAAGGGATGAAAAGTTGTGGCTGGCATTACAAGGGACGTGGCCTCTCTTATGTTCACAAACATTAGATATTTTGCACTGATACCGTAGGCGATATATATATTAGGGTAGCGTGCTTCATTCCTTGGTCTATGCAATATGTATGTATATTTTTTGTTTAGCATGCCCATTATATACAACTTCACTTGTTTACGGATTTCTACAGACAGAAATAAATATACCGTTGGGACGAGCAATGCCCCACGATCACAAAAATATAAAAATACCGGTAGGTGGACTCATATTTTGAAACTTCAAAATGTTGATTTCAGGGTACGAAATACTTCAAATAAAAAGTTGCTTATTTAATTTATTAAAAATTACAGTAAAATTCCAAAAATTAAGTTATCACTACTTCCCAAAAGAACCTTGTCTAAATTCAAATCTGATAACTAGTTATTTCGAAATAACCGTTATGGCCGATAAACGATTCTATAGCGACTATTCTGAAATTTGATTTGGACATATCTCAAAATCTACACGATGAAATCCTGATCCTTCTCTTCCACTAGAAAGATATACTCCACCAGCTCCACACGTTTCTTGTTTCATAGAAATTCGGCTTAAAACGAATTCTATACATTCAGTTGAAGTTCGAATCGCCAAATAGCGAACTGCAGCGCCATTCGAGCTCGTCTATAATTATATTATAAAGTATACGTTCAACTGTCGACGATTGAATATATTCGTTATTCAAATTCAAATTCCAAGCTGAATTAAATATCACATATGATCGGGTTCACACCATATCGTCATTTCAGCCAATTCTGATTATTTCAGAATTAAATATATTATTTAATTTATTATTTTAATTAAATATTCATCATTATTTAATTCCACGATCATTTAATTCACTATATCACCAGTGATATAATAAAATAAATTAATCATAATACCTCTGCCAATGCGGGTCATTACAGAGACACTCTAGCAAATGCCTCAGGATTCAAACTTTGGCGAACCCTTGGAGCGGTAGGGCCGACCCACACATACGTTAGTGGATTAGTTATGCCTGAACACACGTTTCTCGGTCCCTTTGGACCTCAGTATGGCCACCAACAACCTATAAAACTGAGGTACCTCGTAATCCATCATCCATATAAGTAAAATTGTCAGGACTGGTAGGTCGCTGACACCACTCTAGCTAGAAAGAAACGTGTGCACTCCCTACGGTCCATATCCCGTTTTTGACTCATACCGGGGTGTGAGGCTCGTGTAGTCACGCTATACACAAAGCTATGCTTAAACGGGCTATGCTTTGATCATCCCACAAGGCCCTGCTTTTCAACAAAAGCCTAGATCATTTGCATCTTGGCATGCCACATTGTCAATCCATACCATACCATTGATTCCTACCAATATATAACCTCTAAGCTCGTACGTCTCAGAGAAGGGTGTTATACACCAAACATATATATATTTAGCAGAGATCAACGAATACAGCATAAAGGAATACAATGTCAGACATGCAATTCATTTACAAGTCCGTTCTGGGTCTGAATGAAACCGGAGGCACCTTATTCCTCGCATTCCCATTGATCTCCAAGTACGTTTGGATGATCACCACTTTTCCATCGTTTTGGGTGTACGGTCCAATCAAGATAGCAATAACCATCCAAACGATGTGAAGAACTCTGGTCTTCAACCACCGTCTTCATCTTCGACTCTTGATCGTCGTATTTATTATTCAGAATGGGTTAAACCCGGTCTTCCTGAATAATTCGCGTATTTTATAATCAAGTGCTATAAAAACATAACATACGCCTCATTCCAATTCAGAATAAAATATTCACATTCTTAGGGAAAGATTCCACTACACCACAAAGCTTATTTTGCCACCCCCTATCTTCTAAATTTGGTACGGTCTAAAGCCGTATTAAATTAGAGAGGGTTACGAGCCGTGCTTATCTATTTAGAAAGGGCTTATAACCTTGTTTGAATTTGATTCATTTCTGGCCCGTATCAAACTTAGTCAACCTTAGTGTAAAACTTTCCCACCAAAATTGACGTGCTCCCTCCCTTTTTTCATTTCCCAGTCACGCTCATTTCCCCCGTGTTTTTTTTATTTCCCCCTTTTTTTTATTTACCTCTGCCCGTGCCCTAATCAATTTGTGCTTTAATCAAAAAAGTTTCTGCTCTAATCAATTCGAACCGCTCTCAGGTTGTGAATCTGGTAAATTTTGATTTTAATCGATGAATATTTCTTTCCATACCATGTTTTAGGGTTACGTTTCTGACTGTATATATCATCGTGATTCTTTATCTACTTCAGATCTGTCGACAACTTCCACTTGTTAAATCAACTGATGCTTCTTACTCTGAGGACAAACTGATTTGGTATGATTTTTATTTTCGATTTTGATCTGATTTAATCTCGATTTTGCATATGATTCAATGCCTGTGATGAAGTTGGATTTATCCTATTTTGTATTTGTTTACTCGTTCAACATCTAAAGTCCATCCTTTGGATAAAAGCAAATACAGGCGTGATTGAATGGCTAGTGGGATGTATACATAGTTGTACCCTACAGAAATGGCATGGATAAAACCATACAAAGTTAACTCATAGATGTACAATATTATCCCCTATGTTATTTTTTCTTTAACACTAGAATTGCAGTTAAGAGTTAACCTCACCATTTAAAACTTATTTCAAGTTTCAACCAGGGCCGGTCCTAGGAATTTTGGTACCCAAAGCGAAAAGAGAAAACAAGGCCTTATACAAAAACTAACGCGTTACATCGAAGAAACATATATCATCTAAAAATAATGTGAAGAGAACAAAAAAATATATTCATAACAATATTCAAGTTATACAACAAAATTAATACCATTTACTTATGGACATTTTCAACCCTTCTAGGTTGCAAAATTAACGTTAGTATCGTCATACTCAAGTTCATTGATCGTATTTTATTCAATCGATATAAAAGTGCCAAACAATTCAATTTTTTCTTATGGAAAATTGAAATAAACGTACAGCTTTTTCAAGTTTACCTTTGAAGAAACTTCTTTTATCTCAGGCAACTATAATTAATATAATCATTATTTTATATACAATAAAATCATTAGGAAAATTTCATGCACTTTAACAAGAATCTACGAAATTCAACAACTCAACTGTTTATTTATTCTCCTACTGCTCAAGGTCAAAAGATGATCTGTACCATTTCATCTTCAACTTTGTACTAAGCAACCATTATAAAATTCATTAACTATTACCTCATTGTACAACTATCAACTATGTCAAGTATCAATATGAATATACCAATTTTGATTTAATCTTTATTAATTATTATATAAATGTACAAAACTCCAAATCAATCTTTAAATTAATGTACAACTACTAACTTAAAATTGAATATAAGAAAGATAAAATGGAATTTGCAGCTTAATCTATACAAAACTATCATGTGTTCATTTTACAAATTACTGTCAACAGAATAAGTAGATTTCAATACAATAGTTGAACGAACTATAAAATTACCAACCCAAAATTTGAATACAAGAAATATTGAGTTTGCAGCTCGGTCCATACAAAATTATCCGGTGTTCACTTTACAAATTACTATAAACTGAACAAGTAGATTTCAATACAATAGCTAAACAAACTATAAAATTAAATGCTTAAAATATAAAAAACCAAAAATACCTGCAGCTGAAATTAAATTTGTGCGTTTAATGCCTGCTCTTTTATGTTGTGTTCTGGTGGCTGCGGTGCGGAGACCCAAGACCTAGTGCCAATCACCAGGAGATTTAGTTGCTTTTTGCTTAGATGAAGAGCCGCATTCACCACCACCGATTTGTGGTTCGCGATTCATGAATCGCGATTGACGATTTAATTTTTCTTTTGTTTGGGTTGCTCTCAGTATCGCGTTGGGGAACTGACTGGTGCCCTAAATTATTTGAGGCCCTAAGCGGCGGCTTCTCTCGCTTCGCTGAAGGGCCGGGCTTGGTTTCAACCTAAGTTTGAACTAGCCATAACAGATAAATCTCGTGTATGGTTGCTTGTGTGATTTACTGATTTTTTTTCCACTTCACTTTGTTGGTTAAAACCATAGTCAGTAATCAACCTTAGCTTTAAGATATTTTTACCTTGCAATGGGAGGAGCTGCTTTGTTCTGTCCACGCCCTTGCTCAAAATTTAATGATTTCAAGGCCAAATCTACTTATGTGTTTGCTGCATACATGTCATTAAGTCGACGTATACACCAACACCTGTGTATGTATATTTAGATATGTATACATGAGTTGAGTGGAATTTATGTGCCAACATTAATTTTTGTCGAACTCTTTTAAAACGAGGCCATTCAAATTGTCTGTTACTGAGACCGTTTACATTGGTTTTGTTACTGAGGACATTCATATTGTGTTTGTGCATTTCACATATGGACATTGATTGTAAATACTGGAATATGGTATAAAATTGTAACTTAGGAAGGGCAGTTCCTCTCCACCATATTGGAACTGAGCCATGTTGTACTAAATATGTTATCCAGTAAATAGGTTGTTGGAACTGCATACATTGATTGTAAATACTGGGACTGCATACATTGACTGTAAATATTGGAACTGCACCCTTTATGAAATGGAAATATGTTATTAGACACATTAAAATCCGATATACATCATCGCATATATTTAATCAGTTGGGTAGGATATTAATCATCATAGAATAAGAACAATACATATTAGGTGTAGGGTACATTTTAATGATTGCTAAAGTCTATATATGCACGTAATTCTTGGTGTTTACATCCAGAGTCGATATATATATATATATATATATATTGTGTAAGTGAATGCATGTATGTGTATACCCGTTTGGTTCGGTTTGATTCGAACCCGTATTACACTATAATTTTTTTTTTTTGGTTTAGTAGGTTCAATCATGCAAACAACAACCACACCTTATTTTTTAATTGGTCGGGTTCAAATACTTGATTCAATTAGACAATATGAAACTATTTAGCAGTTCATTTTAATGGTTCAGTGTGCCATGATTTCTTATGTCAGTGCGGGTTATATACATCCTTTGTTTTGTGTTGTTTTTTCCCTTGCCTTCAAAAACAATTAAATTACACATTACTTTAATAAGAATTTGTCTAGCAGAGCGACTTACGAGTTTGGACAAAGAAAACTATGTTGCATATATGAAGAAAACTATACTTGTTAGCTGTTGGATTTTGGCAAAACAGAATTGGGAAAGAGACGAGCATGAACTATGAATTTTAGATAAGGCATGTGTAAAGTTAAAAAAATCCAGGGATGAAGGCAAGCTGCAAATATTTATATTAATCAACATGTAACCAGGTGCAATTTTGTAAATTTTTGGTTTCAAATGTAAAACTCTGAAGTACTTTTTGAATCTTATCAAGTGAAAAAAAATGAAAGAAAAGAAAAGCGTGTAATAATTTTATGTTTCCACCACATATGGTACTTTTAATCTCTAGTTTGAAACTGATTTAACTTCTATCGTATACTGATACTGCAAGAATATTACTATTAAGTAGGTGCAAATCAATGTCTGCAAGTATATCTAATTATATTTACTGCCATTAAATATGCGATCGATTAATTTGCAACCACTTTATAGAAATAAAGTGACAAAGTACTTGATTTTTGCAGTTGCGGCGAAGCTTTTTGACAAGTTAAAGCAAAAGATCAGAGATCTGGAAGTATTTGGTACATGTTGCTCCTATGCTTCTTTATCAAATGTTAACGAAGTTTGCATGATCATGTTTTACTAATTTCTAGCTGGTAGCTCAGTTGTCCAGTAATTCGGTAACAAACAAAAATCCTCTTAACAGTTGTTCCATTTAATCATTGAACATAAAAAGTTTAAATTGAGACTTATCTTTCACATAAAAGAAGAGATACAAGGACACAACCATGTTTTAACAGTGGATACCTGTTTTAATGCTTTAACATGCATGTTGGCCGTGTATCTATATTTTTTAACGAACTATTCGATAGTTAAACATTGATTACGTAAATGCCAAGCAGTAAAGTAGATGCAAATCAGTGCCCGCATGCATACCTAATTAACTCTTTTAAGTGGTTAGCGAATGATGGTGTGTTATACTGCTTTTGGTCTCTATTATATAAGTAATTCATGCATTCAGGATAACCAGAGAATGTACGATATGTACATTTATGGTCAGAAAATTTGTTAATTCATTATATTTTTTGTTTGCATTCAAAACATGAATTTATTTTTGGTAGTTTAAAGCTAAAACTTTCTCATTATAGTTTAAAGCTAAAACTGAGTCGAGTATGAACCTCCGTGTTGTGTCAAATGTTGTGCGTTTGGTCATCTATTTCCCCAATGTAATACTATGACAAGTGAATTGGTTCCTAAGTCATCGAATGCTGAGTTGTCGAGCTCTGTCCCTTCATCTACGCTGGCTGAACATGTAAATGCTGCTCGAACTAACGCTGGTGCTAAATCTGTACATAGTCATGCACATTCTGTGCATGCATCTTCTAATGCACTCGATGCAGCTGCGCCTTTAACTGTTCATAGCGAAGACACACTTGTCATTCAATCCGTTGTGTCATGTGTGGCATCTTCTATTTTTTGATGTCGGTTTGGGCTCGGAGTGTTGTATGACTGTTGCGTCACTTTCTAGGATCAGTCTTATGTATCCAGTTTGCAACTGAAGTTGCAAACTGATCCAGTTTGCAACTGAAGTTGCAAATTACACTCAGTTTGCGACTTCAGTTGCAAACTGAGTCGAGGATCAGTCTTACGTATTCAGTTGCGTAATTGTTAATCATATGTTAACATGGAAAAATGTCAAGTATGAATGGTATCTACCTAAATGCAAGTTGCGTAATTGTTATGGTCCCATAGAAACTTAAATGTTCATCGCAAAAATCATGGATTCCAAAGTAATGTAGCACAGTGGATAATGTTATTAACTCAATACAACTATACAAGTAAAATTTTCTTGTATTTATTTAACTATGTATGACATAAATAGTAGCAACCAATGAATATGAATCAAATATATATATGACAATGGATTAGATTTCCTAATGGGATACACCACTGTGTTTTTTTGTGTCTCGTTTAAACATACAGATTACATATATATTTATATCCCATTCATACAAGAGGAAAACGTTAGATAGAATAGAGATATCTACGATGAATAAGTGACGTGAAATGAATAATTCCTGTGCATAAATTATTTACCAATTTTTCTGTATACAATCCAGTCAACTGTAAGACCGCTTGTATATTAGGTATGCCTAAGAAAATAAATGTGTATGCAAACTTACAAAAAATAGGAGGACCATGGCATGTTGAGTATGAGTAGTTCCAGCATTTGGTATTGCTTAGTTAATTAAGTATTGAGATTAAGAAAAATATTCGAAAAAATAGATACGAAGAAAATAAACAAAAATAAATATGGTGCCATAACATACCTGTATGATTCACATATCGTCTAAGTCCGAGCAGCAAGGTACACATTCTTTGCCTCTTATTAATCCGGGCTTGGAAATCGGCATCACTTTAGTTTCATAACTAACCAAAGTGAGGGAGTAGAAACTAAAATAGATGCATGTATGAGTGAAATAAGTTCAGCAGTGCAGTCTCAAACTTGATTCCCACCATAAATAAATTTTAACCCCATAATTAAACCGTAAAGGAGATTTTCATATTAATACAGAGAGTGTATAAAAAAAGCATAAACTTGATAACAATTATTTTTAGTAAACCTAGGACATATACTTTAATATAATCAACCATAACAGCAACCCGCAATGGTAATGGTATAAAACTGGTTGTACATCGGAAGCACACAACTTTAAGTAATTTTTTTTTAAAATGAGTTGCACATTGGTACATTTATGCAGTGTATAAATGACGCTTATCTGTAGGCCCAACATGATGATAAAGATTCCTTCATGTTTGGCGCAACACGTGCGCAGTGCGAATCCTTTGTGTTATTGAAAAAAAAAGATAGAAGCTGGAAAATAACAGACAACTCAAAGATCAGAACATGTGGTATGAAAAATGATAGAACTGTATGCATACTTACAAAGACAGCAGAACCACCGCGCACAGCACATTGAATAGGCGTAGTTAAAGCACCTGCTATAATCAATACATAGTTAAATAAATATTGAAGCTAAGAGAAATGTTAGTAAGCAAACAACAATTTATAAATAAGTGAAAAGAAATATGTTGTAATCACCTGTTTGTGATCGTCAATGGTAGCGTCTGGCCTGGCTGTCATTGTTTCGGCCTTTGACGTTGGCATCATTACCAATTTGATGACGGAATTGCAAAGATAGTATAACGGAATTTTTATGTAGACCACAGTCGTATGAAAGTAAGGAGTTAGGCGAAAAAGCACGTGCATGTGTAACAAAATGAAAGCAGTGATGCTAGTTGATGAAGCAATGTATGAAAAATGGACGCTTGACTGAAAAAGCAAGATATATGCATATGCAGTTGATTACTGGTCAAAATTCAGCAAATCCTGAGGATATAAAGATATCTGGAATGACAATCAAAAATACAACCGAAACTTCAAATGATTCAAAATTTCAAATCTGCTGGATTCACATGAAATGGTTGCTAATTTGCAGAGTTTAAACTGTAATAACAAAAGGGATCTGGTAAGGATTCAAACCAATTCTAATCAACCAAATTTTACTCTAAGATTATATTTTTCTGTTAATTACTGTTTTTATCACTTCGTTATTTATCTTTCTTCAGGTTTATGATTATCTTGTTACACATGCAGAGTTGTTTGAATGGTGCACAAATACAATATTTTCAACTTCCATAAAATTGTTGCTTATGAAAAATCCACGATAACAACTGTTGTATCTATCTGTGCTATGCTATGAATACTGAGTTCGTTTTTAAGGATGCCGAAGCAACGATGTTCTACAATTGTTATACTAACATATGAAAAACATTGTTTTTAATGCTAAATTCTTAATTCCTTTTCAGCTGCCAAGCACACGTACTTAAACCGAATAATACATTACAGTACAGAAAAATAGGCCATGCTGAACTGACCAACACATCAACATAAATATTGAAATATTACGAAATTAATTATCCATCAGCAGAAAGTTAAAGTTTTCCTGTTTAGGTGTGCTATTGCTAACTTCAATGGCAATGTCATTACTGCTGAGAAATGATACAATCGCCTATAATATTTTTACACTTTCGAAATGAAACGAGATGTTGGTCAGTGATAAACAGAACTTAAATTTCAAAATATTCCATATAGTTTAAAAATTCAAATGTAGAGAGTCCGTAAACAATTTAAATTTAGTTAATTCTTACTATTACACATTTCCGTAAATAGTACAACCTCATAAAATGCATTCAATTTACTATTTTAGCCAAAATCTCAATAAATTTCGGATAAAAAACCTATAAACCTGACTTGGCATGCTTCTAACACCCTATTCAAAAATTGAAAACTTACTGCATGTTTCATATTCATTACATGCATGATTCTAACACCCTATACCACTGTTGAGTTTAATGCTTAAGATAATGCATGTGTGGAAGTTGCAAACTATATCAGTTTGCAACCTGGACTCTCGAGTTTGCAACTTCAGTTGCAAACTCGAGAGTCCGTATCTAAGTAACTGAAGTTACTTGTAATATTACCCCTCCGATTATTCAAATTTTACATTAAACATAACAATATGCTTGTACGTATTCTTTCTTGATATGAAAATATACATAACAGGATTGAAATGTGATAGATGAACATTTTAAAAATAGAGTTACAGGTTTTTTATGCATATGAATTCACAAAGTGTTACTATGAATCATTTTGAGCTTTAGTAAAATAAAGCATAATATATTTCCATGGAACATGGACCTGAGGTGGTATAACATGCTGGACTCTTGAAACTATTTTGTTGTCGGGACAGCAACATAGTTGTCGGGACAGCAGCATAATATAACTAGTTTGCAACTTATTATCGGGACAGCAGCATAGAAATTCACCTTAAGAACAAAAATCATCTATTTTGTTGTGGAGACGAAACTAAACTGATGCTTGTTATTTTAATTTATTTTCAGGCTTTGGAACAAGCATGACCTGCGTGGGCTCGACAACTGCAGTTTTGTTGTCTTTTTTTTAGAGCAAGAACTGTGAACATTATGCTTTTTATATATTGTGTTATGTGGGTCGTATTAACTGAAGTTATGGTTTATGTATTAATCGAATTATGCTTTGTGCTTTGTGTAGCTTCTTTATATACTGTTATGTAGCATATTTTCTTTGTTGTGCGTATATATGGGTGCAGTGTTTCTGTATAATGCATATATGATATCTTAATTTTGATACGGTTAAAAGCCGTAGCTAATTCGTTGATAGCATTATAGAAATGAGGCATTAAACACGGTTTTAAGCCGTATCAATATAGCAGTTTGATACGGTTTTAACCCGTATTACATTTCTATATTGATACGGCTTAAAAGCGTATTAATCTACAAAATTGACAGTGCCAGTAAATTGATTAGATACGGTTTAAAACCGTATCAATCGACGAAGATGACAGTGCCAATACATTGGTTTAAAACCGTATCAATATAGAAATTTAATACGGGTTAAAACCGTATTAATATATCGATTTGATACAGATTAAACCCGTACCAATCTATGTGTTTGATACGGCTTTAAGCCGTATTAACTGCACAATTTAATACGGTTTACAACCGTATCAATTGATTAATTTGATACGGGTTAAGCCCATATCTAAGTAACAGAGACGCCATTTTTTGATACTGCTCAGAGCACTGCCAAATCGAGTTAGATACGGCTCAGAGCACTGTCTAATAACGATTTCTGGTGTAGTGTTCCCATTAATTTTATCAAAGATAAATCCTTCAACTTTATTCTTTAATCTTTCCTTTTGATCTTTGTTTCAAAAGATTTTACTTTATCCTTTCTCCATATTAACCAAATTATGGTTTATCCAAACTAGTTGGGATTTACGTCTTACCAAAGTAATTATTTATTAATTAATCCCAATCCCAACCTACTCATCCCGATTTGTTCTGGTAAACTTAATTACCATTTTCCGTTTAAATCTAATTAAAGATTTAACTATCGCATGGAGTTAAACTGATAGTTCTCCATTTCCGATCACTTCCTTAATTAAAATTAAACCCATTTAAATCCCATTTTATTATTTATAAAATAAAGAAACCACTTATTTGACAAAAATATCTTTTATCTTTATAAACTTGGAATTTTCATCAAAAACCCTTTTAAAACATTTATTATGATTTTACATAATTTCTCCCTATTTTTAATTAAAAATAGGCCATTTTAATTTAAACGACGTTCCAGGTCATTCAACTACACGGCCGCTATTCTTTTATTCCAATCTGATTTAAACATTTCGGAAAATCTAACCGTTGGATTTCAAATCTTAAATACTCATTTAAAATCTCTTTTCGATACAAACCCATTAGGTTCCGGTTCCAGAAGAATCCGACGGTCGGATCTTCCGCTATGCCTAATCAAAGTGTCGAAATTCGCGAACGGTCGCTACACGAAATGTTCTATTCAAACCATTATATATATTAATATATATTACATCGATTTTTTTTCTAAATGTATTTTAAAACGTTTATAAATTCGTTTTGAAAATGATTCCAACTTATATTTAAATTTCAAAAAATGAGTTGAATATTCTATATATTATCCTTTTTGAATAATATTACTTTCCAAAATATTAATTTTGAAATTTCTCTTTTAATATTCATAATTAAATGGATAACGTAAATTGATAAATACGTTCGAGTTAAAATGGCGTTACTGGACTTAAAAGCTCAATTCATTATCTTATCCATTTATATTTTATTATGGGCCAGACATCTCACTTTAAGCCTACAACCTGTGAATGCTGGATATGCCGGTTGGTTCCGGGCAGACTTATCCCACAAGTTGGGCTTAACCTCGTGTCATGGCTCAATTCGTATTTGCGCACTTGGACCCCTCACATTAGGTTCAACATTTGTGGCTGCTGGATATGCCGGACGGGTCCGGGTAGACTTATACCACAAATGTAACCTAATCTCGTGTCCAAGTACAATTATAATTAATAATTATAATTAATTCACTAAAAATATTCTTTTAAAATAAAGATATGATCTTTACATTAAATTGTTACTAATTTTATAAAACCCTTTGTTTTCGAATATCCTAACTGACATTTCAATTTTTTAATGAAAAATTGAACTTTATATATTATTATTATATCATAATAATAATCTTTTCAGAATGTTCAAATTTTTGAAATCAAACCTTCTTATCGTAACATACTGACCGTAAAGATGTAATCTTTTTAATTGAATCCTTTTTATTATAACTTTTAAACAATAAAGATATAATCTTTCTAATTCATACGTCAATTAATTCCACTAACTGAATATTAAATTAAAATATTCCTTTAATTCAAAATTGGAATGAGACCCAATCCATTACCATATAATTTTAATTATATGGATTTCAAACATCGCATTAATTCTATAATAATGATAAAACATTCAATAACAGCAAAAGTGCATTTTAAACTAATCACAAGGGCGATGTGTGGTCAGAATATCAACCCATGACTCGTGTGGGGTTTCAACCAACACAAATTCAAATAATATATTATTAATTGTGCCTTTGGACGATGTGTGAAAATTTATCGTTTAATCAACATAAACAAGTCAAACAACTTGTAAATGGCAGTATAAACATGTTTTGAATATCATAAATGTCATAACAACATGTTACATATTTCAAATTTCAAACAATTCACAACAGTCATCCAAATCAACCTTTATCCAACAAACAATAATTCCAACACAGATAATTAATTAATATTTAATAATAAAAATAATTAACTGTTCAAAAGCTTGAGTGAGATAAAAGTTCTCACCTTTTCCGGGCTTTAATTGACAGTTCGGGCCCAATTTTGGCCCAAAATCCAACATGCTCCAAAATTGACAAATTTAGTGTCTACGCGGAGCTTATGACTCAACGATCATGGCAAATCCCGTTTTGCGCAATTTCGAGTTCGTATCAAAAAGATTTGAATTTTCGAAGTTTGTAACAATTTAATAATTTATTTAAAGTGAAAATTAGGCACACATCCCTAAAACCAAACTTAATTAAGCTCACATCCTCCTCTTTTGAAACATATAAATTTCATCCCTATTTTTAAATGCCCGCTATTTTTTTCCACAATTGCCCTTTTTCAAATTCACGGCTTACTTAACGTGATCGATAATACATATTAGGGTTTAATTTTTTTTTTATAAACATACAATTCTGTGTTAATGGCGGCGCGGTCTTCCTTCTTAATTTTTTCAACTTCGGATTTCGTCGATCTTAAATTCATGGTAAGCGACAATTTTTTTAATGGCGGCGTGGTCTTCCTTGTTAATTTTTTCAACTTTAGATTATGTCGATCTTGAATTAACAGTAATTGGCAATTTTTTCAAAGATTTTTTTGGATCGGTCCTTCGTTTATAGAAAGGATGTTTCTTCTTCGAGGTAATTTATGCTTTTTAATAAAAAAAAATTTGTATACGGATTTCCTTTTTGAATCGATATTTGCTGATTCATTAATTTGAATTTGTTAAATTGTCTTGTTTTATTGATGGGTAATGTAATTATTGTGTAATGTTTTATGGTTATTATTGATTGTACAGCAGTATAATTTAATTTTTCAACATAGTTTTTCGTCTGTTCTGAATATATGTATAACAATATGCATTTATTGTGAATATGAGCATATAAATATGCAACTATTGTTATAACACATGGGTTTGCATGTATTCAGAATAGTTGCGTATACGTACGCATATATTCTGCATATATGCATACATATATATAACTCGTTTGAATATCTGTTTGTTTGCATGCCGGATGATTAGTTACGTACAAACATGCATATATTCTTAATATATTCATATTAAAAGTGTTCTGCATCTATTTTGTATAAAAATATGTGCAAATATTCTAAAATTTTACATATAAGTATGCAGCTATTACTGTTATATGCATACGTGTACGAATCTATTTATAATTATATGAACATGTTTATGTAATTTTATTTAATGAATGTAGATTAGGCTTATTAATGTTGATTTTTTATCTTTGTATAACCATGTTCCTGCGGATATTGGTGTATAGGTAGAAGAATGTCTTGTCGTCCATAATCTTCTAAAAGGTCGAAATCTGCAGGTGAATTTACGAAGACTGCTAGATGTGGTTTGTACCAGAAGTTGGTTCATAATAAAAGGACGTGTTCTTCAAAAGACTATTAGATGTTTTTTGTATTTTTTTTAACAAAGTTATGTTGTATGATGTTGTGAACATTTATGTTCTGCTTTAAATTTAATGTTAAATTCTGTGATTTGTGCAGTTTTTTTTAGACTTATATATATATGCAATTTTTCAGTATAATTGCGTACATATATGCAATTATATTGAATATTTGTATCATTTTTTCCTTGTATTTTGCAATGCTGCATAAATGTATGAAACAGTTCGTACTAGCTACATACAGATACGGAAGTTTCTTTATAACTGCATAATGTATACTAGTATTCTCAATTGTTGCATACAAGTATGCAATTATTCTTATTATATGCATGCAAGTATTCAAATGTTCAGCGTGTATGCATATTCTCTTTTAACTTTGAAGATTAGTTCCCTTTTTGTCGTCAAATTATCCTGAATATTTTGTCAATTCAAATATGCATAACATTTAACAATTTTTGCATTTAAGCATGCAAGTATTATGAATAACTGTATACAAGAAAACAACAATTCATAATATCGTTTAAGACTAGACGAACTAAATTCAGTACATAAAATTCCATAGTAATTCGGTATAAAAAATATATAATCGTGTCATTGTAGTTCGAATACATAAATCAATCAACATATTTGTACAGAAATATAAACACCATTTTTAATAATTTTAATCAGAAGTTTTGTTTTCGTCTGGTAGCAGGAACGTCTGTGTTAGGTCATCATCTACAGTCCAATTGCAAAGTTTGCAACTTAGAATTTGAGTAACAAGCACAGCTCTTTGTCGAGTTGTTTGTCCTCACTTCTTTGTTTCATTATATTAATTACAAACATTCCAAAATCGACGCTGCAAAATTGTAAAAAAATTATCAATTTGATAGAATTATTCTATTTAGTATGAAAACATGCATAGAAATATGCAAACATTATCAATATATGCATTAATATGATAACACTTACGAAGTCAACATAGCAGTATGCAAGTCTTCATATTTTAGGCATACAAGTTTGCAAATATTTTGAACTTATGCGTATAAGTATGCACTTATTATGTGTGTACATGCATATTAACTATCATAAATATGTGCATAGAAGTGCGCAACTTTTTTATTATCTGCATCCAAACATGCAAATTTTATCAATATTTGCATACAAGTATGCTCATGGTTTGAATACTGACATAGTTGTATGCAAATATTCTGACTATTTATATACGTGTATACACGTATTTTGAATTTATTTACTTACGTATGGTCTTGTTGTGGCCAATTAGCCAATTCAAGTTGCTCATGTTTCTGATAATTCGTCTTTTCCAACCTTTTCACCACTCTACTGATGTAAATTCTCTGTATAAACACATATATAGATAAATGCATAGAATTATGCAACAATTATGTAATAAAATCACAATTGAATGCCACAGTTTTGGATAAATGCATACAATTATTCAGCAATCAGGTAATATTTGCACAATTACATGAAACAATTGTGATTAAATGCATACATTTATGCATGAATCTGCTGATAGTTGCACATTTGCATTCAACAGCTCTAAATAAATGCAAATAATAATGTAAAAAACAGGTGATAAATTCACACTAGCATTTAACAGTTAAATTTAATTGCATGGAATCATGTAACAATAAGGTGATGAATTCATACATTAAATTAACAATTTTGATAAAATGCCAACGAAAATGCAAAAATTCTTGTTACATTCATTACTGTATGCAACTATTCCGTATAAATTCATGGATACATGCAACTTTTTCTAATATATGTATCCCAGTACGCAAATGATTTGAAAATATGCCTACATATGTACAAACGTACATAATATATGCATACAATTATGAAATTATTCTTAATACATGCATAATTGCATGCTGCTTTTCTTTTTACATTCATTTATTCGGATGATCAACGAATTAATCCCATTGAAAAATGCAAAAAATTATTCTAAATACACGGCTACAAAAAATACTTGTTAATTTCATATAATCAGTCAACAATTCTACTTAAACTTTTAGAATCATGGAACAATTCTGAATAAAATTAAAAGATCACGCACCAAATCATAAAATCATATTATCATAAAATATTCCCTATTCATCCACGGTTAATTATATAATATACATAGATTATCAGTTGTAGAAATTAAAATTAGAAAATAAAATTTTTACCTTTGTTCTTGCCAATTTTTGCGGATCTTCTCTTGAAATTGCCACGGGTTTTGATTATTTTTCTTCGTTCGACATTAAAACGATGAAAGTCGGCTTTGAAATTTAAATTTTCATCATCAATCAGCTGCGATAAATGAGGGATGCGATTAATGAAATGATACAGATATGTGGATTGTATATTTTAGGGTTTAAAGGATAAAATCGGAATTTGATATGCCGCGTTTTGAAAATAGGGATGTAATTTCTATAATTTCTACCGATGGACTTTTTTATATTTTAATAGTTAATAGGGACCTGTAAAAGACGCACCCTAATTTAAAATACGGAAATTACCGAAATTTTAAACTTGCTCATAATTGGACAAAATTACTGCTCGCTTGAAGCTCTCGACATAACGAACTTAGCGGATTCAGTTCCATGCAATTTCGATAATGTGACAAAGAGTTATGCACTTGCGAAGTTAACAAATCGATTTAAATAATATTTGAATTTGTAAAAATTACCCAAAATTTCAACTTCCTCTAAATTGGACGAAATTGGTGTCCATTCAAAGGTCTCGTCGCCACGATCTAGGCGGATCCAGTTTTGCATGATTCTGAGTTCGTGGCAGAAAGATATTAATATACGAACATGGAATATTATTTATATAATAAAATCACTATTCACCTTCTTCTCCAAACGACACCCTCAACTTAAAATGATCGCCACGGCCAAACCGTAAGTCGGAATTGCACAAAACCAGCGCCATTCTCTCCGGGTTCTCCCCCTCTTTCCACGTCGGGTGGTCCCCCCTTCCGATTCGCCACGTGGGGCCCACGATCTGTAGATGAACGGAAAAGTGCAGTTTCCGTTCATCTTAGTGCTGCGGCCGCCTCGGTGCTCCAAATGCCACCAATTTTTATCAGTTGCTAGATCTCGACCTCCTGAACAACTTTCGTTCAGGTCACTTCGCCTGAAAATGCACGGATCGACGGGAAAAAAATCGTTTTTGTTTTCAGTTTCGAAATTGTTATTTTGTTGTTTTCGTCATTTTTTCACCAAACCGTACACTTTCAGACCAAACTTCCTTCGACAAAGTTGTGCATCTATCTCCCCTCTACAACTTCCCCAACTGGGTTATCACCTAATTCTTCACGGATTGGGCAGAAAATCCAAATTTCCAACAGCAGTTTTTTGCCGTTGAACTCAGATCCCGGCGAATCCGGGCGACGTAAGGCCATGGATTTTTCATGGGAGGTAGAGACGATAGAGATGCACAAAACCCAGAAAGGGTTTGGTCTGATTTTATTTCGTTTGAGAGACATAAATTTTTGAAGAATTAGGGTCTTATTTGCAAAGAAGAATTTAGAGTGGAGGCCATGAAAGTGAAGAAGAAGGTGGCTAGTGTTTTTTCTTAGGTTTAGGAGCTGTTGGAGATATTATATATGGGCTGGGTAATTATGTTTTAATCCTTATTTAACTTTATAATTATAGCCCTTTTGCAATTAAAGTTATTCAATTTTCAATCCTTTTAATGGTTTTAAAATTTTTGCGAACACATACGGATTCCAATTTCGATGGAAATTGGAACACAAATATTATTTGACATTAAGAATCCAAAGAAACTGGTTTCGTTGAATTCCGAGTCCATATGAATAAATAGTGAAATTTTAACGATTGAAAATTGACTGTTTTTCACTTAAAAATTAATAACGATCACATACTAGCTCCAAAAATTACGAATTTTGGAATCTAGCAATATTTTAATATTTTGGATCCATAGAAAGTGGTTTTGTCAAATTCGGAGGTCGTTTGCAAAATTCCCATTTTTAAGGTGTATATATTTAATATTAAAAATACATATTTAAATGAATAATTTTCGAATCTCGGAATATATCGATGTTTATACTTTTCGGATTCAGAAATGTCATTTTGAACTCAAATGGGAGTGGTTTCAAGTCCAAATTCATTCATATGAAAAAAGTAGCTGTTTGGGCCATCTATATTATATATAAAAACTTTCCCGTATTTTTCTAATATCTTGATTTGGATATAACTTTTGATTCCCACTATGAAATTTCAATTTTTCGGATTCGTTGGAAAGATATTTTTAAATAGATTCTAATATTTTTGGTTTCGCTAAAATCCGATTTATTTCGGATCCTGTTTAGTCAGTCCAAGTTAAAATTCAAAATTTCAAACTACCGCGCTATTTCTAACTCCTTTTATAATTTAAATAAAATTTATTCGTTTTAACTTCAATTAAAATAAATTTGTAGTCATTATTATATAAAATAAATTATTTTAAATAATAAAAATCCATTATAATAATTAAAATAAAAAATTTAAATTCGGCCCAAAATTCTGGGTCGTTACAATCTCCCCCACTTAAGAACTTTTCGTCCTCGGAAAGGAACGAAGCTAAAAGTTGTTTAAATAACCAACTCAACTTTCAATTCTAATCAATTTTCACTTCAGTTCAATGTTAAATTCAATTAAGCTAAATTTATCATTCTTTCTCATATTGGTTAAATTAATTTTCATTTCAATATTTTAATTAGTTAAACTAATTATCAAACATCACAACCAGCAATCAATTAGGTGATTAACTTTTCAAATATATATAACTTTTATATATAGTTAAAAATCATATTTCAGTGCAAATCACAACAATAAATCCTAGCTAGTTTTGGTTCTCATACCAGTCAGTTAGAAATATATAGATATCCCACATTCGAATACTCGAACATAAACGCTGATGATGTCGTGCTCATCATCAGAATCATCTCCGGGCGACTAGAGTGTGATTCTATATCTATCCAGTATATTGGAGGCTTCGTATACACGCTAGCTAAGCGTATATGCAAATTTCTATATACTCGATTGTCCAAAATAAAATAATATACTCAAATACGTATTATTAGATTAAATTTAAAAACTAAATTTGTTTTTTTTGTTCTATATAAATAATACACTTAACACTCGTTCTAGGATACTACTGATCCCATCTCTAACGAGTTATTCTTATTGGATATTACTAATCCAATCTCTGATGAATTCAACTGTTCGGTTCTAATGTGTCTTGTTCTCGAGCTCTGTAAACCAAAGCTCTGAAACCAAATGAAACGACCCAAACTTCCCAGTAAAGGAAATCCTGGATTGCTTTGAGAACATCACACATCAGGACACAAACAGAAGAACATTTTATTGCTATAACAACAATTACATCAGAGTACAAGAACATTCCAGAGTATGAATGAATAGTATACATTGGAAATACAATATTCGTGTTAAAATTACATTTAAATAGCAGCGGAAAAATAATAAAAAATACAACCGAAAGGAATACACGGATACAGAGCTTTCCGAATATCGCTTCAGCTGTAAACCAGGATCCTGTGAATATAATATCTGCAAAACCAAAATTACTAGCTGCCCGTGTGGAAAATATGAGCACCCAGAGTTTAGGTTAAAACAATAAACTCCAGGTCAGTCATGGGACTGGTATGAGAACTCAAAACAATTGTTAAGTTGATTTTAAAGTTAGGTAAATCAAGGGACCACGCCGTATAATACGGAACGGGTTTACCCCCAAGAATACCAGTGCATAAAAATAAACAGCGCAATGCTAAATAAAGGAAAATGAAGCTATTATAAGACTCAGGTCCCATCACACAATGCAACACAAGCCGGAGGATAGAGTTTTACCTTATAATAGCCAAATATGCTTGGTACGCGAAATTTATATTTTAATATTACTATAAGTGCATAGTGCAGAAATCAATTTCGAAAGTAAATGTATTAATCATAGACGGCATGAGCACCCCATCCCACTATGTCTCCATAATAGTGTTTACAATCAAAACCGTAATGTCGTATTGGAAATTGGTTTTCCATCATGAGATCGAGGCTAGGGATCGTCCTCTCCGATTCGAGACACTCTAGCAAATGCCTCAGGATTCGGACTCTGGCGAACCCTTGGAGCGGTAGAGCCGGTCCACACATACGTTAGTGGATTAGTTATGCCTGAACACACGTTTCCCGGTCCCTTTGGACCTCAATATGGCCACTAACAACATATAAAACCGAGGTACCTCATAATCCATCATCCACATAAGTAAAAATATCAGGGCTGGTAGGTCGCTGACACCACTCTATCTAGAAAGAAACGTGTGCACTCCTTGCGGTCCATATCCCGTTTTTGACTCATATCGGGGTGTGAGGCTCGTGTAATCACGCTATACACAAAGCTATGCCTAAACAGGCTATGCTTTGATCATCCCACTAGGCCCTGCTTTTCAATAAACGCCTAGATCATTTGCATCTTGGCATGCCACATTGTCAATCCATTTCATACCATTGATTCCTACCAATATATAACCTCTAAGCTCGTATGTCTCAAGAAGGATGTTAAACACCAAACATATATATATTTAGCAGAGATCAACGAATACAACATAAAGGAATACAATGTCGGACACACAATCCATTTACAAGTCCGTTCTGGATCTGAACGAAACCGGAGGCACCTTATTCCTCGCATTCCCATCGATCTCCAAGTTTGTTTGGATGATCACCACTTTTCCATCCTTTTGGATGTACGGTCCAATCAAGATAGCAAGAACCATCCAAACGATGTGAAGAACTCCGGTCTTCAACCACCGTCTTCATCTTCGACTCTTGATCGTCGTATTTATTATTCAGAATGGGTTAAACCCGGTCTTTCTGAATAATTCGCGTATTTTATAATCAAATGCTATAAAAACATAACATACGCCTCATTCCAATTCAGAATAAAATATTCACATTCTTAGGGAAAGATTCCCATTAATTTTATCAAAGATAAATCCTTCAACTTTATTCTTTAATCTTTCCTTTTGATCTTTGTTTCAAAAGATTTTACTTTATCCTTTCTCCATATTAACCAAATTATGGTTTATCCAAACTAGTCGGGGTTTACGTCCTACCGAAGTAATTATTTATTAATTAATCTCAATCCCAACCTACTCATCCCAATTTGTTCCGGTAAACTTAATTACCATTTTCCGTTTAAATCTAATTAAAGATTTAACTATCGCATGGAGTTAAACCGTTAGTTCTCCATTTCCGATCACTTCCTTAATTTAAATTAAATCCATTTAAATCTCTTTTTATTATTTATATAATAAAGAAATCACTTATTTGACAAAAATATCTTTTATATTTATAAACTTGGAATTTTCATCAAAAACCCTTTTAAAATATTTATTATGATGTTACATAATTTCTCCCTATTTTTAATTAAAAATAGGCCATTTTAATATAAACGACGTTCCAGGTCATTCAACTACACGGCCGCTATTTTTTTATTCCAATTTGATTTAAACATTTCGGATAATCTAACCGTTGGATTTCAAATCTTAAATACTCATTTAAAAGCTCTTTTCGATACGAACCCATTAGGTTCCGGTTCCAGAAGAATCCGACGGTCGGATCTTCCGTTATGCCTAATCAAATTGTCGAAATTCGCGAACGGTCGCTGCGCAAAACGTTCTATTCAAACCATTATATATATTAATATATATTATCGTCGATTTCCTTTCTAAACGTATTTTAAAATGTTTATAAATTCGTTTTGAAAATGATTCCAACTTATATTTAAATTTCAAAAAATGAGTTGAATATTCTGTATATTATCCTTTTTGAATAATATTATTTTCCAAAATATTAATTTTGAAATTTCTCTTTTAATATTCATAATTAAATGGATAACGTAAATCGATAAATACGTTCGAGTTAAAATGGCGTTACTGGACTAAAAAGCTCAATTCATTATCTTATCCATTTATATTTTATTATGGGCCAGACCTCTCACTTTAAGCCTACAGCCTGCGAATGCTGGATATGCCGGTTGGTACCGGGCAGACTTATCCCACAAGTTGGGCTTAACCTCGTGTCATAGCTCAATTCGTATTTGCGCACTTGGACCTCTCACATTAGGTTCAACATTTGTGGCTGCTGGATATGCCGGGCGAGTTCGGGCAGACTTATACCACAAATGTAACCTAACCTCGTGTCCAAGTACAATTATAATTAATAATTATAATTAATTCACTGAAAATATTATTTTAAAATATTCTTTTAAAATAAAGATGTGATCTTTACATTAAATTGTTACTAATTTTATAAAACCCTTTGTTTCCGAATATCCTAACTGACATTTCAATTTTTTAATGAAAAATTGAACTTTCTATATTATTATTATATCATAATAATAATCTTTTCAGAATGTTCAAATTTTTGAAACCAAACCTTCTTATCTTAACATACTGACCGTAAAGATGTAATCTTTTTAATTGAATCCTTTTTATTATAACTTTTAAACAATAAAGATATTATCTTTCTAATTCATACGTCAATTAATTACATTAACTGAATATTAAATTAAAATATTCCTTTAATTCAAAATTGGAATGAGACCCAATCCATTACCATATAATTTTAATTATATGGATTTCAAACATCGTATTAATTCTATAATAATGATAAAACATTCAGTAACAGCCAAAGTACATTTTAAACTAATCACTAGGGCGATGTGTAGTCAGAATATCAACCCAAGACCCGTGTGGGGTTTCAACCAACACAAATTCAAATAATATATTATTAATTGTTCCTTTGGACCATGTGTGAAAATTTATCGTCCAATCAACATAAATAAGTCAGACAACTTGTAAATGGTAGTGTAAACATGTTTTAAATATCGTAAATGTCATAACAACATGTTACATATTTCAAATTTCAAACAATTCACAACAGTCATCCAAATCAACCTTTATCCAACAAACAATAATTCCAACATAGATAATTAATTAACATTTAATAATAAAAATAATTAACTGTTCAAAAGCTTGAGTGAGATAAAAGTTCTCACCTTCTACGGGCTTTAATTGACGGTTCGGGCCCAATTTTGGCCCAAAAGCCAACATGCTCCAAAATTGACAAATTTGGTGTCTACGCGGAGCTTATGACTCAACGATCATGGCAAATCCTGTTTTGGGCAATTTCGAGTTCTTATCAAAAAGATATGAATTTTCGAAGTTTGTAACAATTTAATAATTAATTTAAAATATGGATATTACCGAAATTTTCAGCTTGCTCAGAATTAGACAAAATTACTGCTCGCTCGAAGCTCTCGACATAACGAACTCAGAAGATTCAGTTCCATGCAACTTCAGTAATGTGACAAAGAGTTATGCACTTGCGAAGTTAACAAATCGATTTAAATAATATTTGAATTTGTAAAAATTACCCAAAATTTCAACTTCCTCCAAATTGGACGAAATTGGTGTCCACTTGAAGGTCTCGTCGCCACGATCGCGGCGAATCAAGTTTTGCGTGATTCTGAATTCGTGGCAGAAAGATATTAATATATGAACATGGAATATTATTTATATAATAAAATCATTTTTCACCTTCTAAATGACACCCTCAACTTAAAATACTTGCCACGGCCAAACCGTAAGTCGGAATTGCACGAAACCAGCGCCATTCTCTCCGGCTTCTCCCCCTCTTTCCACACCGGGTGGTCTCCCCCTTCTGATTCGCCACGTGGGGCCCACGATCTGTAGATGAACGGAAAAGTGCAGTTTCCGTTCATCTTAGTGCTGCGGCCGCCTCGTTGCTCCAAATGCCACCAATTTTTATCAGTAGCTAGATCTCGACCTCCCGAACAACTTTCGTTCAGGTTACTTTGCCTGAAAATGCACGGATCGACGGAATTTTTTTTTGTTTTTAGTTTCGAAATTGCTGTTTTGCTGTTTTCGTCATTTTCTCGCCAAACCGTACACTTTCAGATCTAACTTCCTTCGACAAAGTTGTGCATCTATCTCCCCTCTACAACTTCCCCAGCTGGGCCATCGCCCAATTCTTCACGGATTGGGCAGAAAACCCAAATTTCCAACAGCAGTTTTCTGCCGTTGAACTCAGATCCTGGCAAATCCGGGTGACGTAAGACCATGGATTTTTCATGGGAGGTAGAGACGATAGTGATGCACAAAACCCAGAAAGGGTTTGGTTTGATTTTGTTTCGTTTGAGAGATATAAATTTTTGAAGAATCAGGGTCTTATTTGCAAAGAAGAATTTAGAGTGGAGGCCATGAAAGTGAAGAAGAATGTGGCTAGTGTTTTCTCTTAGGTTTAGGAGCTGTTGGAGATATTATATATGGGCTAGGTAATTATGTTTTAATCCTTTTTTAACTTTATAATTATAGCCCTTTTGCAATTAAAATTATTCAATTTTCAATCCTTTTAACGGTTTTAAAATTCTTGCGAACACATACGGATTCCAATTTCGATGGAAATTGGAATACAAATATTATTTGACATTACGAATCCAAAGAAACTGGTTTCGTTGAATTCCGAGTCCGTATGAATAAATAGTGAAACTTTAACGATTGAAAATTGACTGTTTTTCACTTAAAAATTAATAATGACCACATACTAGCTCCAAAAATTACGAATTTTGGAATCTAGCAATAATTTAATATTTTGGATCCATAGAAAGTGGTTTTGTCGATTTCGGAGGTCGTTTGCAAAATTCCCATTTTTAAGGCGTATATATTTAATATTAAAAATACATATTTAAATGAATAATTTCCGAATCTCAGAATATATCAATGTTTATACTTTTCGGATTCAGAAATGTCATTTTGAACTCAATAGGAGTGGTTTCAAGTCCAAATTCATTCATATGCAAAAAGTAGCTGTTTGGGCCATATATATTATATATATATAAACTTTCCCGTATTTTTCTGATATCTTGATTTGGACACAACTTTTGATTCCTGCTATGAAACTTCAATTTTTCGGGTTCGTTGGAAAGATATTATTAAATACATTCTAATATTTTTGGTTTCGCTAAAATCCGATTTATTTCGCATCCTGTACAATCAGTCCAAGTTAAAATTCAAATTTTCAAACTGTCGCGCTATTTCGAACTCCTTTTATAATTTAAATAAAATTTATTCGTTTTAACTTCGATTAAAATAAATTTGTAGTCGTTATTATATAAAATAAATTATTTTAAATATTAAAAACCCATTAAAATAATTAAAATAATAATTTTAAATTCGGCCCAAAATTCCGGGTCGTTACAAGAACTCTAATGTTGAATGGAATGGATTTGATCCATTTGATGTTGCACGAAGATATAAATGATCCTTGGGAGCCATTAATGGAGTTTGTAATGAAGTTTAGAAGGTTGACGAAATGAATCGGCAGCCCTTCGAGGTAGAATTTTCCGGTCCTTTGAAGGTGGAGAAGTGGGCAGTTTATAGGTGTAGTGTGCAGGCTTTGGGTCGGTCTGAAACTTATTTACGAAAATGCCACTGGGTAAATTTTGGTGCTGACCAGACTTGATGCCAACCCAAACTTAAGGCCGACCAGGTTACTTCATTTTGGAGCCGATCAGAATACTTCACTTTGGAGCCGACCAGGATAATGATGTTGAGGCCGAACAGGTGAATTTTGAGGCAAACCAAGCTTTATTAAAATGGGACCGACCCAGTTAAATAATTCGATGCTGACCCAAATACCTTTGGCATTACATAACGTTTTGTTGTTGACAACTGGACCTTACGTGACCAATCCCTATGATTGACCCCTCACCTTTGAAGCGCTGACCCACTTTAAAATCTAACATGCTAGCTCTCTTCAATTCGAAGCCAAGTCACGCATCATAACACATTAACACCAATCCAACTTCCATTTAAGGTGTCGACCAACTTGGGAATTATGTTCATCCACATATGTAACTTCATGTGAACGTTTTCATCCCGATCCATGTTTGCATGGTATACGGATGCTGCTTTGCTGCTAAGTCCACATGGCTCTTCTCCAGTAACACATGTTTAATCACACTTGAGACAAACTAGCTCACGTTAATTCCATTTGAACCGATCCATATGGCATATTGGATGCCAATGTTAATTCACGCTACAAGCCATGTTTAAGAGTTTCCCTGTGTTGAGTCCATTTTGTTCCATGCGTATATACCATTGTATTCTTGGAGCCAACCCATTTAATTACATGTCTGCCACCTTTGTCCTATATTTCTGAACTAAGAAATGAACAAGCTAATCCACTTTTGTGCCAATGTTAATGCTTAGTCATGTATTAACGCTCGCACTTTATTGGGTCCATATTTGGGCCGTATAAGTGTGAACGTGTCCGGTCCAAACTAGAATAAAGCTGTTAACTTATGGACTAAGTACCACCTTGTCATTGCTTGATTATTCGAGGCCGACTCAAATGATTGAGTTCGACCGATCCGGGAATTGCTGACCGACTAGATGTATACAGTGCAACCGACCCGTTGTTTTAGTACTGACTGAGCTTTAAAACTGAGACAACACCAATCCTTGGCACTCAATCATTAATGATCTGTTTCATGTGCATTTAACTTATTATTTCTGACCCATGTCTTTGACAGGGTTAACATTTGCCCCCCGAAGCTTGTATTTTCTTGTGAAAAATACGGGCTTTGAAATGAACGTTATTATCGTGATATTCTGCGTTAAATGCACATGAATAGACCGTAGACAAACGTTTAAGATGTAACAGAGTGTTCTTATTTGACTTTTTCTTTTTGGCACATGAGTTATTAGATTTGAGCACTCAATCTTGTTCTCATTGCATATGGAACTTTCATCTTGGTCTTGAATGCCCATTTGAAGTGCTCAATTGCGCCAATCTTGTTGTGCTAACAGTTACCCCAGTTTTGAATTCGAATGTTTGTCGCTTTCGAAGCGAACAACGGTTGTGCCTTTTTAATGTTGCAACCTGTTCTACAATCACAAAAGCACTGCACATTTCTAGGCTAATATTCTATTATCGACTGCCCGTATCGACAACAGAGTAGTCAGTTAAAATTTTAACTATAGCGAATTTTATTTTGAATTGAATGAGGTGTTTGCACAGGATTATTTTATTCAATGGTTCATAACTCATTGAATATTATCTGCATGAACACGACATTCTAATTCGGATTCGCGTCAACGCTTAAGATCAACCAGTCGAGATAATTCGACTATAGATTTTAAACGATGTTGTTTTAATGACATGTATGATGGTGTACGACATTTCACATTCGGGAAATGCACATCTATGATTTATTTTCTGCCTCCCTTTTGAGAAGCTTTGATATTCATGTCCCTTGCTTATAGGGTCATTATCAATCTTCTTTGCGGGAAGTACTTTAGGTTTTACGCCTTTGCTTGGGCTAAAATCTATCACTTGTCATGTCTGAGATTTCCAGACACTACACAAGTTAGTTGGTTAAATCCGAACTTTGTCTACAATCTACCTTGGTTAATTCAATCATTGGAGACTTTCATCACTCAATTATATTGATTAATCCAAGCATCGGTAGGTTTAGAAAGAGTTCCCCGGGAAAGGACTTTGGTTAGAACCCCAATGTTTATCGTGATCAGATCAGGTGCTTCCTGATACTGACGAGTAATTGAGTGCCCCTGGAGAGGACTTTGGTTATAACGCCAATGTTTGTCGTGATCGGATCAGGTGCTTCCTTGTACTTACGATCAATTAGGTGCCCCCGGAGAGGTCTTTGGTTAGAACCCCAATGTTTGTCGTTATCAGATCCGGTACTTCCTAATACTGATGATCTAGTTTGTGCTGGTCCTTTCAGCTTGTTTGTCGGTCCTTCCGGCCTGATGCTGGTACTTCCAACATCAGGTTTGTCGGTCCTTCCGACATGGTGCTGGTCCTTCCAGCGTGTTTGTCAGTCCTTCCGGCCTGATGTTGGTACTTTCAACATCAGGTTTGTTGGTTATTCCGGCACGGTGCTGGTCCTTCCAACGTGTTTGTCGGTCCTTCCAGCCTGATGTTTGTACTTCCAACATCAGGTTTGTCGGTCCTTCCGACGTGGTGTTGGTCCTTCCAGCTCAAGGTTAGCATTCATTCCTTTGCCGGACGCTCGACTTGGAGGGCTATCTCAGATTAGGAACTGAAGCTTTGAAACTTTTACTTAGGGGACTGCCCCTTCGATGAGAGTCACAATTTTTTTTTGTCTATTTGTCGTGGTGCTTGTTCATTGTTTGAATCTTTGCGACTTTTCCCATTCACTTTTCAAGGCGGTGCTTTTCTATTTTTGCATTTGTGCATATTGATATTTACAACATTTGGCACTTGAACTAGCATTGTTGGGGTCGCGGTGTTACAGGGACAAGCGCTTGACAAATTGTAACACCCCACCTCCTCTAGGGTCACTCACAAAGGGAATGCACTAGTTTTGGAGGGGTATTATCGAGATAACATCACAGAATTATCACAAGACAGAACACAAATAAATAATTAAGTAAACAGCGGAAGAATTTATGAGCAAAGTAAAACTTCATTTTTATTCCAAAGTAAACCATGTCTCTTACAAACATTTCAAATAACTTCATTACAACTGTCTTGTAATAATAGCCAAAGAAGCAATAACTTAAAACAGAAAAACAGCTTATTCTCCAAGTGCAGTAAAATGAAGCAGCCATAGCAAACCGTACATGCTGAGCCAAAGCAAGTGATATCCAAGCTAAGAGCTAGTGTTTCCTCCCTGAGAACCTGTGGGGGGGGGGGGGGGAACGAAAGAAAAAGAGGCAAAAGGAAAAGGGTCAGTCATAAAGACTGAGTAAGTCCTAGTGACTTTCAGTGTAAAAACGGTTAAAACAACCTGTCATGTATGAACTGGAACTAAACTTAAGAATGGTGTCAAGGTGAACAAGATAGACTAAGGTGATCAGGATAAGTCAAGACAAGTCAAGTAAAGCATCACATATTCGAGATTCGTTGCATCGACTGTACTAGTATACTAAGCCCATGTCACTAGTTAATCACGAAATAAATCCCACGGCCCAATATCATGAAATGACCCTGAAACGGGGTCTGACCCAAGTACGGGGTCCTACGGAGCGATTACCTAGTCGATCGGCTCCCTACAAGTTCTAGCTCGTCTAGTGTCCGTGTCATACGGCTAATCACGAATGTAGTCACCTGTGCTGGGTCCACCTTCGGGTGTATCAGCCCTAGGGTGTCAACCCCTGACACGATTCAAGATGCACAAATAAATCTACGGATACCCAGTGTCTGCCCCGGAATACGTGCACGACCGTAGTCCACCGAACCTACACTGGCATACCCCACTGCCGTCGTTCACCTCTTACAATCAGCCCAGTAATCGTGCCCCACCCGGCCTAGCCCCAGGGTACCTTGATACATCTAGAGGGTTACTGCTGAAAAGGGTCGTGTCTAGGGTTTCGCCTACAGATTAGGTCATGTAATTCGTGACCTAACCCGCCTAACCGATTAAGTCATGTAATTCGTGACTTAATCCTAATTCCAGACTAGTCATGTCAAGATGGTTAAGTATGTCATTTAAATTCGTGACTTAACCCGCTTACGTGTCATGTCAAGTTGGCTAAGTGTTGTCGTTTCAAGTTCATGACCTAGCCCTACAAATCGTGTTCAAGTTGGTTAAGTTGTCTTTTCATGTTCATGGCTTAACCCTCATTGGCATTAATTGATTCATTAATGCACCGAACCACTCACATTGGATCCTATTGTTCGTAGCCACTGGATTTGCCGGGCGGTTCCGGGCAGGTTTACGCTACGAACTCAACCCAACCTCGGGTTTCAAGCGCGATGTGACCGACTACCCACATTGGATCCTATTGTTTGTAGCAACTGGATTTGCCGGGCGGTTCCGGGCAGATTTACACTACAAACTCAACCCAACCTCGAGTTGGCCACTTTCTTGTTTTCTAAAGTCACGCCCATGTTCTTATCAAATTCGTGCTATTTTCATAGCATGTTCATATGTCAATTTCGTGCCCAACTAAGGCATGTTTCAAGTCAAGTTATGGCATGTTCAAGTCAAGTTTTTCATGCTATATTTCATGTTCTACTTATGCCAAATTTCACGATTTATGATTATAATCAATTCAAGTTTTGCCTATTCTACCCAATCGTATCCCCAACGTATATAAACGTACTTCGTTCGCAAGCATAAACAATTCAAGAGGTAAAGGGGAATAACACCAAACATGTGATAGGCATACGTGATAATTCCAACATCACTTGCATAATAAACAGGTTATAACATATCACATGGTTTCAATACTAGTATGATGATAACTTGGCATAGTAATGTTTCCAACTTAGTTTAACATGATGATTTCAACTTTACATCATAGGCATAATAATCATTGCGGGCATAATAATAATTTTATTACAAACATGAAACATTAAAGGCATGGTAATTCTAATAGGCATAGTGGATTCCAATTTAGCATTTCTAACATAATGATTCTCATCTGGCATTATAAACATAATGATTCCAACTTTTCATCATAACCTAGCAATTCCCCAATTTGTCCTTAACATGATAGGTATATTAACATCACAGGCATAGTTTCATTAATATCACAGACATGGTTTAATTAGCATCACAGGCATGGTTTAATCAACATAAGGATTTCAATGAACATAATGATTCCATGAACATGTATTTGTTCAACTTGCAATAAAATTAAGCCCACGTGATTCATAACAACATCAAAATCATGATAAGTTTAACTTGCAACATTAACATAGCAATATTCCCAAATTTTGATTCAAAGTTAAACAATATAAACATGGATTAATAATAGTTCCTAAATCCGGTTTCAATTCATAGCATGTCCATGTTATTTCAGCGTTTTTGCCTAAAAAGTGACATAGGACTTACAATATGAAGCAAGTAATCCAAATCAAAACTTTAAATCGAATAACCCCAAATCCGTTGTCTAAAGCGTCGTAGTTGTTGTAGCTTCTAGTTGCAGCCTTCAAGAATCATCCTTCGTCTTCTTTAATTTTGTTCTTTGTATTTTTAATTTAGAGTTTTAGGTTTAATGGCGGCTGCATGAGGCTGAAATGAAATAGTATGATTTAGGTTAGGTCTTAGGGTCCTTTTATAGTTGTAGGCAATTGATTTCAGCCTTTAGATTAACCCTAGAATAGGTCTGAATCATCCAAAATCATCACAAGCCCCTAAAAAAAGACCCAGGAGCCAAAACAGGTGCACCAGAAAAACTGGTCCGACCGGGGGGGGGGGGGTCGACCCAGGGGTCGACACCCATGTCGACACCCTGGAGGGGGGTCGACACCCATGTCGACCCCCTGGAGGGGAGTCGACCCCGTGGTCGACACCCATGTCGACCCCCTGGAGGGGGGGTCGACCCAGGGGTCGACACCCTGTGTGTCTGGCGGGAATTTTCCCGCCTTCTCTTTCTGGGCTGAATTTCTAATCTGTTTTCGGATTTGAATTTTCGTGAAACTTCGTTGGGCCTTAACTGGGTCATACGGACTCCGATTTACGAAATTTCGGACTCTATTTCGCGTATTTTTCCGAGACGAACGCAATGGCGCAACCCGTTTATCCTGATTCAGAATTTATAATTTAATTCTGCCTTGATTCTTGTCTTAACACGTTGTTAAAATTCGGGTTGTTACATTCTCCCCTCCTTTAAGGATTTCGTCCCCGAAATCTCCAAGTTAGGAAGAACGCATTCTACCATCCATCATCCATCTACTCAAAACATCATCCACAAGCAACCATGGTCCTTAAAAGACTTCTAATGTTTTATGAACACATGCAAAGAGTGTGTGTATATGTTCCTTAGCTAATGCTAATGATCAGGCCTGATTGATCTTCTAAATGCAAAATATGTTTAGTGAAATGAATCCAATATGTATGCAAAATTTTCCTATTATAATTCATAATTTCTACATGAGTGCACAAACATTCAATCATATGCAACAACCAAATGATAGCACAACCAAGTTTCCAAAATAAACACTCATGCATATGCAAGTATGAAACTGTGACTGAGCCGATCTAGTGCCTAATGTGTATTCATGCATCCACGAGCAACCACTTGCGACCATTTGCAACCATTTCGCAATCATAACATGTTTCAATTACATGTTTACATCCAAAAAGATTCTACCTATGGTTCTCAAGATAGGATCGAGGAGATAACAAGATAAAACAAAGCATCTAGAAAAAGAAGTTAAAGATGTACCCCCAGAAGGTCCGGTCTGCTTCTTAGGGCAGTCCTTGCTGATGTGTCCAGTCTCCCCACAATGAAAACATTCACCTTGCTTTCTCTTCCTCTTTTTACAATCCTTGGCCATGTGCCCTTCCGTACCACAGAAATTGCATTTCCTTTTATCACGTGAGTTGTCGTTCTTGCCTCCTTTCTCGGAGTCTACCTTCTTATTCTGAGAATCGTTGGGCTTGATCTCTTTCTTGCCCTTCTTATCTTCCTCATACAGTAGGGCCATATCCACCAAGCTTTCAAAGATCGCCCCCATGGGCACATGAGTCATGGCCAAACCATGTAGTGGCTCGTTCAAGCCTCGTGCAAAACGTAGCGCCTTTTTCTGAGGAGTGTTGACTAACTCCAATCCGAAGCGAGCAAGCTGATTGAAACGGTTTACGTATTCTTTAACTGTCTTATTTCCTTGTTTAAGGGCAAGAAACCGTTCCATTTGGAGACTCTCGTCTGCCGATGACAAGAACTTAAGCCCAAATCTCCCTCTAAATATCGTCCAAGTCTCAATGGGCCTAGTAGCGTTGGTGACTTCCCACCAATAAGAAGCTTCCTCTTTCATGAGCCACGCCGCCAACTGTACTTTCCTATTGTCCTCTACCTCAAAGGTAATAAACAAGTCTTCGGTTTCCTTCAACCAATTCCGTGGCTCAACAAAAGTCTCAGTTCCTAGGAAATCCTTTCCGCCCATGGCCTTAAAGTCCTTGCATATCTTTGAAAAAGCGGTTTCTCGCGGAGGTTGAGGAGGATGAGGAGGAGGATTGGCTGGGCCTGCCACATTAGCCCGAGCCTCGAGGAAACGACAGAACCAAGTGGGTATATTGACACCCTCGGGAAGATTAAGATCATCGGCCATGATAAGCTGAAAACGAAAAAGGAAAAGATTCAAACGAGGAAACAAAGATTGTGCTAATGGCTTTTTGGTGAATAGCCTTTTAAAATAAACCAACTTTTCTTGAAAAGTGCTTCTTTGTAAATGGTTTTTCAAAAGGTTTTCAAAACTCTTGCCCAGCCTTAGTAACCTTCTGCTCTGATACCAAGTGTAACACCCCACCTCCTTTAGGGTCACTCACAAAGGGAATGCACTAGTTTTGGAGGGGTATTATCGAGATAACATCACAGAATTATCACAAGACAGAACACAAATAAATAATTAAGTAAACAGCGGAAGAATTTATGAGCAAAGTAAAACTTCATTTTTATTCCAAAGTAAACCATGTCTCTTACAAACATTTCAAATAACTTCATTACAACTGTCTTGTAATAATAGCCAAAGAAGCAATAACTTAAAACAGAAAAACAACTTATTCCCCAAGTGTAGTAAAATGAAGCAGCCATAGCAAACCGTACATGCTGAGCCAAAGCAAGTGATATCCAAGCTAAGAGCTAGTGTTTCCTCCCTGAGAACCTGGGGGGGGGGGGAATGAAAGAAAAAGAGGCGAAAGGAAAAGGGTCAGTCATAAAGACTGAGTAAGTCCTAGTGACTTTCAGTGTAAAAACGGTTAAAACAACCTGTTATGTATGAACTGGAACTAAACTTAAGAATGGTGTCAAGGTGAACAAGATAGACTAAGGTGATCAGGATAAGTCAAGACAAGTCAAGTAAAGCATCACATGTTCGAGATTCGTTGCATCGACTGTACTAGTATATTAAGCCCATGTCACTAGTTAATCACGAAATAAATCCCACGGCCCAATATCATGAAATGACCCTGAAACGGGGTCTGACCCAAGTATGGGGTCCTACGGAGCGATTATCTAGTCGATCGGCTCCCTATAAGTTCTAGCTCGTCAAGTGTCCGTGTCATACGGCTAATCACGAATGTAGCCACCTGTGCTGGGTCCACCTTCGGGTGTATCAGCCCTAGGGTGTCAACCCCTGACACGATTCAAGATGCACAGATAAATCTACGGATACCCAGTGTCTGCCCCGGAATACGTGCACGACCGTAGTCCACCGAACCTACACTGGCATACCCCACTGTCGTCGTTCACCTCTTACAATCAGCCCAGTAATCGTGCCCCACCCGGCCTAGTCCCAGGGTACCTTGATACATCTAGAGGGTTACTGCTGAAAAGGGTCGTGTCTAAGGTTTCGCCTACATATTAGGTCATGTAATTCGTGACCTAACCCGCCTAACCGATTAAGTCATGTAATTCGTGACTTAATCCTAATTGCAGACTAGTCATGTCAAGATGGTTAAGTATGTCATTTAAATTCGTGACTTAACCCGCTTACGTGTCATGTCAAGTTGGCTAAGTGTTGTCATTTCGAGTTCATGACCTAGCCCTACAAATCGTGTTCAAGTTGGTTAAGTTGTCTTTTCATGTTCATGGCTTAACCCTCATTGGCATTAATTGATTCGTTAATGCACCGAACCACTCACATTGTATCCTATTGTTCGTAGCCACTGGATTTGCCAGGCGGTTCCGGGCAGGTTTACGCTACGAACTCAACCCAACCTCGGGTTTCAAGCGCGATGTGACCGACTACCCACATTGGATCCTATTGTTTGTAGCAACTGGATTTGTCGGGCGGTTCCGGGTAGATTTACACTACAAACTCAACCCAACCTCGAGTTGGCCACTTTCTTGTTTTCTAAAGTCACACCCATGTTCTTATCAAATTCGTGCTATTTTCATAGCATGTTCATATGTCAATTTCGTGCCTAACTAAGGCATGTTTCAAGTCAAGTTATGGCATGTTCAAGTCAAGTTTTTCGTGCTATATTTCATGTTCTACTTATGCCAAATTTCACGATTTATGATTATAATCAATTCAAGTTTTGCCTATTCTACCCAATCGTATCCCCAACGTATATAAACGTACTTCGTTCGCAAGCATAAACAATTCAAGAGGTAAAGGGGAATAACACCAAACATGTGATAGGCATACGTGATAATTCCAACATCACTTGCATAATAAACAGGTTATAACATATCACATGGTTTCAATACTAGTATGATGATAACTTGGCATAGTAATGTTTCCAACTTAGTTTAACATGATGATTTCAACTTTACATCATAGGCATAATAATCATTGCGGGCATAATAATAATTTTATTACAAACATGAAACATTAAAGGCATGGTAATTCTAATAGGCATAGTGGATTCCAATTTAGCATTTCTAACATAATGATTCTCATCTAGCATTATAAACATAATGATTCCAACTTTTCATCATAACCTAGCAATTCCCCAATTTGTCCTTAACATGATAGGTATATTAACATCACAGGCATAGTTTCATTAATATCATTGACATGGTTTAATTAGAATCATAGGCATGGTTTAATCAACATGAGGATTTCAATGAACATAATGATTCCATGAACATGTATTTGTTCAACTTGCAATAAAATTAAGCCCAAGTGATTCATAACAACATCAAAATCATGATAAGTTTAACTTGCAACATTAACATAGCAATATTCCCAAATTTTGATTCAAAGTTAAACAATATAAACATGGATGAATAATAGTTCCTAAATCCGGTTTCAATTCATAACATGTCCATGTTATTTCAGCGTTTTTGCCTAAAAAGTGACATAGGACTTACAATATGAAGCAAGTAATCCAAATCAAAACTTTAAATCGAATAGCCCCAAATTCGTTGTCTAAAGCGTCGTAGTTGTTGTAGCTTCTAGTTGTAGCCTTCAAGAATCATCCTTCGTCTTCTTTAATTTTGTTCTTTGTATTTTTAATTTAGAGTTTTAGGTTTAATGGCGGCTGCATGAGGCTAAAATGAAATAGTATGATATAGGTTAGGTCTTAGGGTCCTTTTATAGTTGTAGGCAATTGATTTCAGCCTTTAGATTAACCCTAGAATAGGTCTGAGCCATCCAAAATCGTCACAAGCCCCTAAAACAAGACCCAGGAGCCAAAACAGGTGCACCAGAAAAACTGGTCTGACCGGGGGGGTCGACCCAGGGGTCGACACCCATGTCGACCCCCTGGAGGGGGGTCAACCCCGTGGTTGACACCCATGTCGACCCCCTGGAGGGGGGGTCGACCCAAGGGTCGACATCCTGTGTGTCTGGCGGGAATTTTCCCGCCTTCTCTTTCTGGGCTGAATTTCAAATCTATTTTCGGATTTGAATTTTCGTGAAACTTCGTTGGGCCTTAACTGGGTCATACGAACTCTGATTTACGAAATTTCGGACTCTATTTCGCGTATTTTTCCGAGACGAACGCAATGGCACAACCCGTTTATCCTGATTCAGATTTTATAATTTAATTCTGCCTTGATTCTTGTCTTAACACGTTGTTAAAATTCGGGTTGTTACACAAATGGCCTGCAATATGAAATCATCTTTTAAATAAGTTTTAATTTGACACATAGTTTTGCAAGCTAGAAATTCATTTAAACAGATATGCTCTTAGTCGTAGAACTAATATTTAGTGCATCACTTGCAGATTATTACAGACTGTTTACAAGAAATTTTGAATATAACAAAAAGTAAAATATGAAGTAAAGCATAAACTAAAGCAGGAAATAGAGCATGAAGTAAAACGGCGGCGATGTTGATCGCTTATTCTGAGCCATCGAAATTAAAGCACAATCAACTGTTATTAATTGATGATCAGTCTTGGAATGGTCTGAACAAGAGCTTCATTGCTTGTTTTCCCCTGGCCCTGGGGAATCGAAACAATGTTTGAGGATTGTGGATTCTTCACATATTTTTGCAGACGATTCTTCCTAATCAGTGATTTCAGATGCCTACACTTATTGGTGTTGTGGCCTGGCTGATTATGGAACCGGCATAACTTCTCAGAGTTTACATGATCGTCACTTAATTTCTAAGGTTTTGGTATTGGATAACTCTCGGTATCTTTAGTTGCAGCAAAGATGTTTTCTGGAGTTTCTGTCAAAGGCGTTAATTCGGAATTCTTGAAGAAGCGGGGTTTCTTATTGTTCCAATCATCCTTTCCGTCATTTCCCCTCTTTTGACCAATCCCTGAATTCTTCTGATTGTACTGAGTAGCAGCATCTTTGGGGGCTTCAACAAGTTGATTATCATTAATAATCTGAAGAGGCACAGGATTATTGTCGACTCTCATGTACACCTCTGCTTTTTTATAGAATTTGTCAAGCGTGTTTGGCTCTTTCATTTTAATCTATTTACCAAATTCGCTCTTCTCATCTATGGCGCCAATTAGGGACATTAAGATCATGTGGGGATCAGGATTTCCTACTTCAGCCAAAGCATTGTGGAATCTCTTGAGGAAGGTTTTAACACTCTCCCGGATTCTGGTTCATCGATGTTAGAGAAATAACGTCCTTAGCCTTGGTAGCCTACAGCCTGAACCGCTCTTTGAATTTCAGAATCAAACCATCAAATCGGTCGACGGATTTGGTTGGCAGCCTTGTGATCCATAACAACGCGACGCCTTCTAGATAGAGAGCGAAGCATAGGCATTTGATCTCGTTTGTTGCTTTGGCTGCATTCATGTATCACTCATATCTATATAGAAAGTGATTCGGATCAGAAGTCCCATTGTACGGAGGCAGAGTAGGATGAGTAAACTTCTTAGGGAACTCAGCTTTGCGGATCTTCTTCGTGAATGGATTTTTCTAAGGGAGAAATCTCATTCCCTTTCACTATCTTTGCGAGGCATGTTATCTTTCATGATTTGCTTTACCATATCCAAGAAATATTCCTTCGAGTTATGTCATTCCGGAGAGCGGACTTCGATCTCTTTTCCGCATGCTCATCGTGGCGTGCGATCGCCTTTATAAGATCTAGGTCTTTTGCTTCCACTATGGGAAGGTGCCCCTGCATCGGGACTTGCAACTCGTCGGGTATTTCGATCGGAATGGTTTTTAGCTTTGAGTCTTCGATATTAGCATCGCCTTTGTCGACAAATACTTCTATATTGTCATTATGATGATGATCGGAGGATGACGAATTTGCATTTTCTTCAAGGTTGATATGGATCTTCGGAGGAGGAGCGGGAGTCGGTTGAGCATTTAGGAGAGCACTCATTTTGTCCATTAAAGTTTGATTAGCATCCAACAGAATTTTATTAGCATCGATTAAGGCTTTATTGGAAGTCTCCATTTGTTGACTCAAGTTAGCGATGGCGGCATCTAATTCAGCTTTAGTCACTCCAGCTCGGACATTGAATTTTCTCCAACTTCGAAGCGGTTGGTGAGTGGAGTAGTTTCGTTGTTGACAACGTTATCATTTTCTTCCGTGGCTTTACTAGTGGTCTTCTTAGATTTAGCAATGATCTCAGACAAGGCTTTGAATTTTGATGAGAATTCGTCGATTGATGTAGATCATAGACTTGTTGGATCAATGGTAGAAGTAGGCTTAGAACTCCAATGGCAAGCTCTTAAGATCGAGGGAAGTGTAAAGGAAGGAGATGCGAACGCGACCCCACGGTGGGCGCCAAATGTTAAAACCGAAATTTGATTTCAATACCAAAGGTGCTTTATAAGTACTTCACCAAATGGTTAGATTAGAATATGAGACCACAATCACAAAATAAAGAGCGTAAAATGGAAAACAAGGAATATTTATAGTGGTTCGATCTAGAATAGATCTACGTCCACCTTTAATTTTTTTTTCTCATTATGATATTTCGTTTTACAACATACATGAATTCTCTCTTTACATTCATTTCTCTCTTTCCTCTCTTTTCGCTCTCTTTATGATTTAAATTGCACTTGAATTGGCAAAGAAATTGGAGAGATCTCTTGCTTTGTGATGGTGGATGTATGAATCTTCAATCACTTTAGCAATCAGACGATCTTCACGGATTCCATAGCGATTTAGCGTTAGATCTAGGCTTTAGAGACACTACACCAGAAAATGCCTTTTGTAGCGTTGTAAAAACGCTGCCAAAACTTGTTGTAGCGTTCCAATAAACGCTGCTACATGACATGCAACTAAAAGTCAGAAAGTTTTTGTTGCGTTTTAGTAAACGCAACCAAAAACGAACATATTGTAGCGTTTTAGAAACATTACAAAAAGTTTTTTGGCAGCGTCTCAAAAGTGCAACTAAAGTGATATTTGCATCACTTTTCTATTTTTTTGTAGTGGTTTTTCAATGCTACTGTAATATTTTCGTAGCATTAAATCCTTCCTACTATATATTTTTTGTTGCGTTTTATTTCAGCTACAATATTTTTTGTAAATTACATTTGTAGCCCTTTTTCAACACTACTAAAACTTTCCTATGTACAACACAATTTAATCGCAGTTATTTATTGTTAATGGCTTGTATCATTTCCATCGATCACTTATATTTAATAGAAATATTAAAACAAATAATCAATCATATAAGTACCATTTTCAAACTAACATCGATAATCACCGTACTTAAATACTTAAAAAAACACATTACTCCAATATCAAATATAACACCAATAATCATCTCAATGGTAGTATTTCGACAAAATAAGCGAATCACTGCTTACAAACAAGTCTACATGACAAGTACAAAAAAATATCATAATACATGATAGTTAAAGTCTTGTTCATAGCTTAATTACCATCAGTTATTTGATGAGGTTGTTCTTCACTTCAGAAATAGTAATTACCTGTACACAAGTATAACGATCAACGGTAAGAATTACATACAAGTATAAAAGTCAATAGTCGGAATTACATAAATATGTAAAATGCTTTATACTAAGCAAAACTTGCTTTTTGAAACAATTAATAATTATGTTTTTAGTTTAGTATCCCGATTCCTTGGTATGAACATGTTAATCAGCACAATATATAGGGGTTGACACACTATCAATTCTGTAACTATGTTGAGAGGTATGGATGCTTGAAATTCATATCTCAGGCTTATCCACGTTACACCTGCCAAATGCAAGTGCACGGTGAAAGTGCCAGGTGTGCACTCAAAGATTGCCCTGATCAACCAAAAGAAATTTACAGTTCCAGGTGTGCACGATGAAAGTGCCAGGTGTCACTTAACAACTAATATTGCAATTTCGTTAAAAATAGTTGTATTATGATTGACATGAAATAGTTATAAAGAATAAAACATATATATTCCGACTTCCTGTTAGCTCTAAATTTATATATCTTTTTTTTAATCAATCATATTTTAGGGAAGAAGGAAGCAAAGAGCAACAAGGCTTGCTTCGGGTTTTCTAAATAAAACATCCAGGATAAAGTACATCATAAACAAAATACAACAAAAACATTCAATTCGAGTACAAACAATGAATTCCTAGTCCATTTGGAAGCAGCTTTATCAACCATTCTAAGATTAACACCACCTCCTACAACAGATTGGGTTTATTCTCAACAGCAAAAAAGGAAAGAAGGGTGAATTCTTGCATTTGAATTAAGCTCTTTGTTCAACGTATGATCCAGAAATACCCGAGGTGCCAAGTAAACTTACCTTTCCCCATTCAGAACCAATACCGCTGCACCTCATCTTCAAATGTATCATCTTTGTTCCGAGTTCACTTTCCACCTTCTTCATCAAATAAGCCTCGTCCGGACCAAATGACTCAAGGTAAGTTATGTAGCGGTTATATGCAGCTTTCATTGCATCTTGTAGATACTCTGGCAGCTTTCCAACGTTCTCTCCATTTATTCCATTTAGATCATCAAGCGCCATTCTTAGGGATACTAGGATCCCACCAAACTCGGTTGATGCTTCAGCTGCTCGAAAGAGATTTTTCAAAGCTTCTTGGCCAGTCTTATCGGTGCTCTCTTTTGATAGAGCTTTCTTTGCACTACTGATCACGGAATCAGGAATATCATCCCAACTCATATCCATCAAATCCTTGAATGTTGATTCCACTTCAGGATCTGATATAGGAGGCAACTTACTTGTGATGACACTGAATGTTCGCCTCAGAAGGAAGGAATGATCTGATACTAGATTCTGATTACGGGGAACAGATGCGACCAAGAAGAGTCGAGAATACGCCAACGTTTCACGAACAGGAGAAGATGACGAAGATGGAATCAAAGACGAGCTGATGTTTATGATTGGCGATAGAGATCGGATCCAACTGGAAGCGAACCGAAGCATCATAGCCAATGTTTCTAGAAGATGCTGCTTGGACCGGCGAAAAATAGAATGGAAGGCACGGAACTGAGAATCAAAGGAGGAAAACGGAGAGGAGGTAGATCTTAAACGCCTGGGATTCCTCCCTCTTAAATTTGTATTCCTGTTTCCGGTTAAAGATTTGCGACTTTTCGTTGCTTTTTACGTTAATTTCAGTGGAGCAGTGCTTGAGCAACCGGGAAAACAAAAGTATAAATTTATATATCATGAAAATACTGGGATAGGTCTCAAAAACATGGATCACTGGTGGGATAAGTTTTATGATGAAAAGAATATGAAGCAAGTCATTTAGATGTCAAATAAACTTATAAACCGTTCAGATGAAAATATCTGGAATTGGAAATTTAACATTTATTGAACCACAAGCAAACATAGAACAACGAGCAAACATAAATTTTACTGAACTATAGCTCGACATTCACATGGCAAACATAAATTGCTTTGGCTTCAACTATCAAGTCCCTAACCTCCCTACTACTGATGTATATAGTGAGTCCACTAGTGTATATAGTGATGTACACAGTACCGTTAACACTTATACAAACCAGCCAAAAACCACTGAACCAATCACATAAATATATCCATCTACATTCGTAACTACACAAAAACATATCTTCAACACTGCACTGCACTGCATGGCCATATAATAATACCACGGTGCATAAACCCTGCACTTCACAGTCATATAATAATACCACAGTGTAATGCAGGTTTCACCCCTACTAACTTCTAATACCAGATCCTCACTACATTAAAACTCATTATCATCCTCAGCTCCTCCATCTGACCTATTTGCTACAGGCTACATCCACGCTAGTTCTGTTAACCGACCTTACCCTCCTAAATCATCATCGCATCACAACCAAAAATCCACTTCTTGGACCGCTCACTCGCGAAATCAATTTGAAACACCCCACCTCCGTTAAGGTCACTTACAAAGGGAATGCCTTAACTTTGGTGGAGCATTATAGGTAAAAGATGCAGATAAATTACAAGACAAACAAATAAAGCAGTGAAAAATAAAGTCATTTTATAGACAACTTAATTCAGTCAAGCTTTTACAACAATTTTCTCAAATCATACTTAAAAGTAATACATAGAACTTCTGTCTTGCTTTATTAACTTTCAAATATAAAAGAAGCATAAAAATAACAATGATATTCCCCCATAAAGCATGAACCAGCCATAGCAGTGGAAGAGAGAGTCCAAAGCAAAACATCGACCATCTTCGAGCTTAAAAAGAAAACTGAGCTAAGTGGTAACATTTCCTCCCTGTGAACATGGGAGGGAGGGAACGGAAGAAAAGAGGCGAAACAAAATTAGATCAGACATAAGTCTGGTAAGTCCAGTGATTATTCAGCATATAAACAGGTAAGAGAATCGTGACATGAATAAACTAGACGCAGGACAATAACAAAGAAATAAGGTAACATAGGATAAGCATAAGGTATGGTAAGGCAAGATAAACTGAATGCGCTCCTACTCTTTCTTTGCTTCACTACTACCTTGTTATTATGATTTTTATATCTATCTCTGCACCACCTGACTAGTGTCCCAACTAGTTATCTGTATAAAATGATAACGTGATCCCAATCCCTGTAATTGTGGTAGCCTTCAGGTGTACATCTATCGTGAGGATTCCACCTCAATCAGCCTAATTTCCATGAACATATTAGATGTACCCTTACTACCCTATCGATCGGCTCCCTACTTATATTCATTTCTCTTGTGTCTGTGTCAACAGGCCCTCTCTTGCGTGTAGATACCATGTGCTGGTCCCACCATAAAGTGTATCAATCCTTATGATAGCGACCCGACACGATTTAAGATGCACAGTGTATAACTACTGGTACCTACACTACAACAAAACAGATCTATTACAACGTCCATTTTACAACGGGCGTTTGCTACCCGTTGTAATAGACTTCTGTTGCAACGGTCATTTTCTGGACCGTTGTAATAGATTCCTATACAACACCCTTTCTACAATAGGCATATAATGCCCGTTGTAATAAATGGTATTACAACGGTCATTTTTTGGCCCGTTGTAATAGATATCTCTTTTACAACGGTCACAAAATGTCCGTTGTAATAGATATCTATTTTACAACGGTCACAAAATGTCCGTTGTAATAGACGCTAATTTTTTACAGTCAATAATTAATAATTACAATACTTCCATAAAATTAATTTTGATTATTTAATAATTAATCATTAATCATATATTACTTATTATTAAGTATAATATTATATTACTAATTACTAATCATTAATAATATTATATTATTTATTAATATTTAATAATCAATCATTAATAATATTATATTAATCATTTATAAATTATAATAATTAATGATTATAAATAAATAATCTCTAATTATTAATTATTATATATAATCAATATTCCAACAAACTTAATTTTACTTTCCAATTATTAGTATGTAATATATATCCAGTAATCAGTATCAATAATTTATAATTAACAATAAACATTAATAATTTATGATTAATAATATTACTACACTACATGAAAAATAATCATTTTAACCGATGTTAATTTTACAACGATCATAAAATGTCTGTTGCAGTAATTATTATTTATTAATATTCGATTATATACTAATTAACGACGACTTTTTTTAAAAGTTGTCATTTTCAAAAATAACCTTTTCAAACGTTGTTTTACTTATAAATTTGCATTAAATTTTCTAATTTTTTGTAGTGTTTATTAAAATATTGTATGATTAATAATTTATAATAAAAAACAATTATTTGATACTTACTAGTTTAGTTAACTTTAATAAATAAATAGATCTATTTTATTCAATATATTTCATTATTTTAAGCATAAGTTTAGTTACATATTCAGCAATTTTGCAGTGTTGCCTAGTAAGGTTTAACACCTTCGAATATACCATCATTAAAAATTTTCTTGAAATTGTATAATAGTACATTTTTTTGGAATATGACCTCGAAATTTCTTTAAAAAGCGCAAGAGGTAACGGTAGAAATATATGTTAGATTTGAAACAGAACACATGTTTAATTTTTCTATTTGTATATTTCAAATACACTGATAGTAACAAAATAAAAACGTCCTATATAATACTTTGCCCAAATCACTTATCCGTGCCCGACCCGTTTATCTACTAACAAATCACGATAAACTGATTCCTTCCCAAATGATGCTCATATCAACGGCTGCTTCAATAAAAAACCCTAGCTCCCTTCTGCTTTGCGATCGAAAAAATAACAGTCGAAGGCGCCTCTAAACAGGGTGACCGAGGATGACGAGAATAGGAAATCCTGGGTAGACGATTCAAGGTTAGGTAAGGCTAGGCGAATGCGACCGAGGTGGGGCGAAAATTGAAAGGCGATTCGAGAGTTGCTAATTCAACTCAGGCAAGGCGAATTAGGCAAGGAGACGTGCTTTCTATGTTCCTAAACCCTCGTTCCCAGATCTCTAAAATCTGAGAAGGTATGTCTCTTGAATTCATGAAGGAAGGTATAACCGTTTGCTTTTAAGTTAGAAGAAAGAGAGCAAAGATATGTTGCTATTTTCCTAGAAGCTTCTAACTGTAAATGAACATTAATATTTTCTTTTTTTGTTTGTTTTTGCTTGACGACAAGTTTCGCAGTTTGCTATGTACAGTCACATACAATTGTTAGTGTAAGTGACCCATTTTGCCAGTCCGATATCAAACTAGAAATAAAAATAATTGTTTTTAGATTAGTAAGCAAATGATTGTGGTGTTGATCGCAATGATAAATTTCCTTCTGTTGTGGTCAATCAAAGAATGTCCATGTTGACAGATTCACTTGTCCATGTTGGAAATATTCTTTGTTATGTAAACAAAGGATCCGCGGTATGGGATATTGTATTCTTCTTATTTCACCCATTTTTCTGTTAAATTATTGCTTGGTTTCAACTTCACGCAACGTCTTTCTTCCTTTTATCATCTTGCTCTGTCTTTCTTGTTCTACTATGAGATTTATACTATTTATGGTTTTGCATAAAATGCTCTTAGCTTTTTCTTGTATGTGTGCCTCAAGCAAACTAACTAAAGCTAGTATTTATGTTATGTATTGCTTCATAGGATACTGCTAGCTGTTATAAAATTATTTTATGAATGAATATAGATTGTTTTGTGTCGTTTTAGCGATGATAGTTTTAAAATTACGTTATGTATTGCTTCATAGGTCCAACCTTCTCTTACTTTTTGTTATTCCATTTTATACCCAAGAATTCATTATTCTCTATTGATCTATTTTGTTCATTCTTTTTCCCTTCTTTTTTTGCAAGTTATAAAAGGAGAAGCAGCAGGATAGTTTTAATATGCACTTCTTAATATGATAAAAAGTACTTAAACTTTTATCAAATACCGTGCTAAGGCAACTTCTTAGTTATCGGCGTGACTTTAGTATCTTTTTAATATATAATTATGCATTTTGTTCCTTCATAAAATGTTTTTAAAGAACGGAAATTTCTGGCGATGACTCAAAATATGTTCATACTGGGTTTAATATATACTGACAACACTATGTAGCAGAATTGTCATGGATTGTATATGCAAATTGCAGTTTAACCAAATATTATTTTGGATCGAACAAGATTTGCATGGACTGTAAAAATTTATAATCTATTTGTAGCTATAAACCTATATTCCTCATGAAATGTTCCAAACTTTTTAACTCCTCAAAATATATTTTTGGAAACTAATACCTTCACTCAATGCTTTTATATGTCATTAGGTGAAACCAAACTATCAAGCTTCCCAATTATAACCATCCAAAAGAACCAGTTTGTATGGTTGTTTTCAGACCATTCTTAGAAGTTTAATATAATATTTTCTAAATTCTCAAAATAGAGAATTACTCTATTTAGTCATACAATGCCTTAACCATGAAGGTACATGTAAAATGTATGAAGGTCATAATGTCAAAAATTATCAATGTTGGTACTATGAAAAAAGAAGCTTCATCAACTTCATTGGACCGGTTTTCCCATCATTTTGCATATGTAGTATCCAAGACATTAAATTCATTAACTGAAGCAAACAACTCGGTTTTCTCTGCATAATTTCAGAATATGTCATGTTGAAGAATTAAAGTTGGATTATCTCTAAAATGCATTCTTGTTTCTTATAAAATTCCTTGAATTTACTAATGTGAAAATCCCTTTTTTGTTGTTATTCCATGTTTCCCATTATGCTTAATCATTTCAATATGGTTTAGTGTGCCTTTGGCATATAAAATTCTAATGAGAAGGCATGATGTTTTCATTTCGTGGGTTAAACAAAACATCATCTTAGTAACTTCTATAAGGATATTTTAATAGAGATTTGATTGAAGTAATATCCCACGAACACCCATTTGAACTATAAATAGTACACTAGCTCTGCAAGAACGCATGTTATCAGTTTTTCTTTTCTGGCTATTACCACTCTTGCGGTTAAAATTAGCAACATATTTAAGTTACATGTTTCTGCTGTTATGTTAGCAAAACCAAATTTTTGAGCGATTCATTTGTATTAACTGTAAGTGGCCAACAATATCAGGTCTTCGGTGTGTTTTAGATGTGAAAACATGCTTCACCTGTCATTGTATTTAGAAGTCATTCAATAGTGATTCAACTAATATTATCGATTTGATTTTTTTTGCTAAGCTGTACATAACACAAAAATACATAAATTAAATTGACTCTGCTATATCCTATATTTGTATACTTTGCAGAATAACTGCTTCTGCGCTTAAACAGGAAGAATTGTATATACGTATATTGTAACACCCCGTTATTCTATGACATTCAGATTCTCAAATTAAAGTATAATTAATTTTTAAAAAGAAAAATTAAAAGAAAAAGATCCATGCAGATTATTTAATTTAAGTATTGTAACTAACATGAAAAAAAGAGGTAAGGAGAGAACAATAATTATTATTGTTCTAAGACTTATTAACAAAAGCCTCTGTAGCTCAGTTGGTTAAGGCATTGAATTGGTAGCATGGAGGTCGGGGGTTCGAACCCCGGCGGCGGCATAATTTTTTATCTTTGTTTTAGAGAGGGCCAACTAAACATGCAAATATATGTACGTATACAAATTCAAAATTTGAAAGGATAAGAACGTACATATAAGGAAATAAAGAAAATATATATATACATATGAGAAATATAAATATATATATATATATATATACAAAAATATATGTATATGAAAGATAAAATTCAAGACAAGGCTACAGTCAATGAAATATGGCAACATCATTTGAATTTTGAAAATAAAATGAAAGTTGTGCATATATATATACGCGTAAAATGGTCGTTAGAGGAATTGTATACATATAAGAATATTTCATGTGAATAAAACAGTTAAATAAATTCCAGAAATTCAAAAGTTTGAAAATCAAACTTTTACGCCAAAATAGCTTATGGGACCCAATGCTGACTCAGCACTGCGTGTATGATAAGGTTTGGCTAGATTCATCTACGTACCTGGACTATTTTCTTAACTAGGTTCAATGCTGACTCAGCGCTGCGTGTACGATAAGGTCTTGAGCAGCTATATAAACAGCCCTAGTCTTCATTCTCTTTGCACTAATTCTCTTCTATCCTTATGCTGCTAAGATTCATGGCTTCTTCCCCTCCTCTAAATTTTCTTAAATAAATAAAATAAAATATGATTCAAGACGAGGAGATGCTGCTAAAAGACTTTTAAGGAGGGATTCAAATCAAAGTTTCAAGTGAAGAATTCAAAGGCTAGCTCAAACAAGTTTCAACCAACGACGCACGAATCATAGCCACGCTTTCCTTCTTTTCTAGATCTATTTTCTGTAAGTTGGTTATTTCTAGATCTGAATATTTTGTTTTATTTGTGACATGAAATTAAAGGAATAAAGGAATATGCCAAATCTCTCTCTCTCTCTCTTCGAATCTGTGTTTATACTCTTGGACTGAATTAAGAACTGTTATGATTCGAGGACAAATAAGACTGTAACCGTGACTATGACTATAGAACTGTGGCCTTTGAAAGCATATGCCTTTGGACTATGACATAAGCCTTTGATTTTGGGACATATAAACATTGCCTATGACAATGACTTATGACTATGGGAATTATTTTCCTTTTGGACTATGAACATCGCATATGACTATGGACATTTCCTATGACTGTGACTGTGACTACAAGGATTATTTCCTTGACTAGGCCTATACCTTTGATTTGGACATAAACTATTACTTATGACATAATGAGGACAACTGTGATTTTGACACCCATGATTTATGATTAGGAAAATATTGCTTTAGTTTTGTGATTGAGAAGTTGGGTCTAAACCCAATTATTTATTCTACCTATTCCTTGGTTTTTCTTTGGTTTTAAGACAGTGGGAATTTACCTATTAAGTTAGGTCTACCCACGTTCTTGAACCTATTTTGCCCATTCTTTGGTTTTAAGACAGTGGGAATTTACCTATTTAGTTAGGTCTACCCATATTCTTGAACCTACATTGTTATCCAAACCTTTTTATGCCAATTATTCCTTCTTGTCATTTTGATTCATTCCCTTTTTTATCTACGAATCTAGATTTATTTATAATCTAGGTTGAATCACGATTATTCGAACGGTGGGAATGCGATTTGGGGAAAAACATGGAAATGAATATGAACGTAATTGTAAACTTGGAAATTGGCATAATTTGGAATATGTATTATGACATGCATATTAAAATGAAAATGGGGAAATTTGACATGGATTAGGGAATATGTGATTTTGACATATTAAATTTAGCGTTAGTAAGTAAGCTAAATTTTAGGCATAAAATGTAAACTAGAAAAATAATTCTAGTTTTGCCATAAATTGTGAATTAGGATGTTAAACCAAGATTGGGTTAATTAAGGTTGATTTGGAATAAGTATATTAGCACAATTTTGAATTTATTCATAATTGTGAGCAATTGTCATGTTTAGAATAAATTATGGTTAGCGACACTAAATTTGGTATAATTTACATACCAAAAAGTATAAATATGATAAATAAGAGAGAATGGGCTATAATAATAAATGTGACAATGTACATTAAAAGAGTAGTAATGAAATAAGTAAATTAGGAGTAATTTACTTATAGAATTCGTCATAAATGTTAAATTGTTCATTTACCACAAAATATGTAACTTGGTTAAGTTTTGGCCATAAATTATAAACTAGGATATTTAATCTAGTTTCGGCAATGAAATAGGAAATGGCCTAAACTGCATGTTGGGTTAGGACTTGGGCCTAGAATATAAGTATACTAGTAGGCTTGACAAATAAATATAGGCCAAATTTGTCTAAAAAGGGGAAATGGGCTTTTGGAATAAATTGTTAACAATTTATAAACAAAAGAAAAGTATTTTGATAACATCCCTTTTTATAACACATAGACCAGAAGGTTCTAGGGTGACAGAGAGGATAGTGTCTAGGCTTGGGTTTGGAAAATACAAGTTTCCTGCCCTCCCTGACTATCCCTAACTGATCCGAAGGACGGGATGGTTGTTTTCAAAACCAGATTTGGAAATTAATCAAAAACCCTTTGAACTTAGAAAACATGAATATGCCTAACCCGAGGTTAGACAGAGTTGCGGTGTAAACCTGCCCGGAACCGACCGGCACATCCAGTAACCGTAGCAATATCTGTCTAATGTGAGAGGTTGCGGCTTTAATTTATTAATTAAAGCTAGAACAAGAATGAGAGAGTTAAGTCCATAGAAACACTTAATCAATTTAACACAGTTAAGCAAGAATGGGTGGGTTAAGTCCATAGGAACACTTAACCGACTTAACAAAGTTAAGCTAGAATGGGAAGGTTAAGTCCATAGGAACACTTAACCAACCTAACACGGTTAAGCTAGAATGGGAAGGTTAAGGAACACTTAACCAACTTAGCACAGTTAAAGCTAGAATGGGAGGGTTAAGTCCATGGGAATACTTAGCCAAATTAACATGTTGACTAGACTAGAAGGTGGGGTTAAGTAAAGTTAATACACTTAGCCAATTTAACATGTTAATTAGACTAGAGGTTGGGGTTAAGTAATACACTTAGCCAAATTAATATGTTAGCTGGACTAGACCATAGGGTTAAGTAAACTTGAACGCTTAACCATCAGAATATGATAAATGAATAGGGTTAAGTAAAAAGCATAAAGGGATAACACTTAACCAGTGTAATAGGATAAGGGAAGAGGGTTAAGATAGCTTGAATCGACTAAAGACACTTAACCAACCCAACCTGGCGAGAAAGAAAACTAAGTAGTAAACCTCAGTTGAAAAAGGGACTAAGTAGTAAAACTTAGTTAAGAAAACAAGGAATTTGGAAACTAAGTGGTAAACCTTAGTTAGTAGAACTAAGTAGTAATTCTTAGTATAACACGAAGGAGCGGACATCCATCTGGTTTTAAGAAGGCTCCAACGAATTGGGTTACGAAGCCCGAGGCTTCGAGGGGACGTGAGGGTACTCTTGGTATCCCTCTGTGAGGCTGCAGATGATCATCCTGGGCTCACAGAGGTTAAGGTCTGCGTTAGAAGAACCGAGGGTATGCCTTGGTTGCAATATATATGTGGCAACCTAAAGACTAGGATGGACCAGCGTGATTCGGCGAGAAGACGGTAGCCCTGTGATAGCAACTTGTCATCTACCATCCATCTTGAGTCAATCGAGATACGTGAAGCGGAAAGGCGGAGAACTCCAAAAGACCATATACTTGCTATCTAGTTATGGTTGCGGATGGCCATAGGATAGTGGGGCACCGGGGACCGGCGTATAGTTCTCATTTTACAAGGTGTGCCTTTCATTAGCTGAGGGAGGGGTCAAGTGGGACCATAGCCACTGGAATAAAAACAGACCTTAGCATCTGCATCGGCAGATATCTGAAAGCTCCCGACCGAGTTCTGTATTCCTTGATTTGCCCTGTCACAGGACTCGGATCGCACATTACAGGACATGTGCATCTAGACAAGCGATAACGATTCGCGATACATGCGTGGGGAAGCCTAGGAACATATACCACTCTAGGTAGTGTGTCCTAGACTTGGGGGCATTGTTCGACAGGTAGCGTAATCCCTAATTGGACTAGGTGGCATAAACCCTAAACTCGAAAAGCGTTCAGCAGATAGCGTAAAACTATAGTTAAATCTAGAAAGCACTTGATAGAAAACCCTAGACTAGATCTAGGTAATAAATAATAAATGTATGCCTGAAGGAAATGGAAACTACAGGGGTTGGGATCACGTTATCGTTACTAGTTGAACACTAGTTAGGTGGTGCAGAGATATAGAAACCAGTATAACAAGGAAATAGCGAAGCTGCGAAAGTATTAGAGCGTATCCAATCATCTTAGCATATCTTGTGACTACCTTGTCTAATCTTGTTGACCTTATCGTCATGGTGTAATCTTGTATTCAGTTAATTCATGTCGTTTTGTTTTTCCATGTTCACATGCTAGAAGTTACTGAACTTACTCAGGCTTTATGTCTGACTCTGTTTTTCTTTCGTCTTCTTTTCTTCCGTTCCCCCCCCCCCCCCCAGGTAGTTGAGGAGGGAATAGTATAACTCAAGATTAGACTGGACCGTTGCTCTTTCCCAGCTTGAAGATTTGACGAAGTTTTGCTTGGATTCTCTTTTTCAGATGCTATGGCTGGCTTATGCCACATTGGGGAATATAAATGTATTTTTATGCTTCTTTATCTAGTAAAGACAGATGATACTCTGATATTGTAAAGCAATCTTGTACAATCTATTTTATCAATAAAGCAAAGTTTTATTTTCCGCTGTTAATTGTTTGTCTGTCTTGTAATTTATCTGCATCTTTTACCCATAATGCTCCACAGAACTTAGTGCATTCCCTTTGCGAGTGACACTAACGGACGTGGGGTGTTACATATATAATCTTTATACTATCTTTAATGTATTTTTGCTTAAGAAAGAATTTCATATTTAATGTATTCTTTTTTTCTTCATACTCAAATAAAATGCCTTTTCATACCTTTAATACGAGAATTTTTTCTACCACGTAAAAAATAACTACTTATTCCATTGATGGCATTGTCATCATGCATTAGAACTATCCCCAGATAAATTAGAAGTTATTGTTTATGTGTTGACTATATGAGTTGCTATAGCAAGTAATCAAGAGTGAATATACATTCTCCTCATCAAAAATAATATGCAGGTTATGTTTTACAGGTTTTACTTTCATATTTTCAAAACTACTATTTTATTATTTTTACCCTCACTCCCAAATACTTCGCTGACTAAGTAATTACAAATATATTGTTTTACACAACTTAAGCATTAAAGTTGATTCCTGTTGATTTTGCACCAGCGAAAAGAAGAAAGAACTTTAGAACTGATTCATGAAAGAATATTTTTCCCCTTGCGGAAGAAAACAATGTTTTTTCGAAGGTTCATTTATCTACAACAAAAATTATTGCTCTGCTAAAAGTTGTATGCCTATAAAAAGTGTCCAATTTAATATCCCTCTTTTAACTGCATTAACTTCACCTTATCCATAAATAATAATAGATTGCAATGAATCATGGAATCTATCTAAAATATTACAACTGATAGTTTGAAGCTTTGATTTAAGTTTTATTGTTTAATTCACGGGTTTAATTTAATGTGTTTACAATGTTTACGTTAAGGTCGAGGGTGCAATTCCAATCGCCATATTTCAACCTACTGCTATTTAAATTTTTTCCTACTTTAAACCTGTTATTACTTTTCAGTTTTTCTTCTATTAATGCCGCATTAGTGTTCATATCTGATTCATCTTTTTCTGGCTTTTAGTCTACCAATTAATCCATCTTTCTTGCTTCAAAGATTTAGGTTTTATTTGTGCTTTTCAATTGTACATCAACTCATTTTTTCCTATATGTTATAGGGTGGAGAAATGCATGCAGAAGTAGGGCCTCAGTTCATGCAACTCTTCACTGGAAAGCTACAAGAAGGGTTAGTGTATGACACTGATGCGTTCAATGTTACACCTGCGGGTTAAAGGTATCTCCCAATACAAAAATCTACCAAGATTCAATTCAATGCTTGACGACCTTTATAGAGGTTGAAAAATTATGATTCCAATATACAAATGTCTAAGTTTTCCTTCACCGACTATCCAACAATAATTACGAGAACTCACCCAATAATGTTCGTATCAGGTTTACCCACTTCACCCTTTATTCATTCATAGCATGAAACTTTCCTATCAATGCATTCTTAGTGCTATTATCCAATAAATTTCAATTTCAGATGTAATTGAAATTCTACATCACGATGGTGAGGTTCTTAGCCAGTCAATAAGCGAATACTCTATTGCACCTAAACACGAAATTATCATACACCGACATCCGTACCTTCTCAAATATTTTTTTATACATACAATATAGCTACGACTGAAGTAACAATCTACTCATTACTAAATTTTCTTTCCATGTGAAGTGGTAACCGAATTTCAGCTATGTCATCGGGAGACAAAACTCCTTGCTCGATCAATTTATGTCGGAAGGAAACAATCAAAATGGTAATCCTTACTCTGATGACTATTAAATCTTTCCTTGGTATGTTTTCTAATAATTGGCATATTACTACAACCAACTCACAAAAAAATGATCTTGCTTTGTTTATCTCTTCTCCATTTTCATGTAAACCAACCCTTGCATTGACTATATCAACCTATGTGTACGCTAATCTTGATATTAATGAGGGTAACAGACTATTCAAGTAGTTGAATGATTATGTATTTTATTATTCCTGTTTATTTTTAAGCATGTACTGTTTTAGAAACGTAACTATATTCTGAAGTAAATTCATAAGCTATGTGTGTATTAGCTATATTGAAATCAGTTGAAGTTTGTAGGATGACTAGAAGTTCTATATTGATTTTTATGGTTTGAAGTATATTTTACTACATCTGTATAAATTGAGAAATGAAAGTTTTTTCCAACTACAGTACTAAATCTTTACTACGTTTAGTTTATACTAATATAGAAATAAGGGGTATAAGTTTTGCTACCCTAAATATTTTTCCTCTGATGAAGAACTGATCAGATTTACCATTTCTAAAATTGACCTTAGCAGACAAAAGGTTGAGCTATTAATATATTATTCGGAGCAAGTGTATGCATACATGTGTGGGTGTATGTGTGTATGTGTATATGTATATTGATGTATATAGATACACATTACACACATGTATTATAATGGAAAACCTACATTTTGAAACTCTTGAACTGTCTAAATTGTTTTTTCTTAATTATTAATTATTGTAAGTATGATTACATCAGTTTGATTCCCATGTTCTTGTGCATTATCTTCAAATATAAAAAACCTTTTCTCTACTTCATATAGCATAATCAAATTTTATTATTAAAAAAATGAATTCTCCATTACCATATAATAAAGGTTTATCAAACTTTAATTTAAAGCAATTCAAATATGTTCACCTATGACATAGTGAGCATCTAAAACGGTTCCAGCCACAACATCCAGTGTCAAGATGTTTTACGTGTTCAAGCTCAGTGTAATTGGATTTACACTTTACAATTACTTTTATATTTTTAAAACAATTTAGACAAAAAAATCAATCAAATTCATAATTAAGAAAAATATAACAATTTTTTTCTCAATTATCATATAATTTAACGGTCGGTTTTCCTCCTCGTTTGCGGTAATACTAGTAATATCTGGTGATATGTGTATACAAATTGGGAATAAAACAGTTAACATTTTGTACACATTCCCAATTTAGTGCAATGTTGTAAGGTTACAGCAGTGCAAGACTTAAATGTTGTATAATATTCTGATTGGTGTATAATAATATATTCTCTCTACATTTGGTAACATTTTTTTTTTTTTTTTTTGCAGTCACACTGTGTTAGTAACAGTATGCAGGCTCAAGATCAACGAGATCGTGTTACTCTGGACGGTTTGGTGAGAAAAAACTACAGGCTATTAGGTTGGGATAAAAAACATAGTTGCAAAGGGGAAGATAGCAGGTACTGATCCTGATGTTGTGGCGGAAGCTTTTTTGTTTAGGCCAAATTCGGAGATGTCCACTGTCAAACAGGCCGTTGGATCTACCATCGCGTGACACAAAGATTATGTTTCCTTGGTCTAGTGTTGGTACTTATGAAACTAGTTATGTAATTTATGTTAGAACTATGTCGATGTAACTTATCTAACCTTTTGGAACGTAAACTCGTCTAAATCTTTTGGAATGTAAACTTATCTAAATCTTTTGGAATGTAAACTTGACTAACTTTTTGAAATGTATTGGAATTTTATGACTCTCGCTTTAGTCTTATATTATGTGTTATTATGTGATTTTGATTGTTGCATCACAGTATTTATTGCATGCTAGAATATTCATTATTATTATGGATGTATATGGTCGATTGCCTGTTGTAAAAATGGGTTTACCAAGTAGTCTATTACAACGGTCGATAACAGTTGTAATATAATGTATTACAACGGGCAAAAGCCCCTTGTAATTTACTACCTATTACAACGGGCAAAATATCCGTTGTCATAGAGTCGTTGCACGTGATAGAGAAAGTTATAACAACGGTCATTTACAACAGTCACTGACTGTGGTAAAATAGTCAGGACCTATTACGACGATGAATATTAGGACAGGCGTATGCCCGTTGTAAAAAGCATATAACGGTTTTTGCCCGTTGTAAAAGGGCTGTTTTTTTGTAGTGCTAGTGTCTGCTTTTTCCCACTCCGGAGTACGTGCACGCCCGTAAACCGTCGCAACCTACACTGACGCACCCCCTGCCGCTGCTTTGACCGCTTACAATCAGCCCAGTAATCGTGCCCCACCCTGCCTAGTTCAGGGTACCGTGATACATTTATGTGGGTTACTGCTGAAATGGGTCCCTTTACAGGGGTTTCCTTATTGGTTAAGTTTTTGGGCCTATATATACAAATATTACCCACCTACACGAAATGTACTTAATCCTCCCGCCGATTCTAGCATGTTTACTTAATGATTAAGTTTGTGGGCCTATATGTACTAATATTACCCACCTACACGAGATGTACTTAACCCTCCCATCGATTCAAGTATGTTTATTTAACGGTTAAGTTTGTGGGTCTATATGTACTAATATTACCCACCTACATGAGATGTACTTAACCCTCCCATCGATTCAAGTATGTTATTTAACGGTTAAGTTTGTGGGCCTATATGTACTAATATTACCCACCTACATGAGATGTACTTAACCCTCCCATTGATTCAAGTATGTTTATTTAACGGTTAAGTTTGTGGGCCTATATTTACTAATATTACCCACCAACCCAATATGTACTTAACCCTCCAGCACATTATGCCATATTGGTTAAGTGTTGTCCATTCATGTTAACTTAACCCACCCATTAATCATGCCATGTTGGTTAAGTGTTTCTTATTAACTTAACCCTCCTCAATTATCATGTTGAATTGGTTAAGTGCTTCCTATTAACTTAACCTCATTCGTCCATCAAGTTATATTGGTCAAGTGTTCCTTGTTAACTCAACCCCACGTGTTCATCATGTTGTATTGGTTAAGTGTCAACAATCAATTCAAGTTAACTTAACCCACCTACTTGTCATATTACTTTGGTTAAGTGTTGCCTTCTTATGCTAACTTAACCCTACCACAAATCAAGTTATATTGGTTAAGTATTGCCCTCTTGTTTTAACTTAACCTTACCACAAATCAAGTTATATTGGTTAAGTGTTGCCCTCTTGTTTTAACTTAACCCTACCACAAATCAAGTTATATTGGTTAAGTGTTTCTTATTACTTAACCTTACTCATTCATCATGCTATACTGGTTAAGTGTTTCCTATTAACTTAACCTAGTAATTCATCTTGTTATATTGGTTAAGTGTTACCTTAATTAACTTAATCCTACCATTCCTGTCTGAGCTTTAATTCATTCATTTAAGTATCAACCACTCACATTAGACAGGTATTGTTGCGGTTACTGAATGTGTCGGGCGGTTCCGGGCAGTTTTACACCGCAACTCAGTCTAACCTCGGGTTCTTTTGGGCTTGATGCACTAACCTCTCACATTAGATATATATTGTTACGGTTGTTGGATGTGCCGGGCGGTTCCGGGCAGTCTTACACCATAACTCAATCTAACCTCGGGTTAGGCATATTTGTCTTTTCTAAATTTACATATTTACCTTTTATATTTGTATGTAAATTATTGTCAATCAAGTCGTGCCCAATTTCTCTCTAAATCATGTTCATAATTTTAGATATATAAATTATACCATTTCAATGCCATTAATCATTTAAAATATGCCAATAACATGTAACTTCATGTTTTCCCAACGTTACCCCCGCTAAACGTTCCCATAAATTTCATAGAATGTTAGGCTTCGCAATTTAGCCTAACTCAAAATCAAGAGGGGAAAAGGAAGAGATACGTAGCATTCAAGACAAGCATAATATGGATCCAACATATGTCACATAAATTTGGCATAGAATAAATATATGTTTAATTATGAACTTGCAATTTTGAACCTAATCAACATGAACCATACGCATATGGATGGGAGTTTACATAGAACTAAACAATTCCAATTAGTCATATAAAGGTGAACTTGCATTTTTGAATCTAATTAACATGGGTCTTAAACATACGAAATTAACCAAATCCAACTAGGCATGTATATGCAAACTTTTATTTTGGGTCCAATGAACATAAACCTTAAGCATATAGAATTGCACAAGTTCAACTGGACATGTGAATGTAAACTTTAATTTGGATCCAACAATCATGAATCTTAAACATATGGAATTACACAGGTTTAGCAAGGCATGTAAATATGAACTTTTATTTTGGATCCAACAAACATGAATCTTAAGCATATGGTTTTACACAAGTTTAACAAGGCATGTAAATATGAGCTTTAATTTTTAAATCCAATTTTCATAGAACTAGATGTGAATCTAAACATAATACATGTCTTAGCCTAACAACTTGCATGATTCAATAAACACAGATCTAAATGTAGATCTAAACATAATACATGCCTTAGCCAAACAACTTGCATAAACATAGCAAAATTCTCATACAACATATAGGTGTCATCATGATATGTCATCGCCAAAATTATACAACATGGTATGTCATCGCCAAATTACACAACATGATATGCCATTGCCAAATTATACGATAATATGTCATCGCCAATTTATTCAACATTATATGTCATCGCCAAAGTATACAACATAATATGTCATCGCTAAATTACACAACATATATGTCTTTGCCAAATTATACAACATATGGATTCATTGCCAAGCATTTAACATTTATCATCAAATCACATACAACATGGACACAAACTTAATCATGATAAGAGTCATAGTCTTAATCAATTCAGTTTAACAAAAAGGATAGGCATAAATTTACATAGGGCGTTGTTCAACATCCAGTTATTTATTCACAATTCTAATATCGTTTAGGTCTAAATGATAACTGGACTTATAAAAAGGAGACTAGTCTTGTGTTCTGGGATCTGTATTCTGAAATTGAATAGCTTTCCTTTGTTGTTGACGTTGAATTCTCTTACTTGAATTAGATTTGATTTGCAATTCCTAACTTGCTTTCTAGTTGAAGGAGAATGGCGGCTATTCTAGGCTAAGTACTGACAGCATGACGGTCTTAGGAATATTTTTGTGTGGCTTTAGGGTTTAGATTTAGGTTGCTTATATAGAAGCCGTCAAATTAACCTAGAGCAAATCAAAGTCATTCAAACCTAAGAGAACCAACCAGAACGTGCCACACAAGCCGTAATGACACAACAATTCATCACAAGAGAAAACACGTCAGATTTCAGATCTAACCCGAGGGGGAGGTCGACCCCCAGGTAGACCTATATATAAGGAGGTCAACCCCCTGGTCGACCCCCTGGTCGACCTGGCCTGGGGTAGGTGACCCCCAGGTCGACCTGCCTTGGTATTTAATTTTCTGAATTGTTTTATATAATTTTCTGAAAGTTCCGAGGGCCATAACTTCTTCATACGAAGTCCGATTTTCGAAAACTTGGACTCTATTCCAAGCAGAATTTCGAGATGAACGCAATGGAATAACTCGTTTCCCTTAATTCTTACATTTGAAATTAATTATTCTTTAATTTGTTATTTTAATATTCTCAGAAAATACGGGGTGTTACACAATTCATGAACTAGTTCTCCTTAACCAACACCAAAATCCAATAACCATCTAATAACCAGATACCACATGACAAAGTGTAGAGAGAGAACTCGGTATAACCAGAAACCACATGACAAAGTGTAAAATTGAAGGAAACAAACAGGATTTAGCGCGTGAATTGAAGACCTATTGTTTTGCATTGAACAAACGATCTCCACCCACAGAAAAGTTTCATAAACAAAATTACTAAAATTTAATAAGGACAAAATTGGAGATCTAAAAAATCTGCTAGGTTTGGCACGTGAATTGCGATACAAGAGTCGTTAATTCAAGGCAGTTTCACTTCGTATATGATACACAGTAGCTGTTGACAATCCATGACGGTTGTATGATGAATATTGAAAATTTGAAATCTTCAAACACATAAATTTAGCATAGTTTCACAAATAATTATAGGGGAGAAAAGCCAAATTCATGACGGTTGCTAGATTTCTCTAATGTGACTCATGTTTGACAAAACCAGACAATCAACCCTGGGCTCATGTTGTAGAGTATGGTATAAAATATGCAGACCATCTCATGTAAACCATAATAATCAGCAAGGAATGAAAACTAAAAATAATATAAAATCTAGACCTGCTGATAAACCAATTATATGCGAGTATAGTTTAAATTTTATTAAGTAATAAAACTACTAAAAACAACAAGGCAGTTATCGTCATTTCTAAAAATAAAATGGTTAAATATGAAAATGAAGATTAGAAAACACTAAACTAAATTTTTTTTTTCTTTATCCTTGTTTTCAACTATTTGAGCCAAAAGATGATAGAGTTAAGTGTCTGTGTGGTAATTCTAACTTTATTATTACTTTTCTTATTAGAACAATCATCTTCTTGATTTGTGCATCTTTAAACAATTCTTCTCTAAACTCACATATTCAAAAATATACAATTATAACACGTGTGGTATTGATTTTACATAAAATGCATATTTTGGAGGAACACATAAAAGTTTAAAAAAGAGTTGAAATACCTACTGTGTGAGTGAAATTTCATTTAATTCCTCAATCTTTTGCTTGCTTATAATTTTTAGGATTAAACATTGTGTGGTGGTGGGATAAAACAGAAAAGTACACTTGAAAATTTATGTAATGTTTTAATATTTTTGAAACTGAACCATGAATTTCAAATATATTTAAAAACCAGACACATATCTAAAATTAAATCCATATGTAAATTATAATAAATGATATACTAGACATCATTACTAGTCTAAACACCAAACTTTTAAACATACCCAATAATTACCTTTGTTATTATTGCAACATAGCACCCGAAAACTACCACATATTTGTTCTTTGAATGCCAGTTTAATGAATATATAAAGTAATTTATTTGTTTGTTATTTTAGACTATGAAAAATGCAGAATTTATCACAAAAGATTGGTCTCATAATTGCATCAACCTTATGTCAATGTGTCCTATCATAAAATATGCAGACCAATCCAGACCTATGTGTCCAATCATCATCAAATTAAACTTAAGTCAACAGTTTATTTTTGTCAATGCCACTGCATCAACATTAGGCGATCATGTTCCTATCATTATGTGAAAACCTTAGGCGATTATGAGAAAAAACTAATATTTCAGTTAAAAATGAGAAATGATCATCGCAACAAAACTAAATTATTAGATTTATATTTCATAGGATAAACATGAATTTTAGTAGTAACTAATACTTACTTGAACTTGATTCCCCAATGGCATATGCGGCTGGCCAAGCTACGGTAGTACCAAATGCATCTTCCATGTACGTACACTCCGATGTGGGTCTCCATTGCAAGCATCATTAATTAGAAATTAGAAGGTTTTTTCTGCATGGCACGACTCCATTTATTAGAAATTAGAAGGTTTTTTTGGTAACATCAAAAGCTTCCTTTTGGGATTTTTTTCATTACATGTAGATCAATAGTGATTAAAATAAAAAAATTTAAAAACAATTTAGAGTGGAGAAACCAAAATTAAAAATATTTGGATTATCATCCCTCATTTTCAGTACAGGATACTGCACCATGAAAACAGATGCAAAGCCTTCATATTACAAGCATTTTCTTTTTTATATGTCTCATGTTGGGTATGAACTTAAAGAAAAAAAATCAAGAAACGATTAGAGGACTTGGACAGAAACAAAAAGATTGATGTTCGCTTAAGATCGATGTAAGTCGAAGTTTGCATTGAGAATGGGCCATACAACGCAAGTAGAAGTCACACATATCTTAAAGCCAAATGTGGCCACTTTAGATTAGTCGCGTTAGTTTCTAATTTAATTATACAATATCATCATCTAATATGTATCTTCAGTCATATTACACAGGATGTTGGGTCTGGCACAAATTCTTTCCTTAATCAAGTTGTTACAAATAAAATCTAAAATAGCATAAAGTCATTCGGCCCTTTATCTAAAGTGAATTCACCTATGCCATATGTACATCTACAGAAGAGTCAGACACCTGAGGAAAGTTCAACGTGGAATTTAGATAAAAATAACACGTGGTACAAACCGAAATGTGAAAATTAGATAAAAGTCTCGCTTTTTGGTTATGCGTCTTCTCCGTCGGCTGGTCATGCCAAATCATTCTTGGACTACAATGGCGCTTCTTCTTCTTACAGTAACGGTTTTCGCAGTTCAAAATCAAGAGTTGATCCAGTACCACCATTTTGTCAGAATAGTTATAATCATTGCACTAGATTAGACCTCAACTGTGGTTAATAATCCTAAGCACGATAAACTACAAGAAGAAGGTGGGAATCACTCTTCTAGTGTACAATTCCCATCGTCAGAACTGAAAGACACAACAAAGAGTAATAAAAATTTTGGTTTTCATATCACTGAAAAGGGTCAACAAAGCCATGTATCATCTGCTCATTAAGAAGTTTTTCAAACTAACAACTTGAAAGCTGGAGATTGCATAGACTTAAACATTGATTTGAATTGTTCTGAAATAACTGAACCTGTGATGATTGAAACTCAAACGAAAGTGGCTGGAATAGATTTGTAAGCACCTATTGTTATAGACAAGGAAGTTGAAAAACATGATGAAACAATAGTGAAACAAGCAGCTAAAGGTATCTTTTTACTCACATCACATAGAAGTACTCACTTGGATATACTGGCACATGATCCTTGTGATACACTACATTTGCTTGCTGAGATAGTTTCTTCATCCGATATCGAAAAAGGCATAGATATTTACAAAGAAGCAGCAATGGGTAGCTTCGAACAAATGACTATGAATCTAGAAGAATGCAAACCTGAGGAATCAGTGTCTTGGTCAGGAGATGCAGCATCAGTTGTATGCGCGAAACCAAGAAGAGGACAGGCCAGAAAGAGGAGAAAGAAAGATTTTCAAAGAGAGATTTTACCTGGACTTGCATCATTGTCGAGAAAAGAAGTCAGTGAAGTTCTTCAGTCTATTGGAGTAACGACAACTAAAAGGAGAGCAGGTCGAAAACCAAAGAAAAATGGCAATGAAAATAATGCAGATACAAATCAGTTGAGTTCTCCACCTGATGATAATTTGAACAATTGTAAGGTTAATAATGAGAGGGAAACTACTGAAGGCATAAGTTTAATTGGATGGGGAAGAACCACAAGGCAGTGCAGGAGACAGAGGTTTGCGCCAATAACGAATGCGACCATTGCATTAACTTGAAGATAAAAGGATGATCATAAGAAGTCATAGATGTTAATTTTATTTTATTTCTAAAAAAAATATTGCTATGAATTTGTCCATCAAGAGAATGTACATGTATGATTTGTAGTTACATTTTTAGGAATCCTATTCGAACCGTCTTGAGTTATTTGAAAAAGAAAAAAAAAAAGCTCGATACTTAACAACAAACATGGCCAGTGTACAACTGTAATGTTCCATGCATTTTTAGGCAATTCAAGAAGTTCGACTTCGCAATTGCTAACAATATCCTCTTCTATAAACGCTTCAATTATCTCATTCCATATTAGTGAAAATTGATATGATGCATATTGATTCAATTCGAATTTTCTTATACGATCGACTAAGCCCATATCTGAGCTTAAGGTGTGAAACTGCATCGTTGAATTTGCTTTTCATACTTCTTCGGTTATGAAGCAGCTACTCTTCTGGCATTATGTTTAACTGCATAGCACTAGCAAAGAATTGAAATCTAAGCCTCAGTTCCTGCTCATTCCTAATCTAACCTAGATGTGAGAAAAGCTCAACTAAAGCTCCAGCAAAGAATGAAAAATTAGCTTACCAAAAATACGAAGAGCATTATATTTCCACGGAAGCCAAGCAAAAGACATCTTCAATTTCATATGTCTCGGCACAAAGAGGAAACCACGGTCGCCATTATTCGACAATCGAGGCAGGTGCGTTAACAAAAAATAGACAGAAGAAAGCTGAGAAAAATAAAGAATTTGATAGGGCTGTCAATGGATATCCGAAAAATTCGAAATCCGTCCGCATCCGCATCCGAAAAGCGGATAAATATCCGATATCCGGGAAATCGGATGCGGATGCGGATACAGGCATATCCGCATCCAAAAATTATCCATCCGCTTTTTTTAACGATTACAGCTTAAAATATGTGTATATTAGCATAATTAAATATACTAATTTATTGTTTTGCAAAATTAAAAGTCTACTCAATGCATATTAATTGCTCAAAATTATATATTATCATCATATTCATTTATTTTTAGCACTTTAGTAATTAATTAGGTTGAAGAAATTTAATATTAAACTAAAAAAATTCATTAATGTTCATTGATTTATCGATCGTTGGCGGAGCGGATAATTATCCGATATCCGTCCGCATCCGCGGATATCCGATATCCGAAAATGATTTCGGATGCGGATACGGATATGGCACTATCCGCATCCGAAAGTATACGTTGACAGCCCTAGAATTTGGTGTAGACCTGAAAGCAACATGCAGAGGAAGTTATTTCAACTAGTTCCTTGTAGAATCCTGCTGCTGAAAAGACAGTCTTTCAAGCACCAGTCTACTGACCTTGTCTATTCATTATATATATATATATATATATATATATATATATATATATATATATGAGTGGGCGATTAGCTAAAAAAAACCTGCAATATCCAAGTATTAGAAGTTTATACGCTGACCTTTATGAGTCAGAATCAAATTATGCTTTTGTTTCCCCTAAAAAAAACTGAATAAACTAACATTTGTGTATCATGAATAATGACATCTTGAAGATATTTATATCAAAGTGTTTGAATAAAAAATCTATTACACACATAATCAAGAAATATTTATTAATTATATGCTTAGCAACATACTATAATATGATAATGCTACAACTTACATGGAAAGAACTCACTCTACATCCTTGGAAACAGGTTAGTAATACTGTTCTATAATTCAAAATGAGTTTAAATTACTAAGCAAAGAAAACCACACAGATGTAACGGTAAATGTACATATGAAAGGAACATCCAAATGCTAAAAAAATGTATTTACAAAGAAATCGACCTATAATTCACAATTTTCATAGTCGTAAATGCAATGACTAAGAATATAAGTATTGACTGACAGCCAACCATTGGAACCTCAATGCAACATCTCTATAATCTTCTTCGTAGGTGTAAACATATTAAGCCTAAAAATATATAATTAACCTAAATATGCATATATATATATATATATGTATATATATAGATATATAGACACACACCCCCTCCCTATTTAATCAACTGGTCCAATAGACAAAATGTATTCTTGTCTCCGACAAGCTTTATGAAAATCTGGAACCGCATGGAGGCATAGTAACATAGTAAGCCTAAAAAGCATGAATGAAATTATTATATTCATTGACTAGGGAGATAAACTAACAAATTCAATAAAATCATTAGCAGTCTCTCTAACACCGTCTTCAATTTAATTTTTCTTTACTTAACTAACCTTAACCTGATCAATCTTGGAACATTATATATATTCATATTGACACATTACAATTTACAACTTAAGTTTTACTAAATTATACAGCAAGCATATAATCAACATTCCCCTCCTAGACTTAAATGACTCATTTTATTCTTGTCATAATTCAAATTATGACAATCCGATTTTACACATTCTAACAATGATTTATACTTGTCATACTTCAAATTTTAAGGCAAAAACTGTCATAAAAAAGAAGAATTAAGGGTAAAACAGGAGGTTGTATTTTCTTACAAACTCATCATACTGATAAGTTGTAGCATAGTTAAATCAATGCTACTGCTTAACATATGAGATTATGCAAGTGAAATTTAAATAAAATAACATTCATGTATTACTTAATTACCTATTTCAAAATTGGCACGAGTGCTTCGATGATTACTCCTAGATTACACACCTCTACTTGCCTTTGTTTGAATAGCAATCAACTTGTTTTACTATTTATATAATAGGTTTTATCATTAAATTAAGATTTATTAGCAAACAAATCAAATATTACTAGCAAGCAAAGTGTCGTATTCCTTATGCACTACTGTTAGCTTACCAGTTTCTGCCTTTTTATGAAAACCGACCATCATTTTTTAGCACTTCATCAACTGTAAATAGTGTAAACTTCAAAATTCTTAGTCCAGACTTTTAACTTCTTAAATTTTAAACTTTTTAAACTTTAAAGGTCTTATGAGAACCATTATCGTCTGCTGTAACGCTTCAGAAATTGTTTACTTTAAACTTTTTAAGCTTCCCTCATTACTTGAAATTTTTCCTTACAATACTAACAACTAATAAAATAGTTCAAAAACTTTATTGAATGGAAAAATAAATTTTGAAAGCAAACATTGCAAGAAATTGTAATAGCATCATAACTTATTCCAAACTAGGGTTGAGAAAATTGATGAAGACGAGTAACAAATTAGGGTTTGTGCCAATCCATATAAGCTCAGTATCGAATCACAGAAAATGAGGCAAATTCAAAGAAATCCATACCGATTGCGAGTAGCATGTTGAGATCTTCGACCGATGGAGAGGATTAGCGCGTAGCCGATCGACTGTGAACAGAATTGTGCGTCAGAGAAGATTCAATTGACCATGAAGAGAAGTAGCAGGATGAAGACACAAAGGAAATATGAATCGGATGATGAGAAAGAGCGCATGTAAATTTATGGAAGTGAAGGAAGACTAAGACATGAAAACTAAGAGCATCTCCAACCCTAATTAGATGTAATGTCTTTAAATGCTTATGTGTCAATATCTATTACACAATGTGAAACATATAAAAAATACTTTTATAATAAAATTTGAATTTGTTTTCCAATGCAAATGTCTAGAAACATGCAATTTGGTACATGTGTCATTTTAGGAATATTTCAAAATTAAATAAATTAAAAAGTAGTGGCTATATGTTATTCCACATTATAGACTACAATGTCTACTACTAGACATTGTGTTTCACAATGTCATCTAATTGTCTTGACATATCATCTTCACATTTCATTCAACAATGACATTAGAGAAAATAAATATAATAAAAATGTTAAAGGATGATGTATCATTAATTTTACATTCAAATTAGTAAAGCATTGGAGATGCTCTAAAATGAGAACGTAACGAAAAAATGTTGGCGGCAACTTTTGGCGGAAGCGAAAAAACGTATAAGTGGAGTAAGTGGCAATTTTTTGGCTACGTTGAAAGTATGGTATAAAACAATAATGGATGCAGTTGCTTTTAAACGCTTCTAATAGGTGCATCTAAAAGCATATTTTCTTGTAGCGAGAGGATTAGGAGTGGTTAGAGATCATTTGAATCATGTTGGAGAGATTTTCCATGACGAATATAGGATATTAGAGAAATTTTGATTGAATTGGAGGGAACTATAATGTTAATTGGAACGAATTTGATCCATTTGATGTTGTATGAAGGTAGATTGATCCTTGGAAGCCATTATGGAGTTTGTAATGAAGTTTAGAAGGTTAAAGAAATGATTTGGCGGTCCTTCGGGGTAGAATTTTCCGGTCCTTTAAATGGTGGAGAAGTGAGCTATTTATAGGTGCAGTGTATATCCTTTGGGTCGGTCTGAAACTTATTTATGGCAATGCCACTGGGTAAATTTTGGTGCCGACCAAACTTGATGCTGACCCAAACTTAAGGCCGACCAGGTTATTTCATTTTGGAGCCGACCAGGATACTTCACTTTGGAGCCGACCAGGATAATGATGTTGAGGCCGACCAGGTGAATTTTGAGGTCGACCAAACTTTATTAAAATGGGACCGACCCAATTAAATAATTCGAGGCCCACCCAAATACCTTTGCCATTACATAACATTTTGTTGCTTACACCTGGAACTTACGTGACCAATCCCTATGATTGATCCCTCACCTTTGAAGCGCCGACCCACTTTAAAATCTAACGTGCTAGCTCTCTTCAAATCGAAGCCAAGTCACGCATCATAACACGTTAACATCGATCCAATTTCCATTTAAGGTGCCGACCAACTTAGGAATTCTGTTCATCCACGTATGTAACTTCATGTGGACGTTTTCATCCCGATCCATGTTTGCATGGTATACGGACGTTGCTTTGTTGCTAAGTCCACATAGCTCTTCTCCAGTAACACATGTTTTATAACACTTGAGACAAACTAGCTCACATTTATTCCATTTGAACTGATCCATATTGGATGCCAATGTTAATGCATGCTACTAGTCATGTTAAGAGTTGTCATGTGTTGAGTCCATGTTGTTCCATGCGTGTGCACCATTGTATTCTTGGAGCCAACCCATTTAATTACATGTTTTCCACCTTTGTCCTATATGTCTGAACTAAGAAATGAACAAGCTGACCCACTTTTGTGCCAATGTTAATGCTTAGTCATGTTTCTACGCTCGCACCTTATTGAGTCCATATTTGGGCCGTATAAGTGTGAACGTTTCCGGTCCAAACTGGAATAAAGTTGTTAACTTATGGACTAAGTACCACCTTGTCATTGCTTGATTATTCGAGGCCGACTCAAATAATTGAGTCCAACCGATCCGGGAGTTGCTGACCGACCAGATGTATACAGTGCGACCGACCCGTTGTTTTAGTATTGACTGAGCTTTAAAACTGAGACAACACCAATATCCTTGGACTCAAGCGTTGGTGATCTGCTTCATGTGCTTTTAACTAATAATTTCTGATCCATGTCTTCGTCAGGGCTAACATGTATGTATATATGAGAATGCGTATTTGTAACTGAATATAAAATTATTTTCTATTTATTTTGAAAGAAGGGTAAATGAAACAATTTTACCATTTTTTTATTTATTTTTTGTATAGAAAAGAAAGAGTTTTATCGAAGTATTGAGATATTGGTTTAATGGTTTGTTTGATTGATTTGAACGGAATTCAAACAGAATATGGGAATGTGACTTAACTTGGCTAAGTCGAGTTAATTTTAGAGTGGACACAGAAATGGAATCTGTAACGAGCTGGTAGGAAATTCGACGATCGAATTTCGTATTACTTGCCAAAACCTAAGTATTGAAATAACCAGATGGTTGTTATAATGAAATTAGAGAGTGAGAAAAGAAAGAAAGAAATATTAGAATAATAAAACAGAAGATTAAAAACAAGAATCAGAGTCTCACATCGCAGCATAATAAATATAATATAGAAATAAATCTTTTTAAAGAACTTGTACATATACTTACATTTATCAGAGTACATCAGACAATCAATACATCTAGACAGTTATAACAACATGTCCTCATATACAACACACAACGGAAATAAACATTAAATACTAGTATAGAAATGGCGGAATCCAGACGTATTTAGTATTTATTTCCGCTGTGTGTTGTATGTGAGGATAAGTTGTTGTAACTGTCCAGATGTATTGATTGTCTGTTGTACTCTGATAAATGTAAGCATTTATACAAGTTCTTTATAAAGATTTATTTCTATATTATATTTGTTCCGCTGCGATGTAAAATTCTGATTATGTGTTGTCAATCTTCTGCGTTTCCTATTCTAATATTTATTTGTTTCCCTTCTCACCCTCTAATTTCTTTCTATTAACTATCTAGTGATTCCGATACTTGGGTTTTAGCAAGTAATACGGAATTATGTATTATTGTCGAAATTCAAGCATCGAATTTCCTCTGAAAAAATATAGTATGTGAAGATTATAAAACATACGTAGTATTCAAAATAATGAGAAAAAATATAGTAAACTAAAATATGATCATCTGACGTAAATGCACCTCTGAAAATAAGATAAATAAAAAATGTTACAATGTATTAAATATGCTCTACGCTGTTTCTTCGCCCAAGGCTGCAAAATTAATAAATTCCAGCTCGTTCGGTGCCTTAATGGAAAAAAATAGAAAAAGAAAGTATATATATATAGAACTCAAAGGAATGGTTATTTATTAGAGAATTTGGTACGAAAATAATTATCGTTTAGCATAACTGTACCCCTAAAATTAAGATAAATAAAAATATTACAACGTACTAAATGCTACCAATGTTGCTTCTTCATCCAAGGCTTCCTGATCAACGAATTCCGACTCGCCTCGTACCTGGATGGAGAAAATTAGAGAAATAATGTATAAATACTGAATTGAATTGCATGGTTATTTATTAGAGATTTTGATATGAAAATTCAGAGCGCAAATCTTTTTTTAATTCCCATTACAAACAACAAAACATTCGAATTGAATTTCATTGTTAATTATTATCATTTCTTACAAAATCAGAAATGTAAATACATTTGCAGAAGAGAATAAGATACAGATCAAAATTTTGTTACCTTATATTACACGTTGTTCTTAAATTTTGTTTAAGCAACGTCAAAACAATTCAAATGACTTACGTAGTGAAAACTGAGTGCAAAACATGAGGATACACTGTTTGATTCATCAAAACGATATAGGAAAATAAAACAATAGCGCTAATACGTTAAACTAAAAGGCTTCGTTATTTTTTTTAAAGAAATTTGAGTATTTGATAAGAATAAAACTAAGCATAAACCATACATCTAATTTTTTGTTACTTTATTATTCCGTTTAGAATATACATTCAATCTAGATTTCGTCATTAGTTGCTACTTATCACAAATACATGTAAATAGAAGAGCGTAAGTGACAAATCAAAATTTATTACCTATGATACCCTTTGTTTTGAACAATTGTATAAGTTGAACTCAAAATGATTTAACAGACTTAAGAAGCGACGAGAGATCCAAGAAGCATGAAAATCAATGGTACGTGATATTGAGAAAGATAAAGATCTTGATAGCGATCGTTTAATGATTGACTAATCTAAATTTGTATGATACTAAGAGAGACAATAGACGAAGATACACATTTTTTTTTTAATCCAAGCAATGGACGAGAATTAAAAATAAGAAAATGAAAAGGTGTACATGTGAATGTATTGCATGGAAATCCATTAAGAATCGGAACGGATGTGAGTATGCGACAGAGGGTGAACCATATAAATAAGTGAAGCGAATTGAAAATTGAAATTTGTATGAAATGCCTGTTGAAGTTAAACGATAAATTCCTCTCAAGCCAGTTAAAGGGTAGTAATTTAAATAAGACTGCAAGTGAGTTCGAGATTTATCTAATCTTACATTCAAAATTTTATACGATAGAATAAACTATCGTAAAAGATACTTTTTTTAACTAGCAACACCCTCAAAGAAAGCGTCTACATATGAATACGTACCTCAAAGCCCTTTCCATTTCTCCATTCTCATTCGCTCCTCTACAACTAACACTAGCATTATCATCTGCCCACCATACACAATTTCCTTCCAAGCAGAATGTTTGGATGAACAAATTGTAAAATGGTACACCCACAGCCGAAGAGGCATATTACCAACTAAACAGTGGACTAGTTACTCTACTAAAAAAAGTTTGCCAACACGCCTGAAACTTGCAGTTTTAAATCAATGTTAAAAATCACCAGCCAATAACCACTGCTGGTTATTCATGCCATTAATACAATTAGAAAAGATTTCACACCGCTAACGCATATAAAATCATCAAGCCATCCATTAAAATTGCACCGACACATTAAGTACAGCATTTAGGCAACATATACAATGTAAATCTCAAAAGCACGGTAGAAAGGTTTGGTACTTAATACAACACCACATTTAGTTCACACTGAAATTCACAGACCATATACCAAAATAGACAAGAGCACAAAACAACTAATTTTATTACACCAACAGGCCATATGCATATAGGCAAAATAAAATGTAGCTTCTATCATTGCGTTCAAGCTTCAACATCAGCAAATCTGCCAAAAGCATAAAGCAAAATCAACCAAGAGAACAATATTTTTCTCAACACTTAACATTAACGTAAAAATATACTTACCCTAGCTCAGAAAGCTTCAAGTGAGCTTCAGCATAGTCGGCAAAGAAAGCATCTTCATCCTGTATGTACAGATATTAGAATATATCAGTACAATTTGAAGCTCAAGTAACATATATCAGAGATACCATGTCAGGGAACCTATGTATCTGTTCCGATGTTTAAGCCAAAATAAAAATAAAAATCAAATAGAGAAGTCTAAAAGGAATAGGACATACAGCTGCATATTTCTCTACAAGAGGGCGGAAAACTGGATCATCCAGGAGAGCTTTGTCAGATGGCAACTGAATTAGTCCTTCTTTCTCTCCACTTAGCAGCTCCCTTCATGGCAAAAATATATTAGACAATTCCACAAGTAGGTGACAAATCAAGAATACGAGATAAAGATTACAAGAGGATGTTGCATACTTGAAGTATGAGTTATCAAAGATAAGGGGATTTGGAGTCCAAGCTCCCTCAAAGCCAGATCTCTCTTTGTGGCACCTTCCCTGTAATATTTACCAAATTCCAAATAAATACATTCAACTAGCTAATGGAAAATCAAAACTAGAGAATCTGGTAATACAAGCTCTATAAACTCTCCAAAAAACTAGTGGATTTGATAAATGTATCACTAACCAGTGTGTGGCCACCAGAAAGAGCAACAATATCCTTGTCAGTCAAACCCATATGACCAAAGACATCTCTTAAATGATCAGAGCCTGAAGAACAAGACATATGCACCATACTAAATGATTAGGTTTATCCAAACTAAATTAATAATTTTGAATATAAGACAGTGAGATCGCAGCTTTATATACCCTTAGTGGCATCAGGTAGACGGCCTTCTGGTGGTGGTTCTGGTTTGTCCTGAAAGATGAGAAGAATTGCAAGACAGGAACATCATTTAAGGGAAGTTAAATTTGATAAACATAGGTTTAGATGATAACTAAAAAAAGGGGTGGCAATTAGACCCAGATATCGGTCTTGTTCCAAACTGTATATATTAAAATTTAAACCCGAGCATCAGTCCGAACCCTATCGAGGTATAATATAGAAAATGCACATATTTCAATATATATATATATATATATATCACCGCTTCTGAAGCAGATTGGTTAGGGACTGATAAGACCACATTAGCTAAAACTCTCGCCTGAAAGCTAGCTTGTAAAGGAACAGGAGCCAAAAGTGTTATACAAGTCAATATATCTCATATTCCAGTTTCATGGCATATCTCTATCAACACTTGACTCAACCGTAGCCATTTTCCCTTTAGAACGGCTTTACTCACTCAACTACCAGTATTTTAATTTAGGTTATAGGTCATCCCTCTCATGATTCGAACTTTTGTATGTGTTTCTAAGTAGAAGCATCAAACGATACAACCATATTACCTAGAAGTCACCCTAAAAAATTAGCTCTTAGAGCATGTCTAGCGGTGTGAATTTAGGAGAGATTTGGGAGAAACCCCATTTTTTTCCTCTCGTTCTCATGCAACAGCAATGGCAGTTCGAGCGTGAGGAGAGGAAATGAATGGGGGGTTTTGCCAATTTTATTTTTGTGCATGTGAGTTTATAAATGGAAAACTGAAAACCGTTTATACTTAGATAGTTTTTTGATTTTCGTTTGAACTTAAATAACTTAAAATTAACAGTTTTCAGAAAACCATTTATAAGTTTTTTTTTTTTTTTAACAGCAGTGTTTCCTCCTTGAATTTTGGATGATGAGGATTTGATTTGGGAAAAGTGGGGGCAAACTAAAGCTTTTATTTCATCTCTCACACCCAAAACCTCAGTCTTAAGGAGAAAGTGCACAATGGGTTAAATACAAGTCAATATATCCCATATACTATATGAGACACAACAGTCTTCTCGGGTTGGTTCAATCAGGTTTGCGGACTTAACGTAAATACATCAATATTCATAGCAATTAAACAAAACAATGTAATACCTCTCTTCCAGGATGGAACGGAATTTCAGGCCCGCCAGTAACTTCAACTGCCACAACACCGGCCAACTGTAACAAATTTACTCAGAACCCCTTCATACAAATATTACACCAATAAAACCAAAGATGCGCAGTCCCCCTTTAACTAACCTGATAAAAATCCGCATAGCTCAAAATCGGAAACTGCTGCTTGATAGGCTCCAACAAACGAACAGCGATATCCAACCCACTGTTCGCGCCGTGTGCTAGTTCAGCAGGGTGTTTTATTGTCCCAAAAGGTCCCCCAGTTTTCGAATTTACGTCGTAAGTCCCTGCCGAATGCCACCTGCAAATATGAAATTGACCCAAAAAAAGAAAGGAAATCAGCTTCCTGAAGTAAAAATTTCAGTTTGCGAAAGTACAGTACTGAGTATATTGTGCAAATTTACGCTAATCGGAGAATCAAGGGAGCACAGTTCTTCTCAGCGATGAAACCACGAAGTTTCCTTTTGCATTTCTCGACTGCTTTCCGGTACTCCTCGCTTACTACTGGGTATTGCTTCGGCATGGTAAAGAATTTCAAGCTTGTTTTAAGGACGAAATATCAAGGAACAAGCGTAAATATATCAGAGAGAATGTGGAGATTGGGTTTTATATCCAAGATTTAGACCACACGCCTGCAATTTAAATGCCGTCGTAGAAGTTTCTACATAGCGTGGCTAATTACTACTTTACCCAGGCCAACAGTGTCCCAACGGGGATCTTTTAGTCTCTCGGCGGGTCTTGGAACTTGTTTGCAGAAGGATCGTGTGAAATGGGTTAGATTCTTAAGACTCCTGAACCATGGATGACGCTGGTCGAATTATGAGTGGTCAACTGTGGTTCGGGTGTGCAGCGAAGTTTGCTATTAAAAAGCACGTGTATCTGCTATGTCCACATTCCATAGAGTTACTGCCAAACTTGGTCGCATCATGCTCAAAATGAAACCATTTGGGTGGTATTTTTCTAGAAAACGTCGGTATTGTCCACTTTTAAAAATGAGTTCTGTGATTTATAAAAGTTAAATGGCATGAAAAAGAGCAAGATGTGGACATGCTAGTTGTTATGGAAAAGAATTCAACGGATGTCATAAATCTTGCTACTTCGGAAAATGTGGAAAAAAATATTTTTAATTGTACACAGTGGGGTTAGTTTGCTCTTTGTTTAGTAAAAGGTTGAGCGTTCAAGACATACCTAATCATCATGCTGTTGTATCAATCAGTTTTCAAAAAAAAAAAAAAAAATTTGAAATAAAATCAATTTTCAAATCAAATATTTGTCATCATATTGCTCTCTTTTAAGAGTTATTTACGCACATGTTCAAATAACAAACTTGTTTTCAAACAAAAAATCACATTAAAGCCTTATTTGTTTGAAAACAAGTTTTGTGTTTTTGTATTTTCAGTACGTGCCTTAAAATGCAAAAAAAGGTAGTGGGTGTTGGAAAATGATCAACTTGGTAACAACATGCTTTTCACCTTTCAAGGATATCACCACAAAAAAAAAAAAAAAAAAAAAAAAAAAAAAAAAAAACCTCTTGTATGGTTAAGATTTTCCTCCTACTTTTTAACGTCATTAAAAATACATATCGAAAACACAAAGTTACTTCGTTTTCAAGCGAGCATACCCTTTGTTTTCTTAAAAAAATATTTCTAGCATTTTATAATTTTTAAATAGGAAATAATGTTTGTGGTATTTTAAGGAACTCAAAATCATCTTTTTGCTATTTTAAATTTAGAGATAACTTTTTGGCAAAACCGGCCTGTTTTTAAAGTGATCGTAAACAGTTATTATTATAACAAATAATAATTACAATATTACAGGGGATTGACAATTTATATCTCATATTCCAGTTTCATGACATATCTCTATCAACACTTAACTCAACTGTAGCCATTTCCCCTTTAGGACGGCTTTACTCACTCAATTACCAGTATTCTATTCTAGGTTATAGGTCATCCCTCTCATGATTCGGACTTTTGTATGTGTTTCTAAGTACACAGGGGGGCAAGGTTGCTTCGGCAACACTTGAGGTTGCTGAAGCAACCGAATGGTTGCGAGAACAACCCCGCTTAGCCAGCTTTAAATAAGGCGGCTAAGGCTTTATACCCTTAGCCAGCTTTTTTAAAGCCGGCTAAGGGAAATATTTTTTTTTAATTCCCCCCCCCCCCGAGCCGGCTTCTAAAAGCCAGCTAAGGAAAAAATGACCCCAACCCTGTTGGGGGTTACTCGGGTCAACCGACGAAGATTTGACCGCGAGCAACCCAATCTGTTGGGGATGCTCTTAGAAGTCACCTTAAAAAATTAGCTCTTAGAGCATGTTTAGCAGTGTGAATTTAAAAGAGATTTAGGAGAATCCCCATTTTTTCCCCTCGTTCTCATGCTACAGCAATGACAGTTTGAGCGTGAGGAGAGGAAATGAATGGGGGGTTTTGCCAGTTTTATTTTTATGCATGTGAGTTTATAAATGGAAAATTGAAAATCGTTTATACCTTAAATAGTTTTTTGATTTCCATTTGCACTTAATAAACTTAAAATTAACAGTCTTCAGAAAACCATTTATAAGTTTTTTTTAACAACGGTGTTTCCTCCTTAAATTTTGGGTATAGAGTATTTGATTTGGGAAAAGTGGGGGGCAAACTAAAGCTTTTATTTCATCTCTCACACCCAAAACTAAAGTGGGGGGCAAACTAAAGTGGGGGGGGGGGGGGCAAACTAAAGTGGGGGGCACACTACAACAATAACAAATAATAATTACAATAATATATCTTATATTCCAGTTTCATGACATATCTCTATCAACACTTAACTCAATTTCAAATTTGCGGGGGAACTTCGGTTCACTTGATTATATCGATGATCTTCGGATCATTTCGTATCGGCCAGATACGCCATATAATATCTTAGGAGTAGTTTAATGATTTAGGATGTGGTATCCTTATATAGCTCTAAGATTTCCTTGACATATTTTATGGACATTTCGAGCCTTCACCTTCTACATGTGAATATTGTTGTTATTGCTTACATGTCATGTTATGTTTATATCTCTTATCCTATCTCAGTATATTATGATGAGTACAGCTAGACTTATCCGTTTATTGTTTATTTTCTTATAAATAATACTTGGGTCAAACCAAGTTATTACAGGTGCTTCTACAAGACTTCTAGCGAGGACCATTCTTGGCTTTTTGCTGTCTACATCAGAGTTGTAGTTCTTGATTATACATGTATCGTAGATTTTCATGTATACATATTCTTTTGGCTAAAACTTGTACTTATTCTTTTGTTGTATATTGGATCAACTATGACCACTAACTTTGTATTTATACTTTTGTATTATTAATCATATCTATTTCCGCCTTAGTGATGTGAATATCTGTGTCTGACTCTGATTTTGTTGTTCTGTGTTTTATATTACTTTTTGAATTATATATAGCCACTGTAGTGGATTTGAACTTGAATTAGATGTGCCAGATTACCACAGTATCGAGCATGTTTAACACTCGTTCAAAGTTAATATACACATGCTCGCTCCTTAGCTGCCTTATTCTTCAGATTACTTAACATCATCGCTTGCAATGGCCTTGGCTAACGCGGGTATAGAGGTGGGGAGTTACAAGAGAAAACACAGCAGCAGACTAGCATATGAACTGTGCAGCCCAACGTTGAAGAGTAGAACTCAAGGCCAAAACAGAATTGCTTTTAGAACCAAGACACACACATGCACATATAGCCACGAACACTACTGAACCGGCCAAAAGAAAAAATCGCAACAATAGTCCGAAGATACAGAATGATCATTGCAACAACTAAACAGCTGTACCGCAGTAAAACCAACTATGGATAGTCGACAGACACCAAGAAGAAACACTTACCAGCAACATAGACACGTTATATTCCTAAACCATAGCTCAAAGAGCAATCTGGGAACTGTTATGATTTGTGATATTTATCACACGGATATTGAAGATCAAAATATTTTAGGATTTTTTATTTTGTGTAAATTATAAGGAGAGAAAGATATATTTTATGCAAGTTTCAAGGAGAGACATTTATTTTGTGCAAGTTTTGAGGAGGATATTTGGGGATATTTTCAGATCTGGAGGATATTTAGGACCTAGAGGAAATTTCGGGAATTTCCATATACTTTCTATTTGCCTATATAAGCATGTCATTAGGGATAGATTTATTTGCACTTTTAAGGGAGAAAAACTTGTTTTTGTTTTTAGAAATTGAGATATCTTCTCAATTTTAGGTCTTTCTTTGTAATAAATTGGTGGAATAATAAAGGTTTGTTTGAAGGAATTTGTTTGTTATTGTTATCTTCTTCTCTCTTTCAAAATCTAATTGTGTAGTGATCTTGTGGAAACCCTAACAATTTGTGACGGCCCGCCCCGCACCAACCGACACTTCCTCCAAGTGTGCGCTGTACACATGTCCAACTGGCACGGAACGGTCGTCATAAGAAAAGAAAGAAGAGAATGAACTAATCAAGGAACCTGTAGAATGTCTCACAGCGCATGGAATAAAATATATTAATAACATACTTGACATAAAACAGGTGAGACAGTGCATAAGCTGATAACTAATAATAAATGTCAACATCAGAGCAGCGGAAATCCAAATACAGCTTATTACAACTTTTCAAAATCTACTGTCTCTAAACAAAAGAAAGCTAAAGTGGAAGATACACCACCAATGCCCAAGCAGTGATCTTCGACAACACAGGGAGAATACTATATATATATATTACGTGGAAGCCTCCTGCTCGTCTCCGGATCATCTACCCGTGCATCACCAGCTAACCTGTCTCTAGTCTGCTCGTGTGAGCACCCAGAGTAATAAGAAGAGACATAAAACTCTGGGTCAGACAAAAAGTCTGGTATGAGCGATAAGCAGCTAAACAGAACAATAACAGGTATACTAAACCATACCTGAACCTGGACCTGCAACCAAAGAGTTAGCACTACATACTGTACAATACTCTAAGGTGCCATCAACATATGGTGTAAAGAAATACGGGGGTGGGGGTGTGCATGTCATAATGATAGCAAACAAATCACCCATAGCAACCATCCTCACATCTCTAACTCAGTGCGTAAAGTGTACGACATCTACCACTTTGGAACACTAGACAACTGAGGTAACGACGAATCCCGACTTGTAGAAACCCTGCTGTGACCAAGCCAAACTCTTGGAGTCATGACCAAACATTTCAATGACCCACTTCATTGGTCGTAGCCCTTGGTTCTACCGATGCCATAATGGCCCTGAATCCGCCTTCGCACCTCCTACCATAGTGGTCCAAAGCTATAGACGTCGATAACTCCTTAGCACGCGTCCCGCAGCAAAGCCCAACCATGAAGTGAACTCGTTGATTCCCATCTGAATCTTAAGCTCCAACTTCTCATTTGGACTTCCTTTGCATCTCGGGTTTGGTCGAATTGGAGTGGGTCTTCAGAAGAGTTATCGCGCATTAACAGTCCTAGAATTCTGTTCGGTTCGGTAGTCATCACCATCATCGGGTCGGGTCGGTAGTCTACTTTGGGTCGGGTCGGTGTCTCCCTCCGGGTCGGGTCGGTTTAGTGATTCTCCCCCTTCAGATATAGATTCGGTTCGGGTGCCTCTGCTTGCGTTCGGTTCGGAGGTAGTTCATCCGATCTGATTCTTCCTGCTTGACTTATTTGCCTGCTCCGATCCGTCCTGTTCTCTTCCTCCGATCCGGTCTGCTCCCTTACTCCGATCCAATCTGCTCCATCGCTCCGATCCGATCTTCTGTCCAACTCCAACTCTAAGCAATGGCCTTCCTTCCTGCCAAACTTCTTCCAGTGGAAAGTCCCCATCCAGTTCGGATTCCCTTGGTCAGTTCCCTAGTCCGATCCGACCCCTTTCTCCGATCCGAACCGGTTCGGAACCTGCACACTTCTGCAACTTTCCAGCGAGCTTTCTACGCCATTCGACGACGTTTTCGAGCAATTTAACTATTCTAATCAATCATGAAACATACCATAGAGTCATAGCAACATGTAATAGCAACCACAAACAGCAAACAACAATTTAAATGAATCAAAATGAATCAAAAGTGGCTAAAACCTCACATTTGCCTATAATCCCTCTTAATCATGTTTAAGCATACGATTAGCAAAACACATCGAAATTAACCCAATTTTCTAACAGAGCCTTAAAACATTATTTTAGAATTTTAAGAATTTTTCCAGAATTTATTTACGTGTAAATTCGCTAATCTTCACTAATTACCCTTAATCACCGTAATTAGTGCAAAAACTATGCAAATCACTCACCTTGGCCACAAATGAAACACCAAATCTGAATTATCCTCTGTTTGGGTCGAATTCCTATGTATAGCAGCAGCTTCAAGCTTGCTTTGTTGTTATTTGGCCTTGCTTTGATGTAGTTTAGGCTTAATCTTCACTAAAAATGTGTTTTGGAGTGGTTTTAGAGGATGGAGGCCATTACTAAGGTCTCAAGAAGGTTTGTGGTGGCTCAAAACTGAAATGAAAGTGATAACCTAACCCTAATCAGTCCTCCTATACCTCTAAACCCGAAATCCCCCTTGGGCCTAGCTGCTAATCACCCGGTTAAGCCCAATTAAGCTGTTTTTCACCATCTGAAACTTGTTTCAGCCATATCTCCCAAACGGTAAGTCCGTTTGGCTAATGTGACCACTCTACGGAAAGAGAAACCATCATCTGAAGCCAATGGAAGTGGTTTCAGGTCAAAATTCCTTTCCAGTCAAAAGTTATGGCCAAAACAGTGCCAACTAGGGGTAAAATGGTCATTTAAAAATCGGGAAAAATCATGAACATGGGAAATGACCCCAATAGTCGTCCCCCAAAGTTACATGACCATACGACTTCGTATGTGAAAGAAATAAATATTCTACGATCCTATGATGCGTAGAATGCGGGTCGTTACACTCTCCCCCCCCCTTAAGAAATTTCGTCCCCGAAATTCCTTAACCCAAAACATACAAAAGATTCCGCATGCCTAACAGCTAAATACAACAATCAAACATGCAAAACAAACAAACAAGCCTACCCTAGCATGCAGAAAACTGAATCTAAGTCAAAATCTCACCAGGCAAAGAGTTCTGGGTAAGTCTTCCTAATGTTCTCCTCTGTCTCCCAAGTACAATCATTCTCGTCCTCGCCCCACTGAACCTTGACTAGCTTCACCGCCTTCCTTCGAAGTTTCTTCATGTCGTACTCGACAATACGGGCCGGCTTGCGGTTCCCAACCGCCTCGGGTTCTACTTCGAAGTCCTCTAACTGATCAGGTGAAATAGTCATATCTGAGTCGTGAACGAACTTCCTTAGTTGGGAAACATGAAATACGTTATGAACTCCCGTCATCTTCTCTGGTAAGTCAATTCTATATGCCAAATTCCCGATTAATTCAAGAACAGGGAATGGGCCAACAAACCTTGGTGCCAACTTGCCTCTCCTGCCAAATCGTATTACACTCTTCAACGGAGAAATCTTGACAAACACCAAGTCGCCAACGGAGAATTTTAAGTCCCTTCGCCTCTTATCAGCATAACTCTTCTGCCTATCTTGGGCAACCTTCATTCGTTGTTGAATGGTCTTGATTTTATCTGAAGTTTCCCTCACCACATCTGGTCCAAGCATAAACTTCTCGCCAGTCTCTATCCAACATGATGGTGAGTTGCACGGTCTTCCATACAAAGCTTCAAATGGAGCCATACCGATACTGGATTGGTAACTATTATTATACGCAAACTCTACTAGATGCAAATGGTCATCCCATGATCCACCAAAATCCAATATACATGCTCTCAAGAGATCTTCCAAAATACGGTTCACCCTCTCCGTCTGACCGTCGGTCTGAGGATGATATGCGGTACTGAGATGTAACTCTGACCCTAGAGCCTCTTGTAAGCTCTTCCAAAACCCACTAGTAAACAACGGGTCTCGGTCGCTCACAATGCCTTTAGGTACTCCATGAAATCTCACTACCCACTTCATATACAATTCTGCTAACTTAGCTGCCGTTCTGGTCGATTTGACTGGTATAAACCTTGCACTTTTAGTCAGTCGATCTACAATTACCCAAATGCTGTCATATCCCGATCTAGTTCTTGGTAAACCATCGATGAAATCCATCGAGACTTGTTCCCATTTCCATTCGGGAATTTCTAAGGGCTGTAACAAACCACTAGGCTTCTTTTGCTCGGCTTTAACTAGCTGGCAATTCATGCACTTGGATATAAACTTCCCAACGTCTCTTTTCATTCCTTCCCAGTAGTAAGTCTGCTTCATATCTCGATACATCTTATTACCACCGGGGTGTATAGTCAACCTTGAGTGATGACATTCTCTAAGCACTTCATCCCTCAATCCATTGACATTGGGTACAACAAGCTTTCCATTCTTTCTAAGCCATCTATCTCGATCAAGCCCATACTTGTTCACCTCCTCATCGATACCCATCTCTAACTTGGAGATGATTTCCAATAGGTTAGGATCGTTCCTCTGACTAGAGCCGATTCGTTCAATCAAAGTGGGTCTGATCGTCAAACTTGCTAACATTTCTGGATCCAATTCGCACTTTGGTCTGAAATCAAACCCCGCGATAAACTCCAGTTGCTTCCATTCAAGGAACATAGCCCCTAAGCTGGCATGTCTTCTACTCAATGCATCAGCCACCGCATTACCCTTTCCTGGTGTGTATGCGATGTCAAAATCATAGGAAGCTAAGAACTCTAACCATCTCTGCTGACGGAGATTTAAATCCTTCTGGGAGAATAGATACTTTAACGACTTATGATCTGTAAATAGCTCAAATCTTTCTCCCAAGAGATAGTGTCTCCACATCTTTAACGCGAACACGATCGCTGCCAATTCTAAATCATGGGTAGGGTATCTTCTCTCGTGCGGTTTCAATTGCCGACTTGCATAAGCTACAACCCTACCGCCTTGCATCAATACAGCACCCAGTCCGGTACCACAGGCATCCGTGTATACCGTCATCTCTTCATCCCCCTTAGGAATGACTAACACTGGTGCGCTTGTCAACTTGTCCTTTAGGCTTTTAAATGCATTCTCGCACCTTTCATCCCAAATAAAAGCTTGATTCTTCTTGGTCAACTGGGTCAATGGTGTTGCTATCTTGGAGAAACCTTGGATAAACTTACGATAATATCCCGCTAACCCCAAGAAACTTCTTACATCAGTTGCATTCTTGGGCGTAGGCCAATCCTGTACCGTAGCCACCTTCGCTGGGTCCACGGCAATACCACTCTCTGATACAACATGGCCCAAGAACCTCACTTCCCTCTTCCAGAAGTGACACTTAGAAAACTTTGCTTTCAATTGGTGTTTTCTCAACACCTCCATCGCTACTCTTAAATGTTCCTTGTGTTCTTCCTCTGTCCTCGAATAGACCAAAATATCATCGACGAACACAAGGACAAACTTATTCAACTGATCCCTGAATACCCTATTCATAAGATCCACAAAATATGCCGGGGCATTAGTCAGCCCAAATGGCATAACCAACCATTCATAAAATCCAGATGGCGTTCGAAATGCCGTTTTTGCTATACTCTCAGCTTCCACTCTAAGCTGATGAAAACCTGTCGCGAGATCCAACTGAGAAAATACTCTCGCGCCACTCAACTGATCAAACAAATCATCTATCCGTGGTAGAGGATACTTGTTCTTCCTCGTCACTTTATTCAACTCGCGGTAGTCTACACACAAACGAAGGGAACCATCCGCCTTGGTAGCAAACACAACTGGTGCTCCCCATTCAGAAACACTCCTTCTGATAAATCCCTTCTTCAAAAGATCGCTGACTTGCACCTCGAGCTCTCGCTGCTCCCTTGGTGCCATACGACGAAGTGGCATCACTATAGGCCTGGCATCCTTTACCAAATCAATACGAAACTCAATCTCTCGGTGTGGTGGGAGTCCGGTCACTTCTTCGAAAACATCCGGATACTGGCCAACCACGGGCAAACCTGACAACTCACTATGTGGAATGTCGAGGGAGTTTAGAAAACTAGCCAATACCCCCTCACTGGGTAGACCACCAAACACTATCCTCCGCCCATCATCCGCTCTAGCTGTCACCAAAAAGCCCTCACAGTCTACCACCACCCCGTATCTTCGGAGCCAATCTACTCCCAAAATAATGCCAAACCCAGTAAAGCCCAAAACAAAGCAATCACAAACAAACATGCATCCATGACTCGATAAGACCACATTACGACAAATCATGCTAAGGCTAGTCGAACCACCAATCGGGTTCGTCACTACTAAAGGCCTATCGACAATCTCGGGCTCCAATCCCAACCTATCTACCAGGTCACTAGATATGAAAGAACTGGAAGCTCCGGTATCAAACAAAACTCTAACAGGAACATCATAAACAGAAAGCATACCTTGAATGACGACATTCTTTCCCTTCTCCGCCGCAGTTGGGGCATTCGACGAAGAAGGAATAGCATTAAGAGCGTAGGCTTTCACCATTTGCTTTTCCTTAGGGGGCTGTGGACACTTGTCCTTGTGATGTCCCAATTGGCCACAATTGAAGCACTTCCTATCCGCTGGCTTGGCCCGACAATTACTAGCATAATGGCCCTTCTTACCACAGCTGAAGCACTCCACATCTTGCTTATTCTTTTTCTTCTGGCCATCCTTAGCCTGATTCTGCTTTCTCTTATTCTGGGAACCACCTTTGCCTCCACCACTAGCTTGTGGCTTTGGCTCATCTGCGGATGCAACCTCGGTCTTCGGCTTAGGGTAGAGACTTTCTGACCTTAACGCTTTCCCCACAATCGATTCAAACGTCTCATCGATGTGGTTAATAAGTTTTTCCCCCAAGTACTGATCCAGACCAGTTATGAATTTCTCATTCTTTTTCTCGGCAGTATCAATAAGAGATAACCCGTACTTCGACAAAGTGTCAAATTCAGCAATATACTCCGAGACAGCTCTGCCATTCTGCTTGAGCTCCAAGAATTTCTTAAACAACATTGACTTCTGAGCAGCTGGGATGAACTTCTCACTAAAGCGAGCCTTAAACTGCTCCCAAGTAATCTGATCTTCAGGGGTAGCTGCCTTTATAGCATTCCACCAATTCATTGCCCGCCCTTGCAGCTGACGGGACGCTAGCTTTCTCTTCATCGCATCCTCGATACCCAAATCCTCGAAAATACGTTCGCAACTATCCAACCAATCTTGAACATCCGTAGCCGACTCCGTTCCGTGGAACGGCTTCCCACCAAGACTAGTATAGTCCTTATTCAGCTTGGCGAAGTCGACTCTTGGCGCCTGCACTATTGGACCACCACCATTTCCACCATGGGGAGCTGCTCTCTGCACATCTCTAAGCATTTCTCTCATGAGGTCAGTAAACATCGTCCTCATGTCAGCAGCATTCCCATTATTGGCTCCCCTACCAGCACCTCTAGTATCTCGGCTCATCGTCAATCTGAAAAAGGAAACGATTAACGATTCCATAGTGGTGCTAGTGCAGTACGACTTCATCCTTATACTACTAACAGTATATATATATATATATAGCTTTTGAAAACCAAAATAACCACAAATACGCTCTCTCGTATACGTATATTATCTCTCCCTGATAACTTCCCTAGGTTAACTACGCAACCTAGAGCTCTGATACCAAGTGTGACGGCCCGCCCCGCACCAACCGACACTTCCTCCAAGTGTGCGCTGTACACATGTCCAACTGGCACGGAACGGTCGTCATAAGAAAAGAAAGAAGAGAATGAACTAATCAAGGAACCTGTAGAATGTCTCACAGCGCATGGAATAAAATATATTAATAACATACTTGACATAAAACAGGTGAGACAGTGCATAAGCTGATAACTAATAATAAATGTCAACATCAGAGCAGCGGAAATCCAAATACAGCTTATTACAACTTTTCAAAATCTACTGTCTCTAAACAAAAGAAAGCTAAAGTGGAAGATACACCACCAATGCCCAAGCAGTGATCTTCGACAACACAGGGAGAATACTATATATATATATTACGTGGAAGCCTCCTGCTCGTCTCCGGATCATCTACCCGTGCATCACCAGCTAACCTGTCTCTAGTCTGCTCGTGTGAGCACCCAGAGTAATAAGAAGAGACATAAAACTCTGGGTCAGACAAAAAGTCTGGTATGAGCGATAAGCAGCTAAACAGAACAATAACAGGTATACTAAACCATACCTGAACCTGGACCTGCAACCAAAGAGTTAGCACTACATACTGTACAATACTCTAAGGTGCCATCAACATATGGTGTAAAGAAATACGGGGGTGGGGGTGTGCATGTCATAATGATAGCAAACAAATCACCCATAGCAACCATCCTCACATCTCTAACTCAGTGCGTAAAGTGTACGACATCTACCACTTTGGAACACTAGACAACTGAGGTAACGACGAATCCCGACTTGTAGAAACCCTGCTGTGACCAAGCCAAACTCTTGGAGTCATGACCAAACATTTCAATGACCCACTTCATTGGTCGTAGCCCTTGGTTCTACCGATGCCATAATGGCCCTGAATCCGCCTTCGCACCTCCTACCATAGTGGTCCAAAGCTATAGACGTCGATAACTCCTTAGCACGCGTCCCGCAGCAAAGCCCAACCATGAAGTGAACTCGTTGATTCCCATCTGAATCTTAAGCTCCAACTTCTCATTTGGACTTCCTTTGCATCTCGGGTTTGGTCGAATTGGAGTGGGTCTTCAGAAGAGTTATCGCGCATTAACAGTCCTAGAATTCTGTTCGGTTCGGTAGTCATCACCATCATCGGGTCGGGTCGGTAGTCTACTTTGGGTCGGGTCGGTGTCTCCCTCCGGGTCGGGTCGGTTTAGTGATTCTCCCCCTTCAGATATAGATTCGGTTCGGGTGCCTCTGCTTGCGTTCGGTTCGGAGGTAGTTCATCCGATCTGATTCTTCCTGCTTGACTTATTTGCCTGCTCCGATCCGTCCTGTTCTCTTCCTCCGATCCGGTCTGCTCCCTTACTCCGATCCAATCTGCTCCATCGCTCCGATCCGATCTTCTGTCCAACTCCAACTCTAAGCAATGGCCTTCCTTCCTGCCAAACTTCTTCCAGTGGAAAGTCCCCATCCAGTTCGGATTCCCTTGGTCAGTTCCCTAGTCCGATCCGACCCCTTTCTCCGATCCGAACCGGTTCGGAACCTGCACACTTCTGCAACTTTCCAGCGAGCTTTCTACGCCATTCGACGACGTTTTCGAGCAATTTAACTATTCTAATCAATCATGAAACATACCATAGAGTCATAGCAACATGTAATAGCAACCACAAACAGCAAACAACAATTTAAATGAATCAAAATGAATCAAAAGTGGCTAAAACCTCACATTTGCCTATAATCCCTCTTAATCATGTTTAAGCATACGATTAGCAAAACACATCGAAATTAACCCAATTTTCTAACAGAGCCTTAAAACATTATTTTAGAATTTTAAGAATTTTTCCAGAATTTATTTACGTGTAAATTCGCTAATCTTCACTAATTACCCTTAATCACCGTAATTAGTGCAAAAACTATGCAAATCACTCACCTTGGCCACAAATGAAACACCAAATCTGAATTATCCTCTGTTTGGGTCGAATTCCTATGTATAGCAGCAGCTTCAAGCTTGCTTTGTTGCTATTTGGCCTTGCTTTGATGTAGTTTAGGCTTAATCTTCACTAAAAATGTGTTTTGGAGTGGTTTTAGAGGATGGAGGCCATTACTAAGGTCTCAAGAAGGTTTGTGGTGGCTCAAAACTGAAATGAAAGTGATAACCTAACCCTAATCAGTCCTCCTATACCTCTAAACCCGAAATCCCCCTTGGGCCTAGCTGCTAATCACCCGGTTAAGCCCAATTAAGCTGTTTTTCACCATCTGAAACTTGTTTCAGCCATATCTCCCAAACGGTAAGTCCGTTTGGCTAATGTGACCACTCTACGGAAAGAGAAACCATCATCTGAAGCCAATGGAAGTGGTTTCAGGTCAAAATTCCTTTCCAGTCAAAAGTTATGGCCAAAACAGTGCCAACTAGGGGTAAAATGGTCATTTAAAAATCGGGAAAAATCATGAACATGGGAAATGACCCCAATAGTCGTCCCCCAAAGTTACATGACCATACGACTTCGTATGTGAAAGAAATAAATATTCTACGATCCTATGATGCGTAGAATGCGGGTCGTTACACAATTGGTATCAGAGCCTTCTACCCAAATTTTTTGAAGAGGGTTTGAATATGGATAAAATAATTATTGGAAAGTTTATGGAAGAAATTGGGGATTATAGAGGGCAAAGATGGAAGATTTCCTTTATCTTAATGATCTTCATCAGCCACTGGAGAATAATGGGGAAAACCTAACAATCTATCTGAAGCAAAATGGGAGACTTTGGATAGGAAGGCTGCTGCGTCTATTCGATGTTTTTGGGATAATTCAGTATTTCATATTGTTGCTAATGAAACATCTGCTTATGCAATACGGAAGAAATTGGAAGGGTTTTTTGCAAAGAACTCCGCAACAAACAAGTCACTTCTTATGAGAAGATTGGTAAATCTAAAGCTTAAGGAAGGTGGATCAATTCGGGAGCATCTTAATAATTTTCAGGAAATTGTGAATCAATTGGCTGCCATGAATTTTAAGGTGGATGAAGAAACACAAGCTTTAATGATGATGAGTTCATTGCCAGAAAGTTGGGAAATACTTGTGGTTGCGTTGGATAACTCAAATTCGTATGGCGTTGTTTCAATGGGGTCCGTAGTTAGTAGCTTGCTTAATGAAGAGATGCAGAGGATGAGCCTTAAGGAAGGAAAAGATAAGGAGGAAACGGAAATTGAAACTCCAATTGAAAAAGCCTTTATTGCAAGGAGGGATAATCAACAAAATATGGAAAGACATTCGAATAGATCGGACATGAGAAAGGAATATGTTTGTTTTTACTGTGACAAACGCGGTCATCAACTGAGATTTTGTCACAAGCTTAAAAGGGATTAAGAGAAGATGAAGGCATTGGAAGAAAAGATTGATGAACAAAATAACAACGGTAATGAGGTGAATTTTGGCGAGGAGATTGAAGGAAATGCTTTATGTGTTAATAAAAGCAAAAGCAAAGATTGGATACTTGATTCGGGGGCTTGTTTTCACGTATGCCATCAAAAGGAAACATTTGTTGATTATGAAGAACAAACTAGTACAGTGGAATCTGCCGACGGTCGAGATTTGCATGTTAAAGGTATAGGTTCAGTTTGATTGAACATGAATGACGGAAGGTTGGTAAAGCTAATGGGAGTTAGGTACATCCCAGAAATTAAGAAGAATCTAGCTTCAATTGGACAGCTGGAACAAAAAGGTTGCAATTTCTCGACTAGAGATGGAGTTACAAGAGTTTGGAGGGGTAACAAGGAGCTTCTGCGCGCAAAACGGGAAAATAATAACATATATAAATTACTTGGAAAAACGGTGGAGAATGTTATGAGTTCTTAAACTGGATTAGGAGAGGCAGTTCATCTGAATCAAGGTGGAGCCATCACCGTAAAGCCACAAAGTCTACATGGAAGCCAATGTGGTATTACAAGCAATTTTGAGATCTTTTATGTGGTGTATCTCATTAGGGAAATGCATAATTTGGGGGTGGTTTTTAGATTAGTTGAGTGTTAGAGTGATTTCATATCAAGGTGGAGCGTTATGATTTGTGATATTTATCACATGGATATTGAAGATCAAGATATTTTTTGATTTTTGATTTTGTGCAAATTTTAAGGAGAGAAAGATATATTTTGTGCAAGTTTCAAGGAGAGAGATTTATTTTGTGCAAGTTTTGAGGAGGATATTTCAGGATATTTTCAGATCTGGAGGATATTTTGGATCTAGAGGAAATTTCAGGAATTTCCATATAATTTCTATTTGCCTATATAAGCATGTCATTAGGGATGGATTTATTTGCACTTTTGGGGGAGAAAAACTTGTTTTTGTTTTTAGGAATTGAGATATCTTCTCAATTTTAGGTCTTTCTTTGTAATAAATTGGTGGAATAATAAAGGTTTGTTTTGGAGGAATTTGTTTGTTATTGTTATCTTCTTCTCTCTTTCAAAATCTAATTATGTAGTGATCTTGTGGAAACCCTAACAGGGACTGCTTTTTGGAAGCACTTACTAGGATGATTCAACCCTAACAAGTTCGGTCTAAATAAGGGAACAAGGGCGTTACTGACACGAATCAAAGCCAGAGGAACAAAGTACTGTGAGTTGTGGAGCAACGGCATGAACAAGAATGAATGGGCGTGTGAACCAACCAATACTCTAGGAAAGAAGGTTAGGTCTAACCGATTCAGACAACAAAAGCACCAACATGCCCGTCTTGCTTGACCAGCAAACCCGAAAACTAGGGATCAAATGAAACAAACGAAGAAGCAGGTGCTGTCGAAAAGCAGATTCGAATAAGATAACACAGTGAGGAGTGATCGACTAAGAAAGAGTTTGATTTTATGGACATAAGAAAAAGATAAGGCAGTTTGAAGAAGAAAAAGATGGAGGAGGAAACGAAATGAGAAGATTGGAAAATGAAAAAGAAGCGAAAGAAAATTGGGCAGTGGCCCTAATCCCTATTGGCTGAAAAAATACAAGCTCTCATGTTTTATTGATTTTTAGATATTTTTCTTTAAGGTTTTATGTTTTATACTCTTATTATTTACCTTAACAGATCAAAGATTTGAAATTTTCACAATGTGAACTAAATCCACAAACTTTACTGCAATTAGATTCTATGTCAACTTAATACAATACATCATCTAGTAGTCTAAATTATCAATTAAAAATTCTTCATACCGAGTGTATCAACAACTATTTAAAATATTTGTATCTGAACTTGGTTAGCCAACAATGGAAGTTATAAGTAAATTAAAAAAAAAAAATACTATATTGCATCTTTATTGAATTTATGAAGTCTAGTCTATTTAAAATATTTCCAAATTTTGTTTAACTAAAATTATGTATTTTATTTAAATATAAATGTTTTATATTATAGAACTTGTTTGACTAATCTAATTCATATATGCGAATAACATACACGCATATGTGATATAATAGTACATGAATGGTTTAATGTGCATGTATATAAATGATAGGATTTATTGCAATGGACATATTTGTTAAATTTATCTATATTATATGTTAGCGAGCACACACATGCACACATACATATATATAATACTATAATACTTATGAATACACACACACACACACACACACACATATATATATATATATATATATATATATATATATATATATATATATATATGAATGTGTATACACACACATATAAGTACGAGAATAAAACATTTTGTGATACGTAATTTAACACAAATTTACCTATATAGATATAGTAGTATACATATACCTATGTGTGCATACACATGTAAATGTGAATATATATATATATATATGTGTGTGTGTGTGTGTGTGTGTGTGTGTGTGTGTGTGTGTTTATAATATCAAATATATGTTTTTTCCCAAAGCCAGCGAGATTGACTGAACACTTTTCAGAATTATTGATATGCCAAAAGAGAAATAAGAGTACAACATAGGATTATAAAGAACATGCTCTCCATAACAAATAAATCAAAAAGGGAAAAAGCGTTGAAAGGCATATAAATAAGCAGCAACTGGAACAAAGAAAGAAACAAAGAAAACAGGCTAACAAGAGCTGCCACAAGCCAAAACAATTGAAGGCAACAACATTGCAGGGATTAAACTCAAAAGACGAGCTAGATAATCCAAGTTCAATTTAATGGAGTAAAAGATGAGACAATTGATTTTCATATTTTGATTGTCTTTGAAAAAGAATCAAATTCCTCTTTGACCATACTACCTTCACAAAAAGTTTCCGTACTAGCAGTAGAGCATAAGTAACCATGTCTTTCCACCTGGTTACCTTATATATCAGTGACCATTCTATAGCACTATCTCTATTCATGTTATCCTACCAATATTGTCCATTGTTTTGCACCATTCGAAATGTACATATTTGCAGCAGAAATAGATGTGGATAGAGTCCACATCCTTTTTATTACAAATAAACACAAACATGATCAACATTAGTTCCTCTTTGAGTTAGTTTCTTCTTTGTTTTTAGCTTATTCATTTGAATTTTCAAACAACAAGTTCTGTTTTGCACTGATATGGTGCAACCATGTTGAGATTTTTGATACGAAAATCACAATTGTGGGCAACAAATTATCTATGTAGATCCATTTTTGTGTGGGGAGATTTGTTGCTATTTTTGTGGGATATTTGAAAGTGAAGGCAAGGATTATTCAGTGCTTACCTAATATTTTTTTGACATATATGAAGATAATTTGGGTGTCAAGAAAATTTGGGTATAAAGAAATTCATTCTATAAAAGGCCTAGTTAACATTTTCATTAGGTGTGGAAAATTTGACGGTTATTAATAGAATCATTAGGGTTGGTTCCAATGTTCTTCATTGTCTTTCTCCTCAAATTGTTTTAGACATTAGATATTCTCTGCCTATTTCTCAATAAGGTTATTGGTTCAAGTTGTGCTTGTTTGTAACGATAGTTGAGATCGATTGTAAACAATATTTTGGTGAATCTATAAAGAGGGTGGTTGGGTGGAATATCATGTTTTCATATTTTCGATATTGTTTGTGTTTTTTTCCAATCACATTCATCTCCAAGTAATTGGGTGAATAAGATACTGGATCCTTCCGCAAAAGGCACAGTTTTCCAACAGTAGGTATCAGAGCTCAGATCATCGCATAGCTTGGAGTGTTTGTTGAATTGAAGATTGTAGATATCGAAGATGACAACAATTTCGAAGATAGCTATTTTGAGTAGGGGATTAGGGTATATGGAAGCTAAAGATGGAGGACGTTCTATATCTCAATGATTTGCATGATCCCATTGATGTAGATGGGGAGAAGCCCTCGAATATGGATAAGGGAAAGTGGAAGAAAATGGACAAAAAGGTGACAACATTTTTGAAGATGACAACATTTTCGAAGATGGCTATTTTGAGTAGGAAGAATTGGGGTATATGGAAGCCAAAGATGGAGGACGTTCTATATCTCAATGATTTGCATGATCCCATTGATGTAGATGGGGAGAAGCCCTCGAATCTAGATGAGGGAAAGTGGAAGAAAATGGACAAAAAGGTGATTGCGCTGAATCGCCAATATTTGGATGATTCAGTGTTCCACCATATGGCTAGTTGTGAATCCGTGAAGGCGTTGTGGGACAAATTAGTATCGCTATATGAGTAAGAGTGCTACAAGTAAGGCTTTTCTAGTACGAAAGACGGTACTGCCGGGGTTGGATGAGGAAAGGTCGGTTATAGAGCATTTGAACGAGTTTTAGGATGTCATCAATCAATTGGAAAACATAAAGGTCAATTTTGATGATGAGTTAAAGGCTTTTTGTTGATGAGTTCTCTTCCGGAAAGATGGGAGACTTTGGTTGATTCATTGAGTAATTCCAATGCTAATGGAACTATCTCTTTAGAAATGGTTCGAAGCAGTCTTTTGAATGAGGAGCCAAGGAGAAAAGGGTCGGAGTTGAAATCAGTTAAAAGTGAGGCGATGGTAGCAAGGGACTCAAATGATGCATTTTGGAATACAAAGGGAGCCAAAGGTAAAGGTATTGCACCACTTGTTTCCATTGCAAGAAGGAAGGTCACAAGCGCATTGGTTGTTATTCATATGTACGAGATATGAAAAAGAAAAAGGCACAAGGTGATAATAATAGCGACGAGGCACACGCAAGCTTTACTGAAGGCGATTCTTCATGGGATGTCCTATTTAGTCTTGTGGACCCTTGGAAGATGGATTTAGGAGTCAGTTTCCACATATGTCGAGATATGAATTTTTTTTCTTCATATCAGAAGAGTGTTGGCATGATAAAGATGACCAATAGAGTAGAGCTACCAATTTGTGGAGTTGGAGCTGTTAGGTTTCGGATGCATGATGGAGTGGTGAGAGAAGTGGTCGGTGTGAGGCACAGACACACTTGTTCGCATAACCTCATATCTCCTGGTTAGTTAGATCGCCGCAGTTGCACTTATGAGACTCGAGGTGGAGTTTTGAGAGTGAAAAAGGGTGGTCGTGTGATGATGCGGGGAGTTTTGGAGGAGGGAAACCTATATAGTTTGGTCAGTTCGGTGGTCGACCGTGGAAGGCGGGTGACGGTTGAAGAACCTAGTCTGCAACAAGGTGGAGAGGTTAATATGGTCATTGCAGAAGGTCTTAAGTTGGAAGATCATGGTATCGACAAGGGTCTAGATGTTGATGATTCTTGAGGGATTCCGGAGATGAAGAGATCGTGCATGTCAAGCGGAAGACGGATGTCGAGTTGTGAAATCCACAAAAATGAGATGGAGGTCTTTGTGGTATTACAAATGCTTTTGAAGATTGTTAATGGCATGGTGCACGGATGAGGGAGGTACACCATTAGTAGGCAATGGTGGAGGTTTGTAATGATGTTAACTGAGAAAATTAGGTTGAAAGTGAGAGCTAAGTTGGCTGGTGTTGAGTGGAGAAAATGTTGTGATTCGATATCAAGGAGGAGTGTTGAGACTTGTGATATGCAAATCACAATTGTTGGCAACAAATTATCTACGTTGATTCATTTTTTGTGTGGAGAGATTCGTTGCTATATTTGTGGGATATCTGAAAGTGAAGGCAAGAATTATTTGGTGCTTATCCAATACATTTTTGACATATATGAAGATAACTTGGGTGTTAAGAAAACTTGGGTATGAAAAATTCTATCTATAAAAGGCCCAGTTAACTTCTTTATTAGGTGTGGAAAATTTGACATTATTAAATAGAATCATTAAGGTTGGTGCCATTGTTCTTCATTATCTTTCTCCTCAAATTGTTTTATCCACTAGATATTCTCTACCTATTTCTCAATGAGGTTATTGGTTTAAGTTGTGCTTGTTTGTAACAATAGTTGTGATCGGCTGTAAACAATATTTTGGTGAATCAATGAAGAGAGTGGTTGAGTGGAATATTGTGTGTTTATATTTCCGATATTGTTTGGGTTGTTGTTTGTTTTTTCAATCACATTCATCTCCAAGTAATTGGGTGAATAAGATTCTAGACGCTTCCGCAGAAGACGCAACTTTCCCAACAAACCAAACTCTTTTACTTCTGTTAAATTCGAAGAGGTCAACAAAGTTTGAGATAGTGTTGTAAACAACATTAATCTTAAAACTCAACATTTTTACATGTCCACTTAACCGTATCCTCTGAAACTAGTTTAATATTTTTTTCCTTGGAAGCAAGTCCATACCTGCCTTACCATGGTTTTGTTGGTATAAGGTAGAACAACACGATCATCATAATTGTACTCAAAAGTCTCAATATTTCTATTTATGTCCATTTGATATCTATGCTGTGGATTGATGTGGTTACTGAAAATGACGTCAGGGACCAACCGTGGATCATGCCAATAGCTAACCTCACCACCATAAGCTACTTCATAAGAGATTAAAGGCATCATTTTATTATGCATGTTAAGTAAGCTTCTCCATGCCTAAATATTGTTCTGGTGTGCTTAGTTTTCCAAAAACTTCTCCCCATAAGGTTGAGCTTCATGGTCCATTTCACCCGCAATCTTTTCTTCTTAGTCAGCAGGTTATGCATTTGCTTAGCGAAGGTATCATAATTCCAAGGTTTGCATGTCTTTAATTCCTAATCCCCCTTTTCACAGGGGCACTTCAAGTTTGGCAAAGCTGGATGACACCATTTTGGTAGAGTGAGTAGAACCATTCTAAAAGAAATGTAACATAACTCTATGAATCATTTTAGTAAGTTTAACAGGGATGATGAGCATTCTCGACTAATAGACAATCATGGAAGTTATTAGCGACTTGATTATGATTAGCCTACATGCTTGACTAAGCATCCTATTTGACCAAGAGCTGAGCCTAGTTATGATTCTTTTTCATAGAGAGGTGCATATTGGCGGTTAGTAATTCTAGTAGTGGCAAGGAAGTCTCATGACAAGGTTGCAAGGAGGTATCTAACAGGATATGATTATAAGTAGCTTTAGAATTGCATACCGCTAGAATGTTAGATTCTTGCAAGTTAATTCTCAAAACGGTAATTCTTAAAAAGAGCTCCAAACCATCAAAAATGGCGCATGTGGATGTCATATCTAGTTTTGTGGAAATAATCATGTCATCAGCAAACACGAGGGAAGTATTTAGAGGTTCTTACATTTAGGATAGAGTTTGAACTTCGAGCTGCTCTAAAGTTTATTGAAAATTTGGTTAAGGACCTCTATAACAATGATGAAGATGTAGCTAGACATAATGTCTCCTTGACATATGTACAAAATATTTATGAAATATTTCCAGGTTGAAAATGGATATATATATATATATATGTATATCTAACAAAAAAATTAATTTGGTCATTTAATATTATTTATTTATATGTTAAACAAATTTTTTGACCATATTTATTTAATACAAAATAACTACATGATAAAAAATCAAAATTTGAAATTTAAGAAATGATGTGGATCATGAAATATGAGTTATAGTTTATTTTTGAAGAATTCTAGATTTAAAATATTATTTATTAAAATTTTAAATATTTTAACCGAAATTAGTTGAACTACTAAAAATATTGAAAACTAATAACAAATTCTGAATTTTTTGTAAGTTTCTACGTATACGTAAAAAATCCAAAAACAAATCCAATTTTTATGAATTAATTATTTTAGATACCATAAACAATTTGAATAATCAATATCCCTCAATTATATATATGCACATATTACAATTTTGGAATTTCATAGTTCATATTATGTATAAGTAGATATTAGAAATTTTCTAAATTATATCTATAATGCATATTCATATAAATATTTTAGGATCGGAAAATACACTTACATACATTACATATACATACATACATATAATAAACGATGACAAAATTTGATTTGTACAACAAATTAAAATTGTTTAAGCATAAATTACAAAGCATAGTTACAAGATTAAACACATAACCAAGAAAACCAATCAGATTTTAACCAATTATGCACTATTATAAAAAGGAAGAAATCAGTAAAAAATTGGTTACTCTAAATCATATTATAAAGGAAACAAGAAGGTGAAAGGTCTAATCAGTCTCAAAGAGGAAGAGGTGGTAGTTGGAACACAAGCAACAATGTTATATGTCATATTTGTGAAAAGTTTGGGCACATAGCAAGTAAGTGTTATTTAGATTCAATTCAGGTTTCACTCCAGGTCACTAAGGCCAAATTATTTAGAAAAACTCAAATATGAATAATTGAATCAACTATCAAGAGATTAGGGAGAGATGCTTCCTAAGATCAATGCCATAAATCGTGAAGAGTGGTATCTGAATACTGGTGCAACTAATCACCTTACTAACAACATTTGAAATTTGAACCTTGGTAATAAAAATTACTCTGGTATGCATTCAATTCATATAGGGAACGATAAAGCCATAAGTATCACAATGTTGATAACGACATCATACAAGGTAAAAAAAACTTATTGAAAGTACCAAGAATCAGAAAAAAAAATTGGTAAGTGTTTAACAATTTGGTAATGACAACAATGTATGCTTTGAGTCCCACCCTAATTTTGTTTCTAGTGGGAGACTTACTAAGTACAGGTATGTTATTACAGAGTAGGATGCATAAATGATTTTTCAAATTTAGTACTGCAAGTTCAAGAAATTCAACTTTTGTGAATGGTCAAATAATGTAGAGTGTAATATGAGCACAAATAAAAGTGTATTTGATCCCTGGCATTATAAACTAGAACATCTTATGGCTAATATTGCAGAACGAGATTTAAAAGATAATAAAATTTCCTTAAATTATGACTTACTCCATATATATGCACTTATTGTCAACTTGGTAAGGTTATAAATTACCTTTATCCGATTTAGTTACTGCTTATAATAAACCTCTTGAGCTTATAGCTACAAAATTTTGAGGACCAGCTTCAATATGCTCAAACTATGGATAATGTATTATATTTCCTTCATGGATTCTTTTTCCAGATATACCTAGATTTATACTCTCAAAGCAATATCATAAATATATAAAGTGGAAACTAAGTTTGTCACTTCAATAAAAAAGCAATTTAATAGAAATATGAATGTAATTCAATATGGTGGAGGTACTAAATTTGTATCTTTAGGAGATAACTTTCAAGAGAAAGGGGTAATACATAGAACTACTTGTTCATACACTTCAGAATTGAATGGTTTAATTGAGAGAAAACACATACATATTATAAAAACTAGTTTAACATTACTAGCTCAAGCATCATTACCTATAAAATTCTAGCCTGAAGCATTTACTACTTCTGTGTATTTAATTAATAAACTATCAACTGAAGTTTTAAATCATAAAAGTCCTAAAAGAGTGCTTTATAATGTTAGATCAGACTACATCAATCTAAAAACTTTTGGATGTTCGTATTTTCCACATATTAGATCATACAATGGGCATAAACTTAATTTCAGATCAACGTGGTATACCTTTTTAGGTACACTGATGATAAGAAAGGATATAAATGACTTAGTGATAATGGTAGAATATATATGTCAAGACATATAGTGTTTAATGAAAATATTTTCCCTTTGTAAATAAGAACTCGAAACCATACAAAAGATACATAATATTAGGGTTTCACTCACTTAAATACCACTTTATCCAAATCCGAACACCAAAGTAATGGGGGACACAAAATGCATTAGAAGTACAACATACTGTATTCAGTAGTAGATTAAGTCATAGTTCATCTGACATCCCTGATCACACATGTCATATATTCAAGAGATATGGCAGTTTAGATGAGAATAAAGTATATGATGAAGAGGAATCACCATGTACTTAATCCTGCAAATAGAGCTGCTACTTGAACAACTAATGTTCCAACATCACATGACTACCAGAGGTCAAAGTGTGATCTTCAAACCAAAAATTTACAATTTACAATTTACAATACTCAATTGTGCTATGCAGAACCAACCATATATTAAGAAGTTCATAATGTCATTGGCTAAACAAGCTATAGATTCAAAATTAAAAGCACTCTCATAAAACAAGACATGGAGTTTAGTACACTTGCCTAAAATAAAATTGCAATTGGAAGCAGGCTGGCTTACAAAATTAAAAGTAATACAAATGGGACCATATCAAAGTGCAAAGCCATAGTTTTTGCAAAAGGCTTACTTCAAGGGTTTGGTTTTGATTTAAATGAGACTTTCTCCCCAGTTGTCAAGCCCACTAGCATAAGATTTGTACCAGTAGTTGCATTATACAATCAATGGAAAAATACACAATTAGGTGGACAATTAATCAATTAGATGTTAATAATAATGCTTTCTTAAATGAAGAGCTTCTTGAGGAAATTATACGGAGAAACAAAAGGGGTATATTTCCTGTAATAACCCGCAAATTCTGAGCCAGTTTAAAATTTTTATTTTGGCAATTTTAGCGAATTTTGATTATTTAAAATGAATTATTTTAAATAATATCGACGAGAAATTTATTTTTAATATAATTAGAACGTATATATTATATACGTCGTCGTTAGAATATATAATAATTATATATAATTATAAAAGGAATTGAAAATGGCGCGGTAGTTCGAAAATTCGATTTCTAATTTCAAATGAATATACAGAATTCAATATAAGTCAGAATTGAACGAAACAAGAAATATTTGAATCTGTATAACTATATCTTTGTAACGAAGTTAACAAACTGAGATTTCATCTTAGAAATGATAAGATATGTCCAGTTTAAAATTAGAAATAGTCGCTGTGGAATTTATATATATTTTTATATATATAAGGCCCTTAAAAATAGCAATTTTGCAAACGACCTCGGATTTCGACGAAACCAGTTTTGTTGGGTCCGTGATGTTAAATTATTGCTAGATTCCAAATTTCATAATTTTTCGAATCAATATGTGAGCGTGGCAAAGGAAAACGCGTTTGACCGGTTTCAGTTGATTTTAGTCGACTGGAAATTGGCCATTTTTCAAACGGTCTCAGAATTCGACGAAACTAGTTTTGTTAGGACCGTATCGTCAATACGAAGCTAGAAAATATTTTTCTGGAATTTTTCTAGTTAGTATGTGACCCCGGTAATTTGAAATGTACGTTTAAAATTCAATATAGTGATTTAAATGTGAATTCAAAGGAAACTGATCGAAACGATCAAATCAGCATGCGATACATATCCCATTGTGTTCGGAATAGGGGTAGAACGCTATGGACGACAGGCGGTAGACCTCGTTTCGAGGTCGTATGTAAAAGTCAACCTTTTTTTTTTCGAATTAAAATATTAAAAAAATAGCACTACCTCTCTCCTCCCCTTATTTTCCTCTGGCCCCCCCCTTCGAATACATTTCAGAAAAAAAAAAAAACCCAAATCGCTCAGGCGATTAACGCCGCATCGCCGCCGCCCCACCCTCCAGGAACCGCCGCGCCTCCGCCCAGTCCTCCCACTCCTGCTCCTCCGTCCTTCTCCTTCCCGCTTAGAACCCCGCGCCAGAAGAACCCCCCCCCCCCAAGTTCGAGCGCAATGTCCCAGACCCCCCCCCCCACATCCATCGAAGCCCTAGCGCCGCCCTCCCTGGAAGCCATCGCCTACCCCTCCGCCTCCCTGCCCAACCCCGCAACCCCCTAGTCTTCACCGACGAACGCTGCTCCTCTTTTCTAAAACAAGTAAGTATTTTACTTTATTTTTATTTTCTGAATTTTAATTAGGTTAAATACAGAATTTTAATTAGATTTAATACTGTTTTTATTTTTAAAGATTAAATACTGTTTTTACTTTAACAGTTTAAAAACTGATTTTTGAAAAGTTTAAAAACTGATTTGAAAATGATTTAAATACTGATTTTATTTTAATTAGTAAAAACTGATTTTTAGGTGATATAAGAACTGATTTTTATGTGGTAGGAAAATTAAAAATGTGATTTTTAATTAGAGGAAAATACGATTTTTATTTATAAAGAGGAACGATTTTTACCGTGTATAAAGATTGGATTTTTATCGTATAGGAAAGATTAAATTTTTGATATAGAAAAAGATTATACTTTTGAAATAGAAAGGATTATATTTTTGAAGTTAAAGATTAGATCTTTATATATATATAAAAACGTGGAGTGTAAAAATATGATTTTTATATCATAGGGATAATAAAAATATAAATTTTATATTATAAAAAGGTTAAAAATATAATTTTTATAATATAGAAAAGTTAAAAATATAATTTTTATACTAGTGGCATATTAAAAATATGATTTTAATAAGGAAAAGTTACGATTTTTATATATTGAACTTTGAAATAAAAATTCGATTTTTATATATTGAACTTTGAAATAAAAATTCGATTTTTATATATTGAATAGCGAAGTAAAAATTCGATTTTTATATATTGAACTTTGAAATAAAAATTCGATTTTTATATATTGAATAGCGAAGTAAAAATTCGATTTTTACATATGTAGTGAAAGCAGACAACGAAGGTGACAAAAGGCGGGAACGACGAAGATCTCTACAACAGAAGTGCCGTGGAGCTAGGATAGCTATAGGTGAGAATTTCTCACCTTTCAATTTCATTTTCTAGTTATATATATATACTAGGATGCAGACGGTGCTTAGTAGCACCCGACACAATCGTCCACAGACCATGGACTTGTTTGATTGGTTGTGTAGTTGGTTAGATTATTTGATTTGGATTTGATTGTTTTGGTGAAATTGAAATTGATATGATTGATGTGTGAATGGCGTGGGCCTTCACTAGACCGGGGATAAGGCTATGCCTTGTCCCGTTTCTAGTATCGTGCCGTTATGCCGCCGAAATTTTCTAAAATATGTTAGAAAAATAAAAATATCATTTTTATTGTGTAAGTGAACTGAATACAAATTCAAGTGTTGAAATAAATATTTTTGACGTTAAAAATATAATTTTTAACGTGAAAGTGAATAAATAAATATTTATAAACAAATCGGCCGATTTGTTTATTTACACTGATTTGACGGATATTGATTGGGTTGATAAATTTTACACATCGCCCAACTGCACAAACAAAAATGTGTGTTTGTTGATTTGAAACCCCACACGGGTGTTGGGATGAAATATGAATTTCACTCATCCTGATTGATTAAATATGTCGATCGATTGATTGACAGGCTGTTATAAGCGTTGAATATCTATATTTAATGCTTATACAGTGTAGTGCACTTTGGTTGATGGTTGATTATTTTTCAATGCTATTATATACATGTGTTGTATGGAAATCCATATAATTAATTTTATATGGTAATTGATTGGGCCTCATTCCAATTTGAAAAATAAAGAAAATTTGAAAATAGAAATTTATGAAGCCGTGTTGATTAGATTGACGCCATTTTGACGTGAACGATATTTATATCAACTTTATTCATTTTAAAAATGAATATTGAAAAGTGAAAAGGAAATCGACGATTTCGAAATGAATTGAATTGAAAACGTTTTCGAAATGAAATGAATTGAAAACGATTTCGAAATAAATTGAATTGAAAACGATTTCGAAATGAATTGAAAACGAATTCAAATTGAATTGAAAGCGAATTGAAATGAATTCAAATTGAATTGAAATTTGAATTGAATAGAAATGAATTTTGAAACGAATTTATAAAGAAGAATTCAATTTCGATTTGAATTGAAATGGAAGTTGAAATTGCTTTTGAAACGAATTTAAAACTATTTATAAAATTCGTTTTAAATGGAAATCGACGATATATATATTATATATATTATATATATAATATAATGGCCTGAATAGAACGCGCCGCGCCGCGGCAGTTCGTGAATTTCGACCATTTATTTCAAACGGACATTACGGGAGATCCGACCGTCGGATTCTCCTAAAACCAGAACCGTTGGGTTCGTATCGAAAAGAGCTTTCTAACGAATGTTAGAAATTTGAAATCTAACGGTTGGATTTGGAGATACGTCCAAATCAAATTTGAAAAAGGTCGCTGTAAGTGCAGTTCGATGGCCGTTGTTGGAAATCGACTGTACGGGCCTTGATAAAATTATTAAAAATAGTAATAATTTGTGTAAAACCATAAGAAATGATTTGAGAAGAATTGGGATGAAAAACTCCATATTTGAAAAGATAAAAATAGATTTTTATCGAAATGAACTAGTTTTGAACTAGAATTATAATTCTATTTATTTTTAAATAAATAAATTGAATTTGAAAAGGGTTTTGAAAATAACCAAAATTTCCAATGATTGCATTGGAGTGGATTTGAATCGAAATTGTCTTCGGAATATTTCGATGTTGGAATTCGTGATTATACATATGTTGTTATGGAAATTTGAAAGATATATATTTATATCGTTATTTCCAATACGACATTTGTTAGTCGTAGAATTCGATATTGAATATAAGCCGATATATTTTCTATTCAGAGCCTTGTATTGAATATCGAATGTGATTTGGGTTTGTCGTGAATGGTGTCTTCACTAACACTGTTCTTGAACCCAGTTGAGAAAAGATTAAATCTTTTTATTTAGATTTAATGAAGTGTACCAATTAAACGATATTTAATTGGAATTGAATTGGTATTGATTTTTGGGTTTATCGTGAACAGTGTTTTAAACAACACTCGTTCTTTAACCCGATAATTAATGAATGTGACTTTGGGTTTATCGTGAACCGTGTTTTAAATGACACTGATTCTTTAACCCAGTTAAAGATTAAAACTAAGTGGAGTTTTAATGAATCTTTAATTAGATTGAGATGATCGAAAATGGAGTATCACCAGTTTTGCTCCAGGCGATGGTTAAATATTTAATTAGATTTGAACGTGAAATGGTAATTGAATTTACCGATAACACTGTGGTGTTAGATATGAAGTATTATCAGTTTTACTTCATGGGATGAATAGGTTGGGATTGAGAAATAAAATAAATGATTACTTCGGTGTGGTTCGCTAATCCCGACTAGTTTGAATTGACATTCAAAGGAGATTAAAGAATAAATTTAAAGAATTTATCTTGGATAAAATTAATGGGAACTTTTCCCAAAGTATGGGAATATTTGAATAAAAGAATATTCTGAAGTGGAATGAGGCGTATGTTGTGTTTGTGTAACACTTTTATAATATATACGCGAGTTATTCAGAAAGACCGGGTTTATCCCATTCTGAATAACTGATTCGACGTGGTGTCGAAGATGAAGACGGTGGTCGAAGACCGGAAGTCTTCACGTCGTTTGGGTAATTACTGATGATCTTGATTGGGCTGTACACCCAAGAAGATGGAAACAGTTAGTGATCGTCCAGACGTGCTTGGAGATCGATGGATATGCGGGGTACTAGGTGCCTCCGGTTTCGTTCAGACCCAGAACGGACTTGTAAATGGACTGTGTGTCTGACATTGGATTTTAGTCTGTGTGATTGATTTCTATTAAATATATATCTGTTTGGCGGCGGAGAATTTATTCTCTTGCTTAACGCCCTTCTCTGAGACGTACGAGCTCAGGGGTTATACATTGATGGATATCAAACGCATGGAGTGAATTGCCTGTGTGGCACGCCTAAGTGGCAATTGATCAAGGCTTCTGTTGAAAAGCAAAGTCTTGTGGTGATGATCAAAGCACGGCCTGTGTGGCATAGCTTTGTGTAACGTTTGATTCGCGAGTTTCACACCCGGTATGAACCAAAAACGGGAGACAGACCTCAGGGAGGACTTGCGTTTCTTTCTAGCTAGAAGTGGCGTCAGTGGTTTTACACGCCCTGACGAGTTTGACTTATGTGGTTGTTGCTGTTGCGAGGCGCCTCGGATTGATCGGTCGTTCTCGAACCGATGGAGTCATTTAGTTGGCTCATTTACGCCCCAAAGGGCGGGGAAACGTAGTGTTCAGGCATAATAATCCACATCGGTGGACCGGCCCTGACGATCTAAAGGGTTGATGCGTTCTGATCCTGTGGCTCGGGCTAGAGAGTCACGAATCGGTAGAGGACTATCTTTTGCCTCGGTTCATAGATGGAAACCCAATTTCCAAATACGTGACATTTGCGGTTTTAATTGTAGAACTAGTATGGCGACATGATATATGGTACCCATGCCGCCTATGATTGATACTTATGATTTGAAGTTGTTTTATACACTATGCACTTATAATAGTATCAAATGATTTGTTTTAACCGTATCAAGCATTCTTTGGCTGTTATAAGGGAAAACCCTATCCTCGGCTGCGTTGCATTGTGTGATAGGACATGGGTCTTATAACAGCTTCATCTTTCTTTATTTAGCATTGCGCGGTTTGTTTTATGCACTGGTATTCTTGGGAGGAAACCCGTTCCGTGTTATACGGCGTGGTCCCTTGATTTACCTTTGAAAATAAAGATTAAAAACTGTTTTAGTTCTCACACCAGTCCCATGACTGACCTGGAGTTTATTGTTTTAACCTAAACTCTGGGTGCCCTTATTTTGACACGGGCAGCTAGTAGTTTTGTTTTTGCAGATTTATATTCACAGGATCCTGGTTTACAGCTGGAATGATATCCGGAAAGCTTTGTATCCGTATATCTCTTCTAGTTGTGCATTGTATTATTTTCCGCTGCTATGTATTTAAATGTAATTTAAATCTCTGATATTTCTGTGTAATATTCATTTGTACTCTGTATATTCTTGTAATCTGATGCATTGTTTTAATTAACAATGAAATGTTCTTCTGTATGCGTTCTATTTTGTCATGTTCTCAAACGATAGGGCGTTTCGAACGGTCTGGGTCGGTTTAGCGACTGGTTCGGACCGAGCGAAATTCCTTCTTTTCACAGTTGGTATCAGAGCTTTGGTTTACAAAGTAGAGAATAAGACACATTAGAACCTTACGAAAGAATTCATCAGATATTGGATTAGTAATATCCAATTAGAATGACTCGTTAGAGATAGGATCAGTAGTATCCTAGAACGGGTGTGAAGAGTGTATTTTTCAAATGAAAACATTTTTGTTTTGAAAATTTAAATCAACTATTCGTATTTGATTATTTGTTTATATTGATTTTGGACAATTCAGTATATAAAGAATTTGCATATACGCCTTGCAAACGTATATTCAAAGTTTTAATATACTGGATAGATATGGAATCACATTCTAGTCGCCCGGAGATGGTACTGATGATTGTCATGACATCATCAGTATTTACGTTCGTGTTTCGAAGGTGTGATTTTCTATATATTTCCATTAGGCAGGTGTGAGAACCGAAACTTATATATAGCTACAATACATTGTTGTGAATTGGCATCAAAAACAAGATTTTCTGTATATGTATCGAAATTATGAATTTGAAACTCTAATTCACTAATTGATTGATGTTTGTGTTGTTTGTTTATTTGTTTGCTAATTTTTAGCCATTTAGCCTAATTGAATCACATATTGAATTATATTGAAAATTGGTTGCATTTGCTTGCATACATGTACTTACTTTGAACAGGTCATAGCAAGGAGGCTAGAGCAGAGAATAAAATTTGTTTGCCCGACAAATAGGTACATGTTTACTACATAATTTACTGTTTGTTTGGGTGATGATGATTTTATGAGCCTATTGGCTAGCCGCTTGGCTTTTTCTTTTTCTTTTTGAGATCTGAAGGACCGGGGAAGCTATTTGAAATTCCCCGATGCTCCCGGTGCAGGGGAGGTTATGGCGAAATTTTTCGAAAATTTAGGGTGTTAGCCAAATTTTTGAAAATTTGAAAATTCTCAGAAACTGAAAAGTTGGAGAATGGAAGCCAGATCGAGCGTAGAATTGATTGATCAAACCACTTTCGACTTTGTTCCTTTTCGGGGACGAAAAGTTTTAAGTGGGGGAGATTGTAATAACCCGCAAATTCTGAGCCAGTTTAAAATTTTTATTTTGGCAATTTTAGCGAATTTTGATTATTTAAAATGAATTATTTTAAATAATATCGACGAGAAATTTATTTTTAATATAATTAGAATGTATATATTATATACGTCGTCGTTAGAATATATAATAATTATATATAATTATAAAAGGAATTGAAAATGGCGCGGTAGTTCGAAAATTCGATTTCTAATTTCAAATGAATATACAGAATTCAATATAAGTCAGAATTGAACGAAACAAGAAATATTTGAATCTGTATAACTATATCTTTGTAACGAAGTTAACAAACTGAGATTTCATCTTAGAAATGATAAGATATGTCCAGTTTAAAATTAGAAATAGTCGCTGTGGAATTTATATATATTTTTATATATATAAGGCCCTTAAAAATAGCAATTTTGCAAACGACCTCGGATTTCGACGAAACCAGTTTTGTTGGGTCCGTGATGTTAAATTATTGCTAGATTCCAAATTTCATAATTTTTCGAATCAATATGTGAGCGTGGCAAAGGAAAACGCGTTTGACTGGTTTCAGTTGATTTTAGTCGACTGGAAATTGGCCATTTTTCAAACGGTCTCAGAATTCGACGAAACTAGTTTTGTTAGGACCGTATCGTCAATACGAAGCTAGAAAATATTTTTCTGGAATTTTTCTAGTTAGTATGTGACCCCGGTAATTTGAAATGTACGTTTAAAATTCAATATAGTGATTTAAATGTGAATTCAAAGGAAACTGATCGAAACGATCAAATCAGCATGCGATACATATCCCATTGTGTTCGGAATGGGGGTAGAACGCTATGGACGACAGGCGGTAGACCTCGTTTCGAGGTCGTATGTAAAAGTCAACCTTTTTTTTTCGAATTAAAATATTAAAAAAATAGCACTACCTCTCTCCTCCCCTTATTTTCCTCTGGCCCCCCCCTTCGAATACATTTCAGAAAAGAAAAAAAAAAACCCAAATCGCTCAGGCGATTAACGCTGCATCGCCGCCGCCCCACCCTCCAGGAACCGCCGCGCCTCCGCCCAGACCTCCCACTCCTGCTCCTCCGTCCTTCTCCTTCCCGCTTAGAACCCCGCGCCAGAAGAACCCCCCCAAGTTCGAGCGCAATGTCCCAGACCCCCCCATCCATCGAAGCCCTAGCGCCGCCCTCCCTGGAAGCCATCGCCTACCCCTCCGCCTCCCTGCCCAACCCCGCAACCCCCTAGTCTTCACCGACGAACGCTGCTCCTCTTTTCTAAAACAAGTAAGTATTTTACTTTATTTTTATTTTCTGAATTTTAATTAGGTTAAATACAGAATTTTAATTAGATTTAATACTGTTTTTATTTTTAAAGATTAAATACTGTTTTTACTTTAACAGTTTAAAAACTGATTTTTGAAAAGTTTAAAAACTGATTTGAAAATGATTTAAATACTGATTTTATTTTAATTAGTAAAAACTGATTTTTAGGTGATATAAGAACTGATTTTTATGTGGTAGGAAAATTAAAAATGTGATTTTTAATTAGAGGAAAATACGATTTTTATTTATAAAGAGGAACGATTTTTACCGTGTATAAAGATTGGATTTTTATCGTATAGGAAAGATTAAATTTTTGATATAGAAAAAGATTATACTTTTGAAATAGAAAGGATTATATTTTTGAAGTTAAAGATTAGATCTTTATATATATATAAAAACGTGGAGTGTAAAAATATGATTTTTATATCATAGGGATAATAAAAATATAAATTTTATATTATAAAAAGGTTAAAAATATAATTTTTATAATATAGAAAAGTTAAAAATATAATTTTTATACTAGTGGCATATTAAAAATATGATTTTAATAAGGAAAAGTTACGATTTTTATATATTGAACTTTGAAATAAAAATTCGATTTTTATATATTGAACTTTGAAATAAAAATTCGATTTTTATATATTGAATAGCGAAGTAAAAATTCGATTTTTATATATTGAACTTTGAAATAAAAATTCGATTTTTATATATTGAATAGCGAAGTAAAAATTCGATTTTTACATATGTAGTGAAAGCAGACAACGAAGGTGACAAAAGGCGGGAACGACGAAGATCTCTACAACAGAAGTGCCGTGGAGCTAGGATAGCTATAGGTGAGAATTTCTCACCTTTCAATTTCATTTTCTAGTTATATATATATACTAGGATGCAGACGGTGCTTAGTAGCACCCGACACAATCGTCCACAGACCATGGACTTGTTTGATTGGTTGTGTAGTTGGTTAGATTATTTGATTTGGATTTGATTGTTTTGGTGAAATTGAAATTGATATGATTGATGTGTGAATGGCGTGGGCCTTCACTAGACCGGGGATAAGGCTAGGCCTTGTCCCGTTTCTAGTATCGTGCCGTTATGCCGCCGAAATTTTCTAAAATATGTTAGAAAAATAAAAATATCATTTTTATTGTGTAAGTGAACTGAATACAAATTCAAGTGTTGAAATAAATATTTTTGACGTTAAAAATATAATTTTTGACGTGAAAGTGAATAAATAAATATTTATAAACAAATCGGCCGATTTGTTTATTTACACTGATTTGACGGATATTGATTGGGTTGATAAATTTTACACATCGCCCAGCTGCACAAACAAAAATGTGTGTTTGTTGATTTGAAACCCCACACGGGTGTTGGGATGAAATATGAATTTCACTCATCCTGATTGATTAAATATGTCGATCGATTGATTGACAGGCTGTTATAAGCGTTGAATATCTATATTTAATGCTTATACAGTGTAGTGCACTTTGGTTGATGGTTGATTATTTTTCAATGCTATTATATACATGTGTTGTATGGAAATCCATATAATTAATTTTATATGGTAATTGATTGGGCCTCATTCCAATTTGAAAAATAAAGAAAATTTGAAAATAGAAATTTATGAAGCCGTGTTGATTAGTTTGACGCCATTTTGACGTGAACGATATTTATATCGACTTTATTCATTTTAAAAATGAATATTGAAAAGTGAAAAGGAAATCGACGATTTCGAAATGAATTGAATTGAAAACGTTTTCGAAATGAAATGAATTGAAAACGATTTCGAAATAAATTGAATTGAAAACGATTTCGAAATGAATTGAAAACGAATTCAAATTGAATTGAAAGCGAATTGAAATGAATTCAAATTGAATTGAAATTTGAATTGAATAGAAATGAATTTTGAAACGAATTTATAAAGAAGAATTCAATTTCGATTTGAATTGAAATGGAAGTTGAAATTGCTTTTGAAACGAATTTAAAACTATTTATAAAATTCGTTTTAAATGGAAATCGACGATATATATATTATATATATTATATATATAATATAATGGCCTGAATAGAACGCGCCGCGCCGCGGCAGTTCGTGAATTTCGACCATTTATTTCAAACGGACATTACGGGAGATCCGACCGTCGGATTCTCCTAAAACCGGAACCGTTGGGTTCGTATCGAAAAGATCTTTCTAACGAATGTTAGAAATTTGAAATCTAACGGTTGGATTTGGAGATACGTCCAAATCAAATTTGAAAAAGGTCGCTGTAAGTGCAGTTCGATGGCCGTTGTTGGAAATCGACTGTACGGGCCTTGATAAAATTATTAAAAATAGTAATAATTTGTGTAAAATCATAAGAAATGATTTGAGAAGAATTGGGATGAAAAACTCCATATTTGAAAAGATAAAAATAGATTTTTATCGAAATGAACTAGTTTTGAACTAGAATTATAATTCTATTTATTTTTAAATAAATAAATTGAATTTGAAAAGGGTTTTGAAAATAACCAAAATTTCCAATGATTGCATTGGAGTGGATTTGAATCGAAATTGTCTTCGGAATATTTCGATGTTGGAATTCGTGATTATACAGATGTTGTTATGGAAATTTGAAAGATATATATTTATATCGTTATTTCCAATACGACATTTGTTAGTCGTAGAATTCGATATTGAATATAAGCCGATATATTTTCTATTCAGAGCCTTGTATTGAATATCGAATGTGATTTGGGTTTGTCGTGAATGGTGTCTTCACTAACACTGTTCTTGAACCCAGTTGAGAAAAGATTAAATCTTTTTATTTAGATTTAATGAAGTGTACCAATTAAACGATATTTAATTGGAATTGAATTGGTATTGATTTTTGGGTTTATCGTGAACAGTGTTTTAAACAACACTCGTTCTTTAACCCGATAATTAATGAATGTGACTTTGGGTTTATCGTGAACCGTGTTTTAAATGACACTGATTCTTTAACCCAGTTAAAGATTAAAACTAAGTGGAGTTTTAATGAATCTTTAATTAGATTGAGATGATCGAAAATGGAGTATCACCAGTTTTGCTCCAGGCGATGGTTAAATCTTTAATTAGATTTGAACGTGAAATGGTAATTGAATTTACCGATAACACTGTGGTATTAGATATGAAGTATTATCAGTTTTACTTCATGGGATGAATAGGTTGGGATTGGGAAATAAAATAAATGATTACTTCGGTGTGGTTCGCTAATCCCGACTAGTTTGAATTGACATTCAAAGGAGATTAAAGAATAAATTTAAAGAATTTATCTTGGATAAAATTAATGGGAACTTTTCCCAAAGTATGGGAATATTTGAATAAAAGAATATTCTGAAGTGGAATGAGGCGTATGTTGTGTTTGTGTAACACTTTTATAATATATACGCGAGTTATTCAGAAAGACCGGGTTTATCCCATTCTGAATAACTGATTCGACGTGGTGTCGAAGATGAAGACGGTGGTCGAAGACCGGAAGTCTTCACGTCGTTTGGGTAATTACTGATGATCTTGATTGGGCTGTACACCCAAGAAGATGGAAACGGTTAGTGATCGTCCAGACGTGCTTGGAGATCGATGGATATGCGGGGTACTAGGTGCCTCCGGTTTCGTTCAGACCCAGAACGGACTTGTAAATGGACTGTGTGTCTGACATTGGATTTTAGTCTGTGTGATTGATTTCTATTAAATATATATCTGTTTGGCGGCGGAGAATTTATTCTCTTGCTTAACGCCCTTCTCTGAGACGTACGAGCTCAGGGGTTATACATTGATGGATATCAAACGCATGGAGTGAATTGCCTGTGTGGCACGCCTAAGTGGCAATTGATCAAGGCTTCTGTTGAAAAGCAAAGTCTTGTGGTGATGATCAAAGCACGGCCTGTGTGGCATAGCTTTGTGTAACGTTTGATTCGCGAGTTTCACACCCGGTATGAACCAAAAACGGGAGACGGACCTCAGGGAGGACTTGCGTTTCTTTCTAGCTAGAAGTGGCGTCAGTGGTTTTACACGCCCTGACGAGTTTGACTTATGTGGTTGTTGCTGTTGCGAGGCGCCTCGGATTGATCGGTCGTTCTCGAACCGATGGAGTCATTTAGTTGGCTCATTTACGCCCCAAAGGGCGGGGAAACGTAGTGTTCAGGCATAATAATCCACATCGGTGGACCGGCCCTGACGATCTAAAGGGTTGATGCGTTCTGATCCTGTGGCTCGGGCTAGAGAGTCACGAATCGGTAGAGGACTATCTTTTGCCTCGGTTCATAGATGGAAACCCAATTTCCAAATACGTGACATTTGCGGTTTTAATTGTAGAACTAGTATGGCGACATGATATATGGTACCCATGCTGCCTATGATTGATACTTATGATTTGAAGTTGTTTTATACACTATGCACTTATAATAGTATCAAATGATTTGTTTTAACCGTATCAAGCATTCTTTGGCTGTTATAAGGGAAAACCCTATCCTCGGCTGCGTTGCATTGTGTGATAGGACCTGGGTCTTATAACAGCTTCATCTTTCTTTATTTAGCATTGCGCGGTTTGTTTTATGCACTGGTATTCTTGGGAGGAAACCCGTTCCGTGTTATACGGCGTGGTCCCTTGATTTACCTTTGAAAATAAAGATTAAAAACTGTTTTAGTTCTCACACCAGTCCCATGACTGACCTGGAGTTTATTGTTTTAACCTAAACTCTGGGTGCCCTTATTTTGACACGGGCAGCTAGTAGTTTTGGTTTTGCAGATTTATATTCACAGGATCCTGGTTTACAGCTGGAATGATATCCGGAAAGCTTTGTATCCGTATATCTCTTCTAGTTGTGCATTGTATTATTTTCCGCTGCTATGTATTTAAATGTAATTTAAATCTCTGATATTTCTGTGTAATATTCATTTGTACTCTGTATATTCTTGTAATCTGATGCATTGTTTGTAACACCCCGAATTTTAGTTAATACTAAAATTCACTAATTACAGGATAAATAATCTCAGATGTGGGAATTGGGGGAAACGGGCTGTGTCATTGCGTTCGTCTCGGAAAAATACGCGAAATAGAGTCCGAGTTTGCGTAAAACGGGTACCGTATGAAAGAGATAAGGACGAACGAAGTTAGGCAGAAAAACCAGAAACAGGCCAGAAATGCACTGGCGCACTTGTGAAGTGCGCCAGAACAAAGATGCACTGGCGCACTTGTGAAGTGCGCCAGTACAAAGATACACTGGCGCACTTGTGAAGTGCGCCCGTGCCGAGCCAAGAAACCTGCACAGTTTCTAGAGAGTTCTGTGGTTGGGTGCACCAGTTTGGGGTTTGGGCTTGGTCTTAGGGCTGGTTTCTAGAGATTTCCTAAATCTAAGGGTCTTAATCTAATCTAGGGTTAATCTAAGGGCCTAAAACACTCACCTAATCCTATAAATAAGACCCCAACCCTACCCTAATTCATCCATAATTAAGTCTTGTAACTAAACTATGGCAAAATGAAATTTGAGCATGGCCTCCACTAGTTCATAAAGAAAGTTGCAAGCTAATCCCTCTCTAATCAATCTCTAATCATCATTATCTTCATAGTTTGCAACTAATTCTACTTCATAAGGTTGCTAATCTTAAGTTTGGTGAGTTTCTATCACTTTAACATCAATTGTTAAAGTAAGTAGATTAGGTGTAATGAGACTTATGGTCTTAAATGCGGATTAGTGAGTTTGAATCATGTATAATGATGTGTTACTCTATGTTGTTCTATGTTTATGCATATTTGATAAGATGGTTTATGCATGCTTAATAAGTTGATTTATGCATGTTTAACAAGTTGATTTATGCATGTTTAACAAGTTGGGTTATGCATGTTTAACAAGTGGGTTTATGCATGTTGAGTATGTACGTTTATGCAAGTTTAGTATGATATATGTTATGTTTACATGATGCTAAATATGCTAGTTGTGGACTATGTGATCATATACATGTTATGCAAGTTCATGAAGATATGCTATGCAAGTTACATGTATGTTAATATGCAAGATATGCTATGAAAGTTACATGTATGTTGATATGCAAGACATACTATGCAAGTTACATGTTTGTTAATATGCAAGTTCATGATGACACATTATGCAAGTTTAAGAGTTAATGTGCAAGTATATGGATGCTTATGCAAGTCATGTATATGTTTAAAAGCAAGATCTATGTGATATGCAAGTTATGCATGCTTATGCGAGTATATGAATGCTTATGCAAGACATGATATGCATAAAAGACATGATATGCAAGTTATGCATGTTTATGCAAGTGTGTGAATGCTTATGCAAGTATGTGGATGTTTATGCAAGTATGTGAATGCTTATGCAAGTATGTGGATGCTTATGCAAGTATGTGAATGCTTATGCAAGTTATGTGTATGCTTAAATGCATGATTAACATGTTATGCAAGTTATGAGAATGCCTATATGCAAGTTCAATATGCTATGCAAGATATAATATGCAAGCTCATATGCAACATGTTATGCAAATCATGGGTATGATAATATGCAAGTTCGGGGTTAAATGTAGTTGGGTTAATATATGCTCATATATGCAAGTTGACATCCTCTTAACCCATGACAAAGTTGTATGCTAAACCCATGATATTTGTGATGATCTTCCCCTTATTTATGTCATGGAATGAGAACGATTTACGTGGGGAACGATGGGGTTGATAAATATGTTAATAAAAATATGATTGGGTATGATTAAGCATACCATAAAAATAAATTACCATAAGTGGGAATTTACCTATTGAGTTAGGTCTACCCCATGGGAATTTACCTATTGAGTTAGGTCTACCCATGTTATGGAAAATTTGATATTAATTAGGGATAATTAATATGGGGGTGATTAATTAGGTTTAATTAATCAACTAAGACACGAGGTTGGACCCTTTTGTAGCGGAAGTCTGCCCGGAACCGACCGGCCATCCAGCGGCTACAAATGATTGGCCCAATGTGAGAGGTCTTAGTCATAAATTAAATACATGATTAAAGTAAAGACACGAGGTTAGGCCCTTTTGATGACAGAAGTCTGCCCGGAACCAACCGGCATATCCAGCAGTCATAAAAGACGGTCTAATGTGAGAGGTCTTTATGAGGTCATGATCTTAATTAATGAATTAAGAAACACTTAACCATATTAGCATGTAGTGGGACATGAGGGGTTAAGTGGGTGCCTTGGGGTGGCATGATGAGACTAATGGGTTGCCTTAGGTGGCAATCGAAAAATACGATTAGAATACTTAACCAAGGTGGAACATGTAATTAAACATGATAAAAGGGTTAAGTAAGTGCCATGGGTGGCAGGTGAGAATACGATTAGAATACTTAACCAAGGTGGAACATGTAATTAAACATGATTAAGGGGTTAAGTAAGTGCCATGGGTGGCATGTGGAAATCTAGTGGGTGCCCTAAGTGGCAATTGAAATATGATTAAAGGACTTAACCAAGATTTATAACATGTAGGGGGACATGGTTAAAGGGTTAAGTGGGATGCACTAGATAAAAATAGCAAGCTTAAGTAGTAGCTTGTGGGGGCCCATTTCAACCAATATCCCAAACGTATCTTTGTGGGCTCGACTCTGGTCGGGTGACGGGACACGCATATTGGACTTGACTATAAGCGGCCAAAACGGGTTAGCGGTGGCAACGCGGGATCAACGGGTTTCATATGCGTGTGTGGACCCGGGCTGGTTGGTAAGTCGTTGTTGCATCGTGTAGATATAAAGCCGTGCACAGTGATATTATATGGTAGCCACTTTGGGGAATGATACACCCCCTTTTGTGGGACCAGCACGGGTATCTACGGTAGGGAGCCGATCGCTTGGGGGTAGTGGGTACACCTAGTAAAAATAGGGGCAGACGGCACCTGTGTAGGGGTACAAGAAACTACCGGGTAAAAATTACTAAGTACACTTAGTGGGATCAACCTTTAAGTAGGAATTACTCTTGGTGGGTAGAACTGGTGTGGTGCAGTGTAGGAATTACCCTTGGGTGAATAAATCTGGGGTGGTGCAGTTAGCAATTATCCTTGGGTGGGTAGATGCGTCCTTACGGTTATCTTAGTTTATCCTAAGTCTACCAAGCTGCTTAGTGTAGCCATTCATCCCCAGATATTACCGTAGGTCAAGTTTATATCTTCTCTGGTTACCTTAATGATTGTATTGTTAAAGTTATAGGGCTCACTCAGACTTATGTCTGACCCCGTTGTTTTTATCTTTTTCCCAACCCTCAGGTCCTACGGTGGATCCTAGCGGTAGTAGAGCTTGATCGGATAGCTGTTCCAGTCTTTAGGAGCTTGGGTAGATGTAAAGCTCCAGTTATCCAGTTATCTTTTCTTTTGTTATGGCTATTGTATGAGAAAGTGGGATTATGTACTTCTTTATCTTGATGGATATTGTACTTGACTTTTATCATGGTTTTATGATGTAACCAGACATGTTTATTTCCGCTGTTATAAGATGATGTTTTAAAATTTCAAGTACTATTTATATCTGTCTTGTTGTAATTTTTCTGTTCTATATTCACTAAAATACTCCACCGATGCTATGGCATTCCCTTTGTGAGTGACCCTAGTGGGCGTGGGGTGTTACACGTGGTATCAGAGCAAAGGTTACCGGAACAGTTAAAATTTTTAGAAAACTATTTTTCTAAAACATTTTTGGAAAAGATATTTTCAAAAACATGTCTTTTAAGAGAAAAGTTTTTGAAAGAAAAGCATAATCCCCGATAGCCATATCTTTATCTCTCGAATTCTCCGTTTTGAATCTTTCCCTTTTTCGTCTCAGCATGGCTGAAGATCTTTTTCTTCCGGATAGTGTAGCGGTACCAGTATGGTATAGGAGGTTGTTAGAGGCTAGGGCCGCCGCTGCAGGTCCAGCAAATGTTCCTCCTCCACCCGTTGCACTCGTTTCTCCTCGCGCGGATACTTTTGCTATGACTTGTAGGAAGTTTAAGGCTATGGGAGGAAAACCTTTTGTGGGAGCTAGGGATTGGCTTAATGAGACGGAAGAATTGATGGAAATCTTGGAAGTAGAAGAGGGAAAGAAAGTCAGGTTGGCCGCTTGGTTAATGGAAGGAGAGGCCTCGTTCTGGTGGGAGGTCACTAATGGAGAACGCCCGATTGACTCTTGGGTGGATTTCAGGCATAGGTTTGAGGCAAAGTTTCTCTCAAAAGCAGAAGAAAATATGCATAAGGAAGAGAAGGGTCCCAATGCTAGTAAAGCACCCGAGAAGGAAGGAGATCAGAAGAGACCTCAACAGCAACAGCAAAACAAAGGTGGGAAAGGTAACGGTGGCAAGGGAAAGAAGAGGTGCTTTAATTGTGGGATACTAGGCCACCTAAACAAAGATTGTCGCAAGAAGACTAAGACTGGCTGCTTCCACTGTGGCGAAGCAGGGCATCTGATGAAAGACTGTCCAAAGAAGGAGCAAAGGACGGGGTCTACCTCAGGAGGACAGGTGCAAGCTCTTATGGCACCAAGTCAGGCTAGGGGGCAAGTACAGGCTCTCGCGATTCGGGAAAGAGGTAGAACTACTGCTATTGAAAGTCTAGTTTTTCTGATCGATCATCCTGTCCGTACTTTATTTAATTTTGACGCATTGAGTTCGTTTATCTCATCATTACTAGTAGAGTCACTGCACTGAGACACCAGTTGGTAGATGATCCCTTAGTTGTTTCAAACCCAATTGGGCTCCATGATGTGTTTGGGTTTGAAAGTTCCTATACTTAGCGTTGGGTTTAGATGTGATGCTTGTTGGGCTTCACGGGCTATGGGTTAGTGGGCATGGACTGGTTATCCAGTAGGGGTGCCGTTCTTGACTTTGAGGGGAGAGTTGTTAGGCTTATGGGCCGCTTGGGTGACACTCTTGAGATCTCTTGTAATCCCATAGAATCTGTTATGCTAAGTCTAGAATCGCTTGACACGTCGGTCGAGAGTTTGCAAATTATAGAGTGGTCCGGGAATACTCGGATGTGTTTGGAGGAGGTGAAGGGTTTACCTCCGGAGCAGGAAATTGACTTCCAAATATATCTGGTAGACAAAGCCAAACCAGTGTTTTGGCCAGTGTGCCACGTGGCTCCTCGTGAGAGGAGGGAACTCCACAAGTAAGTAGGCGATTTGCTTAAGAAGGGGTTCATAAGACGAAGTATATCGGAGTGGGGCGCTCCAGTAGTTTTTGGTTACGAAGGCGGATGGGTCCCTCAGACTTTGTGTAGGCTAAAGAGAACTTAATAAACTCACAAAGAAGAATAGATACCCATTGCCGAGGACAGATAATCTCTTTGATCAGTTAATGGGCGCCTCAGTATTTTCGCAGTTGGACTTAACCACGAGGTTTCGTCAGTTGGGAATGACCGAGGATAGTATAGAGAAGACTACCTTTAGGACTCCGAATGATTTTTTTTTATGAGTGGCTGGAGATGCCATCTGGTTTGACGAACGCCCCCGCATATGATGAGAAGGGTGTTCAGGGAGTACCTAAATAAGTTCGTGATGGTCTTTATGGATGACATTTTGGTCTTTTCTAGGAACGAAATAAGTTTTCATATGTGCTCAATAGGTTGAGCAGAGCCAGTATAGGATAAACGACGGTTTTGGAGCGAGACTGGCGAGAACATCCAGAATTGGTCAAGGGCTTAATTATTTAGCCATTTTTATTAGTATCATCTCACGTAGGTCGTCTGAATTCGAAGGAGGTATCCCTTGGGTGTTTGTCTGATATTGGTTTAGGCCTTTGGGGCTTGCATTTGGGGGATGCCGAATTCGACTAGGGTGATCTGCGTGGGAGACGGTTGTGATGATTTTGGATGATATCCTGGTGGAGAAGAGCATGCCCTACATCTTAGGGAAGTGTTGGAGACTCTTCGAGCGCATAGTCTTAGGACAGCAAAAGTGGATGGGATCCTTAGCATCCTATGAGTAAGGGTAACATGGTAGCAGACGCCTTAAGTAGAAAAAGGTTGTCCTTGAGTTCATTGTTCGATGAACGACGGAGCTTAGAGTTTATTTCTAAGTTTGACTTTAGACCTTCCGTTGACTTTGTACCCGGTTTGCTAGCCTCATTGGAGGTTAGACCTACTCTTTTGGGGCAGATTGGAAGAGCACAGAGGGACGATCCACAGTTGGTTGAGTTGGTAGAGAAGCTCATAAGGGGGAAAGTCGTCCAGCCATTTGAGTAGGAACACCCTAGACGATAGGGGTGTTTGCGTAGAGACGGTAGACTTTGTGTACCGCAAGACGAGGGTTTGAGGAAAGCTATTCTTGATGACGCACACCGTTCTAGGATAACCATTCATCCCGGTGGGAATGAGATGTACCAAGACATGAAGAGGGTTTTCTTCTGGGCCGGTATGAAGAAAGATGTGGCCGAGTATGTCGCTCGATGTTTGGTGTGCCAGCAAGTGAAGGCGGAGCAAAGGAAACCAGGTGGGTTGCTTCACCCATTGGAGGTTCCGCAATGGAAGTGGGATAGCGTCTCGATGGATTTTATTTACGGGTTACCCAGGTCGAGGAAGGGTAATACAGGAATTTGGGTGGGGGTAGATAGACTTACTGAGAGCACCCATTTCATACCTATGAAGAGCAAGAGGACTGCTTCATGGCTAGCTTCAGTATATCTTCGAGAGATAGTTCGATTACATGGGGTACCCTCTAGCATAGTGAGTGATCGAGATCCTATCTTCACTAGAGAGTTTTTTTTAAGAATTTGCAAGAGGCGGTAGGGACTCAGTTGTGTATGAGTACCGCATATCATCCTCAGACGGACAGCCAGACTGAGAGGGTGAATCATGTTTTAGAAGACCTTTTGAGGCTATGTATCTTGGATTTTGGAGGTACAGGGGAGGAGCATCTTCCATTGGCGGAGTTGCCCGACAGACTTAGTGATGTATTCTATGGGAGGAAGTGCCTACATGAGACCGCAGAGGTGGTAGAGCCGAGTTTGCTTAGAGAAGTGGAAGCAGAGCGTGATGCGACAATTCGACGAGCTCCTACTTGCATCCTTGGATCAGAGATTTGGAAGCTGAGAAGCAGAGAGGTTCAACTAGTCAAAGTACAAAGGGGAGATGAAGAGAGTGACGCTACCTGGGAGACGGAAGCGAAGATGCGTTCGAGGTACCCTTTTTCTTTCGGAGGGTGTATCCTTTTGCTTCTCCTTCATCACATATCTTGTGCTTATCTTATCCTTAGTATGTCCTCTCGTTAGTACTTTTGACCTTTAGATAGGGTAAACCTATGGTTGAAACATGTGTTTGAGACATGTTATGTATGATGGATGCAAGTGGATGCAAGTGTTTGCTAGTGGTTGCTCGTGGATGCATATACACACACTCTAGGCACTAGATCGGCTCAATCACTTCATATTGCATATTGCATAAAATTGTGTGTAGGAAGCTATATTTATGGATGTATAATGATTGTGTTATCATATGGATGATGCATTTTTGGTGAATGATTGTGCACTCATGTAGATATTGTATGTGTCGATAGGGTTCCCTCGCATACATAATGGATGCATGGCACTATCATGGTTTGCATATGTTCATACATTAGATAGGGAACATATACACACACTTTTTGCATATGCTCATACATCATTAGAAATTGTTTTAAGGACAATGGATGCCCGTGTTTGATGGATTGAGTAGATGGTTGTTTGGATGGTAGGATATGCATTCTCCTTAGCTTAGAGATTTCGGGGACGAAATCCTTTAAGGAGGGGAGAATGTAACACCCCGAATTTTAGTTAATACTAAAATTCACTAATTACAGGATAAATAATCTCAGATGTGGGAATTGGGGGAAACGGGCTGTGTCATTGCGTTCGTCTCGGAAAAATACGCGAAATAGAGTCCGAGTTTGCGTAAAACGGGTACCGTATGAAAGAGATAAGGACGAACGAAGTTAGGCAGAAAAACCAGAAACAGGCCAGAAATGCACTGGCGCACTTGTGAAGTGCGCCAGAACAAAGATGCACTGGCGCACTTGTGAAGTGCGCCAGTACAAAGATACACTGGCGCACTTGTGAAGTGCGCCCGTGCCGAGCCAAGAAACCTGCACAGTTTCTAGAGAGTTCTGTGGTTGGGTGCACCAGTTTGGGGTTTGGGCTTGGTCTTAGGGCTGGTTTCTAGAGATTTCCTAAATCTAAGGGTATTAATCTAATCTAGGGTTAATCTAAGGGCCTAAAACACTCACCTAATCCTATAAATAAGACCCCAACCCTACCCTAATTCATCCATAATTAAGTCTTGTAACTAAACTATGGCAAAATGAAATTTGAGCATGGCCTCCACTAGTTCATAAAGAAAGTTGCAAGCTAATCCCTCTCTAATCAATCTCTAATCATCATTATCTTCATAGTTTGCAACTAATTCTACTTCATAAGGTTGCTAATCTTAAGTTTGGTGAGTTTCTATCACTTTAACATCAATTGTTAAAGTAAGTAGATTAGGTGTAATGAGACTTATGGTCTTAAATGCGGATTAGTGAGTTTGAATCATGTATAATGATGTGTTACTCTATGTTGTTCTATGTTTATGCATATTTGATAAGATGGTTTATGCATGCTTAATAAGTTGATTTATGCATGTTTAACAAGTTGATTTATGCATGTTTAACAAGTTGGGTTATGCATGTTTAACAAGTGGGTTTATGCATGTTGAGTATGTACGTTTATGCAAGTTTAGTATGATATATGTTATGTTTACATGATGCTAAATATGCTAGTTGTGGACTATGTGATCATATACATGTTATGCAAGTTCATGAAGATATGCTATGCAAGTTACATGTATGTTAATATGCAAGATATGCTATGAAAGTTACATGTATGTTGATATGCAAGACATACTATGCAAGTTACATGTTTGTTAATATGCAAGTTCATGATGACACATTATGCAAGTTTAAGAGTTAATGTGCAAGTATATGGATGCTTATGCAAGTCATGTATATGTTTAAAAGCAAGATCTATGTGATATGCAAGTTATGCATGCTTATGCGAGTATATGAATGCTTATGCAAGACATGATATGCATAAAAGACATGATATGCAAGTTATGCATGTTTATGCAAGTGTGTGAATGCTTATGCAAGTATGTGGATGTTTATGCAAGTATGTGAATGCTTATGCAAGTATGTGGATGCTTATGCAAGTATGTGAATGCTTATGCAAGTTATGTGTATGCTTAAATGCATGATTAACATGTTATGCAAGTTATGAGAATTCCTATATGCAAGTTCAATATGCTATGCAAGATATAATATGCAAGCTCATATGCAACATGTTATGCAAATCATGGGTATGATAATATGCAAGTTCGGGGTTAAATGTAGTTGGGTTAATATATGCTCATATATGCAAGTTGACATCCTCTTAACCCATGACAAAGTTGTATGCTAAACCCATGATATTTGTGATGATCTTCCCCTTATTTATGTCATGGAATGAGAACGATTTACGTGGGGAACGATGGGGTTGATAAATATGTTAATAAAAATATGATTGGGTATGATTAAGCATACCATAAAAATAAATTACCATAAGTGGGAATTTACCTATTGAGTTAGGTCTACCCCATGGGAATTTACCTATTGAGTTAGGTCTACCCATGTTATGGAAAATTTGATATTAATTAGGGATAATTAATATGGGGGTGATTAATTAGGTTTAATTAATCAACTAAGACACGAGGTTGGACCCTTTTGTAGCGGAAGTCTGCCCGGAACCGACCGGCCATCCAGCGGCTACAAATGATTGGCCCAATGTGAGAGGTCTTAGTCATAAATTAAATACATGATTAAAGTAAAGACACGAGGTTAGGCCCTTTTGATGACAGAAGTCCGCCCGGAACCAACCGGCATATCCAGCAGTCATAAAAGACGGTCTAATGTGAGAGGTCTTTATGAGGTCATGATCTTAATTAATGAATTAAGAAACACTTAACCATATTAGCATGTAGTGGGACATGAGGGGTTAAGTGGGTGCCTTGGGGTGGCATGATGAGACTAATGGGTTGCCTTAGGTGGCAATCGAAAAATACGATTAGAATACTTAACCAAGGTGGAACATGTAATTAAACATGATAAAAGGGTTAAGTAAGTGCCATGGGTGGCAGGTGAGAATACGATTAGAATACTTAACCAAGGTGGAACATGTAATTAAACATGATTAAGGGGTTAAGTAAGTGGCATGTGGAAATCTAGTGGGTGCCCTAAGTGGCAATTGAAATATGATTAAAGGACTTAACCAAGATTTATAACATGTAGGGGGACATGGTTAAAGGGTTAAGTGGGATGCACTAGATAAAAATAGCAAGCTTAAGTAGTAGCTTGTGGGGGCCCATTTCAACCAATATCCCAAACGTATCTTTGTGGGCTCGACTCTGGTCGGGTGACGGGGCACGCATATTGGACTTGACTATAAGCGGCCAAAACGGGTTAGCGGTGGCAACACGGGATCAACGGGTTTCATATGCGTGTGTGGACCCGGGCTGGTTGGTAAGTCGTTGTTGCATCGTGTAGATATAAAGCCGTGCACAGTGATATTATATGGTAGCCACTTTGGGGAATGATACACCCCCTTTTGTGGGACCAGCACGGGTATCTACGGTAGGGAGCCGATCGCTTGGGGGTAGTGGGTACACCTAGTAAAAATAGGGGCAGACGGCACCTGTGTAGGGGTACAAGAAACTACCGGGTAAAAATTACTAAGTACACTTAGTGGGATCAACCTTTAAGTAGGAATTACTCTTGGTGGGTAGAACTGGTGTGGTGCAGTGTAGGAATTACCCTTGGGTGAATAAATCTGGGGTGGTGCAGTTAGCAATTATCCTTGGGTGGGTAGATGCGTCCTTACGGTTATCTTAGTTTATCCTAAGTCTACCAAGCTGCTTAGTGTAGCCATTCATCCCCAGATATTACCGTAGGTCAAGTTTATATCTTCTCTGGTTACCTTAATGATTGTATTGTTAAAGTTATAGGGCTCACTCAGACTTATGTCTGACCCCGTTGTTTTTATCTTTTTCCCAACCCTCAGGTCCTACGGTGGATCCTAGCGGTAGTAGAGCTTGATCGGATAGCTGTTCCAGTCTTTAGGAGCTTGGGTAGATGTAAAGCTCCAGTTATCCAGTTATCTTTTCTTTTGTTATGGCTATTGTATGAGAAAGTGGGATTATGTACTTCTTTATCTTGATGGATATTGTACTTGACTTTTATCATGGTTTTATGATGTAACCAGACATGTTTATTTCCGCTGTTATAAGATGATGTTTTAAAATTTCAAGTACTATTTATATCTGTCTTGTTGTAATTTTTCTGTTCTATATTCACTAAAATACTCCACCGATGCTATGGCATTCCCTTTGTGAGTGACCCTAGTGGGCGTGGGGTGTTACATTGTTTTAATTAACAATGAAATGTTCTTCTGTATGCGTTCTATTTTGTCATGTTCTCAAACGATAGGGCGTTTCGAACGGTCTGGGTCGGTTTAGCAACTGGTTCGGACCGAGCGAAATTCCTTCTTGTCACATTTCCAATGGCAATTCAAATTTAATATGCAAATTACACGCAAAAATATATGGGTTAAAATAAGCATCAATGTCTGGAATGAAAAACTCAAGCAGACTTTAACAAACTTGGGATACAACAGAACCAAATTAGACAACTTTTTGTACATGAATCTTGGTGGAGAAAAGAAGGTGCATCTACTAGTATGTGTTGATGACGAATTACTACAAGCAAGCATAACAATTTCATAGAAATCAACAAAACAATTCTATACCTAGATCAAGCATTCTTTATCAAGAATCTTGGTGACCTATTGGTGCAGCGCAGGGATCAGTGGTATCAGTTCCGGTTCAGGCATTATGTAACACCCCGTATGTTGAAATAACTTGTTATAATATAAATCAGGGCAGAATTAAATTCTAAAATCTGAAACAAGGGAAACGGGCTGTGCCATTGCGTTCGTCTCGGAAAAATACGCAAAATAGAGTCCGAAATTTTGTAAATCGGAGTCCGTATGACCCAGTTAAGGCCCAAAGAAGTTTTCAGAAAATTCAAAATTAAAAACAGATTTAAAGTTCAGTTTTAAAACATAAATGGGAGCCAAAAGCGGAGGTGGCGGGAAAGTTCCCGCCTAGCCCCATGTCGACAGGCATGTCGACAGGGGTGTCGACAGGCATGTCGACAGGGGTGTCGACAGCCCTGTCGACAGGGGTGTCGACACAGGGTGTCGGCCCTGTTGATCTGGGTGCACCAGATCTGGTTTTTGGTTGAGTCTTGGGCTGGGTTCTAGAGATTTCCTAAATCTAACGGACCTAATCTAACCTAGGGTTAATCTAAGGGCCTAAAACACTCACCTAATCTATAAATACACCCTAAACCTACCCTAATCCATACTAAAAATAGAAATGATGGCCTCATGCCGCCAAATTAAATCTTAGAAGGAGCCTCCACTAATTTATGAAGGAAGTTGCAAGCTAATCAACCTCTAATCATCATCTTCTTCATATTTAGCAACTAATTCCACTTCATAAGTTTGCTAATCTTGGGTTGGGTGAGTTTCTATCACTTTAACATCAATTGCTAAAGTAAGTAGATTGGGTGTAATAAGACTTATGGTCTTAAATGCGAATTAGTGAGTTTGAATCATTTGTAATGATATGCTACTCTATGTTTTCCTATGTTTATGCATGTTTAACAAGTGGGTTTATGCATGTTTAATAAGTGGGTTTATGCATATCTAATAAGTGGGTTTATGCATGTTTAACAAGTGAGTTATGCAAGTTCATATGCAAGTTATGTGTATGATGTTATGTAAGTTATGTGTAGGTTGCTATGCAAGTTCATATGCAAGTTATGTATATGCTTAAATGCAAGTTTAACATGATATGCAAGTTATGCATGCTTATGCAAGTATGTGGATGCTTATGCAAGAATGTGAATGCTTATGCAAGTTATGTATATGCTTAAATGCAAGTTTAACATGATATGCAAGTATGTGAATGCTTATGCAAGTATGTGAATGCTTATGCAAGAATGTGAATGCTTATGCAAGTTATGTGTATGCTTAAATGCATGTTTAACATGTTATGCAAGTTATGAGAATGCTTATATGCAAGTTCAACATGTTATGCAAGATATGTGTATGATAATATGCAAACTCATATGCAACATGTTATGCAAGTCATGTGTATGATAATATGCAAGTTTGGGTTAAATGTAGTTGGGTTAATATATGCTCATATATGCAAGTTGACATCCTCTTAACCCATGATAAAGTTATATGCTAAGATGTGGTTAAACCCATGATATTTGTGATGGATCTTCCCTTTATTATGTCATGAAATGAGAACGATTTACGTGGGGAACGATGGGGTTAATAAATATGTTAATAAAAGTATGATTGGGTATGATTAAGCATACCATAAAAATAAATTAACATAAGTGGGAATTTACCTATTGAGTTAGGTCTACCCCATGGGAATTTACCTATTGAGTTAGGTCTACCCATGTTATGAAAAACTTGATATTAATTAGGGATAATTAATATGGGGGTGATTAATTAGGTGTAATTAATCAACTAAGACACGAGGTTGGACCCTTTTTTAGCGGAAGTCTGCCCGGAACCGACCGGCCATCCAGCGGCTACAAATGATTGGCCCAATGTGAGAGGTCTTAGTCATAAATTAAATACATGATTAAAGTAAAGACACGAGGTTAGACCCTTTTGATGACAGAAGTCTGCCCGGAACCAACCGTCATATCCAGCAGTCATAAAAGACGGTCTAATGTGAGAGGTCTTTATGAGGTCATGATCTTAATTAATTAAGAAACACTTAACCATATTAGCATGTAGAGGGACATGAGGGGTTAAGTGGGTGCCTTGGGGGGGGGCATGTGGAAATCTAGTGGTTGCCTTGGGTGGCAATAGAAAATACGATTAGAATACTTAACCAAGTGGAAACATGTAATTAAACATGATTAAAGGGTTAAGTGGGATACACTAGATAAAACAACAAGCTTAGGTGGTAGCTTGTGGGGGCCCATTTCAACCAATATCCCAAACGTATCTTTGTAGGCTCGACTCTAGTCGAGTGACGGGACACGCATATTGGGCTTGACTATAAGAGGCCAAAACGGGTTAGCGGTGGCAACGCAAGTCCAACGGGTTTCATATGCGTGTGTGGGCCCGGGCTGGTAGATAAGCCGTTGTTGCATCGTGTAGATATAAAGCCGTGCACCGTTGATATTATCAGGTGGCCACTTTGGGGAATGATACACCCCATTGTGGGACCAGCACGGGTATCTACGGTAGGGAGCCGATCGCTGGGGAGTAGTGGATACACCTAATTAAGATAGGGGCAGACGGCACCTATGTAGGGGTACACGAAACTACTGGGTAAAATTACTAAGTACACCTAGTGGAGATAGGGGCAGATGGCACCTATGTAGTGGGCTAGGGGTACACGAAACTACTGGGGAAATTTTCTAAGTCCTTGGGAGGGATCAACCTTTAAGTAGGAATGACTGGTGTGGTGCAGTTAGTAATTATCCTTGGGTGGGTAGATGCGTCTTTACAGTTATCTTAGTTTATCCTAAGTCTACCAAGCTGCTTAGTGTAGCCATTCATCCCCAGACATTACCGTAGGTCAAGTTTATGTCTTCTCTGGTTACTTTAATGATTGTATTGTTAAAGTTATAGGACTCGCTCAGACTTATGTCTGACCCCGTTGTTTTTATCTTTTTCCCAACCCTCAGGTCCTACGGTGGATCCTAGCAGTAGTGGAGCTTGATCGGATTGCTGTACCAGTCTTTAGGAGCTTGGATAGATGTAAAGCTCCAGTTACCCAGTTATCTTTTCTTTTGTCCTGGCTATTGTATGAGAGAGTGGGATTATGTACTTCTTTATTTTGATGGATATTGTACTTGACTTTTATTTTGGTTTTATGATGTAACCAGACATGTTTACTTCCGCTGTTATGAGATGATGTTTTAAATTTCAAGTACTATTTATATCTGTCTTGTTGTAATTTTTCTGTTCTATATTCACTAAAATACTCCACCGATGCTATGGCATTCCCTTAGAGAGTGACCATAGCGGGAGTGGGGTGTTACACGTGGTATCAGAGCAAAGGTTACCGGAACAGATAAAATTTTTAGAAAACTATTTTTATAAAAACATTTTTGGAAGAGATATTTTCAAAAACATGTCTTTAAAGAGAAAAGTTTTTGAAAGAAAAGCATAATCCCCAATAGCCATATCTATATCCTTCGAATTCTCCATTTTGAATCTTTCCTTTTTCGTTTCAGCATGGCTGAGGATCTTAACTTTCCGGAGGGTGTGACGGTACCAGTATGGTATAGGAGATTGATGGAGGCTAGGGCCACCACTGCGGGTCCAGCAAATGTTCCTCCACCAACCGTAGCACCCGATCTTCCTCCTCCCCCTCCTCCTCGCACGGATACTTTTGCTAAGACTTGCAAGGAATTTAAAGCTATGGGAGGGAAACCTTTTCAAGGATCGGAAACTTTTGTGGAGGCTAGGGATTGGCTTAAGGAGGTGGAAGAGTTGATAGATATCTTTGAGATGGAAGAAGGAAAGAAAGTCAAGTTAGCTGCTTGGTTAATGAAGGGAGAGGCCTCATTCTGGTGGGAGGTCACTAATGGAGAACGCCCCGTTGACTCTTGGGCGGATTTTAGGCAAAGATTTGTGGCAAAGTTTCTCTCAAGGGCGGAGGAAAACTTGTATATGGAAAGATTCTTGACTCTAAAGCAAGGAAATCTCTCGGTGAAGGAATATGTCAACAAGTTTAATCAATTGGCAAGGTTTGGCCTAGATATGGTGAATACACCGGAGAAGAAGGCTTTGAGGTTCGTGAAAGGCTTGAATGAACCAATGCATGGGTTGGCTATGACTCATATCCCTATGGGGGCCACCTTCGAGAAGCTAGTTGACATGGTACTCATGCATGAAGAAGAGAAGGGTCCCAATGCTAATAAGGCACCCGAGAAGAAGGGAGATCAAAAGAGACCTCAGCAACAACAACAAAACAAAGGTGGGAAAGGCAACGGTGGCAAGGGCAAGAAGAAGAAGTGTTTCAATTGTGGGACACCTGGCCACCTAAGCAAGGATTGTCGCAAAAAGAAGAAGACTGGCTGCTTCCACTGTGGCGAAGCAGGGCATCTAGTGAAAGACTGTCCTAAGAAAGGGCAAAGGACGGGGTCTACCTCAGGAGGACAGGTGCAAGCTCTTATGGCACCGGGTCAGGCTAGGGGGCAAGTACAGGCTCTCGCGGTCCCACCGATTCAGGAAAGAGGTAGAACTATTTCCGTTGAAAGTCTGGTTTTTCTATTTGATCATCCTGTCCGTACATTGTTTGATTCAGGCGCATCGCATTCGTTTATCTCATCATCATTAGTTGAGTCACTGCACTTAGACACCAGTCTTGTAGATGATCCCTTGGTTGTTTCAAACCCAATTGGGGGCTCCACTTATTTGTCCATGGTATTTTTGGGTTTGAAGATTTCTATACTTAGCATTGAGTTTAGGTGTGATGCTTTTGTGTTGGGCTTCACGGGCTATGGGTTGATTTTGGGCATGGACTGGTTATCCAGTAATGGTGCTGTTCTTGATTGCGAAAGGAGAGTTGTTAGGCTCATGACCCGCTTGGGTAACACTCTCGAGATCTCTTGTAATCCCATGGATTCTGTTATGCTAAGTTATCTTGAATCGCTTGACGCTTCGGTCGAGAGTTTGCAATCTGTTAGAGTGGTCCGGGAATACTCGGATGTGTTTGAGGAGGTGAAGGGCTTACCTCCGAAGCGGGAGATTGACTTCCGAATATATCTGGTGGATAATGCTAAACCTGTATCTTTACCAGTGCGCCACATGGATCCTCGTGAGAGGAGGGAACTCCATAAGCAAGTAGGGGAGTTGCTTGAGAAGGGGTTCATAAGACGAAGTATATCGGAGTGGGGTGCTCCAGTAGTATTTGCTACAAAGGCGGATGGGTCCCTCAGACTTTGTGTAGACAATAGAGAACTCAACAAGCTCACAAAGAAGAATAGACACCCATTGCCGAGGATTGATGATCTTTTCGATCAGTTGGTTGGCGCTTCAGTATTTTCTCAGTTGGACTTAGCCACGGGGTTTCATCAATTGAGGGTGGCTGAGGATAGCATAGACAAGACTGCCTTTAGGACTCCGGATGGTTTCTATGAGTGGCTGGTGATGCCATTTGGGTTGACGAACGCCCCTGCATACTTTGTTGATTTGATGAGTAGGGTGTTCAGGGAGTTCCTTAATAAATTCGTGGTGGTCTTTGTCGATGATATCTTAGTATTTTCTAAGAGTGAAGAAGAGCATGCCCTACATCTTGGGGAGGTATTGAAGACTCTTCGAGCACATAGCCTTAAGGCTAAATTCTCTAAATGTCACTTCTGGAGGAAGGAGGTGCGGTTCTTGGGGCACGTGGTTTCCAAGGAAGGGATAGCTGTGGATCCCGCGAAGGTAGTATCAATTCAGGATTGGAAGGTTCCGAAGAATGCTACCGAAGTAAGAAGTTTCTTGGGGTTGGCGGGTTACTATAGGAAGTTTATCAAAGACTTCGCGAAGATATCAGCCCCATTAACCCGCTTAACGAAGAAGAATCTTGTTTTCGCATGGGACGTAGATTGTGATGATGCGTTCCGACGGTTAAAGAGAGCTTTAACCACTGCTCCAGTTTTAGTGTTGCCAGATGGGAGCAAGCCATTTGTTGTTTATACCGATGATTGTGGGACAGGACTAGGCGCAGTCTTAATGCAAGAGGGAAGGGTAATAGCCTATGGTGGAAGGCAGTTGAGAGTGCATGAGAAAAATTACCCTACCCATGATTTAGAGTTGACCGCTATTGTTTTTGCGCTTAAGATTTGGCGCCATTATCTTCTTGGTGAGAGATTCGAATTGTTCACTGACCACAAATCATTGAAGTACTTGTTTTCTCAGAAGGATTTGAATCTGAGACAGCAAAGGTGGATGGAATTCTTAGCATCCTATGATTTCGAGATAGCATATACCCCTGGCAAGGGTAACGTGGTGGCGGACGCCTTGAGCAGAAAGAGGTTGTCCTTGAGTCCATTGTTCGTGGAACAACGAAGCTTGGAATTTATCTCGATGTTTGATTTCAGACCTTCCGTTAATTATGTACCTGGTTTGCTAGCTTCCTTGGAGGTTAGACCTACTCTTTTGGGGTGGATTGGAGAAGCACAGAGGGACGACCCACAGTTGGTTGAGTTGGTGGAGAAGCTCATAAGGGGGGAGTCATCCAGCCATTTGAGTAGGTACACCCTAGACGATAGGGGGTGCTTGCGTAGAGACGGTAGACTGTGTGTACCGCAAGACGAGGGTTTGAGGAAGGTTATTCTTGATGATGCACACCGTTCTAGGATGACCATTCATCCCGGTGGGGACAAAATGTACCAAGACATGAAGAGGGTTTTCTTCTGGGCCGGTATGAAGAAAGATGTGGCCGAGTATGTCGCTCGATGCTTGGTGTGCCAGCAAGTGAAGGCGGAGCAAAGGAAACCAGGTGGGTTGCTTCACCCATTGGAAGTTCCGCAATGGAAGTGGGACAGTGTCTCGATGGATTTTATTGACGGGTTGCCCAGATCAAGAAAGGGTAATACGGGAATTTGGGTGGTGGTAGACAGACTTACTAAGAGCGCCCATTTCATACCCGTGAAGAGCAAGAGGACCGCTCCATGGCTAGCTTCTGTATATCTTCGAGAGATAGTTCGATTGCATGGGGTACCCTCTAGCATAGTGAGTGATCGAGATCCTATCTTCACTAGCGAGTTCTGGAGAAGTTTGCAAGAAGCAGTGGGGACTCAATTGTGTCTGAGCACCGCATATCATCCTCAGACGGACGGCCAGACTGAGAGGGTGAATCGTGTTCTAGAAGACCTTTTGAGGCTTTGTATCTTAGATTTTGGAGGTACATGGGAAGATCATCTTCCATTGGTGGAGTTCGCATATAATAACAGCTTTCAGTCCAGTATTGATATGGCTCCTTTCGAAGCTCTTTATGGAAGGCCTTGTCGATCACCTGCATGTTGGTGGGAATCTACGGATAAGATCTTGCTTGGGCCTGATATGGTTAGAGAGACTTCTGAGAAGATTGACTTGATTCGAAGAAGGATGAAAGCAGCGCATGATAGGCAAAAATCTTATGCGGACAAGAGGAGGACGGATCTTGAGTTTGAAGTTGGGGACATGGTCTTTGTCAAAGTGTCTCCATTGCAAAATGTGGTTTGCTTTGGATCTGTTGGGAAGCTAGCACCAAGGTTCGTGGGGCCGTTTCCTATTAAGGAAAGGATCGGACGGATGGCATATAGAGTGGAGTTGCCCGACAGACTTAGGGGTGTACATGATGTATTCCATGTGTCCCATTTGAGGAAGTGCTTACATGAGACCGCAGAGGTGGTAGAGCCGAGCTTGCTTAAAGAAGTGGAAGTAGAGCGTGATGCGACTATTCGACGAGCTCCTACCTGCATCCTTGGGTCAGAGACTAGGAAGTTGAGAAACAGAGAGGTTCAACTAGTCAAAGTGCAATGGGGAGAAGATGAGAGCAACGCAACTTGGGAGACGGAAGCGAAGATGCGTTCATTGTACCCATTTCTTTTTGAGGGTATGTCTTTACTTTCTCCTCTATCGTTGTCTAGTACTTATCTTATCTTTAGTATGTCCTCTCGTTAGTACTGTTTGACCTTTAGATAGGGTAAACCTATGGTTGAAACATGTGTTTGAGACATGTTATGGTTGATGGATGCAAGTGTTTGCTAGTGGTTGCTCGTGGATGCATATACACACACTCTAGGCACTAGATCGGCTCGGTCACTTCATATTGCATATTGCATAAAATTGAGTGTAGGAAGCTATATTTATGGATGTATAATGATTGTGTTATCATATGGATGATGCATTTTGGTGAATGATTGTGCACTCATGTAGATATTGTATGTGTCGATAGGGTTCTCTCGCATACATAATGGATGCATGGCACTATCATGGTTTGCATATGTTCGTACATTAGATAGGGAACATATACACACACTTTTTGCATATGCTCATACATCATTAGAAATTGTTTTAAGGACAATGGATGCCAGTGTTTGATGGTTTAGTAGATGGTTGTTTGGTTGGTAGGATACGTTCTTCTTGACTTAGAGATTTCGGGGACGAAATCCTTTAAGTAGGGGAGAATGTAACACCCCGTATGTTGAAATAACTTGTTATAATATAAATCAGGGCAGAATTAAATTCTAAAATCTGAATCAAGGGAAACGGGCTGTGCCATTGCATTCGTCTCGGAAAAATACGCAAAATAGAGTCCGAAATTTTGTAAATCGGAGTCCGTATGACCCAGTTAAGGCCCAAAGAAGTTTTCAGAAAATTCAAAATTAAAAACAGATTTAAAGTTCAGTTTTAAAACATAAATGGGAGCCAAAAGCGGAGGTGGCGGGAAAGTTCCCGCCTAGCCCCATGTCGATAGGCATGTCGACAGGGGTGTCGACAGGCATGTCGACAGGGGTGTCGACAGGCATGTCGACAGGGGTGTCGACAGCCCTGTCGACAGGGGTGTCGACACAGGGTGTCGGCCCTGTTGATCTGGGTGCACCAGATCTGGTTTTTGGTTGAGTCTTGGGCTGGGTTCTAGAGATTTCCTAAATCTAACGGACCTAATCTAACCTAGGGTTAATCTAAGGGCCTAAAACACTCACCTAATCTATAAATACACCCTAAACCTACCCTAATCCATACTAAAAATAGAAATGATGGCCTCATGCCGCCAAATTAAATCTTAGAAGGAGCCTCCACTAATTTATGAAGGAAGTTGCAAGCTAATCAACCTCTAATCATCTTCTTCTTCATATTTAGCAACTAATTCCACTTCATAAGTTTGCTAATCTTGGGTTGGGTGAGTTTCTATCACTTTAACATCAATTGCTAAAGTAAGTAGATTGGGTGTAATAAGACTTATGGTCTTAAATGCGGATTAGTGAGTTTGAATCATTTGTAATGATATGCTACTCTATGTTTTCCTATGTTTATGCATGTTTAACAAGTGGGTTTATGCATGTTTAATAAGTGGGTTTATGCATATCTAATAAGTGGGTTTATGCATGTTTAACAAGTGAGTTATGCAAGTTCATATGCAAGTTATGTGTATGATGTTATGTAAGTTATGTGTAGGTTGCTATGCAAGTTCATATGCAAGTTATGTATATGCTTAAATGCAAGTTTAACATGATATGCAAGTTATGCATGCTTATGCAAGTATGTGGATGCTTATGCAAGAATGTGAATGCTTATGCAAGTTATGTATATGCTTAAATGCAAGTTTAACATGATATGCAAGTATGTGAATGCTTATGCAAGTATGTGAATGCTTATGCAAGAATGTGAATGCTTATGCAAGTTATGTGTATGCTTAAATGCATGTTTAACATGTTATGCAAGTTATGAGAATGCTTATATGCAAGTTCAACATGTTATGCAAGATATGTGTATGATAATATGCAAACTCATATGCAACATGTTATGCAAGTCATGTGTATGATAATATGCAAGTTTGGGTTAAATGTAGTTGGGTTAATATATGCTCATATATGCAAGTTGACATCCTCTTAACCCATGATAAAGTTATATGCTAAGATGTGGTTAAACCCATGATATTTGTGATGGATCTTCCCTTTATTATGTCATGAAATGAGAACGATTTACGTGGGGAACGATGGGGTTAATAAATATGTTAATAAAAGTATGATTGGGTATGATTAAGCATACCATAAAAATAAATTAACATAAGTGGGAATTTACCTATTGAGTTAGGTCTACCCCATGGGAATTTACCTATTGAGTTAGGTCTACCCATGTTATGAAAAACTTGATATTAATTAGGGATAATTAATATGGGGGTGATTAATTAGGTGTAATTAATCAACTAAGACACGAGGTTGGACCCTTTTTTAGCGGAAGTCTGCCCGGAACCGACCGGCCATCCAGCGGCTACAAATGATTGGCCCAATGTGAGAGGTCTTAGTCATAAATTAAATACATGATTAAAGTAAAGACACGAGGTTAGACCCTTTTGATGACAGAAGTCTGCCCGGAACCAACCGGCATATCCAGCAGTCATAAAAGACGGTCTAATGTGAGAGGTCTTTATGAGTTCATGATCTTAATTAATTAAGAAACACTTAACCATATTAGCATGTAGAGGGACATGAGGGGTTAAGTGGGTGCCTTGGGGGGGCATGTGGAAATCTAGTGGTTGCCTTGGGTGGCAATAGAAAATACGATTAGAATACTTAACCAAGTGGAAACATGTAATTAAACATGATTAAAGGGTTAAGTGGGATACACTAGATAAAACAACAAGCTTAGGTGGTAGCTTGTGGGGGCCCATTTCAACCAATATCCCAAACGTATCTTTGTGGGCTCGACTCTAGTCGAGTGACGGGACACGCATATTGGGCTTGACTATAAGAGGCCAAAACGGGTTAGTGGTGGCAACGCAAGTCCAACGGGTTTCATATGCGTGTGTGGGCCCGGGCTGGTAGATAAGCCGTTGTTGCATCGTGTAGATATAAAGCCGTGCACCGTTGATATTATCAGGTGGCCACTTTGGGGAATGATACACCCCATTGTGGGACCAGCACGGGTATCTACGGTAGGGAGCCGATCGCTGGGGAGTAGTGGATACACCTAATTAAGATAGGGGCAGACGGCACCTATGTAGGGGTACACGAAACTACTGGGTAAAATTACTAAGTACACCTAGTGGAGATAGGGGCAGACGGCACCTATGTAGTGGGCTAGGGGTACACGAAACTACTGGGGAAATTTTCTAAGTCCTTGGGAGGGATCAACCTTTAAGTAGGAATGACTGGTGTGGTGCAGTTAGTAATTATCCTTGGGTGGGTAGATGCGTCTTTACAGTTATCTTAGTTTATCCTAAGTCTACCAAGCTGCTTAGTGTAGCCATTCATCCCCAGACATTACCGTAGGTCAAGTTTATGTCTTCTCTGGTTACTTTAATGATTGTATTGTTAAAGTTATAGGACTCGCTCAGACTTATGTCTGACCCCGTTGTTTTTATCTTTTTCCCAACCCTCAGGTCCTACGGTGGATCCTAGCAGTAGTGGAGCTTGATCGGATTGCTGTACCAGTCTTTAGGAGCTTGGATAGATGTAAAGCTCCAGTTACCCAGTTATCTTTTCTTTTGTCCTGGCTATTGTGTGAGAGAGTAGGATTATGTACTTCTTTATTTTGATGGATATTGTACTTGACTTTTATTTTGGTTTTATGATGTAACCAGACATGTTTACTTCCGCTGTTATGAGATGATGTTTTAAATTTCAAGTACTATTTATATCTGTCTTGTTGTAAATTTTCTGTTCTATATTCACTAAAATACTCCACCGATGCTATGGCATTCCCTTAGAGAGTGACCATAGCGGGAGTGGGGTGTTACACATTAGGATCAAATGGTATCAATAGTATTTTGTTTCAGTTTTGTTGGTTTTATCTTTCGACTCCGCGATATCGGTTTCGGCTCAAGTGAATTTGGTTTCGTTGTATCGATGGTACTTCGCGGTTACTTCTTGCATCTGTTTCAGCTCAAGTTTCGGTTCTAGATCAAGTGACAGCGGCTCCGACCTCTTTGTATTTTGTTTTGGTGTTGGTTTATCTTGTACTTTGTTTCGGTGTCGGTTTGTCTTTGTGTTTTGTTTCGGTGTCCATTTTATCTTTATATTTTTTGTTCCGGTTTCGGTGTGCCGGTATTGGCTTAGATTTTTAGCATAATATATATAGATTATTTGTAAGACTAAAATAGTTAGTTCATTTTCTGATATAAATTTGGCATTTTTCTATTGTTGGAGGGAGCTCCAATTGTTCCACCCAAACTCGGTATTCGATTGTGAATCAACGATTTCGAAGACTAATTTTCCGGAATCGTTGAGATCAATGGAAATTGGTGTGTTATCTAAATTTCATTTTCGAGTTAGTATTGTTTGTGGAATTTGTATTTGCTGCTTCGCCGCTGCATCAATTTGGTATCAGAGCCAACTCAGTTCAATTTTCTTTGTCGCTTTCAATCGAAATGCCGCCAAGATGAGCTCATCAAAACCGAAATGTGGAGAAGGTGCATGATCAAGAAGACACAACACGGTTGGAGCAGCGGCTTAATGCCAGGTTTGATAAAGGAATTGGGCGACTTGAGAGGATGATTCTAGACATGAATAAGAACCAATCGAATAGGACATCACCTATATAAGAGAATGTATTCAGAACAGATGAAGATAATGAAAGTTTCTGATCCCAGCGTCAAGGAGATATGAGATCACAAGCGCGATCTCAGGCAATGGATCAACGGTGGGAAGCGGGAACAGAAATACCAGAATTTAAGGTTGATATGAAAGCTGAAGAATTATAGATTGGATTTACACAGCCGAGGAAATCCTTAAGTATAAAGAGGTACCGAAAAATCATCAGGCCCAATTGGTTACCACTAGACTGAGGGGAAGAGCCACAACTTGGTGGTAGCAAATGAAATTGATTTGACAAAGAATAGGAAATTCCAAAGTAGTGACCTAGGAGAAAATGAAGAAAATGATGAAGGTTACATTTTTTCCTTACAACTATCAATTGCTGATGTATTAATGGTTGCAGAATTTATGGCAGGGAACTCGTTCAGTTGATGAGTATACAAAAGAATTCTTTCAACTAATTACCTGTAATGACATATCGGAGACCGGCGAACAGTTGGCTACGAGATATATTGGGGGACTTCGGAATCAAATCCAAGACATGGTCAATATGTTTGATCCACCTTTAGTCATCGACACACATCAGAGAGCTCTTGCATAGGAAAAACTGGGTCGACGAGAGGGTAGTTTCACGACGTCGAACGGTCAGAACAAGAATATTGGTGGTGGTGCTCCAACCAGCAAACCGAATATTACAGACTCAACAAAGGCAAGAGGAGGAAGTAATTTGAAGTGTTTTAGTTTCTAAGAAATGGGAATCGAATTTTTGAATGTCCAAAACCAAGAAGGAGAACTATGATGACAAATGACGGTGGAGCTGACAACGATGAGGAAGAGTTTGATTCTTCAAATCCACCACAATTCGATGAAGGTAAAGTGGAGATTTTAACAGGTGATGAAGGGTTTAATTTGATAATGAGGTGGGCTTGTCTAACCCCAAAGACAGTCAATGAATCTGAGTGGTTACAAAGCAATATTTCCCAATCTACATGTATGACATTGGGAAAAGTTTGTCAATTCATGACTGATGCGGGAAGCTGTAACAACATCGTTTCACAGGAAGCCATTCAAAAGCTTGGAATTAAGACAAGTAAACATCCCCGACCCTACAAGCTAGCCTGGTTGAAGAAAGGAGGAGAGGTAACAGTTTCTAAGCATGCATAGGTTCCTTTTCCTATTGGTCTTAAGTATAAAGATGAAATATGGTGTGATGTTGTGAATATGAATGTTTGTAGTCTCGTGTTGGGGAGGCCATGGCAATATGATAGGGTTGTACAATATGATGGGCGCAAAAACAGTTATAGTTTCATGTTTGAAGGCACTAAGATTACTTTAGTACCTATGAGGCGTGATCAAAATGAAGCAAAACCTGATAAGAAAAACGAGACTATCGACTTTGTATCGATGAATGAATTTGTGGAAGAAGCGTAAGAAGGTGGCGAAATGTATTTGCTAGTGGGATTCGATGCTACAGGGAGTGATGAAATTCCCAAATTAGTAAAGCCATTATTGTGTGAATTTGGTGATGTGTTTCCAAAGGAGTTACCGAATGGTCTAACGCTACTAAGAGATATCCAACATCATAGAGATTTGGAACTAGGTGTTGTTTTACCCCATAGACCACATTATCGAATGAGCCATAGGGAACATGAAGAATTGCGATGACAAGTGGAAGATTTGTTAAGTCAAGGCCGTGTTTGTGAAAGCCTTAGTCCTTGTGTTATGCCTGCATTATTGGTACCAAAGAAAGATGATTCATAGAGGATGTGCACTAACAACCAACCCCTTAACAAAATTGTTGTTAGATAACAGTTTTCTATTCCACGTCTTGATGATTTACTGGATCAAAATAGTGGGTCGGTTATTTTCTCGAAGATTGACTTGAAGAGTGGGTATCATCAGATCTGAATAAGGCCGAATGACGAATAGAAAACCGCTTTCAAGACTAGAGAGGTTTGTCTGAATGGCTTGTTATACCCTTCGGGTTGTCAAATGCGCTACGTACTTTTATGAGAGCGATGAACCAAATATTCAGGCCCTACATCGCGAAATTTGTGGTTGTTTACTTCGATGAAATTCTCTTTTATAGTGCTAGCACAAGTGAGCATCTACAACACTTACATGCAATTTTGAACATCCTTTGTCAAGAACTATTTTATGTAGCGACCAAGAAATGTATATTAATGCTACCGAATGTGCTTATTTTGGGTTACATTGTTTCAAAAGAGGGCTTGCAAGTTGATTAGAATAAAGTTGCGGCAATCAAAGATTGGTCTCAGCCGAAGACTATCTCAGAAGTATAGAGTTTTCATGGTTTGGCTTTGTTTTACAGGCGTTTCATTCCGCATTTCAGTAGTCTTATGGCTTCAGTGACAAATTGCATGAAAGGGCAACAATTTGTATAGGCTGAGACGGTAGAGCATGCTATTGGGCTTATCAAGAGTCCGTCAACTTCGACACCTATTCTAGTACTTCCAGACTTTCATCAACCATTCGATCTACATACCGATGCTTCAAAATTTGGGATTAGAGAAGTTTTATGATGTTGAGATACAACACTTTTTCATAAGAATTCGTTTTGTACATGGATCGTGAAGCTTTGAAACATCTCCAAGACCAAGACAAAGTGGCAGCTAGACATGCTTCATGGACTGCTTATCTACAACAGCTCACGTATGTAGTGAAATATATGGCGAGAGTTACGAATGAACGAAGGAGTAATCTTGTGACAACTATGAGAGTTAGGGTGCTAGGATTTGACTTGCTTTCAGAGTTACTGGCTTCTGACCCTTATTTCTCAAAGATTTTAGACAAAATAAAGAAGGGTGAGGCTTCAGATTTCACATTGGTGGAGGGGTTTTTGTTCAAAGGGAATCAACTGTGCATTTTCGAGTGTTGTCTTCGAATGAAAGTAACCAAAGAACTTAACAATGAAGGGAATGTAGGTCAAGACCATACGCTCCAGTTTATCTTGGATTCATATTTTTGGCCTTTGGTGCGTAAAGAAGTTTAAAAGTTTGTGCAGAGGTGTCAAACTTGTCAAGTTTCTAAGGGGACGACAGCTAATGCGGGCTGTATATGCCATTGTCGGCTCCTTCTCGACCATGGGTAGATGTGGGCATGGACTTTGTTTTGGGTTTACAAGGATGCAGTGAGGCAACGATTCCATTTATGTAGTTGTTGATCGGTTTCCTAAGATGGTTCATTTTATTGCTTGCAAGAAAACTGCTGATGTAGCATACTATATATAGCTTCGGTTTCCTAAGAGTTTCGGTTTTGGATCAAGTGATAGCCGCTCTGACCTCTTTGTATTTTGTTTCAGTGTCAATTTATCTTGTATTTTGTTTCGATGTCGATTTAAATGAATTTGGTTTCCTTATATCGGTGATACTTCGTGGGTACTTCTTGCATCTGTTTCGGCTCAAGTTTCGGTTTTGGATCAAGTGATAGCCGCTCCGACCTCTTTGTATTTTGTTTCAGTGTCAATTTATCTTGTATTTTGTTTCGATGTCGAATTATCTATGTATTTTGTTTTGATGTCAGTTTATCTTTGTATTTTTTATTTTAGTGTCGTTGTGCCAGTGTCGACTTCTATTTTTAGCATACTATATATAGCTGGTTGGTCCATTTTCTGATATAAAATTTGGCATTTTGCCATTGTTAGAGGAAGCTCCAATTGTTTCACCCAAACTCAACATTCAATTGTGAATCAATTATTTGGAAGACCAAATTTCCAGCATCGTTGATATCAACAGAAATTGGTGCGTTCTCTCAATTTCATTTTCAAGTTCATATTATTTGTGGAATTTTTATTTGTTGTTCGCCACTGCATCACCTATATAACTTCCTAAGTATAGAAATTGAAAGGAAAAGTGCATATGAAATGTTTTTAAGTTAGAGAAAGTATGCTTTAGAGATACTACTAAAAGCCAAAATGCATTTAGTTAAACCATAACCAACTCCTTTATTTAGCAATCAACAATTATCCAAATCCAAAGGTGAACCCATATCAGATGACAAACAAAATGGAAGTATAGCAGGGCACTGTAATATATCACTACCATGAGACCAGATATGAGTTACAGGGTGAAAAATTATGTCGATTCATGATAAATCCCTTGGATAATAGCTGGAAAGGTGTAAAGTGTATACTACGATATTTTAAGGATGCAATAAATCATAGGATACAAATAACATCTAATAAAAATTTGAATATGCAAACTCACATTGACGTTGACTGGACCTCCAGCCCAAATGACTGTCGATATACCACTATCTTCAATATTTACTTTAATAATCCCTTATTATCTATGAGTATCCTGCCAGAGCACCTTATACATCTAATAAGCCACGAACTAGATTAGAATCATTCTCAATGAATCCATAAGAAGTGACCCTATTTTTCCCATCGGATCCAGGTCGGAGGAAATCAAATCTTATGATGTGCCAAAATCCGAGCAATTATCTCCCGATCAAGCACCAAGGCCAAATTTAGATGCATAGTAAACACTTTCGCTGAAATCATTTGGATTAAGTCTTTGCATACTGAGATTGCAATTCAACCCGCAAAAAAACCAATTATCTGTTGTGATAATCTAAGTGTAATTTCTTTCTCCTTATACTATATACTCCATTCATGATGTAGCTAGCATATAGAGATTGAGATCCACTTCATTCATGAACAACGTATCAGAGGAAAATAATAGGTTAATCACATCCCCGCTTCCAATCAATGAGCGAATATTTTAACTAAAGCTTTGTCATAAAAAAAATTATCGTTTGAAGATGGATCTGAGAATTTGTGATGGCGGAGGACATAAGAAAAGAAAACCTATATTTATTTAATAGGAGGAATTAGTGAATATGGATGCTTCAATTTCTCATATATATGTTGTCTTATACATTCGGCTTTGTAAATATTACATTTGGGTATTGGGCCGTGTATTGCTAGCCCAAACATCATATGTCAATCATTGTGTGTATGTATATATGTACATATACATACATACATACATATAGTCATATATCTATATAAATGATTCATTGAATAAAATCACAATTTTACAATTTCTTTAGCTTCCCGATTCATCTTCATTCTTAATCATGTTTGGATTGGATTTTTATTAATTCTCGCGATCTTGTTGTGGTGACATCACGTGACAATCCAAGTTTCTTGACATACCTCTATCAAGTCATGTCAAAGAGCTGGGGCCTTCAAGGTATAGCTAAAGCATACGCAGACTAAGATAACAAGACATAAAACATATTATATTGAAAACGTATTATAGGTTTAATAACCTTTTAAGAAAATCATCATCTTAGAATACCATAATACTGTAATGTCAAAACACCTAAATCTCAAGAACATAAACCGAAGTACATAAAAATATCCCCATCAAATCAAAATACAACTAAATCAGACTAAAGATAAAGATGAATATATATTTATATATATATATATATATATAATGAAAAGTGAAGCTCCCGAGCTAAGATCCAAGTTCCCAAAGTCTCAACTGCTTCCCTACATGCCTAAGGTTAGGGAAAGGAATAGATCAGACATAAATGTCTGGTGAATAAAAATCAAACTACTGGAAAGAGAAAGATCAAGTGATAATGGTCTTAAAACTATTATAGGTGTCATAAACGTTCTTTATTCGTGCTTTTATTTAAAGTAATCATTTGCACCATAAGTTCATACTTTAAAAGTCGTTCCTAGTCAACTCGATAGTCAGCTTATCAGACCTCTGTCCTTAACTACTCTACCACAGGTGTACGAGGTGGTCCAATGTCTCTTATGCTATCCAGAATCTGCTCAAGAAAACATAGTAAGGATGGGCTACCCTTGTCATGGTCTCTTATTTCCAAAGCTGAAGCTACTCGCATATCCATTTAAATGGACGTCTACCTATGAGCGCTCGATAACCCAAAACGTCTTATTTCCATCTTCATTGCCTGCATGTGCAAACATTGTTACGACACACTTCCTCTAGTCTTTGCCTTTTATAGGCCACTTATTTCCAAGGTCAACGTGCATTCCCGCTCATAGTTTGGATGGGCCTCCAAACAATGATCCTATTTGTGCTCCCACCTCATTCCCTATCGAGTCTTTGCTTATTTTTAAGTTTCCATTATTATTATGTTACTTATTGCCTTTTAGATTCTCTACATATCATGGCAGTCATTGTCTATGAAATCTCCATCTATCATAGTTGTGATAGTCATCTACCTATCATGAAAGCGAATGTATACTCTATACCTATCATGATAGCCATCTACCTATTATGAAAGTTATTATATACACTATCTTGAAAGTGCATGCATATTACTTATCATGAAACTGGAAGTGCATGTATACTACTATCATGAAAGTGCTAGTATATTACCTATTATGGAAACAAATGTATGTTCTTTACCTATCATGATGGTCATCTACCTTTCATGGCAGTGCCTGAATAGATTTTTACCTATTACAATAATGTTGGGTATCTACCTATTATGAAAGTACATGTATAATCTTTACCTATCTTGATAGCTGTCGTGTTTTCTGTCTATCATCAAAGTGCCTATAAACATTAAACTTGTGTCTTTACTTTCTTGTTATAACTTTTATAATAGTCATTGTTCTATTATATAAATTCACATTCATTACATGTAGATTTAATTTGCATTAAGAAATAATCAATTTCTTGCTAATAATTATGTATATCTTATTTATACTCATATTTACATGAAGATTCCTTTTATTATTTTCACGTAAGTCCATAACAATCTAGAAATTTTCCTTAAACCTAATAAGTTTAGTTAAGTCTATATTGTACAGGTATGAACTAGAAATATTATAAGCCTATTTAATCTTCCGATTTCATAAAAATAGTAATTTCCCACTCACTTGAGATGTTAAACTTTTTCCTTAACCTTCTAGATCCTCCTTATCCTAGTATCTTCAATAAAATTTCAATTTATATTCCTATTCTAAAATTATCAATTTTAGTATCAATCTCTAAATTTTGTGGCGGAGGAAAGGGGTCTGGTTATGAAGGAAGAATGGGGAAAATTTAATGTTTAGAATGAATGAGGGTTAAATGTTGCTTCCTATTTACAATTTCAGTTCAAGGGAGAAATAAATGTCTAGAATGAATCATAGATAAAATCTAGTCTAGGTAATATTTTATCAGTGGTTTCCCACCAACAAATAGGCAATTGCATGGCTGCCTATAGGGTGCTTCATAAGAGGTCATACCGATCATTACTTGATAGTTATTATTGTAAGAAAATCTGACTACGGATCGTCGCCTCTCCCAAATTCCTCCTAAACTTATAAAACAACTCTTAATAGATCATCTAAAAAATTATTCACTTCCTTAGTTTGTCTATCAGCACGAGGATGGTAGGCTGTGCCAAGATTCAATATTTTTCCTAATGCTGCTTGTAGGCTTTTCTAAAATTTCATGTAAACAAGAAGTATCTATATGTGACAAACCACACCCCTTAATATACTTTAATGATGGTTATATCAAATAGTGTGGTTCATCGACTTTGGATAAATTTTCTTAGAGACTAAGATATCAGCACATGGCCTATGTAATGATTTTACAGTGGAAGTACTAATCTATACAAAGCGATTTCATCAAAACATCACCAAACACCATGTCAAAATATACAAGTCTCAAACCACCAAAATATCATAGTACAAAATGTATTAACATCTCTCTCTCTCTCAAATCATAGTACATCAAAACCAAAGACGAAAATAAAGGTAGGAATACGTAATAAGAGTAGAGCATCCTAGCAATGCTCTTAGCCTGCTAAGCAAATCAACTATTTCCCTACATGCCTAAGGTGGGGGAAAGAAAAGGAATGGGTTAGAAATAAAAGTACAGTGAATGAGAAATAAACTAGTAGAATGAAAAAGTCAAATGAAAATAGTCTTAAGTCAATTTTAAGTGTCATGAAGGTTCAATGTTCATGCTTTCTTACTTAAAACTGATTGTCTGCACCATAAGTTTTAGCCTAAAGGTCATTCTTAACATACTCAATGATCAGTCTTTTGGACCTATGTCCTGATCTACTCTTCTATGCCTGAAGTAGGGCGCAAAGAATAATTATGCATAATGACACATTTAAAAATGCTTTCCTGTCTCCTTTAGAATGAAGTACAAAACTCCTCTTATTTTGGGTGCCATTGTTTTCTTTGAGCAAACATCATTTGGATGGGGATGCATGCCATATTCTCTAATTTCAACCTCCGAAGTTAGCCATGAAGCCGTTTAGACTAGCACTAACCAATTTAAAGCACGAGAACCTAGAGATTTTTTATTCCATGCTTCGATGCTTGTATTCCCGAAAACATCGTCAGGACGCACACCCTTTATCTCTCGTTCTTTCTATGGACACTTATGTTGGATCTAGATTAACCCTAAAGGGGGGTGAATAGGGTTTATCATAGATTTTTACTGAGTTAAAAAATCAGATGGGATATTAAATAATAAACAGATCAAAGAATGTAGCAGAAATAAAAAGTAGAAAGGATATAACACACAGAGATACCCAGCTTTGGCAAAACCCTGCCTACTGCTACATTCCTAAGGTTTCTACTAGGTGATCGAACAAATCTGACTTACAAGTCCATGTAAACTCGCAATCCCTGCTCCTGTACTAACCCTATGCTCAAAACCGTAGACTGATCAATATCCCCTCGATCAGATTGGCCTTAGTTTTTACAGACTCTAGTAAACTGTCAGTAAACCCCTAACTGAATCTCCCCTATATTTTATAGACTCTAGAACTGATTAGATGGTTTACAATACAAATTCAAAAACAATACAAAACTAAACACAAAAAGAAACCAAATAGAAATCCTAGGAGTTTAAAAAATAAATGGTTATCCCCTTTTCAACTTGGCTGGCCACATAAGAATTGGTTCCACCCTCTTTTTATTTTGTCCCCAATCTCTTCTAAAGGAAATGGCGGCTACAGGAATAGATCTAGGGTTTTTTTCAAATCGCCCAAATTGAATTGCGATTAAAGCAAAGTTCTAGATATTCTCTAGAAGCTTCAATTGCTTTGTTTCTCCACGTCTTTTGTTCTCTGAGTTGGAAATTCCTTGCGAACGAAAACTTGGTGAGTAAATTTTGATTTGAATCTTTGTTGCTCTTGAATTTTTGTTGTGATTTTTGATGCATGAAACGCCAGTGATGATCGTTGTTAAATTGGATTTCAAATCCTTAAATCTCTGATTTCATAATTGTGACTTAGCCTGACTGATTGTGGTTTCCCCTTCTACTTTTGCTGATAAATTCGGCCTTGATTTTTATGGCTTGATTGATTTGCGTTTATTTTAGTTGTGGCCTCTTGAAACATTATCACTTGCGTAACTTAATTTGGACATGAATTTGGCCTTCGATATATTGACCTTGGATTTGAAAAAAAAGTTTACATGATACTACTAGATTTGAATTTCTTGCCACATCTGAATTTCTTAGTATTTGAAACCGAATTAACTCTTGCCAAAAATATTTCTCTGATTTCTTCAAATCTGGAAATTATTTTTCATTGTCCCATTTGAATTTGTTGCCTTGCTCGAATTAAATTGCCTTGAAAGATTTGTGAATGTTGAATTATCATACCATATATGAATCATTCACCATATTTGCTTTCTGCCATTGTGCATGCTTGGATTTGTTGTATATGGAAAATTGTGTGATCCCATACCATATATGAATGAGTATATTTGGAGATAAATAAACCATTTGTCAAAACATTTCTCACTGATTTTGTGCTTGCCAGAATTCCACACTTAAATCGAGACTGTAAATTCTGGAATTTATTACATGCCAAATTTGTTGTGCCTTCTGACCTGGTTTGTTATATGTATGTATTGCTAGAAAAAAATTCATGCCATTAAACATGTCTTGCATGATTAACTATAAAAATTTCTTAACTAAAATCTTCACTTGAATCATATTTGTTGGGCATGCTTGCTAGTGCCCTTACTGTGAGCATTTGACTTGACTTCATATACCACTGTCTTGACACACTCAGCAGCTTGCATGTAGTTGCACCATTCATTTATGCTCCTTGCTTTCTGAACAGCTTGTGACATTGAGATTGCTGCCTTGTGCACACCAAGAACACTATGAACACCATGCTTTCTCTTGGCACTTAAATTTATATGTACACCATACTGAAGTTTCCTTTCTTGCTTGCTGCTTTCATGTAGACTTTCTTCATTTCTGTTGCTCCATCGAATATGTCCCACTAGACATATATAAAACTATTTCACTTGACCACACTGTTTGACTGATCTTTGTTCCATGCATACATATGTTGTGTAAACCTAATAATTCTCTTGTACCCCATTGATGTTGAACCATGGGCTGAGCTCTTTGAGCTGTGATGATGTACCCATGTATTATTGTGCTTGTTGACTTGAAATGTTGCATATGAACATGCTTGACCACCCGGTTGTGTATGCTGGTTTGATCTTATCACTTGAATATTTTTGACTTGGCTGCACCATGTATTTCACTGTTCGTACATTAACATTGACCGCTATACATGCTTGCTGTGTTTCTCCTTGATGTATGCATCATGCTCCATTTTGTCGAGTCATCATGTTCACACCTTCCCTGACCATACATGATGTTACACTTGATTCATGCACCACTTGATCATTGCTGCCATGTATGTGTTGCTTTATTTTCATGAGTTTAGATATTCAAACTTCATCATACAGTTGCACATTAGCTTGCCACTGTCTTGACCATGATTGAGCTGTGTTGACTTTGTTGCTCGATATCTTTGTTGAACCGTTTTTCATGTGCACTAAGTCGAGATGGCTACTCCTCAGTTGCACGCTGACTGGCGAGGCAGTGCACGCTTGTATATATTATACACGTGTGTATATGCATTCGATCAGATTATATTCCTGTCCCTGAACTATACATACAAACTGACTAGGCACAGATGAATCAGATCAAGTCATGAAAAATGATGAGAAACACACCAGAAATATGAGGCAAATAAAATTAAAAAATAAAATTTATATTCGCATATATTCATTTTAAATTCTATTACAGTGTACTATGTGTGTGTTTTATTGTGACAGGTAAGAAGATGATGACTGGACTGACAGAGAGCTGTGAAGATAGAAGACTGAAGATAGTGAATGAAATAGTGTCAGTAAATGTGTCTGTATATGAAAGTGGATATGAAATGAAATGTATATCAGTGATGTATTCAAATAGTGGAGTTATAAATAGTTGTACTGTTTGAATGTTTGAAATAGTATTTATATTTAAATAAAATACTGTATGAATATATGAATGTCTGTACAGTCGTATTCTATTTAAATATAAATATTATATTCCTGTTTGTGATGTATATATAGAATAGTACAGTAACAAACACATTTATAATAAAATATATTTGATTGTTGTCATCAAACAAAAATCATAGAATTGTGTATACAACTGCGTTATATACAACGATCTCCCCCTTTTGATGATGACAAACAAATATTAAGGTTTTGATTACAATAAATGTGTTTGACAATGAAGAACATAACTCCCCCCATTTAGATGCTCCCCTACAACAGAAACTCCCCCTATAACTGTGCATGAGTGAATAGAGTGTTAAAAAGGAAAATTGGAATTTTCAAAATTAAAATATTTATAAAATATTCACTCATAAATCAAAATCTCAATCCATTCTCCCCCTTTTGTTATCATCAAAAGGATTCTAAATTTAAAATACAGATGAAAAATGACTAAAAGAATAAATTCAGCTTAAGAGGAAGAACGGTCATCATAAATCTCAATCAGTCAAACAAAAATCATAATATTCTGAGAATAAGTGGCATATTTCACATCGTGGAGAATGACGAATTTACGATGAATTTTATATAAAATGGAGAGAGTTTCAAAATTATATATTTCCAGTTATTTTCAAAAGAATTTTATAAAAAAGAAGTTAAAAAACAGTGACGAATTTGGACTTTAATTAATAATTCAATTTAAGTGACAAAATAAAATGCTCTAAAATCCTAATAGTTATTAATCAAACAAATCATAATACATCATAAAATATTAACACACTACGCAGATTAGAAAGATGGATTGATATGCTGGTTTTTATACACCAAGAAGAATTTCTGATTAATTTCAATTTATAGCACATTATTTCCTTTTCCTTTTTTATTTAAGAGCACACTGACCATGCATAACCAGAGCTTGGATTTTTAAACGAGGTCAGTCGCAGCTTAAATTATAAGTTGTCTCTTAACCATGCATAACCAGAGCTTGGATTTTTAAATGAGATTAGAGACATACTTATATTTATCGATTGTATATATTTATCATTTCAGCTTTACAAGAAAAACTCCTCGGTATCAAAAACCAATATGAATGATAGAAATGTGGTAGGTACAGAAACAGACTGTGAAATAAATTTCTAAATTAATTGTATTATGAAATATGCTCGACTGTACTGGGATCAATAAAAAAAATTCAATTATCTCTAATTTTGAATAATAACATAGTCCCTATTCTACCATGAATATTTCCACTGTTTATTTAAGATGATTTAAAACATGTTAAACTCTCCACATTAATATAAAATTTCAATGGATGGCATAAAGATGATAGATAATGAAGATGGTCGTGAAATAATCGCCAATTCAAAGATATTATAATGATTATTCAACCATCATGAAAATCTAAATAAAATCTCCTCTTGTTGTGAAATATACTGCAGTCATAATTCATCACAGTTTCAAAATCTGGTAATAATTTTGATGAATTATAGATACAGTTCAGTTTGGTTATTGATTTCAATTTCTGAATGAATAATCAATAAATAATTTTAAAATCGAAATTTTTTTGAAGAGAGGTATGAAGAGTTATACAAAGTAAGAGGGAATTGAAATATATACAGTAACGCAACAACAACACAACTAAACTGATACCACTTGGTGTCTCAATTAATGAGAATTTTGACATGACACTAGAGACGAACAAGAATATCATAAACAAAAGAATTATAAATACAAAGCCCAAGCAGACAAGATAACAGATTATGCACATGTATCAGTGCAACAAACAAAAGATTCCAAAACAAACATTTTTCAAAACAGTATCAGAGCAGCACAGAAAATAGTTTCAAATCATACTTGTCAAGATGACGGTTACATAAGATGATTCATGATCCAATGATTAAAAAACAACGTTTATTTGAAATCATTTGAGGAATATGAAACTCTCAAGATTCAGTGAATCAATCACACCATAATGTAAATTTCAAATTCAAAATATGTGTGTGATTCAATAAATCAATAATTTCAAATGATTTTAAACAAACAAATAACCATGAAACAAAAGAGAGATTTAAAACCATTTTCAAAGAATTTTTTTCATAAGTATCTCTGACAAGTACAAGAGTAATTTCAGATCACTTACATCAGGCTTGAGAGATATCCATGATCCAGAAAATTAAAAATAATTTATTTGAAATCACTTGAATCAATGTCAAGTTTGAGATATAACGAATCATTCACACAAGATTGATAATTTCAAGATTAAGGGGTATGTGATATTCAGAATATCAAGAATTTCAGAAAATTTCAAACAAAAAATATATTTCAACCATAATAATCATGAATAAAGTTGAATTTCAGGATGTATCAACTGGTTCGACTCAAAAAGTTTTTCAATACTGAATGTCCAAGCCAATCTGAAAACTAATGAAATTATCACAACTGATAAATTGCAAAGCGCTGTAATGAGTATAATATTTCAAGCTTTTCAAAAATGGATTAGAAAAAACTCAAAACAGCAGAGGTGTATGAAATTCCATTAAACTTTCAGATTATCAAAAATTTAGAATTCAAACTAACAGTGTTCAAGATATGACACGTATACATCAACACTGCTATGAATTCATAAATCAGAAAATAAACTTCAAAACAATTACAGATATTTACAAGTTTAAATACAATATCTGGAAATGATTAAAAATATCAGATTTTCACTCAAGTAAAGCAAATTTCCAAAAAATCAAGAGTTCTGCAACTGGAAGTTAAGGAATCCCAAGAAGAAACAAAAAAATGTGGTAGTGTCAAATCAAAAAGGAAAACAAAGATAGAAGGGGTAGAAGGAGGAATAAACAAAGAAAATAAAAACAGTGAATATTTTCAAAGGTTACTTTAGAGATCATACCAGAATCCAATGTAAAACAGAATCTCTAACTCAACGAATCTTGGCCAAGGAACTGTAAAGAATGCAGAAATATAGAAAAACTTAAACTCAATCTCTTTTCAGCATAGCAGTTTCTCAGCCTTCTTCGGTACCAAACAGTTGAGAGGACCGAGTGGTCTAACAAAATTTGTAAAACCACTCACAGTTGTATTTGTTCGTTTTGGTACCCAAACCTGTTTATATAACAATCCATCTGAATTTACATTCGTACCCTTTGGAACCCAAATCTGTTTGAATTTAACGGAGTTTATCTTATTTCCTTTTGAGATCCAGGATTGTTTAAATGGATTATTATAAAGCGATTTCACATCACGATTTTGATTCAAAAATCCTTTGCGATTATCAGAGTTCGAAATTTCAAATCGATTCTTTTCAAAGCTGATTGAAGGATTTTTCAAATCATTCGAATTTTGATTTTCAAAAGCATTGTTTTTCCCAAAGCCAAGACCACTTTTATTTCCAATAGAAAATCGGTTTTTCAACAACGTATTCAAAGATTTTTCTCCATCGGAAAATTTAGTCAAAGTTGACTTAAGTCGTTGAATTTTAGTTTTAAGATCACGGTTTTCTTTGATTAAATCTGAACAACGATTATTAGTGATTTTTCTTTCAGTACTGTGATGTTTCAAAACTGAATTTTCAGATTCAAGTGATTTGATTTTGGCTTTGGACTTAGAAATTTCAAATTCAAAATGTTTCTGTTTTTCAAATTCAAGTTTTTCAGAATTTTGGAGTTTTTCAATTTCAGTTTCTAACTCTCTTAAAATAGCTTCAGTTTCCATCAGAATTTCTTTTTCAAAAATTTCAAGTTTGGAATTTTCATACGTCTTGAAATTATCCAATTCCTTTTGCAAAAAATTGTTTTTACAAATTAGTTCATTCCCGTTTTCTTTTAAAATTATGATTTCATTTTCAAGTCTTCTGAGATCTTCATTTTGATGAACTAAATCAGCATTGAATTCGAAATAATTTTTGTAGTCGGAGTTTTCTAAATTTTGACATTTTCAAGTTTTAATTCCAAAATGTTATTTTTCGTAATCAACTCAAGTTTTTTCGATTTCAGAGATTTATTATTAGATTTGAGACTATCAACAGCTTTTGTTAATTCAGTACAAAAATGAACTAAATCTTCATATGAATAACCTCCTATCTCATCATCTGTTGAGTCTCCATCGTCTGAATCATCCTTGTTAAATCCGGTCAAGCAAAATTATGGACTTGAGTTGTCCTTGTGGGGTATTGAGTAATTTTTGTCGTTTCATCCATACTTTGCATCGAGAGTTCTCCATATTTCCTGCGTAGTTAAACAATAGGAGACAAGTTTAAATTGATCAATACTAAGGCAAGAAAAAATAATGTTCATAGCACGAGTATTGATAGCTTTACACTTTTTATCTAATAGATCTCCTAAATTAATAACAATATTCCAATATTTAATATGAACATATTTTAAATAATTTTTCATTTTTAATTTCAATTTTAAAAATCTGTTCCATTGAAAAGAGGTGGAATATTACTGGACTGATAACTAGGATTACCCATGACTCTAGAATTAAACAAAAATACCTGCTCTGATACCACTTGTTGGATCAAGGTTAACCCTAGAGGGGGTGAATAGGGTTTATCACAGATTTTTGTTGAGTTAAAAAATCAGACGGGATATTAAATAATAAACAGATCACAAAATGCAGTAGAATTAAAAAGCAGAAAGGAAATAACACACAAAGATACCCAGCTTCAGCAAAACCCTTCCTACTGCTGCATTCCTAAGGTTTCTACTAGGTGATAGAATAGATCCCGCTTACAAGACCATGTAAACTCGCACTCCCTGCTCCTGTGCAAACCCTATGCTCAAAACCGTAGACTGATCGATATCCCCTTGATCAGATTTCCCCTGATTACAACTCCGTAACCGATAGCCCTAGTTTTTACAGACTTTAGTAAACTGTCAGTTAACCCCTAACTAAATCTCCCCTAGATTTTATAGACTCTAGAACATATCAGACGGTTTACAACATAAATTCAAAAATAATACAAAAATAAAGCAAAAGGAAACTAAATAGAAACCCTAGGAGTTTAAATAATAAAGGGTTATCCCCTTTTCAACTTGGCTGGCCACATAAGAATTGGTTCCACCCTCTTTTTATTTTGTCCCCAATCTCTTCTAAAAGAAATGGTGGCGGCAGGAATAGATCAAGGGTTTTTGTAACACCCCGTATTTTCTGTGAACTTAAGAATTACAAATCAAAGTGTAATTAAAATATAAAATAAGAATCAGGGACGGGTTGCGCCATTACGTTCGTCTCAAAATTCTACTTGAAAACGAGTCCGAGTTTGCGATAATCAGAGTCCGTATGACCAAGTTATGGCCCTCCAAAGTTTCAGGAATTTTCAGAGTTCAAAACATCTCGAATTCGAATTCAAATTTCGAATTCAAAACCCAGAACAGACTGGGTGGGAAATTTCCTGCCCAATACCCAGGTCGACTGGGCAGTCGACCCCCCCCCCCCCGACCAGGTCGACTGGGCAGTCGACCCGGTCCCCGAACCTGGTTTTGGGCCTGGGTGCATTCTTATGTATCTGGTTTCGTTTTCTGCCTAGATTCGTCTGCCTAAACCTATTTAAACAGCCCCAAACCTAGCCTTCTCTACACACAATTCTATTCTGCTTCTACTCTGCCTCTGTTCTAAATAAAAAATAAAAATGGCGTCGCTACTCTGCTGGAATCAAAACTAGAAGCTAATCAACATCAACCTAAGCAACTCAATTCAAGCTTGAAACTTCAACTACGGTTAAAGAAGATCAACTAACATCGCTACAACTATCTTTCTTTTAGAATCCATTCAAGGCAAGTACAGTTATTTTCCGATATAAACGTTAATTTTGATTGTGACATGAATTGTAAATCTGAATCTGAGAAAATGTCTGTTCTGTTCTGTTTAGATCTACCTTATTATGTATTTCTTTCTGCTTTCTGTTCTATAGCCAGGCTACCACGAGCTTGAGCCAATCTCATAAGAGATTAACATACGCTAAAATATTTGGGACAATAAAATGAATAATGAATGAAATGGGCATGACCGATATGTGACTGATTTGAGGAAAGAACATAGGTTGAACTTGTAACTTAGGACATAAATCTAAGGCATATAATTGAACCTATGACTTGAGTTTTGTGGCATAAAGAATATTGAACATACGACTTGAGAAGTTGAGGCATAAACTTACATTGGACATATGACTTAGGAATTGGGGCATAAATTTGACCGTAGGCATGTAATTAGTTTAGATACATATTACATGTTGTAAACTAGATCTGGATCTGAGCAAGCTATATATGATAATCTGTGATTTGGGAACATAATTCAATATCTGATTTTAAGAATAGGATACCTGATTAAAACCTAGATTTGTGGCACATTTTAAGAAGGGGAAGATATGTGACTTAGGTGTAGAAATTAAAATCTATAATAAGATTTGAGGACTATTAAGTGTGAATACACCTAAATAGGGATTTTTGGATATATGGCATGCTTTGTAATATTTGGTATAATTTATAGATGAATCTGCTGTACAATGCTAGTTTAACCAAAATGGGAACATATGTTATATGGTAAATTATGTCCATATTCAGTGTTATGTAAATTTATGCAAACATGGGATATATGATCATATTGTGAATCATGATAATTATTTAGACCTAATTTATGATTAAGCAAGGCATGTAAATAGAACCTTTAGAAATATTAAATATGCTAAATTTGTCATCTGCTAAGTCTGTTGAAAATGCCAAATCTGCTAAACTAAATCTGTCGAGATGCCTAAACTGCTAAATCTGTTGAGATGCCTAAACTGCTAAATCTGTCGAGATGCCTAATCTGTTATCTGCTAAATCTGCTAGTTTGCTTAATCTTGTAAATCCGTTAAGTCGCCTAATCTGCAAAATCTGTTATCTGCTATATCTTTTGAGTTGATATAATTAGTCTGTTATTGACATAATCTGAATTGGCTATAGTTATGAATAATTGACATGTATATTAGTCGTGGGCATAAATGGTAAATTATTAATTAATTGGTCGCAAAGATGAACATGGCTAACTCGAGGTTAGAATGAGTTTGCGGCGTAATCCTGCCCGGAACCGCCCGGCACATCCAGTGGCCGCAAACAATAGGTTCTAATGTGAGAAGTTAGTCATAATATTCTTAGACACGAGGTTAGGTCTGGCTTGTGGCAGAAGTCTGCCCGGAACCGCCCGGCCCATCCAGCGGCCACAAGCTAGCGACCTAATGTGAGAGGTCTGTGCATTAATAATTAATTAATGCAAATCTGAGATAAAAATGATGTCCAAAACATGTTGGGTGGATAGGGTTAAACCAACTGGACTAATATATATAATAAACCCGTTCATGAATCTGTAGGCCCAATACAAAGTTAGACAAATCTGAAATTCTATTAAATCTGTACATCTGATCTGTTAGTCTGAAAACTTGTTGATTTGATTTTCTGATCTGTGAAATAGTAAATCTGATCCCTGTATGTCTGAACTTGTAAACAAGTTAATCTGAAATCTGTTAGTCTGGGGACACAAGGTTAGGAGGGAATTTACTTGTGTCATCTGTTGTTTGGGACTCATATTAGTCAGTAACCCTTTCTGGTATCAAAACTTTGACCCAACAGTAGGTACGGTCCGGGCACGCTTACTGAACTAATTATAAGCAGTTCATTTTGATAATGGCGAGGGGTGTTGATGGTGCGTTCCAACCGGGTCATGTGCATGCATGGATCCCTGTCTGCCTGTGGGGATGTAAGACGCCGTGACATCTGTAAATAGGTCTGTGCCAATTGGTTGTCACTTTAGGGAGTGATACACCCTACTGTGGGGCAGACACAGGGTATTTATGTATTAGAGAGCCGATCGCTTGGGGTAGGGTTTTAGGGTACACTTAGTTCTGTTTGTTTCTGTTGGTACCGTCTGTTTCTGTAGGGTGGTAACACCTGTCTGTTTCTGCGTGGTACCATCTGTTGGGGGTGTAAAGGCCCATTGCTAGTGTACACCTAATTCTACATTCTGTTTCCGTAGGGATTAATCTGTTTCTGCTTCTGTCTATTTCTGTTCGGGCGGTAAAGGCCCATTACTAGCACTCTCTTTTGTGTAAATTATTCTGTACCCGTTTCTGTTTCAGTTTAGACATTAGGGTAACACCTAATTTTGTTATACTAGTATTAGTGCAGAGAAGTGTAAAGAAATAGCTTATGTCATTCTGTTCTTCTATTATATCCGCTACACCTATTACTGTTATCGCTCATCCAGTTTTATTTTCATGTCATGTTATTATTATCTGTTCATAACTGGAAATCACTGGACTTGCCAGACTTTTTGTCTGACCCTTGTTGTTTCGCCTCCTTTCTTTCGTTCCCCCCCCAGGTTTTTTAGAAGGGAGTACTCTAGCTTGATCCAGATTTCTTCCGCTTGAAGTGCTTAAAGTATGGCTTGTCTTCTTCTGTGGGGATTATGATTTTAAACTATGCATTCTGAAGGCTTTTGTACAAGACTGATATTTTGTACTTGAATTCTGATATTGTGATTTGAAAGGATGTAACCAAGCTTATTTCAGTTTCTGTTCTAATAAAGTTATAAATTTTTCAAGTACTGTTTTATCTGTCTTGTATGTTTCTGTTCTGTTTACTAAAATGCTCCACCAAGGTTAAGGCATTCCCTTTGTGAGTGACCTTAACGGAGGTGGGGTGTTACACTTGGTATCAGAGTTGAAGGTTACCAGATTGGGTAAAGTTTTTGAAAACTATTTTCAAAAAAAGGTTTTAAATGGAAATATTTTCAAAAATAAAGCTTATTTTGAAAAACATAATCCCCAAGAGCCATATACCTTTCCTTCAGTCCTTTTTGTAATCGAATATTTCCTTTTTCGTTTCAGCATGTCTGAAGCATCTGAGATACCAGAGGGTGTTCATGTACCCGGTTGGTTTCGTCAATATCTTGAGGCTAGGACCGCCGCCGCAGGTTCAGCAAATGATCCCCCTCCTCCACCCCCTCCTCGTGCAATTTCTTTCTCAAAGATCTGTAGAGATTTTAGGGCTATGGGTGGGTAGGATTTCAAGGGAACTGAATCATTCGTAGAAGGGAGGAACTGGCTCAAAGAAACTGAGGATCTATTCGTTATCTTCGAGGCAGACGATAGCCAGAAGGTACAGTTGGCGGTGTGGCTGCTCAAAGACGAAGCTTCCTATTGGTGGGAAGTCACTAACGTCGAGAGGCCAGTTGAAACATGGATGGATTTCAGAACAAGGTTTGAGACAAAATTCCTCTCGCAAGCTGAACGAAGTTTACAGCTGAAAAAGTTCTTATCTCTTAAGCAAGGAAGTATGACGGTCAAGGAATACGTCAACCAGTTCAACCAAATGGCTTGGTTCATATTGGATTTAGTCAACACTCAGCATAAAAAGGCTCTCCGCTTTGTTAAAGGATTGAACGAGCCACTGCACAGCCTAGCCATGACCCATGTACCCATGGGAGCGACTTACGAGAAATTGGTGGACCTGGCACTACTGCACGAGGAAGACAAGGGTCCGAAAGAGACAAAGAAGGAAGAACCACATAATAAGAAAGATGGCCCAAAAAGGAAACACAAAAGAAGGATGAGAAGTCTGAAGATAAGAAGGGGAAAAAGTGCTTTACTTGTGGAAGCTCGACACATCTGAACAAGGATTGCAGAAAAAGGAAGGGCACTTGCTTCAACTGTGGTGAGATGGGACACTTCACTAGGGACTGACCGAAGAAACGAGGGCAAGGGCAGAGGGCATAACCAACTTCTGGAGGACAGGCGAATGCTCAAGGGACTGGTGGATAGGGTAGAAATAAGAAAATTTAAGTAGAAGGTTTAATTTTCTTATCTGATTGTTGAGTTAAAACTCATTCTGATTCTGGCATTTTGATTCTGTAATCGATACTCTGCACTTTAATACTAGTATTGTTCCTGATTCCGCTGTAGACTCAAACCCATAAGGGTTATGACTAATCTGTTTGTGATAAGATTGGGGTTTGAGAGATATCTGTGTTAGGCGTCAAGTAGGACGCATACATTCTGGGTATTATCATGCTTAGTTCGGTAACCTGATCTGTACCAGTAATCTGTAAATATCTGAATATTCCCGATAAGGTTAAGATTTCTAGTTTTGACATTATCTAAAGAGGGTAATCCTCTGGGTGTCAATTTGATGTTGGTTTCGGTCTTCGGGGCCGATACTTAGAACCCATGTCTAATGGGAACCAAGTTTTTGTTTTATCTGTACTCGCTTCCATCATTCGACTGTATCCTATCGATCGAATCTTCGAACTTTAGGTAGAAATTAATGGGTGTAAACATGTGTTTGAGACATGTTATGTTTGATGGTTGCAAGTGGATGGAAGTGGTTGCTAGTGGTTGCTCGTGGATGCATATACACACACTAGGCACTAGATCGGCTCGAAAACACTCTCGTACTGCATATGGATGTGTGAGCATTTTCAATTTTTGTGGATGCAAAATGATTGACTCAGCACATGGATGTTGCATATGACTGAATGGTTGTGCACCCATATAGAAATGATATGTATCAAATCGGAAAATTTGCATACATGTTGGACTCATGGCACTGGCATAATTCGCATTAAGGCGGTCAACTGAATTAGTGGACCGCCTGATCTTTGCATTAGATAAGAAGCATATACACACACTTTTGCATATGTTCATACAACATTAGAAGTTTCTAAGGACAATGGACGCCAGTGATTGATGATTGAGTAGATGGATGTTGGATGGTAGGACACATTCTTCTTAACTTGAAGATTTCGGGGACGAAATCCTTTAAGCAGGGGAGAATGTAACACCCCGTATTTTCTGTGAACTTAATAATTACAAATCTAAGTGTAATTAAAATATAAAATAAGAATCAGGGAAAGCGGGTTGCGCCATTGCGTTCGTCTCGAAATTCTGCTTGAAAATGAGTCCGAGTTTGCGAGAATCGGAGTCCGTATGACCAAGTTATGGCCCTCCAAAGTTTCAGGAATTTTCAGAGTTCAAAACAGCTCGAATTCGAATTCAAATTTCGAATTCAAAACCCAGATCAGACTGGGCGGGAAATTTCCCGCCCAGTACCCAGGTCGACTGGGCAGTCGACCCCCCACCCCCCGACCAGGTCGACTGGGCAGTCGACCTGGGGGTCGACCTGGTCCCCGAGCCTGGTTTTGGGCCTGGGTGCATTCTTATGTATCTGGTCTCGTTTTCTGTCTAGATTCGTCTGCCTAAACCTATTTAAACAGCCCCAAACCTAGCCTTCTCTACACACAATTCTATTCTGCTTCTACTCTGCCTCTTTTCTAAATAAAAAATAAAAATGGCGTCGCTACTCTGCTGGAATCAAAATTAGAAGCTAATCAACATCAACCTAAGCAACTCAATTCAAGCTTGAAACTTCAACTACGGTTAAAGAAGATCAACTAACGTCGCTACAACTATCTTTCTTTTAGAATCCAATCAAGGCAAGTACAGTTATTTTCCGATAAAAACGTTAATTTTGATTGTGACATGAATTGTAAATCTGAATCTGAGATTATGTCTGTTCTGTTTAGATCTACCTTATTATGTATTTCTTTCTGCTTTCTGTTCTATAGCCAGGCTACCACGAGCCTGAGCCAATCTCATAAGAGATTAACATACGGTAAAATATTTGGGACAATAAAATGAATAATGCATGAAATGGGCATGACCGATATGTGACTGATTTGAGGAAAGAACATAGGTTGAACTTGGAACTTAGGACATAAATCTAAGGCATATAATTGAACCTATGACTTGAGTTTTGTTGCATAAAGAATATTGAATATAGGACTTGAGAAGTTGAGGCATAAAATTTACATTGGACATATGACTTAGGAATTGGGGCATAAATTTGACCGTAGGCATGTAATTAGTTTAGATACATATTACATGTTGTAAACTAGATCTGGATCTGAGCAAGCTATGTATGATAATCTGTGATTTGGGAACATAATTCAATATATGATTTTAAGAATAGTATACCTGATTAAAACCTAGATTTGTGGCACATTTTTAGAAGGGGAAGATATGCGACTTAGGTGTAGAAATTAAAATCTATAATAAGATTTGAGGACTATTAAGTGTGAATACACCTAAATAGGGATTTTTGGATATATGGCATGCATTGTAATATTTGGTATAATTTATAGATGAATCTGCTGTACAATGCTAGTTTAACCAAAATGGGAACATATGTTATATGGTAAATTATGTCCATATTCCGTGTTATGTAAATTTATGCAAACATGGGGTATATGATCATATTGTGAATCATGATAATTATTTAGGCCTAATTTATGATTAAGCAAGGCATGTAAATAGAACCTTTAGAAATATTAAATATGCTAAATCTGTCATCTGCTAAGTCTGTTGAAAATGCCAAATCTGCTAAACTAAATCTGTTGAGATGCCTAAACTGCTAAATCTGTTGAGATGCCTAAACTGCTAAATTTGTCGAGATGCCTAATCTGTTATCTGCTAAATCTGCTAGTTTGCTTAATCTGCTAAATCCGTTAAGTCGCCTAATCTGCAAAATCTGTTATATGCTATATCTGTTGAGTTGATATAATTAGTCTGCTATTGACATAATCTGAATTGGCTATAGTTATGAATAATTGACATGTATATTAGGCATGGGCATAAATGGTAAATTATTAATTAATTGGCCACAAAGATGAACATGGCTAACTCGAGGTTAGAATGAGTTTGCGGCGTAATCCTGCCCGGAACCGCCCGGCACATCCAGTGACCGCAAACAATAGGTTCTAATGTGAGAAGTTAGTCATAATATGCTTAGACACGAGGTTAGGTCTAGCTTGTGGCAGAAGTCTGCCCGGAACCGCCCGGCCCATCCAGCGGCCACAAGCTAGCGACCTAATGTGAGAGGTCTGTGCATTAATAATTAATTAATGCAAATCTGAGATAAAAATGATGTCCAAAACGTGTTGGGTGGATAGGGTTAAACCAACTGGACTAATATATATAATAAACCCGTTCATGAATCTGCAAGCCCAATACAAAGTTAGACAAATCTGAAATTCTGTTAAATCTGTACATGTGTTCCGTTAGTCTGAAAACTTGTTGATTTGATTTTCTGATCTATGAACTAGTAGATCTGATCCCTGTATGTCTGAACTTGTAAACAAGTTAATCTGAAATCTGTTAGTCTGGGGACACAAGGTTAGGAGGGAATTTACTTGTGTCATCTGTTGTTTGGGACCCATATTAGCCAGTAACCCTTTCTGGTATCAAAACTTTGACCCAACAGTAGGTAGGGTCCGGGCACGCTTACTGAACTAATTATAAGCGGTTCATTCTGATAATGGCGAGGGGTGTTGATGGTGCGTTCCAACCAGGTCATATGCGTGCATGGATCCCGGTCTGCCTCTGGGGATGTAAGACGTCGTGACATCTGTAAATAGGTCTATGCCAATTGGTTGTCACTTTAGGGAGTGATACACCCTACCGTGGGGCCGACACAGGGTATTTATGTATTAGAGAGCTGATCGCTTGGGGTAGGGTTTTAGGGTACACTTAGTTCTGTCTGTTTCTGTTGGTACCGTCTGTTTCTGTTGGGTGGTAACACCTGTCTGTTTCTGCGTGGTACCATCTGTTGGGGTGGTAAAGTCCCATTACTAGTGTACACCTAATTCTACATTCTGTTTCCGTAGGGATTAATCTGTTTCTGCTTCTGTCTGTTTCTGTTTGGGTGGTAAAGGCCCATTACTAGCACTCTCTTCTGTCGAAATTATTCTGTACTCGTTCTTGTTTCAGTTTAGACATTAGGGTGACACCTAATTCTGTTATACTAGTATTAGTGCAGAGAAGTGTAAAGAAATAGCTTATGTCATTCTGTTCTTCTGTTATATCCGCTACACCTGTTACTGTTATGTCTCATCAAGTTTTATTTTCATGTCATGTTATTATTATCTGTTCATAACTGAAAATCACTGGATTTGCCAGACTTTTTGTCTGACCCTTGTTGTTTCGCCTCCTTTCTTCCGTTTCCCCCCAGGTTTTGTAGAAGGGAGTACTCTAGCTTGATCCAGATTTCTTCCGCTTGAAGTGCTTAAAGTATGGCTTGTCTTCTTCTGTGGGGATTATGATTTTAAACTATGCGTTCTGAAGGCTTTTGTACAAGACTGATATTTTGTACTTGAATTCTGATATTGTGATTTGAAAGGATGTAACCAAGCTTAATTCGGTTTCTGTTGTAATAAAGTTATAAATTTTTCAAGTACTGTTTTATCTATCTTGTAAGTTTCTGTTCTATTTACTAAAATGCTCCACCAAAGTTAAGGCATTCCCTTTGTGAGTGACCTTAACGAAGGTGGGGTGTTACACTTTTTCTCAAATCGCCCAAATTAAATTGTGATTAAAACAAAGTTCTGGAAATTCTCTAGAAGCTTCAATTGCTTTGTTGCTCCACGTCTTTTGTTGTCTGTTGCGATTGAAAACTTGGTGAGTAAATTCTGATTTGAATCTTTGTTGCTCTCGAGTTTTTGTTGTGATTTTCTATGCATGAAACACCGGTGATGATCCGTATTAAATAGAATTTCAAATCCTTTAAATCTCTGATTTCATAATTGTTACTTGTCCTGGTTGATTGCGGTTTCCCCTTTTGCTTTTGCTGGTAAATTCGGCCTTGATTTTTATGGCTTGATTGATTTGCGTTTATTTAAGTTGTGGACTCTTGAAACATTATCACTGTCCCATTTGAATTTGTTGCCTTGCTCGAATTAAATTACCTTGAAAGATTTGTGAATGCTGAATTATCATACCATATATGAATCATTCACCATATTTTCTTTCTGCCATTATGCATGCTCGGATTTGTTGTATACGGAAAATTGTATGATCCCATGCCATATACGAATGAGTGTATTTGGAGATAAATAAACCATTTGTCAAAACATTTCTCACTGATTTGGTGCTTGTCAAAATTCCACACTTAAATCTAGACTGTAAATTCTGGAATTTATTACTTGCCAAAATTGTTGTGCCTTCTGACCTAGTTTTATATATATATATATATGTATGTATGTATTGATGAAAAAAAATTCATGCCATTAAACATGTCTTACATGATGTTAGCCTACTTTGTGAAATAGGCTACACAAAGCTAAGGGATCAAGTATTAGAGAATAATCTGCCTAGAAACCGGATCGGATCGGATGTAGTCAGAGAAAACAAAGCTAGACAAAGTGAGGAAAGACAAAACTCGAACCGGTCCAGATCGGATATGATGCTCCGATCCGAACCCCATTACATGGCCTATCCGACCCGAGAACAGAATGAAAGCTGCTTCATTCCCATGTTCTCCTAAAGATGCGGAGCGGTTACACGCATGATTGCCCACGTTCTCCCACTCGCTTGATGCGCTATCACCATCTGGAGAGCTCCGAACCCGCATCTCCCGGGGTGGATGCCACGTACCTTCGATCCGAACCCGTTTTTGGGAGAATTTGCACCTATAAATAGACCTCTAAGGCTCAGTTGAAGGGATCTTCTGGCACTCTGAGAGTTTGAGTACCTTTGAGAACCGAATTCCAGCACTCCCAAACAATCCAAATCATCATTCAAAGTGTAATTTGGGTATAATTGAGTGAATGTATATGAAAAATGAGTGAGATTGAGTGAATATCTTGTTGTATTCTCATCTACATCATCAAACAAAGTGATATAAAGTGGATGTAGGCTCCTTAACGCCGAACCACTATAAATCTTGTGTCTCTTTTCTGTTTTGATCTCGTTTTTATCGTATTTTTATTCAATTTGGGTGTTAGAACCACTTTTTGGTCTAACATTTTGGTGCTTTCACTGAGAAACATTCGAATTCTCTGTTTTTCTGGATTATCGTTCTACTTTTTGGACCGTTGAGTTCAAAGAAGTTAATCCCCAATTTCCGACGCTTTTAAGTACTTGTTGGTTGATTGTTCAAGAATTATGGCCAAAGGAAAAGGCAAGGAAGTTCAAACCAATCAAGGGAATGAAGTTGGTGAAGATCAGCAAAATCCGGTCGTGACGAGGTCTCGCAGGCAAAGCTCGAGGGCGGATCGGACTGGCTCAGGAAATCCGAACCGATCGCAGAGGGAGAGCTCCAATCCGAACCGAGTAGAAGATATTGAGGAGGTGCGCTCCCCCAACCCGAACCAATCCGGCCAGGTCACTTTGCTCTGATCCGGTCCGACTCTAGGTGATGCTGGAACCTCTACTCGAGCCTCTCCAAATGCTCTGACTCCAGCCACCAGGATCAATGACCAGATCAATCCATCTGCGCCTGTCACCCAAGGAGATTTTTTGCGCCTTCTCGACATGCTTGAGAGCACTAGGGAGGCTATGAGAATCCACGAGCGCACCAATCTTATGATACAAGAGAATATGAGAATCATGAGTAGAGAAATCGGCGAGCTTCGCAGGCAGAGAACCCCTTCCCCAGTTCATCACACTGCAATGGATCAGTCTTCTTCTTCTAAGGAAGAACGGCCTCATGATAGAAGGCCGCTCGAACGACCTCAGAATTTGGAACAAATGACTTTCGGATCTCTGGGATCCCGCGAAGACACTACTCGTGTGTTAGGACCCGATGACCCGAGCTTGAGAGAGCCTATGCTATTACCAATGCGAGGATCCCATGTTCTGCCTAAAGATCCCAACCTTACCAACTCCACTCAGGGACAAATGCTTCATCCCCTTCCTCCCGAGATCAACCGGGAACATAGGGAGCAGAGCAGAGCAGAAGCCGCTAGAAGAAGGAGATTGTCCCCGAATCAGGACCCTAGAGGAAACCCGAACATCAGAGCCAGGGAGCCTGAACGGCCCTTGACCAATGCTGATGTATGGGCCATGGTACGCCAGATCATGTCTGAGAGTCGAAACTACACCAATGAAGATTATGGTATTGAGCGAAGCCATACTCCCTTTACTGATGACATTCTTGACTTTCAGTTCCCCCGACGTTTTAATTTGCCGCAAATGGACAAATATAACGGGAGAACTGACCCGGGACAACATCTGATGCGATACGCATGGCTTATGAATGCTGCAGCTGCCCCTGACGCTGTGAAGAGTAAGGCTTTCCCGATTTACTTAGAAGACGTAGCATTACTATGGTTTACCCGACTTCCTCCTCGAGTATCGAATTTCAAACAACTAAGTGAACGTTTTATGAATCAATTCCGACTTCACGCCCGAAAGTCTAAGACTGTTATCGAATTATTGAGAATTAAGCAAGCGCCGGGTGAGTCCTTGAAGTCGTATCTAGACCGTTTCAATTTAGCTGTAACAGAAGTCGGCGACCCTCATGAGCCTACCATCTTGATGGCCTTAATGGAAGGAGTTGATCCTGATTCAGAGTTTGGAGATTATCTTTCTGGGAAGCCGCCTCCTACAAGAGAGTTGTTCTATGAGAAGGCCAATGTTCAGTTGAGACGGGAGGAATTAAGGGAAAACAGAAAGAGGAAGTCCATGGCGGCCTCAAAAGAATCTTTTCAGAGTAATATTGCTATAAAGCAATCTGGAGAAAGCTCTAGGAAAGTCAAAGTGAATGTTGGAAACAAGAATGGAAACAATAATAATGGAAACGTGGGCAATAGCAACCGTAATGCGAATGGTAATAGAAGAAACAGGAATCGAGGAAGTAATTCTGACAAAAGACCCCTGTTCCAGACCTTTGAAAATTATTCATCGTTGAATGACACTTTGGAGAACATTTATTTGGACACGTACAATGTTTTGCAATACAAAAAACCGCAAACGCGAGATTCGATAGAAAAAGAAATTGCTACCGGAAAATTTTGTTTATTTCACGAAACCCACGGACATTCAACGAACGAATGTCGACACTTGAGAGATGTAGTTGAGAAGTTGTTGCATGAAGGTAAGTTGGATGAGTATAAGGCTGCCCCAAGCCAGAATCAGTCCGCTCCTAAGCCTACAGCGCAACAAAAAGGCAAAGGGATTGTCATTAACACCATAGTAGGTGGACTCCATCCAACTATCCACAGTTTCAGAGCAATGGACCAATACGTTAATGCAGTTAAGCACATAGATGTGGACTAGTACAGTGACTTGGAAGATATCACCCCTGTGAAACAGAAGAGGACAATGTTCGATGATGTGGTGTTCCGTAGTAGAGACGACACTGGAATCCAATCACCTACCGAAGATCCGTTGGTTATTACCACTACTATTGGGCTGGCACTGGTTCATAAGGTACTAGTGGACAATGGAAGCTCTGTCAACATTTTGTTTAAGAAGTTGTTTGATCAGATGAGACTCAAGTCTGGAGATTTGAAGCCTTGTGAAGGTTGGATCCGAGGCTTCAATGGGGCATCAACAACTCCAATGGGGTATATACCCGTAACATTGGGACAAGAGGATCGTCGAAGGGTACGAATGCTTCAGTTCGTAGTGCTAGATATAGATTCGCCTTACAACGCATTTTTAGGAAGGCCTTCCCTTGCAGAGTTCAGGGCTTGTATTGCACCATGGTACTTATTGCTAAAGTTCCCAAATGAAGCCGGAACAGGAGTAATGAGGGGAGACCAAGTCTCCGGACGAGCTTGTTATATTGCTGAATTAAAAATGCTGATGAAGGGACTCAACATCGAGACTAAAAGTACTTCACCTCCTCCAAGGGAGGGTTCAACATAGCAATTAGAGGATCAGCCCCGAAGGAGTTGCCTAAGGGAATGCTTGAAGACCTGGATCCCAGATTAAATGAGGAACCTGAGGATAGAAAAGCAACTCCTAATGAAACGACAGTGGATATACCCATTGATGAAGCTGATCCAGCAAAAGTTTTGAAGATTGGATCCCAGTTGGATCCGCACCGAGCCAAAGAACTGGCTAACTTTCTGAAGGCAAATCTGGATGTGTTTGCCTGGACCCACGCTGACATGTGTGGGATATCACTATCCATCATGAGTCATTCGCTGAGTATAAACCCGAAACACCCGCCTGTAAAGCAAAAGAGACGTATGCTGGGCCCAGAGAGGTCGGCAGCTCTGAAAGAAGAAGTGGAGAAGCTAAAAGAGAACGAATTTATTAGAGATTCAACATATCCCGACTGGATATCGAATCCTGTTTTGGTAAAGAAGTCAAACGGGAAGTGGCGGACGTGTATTGATTTTTCAGACTTGAACAAAGCCTGCCCGAAAGATAGCTTCCCACTCCCCAGAATAGACCAGCTTGTGGATTCTACGACGGGACATGAACTTCTTTCTTTTATGGATGCATATTCCGGATACAACCAGATTCCTATGCATGTACCCGATCAAGAGCACACGAGCTTCATTACAAATTTGGGGTTGTACTGCTATGTGGTCATGCCTTTCGGATTGAAAAATGCTGGAGCTACCTACCAACGCTTGGTGAACAGGATGTTTTATAACCAAATAGGGAAGACTATGGGGGTTTATGTGGACGATATGCTTGTCAAATCGAGATAGTCCTTTAGCCATACGCAAGACTTGGCAGAGATGTTCGGTATCCTGCGAAAGTATCGGATGAAGCTTAATCCTTTGAAGTGCTCGTTTGGGGTGGCATCTGGAAAGTTTCTAGGTTTCATCGTGAGCTCTCGAGGAATTGAAATTAATACCAGTCAAATAGTAGCGATAAGGAACATTGAGGAACCACGAAGAATCAAAGATGTCCAAAGTCTTACGGGGAAAGTGGCTACTTTGAGTAGATTTATCTCCAAAGCAATAGACAAATGCGTCCCGTTTTTTGACTTGATAAAAAGGGGAAAGAAAAATTTCAAATGGACTCCGGACTGTGTTGAGGCCTTTTGAAATCTATTGGATTTACTAGAGAGACCACCGATTTTGTCGAAGCCGGTGGATCATGAAGAGCTGTTTGTTTATCTAGTAGTATCGGCTCACGCCGTTAGCACCGCTTTGGTCCGGGAAGAAGACAAGGTGCAAAGGCCGGTATATTACGTAAGTAAGAAATTGGCAGCTGCAGAACGTAACTACCCAAGGATTGAGAAGCTTGCTTACAGCCTTCTGATCGCCTCCCGAAAACTTCGCCATTATTTTCAAGCTCACCCAATAACCATATACACTGATCAGCCTCTGAGACAGGTGTTGCAAAGACCCGAAGCATCAGGACGGTTGATCAAGTGGAACATTGAACTAAGTCAGTTTGATTTAAACTTTCAGCCATGGAGATCGATCAGGGGGCAAGCTCTGGCTGAGTTTATAGCAGAGTTCACAATTCCGGAGGAAGAGACGATCAATGATAAGGTGGTCAAATCAGAGGAGGAATTAAAATTAAATCCATGGAAGTTGTACACAGACGGAGATAAGAACGACCGAAGGTCCGGAGCTGGAGTCGTCTTAGTTACTCCTGAAGGACGATCGTTATATTATGCTCTGCGACTAGAATTTTCAGCGACCAATAATGACTCTGAATATGAAGCCCTGATTGCCGGGCTGAAATTTGCTAAGGAATTTGGAATAAAGGCATTGGATATATTCTGCGATTCCAAAATAGTCGTCTGCCAAGTGCGAAAGGAGTTTGTGGCCCGGGGACCTCGACTTATTACCTATCTTGGAAAAGTGGAGGAGCTGTTGAGCAACTTGGAACGGTATAACATAACGCATATCTCAAGAGCTGAAAACCAGAAGGTAGACCGGCTAGCGAAGCTGGCAAGTTCCGATAATCCAGAGGAAACCGAAATGTTTCCAATTGAGACGTTGGGATCGCCAAGCTTTGAATTAATGGAAATTTAATTAGCTTTCGAAGCAGAACCGGAGAAGGAGTCGTGGATGACCCCAATCAAGAATTTCCTTAGAAATGGAGTACTCCCGCCAAAGAAGAGTGAAAGGCGAGCCATAGTTCGCAAAGCTACCAGATACATCCTTCAAGATAATACCCTTTATCGGCAAGGATTTTCTATGCCCCTCTTATGATGTATAGCGCATGACGACATCAGGAGTGTACTAAGGGAAGTACACAAAGGTGAGTGTGGAGACCATACGGGGGGTTAGACTTTAGCAAAAAAGATATTGCGGTATGGGTATTTCTGGCCCACAATTAATAAAGATGCAGTTGATTACTCACGACGCTGCAACAAATGCCAAAGGTTCGCCAAGATCCCCAGAGCACCACCGACCCAGCTCAAGTCGATGGTGAGTCCGTGGCCGTTTGCCATGTGGGGAATTGACATCATCGAAGTTCTACCGATTGCAAAAGGAGGAGCAAAGTATGCAATTGTCGCCGTGGACTATTTTACGAAGTGGGTGGAAGCTGAGACCTTAACCAAAATCACAGCGAGAAAGGTGATAAGTTTCGTGGTTAGAAATATCATATGCTGATTTGGGATTCCAAGGACCATTATAACTGATAATGGAACCCAGTTCGATGGTGCCGAATTCAGAATTTTTTTCCAGAAATACAAGATTGACAAGCGGTACACTACATTCGCCCATCCACAGTCAAATGGGCAAGTAGAAGCAATAAATAAAGTCATAAAGTCCATCCTCAAGAAGCGGTTGGAACGTGCAAAAGCAAAATGGGTGGATGAATTGCACTTGGCTTTGTGGGCATATCGGACAACGTTTAAGACAGTTACCGGTCATACTCCTTTCTCTCTCTCATTTGACTCAGAAGCGGTAATCCTGGTAGAGCTTGAAGTTCCCTCTCACAGGGTGACATATTATGACCCGATGACGAATCGGGCACTCCTCCTCGAGTCCCTTGATGAAATCGAAGAGAAAAGGGACGAGGCAGACTTGCATGCGTCAAGACATCGACGTCAGATGGCATGCTATTATGACAAGAAAGTTCGCTTTAGAACCTTTGAGCCAGGGGACTTGGTGCTAAAGTGAGTTTTCCATCCCTTCCTCATCTCGGTCCAAAGTGGGAAGGACCATTCGCCGTCCAACAGAAACTTGAGACAGGAGCCTTCAAGTTAACGGCCGTAGATGACGAAGAAGTGCCTAGGGCTTGGAATGCCCAACACTTGATGCGATATTTGAATTAGGGATGTTGTATTTTCTTTTGTTTCTTTTTTATGAACCCTGTAAAAAGGCACGACTTTCCTTAGAAAAGTCTGTTGATGCGAGCAAAGGACTATAAAGTGGATGTAGGCTACGACTTAGCCGAGCCACTATAAAATATCGTGTGCCATTTACTTTCCTGCATTATTTATATCTTCAACTATTATTCTATTGTGACTGTGGAATACAAGATGTTAAATTAAAATATGGAAAGCTGGAGATGGCTTATATACAGGAACAAACACAACGACTGTTTGTACAATAAGACATAAAAGAATGGGAAGACGACATTCTTAACTCTAACTCTCAAGAATTGAGAGAGAGTATAAAGGACAGGAAGACGATGTCCTCTGAGGCATGAAGGTGCACCCAGATGAGAGACCGCCTCAGCAAGAACTCTAACCTGGATATAAGACAGGAGAGTATAAAAGATGCCAGAAAAGAACAGGCATCAATGACGAAAGGAATGTGACCCCCGTCAGAGAATCGGGAACATTAAGACATTTTAATTTAATCTTGAATAGTTTTTCAAGATTGACTGGGGGCATACATGTACACACATATTACCCCCCCCGCTATGACTCCATTACACAACTTTAGTAGGACATGCATTTGCATTTTTACATAAGTACTGAACTAACGACTAACAGGTATTGTAGGAAATGAATTATTTTTATTTACAAATGTATGAGTTTGTACAGGAAAACAGGCAAAAAGAAGATGCGAGGTCCACACTCGCTGCAACAATTGTGGGCCAATTAAATACTAAAATAAAGCAAAACACTTCATCACTTAGACGTTGAAGTGGAATTGGATTTTTTAGCAGCCTTCTGAGCATCCCTCGCCTCTCTTTCAGCATCAGTTAAAATGCGCCTTGGTTTTTTTCCTCCCTGAGACTGAAGTGCTGCAATCAGTTGATTTTTTCCCGGGAGTCGGAACGCTGGAATTAAGAGAAGACCCTTTAGCAAGTTCTTCTGTAATAGATCTAGTCGAAAGCTTAATAACTAACCTTGATCCAGCATCCACTACTGCGAGAGGCTTAAGGTTTTTGAGGTCTAGGTCTTCAACTTTAAGCTGCATACGTTTGTCTTGTTCGGCTTTCAATGCAGCTAAAGTGATGTCATCGGCGCTTTTTGACTCCCCAACTATAGACACCTCAAGGTCTTCCTCATGTCCCTCATTGCCACTGTCATCCTTTAAGGCGTCTATCATCTCGCCATCGTGAGGAGCGTCGGCCTTACCCTTGTCTCCTTTAGCCTTCTCCGTTGACTTTGATTCGACAGCGGTTCCCTGAGGCACGTCTGCCTTCTCGGACGGTTCAGCACCTGCGGAATGAGAAGCAACAGTTATCAACTCGGGAGAAAATAAAGGGTCCTTCATCGATTGTCCGACTATGCGATGGAAAGTGGAGACAGCTTTGATGAATTAGGGTGAAAAGGTAGAAATACCTTCCGATGATATCTCAGCTGGAGTAGCTACCGTCTCTAAAACCGACTCAGGAATAGGAGATAAAAGAGATGCCTGAGGGATCGCCGGGTTTTCGGGGTCATATCCCTCTACTTCAGAAGTTTCAGCGGCAGTGGAAGAAGAACCAGCCTCCAAGATGTCCTTTTGTTTAGCTTTCCGCTTTTCCTCCTCCATGGCAGCAGCAATCAGGCGACGCCCTTTAGCCAGACTTGCCGGCTCGTCATCTCTTAGATATTTTTCCATGAGTTTGTCCTCGTCGATGGAATCTACCTTGAGTTCTTCTTTCTCCCATTCAATAAATTGGCTCCACACATGGACCAAGGTAGTCGGATAATCATCGATCCGAGAGATGTTTCGGTGACGGATTATATGTGCAAAAAATTCGATCAGTAATTCACCAAAGCCCCGTTCATCCTCCTGGGCCTCTGCCAACTCCTTGCGGGACTCTTCGGCCGACTTGATGACACTTTCAACATTACCCTCCGCCAGGGCAGCTCTGTTCTCGGCCTCCATCAACTTGGAAGCCAAGTCAGCATTTTTCTTCTCCAATTCGGCATTTTTCTTCGCTAACTCGGCCTTCTCTCGCTCAAGGGCAGCGTAAGCAAGTTGCATTTTGGCGTTATCCGACTTGGCGTGTTCTGCTTGTTTTTTCAGCTCCGAACGCTCTTGATTATGGGATTCGAGCAAGTCATGATAACGTTTTTGTAGATCTTCAAATTGTTTCTTGAAGCTAGCAGCATCCCGTTGAGCGATAGCAAGTTGGGCCTGTGTATCCTCAAGGTCTTTCCCTAAATTTTTCAAGGCCTTTGCGTCAGCTTCTGCAGTCTTCTTCATCGAGTTAGTATCCATGATTAGAGTTCGGATAATTCTGGAGAGGTTGCGCGAGTACTTAAACATCTCCGAATATTGTTTCTCGACTGCATCAATTTTTGCTTTGGCCTCGTCTGCCTAGCTCGAGGAAATAGGCTCAAGAGCAGGTAAGAAGGTCAAGTTTTCGAAGTAGCGATCGGGGAACTGCTCCTCCAGGTATGCTCGCTTAATTGCAGTTTCAGTGTCCAATGGTGGAGGTGCGGGGAATGTCAGCTCGGTATCCTTATGTGTGGAGGGCTCAATGGCATCCTCACCCTTTCTAGGCCGCTTAGCAGGAACCTTGCGCTTGCTTCGCGGGTCGGTATCTCTCGGCGGGCTCCTTTCCCTACTGCGCTTTTCTTGAGAAGAAATTAGGACTTTTGACTGTGGCCTGTCATCTTCTCGACGGCCTTGGTTGCCCTTATATCGCTCTGGATCCAACCGAACGAGAGAGCGAGAGCGCGAGGTCCGCGATTGATAAGAATCATAGGGCCTTTATCCTCCCTACCGCGGCTTTCGCGACGATCATGCTCAACATCATGAGGGGGTCTGGTCATGCTGCGACGTAGTTTCCTGATGTCATAGTGAGCACGAGACATTGTACCTGCGCAACAATGCAAGTGGAATTCAGAATTAGTATTCTCATAAGAAGTAAGTGCTGTGAAGTGGGGTGCAATTGTGTAAAGTGCATCCTAAGTGGTGTCCCCCCTCCGACAAACCAGAGTCTGAAGCCGAGCCAGTGCGAGTGGGCTCTTTGGCCTTAACAGGAGTAGCCTCCTCCGAAGAAGTAAAAACTAAAGGATTTGTGCCAAAATCCTCGGAAGTGTAAATAACGTCAGGAAGGGGGAGATCTCCCAAGCCCTGAAATGTAGGATCATCAACAGTAGGGGCATCTCTTTAGGAAGCGCCTCTTGGCTGTTCTTTAGGAGATGGTGATTTCTCAGGAGAAATAACATCCCCAGGAGTGACGTACCCTGCTCGGTGCTTTTCAGGTATATTAGCCAACTCATCGTCTTGAGTTGAAGTTGGAGAAGGTGAAGTTCGAAGCGATATTGTGGGGCCTTTCGAGCTCTCGCCCGTTTCTGGAATTACTTCCACCGGAGGGATATATACATATGGCCTGACCCATGACCTATTGTACGGGTAATGGACAGCAACCCGTGGTGATGAAGATATTCATCCTTGAGGACCTCGTCGATAGTTAGAAACTTTTGGTCACCATTGAGGAGCTGATGCATCCGATCAAAATACACTTGACCCGATATTTGTTTTGGATTATCAACTGCAAACAAAAAGAAAATGGATTAATGTGGTGGCGTGGACATTCAGAGTTAAGATTTAGAAAACCAGTGCCTTACTCGATTTTGTCCATCTCCTAGCACAACCCGGCTGTTGCCTTATATAAAACCATTCCAGCTTGGAGTCGCCGGCCTTGCTGTTGAATGGCGCCGAAATTATCTGTCTTTTTGGGACAGACTCGAAGTAAGAGAAAGAAGGAGTTTCTCGAGTCCGATGCTTGAAGTTATAAAAGAAATGAACGTCATCAAAAGTGAGATATGTGCCTAAGATCTCGCGGTATGCTACGTATAAGGTATACAGGTAAGCATAGGAGTTGGGATGCAGCTGCATGGGGGCAATCCGCGTTTGTCTTAGAAAATTGATGACAAAAGGAGAAAATGGAGGGATAGCCCCAACCATGCACATTAATCGGGTAATTGCCATAACCCCTCCGGAGGATTATGAGGACGGTCAGTTTTCGATGGAACTAGGGTATCCTTTTTCAGTATCCCATGCTTTAAGCATATTCGAGTAAGTCTGTCGCTGTCAATCGTCGACTCAACAGAATCTTGACGTGATTCCAATATGATAGTAGATTCAAATTCGTCAGGAGCTCGATTATCTCCAACCCCTCCTTCCTCTTCATAGCCCAGGGAAACTTCACTGTTAGAAGGCGTTTCGCTGTTATGCGCCTCTACTTCATAATCTGTTCCCTCGTCGTCCCATTCAGGGTCTGAGGAAGAAGATATGTCATCAAGAGTCACTTTATTGGATGTCTCTGGGATCTCTTTCTTTTCTTCCAGTCTATAAGAATGTCTTTCGGCCATGATCACTAAACTATCGAAGAAGTAATAACAGAAGTTAGAGTAAATTAGCCTGTGTCCCCCTGTGCACATGTGTGAACTAAAGTGTGTACTGTGTGTGCAGAAGATGTAAAGTGAACACTTGAAAGCGTAATGTAAAGTTCTGACGAAGCGATGATGTTCAGAACAGTTCTCAACGTTTGTTTATGGTTCGTAAGGCACTATCCTAACTGTCCATTAAGTTGGAAGATCATGTCAAGAATTGAATGGTCTAGTTAAGCAAGTTCTTAAGTGTTAAATTGGATTGTTTTCTTCGGTTCGGTTCGGATGTGTGCTTTGGGATCGGATCGAAGGGTAAGGCCTCATCTTAGCTGGGAATCAGTATTGGTGTCCAGGGATCAAAATCCGATCGGTTCGGAGGAGGACTTCTGAAATGGTCCGGATCGGATTAAGCAGCCATCCCCTTTTACTTCCTTTATTTCAATTCCCGATCCGATCCGATAAGGCGATTCCTGTCCTCCTTTTTGTTTACAAGTCCGACCCGATCCGATTGAGTAAGTCCAGCTTCTCTTCATAATTCTTTACTCTGACCCGATCCGATTTTGTGAACTTCTCTTCCCTTTCTTCTTCTCCATGATCCACACTCCATCACCCGAACCGATCCCCTGCAACCTCTTTCTTCTCCTCTTTTTCAAACTTAGAACCTAATTTCGTACTCATGGCCCCAACCAAGATCAAGTTTTCATTGGTTTTATCCGTTATGGCAAGCCCTAATTCCATCTTCCCAGCGCCTCGAAGTGGCGACTGAGCCACCAACGACGATGGTGAGGGAAGAGGAGGCTGTACTAGCAAATCGAACCAAACCCATGCCCAAATCGATCAAACCGACTGTAATTCATAATCGAAATCGATTATTATTAAGAAAATCAAGTTTAAGATTCACTTACGAATTCGATTTGATGATTAATAAAGAGGTTTTTTGAGTTTCAGAGGGCTAGGGTTTCTGTGTTCAATCGGCTGAGAAAAAGCAAATAAGAAGAAGGAGACGAAGAAAGAAAAAGGTGATAGGCTTATATAGAGTTACGATGACTACTCGTATTCCTGCCTACTTTTCCGGTCGGACCGGAATGAGAGCCCAGTGACGTAGTCTGGCCCGCTAACTTGATACCAAATGAAAGAAGAGGTGAGGCTGTTCGGGTCGGAACCCGAACCGAATGGAATTTCATGTATTAACTTAGCATCTGAATTGAATTAAATACAAAGAAAAATCAAAAAGAAAATCACCTGGAAGGATAACTGGATGTTAACAAGAGTTCTCCAAGTTGTTTGAAAATAAAGAAAGGGATTCACATACTATGCGAAGTACATATAGACATCAAGAGATGCAACTTTCTGAAGCAACGTGTTTTTATATGTTAGTAGAAACGACTTCTCAATAATTCAAAATCAAATTCAAAGACCAATAAGCAGATAACATCAAAGCACGCTTCGTCTTCAATAGAAGCATTCTTTGAAGGGGCAAAATGTTAGCCTACTTTGTGAAATAGGCTACACAAAGCTAAAGGATCAAGTCTTTGAGAATAATCTGCCTAGAAACCGGATCGGATCAGATGTAGTCAGAGAAAAACAAAGCAAGATAAAGTGAGGAAAGACAGAACTCGAACCTGTCCGGATCGGATATGATGCTTCGATCCGAACCCCATTACCTGGCCTATCCGACCCGAGCACAGAATGAAAGCTGCTTCATTCCCATGTTCTCCTAAAGAAGCGGAGCGGTTACACGCATGATTGCCCACGTTCTCCCACTCGCTTGATGCGATGTCACCATCTGGAGAGCTCCGAACCCGCATCTCCAGGGGTGGATGTCACGTACCTCCGATCCGAACCCGTTTTTGGGAGAATTCGCACCTATAAATAGACCTTTAAGGCTCACTTGAAGGGATCTTTTGGCACTCTGAGAGTTTGAGTATCTTTGAGAACCGAATTCCAGCACTCCCAAACAATCCAAATCATCATTCAAAGTGTATTTTGGGTATAATTGAGTAACTTTATATGAAAAGTGAGTGAGATTGAGTGAATATCTTGTTGTATTCTCATCTACATCATCAAACAAAGTGATATAAAGTGGATGTAGGCTCCTTAACGCCGAACCACTATAAATCTTGTGTCTCTTTTCTGTTTTTGATCTCGTTTTTATCGTATTTTTAGTCAATTTGGGTGTTAGAACCACTTTTTGGTCTAACACATGATTAACTATAAAGATTTCTTAACTAAAATCTTCACTTGAATCATATTTGTTGGACATGCTTGCTAGTTCCCTTACCGTGCGCATTTGACTTGACTTCATGCACCACTGTCTTGAGACACTCAGCTGCTTGCATGTAGTTGCACCATTCATTTATACTCCTTGCTTTCTGAACAACTTGTGACATTGAGACTGCTGCCTTGTGCACACCATGAACACTATGAACACCATGCTTTCTCTTGCCACTTAAATTTATATGTACACCATACTGCAGTTTCCTTTCTTGCTTGATGCTTTCATGTAGACTTTCTTCATTTCTGTTGCTTCATTGAATATGTCCCACTAGACATATATAAATTGTTTCACTTGACCACACTGTTTGACTGATCTTTGTTCCATGCATACATATGTTGTGTGCACCTGATAATTCTCTTGTACCCCATTGTTGTTGAACCATGGCTTGAACTATTTGAGCTGTGCTGATGTACCCATGTATTATTGTTCTTGTTGACTTGAAATGTTGCATATGAACATGCTCGACCACCCTGTTGTGTATGCTGGTTTGATTTTGTCACTTGAATATTTTTGACTTGGATACACCATGTATTTCGCTGTTTGTTCATTAACATTGACCATTATACATGCTTGTTGTGTTTCTCCTTGATGTATGCATCATGCTCCATTTAGCTGAGTAATCATGTTCACACCGTCCTTGACCATACATGATGTTACACTTGATTCATGCACCACTTGATCATTGCTGCCATGTATGTGTTGCTTTGTTTTCATGAGTTTAGCTGCTCAAACTTTATCATGCAGTTGCACATTAGCTTGCCACTGTCTTGACCATGATTGAGCTATGTTGACTTTGTTGCCTAATATCTTTGTTGAGCTGTTTTTCATGTGCATTGAGTCGAGATGGTCCATGTGGCTACACCTCAGTTGCACACTGATTGACGAGGCAGTGCACGCGTGTATATATTATACACATGTGTATATGCAGTCGATCAGACTATATTCCTGTCCTTGAACTATACATACAAACTGACTAGACACAGATGAATCAGATTAAGTCATGAAAAATGATGAGAAACACACCAGAAATCTGAGGCAAATAAAATTAAAAAAAAATTTATATTCGCATATATTCAGTTTAAATTCTATTGCAGTGTAATGTGTGTGATTTATTGTGACAGGTAAGAAGATGATGACTGGACTGACAGAGAGCTGTGAAGACAGAAGACTGAAGACAGTGAATGAAACAGTTTCAGTAAATGTGTCTGTATATGAAAGTGGATATGAAATGAAATGTATATTATTGATGTATACAAATAGTGGAGTTATAAATAGTTGTACTGTTTAAATGTTTGAAATATAATATTTATATTTAAATAAATTACTGTATGAATATATGAATGTCTGTACAGTCGTATTCTATTTAAATATATATGAATGTCTGTACAGTCGTATTCTATTTAAATATATATGAATGTTTGTACAGTCGTATTCTATTTAAATATAAATATTATATTCCTGTTTGTGATGTATATATAGAACAGTACAGTAATAAACACATTTGTAATAAAATATATTTGATTGTTATCATCAAACAAAAATCATATAATTGTGTATACAACTGCGTTACATACAGCAACTTATTTTATGATTTGACATGCGTGTCCCTTTGTCATTAGAATAGGCTCCCGATCAATAATCTTGTTGCTCTTCCATATTAGTCCTCAATGAATCATTGTTCTTTTTACATTTTATTTAGAAGGAAAGCCTAACATTTCCTTGAAATCTCTACCATGTACAAGTCATCAAGAATAGTCCTTGAAACTTTCATAAGGTATTACGTGGTCGGATGAATTCATCTAAGGGTATTAAGTAATTGTGAGGACCTACCTCTTTCCTTATGGAAAGAAGGTATTAAGTGATTAAAGGATCCACCCTTTCAGAAAAAGTATTAAGTGATTATATGACCTACCTCTTCCATGTCACATAAAATATACAATTCAATAGTTATTATTGATTCTTCCTTGATAGATTCATTCGTGTAATTTATACTGCTGAAATACTGTAAATGACAAGGTTTAAGATTTTATTCACTAGAACTTATTGTTCTAACTTCCTCCTCATAACAATATAGGCCAGGATAACATTTTAGGACGATGAAGTTAGAAGGGTGAAAGCATTTACTGGTGACAACGACATATTATTTTTATGCTTATCTTATGTGCCCATGAAATTATGTATAAGAGACTTCTTTATGGATTTTTGATGGTTTTATGACTCTTACACTCAAACAGTTTGTAGTATTTAGGATATTGGAAATAAATGGGAAGATATTTAATATCATATTTTGATCCATCCGCTGTGAGTTCTGATCGCATAATATTTTCTCTGTACTATTTGTTTCTTTTGTTCAGTGGATATAATGCCTTAGAATGGTTCTAAGTTTTGATGTGCGTTTCTATGTCGAAATTTAGGCTTGTTTCTGGATGAATTATTACAAATCAAATAGTCAATAACGGAAATCGAGAAAACTCATATAGGACGAGTTGATACTGTGTATAAATCCCTAGAGTTGTGAACTTTTAAGTTCACTTAACATGCATGTCCAAAATGGACTTCCTCTACAAATAGGTATAAGTCTAGGATTATGTCCTCCATAACTCGCCAGTGCCCCAGAATTGGAAGCTCTCTATGATTGGGTTCGTCAACTGGAATAATTTGAACAACTCCCACAAAAGGCCTATGATTTCTCATAATTGGATGTCCTCCATGAATAGGCATACATACCCAAAATTGGATCCCCTCGTAATTGGGTTAGAAACCTATGCAAATTGAAAGTCCTCCAGACTTAACTGGTAAACCGCGACACTCCGCTATAAATGGGATAGTGCTATGAATGGGTTGAAACTCATCAAATTGTCATATTCTTCATAATAATAGACGAACATATAACATTCGTACATCTCATTCTATACGTGTCTAACCGAAAATTTATTACAAGATTGTGGGATTCATTTGAATGCAAAGAAGGATTAATAGGATAATTTGAAGAACTAGTTAGTAATTAGTTGTAAGTATCCAATATATTAGCATAAGGATGTAATAATGGCATGAAGGCCCAAAGGATAACACAATCTCAAAATGGCACGAAGGCCCAATAATGACATAATGATCTATTGAAAGATTGAAGTCCCGGACTATAGCACAAAAATTCCATAAATGGAAGCAAGGCCCGAATTGTGATATAAATTTACAAGAATGGCGCGAAGGCTATAAAGTGTGTGCCTATCAGAAAACTATTCGGGTCGGATCATTACTTAACTAACTACCGACTATCCGAATTGAGTCGTCGAACCTTCATCAAAGATTAAAAGAATTGTCACTTATTTTCAAATAGTAATCTATTAAGAAACACCCGTGCATCCCAAAACACATGGGTTTACTCAATCAGTTATTATAAGATAGAAAACCCCACTCTAATATAGAGAAACTCAAAGTATTATTGGATCTAAGGCATGCAATTCTAAGCGAAATAGTTTGAAATACTTATTCAGGTAATATTAATCCATAAATTATTGCACATATATATGTATAAAACTCCTTGCCAAGCATCTTATGTGTGTGTATATATTTATATATATGTATGTATGTATGTATGTATGTATGTATTAAATTTCTTTAAACAACCAATACTTTGATATTCAATGAATATGCATGTGTATATATTGTGTGTATGTGTACGCATTTTTTTTTCAAATATGTTATATATAAGAAGACATTTATGCCTTATAGTATTCTAGAAGACTTATATGAATTGTGAACTATTCCTTATTTATTTGAAGACTTGAAATTAATATAGATATAATCTACTTATAATTGTATTTGGAAAATAATTACTAATTTCCTTAAAATCTTTTTAAAACCCAGTTAAAACTATTACTAGAAAACAACAACTTTGCACGTTTAAGTTATTTAACACTTCCCTACAGATTAGCGATTTTCAATTAATTACAGTCATAATTTGACTATAAAAGTTTCTCTTCACTGTAATAGATTTCCAAAAAGAACAAACTTACTAAGGTTGGTTTAAAGATTCAAAAGATGCAATTAAAATAAGTTAATTATTAACCTGCCTTTTGAGAAGGTCGTTACTCGTTAGAATTAGACATCCGGATTGCTCATGAGTCGAGCGCGCACTCGTACAAACTTGAAATAAGCATTAGAATCAAAGCTCGCTTAGAAATCAAGAATTGACTTGGTTTGGATCAATCGTCGCAGGGCATTGTTTGATCACTCAAAAATAGCCTGATCGGCTGGTAGGATCCTCCAAATTCTTTTGATCAATTACGCATAAGATCAGATTGATCACCTCAAAAAAGTATGATCGGTACGGTCCTATCACCTAAAAAAGCATGATCGCCTCATGGGTTACTTAGAACCCATTAATCGATCATTTCCGAAAGTGGACCCATCACCTTAAAAAAATAGAAATCAACTCGAGTCAACCACTCATAATGTGATTACTTAGAATTCATTTATCAACCATTTCCAAAAGTGGATCGATTACCTCGGAAAAATAGTGATCAAATCGAGTCAATCACTAAGGAGGCATGGGTCATTACATGGGGATCCATTCTTAAAATTGGCCAGGTTACCCCTTGGACTGGTATGAACCCAAGGGATTGATAAAAATACAAGTGGTTGTTCACCTGGGAAAACTTTAGATCGTTAGGAAATTAGGTGATTAACATAATGCGATCGCTCAATAATGAGGAATTAGAGCGAAAGAAGATATGCCCGATCATTTGCGGGGATCAGTATTTTTAATGAAAATAATGGGATGGGTATAACTCCCTGGCTCGGATCCAAGTGAGCTTAACAAGATCGATGACCTGAAAGATGAAGCCAATCAGGTAAAGAAAAGTGTAAACACGTCGGATCTCGATGAAAAGGAATAAGTGCTCAAATATGAAAATGATCAAGGCTGAAGTTCAGATTCGAAGGACCATCAAATGATCGAACATGATGGAACAAGGTTGATCAAGCCAAAACAAAAAATAAACATGTTGGATCAGACACAATCAATGATCAAACTAGAAATGCTCGAATACGAAATTTATCTAAATGCTCGGGTATGAAGTACCTGAAGGGCATGACTGGGATGAAATTGATCAGTAAAAACACGTGATCGATACATGGATTTGATCAAGAAATTAATGATTGAAGTGGAATACTCGAGATACAAAGAGCATGACGTAGAATATGAAGTTACAAAATATCAATCCTTAGATGGGATCGGTACCAATCCCTTTATGTGAGGGATCAAATCTAAAATTATGGAGGACACAATCAAATCATGATCCACAACTTGCGCCTATATTTATGTATAACCCTATATCTTCTACAAATATATATAGGACATCTCTAGGCCATTTTGTGGGATCGCTTCTCGGCTTTGGAACTCCATTACGCAAGGACAATACTGAGAACTAATTTCAACCATATTTATCTACATTCCTACGAGTAAATTGCATTGTACTTGTAATTAGAGCATAACCAATCGATTGAAACAAGTGGACGCAGGCATGAATTGCGGAAGTACTATAAAACTTGTGTTTCGTTTTTTACTTTTGATGCATTTTGTGACAGCTCTATGGATTTTCTTTTATTGATAACTTTTATTAGTATCTACTTTACATAGAATTGGGTATAGGCGTAAGATTGAACAAATTCGAGCGTCAACATTTTGACGTGCCAGGTAAGGAATGACTACTTAACTTTCTACGCTCAAGCAACAATGGCTAGGAAGAAGAATACCGACAAGCAACCATAAGGCGCAATGGTGGAAGAAGGAATTCAGGTGGCTTCTTCTATAAGAAATCCTTCTTTGTACCAAATAAGGGATGACATGGACGAGGTGGTTGATACTTTATAAACCCGCCTTGGGCATAAGGAAACCATGCTAAAATGACAAAAGGAATTGATGATCAAATTCTTCAATTAGATTGAACAACGAGTTCAATCATTAACCCAGAATTCAATCATTGGAGCTAGAACCATCAATCTACAACCTTGCAACTTGGAACCAAGGGCACCCCCCATAATTAAGGAGTCGGTATTGAATGGATCAGAAACTTAAGAGGTGGATCACCCAGCTCTGACGTGGACTGGAACCATAATCCATTCTCTTAGAATATCCGAAACTCACAAAATCCATAGGACTTCAAGCAACCAATGCTGGAGGCTTATGACGGTACGAAGTGTCCTTCCAACTATTCAATGTGATATATCCAACATATAAAAGTGCTAGGGCAATTTGATGATGTCATAGCAAAGTTCTTCCTGCTTTATCTATCGCACTTACCTATTATCTGCTTCATTCAGCTGAGTCAAACTCGATCATAACCTGGAATAACCTAGTGGAGAAATTTGTTGAAAAAATTCGGGTTGACATCGCTAGGCACAAGAACGTTATGGTGCTCACTACAATTAGGCAAAGGAAAGTAGAAGCTTTATGCAAACTTCTATAGCATAGTAATTCTGTTGTGGCTTCGATGGATCAACCAAATCTATCAATGGTGTTGATGGCCATAATATCTGCAATATCTAACATCTTGTACAACTTAAAGTTAAAGATTTCCTTGGAGAGGGAACCTCCACAGAATCTAGAAAATTTCTACCTTAAGGCAGATAATTCCTGAGGTAGGAAAATGCCAAAGCTTACCGTGAATTTATCCAAATGAATCTTATTAAGGATAGAGAACCGTCTAATATGGGAATAACAAAGGGAAGAGGAAATTTGGTAGTAATCACGGCCCCTAGAACCAAATCATAAAGGGACGAAGATACGACTCATTTTCATTGGTGAATGCGAGTATGGAATAGAATATCCGTTCCACGAAAGGTTCAATAAGAAATCACTGAATGTTGGCACTTACGGAATGTCATTGGGGATAAAGTGAGAACTTGACAATGACAAAGTACATCCAGAATAGAACAATAGCCGCAACTCAACATGGCCAGGTACTTGAGGGATGTAGGCATTCCAAGCACTTATTGAGGCCTTATCATCTATTGACAAGTGCTAATGGGTTGCTTACGGTGGCTATGTCTCCTACCTATACCGAAACCGGAGAAAACCCTAGTCATGCTCTTGGACGATTGAACCACCAGCTTTTATTTACCCGTTTTAGTTCTTTTACTCAAACAAGTTATAATGAGAAGGCTAAGTCGTTTACCCTTGTACGAGGAACCGAAGAGATTCCTAGGAAAGTTCTAAATGGTGAAAAAAACCTATTAGTTTTGCAACAGAAATTCCTTTTACATCCCAATAAAGTTGTTTGGTGTGTATAAATTATGCTCGTCAAACATAGATGTGACGACCGCCCATAACCCCCGCACTAAACAAGAAGAATAATGCGCTGAAAGGCGTGCCAGGCTGCTATGGACGATCATCATAGTAAGTGAACACATCGAAACCTGTCGTAGAACTCACAGCGCAAGGATAAAATATAATAGAACATATACAACAGGTGATAGTAATGAGGTATCATATAGCAAACTTTTGAAACTCTTTCAACATCCAGAAAGATTATCCAACTGATATCCAAGTTTGTACATAAGGCCTCACTACAACTCTCAAGCAACTCAAACAGCGGAAACAGAAATACTAGATAGAATAAAACCGGTACGCCAGCCTCCTGCTCGTCATCGCTCAGCTTCCTCGTATCACTAAGCTCCATTACCTGTAACCTGCTACTTAGTCTGCCCATCCACAACCGGATGAACAGCCCAAGGTAATAAGAGGAGACATAAAACCTTGAGTCAGACAATAGTCTTAGTGAGCGATAATACAGCTAACAAACTTCAACAAGAAAGCATATGAGAATGGGTAAATGAACAACTTATCAACCCACATCACCAGAGAAGAACTCAACCTTATCTTCCCCACATCGGACAGTGATAGCCTTTACACCAAGCATTTCAACCATTCATCCATAGAAACCAGAACACCCATTCAATCATAGAGAACACACATAACATCCAGATTATATAAGTCTCACACAGACAACCCTAATCGAGTTTAACATTCCTCAAGTACCCTCGCCAGAGGCCTAAACCAATATCACTTAAGCACTCAAAAAACGTCTCCCTCGACTTTGGATAATCTATGTGAGATAGTAAAAATAGAACAACTAATCATCCATGACTGACTCTGGCTATCACTGCCAATCCTGCTTCGAAACCATCATTACCGTATGACGGCCAACCTTGCCATATGTCAAGGGCTAATGATAACCCCAGTTCTAGCATGAACTCCATATGCCCAACCTTGGCAATGTCCAACCTTGACACTAGGCCTTTCCCCAACCAGAAAGACCCAGGGTACTCGACCAACAACCGGTCTTTTGGGCCTTTCAACGATACCCATCGTACCCCTGCTTTGAGCCTGCTAGAACTTACGACAACGATGACTTCTCGGCCTTCGCATCTCTAATCGTCTAACCTTGACGATGTTTCATAGCTCAAGCAACCTTCTCGAGCAGCCATTATCCACCAACTCACGACCTTTGAGTTGTCTCCGCATTCGTTGTTCCACCTTGATCAACGAACACATTCATCACTTCGAGTCTTCCTACTTGAATCACCTCGAAGTCACGCCATCACCGAACCAAAACACATCACTGCGCTGCGGCTAGGGTTCAGGGGTTTGCCCCCGAAAAATATTTTTTTAGACCTTTTTGGTTCGTACCCGAGTCGTACCCGAAAACGTACTTTTTCAGAGAACGACCCTGCCAAAACCGACCAGAACCTTGCTCCAGAATGACCAGCCAAAAACCGACCAGCCTTGCTCCAGAACGACCCGCCAAAAACCGACCAGCCTTGCTCCAGAACGACCCGCCTCCATGCAGCTTTGGATCGACTCGACCTCCTTGGGACCGACCAGCTTTGGATCGACCCCGTCAAGACCGACCAGATTTTGCTCCACCTGACCGACCAGCTCCTTCAGAGCGACCAGGATTTGCTTCCAGTAAAAACCAACCAGAATGCCACCATCTGAAACCGACCAGAATGCCACCATCTGAAACCGACCAGAAACACTTCTGCTCCTTCTGGACCGACCAGCTTAAACCGACCAGCTCCTTGACTTGCTTCCCAAGCCATACTATGACCGACCACCTCATTCCAGACCGACCCGACCAACTCCAGGACGACCAGAAACCTGCACATCTCCAATTCGACTCCGATTTCGACCAAAACTTCGCCAAACGACGAATCCGACGAAACCAGCTTATCCGGTTCATCCAAACGCAATCACAAACATGTTATGCAACCAACAATATCATCAATCTAACAATTTCCATCAAAACACATAAATTTCCCAAAACATGATAAGTGAATCATATGAACATAAAAACGGATCTAACTTGCATAATCTTGAGAAAAATCATAAAATTAACCATTTAAATTATCTTGATCAGATCCTAAGGTGATTCATATATAAAATGGACTTAGCATGGTGTGGATCTAAGGAAAATAATATGGAAATGATGAAATTAACAACATAAGACCCATATACTTGCATGCATCCGAATGAGAGATGTAAATCACTCACCAATTCTTCAAATCGATGCAAAAACAATGAAATATGATTCTGATCAGCAAGCAACTTGCACAAAACCCTTAGATCCGATGAAACTCCCTTTCAATCGATGTAGATCTAGCCTCTTATGGTATAGATCTTTGATTCCTCCTTGGATTTGGAATTTTAATGGTGGAAAGGTATTAGAGGAAGAAGGAGATCAAAGCCTCCCCATAAGAGAATGGAAAATGCCAACCTTTCTCCATACCCCTTACCCCCTATTTATAGTCTCCACCCACCCTCTAATGGGCCTTCTCCAAATCAGCCCATTAGCCTTCCAAAACCTGAACAGCCAACTGAAAAACCTTAAAACAACGATTTCTCCCAAACCGCTGAACCAAATCCTTAATGTAACCACTCTACGGAAAGGGAATCATCAATTCCTTTCCGATGGCACAGGTCTCACCCTCTGATTCGACCTGAGTCAAAAGTTATGCCCAGTACAAGACTGACAGAGGCACAATGGTCACAAACAAAATCGGTAAAAATTATGGACATGTCACAAATCCCCATAAGCAACATATCAAAAGATGAGAATGATCCAACCCTCAGGGAATAAAATAAAAATATTTTACGATCTTCCGATACGTAAAATGCGGGCTGTTACATTCTCCCCCCCTTAAGAATTTCGCCCCCGAAATTCCAAGCAAACACAAGCAACCACAACAATTCCGCATGCCTATCATCCATGTGAAGCCAATTCTATCATCCAAACTAGCAATCATCAAGCCATGCATCCATAGCCTTATCCTAGCACGCGGAATTCTACCACACAACAACAAGATACAACGACACAACGAAGATACGATATCAAAGGGTCCTACCGACGAAGAGTTCTGGATGAGTCGCCCTCATGCTCTCTTCCGTCTCCCATGTACAATCGTCGCCATCTTCACTCCATTGTACCTTGACTAGCTTAACCGTCTTCCTCCTAAGTTGTTTTGTATCATTTCCCACAACACGAAGTGGCCTACGAGGTTTCGCAACTGCGGTCTCGACTTCTAAATTTTCATACTGTTCTGGAGGTACCACCACATTCGAGTCGTGCAAAAATTTCCGTAGAAACAACACATGGAAAACATTATGCATACTCGACATCTTCTCGGGTAACTCCAACCTATATGCGAGCTTTCCTATTCGCTCGACTATTGGAAATGGTCCAACAAACCTAGGAGCCAACTTCCCTTTACTTCCGAATCGAACCATATGCTTTAACAGTGAAATCTTCACAAAAACCATATCACCTACGTCGAATTCTAAATCCTTACAACGCTTGTTGGCGTAACTCTTTTGACGATCTTGGGCCGCTTTCATTCGTTGCCGAACAATTTTGATACAACCCGAGGATGTCCTGATACATCTTAGAATTGTCAACTTTGAGTGATGACATTCTCTCAGAACCTCATCTCTCAATCCATCGATATCAGGAACAACTAATCGCCCTTGCTTTCGAAGCCAACCTTCTCGATCGACCTCGAATTCTTTATTCTCTGGTTCCAGCTTTTGAATGAACTCGACAAGCTCCACATCTTTCTTTTGGCTCTCGCCAATCCTTTCGATAAGAGTAGGCCTTATCGACAAGCTTGCCAACATTTCAGGTTCCAACTCGCACCTTGGCCTGAAATCGAACCTTGCCAAATACTCGAGGCCCTTCCATTCCGAAAACATCGCTCCCAAACTTGCGTGTCTTCGACTCAATGCATCTGCAACTGCATTGCCTTTGCCAGGAGTATAGGCTATCCCAAAATCATACGATGCCAGAAACTCTAACCATCGTTGCTGCCGATGATTCAAATCCTTTTGGGAGAAAAGATACTTCAACGACTTGTGATCCGTAAACAACTCGAATCGTACTCCCAACAGGTAATGTCTCCACATCTTCAGAGCAAACACAATCGTTGCCAACTCCAAATCATGAGTTGGATAGTTTCTCTCATGTGGCTTTAGCCGTCGACTTGCGTAAGCCACTACTTTATCCTTCTGCATTAGCACTGCTCCAAGTCCAATACCACATGCATCAGTATATACCACCATCTCTTCATTCCCACTTGGAATGGTCAACACAGGTGCACTCGTCAATTTCTCCTTCAAGATTTCGAACGCTTGTTCACACTTCGCATCCCTTGCGAACACTTGGTTCTTCTTCGTCAATCCTGTTAATGGTGCAGCCATCTTAGAGAAATCCTTGATAAACCTTCGGTAATAACCAGCCAATCCAAGGAAACTCCGAACATCCGTTGCATTCTTAGGTATATCCCAGTCCTGGATTGCTGCAACTTTAGCGGGGTCAACCGCTATACCTTTTCCAGAAACAACATGACCTAAGAACCTCACTTCATCCTTCCAGAAGTGACACTTTGAGAACTTAGCTTTAAGCTGATGCTTTCGCAAGATCTCTAACACAACTCTCAAGTGCGTCTTATGTTATTCCACATTTCTGGAGTAAACCAGTATATCATCCACGAACACAAGCACGAACTTATTCAACTGATCTCTGAACACTCTATTCATAAGATCCACAAAATACGCTGGCGCGTTAGTCAACCCGAATGGCATCACCAACCACTCGAAAAATCCGGACGGTGTCCTAAAAGCAGTCTTTGGCACACTATCCTTAGCTACTCTCAACTGGTGAAATCCCGTTGCCAAATCCATCTGAGAAAACACTTTGGCTTCGTGAAGCTGATCGAACAAGTCATCAATCCTTGGCAACAAATACTTGTTCTTCTTAGTCACCTTGTTCAGCTCACGATAGTCCACACACAACCTTAACGAGCCATCTGCCTTAGTTGCAAACACGACTGGTGCACCCCACTCGGAAACACTCCTCCGAATGAATCCTTTACCCAAAAGGTCACGAACTTGCACCTCTAACTCTCGCTGTTCCCTAGGCGCCATCCGCCTAAGGGGCATAACAATTGGTCTAGCACCTTCGACCAAATCGATCCTAAACTCAATCTCATGATGCGGCGACAACCCTTTGACCTCGTCAAAGACATCCACATACTCATTAGCGATCAACACTGATGATAGGTCTTCCTGTGGAATCCCAAGCGAATATAGATAACTCACGAAGACCCCGTCTTCGCGCTTACATCTAATCAACACCTTTCGCCCTTCCACATCCCCGACCCTCACCTTTAGCTTCTCGCAATTCACCCTTGCCGCATATCTCTTGAGCCAATCCATGCCCAAGATGATCCCATACCCAGCGAAGCTAAGAACAAAGCAATCACACATAAAAGAGCAACCATGACTCGATAATTCTAGACCACGGCAAATCATGCACAATCTGGACGAACCCCCAACTGGATTTGTCACGATCAATGGCCTATCACAAATCTCGGGTTCCAAACCCAAGCGACAAACAAGCTCATTGTAGATGAATGAATGTGACTCGAACTGAAACACCATTAACGGAAAAAGTACCTTGCACCACGACACCCTTTCCCTTCTCTTCCGCCGTAGGAGCTCTTGAAGAAGATGGCACAGCGTCCAAAGCATATGCCTTCACAATCTGCTTGCCCTTAGCTGATTCTGGACAATCTTTCCTCTCATGCCCAGGCTTTCCACACTTGAAGCACTTCTTCTCAGCTTTGGGATTCATGCATTCATTTGAATAATGACCCTTCTGTTGGCAGTTAAAGCAAACTGCCTCACTCTTGGGTTTCTTTTGGCCATCCTTTCCTTTCTGTTGTTGCTGCTTCCTCTTTTTATTACCACTCTGCTGTGGTTTCTGAGCTTCCTTGGTTGCAGCGACAACATTTGCTTCCTTGGGAAACAAGCTCTCATGGCGAATAGCTTTTTCCACAATCTTTTCAAATGAATCATCAAGATGGTCCACAAGTGGCTTCCCAATATGTGCATCCAAACCCAAGACAAACTTCTCGTTCTTCTGATAGGGCGTATCAATGTATGAACGAGCATATCTAGACAAAGCTTCAAAATCAGAAATGTAGTCAAGCACTGATCTGCCATTCTGCTTCAACTCTACAAACTTCTTGAAGAGAACAGACTTCTGAGCAGTGGAGATAAATTTTGCTTCAAACTTAGCTTGGAATTGCTCCCATGAAATCTCCTCTTCCGGAGTCTCGAGTATGACAGAATTCCACCATTCCATGGCCCTGCTCTGAAGCTGCCTTGATGCAAGCTTTCTCCTCATTGCATCTTCAATACCCAAGTCTCCAAAGATTCGAACACATGAATCCATCCACCTTTGAACCTCTTCAGCTGGTTCAGTTCCTTTAAATGGTTTCCCTCCTAGAGATATAAAGTCCTTGCACATTTTTGCAAAATCTATTCTAGGAACTCGCACCCCTACATCTACCGTGGCCGCCACTGGAGCGGGTACCCTTCGCATAATTGCTTCTGCCATGGCTTCAAACATGGCCGGGTAATCTGGCTCACCACCATTCCCCCCTCCAGTATTAGCTCTCCTAGCAACGTGCCTTGATGGTCGTCTACTAATTCTAAATCTGAAATTTAGAATAGTTAGCCACTTCCAAGAAAATTTCTAAAAGAATACAACCGCTACTACTATATATGCTAATATATATAGTAACATCCAACTGAAATCTACAAATACGTCCCTCATACGCAATTACGCCTTTGAACTTTGGCCAAAATCGTTGACCAGAGCTCTGATACCAAATGTGACGACCGCCCAAAACCCCCGCACTAAACAAGAGGAATGATGCGCTGAAAGGCGTGCCAGGCTGCTATGGACGATCATCAAAGTAAGTGAACTCATCGAAACCTGTCGTAGAACTCACAGCGCAAGGATAAAATATAATAGAACATATACAACAGGTGATAATAATGAGGTATCATATAGCAAACTTTTGAAACTCTTTCAACATCCAGAAAGATTATCCAACTGATATCCAAGTTTGTACATAAGGCCTCACTACAACTCTCAAGCAACTCAAACAGTGGAAACAGAAATACTAGATAGAATAAAACTGGTACGCCAGCCTCCTGCTCGTCATCGCTCAGCTTCCTCGTATCCCTAAGCTCCATTACCTGTAACCTGCTACTTAGTCTGCCCATCCACAACCGGATGAACAGCCCAAGGTAATAAGAGGAGACATAAAACCTTGAGTCAGACAATAGTCTTAGTGAGCGATAATACAGCTAACAAACTTCAACAAGAAAGCATATGAGAATGGGTAAATGAACAACTTATCTACCCACATCACCAGAGAAGAACTCAACCTTATCTTCCCCACATCGGACAGTGATAGCCTTTACACCAAGCATTTCAACCATTCATCCATAGAAACCAGAACACCCATTCAATCATAGAGAACACACATAACAACCAGATTATATAAGTCTCACACAGACAACCCTAATCGAGTTTAACATTCCTCAAGTACCCTCGCCAGAGGCCTAAACCAATATCACTTAAGCACTCAAAGAACGTCTCCCTCGACTTTGGATAATCTATGTGAGATAGTACAAACAGAACAACTAATCATCCATGACTGACTCTGGCTATCACTGCCAATCCTGCTTCGAAACCATCATTACCGTATGACGGCCAACCTTGCCATATGTCAAGGGCTAATGATAACCCCAGTTCTAGCATGAACTCCATATGCCCAACCTTGGCAATGTCCAACCTTGACACTAGGCCTTTCCCCAACCAGAAAGACCCAGGGTACTCGACCAACAACCGGTCTTTTGGGCCTTTCAACGATACCCATCGTACGCCTGCTTTGAGCCTGCTAGAACTTACGACAACGATGACTTCTCGGCCTTCGCATCTCTAATCGTCTAACCTTGACGATGTTTCATAGCTCAAGCAACCTTCTCGAGCAACCATTATCCACCAACTCACGACCTTTGAGTTGTCTCCGCATTCGTTGTTCCACCTTGATCAACGAACACATTCATCACTTCGAGTCTTCCTACTTGAATCACCTCGAAGTCACGCCATCACCGAACCAAAACACATCACTGCGCTGCGGCTAGGGTTCGGGGGTTTGCCCCCGAAAAATATTTTTTCAGACCTTTTTGGTTCGTACCCGAAAACGTACTTTTTCAGAGAACGACCCTGCCAAAACCGACCAGAACCTTGCTCCAGAATGACCAGCCAAAAACCGACCAGCCTTGCTCCAAAACGACCCGCCAAAAACCGACCAGCCTTGCTCCAGAACGACCCGCCTCCATGCAGCTTTGGATCGACTCGACCTCCTTGGGACCGACCAGCTTTGGATCGACCCCGTCAAGACCGACCAGATTTTGCTCCACCTGACCGACCAGCTCCTTCAGAGCGACCAGGATTTGCTTCCAGTAAAAACCAACCAGAATGCCACCATCTGAAACCGACCAGAATGCCACCATCTGAAACCGACCAGAAACACTTCTGCTCCTTCTGGACCGACCAGCTTAAACCGACCAGCTCCTTGACTTGCTTCCCAAGCCATACTATGACCGACCACCTCATTCCAGACCGACCCGACCAACTCCAGGACGACCAGAAACCTGCACATCTCCAATTCGACTCCGATTTCGACCAAAACTTCGCCAAACGACGAATCCGACGAAACCAGCTTATCCGGTTCATCCAAACGCAATCACAAACATGTTATGCAACCAACAATATCATCAATCTAACAATTTCCATCAAAACACATAAATTTCCCAAAACATGATAAGTGAATCATATGAACATAAAAACGGATCTAACTTGCATAATCTTGGGAAAAATCATAAAATTAACCATTTAAATTATCTAGATCAGATCCTAAGGTGATTCATATATAAAATGGACTTAGCATGGTGTGGATCTAAGGAAAATAACATGGAAATGATGAAATTAACAACATAAGACCCATATACTTGCATGCATCCGAATGAGAGATGTAAATCACTCACCAATTCTTCAAATCGATGCAAAAACAATGAAATATGATTCCGATCAGCAAGCAACTTGCACAAAACCCTTAGATCCGATGAAACTCCCTTTCAATCGATGTAGATCTAGCCTCTTATGGTATAGATCTTTGATTCCTCCTTGGATTTGGAATTTTAATGGTGGAAAGGTATTAGAGGAAGAAGGAGATCAAAGCCTCCCCATAAGAGAATGGAAAATGCCAACCTTTCTCCATACCCCTTACCCCCTATTTATAGTCTCCACCCACCCTCTAATGGGCCTTCTCCAAATCAGCCCATTAGCCTTCCAAAACCTGAACAGCCAACTGAAAAACCTTAAAACAACGATTTCTCCCAAACCGCTGAACCAAATCCTTAATGTAACCACTCTACGGAAAGGGAATCATCAATTCCTTTCCGATGGCACAGGTCTCACCCTCTGATTCGACCTGAGTCAAAAGTTATGCCCAGTACAAGACTGACAGAGGCACAATGGTCACAAACAAAATCGGTAAAAACTATGGACATGTCACACATCCCCATAAGCAACATATCAAAAGATGAGAATGATCCAACCCTCAAGGAATAAAATAAAAATATTTTACGATCTTCCGATACGTAAAATGCGGGCTGTTACAATAGATTTTGTGTTTTGCTACTTTAATAAGTCCACTTGGCGTGTATGGATTATGTTCGTTATGTATGGGATATATATTGGAAAACTTTTAATAAACCATTTGGTGACTATTAATTATGCTTATTGGACGTAGAATAAATCATTTAGTGAATATGGATTATGCTCATCGAATGTCAAACAAAGCATTTGGTGAGTATGGATTATTGTCATCAGATGTCAAACTTGATCTCGAATTTAATAACATGGTGAGTATGGAATATGTTCATTAAATATAAAACTCCTTAAAAAAAATCATGTATGGATTATGCATGGCAAAGCAGGAAAAGGCTAGGGACACACTGAATATAGATTATGCTCGGTTGTTGACCATTAAGTATGGATTATGCTTGGTAAAACACGAATAAATGGAATAACAAGTATGGATTATGCTTAATGGGAATCCAAGTAATGGGTTGTTAAGTGTGGATTATGCTTGGCAGTCCACCCAAACTGAGAACCACTGAGTATGGATAATTCTTGGTGGGGATTAGCTGAATGTTGGACTGCTAAGTATGGATTATGCTTAGTAGGGATCAACCTAAAATAAAAATATTAAGATAGGATTATGCTTAGCGGTAGCTTGGAGAGGCTTCAAACCATCATGTATGGATTATACATGACCAAACCTGAAGAGATTCAAATGCGATGAGTACGGATTATGCACAATCAAAAGCCCGGAGAGGCTTGATATGCTAATTGTGGATTATGGCTAACGGGGACATGACATAGATAAATAAGTGTCGATCATACGTAATATGAGATCGGCCAGACGCGGTCATGAACTTTCAACATCAATCCGGGGATATGACAGGAAACTGAATTGGTCCAAAACACGTCTTCCATAGAAATACATGTTTTAGGGGGCAAGTGTTAACCATTCTTTTGACAAGGCCCTTACTCTTTGGAATTGCACATCCAGATCGTTCATGACTCAAGCGCTGACTTGTACAACTCGGAATAAGCGCCAGAATCGACATTTGCTTGGGAATCAGGAAATGACTCGGCTTGGATCGATTGCCACGGGGAATCGCCCGATCACTTAGAAATAGCTTGATCATCTCGTTGGATCACTTCATATTCATTTGATTAATTACGCATAAGATCTGATCGATCACATCAAAAAAGTATGATCGACATGGTCTGATCACCTAAAAAGGCTTGATTGTCTCATGGGATTACTTGGAATTCATTGTCGATCATTTCCAAAAGTGGATCACCTCAGAAAAATAGTGATCAACTCAAGTTGATCACTTAAAAAGCATGGATCTTTACATGGAGATCAACTCTAAAGTTGGTCTGATCACCCTTTAGATCGGTAGGAATCCGAGGGGTCAGTATAATAAATATAGGTGATCGATCATCTAGGGAAATTTCATATCATCACAAAAACAGGTGATCAATATGATACAATCACTCGAAAATGATGGATAAGATCAAAGGAAGGTATGCCTAATCATTTGTTGGGATCAATATTTTGAGTGAAAATAATGGGATCAGTACAACTCCTAGGCTCAGATCCCAAGTGAGTTTAAGAGGATCGATCACTTAAAAGATGAAGCTGATAACCTAAAATGATGTGGTCAACATGTTGGATCATGGTGAAAATAACGAAGTGATTGGATCCCAAAACAAACAAACAAAAAGTTCAAATGCGAAGGACCAACAAAAGATTAGTCATGCCGGGACGAGGCTGAGCAAGCAAAAATTCATGATCGACACGTTGGATTTGGCATAAATTTAATGATTGAACTGAAAAACCAGAATATGATTTATCTAAGTGTTTGGGTATGAAGTATCTTGTCGGGCATGATTGGACAAAACTAATCATGTAAAAACACATGATCAACACATGAATTTAAGTTGGAAATTAGTGATCGAAGTAGAGCACTTTAGATACGACGAAAGCATGAAGTAGGGTACAAAGTTGCGAAATACTGATCTCTCCACGAGACTCGTACCGATCCCTTTACATAAGGGATCAAATCCAAAATTCTACAAGATTTAGTCAAATTATGATCCGTAAACTCGCCTATATTTGTGGATGAGGCTATATCTTAAATTGTTACAAATAGATTATCTCTAGGCCATTTTGAGCAATCTCTTCTCGATTTTGGAACTCCATTATACATGGACATTATTGAGGACTAATTTTAACTATTTCTCTCAACATTCTTATGAACAGTTTGCATTGTACTTATAATCAAAAGTATAATTAGTCGATTGAAACAAGTGAATGTAGGCACAATTTGCTGGACCATTATAAAACTTTTGTTTCCTTTTGCTTTTGATGCATATGTGACTACTTCAAAACTGTTCTATGATTGATAATTAAGATTAATATTTAATTCACATGAGATTTCGATGTTGGCGTACGATTGATTAAAATCAAGCGTCAACATTAATATTTTTGCTTAGAAATTCAGTTAGCAAGAGAAAGCTTATGGTTTTGTGCAAGGCATGAACTCGACCGAGAAAACTACATAATTTGAAAACATGATCAAAATAAAAGTTCTTTATTATTAACTTTCTTCTACAAAAAGAATCATAAAAATGGATATAACAATCGAAAGATAAGGTTGAAACTAGTTTTTGCTTCTAATTAATTAATTTCTATTACATTCCCAAAACATCAAAATAAACACAACTTTTGACCAACTTATTGTTAGAATTTTACAAAACCCAAAATATGAAAGTTGTAAAAAAAGTCCAAGATTTCTAGTAAATTAACAATTATCTAATCTTGGTGAGAAACGAAAAGGATACCTTGACCAACTTTTTGGAAAAAGTCATCACAACTCAAATTTTTAAGACAAACTCTCAAAATTGATGAATTAACATCTCTGTCTCCCAGTTAAACTTTTATTCGGGTCGGTCAAATTGGGTTCGACCCGTACCAGTCGTGCCTTATGTGGAAACACCTTCCTTCATTCCTGGATCAAATTTCATGGATCAGGTCGATCGATCGGACAAGTAGACCCTAGTTATGTCGGCCCAGACCATTCGCTACACAACAAAGCCCGATTCTCAAGGCAGATTCATCGGTCAGCTCTAACCTATTCTACTTTCTTGGCATTAAGTTTCGAGTTACACATGTGTCGTGAATATCGAGGACAACTATTCCCTATATGGAAACTAGGTCCCGCCAGCTGCAGATGATCTTTCGGATCGAACGACACATGGTCGAACCAACACCAGATAGCCACCACGTGGCAGGTTGATCGAACTAGATTTTTGCCACTAAATAGTCCATTCTAGAAATGGAAAAGAGAAGGATTTTTCTTTTGAAAATATATGGTTTAGTTTCCTTAAATAGTTCAACATACAAGATGACCAAACCAAATTGTAACACAAGGATTTTGTATATAAATCACTTCTTTCTCTATTTTCTTGCAATCTAGCAACTGTAACTTGTAATCGATAGTATAAACAGAGATTATAAAGTGGACATAGACTTGGACTAAGTCGAATCTATAATAATATTGTGTGTTGCCTGTTATTTTTTTATTTCTTGGTGATTTATGTGAGTATTATACACTATGGAGGCTGATTGTCATAAGACCAGCTTTTGATGTCAACACTTTAGCATGCCAGGTAAGGGGGACAACCACCTTCAGCAATTTCTAAACTTGAAAGGATTTGGATAGTTATTTTTGAAGAAGCAATGGTAAAGCGGAAGAAGGATGGAACGTCTTCACACACTCAAGCCGCCGGCACAACAGGTGCAGCAGCGAGTGCAAGCCAGTAGGATTTCTGTGACGACCCGAAATTCCCAATAAAGGAAAGCCCGGATTGTTTTGAGAACACGACGCATCAGAACACAAACTGAAGAACATTTTATTGCTTTTTACAACAATTACATCAGAGTACAAGAAAATATCAGAGTACAGATAAAAAATATACATTGGAAATACAATATCAGAGATTACATATTTACATTTTACAATAGCAGCGGAAAAAATAATTCAAAATACAACTAAAATAAATACCCGAATACAAAGCTTTCCGAATATTGCTTCAGCTGTAAACCAGGATCCTGTGAATATATATCTGCAAAACCAAAACTACTAGCTGCCCGTGTAGAAAAATATGGGCACCCAGAGTTTAGGTTAAAACAATAAACCCCAGGTCAGTTATGGGACTGGTATGAGAACTCAAAAATAGATATAAACTTTTATTTTAAAGTTGGATATTTCAGTGCATAAAACAACACAATGCTTTTTAGAAAAACGAAATCATCATAAGACTCAGGTCCCATCACACAATGCAACATAAACCAGAGGATAGAGTTTTACCTTATGATGATTAAACATGCTTGATACGCGAAAGTTCTCTTTCATACTATATAAGTGCATAGTGTAGAAATAAATTTCGAGTATAAATATATCAACCCTAGACGGCATGAGTACCATAATATCATGTCGCCATACTAGGTTCTACAACTAAAGCCGTAAATTTTCGTATTGGAAGTTGGGTTTCCATCATGAACCAAGGCAAAAGATAGTCCTTACCGAGTTCGAGACTGTCCAGCCCCAGCCTCAGGATACAGTCGCAACTGCACCTTGGATCAGTAGGGCCGGTCATCAGTCGATGATCGGCAATACCGTAAACTATATGTTAGCCTGCCCTTTGGGGCATAAATATAAGCCACTAAGGACTCCATGTCATATCCGAGGCCTCGTCATCCATCCTCCACATATGTAAAATGCCAGACCGTGTAAAAACCTGACACAGCTTTTAGCTAGAAACTAACATATGTCCATTTCCCTTGTTTCCTTTCTCCAGCTTTAGATTCATACCGGGTTGTGAGGTTCGCGAAGTCACGTCATACCACAAGGCCCTACTTTTCAACAAAAGCCTTGATCATCTTCATCTTAGCGTGCCATGTTGACAATTCACGCGATGCGATTGATAACTATTAATACACAACCTCTAAGCGTGTTGAGCAAGAGAATAAATTCTCCGCCACCAACGGTCGTATATTAATAGAAATCAATTTACATAGAACAAAATTCAACGTCAGACACACATCCATTTATAAGCTTATGCTCTGGGTCTGAGCGAAAGCCAAATCTGTACAAATCAACACTACGTCCGGATAACTACCATCTTAGCCCCGTCTTGGGAGCAAATCAATCAAGGGCCTCAACACTAGTTACCCATTCGATGTGAAGATCGTCGGTCTTCAATCGTCGTCTTCAATTCTTCCATTTAAAACTTCGTATGATTATTTGAAATGAGTATAACTCGGTCTTTTCAAATAATCTTCGCATAATTATCATTTAAATTATTTCATAACGTTATTACTTATCACTATTTTTATTTTGATAAAAGTAGATATAAATCATTCCATGTAGTCATTAACATATAAGGACAACGAATCAACCAAACAAACAGCGCACAATCATGTTCATGTATCATATCAAGGTATCATGTTCAATGAACATTTCAATTCCATTCCCACATTTATTTATTAATGAATAACAACTAAAAGGTAACTTTCAATTTATTCTTTTACTGCATAGAAAATGTCATTAAAACATCTCTTTTTCTAATTTATTTACGCTACAAGTAAATAAATGTTTTCCTTTTCTTCTACATGTCCTATTTACATGAGAATGTAAATGAAAGTGTCATTGAAAATAATTCTATTTTATTTACATGAGAAAATGTAAATTTTTATTTCATATTTTATTTACACTCTTTCCTTCATTTTATTGGAAATGTAGTATTTCCTTCTTATTCTTTACACCATAGAAAAATGTTAATTTTTTTATTCTTTACACTATATTCTCTTTTATTACATTATAAATAATGTAATTCTTCTAACTTCTTTTGTTACAAAAAAAAATGTAATATTTCTTCTTTTGATTACATTAAGAAAAATGTAATTGACATTATACTGTAAAATCCTATCTTTCAATTGCATTGTAAAATGTATATAATTTATTTCATATCTTATACATTGTAATTGTAATAAATTAAAATTATACTTTAATTACATTAGAAAATGTAAGTTATTCAAATCCTACTTAATTACATTAGAAATGTATCATTTCCTAATTAAATTAAAAATGTAAAATTCCATACTTTAACTTATTTACATTATAAATGTAAAATACATCCATTCATTTTTATTACATAAGAAAATGTAAACTTTCATTCTTTTCTATTACATAAGAAAATGCAATACTTTCATACATTAAAAGATATCATTTCATTATTACATTAAAATGTATTATTTCATTGTATAACTCAATTAAAAGTAAGCATTCATTTCATATTACATAAAAAAATGTAAATTTTTCAATCCATCCTTTTTACACTTGAAAAATGTAAATTATTTCAATTCCTTCTTAATTACATCGAAAATGAAAATTATTTTCATGTCTTACATAATTACATAAAAATGTAAATTATTAAATCAAATATTATATACTTAAATTTGAATATTAAATAAAACTTTGTCTTTCCATATTCCTTTAATATTACATTAATAATATAATAATAATAATGTTTCAAAAAGTCAACTTTTGAAATTCAAACTCGCAGTATTAATTAATCATTTAATACTACACTTATTCTTACAATATTATATTTTCAAAAATGTAAAATTTTGAATTAACTAATTATTAATTACAGCATTAACCTCTCACATTAGATTTATTGTTGCGGTTGCTGGATATGCCGGGCGGGTCCGGGTAGTCTTATACCACAACTCAATCTAACCACGGGTTAAGCATGTTTATTTTATTTTAATACCGTTAAAAATGAATTCGAAATGTTAATTTTCAAATTTCAAACCTTTATCAATTATTGTATAATAAATAGAATTCATGGAAATATTTATTCCCGTGTAAACAGCGCAAGACTACTTAATCGGCTTCATGCACATTAAATAATATTTAATAACATTAAATTCACAATTAATTCTCTAACGGAAAATTATTTTGAAATCTTGTGAAAATCCTTCATTGGAATGAGACCCACATCAAAACCATTAATTAATGGATTTCAAAACAACTCTTTTGCAAAATGACGACTAACATCTTTTCATTAATCAAATTACCTTCCAATCACAACATCAAATGACATTCATTCATTCATGTAATAGACATTCAAACAAAATACATCAAATTGACATTCAAACAACATACAATAGTTTTTACAACAAAATCCAAATAACAATAGATTATATGTGCACTTGGGCGATGTGTGAAAATATCTGCCCAATCAACATATGCAAGTCAGTCAACTTGTATATGACAGTGTAAAAATTTTGAATTATCATGCATAATCATAAATGCACATTAATTAACATGTTACGAATTTTCAGACTTCAAACATTGCATTTCAACCAAACATTAATACACCACAAATCATGCATAACATAGAATTAACTTACAAACAAATCATCCTAGGCATTTAAATATATTTATTTATGAAAATAAATAATTATTGAAAACAAAGATTGAGTGAGAAAAGAGTTCTCACCGAGATTTGACTTTATCGGGTCCAAATGGGTGGTTTCGGGCCCAATTTTGGCCCAAAATTCAACATTCTCATAATTGAGCGAAATTGGTGTCTATGCGTCGCTAAAAATACACTGATCATGGCAAACCCTGTTTCGAGTCATTTCGAGTTCGTTACAAAAAGTTATGCTTTACTGAAGTTTGGACAATTTAAATAATTATTTAAAATCCGTGAAAATACCTAAAAAATTTGACAGTCTCCAAATTGGACAAAATTAGTGTCCCCGCGAAGGTCTCGACGCCACGATCACAACGCATCTAAAATCATTAAATTTCGACTTCGTATGAGAGAGTTATACAAGTTTGAAGTTTGAATACATTGATTAAATAATTAAAAATAGGAATACCCAAAATCTGGTCAACCCTCCTCTTACCAACTTTGACTGCCCATAACTTTCTCCTCCGACCTCTGATTGACCTGAAACCATCGCCCATCTCTTCGTCTTGGCAAGACGCACCACCATCAGAAAGCGCTGCCGCCGATGATGCTCCGGCCACCGGAATCTGGCCAGAAAGCGAAATTCGCTTTGCGGGTCCCACAGGCCGCCTCGATACTCCAAAAATTCTGAAAAAATTCCAGCACCAGTATCTCGCGAAGACGTAGAACTTTCATGTTGACCACTTTTTCCAGTTCTTCCTAGATTAGTGAGAAATAAATCATTTACATCTGCTGCTTATTAATTTCGAAAATCAGAAAATTTGATCCGAAATTCCGGCGAATCCGAGCGCTGTATGACAAAATTGATGGCATCCATAGCTTCGTATCGTCGAGGCCTTCGTTTTGATATATAATTTGTTAGGGTTTGGAGAGATTTGATTTTCAGTTTGTATTTTGTGAAGAGAGGAGCCGCCATTAGGGAGATGAAGGTGGAGGCTAGCATTAGGTTTAGAAAAATGAATTAGGTCTAGGTTATGGTTGCTATGAGATAATATATAGATGTGTTCAATTTTAATTGGGTCTTTATGTGTTTAAACCCATTTTTAATTATAACCTTCATGCTATTATTAACGTACATTTCACAGTTTTTAAGACAATACGATCACATACTGATTCCAAATTCGATGAAATTCGGAACACAATTAATTCTAATCAATACGAACCTGTAGAAACTGGTTTCGTAATTTTTCGAGTCCGTATGTATTTTTAATGAATTTTTAAAATCATTTTTCACTGTAAAATCAATAATAGTTACATATTAATTCTAAAAATTACAGAAAAATCATTTTTAGTTTTGTTTTGACAATACGAATCCAAAAAAATTAATTTCGTTCAATTTGGAGTCCGTTTGCAAAACCTCATTTTTCAAGGCGTATATATTTAATATTAAAAATAAATTTTTATACCGAAAATTTCAGAAACTCGAATGATATGAGTGTTTACTGTTTTACAATGCAGAAACGACATTCCGGACTCACTGGAAGTTGTTTCGAGTCCAAATTCCTTCGTCTGCAAAAAGTAGCTGTTTGGGCCATATATATTATATATATAAATTTCATAACGACCTTTCTAAATTTTGATTTTGCCATAACTTACAAATTATAAACTGAAATCTAAATTTCTAAAATTCATTAGAAAGATATTTTCTGTACGGTCCTAACGTTTCTTGTTTCGTTCAATTTCGACTTATAATTAATTTTATATAATTTTTCAAAGTTGGAAATCGAAATTTGAAATTACCGCGCCGTTTCAGGCTCGAATATAATTAATATAAATTTATTAATTTAAACTTCGTTTTTAAATAAAATTTTCGTCGTTATTATTTAAAATAAATTATTCCAAACCTTAAAATTCATTAAATTATTAAAAATAAATTTTTTAAATTTGCCCAGATTTTGCGGGTTATTACAGTCTCCCCCACTTAAAACTTTTCGTCCTCGAAAAGGAACGAAGCTAAAAGTTGTTTTAATAATCAATCCAATTTTTATTATTTTAAATTATGGCTTAAGTTTTCAACTTCTCAATTAATAATATTTTTCTAAAAATTTGGTTAACCCTTTAAATTTTCGAAAAATTTCGCCATAACCTCCTTTGTATGGAGAACATCGAAAAACTCAACTAGCCACATGGGCTCTCATCAACCAAAAAAGAAAAAAGAAGAAAGAGGGAAGAAGAAAGAGAAAGCCAAGCGGTTAGCCAATCGGCTCATAAAATCAAAATCCAAGAAATATAGTAAACGTGTACCTATTTGTCGGACATACAATTTTATTCCTCTGCTCTAGCCTCCTTGCTTGACCTTTTCATTACTTATATATGCAAGCACAAGTATGCAATTCTAACCAAGTTTTCAATTTAATTTATCCAATATATATATATTAGTTAAACTAATAATCAAGAAACACATCCATCAATCAATTTGTTGATTAAATTATAAACGAATAACTTTTACATATATATACTACAAAAATCATATTTTTGATGCCAAGTCACAACAATTCCTAAGTTTTGGTTCTCACACCAGCAAATATATATCTAGTATATGAGACTTCATATACACGTGGACCAGACGTATATTCAAAATTTCATATACTTGATTGCCCAAATTAAAATATAATAATATCTCAATTACGTGTTTTAAGATAAGATTTTCAAAACTAACTTTGTTTTTATTTAGTTTTAAAGAAAATAATACTCTTCACACTCATTCTAGGATACTGCTGATCCCATCTCTAACGAGTTATTCTTATTGGATATTACTAATCCAATCTCTGATGAATTCTTACGCTTGGTTCTAATGTGTCTTGTTCTCGAACTTTGTAAACCAAAGCTCTGATACCAAATGTGACGACCCGAAATTCCCAATAAAGGAAAGCCCGGATTGTTTTGAGAACATGACGCATCAGAACACAAACTGAAGAACATTTTATTGCTTTTTACAACAATTACATCAGAGTACAAGAAAATATCAGAGTACAAATAAAAAATATACATTGGAAATACAATATCAGAGATTACATATTTACATTTTACAATAGCAGCGGAAAAAATAATACAAAATACAACTGAAATAAATACTCGAATACAAAGCTTTCCAAATATTGCTTCAGCTGTAAACTAGGATCCTGTGAATGTATATCTGCAAAACTACTAGCCACCCGTGCGGAAAAATATGGGCACCTAGAGTTTAGGTTAAAACAATAAACTCCAGGTCAGTCATGGGACTAGTATGAGAACTCAAAAACAGTTATAAACTTTTATTTTAAAGTTGGATATTTCAGTACATAAAACAACGCAATGCTTTTTAGAAAAATGAAATCATCATAAGACTCAGGTCCCATCACACAATGCAACACAAACCAGAGGATAGAGTTTTACCTTATGACGATTAAACATGCTTGACACGCGAAAGTTCTCTTTCATACTATATAAGTGCATAGTGTAGAAATAAATTTCGAGTATAAATATATCAATCCTAGACGGCATGGGTACCATAATATCATGTCGCCATACTAGGTTCTACAACTAAAACCGTAAAGTTTCGTATTGGAAGTTGGGTTTCCATCATGAACCAAGGAAAAAGATAGTCCTTACCGAGTTCGAGATTGTCTAGCCCCAGCCTCAGGATACAGTCGCAACTGCTCCTTGGATCAGCAGGGTCGGTCATCCGTCGATGATTGGCAATACCGTAAACTATATGTTAGCCTGCCCTTTGGGGCATAAATATGAGCCACTAAGGACTCCATGTCATATCCGAGGCCTCGTCATCCATCATCCACATAAGTAAAATGCCAAACCGTGTAAAAACCTGACACAACTTTTAGCTAGAAACTAACATATGTCCATTTCCCTGGTTTCCTTTCTCCAGTTTTAGTTTCATACCGGGTTGTGAGGTTCGAGAAGTCACGTCATACCACAAGGCCCTGCTTTTCAACAAAAGCCATGATCTTCTTCATCTTAGTGTGCCACGTTGACAATTCACGCGATGCGATTGATAACTATTAATACACAACCTCTAAGGGTATTGAGCAAGAGAATAAATTCTCTGCCACCAACGGTCGTATATTAATAGAAATCAATTTACATAGAACAAAATTCAACGTCAGACACACATCCATTTATAAGCTTATGCTCTAGGTCTGAGCGAAAGCGAAATACGTACAAATCAACACTGCGTTTGGATAACTACCATCTTAGCCCCGTCTTAGGAGCAAATTAATCAAGGGCCTCAACACTAGTTACCCATTCAATGTGAAGATCGTCGATCTTCAATCGCCGTCTTCAATTCTTCCATTTAAAACGTCGTATGATTATTTGAAATGAGTATAACTCAGTCTTTTCAAATAATCTTCGCATAATTATCATTTAAATTATTTCATAACGTTATTACTTATCACTATTTTTATTTTGATAAAAGTAGATATAAATCATTCCATGTAGTCATTAACATATAAGGACAACGAATCAACCAAACAAACAACGCACAATCATGTTCATGTATCATATCAAGGTATCATGTTCAATGAACATTTCAATTCCATTCCCACATTTATTTATTAATGAGTAACAACTAAAAGGTAACTTTCAATTTATTCTTTTACTGCATAGAAAATGTTATTAAAACATCTCTTTTTCTAATTTATTTACACTACAAGTAAATAAATGTTTTCCTTTTCTTCTACATGTCCTATTTACGTGAGAATGCAAATGAAAGTGTCATTGAAAATAGTTCTATTTTATTTACATGAGAAAATGTAAATTTCTATTTCATATTTTATTTACACTCTTTCTCTCATTTTATTGGAAACGTAGTATTTCCTTCTTATTCTTTACACTATAGAAAAATGTGAATTTTTTTTATTCTTTTTTTTATATTCTTTACACTATATTCTCTTTTATTACGTTATAAAGAATGTAATTCTTCTAACTTCTTTTGTTACAAAAAGAAAATGTAATATTTCTTCTTTTGATTACATTAAGAAAAATGTAATTGACATTATACTGTAAAATCCTATCTTTCAATTGCATTGTAAAATGTATATAATTTATTTCATATCTTATACATTGTAATTGTAATAAATTCAAATTATACTTCAATTACATTAGAAAATGTAAGTTATTCAAATCCTACTTAATTACATTAGAAATGTATCATTTCCTAATTAAATTAAAAATGTAAAATTCCATACTTTAACTTATTTACATTATAAATGTAAAATACATACATTCATTTCTATTACATAAGAAAATGTAATACTTTCATTCTTTTCTATTACATAGAAAACGCAATACTTTCATACATTAAAAGATATCATTTCATTATTACATTAAAATGTATTATTTCATTGTATAACTCAATTAAAAGTAAGCATTCATTTCATATTACATAAAAAAATGTAAATTTTTCAATCCATTCTTTTTACACTTGAAAAATGTAAATTATTTCAATTCCTTCTTAATTACATCGAAAACGTAAATTATTTTCATGTCTTACATAATTACATAAAAAAATGTAAATTATTAAATCAAATATTATATACTTAAATTTGAATATTAAATAAAACTTTGTCTTTCCATATTCCTTTAATATTACATTAATAATATAATAATAATAATGTTTCAAAAAGTCAACTTTTGAAATTCAAACTCGCAGTATTAATTAATCATTTAATACTACACTTATTCTTACAATATTATATTTTCAAAAATGTAAAATTTTGAATTAACTAATTATTAATTACAGCATTAACCTCTCACATTAGATTTATTGTTGCGGTTGCTGGATATGCCGGGCGGGTCCGGGAAGTCTTATACCACAACTCAATCTAACCACGGGTTAAGCATGTTTATTTTATTTTAATACCGTTAAAAATGAATTCGAAATGTTAATTTTCAAATTTCAAACCTTTATCAATTATTGTATAATAAATAGAATTCATGGAAATATTTATTCCCGTGTAAACAGCGCAAGACTACTTAATCGGCTTCATGCACATTAAATAATATTTAATAACATTAAATTCACAATTAATTCTCTAACGGAAAATTATTTTGAAATCTTGTGAAAATCCTTCATTGGAATGAGACCCACATTAAAACCATTAATTAATGGATTTCAAAACAACTCTTTTGCAAAATGATGACTAACATCTTTTCATTAATCAAATTACCTTCCAATCACAACATCAAATGACATTCATTCATTCATGTAATAGACATTCAAACAAAATACATCAAATTGACATTCAAACAACATACAATAGTTTTTACAACAAAATCCAAATAACAATAGATTATATGTGCACTTGGGCGATGTATGAAAATATCTGCCCAATCAACATATGCAAGTCAGTCAACTTGTATATGGCAGTGTAAATTTTTTTAATTATCATGCATAATCATAAATTCACATTAACTAACATGTTACAAATTTTCAGACTTCAAACATTGCATTTCAACCAAACATTAATACACCACAAATCATGCATAACATAGAATTAATTTACAAACAAATCATCCTAGGCATTTAAATATATTTATTTATGAAAATAAATAATTATTGAAAACAAAGATTGAGTGAGAAAAGAGTTCTCACCGAGATTTGACTTTATCGGGTCCAAATGGGCGGTTTCGGGCCCAATTTTGACCCAAAATTCAACGTCCTCAGAATCGAGCGAAATTGGTGTCCATGCGTCGCAAAAAATACACTGATCATGGCAAACCCTGTTTCGAGTCATTTCGAGTTCATTACAAAAAGTTATGCTTTATTGAAGTTTGGACAATTTAAATAATTATTTAAAATCCGTGGAAATACCTAATTTTTTTGACAGTCTCCAAATTGGACAAAATTAGTGTCCCCGCGAAGGTCTCGATGCCACGATCACAACGCATCTGAAATCATTAAATTTCGACCTCGTATGAGAGAGTTATACAAGTTTGAAGTTTGAATACACTGGTTAAATAATTAATAATAGGAATACCCAAAATCTGGTCAACCCTCCTCATGCCAACTTTGACTGCATAACTTTCTCCTCCGACCTCCGATTTACCTGAAACCACCGCCCATCTCTTCGTCTTGGCAAGACGCACCACCACCAGAAAGCGCCGCCGCCGATGATGCTCCGGCCGCCGGAATCTGGCCAGAAAGCGAAATTCGCTTTACGGGCCCCACAGGCCGCCTCGATGCTCCAAAAATTCTGAAAAAATTCCAGCATCTATATCTCGCGAAGACGAAGAACTTTCACGTTGACCACTTTTTCCAGTTCTTCCTAGATTAGCGGGAAAAAAAATCATTTACATCTGCTGCTTTTTAATTTCGAAAATCAGAAAGTTTGATCCGAAGTTCCGACGAATCCGAGCGATGTATGACAAAACTGATGGCATCCATAGCTTCTTATCGTCGAGGCCTTCGTTTTGATATATAATTTTTTAGGGTTTGGAGAGATTTGGTTTTCAGCTTGTATTTTGTGAAGAGAGGAGCCGTCATTAGATAGATGAAGGTGGAGGCTAGCATTTGGTTTAGAAAAATGAATTAGGTCTAGGTTATGGCTGCTATGAGATAATATATAGATGTGTTCAATTTTAATTGGGCCTTTATGTGTTTAAACCCATTTTTAATTTTAACCTTCATACTATTATTAACGTACATTTCACAGTTTTTAAGACCGTACGATCACATACTGATTCCAAATTCGATGAAATTCGGAACACAACTAATTCTAATCAATACGAACCTATAGAAACTGGTTTCGTAATTTTTCGAGTCCGTATGTATTTTTAAAGTCATTTTTCATTGTTAAATCAATAATAGTTACATATTAATTCTAAAAATTACAGAAAAATCATTTTTAGCTTTGTTTTGACGATACGGATCCAACAAAATTAATTTCGTTCAATTTGGAGTCTGTTTGCAAAATCTCATTTTTCAAGGCGTATATATTTAATATTAAAAATAAATTTTTATACCGAAAATTTCAGAAACTCGAAATATATGAGTGTTTACTGTTTTACAATGCAGAAACGACATTCCAGACTCAATGGAAGTGGTTTCGAGTCCAAATTCCTTCGTCTGCAAAAAGTAGCGGTTTGGGCCATATATATTATATATATAAATTTCATAGCGACCTTTCTAAATTTTGATTTTGCCAAAACTTACAAATTATAAATTGAAATCTAAATTTCTAAAATTCATTAGAAAAATATTTTCTATATGGTCCTAACGTGTCTTGTTTCATTCAATTTCGTTTTATAATTAATTTTATATAAATTTTTTAAGTTGGAAATCGAAATTTGAAATTACCACGCCGTTTCAGGCTCGAATATAATTAATATAAATTTATTAATTTAAACTTCGTTTTTAAATGAAATTTTCGTCGTTATTATTTAAAATAAATTATTCCAAACCTTAAAATTCACTAAATTGTTAAAAATAAAAATTTCAAATTTGCCCAGATTTTGCGGGTTATTACAATTTCTCTCACGAAGAGCCATCCCTATACTTGACTAGGGTTTAGATAATGGAATTCCACCTGAGCTCTGAGAACAAATGGCACACCAGGATGAACTCCTCAGAAAACAATAGGAGACGAGGGATAATTTCTTCGCTCAGATGAAAGGAAGACTGAGAAACCATGAATCACTCCCTGTAGCAGGCGAAGCAGGGGAAATGACTATGTTTCGGATCGATGAACTCCAAACCCTAAATCGGTCCAGCGACCTGCCACCATCTAGTTCGACTCAACCTCTGGGTCGACCAGATCTCAGATCGACTCAACCTCCGGGTCGGCCAGATGCCAGTCTGATACGACCACCGAGTCGATCAGTTCATGGTTCGGTGCAACCTTCGGTTTGACCAGGCATCCTACAACAAACTGGACTTATGAAGCTTCTGTGTCGACCTTGCCAGCACGTCGACCCAAGCACAGCCGAGGGCAGCTACCCTCCGTTCCTCTAAAACTGCAATACCAAAGCAGCTCCTAACGCAACAAAGGGAAACACTACCGTAAACCACTCTAATAACTCCCTAGATAGAGGCAACGCCGAACCAAGAATTGGGAATGCTATCCTAGGTCGGTTCGATCTTACCGACACGGTATGGCTCGGTCTAATGGACATGCCGACCCAAGGACCTCGCATAATCTGGAACCAGCAACCGAAGCTTGGGACCACCTTCAACCTTCACTCGTGGGCCGCACTAGGCCGACCCCGAGTGCGCAAGGCACGCTTGAACCATCTACTGAGCTTCTCGCTGAAGCCACCGGTACAGAATTGGATTCGTGGCAATGACTTCTTGGACACAGTAACCAAATTGCCAACATTATTAAACGCTTCACTCTGGGTGCCACTTCTCAGCATAACGTGGATAATGTCCATCGCATCCCTTTCACACGGGAAATCAGGAGCTCTCGCAACCCGCCTAACTTCAAACTTCCTGCTCTAGAGCCGTACAACGGCAGGACAGATCCTACAATACATCTTATGTGCTACATGCGCCATATGGAAGTACTATCAACATCGTTTAATATCATGGCTAAGCGCTTCCCTCTTTATTTGACCGAAGTTGTTGCCTTGTGATTTCGACAACTAACATCTGAACCGATCGACAGCTGGAACAGGTTGGTCACCCGCTTTATCGAGCAATTCAGGGTCCACATAACTCGACCCAAGAGTGTCATGTTTTCAATTCTATTAAGCAACGGTCCGGTGAGACCCTATGCTCATTCCTGGAATGATTCAATGCATATGTAGCATCAGTAGACCAACCGGATCCATCAGTGGTACTCATGGCAGCTATGACCGGTATCTTGGATAAAACAGGCTTCAAACTCTCCCTTCAAAGGGACCTCCCCAAAAATATTGGTGATTTTTACTCTAAAGCAGATAGGTTCCTCTGGCAAGAGGATGCTAATATCGATACAGATAACCTTGATGAACTTTCTGTGAAGGAGGGAGGACCATCCACAACTATCCAGAATAAGGGGAAGGCCCTAGAAAAGACTAACAGGAATGTGCGGTTCCAAAAAGAACCCAAATGCGACAGATATATCGATCTCAATTCCTCACTACTAGATATATACCTTAACGTGCGAGGAAATCTTCCTTTTCCCAAGGCTCCCAAGAGGGAGCCAACCCAAAAAGAGCATGAGTCAGGAAAGCATTGTATGTTTCATGATATGGCATGTCATGGTACCAACCACTGTAGACATTTACGCGATCTCATCGAAGAACGGGTCAGTTGTAGAGAGCTGCCCGAGTATGTTAAGAAATCTATGGCATCCATACCTTCACTATTACCTCCCCATGCTCCTCGGAATGGTCCCAATGCTCCTCAAAATGGGAAGGATCCCGAGCCGAGAAATCGTGACATTATTACTAACTAACCAGGATTAGATCATCCTGGATTTATTGCATTTCTTAGGATATAAGATATGTATTGTTGCTTTAACATTTCTGAATGGCTATATCGACTGACCTATGCTTGAGTTAGGCTTTAATCCTCACCCATACTGCGATCTCAACAATAAAACCATTTAATGAATAAACGGCTAAGTGGAAGTACACACGTACATGATAAGGATTTAATCCCAAGACGTTCTCTGGATTCAATCATAAACCAATCAGGATTTGTTTTGGTTATGTAATAATTTATGGAATTAATAAAAACCATTTCCAAGCAAGGATTATGTTTGATGAATGTAAGTGTCTTATCAGGATTCGACAAGGTTTTCAATCAAAACCAGAGTATGGCTTATGCTTGTTCCAGTACCTTAGGTATGGTTGATACCTGGAATAAACTTTACTCGTCAAGATGTGACGAACGTAATTCTATTTCAAAACGGGAATGGATTTTACTCGAACTGGATTACTAAGTACAGATTATACTAGGGAAAATCAAACAATCTTGTCAGGATTTGACAAGGAAATACCACCAAAGCTTGAGTATGGTTTATACTCACTTTCGCGGTATGGATTATAACCAGAGTATGGTTTATACTCAATTTAGATTTCCAGGTATGCCTTATACCTGAAGAGCTGGGTTACTTTGTCAGGATTTGGCGAGATAATTCAATCATTACTTAAGTAAGGTTTATGCTCTAAATGGATGTCCAAGCATGGTTTATGCTTGAACAGGATAAGCGACATTGTCAGGATTTGACATGTTTATTTCACTGATTTCTTTGCAGGTATGGGTTATGTTCGCAGTCAAGTTGGTTCGGCGAGGCCCTAGTTTTCTTGATATGATCCAGCGCAATCTTCGATTTTCTAGTTTTCTTATAATATAATCCGGGGTGATCATGGCTTTATGGATTTCCATGTATTATGCTCCTATGCATTCTTCATCTTCGGAAGATCTTGAACACATCTTTCTTTATCAAGGAAGATATGTTCTTGATGGAAATGTGTTGACCAGTTTTTTGGCAAAAAGCCGTCACAACTCAGATTTTAAAGACAAGCTCTCAAAATTGCTGAACTAACACCTTTATCACCCGGTTCAACTTTTATTCGGTTCGGTCAAATCGGGTTCGACCCAAACTGTAACAATCCAGAATTTTGACAATAAATAGCTATTTAATTAAAATCTCAAAAATTAGGAATTTCTGCAAATGGTGGAATTTGACCATGAAACTTTAACCGATGCATTCGTATCAGAATTATGGTCAACTTTCATGTTTGGAGTTTCGCAAATGGAGTCCGTATGAAAAAGTTACGGACAGAATATGAAAAAGAGACAGAAATAAATAAACAGAATATTTAATATATATATCTTACCTTCTTTAAACCAGCCCTCACTGGGTAAACTGGCCAAGGGCGGTAGACACACTCCTAGGAGCGTTCGACCGCTTCAGGCCTGCAGTTCCCAATGACTGCTAGGTTTTGAGGGGTAATTTTATATTATTATATTATATATCATAAACGGACGAATGTTAATTAAAATGAATCTAACAGTCCTAGGCCAATTCCACTCCTATAAATAAAGGGGTATGGCCTCATTCTTTTCCACACAAATTGTGAGCAGCGACGAAGCTCTACCATTTTCCTCTTTCTCCAAACCTAATTTCTTAATTGAAAATATATTCTTATACATCAAATCAAATAGGATTGATAGGATTATCAGATCCAATGGAAAAGAATGCAAATTAGAGCTCAATAATAGATTCTTCCCTCTGTTCCTATTTTCTTATATCTCTACGGATCTGAAATTATCCCCTTTTAATTGTAGATTTATAAGAATTTGGGAATTGTAAGCCTAAAAGATTCAAACTTTGAATTAGATGTTTTTAGGTGAGTGGGAAATTTATATATACAATTATAATATTGTATTTACCTCGTTTGTATTAGATCTCAAGTTTATATTCCTAATTTCATCATATCTGCTTATAATATGTTTGTAATTGAATTAGCTCCTGTCAGATTTAATTATAAAAATAGTCAAAACTTGTGAATTGTAAATTATGGTTATGCGTAATATTAATTGTAGGATTCTTAAATTTGTTTATACATATTCCTACAGTTATGTTGCAAAATATATTGCATTACTAAAGCAATGTAGATCTGGAAATCAGTCCCATGTAAACACCAACTAGATGTAGTTACATTCCAGATCTTTGGTTCAGTGTTGGATAATAAATTATGTGAATTTGGATAAAAAGATACGATTGGCAAATTATGTGATTGTAATATTAAAAGTATTATGCCTATTTGTATTCAATGTTGTTGGGTTTTGGATTGTTGTAAATATGTCGTTTTCCTCTTTTGAACAAAAAGATGTCATTTTGAATTCACAAGAGACATGGCAAAAAGATTCCAAAAGGAAAAGTGGTGCAAACATATACACATACATATTTACATACATACATACATATATATATATATATATATATATATTTGTGTGTGTGTGTGTGTGTGTGCGTAGTTTGCATCAACTATTCCTAATATGTATATATATACACGCAAATACGTATTTCTTGTGAATTTGAGACATGTCTACTTTACTAATCAAGCATAATTTACAATAATTGTGGTTAATGGTATTTTTGTAAGATTTGAAACCTTTTGGAAAGAATGAATGCAAAAAGGAATGTTTGGTTATTGATTAAACCAAATCACTACATTTAAAAGAGTGATAATAATAAAAAAATAACTACGTTGACCACACAAAAATATAAAATATAAATACATACATATTATCCGTCCAAAGCAGCGTAAAACGATAAAATATACATTGTGTTGAAAGTTTGAATGTTTGGATAAGGTTCAATTATGGAATTATATGTAAATGTAATCCGTATTGAATTGATATATTTGTGGTGACCATTGGTAGTAGTCAATATAAGTAATTGCTACAAATAGGACTGCAAATCAATAAATAACAATGGCAACCAATGTTAATTGGAGAAAGTAAATATATTATGATAATAGTTACAGTTCCAAATTCAATTAGGATTAATGTTATGCACCCCAATTAGGAAATTTGAATTAAAACTACATTTAGACACGAGGTTAAGCTCAACTCGTGGTAGAAGCCTGCTAGGAACCGACCGACAAATCCAGCATCCATAGGTAATCAACTTAATTTGTGGGGTCTAATGCGTAAACATAAATGCACTAAGCTATGAGGTTAATTTCAACTTGTGCTAGAAGTCTGTCCGGAACCGACCAATAAATCCAGCATTCACGAGTAGTCAACTTAATGTGAGAGGTCTGGTGTGTATACACACACACACACAACAGTCAACCAATAAATAAATAAATAAATAATAATAGTAATTGTCTGTTAAGGGTAAAACAAATATATACCCTGCGATAGATAAATGGCTGCCTTAGAAAAATATGACCGTTATGGTCATAAAAAGCAACAAACGTAGAAAAAAAGGAAATTGGGTGTCATAGGGGGATTCATGGATATTGATTGTTGCTTAAATACTATGTCCAATTAGGGAAGCAATCAAATACTAATGAATATGTAACTTATAATTTAAAAGTAGAGTTGGACTTAGTAGGTGAATGATGTAAAAATATTATTAACCACAAGAACCCGCGACGTTAATAAATCGTGTGGAGAGAAACTAAACAGAAAAGGCATAATGACGTAGCCTACTTTATCCCAATAGGGAAAGGTACTAAGAGCTAATGGGGAACAAATCTAATAGCCCTCGCGTGTAGTCCGCTTCCCAGGTTTTAAGTGACTGAGGTTGAAGAGTCCACCTTGGGATAGGTATTTCAGTATAAAGGCCTTATACGACATGTATGTGTATTGTATAGCCAAACCTAAAAACTAAAATAGTCAGATATGGCTACCTACTCTACGGGAAGTAGTAAGAGACTAAGGGGGTTGTCTAATAAGGTCAGCTAGAAGTTATAACGGGAGATAAAATACCATCTCTCACCTTATACGGGGCAATGGTATATGCGTGAATGACGGAAGCCTTAACTAGTTAGGCCTATAACTAGTGCTCTCTAGTTTATAATAATGTGGAACAAGTTATCAAGAGGTATTAAGTGACCAATGAGTCCGTCGACAAATAAGTCCGCCTAGGGTCTTAAGTGATCGGAGAATCCACCCCATCTATCATTGATATGAGGCCAAAAACAATAAATGGAAAGTGGATGAAAAGGCATATATACGTAAGAACTCCGCAGCTAGGGGTTCACTTCTCAGTCTAATAACCAAATAAATTATGGGTGGCTTCCTAAATATATCTGTAAACGTTTTATCTTAGTATTATATCTTAGAATACCACCTTGGGAAGGATGGTAGGGTCGTGCGTAAGCATCTACAAGGTTGGGCTAGAATCATTAACCTTGATAGGCATACATCTTGGGTTGAACCAAATGGGATACATATGTGTATTACAATTTGTGTTGTATATTTCCTATTCACCAGAATCTTGTTGTTCTGACCCCCCCATTACAACCACCTAGGTTTTTCTAGAGAAGGTTGGGTTATGACAGGTGTTTAAGTTTGGCTTTCGGTTCTCGTTCTCTCTCATGCTTGGTATTGGCAAAGCGACTTACTTTGAAAAAAGTAGTTGCTTGAGTTAATACTAGTTTGTCCTATTTTGTTTTCTGCTATGAGTTTTCTTATCGTATTCTGATTATGCTCATGTTCATTTGCCCGGAGGTACCCACGCTCCATGCTTGGATGCATTTGAGTTTCGATTTTTGTCAAAATTTAGGCGTAGGAAAGCGTAGGGTGTTACATTTGGTATCAGAGCATAGGTTAGAAGATCCGAGGAATTAGTTAAATTAGGACTCGTGAGACAACATTATTCTATATTCTTTTATGTTTTTCTTCATCTTTCTTACTCTACTTTTATTTATTTCGACAATAAATTAATCATGGGCCTAAGTATATATAAAACGAGTGGAAACCCGTGCGATGCACGGAAGCATAGACTTTCGAGTGTTGTAATTTGCATTTATGAATAAGCGGTGAGAACATATCGTATAATAGAAAAATATATAATGTAAGTGATATATGTATGTATTAGGATTCTACTGTAGAAACTAAATTTTATAGCAAGAAGTAAATGATGCATGTATAGCGAGTAGGTACAGCTTGCACGTAGTACAAACAGTGTCAGATTTTATGTATCTATATTGGGTTGATGAAAAGATATATGTACGAAATGATGAATTAAACAACCATATATGTGTTAATCTGCATTGGTTGAACACAATAATGATAGAAATATGAGTACGGTCAACTATCTCAGCATAAAATCTATGTTGCATAGGCGCTCAACCCAAATAATTAGACTTGTTTTTCGTAGAAGTTCTGCTGCCATAGAATGTTTTATGAATACATCTATTTCATTATTTTTATTTTTCAAACTTGTTAAATTATGGGTTTCAATTAATTCTTTTTTTGTTAACATCTTTTCAATATGAACACGTGTAAACATTTAATATTCATTGATATTACAATAATTCGTGATAATTTTGTAGGATGCTATTTGCACAAAATTTACTTCTCTACATTTGGTCCACCAAGATTTAAGTAGTATGTAATGTAAATTTAGTGTGTTGCTCTTTTATAATATGTAACCGGATCTTCTTGCCTTAAATTACAATTGTCTATCGAATCAAAAATTGTAATACCATTTACTGTTCTACTAAAAAAATGCATTAACCAAAAATGAATTTGAAGTTGATTTGCAGGTAGTCAGTTACCCATGAGATTGAAATTATTTCATACTGACTTAATGCTAAATTAACAAGCGTTTTATAGAAACCAATTCATAGTTATGCCTAGTTTTCACATTAGTTTCTTAAATGTGAATGCAATTACTTTACTATTGATCATTTAAAACTGCAAGAAATAACAAATATCATATGGAAATAAAATAAAGTTAAGGAGATTTAACATCAGGGAATGATGTGGTTAAGGAAATGTAATACAGTATTAGTAACATAAAATTTAGTTGCATTTGGCTATAACAAAAGACAATATTCTTTTATATAAATAATTGTAAAAGCAGTAAAAGTTACCTTCGATGGTACTCTTGTCAAAAAATTAATATATTCATGAATAACGTAATTTCATAATCGTTTTCAAAATGCTAACTAATGTACATTTTTATGAACTGAAACTCTAAAAATATATTGATTATTGCAAGGATAAAGGGCAATGGTATGTTACCATAGAACAATGATATGTTAAGGAAACATAGTGAAATTAAGGGAAGCCAATCTTAATAAATAATTTATAAGGAAATCTAACACAAGGATATGTGATATAATATTCAAGATATAGTATACTATAATTTGCATTATGATAGTAGGAAGATGCAAGATTTTGAGTACAGGGAAGAATAATCAACTATTAATGCTATAAACCTTTTGTGCAGAAAATTACTATAGTTTGGCATTACCTGATTGAAGATAGAAAAATTGAGTAATATAACTAAAATGATGTCGAAAATCACTATGGTAGCTGAATCAATTAAAAAATTCAATGGATGCAGAGAAAATATGCTAAATTTTCTATTGTCAGCTAGATTTGCTGAAACTTCAATAGTTATCTACCTACACAACAAAAAAGAGCATAAAAACAGTGTTTATATGTATATTAGTTGTCTATTGCATTTCTTACTTAAGCATATGGAAAATATTCAGTGTTTCTTTATATCCTTCACTAAACATCAACTAAGCAAATTAATTTGGGAAACATTAACTTGAGGTAAGGAAAATGTGATAAAGGATATCAAACTTTACTTTTTTAACTCAAAGATGATTTGTATAATGAAGGATCAGCAATGCCAACTGTTAAAGGTCTATGTGACCAAATTCAGTTGTATATAATTGTTTCAATCACTAAATTTTATATGGCCCATAAGATTCAAATCAAAATCAATTAAGAAAACTCACTGGTTATGCAGAAAAGATGCTTAGTTTGTCATGGTAAACTAATTTTCTTAAAACTTTGTCTATACTACACCATAAAAAGATCATAAAATAAAAATTAAAATCCTACCCATATGATACACACAGCAAGCTTTCAGAATTAATCAAAACATTAGAATGATAAAGAGAATTTTACTCATATTAGAATGATGAAGAGAATTAATCACTAAATTAATCTGTATACGTATAGAAGGCATATAGGTTAGTACTCATATCAATACAACTTATTTGTCGCCAAACATTCAGACGTAAACAATGATAAAGATAATTTTACTCGTTCAATATCTGTTACATTTGGGCAGTCTCATTATATTTGTTTATTCATTTTTTGCGATTTAAGAAAGTCTAATTCAGTTGAAGTGTAGAATAATAAGATGCTTATCATGTATTAAAAAATTGAGCTATGACAAAATATTTAAAATTACATGATATGAAGTATGTATTATTATGCATATAATAGATGTTTGGATGTAGTTGTTATGGATAACGCTATTGTGTCAACTAATATACGAATTTGTTTACTGGTACCCACATTTCTTTATAAATGGAATTTTGAATAATACGCATTTTTATAGAATTGTTTGGAAATATTTTGAATGGAAATGTGACATGAAAAGGCATATTTATGTTGTAGATAAGCTGTAATATAACTACTGAATTAATTCTTTAATTGCAGGTAATATGTATTTTACCATGAATGTTTACATGATACATTTCTTTTAGTGTATATGCTGCAAGCAGAAGTGTACTTATTGAAATCATGCTTATCTGATGTTTAATATTTAATTTTTCATTTTTTTTTGAACGTAAGGGTAGTTCAATATTAATAAGCAATGGGTTCACACAGTTTCTTTTTTTAATACCATATAATAATGGATGCACTCTATAAATATAGAATTAACATTATGCCTTATTTGTTAACATTTTAGTCAAAAAGAAAAAAAAAGGTTAGATGAGAGCTGATTTTAGTAGGTCAAAAAGCCATGTCATATTATAATTTTTGGTGTTATAGTTTTACCGAATCATGCAATTATTTTACGTTAAAGTCAAATACAAATTACTGGTAACAATTTGTCACCATAAATATGAGTGTCCATAAGATTGCTTAATATAAAAATTGTGGGTAAGCAAATATGTCAACCAATATTTAATTTATTTCCTGGTATCCAAATCTCTTCGTATGGTCAAACAAATGACATATGAACAACAACAATTAAAGAACTTGGAAAATATAGTATGCTGAGGAGATGAACAATGTATTAGAGAAACAATAAAAAATTCAAATTTTAGATTGCAGTCAAATAAAATGTAATCATATCTACGATTGAGTAAATAGGCAGTTTCAACAATGGAAAGAAACTAAAACGTGTAATTTTTTGTGTACAAAATATACGTTAACATTGAATTTTTGTTTGTTCATTCCTTTTAACTGCACGGTACATAATTTCGCAAATTCAAATAAATAAATAAAAGCTGAATTTGAGATAAAAATTACAAGAGAATAAACTGTGAAAGCGAATGTAACGAACCCAAATATCCAAAGCAATTGTCAGTTTATGTGCATCAATCAACGGTAATATATGTAAAAATGATTTGCATCTACCAAGATCCAAAAAATAATAAATATAACAGAATTTTTTTGAGAATACCTGCTCAATCGTATTTCAGTCTATCAATTGATGCAAGGTATGACGATGGTAAAGATATGGTTCTTGTAACAACTGAAAGAAATCAATAAATCCCAATTTCCTAATTTCCAATGAATTAAACAATATCAATTCGCAGCTAATAAATGTTAAGAAAATTTAAATTACTAAACATATCAACATAATATATTCAAATAAGCCGTAAATAATTTAAATTACCAAACATATCAACAGAATATATTCAAATGAGCCATAAATGATATCAATTCGCAGCTAATAAATGACATTAGCCCCATATTCAAGTAGCAAACATACAATTTTGGAAACAATATAATCTCCATCAGCCCAAAGATTTCCGTGAGTGATGAGATTATTAAATATTTTTGCTGCATGTCATCGCGCATCGTGTACAGAGGACATAATCATCGTGTACGATAAGTGAATTGGTAAGCGGAAAAATTTTGAGCAGGAAGATTAGAATGCGTGAATTGGGTGGAGATGGGATTAAATGAGAAGAGAAGGTGAAGTTGCGAATTGCGAGAAGAGAAGACAGAAGAGGTTATCTACAAATATATAAAAAGGGTTGGTGGAAGAAAGAATTTAGAACGGAGTGGAGGAAGGAGTGGAGGAAGACGTGGGAATGTGAAAGTGGGAGAGAAAAGCTACCGATACGCTTGATAACTAAATATAAGGCAAATGCGGATGAGGTGGCAATCAAAATATTAGGGGATGCGTTTAAATTAGGACGGTGGATTTGTTTTTGCAGGATTAAATATGACCCACTCTTTGTCTTGTTGTTCGTCCAAGGGGGGAATTTTATTATATAGATGGGTTTTAAACGACTAAGAGTTGAAATGTATTGAGTTCGGGTTTCTAGACAATTCTGTCTTACCCTAAAGTACATTGGTGATCTTATCGTGAAGAGCATGAGGACGACATATGATGGGTTTCATTGATTCGAGTTTGGAGACTGGAATAGTAATTCATAGAATATAAAATCTATCTACAACCGAGATAGTCGCGATTTCTGGTTTTTGGTTTCGTTGGTAGTTCTGGTTAAGACAATTACCCGATCTAAAATGGGAACAGTTCATGTTAGTATGTCATATCCATTTTAGAAATATAGTTTCGAGGTATATCCGTCCATTACTTTTTTGAATTTCCTAATATACCTTTGTTGAAACATTCAGTTGAGTTCTTGGCCATGTATTCGAGGAAATTTTGTTTTTAAAACTATTTAGAAAAATAAAATGGGTTTTGTAAGTTTTGAAATATGGTTTCGGAAAATGGTTTTATAACAACCTAGTTTTATAAAGATATAGTATTTAACTTTTAATATATTCATGTTTCAAATTTATCAGGGTTTTGTGTAATTTTAAAAAATATAATCCAATTCGTAGGAAGGAAGGAATTAGAAATGCCAAGGAATATGCCACTAAACTTAAGAATAATAAATATCCATTCCTTGTGATTTCAAGTATCCCTCTCCCTATATATATTGGGTAATTTGTTAAAATTATCATAATTGATCTAGAATATTTTAAAGCACCAACATTTTTGAACACGAAAAGACTTTTCAATTGTAATATAAACTAAAATATAAACAATAATAATAAGTTATGTTTATACATATGAAACCGTTAATTTATAATAAATTTCATTTTTGGGAAAGTTTAAATTTTCTTCGAAAGGCTAAGGAAAATCCTTCGTTGAGAAATTTCGGGTATTTAATTTTTGATCGTCTGTTTGTTGTCAGCTAGGTAAGGGGAAAGCCCTTTCTAACTTATATTATGGATTTCAAGCTGAATTACTTTTGGAATTCGTTCGTTCATTGTGTAGTCGCAGCATCATTGTTGAGACCATAAATCCTTGGAGTTGGTTCGGAGTTTAACTACGGTCTTTAAATACCATGGTGATAAGGACAATTATATTCTGGATCTCGTCAAATCTTAAAAGATAACGCGGGATGATTATTTTAATTCAGCCTAATAAGGCCAAGGTTCAACTCTGTCCAAAGCTCATTTAACAGTTGACCATTTAACGTTATGCAAGAATGGTCAACTAGTCGATGAGTTTTGGTCCAACTTGGACCTGAGACTCAACAACTAAAGTTGCTTTCAAGTTACCCCCTAACTTCCTTTTTCGTCCTTCCTTCCTCGTCTAGCCGAACAATGTCTCTATCCTGCTCCTCTTTCTTTGTTGTCGCCTCGTCTCCTCTTTTTCCGTGCTAGTTTGTGCATTATATCTTGCCTCTCTAGTACTCCAAGATTTAATTTCTTCGCTCCAACCATTTTGTAACACCCCACCTCCGTTAAGGTCACTCACAAAGGGAATGCATTAACTTCAGTGGAGCGTTATAAGTGTATAGAACGGATAAATTATAAAATAGACAAAATTTAAATAGTGAAAAATAAACAAAACTTACTTTATTGATAAAATAGCAGCTTGGTAAAACAACTTGTACAAAGATTTCTTTCCAGCACCAAAACATCAATACCCATTACAACAAAGCATCTGTCTTGTTTAACAAAATAAAGAAGCATGAAATGACAGTGATATTCCCTAATAAAGCATGAGCCAGCCATAGCAGTGGGAAAGAGAGTCCAAAGCAATACATCGTCTATCTTCGAGCTTGGAAAGAAAACTGAGCTAAGTGGTAATATTCCCTCCCTGTGAACATGGAGGGGGGAAACAGAAGAAAAGAGAGCGAAACAAAACAGAGTTAGACATAAAGCCTGGTAAGTCCGGTGATTATTTAGCATGTAAACAGGTAAAAGGATAATGACATGAATAAACTGGAAACCAGACCATAACCATGATAATAAGCACAACAAGACAACAAATGATGATCGTTAGATATGAAAAGGTAAGATACAACGAATGCACTTCGGTTCTTTCTCTGATTTCCTATTTTCTCTACACCACCCAACTAGCATCCTAACTATTGTCTTTTATAGAACGATTCGTATTCCCTACTAGTCTCCCAACTAGTATCCTGTGAAAAAGGACCTGTATCCCCTACTAGTGTCCCAACTAGTATCCTGTGTTATAAAATAAGGTGATCCCAACCCCGCAATTGTGGTAGCCTTCAGGGGTACATCTAGTATGAGGATCTTACCTCAACCAGCCTAATTGCCATGAAGATGTTAGATGTACCCAATTCAAGAATCTTCAATGTTGTACATTAACAATATGGGTAGATAGGCTAAGCAATTTACACCATAGGTATAAAGATTGGATAGAATTGGACTTAAGAGAATCGCTAATTTTTATGTACAACATGATAAGTCCCATTATTTTAATCGCGATAGTCTCATAGGCATAGGATGTACAACATGATATGTTCCATCACATCAATCACAACAGTCTCATAGGCGTGATAGGTTCTATGTCGATCCAACAGTCTCATAGGCATGATAGGTTTTATTATGTCAGTCACAACAGTTTCATAGGCATGATAGGTTCTATTATGTCAGTCCAATAGTCTCATAGGCATGATAGGTTCTATTATGTCAGTCCAACAGTTTCATAGGCATGATATGTGTCATTACATCAATCACAAAGTCTCATAGGCATAAGCAATTCAGATTTGACAAAAGGATAGGCACAAATCAGAATTAGGCATCGTTCTAGATCCGATTATTACAGTCATGATTTCTATTAGATGTTTAAATCTAAATAATAATTGAACTTACAAAAAAAGGACGGATCTTGTATTCTGGGATCTGATTTCTGAATTTGAAAAGCTATCCTTTGATGTAGACGTTTGATTGAAGTTCTTCTAATCGATTACTAGTTTGGATTTATTTTTCTAGTTAGGAGAAGATGAAGGAGGCTAGGCTAGCTTGTAGACGAACAACATGACGACACCATAGTCATAGGATTATGAGGTTAGGGTCTAGGTTTGGCTACGTATATATAGATGTCTAGGATTAATTCTAGCCTTTGGATTAGTCTAGGAGAAATCAGAGCCATCAAACCAAAGAGATGTGTCATCCAGCCAATCATAGCATGACACATAAGCCCTGACACCTCAGAAATCAGTCATTGGCCTATCAGAGAAGGCCACATCAGCTCAGGACTACAGAAATTCGTCATAGAAAGCAGATCTCAAAGGGGTCGACTCCCTACAGGGGGTCGACACCCTGAGCGGGAATTTTCCCGCTCAGCCTGTTCTATCCGAATTTTGAATTTTGAACTGGATTTATTATTTAATTATTGTTTTCTGTTTATTCTTGAAATCTTCTAAACTCCATAACTCCTTCATATGGAGTCCGATTCACGCATACTAGGACTCTATCTCAAGTAGAATTCCGAGACGAAAGCAATGGCGTAACCCTATTCCCTTAATTCTTCTTCTAAAAATTAAGCGTTCTTAGATTTGTTAATTTTAATATTCACATAAAAATGGGGTGTTACATTCTCCCCTCCTTAAAGGACTTTGTCCCCGAAATCTCTAAGTTAAGAAGAATGTGTCCTAACATCCAACATCCATCTACTCAACCATCAATCACAGGCATCCATTGTCCTTAAAAGACTTCTAATGCTTTCATGATCATATGCATAGTGTGTGTATATGTCCTTATCTAATGCAAAATCAGGCGGTCTACTGATTCAGTTGACCTCCATGATGTGTATCATGTCAGTGCTATGAGTCCATCATGTATGCAATTATTCCTAATTGTATTTTGTTACTTCTACATGGGTGCACAATCATTCGTACAAATGCAACGTCCACATGATAACACATCAAGTTTCAATCTATATATAAATTCATATATGCATATGCAATATGAAAGTGATTGGGCCGATCTAGTACCTAGTGTGTGTATGTGTATATGCATCCACGGGCAACCACTAGCAACCACTTGCAACCACTTGCAACCAACAATCATAACATGTTTCAAATACATGTTTGCATCCATTTGTTTCTACCTAAGGATCAAGAATAGGAACGCTGAGATATACAAGCATGCATAAACTTATGAAAAAAGAGATCAAAAATGTACCCACAAAAAGATAAGGGTAGGTTGAGCGTATCTTGTACTCAGTCTCCAAGACGCGTCTTCCTCAGCATCACCCCATTGTACTTTAACTAGCTTGACCTCACGACTGCGTAGCCTTTTAACTTATGTACCCAAGATACGAGTTGGAACTCTTCTCACCGTTGCTTCTCGTTCCACTTCTATTTCCTCTAGTATGTTTGGGACTACAACTTCTGCTGTGTCATGCTAACTTTTCCTCAAAGGGTCTTCAAAATTCACTAGAGGCTATTCCATGTGGAAGAACTATCTCTGGAAAATAAACAGATGCTAACCATGTTACCAATTGTAGTTATTAAGGTGATTAGAGGCCTCTTCTCTACATAACTTATCCATTGCGTCAACTATCTGAGAGTCTTTTCTTTGTGAAATCCCTATTTGATCCAAAAGCATAGGTCTTACTCCTAGCGATGCCAACTACTAACTTAACCGAAGGTTTTAAAATCAAAAGTTGATGTGTATTCTGAACTTGTCATTTTCACATAAAGAGGACTTGAAGTGAACCTTTTTCTTCTTAAAGCATCCACTATGACCTTACCCTTCCTTTTCACATCAAAATGTCGCCTAGTCCCGTGCCGCATGCATCCGTGTATACCATAAACCTTTTACTATCGTAAGGTAAAGGTCAAAACTGGGGCCGTTGTAAGAGCCCTCTTCGATCGTTGGAAAGAGACATCACAATCAATATCCCGAGCAAAGGTTAGATTCTTTTTCGTTAATCAGGTTGTGGGGCTAATACCTTCGCAAAGTTCTTAATGAATTTCCTATATTAACCCGCTAGTCCAAGAAAGCTTCTTATTCTTGTTGCATTCCTTGGGACCTTTCAGTCTTGCACCGTGACTACTTTTGCGGGATCTACTGCTATCCCTTCTTTGGACACCACATGTCCTAGAAACCTTACTTCTTCTCTCCAAAAATGACATCTTCGAGAACTTCGCCTTAAGTTGATGTGCTCGAAGTGTGTCCATGACTTATCTTAAATGCAAAGCATGTTCTCCCTCGTTCTTTGAGAAAATCAAGGTATCGTCCACGAAGACTACTGCAAACTTATTAAGGAACTCCCTAAACACCCTACTCATCAATTCAACAAAATAAGTGGGTGCATTTGTCAAAATGAAAGGCATGACGAGCTACTCAAAGAAACCATCAGGGGTCCTAAAAGCAGTCTTATCTATACTGTCCTCAGCTTCTTTTAATTGATGAAACCCTGTAGCCAAATCTAGTTGGGAGAAAACAAACGCACCTACAAGCTGGTCAAACAAATCATCTATTCTTGGAAGTGGGTGCCAATTTTTTTTAATCAGCTTGTTTAATTCTCTAAAATCCACGCATAAGCGAAGCAAACCATCCGCCTTAGTAGCGAACACTACTGGAGCACCCCATTCAAAAATACTTCACCAAATAAACCCCTTCTCAAGCTACTCTTTAACTTTGCTTGCTGAGCTCCTTCCTCTCCCTAGGAGCCATGTGTCGTAGGGGTAATGCAGCTAGTTTAGCGTTATCAACCAAGTATATGCGGAAATCTATTTCGCATTTTGGGGGTAAACCCTTCATATTCATCAAAGACATCGGGATACTCACGGACTACTTGAACGGATTGCAAATTATCAACAGATGCATCAAGAGATTCTAGGTAACTAAGTATGATAGAACCCTTAGGGTCACACGAGATTTTGAGGGTATTACCAAGGCGAGTCAAAATTCTAACTACCCACCTTTCACAATCGAGATTGGCACCCTTACTGGATAACCAATCCATCCCTAGAATCAACCCATAGCCCATGAAACCAAAAACATAAGCATTACATCTAAACTCAACGCTTAGTATAGATATTCCCAAATCCAAACAAATCATAGATGAATGAGCCAAACACCCAATAGAATTTGAGACAACAATGGGATCCTCTACCCTACTAGTACTAAGGTGCAAAGACCCAATTATGGAAGCAGATAGAAAAGAATGTGAAGTTCTAGAATCAAACAAAGTTCTAATAGGATGATTGAAAAGAAAAACTAAACTCTCAAAAGAAATGTTCCTACCTCTCTTAGGTACACCAGCAGTGAGAGCATGCAATTGCCCTCTAGAAGATAATGCCCTTTCCCTTATCCTTGTCCTTCGGGCAATCCTTGATAAGATGCCCTGCTCCACCATACTGAAAACAACAACCTGCCTTCTCCTTTCTACAATTAAATGATCCACTATACCATGGAAAAGACACTCCCTCTTGTTGCAGGATCTATTATTTCTTCCACTCTTCTTATATTCCAATCCCTTGTTTGTGATTCTTCCACTTTGGCCTCTTTCTTTTCACCTTTCTCCTTCTGCGTGGATTAAGCCATATCAACAAGCTTCTTATCCTTGGGCTTGTGCTCCTCAGCCTATACTCCCTTATTCTTATCCTTACTATCCTTGTGTAGCTTGTTGACAAGTTTCTCAAAACTACCTCCATCGCACGACAACCTACAAGGCTTGAAAGAAAATTAGCCACAGGTGAAACTATTGCGGCTACAGATGGAGGTTGGGCACTACTTCGCCCTCGACATGTGCCGTATGCCTACGAAACTATGGCAAAAAGAAAGGAAGAAGAGATTCAAATAGAGAATCGAAAGTTAGTGCCTTTGAGGAATTATATGTTTGAACGCTTGAATGCTTGAATGTTTGAACAAGGTTCAATTATAGAATTATATGTAAATGTAATCCATATTGAATTAATATACTTGTGGTAACCATTGGTAGCAAATCAATATAATTAATTGTTACAAATAGGATAGCAAATCAATAAATAACAATTGTTAACAATGTTAACTGGGGAAGTAAATATAATAGGATAATGGTTATAATTCCTAATTCAATTAGGTTTAATGTTGTACACCTCAATTAGGAAATTTGAATCAAAACTGCATTTAGACACGACGTTATGCTCAACTTGTGGTAGAGGCCTACCCGAACCGACCGACAAATCCAGCATCCATAGGTAGTCAGCTTAATGTGTGGGGTCTAATGCGTAAACATAAATGTACTCAGGTATGAGGTTAATTTCAATTTGTGGTAGAAGTCTGATTGGAACCATGAAAAATCCAACATCTATAAGTAGTCAACTTAATGTGAGAGGCCTGGTGCATATATGCATATGCATATATATATATATATATATATATATAACCGTCAACCAATACATAAATAAATAAGAATAATAATTGTTTGTTAGGGTACAACAGATAAATACCTTGGGACTAATAAATGGTTGCCTTATGAAAATATGATCGTTATGGTCATAAAAGGCAATAAACATAGGAATAGAGGAAATTTGGTGTCGTAAGGGATTAATGGATATTGATTGTTTCTTAAATACTAAGTCCAATTAGGGAAGTAATCAAATAAATATCCTACGTAAAAGAGGATAGAACCTTCCTTATTTATACTAATAAATATGGAACTTATAATTTAAACGTAGATTTGGACTGAGTAGATTAATGATGTAAAAATATTATTAACCACAAGAACCCGTGATGATAACGAATAGTATGGAGAGAACTAAACAGAAAGGATGTAATGACGTGGCCCGCTTTGTCCCAATAGGGAAAGGTACAAAGGGCTAATGGGGTGCAAACCTAATAACCCTCGCGTGTAGTCCTCTTCCTGGGTCTTAAGCGATTGGGGTTGAAGAGTCCACCTTGGGATAGGTCTTTCAATATAGGGGTCTTAAATGACATGTGTGTGTATCGTCTACCCAAACCTGGAAACTAAAAACGTCAAATATGGCTACCTAACATACAAGAAGTAGTAAGTGACTAAGGGGGTTATCCAATAAGCTCACCTATAAAAGGTATTACGGGCTATAAAATACCATCTCTCACATTATACGGGGTAAGGGTATATGCGTGAATGACAAAAGCCTTAACTAGTTGGGCTAGTAGCTGGTGCCCTCTAGTTTATAAGAATGTGGAACAAGTTATCGAGAGGTATTAAGCAACCAATATGTCCACCGACCAATAAGTCCGCCAAGGTTCTTAAGTGACCGGGAGAATCCACCATATCTATCACTGATTGTGTGGTGGAAAACAGTAAAAGGAAAGTGGATGGAAAGATATATATATATGTATATGTATATGTATATATACATAAGAACTCCGCAGTTAGGGTTCACTTCTCGGTTTATTAATCAAATAAATTATGGGTAAAGACTTCCTAAATATATGCGTAAACGTTCCATCTCGGTATTATATCTTAGAATACCACCTTGGAAAGGATGGTATGGTCGTGCGTAAACATCTACAAGGTTAGGCTAGAATCACTAACCTTAATAGGCATGCATCTTGGGTTGAACCAAATGGGATACATCTGTGTATTATAATCTGTATTGTACATTTCCTTTTCACTAGAATCTTGTTGTTCTGACCCCCTCCTCATTACAACCACCCAAGTTTTTCTAGAGAAGGTCGGGTTCTGACAGGTGCTTAAGTTTGGCTTTCGGTTCTCGTTCTCTCTTATGCTCGGTATTGGCAAAGTGACTTACTATGAAAAAGTTAGTTATTTGAGTTAATACTATTTTATCCTATTTTGTTTTACGCTGTGAGTTTTCTTATCGTACTCTGATTATGCTCATGCTCATTTGCTTGTAGGTGCCAGATATAAATGCTCCATGCTTAGAAGTGTTTGAGTTTCGATTTTTTTTCGAAATTTGGATGTAAAAAAGTGTGGGGTGTTACACGATGGCCGTTCCTTATGTGGCAACACCCTCCTTCATGCCTGGGTCAAGCTTCATGGATCAAATCGTTCGATCAAACAGGTTGACCCAAGTTACGTCGACCTAGATCATGCTCTACATAACAAATCCCGATTCTTAAGGCAACTTTATTGGTCAGCTCTGCCCTATTCTACTTTCCTGGAACCAAGTTTTGAGTTACATGTGTGTCGCGAATATCGAGGATAACTATTCCCTATATGAAGACCAGGTCCTGCCACCTGCAGCTGATCTTTCGGATCGAACAACATGTGGCCGAGCCAACATAAGGATAGCCGCCACATGGCACGTCGATCAAACCTGATTTTTGCCTATAAATAGCCCATTCCTGAAATGGAAAAGAAAAGGATTCTTCTTTTTAATATGGATGGTTTAGTTTCCTTAAATAGTTCACCATACAAGCCAATCGAACCAAATTGTAACACAAGGATTTTGTGTATAAATCACTTCTTTCTCTACTTTCTTTCAATCAAGCAACAGTAACCTGTAATCGGCTGTACAAACAGAGATTATTAAGTGGACAAAGACTTGGATTAAGTCAAACCACTATAAAAATATTATGCTCGCCTGTTATTTCTTTAATTTATTTGTGATTTGTGTGTGGATTATATACTTTGGGGGTTGATTGGCATAAGACCAACTTTTGACGTCAATAGATATAGCTAAATTTACAACAATCAACCGGGAATAGGCGAACTAGAATTCACCTAAGGCTAAAAAGCAGGCCTATTTTTTCCAATAGGTGGATAAGTGGAGTCCATGGAGGAATGGTAGCACGAAACCCGAGGCAGACTTCCTGCTTTAGATTGCTCTTTAACTGTTCATTATGGGGATTTCTCTAGCATCAGACAAATTTTATTCTATAACACTGGTTCTATCATTATAAAAGCATAAAACAACTATAATTGGTGCTTAAATGTATTATACCAAGAAAGTTTATAGTGAACAAAAACTGAAAAAGTGGAAGTAATTCAGACATACATGAGACAAAATTACAATATATACATCGCTAAATTGTTGCGCAACGACATATCCATATTAAATTAGAAGTATGAGGGTTACTCACCAAACAGGGCTTAAATTAAAGATTAAAGCTTGGATTAATTAAGCTAAAATATCTCAACTTCATCTTATTCTTTGATTTCCAGAAAATTTGCTAAAATGAGCATTATAACACTACAATAAAAACGCTCTATTACAGCTGTAATTTCACAACTGTTAGAAAACAACAGTTGTATTAAAGGTTTTTTACAACTGTTTTTTAGAAATTTTTAATAAACTTATTTTCAACAACTTCATTATTTTTCCACTTGCAATATATGTCTATTACAACTTTTCTTCTTTGCCAACTGTAATAAACTAATATTCTGTAATTAATAATTAATAATTAGAAACTAACGTTTTGGGACTATTAACGGCGTCAGGGATTTCTTTGATTCACTTCTTTCCACTTCTGTCTCTTCAAAATCGTCTTTTTCTTCACTTCATTTCCACTTCTCCTTATGTCATGCGTGGTCGCTCAACGTTAACCATTTTTCCACCTTCAAATCCAAGTTTTTCCATAGTATGGAACTGAGTGTTGTTGCCTTGCTCTTCTTCCAACATGACAGATCTATGCTCATTCCTCCATTAGACCGTTTTCATAATCCACTTCCTCAACCTAATTAGTGATTTCAGGCAATTCTTGTTCGCGTGTTTCCAACTGGTCGCAAGTTGATGTTGGGGATTTCGGTGCTAATGTGGAATTAACTGGACAACAGAAACTCTTTTTGAGTTTTTATGTTTCACGTCTCGACCTTGCTTGTTAGTGATGGTAAATTTTACTTAACTACTCTTCAATGTTGTTCATTTTCCATCTTGTCGGTTTTTCCTGATGTTGGAGCTGTGTCTTTTAGAGTAGTGCTTTATTTGACCTGTTGTTTTGGTTTGCTTTTCTGGGTAACTAGTGCTTAGTCCATCGATATGTTATGCAGTCTTCAGCCTTTGCCAATTGGTGTTCTGTTCTTGGGTTAGTCTATGTTTGGTTTTGTATTCACTGACGACAGAGATTTAGTCACGTGAAGCTTCGGCTCTGATCATAGTCCACTGTCAACCGGTTGATTCTACAATGCTGAACATTTCTAATCTATGCTTTTTATTGAGTTTTGGCTATTTTGCTGCTTATATTTTAGTTCCATCTCACCTTGTTTTCTGGTTCATCGATGGCGATTTCTTGAGATGAATGGTAGCTGTTATTTTCTCTTTGTAGTTGGAGGGGAGTTTTGGGTGTTCCGGTTGTTTTTGTGGTCATCGGTAATTGCGGCTCACATGGTGACGCTCTACGCTCAACGAGCTGTATTCTAGTGATCCTTCTTTTCCTCCTGAAAATGCTCGTCCGAACAGGCTGTCATATCACGTGGCACTTCGTATGCCACTTTTCTAGCTGGGCTAGAAGGTAAGAGAGCTACTGCCGAGCTCTTGCATGGCTCAAGAATGGATTTTACGCTTGATAGGGTAGCCACTGTCAAGTCTTATCATGGATGTTGTTCACAGCACAAGCTAAAGTCATTTTATATACCTGTTTCACCAGTCATGTGCAATATAGCTTGCATAATGTAATTTCTCCCTGCATGGAGACGTCATATAATAGTCAAGTAACCTAAACTAGCTCCTGGATTATAATCTGGACTAGAATCAGTGGACGACCCACTATAAATGTCATTGACAGTGGACAATCAACCTTAAAAACCGAATTAGCTGACAGCTAATTACAATCGCCTGTACTATGTTGTAATTTTATTATTAGTCATAATAAAAGAGTGTTACTGTTTACACCAAAAATGGTCCAAACACCTCAGGTACAAAGCTGTACTTCACTAATTTGGTAGGGAATAAAGTGGAGCCGTATTCAATCAGTAATTCAAATAGAAAATGCAAAAAAAAGGTAAAAATATAGAGACAAGGTTTAGAGTGGTTCGGTCGTTAATGAGACATACATCCACAATGAAGGTGATTTCTAATCTCATGATGTGAATTACAAAGTACATCAATTCTCTCTGCATCATACACTTCCATTTTTGCCTAATACAACCTTGTTTATATACTTTAATCTAGGAAATTATATAAGAAGATGGTTGAATTTGAGGAGAAAGAGGATGAATGGACGATTGAGATTAAGGATATTTTTGTTCTCTCTGAATCACGAAATTGAGCTTGACGCCAAGGCCAGATCCGTTGTTTGTGACAGAGTTTGGCAGCACTTCATGGTCTTTTTTTTCCAGTGGTAGCCATAGCGTATTTATAGGTGAGTCCTCGATTTGAAATCCGTTTCCCGCCTTGTAAATATCTAACTCTGCTAATTACAATCGGGCCATTGGCCAGTTGTCGCCAGTTGTCATTAGCTGTCTTAGGCAGTCATGCGTAGATAACTTTTTGGGTCGGACGCCTTATGTAGTTTGAGCAGGTCCGTGAGAGTAGGCACTTCTGTGTGGGCGACCATTTTAGGAGAATGACTGTGAGCGCGACACAAGTCTGGAATTGACTCTCCATTGTTTCCTGTGCGACAGGTTGCTTTAGTTCAAGGGTGCTCATCCTCTTATTGCTCCTGCAAGGTGTGGTTTATCCGGCGGCTGTTTAGTGTGGTCGTTCTAGCCTATGTTGGATGAGCGACCTATTTCGTACTTGCGTGAGCGGCTGGTCTTAGTTTTCGTGCCTGGATTGTGATTTGGACCTAAGTTTCAGGGTTGCACGTTGCACCATGCCGTCCGGTTGTACTTGGTCGACCTGATCTGTTCTGGGATTTACATTCAGCTCTTGCTCTTGTGATTGCTCTTTTCTGCTACTGATACTTCGAATGCCTTAGTGTGTGAACGACCCTGATGATGTTAGAACCATATTCCTCGTTCAATGTGCGCGTGGATTTTTTAGGGATTAACACTTGCCCCTTGAAGCTTGTGATTCCTTTTAATGAGGAATTACTGGCTTCGACATATTGGATCGCACATTGTTGAGTGGGCTTGTTTTGATTTGTCGATGGATTGCTTGCGCAAGAAATTAAGATTACTTTATTGCCGCTGACCTTTGCCAGTAGAGGGTTTGACGTAAGCCCAGATGGCTTTTATTACTATGATTTTTTTTGAAGCTCAGATATTCCAACAATTGCCGGTCTTTGGACATTTTGGCGGGATATCTTTCGGGTATGTCGTACCAGGTCACCAAATCATAATTGGGCTGTCGCATCATTGAAAAAAGGGGGGCTCTTAGTTTTCTCAAATACTGCCTCTTCGTTTTCCCGCTTTTGTATTCTTCTCTGGTATACCCACTCTAATGGCGATTTCACCATGGAAGACCTTACCGTCGTTTCCCGAAGCTTTAATCTTCTTCAGCTTTTACTTCTTTCCCTGGTCATCTTGTCTAACCCTCTTTTTGAGCCAAACTTTTACTCGTAAGCAAAATTAACCCTTTTTTCTCTTTTGATTCATGACTGATTCTCTTAGTTCCGTGGAAGGAAGTCTTCTTCCGGCGGATCTATCTTGTGTGATAAGTCCTAGTCTCGCTTATGCTGGCAATCCATTTGCTGAAATGCCAATCAAGGCGAAATTCCCTAATTCATCGTGCCCTAGATGGGTATTTAAAGGATCGTCTATATCATAAAGATATCCTTGTTCCTTTGGACTCTCGCCTTTTCTTTGTGTGATTATGTTGTCATGCGACTAACCGCTTATTCATTTCAATTCCAGACGTCTCGTGATGTCTGGGGAACAGGAAGGCCTTGACCAAGTGACGGAAGATGTCAACGCTACCGGTTTTGATTTGTTTGCTGACCGTACTTATCCTCAGCCTTTCTTCTTTGATAGGGTAGTGACTGGTTTCCGCAAATCGACGCTCCCTTTTGAGCAATATCAAAAAATGTACACCCGCTTTGGATTTTTAGAGAACGAGGTCAGGTTTCCCAGAAAGGGAGAGATGGCTGATTGTCCGCCCTCTGGGTATGTAGCAGTTAATTACCCAATGCTGTGTAGTGGGGCAATTCCTCCCTTTAATCCTTATATGGAGTCCGTTTTGAAGCACCTGGCAATTGCCCCATATCAACTGCACCCTAGTGGATATCAGGTTATGCTTAGTTTGTACATTCTTTTTATGAAAGTCCGGCAGCAGGCACCTACATTTGTAGACGTTTGTTCTTTATATAGCTTTAAGAGAAAGGAAGTTGATGGTCCCTTTTTCTTCTTCCTAGATAATGTGCATGATAGGATTATTACGGGTTTGACAGAAGGTGCCAAAGGGTTCCCACATCAATATTTCTTCGTCAATTGTCCCAGTAAATTTTTTGGTCGATGGGCAGAAGCGGGTAACTATTCTTTTATTCTTGGGATCTTTACATCTTTCTTCTTCTGATCTGACTTTCCCTCTAATTCTTGTAGTGATCCCTTCGGTCATGGGTCTCACTCTGGATCAGTCTCTTTTGAATTCTTTAATATCTGTTGACCAGAAAGAAAGGAGTGGAGAGGTGCTGCTGACAGAAGAGAACCTTCGCGAATACCGGTTGATCGATCCCTCGCGGTCCCTTAGTAAGGCTTCTGTTCATCTTCAACGTTCTGTTGGTAAACCTGTTAAGAAGAGAAGATCAATCTCTGAAGTAGGTGGTCAGTCTTCATCATTAATTATTGAGAGGAATGCCCGGGGAGTTAGTGAGCGCGCTCATGGCTCAAGGGTTGATGTGACTTCTGGGACGACAACCGAGAGTTCTGCACGCTCCTTATCACAGGCGGAAAGTTCTCCAGGGACCTTTGGAGACCTAGGGGACCTGGATTCTGCTAAATATCTGAGCCAGGGTGACGTTGTGGTGTCTGATATAAGAAATTTCCACGGCACTGCTCAATGCTCTGAGAAAGTTTCTTTCGAAACTTGCCTTGGGACTGGTTTTGATTATTGTTTTGTGGCCAAATTCTTTGTGAATTGGGCAACTTTTAGTTGATTGCTAATTGCATGCTTTACTTGTTTTCCAGGCGCAAGCGCGGACTGTTCATTATCAGACAACTTCTCTCAACAGGCCGATCTCATTGATCCGATAAGCCTCCTTCAGTTCCATCTTTCCTATTATATGAAATGTCCCCAGACGTCTTCCAGTTCTCAAGCCCAGCCTATCATTGAGCTTCCCATGTCCGATCCTTCAGGATGCGAGGAGTCTGGTCAGGCTCTGAGACCTGAATTAATTGGTCCTTCTGCGAGACCTGCTGTCCTAACTCCTGTTCAGGTTCAAGCAATATGTAATTTCCCTCCTTATGGAGTTCTTTCTGAGAGTCCAGTGCTTAAGGATCGCTTTCATGGCTGGTATTTAAGAGGAGTGTCTTCTGCCCCGGGTTTAGATCCTAATGATAGGCAGGACGTTGCAAGAAGCCTGGAGGCTGTGAAGAACAGTGTGGCCGACCAGCTTGGTGTTGTCAAAGGTCAGCTTGACGCACAATTGAATCTGGTCATGCAGAGTGTTGATAAACGCCTGGAGAATTGGTCGAAGTTAGGGTATGAATTTCAGGACTTGGACGCACGAAATCTCAACTACATTAAGGTTTTGGAAAGTGACAAAGCTAGTCTTGTACATTTGATTGAATCCCAGGACTCTGAAATCTCTTCCTTGAAGAATGGAAGCGTTAGAATGGATGACTTGGAGACTGAAAATGCTGAGCTTAGAAAGAAATTGGAGGGTGTGCGAGCGCAGCTTTTAGAATCTCAGTCCGCCCGAAAATTTGCTGAACGTCATTTGACCCTAGAAAAGCAAGCTTTAATTTCTTTGGAATAGGAGAACATGGCACTTGAAGGCCTCCTTGCTTCTCAAAATGAAATCCTTAAAACGTCTGAGGAAGAAAAGATCCGATTGCAAGAAGATCTTGTCAGAGCCAAAGCTGAGGCTGACGACAACCTGTTTCATTTTTAACAGCGTCATGAGCCGAGGGAGTTTGAGCTATCTGAATAATGATTTCCCGCGGACTCTGGCTCTTGTCTGGGAGAAAGTGCTTTCATATTCCAAGGATTTTGACGACGGGTTCCTTCAAACACAGCTCTTAGAGGAAAATGATCGTAATGCCTTGATTAAAGGTAGGCAGTTATTGGCGAACGAGCGAGCTCCATTACTTGGAAAAGAGTGTTTGGTTACTGTTTGCGCTCCTCCAAGTTCTGCTGGAATTGATGCTTCGAGTTCTCGCATTCTTGTCACGGATCGCTTTGCTATAGATGCTGTTAGAGTTCACCCCTGGACCGAGCACTCAAGCCAAGAAGACATCACTACGCAAGGTGCAAGTTGTGACAACACTTCTTTGAGCACAAAGGAACAGGTGGTTGGCTTTATGCATCCGACGGCTTCATATAAAGCTGATATCTACCATTCCGTTTTGAACTCGGATTTCCTCGTTTCTTCACCTGAGACTGTCGATCTTAGTGCTGGTTGTGAATTTGCATCAGGTGCGCTTTCGCCGTCTTCTTTGGCTGTTTGTGATTCTGCTGCTCAACCCGTTGCTGTTGATTCTATTTTGGTACCTACCAGCATGAGCCCTCTCATTCCATCCTCAACAGTTGACATGCCTTTACCGAATGTGCCCGATCCGGATGATGAGGATGAGATCTGGAACACCAAGGCTGTATCCAGTTTGAACCGCAAACGGTAGCTGGTTGGCTGATTGATAAGGATCATAGACCTTTTTGTTCTCTAAAACGGGTCAGCGGGTACCTGGATAATTGATTCACACTGCTATGCATGAGAGAAAGTATCTGTAATCTCTATGGCTTGATTTTGGTTTATTTGCTTCAACCTGTCGCGTTATTAGACTAGTTGTTTATGCGAGTGCCGGCCCTCGCTTAGCGATGTTCGTTTCACATTCTTACGCTCGCTTCGTTTAGGGGCTGTTATGAATTTATTATTTTTCACTTTTGTGGGTGATCGCACTTTTAATTTGTTGTTCGCGTGAGTTTTATCGTTCGAGTAGTCCTTACGAAGAAAATAATGGTATGTTTTGAATGGGCATTGGTGATTTCTTACACAATGGTGACGTCCCGTACCAAGTTTTTTTTTTAATTTCACGAATTGCTTTGAGTCGCATACTGATTTAAATTGATCAACTCATGGTGATTTTTTTTAGACAACGCATTGTTATTAGGTGTTTTTTTTGGGTGCCCCCATGGGAGGTCTTGCTTTTTGATTTCGACCCAATTTCGGCCTTGTTAGCCTTGATTATTCTAGGACTGGAAGGACCTTGTTGGATACCCCCAAATGGATAGGATTTCTGGTTTACCCCCTTTCGGCTGGGATTTCTGCTGTAATCCAATCTTAGCTTTGTTGACTTGGTTAACAACAAAGAACAAGATCAGACACCTCCTTTCGGTAAGGGTTTTCATGAACCACGTCGGTTTTTGTCGACTTCACATTTTTGTCGATTTTTGCCTACTTTGCATTTTGCCCAATGAAATAGATACTGGCCCTCTTCAATGAAAAATTTAAGAAATTTTCTCAAGGCGGGGAATCCTCGTATCCTGCACCTAATATGAAGGTGTTCCTTTGATGGGCTCAGCAAATTTTTATCCGAGGGGCCTTTTTGTTTTGAGTTGCTTTTGCTCCAGTATTGATTCCTGAGAGATAAGCGTTACTCTTTGTTGTTGGTCTTGGCTTTAATTTTGAGGAATTCATGTCCTGCATCCGAGAGGGCGTCTTCTCAGAGTTGGCAATTTCGATGTTGAGGACAGATTTTGCAATAGCCCTGGGTTTGCAACAGGGTTTGACGAAGATCCTTTGAGTGAGTACTTGCTGGGCATTCAGCCGTTTCCATGATGATGTGCACAGCTTTTCGTCTGCTGTTCATCTCGCTGTCTGCCCCAGAATAGCTTGTTATTTTGATGCTCGTGGCTCTCAGGCCGCTCTGCTCAAGATATTCTTTAGGGACCTTCCTTCTGCAGTTGGGATGGGTGGATGTGCTTAGCTACCTCTAACAGGCCTACATTTGAAAAGTTGGTGTTTAGCATGAAGCAATGACTACAGTATTTAAACGAGCATACAATAATTTCCCTATACCTAGTATATGCAAGTATTTCGTTGCTCAACATGAATGTAGCAACTGGGAAAATAAAGTAAAACAGCTATTATTTCTTAAGTCAGGCAGGATAGAAATAGAGTAGCGGGGCGGTGTGACAGGAATTTCAATCAAGAATTCCTCGATCAGAGTGCCAATTATTGATCTCTGGCCGTGCGTCGATCTCAAGCTAGTTTAGGCCCTCTCTTCGGGGAGCTTGCTCTCCCACACTGGCATATAAGCGGGACGATGTCTTTGCATATAGTGTTGCAGATAGTTCTCCCTAACCAGTTTCTCGACTAGTGACCTCAAGTGTCTACACTCGTTGGTACTATGGCCATGTTGATCATGGAATTGACAGAATTTTCCTGACTTCATGGCAGCATCCTTGACTTGCATCCGCTCCGGGACCGGGTATGCAATAGTGCCCTTGGTTGCCCTGAAGATATTTTATATGCTGTCGTTGAGGGGAGTGAATTCAGAATCCTTGAAAAGCGCGATCTCCTTTTGCTCTTCTTGGCTCCTTTTTTCACGTCTGAGACATATCCCTGTTTTTCCTTTCGTTCCATGGAACGAACACTTACCTTCCCGTCGGATCTTTGATAGGGCCCATAGCCACAGTAGGCAGTTCTCGGAGTAGAACTTTTGTGTTCAGCAGAAGAATTCATTTCGCCTGCACGACTTGTTTGTGCGAACGAAATGTCTGCAATGCTTGGTGTGGCTTTAATGACAGAGGTCTGGGTAGCAAACATCGACTCGATTTTCTCTACTAATGCGTCGTTCGCAACAGTTATCTGGCTTGTTATTTCTGTCATTTCTTCCTCCAACTCCTTCCTGGTTACGGCCGCCTCGACTCTCTACGGTTCCCTTCTTCCGGAACGGACGATGGGCGATGTGTCAGTACCCGAGACGCCATTGATTCTGGCAGCTGCAATTTCTCTCGCCATGCTCATGATTGCGAGCACATCATTTCTTTTAAAAAGAGAATGGGGGAAGAGATGAACACGGCCCCACGGTGGGCGCCAAAAATGGTCCAAACACCTCAGGTACAAAGCTGTACTTCACCAATTTGGTAGGGAATAAAGTGGAGCCGTATTCAATCAGTAATTCAAAATAGAAAATGCAGAAAAAAGGTAAAAATATAGAGACGAGGTTTAGAGTGGTTCGGCCGTTAATGAGGCCTACGTCCACTATGAAGGTGATTTCTAATCTCATGATGTGAATTACAAAGTACATCAATTCTCTCTGCATCATACACTTCCATTTTCGCCTAATACAACCTTATTTATATACTTTAATCTAGGAAATTATATAAGAAGATGGTTGAATTTGAGGAGAAAGAGGATGAATGGATGATTGAGATTGAGGATATTTTTGTTCTCTCTGAATCACAAAATTGAGCTTGATGCCATGGCCAGATCTGTGGTTTGTGACAGAGTTTGGCAGCACTTCGTGGTCTCTTTTGTTTTCAGTGGTAGCCATAGCGTATTTATAGGTGAGTCCTCGATTGGAAATACGTTTCCCGCCTTGTAATTCTCTAACTCTGCTAATTACAATCGAGCCATTGGCCAGTTGTCGCCAGCTGTCATTAGCTGTCTTAGGCTGTCATGCGTAGATAAGTTTTTGGGTCGGACGCCTTATGTAGTTTGAGCGGGTCTGTGAGAGTGGGCACTTCTGTGCGGGCGACCATTTTAGGAGAATGGCTGTGAGCGTGACAAAAGTCTGGAATTGACTCTCCAATGTTTCCTGTGCGACCGGTTGCTTTAGTTCAAGGGTGCTCGTCCTCTTATTGCTCCTGCAAGGTGTGGTTTGTCTGGCGGTTGTTTAGTGTGGTCGTTCTAGCCCGTGTTGGATGAGCGACCTGTCTCATGCTGATGCTTGGCGCGGCCTTGTACTTGCGTGAGCGGCTGGTCTTAATTTTCGTGCCTGGATTGTGATTTGGACCCAAGTTTCAGAGTCGCACGTTGCACCATGCCGTCCGGTTGTACTTGGTCGACCTGATCTGTTCTGGGCTTTACATTCAGCACTTGCTCTTGTGACCGCTCTTTTCTGCTACTGATACTTCGAATGCCTCAGTGTGTGAACGACCCTGATGATGTTAGCAACATATTCCTCGTTCAATGTGCGCGTGGATTTTTTAGGGATTAACAGTTACAAAACAATATAAAAACCGGTCGGCTATGCCAAAAAAATAGAAACTAAGAATAATTAATAATTTTTTCTATTAATAACCTTACAAATTTATAGCAAATAATAAATAGTAATTAGTTTGTAACAATTAGTATTAAATATTTAATAATAATAATTCGTAATATATACATGATAATTAACTTTCAATTATTAATATTCAATTATAACTTGGAAATAATAATTAAGAAGTAACACTTAGTACTTTTCTAAAATTAGTTTTCAAGAAATAATGTCATATTTAATGTAAATATTCACTTACTAGTTATAATGTATAATATTCACTTTTATAAATTTGTTCTATGATCTGTGAAAATTTAATGGTAAGTTGCAGGAAATTCAGGCGGGAATACTGCAAAAATTGGTTGCCAATAACTCACGAGGTATATTTTGAGTCTCTTACGCGAGCCACCTCTTATCCCCTTTGGTAAATCAACGCTTTTCTACAAATCAAAAACGATCCTCTTCCTCCCCTCAAACGAAGTTCCACCTCAAAAAACCTGCGCCGCTACATCGGAAATATCGATCTATTGCCTACATTAGTCGCTACATCAACCACTGGATCAAATCCGTTATCCACTTGAGTTTTCAACGCTAAAAATCTAATTATATTCACTTTTTCTCATAGCCTATTGTCTTCCAGTTCACACAGCCGCACTCCAAAAATATAAAAAAACCATAATCGACCAACTGCACCTTGAAGACGCCGCCCTCTTCCCACTGACATGCAAACGAGGATAGTCATCGACAATCGACCTATATGAATCGCGTAAGCCATCTTTATGTTTAATTTACATTTGGATGTTAGTTTTGATTTTAACAATCCGAAGCTTATTCTGCATTTAAATTGATTATTCCCGTGCTTATTGCAGATGTTTTCACATGAATGCCGTAAGCTTGTTTTATTCTAGGTAAGTGCATATGCTAATAGTGCAAACAATACGTATTTTGCACAAAGCTTTAGCTTGATGAAGTTTTGAGTTTAATTACAGTGATTTTTACCGGTCTTGTATTTTCTTTTTCAGCCCATTCAAATTCAATTCACGTGCTCATTCTATTATTATTTTTATTGCACAAGAATATCTTTGAACATACATGTACTTTAATTGGGTTTATTTGTATCCAATTGCTGAAAAAGTTGTGCCTATTACGCTCCTTTAATAGCAACAACAATAGTAATGCAGTTGGTTTTGTAAATAGAGTAATGGCATGTATTAAAATAAAAAAAGTTAAGTTGTTCTGGCCTTCTGCGCCATCTCAGTGTTGTGGATAGTCAACGAGTATGACCTTTGTTTTATTTCAAAAGTAAGTTTGTGGACGCTGGGAACTAACACACTTTATTGTTGCAAGACACTGATGCATTTGCTTGATTTGAACTTGATGCCTATCATGGGTCCTTATGGTGTTCTTTCTCAGTGTAGTTAATTGTACTATTTTTTCTTCAAGTGTTACGGTTTATATGTATATAAATTTTTAGATGCTGAAACTGACTGTGCAAAAGGCTTAAATATGGATTATCAATGCATAAAAGCTTACTCTCACCGAGCAAATACAAGGAAAGAACTTGGAAAATACAAAGCTGCCATGGAAGGTAAGTGAATTTTTCTCTTTGTTTGCCCATTTCTGATGTTGAGCTAAAATTAATGACTTTTTTAATCTATTTTCAAATTTGGATTTTGCAGTGAGGTTTGAGCTTAATAATCAAGAGATCAGATGTCTTATCTTTATGCAGTGGAAGAGGTGTAGATGTAGTTGTGGAAGCACTGGAAAGACCAACAACTTTTATGCAATGTACAAAAAGTATAAGAGATGGTGGAAAAGCTATTATGATATAGGACTAGCTTCAAATACATGCATGGGGGGAGATAGATATTAATTGTCTTATTCGTAGACAATGTTGGGAAACAATGGCTGAGTCGCAGACTATGTCGCTTTCTTGAAGACGATTCGGCGATCTAGTCGGTGGTGCAAAATCAGTTCGTATTTTCGCCTCCGCCTCTAGGATAAAACAACCTCTGGAATTAATAACTGATTTGCTTTGCACTACAAATCAGTGTAGATTTGCACTTTCGAAATTAAAATCACTGCTCGAAAATTTCTGGATTATAATTTTAATGGCGGAGGTAAGTTATCTATTTCCGTCTACAACTGAAGATAATATATAGAAGGGATTAAGGCTGAACGAAAATACTGTGCAGTAATAAAATCTATTAAAATACCGGGTCAATAGTTTACCGCTTCAAAATAAAAGTTGGCTCAGAAATATTTTCGTATTTAAAAACATAGTTCGAAAAATGTAGTGTTTTCTAGCCCAAAAATATAAGTGTTTACACCACAAAACCAAGCCCGAGCCCGAACCGAACCGGGCCGGGTCGAGTCGAGTCGGTTGGTCGCGCGCGCGTGTGTGGTGGTCATGATGCATGGCCTCCCTCCTCACAACAAAGCATGTATTGGGGGCCCAAGGCCCCAACATGATTTCTTAGAAACAAGTATAAATACTTGCCTCTTCCATATAATCCCATGATATGGGACTATTCGATAAAGGAGTCATTCATACACTTATCTCAATATTTTAATAATTCACCCAATATTTCCAACAATCCCCCACTTGAATTTAAAATATTATCGAGTAGTTCTCTAGAAACATAAGACTGTGCATAAACAAAGGTGTCATCCGACTTGAACCTTTGCATAGTGAATAAGATTCAATTTTTACTAGAGTGACACGTAGTCTTGAACTCTATTCCTGACATCAAACCACACACAATCTTTTCTATAGTGCAATCAAATATGCCCATGCATTTATGGTCATGCACGTCTATCCCAGTTTAGTGAACGCTCTAGAAGTTTTGCCCAAAACACCATAGGAAACGGCCACATTTCCACATTCACATAGGTGAGTCTTTCAAGGGTACTCCTGAAGGTAGGTACTCCACTCCAAATAGAGTATAAATCTCATTAAGAGTTATTATCAACTCATCCTCTAATCACTTCAGGAATACATGCTTCTTGGTTTATTAAATAGCATGTTCAACTCCAATCACTACACAACTTGTTTTTACCCATTGAACCTATTTCTTGGGATCTCCAGTCATTTAGGTCGGGTTACCATTGTGCGTGACTCAACAATCTAAGGGCAACAGTCACATTCTTTTAGAATTATTAAGGACTTTCTTTCTGGTCAGTCCTTTCGTCAAAGGATCTGCCAAATTATCATCACTTCATATGTGATGTTCTCTAATATTACTGCATACGACTGTCATTTCTTACCGTTGTAATATCGGTATAGTTCTTCTTTCAATAGTCGTCAATTTTTTTTCCTCACTATATATGTGATCTTCTTTTACAATAATGTGCTTACGACGTCGTCTTTTACCGTTGTAATAAAGGTTATATACTTTTTGCAATAGCCGCGGTACTATCGCAATCGATTACACCACTGGTGTCGGTTTTTCCCTTTTGGGGATCTCAACTAGCATATTTCTTTAGTTCTCTGCTTCTTCACTAGCTGTGGCTAGTGCTATTATCTCAGTCACTATAGTATACTGAGTCAAGATATTCTGTTTCTTAGATTTCCCAAAAAATAGTTCTTCCAGCAATGCTAAATATATAGCCACTGAACGCAATAGAATCATCAGATAAAGTATTTTAATCTGTATCAGAATATCCTTCAAGTACAACTGAAAACTTTTCATAATGTAATCCAAGATTCATAGTTTATTTTAGGTATCTTATGACCCTCTCAATAGCATACTAGTGTTCTATACTAGGTCTACTGGTAAACCTGCACAATAATCCCACGACATAGGCAATGTCGAGTCTAGTACAATCAGTGGCATACCGAAGGCTGCCAATGATGCTCGCATAATCAGACTGTCTTACACCTTCACCAGTGTTCTTAAATAACTTTACACTTGGATCATATGGTGTACTTGCAGGTTTACAGTCAAAGTAATTATATTTCTTCAATATATTCTCAATGTAATGAGATTGATCCAAAGAAATTCCCTTTTCTGACCTAGTAATCTTAATACCAAGGATTACACTCGCTTCACCTAGATCTTTCATATTAAAATTGGAACTTAATAAATATTTGACTGAATTTATGGCATGAATGTTTGACCCAAAGATGAGTAGGTCATCTACATAAAGGCATATAATAGTGCAAATGTCATTCTCAGATTTGTAATAAATGCATTTGTCACTTTCATTAACTTTAAAACCATGTGAAGTGATTAAGTTATCAAATTTTTCATGCCATTGTTTAGATGCTTATTTTAAACCATATAATGATTTATCTAATTTGCATACTTTATGTTCTTGACCATATACAACAAATCCTTCAGCTGGTCCACATAAATTTCTTCTTCTAATTCACCGTTCAAAAATGTGGTTTTTACATCCATTTGGCGTATTAGTAAATTATGAAAAGAAGCAAGTGAGATTAATACCCAAATGAATGTAACTCTAGTTACTGGTGAAAAAGTGTCAAAGAAACCTATATTTTCTTTTTACTTAAAACCTTTAGCTACTAGTCGTGTTTTATATTTATCAATAGTGCCATCAGGTTTTAATTTTTAAGAACCCATTTACAGCCTATAGATTTACAACGGGGGTAAATCTACCAAATGCCAAGTCTTATTGGATTCCAGAGAATCCATCTCATCATTTATAGCCTCTTGCCAAAAAATTGGCATCTAAATAAGGTAATGCCTCTTGGAGGTTTAAGGGATCCTCCTCTATAGTAAAAATACAAAAATCCGGACCAAAGTCTTTTACGGTTCTCGTTCTTTTACTTCTTCTAGGTACAACTTCAGAATTTTCATTAAATTCTGTTCTAATATGCATACTAGAAGTGCCCCCACTATTCCTTAATTTTAAAAAAAAATTGTTTCATAACAATTGACACCATTTGTTTCAATTATATTATGTGTATTTAGGTCATAAAAAAACTGTATGCTTTGCTATTAGTAGCATAGCCTATAAATACACATACATATGCTCTACTAGCCAATTTTATTATCTTAGGGTTTGGAGCGCAAACATATATTAAACAAACCCAAGTTCTAAAATATGACACATTGGATTTATAATTCTTATAAAATTTCATAAGGTGAAATTTTATTCTTAGATTAAGGGATTCTAAACATAACATAGCATGCAGTCAATAAAATATTCCCCCACCAATGTTTTGCTGCACCAAAATTTAATAAAATGGCAATTACTAACTCGGTAAAGGTCCTATTCTTTTCAGGTTTACCGTTCATTTCAAGTGAATATGGTGCAGTTCTCTCATGTACTATACCATGTAATTTATAAAAGATCAGAATAAACTAAATTTATATTATGTTCCTCTATCACTATGAATTCTCTTAATTTTCTTTTTCCTCAATTTCAGTTTTTGAATCTACGCATGTCAAATGCAACACATATTTCAGAATCACTGTTTGTCCAGTTGTAAGCTTTATTTTCATATAACCAACCTCTACAGTTTTAGTGGTGTGAGGATCTCCCAACAACACTTTCTGATCATCAGCAGCCATGTATATTGTGAATATATCACGATCACAGCAGACATGGCGAGAAAAACCAGTGTCTACCCACCAACCCTCTGTCCACCAACAAGGTGAATCAATCATAGCCATAAGAGGCTCCTCAGTCAGGTTAGCCTGCAGTGCAAGACTTAGCCTCTTCCGACACTATTGTGCCATATGATCTGTTTTTCCACAGTTGTAATATAGAAGCAACTGTTCAGAATCATTCTTTTTGGTTGGTTGCTGTTGTCCTTTATGGTTTCCTTATGGATTCCCATTCTATTCTCAACTGACTAGCTATGGAGGCTTACTATTGCTTGAGATGTTAATATGTTTGAAAATTTATATTTTTCTTATAGAAAAATATACATAAACTTATAGACTAACATAAGTTATTCACATGTATGCAACAAAGGTGTTCTATATTCTATCTGTTCACTTGTATGCAACAAAGGTGTTCTATATTCTGTCTTTTCACTTGTATGCAACAAAAGTGTTCTATTTCTATCTGTTCGTACCAGATCTAACATTTTGACTTGATATCATACCTCAGTTTGGTAACAGCACTAACCAACTAGTACTGATTAAAAGTTAAGACAAGGGTAATATGGTACGCTGTTATGATATTAGATATCACATTCTTGTTACATGCACAATTAAAAAGTCATAATTTTCAAGTTATCAATGAACACCAAGGAATTTCTACTAACAGCAACCACCGTTTAAATTTCCATATATAAAAATGTTATTAAAATGGTTTAGTTGTATCAATACTCGATCCGAGTATGGTTGTTGCAAATTACCAGAAAAGGTCAAACTAATTTTACGTAGAAAATGGAAAATTTCAGCAAATGATTCTACAGATCCATTATACTAAAATAGTACCGATTGTGATTCCCACAACAACGGTCATGATCTGAGATCCGCGAAATGGTCCACCTCCTCTCATTAGCGGTTCTTTCAGATTTTGGATCTGCCTTCCCATTTGAGCTTGCGTACTTTTCCATCTGCTACAGCCGTCCGAAAATGATTTTAACGGAAGCGAGTGGGTTTCATTCGGCCTTGTTGCACCATGATGAGAACGAAGCTTCAGAAGCCGAATGCTTGGTAGTATTAATTCGGTAGTTCAGAGTTTTTCCGGTTGCAGCCATTGTTTCAATGTTCATCTTCAAATAGTTGGGAAACAATGGCTGAGTCACGGACTAGGGTGCTTTCTTAAAGACGATTCAGCGATCTGGTCGATGTTGCAAAACCAGTTCGTACTTTCGCTGCCGCCTCTAGGATAAAACAGCCTCTGGAATTAATAACTGATTTGCTTTGCACTACAAATCAGTGCAGATTTGCACTTTCGAAATTAAAATCAGTGCTCGAAAATTTCTGGATTATAATTTTAATGGCGGAGGTAAGTTATCTATTTCCGTCTACAACTGAAGATAATATATAGATGGGGATTAGGGCTGAAAGAAAATACTGTGCAGTAATAAAATCTACTAAAATACCGGGTCAATAGTTTACCGCTTCTAAATAAAAGTCGGCTCAGAAATATTTTCGTATTTAAAAACATAGTTAAAAAAATGCAGTGTTTTCTGGCCCAAAAATATAAGTATTTACACCACAAAGCCAAGCCCAAGCCCGAGCCCGAACCGAACCGGGCCGGGCTGGGTCGAGTCGAGTGGGTCGGTCGCACGCGCGTGTGGTGGTCATGATGCATGGCCTCCCTCCTCACAACAAAGCATGTATTGGGAGCCCAAGGCCCCAACATGATTTCTTAGAAACAAGTATAAATACTTGCCTCTTCCATATAATCCCATGATATGGGACTATTCAATAAAGGAGCCATTCATACACTTATCTCAATATTTTAATAATTCACCCAATATTTCCAACAGACAGTTTAGTCCTATTATGTGCTATCAATTTATCAAGCCTTCCAGAATCTGTCTACTACCACGTATTATTTAATTATTTACTTACTGTGATCTTCACGGGCCTCACTTATTTAGACATTACCATGTGATATGTTAGTTATGGCTCTTGATAAAGAAAGTGCACATGCATGTTTTGTACTCTGGCAATAGTCAGAGCCGGCTTTGGCCCAGTGCGACCTGGGCCATCGCACCGGGAATCGAAACCGATGTGGCATCATCGCAGTATACCACACATACCAGGAAAAAAAATGTGTAGGGAGAGAGAAGCATAGAGAAGGAGAGATCAGAGAAGCGACGCAAAGAGAAGGAGAGTGAAGCTTGGAGAGAAGCACTGATTTCTAGCGCGGATTGATTTCTCTTAGGTGGATTGATTCGCGGACTGCTCTCACCCTCAGGCTTCACTGCTTCAGGTAAGAACCCTAATTCTAATTTCTAACTATAATTGTTCATTTGTTTGTTTTAAACGCATTGATTTATTTCACGTAGAAATTTGCGGAAAACAAAATGAACTGATCTAATTATGCAGTTGATTTGAGGCTTGAAGTAACAAACCCTAATTTCTAAATGCTATGTTCTATATTTTACACATTTACTTTTTTTCAAATAGAAATTTTAGAGATTATGGAACAAACTAATTTGATAGTGGTTTTTTTGTTTAATAAATTGATTTGCAATTTTGATATAAATATTTGTAATCAAAATTTATAGAAAACAGTGTGCAATTTGTCAATTTGATACAGACATGTAACATTAGGATAATAGGAACAAATTTAGATTTTTGTCTACTTCATTAAAAAATTAGTTTTTTTTTGAATTAAATATTTTAGAGATTATGGAACAAACTGATTTGATTGCGGTTTTTTTAATAAATTGATTTGAAATTTAGTATAAATATTTGTAATAATTTTTTTAAAGAAAACGGTGTATAATTTGTCAGTTTGATATAAAAATGTAACATTAGGATAATAGGAACAAATTTAGATTTTTCTCTACTTCATTAAAAATATTGATTTTTTTTTTATTAGAAATTTTAGAGATTATGGTACAAACAGATTTGATTGTGGTTATTTTTTTGTTTAATAAATTTATTTGAAATTGGTATAAATATTTATAATCAAAATTTATAGAAAATGGTGTGCAATTTGTCAAATTGATCTAGAAATGTAACATTAGGATAATAGGAACAAATTTAGATTTTCTCAACTTCATTTAAAAAATTGATTTTTTTTGGAATTAGAAATTTTAGAGATTATGGAACAAACTGATTTGATTTTTTTTGTTTAATAAATTGATTTTAAATTTGGTATAAATATTTGTAATCAAAATATATAGAAGACGGTGTGCAAGTTGTCAATTTGATATAGAGATGTAACATTAGGACCAACTTTTCCGAACTTTTTCCATTATAACTATGTTATTTTCGTTTGTCTTATTTGTATATTTCAACACTAGTTCGTACTAGTTTTGAGTTTTTGAAAATTAATTAATGTTTCTTACAAATATGAATCTCGTTCAATATCATGGTGTACATTTTACAACATGGGGCATCATTTAATAAATCGTACTGGGCACTCTGAACCTCAGAACCGGCTCTGTCGATAGCCATTCCCTAAACAAGCATTTATGCTTGAATTATTAACCACACTGAATTCATGGACACTTTTCTAAGTGTTTATGTTTTCCAAGTTACTATGGCAAACTCAATGTCATCAAGCGGTCTAAAGATTGAAATAACGCAATAAAAGTTCATGATATAATATTCATAAACTGTAATCATAGTACTAAGCAAGCATCACTGCATCAGTGTAGTGTTAAATACACTGAGGAGTGTCCAAAATAATGTGTTTGTCAGCTAAACCTATTTTATTTATGGTCAACATTTTGATATAGAAGGTTAATCAGACAGTCCATTGTTAATATTAAATATGTTATATTTTGTTTTTTCTCTAATAAGAGAAAATGGTAGCTTCCAAGATGGAAATCTCTTCTAAATCGGCTAAGTTACTCCATATTTTCTTACATGCCTTTTTGTGCTATAAGGATGATTTTCATTTCTCGAGTTATGCGAAAGCTTTTTCGGTTGAATAGATCCTATTTTACAGGAGCGTGTAAAATGCTTCAATTGGAATAAATTAATGAATTTCGGTTCTGTTATTAACTGTATACTTATGCCTATTTTTATATTTACAGTCCATCTTTCATAGTGACTGTACTTTGGTAAAAATAACCATCTTAGTGTTAGAATTGTTTGTTATGTAGGAATGACACTTTGGATTTCCAATATCAACATTAGGAAATAACTGGAGATGTGGTATATAAAATGGGCAAAAAAAAGTGTTATCTTGAAAAAAAAATGATGCTATATTCAATTTGTTTGTGTCAAGATACCAGTTATACACGACAAGCTGTTGATCTATCATTCATTTGTTTTAGCTGTCCATTGTTTTGGAGTAACATTCAGGTACACTATAAGGCGTGATTTGGATAGTATTCAATTTAAAACTGGAATTTCTGCTTCTTTTGGCATTATAAAGGTACTTTTATAAGACGACGACTTTTAATTTGATGTGCCTTAATAGTTTTCTTCTTTTTGAACCATTTGTCATTGTCGGCCTTGATGCTCTTAGTGCTGGAAACTTGTTAGAACTTGATTTAAGCAATTTTATATCATACTCCATTAAAGGAGTTGTATTTGTAGCAGAAAGTAATCTTTTCTGTTTCTTTTTCTTTTCATAGCGTTAGGGACATTTCAAGATGTGTGATTTTTGATTCCTTTTACAATGAGTCTTCCATAGTAGTAAGTGTCTGAAAACAGTAAAGCGAGGGAAAATAATTGCTTATGAAGGTACCTTTTGTGTATTCAACTGCATTTTTTTGTTTATTTCTTTTTATTCTATGATTTTTTCTTCTTCTTAAAGCATTACCTTAAGCTTTATGATTCAATGGATTGTGAAAAATATTTGGTTAATTTTGTAAGTTACCTTTTGCATATTCCTATGTTAAACAATATGGTAGAAAATATGTTGATGTCAGTTTCTCAATAATTACAGTTTTTGGCATAAAAAGGAATTTTCTACTAGTGTGTAGATGCTTCTATGGCTTCATAGTGGCTAGACATTCTACAGCAAGATATTAAGGGGCAACTTTCTTGTAAGTTTTTTTTATCCCTCTAACTCCATATAAATGTATTCGTACCTTTTGCATATTTCATGATTTTTAAGACAATTTTACTTATTTTGTAGCATAAAAGAGGAGTAGAAAACGGTTAAGAATGTAATTCAAGTAGAATTTCCATACTTGACGTCTAAGGAGTCATTACGTGATGGCGTATATTTGACATTGCACATAGAAAAATGGACATCTATATTCAGTCAATGGACAAGTCATTATGTTGGAAATGTTTTTATAAACAGTAGGTGAATTATTAAAATGATTGGAATAAGTGTATGAATGGCTCCTATATGTGAATAGTCCCACATCATGGGACTATATGGAAGAAGCAAGTATTTATACTTGTTTCTAAGAAATCATGTTAGGGCCTTGGGCTCCCAATACATGCTTTGTTGAGAGGAGGGAGACCATGCATCATGACTACCACACAAGCACGCGCGATGGATTAGACTCGACTCGACCCAACCCGACCCGGTCCGGTTTGGTTCGGTTCGGTTTGGGCTTGGGCCTTAGCTTTGTGGTGTAGACACTTATATTTTTTTGACCAGAAAACATTGTTTTTTTCGAACCGTTTTTTTACGGAAAATTTTTATGTAACGATATTGTTTATGCAACGATAAACTTTTCTCCCACTACTCAGTAAAACCGTAATTCCCGTTCTATACATAGTCTTTATCTACAGACGAGAAAAAACACACCGAATTACATATTCTCTTCTTGCCTCCGCCATTAAAATTTTCTTTTAGAAATTTTCGAGCAATGCTTGTTTTCGAAAGTGCAAATCTGCACTGATGTGCTGTGCAACAAATCAGTTATTGTTTTCAGAGGCTGTTTTATTCTAGAGACGGCAACGAAAGTACGAACTAGTTTGCACCTCTGACCAGATCCTAGAATCCACTTCAAGAAAGCGACCAAGTCTACGATTCAGCCAATGTTTAACAACAATTTGAAGACGAACTTAAACAATGGCTACAAACTCAACTGTAGACGATGTTTCTCCACCCTCTGCTCTACAGATCCCTCTCGTGACTGCTGCTCCGTTCAGATTTGAAGGCTTGCACTTCAAGCGATGGCGTCAGAAGATGGAGTTCTTCTTGACGATGAAAAAGGTAGTGGCTGCGCTGACTACTGATAAACCGCAGCTACCAGATAGACCTGACGAGGTTGATGCAGCAAAGATGGCATCATGGACTGAACAGTCAAAGCAACTGCAGACTTGGACTGTACAGGATTACCTATGCAAGAATTTTATTCTGAATGGATTGTGCGATGACCCGTATGATTACTACAACTCAGATGTAAAGACAACAAAGGAGATCTGGGAAGCACTGAAGAAGAACTATGATATAGAGGAGGCAGGGGCAAAGAAATATGTTGTAAGCTGCTACCTAAAATACCAAATGATAGATGACAGGTCAGTAGAGATGCAATCTCATGAGCTTTAGAAAATAGCACATGAGATCATCTCCAATGGTATGGCAATGGACGACAAATTTCAAATTGCTGTTATCATTGACAAATTACCCCCTGGCTTGAAAGATTTTAAGAATGTCTTACGACATAAGACTAAGGAATTTTCCTTCGAAAGCTTGATCACAAGACTCCGTATTGAGGAGGAGGCACGCAAGCAGGACCAGAAAGAAGAGGTGTTGATTGTCAATAACAACAACACTAAAAAGACTAAATCCGCTGTTCTGAAACCGAACCCGAAATCATTTAAGAATCAGAACAGGAGCAACAAACAAAATGGGAATTCGCAAGGAAACCCAAAAGGACAGCACAAACCAACCTAAATGAATGATTCTGGACAGTTGTTTCTATGTTACAACTGTGGAAAACCAGGTCATATGGCACGAAAGTGTCGGGACAGGCCAAGCTCTGCACCGCAGGCTAACCTGGCCGAGGAGCCTCTTATGGCTATGATTACTGAGATTCACCTTGTTGGTGGATCAGAGGGTTGGTGGGTACACACTGGTGCTTCTCTCCATGTCTGCTATGATCGTGACTTGTTCTCTACATACACGGCTGTTGAAAATCAGAAAGTGTTGTTGGGAGATTCTCACACCACTAAAGTTGCAGGGATTGGCAATGTGGAAATCAAGTTTACCTCTGGAAAGACTATTATTCTGAAAGATGTTATGCATACTCCAGAGATAAGAAAGAATCTGTTTTCTGGTTTTCTCCTTAATAAGGCTGGTTTTACTCAAGTTATGGGGTTGATTTGTATACCCTAACTTATAAGGGAGCTTTTGTGGGAAAGGGTTATGCTTGTGAGGGTATGTTTAAACTGAATGTTGAAACTAATAAAGTGACTACTTCTGCTTATATGCTGTGTGCTTTTAATATTTGGCACACTAGATTATGTCATGTTAATAAACGAATAATTCATAACATAAGCACCCTAGATATGGTTCCTAAAATGACAGAATCTGAACCTGATAAATGTGAATTATGTACATAAGCTAAAATCACAAAGAAACCTCATAAATCTGTTGATAGAGTTTCTGAACCCTTAGACTTGATTCATTCTGACATTCAAAACTGAGATTGAGAATCAAGCAAATAGGAAAATTAAGAGACTTCGTAGTGACAAAGGAACAGAATATGAATCTAATTCAATTCTGGATTTCTATAAACTACATGGTATAGTACATGAGAGTACTACACCCTATTCTCCTGAAATGAACGGTAAAGCTGAAAGAAAAAATCAGACCTTTACTGAATTAGCAGTTGCCATCCTATTAAATCCTGATGCAGCAAAACATTGGTGGAGGGAAATTTTATTGACTGTATGCTATGTTCTGAATAGGATCCCCAAATCTAAGAATAAAATTTCACCTTATGAAATTTTAAAGAATCATAAACCCATTGTCTCATACTTTAGAACTTGGGGTTGTTTAGCATATGTTCGAATTCCAGACCCTAAGAGAATAAAAGTGGCAAGTAGAGCATATGAATGTGTATTTATAGGTTATGCTATTAATAGCAAAGCACACAGATTTTATGACATAAATGCACATAATATAATTGAATCAAATGATGTTGATATTTATGAAACAAAATTTCCTTTTAAATTAAGAAATAGTGGGGGCACTTCAAGTATGCCTATTAGAACAGAACCTAATGAAAATTCTGAAGCTGAACGTAGAAGAAGTAAAAGAGCAAGAAGCGTATAAGATTTTGGTTCAGATTTTTGTGCATTTACTATTGAGGAGGATCATGAAACTCCAAGAGGCCTTATCTTCTTTAGATGCCGATTTTTGGCAAGAGGTTATAAATGATGAGATGTATTCTTTGGAATCCAATAAGAATTGGCATTTGGTATAATTACCCTCTGGCGGTAAATCTATAGGCTGTAAATGGGTGTTTAAAAAGAAATTAAAACCTGAAGGTACTATTGATAAATATAAAGCATGACTAGTAGCTAAAGGTTTTAAACAAAAAGAAAATATAGATTTCTTTGACACCTTTTCAGCTATTACTAGAATCACATCCATTCGGGTATTAATCTCACTTGCCTCTATTCATAATTTATTAATACACCAAATGGATGTGAAAACCGCATTCTTAAACGGTGAATTAGACGAAGAAATTTATATGGGCCAGCCTGAAGGATTTGTAGTACATGGTCAAGAACATAAAGTATGCAAATTAGATAAATCATTATATGGTTTAAAACAAGCACCGAAACATTGGCATGAAAAATTGATAACTTAGTCATTTCACATGGTTTTAAAGTTAATGAAAGTGACAAATGCATTTGTTACAAATCTGAGAATGACATTTGCACTATTATATGCCTTTATGTAGATGACTACACATTTTTGGGTCAAATATTCATACCATAAACTCAGTCCAATCCTTATGTCTAGTCAAAGTACCTTTATGTAGATGACTACTCATTTTTGCATTCTTATTTTTGAGATCAAGGTGAGGCGAGTATAATCCTTGGTATTAAAATTACTAGGTCAGAAAATGGACTTTCTTTGGATCAATCTCATTACATTGAGAAGATACTAAAGAAATACAATTACTTTGACTGTAAACCTGCAAGTACACCATACGATCACAATGTAAAGTTATTTAAGAACACTGGTGAAGGTGTAAGACAGTCTGATTATGCGAGCATCATTAGCAGCCTTCGGTGTGCCACTGATTGTACTAGACCCAACATTGCCTATGTCGTGGGATTATAGTGTAGGTTTACCAGTAGACCTAGTATAAAGCACTGGCATGCTATTGAAAGGGTCATGAGATACCTTAAACGAACTATGAACCTCAGATTACATTATGAAAGGTTTCCAGCTGTACTTGAAGGATATTCCGATGCAGACTGGAATACCTTATCTGATGATTCTAAAGCGACCAGTGGCTATATATTTAGCATCGCTGGAGGAGTTGTTTCTTGGAAATCCAAGAAATAGATTATTTTGGCTCAGTCTACTATGGAGTCTGAGATGATAGCACTAGCTACAGCTAGTGAAGAGGGTGAGTATCTGAGAAATCTGCTAGCTGAGATTCCCTTATGGGAAAAGCTGATACCAGTTGTGTTGATCCATTGCGACAGTACCGCGGCTATTGCAAAAGTTCAGAACCGTTATTATAACGGTAAGAGACGACAAATACGTCGTAAGCACAACGCTGTAAGAGAACTATTTTCTACAGGTACTGTTAGAGTGGATTACGTATGTAGTGATGAAAATTTGGCAGATCCTTTGATGAAAGGACTGTCCAGAGAGAAAGTCCATAATTCTTCTAAAAGAATGGGACTATTGCCTTTAGATTATTGAGTCACGCATAATGGTAACTCGACCTCAATGACTGGAGATCCCAAGAACTATGTTTAATGGGTAAAAACAAGTTGTGTAGTGATATGAGTTGAACAAGTTATTTAATAAACCAAGAAGCAAGTATTCCTGAAGTGATTAGAGGATGAGTTAATGGAAACTCTTAATGAGATCTATACTCTATTTGGAGTGGAGTACCTACCTTCAGGAGTGCTCTTGATAGACTCACCTTTGTGAATGTGAAAATGTGGCTGTTTCCTATGGATTTTTGGGCAAAACTTCTAGAGCGTTCGCTAAACTAGGATAGACGTGCATGGACATAAATGCACGGGCTTATTTGAGTGCACTATAGAAAAGGTTGTGTGTGGTTTGATGTTAGGAATAGAGTTCAAGACTACGTGTCACTCTAGTAAAAACTGAACCTTATTCACTATGCAAAGGTTCAAGTCAGAAGACACCTTTGTTTATGCACAATCTTATGTTTTTAGAAACTGCTCGAAAATATTTTGAAAAATTCAACTGGGGGATTGATGGAAATGTTTTTATAAACATTAGGTGAATTATTAAAAATGATTGGAACAAGTGTATGAATGACTCCTATATGTGAATTGTCCCACATCATGGGACTATATTGAAGAAACAAATATTTATACTTGTTTCTAAGAAATCATGTTGGGGCCTTGGGCTCCCAATATATGCTTTGTTGTGAGGAGGGAGACCATGCATCATGACTACTACACACACGCGCTCGACCGATCGACTCGACTCGATCCGACCCGATCCGGTTCGGTTCGGGCTTGGGCCTTAGCTTTTTGGTGTAGACACTTATATTTTTTGGACCAGAAAACATTGCTTTTTTCGATCCTTTTTTTATGGAATTTTTTATGTAACGATAATGTTTATGTAACGGTAAACTTTTGTCCTGTAATTTCAGCAAATCCTTTTTTTCTCCCACTACTCAGTAAAACCCTAATTCCCGTTCTATACATAGTCTTTATCTACAGACGAGAAAAAACACACCGAATTACATTTTCTCTTCTTGCCTCCGCCATTAAAATTTTCTTTTAGAAATTTTCGAGCAGTGCTTGTTTTCGAAAGTGCAAATCTGCACTGATTTGTTGTGCAACCAAATCGGTTATTGCTTTCATATGTTGTTTTATCCTAGAGGCGGCGGCGAAAGTACGAACTGGTTTGCACCTCTGACCTGATCGCCGAATCGTCTTCAGGAAAGCGACCTAGTCCGCGACTCAGCCCTTGTTTCCCAACACATTACATAAAGAAGGCAAACACCTTGTGAGCAATGCTTATTTTATTTTTAAATACTTATACATATTATTCTCTGCAAATCTACACAAGGATAGTGTGGTGTGAGATTAATTCTGAATGTGCGTGCTGAGACTGGTCAAACTAAACGGATGAATATACTTCATACATTAATCCATTATGTGAGAGGCTATTTTTTTTTCTTTTCTAACTTTAATTTCTAGAATAGAAAATGGTGAACTCTCATATTTGTTTAGGTTTTGCTTTTTACCCTAGTAGTAAACTGACTTTGGGCATGGTGAAGTTTGTGTTAGATGGTGGTGCTAAGGTAGGAAAATTATGTTTTCTTTTAAGTTTACTAATGTGCTACATTAAAATTATGCTCGGAAATTATGAGCTTTTGCAATCATCTTATAAGTTCACTAATTTAGTTCAGGTTACTTCTTGCTATAAATCTGGACGAGTGGATGTCTTTTAAATGGATGTTTGTTTTTGTAATCATCAGTTGTAATGAAGAATTGACATATATCATTACAATGATGTATGATACATTAGTTTTGTATTTTGAGTATTAAGTTGTAACATTTTTTGTATGAATTGATCCGATGCTTTCTAATTTATTTTAATTTGTTTTCTGTTTATCCAACTCTTGTTGCACTTGCAAAATGTATTCAATTATAGTTGTAGTAAAATGTATTACAACTGACAGAAAATGTTGTAAAATTAGAAAGCCACAACGGTGCATAACAGTTGTAGTAGGTATTACTACAACGGTACATAAAAGTTGTAGATATTACTACAACGGTGTATAACTGTTATAGTATGTTTTACTACAACGGTGCAAAACAATTATAAAAGATTTGTCTATTACAACTTCTTAATATACGACGGTGTAATCAATGTTGTAAACAGTCTTTTACAACTATTTTACATGGTTGTAATATGGTGATTCTGTTGTAGCAAAACTCAAATGAATTCATGAAATTTGTGAGCTAGAAGGGTTCTCGAATTTCATTTTGTCCAATTACTAATCAATATCCCTTTAATTTCACCAATTGATTTAGGAAAATTAGATAACTAAGTGTTATTTAGAAGAAGGCTTGATTCTTAGATTTTATTGTAAAGCCAAAATGAAAGTAATGGGATATGTTTTGATGTATATTCTCCAGTATTAAGCCACTAAATGAACCTAAAAGCATGCTCATTAACCCAATAAGAAATTAAATACTTTTTTTATTTTCTTTCTTTAACGCTTATAAATTTATTATTTATGCGAACATCATTTCACAAATTATTACTTAGTTTCTCCAAATTTCCACTCAAGCTTCAAAATGCCAAAATATTCAGTTTTTACCAATATTGTAATGTTTTACCTAATATTCAATACAACATTTATAAAATAAAAGTTAACTTTGTTATTTTGATAAAACAAATTATAAACATTTTGTCATAATAACTTTATATGGGAAAAAAGGAAAATTTAAATTTTTCACTTACAATGTATAAGTAAATAAAAATATTCGCATTAATTCTAAAACTATTTTTTCATAAATTTCATTATATTCCATTTGTCCTAAATTAATTATTATATTGTCAAATATAAGTCCTTAATTCCATAAATGGGCATTTATTGAATTTTCACAATATTTAATTCAAAAACCCATTTATTTCTGAAAATAAATATTCAAAATTCCCCAAATTCATCTTAAAAATTAATTAGGATAATTTAAATCATTACTTTGACTAACTTATCAGGAACTTTCAACCGGGATCGTTACATTCAATTAAAATTTTGATACAAATAGAGTATGTATTTTGTTATGTGAAATAGAAAATAGTAATAACGAATATGCATATGTTTATTATCATCAACGAAAATCACAAGCATTATACTCAACAATCCATGATTAAGGATAATTCTCGAAATTAGTAGGTGGACTTAAGTTGTGACAACAGTGGAATTCAAACCCCTGCCCTTTCAAAAAGCAACATGACGCACTAACCATTTTCCTAAAAGATCATTATGTATAACTTTTCGAAAGGGGTGTTTCAGACTACCCTTCTTAAATAGCCTAATTGTGACAACTGCGGGATCCTCCAATGTTTAATCAATGTCCCTTTAATTTCACCAATTATTTCGAACTACCTTTCAAAAAGCAACACCATGTACTAATCATTATGCTAGCAGATCTTATTGAAAGAGGTGTTACATAAGTACAAACTTGATTAATTACATATTAATCTGTTCAACAATAAATCAAATTTAAAACGACTATACTTGTTAAATGGCATGCCTTTTTTCCTATTATGGCCACGCCACCGAAAGATAAATCACAAGCATGATCAACTAAAAGTGAGTTTGGACCCTAATTCTGCACCTATCAAAAGTTGTAAGATTTATTATAATTTTCAAGTCTAAAATATTTATTATTTAATAGATAATTTAATTATAAAAATTTGTTCCTAGTAGTTATTTTCTAAAGTTTTTGAACCACACACCTCATATAATTAAATAATTAAATTATGCGATCCTTCAATATTTGAAATATGCTTCACTCTCCCTTTTAGCAATTTTTCCCCTAAAATTCCCAAATATGTCAAACAATAGTCAACCATGGTAAATCACATGGATAACAACCATATGTGTGTGTGTGTGTGTGTGTGTTTTGTGTAAATATAAAGTTAAAGTTAAAGTAAAGAACCAACTCAAGCTATAATTTTCAAAACCTTGCTTCGGAAAGCAAGTGACAACTTTCTGTGTAGCATAATCTCTTCTGTTACCCTCTAAAACATGCATCATTGTCTAGACTTTGTGTTTACATGTTTGGCGTGGTTAAGTATGGAGCTGACGTGCGTCAACTTGTTTCAAGAGAAATATTTGATATAAGTGCACCTCAAAATCCCTCATGTTTAACGTCTTTAAATTGGATATGTGTTAGTAATTGTAATAGAATACTTTTTTTGTGCTCTACGTACATTTATAGTAGTTTATATGACAATAAAGAAATGGTTTGGAAAAGTGTGGAAAATGTTGAGAAAAGATTCAAAAGTCACAGCAAAAAAGATCCATATATAAGCATCTATAAAAGTCCTTATTTTAAAAGAAGAATAATATAATTTTGTAATGAATCCTTTGGAGTTTCTTTGCTATTTTATAAAGTAATATGTGATCATACTTTTTATTGCAAAAATACCATAGTTTAAATGATTTAATAACTGATCAAACGAAGTTCAAAAATATAGTAGCGAAAAAGTCGCTATATGAGCACCTTGAAAGTTGCTTAGTTCAGGATTCTTTTTAATATGACTTTGAACTATATTCTCAAGGGTTTCTTTGCATAGCTTTTAAGTACTTTAAGTATAATACTTATTGTCAAAAAATTAGATCTTAAAAGAAAGTCCGAGTATAGAAAAATGGAAAATAATTTTATGCAATTTCTAAAATGCTCTCATTACTAGTCTTTTACAGAGTTTCATACATACCGTCTTCGACCTACAGTAACCATTCTAGCCTAGTGCAAGTTTTGCAAATGGGCTTAATTTTTTAAAATATTTTTTTTAAATAAATTGTTTTTATGAGGAGGAGATAATAAAGAGAGATTTAAGTAACTGGAATTTATCGAAAGAGTTGGTAGTTGATAGGAGTGCATGGAAATTGGCAATCCATGTACCAGAACCTTAGTTTTTTTTTTGTTTTCTTCACGTTTACTGAACCGTTTTACTTTTTATTACTATTTTAGATTTTATTTCTCTTTTATTGAACTTTTTTACTTATTATTATTATTTAAAAAACACTTTATCGGACAACTTTTTATTTGTTTGGTTATTTTAAACCCTTTATATATATTATTTTCATCGTTATTAATTTTATTTTATTTTAATTTTGGGTTCCATATCTAGCCAACCCCAACTTGTTTGGGATATATGGCTTTGTTGTTGTTGTAAATTGTTTTTATGAGATTATTTCGAGGAAGTCTAATAGCAGGCTTTAAAGTATTTTAAAAGTGGTTTTACCTTTAAATATGTTTTTAATAATTGTTTATAAATTTTTCTTGTACCAGGGCTGTGTATATATTAACCATGTTTTTATATGATTTTTGTAAAAGAAATAGTTTTAATTAATATTCTATGTGGATATTTAAATTGTATTTATAAGTGTTTCAAAAATATTTTTTTATAATAATATAAGAATGCAAAAGTGAGTTTAGTGCTTATAAAAGCTGGTTTGTGTTATAACACTTAAGTCATAATAAATGGTTTTGAGAAATTACTAAAGAATATAGGGTGCGTCTATTAACAACCTGTTATTTTCCCTTCAGCCCCCAACTAAACAAGAAAATAAAATGTGGACCTCATAATTTTCCTCTTTCCACCCCGTTTAATCCAAAAATGCCCTTGCTACAATTTCATTCTCACTGCTTTTTTTCTTCTTTTTCTAATTTCCAACTTGCAATTTCTTTTTGATGCTTTCTCCCTTTAAAATTTTGATTGAATTAATTAACATTTGTAGGCAGCGTCGTTCGTTGAAATAAATCGACGCGCAACCCTAAAAAGTTGGTTAGAGTAATTGACGCTCTATCTTAGCATCGATTTATTTGAACCAACACTATTTATGTTGATGATTTATTTACTAACTGATTAAGTTTTTGTCATTTTTGTATACTGCTAACGTACTTGATCTCAATACACATAATGATACATATCGCCTATTGTACAGTATTTAAAAAAAAATCATTGTTTTATTTTTTTTGAAGGGTAAACTTGAAAATAAAATTCTAAAATTTTAGCTGGGGTGAAGAGTAACCAATGGGGTGCGAATAGCCAGACCCAAGGATATATTTGTTACACCCATATTTCTCAAACTATATGAGAAATGGGCAATATGGGGTGCGACGAATACGATGAGGGAACTGCTTTCGCAATGGATTTTTTGGATAAGAAAAAAGGCATTGTTATTCACATTTCAAATATTATTATGGGAAGACCATTTTTTTTTTTCTTCAAAAATTGGTAAGAGGAGTATCAATGAGGAAAGTAGTCCATTAACAAATTACGGTAAGTTTACCTTATTACCCATTTAACCCCTTAAAATAAAGGTAATTTTACCTTAACAAATATTGCAAGGAACGTAGTAATTTTTTTGACTTGCATATATCGATTTTTTAAAACCCTAAAGGATAAGCGTTTTTGAAGAAATATGATCGAACTATTTTTTTTATCGACATAAATATGACAAAATTTATAATTACGGAGACAATGCATTGAAATGATTATTAATTTTTGATATATCACTGTCAAATACATATATAATTGATTACGTGCTGCATTCGGTGCAGTGGTGACGAACTGCTTATTTTATTTCGGTTTCCCTTGTTGAATTAGTTTTTTTCTAATATAATTTGAAAGGACAATCCAGGACAAACATATGAAGTGCTCACAAAACTATTACGAATTGGATGTGACATTCTAACAAACATATGGAGTGCAACTACATGTTTTATGTAAGCATCCAACAACATAGTCACTGCTCAAAGGCAAGCTAAATATAACTTAAGTTTATTGACTCAAATTTGTAAAAGAACATCAATAATTTTCTTAATTGTCGATTAAGATGTTCCAGGACAAAAATCTTACCAACATTTTTTTACGTTTCTCGAAAATTTCGAAGATACTACACATAGCCTCAGCAACCCATGTCCTGACAAAGGCCTCATATGAATTCCCTACAGATCTCATCATAACTACAATCCAATCGTTTATTAAATTAAGGAACCAATAGATAAAAGCAGCTAAAGGAGATGATTGCTTGAAATATTGTGCTCAATCTAGCTTTTATCCTCCATCATTCACAGCAATAAACAAAGATTTGGAATCCAGGAACCCCATGTCCTGCCAAAAGGATCTGAAAAGATTCCTACTGCGGTTATATTATTAAGGACATTTGTGCCTTCTGCTTGGAAACCAAGAGATTAAACTATTGTACCCTTCATTGTTGAACCTTATCTAGGCCAAACAACAAGATAAAGTGACACAAATGCTGATAGTGTTGGGATTATTGATGCTACCCTCCCTAACTAGAAGAAACACCTATATTAAGGGGATGTTCAATATCAAAGGCATAATGGATCGAAAATATGGTAGAAGAACAAAAGTTGACATACCAACCATGGCTTTAGAAGACAAGTGTTCAATAAATTCTTAAACTCTAATCTTGCCTGATAATCATCAAAGACTAAGATTTACTTAAACTTTGTTAGTTCTTTACATAGTTGTCAAAATTTAGTGCATGATCGTCTACTCAACACATGTATACATACTTCAGAAATAATCACAAGGTGGGTTAGATTAAAACCTAAATTTGCAAAGTTATGCCTTATAAAAAAGAAAACAATGCTAGGAAATTTGACTCCGGCTTGAGGATGGGCTAGCTAGAATCAATTTTCGATGGTGTGGTCAGCGTGAATGTGATGTGGATTAGGTGGATCGGTCAATTCGTTAATAACAACTAATGGTCAAACGGAAGCAGTACGGTTGTATGTAGTACGAGAGTCTTAATTGGAGCTAGTCCGAATATCATCATAATATTGTTGGTCATACTCGTAATTGATGTGATTATTATATATGGAAACGATAAGCCAAGTCTAGACAAAAAAACATTTAACTTAGCTTTTTCTAAAGCCTATTTTACCTTATTAGGAAGTTGCTATAACAAAAATGCCAAATCAATCCCACCTTGTGAACCTATGGCGGAATATGTTGGGAAACAATGACTGAGTCGCGGACTAGGTCGCTGTCTTGAAAACGATTCGGCGATCTGGTCAGAGGTGCAAACCAGCTCGTACTTTCGCCGCCGCCTCTACGATAAAACAATCTCTAAAATCAATAACTGATTTGCTTGCACAACAAATCAGTGCAGATTTGCACTTTCGAAACTAAAGTACTGCTCGAGAATTTCTGAAAGAAAACTGTAATGGCAGAGGCAAGAAGATAATGTATAATTTGGTATCTATTCTCGTTTATAGATGAGGACCATATATAGAACAAGAATTAGGGTTTAGGAGAAAAAGTCGAACTGTTGAAATTACGGAACAAAGTGTACCGTTACAGAAAAATTACCATTACAGAAATATTATTGGTGCACAAATAATTTTCCATAAAAAATGGTTCGAAAATTGCAGTGTTTAATGGTCCAAAAATTAAGTGTCTACACCACAAAATCCAAGCCCGAACCGAACCGGGTCGGGTCGAGTCAGGTCGTTCGGTCACGCGCGTGTGTGTGGTGGTCATGGTGCATAGTCTCCCTCCTCACAACAAAGCATGTATTGGGAGCCCAAGACCCCAACATGATTTCTTAGAAACAAATATAAATACTTGTTTCTTCCATATAATCTCATGATGTGGGATTATTCACCCATAGAAGTCATTCATACACTTATTCCAAAAAAATTAATAATCCACTTAATGTTTGTAAAGCATTTCCAAAAATCCTCCACTTGAATTTTTAGAAATATTTTTGAGCAGTTTCTTAAAAAACATAAGATTGTGCATAAACAAAGGTGTCGTCCGACTTGAGCCTTTGCATAGGGAGCAAGATTCAGTTTTTACTAGAGTGACACGTAGTCTTAAACTATATTCCTGACATCAAACCACACACAATCTTTTGTATAGTGCTATCAAATAAGCCCGTGCGTTTATGGTCATGCGAACGCTCTAGAAGTGTTGCCCAAACTCTATAGGAAACGACCACATTTCCACATTCACAAAGGTGAGTCTATCAAGAGTACTCCTGAAGGTAGGTACTCCACTCCAAATAGAGTATAGATCTCATTAAGAGTTTCTATTAACTCATTCTCTAATCACTTTAGGAATACATGCTTCTTGGTTTATTAAATAGCATGTTCAACTCATATCGCTACACAACTTGTTCTTACCCATTGAACCTAGTTCTTGGGATCTACGGTCATTTAGGCCGGGTTACCATTGTGCGTGACTCAACAATCTAAAGGCAATAGTCCCATTCTTTTAGAAGAATTATGGACTTACTCTCTGGGCAGTCCTTTCTTCAAAGGATTTGCCAAATTTTCATTATTACGTACATAATCCACTCTAACGGTACTTGTAGAAAGTAGTTCTCTTACAGTGTTGTGCTTACGACGTATTTGTCGTCTCTTACCCTTATAATAACGGTTCTGAACTTTTGCAATAGCCGCGGTACTATCGCAATGTATCAACACAGCCAGTATCGGTTTTTCCCATAAGGGAATCTCAGCTAGTAGGTTTCTCAAATACTCTGCCTGTTCACTAGCTATAGCTAGTGCTATCATCTCAGACTCCATAGTAGACGAAGACAAAATAGCCCGTTTCTTGGATTTCCAAGAAACAGCTCCTCCAGCGACGCTAAATATATAGCCACTGGTCGCTTTAAAATCATCAGATAAGGTATTCCAATCTGGATCGGAATATCCTTCAAATACAGCTGGAAACCTTTCATAATGTAATCCGAGGTTCATAGTTCGTTTAAGGTATCTCATGACCCTTTCAATAGCATGTTTGTGCTCTATACTAGGTCTACTGGTAAACCTGCACAATAATCCCACGACATAGGCAATGTCGGGTCTAATACAATCAGTGGCATACTGAAGGCTGCCAATGATGCTCGCATAATCAAACTGTCTTAAACCTTCACCAATGTTCTTAAATAACTTTACACTGTGATCATATGGTGTACTTACAGGTTTACAGTCAAAGTAATTGTATTTCTTTAGTATCTTCTCAATGTAATGAGACTGATCCAAAGAAAGTCCCTTTTCTGACCTAGTAATTTTAATACTAAGGATTACACTTGCCTCACCTAGATCTTTTATATCAAAATTGGCACTTAATAAGGATTTGACTGAGTTTATGGCATGAATGTTTGACCCAAAAATGAGTAGGTCATCTACATAAAGGCTTATAATAGTGCAAGTGTCATTCTCAGATTTGTAATAAATGCATTTTTCACTTGCATTAACTTTAAAACCATGTGAAATGATTAAGTTATCAAATTTTTCATGCCATTGTTTTGGTGCTTGTTTTAAACCATATAATGATTTATCTAATTTTCATACTTTATGTTCTTGACCATGTACCACAAATCCTTCAGGCTGGTCCATATAAATTTCTTCGTCTATTTCACCGTTTAAAAATGCGGTTTTCATATCCATTTGGTGTATTAACAAATTATTAATAGAGGCAAGTGAAACTAATACCCGAATGGATGTGATTCTAGTAACAGGTGAAAAAGTGTCGAAGAAATCTATGTTTTCTTTTTGTTTAAAACCTTTGGCTACTAGTCGTTCTTTATGTTTATCAATAGTACCATCAGGTTTTAATTTCTTTTTAAATACCCATTTACAGCCTATAGACTAACAACCGGGGGGTAAATCTACCAAGTTCCGAGTATTATTGGATTCTAAAGAATTCATCTCATCATTTGTAGCCTCTTGCCAAAAATCGGCATCTAAGGAAGACAAGACCTCTTGGAGGTTTATGTGATCCTCCTCAATAGTAAAATCACAAAAATCTGAACCAAAATCTTTTATGGTTCTTGCTCTTTTACTTCTTCTAGGTTCAACTTCAGATTTTCATTAAGTTCTGTTCTAATAGGCGTACTTGAAGTGCCCCCACTATTCCTTAATTTAAAAGGAAATTTAGTTTCATAAAAATCGGCATCATTTGATTCAATTATATTATGTGCATTAAGGTCATAAAATATGTATGCTTTGCTATTAATAGCATAGCCTATAAATACACATTCATATGCTCTGCTTGCCAATTTTATTCTCTTAGGGTCTGAAATGCGAACATATGCTAAACAACTCCAAGTTCTTAAATATGAGATATTGGGTTTATGTTTCTTTAAAATTTCATATGGTGAAATTTTATTCTTAGATTTGAGGATTCTATTCAGAACATAGCATACAGTCAATAAAATATCCCCCCCCCCCCCACCAATGTTTTGCTGCACCAAAGTTTAATAGGATGGCAACTACTAATTCGGTAAAGGTCCTATTTTTCCTTTCTGTTTTACGGTTCATTTCAGGAGAGTCGAGAGCAGTTCTCTCATGTACTATACCATGTAGTTTATAGAAATCCATAATTGAATTAGATTCATATTTTGTTCCTCTATCACTACGAAGTCTCTCAATTTTCCTATTTTCTTGATTCTCAATCTCAGTTTTGAATGTTTTAAACATGTCAAAAGCATCACTTTTATTTCTCATAAGGTACACATATGTGAAATCAGAACAGTCATCAATAAAAGTGATAAAATAACGATGTCCTTGTCTAGTCAAAGTACCATCAAGTTCACATATGTCAGAATGAATCAAGTCTAAGGGTTCAGAAACTCTATCAACAGATGTATGAGGTTTCTTTGTGATTTTTGCTTGTGTACAGAATTCACATTTATCAAGTGCAGATTCTGTCATTTTAGGAATCATATCTAGGGTGCTCATGTTGTGAATTATTCGTTTATTAACATGACATAATCTAGAGTACTAAGTATTAAAATCACACAACATATAAGCAGAAGGCATCACTTTATTAGTTTCAACATTCTGTTTAAACATACCCTCACAAGCATAACCCTTTCCCACAAAAGTTCCCTTATAAGTCAGGGTATACAAATCAGCCCCAATAACTTGAGTAAACCCAGCCTTATTAAGGAGAAAGCCAGAAACTAGACTCTTCCTAATCTCCAGAGTATGCATAACATCTTTCAGAATTATAGTCTTTCCAGAGGTAAACTTAATTTCCACATTGTCAATCCCTGCAACTTCAGTGATGTGAGAATCTCCCAACAACACTTTCTGATTTTCCGCAGCCGTGTATGTAGAGAACAAGCCACGATCATGGCAGACATGGCGAGAAGCACCAGTGTCTACCCACCAACCCTCTGATCCACCAACTAGTTGAATCTCAGTAATCATAGTCGTAAGAGGCTCTTCAGTTAGGTTAGCCTGCGGTGTAGAGCTTGGCCTGTTCCGACACTTTCGTGCCATATGACCTGGTTTTCCACAGTTGTAACATAGAAACAACTGTCCAGAATCATTCTTTTGGGCTGCTGTCCTTTTGGGTTTCCTTGCGGATTCCCATTCTGTTTGTTGCGCCTGTTCTGGTTCTTAAAAGATTTCTGATTCGGTTTTAGAACAGCGGGTGTGGTTTTTTTAGTGTTGTTGTTATTGACAATTAACACCTCTTCTTTCTGGTCCTGTTTGCGTGCCTCCTCCTCAATACGGAGGCGTGTGATCAAGCTTTCTAAGGAAAATTCCCTAGTTTTATGTTGTAAAACATTCTTAAAATCTTTCCAGCCATGGGGTAATTTGTCAATGATAACAACAACTTGAAATTGTTCGTCCAATGCCATACCTTCGGAGATGATCTCATGTGCTATTTTCTGCGGCTCATGAGACTGCATCTCAACTAATCTGTCATCAGTCATCTGGTACTTTAGGTAGCGGCTTACAACATATTTCTTTGCCCCTTCCTCCTCTGTATCATACTTCTTCTTCAATGCTTCCTAGATCTACTTTGCTGTCTTTTCATCTGAGTTGTAGTAATCATACAAGTCATCACTCAGTCCATTCGGAATAAAATTCTTGCATGAGTATTCCTGTTCAGTCCAGGTCTATTGTAACACCCCGTATTTTTTGTGAACGTATAAGTAACAAATCAGAGAATAATTAAATTATAAAATAAGAATCAAGGGAAACGGGTTGCGCCGTTGCGTTCGTCTCGAAATTCTGCTTGGAAACGAGTTCGAGTTTTCGAGAAATGGAATCCGTATGAGGGAGATATGGCCCTCCGAAGTTTCAGAGAATTTCAGAATCGAAAACAGCTCGAAAATTCGAACTCAAATTCGAATTCAAAATCCCAGAACAGGTTAGGCGGGAAAATTCCCACCCATGAACCAGGTCGACCTGGGGGTCGACCATAGTGTCGACCTCCCAGGGGCCAGGTCGAACATAGTGTCGACCTGGCCAGACCAGGTCGACCATAGTGTCGACCTGGGGGTCGACCAGCTCCCGAAACCCAGTTTTTTTAACCTGGTTCATTCTGATGTATTCGGTCTCGTTTCTGTCTAGATTCGTCTGCCTAATCCTATATAAATAGCCCCTGGCCTCATTCTCTCCACACAATTTCATTCTGTCTCTGTTCTAATTAAAAATAAAAATGGCGTCGCTACCCTGCTGGAATCAAAACTTGGACTGATGCATCTTCTTCCAACCTGATTAGAATTAAAAAGCTAAATCAAATCTCAAATCAAAGTCTAGAGCTACGACAACAATTAATGAGGAATAATTCAGCATTTCTGCATCAACAACCATTTATTATCCTTTCTTAAAACCACGAAAGGCAAGTACAGTTATTTTCCGCTATAAACTGTAATTATAATTGTGATATGATTATAAATCTGAATCTGAGGTTATGTATATTTTTATCTGTCTTATCTGTTTTTCTGTGACTATTCTGTACTTCTTTCTTCTTTCTGTTCTATAGCCAGGCTACTACGAGCCTGCGCCGAATCTCATAAGAGATTAACGCACGAACGCTAAACTTTGGGACAAAGAATGAACGATGGCATAATTGGACATGACTAATCTATGACTAAAAGGACATATGTTGTAAACTAGATTTAGATATATGCATATTCTGTGAATTTGAAAGAAGAGGAACCATTGTATGTTAACATGTGACTTGAGACATTGGACATAACGCATATTTTGAATTAAGATCTGTTATAATTCAAAGTTCAAGATTGTTGGGCATATTGTTTATATAACAATTCATGACTTGAGATAAAAAGAGAATATGACTTAGGTGTGAAGATCTATATTAAGGTTTGATAACTACTAAATGTGAATAACACCTAAGTGGGAGATTTTTGAATATATGACAGGCATTGAAATCGATGGCTATATTTGGTATAATTTATATGTGAATCTTTTGTACTAGGCAAGTTTAATTAAATTAAGGACATGTGTTATATGGTAAATTATGACCATAATCTGTGCCATGTAAATTCAATGCAAACGTGGGGCATATGATCATATTGTGAATCATGACAACTATTTAGGCATGCAAACTTAGGCCAAATTTACAATTAGGCAAGACATGTCTATGAAACTTTAAGGAATGATTAAATCTGTTATATTGCCTAATCTGCTAGTTCTATTATATTGCCTAATCTGCTAGTTCTGTTAAATTGCCTAATCCGTTATTTGCTAAAACTATTGAATTGCCTAAACTGCTAAATCTGTTATCTGCTAAATCTGTTGAATCGCTTAAACTACTAGATCTGCTACATGTTGAATTGTCTGATCTGTTGAAACTAGATAATGGTAATCTGGGTATGGAAATCCGTAGGCTCGACCTAAGATTTTGTAGAACATGGAAATTTGATTAATCTGTTATATCCTATGAAGAAGTTTAATCTGTTAAATAAACAGAATTAGTCTGATATCTGAAAAATCTGTATTGGAATGAATTGGCTATGACACGAGGTTAGACTCTGTTTGCGGTAGAAGCCTGCCCGGAACCAACCGGCTTAACCAGCGACCGCAAACTGTCAGTCTAATGTGAGAGGTCGTAGGCATGACTAAAATATGCTTAGGCACGAGGTTAGGTCTAGCTTGTGGCAGAAGTCTTCCCGGAACCGCCCGGCATATCCAGTGGCCACAAGCTACCGACCTAATGTGAGAGGTCTGTGCATTAATATTTAATTAATGCAAATCTGGGATAAATATGATGTCTAAAACGTGTTGGGTGGATAGGGTTAAACTAATTGGACTAATGAATTAAACAAACCTGTTTCGTGAATCTATAGGCCCAATTACAAAGTTAGACAAATCTGTAATCTGTTAAATCCGTATATCTGATCCGTTAGTCTGAAAACTTGTCTGCTCCGTGAACTAGTTGATCTGAACTCTGTATGTCTGAACTTGTAAATAAATTAATCTGAAAATCTGTTAGTCTGGGGACACAAGGTTAGGAGGGGAATTTCTTGTGTCATCTTGTAACGACCCGACTTTTCGACCCTCGAATGTCGACACTAATACATCCACGGTATTCATGTGCCGAGCACCCAAGAGCCGGAAAGACGTAAAGTTAGGGTGAAATAAAAGAAAAAGAAAATAGGCTAAGGAAGAAGGGGACACAATACCAGAATCTCACAACGGAACGATAACATATAATATAAAGAATGATCTTTACAAAATAAAACTGTATGATTACAACTATCAGAGAACAATAACCTATCATCAACTTGGATAGTTATAACAACCTGTCCTCATAATTGTTGATGTACAACATAGAATGCAGCGGATATAAAAAGTACGGTAAGATGAACTCCAACTCTCTTCCAGAAGCTCCAAAGTAAAACCTGCCATACTCAACCTACTCGAAGGAGTACGTGAGGATTTTAGGGAAAACAAAAACCAAGCGTCAGACATCAGTCTGGTATGAGAAACTCAAGATACACATTGCATGTAACAACACTGAGGGGACGGTGCAGATTACCACTCTGGTTTTTCCCCTCAAAAGAAACCAACCATTTATTAGGAGGAGTATAGTTGTATATTAGATAATGTCTAGGGTGTGGAATATAAATAAATTCACATAGAAGGAATGGTTACATTGGTTACATTCGACAACTATTAAGTATATAAACAAGACCGATAAGGCATGTTCGCATATTGGAATTTCCATCGGAGATCTCTCAACACAGATCTGAACTCCATGCACAAGGGTCAGAAAGTACCTCCGAGCGTCGTATATCTCTAGATAAAATATACCATAAGGTAAACACAACTGGCCCATGAACGAAAACACTGGTGTGCACCACGTGGAACCAAATATACCCAACTCCCGCGCGCAACTTCGAGGAGCTCCCGCACGATTCGATAATAAGCATACACTAGATATGGAGTCAATATATCCTGCCATAGGTTAGCAAAACCTCAGATTGTGCTCCTACTCTGTTTTTAGCCATATCCGATGTTGTGATTTCGTTCGGCATCTTTCACACGAGTCTTCATCACTCGAACAGAACAAGAATTCCCAGTTGGAATCCCACAGCTCAATAGATCTTGGAATCACACATAGACTACTTTACAGATCTCGGAATCATACATGGCTTCCAATACATCAACAGATCTTGGAATCACACATAGATTCTTTCATAGATCTTAAAATCACTATATGTGTTCGAGCATCTCAACAGATCTCGAATCGCCATATGGCCTCCAATTCACAACCGCTTCCAAAACATAGAACCCATATACTAGTTTTGAAGTGGTTTTCGATAAGTAAAACACTTACCAATCCCGGTCTCCTCAAAACCAGTCGCTAAATTTAAGGCCAAGTTCTATAGTCAATTAATTGACTACATTTCACACAATATACGATTGTATATGGAAAACAACCCTGCTTAATTTCCATAACAACCGAATAAACATTCAAGGCACTATCAAGATCACGAAGCCTGATAACAGCCAAATCACTATCAAGTCACGCAACATGACAAGTAGTCGAAGCACGGTTAACTCATATAAACGGCTTCTAATCCCATTCCCAATTAATTAACATTTCATTAATAAAAACTTATTTTATTAGTAAAACTCCTTATAACTAATAAAACTTCACTTGTCAAATACAACTTCAATTATTAATCAATAACTCATACTCGATTAATATTCCTTTATTAGTAAAACTTCTTTTAACTAATAAAACTTCGTTAGCCAAATAAGACATCACTTATTAATCAATAACTCATGCTCGATCAATATTCCTTTATATACTAGCGTATATATTCAACTTATACATATAAAATGTGTATATGTATATATTCTATGAATTACCTAATTCGTTATAGTCTTACTACCCAAAAAGGGTTTTAATATACTTATCCCTCCGGTATAAGTATAATCACAATTCAATTCCAAGATTTCCTATTTAACTTCAATATTTCAAAACGTACTCATATACTTATCCCTCTGGTATAAGTATATCTACAATTCAATTTTAAGATTTCTTTTCTAACTTCAATACTTCAAAACGTATTCATATACTTATCCCTCCGGTATAAGTATAACTACAATTCATTTTCAATATTTCATTTCTAGGATTTCTGAAAGTATAACCAAAGAGGTTAAAACCATTGTTTAGTAAAGAACCTCTTCTCTTTTATAAGTTAAACATCTTATTCAATATCTTTATTCTGAAAGATTCCTATACTTGTTTCTATCTTTAAAATCAATTATTAAAGATCTAAGTATATTCAAAATCATTAAACCGTATATTCCAGTTTAACTTCATTCCAAGGGTTTCAAAACAAGTGTTGCTAAAACAATGTTTACAACAAACCCAAAACAATCCTTTATAATTTATCTTTAAATGTTTGTTTAAAGATTCAATTATATTTAATTCCATGATATAATCTGAGAGGGTTGAAGACAAATGTAATTAACACATTTTCACGACAAACCCAAAACCATTTTATGCTTATAGAAATCATACTTCGTGCACTTAACTCGTTTCCTACATTATCAACTTAACTATCCCTCGGTCAAGAGTTAGGCCAGTTAAGTTAGAGCACTGGCTGCATATCACCCCTTGCCTAGACACCCCGGTCTTGACACTCACAGATAGAGAAGCCTACTCGTCGGCTTATTAGAATTAAGCACAATAATCATGATATTCAATAAACAAATAATTAGGAAGTGCACTTATATGACTATTCTATCTTCAAGCACTTTCAAACTTACTTCAATTTAACATACAAGTTAAACAACCATTTTAATATGATAAGAAATCACTAAGGATGTCATTGCAAAGTTTCATACAGAGTGTTGAAAACGCAACAATTCAAACTGCATCTATAACGACTATCGCTATAAGTGCAATTTCAAGTTCAAGTCCATAATATGTCAATCCATACTAATTCTTATGTGCTTTGTTTCAAATCCATTCCACTTGTTATACAAGTCAATTCAAATCCAATTCCAAGTCCATTCCAATCCATTAACATGGATCACATATGTCGCTTACTTTTAAAGTAAGAATCAAGTTAACATTTTTAACATAAGCTACCAACATTCAAGCAACTTTAAGCATAGTTAAAAACATGCAAAAGGGTTTATATTTTCTGTCCTAATTAGTGAGTAAACTCACCTTAATCCTTCACAAATCCGAGAACCAAGAATAAGAATTAAGATCCAAGAATAAGAACATAGATCCAAGCTAGCAACCTCCTTCCTTTCCTTGTTTTCCCTTCTTATAAAGATCACGGCCAAAGATGAAAATAGAGAAGGACTTGGAATTTTCAACTTCTAACTTTCTAGAATGTCTTGTAATGGCATAAGATGGCTACACTCAAAGTTTGAGTTGATTTGGAGTTTGTTTGAGTATAGTTTGAGAAAGTTAGTAAGGAAGAGGAAGAAGATGAAGATAAACCATTAAAAAGCTTCATTAAGCTTAGGAATTTTGTGTAAGAAATAAGGAGGCATACCCCTCCTTATATAGTAAAAGGAAGGTGAATGGGAAAAGACCAAAATGCCCTTAAAACCTTAATGGCATTAATGAGTGATGGGATGGTGTGTAAGGTGAAGTGAAAGGTGTGTAAGAGATGGTAAGTTTGCTTTTTCAAGTAAGCATTCATTTATATACATATAAGAAGCTTATATACATACACTTAGGATATTTTCTAAACTCTTGATGTGACTAATTATGCTTACATATATATGTATATTTGCATGTATGTGAATACATACACATATATCAAACAACGTTGCAACAATATGAAACAACTTCTATTCAACGATAGGATGTGAATTTGGAAGTTGAATCTCGATCATACTATTAGTTATTTATCAAATGATTTATTTAAGTAAACAAAACTTGGAAATAAATTCATTAACTTATTTAAATAATTAAAACAAGCATATTCAAATTATAAAACATTCATTTGAATATTTAAATACCCAACATACAAAAACTTTCCTTAAATGCTCATTTTTTAAAATGATGACATCATCAAAATAGTTAACCATAAATATGAAAAATACTTTTATTAGCTAACTACTTCCCTAATGATTAATTATACATTCACTAAAATTTTCAACAACTTTTACTGAGAAAATATCCATTTATTGATAAAACGATTTTCGGTCATTTTATCAATATTTTACCAAAAATATATTTTTGAAAGCATTTTTCCAAAATGAGTCTAGAATTTTAAATTACTAATTAAATGGTGTTTAACAAGGTTATAAAATCATATTTATAACACTTAACAATATTACAAATTGTTATGTTTTTCAAAGATCAAGTGTTCGAATTTTCCGGGTCTTTACATTCTCCCCCACTTAAAATATTTCGTCCCCGAAATTGCAACACGAGAAACCAAAGAAACAATCAAACATCGGTACCTAATAGTATCATACTACCAGCAAACAAAACTCATGGCTTGATCAAGTTCAAACCCCCTCATCGCATAAGGATGATAAACAACCTACTAAGTGCGCCTTACGCTCAATAGCCTTAGGGATTACTCAGTCGATAATTCACAATACCTTATAACAAATCAAATAGTCGTTTCCGATCACAAGACTAAATCCCATACGATGTTAATAAACCATCCGTACACATTGTTTGATCATATCACTTTCCCGATCACAAGACTTCGTTTCCGAACTAGTATACCACACTTGAAATATCTAGTGCGTACTTCGATCTAGTTTCTTGACCAGAAACTTCCATCTTCCTTACATAGCCATACACTATGATAGAAAACTTCAGGATCATATCAAAAATCCATATCAAGTATTTCACTATCAAAGTCTAGTGAAGAACCCTTGTTCGGACCGGTGTAAATCACCTTCAAAATCTTGTACTCGAATCTGTACCAAGATCAACTATGCGAATAAAACGATCTACGTACAACTCACGTATTTTATCCTATTGGTTTCTTAACCACCAATATCCTTTATTAATTCTTCTATATGTATAGTATGCCATTTTATTTTAATATCCTTCCTCTTTTTTCGACATTCAATTATCACTAAGTATTTCTTTATTAATACTAAAACCACTTATGAATCATCTCATAAAACTTTACTTCAAGTTATTAAACACTGTATAACTTAAGTTTGTACACATATAATACTCTAATGCATTCTATGAGTATATCCAAACATCAAAATTGTTGAGTATGTTAATCAAATTTTGAACTTGTTCCAACTTGCTATCTTAATAATTCAAGTGTTATATAAACTCAATCTATATTTTCACAAACACTTAACTTCAAGTTCCATAATAATTCAAAAGTTTTCTACTACCCAAAATCGTTGAAAATCCCGTTTCATTTTAACAAATGAAACCGACCAAACTACAAATCATGGCATTATTCACATTTATACAATCTTAATGCATAGACTATATGGTTCCGTAAAATGACTTAATCGAGTTTCAATAATTTATATAAAGCACTTCTTTATCTAACTTATTTCACAAATACTTATCATTATTCGGATTATAATAGACGGATCATGTTAAAATTAAATTTAACCTAACATCATCATTAAACGCCTTATGGTCAAACTATGAAACTTAATTCACAAGGTGTTCATATCCAATGTTCTCACTTATTCCCATCTACCCAACCCATGTTTTTAAAAGGTAAACTAGTTATAAGTCAACAAGCAATAGTACATGCTCATAAACTGATCAAGCATAACTAATAATAGTTGAATATTATCATTCCTAACAACCAAACACATCATAAATAACTATATCAATTTATTAAAGTTTATATTTTGTACAAAAATATAAGCCTAGGTAAAATTATTTCATTTACCAATTTTAAACCAATATTGTGTCGATTTGCCTTGTTTAAGTATTTAAAAATCCCTATCGATACCATGGCGTCCCACATATCGACCAGAATTCATAAACTACTCAACAGATTAACTAACACAACATAAAATATATTTATAGCACTAACAAATACGCGCTCTCTTATATATAATACACTCAACTCATGTTAGGGCATTCCATTACCCTATCTCTTGATGAGTCATACCCAACCTAAGCCAAGGTGTTCGCTCAACCTTGTGCTCTGATACCAACTGTAACGACCCGACTTTTCGACCCTCGAATGTCGACACTAATACATCCACAGTATTCATGTGCCGAGCACCCAAGTGCCGGAAAGACGAAAAGTTAGGGTGAAATAAAAGAAAAAGGAAATAGGCTAAGGAAGAAGAGGACACAATACCAGAATCTCACAACGGAACGGTAACATATAATATAAAGAATGATCTTTACAAAATAAAACTGTATGATTACAAATATCAGAGAATAATAACCTATCATCAACTTGAACAGTTATAACAACCTGTCCTCATAATTGTTGATGTACAACATAGAATGCAGCGGATATAAAAAGTACGGTAAGATGAACTCCAACTCTCTTCCAGAAGCTCCAAAGTAAAACCTGCCATACTCAACCTACTCGAAGGAGTACGTGAGGATTTTAGGGAAAACAAAAACCAAGCGTCAGACATCAGTCTGGTATGAGAAACTCAAGATACACATTGCATGTAACAACACTGAGGGGACCGTGCAAATTACCACTCCGGTTTTTCCCCTCAAAAGAAACCAACCATTTATTAGGAGGAGTATAGTTGTATATTAGATAATGTCTAGGGTGTGGAATATAAATAAATTCACATAGAAGGAATGGTTACATTGGTTACATTCGACAACTATTAAGTATACAAACAAGACCGATACGACATGTTCGCATATTGGATTTTCCATCGGAGATCTCTCAACACAGATCCGAACTCCATGCACAAGGGTCAGAAAGTACCTCCGAGCGTCGTATATCTCTAGATAAAATATACCATAAGGTAAACACAACTGGCCCACGCACGAAAACACCGGTGTGCACCACGTCGAACCAAATATACCCAACTCCCGCGTGCAACTTCGAGGAGCTCTCGCACGATTCGATAATAAGCATACACTAGATATGGAGTCAATATATCCTGCCATAGGTTAGCAAAACCTCAGATTGTGCTCCCACTCTGTTTTTAACCATATCCGATGTTGAGGTCTCATTCGGCATCTTTCACACGAGTCTTCATCACTCGAACAGAACAAGAATTCCCAGTTGGAATCCCACAGCTCAATAGATCTTGGAATCACACATAGACTACTTCACAGATCTCGGAATCATACATGGCTTCCAATACATCAACAGATCTTGGAATCACACATAGATTCTTTCATAGATCTTAGAATCACTATATGTGTTCGAGCATCTCAACAGATCTCGAATCGCCATATGGCCTTCACTTCACAACCGCTTCCAAAACACAGAACCCGTATACTAGTTTTGAAGTGGTTTTCGATAAGTAAAACACTTACCAATCCCGGTCTCCTCAAAACCAGTTGCTAAATTTAAGGCCAAGTTCTATAGTCAACTAACTGACTACATTTCACAAAATATACGATTGTATATGGAAAACAACCCTGCTTAATTTCCATAACAACCGAATAAACATTCAAGGCACTATCAAGATCACGAAGCCTGATAACAGCCAAATCACTATCAAGTCACACAACATGACAATTAGTCGAAGCACGGTTAACTCATATAAACGGCTTCTAATCCCATTCCCATTTAATTAACATTTCATTAATTAAAACTTATTTTATTAGTAAAACTCCTTTTAACTAATAAAACTTCACTTGTCAAATACAACTTCAATTATTAATCAAATAACTCATACTCGATTAACATTCCTTTATTAGTAAAACTTCTTTTAACTAATAAAACTTCGTTTGTCAAATAAGACATCACTTATTAATCAATAACTCATGCTCGATCAATATTCCTTTATATACTAGCGTATATATTCAAGTGAAAATTAGGCTCACATCCTTAAAACTAAACTTAATTAGGCTCACATCCTTCCATGTAGAATTATATAAGTATCATCCTTATTTTTGAACTAGCGCCATATTTTTTACTGATTTGCCCAAAACAAATATCACGGCCTATTTTTACGCATGATATCCGATTTTTGTTTTTGCATTAAATCCATTAATCGTATTACTCATTCAATCTTTTCAGAAACATATTTTTTACATCATGGCGGCGACTTCTTCCTGTATTTGTTAACTTCGAATTTTATCTTCCAATATTTGGCCGTTTTGATCCACAAATTAATTTTCAACCAGCGGTGTTGCAGAGATATAATTTGAACAACGAATAATTTAGTAAATGGATCTGGCATCCTCAAGGTAATTTCTAGTGTTTTATTTTTTGTAAAAAGTATGTTCAGAAATAAAAAATTATCAATTTTTCTGAAAATTATGTTTCTTTATTATTTTTACTTATTTCAATTATTTATGTTTATAGACGTATAGTTTAAAATGTTTATAAAGTTTAGTAATTTGTGAAGTTTCACTGTACAAGCTGATATTCATTAAGTTGTCCACATTTTTTCAAGATATTATGTTAAAATGTATAAAAGTATGCATAATTTTTGAATTTTAGCATATTCAAATGCAAAAAACGTTGTAACAAGTCTGTATGGATCTATTCTGAATAGTTTCGTATAATTATGCATATTTTACGCAATATATGCACTCTGGTATGCAGATTTTTTGAACTTATGTTAAATTGTTCGGCTAATGATTAATTGCTTACATATATGAATATGATTGTAATATTGACATATTATAATCGTTGGCGATATATTTTTTATAAATTGAAGTTTATTTTACTAATTTTTGCATATAAATATGCGGATATTAATATTATTTGCAAAGATGTATGCAACTTTTTATAAAAATATGATTATGTCTCTGTAATTTTATTTGATTTATGCAGATCAGTCTTATTAATTTTTGCTCTTTTAATTTTCACACGGTGGTCCTGTAAATATTGGTGTTCTTGTGTTGTTGAAGTTTGGGGATGATAGTTTTTCTATTCGTCTTTATTTCGATAGTTCTGTTGATATTGTTAGAGAGGCTGTTTGTGGCAAATGGATGGAGTTAACTCCGTTGTCTTTTGAATTATTTCACTACAGAGACGGCTTTCGAAGGAATATTCAAAGTAATTCCGATCTAAAATCCATTCTTTTGTTGGCTGCGCATAATCGTGAGGATTATTTGGTTTTTTTTGTTGATGTCAATCTTAATAGTTCTTTTGTCGCTGATGGTAGCGAATCTTCTTTTGGTAGCGACTCCACTTATGCTAGTAATAGTGATTCCAACAACCAATTCAAGCAATTGTTAAGAAGTGATTTGAATCATTCTGTTTTCTCTGGTATTGGTCAACAATTTAAAGGAGGTGTTACTGAATTTAGACTTTATTTGATGATGTATAGTATGAAAACTGGTTATAAGCTTAATTTGATGAAGAACGATAAAGAAAGAGTTACAACTGTATGTTCGAAAAATAATTGTAGTTTTCGGATTCATGCTTCTCTTAAGTTTAATCTGTCGGGATATTTTGTTATAAAGAGATTTCAACCAGAACATACATGTGGTGCTGGAATTCACGACATAAACAATCCTGTTATATCCAGTAAATTGATTAAGTTATTGGTTTGTGATCATATTCAAGCCAATCCGTTAATGAAGACGAAGGACATTACTAACTTGTTCCAAACCGAATATAATGTTATTTTGAAGTATTACTATGCATATAGTGGGAAGAGGTTGGCATTGAAAGATTTACATGGAAGCGACGTAATGTCGTATCATCATTTGCAGTCATTTTGTGATGCAGTTCTTACTACCAATCCTGGAAGTAAAGTTGTTTTGGAGTGCAATAATTCAACGTGGCAATTTGAGAGGGTTTTTATTGGCTTTGAAGCTTGTGCATATGGATTTCAATACTGTCGTCCATTAATTTTTGTTGACGCTACTTTTATGAAGGGAAGAGCTCAAGGGTGTTTAATGGCTGCTACCGGTAAAAACGGAAACGAAGGTATGGTTTATTATCGTATTTTTTTTTCCACAACAACTATTATTAACTTGTCCTGTACTATTAACAATTTTTTAATTATTTGCATTTATGTAGTTAAATATTTTGAAATTTTGCATACATGACTGGTATTCCATTCATGGTACGCATAGCAAATATGCATTATATGGTGAAGACCTGCATGCATCAATGAAAAACTTACTAACAAATGCATACACGTGTGCACAATTTTTTAATACAATATTCATTTATTTAAGAAATCGGCACATATATATGCAAAATTTCTACATATATGCATATTTCAATGAAGATTGCTTACACTTAAATTTTCACATACCTGTGAAGCTACATGTATTTCAGGATGTAAATATTATTAATATGTCCTGTACTATTGTTAACAATTCTTTACAAATTTGCGCTTATGTACTTTAAAGTTTTGAAATATTGCATACATGACTGGTATTACATTCATGCTATTCATAGTAAATATTCATTGTACTGTGAAGACCTGCATGCATCAATGAAAAAATTATTAACAAATGCATACATTTATGCACATTATGTTTATACAATATTCAATTATTCAGGAAACCTTCACATATATATGCAAAATTTCTACATATATGCATATTTTAATGATGCTTTCTGAAACATATATTTTCACATTACTGTATGTCATTTTTTTTTAAGGTTTTTTCCCTATAGCAACTACAATTGTTTCTGGAGAAGATGAAGATAATTGGATATGGTTTTGTGAACAACTCAAAGACTTTCTTAAAGAGGATTATAGAAGCTATGTTTTCATTTCAGATCGTCATCCTGGAATTCTAGTTGCTATTCCAAAGGTGTTTCCAAATTCCATTCATGGATCGTGCTTATATCATTTGACCAATAACCTAAAGGTTGCTTTGAAATCTCAATTTTCGAAAACTAATAAGCGGATTTTGTTGGATACATTTGCAAGAATTGCCTATGCATATAATTTGACCGATCTTAATGCTGCACTGAAGAATTTTAGAGATATTGGTGGATTGACTGTGAGAATTTTTTTGAATGGTATTCCTTTTGAGAAGTTTACAAACGTTTTTTTCCCTGCTTGTCGATATGGTGAAATGTCATCAAATTGTTCAGAAAGCTTTAACAAGTGGATTTTGGAGGAAAGACATTTACCAATCACTGCTTGCTTGGATAAAATTAGGTTGAAACTAATGAAACTAATGTCTGATCGTCGTGAAGTTGCTTCGACATGGAATAGCGTTTTGTGTCCAGTTAATGAAACTCGATTAAGGAATCCACACTTAGAAGGAGCTTCTTGGTTCGTTATCAAATCTAGTGAACATAAATTTGAAGTTCATTCTCCAGTTCATCAATTTGTTGATTTATATAATCGAGTATGTTCGTGTAACATGTGGCAAGTAAGTGGTTTTCCTTGCGCTCACACCGTTAGATGTATCTTAAGTTGTGAAAACTTGAATGTATACGACTACATTGATGCTTACTTTAAAGTTGGTCATTTTCAACTGTCATATTCTTATCCAATAAATCCTATCATCAATTATATGGGTGAAGACGTGGCTGTTGAAGATGCAATAATAGCTCCGCCAAAAGGTAGACGCATGCCTGGTCGTCCATCCTCGTCAAAAAGATTGAAATCTGCAGGTGAATTTACAAAGACTACTCGGTGTGGATTGTGCAAGAAATTGGGTCATAACAAACGAACTTGTTCTTCAGTCCAGAAATAGTTGTGCTTTTTTTTTTATAAATATTTTATATTAAAGCTGTTTACAAATTATATTGTACAGACTCCAAACTTGCAATCTCAGTTTTATTTTATATTCGGTACTTTACTGTTTTATTTGTATTTCTAACACTTTCTGCTTTCCCCTTAGTTCTGTTAACCCAGATATTCTGCATACTTTTACAAATGTATGCAATATTCATTCTTACTTGCATAAATGTCTGCTATTAAACTAAACTTTAATTCTACAGTTCTACTTGTTTGTCAAGCTCAGTACATTTCTTTTAAAACATTACTCCGTACTTTCAAATATACAATTACTTATGAAAATGACAACTGCTCACAAGTATTCTTCAACACTGCAGATATGTATGCAACTATATGTAATTTTTGAATGAAATTAGACAAATTAATGGTACACTTATACTGTGATTAAAATTTGACTCATTTATCGTTTTTAATAATCCTATTTATAACAAATAATCATGCACAATGTTCATACAACCGACATACGTTGTAATGTATCACAAAATCAAATTCGTATACTCATTCTTCATTACACTAACAAAATATTTCATACACAATTTCATTATACTCGTAGTTTTTATTGTTGTGTATAAATATGCAACAGTCTTTATAATTTGTGTGAATTTATGCATAAATTATCTTTTACTCAGACGTACTAAATGTAAATAATTAATCATTTATTATTTATAATTTTTAAATTTACTGTTAAACTACTTCGTTTGTAATTTCTTAATTTCTTCAAAAATTTATACAAACTAGTATCATTCTACGCATTCATTTTATTTACAAACAAATCCACATCATTCATAATGGTTATATAAATCTTTACATTTACACACCAATTATATTGAGAAGTTTGCATATAATTATGCATATAATTATAATAAACTACACACATGTACGAATCATTTCATACCATCATGCAAAACATCAAAAAATTAATTCATACCTAAAAATGACATTTCATTTCAGTTTGCACAGCACTTAACCATGTTCTCGTAGTCTAAACAAAAAAGGTATTAAACTTTTTTACACATTACGAAAACACCTCCAAAATTACAAACAATTCCACCACCTACTTTACACCCTTTACACATCCTTGTTTCCATCTGACAAAAGGAAGTTTTGTGTCAGATTATTCAACACATTCCAGCTGTAAGGATTGCAGTTGAGAAGTTTTAAACCAAACTCAGCTCTTTGATCATTAACAGCCCCAGGACTCCACATTTCATCATTTTCATCCATCTCTTTATTCTCAGTTCTTTGCTTCATATAGTTCATTACAAGCATACCACAGTTGACTCTGCAAAATTAATATACTACCAACAATTAATAGGGTGTAAACATATAATTTGATTTGATACAGTATACAAAATATGCATACAACCATGCTATAATTACAAAAAAATGCATATACGTACGGACAAATTCAACAATAGATTTCTTACGTATGTCCTTGTTGTGGGCATTGAGAAAATTCTATTTGATTAGGTGTCCGATAATCTTTTTTCAAGAGCTTCTTCAACAAAGCATTGACGTAATTTCTCTGTTACATAAAAAAAAAAATCTATCAGTAATGTTACATAAACACACACAAAATTTAAAAATACCAAATTGAGATACTATTTTTCTTGCTGCTTTTTGGTGATTCCCAACGCCACGTCGCGGTATGTTCGGATCATAATGGATCCATCTTCTTTCAGCCTTTATAAACTCTAATAAAGAAAAATGACTTTCACAGTGAATTGGAAAGAAAATCTTTGTGCAAAATTCATAGCCATCTGTCACTCTTTTATCCAAGACTTTTTGTAACTGCTCCTTAAAATCCTTTAGAAACAGTCCCTGAATATTAACAGTTTCATTGTTAAAAAATTTTACAAATTAATTACATATTCATATATTATTTATATTACCGAAGCAAGAGTTTTGATCATCATAACTTCTGGATAATCTTTTCGCAACTCCACACCAAACCAGTCGATTATCTACTCAAAGTAGATAATTTTTTATTTGTTACAAATACATAACTGTTTGCATATATTAATAGAAAACTTGTCAACAAATAACTAGTAAATTTAAATATTACCTCTCCATCGACGAAATTCCCAACTATCAAATCAGCCCAAGCAGTTCCAGTCACGCATACGGCTTCATCACCATTAAGATATACCGTTTTGCTGTACATGTTTGAAATTAATTCAAAAAATATGTAACATATGATCGAATATAACTCAAGCATCTACGTTTCCTAATTGCACATATATCTGCAATTTTTCATAAAAATTACATACATACATGCAATTAGAACAATTAATTGCATAATATTAAAACATAACAAAAAATTTGCATATTAGTGTGCAAGATTGTTAAACATTTACAGAAATTTATGCAGACAATCTAAAATTATTTTATTAATATTGATGTTCGATTTATATTTTGTTCACAAAGATGCAAAAAATATGAATATTTGCATACATTTACTACATAAAACGCTGGAAACATGCACAACATTCATATTTTTCAACACTCTACCTCGCATTTATTTACGCCAACTAAAGTCAGTGCAACAAATAAAGAAACCTTAAACATAATTTTTACCTTAGTCCAGTCAGTGCAACAAAGTCTTCCATTTGTTTTATCTGTCTTTCCTCCAACTTCCGCACGTTTTCATATCTTCTAATTTTCAAATTAGTGCCTGTCCGAGTTTCTTTGGACTTATCGTTATTTTCAAATTCATCAACATCCACTACTGCAGACTGTCTCGTAATTTTTTTCCCTGCAAATACAATTTAATATTTTACGTAATCCAATAATACCGACATACAAACGAACTCATCCGAACATTATCTAATTCTAAATACTAATATACCTTTCACTTTTGCCACCTTTTCTTTTTCTTGTTCTTTTTCCTCTTCTGCATCAATCTCCATATCTTCTACTTCATCATAATTTTCTTCATCTCCATTACTTTCGTCATTTACAACATCATCATCAGCACTATTACGTAGAATCTTTTCATTGTCTACGCCCTTCTCTTTTTCTTCCATCATTTCGTTGTTTGTTACATTCCCTTCTACTATGTGATTACCTACATCACCGACATCACCGCTTCTCTGCGCCTCCATAACTATTCGCGTTTAATCTGATTCAGTAATTATTTGTAAAATATGCACACATCTATGCGTTAACTAATATTATATGCAGACACAGTACGCATTTTTTACTGTGTACCTTACAAAACTGTCTGCAAAAATTACTACTATAGACACATTAAAATGCATTTAATACTCAAAAATAACTTCAAATACGCAGTATTTTTGGTATATACAGAGAAAATTTTCCACCATTTATTAATATTTTCACACAACTACATAACTATTACCTAATATATGCCCATAATAACGCAAAAAAAAATTATTCTTGCATTACTACAAAATATATTGTGCAAACGTTGTAATCGTAATAAGAAAATTTTCATTCCTTTACTGCTCCCATCATTTTTTTCCTCGATCAGGTTTTCCTTTTCTGCTTTATTCTCTTCTTTATCTCTGTTTTCTACTGCATGATCTTTATTTTTGTACATTTCTTCATTCATATCATCCCTTTCATTCTCATCAGCGCTATCAACTTCACCAACTTCTGCACTCTTATCATTTTGATCATCATCTTTTCCATCCTCAACTGATTCGTCTTCCTCCTCTTCGGTTTCACTATCAGCACTTTCCCCCTCAACATTCATTTCCTCTTGGTTTTGATTTTCATCATCACTATTTTCAACACTTTCACTATCCCCATTCATATCATCTTCATCAACAATTGTAGTATTATTTTTCTCGATGCTTTCTTCTGAGGATATTTCTGTCTCCAGCTCATGAATTCTTTGTTTTAGACTAAAAATTTCTGCTTTCAGATTTTTCTTCTGATGATATTTCTGTCTCGAGCTCCTGAATCCTTAGTTTCTGACTTAAATTTTCTGCTTTCAGCTTTCTATTTTCCACTTTTAAATTTTCAATTATTTCCTTGTAATATTTTTCACTTTTGCTAAACATTTTTGCATACTCTTCGTTTTTCTCAACAGATTGCTTTAAATTTTCCATCTCCTTTTGATGCACCACCTAATAAATGAAACACAATACATTCTCATTTACTACAGAAATATTAAATATTAAGTTTAAACAATCAATATATGTATTATGCAAACATACCTGTACAATTTAAGTTTTCATAATATATGCATATATGTGCGCAATTTTTATATATACTAGCATAGATTTACGTAAAAAAATTTAACTTTTAAGGTCACAATACATGTTAACTATTACACTGCTAATTATTCCTTGAACTGCCGTTTACTCATTCCAATATAATACTCAGTTGATCAAAAACAGTCATCATATTTTGAAATAATTATTTTATCAACAAAAATAAATATTATTTTAATGCATTCTTACTGTGCTATATGTGATATCTAAAACCCTATGCGGCTTCAGCAAACTAATATCCCATTTTCCAGCCAACGGGTAACTGTCTTTGTACACTTTCTTAGCTGTCCTCAAAATAAAGGTTTTGTCACAGAACCACCACTGCAAAATCAATTAAACAGTTACTACATTATTTACCAATAAAATAAAGTAAAAAATAACAAATAAAATTAAAAATATTACCAACAATAAAGTAACACGTGCATTAATTTTGTGTGATGTGTTCCAATATTTTTGAACTTGGCTGAATAAATGGTTATGAATCGTTTTTGGCCAAGATATCGCTGCTAACTTGTCGGTACACACACAGTACGGTACAAGAATCCAAGGTAGGCTGCAATTCGGGTTGGATACCAAAAACGTAGCTGCTAAGTACAAAAGAATAAATTTTACTGTGTCAATCTGCGCTTCTTGTGATTTTTCCTTGATTGTAGAAAACAGCTGTCTCTTTATGTTCTTCTTGTTTACAAATTTTTCTTCTCTGAAATGTCTATCAACAAATGATTTATATTCTTCATTATTTTTGTCTTCCTTTTTTATGTGATATTTTGTTGTGATCATCTCTTCATCTATTGGTGCAGCAAGCAAGTGTTCAATATCTTCTACTGTAAAATTGAGAACCAAATTTCCAAACTCAAAATAATTCAGATTTTTCTGGTAGCTTCTAATAATGATATCCAACGTTGTTGAATTTTTATTCGTTTCTGACACCGAAATAATCCCGTCAAAAATCATTTTAATAAATTTTCCAAGCGGCATCATATCCAGCAACATTTTATGCGCAACAGTAAACAAATCTTCGCGCTTTAACTCTTCAAATAATTCAATAAATGATTTCAAATTGTTTCTGTATACTTCATCCTTCTTTTGAATTTTTGGTTCATCTTCTATTTTCTTCTTCTTCTGTATATGCAAATTCTCTGTAGGTTTACCGGTTGTCACTATAGCTTTCTCCATATTTTCGCCCACCTGAATATCTTCTTCCACATTTGGCCTCTGCAGCAAAAACCATACATAATTTTACAAAATCAATGATTACAAATAACTGATTAACAAACTATTATAGGATATAAAAACATTTGTAAGACACAAATGTTACTAAATACATGTACTCATTCAACTAACATGCTCAAATTGTACATTATTATGCAAAATATCTTTTTATTTGCACGCAAACATGTAAATAATTGGTTATTTTTGCATATTTACATTCAAAAAATTCAAATTAAACATAAATATTCAATTAACATTCTTGTAACCAATGCAATACATAATAAAAAATTTCCAATCAAATTAAGTAAATTAGTAGTAAAATAAATTATGCATTATACAAAAAAATTCAGTTCAAAAAACATCCAAAATCATGTCATAAAGAAGAAAACAGCAAAAAAACATAAAAAACTGAAGTTAAATGCATAATATTATGCACCTTTTTGAGTTCATTGCATGCATATGTGCAATTATTACAGTTCTTACAGCGCCTAGATTTAACCGCATATTTTCGCTTCATTTTTATTTGCATCCAAATGTGCAAATATCTCAGAAAACATGCACACATGTGTGCAACATTTTATAGGATAACACGTTAGCTAAAAGTAGGTACCTAATTTATGAAAAAAAAAAAATTTAAAATTAAAACCCGCCCCCTATTTTCTGAGTTCCGCCTTTTTTTATAAAAAATAAATGTGCGGTACTTCTTAAAAAAAAAAATTCTACAATCTGGAAATAATTTCAGGATTCCACGTAAATAAAAAAAAAAAATAGTTGCATACGTTTATGCAATTATTACTGATAATTGCATATATATATGCAACTTTTCAAAAAGCTGTGTTCGGTTTGGAAATCTAAAAATAAACCTGCACAAATGTGTGCATGTATTTTTATATATTTGCACACATGTAAGCATGTATTTGCATGAATAAAAATCAACAAAGACGAATATAGTAAAAAATTTACATAACTGATCAAATTTTTTTCACATGCAATTATTCTTATTTTTTACACAGCCTGCTGCATATAAATGTGTACAGATGCAATTTAGTTGCATTTAGCATTTCAAAATATATGTATCTAATGTTGCATAATCATCATTAAAAATCAACAAATGTTACTAAATACATGTACTCAATCAACTAACATGCTCAAATTGTACATTATTATGCAAAATATCTTTTTATTTGCACGCAAACATGTAGATAATTGGTTATTTTTGCATATTTACATTCAAAAATTTCAAAATAAACACAAATATTCAATTAACATTCTTGTAACTAATGCAATTCATGATAAAACTTTTCCAATCAAATTAAGTTCAATCAAATTAAGTAAATTAGTAGTAAAATAAATTATGCATTATACAAAAAAATTCAGTTAAAAAAACATCCAAAATCATGTCAGAAAGAAGAAAACAGCAAAAAAATAGAAAAAACTGAAGTTAAATGCATAATATTATGCACCTTTTTGAGTTCATTGCATGCATATGTGCAATTATTACAGTTCTTACAGCGCCTAGATTTAACTGCATATTTTCACTTCATTTTTATTTGCATCCAAATGTGCAAATATCTCAGAAAACATACATACATGTGTGCAACATTTTTATAGGATAACACGTTAGCTAAAAGTAGGGACCTAATTTATAAAAAATAAAATTAAAACCCGCCCCCTATTTTCTAAGTTCCGCCTTTTTTTATAAAAAAAAATGTGCGGTACTTCTTTAAAAAAAAAAAAAATTCTACAATCTGGAAATAATTTCAGGATTCCACGTAAATCAAAAAAAAAAATTTGCATACATTTATGCAATTATTACTGATAATTGCATATATATATGCAACTTTTCAAAAAACTGTGTTCGGTTTGGAAATCTGAAAATAAACCTGCACAAATGTGTGCATGTATTTTTATATATTTGCACACATGTAAGCATGTATTTGCATGAATAAAAATCAACAAAGATGAATGTAGTAAAAAATTTACATAACTGATCAAATTTTTTTCACATGCAATTATTCTTATTTTTTACACAGCCTGCTGCATATAAATGTGTACAGACGCAATTTAGTTGCATTTAACATTTCAAAACATATGTATCTAATGTTGCATAATCATCATTAAAAAATTAATAACACGATTCCATTATTAATTCACAGGCTCGACATCTAATTGATATGTGCACAATTCTTTTCAACTATTATTTTAATTTGCACAAAATTGTGCAACTATTATTTACACATACAAAGAAATCATACAAACATGCAAACATTGAATCCATCATACTTTCTTTTAGTACTCCTACTTATATCAAACAATCAACTAATATTTAATTTTAAAATCTCAGAATCTAGCAAAATTAATCAAAAAAAAAACCATAACTCAACAAGATAATACCAACTGTACCTTCGTCCTCGCCATTCAACTTAATTTGATGCCGACGATACACGTTTTTTCGTCCAATAAGAGTAATATCCTACTTCGAACGGCGAATATTGGCTCCTGATTACAAATATCGACTGCCTAATTGAAATTTTTGAAGATTTCTCAAATTAGGGTTTTGAGAGGATTTTACGGACCGATATTACGGAATAAAAGGAAATGAAATATTTAATGACTAGTGCGACACTTTAAACGTACTAAAGGGTATTTGCGTAATATTTTCCGTTACTTTTCAAAAATATGGACTTGTTTTATATTTTTTTTATCGTCGGTTTTTTTCCTATTTTCAAACTTTATAGGGACCTGTAAAAAACGCACCCTATATTCAACTTATACATATAAAATGTGTATATGTATATATTCAACGAATTATCTAATCCGTTATAGTCTTACTACCCAAAAAGGGTTTTAATATACTTATCCCTCCGGTATAAGTATAATCACAATTCAATTCCAAGATTTCCTATTCAACTTCAATGTTTCAAAACGTACTCATATACTTATCCCTCCGGTATAAGTATATCTACAATTCAATTTTAAGATTTCTTTTCTAACTTCAATACTTCAAAACGTATTCATATACTTATCCCTCCGGTATAAGTATAACTACAATTCATTTTCAATATTTCATTTCTAGGATTTCTTAAAGTATAACTAAAGAGGTTAAAACCATTGTTTAATAAAGAACCTCTTCTCTTTTATAAGTTAAACATCTTATTCAATATCTTTATTCTGAAAGATTCCTATACTTGTTTCTATCTTTAAAATCAATTATTAAAGATCTAAGTATATTCAAAATCATTAAACCGTATAATCCAGTTTAACCACATTCCAAGGGTTTCAAAACAAGTGTTGCTAAAACAATGTTTACAACAAACCCAAAACAATCCTTTATAATTTATCTTTAAATGTTTGTTTAAAGATTCAATTATATTTACTTCCATGATATAATCTGAGAGGGTTAAAGACAAATGTAATTAACACATTGTCACGACAAACCCAAAACCATTTTATGCTTATAGAAATCATACTTCGTGCACTTAACTCGTTTCCGACATTATCAACTTAACTATCCCTCGGTCAAGAGTGAGGCCAGGTAAGTTAGAGCACTGGTTGCATATCACCCCTTGCCTAGACACCCCATTCTTGACACTCACAGATAGATAAGCCTACTCGTCGGCTTATTAGAATTAAGCACAGTAATCATGATATTCAATAAACAAATAATCAGGAAGTGCACTTATATGACTATTCTATCTTCAAGCACTTTCAAACTTACTTCAATTTAACATACAAGTTAAACAACCATTTTAATATGATAAGAAATCACTAAGGATGTCATTGCAAAGTTTCATACAGAGTGTTGAAAACGCAACAATTCAAACTGCATCTATAGCGACTATCGCAATAAGTGCTGTTTCAAGTTCAAGTCCATAATATGTCAATCCATACTAATTCTTATGTGCTTTGTTTCAAATCCATTCCACTTGTTATGCAAGTCAATTCAAATCCAATTCCAAGTCCATTCCAATCCATTAACATGGATCACATATGTCGCTTACTTTAAAAGTAAGAATCAAGTTAACATTTTTAACATAAGTTACCAACATTCAAGCAACTTTAAGCATAGTTAAAAACATGCAAAAGGGTTTATATTTTCTGTCCTAATTAGTGAGTAAACTCACCTTAATCCTTCGCAAATCCGAGAACCAAGAATAAGAATTAAGATCTAAGAATAAGAACAAAGATCCAAGCTAGCAACCTCCTTCCTTTCCTTGCTTTCCCTTCTTATAAACATCACGGCCAAAGATGAAAATAGAAAAGGACTTGGAATTTTCAACTTCTAACTTTCTAGAAGGTCTTGTAATGGCATAAGACGGCTACACTCAAAGTTTGAGTTGATTTGGAGTTGGTTTGAGTATAGTTTGAGAAAGTTAGTAAGGAAGAGGAAGAAGATGAAGATAAACCATTAAAAAGCTTCATTAAGCTTAGGAATTTTGTGTAAGAAATAAGGAGGCATACCCCTCCTTATATAGGAAAAGGAAGGTGAATGGGAAAAGACCAAAATGCCCTTAAAACCCTAATGGCATTAATGAGTGATGGGATGGTGTGTAAGGTGAAGTGAAAGGTGTGTAAGGTGAAGTGAAAGGTGTGTAAGAGATGGTAAGTTTGCTTTTTCAAGTAAGCATTCATTTGTATACATATAAGAAGCTTATATACATACACTTAGGATATTTTCTAAACTCTTGATGTGACTAATTATGCTTACATATATATGTGTATATGCATGTATGTGAATACATACACATATGTCAAACAACGTTGCAACGATATGAAACAACTTCTATTCAACGATAGGATGTGATTCTGAAAGTTGAATCTCGATCGTACTATTAGTTATTTATCAAATGATTTATTTAAGTAAACAAAACTTGGAAATAAATTCATTAACTTATTTAAATAATTAAAACAAGCATATTCAAATTATAAAACATTTATTTGTAGATTTAAATACCCAACTTACAAAAACTTTCCTTAAATGCACATTTTTGAAAATGATGACATCATCAAAATAGTTAACCATAAATATGAAAAATACTTTTATTAGCTAACTACTTCCCTAATGATTAATTAGACATTCACTAAAATTTTCAACAACTTTTACTGAGAAAATAGCCATTTATTGATAAAACGATTTTCGGTCATTTTATCAATATTTTACCAAAAATATATTTTTGAAAGCATTTTTCCAAAACGAGTCTAGAATTATAAATTACTAATTAAATGATGTTATAACACTTAACAATATTACAAATTGTTATGTTATTCAAAGATTAAGTGTTCGAATTTTCCGGGTCTTTACACATTTGTTGTTTGGGACCCATATTAGTCAGTAACCCTTTCTGGTATCAAACTTTGACCCAACAGTAGATAGGATCCGGGCACGCTTACTGAACTGATTATAAGTGGTTCATTCTGATAATGGCGAGGGGTGTTGATGGTGTGTTCCAACTGGGTCATGTACGTGCATGGATCCCGGTCTGCCTCTGAGGATGTAAGACGCCGTGGCATCTGTAAATAGGTCTGTGCCAATTGGTTGTCACTTTAGGGAGTGATACACCCTATTGTGGAGCCGACACAGGGTATTTATGTATTAGGGAGCCGATCGCTTGGGGTAGGATTTTAGGGTACACTTAGTTCTGTCTGTTTCTGTTGGGTGGCAACACCTGTCTGCGTGGTACTGTCTGTTCGGGTGGTAAAGGCCCATTTACTAGTGTACACCTAATTCTACATTCTGTTTCCGTAGGGATTAATCTGTTTCTGTTTCTGTACCTTCTGTTCGGGTGGTAAAGGCCCATTATTAGCATTCTGTTTCTGTCTGTCTCTGTTCGGGTGGTAAAGGCCCATTATTAGCATTTTGTTTCTGTTTGTTTCTGTTCGGGTGGTAAAGGCCCATTATTAGCATTCTATTTCTGTCTGTTTCTGTTCGGGTGGTAAAGGCCCATTATTAGCATTCTGTTTCTGTCTGTTTCTGTTGGGGGTGGTAAAGGCCCATTACTAGCATTTTCTTCTGTGGAAATTATTCTGTTCCCGTTTCTGTTTCAGTAGACATTAGGGTGACACCTAATCCTGTTATACTAGTATTAGTGCAGAGAAACAAAAAGTAATATTATTCTGTTTCTTCTGTTTAACCTAGCTGCTCCTATTACTGTTATCTCTCATCCAGTTTTATTTGTATGCCATGATTATTATTATCTGTTCATATGATGAAAGTCACTGGACTTGCCATACTTTATGTCTGACCTTGCTTATTTTCGCCCCTTTTCTTCCGTTTCCCCCCAGGTTTTCCAAGGAGGGAATACTTTAGCTTGATCCAGATTTCTTCTGCTTGAAGTACTTGAAGTGCGTAAAGCATGGCTTAACTTCTTATGGCACCTTCTGTGGGGATTATGATTTTAAAGTTTTGTACTCTGATGATTTTCTGAACAAGACTGATATTTATGTACTTGAGTCTTTCTGGAAAGATGTAACCAAACTGATTTCTGTTTTCCGCTGTAATAAAGTTATAATTTCTCAAGTATTGTTTATCTGTCTTGTAAATTTCTGTCCTGTCTACTAAAACGCTCCACCAAAGTTAAGGCCTTCCCTCTATGAGTGTCCTTAACAGAGGTGGGGTGTTACACTTGGTATCAGAGTTGAAGGTTACCAGAATGGGTAAAGTTTTTGAAAACTATTTTCAAAAAGGTTTTAAAAGGAAGTATTTTCAAAAGTAAAGTTTATTTTGAAAAACGTAATCCCCAGAAAAGCCATATATCTATCTTTTCCGTTCTCCGTTTTAAATCTTTTTCTTTCATTCCAGCATGTCTGGCAATCTTAACTTTCCAGAGGGCGTGCCAATACCTGGCTGGTTCAGGAGGTACCTAGAGGCTAGGGCTAACGATGCAGGCCTAGCAGATATTCCTCCTCCAGTTGCAGCGATTCCTCCTCCTCCACCCCCTCCTCGTGCAATTGCTTTTTCAAAGATCTGTAAAGATTTTAGGGCCATGGGTGGAAAGGATTTCAAGGGAACTGAATCATTCGTAGAAGCAAGGAATTGGCTCAAAGAAACTGAGGATCTGTTCGTTATCTTCGAGGTGGACGATAGGCAGAAGGTACAATTGGCGGTGTGGTTGCTCAGGGACGAAGCTTCCTATTGGTGGGAAGTTACTAACGCCGAGAGACCGGTTGAAACATGGATGGATTTCAGAACAAGGTTTGAGATGAAATTCCTCTCGCAAGCTGAACGAAGTCTACGACTGGAAAAGTTCTTATCTCTTAAGCAAGGAAGTTTGACGGTCAAGGAATACGTCAACCAGTTCAACCAACTGGCCAGGTTCGGGCTAGATTTAGTTAACACCCAGATAAAAAGGCTCTCCGCTTTGTTAAAGGATTGAACGAGCCACTGCATAGCCTAGCCATGACCCATGTACCCATGGGAGTGACTTACGAGAAATTGGTGGATATGGCACTACTGCACGAGGAAGACAACAGCAAGAAAGAGGCAAAGAAGGAAGAACCACAAAACAAGAAAGCATGGCCTAAAAAGGAAACACAAAAGAAGGGTGAAAAGTCTGAAGATAAGAAGGAGAAAAAGTGCTTTACTTGTGGAAGCTCGACTCATCTGAATAAGGATTGCAGAAAAAGAAATGGCACTTGCTTTAACTGTGGTGAGATGAGACACTTCACTAGGGACTGTCCGAAGAAACGAGGGCAAGGGCAGAGGGCAGGACCAACTTCTGGAAGGCAGGCAAACACTCTCGAGGCTAGTGGATAGGATAGAGATAGGAAAACTTTCTGTGGGAGGTTTAATTTCTTTATCTGATTTTTGAGTTGAAACTATTTTCTAATTCTGGCATTCCGATTCTGTAATCGATACTCTGCACTTGAATACTAGTATTGTTTCTGATTCCGCTGTAGATTCAGACCCATAAGGGTTGTGACTTATCTAAGCATGGTAAGTTGGGTATCTGTTTTGAGCGTTAAGTTGACTATGACACATACATTCTGGGTTTTTATCATGCTTAGTTCCCTAAGAATCATTTAGTAATCTTCTCTGTACCCGCAATATGTAAATATCTGAATATTTCTGATAAGGTTGAGATTTCCAGTTTTGACATTGTCTAAAGAGGGTAATCCTCTGGGTATCAATCTGGTGTTGATTTCGGTCTTCGGGGTTGATACTTAGGGGAGTTTTTCTCTCAACCAAGGTTTAATGGAAACCAAGTTTTTGTTTTATCTGTACTCACTTCCATCATTCGACTATATCCTATCGATCGAATCTTCGAACTTTAGGTAGAAACCAATGGATGTAAACATGTGTTTGAGACATGTTATGTTTGATGGTTGCTAGTGGTTGCTCGTGGATGCATATACACACACTGGGCACTAGATCGGCTCGAAAACACTCTCATACTGCATAAGGATGTGTGAGCATTTTCAATTTCTGTGGATGCAAAATGATTGACTCATCACATGGATGTTGCATATGAATGAATGGTTGTCACTCATATATGAATAATATCAAATAGGAAAATTGCATACATATTGGACTCATGGCACTAACATAATTCACATTAAGGAGGTCAACTGAATCATTGGACCGCCTGATCTTTGCATTAGGTAAGGAATATATACACACAAGTTTGCATATGTTCATACAACATTAGAAGTTTTCTAAGGATAATGGATGCTTCTGGATGATGGTTGAGTAGATGGATGACTAGATGGTAGGACACATTCTTCTTAACTTGAAGATTTCGGGGACGAAATCCTTTAAGGAGGGGAGACTGTAACACCCCGTATTTTTTGTGAACGTATAAGTAACAAATAAGAGAATAATTAAATTATAAAATAAGAATCAAGGGAAACGGGTTGCGCCATTGCGTTCGTTTCGAAATTCTGCTTGGAAACGATCTGAGTTTTCGAGAAACGGAGTCCGTATGAGGGAGATATGGCCCTCCGAAGTTTCAGAGAATTTCAAAATTGAAAACAGCTCGAAAATTCGAACTCAAATTCGAATTCAAAATCCCAAAACAGGCTGGGCGGGAAAATTCCCGCCCATGGACAGCTCGACCTGGGGGTCGACCATAGTGTCGACCTCCCAGGGGCCAGGTCGACCATAGTGTCGACCTGGGGACCGACCCAGCCAGACCAGGTCGACCGTAGTGTCGACCTGGGGGTCGACCTGCTCCCGAAACCCAGTTTTTTTTAACCTGGTTCATTCTGATGTATTCGGTCTCGTTTCTGTCTAGATTCATCTGCCTAATCCTATATAAACAGCCCCCTGGCCTCATTCTCTCCACACAATTTCATTCTATCTATATTCTGTCTCTGTTCTAATTAAAAATAAAAATGGCGTCGCTACCCTGCTGGAATCAAAACTTGGACTGATGCATCTTCTTCCAACCTGATTAGAATTAAAATGCTAAATCAAATCTCAAATCAAAGTCTAGAGCTACGACAATAATTAAAGAGGAATAATTTAGCATTTCTGCATCAACAACCGTTTATTATCCTTTCTTAGAACCATGAAAGGCAAGTACAATTATTTTCCGCAATAAACTGTAATTATAATTGTGATATGATTATAAATCTGAATCTGAGGTTATGTATATTCTTATCTGTCAGATCTGTTTTTCTGTGACTATTATGTACTTCTTTCTTCTTTCTGTTCTATATCCAGGCTACTACGAGCCTGCGCCGAATCTCATAAGAGATTAACGCACAAATGCTAAACTTTGGGACAAAGAATGAACGATGGCATAATTGGACATGACTAATCTGTGACTAAAAGGACATATGTTGTAAACTAGATTTAGATCTATGCATATTCTGTGAATTTGAAAGAAGAGGAACCATTGTATGTTAACATGTGACTGAGACATTAGACATAACGCGTATTTTGAATTAAGATCTGTTATAATTCAAAGTTCTAGATTATTGGGCATATTGTTTATATAACAATTCATGACTTGAGATAAAAAGAGAATATGACTTAGGTGTGAAGATCTATATTAAGGTTTGATAACTACTAAATGTGAATAACACCTAAGTGGGAGATTTTTGAATATATGACAGCCATTGAAATCGATGGCTATATTTGGTATAATTTATATGTGAATCTTTTGTACTAGGCAAGTTTAATTAAATTTAGGACATGTGTTATATGGTAAATTATGACCATAATCTGTGCCATGTAAATTCAATGCAAACGTGGGGCATATGATCATATTGTGAATCATGACAACTATTTAGGCATGCAAACTTAGGCCAAATTTACAATTAGGCAAGATATGTCTATGAAACTTTAAGGAATGATTAAATCTGTTATATTGCCTAATCTGCTAGTTCTGTTATATTGCCTAATCTGCTAGTTCTGTTAAATTGCCTAATCCGTTATTTGCTAAAACTATTGAATTGCCTAAACTGCTGAATCTGTTATTTGCTAAATCTGTTGAATCGCTTAAACTGCTCGATCTGCTACATGTTGAATTGTCTGATCTGTTGAAACTAGATAATGGTAATCTGGGTATGGAAATCCGTAGGCTCGACCTATGATTTAGTAGAACATGGAAATTTGATTAATTTGTTATATCCTATGAAGAAGTTTAATCTGTTAAATAAACAGAATTAGTCTGATATCTGAAAAATCTGTATTGGAATGAATTGGCTATGACACGAGGTTAGACTCTGTTTGCGGTTGAAGCCTGCCCGGAACCAACCGGCTTAACCAGTGACCGCAAACTGTCAGTTTAATGTGAGAGGTCGTAGGCATAACTAAAATATGCTTAGACACGAGGTTAGGTCTGGCTTGTGGCAGAAGTCTGCCCGGAACCGCCCGACATATCCAGCGGCCACAAGCTACCGACCTAATGTGAGAGGTCTGTGCATTAATATTTAACTAATGCAAATCTGGGATAAATATGATGTCTAAAACGTGTTGGGTGGATAGGGTTAAACTAATTGGACTAATGAATTAAACAAACCCGTTTCATGAATCTATAGGCCCAATTACAAAGTTAGACAAATCTGTAATCTGTTAAATCCGTATATCTAATCCGTTAGTCTGAAAACTTGTCTGATCTATGAACTAGTTGATCTGAACTCTGTATGTCTGAACTTGTAAATAAGTTAATCTGAAAATCTGTTAGTCTGGGGACACAAGGTTAGGAGGGGAATTACTTGTGTCGTCTGTTGTTTGGGACCCATATTAGTCAGTAACCCTTTCTGGTATCAAACTTTGACCCAACAGTAGGTAGGGTCCGGGCACGCTTACTGAACTGATTATAAGTGGTTCATTCTGATAATGGCGAGGGGTGTTGATGGTGCGTTCCAACCGGGTCATGTGCGTGCATGGATCCCAGTCTGCCTCTGAGGATGCAAGACGCCGTGACATCTGTAAATAGGTCTGTGCCAATTGGTTGTCACTTTAGGGAGTGATACACCCTATTGTGGAGCCGACACATGGTATTTATGTATTAGGGAGCCGATCGCTTGGGGTAGGGTTTTAGGGTACACTTAGTTCTGTCTGTTTCTATTGGTACCGTCTGTTTCTGTTGGGTGGCAACACCTGTCTGCGTGGTACCGTCTGTTCGGGTGGTAAAGGCCCATTTACTAGTGTACACCTAATTCTACATTCTGTTTCCATAGGGATTAATCTGTTTCTGTTTCTGTACCTTTTGTTCGGGTGGTAAAGGCCCATTGTAAGCATTCTATTTCTTTCTGTCTCTGTTCGGTGGTAAAGGCCCATTATTAGCATTTTGTTTCTGTTTGTTTCTGTTCGGGTGGTAAAGGCCCATTATTAGCATTCTGTTTCTGTCTGTTTCTGTTCGAGTGGTAAAGGCCCATTATTAGCATTCTGTTTCCGTCTGTTTCTGTTGGGGTGGTAAAGGCCCATTACTAGCATTTTCTTCTGTGGAAATTATTCTGTTCTCATTTCTGTTTCAGTAGACATTAGGGTGACACCTAATCCTGTTATACTAGTATTAGTGCAGAGAAACGAAAAGTAATATTATTCTGTTTCTTCTGCTTAACCTAAGTACATCTACTGCTCCTGTTACTGTTATCTCTCATTCAGTTTTATTTGCATGCCATGATTATTATTATCTGTTCATATGCTGAAAGTCACTGGTCTTGCCAGACTTTATGTCTGACCTTGCTTGTTTTCGCCCCTTTTCTTCCGTTTCCCCCCAGGTTTTCCAAGGAGGGAATACTTTAGCTTGATCCGGATTTCTTCTGCTTGAAGTACTTGAAGTGCGTAAAGCATGGCTTAACTTCTTATGGCACCTTCTGTGGGGATTATGATTTTAAAGTTTTGTACTCTGATGATTTTCTGAACAAGACTGATATTTATGTACTTGAGTCTTTCTGGAAAGATGTAACCAAACTGATTTCTGTTTTCCGTTGTAATAAAGTTATAATTTCTCAAGTATTGTTTATCTGTCTTGTAAATTTCTGTTCTGTCTACTAAAACGCTCCACCAAAGTTAAGGCAATCCCTTTGTGAGTGTCCTTAACGGAGGTGGGGTGTTACATCTGTAGTTGCATTGACTGTTCAGTCCATGATGCCATCTTCGCTGCATCAGCCTCGTCAGGTTTATCTGGTAGCTGCGGTTTGTCAGTAGTCAGCGCAGTCACAACCTTTATGATCGTGAGGAAGAACGCCATCGCCTGAAATGCAAGCCTTCGAATTTGAATGGAGCAGCAGTCATGAGAGGGTTCTGGAAAGCAGAGGGTGGAGCAGCATCGTCTACGGTTGAGTTCGAAGCCATTGTTTCAGAACGTCTTCAAATTGTTGGGAAACAATGGCTGAGTCGCGGACTAGGTTGCTGTCTTGAAGACGATTCAGCGATCTGGCCAGAGGTGCAAACCAGTTCGTACTTTCGCCGCCACCTCTAAGATAAAACAACCTCTAAAAACAATAACTGATTTGCTTGCACAACAAATCAGTGTAGATTTGCACTTTCGAAACTAAAGTACCGCTCGAGAATTTCTGAAAGAAAACTGTAATTGCGGAGGCAAGATGATAATGTATAATTCGGTATCTATTCTCATTTATAGATGAGGACCTTATATAGGATGAGAATTAGGATTTGGGAGAAAAAGTTGGATCTACTGAAATTACGGAACAAAGTGTACCGTTACAGAAAAATTACCATTATAGAAATATTATTGGTGCACAAATAATTTTCCATAAAAAACGGTTCGAAAATTGCAGTGTTTTATGGTCCAAAAATATAAGTGTCTACACCACAAAGCCCAAGCCCGAACCGAACTGGACCGGGCCGGGTCGAGTCGAGTTGGTCGCGCGCGCGTGTGTGGTGGTCATGATGCATGGCCTTGCTCCTCACAACAAAGCATGTATTGAGAGCCCAAGGCCCCAACATGATTTCTTAGAAACAAGTATAAATACTTGCTTCTTCCATATAATCCCATGATGTGGGACTATTCACCCATAGGAGCTATTCATACACTTATTCCAAAAAATTAATAATCCACTTAAGGTTTGTAAAACATTTCCAACAGAATATAAGCAATAATCACACATATTAAGTTGAAGACTTTATTTTCACGAGCATTCACATGTCGGGTGTGGCTATTAACACCCCTTCATTTTCTCTTCACCCCCCACTAAGTAGAAAATAAAATGTACACCCCATTATTTTCTCTTCTCACTCCATTTAATCAAAAAATGCCCTTAGTACATTTTCATCTTTACTATATTTTTAAGTTTTCAGCTTGCAATTTGTCCTAAAATTCTCTCTCTATTCCAAATTTTGATTGAATTAATCAACATTTGTAAACGGCGTCGTCAGTTGAGATAAATCAACACGCGGCGCTAATGTTGGTTAGTTTAAATTTTTAATCATTGTTTTATTTTTTATTTTTGATCGTTATTTGTAATTTCTATCTTTAATTTTTTTTCTAAATCATGTACCGTGCTGATTTTAAATTTTAAAATATATTTTGAAATTTAGCCTCGAACACTCATATATGTATATGACTGATATTATTATTTTTTAATCATTGTACAACGTTAGATAAGTTATGTAACACCCCCTATTTTCTGTGGATATTGAAGTAACGAATTAAATAATACTTAATCTTTAAAAGAAGAATTAAGGGAAACGGGTTGCGTCATTGCGTTCGCCTCAAAATTCTGCTTAAGATAGAGTCCGGGTTTGCATAAATTGGACTCCGTATGAAGAAGTTATAAGCCTAAGAAATTTGTATATGCACTAGGAAGATTATATATGAATATTATAGGTACAAAAGGTTCAAAACAGGTCTAAAATTCGAAATCAGCCAAAGGGAAGTGGGAGGGAAAATTCCTTCTCAACTGGTGTCGACCCCCCAGGGGGAGAAGACATAGGTGTCGACCCACCTATAAGGGAGTCGACATAGGTGTCGACCCCCCTATAGGGTGTCGACCCCTTTTCCAGATCTAGACGAAATCTCTGGACGACGTATTTTGGCTGATGTGTCGCTCCCTGATTCGCTGTGTGACGTATTTTTCTGCCTTGGACGATTCTGATGACTTCTAGACTGATCTAAAGGCTCTAAATCTCCCTATACACCTATAAAAAGACCCCGAAACCTATTATTTTCTACACACAAATTCATAAGCGCTTATATGCTGCTAAAACCTGAAGTGACCTAGCCTCCACCTTAATCAATCAAATTAGAGTTTTCAAGTTAACAATCAAAGTCTACATCAAAGGAATAGCTAATCAAAATCAGAAATCAGATCCCAAAATTCAAGACCGTTCTGTAATATGTAAGTTCATGTTACTTTCAGAAATAAAAGTTAATTGTGATTCTGACATTGTAATAAATCTGAATCTGAGATTACGCTTATTTCTATCTGTCTTTCTACATCCATTGGATCTATCTCATTGATAATATTATGTCCATTCTTTGTCTCTTCTTTCCTTCTTCCCTTTTTGTTTTTATAGCCAGGCTACTGCGAGCCTGAGCCAAATCTCATAAGAGATGAACGTACATTGGAATAAAATTGGGCATAAAATATGATTTGGACAGGACCAGCGCTAAAATTGGACATAATATATGATTTGAACCCGACCAACGCTAAAATTGGGCATAATATATGATTAGAACATGACCAGCGCTAAAATTGGGAAAAGTATTAAAATATGTATAATTGGGAATAACTGATTTGAGGACATAACATATGTTGTATTTAAAATATAAAGTGTATCGAACATATGACTTATGATTTGAGGCATAAAGTATATTGGACATATGACTTGGGATTTGGGGCGTAAATTAAACTGTAAAAAGTACATGTTGTGGTTTAAGACCTAAAATTAGGGCATATATATATATATATATACATACATACATACATATATATATATATATATATATATGAAAGTTTATGACTTGGAAGAAGGAGATTATTGCGTATATGGCTTAGGCATCAAAACCTATAGTAAGATAGGGATAACTGTTAAATGTGAACACGCCTAAATTGGGATTTTGGGTAATTGGTATGCATTGTAATTAAAGGTTATAATTTGGCATAGTTTATACTATGAATCATGATTAGGGGTTTTTGGAGAATATTTTGTAAGGTGCAATATGACTAAACCTTAAGGCATGTGTTGTATTGTGAATTATGACCATGATTTTGGACATGTAAGTTTATAGTCTTAATTTATGATTAGGCGAGATATGTTAATGGAACTTTAAGTGAGGTTTAATTTGTTAAACTGACTATTATGCTAAAAAAATTTGGAAGTGAATTTGTGGGGCATAATTTGAAATTAGCTTTGCTGAGGTATAACTTGAGAATTGGAACATGACTAGTTTTGTGAATTTGGGATAATTAGCATACAAATCTAGACTTGGATATGTATGGTAAATATGTTAAAAGATAAACATGCCCAACCCGAGGTTAGATTGAGTTGCGGTGTAAAACTGCCCGGAACCGCCTGGCACATCCAATAACCGCAACAACACCTATCTAATGTGAGAGGTTAGTGCATAATGCCCAAGAAAAATCCAAGGTTAGATTGAGTTGCGGTGTAAAACTGCCCTGAACCGCCTGACACATCTAGTAACCGCAACAACATAGTTCTAATGTGAGAGGTTAGTGCATTAATAAATCAATTAATGCTATTGAACAAGACATGATAAGAATGGTAGGGTTAAGTAACTAAAGCAACACTTAACCGTTATAACATGTTAATTAGACAAGAAGATGGGGTTAAGAAAATTTAGAACCCTTAACCGTTATAACATGTTAAGTAGACAAGAAGGTGAGGTTATGTAAATTTAGAACACTTAACCGTTATAACACGTTAAGTAGACAAGAAGGTGAGGTTAAGTAAATTTAGAACACTTAGCTGTTATAACATGTTAATTAGACAAGAAGATAGGGTTAATTAAATTTAGAACACTTAACCGTTATAACAAGTTAATTAGACAAGTGAGAAGGGTTAAGTTTACCAGTACAACATGGTGAATGAGAAGGGTTAAGTTAATAAGAAACACTTAACCAACATGACACGATGAATGGGCAGGGTTAAGTTAACACAAGAAGTCAACACTTAACCAATGTAACATGACAAGTGGGTTAAGTTAACTTGAATTGAATGAGAAACACTTAACCAACATGACATGATGAGTGGGTGGGTTAAGTTAACATGAATGGACAACACTTAACCAAAATGACATAATGTGTGGGAGGGTTAAGTACATATTGGGTTGATGGGTAATATTAGTAAATATAGGCCCACAGACTTAACCATTAAGAAAACATGTTTGAATTAGTGGGAGGGCGTGCACGTACTCTGGAGTGGGAAAAAGCAGGCACTGGGAACCATTAGTTATACACTATGCATCTTGAATCGTGTCGGGTTGCTATCATAGGAATTGATACACCTTATGGTGGGGCCAGCACAAGGTATCTACACGCAAGAGAGGGCCGATTGACACAGACACATGGAACATTAACACAAGTAGGGAGCCGATCGATAGGGTAGTAAGGGTACATCTAACATCTTCATGGCAATTAGGTTGATTGAGGTAAGATCCTCATACTAGATGCGCATCTGAAGGCTACCATAATTGCGGGGATTGGGATCACATTGTAATATTATCATTTTACACAGATTACTAGTTGGGGCACTAGTTAGGGAGTGCAGAGATATAAAAATCAGAATAACAAGGTAGTAGCGAAGTAGAGAAAGAATAGAAGCACATTCAGTTTATCTTGCGTTATCATATCTATGCTAATCCTATGTTATCTTGTTATCCTTGTTATGACGGTATTGTCTTATATTCAGTTTACTCATGTCATAATGCTTTTGCCTATTTATATGCTGAAAGTCACTGGACGTACCAGACTTATGTCTGACCTAGTTTGTTTCGCCTCTTTTCTTCCGTTTTCCCCCAAGTTCACAGGGACGAAATGTTATCACTTAGCTCAGTTTTCTTTCCAAGCTCGAAGATAATCGATGTATTGCTTTGGACCCTCTCTTCCACTGCTATGGCTGATTCATGCTTTATTGGGGAATATCATTGTTATATATTTATGCTTCTTTTATACTTGGAAGTTTTTGAATCAAAACAGAAGTTCTATATATTGTTTTTAAGTATGATTGAGACCGTTGTTGTAAAAACTTGACTGAACCACATTGTTTATAAAATGACTTTATTTTCCGCTGCTTTATTTGTCTATCTTGTAATTTATCTACATCTTTTACCTAAAACCCCCACCAAAGTTAAGGCATTCCCTTTGTGAGTGACCTTAACAGAGGTGGGGTGTTATACTTTGTATCAGAGCTGAAGGTTACTAGATCAGATAAAAGATTTGAAAAATTATCTTCAAAACGGTTTTAAAAGAAGCATTTTCTAAAGAAAAGTTTTGTTTTAAAGGCATATTCCCCAAATCTATATGCACTATCTTTTGATCCTCTGTTTGAATCCTCGTTTCCTTCTTTCTTGAGTCTCCGGGGCTCCTGGCTTTCTGGGAGGTAACCTCATCGCGGCATGGTTCCGTAGGCTTGATGAGACTACGACATCTGTCAAAGGGCAAAGAAATGCCCAACTTCCATATATAGCCGCAGCAGTTTTACCTGCGGCTAATTCTCTTCTAAGCTTTGTAGGAATTTCCATGCGATGGAGGCAGCTTTCAAGATACTTGTCAACAAGTTACACAAAGATGAAAATAAGGGGGTTTGGTTAAGGAACACAACCCAAGGATGAGAAACTCATGGATATGGACTTGGTTCATGAAGGAGGAAAGAATAGAAAATTATAAGACAAGAGGAAGTATCATTATTATGGTATAATGGGTCATATAATTAAGGACAAGGGCAAGAACGAAGGGCAGGATTTTCCGGAGGGCAAGTGCATGCTCTCATCGCCAGCGTACCTGAGAGAGAGGTAGTAGAGTTTCTGTTGAAAAAAATATCTAATTTTTCTTTTTGATCATCCTGTTAGTACTCTTTTGATCTTAGCGCTTCACATTCATTTATATCTGCTTCCATAGTTGAGTCTCTGCAACCTAGAGCTTGTATAGTAGAGGATCCCATTATTGTCTCAAATCCAATTGGTGTTTCGGATCATTTGTCTTTGGTTTGTAAGGATTTGAGAATAGCTATATTAAGTATTGAGTTTAAGTGTAATGCTTATGTTTCTGGTTTCGTGGGCTATGGGTTGATTCTAGGCATGGATTGGTTAGCTAGTAATTGTGAAAGGAGGATTGTTAGACTTTTGACTTGCTTCGGGAATACCCTCGAGATTTCATGCGATCTTAAGGGATCAGTTAGGCTTAGCTACCTAGAATCACTTGATGCATCTATCGACGATTTGCAATCCGTTAGAGTAGTCCATGAGTACGCAGATGTTTTTGGTCAGGTTAGGGGCTTATCCCCTAAAGCGCGAGATAGACTTCCGCATATATCTAGTTGACAATGCAAAGTCAGTTGCATTACCTGTACGACACATGAATCCAAGGGAAAGGAAGGGCTCAGTAAACAAGTAAAAGAGTTACTTGAAAAAGGGTTCATAAGGCGAAGTATTTCTGAATAGGGGTGCCCCAGTCGTTTTCGTTACAAAGGCAGATAGTTCACTTCGCTTATGCATAGATGATATTTTGGAATGAGGAAGAACAAGCTTTGCATCTAAGGGGAGTCTCGGATACCCTCCAAGTGCATCAACTTAAGACGAAGTTCTCCAAAAATTTCATTTTTGGAGATAAGTAAGGTTTCTAGGACATGTGGCGCCCAAAGAAGGGATAGCAGTAGATCCCGCAAAAGTAGTTGCGATGCAAGACTGGAAAGTCCCAAGGAATGCAACAGAAGTAAGAAGCTTTCTTGGACTAGTAGGCTAATATAGGAAGTTAATTAATGACTTTGTGAAGGTATTAGCCCCAGTTACTAGATTGACGAAGAAGAATCTAATCATCTTAGTATATACACTTGGTAACATGGTTAGCATCTGTTTATTTTCAAGAGATAGTTCTGGGTATATTAGCATGAGACGGTAGAAGTTGTTGTGTCAAGCATACTATAAGAAGAAAAGGTGGAACGAGAGGCGATAGTGAAATAATTTCCAACGCATATTCTGGAAACAGAAATTAAGAAGCTACGCAAATCATGAAGTTAAGACAGTCAGAGCAATATGGAATGAAGCTCAAAAAGATGCGACTTAGAAGTTGAAGACTAGATACGTGCATCATACCCTTTCTGGGGGTATATCCTTGATCTCTCTTTTTCTGTAAAGTTTATTTGCTAGTCTTTATCTTTTAAGTATATCCTCTCGATCCTATCCTCGATCCTTAGGTAGAATCCAATGGATGTAAACATGTGTTTGAGACATGTTTTGTTTGGTGGATGCAAATGGATATAAGTGTTTGCTAGTGGTTGCTCGTGGATGCATATAAACATGTTAGGCACTAGATCGACTCAGTCACTTTCATATTGCATATGCATGAGTGAATTTTTATGGATTGGAACTTGATTTGTTATCATATGGATGTTGCATTTGTATGAATGATTGTGCACTCATGTAGAAGTAATAAAGTACGATTAGGAATAATTGCATACATGATGGACTCATGGCACTGACATAATTCGCATCAAGGAGGTCAACTGAATCAGTAAACCGCCTGATTTTACATTAGATAAGGACATGTACACACACTATGCATATGATCATGAAAGCATTAGATTTTTTTTTAAGGACAATGGACACCTGTGATTGAATGGTTGAGTAGATGGATGTTAGGATACATTCTCCTTGACTTGGAGATTTCGAGGGCGAAATCTGAAATCCTTTAAAGGAGGGGAGAATGTAACACCCTGTATTTCCTGTGAATATTAAAATAACGAATTAAAGAATAATTAATCTTTAAAAGAACAATTAAGGGAAATGGGTTTTGCCATTGCGTTCGTCTCGGAATTCTGTTTAAGATAGAGTCCGATTTTGCGTAAATTGGACTCTGTATGAAGAAGTTATAAGGCTAAGAAGTTTGTATACGCACTAGGAAGATTATATATGAATATTATAAGTCCAGAAGGTTCAAAACAGGTCTAAAATTTGAAATCAGCCAAAGGGAAGTGGGCGGAAAAATTCCCGCTCAACAGGTGTCGCCACTCCAGGGGGAGTCGACATAGGTGTCGACCCCCCTTAAGGGGAGTCGACATAGGAGTTGACCCCCCTATAGGGGAGTCGACATAGGTGTCGACCCCCCCATAGGGTGTCGACCCCTTTTCCAGATTTGAACGAAATCTCTGGAAAACGTATTTTGGCTGATGTGTAGCTCCTTGATTCGTTGTGTGGTGTGTTTTTCTGCCTTGGACGATTCTGACGACTTTTAGACTGATCTGAAGGCTCTAAATCTCCCTATACACCTATAAAAAGACCCCTAAACCTATTGTTTTCTACACACGAATTCATAAGAGCTTATATGCTGCTAAAACCTGAAGTGGCTTAGCCTCCACCTTAATCAATCAAATTAGAGTTTTTAAGTTAACAATCAAAGTCTACATCAAAGGAATAACTAATCAAATTCAGAAATCAAATCCCAGAATTCAAGACCGTTCTGTAATTTGTAAGTTCATGTTGCTTTCAGAAATAAAAGTTAATTGTGATTCTCACATTGTAATAAATACGAATCTGAGATTATGCCTATTTCTATTTGTCTTTCTATATCCATTGGATCTATCTCATTGATAATATTATGTCCATTTTTTGTCTCTTCTTTCCTTCTTTCCTTTTTGTTTTTATAGCCAGGATACTGCGAGCCTGAGCCAAATCTCATAAGAGATGAATGTACGTTGGAAATAAAACTGGGCATAATATATGATTTGGACATGACCAGCGCTAAAATTGGGCATAGTATATGATTTAAACATAACCAGCGCTAAAATTGGGCATAATATATGATTTGAACATGACCAGCGCTAAAATTGGGAAAAGTATTAAATTATGTATAATTGGGCATAACTGATTTGTAACTGATTTGAGGACATAACACATGTTGTATTTAAAACATAAAGTGTATCGAACATATGACTTGAGATTTGAGGCATAAAGTATATTGGACATATGACTTGAGATTTGGGGCGTAAATTAAACTGTAAATAGTACATGTTGTGGTTTAAGACCTAAAATTGGGGCATATATATATGATAGTTTATGACTTGGAAGAAGGAGATTATTGCGTATATGGCTTAGGCATGAAAACCTATAGTAAGATAGGGATAACTGTTAAATGTGAACACGCCTAAATTGGGATTTTGGGTAATTGGTATGCACTGTAATTAAAGGCTATAATTTGGCATAGTTTATACTATGAATCATGATTAGGGGTTTTTGGAGAATATTTTGTACGGTGCAATATGACTAAACCTTAGGGCATGTGTTGTATTGTGAATTATGACCATGATTTTGGACATGTAAGTTATAGGGTTAATTTATGATTAGGCGAAATATGTTAATGGAACTTTAAGTGAGGTTTAATTTGTTAAACTGACTAATATGCTGAAATTTGTTGAAAGTGAATTTGTGGGGCATAATTTGAAATTAGCTTTGTTGAGGTGTAGCTTGAGAATTGGAACATGAGTAGTTTTGTAAATTTGGGATAATTAGCATATAAAATCTAGACTTGGATATGTATGGAAAATATGCTAAAAGATAAACATGCCTAACCCGAGGTTAGATTGAGTTGCGGTGTAAAACTGACCGAAACCGCCCGGCACATCCAGTAACCGCAACGACACCTATCTAATGTGAGAGGTTAATGCATCATGCCCAAGAAAAACCCGAGGTTAGATTGAGTTGCGGTGTAAAACTGCCCGGAACCGCCCGGCGCATCCAGTAACCACAACAACATAGATCTAATGTGAGAGATTGGTGCAATAATAAATCAATTAATGCTAATGAACAAGACATGTTAAGAATGGTAGGGTTAAGTAACTAATGCAACACTTAATCGTTATAACATGTTAATTAGACAAGAAGATGGGGTTAAGTAAATTTAGAACATTCAACGTTTATAACATGTTAAGTAGACAAGAAGGTGAGGTTAAGTAAATTTAGAACACTTAACCGTTATAACATGTTAAGTAGACAAGAAGGTGAGGTTAAGTAAATTTAGAACACTTAACCATTATAACATGTTAATTAGACAAGAAGATGGGGTTAAGTAAATTTAGAATACTGAACCGTTATAACATGTTAATTAGACAAGTGAGCAGGGTTAAGTTAACCAGTACAACATGATGAATGAGAAGGGTTAAGTTAATAAGAAACACTTAACCAATATGACACGATGAATGGGCAGAGTTAAGTTAACACAAAATGGCAACACTTAACCAGTGTAACACGACAAGTGGGTGGGTTAAGTTAACTTTAATTGAATGAGAAACACTTAACCAACATGACATGATGAGTGGGTGGGTTAAGTTAACATGAATGGACAACACTTAACCAATATGACATAATGTGTAGGAGGGTTAAGTACATATCGGGTTGGTGGGTAATATTAGTAAATATAGGCCCACAGACTTAACCATTAAGTAAACATGTTTGAATTAGTGGTAGGGTTAAGTACATATTGGGTTGATGGGTAATATTAGTAAATATAGGCCCACAAGCTTAACCAGTAAGAAACCCCAGTAACAGGGACCCATTTCAGCAGTAACCCGCATAGATGTATCAAGGTACCCTGAAACTTGGCAGGGTGGGGCATGATTACTGGGCTGATTATAAGCGGTCAAAATAGCGGCAGGGGGTACGTCAGTGTAGGTTCCGACGGATTACGGGCGTACACGTACTCCGGAGTGGGAAAAAGCAGGCACTGGGTACCAGTAGGTATACACTGTGCATCTTGAATCGTGTCGGGTCGCAATCATAGGGATTGATACACCTTATGGTGGGGCAGCACAGGGTATCTACACGTAAGAGAGGGCCGATTGACACAGACACATGGAACATTAACACAAGTAGGGAGCCGATAGATAGGGTAGTCAGGGTACATCTAACATCTTCATGGCAATTAGGCTGATTGAGGTAAGATCCTCATACTAGATGTACATCTGAAGGCTACCATAATTGCAGAGATTGGGATTACATTGTAATATTATCATTTTACACAGATTACTAGTTGGGACACTAGTTAGGGGGTGCATAGATATAAAAATCAGAATAACAAGGTAATAGCGAAGCAGAGATAGAGTAGAAGCACATTCAGTTTATCTTGCGTTATCATATCTATGCTAATCGTTTGTTATCTTGTTATCCTTGTTATCACGACATTGTCTTATATTCAGTTTATTCATGTCATAACGCTTTTGCCTATTTATATGCTGAAAGTCACTGGACTTACCAGACTTATGTCTGACCTAGTTTGTTTTGCCTCTTTTCTTCCGTTCCCCCCTCCCCAGGTTCACAGGGAGGAAATGTTATCACTTAGCTCAGTTTTCTTTCCAAGCTCGAAGATAATCGATGTATTGCTTTGGACCCTCTCTTCCACTGCTATGGCTGGTTCATGCTTTATTGGGGAATATCATTGTTATATTTTTATGCATCTTTTATACTTGGAAGTTTTTGAATCAAGACAGAACTTCCATGTATTGTTTTTAAGTATGATTGAGACCATTGTTGTAAAAACTTGACTGAACCACATTATTTATAAAATGATTTTATTTTCCGCTGCTTTATTTGTCTATCTTGCAATTTATCTGCATCTTTTACCTAAAACGCTCCACCAAAGTTAAGACATTCCCTTTGTGAGTGACATTAACAGAGGTGGGGTGTAACAAGTTATCTAATCCAATGTTAAAGGGTAAATTTGAAAGTAAAATTCTAAAATTTTAATCGGGGGGTGAAGAGCAAACAATGGGGTGCAAATAGCCGAACCCTTACATGTCCTATGCTCACCCCCTCCTAATTTATTCAATCTCTCCCAAAAGTTGTTCTTTGGTTTTCTCAGCATTTCTGAATGAGGAACGGAAAAGGCCCTCCATAGTAGAGATATAGGGTGAGATGCAATTTTCCAACGCCCTAGCTCTTACTTGTATTGATCTTTCAACTCATTGAACATAGCTTCATATTAAAAAAAAAATACATCATTTTTTCCTTTAATAACCTTGTTCGCGTCATCCCTAAGAGGAGAAATGAGAGCAACGTCTGGCCTAAAAGAGGTATCTAAAATTGAGGTTGTGAGGGGCATCTTCTATGCAATCCTCTTCAGATTTTGCCTTAAGGTACGCGTTGATTTAAAAAATGTTAAACATAAGATAAAATTATCTCAATTTATTATCATTTACATTTGGAAATTTCATTTGTTACATGCTGTTGAGAATGGATTTTCATAGGAAAATTGTGTGCATTATTAAAACTTTCATTACTACTATTACTTTTTCTATTTTAGTTCAAGGCAGTCCCAAAGGTTTTTTACACAGTAATAGAGGTCGACAGCAAGGAGATCCTCTTTCTTCATATCTTTTTTGTGTGGCCATGGATTTTTTTTCAATCCTAATGTTCATAGCAACGGATGCTAAGTTGATTCAGCCTATATATAATCAAGTGCCTGCTATCACTCATTTACTCTACGCTGATGATTTGATGATTTTTGCTAAGGCTAAGGTTAGTGGGATTATGGTGATCGATTCCATCTTGAACCAGTTAAAGGAAAATGCAGGTCTGAAGATAAACAATATGAAGACCAAGGTTTTTTCCAGCAAAGGAGTCAACAATAAAAATGAGTTATTGCAGGAGCTTAATATGACTGAAGGTAGACTTCCAGTAAAATATCTTGGTGTCCCCCTTTCAAATAATTATCTACACTTTTCAGATTGTGGCAAGCTTAAAGATAAAATAAGAGGCAAGACGAACAGTTGGGATTGTCATCTTCTATCGATGGCAGGAAAAATAGAATTGATCAGAATGGTTATCAAAACAATGGTTATCAAAACAATGGTTATGTACTGGATGATGATTTATCAATTACCAGAGGCTACGATAGACAAAATCAATAAAATGTGTGCTAATTTCATATGGGTAGGAAAAAGACACAAAATCGCTTGGAACAAGATGTGTACTCCTAAAGCCGAAGGAGGGGTGAGGATACGTAATTTTAGAGATATTAAAACAGCAACAGCCCTAAAACTTTTATGGCATTTTGTTAATGGAAACAGTTTATGGAATTGAAAAGATACTGCTCTGGAAAACTCTTTTGGGTGATAAATATTGACAACAAATGTTCTGGAACTTGGAAAACCATTCTAAATACAAACAAAATAGTTTGCAATGTATTAATCGATGCATGGTAAATGGGAACGACACTATGATATGGTTTGACCCATGGATTAATAGTGGTATTATGATGAAAATGCTCGGATGGGATCATCTTAGTCTGTTTGGAGGTGATGATCATAGAGTAAATTACATTATTCAGGAAGGGGAACTTAATCCATACTGCATACCTGCTACGAGACAACTTGCATCGCAAATTAATGAGGTAAATCTTCAAACTATTGGGGATACTGATTACTGGACGTGGTTAGACAAAAAGGAGGGTTTCACTTTTTATTCAGCATGGGATATTTCCAGAAGTCATAATAGTGAACCGATGTGGTGCAAAATTGTTTGGCACTACATAAACAGTCCAAAGATGCCTTTATGTTAGCTATTTTAAATCGCTTAAGTACTAAAGAAATTATGATAAATTGGGGATATGATACTGATCCTATGTGCATGTTATGTAACGAAGAGATCGAGATAAGGAATCACCTTATCTTCCACTGCCATATTCAACGTATCTGTGGGTTAGATGTTGCCAAAAATTGGGTCTTGCTCCATCTTCTTCAAGTACGCTGCTGCTTGAGGACGAACTTACGCTGTTAAAAAACTCATTCAGCTCTGCATTTTTTAGTCAGGACGCTGCTTTCGGTGCCATTACTTCCACTGTTTATCATATAGGAATGGGAGGAATTTACAAATTCATAGTATCATAGGTGGGATAAATTTTCGTCACTGGGATTTTATTGAAATCGAGGTCAAGTACTTACTGAATATATCGAAGAGGAAGAAGAACCGAAGCTAGAAAGATGTTGAAATTGGAGAACATTGGGGTGTTGAACTTCGGGACATGGGATAATGGTGGAATTCACTTTTGCGTGATTTAGGGTTCTAGAGGAGCTTTAATTTGGGGAAGATCCTATTATGAATTGTCTCTTTACTTTTATGAGATCTAGTGTTAACGTGGGTATGATGCCACGTGCCAATTGAAATGTGGAATAGCTTGAGTAGTCGGTTTCTTATTTTTCATTTGGGTATTATCAGCTAGTAGAAGAGTTTTGATGTATTGCTAGCCTTGTACTTTTTTATTGATGCGTCGTCAATAAAGCACCGCACTCTTTTTCCCTGTCTAATTCTCATATTGAGTTCTAGTTCGGGTTTTTAATGAGGCTAATTACCCATTTTCAGAAAGAAAAAAAACATTTGGAAATTAACTAATGGCCAAGCTTGAATAATATATTGCTTACTAGTTTTAGGACAGTTTATGGTTAGTATTGTCGTTTATTTTATAAAACCATTGTGCTATAGAATGTCAACAATTCCTCAAAAGCTTTAGTATTGTTTATGTAGGTTTATCGACAGTTATTCGCCAATATTATCCCAAAGAAAACTAATTTAAAAAGCTAGAAATCATAAAATGTTCCACATGCTTCATGTATTTATGTAAACTAGAAAAGCATCATTAAATAAATTATAAGATCGACCTCATGTGCATAACATGGATTTACACTAGCATATATAGTTATATAAAATAGTATAAAATTATTTTCTATACATTTTCAAAGAAGTTATAAAAAAACTAGTTTGTATTTATAAATCAATTTTATTTAATTAAAACATTAAAAATATTTCTAGGGAGCTAGTTTGAAACTTTAAAACTTCTTTAGAAATCTAATTATATATAACTTTATTACCATCTTTTAGAGTGCTATTATTATTTGAACACAAGAATAATCTTTCTACATCAAAAGTAATTTAAATAAAAGATTCAAAATCATTTTTCAAAACTCAAACTTAGAATTCAATAATGTATTATATATCAACTCCAAAGGTCAATTTTAAAGAACATTTAATATACTACTATAAAGAAAAAAATTCATGTTAAATTTCTATTTAATATATATGTTGTTCTAAGTTAATTAGAATAATAAATATTACAACAATATGAAACCATCACATTCCCGAAATTAAAGAACTCAAGAAAGTAGAAGATGCAAAACAAAATAGGATAAAATAAAGGAAAGGCATAAGAAAATGTACAATTTTGTGTTGTACAATGTACCAGATTGATCGTTGTCACTTCCTAGAGTTTGTAAACTCCACATAACAATTCCGATCTCCCAATGTTCTAATTTCAATGACCAAACTGCGGGGAATTAAAACTCTTTGTGCAAGTATAAAGGCATTAGGCATGCAATCATTCACAACAAACATTTACACTACAAGAGGAATAGTGGTTTCCAACAGTCAGGGGCCATTGGCGGCCGTTGGAAAGCCGTTGTATGTCCGTTGGTACATGGATCAACGATTTCCAATGACTTCCAATGTCATCAACAACAAATTTTTCAACGGTTACTAACTGTGAAACTTGATCGCGTGTATTTCAAGTCTGGCCAGTTAGCCGTTGGAAACCGTTAAAAACCGATGAAAACATGTCGTTTCTAACCGTTGGAAGCCGTTAAAATATATGGACCAGTAAGTCGTTGCCAACCGTTCGACGCCGTTGGAAGTCTGGATTTTTTTTGTTATAGATTTCAGATTCCTCACTTCCGTCCACAAACAATCATATAATCATCAAAACAGCTCCATTTCGAGCGTATACATCATGGTCCCAATCACATATATACCCAAACATAATATTATGCCAAAATCAAGCACAAAACATGAAAACACATAAGATAAACCAATATTTACAAAATACATCAACGCAATGTCATCAACACAGCATATATGTACATATACATCCCAACGTCATCGACCCAATGTAAAAATAAACAGTCATCCAACACCATGTCCAAACCATCATCACCAACACATCATCAACATATACAAACCATCATCATAATGTATCGAACATAATACTCACCCACTCTCAAGGCGTATACATACATACAAACATACAAACATACATACATACATACATATATATAACATCAAAACAAGCTAACCTCAACTCTCTCCTCCGGAAGATGAAGGACCCATACCATACAACGCAATGAACCGCGCTAGACACTGGTTAAGTTGCTCCATCTACTCTTTGTGACGACGATCACGCTCATTCAGCTCTGCGAATTGGGTTTGTCGCTATGCGATCTCCTTCTTGTCCTGAGTCCTCTGTTATGACTGCTGAGATGTTGTAACATGTATATAATTTTAGATTTTCAGTATTTCATAGTTGCAATTCAAGTAAGTTCAGTTTTTATTACAAATTTTAGTTTCTATTGCCGCTAAACTGCCAAAACTATAGCATCCGTTCTGGGTTAGTGGATCCATGGCAGCATCAAAAATGTTATCCTCATTCTCGGTAGTTAACTCGCTCCTCCCAGTCTCCTCAAGCATTCGTGCCCTTTGTTGCAGAAACTTATCGTGTTAAACAAAATACAATTAAATTTAGATGACACTATTTTAATTAAATTATAACTTTAAGTTAACTGTGTTTTACTTACATATGCATCACGGGCGTTGGCATCATACTCCCAAGAGTCGGAAGCTGAGTCTGCGTCGTCGATCTGACTTGATACATGTGTATGCTCAAAAACATCCCAGTACGACACAGGAATACCAAACTGTCTCTTCTGAAATATAAACATATGTGAATTAGAACTTAAAGTTAAACCAACTATAACATTTAACAAATTATAACTTAGGATCTAGCTATAACTGTGTACTTAACAAATATACCCGGTCCTCGCGATGGTGCTGGAACGACTTGGAGCTACCGCGATGTGTAACCGAGTTCATGCTCTTATTTGCCAAATTTCTAGCAGACGCGACCTATACATTTAATTTTTTTTTTAAATAATTATTCTAATTAATATATTAATTGAGTAGAATAATTTAAATTAAATATGCAGTAAAATTACCTGAAACTCCCCATAATTCCATCAAGTATGCAGGTCATCCCACACCTTCGCGCTCATCCGATCCGGTTTTTCCCAAGCCGATTTGATGTTATTCATTGTTTCTCTATAATTTTTAGCCACTTTGTTGTTCCAGTGGCGCTGGATGAGGTCAATATCTGTATCCTTGAGGTCGACCACACCCTGCATTTTTTTTTAAATAGCATAAATATGAATTGATCAAATAGGAGCATGACTACTTGATGTAATAAATGATATATCACACGTACCAGAAAATCCTGCCAAATAGTTTCCTTGACAATGTCCGATACCGATTCCCCCAACATAAAGTCATATGAGCCATGCAAGTGCGTTTGGATATCATCACGACTGTATTGGAAGGCTCTAACTCAAAACCCGCATGTTAAATGAAAAAAACATTATTTATTATTTCATGGCTACTACATATATATCTATATAATTTATTGTACAGAAATTAGATATACTTAAAACTTAATACTTACCCTCTATTGGCTTTTGGCTTAAGCCACACCACAGGACGTGATAGCTCCTGCGATGGACCACTGTCATCGCCGCCTACTGGACTGTGTGACGTCATACCTGCAGTTACAGACAACAATATAACATAACATAAATGGGCAATGCAAAACAAACAATATAACATAATATAAGAGGACTACGCGATATAAATAATATGACATGACATAATATAAAATTATAAAATTATAACAAACAGTATGACAAATAGTATGACATAACATAAAGGGACAATGTAAATCAAACAATATGCCATGACATAAAATTGAATTACCTATTTAAAATGAGGTTTATTGATTAGTCCTACTCGCTTTCGGATTCTGAATCTATTTCCTCCACTATATATAGTTCATCTGTAGCCTTAAATGCTTCAATTAATGCATTCGACTCATTGTTTAGAGGTCCAAAATCTATTTGGTCATCGGTTATTACTATTCCTCTATTTTCCTCAACATTTGCTTGATAAGCTCGTTTGTAGGGAATATTACAACCATCAAATGTAAATCTTGCCTTTTTTTAAAAAAAACAACCGACCAATCTATTTTGTCTCTTTTTATAGATGGATAAGGAGCATAATATACTTAAAGAGCTTGTTTAGTAAGTACAAAAGGATCATACTTATAGTAACGCGAAGTATGTTATACTTAAATAAAATTATATTTTGGGTGCACGTTGGTTTTAGAACCTGGAACGTTGCTGAACTAGTTGCATTTAAACAAATATACTTCTTTCATGGGTCGTGTGAAATATGTCGGTTGCAGAATCTGGGTTAATACGCCATAAAAACCGTTTATATGGTCGTTTGGATCATCACTACCTTTAACAAATACGTCGCTATTGTTACCATATTCTTTAGTATTAAATTTATATCCATTGACAAAGAATATTGGATATGTCTTGACTTTCCTTTTTGGTCTCATTGCTAAATATTTCAATCCTTTATCTACAACATAATTTGTTGTATCAAAAACATAATTAGTAAACCGAGTAGCGAATTCTTTGCTGATATTGCCGTTTGGATGTTGTTATTCGTAAATGCTGCAATTATAGGACAAAAGGTTAAATTATGATTAAAGATACAGTACATGTATATATGATATATGTACTGGATGATGATTTATCAATTACCAGAGGCTACGATAGACAAAATCAATAAAATGTGTGCTAATTTCATATGGATAGGAAAAAGACACAAAATCTCTTGGAACAAGATGTGTACTCCTAAAGCCGAAGGAGGGGTGGGGATACGTAATTTTAAAGATATTAAAACAGCAACAACCCTAAAACTTTTATCGCATTTTGTTAATGGAAAGAGTTTATGAAAAAAATGTATGTTGAAAAGATACTGCTTTGGAAAACTCTTTTGAGTGATAAATATTGACAACAACTATTCTGGAACTTGGAAAACCATTCTAAAACACAGACAAAAAAGTTTGCAATGCATTAATCGATGCATAGTAAATGGGTACGACACTATGATATGGTTTGATCCATGGATTAATAGTGGTATTATGGTGAAAATGCTCGGATGGGATCATCTTAGTCTGTTTGGAGGTGACGATCATAGAGTAAATTACATTATTCAGGAAGGGGAACTTAATCCATACTACCTACCTGCTACGAGACAACTTGCATCGCAAATTAATGAGGTAAATCTTCAGACTATTGGGGATACTGATTACTGGACGTGGTTACACAAAAAGGGGGGTTTCACTTTTTATTCAGCATGGGATATTTCCAGAAGTCATAATAGTGAACCGATGTGGTGCAAAATTGTTTGGCACTACATAAACAGTCCAAAGATGCCTTTATGTTTATACAATGCTATTTTAAATCGCTTAAGTACTAAAGAAATTATGATAAATTGGGGATATGATACTGATCCTATGTGCATGTTATGTAATGAAGAGATCGAGATAAGGAATCACCTTATCTTCCACTGCCCATATTCAACATATTTGTGGGTTAGATGTTGCCGAAATTGGGTCTTCCTCCATCTTCTTCAAGTACGCTGCTGCTTGAGGACGAACTTACGCTGTTAAAAAACTCATTCAGCTCTACATCTTTTAGTCAGGACGCTGCTTTCTGTGCCATTACTTCCACTGTTTACCATATTGGAATGAGAGGAATTTACACATTCATAGTACCATAGGTGGGATAAATTTTCGTCGCTGGGATTTTATTGAAATCGAGGTCAAATACTTACTGAATAAATCGAAGAGGAAGAAGAACCGAAGCCAGAAAGATGTAGAAATTGGAGAACATTGTGGTGTAGAACTTCGGGACATGGGATAATGATGGAATTCGTTTCTGCGTGATTTGGGGTTCTAGTGGAGCTTTAATTTGGGGAAGATCCTGTTATGAATTGTCTCTTTACTTTTATGTGATCTAGTGTTAACGTGGGTATGATGCCACGTGCCAGTTGAAATGTGGAATAGCTTGAATAGCCGGTTTCTTATTTTTCATTTGGGTATTATCGGCTAGTAGAAGAGTTTTGATGTATTGCTAGCCTTACACTTTTTGTACTTTCTTATTGATGCGTTGTCAATAAAACACCACACTCTTTTTCCCCGTCTAGTTCTCATGTTGAGTTCTAGTTCGGGTTTTTAACGAGGCAGATTACCCATTTTCAGAAGAAGAAAAACATTTGGAAATTTACAAATGGCCAAGCTTAAATAATATAGTGCTTATTAGTTTTAGGACAGTTTATGGTTAGTATTGTCGTTTATTTTACAAAACCATGGTGCTATAGAATGTCAACTATTCTCAAAAGCTTTAGTATTGTTTATGTAGGTTTATCGACAGCTATTCGCCAATATTATCCCAAAGAAAACTAACTAAAAAAGCCAGAAATCATAAAATGTTCCACATGCTTCATGTATTTATGGAAACAAGAAAAGCATCATTAAATAAATTATAAGATCGACCTCATGTGCATAGCATGGATTCACACTAGCATATATAGTTATATAAAATAGTATAAAATTATTTCTATACATTTTCAAAGAAGTTATAAAAAACTAGTTTGTATTTATAAATCAATTTTAGTTAATTAAAACATTAAAAATATTTCTAGGGAGCTAGTTTGAAACTCTAATACTTCTTTAGAAATCTAATTATATATAACTTTATTACCATCTTTTAGAGTGCTATTATTATTTGAACACAAGAATAATCTTTCTACTTCAAAAGTAATTTAAATAAAAGATTTAAAATCATTTTTTGAAACTCAAACTTAGAATTCAATAATGTATTATATATCAACTCTAAAGGTCAATTTTAAAGAACATATTTAATATACTACTATAAAGAAAAAAAATCGTGTTAAATTTCTATATAATATATATGTTGTTATAAGTTAATTAGAATAATAAATATTACAACAATATGAAACCATCACATTCCCGAAATTAAAGAATTCAAGAAAGTAGAAGATGCAAAACAAAATAGGACAAAATAAAGGAAAGGCATAAGAAAATGTACAATTTTGTGTTGTACAATGTCCCAGATTGATCGTTGTCACTTCCTAGAGTTTGTAAACTCCACACAACAATTCTGATCTCCCAATGTTCTAATTTCAATGACCAAACTGTGGTGAATTAAAACTCTTTGTGCAAGTATAAAGGCATTAGGCATGCAATCATTCACAACAAACATTTACACTACAAGAGGAATAGTGGTTTCCAACAGGCAGGGGCCATTGGCGGCCGTTGGAAAGCCGTTGGTATGTCCGTTGGTACACGGATCAATGGTTTCCAACGACTTCCAATGTCATCAACGATAATTTCCAACGGTTTCCAACTGTGAAACTTGATCACGTGTATTTCATGTCTGGCCAATTAGCCGTTGGAAACCGTTGAAAACCGATGAAAACATGTCGTTTCTAACTTTTGGAAGCCGCTGAAATATATGGACCGGTAAGTCATTGCCAACCGTTCGACGCCGTTGGAAGTCTGGATTTTTTTTATTTTTATTTTTTTATAGATTTCAGATTCCTCACTTCCATCCACATACAATCATATAATCATCAAAACAGCTCCATTTCGAGCATATACATCATGGTCCCAATCACATATATACCCAAACGTAATATGATGCCAAAATCAAACACAAAAAATGAAAACACATAACATAAACCAATATTTACAAAATACATCAACGCAACGTCATCAACAAAACATATATGTACATATACATCCCAACGTCATCGACCCAATGTCAAAATAAACAGTCATCCAACACCATGTCCAAACCATCATCACCAACACAGCATCAACATATACAAACCATCATCATAATGTATCGAACATAATACTCTCCCACTCTCAAAGCGTATACATACATACATACATGTATATATATATATATATATATATATATATATATATATATATATAACATCAAAACAAGCTAACCTCAACTCTCTCTCCTCCGGAAGATGAAGGACCCGTACCATACAGCGCAATGAACCGCGCTAGACGCTGGTTAAGTTGCTCCATCTACTCTTTGCGACAACGATCACACTCATTAAGCTCTGCGATTTGGGTTCGTCGCTATGCGATCTTCTCCTTGTCCTAAGCCCTCTGCTATGACTGCTGAGATGTCGTAACATGTATATAATTTTAGATTTTCAGTATTTCATAGTTGCAATTCAATAAATTTCAGTTTTTATTACAAATTTTAGTTTCTACTACCGCTAAATTGCCAAAACTATAGCGTCCGTTCTGGGTTAGTGGATCCATGGCAGCATCAAAAATGTTATCCTCATCCTCGGTAGTCAACTCGCTCCTCCCAGTCTCCTCAAGCATTCGTGCCCTTTTTTGCTGAAACTTATCGTGTTAAACAAAATACAATTGAATTTAGATGACACTATTTTAATTAAATTACAACTTTAAGTTAACTGTGTTTTACTTACATATGCATCATGGGCGTTGGAATCATACTCCCAAGAGTAGGAAGCTGAATCTGCGTCGTCGATCTGACTCACTACATGTTTATGCTCAAAAACATTCCAGTATGACACAGGAATACCAAACTGTCTCTTCTGAAATATAAATATATGTGAATTAGAACTTAAATTTAAGCCAACTATAACTTTTAACAAATTATAACTTAAAATCAAGCTATAACTGTGTAATTAATAAATATACCAGGTCCTCGTGATGGTGCTGGAATGACTTGAAGCCACCACGATGTGTAACCGAGTTCATGCTCTTATTTGCCGAATTTCCCGCAGACGCGGCCTATACATTTCAATTTTAAAAAAAGTTTTATTCTAATTAATATATTAATTGAGTAGAATAATTTAAATTAAATATGCAGTAAATTTACCTGAAACTCCTCATAATTCCATCAAGTATGCAGATCATTCCACACCTTTGCGCTCATCTGATCCGGTTTCTCCAAGCCGATTTGATGTTATTCATTGTTTCTCTATAATTTTTAGCCACTTTGTTGTTCCAGTAGCGCTGGATGAGGTCAATATCTGTATCCTGGAGATCGACCACACCCTGCATTTTTTTAAAATAGCATAAATATGAACTGATCAAATAGGAGCATGACTACTTAATGTAATAAATGATATATCACATGTACCAGAATATCCTGCCAAATAGTTTCCTTGACAATGTCCGGTACCGATGCCCACGTGAGCCAACATAAAGTCATACGAGCCATGCAAGTGCGTTTGGATATCATCACGACTGTATTGGAAGGCTCTAACTCAAAACCCGTATGTTAAACGAAAAAAACATTATTTAATATTTCATGGCTACTGCATATATATTTATATAACTTATTGTATAGAAAATAAATTTATACTTGAAACTTAATACTTACCCTCAGTTGGCTTTTGGCTTAAGCCACACCACAGGACGTGATAGCTCCTGCGATGGACCACTGTCATCGCCACCTACTGGACTGTGTGACGTCATACCTGCAGTTACAGACAACAATATAACATAACATAAAAGGGCTATGTAAAACAAACAATATAACATAACATAAGAGGACTATGCGATATAAATAATATGACATGACATAATATAAAATTATAACAAACAGTATGACATAACATAAAGGGACAATGTAAATCAAACAATATGCCATGACATAACATAGAATTACCTATTTAAAATGAGGATTATTGGTTAGTCCTCCTCGCTTTCGGAGTCTGAATCTATTTCCTCCTCTATATATAGTTCATCTGTAGCCTTAAATGCTTCAATTAATGCATTCGATTCATTGTTTAGAGGTCCAAAATCTATTTGGTCATCGGTTATTACTATTCCTCTATTTTCCTCAACGTTTGCTTGATAAGCTCGTTCGTAGGGAATATTACATCCATCAAATGTAAATCTTGCCTTTGTTTTTTAAAAAACAACCGTCCAATCTATTTTGTCTCTTTTTATAGATGGATAAGGAGCGTAATATACTTAAAGAGCTTGTTTAGTAAGTACAAAAGGATCATACTTATAGTAACACGAAGTATGCTATATTTAAATAAAATTATATTTTGGGTGCACGTTGGTTTCAGAACTTGGAACGTTGCTAAACTAGTTGCATTTAAACAAAAATACTTCTTCCACGGGTCGTGTGAAATATGTCAGTTGCAGAATCTGGGTTAATACGCCATAAAAATCGCTTATATGGTCGTTTGGATCATCACTACCTTTAACAAATACGTCGCTACTGTTACCGTATTCTATAGTATTAAATTTATATCCATTGACAAAGAATATTGGATATGTCTTGACTTTCCTTTTTGGTCTCATTGCTAAATGTTTCAATCCTTTATCTACAACATAATTTGTTGTATCAAAAACATAATTAGTAAACCGAGTAGTGAATTCTTTGCTGATATCGCCTTTTGGATGTTGTGATTCGTAAATGCTGCAATTATAGGACAAAACGTTAAATTATGATTAAAGATACAGTACATGAATAGATGATATAAGTTCATTACCTAACGAACGGTGCAACTTCAGTGCAATTGAGAAAAATATATGTGTGTGCTGCGTTATAATCTCTATTATTCAGTCATGCTTCGACACATCTACCAGAAGGCTGACCATGTTTTTTACAAATAGATTAAGTCGCTTGGCAATCATCTTGATCAATGCCTCCATCATTACGCGTGGTTCTTTCAAATGATATGTTCACATGATTACTAAAATAACGAGAGAAAAAAACAAAGGTTCTTCTTCGATGTTTGATTTGCAAATTGAACCTTCAACTCAAGCTTTCTGTCTCACTTTTTCCTTTAGATTATTTAAATACCTATTTAAAATTATTGTAAATTTTTTTTTTTATACATTTCATTAACCAATATTTAATTAATTAAATATTAATATACCTTTCAAACGGATACATCCATCCATATTGCACAGGCCTTCGAAGACGTGCTTCCAACGGAAGATGAATTGGTAAATGCTTCATAACATTGGAAAAACTTGGAGGATATATTTTTCTAGTTTACAGAGCAATATAGGGATTTCTTTCTCCAGTTTACGAAGAAGATTAATTTTTAATGTAGTAGAACAAGGCTCTTTATAGAATAGACTAAGTTCTATTACAACAGCCCAAACTTTTACGGGTAACAGTTCTTTAAAAGCAACGAGCAATAAATTTTCCATCACAATGACAGTCGTGGCTTTTCATCCTGCTAAGTTTATTGTTTTTATAGTCGACACATCTACGAATATTAGAAGATATACCATCCACTCGTTTCAAAAGTATTTTAATTTGATTATTGTCCAGTTCATAGCACACTTTTGGTTTTCGATGTGATTTTGCTTTATATGAAGCTCAGAACGATCACATATTACTTCGATATCATGTCTTGATTCAAATCATCTTTCATTTTCCATTTGACGTTCAACATTGTACTAAACACATTGTCAAACATGTTTTCCTCATTATGCATCACGTCAGTATTGTGATGAATCGGAAGATTTTTCCAATAAGGCTACTCGCAAAATATGTTTTGTTTGCACCAATTATGAATCGATGATTTACCTTGAATTTTAGTTTGTTCTCCGGTTTCATGTATCTTTGGATAATCCTTTACATGTTCATAAATATCTTCACTTGACCATACCATAGTTGGTCTCAAAGTTTCATGCCTATTAGCTGTAAAAAAAATCTTGTCTCTTCTAAAGGAATGATTAATATGAAGAAAACATAGATGACAGTCAAACCAAAAAACTTTCTTTTCATGAGGTAAAGAAAATGCTCTTGTTTCTTCCATGGAGTAAGGACAAGCTAGACGACTAGCCATACTCCAACCTGAAAGCATTGCATACGCAGAAAAATCACTGATTGTCCATAATAGAGAAACATACATACGAAAGTTCTTTTTTTTTTGACGAAATATCATATGTTTCTACTCTTTCGTACCAAATTTTTTTAAATTCTTCAATCAACGGTTGTAAATAAACATCGATTCCTTGTGTCGGATTATCAGGATCAGGGACGACAATTGTGAGAAACATATAAGGAGTTTTCATACACATCCATGGAGGTAAGTTATAAGGTGTGACATTATAGGGCAGGACGAATATTTAGCACCAAATTGAGAAAATGGTGATAATCTATCCATACATAAACCAAGTTTAACATTACGACTCTCAGATGCAAAATCTGGATACTTCTAGTCAAAATGCTTCCATGCTTCCCCATCAGCCAGGGGTGTTAGCGTGCATTCCTCATGTGTTCTCACACTGTATCATCTCATATGTTGCGGGGTTACAGAAGATGCATATAATCTTTGTAGTCTAGGAATAATAGGTAAATAATGCATACGCTTATACAGGACTTCCTTTCCCTTTTTCTTTCTTGGTTTGTATCTTTCCTGATTGTGTATTTTACAATTCTTAAGCTTGATATCTTCCTTCCAAAATAATATGCAACCCTTTAGATGTGTATCTATTTTTTCGTACAGTAAAACCAAAAGGCGACATCATTTTTTTTACCTCATAATGATTTTCGCACATTAAATTATGGAGAGGCATATGCCGCCTTGCAGCTTGTACAACAGCTGTAAATCCAGCTTCTGCGAGGTGTATTTAGTTTTCATCGCAATGTATTCAACAGTCATTGATAATTGGATTTCGCTTTTACAGCCTTCCCAAGGGGGTATCTTCGCGGCATCTAATAAATCATAAAAAAAATTGGCTCCAATATTTGGTTCTTCTTCATCATTGCCATCGTCATCAGTAAGTTGTTGAACCAGGAACATTGAACGTGCAACATCTTCAACCATATGTTCTACAAGATTCGTCGTACCAATTTCATTATTCACAACCTCCTCAACATGTACAGAAGTAGAAGCTAACGATTCTCCATGACGATCCCAAACCAAATAGTTCGGCGTAAAACCGTACTAATGCAGATGAACTCTAACCATTTGTGGTATATAATGCTTCAATAATTTGCATCTACTACAAGGACAATGGATTTCGACGTCGTTTCCGTTGTTACTTAAAGCGAAATCAATAAGCACGCCAATACATTAATAAATTGTTCGCTTATTGTGCCATTAGCTTTTCTTCATTTGTACATCCAGCTTCGATCAGCAAAATAATTGTCCATTTTTTCTAAATAGATATATAATTAAAAAAGTATGGTAAAATTTGCATCGACATTTTATTAAAACAATTTTACTGCTGAATGTAATGTTAATTGATCATTTACACTTTGCTGGTGTGTCATCCTACCTCCCATTATAAATACAATGACGCAATTAAATCACGTAAATCTTTTCAATTTAAACGATTCAACAAAATTCGGCAACATTTCACTTTAGTTCCATAAACAGTACACAATTGTGTGTACACAGAGAACATAAAGGAAGCGCTTTCAAAATTTTGGAAACCGTTTAAAATGAAATGATTTACGAGATTTAAGTTTGTTATTGTGTTCGTAACTTGTCCAATATAAGGACAAATCCAATAAATATTGTATATGATGAATATAAATGTCTGTTCTGTTAACAAAACGAACATTCACATAACGTTCATACACAACACTTATCAGACGAGGCCAAAAAACATCTAAGGCTTAATTTCAATCTCTAAATGTATGCATATGGATTTTATCACAAATATGTATATTTTCAACATTTAATTGAACTAACCATACACTATAAAAGTAAATTTCGTTTTCGATAAATTTTTATAAAACATAAACTTATTTATTTCCATTTCCACTAAACGTCCCTAATTAAGAAGTCTAAAATCTCTTATATATTAATTCAACATATATACATGCACATAATTATATTGTGACACAAACAACATAAACTTGCAACACATAAATTAATAACAAGAATTACACCTCCATTAATTCAACCTATACATAGATTAATTAACAACGCTGTACTTACCACTATATATACACATATACATACAACATGAACTAGTTAACCATATATTAGCAACATGATTAATTCAACCTATATATACACATATTAACAACATTATTCGTACAAACATATAATCTAACAAAGTAATTAACTTAAATTAGCAAATCTAGGGTATTAAAAAATAATAAGGGTTTATACCTTGGATATTGAAGAAGAATTGAAACTTAGAGAGGAGGAGAGAGAGCCTTTCAGACGTTGGAGAGAGCAAAGGCGATAAAGAAAGTGTTTTATTGGCAAATTTCGGAGTTGGGGAGGAAGGATTCAGGAGGTTCGGCTGAAAAAATGAAATGGGGAAGATGATAGCAGGTCGGTTGATTTCCTACTCGACTAAGCAACGACTATCAACGACTGCTAACGGCTTTAAAACCAACGGTTTCCAATGGCTTCTCATGGTTTTTTTTAAACATAAAGAAAAACCTAGAATTTATAGAATTTATCCTCCGTTGGAAGCCGTTGGAAATCGTTGCGAGGTGCCGTTGGTGGCCGTTTCCCCCGTACGTTGCTATATACTATGCTACTTGTAGTGTTATATCTGTAAATTATAAAAAAGGTATTCATGGCTTTCAATTAAGAATTACATAAACTAAATTTACTATGACAATTCTCTCTCTTGACAAGCCAAAAGATTGTCACATCAAGAAACATGGATTAAGGTAAAAATAGCATCATAGAGACTAAGATATCAAAGAAAAACAATCTAATCCAACTTGAATGTCACCATAAGGGAAACATAATATCGATTATATATAAACAATCTTTTAAAAAACCAATAATATAAGTTTGATAGCACATATCTTAGTCTCAATAATACATCGGTACATAATCCAAAATATCAAAGTATCAGAAAAACAATCCTTCATGAGCAAAGCACTTAAATAAATGCACTTTTAGGAAATACATGATAAAGTATAAGATATAAAGCTGGACTCCAAGAACGATAGTCTAAATGAAACGATGTATCCGTCACTAATTGAGCTATCCAACTATAATGGAGGAAAAAGAAAAAAAAACAGAATGGGTTAGATATAATGTGGTGCCAAGGGCACCCCAATATGTTCTTCCTAATATCACGACTAAAAAATACCACAGTAACTAGCATTACACTTTTCTTAATACTACACACTTAAAAAATAAGGGCTACCACACTGTTTTACCCTATTTATATTTCACTCGATATTTGTTCGTCATTTGTAAAACTGATCAATGAGCTAAATTGTAGATCTATAACCGATCAACAATTTCGACGTCATAAAATACAGAATCCATGAATATGGCTTGAATTAAGCAAATTAGAAGAGGAAGTGAGAGATTAGGGTTTTCATATCACCAAACAATTGAGAGATCACCGTACAAAATTGAATTTTCCAGCGAGAGATGCGAACATGCATCGATTATGAGAGATTAGAGTTTTTATATTAGCTTAATACGTGGTTAGTTCGACAAATGATGATTGAATGAGAGATTAAAATGGAGAGGTAATGTATATTAAAAAGCATACAAAATTCGATGAGTTTTATTTTTTTAAATTGCAATATTATGAAGAACATATTGGAGTGCCCTTAGTACCACACTAGATATATGTCTTGTGAATGAGAAGATGACTAATCAAGTAATCGAACGTAGCAAACTCCAATTACTACAACAAAATAACCATTTTGCAAATAACAATATTTGTTGCAATAGGTCTATCACAATAGACTGGCTCCTCTCTAGATAGACCAAGTTGCAATGGGTTGGTTATATATTACAACTGTTAAAAGCAGTTACAAAAAGGTTCTTTGCAACTGCTATTGATCATTGCAAAATGAAAAAGAAGATTTAAACTGCAACACAATCAAATGATACATATATGTATATATAATAATTCACCATTACCAATATGAAATAATTCACTGCTAAAAAAAAAAAAATCACAATTAAATAATCAAAACACATTCCAAAAGGCAAAGAAGAATACAATTACATACACACATTTCAAAATATTTGAGAAGTTACATTCAAACTTCTAAGTTCTTACATATTAAAAGACATAAATACATAGACATTCCTATATCCAAGTGACTGTTCAAAAATATAGTATAATACAAAATCATAATGCCAAGGTAGACATATATACTAGCCTAGCGAAATGTACTTTTTATGCCAAGCGACGAACGTTGTGCATGTTGCATAGTTACAAAACAAAATATTGTTTTGTTAAAAATATCATTTCTGTTTAATCTTAATAAATATATGAATACAAAGAGAAAATAAATTTTACTAATAATCTTGGAATGTATCACAACACAAAGTTAGCATAAAACTTGAAAGCATAATAAATATATGAATACAAAGAGGAAAGGAAAAATACTCAAATATCATATAATAGGACACATATGTATATATGTATATATACATACATATATGTACATATACATATGTATATACATATACATATGTATATACATATATATATATATATATATATATAATTTCTTGGGTTTTCCACGTCATGAAGCACTATTACACCTGAATTCATCAGTTTAATCCCTACATAAAAAACGCTGATCAAACACCAAACAGAAAATTGTAGTATACAACCTATAAAACATTATTGATGGTAATATATGCCATGTTCAGGTGGATTATGAATTCAAACTTTGTGTATTTTACAAAGTCTGATATTTTTTGGCACCAAACGGAAAAATGTGGTATACAGCCTACGCAGCCAAATGGTGAACAAGATGCTAGGGATACTACTAATCCGACATGGAAACCAAAAGTGAATCAAAATAGACACAATGCAAATGTTAGTCCATCTTAGTCCTCAGTACCTCAACTACCGGACCCAAGGAAAACATTTATTGATCAAAAAGGAATAAAAAAAATTAATACATCCCCTACCACAGGACAAAACAAAGCAGCAAAAGGAAAGCAACAAATAAATCATGCAACAATAAACAACAAAATTTAGGCGTTAACTTATGAAATCAGATGATGAGAATGGGAATTCAAGTAACACTACCAATAAGGAGGAATTTATCCCTATAAAGGAGGACTTCATTCATGACTTTGAATTTGTTAAAGCAATGGAAGATAATATTTCATAATTATCCACAGACCCTAATTAGCAGCCTCATACTCAGTTGTCTTGAGGAATCCTTTATATGAACAGGAAGTCGACTTCAGCATGTGATGCAATTACTTCAACCCAACCCCCTAAAAGAATGAGAAGAGTTAGGAAAATATTTAAATGAAATTTATCTCCTGATATGTTTTGGGAATAACACTGATTTTACATTGAATCATGTGTTATTTCTTCTAAATCCTATAAACCAAGCATTATTGGTTTATTGGAAAATAAGTTGACCATTGAAAAGATAGGCATAAGATTAATGAAATTTGGCCATAAATGGAGCCTTATCCATAATAATGATCATGGTTTTTGGGGGTAGAATAGTCCTGTTATGAGATAGATTGATTTAGAACTTAACATTATTCAAATATTTACTCAGCAAATAAGCTATTTATTAGAAAATTTGAAGGGCTATTCAATGTATCGAACTATTGTGTATGCAAGTTGTTTGGTCACAGACAGGGAATTTTTATGGCAACAATTAGTAAACATGCAGGTGTTTTGGACAAGGTGTGTCTACTAATATGGATTTCAACAATGTTTTAAACCCAATGGACAAAAAATAGAGTTTTTCAATGACAAACAGACACTTATTGATAAACCTATAGTACAGATTTAAATTGTATAATAAAAGAGATTTAATCTTATGCTTTGGATGATCACAAGGCATATGAAAACAAAAAATGATGTAGTTAATGTAACAGAAACACAAAAAAGTTATATGGATGATCACAAGGCATCAAATCAGGTAATTAATTATAATTTCATATTAGAATTTGTATGGTAATTTAAAATAAATGCATAAAAGAAAATTTTGATCTAATATGCTGTATCAAATTCATGTAACTGAGATGTTTAGTGATTTACACGTTTGTTACTTGTGTTGGATTTGGTAAGCTAGGGTTTAACATAAGTGATGAACCAGGTGTAGTTACATCTCTTTTTCTTTTCTTTTTAAAATAAACCAGGCCTCCTTAACAAAAAAAATTAAAGCTGTAATCCGCTTAAAATTATCCTCTCAACCAATCGTAGAGTACCTTTGACAATACCCTGACTAAAGTCTTCCGCATATAAACAAAAACCAAATAGCAAATATCTTTGATTTCAAAGATCGGACAATACATTCCAGCCATCAAGAATCGTAAACCGAACCTTTTTTTTTTTTTTTTTTTTTGAAAATTACCTACAGCATCGCAGGCATCGTCGGTACCAGAAGTAAGGTCATCAGAACCAACACAAGCAATCGGGACTTGAGCAATACGCAGTCATCTGCAATGAAAGCACTATCGATTGCGGTAAACAAACGCTACATCTTCCAGAGCATTGTAGTGTCTCTGGAAATAATCTTCGCAAAAGAAGGAAACGTCTTCGTCAAGAAATTCCAAACTCAACGCCATGCGTTTTTAGATCCAGAGGCAACGGAACTTACAATAACGTGAACGCTAAGCATCACATAAGAATCAACGTCGCTTCTTATTAAGGAAGAGCAGCAACAACGACGTGGTACTATTCTAGAAAGGCAAAGTAACGGTGGTGACGTGGTGATTCTCGAGCTTGGTAGAAATGCGATTAAAATTGAAGCCAACAGGGTGACAATCAGTGGAATCAAAAGGCAGGTAGATCCGAATTAAATCGTGAATCAGCTCGAATTTGTTGAGGCAGTAATTTTGCTAAGGAGAGGAAAAATTTGAGATCGAAATTTATTTAGGAAAACAGTGTAGGAGGAGGAAAAAGCAGAAATATAAGGGGCTGTTCTTTGGTCCTTAACGGACCATTTCTTCTACGGACGCGTCCGACGCGTCCGTTCAGAAATGGTCCATTAAGGACCGTTAGCCCAACGGCTCGAATTGGAGCCGTTGCGTACCAACGCGTCGGACGCGTCCGACGCGTCCGTTCAGAAATGGTCCATTAAGGACCGTTAGCCCAACGGCTCGAATTGGAGCCGTTGCGTACCAACGCGTCGGACGCGTCCGACCCGTCGGTACCCAATAGCTCCAATTCGAGCCGTCGGGCACCAACCCCTCCTCTTCTATAAAATCCCACCCTCCTCCATTCCTCCTTCTACCCTAAAATCATCTTCTACTTCTCTAAACACTCCTCTATCTTCACTAAAAAATGACAAATCGACAACCTAAACACCATTGGAGCAGTGAAGCAACACGACTATTGCTTAAATGCGTCGTTGCGGCGTATGGAAAATGTGGTAATAACAAGAAAGGGGTTACCAAAGCGATAGCGGAAAAATTTAATGCTGCAGCGGTCGAAATCAACGTTACAAGATCAGATGAAACTCTGGAATTGATCGACGAAAACAAAGTTCGGCACAAGTATGATAGTCTTCGAAGGGAATGAGTTAAATGGGAAAGCTTGAACAACAAAACTGGAGCTGGTTGGGATCCTAATCGTCAAACGGCTTGAGCATTTGGAGCTACAACAACAACTGTTTCAAGGCACACATGCAACTGGACAGACGGCGTATACGCCTGCTGTTGCTCAACCTGAGCAAACACCACAGTTTACTCCTTCTTTGCCAGGAAATTATGCTAATCCATGGGCATTTGAGCACTTCCACAGTTAGCTCAATGAAACAGAAGACCATGGGCAAAATACTATTCCCAATTTGAATTCACCAACGCATCATTCTTGGGTTCCTGAACCGACCACTCAAACAAACGTGCCCGAAACTCCCATTCCACAGCGAACTCGACATGTTGGTTCAATCTCTGGTAAAAAGAGAGGTTTCAAAAAAGGGCGTGGTGACATGGACAATAAGTTTGCCGATCTCGTCGATTACCTCCATGCCCGAAAAGTGCAAAAATCTACAATTACGGAAAGTCCCACCCCAAACAATTTGACAGCAAACAGTATACGGTCGACAGGAAATCTTTTAAGTCAAGCTGATATGATAGGACGCGTTAAACGTTTGAGCGAAGGAGCAGATTTTAATTTAGCGGAAGCATTACACATAGTTGCAGATCCCAACAAGACAGATATATTCAATCTCTTAAACGATGACGATGCAATACCATGGATGACATTTGAGACAAAGCGCGATCAACTTTCTGCTGACTACAAGTACTTTCTGATCAAGAACGGACCAAGCAACGATTAGGAATCATACTATTATTTCCGTTTTGTATTTCTGCAGTAAATCACTTTCTGTACTGTTTTTATGTAATGGACCGTTATGTTTTGTTAACTGTGTTATTCTGCAATAATTATAATGTTATGTTTAATCGGTAATTAGTTAAATTACAAAATATAAATAAAATACTCCGCTTAAATACTCCGCTTAAACCGCCAAACGCATGATCCGCTAACTACCATTCTCCGCTATAATTCTCCGCTCAAATTCTCCGCTTAAATTCTCCGCTTCCGCTTGCAAAGAACACACCCTAAATGTTAGCAGTAATTATTTGGAGCCAATTTTTCTTTGTGCCCGCCTAAATTTCGTTTTGTCACCTTGGCTTGCCGCCCATTTTCCATCGGTCATAGTAAAGTTTTGATTAAATAACATATTTTCCGTTGGAGGTCGAAGGAGACAACGGTTGGATATGCCAGGTTATTTTTATATTTTCTTTATAGAATATGGGGTTTTAGGTATTGATTTAGTAAAGAATTTTATTACGTAATAACAGATTTCTTGATTGAATATTAAACGTTGAACATTAATTATTACGTAATAATCATTAACTATTACATAATAACTATATAACTTTAGTTACCATTTTCCAAAAAAATACAATATTAATCACTATTTATTGTTCAGTTGTAAGTAGGGCTGTCAATGGATACCTGAAAAATCCGAAAGTCGTCCGCATCCGTATTGAAAAACGGATAAATATCCGATATATGGAAAAACGTATGCGGATATAAAGGTATTCGCATCCAAAAACATCCGTCCGTTTTTGTCAAAATTATAGTTTATTTTATATGTATTTTAGCATAGTAAACGATGATAATTTATTTGTTTTTTAAGTTAGTAGTTTATGTTTTATGCATTTAATGCATGTTAACTATTCAAAAATATTTATTGTCACTATACTTATTGATTGTTTATACATTTATAATTCATAACATTAAAAATATATCATGGTATACCTAATATTTCAATTTATGTTCCTTTAATTGTTAATCATTAGAGGATAGGAGAATTATCTGATATCCGTTCATATCCGTGGATACGGATATCTGATATCCGAAAGTAGTTTCGGATAGGGATACGAATATGATACTATCCGTATCCGAAAGTATCCATTGACAGCCCTAGTTGTAAGCATGAATCATAAACATAAATAATAAAAAATTCAAACGTAAAACATTTATTGTAACCTATAAGGAAATACAATTTTTAACAATGCGCTTAATGCAACCAGCAGAAAGTCTAGTTTTTAAAATTATGTTTGTTGCAAATGGCGAGAAAATGCAATCCTTGTTTACTAATTATTATTCATTATTTCATGACTATAATTGGATGTTAATCAAACTATATGTTGTTTAATTTTAAAAGTATGTTTTTCACGATAAACATACTTGTTGCAGAAAATGCAGTTCTCGTTGGTGATTGAAATAGTTGCAAAAGATTTTTGTTTTTTTGCAATAAGTTTTGGAAGCACAGTTGCAAATAACATGTTTTTTGCAACCGTTATGGAATCAGAGTTGCTAAAAGTATGTTCTTGCAAATGGCATGAAAGAGCGGTTGCTAAAGATATGTTTTTTGCAACATAATGAAAAAGTCTGTTGCTAAATCTCATCTATTGCAACTGCTACAAAAGGTCTGTTGCTAAATATCATTTACTGCAACTGTCGTGTGATGCCAGTTACAAATAACAAGTTACAATAGGGTATTATTCTTGTAGTAATTCTATTGTAAGTGATACTGCGACGATCGCCATACACCAATGATGTTCATATAACCCAATAGTGTGTTGTATAGACACCTACATGACGATTGCCAAAAGAAAGAATCTGAAAAATGAGGGAGATGGAGAAGAAGTAAGATGATAGAAGGAAAGAAAAGGACAGAACACCAAAACAAATATGAAACCCATCGTATATCTCATAGCGTGTCAGAATATAATTCACATATACAAAACAAGTGGGATAGTAATAACTATATAAGCCATATGTAATCAGAGTATACCGGCTCATATAGTCTAATGTATATATAGTTTATACGAAGGATAAGTAAACTCAAAGACAAACCATCTTTGAATAAATAGTTAACACTATCATGACTCCACATAGTCACATAGTGAAATTAACTACAATATAAGTATAATAAGAGAAGACGTCACCTTCTGCTATTCCACCAACGTAACTCCAGACAACACATATAACTTAGCCTACTCATCAAGGTGTTTGATGAGTACCCAAGGTAATAAGAAGGAGCACAAAATATTGGGCCAGACAATAGTCTGGTGTGAGCGATAAACAAAACTCAAACTATAAAAATCATAATAGTAAAAATACCAAAAGTATGGGGATCCATACCTGACCTGTCCCTTTATCCACAAAGTTGGCACGTAAAATAATATACTCCTCTATAGTAATTATTTTGGATTAACTCTATACTAGAGTAATGGGGTGTCTAAATGTCTACATCAACAATACCTATATCGAAATCGATGTTACCTACATCTGTCAGGGACTGAGATGATGATTATGGTTTTGATGACAACAACCTTAACTGTTACTGCTATAAAATATATACTAACACCTATGTGTGTATATGCAGATATTGATTATTGAAGACTGTATTGTTTAGAGATTCAATTACAAAGAAGAAGAATTCAAGATTGAAGACTCATGTGTAACAAGAATTCAAGAGTTATAGAAACAAGGATAAGTAATAGAGTCTACACTTTTTGTTAAAACTAAAATCTTTATTTCAATTTTTACCTTATAAAATCAACTAATTTTCAAAGGAATTTCAAAATTACTTCCTATTAAGAAAAAAATATCTTCTACTCTTTAAATTTATTTCTCAAATTTGAATCTAACTTCTTATTTAAATTCTAGATTTTTCTTATTTATGTTTGATACTAAGTTTTAATATATATATATATATATATATATATATATATATATATATATCTGTGTGTGTGTGTGTGTGTGTGTGTGTGTGTGTTTATGATTAATATTTACTTGAGTTATAATTTCCTTGTATTCATATTTATAATTTTATATCTGTAGTTTTAAATTTCTTATAGTTATATTTATAGCTTTTATATACGTTTTAATATCATTTTTATATATTATAATTATATGTTTTGAACTTATATTCTTACTCTATTATACTATTTTAATATATAAGAAAATGGTTAGTTTTAACACCAAAATTACCATGATTTATTTAAACATCATTTACGTTATTTCCAAAAATTTAAATTACAAAATTTTATAAGACAAGTTGACATCCTCTACCCCACATGTCGACACGTTGACCGTTATTTTCAAAAATCAAATTTCAAAAGAAGTGTCTATTCATTTAAAACTTTTCTTGAAAGGATATGACTGTTGATTCACTATAAATCCCATCTAAATTCAATTTTTTAACTAACTTTTCATTATATTCTTCTTCTCTTTTTTCCTCTCCATTTATATTCTTAATTTTCAAGTTTCTATAATCAACCTCTTTCGAAATTCAAAGAGAATCAAACCAGAACTCTCCTAGTTTAATTATCTATCGCACTCTCTCAAAGATCCAGGTGATATTCATACTTATAGGAGCATTTGTAATCAAAGATCACAAGATCAAAGTTTTATCGAGCATTTCTTCCAAACATGTTACTGGAAAGGTGAGGTTGTAGCCCATCCAATTCAACTGGATGTAATTGTAACTCGTACATCAATTAGGTGATCTTGTAGCCTGGTTAAATCAAGAGAGCTCACTGTACTCAGAAGCAGGTGGGGGTGGGCCTTGTGGCCCTTAAATTGATGATTGTAAGAATTGAAGTTGATTTAAAAAGAAATATGCATAACCTAGAGTTGTATGAGACTAGATCTAGGGTAACTCTAAACTAGTATAAAATCCAGGTGTGTTCTTTCCTTTACTGCTTTTATTTATTATTTGCATCTGTGTCTGACTTTGTGACTATTTCATATCTATGATTTTCATATTATTCTAATTCATTCAAGAAATTCATAAATTCCATTAAACACTATTCACCCACTAGCGTTAAGTTACCCTTAACATCCGTTATCTGCATTTCCCAGCAATTGTTACCGGAGCATTAGTTTTCAAAGTTTTCATGATATGAATTTTAAAAAAGTTTAAAATGGAAAATTTTGGAATTCATTATAACATTAGTTCAAAAATATTCAATTCATTACATTTTACGAGTCTGCATTCAATTGTTTTGAAAAATCAAGTTATCTATTGAATTGGTGTATTTTACTGGAAAAGGTGTGTTATACGACTCTTGATGATTCAACACTCAATGGACAAATGGTGTAAATCAAGAAAGTTAAATGGATACTTGATATTGGATGTTTAAGACATATGATTGGAAATTCAAATATACTGAATGATATAGTTTATGAAGATTGAGGAATGGTTAATTTTGTTGATAAGTCAAAAGGATATGTGATTGGCATCAACAATGTTAGTAATACTAAAATTTCTATTATTTTTGATGTTTTATTAGTTAGGAATTTAAAAAGTAAACTACTTAGTATAAGTTGGTTATGTGATAAAGGTTATACAATTAAATTCAAAGATATAATTCAAATATTATATTTGAAGGAATTAGGAAGAAAAATATTTATATTCTAAGTACAAAAATTTCAAATGACAACTTATGTGTTTTGGATAATACAAGTGATCTTTGGATTTGGCATAAAAGATTTAGACATTTAAATTTCAAATTTCACTCTAAAATTCCTAAACTAGTCTAGTAAGACGACTCCCTAAAATGTATTTAAAATAGATGGCATATGTAATGCCCATCAATTCGGAAAACTAGGAAAAATCATTAGGAATCACCAAAAATTCCTAACCGATGATCATTTTAACCTAATCGTTATCAAAGATGATTCATCTAATATTCATGTTCATAATACTATGGAAGAAGAAGAAGTAGAAGGAGAAGAAGAAGAGGAGAAAGAAGAAGAACCAAATGTTCAAATGGAAGAAGACGATCAAGTCATATGCGTTGATGTAACGACCCGTATTATACCGTATAATAATTTATTTATTTATTTATATAAATAAGGATTGAAAGATTGAAATGGTAGTTGAATTAAATTATAGTGAAATATTTAATTAAAATAAATATTATAATAATATATTTAATTTCTAAAATAATCAGAAATAGTGGAATTCACAAAATGGTGTGAATTGGATCATCTGTGATATTTAATTCAATTTAGAATTGAATTAGAATAACGAATATATTATTTTAACGACAGTGGAACATATAATTATATTATAATTAAAATCGAGCTCGAAACGGCGCTGCAGTTCGTAATTTGGCGATTTGAACTTCAACTGAATGTACAGGATTCGTTTTAAATCAGATTTCTGTGAAACAAGAAATGTTAGGAGCTGGTGAAGTATATTTTTCTAGTGGAAGAGAAAAATCGGGATTTCATTGTGTAGATTTTGATTTATGTCCAAATCAAATTTTAGAAAAGTCACTATGGAATTCCTTTGAAATTTATAAATATTTATATTATAAAAGGATTTTGTATATATATAAATCGAATATCGATATAACTGGGAATTTTGAAATACCGAGTTATAAATCCAATTGGAGTTGTATGATATTCTAGTGTGAAGATATACGATAATATTTATTTTTAAATACTAAATTTAATTGTTTTTAAATATATTTATATATTTAAAAGGGTTATTTAGGGCTTTAAAAATAGCCAGTTTTGCAAACGACCTCAGAATTCGACGAAACCAATTTTGTTGGATTCGTTATGTCAAATTATTGTTAGATTTCAATTTCCGCGATTTTTGAAGTCGGTATGTGGCCGTACATGATTTTAATGTGAAATACAGTCGATAATTTGACCTTTAAAAATATGTTGTGTGAGCATACGGAGTCAGAATTCGACGAAACCAGTTTCGTTGGGACCGTAATGTCGAATTGTAGTTGCATGTCCATTTCCGTGATTTTTAGGTATTGTATGTGATCGCAGGGAATTTTAAACACGAATGTAAACATTGATAGCTTAAATATTAATATAAAAATCGATTAAAAAAATATTATAAAAATCCTATAAATACACTACCTAACTCCCTTAACCCTAAATTACTATTCCCGTGGTCAAAAAAATAGCGCCGCCACGAGAAAACAATTTCTCAGCAAAAACCATACATTGACAAATCAAGATAAATTCATAAATATTTCTACAAATCGAAATTCGAACATCGTTGAAATACTGGACGGATTCTCTTCTGTTCTATGGCCTTTTTTTTTGCGACGACTATTCTAGGTTCCAACAAAATACTTGTGGTTCTAGGGTTTGAGTTTACGAACACCGTTGCCTTGGATTTGAAGTTTGGATATAGTATTTAGAATCGGGAAGTGAAATGGAGAAGGGTTGCAAAAATCTGGGGGATTCGATGCTGTTTGAGTTCGTTGGCGCTTACGGAAACACGGAAATGGCTGGAGAACGCATCGTTCGAGATGCGTGTGAGGTAGGCGAGGTCATGATGGAATCGAAAAGGGATTGAGGAGAAGTCCATTGGTGAATTTAGTTTGAATTTTCGTTGAAGAAAGAAGGTGTGGAGGGGAGTCGAAGTTACTGTAATGGCGTGGTGTAATTAGGAGGAGTGACAGAATTTCTTTGATCAGGGAAGAAAAGGAAGTGCGGTTTGGACTTTAGAGGGTAGATGGGCCGGTTAGAAGAGGGGTGAGGCCATATGTTTAATCCATTTAAGTTTTAATTCAATTTAAATTGTGTTCAATTTGTAATAACGATAACTTGGTCATACATGATCAGAATTTCGAATGGTTGGATCCGTTGGGATCGTATGGACGGACACTACACAATGGAACCGACTGGGAATGGATTGGAGCTCGTTACAATTTATAGCAAAATAAATTGTCCGTCTGAATCAAGCGATGGTTATCGTTATTAACGATGATCGTCCAATGTAAGTAATCTCACTAACTCTGCTCAGTTTATATTTTTATAAAATATTTTTAGAATTCATAAATAATGGTTGTTTGTTGTGTGTTGACTGTTTGGTTGAACTGCTAGTCAGTTGATTGAAAATATAGATAACGATATAGATATAAATCGTTAATCAAATATTGATTCTGTTTAGCAGAATATTTCATAGTGAAATGAAATTGATGTTAATTTTATTGTTTAACATCTGTGGATGCAGGGAAACAGGTCGGAGGAATCCAACTGGATTCCTCAACATTTATTTTACTATTTTTCATATATTGTGTTATATGATGTGATATGAAATCTGTTGTTGATTTTGTATGTTTGAATGATACTGATCTTTGTTATATGGTACGTACGTTAAATACCAAAAGGAATACTGGAATGTTAAAAAGGAAATTTTCAATGTTATATTGAAAAAGAAATATTTATAAAATCAAAAGATTTTATCAAAAGAAAACTACTTATTTAGAAAATAAATAGATTAAAAAGGAATACTTATTTGTTAATCAAATAGATAGAATTGAAGGGAAACATTTGTAAAACATTTACAAATAGAATTGAAAAAGAAATATTTGTAACCATTTACAAATAGAATTGAAAAGGGATATTTATTTGAAAAATAAATAGAATAGAAAGAAGAAATATTTGTAAAACAAATAAAAAAAGGGATAGTTAGATTATAAAAGGAATACTGATTTGTTAATCAAATAGATAGAATTGAAGGGAAATATTTGTAAAACATTTACAAATAGAATTGAAAAAGAAATATTTGTAACCATTAACAAATATAATTAAAAAGGGATATTTATTTGAAAAATAAATAGAATAGAAAGAAGAAATATTTGTAAAACAAATAGAAAAGTGGATAGTTAGATTATAAAAGGAATTACTTATAAAATCAATAGATTTTATAAAAAGAAAATATTTTATAAAATAAATAGAATTATCAAAAAGGGATTTTATTTTGTAAATAAATAGACTATAAAAGGAAATACTTTGAAAAGTGACTAGAATAGTATAAAAGGAGAATTTTACATTTGAAATATTTAGACCCGTGCTTCGCACACGGGTACAACATGATATGGATTTAAAGCAAAGATTTTAAATAGAATCTATTCTGACCGATAGATTGTGAAGATAAATTTATAAATAATATTTTATAAATCAAATGAAATGTTTATCATTGGATAAATAGAATATATAAGTCATGACTTATATAGAGAAGTAAGAACCGATTTCAACATCGATATTTGAAACTGAATAAACGTAGAATTAATCAGTTGGAGTTAATCAAAATGAAAGAGAGATAATCGAATATTAGTTATTTGAATAGAGTAATTGATTAGAGTTAATCAATTAGAATTAATCGATTAGAGTTAGAGTTGATCGATTAGAGTTAACCAGTTAGAGTAAATTAGATAGAGTTAACCAGTAAGAGTTAACCAGATAGAGTAAATTGAACATAGTTAATAGAATTAGGATTAATTGAATATTAGTTATTCAATTAGAGTTGATCGAATATAGTTATTTGAAATAGAGTTAGTCAAACATAGTTATTCAGGATGAGTCGCCATTTCGTACGACGGCTAGCGTAATTCGCAGGGCTGCAGATAGCCTACGGCGGTCGGATGTTTCCTAAGGGAATCAGGCGTAACCATTGTGGTCGCTGCGATCTAGAGTCAAGCGAATCGAGTTAAATCGAATATTAGCCATTCGAAATAAAGTTAAAACAAACATAGTTATTCGAATATAAATTAATCGAATATTGGTTATTAGATTGGAGTTAAATAAGTTGAGTTAATTAAGTAAGTTAACCAAGTTGAGTTAATCGAGTTGAGTTAGTCAAAACGAGTTAATCAAACCAAGTCAATCCAAATGAGTTAATCCAAAGGAGTTATTCGAAATAGTTTATTCGAATAGAACTAAAGGAGTTATTCGAATATAGTTTATTCAAAAGGAGATTAATCGACTGTAAATCATTCGAAGAGAGTTACTTGAATGTAAATCATTCGAAGAGAGATTATCGAATATAATTATTCGAAGAAAGAGTTATCGAATATAGTTTATTCGAAAAGGAGTTATCGAATAGAGATTATTCAAAAGAGAGTTATATGTTGAAATTCGATTATATCGAATTCGGGAAAGTAATATTTACTTTCTGTTTTTAATCAAGATTTACTTATTTATTAATAAATTAGTGGTTTAGTTATTTAGTCAAATTAAGGAATAAAAGTTATATTTTGAAGTTAGATATTTAAGGAGAATGTAACACCCCACCTCCGCTAGGGTCACTCACAAAGGGAATGCGCTAGCTTTGGTGGAGCATTATCTAGGTAAGCATACATAGAAATATTACAAGACAGAACATATAAAACCGCGGAAGAAGAACCAAATTTCATTACTTTAAACTCTGGAAAGGTCTAAAGCCTTTTTACATCAAAATGCCATTAAATCCATTACATCGAAATCTGTCTTACAATAGTAAAGAAGCATAAAACCATAGTCATAAATCATTCCCCAAGTAAAACAGTAAAGCAGTCATAGCCAAGAAAGGTCCAAGCCATATATGATGATCTTGAAGCAGAAAGAAGTCCAAACTAAGTAGTGTTTTCCTCCCTGAGAACCTGGGGGGGAACGGAAGAAAAAGAGGCAAAAGAAAACGGGTCAGTCATAAAGACTGGTAAGTCCTAGTGACTTTCAGCATAGAAACAAGTAAAGATAACATGACATGTATAAACTGAAAATAAACATAAGGATGATGACAAGATAGGCAAGTTAAACTAAGATGTCAAGATAAACTATACTTACCAGATAAACTATGGTAACAAGATAAACTATGCTAACCAGATAAACTATGGTAACAAGATAAACTATGCAAACTAGATAAACTACGTATAGCATCGCATGTTTAACATTCTCTGCACCAACTATACTAGTACCCCAACCCGTATCATCCTTTCTATGTATATGTACAGTCCCTTGCCGTATATCGTACGGATTTCATCACGTATTTCTATACTACTTCAACGTAGTGCCACCATTCTTGAAATCGTTTGGACTGCCACCCTTGTTCTGGCTAGGTTTCCTTATCATGAACTATCGCGTGTTCAACTAGGATTTATGCCACCTAGGACCACTAGGGATTATGCTACCTATTGAACGTTTTCTAGATTCGATTAGGGTTTATGCCACCTAGGACCACTAGGGATTATGCTACCTAACGAACAACACCCTTTTTCCACGTAACGATCTATTAATCTATCGGATCCCTACAAGTCCTAGCTCGTTCATGTGTTTGTGTCATACGGCCCAATCACGAAATGTAGTCACCTGTGTTAGGTCCACCATAGGGTGTATCAAGCCCTAGGGTGCCAACCACCGACACAAATCAAGCACGCACAGTGTAAACCTACTGGTGCCCAATGCCTGCTTTTTCAACTCCGGACTACGTGCACGACCATAGTCCGCCTGAACCTACAATGGCGCACCAACTCAGCCATCGTTCTGGTCACTTACAATCGGCCCAGTAATCGTGCCCCACCCTGCCTAGTTCTAGGGTACCGTGATACATCTAGTGGGTTACTGCTGAAAAGGACCGCGTAACTAGGGTTTCCGTCCAGTAGGTCAAGTGTTGTCATTTAAATTCGAGACTTAACCCCATCAGTCTAGCATGTCAAGTTGGTTAAGTGTTGTCATTCAAGTTCGTGACTTAACCCGCCTACGTGTCATATCAAATTGGCTAAGTGTTGTCGTTCAAGTTCATGACTTAGCCCTACGAATCATGTGTCAAGTTGGTTAAGTATATTCAAGCGGTTCATGACTTAACCCTATCAAATCATTGTGTCAAGTTGGTTAAGTATATTCAAGCGGTTCATGACTTAACCCTATCAAATTATCATGTCAAATTGGTTAAGTATATTCAAGCAGTTCATGACTTAACCCTATCAAATCATCGTGTCAAATTGGTTAAGTATATTCAAGCGGTTCATGACTTAACCCTATCAAATCATCGTGTCAAATTGGTTAAGTATATTCAAGCGGTTCATGACTTAACCCTATCAAATCATCGTGTCAAATTGGTTAAGTATATTCAAGCGGTTCATTGGTTAAGTATATTCAAGCGGTTCATGACTTAACCCTATCAAATCATCGTGTCAAATTGGTTAAGTATATTCAAGCGGTTCATGACTTAACCCTATCAAATCATCGTGTCAAATTGGTTAAGTATATTCAAGCGGTTCATGACTTAACCCTATCAAATCATCGTGTCAATTTGGTTAAGTATATTCAAGCGGTTCATGACTTAACCCTATCATGTGGCATTAATTCATTAATGCACCCCAACCTCTCACATCAGACCTGTTGTTGTGGTCACTTGATATGCCGGGCAATTCCGGGCAGAATTACACCACAACTCGGTCTGACCTCGGGTTTTCAAGTGCGATATGACCAACTACCCCCATTGGATCCTATTGTTTGCAGTAACTGGATTTGTCGGGCGGTTCCGGGTAGAATTACACTGCAAACTCAACCCAACCTCGAGTTGGCCATTTTCAAGTTCATACTAAGCGTCATGTTCATGTTCAAGTTTCATGTCTAGTTACAACAATGTTCAAATCATATAAACATCACATCAATTATGCCAATTAACCCTTTTTCCTCCGTTGTCTAACTAACGCATTCATATATAGTTCTAGGTCTTTAGGCTATTAATTAGCGTAATTATAACGGTGAAAAATATGACTACGGTGATTCAACTTTAGCATAAACATAAACTTGTATACAAGAGGGTACAAGTGAACTTGATGAACTTGGCAAATCTTTTGGCAATTTACAATTCTAGCAATTCTAATTCAAACTATCATAATTGGATGACACAATATCCTACAAGTTCTGTGATGTCATAATGACCAAAATTGACAGCTCGTAATGTCATAATAACTAATCAAGATCTAAGTTGACAATCCTAGCCCAATTGTGATGTCACAATAGCATGACAAGATCCAAAATAACTTGTAACGTCACAATACTTATCAACAACTTATAATGATATAATGATCCGAATTAACAATCTAGAGGTTCAACTAGTCAGGTTCAACATAATGGGTACAAGGTGATGAACCAAATCTAATCACTTTCGACGTCCACATAGTTTAGATCCAAAATGATATATATATATATATAAATCCAAGGTCCATATGACAATTCTAGACTTTGTGAATTACAATAATAACTGATTCAACATCGTAGTCATGACAATATTATGGACATGAGGGGTCTAGATCTACAACATGAATAGGTTCCAAATCAACTTCATATCAATATTCCCACAAGTCAAGATTCAAGATGAACAATAATAGATCCTAGGTGAATACTAATAGGTCCAAGATAATTATCATACATGAGTTCAATTTCAATTTACAACATGTCCATATTAGGTTTAAAGTTTGAATCTAAAAGTAACTGGGGCTTATAGATCATGGTTTGAGAATTAGAAAATAAAAGTCGATGTTGAATCTCGAGTCTAACAGAAATCCCCCAATTTGTAAAACTCTACACGTAGTCTTGATGGAGAAGAAGAAGTCCCTTTTTCTCTAATTTTTCAACCAGAATTTAAGCAGCATAAGGCCAGAGAGAATTTGTGTAGAGAGTAAGGGGCTAGGGGGTTGCTTATATAGGTTTAGGATCATGAACCTGGACTGAAAACGTGTCCAGAAACAACAGAATGAATCTGGGCTGAAAACCGGATTTTGGCACCAGGTTGACCATAGGGTCGACCTGGTCCCTGGGAGGTCAACCATAGTGTGGACCCCTAGGTCGAACTGGCCCTGGGCGGGAAATTTCCCGCCCAGTCTTCCCTGGGGTTTGAATTCGAATTTCGAATTCGAATTTCGAGCTGTTTTCGATTCTGAAAATTCCTGAAACTTCGGAGGGTCATAACTTGGTCACACGGACTCCGATTTTCGAAAACTCGGACTCGATTTCATGCAGAATTCCGACACGAACACAATGGCGCAACCCGTTTCCCTTGGTTCTTATTTTAAAATTTAATTCTGACTTGATTTATGGTTATAACATGTTACGAAAATACGGGTTGTTACAGAGAAGGGATTATAACGCTATAGTTATAATCAATGTTTTAAAATAAAGAAGTGGATTCATAAATAGAATCCGAGTTACGTAAGGAAGTTGGTTAAAAGATTTGAAAGTTGAACTTTGTCTATTTCGAGGTTATAAATGTTGTTCAGTTAAGTTCTGAGAGGTAATTATACCCCAACTTGATTGACTTCGTTTTTAACTAAGGGATGGGTAAGGTTCGATAGTGAAGGTTGATTTAGTGAATTTAGTTAATGAATGTAATGGTTTAAATTGGCTTAGTGATGTTTTATTTAAACATCTGTTTAAATCAAATGAATAAGTTTTGGAACACACTTTCCAAATATAATCAGAGATATTTTCCAATCACAGAAAATGAAATGTTGATGAGAAAGAATACTGGAATGACAGTGATACGTGAAACAGAGATGGAAATGTTTTCCAATGATTGATAACGTATATTTCCTAAATTTAGAAAATAAGAAATATTGAATATATGGAAATAGGAAATAAATAAACTGATGAACTAAAGAGATAAATGTTGATTGATGATTGATCGATCGAATTTCTATCTGGAAATAAGATCGTTGGTTGTACACCTATTTTTCTTTGATAGTTAAATCACCGACTATCGAAGTTTTTGACCATTTTTCCGTCGTCAATACGGAGAGACCGGGATCAGATTCATTATCTGAAAACCACTCTGTATGGACTTTAGCGTTGCGATCAAATATGATGATGGTAATTGAAGGCGAAGTTATGCAAGGGCTATCCTATTTACAGAATAGTGCCTTCGGTTTGTCCAGTCCCAGGACAAACGTGAATGGACGAATGTCTGACAGAGTATATCTAACCGATCGTGTAAGTTGATCTCTTCAAACTTACTTACGTTTGGTGGCAGAGGAATTCGTTTCTCCTAGCTTTATACCCGTGGTATTTTTGGGGAAATCAATTTGTGATTTAGCGGGTATGACGATGTGGCATTCAAAGTGAATGGTGGTCAGGTGAATCAAAGATATGTTATGACCTCAAGCTTCATCAACCGGGAAATGACTGAAATCGGGCAGGCAACATGGCTAAGTGGGTCGCTCCCATTAGGGTGTATATCACCTATCTAGAGAAAATCCATTTCATTCTTTTATCTATTTTCGATGCTGTCCCTTTTCGGGAAACGGTGGGTAGCTCCCAACCGTTGGTGATATACATTTGATACACTCAAGCAAAATGAGTGGTAGGTCATGCGTGGGTCGGGTTGCAAGACGTTCTTATTGAACCCAGTGTATTCGTCTCTAGAGATACACTATCGGCAGGTTGTCCCATACCTTGTCATAGTCGGAATCCAATCTCCAATAAGTGCCAGCGATTTTGTTTGTATACTATATATGTGGAACGTGAGATGCAAGCGTTCTGCTAGATTGTTAATTACTTGTGATTAGACATTATTATAATATCAGAAAAGTATTGATTTCCAAAACTATTTTGGGTTATCATATGGTAAAAACCGTCTGTGTTTATGTGTGGATTGTTCTTACGATTATCATTCTTTTGAAAAGGATTTTGGAAAGTTAAACCGAATGATTTGAGTTTACTCACACAGTCCCATGACTGACCCAGAGTTTATTTTGTTTTGTTTCCCTAAACTCTTGGGTGCCCAAATTTGTACGGGCAGTCAAGTAGTTCAGGTCGTACAAATATACTTGGAAGAGCTTGAAGCAGGAGGCTTCAGGATAATATAGCTATTGTTATTTCTGCTATGTGTAAGTGTTGTACTCTGATAATGTTATTGTATATATATATTGTTTTATTGCAAAGTTATGTTATATATTATATTTTATTCGTTCTGCTATGAGATTCGTATTACTCTGATTCTGTTCTGTGGTGAACTTCTTCTTCTTCTATTCTAATTTTCTATCTTATCTATTCTCACCCTCTAACTTCTTTCTATTAATGATCAGGTATTTCCGATGTCTGAATAGTCAACATGGTAGTTTTATGTTGATTTCCGGAGTCGAAAATCCCAGTTCGTTACAGTGGTATCAGAGCTTAAGGTAAAGTGATTACCTTGGCTATGTGGCGTGACTCAGTAGAGATGGGGTTAGTAATACCCTAGATTGAGTTTGAGTGTATATATACGAGTGAACGTATTTGTAGATTTTATAAAAATTGTTTTATATTGTGGAGATTTATTGATTGAATTGTTTATGAATTTTGGTCGATCAGTTTGATCCACTGTATCGATAGGGATTATCAAACACTTGAATACGATAAACCGACACAGTATGTCTTGAAAAAGGGTAAATGAAATAATTTTACCCAAATTATATTTTGATATAAACAAATAATTAATATTTCAAGTATTATAGTATATTGAAGGTGTTGGTTGTTATTATAATCGAGTAAGATTATAAAAGTAAAAAGGTTATGTAAATAACCAATCTGAATTTGTATAAGTGTAATATATGAAATTAAATGGATTAAATCTGAATTAAATTAGAATTTGAAATTAAAATTCTGAAAACTGGGAAAAGTGTTTGTAAGTGGATTTGAGTTAAGTATAAGAAATTTTTAAAATCCTGGAAGATTTTAAATTGTTTACAAGTATCGTGAACGATATTTTGAAAAAGATTTCAAAATTAAAGTGATTAAAATATGGTTTTGATATGTGATATAGTATTGAACTCACTTCGATCGCTGGGAAATAAATCTGATGATGCTGGCCACATCATCAGTGTTCATTTTCGAGTTGTAAGTGACGGATTACTATCAAAGAGATTGTTTTTGAATTGTTTTGAGAAAATGGAGGTTGTTTTGAATCTTGAAAAGGGATATTTGATTTTTGAAAGAGCTAAGCTGTTTAAAAATTCCCAGGAGAATTGTATGAAAGAAAAATTAATTTAAAAGAATTTGTGAAAGAAAATATGCATTGAATTGAAATCAATTTAACTAGAAATTGAAATGGAATATAATATATTAAGTAGAATCAGATTTTGAATTATGAGATAGGAAATCTGAAATGGTATTGGACTGGTAAGTTAAGAATGGAAATTGGTAATGGCATTTGAGTTGAGAATGAAATTTGGCTTGGATACGTGAATGATTTGGTTTTGAGGATAAAATTGGAATTTGGTTTGAGAATGCATTTGTATATGCTGAATTGGCAGCAGAATGAAAGGATTTAATGATATGCTCGACAAAAGGTACATGTTTATTTTTATGGATTTGGTGATTTATGGGCCGATTTGGCAAGCCGCTTGGCTGTTTGATTTTCTTTTGGATTGAAGAAGGCCTAGAGAGACGAGTTGGGGTTTGAACTATTGACCGGTACAAAGGAGGTACTGACGAAATTTTCCGGAAATTTAGAGTGTTAGAAATTTTTTAGGATTTTAGAAAATTATCGTTGATAAGAATTAATTAATATTTTAATTGAAATTAAATTGGTTCAGTTGAAACTGAAGTTAAGAATTAAACAAATAATTTTTAATCATTTAGTAGGGTTTGTTTTCTACCTTAGCAATTTCGAGGACGAAATTATTTTAAGGGGGGAAGAATGTAACGACCCGTATTTTACCGTATAATAATTTATTTATTTAATTATATAAATAGGGATTGAAAGATTGAAATGGTCATTGAATGAAATTATAGTGAAATATTTAATTAAAATAAATAATATAATAATATATTTAATTTCTGAAATAATCAGAAATAGTGGAATTCACAAAATGGTGTGAATTGGATCATTTGTGATATTTAATTCAATTTAGAATTGAATTAGAATAACAAATATATTATTTTAACGACAGTTGAACATATAATTATATTATAATTAAAATCGAGCTCGAAATGGCGCTGTAGTTCGTAATTTGGCGATTTGAACTTCAACTGAATGTACAGGATTCGTTTTAAATCGGATTTCTGTGAAACAAGAAACATTAGGAGCTGGTGAAGTATATTTTTCTAGTGGAAGAGAAAAATCGGGATTTCATTGTGTAAATTTTGATTTATGTCCAAATAAAATTTTAGAAAAGTCGCTATAGAATTCCTTTGAAATTTATAAATATATATTTATATTATAAAAGGATTTTGTATATATATAAATCGAATATCGATATAACTGGGAATTTTGAAATACCGAGTTATAAATCCAATTGGAGTTGTATGATATTCTAGTGTGAAGATATACGATAATATTTATTTTTAAATATTAAATTTAATTGTTTTTAAATATATTTATATATTTAAAAGGGTTATTTAGGGCTTTAAAAATAACCAGTTTTGCAAACGACCTCAGAATTCGACGAAACCAATTTTGTTGGATTCGTAATGTTAAATTATTGTTAGATTTCAATTTCCGCTATTTTTGAAGTCAGTATGTGGCCGTATGGGATTTTAATGTGAAATACAGTCGATAATTTGACCTTTAAAAATATGCTGTGTGAGCAAAGGGAGTCGGAATTCGACGAAACCAGTTTCGTTGGGACCGTAATGTCGAACTGTAGTTGCATGTCTATTTCCGTGATTTTTAGGTATTGTTTGAGATCGCAGGGATTTTTAAACACGAATGTAAACAGCGATAGCTTAAATATTAATATAAAAATCGATTAAAAAAATATTATAAAAATCCTATAAATACCTAACTCCCTTAACCCTAAATTACTTTTCCCGTGGTCAAAACAATAGCGCTGCCACGAGAAAACAATTTCTCAGCAAAAACCATACATTGAAAAATCAAGATAAATACATAAATATTTCTACAAATCGAAATTCGAACATCGTTGAAATATTGGAAGGATTCTCTTCAGTTCTATGGCAGTTTTATTTTGTGCGACAACTGTTCTAGGTTCCAACAAAATACTTGTGGTTCTAGGGTTTGAGTTTACGAACACCGTTGCCTTCGATTTGAAGTTTGGATATGGTATTTAGATTCGGGAAGTGAAATGGAGAAGGGTTGCAAAAATCTGGGGGATTTGATGTTGTTTGAGTTCGTTGGCGCTTACGAGAACGCATCGTTCGAGATGCGTGCGAGGTAGGCGAGGTCATGATGGAATCGAAGAGGGATTGAGGAGAAGTCCATTGGTGAATTTATTTTGAATTTCTGTTGAAGAAAGAAGGTGTGGTGGGGGATTCGAAGTAACTGTAATGGCGTGGTGTAATTAGGAGGAGTGACGGAATTTCTTTGATCAGGGAAGAAAAGGAAGTGCGGTTTGGGCTTTAGAGGGTAGATGGGTCGGTTAGAAGAGGGGCGAGGCCATATGTTTAATCCATTTAAGTTTTAATTCAATTTTAATTATGTTCAATTTGTAATAATGATAACTTGGTCATACATGATCAGAATTTCGAATGGTTGGATCCTTTGGGATCGTATAGACGGACACTACGCACTGGAACTGACTGGGAATGGATTGGAGCTAGTTACAATTTATAGCAAAATAAATTGTCCGTCTGAATCAAGCGATGGTTATCGTTATTAACGATGATCGTCCAATGTGAGTAATAATGTGAGTAATCTCACTAACTCTGCTCAGTTTATATTTTTATAAAATATTTTTAGAATTCATAAATAATGGTTGTTTGCTGTGTGTTGACTGTTTGGCTGAACAGCTAGTCAGTTGATTGAAAATATAGATAACGATATAGATATAAATCGTTAATCAAATATTGATTCTGTTTAGCAGAATATTTCATAGTGAAATGAAATTGATGTTAATTTTATTGTTTAACATCTGTGGATGCAGGGAAACAGGTCGGAGGAATCCAACTGGGTTCCTCAACATTTATTTTACTGTTTTTCATATATTATGTTATATGATGTGATATGAAATCTGTTGTTGATTTTGTATGTTTGAATGATACCGATCGTTGTTATATGGTACGTTAAATACCATAAGGAATACTGGAATGTTAAAAGGGAAATTTTCAATGTTATATTGAAAAAGAAATATTTATAAAATCAAAAGATTTTATAAAAAGAAAACTATTTATTTAGAAAATAAATAGATTAAAAAGGAATACTTATTTGTTAATCAAATAGGTAGAATTGAAGGGAAATATTTGTAAAACATTTACAAATAGAATTGAAAAATAAATATTTGTAACCATTTACAAATAGAATTGAAAAGGGATATTTATTTGAAAAATAAATAGAATAGAAAGAAGAAATATTTGTAAAACAAATAGAAAGGGGGATAGTTAGATTATAAAAGGAATACTTATTTGTTAATCAAATAGATAGAATTGAAGGGAAATATTTGTAAAACATTTACAAATAGAATTGAAAAAGAAATATTTGTATCCATTTACGAATAGAATTGAAAAGGGATATTTATTTGAAAAATAAATAGAATAGAAAGAAGAAATATTTGTAAAACAAATAGAAAAGGGGATAGTTAGATTATAAAAGGAATTACTTATAAAATCAATAGATTTTATAAAAAGAAAATATTTTATAAAATAAATAGAATTATCAAAAAGGGATTTTATTTTGTAAATAAATAGATTATAAAAGGAAATACTTGAAAAGTGACTAGAATTGTATAAAAGGAGAATTTTACATTTGAAAGATTTAGACCCGTGCTTCGCACACGGGTACAACATGATATGGATTTAAAGCAAAGATTTTAAATAGAATCTATTCTGACCGATAGATTGAGAAGATAAATTTATAGATAATATTTTATAAATCAAATGAAATGTTTAACATTGGATAAATAGAATATATAAGTCAGGACTTATATAGAGAAGCAAGAATCGATTTCAACATCGATATTTGAAACTGAATAAACGTAGAATTAATCAGTTGGAGTTAATCAAAATGTGTTAATCAAAATGAAAGAGAGATAATCGAATATTAGTTATTTGAATAGAGTAATTGATTAGAGTTAATCAATTAGAATTAATCGATTAGAGTTAGAGTTGATCGATTAGAGTTAACCAGTTAGAGTAAATTAAATAGAGTTGACCAGTAAGAGTTAACCAGATAGAGTAAATTGAACATAGTTAATCGAATTAGGATTAATTGGATATTATTTATTCAATTAGAGTTGATCGAATATAGTTATTTGAGATAGAGTTAGTCAAACATAGTTATTCAGGATGAGTCGCCATTTCGTACGACTGCTAGCGTAATTCGCAGGGCTGCAGATAGCCTACAGCGGTCGGATGTTTCCTGAGGGAATCAGGCGTAACCATTGTGATCGCTGTGATCTAGAGTCAAGCGAATGGAGTTAAATCGAATATTAGCCATTCGAAATAAAGTTAAAACAAACATAGTTATTCGAATATAAATTAATCGAATATTGGTTATTAGATTGGAGTTAAATAAGTTGAGTTAAATAAGTTGAGTTAATCAAGTTTGTTAACCAAGTTGAGTTAATCAAGTAAGTTAACCAAAACGAGTTAATCAAACCGAGTCAATCCAAATGAGTTAATCCAAAGGAGTTATTCGAAATAGTTTATTCGAACAGAATTAAAGGAGTTGTTCGAATATAGCTTATTCGAAAGGAGATTAATCGAATGTAAATCATTCGAAGAGAGTTACTTGAATGTAAATCATTCGAAGAGAGATTATCGAATATATTTATTCGAAGAAAGAGTTATCGAATATAGTTTATTCGAAAAGGAGTTATCGAATAGAGATTATTCGAAAGAGAGTTATATGTTGAAATTCGATTATATCGAAATCAGGAAAGTAATATTTACTTTCCGTTTTTAATCAACATTTACTTATTTATCAATAAATTAGTGGTTTTGCTATTTAGTTAAATTAAGGAATAAAAGTTATATTTTGAAGTTAGATATTTAAGGAGAAGGGATTATAACGCTATAGTTATAATCAATGTTTTAAAATAAAGAAGTAGATTCATAAATAGAATCCGAGTTACGTAAGGAAGTTGGTTAAAAGATTTGAAAGTTGAACTTTGTCTATTTCGAGGTTAGAAATGGTGTTCAGTTAAGGTCTGAGGGGTAATTATACCCCAACTTAATTGACTTCGTTTTTAACTAAGGGATGGGTAAGGTTCGATAGTGAAGGTTGATTTAGTGAATTTAGTTAATGTGTGTAATGGTTTAAATTGGCTTAGTGATGTTTTATTTAAACATCTGTTTAAATCAAATGAATAAGTTTTGGAACACATTTTCCAAATATAATCAGAGATATTTTCCAATCAAAGAAAATGAAATGTTGATGAGAAAGAATACTGGAATGACAGTGAAACGTGAAACAGAGATGGAAATGTTTTCCAATGATTGATAACGTATATTTCCTAAATTTAGAAAATAATGAATGTTGAATATATGGAAATAGGAAATAAATAAACTGATGAACTAAAGAGATAAATGTTGATTGATGATTAATCGATCGAATTTCTATCTGGAAATAAGATCGTTGGTTGTACACCTATTTTTCTTTGATAGTTTAATCACCGACTATCAAAGTTTTTGACCATTTTTCCGTCGTCAATACGGAGAGACCGGGATCCGATTTATTATCTGAAAACCACTCTGTATGGACGTTAGCGTTGCGATCGAATATGATGAAGGTAATTGAAGACGGAGTTATGCAAGGGCTATCCTGTTTACAGAATTGTGACGGCCGGGAATTTCGCCCGATCCGAATCAGTCGTTAAACCGATCTAGACCGTTCGAAACCCCTGATCGTTTGAGAACAGGACAAATCAGGACGCAGACGGAAGAACATTTCATTGTTATTACAACAATTCCATCAGATACAAGAATATACAAAGTATAATTGAATAAATTACATTCGATAAATATCAGAGATTACAATAAATTACATAGCAGCGGAAAATAATACAAAGCACAACTGAAGGTGATATACGGATACAAAGCTTTCCGGATATCATTCCAGCTGTAAACCAGGATCCTGTGAATATAAATCTGCAAAACCAAAATTACTAGCTGCCCGTGCGGAAAATAGGGGCACCCAGAGTTTAGGTTAAAACAATAAACTCCAGATCAGTCATGTGACTGGTGTGAGAACTAAAACAGTTATTAATATTGGTTTTAAAGTTAGGCAAATCAAGGGACCACGCCGTATAACACGGAACGGGTTTCCTCCCAAGAATACCAGTGCATAAAACAAACAGCGTAATGCTAAATAAAGAAAAATGAAGCTGTTATAAGACCCAGGTCCCATCACACAATGCAACGCAAGCCGGAGGATAGGGTTTTCCCTTATAACAGCCAAAGCATGCTTGATACGTTTAAAACACATTATTTGATACTATAATAAATGTATAGTGTCAAAACAATTTCAATCATAAATATAAATCATAGGCGGCATAGCTACCATCTACTATGTCGTCATACTAGTTCTGCAATTAAAACCGCAATACACGTATTGGAATTTGGATTTCCGTCATGAGTCGAGGCAAGGGGCAAGCTCCTCTCCGCGTTCGAGATACTCTAGCAAATGTCTCAGGACTACACACTCTGGGCAATCCTGGATTCGGCTGGGCCAGTCCTCACTTACGTTAGAGGATTAGTTATGCCTGAACACACGTTTCCCGGTCCTTACAGACCTATAATCGAGGCGCCTCATTCCAACAACCACAAAGGTGAAAAGTATATAAATGTCAGGGCTGGTAAGTCACTGACACCACCAAAGCTAGAAAGAAACGTCGTGTTCTCCCAGCGGTCCGTATCCCGTTTTTAACTCATACCGAGGTGTGAGGCTCGCGAATTCACGTTATACACAAAGCTACGCCACAAAGGTCGTGCTTTGATCATCAACCACAAGACTTTGCTTTTCAACAGAAGCCTTGATCAATGCAACTCAGCGTGCCACACAGGCAATTCATGCCATGCGATTGATATCTATCGATATATAACCTCTAAGCTCGTACGTCTCAGAGAAGGGCGTTAAGCAAGAGAATAAATTCTCCGCCGCCAAACAGATATATATTTAATAGAAATCAATCAACACAGAATAAAATCCAATGTCAGACACACAATCCATTTACTAGTTCGTTCTGGGTCTGAACGAAACCGGAGGCACTTTCCTCGCGTATCCATCGATCTCCAAGTACGTCTGGACGACCACCAACTGATTCCCTCCTCTTGGGTGTACAGCCCAATCAAGATCATTAGTAATCACCCAAACGATGTGAAGACTTCCGGTCTTCAACCACCGTCTTCATCTTCGACATATCGTCGAATCGGTTATTCAGAATGGGTGTAAACCCGGACTTTCCGAACAATCCGCGTATATTAAAAACAAATGTTACACAAACACAACATACGCCTCATTTCAATTCAGAATATTCTTTTATTCACAAAATCACATTCTTAGGGAAAGGTTCCCATTAATTTTATCCAAGATAAATCCTTTAAAATTTATCCTTTAATCTTCCTTTGGATGACATTTCAAACCAAATTATGGTTTTTCAAACTAGTCGAGATTAGCGAACCACATCGAAGTAATTATTTATTTTATTTTCCAATCCCAACCTATTCATCCCATGAAGCAAAACTAGTAACACTCCATATCTAACACCATGGTGTTATCGGTAAAATTAATTACCATTTCACGTTCAAATCTAATTAAAGATTTAACTATCGCTTTGGAGCAAAACTGGTGATACTCCATTCTCGCTCACTTTCTAAATTTGATTATTTAGATTACAAATTCACATTTCAATCTAATTGCAGATTCATTAAAACTCCTTTTATTGGGTTAAAGAACCAAAGTCTTTTAAAACACAGTTCACGACAAACCCAAATCACATTCTATTTATTATCGGGTTAAAGAACTGGTGTTATTTAAAACACTGTTCACGATAAACCCACATCAATTCTATTTAAAACCCATTTCAAATCCAATTTATTTATTTAAAAATAAATGGGTTTTAATATTAGTTCAAAACTAGTTCATTTTGATAAAAATCTATTTTAATCTTTTCAAATATGGAGTTTTTCATCCCAATTTTTCCCAAATCATTTCTTATGATTTTACACAAATTATTACTATTTTTAATAATTTTATCAAGGCCCGTACAGTCGATTTCCATCAACGGCCATCGAACTGCACTTATAGCGACCTTTTCCAAATTTGATTTGGACGTATCTCCAAATCCAACCGTTAGATTTTGAATTTCTAATATTCGTTAGAAAGCTCTTTTTGATACGAACCTAATGGTTCTGGATTTAGGAGAATCCGACGGTCGGATCTCCCGTAATGTCCGTTTGAAGTTAATGGTCGAAATTCACGAACTGCCGCAGCGCGGCGCGTTCTATTCAGGCCATTATATTATATATATATATATAATATATATTTCGTCGATTCCTATTTAAAAACGAATTTTATAAACAGTTTGAATTCGTTTCAAAAACAATTTCAATCTTTATTTCAAATTCAAATCAAAATTGAATTTCCCTATTATAAATCCTTTTTACTTTCATTTCTATTTGATTTCAATTCAAATCGATTTTAATTCGATTCGAATTCATTTCGTTTTTTATTCAATTTAAATTTAATTCGTTTTCTATTCAATTTGAATTCAATTCGTTTTCTATTCAATTCGAATTCAGTTCGAATTCAATTTCGTTTTCTATTCAATTCATTTCGAAATCGTTTTATATTCAATTCATTTCGAAATCGTTTTATATTCAATTCATTTCGAAATCGTTTTATATTCAATTCATTTCGAAATCGTTTTATATTCAATTCATTTCGAAATCGTTTTATATTCAATTCATTTCGAAATCGTTTTATATTCAATTCATTTCGAAAACGTTTTATATTCAATTCATTTCGAAATCGTTTATAATCGATATAAATATCGTTCGTGTCAAAATAGCGCATCTCTAATTCACACGGCTTTATATTCAACAAATGGATCTATATTTCTTTCAATACACGACTCTATGTCTTTGTCAACACACGACTAATCTCAACAAATGAGTACCGTCCACGTGTGACTATTTTGTTATTTAATATATTTTATAAAAATTAAGGTATCTATCGTTTGATATTAAATCAGACTCCAACCGTAAATTAGTAAGAGAACGATTCCCTGAATATTAACCCCGAAGGCCGAAACCAACATCAGATTAATATCTAGGAGACCCCTCATCTTATCTATTTTCAAGTTAGTTTCTAATTTTATATATGATAAAGATGTAGATTTTATTGTTAAACTATTTCGTTCAACACATGACTAATCTCAACGGATGAGTACAGTCAACACATGAACCTTTACTTTATAATATTCTTTATTTTCCCGATTGGAATGAGGCCCAATCAATTACCATATAAAGTTAATTATATGGATTCCATACAACACATGTATATAATAGCATTGAAAAATAATCGACCATCAACCAAAGTGCACTACACTGTATAGGCATCAAATATAGATATCTAACGCTTATAACAGCCTGTCGATCCATCGACCGACATATTTAATCAATCAGGATGAGTGAACTTCAAATTTCATCCCAACACCCGTGTGGGGTTTCAAATCAACAAACACAGATTTTATTTGTGCAGTTGGGCGATGTGTAAAATTTATCGTCCCAATCAATGTCCTTCAAATAGGTGTACATAAACAAACCGTCCGGTTTGTAAATGAATATTTATTTATTCACATTCACGTTAAAAATTATATTTTTAACGATAAAACCTTTTATTTTAACACATGAATTTTTACTCAGTTCATTTACAAAATAAAAATGATATTTTTATTTTTCTAATTTATTTTAGAAAATTTCGGCGGCATAAGGGCATGATACTAGAAACGGGACAAGGCCTAGCCATATCCCCAGTCTAGTGAAGGCCCACGCCATTCACACATTAATCAAATCAATTTCATTTCACCAAACAATTCAATTCAAACCAAATAATCTAACCAACTACACAACCAAACAATTTAACAAACAAGCCATCCATGGTCTGTGGATGACGGGTGTCGGGTGTTGCTAAACACCGTCTGCATCCTAGTATATATATATATATATATATATATATATATATATATATATATAACTAGAATAAGAAATTAAAGAGTGAGAAATTCTCACCAATAGCTATCCAATACCACGACTCTTCGTTGATAGAAATCTTCATCGTTCTCGCCTTTTTATCACCTTCGTTGCCCGTATTTTCTACATATGTAAAAATCGAATTTTCACTTCGCTATTCAATATATAAAAATTGAATTTTTACTTGGTTATTCAATATATAAAAATAGAATTTTTACTATGCTATTCAATATATAAAAATCGAATTTTTACTTCGCTATTCAATATATAAAAATCGAATTTTTACTTCGTTATTCAATATATAAAAATCGAATTTTTACTATGCTATTCAATATATAAAAATCGAATTTTTACTTCGTTATTCAATATATAAAAATCGAATTTTTACTTCGTTATTCAATATATAAAAATCGAATTTTTACTTCGTTATTCAATATATAAAAATCTTGCCTTTTCCACAATAAAGATTTCTCCTTTTCAACTATAAAAATTTCTCCTTTTCAAATTTATCATTACAAAAATCACATTTTTATTTTGCTATACATATAAAGATGATATTTCTAATATTCCTATCATGTAAAATTATATTTTTAATTCTCTACCTAAACAAAAATCATATTTTTACATCTTCTACTTAATAAAGATTATATTTTTAATACTTTAAAAATATAAAAATCATATTTTTAATTCTTTAAAAATATAAAAATCATATTTTTATTATCCTCTTTATATACAAATTATATCTTTATCTTTCTACTATATGAAAGATGATATTTTTAATCTTCGACTATAATAAAAATTATATTTTCATGTAATTAAAAATCCAGCCCTTCTCTAATTGAAAATATAGTCTCTCTCTAATCTGAAAATTATATTTTCATGTAATTAAAAATCCCATTCTTTATTGAAAAAGGAAAAGGGAGAACTCACCATTTTTACTGTAGGAAGGGGGGCTGCTGGAGGTCGCGAACTCGCGAGGAGGAGGCGCAGGTGCGGTGGGCCCTGCTGGTGGTGTCGCTCGGTGGTGAATCAGGGCGGCGCGTGGGCTTCTGGGTGGAGAAAGGATCGAGAAGAGGGGCGGCTGCGAGATGGGGGTTTGGGGAGGGCAGCGCCGGCCATGGGGAGGGCGACGGCGCCTGGCGACGGCGGCGGAAGTACTGGTGGGGGGGGAATCTCCTTCATGGGTTTTTTTTTCGATTGAAATGGGGGCTGAGAGGGTATTAGAAAGGAAAGTGGGAAAGTGTGAAATTTAATTATTTTGTTATTTTAAACTCCTTAAAAGCAACTTTTATTTTCGACCTCGAAACGAGACCCACCGCCTGTCGTCCATAGCGTTTTACCCCCATTCCGAACACAATGGGATATATATCATAAGCTGATTCGATCGTTTCGATCAGTTTCCGTTAAAATCAACATATAACTCTATATATTGAATTTGAACGCGCATTTCAATTTACTGGGTCACATAGTAACTCGAAAAATTCCAGAAAAATATTTTCTAGCTTCATATCGACGATACGGTCCTAACGAAACTAGTTTCGTCGAATTCTGAGACCGTCTGAAAAATGGCCATTTTCCAGTCGATTAAAATCAACTGAAACTGGTCAAACGCGTTTTCCTTTGCCACGCTCACATATTGATTCGAAAAATTATGAAATTTGGAATCTAACAATAGTTTAACATCACGGACCCAACAAAATTGGTTTCGTCGTAATCCGAGGTCGTTTGCAAAATGTCAATTTTTAAGGGCCTGAATTCCATAGCGACTATTCAGAATTTTCAACTGGACATATCTTTTGATTCCCGCTATGAAATCTCGATTTTTCGGATTCGTTGGAAAGATATTATCAATTAGATCCTAATGTTTTTGGTTTCGGTAAAATCCGGATTGTTTTGCACCCGGTATGTTCAATTGAAGTTTGAAATCGAATTATCGAACTACCGCGCCATTTTCAATTCTATTTATAATTATATATAATTATTTATATTCTAACGATGACGTATATAATATATACGTCCTAATTATTTTCAAAGTAAATTTATCGTTGATATTATTTAAAATAATTCATTTTAAATAATCAAAATTCACTAAAATTGCCAAAATAAAAATTTTAAACTGGCTCGCATTTCCGGGTTATTACAATCTCCCCCACTTAAAACTTTTCGTCCCCGAAAAGGAACAAAGTCGAAAGTGGTTTGATTAATCAACTCTATGTTCGATCTGGCTTCCATTCTCCAACTTTTCAGTTTCTGAGAATTTTCAAATTTTCAAAAATTTGGCTAACACCCTAAATTTTCGAAAAATTTCGCCATAACCTCCCCTGCACCGGGAGCCATGGGAAAATCCCGAAATTGCCATATAGCCCTTCTGATCTCAAAAAGAAAAAGAAAAAGCCAAGCGGCTAGCCAATAGGCTCATAAAATCATCATCACCCAAACAAAACAGTAAATTATGTAGTAAACATGTACCTATTTGTCGGGCAAACAAATTTTTATTCTCTGCTCTAGCCTCCTTGCTATGACCTGTTCAATGTAAACACATGTATATGCAAGCAAATGCGACTAATTTTCAATACAATTCAATATTTGGCTCAATTAGGCTAAATGGTTCAAAATTATCAAACAAATAAACAAACAACACAAACATCAACCAATTAGTGGATTAGAGTTTCAAATTCATAAATTTTGATATATATAAAGAAAATCATGTTTTTGATGCCAATTCACAACAATGTGTTCTAGCTATATTAGTTTTGGTTCTCACACCAGCCTAATGGAAATATATAGAAATCAAACCTTCGAAACACAAACACAAATTCTGATGATGATATATCAATCATCAGAATCATCTCCGGGTGTCTAGAATATGATTCTATATCTATCCAGTATATTAAAACTTCGAATATACGTTCATGACGCGTATATGCAAAATCTTTATATATTGGATTGTCCATATTCAAAATAAATAAATATTCAAATACGTATAAAACGATTAAAATTTTACTTTCAAAACAAAATTGTTTTCAATTGAAAAATATACTCTTCACACCCGTTCTAGGATACTACTGATCCTATCTCTAACGAGTCATTCTAATTGGGTATTTCTAATCCAATATCTGATGAATTCTTTCGTATGGTTCTAATGTGTCTTGTTCTCGAGCTCTGTAAACCAAACCTCTGACACCAAATGTGACAGCCGGGAATTTCGCCCGATCCGAATTAGTCGTTAAACCGATCTAGACCGTTCGAAACCCCTGATCGTTTGAGAACAGGACAAATCAGGACGCAGACGGAAGAACATTTCATTGTTTTTACAACAATTCCATCAGATACAAGAATATACAGAGTATAATTGAATAAATTACATTCGATAAATATCAGAGATTACAATAAATTACATAGCAGCGGAAAATAATACAAAGCACAACTGAAGGTGATATACAGATACAGAGCTTTCCGGATATCATTCCAGTTGTAAACCAGGATCCTATGAATATAAATCTGCAAAACCAAAACTACTAGCTGCCCGTGCGGAAAATAGGGGCACTCAGAGTTTAGGTTAAAACAATAAACTCCAGGTCAGTCATGTGACTGGTGTGAGAACTAAAACAGTTATTAATATTGGTTTTAAAGTTAGGCAAATCAAGGGACCACGCCGTATAACACGGAACGGGTTTCCTCCCAAGAATACCAGTGCATAAAACAAACAGCGCAATGCTAAATAAAGAAAAATGAAGCTGTTATAAGACCCAGGTCCCATCACACAATGCAACGCAAGCCGGAGGATAGGGTTTTCCCTTATAACAGCCAAAGCATGCTTGATACGTTTAAAACACATTATTTGATACTATAATAAGTGTATAGTGTCAAAACAATTTCAATCATAAATATAAATCATAGGCGGCATAGCTACCATATGTTATGTCGCCATACTAGTTCTGCAATTAAAACCGCAATACACGTATTGGAAATTGGACTTCCGTCATGAGTCGAGGCAAGGGGCAAGCTCCTCTCCGCGTTCGAGACACTCTAGCAAATGTCTCAGGACTACACACTCTGGGCAATCCTGGATTCGGCTGGGCCGGTCCTCACTTACGTTAGAAGATTAGTTATGCCTGAACACACGTTTCCCGGTCCTTACAGACCTATAATCGAGGCGCCTCATTCCAACAACCACAAAGGTGAAAAGTATATAAATGTCAGGGCTGGTAAGTCACTGACACCACCAAAGCTAGAAAGAAACGTCGTGTTCTCCCAGCGGTCCGTATCCCGTTTTTAACTCATACCGAGGTGTGAGGCTCGCGAATTCATGTTATACACAAAGCTACGCCACAAAGGTCGTGCTTTGATCATCAACCACAAGACTTTGCTTTTCAACAGAAGCCATGATCAATGCAACTCAGCGTGCCACACAGGCAATTCATGCCATGCGATTGATATCTATCGATATATAACCTCTAAGCTCGTACGTCTCAGAGAAGGGCGTTAAGCAAGAGAATAAATTCTCCGCTGCCAAACAGATATATATTTAACAGAAATCAATCAACACAGAATAAAATCCAATGTCAGACACACAATCCATTTACTAGTTCGTTCTGGGTCTGAACGAAACCGGAGGCACTTTCCTCGCGTATCCATTGATCTCCAAGTACGTCTGGACGACCACCAACTGATTCCCTCCTCTTGGGTGTACAGCCCAATCAAGATCATCAGTAATCACCCAAACGATGTGAAGACTTCCGGTCTTCAACCACCGTCTTCATCTTCGACATATCGTCGAATCGGTTATTCAGAATGGGTGTAAACCCGGACTTTTCGAACAATCCGCGTATATTAAAAACAAATGTTACACAAACACAACATACGCCTCATTTCAATTCAGAATATTCTTTTATTCACAAAATCACATTCTTAGGGAAAGGTTCCCATTAATTTTATCCAAGATAAATCCTTTAAAATTTATCCTTTAATCTTCCTTTGGATGACATTTCAAACCAAATTATGGTTTTTCAAACTAGTCGAGATTAGCGAACCACATCGAAGTAATTATTTATTTTATTTTCCAATCCCAACTTATTCATCCCATGAAGCAAAACTGGTAATACTCCATATCTAACACCATGGTGTTATCGGTAAAATTAATTACCATTTCACGTTCAAATCTAATTAAAGATTTAACTATCGCTTTGGAGCAAAACTGGTGATACTCCATTCTCGCTCACTTTCTAAATTTAATAATTTAGATTACAAATTCACATTTCAATCTAATTGCAGATTCATTAAAACTCCTTTTATTGGGTAAAAGAACCAATGTCTTTTAAAACACAGTTCACGACAAACCCAAATCACATTCTTTTTATTATCGGGTTAAAGAACTGGTGATATTTAAAACACTGTTCACGATAAACCCACATCAATTCTATTTAAAACCCATTTCAAATCCAATTTATTTATTTAAAAATAAATGGGTTTTAATATTAGTACAAAACTAGTTCATTTTGATAAAAATCTATTTTAATCTTTTCAAATATGGAGTTTTTCATCCCAATTTTTCCCAAATCATTTCTTATGATTTTACACAAATTATTACTATTTTTAATAATTTTATCAAGGCCCGTACAGTCGATTTCCATCAACGGCCATCGAACTGCACTTATAGCGACCTTTTCCAAATTTGATTTGGACGTATCTCCAAATCCAACCGTTAGATTTTGAATTTCTAATATTCGTTAGAAAGCTCTTTTTGATACGAACCCAACGGTTCCGGTTTTAGGAGAATCCGACGGTCGGATCTCCCGTAATGTCCGTTTGAAGTTGATGGTCGAAATTCGCGAACTGCCGCGGCGCGGCGCGTTCTATTCAGGCCATTATATTATATATATAATATATATTTCATCGATTCCTATTTAAAAACGAATTTTATAAACAGTTTGAATTCGTTTCAAAAACAATTTCAACCTTTATTTCAAATTCAAATCAAAATTGAATTTCCCTATTATAAATCCTTTTTACTTTCATTTCTATTTGATTTCAATTCAAATCGATTTTAATTCGATTCGAATTCATTTAGTTTTCTATTCAATTTAAATTCAATTTGAATTCAATTCGTTTTCTATTCAATTCGAATTCAATTTCGTTTTCTATTCAATTCATTTCGAAATCGTTTTATATTCAATTCATTTCGAAATCATTTTATATTCAATTCATTTCGAAATCGTTTTATATTCAATTTATTTCGAAATCGTTTTATCTTCAACTCATTTCGAAATCGTTTTATATTCAATTCATTTCGAAAACGTTTTATCTTCAATTCATTTCGAAATCGTTTTATATTCAATTCATTTCGAAAACGTTTTATATTCAATTCATTTCGAAATCGTTTATAATCGATATAAATATCGTTCGTGTCAAAATAGCACATCTCTAATCAACACGGCTTTATATTCAACAAATGGATCTATATTTCTTTCAATACACGACTCTATGTCTTTGTCAACACACTACTAATCTCAACGAATGAGTACCGTCCACGTGTGACTATTTTGTTATTTAATATATTTTATAAAAATTAAGGTATCTATCGTTTGATATAAAATCAGACTCCAACCGTAAATTAGTAAGAGAACGATTCCCTGAATATTAACCCCGAAGGCCGAAACCAACATCAGATTAATATCCAGGAGACCCTTCATCTTATCTATTTTCAAGTTAGTTTCTAATTTTATATATGATAAAGATGTAGATTTTATTGTTAAACTATTTCGTTCAACACATGACTAATCTCAACGGATGAGTACAGTCAACACATGAACCTTTACTTTATAATATTCTTTATTTTCCCGATTGGAATGAGGCCCAATCAATTACCATATAAAGTTAATTATATGGATTCCATACAACACATGTATATAATAGCATTGAAAAATAATCGACCATCAACCAAAGTGCACTACACTGTATAGGCATCAAATATAGATATCTAACGCTTATAACAGCCTGTCGATCCATCGACCGACATATTTAATCAATCAGGATGAATGAACTTCAAATTTCATCCCAACACCCGTGTGGTGTTTCAAATCAACAAACACAGATTTTATTTGTGCAGTTGGGCGATGTGTAAAATTTATCGTCCCAATCAATGTCCTTCAAATAGGTGTACATAAACAAACCGTCCGGTTTGTAAATGAATATTTATTTATTCACATTCACGTTAAAAATTATATTTTTAACGATAAAATATTTTATTTTAACACATGAATTTTTACTCAGTTCATTTACAAAATAAAAATGATATTTTTATTTTTCTAATTTATTTTAGAAAATTTCGGCGGCATAACGGCACGATACTAGAAACGGGACAAGGCCTAGCCTTATCCCCGGTCTAGTGAAGGCCCACGCCATTCACACATTAATCAAATCAATTTCATTTCACCAAACAATTCAATTCAAACCAAATAATCTAACCAACTACACAACCAAACAATTTAACAAACAAGCCATCCATGGTCTGTGGATGACGGGTGTCGGGTGCTGCTAAACACCGTCTGCATCCTAGTATATATATATATATATATATAACTAGAATAAGAAATTAAAGAGTGAGAAATTCTCACCAATAGCTATCCAATACCACGACTCTTCATTGATAGAAATCTTCATCGTTCTCGCCTTTTTATCACTTTCGTTGCCCGTATTTTCTACATATGTAAAAATCGAATTTTCACTTCGCTATTCAATATATAAAAATCGAATTTTTACTTGGTTATTCAATATATAAAAATCGGATTTTTACTATGCTATTCAATATATAAAAATCGAATTTTTACTTCGCTATTCAATATATAAAAATCGAATTTTTACTTCGTTATTCAATATATAAAAATCGAATTTTTACTATGCTATTCAATATATAAAAATCGAATTTTTACTTCGTTATTCAATATATAAAAATCGAATTTTTACTTCGTTATTCAATATATAAAAATCGAATTTTTACTTCGTTATTCAATATATAAAAATCGAATTTTTACTTCGTTATTCAATATATAAAAATCTCGCCTTTTCCACAATAAAGATTTCTCCTTTTCAACTATAAAGATTTCTCCTTTTCAAATTTATCATTACAAAAATCACATTTTTATTTTGCTATACATATAAAGATGATATTTCTAATATTCCTATCATGTAAAATTATATTTTTAATTCTCTACCTAAACAAAAATCATATTTTTACATCTTCTACTTAATAAAGATTATATTTTTAATACTTTAAAAATATAAAAATCATATTTTTAATTCTTTAAAAATATAAAAATCATATTTTTATTATCCTCTTTATATACAAATTATATCTTTATCTTTCTACTATATGAAAGATGATATTTTTAATCTTCGACTATAATAAAAATTATATTTTCATGTAATTAAAAATCCAGCCCTTCTCTAATTGAAAATATAGTCTCTCTCTAATCTGAAATTTATATTTTCATGTAATTAAAAATCCCATTATTTATTGAAAAAGGAAAAGGGAGAACTCACCATTTTTACTGTGGGAAGGGGGGCTGCTGGAGGTCGCGAACTCGCGAGGAGGAGGCGCAGGTGCGGTGGGCCCTGCTGGTGGTGTCGCTCGGTGGTGAATCAGGGCGGCGCGTGGGATTCTGGGTGGAGAAAGGATCGAGAAGAGGGGCGGCTGCGAGATGGGGGTTTGGGGAGGGCAGCGCCGGCCATGGGGAGGGCGACGGCGCCTGGCGACGGCGGCGGAAGTACTGGGGGAGGGGGGGCAATCTCCTTCGTGGGTTTTTTTTTCCGATTGAAATGGGGGCTGAGAGGGTATTAGAAAGGAAAGGGGGAAAGTGTGAAATTTAATTATTTTATTATTTTAAACTCCTTAGAAGCAACTTTTATTTTCGACCTCGAAACGAGACCCACCGCCTGTCGTCCATAGCGTTTTACCCTCATTCCGAACACAATGGGATATATATCGTAAGCTGATTCGATCGTTTCGAACAGTTTCCGTTAAAATCAACATATAACTCTATATATTGAATTTGAACACGCATTTCAATTTACTGGGGTCACATTGTAACTCGAAAAATTCCATAAAAATATTTTCTAGCTTCATATCGACGATACGGTCCTAACGAAACTAGTTTCGTCGAATTCTGAGACCGTCTGAAAAATGGCCATTTTCCAGTCGATTAAAATCAACTGAAACTGGTCAAACGTGTTTTCCTTTGCCACGCTCACATATTGATTCAAAAAATTATGAAATTACGAATCTAATAATAATTTAACATCACGGACCCAACAAAAGTGGTTTCGTCGTAATCCGAGGTCGTTTGCAAAATGTCAATTTTTAAGGGCCTGAATTCCATAGCGACTATTCAGAATTTTCAACTGGACATATCTTTTGATTCCCGCTATGAAATCTCGATTTTTCGGATTCGTTGGAAAGATATTATCAATTAGATACTAATGTTTTTGGTTTTGCTAAAATCCGGATTGTTTTGCACCCGGTATTTTCAATTGAAGTTTGAAATCGAATTATCAAACTACCGCGCCATTTTCAATTCTATTTATAATTATATATAATTATTTATATTCTAACGACGACGTATATAATATATACGTCCTAATTATATTCAAAGTAAATTTATCGTCGATATTATTTAAAATAATTCATTTTAAATAATCAAAATTCACTAAAATTGCCAAAATAAAAATTTTAAACTGGCTCGCATTTCCGGGTTATTACAAGAATAGTGCCTTCGGTTTGTCCAGTCCCAGGACAAACGTGAATGGACGAATGTCTGACAGAGTATATATAACGGATCGCGTAAGCTGATCTCTTCAAACATACTTACGTTTGGTGGTGGAGGAATTCGTTTCTCCTATCTTTATACCCGTGGTATTTTTGGGGAGATCAATTTGTGATTTTGTAGGTATGACTATATGGCATTCAAAGTGAATGGTGGTCAGGTGAATCAAAGATATGTTATGACCTCAAGCCTCATCAACCGGGAAATGATAGAAATCGGGCAGGCAGCTTGGCTAAGTCGGTCGCTCCCATTAGGGTGTATATCACCTATCTAGATAAAATCAATTTCATTCTTTTATCTATTTTCGATGCTGTCCCTTTTCGGGAAATGGTGGGTAGCTCCCAACCGTTGGTGATATACATTCAATACACTCAAGTGAAATGAGTGGTCGGTCATGTGTGGGCCGGGTTGCAAGACGTTCTTGTTGAACCCAGTGTATTCGTCTCTAGAGATACACTATCGGCAGGTGGTCCCATACCTTGTCATAGTCGGAATCCAATCTCCAATAAGTGCCAGCGATTTTGTTTGTATACTATATATGTGGAACGTGAGATGCAAGCGTTCTGCTAGATTGTTAATTACTTGTGATTAGACATTATTATAATATCAGAAAAGTATTGATTTCCAAAACTATTTTGGGTTATCGTAAGGTAAAAACCGTCCGTGTTTATGTGTGGATTGGTCTTATGATTATCATTCTTTTGAAAAGGATTTTCGAAAGTTAAACCGAATGATTTATGTTTACTCACACCAGTCAGATGACTGATCCAGAGTTTATTTTGTTTTGTTTACCTAAACTCTTGGGTGCCCAAATTTGTACGGGCAGTCAAGTAGTCCAGGTCTTACAGATATACTTGGAGGAGCTTGAAGCAGGAGGCTTCAGGATAATATAGCAATTGTTATTTCCGCTGTGTGTAAGTGTTGTACTCTGATAATGTTATTGTATATATATATATATATATATATATATATACTGTTTTATTGCAAAGTTATATTATATATTATATTTTATTCATTTCACTGTGAGATTCGTATTACTCTGATTTTGTTTTGTGGTGATCTTCTTCTTCTTATATTCTAATTTTCTATCTTATTTATTCTCACCCTCTAACTTCTTTCTATTAATGATCAGGTATTTCCGATGTCTGAATAGTCAACATGGTATTTTTGTGTTGATTTTTGGATTCGAAAATCCCAGTTCGTTATAGTTGACGAAGTGTGTTTTGATAAGGATGGTAATGTAATTGGACAAATGGAGAATTTTGTCTTCATTATCCAAAATTTCCAATTCATAAATCACCTGTTGTCAAAAATACTCATTAGATATATTATGTGTATTCGTGAATGTTTGTTGTATTGTTTAATTCTATTCGTAAATGTTTAATCACGTGCTAATTGTATAGTATCGTATGTAAAGTAACAATATAGTAAACTATAGTTCAATTATATTATCTTGATTTAATCTTGATATTACTAACATTAGTGGTGCTATAGCTTAGAGGGAGTATTAGAGTCACTTTTTAGTATAGATTAAATTATATATTAGTTTGAGAAGGAGTATTATAGATTAAAGTAATATATATATATAGTTTTTGTTGATGACAAAGGGGAAGAATTATAAAATAGGGCATAGATTAAGGGGGAGTTAGTAGTTCAAGAAGGAGTTATTGGAGATCGGGAGAGTAAACTGAAGTATCAAGATATCAGGTACGTATATTTTATAAACAATGGTTGTCATCATCAAAAAAGGGGAGATTGTTAGGGACTGACATAATGATGATGATGGTTTTTATGACAACAACCTTGTTTTAACTATTATTATTATAAAATATATACTAACACTATTGTCTAGAAATATATGTGTGTGTGTGTGTATGCAGATATATTATATGTAGGTATTGATTATTGAAGACTGTGCGGTTTAAAGATTCAAGATTACAAAGAAGAAGAATTCAAGATTGAAGACTCATCAGTAACAAAAGCTCAAGAGTTCAAGAAATAAGGATAAGTAATAGAGTCTAGAATTTTTGTTAAAACTCTGCAATAGACTAAAACCTTTATTCCAATATTCCCTTATAAAATCTTCTTATTTTCAAAGTGATTTCAAAATTACTTCCTATTTAAAATAGATATATATCATAACCTTTAAAAAAATCTCAAATTTGAATCTAACTCCTGATTTAAATATTCTAGATTTTCTTATTTATGTTTGATACTAAGTTTTAATATATACATATATATTTATTATTAATATTTACTTGAGTTTTAATTTCCTTGAATTCATATTTATAATTTTATATCTATAGTTTTAAATTTCTTATAGTTATATTTATAGTTTTTATATAAGTTTTAATAACATTTTTTATGTTATAATTATATATTTTGAACTTATATTCTTACTCTATTATACTGTTTTATGAAAAGACGAGTATGATCGAGTAACATGGAAATGAGAGTAATATAGCAAATGCACAAATTTAATAGATGATATATTGACTTTGATATATGCAAGTAATTATTTAATTAATGAGATAAATATCTAGAAATTACACCACAGATAAGTAGTATAAAAGCTGTAAGCAAAAGCAAAGAACACCAAGAATTTGTATACTGGTTCGGAGCACCGTCCTACATCCAGTCCCTAAGTTACCCTTAGGCCTTTCACTATAAACCCTCTCTTAACCCAAAGGAACGAGTCTCTACCACCGTTACAAGACTTCTTTTCACCTAGACTATACCAGCTAGAAATTTTCCGCCTGGACTTGCTTATAGGACTTCACCTCTTGAATTGCCTACAAGATTTTCTACTGCCTTTGTGGGACTATGTTACAAGAGAATAAATGACTTGTTTATGTTTTAGTACAACACGAATTTGTCATGAATAAAGTACAATATCTTATAGTCTTCTCCTCTAGTTTATAGTGTAAGAAATGTAAGTAAGTGGAGATAGAATAGGATTTTGATCTCTTTTGAATTCAAACGAAATTTGAATTATAACAACAAAATCTAAAGAGATCTAGAATGCAAGAATTGAGCGATTAGAATGAGTATGAATTTGATTTCAATAGACTTAGAAAATAATAAGATTGATTAAGTTGTTTGCGATGTTATTCTTACACGTATTAATAGTGATTCAAGAGTTACAACTGCTGGTGAAGTTTTATGGTCGAAATCTTAGAGATATAACCATTAAAGATCAAGAAAACTCTAAATAAAGAGTCATGTCTCTTCAGAATATAATAGTTGAAACTCTGTTTAGTCGACTGAATATTCTTAGTCGGTCGACCGAACTTGAAGTCATATAAAGGTTTGTATTCAACCCGATTCAATCAACCGAATAGAAGTAATTAGTCAATTGAACCTGGAACATGCATATAACTTTAATGTGCACATATATCTGGTCGACTAAACTAGTTTATCCAGTCGACTGAATTATGCATTTTCCAGATTTTCTTAAATACATGAAGTTTTATTGAGGATTTTTAAAAATAATAACTTAGAGGCGGGATTTTAATGTCATAATCTAGAACTAGACTCTACTAATATAAAATAACTAGCGTACTTCTATAGTCTTTGACGTTTGATTGATCCACAAACTTTTATCGCGATTTGTGACTTTGAGGGGAATTCAAGTGGGAATATTCGAAGTGTTGAATGTATTCGTTAATCAGTGTGGAACAACGAATGAGATGACAACTCAAAGGTTGTGAGTAGGTTGATAATGGTTGCTTGAGAAGGTTGCTTGAGCTATGAAAAGTCGTCAGGTTGTATGACTAGAGATGCGAAGGCCGAGAAGTTATCGTTGTTGTAAGTTCTAGAAAACTCAAAGCAGGGGTACAATGTGGACACCCAAAAAACTGGAAGGTTGTCGATCGAGTATCCTGGGTATCGTTAAAAGGCCTAGTTGTCAAGGTTGGACAAACATATGTATCGTTTGAAAGATGTATGGAGTTTATGCTAGAACTGGGGTTACGATTATCTCTTGACATACAACAAGGTTGGTCGTTATACGATTAACGATAGTATCGAAGCAGGATTGGTGGTGATAGCCAGAGTCTGTCATGGATGAACAGTTGCCTTGTTTGTACCGTCTCATAAATTGTCCAACGTCGAATGAGATGTTTCTTGGGTGCTTGTCTAATATTGGTTTAGGCCTCTAGGGCTTGTGCTTGAGGGATGTTGAATTCTATTAGGATGGTTTACGTGAGATACATATAATTTGGATGCTGAGAGTGCTAATAGTGTTTGCTTCTGATTTCCATGAATGAATGGTTGTTCTGGTTTCCATGAATGAATGGTCAAAATGTTGTTGTAAAGGCTATCATTGTCTGATGTGGGGAAGACAAGGTTGAGTTCTTCTCTGGTGTTGTGGGTAGATTGGTTTGTTTATTTACCCATTCTCATATACTTTATTGATGATGTTAGATAGTTGTTTTATCGCTCACCAAGACTGTTGTCTGACTCAATGCTTTATGTTTCCCTCTTATTATCTTGGGATGTTCATCTGGTTTTTGGATGGACAGACTAGGTGGCGGTGACAAATGATAGCTTAGTGAGGACGATGTTGCAGTTTGGAGGCGAGCAGGAGGCTGGCGTATTATCTTATCTACTATCTAGTATTTGTTTCCGCTGTTTGAGTTGCTCTATGAGTGTTGTAGTGAGGCTTTATGTACAGACTTTGATATTTCCAATGATGTATGGATAATCTTTCAGGATGTTGTGAAAGTTTCAAAAGTTTATTATATGATGCTTCACTATTACTACCTGTTGTATATGTTCTACTATATTTTATCCTTGCGTTGTGAGTTTTACGACAGGTTTCGATGTTGTTTACCTATGATGATCGTCCACAGCTGCCTGGCATGCCTTTCAGTGCATTATTCCTCTTGTTAAGTACAGGGGTTGTGGGCGGTTGTCACACAGTTGGTATGCTGATTTTTGTCTATTGCAACACACGCTTCAAAGTGTTAGCATAGAAAATCCAACGGTTGGAGTACCCACATGAATAAAATTATCAGTTCGGGTGATTAAGATCCAACGGTCCACGTTATCAATCCGTGTGAAATAATCTTTTATGCGGGATGCAAAAACAAAAAACAAAGTGGCAAAACATTTTGCAAACTATTCAAGGGTTTCAATCCAAAACTTAACAAAATACTCTGCCGCTCTACCTCTCAAACACTCTCACTCGCAGGTTCAATCAGTGCTAAAAGTTCAAGTTTACAAGCTTAATTGGGGTTCAATTATGGCAAGTTCGAGTTCAAGTTCAATTAGGGCTTCGGTGTTTCAATAATGTCTTCAATTGGGGTTCGTTTGTGTTTCAAATTTCAGTTAGGGCTCTGATTTAATCTGCTGCTTAAGATATCACTCAATGTATATTTCAAGTATTTCCTGATTTGATTGTTGTGTTGCCTAATTTACTGATTTACCTATGCGTTCAGTGTAATCATATTCTTAATTTTATTATGTTTGTCTTTTAACAAACTTATGTTAAACAGTGCTTGTATGACATTACTGTGTTTTTTTGCCTTATAGTCATGGCTAAATAATATTTGTGTATGTTTTTTGTGTGTAAATTAGTGATGAACGAGGAAAAAATATGGGCAGAACTTCCTAAGTTCATATGACTGCATGTTATTTATACGTAAATTAATGCTTCGATTACCGAAGAATACATGCATGTCCAAATGACTGCATGGTATATTGGGAAGAAAATGAAAAGGAAAATAACTGTAAAACTTGTGGTGTTTCAAGGTGGGCTATACCAAAAAAATGTACCAAATTAAAGTAAGAAAAGGTTGTTCTGCCTTGATTAAATGTTGTAACTGATGTATCATATTTGTGGCTTCTTTTTGTATCTTTTTTTACTGTTTCTGCATATATCACATTTTAGTGAAGTACCTGTTTTATTTTATAATACACTTGATTTATTTTATTTTGTAATTATGTCATTCTAATGTTAATTTCTCCATTTTGTGTAGGATGGAGGAGGCAAATCTTAGATTCCACCACAGAGAAAATTGGGTAAGAATGGATATGTTGGTGGAGAAGAGGCTACTGTCAAGGGAGTTGATCTGGATAGGTTTTCGTACAAAGTGATGATGGAGTTTGTCAAAGATGAGCTACAGTACACCGAAATTGGAGGAGTATATGCATGGAAAAGTCCAACGAGTGGGTGGAAATTGACGGTCGATGATGTAGAGCTGTTGTTTATGATGCAAATGAAAAACAATGGTGATTACGTTGATTTCTATATTGACACTATGGTTGACGATAAAGCCGACCGAGGAAGAATCTATTTCCAGGTATAAACGTATCTTCTTATTTGTACTATGTTGATGAATTGGTCATTTTGTTGAATCTCTTAGTCATTTTGCTGCTTTTAGTGTACATAAATTTTTTGTGCATTTATAGTTGTATATTAGGACTTGTTTGATTTTTGGTGCACTTAGTAGAATAATAAAGAACTTGTATGTTGCAGCTGCGAAATCATCGAAATGGCAGTTTGTCACTGCTCACCATCTGCAATAGGTAGCAAAAAAGAAGAAGCAGGTTGATCAAGTCTTTACTCCTAAAAAATCAGCACGGCTAAACAATCCACAAGTGATCAGCGCAACTGCTGAGAGTCCACGTATCAACAGCAAGAAGATTGAAGTCTTTACTCCTAGAAAGTTGGCACGACAAAATAATATAGTTACCAACAATTCAGAAGTGATCAGCGAAGCTTCTGCGAGTCCACGTCTCAACAAGAAAAAGGTGGTCAGCAAGAAGTCAACTGGAGTCAGTAGTTCAACGAAGTTACTAGAGAAGGAAAATGCAACTGAAGTTAGCGATGCAACTTTGAATATCAACTCAGCAGGTGTCAGGAGTAAATTGGATTTTGATAATTCTCCACATGAAGAGGAAAGTACGCGTGAAAATGAGATTCTGGTAAGAAGACTACAATCTGATCTTCTAATATGATCTACATATTTTGCTGATATTTACAATAATGTCTTGTTAAATTACTTTCAGAATGATGATCTGTCACCTCCGCCTCCTCCACCGCTTACAGAATACGAAAGGGAGAGAGACAAAAATGTCTCACAGAAGAATAGTGTATTTGAAAATTTTAGGATGCCTAAATTAGTTACTGGACTGAGAAATGAATTTGAAAAAAATAAAGCAAAATCAAAGATGCTTGCTGAGGATAGCGAAGATTATGTTCCAGAATTTGATGAACTTAGCGAAGATGATACTTCAAAAAATCAGGCAAAGGTGCATTATAGCTGAAGATTTAATTTTATGTTGGTAATTATAAACTAGCTTCAATTTTTTTATTGTTTTTGTATGCGTATTTTAGAGAACCAAAAACGTTATGGTTACAAAGCCGCAGTCTGGACCAACGACTCGTTCACGAGTCAATGTTGAATCTGCAACTGATAAGAATGCAACTCCGAAGGCAGGGGAAAATCCAGTTCGTACACAAACTGATGATCCACCATGTAGCGTTGAGTTACCACACAATGAAGAAATAGGAATAACGGCTACTTATTTGGCTATGCGAGAACGCCGTAAGAATAACAGTAGTGGAAGCGGAAGTGCAAGTGTAACGACCCGGATTTTTGGCCGATTTATTTAAATATTTAATATTATTTTAAATATTGAGTTGATAATATAAATGAATTTTTATATTGATTTATCGATTTAATAATTGAAATACGATTTATTTCGAATATATAATTATCGTAATACTGAAAACAACTAATAATTGAATTCGAAGATAAAACTGAATCGAAATGATTCAGGTGATCAATATAAATTATATTTGAATTTATATGATAATAGTAGTAATTTTTTAATGAAGAATTAATTGTTTTTGAATTTGAATTATATCGATTTAATATGGTACTTAAGAATAATGAATTTACAAACGATCTCGTTTTTTGACGAAACCAATTTTATTGGGTCCGAGACGTCAAACCATAAAAGTCTGTCAAGTTTCATCGCAATCTGAGCTCATTTGTGGAAGTTTAATCGCATTACTTCACATGTAAGTTTCATAAATTAATTAAATAATAAATCATTAACTTCTAGAATATACTAACTTTAGCTTCCTGAACACACCAGTTTCTATTATAAAACATAGCTGATACTCCTCATTTCTATTTTTATTCTCTTTCATTTGTTCCTACAAGTGGAAAACTCAGTCCCCCTTTCTCTCAAGTTCAACCATAAATTTTAACAAATCAAATTCAGTCAACAATCAAAGCAGTTCTTCAGTCCTTCAAAAAAAAGAAATTGATCAACTATTCAAACAAAAAAATCGTGAGTTCCTTCTTCTTTGTCACTTCAGCAAAATTAGAATCGAACCCGCCTGCCTCTTATTTTCATTTGCGATATCAAAACCAAATGAAAGCTTCAGCTTTCCCAATTCGAAGAAATCAAGTTCGAATAAAAAAAAGAACAGAGAATAAATTCGCGATTTGAGGAACATTACTTCCCTGGAGCTCGACACACTCATGGTTTCGAAAGGAGGGTTTGTCAAGGTTTGTTTTGAGTTTTTATTGAGGATATCTGACCCCTGTTGCGTGGTGCGATTTAGTGAGGAGTGGGGGTACTACGAAGACCTCTAGTGGTGCGATGGTGAGATCGAACTGGAGTTAGATTTGAGGGATGAATCTGAGACATTCGACAAAAGGTGGATTTGAGAGGGCTTTGTCTAGAATTAGGGTGATTTCTAAAGTTCGGCAATGGGGTATTTGGTTGTACGATTTGTGCAGTAAGGATTGGGGGGAGTTTGGTCTTCATTTTTTGGGGTATGGATGTTGTTACAATGCAGGAATGGAGAGACTGTCTACAGTAACGTTTGGTGCAATGGTATCGATCAGGCATGGCAATTAAACTAAGAAAAGGTTAGATTTTTATTATTATCTTCATCATTAAAATAAATAGTTAATGAGGTAATTTCTGATTTTTAAAATTCAGAAATTATAAGGAAATTAATTTATATAATTGGTAACTTATTAAAGTAAATTAGTTTATATAAAAGAAATTAGTTAGTAATGAAATAAAATTTATACATTAATCCTTTAAGTAAAATTTAGGTATAATTTGGAATTTGTACACGTGGGTAATTTGTTAAATTAAATTAGTATAATTAGATGACTGAAATTTATTTATATTGTTTTACATTGAAAAACAGACGTATGGAGGAATCACTGTGAAATCTATATAATAGGCTCAATTGGGTTCAACAAAAATAAAACATGGTGAGTAAACTCACTCTCTGGATTATTTAATATAATATTATACACTGTTTGTTGGCTGATTGGATGCATTTAAATGTTTTTGTTGTTATTCTATATATTGATTAGTTATATAGGATTGGTGTTTGTGGCTATTATATATATATATATATATATATGTTGGTGGTTGGATATTTCTCGCAATACCATTAGCGGATGCCCGCGGTATCATTAGCGGATGACCCTATGTGCCCCACAATATGATAGTGGATGACCTTCTATACCATGATATCATGCCTCGAAGCAGGATGGGTATTATTTATGTTGGCTAACGTATGTGGATGCAGGGAACAAGTTGGAGGGATCCAACTGGATTCCTCAAATTATTATTTGTTTGTTTTCATATATATTATCATATATGATGTGTTAGAAAAACCGTGATTTGATAATTGAGTGTTTTGGGTGTTTAAATATCTCTGGCCCTAAATGTTGATTTATAAGAATATCGAGAAAAAGGGATTTTGCGATTTAAACGGAAAAATCTATTTTTCTAAAATAGAATTTGAATTTCGAATGGGCTAGAAATATTAACTTGTTTTGAATAATAAAAACAAGTAGCTCATTTATAAACGATGTTTATAAATGAAGTGAAATGAATTATCATTGGATAATTCAAGAAATGTAAATATGAGTGTGAAATTAAAGAGGGAAATTTGGTTTTCCAAAGTAGAAATTTAATTTCAAATGGATTTGAAATCGAGACTTGTTTAAATATGTAAACAAGTAATATAAACGATGTTTGTAAATAAAGGTGAAAAATTATCATTCGGGTAATTTAAATATTTAAATTCAAATATGAATTTAAAATGAGGATTGGGAATCGTGTTAAAAGGGAAACAATGAAATCTACTATGATGTTCAGAATGTAAATTGAATTAAATAAATCCATATGGATTTATGATTTGAATTCAATTAGATCAAATTTATTTATATAAAATATTTTCAGAAAAGTTGTTAGGATTGTATTAAATAGAAGTTTAAATTTAAATGTGAAAATACATTCATTGTATATATATATAAGTTATAATCGATAAATTATTCCAGAATAAGAATTGGGTTTCAAGTATATTGGAAATGGAACTTGTTTTAATGTATAAAACAAGGAAGTTGAATTATAAATGATGTTATAAATTTAGTGAGATAATTATCATTAGATAAATTTTAAATTTTAAATTCAAGCATGAATTTAAAAAGGGATTGGAAATCATTTCGAAAAGGGAACGATGGAATTTTAACTGAAGCGAAGTAAATCAAAAGGGTTTTGAATTAAAATTCAAATTTTCGAATTTTATAAAATAATTTATATAAAAGGGAATTGGAATTATGTATAGAAGGTTGAATTATAAACAAATTTATAACTGAATTATGAAATAATTGGCGATTAAAGAAAATCAGAAATATTAAGTTGAATTGGAAAAAATTAGTTTAATATATATCGAAGTATATTAGAATGAAGTTGAAATTTATTTATAAATGAAGTTTAAATGTTTGTATTTAAATATAATTTAAAACAAACTCGTCGCAGCGCGGTAGTTCGTAATTTGGCATTTCAAACTTCAATTGAGTATATAAGACTCAATTTAAGTCCGAATTCTTTGAAACAAGAATCGTCGAGACCGATTTGATAGTAGTTTTCTAATGGAAAAGAAAATTTTGGATTTCATCATATAGATTTTGAATTATGTCAAAATCAAATTTTCAGGAAAAGCAACGCCATAACCATTATAAAACCACAACAATTTATTTAAATAAATAAAAGTATTTTAATTAAATAAAAATTCGAATTTCCATTAGAAAAATCCACTGATTTTTGAAACAAACATCAGATTTTTAATTATTAAATAGATTTAACTAATTTGAAGAATAATTAGTTAATCGAGTTTTGATACAAAATTGGATTTTGGTTAAGTAAATTAAACCGGTGAATTCACATTCGAAATCGAATATGAAATTTTAGTTGAAAATGGAATTCCATTGGTTTATAAGTCAATAAAAATTGTATATGACGTGATATGTTCAATTAAAAAGTGGAATAGACAAAAGAGCTAATTAAAGAATAAATTAGCGAACTGAGTTAAAAATGGTTGGATTGAGTTGGAATAAATCGGGAATGGACGTATATATGTTAAATAGGTATGGAGTGAAGTGTATGAAGATTATAATTCGAGTGCCCGACAAAAAGGTACACGTTTAAATTCCATATGTGTTTTTATGCGCCGAATCGGTAAACCGCTTGGCTTTTTGTTTTTCTTTTTGAATGGAAAGGGATTTAAGAGGCGAGCTGGAGTTTGAGCTTTTGACCGGTACAAAGGCGGTGCTGGAGAAATTTTCCGGAAATTTAAGGAGTTAGAATATTTTTAAGAAAAATTGATTACTAGAAATCAATATATAAATATATATATATATATAATTCGATAAGGAAACGAACTTAAAATAGAATATTATAACAAAAAGGAAATCAATAAATTTAAATCCGGTAAAAATAGAAAGCGAAACATATACTTGTTTAAAAAAATGGATAATTAGTTTTATATGATGTCAATTATTCGAGATAAGTAGCCTTGTCCGTTTTGAAGTTAAGAATGTTATTCAGTCAAGGTCTGAGAGGTAGTTATACCCCAACTTGATTGATTTCATTATTAACCAATAAATAGAAAGATTCAGTCTCTAAGATCAATGTTTGAAGAGATTTAGTTGAATGCAGTATTTTGGGTTGTTATAACGATGTTTTACACAACATTTGTTTAAACCCAAGTAAGTGAGATTTTGGAAATATAATAATAAATATTTCCTAAGTATAGAAATAAATGAATGTTCTGAAATAGATAAGTAATTGGAATGTTCTCAATTATAAATAGAAGATATTTTCGAAGTATAGAAAATAAAAGAAGGCGATATATGAAAATGTTTTCCAAATAGTGTAGGAGGCCAACATGATTATTGAAAATATTGGGTTAACCAATACTGATAAGGAAATGGAGAAGTGATTTAATTAATGAAACATTAATTAAGAGGCCCAGTGATTGTTTGATGCTTTGGATGAAATGTTTGTTTTTCTTCGATAGTTAAATAACCGACTATCGAAGTATTTGCCAATATCATTGAAATATGGATAGACCGGTTGGATTATTATCTCAGAACCACTCCGTATTGGCAGTAGCGTTGCGAATCAGATTATATGAAGACAAATCGAAGACGGAATAAAGTGCAAGGGCTTTTTTATTATAGAAATTACCTAAGATGGATTAATGGAAATTTTGCTTTCGGTTTCGTTCAGTCCCAGAACGAACGTGTATGGACGAATGTCTGACAGAGTATTTCCAATGATTGCATATATTGGTCTGTACAAATATACATCTGGTGGCGGGGAATTTATTCTCTTAGCATACTATCCAGAATATCGTTGTGCAAATCAATTAGTGATTAAATGATCTAACAATGTGGCATTCAAAGTGATTGTGCTATCAATGAAAGGTAAGGGATCGTAACATCAAGTCTCGCAAGCGGGAAATGGTATAAAATTGGGTAGGTCGCATGGCTAAGTGGGTCTCACCCAAGTAGGGTGTATTATAATCTGATCTAGAGAAATTCCATTTGCTTCTAAATCTTTCGATGTTGTCCCTTTCGAGAAACGGTTGCTGATCCCAACCGTTGGTGACAATACATTCAGTATTCTCAAGCGAAGTGAGGGGCCGATCATGTTTAGCCTGGGTTGCAAGATGTTCTTGTTGAACCCGATGTATTCCTCTCTAGAGATACACTATTGGAACGTGGTCCCATACCTTGCCAGTTGGAATCCATTATCCAATAAGAGCCCGCGGTTTTGATTGTATACTATGTATGTAGAGCGTGAGATGCAAGCGTTCTACTAGATTGTTATTTACGTGTTTTAGACACTATAATAATATCATAATAATATTGGTTTTAAAGAATGTTTTAGGTTATCGTAAGGTAAGAACCATCCGTGTTTATGTGTGGATTGGTCTTAGGATTATCTTTTCTTTCAAAAAGAATTTTCTAAAAGTTAAACCAAGTGGTTGGAGTTTACTCACATCGGTCCCATGACTGACCCAGAGTTCATTTTGTTTTGTTTTACCCTAAACTCTTAGGTGCCCAAATTTTTCGGTGTGTTGTATTGTGCTCTGATGATGGTATGTATATGTATCTAAAAAAATTTGTATTCCAAAAGCTGTTATATATAATATATTTTATTCCGCTGCGATGTGAGATTTTGTGTTATGTTTATGCTTTTCTACCTTTTTCTTCTTCTATTATAATATTTCTTTCTTTCTATTTCTCACCCTCTAACTTCTTTCTATTTATGATCCGGTATGTTCGATTCTTGAATAGTTGACATGGGTTTTATGTTGATTTTCGGGGTTGAAAACCCTAGTTCGTTACAACAAGGAATAAGGATGTTGTCGGAAATGTCTCGACAAATATTGAAAACGAAGAAGATGAAGTAGAAGAAGTTAAAGGTATTAGCTAATTGAGTTCTGATTTTAATAGTTCAAGTTCTCATTTATGTTATGTCTAGCCTTCTTATTACTATTGTATGTACTTTGTAATGGTAGTCGGAGCTCCTAGAAGGTTTAGGGGAAAAACAAAGATGGATAAAGTTCATTCAAGTCCATATGACAGAGTTATATTCCAAATGAATAATCGGGGCCAACCTTTCAAATGATGGCCAAGTAATGTACGAATTGAGTTATTTTTTAGGAACACTGAAGAGGAGTATTCCACTTACTTACAAGTCTTGGTTTGATGTTCCTTCAAGTTTGAAAGGCACGCTGTGGAACTATATCAAGATAATTTGCAAACTTAGCTGAATTTTACTTAAACATATGAAACTTGTCACAAAAGTAGCATGGTTGTTCTTTTTCATATTTGATTTGTACTTAAGCAACGGTATATTATTCCGGATGAATGTGAATATTGGGACTTAAGGTCGATTCGTGACGCTTGGAAAGGGGTACAAAGTCGTATTAAAAAGCAACATTATATGGCTTATGAAACTGATGAAGAGAGGCTTGAAAATTGGCCGGGCGAAATTCCACTTGAGGATTTCAAAGTAGTCTTGATGTTTTGGGGAGATGAAAAAATTCAGGTATAATTTTAAGTTTTATTACAAAAAAAATTCCCTTTTTATTCATTCAAATCAGGCAGATAAACATCTTTATTTCATGTTTTTGTAGTCCAAGGCCCTTACAAATTCTGCAAATCAAAAATCGTATACTGACCCACACACTACTGGTCCAAAACTTTTTTCCCAAATTCGGCATAAGATTGTATGTATTCTGCTTATTTTTATGGTTGGCTTGTTTAACAATATAGGTCATATGGAGGTATGCTTGTTTAACTCGAATGCAGTATCCTTGTTTAACTTGTGAATAAACTACATATATCAATGAAGATTCAGATGGAGATGTTTTTTTACTGTCTAGCTTTTTTAATATTAGTGATATATGTTTATGAATAATTGGTTTGATATCCTTTAACTGTCTAATGTTTTTGTATCAGTCCAAGGAATCAAATGGGGAACTTTTTGTTAAAACTCGGAAGCTGAAAGAAGGAAAGGTGTACAAGGCTGATGCTTCAGTAATGAACTATAGAATTGTAAGAATTTTATTTTCTCTTCAATCAGATGTCAAAAAAAATTGCTTCATTTTGCACATGATCAACATTATTGTAAAATTAGTTCCTGTTATGTTGAACGAATCGTGGCATAGTTATACTATTGCATAGATTTGCAACTGAAATGCAACTGAGGCATGCATGCCTCTCATTTTGTGTTGAAACGTAAACGAGGCATTGCTTCAGTTTGTAACTGAGGCATGCATGACTTTGGTTGTGCTGAAATAGTGTATTCACTTTGAAAACATTAGTTGTACTAAAGAGTTACTCAGATTTTATTCATTAACGATGTCACATTTTGAAACTTCTTTATTTTGCAGGAGAAGATTGAAAAAGAAATAGGTGAAGGAGGCAGTGATGGAGTTGTTCAAGAACTTGTTTCTGATGGAAAGTCGCACGATCCATCATGGCTTATAGGACGACACATAAAGTCTCCAAAAATTTCAAAAGTTGCTCCAAACAGCAAGCACATATACATACAGGAGCTACCAACGAAGATAAGGGAAGACTTAGCTGACGAAGTCGAAGCAAATGTGAACAAGATGGTCCAAGATGAATTTGATCCAAAGGTGAACCAAAAAATTCAGGAGAACTTGACAAGGATGCTTAAGAAATTAGTGAAGCAAACCCTGGCATGCATATTGATATTGGAGATCTTTGTGCGATAATTCACAGTGAAGGCACTGAAACTGAAAGCACTAACGCACTCTTAGTCGTTGATATTGGGGATCTTTGTGCAACAATTTGCAGTGAACATGAATTGATGTGTTTGTAAGTAAGGTCTGTAAACATGAATTTACTGGCTATGTTTGTAAGTACTATTTGTGTGGCTAGTTAATCTGAGATGAAAAGTTCTTTGTTTAATTTAGCGTGATGTTAAATTATGTAATGTTGCAGCATGTGATGTAATATTTCCATATCTATGATATATCGTTGCAGTTTGTGATGTTAAATGTTGTCATAGTTATGATATAGTGTTGCCACGGGATTGTAAAAGTGTTGCCATAGATTAATGCATATGGGCCTCATAGTAGGATTCTGTGATCCTAGGTTATAGCCACAACAGGATTCCGTGAACCCGGGCTACAGATTTTAGTGCGCCCCACATTTTTGTAAATTTAGTGCCTGTGGCAACACCTGTACCGATGTTGCCTTAGGGTCGCAAAGATGTTGCATTTGACTCTAAGGCAATGCGGCAAAATGCAACACCGAGAAAGTGTTGCCACATATCATTTTTTGCCTATAAAAACATTTTTTGGCACTTCCTGCATCACTTCTCTAGTATTGCAGTATGCAATCTATGGCGTAGTATTGAGACTTAACCAATACCCAAATATCTCCACTTAGGTGTGTGCAACATGTGTGATATGAACTAGTATCACTATTAACAACTAATACAACATCCACAGCATCCATTCATAGCATGTATATCATAATATATACGTATATGCATTCGATAATCAACGCTTGCACTATAATTAACAGTTAATTAACTATTTATTAACATCCATCATCCATAACAAACATAAGAAAAAAATACAAGTGTAGAGTTTCTCACTGTCGGCTCCACTCTATCTGTAACAACCCGCATTCTACGCATCGGAGGATCGTAGAATATTTATTTCTTTCCCATATGAAGTTGTATGGTCGTGTAACTTTGGGAAACAACCATTAGACTCATTTCCCATGTTCATGATTTTTGTCGATTTTTAAATGACCGTTTTACCCCTAACTGGTCTTGTTTTGGCCATAACTTTTGATTGGAAAGGAATTTTGACCTGAAACCACTTCCAATAGACTCGTTTGATGGTTTACCTTTCCGTAGAGTGGTCATAGGTGAAAAACGGACTTACCGTTTGGGAGATATGGCTGAAATAAGGTTTGGAAGGTGAAAAACTGCTTAACCGGGCCAAATATGGTGATTAGTGAATGGGCCCATAACCCATTTCGGGATTAGGGTTATGGGGAGGCTGAAATGAGTTAGAGAATCATTCCATTTCAGTTCTCTAGCCTCCACTTACCTCCAAGAAACCCTAAAAATGGCCTCCAACCTCTAAATCACCTCCAAATCATCTTCTAATCAAGGATTGAGCTTAGCAACATCAAATCAAGGGAGATCTACACCAAACCAACGTTAGAGCTGCTGTTTAGCATCGGGATTCGCATTAAATCAGAGATTTATTTCAGATCTAAGTTTTGTTTGTGGCTTAGGTGAGTGATTTGCATAGTTCCTCACTAATTATGGCTAATTAAGGGTAATTAGTGTTAATTAGCGAATTTAAACATGATAAAATTCTGGAAAAATATTTATAAAACTCGAAATGATGTTTTAGACCTCTGATATGAATTTGGGTTAATTTGGTTAAGTTTTGATAATCACATCATTAGTTTCACCTAAACATGCTTAAGGGGAAATATGGGGTTTTGGGTAAGTTTGATCCATTTTAACCTATTATATAGTTGTTTTGATGTTTGAGGTTGATTATGCATGTTGCTATGACTGTATGGTATGCTTTGTGATTGATTAGAATAGGTAGAATGGTCGAAAATGCCGTCGAGTGGCGTAAAACTGTCTGCTGGAAAAGTGCAGAAAACAGACCGATCCGGATCGGAACAGAGGGAGGACCCGATCCGCTCCCCATACTTCATTCTTCGATCTATTCACTCTTCTCGTGGCATGCATCGTCCGATCCGAACCGTTTGATGATCTCCGACCCGATCCGCCATGGTACTCCGACCCGAACCAATGAACTATGACGAGGCTAGGAGATTATGACTAGACCCGGGGTGATGAGAAGGACCCGATCCGAACCGTGGCACATTGGAGGACTCCGACCCGAACCGAGGACGGCGATTGGATATGGAGACTCGAACCGATCCGCTGAAGCGATGATGACCCGACCCGATCCAGTGAAGGAGGAGCACTCCAATCTGAACCGAACTGATGACTAGGGGAGATCCGAACCAATCCGGCGATGACCAATAACCCGAGATGCAAAGGTAGTTCAATTGGAAGTTAGAGCTCAGGATCCAGTTGGGAACCAATGAGTTCACTTCATAGTTGGGCTTTGCTGCGGGACGTGTGCTAAGGAGTTGTCGACGTTCATAACTTCGATTCACCACTGAAAATGGATGATGGGCTACTTATCAGTGCAGTAGAGTCATTACGACTCGAGGGGCAAGGTGATGGTAGCAAGACTACGTTATCAGTGCAGTAGAGTCATTACGACTCGAGGGGCAAAGTGATGCGTAGTAAGACTATAAGCCAGTGCAGTGGGGCCATTGTGACTCCATGGGGCAGAGTGGACATAATAAAGGATTAGTGAGGCTATGAGCCAGTGTTGTGGGGTCATTGCGACTCCATGGGGCAAAGTGGACATAGCAAAGGATTAGTGGCTACGTTATCAGTGCAGTGAAGCCATTTATGACTTCATGGGGCAAAGTGATCGTAGCAAGGTACGTTGGGTGATCGAAGTGGTGAATATCGTTTGCTTTATGCACTGAGTGAGAGATGTGAGGATGGTTGCTATTCTTGATTGTTTGCCATCACTATGACATGCACACCCCACCCCCGTTATCTTTACACCATTTGAAATGGCACCTTAGAGTGTTGTACAGTATGTAGTGCTAACTCTGGTTGCAGGTCCAGGATCAGGTATGTTTTAGTCTACCTGTTATTGTTCTGTTTAGATGCTTACCGCTCATACCAGACTTTATGTCTGACCCAGAGTTTTATGTCTCCTCTTATTACTCTGGGTGCTCACACGAGCAGACTAGAGACAGGTTAGCTGGTGATGCGCGAGTAGCTGATTCGGAGGTGAGCAGGAGGCTTCCACGAATGATATATAGATATTCTCCCTGTGTCGTTGGTGGTCGCTACTTGGGCATTAGTAGTGTACCTCCTTTATCTTGGTTTTGCTCTTTGAGACAGTTTGAAAAGTTGTAATAATGTTAGCTTTGGATCATGAGCTGTACTTGGATTTTCCGCTGCTATGTTAGTTTGTTTTCAGCTTATGCACTGTCTCACCTGTTTTATGTCAAGTATGTTGTTATTATATTTTGTTCCATGCGCTGTGAGACATTTTACAGGTTCCTTGTTAGTTCATTTCCTTCTTCCCTTTTTCTTCTGACGATCCGTCCCATGCTAACTGGACATGTGTACAGCGCACTTTTGGAGTAAATGTCGGTTGGTGCGGGGCGGGCCATCACATTTGGTATCAGAGCTCTAGGTTGCGTAGTTAACCTAGGGAAAGACACTAGGGAGAGATAGTACGTATATGAGAGCGCGTATTTGTGATTACTTTGGTTTTCAAAAGCTATATGTATATACCATTAGTAGTATAAGAATGAAGTCGTACTGCACTAGCACCACTATGGGGTCGTTAATCGTTTCCCCTTTTTCAGATTGACGATGAGCCGGTATGCTAAAGGTGCTGGTAGGGGAGCCAATAATGGGAATGATGCTGACATGAGGGCGATGTTTACTGACCTCATGAGAGACTTGCTTAGGGAGGTGCAAGGGGCAGTTCCCATTCCCGGAAATGGTGGTGGTCCAGTAGTGCAGGCGCCTAGGGTCGATTTCGCCAAGTTGTGCAAGGATTACACTAACCTTGGTGGGAAGCCGTTCCACAGGACGGAGTCGGCCACGGATGTTCAAGATTGGATGGATAGTTGTGATCGTATCTTCGACGACTTGGGTCTTGAGGATGCGATGAAGAGAAGGCTAGCGTCTCGTCAGTTGCAAGGGCGAGCGATGAATTGGTGGAATGCCATTAGAACAGGTACTCCAGAAGATCAGGTTACTTGGGATCAGTTCAAGGCTCACTTTAGCGAAAAGTTCATTCCAGCTGCCCAGAAGTCAGTGTTGTTTAAGAGATTCTTGGAACTCAAGCAGAATGGTAGGGCAGTCTCTGACTATATTGCTGAGTTCGACACTTTGTCGAAGTATGGACTATCTCTTATCGATACTCCTGAGAAGAAGAATGAGAAGTTCATTATTGGGTTGGATGGATACTTGGGGGAAAGGCTTATCTACCACATCGATGATACTTTTGAAACGATTGTGGGGAAAGCTTTGAGATCAGAGAGTCTTTACCCTAAACCAAAGACTGAGGCTGCATCTGCAAAAGGGCCAAAACCGCAAACGGGCGGTGGAGACAAGAATAGCTCTAAGAATAAGAGGAAACAGAACCAAGCTAAGGATGGGTAGAAAAAGAGTAAGAAAGATGTTGAGTGCTTCAGCTGTGGTAAGAAGGGCCATTATGCTAAAGAATGTCAGGCCAAGCCAGCAGAAAGGAAGTGCTACAACTGTGGTCAAGTGGGACATCATAAGGATAAGTGTCCGCAACCTCTTAAGGAGAAGCAGATTTTGAAAGCATATGCTATTGATGCTGTTCCTTCTTCGTCAAATGCCCCAACTGCGGCGGAGAAAGGAAAGAATGTTGTTATTCAAGGTATGCTTTCTATTTATGATGTACCAGTTCGAGTTTTGTTTGATACTAGGGCTTCCCGTTCCTTCATATCTAGTGACCTGGTAGATAGGTTGGGACTGGAACCCGAGATAGTCGATAGACCATTGGTTGTGATGAACCCGATTGGTGGTTCGACTAGCCTTAGTATGATTTGCAGGAATTTGGTCTTATCGAGTCATGGATGTATGTTTGTTTGTGATTGCTTTGTTTTGGGCTTTACTGGGTATGGCATTATATTGGCGGTCGATTGGCTCCAAAGATATGGGGTGGTGGTAGACTGTGAGGGCTTTTTGGTGACAGTTAGGGCGGATGATGGGCGGAGGGTAGTGTTTGGTAGTCTACCTAGTGATGGGGTGATGGCTAGTTTTATAAATTCCCTCGACATCCCGTAGGATGAGTTGTTAGATGTGCCCGTGGTTGGCCAGTATCCGGACGTCTTCGAGGAGGTGACCGGGCTTCCACCACACCGAGAGATTGAGTTCCGTATTGATTTAGTGAAAGATGCCAGACCTATAGTGATGCCACTTCGTCGTATGGCACCAAAGGAGCAGCGAGAGCTCGGGGTGCAAGTCAGCAATCTTTTGAAGAAGGGATTTATTAGAAGAAGTGTCTCCGAGTGGGGAGCACCAGTTGTGTTTGCCACTAAGGCAGATGGTTCCCTTCGTTTGTTTGTGGACTATCGCGAGTTGAATAAGGTAACGAGGAAGAATAAGTATCCTCTACCACGGATAGATGATTTGTTTGATCAACTGGAAGGAGCAAGAGTGTTCTCCCAGTTGGACCTCGCGACAGGATTTCATCAGCTCCGAGTAGCGGATGAGAGTGTTCTGAAACGGCATTTAGGACGCCATCTGGATTCTATGAGTGGTTGGTCATGCCATTTGGGTTGACCAATGCACCAGCCTACTTTGTGGATCTTATGAATCGAGTATTCAGAGATCAGTTGAATAAGTTTGTTCTTGTGTTCGTAGACGATATCCTTGTTTACTCGAGGACAGAGGAGGAACACAAGGGACACTTGAGGATAGTGATGGAGGTGTTGAGGAAACACCAATTGAAAGCGAAATTCTCTAAGTGTCATTTCTGGAGGAGGGAAGTGAGATTCTTGGGCCATGTTGTTTCCGAGAATGGTATTGGCGTGGACCCTGCGAAGGTGGCTACGGTACAGGATTGGCCTACGCCCAAGAATGCAACAGATGTAAGAAGTTTCTTGGCGTTAGCTGGATATTATCGTAAGTTTATCCAGGACTTCTCCAAGATAGCAGCACCATTGACTCAGTTGACTAAGAAGAATCAGTCCTTCATCTGGGACGGAGTGTGTGAGAACACATTCAAGAGTCTAAAGGAAAAGTTGACGCGTGCACCAGTGTTAGTCATTCCTAAAGGGAATGAAGAGATGACGGTATACACGGATGCTTGTGGTACCGGACTAGGTGTTGTGTTGATGCAAGGAGGTAGGGTTGTAGCTTATGCTAGTCGGCAGCTAAAGCCGCATGAGAAGAAGTATCCTACCCATGATTTGGAACTGGCAGCGATTGTGTTTGCGCTGAAGATGTGGAGACATTATCTCTTGGGAGAAAGATTTGAGTTGTTTACCGATCATAAATCGTTAAAGTATCTCTTCTCTCAGAAAGATCTGAATCTCCGTCAGCAGAGATGGTTAGAGTTCTTGGCTTCGTATGATTTTGATATCGCATATACACCCGGGAAAGGTAATGCGGTAGCCGATGCCTTGAGTGGGAGACATGCCAGTTTAAGGGCTATGTTTCTTGAATGGAAGCAACTGGAGTATATCGCGGGGTTTGATTTCAGACCAAAGTGCGAATTGGATCCAGAAATGCTAGCTAGTTTGGCGATCAGACCCACTTTGATAGAGCGGATTAGTTCCAGCCAGAGGGACGATCCAAATCTATTGGAAATCATCTCCAAGTTAGAGATGAACATCGACGGTGAGGAGATGAATTTGTATGGGCTTGATCGAGATGGATGGCTTAGAAAGAATGGAAGACTAGTTGTGCCCAACGTGAATGGTTTGAGAGATGAAGTGCTTAGAGAATGTCATCACTCAAAACTGACTATACATCCCGGTGGTAATAAGATGTATCGAGACATGAAGCAGACTTACTACTGGAAAGGGATGAAAAGAGACGTTGGGAAGTTTATATCCAAATGCATGAATTGCCAGCTAGTTAAAGCCGAGCAAAAGAAGCCTAGTGGGTTGTTGCAACCATTAGAAATTCCCGAATGGAAATGGGAGCAAGTCTCGATGGATTTCATCGATGGTTTACCAAGGACTAGAGCGGGACATGATAGCATTTGGGTAATTGTGGATCGATTGACTAAGAGTGCAAGATTTATACCAGTCAAATCGACCAGAACGGCAGCTAAGTTAGCAGAGTTGTATATGAAGTGGGTAGTGAGATTTCATGGAGTACCCAAAAGCATTGTGAGTGACTGAGACCCGTTGTTCACTAGTGGGTTTTGGAAGAGCTTACAAGAGGCTCTAGGGTCAGAATTACATCTCAGTACCGCATATCATCCTCAGACCGACGGTCAGACGGAGAGGGTGAATTGTATATTGGAAGATCTCTTGAGAGCATGTATATTGGATTTTGGTGGATCATGGGATGACCATTTGCATCTAGTAGAGTTTGCATATAATAATAGCTACCAATCCAGTATCGGTATGGCTCCATATGAAGCTTTGCACGGAAGACCATGCAACTCACCATCATGTTGGATAGAGACTGGCGAGAAGTTCATGCTTGGACCAGATGTGGTGAGGGAAACCTCAGATAAGATTAAGACCATTCAACAACGCATGAAGGATGCCCAAGATAGGCAGAAGAGTTATGCTGATAAGAGGAGAAGAGACTTAAAATTCTCCGTTGGTGACTTGGTGTTTGTCAAGATTTCTCCGTTGAAGAGCGTGATACGATTTGGCAGGAGAGGCAAGTTGGCACCAAGATTTGTTGGCCCATTCCCTGTTCTTGAACTAGTCGGGAACTTGGCGTATAGAGTTGACTTACCGGAGAAGATGGCGGGAGTTCACAATGTATTTCATGTTTCCCAACTAAGGAAGTTCATTCATGACCCAGATATGACTATTTCACCTGATCAGTTAGAGGACTTCGAAATAGAACCGGAGGCGTTTGGGAACAGCAAGCCGATCCATATTGTCGAGCACGATATAAAGCAACTTCGAAGGAAGGCGGTGAAGCTAGTCAAGGTTCAGTGGGGCGAGAACGAGAATGACTGTACTTGGGGGAAAGAGGAGAGCATTAGGAAGACGTATCCAGAACTCTTTGCCTGGTAAGATTTACTTTGTAATTTAGTTATTCCGCATGCTAGGATAGATTTGTCTTGCTTGTTTTGCATGTTTGATTGTTGTTTTATGGTTGATAGGCATGCGAGACCCTTTGTGTGTTTTGGTTAGGGAATTTCGGGGGTGAAATTTCTTATGGGGGGGAGAATGTAACAACCCGCATTCTACGCATCGGAAGGTCGTAGAATATTTATTTCTTACCCATATGAAGTCGTATGGTCATGTAACTTTGGGAAACAACAATTAGACTCATTTCCCATGTTCATGATTTTTGTCTATTTTTAAATGACCGTTTTGCCCCTAGCTGATCTTGTTTTGGCCATAACTTTTGATTGGAAAGGAATTTTGACCTGAAACCACTTCCATTAGACTCGTTTGATGGTTTACCTTTCCGTAGAGTAGTCACATGTGAAAAACGGACATACCGTTTGGGAGATATGGCTGAAATAAGGTTTGGAAGGTGAAAAACTGTTTAACCGGGCCAAATAGGGTGATTAGTGAATGGGCTCATAACCCATTTCGGGATTAGGGTTATGGGGAGGCTGAAATGAGTTAGAGAATCATTCCATTTCAGTTCTCTAGCCTCCATTTACCTCCAAGAAACCCTAAAAATGGCCTCCAACCTCTAAATCACCTCCAAATCATCTTCTAATCAAGGATTGAGCTTAGCAACATCAAATCAAGGGAGATCTACACCAAATCAACGTTAGAGCTACTGTTTAGCATCGGGATTCACACTAAATCAGAGATTTATTTCAGATCTAAGTTTTGTTTGTGGCTAAGGTGAGGGATTTGCATTGTTCCTCACTAATTATGGCTAATTAAGGGTAATTAGTGTTAATTAGCGAATTTAAACATGATAAAATTCTGGAAAAATATTTATAAAACTCGAAATGATGTTTTAGACCTCTGATATGAATTTGGGCTAATTTGGTTAAGTTTTGCTAATCACATCATTAGTTTCACCTAAACATGCTTAAGGGGAAATATGGGGTTTTGGGTAAGTTTGATCCATTTTAACCTATTATATAGTTGTTTTGATGTTTGAGGTTGATTATGCATGTTGTTATGACTGTATGGTATGCTCTGTGATTGATTAGAATAGGTAGAATGGTCGAAAACGCCGTCGAGTGGCGTAAAACTACTTGCTGGAAAAGTGCAGAAAACAGACCGATCCGGATCGGAACGGAGGGAGGACCCGATCCGCTCCCCATACTTCATTCTTCGATCTATTCGCTCTTCTCGTGGCATGCATCGTCCGATCCGAACCATTTGATGATCTCCGACCCGATCCGCCATGGTACTCCGACCCGAACCAATGAACTAAGACGAAGCTAGGAGATTATGACCAGACCCGGGGTGATGAGAAGGACCCGATCCGAACCGTGGCACATTGGAGGACTTCGACCCGAACCGATGACGACGATTGGATATGGAGACTCGAACCGATCCGCTGAAGCGATGATGACTCAACCCGATCCAGCGAAGGAGGTGCACTCCAATCCGAACCGAACTGATGACTAGGGGGAGATCCGAACCAATCCGGTGATGACCAATAACCCGAGATGTAAAGGTAGTTCAAATGGAAGTTAGAGCTCAGGATCCGGTTGGGAACCAATGAGTTCACTTCATAGTTAGGCTTTGCTGCGGGACGTGTGCTAAGGAGTTGTTGACGTTCATAACTTCGATTCACCACTGAAAATGGATGATGGGCTACTTATCAGTGCTGTAGAGTCATTACGACTCGAGGGGCAAGGTGATGGTAGCAAGACTACGTTATCAGTGCAGTAGAGACATTACGACTCGAGGGGCAAGGTGATGCGTAGTAAGACTATGAGCCAGTACAATGGGGCCATTGTGACTCCATGGGGCAGAGTGGACATAGTAAAGGATTAGTGAGGCTATGAGCCAGTGCAGTGGGTTCATTGCGACTCCATGGGGCAAAGTGGACATATCAAAGGATTAGTGGCTACGTTATCAGTGCAGTGAAGCCATTTATGACTTCATGGGGCAAAGTGATCGTAGCAAAGTACGTTGGGTGATCTAAGTGGTGAATATCGTTATGCACTGAGTGAGAGATGTGAGGATGGTTGCTATGCTTGATTGTTTGCCATCACTATGACATGCACACCCCACCCCCGTTATCTTTACACCATTTGAAATAGCACCTTAGAGTGTTGTACAGTATGTAGGGCTAACTCTTTGGTTGCAGGTCCAGGTTCAGGTATGTTTTAGTCTACCTGTTATTGTTCTGTTTAGATGCTTATCGCTCATACCAGGCTTTATGTCTGACCCAGAGTTTTATGTCTCCTCTTATTACTCTGGGTGCTCACACGAGCAGACTAGAGACAGGTTAGCTGGTGATGCGCGAGTAGCTGATTCGGAGGTGAGCAGGAGGCTTCCACGAATGATATATAGATATTCTCCCTGTGTCGTTGGTGGTCGCTACTTGGGCATTAGTAGTGTACCTCCTTTATCTTGGTTTTGCTCTTTGAGACAGTTTGAAAAGTTGTAATAATGTTAGCTTTGGATCATGAGCTGTACTTGGATTTTCCGCTGCTATGTTAGTTTGTTTTCAGCTTATGCACTGTCTCACCTGTTTTATGTCAAGTATGTTGTTATTATATTTTGTTCCATGCGCTGTGAGACATTTTACAGGTTCCTTGTTAGTTCATTTCCTTCTTCCCTTTTTCTTCTGACGATCCGTCCCGTGCTAACTGGACATGTGTACAGCGCACTTTTGGAGTAAATGTCGGTTGGTGCGGGGCGGGCCGTCACACCATCAATCTTTACCGTAGGTCTTTCTAGCTATATCGGACGACTTCTGAATGACTTCTAATCTTCATCATCTTTAACAATAATAATATTACTATTATTGTTATTAAATAAATATATATATATATATTATTTTGAGGATGTCGAAATGGGGTTTGGTGATGGTGACGGGGTAGCGCAACTGTGGCATGGAGGTGGTGATGTTCTGGCCGAAATAAGGGTGATGGAGGTGGCAAGGTGGTGACGCAAGTGGGGTAGGAGGTGGGTTCGTGGGTGGTGAGGGGAGGAGGCCGTGATGGGGTCGGTTTGGGGGGAGGTAGGTGATATAAGTGGAGAGGGAGAGGAGAGGCCGAATGGAGGAAAGGGGGAAGAGAGGCCAAGGCCGAACTAATAGAGGAGGATGAGGAGAAAGAAAAGGAGGAAGAGAGCTTTCGTGGCATGGAAACCATGGCTACAAGCTTTAGGAAGTAGGAGGATTTTAGAGAATGCATGGAATGAATGGAAAATGAAGGGAAAGCCTCCCCTATATAACAAAAGAAGGTAAATGAGGTTAGGACGCACAAGAGGACACTTGTCCTTACCAAAATGAAACCACTCTTTACTACCACGAACTAATGCATATGGTATTCGCCTACCACTTAGCCTCATTTTTGTAACACTTTTAAAGTGTTTCTACTTTGTAACGCTTATAATGTAACCATATTCCAATGTATACTTTACCCTTCAAAACAAAAAGCTAATATATATTTGAAAAAATACTTCCTAACTATATTTTATATTTCTAAACAACTTATTTTTATTTATTTACAGTATTTCAAATTTATATTATTTAATTTATAAACTCATATAAATTATTTATTTAAGTAGGCAAAAATTACATATCATTACAAGCTATCTAAGATCCATAGCCTAACCTATAAATAGAACCCTATACCTATCTAATTCTTTACAATAGAAATTTCCCCCCTCTGCTTTCTCTCTTTTCGAGACGAACCTGACCTAAATTTTCTAGGGAAATGGTTTATAAAAATAAATATTTATATACATATTTGGAGATGGGATCTATAGAGGCCACAAAAGAAAGCTTAGGACCATGGGTGAGTGTGTAATTATTTATACCTTTGGTACCTTAGAAAAGCAGGGTTTATAATTGTTGTAAATTTTTCGATGTTTTTTTTTACAGTTTTCGTATGGTTTTTCGTACAGTTTTTATTAATTTTCTGTAAATTGGTGTTTCTATGAGTTCTTTTTCAGTAAGTTATTTTTTACAAGTATTTCTTAGTCTTTTCTTACATTTTTTATCTTATAAGATAGTCTTTCTATATCTACACTTGTCGGTTATTTTATAGTTTTCGCACTTATTTTTGGTTTATGCCTTAAAAAAAGACTAGAATTGTAAATTTTAATATATTGACGACTAATTTAATCCTTTTATTTTGTGTGAAGAGAAATATAACTAAAGTAATAATTTTGCAAACAATTATTAAAATAAAAAGGACTAAATTTATAGAAAAAGTGTGCATAAAATATAGGTATGTAATTAAAAAAAGATTGGATTGAAATAGGCAAATGGATGTAGATTTGCAATAAAATTATAACATGGTTGTAACTAGAAAAGACTGGATATATTTGCAAGAATAATATTATGATAATTGTACAGATACATAAATAAACCATAATGGACAGATTGGTCTTATTTGCGAATAGAATTATAACATGAGGGTTATAATTGAAAGATAAAATGAAAAGGCTTATTATTGATATAAACTTAGATCTGTGATAAATTTGAATAAGCATGTAATAGTTGTGGTCTGTTTCATCAGCACGAGGTTGATTAGGGAAAATAAGTGGAAAATAAATAAGACCCAGATCAAGGGAGATATGGGCAGGGACGTAGATTAAATATTTTTTTTCTAGTATCTATATCATCCCTTTTAGGTTTATCACTGATTGTCTCACAATATATGTTGGTAAAGGCTAGGAACGCTTATGTTGATCTTGGTAAGTAAGGGATCAACAGAGATAGGGTCGAGCGTGAGTGCATTCTAGTGGTGCACGAGCATGCGGTGGCAACGACAAGGGAAGAAAGTCATTGTTGCATTCATAGGCGATTAGATATGTCTATGTTGATGGATATAAATCGGATAAATCCTAAGATCCATAGTGACATAAGTTACCATGTGTTGACACGCTTTTTGGTCAAAGCTGTCACGCCTCGAATTATATCTCTGGAATTGCTCAAGACTTTAGTATAGTTTTATGTTGATCGACATTCGCTTGGATGAAGTGGCAAAATATTTGAAAGTTCAGACTTTGCATGCATGAAACAACCATCCGAATCTCGGGTCTCGGATCTCGAACATTAGACCCACTCTCGGGTCTCGAACATTAGATCCACTCTCGGGTCTCGAACAATAGACCCACTCCGGGTCTCGCCTGCGACTCGCATGGCACCCGGGACCCGCCTGGTATCTCGAACCGCTCCGGGTCTCGACCTCGGCCCGCGATCCGCCTGGTACTTCGACCCGCGACCCAACTGGTACTTCGACCCGCGACCCACCTGGTACTTCGACCCGCGACCCGCTTGGGACGTTTTCTGCTCATAGATGAAGACCTACTCTCAAGGCATACCCTACTCTTATGGAAATGGATCATTTTACACATGGCATGGTATGATCAAGAGAGGATTTCTCCACGTTTTCCACCTCATTCCGAGATTCTTGGGATGCGTGCCACGTGGCCCGCGACCCGATGCTAGAAAACAGCTATAAATACACAACTTAAAGGCAAAAGAAGGGACTTTTTCCTCTCTCTTGGACTTTTCGCACTAACTCATGAGGGCTTCCACCATTGTTCTACGTAAGGAAATTGCATAACATAGAAGCCGATCTCCATATTAACACGAGGATTTCGTGTTTAAAATCGTTCCCTTTTCTCATTTTCTTCAAAAAATACAAGGATGTTGTATGTGAATGAATCTTATAGATTGTAAGACGGCATTGTACTTGTAATTTCTTAGGTTTTAAGAAATTATAAAGTGGACGTAGGCTTGGTTTGAGCCGAACCACCATAAAAACCTCGTGTGTCTCATGTTATTTTTTATTTTCTGCATTATGTGATTGTGAGGACTTCACACTGCATTTGGGTGTTAGAACCAAATCTTGGTCTTACACCATGCTAGATAGTAGGGTAGTAGGTTAAATCCGATCAATAGGTAATATTAGGAAATTATCCTAATCAGGTTCATTGTGTTCGGTAATTGAGAAAGTGCAAAAAAAACACATCTTTATAGTTCAAGTATATTTCCTTATTCATCATTCCAGTATTTTTTTTTACTTTTGTAGCTATGCACGGACATTTGCCATATCTGGACTAAATCTATTATTGAGCCTATTTCTTCTTATTACTTAATCATGCTAGTAATTTCATCATTCACCCGACTTATGTCTGGCCCACTACTATCTCTTTCTTTTTCTACCCTACCAGGCTTATAGGGCTGAAGTGATTAGTTCAGACTTCATAGAGAATCATTTTGGGAGATTCAGTCAGTTGCTGGTGCATTCATCTTTTGTTTTTACTTCTTATTCTACGGATTTGGTTGTACTTTTGATTATTTTAGGTGGTAATTATGTTATTGTATTTTGATTCGTAACTGAGATGTTATTTTCATAAGACATGTTCAGTTTACGGTTTGAGGTTAAAATGAATAAATTGTTTATTGGAATAAATGATAAGTTTTCAGTTTAAATATTTTTCCGTTGTATTATTATTTTCTATCTTGTGGTTCTTAGTCTCTGTGATATATATCCTTATACCAATAACGCTTCATATTTATTAGCACGACCCTACTTTAAGGGATGTTAAGGGGACGCAAGTTATTTTACTAATTAGAATAAAACCAAACTAAAATTAGCTACTTTAACTTTCTTATTAAATCTATGTCCATTCACACCCGTCCTTAGCTCTCGGTTTTCTTTTAACACCATAAATGTCCTCTCCTAGATTTTATTAAGCCTCTTTCTTCAGGTGCTACATCTTCTTTTTATTATTAATTTAGATTCATATTTAAAACTGATATGGGGATTTAAAATTAATTTTAGAATTTAGGACTTAGGTTTCAATTTGGAATAGCTTCGCTGTAATAAGGAAGATTAGGTTTTTAGGATAAACTTAGCTACAAATAATCTCAAGAAATCAGATCTCAACCCAAACTTGTCTAGACCATCGCTCGAGAAACATGGATTTCACAAAAGAATCTCATACACACGAAATTAAATGATGTTGCACCACATTCCTATGGTCCATAATGGGTCAGGTCGATTACCCATATGCTAGATCAACTGCCTCTAGTCGAACTAGGCCATACTTTTATCGATCTAGCCTGTATGTCATACACATATATAATTTTCTTTTTTATTTCTCGATTATCCTTTCTTATGTAACTTTTTCGTACTAGCTTGAATTTTAACAAGTTAAATATGAAAATTATTCCAAAAATTGTTATGTACGCAATAGTGCAAGTCGCATAGCCAAATTCAATTATTTATGAGTGTTACACCATATTTACAAGACAAGTGTGTCACCTTGAAATCAATAAGAAAGTTCAGTCATTTCGCAGCGGAATGTGTCGTCTCATCCAAATTACATAATTATATTCATTTTAGCAAGTTGTATCACTTTCTCATATTACCAAAGTCATGTTGCCTTCTTTCTTGTCAGTGAGACCGTACCACTTCTTACTATTCTAATGAATTTCCCTCCATTCTATATTGGTGTCGTTTCCAACTTCAAATAGTTGGTATCCCATCCAGCTTCAAGTGGTTAGTTTCACCTTCAACTTCGAATTTTTGGTTTCATTTTTAGATATTGGTATCTCCTTCGGCTTCAGATTTATGCCACTCTTTATTATGCGTTGCATTATTCTTTGTCATCATTATCTCATGTATATTTCTATTCACAGGGCTGTCAACGGATCCTTTTGGATACGGATAGTGCCATATCCGTATCCGCATCCGAAACAATTTCCGGATATCGGATATCCGCATCCGCGGATATGAATGGATATCGGATAATTATCCGCTCCGCCAACAATCAATAAATCAATGAACATAAATGAATTTTTTTAGCTTAATATTAAGCTTTTTCAACCTAATTGATTATTAAAGTGCTAAAAATAAATAAATATGATGATAATATATAATTTTGAGAAATTAACATGCATTTAGTAGACTTTTAATTTTGCAAATTAATAAATTAGTATATTTAATTATGTTTAAATACACATAATTTAAGCTATAATCGGGGAAAAAAGCGGACGGATAATTTTCGGATGCGGATATGCCCATATCTGCATTCGCATCTGCTTTCCCCGATATCGGATATTTATCCTCTTTTCAGATACGAATGCGGACGGATTTCAGATTTTTCGGGTATCCATTGACAGCCCTATCTATTCATTTCGCCACAAGGCTAGTGTCGACATATCACCATCACCTTATGGAAGCCTTCAAACGAAGCCTACTTCTCAGAGGCTTATGATGAAGCCATATTCAATGGATATCATTGCTAAAGGAATTTTAAAATTGAAGCATATCAAAAACCATATAAAACAAGGAGAAAAGAAGTCATTTACAAGGCAAGGTCAAGGGAGGACAATATATTTTTCTTTGTAAAAACTCCATAAGCCTTTGCATTCTTCTACATGCAACATTTTGAAGCCACAATTAAATAGGAAAAAGAGACATTGCTAGTGACACATTATCAACGTAAGAGAGGTCATATCCCACCAAACACTACAAATAGAGTTGCACCCCTCGTGGAAAGAGAACGTTTACACTTTTCTATCTTTAAAGAATATGCTTTTTCTATTGGATATTGTTATTAGCACTCCAAATTTGGTTAAGGAGTGACTCATTTTTTATTTTTTTATTTACTAAGAGGAGGACATTACAAAGTAACCTCCCCTTAAAATTAAATTATAATATGACCAAACTACCCTTACCCTGATAATTAGCCTAATTGAATTGGGTGTTGTTATTGACACTCCAAAATGGTTATGGGGGAAAACAGATGAAATTCGATAAGGTTGTGTCACATTTATTCTCGGAATTCGGTGGGGTGTGGTTGAGTTTCACCCTTAAAATCGGCAAAGAGCCATCGAAAATAAAAAATAATGAAAAAGGGTAGGTCATACCAAATTTCGTTTTCGACCATGTCACCCTTAACCATTTTTTGGAGTGTCAGTAACAATCCCATGGCAAAAAATCGATTCAGAGAAGTAAAGTAGGGGTATTTTCGTAAACTAGTTTTTATGTTCAGTACGCTCCATAACAATTCTAAATATAACTGGAGTGCCCTTAAAATTGACCACTCCTTAACCAAATTTGTAACCTATCTATTTTGCATGAATGGCTTATGAACTCTATGACTTGCCTATATTGCTCCTCAAATTTTTGACTTTTTTTGAATTATCTAGAGACTACTTGCAAAACCAAGGGTATTTGGACCTTTCTTGAAACATCTTCCATCAACCTTATGTAACTAAAATTTAACAACATCAAACTAGTTTGGGGTCTTAAATCATTTTTTTACTAGCTTTTTGGCATAAGAAGGAAGGATCGAACTTTCGAATGTTTGATATCCAACAAAATCATTCAACGATTTAAACATCAAAATTGGATTTAGGGTTAATGTATTAGTGTACTGTTAGCATCGTCTCTGAATTTTGGTTTCTCCTAAGAGGAAAGCATGGCACTCAGATTTTGTTTTGCCTTAGTGCTCATCATCGCTTCACGGATTATGCTTTTCATCAAATCTAAACAAAAAGAAGGACATAAGGACTTTTGTAGCAAAATAGGATAATGTTAAAGCTACTCTAAACTTTATCTCGAGTCCGTGTATAGGATTAAATCGGTGAAATCAATAATTGAATCTTGGAAGAAGCGACACTTACTCTAGTTTTTTGGGCCTCGACTTCGGTTGGAATCAGTTTGAGTGTCAAATGAAAGCATTGCCCTAAATTTTGGATGGCGCCACCCTCGTATATTAGTTATTCTTTTAGATAAAGAACATTTCAAGAGTGCTTCACCTTCGAATTAGAGAATAATGTCGCACCGCCAAATAGATGCAATTCATCATCATCGATACTGTTGTTTTCATCGAAGCTATATTTAAGATTTTCTTCCAACATTAGACGCCCGTGTCTTCACCTTCAGATAAGGGTGATACCCATAATGAATTCATATCGCTTATCTTGTTTGAAAGTGATACAAATGATGTCGATGTTGAAAGTTTACGCACATTTATTTTACCTAATAAGCAACTAATGAGCAGTAACAAGAGACACTTTAGGAGTTACTGATGCTTAAATAAAGGTCCGGTTATGTAAGAAATGTTCATATGCACGTTAGCATTTATAGGAGTTTATGTTCTTTGTTTTTTAGACCACCTTTTCATTTTGGGAGAGTTAGTACTATTTTTTTTAGTGGGTTGTTATATCTCCGAGTAATGATAAAAATGTTCTTATTCTTTGTGACATAATATTAGATCTAGGTTGCCTAAAAGGTGTTTGATTTTATTCTGCAAATGTGAATGGTGGAAGCAGTCCCTACACACACAAACTCGCCGACAACAAATACCAATACTCGAGACTGTGTATGGATCATATCTTCAAGGGGAAAAATTGTGGGATTTAATTCCCAATGCAAAAACTGTAATTCCGGAAGACACTCTACAAAATGCTGAAGTGTGGAGAAAGTATAAGATTAAATGTGGGAAGTTATGTTTGCTTTGAGAACATCGATTAATAAAGACTACATTGATCATGTTCGCAATATGGATTCACAAAATATGGTACTGGAAACTCCTGAAAGATTGTTTACTAAAAAATACTATGAGATTGCAATATTTGGAGAATGAGCTTACCGCAGCAACACAAGGTAGGATGTCAATCTCTAAATATTTTTCTTAAAGTGAAAATTTTGTGTGCTTAAATTCTAGAATTGGACAAAGAAGAGCCAATAAAGAAGGCAAGATTACATCATTACTTACCAATGGATTACGCAAAGAATTCATGTCATTCATATACTCTAAAACCAACCATCTATTATGGACTTGGATAATCTTTTCTCAAACCAGGAAGATACAATTAAGCAAATGACTAAAAATTCACTGCATGAAGTTGATGATGTACTTTTCACCAAGGATAAGTGGAAACATAAAAATAACATGAAACCTTCATCAAGTGATGGGAAGTATCCTAGAAATGAATGGCAGGCTGGATGTAACAACCCGCTTGGAATGGGCTTAAATTCCGACCTTGAAAATGCCCATTGGAACTTAGAACCATTCTAAACGGATCGTTGGTTCCTATAAGAAAATATTAAAAACAGATTTTACAGAGAAATCTAAATGTTATCAAAGTCTAACATAAGGGAAGGGATAAATTATAATATCTTAAAATAGATGTACCATAAAAAAACCATCAACAATATCAGATACAAATGAGTCTCACTAGATAAAAGTTACATCATAATTATTCCAAATTCATAATGGTAACAACAATAGTAATACTACTTCCATAAATAACTAAGCCTTCATCGTAAGGATCCACCTCCAAGCAATCAAAATATATATTTTTTGTATTTTTAGGAGGTCCAAGTGAGGTTTGGTGATGGTGATGGGGTGGCGCAACTATGGCGAGGAGGTGATGATGTTTCAGCCGAGTTAAGGGTGATGGAGGTGGCAAGGTGGTGGCACAAGGGGATAGGAGGTAGGGTCATGGGTGGTGAGAGGAGGTGGCCGTGATGGGGTCGGTTTGGGGGGAGGTAGGTGACGTAAGTGGAGGGGGAGAGGAGAGGCTGAATAGAGGAAATGGGAAAGAGTGGCCAAGGCCGAACTGACGGAGGCGGATGAGGAGAAAGGAAAGAAGGAGGAAGAGAGCTTTCATGCCATGAAGCATGGCTACAAGCTTGAGGAAGAATGAGGATTTTTAGAGAATGGATGGAATGAATGGAAAATGATGGGAATGCCTCCCTTGTGTAGCAAAAGAAGGTAAAGGAGGTTAGGACGCATAAGAGGACACTTTTCCATATCAAAATGAAACCACTCTTTAATACCACGAACTCATGCATATCGTATACGCGTACCACTTAGCCTCATTTTTTTAACACTTTTAAAGTGTTTCTACTTTGTAACGCTTATAATATTGACCATATTCCAATGTATACTTTATCCTTCAAAACCAAAAGCTAATATATGTTTGACAAAATACTTCCTAACTATAATTTAAATTTCTAAACAAATTATTTTTATTTACTTATAGTATTTCAAATTTATATTATTAAATTTATAATTTGATATAAATTAATTATTTAATTTGGAAAAAATTACAGATCATTACAAACTAATTAAGATCCATAGACTAACGTGTAAATAGACCTCTAGACCTATCTAATTCTTCACAGTAGAATTTTTTTCCCTCTGCTTTCTCTTTTTTTGAGACGAACCTAACCTAAATTTTTCTAGGGAAAGGGTTTGTAAAAATAAATATTTATATATACATATTTGGAGATGGGATCTATAGAGGCCACAAAGGAAAGCTTAGGACCATGGGTGAGTGTGTAATTATTTAAACTTTTGGTATCTTAGAAAAACAGGGTTTATAATTGTTGTAAAATTTTCTATGATTTTTCTTGCAGTTTTCTTATAGTTTTTCTAACAGTTTTTATTAATTTTCTGTAAATTAGTGTTTCTAGTAGTTCTTTTTTATATTAATCTTTTCTTATATTTTTTGTCTTATAAGATAGTCTTTCGATATCTACGTTTGGTTATTTTACAGTTTTTGCACTTATTTTTGGTTTATGCCTAAAAACAAGACTAGATTTGTAAATGTTAATATATTGACGACTAATTTAATCCTTTTATTTTGTGTGAAGAGAAATAGAACTAATGTAACAATTTTGCAAACAATTATTAAAATAAAAAGGACTAAATTTATAGAAAAAGTGTGCATAGAATATAGGTATGTAATTAAAAAAAAGGATTGAAATAGGGAAATGGATGTAGATTTGCAATAAAATTATGACATGGTTGTAATTGGAAAAGGCTAGATATATTTGCAAGAATAATATTATGATAATTGTACAGATAGATAAATAAACAATAATGGATATATTAGGCTTATTTGCAAATAGAATTATAACATGAGGGTTATAATTGAAAGATAAAATGAAAAGGCTTATTAAATATGAACTTAGGTCGGGATTAATTTTAATAAGCATGTAATAGTTGTGGTCTGTTCCATCGGCACGAGGTTGATTAGGGAAAATAAGTGGAAAATGAATAAAATCCGGATCAAGGGAGGTATGGGGTAGGGACATAAATTAAAGTATTTACTTTCTAGGATATATACCAGTAGCATTCCCTTTCAGGTTTATTACTGATGGTCTCACAATATATGGTGTTAGCGGCTGGGAACGCTTACGTTGATTTAGGTAAGTAAGGGGTAAACAGAGATAGGGTCAAGCGTGAGTGCATTCTATCGGTGTCCCGAGCGTACTATGGCAACGACTAGGGAAGATAAGTCACTGCTGCATCTATAGGTGATTAGACTTGTCCATACTGATCAAGTCACTGCCGCATCTATAGGCGATTAGATTTGTCTTTACTGATGGATATAAATTGGATAAAGTCCAAGATCCATAGTGACATAAGTTACCATGCGAGATAGTAGACTAGTAGGTTAACTTCGATCAACAGATAATATTAGGAAATTATCCTAATTAAGTTCATTGTGTTCGATAATTGAGAAAGTGCAAACAAACAAACAATTCTTTATAGTTCAAGTATATTTCCTTATTCATCATTCCAGTAATTTTTTCTTTTCTAGTTGTGCACAGAGACTTGATGTATCTGTTACTAAAACTATTAGTGAGCCTATTTCTTCTTATTACTCAATCATGCTAGTAATTACATCATTCACCCAACTTATGTCTGACCCACTCCTCTCTCTTTATTTTTCTATCCTACCAGGCTTGTAGGGCTGAAGTGATTAGTCCAGATTTCATGAAGGATCAATCTGGGAGATTTATTCTAGTTGCTGGTGTATTCATCTTTTGTTTTTACATCTTATTCTACGGAGTTGGTTGTGCTTATGACTATTTTGGGTGGTAATTATGTTATTGTATTCTGATTCGTGACTGAGACGCTATTTTCGTAAGATATGTTCAGTTTATGGTTTGAGACTGAAATGAATAAATTAGTTTTCGGAATAAATGATATGTTTTCAGTTTAAAATGTTTTTGTTGTATTATTATTTTCTATCTTAGGATTCTTTGTATCTGTAATATATATCCTTATACCAATAGCGCTTCATATTTCTTAGGACGACCCTACTTTGAGGGGTGTTAAGGGGTGTGGGCTATTTCAGTAATTATCATAAAACCAAATTGAAATTTGCTGGTTTAATTTTCTTATTAAATCTATGTCCATTCACAACTGTCCTTATCTCTCGGTTTGCTTTTAACACCGTAAATCTCCTCTCCTAGATTTAATTAGGCATCTCTCTTTAGTTGCTACATCTTCTTTTTATTATTAATTTAGGTTTATATTTAGGACTGATATGGGGATTTAAAATTAATTTGGGAATTTAGGACTTAGGTTTCAATTTGGCAGAGCTTCGCTCTAATAAGGTAGATTAGGTTTTTACGATAAACCTAGCTACAAATTTATGAACAAATCATCTCAAGCCATCAGATCTCAACCCAAACTAGTCCGGACCATCTCTCGAGAAACAGGGCTCGCACAAAAGAATATCACACACATGAAATTAAATGATGTTGCACCACATTCCTATGGTCAACAATAGGTCGGGTCGATTACCCATATGCTAGAACGGTTGCCTCTAGTCAACCTAGGCCATACTTTTGTCGATATAGCCTGTATGTCATACATATATATATAATCTTCTTTTTTCTTTTTAATTTCTTAATTATCCCATCTTACATAACTTTTTCATACTAGCTTGAATTTTAACAAGTTAAATATGAAAATTATTCCAAAAATTGTTGTGTATACAACAGCGCAAGTCGCATAGCCAAATTCAAATATTTATGAGTGTTACACCATATTGTATCACCTACAAGACAAGTGTGTCACCTAAGAATCAATTAGAAAGTTTGTCATTTCAGAGAGGACACTATCATCTCATCCAAATTACATAGTTATATTCCTTTTAGCAAGTTGAATCACTTTCTCATATTAGCAAGGTCGTCTCGTCGTCTTTCTTGTCAGTGAGACTGTATCACTTCTTACTATTGTATTGAATTTCCCTCCATTAAATATTGGTGTCGTTTCCAACTTCAAATAGTTGGTATCGCATCTAGCTTTAAGTGGTTAGTGTCACCTTAAACTTTGAATTTTTGGTTTCATTTTTAGATAGTGGTATCCCTTCGGTTTCAGATATATGCCACTCTTTATTCTGTGTTGCCTTATTCTTTGTCATCTTTGTCTCATGTCTATTCCTATTCATGTTGCCACAAGGCTAGTATCGATATATCACCATCACCTTATGCAAGCCTTCAAGAAAAGCCAACATCTCAGAGGTTTGTGATCAAGGCCATATTCAATGGATATCATTGCTATGCAATTTTAAAATTGAAGCATATCGAAAAGCATATAAAACAAGGAGAAATGAAGTCATTCACAAGGCAAGATCAAGAGAGAATAATTTATAAAAACTTCAGAAGCCTTTACATTCTTCTACATGCAACATTTTGAAGCCACAATTAAATAGGAAAAAGAGGCATTACTAGTGCTACATTATCAATGTAAGAGAGGCCACATCCCACCAAACACTTCAAATAGAGATGCAGCCCCCGTGGAAAGAGACCGTTTACATTTTTCTATCTTTAAAGAATATGCTTTTTCTATTGGATATATTATTCGCACTCCGAATTTCGTTAAGGGGCGACTCGCTTTTTATTTTTTATAAATTTACTAAGCGGAGGACATTACAAAATAACCTCCCCTTAAAACTAAATTATAATATGACCAAACTACCCTTACCCTGATAATTAGCCTAATTGAATTGGGTGTTGTTATTGACACTCCAATATCATTAAGTGGGGGCACAAATTAAATTTGTCAAGCTTGTGTCACATTTATTCTTGGAACTCGGTGGGGTGTGATTGAGTTTCGCCCTTAAAATGGGCAAAGCGCCATCGAAAATGAAAAATAACAAAAAAAGGTAGGTGTATACCAAATTTGTTTTCAACCATGTCCCCTTAGTAGGGGTATTTTTGTAAACTAATTTTTTTGTTCAGTATGCCCCATCACAATTCTAAATATAACTGGAGTGCCGTTAAAATTGACCACCCCTTAACCAAATTCGGAGTGTGAATAACAATACCCTTTCTATTTTGCATGAATGACTTACGAACTCTATAACTTGCCTATGTTGCCCATCAAATTTATGACTTTTATTGAATTATCTAGATACTACTTGCGAAAACGAGGGTATTTTGAACCTTTCTTGAAACATACCATCTTCCATCAACCTTATGTAACTCACGTTTAACAACATCAAACTAGTTTGGGGTGTTAAATAATTTTTTGGACTAGCATTTTTGGCATAAGAAGGAAGGCTTGAACTTTCGAATGTTTGATATCCAACGGTATAAATATCAAAATAGAATTTAGGGTTACTATATTAGTATACTGTTAGCATCATCTCTGAATGTTTGATATCCAACTATTTAAATATCGAAATTGAATTTAGGGTTAATGTATTGGTGTACTATTATCATCGTCTCTGGATTTTGGTTTCTCCTAAGAGGAAAGCATGGCTTTCGGATTTTTTTTGCCTTAGTGCTCATCATCGCTTCAAGGATTATGCTTTTCATCATATCTAAACAAAAAGGACATAAGGACTTTGTAGCAAAATAGAATAATGTTGAAGCTAATCTAAACTTTGCCTCTAGTCTATATATGGTGTTAGCCCACTTTGTGAACTGGGCAACACAAAGTCAAGATGTGAAACATTGAAGATCTTAGGAAGCATTGAAGCGGGTCGGATCGAAGCAATGTAGCGGTTCGGATCGGATAAAGTTTGCTGTTCGGATCGGTGAACTATTGCTGTTGGAATCAGAGAGGCACAGCTGTTCGGATCGGAGAGCAACCTACTTCCAGTTGGATCGGAAAGCTACCCGCTACGAAGACAGATCGGAACGGAGTGAAAGAGAACGAAGACTTAGCCTTGGGACAAAACCGGATCGGATCGGATACGCCGATCCGAACCCCTCCTGTACACTCTTCCGATCCGAACCCATATTCCACGTCATTCTCCTGCATGATCGCCTGGTTATTCGGAGCGGCTATGACCAGTTCCTACCCACAACGTCCACTGCTCTGATGCGCTGTCAACACAGAAATCCATCCGAACCCGAGGCTAATGGGATGGATGACACGTAGCTCCGATCCGGATCGGGTTCTGAGCGAATTTTCACCTATAAATACCCCGTCTGGAGACAAAGAAAAGGATCTTTTGGCACTTTGAGAGTTCAACCACTTTCATAACTCGAATTCCAGCACTCCCGGATAATCCAAATCGTCTTTCAACATTTGTTTTTAGATAATTGAGTGAATGTATGTGAGTTGTGAGAGAAATTGAATGAATATCTCATTGTAATTGCAACAATATCATTGAGAATAGTGATTGACAAGTGGACGTAGGCTTTTCTTCGCCGAACCACTATAAATTCTGTGTGTTCATTTTATTTTTGATCTTATTTCATTCTGCTTTTAGTCAATTTGGGTGTTAGAACCACTTTTTGGTCTAACATTTTGGTGCTTTCACTGAGAACCATCTGAATTCTTCGTTTTTCGGGATTATCGTTCTACTTTTTGGACCGTTGAGTTCAAAGAAGTTAATCCTCAAGTTTCGACGCTCCTGGATATTTGTTGAATTGATTGTTGAAGAACCATGGCCAAAGGAAAAGGCAAAGAAGTTCAATCTAGTCGAGGAAATGGAGTTGGCGAAGATCAGCAAAATGCGGTCGTGACAAGGTCTCGTGGGCAGAGCTCAGCAGCAGGACGAACCGATACAGGAAACCCGAACCGCCTTCAGGGGGAGAGCTCCGATCCGATCCGGGTAGGAGATTCTGAAGCAGTGCATTCCCCCAACCTGAACCGACCCGAGCAATTTGCCCTACACCGACCCGACCTGGCTTTCCAGCTCCGACCCGAACAGGCTTCCCAGCTCCGACCCGACCCGATTTCCCATCTCCGAACCGACCTGTCACTTGGTGATGTTGGAACCTCTACTCGAGCCCCTACAAATGCTCCGATTCCAGCCACCAGGGTCAATGATCAGGTCAATCCATCCGCGCCCATTACTCAAGGAGATTTCTCGCGCCTACTTGACATGCTTGAGAGTACTAGGGAGGCTATGAAGATCAACAAGCGCACCAATCTCATGATGCAAGAAAATATGAGACTCATGAGCAGGGAAATTAGCGAACTCCGTAGACAGAGAACCCCATCCCCGGTTCGTCACACACCAGTGGATTAGTATTCTTCTTCCGAGGAAGAGCGGCCCCGTGAACGAAGGCCGCTCGAACGACCTCAGAATTTGGAGCAGCTGACATTCGGATCTTTGGGGTCTCGCGAGGATATTGCACAAGCACTAGGAAACAATGATCCCACTCAGGGGCAAAGGCTCTAGTCCCCTCCTCCCGAGATCGACCGGGAGCGTAGGGAACGGAGTAGAGCAGAAGCAGCTCAAAGAAGAAGGGCGTCTCCTGAACGAGAGCCCAGAAGGAACCCGGATACCAGGGCCAGGGAACCTGAACGACCCCTAACTAATGCTGATGTACAGGCAATGGTGCGCCATATTATGTCCGAGAGCCGGAACTATACCAATGAAGATTATGGCATTGAGCGGAGCCATACTCCTTTCACTGACGACATCCTCGACTTTCAGTTTCCTCGGCGCTTTAACCTGCCACAGATGGACAAGTACAATGGGAGAAATGATACAGGGCAGCATTTGATGCGATATTCGTGGCTCATGAATGCTGCTGCTGCTCCTGATGTAGTGAAGTGTAAGGCATTCCTGATCTATTTAGAAGACGTGGCGCTGTTATGGTTTACCCGACTTCCCCCTCGTTCGGTATCGAATTATAGGGAATTGAGCGAACGTTTTATGAATCAGTTACGACTCCATACCCGAAAGTCCAAAAGTGTTATTGAACTATCAAGAATTAAGCAGGCGCCAGGAGAATCTTTGAGGTCATATCTTGACCGTTTTAACTTAGCTGTGACTGAAGTTAGTGATCCGCATGAGCCCACCATCTTGATGGCATTAAAGGAAGGAGTCGATCCTGAGTCCGAGTTTGGAGATTACCTTTCTGGAAAGACACCCTCCACAAGAGAGATATTCTATGAAAAGGCCGATATTTATTTAAGACGAGAGGAGGCCAGGGCAAACCGAAAGAGAAAATCTGAAGCGGCTTCAAAAGAAAATGTTCAGAGTAACGTCGCCGTGAAGCAATCTGGGGAAAGTTCCGGGAAAGTTGAAGTAAATGTGGGAAACAAGGGTGAAAACAACAATTCTGGAAACGGGGGCAACAACAATAACCGTAATGCGAACAGTAACAGAAGAAATAGAAATAGGGGAAGTGATCTTAACAAAAGACCCCGATTCCAGACTTATGAGAATTATACACCGTTGAACGACACTCTGGAGAACATTTACCTGGATACATACAATGTTTTGCAATATAAAAGACCGCCACCTCGCGACTCGACGGAGAAAGAAATGGCAACTGGGAAGTTTTGTTTGTTTCATGGAACTCATGGGCATTCAACCAATGAATGTCGGCATTTGAGAGATGTGATTGAGAAGCTGCTGCGCGAAGGGAAACTGGATGAATATAAGGTTGCCCCGAGGGACAGGGGGCAAGGAGACCAGGCTCCAAAACATATTCAATCTGCTCCCAAGCCTACAGCGCAGCAGAAAGGCAAGGGAATTGTTATCAACTCCATAGTGGGTGGACCTCACCCAGCAATCCGTAGTTTTAGAGCAATGGATCAATATGTAAATGCTTCCAAGCACGTAGATGTGAATGAAGGTGATGATTTGGAAGATATCGCCCCCATAAAACAACAGAAGACAATGTTTGACGACGTGGTATTCCGCAGCAGAGATAATACTGGGATCCAATCACCCACTGATGATCCGTTGGTCATTACTACCACCATTGGGCCAGCCTTGGTTCATAAGGTGTTAGTAGACAACGGAAGTTCTGTTAATATTTTATTTAAAAAGTCATTCGATCAGATGAAGCTTGAATCTGAAGATTTGAAGCCATGTGAAGGATGGATCAGAAGCTTCAACGGGGCGTCAACAGCTCCCATGGGGTACATAGAATTGCCCGTAACCTTGGGGCAAGGAGAACGCCGAAGAGTGTGGATGCTTCAGTTCGTAGTTTTGGACGTAGATTCGCCTTATAATGCATTTTTGGGGACGCCTGCCCTTGCTGAGTTCAGGGCTTGCATCGCCCCTTAGTGTTTATTGCTTAAGTTCCCAACTGAAGCCGGAACTGGAGTAATGAGAGGGGATCAAGTTTCCGGATGGGCCTGCTATGTTGCCGAATTAAAGATGTTGATGAAAGGACTTAACATCGAGAGTAAAGATGCCTCGCCTCCCCCAAAGGGGGGCTCGGCATAGCAATTAGAGAGATCAACCCTGAAGGAGTTGCCCAAAGGAACGCCTGAAGACCTGGATCCCAGAAAAGACGAGGAGCCAGAGACTAGAAATGCAATTCCTAATGAAACGACAGTGGAAATTCCCATTGATGAAGCTGATCCAACAAGAGTTTTGAAGATTGGATCTCAATTGGATCCACGTCGGGCCAAAGAACTAACGGATTTCTTGAAGGCGAACTTGGACGTGTTTGCCTGGACCCACGCTGATATGTGTGGGATATCGCCATCCATCATAAGTCACACACTAAATGTAAACCCGAAACATCCGCCTATGAAGCAAAAGAGACGTATGCTGGGCCCAGAGAGGTCGGCTGCTCTCAAAGAAGAAGTGGAGAAGCTGAAACAGAACAGATTTATTCGAGATTCGACATATCCCGACTGGATATCGAATCCCGTCTTAGTAAAGAAGCCGAATGGAAAGTGGCGGACTTGCATTGATTTTTCAGATTTGAACAAAGCTTGCCCAAAAGATAGTTTCCCACTTCCCAGGATTGACCAGCTTGTAGATTCGACAGCGGGTCATGAGCTTCTCTCTTTCATGGACGCATATTCTGGGTACAACCAAATTCCTATGCACGTGCCGAATCAATAACATACGAGCTTCATTACAAATTTGGGGTTATATTGTTATGTTGTAATGCCATTCGAATTGAAAAACGCCGGAGCCACTTATCAGCGCTTGGTGAACAGAATGTTTTATAATCAAATAGGGAAGACTATGGAAGTTTACGTGGATGATATGCTTGTCAAATCGAAACAGTCCTCCAGTCATACGCAAGACTTGGCAGAAATGTTTGGTATCCTGCGAAAGTATCGGATGAAGTTGAATCCTTTGAAATGTTCATTTGGAGTGGCATCAGGAAAATTTCTAGGCTTCATTGTGAGTTCCCGAGGAATTGAAATCAATCCTAGCCAAATAGCGGCGATTAGAAACATTGAAGAGCCGAAGAGAATTAAAGACGTCCAAAGTCTTGCAGGGAAAGTAGCCGCGTTGAGTAGGTTTATCTCTAAAGCCATGGACAAATGCGTCCCGTTTTTTGATTTGATTAAAAGGGGAAAGAAGAACTTCGAGTGGACTACGGACTGTGTTGAGGCCTTTCGAAATTTATTGGAATTGCTAGAAAAACCACCGATTTTGTCAAAACCGATGGATCACGAAGAGTTATTTGTTTACTTGGCAGTTTCGGCTCATGCCGTTAGCACAGCCTTGGTTCGAGAAGAGGACAAAGTGCAAAGGCCAGTATATTATGTAAGCAAGAAATTGGCAGCGGCAGAACGCAACTACCCAAAGATTGAGAAGCTCGCTTACAGCCTCCTATTCGCATCCCGAAAACTTCGTCACTATTTCCAAGCTCATCCAATAACCATATACACTGACCAGCCCCTGAGGCAGGTGTTGTAGAGACCCGAAGCATCGGGATGGTTGATCAAATGGAATATAGAATTAAGTCAGTTTGATTTAAATTTTCAGCCGCGAAGGTCGATAAGGGGGCAAGCTCTGGCAGACTTTATAGCAGATTTCACCATCCCAGAGGAGGAAGTGATCAACGACAAAGTGGTCAAGTCCGAAGATGAGTTAAAGATAAGTCTATGGAAGCTATACACAGATGGAGCCAAGAACGACCGAAGGTCCGGAGCTGGAATCGTCTTAGTCACTCCTGAAGGACGGTCGTTATATTACGCTCTACGATTAGAATTTTCGGCGACTAACAATGACTCTGAATACGAAGCCCTGATTGTCGGGCTGAAGCTTGCTAAAGACCTCGGAGTAAAAATGTTGGACATATTCTGTGACTCCAAGATCGTTGTTTGCCAAGTGCGAGAGGAATTTGTGGCTCGGGGACCTCGACTTATCGCCTACCTCGGGAAAGTGAGAGAGCTATTGAGCAACCTGGAGCGGTACAATATAACACATATCCCAAGAGTCGAAAACCAGAATGCGGACAGGCTGGCAAAGCTAGCTAGTTCCAACAATCCTGAAGAAACTGAAATGATCCCAATTGAAACGTTGGAATCGCCAAGCTTTGAGTCAATGGAAATTGAATTCGCTTTCGAAGCGGAATCGGAGAAGGAGTCGTGGATGACCGCAATTAAGAACTTCCTTAAAAATGGGACACTCCCATCAAAGAAGAGTGAGAAAAGGGCTATAGTTCGCAAGGCTACCAGATATGTCATACAAGATGATACTCTTTATAGGCAAGGATTTTCTATGCCCCTGTTACGATGTATAGCACACGACGGACATCAAACGTGTACTAAGAGAAGTGCACGAAGGTGAATGTGGGGATCATACAGGAGGTCAGACTTTAGCGAAAAAGATATTGCGATATGGATACTTCTGGCCCACCATTAATAAAGATGCAGCTGATTATTCACGACGCTGCGATAAGTGCCAGAGATTCGCCAAAATCCCCAGAGCACCGTCGACCCAACTCAAATCAATGGTGAGTCCTTGGCCATTTTCCACGTGGGGAATTGATATCATTGGAGTTCTACCGATTGCTAAAGGAGGAGCGAAATATGCAATAGTCGCTATGGACTATTTTACGAAGTGGGTGGAAGCTGAGCCCTTAACCAAAATCACGGCGAGAAAGGTGATAAGTTTCGTAGTTAGAAATATTATATGCCGATTCGGGATCCCAAGGACCATTATAACTGACAACGGAACCCAGTTCGATGGTACTGAATTCAGAAATTTCTGCCAGAAGTATAAGATCGACAAGCGATACACTGCAGTTGCTTATCCGCAGTCGAACGGGCAAGTTGAAGCAATAAACAAAGTAATAAAATCCATCCTCAAGAAACGGTTAGAGCGCGCAAAGGCAAAATGGGTTGACGAATTGCCTTTAGCTTTGTGGGCATATCGAACAACATTTAAGACGGCTACCGGTCATACCCCTTTCTCTCTCTCTTTTGGTTCAGAAGCAGTAATTCCAGTAGAGCTTGAAGTTCCTTCCCACCGGGTGACGTATTATGACCCTATGACGAATCAGGCACTCTTACTCGAGTCTCTTGATGAAATCGAAGAAAAAAGGGATGAAGCGGATTTGCGTGCTGCAAGACATCGACGTCAGATGGCATGCTATTACGACAAAAAAGTTCGCCTTAGAACTTTTGAACCAGGAGATTTGGTGCTAAAGAGAGTCTTTCCATCCCTTCCTCACCTCGGTCCAAAGTGGGAAGGACCCTTTGTCATCCAACGGAAACTTGAAAAGGGAACCTTCAAGTTAACGACCGTAGATGGCGAAGAAGTCCCTAGGGCATGGAATGCCCAACACTTGATGCGATATTTGGATTAGAAATGTTGTACTCTTTGTTATTTCTCTTATGAACTCTGTAAAAAGGCACGACTTGCCTTAGGAAAATCTGATGATGTGAATAAAGGACTATAAAGTGGATGTAGGCTACGACTTAGCTGAACCACTATAAAAATATCGTGTGTTATTTACTTTTATGCATTGTATATATACATTCATCGACTATTCTGTTGTGATTATGGAATATAAGATGATTCAAAACCTGAAAAGTTTGAAAACAGTTTAAACATAAGAAAAAGCACAACGACTATTTGTGCGACAAGACATAAAAGAATGAGAAAACGACATTCTTAACTCTAACTCTCCAGAGAGAGAGAGTATAAAAGCGTCTCCGACTGAGCGCTGAGAAAGAGATCCTTCCCCGCTGAAGGACCGGGGGGCGAATAGATTGCTGAGCTCGAACTCTAACTCTCCAGAGAGAGAGAGTATAAAAGGACGGGAAGACGACGTCCTCTGAGGCGTGAAGGTGCACCCAGACAAGAGACCGTCTCAGCAAAAACTCTAACCTAAGTATAAGACAGGAGAGTATAAAAGAAATGCCAGAAAAAACGACAGGCATTGACGACACATAAAATGCAATCCCGTCAGAAAATCGGGAGCATTCAGATTGCTTGATTAAGCCTTAAATAATTTTTTGAGATTGACTGGGGGCATATATGTATGCACATATTTCCTCCCTCTGTAACTTCATTTCATAACTATAGCATGACATGCATTTTTATATAAGTGCAGAACTACGGACAAACAAACATTGCAGAAAACGAATTATTTTTTATTTACGAATGAATTTGTACAGGAAAACATCCAAAAAGAAGGTGCAAGAGCCACCCTTACAGCAGCAATTATTGATCTACCAAATACTAAAACAATGCAAGACAACCCACTATTTAGATTTCGAGTGAGTCTTGGACTTCTTGGCAGATTTCTCCGCATCCTTTGCCTCTTTCTCGGCCTCCGTCAAGAGTCGCTTTGATTTTTTCTTTCCCGAAGATGCGGCACTGGAATCGGTTGACTTCTTCCCGGAGGGAGGAGCGCTGGAATCAAGAGAAGATTTTTTAGCGAGTTCCTCTGTAATAGATCTAGTTGAAAGCTTAACAACTAACCTTGATCCCGCATCCACAACTGCGAGAGGCTTGAGGACTTCAGGGTCTAAGTCTTCAGCTTTTAGCTGCAAGCGTTTATCTTGATCAGCTTTCATTGCAGCCAGAGTAACATCATCTGCGCTTTCCGACTCCCCGACTATTGCTACTTCTGGATCTTCCTCATGTCTTCCGTCGCCGCAATCATCCTTTAAGGCTGCTATCATTTCTTCATCATGGGGAGTTTCAGTCTTAGAAGGTTCGCTTCCTTCTCCCAAATCTATGGGAGCAGCCTTGTCCTTCCCCTCTTTTGCCTGCTCCGTAGGTTATGCCCCAGACGCGGCTCTCTGAGTCACCTCTGTCTTTCCGGATGGCTCAATACCTACAGAGTGAGAAGCAACAGTTATCAACTCAGGAGAAAATAATGGGTTTTTCATCGATTGCTCAATCACGTGGCGAAAGGTAGAAATAGCCTTGACGAATTGAGGAGAAAAGGTAGGGATACCTTCCGAAGACTTCTCGGCAGGGGTAACTGCTGTCTCTGATGCCGTTTCGAGGATAGGGGATAGCAGAGTTGTTCGAGGGATTCCCGAATGTTCAGGATCATACCCCTCTACTTCAGGAGTTGCGGGGGCAGTAGAAGAGGAACCAGCCTCGGAAATGTTCTTCTGTTTAGTCCTCCGCCTCTCTTCTTCCATAGCATCAGGAATGAGGCGGCGCCCTTCAGCTAGGCGTTCTGGCTCATCATCCCTCAAGTATTTCTCCATCAGCTTGTCTTCATCGATGGAATCGACCTTGAGCTCCTCTTTTTCCCACTCAACAATCTGACTCCATACTTGGACTAGAGTAGATGGATAATCCTCAATCCAACAAATGTTTCGGCGACGGATGATATGTGCAAAGAATTCAATCATTAATTCGCCGAAACCCTGAATCTCTGCCTCCGCCTCTGACAATTGTTTGCGGGCCTCCTCTGCAGATTTGATAGCACACTCAACGTTGCCCTCCGCCAGGGCAGCTCTGTTCTCTGCCTCCAGTAGCATTGAAGCCAAGTCAGCATTTTTCTTTTCTAGCTCAGCATTCCTCCTTGCCAACTCGGCATTTTTCCGTTCAAGATCAGTGTAAGCAAGGCGCGTCTTAGCGGCTTCTGACTTAGCATCATTAGCTTGCTTTTTTAACTCAGAACGCTCTTGAGTATGAGATTCAAGCAAATCATGATAACGTTTTTGCATGTCTTCAAATTGTTGTTTGAAATTAGAAGCGTCCCTTTGAGCAACAGCGAGCTGGGCCTGTGTGTCCTCTAAATCTTTTCCTAGATTCTTTAAGGCCTTTGCATCTTCTTCCGCGGATTTTTGCATTGAATCAGCATTCGTGATTAGAGTACGGATAATTCTGGAAAGGTTGCGTGAATATTTGAACATTTCAGAATACTGTTTTTCAACCGCGTCTATCTTTGCTTTGGCCTCGTCTGCCCACCTGGAAGAAATAGGTTCGAGGGCAGGTAAAAAAGTCAAAGTCTCGAAGTAATGTTCGGGAAATTGCTCCTCCAAATAAGCCCGCTTGATTGCAGTTTCCGCATCTAGTGGTGGAGGAGCGGGGATTGTCAATTCAGTGTCCCTGTGTGTGGAGGATTCAATAGTTTCTTTATCTGTCCTAGGCCGTTTAGTAGCAAGGACCTTGCGTTTACTTCGAGACTCAGTACCTTTTGGAGGACTTCTCTCTCTGCTGCGCTTTTCGTGGGAAGAGGTGGAGTCTTTCGATTGTGGCCTGTCCTCTTCCCTGCGACTTTGATAACCTTTATATTTCTCTTGGTCCGACCGAACGGGAGAGCGAGAGCATGAGGTTCGAGAGCGATAGGGTTCATAAGGTCTTCTCTCCTCCCTACCGCGATCGTCGCGGCGATCATACTCGATATCCTGAGGTGGAATAGACATGCTACGGCGGAGCTTCCTGATATCATAGTAAGATCGGGACATCGTGCCTGCACAATAAGACAAATGAAATTCAGAATCAATAGTTTCACAGAGAAAGAGGTGCAATGAATGCTAATGCTATTGTATAAAGCGTGTCCTAAGTGGTGTGTTTCCCCCCAACCAACCCGAGTCCGAAGCTAGACTAATACGGGCAGGCTCTTTGGCCTTAGCAGGAGTAGTCTCTTCAGAAGAGGTGAAGACTAAAGGATCCTTCCTAAAATCCTCTGAGGTGTATATAGTTTCAGGTAAAGGGAGATCCACCAAACCCTGAAATAATGGATCATCAGTACTAGGGACGTCTCCCTCGGAAGCATCAGTTGGCGACTCTTTAGAAGACGTCGACTTTTCTGGAGAAATGGTATCCTCAGGAGCAGTATACCCTTCACGATGCTTTTCGGCCAAGTTAGCCAATTCATCGTCTTGAGTAGAAGATGGAGAAGGTGACGTTTGAAGAGGCACTGTAGGAGCTCCCGAACCTTCTCCTGTTTCTGGGACTACATCCACTGGAGGAATATATACGTATGGAGCCGTCCTATGGCCGATACTACGAAAAACGGATAGCAGCCCATGAAAATGAAGATATTCGTCCTTAAGGACTTCATCAATAGTCAGGAACTTTTGATCGCCATTGAGGAGCTGGTGCATCCGGTCAAAGAACATCTGGTCTGATATTTGTTTTGGATTATCGACTGCAAACAAAAAGAAAAACGAGTTAAGGCGATGACTTGAATGTATAGAGCCAAGATTTAGAAAATCAGCGCTTTACTTGATTTCGTCCATCTCCTGGAACACCCAGGTTGTCGCTTCACGTAAAACCACTCCAGTCTGGAATCTCCAGCTTTACTACTGAATGGCGTTGAAATTATCTTTCTCTTAGGAACAGACTCAAAATAGCAAAAAGAAGGAGTTTCTCGAGTCCGATGCTTGAAGTTGTAGAAGAAATGAACGTCATCGAAAGTAAGCTCTAAGCCTAAGATCTCACGGTATGCTATATATAAGGTGTGTAAGTAGGCATAAGAATTGGGATGCAGTTGCATGGGTCAATCCGCATTTGTCTTAAAAAATCTACAATGAAGGGAGAAAATGGAGGGATAGCACCGACCATGCACATCAGCCGAGTGATTGCCATGTATCCTTCTGGAGGGTTGTGGGGACGGTCAGATCTCGGAGGCACTAGAGTGTCCCTTTTCATTATCCCGTATTTTAAACAAATTCGGATAAGTCGGTCGTTGTCGATTGTTGATTCAACAGAATCTTGGGGTGATTCCAATATGACGGCCGATTCAAACTCATCAGGAGCCCGGTCGTCACCTATCCCTCCTTCCTCTTCAAAACCTAGAGAAACTTCATTCTCTGAAGACACCTCGTCACTTTCACGATTTCCAACCTCGTAGTCTGAACCCTCATTATTCCATTCTGGATCCGACGAAGAAGATATGTCCTCGAGAGTAATTTTGTTGGAGGTTTCCGGGGCCTCTTTCTTCTCAGCTAGTCTGGAAGAGCGTCTGGGTCTCATGGTCATAAAACTATTGAAGAAGCAATAGCACAAATTAGAGCAAATTAGCTCGTATCCCCCCGTGCATGTGTGCAAACTAAAGTGTAAACAATGTATGCGGAAAGTGCAAAGTAAATGTTTAAAAGTGCGACGAAAAAGTTTGGCAAAATATAAAGAGTTGAAGTAGTTCTTGATGTCCAGTTACGTTCGCAAGGCACTATCCTAACTGTCCATTAGGTTGAAGATTATGCCAAAAGTTGATTGGGCCAGTTAAACAAGTTTTTATGCATTAAGGTGAACTGCTCTTCGGTTCGGTTCGGGCGCGTTCATGGGGATCGGATCGGGGATGCGGCCTCGACTTGGGCTTGGATAAACTGCGGAACTCAGAAATCAAAATCGGATCGGTTCGGAGGTAGAGTCCCTTGACGGTTCGGATCGGATCACATAGTCATACTTCTCCTCCTTTTATCTTACGGTCCGACCCGATCCGGTTAGGTAAGCTCCCTTTCCCCCTTCTTTAACTGCTTGCTCCGACCCGATCCGATCTCCTGGATTTCTTTTCTTTTTCCCTTTCTCTACTTGCCCCGACCCGATCCGACTTCCTGAACTTCTTTTCTTTTCCCTCTCATCCATCTTCTATACTCCAACCCGAACCGATGCCCTCAATCCTCTTCTTCTTCTTCCCCTTCCTCAACCATAGTCGAATCCACATCCATCTCTAAAGCTCCAATTAAAGACAAGCGTATGCTTCGCTTAACCTCTCAGCACCTCGAGATGGTGGTAGAACTACCCACGACGACGGCAGGAGAGGAGGAAGACGCGATGTCGAAGCGAGAGAGGAGTCATGTTCAAATCATTCAAAATCAACCGCAAATTTCCATTGAAACCCATTGTTACAAAATTAAATGACGGATTCAAACCTACCAGAGTATGTTGCTTGGAAATTTGCAAGAAAAGGGTGAAAAGTTCTTATTTCTTTTCTCTGAGGTTCCGAAGCGAAAGAAGTAAAACAATAAAAAGAAATGAGAGAAGGAAGAAGACTCGGTTTATATAGAGAAATATAGCGACCATTCGTCTTCCTATTCGGATCGGACCGACAGTCCAGTAGCAGAGCCCCTATTCGGATCGGATCGATAGTCCAGAAGCAAAGTTTGGCCCAATAGTCCAATGAAAAATAGAAAGAAGAAGGAATCTGTTCGGATCGGAATCCGAACCGAACCGAATTCTTTAGCTCACCAACGAATTAAATTGAAATTTGAAGAAAAAGATGAAAACACAAGGAAAATCAAAAGAAAAATTACCTCGAAGAGCGCTGTGCAATGATAGTCAAAGCATGCTCCGTCTCCAACAGAAGCATCCTTTGAGGGGGCAAAATGTTAGCCCACTTTGTGAACTGGGCAACACAAAATCAAGATGTGAAACATTGAAGATCTTGGGAAGCACTGAAGCGGGTCGGATCGAAGCAATGTAGCGGTTCGGATCGGATAAAGTTTGCTGTTCGGATCAGTGAACTATTGCTGTTGGAATCAGAAAGGCACAGCTGTTCGGATCGGAGAGCAACCTACTTCCAGTTGGATTGGAAAGCTACCCGCTACGAAGACAGATCGGAATGGAGTGAAAGAGAACGAAGACTTAGCCTTGGGACAAAACCGGATTGGATCGGATACCCCGATCCGAACCCCTCCTGTACACTCTTCCGATCCGAACCCATATTCCACGTCATTCTCCTGCATGATCGCCTGGTTATTCGGAGCGGCTATGACCAGTTCCTACCCACAACGTCCACTGCTCTGATGCGCTGTCAACACAGAAATCCATCCGAACCCGAGGCTAATGGGATGGATGACACGTGGCTCCGATCCGGATCGGGTTCTGAGCGAATTTTCACCTATAAATACCCCGTCTGGAGACAAAGAAAAGGATCTTTTGGCACTTTGAGAGTTCAACCACTTTCATAACTCGAATTCCAGCACTCCCGGATAATCCAAATCGTCTTTCAACATTTGTTTTTAGACAATTGAGAGAATGTATGTGAGTTGTGAGAGAAATTGAATGAATATCTCATTGTAATTGCAACAATATCATTGAGAATAGTGATTGACAAGTGGACGTAGGCTTTTCTTCGCCGAACCACTATAAATTATGTGTGTTCATTTTATTTTTGACCTTATTTCATTCTTCTTTTAGTCAATTTGGGTGTTAGAACCACTTTTTGGTCTAACATATGGGATCAATCAGTGAAATTCATAATCGAATATCGGAAGAAGCGACACTTTCGCTAGTTTTTTAGGCCTCGACTTCGGTTGGAATCAGTTTGAGTGTCTCCTCCGAGTTTCAGATGAAAGCATTTCCACAAATTTTTGGATGGCGCCGCCCTCTTATATTGGCTATGATTTTAGATAAAGAACCTTTCAAGAGTGCTTTACCTTCGAATTAGAGAATAATGTCGCACCGCCAAATAGATGTAATTCATCCTCATCGATACTGTTGTTTTCATTGAAGCTATATTTAAGATTTCCTTCCAACATCAGACGCCCGTGTCTTCACACTCAGATAAGGGCGATACCCATTATGAATTCATATCGCCTATCTTGTTTGAGGGCGATACAAATGACGTCGATGTTGAAAGTTTGCACACATTTATTTTACCTAATCAGCAGCTGATGAGCCATAACAAGAGACACTTCAGGAGTTACTGATGCTTAAATAAAGGTCCAGTTATGTAAGAAATGTTCATATGCATGTTAGCATATACAGGAGTTTATGTTCTTTGTTTTTTAGACCATCTTTTAATTTTTGGAGAGTTAGGACGATTTCTTTTTATTAAGTTGTTATATATCCGTGTAATAATAAAAATGTTCTTGTACTTTATCCCATAATATTAGATATATGTTTCCTAAAAGGTGTTTGATTTTATTCTGCTAATGTGAATGGTGGTAGTTGTCTCTAGACTAACTCATCGACAACAACCACCAGTACTCGAAACTATGCATGGATCATATCTTCAAGGGAAAAAATTGTGGGATGTGACAACCTACTTGGAATGGGCTTAAATTTCGGCCTAGAAAAGGCTCATCAGAACTTAGAACCACTCTAAACGGATCATTGGTTCCTATTAGAAAATATTAAAAATAGATTTAACAGAGAAATCTAAACGTTAACAAAGTCTCACATAGCGAAAGGGATAAATTATAATATCTCAAAATAGATGTACCATAAATAAAACCATCAATAATAGCAGATACAAATGAGTCTCACAAGATAAAAGGTACATCAATAATTATTCCAAATACGTAATGGTAACAACAATAGTAACACTACTTCCATAAATAAGTAAGCCTCCGTCGTAGGGATCCATCTCCAAGCAATCAACAATCATCACCGATCCATACGTCCTCACCTACTAACATGTTTATGTTATGAGGAGAGAGGTCTAAACATAAAGGTCTGGTGAATGAAAAACATATAAGTTTAGGGATGACTATTTCCAATATTTGGCGATGTGAATCCTTTATTTTATTTTCGCGCAAACAAACTTGCACAATTAAACATATGAGGCGAATGTGTAACACCACGAATTTTTAATGACACTAAAAGAGAATAAATTAAATAATAATTAACTTAATATTCAGAATTAGAGGAAATAAATTGCACCATTGTGTCCGTCTCGAAATTCTGGTCAAGATAGACATTTGGTTTGCATAAAACGGACACCGTATGAAGAAGTTACGAGGGTTTTAAGTTTGTATACACGCAGAATTTTTTTTATACATACATATGAGTCAGAGATGAGTCAAAGCTAAGTCAGAATTCTGTCCAGAACCGTTCGAAATCGAAATTTCCTCAGAGCGACAAAATTCCCGCTCAAGGGGGTCGACCCCCCTAGAGGGGTGTCGACCTAGGGGTCGACCACCCTGAAGGGGTGTCGACCTAGGGGTCGATCCACCCACAGGGGTGTCAACACCCCTAGGGCTGAGGTGGCAGTCGGTTTCAGGGGGTTCTGTAGCTATAAATATGTGGCTATTTCTCATATTTTCTTCATTGGAAGTCATGGAGGTCATATGCTGCTGGAGTGTGAACTGAACCGTTTTCTACAATAACATACTTTGCAAATCAAATTCAGAAATTCAAGATCCATTCTCTAAACCTAACGCAGTGAGTTCTACTTGCTTTTAGGTTTAGATAAATAAGAGTAAATTATGAAAGACTGTGATTTGGACATGTGTAAACCTTGAATCTATGTTATTATCATATCTGATGCTATGTCATGATAGATCTATTTCTTTAGATCCAATTCGACTGCGATTATTCTATTATGTCATGATTGATCTATTTCTTTAGGTCTAATTCGATTGTGATTATTCTATTATGTCATGACATATCTATTTCTTTAGATCCAATTCAATTGTGATTATTCTACTATGTTATTATTGTGGATCTTGGTTTGTAACCATATTGTGGTTAATATAAATCTGTTAATTTGGACAGTTATATCATTGGATAGATCTAATCATTCATGTAAGTCATAAAAAAATGTCACCTTGAATTGGTTAGGATTGGATCTAAATCTTTATCTTAATTATAACTTTTATGACATGCTATGATGAGGATTTGTGTAGATCTATTTCTAAATTAGTATATCTAATTTATGTGGACATTGAAAATGTTAGCCAGATCTAGATTATCACCTTGTGTTAACATGTTAGATCTATTTTATGTGATCTAAATTATCACCATATGTTATTAAGTTAGATCTATTTTATGTGATCTAAATTATCACCTTATGTTATCATGTTAGATCTATTTTATGTGATATAAGTTATCACTTTATGCTATCCGGTTAGATCTAAATTATGTGATCTAATTTATCAGCTTGTGTTATCATGCTAGATCTAACCCAATTGGACACCTAAATTGATTAATTTAGATCTTACTATGCTTATTGTGACATCATAGTTATTGATTGTCAACTGTTCATCAATTTTATGCCCACCTTGTTATGATGACAATTTCATGTCCATGCCAGTATGTATGTTCACCTTATTATCATACTAGTTTATGTTATGCCAAGATGATCATTTTAATTATATTCCCATTATTTTCCCTATTATCGTTTATGACTAGGCTATTGTCTAGCCTAGGCAAGTTGCCAATTTTGTGAGGACGCTAGTTAAGGAATGGGGGAAAAAGGGTTTAAAATGGCATAATTTGAATATGAACATTTTTGGACATGTAATTAAAAATATTCGGCAAAATAGGTATTTACACCTATAAAAGGAAAGGATTAATTAATTGGTAAATTAATTAAAAATAGAATGTCTAGTAATTACAATTAGGAATTGTACTTATGACACGAGGTTAGGTTGCATTAGTGGTGGAAGTCTACCCGGACCCGACCAGCTTATCCAACAACCAATAATGTTGAACCTAATGTGAGAGGTCTAAGTACGTAAATACGAGTCGGGCTAAGACACGAGGTTATGCCCAACTGTTGAATAAGATTGCCCGGACCCGACCGGCAAATCCAGTATCCACACGTTGTAGGCCTAATGTGGGAGGTCTATCCCATTATAAACCATAAATGGACATGGTAATAAATTGGACTACTTAACCTAAACTAATCCATAAGGGATTGTTTGAATAAGAACTAAAGTTAGGGTTAAGTAAAATTGATTGGATCAATGGGAGGGTTAAGTAAATCCTGGGTAGGTGGGTAATATTAGTATATATAAGCCCACAAACTTAACCATTAAATAAACATGCTTGGATCAGTGGGAGGGTTAAGTAAATCTTGGGTAGGTGGGTAATATTAGTATATATAGGCCCACAAACTTAACCATTAAATAAACATTCTTGGATCAGTGGGAGGGTTAAGTAAATCTTGGGTAGGTAGGTAATATTAGTATATATATGCCCACAAAATTAACCATTAAATAAACATGCTTGGATCAGTGGGAGGGTTAAGTAAATCTTAGGTAGGTGGGTAATATTAGTATATATAGGCCCATAAACTTAACCCGATAAAGACACCTTTTAGAGTAAACATAACTTATAGAAATGATAGGATTACATATTAAAGACACCTATAGGTAAGCATAACCAGTTGGAAGATTGGGGGTTATGTATTAAAGACCCCTGTAGGTAAGCATAACCGGTAGAAAGATTGGATTTATGTAATTAAAGACACCCTTTAGGGTAAGCATAATTGGTATAGGGCTATGTAATTAAAGACACTTAAGGGTATACATAGTCAGTGGAAAACCTAGTGGGGATACAAGAGAAAGGGGAGAGCTTGTATCATATTGTGTGGGACCCATTTCAATCAGTAACCCAGAGTTGGTATCAAGTAAAGAACTTCGTACTAAAAAGAGACGGGGCTCGCTTACTGATTGATTGTAAGAGATCCAATCGAGACGGATGGTGTGGGCGGCGCAAACCGACCGGGGACATGTGCGTGCATGGGCCGGGCAGAGGGGGCTAAGACGACCGTGACACCAGTAGATATGGTTGTGCACACCTTAGGTTGCCACTTTAGGGAGTGATACCTCTTACTGTGGGGCCAGCACAGGATATCTACGAAGTAGGGAGCCGATCGATTAGGGTAGGGTTAGGGTGCACTCGGACATATGCCTTAAGTCTACCAACTTATAATGGAAGGGGTCATCTCACTTTAGTTATACCAGTAATAGTGCAGAGCAATCATTAGTGAGGCACATACACCTTATCTTGCTTACCTTGTCACACCTGCCATTTATGTAGTAATATCTCTCTTATCCGCTTTATATGCCTATCATGTTGCTTTTATTTATCTACTGGATAAAAGTAACTAGACTCGCCAGACTTTATGTCTGCCCATGTTGTTTCTCCTTCTTTCTTCCGTTTCCCCCCAGGTTCTCAGGGCGGAAACACTTAGACTTAATCAGGACTCAGATATCATCTTGCTAGGAGCTACTTCTGAAGTATGGCTCAAATTCTTGTCTCTGCTGTGGCTTAACTCTTTTAATTGGGGAAAATTATGTTTTTTATATTCTTATGTACTCTGATGAGGAAAGACATAAGTTATTTTATTTTAATGGTTTTTTTGTGGCTTATGAAATTGTGGACCACGGTATTATGCTTTATGATTGAAATAAAAATTTAAATTTTCCGATGTTGCCTTATTTATATCTATCTTGTAATTATTCTGTGTCTGCTTACCTATAGCACTTCACGAAATTTAATGCATTCCCTTAGTGAGTGGCATTAACGGACGTGGGGTACCACACTTGGTATCAGAGCTGAAGGTTACCTGATTGGATAAAGTTTTTTTTCGAAAGTTATTTTCAAAAGGGTTTTAAAAGAAAGCATTTTCAAAAAGAAAAGTCTATTTTGAAAAACATATTCCCCAAAGCCATAGGAAATATCTCTCGATTCTCCGCTTGATTCCTTTTTCTTTTTGTTTGGGGAACCGATTCTTCATGAAAGATGTCCCTATTCCGGCACAATGTCGTAGGCATGTTTGAACTTTAGCGCATGTCGAAGGGCAATGAAGTGCCTAACCCCCATCTGCAGCTGCATTAGTATCACCTACGACTAATTTTCTCGAGCTTCGTAGGGATTTCCGTGCAATGGAGGCAACTTTCGAGAGCTTTGTTAGCTTGTTACACAAGGATGGTAGAAAGGAGAACAAGGGAGTTAGGGCTAAGGAGCACAGCCCAAGGATGAGAAAAATGATGGCCCGGGAAGGGAACATACATAAAGTTCAAATAAATCTGAAAGGAAGAAGTTAAGATTGAGAAAATACAAAATAAAAAGTTATGGCCCAAGAAAGGACAGCAACAACAACGGAAGAAGGGCGGAAAGAATGAAAAGGCTAAGGGTAAGAGGAAGTGCCATAGTTGCGGGCGAGAGGGTCACTTGGCCCAGGACTGCAGAAAAGGGAAGAATGCTTGCTTCGTTTGTGAAGATGTTGGACACAATTCTAGGGAGTGCCCAAGGAAGCAAGGGCAAGGTCAAAGAACAAGAACCTCTAGAGGACAAGCGAATGCTCTCGTGGCTAGTGCACAAGATAGAGGTAGGAAAGTTTCCATGAAAGGTTTGATTTCTCTTTCCAATCTTCCTATAAGAACTCTTTTTTTATTCTAACGCTTCACATTCGTTTATATCTAGTTTTGTAGTTGAATCTTTGCACTTAATTACTAGTATGGTAGTGGATCCCGTAGTTACCTCAAACCCCATTGGTGGTTCGGCTCATTCATCTATGATTTGTCGGGGTTTGAGCATATCTGTGTTAGGCATTGAGTTTGAGTGCGACGCATATGTGCTTGGGTTTATGGGCTATGGGTTGATTCTAGGGATGGACTGGCTTACCATAGATGGTGCCAATCTGGATTGTGAGAGGAGGGTCGTTAGGCCTCTAACTTGTCATGGGAGGATCCTCGAGATTTCTTGTGACCCACAAGGGTCTGTTATGCTTAGTTTCTTAGAGTCTCTTAGCGCATCTGTCAATGATCTACAGTCTGTTCCAATAGTCCGAGATTATTCTGACGTTTTTGATGAGGTTCGAGGCTTACCTATGAGGCACAAGATTGATTTTCGTATATATCTGGTGGACAATGCAAAGCCGGTTGCATTACCAGTGCGCCATATGGCTCCAAGGGAAAGGAGGGAGCTGAGTAAGCAAGTAGGTGAGTTACTTGAGAAAGGGTTTTCTTTTGAGATGGAATGAAGAAAGATGTGGCTGAATTTGTTTCTCAATGTTTTAGTTTACCAGCAAGTCAAAGCTGAGCAAAAGATGCCCGCTGGATTACTTCATTCGTTGGAGGTTCCACAATGGAAATGGGAGAGCATCTTTATGGATTTCATAGATGGGTTGCCAAGATCAAAGAAAGGTAACACCAGTATTTGGGTGGTAGTGGATAGACTCACTAAGAGCGCTCATTTTATTCCAGTTAAGATTAAGAGGACGACATCATGGTTGGCAACAATTTATGTTCGTGAGATAGTTCGTCTTCATGGAGTACCTTCCAGCATCATGAGCGATCGTGAACCCATCTTTACCAGCGAATTTTGGAGGAGCTTGCAAAAAGCATTAGGTACACAGTTATGTTTGAGCACCATTTATCATCCTCAGAACGATGGATAGACGGAGAGAGTGAACAGAGTTCTGGAAGATCTTTTAAGGCTATGTATCCTAGACTTCGAAGGGACTTGGGAAGAGCATCTTCCTCTAGTAGGGTTTGCCTATAATAACAGCTATCAGGCCAACATCGGCATGGCACCCTTCCAAGCATTGTATGGATGACCCTGTATATCGCCCACTTGTATGTGGGAATCTGCAGCAAGATTATTACTTGGACCAGATATGGTTAGGGAAACATCCGAAAAGATTGACCTTATTTGGCGTCGGATGAAGACAGCCCAAGATAGGCAGAAGTCCTATGTAGACAAGAGAGGAACTGACATCGAATTCGAAGTGGGAGACTTAGTTTTTATCAATGTATCGCCTTTAAGGAATGTGGTTCATTTCAGATCAGTAGGGAAGTTGACACCTAGGTTTGTGGGACCATTTCCCATAACCGAGAGGATTGGCCAAATAGCCTACCGAGTAAAGCTCCCAGAAAATCTATTCGGGGTTCACGACGTTTTTCACGTCTCTCATCTGCGGAAGTGCATGCATGACATCGCAGAAGTTGTTGAGCTAAGTATGTTGGAAGAAGTCGAAGTGGAACAGGAGGCGACAGTCAGACGAGTCCCTACCCGTATTCTTGGGTCAGAAGTTAAGAAGTTGCGCAATAAGGAGATCAAGTTGCTAAAGGTTCAATGGGGAGATGACAAGATTCGTGCTTCGTACTCTTTTCTTTTCGAGGGTATGTTCTTAACTCCTTTTCCTAAGTTTTAATAGTGCTTGTTTCTGTCAATAAAGTATACCTTATCCATATTATTTTCGACCTTTAGATAGGAATCCTATGGATGTAAGCATGTGTCTGAAACATGTTATGTTTGATGGATGCAAGTGGATGCAAGTGTTTGCTAGTGGTTTCCTGTGGACGCATATACACACACACATTAGGCACTAAGATCGACTCAATCACTTTTATACTGCATATGGATGCATGTGCATTTTCTTTTCTTTTATGGATGAACTAGCATATGGATGTTGCATTTGGACGGATGGGTGTGCACACATATAGAACTTATATGATACTATAGGTTTATTTGCATACATATTGGATTCATGTCACTAACATACATTGCATTAAGGAGGTCAACTGAATCAGTGGACCGCCTGATCTTCGCATTAGTGTTGGGACATATACACACACCTTCGCATAAATTCATATAAGCATTAGAAATCTTTAAGGACAATGGATGCCAGTGATTGGTGGATGAGTAGATGGATGATGGATGGTAGGATAGGCGTTCTTCTCAACTTAGAGATTTCAGGGACGAAATCCTTTGAGTAGAGGAGAATGTAACACCCCGAATTTTTAACAACACTAAAAGAGAATAAATTAAATAATAATTAATTTAATATTCAAAATTAGAGGAAACAAATTGCACCATTGCGTCCGTCTTGAAATTCTGGTCAAGATAGACATTTGGTTTGCGTAAAACGGTATAAAGAAGTTATGAGGATTTTAAGTTTGTATATGCGTAGAAAAAATTATATACATACGTATGAGTCAGAGCTGAGTCAGAATTCTATCCAGAACCGTTCGAATTCGAAAATTCCTCAGAGCGGCAAAATTCCCGCTCTAGGGGGTCGACCCCCCTAGAGGGGTGTCAACCTAGGGGTCGACCCACCCACAGGGGTGTCGACGCCCCTAGGGCTGAGGTGGCAGTCGGTTTTAGGGGGTTCTGCAGCTAAAAATATGTGGCTATTTCTCATATTTTCTTCGTTGGAAGTCATGGAGGCCATGTGCTACTGGAGTGCGAGTTGAACCATTTTCTACAACAACATACTTTGCAAATCAAATTCAGAAATTCAAGATTCGTTCTCTGAACCTAACACAGTGAGTTCTAGTTGCTTTTAGGTTTAGATAAATAAGTGTAAATTATGAAAGACTGTGATTTGGACATGTGTAAACCTTGAATCTACGCTATTATCATATTTGATGCTATGTCATGATAGATATATTTCTTTAGATCCAATTCGAATGTGATTATTCTATTATGTCATGACAGATCTATTTCTTTAGATCTAATTCGATTGTGATTATTCTATTATGTCATGAAAGATCTATTTCTTTAGATCCAATTCAATTGTGATTATTCTACTATGTTGTTATTGTGGATCTTGGTTTGTAACTATATTGTGGTCAATATAAATCTGTAATTTTGGACAGTTATATCATTGGATAGATCTGATCATTCATGTAAATCATAAACAAATGTCACCTTGAATTGGTTGGGATTGGATCTAAATCTTTATCTTAATTATAACTTTTATGACATGCTATGATGAGGATTTGTGTAGATCTATTTCTAAATTAGTAGATCTAATTTATGTGGACATTGAAATTGTTAGTCAGATCTAGATTATCACCTTATGTTAACATGTTAGATCTATTTTACGTGATCTAAATTATCACCTTATGTTATCAAGTTAGATCTATTTTATATGATCTAAATTATCACCTTAGGTTATCATGTTAGATCTATTTTATGTGATCTAAATTATCACCTTATGTTATCATGTTAGATCTGAATTATGTGATCTAATTTATCACGTTGGGTTATCATGTTAGATCTAACCCGACTGGACATCTAAATTGATTAATTTAGATCTTACTATGCTTATTGTGACATCATAGTTATTGACTGTCAACCGTTCATCAGTTTTATGTCCACCTTGTTATGATGACAATTTCGTGTCAATGCCAGTATGTATGTTCACCTTATTGTCATACTAGTTTATGTTATGCCAAGATGATCATTTTAATTATATTCCCATTATTCTCCCTATTATTGCTTATGACTAGGCTATTGTCTAGCCTAGGCAAGTTGCCAATTTTGTGAGGGCGCTAGTTAAGGAACGGGGGAAAAAGGGTTAAAAATGGCATAATTTGAATATGAACATTTTTGGACATGTAATTCAAATTATTGGGTAAAATAGGTATTGACATCTATAAAAGGAAAGGATTAATTAATTGGTAAATTAATTAAAAATGGAATATCTAGTAGTTACAATTAGGAATTGTAATTGTACTTATGACACGAGGTTAGGTTGCAATAGTGGTGGAAGTTTTCCCAGACCCGACCAGAATATCCAGCAACCACTAATGTTGAACCTAATGTGGGAGGTCTAAGTACGTAAACATGAGTCGGGCTAAGGCACAAGGTTGGGCCCAACTGTGGAATAAGACTGCCCGGACCAACCGGCATATCCAGCATCCACACGTTGTAGGCCTAATGTGGGAGGTCTAGCCCATTATAAAACATAAATGGACATGGTAATAAATTGGACTACTTAACCTAAACTAATCCATAAGGGATTGTATGGATAAGAACTAAAGTTAGGGTTAAGTAAAATTGATTGGATCAATGGGAGGGTTAAATAAATCCTGGGTAGGTGGGTAATATTAGTACATATAGGCCCATAAACTTAACCATTAAATAAACATGCTTGGATCAGCGTAAGGGTTAAGTAAATCTTGGGTAGGTGGGTAATATTAGTATATATAGGCCCTCAAACTTAACCCGATAAAGATACCTTTTAGGGTAAACATAACTTGTAGAAATGATAGGGTTATGTATTAAAGACACCTATAGGTAAGCATAACAGGTTGGAATATTGGGGGTTATGTATTAAAGACACATGTAGGTAAGCATAACCGGTAGAAAGATTGGAGTTATGTAATTAAAGACACCCTTTAGGTTAAGCATAACTGGTATAGGGCTATGTAATTAAAGACACCTAAGGGTATACATAGTTAGTGGAAAACCTAGTGGGGATACAAGAGAAGGGGGAGAGCTTGTATCATATTGTGTGGGACCCATTTCAGTCAGTAACCCGGAGATGGTATCAAGTAAAGAACTCTGTACTAGGCGGAGAAGGGGCACGCTTACTAATTGATTGTAAGAATCCAAACGAGACGGATGGTGTTGGCGGCCCAAACCGACCGGGGACATGTGCGTGCATGGGCTGGGCAGAGGGGGCTAAGACGACCGTGACACCAGTAGATATGGTTGTGCACACCTTGGGTTACCACTTTAGGGAGTGATACCTCCTACCGTGGGGCCAGCACATGATATCTACGAAGTAGGGAGCGGATCGATTAGGGTAAGGTTAGGGTACACTCGGACATATGCCCTAAGTCTACCAACTTATAGTGGAAGGGATCATCTCAATTTAGTTATACTAGTAATAGTGCAGAGTAATCATTAGTGAGGCACATACACCTTATCTTGCTTACCTTGTCACACCTGCCATTTATGTAGTAATCTCTCTCTTATTCACTTTATATGCCTATCATGTTGCTTTTATTTATCTACTGGCTAAAAGTAACTAGACTCGCCAGACTTTATGTCTGACCCTGTTGTTTCTCCTTCTTTCTTCCGTTTCCACCCAGGTTCTCAGGGAGGAAACACCCAGACTTAATTAGGACTCAGATATCATCTTGCTAGGAGCTACTTCTGAAGTATGGCTCAAATTCTTATCTCTACTATGGCTTAACTCTTTTAATTGAAAAAAAAAAATGTTTTTCATATTCTTATGTACTCTGATGATGCAAAACAGAAGTTATTTTATTATAATGGTTTTTTTGTGGCTTATGAAATTGTGGACCACGGTATTATGCATTATGGTTGAAATAAAAATTTAAATTTTCCGTTGCTGTCTTATTTATATCTGTATTGCAATTATTCTATGTCTGTTTACCTATAGCCCTTTACAAAACTTAATGCATTCCCTTAGTGAGTGACATTAACGGACGTGCGGTATCACACTTGGTATCAGAGCTGAAGGTTACCAGATTGGATAAAGTTTTTTTTTGAAAGTTATTTTAAAAAGGTTTCCAAAGAAAGCATTTTCAAAAATAAAAGTCTATTTTGAAAAACATATTCCCCAAAGCCATAGGAAATATCTCTCGATTCTCCGCTTGATTCCTTTTTCGTTTTGTCTGGGGAACCGATTCCTCCTGAAAGGTGTCCCCATTCCGGCACAATGTCGTAGGCATGTTTGTACTGTGGCACATGTCGAAGGGCAATGAAGTGCCTAACCTCCATCTGTAGCTGCAGTAGTATCACCTACGACTAATTTTCTCGAGCTTTGTTAGGATTTCCATGTGATGGAGGCAACTTTCGAGAGACTTGTTAGCTTGTTACACAAGGATGGTAAAAAGGAGAATAAGGGAGTTAGGGCTAAGGAGAACAACCCAAGGATGAGAAAAATGATAGCTCGGGAAGGGAACACAGATAAAGTTCAAATAAATCTGAAAGGAAGAAGTTAAAATTGAGAAAACACAAAATAAAAAGGTATGTCCCAAGAAAGGATAACAACAACAACGGAAGAAGGGCGGAAAGAATGACAAGGCTAAGGGTAAGACGAAGTGCCATAGTTGCGGATGAAAGGGTCACTTAGCCCAGGACTGCAGGAAAGGGAAGAATGCTTGCTTCGTTTGTGAAGAGTTGGATACTATTCTAAGGAGTGCCCAAGGAAGCAAGGGCAAGGTCAAAGGACAGGAACCTTTAGAGAGCAAGCGAATGCTCTCGTGGCTAGTGCACTCGATAGAGGTAGGAAAGTTTCCATGAAAGGTTTAATTTCTCTTTCCAATCTTCCTATAAGAACTCTTTTTTTTTTCATTTTAGCGCTTCACATTCGTTTATATCTAATTCTGTAGTTGAATCTCTGCACTTAATTACTAGTATGGTAGTGGGTCCCGTAGTTACCTTAAACCACATTGGTGGTTCGGCTCATTCGTCTACGATTTGTCGGGGTCGAGTTTGAGTGCAACGCATATGTGCTCGGGTTTATGGGCTATCTGTTGATTCTAGGAATGGACTGGCTTACCACAGATGGTGTCATTCTGGATTGTGAAAGGAGGGTCGTTAGGCCTCTGACTTGTCATGGGAGGACCCTCGAGATTTCTTGTGATCCACAAGGGTCGGTTATGCTTATTTTCCTAGAGTCTCTTGATGCATATGTCAATGATCTGCAATTTGTTCCAGTAGTCCGAGATTATTCTGACGTTTTTGATGAGGTATGGGGCTTACCTTCGTGGCACGAGATCGATTTTCGTACATATCTGGTGGATAATGCAAAGCCGGTTGTATTACCAGTACGCCATATGGCTCCAAGGGAAAGGAGGGAGTTGAGTAAGAAAGTAGGGGAGCTACTTGAGAAAGGGTTTTCTTTTGAGCTGGAATGAAGAAAGATGTGGCCGAATTTGTTTCTCAATGTTTTAGTTTGCCAGCAAGCCAAAGCTGAGCAAAAGAAGCCCGGTGGATTACTTTATCCTTGGAGGTTCCACAATGGAAATGGGAGAGCATCTTTATGGATTTCATAGATGGGGTGCCTAGAACGAAGAAAGGTACCACCAGTATTTGGGTGGTAGTGGATAGACTCACTAAGAGCGCTCTCTTTATTCAAGTTAAGAGTAAGAGGACGGCATTATGGTTGGCAGCAATTTATGTTCGTGAGATAGTCCGTCTTCATGGAGTATCTTCCAGCATCGTGAGCGATCGTGACCCTATCTTTACCAGCGATCATGAGCGGTTAACCTCGTGTTTATGTGTCATTAATTATAATTAAAGCCATTAACTCAAGCACATGCATACAAATTCCTATGGGGACATTCAAATTCTATTTCCTAATTTAAACATATTTAGTACACACTTAAAATGCATTAACATTACATTTAATTATGCTATAAATATATAAATAAATAGACATGGATTATGAAAACGAGAATAATGACCTAAAAATGTTTGAAATGTTAATCTTAACAGTCACAATTAAGGTATACAAGTTAATTTCCCTATGATTTAACATGGCCCAACATGTATATTCATAATTGATGATAAGGAGGGAAATAACAAAACATATGAATAAAACTTGTAACCTAGGCTTAAATAGTTATCTAAATAACAGAAATATAGACAAGGTGCAATAAGTCCAATTACATATGCAAAAACCTTGCTTTTGGCGCTGCTTCACTTTTATATTTATATTGCATACAGGAGTTTAATATAACATATTGTAAATAATATGTTCAAGCCAATCTATTTGAAATAGACGTTTAAACCTATTAATTTACAATATACAAATCTCATGTTTTTCAGCACATAAACTTACATGAATGTCAAGTGAATCAAAACAAAAAATTAAGGATTTCACAACACCCTAAGCCTAAATTTTCATTATCCTAATAAAACAAACCCAAATACATCATTTTTGATTTACCATCCCAATGATAAATAAAATATAGGATTTAAAGGGTTAATAGCATTTTACTTTCATTTGATCCAAATCCCATATATACATAATATTCCAAATTTAAACTACAAAAGACAAGAAATGGAAACTTATAGGGTTTCCACTCACAGTGATTTGAGGATGAAGAAGCAAGCGAATCAGAATCTTATATTTATAAAAACTAAATTCCAAAACTCTTAAATCTGTATATATCTTAGAATAGAGAGGATAGAATTGAGATTAGAGAAATAGAAGAGAAGTCCAACCTTATCTTTGGAATTAGAAATGGCAGAAGCACATTATGGAGGCGTATAGAGAAATTAGAATAGGGTTCAAAGTGAGGCTAGGGAGTCACATTTACAGTTATAAGTGTAAGTATGGACCATTGGACTATTTAGATTTAATTTGGATGGTCCAACTGATGAAAAATGTATAAATTTCCCTAACAAAACACACATCCACCCAAAAGGGCGATCGACCCCTTTCCTAGGGTCGACCTAGGAGATTTAATTCTCTTGTAACGTTGTTTTCTTATTAATTTCGAATTGATTGCTTTGATTTATTTCCATATGTTGATAATCTATGTCCCCATTGCATATGAATATATACTTACAATTTCAAATTCACTTGGAATATTTTTTCATGCCAACCTATTATTAAATATATTCCTAGTTTATATATAATCTATTTGAATTTCAAACCTTGCGCATTAATATTTACATATAACTTGTTTTATTAATATCCTTCGTATATGGACTCCGTCTTTAGCAAATAAAATATGAAAACGGATCATAATCTTGCCACGAGCGCAATAGCAATATTTTCATGACCTATTTCCCAATTATCCAAAATTCCACTTTCAGCCCATTAACTTATTATTAATTATAATTATTTATTTTAAATTAAAATACCTTATGTATATTTTAGGTTCATTTTACGGGGTGTTACAATGGAAACAACGACCAACACAAAAATGAAAGGCAATTCGAAAAAAGAAGTCAACCCAAAAATAAATGGCAGTCTAGAAGCAACTCTGTCGTGGTTATGGGACATTTGGCTAAACTCACCTGTTTACCAGCTTAATGCAAATTACGCTTTCCTTTTTGATCGTTTACGATCACTTTGCGATTCATGGATTTGTATGCTCTTACTTGCTATGGTTCGAGCATCTTTCCATTTTGTATTCTCCTAGATCTCTTTGAGTGATTTCTAGAATTTGAGTGATTCGAGTTTTCATTTGAAAATTTATCTCAAATCTTCTTTAGAAAAGTAATAAAGTATATTTTGCTTATCTATTTTAGTCTCTTTTTTTTGGATTTTGGTTCGTGATCTCTAGGCTCTCCTAATTAGGGGTTAACAGATATTCTAGTTTATTTTGTTAACTTTAGTGAACAAAAAAAATTCGAGGTCATAACCGGACTAGTTTGACCTCATCCTTGTTGGTGACATCCTTGTGAACTTGAAAACCAAAGTTTTCAAGTTTTATGGAATTCTTTCAACTTCTACCCTTTATCATGTTTCCATGATTTAGAAGTCTTTTTTTTTTGAAATATTAGAGAACGTGCTAATATTACCAATTTGGGGTGTATACCCCAGATTTTGTTTCATGATCTTGTTTCCTCGACGGGATCGCCTATCCTTGTGAATGGGATTTATATTACCATCATATATATCCTTTTCTTTTTAAGGAAAAATTGCGAGCTAGGACATTTTTGAGAATTTTTTAATGGATAAATTTTCTAGCTAAAACGAGATAGGGAATGTTCGACGATTTTGGATAGTCGATATTTCCAAGTTAGAATTCAAAATGTTAATTAAATATAATTAAAACGAGTTTGTCGCATAGTGGTAGTTCGAGATTTTGAGAATTTAAGTTCAACTGAGCGAATATGATCCAATATAAGTTGTAATTATTTGAAACGAAATTCATTTGGGTCTATTGGATTATAATTTTCTAATGGAAGAAAAAGATTCAGATTTCATCTTGTAAATTTTGAGATATATATGTCTAAGCCAATTTTTTTGAGAAATCGCAGTGTGGTAGTTCGCGATTTAAAATTAAAATAATTATTGAAATTAAGGTTTAGAATATTTAGAATTTAAGCAAGGAAATTTCTAATTTGTTGAAACTGCCTATGAGAAGAATAAATTAGTCTCTTGTATATGTTTGTGAATTTTAATGGAACATTATATGTGTATAGACTTAAGTTATATAACGATTTATAACTCAAAGTTAAAATTTATGAAATTATCCATATGTCATATTAGTATAAGAACGATATACTAAACAAAAAGATAAAAGTGAAGCGACGGTCGCCCCGTACCATCAGACATTTCCCTGAAATACGTTGTACCAATACCCGACTAGCACGGGACGATCGTCAAAAGGGTTTAAACGATGAATCACAAAGAACCTTTAGTATATCTCACAGCGCATGAAATAAAACATAATAATAAATAACATGATATAAGATATGCGAGATAACACCTAAGATGAAAACTAAACCATATCCATCAGAGTAGCGGAATCCAAAATACATCTTCATATCCAATTATTACAAATTTAAAATACTGTCTCTAAAAGGAAATAAAAGAGGTGCACTACTAATGCCGGAAGCAGTGACCAGCAACAACACAGTGAGAATATATATAAAGTACGTGGGAGCCTCCTGTTCGTCTTCGTACAGCTACTCGCGCATAACCACCCAACCTGCCTCTAATCTGCTCATTTAGAAGCACCCAGAGTAATAAGAAGAGACATAAAACTCTGGGTCAGATGAAAATCTGGTATGAGCGATAGCAAATCTATTTCACTAAATAGAGTAATAACATGTATAAATAATCATACCTGACCTGGACCTGCAACCAAAGAGTTAACACAACAAGATGTATAATACTCTAAGGTAACACTAACAAAGAGTGTAAAATCAAAGTGTGTATGTCATGGTGATAGCAAACATCAAAGATAGTAATCATCCTCACATATCTCACTCAGTGCATAAAGCATACTATATCCACCGCTTTGATCACCAAATCCATTGGGGTCATAATGGGCCCATACCGCACTGGACTCCGTATAACTATTGCTATGACCATGCCTTTCTAGTCTAAAGTCAATAACCCTAACCAGTCCACACTTCCCTGGCTCTGGTTCGTCTACACGCCCCCTCTCTTAACGGTGAACCAAAGTTATAGATATCGATAACCCCTTTGCACACGTCCCGCAGCAAAGCCCAACTCTAGAAGTTAACTCGTTGGTTCCCATCTGGATCCCGAGTAGTAACTTCCCATTTGGACTTCCTTTGCATCTCGGGTCTTGGTCGTATTGGTGTTCGGTTCAGTTCGTAATCCCTTATCTGGTTCGGTTCGGGTCCCCTCCTACTATCCGGTTTGGTTCGGGTCTCTTCCTCCTATCCGGTTCGGTTTGGGTCTCCTCCTTCTATCCGGTTCGGTTCGGGTCTCCTCCTATCTAGTACGGTTCGGGTTTCCTCCTCCTATCCGGTTCGGATCGGGTCTCCTCTTCCTATCCGGTTCGGATCGGGTCTCATCCTCCTATCCGGTTCGGATCGGGTCTCCTCCTCCTAACCGGACCGAAACTCTACAATTTTTTCAACAAGCTTTTTTCGCTAAATGACGGCGTTTTCAACCATTCTAACTTCCCTATGCAATCATAAAACATACCAAACAGCAGTAGTAACATGTAGAATCAACCCAAAACAACAGTTTCACATGTTAATTTAGATCAAACGTACCCAAAACCACGATTTTCCCCTTAATCATGTCTAACTATAGGATTAATGAACTTAATCCAAATTAACCCAAATTCGTACCAGTGACGTAAAATATGATTTTAGAATTTTCACATATTTTTCCAGAATTTTTAGATGTATAATTTCGCTAATTATCACTAATCACCCCTAATTTGTCATAATTAGTGTAAACATGCAAATCACTCACCTTAGCCAAAAATAAATGCTAGATCTAAATTTTTTACTGATTTGGCTGGGATCCCAATGTGGTGCAACAGCTCTATCCTCTATGTTGAATTTGGTGCTAATTTGGCTTGATTTGTTGTAGATTTGATCAATTAGTGATTAGAAAGTGATTAGAGAGAGATTTGGAAGATGAAAGCCATGATTAGGGTTAGAGAAAGGTTTGTGGCAACTAGAAAAACGAAAGGAGTCGATTCTCCAACTCCTTTCAGCCCTCCCATAACCCTAATCCCGAAATGGGTTATGGACCTAGCTGCTAATCACTTAATTAAGCCCAATTAGGTTGTTTTCCCATCTTCAAATCTTATTTTAGCCATATCTCTCAAACGCCAAGTCCGTTTGATTAATGTGACCACTCTACGGAATGAGAAACCATCATCCAAATCCAATGGAAGTGGTTTCAGGTCAAAACTCCTTACATGTCAAAAGTTATAGGCGAAACAAGATTCACCAGGGGCAAAATGGTCGTTTAAAATTCGGCAAAAATCGTGAATGTGGGAAATGACCCCAATAGTCGTTTCCCAAAGTTACACGACCATATGACTTTGAATGAAAATAAAATAAATATTCTACGATCCTCCGATACTTAGAATGTGAGTTGTTACACTCTCCGCCCCTTAGGAAATTTCGCTTCCAAAATTCCTTAACCAAGAAAAACAAACGATGGTGTCCCACATGGCTATCAGCCATTTACAAACAATCAAACATACATAATAAACACAACGAGCCTGTCCTAGCATGTTGTTTACAAACAAGAGAATAACTATATCACGATCAAAAATCTTACCAGGTAAAGAGTTTGGGATACGACTTCCTTATGCTCTCCTCGGTTTCCCAAGTATAGTCATTCTCATTATCCCCCCACTGGACCCACTACACCATATAAGCAGTTTTGCAACTCCTAACTGTGGAAAATTTGCAATGGACTTTGGTCGTTGCTAAATTGCAACGGCTAAAGTCCGTTGTACTGTGATATAGTACGGTCACGAGCCGTTTTAAATTTTGCAACCGCACAAGTCCGTTCTGAAATTAAATACATCCTTTAATACACCTGTTCCCATCGTAACATGCTTTAATTCCCATTTTCTAATTCACGCAGAAAAAAGGAGAAGATGCTTTCCCTAGATCTAGAAAACTCGACCTCTCCCGATCATCTCCTGTTGATACACAAGATTTTGATTAATGACAACATAGAAATAGAGATCATTGACGAGCTGAATTCACATTTATCAAAGTGGAAATCAATAAAGATCATAGTGAAGATCAATGGAAATCGTGACATGGAGCTAAGATTATATATATGTAGGTATGGAGTCGTGTTAGATTTATGTTAAAATCTATCCTCAAAGTATAACACGAATGCACAAAACAATTTAGAAATTGAAATTAGCTGGGGCTGAAATCTGTATATTTGAAGAATTGAAAAGTCACAGAAAAAGCCCAAACAGTCCAGGCTTCGACCGGGAAAGAGTGCAGAGTGATATAGACTGTGGACCGAGGTCCTCCGGTCCACAGCAAGAAAACGGTCGACCGCCCAAAAAGGACCTGTCGACCGGTCCTGTTGTCTTTTGTGCATAACGGCTATTTTTTTCAAATTCCTGTCGACCTGTCGACCTTTTTTCTTGCTGTAATTTTTTCTGAAAGGATGCTTCTTTTTGTGAAGAGATTTCTATTCAATTTCAAGGGAAATGGACACAACTCTTTATAGAAACTCTTCATGAAAGAATGCAACTATTCTACACTATAAATAGACATGAAATCATACTTTCAAATCACCGATTCTTCTTCTGTTTTCTGATCTTAACTCTATACTCTCTTGCATTCTTAAAGCTCTCTCAAATATTCAATACTTGTTGAATCCTTGAATCAGTTTTATATCATTTGATTCAACAAGCAATCTTTCTTCCTTAAATCTTTGCATTCAAATCATATACTTGAGGATAAGATTATAGGAAGGGTGTACTCAATCGTTGGCAAATCAGTGTTGAAAGAAGAACACAATCAGAAGTCAAACTCTTGTAATTGTCCTGTGTGGGTAAGCTTGTAGCCCGTGAAATCAAGTGGGTAAGCTTGTGGCCCGTAAATCAAGTGGGTAAGCTTGTAGCCCGTGAAATCAAGTGGGTAAACTTGTAGCCCGTAAATCAAGTAGTTGTGAACCTGTTCCTCCGGGTGAAGCGAGGGTGTTGTTTAGTGAAAAGCCGAAGAGGAGCTTCGGGACTGGACGTAGGACTGGAGGTCCGAACCAGTATAAAAATCCTGGTGTCGTTACTCTACTTTACTTTACTGCATTTATAATTATTTGTGATATATATATTGTTTTGAATATTTATTCGTATAACTATTGAATAGCTTAAGTTATCACATACATTCCGCATAGCCATATTATAGATCCTGCACAAGTCGCGTACACACCCGACTTTTCATCTCCTACCTCCCTCGAGAATTTACTGTATCCTAGCGTAGTCGGCTTCTCTCCTGATCATCTCGTAATCGGCAATAGGCCATCATCAGGTAATCAGAAATCTCCTATTTTTCGCTCTCTCCTTGCCGATTCTTGTGTTTTTAGTTTCTCGGCGTTTTGAAATTTATATCTATATATAGAATTGCAAAATCAGTGTATATTTTAGTGACTTGCTACTTTTATCTATGCTCTTGTTTCTTTTATATGATTCCTATATGTAATTAAGGGGTTTTGACCAGATGCTACGGTTAGGCTTTGTAATAAATATGGATGTAGTGTTTCTTTTTTGATGGACAACAAGTTACTTTCTATTGGAATTCCATTGAAATTTGAATCAATCAAAAACGTCTTGCTTTGCTGCTATGTAGGGACCAAATCTGAGATAATGGGATAATAGAAAGAAGAATAGCAAAATTAACATTGATAATAAAAATTTCAGAATACAAAAGTTTTTGCATAGAGATAATGAGGATTTTTGACCCGTAAGTTTACCGATTTTGTAATCAATAAGCTTGAATGAGGAGTCTGGAAGATAGCCATAACATCTTGCTTTGTTGTTGTATAAATTATTGTTGCCTTTGTAATTGTTCAGTAAGGTCCTTACTAATCTAGAATACACATGATTATGTAGTCTACATCTTGATCTAGTTGGTAAAAAATAGCAATAAACTCTTCTTATAATTTGGAAATTATATTTTCTTTTGCTCTCGGCTTATTCCATACTTTTGAATTTAATTTAATTGTTGTTAACTTCTAAATGAAATTATAACTAGCTGATTGCCATACGTTAAATACTTAACCTTGTAAAATGCAGTAGATAAGTCCCTGTAAATAGCACCAATTGTTGATACATCGAAAAGATAGACCTTTTTGTTGTCGACAAGTTTGTTGAAACTTAATAAAATAGGGGTGTGATCACTGAAAGCTGATGGTAGCACATTAGTGATGGATTGTGGGAACATCGACATAGACTCATAGTTGACAAGCACTTTTAACAGTTGGTAATATATAATTCTATTATATATTATTTGCTATTGTAAAAAAAAGCCTAATTTTAGCCTTTTGAGGTTCATGCATATTTATAAAACTTATTTGTAGAGAGATTAAGTGGAAAAATGTGTTTGCTAGGGAAGTATAAATAATTCCTATCAAATATATGAAGAATTAATGAATTGCAAAGTGAAAAGTGAAGAAATATTGTGTCTCCTTTCCATGCGTACACACCAGCCAAGAATAGTTTCTTGCGTGAGAAGCCAATTTTTATGTGCACTGATTTATTTTTTGCCATGTGTTTTTTTTTTTTTTTTTTTTGCTATGTGTTTTGGTTTAACTCTGTTAAAAATATTATGGCAATATCTTTAAGTCTCTTGTATAGCAAGCCTGTTAGGCTATAATGTACCTGACTCGGGTATGGTGGGTTTGTATAGTGATCCTTTCAAGGCTTTCCAACATTTGATAATCATGTTTGGCGTTTTACCCTGTAATCATAGGTTAATTTTTATACGCAGTTTAAAATGTATGCATGATGAATCAAGATATTCTAAGCAATCAGATTATGCAGTCAATTAGTGATAGGTTAAGTAGACAAATTTTTTCATCTCTGAGACATTTACCAGTATATTAGAGATTCTAATGTTTTTGCTGTAGTTTAGACATTGAAGGACGTATTGATTTACCAGTTTGTGGAAATAATTTTTCTGTTGATAACTACTGATTGTACACAAAATAACCGCCTTCTTTCGATTGAATTGCATTATTTCCATATCTTAATGTTTCTTTTGAAATGGAGAAACTATTCAATACACTGCAACATTAATCGCTAAATGATATATGATTCTTAGAATAAAAAAATCAGTTGCTAAGAGTCATGTTTAGTGGCAAAAATTAAAATAATTAGGTCTACGACAGTGATTGCTTTGTTTTGATAAGCTTCCTGTTACATCAATTTGGGCTGTCTAAATTAATATTCTTATTAATTTCCTTTGATGTTTTCAAATGGTGTAAATTGTTTTTTATCTTTGGCTTGTTTTTTATGCTGAAATGTATGAGTATGAATAGGTGCCCCCTTCATGCAAGGCTATTACCTTATTAATGTTTTAAACGAAAAATGAAGCCATCTCTTGTCTACTTATGTATTCTTTTCTCTAGCAAATAAATGAGCACTTGAGGTCGGTTCTCCAATCTGGTACATAATCCTTTGGGTAAGGTTGTCATATATGAGTCATGCAAGGCTATTACCCTGTTAAGGTTTTAAATGAATAATGAAGTCGTCTCTTGCCTACTTATTTATTCTTTTCTCTAGCAAATAAATGAGCTCTCGTGGTCGGTTCTCCAATTTGGTACATAATCATTTGGGTAAGGTTGTCTTATATGAGTCATAAAGGATATTTCAGGTGGTTTTGATTGGTTGCTTTGTTTATAATGAGTTGTTGGTACTTTAGTAAGTAGTTCAGGTCAGTCTTTAGATCTGATTACTCATTGAACTTTTAACATATAGGATTATCTTGAGTAATAATCTTATTTCATCAGTACAAGGATTTCAATAGCAAGTGTTTTGATGTATATCAACATAAATTATTGAGTTAATACATTACGCGTTTTATCCAACTGAACGCTATAAAAGTTTTGCTGTGTTAATTTAAATATCAATATAACTTCTTGAAATAAGTAGTGTTTATATCTTTCTTATTGATTGTTTCTTACATTATGATTTTTTTTATTGGAAGTAGTTATGGCTTGCCACTCAAAAGAGAAATTTTCGCTTACGATTGTGATTTTATAAGATCGGTTTATGCTCGTATAGACAAAAGATACGGTATTACTATCTTTAATTATTATATTGGTCCATCATATTATTAGTAAGATTTATATGTCATTTAATGTATAAATGTCTTACTCTAATTAGCAATAAAGATCGAAACAGGAGCTTTTGGTTTGATTATGAAGTCTCAATTTTTTTTATGTATAAGTGGAATGTTAAAAGTTCAATTACTTGCAGTATAAAGATTAACATTTGTTTTAAATGAAAATTTTAAAATGCAACTGAGTTTGAACTTGTAATTTTTGTCATATCTTTTTACCAATGTATGAAAATAATTTTTGTGATGGATCCTACTTGTTTTACCAAAAGAGTGAACAAAATAATGTGGCAATTTATAACATACCGTATTTTGTCTTGATTAATATTTGACTTAGTTAAGCTGCTCTTATGTTCTATATTTCAATTGAAATTATTAATGTGCATTTTTGGTGTGGTGTTTTATGACTTATGACTTGGATCCTCTGTCCCTTTAAGCCCTGTTTGAAAATTACTGACTCGTATATTTTTTTTGTCTATACAAATCTGTTTTCTATCTATGCCGCAACATGATAATTTGTCGGGTTCATTCCATATCTTTCTCACGTTTTATATAATTCTGATATGAGTAACTAAATATAGTCTCCCCTACATCTCCTTGTATCTCGATTATACATTAGTTATTTCAGCAGTTATCTATGTAAAATAAAATTCTGCATTTGTTGCAGTATTAAGTATTATCAAAAGCACATAGCTTATTATGTAATATTTGTCTTAAAAGGACAGATTACTTGATTCTTATTTTAGTTTCTAACAATACTGCAAAAGAACAATTATTGTCTGTTACCACCTTACTACATCTAACCATGTTGCTGGGCTGCTAGCCCTCTTACATTCCAAGTTAAAATGGTCATTGATTCATTGATGATGACTGTTGGCAAGCCTCTCACTTTGAATTCTTCAAATTCACGTTGCTTTTTTTCTTGGCATCATTTAGAGATTTCCACAACTCATTCTTACTTACCAAAAGCTCAGACACTACCATTCCTACAATGAAAAGCCAGGTGTGTCATTTCTACATTGCTTATTTCTTCGCTTACCCCACTTCGCAATTTGTACCCTAAATTCTGAAATAGTTGCTGAATGGTTCTAATTTTAGGTACGATAAATTGTTCAAGTTTATGATAAATTGCTTAATGATTGCAGAAGTTCTAATTCTGAAGTATGTTCGCATTCTCGAAAAAATGTATACTTTTAAATAAGGTTGTCAGTGTGGTCAGAGAAAGTCTGATCGCTATTCGAAATCTACAGGTCTGTTTCTTGTTACTACTTTTGTGATTTAGGCAGCAACTACCAACTAATGATGGTCACAATGAACTGATGAAATTAGTCCAGTTCATATATTTTACAGCTAAAATAAATTTACAGATATATTCAATATTATTCCAAATGAATACACCTTGTGTTCCACTAAAAATATATTTGATTTTAAACTGTACTACTATGCAACGCAAAAATAACTACACATCAATCCTAACTATAGTTTAGTTTGCTGCATAAAAAATGAAAAAAAAAAAGCAATTGTTCCTAGTCTACTATTAAATTTCTCTTTTCTATAATTTTTTTGATAAATTTGAAATGTTTATGCAAGGAAAAACCTTTCAGTCATCAAAACTTATGTAGTTTCATAGTAAGCTATTGCTATGTTTCACAGCTTATCTTTTGTACTAATAAAAGGAATCTGATTGTCTAAAATTTCAACTATTTATGAAATTACATATATACCATGACAAATTTTCTTGGGATGTTGATCAAACCAATATACCTTAGCCTGACAAAATCAAATACTTTGAAACTGAAAACCTAAAGTTTGCATTTAATATATCTTTTTAAATCTCTAACCAGTTATTCATTCTCTCTGATATGGAACTTTCTTGGTTCATAGCAGCTGGTAAATTTCACTGCAAAATCCACAAAATGGAAGGCATTCTTGAAACCAAATAGTATTAGGTTTGGGATTTTAAGTAGTAACTAGTAATAAGTATGCGAGTAGACTTTCTATGACCTCATTGAAAGCAACAGATGCAAAAGAAATGATGAAAGCAAGAGCAAATTGGAGGAAGGCTTCGAGACAATGAACTATGTGTACGCATTAAGGTTAGATCTCTGCATTGTACTATGTAATTAGTTTTTTTTATGAACTATATACAGATTAATATGCTTGTGAACTATGTATTATATTTTGTAATATTATTTTTGCAATTGTCGTTGAACTTTGAAGTGTAACATACCGTTGTTGAATGTTGTAATTTTAAAACTTGTTAAGTTTGGTCTTTGTGTTGAATTTATAAAAAAATATTTGGTTTAATGGCCTTTCTCAAGTGATATTATATTAAGTCTATGAATGTTTGTATTGAGTATGAAAATTAAATGAATTTGGCATTGTAGGAGAGCCCAAAACAGTAATTATTTTTATAAAAAAAGGATATGTGAATTCGCAACGGCTATAAACCGTTGCTAAATCAAAAATAGCAACGGCTGTAAGCCGTTGCAAAATCATACTTTGCAACGGCTTAAAGCCGTTGCAAAATATAATTTAGCAACGGCTCAAAGCCGTTGCTAATTTTTTGCCACTCCTAAATTTGCAATGGCCCATAGCCGTTGCTAAATGATTTTGCAACGGCTCAAAGCCGTTGCGAAATAGCATTTCTGGTGTAGTGACCTTAACCAATTTCACCGTCTTCCTTCGAAGTTGCTTCGTACCGTGTCCGATAATACAAATCGTTCTGCGGCTTCCAACTGCCTCATATTCTACCTCGATATCATCCAACAGATCTGGTGAAATAGTCATATCATAATCATGCACGAACTTCCATAATCGAGAAACATGAAATACGTTGTGCACTCCTACCATCTTGTTAGGTAATCCAGCTTTATATGCTAAATTCCCAATCTGTTCGAGAACTGGAAATGGACCAACAAACATTAGTGCCAATTTATCTCTCCTACCAAACCGAATCACACTCTTCAACGGAGAAATCTTAACGAATACCAAGCCGCCAGCGGAGAATTTCAAATCTCTTTGTCTTTTATCAGCATAACTCTTCTGCCTTTCTTGGGAAGCCTTCATTCGCTATTGAATACCCTTGATCCTATCTAAAGTTTCTCTTATTACATCTGGCCCAAGCACAAATTTCTCACCGGTTTCCAACCAACATGATGGTGAGTTGCATGGTCTTCCGTACAAACCTTCAAATGGAGTCATACCAATACTGGACTGATAACTATTATTATATGCGAACTCAACCAGATGCAAATGGTCATCCCATGACCCTCCAAAATCCAATATACAAGCTCACAAGAGATCCTCTAATACATGATTCACCCTCTCTGTTTGACAATCAGTTTGAAGATGGTACACGGTACTGAGATGTAATTCTGACCCTAAGGCCTCTTGTAAGCTCTTCCAAAACCAGCTAGTAAATAATGGATCTCGGTCACTCACAATACCTTTAGGTACTCCATGAAATCTCACTACCTACTTCATATAAAGTTCCGCTAACTTAGTTGTCGTTCTATTCGACTTGACCGGTATAAACCTTGCACTTTTGGTCAATCGATCCACAATCACCTAAATACTATCATGACCCGATCTAGTCCATGGTAAACCATCAATGAAATCCATTGAGACTTGTTCCCATTTCCATTTGGTAATTTCCAACGGTTGTAACAAACCACTAGGCTTCTTTTGCCCGGCTTTAACTAACTGGCAGTTCATGCACTTTGATATAAACTTCCCAACGTCTCTCTTTATCCCTTCCCAGTAGTAGGTCTTCTTCATAGATCGATACATTTTGTTACCACCGGGATGTATAGTCAGTTTCAAGTGATGGCCCTCTCTAAGCACTTCATCTCTCAATCCATTAACATTGGGTACACCTAGTCTCCCATTCTTTCGAAGCCATCCTTCTCTATCAAGTCCATACTTGTTCATCTCCTCGCCGTCGATACCCATCTCTATCTTGGAGATGATTTCCAATAGGTTAGGATCATCCCTATGACAAGAACCGATCTGCTCAATCAAAGTGGGTCTGATCGTCAAACTTGCTAACATCTCTGGATCTAATTCACACTTAATTCTGAAATCATATCCTGCAATATACTCCAGTTGCTTCCATTCCAGTAACATAGCCCCCAGATTGGCGTGTCTCCTGCTCAATGCATCCGCTACCGCATTGCCCTTCACGGGTGTGTATGCAATATTGAAATCATATGAAGCCAAGAGCTCTAACCATCTCTGCTGGCAAAGATTTAAATCCTTCTGAGAGAAAAGATACTTTAATATGACTTATGATCAGTAAACAACTCGAATCTTTCTCCCACGAGATAATGTCTCCACATCTTTAACGCGAACACGATCGCTTTCAATTCCAAATCATGGGTAGGATATCTTTTCTCATGCTGTTTCAGTTGCCGACTAGCAATAGCTACAACCCGACCTCCTTGCATCAGTACAACACCTAGTCCAGTACCGCAGGCATTCATGTATACCGTCATCTCTTCGTTCCCTTTAGGAATAACTCACACTGGCGCGCACATTAACTTCTCCTTTAGGCTCTTAAATGCATTCTCACACCTTCGTCCCAAGCAAAAGTGATATACACGTAAATGTGTATATTTTATCCGCATATTAATCTTATTTTATCTTTTAAATAATTGATATTGTGTATTTATAGCTGTGTTTTCAGATTGTTGACAAGAATCATGGTTTAGAACATTTGATGAATAAAGCATGAAGAATTTGCTGAAAAAGAGTGAAGTTAAAATTACTTAAGCTTGAAGAGTTTAAAGCTTGAAGAACGGTTGCAAATAGAGTTTAGTTGGGTAGATTTGGCTCACTAAAGACTCATATTGTGTTCACATTGGCTCAATTACAGACCATTTCACTCATGTAGCGTTCACATTAGCTCCTTTGCAAGGCTTCTCATTCATGCACTGCACGCGTTCACACTGGCTCACTTACAAGGCCTCTTACTCTACAACCCCGTTCACACTAGCTTATGTGTTATTTGGGCTAATTCTTTAGTCCCACATTGTGGAATTTGCCAAGTAGCCTTTGTCATATCAGCTATAAATACACTTTATCTCATTCATTGTAAAACACACTTAGTTTTATTCTGTAATCTTTCTCTTGGAATAAAACTCTTCTTCCTCTGTTCTATTGAGTTTTAGTTTTATTTATGTTCATGTTATTTAATTTCTGTTTTTCTTCTTCTTTAGCTATGTCTAGCTAATCCCCTTTGATTAGGGGGTGATGACGCTAATAGATATGATTCAACATGAATCACATAGCCAATAGATAAGGACTTTGTATATGTAGATCTAGATCTGAATCAAGGGTTAGATCTGAACCTTCATATTCTGTGTCGTTTAAGAGCTATGCTCCTTCACAGGGTATATTCGTGTTCGATCTAACAGTTATCAGATTTAGATCTAATTTTAGGTTTTTAGAAATTAATTTGTGAATCTGTCCTGATAGTCTATGGTTGTTTAAGAGCTCAGCTCCTGCATAGGCTATGCTTGTCGTTGTTTACTTATTTGTTTCTAAAAATCTATTTATCGTTGATTCGTGTTTGTGACAGAAACATGAATTAGATCTATATTTATTTGTTTGCTATTGATGAGTGTGAATCTAATCTATGTCATTATCTCCTAATTGCTTTCTCTTATTAGATAAATCTCTTTTTTTTTATCTAATTGTTGTTATTTTCTGTGTTTTCAATCAATCAAAATTCTAGAATAACTTGATTGGATTTATTAATTAAAATATTTTTGGTCCCAGAGTTCGACACCCTCTACAACAATCCTTGGTGTTTAGGAAAACCGAACGGATTTTACGGTTGTTTACAATTGTATAATTTGTTCGCAAACAAATTTTGGCGCCGTTGCCCGGGACCAAAATAATATTCTATTTATAAATCCTTCGGGTTATAATTTTAGTTTTTCCTATTTTTCCATTATTAAAAAAAAAACACAAAAATATTTTTTGCTAGTTTTGTTTTTATTTTCCTTCATTTAAAATAAAAAATAAAAATCTCTTGATTCGCTTTGATTTGGTCTTGCTGATTTTCTAAATAAAAGAAGAAAAATTACAACTTTTTTGGTTTGATTTCTTTCCTCTTTCATTGTCTTTTTAATTTATTTCCATTTACGGTGCCTTCCACTCTTTTAACAATTCTGAAAAAAAAACTTGCCAAAATTCATTGATTTTTTTCCTTTCAACTCCTTCCTATTTTCAATAGGATTTATTTCCCTCTCTCTCATTGATTTCTTTTCCTTTCTACAATTATCTTTCTTTTACACAAGTAGTACAAATAAAAGGAAAAAAAAACTTGCCAATTTTCGTGTAATTTCTTTTTCTTTCGTCATATAATCTCATTCCCTCTTTACAATTTTTCTTTCCTTTGTACAATCCTTTTTCTAAAAAAATAAAATAAAATAGAACTTCTGCAATTTTTTTCCTCTTTCTATGCTTATTGGTTCTCAGCCAAATCAACAATACATCAGCACCTCCAACCCATCCTCAAAGATGCCACCACCATAACCCTCAAACCGCTCCTCCTCCCTACACGCAACCGAACAGCAAACAATCCCTTAGGAAGTTCCGATCAACTCCGTTCTGCCACCCAAAGATCTGAACTCAAGTAAGTTCCATACACTTCTTTACATAACCGCCTACCAAAGTCCTGGCAACCAGTCCTACCCAACTCTTCAAACCAGCGTCAACCATCACTCATATCCGAACTACCCCAGCATCTCCTTCACGCCTATAAAAAAACAAATTTGCCACCTGCAACCAACCATACTCACCAAAAACCCAAATCCCCCAATGTGCCATCCCACAAAAACCTCATCACTTCATTTATCTCTTCCCTCATCAAATATCCCAATTTTCAACGGCAACCGCACCTCATAAACTCACAAAATTCCATCAGCCCAAATTCTCATCGCCGAACCAAAACGTTGCTACCCAGTCCATCCCCGTTCTTATCCTACCACCCATCTTCTACAAGCCTCCGTTCACCTCCTCGCAACAACTGCAACCTCTTTCGCCAATTCGAAAAGACAACACCACCAAATCGAACAAAATCAAAGGCAGCACAGTTAGATTTCATTTCGAACTCAGAACTCAGAAAATCCGCCTTTTACGACCGAAGAGTTGATCATCACACCAAAAATTGGAAAGTAAAATCGCAACCTTAACTCAGTTGATCGCAAAATCCTTGGCCTCGAACTCATGAATCACGGCGCTCATAGCCAACACCACAAACCATCACTAAAAACTCCTTTTATCCATCTTCTGCACTTCAGAATCAAATCACCTCTTCGGCTCAGTTCACATCTCACATAAACATACATCAACCAGGCAGTTTTTACCAACTGATCAATCACCTCCTCCTTTCTGCCTTACTGCCTTTCTACTTCTCTGCCTTAATACATCCATTCAGCAGTGAACCGAACAACCTCACAAAGCCAACGCCGGAATCGCACAGCCCAACAATCCTCAAACCCACCGTCAACAGAAAATCGACCACTTCCTGAACCACCTCGATAGCCAAACAGGCCCCAAATTGATCATCGAATTTGAACAGTAGCCACATCAGAATCCGATCCACAAATCGCGAATAGCAGATCCCACCTGAACTCGAGCAATTCAACCACCGGCGACCTTATCTCATACCAATTCGAAAGATTTATTTCCTGAACCCAAATCGAATTCGAGTGCAAGCGCAAAAAGAAAAAAAAGCGGATTTGATTTTGGTTTGGTACAGTGGATTTTAGAAAAAGGCCTAATTTTTTTTTTCGGGCTCCTAGCCCGAACCCGTGCCGCAGCGCAGTCAAGAAAATAATAGGAGGCAACAAATACAGAAAGCAGCGGACGATTCAGGGTTGGAGCTGTTGCACACCAAGTGGGGTGTGAACGCGCTAGCGCGACTCAATTGCACTGGATGGACTGCCGATCAAGGTGAGTATTTTCTAACTTTACAGGGACCGCTGCTGCAAATAAAAAAATATAGACATTGCTTGTAAAACTCTTCTGCAGGGCATTGACTTGCTTGTAAAAAAAAAATTGTTTTTTTTTATTTATCTCTGCAATTGACTATTCTGAGGTTGTTCATTCTGTGACTGAAAAAAAAAATTGCATTCATCTTAGTTTTGTTTTTATTTTCTAAGGACTTCATTATATTTTGACAACTTGGTTTAGTTCTAGCGGATTATTTCTCGTTGTCTAGACTAGGCAGAGTAATAACCGTTTATAAATATTACGGTGATTCGTAAATATTATATCGGTTGTTCCTCTGAAGGTACTTAAACCTTCGGCTGCATTGCTAGGGTGATTCCTGGTGCACCGATAACTCCTGTCCGTTAACTGGCTGAGAAATCTTTTGTTGAAATAAATCAAACCGTCATTATATAATTCTACAAATTGTAAATAATTAATTTGCATTAGGTTCATTTAAAAAAAAATCTTTTGTGTCTAATTCTTTTTCTCTAAAATAAAAATAAAATAATTCTCGTTTTGTAAAAAAAAAAAATCACTCAAATTTGTTTTTTCTCGTCTTCCCTTATTCTTCTCGCTAGTGCATGCATCATTGGACTCGTGATCCTTCAGACAATCATTTAGTTCGAACAAACATTTCTTTAACCATGGCCGAAGAAAATCCCCCTCGATTTCTTATGGATAGATACTTCCCCGATCGGGTTTCTATTCCTTCTTGCATCATATTGCCCGCCCCAACGGGTAACCACTTCGAAATTCATTCGAATCACATAAATACTCTTCCAAAGTTCGGCAATTTAGAATGTGATGATCCGTATATTTTTCTTGACCAAATTTGAACAAGTTTGTGCAACCATGAAATTTCAACAATTAAGTGATGATGGAATCAAAGTTAGGTTAATTCCATTTGCACTTACTGATTATGCTGAGAAATGGTTGTATAGCTTGCCTTTAAATACGATTGGAACTTGGGGTGAATTTGTAAACATTTTTCTAAAGAAATTTTACCCTCTGGAAAAAACATCCAAAAATCGAAATGAAATCGTCAATTTTCGTCAATTTGGGGGTGAATCCTTTGCAAAATATTTTGAAAGATTCAAAGAGCTTCTAGTCAAATGTCCACAACACAATTTCGAAAAATGGACTCTTTGTCAAATTTTATACGATGGACTTGAAAATAACTCTCGAACCATGCTCGAATCGATGTGCCAAGGAAATTTTCTAGCCCAAAATCACAATACCGCTTGGCAGTTTCTCGAAAATTTGGCCGAAAAATCAGCTCAATGGGAAAGATCTAATGAGAAATCGATTTATTCCCGATCTAACGCTCATTCGGTAGGATCATCAGTAGCCTTAGAAGCAAAAATAGACGCGATGATATCCAAATTCGATAATGTCCTTTCATCAACTCAAATAAATCAAGCTCAAGCATCTCAGACCTCATGTTACAAATGAAACGATCTTAACCACATATCTGATCAATGCCCACATTCATTGGAACAACTCAACGCATTTAACAAAGCTAGGAATGACCCATTCTCCCCAACGTATAATCCAGGTTGGAGAAACCATCCTAACTTCTCTTGGACCCAAAACAATGCAAATTTGAGTGCGGTTCGACCTCCTTTTCAATCATTTTCGAATAATCCTTCGAAACCTCCCTTTCAACAAACTCAATTCCAACATCCTGTGCCACCTTCTCAAAACCAAGCGCAACAATCTTTTGTTCCCCAAGACGATAAACGATTGACATCACTGGAGAAAACTCTCGAAGAATTGACTAAAGCAACGACTCAAAATCTCCAATCAAATACCAATCTTCAAAATTTATTGACTTCACACATGCAAAACACGAGTCAATCGATTGCTAAACTTGAAATGCAAATGAGTCAGTTAGTCACTTCTTTAAGCGAACGGGAAAGAGGCACTTTCCCGAGTCAACCCATTCCAAACCCCAACCGTCAAAATCCTAACTCCAACCAAATTCACATCATTCAAGATTCAAACGTTAGTCACTTGAATGCGGTCACGACTCTTAGATCTGGCAAAAAGATTGACAACCATGTGGTCAACCCAAATTCTTTACTGGACGATTTTCCAAACTCCACCGAAAATTCAACCAACTCAGATCAAAACATCGAGCCCATTTCTGACACGGGTCATCCTCAAACTCAAGTGCCCCAACCTACTGAGTTGTCTGCTCCATTTCCTCATAGACTCCAACCTAGGAAAAAGACGGATCAGCTAGAAAAGACGCTTGAAATATTTAAGCAAGTTAAAGTGAACATTCCTTTTTTAGATATTATACAGCAAGTTCCACAGTACGCGAAATTTCTAAAAGATTTGTGCACTCAAAAACGTCATACACAAGTACCTAAGAAAGTGTTTCTAGCGGCAACTCTAAGCGAGGTCTTGTCCCAATCAATGCCAGTGAAATACAAAGACCCTGGCTGCCCCACAATATCATGTACTATTGGGGACAAGAAAATCGATAGATGCCTGCTAGACTTAGGTGCTAGTGTTAACTTGCTTCCATATTCCGTCTATCGCCAATTAGGGCTAGGAGAACTGAAACCCACCAAGGTTACCCTTCAGCTTGCTGACCGTTCAATTAAGAAACCTGTGGGCGAAATCGAGGATGTGTTGATCAAAATTGAGAATTCATCTTTCCAGTTGATTTCATTATCTTAGAAACTCAACAGGTTAGCAATCCTGCAAACCAGATCCCTTTGATTCTAGAACGACCCTTCTTAGCAACCTCGAATGCTCTCATCAACTGTAGAAATGGGTCTATGAAACTTTCTTTCGGTAACATGACTGTCGAGCTAAACATCTTCAGAACTGAAAACTCTCCTAACTCTTATGTGGACCAGTTTTCTGAAATCCATGTTGTCCACGATAATGAATCTGAGCTCGACCATCTGAATAACGAAATTGAATCAGATTACGAAACTTTGTTTCAAGATACTCCCGAAAATGTCTCTGATTTGATTCTTGTCGAGCCTCTCACAAATGAGTCTATCCCTCAACCAATTTCTTCGGTTGAGTCGCCCCCAAAATTTGACCTCAAAGTGCTGCCCAGTCATCTTAAGTACGCTTACTTAGGAGACAATGAAACTTTTCCTGTCATTATCGCTTCTGACCTTACTTTAGAGCAGGAACAATTGCTCTTTCCCATCCTTAAGAATAATAAGGGAGCAATTGGTTGGTCCATGGCTGATATTAAGGGGATTAGTCCTTCGATAGTCCAACATCGAATCCACCTTATAAATGATGCCAAACCCACTCGTGATCCCCAACGTCGACTAAACCCCATCATGAAAGAAGCAGTTCGGGCTGAAATCCTTAAATGCCTTGACAATGGAATCATCTACCCGATTTCTGATAGTTAATGGGTTAGTCCGATTCATGTTGTACCTAAGAAATCAGGGATTACCGTGGTTCAAAATGAAGCTAACGAGCTTATCCCAACCCACACCCAGACTGGTTGGCGTGTTTGCATTGACTATAGGAAACTTAACACTGTAACACGAAAGGATCATTTCCCTCTGCCATTTATCGATCAAATGTTAGAACGACTAGCCGGTCACGAGTACTATTGTTTCCTTGACGGGTACTCGGGATATAATCAAATCCCTATCGCTCCTGAGGACCAAGAGAAAACCACTTTCACGTGTCCATTGGGTACATTTGCGTACCGACGTATGCCTTTTGGTCTTTGTAATGCACCTGCAACCTTTCAGAGGTGCATGATTAGCATTTTTTCTGATATGATCGAGCGATTTTTGGAAGTGTTCATGGATGATTTTTCCATCTTCGGGGATTCCTACACTGAGTGTTTACATCACCTGGATCTTGTTCTCAACCATTGCAAAGATAAACACTTAACTCTTAATGGGGAAAAGTGTCACTTCATGGTTAAACATGGCATTGTTTTGGGACATGTCATCTCTAACAAAGGAATTGAAGTAGACAAAGCCAAAATCGAAGTTATCTCGAATCTTCCCATTCCCAAATCCGTTAAGGACATCCGATCCTTTTTAGGTCATGCTGGTTTTTACCGTCGCTTTATAAAAGATTTTGGCAAAATCACTCGACCTTTGACCAATCTTCTTGGTAAGGATGTTCCTTTTGACGTCAATTCTGATTGCATTTCATCTTTTGAGCGTCTTAAAAATGAACTTGTCTCTGCCCCGATCATCTGCTCTCCCAACTGGAAGCTGCCTTTTGAAATCATGTGTTATGCCTCGAATTTCGCTGTTGGAGCTGTCTTAGGACAACGTATCGATAAGATTCTTCACGTCATTTACTACGCGAGTAAAACTCTGAACGACGCTCAAATCAATTATACTACCACTGAAAAGGAACTCTTGGCAGTCGTTTTCGCTTTAGAAAAATTCAGGCCTTATCTAGTTGGCTCACACATCACTGTTTATACTGATCATTCCGCACTGAGGTATCTTTTCTCTAAAAAGGATGTTAAGGCTCGTCTCATTCGTTGGATCCTTCTACTTCAAGAATTTGACCTTACCATTAAGGATAAAAAAGGATCTGACAACGTTATTGCGAACCACCTGTCTCGTCTTCCAAATGCCCCGTTTTCTTCTCTTCCGATCAACGAGAATTTCCCCGATGAACAGCTGTTTTCTCTATCCACTGATCCTTGGTTTGCTGACATTGTCAACTACTTAGTCACCAAGCAGATCCCTTCTTTTTGGTCTAAGCAGGATAAACACAAATTCTTTTCCCAAGTGAAACATTTTTATTGGGACGACCCCTATCTTTTCAAGTATTGTCCCGACCAAATCATTCGAAGATGTGTTCCTGACACTGAAATTCACAGTGTCCTCTCTTTCTGACATGACCAAGCATGCGGTGGTCACTTCGGTCCCAAAAAGACAGCCGAAAAGGTTCTCCAATCGGGTTTCTACTGGCCTACCCTTTTCAAAGACGCGTGCGAATTTTGCAAAACTTGTGATCGATGTCAATTCTTAGGGAAAATTTCTAAATGGAATATGATGCCCCTAAACCCCATTCTAGAGGTTGAAATTTTTGATGTGTGGGGTATAGACTTCATGGGACCCTTCCCTAATTCTTTTGGGAACCTTTACATTCTCTTAGCTGTTGATTATGTTTCCAAATGGGTCGAAGCTGTACCATGCAAAACAAACAATAACAAGGTTGTTGTGCGCTTCTTGAAAGAAAGCATCTTTTCTAGGTTTGGCACACCTCGCACAATAATCAGTGATAATGGTACACACTTCTGTAATCGTTCTTTTGAAGCTCTCATGAGAAAGTATTCGATAACCCACAAGTTATCTACTCCTTACCATCCTTAAACTTGTGGGCAAGTTGAAGTATCGAATAGGCAGATTAAACAAATTCTTGAGAAAACTGTGAATCGAAATCGTAAAGATTGGTCCCAAAAGTTAACCGATGCTCTTTAAGCTTACCGCACCACTTTCAAAACCTTGGGTATGTCCCCTTATCGGTTGATTTTTGGTAAGCCATGTCAGTTGCCAGTTGAACTAGAACATAGGGCGTTATGGGCAATAAAAACTTTGAATCTTGATTTAGAGCAAGCAGGAGAACATAGGAAGCTTCAACTTAATGAACTTGATGAAATTCGAAATGATGCCTATGAAAATGAACGAATTTACAAGGACAAAACAAAAGTTTTTCATGATAAATCAATTTTACGTAAAACTTTCATGCCAGGTCAAAAAGTTCTGTTGTATGACTCAAAACTGCACTTATTTCCGGGTAAGTTAAATTCTAGATGGACAGGACCTTACACTGTACGGACTGTTTTTCCATATGGTGCGGTAGAAATTGAGAATACAACCGATGGATCATCCTTTAAGGTCAATGGTCAACGCCTTAAACCTTATTTGGAACCAATACCCAACCAAGAGGAAGAGCTCATGGTCCTCCATGAGCCACATTACATTCGGTAAGATGCACTAACCCTCTTTTGTACATATGTAAATAGTCTCTTATTTTATTTTTCCTTTCACTAAGGTATGTCTGATTAACGACTGTGAGGACACAGTCACACTCAAGTGTGGGGGGAATTTACATTACATCAGCAATCAAATTTTATGAAGTAGGTCATTCATTGAACAAGGATTAACTTAAAATTCATAAATAACACCTTAGTTCTTGTTTGATAAGTTGAATTGTTGGGTGATGAGAATGAACATTGTTTATTCATTGAATCGTAATGTGTCTTTTTAAGATGCTAGCTTGAGACTGTGCAGACGTTAGTCGTGTTTTGGAGTAAGCGTGTCAACCCTTGTTATACATGTTAGAATGTGCAAGTAAAAATGATCAAAAAAAAAAAAGAAGAAGAAAAACAAATAAACAATGAGTTTGCACTTACATTGGATTTTCTGAGTTCGTTTTCATGCATAATATTTTCTTTTCACTCAAATTTTCAAAATCGTAAGTTCTAAAATCCACTTGGCCCAGTTAAGGAGAAATGACTCATTGTAGCGTTCTTCTTCGATACCCCACATTCTTCAAACCCAAGTTTTAGTCGATTTACATCCATGTTTCGACAAGTTTATCTTATATTGGTATACTCAAGAACCTTTGTTTAAAGGTCAAAAACATCACTTTTTATACCAATATTACACCACCCACTCCGTACTTGTTTTAAGGTAGGATAACCATATACCACATCTTATTTTATATGGGTTATCTATCTTACGAAACTTTGCTTATCATTCCTTTCAGCTTTTTGTATAACATCAATCCAGACTTGTGTGTTGAATTAAGGTTATAGAAGTAGAGTAACTAGGGCACAAAACTTTCCTTTCATGAAGTGTTGGTAGTAGAGGAGGAATCAAATGAAATCATGTACGTCATCATTCCATCTCCATTCATCATTCATCATGCAAAAGAAAAAAAAAGAAAAAAAAAAAATAGAAAAAAAATGAAATAAAGAGAGAGTCTCTCTGAATAAAATAGTCTTCATCATTCCTGACTATGAAGCATCCATTTCCATTCCATCCGCATCCATCATACCGTACTTAGAAGCAAGGATTGTAGTTGAGGAGATGAAAGGAAACAAAATGTCCATATGTGCCTTAGTATTACTTTATCTTTTGTATCTTGAAATTCAACTAATACACTTGCCCTCTTATCTAGAATATTTTTAGAACTTACAAAAATTTTCCTTCATCTATGCATAACTCATATCCAATACATTACAGTTACATTAGTGCAAAATTATTCAAAAAAAAAAGGAAGAAGAGAAGAATAAAGAAATGATTGGGTGCACATTGTCGATGTGTAGAACTTTGGTTGACACCACACTCTTAACCTTCAAGACAATTACAGTGTTATCAAGGAATTATGATTCAACTTGAAATTTTTTATTCATTTTTGCACTAATTATGGGATGGACAATTTGGGGCTAAACCGTTATTATTGAAGTTAGGTGAAATCCTTGGAATGTGAAAGACCTTAAATATATTGTTTGATTAATCCGCGTACATAAGACGCTTTGGATTTTGTGGGTAGTATCCGCTGAAAACCCTCACGAGACAACACTCGTCCTATTGGGGACACCCAGAGGTTTAACGGCTTGTTGCATACGCTAAATGCAATCGTGTTTCCTACGAAAGTGTGATATATCTTAGTTTAGTTTATTCGAGGAAGAATAAAAAGATAAGTGTGGGGGTATTTGATATACACGTAAATGTGTATATTTTATCCGCATATTTATCTTATTTTATCTTTTAAATAATTGATATTGTGTATTTATAGCTGTGTTTTCAGATTGTTGACAAGAATCATGGTTTAGAGCATTTGATGAATAAAGCATGAAGAATTTGCTGAAAAAGAGTGAAGTTAAAATTACTTAAGCTTGAAGAGTTTAAAGCTTGAAGAACGGTTGCAAATAGAGTTTAGTTGGGTAGATTTGGCTCACTAAAGACTCATATTGTGTTCACATTGGCTCAATTACAGACCATTTCACTCATGTAGCGTTCACATTAGCTCCTTTGCAAGGCTTCTCATTCATGCACTGCACGCGTTCACACTGGCTCACTTACAAGGCCTCTTACTCTACAACCCCGTTCACACTAGCTTATGTGTTATTTGGGCTAATTCTTTAGTCCCACATTGTGGAATTTGCCAAGTAGCCTTTGTCATATCAGCTATAAATACACTTTATCTCATTCATTGTAAAACACACTTAGTTTTATTCTGTAATCTTTCTCTTGGAATAAAACTCTTCTTCCTCTGTTCTATTGAGTTTTAGTTTTATTTATGTTCATGTTATTTAATTTCTGTTTTTCTTCTTCTTTAGCTATGTCTAGCTAATCCCCTTTGATTAGGGGGTGATGACGCTAATAGATATGATTCAACATGAATCACATAGCCAATAGATAAGGACTTTGTATATGTAGATCTAGATCTGAATCAAGGGTTAGATCTGAACCTTCATATTCTGTGTCGTTTAAGAGCTATGCTCCTTCACAGGGTATATTCGTGTTCGATCTAACAATTATCAGATTTAGATCTAATTTTAGGTTTTTAGAAATTAATTTGTGAATCTGTCCTGATAGTCTATGGTTGTTTAAGAGCTCAGCTCCTGCATAGGCTATGCTTGTCGTTGTTTACTTATTTGTTTCTAAAAATCTATTTATCGTTGATTCGTGCTTGTGACAGAAACATGAATTAGATCTATATTTATTTGTTGGCTATTGATGAGTGTGAATCTAATCTATGTCATTATCCCCTAATTGCTTTCTCTTATTAGATAAATCTTTTTTTTATTTAATTGTTGTTATTTTCTGTGTTTTCAATCAATCAAAATTCTGGAATAACTTGATTGGATTTATTAATTAAAATATTTTTGGTCCCAGAGTTCGACACCCTCTACAACAATCCTTGTTGTTTAGGAAAACCGAACGGATTTTACAGTTGTTTACAATTGTATAATTTGTTCGCAAACAAAAAGCTTGATTCTTCTTGGTCAACTAAGTTAACGACGTCGCTATCTTGGAGAAGTCTTGGATAAACTTACGATAATATCCGGCTAGCCCCAAGAAACTTCTCACATCCGTTCATTCTTGGGCGTAAACCAATCTTGCACCGTAGCCACCTTCACAGGATCCACGACGATACCATTCTTTGAAACAACATGGCCCAAGAATCTCATTTCTCTCCTCCAGAAGTGAAACTTAGAAAATTTTGCTTTCAGTTGGAGTTTCCTCAACACCTCCATAACTTCCTCAAGTGTTCCTTTTGTTCTTCCTCTGTCCTCGAGTAAACCAAGATATCGTCGATGAACACAAGAACAAACTTATTTAATTGATCCCTGAAAACCCTATTCATAAGATCCAAAAAATATGCGGGTGCACTGGTCAACCCGAATGGCATGACCAACCACTCATAGAATCCAAACGGCGTCCGAAATGCCGTTTTAGATATACTCTCAGCTGCTACTCGAAGCTGATGAAATCCGGTCGCGAGATCCAACTAGAAGAACACTCTTGCTCCATCTAGTTGATCAAACAAATCATCTATCCGTGGAATATGATACTTATTCTTCCTAGTCACTTTGTTCAACTCGCGGTAGTCCACACGTAAGCGAAGGAACCATCGGCCTTAGTAGCAAATACAACTAGGGCTCCCCACTCGGAAACACTTCTTCGGAGAAATCCCTTCTTCAAAAGATCGCCTACTTGCACTTCGAGCTCTCGCTACTCCCTTGGCGCCATACGACGAATTGACATCACTATAGGTCTGACATCTTTCACTAAATCAATCTGAAACTTGATCTCTCAGTGTGGTGGAAGTTCGATAACTTCCTCAAAGATGTCCGGATACTCGCCAACAATAGGCACATATGATAACTCATCATGTGGGATGTCGAGGGAATTTAGAAAACTAGCCATCACCTCATCACTAAGTAGGCAACCCAATGCCGCCCTTCGCCCATCATCCGCTCTAATGGTCACCGAAGACCCCTCATAGTCTACCACCACCCCATACCTTTGGAGCCAACTGACTCCCAAAATAATGCCAAACCCAGTAAAGCCCAAAACAAAGCAATCACAAGCAAACATACATCCATGACTCGATAAGACCAAACTATGACAAATCATATAAAGGCTAGTCGAACCACCAATCAGATTCGTCACAATTAAAGGTTTATTGACTATCTCGGGTTTCAATTCCAACCTATCTACCAGGTCACTAGATACGCAGGAATGGGAAGCCCGGGTATCGAACACTACTCGAATAGGAACATCATAAATAGAAAGCATACCTTGAATAGTGACACCCTTTCCATTCTCTGCCGTAGTTGGGGCATTCGATGAAGAAGGAACAACGTTGATAGTATATGCTTTCACGATCTTCTTTTCCTGTGGACATTTATTCTTGAAATGTCCCACTTGGTCACAGTTGAAGCACTTCTTCTCCCTTGGCTTTGCTCGACAATCTCTGATATAGTGGCCCTTCTTGCCGCAGCCAAAGCACTCGATATCTTTCTTATTCTTCTTTTTCTGACCACCTTGGTTTGGTTCTGTTTTCTCTTATTCTGAGACTTCTTATTGCCTTCACCGCTTGTCTGCGGTTTTGGCTCCTCTGCAGATGTAATAGCAACCTCGGTCTTCGTCTTAGGGTAAAGACTTTCCGATCTCAATGCCTTCCCCGCAATAGATTCGAAACTCTCATCAATATGCTTTATAAGTCTTTCCCCTAAGCACTCATCTAGGTCAGTTATGAACTTCTCGTTCTTCTTCTCGATAGTATCAATAAGAGATAAAGCATATTTCGATAAGGTGTCGAATTCAGCAATATACTCTGAGGCTGCCCTACCATTCTGCTTAAGCTCCAAAAACTTCCTGAACAATTCTGATTTCTGAGCAGATGGAATAAACTTATCACTGAAGCGAGTTTTAAACTAATCCCAAGTAACTTGGTTAGCCACTTCAATAGCATTCCACCACTTCATTGCCCGTCCTTGAAGCTAACGTGATGCTAGTTTTCTCTTCATTGCATCATCGATCCCTAAATCCTCGAAGATGCGCTCACAACTATCAAGCCAATCTTGAACCTCCGTAGCCGATTCGTTCCATGGAACGACTTCCCACTAGGACTAGTATAATCTTTATTAAGCTTGGCGAAATCAGCTCTAGGCGCCAGCACTACTGCACCACCACCATTAGCAGCATTAGGAACTGCTCCCTGAGCATCCCTAAGCATCTCTCGCATGAAGGCAGTAAACATCGTCTTCATATCAGGGACATTCCCATTATTGGCCCCTAAACCCGCTCCCTCTTCAACTCTCGATGCGGGGTTCCTTATCGTACTCCTTGTATTTTGGCTCATCGTTCAACCTGTAAAGAGAAAACGATTAACCATCTCCTTAGTGGTGCCCGTGTAGTGCGACTTCATCCTTAGATATACTAATAGTATATATATATATAGTTTTTGAAAACCAAAATATCACAAAAACGCGCTCTCAAATATGTATACCATCTCTCCCTTATGTCTTCACCTAGGTTAAACTACGCAACCTAGGCTCTGATACCAAGTGTGACTGCTACCTCGTACCATCAGACATTTCCTCGAAATGCGCCGTACCAATGCCCGACTAGCACGGGACGATCATCAAAAAGGTTAAAACGATGAATCACCAAGAACCTGTAGTATATCTCACAGCGCATGGAATAAAACATAATAATAACATAACTTGATATAAAACATGTAAGACAGTACATAAGCTGAAAACTAAACCATATCCATCAGAGTGGCTGAATCCAGAATACAGCTTCATATCCAATTATTACAACTTTAAAATAATGTCTCTAAAAGGAAATAAAAGAGGTGCACTACTAATGCCCGAAGCAGTGACCAGCAACAACACAGGGAGAATATATATAAAGAACGTGGAAGCCTCCTGCTCGTCTCCGTACAGCTACTCGCGCATAACCACCTAACCTGCCTCTAGTCTGCTCGTTTAGGAGCACCCAGAGTAATAAGAAGAGACATAAAACTCTGGGTCAGATGAAAGTCTGGTATGAGCAATAGCAAATCTATATCACTAAATAGAGCAATAACATGTATAAATAATCATACTTGACTTGGACCTGCAACCAAAGAGTTAGCACAACAAGATGTACAATACTCTAAGGTAACACTAACATAGAGTGTAAAATCGAAGTATGCGTGTCATGGTGATAGCAAACATCAAACATCAAACATAGCCATCATCCTCACATCTCTCACTCAGTTTGTAAAGCATACGATATACGCCGCTTTGATCACCAAATCCATTGGGGTCATGACGGGTCCATACCGCACCGGACTCTGTATAACTATTGCTATGACCATGCCCTTCTAGTCTATAGTCAATAGCCCTAACTAGTCCACACTTCCCTGTCTCTGGTTCGTCTACACGCCCCCTCTCTCAATGGTTAACCAAGGTTATAAATATCGATAACCCCTTTGCACACACCCTGCAATAAAGCCCAACTCTAGAAGTTAAATCATTAGTTCCCATCTGGATCCTGAGTAGCAACTTACCGTTTGGATTTCCTTTACATCTCGGGTTTTGGTCATATTGGTGTTCGGTTCGGTTTGTAATCCTCTATCCGGTTCGGTTCGGGTCTCTTACCATCCGGTTCGGTTCGGGTCTCCTACTCCTATTTGGTTCGGCTCGGGTCTCCTCCTCCTATTCGGTTCGGTTCTGGTCTCCTCCTCCTATCCAGTTCGGGTCTCTTCCTCCTATCTGGTTCGGTTCGGGTCTCTTCCTCCTATCCAGTTCTGATCGGGTCTCCTCCTCCTATCTAGTTCGGTTCGGGTCTCCTCCTATCCGGTTCGGTTCGGGTCTCCTCCTCCTATCCGGTTCCGATCAGGTCTCCTCCTTTTATCCGGTTCGGATCGGGTCTCCTTCACCTAACCAGACCGAAACTCTGCAATTTTTCCAACAAGCTATTTTCGTCAAACGACGGCGTTTTCAACCATTCTAGCTTCCCTATGCAATCATAAAACATACCAAACAGCCGTAGTAACATGTAGAATCAACCAAAAACATCAAAACAACAATGTCACATGTTAATTTAGATCAAATGTACCCAAAAACATGATTTTCCCCTTAACCATGCCTAATTATAGGATTAGCAAACTTAATCCTAATTAACCCAAATTCATGCCAGCGACATAAAATATGATTTCAGAATTTTCACATATTTTTCCAGAAATTTTAGATGTATAATTTTCGCTAATTATCACTAATCACCCCTAATTAGCCATAATTAGTGTATAAATATGCAAATCACTCACCTTAGCCAAAAATAAATGTTAGATTTGAAACTTTTACTGATTTGGCTCGGATCCCAATGTGGTGCAGCAGCTCTGTATTGAATTTGTTGTAAATTTGGCATGATTTGTTGTAGATTTGATCAATTAGTGATTAGAGAGAGATTTGGAAGATGAAAGCCATGATTAGGGTTAGAGAAAGGTTTGTGGCAGCTAGAAGAAAGGAGATGATTCTCCTCCTATCAGCCCTCCCATAACCCTAATCCCAAAATGGGTTATGGGCCTAGCTGCTAATCACTTAATTAAGCCCAATTAGGCTGTTTTTCTATCTTCAAATCTTATTTCAGCCATATCCCTCCAACGGTAAGTCCATTTGATTAATGTGACCACTCAACGGAATGGGAAACCATCATTCAAATCCAATGGAAGTGGTATTAGGTCAAAACTCCTTACCTGTCAAAAGTTATAAGCGAAACATGATTCGCTAGGGGTAAAACGGTCATCTAAAGTTCAACAAAAATCGTGAATGTGGGAAATGACCCCAATAGTTGTTTCTCAAGGTTAGACGACTATATGACTTCGTATGAAAATAAAATAAATATTGTACGATCCTCTGATACGTAGAATGAGGATCGTTACAAGTGAATTTCTTGAGTTAATATATTATCATATAATTTTTTTGTTGATGCTCTGTTATTACTCTTTGAGTTTTTCCTTAAGTAATTGCGGGGATGTAATTTCTTTAAGGGAGAAGTCTGTAACAATCCGCATATTTTATGATAATATATTTAATTATAACATTGTTAATCGAGTATGAGTCCGAAAAGTCAACTTTTGCATACGGATGAATTTGGACTCGAGACCACTTTCATTGATTCAAAATGCCGTTTACAATAATAAAAACTATAAACATCGATACCTTTGAAGTTAAGTGAGATTTGGATTTTTCTTGGGTCTATTCGAACCCTTGGCTCGATTTCTGAACCCAATCACTTGGCCAAAATCTCCCTCAGCCCAACCTCTCTTCTTCACTTCTTCTCATTCACGAAATTCCTAAGCCCTAATCAAAAAGAAAAAGCATTAAAACACTAACCCTACATTTGCTATTATGGATTCAATTCTTAAGGAAATCAAGTGTAGAGACTTGGGTAATCTTCTCCTTTTCCGTCTTGATTTCTCTCCAATTTAGCATGTGTCTCAATCTCTTTATCTCATAGGAGTTTTATTTATGATTCTAACACTTAGAATCCTTACATGTTGATGATTGAAGATCCTAGAGACGGATTGAAGAGAAGTAACTCCAAAAGATTGTTCATTTATCCGCTAAGAGCCAAAGGTGAGTTCTTGTGAACTCATGTCTACTTCATCAAGCTTTTATGCTTGGCTAGCATGCCCTTGGCACATTTATGTTGTGTATCATTTGGTTGATCGGTTTATTGTGTGTTAACTCTCCTATTTTTGTGTGTTTGAATTCATTTATGTGAATTCAAAGTGTAAATCTTTGTAGGAAATTGGGTTTGTGACTATAAGTTGTTTTAGCGAGCCTTATAAGCTTCATTTTCGCATAGGAAATATTATAAGGCATCCCCATTAGTCTGGGCTTGCCTGGAGGAAATTGGGCATGCATAACCTAGGTAAACAATTGCCCAAGCTTCAGCTTGTATGACCAGATTCGTTAGGCGTCTATCTTGACCCTCGAAAAAAATAGTCAGGCTTCAGGTTAGACGTCTGAGCTGAGTCTTCAGACGTCTGACCTGAGTTTTCTGCTGTTAACCAGTGAAAACCATGTTCGATAGTTTAGGTCCATTTAGGCTCTTTGCTGGTCGATTTTCACCCCATTTGGTCTTCTTCTGTGATTTTTCAGTTTCTCCGATTCGCTAATTTCAGCAGCTCGATTTTATATACTTTCGATTCATTCGTGGTAAACAAATTTATAGATATTCCAAGGACTTGATTTATGTTATTAAAACATGAATTTTGAGATCGATTGTTATTACGATCGATATTTTACGAGATTTGCCACTTCAAACTATTAAGGGTTTTTTTTTTTTTGAAAATGGGTAAACCGCCTCATTAAAAACCTGAACTAGTACTCAGCGTGAGAACTAGACAAGAAAAAAGAGTACTGTGTTTTATTGACAACGAATCAATAAAAGGTACAAATATGTACAGCCAGCCTTCATCACAACAAAACACGACTGCCTACCCTTAAGAAAAAACAAAAGAGACCCATACAAACAAATAAACGAATCGGCACGTGTCTCTCTTTACAGAGACCAATATTTTATTTAATAAAGCCGATAGTAAAACTAGGTCTTTCCTAAATTAAGCTGCTCCTTCATCCCAATTGTGATGAAGTTGATATTCTTCCTCTAAGATGCTCTCCTTCATCCCGCATCCAGGAGGTTCACTCCCCAATGATCCGCAATAACCAGATCAGTAAATCTTCGAGATCGCCTCCACTTTAATTTCTGTAGAAACTACTTAATTTCCATCTCCATGTAATTCCAATGTCTAAACTTATCCCATCTTTGATTGCTGTGTAATCTGAGGTTTCTTCCCTTCCATGAATGATAGATAGTACTTACCAATCAGTCGAAGGCAACATCTTGGCTGAAGGAAGCTGCGTTGAACGTTGATTTTATCATCTCCAGTTCTTCTTCGAGACTCAAAGGCATATTATTGGATGGAGGAAGTCCCAGTTTGATTCTGCACCATACCCAAAGGTAAGCAGTATAGGAGCAATTAAAAAATAAATGATTTCTTGTCTCATTAACTTCATTGCACAAAACACATACTGGGTCAATGTTATAACCCCATGCTGTCATTCTATCTTTCATGCTCAGATGGTTTTGGACAACTTTATAGGCGCATAAAGACATCTTAGGACAGTTAATATAATGCCTCACTATCTTACACCATAAAAGGTTTTTATATTATTAGTAAATACTAAAACTTTTATTAAAATGATTTCTAATGCTATTTTTCGTACAAAGTCATTTTATAAACCACCTTCCAATCTACTAGTATATATTTATATAAACCTTTTCCTCGCTCGTATGAGAAATCCAATTAAACGCCTTAGTAAAAATAAGGACTATGAACCATTATGTTTACTTCGGCGGTTAATTTTTGGACTCGTTCGATTGAAAACTGTAGCGATTATTATTTCGTATTTTTAGTGGAATATACAACTTGTTTGTAAATATTTGAGTAGAGCAAGTGGTTATAGGAGATGTAGCTTGACTCTTCTATTTGCTAGCTTGGCGTAGTTTACACTATACTTGATCAATTGTGATCATTTTGACCTCTGAGTCACTCTAATGATCTTCAGATCATTTTAGGAACTTCAGTTGTGAAGGATTTTCGGATGATTTTAGGATCTTCGGATCATTTTAGGAACTTCGACTCATTTCAGTATATCGATGATCTTCGGATAATCCCGAGGAACTTCGGTTCATTTAATTATATCAATGATCTTCGAATCATTTTGTATTGACTTAATATGCGATATCATATCTTAGGAGTATCTTTATGAGTTAGGATGAGATATCCATACATAACACTAAGATTTCTTTGACATATTATATGAACATTTCAAGCCTTCACATTCTACATGCGAACATTGTTGTTATTATCTATATGTCGTTTTCTGTTTATATCTCTATTTCTATCTCTATTTATTATGATGAGTACAACCAGACTGATCCACTTATTGTTTATTTTCTATTAAATAATACTTGGGTCAGACCGAGGTAATTGCAGGTACTCCTCGACTATGGCATGGAAAGCTTCTCCTTTTGGCTAACTGAATTTGTTTAATAGTTTTAGCTTTCATGTATTTGAGATAGAGACTCACACGTGCATATATTCTTTTGTGTTGTGCATGTATCTATTATTTTATGATATAGTGGATTTTGCACGACACTTATATTATGTCCACTCCTTATGTACTGTATTCATATCTATTTCGTCCTTGGTGATGTGAATATCTGTGTCTTACTTTGATTATATTGTTATATATTTTATATTGATTCCGGATTATATATAGCCATTGTGTAGTGGATTTGAACTTGAATTAGATGTATCGGATTTCGTCATAAGATTTAAAAAGCAAGACCACATTATTCGACATGTTTAAAACTTGCTCAAAGCTATTATACAGATGGTCATTCCTCGACAGCCTTACTCTTCGGGTTAGTTGACATCATTACTTGTAATGACCTTGGCTAATGCAAGTATAGAGGTGGGGAATTACAACTGCTATTGGTTCCTTTCAGATGAAGACGAGCCTTCAGTTGCTTGGCGATTTGGTAGAGAAGGGGTTCTCTGCCACCTGAATTCTTCCCATTATCTCGCCATTTGATCCATTTCTTGTCTCATTATGACGTTCTCACGTGATTCACCGTTCAACGTCGTTGTGGTCTCCTTAAGATGGTCCATCAGCAACATGAGATCAGCTTGAGTGGCAAAGGCCGAAGTTGAAGCTCAGTCTTCTGGCGCAATGGAGGTGGTAGGTGCGCCCTAGGTTTGGTTCGAATTCGACCCGAATCGATTCGAGTTCGAACTGAGACCTTGAACAGTTTGCACGGGTTGATTAACTAATTGTTGGGCGTAGCTGGTTAAAGGCCTGGAGTTAGCCCTAACTTCATCAGCTCTTGTTGACACCATAGTTGCCGAGATTGATGGAAACGCAAGAAATGTAGACGAATTAGGATTTTCTCTTTGAACTTGATGATTTAGAAAGTAGATGTAAAAATCCTTAATTACCGAGAAATCTTCAAGTTCCAAATGAAAGCAACAAAGTGTTGACGCAAAAAGTGGCACAAACTCTCAAATGGAAAATGTGTAGAGAATAAAATGAAGAAAAGTAAACTAAAACGAGTAAAATGCAACATATACACGAATTTGTAGTGGTTCGGCGTTAACGAGTCTACGTCCACTTTATAATTTCTTATATGACTTGAGAAATTCGAGTACAATGATGGAGTAAATGAAAAACCCGAGTACAATGCAATTATAATATGCAAAATGACAGAATAATGTCCAAAAGTTCCTTTTTTGAAGTTTTAAAGGGCTATTTATAGATGTTCCAGGTTTCGGCTCGAACAGGCCACATGACAGCCAATCCGAGCATGTAGGGAGGTAGTAGGACAAGTCTTATGCCCATATATCTACTCGGCCTGGTTCGAAATTGTACAGATGGTTTTTGATCGGAAATTCCAGGGAGTGGTGGAAGCATTCTTTTCGAAGTTAGACCAGTTCTTTAGGAGAGATATCTGATGTAGCTGGGATCGGTTTGTAAAGCTTGAACTAGAGGTGTTCTGACCCGAGGTCTGCATCACCACATCTTGGTCGAACCGGAGGCACTCCGACCAGAGGTCTGCATCTCCATAGCTTGGTCGAACCGGAAGTACTTCGCTCGAGGCTTGATCACTTTTTTTGGTATTCTTGCTCCTTAGATCATATCGGGGTGTAGGTCTTAATCGAACCGAAGCGTGTCTTGCATATGCTTGTTCAAACCGAGACTTCTTTGATCAGGGACTTCAGCGAACCTAGGTCATTGCCGCTTGGTGATGGTTTGGAGAATAATGATGATCATTCTGATGTGTCCGAAGTCTTGACGCCCTTACCAAAAGGCAGGTCAATGCTTAAACCACAATTTTATCAGGTCTTGGGGGAGGGTCGAGTCTGAATTTCATCGGGTCTCGGGGTGGGTCGGATCTATCCTGACCCGTAGGGACTTCGGGAATAGGGAAAATTTCAAACCCACACCAGGTCTAAGGGACGGGTTTGGGCGGGGTTCAAAACACCCGGAGCGGGTCTGGAGCACAAGAAACCTGCCCCAATCTGCCACGTTTCCATTTATATGCACAATCAAGTTATATATCACTCTTATTTATATATGCATATATACACACACTTTCTTGTAATATGTATTTTTTTCATTATTTTTTCTTAAAATATGTCTTTGATGAGTATAGAAGCGATCTCTCATAGTAAAATCTACTCACTTAACTATTAAACTAAGCACCGTTTTTTTTTTTTTTGGAATTAGAACGCTGAAAGCTATTGACTTTATGTGCATATTTTTTAAACTTACGAAGTCATTACATTTTAAACTATAATTTCAAATATACAAAAATTATGGACCAAACTGATCGTCATGGAAAGATATTCTCAATGATTATAATACAACATTCAGTTTGTTATCTAGTAAAAATTAATTCTTAACTACTTTAGTTTTGGATACGTAATATTTACCGATTGATACAAATTCACGTTTGAACATAACGATAAATGGATTATCATTAACTACAGTTCACGTGCGTAAGATCGTATTAGTGTGTGTACAAATGATTTTTCTTAATCAATTGGTTGATGTGCTTATGATATACTTGTTGAAACCGATAGTTTACTTGATGTATTGATAAATATTGGTTGACTTATGAAAGAATCAAGAAAAGATTTGTATATGATTGTAGAGTTTCTTTTTATAAAAGAATGGAAATTTAATTATGTAATAATAAGATAAATTTAGTAGAACGAATGTAAAGTGATAAAACGGTAAGACTTCGAGCATAAAATATATGACATTGGATGTTGTGCGAGAAGATTGCGCAAATGCGGAAGCATAATAAACAAGATCTAGATTTGCCAATTAAACATCAATCTAACATGATAGCAATTATTCTATTACATCAAACAAATAGCAAATAACTATAACAAAGAAACAAAGAGATACACAATATTTATACTGGTTCCACTACCATCGAGATAGTGTACGTCCAGTCCAAAAGAGAGAGATTTTATTCCACATGAGAGAATTACAAGATATTACAAAAATAAGAGTTTACATATCTTAGCAATAAGAGACACCATTGGGGATCACTAGCTCCATGCCAGGATGAGTTTACACTAAAATCTACCCCTCAATATATAGCTAGTGCAAATGTATGTGAGTCATCAATTAAATTACCAACATATGGTAATAATATAATAGAGACAAATTACCATAGCAACAAATGTGCAAAGATAGAAAGTAAATCAATCCGTTTCTTTAGTATAGATGGAAGAAATTAATGCCGCATTTATTTCTTTCCATCTCATGCAAATGCAGTCAATTAATTCATGTATTTCCATATTAAACAAATATTTACTTTCCATCTATTTGTGATTTTGTATCACCTAAATTTAACACTCCACCTTGATGCAAAATCACATATCTTCAATACCCCATCTTGAACAAAATTCTCTTCACACATAAAACTCTTCAACTGAACTCCACGTTAAATCAAAATCTCACAATGAGATAGAAATCAAAAATGAATATTTGCCTAATGGGTTCCAGCAAAGCTACCCCCCATCACACCATGTTAACAAGCTCAGACTACGTCCCCGCCCGCCAACAAATTATTGCAAATATCCAAAATCGAAAAAAAGGCAGATCCTAAAATAATCTCAATACCACAAAGGCAAAAAATAATTCTCTCAATCACCAATTCAAAAACATAGCTAAAATCCAAATCTCTGTATGCAAGATAATTCTCTCTCCTTCCACGTACCTGCATGTAGCACCTCCTTTAAGACGGCATCACAAAATCGACGATGTATCATAGTGGCACCAAATCCGCTAAAATCAGCTCTATGAACTGAACTCTCCAAGACGACATCACAAATCGATAACTTTGAGTGGCGTCAAAATCCGTCATCAAAATCAGCTACATCAGATACAGTTTCTAAACCCAATGGTCTTTTCAACACACTAAACTCTTTATCACCTAACTCTTGTACAATGCGAGCCACACCTAACAGATCTCCATCTTAACGAGATTTCTCAACTGAATGTGAAGTTATATAGAGTCCTCAAACACTTGGAAATGTCGTTAACACCTCCAACGGTTCGTCTTTGGTCGCTACCACCTCAAAGCAGTTTCTCCAAGCTGTTATCTACGAAGTCACTTTTCTACGGTTGGGCAGGCTGCGTTCTAACATATAACTCCACCTTAATGAGAATCCGAAGCTCAAGCTACATCAAAGTTCCTAGCCTGAAGCACTTTTCCCTCTCAACATAATCTTCTCCACCAAAGTCTCATTTTCTCCAAAATAGTAATAACATAATCACTACTAAATCTACCAACCTTTGTAGAAATAATTGATGCACAATTTAAAACAAATCGCCATGCTCCGATACCAATCTGTTGTGCGGGAAGATTGCGCGAATGCGGAAACACAATAAACAAGATCTAGATTTGATAATTGAACATCAATCAAATATGATAGCAATTATTCTATTATATCAAACAAATAGCAAATAACTATAACACAGAAACAAAGAGACACATAATATTTATACTGGTTCCACTATCATCGAGATAGTGTACGTCCAGTTCAAAAGAGAGAGATTTTATCCATATGAGAGAATTACAACAGATTACAAAAATAAGAGTTTACATATCTTAATAAGAAGAGACACCATTAGGGATCACTGGCTTCATGCCAGGATGAGTTTACACTAAAGTCTACCTCTCAATATATAACCAGTGCAAATGTATGTGAGTCATCAATTAAATTACCAACATATGGTAATAATATAATAGAGGCAAATTACCATAACAACAAATGTGCAAAGATAGAAAGTAAATCAATCCGTTTCTTTAGCATAGATGGAAGAAATTAATGCCGCATTTATTTCTTTCCATCTCATGCAAATGCAATCAATTAATTCATGCATTTCCATATTAAACAAATATTTACTTTCTATCTATTTGTGATTTATAATCACCTAAATTTAACATTGGAGAGATAAAAGAATAAAACATAAATCATTAAAAGAAACAGAGATTCTTCCGGGTTTTTTTTTTTTTTTTTTTTTTTTGAAATTGCTTAAGTTGCCAATATGACGGTAAGGGTAGACCTCAAATTTCTAATTTTTATGAGACAGGCTCTTCTGCTTTGTGATTATTTAATAGATATAACAAATCAGATTTGCAGCATAAAAATTCAGATTTTGCTAATAAAATAGATAGAAATTAGCGCAAATCCGAAATTAGCCAGCAAAATTTAACAATTTTTTGCAATTATGCCATCTTGTTGACAGAAAAGAAAACGACTCGTGGAGCGGCCGCACATCAGTAACAAAACCATCCAAAACAGAAAAGGTTTTCTTTCCCATTCCCCATCGTCTGTCTCGATTTTCATTCTGCAATTTTGCTTTCTGCTATCTGCTGTCGATTCGTATTGCTAAGTGCTAACCATTGTACGATTCTCAGATTCCATTACACCGAAATGTAAGCTACTGATTTACTATGGTTTATTATATTGTTCTCTTTTTAAAACCCGATCTACAAATCTTGTTAGGTCTTTTATTGTCTGTTTGTAGAATTATCTCTGTTGTTAATATTTTTTTTTTTTTCCTTTTGCTGAAATTCACTCGATTAGATGTTTAGGGTTTCCTTGACTTTTTTCTGAGCAAATAAGAAAGTGTTTTTTCTCCTTCTAATTGATTGGATGACGTTTCATTTTTTTTTTGTAAGACAGCCAAATGTTTTGCTTTTATGGACTTGATTGCTACTTCGAAATTCGTAACTATAATGTAACTTTCGCTCTTGTTTCCAATTAACTTATTGGAGAAGAACAATAATGGTGTATCGAGAAAAAAGACAATAAATTAAGAAGAAGGAATCATATAATTTTGACTTGTATTAAATATGAACTAATTGATTAATCATGAAAGTATTTTTATCTTTGCTTTTATTATAGAATTAAACTTTTATTATTTTAGAGTGTTACTTGAATGCTTTGATTATGATGATTCTTCTGTGCCATATTTAACTAGTATATATGAATCAGAAAACCATTAGCTAGATATAATATCTTCATCACCTGATATGATTTTGGCCAAACGACTAAATTTACTATTCCTTCATTTTAGTTTGTCATTTTATGCAATACCCCGCTACCATTAAATTTAGTTTTTATATTTCTTTGTGTACCTGAGAATAGATGGCTTGAATTAAATGAGCAGTTTCTTAATTTTTACCCTGGCAACATCCTTCGGCTCATAACACATCAATAGTCCTGTTGCTATCTGTGTAAATTTAAATAATTAGTTTGCTCTTAATTTCCGTAATAATTACAATGTTATTCTCCTACCTCATTTTTTTTATTGTCTTGATTCTCTATGACTAGATATTTTTATGTATTTTTAATCTCAAAGGACAACCATGGTTGAAGATGGAGATAGGACTTGTCCTATTTGTGCAGAAGAGATGGATTTGACTGACCTGCAATTGAAGCCATGCAAATGTGGATATGATGTATGATCCCATTCATCTAATATATCTACACTTTAATATATTTTTGTATAAATATATGCTCGTACTCTTTCTTTCCTTGGTTTTGTTATAATACTTCATTGTTATCCAACTACATTTATGACGGCAACAAAAATTACATTGTGATACATGATACAAGTGAAAATGTATATGTGTGTACGCACACACACACACACACACACACACACACACACACACACACACTCTCTCTCTCTCTCTCTCTCTCTCTCTCTCTCTATTCTAACTATACAAACCCAAATTCACAATATCATAGCAAATCACATAACGATTACCCAATCACAGTTTCAGAAAGCAATAAAATAAAGGAGACACGCAAAGTTTTTATAGTGGTTCGACAATTGGGTCTACATCGACTTAGTGTAATCAAATTTTATTTATAGTGTACATTACAATACAGTTGATTATTTGAAAGAAAAGTAGAGAAAGAAGTGAATTATCCTCCTTAGCAATGTCCTTGCGTGAGTAAGTATAGGGAAAACCGGAAAAGGAGCTCGATCCCTCTAAAAGTCCAGAGTGAGCTATTTATATATGCTTCAGAGCCCGGTTTGACTAAGCCACGTGGCGTTCGTCCCGGTAGTATCGGAATGGTGGAGCACGTCTTCATGCTGTAGGAAATATCCCAACTCGGCTCGACCAGGACAGATGACAACCGATCCGGAGTTGTAAGGTAGTGGGTAGGTCACGGCCAAGCAGAAGAAAACGTCTTCATAAAATATCCTAGCTAGGTTCGGCATACCCCGGTTCGACATGATCGAACCGGGCATCACATAGCTGTATGAGGGTGATGTGGCTTCATCGAGCCAAGGAATATCGATCTAAAGTGAGGGTCGAGCTGAGCCTTGCTGATCCGAAACAAGAACTAAAGTAGGAAGGCCGAACCGGCTTCTTCGATCCGAAATCCAACTTCCATGGTAATTTGATGCTTCAACCGAGAATGTCCGGATTCTCTTGAGTCTATGTCCAAATCCTGAACACTTCGATAGCCGGAAATCCATGATGTGGCTGCCTTTCCAAAAGGTTGGTCAATAAACATAAATTAGAATACGCACACCATGGTTTTACACTGGTTCAGATCTTCCATCCTGCATGCAGTCCCATCTTCAAAATTTCACTAAATAACACTCTCTTAGCTTGGAGGAGTATGTTTTACATCAACCTGTTTGAATTCTCAATGCGGGGCTTTTATTCCTTTCTAAGATATATTCTTTTGACAGTAATGTGTTCTTGATAACACTGATTTTGTCGCTATAATAAATACACCCTTCCTATAATCTCTTTAAATTGTGGTAGCAAGCGAAGGTGCGTAGATCATGGAAATAATTTAATCACCAAAAGTTAACTTGCTTTGAGTGATCACTCTAAAATGTTTTGTGGTTTTTTTTTAAAAAACAATAGAGAGCAAGTAATTGATAAAGAAAGTGAATTAATTACAATCTTTTGAAATCAAATACTTTATATATATGTTAAAAATTTATGATAAATAGTTGCTTCTTTTTTAAGAAATATCTTTTCTGAAAGGAGATATGAGTTATGGAAAATCATTTTCCAATTGTCAAAATTTGGAGATGGAAAACTGTAAAAATTTGCTCAGCAAGTAATCGGTTGAAAATATATCCGGTTGGCCGATTCTTTTTCCAGTAATTTCCCCTACAACCTACTTGTTCGTTTTCAAGCCATTTCAGCCGACCGAATTTTCAGTCAGTCACCAAATTCTCAGTCGGTCTACTGAATTTCCCGTCAATCATCTTGTTAGAGCATTACAGTATAAATACTTCTAAAGACTTACAGATATAATTTATTCAATGTAGTCGTCGTCTTTAGTCCTTTTTAAATTGTGTACCTGCAATAAGTGTTAGAAACCATAGTTGTCATTATGAAAACCGTCAAATGCATGGTTCTAACCAGTACATTCACATTAACTCCCAGTTTACATCCAATGCAAATAAAGTATGAATAATGGCACTTAAACGTTAACATTTATTGAACTGTTTCTCAACATATGATCACTATCTTAATTTGTAATTGTTTTTATCAAACAAGTTACGTATATCGAGGCTCTCTCTCTCTCTCTCTCTGTTTTTTATTTGGAACCTTTCTTGAATATATTGATATGGAGGTGTATGAGAATTTGTCACAACCAAGGCTACCCTGAAAAACATTTAGAAATCAGCTTTCTCATTGACTGGGCAGTAGATATTTTATGTTCTTATATATATATATATATATATATATATATATATATATATATATATATGTGTGTGCAATATTGCACTGTGTATGCACATTAAATAATGTTTATAATGCTAATGCCGTAAATATATGCTTACTGTTTACGTACCCTTTTTTTTGTACACCCCTGACAATGATCACAACCTCACTGTGACTTAGATATGTGTTTGGTGCTGGCATCAAATATTAGGAAGGGCTGAGAAAGATGGTTCTGAAGGGCGATGCCCAGCTTGTCGCACTATATATGATAAAGAAAAGATCATCGCAACTGATAATAGCAAAAGGTTTTAGGCATCTTTTCCCAAATGAGTAGCAGAGTTTTTTTTTTTTTTCCGGTTATCATTGGTATTTTCTTCAAAATGGTTATGATATAACTAGTAGGATATTGCCGGAAGAAAAAAGACAGAAGTCACAGAGGACAAGGAACAAAACATATTCAACAGTAGAAGATAGAAAGCAACTGACCAATGTAAGGGTGGTACAGAAAAACCTTGTGTACGTAATGGGAATGCCATCAAATTTAGCTGATGAAAAAGTACGTAGTTGAGTACTTTTTTATGAAGTTTTTCTTTTAATAATCTGTTCTCTTTTGGTTAATATTGTTTTCAATCTCTGTGTTATATAGATTCTTGAAGGCAAAGAATACTTTGGACAGTATGGAAAGGTTTTAAAGGTTTCAATTTCTCGTCAGCCTGGCACAACTCCTCAACATGCTTCTATGAATGATACATTTAATGTGTAAGTTTGCTTTTTTGTTTGAAACTAAACATTTAAATTTATTATAGTTGGGAGCCAATATACTTTTGATATGAATTGAAAAGGTTCCACAAACCTGAAATTCAAAAATGATTGTTATAATTTGTCTAGGAATGATCCGATGATATTGAATGAAGCTTACCGGGTAGCACATAAAGCTTAGTCTTAACTTTTTCTTTCTTCTTTGTTGTTTATATAATGATAATGTTCGGTTTGGAGTTGCATGCATATTACATGTAGAATGATGTTTTGTAAATTTGGTTTATGCAATAAGCTACTGTCTTTCTCCAGCTAAGTGTGATAATCACATTATCCTTTTTGCAATCAATTTTCATACACAATTTCAATGATATTTGGCAAAATTCATGACTAGCTGTAGAAAATTTGCCTAGACAAATTTTCTAATAATGGCAGTAAGAAAATTGACACGGGGGTGTAAAATTTCCGAAATTGGAGGAACCTTCGTTTGGACAATTTAAGGTATGTCTTGACGCCTGATTTGATTTGGTGCCAACAATAACATAATTTAATCTTACGATACAACATAAAATGATGCATGACCCAAAAAAGTTTTTTTTTTTTTTTGGTTAGCGAATTATTTTTCCACAATTTTGATTTCATGATCTTGAAATCTAGCATCTTTCACGCGATTGAGTTTCATCTATGACATGTTATATTTCCACATGTTCATGTAAATGTCTAGACGGCGTTTTTTTTTTTTTTTTTTGGTGTTCTTGCAAGTTTTATATTGGTATTCAAGTCGTGGAAATTTGTGGTCTACGTATCTAGTTTTCCAAACATTATTCTTTTTCTGAGTGATTTACGTTCTTGATTCTATGCTTATAACATTATATATGATGACATTTTCCGAAATGATGTAGAATTATTTGCTGGATATCCTTCAGTAGAGTTTACATAATTTTTGTTCAAATAAATAAGCAGTAATTCAAAACATGGATTGAAAACTATTTTTATTCATTTAAGAAAATTCGAGCAACTATCGTACTAACCTGTGTGGCTAAAGATTTGAATTTGTCTAGATCAAAGTTATTCACTACTCCCCTTCAAATATTTAAATCCACTGTTGAATGAACACTCATTTTTGAACATTTAATTACAACATTGGACTTTAGCTTTTAGTTGGAGATGTCCTTGTTGTCATATTCAATGAATGCTCGTATCTACTTACAAGGCCGATGATTACTCCCATCAGAGTTATACGTTAACTACGTCTTCTGTTAATTCTTGTCCAAACATGTCAGTAAAACATGTTTACCACGATAATTCTAAGCAAATAAAAACTTTATTATTGTATTAGTGGCAATGAAATATTACAGTATGAAATTTCAGCGGGTTTTGTCATTGCGATTGTTAACTGTTGATTCTTCAATCAAAGATATTATGATGTGTTTTCAACACACATCACAGTCATAGGCTAGCCATTGTCTTTTTTTGTCATCGTATTTCGTTGATGACTGATTAATTATATATCAATTGTGGTACTCAAAATCAAATTGTCACCTTGCCGTCCACTATATGGGTTTATATGGACAGAGCAAAGTGCCAAAGTTAAGGAAAAAGTGAGAGAATTGAATTTTCGAGATGGGGTGAGCTTTGCATATATGGTTAAGAAGTTGATGGAAGTAAATGAGAATTTCATAATTTCGATTGGGGGCTCAAAATATAATATGAGAAATAAGGCGAGATGCGGAAATGCTTTTGAATTACTATGACATAATAGATTTGTATTCAAATTGTTTTTTTTTTTTTAATTTAGTTCTGAATTTTGAGCGTAATTTTTATCTTTGATTGTATGTAAGATTTATTTATTTATTTATTTATTTATTTATTGTTATTTGTAATAATTATTAACCAGAATGCGGTAGTACTTAAATGGAAATCACTTCTGACTCTAATTTTTGTTTATATCGTAATTCCTGTCTAATCAATAATAATCAATGATATATTCGAAGTTAATCTTCAATTATTCTCAGCTAATATGTGGTTTATTTTGTTAAAGAATATTTCTTTTTCCTTTCAAACATGCACGTTCCAAAGTACGATAAGAGATGAGAATAAAGTTTCAAAACATTAATTGAAATCTTTGACATCATAGACCTATCTAACATCAATCAATATGCATAATTAATTTTATAAATGAAAGAAGAGCCAAACTCAAATATTATTGTAAGGCTGTAATGTATATTAGTAACAAGTTAGAAGATTACGGCGGTGAAGTCAGATTCCAGCTATTTGCATTTTGGTTCCAGCCCTAACTGAATCTATGTCAGCCAATTACCATTAAACTATCAGCAATAATTTGAAACAGAAAACAATAATCGAAAGAGGTTCCCAAAAAAAAAAAAAAAAAAAAAAAACCTAATAATCGAAACATTAAAAAAAAAAAAAAAAGAACTTACCCATGATGACAGCGTACAAAACGAAATGAACCCCAAATAAGTTGCAGCTTTTACAAAGCAGATCCCTTGTCTCATCCAACTTTGAACTTTTTTTAGCAGCATATCTGAATGTTTTAATTTTGTTTACTCATCTGGTGAGAAATGAACGAGACTTGCGTTTAGTTTGTCTGGTTTTGATAATTGGGTGGGGTTTGTGATAGTTTTATGGGTTCTGTTTTGTAGGCTAGGTTGAAATCGTTATACTTGTATCATAATGCTGGGTTTGGTTTTGGATTATATTGATTTTACATTAAATTACATTTGTGCGGTTTTAGTATATTGTTACGTAAAATTGATTTGGTTTAATAACTAAACCTTATAATTATAAATATCAACAACACAATCCATTAATTATTCCTTTTCTTTTGGAATTAGTAACTGAAATTTAAAACCGAAGCATTTACTGAAATTTCTGAATCTAATTAAACTATTTTAACTTCAAAGTGAAAGTAAAAAATAAAATAGAAATAAATTAATAAAATAAATTGATCAATAAAAACCAGATAGGCGTAGCTGAAACCAAGTTCTCACTTCTTGATTAGTACATGTATAATGTCAGTTTACTTGCATATTTACGGATGTTGAAAATGCCAAGACTTTAGACATGCCCTTTTGTATTGCTTATTGTCCTACATGTAGTTATATAGTTTATAATCATCTAAAGTCTTCAATTATATCATTGTGATATACAGGTATATAAGTTATGCTAGAGAGGATGAAGCTTTTAGATGTATTCAATCTGTCCACAGTTTTGTACTAGAGGATAAACCTTTGAGGTTGGCTTTAATAAAAAAATTCATGCATTAACTTGTATATAGTCAGTTTAATGACATTGGATATTTTTCTCAGAGCATGCTTTGGCACTACGAAATATTGTTACATTTGGTTGAGAAATATGGTAAAGCAGAAACGATATACGAACAATCTTTTTGCTGCACCTTAGGCTTCCAAATCCTTAATTTTTCTTTAATACAGGTTTGCAACAATCCAGATTGTTTATATTTACATGAAATAGGAAGCGAAGAGGAGAGTTTTACTAAAGATGAGATCATATCAGCTTATACACGGTAAAATAACTTGCAGAGATGAACTACCACATGTATATCAAATGTTTAGCTCTCTGTATATCATATGTTCTTGTTACACATTACTTTTATCTCTTATATCTCAAGTGATGACAATTCTGTCTGGATATGGTTATGCAGTAGTAGGGTTCCTCCAATACCTTCAAATTGTTTACAACTGCGTGCTGGGGATGTCTTGCCTCCACCTGTGGATGATTTTCATACCGGCGTCACTCTCACTACCAACCCTACTATAAAGAATTTCAATAATGTGAGTTCATGTTTTTTCCAGAAACAGATGCTACTTTATCTCATAGTTTCATGTCGTTAACTACTAAAACTAAGCATTAAAAATTTAAAATTAACTCATACACTTCCCATTGGCATGAAGATGTATCGAGAGTACAGTTCACAAGTTCTTAAAAGATATACATCAGATATAGCAATTACCTTTTTCTAGAAAAAGAAAACAAATAAACCCATACAGAATATATAGCAGTTACATTTTTACTAAAAAAAAGAAGTTACATGCGTGCCCTAGGACTGGCTGACAGCATTTTGTATGATACATGCAGTTATCCAAGTTTTTACTCTAATTAAGCTTTTTTATGAATGGTTTGAATATACATTAATATTTGTACGTGTATATTGTAGTGTCGGAAACAACATTGCTATTATTTTTATGTAGTGTATTCTGTGACATACTTAATAATAAACAATGTTAATTACGATTGTTTTTGGTCTAGTGACTATTGATCATTATTGTAGTTTAACCTCATAACTAACGTTTAAAACAAAAAGAACATAAAATTGCTTGAAGAACGTAAATGATGTCAAGGCAATTCTAGGGTTGAAACACATTACTGTTGTGTGTGTGTGTGTGTGTGGAACGTGGTTGTGCTATTTATAATATATTAAGTTAATCACTCTGAAGACACAAGGTATTTCGGTCAAGTCTAATGTAAATGGATTTGCCAATGCGGAAAAAAAAAAAAGCTAAGCCATGTCAAAATCTTAAATCCTTAAAATCTTATAATTTAAATCCTTTTATAATTGGATCTCAATTTTCCAATTCAATTTACATTCCAATTCAAATCCAGTTAAATCTGCTATTGAGAAAAATCATTCTATCCATATTGATATATCCAACGTGCGTACATCTGTTAACACTCAACTTATTTATTTCCCCACTCCGATGTTCTCTGAAAAACAATGTTTACACTGCATAATTCTCGCCCAGTTTTATAATAATTATACCATTATATTTTATTCATTTACTGCTTCGTCCTCACTTGCTGAGTTACCCTGCTGTGGTTTTGATTAAAATCTTGTGTAAAATAATCGAAGTCTTGATTGATTCTTAGTATGTTATCCACTAGGCAATGACACCTAGCTTACTTCACGTTAGGCATTGCTTAATGACCAGCTTTCAGCTCGTCGGTTTTGTAAAATCGTAGTTCACATCATGTTAAATTTCAAGGAAATCCTAAATAAATATACAAGTTTTCTAGTTCCAATCTGACATTTTTTTGTTCGATCCAGTGCTATCAACAAGAAAAAAAATGAAAGACAACCGTTCACATTATTTTAAAATGACACTCGTACTTCTTTTATTTACCCCAAAACTGAAATTTGTAAATGAACATACACTAATAAATGGTATAGTTTGACGAGGATAAACTGGTAAATATTCCTTTTTACCAACTTTAGCGTAGTGTGTCAAATAAATATTTGGAGGTGGAAGAGTGCTCATCTGGATCAATTCTCAAGAACACCTTTTCTTTTAATAAAAAAATAGTTCTATCTTTTTGATTAGAGGTTGAATTGATCATCATAAGGAAAATTATGCCAAAAATTAGGATATAATGATACATTATGGGAAAATGAAACTTTCATTGAAGAGAAAGGAGGTGGAGGTGGGGGGAGGGAAAAGAATTGGTCATTGAATACATTTTCTTAGAATAACCATTCCAATCCTACTATTTTCTAGTTTAGAAATAATAAAAATGAAACAAGATAGAATTAAATTTAGGTTTAGATATAAAAGTTTAAACATCATAATAAATTTTGAAGCGTGTACAAAACTTAAAATATGGTTCTTTTGAATCCGTGATCTATGATTTAAATCCTGTTTTGATTTAAAGTACTTGATCCAAATAGAGCTGACAACTTGAAGCACATCTAGTCTGCTTCCAACTCACTTGTCAGAACATTGCCTTATGTACTGAAATATCGTACTAAGTCTCCATGGGTTCTTAATCCGCATTTCCACATCTAGTCGTTCATAGTACTTGATCCGATTTTGTTTTTTGTTTTTTGGAGGAAGTCCTTTGTTAGTTTTTTTTTAATGCCTACTGAACGATTTCAGAAAATTTATGATAAAAATTGCGCTTTCTTTGATGCTAGCAGAAGAACATAAACCAGCCGAAAAGCCTTCCTGTGGATGCAAACAGCGCAAGGTCTACGGTCCTTCCAGCTGCTGCTTCATGGTATGGCGTTTCATCATGCTAATTGTGTATCTGATTCCTTTATTTGTTAGTAATTCGCCCTTTAAATTCCCAGAACATTTGGTTGTAATATGTCTACTAAATGGCTTAAGAGAGCATAAACATGAATAATCTGTTATAACAGTCTGATTGTCGTCATGATTATGTACTTAGGGGATCACGGGCTTCAAATTGCCGGCCATCATTCTCAAGTGTGGCAAACATGCAAAGTCCCACCACGCAAAAGATTGAATTGTCCAACGGCACATCTAATTCTTCAATGCCAAAAGATAATTCTAGATGTCATGAAGATAAATCTAGGACCGACGAGTCCATTAAAAATAACAGTGGGAGCAGTAGTTACTGTGAAGCACAAGATGTGGAGCATAATGTAACCTCTGCTTGGGAGGATGACACACCATCAGAAAGCATTTCAGACAGGAATCAAATGGTGTATGCATGTGGGGTATCTAAGAACATATCACCTATTTCTGGCACATCAGGAGAAGTTTCCTCGGAAGAAAATCGTCATTCCGAATGGGACAATGGCATGTTTTTAAATTCAAAAATGAATAGAGAAACTGAAAGTGTTGATAATGATGGTAATATTAGACCAGCAGAGACAGCAAACAAAGGCTCAATAGCTTGTGAGTCGATTAGCTCTTCTGTTGACGAGCTAAATCATGTCAGTTCACCATTTAATGAAAATAAAGTCAGTGTACACCTTGATTTGGATAACCATAGCGAAATGAATATTTTGGAATTGCCTCCACAGAAGAGTACATATGCCAATCAGTTGGCTGAAAATTTTGGAATACAAAATCACAATGGAAATGAGGTAAGGTGTTTGACTTCACTTCCAGAGAGTAATACTCCTGCAATTCATGAAACACGTGTTTTATCACCGTCAACATCTTATGATCATCAAATGACTTCAAGCAATGGCGAGGTTGTTAATAAGCTCTTTTCTGTTGATAGTGACTCTAGCACTAGGTGGGGTAATAGAGATGGCGATCCATCATATTTCACAGGAATATCCGAATCTAATATCAGTTGCACCAAGAATGAGCCATATTTAAGTGATTTTGATAATAGTTTGTATATTGACAGAAATGGTAATGCAAATAGGGCGGAAGAGGAAAGCATTGTGTCAAAAGTTTTATCATCAGATTTTGATCCATGGGATAATTCATGGTCTAAACTTCTAGCAGAAATGAATATAAATCGTGGGGTGACTTCTAAACAGCCAACCTCAATTAAGGTACAAGATGCTAATCAGTCTAGGTTCTCATTTGCGAGGCAGGATAATTTTCAACCAACCACTGAATTTGCGCGACAATCGGTCTTTCCAAAACAAGAACCATCATATGAAAATTTCAGAGATTCTGCACTTACAAGTAATATAGTAAGTGCTAATGTTCTCGAGAACAACGGCTCTATTATATCATCTTATGCTACACCAGGTCAGTCTGTTGTCTATCAAATTGTTCTACTATATATTATTTCTGAAGTAGCATTATCCAAATAAGCAGCTGGTGAATGCGAATGAATTAATTGTGGTAATACACTGGAAGAAAAGGCTAAAAATAAATTGTGGTCTCAGGCAATTATGAATGGATTATTTTGTATTAGAGAATCATACAATTTAATCACCTACGAATAGTTGTATACTGGGAAACACGTTGAACTTATGTTCACAATCGTAGTGAACATTTGGACCTCATTGAATTTAAATAAAGACAATGTGACATTATACAATAAAGGATAAATTTTTTCTAGAGTGTCTGATTATTGTTGTTGTTGTTGTTGTTAAGAAGAAGAAGTAGTAGTAGTCGTGGTGGTGTCGTATTATTATTATAATTACCATGTAGGCATATCCATATCAGAAATCCTTATTAGCTTGTCCTGTCCTTTTATCAAGTTAGTATAATATGAAAATTGCACACGTTTAATTCTTACATCTCTCTCAAAGAGTGTAAAGTGTTTTAACCTTTAAATCTGACTTTTTTTTTTTTTTTTTTTACTTTTTTACGAAGGCACGACGAGGAGCAACATAGCGCCTCCTGGATTTTCTCTTACAAATTATAGAACGCCACCAGGTTTTTCTTCTCCCAGCAGATATGATCAGGCTATCAGCACATTTTCAGGTTTTTTTTCCCTTTTTCTTTTCTCTCAGCTCTTCCGTTTAGAAAATAGTAATAGTGTAAATAGCTCTGTCAAAGGCTTTGCTTAGGTGCTGTCTAAGCGCTTAATGGCGATATTAGATCCCCACCTTGCCGTCCATGATCTTCATTTGGTCACCTTGTCAAATTTAGTTACTCTAGTACAGTGAGGCTAATCAAAGATTCCAGATGTGGGAAACATTTTCTTCACATGAAGAAAAAGACTAAATTAAAATTCAAAATTACACAATTGATCTCGTGTATCTTCGTATGTAACAGATTGGCGAAGACGTCTAAAAATTAAGAAAATTGAATAATAATCGGGATCCAAGTTTGAATAACAATTAAAGCACTTATATACAGAATTAGTGGAATCTGCTAACCTTTGCATACTAGTGAATTAGAACTTGGGATTATGTAGATTTAGGGAAATACCTTTTGAATTGTTTAATTGAAATGGGGCTATGGAAACGAGAAGAAACCTGAAAATTTTAAATGGCTAATGAAACTGGGCTTGGGATCTTTTGTTACAAATTAATCTCAAGCATGGCTGAATATGGATTCGAGATAGAGCTGAATGTTAATTCGGGATGAGGCAGAATTGCAATTTTGTGTTTCTTGTAAAAGATTTCAGAGTTCTTAGCCAAGGCATTTGCCTCATCTGCCAAAATGTGTCTCCACTCCTGCTCTAACGATTAGCTCTCTGTTCCATTTGCAGTTTGCACTTGACAGCATTGATTTTTAAAGAGTTTCTTTTAGTAATAAATTCAGTCTTTGCGATTTGCACCTGTTAGCATAAATTTGCATGAGGTTTCTTTGGGTATCACAAAGTGTAAACGTCTTGTTTGACACATCTTGTGACTTGTACCAGGATAGGGTAAAAATTCCCCATATCTTCTTTTGTTTCATCTCGGACTGGGTTAACTACCTAAATTATTAACAGCATTCTTTGAGGTTCCTCTAAATGTGTAATGTTTGGAGAAACAACTTAAATATTAACAGAATTCTTTGAGATACCTCTGAAGTGTATAATTTTGCAGAAAGAATATTCATTCCTTTTTGGTCTTTTCGCAATGGAAGTATACCTGCATCCTTTCCAAATTTTACTATTAAACAGTAGTAAATATCCGATCAAATGTGATGTTTTATTTGCCTGGATTTCTAAACAGTTTATATATTTTTTACTCCTGCTTGCAGACCCTCTGTTACTTAATAGTTATCTACAAAATCAATTCCAAGTTCCTCCGACAAATACTGCTGCTGATGTGGAATTTATTGATCCAGCTATTCTTGCTGTTGGCAAAAGAAGGATGCCAGTGGAATTGAATAATGTGAATGGATTGACTTCCAGATCCACTTTTAATCCACATGTTAACACAACTGATATTGATGCAAGAAGACGGTTACTGATGCAACAATCTATTTCTAATCATGCTTCAAGAAATCTGAATCAATTTGACAATAGGTTCATGCATATTGATGATGCTTATACGGATTCTAGATACTCATTGCATAATCAAGATCCATCGCTTATTTCTCATGTGTCCCAGCAGCAGCCTGCACATAACCTAAATAACCTAAGTAGTCAAACTCAATGGAATAGTTGGAGTGATACACAACTTACTAATGGGATTAATGGTAGGCTCGGTCTTAGTAACTATTTTCATGCTAGTGAGGAGCCAAAGCTTCATGTTTCCAGTTCTGGTGATTTCTATGCTAGATCTTTTGGATTATGATTTCAGAAGGTCAAACATGGCTTGACTTATAGAAATTGACATCTCATTCTCTCTCAAACATAGCAATTGTTTTCCAAACGTGTCATGTTCTGCGGAATTTGAAGCTTTTACGTCATGATGCTTCAAATAAAGTCTCCACCAACCTGGACTGTGTTCAAGGCAAGTTTCTCTTCTTATAATTACACCTTTCTATCTAATTTGTAGTCAAACCGATGTTTATATAACTTAATCAACTGGCAGCGTATTGTTTAGAATTGCTTGGAATGAAAATAATATTAGCATCTTTGTTTCAGATATTTCTTAAAATCTAACAGCTAGGGTTTCAACGGATAGCTTATTAAGAACAATTTACCTATTCGATATGCATAACTTTTAATTTGAGCAAGTTATAATGTTCTCATGTATAATATCTATATCTATATCTATATCTATATATATATATATATATATATATATATATATATAAAGGCACGCTCTATGGCACCCCAATTACTTAGCACCCCATTTGCACCCGAATTGTAGCCTCTCATTTATAATTAAAAAAGTTAGTGGGAAGAGAGAGTTAGTGGAAGGAGAGAGAATGAGGAATGTGTGGTGGAAATTAGGGGGGCTACACTATTTGTGGTGCTCTTGATCCTATATATATATATATATATATATATATATATATATATATGGGAAACTCTATTTGGACACAAAATTGAACATGACAAATCTCAACCACTAGATCCTCCCGTGAATTCCACTTTCCACATTAAGACAAACAAATCCAACGGTTCACGATTTGTGTGTCTTATTCTGTGTTTAATTTTGTGTTTCAATAGTCTCTTCCTATATATACATACATACATACACACACATATAAGTCTATATAGACACATAATTTTGACACAAATTGGTGGACATAAAATCTCAACCATTGGATTGTCCATTGATTTCCACCTCTCATATAAGGGCAAATTAATCATGTGGCTGAGATTGTGTCATACTTTTGTGTCCAAATAGCCGCTCCATATATATATACACACATACATACATACATATCTGAGAATAAACAGGAAAATGCTAAAAAACAGTAAATATCTAAGACATGACTGCTAGTCAAATGTCTACTTTTGGTTATAATTTTCAGGAATCTCTATTTAATTTGAGAAAGAGAGATAAAACGGAAAGAGAACAAGAATAATAAATTCAACCAATTTGTAGGCAAAATAATTTCTGGATTTATGGTTTCATCCATGAATATCTTTATTAATAGTTGTAATACCTTTGGTGTCACATTTTTTGTGTGTTAACGTGAACAATCGAAAATACCCCTATGGGCCTATATATATATATATATATATATATATATATATATTATTAAATGTTAAAGTTACTAATATATATGATCTAACAAATAAATTCATTTATGTATTCAAAATGTCAATCTTCAAATATTATTAGATCATGGTATCACTTAAAAATATGATCTCACACATAAACTTTATTTCTAATTCAAAACATCCGTCGATAATTAAGAAGTCTTAGTACCACATAAAAATACGAGCCAACGAATAATCTTTACATTCAAATTCATTTTGCATTAATTAATAATAGAATTGAAGATCACACTTAAAAATCATAAGATACTGAAACATTAACATGAAAAAATGAAACACATGATTTTAACACCAAAATGTACATGCAAATCATTTTATTTTTAACGGTTAAACATATAAGATTTGTAAACAAATAACGCACATGTGAAATGCACGCCATAACTCTCGTATTCTTATATGAGTATTGTTAACGTGTGCCCTAAGGGCACATGTTAAGAATGAGAGTTATTAATTAAAAGACAAAACCAATTATTTCAAATACCTAATTTGTCTTTGTACAATTAAAAATGGGTTGAATTCAGTGGGGGTATAATGTATAAATCAATCAACGAGAGCATTTGATACAAGTTTATGTTATAGGTATTTCCTGGAGAGGGATGTATAGACAGTAAAGCATGCACAGAAAAACATGGTAATAGCAGGAACCTGTTTTGGTCCAATAACAGGATTTTAAAAATACGTTCCATGGAAGTAGCTTTATGCAGATGCTCCTTTTGTAAAGAAAGGGAATAAGAGAAACTATTGAGAATAAATTGTGTATGATATAGATTTGCTGTAGTGTATTAGATTGCCCACAGAGTGAGTTCTAATGTTTAGAATTTAAAATAACCATGCTAGAGCTCGGTGTTGAACCTCTTGCCCCCCCTAAACTCCTAGTCAGATGGTTTAACTCTTCATTGTGTTCCGGGGTTGATGTGGTTCTTTTGTATTTGGTAGGTAATCTTTCTCATTCATTCACTCTTGGAATAACTGTGCATAATGGGGTTTTAAATCTGTTGAAGACTATTAATTAGCACAACTGGCTGGAGCATGTAAGTTGGAACATGAGTAATCAAATGTAAGTTTGAGCGGTGACACAGTATAGACGTGGTATGGGACAAATCCGATGGGGATTTTTGTCGATATGTGGTTTTATTTTGCAACTCGATGTGTGTATACTTGTGGGCAACATACATGATCTGCAACTTAATTCCTTGAGTATTTGATAGTCCCTTCTGCTGCTATCTTTGTTTAGCTTTGTGATAAAATTACCAGTTTATTTTGGTACACTTGAGCAAATTAAAATCTCGTTCACAGAATTTGCCCTTTTTTTTTCTTTCCTTTGGGATCCTTGTATGGTTCTCTCTGGAACTTGCAACTGGCTGTTGGCATCCTATTAGTAGCTAGGAATGGCTGAGCAAACAATATGATGATGGTTGTATGACTGCTTGTCTTTGTTAGAATGGTTAGACCATTGGTACAACATCAACCATTCGGCTGGTAACATTTTTTTACTGTGTTAAATATAGTGTAAGCTTTTGTGTACGCTTAATTCAGCTTTGTATCAATTCTAGTTAAATATAATAGGAAAATTTTGGAATTGGAGAGATTTGTGGATGGAACAGACTCAATAGCATTGCCAAGATTTTAAGGTGGTTGTTAAATGTTTTCGCAAGTAAAAATTAGCTGACTGGCACATTCGAACTAAGTTTGTTCCTAATCAATCTGTACAACGGATGCAAATGAACGTTTTAAAGCCAGCCGATGGACACTAAGCTCTCCAGGCCGATTCACACTTTTAAATCCGGCTTTGTCCAAGCGGATTTATTCATCAAGCACGCCAAAGATATAACCTACTCATCCGGCAAGACCCAGCTCGAAAAACCACCAATCTTTGGTCTGGTTATATCTAAGCCCGCATGCAATTGGTCCTATGTAGTCCTGTCTTCTCGGTACACGATCGGGTTGGCTCGTCCCCTTCGGCTTTGCACTTGGCAATTTTATGTTTTGTTCTTTTCAATCTGATTGCTACTTTGCATGAGAAGCTTCTCTTTAGCCTTATTTTCTAGATAAGTGTGTTGCATTACAAAGAAATACGACATTATCAACTACTGTGGTACGTGTGCCAAAAGCACATTCACTCGTGTGCCATGTCGCTTTGTCCCGTACGAAAAGAGGTGGTATGCATCTTAACCACACAATTGTATCATCTTTTCTTGTGTTCCCCGTCGGCTAAAGCGACGGGGTCTACAATCATGGGAGATTTCCAATTATTAATTGTGCATTCTTTGCTATCAAATGTTCATACTAAGCTACCATAGACATGCTTTGTCATACAGCATTACGAAGGTTGATTTTTGACATTTATAATTTTATCTCTGCATAGATAAAATATGTGCTCTTAATTTATAATTATTTTGTTGTAACTCCTTGTAACTATGAGAGATTATTAGGATAAAGAATCTTCACACGCAAGCTTAGTCGAACGACTTTAATTTTTATGTCATTAATTTAAATAACTCATTTGTTCATCATTTTCAGTTTTTAAGCCTAGCATTAACAAAGTAACATTTATTAATATGCAAAAGAAGAAAAAAATTGTCATCCAAGCAAAAAAACGGTGCATTCATCTTTTTCATACTCTTTCTTTTCATGTTTCACTCCATTTCAATTCAATTCTCTACCTAGCTCCTCAAATGGTTGCATTTACGGTCTTAAGCTATTATTGTTAAAGAATCGATTTCCATTTATTCCTTCTCAAGATCGACTCGTACCAAATCTTGGAGTGATGGAAAGGATCTTAAATCGTTGTGCTTCAGATGCGAAGACAATAATGATTGAGCAAATCCAATTCGTTGCTTTAAATGAGGCTGCTTAGGTCACAAGAGGTCTTCTTGCATTTGGAAAGTCTCAATCGTTCTTCAATGTCTGATTAGTTGATTTGAAAAAACATATCTTTCTCTTCTATTACAAGTTTTAGTTTAAAAGAATTTTTTCTTGATTGTTTCGTTGGATTAGAGAAAGGTCTCTACTTATTGAATAAATTGGTTTGACATTTCGACGCTTTGAACTCGACAATTTTATTTGATTAACACTCGAACTTTTCCTCTCTCGCGAGAATCATCGAGTATAAAATATAATGGTTTCAGTTTTGTTTGGATTTCTTATTACTGGGAAATCGATTTCAAGTTTAATTTTGCTTCACTTCATTTAATCTAGTTAACCTAGAGAGTTATTACAATAATACTAGGCCTCTCCATCAAGATCTTCGTGTGGCTCGTAATCCCGATTGTGCTCAGTTAATAGATTAGTGTGTCAAGTGAGAAAATTAAGGGCTTGAAGTTGTTCGATGAATTGCTATGCCATGTTGATGCTTACCGTTGTTAATTTCAATTTGTTTTCTTCTTCTGGTTTAGATACTGGTGGTGTTTCTACAAATAATTTGATGTTAAGGAATGTGATTTTCAAGCTTTAAGCAAGGATTATACCATGGATGGTTCTTTATTGTTTAATTCATTTTGTTTTATGTTTGGATTCATCGCATCATACGCCATCTCTTGCTTATATTAAGGAGAACTCGAATGTTGTAACTCATATTGCTGGTTATATTGATTTTGTTCCTGTTAAGAATCATTAAAAAATAAAAATAAAAGGCTGAAACTTGAACTGTATCTAACCTCTTTCAACAATTTTGATGTTCTACCTACCATAGATATTGAAGATGAACTCGTCGATTAACAATATATCATTTCTTTTGACTACGTTGCCGTTGAGGTAGAATTTTCATTGACTTTGTTGCCATCAAACAAAAGAGGGTTTTGATAGTTCTTCAAATGTTGTGAATTCTAATGTGGATGTTTTCGATAGTCATTCATTTCATTTTGACCGTTGTGTCTTGCAATTGCAAAGGTCCTCATATGATATTAATTTCGACTGTTTGGACATTATTGTCGGGATTGGCTTGTTGTTTGGATATCAGAGCATCAGCTGTTATTTGCTCAAAAACAAGTAAGTGCTCTTTTGTCCATGGATATGCACTATTTATCATGTCGTTGCTTCGACATCGTGATTCTTCTTTAAATAATTATATATGGGCAGTCTTGTTTGTGAGTAAGATTTGGTCTTGTGAAAACCGATTATTACATTTGGGTGACTTTGTGGAAGGAGTAGGCATTGGTGCATGTGTGCACTCTTTTGTGAATGACAGGTTTGTTTCATGTACGGGAGGGGTATGGTTTGATGGTGGATGTTCGTGACATTCATTTGGATTTATTAGTATTTTACCTTCTTCTAAAGCTTCTGCGTTTGTGTTTGTTGAGAGGGTCAGTAATGGTTCTTCGATCTCTTCATGTTTTGTGGATGTTGATGCTGTTAGAGATGTGTATGGTTATGTATCCGTTAATGCTGAAGGTGATGCAAGTGAGAAGGGGGATTTGTATAGTTATGTTTTAGTTAATGATGAGGGGGTAATTTAAGAGAATATTGGTGTTGCAATTTATCAGGGCAATAGTTTGATTTTGGGCATGTCGATGTTTCTTCAAGGCCTGTTGCACATGACATGGCTACAATGTATATCAGAAGAATGTGGCCATGAATGTTGGAACTGAAACGGCCCGAAACCCCTTTACGGGAAAGCTCGGATTGCTTTGAGAACACGACGCATCAGAACACAAACAGTAGAACATTTCATTGCTATTACAACAATTTACGTCTGAGTACAAGAATATTCCAAAGGATGAATAAATATTACAATGTGGAAAATAAATATCAGAGATTTACAATTTCAAAGCAGCGGAAAATATAATACATAAGAATAAGGTAGAACGGAAATCATCTACAACCACAACTGAAAGAGATAAACGGATACAAAGTTTTCCGAATATAGCTCTAGCTGTAATCCAAGATCCTGTGAAAAGAAGTATCTGCGAAAATCAAAACCACTAGTTGTCTGTGTGAAAACATGGGCATCTAGAGTTTAGGTTAAAACAATAAACTCCGAGTCAGTCATGAGACTGGTGAGAGAACTAAAACAGTTATTAGTTTTTTTTATTTAGAGTTGGGTAAATCACGGGACCACGCCATATAACATGGAACAGGTTTATTCCCCATGAATACCAGTGCATAAAAATAACAGCGCGATGCTGAAGAGAAAAATAAAGCTATTATAAGACTCAGGTCCCATCAAACAATGAACGCAGTCGAGGATAGAGTTTTCCCTTATAATAGCCGAATATGCTTGATACGCGAAATTTCATCTTTAGTTATTACTATAAGTGAAGAAATCAACTTCAAATATAAATATATCAACCATAGGCGGCGTAGGTACCATTATATTACGTAGTCATGTATATATTTACAACTAAAACCGTGGAAATTGGGTTTGCATCTATGAACCAAAGCAAGCGATCCTCCTTACCGAATTCGAGACCTCTCTAGCCAAGCCTCAGGATCAGTCGCAACTGCACCTAGTAGTTAGCTGCATGGCCGGTCATTCCTCGATGATTAGTAATACCATAAACTATATGTTAGCCGGTTATATCGAACCTACAAAATGGGTCAGTATGTCGACCACTCAAGAGCCACTAAGGACTCACTATCACAGAGCTTTTCAATTCGCCCAATGATCGAGGTACCTCGCTTTTCATCAATAAAGTTTTCCAACATCCACATTTCTGGTTCATTTCCATACGTTCCTCATCCCGTTTCTGATTCATACTGGGGTGTGAAGCTCGCGAATTAACGCTACACAAAGCTATGCTAATTAAAACTGTGCTTTGATCATCAACCACAAAGCCTTGCTTTTCAACAAAAGCTTTGATTCATGCAACTCAGTATGTCACACTGTCAATCCATACCGTACCACTGATTTCCACCAATATATAACCTCTAAGCTCGTACGTCTCAGAGAACGGTGTTAAGCAAGAGAATAAATTCTCCGCCACCAAGCAGATATATATTTAGCAGAGATCAACGAATACAGTATAAAAGAATACAATGTCAAACACACTATCCATTTGCAAGTCCATTTTGGGTCTGAATGAAACCGGAGGCACCTTGTTCCTCATCCCATATGTCCAATACAAGAGAGAGGCCTTCCCATATTCGGTCGATCTCCAAGTACGTCTGGACGATCACCACTCATTACCTTGTCTTGGGTGTACATCCCAATCAAGACATCAGTAATCATCCAAATGATGTGAATATCTCCGGTCTTCAACCATCGTCTTCATATCATCGACACTTAGTCGCCGTATCAGTTATTTAAAATGGGTTAAACTCGGTCTTTCCGAATAACTCGCGTATTTCATAATCAAGTGCTATAAAAACACAACGTATGCCTCATTCCAATTCAGAATATTATTTTATTCAAATATTCTTTTCACAATTTAAACCCAATTAAGGTTTATCAAACTAGTCGGGATTATCGAGCCTTACCGAAGTAATCATTTATTTTATTTTTTCCATCCCAACTTATTCATCCCATAGAGCAAAACTGGTAATACTTCATGTCTAACACCCACAGTGTTATCGGTAAATTTAATTACCATTTCACGTTCAAATCTAATTAAAGGTTTAACTATCGCATGGAGTGAAACTGGTGGTACTCCATTCTCGATCATTTCATGAATTTGATAAATTTAATTATCTCATTCCAATCTAATTAAAGATTCATTAAAACTCCAACTTGGTTTTAATATCAAAAATCATTACTTTATGATATTTCAACTTTTAGGAAAATTAATCCTGTCATTAACTGGGTTAAAGAACTAATGTCTTTTAAAACACATTTCGCAATAAACCCAAATCAGCTTTCATTAACCATTGAATCTTCACGGAAAACAGGCCAATATATAATCGATATAAATTTCCATATCAGACTAATAATATAAATGGAATGACGACAAGGCCTTTTAAATTCCATATTTTGTAATGGTCTTCCTTTACAGAAGCTCATCTCGATTATTACCTAATCGAGTTCCGTTCAATTCCAATTTAATATATTAAATTGGAAAACTTTACTTTGGAAAACTTCTATTAAATCTTAATAAAAAGATTTATAAATTCCAAATCATCTCTTCACTGTTAATTAGATTAAAGAACAAATGTTATTTAAAACACCGTTCGCGATAAACCCAAAATCCCATTTCAATTCAATTCCAATTAAATATTAATTAATTGGTAAATTTCTCTAAATCTTAATTAAAAGGTTTATTCTTTTCTCATCGGGGTTTAAGAACAGTGTTTTTAAAGACACCATTCACGACAAACCCAAAATCCAATTTCATATTAAATATAAGGCTCTAAATAGAAATTATACCGGCTTATATTCAATATCAAATTCGAAACCAACAAATATCGTATTGAGAATAACGATATATATATCTTCCAAATTCCTCAATGTAACACCCCACTCCCGCTATGATCACTCACTAAGGGAATGCCATAGCATCGGTGGAGTATTTTAGTGAATATAGAACAGAAAAATTACAACAAGACAGATATAAATAGTACTTGAAATTTTAAAACATCATCTCATAACAGCGGAAGTAAAACATGTCTGGTTACATCATAAAACCACAATAAAGGTCAAGTACAATATCCATCAAAATAAAGAAGTACATAATCCCACTCTCATACAATAGCCAAACAAAAGAAAAGATAACTGGATAACTGGAGCTTTACATCTATCCAAGCTCCTAAAGACTGGAACAGCAATCCGATCAAGCTCCACTACTGCTAGGATCCACCGTAGGACCTGAGGGTTGGGAAAACGATAAAAACAACAGGGTCAGACATAAGTCTGAGCGAGTCCTATAACTTTAACAATACAATCGTTAAAGTAACCAGAGAAGACATAAACTGATATACGGTAACATATAGGGATGAATGGCTACCCTAAGCAGTCAACTAAACGAAGATAAAGGATAAAGACGCATCTACCCTCCCTAAGGTAAATTACTAAACTGCACCACACCAGTCGTTCCTAACTTAAAGGTTGATCCCACCCAAGGACTTATAAAATTTACTAATTAGTACCTGCGTACCCCTAGGTGACCAAGTAGGCGCCACGGGGCCCTACAATCCACTAGGTGTACACACTACTTCCCATTCGATCGGCTCCCTAACGTAGATACCCGTGCTGGCCCCACCGTGGGATGTATCATTCCCCAATGTGGCAACCTGATGAAACTAAAGGTGCACGGCTTATATCTACTCGATGCAACAACGGCTTACCTACCAGCCCGGGCCCACTCACGCATATGAAGCCCGTTGGACTTGCGTTGCCACCGCTAACCCGTTTGCCTCTTACAGTCAAGCCCAGTATGCGTGTCCCGTCCTCGACATGGGTCGAGCCCACAAAGATACGTATGGGTTACTGGTTGAAATGGGCCTCCACAAGCTACCCACCTAAGCTTGTCCCTTTTTCTAGTATATCCCACTTAACCCTTTAATCATGTTTTAATTACATGTTCTATTTTGGTTAAGTATTCTAATCGTATTTTCTATTGCCACCCAAGGCAACCACTAGATTTTCTCATGCCACCCGAGGCACCCACTTAACCCCTCATGTCCCTCTACATGCTAATGTGGTTAAGTGTTTCTTAATTAATTAATTAAGAACGTAACCTTTGTAAAGACCTCTCACATTAGACTGTCTTTTATGACCGCTGGTTAAGCCGGTTGGGTCCGGGCAGCCTTATGTCATAACAGAGTCTAACCTCGTGTCTTTACATTAATTACGTATTTAGTTTGTGCCTAAGACCTCTCACATTGGGCTAACATTTGTAGCAACTGGTTAAGCCGGTTGGGTCCGGGCAGTTTTACGCTACAACTGAGTCCAACCTCGTGTCTTAGTCAATTAATTACACCTAATTAATCACCCTCATAATTTTATATTAATTATCCCTAATTAATCAAGTTTTCTTAACATGGGTAGACCTAACTTAATAGGTAAATTCCCATGGGGTAGACCTAACTCAATAGGTAAATTCCCAACACATAGTATGGGTACACCTAACCAAATAGGCAAATTCCCATACTATGTTTATTTATTTTGTGTTATGCATAATTATATTAATTTCACACAATCTTATTAACTTATGCATTTAATTACCCCATCGTTCCCACGTAATTTCGTTCATGATATAACACATATAAAAGGTGTCAACTTGCATATGAATGAACATGTTTCAAAGGTGCCATCTTGCATATTAACAAACACATAACTTGCATATGAACTTGCATAACATGTCACATAACTTGCATATAATATGTCACATAACTTACATATTCATTTTGCATAACAAACTTGCATATTAGCTTATAGACTTGCATAATGTGTCATCATGAACTTGCATATTAATAAACATGTAACTTGCATATTTACATACATGTAACTCGCATATTAACAAACATGTAACTTGCATATAAAGAAACATGTAACTTGCATATTTACATACATGTAACTTGCATATTAACAAACATGTAACTTGCATATTAACAAACATGTAACTTGCATATTTACATACATGTAACTTGCATATTAACAAACATGTAACTTGCATATTAACAAACATGTAACTTGCATAGCATATTACCATGAACTTGCATAACATGCATATGATTACATAGCCCACAACTTGCATATTTAGCATCATGCAAACATAACATACATCATATTAAACTTGCATAAGCTTACATACTCAACATGCATAAACATAAGATTAATGCTAACATCATATCATATGATTCAAAGCTCATTAACCCACATACAAAACCATAAATCTCATCACATCTCATCTAATTAGTTTACCAAAAGATCATCAAAGTGATAGAAACTCACAACTAGCAACTTTGAACACCAAATGAAGAAGATTAAGATGCTAAGAAGGGATTAGAAGTTGATTAGAGAGTGATTAGTATGCAACCCTCTTCATAAAATTAGTGGAGGCCATGAGAGCTAGCATTTTGCCATAGTTTAGTCACTAGGTTTAATTATGAATGAATTAGGGTAGGTTAGGGTCTTATTTATAGATTAGGCAAGTGTTTTAGGCCATAGGATTAACCCTAGATTCAATCCAAGCCATCAAAGCATGTCTTGGGGAAGAAGTCAAGTGTAGGAACCATCTAGGGCCTTTAGATTAAAGATGGACCATGAGAACCATTCAAATGCAAAATCTGCACTTGAGCGAATCGGCCCACGGGTTGACAGCCAAACACCCTGGATTAACCCCTAGTCGACCCAGCGGGCTCGGGTCGACTTCAAAAATCGGCCGGTTCGGTTATTCCCCTCTCCCAATTCGCTGTTTTGAGCATTTTTGCATATTTATTTATTAAATTTTCAATTATATATATATATATATATATATCAATATATATATATATATATATATCTACACAACCCATTTCACTTAATTAAGTATACTTTAATTTGGGAATTTTCGTGAAACTTCGCGAGGCCATATCTTGGTCATACGGACTCCGATTTTCGAAAACTCGGACTCTATTTCGCGTATTTTTCCGAGACGAACACAATGGCATAGCCCGTTTCCCTTGATTCCCATTTTAGAATTAAATTCTGCCTCGATTTATGTTATTACAGGTTATTGAAAATACGGGTTGTTACATTCTCCCCTCCTTAAAGGATTTCGTCCCTGAAATCTTCAAGTTAGGAAGAACGTATCCTACCATCCAATCATCCATCTACTCAAAGCATCATCCACGAGCAATCATTGTCCTTACAAGATTCTAAATGCTGGATGGATATATGCAAAAGTGTGTGTATATGTACTTACCTAATGCGAAAATCAGGCGGTTACTGATACAGTAAACCTCCTTAATGCAAACCATGATAGTGCCATGCATCCAATATGTATGCGAAACCCTATTGACACATACAAATTTCTACATGCGTGCACAACCATACACAAAAATGCATCATCCATATGATAACACAGCCATGATACATCCATCAATCTAACTACCACATCCATTTATGCAATATGCAACATGAAGTGACTGAGCCGATCTAGTGCCTAATGTGTGTGTATATGCATCCACGAGCAACCACTAGCAAACAATTGCATCCATATGCATCCATCAACCATAACATGTTTCAAACACATGTTTCAACCATAGGTTTTACCCTATCTAAAGGTCATAGGTATTAGCGAGAGGATATACTAAAGATAAGATAAGTACTAGACAAGCAATAAAGGAGAAGTTAAAAGACATACTCTCAAAAAGAAATGGATACAAAGAACGCATCTTTGCTTCCGTCTCCCAAGTAGCATTGCTTTCGTCATCTCCCCATTGCACTTTAACTAGCTGAACTTCTCTGTTCCTCAACTTCCTAGTTTCTGACCCAAGGATGCGAGTAGGAGCTCGTCGAATCGTCGCATCACGCTCTACCTCTACATCTCTAAGCAAGCTCGGCTCTACCACCTCCGCGGTCTCATGTAAGCACTTCCTCAAATGTGATACATGGAATACATCATGAACACCACTAAGTCTGTCGGGCAACTCCACCCTATATGCCATCCGTCCAATCCTTTCCTTAATAGGAAACGGCCCAACAAATCTCGGTGCTAACTTCCCTACGGACCCAAAGCGAACAACATTTCTCAATGGAGATACTTTGACAAAAACCATGTCCCCAACCTCAAACTCAAGATCCGTCCTTCTCCGATCCGCATAAGATTTCTGTCTATCTTGCGCTGCTTTCATCCTTTTTCGAATTAAATCAATCTTCTCTGAAGTCTCTCTAACCATATCCGGCCCAAGCAAGATCTTATCCGTAGATTCCCACCAACATGTAGGAGATCGACAAGGCCTTCCATAAAGAGCTTCGAAAGGAGCCATACCAATACTGGACTGAAAGCTGTTATTATATGCGAACTCCACCAAAGGAAGATGTTCTTCCCATGTACCTCCAAAATCCAAGATACAAAGCCTCAAAAGATCTTCTAAGATACGGTTCACCCTCTCGGTCTGACCGTCCGTCTGAGGATGATATGCGGTGCTCAAACACAACTGAGTCCCTACCGCCTCTTGCAAACTTCTCCAAAACTCACTAGTGAAAATAGGATCTCGATCACTCACAATGCTGGATGGTACGCCATGCAATCTAACAATCTCTCTAACATAGACTGAAGCAAGCCATGGAGCGGTCCTCTTACTCTTTACGGGTATAAAATGGGCACTCTTGGTAAGTCTGTCTACCACAACCCAAATTCCCGTATTGCCCTTCCTCGATCTCGGTAACCCGTCGATGAAATCCATCGAGACACTATCCCACTTCCACTGTGGAACTTCCAATGGGTGTAGCAACCCACCGGGTTTCCTTTGCTCCACTTTAACTTGTTGGCACACTAAGCATCTAGCCACATACTCGGCCACATCTTTCTTCATACCGGCCCAGAAGAAAACTCTCTTCATGTCTTGGTACATTTTGTCTCCACCGGGATGAATAGTCATTCTTGAACGATGTGCATCATCCAAAATAGCCTTCTTCAAACCCTCATCTTGCGGTACACAAAGTCTACCGTCTCTATGCAACCATCCCTTATCATCTATGGTGTATCTACCCAAATGGCTGGACGACTCCCCTCTTATAAGCTTCTCTACCAACACAACCAACTGTGGGTCGTCTCGCTGAGCCTCGCCAATCCGTCTCAAAAGAGTAGGTCTAACCTCCAAGGATGCCAACAAACCAGGTACAAAATCAACAGAAGGTCTGAAGTCAAACAAAGAAAGAAACTCCAAGCTTCGTCGTTCCACGAACAATGGACTCAAAGATAGCCTTTTTCTACTTAAGGCGTCTGCCACCACGTTACCCTTACCAGGGGTATACGCTATCTCGAAATCATAGGATGCTAAGAACTCCATCCACCTTTGCTGTCTTAAGTTTAAATCCTTCTGAGAGAATAAGTACTTCAATGATTTATGGTCGGTGAACAACTCGAATCTCTCACCAAGAAGATAATGGCGCCAAGACTTAAGTGCGAAAACAATCGCGGCCAACTCTAGATCATGGGTAGGGTAATTCTTCTCATGCACTCTCAATTGTCTCCCTCCATAGGCTATTACCCTTCCCTCCTGCATCAAGACTGCGCCTAATCCTGTTCCACAAGCATCGGTATAAACAACAAACGGCTTACTCCCATCTGGAAGCACTAAAACTGGAGCGGTGGTCAAAGCTCTCTTTAACCGTCGGAAAGCATCATCACAATCTACATCCCATGAGAAAACCAGATTCTTCTTCGTCAAGCGGGTTAATGGGGCTGATATCTTCGCGAAGTCTTTGATGAACTTCCTATAATATCCTGCCAACCCCAAGAAACTTCTTACCTCGGTAGCATTTCTAGGAACTTTCCAATCCTGGATAGATACTATCTTTGCGGGATCCACAGCTATCCCTTCCTTAGAGACCACATGCCCTAAGAATCGCACTTCTCTTCTCCAAAAATGGCATTTAGAGAATTTAGCTTTAAGACTATGCGCTCGAAGAGTCTCCAACACTTCCTTGAGATGTAAGGCATGCTCTTCTTCATTCTTGGAAAAGACCAAGATGTCATCCACAAAAACTACTACAAACTTATTCAGATACTCTCTGAACACTCTACTCATGAGATCAACAAAGTATGCGGGGGCGTTTGTCAACCCAAATGGCATCACTAGCCACTCATAAAAACCATCCGGAGTCCGGAAAGCAGTCTTCTCTATACTGTCCTCCGCCACTCTTAACTGATGAAACCCTGTAGCTAAGTCCATCTGCGAAAATACTGACGCGCCAACCAACTGATCAAAGAGATCATCTATCCTCGGTAATGGGTGTCTATTCTTCTTCGTGAGCTTATTAAGTTCCCTATAATCCACACAAAGTCTGAGGGACCCATCCGCCTTCGTGGCAAACACTACTGGAGCTCCCCACTCCGATATACTTCGCCTTATGAACCCCTTCTCAAGCAACTCCCCTACTTGCTTATGAAGTTCTCTTCTCTCACGAGGATCCATGTGGCGTACTGGCAAAGACACTGGTTTGGCATTATCCACCAAATAAATTCGGAAATCTATCTCCCGCTTCGGAGGCAAACCCTTTACTTCTTCAAACACATCCGGATATTCCCGGACTACTCTGACAGAACACAAACTTTCGACCGAAGCATCGAGCGATTCAAGATAACTTAGCAAAACAGATTCCATGGGATTGCAAGAGATCTCGAGAGTGTTACCCAAGCGGGTCATGAGCCTGACAACTCTCCTTTCGCAATCAAGAACGGCACCATTACTGGATAACCAGTCCATGCCCAAGATCAACCCATAGCCCGTGAAGCCCAATACAAAAGCATCACATCTAAACTCAACGCTAAGTATAGAAATCTTCAAACCCAAACATATCATAGACAGATATATGGAGCCCCCAATTGGGTTTGAGACAACCAAGGGATCATCAACTAGACTGGTGTCTAAGTGCAGTGACTCAACTAACGATGATGAGATAAAAGAATGCGATGCGCCAGAGTCAAACAAAGTACGAACTGGATGATCAAACAGAAAAACCAGACTTTCAACGGAAATAGTTCTACCTCTCTGCTGAATCGGTGGAACTGAGAGAACCTGAACTTGCCCCCCTGACTGAGGTGGTGCTATAAGAGCTTGCACCTGGCCTCCTGAGGTAGACCCCGTCTTCTGCCCCTTCTTTGGGCAGTTTTTCACAAGATGCCCTGCTTCACCACAATGAAAGCAACCGGTCTTCTTCTTTTTGCGACAATCCTTACTGAGGTGTCCTGGTGTTCCACAATTGAAGCACTTCTTCTTCGTCTTCTTTTTGTCACCATTGCCTTTTCCGCCCTTGCCTTGTTGTTGCTGTTGCGGTTTCTTCTGATCCCCCTTTTTCTCTGGTGCCTTAGAATTCTTATCATCCTCATGCATAAGTGCCATGTAGACAAGCTTCTCAAAAGTGGCCCCCATAGGAATGTGAGTCATAGCTATTCCTTGCAATGGTTCGTTCAAGCCTCTAACGAACCTCAAAGCCTTCTTCTCCGGTGTATTCACCAACTCTATGCCAAACCTTGCTAATTGATTGAATTTGTTGACATATTCTTTCACCGTGAGATTCCCTTGCTTCAAATTCAAGAACTTCTCCATAAACAGATTCTCTTCCGCCCTTGAGAGAAACTTAGCCCCAAACCTTTGCTTAAAATCTGCCCAAGAGTCAACAGGGCGTTCTCCATTAGTGACCTCCCACCAGAATGAGGCCTCTCCCTTCATTAACCAAGCCGCCAACTTGACTTTCTTTCCCTCTTCCACTTCAAAGATATCTAGCAACTCTTCCACTTCCTTAAGCCAATCTCTAGCCTCTACGAAAGTCTCTGAACCAAGAAAAGGTTTTCCTCCTATAGCCTTGAACTCCTTGCAAACCTTAGCAAAATTATCCACTCTAGGCTGAGGAGGAGGAGCGGTTGTCTCTGGTGTAGTAGCATTGGCCGGACCCGCAGCCGCGGCCCTAGCCTCTTGCAACCTCCTATACCATAGTGGTATAACTAAACCCTCCGGGATGTTAAGATCTTCAGCCATGCTGAAACGAAAGAGGAAAGATTCAAAAAGGAGATTCCGAAAGATAAAGATATGGCTATTGGGGATTATGCTTTTCTTTTTCAAAAACTTTTTCTCTTAGAAGACATGCTTTTAAAAATACTTTCTTCGAAAATACTCTTAGAAAGTAGTTTTTCTCAAAATTTTTATCTGTTCTGGTAACCTTAAGCTCTGATACCACGTGTAACACCCCACTCCCGCTATGATCACTCACTAAGGGAATGCCATAGCATCGGTGGAGTATTTTAGTGAATATAGAACAGAAAAATTACAACAAGACAGATATAAATAGTACTTGAAATTTTAAAACATCATCTCATAACAGCGGAAGTAAAACATGTCTGGTTACATCATAAAACCACAATAAAGGTCAAGTACAATATCCATCAAATAAATTCGTACATAATCCCACTCTCATACAATAGCCAAACAAAAGAAAAGATAACTGGATAACTGGAGCTTTACATCTATCCAAGCTCCTAAAGACTGGAACAGCAATCCGATCAAGCTCCACTACTGCTAGGATCCACCGTAGGACCTGAGGGTTGGGAAAACGATAAAAACAACAGGGTCAGACATAAGTCTGAGCGAGTCCTATAACTTTAACAATACAATCGTTAAAGTAACCAGAGAAGACATAAACTGATATACGGTAACATATAGGGATGAATGGCTACCCTAAGCAGTCAACTAAACGAAGATAAAGGATAAAGACGCATCTACCCTCCCTAAGGTAAATTACTAAACTGCACCACACCAGTCGTTCCTAACTTAAAGGTTGATCCCACCCAAGGACTTATAAAATTTACTAATTAGTACCTGCGTACCCCTAGGTGACCAAGTAGGCGCCACGGGGCCCTACAATCCACTAGGTGTACACACTACTTCCCATTCGATCGGCTCCCTAACGTAGATACCCGTGCTGGCCCCACCGTGGGATGTATCATTCCCCAATGTGGCAACCTGATGAAACTAAAGGTGCACGGCTTATATCTACTCGATGCAACAACGGCTTACCTACCAGCCCGGGCCCACTCACGCATATGAAGCCCGTTGGACTTGCGTTGCCACCGCTAACCCGTTTGCCTCTTACAGTCAAGCCCAGTATGCGTGTCCCGTCCTCGACATGGGTCGAGCCCACAAAGATACGTATGGGTTACTGGTTGAAATGGGCCTCCACAAGCTACCCACCTAAGCTTGTCCCTTTTTCTAGTATATCCCACTTAACCCTTTAATCATGTTTTAATTACATGTTCTATTTTGGTTAAGTATTCTAATCGTATTTTCTATTGCCACCCAAGGCAACCACTAGATTTTCTCATGCCACCCGAGGCACCCACTTAACCCCTCATGTCCCTCTACATGCTAATGTGGTTAAGTGTTTCTTAATTAATTAATTAAGAACGTAACCTTTGTAAAGACCTCTCACATTAGACTGTCTTTTATGACCGCTGGTTAAGCCGGTTGGGTCCGGGCAGCCTTATGTCATAACAGAGTCTAACCTCGTGTCTTTACATTAATTACGTATTTAGTTTGTGCCTAAGACCTCTCACATTGGGCTAACATTTGTAGCAACTGGTTAAGCCGGTTGGGTCCGGGCAGTTTTACGCTACAACTGAGTCCAACCTCGTGTCTTAGTCAATTAATTACACCTAATTAATCACCCTCATAATTTTATATTAATTATCCCTAATTAATCAAGTTTTCTTAACATGGGTAGACCTAACTTAATAGGTAAATTCCCATGGGGTAGACCTAACTCAATAGGTAAATTCCCAACACATAGTATGGGTACACCTAACCAAATAGGCAAATTCCCATACTATGTTTATTTATTTTGTGTTATGCATAATTATATTAATTTCACACAATCTTATTAACTTATGCATTTAATTACCCCATCGTTCCCACGTAATTTCGTTCATGATATAACACATATAAAAGGTGTCAACTTGCATATGAATGAACATGTTTCAAAGGTGCCATCTTGCATATTAACAAACACATAACTTGCATATGAACTTGCATAACATGTCACATAACTTGCATATAATATGTCACATAACTTACATATTCATTTTGCATAACAAACTTGCATATTAGCTTATAGACTTGCATAATGTGTCATCATGAACTTGCATATTAATAAACATGTAACTTGCATATTTACATACATGTAACTCGCATATTAACAAACATGTAACTTGCATATAAAGAAACATGTAACTTGCATATTTACATACATGTAACTTGCATATTAACAAACATGTAACTTGCATATTAACAAACATGTAACTTGCATATTTACATACATGTAACTTGCATATTAACAAACATGTAACTTGCATATTAACAAACATGTAACTTGCATAGCATATTACCATGAACTTGCATAACATGCATATGATTACATAGCCCACAACTTGCATATTTAGCATCATGCAAACATAACATACATCATATTAAACTTGCATAAGCTTACATACTCAACATGCATAAACATAAGATTAATGCTAACATCATATCATATGATTCAAAGCTCATTAACCCACATACAAAACCATAAATCTCATCACATCTCATCTAATTAGTTTACCAAAAGATCATCAAAGTGATAGAAACTCACAACTAGCAACTTTGAACACCAAATGAAGAAGATTAAGATGCTAAGAAGGGATTAGAAGTTGATTAGAGAGTGATTAGTATGCAACCCTCTTCATAAAATTAGTGGAGGCCATGAGAGCTAGCATTTTGCCATAGTTTAGTCACTAGGTTTAATTATGAATGAATTAGGGTAGGTTAGGGTCTTATTTATAGATTAGGCAAGTGTTTTAGGCCATAGGATTAACCCTAGATTCAATCCAAGCCATCAAAGCATGTCTTTGGGAAGAAGTCAAGTGTAGGAACCATCTAGGGCCTTTAGATTAAAGATGGACCATGAGAACCATTCAAATGCAAAATCTGCACTTGAGCGAATCGGCCCACGGGTTGACAGCCAAACACCCTGGATTAACCCCTAGTCGACCCAGCGGGCTCGGGTCGACTTCAAAAATCGGCCGGTTCGGTTATTCCCCTCTCCCAATTCGCTGTTTTGAGCATTTTTGCATATTTATTTATTAAATTTTCAATTATATATATATATATATATATCAATATATATATATATATATATCTACACAACCCATTTCACTTAATTAAGTATACTTTAATTTGGGAATTTTCGTGAAACTTCGCGAGGCCATATCTTGGTCATACGGACTCCGATTTTCGAAAACTCGGACTCTATTTCGCGTATTTTTCCGAGACGAACACAATGGCATAGCCCGTTTCCCTTGATTCCCATTTTAGAATTAAATTCTGCCTCGATTTATGTTATTACAGGTTATTGAAAATACGGGTTGTTACACTCAACAATATCCGTATAATCACGGAATCCAATAACAAAATATTCCGAAGATTATTTCCATTCAAAAACCATTCCAATTCATACGTTGGAAAATTTCTGGTTATTTTAAACCCATTCTCAATCCAATTAATTATTTCTAAAATAATTGGATTTCTGTTCTAGTTAATAACTAATTCATTTGGATAAAAAAAATATCTTTTATCCTTTCAAATATGGAATTTTTCACCTAAACTCTTTCCAAATCATTTATTATGATTTTACACAATTTTTTCATATTTTTAATAATTTTATTAAGGCCCTTACAGTCGGTTTCCAATATCGACCACCGAACTGCATTCATAGCGACCTTTCCTGAAATTTATTTGGACATAATTCCAAATCCAACCGTTAGATTTCGAATCTCTTATAATCATTGGAAAGCTCTTTTCGATACAAACCCAACGGTTTCGGTTTTAGAAGAATCGAATGGTCGGATCTTGTAATGACCCGGATTTTTGCGACTTTGGTTATTGCCATAAACACGATGACGACTAACCAAAACATCGAAAAATCCTGGTAATTAGCGAAAGAAATTAGAGGGTGAGGATAGATAAGATAGAAACTTAGAATAGAAGAAGAAAAGAAGAACTTACATCATCAGAGTAACTCGAATCTCACAGCGGAACGAATAACATATAACATAACTTTTAAGTAAAACAGTTATATATATACAATAACACTTTATCAGAATACAACACTTACAACAACAGCGGAAAAACAATAGCTATTAAATCTTGAAACCTCCTACTCGAAGCTCTCCAAGTATATCTGTAAATCCCGACTACTTGACTGCCCATACAAATTTAGGCACCCAAGAGTTTAGGGAAAACAACAAAGTAAACTCCGGGTCAGTCATGGGACTGGTGTGAGTAAAATAGTTTAACACAGTTTAACATATATATGATATCTCATAAGACCACGCCGTGAATACGGAACGGGTTTTTCCCTTATGAGAATCCAACATCTTTGACAAGCAATATCATTCTGATATTATAATAATGTCTAAGTACAAATATATATATCAATCTAGCAGAAATGCTTTCATCTCACGTTCTACATATATAGTATACAGTCAAATCGCAAGCACGTATTGGATAATGGATTTCCAACTATGACAAGGTATGGAACCACCTTCTGCTAGTGTACCTCTAGAGAGGAATACACTGGGTTCAACAAGAACATCTTGTAACCCGGCCACACATGACCGACCACTCATTTCGCTGAGTGTATCGAATGTATATCACCAACAGTTGGGATCAGCAACCGTTCCCGTATATATGGGACATCATTGATAGATTAAAGAAGCAAATGAATATTCTCTAGATAGGTGATTATACACCCTACTTCGGTGCGACCGACTTAGCCATGCTGCCTGCCCGATTTCTGTCATTTACCGGTTGATGAGGCTTGAGGTTACGCTTTATCATCACATCAGATTCACTTTGAATGCCACATCGTCAGATCCATCTAAAATCACTAATTGACGTCTACAACAGTACATTACGTGTTAGCTAAAGAAGTTTCCTTCTCCGCTTCCACTCTTGGTACGGTTGAAGAAATCAATGTGCGTGACCTTTCTGGAAATACTCTGTCAGACATTCATCCATACAAGTCATCCTCATTCACTTAGAATGTCACATCGTCATACCCGCCAAATCACAAATTGACTTATCCAAAAATAACACGGGTATACAGCTAAGAGAAACGAATTCCTCCGCCACCAAACGTGAATACGTTTGAACAGATCAACTTACGCGATCCATTGGATATACTCTGTCAGACCTTCGTCCATACAAGTTGTCCTGGGACTGGACAAACCGAAGGCACTATTCAGTATATCCATCTTAGGCACTGTTATCTAAGACTTATACAATAGCCCTTGCACTTTACTCCGTCTTCAATTATCTTTGGCATATATGATTCACAACGCTTATGCCAATACAGAGTGGTTCTTTGGATAATAATCCAACCGGTCTCTCCATATTAACAACGTTAAAATGGTCAAAACTTCGATAGTTTGTGAGTTAACTATCAAAGAAAAACAAGTGTGCAAACAACGATATTATTTCCAGATGGAAATTATATCGATCAAACATCATTTAACATCTATCTCCTTAGTTTATTTTCATCTCCTGTTTCCCTATATTCAATATTTCTTATTTTCTAAATTTAGAAAATATATTTATTACCACTGGAAACATTTCCATTTCTTGTTTTCTATATTAGAAAACATTTCTGGTTCTTATTGGAAAACATTTCCAATACTCGTACATTGGACTTAGGCGGATGTTTAAACAACCCATCGCGATGCCAACTCAAACCACTATACTCATTACTAATTCCACTTAACTCCTTTCACTTTCGAACCTTAACCATTTCTAAATTAAAAACGAAGTCAATCAAGTTGGGGTATAATTACCTCTCAGACCTTAACTAAACAACGGTTTAAACTTCGGGATAGACAAGGTTTATCCTTTAAAACTTTAACAATCTTCCTTACGTAATTCTCTTTCGAAAAATCTCTATTCGATAACTCCTCCATTCAAATAATTATATTTGATAACCTTTCTTCGAATAAACTATATTCGATTTACTCTATTCAACTAACTCTTATTGATTTAACTCTAAACGATTAACTCTATTGGATTAACTCTATTTGCTTAACTTTATTTGATTTACTCTATTCACTTAACTCCTGTCGAATAAACTATATTCGATAACTCCTCTAGCTCTATTCGAATAAACTATATTCGATTAACTCCTTTACTCTATTCGATTAACTCCTTTACTCTATTCGAATAAACTATGTTCGATAATCTCTCTTCGAATAACTAATATTCGATAACTCTTCTCTTTCAAATATCTTATATTTGAAAATCTCACTTTCGAATAAACTATATTCGATTAACTCTTTTCGAATAACTCTCATTCGATTAATCTCACTTCGATTAAACTAAAATTGATAACTCTTTTCGATGAAACTAACATCGATAACTCCTTTCGATGTAACCAACATCGATAACTCCTTTCGATGAAACTAACATCGATAACTCCTTTCGATGAAACTAACATCGATTAATCTAACTTGACGAACTTAACTCGATTTGATTAACTCGACTCGACTAACTCGACTTACTTGTTCGACCAATTTGATTCGATTTACTCGGCTCGACTAACTTGGTCGACCCACCCGATTAACTCAACGTCTTTAACTTAACTTATTTCTCACTCGACAACCCGATTACTTAACTCGATTACTCTTAATCGATAACTTAACTCTAATCGATTTACTTACCTTAATTGATTTACTAAAATAACTTATATTTGACTACTTTATTGATTTATAAAGATTTCCCTTTTTACAACGTTTATTCATTTATAAAGATTTACTTTTAGTAACAGTTCTTCACTTTATAGATGTTCCTTTGATTTAATCCTATTTATTTAATAAATAAATATTCCTTTCAATTCTATTTATTTAACCAATAAATATTCCCTTTTTATCTTTCTATTTATTTACTAAATAAATATCTCGTTTACAGCATTCTATTTATTTTCTCTAAATAAATATTCCCATTAAATCTATTGTAAATGGTTTTACAAATATCTCCCTTTATAATCTATTGTAAATGGTTTTACAAATATCCCTCTTTATAATCTGTTGTAAATGGTTTTACAAATACTCCTTCTTTTATTATCTTTATTTATTTTCTAAATAAATATTTCCTTTTTTTCATCTTGTCTTACAAACATTTCCCTTTGTATTTGTTTTACAAATAATTTCCTTTATATTTGTTTTACCAATATCTTCCTTTATAAAACTCTATTTGTTTTTATAAATAATGCCTTTTTCTTTATCCTATTTATTTTCAAAATAAATAATCCATTTAAAATGTCTTACTTATTTATCTTAAATAAATAATTCACTTTATAAATATTCCACTTTATAAAGATTTTCCTATTTATAAATATTCCATTTATAAATAAATTCCTTTTTTAATTATTCTATTTATTTTCCAATAAATATTCCTCTTTATAAAATCCTATGATTTAATAAATACTTTATTTTCAAAATATTTCCTTTTATAAAATCGATTGATTTTATAAAATTCCTTTATATTTCAATATACATTGAAATATTCCTTTTCTAATCCCAGGGTATTTTATGATATTAAAATATCGAATAACAATGATCAACATCATTCTAACTCATATAATCCATAACAGATAATATATCACATCATACATCAACATATATGAAAAACAGTAAAATAAATGTTGAGGAATCCAGTCGGATTCCTCCAACCTGTTCCCCTGCATCACAGATGTTAGACAATACGATTAACATCGATTCACATCAATGTGAAATATTCTGATAAACAGAATCAACATATAAATATTTAACGGTTTTTATATATATATATATATACATACAGATATATATATATAATTTCTACTAACTGACTAGCAGTTCAATCAAACAGTCAACACACAGTCAAACAGACAATATTTAACAGTTCTAAGAATACGCTGTAAATATAGAACTGTACAGAGTTGGTGAGTTTTACTCACATTGGACTATCATCGTTAATTAACGATAATTGTCTTTGATTTAGACGGACAATTTATTTTGCTATAAATTGTAACAGGCTCGGATTCACTCCCGGTCAGTCTCATTGTGTTGCTCCCGTCCATACGATCCCAACGTGACCAATTTCACCCTTTATATTCGGCCCATTCCCTCCTGTCACAGCCCAACCCGCACACTTCATCTCCCCCAAATTCCATTGTGCTTCATTATACACCGAACACCATTTCGATCCTTCCTTTCATCCTCACACTCTATTTCTTCCACGGATTCAACAACCAATGCCACCATCTCATTTTCCTTCGCACTCTCATCAACCTCGTCACCATGAAGACCAACTCGCAAGCCCCCATTAACTCCCGTCACCGGTCCCAGTTTGAACGTCTCGATGGAAATACCGAACTTCATTGAACCCAAATCCAACCAAAACTTCACATTTTAAAGCCTCTCAATCCTGTAAACATAGCTACATACTCAAAGATCAACGTTGATGCTCCGAGAACCCTAAAATTGAAAACCTAGTTTTCGCTGTACACAACCTCACCCTTCGGAACAACGTCGAACTTGACGAAAGGGTTATGGGGATGACGAGCTTCCCTTTACGAATTCATTCATACATATGAATTGATTTTAGGATTTTATTCCCATTTGATTTTGATTTTTCTTTTTGAGGATGGCTTACTGTAAATGAAAAATGGCGGCGCTGAAACTCTCGTTGCCTTCAGAAGTTAGTAATTTAGGTTTAGGAAATTTTGGGAAGTGTATTTATAGGATGAACAAATATCTAGATATTTTAGAGAAGGAATATTCCCGGTATATTCTCATTTATATATATATTCATTCTGCTTTCTAAAAATCCGTGTGCTCACACACGATACCTAAAAATCACGAAACCGGACATGTAGCTAGAGTTCGACATTACGGTCCCAACAAAACTGGTTTCGTCGAATTCCGACTCCGTTTGCTCACACAGTGTATTTTTAATCAACGAAATACTGATTGTTTTTCACTCTAAAAATCCGTACGGCCACACACTGACTCTAAAAATCACGAAACTGAAAATCTAACAACTATTTGACATTGCGGATCCAACAAACTAGTTTCGTCGAATTCCGACTTCGTTTGCAAAAGTGGCTATTTTTAAAGCTCTGGATGACCCATTTAAATATATAAATATATTTAAATATAATTAAATAAAATATTAATAAATTAATATTATTGTATATATTCACAGTGGAATACCATACAGGTCAGAATAAATCCTATATGGATTTCTAACTCGATATTTCAATCAGGGTCAACCCGATATTCGATTTATATTGAAATTCCTTTTTAAAATATAAATAATTCATTTATAAATTATAAAGGAATTCCACAGCGACTTTTCTAAAATTTGATTTGGACATATCTCAAAATCTACATGACGAAATCCCGATTTTTCTCTTCCACTAGAAAGATATACTTCACCAGCTCCACACGTTTCTTGTTTCATAGAAATCCGGCTTAAAACGAATCCTGTACATTCAGTTGAAGTTCGAATCGCCAAATAGCGAACTGCTGCGCCATTTCAAGCTCTATTTTAATTATTTTAAAATTCTACGTTCAAACTGTCGTCGATTGAATATATTCGTCAATATAATTCAAATCTAAGCTGAATTAAATCTAAGGGACGACCCCGTTCACAGAATATTGTGATTTCCAATATTTTTGATTGTTTCTGAATTAAATATATTATTTAATTATTTAATTAAATTAATTATTCCATATTATTTAATTAAACCTCTATTTAATTCATTACATCACTATTTATATAATTAAATAAATTAATTATACCCCTAGAAAATGCGGGTCATTACAGATCTCCTGTTACATCAATTTGAAGTTAATGGTCGAAATTCGCGAACGGTCGCTGCGCGGCGCATTTTATTCAGGTCATTAAATATATATATATATATATATATATATATATATATATATATATATCGTCGATTTCTATTTAAAACGTACTTTATAAAATATTTATAAATTCGTTTTTAAACGATTTTAACTTCCTTTTCAATTTTAAATCGAAATTGAATATTCTATATCATTATAATATTAAAATGATAATATTTCGAAAATATCATATTTTGAAATTAATTCTTTTCGACATTCATTACAAAATGAATAAAATCGATCGATAAACCCATTCGGGTTAAAATGGCGAATATTTACTTACTTGGCTTCATATAGTCCAATATTTTCGTGTCCATCCAAAATCGGACATCAAAATCATCATTTAATTCTCCACTATAAGGTGGTAGACTTAGGCATACGTCCAAATGTACCATAACTACTACCCTAATCGATCGACTCCCTACTCCGTAGATACTCTGTGTCGACCCCACAGTAGGATGTATCACGTCCTAAAGTGGCAACCCCTCGTTGATGTGCACATCCCCATATCTACATGTGTCACGGTCGTTTTATCCCCTTCAGCCTAGCTCATGCATGCACATGGCCCGATCGGTTTGCGCCGCTAACACCGCCTCCACGTTTGGATCTCTTACAATCAGTCAGTAAGCGTGCCCCACCTCCAACCTAGCTCAGAGTTCTCTATTCTATACATACTCCGGATTACTGACTGAAACTGGTCCCACACAATATGATACAAGCTCTCCCCTTTGTCTTGTATGCCCCACTAGGTTTTCCACAGGTTATACTTACCTTAAGGGTGTCTTTAATTATATAACCTCCAATCTTTCTACCAGTTATGTTTACCTTAAAGGTGTCTTTAATTACATAACTTTATTATTTCCTTCAGTTATGTATACCACTAGGTGTCTTTAATTACATAACCTTATCGGTTAAGTTTGTGGGCCTATATGTAAATATTACCCACCCCCTCCAGATTTGCTTAACCCATCCGCTATCCAACTAATTTTACTTAACCCTAACTTTATTTCATAATCATAAAATCTCTATGGATTAGATTTGGTTAAATAGTCCAATTTATTATGGTTTATAATGGGCTAGACCTCCCACATTAGGCCTACAACTTGTGAATGCTGGATATGATGGTTGGGTCCGGGCAGTCTTATTCCACAGTTGGGTCTAACCTCGTGTCTTAGCCCGATTCGTATTTGCGCACTTAGACCTCTCACATTAGGTTCAACATTAGTGGCTGTTGGATATGCCGGTCGGGTCCGGGCAGACTTCCACCACTAATGCAACCTAACCCGGTGTCATAAGTGCAATTATAGTTCCTAATTGTAATTACGAGACATTCCATTTTTATCCAATTCTTACCTATGTCTTAATAGGTGATTAAGTCCCCACTTCCCCCCTTTTGAATTATATGTCCAACTCATGTTTATATTCAAATTATGCCAATATTAACCTTTTTCCCTCCCCGTTCCTTAACTAGCGTGTTCACACAATTTACGGTATGTATAGGCTAAATAATAGCCTAATCATAAACGATAAAAAAGGAAGGTAATGGAAATATGACAAAGATGGATGTTCTAACATAACTAGCATAAACATATACTAACACGGTGAACATATAAGCATAGATCTAATGAACTTGTGGCGGTTAACTAGTTATAACATAGTAAAGGTGATAAGATGAACATGATAAGATCTGAATTTAATTTAGATGTCCAACAAGTTCAGATCTAATATGAGAAGCACAAGGGGATCCAAATAATAAACTAGATCCGATTAATAATTTAGGTGTCCACATAATACAGATCTAATAGGTAAAAGTAGATCTAACAAATAGGGATTAAGATCTACATCATAGAATGTCCACATAATTCAGATCTAATAGTTTATAAGTAGATCTACACAATTAAGTTTTAAGATTCACATCATGGCATGTGATAGGAGTTATAACACATCTAACAAGATAGAGATTTAGATCAATAGTTAAAATAGATCTAGCACAAATCATAGAATGCCACAAGGGTTACAATATATCCAACTAGATAGAGATTTAGATCCAAATCCTAACCAATTTGAGAATGTCATATGTTCATGATTTACAATAGATCCGATATAATTTAGGCATATGAACAAATCCAAGTCATAGTCGTGTCATATTTACTTCTAAATATTCAAATCTAAAAGCAACTAGAAACTCACAGTGTTAGGATTAGAAAATATAAGAAGAATGGATCTTGAATCTCTAGATTTGATTTGCAAAGCTGAAAGTTGTAGGGGATTAACAAATCCAATTCAGTTCATACACCGGTAGAGTTTAGCCGCCATGAATTCTCAATGAAGAAAATATGTGAAATTGCCACGTATATATAACTGCCAGACCCTCTGAAACCGACTGCCACATCAGCCCTAGGGATGTCGACACCCTGTGGGTGTCAGCGGGAAATCTTCCGCCACATTTCATTTTTCGAATTCGAACTATTCTGGATAAATTTCTGACTCATCTCTGACTCACGTATATATATTTTTTTCTTTCTGCTCGTATATAAACTTAAAACTCTCATAACTTCTTCATACGGTGTCCGTTTTATGCAAACCAAATGTCAGAATTTCGAGAAGGATGCAATGGCGCAGTCCATTTTCCTTAATTCTGAATATTAAATTAATTATTATTTAATTTATCCTCTTTTAGTGTCGTTAAAATTTCGGGGTGTTACAGATACCATTCCTTGCAAAATATAGGGATCCGATCCGATCCCTTCCCGACTTGGTCAAAGCTTAGATCCATTTTTCTCTCCTTAATTCCGCTTGATCCCTATTGTTTTACAATATATATAGGACACTAAATTGATCATTTTGACAATCTTCACTTTCCTTTTGGATACTACTACACAAGGACATTACAGTTGCCTAACAAAACTACTTTTTCTTTAAATTCATATGATCAAACCGAACTATACTTGTAGTCAAATAATATAAACAATTGACTACACTTCAGTGAGTGTAGGCACACTTCTCAGGCCACTATAAATCTTGTGTATCCATTTACTTTATTGCATCTATGACTGAGATATGCGATGGTTTTGCAATTATTTGGCATATGATCAACCAAAATCAAGCATAAACAATTTCAACATTCATTCAGGTGGCCTAATTTTACAAATACTTAATAAATTTGTAATTTGGTTGCTGATGTTGTTATTTAGTCGAGATCGTATATTGCAACCTATGAGTTTTGAACTCTAAATGCAGTATAAGACAATGAATATTGATCTGTATACTATCACATATAAAAGTTATAAGGTGAAATTTGTATTTTCGACTAAGTTATTCATTCAAAATAAGTCAATAAACAATACTGTGAGATCGAGTATTCGTATTGAGTGATTAAAAGGACCATACTTTGTTAAATGTAATACTAGATCAGAACTGTAGTATGAATCTAAGAAATCATTGCTAAAATGTCAGTTAATCAGTATACACAAAGCTCAACATATTTGATGTGCTTAAAAGTTAAAGATCATTGAATGTGCTTTTGTAAAGTGTATGTTACAATATTGTAGTAAGAGTTTTCTTTTAAATGGCTTAACCATTTGAAAGGAAAACGAATGCATAAAAGTATATGTAATTTAAGGTACAGTGAGATAAAGAGAGTGAATGGTCACTTTTGCTTTATTATGTCACATAGGAAATTAGAATTGTGACAATATTAAATGGTACTTAACATTGAAATAGGAAATATGCTTTCGACTTCAAAATATATTTCCGTAAGGAGAATTGTTTTCTTTGAGATATATTTCTTTTAAGTTCAAGACATTTGATCAAAAAATTCTCCATTATAAATCAGTTGAACATATAAGTTAAATCATCATATTTTATGAATGACGAACCTCCAAATTTAGTACATGTTACGACCATGTCTGTGTGACATCCATAAATGGAAAACCTGTTGTAAATAGCCTTAGTTCTAGTAAAAGATTCATGAAAAAGAGGTGCATACAGCCTATCCCTAAGCACATTAGGTGCGTACAAACGGCTGGTTAAAGGAAATTAATACGCTTAGAGAGAGAACAAGACAGCAGAATAAAGTATGCTTCACCACTATCCAAATTCAAACATCATCCGACCAAAAAGATCCAAGATATCTCCTGCCCAGAATGTTTAGATCTAAACATTTCAATAGGTATCCTACCAAAAATGAACATGAGCAATCCATACACATCGAAATGACAAAACTAGCAAATGTCATATGTCAAGATCGAACGGTTAAGAAGTGGAAACATGAAGTAATTTTGGCAATCTGCTATACTCTCAGATATAAAAAGAAGGCTCTAGTCATGAGAAAGGAAGACTAGAAAAAAATACTATTTTTTCCTTCCTGAAATTTTTTAAGGTTGTAAAAAGTAAGATAAAACAGAGAAGATGACTGTTAACCAGTCTTTTAGCAAGGTCGTTACACTTTGGACTTAGACATCCAGATTGCTTATGGCTCAAGCGCGAACTTGCACAAACTTGAACTAAGCATTGGAATCGACATTTGCTTAGAAATCTATAATTACTCAACTCAAATTCATTACCTCCGAGCATTGTTCGAACACTAAGAAAATGCCTAACTAGTTCATAGGATCATGTAGCTTGTACTTGGTCGATCACTCAGAAAACCCATGATGGGGATGATCCAATATAAAAACACTAGCATAAGGAAAATGTTCGATCCTTCATAGAAATCGGACAGGCATAAGCAAAAGGGTGATCAACTAGGACGGATCACTAGAATTGCATGGATCGGCACATGGTTTTCACCATTTAGCATTTACCCAATCTCCAAAGGGATCAGATCAATACTACACAAAAGCTTAGGTCGACGAAAATTTAGACTGAATCAAAATTGGTAAGATCCTTGGGCATATAAATGATGGGTTGGAACCTCAGATCAACCAAAAAATATTGATCAACATGCGAATTTGCTCAAAAATAAGTGGTCGAGCAATGCATGAAGTTTGACATTTAAAGAAACTGAATGGATTGAATCGGTAGAATCTGTACCAGTCCCTCGATGGGATCGGTACTGATCCCTGTAAAATACAGGCTTTCGATCCGAACCTTCCTCCAAATTGATAAACATTAATGTGCTACTTTTTCTCCTTAATTCGTGCATGATCCCTAATCTTATTCAATTATAAATAGGATATTAAATGGGTCATTTTGGGGAGCTTCTATTGGCTTTTGGATACTACTATTCAAGGATATTTCTATAGCCTAATAAAAATTATTTTTTTCTTTACATTCTTAAGATCAAACCGAACTGTACTTGTAATCAAATAGTATAAACAATTGATTACATCTCAGTGGAGATAGCCACGCTTGTCGTACCACTATAAATCTTGTGTCTCCATTTACTTTAATGTACTCTGTGATTGAGATCTGTGACTATTTTTCAATTATTATCTGATTTACATGAGAATTGGATATTGGCATTCGGTTGATCAAAATTAAACATCAACATTTTGGCATGCTAGGTAGGGCTAATACTTGAACCAAAGAAAATCTCACTGCATAGGAAACTATAGTGAGGAAGAAGAACAACGACAAAAAACTAGAAAGCACAACATAGAAGGAGGAAGTCTAGAGGCTTCTTCTAGAGGAAATCCTTCCTCATGCCTTACAAGAGAGGATACAGACGAGTTGGTGAACAACTTAGAAAACTTCCACGAGCACCTAGATGACTTGTTGAAGAAACAAGGAGAAATGATGAACAAATTCCTCAATTATGTTGGAAAACCTATACAACCGAGAATTCAGAATTAAAATGCTAGTGCTGGACCTAGTAGCAAATGACATCTTAGCCTATAACAGGGACAACTGTCCCCGTACCGAGAGAACTCGGTACCGAGCCCACCAGAGGGATCAATATCGATCCATGGAAAAGGAGGTAATCCTCGTAGAGACACTAATTTGGCATTCGACCCTGCTATGAACCTATATTCGAGAGTAGGACTTGGAAACGAGGCACGCTCAGGCTTGAACATATAATTGGATGCATAAACACTCGGGCTATAGGTGTTGGAACTAGAGATTGGAGTCAACTGCTCAACAACAATAATCATATTATGGACATGATAATAAGGATTTCTAGAGGTAGATTTTCTCAACCGGACTTGGATTGCGCAAATCAAACTCCATGCTCTCAAGCTATCAGAAACTGTCAGAATCCACTGGACCTTAAATTATAGATGTTGGGGGCTTATGATGGTAAGAATGATCCTACCCCTCATCTCATGTGTTACGTTCTCCATATGGAAGTATATGGGAAATCCAATGATGTCATGGAAAAATGCTTCTCTCTCTTTCTCTCAAACATGACTGCTATGTGATTTCGGCAGTTGGAAATAGGTTCGATTAGAAGCTGGAACAACCTAGTGGAAAGATTCGTTAAATAATTTCCTATCCACATCGTCAGACCCAAAAATGTAATGACTTTAACGGGAATCAAGTAGAGGGTCGGAGAGGCTCTACGAAGTTTTTTAGAGCGATTCAATCCTGTAGTTGTTTTGGTGGATCGACCAGATCCATCGGTCATTCTGACCGCTGTAGTAGCTTGCATCTCAGATGTTTTAACTTTCAACGGCTTTGAGGTTCTGACTACAACTTCCAGGGTAAGGGTCCCGGTCAGTTGAGGCTTCTTCAAGATTGATACTAGCTTGCTGTTGTAAATGGATTTCGGAAGGCATTCGCGTTCTCGATAGTGGCTTCCGGGTGTAGGCTTTCGGTTTCTTATGAATACTTTACGGAGCTTTCCCTCGTGATGTATGTAGATAACTATTGGTTTGGAACCCCTATCGGTGTCGGTACCGAGCAGATTAGTATAGATAGCCGCTATCCCCTTTAGGGTTCCGGTTTGCCTTCCGGTGGAGCCTCCGGGTATAGCTTGGTCTTCCAGAAGGTAGCTTCCAGCGATTTGCGTTTTGTCTATCAATGTGACCCTTCGGTGTTTATGTAGTGGGTGTTTCGGAAGCTGGTTCCGGGTAAACCTGTAATGACCCGTATTCTACACATCATAGGATCGTAGAATATTTATTTCTTTCCCATTTGAAGTCGTATGGTCATGTAACTTTGGGAAACATCTATTAGAGTCATTTCCCATGCTTATGATTTTTGTCGATTTTTAAATGACCATTTTGCCCCTAGTTGGTACTGTTTTGGCCATAACTTTTGATAGGAAAGGAATTTTGACCTGAAACCACTTCCATTTGATTCGTTTGATGGTTTCTCTTTCCGTAGAGTGGTCACATTAGCCAAACGGACTTACCGTTTGGGAGATATGGCTGAAACAAGGTTTGGAGGGTGAAAAACTGCTTAACCGGGCCAAATCGGGTGATTAGTGAGTAGGCCCATAACCCATTTCGGGATTAGGGTTATGGGAGGGCTGAAATGAGATGGAGAATCATTCCATTTCAGTTTTCTAGCCTCCACTTATCACCAAGGATCCCTAATAATGGCCTCCAACCTCTAAATCACCTCCAAATCACCTTTAGGTTAAGGATTTGGCTTAGCAACCCCTAATCAAGAAGGATCTTCACCAAATCAACAAAGGAGCTGCTGTTTGGTATTGAAATTCGCATCAAATCAGAGAATCATTTCAGGTCTTAGTTTATTTTGTGGCTAAGGTGAGTGATTTGCTTAGTTTTGCACTAATTAGGGGTAATTAGCGTTAATTAGCGAATTTAAACATGATAAAATTCTGGAAAAATGTTTATAAAATTCGGAATGATGTTTTAGACCTCTGATATGAATTTGGGTTAATTTGGTTAAGATTTGCTAATCCTATCATCAGTTTCACCTAAACATGCTTAAGGGGAAATATGGGATTTTGGGTATGTTTGATCCATTTTTACCTATCATATTGATGTTTGTGGTTGATTATGCATGTTGCTATGACTGTATGAAACGCTATGTGACTGTTTAGAATAGTTGGAATGGTCGAAAACGCCGTCGAGGGGCGTAAACAGCTCGCTGGACAAGGTGCAGGGGTTCGGATCGCATAGGGGGTTGAGGGACGATCGGATCGCCCTATGGGATCGTGGGGGTATCCCCACGAGTCGAGTCACCTCCTCCGAACCGAACCGTCTGTGCAAGGCCCACGAAGCGGATCGATGCAGCGTCGTACCAAACTGAAGTACTCCGATCCGGATCGCGAATAAGCATTACGACCCGATCCATCCATGAAGGGTGAGCACGATCCGTCGACCTGGAGAAGGGCGTCCGATCCGAACCGCTTGAAGAACCACGATCCGATCCGTATGGGGTGTTCCGATCCGAACCGAGAAGGGGAGCACGATCCGAAGCAAAGGAAAGGAGGACCACGACCCGATCCGACGCAGGAGGCGCGACCCGATCCAATGAAGAATGTGAAGGCTGATCCGATCTGATTCGATGGTAATGACCAATAACCCGAGATGCAAAGGTAGTCCAAATGGAAGTTAGAGCTCAGAATCCCGGAACCAGTTGGGAACCAATGAATTCACTTCATGGTTGGACTTTGCTGCGGGACGTGTGCTAAGGAGTTGTCGACGTTCATAACTTCGATTCACCACTAAGGATGGATGATGGCTACTTATCAGTGCAGTAGGGTCATTACGACCTGAGGGGCAAAGTGATGGTAGCAAGACTACGTTATCAGTGCAGTAGGGTCATTATGACCTGAGGGGCAAGGTGATGCGTAGTAAGATTATGAGCCAGCGCAGATGGGGTGAATAACTCCATGGGGCAAGTGGACATAGTAAGGATTAGTAAGGCTATGAGCCAGCGCAGATGGGGTGAATAACTCCACGGGGCAAGTGGACATAGCGAGGAATTAGTGGCTACGTTATCAGTGCAGTGAAGCCATTTATGACTTCATGGGGCAAAGTGATCGTAGCAAGGAATGTTGGGTGATCGGAGTGGTGAATATCGTATGCTTTATGCACTGAGTGAGAGATGTGAGGATGGATGCTATGCTTGATTGTTTGCCATCATTATGACATGCACACCTCCCCCACCTCCGTATCTTTACACTGTTTGATATGATACCTTAGAGTGTTGTACAGTATGTAGTGCTAACTCTTTGGTTGCAGGTCCAGGTTCAGGTATGTTTTAGTCTACCTGTTATTGTTCACTTTAGATGCTTATCGCTCATACCAGGCTTTATGTCTGACCCAGAGTTTTATGTCTCCTCTTATTACTCTGGGTGGTCACACGAGCAGACTAGAGACAGGTTAGCTGGTGATGCGCGAGTAGCTGATTCAGAGGCGGGCAGGAGGCTTCCACGTATGATATATATATATATACACATACTCCCTGTGTCGCTGGTGGTCGCTACTTGGGCATTAGTAGTGTACCTCATTTATCTTGCTTTTGCTTGAGACAGTTTGGAAAGTTGTAATAAGCTGTATTTTGGATTTTCGCTGCTATGATGTTTAGTTCTGATTTTCAGCTTATGCACTGTCTCTCCTGTTTTATGTCAAGTATGTTATTATTATATTTTGTTTTATGCGCTGTGAGACATTCTACAGGATCCTTGTATGTTCATTTCCTTCTTCCTTTTTCCTTCTGGCGACCCGTTCCGTGCTAACTGGACATGTGTACAGCGCACCTTTGGGGTAAATGTCGGTTGGTGCGGGGCGGGCCGTCACACTTGGTATCAGAGCTCTAGGTTGCGTAGTTAACCTAGGGAAAGACACTAGGGAGAGTTAGTACGTATATGAGAGCGCGTATTTGTGATTACTTTGGTTTTCAAAAGCTATGTATATATATACTATTAGTAGTATAAAGATTAAGTCGCACTGCACTAGCACCACTATGGGGTCGTTAATCGTTTCCCTTTTTCAGATTAACGATGAGCCGAGAAACGAGGGGTGCTGGTAGAGGGACCAACTAAGGGAATGCCGCTGACATGAGGGCGATGTTTACTAACCTCATGAGAGACATGCTTAGAGAAGTGCAAGGGGCAGTTCCCAATCCCGGAGTTGGTGTTGGCCCAGTAGTGCAGGCGCCTAGGGTCGATTTCGCCAAGTTGTGCAAAGATTACACTAATCTTGGTGGGAAGCCATTCCATGGGACGGAGTCGGCCACAGATGTTCAAGATTGGATGGATAGTTGTGACCGTATCTTTGATGACTTGGGTCTTGAGGATGCGATGAAGAGAAGGCTAGCGTCTCGTCAGCTGCAAGGGCGAGCGATGAATTGGTGGAATGCTATTAGAACAGCTACCCCAGAGGATCAGGTTACTTGGGTTCAGTTCAAGGCTCGCTTTAGCGAGAAGTTTATTCCAGATGCCCAGAAGTCAGTGTTGTTCAAGAGGTTCTTGGAACTCAAGCAGAATGGGAGGGCAGTTTCTGATTATATTGCTGAGTTCGACACTTTGTCGAAGTATGGATTGTCTCTCATTGATACCCCTGAAAAGAAGAATGAGAAGTTCATCACTGGTTTGGATGGGTACTTGGGGGAAAGGCTTATCAACCACATCGATGAGACTTTTGAACCGATCGTGGGAAAAGCTTTGAGGTCAGAGAGTCTTTACCCTAAGTCAAAGACTGAGGCTGCATCTGCAGAAGGGCCAAAGCCGCAAGCAGGCGGTGGAGGCAAGAATAACTCTCAGAATAAGAGGAAGCAGGACCAATCTAAAGGTGGCCAGAAAAAGAGCAAGAAGGATGTTGAGTGCTTCAGCTGTGGAAAGAAGGGCCATTATGCTAAAGAATGTCGGCCAAGCCAGCGGAAAGGAAGTGCTACAACTGTGGTCAAGTGGGACATCAGAAGGATAAGTGTCCGCAACCTCTTAAGGAGAAGCAGATTGTGAAAGCATATGCTATTGATGTTGTTCCTTCTTCGTCGAATGCCCCAACTGCGGCGGAGAAAGGAAAGAATGTTGTTATTCAAGGTATGCTTTCTATTTATGATATACCAGTTCGAGTTTTGTTTGATACTGGGGCTTCCCGTTCCTTCATATCTAGTGACCTGGTAGATAGGTTGGGACTGGAACCCGAGATAGTCGATAGACCATTGATTGTGACGAACCCGATTGGTGGTTCGACTAGCCTTAGTATGATTTGCAGGAATTTGGTCTTATCGAGTCATGGATGTATGTTTGTATGTGATTGCTTTGTTTTGGGCTTTACTGGGTATGGCATTATATTGGGAGTCGATTGGCTCCAAAGATACGGGGTGGTGGTAGACTGTGAGGGCTTTTTGGTGACAGTGAGGGCGGATGATGGGCGGAGGGTAGTATTTGGTAGCCTACCTAGTGATGGGGTTATGGCTAGTTTTGTAAATTCCCTCGACATCCCGCAAGATGAGTTGTCAGATGTGCCCGTGGTTGGCCAGTATCCGGACGTCTTCGAGGAGGTGACCGGGCTTCCACCACACCGAGAGATTGAGTTCCGTATTGATTTAGTGAAAGATGCCAGACCTATAGTGATGCCACTTCGTCGTATGGCACCAAGGGAGCAGCGAGAGCTCGGGGTGCAAGTCGGCAATCTTTTGAAGAAGGGATTTATTAGAAGGAGTGTCTCCGAGTGGGGAGCACCAGTTGTGTTTGCCACTAAGGCAGATGGTTCCCTTCGTTTGTGTGTGGACTATCGCGAGTTGAATAAGGTGACGAGGAAGAATAAGTATCCTCTACCGAGGATAGATGATTTGTTTGATCAGTTGGAAGGAGCTAGAGTGTTCTCCCAGTTGGACCTCGCGACAGGATTTCATCAGCTTCGAGTAGCAGATGAGAGTGTTCCGAAAACGGCATTTAGGACGCCGTCTGGATTTTATGAGTGGTTGGTTATGCCATTTGGGTTGACCAATGCACCAGCCTATTTTGTGGATCTTATGAATCGAGTATTCAGATATCAGTTGAATAAGTTTGTTCTTGTGTTCGTGGATGACATCCTTGTTTACTCAAGGACAGAGGAGGAACACAAGGGACACTTGAGGATAGTGATGGAGGTGTTGAGGAAACACCAATTGAAAGCGAAATTCTCTAAGTGTCATTTTTGGAGAAGGGAAGTGAGATTCTTGGGTCATGTTGTTTCTGAAAGTGGTATTGCCGTGGACCCTGCGAAGGTGGCTACGGTACATGATTGGCCTACACCCAGGAATGCTACAGATGTAAGAAGTTTCTTGGGATTAACTGGATATTATCGTAAGTTTATCCAGGACTTCTCCAAGATTGCAGCACCGTTGACTCAGTTGACTAAGAAGAATCAGTCCTTCGTCTGGGACGGAGTGTGTAAGGATGCCTTCAAGAGTCTAAAAGAGAGGTTGACGCGTGCGCCAGTGTTAGTCATTCCTAAAGGGAATGAAGAGATGACGGTATACACGGATGCTTGTGGTACCGGACTGGGTGCAGTATTGATGCAAGGAGGTAGGGTCGTAGCTTATGCTAGTCGACAGCTAAAGCCACATGAGAAGAAGTATCCTACCCATGATTTGGAATTAGCAGCGATTGTATTTGCGCTGAAGATGTGGAGACACTATCTCTTGGGAGAAAGGTTCGAATTGTTTACCGATCATAAATCGTTAAAGTATCTCTTCTCTCAGAAAGATTTGAATCTCCGTCAGCAGAGATGGTTAGAGTTCTTGGCTTCGTATGATTTTGATATCGCGTATACACCTGGAAAAGGTAATGCGGTAGCCGATGCCTTGAGTAGGAGACATGCCAGCTTAGGGGCAATGTTTCTTGAATGGAAGCAACTGGAGTACATCGCGGGGTTTGATTTCAGACCAAAGTGCGAGTTGGATCCAGTTATGCTAGCTAGTTTGACGATCAGACCCACTCTGATAGAGCGGATTGGTTCTAGCCAGAGGGACGATCCTAATCTATTAGAAATCATCTCCAAGTTAGAGATGGGTATTGGAGAGGAGGTGAATGTGTATGGGCTTGATCGAGATGGATGGCTTCGAAAGAATGGAAGACTAGTTGTGCCCAACGTGAATGGTTTGAGAGATGAAGTGCTTAGAGAATGTCATCACTCAAAACTGACTATACATCCCGGTGGTAATAAGATGTATCGAGACATGAGACAGACTTACTACTGGGAAGGGATGAAAAGAGACGTTGGGAAGTTTATATCCAAATGCATGAATTGCCAGCTAGTTAAAGCCGAGCAAAAGAAGCCTAGTGGGTTGTTGCAACCATTAGAAATTCCCAAATGGAAATGGGAGCAAGTCTCGATGGATTTCATCGATGGTTTACCTAGGACTAGATCGGGATATGATAGCATTTGAGTAATTGTGGATCGATTGACTAAGAGTGCAAGATTTATACCAGTCAAATCGACCAGGACGGCAACCAAGTTGGCAGAATTGTATATGAAGTGGGTAGTGAGATTTCATGGAGTACCCAAAAGCATTGTGAGTGACCGAGACCCGTTGCTCACTAGTGGGTTTTGGAAGAGCTTACAAGAGGCTCTAGGGTCAAGATTACATCTCAGTACCGTATATCATCCTCAGACCGACGGTCAGACGGAGAGGGTGAATCGTATATTGGAAGATCTCTTGAGAGCTTGTATATTGGATTTTGGTGGATCATGGGATGACCATTTGCATCTAGTAGAGTTTGCATATAATAATAGCTACCAATCCAGTATCGGTATGGCTCCATATGAAGCTTTGTACGGAAGACCGTGCAACTCACCATCATGTTGGATAGAGACTGGCGAGAAGTTTGTGCTTGGACCAGATGTGGTGAGAGAAACTTCCGATAAGATCAAGATCATTCAGCAACGAATGAAAGCTGCTCAGGATAGGCAGAAGAGTTATGCCGATAAGAGGAGAAGAGACTTGAAATTCTCCGTTTGTGACTTGGTGTTTGTCAAGATCTCTCCGTTGAAGAGCGTGATACGATTTGGCAGGAGAGGCAAGTTAGCACCAAGATTTGTTGGCCCATTCCCTGTTCTTGAATTAGTCGGGAATTTGGCATATAGAGTTGGCTTACCAGAGAAAATGGCAGGAGTTCACAATGTATTTCATGTTTCCCAACTGAGAAAGTTCGTTCACGACTCAGATGTGACTATTTCACCTGATCAGTTAGAGGACTTCGAAGTAGAACCTGAGGCGGTTGAGGACCACAAGCCGATTCGTATTGTGGGGCACGATACGAAGCAACTTCGAAGGAAGGCGGTGAAGCTAGTCAAGGTTCAGTGGGGCGAGAACGAGAATGATTGTACTTGGGAGACAGAGGAGAGCATTAGGAAGGCATATCCAGAACTCTTTGCCTGGTAAGATTTACTTCATAATTTAGTTTTTCCGCATGCTAGGATAGACTTGTTTAGCTTGTTTTGCATGTTTGATTGTTGCTTTATGATTGATAGGCATGCGGGAATCTTTGTGTATGTTTGGATTAGGGAATTTCGGGGGCGAAATTTCTCAAGGGGGGGAGAGTGTAATGACCCGTATTCTACACATCATAGGATCGTAGAATATTTATTTCTTTCTCATGTGAAGTCGTATGGTCATGTAACTTTGGGAAACATCTATTAGAGTCATTTCCCATGCTTATAATTTTTGTCGATTTTTAAATGACCATTTTGCCCCTAGTTGGTACTGTTTTGGCCATAACTTTTGATAGGAAAGGAATTTTGACCTGAAACCACTTCCATTTGATTCGTTTGATGGTTTCTCTTTCCGTAGAGTGGTCACATTAGCCAAACGGTCTTACCGTTTGGGAGATATGACTGAAACAAGGTTTGGAGGGTGAAAAACTGCTTAACCGGGCCAAATCGGGTGATTAGTGAGTAGGCCCATAACCCATTTCGGGATTAGGGTTATGGGAGGGCTGAAATGAGATGGAGAATCATTCCATTTCAGTTTTCTAGCCTCCACTTATCACCAAGGATCCCTAATAATGGCCTCCAACCTCTAAATCACCTCCAAATCACCTTTAGGTTAAGGATTTGGCTTAGCAACCCCTAATCAAGAAGGATCTTCACCAAATCAACAAAGGAGCTGCTGTTTGGTATTGAAATTCGCATCAAATCAGAGAATCATTTCAGGACTTAGTTTATTTTGTGGCTAAGGTGAGTGATTTGCTTAGTTTTGCACTAATTAGGGGTGATTAGCGTTAATTAGCGAATTTAAACATGATAAAATTCTGGAAAAATGTTTATAAAATTCGGAATGATGTTTTAGACCTCTGATATGAATTTGGGTTAATTTGGTTAAGATTTGCTAATCCTATCATCAGTTTCACCTAAACATGCTTAAGGGGAAATATGGGATTTTGGGTATGTTTGATCCATTTTTACCTATCATATTGATGTTTTGATGTTTGTGGTTGATTATGCATGTTGCTATGACTGTATGAAACGCTATGTGACTGTTTAGAATAGTTGGAATGGTCGAAAACGCCGTCGAGGGGCGTAAACAGCTCGCTGGACAAGGTGCAGGGGTTCGGATCGCATAGGGGGTTGAGGGACGATCGGATCGCCCTATGGGATCGTGGGGGTATCCCCACAAGTCGAGTCACCTCCTCCGAACCGAACCGTCTGTGCAAGGCCCACGAAGCGAATCGATGCAGCGTCGTGCCAAACTGAAGTACTCCGATCCGGATCGCGAATAAGCATTACGACCCGATCCATCCATGAAGGGTGAGCACGATCCGTCGACCTGGAGAAGGGCGTCCGATCCGAACCGCTTGAAGAACCACAATCCGATCCGTATGGGGTGTTCCGATCCGAACCGAGAAGGGGAGCACGATCCGAAGCAAAGGAAAGGAGGACCACGACCCGATCCGACGCAGGAGGCGCGACCCGATCCGATGAAGAATGTGAAGGCTGATCCGATCCGATTCGATGGACCAATAACCCGAGATGCAAAGGTAGTCCAAATGGAAGTTAGAGCTCAGGATCCCGGAACCAGTTGGGAACCAATAAATTCACTTCATGGTTGGACTTTGCTGCGGGACGTGTGCTAAGGAGTTGTCGACGTTCATAACTTCGATTCACCACTAAGGATGGATGATGGCTACTTATCAGTGCAGTAGGGTCATTACGACCTGAGGGGCAAAGTGATGGTAGCAAGACTACGTTATCAGTGCAGTAGGGTCATTATGACCTGAGGGGCAAGGTGATGCGTAGTAAGACTATGAGCCAGCGCAGATGGGGTGAATAACTCCATGGGGCAAGTGGACATAGTAAGGATTAGTAAGGCTATGAGCCAGCGCAGATGGGGTGAATAACTCCATGGGGCAAGTGGACATAGCGAGGAATTAGTGGCTAAGTTATCAGTGCAGTGAAGCCATTTATGACTTCATGGGGCAAAGTGATCGTAGCAAGGAATGTTGGGTGATCGGAGTGGTGAATATCGTATGCTTTATGCACTGAGTGAGAGATGTGAGGATGGATGCTATGCTTGATTGTTTGCCATCATTATGACATGCACACCTCCCCCACCTCCGTATCTTTACACTGTTTGATATGATACCTTAGAGTGTTGTACAGTATGTAGTGCTAACTCTTTGGTTGCAGGTCCAGGTTCAGGTATGTTTTAGTCTACCTGTTATTGTTCACTTTAGATGCTTATCGCTCATACCAGGCTTTATGTCTGACCCAGAGTTTTATGTCTCCTCTTATTACTCTGGGTGGTCACACGAGCAGACTAGAGACAGGTTAGCTGGTGATGCGCGAGTAGCTGATTCAGAGGCGGGCAGGAGGCTTCCACGTATGATATATATATATATATACACATACTCCCTGTGTCGCTGGTGGTCGCTACTTGGGCATTAGTAGTGTACCTCATTTATCTTGCTTTTGCTTGAGACAGTTTGGAAAGTTGTAATAAGCTGTATTTTGGATTTCCGCTGCTATGATGTTTAGTTCTGATTTTCAGCTTATGCACCGTCTCTCCTGTTTTATGTTAAGTATGTTATTATTATATTTTGTTTTATGCACTGTGAGACATTCTACAGGATCCTTGTATGTTCATTTCCTTCTTCCTTTTTCCTTCTGGCGACCCGTTCCGTGCTAACTGGACATGTGTACAACGCACCTTTGGGGTAAATGTCGGTTGGTGCGGGGCGGGCCGTCACAAAACCCTATACTTTCGGCTTGATATTCTTGATGCCTTTACGTTCTGTTGTGTTGGTGTGAAGTAGGCTGATACCGAAAACCCTTCCGTCTTTCTGGTTTTTGATTAGCGGAACTCTTGCCTCCCCTTTTCTTAGTTTTTGACTTGGATGACCCTTCGCTACAGAACTCCCCTGCCGGATAGACCTAATAAGATGGACCCTGCTGGATGGACCTTGTCAGTAATCTGTATATTTTGAGTTCTCTTTAATGTTTGGCTTTTGCTTCCGGAGGGTATCCTTGGGTATTTGTGTCCATTTGCTACCCCTTCACTGTTGGCCTATTTCAGAGTAAATTTTGGTAGTAGCATTTGCCCCTCCTAATGAAGGGGTATTTTCGGCTTTTCAAGTCAAAGTTTTTGTCTTTTCCTAATCTCTGTGTCTTTTGATCTTCTTCGATCGGAAGCGTTGATTGATCTTTTCTTGTACGGTTCAGATTAGCCTTGATATTTTAGTATAAATTCTTCAGCTTTGTTTCCGCCTTTCACCTGCAAACTAAATTCTCGAGCAAGATTACCGTTCCTCTTAAAAGCTGCTCAAATTTTCTCTTCGAAAATCAAAGCTCGATTATTTGTAAGTATCTTTATTCCCAATATAATTTGTAATCTTAATTATGTACTGAAATTGATGGGGAAGTCAACTAAGATTATGCTAAACGTAAAATGGGTTTACGCAATAACAATATCTTTCGCCATGATTAATATCCAACATGAGCGGCCACTTATTTCATAGATTACTCTGTTTAGGAAATGCGATACGCAAAGAAAGATACATAAGAATAAAACAACTTTCTCACTTGCTAGGATTCTATGTCGTCGATGTGAAATGATTCCAACATAATTAGGGCTCATCCACCCCAATCGTTTGTTTTTTGTCTAGCTAAGTTTTGGGGTGATAATATTGAATTATCTGGTTTTGACGGAATTCCCATTGGAATATTAGTGATGTTTTAGATGTGTGTTTCCCATCCTTGAAATTTCGATGTCAGGTTATTTACTTTCCTTGTTACCAAAAGCTTAGCTGTCCGCTAACGAAAGTACATTGTGTATAATACTTTTTATGTTTAATATCTGAGTTTGATTTGTACAAACCAAACTTTATGTTAACAAGATATAATGATACTCAATCTATTTGTAAGTGGTATGCATACATTTGTGTAAGAAGAATGTATGTTAATTGCATTGTTATGGAATGATATCACCTGGCAGAATCATGTCCGGTAAAAGTTCTGCTAAGGCGAAGACAAAAATTATAAGGTTCCACGACCTAAGAGAGAATTTGCTCCAAGGTCGTCCTCAATCACTTCACCAGATTCAGTGAAGGCTATATTAGACAGTTTCGGTATATCTACTATTGACGCCATCGTAGCTTCTTCTCCAGATTTCTTCCAAAGTCCTCTAGAAGGGTACTTTGCGTATTCAGCGACTCATATCTGGCATGGAGGTTTTCTTCCTTTCCCACCTTTTTTGCACATGCTTTTATGTGATCTGAGAGTTGCTTCTATTCAACTCTCGCCCAATACATATACAACTCTTTTATGCTTGGAAGCTCTAGCGCTTGCATCAGGTCAAGATTCTTTAAGTCCTAAACTTATTCGTCATATGGTCCAATTTTCTAAAAGTTTGGAGTCGCCAATATGGAGGGCTAATCCCATAAGGAGACTGATTAGCGATAGCATTAGCAAAACTAAGCCATAGGAAGATCGGTTTTTTCTCGTTAAATGCCCTCCCGGTATATCAGGAAAATTTGTTGATTATGGTAGGCTACTTGTTTCAAAAAGTATTTGTTTTACATTTGTAGCTTTCATTTATCTGCATCCTCCTTTTATCATAGAGCCCCCTTCTAAAGATATAACTTTATAGACGGAGGAAGCTCCGGTTGTCGAGGCTATCTTCAAAGCACTGGTGGAGCATGTATGCCAGTCATTTCTTTTAACCGCTAACAGGCTTTGTCAATATGTCTTGATTCCCCAAGGGCAGAAGATACTAGGGAAGCCTCCTACCCAATTTTCTGATTCTAAAAGGCTATCGCTGAGTTCTAGCATGTTCAACGCAGGCTCTCATATATTTCTAGGTTACTTAGATGAGATCATACCTTTGAATAGTCAACATTTTTCATCCTTTCTCTTGTTTCCTTGTTCCCATCTTTCTAATTTAACTCTTCTTTGTTTAGGATCTACAACTTCTCAGGATGCATCTGCTCTCCAAGCTTTTAACCGGTCTAGCGCCAGAGCTTTAAAGTGGCTTGCTCGGCCCAACATTGAATCATCATCAAAGAAGTCCGGGCCTGATAAGCCAATTAGCTTTTCAGAAGATATTGTTGTTATTCCGAAAACAAGGTCATCTTTTGATCCTATTACTATCGATGACGACCAGACTGCCAATGTTGACGCCTCTCCCAATATTTCTCCAAAAAATAAGTTCGCAAGTAGACCTATTTCTCCGATACCCTTAGTGAGCTAGGTGTTGAAATGCATGGTCTCTTAATGCCTTCCTTTTCTTAACCAGCTATCTCTCCCGTTCCTCCTCCGTCAGCCTCAGACTTCGACAGGCTTGTGAATCTTGCTCTTTCATCTCCTGAAGTCGCTAATATTACACCGACTTCTTCACCCTTGGATTCAGAATATTTCCACCGACAACAAATGAAAGATCAACTTTCGGTATTTAGCTTATTTTTTCTAATGCTTTTTGTATTTATGTTATTTTTGTAAAATCTTAATCCCTTTCTTTTCCTTAGGTGGTGAAAACTTGGTGTTCATCCAGAGGGAGAGCTTCCTATTTAGCGGCGGAGGTTAATGCCCTTAAGGAGGAGAATAAGACGCTGGCGAATATGGTTAACACTCTGTTGCAGGAGAAGGCAGAGGGTGACATCGAACGTATGGAGCTGGCGGCCTTGCTGGAGCAGGAGAGAAAGGCCAAAGCTGTGTTGGCGAAGCAAGTTGAAGATCTTAAGGAAGAGAAATCAGGAATGGAAATTGATTATGCCGCCGAGATGGATAGTTTGAACACTCAGCTTTCTACCTCAAAAGGAATAATCTACGAGGCTAGTGACATAATTTCCAATTTCCTGAAAGTCCATCTTAATGACATAGTTATAGAGTATTACGAAGATGCACTCATCCTTGCTTTTTATGATAATTATAAGAAGCTCCCGGAATTTGATTTTTCTTCAATCGAACCCTCTATCAGAGATAGAGTATTAGAGAAGATTGCGCAGGTGAGGCAAGAAAATAAGGTTCCCTCAATGGACAAGGTAAATCCTGCATCCCACTTATTCATCGATGAGTGTTCCGAAGATTATGAGGAAGAGGAGGAGGAAGAAGCCATCGCGGAAGGGGAGATAGGAGGAGACATAAACCGGCAGGGTGGATCTAGAAAGGGTGGTGGACTCCCCTCTTCTGCGGTGAGGGAGTTACCTGATGATGAAGGGAATATTACGAGTTCTACAAGCATTTCACTAACTCGGAGTCCAACTGCAGCGCCCTCTAAGGGATGCGGTTCTCCGGATTCCAAGAAGAAAGGGACTCTTGACCGGTCTGATGTCAATGTTACATAGGTACGTCTTTCGCTCTTGAAATATTTTCCTTCTTCTTGAATTCTGTTAATAACTAGTCTTTCCATGTCGCGGTAGTCCTTTGCTTCTTCAAAGATGTAAGATGCAGTAATGCTTTAGATTCTGTGTTTGAAAACATGAAGGACTTTCAAGGAACTTGTCCTGCAAAAACAATCTAGTAGGAGTTTCAAATATTTTTGTATGAAGTATTTTTAACTTCTTCGTAAATGGTGTAGACTTCATGACATTTGATGATTCCTGATGTTGTATTAATATGTCAATGTGTATGTTGTGTGCATGTTGTATGAATTGATAAAAGTCATGTGATTATCTTTCCTTGGAATGCATGATGTTATTGGTGTGTATCTGATGTTTATTTTTTATGCATTACGATATTTCATCTTACCCATGACTAGGAGGGCCAATTCCAAACCCCTCCTTCACTGTTTAGAGAGGAAACTTTGAACGTCGCTGGCTACAAAGATATTTTTGAGAGTGCTCCCCTTTCGGGATATAAAAAGATGTATTATCTTTAAAAGATAATTGTCACAAATCTCAAGGAACAGGTGTCCCATATGGAAAGACAACTAAAGAAGAAAGATGAGATTATTTATAATTTGCAACGTAGGACAACGGTAAAATCCTCTGATAGCTCTGACGCGGAGGTAGGTAGGCTATACCAACAAATCGACATGTTGGAAAATGAACTAAAGAAAGCTAAGGAGGATTACGCTTCTTTGGAATTCGCTTTACGAAATCTCGACTCAGAATGATAGACTTCTCTCATATGTTTGTAATGTAAATCCTCTTAAAACAACGATTGTTTTGTGTAATGGTTTATGTCATGACTTTTAGTAGGCATGCCTATGTATTGTGTGGTTTATATGATGTACTGCTTCTGTCGGAAACAATGTCATCGTAACATAGGATGTTGTAGCGACAGAAGACCTACTTGTGCCAGGTATTAGTAAAAAATTCCTCATGTAACAAGTATTTCTAGGAAGACTCCCGCTATAAGGTTTCCTAGAAAAGGTGTAGTCCTAGTTATAGGACTTTATTAGGATTGTTTGGGATCTTTTCCCTTGTTCTTTTCCGAGATTATGTATTAATGTGATGATATTACCTGTACCGCGCAAGAAGATGGCATATTGGATAATAAATTGATGAATGTATTAGTTAAAGACACTTCCTAGGGCAAGTGAGAGGGCCTTGAGTTTGCACCTAGTAATAGTAAAGATGTGATTACAAGCCAGATTTGGGTTGGTGAGAAGGTTGAATAACTCCTTCTTGTTTAGATTTAAGATTCTGAATCCATCCAAATTCGGATATTTGTGATGAGACCAGAACTCCACACCCAGTTGCGATTTATACTTGAATCAGCCCAGACTTGGGAATTAAGATAGGAGACCAAGAATTCGCTTCTGACCTTTGTTGAAAGTCGAATCAACCCGGATTCAGTATTGAGATAAGACCGGGATCCTACTTCCCGTATTTGTGAAGCTCCAAACCATCCCAGATTCGGGTTATTAAAATAGGAGACCTAAAATCCATTTGTGCTCTTTGTTGAGAGCCGAATCACCTAGATTCGGGTATTGGAGATTGAGTCCCAAAAATCCACTTCTGGTATTAATATTTTGGGTATTCCCCTTGGACTTGATTTGTGAAGCAGAGGTTGTACGTGCTTCTTTAGCCACTCTTTGGGCTTTTGATGTCGAATCAGAGGATGTACGCGCTTTGTTGGCCACTCTCTAGGCCTATGCATACGATGCGCTTGGCTAGCTTATCCACAAGCAGGGCACAAGGACTTGCCCGACCTCCATCCAGGAAGCGCCTTTTCCTGACCATCGTAGGTGACGATAAGGTCTTAGAAACTTAAACCGGGTCATCGCACACACGGAGTTAAGGTTTACTCTTTTGATGCTATATATTGACCATCGCGGTACCGATAGAGACTTACACGCCACCCTCTCCAAGGGGTGCTCTATCCTGACCATCGTAGGCGATGATAGGGGTTGACGTTGAAAGTAAATTAGGATCGATGCAGCAGCGGAAGTCAACAATGTTCCACATCAGACATGAAATTCAAATTCATAATAGAATTAAAACAAGTACCTTTTTTGGAATCTGAGAATCAATTGAAAGGCTTGAACTTGAAATCTTAGAATCCACGAATTGCTAATCTAGGTCGAATTGAATCAAACGCTTGAAATCGAGCGCCTCCATTGGAGATCCACAAGCAATGCTCTCAAATCGTCTAACGGAGTTGAGAATTTGATGATTCAGTACTAGCCGTAATGGAGTTTGTGGAATTCTAGGGTTTTCTAATTTTTGTGTGAGCCACACATAAAAGAGAGAGGCGGCCCTTCTTTTATAAAAGACAACGCGTGAAATCAGATGTCCCCTTGAAACATTCTCCACCGTTTAAATAAAATAAATATTCAAACTATTTGATTTCCCCTTTATTTGAACGTTATCACCTTTTACAACGCTTATATGTGTGACCCGATAGGTTATCATAACGTCGACAACAGTTTAAAAAATATTTAAACTGTAAACAGTGAGCGGCATCTAGTAATACATCACTGCTACCCAAGTTATAATAATATTAGTGATTCAATACAACCTTTCGTGACCAGTGTAACAGTGTAATATAATCCCTTTAACCATTATCCAGGATTAAACTCAAGGCATGGATCGTATCATCCTCTTTATGATTTAATCCGTTTATCTTGATCGATGAGTAGACTATTTAAAACAAATCAATATTTGAGCACGACCATGCATTTCATAGTCTCACTCAATCAAGAGGCCCATGGATATCACTACAGATATATTGTAGGGTTAAATTCCATCTAGATCATTCATAATTTTCATTCGATTTGAGATGTATCCAATAATCACCCTTATCATTACCCTGTTACGGGTAACTTTAGATGATATCAAAATACAAATATCCTCAAATAAAATTATAATGATTTCAGGTCTGGGGATCATTACATCACTGTCACTATGAGAATAACTTATGATACTGTTAATTATATTCCATGTAGTTATCTCACATTAGGTCAGCCCAATACACTATTCTCCAATACGTATTTATGCCTTAACTTTAATATCACGTATATTAATGATCAATGAGATGTGATCATCAGTCAATCAACATACTAGTCTCAATGTCTCATTGTTGTCCTATATAAACAAGGAAACTCGATTAGGGACATTTAAGAATTATAATACTTAATAATTATATAATCTCAAGTTCAGTCTTACTCGAACTATATAATTCTGTATTATTATTCTAAGGACTTCTATTATATTATTATTTATATTATGCAGTAAATACAATATAATCGAATAATATTTTATTCCAAATAAAATATAACATCAACAGTGTTATCAATCTCATCAAATGAATTGCCTCTAGGCACAAACTCTAACAATCTCTCACTTGCACTAGAGTCAATGATTTATGTATCTTATACTTATGAAACTAGTGTGATTATTAAACTTCTGCTGCGACAGAGTTTAATTCAGTAGGTCTGCAACATTACAACTTTTGTAACTTTGCAGATATGTTTATTTCTTCTGTGAACAACTTCACATAAGAATTATATTTCTTAAAATATATGTTTGGACTGATAAGTTTAATGTTTTAGGCCTGAGCAACAACCATATTGTTATCGCAATGTGTATCATTCGATCAACAATGAATTAAGTTCAATCATGAACTTCTTAATCCAAACATTTTCTTTCTTAGAATCAGTATTTATTTCTTGTTTTTAAACTAACATTATTTGCAATAATTAATGTCTCAAGTTCTTGTATATACAAGATTCAGTGGCATTTTGTGGTTTCGAAATGTTTTGAATTCTATTTCATTCCCATGGTATCTTAGAGACTGGCTCTCCTTTATTAAGGATACCAATTCGAGCAATAAACAATTTATTCTTAGAGGATATATAGAATTAATATTCACTTGGTTCTTTTGGATATTCCACAAAATGATTATTTGATTTGGATCCAATCTTATCAAAAGAAGGACGTTTAATAAACGTTTTTGCATCCTAAATCTTTGCATTAGACACACTAGGACATTTCCTATTCCATATCTTATATGGCATCTCTAAAATAATTTTAGTAGGATCAAACGCAATTGTTCTAAATTTAATTAATTAGAAGATCAATATGACTTATCTTGGTCGTACTATATCTTATAAGGTGTGATTACTCCTTTCAGACACACCATTCCAATATGGTCTTCTAGATGGAGTAAGTTATGAAACAATTTCAAACTTATATGGACAGTCATTAATTAATTGGCTTAAACATTCTCTTTGATTAGTTCGAAGAGAACTTATTTTCTATCAAAATTGGTTTCTATCTCCACTTTGAATTCCTTGAACTTTTCAAAGGATTCTTATATGTGTTTCATAAGATACACGTATCTTTTCTACTGATATCATCAGTAAATCTAATGAAATGATAAAACCTACCTCTAGTTTATGTATTCATTGCTCAATATACATCATTATGTACGAGACCCAATACTTATCACTCATTCATTGTGTCAAGTGAAAGGTGATTCAGTTATATTGCCCAATAACCAAGATCTATATTCCTCATATAATTCAAAACCAAATGATCTCAAAATTCCATCATTATGGAGTTTTGATATACTTTCTTGTTCATTGGGCCAACGGTAATACTAAAGGTATATTGGATTTAAATCACTAAATTTAATCCACTCATTTTGATGTCAATTACATAATAGTTAAGGATTTACAAAGAAGGATTTACAAAGATCATTAACTATTTGTGAAATTCCATAAATTATTTCATTTAAATAAAATGGATAACAATTGTTCTTTTATTATAAATGAAACTTAAACTTGTCTGTACAAGATTCATAATAACATTTATTTTATATGGAATTTCATAATAACAATTATTTTATTTACTTAATTAACCCAATATATATATATATAACAAGAATTAACTTCTCATTGATAATACAACAACATTTGCTTTATTTCCAATCGTAAGTTCACTTGTCTCTTAAGATTTCTACTTATTTTGCAATTACTGTAAATTCACATACATTTATGTGTTTCATATTTAGTATCTAATACTAGAGATGTATAAGTAAATTTTATAACATTTATATCTTAATTGTTGAATTCACACTTTAACTTTTATTTTAGATCCTCTATTTTTGTTAGAACAATTACATTTTAATTGTTTGAGGACAATCATCAAATTTCAACGTCAGTCAAGAAATTTGATTTAATTCAATTTATCCTTCTTAAGGATTAATTTAAATTATCGGAATTATTTATTATTTAATATCTATAGTAGATAATAAATGATATCTGATTCTTTAATATTTATTTAATATAAACTTTGACAATCAAAAGTTTATATTAAATAAATGTGTAATTTAAACTAAAATATGCTCCCACTCAAATTAACATCCCTTTATTTATATACATATATCAGTATATATATAATGGTGTTCCAAGATCCATATCTAATCATGTTTTGACTCTGCTTTGGCAAATCCCCAAAACACAACCTTTTAGGTAGACATCTTATGTCAATTATATCGTGTATATAATTCTTGGATCGCATGATGAACATTTTTGTTCGGTATTATTCATTTTCTCAAAATATAGAATAATTCATGCTATTGTCTCTAAGTCATAATCTTATTATGCAGGTTAGTTAAGTCAGACCCAATAATACAGTTCAAGTATCACTTTTACTCCGTCGCATATAACCAAAATAAAAGGATGCGCAATGCTTTGGCATTACCTACATCAAGTGATTTTGGACATTGATGAGTGTATTATTGGAAGACTTCACCATGACTTAATATAACGAAATTGCTTTAAAGGGAATTTTATAATTCGTAGTGGACACAATATTAGAGTTGTTTACATATATCAAAATATATGTATTTTATATTCATAATATAAATTAGATTTAAATAAATTATATGAACCATATATTTACATCTAAATTCAACGATATTTATATGTATACGTAGTGTACCCATTCTTAACATTTCAAGATAAACGGTCTTGAACATTAATTTTAACTAGATTTGAAGATTTCAATATAAGTATTGTTGAACATTTCAATAAAGTTTTGAACATTTCAACGTTTTGGGTAACAATCAAAATTACCGAATGTTTTATAGCTTTCAAATATCAAAAGAAATATCATGTAGAATGCTTTCATATATTAAAACAACTAACTTTCATGTGTAAAGTTCATCTGTTATACGGGCAAGTAAGATTTCGAGAATTTAACAAAGCCCAATATTTTAGCATAAAAAAATATATTCACATAACGTATATTTCAACAATCAATTTCAAGGCTGCATTTAGACTTATGATTTCATAATTCGTCACAAATACATGCAATTACATGGCATAAACACAAATTAATATATACATATACATGTACTGCAAAACAATTTCACGGTATTTATTTCTTATCATATGCATACATTAAGATGTACAACAAAATTATTCACATATATTATGATCCCATACACATCAATTTTTTTAATATACAATTTATATGTATAATTTTATACTCCAACTTTGCAACATGTGTTGTTTCCTACCTAGATTGATCGAGTTTCCTTCCCACCGAAGCATTTTCAATAATCACGTGAGGCTGCAATGTTAAAACAATTTTATTTTGCAAGGTCAGTGACTCTTTATATTCATATGCATCAAATGCATAATATATATATATATATATACAGTAAATTTGCATATATATATATATATACATCAAATGTATATATCCAATCAAGCACTGACTTTTGCCATACGAATCAAACATCTATATAAACATGATACAGGTATAAATGAGTTGATTCCAATATTAATTTTTGTATCAACATTTAATATTTGATCAAACAAAAGTTACATATGCTGTAAATGATAGTTCACTTTGTCAAAGTTAAATATATATATATATATATATAAATACATGTTTATCAATATAAACATATATATTAACAACAAATCTATTGTAATGGTATATATCCATCAACATAAACACACATATACATACTCCAATAGTACAGTAACTAGTGTACTGTAAGATTTCTTACTTATATATTAATATATAATCCTATTGTTTTAATAATTAAATTAAATGACAAATGAGAGGACATTGATGTGTTATGATGACTGTTCATCATCTAAGGATCAAAACTGCATATGGTAAATACATGTATATTATCGAATATATATATAGTATTCAGCCAAAATTTTACAATCAGATCTCAACATGATTTACACATAAATTTCAGGTTTTAGTCTAACAGAGTTAATTAACCATACAATGTCTAAATTATTAAAATCCATGAATAGCAATGAATTTATGTAAAAGTACAGGAATACAAGTAACATTACCTAAGACATCTTAATACAAGCCAATTTAAAAAAATTATGCATATAAATATATGCATGTGGTTTAATGGGAAAAGCAAGTCACACTTGCTGTTGTAGTCATTTAAACCTACCAGCCTAAGAAAATAGAAAGTTACATATGCTAAATACTTTGGCATCTACACATACATGCAATGTGTTAACTGTTAACTTGTGTAGATATATATATATATATATATATATATATACCAGATTGATTTAGATCAAGCATATATCATATTGATATTAACTTACAGATCAAAACAGAACTCTGGTCTCCATATTTATGGTATAAAATTTTAAGTCCAAACTTAAAAGATTTGAAAGTCATTGAAATGCAAATCATATTTGCCCTTGCTTTCAAAACAATATACACAGTATATTTATATATGTGTATATATATAAATAAGTAACGTCATTTTAAAACAAGTTTAACAAGGATGTATCAGTATTTACGTTTATACAATTATATATGTAAACTGATCATTTATTCAGATTCAAGTATAAGTCCTTTTTATTTAAAAAAAAAAAAACTGTTTCCAGCATTTTATACAGTATTTTCTATATCTGTATATACAACACCATAAGGAAATACAAAAGATTTGGTAATAATAACAATATTAAAAGGTTGCAGTAAATATCTATTGCCTTAAACAACTGAATAGAACCAATCAAATTGATTTGAATTCACGTAATGTTTAAGAGAGATTGTATAAGATCCAATTACTCATATACAATAATGCATACATTGGCAATGATTAAACCAAATATTCAGATCTCATATCATCAAACATGACATGTAAGATCTGAAAGTAGGTTTTAATAAATATCATATATTAACTTATAAAACCTTTCTGATTTTATGGACAATGTTTGTCCTGAAACCATTAATTTTCATAACTCAAAATTGATTAAACATATATATATACTAATAGTTTGCATCAAGAAAACTGAACAAACATTTTGATATGTAATCCTTACAATTGTTTTGAATTTGTATTCAATGATTAAAGTCAAGAAAAATTATATATATATCATAATATATATACAATTACCTGAAAGCCATGATATAGTTATGATCAATATCAAAATTGCAAAATGCTTTCAGCTATGAATCTTGTATTCATCCATTTGATCAATAATCAAAATTATACCTTTCAGATTAAATACAAAACATAAATCAAATATATAACAGAATCATGTTTTTAATGTTCATAGATCAAACAAATTTTATTTTATTTTCAGGTATAATGAACAAATCAGAAAATTTTCTAAACAAATTCCCATATGACCAATTTCATTAAATCAAAACCATCTAATTGATTCTTTTAATCAATAGACCGATTTTAATCATGATAAGAAACTATATGATAAATTCAATTTATACAAACTTATTAATCAAACAATTTTGATAACAAATTCTTCTCTGTTTATTCATTAAACAGATCAATATACTGCTATGGATCAAATCCTTATTTCAAGATTTATCGGTTTAACTTAATAAAATTCAAATACAAATAATATCAGATGTTAATTTGTATTTGAATAAAACTTTTTATTTCAGAAACAAAATCCTATAAGAATCCTAAAAGGGGAAACTCATAAATTTGTCCTAATATATTTACATATATATATATATATATGATTTCAATAAATCAAAATTAAATATATTACTGATCTACAAATCAGTAATACATATTTTAATCAGGATGAGAAAAGCATTATAAAGTCTGGTTTCAATTACTTATCCATCAACCAATATGATAATAGGATTGGTGATGTCTAATGATATAAACGAATTTATACACTGTGGAAGTCCAAATCCTCATGTTTAAATTAGGTGATATACATCTAGATTTTACCCAATTCATGAAATAGACTAAGGCCCCTTATGCTAAAAGGGGTTATACACACATACTTTATTCTACAACTGATTAACTATTACAGTTTTATGGAATAAGTCTGCAAGATAATTTTAATGAAATATTATCACTTAATCATAAATCCATAGTTCAATAGCTTGGTTTTAATAGCTGATTAAACAACATGTTTCAATAATGATTATAGCAGAGCAAAGAGATTATCCAATATATATGAACAATTTGTTTAAAACAAATCCAAATCAAAAATTTGGACCTTGGATATTTGATCTGAAATCAACAACTTTGATCCCAATTTCAAAACAGATACAAGATATAGGTTAAACCATACTATACATAGATAAGAACTGGAGACTCAGACATTCATAACTGAATTAATATCGTATACTAATTCGGATTCAACCAAATGAACAAAACAGAATTTTTGTTTATCACAAAACAATTTCATTTCTTAAATGAACGTTCATTAAATTCCAGATCTTATATTTTCGATGTTCATAACATCGATTTGTATGTTCAATAGTAATTTCAAGACCTAACCAATATTTGAATCGACATAAACCTCGCTCTGATACCATTGAAAGTAAATTAGGATCGATGTACCAGCGGAAATCAACAATTTTCCACATCAGACATGAAATTCAAATTCATAATAGAATTAAAACAAGTACCTTTCTTGGAATCTGAGAATCAATTGAAAGGCTTGAACTTGAAATCTTAGAATCCACGAATTGCTAATCTAGGTCGAATTGAATCAAACGCTTGAAATCGAGCGCCTCTATTGGAGATCCACAAGCGACGCTCTCAAATCGTCTAACGGAGTTGAGAATTTGATGATTCGGTACCAGTCGTAATGGAGTTTGTGGAATTCTAGGGTTTTCTTATTTTTTGTGTGAGCCACACATAAAAGAGAGAGGCGGCCCTTCTTTTATAAAAGCCAACGCATGAAATCAAATGTCCCCTTGAACCATTCTCCACCGTTTAAATAAAATAAATAGTCAAACTATTTTATTTCCCCTTTATTTGAACGTTATCACCTTTTACAATGCTTATATGTGTGACCCGATAGGTTATCATAACGTTGGCAACAGTTTAAACAATATTTAAACTGTAAACAGTGAGCGGCATCTAGTAATACATCACTGCTACCTAAGTTATAATAATATTAATTATTCAATACAACCTTTCGTGACCAGTGTAACAATGTAATATAATCCCTTTAACCATTATATCCAGGATTAAACTCAAGGCATGGATCGTATCATCCTCTTTATGATTTAATCCGTTTATCTTGATCGATGAGTAGACCATTTAAAACAAATCAATATTTGAGCATGACCATGCATTTCATAGTCTCACTCAATCAAGAGGCCCATGGATATCACTGCAAATATATTGTAGGGTTAAATTCCATCTAGATCATTCATAATTTTCATTCGATTTGAGATGTATCCAATAATAACCCTTATCATTACCCTGTTACGGGTAACTTTAGATGATATCAAAACACAAATATTCTCGAATAAAGTTATAATGATTTCAGGTCTGGGGATCATTACATCACTGTCACTATGAGAATAACTTATGATACTGTTAATTATATTCCATGTAGTTATCTCACGTTGGGTCAGCCCAATACGCTATTCTCCAATACGTATTTATGTCTTGACTTTAATATCACGTATATTAATGATCAATGAGATGTGATCATCAGTCAATCAACATACTAGTCCCAATGTCTCATTGTTGTCCTATATAAACAATGAAACTCGACTAGGGACATTTAAGAATTATAATACTTAATAATTATATAATCTCAAATTCAGTCTTACTCGAACTATATAATTCTGTATTATTATTCTAAGGACTTCTATTATATTATTATTTATATTATGCAGTAAATACAATATAATAGAATAATATTTTTTTTCCAAATAAAATAAAAACATCAACAATGTTATCAATCTCATCAAATGAATTGCCTCTAGGGCACAAACTCTAACGGACATTCCCTTCTGTGGGTAACACGGAACATAAGAAGAGGTAATACGTGCTCTTCTGCGAGTAGAGGTAGGACTTGCTTAGTTCATAACAGAGGCAATGCGTACTCTTCTGTAAGCAGAGGCAGGGCGTGCTAATTTTATATGCTCCATCACGACCATTTCTTGTGTAAAACAAAGGCTTACGCTTGTGATGCTTTAACCTAGCCCCCTCTTATTTGAGCATGGAGAAAGACTAACACACCACCCCCTCCGGGGGGTTCCTTCCACTGACCAATTTAGCGATGACAAGGGATTTGATCCATTAGTGGTTCGAACCATCTTGGGTTTCTTTAATCTTTGGAAGGAGGGTCTGATTGATGAATTGGAGGACCATTTCCTCAAGGATTCTGCAGTGGTTAGTTTCATGTCAATTCGTCATGTGGTAATGACAGTAGGGTCCTCCTGACTTCCTTTCGTATTTGGATTTTTTTTCTTTGTGAATGGATAATAATTGAATTCGTGTTTGGTTAGGAAGTAGATATTTTCAATCGAATTGGTAAAGTAGCATCCCTTGGGTAATCCTGGCGTAAGCCTCTCTACTTACCGCTGAGACTTAACCCTTTTGCAACCGAGTTTTGTTGTTTTACCTAAATTTTCGTTTCTACTTCTCAAGATATACTGAGATTGAGGTGTCATCCTTCCAGACCATTTATTGGTGAAGTGGTCATAATCATCCATTATTTCTTGTCCAAATATCATTCCTCTGATTTTCTTGTGGAGAGTTCTCCTTATGCGAGAGAAAATGTTAATATCCTTTGACGTAGAGCCACTTGGAGGAGGTGTTAGGGTTTGTCCTATGTGGGATAGGCTATTATCCCAAGTGTCGGAAGCATATTGCTGTATTTCTCTTTTCTGCTTCATTATCTACAAGGCTTCCACTCACATCCTTTGTTCTTCTATCACTCTTGGGTCAGTGATTTCTGAATTATCCATTTGATATTCAGAAGACTCTTGTTGGGACCTCTTACCTATAACTTTGCTTCTTCAAAGCCTTAGTCCAATCCGGAATGGAACAACACAGGTAGATATGTTGTAAGGTTAAGCAAAGAAGCGGAGGTTCAAGCCCTCCTTCTAACGCCAAAATGTTAATGATATTTTTCGTCAACGCCGGAAATAGGTTCATGGAAATGGACCTAGGGGGAAAATAGGTTGTTTAGCCTTCGCAAGTTTGAGTTAGTTTACCGTCTCCTGTATATCAAGGTTTAGAATCTGAAAGAATAATTACTCTTCACTCAATGGGGTGAGTATCACGCTTAAGTGATTCGAGAACCAACGTATATCTTCGGATGATGGATTCCTAAGTGCAACCCTCAGCAAAATGACTTAACGACTTGTAGAGAGGGGCTCTGGACTGAGCTTGCGGAAGGGTCTAAATTTTCAGGAAGAAGGGTGTTTCACTTGGCTTACAGAAAGGTTTGGATAGAGACTTATATACATGTAGGAAGCTAACAATTCGTTGCGACAACAATAACTGAGAAATCGTATAACAAACCCATAAAGAAGTACTTTATGTATTGATCCATCGTTTATTGAGATTTAGAATACATGAGTAGGATAGAAGAAATCCCCAAATCAATCTAAGAATTAGGGTTTACTCCAAAGAAAAAGAATACAAGAATGAGAATGAGAAAATCATGCTCAAAATGAGGCCCTTAGGGTCTTATTTATAGAAGATTTGGGGCCCCTTCTGCTGTTGGGCCATTGGGCCTGCAGAAGCCTCTATCGGTCACTTTTCTCCTTGGTCTCAGAAGTTTTAGCTTCTGGCTGCTTTGTGGTTTTGACTATAGCTTCCGGAGTGAGGGTCCCAGTCAGTTGAGGCATCTTCGAGATTGATATGAGCTTGTTGATATAAATGGCTTTCGGAAGGCATTCGCATTCCCGGTAGTGGCTACCGGGTGTAGGCTTCTGGTTTTTTGTGAATACTTTGAGGAGCTTGCCCTCGTGATGTATGTAGATAGCTGTCGGTTTGGGACCCTTGTCGGTGTCAGTACCAAGTAGATTAGTATGAATAACCGGTATCCCCTTTAGGGTTCTGGTTCCGGTGAAGCCTCCGGGTATAGCCTGGTCTTCCGGAAGGTGGCTTCTAGCGATTTGCCTGTTGTCTATCAGTGTTACCCTTCAGTGTTTGTGTAGTGCGTGTTTCGTAAGCTGGTTCCGGATAACCCCTACGTACTTTCGGCTTGATATTCTTGATGCCTTTATCTCCTGATGTGTTGGTGTGAAGTAGGTTGATACCGACATCCCTTCCATCTTTTTGGGTTTTTATTAGCGGAACTCTTGCCCCTCTCTTTCTTAGTTTCTGACTTGGATGACCTTTCGCTACAGAACTCCCCTACCGGGATGGACCCTGTCGGTAATCTGTAACTTTTGAGTTCTCTTTAATGTATGGCTTTTTCTTCCGGAGGTTATCCTTTTTTATTTGTGTCCATTTGCTACCCCTTCACCGTTGGCCTGTTTCGGAGTAAATTTTGGTAGTAACACTAACTGTGAAGCTCTAGAGGTCAACACTATTAAGGATGGAGGGTTGTCCAATTCTATGAATGATAAAGGAAAAAGGAAGTCTAATAATGATAGTGGACAGAACAAAAACATGCGTACAGATCTTAGATTCTCTTTGTATACTGACTTGAATGCTCCTCTTGAGAGAAACAACTGGAAAACTGGAATCATCTTCCATATCTGGAACGAGCTAGTAGGGAACCCTATGAATGAAAAATAACTTCCCCGAAACACTGCTTATTCCATGAAATCAATGAGCATAACATTAACGAATATAAATATCTGAATAATGAAATCAAGGAGCTGGTTAGGAAAGAGAAACTACTGCAGTATGCCCTGAAAGAGTTGCAAAGATGGAATGAGAGCAATCATCTACTGCGCAAAACTATAGCAAACCCACTTCCAAACATGGGACGTCATTAACTGAAGGCATAAAAATTGAACAATAAATTGCTAAGTCCGCGTACCCATGCCTGGGATCAAGATTTCGTCCTTAGGAATGCTCTTAGCTAGCGATAATCTGTCTATATTTTACTATTAGTTATTTTGTTTGTAATCAAATTTCTAAGCAACTTACTCTTGTACGAAAACCGGTGAGATCTCTAGGTACCCTCTGAAATGGTGATAAACCAAGTGCTTTTGATTTTAATGCACTCTTGATTTTGAAATTTCAATAAAACTATTTGGCTAGTATTGCTTATGCTCTTTAAATTTGAATATGTCATTGGATTTCAAGCTTTATTTCATCTTAATGGATCATCAAGGGCCAATGCGGTTGGCAAGGGTTGGATTATCCTAGAAAAAGGATGGTTCGATCAAGATGGTTGAACACCATCGTGTTTGGAAAGGGCAAATTTATTTCTTATTGGGATGACTTAGTCAGGATGATTAAGTGTCGCCGTTCTTGGCAAGGGTTAGATAAGGTTTGTTAAACACCATCATGTTTGGAAAGTGTCAAGTCATTCTCGAACATGGTGGCTTCATCAGGGCCGTCGGGGGTAAACGATGCTTAGCAAGGGTTGGATGGATCCTACGTTGGTTTATTCAATCAGGATCATCAATTACCGTTGTGGTCGACAAGAGCTTGAAATGGCTAGGATCGTCAAGCTTTGCTGCGCTTGGTAAGGGTCAGGTTATCTTGAAACTGGGATGATCTGATCTTGAATGTTGATCACTGTCATGATCGGCAAGAGCCCAGTGAGGGTAGGATCATCAAGTGTCGTCACACTTGGCATGGAGAAACTCAGATCGTCAGTCATCGCGATGATAAGAAAAAAATCGTCGAGGCTAGGATCGTTAAGTGTCATTACACTTAGTAGAAAGCTTAGGTTGTCAATCACCGTCGTAATTAGCAAGAACCCGGTAAGAATATGGATCATTAAACACACTGAACTTGAAACGTCGAGTGCACTAGAGTTGATAAAAGCCCAGGGAAGTTGCGAAGCAATGAGCATGCTTATTGTTAACTAAGTTAAAACCACTCGACCAAGATGTTACGAAATGCACTAAGCCAAGTTTCAGCTTACACAAATGTAGGTTCAAGTAAACAAACAACATGCACATGATCAAAATGGATTCACGAAACGATGCACGCACACATATATATATAAACACACATTAATATATGTGTATATATATGTGCAAGACAAGGTTGTGTGCATTTACACATGTGCTACAGATTACTCACGATCCAACTGCTTAAACAATGAGTTGTTTGCAAGAGTAATGGATCGATTCAAGATCCGTTAAATTGCAGTGTTCAAGCACGGATCATGACTTTCGATAAGGTCAGCAACAACTGTTGAATACTGATTTTTTGTTTGATGATAACAAATAGATTTTTTTTACTGATGTGTTTGATGGTGAAATAATTAGTATTATTGGTTGATGATGCTTTACATAAAATACAGGAAATTTACACAAGTATTTGTCTTCCAATAATATTTTATTTCACAAAAATAATTATATACAATCTAACTCTCACTTATTACATGGCTTTCTGAATTCACAATTACAAATAAACTCAATTCAAATGTCTACACTACATATCTTTACTGGATTAATCTTGTTGTGCACACTCTTACTGCTCTAAGTTTCTGGTGCATCATCTTGAAACCTGCCACACAAAAGAAAATACACACAGTACACTGGAACTAAAATAAGCACTGAACAAATAGAATTTTATAGATTTTGATTTTTTTGTCTCAGTTTTTTGTGTGTTTTTCTCATCATATTTTCAGACTTGAACAGCCACGCCATAATCATACTGGTTTTCTGATCAGAACCAATTGATTCTGACCAGCCTCAACACAGTACAGTTTGACTGCTGTTTTTTTTGGTTTCTTTTGTTTCAGGATCAAAAGACAAGATTAAAAAAAATTCAAAAGAGAAATGAAGGTATACATCAGCAAACTCAAAAAAAAAAATAGTGTGAAAACAACTCAGCATGGATACACATCTCAAACAGGGTCAAGACAGCAATGGGTAAAGCAAATGATCAACCCAACGTGTATGTAGATGATCATGTTCAAGTATACACAGAAAATAGGCAGAGCAATTGTGCTCAAGTGTTGGAGCATATACAAACAGAAAGATGGCATGCTGGAGCCAGTATAATAAAGTGGTTCAGTTGAAATGGTATGATCAAGCCAAATGCATGGTGATCAAATCCATGGTTCAGCATAGTCAAGATGTGACAAACAGGAAATAAAGCCAAGGAAGCAAACACAAAACTACAAGACAGTGGATAGGATTCAGGGATGCTCACAAGCATAATGAAGACAGCTCTTGGTCGAGCACAATGGCCACACAGCACGGTGGAATGGTGAAGCTACAACAAATGGTCAAAGTAATGAAGCAACTCACATGCAACAACAAATTCATATGCAACCAAGCTCTAGTCAGGGTCAACATATACATGATGCATGGCAAATGGCATATGCAGTAAGTTCTTTTTAAAATACATGGTGCAGAGATGAAGATACAAGCCAAAGCTTCAAGTTAAAGCCAAGATTCAATAACATACAAAACTGGACAATAAAAGCATGTCTATTCTAGCAAAGTTATGCTTTGAAATCAGTATGTCATTTTTGGCAAAGTGGATTTAAATTGATCTCGTGTTTCCAGAATTCATGCACATCTATTTCAGCAAGGTTTCCTTGCAAATTACTTTCCACAAATCTTTCTTGGCAAAGTTTTTTTTTTGGAAAAATCACAATTCTATGTTTGGTAAGAAATAAACCAATTACTCTCAGAAAGTATCAGGCAAAATTGGTCAAGACCCAGGATTTTATGGCAAGAAATTAATTTCGAAATTACCAAATTTCATTGCTGGAATTTTTTCCATCAAGTGTAATCAAGGAAATCATTCATGGACACAATCACGGCAACTAATTCAAGAAAGTCATTCAAGGCGTTTTCTTTTTAGGCAACAAATCTCTTTTTCATTCGAATATGACAAAGGAGGAAACTCACAAATCAGATTCAAATCAAGATGGTGTAAGGCAGAAAAACCAAATTCAATCGTGCCATTTCAAAAGAGGAAATTCACATTCAAATCGTGGACAATTTTAATCACGCAAAGCCAAGAATCTGCAAATCAAAAGGGGAAAGATACATCTCAATCAAGTCGTAGAAATCATCTCAACTAAAATAGGAAACACCACGCAAATCAGATCAAGTCTTCAATGAAAATCAGAGTACTAGGGTTTCTAAACCCCTATATAAACACACACTTCATCATCGACAGAGTATAAGAAGAACACACAAAATTTTAGAGACCAGAAAAGCGATTCAAATCAGAAATTACCCATTTGGTTTTCTGTCGCAACCACTGCAAGATCAATCGACGAGAGTGCTTCTAAGATTTCAAGCTTTAGAACCATCAATTTGCGATTTGATTTGAGAACAACAGAGGAAACCCTAGTTTCCTTTGAGAGCCGCCATTTTTTATTTTCCAGAAGAAGGAGATCGGACTAGAACAATGAATGGTTAAACAAAAGGAGCCGGCCTGGTTTACTTGGTCAAGCCAAGTTTCTTTTATAAAGGGGGGTGTTTAAATTTGTTTTCTTTTGAATTCCCCTTGTAATTGTTTGTGTAATTTGTTCTTGTTAAAATTTCTTTTTCTAGTTTCTTGTAAAACTAGGATTACAGATTGCAGGATTGTGGTCTGGCAAAATCTGGTCTAGGATACACAGGCCAGTCTAGGATTTTAAGCTTAGGGTCAGACAGGAGCAGGAGTTGCAAGTTTACATAGGATTGTAAGCAGGATCTGTTTGTATCTCCTAGTAGAAATCTTAGAAAGGCAGCAGTAGGCACAGTTTGCCGAAGCTGGGTATCTTTGCGTGTGATTTTCCTTCTGCATTGATTTTTATCTCTGAATTTATTTTTACTTAGTGTTAAAACCCTATTCACCCCCCTCTAGGGTTATTATTGATCCTACAATTGGTATCAGAGCCAGCGTGTAACCCTAGAATCATGACTTCAATGAACAATGCTTTTTCTGAAGGTCAATCTATTGCTAGACCACCCATGTTCAATGGTGGTGATTACGCATATTGGAAAGCTAAGATGTAAATCTATCTTGTGTCCGTTGATTATGACGTCTGGGATATCATTGAAACTGGATATAAACCTCCTACTGAAACTGTTAATGGAACTGTAACACCTAAACCAAAAAGTAGGTGGGATGCAAATGATAAGAAACTATACTCTATAGATTCTAAAGCCATGAATGCTCTGATTTGTGCTCTTGATAAAACAGAATATAACAGAATTTCTCATTGTAATACAGCCCAGGAAATTTGGCATACACTGGAAGTCACACACGAAGGAACTTCACAGGTTAAAGAATCCCGTCTTGCCATGTTCAGCAATGAATATGAAAACTTCATCATGCAGAAGGACGAGAGCATCAAGGACATGTATGGACGCTTCTCTGTGCTGGTCTACAATGCTAGAGCACTTGGAAAGGTCTATACATAAGTGGAACTTGTGAGAAAGATTCTGCGTGTTCTGCCAATGAACTTTGAAGCAAAAGTCACAGCCATACAAGAATCTAAAGACCTGAGTAAGCTAAGCATGGAAGAGCTTATCGGGAATTTAATGACGTATGAAAAGGAGCTAAAAGCAAGAGAAGATCGCAACAACTCGGATCTGAAGAAGAAGTCAATAGCTCTGTCTAACACCGTTACCAGTGATGGTGAAGATCCTATTGAACAGCTTGCCATGGCAGTCAGACAACTCACGAAGTGGAGAAAATTCAAACCTCGTAGAAATAAATCAAAGACCAACAATTCAGAAGATGAACCACTCTGCTACAACTGTCAAAAACCGGGACACATAAAACCAAATTGTCCACTTCTCCAAAGAAACAAGAAGAAGAAGAAATCTTTTGCTATAAATTGGGATGACGAGGAAGGAGAAGAAGATTCAGACAGCAGTGAGGAAGAAAGCAACCTGTGCTTCATGGCAAAGTCAGATCTAGAAGATGCCAACGAAGAAACCACTGAGGTATACAGCTATAACGATCTAGTTTTAATGTGCAAACATCTTTCTGAAATTATTGACACATTAGAATCCGAAGCAGAAAAACTGAAGGCAAAAAACTTTGATCTCATTCACAATAATAAGAAGTTGAAATCTGAACTTGAAAACGTTTCAAAAAACAACAATCTAGATTGTGAAATTTGAAAGGCTGTAAATCTAGAACTCTCAACACTCAAGTGCACCATGGAGAATCTTGAAAAAGTAAATCTGACTCTAAAAGAAGATGACACTAAAAGAAAGAATTACACTTCACTTGTGAACGAGAACACAATATTAAGAACGAGAGTTCAAGATCTTGAAGTTACTTTGAATAAATTCTCAATTGGTCAAACATCTTTTAACATGTTGCTTGGAAACCAACTGTTTGCAAATAATAGAAAAGGACTTGGCTTTGGAAAGATACAAGAAAAAATGACTAAAATTGACAATGTTAAAAGTAAAGGTATCTTTCTCAAATGTGTAAAATGTGGAGAAATTGGTCACAGCCATGAAAACTGCAATAAGATTCAAAAGTTCAAAAAGGTTTGGGTTCCTAAATACTTGGCACACAATTGGAACACAAATAAAAGGAAAAATCAAATCTGGGTGCCAAAAGAATCTTATGATTATCATTTTTCTACTACTGATATGCTTGGACCTAGAAGATTCTCTGGGTCATCCTCTTCTCTGTATGTGTAGGTATGTTGGCGGGCTAAGGAGCAACAGAAATGGTATTTGGATTCAGGTTGCTCCAGACATATGACAGGAGACAAAAGACTGTTCCTTAGCCTTGAAAAACATAAAGGTGGGAATGTGACTCTAGGTGACAACAGGAAATGTAAAATTATTGGTAAAGGAAAAGTAGGTAACAGTATTTTTGCCTTAACCGATGTCTTATATGTTGATAATCTATTTCACAATCTTATCTCTATCAGTCAACTCTGTGATAAAGGAATGAATGTTGTGTTTGACAGTAATGTTTGCAAAATTATAGAAATATCCTCTGGAAAGGTTGTTTTTACAGGAAAAAGAATTGGAAATGTCTACACACTCTCTTTCGATGATGTAACTGTTTCTAGGTGCTTGATAGCAACGGAAGAGGAGGCAATTCTATGGCATAGAAGGTTGGCACATGCAAGTATGGGTCTTCTTGAAAGACTGGAAACAAATGAACTTGTCAGAGGTTTACCTCATAAGAAATTCAAAAATAACAAAGTGTGTAAAGCCTGTACTATGGGAAAACTTAATCGCTCATCTTTTCGTCCAAAAAATGCTGTTAGTACGTCACGCGTGCTTGAATTGATTCATATGGATTTGTTTGGACCTACTGACATTGCTAGCTTAAATGGTAAACGTTATTGTTATGTATTGGTTGATGATTACTCTAGATTTACATGGGTTTACTTTCTAGCCAAAAAGTCTGAAACTTTTGAGTATTTTTCAAAATTTTCAAAACTTGTTCAAAATGAAAAAGGGTTTTCAATTAAAACCTTGAGAAGTGATCATGGAGATGAATTTGAAAATTTAGACTTTGAAAAACTTTGTGAAGAAAACGGTTTTAAACATGAATTTTCCGCTCCTCGAACACCTCAACAAAATGGGGTGGTTGAAAGGAAAATTCGTACATTACAAGAAATGGCTAGATCTATGTTATGTGAATATAATTTGCCTCAAACCTTCTGGGCTGAGGCAGTTAATACTTCATGCTACGTAATTAACAGAGTTATGATTAGACCAATACTTAATAAAACACCATATGAACTTTGGACTGACAAAAAGCCTAACATTTCGTATTTTAGAGTGTTTGGATGTCCTTGTTATATTTTGAACACAGGAGAACAGCTTGGGAAATTTGAGCCAAAAACGATTGATGGAATTTTCATGGGTTATTCCTCAAGAAGCAAAGTTTACAGAATCTTCAATAAACAATCAAGAACAATTGTAGAAACCATCGATGTAAAGTTCAATGAATCAGATGTGGATATGATCTCTGAAGATGATAAAGACGATGGTGGTGCACAAGAAGTTGAACAAGAAAGCAACGATGTTGAAGCAAACAACGAAGAAGCCGCTGAAGCAGAAACAAATGTTGAAAGACTGAAATTCAAGCCCAATCATCCTCCAGATTTGGTAATTGGAAGTCCAACTGCTGGTGTTCGTACACGTTCCTCTCTCAATAAGGATGTTTGTACTTTTTGTATTCATAATGCCTTTGTATCTGAAATAGAACCAGGTTCTTATGATATTGCTCTTAATGATGAATTTTGGTTATTAGCTATGCAAGAAGAACTTAACCAGTTTGAGAGAAACAAAATCTGGAACTTGGTACCTAGGCCAAAAGACTATCCAGTAGTTGGAACAAAGTGGGTGTTTAAAAATAAACTTGACGAGTCTGGAAATGTAATTAGAAACAAAGCTAGGTTGGTTGCTAAGGGATACAATCAGATTGAAGGCATTGACTTTGATGAGACGTTTGCCCCAGTAGCTAGGTTAGAAGCGATTAGAATCTTGTTGAGCTTTGCATGTTTCAAAGGTTTTAAACTGAAACAAATGGATGTGAAAAGTGCTTTTCTGAATGGAGAACTAAAAGAAGAGGTTTATGTTGAACAACCCCCTGGTTTTGAGAATCACGATTTTCCAAATCATGTGTATAAATTAGAAAAAGCATTGTATGGCCTTAAGTAAGCTCCTCGAGCTTGGTATGACTGTCTCTGTACTTATCTTTTGGAAAACGGTTTTAAAAAAGGGTGTGCTGACACAACTCTGTTTCTTTCACATGACGGTGATGATTTTTTTATTGTTCAAATCTATGTTGATGATATCATATACGGTGCTACTAATGATGTCTTGTGTGAAAAATTTGAAAAAGTTATGCAGGACAAATTTGAGATGAGCTTGGTGGGAGAACTGAAATATTTTCTTGGCTTTCAAATCAAACAGAGCAGCAAAGGTATCTTTATCTCTCAGACAAAGTATCTGATGGAGTTACTGAAGAAATTTGGAGTTGAAGATGCAAAACCAATGAAAACACCAATGAGTCCAACAACCAAGCTTGACAAAGATGAAAAAGGTGTTGTTGTTGATCAGAAAAATATCGCGGTATTATCGGTTCACTTCTTTATCTTTCTGCTTCTAGACCCGATATTATGTTTTCTGTTTGTTTGTGTGCTCGTTTTCAATCTAATCCAAAAGAATCTCATTTAAAAGCCACAAAACGAATTCTGAGATATTTAGTACACACACCAAACCTTGGTTTATGGTATCCTTCTTGTGATAACTTTAATTTAGTTTGGTTTACCGATGCTGATTATGCTGGCTCACTCACTGATAGGAAGAGTACTAGTGGAACTTGTTTCATGCTAGGTCATTCACTTGTTTCATGGTCAAGTCGTAAACAAAATTGTGTTGCTTTATCCACCACTGAGGCTGAATATATTGCTTTAGGAAGTTGCTGTGCACAGATTTTATGGATGATGCAAACTTTATCTGATTTTGGGCTTTGCTATAAACAAGTTCCTTTAAAGTGCGACAGTAAGAGTGCAATTGATTTATCAAATAATCCTGTACATCATTCACGCACAAAACACATTGATGTGAGACACCACTTTCTTAGAGATCATATTGCAAATGAGGACATTTGTATTGAATTTATTCCAATAGAATCTCAGCTTGCTGATATTTTCACAAAACCTCTTCCCGAAGATAGGTTTTGCAGATTACGATTGGATTTGGGAATTATAGAAATAAATTAATCTCTTTACATTTTTGGGTAAATTTCCTCTTAAGATGTTCCGTTATCAATACCATTTTCTGACAAATAATCCAGCCTTCAAATCATCAAGAAAAGAACAGTTTTCTTTTTGGACATTTTCTGATAAAATTGTGACTGTACAAGATTTCAGAATATGAGATGGATAAAAGTTTGTCTGCGACTCTGATGTGATTGGATATATTTTATAATATGAGTAATTTAGGATTTTTTTTTCACAAACCATCTCTATCACTATCACCCTTCTACCATTCATCATTGTTTTATATATATATATATATATATATTAAGGGGATTTTAAAAAAAATTTAATAATAATAATAATATATATATAATAAGTAGTTCTCTGACCTCATTTAAAAATCCAAGATCTGGTCATGAACGGTTATGAGTTTACTTATTTTCATGATGCAACTAATCCCATTTAAAAATCCAAGCTCTGGTTATGAGTGGTTAGTGTGCTCTTGAAGTATAAATATATATATTTTTTAAGTTGATAAAATCCTCCCTGATATATATTAAATAACTTTCCATTCCATCCTCTGCTTTTGTGAAGTATGTTCCTACTTTATGAACTATTATGATTTTTTATTTGATTGCTTGGGGTTTACGGCTCTGATTCTGTCAAAATAACTTGATTTCTAACTACGGTCCATGCCTTTTGCAAATGTTCAGAACTGTTCATCTTTTGATGATTACAAAGGGGGAGAAGAAGTTAAGATTTTGTGTTGTCTACAGACGTCTGTAGATTTTATTTTGCCATTAATGCTAAGTGTTTAATTATTTCCTTCTTATTCCAATTTTTCTTAACGTGTGTCTGTTTACAACTGGTGGGGGGAGCTGTGTTATAGGGGGAGCACAAATATAGGGGGAGTTCTGCTCAAACACATCTTGTTATCCTCAAAAATCTTAAGTTTGTTTGTCATCATCAAAAGGGGGAGTTTGTTGAATACTGATTTTTTGTTTGATGATAACAAATAGATTTTTTTTTACAGATGTGTTTGATGGTGAAATAATTAGTATTATTGGTTGATGATGCTTTACACAAAATACAGGAAATTTACACAAGTATTTGTCTTCCAATAATATTTTATTTCACAAAAATAATTATATACAATCTAACTCCCACTTATACATGGATTTCTGAATTCACAATTACAAATAAACTCAATTCAAATGTCTACACTACATATACATATCTTTACTGGATTAATCTTGTTGTGCACACTCTTACTGCTCTAAGTTTCTGGTGCATCATCTTGAAACCTGCCACACAAAAGAAAATACACACAGTACACTGGAACTAAAATAAGCACTGAACAAATAGAATTTTATAGATTTTGATTTTTTTGTCTCAGTTTTTTGTGTGTTTTTCTCATCATATTTTCAGACTTGAACAGCCACGCCATAACCATACTGGTTTGCTGATCAGAACCAATTGATTCTGACCAGCCTCAACACAGTACAGTTTGAGTGCTGTTTTTTTTTTGGTTTCTTTTGTTTCAGGATCAAAAGACAAGTTAAAAAATAAATCAAAAGAGAAATGAAGGTATACATCAGCAAACTAAAAAAACCAGTGTGAAAACAACTCAGCATGGATACACATCTCAAACAGGGTCAAGACAGCAATGGGTAAAGCGAATGATCAACCCAGCATGTATGTAGATGATCATGTTCAAGTATACACAGAAAATAGGCAGAGCAATTGTGCTCAAGTGTTGGAGCATATACAAACAGCAAGATGGCATAGTGGAGCCAGTATAATAAAGTGGTTCAGTTGAAATGGTATGATCAAGCCAAATGCATGGTGATCAAATCCATGGTTCAGCATAGTCAAGATGTGACAAACAGGAAATAAAGCCAAGGAAGCAAACACAAAACTACAAGACAGTGGATAGGATTCAGGGATGCTCACAAGCATAATGAAGACAGCTCTTGGTCGAGCACAATGGCCACACAGCATGGTGGAATGGTGAAGCTACAACAAATGGTCAAAGTAATGAAGCAACTCACATGCAACAACAAATTCATATGCAACCAAGCTCAAGTCAGGGTCAACATATACATGATGCATGGCAAATGGCATATGCAGTAAGTTCTTTTTAAAATACATGGTGCAGAGATGAAGATACAAGCCAAAGCTTCACGTTAAAGCCAAGATTCAATAAAATACAAAACTGGACAATAAAAGCATGTTTATTCTAGCAAAGTTATGCTTTGAAATCAGTATGTCATTTTTGGCAAAGTGGATTTAAATTGATCTCGTGTTTCCAGAATTCATGCACATCTATTTCAGCAAGGTTTCCTTGCAAATTACTTTCCACAAATCTTTCTTGGCAAAGTTTTTTTTTTTGAGAAATCACAATTCTATGTTTGGTAAGAAATAAACCAATTACTCTCAGAAAGTATCAGGCAAAATTGGTCAAGACCTAGGATTTTATGGCAAGAAATTAATTTCGAAATTACCAAATTTCATTGCTGGAATTTTTTCCATCAAGTGTAATCAAGGAATTCATTCATGGACACAATCACGACAACTAATTCAAGAAAGTCATTCAAGACGTTTTCTTTTTAGGCAACAAATCTCCTTTTCATTCGAATATGACAAAGGAGGAAACTCACAAATCAGATTCAAATCAAGATGGTGTAAGGCAGAAAAACCAAATTCAATCGTGCCATTTCAAAAGAGGAAATTCACATTCAAATCGTGGACAATTTTAATCACGCAAAGCCAAGAATCCGCAAATCAAAAAGGGAAAGATACATCTCAATCAAGCCGTAGAAATCATCTCAACTAAAACAGGAAACACCACGCAAATCAGATCAAGTCTTCAGTGAAAATCAGAGTACTAGGGTTTCTAAACTCCTATATAAACACACACTTCATCATCGACAGAGTATAAGAAGAACACACAAAATTTCAGAGAACAGAAAAGTGATTCAAATCAGAAATTACCCATTTGATTTTCTGTCGCAACCACTGCAAGATCAATCGACGAGAGTGCATCTAAGATTTCAAGCTTTAGAACCATCAATTTGCGATTTGATTTGAGAACAACAGAGGAAACCCTAGTTTCCTTTGAGAGCCGCCATTTTTTATTTTCCAGAAGAAGGAGATCGGACTAGAACAATGAATGGTTAAACAAAAGGAGTCGGCCTGGTTTACTTGGTCAAGCCAAGTTTCTTTTATAAAGGGGGGTGTTTAAATTTGTTTTCTTTTGAATTCCCCTTGTAATTGTTTGTGTAATTTGTTCTTGTTAAAATTTCTTTTTCTAGTTTCTTGTAAAACTAGGATTACAGATTGCAGGATTGTGGTCTGGGAAAATCTGGTCTAGGATACACAGGCCAGTCTAGGATTTTAAGCTTAGGGTCAGACAGGAGCAGGAGTTGCAAGTTTACATAGGATTGTAAGCCAGATCTGTTTGTATCTCCTAGTAGAAATCTTAGAAAGGCAGCAGTAGGCACAGTTTACCGAAGCTGGGTATCTTTGCGTGTGATTTTCCTTCTGCATTGATTTTTATCTCTGAATTTATTTTTACTTAGTGTTAAAACCCTATTCACCCCCCCTCTAGGGTTATTATTGATCCTACAACAACATGCTTCACGTACATACACGGATCAAGCATATTTTATATATCAATACAAAGTGTGAATCGCTTATATACATGGACTGCCACAATCTATACATGTGAATACGTGTAAAACTAGAGCGCTGACCTTGGATCACCGAGGCATGGATCGGCCATGTTCAATCGCTATACACAGTTGGATTAGACAACATAGATGCAGTGTTCAGGTATAAAGAACGCATGGGTCGATAACAAACAGATCCTATCCAGGTGAGAGAAAATGCGTGCATGGGTCATTCATGATCTGCTACGTGTTAACTTATTGGATCGTGGCATATAACTGGGTTGCGCCAATTTAAATAGAGTATGGATCGTTCATGATTGCAGCGTGGTCATCTCATGCATTCAATAACATAATACTTGGATCATTCATCAACTGTCTTAGTGCCACGTGGATTGTGTATATATGAATTCATATGATTCATATTTAAGCGATGGATCGTTGTATAAAGCATGGATTGTTTGGATTAGCTGCATGTGAACCACAAATTATGGATCGTAGGATAAAGAGATGCATGGATCGTCGGTCCCTAGAAATAAGTGTCGGTTGTATCATAATATAGGCAATTCGCGTGTATTCATGAATCAGTGGCATTGGATGATGGAGCATGTAGAATCATGGAACACATGTAAATGATGGGTCGGTAGCATAGTACAAATAATGGATGGATCGTGATACGTGGGGATGGATCGTTCGTATTTAATGTATGTATGGTGTGCAACATAAAATAATGGGTCGCAAATATGGAACGTGGATAAGGGTAGAAGCTGCATTCTAGAGTTTGGATGGACAACCAACTTTCATGGATGGATCGCTGGTTCCATTGATCGACCGTGTGAACTACACCACTAACTCCCGAGCACTCCCATCTCCGCCTATAAATACTAGAACCCCTCACACATAAAAGGGGTTAGATTTTCTCCTCTCGGAAGGCGGCCATTATTGATATCTAACATCGCTCAAATTTCTCCAGCACCATTAAAGCTTCTTCAAGCATCATTCAAGCTTTTCCAATCATCCAGAAATCAACGAAATTCTTCACCGAGCTCGATTAACAAAGATCAAATCCGATAATCATCGCTATTAATGGGATTCTAGTGTTTCTACTTTGGATTCTTAGAGAATTGTGAAAGAATCATTGTAAATCATCAATAAAAGTGTAAATCGATATCAGATATGTACCTTGTAATGGAGAAATCAATGAAATGCTCATTTAAAGTGGACGTAGGCCAAAATAGAGGCTAAACCACTATAAATTCGCTATCTCTTTAATTTTTCCGCTATTTCCTGCTTTTAACCTTGTTTTCAACAGTTTAAAGGTGTTTCTATACCACTTCGGGTGTCAGCGTCGTTTTTTGGTGTTAATATTTTGGCCAAGATGGGGCTCGAACCTACGATAAAAGCCTTGATTCAGAAGAGCCTTCATCCGGAAGATTTGAAGCTTGCTCTTTTGCGATAGATCCACAAGGTTTAAAAGCCATGATCGCTGAAAGGATTTCTCTCAAAATTAGAAAGTTGTCTGATATTATGGCCCCTCCGAAGAAGAAAGGTAAATCTGCAACACTTTCTGGAAACACTGTTGATGATGCTACAACCACTCCTCATACTAACCATCCAACCACTCCTCAAATCCTGGGAGTTGGCGTAATTCAGGGAGAATTGGATGTAATTGTGGCTGGTTCGAATCAGCAAATGAAAGCCTCAAATAAAGCTTTTATGAACAAGCGGGATGCTCTTCTTGCTTCTCAAGCTAATCCGACGAATCATAAAGTTGAAATTGGCTTGGATGATAATGCACATTCCTCGGCTTCAGATTGCAATCGTGATTACTATGTAGAGGAAGTGGATGAGTTGTCAAGCGAAAGGAATGACACTGATATCAATGACTCCAAAATTAATGATATGCGCATGAACAAGCTCGACCAAGAGAGAATCATTCCCGAAAGCATACTTCTCAAAAAATTGTAAGTCCTACCAAAGAAGCACTTCCTCAAGCTGGAGGTATGGGGCCCTAGTTCACTAACCATGATTGCTTGCCTAGACAAGCACCTGGAGGAGGACGGGCGTCTTCCCCGTAGAACGACGCAACGATGAGGAGTATATTTCGGAGATGATCAAGCAGATCATGAAAGAAAACTTAGCTAGAAATGAAGATAAAAGTGAATGGGGCTTTGCTCCAAGCAAAAAATCCTTTTATTTAAATGATTCGAAAGGCTGAATTTCCAAAGAAGTTTGTCCCTCCGACCATGCCTGCATATAATGGAGTCACTGATCCCAATCTGTTCTTATACATATATGAATGGAACATAAAAAGTGTGAGGGCGATGGATGAGATCAAGTGTCTGTACTACCTATTTATTTAGAAGGGAAAGCCTCACTATGGTTTACCAAGCTACCACCAAAGTCTGTAGATCAGTTCACTTATTTGGCAAGGTGGTTTAGGGAGCAATTCATGTTGTATGCTTCAAAAGACAAAGATATCATGTAGCTACCTGGACTGGAGCAAAATCTGGAGAGTCTGTGAAAGCTTTTTTTACTCGTTTCAGTGCTGCTTTAATGATGGTTGAAAATTAGGAGTCCCAAATGATATTAATGGCACTAGTCCGAGCTGTAGATAAGAAGACCAAGTTTGGAAAATGGGTAAAGATGAAGGAGCCCAATACACTAGACAAATTCTATAAGAAGGCTGAAGAGTTCATCCGGTTAGAGGAAAATGCTTCCACCCAGAATGTGGATGGAAGTAATGTTGTGGAAGATAAGAAAGTCAATGATGCTCAAGGCGATAAGAAGGATTCCTAGGGGTAGAAAAGGGAAAACAAAGACAAAGGAAAAGGTGAGAATGATAACAGGAGGCTTCGTTTTTCAGATCCAAAGAGCTGACCCCTTTAATTGATACCTCGGAGAACATCTTCTTTTCCACCAAAGATGCAGGATATTATCCGAAACCACAAGATAGGGAAGGAGGCAGCGAATTATGGGAGATTTTGTCGCTTTCACAATCAGCCCGACATTATACTAATGAGTGTCGATATTTGAAGAACCTAATTAAAGAGTTGATCAGGCAGAATAAGTTGCAATAGTATGTTAAAAAACCACAAGCAACGGATACACCAAGAGGGAGTGCTTGATCAACTAACAAAGTCAAGTTTCCTAATATATTGGCAAGCTCATAAGCTCTCAGTACGCTGGGAAAAACAAAAAATATTTCACCAAAAAAGTTGAAGCTTCTAGCGCATCAATCAAAATCAAAGAAACTCGACAAAGTGATCACGTCTAGCTCTTGCAGTTCATGATGACCCACGGTATGAGGGGAACATAACTACATTAGGATTGGACAATGCTCGGAAAACATACCACGAGTTCATCACGACAACGCAATAAGCAAAAATTGACTTGCACTCGATAAAGAAATAAATGCACTAGGGAATACATGAGCTTAAGTGTGCAACAAAAAAGGCTTTACCTTAAAAATCTTGGCAAAAGGACATGCCTTCAAAAGTGGGGCATCTAAAATTTTGATAAAATCAATATGCTCGTACGTCAGTGAAACTCGTTGCACCGGTTGAGTTCAACTTCGGAAGTCCAACTAGTTGACATTGACTAATTGCAAGCCTCAGAAAGAGGAAAGGTGGATACACCGAGGATTCATCGGTTGGGTCGAATTAAAAGTGATCTCCTACGAGAGTGAATTCCTTTATCGAGCAAACCTAGAGTCTCTCAATGCAAAATGCCACCTTAGTGCAATTTATTAATCATTGTACATAAGCCACTCAATTTCCCGAAAATCCTGTGGCTAGTGCCACCCAAAAGGATCAACGAAGAATACGGGTCATGCTAATTGGGCCATCACTAATTATTATGTGAGTCGGACTAGACCCAAAATTTTCATCAGATAAATTGTCAGGTATGCAACTTTCATAAATGTTGAATGATGTGTAGTAACTATTCAAAAAGATGATTCTTAGAACTCGCAGTCCAAAATGTAGACTAGAGAATCTCAAGTGTCATCGACAAGCAAACAAAGTGTTATACCAATGTAAATTTCATCTAGCAAGTTATAGACCCTTAGATGAAACAGTTTGTAACACCCCGCATTTTTAGTGATAATTAAAAATAGGCATATATGTATATATTATATTCATAGATATATTTAAAGGAAAATTAAAAAAAAACATATAATATATAAGTGCATTGAAATGAAGGAAAATGAATTGCATGCAATATATATATATATAAATTAAAAAGAAGTTAATGTAAGAAAAGAAAAAAGTATGCAATACAATTGCGCATGTAATAATGTTAAAAAGGAAAAGAAAGTACATGCATGTAATTATGATAGAGAAAACAATTAATAAAGAGAAACGTTAATGTAATTAATGTAAATGGTAAAAAAGTGAATTAATAAAATTGCATGCAATAATAAATGAGAAGGGGCATACGTGTATACATGTTATTTGAAATTCCAAATTTTATAGGAAGATAATACATGCACTAAAAATAATAGAAATGTGTAGATGCATAAACCTAAATAAAAATGAATTAATGTCATGCAAATAAAAGAAAAAGAATAAAGAATGCAAACATGTCAATTATGCAATCAAAGCATGCATATAAAAAAGGGTTTAGAAAGAGGAACCAAGCAATTTAATGCGTTAAAAAGAAGTAACATATCAGGTGCATGAAACGGGAAAGCATTAACGCATTTAAATAATAATATTAGAAATATATGCAACAAAGAAGTAATGTCACATGGGAAAGTTTAATGCATGGAAAGAAGTTGGAAAATAAACATAAATTGATTCAATTAAAGCAAGCTAATGTCAAAAGAATTAATACAATTCATATTATATATAAAATAATGACACATGAAAGGATGCATTAATGGAAAAGAAATGTACTTTGCATATATTAAAGAGCGTTTAAGATTTTTCTTGTACAAAAAGAAAAGAAACCGCATATAGGAAGGTGTCAACACCATCAGTGTCCACGCGTGCGTATGGGTGCAACGCACCTGGGTTGGTTTAGCCTACTCTAGAACATTCTTTTTTTTAGCGAGGTGGAAGGTTCAGATGGATTATATTTTAATCTTAAGGCACTAATCCACCTACTATAGTTATAAATAAACATCAAACCCAACCCTAATCTCATCTATCTCTTTAACCCTAGCCTCCATGCTGCTAAATTCTCAACTAACCTAGCCTCCGCCTACAACATAAATTAAAGTAGAGATTTTTAGAGACAAGTTCTTCATCAACAATCAATTTAGAAGGTTAATCAATATTAAAGTGTTACAACAACGATATATTTCTTTTCTAATCCTGGCAAGGTGAGTGGGTTTAAATTACCCTTATGAATAATTGTATGCATATCGTTTAGAAATTCCTCAAATTAAAATGTTTAATTCAATTAAAATCTTATAGCTTTTACTTAATGCCTATTCTATTCTTCTTCCCGTTCCTTCTTATTTTTATAGACTAGGCAAACTTCGAGCCTAGTCCAGATCTCGTTGAAAGGCATACATGCAAACAATATTGTAATAGTGGAAGGATGTTTGGGAAATTGAAATAACTTGCATAATGGATTTTGGGCAAAACCTGTGATTGGGGAATTGTTGTATAACTCATAAAATACTGGAAATTTGGAATGATGATAATTTGGCGCATAATTATATTAATCTGGGACATTAGTGAAAATATGTGCAAACTAAGTTGGAACAATTAAGTATGTTGGGATAACTGGGAAGTGAGTGGATTAATAATGGACATGATTAAGCAAGACTGTAATTTGAGCGCAACTTAAGGTTAGGTAATTTGGGGCAAAACTGATAGGTTGGAATTTTGGAGCATAACTTCAATGAATATGAACAATTTGTAGAATTGGAATAATTTCACTTTATTGAAGTTAATTGAATGTAAGAAGTAATGCGACATATATGGGGAATTGGGCATAACTATGCTTGGAATTATGAATATAATTAGGATGATATTTATGTATATAAATCAAATTGGAATTATGAACATGAAATTGGGATTATAAGTTGAATTGGGATTATAGGCATAATTTGTTGATAGGAATATAAGCATAAATGTGAATTGAGGGTTTATAGGTAATTGACATATATTAAAATCCAATGTTTGAATTATGAGTTTAAGTTTATAATAAGAACTTATATGCCTAAGTCACGAGGTTAGATTTGGTCTGCGGTAGAAGTCTGCCTGGAACCGCCCGGCATATCCAGCAACCGTAAACGGTAATCTAATGTGAGAGGTCTTAGGTGGAAATTAGACCTGTGATGGTATCAAGACACGAGGTTAGATTCGGATGTGATAGAAGTATGCCCGGAAATGCCCGACATATCCAGCAACCACAAATGACAATCTAATGTGAGAGTTCTTGCGTGTTTACGAACATAATAAATAATAATGAACACTTAACCAAGACGACACATGTAGGGTTGACATGGATATAATAAAAGGGATTAAGTGGGTGACATGGGTAGCATGGTAATTTGTTAAATTGGAATACCTAACCTAATTAAATCTGCAGTGGTGTTACGAACCAATTGAAACCGAGTAGGGGTTAAGTAAATTTGCTAAAGAAATGAGAAAGGTTAAGTTAATCCAAATTAATGCCAAAATGGGGAATGATGATAATGACCTATTATGAATGAACTTGAATAAGAAAGATAATAGGTAGGCTTGTCCTAGGGACAAGTGGGAATTATAACTTATGAAATAAAATAAGTTATAAGGAATAATAAGGAAAAATGAAATTATTCTCTTACCAATGTATCTGTGAATCAAGATGTGCTTAATTATAAATTAAGTAGAACATTTTATGGTAACCATGGGATGGAATAATGAATAGATTATGAGAATAACATGTGGTAGGTTTATTAATGAACTTAAATGGGTTAAGTTATAAATTGAATTAATAAGCGAGGGTAACTTGGTAAACTTGAAAAGGAAGTCAACATGAAGGAGAATAACCAAGCTAAATGAGAAAACTCATGAGGCGGCGCAAGCGCGTGATTAATGGTTAGACGTAGGGTCTAATAACATATAAAACTGAGTTGCTTGGACCAGTCCATACGTTAGAGGATGAATAACCATAAGAGGTAGATCATCGGGGTGTCAAAAGACACAAAGAGGAGCGCATGTCCATCTAGATATTCTTGTAGGCTCCAACGAACTGGGTTAAGAAGCACGTGGCTTCCGGGGATGCAGGGTACTCTTGGTATTCCTCTGTAAGTGGCAGATGATCCGCCTGTACTCATAGAGGTTAGGTCTGCGTAGGTTAACCAATAAGTATGCCTTGATTGCAATAATAAGGGGTAATCAAAAGACTAAGATGGACCAGCGTGATTCAGCGAGACCAGTTAGCGCCCTGTGATAGCAACTCGTCGTCTACATACCATCTTCAGTCAGTACGTAAAGCGGAAAGGCGGAGAACTCCAAAAGACCATATACTTTACTATCTAGTTATGGGTTAGGTTGGCCAATAGGTTTGAAGGGCATAGGGGGTCGGAGTTAAGTTCTCAATCTTGATATTCTTGGGTGCCTTTCATTAACTGAGGGAAGGGTCTAGTGGGACCATAGCCACTGTAAAAGAAGACCTTAGCATCTGCAATCGGCAAATGTCTAAAAGCTCCCGACCGAGTTCCGTGTTTCTTGATTAGCCCTGCCACTGGACTCGGGCGCATATATAGAGAACATGTGCAATAGACATCGAGGAAGATTGACGATACGTACGTGGGAAAGTCTAGGTACACTCATGTCGCTCTAGGTGGTGTATCATAAGACTAGAGGGCATTATTCGAGGATGGAACCTAATTCGATCGAATGGTTCAAAGATGGCAGTCCGAACGCTTACGTAATATAGAAATAGTGGTTCTTTACAGACGTAGCGTTGACATATATACAGAAATCCGTACGACATTCGGGCGTAGGATTAGAGACTGCTATATTCCTGCGATGATACGGTGGAGACCGTGCGAGTAGGGTACCATGGGGTGTACCTTAGTTGGGGGTAACTACACACACACTGTATTAGGTTAATCTACTAGGGAGTAGATGGGTGCGACGTGTGTAAGCCTTGAATGCTAATAACACAGATAACTCAATAAATTAATTGAATGGTATATGTAGGATTATCCAGAAATATAATTTAAATGCATTCACACAGGACTTATGTTATGACCCCCCCTCCTCACAACATTCGCAGGTTAGGGCATGACAGAGACTATATAGCTTTGGATACTGGTTTAGCAGTATTATTATTAAGGTAAAACTATGTTTTAATTACATTATATTTTATTCCTTCCACTGTGAGATGTTTTCCGAACACTGACATGTTTCATGTCTCTGTCTTTTCTGCAGGATACCAGAGCAAACCAACTCGGGTTTCGATGGATTGAGATTTTTGAAAAAAATTCGTTCCGTCAGAATCCGAGTTGTTACATTTGGTATCAGAGCTTAGATTTAGGATTCCTTTTTTAGATAATGAGTGAGCGTATTTGTATTTTAAAATATAAATGTATTATATATATAGACCTAGATCCATAGAGGAACCCACTAAATAAAAAAAGGAAAATGGATTAGGAATATATATAGTTGAGAGAATTGACCTTGTGGGGGTGTCTGGGAAAGCCTAGGTAAGTCGGAAGCCCACTATGAGTCTAACCCTTATTAACTTTTAAGAACTTGAAATTGTAAAAGTTTTGGCAAAAGAGTTAATGATGTTTTCAAGTTTTAATCATAAAAGTATTTTTGATGTTTGAAAAAAAAGAGGCCAAACCATGTTTTAAAATTAAGGGAGTAGGTAAGGGTTAGTGCCTAGAAAGAGCAGAGAAATTTGAGGCTATAAAGTAAATAGCGAAGGTTATCTTGGAATAGTAGAAAATTCACGTAGAATGCATAGGCGTTGTAAAGACTAGAACTGTTGCTCGAAAAAGAAAAAGTATAGGCTAATAAAGCACAGCAAGGACTAGTAGTGACTACTAGATAGTGAAGGGCAAGTGAGCGTTGAGAGTTTGCGGTTGGACTTTTCATTAGTGAAATAGTCATTGATTATTGACCCTTAGTAGTAGCTGTGTAGGATGGAAAGGCTTATTTGAAAAGAATAAACGTAAATCCTTAGATTAAGTAAAATAAGATAAGAAAGAAAAATAGCCTAACTAAAAAGAAAACAATAAATTCAGAGAAGCAACAAAACATGACGGGAAAAGAAAAAGAAATAAAGAAGTTTCTTATGTAGTTGTGCTTGGATAGGAAAATAGGAAACTTTGTATAAAGTAGTTACGTGAAATCCATGTGCAATTAGAAAAGGAACATAAAAGAAAAACGAAAGATGTAAATTTTTCCATTTTATACCTTTTTGTGACACAAGAAATCGAATTTAGAAAATTAGTTTTTTCCTATAATTCAAAATTCAAAGATGGTTGGTAGGATTTTGGATGCAATAATTTGATGAACTATGCTCTTATTCTTTAAGAGTGTAGGAAAATTTGGATGAAAAAGTGTTTTTATTTTCAAAAATATTGCCTTCATATAGAGCTTTAAGTATATGTAGGGTGTGAGCATCATGTTTTGAAAGAGTTTTTGAAAGTTTGCATACATATAAGTGGTACAAAATTAGGCATACATGCGCTACTATGATGTATTTCACTTTGCATATGTGCACAATGTTTGCAAAAATTGGATGCATACATAATGGATGTACAATATGCGAGGGATCATTTGATTTTACCCTTACCAAATTTCGGGGACGAAATTTCTTAAGGGTGGGAGAATGTAACACCCCGCATTTTTAGTGATATTTAAAAATATGCATATATGTATATATTATATGCATAGATATATTTAAAGGAAAAATAAAAAAATATAATATATAAGTGCATTGAAATGAAGGAAAATTAATTGCATGCAATATATATATATATATATATATATATATATATATATATATATATAAACTAAAAAGAAGTTAATGCAAGGAAAAAAGTATGTAATACAATTGCGCATGTAATAATGTTAAAAAGGAAAAGGAAGTACATGCATGTAATTATGATAGAGAAAACAATTAATAAAGAGAAACGTTAATGCAATTAATGTAAATGGTAAAAAGGTGAATTAATAAAATTGCATGCAACAATAAATGAGAAGGGGCATATGTGTATACATGTTATTTGAAATTCAAAATTTTGTAGGAAGATAATACATGCATTAAATATAATAGAAATGTATAAATGCATGAACCTAAATAAAAATGAATTAATGTCATGTAAATAAAAGAAAAAGAATAAAGAATGCAAACATGTCAATTATACAATTAAAGCATGCATAGAAAAAAAGGGTTTAGAAAGAGGAACCAAGCAATTTAATGCGTTAAAAAGAAGTAACATATCAACTGCATGAAACAGGAAAGCATTAACGCATTTAAATAATAATATTAGAAATATATGCAACAAAGAAATAATGTCACATGGGAAAGTTTAATGCATGGAAAGAAGTTGGAAAATAAACATAAATTGATTCAATTAAAGCAAGCTAATGTCAAAAGAATTAATACAATTCATATTATATATAAAATAATGACACATGTAAGGATGCATTAATGGAAAAGAAACATAATTTGCATATATTAAGGAGCGTTTAAGATTTTGCTTGTACAAAAAGAAAAGAAACCGCATATAAGAAGGTGTCAACACCAGCAGTGTCCACGCGTGCGTATGGGTGCAACGCACCTGGGTTGGTTAAGCTACTCTAGAATCTTCTTTTGTTTAGCGAGGTGGAAGGTTTAGATGGGTTCTATTTTAATCCTAGGGCCCTAATTCACCTACTACAGATATAAATAAACATCAAACCCAACCCTAATCTCATCTGTCTCTTTAACCCTAGCCTCCATGCTGCTAAATTCTCAACTAACCTAGCCTCCACCTTCAACATAAATTAAAGTATAGATTTTTAGGGACAAGTTCTTCATCAACAACCAATTTAGAAGGTTAATAAACATCAAAGTGTTACAACAACGATTTATCTCTTTTCTAATCTTGGCAAAGTGAGTGGGTTTAAATTACCCTTATGAATAATTGTATGCATATCGTTTAGCAATTCCCCAAATTAAAATGTTTAGTTCAATTAAAATCTTATAGCTTTTACTTAATGCCTATTATGTTCTTCTTCCCGTTCCTTTTTATTTTTGTAGACTAGGCTAACTTCGAGCCTAGTCCAGATCTCGTTGAAAGGCATACGTATGAACAATATTGTAATAGTGGAAGGATGTTTGGGAAATTGAAATAACTTACATGATGGATTTTGGGCAAAACCTGTGATTGGGGAATTGTTGTATAACCCATAAAATATTGGAAATTGGGAATGATGATAATTTGGTGCATAACTATAAATATTAATCTGGAACATTAGTGAAAATATATGCAAATTAAGTTGGAACAATTAAGTATGTTAGGATAATTGGGAAGTGCGTGGATTAATAATGGACATGAATAAGCAAGACTGTAATTTGAGCACAACTTAAGGTTGGGTAATTTGGGGCAAAACGGATAGGTTGGAAATTTGGAGCATAACTTCAATGAATATGAACAATTGGTAGAACTGGAATAATTTCACTTTATTGAAGTTAATTAAATGTAAGAAGAAATGCGACATATATGGGGAATTGGGCATAAATATGCTTGGAATTATGAATATAATTAGGGTGGGATTTATGTATATAAATCAAATTGGAATTATAAACATGAAATTGGGATTATAAGTTGAATTGAGATTATAGGCATAATCTGTTGATAGGATTATAAGCATAAATATGAACTGAGGGTTTATGGGTAATTGACGTATATTATAATCTAAGATTTGAATTATGAGTATAAGTTATAATAAGAACTTATATGCCTAAGACACGAGGACAGATTTGCTCTGCGGTAAAAGTCTGCCCGGAACTGTCCGACATATCCAGCAACCGCAAACGGTAATCAAATGTGAGAGGCATAGGTGGAAATTGGACCCGTAATGGTGTCAAGACACGAGGTTAGATTCAGATGCGGTAGAAGTCTGCCCGGAACCGCCCGACATATCAAGCAATCGCAAACAACAATCTAATGTGAGAGGTTTTGCGTGTTTACAGACATAATAAATAATAATGAACAGTTAACCAAGATGACACATATAGGGTTGACATGGATATAATAAAAGGGGTTAAGTGGGTAACATGGGTTGCATGGTAATTTGTTAAATTGGAATACTTAACCTAAATAAATATGTAGTGGTGTTATGAACCAGTTGAATTGAGTAGGGGTTAAGTAAATTTGCTAAAGAAATGAGAAAGGTTAAGTTAATCTTGATTAATGCCAAAATGGGGAATGATGATAATGACCTATTATGAATGAACTTGAATAAGAAAGATAATAGGTAGGCTTGTCCTAGGGACAAGTGGGAATTATAACTTATGAAATAAGATAAGTTATAAGGAATGATAGGGAAAAATGAAATTATTCTCTTACCAATGTATCTGTGAATCAAGATGTGCTTAATTATAAATTAAGTAGAACATGTTATGGTAACCATGGGATGGAATAATGAATAGATTATGAGAATAACATGTTGTAGGCTTATTAATGAACTTAAATGAGTTAAGTTATAAATTGAATTAATAAGTGAGGGTAACATGGTAAACTTGAAAAGGAAGTCAACGTGAAGGAGAATAACAAAGTTAAATGAGAAAACTCACGAGATGGCGCAAGCGCTTGATTAATGGTTAGACGTAGGGTCTAATGACATATAAAATTGAGACGCTTGGACCAATCCATACGTTAGAGGATGAATAACCATAAGGGGTAGATCATCGGGGTGTCAAAAGACACAAAGAGGAGAGCATGTCCATCTAGATATTCTTGTAGGCTCCAACGGACTGGGTTAAGAAGCACGCAGCTTCCGGGGATGTAGGGTACTCTTGGTATTCCTCCGTGAGTGGCAGATAATCCGCCTGTACTCACAGAGTTTTGGTCTACATAGGTGAACCAATGAGTATGCCTTAATTGCAATAATAAGGGGTAATCAAAAGACTAAGATGGACCAATGTGATTCAGCGAGACCAGTTAGTGCCCTGTGATAGCAACTCGTCGTCTACCTACCATCTTCAGTCAGTACGTAAAGCGGAAGGGAGGAGAATTCCAAATGACCATATTCTTTGCTATCTAGTTATGGGTAAGGTTGGCCAATAGGATCGAAGGGCATAGGGAACCGGGGTTAAGTCCTCATTCTTGATATTCTTGGGTGCCTTTCATTAGTTGAGGGAGGGGTCTAGTGGGACCATAGCCATTGTAAAAGCTAACCTTAGCATCTGCAATCGACAGATATCTGAAAGCTCCCGACCGAGTTCCATGTTTCTTGATTAGCCCTGCCACGGGACTCGGGCGCACATGTAGAGAACATGTGCAATAGACATCGAGGAAGATTGACGATACATACGTGGGAAAGTCTAGGTACACTCATGTCACTCTGGGTGGTGTATCATAAGACTAGAGGGCATTATTCGAGGATGGAACCTAATTCAATCGAATGGTTCAAAGATGGCAGTCCGAACGCTTACGTAATATAGAATTAGTGGTTCTTTGCAAACGTAGCGTCGGCATATATACAAAAATCCGTATGATATTCGGGCGTAGGATTAGGGGCTGCTATATTCCTGCGATGATACGGTGGAGACCGTGCGAGTAGGGTACCATGGGGTGTATCTTAGTTGGGGGTAGCTACATATACACTGTATTAGGTTAATCTACTAGGGAGTAGATGGGTGCGATGTGTGTAAGCCTTGAATGCTAATAACACAGATAACCCAATAAATTAGAAAATGTAATTGTACGGTATATGAAGGATTATCCAGAAGTATAATTTAAATCCAGTCGCACAGGACTTATGTTCTGACCCCCCCCTCCTCACAACATTCGCAGGTTAGGTTCATGACAGAGACAGTATTATTATTAAGGTAAAATTATGTTTTAATTACATTATATTTTATTCCTTCCGCTGTGAGATGTTTTCCGAACACTAACATGTTTCATGTCTCTGTTTTTTTTACAAGTTACCAGAGCAAACCAACTCGGGTTTTGATGGATTGGGATTTTTGAAAAAAATTCGGTCCGTCAGAATCCGGTTTGTTACACAGTTTCACATTGATAACAATTTGAGTTTGTAAATGATTCTCATAATCTATTTCCTCTTATTGGACTAACCTGTTGTCGTCTTGAGCATTCGACAACGAATTCGCCGCCAAATAGGCGCACAAGCTCTTCATTACGGGTTCTCTGGATAAGCACACTTTCCCAGAGAGACTTTCTAATGTCGAGCTCGAACATTTAGTCATCCTGGTTGGGTCTAAAATAAAATATATACCCTAGAGAGCAAAACAATAATTAGTCGTCTGTTTGGTATTTATTATACATATGGAATCTTGTTTCTAAACAACTTACAGGTACACATTTCACAAAAAGCAAACCGTTGTGCAAAGTTATAAGAAATACTAAAAGCAAAGCTTGAAATTTGTAGTCGGCATGTGTCGATAAGCAAACATCAATCATCGTCGCGAATCCGAAATAGAGTGTTGTGTTTATAAAAACAACGTTCGACAAGTCATAAGTGGTTGAATGAAACAATTTTGCATAGACACTCCATTCAAGACAAGAAATTCGTCACACTTCATTTTCAATAAATGAGCTAATCCATCGTCTATGTGGGCAATCGACGAAGAAATATTCACACAAAATGGTGCAGGTGCTCATGTTATCACATGACATCAACAAAAAGAGGCGAATTCAATTGGTTTGGTCATTCTCAATATGGATCGCTACAATAGCTCTAACAATTGATTCAAAAATCAACACTCCGTTGGTCGTTTGCAAATTTAAGTCAGACAATGCACATAGAGTCGGACCTAACAATCCATGACCAAAGAAAGATCAACAACCAACTTGAAGGCAAACTCCGACAATCGATCTTAAATTGAGGCCATTTGATGCAATGCAATGTCGGACCTAGCAACCCACGATCGGGAAAGCCCAATGATCGAAGGCTCCCAAACCCCGATCCAGCATTCAATCGAAACATATGACCCATGAAATCATGACCAGATTCTCTCATCTCAATTCTCAAATTATCTAGCCCAATTTGAAGCACAATCCCCATCAAAAATATGCAGACAATGAAGGAATGCACACTTCACTCAAAAATACCAAGCAACCAACGTGACAACAAACCAATTCAACATGAAATTCGAAAGCAATTGACACCCACAATGATCAATGGTGGATAGAAACAATCAAATCTCAATGTGAAGGTGTTTAGAGAGTTGGAAAAGCTGTCATGGTTCGTGATCCATTAAAAGCCATACAAGCCGTTCATTTCAAAGCACATGTTTTCTTCGACAACGTATGCTTCGAGAGGCAAATGTTAACTCAGTTAAAACCACTCGACCAAGATGTTACAAAATGCCCAAATCCAAGTTTCAAGTTACGCAAATGTAGGTTCAAATAAACAAACAATATGCACCTGATCAAAATGGACATCACGAAACGATGTATGCACGTATATACATAAACACACATTAATATATGTGTATATATATGTGCAAGAAAAGGCTGTGTACACGTGTACATGTGCTACGAATTACTCACGATCCAACTACATTAAACTATGGGTTGTTTTCAAGAGTAGTGGATCGGTTCGAGATTTGTTAAATTGCAGCATTCAAGCATGGGCCGTGACTTGTGATGACGTCGACAACGGCATGCTTCACGTTAATACATGGATTAGACATATTTTATATATAAATACAAATTGTGGATTGCTTATGTACATGGGTTGCCACAATATGTACACGTGAATACATGTGAAACTGGAGTGTTGACTTTGGATCGTTGAGGCATGGATCGGCCACGTTCGATCGGTGTACACAGCTAGATTAGGCAACATAGATGCGGCAGTTCGATCACTGATGGATCGGGTATAAAGCACACATGGGTTGGTAACAAACGAATTCGATCCAGGTGAGAGAAAGGGCATGCATGGTTCATTCTTGATCTGCCACGTGTAAAGTAATTGGATCATGGCATATAACTGGGTTATGCCAGTTTAAATAGGGTATGGACTGTTCATGATTGGAGTATGGGCACCTCATGCATTCAATAACATAATACATGGATCGTTCGTCAGCTGTCATAGTGCCACATGGATTGTGTATATATGAATTCATACAATCCATATTTAAGGTATGGATCGTTATATAAATCACGGATCGTCTGGATGAGCTGCATGTGGACAACAAATTATGGATTGTAGGATAAAGAGATGCATAGATCGTGGGTCCCTAGAAGTATGGGTCGGCTCTATTATAATATACGCATGTCACATGTATTCATGAATTAGTGGCATTGGATGATGGAGCACGTAGTATCATGGACCGCATGTAAATGATGGGTCTGTGGCACAATATAAATAATGGATGGATCGTGATATGTGGGGATAAATCATTTGTATTTAACGTATGTATGGAGCACAACATAAAATGATGGGTCGCAAATATGGAATGTCGATAAGGGTAGAAGCTGATTCTAGAGTTTGGATGGACCGCTAGCTTGCATGGATGGATCGTTGGTTCAATTGATGGAACATGTGCACTACACCACTAACTCCCGAGCACTCCTATCTTTGCCTATAATTACTAGAACCCCTCACACATAAAAGGGGTCAGATTTTCTCCCCCCGGAGGGTGGCCATTATTGATCTCTAACATCACTCAAGCTTCTCCAACACCATTAAAGCTTCTTCAAGCATCATTCAAGCTTCTCCAACATCACTTTCATCTAGAAATCATCGAAGTTCTTCACCGAGCTCGATTATGGAAGATCAAATCCGATAATCATCGTTACTAATTGGATTTGAGTATTTCAACTCCGGATCCGAGAATGATAGAAAATTGTCGGAGAATTCTTAGAGAATTGTGAAAGAATCGTCGTAAATCATTAAGAAAAGTGTAAATCGAGATCAAATTTGTACCTTGTAATGGAGAAATCAATGAAATGCTTATTCAAATTGGACCAAGCCAAAATAGAGGCCAAACCACTATAAATCTGCTCTCTACTTTACTTTTTCCGCTGTTTTCTGCTTTTGACCTTGTTTTCAACAGTTTAAAGGTGTTTCTACACCTCTTCGGGTGCTAGCATCGTTTTTCAATGTCAATACTTATGCTCAATTAAAATCCCGGCAAGGCTAGGATCACCAACTATGGATTATGGTTAGCACGGAAAAAATTGGATCGTTAAGTACGAATGACATTTGACATGAAATCGATTTAGCATGGTCGCGAAAGCTCATGATTAGTTCAAAGAGGTTGTGGAAACTAGACTTATACAAAACAAGTCTTCCAAATAAAAACGTGTTTTGGAGGGCATGTGTTGAATCGCCTTTTCGCAAGGCCATTATGCTTTGGATTTGGACTTTTTGGCTTGAGCACGGACACACAAAAACTCGAACTGAGCATCAGAATCAGAGTTTTCATGGAAATCAAAAATTATTCAACTTGTATCAATCGCCTTTGGGCATCGTCTGATCACTTAGAAAAATCCTGATCTACTCACAGGATCACGCGGCTTGTACCTGATTGATCGTATCCAGGACCAGATCGATCACTCAGAAAATACACGATTGGCACGGTCCATCACGAAAATCACTAGAATTTGGCAAATGACCAATCCTTCATAATAATTAGATCACTATAAGCAAAAGGGTGACCGACTCGGGCGGATCACCAATACTGTATGGATCGATATATGTTTTTTACCATTTGGCATTTCCACGATCGCTAAAGGGATTAGATCGATATTTCACCAAAGCTCGGGTTAGCAAAAGCTTTTACTAAATCAGATAGGTAAGATCCTTGGGCAAAGTGATGGATTGGAGCTTCAGTTCTAGATACAAACACTCATTTTTAAATACGATTTCAAATAACCGCGCATGGTTCATGATACATACACTCATTTTTAAATACGATTTTAAAATATATAACGATCAGATAATTTATTTAAAGTGAAAATTAGTGTCACATTCCTATTTTTAAGTTTGGTATAAACAGCCTCCCCCCTAAGTATTTATTGAAAGTGGGTCCCTATTTTTGGAACTTACGTGTTTTTTTTAAATTTAGGCGCTGCACCAATAAAAACTAAAAAAATTTCAAAAAATTGCAAATATTCACTGAAGCATGTTGAAATTTTTTTGGGAGAAGTATGCAGTTATAAGCAATAACTGCATACATGTATGCAGTTATTCATCCTGAGTTTAGATTGAAAATCTGGATGAATAACTGCATAATATGTGCAATTATTGCATATTCCTGTTGATATGTATGCATATAAAGTTAAATATTTTGTATGGCTTGCGAATAACTGCTGAAATGCACACAGTTTACTGTATAATTGCTGAAACGTAGCAGAAATGTTAAAATGGATGAAGGCTTACGAATATGTATTGACAAGTATGCATTTATTGCTTATAAATGCTTAAATGTAAGCAACAATGCTTAAAAATGGTGTATGGTTGAAAGAATAGGCGAAGATTGAATAATTGCATCAAACGATGCATTTATTGCAATATTACTGCATATATTTCTACAGTAATACTGCAGGTTGATGCATAATTGCAGTTGTTGCTGAAATGTATGCAACTATTGCAATTAACTGCATCATTTGATGCGGTACACTGGTGATTCGCTGTTTTTTTTTTGTATTTTTTGATTTTTTTGATGCTTTTTTGGTAGTTTTAATGCCTAATTTTGATGACGATTAGTTGTTATATTTAATTATGAATTTACGTGAATTTTTGATGCTTTTTCAAAAAATAGGAACTTAATTTATAAAATTTTAAGGGAGGGATGTGACGTGAATTTCCAAACTTTTTAAGGATGTGAGATAAACTTACCCTTATTTAAAATCTGTTTTATCAACTTATCAGTTTAAACAATTTTGGTGAAAAATGAAAATTTGACACTATTCACCGATATTGTAAAATTATGAGATTTTCAGGTAGTATCTGAAAACGACTTATAAAATAGTTAAAACAAGTTTATTGGATTTTTAAAATAATAATTAAAGAGGAATGTTTTGAAAATCGATAATTCGGTGCTATTTTAAAAGCTAGAAAAATAGACATTTTTCCAAATGATGTTGGAATTCGATGAAACCAATTTTATCGGATCTGTAATGATGATAATGGTAAGGTTCCAAATTTCAAGTCAATTGCAGTTAGTGTGTGAACATGCGTAATATAAATGCAGGTCAAAAAAAGCAGTTAAGATTAGATAATAACATAAAGAAATTCCATTTTGCAAATGATCTTCAAGTTTGACGAGGCTAGGACCATTGGAACCATATTGGTGAAACATGGTAGAATTTCAAATTTCGTAGCCTTCGGGATTAGTATGTGGCCGTACGAGTAGAAAACACGTAGGTAGATTTCAAAGAAAATTGATTTGAAATGATGAAATTAATTAGTTTTGAGCCAATAATTAAGGTTTAAATAAAATATAGTTGTCTAATGTTGTGTAAATGTTTTTAGACCATTAATTTATGTTATAAGTATTAACATATCATTATACAACGTTAAGTTGTAACACCCCACCTCCATTAAGGTCACTCACAAAGGGAATGCCTTAATTTCGGTGGAGCGTTTTAGGTAAAAGATGCAGATAAATTACAAGACAGACAAATAAAGAAGCGGAAAAATAAAGTCATTTTATAAACAATGTGGTTCAGTCAAGCTTTTACAACAATTGTCTCAATCATACTTAAAAGTAATACATAGAACTTCTGTCTTGATTCAAAAACTTCCAAGTATAAAAGAAGCATAAAAAAATAACAATGATATTCCCCAATAAAGCATGAACCAGCCATAGCAGTGGAAGAGAGAGTCCAAAGCAATATATCGACTATCTCCGTGCTTGGAAAGAAAACTGAGCTAAGTGGTAACATTTCCTCCCTGCGAACCTAAGGGGGGAAACAGAAGAAAAGAGGCGAAACAAACTAGGTCAGACATAAGTTTGGTAAGTCCAGTGATTTTCAGTATGTAAATAGGTAAAAGTAACATGACATGAATAAACCGAATATAAGAGAATACCGTGATGACCGAGATATCAAGATAACATAAGATTAGCATATGATATGATAAGGCAAGATAAACTGAATGCACTTCTACTCTTTCCCTGCTTCGCTACTACCTTGTTATTCTGATTTTTATATCTCTGCACCGCCTAACTAGTGTCTCAACTAGTAATCTGTATAAAGTGTTCATATGATAATGTGATCCCAATCCCCACAATTGTGGTAGCCTTCAGGTGTACATCTATTGTGAGGATTCCTCCTCAATCTACCTAATTGCCACGAATATGTTAGATGTACCCTTACTACCCTATCGATCGGCTCCTTACTCGTATTAATTTTCCTTGTGTCTTGTGTCAATCGGCCCTCTCTTGCGTGTAGATACCTTGTGCTGGTCCCTCCATAAGTTCTATCAGTCCCTATGATAGCAACCCGACAGGATTCAAGATGCATAGTGTATAACTACTGGTACTCAGTGCCTGCTTTTTCCCACTCCGGAGTACGTGCATGCCTGTAATCCGTCGGAACCTACACTGATATACCCCCTGCCGCTATTTTGACCGCTTATAATCATCCCAGTAATCGTGCCCCACCCTGCCTAGTTTCAGGGTACCTTGATACATCTATGTGGGTTACTGCTGAAATGGGGCCCCGTTACTAGGGTTTCTTACTGGTTAAGCTTGTGGGCCTATATTTACTAATATTACCCACCAACCCGATATGTACTTAACCCTCCCACTGATTCAAACATGTTTACTCAATGGTTAAGTTTGTGGGCCTATATTTAATATTACCCACCAACCCGATATGTACTTAACCCTCCCACACATTATGTCATATTGGTTAAGTGTTGTCCATTCATGTTAACTTAACCCACCCACTCATCATGTCATGTTGGTTAAGTGTTTCTTATTAATCCTTCTCACTCCTCATGTTGGATTGGTTAAGTATTTCCTATTAACTTAACCCCATTCATTCATCATGTTATACTGGTTAAGTATTTCCTATTAACTTAACCCCATTCATTCATCAAGTTTCATCGGTTAAGTGTTTCTTATTAACTTAACCCCACGCGTTCAACATGCTGTATTGGTTAAGTGTCACCGGTCAATTCAAGTTAATTTAACCCACCCACTTGTCGTGTTACATTGGTTAAGTGTTGCCTTCTTGTGTTAACTTAACCCTTCCATGCATTCTGTTATATTGGTTAAGTGTTGCTCAATTGTTTTAACTTAACCCTACCCATTCATCATGTCATATTGGTTAAGTGTTTCTTATTAACTTAACCCTACTCATTCATCATGTCATATTGGTTAAGTGTTTCTTATTAACTTAACCCTTTTCCTTCATCATGTTGTACTGGTTAACTTAAACCTGCTCACTTGTCTAATTAACATGTTATAACGGTTAAGTGTTTTAAATTTACTTAACTCCATCTTCTTGTCTAATTAACATGTTATAACGGTTAAGTGTTCTAAATCTTACTTAACCTTAACATTCTTAGCATGACTGTTTATTGGCATTAATTAATTTATTAATGCCCAAACCTCTCACATTAGAACTGTTGTTTGCGGTTGCTGGATGTGCCAAGCGGTTCCGGGCAGACTTCTACCGCAAACTCATTCTAACCTCGGGTTTTGGGATAAATGCGCCAACCTCTCACATTAGATCTGTGTTGTTGCGGTTACTGGATGTGCTGGGCGGTTCCGGGTAGTTTTACACCGCAACTCAATCTAACCTCGGGTTAGGCATGTTTATCTTTTAGCATATTTACCATACATGTCCAAGTCTAGATTTTATATGCTAATCATCCAAATTCACAAAACTAGTCATGTTCCAATTTTCAAGTTATACCCCAACAAAGCTGATTGCAAGTTATGCCCCATAAATTCAAATTCAAGTTATTACTCAAAATAGGTTACTCCCAATTTTCCTAAATTTGCAATATAGTCATGCCCCCAAAAATCACAATATAACACATGCCCTAAGGTTTATCATATTGCACCGTACAGAATATTCACCAAAAACTCCCAATCATGATTCACAGTATAAACTATGCCAAATTATAGCCTTTAATTACAGTGCATGCCAATTACCCAAAATCCCAATTTAGGCATGTTCATATTTAACAGTTATCCCTATCTTACTATAGGTTTTCATGCCTAAGCCATACATCACTATACAGGATAATCTCCTTCTTCCAAGTCATAAACTATCATATATATATATATATATATATATATATATATATATATATATATGCCCCAAATTTTTGGTCTTAAACCACAACATGTACTATGCCTTACATGTTTACAGTTCAATTTACGCCCCCAAACCCCAATTCATATGTCCAATATACTTTATGCCTCAAATCTCAAGTCATATGTTCGATACACTTTATGTTTTAAATACAATATGTGTTATGTCTTCAAATCAGTTACAAATCAGTTATGCCCAATTATACATAATTTAATATTTTCCCCAATTTTAGCGATGGCCATGTCCAAACTATATATTATGTCTAATTTTTTCCCAACGTACGTTCATCTCTTATGAGATTTGGCTCAGGCTCGCAATAGCCTGGCTATAAAAACAAAAAGGGAAGAAGGAAAGAAGAGACAAAGAATGGACATAATAATATCATTGAGATAGATCGAGTGGATATAGAAAGACAGATAGAAATAGGCATAATCTCAGATTCAGATTTATTACAATGTCAGAATCACAATTAAATTTTATTTCTGAAAGTAACATGAACTAACAAATTACATAATGGTCTTGAATTCTGGGATCTAATTTCTAAATTTGATTAGCTATTCCTTTGATGTAGACTTTGATTGTTAACTTGAAAACTCTAATTTGATTGATTAAGGTAGAGGCTATGTCACTTCAGGTTTTAGTAGCATATAAACGCCTATGAATTTGTCCGGAGAAATATGTTTAGGGGACTTTTTATAGGTGTAAAGGGAGATTTAGAACCTTCAGATCAGTCTAGAAGTCATCAGAATCGTCCAGAGCAGAATACCATGTCTCACAGCGAATCAGAAAGGGACAAGTGGCAAAACACATCATCGGCCAGATCTGGGCCAACTCCCCTATATAAGGGGGTCAACGCCTATGTCGACACCCCTATAGGGGGTCGACACCTATGTTGACTCCCCCTGGGGGGGGGGGGGGGGTCGACACCTTTGAGCGGAAAATTTCCCGCTCAGCATGCTTTGACCCAAATTCGAGATTTGAACCCTGTTTTGACTTCTGGAATTATTTTATATGTATATATATACTTCCTTGGGCGTATACCAACTTCTAAGGCTTATAACTTCTTCATACGTTGTCCGATTTATGCAAACTCAGACTCTATCTCAAGCAGAATTTCGAGATGAACACGATGGCGTAACCCATTTCCCTTTATTCCTACTTTTAAAACTAAGTATTCTTTAATTCATTACTTTAATATTCTTAGAAAATACGGGGTGTTACATAAGTAGTGTTAAGCTTGGTTAAACTAGTTTAAAACACTTCATTAGCCTAAGAAGTGTGTTTCTTTTGAGTTATCACCACCATAGCAACCTATTTGTGTTTGTTATGAGGTGTCAACCCATCCTCTTAGATCATCGACACCTTAGTGATCCATGCCCCCTTCCTTTTGCCTATAAATATAAGCCTCCCTTTCCACTTTATTCACTTTACTTCTTCCACTTCTCCTTCCTCTATTCCTTTCACCTCTCTTCCTCCACTGCTTACCCCACAACCCACCCCTGTTGAACCTCCCCCTGCCACTAACCCTTGCCACGTCAATCACCACTGATTGTGGTCCCCCACCCCTCCAAAAAGCCCAAAACCCTTTAAATAGCCTAAAACACCACTCTTTCACCCACTTGCACCCAAAACCATCACTCCCTACCCAAAACATCCCACATTCGCACCTCCGGGGCCCACCAGCACCACGCCCAGCCCCTACCAGACTAGCGAACCCCACCTCCAAAAATCTAGTCCCCGTTTGCCTAAAACCCTTCTTTGTTTTCTCTTCGAACCAAAATTACATTCCAATATATACACTGTTATTGTATAATCCCCATGGTCTTGAACACCTATCCATTTTATTTTCATTAAACACCGATGACTCCGGGAGGCTGCCAGAAATTTTCGGAATAGTTTAAACGTCGAGATCCTTGTTTTAAAAGTTAGATGGGGTGGAAAACAATGATGAGTAATTCATTGCTCACGTTTGAATTTATATTTTGTATTTGTGGTAGTTGATGTTGTATGTGATTATATGCAGGTAAATATATGCTATGTATGCTTAATAATGAAGTTTGGATTTGAATTGTTGAAGTTGGTTAGAAGTTAATATGGTACCATAAGTGATTTAGTAGTTGAAACCATAAACAAAACGATTAGTTGAACTGGATTATAAACTGGTTGCAAAATTGCATGAACGTTGAATGGAAAATAAATATTTGCAAGTATGTTAGGATAATTTAACGTATCCAAGACATATATATGTCGAAAAGAATGGTAGTTGAAATGATCACTTGAATAAACAAGTATATGGGATGAAAAGTAAACATTTTTTATATTGGCATGACTTTTGTTAATACGAACAGGATATGGGTATGAACCCCATTTGGTATTGAATGCATATGTTGATTGATAATTGTGTATTACGGTTAATCTGTTGATTGACAAAAAAACATATAAGCATTAATTGTTTAATGCTTATATGGCATGAAATATGCCATGATATGTCAGTGGATGATTGGTACGTAAATATTGTCTAAATATAAATGACATATTGAATCCATATAAGTTGACTTATATGGTATATAATTGAGTTTTATTCCAAATTGGGAATTGAATGAATATTTTAATAACAAAATATTGGGCGAAAATAAATATCAAAATTCGGCATCCAGTTTTTCATGGAAGCGAAGTAAAAATTATTTCGAGTTACTGTTGCAAAAGAAAGAAATGGTTTTGAAGAAATTAAAAGACGATTATGGCTTGTTGAAGTTTTATTTAAAATGAATAGTAATATGAAAAAAGTGAAGTTCGATTAGGGTATCTAGGAAAGGTTTTAACAAGAATTCCTTTTCAAAACTTTCTTATTTATTTTTATAATGGATGTCAGGAAAATTTGGATTCAAAATAATGAAGTTTGAAACATAACATTATTTTAATAATAAAATAATATTATAATATCCATTTAATGGAAATATTTAAATTTGAAGTGAAATGCTAAAAATATAGTTTCCAATAATTATTATATAATTAATAAACTACTTTTAAATGGAATTCGCTTCGATTATAATTTATAATTGAAGTTCGATTTGAATAGAACTCGTCGTTCAGCGGTAGTTCTCCTATTTTGACCATCGACTTCGAACTAATGTATCGGGAGATTCGATGGTCGAATTTTCATGAATTAAAAACCTTTAGGTTCGAAATGAAAAGATATTTCAAATGAATATAAGATCTTTAAAATCCAGCGGTTAGATCGTGAGATAAATTCAAATAAATTTGAATAAAAAATAGTGTCAGTGACGTTAGTGATCCGAAAATGGATTTTAATAATAGGAGCTATTTTTAAATTATTGAAAATATGAAAAAATTATGATAAATCATAATAAATGATTTTAAAGTGATTTGGAAAAGAAATACGAAGTTTTAAACTATAAATTAGATATTTGTGTTTTCAGCCTAACTTGCTGAAGACAGTAAAACGACGTTTTGGGAATTGAAGTTAAATAAACCAACGACTTGCAAATATTATTTTATTTGATTTGAAAGATGAGTTTTGAGAAATCTTTTAATTAAGAATATGGATTTGGGTAGAAATAATCTTTGGATATTTGGTAATGATTATCGTTGTGTAGACGGTTACTATTTAAGGAATCTGAAAGATATTTGTATCATTATTCCATGTATAGTATTCAATGGTTACGAGAATTGGTGTTGAATATAAGTTGTTATCATTCTGTTTGAATTCTTATATTTAATATCAACTAGTTTGGGGTGTTATGAACGATGTTTTAAATAACGTTTGTTCTTCCACCCTGTAAAAAGGAGAAGATAATTTCCAAGATAAGTTTAAATAGAATCTTTATTTAATTGAAAGATTGAATGAATGAGTTTTCCCTAACAAACGAAAACGGGAATGAGTATAAGAAATCACTTAAAAGAACACAAGTGTGTTTTTCACATAAGCAATAGGATTAAGAAATCGTAAATACGATTTTGGGCTAGTGATATGAACGATGAAAGATTTAAATGAAAAGTTTAAAGTGAATAAATTTTTGATAAGATTTGTGGGAGAAATTCCCAAATGTCAAGAAGCAATTGTCTGGAAGAGGCACAATTCTCGGCATAAACAATTGTCAGATAAAAGGAAGTAGCTGTGGGAGAGTGCAAGAGGTGGATGTGAATGAATTGTTTGTGGGAAAGAATAGGGGTTGTAATGTATATGGTGGGATCAAACAAAAATAAGATTCTGCCATACGACGCTTCAAGGAGATTGTGAAGAAACTTCCAATTTGGTTTAACAAAATGCATTGCTTTAGAAGTCAACTTAAAATCTAATTTGGTTTCTATAATAGCAAAAAGGGATAGATTGTGTCGATTGATTATGTCTTTGGCGTGCTCAAGCTTACAATTAAGATGAGCATCGTGTATGTTCCATGCTCCTATCTTACTGGTAATTAGAACTGATAGGGAGGTTGAGCTTTTTCTTGCATCTAGTACTAGAAGACAGTGAAGAATTGGTGGTAGGCAAAATACTGGATTTGAGAGCGATGTTAGCTTCATCAAAGGATTTTGGCTTCTCTTTTGGTTTCTTCTTTTTGGGTTTGCTGCTGAAAGTAGTGTTAACCCTGTCACTTTGCTTAGAGAAGAGTAAAGATGGATCATGGTTGGTGAAAAGGATTGTGGAAGTGGTGGATAGAGGATAACCAGGTGGTGGGGAATTTGGGAAAATTGTTGAGAATTATTCTGCACTCCATTAGTTACATCATTCACTTTGTCATGCAAAATGGCTTTTGGAGTAGTTGAAACATTGAGACTTGGTTCAGATTCATTGGTCAGAAGGCTAGAATGATTTGTTTGCACTGGAAAGGTAAATTGAAAGGTGGTGGAGTTACTATTGTTGCATGGGGGTGTTGTTTTATTTAATGAGGTAGTTGGCTTCATGACAATTTCTTTTCTGAACGGTTTGCTTTTGCATGCATTTGCAAGTGATTCCTTTTGCCTTGCATTAGTGCCAACACTTATGCATGCTTGGGTGTCATTATAAGTCACAACATCTACCTTATTTTCATTTTGCTCATTTTCATCCTCTCCTGCCAAGTCATTACAACTTGCATTATCCTCCTCATCATGATCCGCTAGTGTCTCTTTGTTTAACCCAAAAGAAACTTCTTGAGTTACCATCTTTATTTTATCTCCTTATTGGTTGTTCTGTTCTACATCTACATTGGCACAATTTCCATTTTCACTAGCCTGCTCTGTCTCAATAACTTCCTTATTCACTCTTGTTTCATGTTTACTACTTTTGCCACCATTCATAGTTCCAACCACCTTCCTTCTTGCAACTCTAATCCATTGTTGTTTATTCGATTGATAATGAGTACTCATCGGTTTCTTAACCCCTTATTTCACTCCTTGATTATTTTCCTCTACCACTGGAGCCTTAGCCACACCACTTGGCTTTTCAATTTTTTTCCACAACATTCATCAGTATGCCCAAAAACTTTACAAATGGTACACACATCAGGTTTCTACAAGTAATTAACATGCACAAATTGCACACTCCCATCAGGCAGTTCTACTAGAAATCTATCAAGTAAATTCTGATTTGGCGACACTTCTACTAAAAAAATTGCATATGATAATCTAACCATTTTCTCTGTTGTTTCATCAAAACACAATAATTTCCCAGTCCCGTTTGCCAACCAGTTTAAACCAGGGAGTGACCATATAAAAAGAGGAATACTGGAGCCATTTAATGAAAATATTTGAATTTGAAGTGAAATATTGAAAATATGATTTTCAGTAATTATTATATAATTAATGAACTATTTTTAAAGGGAATTCGATTTGATTATAATTTATAATTGAAGTTTGGTTTGAATAGAACTCTTCGCGCAGCAGTAGTTCGCGAATTTCGTCCATTGACTTCAAATTGATGTACCGGGAGATCTGAATATTGGATTTTCCCAAAATAAAAACCATTCGGTTCGAAATGAAAAGATATTTCAAATGAATGTAAGAGCTTTAAAATCCAACATTTAGATTGTGAGATAAGTTCAAATCATTTTAAGTAAAAACAGCGTCGGTACCGTTAGTGACCCGAAAACGAATTTTAAAAAAGGAGCTATTTTTAAATTATAAAAAATAATGATAAATCATAATAAATAAATTTTAAGTGATTTGGAAAAGAAATATGAAGTTTCGACCTATAATTTAGATATTTGTGTTCTGAGCCTAATTGGCTGAAGATAGTAAAATGAAGTTTTGGGAATTGAAGTTAAATAAATTAATGACTACCAGATATTGGTTTATTGGATTTGAAAGATGGGTTTTGAGAAATATTTTAACTAAGAATATGTATTTGAACAGAAATAACATTCGAATAGTTGGTATTGATTACCGTTGTATAGACGATTACAATTTGAGGAATTTAAAAGATATTTGTATCGTTTTTAATGTATAATATTCGTTAATTACGAGAATTGGTGTTGAATATAAGTTGATATCATTCTGTTTGAATTATTATAATTAATATCAACTGGTTTGGGGTTTATCGTGAATGATATATTAAATAACATTTGTTCTTTAACCTGGTAAAAAGGGGAAGATAATTTTCCAAAATAAGTTGAAATAGAATCTTTATTTGATTCAAAGATTGAATAAAGGATTTTTCCCTAACAAATGATAGCGGGAACGAGTTTTAGAAATCGCTTTAAAGAGGATAAGTGTGTATTTCGCATAAGCAATAAGATTAAGAAATCGAAAATACAATTTTGGGCGAGTGATATGAACGATGAAAGATTTAAATGAAAAGTTTAAAGTGAATAAATCTTTGATAAGATTCGTGGGAGAAATTACCAAACGCAAAGAACGATTTGAGTAAAAGAATATTCCCAAAATGGAATAAGACTCAAGATATATTGTATATCTTAATTGATTTGAAAGATGCGATAGTTATTAGGGATGATCGGGTTTCAACCCATTGTGAATAACTAAACGACGTAATAAAAACGGCGTTGACTGTGACTGAAGACCGTAGAGCTTCACATCGAAAGGATTCCTCGTCGATGCCTCGGGCCAATCCCCCATTACAGGTTTATATTGTGATGGTGTTCCAACCGTACTTGAAGTGATTTGGGTTGCAAGGGTTTTCACACCAAGGAGGTATCGTGGAATAAAGCACTTCAGTTTCGTTCTAAACCCAGAGCAGACTTGTAAACGGATGTGTGTCTGATACCGTATTTTACAATATAACTGATTGGTTTCTATCGATGTTATATCAGTTGGTGGCAGATAATTTATTCTCTTAGCTTAACACCCTACTTTGAGACTTATGTACTCAGAGGGTTATATAATAATAGACACCGATTATATGTTGTGAACTAACAATATGGCATGCGAAGTGCTGTGACGATCAAAGCTTATGTTAAAAAGCAGAGCTTTATGGATGATGACCAAAGCATGGCTATTAGCTTTTTGTTGAAATGTGGCCTTACAACCTCATAAACTGTGAATGGCCGAAAACATGATGATGGGCAACAAAGATATGGACTAACATTTCCTACTAGCTAAAAAGTGATGCCATGGTATGGAGCCCAGGCAGATTTACTTATGTGGATGATAGTGAGGCTCCTTGGATGACGGTCGAATATGACCGGGGGAATGTTATGTTCAAGAAAGATCCTAATTATCCCGTTAGTGCTGACCAACTCTACCGATCTGAAAGGACTCAGTAGTTGACTCCTATGATATCCTATTAGAGGTGTTCCGAATGAAGTTAAGGAAGATTCTTTGCCTTGGTCATTGTTGGAATCCAACTTCCAATGCGAGCTTCCTTTTTATTTGTAACTTCATAGCCAACATAATGAGGTAAGGCATTATGCGAGCTAAGATTTATACATTTATTTTCGAAAGTGATTTCCATATCTAGACATTAAATAATAATATCAAAAAGATTTGTTTTTAAAGAATATCAAGCATGTTTTGTTATTATAAGATAAAACTCTATCCACCGGTATGCGGTTGCATTGTGTGATGGGACTTGAGTCTTATAATAACTTCATTTTTCAAAAGCATGAATTTTAAAACCTTTGAATTTTTGTTGATGATTGTATGATTTGGGTTATGATTTTTTATCTATTTTTTAAACTGGTTAATCCAAGCTTGACCCGAGTGTTTTTCACTCGGGTCAGATTCGAGTGTGTTTTAGGTTTAAACAGGTGGACGATGAGTTTCTAATTGATTCAGAAAAGCTGGAGTTCTTCATTAGATGGCATGACGTATTGTACTATCTATACTTGGATGTATATGGATTGATGATGTAAGGATATTTTTAACTCAGATGATACAAAAATATTTGTTTTTCGATGTAAAAGTTTTTGCTGTAAAGGTATATTTTGAATATTATATTTTGTTCTGTTCTGCTGTGTTCTGCTCTGATAAAACCTCGATGAATCGAGTTTGCGACATTTGATTTTTCAGTACACAAACATCGTGGATGTGTTAAGTATCGACTATCGAATGTCAGAAATTTGGTTTATCACAGGGCCTTCCGATGAAGCTTACTTTTTAAACTGGACTTATCTAGTTTATAGTCGGTTCAGAAGACGGGCGTACTTGGGTCGTCTCACAAAGTGATCAAGCATAGCATGAAGTTTGGCACTTAAAGAATTTGAATAGATCAAATTGGTATGATCCATAACGATCCTCAGTTGGATCAGTGTAAATCCTTATAAAATACAGGGATCCAATCTGATCCCTCCGCCGACTCAATCAACATGAATTTCCTACTTTTTCTCCATAATTCATGGTCGTTCCCTGATCTTCTACAGCTATAAATAGGGTACCAAATGACACATTTCGAGAGCTTCTATTAGCTTTTGGGTACTACTACACACAGAAATTGCTATAGCCTAAAAAAGGTACCTTTTCTCTACATTCTTAAGATCAAACCGTACTATATTTATAATCAAACAATATAAATAATCGATTACCTCTCAATGAATGTAGGAATGCTTTCCGAACTGCTATAAATCTTGTTTCTCCATTTAGTTTACTATACTATGTGATTAAGATCTATAACTTTTTTGCAATTATTATCTAATTTACGTATGAATCGGGTGTTGCCATTTGGTTGATCATAATCAAGCGTCAACGATGATATTGAGTAATAAAAAATAATAAAAAGATTCCTCCATGGACGCAAGATTCCTTAATATCCATACCAAATAAAATTCCTATTGTTTTTTCTTTTTGCTCTTTATCTTTTTCTTCTGTTATCCATGTACTAGACCTATTGTTTCATTCACGTAGCTATTGTGCGTATATTCTGAAATCCATACATGCATTTTAGCATACAAATGGAATGTTGCTAACTTGTTGAGTAAATACTCAGTAACCTATTCTGTACCTAAAGATGAACTCAACTTTGATCGAGTGTGTTCTTTCTAACTAAAGGATATATCTATGTATGTATCTGTATGTGTATATATACATATATTATGTTGTCCTTTAGATATGTGGTTGTGAGACAAAAAAATTCTCATAAACATTTTGATGTTGGAAGGAGGGTTTGTACTTTTGACCTTATGGCTATCATGATATCTAATGAAAAAGTTTTCATACTTGTATCTCGTTGACCAACAGCCTACTAGTTCTTCTATCGATTTAAATCAGAAAGAATAGCACTAGACGACAAAAAATCATTTCCCTCCATGAAGAGAAACCACTACCTAACCCATCTGCAAATCCTATGTAACACTTTCAGAAGGTTCATTTAATCACTACCTAGAAGGATTAGAAGAAATATTGGCCTAATCGAATATTAACAAAACCAAGTTCCCCATTCGTTCTATGGTTCATCAACTCCATACCTTCACACTGCTGACTCACCAGAAAGGGGTGAAGAAGGAGAGCCTGTAGGAAGGAATGACGACTTAGGTATGAAGGCATTGAAGGACAAATTCGTTACAAAGACTCATCGAAAATCTAAACCCCTAACATCAACCTGGTGTATTTAGGGAATAGAATTCTATATAGACAAGAGGAAGATGATGTAATACCAAAATTCAAAGGAGACACGTAACAGATAAACCCTAAGGAAAGAAGTTCGAAAACTAAAGGAACAAATATAATAACTTGCGAAGAAATTCTAGCTAGATGTATGGGCCCCATCTCCAGAAGGGTGACCATCTTCATTTAGTGAAGCAATCATTGAAGTGGTTTATTTAAATAATATCAAGGTCTTGAGCATAGAAATGTTGATGGGTCTACAAATATTAATGATCATATATGCATGCTTGAGTATTGCATTGCATTGCATTCTAGAATTAGGAAGGCTAGTAAGTTGCAGGTTATTTCCAATATGCACTTAACACAATATCTTGTTCCAAATATATAGGCAACTGAAGAGGAACATCACTTTGAGAGAAGAATAAAATAAAGCCATGTCGAAGTGTGTAGGATTTCTACTAGTGGCTACATTTGTATGGAAGAAGCTAAATCCTTATGATCGATATGGAGAGTCCCAAATTGTGATAGGAAAAGCACAAAAGATGACTATCACCCATAGTTATCATGACCGAACCGCGGATCGGACCTGAAGATAGTCGAAGGTTTTGATGAATGAACCGGTTGAACTGTCAGAGCAGCGCTGACCGCCAATAAAGATTATACGCTTTATTATGTATTAAAATCATTTATTGAAAAAAAATGAAAATATTGCATAAATAAATAATGATTAATAATTATAAAAAAAATGACTACATTGGATTATGAGTATATGCAAATAGCAGTAACTTAGTGATTTATACAATTTGTATTGGAAACCAATGAATATTATACTTATTTGAATTTGCAGTTTTTCTTGTATATTAAGTCCCACATCCTTGAAAATATGCAGCATCACTCTGCCTTACAACTGTAAATAAGTGTGCATAGCTCAGCTGATAATTGTACAAAAATGTACAGGCTTTTGCTTATTGTAGCATGGCCTAGTAAGTTAAAATATTTTGCAGTTTACAGTAATAAACTGGGTCTTTAAACCGTGTTGGACCGCAATTTTCGGAGGTTTTGACGGTTTACTTCATATGGGTCTATTTGACCTCTGGGCCAGATTACCCAATGGTCCACGGTTTTCTTAGTTGGACCGTTGTTCGGTCTATCACCACTCTATGAAAAGGCAAAAGGATCTCAACCACCTATTTAATACACTTGTATTCATATCCTTGGATTAACTAAAGTGAGTTGTCCTATGACATGCCTATTAGGAGTAAGGAACCAAAAAGCAATCATGAAGGAGTTTAATGCATGTTCCATCGGGTGAGCGGTTATCAAACCGATAGCTGTAGACATTTGAAAAATAAAAATAAATGTTGGTTAAAAAGGGCTATCTGGATAGTTTTTATAGAGATGGGCCATGATAATCGGGTTGCATACCTTTCCAACGTAATAGCTTCAATTTATGAAGGCTTGCATCCTGTAGACATAAGAAAAATGGTGCAAGATATGAATAAGGCTAGTACTCACCAAAGGACAATCTCTAACATCAAATAGTGTCCTGCACCTGAGATTACCTTCACAGCAACATATGTAATTGGCGTCATATTCCCCCTCAAGGACCCTATATTTGTCAACATGCATTATGCATATCTTGAATAGTACCATCAGTAAACCTCAAAATCAATTACAGAACCGATTTATGGATATAATAACATTGCAGCTATTCCAATGGGTTTGCATGATTGCTAATCATGGAAGGAGTCATGCCTCTTCATCGATCCTTTTATCTGAATTTCCTAATTATTGACCGACCATCTCCATACAATGCATTCCTGGGAAGACCAACGTTGATAGATCCAGGAACAAAGATATCACAAAAGGATTTAATAATGAAATTTGTAACCCCTACACAGGTAGGGCTGGGTGCGGAAATTTTTCGTTCCAACCGGAGCCTTTTCCACTTCTTCCAAATGATGGTGGAAATATGATATGCGGAATGATTTCCGTTCCATCAACTCTGTAATTCCGTTAAATGGAATTCATGGTTAATGGAAAGGACGGTATGGAAGATGGAAATTCCATCGTTTTCCAGAAAGCCACAAATAATCCAAAAAATTACGATTTATATTTACGAAAATACCCTTCATGTTGAAAAAATTACAAAAAACGAAAAAATTTCAAAATGAAAAGTAAAAAAAGAATTATTCGAAAATTACGATTTCTAAAACTAAAAATGCCAAAATTACGAAAATACCCTTCAGTTTGAAAAAAATAAAAAAAATTCGAAATGAAAAGTAAAAAAAGAATTATTCGAAAATTACGATTTCTAAAGCTAAAAATACGAAAATACCCTTTATTTTGAAAAAAGTAAAAAAAATGAAAAATTTTCAAAAATTTCAAAAAATTACGAAATGAAAAGTAAAAAAAGAATTATTCTGAAATTACGATTTTTAAAGCTAATAATGCCAAAATTACGAAAATACCCTTCATTTTGAAAAATGAAAAAATTTCAAAAAATAAAAAAAATACGAAATGAAAAATAAAGAAAGAATTATTCAAAAATTACGATTTCTAAAGCTAAAAATGCCAAAATTACGAAAATACCTTTCATTTTGAAAAAACAAAAAAAAAAATGAAAAAATTTCAAAAAATAAAAAAAATAACGAAATGAAAAGTAAAGAAAGAATTATTCGAAAATTACGATTTCTAAAGCTAAAAATGCCAAAATTACGAAAATACCCTTCATTTTGAAAAAAGTAAAAAAATGAAAAAATTTCAAAAAATCCAAAAAATTACGAAATGAAAAGTAAAAAAAAATTATTCGAAAATTACGATTTCTAAAACTAAAAATGTAAATATTACGAAAATACCCTTTATATTGGAAAAATGGAAAAAAATTCAAAAAATTTAGAAAAATTTGAAATGAAAAATAATAAAAGAATTATTCGAAAATAATAATTATTAAAGTTTAAAAAGATCAAAATTACGAAAATGACCTCCATGTTGAAATAAAGGTATTTTTGTAATTTTAGCATTTTTAGCTTCAAAAATCGTTATTTTAAAATAATTCTTTTTTAACTTCTCATTTCGTAGTTTATTAGATTTTTTGAAAATTTTTAATTTTTTTCACTTTTTCCAATATGAAGGGTATTTTCGTAATTTTAACATTTTTAGCTTAAAAAATCGTTATTTCAAAATAATTCGTTTTTAACTTTTCATTTCGTAATTTTCTAGATTTTTTGAAATTTTTTCATTTTTTTTCACTTTTTCCAATATGTAGGGTATTTTCGTAATTTTAGCACTTTTAGCTAAAAAAATCGTTATTTTAAAATAATTCTGTTTTAACTTTTCATTTCGTAATTTTCTAAATTTTTTCATTTTTTTCACTTTTTCCAATATGAAGGGTATTTTCGTAATTTTAGCTTAAAAAATCGTTATTTTAAAATAATTCTTTTTTAACTTTTCATTTCGTAATTTTCTAGATTTTTTGAAATTCTTTCATTTTTCACTTTTTCCAATATGAAGGGTATTTTCGTAATTTTAACATTTTTACCTTAAAAAATCGTTATTTCAAAATAATTCCTTTTTAACTTTTCATTTCGTAATTTTCTAGATTTTTTGAAATTTTTTCATTTTTTTCACTTTTTCCAATATGTAGGTTATTTTCGTAATTTATCTTTTTTTTAGCTTAAAAAATCGATATTTTAAAATAATTCTGTTTTGACTTTTCATTTCGTAATTTTCTAGTTTTTTTTGAAAACTTGTCACTTTTTCCAATATGAAGGGTATTTTCGTAATTTTAGCATTTTTAGCTTAAACAATCGTTATTTCAAAAAAAAAAATAACTTTTCATTTCATAATTTTATGGAAGGAACGGAATTACCGCGGAAAACATGGAAATTTCCGCTCTTTTACCGCTGTGTGTCGGAAGGAATTCCTTCCGAACTATCTATTTCGGAAAAGTGCCGAAACGGAAAATCTTGGAAGTGTTCGGAAGGAAAACACTGGAAAAGCGGAAGACGAAAAAAAAAACCCAGCCCTATACACAGGTATGTAAGAGGAGAATAATTGCCAGCAAGAGAGCTGTAAAATGTAATCCTTTACTCTAATAATAAAATTGTTTGAAACTTTGATATGTCCTTTAATAGTTTTGACAACAACAACAAATGCGAAACCAAAACAGAAACTCAAACTATGCCTGTATCGGATCCCTGTATGCAAAAGGGAAAAGACAAAATAAGCAAGTGTGAATTGGAAAGAACGTACATGCACATGGTAAAGAACAGAAAAATACCACTCTGTTTAATCTCAATGCCTATCTGAAAGATCAAAATACCGGCCTGCATTAATAAACCCAAATTTAATTGAGGAGGAAGAAGAATACAAGTTAGATCCAAGGCAAAGGCAGAATACTTCAAAGATGTAACCAGGCGAAGGTCTTGAGGAAGTATCTATTAACCCAAAAAATCACACTAAAAAACCAAGAATTTAAAATTCTTGATGCAGATGCACATATTGGGTTAATATGGTTCTTAAAGAAGTCAGCTGATGTACTTGGATTGACCCGTTCTGATATGATTAGGATATACCCAACAATTATTTGTTCATGCAATCAGCATCCATCTAGATGCAAACCTATTTAGATAGATATGTAAGACATTAGACCGAGAAAGGTATAATGCTTTCCATAAAAAGGTCAAGAAACTGAAGAAAAATGCATACATAAAGCAAGTATATTTCCTGAAGTGAATTGTTAACTAGTTTTGGTATAAAAACCAATGGGAGAATCTACATTGATTTCATGAATCTAAATAGAGCTTTCCCAAAGGATAGCTTCCTACTGCCTAAGATTGATCAGCTAGAAGATGCCATCAATGTTCAAAGGCTGCTATCATCCGTAGACATCAATTCCGGGTACATTCAAATTTCCATGTTCGAGCCTAATTAGGAGTAGACACGTTTTGTCAACAACAAAAGGTTATATTGCTACTTGATTATTCCATGTGGGCTTAAAGATATAGGTGTGACTTACCAAAGGTTGATCAACACAATGTTCTCCTAGCAGATCGGGAAGAATGTCAAAGTATACATTGATGAAATGCTAGTAAAATTCAAGATCGCTCATCCTATGTCAATGATTTGGAATAAAACTTCAGAGCCTGAAGGTTGTACAACATGAAGCCGAGCCCCTTTGAAGTGTACCTATGATGTGCAGTCAGGAAATTTCTTCGAATACATAGTAAGTCGTTGCATTGAAGAAAATCCAAACCAAATTGAGGCCATACGACAAATGGACATTTCAGAGAAGCTGAAAGATTTATTGAATCTTAATGGCCGGATAATAGCTCCAAGCAAGTTCATATCCAATGCGATGAAAAAGTGCATACCATTGTTTGACCAGGTGAAAAGAATGACATTTCAGATGGAATGATAAATGCAAAGTAACATTTCAAAACCTAAAAGGTAATCTAGTAATGTCATGTAGGAACTATAGATAAGTGAGGATTCATATATGTATATACTAGTAGTAACTGATAATGTTGTTAATGCTGTAATGATACGAGAAAGCCTATCTATTTCATGAGCAAGAGATTCTTTAGAGAAGAGTTTAATTATTCACTGGTAGAAAAATTAGCATAAAATTATTTCATATAGCTAAGAACTCTGATTATAGTGCATCTGATCAGTGTCCTCACTAACAAGCTGCCTACATAGGTATCGTAGAAACTGAAAACACAAGGTGACTACTAAAATAGTGATGAAGCTCGTTCAGTAGACATAAATTTTTGTCCAAGAAAATAAATCAAGTAGCAATCACAACCTAATTTCATTATGGTATTCAAGCATCTAGATGTGGTTCAGCCAAAAGGACAGATGAATAACTCACAATCTTGGTAGTTATACATATACAATATATCTAAGCAGGGAAAGGAATCAGGTATGTTCTTGTCACCTCATGGGAAAAAAGATATAATGGGCTACACGAATTGGCTTTGAGGCGACCAATAATGTCGTCGAATACGAAGCCCTCCGCAGGTCTGTGAATGGCTTAAGTAATGAAAGTAGGTTGTATTAAAATTCAAATCGATTCCCGGTTAATTGCAAATCAGGTGCAAGGAAAATATTAAGCAAAAGAACCAACACCCATTAATTATGCAAAACTCGCTAATAAACTATTGGGGTAACTCGAGCAGTTCAAAATTAAAAAAATTCCACAAATAGATGACTCTTCAACTGACCTACTAGCAAAGCAAGCAAGCACCAAACATAAGCATGAAATAAAGACAATGCTAATAGAATACCAATCTGGACAAGCATAACAAAATTTAATAGAATCCTCATCCCGATCTAGGCTCAAAAATCTACTCATGAAACAAAAGGTCAGGAGCAGACCTCAGCCACTCTGCAACTCAACAATGGAAAAAAGGCTGTACAGTTTAAGAGATTCAAGATTTCAAGACTCATAAGAATAAAAATATCAATATTTCAAGAGTTCAAGAATATCAAGTAATAGAGTCTAGTTAATATGTAAAACTCCGGTTAGCACTTTCAAATTATGTTTTCAAATTCGGTTTTCAAATTCGGCTTTCAAATTCTACTTCCAAATCATCTTATTTTCAAACTCCTTTCTAAATGATTTCAAATTGTTCTTACTTATGTTTTTCATACATATATATATATATGTTTATTATATAGTTTATATATATTATAAAGTTTTATATTTACATTATATATATGTTTATAATTATAATATAGTTATATATCATTTTTATATATATAGTTTTATATCGTATGTTTAATATGTTTTTACACTTAAGAAAATATATTTTAAAGGACTAGTTTTGATTCAAGAAATTCCATAATATGTATATTGATTTAAATAATTTAAGCATAATTTAAAATTTGAAAAATGACATATACGTCGACATACCATTATGAACTTGTCGACATATATCTGTTACAATTTTAATTCTCAAAAGAAGTGTCTTTTCATTATTCGAAACATTTTAGAATTGTAGAAAACCTTTGAAACTCTATATAAAGTGGTCATTTTCGAATTTTTAATCATCTTATCTTCTCCTTCTTCATCCTTACTCTTACCACCATTATTCTACTTTCATTTCTTGATTTCTACACTTATACTCTGTGGTTTTCAATACAAATTATATCGTTTTCTTTCTCTTCTCAATCTCTATCAAATACTCTCTATTTGGAAGTGTTATTCAAGAGTTCTAGTGCTGTTTATAATTGTTAAGAAAAGAGTGTATTCCTTGTAGCCCGTAAATTAAGGAAATTGAGCAGTGTGAACCTTGTAGCCGTGAAATCGAGGGTGTGAAATCGGTGTTAACCTTGTAGCCATGAAATCAAGGGTGTTGTAAGATTAATACTAGTATTAATAAAACTCTATGCAATTCAGCATTACATGGGACTAGACGTAAGATTAATCCGAACCAGCATAAAATCCGGTGTGTTCTTTCATTTTCTGTATTTTATTTCTGTTTATATTTGCATCTGTGATTATTTCTGTTGTGATATTCATTATGTGATTCATATAGTTGTTTAAGTAATCGTTAATTGTTTAAGTTTTCCATAATCTCTTTAAAACACTATTCACCCCCTCTAGTGTTAGTTTTGCCTTAAGATCCGTGATTCACATCCCTAACAATTGGTATCAGAGCGTAGGTTTTCAAAATTTCATCATCTGAATTTTGGAAATATTAAATGGAAACCAACACTGGAATTGCTAATAATAATAGTTCAATTGTAGAGGGTCAGTCCACTGTTAAACCACCATTATTTATTGGCAGTAATTATTTGTATTGGGCATGTAGGATGAAAATATATTTGCAATCTATAAGATTAGACACTTGGAATGTCACACATACTGAATATGTTGAACCCACTTCTAATTTTGCACATTGAACAAAAGACCACTGCGCAGAGTAATTCTAAAGCTATGAATAGCTATTTTGTTCATTAGCTAGAATTGAATTTAATAGAGTATTTGTTTGTAAATCTGCTCATGATATATGGAAAACCTTGCAAGTTACTCATGAAGGATCAAATAAAGTTAAATAGACAAAGATATCAATGCTAACTAATCAATTTGAGTTATTTAAAATGAATCAGAATGAGTTTGTTTCCAATATGTACTGCAGGTTCCAGGAAATCGTGCATTCATTAATGGCTTTAGGAAAACTTATTCTGAAGAAGAACAAGTCAGAAAAATTCTTAGTTCACTAACTCCAGAATGGGATCAGAAAACATTGGCGATTGAAGATACCAATAATATTAGTGAAATTAAGATTGAGGAGTTAATAGGGAATCTGATGTCATTCGAAGTACAATTACAAAAAAGAAAGGAAAATAAGCCAACAAAAAAGAAATCTATAGCATTCAAAGCAATGACTGATGATTTTAATTCAAGTATTTAGGATGATGAAGAAATTGCCTTCATGACAAGGAATTTCAGAAAATTTCTCACATATAAGGGAAGAAATAATTTTCAAAGAAATAATCAAGGAAGTTCAGGAAAAAATGACGATAGATGCATAATTGCAACAAACCAGGTCATATAAAAACGTTGTGTCCATATCCGAATAAATCAAATCAACAAAAAGACAACAATTCATCAAAGAAAAGAAAAAGGGCATATGCAGCAACTTTAGATGACTCGGACTAATCATCAATTGACGAAGAGCCAGAAACTGGAAATTCGAATATGTGTTTCAGAGCGATTCAAATTTCAAAAAATATCGAAGAAATGGATCTAAAAACCAGGTGCGCCTTAATTAATAATTTTTGATTGAATTGGTTGAATGGATGCTTGCTTTGTTTGAAATTTGAATTTGAAATTTAAATCTGAAATTTAAATTTGAATTTTGAAATTCAAAATATAATAATAATAATAATTAATCTTAATTTTTTAAGATTAATATTATCTCAGGAAATGATTAAATAGAAAATATAGAATATTAAAATAGTAAACAAATTCAAAAACCAACTAGATATTTGAATAGACACATATATGTTGACATACATGAATAAGCATGTTAACATATACACCAGAAAGTGAAATTCAAATTTCGAATTTCAAAAATTTAAACTTTCAAACTTCCCTCCATCTTTTCACCAACTCCCAATGTCTGAAAAGATGTCCTTCTACTCAGAAAGCTGTGTCCATTTACTCTCTGTTTATTTTTCTATTCAATCATATTCTCTTTACCTTTCATTCAAAATTCAAAACAACTTTCTTCATTCTATTCTCTTCGTATCTACATTCTAATGGTTTCCTCAAGTAACCCAAAAACCATGAGATTGACCAAAACCCTCAAGGGTTATCTCTATCCGGAGGTTATTCAATCATATATTGACAATGTTACAAGCAGAAAAGTCAATATGGGAATTTCTGCTATCTTCGAAGATTTTCCTACTTATGATCTTCATTCTCTTTTTGAACAAAATGAAGTTTTAAGCTTGATAGATTCTCGGGATAACGATGAAGTATGTTACCCAAATCTAGTCAAAATGCTTTATGCAAATTTGAATCGTGGTTTTTACGAAGGAAATGAAAATCAAGTTTGGAGTAGCATAAAAGGAGCTCAAATTAAATTGGATTGTGATATTTTGGGTACCATTTTAAATTGCAAGAGTACGGGTTCAAATTTTGAAATTGATGAACAAGATTTGGAAACATTTCATCACTTTTTGAAGGCAGTGAACACATGGATTTTAAAAATTGCTTTTTCCATCCAAAAGCAAGAATTGTCAACCTCTTACTTTAACATACTCTCACTCCACGTTCTAGAAATTTCCATAATCCTACCCTAAAGTCCAAAAATCTCTTTTTGCTATCTTTGGCAATTATGACATTAATTGGGCCGATGTGATTTTGAAGAGTTCAAGCCCAAAGAAATGTCCACCAAAGAAAATACTCTTTATCATGGAATTTATCTTACCCGCATCTTTAAATATTTTGGAGTGGATCTTAATGGAGAGGAATTTGCGCCAAGAAAGGTTTTTAACTCGGGAAATATATCCCTTATGCAAATTCCACTCTCTTTTAAGCCTTATGAAAGAATTGCCGAAAAAGAACTCGAATGGAACAAGAGGAAAATCCAATGGAAATCGACAAAGAAGAAGAAACCTCTTTGGAATGTGTAGAGTGTCCAACATTCAGTAGAGCCATATCCAAAGAAATACTTGTCCGAAACCAAGTCAAGTTAGCCAAGAATCAAAAGAAGATCAAGAAGACATTTAATCAAACGTCTTTTAAAATGAACAAGTTCCATGGTAATATAGGAAGAAAACTTGGAATATCATCTTCCTCCTCCTCATCCGCTGAGAGAAGCTTATTAGTTTGTGTTATATTTTCGTAGCAGCTTGTGTTTCCTTTCGCGTTTCGTCCTTCTAGCTTTAAATTTCATTTATCGTTTGCTTGTAACCATTTAGTACTAATGAATGACGTTGTTTCCTATCAAAACAGTCTTTAAAGATCTGTAAACACAATAAAATTAAGTAAAATAATATAATATAATATAATAAGAAATAACTCAAAAATGTATGAAAATAAAAAATACCCGAAACAAAACATGGGTATATCGACATGTATAAATTAACATGTCAACAAATAACTGTCAGGAAATTTAAATTGTTTCAAATTTAATTTTTTACGCAACTACCTTATGTCTCTTCATTTCAAACGAATTCCAAACCCTACAAGTACCTCTTTCTTCCAGAAAATTCAATCTCTAATTCTCTACTTCTTCTCTAAACTCCCATTCTCTAAATAATCAAATAATAGGCAATCCTATTCACAATCTAAGTCTGAATCTTGAAGAGACACTCAATTCGTTCAAGAATATCCTTTCTATAATTCTCCGTAATCGGTGGCATCTAGTGTTAAGTCAAATAAAAATGGTTGAACATCAAGAGAAACAATTGTACTCTACCAAAGACAATGCAGACCGGGAAGTCATCAAAAAGGATCTGATCTTCGGTGAAGATGGATGGGTGGAAGTTCCAAAGGACGTATAAATTTTGTTGATTTGATATGCTTTGTTTTGTATGTAAATATTGTTTGATTTGTTTGGATTTGACTGATTTGATATGAACAATATTTTATTATATATTGATTGGTTTGACATTTAAAATATTATTTGAATTACTTAGTTATATTCTTGTTTATATTAGTCATTAACTTTAGATTCAGTCTTAAGGAAGTTGTATCTAGAATAAGTCACTAGGATCATTTATAGCATAATTTAAGGGGAGTGTAGTTTAGCATGGATTTTTAATGATGAAAAAGGAGAAAAATTATAAAATACGATATAATTAAGATAAGCATAGTATAAGGGGGAAGGAATGCATAGTGAAAGGGGGGGAGTAATCAAGGAATCAGATCATCAGGTATAACAGGTATGAATATTTTATAAACCAAGGTTATCATCATCAAAAAGGGGGAGATTGTTGGTGAATGGAATTTTGATGACAACAATCTTGTTTCTATTATTAACATTATCGATTATAAAATATATACTAACATTTTATTCTAGAATATATATATATATATATATATATATATACAGGAAATAAGAGATATAGACAGTTTAAGAGATTCAAGATATCAAGACTCATGAGAATTAGGATATCAAGATTTCAAGAGTTCAAGAATACTAAGTAATAGAGTCTACTTAATATGTAAAACTCCGGTTAGCACCTTCAAATTTTGTTTTCAAATCATCTTATTTTCAAACTCCTTTCTAAATGATTTCAAATTATTCTTACTTATGTTTTTCATATATATATATATATATATCATATAGTTTATATATATTATAAAGTTTTATATTTACATTATATACATGTTTATAATTATAACATACTTATATAACATTTATATATATATATATAGTTTTATATCACATGTTTAGTATGTTTTTACACTTAAGAAATTATATTTCAAACAACTAGCTTTGATTCAAGAAATTCCAGAATATATATATATATTGATTTAAATAGTTTAAACATGATTTAAAATTTAAAAAATGACATATATCTCGGCATACCATTTTGAACATTTCGACATATAACTGTTACAATTTAAATTTTCAAAAGATGTGTCCTTTCCTTATTTGAAATATTTCAGAATTGTTGCAACCTTTGGAACACTATATAAAGGGGTCATTTTCGAATTTTTAATCATCTTACTTTCTACTACTTTACCCTTACCCTTACCACCATTATTCTAGTTTCATTTCTTGATTTATACACTGATACTCTGCCGTTTTCAATACAAATTATATCAATCTCTTTCTCTTCTCAATATCTATCAAATAATCTCCGTTTGGAAAAGTTATTCAAGTGTTCTTGGGTTGTTTGTAATTTTCAAGGAAAGTGTGTGTTCCTTATAACCCGTAAACCAAGAAAAAGGAGCAGTGTGAACCTTGTAGCCATGAAATCAAGGGTGTTGAATCAGTGTGAACCTTGTAGCCATGAAATCAAAAGTGTGAAATCGGTGTTAACCTTGTAGCCGTTGAATCAAGGGTGTTGTAAGATTGATACTAGTATTAATAAAACTATGCGCAATCCAACATTGTGCGGGATTGGACGTAGGAGTAATCCGAACCAGTATAAAATTCAGTGTGTTCTTTCCTTTGTTGCATTTGTTTATATTTGCATCTGTGATTGTTTCTATTGTGATATTCATTCTATGATTCATATAGTTGTTTAAGAAATCGTTAATTGTTTAAGTTTTCCACAGTCTCTTTAAACACTATTCACCCCTTTAGTGTTAGTTTTGCCTTAAGATCCATGATTCACATCCCTAACAGTGGAACTGTGATTACATAGAAGAATATCATATATGGGGGAAGGAAACCCAAAATGGAGAGTGGTGGCTCTTGATTTCATACAAGAAGGGAGGGATAAAGATGTAATGATCTCCATCACATATCGATTGAAAATGTCTAGATGCTATAATACTAGGCTCAAATAAAGAATTTCTGTAAAGAACTTGGTATTGCGGAAAGTTACGGCCAACACTAAGGATTCAATGGGCGATGCCTTGGGGCCTAAACTACAATGATCCTTAGTCATAGCATGGACACTAATATAATGGAACATACAAACTCTCTTGACCTGATAGAGACATGATTCTTAGAATTTGAAATTCGAAACATCTCATGACTTATTTTAAATGATCCACGACGCATGGAAAACAATTGTTGTAATTATTATTTAAACAGAAAGAAATAATAATGCAATGAACTGGAAGTAGGGATATTAACATGAACAGGTATGGAAACACCCTTTTTGCCATCATCCGAATATTACGCAACGGTAAACATGTAGGGATATTAGACAGCCTGCGCCAATATAAGGAACCCTTTACGTTAATATCTTAACATAATGAATGGAATTGGAAATTATATGGCCTATGCCATTGTGAGGAAGCATCTATGTTAATCTATTAATATAATGGACTGGCGGGGATATCAAAAAACCTGCATGGTATATAGAAGCCTTTATGTTAATATTTTGACATGATGAACTAGCGGCAATTTTAGATAGCTAAATGTACATGATTAGAAGTATTTCTCTAACATAACCACACTGAACATACATATATTAGGTAGTCGGAACTTATTCGAGAAATCATGCATGCAACCTTTTAGGTTATATTCATGAAGCCTGACTTCTTAGCCAAAATTTAATTCGTCTATTCCCATGTCGCGAGGAAGGCCATACAAGTGCAAGAAATTCAACTTATCTTCCTTATAATTTAGGCAAGGCCGTGTCAAGATCACGAAATTCAATTAACTTTCCTCTACTATAGGGGAGGTCCTGCTAAGAATGCAAAATTCAATTCATTTGCATTGTATTACGGGGAAGGCTGAACAATTTAGTTTAACCAATTTCATCCCTTAGTTATAAAGTGAGAAATCATGTTTCTACCATGTTCCCATTTATATCACAGTTGATGAAAAGACTGGCTGTAACGTCCCGTATTTTCTGGCCAATTATTTGAATTTTTGTATTATTTAAAATATTGATTTGAATTTAAATAATTGAACTTAACCATTATTATTTTGAATATGTTATTAATATTAATAATATAATAATATTTTATTTCCAAAATAGTCTAAAAATGTCGAATTTACAATATAATGTTAACAGGTAATTTAAAACGATTAAATATTGTTTATTTTGGAAATATAATATTGGACTCGTTTATTAAAGGACGTTAGAACATATAATTTATAATTTAATTAGAAATGACCCCGTAGCACCGCTGTAGTTCGTAATATAACGTTTTGAACTTTAATTAAACGTACAGGATCCAATATAAGTCAGATTTCTTTGAAACCAAAAATGTCCAAATCTATTGGATAATATTTTTCTAATGGAAGAAAAAATCGAGTTTTCATATTATAGATTTTGTTTTATGTCCAAATCAAATTTTCAAAAGGTCGCTATGGAATTTCGTTATGAAATATAACATTTTATACATACAATAAAGAAATTTTATTATGAAATTAATATCATTTTAACTCGGAATTTATTTCATAAAATCCATAATAATAAATTATTGTAAGATTTCCAATTTCACGAGAATTGGAGTTATTTTGTGGCTGTTTCCAGTGTAAACATATATAAATTAACCGCTCGAAATAATTTAATTATAATCGATTTAGAAAATTGATTATAATTTTATACCTTGTCCCTATGGTCAAATTAAATCTTGAAACCGATTCCAGCGTATTTAAAGTAAGGGTTAAACTAAGATCGTCTGTGACAGCCTGCCCTGCACCAGCCGACATTTCCCCGAAATGCGCTGTACCGATGTCCAACTAGCACGGGACGGTCGCCAAAGGAAAAGGGTTGAGGCGAAACTACCAAAGGAACCTGTAGTATATCTCACAGCGCATGGAATAAAATATAATAATAATATAACTTTGACATAAAACAGGCGAGGCAGTGCATAAGCTGAAAACTAAACCATCATAGCAGCGGAATCCAAAATACAGCTTATGATCCAACATCATTATAACAACTTCAAAATACTGTCTCTAAAGCAAAAGAAAGGAAAGGTACACTACTAATGCCCAAGTAGTGACCACCAACAACACAAGGAGAATATATGTAGATAATACGTGGGAGCCTCCTGCTCGTCTCTGGATCAGCTACTCATGCATAACCAGCTAACCTGTCTCTAGTCTGCTCGTTTAGGAGCACCCAGAGTAATAAGAAGAGACATAAAACTCTGGGTCAGACAAAAGTCTGGTATGAGCGACAAGCAGCAAAACAGAATAATAACAGGTATAACTAACCATACCTGAACCTGGACCTGCAACCAAAGAGTTAGCACAACAAGATGTACAATATTCTAAGGTGACACTAATATATGGTGTTAAGATACGGGGGAGGGGTGTGCATGTCATAGTGATGTCAAACAATCAAGCATAGCAACCATCCTCACATCTCTCACTCAGTACGTAAAGCATACGATATCCACCGCTTTGACCACCCAAATCCTTTGCTATGATCACTCTTCTCCATGGAGTCATGATGGCTCTACTACACTAATCCATAACCACTAATCCCTTGCTATGTCCACTCTTCCCCATGAAGTCATGATGACTCCACTGCACTGGCTCATAGTCATGCTACGATCACTTTGCCCCATGGAGTAATAACTACCCCACTGCACTGATCCATAGCCTAACATCCGTCTTAGTGGTGAATCAAAGTTATGGACGTCGATAACCCCTTAGCACACGTTCCGCAGCAAAGCCCAACTCATGAAGTTAACTCGTTGGTTCCCAACTAGATCCTGAGTTCTACTTCGTATTTGGACTACCTTTGCATCTCGGGTTTTGGTCTCCTCTGGATCGGTTTAGTCCTTCTCTTTGCTTAACCTCAGTTTGGTAACCTTCTTGAAGCAGCTCGGTTCAACTATGCAACATTCAAATACTCCGGTTCGGGTATGGTGCTCCGGTTCGTGATCTCCCTTGGCTATAAGTTCATGAGCTTCTGAAGCAGTTCGGGTCATGAGCATGGGTCAGTTCAGAGCTCTTGGTTCTTGGTGCACGACTCATGAGACACCAGCTTAGCTCGTGGGAGGTCATCCGGGTCGGTTCGTGAGCCCCCATCCTAGATGGATCGTGGTGTACGGTTTGGTGCATCTCTAAGTAAACAGGTCGGGTCGTGGAATGCTCCACGAGCGGGTCGGTTCGTCCCCCACCGTTCCGATACGGTTCGGGTCAAAATCCTGCACTGTTTCCTGCAACTGTTTACGCCACACGACGGCTTTTTCGACCATTCTAACTATTCTAAGCAATCATAAATCATACCAAATAGCCATAGCAACATATATCATCAGCCATAAACACCAAAATGATAAATAACCATGTCAAAATGGATCAAACATACCCAAAACCCATATTTTCCCCTTAATCATGCTTAACCATAACTAATGATAGGATTAGCAAAACGTATCCAAATTAACCCAAATTTCTAACAGAGGCTTCAAATAATATTTAAGAATTTCTAAACATTTTTCCAGAAATTAATCATGTATAATTTCGTTAATTAACACTAATCACCCCTAATTAGCCATAATTAGTGAAAAACAGTGCAAATCACTCACCTTAGCCACGAATTACTTATACATCTGAAAGTATCTTTGATATGGGTCGAATCTCTATGTGTTCCAGTAGCTCTATCCCAAATTCTATGCTAACCCGCCTTGGTTTGATGTAGATTAGCTAAAACTTGATTAAACGGTGATTAGAAGGTGATTTGGGTGTTGGAGGCCGTTGTTAGGGTTGAAGAGAGGTAAGTGGCGGCTGGGAAATGACAAACAAAAGGTTTCTCTAACCCTAATCAGCCCTTATATAGCTCAAATCCCGAAATCCCAATGGGCCTAGCTGCTAATTACCCTATTAAGCCCATTTAAGTTGTTTTTCACCTTCCAAACCTTAATTCAGCCATATATCCCAAACAGTAAGTCCGTTTAGCTAATGTGCCCACTCTACGGAAAGAGAAACCATCATCCGAAGCCAATGGAAGCAGTTTTAGGTCATAACTCCTTACCAATCAAAAGTTATAGGTGAAACAAGATCCACTAGGGGTAAAACAGTCATTTAAAAACCGACAAAAATCTTGAACATAGGAAATGCCCCCAATAGTCATTCCCCAAAGTTACATGACCACACAACCTTACATGAAAAAGAAATAAATATTTTACGATCCTCCGATATGTGGAATCCAGGTCGTTACATCCCTCCCTCCCCCTTAAGAAATTTCGCCCCCAAAATTCTTTAACTAAGAAAACAACAAAAGGTCCCGCATACCTATCAACCATTTGCAACAATCAAACATACATAACAAACACAACAAACATATCCTAGCATGCGGAATAACTATATCATGATTAAAACCTTACCAGGCAAAGAGTTCTGGATACGACTTCCTTATGCTCTCCTCTGTTTCCTAAGTACAGTCATCCTCATTCTCACCCCACTGAACCTTGACTAATTTCACCGCCTTCCTTCGAAGCTGCTTCATATCGTGCTCGATAATACGAATCGGTCTATGGTTCCCAACAGCCTCGGGTTCTACCTCGATATCATCCAACTGATCCGGTGAAATAGTCATATATGGGTTATGCATGAACTTCCTTAATTGGGAAACATGAAATACGTTGTGAACTCTCGCCATCTTGTCAGGTAACTCTACTTTATACACCAAATTCCCAACTTGTTCGAGAACTGGAAATGGACCAACAAATCTTGGTGTCAGCTTTCCTCTCCTACCAAATCGAATCACATTCTTTAACGGAGAAATCTTGATGAAAACTAAGTCGCAAATAGAGAATTTCAAGTCTCTTTGTCTCTTATCAGCATAACCCTTCTGCCTATCTTGGGCAGCCCCCATTCGCTGTTGAATAACCTTGATCTTGTCTGACGTTTCTCTTATTACGTCTGGCCCAAGCACAAACTTCTCACCAGTTTCCAAACATGATGGTGATCTGCGCGGTCTTTCGTACAAAGCTTCAAATGGAGCCATACCGATACTAGACTGATAACTATTATTATATGCGAACTCAACTAGATGCAAATGGTCATCCCATGATCCTTTAAAATCCAATATACAAGCTCTCAAAAGATCTTCTAACACTCGATTCACCCTCTCTGTCTGTCCATCAGTTTGAGGATGGTATGCGGTGCTGAGACGTAGTTCCGATCCTAAAGCCTCTTGTAAGCTCTTCCAAAACCCACTAGTAAATAATGGATCCCGGTCACTCACAATGCTTTTGGGTACTCCACGGAATCTCACTACCCACTTCATATACAGTTCCACTAACTTAGCTGCTGTTCTATTTGACCGGTATAAACCTTGCACTTTTGGTCAGTCGATCCACAATCACCCAAATACTATCATGACCAGATCTAGTCCTTGGTAAACCATCAATGAAATCCATTGAGACTTGCTCCCATTTCCATTCAGGAATTTCCAACGGTTGTAACAAACCACTCAGCTTCTTTTTCTTAGCTTTAACTAACTGACAACTCATGCATTTGGATATAAACTTTCCAACGTCTCTCTTCATCTCTTCCCAGTATTAAGTTTGCTTCATGTCTCGATACATTTTCTTTCCACCGGGATGTATAGTCAGTTTCGAGTGATGATACTCTCTAAGCACTTCATCTCTCAATCCATTAGCACTAGGTACAACTAGTCTCCCATTCTTTCGAAGCCATCCTTCTTTATCAAGTCCATACTTGTTCATCTCCTCAACGTCGATGTTCATCTCTAACTTGGAGATGATTTCCAATAGGTTAGGATCGTCCCTCTGACTGGAACCAATCCGTTTAATCAAAGTCGGTCTGATCGTCAAACTTGCTAACATCTGTGGATCCAATTCGCACTTTGGTCTGAAATCATATCCTGCGATATATTCCAGTTGCTTCCATTCTAGAAACATAGCCCCTAAACAAGCATGCCTCTTACTCAATGCATCAGCTACCGCGTTACCTTTCCCAGGCGTGTATGCGATATCGAAATCATACGAAGCCAAGAACTCTAACTGTGACACCCCATTTCCATTAAGGTCACTCACAAAGGGAATGCCTTAATTTTGGTGGAGCGTTTATTGAGTATAGAACATAAAAGTAAACAAGATAGATAAATATATTGGTACTTGGAAGATAGAAACCACTTTTATTGCAGCGGAGATATAGTTTGGTTACATCACATCAAAAACCAACTACAAAACCAAATACACTTATTATCCATCTTGACAAATAAGTTCTGAGTACATAAAATAAAAGACATAACCCCAACATGAAATAGCCATAAATAAGATAGGCTGAACTTTACTTCAGCAATCCAAGCAACTTCCAAAAGAAAGAGATAAAGCTATCCAAATCAAGCTCCACTATTGCTAGTCCCACCCTGAGCACCTGGGGGGGAGGGGGGAAGGAAGAAAAGAGGTGGAAACAAAGGGGGTCAGACATAAAGTCTGGAGAGTGCAATAACTTTAACAATATAATCATTAAAGTAAATAGGATAAGACATAAGCTGGAAAATAAGGAAATGACTGTGAACAAATGGGCATGACAGAGCAAACAAAGGAAATAAGATGAACAGAGATAACGTTAAAGGCGCACCTAATCACTATAAGATAATTACTACCTTTCACTACACCAAACACCCTAAAAGTTGATCCCGTCTACCAAACTTAATAATGATAATGGTAGTTTCGTGTACCCCTAGCTTCCTTCATAGGTGCCGTCTGCCCCTATCTCCATTATATGTACCCACTACCCCCATTCGATCGGCTCCCTAACTCGTAGATACCCGTGCTGGCCCCACAGTGGGGTGTATCACTCCCCAAAGTGGCAACCCAATACCACCAAAAATGCACGGCTTATATCCACACGATGCAACAACGTCTTACCTACCAGCCTGGCGCCACACACGCACATGACCCCGTTGGACTTGCGTTGCCACCGCTAACCCGTTTTGACCTCTTACAATCAAACCCAATATGCGTGTCCCGTCCTCGACTTGGGTCGAGCCCACAAAGATACTTAATGGGTTACTGGTTTGAAAAGGGCCCCCATGCATGACACAAGCTTTCACCTATGGTTGGTCCCCTCTAAGGTTTTCCCCACTTAACCCCATTCTTATTCATGTCTTCTTACATGTTTCAATCTTGGTTAAGTGTATCTAATCGTATTTCACATGCCACCCAAGGCACCCTCTTAATTTCACATGCCACCCAAGGCACCCACTTAACCCCCCATGTCCCACCACATGTTTATCTGGTTTAAGTGTTTCTTAATTCATTAACACCGTAACCTTGTAAAGACCTCCCACGTTAGACTGGCATTTGTGGCTGCTGGATTTACCGGGCGGGTCTGGGCAGTCTTACACCACAAACGAGCCTAATCTCGTGTCTTTACACCTGTTACGCATTTAATTCATGCCTTTGACCTCTCACATTAGACTGACATTTGTGGCTGCTGGATTTGCCGGGCGGGTCCGGGCAGTCTTACACCACAAAAGAGTCTAATCTCGTGTCTTAGGCGGTTTATTATTACACATCTTTATTTAACCCCAAATTGGATTAATATCCCTATTCAAATTTGTAAATAAATTCCAAATATACTTATGTCCATAATTGTCACCTAAATTATGTCCATTTATTTCAGGTACACAAATTATACCAATTATTGCCTCAAATTAATTGTATGCCTTTTAAGGCCAATACATGCCAATTCTCAATATGTATATATTCAATATTACCCCCCATCGTCTCCACGTTGTTCGTTCGCTTATTATGACATATATATATATATATATATATATATATATATATATATATTAGTCTAGCAATTAGTCTAACATGTAAAAGGGAAGAAACACCGCAAATTTTCATAACACACAAATTGGATCTAACTTACAAATAAGGATTACAACATATCTAGCATAAACTTGGTATTGTCATGAATCTAAACATAGGCTAAAAGGTGTGAACTTGCATATATAAATATAGTTTTCACCCAAAACTTGCATATATGAATATAGTTTTCACCTAAAACTTGCATAGACCATAGTCACAAACTTGCATAAAATTATGTATGTCATAGATCTAAATCTAAAGGTGTAAACTTGCATATATGTGAATCCAATTTCTACCTAAACTTGCATATAGTCATTTTACTTGGTTCACATGTAAACTTGTGTAAAATTTACATAGGAACTAGCATATAATCTACACCCAAACTTGCATATAAAATGATGTCAAACATGAATCAAGTTGAACATAGGTGATTAGGCATATACAAAGGAATCCACAACAAAAACTGTCATTATGAACAACTAGCATATATTCACAAAATATCATATTTTTCTAATGTTTCACAAACATAGCCATATAACCCAAATTATAACTCAACTCAATTAACTTGTTAATTATCTTATTAAAGAAATTGAACTCACAACTCAAAGAAGGTTTTGAGTTCTAGGATCTGAGTTATGAAATTGATTTAGCTCGCCTTTGAAGTAGACAAATTTGTTGTTGTTGTTTTAAACTTGAGTTGAATTGAGTAGCTTTACTTTTCCTCTAGTTGATGACGGCTACTCTAGGTTGTAGGGTGATAGCATGACGGCCATGGTTCTAATTTTTGATTAGGTTTTAGGGTTGAGTCTACATGTGTTTATATAGAATTTAGGATTAATTTAGGCCATTCGATTAACCTAGAATCAATCAAGACCATCCTGTCAAGATAGAGTGACACCTCAGCCCTAATGACTCATCACTGAGTCATAAAATCGTCATCTTTCAGATCTGCCCCCAGGTCGACCCTCAGGTCGACCTGTAGGGGGGAGGTCGACACTAGGGTCGACCCCCTGGTCGACCTGGGTCCTGGGCAGGAATTTTCCCGCCCAGCCCGCTTCTGACTTCTGATTTGAATTTTGAATCTGTTTTCGAGCTGTTTGAATTTATTTGAATTTTCTGGAAACTTCTGACAACCATAACTTCTTCATACGAAGTCGAATTTACGCAAACTCGGACTCTATCTCAACCAGAATTCCGAGACGAACACAATGGCGTAACCTGTTTCCCTTGATTCTCACATTAAAAATTAATTATTCCTCAATTCGTTAGTTTATGTTAATAGAAAACACGGGGTGTTACACTAACCATCTTTGCTGACGAAGATTTAAATCCTATTGAGTGAAAAGATACTTCAACGACTTGTGATCGGTAAACAACTCAAATCTTTCTCCCAAGAGATAATGTCTCCACATCTTCAATGCAAACACGATCACAGCCAATTCCAAATCATAGGTAGGATATATTTTCTCATGCGGTTTCAGTTGCCAACTAGCATAAGTTACTACCCTACCACCTTGCATTAATACAACACCTAGTCCGGTACCACATGCATCCGCGTATACCATCATCTCTTCATTCCCCTTAGGAATGACTAACACCGGTGCACACGTTAACTTTTCCTTTAGGTTCTTAAATGCATACTCGCACCTTTCATCCTAAACAAAAGCTTGATTCTTCTTGGTCAACTGAGTCAACGGTGCTGCTATCTTGGAGAAGTCTTGGATAAACTTACGATAATATCCAGCTAATCCTAAGAAACTTGTTATGTATGTTGCATTCTTGGGCGTAGATCAATCTTGTACCGTAGCCACCTTCGCAAGATCTACAGCAATACCATTCTCTACAACCATTGTTCTCATAGGAAACCCATCAAATGCAATAATGGATTACGCCTTCAATTAACATCATCCTTTATCTTATGAGTGAAATAGTGTATGCAATGATATAATAACTTACAGGTAAACATGGCCCAAAAATCTAACTCCCCTCCTCCAGAAGTGACACTTAGTGAACTTTGCTTTCAGTTGGTGTTTCCTCAACACCTTCATCACTGTCCTCAAATGTTACTTGTATTCTTCCTTGTTCCTCGAGTAAACCAAAATATCATCCACGAACACAAGAACAAACTTATTCAACTAATCCCTGAATACCCTATTCATAAGATCCACAAAATATGCTGGCACATTGGTCAACCCAAATGGCATGACCAACCACTCATAAAATCCAGACAGCGTCCGAAATGCCGTTTTAGCTATACTCTCAACTGCCACTCAAAGCAGATGAAAACCTGTCGTGAGATCCAACTGGAAGAACACTCTTTCTCCACTCAATTGATCAAACAAATCATCTATCCACGGGAGAGGATACTTATTCTTCCTCGTCACCTTATTCAACTCGCGGTAGTCTACACACAATCGAAGGGAACCATCTGCCTTCGTAGCAGATACAACTGGTGCTCCCCACTCAGAAACACTTCTTCTAATAAATCTCTTCTTCAAAAGATCGCTTACTTGCACCCCGAGCTCTCGCTGCTCCCTTGGCGCCATACGACGAAGTGGCATTACTATAGGCCTGACATCTCGGTGGGGTGGAAGTCTGGTCACTTCCTCGATGACGTCCGGATACTGGCCAGCAACGGGCACATCTGACAACTCATCATGCAGGATGTCGAGGGAATTTAGAAAACTAGCCATCACCCCATCACTAGGTAGACCACCAAACACTACCCTCCGCCTATCATCCGTTCTAACTGTCACCAAAAAGCCCTCACAGTCTGCCACCACCCCATATCTTTGGAGCCAATCGACTCCCAGAATAATGCCAAACCCAGTAAAGCCCAAAACAAAGCAATCACAAGCAAACATACATCCATGACTCGATAAGATCACATTACGAAAAATCATGCTAAGGCTGGTCGAACCACCAATCGGGTTCGTCACTACTAAAGGTCTATCGACTATCTCGGGTTCCAATCCCAACCTATCTACCAGGTCACTAGATATGAAGGAACAGGAAGCCCCAGTATTAAACAATACTCGAACAGGAACATCATAAATAGAAAGCATACCTTGAATGTCGACATTCTTTCCTTTCTCCGCCGCAGTTGGGGCATTCGACGAAGAAGGAACAACATTAATAGCATATGCTTTATCTACTTCTCTTTCAGAGGTTGTGGACATTTATCATTATGATGTCCCATTTGGCCACAGTTGAAGCACTTCCTGTCCGCTCGCTTTGCTCGGCATTCTTTGGCATAGTGGCCCTTCTTGCCACAGCTAAAGCACTCAACCTCTTTCTTATTCTTTTTCTGACCATCCTTAGCTTGGTTCTGGTTCCTCTTATTCTGGGAATTATTCTTGCCTCCACCTCTTGCTTGCGGATTTGGCCCCTCTGTAGATGTAACAGCGACCTCAGTCTTGGGCTTAGGATATAGGCTCTCTGGTCTCAATGCTTTCCCAATAATCGATTCAAAAGTTTCATCAATATGGTTTATAAGCCTTTCCCCCAAGTATTGATCTAAGCCTGTTATAAACTTCTCATTCTTCTTCTCGGGAGTGTCAATGAGGGTTAATCCATACTTCGATAAAGTATCGAACTCAGCAATATACTCCGAGATTGCCCTACCATTCTATTTAAGCACCAAGAACTTCCTGAACAATTCTAATTTCTGAGCAGCTGGGATGAACTTACCACTGAATCGGGCCTTAAACTGATCCCAAGTTACTTAATCCTCAGGATTAGCTGCCTTAATAGCATTCCACCAATTCATAGCCTGTCCTTGCAGCTGACGGGATGCTAGCTTTCTCTTCATTGTATCATCGATCCTTAAGTCCTCGAAGATGCGCTCACAACTATTAAGCCAATCCTGAATTTCTGTAGCCGATTCCGTTCCGTGGAACGGCTTCCCACCAAGACTAGTGTAGTCCTCACAGAGCTTGGCGAAATCGACCCTAGGCGCCTGCACCACTGCACCACCACCATTTGCAGCGTTAGGAGCTGCCCTCTGAACATCCCTAAGCATCTCTCTCATGAAGTCAGTGAACATCGTCCTCATATTAGGAGCATTCCTATTATTGGCTCCTGAACCAGTATTCCTCGTATATTGGCTCATCATTCAATCTGTAAGGGGAAAACGATTAATCATCACTTCAGTGGTGCCAGTGCAGTGCGACTCCATCCTTATATATATACTTATAGTATGTATATATAACTTTTGAAAACCAAAATATCACAAATACGCGCTCTCATATACGTATACTATCTCTCCCTGGTGTCTTTCTCTAGGTTAACTAAGCAACCTAGAGCTCTGATACCAAGTGTGATGGCCCGCCCCGCACCAGCCGACATTTCCCCGAAATGCGCTGTACCGATGTCCAACCAACACGGGACGGTTGCCAAAGAAAAAGGGCTGAAGCTAAACTACCAAAGGAACCTGTAGTATATCTCACAGCGCATGGAATAAAATATAATAATAATATAACTTTGACATAAAACAGGCGAGACAGTGCATAAGATGAAAACTAAACCATCATAGCAGCGGAATCCAAAATACAACTTATGATCCAACATCATTATTACAACTTCAAAATACTGTCTCTAAAGCAAAAGAAAGGAAAGGTACACTACTAATGCCCAAGCAGTGACCAGCAGCAACACAGGGAGAATATATGTAGATAATACGTGGGAGCCTCCTGCTCGTCTCTGGATCAGCTACTCATGCATAACCATCTAACCTGTCTCTAGTCTGCTCGTTTAGGAGCACCCAGAGTAATAAGAAGAGATATAAAACTCTAGGTCAGACCAAAGTCTAGTATGAGCGATAAGCAACAAAACAGAACAATAACAGGTATAACTAACCATACCTGAACCTGCAACCAAAGAGTTAGCACAACAAGATGTACAATACTCTAAGGTGACACTAATATATGGTGTAAAGATACGGGGAGGGGTGTGCATGTCATAGTGATGTAAAACAATCAAGCATAGCAACCATCCTCACATCTCTCACTTAGTGCGTAAAGCATACGATATCCACCGCTTTGACCACCCAAATCCTTTGCTATGATCACTCTGCCCCATGGAGACATGATGGCTCCACTGCACTAATCCATAGCCACTAATCCCTTGATATGTCCACTCTGCCCCATGAATTCATGACGATTCCATTGCACTGGCTCATATCCATGCTACGATCACTCTGCCCCCATAGAGTAATAGCTACACCACTGCACTGATCCGTTGCCTAACATCCGTCTTGGTGGTGAATCAAAGTTATGGACGTCGATAACCCCATAGCACACGTCCTGCAGCAAAGCCCAACTCATGAAGTTAACTCGTTGGTTCCCAACTGGATCCTGAGTTCTACTTCCTATTTGGACTACCTTTGCATCTCGGGTTTTGGTCTCCTCCGGATCGGTTCAGTCCTTCTCTTTGCTTAACCTCAGTTTGGTAACCTTCTTGAAGCAGCTCGGTTGGCTATGCAACATTCAAATACTCCGGTTCGATTCGAGTGACGCGGTTCGGTTCGGGTATGGTGCTCTGGTTTGTGATCTCCCTTGGCCAGCGGTTTGTGAGCTTTTGAAGCGGTTTGGGTCATGAGCTTGGGTCGGTTCGGAGCTCTTGGTTCTTGGTGCACGGCTCGTGAGAAACCAGCTCAGCCCGTGGGAGGTCATCCGGGTCGGTTCGTGAGCCCCTATCCTAGACGGATCGTGGTGTACGGTTCGGTGCATCTCCAAGTGAGCGGGTAGGGTTGTGGAATGCTCCACGAGCGGGTCGGTTCGTCCCCCAACGATCCAATCCGGTTCGGGTCAAAATCCTGCAACTTTTCCAGCAACTGTTTGTGCAACAAGACAACGTTTTTGACCATTCTAACTATTCTAAGCAATCATAAATCATACCAAACTGTCATAGCAACATATAACATCAACCATAAACACCAAAATGATAAATAACCATGTCAAAACGGATCAAACATACCCAATACTCATATTTTCCCCTTAATCATGCTTAACCATAACTAATGATAGGATTAGCAAAACTTATCCAAAGTAACCCAAATTTCTAACAGAGGCTTAAAATAATATTTAAGAATTTCTAAATATTTTTCCAGAATTTAATTATGTATAATTTCGTTAATTAACACTAATCACCCCTAATTTGCCGTAATTAGTGAAAAATAATGCAAATCACTCACCTTAGACACAAATTACTTATACATATGAAATTATCTCTGATATGGGTCGAATCTCTATGTGTTCTAGCAGCTCTATCCCAAATTCTATGCTAACCCGCCTTGGTTTGATGTAGATTAGGCTAAAACTTGTTTATACGGTGATACGAAAGGTGATTTGGGTGTTGGAGGCCATTGTTAGAGTTGAAGAGAGGTAAGTGGCGGCTGGAAAATGACAAAGAAAAGGTTTCTCTAACCCTAGTCAGCCCTTATATAGCTCAAATCCCGAAATCCCCAATGGGCCTAGCTGCTAATTACCCTATTAAGCCCATTTAAGTTGTTTTTCACCTTCCAAACTATAACACCTCACATTTTTAATATAATTAAAAATGTATATATATATATATGTATGCATAGATAGGTAAATAATGGTGATGTACAATGAGAATTAATTAATACAGGGAAGAGAAGGAAAAAAATTAATTCAATAATAGTGTGTGTAACGGAAAAGATAATAAAATAAGGATACTTAATTTAAATTTCAGGAATTAAGTAAAAAAAACATCACCATTGCGTTCGTCTTGGAATTCTTCTTGGAATAGAGTCCAAGTTTGTGTAAATCGGACTTCGTATGAATGAGTTATGGCCTTTAGAAGATTCAACTAAAAATTCAAAATGGTTCGAAATTCGACCCAGGCAGCTGGGCGGGAAATTTCCCGCCATCAACAAGGCAGGTCGAACTGGGGGTCGACCTGGGGGCCAGGTCGACCAGGGGGTCGACCTGGGGGCCAGGTCGACCAGGGGGTCGACCTGGGGGCCAGGTCGACCAGGGGGTCGACCTACCCCTAGGGAGGTCGACCTGGGTGTCGACTTACCCCCCCCCCCCCGATCTGGGCAGTCTCGTTCATGTGATGAGTTTTAACGTGCTGTACGAATCTGATGGGTTCTAGGTCAGTCTAAGGGCTCTAAAACACTCTATACACCTATAAATACATGGCAATACCTAACCCTAATTCATAACAATTCCTCAAGACGCCTCTGTGCTGCTTAACTCTCAATTCTCTTAGCCGCCGCCTCTAAAACCTTAATCAAATTAGAAATTCTTCATCAACAATTCAAGCTCTTCACCAATAATCAAAAAAGAAGATTAAATCAGCATTCTACATCAACAAAAAATCATTTATTTCTCCAATCCAGTCAATGTGAGTGGATTTGAACTATATTTGTTGTATAATATTGCTTCTATCGTTTACCATTCCCCATAATGAATATGATGATAATTCAATAAGATCAGTTATTTTATTTATGCCTACGTTTGAGTTCTCTCCTTTTTATTCTTTCCCTCTTTATTTTTATAACTAGGCTATCTCGAGCCTACGTCTATCATGGATTTATGCGTTTTAATGGGAACGAGAAATTAAAAAAGGGAAAAAGGGTTGGTTTAAGCATAATATTGGGAATGGAAGGCTTTAGTATAAAATTATGGACATAATTATACTGTGATGTTGAATTTATGTAAACTGTCATAATTGTGATTGCATATGGAATTGGTATAAACTTAATATTAACAACATGTAATTGGATAACATGGATTGGTGAAACTTATTTATGACTTGAAAAATAAGCTTAGAGGGTGAATTAGATTATATGTATGAACGTGGGAATGTTGGGATATATATATATATATATATATATATATATATATATATATATATTAGGAAAATATTGATTATATGAAATTGGGTATAATTGGATATTGGAAATTGGCATGTTTGGGTATGAATAACATGGAATTGATGAATTTGGCTGTAATTGGATTATTTGGGTAAATATGAAATTTGGCTAATTATTATGTAATTAGTGTAGTTAATGACAAATTGGAAATAGGCATAAAAATGATGAATTGTAATTAAATTGAATTTGTAACACATGACATGAATTTGGGGTTTGGGTGAAAGACGATTGTTAATGAACGCCTATGACACGAGGTTAGGCGCGTTTGTGGTGTAAGACTGCCCGGAACCGCCCGGCAAATCCAGCAACCACAAGCGGACGTCTAATGTGAGAGGTCAACGGCAAGAACTAGAGGCGTAACGGTTTATGACACGAGGTTAGGCGCGTTGTGGTATAAGTCTGCCGGAACCGCCCGGCAAATCCAACAGCCACGAACGGACGTCTAATATGAGAGGTCATACATCGTTACGGCATAGTAAATAAATTAAGAAATACTAACCATAATAAGACATGTGGATGACATGGGTATGGTTAGAGGATTAAGTGGGTGATATAAATGACATGTAAAGCATGACTAATGTGGGCATAACCGTTGTAAGACATGTGATGTAAAACATGACTAAGGTAGACTTAACCATAGTAAGACATGGGTAAGACATGGAAACTATAATAAGGGGGTTAAGTGGGACGCGGGTGACTTGTGAAACAAAAATTTAGATATGCTTAACCCAATGGGACACGTAACGGTATCATAAATTAATTGAATTGGGTAGAGTTTAAGTAACGTGACAAGAAATGGGGAATGGTAAGTAACCTATTATGAATAAGGCAAGAAAGGATAATAGGTGGAAATTATAACTTATGGGACAAGATAAGAAAAGGATAAGAAGATGAGATAACTTATATGTAAGATTATACTTAAATTAAGTGGTTTGGGAAGGAGAAATGTGAACTTAAAAATGATATAAGCTATATGAATGGAAAAGAAGTAAATTAGAATCATATATGCTGGCTAGGTTGAGTAATTCTCTGGGTGCCAGTCTGATGTTGATTTTGGTCTTTGGGGCTGGTGTTTAGGGGGTTATTCTCCTAATCAGTATATACGTGAGATAAGGCATACTTAACTATGAATTAAGTATAACATGTTGTTGTAACCCTAAAAGGGAATAGTTTATGAAATTGGAAAATAACATGTTGTGGGCTTATTAATGGACTTAAGTGGGTTAAGTATAAATTGAATTAATAAGAAAGGGTAACTTGGTAAATACAAAAAAGGATAACCATGTTAAATGAGAAAGTTGACAAGGTGGCACAAGCTCGAAATAAATGGTTAGACTTAGGGTCTAATGACATATAAAACTAAGGCGCTTGAAGCAGTCCGTACATTATAGGATGAATAGCCCAACGAGGTAGATCACCGCGGTGTCATAAGGCACGAGGGGAGCGCACGTTCATTATTCTAACGGCTCCAACGGACTGGAAGGGGAGGCAGGCGGCTTCCTGAGACGTTAAAGGTGCTCCTGGTAGTCCTCTGTGGTGGTTTAGCTTCGGGCTAGGATTACAGAGGTTGGGTCTGCGCGGAACAACCAGGTGGATGGGCCTTGACTGCATAAGTAGGGGGCAGTCAGAATGTTGTACGCGGTGGCATTAAGTGTAGTTCGGTGGTTGCCTCAGGCGTAGGTGGAGGGTCAAGACCAAATGATAGCAAGATCGTCGGACGCCTGTCACCAGCAGCATAAGGAATGCGAAAAGACAAGAGCTAACCCTTAGAGATCGTTAACCTTTGCTATCAAGGGACGGGTGCGGGGTGACTCCACATGGATGTTTAGATTGTTTGCTTGTTAGGGGTGGTCGCTTAGCTCGTGTGGTCTTTAGTAGTTGAGGGAAGGGCCGAGGTGGGGCCATAGCTACCATAGAAAACATACCCTAGGATATTTGTGCTAGAGGCTCTTAAAAGGCGAGCCTTGCACAGATATGAGGAAAGCTCCCGACCGAGTTCTGTGTTTCTTGTATAGCCCTGCTACAGAACTCAGGCACACACACCCGATGGGTGTGCGGGTTAGGCATCGAATACGCTTGACGATACGTACGTGGGAAAGTCTAGGTACAACCATGTCTGCTCTGGATGGTGTATCATAGACTAGAGGGCATTATTCGATAATGGCAGTCGTTATGTTTACATAATATAATTATAGTAATCCTATGCGGGTGTGGTCTTGTATTATACATAAGAGGAATGTATGTTACTATGGCATAGGATGGGGGACTGCGTATATCACTACGATGATACGGTGGAGACCGTGCGAGTGGGGTACCATGTGGTGTACCTTAGTTTGGGGGTAGCTACATATACATTATATTAGGTTAATCTACTAGGGAGTAGATGGGTGCGGCGAGTGTGTAAGCTTTGAGTGCTAATAACACGTATAACCTAATAAATAAGAAAATGTAATTGAACGGTATATGTAGGATTATTCAAGAAGTGTAGTTTAAATTCATTCACACAGAACTTATGTTCTGACCCCCTCCTCGTAACATTCGCAGGTTAGACAGAGACTTATAGCTTTGGGAATACTGATTTAGTAGTATTGTGTTTTAAGGTAAAGCTATGTTTTAAATATATTATATTTTACTCCTTCCGTTGTGAGGTGTTTTCCGAACTCTGACATATCTCTTTTCTCTGTCCTTTTCTACAGGATACCAGAGCAACCAACTCGGGTTTTGGTGGATTAGATTTTTGAAAAAAAAATCGGTCCATCGGAATCTGGATTGTTACACAAACCTTAATTCAGTCATATCTCCTAAAGAGTAAGTCCGTTTGGCTAATGTGACCACTCTACGGAAAGAGAAACCATCATCCGAAGCCAATGAAAGTTGTTTCAGTCAAAAATCCTTACCAATAAAAAGTTATAGGCGAAACAAGGTCCGCAAAGGGTAAAACAGTCATTTAAAAATCAGCAAAAATCATGAACATGGGAAATGACCCCAATAGTCGTTCCCAAAGTTACATGACCATTCGACCTCATATGAAAAAGAAATAAATATTCTACGATCCTCCGATACGTGGAATGCGGGTCGTTACATCGTCAGCTTATATATATATATATATATATATATATATATATATAGAGAGAGAGAGAAGTATGTAATCACGGGATATTTTATATGTGTCATTTTCAGTACATCGCTTTCAAAATCTTTATTAATTAGGATAAAATTTGGCCAAATCTCGGGAAAGCTTTTACAAATCTGAAAGGAGAAATGTCGGGAAGATTGGCTTCACTTATATGATTTGTTTCCCCTTCGAATATTTCGGCTGATAAAAACTGTGTAGATCTTTGCAAAATCTTGGCCAATCTTATGCTCAATACATGCAACATAATCCAATCCTAATCTAAAAAGTGCAAAACGTATCTCATTTGATCAAAATATCTTCAGTTCGACCAAAGTAAAAACCATGCAAGTTTCTTTTCTACGCCACGTGCACATCTGCAAGCAATCGTTTTCATTCTGTCCATTTCAAAGACTTTGCCTTGCCCTGCTTAATTCAATACAGTTGGCATTGAGTTGGCATTATCTTTCAAACAGTGGGTAGTAAAGCCTGCTGCATATCTTATCTTGAGTACTCTGTGTACTAAGTCAATATTTTCGACTGGACTAATTGGTTCATTTTCCATTCTAAAGTAACTCTAGTTCCAACCTTCTTCCATCTCAACAAATATATATATATCGTTTGTCTTATCTCTGCCTTCTTTCTCTCTAAAAACCAAAAACTATATAACCACTGAATCCTTCTTTCTCTTCTCGTTCGAAACAGTAAACAAACATAAAGCTTCCATTCATTTTTTTTGGTAAAAAATGTAGAATCCAAGAATCTTGGTTTTGAACTTGTCTGGAGTATAGCTTTTAAATTTTATGGACTGGAAAGCTGGCTATGGGTTCATGAAGCTGCATGTAGGTGGGAATAATAGACATAGGATTGATCTCGGCCATGTTGTTTTTGAAACAAGGGAAGGAGATGACTATGCAGAGAAGTAGTTGTGGGGGTGGACAGTGGCTATGGTGCATGGTTGCTGGGTAGTACATCAGAGAAGAAGTGAGTGGCGTACACATGGTGGAGTCGGCACGTGAATGGTGGCCGGGAAAGGGAGCTTGGGAGGTGTAACGGTAGGGCAAGTTTGCATGGTTTTTGAGTAAGGGGAGAGGGATATGGGTTGGAGAGAATCACAGCATGTGCTGGGTTCAAATTATGCAATACAAGGGGAAGTGCGGTTATGGGTAGGTGAGAGTTGCGATTCATAGTAAACAAGGGAAAGGAGGTACTGCATGGAAACTGGAAACAAATAAAATAAGAGAGAACCGAATGGAAGAAATAACGAGATTAACACGAGGGTGAGGGGAAGGAATACGACCATGGTGTCAGTGGTGTTCCTGGGCAAAATAAGAACGGGGAGGAGGAGGAGTATGAAGGAGAAAGGATGTGGGTTGTAGAAGTATTTTGGACCTTTTTGGGCCATGCGAGAAAAGGAAAAGAAGGAAAAAAAATTAACGTAATTGATATGGTGGAGTGAACTTTGCATGGCATGTATGTTAGAGAAGGAGCAGCAGGTCTGAAACTGTGGTTTTAAGTAAGTAAGGGAATCGCGTTATCGGGTTTGAACTCGATGTACAGGAGAAAATGCGTGCACGTGTAATTAAGGTATAAATAGCGGCTAACTAAGGTTTAGAATTTATAATTAGTTACTTAAATTATTATAATTTATATATCAACTTGTGATAGTAATAACTTGATCATATATCGATAGAATCACGTGAAACAAAAGCCGTTAGGATCGTATGAACGAAGCCGACACTACAAAACTAACATGGAAGGGATCCGAAGCAATTGTACTTTCATACAATTTTAAACGACTAATTAAAATTATATCAAACGATGCACGAACCATCGATCAAAATAAACGGTGAGTTAACTCTCACACCTTTTGGAATTCTTAGATGTGCTAAATTCATATAACGATAAATTTATAGTTGATAATATAAAATTGAATGAGTGGATGCTATGGATGTTTTTATTTCTTTCTTATTATTTCATTGGTTGACGTTATTTATATGCATCGTCTAATAGTAGTAGATTAATAAATAGTCATTCCATATGAACTGTCATTATAATCTGTGATGAAGGAAAGAACAGGTTGGAGGGATCCAACCGGATTCCTAAAATAATTATTGCTATTTGTTTATCATATTTGTTTTTGAATTATTAACTCCAAATGACATTTTAGATGTTGATCATTGATTGGATGTTGATCGTTGACATTAAATTCAACGATTGTTGTGTTTTAATCAATTGTCAGTATTTATTAAGTAATTGGCAGTGGATGGCCTAAAATCCAATGGTTTTAGACGTCATTTTTCCTTTAGGCGAATTGGCAGTGTTTTAAGTTATATAATTTATTTTTATTACTGAATCGAGTTTTCAAAATTATTTTATACAATTTATTTAACTTAGAAAGTTTATAAATGTTTTTATAATCGTATTTTACAAAGGAGACTTTTAACGATTTATTTTTACAATAAGCAAGAAAGATAGAAACTAACCAAAGGGTTAATAATCTGAGATAATTGTTTCCAAGGAATACGATTAAGAAAGTTTATATTAAATTTATTATATTTAAATTTAATTGAATAAGAAGAATTAAATGGAAACAATTAGCAATTGACTTTGTTTTAGGTTGACTTCGTCAACTGTATCAATTAGAATGTTGTTTTAATAGAAATAATTTTTGAAAATAGTCGTTAAACGTAACAAATGTTCTTAAAAAAAATTAGTTAATCTTTAATAAACTGTATTTTGAAGTATTAACAAATCATTTATTATTAATAAAATAAATTATTATTTTCATAACTATTTAAAAAGAACAACTATTCTAATTTTATCAAATGAAGAAGTTAGATATGTTGTAGTTAATGTTGAAGAAAATTAATTAAAAATAATAGAAGCGATTATCTTTTTAAATAGAATACAATAAAATTAATTGAGTTGGGATAAGATCTTAGTGAACATATAAATGGGTTTTGTACAAGCATTGGATAATGAATCCAAGTATGATGAGGCGATGTTTTAAGATAAGAGTTTATTTAATTAAGTAAAATGAATTTAATTGAAATATGATTTCAAGTAATGAATTAGTATACGATTAGATTTTGGAAAATGGATTAGTATTTAAAATCCAAAGGTATAAATAAAATCATGTCGAGACGATTTAAGGCTTAAAGACGTGGTTTGGGAATATTTACTTATAAGTAAAGCAAGAATGGAAATTATAATTGAAAAAAAAATGATTTCAAAGGTAAGAAATGATTATAAAACCATATTTGAGATAAATGGTTAATAAGATTTTTATGGTGATTTAACGTGGGTTTTAAGTTATAAGTTTTTATTATCTTAAGATAAAGACGTTGTCAATTAAGGTCTGAGAGGTAATTAGAATACCCCAGCTTGAACGGCTTCACTATTATCGAGAGGTGATATTAGTTTGTAATGGTTAAAGGTAATATATATGAAATTTGTGAATATATATAAAATATTTCCAAAAATAAAGAAAATAAAAGAGGTTTGGAAAAGATAGCGATATTTTGAGATTAAGGAAATAATGAAAGGAGTTAGTAATTATATTTATTTTAAAGATAAGTTATATAATCGATATAAATCGATAGAATGGTTTTAATGAAATGTGTATATAAAAGGGACCTGAGCTGCCAATGTACTTCACATTACTATTGTGATTTGAAAGTTAAAGAATCGACTATTAAATGAAAATTATTCATGACTTTTTGACGTGTTGTTTCGAAGAGACCGGGATGGGGACTAGACCCAAAACCACTTCGAATCAACTGTGCGGATGCAACTAACATGTAGGCTCAAAGTTGGAGCACTGAAGACCGTTGATTTTCATAAGCGGAAGAAATACTCTTTGAATTTCTTTGACTTGCAACCAGAGTTATTTCGACAGTGATTCTGTCGTGATTGAAATCTACGGATTGCAAGGACTTCTCGCTACTGATCCTGTGGGTGATTGTTATATAGGATGCAGTAGGAGGGTACCTTTGGTTCATCCTGTTCTTGGATGACTTGTATGGACGAATGTCTGACAGAGTATTTCCTTAAGAATCATGTATGTTGGTTTTTACAAATGTACCAAGTTTGGTGGCGGAGAAATTCTCTTGCTTAACACCCAAAGTGCATTTGTAGACATCAATTAGTGATTTGGCGGATCTGACGATGTGGCATTCAAAGTGAATGGAGATGTGCTATTCTATAAAGATAACGTGAACTCAAGCCTCATCAACTGGGAAATGACACATAATTAGGTAGGCAGCATGGCTATGTGAGTCGCACCCATTAAAAGGGTATATCATTACCTGATTTGGAAAAATCAAATGCCTTTGGTTGTCCCTTTTATTTTTATATGTATGCTATCGGTTCGGTTGGATGGCCCCCAACCATGGTAATGATATATTCGGTACTCTCAAGCGAAATGAGGGGTAGGTCATGTGTAGCCGGGTTGCAAGATGTTCTTGTTAAACCCCAATGTATTCATCTTCTGAGGTACATTGTCGGAAGGTGGTCCCATACCTTGCCATAGTTGTAATCCATTCTACAATAAGAGCCCGCGGTTTTGATTGTATACTGTTTATGTAGAGCATGAAATGCAAGCGTTTTGTTAGATTGATATTTATTTGTATTTAGACACTATTATAATATCAGGAAAAATATTGATTTCAAAAATGTTTTGGGTTATAGTAAGGTAAAAATCATCCATGTTTATGTGTGGCCAGGTCTTACTATTATCCTTTTCTTTCAAAAAGGATTTTTCAAAGTTAAATAAGTTGTTTATGCTGTAAATTTATCACTGAAAGTATTCCAGACCGATCCGAGCAAAATTTTCTTTGCTTCAAATGTGCTCGGGTCAAACCGAGTATATTTCCAAGTTAGGTTTCGGTTGGAGTTTTAGGAGATGGAAGCAGGAGGCTTCACCGTTAGTTATGTAGAGTTATTTTTCGTTGTGACAGATATATGTTGTACTCTAATGATTGGTATGTGCATACAGTTTTCTTTTGTATAAAGAGATTTGGTATATTATATTATATTTGTTCCGTTGTGAGATTCTGATGAGTTCTTCTTTTTCTTCTATTCTAACACTTCTTTCTTTCTATTTCTCATCCTCTAACTTCTTTCTTTTAACAGTATGAGTTTTTGATACTTGAATTTTTGGCAAGTAATATGGGATTATGTATTATTATCGAAAATTCGAGCGTCGAATTTTTCCAGGCTGTTACACTGGCAGAAGACATATGACATTACCAAACAGTATGAAAGTGGAAAACATAAAGTAATTTCGGCTACTTGCATACACACTTAGATATAAAAATAAGGCACTATCCACGAGAAAGGGGAATTAAAAAACTTACTAATTTTTCATTTTTGAAAATTTTCTAGTTTCAAAATGGAAAGCAGAACAAATATGATGGTATAAAGCAATAATGAGTAACGAGAAATATTTCTCCGTGGACGTTGGAATCCTTAATATCTGACTTATGTAAGAGAAAATCCAACAGAAATATGTTTTGTAATATTAGGGTAATATTCAGTGTACTAGCCAACATGTGGGAATCAACGCCCACCGTTGGGCCATGAAAAAGAATCAATGGGTGCTGATTTAATCAGCGTCGGCGGTAGGGTGTTAATAAAAATCTCCCGTGGTGCCCTACCGTTTAATTTTTTATTCCTTTACAATTTTCTATTTTAATTTTTTTATTCGAATATCGCGTTGAAATGCCGCCTCGCATCGCCAAAATCACTAGACGGACCATTCAACCTTAGACGGACGAGACAGTTAGTCCTTTGCACACCCTTCCTATGCTCGAGACGACGATATTAGACCTACAGATCCTCCATGAGTTACTTGAGGGTTTTTGTCACTGTACGTTCATAACTCTCAACACCTTTGAGGTATAATTTATGAATTTAATATAATTTGTTGTATATAGCTTAATTATCTACCACATTACGTAGTCAGTTTGTAGTGTTCTTTTATAGTATAATAACCAAGAACAAATTTGTTTTTACTAGTCTCACTACCCGAGCTTTCGTGGCAGTTGGTCGAGGTATATTGCACCTATTTTGGATGTACTCCCTTAGGGTATTAGACATAGGCTACGGGCTAGTCCATTTGATCGTTTCTTAGATATTAGACCTACCCAGTCCTTTGACCGACCATTTCTAGGTGCCTTAGTAGAGAGATGGTGGCCTACCATACATACCTTTCATTTTCCTGATTTTGAGATTGGTATTACCCCTACCGATTTTTACATGCTTACACGGATTGGGATAGGTAGTGTAGATAGATTGCCATACCTTTTTGACTCTACCTTTGAGTCAGTTGAGTCGTACACGTTGTACTTGCCTGATTTGTCCCCATATCACATCTCGTCTAGAGCCGTTACTATGACATATTTACAAGAGTATATTTTAGCTCATATGGGTACTGAGGCCATGGAGGATGCTGTATTTCAGGATTTCCTTTTATATCTTTTTGGTTCGACATTATTCCCGAACCAAAATATTACAATCCAACTCGGCCACTTAGCATTACTAGCCAATTTAGAGCATCTTCATATGATAGACCGGGGTTGGGCTATCTTGGGTTGTCTTTACACCGCATTAGACTCCTTTGCAGTTGTGGAGGTGGCGAACATGTTTGGTTTCCGGTACATGTTGTTGTGTTAGTACTACGAGTACACGGCCAACATGCATCCATGCATTTTTTAGGGTGCCGGCCATGCAGATGATACATATTTTCCACGCATGTGTCGATGGGAGAGGACCCAAATAGTTACGTGTACTCCTACAGTTGTTAGACACGACTTGATGGAGGCCCGATTTTAGATTGATTTGAGGTCCAGGGCCAACATTTTACGAGCACCGTGGGCATTTTATTGAATAGCTCTCAAACAGGCTGGTCGGTTCCATAACGCACATCACCTTTCTGTTACATATCGTTTGTCTCTTCGTCATGTTATTATACTCCCACCGGTTTACCTTCTCGTTTGGTACTTGGGAGACCGTTGTTACTTCTAGGGATGGGTGAGCTTCATGTACCCAGAGATCCACTATCGTCTGATGATATGTTCGGGAGGCATCATAATATTGTTGACAGTACATACAGGGTCTTAGCCAGACAGGATGGGTAGATACACAGACATTTTTCATAACAGGAGTCGATTCTTATATTTATTGGGTTAGAGTTGCACCTCGACACTACTTGTTGCCAGATTACAATCGAGGTGTAAAATCCAATCACGTAGGTCCACGTGTGGCTATGGGTAGAGTTCATCCTCCACCATTTACTTTTGGTCCCACCCCATTACGGTACTCCGAGCATCTTATGGATTATGCTTTTAATGACTCTTTCAGAGCATACGACCTGAGTGATACTTTGATCGTGCGGCCTACTGTTTATCCACCTGATGAGTTTGTTGATGTTATCCCTACCGAGGGACCGTATCTTCCTCCTAGGTAATTTAGCTACTTCTTAAGTTAATTGCTTGTATGTTTTTAAGAACTATAAACAAAGTGTAATGGTATTGTATTACAATATTCACATAGGTTGGACTGGAACAGACGACATATAACCGCTACTAAGCATATGGCGTTACTGCATTCGCAGACATTAAGTCAGCAACACTAGACGAAGAAGCAAACTTTGCAGGGTCATATACAGGCTCAGATTGATGAGCTACAGGCTTGATTAAATGCATTAGGTTATGGTGGTGCTAGAGTTCAGGGCGTGGAGGTGATGATGATGACGACGACGATGACAACGACGATGGTGACATAGATGAGGATAGTGAGGAGGACGACGACGACGAGATGATGGTGCTGCTAGGGATTTACGATTTCCATCAATTACAATTATGATTTGATGATGTATAAATGTATCTGTAATGTTCTACTGTATTATATGATGTTCTACGGTATCATGTTGATTGCTTTATTATGTGATGTTACATGATGTTGATCTTTATATGTTTCTTGTAGCTGCTTCATACTATATATGCTACTTCATCTTAGTTCATTCGTTAAACTTTAATAAAAAAAAGAGGACTACGATGGAATGTTTTAACTCGTGATGAAGCAAATTTTAATTTTATAACATGGAATCTTGTCTAACGTGGCTGAGGACGACGTGTAATGTTTAATTCCTTAGTTGCAAATATTTGACCATCTTAATTATTTTTACGTATGGTTACTACATGAACTAACTGTGATTTTTAGGAAAAGTTAAATTACACATATCTCATAATGTACAAGACCAAATTACAGACTTCGATAATCATTTGAAAGCTCTTTTCGAGTTAGTCTAGAAAAAACTTGTTTGGATGAATTCCCTTATTGTCTCGATTTTATATATTAATTTGAACTTCCTTTCGCAAAATTACAAACTACTACGACGCGATGATCTCGATATAAATAATTTTAGTTCATTTGTTTAACTTTAATAATAAAGAGGACTACAATGGAATGTTTTAACTCATGATGAACCAAATTTTAATTTTATAACATAGATTCTTGTTTAACGCAGTAGAGGATGACCGATAATGTTTAACTCCTTAATTGCAAATATTCGACCATCTTAATTATTTTTAGGTATGGTTACTACATGAACTAACCACGATTTTTAGGAAAAGTTAAATTACATATGTCTAATAATGTATAAGACCAAATTGTTGACTTCAACAATCAATTGAAATCTCTTTTCAAGTTATTCCAAAAGAATCTTGTTTGGATGAATTCCGATATTGTCTCGATTTTATGTACTAATTTTTTACTTCCTTTCTTAAAATTATGAACTATCACGATGCGACGAGCTCGATATAAATAATTTTAGTTCATTCCTTACACTTTAATAAAAAAGAGAACTGTAATATCTATACTATATTATAATATTATAATTAGTGAGTTTGTTTTCTTGATCTATGAAGCATGCTACGTCAATTTTAAACTGAACCGTCTTTTTTGCTAATTCTATTTACGAAAAGTCCATCTACTATCGTTTCCCAAATTCCCTCTTCTCATCTCACGCTAACCCTAAACCGTCTCCTCTTCCCCCAGTGAGAACTTCGATCTCCTCTCCTTATCTGCTTGACCCTAATTACATGGCCATCGTTTTCGGCTCCCCTTATCCAAACCTGTCTCTCATCCGCCTATAGCCCAAGACCCGTCGTTCGCCGCTGTATAGGCCATCAGTTTTCGAACCTACAAACCCAGTTTTTCGACTTCCGCCAGCGAGCAACTCTACCGTCACGAAAGGTAATATCTTCTTTGAGAAGCCCTGTGTTTATCCTGCTCTTTAGACATAAAACTATGTTATACTCTATTATTGTGCTATGTTTCGTAAAATACATTTTGCTGATGGTAAGGGTTCTCCTTGGTTGTTCTCATAATTCAAATTTGATGTTATTTTCAATTTGGAACATAAAATCCTGTTTGTGTAATTTTTGTCTATCCACCGATCTGTTGGTTAGGAATGGAAAGGTCATCTGGAAGCTACCAGTTCATCTTCCAGTTTTATGTATTCTGAATCTACTACTTTCTTGGAGCTTCATAAGTGCAGCTTTTGCTAATTATTTATTAATGAATTATCATATTTCGGGATAAAAAACCTATGCCGGAGTACTATCACTAACTAAATATGGTAATGATTTCAATTTTGGATTTTTTTACTCTATACAATTAACAATAAAAAAATCAAATACAAACAATAATATTGGCATCATTTCATATTTTCATATACAACAATGAGATATTTTATAATGGATTCATCATAGTTATTCAATGTTGAAAGTATATTATGGGTTGAACTTTAAGAAATTTCTCAAATTGGATTTTAAGACATCTAGGCCTTCTCCACTATGCTGAAGGTCGTTGAAATAATATGTGGTTTTTCTTGCTGCATAATGAATACAATAACTCCATATAAAATTAATAAATATTCATATGAAAACAAGTGGATAAACTCAAACATTCCTATGTCACAGCAAATTTTTATACTACGCATGAATTTATTTAAAGCTTATTCGCAATTTTTTTGTTGGGAATATTGATGCTTTAAATGATTAATGTTTGTTTTGAATTGGTTTAACCACGTGCTTATTTAATACAGGTTTTTTATATTCAGCTTGATGTCATTGTGATACTACTAGCTGGCACTAGAAGCATACATCCCTTCTCAGGTAATTTTTAAGTCCGACTTTTTATCTATTCAAATATTGATCCTTTGTATATTGTATCCACCGATTTTCAATATATTATAAGCAAAAATATTCAACTTTTTATCAGTAATGATGAATCAAAGTTATAACATGTGCATTGAACTGTTTTTCCTTAAATTCTTTTTAATCTCAAATTCTGGCAAAAAGAAAAAACCTTTTAAAACAGTAATTCAATGAATAATGAATCCCAAATTATTTTTTCCCTTATGTATGAGTAATTACTATGTTTTTAAGATAAACTATTTCCTTTATTTCTATATTTTTACCAATTTATTAAAATTATCATTCCTTACTCGATGTGAAAATTTTGCATTAACTTTTTTGCTATAGTAACCTGCTTTCATGTAATTGTGTATTGCATTAAAGAGAGGAGTTTCAATAAATTTTTGTTTCATTACAGACACTAATAGTTCTCTCATGTTATTTATACTTAGAGTTGCTATTTTAGTTTGTGTTTTGCCTGCAGTTTTTACTGATAGCTGCTACATTAAAATCAAGTCAGTTCTTTTGCAATTTTATAATGGAGTACTTCTTTTCCCTTTCATCTTGCTCTGATTTGAAAAAAAAAATCTTTCATTCTTCAACATCTACAAACTTTATTATAGATAATGTATCTAGAAAATTGCTATTTTAATTTTATCAGTCATGCGCGTTGTCATTTATTGGCAATTCATATGTTGCTTATTTTACAATTTTTAGTTTTTGCTTGAAGACATGTTGTGTTGCTCCGATTAAGGAGTACACTATACTACTGTTTTGTTGACAGAATTTGTTTAAAAGAATAGAGATTTTTTAATGTTGTGGCCATATCATAGGAAATAGTTTGAAAAAAAGTACTTAGTTAAATATGATTATTTTTGGAATTAGGCATACTTCATGTACAAATAAAATAGGATTTTTGGCCAAATAAATATGTTATTGACCGAACTATAATAATATGAATATGCTTAATTTTTTCTTTCATTCTTAGCAAACAATTTAGAATAGATGATATGAAACATTTCTTTTTTATTTACCTACGTTGAATATTAACAATCTTTGTTCTATGTTTATGGTGGATTACATTGCTATGATTGACAAGTTTGTAATCAACAAGGTCTCTTTCCCTACTTAAATTTTCATTGTTGAAAATAATTTATGATTGATTTAAGTTCTTTATATTTATTTCAACATGTATCCAGGTCTACTGATATGTTTTCTTTGTTTTATTTCATTTGAATATTAACTACGAGTTCCTTAACTTTTGTTGGAAAATAATTATTGTCAAAGAATCTTGAAGCAATAAGCTAAAAGCATATTACTTTGAATTTTGGTCTTCCGTTGCATGCACTTTTGGGTTTTGCTTACTTGCTCAATTTGACATTCTCTATTTTTAAACTCGACTAAATTATAGTTTTAGTAACTTTTTTGCTAATACCATAGTTATATATGTTGGATATTTGGACACATGACTATATAATAAATTGGTAGAAAATAGTATGAATATACTTATTTTTCACTTTAATTTATGCTAAATGATTAGTAACATTTTTTTTATTATTTGTTTTGACTTAACGATTTATGCAGTAAGCCTATTTTGTAAAACTAAAACCAATTTGCAGTGCAGTTATGCTTTACCTAGACCAATTAGTGCTTTAATAACTTTTTTTATTCATATCACCTTATTTTTCTACCAGTTCCGTCAATAACTATTTTTTTCATCTAAGTTACAAATATAAAATTGTAATCAAATTCAAAATAAATTGACCATATTTTTCCATATCATGATTTACTGTTTTATGATTGGTTTATGCAGTGATTATGTGCCCCAATATTGAGTACTTTTTTAAAAACTATAGTCGGACTAATTGTATATTTTTTATAGATAAAATCAATAAAAAAATCTGTTTATTTTGCAGAAAATTTTGTATATTGAACTACATGAACATTTGTTGTCAATAATGTATTACGTTGAAGTTGATTTTAGGTCAGTATAATTAGAACATGAGATCTTTGAAATTGTAAAAAAAAAAATTCAGTGCTTGTGAGTAATTGCTACATCTATTAGATAAATAATTTCCTTTTTACCGAAATCTTTACCAGTTTGTTAAAAATATCCTTCCTTAATTCATGTTAAAATTTTGCATTAGATTTTATACTATAATAACCTGCTTTCATGTAATTGTGTATTGCATTAAAGACATGAGTTTCAATAAATTCCTGGTTTATTGCGGACATAGTAATAGCTCTCACATTATTTATGCTTTGAATTGCTATTTCAGTTTTGAATTTTGCACCTACAGTTCTCATGGATAGCTGCTACAATGACATCAAGTCAGTTCTTTTGCAGTTTAATAATGGAGCACTTATTTTGTTTTTTCTTTCATCTTGCTCTGATTAAAAAAAACTGTTTCTTGCATTTTTCATACAACAGCTACAAACTTTATTGTAGATAACGTATCTAGAAAATTACTGTTTGGATTTTTCCAGTCATCCACGTTGTCATTTATTGGCAATTCATATGTTGCACATTTTACGATTTTTAGTTTTTGCTTGAAGCCATGTTGTGTTGCTCCGAGTAAAGGGTACGCTGTATATTACTGTTTTGTGGACAAATTCTGTTTTAAATTATGGTGAATTTTTTTATGTTCTAGCCATATCACAGGAAATAGTTTGATAAAAAATACTTCGTTAAATATGATTATTCTTGGAAATAGGCATACTCATATACAATTAAATTTGGAATTTGGCCACATAAGTATATTATTGACCAAAATATAATAATATGAATATGCTTAATTGTTTGCTTATATTCATATTAAACAATTTAGAATAAATGATATGAAAACATTTCTTTTATATTTACCCACTTCGGATATTAGCAATATTTGCTCTATGTTTATGGTGGATCCAATTTACACTTTTCCAGATTTCATAGCTATGGCTGTTAACTTTGTAAACAACAAGGTCCCTTTTCCTACTTGCTCTTTCATTGTTGAAAATAATTTTACAATCCATTTATAGCGTGTTAATTCATGTTTTTCTTCATGTTTACTTCCACATGTATCCATATCAACTGATATTTTCTTTATCGTATTTCATTTGAATATTAACTAATGAATTCCTTAAATTTTGCTGGAAAAGAATTATTTTCAAAGAATCTAGAAGCAAATAAACTAAAAGCATATTACTTTGAGTCATGCATTCACGTTGCATGTATTTTTGGGCCTGCGTACTTGCTCAACTTGACATTTCCTATTTTTCAACTCAACTAAATTATAGTTTTAGTAAAAAAATTGCCGATACCATAGTTACATAAGTTGGATATCTATAGTCTATACAGATAATTATATAATAAACTGGTATAAATTGTATGAATATACTTATTTTTCACTTTAGTTTATGCTAAATGATTTACAATAAATGATTAGTAGCAAATGTTTTTTTTCTGTATTTGTTCTAACTATCAACAATCTTTGGTATAGCCCTATTTTGTGCCAAAACCAATTTGCCATGCAATTATGCTTTAATTACTTTTTTTATTGGTATCACCTTATTTTTTAGCAGTTCCCTCAGGAACTATTTTTTTCCTTAGTTACAAATATAAAATGATAATAAAATCCAAAATAAATATGATCTGTTTTTTTTTTAATATCAGGATTTACTGTTTTATGATTGTTTTACGCAGTGCTTTTGTGTCCAAATTTTGAATACTTATTAAATAACTATAGTCGGACGTATTTTTTTTTTTATGTGCGAAATCAAAAAAATAATTCTGTTTATTTTGCAGCAAAATTTTGTGTATTGAACGATATGTGCATTTGTTTTCAGCAATGTACCATATTGAAGATGATTTTTAAACCAGTATAATTAGAACATGAGATCCCTACAATTATATAGAAAAAAAAAATCAATGCTTATAGGATAAGGTTTGTTTACTATATAATTTCCGTTGACTGGCATAGTCTTTTATAGTTAACAAGGAAAGCTTTTTAACAGTTTCAATAATTTCTTCTTTTATGTATGATCATTGTTTTCATATCCGTAATATTAAGTGGATGGTTGAGTTTTAAACTTTCTGTAATGTATCAATGTTTGTGCACTGTGTTGTCTATATCTGAACTTTGAATTATGCAGTTGAAGTTGTGCAAAGAAAATACTCTTAATAACTCAATTATAATAATAGGAAGCCTGTAGATGGAAAAACACTAAACTGCTAAGTAATTTATCATGAAGAAAAGCTTATGTTTTATTTGATCTATGTTCGTTTATCAAGTTTATTGATTGGTTGATTCGTGGTAATGTGCTAAGAAGTTTGCATATCACTGTAGTTCAAAACTGACATAAGATGTTTTTTTACACCATACACACATGCGTGCTTCCCGAAGCATAATAGGTTTCATTTTCCATTTCATGCGTCATAACCATTAATTACTTCCAGGCAACAAAAACCAATCTCTTGAATGACATAGAAAACTTATATACTTTGATAATTCTTAGTTAGTTTGGTCTAATAACTCATGTCTTTTAGATAGTGGTAGTCTTTTAGATAGTACCACTTCTTCAGTACAATTTGTACATCAAGAATATTTTTTTTTTCAATTTATATATAAGGGAGCATTTTATTATCTAAAAAGAGCATTATTTTGTTTCTTTCAGTCCAAAAGATGTCGATGTCATGCTGATTGAATTCTAGATTTTCAATTATTATTATTTTTCCTTTAATTGGTTAATAAACTTTTGATTGCAAGGCATCAATTTAATTTCTTATACAACTACACAGACTAAGAAGACTAACATGACAGGCTACAAACGGTAAGAAGACTAGCTTGACGCACTGTTCTATATAAGCATGTCCGTAAATCATCTGTGCTTATATGGTGAGTTCTTTTAATTACGTTTTTTAATTACGTGATTGTTACTTATATGCATATTTATATGATATCAAACCTTTGACTCATTACAAAGATCATCACTTTAGTTTTTAGAATCTTAGTTCATTTATATTTTAAAATACATTGTTATTTGTGTCAGGTTATAATACTATGTGAATTTCAAATGATAATAAATGCAAATGTCTGATTTTTCAGGACCATCAAATTGTTGTCGGCCTGTATGTTTTGTTGTAGTCAACTATAGCCATTTTTAGTTAATATGTTGTGTGCCTGATGTTTCATTTTTTGTTCACATAAAGATTTTGTGTCTACACTTTGTTCTCTTATAAAACAATAACTACTTTTTTTTCAAGATATTTACCAGCTTTTAAAGCAGAAACTTTTCTTATTTTATATTGATAAAACTTTTCGCATGTTAATGGTGGGTGGTAATGAAAATGAAAATGAATTCAGCATTTATAGATCTTTAATATTTAATGTTGTTTCTCTTTAAAGTTATGCTTTCATACTGTTTTCCTAAGTTCAACCAAGAATTTAATAAATAGCAAGCAATTTCCTCCTTGATCTGCTTTGTTTATTAGTGTCAATTTTTCCAAACTTGAATTTGTTTCAAAATTTTATATTTGGAAACAATTTGATACTATGTTATACAATGATTTCTCATTGCAATATTATTCTTGAATCTAATTTGTATTACTCTAGATGAAACAACTTCTTAAACAGAAGCTTTATAGAATATTTAAACTATAGTTATCTGTTTTGGTTGATTTAGGATACTTCTATAGTTTTGGTTAGACAAGAACTAAAACGAAAACTATGTACTTGAAAGCTCATATGATTCCTGAAGGTAGATCTGTTTCCAACATTATACTTGACTATTCTAATTTAGAACATGTTGGTTCACCATTTGGTCAAATATATATATATATATATATATATATATATATATATATATATATATATAAAAGATTCTTAAAATAGACCTTTGTTATTACAACATAAAAGTAACTCATATTTAATTATTTATCCAGTAATACATAACTTATCTAGGAGTGTAATTTAAATTTAGACAATTTTTAATGGAAAAAAATGAATCAAATAAAATGTACAATTTGTTATCATCACAATGCCAAATATACAAGATAAAAAACCAAGTTCATTGATAATCTCGAATCAATATATAGTTGTAACTCTTATGCAAAGCAAGATTTCATTTGCACTATATATCATATAAACAATAAACTTTGCTTGATTTTCCCATTGAAATTGTGCTCCAACTCGAATCACCATCTTCACTATTAATTTTTTTTAGGAATTAATTAAAATATGATACTTTCCCCACTACATAGAAGCATAAAGACAACCAGCAAAAATATTTTTGTCCAGTGATAATGATATCATTAGTTAATATCTTTTTGCAGATCGAGTCTGTACTAAGGCAAGACATCAGTCTATACTAAGAAATAGTACCAAGCTACCGAGGCAAGACATTAGGATGTAATTACCTTAGTCTATACTAAAGAAAGGCATTAGTTTGTACTGAGATTGATTTCAGTCGGTACTGAGGCATGGGACTCCGTTAAACTAAGGCAGTTGCCTTCGTCAGCAATGAGGGAACTGAAAGGCAATTCCCTCTACTTTACCTAAAGCCTTCAGTTTAGACCTAGGAAATGCCTCTTACATAATTGTCACTTCTGGTAAAGTGTTCAAGGGAGGCAAACAACAACCTTTGACCATTGATTTTGACCATTGATGGAAAATTGGAGGTTAAGCATTCTTTTAGTTTTTCGTGGTGTGAACAGGTTATGTGTTAATTGACTGAAGTTGTGTCCTCATCTTTTTCGTATTCTTTATTTGATTAATATATTGACTTGATACACATTTTCACTTTTGTACGACTTGGATGGAGTAACAAAAGCTATTTATTTCTCTACTTACCATTCTTCCCCTAATACAGGAATCATTGACTTTCTAATTTACTTCCATTTCTACTTTCTTTACTCATATTTTATACTCCTTATATTACATATAATCATAGAGCACAAATGACATATTTTACCAAGTTATACATTTAATCATATTTATGTTGATCTGTGTTTTCATTTTACCAGCATGTAACAGGAAATTGCTTGCTTCAAGTTGAAAATATATGCGATTCAACTGGTTTATTTGATTATTAAATATGAATAAATTTTACTCCAACAAATTATAAGTTTGTAAAATAATTATTTACCAAAACAGTTAACATAATATCTAAATGTACTATGCAGTTTACTTAACTTTTACTTCCTTAAAAGATAACTATAACCCAGATTACTATAAACATAAATAACCACAAAAGCAAAATTGATAAGTACGTTGAACAGTCTATTAATTTTCCTTCGTTTTTCCTACATTTTTAGATAATACTCGCGCAAACTCATTACCCATGCATAATTGCTATGATATGATATTTTTAATGGAAGTTAGGCTTAATTATCAGTTATTCTTTTGTAAGCGTTAGAGAAAAACAAATCAATTAACACTTTACCTTTTTACTGTAAGTCTGCATGAAAAAATCGTCAGTTAGTGGATATATTTTTGCTCAAGTTGGTCTAAAAGCTTGCACTTTCAATGACGGCTAGGTGGTCGACTTCTTTCTAATTATGTTGGATCTGAAGTTCACTTTTTGTGGGCTTCCCTAATTATGAGTAAGAAGTTAAACGATATTTCTTTTACCAAAAAGAGGTTATAGATCTGCAGGTTGTTAACTTATTTTTGCAGATTACTAATAGCTTGCATGCCTTTTATTTCAGGATGCTGATCAGGACTTTTTATGCTTCAATTTTAACATCACCTACTGGATAGCTTTTGGAATTTTCTTTCAAATTGGCGTTTTGGAAACTATTGCTTTGTTAAACTTATTTTGTTGGCTTCGTGATTATGTTTCCTTTAATTATGATGGGTTAGGTTTATGTATGCCAAACTGATTGTGTTTTTAAGCCCTGTTTGATTCAAGTATGTTTAGGCTTGCAAGATATGTTGGGCTCTGTTGTAAATACAAACGTTATTGTTTTGTTAGCAGTGAAGACATGAAAACTTTTATTTTCTTCAATGGTGAATACGCCTTTATGTCTTCCTTTTTTTTTGAATAATAAGGTATTCAAAATATGACGTTTTATCCTTTATAATATGAATAACATCCTTGACAGCTGTAGGACATATGTTAAAAGTATCCTTCTTTTAATTTTGTTGTTTTCTCTTTCTACGAAATTGACTACATATTTAAGGAAAAATTATGCTATTATCATTTAAAGATTTTCATTTTAATGTCTTCTGTCCTAATACCTTCTACGTATTCGAGTTTCTAATGTAGTTGATACGTCCATTCTTTTTTCTCCTTTTTTGGCTTCTTAGCTAATAGTTGATCTTGCAGTAATTTCATGTTAATGTTTATTTGTAAAATCAGATGTCAATCCAATCACAGATCTATAATTGTTTGATATGTTTATCAAAATGTCAATTTTGTACGAGCAAACCATGGATCTATGTCATCTTAAGTTTACTGATTTTTTTTATTTGACCACTCTATGGTTAAATAGACTTAGGTTGAGGTAGCAAGATGACGGGAAATTCTTTTGGTTCTACTTACAGTGTGATATTATGATATTTACCGGTTATCTTATAGTAATGAATACATGAATACATGTTATATTTGATAGTGTACATATATAAGAGTTGTATGCTGTTTGGTATCCATTACAATAATATGAGGAATTGAGTGACCAAATAGAGTACATCAAAATAACACATGCTACTGCACAAATTAAAACAAAATTAAGATCTTAAAGGTTAACGTAGGTTGGATGAATTAGTGATATTTTATAAATAAACAATATCTAATATTATCTTGAATTTTATAATCCTATACATTATAATGTTGATATGCGACTCTTTCTAAAATAATTACCAAGATGAAGTTTCTCATAGGGCTTTTACGGTAATGGTAAATTTATCATTACCATACCATTATCAGTCGATCGGTAATCATTTTTGATTGAATTCGGTATACCAGTTAAAACGGTATGATAACGGTAAATTTACCATTTTTAACGGTAAATATCGGTAATGTTTCTTCAATACCAGCAGTAACGGTAATTTTACCAGTTAATTCAAAACATAAGTATACTCATCTGATATGATTTATTACATGCACGTAAAACCAAATAAATGATGATATTTAGTTCGATAATCATATGAAATAATTTCAGATACACTTTTTTTTTCATTTATGTTTTTCATAAATTAACACTACATACAATATAATAAAAATGCACTGTGTATAAAAAATATGTTAAGATATAAACTTTGATGGACAAACGGTACTTTATCATTACCAGTGTAATGATTACCAAACTATCGGTATACCAGTCTATTGGTAACGGTAAGCAATTCTGGCTTACCAGTAGAAACGGTATGATAACTGTATTTGCCAAACGGTAACGGTAACCATTACCATAACAACCCTAAATTCTCACATATACGCATTCGCACATGCTTTTGTATACAAGCGCCCATTTTTACTAATTTATTTGTAAAATTTAGCTATTTAGGGCTAAGTTCATATAGTTTTCAAGTTTACTCACCGACGAGGTTTAAGAAGAGCATACCTATCTTTTTTGATATCTCTTAACCCGTAAATACTTACATTACCATTTTTTAGTGCGTAATGTATTTTTAGCCTATTTTTATTTATTAATTTCCATTTTATTATGTTCATCTGTGTGTGAAGCACGAGTTCGTACTTGAGTTGTGATGAACGATATGAGTTACATATAGATTGATATTTGTTTCAATGCAAATAATAGGGATTAGGGATATATGGAGCTTAATACTATTTCTCCTTAGAGGCAATTATACTTGATGTTCACCATGAAATAAAGATATGAAAATACCATCGCATTTGTTTGCTACCTACATTATTCGCCGTTTTTACTCCATTTTCACAATAATAAATTATTTGTATATTTTATGTCTTTTCATGATCATGCCTCAATTATATTGCAAACTTGAATGTACAAGTTATATGTTTTTATAAATTCTACTACATTTGAATATGAACATTGATGGAGGAAATTATGTTTTGATGCCAACTGAAATTGAATATCTGTTTTATTTGGCATTGGTACTACTATCATTTGTTCAAGTTTTTAAGAAGTATTTGGTTAATTTTCCTGAAGTGGAAAATAAAGTGAACATTTTTATTAGTTAGGCTCTAAGAAAATGACATTTTTTTTCTTTTGCTTTCCTTTTAGTTCCTTAATTGTATTGGATTGGAAAGAAATTTAATAAACTACAAAATGCTTATTTAACGTAAATAACTCCTTTCTTTAATGGAGTCCTCCTAAAACTGATCTTTTCTTCTTTAAAGAAGAGTACCTTTGATAATGCCCAAAAATGACCATGTAATGCTTTTATATTTAACATGTGTGTGATTTTGATTTGTTCGTACTTTCTTTAGAATCCAAAAACATAATGTGGAGGAACCAGTGTATTAAAAAGGGGCAAGTGCTTGAACATAGATTTGGAACAAGTTATCTTGACCGTTGGATCCTTTTATTTTTATATGAAAGCTAGAAATTTGAAACTAATCCAATGATGTAGATTCATCGTGTCATCAACTATGTCTATATTTTTTATTCAAATAGTATTTCCCATTAAAAACACAAAAGAGTACAATTAACAATTCTGTCAAGTGATGTATGTTATAAAGGTGGTGAATAGGTATGTATGTGTTTATGTGTGTCATGTTTTAATGTCGAAGAGTACGAGAATCAATTGATCATAAAGATGAAAAAAGTGGAAAATATGTAGAATATTTTTGCAAAAGATAAGCGAATAAAAACATGTGGGTGATAGTAAAAAACGTATTAATAATTCAAAAAAGGGAGGAAGAAAAAATATTAATGCTGAAATCCAAAAATTAAGAAAAAGGAGTTTGATGTGTTTATTTGGAGGGTGATTCGCCGAGGGCTCAAATTTTGATTGATACAGATTGGATCCGCAAATTTTATGCTTTTAATATTGAGCTATGAAACCTAATATTTTGAAAGGTCTATAATACGAGAAATTAAATTAATAATAATAATCATGATGATGATGATGATAATTATAATATATGTACAAATTATTAAAAGATGAATAAATTATTTGATTGTAAGAATTACTTGAGATAGGTCTGATTGATTAAATATGTAAAATTTAAAAAAAAATTGATTGAATGGATAAAGATTATTTTAAATACTATTATTGTTGCTTGAAGACTATTGTTTCAATTCCTTTTGTGTTGATATACCTTTTATGCGCGACAGTTTCTTATACTATTTATAAATCAAGCTTCCTATACTTCCTACTACTAGAGATTTGATCCTTTGAATGATTGTTATCAACCTTTTCATAACAAAACAATTGATCGGAGACAATTATTTCATTTGACTGATATATGCCACTAAGTATATTGATTTTCCTTCAACCACCATGGACTTATCATATCCGATCCTTAGCAGTATATATGGAAAATCAATATTTAAACTCACTTTGGTAGTAGATGATGGACAATTTTTCTTCTTTAACCGACAGTATGATATTTCATAATTTTCCGAATGTAATGACAAATATGACAATTGAAATTGGAGGATATAAAAATTTTATTTAAAGGTTTGATTTGAACTGCTGCCTTTTAGATTGTTACAAGGAATTAGGTGATCAAGCATATATAAGTGTGTGGAAGATAATTAAAATATCACAAATTATTGTTCAGGCACACTTTATTTTGATTCTGATGTATGACTCTTTTCAAAACAATTATTAAAACAAAGCTTACCAAAATGTGCACCTTTCTTTTAGAAGCTCAAACTTTAATTACCAGTAACACACCATTAGTGTTAAATGTACAAATTTTCATTAGGAGTTGATAACCCATTTAAAAAATGTGCTTTTACACTTATTTTCAATCAATTATTTTAAACTGATTATTTTGCCAGCCCGTGTGCGAAGCACGGGTTCGCACTTGTTAATTAAAAAGTTACTACATTAATAATTAAGTAGCTACTACAAAAGAAATTACAGATCCAACTACAATTGATGAAACTTTGAAATAAGAATCCACTTTTTGTGTCCCATCCCATATTCCTTCTCACAGTCATCTATTCTAGTCCAGTCTTTTGCCATTATTTCTTTCTTCTCTCTTTGTTGTTCCATCGCCTGTTGATGTTGCCCGACAAATAACTCCTGCGATTGAATTAGCAATTTCTACTGCTCAATATCAGTAAACCTTCTTATTACTTCTATTTTCTTCTAAACTTGAAAAGATCAGTCTTGATGTCTACGCTCGTGTATTTCAAAGCGTGTTGACTTTTTCATCCACGACAACATCAACCCTTTTCTTCCTTTTTGCAGCTTTGACTCCCATTGATCTATAATCTTCGTCTTGTCTTTGACTAAATTCATTAAGGACGTTTCCCCTAAAACGGAGATTCTCTTCCCGATGAATCTCCTGGACTAGAAGAATAAGTGGATTCTGAAGCTTTATTCTTTACCTTTGTAGACGTTTGAACATCACGTAGGCTCTTAGCAGTATCAGTGTTCCATTTTAGTCGACTGGTAAGCTGCTTATAAAAGTTCAAGAATTGATAATCATGTGGTTTTTTGTTCCATTTTCTCTAGCGAATAGCTTCTTGAACTCCTCATTTTCCATTTGTTTTTGCCATTAAAAAATGACATAGATTCGTAAGTAAAAATTACTACATCAATAACATACATAATATAGAAAACACACTAAATGATCATCGCCTCCCATTCCACTAGGATTTTCGTTCTTTCATAAAATGATGTTTGATAACTTATTTTCCCAAATCGACCATGAATCGCCAGCAACATTCATGTTTTTTTAGGATGCTTGAGGTTAAAGGCATTTTTTATTTTTTCTAGAACCTGTCACTTGATTGGTCATTGCCTGTAAATAAATCCTATGAAAAATGACCATATATGTTGCACAGATCGTAGTCCTCCTCATTGTCTATGGAAATATTGATTGTTTGCTTGAAGCAGTAGCTTGGTCATTCTAGGTGTTGTCTTTGGAAAAGTTGCTTTTGGGCATCGTTGGATGTGAAAATTATCCAAAGGGTGAAGACATTATTAAGTTTTTGAGATTTTTAGAGTAATAGATAGGAACGAATAGAAATTATGTTGTGATTTTGTATGTGCGGTGGTTAGTAATTTATAATTGAAAATATAGTCATTCTAGTTCGGAATATGACCGCTTTGCAGCCGTTGTAGCTAGAATATGACCATTTTATAGGCGCTATAACTGGAAAATGACCGTTTTATACCCGTTGTGGGAAAATATGACCGCTGTAGTGGCCGTTAGGGGAAGGTGTTCTAGTGTCGATTTAATTGATGCTAAACATTAAGCACTGACTTAATTAGCACCCAACGTTTAGACGTTGATTAAATCAGTGTCCGAGACCAATTCAGAATCCTAAATTGGTCCATTAATTTTTCCCTGAATATTCAAGGAAAAACTCAGTGTTGGGAATGAAATATTTCCAACATTCCCGGAATTCTAAAGCGTAGTATCCAACTGTTGGTGCTCTAAAGTTCCCAATGTCTTTACTTTGCTTTTTGTCCTTTTCCTTTGTTATTTCAATATCATATCTACTATTTCATTTCTGTTATGTACATATAATATAAACTACTTATAAATATTTCAACATAGAATTTTAGTGCTGCTACTCGACTGAGTATACATTCTGTAATCAAGTTTTTTTTTATACCTAAAAGTGAATTCAACAAGGACTGAAGCTATTGCGTCTAACTAAAGGATATATAATTCATGGTGTTCTTTCGATACGTTATGTAGTTATAAGACGAAAAATCTCACAAACAATACACTAATATAACAATTGTGGAAATAGTGGAAATGCACCATATAACACCCAATAGTTGCTTCAAAGTACAAAAAGTAATTTCTTAAAACATAGTGAACATTATTTATGAAGTTATGACTATTTTTTAGTATAGAGTAAAATATTAACATAGCTAAAATTCAATATGAATGCAGTTGGTATTCTTATAAAATAATACTATAATGCAATATTTATTTCCATAACAAAAGAATGCATTAGAATATACGTAATATCTGATATTATTTTCAATAATTTGAAATTATAGAAAGTTTTAAAAATAACTTTTACAGTGTGATTATGAATCATAAGATACTAGTTAATTGTACTTTAAATGAGTATGGACTATACACCCATTTAGTGGGAGTGTCATAAGATTTGACCAACTCTTTGGCTCGATACAAATTGATGTAGGTCTATTAATACCAAAACAATTTCATGTAGTTTATTATAATCACTTATGTGTTATCATTGACATGAGCATGTGGATTTTATATGTATGAATTATGACTATGTACACTCATAGAATATACAATTGAAATAAATATTATAACATGCAATAGAAATCTTTTGATTTGATTGAATGCATGAGTATATTGAGAAAGGCCCGAACATACCTAAAAACGAATAAAGATTCAATCTCAAGGGTCACCCCCCATGTGATACAAAATGATGTATCATTAAGGAGTAATCAAACTTTGCTTGACAATGCATGATCAATTGTAAGTGAATTAGTTTAATTTCTTTCTATTAGGTCATGTGCTTAAAAGTAGTACATAAAGTTAATATCATTTCATCCAAATAATAGTTTACTAAACTATACAAGATAGGAGTTTATAATAAATCCCAACATATCCTAGACCAATGAGTTGGCAGGTTGTACGAGTCAAAAAATTACATGTAGTAATTTTTCATTAATATTTTGTATGAATCTCCTCAAAAGGAATTTGGGAATGACTGTCATTGGATGACATATTTATGACTATAAATCATAGCGAAATTAGTTTTATATGAAAGGGGATAAATAAAGTGTCCATTAGGACTATTTCATTACATTGACAAGCAATTTTATTTCAAGAAATAACAACTTCGTATCAAAAGAAAATTCTTTATGAAATTATTGGTATAAAATAAATTTGGATATGGCCCAAGATACTACAAGGGATGTAATGACCAAACCAAACTGATTGCGACACATAAGTATAATAAGTATTCTTTGTACATTAAATAGAAACTATGTATTTATTATCGATGTTAAGTGTGGATATTCATCGATTTTTTAGTTATATCTTTAAGAGTATTGACTCTATGATATGGTACGATGCACAAGTCCAAAATTGATTCAGTATACATTATAAAAAAATATGATTTAGATAATTGTATCTAAAAGATCATGATTCTTTTAGCTACAAAAGTTATTGGAATATAGTGAGCCATATTGATGTAAACCATACCATAAATTTCACTTATTGAAACTGACGTAACAAATTCACCTTTTGTTGCGCTCAAGTAGATTTGGATCTTACTAAAAAATTACCGCACAATATGACTTAATATTTTGATACATTATGTTTTGAAATAGAAAATCCTAAGTAATTGTTTATACATTATAACTTAGTTTTCTTAAAGTCGATGAGAGAGATATTAAGTTTGTGGTTTTTGGATATGATGTAAGAATGACATGAAAGTACCATTCGACATGCATTAGAATTGAACAAATGTTTTGATAGAAATATCAAATAGTTTTACTATCCATCAAAATGTATAGGAAGTGTGTGCTCACAAGAAAGAAAGTTAAAAATGTACATAGATATTTCAAAAACATAGGAAAACAATGCACGGGTAATTATTAATAATGTACTTTTGTTGAAATCCGATTTAATTGTAATATTCGACATTAGATTTATAAATGATGTCTTTTATAGTACGTACGAAAGATATTTGGAAATGTCCTAAACGATATGTAAGGACTGTTAGCTATTTTAATTGCTCTGATACCACTTTGTTAGCTATTTTAATTGCTCTGATACCACTTTGTTAGAATTTTTGGGGAGGAAGAGGAATAGATTAATGAGAAAAAGGAATATTTGGAAAAGAGGAAAACTTTTAAATTGCTTTATTACTCTTTTCTTTATTTCTTGATTCTTCCTTCATACATCCTTCTTGATAATTCCTTCATTACATGATACGCTTCATACTTCTTCTTTCTCTTCTTTTACGTCATCTTCTACTTCTACTTCATATTCTTCCACGACTTCCTCCTCGATTTCTTCTTTAGCGGCTTTCTCTCTCATCAGCTCCTCTTCAGCTTTTAACTTCTTCTCCGCCACTCGAACATCAACAATTTTTTCTCCATAGCCTCTTGACTGATTCACATTCGCATTCACCCTTGTAAAGTAATCCGAAGTCGATTCGGGTTCACTCATCTTCATTGCTTCGAAATCACTCCTTAGCGATTGAAGCTTAACTTTCTTTACTTTGTCAACTCTTTGGAAAGATTTTTCCAAAATTTCCCAGGCTTCTTTTGAAGTGGTTGCATCGATTACTATTTCAAACATTGAATCATCCAAACATTGATGGATGAGGCTAAGTGCATATTGATCTTTTCTCTTCATGTTTGCTAATGCTTCCTTCTCTGCTCGAGATAACGCAGTTTCATTTTCTGGCTTGTCGTAGCCTTTGTCTACGATCTCCCATACATCTTGTCCGCCAAGTATAGCTTTCATTCGAAGACACCATTTTTCATAATTTTCTTTTGTGAGACGTGGATATTGGAGGAAAAACATTCCACTGTTTGACATTTTATCACACCTTCACGAACTTGGCTCTGATACCACTTTGTTAGCTATTTTAATTGCTCTGATACCACTTTGTTAGCTATTTTAATTGCTCTGATACCACTTTGTTAGAATTTTTGGGGAGGAAGAGGAATAGATTAATGAGAAAAAGGAATATTTGTAAAAGAGGAAAACTTTTAAATTGCTTTCCATTCGCACAAGATGTTCCAAAAAGTGTGTGCTCTAGCTTCCATTTAATTCTGGTGTCATTAACTTTGAATAAGTCATATAAGTCATCTTTCCATTCTTTCATAACTTCCAAATTTTTCTTGTACTTGAAATCTCTAACAGTATATTGAATTTTTTTGACTTCTTTATTTCCATCTCTTTTGTTATCACCTTTCTTAAAAGGATCACTGACTACATGACTCAAACCACGAGCTTTTGACTTTTCCATGAACTCATCGTATATTTTTTCATGCATAAAAGTACGAGAACCAGCACAATAATATTGTCCCTGATTAAAGAACAATATTCCTTTATTCCTTTTTAAAAGTTTTCCTCTTTTCCAAATATTCCTTTTTCTCATTAATCTATTCCTCTTCCTCCCCAAAAATTCTAACAAGGACGCTTTATTGAAATGTTTAATGCGAAAATTTAAGATTGATTCCTTATGCAATGGCAATATGAATTATCATATATGTTATGTTGTTTATGATATCATGATATGTCCATGTATTTGATACGTAAATCAAATATTAAATTTGATACAATTTGAGTTGCTCCTGTGTATTGAAGAAATAATAGAGAATTGTTTATAAATACAACTTAATCCTTGTGAAGGAGTGCTCGGATTCAAACTTTATAGTGATATTGGGTATAATATGTTGACAATAAATTCAAGTTAATATTCTTTGATTTGGGAATATTCCAAATGAAAGACTATACCCAATTAAATGAAGAATTCTAAGTATATTACCTTGACTAGGCAGCAATATATATACACAAATTTATAATTGAGCTAATCTAAATATTGAGAATCATGTAACACTTTTATATGATAATAATGTCATGATATAGCTCATAACATAATTTAGTGTCCACTAAAAATCGAGATACGCACTTCAAATTGTTCCATATGATAAAATAATTTACCACCGCTGAAGAGAGAGCTGATTGACAATGTACATAACTGAAACATAATAGCGTACATGTTCATTAGGAGATTGGCCCAATTAGTTTTGATGAAATCTATTAGAGAAGTTTGAATAAGATTCCATAATTGAACCCAAGTGCAAATGGGAGACTGAAAGAATTAGCAGTATGCCCTATAGAGAATTATGTAATTTGTTATGCATATCTAACTTGATAACTAATCTTCTTCAAATTAAAGTGTTTTCTTTCTATTTTATAAATAGTATGTTTTGAGATAGTATTTTATGAGCATGACGGATGTGTAGTGTGGTGCTACACAGCCGATTAACTAGGTTATATGTAGCAACGTAAGTCCAATTGACATGCCCGACCGGTGGCAAGCTTGAAACCAAAAAAAAAGTTCATAAGAGAACTATCATGCAGAAGTCATACATATATAATAAATACTACAACTCTACCCAAGAAAAAAACTACCCAGTGAAAAACTACCATGAAATGATGATGAGCCGACCAAGAAGGGTCATTGCTGGTGCTACCATGTGATTCTGTCGTGCTATTAGCCTGTGGAAGAGTGAGCCTGAAGGGAGAAGAGTGAGAAGGACCTGTCCATGCTTGAAATAAATAAGAGATTCGCCTGTAGTTTCCCACAAAATAACACTTGGATTTATTGAATACATAGGAATTTCTTTCTTTTCAGATGCACCAATAGTAAATGGCCAGAAACGAGTCAAGCTTGCGATCATCAAAGCTGTACTGCCAGTGGTCAAAAATAGAGGAAAGCTCGGATATGTAGCCCAGAAGTTGAATACTAGTAGCAACCCAAATTGGGTAGGAGACATCGCAGTCGAAAAATAGATGATGTATGGTTTCCACTTGGTTAGAACAAAGAACACAATTAGGGTTTGAAACCAAATTCAGACGGTGCAATCTGGCTTGGTATTGATTCGTGCTTGAATGAGGCACCATTGGAAGAAGAGGGTACAAGGTGGCAAATGGCATTTCCATAATCTGGCTAAGGAGAATGAGCGACCGGAGTGATTAAGGAAGTCGTAACATGACACAACTGAGAAGCCTTTGTTTAGAGCTAAGGCCCAAATGAAACGATTAGGAAGGTTTGATAACTGGGTTTGGAGGATCATGTTCGATGCAGCAGAAAGTTCCGGCAAGGTTGGTATATCGAAAAGAGAGGGGGGAAATAGGCTTGATGGGACAAGGCCCATAAGGTTGCTAACCGAGAGGCCCAAACAGGAAGAAGATGAGAAAAGGAAATTCACGAGACAAGGGAAGCTGGCCATACCATATGTCTAACCAGAAAAGATAATTAGCACCATTACAAAGCCTTACATGAAACAGATTTTTGATGCGAGGGTGGGAGTAAAGGACCACGAACTAGAACGGGGAAGCTTTAGAATGAGGAGGGAAGTGCAGAACAAGATGGGAGTTCGAAAAGTAGTGAAGTGAAAGTATCCGATCTTTCCAAATAAAGCTACTAGAGGAGAGGAGATGCTAGATCCATTTAAAAAGAAGGGCCAAGTTGAAAGTAGATAAGTTAACAATGCCTAGACCTCCATGGTCTCAATGCAAACACATAGACTGGCAATTACCTAATCTCTTGATGTTACCTCTATTCCAAAGAAAGGAACTTCTTGTGGAATATATTCTTTTGATAACCCAGATATGGAGTTTGCGAAATGACATCCAATATGTCAGAATAGCTGAGAGGACCGATTTGACTAAGACATGATGGCCAGCTGATGGAAGGGAGTTGGCTTTCCAGGACGTTAGTATGGATTCGATTTTAGAGACATGGGGGAGCCAATCAGTTTGGGTAAGTTTGGTGGGTCTAAGGGGAATACCAAGGTAGTTGATAGGAAATTGTTCAATCTTGCAATTAAGGGAAGAGGAGATAAGAGTACCCAAATGAGTAGAGTTGCCTAAGATGATGATGGAGCTTTTACTTGAATTAATGGAAGGACCTGAGATTAACTCAAAAACGTATAATAGTACTTTAAGAAAAGGGATATGATTGGGTTTAGGAGAGGCAAAAAGAATAGTATCATCAGCGAATTGCAAACTGGAAACAACCATGTTCTAGTCGAGGAGACGAATACCCGCAAGGAGTTCATTGGCAATCGCTTGCTTGACCATGCGATTGAAAACGTCAGCAATCTACACAAAAATAAGAGGAAATAGCAGGTCTCCTTGCCTAAAGCAGCGGGTTTATTTAATTAACCCACCCGATTCACCGTTAACCGAAATGGAGGAGAAGCTAGTAAATAGGATGCATTTGATCCATTTACACCGTCTATTAGGAAAGCCATGTTTCATCAAATCCATTAACTGAATCAAAGGGTTTGGTGAAGTCTAATTTTAGAAGGACTTCAGGTATGGAAGTGTGGTGATAAAATGAGATGATTTCTTGAGTAGCTGCAACAAAATCAACAATATTTCGTCTAAGGATGAAAGCAGAATGTTCAGGACTGTAACAACCCAGATTTCGATGGACCGATTTTTTTTCAAAATCCAATCCACCGAAACCCAAGTTGGTTGCTCTGGTATCCTGCAGAAAAAGACAGAGAAAAGGATATGTCAGAGTTCGGAAAACATCTCACAACGGAAGGAGTAAAATATAATATATTTAAAACATAGCTTTACCTTAATCATAATACTGCTAAATCAGTATTCCCAAAGCTATAAGTCTCTGTCTAACCTGCGAATGTTATGAGGAGGGGGTCAGAACATAAGTTCCATGTGAATGAATTTAAACTACACTTCTTGAATAATCTTACATATACCATTCAATTACACTTTCTCATTTATTAGGTTATACGTGTTATTAGCACTCAAAGCTTACACACATGTCGCACCCATCTACCCCCTACTAGATTAACCTAATATAGTGTATATGTAGCTACCCCCAAACTGAGATATACCCCGTGATACCCCACTCGCACGGCGTCCTTCGTATCACCACAGTAATATGTGCAGTCCCTCATTCTATGCCATAGTAACGTACGACGCTACATCCGCATAGAACCACTATCGCTGTGCTACGTAAGCATATTGACTGCTATCCTCAAACTATTCGATCGAGTTTGGTTCCATCACCGAATAAGGCCTTCTAGTCTACGATACACCACCCAGAGCAGACATGGTGTACCTAGACTTTCCCACGTACGTATCATCAATCATACTCGATGTTTCTACTGCTCATAACCTCTACTTGTGCACCCAAGTTCCGTGGCAGGGCTACACCAGAAAACACGAAACTCGATCGGGAGCTTTTCTATATCTGTACGGGCCCTCCTCTAAGAGTGTCCAATGTACAGATATCCCTCGGGTCTGGTTTTTCTGTGGTGGCCATGGCCCCACCTTAGCCCCTCCCTCAACTAGTAAAGACCACACGAGCTAAGCGACCACCCCTAACAAGCAAACAATCTAAACATCCATGTGGGGTCTCCCCCACACCCGTTGTAATGGCGCGTTTTGTTAGCTGTCGAATAATTAATGTATTTAATTATTAAATATCGATTGGGCGATATCGATGACTTGAATTAAATAATATTGAATATTTAATTAAAATAAATAATATAATAATATATTATAATGTCGAAATAATCGGAAATCACCGAATTCACAATACTGTGTGAATTGGATCAGCTAAAATATTTAATTCAGTTTAGAATTGAATTTGAATAACGAATCGATTTAATAATCGACGTTAAAACGTATTAATTATAATATAATTAAAATAGAGCGCGAAACGACGTGGTCGTTCGCTATTTGGCGATTTAGACTTCAACTGAGTATACAGGGTCCATTTTTAATCGGATTTCTGTGAAACAAGAAACGTGTGGAGCTGGTGGAGTATATCTTTTTAGTGGAAGAGAGAGATCGGGATTTCGTCGTGTGGATTTTGAGTTACGTCCAAATCAAAATATCAGAAATGCAGCGCCCTGACCACAACGATTTAATTATATTTTAAATAGGGTTTTAAATAGGAATCGAGCGTCGATATAACTCTGACAAGGTAATATCGAGTTGTAAATATATACAGGAATAGTCTAGAGCTGTACGGCATTACACTGTGAATACAGACGATAATAATTAATTTTAAGTAATTAATTTAATAATATTTAAATATATTTATATATTTAAATAGGCTATTTAGAGCTTTGAAAAATAGCCACTTTTGCATACGAAGTCGGAATTCGACGAAACCAGTTTTGTTGGATCCGCATTGTCAAATATTTGTTAGATTCCAAGTTTCGTGATTTTTAGAGTCACTGTGTGGTCGTACGGATTTTTAGAGTGAGAAACAGTCAGTATTTTGACGGTTAAAAATACGCTGTGCGAGCATACGGAGTCGGAATTTGACGAAACCAGTTTCGTTGGGACCGTAACGTCGAACTCAAGCTACATGTCCAGTTTGGTGATTTTTGGGTATCGTGTGTGATCACACGGATTTTTAGAAGACGAAGACGGATATAAAAGGATAATAAATATCTATAAAAAAATCTATAAATATCTAAAAAGGTTGCTAACTCATCCCAAGGCATAAAAGAGGCCACGCTCACCTCATTCACAACCACATACCCAAATGATAAAACACGAGAATCATTCTCGTTCAACCACAAACCAAAACGCAGAAAGTAAATAAGAAAGAAAAATCAAATAGAAATCAATTAAATTTCTATAAATTGAGGAAGCTGCATCATTGATTTTGTCTTGGTCCAAGCTTCATTCTCATATACATGTTGTTCAGCTCGATGGAGTTTTGGGGTATGCTATACTTTCACTGTGAACCTAGGGTTGCGGCTATCGTCTGATGGAGAGGGTTATAGGGGACCAACCCTGAAGGTGGTGGAAGGGGATGGTCCGGCGAAGGTCTGGGTGGAGGTGCGGTGAGCCAGTATGGTCGGAGGCGACGGTTTTTGGGTGGAGTAGGTTTTCGATCAAACTAAAATCCTGGCGAACTGGAGACGAACGGGCGGTCGATGCTGATGCTGGGGACAGAACTCGATAGGGGCTACCTTCAGGCGGAATCCGGTGGTGGAGGGATCGGCTGTGTGGCAGCGACGGTGAACAAAAGGGCCACCATGTTTTAGTTCGTACCCGATTTGGAAACGAGAAGCTTTTTGACTGGAAGGAGGAAATTATCAGGGGGAAGCGGGTTGGGCTGGTACAAGGGGTAGTGGGCCTTGTTAAAGAGAGTAAGTCCAATAATAATAAGTTCATGTTTTATTTAATTTCAATTCATATACTAACTTTAATGTACTGTAACTCGACCGTACGTAATCAGAATTCAGAACCGTAAGTCGCGTTGGGACCGTATGGACGGACACTACACGATGACACTGACTGGAAGTCCATCCGAGCTCGTTACAATTTATTGCAAAATAAATTGTCCAGCTGGATAAAGCGATGGTTATCGTCATTGACGATGATCGTCCAAATGTGAGTAAATCTCACAAACTCTAAACAGTTTTATTTTCACGTTGTATTCTTAGAACTGTTAAAATATTGTCTGTTTGACTGTGTGTTGATTGTTTGCTTGAACTGCTAGTCAGTAGTAGAGATTTTATATATATATTTACGTATGTATATATATATATATATAAACCGTCAAATAGTTATATGTTGATTCTGTTATTAGAATATTATACTGGCGTTGTTTAACATCTGTGGATGCAGGGAAACAGGTTGGAGGAATCCAACTGGATTCCTCAACAGTTATTTTACTGTGATTTTTATATTGTGATATATAATGTGATGTATATAATCTGTGTGATTACGTGTGGTGGGACGATATTTATCGTTGTTATATGGTGTGTTAAATACCATGAGAAATACCAGAATGTAGGAGAGGGGTTTTCAAAGTATATTTTGAAAATAGTTTATTTTTATAAAATCAAGGGATTATATATATATATATATAAGAAAAAGGATTTTTGAATATTAAGGAATATAGTTGGTAAAACAAATATAAAAGAGTTTTATTTGTAAATCAATATAAGGGAATATATATGTTAATCGAATATAAGAGGATATATTTGTTAGTCAAAATATAAAGGAATTATATTCGTTAGAACAAATATAAGGGATATTTATTTAGAGATTAAATAAATAGAATATTATAAAGGGTATTTATTTAGAGATTAAATAAATAGAATTAAAACTAGAGGAGATATTTATTTGTTAAATAAATAGGAGTTAACCAAGTGAATTGGTCGAGTTAACCAAGTGAATTGGTCGAGTTAACCAAGTGAATTGGTTGAGTTAATCGAAGTGAATTAGTTAAGTTAACTAAGTGGTTAATCAAAGTGAATTAGTTGAGTTAAACTAAGTGAATCGGTTAGAGTTAATCAACGTGAATTAGCTAAGTTAAACTAAGAGGATTAGTTCAGTTAATCGAGACGAGTTAACCAGTTAGGTTAAACCAGTTAGAGTTAACCAGTTAGAGTTGACCAGTTAGAGTTGATCAGTTAGAGTTATCCAAGTGGAGTTAATCAAGTAGATTTGCCGAATATCACTTATTCGAAGTAGAGTTATCGAATATAATATATTCGAGGGAAGAGTAATCGAATATAGTTTATTCGAGTGGAGAAATCAAATGTTATTCATTTGAGAAGAGTAATCGAATATAGTTTATTCGAGTGGAGAAATCAAATGTTATTCATTTGAGAAGAGTTATCGAATATAGTTTATTCGAGTGGAGAAATCAAATGTTATTCATTTGAGAAGAGTTATCGAATATAGTTTATTCGAGTGGAGAAATCAAATGTGATTCATTTGGGAAGAGTTATCGAATATTATTTATTCGAAGAGTAGTTATCGAATATGGGTTATTCGAAGTTAGTTAATCCAAAGGAGCTATTCGAAGATAGTTAATCCAAAGGAGTTATTCGAAGTTAGTTAATCCGAAGGAGTTAATCGAAGTTAGTTAATCCAAAGGAGTTAATCGAAGAGTTAATCCAAAGGAGTTATTCGAAGTTAGTTAATCCAAAGGAGCTATTCGAAGATAGTTAATCCAAAGGAGTTATTCGAAGTTAGTTAATCCGAAGGAGTTAATCGAAGTTAGTTAATCCAAAGGAGTTAATCGAAGAGTTAATCCAAAGGAGTTATTCGAAGTTAGTTAATCCAAAGGAGCTATTCGAAGATAGTTAATCCAAAGGAGTTATTCGAAGTTAGTTAATCCGAAGGAGTTAATCGAAGTTAGTTAATCCAAAGGAGTTAATCGAAGAGTTAATCCAAAGGAGTTATTCGAAGTTAGTTAATCCAAAGGAGTTATTCGAAGTTAGTTAATCCGAAGGAGTTAATCGAAGAGTTAATCCGAAGGAGTTAGTCGAAGAGTTAATCCAAAGGAGTTATTCGAAGTTAGTTAATCCAAAGGAGTTATTCGAAGTTAGTTAATCCGAAGGAGTTAATCGAAGAGTTAATCCGAAGGAGTTAGTCGAAGAGTTAATCCAAAGGAGTTAGACGAAGAGTTAATCGAATATAGTTATTCGAAAGAAAGTGTTAATCGAATATAGTTTATTCGAGTAAAGTTAAAAGAGTTAATCGAATATAATTTATTCGAGTAGAGTTAGAGAAGTTAATCGAATATAGTTATTCGAATAGTGTTGGAGGAGATATCGAATATAGTTCATTCGATAGGAGTTAATCGAAATAGAGTTTATCGAATATCAGTTATTAAAAAGGGAGAGTTAATCGAATAGAGATTTCTCGAAAGAGAGTTATACGTCGAATTCGATTATAGCGAATTCGGGAAAGTACTATTTACTTTCCAGGGTTTAAATCAAGATTCAGTTATTGATTTAGAAATTAGGTGTCTGTTAAATTATTCGAGTTAGGAGATAAAGTTATAATTTAGGTTAGATATCGCAGAAGTAGGAATTATAACGTTATAGTTATAATCAAACGTTGTCATATAAGAAGGTGATTCGTAACCTGAATCCGAGAATTTGCGTAAACAGATGATTGGAAAAAGTGAGTGACGAGCTTCACCTATTTCACAGTAAAGGACGTTGTTCAATTGAGGTCTGAGAGGTAATTATACCCCAACTTGATTGACTTCAGAATTGACAAAGGAATAGTTGTGGTTCGATAGAAAAGGTTGATTTGAAATATAGTTAAGTAATAAGCGATTAATGGATTAAGCGTAACGATATTTTATACAACGTTCATTGGAAATCCGTAAATGAGTTTTGGAAACGTTTTCCAAATATAGTCAGATATGTTTTCTAAACATAGAAAATGAGATGTTTTCATGATAAGAATTTAAGAAATAGAGTTAAGCAAATTCAGAAACTAACTGGAGAGGGTAAGTTGAACGGTTTTCTAAGTGACGATCTGATGTTGGTTTCGACCTTCCGGATTGATGCTTAGAGAATTGTTCTCATACTAGTTACAGTTAGGGACTGATAGTTGCGAAATAATAGTGATGTGAAAATAAGCTATGGAAATGTTTTCCAATGATTAATAACATATATTTTCTAAATATATGAAATAAGGAAATATGAACATATGATGATTGATCGATCGAATTTCCATTTGGAAATAAGATCGGTGTTTGTACACCGACATGTTTTCATTTGATAGTTGAATCACAGACTATCAAAGTTTTTACCATTTTAACGTTGTTAATATGGAGAGACCGGTTGAATTATTATCCAAAGAACCACTCTGTATTGGCATAAGCGTTGCGAGCAATATCTGCCAAAGATAAATTGAAGACGGAGTAAAGTGCAAGGGCTGTTGTATAAGTCTTAGATAACAGTGACTAAGATGGATATACTGAATAGTGCCTTCGGTTTGTCCAGTCCCAGGACAACATATATGGAAGAAGGTCTGACAGAGTATATCCAATGGATCGCGTAAGTTGATCTGTTCAAACGTATTCACGTTTGGTGGCGGAGGAATTCGTTTCTCTTAGCTGTATACCCGTGTTATTTTTGGGTAAGTCAATTGGTGATTTGGCGGGTATGACGATGTGGCATTCAAAGTGAATGGTGATCAGATGTTCTGAAGATAGACGTAGCTTCTAGCCTCACACCGGGAAGTAACAAAAGTTGGGCTAGGCAGCATGGCTAGTTGGGTCATCCCCAAGCAGGGTGTATTGTCACCGATCTAGGGAATATTCATATTTATACTTCTTTTTGATTCTGTATCTTCGGATGACGGTTTGATGGCCTATAACCGTGGTGGCAATATATTTGCGACACTCAAGCTAAATGAGTGGGCGGTCATGTGTGGCCGGGTTGCAAGACGTTCTTGTTGAACCTGAGTGTATCACCTTTAGAGTACACTATTCAGAAGGTGCTCCCATACCTTGTCTGTTGGAATCCATTCTCCGATAAGCGCCCTGCGGTTTATGATTTTATACTATGTATGTAGAACGTGAGATGCAAGCGTTTCTGCTAGATTGATACCTATTTGTACTTAGACATTATTATAATATCACAATGATATTGCTTGTCAAAGTTGTTCAGATACTCATAAGGGAAAAACCCGTTCCGTATTCATGGCGTGGTCTTATGAGATATCATATACCTGTTCAATTATTTTTAATTGTTTTACTCATACCAGTCCCATGACTGACCCGGAGTTTACTTTGTTGTTTTCCCTAAACTCTTGGGTGCCTAAATTTGTACGGGCAGTCAAGTAGTCGGGATTTACAGATATACTTGGAGAGCTTGGAGCAGGAGGCTGCAAGATTTTATAGCTATAGTTATTTCCGCTGTGTTGTAAGTGTTGTACTCTGATAAGTGCTATTGTATATATATAACTGTTTACTTCAAAGTTATGTTATATATTATATGTTATTCGTTCCGCTGTGAGATTCGTGTTACTCTGATGATTCTGATGTTCTTCTTCTTCTTCTATTCTATTAGTTCTATCTTTTCTTTCTCACCTTCTAAATTCTTTCACTAACGTCTCGGAATTTCCGACTCTCGAGGAGTCGGAAATTTCCAGCCGTTACAGTTGGTATCAGAGCTTAAGTTAAGTGATTACCTTGGCTCTGTGGCATAACTCGATAGAGATGGGATTAGTAATATCCTAGATTGAGTTTGAGTGTATATATATGAGCGCGTAATTGTTATTCAATATAAAATGGTTTTATATTGTGGAGACTCATTGGTTGAGTGGCTTATGAATTCTGGTCGATCAGTTGATCCACTGTATCGATAAGGGTTACTAAACACCCGAATACGATGAACCGTCATGGTATGTTTTGAAAGAGGGTAAATGAAATAATTTTTCCCAAAATATATTTGTTTATAGAAGAAATATATATCTTGAAATTATTATAGTATATTGATTGTGTTGGTGGTTATTATAATCGAATAAGATTATAAAAGGGTGAAATGGTTATAAATGACCAATCAGAATTCATATGAATGTAATATATGAAATAGTTTGAATTAAATATGAATTTAAATCAGAATTTGGAATTTAAAATAAGGAAATTTTAAGTTCCTGGGAGATTTTGAAAATGTTTTTCAAATTGAAAATGATATAGTATTGAACTCACTTCGATAGCTGGAAAATAGATTCTGATGATGAATCTAGACATCATCAGTGTTCATTTTCGAGTTCTAAGTGACGGATTACTACCAAAGGTTTTGTTTTTGAATTGTTTTGAGAAAAACAAGTTGTTTAGAAATTCAAAGGTTTTGAATTGGCATTATGATTTCAAATTGATTTGAAAGAAACCCAGGAACTTAAGTTCTGGAATTAAAATTTAACTAATGAAGTTAAATAAAATAAATTGAGATGGTAAAAATAAATTGAAATTTAACTTGAACCGAGTTAAATAAAATTGAATTGGGATTAGAGATAATCTAGAATGGAACCAAATTGATAAGTGTAATTTGGAATTTGATATTAGAGTTCGAATGAAATTCGATTTGGATTTGAGGATATGAACTGATTGGAGATCAATTGGAATGGATAACATTGGTATATGTTGAAGTGGTAGCTGATGAAAGGGATAGAGTTAAATGCCTGACAAAAAGGTACAAGTTTATATTATATATGAGTTTGGATTTTATGAGCCGAATTGGCAAGCCGCTTGGCTGTTTGATTTTCTTTTGGGTTGGAGATGGCCTAGAGAGGCGAGTGTGGTTTTACCGATAGGGCTGTACAAAGGAGGTTCTGGCGAAATTTTCCGAAAATTTAAAGTGTTAGAAAATTTTCAGAATTTTTGAAAATTTTAATTAGTCGGAAGAATAAATATTTCAGTCGATATTAAGTGGTTCGGTTGAAATCAGAAATAATGGGTAAACCAATCTTAGGAGTTCCAATATATAGGATCAACCTCTAACTTAGCAATTTCGAGGACGAAATTATTTTAAGGGGGGAAGTCTGTAATGGCGCGTTTTGTTAGCTGTCGAATAATTAATGTATTTAATTATTAAATATCGATTGGGCGATATCGATGACTTGAATTAAATAATATTGAATATTTAATTAAAATAAATAATATAATAATATATTATAATGTCGAAATAATCGGAAATCACCGAATTCACAATACTGTGTGAATTGGATCAGCTAAAATATTTAATTCAGTTTAGAATTGAATTTGAATAACGAATCGATTTAATAATCGACGTTAAAACGTATTAATTATAATATAATTAAAATAGAGCGCGAAACGACGCGGTAGTTCGCTATTTGGCGATTTAGACTTCAACTGAGTATGCAGGGTCCATTTTTAATCGGATTTCTGTGAAACAAGAAACGTGTGGAGCTGGTGGAGTATATCTTTTTAGTGGAAGAGAGAGATCGGGATTTCGTCGTGTGGATTTTGAGTTACGTCCAAATCAAAATATCAGAAATGCAGCGCCCTGACCACAACGATTTAATTATATTTTAAATAGGGTTTTAAATAGGAATCGAGCGTCGATATAACTCTGACAAGGTAATATCGAGTTGTAAATATATACAGGAATAGTCTAGAGCTGTACGGCATTACACTGTGAATACAGACGATAATAATTAATTTTAAGTAATTAATTTAATAATATTTAAATATATTTATAAATTTAAATAGGCTATTTAGAGCTTTGAAAAATAGCCACTTTTGCATACGAAGTCGGAATTCGACGAAACCAGTTTTGTTGGATCCGCAATGTCAAATAGTTGTTAGATTCCAAGTTTCGTGATTTTTAGAGTCACTGTGTGGTCGTACGGATTTTTAGAGTGAGAAACAGTCAGTATTTTGACGGTTAAAAATACGCTGTGCGAGCATACGGAGTCGGAATTTGACGAAACCAGTTTCGTTGGGACCGTAACGTCGAACTCTAGCTACATGTCCAGTTTGGTGATTTTTGGGTATCGTGTGTGATCACACGGATTTTTAGAAGACGAAGACGGATATAAAAGGATAATAAATATCTATAAAAAAATCTATAAATATCTAAAAAGGTTGCTAACTCATCCCAAGGCATAAAAGAGGCCACGCTCACCTCATTCACAACCACATACCCAAATGATAAAACACGAGAATCATTCTCGTTCAACCACAAACCAAAACGCAGAAAGTAAATAAGAAAGAAAAATCAAATAGAAATCAATTAAATTTCTATAAATTGAGGAAGCTGCATCATTGATTTTGTCTTGGTCCAAGCTTCACTCATATACATGTTGTTCAGCTCGATGGAGTTTTGGGGTATGCTATACTTTCACCGTGAACCTAGGGTTGCGGCTATCGTCTGATGGAGAGGGTTATAGGGGACCAACCCTGAAGGTGGTGGAAGGGGATGGTCCGGCGAAGGTCTGGGTGGAGGTGCGGTGAGCCAGTATGGTCGGAGGCGACGGTTTTTGGGTGGAGTAGGTTTTCGATCAAACTAAAATCCTGGCGAACTGGAGACGAATGGGCGGTCGATGCTGATGCTGGGGACAGAACTCGATAGGGGCTACCTTCAGGCGGAATCCGGTGGTGGAGGGATCGGCTGTGTGGCAGCGACGGTGAACAAAAGGGCCACCATGTTTTAGTTCGTACCCGATTTGGAAACGAGAAGCTTTTTGACTGGAAGGAGGAAATTATCAGGGGGAAGCGGGTTGGGCTGGTACAAGGGGTAGTGGGCCTTGTTAAAGAGAGTAAGTCCAATAATAATAAGTTCATGTTTTATTTAATTTCAATTCATATACTAACTTTAATGTACTGTAACTCGACCGTACGTAATCAGAATTCAGAACCGTAAGTCGCGTTGGGACCGTATGGACGGACACTACACGATGACACTGACTGGAAGTCCATCCGAGCTCGTTACAATTTATTGCAAAATAAATTGTCCAGCTGGATAAAGCGATGGTTATCGTCATTGACGATGATCGTCCAAATGTGAGTAAATCTCACAAACTCTAAACAGTTTTATTTTCACGTTGTATTCTTAGAACTGTTAAAATATTGTATGTTTGACTGTGTGTTGATTGTTTGCTTGAACTGCTAGTCAGTAGTAGAGATTTTATATATATATTTACGTATGTATATATATATATATATATATATATATATATATAAACCGTCAAATAGTTATATGTTGATTCTGTTATCAGAATATTATACTGGCGTTGTTTAACATCTGTGGATGCAGGGAAACAGGTTGGAGGAATCCAACTGGATTCCTCAACAGTTATTTTACTGTGATTTTTATATTGTGATATATAATGTGATGTATATAATCTGTGTGATTACGTGTGGTGGGACGATATTTATCGTTGTTATATGGTGTGTTAAATACCATGAGAAATACCAGAATGTAGGAGAGGGGTTTTCAAAGTATATTTTGAAAATAGTTTATTTTTATAAAATCAAGGGATTTTATATATATATATATATATAAGAAAAAGGATTTTTGAATATTAAGGAATATAGTTGGTAAAACAAATATAAAAGAGTTTTATTTGTAAATCAATATAAGGGAATATATATGTTAATCGAATATAAGAGGATATATTTGTTAGTCAAAATATAAAGGAATTATATTCGTTAGAACAAATATAAGGGATATTTATTTAGAGATTAAATAAATAGAATATTATAAAGGGTATTTATTTAGAGATTAAATAAATAGAATTAAAACTAGAGGAGATATTTATTTGTTAAATAAATAGGAGTTAACCAAGTGAATTAGTCGAGTTAACCAAGTGAATTGGTCGAGTTAACCAAGTGAATTGGTTGAGTTAATCGAAGTGAATTAGTTAAGTTAACTAAGTGGTTAATCAAAGTGAATTAGTTGAGTTAAACTAAGTGAATCGGTTAGAGTTAATCAACGTGAATTAGCTAAGTTAAACTAAGTGGATTAGTTCAGTTAATCGAGACGAGTTAACCAGTTAGGTTAAACCAGTTAGAGTTAACCAGTTAGAGTTGACCAGTTAGAGTTGATCAGTTAGAGTTATCCAAGTGGAGTTAATCAAGTAGAGTTGCCGAATATCACTTATTCGAAGTAGAGTTATCGAATATAATATATTCGAGGGAAGAGTAATCGAATATAGTTTATTCGAGTGGAGAAATCAAATGTTATTCATTTGAGAAGAGTAATCGAATATAGTTTATTCGAGTGGAGAAATCAAATGTTATTCATTTGAGAAGAGTTATCGAATATAGTTTATTCGAGTGGAGAAATCAAATGTTATTCATTTGAGAAGAGTTATCGAATATAGTTTATTCGAGTGGAGAAATCAAATGTGATTCATTTGGGAAGAGTTATCGAATATTATTTATTCGAAGAGTAGTTATCGAATATGGGTTATTCGAAGTTAGTTAATCCAAAGGAGCTATTCGAAGATAGTTAATCCAAAGGAGTTATTCGAAGTTAGTTAATCCGAAGGAGTTAATCGAAGTTAGTTAATCCAAAGGAGTTAATCGAAGAGTTAATCCAAAGGAGTTATTCGAAGTTAGTTAATCCAAAGGAGCTATTCGAAGATAGTTAATCCAAAGGAGTTATTCGAAGTTAGTTAATCCGAAGGAGTTAATCGAAGTTAGTTAATCCAAAGGAGTTAATCGAAGAGTTAATCCAAAGGAGTTATTCGAAGTTAGTTAATCCAAAGGAGTTATTCGAAGTTAGTTAATCCGAAGGAGTTAATCGAAGTTAGTTAATCCAAAGGAGTTAATCGAAGAGTTAATCCAAAGGAGTTATTCGAAGTTAGTTAATCCAAAGGAGTTATTCGAAGTTAGTTAATCCGAAGGAGTTAATCGAAGAGTTAATCCGAAGGAGTTAGTCGAAGAGTTAATCCAAAGGAGTTATTCGAAGTTAGTTAATCGAGGAGTTAATCCGAAGGAGTTAGTCGAAGAGTTAATCCAAAGGAGTTATTCGAAGTTAGTTAATCCAAAGGAGTTATTCGAAGTTAGTTAATCCGAAGGAGTTAATCGAAGAGTTAATCCGAAGGAGTTAGTCGAAGAGTTAATCCAAAGGAGTTAGACGAAGAGTTAATCGAATATAGTTATTCGAAAGAAAGTGTTAATCGAATATAGTTTATTCGAGTAAAGTTAAAAGAGTTAATCGAATATAATTTATTCGAGTAGAGTTAGAGAAGTTAATCGAATATAGTTATTCGAATAGTGTTGGAGGAGATATCTAATATAGTTCATTCGATAGGAGTTAATCGAAATAGAGTTTATCAAATATCAGTTATTAAAAAGGGAGAGTTAATCGAATAGAGATTTCTCGAAAGAGAGTTATACGTTGAATTCGATTATAGCGAATTCGGGAAAGTACTATTTACTTTCCAGGGTTTAAATCAAGATTCAGTTATTGATTTAGAAATTAGGTGTCTGTTAAATTATTCGAGTTAGGAGATAAAGTTATAATTTAGGTTAGATATCGCAGAAGTAGGAATTATAACGTTATAGTTATAATCAAACGTTGTCATATAAGAAGGTGATTCGTAACCTGAATCCGAGAATTTGCGTAAACAGATGATTGGAAAAAGTGAGTGACGAGCTTCACCTATTTCACAGTAAAGGACGTTGTTCAATTGAGGTCTGAGAGGTAATTATACCCCAACTTGATTGACTTCAGAATTGACAAAGGAATAGTTGTGGTTCGATAGAAAAGGTTGATTTGAAATATAGTTAAGTAATAAGCGATTAATGGATTAAGCGTAATGATGTTTTATACAACGTTCATTGGAAATCCGTAAATGAGTTTTGGAAACGTTTTCCAAATATAGTCAGATATGTTTTCTAAACATAGAAAATGAGATGTTTTCATGATAAGAATTTAAGAAATAGAGTTAAGCAAATTCAGAAACTAACCGGAGAGGGTAAGTTGAACGGTTTTCTAAGTGACGATCTGATGTTGGTTTCGACCTTCCGGATTGATGCTTAGAGAATTGTTCTCATACTAGTTACAGTTAGGGACTGATAGTTGCGAAATAATAGTGATGTGAAAATAAGCTATGGAAATGTTTTCCAATGATTAATAACATATATTTTCTAAATATATGAAATAAGGAAATATGAACATATGATGATTGATCGATCGAATTTCCATTTGGAAATAAGATCGGTGTTTGTACACCGACATGTTTTCATTTGATAGTTGAATCACAGACTATCAAAGTTTTTACCATTTTAACGTTGTTAATATGGAGAGACCGGTTGAATTATTATCCAAAGAACCACTCTGTATTGGCATAAGCGTTGCGAGCAATATCTGCCAAAGATAAATTGAAGACGGAGTAAAGTGCAAGGGCTGTTGTATAAGTCTTAGATAACAGTGACTAAGATGGATATACTGAATAGTGCCTTCGGTTTGTCCAGTCCCAGGACAACATATATGGAAGAAGGTCTGACAGAGTATATCCAATGGATCGCGTAAGTTGATCTGTTCAAACGTATTCACGTTTGGTGGCGGAGGAATTCGTTTCTCTTAGCTGTATACCCGTGTTATTTTTGGGTAAGTCAATTGGTGATTTGGCGGGTATGACGATGTGGCATTCAAAGTGAATGGTGATCAGATGTTCTGAAGATAGACGTAGCTTCTAGCCTCACACCGGGAAGTAACAAAAGTTGGGCTAGGCAGCATGGCTAGTTGGGTCATCCCCAAGCAGGGTGTATTGTCACCGATCTAGGGAATATTCATATTTGTACTTCTTTTTGATTCTGTATCTTCGGATGACGGTTTGATGGCCTATAACCGTGGTGGCAATATATTTGCGACACTCAAGCTAAATGAGTGGGCGGTCATGTGTGGCCGGGTTGCAAGACGTTCTTGTTGAACCTGAGTGTATCACCTCTAGAGTACACTATTCAGAAGGTGCTCCCATACCTTGTCTGTTGGAATCCATTCTCCGATAAGCGCCCTGCGGTTTATGATTTTATACTATGTATGTAGAACGTGAGATGCAAGCGTTTCTGCTAGATTGATACCTATTTGTACTTAGACATTATTATAATATCACAATGATATTGCTTGTCAAAGTTGTTCAGATACTCATAAGGGAAAAACCCGTTCCGTATTCATGGCGTGGTCTTATGAGATATCATATACCTGTTCAATTGTTTTAAATTGTTTTACTCATACCAGTCCCATGACTGACCCGGAGTTTACTTTGTTGTTTTCCCTAAACTCTTGGGTGCCTAAATTTGTACGGGCAGTCAAGTAGTCGGGATTTACAGATATACTTGGAGAGCTTGGAGCAGGAGGCTGCAAGATTTTATAGCTATAGTTATTTCCGCTGTGTTGTAAGTGTTGTACTCTGATAAGTGCTATTGTATATATATAACTGTTTACTTCAAAGTTATGTTATATATTATATGTTATTCGTTCCGCTGTGAGATTTGTGTTACTCTGATGATTCTGATGTTCTTCTTCTTCTTCTATTCTATTAGTTCTATCTTTTCTTTCTCACCTTCTAAATTCTTTCACTAACGTCTCGGAATTTCCGACTCTCGAGGAGTCGGAAATTTCCAGCCGTTACAGTTGGTATCAGAGCTTAAGTTAAGTGATTACCTTGGCTCTGTGGCATAACTCGATAGAGATGGGATTAGTAATATCCTAGATTGAGTTTGAGTGTATATATATGAGCGCGTAATTGTTATTCAATATAAAATGGTTTTATATTGTGGAGACTCATTGGTTGAGTGGCTTATGAATTCTGGTCGATCAGTTGATCCACTGTATCGATAAGGGTTACTAAACACCCGAATACGATGAACCGTCATGGTATGTTTTGAAAGAGGGTAAATGAAATAATTTTTCCCAAAATATATTTGTTTATAGAAGAAATATATATCTTGAAATTATTATAGTATATTGATTGTGTTGGTGGTTATTATAATCGAATAAGATTATAAAAGGGTGAAATGGTTATAAATGACCAATCAGAATTCATATGAATGTAATATATGAAATAGTTTGAATTAAATATGAATTTAAATCAGAATTTGGAATTTAAAATAAGGAAATTTTAAGTTCCTGGGAGATTTTGAAAATGTTTTTCAAATTGAAAATGATATAGTATTGAACTCACTTCGATAGCTGGAAAATAGATTCTGATGATGAATCTAGACATCATCAGTGTTCATTTTCGAGTTCTAAGTGACGGATTACTACCAAAGGTTTTGTTTTTGAATTGTTTTGAGAAAAACAAGTTGTTTAGAAATTCAAAGGTTTTGAATTGGCATTATGATTTCAAATTGATTTGAAAGAAACCCAGGAACTTAAGTTCTGGAATTAAAATTTAACTAATGAAGTTAAATAAAATAAATTGAGATGGTAAAAATAAATTGAAATTTAACTTGAACCGAGTTAAATAAAATTGAATTGGGATTAGAGATAATCTAGAATGGAACCAAATTGATAAGTGTAATTTGGAATTTGATATTAGAGTTCGAATGAAATTCGATTTGGATTTGAGGATATGAACTGATTGGAGATCAATTGGAATGGATAACATTGGTATATGTTGAAGTGGTAGCAGATGAAAGGGATAGAGTTAAATCCCATAAGTTATAATTTCCACCTATTATCCTTTCTTGCCTTATTCAAGTTTATTCATAATAGGCTATTTATCATTCCCCATTTCCTGTCATTAATTTTAGATTTGACTTATTTCATAGTATAAGTCGTCCCACCCTTCAAGTCTTGTATTACATCTTAAGTCATAACCTTCCCTTGTCCCTATGACAAGTTTGCCTATTATTTAATTTTACATCACCGCAACTCAAGTTTATAATAGGTAATTATCATTCCCCCATTACTGTGTAATTAATTTTAGATTTGACTTAACCCTTCCTTTTACTTAACCCGTTACTTAAACTTTTCCCTATTCAATTAATTTATGATACCTTTACGGGTCCCATTTGGTTAAGCATATCTAAATTCTGTTTCACATGTCACACGTGTCCCACTTAACCCCCTTTTTATTATAGTTTCCAAGTCTTACACATGTTTTACTACAGTTAAGTCTATCTTGGTTATGTCTTACATCACATGTCTCACAACAGTTAAGTCCACATTAGTTATGCTTTACATGTCATTTATATCACCCACTTAACCCTCTAACCATACCCATGTCACCCACATGTCTTATTATGGTTAGTATTTCTCAATTTATTTATAATGCCGTAACGATTATGACCTCTCACATTAGACGTCCGTTCGTGGCTGCTGGATTTGCCGGGCGGTTCCGGGCAGTCTTACACCACAAACGCGCCTAACCTCGTGTCATAAACCGTTACGCCTCTAGTTCTTGTCGTTGACCTTTTACATTAGACGTCCGCTTGTGGTTGCTGGATTTGCTGGGCGGTTCCGGGCAGTCTTACACCACAAACACGTTTAACCTCGTGTCATATGCGTTCATTAACAATCGCCTTTCACCCAAACCCCAAATTCATGTTATATGTTCCAAATTCAACTTAATTACATTTCATTTTTACGCCTATTTCCAATTTTCCATTCACTACACCAATTACATAATAGTTAGCCAATTTTCATATTACCCAAATTATCCAATTATAGCCAAATTCACTAATTCCATGTTATTCATACCCAAACATGCCAATTTCCAATATCCAATTATACCCAATTTCATATTGTAACGACCCAGAAAAAGGCGATCTTGGTTATTCGATATACAACACATATCGAACATCCAAGGATCGAAAATAACCGGAAAGTTAATGAAAGAAATCAGAGGGTGAGGAAAGATAAGATAGAAACTTAGAACAGAAGAAGAAGAAGAAGAAGAAGAAGAACACAACATCAGAGTAACACGAACCTCACAGCGGAACGAATAACATATAATAGATAACATATCCTTGAAATAAAATCAGTATATGTACAATAACATTATCATAGTACAATACTTACAACACAACGGAAATAACTATAGCTATACAATCCTGAAGCCTCCTGCTCCAAGCTCTTCAAGTATCTGTAAAATCCTGACTACTTAACTGCTCGTACAAAATTGGGCACCCAAGAGTTTAGGGAAAACAAAACAAAATAAACTCTGGGTTAGTCATGGGACTGGTGTGAGTAAAACAGTTTAAAACAGTTCGAACAAGTAAACGATATCTCATAAGACCACGATGTATAACAGAACGGGTTTTTCCCATATGAGAATCCAAAATATCTTTATATCAAAAACCTTTTGATATTATAATAATGTCTATCAATCACAATATAATAATCATCTAGCAGAAACGCTTCCATCTCACGTTCTACATATATAGTATACAATCAAAACCGCAAGCACGTATGGGGTAATGGATTTCCAACTATGACAAGGTATGGAACCACCTTTCGCTAGTGTACCTCTAGAAAGGAATACACTGGGTTCAACAAGAACATCTTGCAACCCGGCCACACATGACCGACCACTCATATCGCTTGAGTGTATCGAATGTATATCACCAACGGTTGGGATCAGGAACCGTTTCCCGAATGGGACAACATCGACAAAAGATTTTTAGAAGTAAATGAAACTCTAGATCAGGTGATTATACACCCTAATAGGTGCGACCTACATAGCCATGCTGCCTGCCCGACTTTTGTCATTTCCGGATGTGAGGCTAGAAGCTACGCTTATCTTTTACATGCCACATCTTCATTCACTTAGAATGTCACATCGTCATACCCGCCAAATCACAAATTGATTTATCCAAAAATAACACGGGTATACAGCTAAGAGAAACTTATTCCTCCGCCACCAAACGTGAATACGTTTGAAGAGATCAACTTACGTGATCTATTAGATATACTCTGTCAGACCTTCTTCCATACAAGTTGTCCTGGGCCTGGACAAACCGAAGGCACTATTCAGTACATCCATCTTAGGCAATTGTTATCTAAGATTTATACAATAGCCCTTGCACTTTACTCCGTCTTCAATATATTCAGCATACTTGATTCGCAATGCTTATGCAAATACATAGTGGTTCTTCAGATAATAATCCAACCGGTCTCTCCATATTAACAACGTTAAAATGGTCAAAACTTTGATAGTCGGTGATTTAACTATCAAATGAAAACATGTCTGTGTACACACAACGATCTTATTTCCAAATATAATTATCGATCAAATCATCAATCATATATATATATATATATTCATATTTCCTTATTTTCTACATTTAGAAAATATACGTTATTAACCTTGGAAACATTTCCATAGCTTATTCACGCATCACTACCATTCCACAACTATTAGTCCCTAACCGTAAACTAGTAGGAGAACAATTCTCTAAGTATAAACCCCGAAGGTCGAAACCAACATCAGATCGGTAATCAGAAAACTATTCAACTTAACTAATCCCTAGTTAGTTTCTAATCTTGTTTAACTCTATTTCGATTAACTCTAATTGAATAACTCTATTTGCTTAACTCTTATTTGATTAACTAATATTCGATTTACTCCAGTTACTTAACTCTTATTCGAATAACTAATATTCGATTTAACTCCATTCTCTTAACTCTAGATCGCATCGATCACAATGGTTACGCCGGATTCCCTCAGGAAACATCCGACCGCCGTAGGCTATCTGCAGCCCTGCGAATTTCGCTAGCAGTCATGCAAAATGGCAACTTATCCTGAATAACTATGTTTGATTAACTCTATTCGACTAACCATATTCAATTAACTCGACTTCGAATAACTAAATTCGATTAACTCTTTTATATCTCGTCAACTTCTTTTTTTTATAAATCCTGTTTATTTTCCCAATAAATATTCCTTTTATAATTCTATTTACTTTCTAAATAAATATCCCTTTATTCTATTTATTTCCTAAATAAATGTTCCTTTATTAATTTTATTTATTTCCTAAATAAATTTTCCTTTTATAAAATCCTTCGATTTTATAAATATTTTATTTTCAATATACTTTGAAAATTCCCTTTTTACATTCACGTATTTCTTATGGTATTTAAAATATCAAATAATAATGATCAATATCATTCTAACACACATAATCAATAACAGATTATATATCACATCATATATCACAATATATGAAAATAGTGAAATAAATGTTGAGGAATCCAGTCAGATCCCTCCAACCTGTTTCCCTGCATCATAGATGTTAAACAATACGAGTACAAAATATTCTGATAAACAGAATCAATTTTTGATTAACGATTTATATATACATCGTTATCTATAATGTAACGAACCGGGATTTTCGACTCCGAAAATCAACATCAAACTACCATGTTGACCATTCAGACATCGAACATTCCAGATCATTAATAGAAAGAAGTTAGAGGGTGAGATAAGAAAGAAAGAAATATTAGAATAGAAGAAGAAGAAGAAACACCACACAGAGTCTCACATCGCAGCGGAACAAAATATAATACAGAAATAATCTTTATTGAAAGCTTTAGAATACTTACAGTATCAGAGTACATCACACAATGGGACAGTTATAATGATCTGTTCCCATATACAACACACAGCGGAATAGTAGTAATATCATACGTCTGGACTCTTCCAGCTCTTCTCTTCATAGCAGTCGATAACCTGAACCTGTACAACCCGGTCTAACCCGAGCATTTACAAAACACCGGGTCAGTCTGGTGAACCAGAGTGAGATAAACTCGCACAGTAATAAGGGTAAATCATCCAAATTGATTTTTAAGTTCACAAATCTTTTCGAAAGAAAAGGATAGTCGTAAGACCAAATCCACACATAAACACGGACGGTTTTTACCTTACGATAACCCAAACCACTTTTGAAATCAATATCTTTTCTGATATTATAATAATGTCTAAATACAAGTAAATAGAATCTAGTAGAACGCTTGCATCTCACGCTCTACATATATAGTATACAATCAAAACCCGCAGGCGCTTATTGGAGATTGGATTCCAACTTGACAAGGTATGGGTCCACCTTCCGATAGTGTATCTCTAGAGACGAATACACTGGGTTCAACAAGAACTTCTTGCAACCCGGCCCTCACATGACCGACCACACATTTCGCTTGAGAGTATCGAATGTATATCACCGACGGTTGGGATCAGCAACCGTCTGCCCGAAAAGGGACAGCATCGAACATAGATTAAAGAAACAAATATGATTTCCTCTAGATAGGTGATTATACACCCTAATGGGAGCGACCCACATAGCCATGCTGCCTGCCCGATTTTTGTCATTTCCCGGTTGATGAGGCTTGAGGCCAGAATTAACTCTTGACATCTGGTCGCCATTCACTTTGAATGCCACATCGTCAAATCTGTCAGATATCACTAATTGATATCCACAAAAATACTCTAGCTGGAAGCTAAGAGAACGGCGATTCCCCGCCAACAACTATCGTACGTTTGAAGAAATCAACGTACGTGATCCTTTGGAAATACTCTGTCAGACATTCGTCCATACACGTCATCCAGGAACAGGATGAACCGAAGGCACTCTCCTACCGCATCCAATATAGGAATCACCCCATGGATCAGTAGCGAGTAGTCCTTACAACCCGTCGATTCCAACCACGACAGAATCACAGCTTATCTCTGCTTGCCAGGCAGAGAACATTAGTGGTCCTTCCGTTTATGAAGATCCACGGTCTTCAATGCTCCATCTCGATCATCTTCTGAGATCTTCACGCATTTGTTGGTCAGAATGGTTTTCGAATATAAATTCGATCCCGGTCTTTCCATACCAACAATCGTATTGGCCAGATTTGATAGTCGGTGTTTTAACTATCAAAATATTCAGTGTTTCAAACATGACACTCCAATGAGTTCACTGGTTCAGTATTCAGCATCACCTGGCCTTTGACAAACTAATTTCCTTTTTGTTAAATTGAAACTTCCAATTCTTTTAATATTCAAAAATACGATATTTGAATAACTCTAATTGATTAATTAACATTCGTCTTAACTCCATTCGCTTGACTCTAGATCACAGCGATCACAATGGTTACGCCTGAATCCCTCAGGAAACATCCGACCGCCGTAGGCTATCTGCAGCCCTGCGAATTTCGCTAGCAGTCGTACGCAATGGCAATTTACCTTGAATACTATGTTTGACTAACTCTAGCTCGAATAACTATATTCAATTACACACTTAAATCTTCTTCAAATCATATTTTAAATTCGGAAACCCATTAGTTTTAACAAAGAAATTTATAACACATATGTTATAACAATAGCATTATATTTACTATTTAGATTTACAAAACAACAGCGCTATAATCGCTGTTTAGGTTTACCACCCATTTACTATAGCAAAACGCTACAATCGCTATATTAGATTTTCAAAACATATATTATAACAACAGCGCTAAAATCGCTGTTTAGATTTTCCAAAACATATCTACTAACGTCTCTTACGATTATCAACTAATACTATCTTCGGATAATCCCGATGTTGTTCAAGTTGGGGTATTTTAATTACCTCTCAGACCTTGATCAAACAACGGTCTTATCCTCAGATAAATATCAGTTATAATCAATGCCAAAATTCCATTTATAATTCTGGTTTATAATAAACCCTTTTATCGTAATCTCCTTTCACTTAATTCATATAATTGAGTACGTTTATTTCCTCTCACCATTCAATTGGCTTGCATCTCACATTCGGTAACCTTTTAAATGAATTCCCATTTAAAAATATACTCCTAAATTTATCATTTATTAAAATAATAACTTATTTTAAACATTAACTACTTTAGTAGTAAATCCCTTTATTAACTAAATTAAATATTAAATCCCTTTTAAATCCTTATTTAAATTCAAACAATATTCATTTAACTATTTTAGTCAAAACACATTAACTTGATAAACAATTCTAATTCCAAATGGTCGATTTAATTAACTCAAAAACTTGATTACCTCATTAACCGATTTCAACAATCCTCGCTTTAAATTAATTAAAAACATAATTAATTTAAATAAATTCTAATTATTTGTTTTCTTTACAAAACAATGATCAAAGTTTAACCCTTTCAATTCATTTCTTATCTTCATACTTGAAAATCTGATTAACATCAGCATATACTTTTAATCATAAATCAAGGTCTTAAATAAATAAAATATTTATTTAATTCCCTTTATACTTTATTCAAATGATATATTTCAAGATCTGAGTCCAGTTATAAAATAAACTTTATAACTTCACTTTTATTGACTCACCTAACGATGAATCCATATCTATAAACCGATTGATTTTTAAAGGCCATACTCTGCCAAACACTTAACCAATATCACCTATTGGTTCAAACCAAACAGAGGTTGAATATTCCATTAATAATCAACCATCAAATCAATCACACAAACAGATTAGTTCATATATGATAATATGAAAATAAATAATACATTTGAGGAATCCGGTTGGATACCTCCAACCTGTTCTTCTCTGTATTCAAATGGTTATCACAAACCAGATCCTTCAGTTTTGTTTAACTGATAAATTAAATAACGACCATTTAACATCAACCATAAGCAATTCAAACAATTCAACCATTTAAACATGTTTATAAATAAACATGACCAACCAAGGTGAGTTACCTTTATTGGAACCAATCGTTAAAATAACGATTTGGTATTTCACTGAAATTAAACACAGTTTAATTTCATCGGTTAAATCAACAGATAAGCAGATAACTAGCAAAACAGTCAACCATTGGCAAGCAGAGCACACAAAATAAAAACACCCAATTTATATAAAATATAAAAAGGGTAACTGAGTGAGTTTAACTCACATTGAGTTCCGTCCGTTGTCAAATGATTCATTTTACCCGCTTCCCACCGCGTTCAACTCCGTCCGTTTCAAATCATCTCCATAATACTTCGTCCGTCGATACGGCCTCAACGTCCTTTGGTTTGTTCCATTCAGTTACTGTACGACACGGTTATAATTTTAATACGTTATACCTTTCTCCTAAATAACAATATTAATAATATATTATTTTCCGAATCTCACTTTACGTTTGTTAATCCTATTTAGACGCATATAACTGTGATTTTGCAACTTCCAGTATTGCATAAGGATGTACCGTATTATTTACAACATATATTATTACAAACACTTGAGATTTAGCCAAATAACTTTCCATCTGGCACTTTGATGCAATACCAGGCGCGGTTTAAATGGCTAGGCACTTCGAAAATATGAAGTAACTGACCCAATTTTCCTTAACTAAATTATAATATAACGTTAAAAATGGATGGATTAGTTACTTCTATTTTAAACAAGGTTAAACAAAAACTAATAGGAGATGTGCCACGTTACACTTATGTATGTATTATTAAACTAATTAACTTCTTTGGTAGTCACAACTTTAAATAGACAAATGTATTAGGCACATGCGAAAGGCTACTGTATCTCTTCTACCTGATATATGTTCCATCACCAGTCTTTGCGGCTACATACGAAACTCCACTGTACCCACACCTCCGCCCCCTTTCCAATGCCTCAACACTTCACGCCACACTCATCTCCTCTTGCTTCTTTGCCTTGCTTCTTAATACTGCCACCCAGGCTCTCCATCTCCTCCGTACACGTAAACACGTGAAACCGCACTAGCCTCCACTCTGGTCCGCAAGCAACTACTCCTCCTTACACATGATACTTCTCCCTAACCGTCCCTCTACTCGAGAGCGATCCCGACACTAGATGACGCCGGACACCCATCCATTTCCATCTCAGCAAGCGCCTCGGTCCACACTGCATGCGCCTGGAGCGTCTCGCTCCAGCTCTTCCTAGATGAGAAAGAAAGGAAAGAAAAAAAAAACACTGTTTCATTTTGATTATATTTTTATGAAGAGCTTGCGTTTTGTCTTCAGTAGAGAAGTGGATGAGAGAAAAATAGAGCAGCATGTATGTTTATATAGGAAAAAGAACCGTGAGCGGCAAGGCAATATAGGAGATAGGTCTGCTGATAAATTAGAGTAGGGTGTGTCTCGAGGGTCTACTTGGTCCGCACGGTGTTACAGATAGGCAGACAGTAAAAGAAATGTCCAGGCGCCAGCAAAGAAATGAGAGCAGTGAATGTTGTATATTGGTAAAGATAATATATTGTTGTACCCATATTTCATATGACGGACGTAGGCAGTGGGAAAGGATGAGATAATTAGGGTATACGTGTATATATATAGTATGGGGGAAATTGGTTTTAATATTAAATATATTTTTAAAGACACTTTGCCATGAAGTAACATGTAAATTAATAATAATCGATTTCTGTTTACTGATAAAAAAGTTGTTCTTGATGTAAAACGATATTCCGAATCCAATGGGACAAGTTTCGTCGCAATTCGAGGTCGTTTGGAAAAATTTCCTTTATGAAACCAGAAATGAACACGCGTTCAATTTTTCTACGGTCACCAGATAAATCAAATTAACTTGAAACTGCGAACATCGACAATAATTTTTCGATACGAACCCAATGGCACTAATTTCGTCGCATTTTGAGACTGTTGCCCCGGTAGGCTGTTTTTACCCTGAACCGCAATACCCTTTTTAATGCCAAATTTCCCGATCTCTAAAAATAACAAACTATATACATATTCTGACTCTAATCAACGATACGAACTCAACGGAACTGGTTTCGTGGCCTAATTCGATCGTCTGCTCAAGTTACACTCAAATACCCCTTTATTTATTTAAATACGCGCTATAGAAAATGAACGAGCGTTTATAGCTACCGTGGTCACATACGATATCGGTTTTCCACGCAATTCACCACCGTACAATAATTTAGCGATATGGTTCTAATGAAACTGATTTCGTCGAAATCTGAGTCCGTTTGCAAAACGGCTAATTTAAGGCCTATAATTTTAATAACGATTTTCCATAGCGACTATTTCAAAATTTGATTTGGCCATAACTATCAAACTATAACACGAAATCTGGATTTTTCTCTTTCATATGAAAACTATCGTCAATACGGTTCCAACGTGTCTTGTTTCACAGAAATCCGACTTATATCGAACCCTGTATTCTCAGTTGAAGTTCAAAACTCGAATTTACGAACTGCACGCCATTTTCAAGCTCGATTTTATATTATATATATAATTTATAACGTTCAACTTCGTTTTAAATAACGAATTAAATATTAAATTCCATTATATTCCCAATATGATATTTAAAATAAATAAATTAAATTAAATATTTGACGGCCAAAAATGCGGGTCGTTACATTCTTCCCCCCTTAAAATAATTTCGTCCTCGAAATTGCTAAAGTAAGAAAGAACGTTATGAACTCATTAATTTCAAATCTAATTTTATATTAAATTAGAAACCAATTCAATACTGTAAATATATATTTTCAAAAATATCGAAAATTTTCTAACACTTTAAATTTTCGAAAAATCTCGCCAGCACCTCCTCTGTACGGCTCAATCGGTACAGCTCCAACTTGCCTTTCTAGGCCTTCTCCAATTCAAAGAAAATGAAACAGCCAAGCGGCCTGCCAAATAGGCTCATAAATCACCAAACCCATATAAAAATAAACGTGTACCTTTTTGTCGGGCATATCACTATATCCTCTCCATTTGCTACCCTGCCAGCATATACAAATGCATCCCCAAAATTCCAACTTTATCCTCAGAACCAAATCCTTCATGCATCCAAGCCGAATCTCATTCTTAACTCAACTTCTATCCATCAATGATTTCAACTCTTAAATTACGAATCCAACACCATTTCAGATTCCCGTCTCCCAACTCAAAATCTGATTCTGCTCGATATAATATATCTCGATTCAATTTCCAGTTAATTGGTTTCAATTCATTTCATATTTGTTTTCACAAATTTCTATTAAATTTTGTCTTTGTTCAAACAATCTTCCAGGGAGTTTTTAAACAGTTCATCGCTTTCAAAAATCAAATATTTCTTTTCAAAATTTAAAACAACTTGTTTTTCTCAAAGCCATTCAAAACAAGATTTTTGGTAGTAATCCGTCACTTAGAACTCGAAAATGAACACTGATGATGTGGCCAGCATCCTCAGAGTTATTTCCCAGCTATCAAGGTGAGTTCAATACTATATCACTTATCAAACCATATTTAAACACTTCCATTTTGAAATTTATTTCAAAATATCATTCACGATGCTTGTAAACCAAATTTAAAATCTCCCAGGATCTTAAAATTCCCATATATTCAATCCAGGTTCATTTGCAGTCACCTTTCCCACTTTTTGGGAATTTTAATTCAAATTCTGATTTTAATTCCAGATTTAATTCATCTGTTTTCATATTATACGAATTCTAATTGGTTATTTATATAACCATTTCAATTATAATCTTATTTGATTATAATAACAAACAACACATCACATATATTATGATATTTCCAACATATATATTTCCTTTATATCAAAATATAATTTGGGTAAAATTATTTCATTTACCCCCTTTCAAAAACATACTGTGTTGAATTATTCTGTTCAAGAGTTTAGAAACACTTATCGACACAGTTTGCATTACTGTATCGACCAGAATTCATAAACTACTCGACAAACCAATCAACACAATATAAGTAATAATTTTTTTTTTTTTATAAAATCTACAAATACGTTCACTCGTATATATACACTCAAACTCAATCTAGGGTATTACTAACCCCATCTTTACTGAGTCATGCCACAGAGCCAAGGTAATTACTTAACCTTCAGCTCTGATACCACTGTAACGAACCGGGGGCAGTGGGCTAACCTCCCACCGTGGCTTACAGAGATACCTCAGAACTGCTTTTACGGCCAGCCTCTCGACTCGACCAACCCACATTGTCGGGAGATGTAGGGGTAAGAGTCTCCCGTTCGCCACCAAACGCGAAGCGAGAAGCCCCTATCATCCGTACCAATTAAGCAACCAGCTCTGATACCACTGTAACGAACCGGGATTTTCGACTCCGAAAATCAACATCAAACTACCATGTTGACCATTCAGACATCGAACATTCCAGATCATTAATAGAAAGAAGTTAGAGGGTGAGATAAGAAAGAAAGAAATATTAGAATAGAAGAAGAAGAAGAAACACCACACAGAGTCTCACATCGCAGCGGAACAAAATATAATACAGAAATAATCTTTATTGAAAGCTTTAGAATACTTACAGTATCAGAGTACATCACACAATGGGACAGTTATAATGATCTGTTCCCATATACAACACACAGCGGAATAGTAGTAATATCATACGTCTGGACTCTTCCAGCTCTTCTCTTCATAGCAGTCGATAACCTGAACCTGTACAACCCGGTCTAACCCGAGCATTTACAAAACACCGGGTCAGTCTGGTGAACCAGAGTGAGATAAACTCGCACAGTAATAAGGGTAAATCATCCAAATTGATTTTTAAGTTCACAAATCTTTTCGAAAGAAAAGGATAGTCGTAAGACCAAATCCACACATAAACACGGACGGTTTTTACCTTACGATAACCCAAACCACTTTTGAAATCAATATCTTTTCTGATATTATAATAATGTCTAAATACAAGTAAATAGAATCTAGTAGAACGCTTGCATCTCACACTCTACATATATAGTATACAATCAAAACCCGCAGGCGCTTATTGGAGATTGGATTCCAACTTGACAAGGTATGGGTCCACCTTCCGATAGTGTATCTCTAGAGACGAATACACTGGGTTCAACAAGAACTTCTTGCAACCCGGCCCTCACATGACCGACCACACATTTCGCTTGAGAGTATCGAATGTATATCACCGACGGTTGGGATCAGCAACCGTCTGCCCGAAAAGGGACAGCATCGAACATAGATTAAAGAAACAAATATGATTTCCTCTAGATAGGTGATTATACACCCTAATGGGAGCGACCCACATAGCCATGCTGCCTGCCCGATTTTTGTCATTTCCCGGTTGATGAGGCTTGAGGCCAGAATTAACTCTTGACATCTGGTCGCCATTCACTTTGAATGCCACATCGTCAAATCTGTCAGATATCACTAATTGATATCCACAAAAATACTCTAGCTGGAAGCTAAGAGAACGGCGATTCCCCGCCAACAACTATCGTACGTTTGAAGAAATCAACGTACGTGATCCTTTGGAAATACTCTGTCAGACATTCGTCCATACACGTCATCCAGGAACAGGATGAACCGAAGGCACTCTCCTACCGCATCCAATATAGGAATCACCCCATGGATCAGTAGCGAGTAGTCCTTACAACCCGTCGATTCCAACCACGACAGAATCACAGCTTATCTCTGCTTGCCAGGCAGAGAACATTAGTGGTCCTTCCGTTTATGAAGATCCACGGTCTTCAATGCTCCATCTCGATCATCTTCTGAGATCTTCACGCATTTGTTGGTCAGAATGGTTTTCGAATATAAATTCGATCCCGGTCTTTCCATACCAACAATCGTATTGGCCAGATTTGATAGTCGGTGTTTTAACTATCAAAATATTCAGTGTTTCAAACATGACACTCCAATGAGTTCACTGGTTCAGTATTCAGCATCACCTGGCCTTTGACAAACTAATTTCCTTTTTGTTAAATTGAAACTTCCAATTCTTTTAATATTCAAAAATACGATATTTGAATAACTCTAATTGATTAATTAACATTCGTCTTAACTCCATTCGCTTGACTCTAGATCACAGCGATCACAATGGTTACGCCTGAATCCCTCAGGAAACATCCGACCGCCGTAGGCTATCTGCAGCCCTGCGAATTTCGCTAGCAGTCGTACGCAATGGCAATTTACCTTGAATACTATGTTTGACTAACTCTAGCTCGAATAACTATATTCAATTACACACTTAAATCTTCTTCAAATCATATTTTAAATTCGGAAACCCATTAGTTTTAACAAAGAAATTTATAACACATATGTTATAACAATAGCATTATATTTACTATTTAGATTTACAAAACAACAGCGCTATAATCGCTGTTTAGGTTTACCACCCATTTACTATAGCAAAACGCTACAATCGCTATATTAGATTTTCAAAACATATATTATAACAACAGCGCTAAAATCGCTGTTTAGATTTTCCAAAACATATCTACTAACGTCTCTTACGATTATCAACTAATACTATCTTCGGATAATCCCGATGTTGTTCAAGTTGGGGTATTTTAATTACCTCTCAGACCTTGATCAAACAACGGTCTTATCCTCAGATAAATATCAGTTATAATCAATGCCAAAATTCCATTTATAATTCTGGTTTATAATAAACCCTTTTATCGTAATCTCCTTTCACTTAATTCATATAATTGAGTACGTTTATTTCCTCTCACCATTCAATTGGCTTGCATCTCACATTCGGTAACCTTTTAAATGAATTCCCATTTAAAAATATACTCCTAAATTTATCATTTATTAAAATAATAACTTATTTTAAACATTAACTACTTTAGTAGTAAATCCCTTTATTAACTAAATTAAATATTAAATCCCTTTTAAATCCTTATTTAAATTCAAACAATATTCATTTAACTATTTTAGTCAAAACACATTAACTTGATAAACAATTCTAATTCCAAATGGTCGATTTAATTAACTCAAAAACTTGATTACCTCATTAACCGATTTCAACAATCCTCGCTTTAAATTAATTAAAAACATAATTAATTTAAATAAATTCTAATTATTTGTTTTCTTTACAAAACAATGATCAAAGTTTAACCCTTTCAATTCATTTCTTATCTTCATACTTGAAAATCTGATTAACATCAGCATATACTTTTAATCATAAATCAAGGTCTTAAATAAATAAAATATTTATTTAATTCCCTTTATACTTTATTCAAATGATATATTTCAAGATCTGAGTCCAGTTATAAAATAAACTTTATAACTTCACTTTTATTGACTCACCTAACGATGAATCCATATCTATAAACCGATTGATTTTTAAAGGCCATACTCTGCCAAACACTTAACCAATATCACCTATTGGTTCAAACCAAACAGAGGTTGAATATTCCATTAATAATCAACCATCAAATCAATCACACAAACAGATTAGTTCATATATGATAATATGAAAATAAATAATACATTTGAGGAATCCGGTTGGATACCTCCAACCTGTTCTTCTCTGTATTCAAATGGTTATCACAAACCAGATCCTTCAGTTTTGTTTAACTGATAAATTAAATAACGACCATTTAACATCAACCATAAGCAATTCAAACAATTCAACCATTTAAACATGTTTATAAATAAACATGACCAACCAAGGTGAGTTACCTTTATTGGAACCAATCGTTAAAATAACGATTTGGTATTTCACTGAAATTAAACACAGTTTAATTTCATCGGTTAAATCAACAGATAAGCAGATAACTAGCAAAACAGTCAACCATTGGCAAGCAGAGCACACAAAATAAAAACACCCAATTTATATAAAATATAAAAAGGGTAACTGAGTGAGTTTAACTCACATTGAGTTCCGTCCGTTGTCAAATGATTCATTTTACCCGCTTCCCACCGCGTTCAACTCCGTCCGTTTCAAATCATCTCCATAATACTTCGTCCGTCGATACGGCCTCAACGTCCTTTGGTTTGTTCCATTCAGTTACTGTACGACACGGTTATAATTTTAATACGTTATACCTTTCTCCTAAATAACAATATTAATAATATATTATTTTCCGAATCTCACTTTACGTTTGTTAATCCTATTTAGACGCATATAACTGTGATTTTGCAACTTCCAGTATTGCATAAGGATGTACCGTATTATTTACAACATATATTATTACAAACACTTGAGATTTAGCCAAATAACTTTCCATCTGGCACTTTGATGCAATACCAGGCGCGGTTTAAATGGCTAGGCACTTCGAAAATATGAAGTAACTGACCCAATTTTCCTTAACTAAATTATAATATAACGTTAAAAATGGATGGATTAGTTACTTCTATTTTAAACAAGGTTAAACAAAAACTAATAGGAGATGTGCCACGTTACACTTATGTATGTATTATTAAACTAATTAACTTCTTTGGTAGTCACAACTTTAAATAGACAAATGTATTAGGCACATGCGAAAGGCTACTGTATCTCTTCTACCTGATATATGTTCCATCACCAGTCTTTGCGGCTACATACGAAACTCCACTGTACCCACACCTCCGCCCCCTTTCCAATGCCTCAACACTTCACGCCACACTCATCTCCTCTTGCTTCTTTGCCTTGCTTCTTAATACTGCCACCCAGGCTCTCCATCTCCTCCGTACACGTAAACACGTGAAACCGCACTAGCCTCCACTCTGGTCCGCAAGCAACTACTCCTCCTTACACATGATACTTCTCCCTAACCGTCCCTCTACTCGAGAGCGATCCCGACACTAGATGACGCCGGACACCCATCCATTTCCATCTCAGCAAGCGCCTCGGTCCACACTGCATGCGCCTGGAGCGTCTCGCTCCAGCTCTTCCTAGATGAGAAAGAAAGGAAAGAAAAAAAAAACACTGTTTCATTTTGATTATATTTTTATGAAGAGCTTGCGTTTTGTCTTCAGTAGAGAAGTGGATGAGAGAAAAATAGAGCAGCATGTATGTTTATATAGGAAAAAGAACCGTGAGCGGCAAGGCAATATAGGAGATAGGTCTGCTGATAAATTAGAGTAGGGTGTGTCTCGAGGGTCTACTTGGTCCGCACGGTGTTACAGATAGGCAGACAGTAAAAGAAATGTCCAGGCGCCAGCAAAGAAATGAGAGCAGTGAATGTTGTATATTGGTAAAGATAATATATTGTTGTACCCATATTTCATATGACGGACGTAGGCAGTGGGAAAGGATGAGATAATTAGGGTATACGTGTATATATATAGTATGGGGGAAATTGGTTTTAATATTAAATATATTTTTAAAGACACTTTGCCATGAAGTAACATGTAAATTAATAATAATCGATTTCTGTTTACTGATAAAAAAGTTGTTCTTGATGTAAAACGATATTCCGAATCCAATGGGACAAGTTTCGTCGCAATTCGAGGTCGTTTGGAAAAATTTCCTTTATGAAACCAGAAATGAACACGCGTTTAATTTTTCTACGGTCACCAGATAAATCAAATTAACTTGAAACTGCGAACATCGACAATAATTTTTCGATACGAACCCAATGGCACTAATTTCGTCGCATTTTGAGACTGTTGCCCCGGTAGGCTGTTTTTACCCTGAACCGCAATACCCTTTTTAATGCCAAATTTCCCGATCTCTAAAAATAACAAACTATATACATATTCTGACTCTAATCGACGATACGAACTCAACGGAACTGGTTTCGTGGCCTAATTCGATCGTCTGCTCAAGTTACACTCAAATACCCCTTTATTTATTTAAATACGCGCTATAGAAAATGAACGAGCGTTTATAGCTACCGTGGTCACATACGATATCGGTTTTCCACGCAATTCACCACCGTACAATAATTTAGCGATATGGTTCTAATGAAACTGATTTCGTCGAAATCTGAGTCCGTTTGCAAAACGGCTAATTTAAGGCCTATAATTTTAATAACGATTTTCCATAGCGACTATTTCAAAATTTGATTTGGCCATAACTATCAAACTATAACACGAAATCTGGATTTTTCTCTTTCATATGAAAACTATCGTCAATACGGTTCCAACGTGTCTTGTTTCACAGAAATCCGACTTATATCGAACCCTGTATTCTCAGTTGAAGTTCAAAACTCGAATTTACGAACTGCACGCCATTTTCAAGCTCGATTTTATATTATATATATAATTTATAACGTTCAACTTCGTTTTAAATAACGAATTAAATATTAAATTCCATTATATTCCCAATATGATATTTAAAATAAATAAATTAAATTAAATATTTGACGGCCAAAAATGCGGGTCGTTACATATAATTTCAACCAATACATAAGCAATTCAACCAAACAGTTAACACACAATAATCAACAGATCATTATCAGTTCTAAGAATACGTTATAAAAATATAACTGTTCAGAGTTGGTGAGTTTTACTCACATTGGACGATCATCGTTAATAACGATAACCATCGCTTGATTTAGATGGACAATTTATTTCGCCATAAATTGTAACGAACTCGAATTCGCTCCCAATCAGCTCCATTGTGTAGCCACCGTCCATACGATCCTGTCGGATCTTGCTTCGCTCAATTCTGATATCGTATGGAAGAGTTATGATATTTACAAGTTTATACACTTATTAATTAAATTTAAACTAAATTAAATGAATTTCCATTGGGCTTTAACCTTTGATTTTGGCCCATTAACCCCCAACGTGACCCAGACCCGCACTCTTCTTCCTCCATCTTCCCAATCTATCCCTGTCGCTGTATGAATCCTCACCATTACCGCACAAAGCTTCCTCTACAGCTTCTACTTCTCTTCCCGGAATCACAAACTAAACACACTAAACAACTTCTATTCCCGAGCGCTTCCACTCCACCACCGACACAACCAACTCGCATCCATCCTGTTCAATGCGTCGCCGACCCGGCTGTTCCTGCTACAGGAAACAGCGACACCAATTTACATCGAATACCACCGCAGATACATGTAAGGTGCAACTAGCTTCACTGATCCACAATCCGACCTCGGAAACTCGATTCAATGCTTCTAAATCCCCCAAAACCCGAACCCTAGCTCACTGCCTCAAAACCCAGCGAACGCATATGGTGTACGAACCCAATAAAACCCATACAAAAAGAAGAGCATCTCACCAAGAAGCTAAATACTCTTGTTTTGTATTTTACAAATTTTTCTTTGATTTTATTTTCATTTTCTAAAGCTCTCGATTTTTTTTTTTTAGGATAAAACTGTCGGCGCAAAACTGAGATTGAATTAGGTTTAGGAGAAGTTAACTCTATTTATAGGATGGTTAAATTAATTTTATATCCGATTATTATATTAATTTATAAGCAAACGCTGTTTTATGTGTCCTCTAAAATTCTTGTATCATATACGATACCCAAAAAATCACGAAACTGGACATTCAGCTACAGTTCGACATTATGGTCCCAACGAAACTGGTTTCGTCGAATTCCGACTTCATATGCTCACATAGCGTATTTTTAAAGGTCAAAATATCAACTTTTTCTCACATTAAAATCCCGTACGGCCACACAGTGACTCTAAAAATCACGGAAATTGAAATCTAACAATAATTTAATATTGCGGATCCAACAAAATTAGTTTCGTTGAATTGTGAGGTCATTTGAAAAACTGGCTATTTTTAAAGCTCTAAATAACCCTTTTAAATATATAAATATATTTAAAAACAATTAAATTTAATATTTAAAAATAAATATTATTGTATATATTCACAACAGAATATCATACGGCTCTAGAATATTTATATATGAGTTTCTAACTTGATATTTCAAATCCCGATTAAATCAATATTCGATTTATAATGAAATTCCTTTTATATATATCGTTATAAATGTTAAAGGAATTCCACAGCGACTTTTCTAAAATTTGATTTGGACACAAATCAAAATCTACACGATGAAATCCCGATTTTTGTCTTCCACTAGAAAAATATACTTTACTAGCTCCTAACGTTTCTTATTTCACAGAAATCCGATTTAAAACGGCGTCTGTATATCCAGTTGAAGTTCGAATTGCCAAATAGCGAACTGCCGCGCCATTTCGAGTTCGATTATATTTACAATATAATTTATACGTTCAAATGGCGTTTATATAATATATTCGCTATTCTAATTGAATTCTAAGCTGAATTAAATACCATAAATGATCCAATTCACACCATACTTTGAATTCCACTATTTCTGACTATTTCAGAAATTTAATATATTATTATATTATTTATTTCAATTAAATATTCAATATTATTTAATTAACGACCATTTAATTCTCTGGATTACTATTTAAATAATTAAATAAATTAATTATATATCGCTGAAAAATACGGGTCGTTACATTCTTCCCCACTTAAAATAATTTCGTCCTCGAAATTGCTAAAGTAGAAAACAACTCTATTTACTGGGTTAAAAATTATCTGTTCACTTCTTAACTTCAGTTTCAACTGAACCGATTTAAATTTTATTAAAATATTAATTAATTCTTATCAACGAAAATTTTCAAAAATCCTGAAAATTTTCTAACACTTTAATTTTTCGAAAAATTTCGCCAGCACCTCCTTTGTACTGGTCAATAATTCAAACTCCAACTCGCCTCTCTAGGCCATCTCCAACCCAAAAGAAAATCAAACAGCTAAGCGGCTTGCCAAATCGGCTCATAAATCTCATACCCAATATATAACAAGTGCGCACCCGTGCTTCGCACATGGGCATTTCAAAATAAATATAGTTCCTTTGATATATGCTTGCCCAATGGTAAGAAAGTGCTACAGCAACGTTAACCATTCCAAAGGATAAAGAGTGCATAATATAATTGGTTTTAGACAGCAATATAAATATTAAATATTAAAGAAAGATAAATTTGCTGTAGGGAAAAAAAAGTTGAGATTTTGCATCATAGTCAAACCTGTGAGTCACGTACAGAATTTGTTGTCGTATTAATTTTTTATATATGTGTATCAATATTATGTACGTGAACTATATTTTCCCATGTTGGTGGCTCATGCATAATGTTTTTGCACAAAAGTAGGTTTGTTTTTGCACAAAAGCAGCTGCAGTTAGTGCGTAAAAAATCCGTACAACTTAGTAGGGGCCCCATTGCCGAAGAGATTTAAGTTTCCTCCGAACTTCGCGTAGTAGTAAACTTTCAGGCATACTGGACAAAGGCAAAATGCAGTAGTATATTAATTTTATGTGAATGATGCAGAACTAACCAAATCACGAACGAAGGAGAAGAAATGGTTTAATTTGCATTACAACCAAAAGAACTGGCTTGGTAAAAATATAGACAACAGAACGCTTTCTTTTGAAAGAGATTATAAAGACATAGTATATAAAGTGAAAGTAAAACCTTACAACCCTACACAGTAGGCACAGCAACAAATGTGAACTAAAATAAAGCAGCCTAATAAAGGGAAAAAAAACCACGTTATGGCCGAAATTGCAAAAAACCATAGCCACACGTGGCACAGCATATCATAGCAAGTCCAGTATTAGACCAGTAAGAGCCTATAAGGTACAATACGTCAAACAATCATAATTTGGGTAAAAACTTCAAAAAATAATAGCATCCAAAAAGTAAACTGGTAATAGCTAAAGATGTGAAAACTAAGCTCCCAAGGAAATATATGCTTTATCAATCACACGAAATTAGTAAATACGTGCACGGGTCGACGCGAAAATATAATAAATTCTTGTTCAATATTTGAATAGTGATATGATAAGGACAATATTAAACAGATGTCAGTTAAAATATCAAATATCAACGATGTAGGAAGCACAGAATAGTTACAAAATGACAGTCAGCCATACGTACAGACCAAGGTTTAAAATGGAGAAGTGTAAGTGTTCGCAGTAGGGAAGGTTATAATAATAAATAATAGAAGTTAAAGTGTTCAATAAAATGTTGTAAAAGAGCTTAATGTATTAAGTAAAGAAACATTTACATTATTAAAATGTAAAGAAAAAAAAATGAATGAACATAGTGCATTTTATTAATTTAAACAAAGACAGTAGAAATGTGAATGTGGATGAAGAGTGCAAGGACAGTGTAAATTCATTTGTAATGAGTATCAGGGAAAGAAATAATGCATATTTGTGTAAAAAAATCACAGGTCAACTTGGATGTGTGGGAGGGTCAGGTTGTATGTTGACACGCATGGACAATGCGGTCTTTTAAAGGGAACTCTGATGTGAACTGACCACAAATATAATGAAAAGGCACCTGTAATATAATATAAAGATAGAAAAGTAAAAGGACAACTGCTGAATTTAATGTATTATAATTACATATAAGTTAACATCATTTAAAGTATAAATATATGGCTAGATGCTATCAAGTATTCCCAGTAGATGCATTTGATTAAATGTTTCTTCTGATGTGTTACTGAAGGTTGATAGGGCAAAATCCCTGCTATTACCTTTTCGTTGGATGCAAGCTTTATATTCCTATTTCTTTGTTCTACCTGAAAGTGTTTACAGTATCAAGAAAGTGAAAAGTTGTATGAATTAGCTATAAACATAGACAGACAGTGAAAAAAGTGTATTATAACAGTACTGCAGTGTGCGACTCTGTGCGCAGTATAAAGCAAAAAAGGTACACTGTGTTTCATTAATGTTAATATAAAATGTGAGTAATATTTACATACAAAATCATAGCAAAATGCCAAGTGAATATATTGGTTTATCTGATGTAGCCCGCTATCATACCTGTTAGGACGTAACAGTGTTGCCATAATTTTGTACAGAGTGGTTAACAAACTACAGCCTTGTGTCTATGTATTATATTTGAATTAAGTTTGCAGGGAAAAAGGGTTATTTAAAAAGAGTGTAAACCTGGAAGAGAAGACTGTAATATCAGTAGTGGAATGGAAACAATAATGTAGCATAATCAGGTTTGTAATATATGCGTACCGAAATCAAAATTAGTCAACAGTTTAAGAAAGTGTAATAAATGTAATAACATGAGTGTACAATCGTCGTACCAAATTGAATAACATGAAACTTTCAGTTCAAATATAATAAAGTGTAGAAAAATATAAATGTTATTGATCATATTGATTAATAAAAACATGGAACTTGTATTTTGTCATTGTCGTAGAAGATTTGCAACTTATTCTCGGTAAATTTTCAGGAAATTAAGGAAAGGTAGTAACTGAAGACCGTATTCAATCAGAATAAACAATTTGCTTGCATTTAAAATCACAATATTAGTAATTTGAAATTATAAATATATCGTAGAATCTAAAATCATATTTTCATAATTTAATTTTATGTCGTCTATTTATAAATAATCAAATTTTGAACCAATAATATGTATATTGATTGTTTTGTGATGCTAAGTATTTGACTGAAGCGATTTAAAATCATATTACCGTCACATTTATTAATCAATGTTGAGTCATTAAATGACATTGTGAAATCCTGGCACAAAAAAACATTTACTAATAATTATGGAATCATTTTTTAATATTTTCTCCTTATAGGTTAATATTTGCCATTGATTCATTGCACACAACGGTTGATTAATTTATAAATTTATATACATTGATTGGGGGAGAGAAGCATTAAGAAAGCCATAAAATCTCACAAACGTTGTTTTTTGTGTAACTTCATGACCGATTGTGTTCGTATTAGTAATTTATACATGTCTATCCTGCTCGAATTTGTGTCTTTGGATCTCCGTGAATTGCTTATTAGGTATGCTTGAATCCCCTATTTTCTCTACCCTGTTTGAAAAAAAAAACATTATTTTTTATCTAATTTGCATTTATTTTTTCTCCAAAAGAAGATTTTCATGTATGAGTTCCATGGTTATTCGGATATTGTTAAAACATTTTTATTGTTGAATTTTAATAGTCGCATATAGCTAATCAATATCAAACGATATCCGATACATTGATAACTAATAATTTTGAAGGCATAAAAAGAATTCTTTACTTTAAAATGAATTTTTCTCAAACCAATTGTTATGAAAGTACAAAAATAAATGATGAATAATGAGTTTTTATGTGTGCGCATGCACTTTGAATGTCTTTATATTTTCATTCATGTTTTCAAATGTTGTATGTTATTCCGTTTTGAGGATTCATACAGACTGTTTCAAATATTCATTGATATTTCTACTATATAAATGTCATCATTCATGCAGGGTAATCTCGGAAGGTACAACCATTTTTGCACTCCACGTAAATTTACACATCATAACAATTTACAATTTCATTCATACCATTTCCTATTGATTGCACATGTTTTCAAAACGTCATCTCATTGGTAAACACTCTCTAACGATGTTACATTCTTAACATAATTAAACCGCAAGGAAACTACTTGTATTTTTTATCGGTTAGAATTATAGTGTGCACACATACCCGTTTTAAGGCTTACATTACATACATATTTTAGGGATGTTATATGAAAACAAACTAAAATGGGATGCATGTATTCATGGTTTTTACATAATGCGTTAAACTGAAATGGTCTACGTGGTCAATAACACAAAAGAGTTTAAAAAAGTGCAGCAATAACCACGATGAATAATCGATCCTTGAGAAAGATTCAGAACAGGGATTAAATAACGCTTTTCTGTCTTTTGTTGAATTGTTGCTCTCTTTAGCTACTAATTCAGAAGTAATTTCTATTTGCTAGGAAACATGGAGTTGAAAATATAACTATTGCAGAACATGACAAATTATAAGTCAATTTATTTGTTTTTTCTAACAATTACAATCACAATCGCACTGGCTTGCATGCACATGTCGCCTTTATTTTTAGCATGAATCCCTACCCGTCAACCTTTGCATACTTGAACATATTATTCCATCCTCCCAATTTCCCTCTTCACAAAGAATAGCACTTCTCCTAATCCCCCAAATCATGTTGCCAACAGTGGTATGACTCCACTTTACATCAGATCATGGAAAACTTTGTTATACACGGTCCTGAAAAGAAGGGAGTGAGTATGTCAAAACCAACCAAAATTCCACCCATTTAAAATTAGCAACAATGCTTAAAAAACTTATATTTGGTACTCCTATCAGACCGACGACAAAGCTAATTAAATACATATGCTCAATGATAAAAATCATGCACAAAATAATTGGTAAATTCTTTTTAAAAAGCAGAGCCATTGTGCGTGCTAGAAAACAAAATAGGATGCAACTGTAAAAGCTTCAGCAAAATCACCTCTTTTACCATATTATAATTAATATTATGCACCATACATTATATGATATTTCCAGTATTTCAAATTTGCACAGGAGTTGGTTAATCTGTCAACCAAGATTGCTAAATATTATAAAAATATTTACTTCAAACAAACCAAAAAATGTTTCATCCAAGATTTAAGCATAATTTTTCTACTGCGGTTGCCAAAAATGTTTCCAGTCCTCCTGTTACACGTATAAAAAGGTGCTACCTTTATTGGTGTGATATTATGTTCATGTTTCTGCATCTTTCATATTAATATAGAATTTACTATAATTTAGATGATTTATACTCACTGGCGTATATACATAACTCCTACATTGAAGTCAATAAATTATGTTTTACGGTTTTATTGATTTTTATGAATAAAAATTAATATTTAAGTTATAAAAATAATGACTGCAAAGATCTTAAAAGCGATAAACTACTAAATAACAGATGATAAAAGGAAGACCAAAGCGTAGCTGAATTTGCATTAAATTTTCTTTTAAGTGCACCTAATCCTTCGAATGATAAGTTAGGACGAAGTGTACTTCACTATTTTATTGTCTACAAATTCAAACTTTGCAATTAAGGTAAGACTTGATTTTAGACACATGGTTTTCAAGTTTTCTCTGTATTGCAATTAAGGCAAGCGCTAAATTAGATTAAACATTAAAAAAAATCAGCGTTTTAGGAAATATGTTTGTCGAATAAACATAAAAAATTCACAACTATGGCCAATATGTTAAGTAAACATGAAAAACTCCAGTCTGCGCGTATTGTTAAATAAATGCTAAATCACAGCAAAGTATCTTTTTTTTTTTTTTTTTTTTTTTTTTTGCAAATTTAACTGACAATTGATCATGAATGCCATTTAACTCTCACAAACAAAAATGAATGATTGAATATTATAAATGGATTTTTTTTTTTTTTTTTTTTGCAAATTTAACTGACAATTGATCATGAATGCCATTTTACTCTCACAAACAAAAATGAATGATTGAATATTATAAATTCCATTTACTTGGAAAGAATTTAAAAAATAGGAACCCTTCAGCTCCTCCGTTGGCCATTTATAAACAGAAGTAAAAATCAAATGATTGTTTTACAGCCATCAAACGCTTTTAATTATTTAAATTCACAATACACCATAATGTTTAGGATACAAATGAGATTTTTTGTATGCAGTGATTCAAAAATTTCAGTTGTAATTAATCATGGCAAAAGCAATTTATTAATTTAGTTTGTTCAATGTACCAAATCATAAATATGAATCAGTAAAAAAAAAAAAATTAAAAGCTTTACAAATTCCAACCACGTAAGCGAAAATAATATACTATTCTTTTTAGGACTAAAGGAAATATATGTGTGTGTGTATAAGTATTCCCAGTAGATGCATTTGATTAAATGTTTGTTCTGATGTGTTACTGAAGGTTGATAGGACAAAATCCCTGCTATTAGCTTTTCGTTGGATGCAAGCTTTATATTCCTATTTCTTTGTTCTACCTGAAATTGTTTACAGTCTTAAGAAAGTGAAAAGTTGTATGAATTAGCTATAAACATAGACAGACAGTGAAAAAAGTGTATTATAACAGTACTGAAGTGTGCGACTCTGTGCGCAGTATAAAGCAAAAAAGGTACACTGTGTTTCATTAATGTTAATATAAAATGTGAGTAATATTTACATACAAAATCATAGCAAAATGCCAAGTGAATATATTGGTTTATCTGATGTAGCCCGCTATCATACCTGTTAGGACGTAACAGTGTTGCCATAATTTTGTACAGAGTGGGTAACAAACTACAGCCTTGTGTCTATGTATTATATTTGAATTAAGTTTGCAGGGAAAAAGGGTTATTAAAAAAGAGTGTAAACGTGGAAGAGAAGACTGTAATATCAGTAGTGGAATGGAAACAATAATTTAGCATAATCAGGTTTGTAATATATGCGTACCGAAATCAAAATTAGTCAACAGTTAAAGAAAGTGTAATAAATGTAATAACATCAGTGTACAATCGTCGTACCAAATTGAATAACATGAAACTTTCAGTTCAAATATAACAAAGTGTAGAAAAATATAAATGTTATTGATCAAATTGATTAATAAAAACATGGAACTTGTATTTTGTCATTGTCGTAGAAGATTTGCAACTTTTTCTCGTTAAATTTTCAGGAAATTAAGGAAAGGCAGTAACTGAAGACCGTATTCAATCAGAATAAACAATTTGCTTGCATTTAAAATCACAATATTAGTAATTTGAAATTATAGATATATCGTAGAATCTAAAATCATATTTTCATAATTTAATTTTATGTTGTCTATTTTTAAATAATCAAATTTTGAACCAATAATATGTATATTGATTGTTTTGTGATGCTAAGTATTTGACTGAAGCGATTAAAAATCATATTACCGTCACATTTATTAATCAATGTTGAGTCATTAAATGACATTGTGAAATCCTGGCACAAAAAAACATTTACTGACAATTATGGAATCATTTTTTAATATTTTCTCCTTATAGGTTAATATTTGCCATTGATTCATTGCACACAACGGTTGATTAATTTATAAATTTATATGCTTTGATTGGGGGAGAGAAGCATTAAGAAAGCCATAAAATCTCACAAACGTTGTTTTTGGTGTAACTTTAATTTGTCACACATAATTCAACTTATGTGAATGAAATTGTAGAAAAAGTTGACAAATGGAAGGTTGTCGACATGTGTCATTTTGAGGTTATACAGAGTTTTTTATGAAATTAGAACTCTAGTATTTTAAATCTATAACCACTGATGTAATAATTTGGTAGTATGACTGTAAATTACTCTTTTTATGAAAGATTTAGGAAGATATTTTGCCATTCTTAAATTAAAAAATAACATCAGTGTGCATGAAACAATGAAAAAAAAACATTCCAGTAATGTATTGACAATATTTGGTGAATCTTTTATACAAAGCTTACAAAAGCAGTATAAAAATCAAATTTTTACTTTGATATGGAGACCTTTGTTAAAAAAACGATAATTTAATTTACTTCTGAACATAATTCGGACATTGTAAATGAAAATGATAAATACCTTAAGTTTGTAGATAAAAAGCAGCAGATTCATGGCCTTCATTCTTTGTCCATTGTTTTTATTTAAAAAACAATGGTACAAAAGAAGATAAAACAAATTATTTGTTTTTGATGGAATTATTTTATAAGAACAATTGATATGGGCTGGGAATTAAATTTGCAAATAGTGTAGTGGAAAACCATGTAATTTGATATTATTGACTAACATAATAATAACAGTGAAGGACTGCCGTCAATTGCTAATGGTTGCAGATACATGGAATCAACATAGTATAGACCAAATGAAATTGAAGGTACAATCATGTTATGTATATAACTTGCTACAATGATTCCTCAAAACCCGCGCATTTGTACAATATTAAATAAGGCATCATAAATGTACAAATCGCTTGGTGATAAAATGCCTTTTTGAGATTATGTAACATAGATACATGTTCCAAAATCATTTGAATAGAGATTAGTATAATGAGAAAGTAAATTTCGAAGACTATATGTTACTTATAATTTAAACTGAGAATACCGAGGACGGTAAAATTAAAGACTGTACCATCATATGTTCCATGTTTCTTGTATAATGAAAATAAACCAAGAATTAAAGAAGTTGAGCACTATTTGAAGTTGAACTCAAATATGTTATAAATGTTAGGTGTACAATTTGAAGAACACTGAACTTTGAAAATGCATCTTTCAAGTTTTGTTATTTTTGAGAATAGCATGTCTTACTGTCTTATGTATGAGATCAGTGGAAATGCAGTCAGGTGTATCCAGCAATATAAATTAACCATCATTAATATTTAAATAATAATGCTAAAATAATTTATAGGAAAAGAGGCTACGTAGTATAGTTGCACTTGTTCAACTACCAGATATTTTATTTTGTGACAGAATGACTGAAAAGATATTATGGACAAATTAATATAGGCATAGGCATAACTACATAAGTTGAATACGTAAAATAGGTTAGTAGTAATAAATGAAAGCACAGTAAATGACAATTTTCGAAAGGAAATTAAATAACATTGTTGATTGGGATTTATTAAGCGAAATTAAAATAGAATGCAAAAGAAACAAAAGCAAAAATAATTGAAAGGCAGGCGTAGAAAAATCTGAATACATCAAAACATAGTGCACGAATGCATTGTTTCCATTTTAGGATAAGTAAACTGTGATAGTGATAGTAGAAGCAGGGTCATCATTGTGGAGAATTTTTTTTCTAACAGTGTGAATTTAAAAATTCAGGTATGAGATAGGGTGTACAATATGGTTTAATAGGTGACATATTTATGTGCTACGGTGAAGAGTTTAGTTCAATGTACCGTTCAGATTAGCTTGATGGCTGCAGACGTCGCTCGCTTGAAAAAGGTCCAATGTTAAACTTATGTTTACGTAGAACGTGAAGCAAATCTTTGGTAGATATGCTTATGCCCCCAACAGAATTGTTAATGCGGACAGTCACCTGTTTAAATAGGATAGTTATATATATATATATATATATATATATATATATATATATATATATATGTATGTATGTATGTATGTATGTATGTATGTATGTATATGTATATATATGCAGTAGTCAATATGTTTACCTTGTTGACGTTGCAACAAGTACTCGTAGTGTGGTATGGGACATGACTCTCCAATTCTTTTATTTTCTGCTGTATATTGAATCTTGTTGGATAGTAATTCCAGTTCTATGAAGTAATGTTGAAAGATGAGTATGTAAAGGTAATAAACGTCAGTATGTATATGTATATGTAATGCGATGAAATGCAGTATGTAGTGTACCTTTGTAGATGTCGATCTGTGTAGAATGCGTTCGAGAAATTTTTTCTGTTTCCTTGAATGTTCCAAAGCAGCATTTAGTTCTCGTGGTGCCTGATATATAGTTGATGGTAGAAAGTATTAATGAAATAATATTTAGTAATTGTCGAATATTTTGTCGGATGTTTTGTTGTGCAGCAGAGCGAAGGTAGACATAAGCTGGTTAAAATTTAAATTTTGATACAGTGAAGAGCGACATAACTGGAAGTGGAGAGATATCAACTTGAATCCCTTGTGAATGCAAAAGGGAGCGAGCCAAAGTAATATTATCGTCGATCTGCACAGATAATATGGTAGGTTTGAAGAAGGTAAGTTCATGGTTAGGTGGAGGTAAGTACTGTTATAATTTATTTTGGAGATAAAAGTTAACTCAGTAGAATACCTTCCCGTGGATTTGGATGCTAGTTGTAATACTCTGGAGGTAGGATTTTTTTGACATGTAAGGAGGAACAGGAGGTTAATTAGTTGTTATATGAAATGGTGTCTTATTGGGTTGTGCAAGTAGTTTACTGTCTATAACCAGTTGGATGTATGTGTATGTTTCAATATGTATGTACACATGGTTTTAGGTACACATACGTAATGTTATTTATATGTACATAGCAATTGGTTATTTATGTAATGTTCAGTGTATTGTACCTTGTTATATTCCCTTGTCGGTGTGGGATTTGTTGTAAATTGTAGGTGGCCAGGTAAGTGGGTTATCGTTTGGTTTTTGACAATTAGTTCGTGTCCCCAATTGTAGTAGAGTAACGTGTAGTCTAAACCTGTAACAATACGAATGGTTGTGAAATTGGGAAGCAGAGGGAACAATAGTATATGTTAAGCGAGATGATAATACTTTTCTTCAATTTGTTTGCCAATTTCTACGTAGTAAAATATACGGATTTCGAACGTATTTTGAGCAGAGGTAATTGTAATTGGTTTGTATATTGAATGTAGTATGTACTATAAATGCAACTGATTTGAATACATGAAAGGTAGGTTATTGTTTGATTAATATTCAGAAATTAATTAGATGTTGTATTGTTTACTTCATATTTCAAGTTACAAACAGAAGTTCTGTACATGTTAAATTGTGATGATTTGTATTAATCCAATGTTGCATAATGGAAAGAAATGTCTATGGTGTTAAAACAAACAAAAGAACACTGAAACTCAGAGATCAGGGTACGTAATAAATTATGGAACGAAGGCATAAATATTTATTTGACACGCGGAAGAAAGCAAACAAAGTACATGAAGTTCATTATTCGTTAACATAGATAGATAGTAGATAGTAAAGCAGGATGTTTAGTCAGCTGCCGTACGAAATTTCTTTGAAGATCGCTTGTTTTGTGGAGCCTTGTTTGCAGCAGTGGGTGCAACCTGGAAGTTGATATATTTTTAGTAGTGTATGTATTGAAAAAAAATTCTTTGATTTAATTAAACGGAGTAAAGGTTAAAATTAGAATGGTAGAAAAAATTTTGTTCAGTTCATAGAAGATTGATGATATTTGAAACCAGACCTTTCCAGATGTGGAGGCAGTTTTAGGTTCTTCCTTATCATTTCCATGTGTGGCAATCTTAGATGCAATAAGCTTTCTTTGCCTGTTAGAAGCTGTCACTTTGTCAAATTTTGCATGAAAAATTCCAGTGCACCCTATTAGTTGTTTGACGATGGTTTCAACCTTTTTTGAACCTCCCACCTTCAAAAGTTACATAAAGTGGAATTGTGTTAAAATGGGACGCTGATGAAAATGGGGAAGTTATTAAAAAAATATGGTTAAATTTTATGAGCGCACCTCAGATTGTTGCATAGCGTACAAAGTTTCTGCCTTTTGTTTGAGGAGGTACTCGGCTACTTTGTCAAAAAGGACAATTGATGCAGGAAAAGTACCGTCGTCAACAATTAATTCTACACGGAACCTAATAGATATGTACATAGTATATTGGTTTAGAGGGAAATAAACCATATTAGGCGTTGTTGGGCTATGATGGAATTACCTATGCAGAGGGTAAGGTGCGTCTTCTTCACATTTTTCGCAGTATGTACTGGATATAGAATTTCCAACTTTTCTCTTGCAGACGTTGCAGGATAGGTACTCCCACCCGTTGCTAAGATTGACGTCAGTGATTTTTGCTTGAAATGCAAATGTTTTATCCTGTGGGAATCAAAGTAATGTTGATTGGCCTGTACAATTTGTAATAATAATTTTGCAGCTCAAAATTTGAGGATGTATGGAAAAATGGTGGAGGGTTAACAAATATAGACCTCATATCCGTTGGCAATTGTTAGGTTCAAAAATATATAGAATGTATTTTCCGGTCCAATAAATATTGTGAGAAGTGGATACATTTTATCCTTTGTCATGATGTTTTAAATTGAAGAAAAACATAATACATAAGTGATTTTGAATATCATGAGTAAATTAAGGTGGAGAACCACTGATTAAAATTGATGGTGTACAAAGCTTGAAATTTAATTTGGGAAAAACACCGTTAATGGACAACATGTTAAATATTTGGTACCATATTTAGTATTAGTGGTTGAAAAAGTTAAAGTTTTGTTAGAAATAAGACATCATATGTGTAGTGTTAGAAAATGTTTGTAGATTGAAGTCATTCCAAGATGTGTTCCTTAACCGGACTATCATAAGATGGTATAGATTCACAATATTGACGGCTGAAGATAAATTTGTTAGTGTTGTAAAAGTAGTTGTGAATATTCATATATTATAATTTTTGTACTGGCGTAAGATATTTAGTTAGCAGTAAGGGTATGTGAGAAATAAAACTTGTGTAGGTAACTAATAAATGTAACAATTCATATCATGGCAGTTTGAAATATATAAAGCGGAAAACCAGATATGGATTCAAAAGAATAAATAGTGGACTTTCATGTTGAGCACAAATGATGTCAAATTGGAGGAACAGGTTTAGGAACGGAAATACTCTCACAATTAGGGTGAAATTGCAGATATGGAGAAAAAACAATTTTAAGGAAGATTCTTGTAGGAAAAAAACAGTGGTTGCAATACGGGCATAAAGTAACAAAAGAAGTCTGTTGTTGCAATTAATAATTTGAAATTGGGAAAAATGAAAATAGCGTGCGGTTATATAGAAGGTAAAAAGCAATCGGAAAAAACAGCATATTTGATGCCAGAATTTAATGAAAAAAAATAGAAATATAAGGTGGGTTAAAAGTGGAATAGTGGGTTAAGAAGATTAATATTAAAAAACCTTTATGCATATTAAGTCGATTGCTTGTAAGAAATGTGCACGGATGGTAGCAAATGATATAAATTATGTTAGCAAGGCAGGTAAAGTTGTGTAAACTTGGCTGGAACACAGATGGTGTGCAAGTTTGCAAAAAAAGGTAAAATATTTGTTCAAACTGGTTTAGAAAGGGTGATTAAAATGGGTAAACATACATTTAATGTATCCAGCCATGTAAGGGAAAACAAAAGGTTTGGAAGAGGATATACATGGCAGGATACAAAGTATACATATTTGAGGAGAACCAAGGTTATTAGAAATCCTTTTTTGGTTAGAGTTGTTTATCTAAATCAATTTGAAATGTTTTTGGTAAGTAAGAGGATCAAATATGTTGTGTATATGCTATTAATATATATATATATATATAATGTGGGAACTTAGAGGTAGGAAAGGTGGATGATGTTTGTCCAAAACTACTATCATGTTGCTTTATAGAAGTAAATTGATATCAATTGCATGACAGTAAATATTTTCGTAACAGGTTACATAAACTGGGGAGCATTATTTTGTGTTAAAAAAAAAAATTATAAACTGACTGGAGAATACAGTTAGCTTTTCAGTTTAGAATTTGAATATATATATTGTTACCTCATACTCCATTGGCAGATCTAAACTTAGTATTTCTGACAGTGTTTTTCCAACAATTATGGCTGCTTGTTTTTCAACCTGGCTTTGGTCGTCTGTAATTGCAGGCAGTTTCCTCTTCCGAAAGCTAGGGGAAAAAACTTAAGTTAAAAGTGGTTTTACATTTTGCGCATAAAAAGTGGAAAAGATCTGATTAAATGTTACCTCCTAATTAGCTCGTTACCCTCAGCAATATCAAGATTAGTGTAGATATAGGTTGCGGTAGTAGATCCGAGGGTTGGCTTACCTGATATGTAGAGTATGTAGAGTCGAAGTGAGATAATTGTGACGTGTAGTACGTTGAGTAGGTTATTTTTTTGGCAGCAGAATAAACCTAGATAATTTTTGACTGTCATTGAAGTAAGGATCACTGTCTTGTTATTTTCGTCAAGGACAGTTGGATCAACCAAGGATGTTTTACTTCCCCATAGCGTTGCTGAAATTCGGTTGCCACTTCACATGGGTGAAAACCGTGTTTAGTAGTCAGTTGTTTTTTATGTTGGTGATATAGGTACAGTGTACGTATAATATTGAAACGGAAAGATTACCAGTGCAGGTATAAGACCAGTTCGCGCTTTGGTGCAGATGCGTTGCTGCCAGTTGATTGGCTAACAACCTCACCAACATGGTGCAAAATTCCAATCACATCTGTCATTAAATTGATAATAAAAAGAATATTTATTGAGTGCCTAACACGCATATTATTGATTAAATTTAAAGAGGGAATAGGGGAAACCTGTTAGGTACTTTATCGTGTGAGTTCTCTTTATTATTGTTGAGTAGTCTGTGAAGGAGAATTTATGCATCGGTATGTCAGGAATGTCATCCTGTACTTCTGTGACGGTCGTCAACGCATTGAACTGAATCTTGATCGGTCTGTGTACTGTTAGGTAGGTAATACCTGCAGCTGCCACATTGAATTCGGTGATGTCATACACCAATCCTTCTTTTACTCTCCCAGAGAAGAGTGACATGAAACGTGCTCCCACTTCTGCATGCATTTCTTCTCCCTATGGAAAGGTTAAAAAAATTCCAATGGAAGTTATCATGTTAAGCATATGAAAGCATGAAAAACTGTTAAGTACTCATCTGAAATCCAATGGCCTGTTAGGAAGGCAAATAAGGATATTGACATGTTGACAAAAAAATAGAAGATAGAAAAAAAATAAAAGATGCAAAACTGAATAGAATGACTAAGCTGTAGATCGATGGTACAAAGCAGTACCTAACGATAATCATTCTTGGACAGGTTGAAGCAAAATATGCAAATTAATATGTTAAAAGTGAAAAAATGAAATTAAATTTTTTTTGGTAATGTAGTTATGTAAATCAGTAGTTTAAAGTAAATTTACCAAACAATGTTGCCAATGATACAGAAGATGAATATAAGTAGTAAAATTATACAGTAGATGATGTGGTGGTAAAGAATATTAGTTATAAATAAACTGTTAAAAACCATTTTTTTTAAAAAAAACCACATAAGTTGTCAAACACATAATGCAACGTTTGTGAGGATAGACATGTTGAATAAGCTTGGAAAATTAAACAAATCCATACGTTAAGTGGGAAATTTGAAAGACGACGACAGTAACCATATAAAAACCAAAGAATTATTGTCCATTAAAGATACCAAAAACAAACGTATAAAAGCTGAAGTTTGTAAATTAAACCACACTATTTTAACAATAAATAATTCTGTATATGGTTATAAATAACAATGTAAAATGCATAATGTGAAAAAATCGTGTAGCTCTGAAAGATAAGCTTGCAAGTGTGCATGATAAAAAATATAATTAATCTATAATTTGTTATAATTTTATTCACGCATGTAAATTTTGTAACTATAAAAGCGTATAAATGTATTCGCCCCACTATAGGTTCAAGTTGTTTTACTCATGTATGTTATCTTTCAGTTAATAGGTGTAATTGCAGAATGGAAATCATTGGGAAAAGAATTTTTTTATGAACAACTGTGCATACATGGCATATAAAAGTAGCAACGTCAAGTATAAAAAAGATATGTCAGTTAGCATGTGTGCAGCAGTGAGTTCATGTTGTGTTCAACAGATAACTTGCATGCACAGTCTTGTGTGTAGGAGCATACACACATTTGTAGGTGAAAACTACATTAATAGCGACATCTTAATTTGCACTACAGTTTTCGTTTTCAGTGTACCAATTAGTGTAATGAAGTAAACATATTCAGTGGAAAAATATATTCTTATATATATCCATTTAGGAAGAACTGCGTGTATGAAATGCAATAAAATGAGTACAAATTATTCAATTAAAATATTCGGTTCTTAAATTGAAAGGAGAAGAATCAACAATGTAATCTGAATGAATCATACTGTAAAATGGAAAGGTAGAAGTGGAAGTATTAATAGTAAACCAATGTTTTTTTAAATACGAATGTAAGAATGCTGTGTATAAGCATTGTAAATTTCAGAGACTGATTGGACATAACTAATATAGTTTATGTATAAAGGAAAAAACTGAAAACAAAAATAAGTATATGTTATACAACCCAGTATTCTAAAGTTATATGGAAATGACAGTTATGGTATTGATATCATAATTCGAAAAGTGAAGAAATAACAACTTTTAGTTGCAGAAAAATTCAATGTAAGTTCACACAGCAAGTAGTAAGGGAAAGAAGTTTGTACAATTATTGTTTTACAGAACGTGAAAAGTGGGACAACTTAATACAGGCACTATTTATGGAAGAAGGAAATAATTAAATGCAAAAAATTGGGGTCAGGTATGTTTACAAAATTGTATTTTCTCTGTGGAATAAGCACAGGCATGATCTATGGTAGAAAACAGAAAGTCTGCAAATACATATGCGAGTAGATAGATGGGAACATATTCTTTGCAGAATGGAAAAAAAAATTCAGTCAAAACACACATACACATACACACACACACACACACACACACACACACACACACACACACATATATATATATATAGAGAGAGAGAGAGAGAGATGATATATATACACGAATAGACATGCGAACGATTGTAAAACAAAGGAGAAGATACCTCGATATCTAATAGCTGCATGTTAAAGTCGAAAACTTCATTTGTTTTCAGATTGATGGAATCCCAAACTCTGCTAATTCGAACGCGAATTGCAGCCCCTGCATTGCCAATTGTAAGTGAGTTAACAGGAGTATACTGAACATCCATTGATTGTAGTAGTGTAGGAAGGAAAATGATTTTTACAGTAATCAATTATGTATTCTTTTATAGGGAATGAGGTATGTAACGTATGACCTTTGGTAGTCTAGTTAATTTATTGAAAGCAGCATTAAATAAAGAATAACTTTTCAACTTTTATCTTTGGCTGGTATAAAGAATATGAACATAATCTCAGCAATTAATAATGTAACTAAGGGAAGAGCAATGGGCATATATGATCTTGACCCTTAGAGTACAAATTTCAGGTGGTGAAATGTAATTCTATTTAATTAAATGTGAAACCAAGCAGGGTATGAAGGTGAATTAAATTCTAGAACATGTCAAGAACAAAAAATATTAAGCTTCTGCTATTAACATATAAATATGAATATAGAACTGACATCTTATTATGCTACTGCAAATAAAAGTGCTAACATGATCATTAACTCACATTATGGCGGTCAAGTTTAATTTGTTGTCATGGCCGCCGGCTTGTCTTGAAAATATGGAGTTTTTCCTGATACAATTTAAAAGAAAAAAGGAAAAAGGTTTTTTTATGTTAAAAAAAAAAATCCATCAGTTGATGGCAGCTAGTAAATTAAAGAAAATAAAAAATTGGGTGTACCTGTCATATAGGAAGGCAAGTTTTCAGGCATATTCTTGTAGATCCAGCTCTATTGTATCCTTTTTTTGATATTTTTCCAATGGAAAAAATATCACTGCATATACCATGTTATAGTACGTTGCCATGGATTTTGTGTTTAACAGAACCGTCAACCTCTGGTCTTTAAGACAGCTGTATTGCAAGCGTTTTGTTTCTGTCAGTAAGTGTGAAGAATAGACCATCCCATTATTCAACCTAACCTGCATGCACGAACCTTTTCGAAGTTCAATTGTTAAATATTTTAATGAATGAATAGCCTGGCGTATCAAATGTAAAGCGTTGAGTAAAAAAACAAAGAATTTAGGAGCATCCCATTAAAATTTGTATTGCAATCAACTGAAAGAAAGGTAAATGAAACAACAGAACAATAATGAGACAAAATGAGATTAGAGTAATTCATCAATGTGGAAACAAATAAAGCAGAAAACGATACCATTAAGAATTACGCGGAGAGGGATTCGGTATTACTGGATGGCGAGTTAATAATAAAGCGCAAGACCCAAAACAAAACAGGCAGTACGTTAGTTCAGCAAATTGTAATGGTATTTCATACAGTAATTTTGTCTTGTCAACCGATATAATGAATAAACAGAAATCAAGAAAGCTTAATTTAAAGGTCACAATGTAAGTGGCAGATGATGAAAATTTAAAGGTAGCAATTTAGGCTTTCTCCTTTTATATTTGACCATACCATTAATTTACGTTTCCATTAATATAATGTCTTAGTTCAGTTAAGCACCAAATTTTTATCTATTTTTAATTGATAGTTTATGTTTTTATAGTTTCATCTCATCAAATTATCTCATGCTTTCAATTTCTATTTGGTGGTTTAATTGTCTTAAATCCTTACTGGCAATAAAATTATTTAATTTCTTATTAGTATAACAAAAATAAAAATTACCCATTTGGGTAATAAAAGTCTTAGTGTATACACAACGGCCATTTATATTTGATTTGATGTACGTGTCCCTTCCTTGTTGATTGTAAGTCCACGTATTTTTTTCCTTGTCTTGCGTACATACAGTTTCGTTGATATTTCCCCAATAAATTTATGAACTTTAGCTTACTGCTTCTGATTTGTTTTTATATGATGCGCAGGTTTTTTTAAAAGTTCACAAAGCCTATTTTGTTGTATTGAAATTGGAAACATATCGAATAAATTGGTGGATCTGCTTAGAAGTGGATTGAAGTTTTATTTTATTATGGCTTTAGGTGATTAAATTAGTAACAATATGCAGTTTATGCTAAATTTGTGTAACATAATTAGCAACATAACAAATCACATTTGTATCATCTGCTTTTAAAGAAACGTAATAAAGCAAGAAAGTGATTCATATGAAAGAACTAAAAACATGTAAATACGGAAACGTAAATCAATAACAATGAAATTATTCAGTGTGCAGAATGTAAAGATTTATTTTTCACTCTATTTATAACCAAAAATTATACATGTAGTTCATTGAGTAAACCCCATATGCTTGTTTCAAAGCCATATTTTTATAAGAAAAATTAACAACATAAAAGTAAAACAAAATAGAAAATGGAAAATAGTGCATAAATAAACCATGGAGAAAATAGAACAAATGCGGCGTAAATTGGAAGATGTTTCACCGAAAACTTGAAAGTGTAAGGTAAACAATAAGACAAAGATCGTCTTTAATTCAAGATAAATATGAATACATGTCAATCCAAAAAAAAGTAGAATAGTTCACAAAATCTATAATCTTCATGGGTAAAGCCTTCAAATCATATTGCAGGTGAATAGTATACAGGGCATGTAAGATCTAGGAAAGAAAAAAGTCAATAAATATGCTTATTTTTATTATGTGCATAGAGTTAAAAATTGTGGGCTAGAGATTATGAAGATAGCATTTTGTCTGGATACGTTATGGACATAGAGCACATGGACATTTCAAAAATTGAGAATATGAAATGTATTAATATCAACATTTTAGTAGATAGGTTTAATTTTCTTTCATACATATACATTTTAAACATAGTAATATGGACTTAAATATGTTGACCGTAGAGTGAACAGAAGCATACACGACATTTAATTCTTACATGCAAAGATAAAGTGAGTCTTGTTAAGCCTTCTGCTTTTGCACTTGTACGGGTTTTTGATATCTTTTGAAAAGTACTTTAAAAATAAATTTGACAATGAGATGTGTAATAAATCGACCTTCAAAAAAGAAAATTACAATTATTTAACAGTTCTTAAATTTCATTTATATTCTTGTAGTTTCATCACTCAATATATGGTTATTTCCTAAATGTAACCAATGACGAAACTTGTTACACTATTATGTAAACTTGGCAGTGGATGATGGCGTTACTGAGGATGTCTGCAAAGGTATTTCAAACATAATGTAAATATGCTAAAAAATGACAATGATCAATATAATTATTGAAATATAAATCATAAGAAAAGCCGGAAATACATACGTTGGACATAATGGGAAGTAAATGCTCGTCGATCACAGGTATAGTTCTAAATTTCAAATTTACTACTAAACATATAAAATTAACTGTAATTATAGGCAAAACGGAGTAGTTAAAGTAAGGGAAGGTAAAGCAAAAAGATATCTAACTTAACGTTGTTCATAACCATTTTACATATACGTCGAACTGATTATAAGTTATGGGCCCAGTATCATATGACATTTACTTGCCATTTTTATTCTCCATGATGACATGTAACAAAACAAACAGTCAACTTGTAAACACAGACGTCTACAAATTGTCAAATATTTCACGAAATACAATATTTTCGGTGGATCCAGTTTTCTCTGAACCCTGTTGTTTGATAAGCAATTTAAGACCATGGTGCGATGTTGTTCTTGAAACAGCTACATATAGTTGGCCATGTGAAAACACAGGCCTTGGCAAATATACACCAACATTATCCAAAGTTTGTCCTTGACTTTTGTTAATGGTCATTGCAAAACAAACCTTTACTGGAAACTGCAACCGACGGAGAACAAAGGGCCATTTTGTATTTGATGATGTATGCACAATTCGAGGAATTAAAACGGTATTCCCTACATTTGCACCCGTGATTATTTCGGCTTCAATTACCTTTGATGCCATTTGAGTGACAATCAAACGTGTACCATTACAAAGACCCATACTTTGATTTAGATTTCTAAGAAGCATTATTGGAATGCCTACTTTAAGGTTTAATACATGATTTGGCATGCCGGAAACTTGAAGAGTATTCAAAAATTCAGTCGGAAACAATATGTGTTGATCCTCGATTCCTTCTGAAGCAGGGCTAATTGTATCAGCACTAAGATAAGTGGTTAAAGATCCAGATAAAGATGTTGTTACGTAAGTATTAATTTCTTCGACACAATCATTTGTTGGTGCTAGAATACATCGAGCACGCAAGTAGTCTCGTTCATGCAGTCGTCTTTGTAAATCGGGATAGGTACTATTTACTATATCTAAGATTGGATTGGAGGTTTGTTCAATTAACAATTCTGTCGGTATTTGTATCCACGTAGGCTCAGCACCCTCTTGCAATGCAATAGCAGGGACTTTCCCATCCCCTACATCCAACACCCATTTGGTGAAGTTTTCTAGTTTTTTAATTTCAGTGGGTGTACCATCAGTGGATGCCAAACGCATGTTTATGTTTAACTTGAAAGTACGGCACTCGGTCCATAAGTGAGATCTGTTAATAGAGGATTGAATGATAGTAGTACGTGATCCCTTGGGTATGACTGGGAGGACCTGCCTAAAATCACCTCCTAGCAATATGGTTTTTCCACCAAAAATGCGTTCAGCTAAACAGTTAACGCCATCATCCATTAAATCTCGAAGTGTCCGATCAAATGCTTCCAAAGAATTACGATGTACCATAGGAGCCTCGTCCCAAATGATTAAGTCTGTTCTTATAATTAACTTTGCAAGGTTTGACTGTTTTGGAATACCACATGTTGCATCATCCCCAGCATCAATTGGTATTTTAAATCTGGAATGGGCTGTCCTGCCACCAGGTAGGAGTAGAGATGCTATACCTGATGATGCAACAGCTAGAACTATTTTACCCTTTGAACGCATATCTGTTATTAAGGTTTTCCACAGGAAAGTTTTCCCAGTACCTCCACTACCATATACAAAATAAAAACCTCCTAGATTATGATCAACAGCTGTAGACACAACATCAAATATAGTACGTTGTTCCATGTTTAGCTGCGATAACATTGTGAGAGCTTCATGCTCCAAACCAACACAGTCATAGTTTAATTCCTCCTCAATTAATCTATTCTGGTAAGGACGTTGCATAGATAAATTCGGAGTTGGCATGGCGGGGAAGTCGGACAAAGAACGATTGTTTAAAGCAAGCATATTTTCAAGTTCTAATAAGCAACAATTTTTCAATTCTTCTTCAGTCAAAACCAATGTTGCATTGTTGCGGATACGTCGTTGATGCCATTGTATATCGTCTGCTAGCAATTTCCAATTTGTATGCCAAACTTCGGATGGATTTGAAATTTCACAGAAAAGGAGCATTGTTACAAACATTTGACGTAAACATTTGCCAGAAGACCAATTAGCTGCTTCTGAAAGAGCATTGTTCCATTCGTTATCATTTTCCAGCAGGCCTAAAGCAACACATGCAGATTGAAAATCAGCATATAGCGTACCATTAACTGTTCTGATGTCCTCATAACACGTTGGTCCCTTTACAACATTAAGTAGCATTCGTAGGTAGAATCTTTCACCAGATGTTGGGTGCGCATAATATATTCTACCAATTTTTTGACCTTGTTGTCTTCTTTTCCACTGCTTCTCGTCTTTGTACCACACCCATTTTGTTGGGAAATCAACGTAGGGCAAAAGTCTGGCATCTAAATGAAGCGTATTTGTTTTCATCCATTCTGTGAACATGGTTTTTTGTATGTTAGGTCGACGTATAATCTCCGATATTGTATCGTTGTCGTTGAAAGTAACATTATGTTCTCCAGGCAAATGAAAACTTAGTCTTTGAACAGCTGGTTTACGATATTGCACCTCGAACTCAAATATACGCCAACATGCTTCGGAAGCCGAGACATACCGACAGTCAACATATTGTTTTACCTCATCAACTTGTTCGTGATTTCTTTGCGTACCATTTACATTTTCTTCAATTACAACAGTAGCTCTATCATGCCCCTTATTGATATATTTAAACAAATATTTAACAGATTTTGTTTTATTGCATACCTCCACATTTATATGTGCACTGTACTTAACCAATAAATCTACATTATGAGGTACTATCCATCCACTTGTAACGTTAATGTCAGATGATGTGAGAATCGAATGGCCATTTTTCCGACGTTTATAAATTGGAAAGCCATCTTTGTCAAAGGTTGTATCGTTTGAAAAAGGCTTTGGATAATGCTTAGCACACGCATTACCTTCCATACATTGTGCACTTTTATACGCCGGGCCGCAGGGGCCATGAACCATAAATTGTCCAACGACGTCATAACCAATTGGATCTATGGTAGGATCTGGCACTTCTGCACTAATTATTTTGTCAACTTGCAACGGAGTTTTTGGTTTGTCATCAGAATGAAGAAATAGTAAGATATGAGCATGTGGCAAGCCTCGCTTTTGAAATTCTACCGTGTATATAACTGTGAAAAAACATTTAAACTGAAGTTACGAAAATTAACTCAAATATATTGATGTATGTTTGTACTTTTATAAGTATGTTTGTATGTGGGTAGGGGAAAAGATAATACCTGCTTTAGCTCGACCGAAATGCCCATCTTCGTAAATATCCTTTATAAACTTCTTTAACTTAATGTGGAAAACACGGGAAATTATATCAGGTCGATGTTCTGGTTTTTGACCTGGAATAACATCAAGCATATATGTAATTTCAGGCCACTTTGCATTACACGTAAAAGTGATAAATAAATCCGGACATCCACCCCAACGACAAATAGCTATTGCATCTTGATAATTTTGAACCATGTATCTTGGACCTCCGGTGAAACTGGAAGGCAAGATCGTACGTTTACCAATCGACCTAGCAGATATATCCCCAGCGAGGACAGCATCTTGCAACCCTTTATAGAGTTCTGATCGAATGTTTGTTTGGTTGTTTCTAACCCATCGAAGCCTTTCTTCCTCAATACATGTGTATGCATCAACAATATATTGTTGTAACAAACGACCTCCCCTTATTAAAGTTTGTCCTTCATTATCTCTATTTTGTAAACGGAAGGCATAGTACTCACGAATTGTTAAATAAATTCGCTCACCATTATCAGCAAATTGAGGATTGCGATACTCAATATAGGGTCTATAACCATCTTCAGCAAAAGGGAAAAGGATTGGATACTGCATTGCCATGAAGCTTGGGTGTTTTTCATTTATACGACGTAGGACACCTGTCTTTTCTTGTAAGATAATATCTCGATGCACATCAGCTTGGTTGTCATTGCCAACTATTAAAGCAGCTATTTCTGAATTTGTTGGTAAGTTGTACTGTCTGCCATCAATGTTTCTTCTTCCAAGAATTCTAATAGTAACATTATGTAAATCAGCAACCTTAAATCTGTCCCTAGCCATTCTAAAAACCTTTGCAAGTTCATTTATCTCATCAAACATACCAATAAGTCTATCTATCAATGTACGGTCGACCTCCTTCCTGCTGCCATTTCCACATGCACGAAATCTATTCTCCCTTTCATTTTCCGTGTCGTAAATGTATAGCTGTGCAAATTTGGGAACACCATCAACAGGGAGGAGAGAACCAATTTTATGATGATTTTGACCGTTTAATCGGAAAACGTAAACTCCTTTACCATTATTGATACTATTGTCAACACGTCCGCCCATTGATGTGAATGCGAACATGGAGTTATAAACCCGTATTTGTTCGCGGAAACGTGCAAATCTTCCACCTTTATTATAATCTAATAGCCCTTTAAGAAGAGGAGGGGTTTGCTGCAACAGTGGCAAACAAACCTTTCCGCCTTGACAACATATGGAGAATCTAGCAGAGGATGGACCATCATTTTTCCTATTTCTCTCGGCATACCAAACAACTGCACCACAATCTGGGCACGTGGCATTTGGAGGCCCGAAATTCCATGGTTTGAAGATGGTACCTATTACGGAATGGAAAAAAGGGTTTCAATTGTGAACCTGTGCGGTGAACAAATCAATGGAATATGAAAGCTTACGTTGATGCACGTTACATGTGGCTAGCTCAGGCATGGCTTGGAAGAAAATAGTAAGTGGACTACAGTAGCGGAGGTCATTGGTAGATATCCCAGGATCAATTCTATTTCCCTCAATTCCATCGGATGCAGTATATCTTGCACATGCTGCAGGAGAAATGTAAGAAAGATTCCAAACTGGAAGGAAGAGAAGGCCATTGTTTAGATGTACAAAAAAATGTTAATAAAGAAAGTGGAATTTAGTAATTGAAAAACCGCAATACCATGGCGCATATTCTTGGATGTGTATATATTTTTGGATTGCAACAGACGAACTCGATGACGTCGTTTCTTCCATTTAACTACATGCATAAGACGAAGCCATAAGATAACTAAGCATGAAGGGATAAATCATGATTACGGGTAGGATGCAAATGCAATACCTATATCTTTAAGAACATCTACGGGACGCAAGGAAGAGGTGGATGCACTTTCAAAAGATTCTGGCATAGAGTGGCCTGTGCACGATGCAGGTAAATGCGGAACGGAGCATGAACGTTGAATGTTAGGTTTTGCTCTCTTTCTTTTTCCTTTAACGGTAGAGGCGGAGGATGTCAAAGAGGGTTTGCTTTTTGCACACATTGAGTTTGGTTCTGGATTGGACAATACTGAGTTGATTACCTAGATGAAGGAGCAGGGTAAGTACAAAAATGGGTAAGGCATTATCAAATGACACGTAATGTGGATAATGGTTGAATTTGTTTGAAAAAGAGATAGTACAAAAAGTATTCGTACATAGGTGTAATGAAAAAGGTTGTCAATCACACCAATAACTAATATAATACATGCCTTATTAGTCTGGTTGGTGTCATGAACAGGTGAATCCAGATTAGAATTCAAGATAGAAGGGCAGCAAGACTGAGACACTGAGCTCGAGTTGACAGACCGAGGAATTTCCATTTTATCTGATCCACGAAGACCTTTTTTTTGACGATGTGATGTGGAGGAAAGCTCATGCCTACCTGAACCGAATTCCCGCACACTATCTGAAAATGACTTTGAAACGTACGATCTAGATCGTTTAGGTGCAGGCGGAGGACACAGGTTTGAATCTAATCCAATCACCGGCTACAAATGGAAGGAAAAGATAAATATGGACGTTGCGATGGGGCAACTAAGAAAATGGAGACAATTAAAAACCGGCTTACAGTAGGTGTACACGAAGTCAATTGTTTGTTTTTTAGAGGGGAGAACATTGTAGGTTGAACATCGCTATTGATGTTTACACGTTCTGCACATGTTGAACTACCAGACTCTACCGTGGGAGCTTGGTCGTTAGCTGAAGACATGAAGTCTATGGTTGATTTATGTTTTCTACTCATACTATATCATTTCATTTTGAAAGAGGAAGCAACTAAAAAGAGAGAACAACATTAGATCATTTATTATATATGTTGTGATATGCAGGTATAGTCAAGAAGTAGAATATCCATATGTTGCAGATTGTTCAAAATTAAAACTCACTGGGTGTGAATACAGTAGGCTTGTACATCAATTACACCTGCATAGTTGCACAATGAAATGAATGAAAAATGAAATGTATTTTGCGGAATCTTCAATCCGGAAATTAGAATGTAAACCCAATGGTGCATATTACCAGAGCGAATAGTGTAACTATAAACAGTTAATACATCTTTTAACTGTATTTATGATAAATCTGTGGAAATTGTATAAGTAGCTTGGAAGCCTAACAAACAACATATGATGAAGAAACGGTAGGAGAATAGAGTTAGAATTACTACGGTTATAAAATTAACTTTGTTGCGCTTTTAGGAAAAGTGTGCACTCAAACTGAAGAAACTTAAAATTATCCCAGAGCGGTGAAAGAATGGAAGACATAGCACGTTTAAATATAAACAATGAATCCATACCTTGATTGGAATAAATTTTGAATTAAGCTTACTTCGTCGATGCCGCGAAGAACGACCTTGGCAACATGATCCAAGTTTAAAGCAAAGAAGAACTGAAAGATGACTTGATCAACAGGAACGACGATGGAGGCCAAAAAAACCAGTTTAACTCTATCTACAAAATAAATATGCATTTGTAAGATGAAAACATCAAGTGCGGCATGTAGATTGTAACTCAAACAGGCTATAAAATTAAAAAGATCCATCAGTACATTAACAAAGGAATACCACTTTTAATATTTTCTAAACTATAATTTGATTATGCCAATCTATTGAACTTCATAAACTTTACAGTTAAGACATAAGTACATAAGCAAAGAGACAATATTGCATGTCCTATAAGCTTGTAATCAATAAATACAAATGTATCACATATGATAACAAATATAACAATACATCAAAATGCATCTTAACATTGCAAGAGTGTTACTGGTGATATAAAAAAAATTACATACTAAATTTGCATGGAAAAGGATGAAAACATGCATATAGTTTACATTATGACACAAAATATGAGGTAAAAATATGTAGATATACTTGAGCAATAATTATAATTTCTTACATGTACATGTGTGTACATGTGCCGACATGCAAATAAACTACATCATTAACTTTGGTTCAGTACGACTATTGTTTTGGGTAAAATGCTAATTTTAAGGCAGTAAGGTATTTGAAAACAAATGTGCAAGTCAAATAAATGTGCAGATCAGGTGAATAGCCAGTTTAACGCTATCTACAAATTAAATATGCATTTCTAAGGTGAAAACATCAAGTGCAGCATGTATATTGTAACTCAAACAGACTATAAAATTACAAAGAGCCGTCAGTACATTAACAAAGGAATACCACTTTTAATATTTCCTAAACTATAATTTTATTATACCAATCTATTGAAGTTCATAAACTTTACAGTTAAGACATCAGTACAGTAGCAAAGAAACAATATTGCATGACGTATAAGCTTGTAATCAATAAATACAAATGTATTCACATATGCTACCAAATATAACAATACATTCAAGTGTATCTTAACATTGAAAGAGTGCTGCTGGCGATATTAAAAAAAAAATGACACACTAAATTTGCACGGTAAACCATGAAAACGTGTATATAGTTTACATAATAACACAAAATATGAGGTAAAAATATGTAGATATACTTGAGTAATAATTACAATTTATTACATGTAACATGGTGTTATCATCTCGTGCTATGATCGCAATAGCAGCCACATAGAACATAGAGTCAGAACAAAAAAATTATCCTAAAAGATTATATAATGACCAAAGAAATGTATAGGAATGAAAATATCCACTTAAACAATTGAAGGTAAAAAGCCTAGATGATTCTTTTGTAGTAAAAGTGTAGAAAAGTCTAAAGGGGAAATAATAGAAATGTGACATTAATAGAAGAGAAAAATCGACTATGGACCAAAATGTAAAAATGAGAAGAATTAGGACATTTCCATATGGCTTTATAGTAACTACCATCTACAACAATTGATCTGTAGCAACTACAACTTCTTTAAAATTTGCACACCCGGTACATATTAAAAGTAAATTCAGTCTTCAACAATGGGAATAAATCAAAATTTTTGATAAATTTACAATGCTTAGATGTATAAACTCCAGTGAACCATCAAGCTATATTTATCAATATAATCTGACCGGGGATGATTTAAAACGGAATTTAAACTTTGATTTTGAGGTGGAAGTAGACTGACGGTCAATTATAAATTTAATGTACATCATCAAGTTAAAATGGCATTATTAAATGGTAAATATATAATACTGGAATATTATATACTATCCATTGTTAGAGAAATGGGAAAAGTTATAACATGGTCTTATTACCCATATAGATGCATTGAAATCGATCTATATTATGATCAGGGATACGGTTCTGTTTAAATCTTCAAATATCTATTTACATTAGTAGTAGATAAATAGGTACATGAAATCATGATAAAAGGGTCTATTAACTAAGATAATAAAGAAAAAACCAATATTCTCATCTTAATGTGATAAATATATAATCAGAAGTAGATTTCAAAATGTGGCTTACTATTTGGAATCAATGACAATACTTTTAAAGTGTTTACTCACATAAATTAAGTTTGATAGTTATTTAGTAAATCAAAAACCATACAAAAATATATTGCCTAACTTATTAATAATTGTGTAATAAGCCATTGCCGACATTTTAATGTTGTGTTACCATGCATCCCCTAACTAAAGCCTGCAATCCTACTCCTTTCCTGCAAAAAAATGCTCTACTTGCCATGTAGTAAGCCTGTTGAAAATTACAATTTTACCAACAAAGCGTGTATTATGGAACAACAGTCAGAAGTTAAACAAAAGTGATAATGTATGAACAACTACGAACATAGTCTTTACAAACTCAGATATTCTTACTGGATTAATCATATAAAAAATTGATGTCGTTGCATAAGGTGGAACTGGAATGAAGCAATCAAAAAATTGTTCATAGAGTAGAAAGTAAATGGACTTTTCCAACATATAATGAGTGAGAAGGATATGAACATTACTGACATACTGAGTTAAGGAATTCACGCCTTCTTAAATATGTTTGGTCATTACATTCTACAGTTACAACCTTTATGGTCCCCTAGTAAACAATTCTAAAAATAAAATTTAAGCATGGAATTCTCCCACTATATCTAATTTATTTCCCAAAAGAGGTAAAAAAAAATTTAGATGCAATTAAAATATTTGAAATAAATAAAAAGTTATACTATCTAAAATGCTCGCTTTTTTTCCAAAAAAAAAAGGAAAGAAAAAAAACATATTCTCTAGGGAATTCATTTTGAAAGCGAACCAATGCTAGGTGGAGATAAAAGTATAATCACTAACTTTGGTTAAAGAAGTATCAATTCAGAAAGTAATGTGATTAGAAACAAACAATTCTGAGAAGGATTGGACCAAACTTATATAGGACTGACACAATAAATGTAATTTAAGGCACACTACAATCAAAATTGCAAACTTAATCCAAGAAAATTCCAAAGCACAAATTCATAAATTTGAAATCAATATCCTAGTAATCAACACAAAACGAAGTGCATATCTAAACCAAAACATAGAGAGTACTTATTACCTGATTTGGGAAAGGTTGAATCAAAATAAAGCTTCCTAAGAAAGTCCGATCCACAATAGAAATAGCAGAAATCCCGTTAGGTACATTGAAATTTTAAGAAGACATTTTAAATATTGGTAAAAGGCGCATTTATTAGCTAGAAATCGCTGGGGAAAGCAGAGAGCATGAAAGAATTATGCGAAAAAATTAGGTATATTGGGTGGATAGACAAAATGCTCATTAAATTTAAATTTCAGTGTTAGAATCTGAAGATACGAAGAAAAAAGAAGATTAGGGACATATGTTTCAATTTTATTAATACGATAGATACTTCAAATGAAAATAGAAGGCCAAGACTAACCGCTGCTTCCTCATAAAAAAATAAAGATTGAGTTGATGAATCCAATCAACATGAGTGATGAATAACTATTTGTTTTGAATTCCCAACCTTGCCTTAAAAAGCAATACTGATTTCTTTACTATCGATTTCCTAAACCAGACAAAAATGAAACAATGTATAACAAAAGGAAAAAAATTGGGATCTAGAAGTAGAAACCAAAGAGTTGATGAAATTAACCCCATAACATCAAATAATCATAAATTGGAAGAAACATGGCTAAAACCAAGACCACAATCAAATAAATTGTTGGATATGGTTAGGTGTAGGATAAACAAACCTGCATTATTATTAAACAGACTGAATTGGGATTCCTCGAAGAAAGACATAGAGGAGAATATGTGACAAATGACAGCAAATAATTAAAAGATTTTTTTTTTATCAAATTGTGCTTTGATCAGATATGAGGAAATGAAAAAAAAGAGGAAATAACATCTTCGAAATTGAAGGAGGACTTTATTATTTTGATTAGTGGTAAGAGGATTAGACAACAGGGGGTAGAGCGAAAAATCAGTAAATTAGAAGGTGAGATTTTTTTTATTATTCTAGTTAGAAGAGTGGAGGAGAAGGGAGGCACAATAGAAGAAACAGTTAAGATTGCAGAGGGTAAAAAAAAAGGAATGGAAGAGCTTCGATGGAAGACTAAGAAAATAATTAGCATGACGTTTGAATACACGAAATATCAAGGAGGCCTCTGAGCCTTTGGAATATAACTCACTAATTATAATATAGTATAGATGTCTCTAATGTTTTAAGGAATAGGTGAATCTAACAGTTTAAAATTATTTAGATTCAAAAGTTTACTTTAGAACCAAAAAACTTTGAGAAGCTATATTTGAATCTTAAAGTACTAAAGTTCATTGATGCAACTGAGATAATTTAAGTAAAGAATATAATGTGATAGATTTACTTATGCTACTTTCGAGCATAAAGAAATATAAAATTGAGACAACATTATGCATGCCGATCATGGATATAAATGTTATGCGTACATAAAATGTTCAAGCGCCTTCAATATTAGTGGATCAGGATGAACAAATATATACTCGCTGGGATGCAGACATAATTAGTATATTGCAAAACTTGAACTCTAGTAGTCATTAAATATCAGGTTTAATGCTAGTCAGAATATGCCTTTGCATAATCTCCAATAAACCCATGTGTGTTATAGGTAATGCAACAAACAATATAAAGCCATGAATTTTTTTTCGCCCATCCTATAGTTTGTGATGCATTTTTTTGACATCATCTTTAACAGACAACCTCACTTGATTCGGGAATACCAAACCAAACTTTGAAAGTTCATCATAAAAGAGATACTTTAAGATTAGTGGCAAAGAAAGATTTATATCACATATCAAAACTCTAAAAACATGAGAAACTAAATATTATAACTAAAAGTTTTCATGACACATTTTCTAAAAGCAAAGCAAAATCAATTGAAGTCATAAGCCTGTGGACATGGTGCATGTACTGTTGTACAAAAGGCAACTCAGTAAATAAACAATATAAATAAATAGGGAGCGGCTATATGGACACAAAATTAGACACAAAAGTGTATATATAAAATCTGGACCACAAGAATTGTTTGTCTTTATATGTGAGGTATAATTCAAGGGGAGATCTAATGGCTCAGATTTTGTGTGTTTAATTTTATGTCAAAATTTTGTGTTCCTTTAGACTTTCCCAAATAAATATACCCCAAAGTAGTTTCTTTTTTACTCAACTATGTAGAAGAAAAATTGTAATAATATGAAACGAACAACGAAACGCCCTAATGTTTAAAGCACTAAGAACATATCTTAATAGTTGCAGAATTGTCTAAAAAATGGAAGTTGGACCGTGATGGGAAGCTACATCCATACAAAAAGAACAAAAATACTACTGTTGTATATAAGAATCACTTTGCAGTTTGGACTCTGTAACTCAATAAAAAAATATAGCTCAACAAAATTCAGTGAAATAAGTAATTATAAAATTACATCTCTTCCACCATATAAATTTTATTCATTAAATTAACAAAAGGTTAGGAAATGAAAGAAGTTTTTGTTATAAGTTTATTTTTAATCTTGACGATCTAGCCTAAACATAATAAAATTTAATTTAGAAATAGCAGTATTGTTCGTAAACAATTTAGCAAATTATGGCAGCATAATCGTGTGATACTGGAAAATATAATTTTTTTTATCATTACAAATGTAAAAACACATACCCTATACCATTTACATTTTTGCTGTAATTAAAAAAATTGAAATTCCTTGTAGCTAATTTACTTGAAAAGGCTTACATATACCTCAGAACACCACAAAATGATGCATGGCATACCTACAGTAACTGCATGATAATTTCTCACGACTATGAGCTGCTTATCTTGCATGAAAAATTATTGAGAAAAGAGTAAGAATGCAATGGGAGTGTCAGCACGAAATTTTCCCATTTGTGAACATGGAAATCCGTAATGACTTAAATATCCTTAGTATATATAATAGAAAGTTAAATGAGTGGTTTAGACATTTCAAAAGCTTCATTTTGAGGTACCCTTATTATATGTAAATATGTTACTGTTTCATTTTAAAATAAAACATAGAAAGCCAACTCATCTACAAATGTGTTTAGTTATCATTAATTTGCGAATAAAATTATTCTTATGATCACCAAAAGTCATTCTGTTCCTTTAAGATTATTTCTATATCACAAAGTCTGACCCAAAAGCACTTATTTTATTTATTGTAGTGTTTTGAAACAAACATGCAGTGATCCAAATGCATCATATTCATAAACATTGTGCATGATTTCTCCTAGATTAGATCCTTCTTGCTTTCTCAGAATATAAATTTCTCCTCATTACGCAAAAATTCGACGCTATGATGAAATTAAAATGAGTTAGATTTTCCAAATCTTTGAAACGGCACTGGTACAAAGTTAACAGAGAAAAAATTTAGGAAGCTATTATGAAATATTGCCCATCTAGTAAAACGAAGATGACTGCTAAAAAGAGTTTATTGAAGCAATGGTGGATGTGCATAATTTGATATCAAGGATGCTTACAAAAAATGTAACATGGAAAACTCAAATAGGAAATAGGAAAAAAACAATCCTGAAATCAACTATTATAAGGTCTGAAAGGAAAAAAAGAGTAGATGCCTTACTGATAACTCAAATTTCTGACCTTATAAGAGTTGATGCCTTACTGATAACTTGTAACAGCAAATAGAAAAATAAGATATGCTAATTTAGCATTAGGAAAACCATGAATAAGTATTATATAACAGCGTTATCTAATTAAATAGCTTAGAATCTACAAAGACAAAGAACAACGAAAAATAAAATAAAAGCATTCGACTAACAAATTAGGCTTAGACAGGAAGTTGAAACCTTAATTACCTGGTGAATCAGAAAGACAGTGGTTCCGAGCGGTTATAGTCTACAGCAAATTTACTTGAATGCAGCTTAAGCATCAGCATGTCCAAACAACCGTATGGGAAGAGGCAAACCGCTGTTGAAGAGTGGAAGATAAATCCAAAATAGGCGATGGTTGCTATTTACCCTAAAACATGTCGCCGAACAACATAGGGCGAACTGCAAGCCTTCGAATCAGGATATAATTTCCGTCAATCACGCCGTCGATGCGGTAAGAAGAGAAGAATTAGCTATCGGAAGATTCCAGCTGGCTTTAAGTGCGCCTGTTGGTGGAGGAGGCCGACAGACCAAACGCCGTGGGTTGGCGGTACATAATTTAAACACGGAGGGTTGGATGGGGGAAGATGGGTAAAGGCCAAGATCTGGAATGCGTTGAATTGAGGTAAGTGGTAGGGTTGGAGAAGAAACTTTAAACACGGAGGGTTGGAAGGGGGAAGATGGATAAAGGCCAAGATCTGGAACGTGTTGAATTGAGGGAAGTGGTAGGGTTCAAGAAGAAACAACCGGGAAAGAGCAAGTGAGACGGTTCAGCTTTACATAGGAGCCGAAATTCCAGGGGGGCTTGTGAGAGCTCGGTTGCTAACTCAGTAATTATAATATAGTATAGATATAAACTGGTACTTTTTTGTCGGGCATATCATTATATCCTTTCCACCTGTTATCAATTTAGCAGCTATAAGGGTCATCCCAATCAAATTCCAATCTGTTTTTATCCACAAATCCAACCATTTGCTTATACCTAAGTCGAATTCAATTTCAAATCAAAGTTCCATTTTTGATTTTTAAAATTCTTACCTCATCAATCCAATACCATTTCAGATTCTATCTCTCAATTCAAAATCTGATTCTACTTGATATATCGTATCCAATTCAATTTCTAGTTAATTGGTTTCAATTCAGTTCCAGCTTGGTTTAACAAATTTCTATTTAAATTTGTTCTTAATTCAAACAGTCTCTTCCTGGGAGTTTTAAACAGCTTTGCTTTTCTAAAACCAAATATTCCTTTTTGGATTTCAAACAACTTGTTTCTTTCAAAACAATTCAAAAGAAAAATCTTTTCGATAGTAATCCGTCACTTACAACTCGAAAATGAACACCGATGATGTCATGATCATCATCGGAATCTATTTCCAGCTTTCAAAGTGAGTTCAATAATATATCACTTTAAAAACCATTTCTAACACTTCCATTTTGAAATACATTTCAAAATACCATTCATAGTGTTTTAAAACAATTTAAAATCTCTTAGGATTTTAAAATTCTCATATATTCAATCCAAATTCATTTACCAACACTTTTCCAATTTCCCGGGTTTTCAATTTCAATTCTGATTTGAATTTCAGATTTAATTCATTTGCTTTCATATATTTCACTTATATGAATTCTGATTGGTTATTTACATAACCATTTAATTTATAATCCTACTCGATTATAATAACAACCAATATATCCAATATATTATAATTTCAATATACATTCTTTATATCAAAATATACTTTGGGTAAAATTACTTTCATTTACCCTCTTTTTAAAATATATCGTGTCGGTCCATCGAATTCAAGTGTTTACAAATCTCTACCGATACAGTGGATCAAATTGATCGACCAGAACTCATAAACGACTCAACCAATAGATCTCCACAATATAAAACAAATTTTTACATCAATAACAAATACGTTCACTCGTACATATACACTCAAACTCAATCTAGGGCATTACTAACCCTATCTCTACCGAGTCACGCCACAGAGCTAAGGTAAATTGCTTAGCCTTATGCTCTGATACCAACTGTAACGACCCGGAAAAAGGTGATCTTGGTTATCCGATATACAACATATATCGAACATCCAAGGATCGAAAATAACTGGAAAGTTAATGAAAGAAATCAAAGGGTGAGGAAAGATAAGATAGAAACTTAGAATAGAAGAAGAACACAACAACAGAGTAACACGAACCTCACAGTGGAACGAATAACATATAATAGATAACATATCCTTGAAATAAAATCAGTATATGTACAATAACATTATCAGAGTACAATACGTACAACACAACGGAAATAACTATAGCTATACAATCCTGAAGCCTTCTGCTCCAAGCTCTTCAAGTATCTATAAAATCCTGACTACTTGACTGCTCGTACAAAATTGGGCACCCAAGAGTTTAGGGAAAACAAAACAAAATAAACTCTGGGTCAGTCATGGGACTGGTGTGAGTAAAACAGTTTAAAACAGTTCGAACAAGTAAATGATATCTCATAAGACCACGTCGTATAATGGAACGGGTTTTTTCCTTATGAGAATCCAAAATATCTTTATATCAAAAACCTTTTGATATTATAATAATGTCTATCAACCACAATATAATAATCATCTAGCAGAAACGCTTCCATCTCACGTTCTACATATATAGTATACAATCAAAACCGCAAGCACGTATTGGGTAATGGATTTCCAACTTTGACAAGGTATGGAACCACCTTTAACTAGTGTACCTCTAGAAAGGAATACACTGGGTTCAACAAGAACATCTTGCAACCCGACCACACATGACCGACCACTCATTTCGCTTGAGTGTATCGAATGTATATCACCAACGGTTGGGATCAACAACCGTTTCCCGAATGAGACAGCATTGACAATAGATTTTTAGAAGTAAATGAAACTCTAGATTAGGTGATTATACACCCTAATAGGTGCGACCTACATAGCCATGCTGCCTGCCCGACTTTTGTCATTTCCGGATGTGAGGCTAGAAGCTACGCTTATCTTTTACATGCCACATCTTCATTCACTTATAATGTCACATAGTCATACTCGCCAAATCACAAATTGATTTATCCAAAAATAACAAGGGTATACAGCTAAGAGAAACGAATTCCTACGCCACCAAACGTGAATACGTTTGAAGAGATCAACTTACGCGATCTATTAGATATACTATGTCAGACCTTCTTCCATACAAGTTGTCCTAGGACTGGACAAACCGAAGGCACTATTCAGTACATCCATCTTAGGCAATTGTTATCTAAGATTTATACAATAGCCCTTGCACTTTACTCCGTCTTCAATATATTCAGCATACTTGATTCGCAATGCTTATGCCAATACAGAGTGGTTCATCGGATAACAATCCAACCGGTCTCTCCATATTAACAACGTTAAAATGGTCAAAACTTTGATAGTCGGTGATTTAACTATCAAATGAATACATGTCTGTGTACACACAATGATCTTATTTCCAAATGGAATTATCGATCAAATCATCAACCATATATATATATATTCATATTTCCTTATTTTCTACATTTAGAAAATATACGTTATTAACCTTGGAAACATTTCCATAGCTTATTCACGCATCACTACCATTCCACAACCATTAGTCCCTAACCGTAAGCTAGTAGGAGAACAATTCTCTAAGTATAAACCCCGAAGGCCGAAACCAACATCAGATCGATACTCAAAAAACTATTCAACTTAACTAATCCCTAGTCAGTTTCTAATCTTGTTTAACTCTATTTCGATTAACTCTAATTGAATAACTCTATTTGCTTAACTCTTATTTGATTAACTAATATTCAATTTACTCCAGTTACTTAACTCTTATTCGAATAACTAATATTCGATTTAACTCCATTCGCTTAACTCTAGATCGCAGCGATCACAATGGTTACGCGTGATTCCCTCAGGAAACATCCGACCGCCGTAGGTTATCTGCAGCCCTGCGAATTTCGCTAGCAGTCATGCAAAATGGCAACTTATCCTGAATAACTATGTTTGATTAACTCTATTCGACTAACCATATTTAATTAACTCGACTTCGAATAACTAAATTCGATTAACTCTTTTATATCTCGTCAACTTCCTTTTTTATAAATCCTGTTTATTTTCCCAATAAATATTCCTTTTATAATTCTATTTACTTTCTAAATAAATATCCCTTTATTTTATTTATTTCCTAAATAAATGTTCCTTTATTAATTCTATTTATTTCCTAAATAAATTTTCCTTTTATAAAATCCTTCGATTTTATAAATATTTTATTTCCGATATACTTTGAAATTTCCCTTTTTACATTCACGTATTTCTTATCGTATTTAAAATACCAAATAATAATGATCAATATCATTCTAACACACATAATCAATAACAGATTATATATCACATCATATATCACAATATATGAAAACAGTGAAACGAATGCTGAGGAATCCAGTCGAATCCCTCCAACCTGTTTCCCTGCATCACAGATGTTAAACAACACGAGTATAAAATATTCTGATAAATAGAATCAATTTTCGATTAACGATTTATATATACATCGTTATCTATAATTTCAAGCAATACATAAGCAATTCAACCAAACAGTTAACACACAACAATCAACAGATCATTATCAGTTCTAAGAATACGTTATAAAAATATAACTGTTCAGAGTTGGTGAGTTTTACTCACATTGGATGATCATCATTAATAACGATAACCATCGCTTGATTCAGATGGACAATTTATTTTGCCATAAATTGTAACGAACTCGAATTCACTCCCAGTCAGCTCCATGATGTAGCCACCGTCCATACGATCCTGTCGGATCTTGTTTCGCTCAATTCTGATATCGTATGGAAGAGTTATGATATTTATAAGTTTATACACTTATTAATTAAATTTAAAATAAATTAAATGAATTTCCATTGGGCTTTAACCTTTGATTTTGGCCCATTAACCCCCAACGTGACCCAGACCCGCACTCTTCTTCCTCCATCTTCCCAATCTATCCCCGTCGTTGTATGAATCCTCACCATTACGGCACAAAGCTTCCTCTACAGCTTCTACTTCTCTTCCCGGAATCACAAACTAAACGCACTAAACAACTTCTCTTCCCGAGCGCTTCCACTCCACCACCGACACAACCAACTCACACCCCTCAAGTTAAATGCGTCGCCGACCCTGCTGTTCCTGCTACAGGAAACAACGACACCAATTTACATCGAATACCACCACAAATACATGTAAGGTGCAACTTGCTTCACTGATCCACAATCCGACCTCGGAAACTCGATTCAATGTTTCTAAATCCCCCAATACCTGAACCCTAGATCACTGCCTCAAAACCCAGCGAACGCATATGGTGTTCGAACCCATTAAAACCCATACCAAAAAGAAGAGCATCTCACCAGGAAGCTAAATACTCTTGTTTTATATTTTACAATTTTTTCTTTGATTTTATTTTCATTTTCTAAAGCTCTCGTTTTTTTTGAGGATAAAACTGTTGGCGCAAAACTGAGATTGACATTAGGTTTAGGAGAAGTTAACTCTATTTATAGGATGGTTAAATTAATTTTATATCCGATTATTATATTAGATTATGAGCAAACGCTATTTTTCTGTGTCCTCTAAAATTCTTGTGATCACATACGATACCCAAAAATCACGAAACTGGACATGCAGCTACAATTCGACATTACGGTCCCGATGAAACTGGTTTCGTCGAATTCCGACTTCGTATGCTCACACAGAGTATTTTTAAAGGTCAAAATATCGACTGTTTCTCACATTAAAATCCCATACGGCCACACAGTGACCTTAAAAATCATGGAAATTGAAATCTAACAATAATTTAATATTGCGGATCCAACAAAATTAGTTTCGTCGAATTCTGATGTCGTTTGAAAAACTGGCTATTTTTAAAGCTCTAAATAACCCTTTTAAATATATAAATATATTTAAAAACAATTAAATTTAATATTTAAAAATAAATATTATCGTATATATTCACAACAGAATATCATACGGCTCTAGAATATTTATATATGAATTTCTAACTTGATATTTCAAATCCCGATTAAATCGATATTCGATTTATAATGAAATTCCTTTTATATATATCGTTATAAATTTGAAAGGAATTCCACAGCGACTTTTCTAAAATTTGATTTGGACATAAATCAAAATATACACAATGAAATCCTGATTTTTCTCCTCCACTAGAAAAATATACTTCACCAGCTTCTAAAGTTTCTTGTTTCACAGAAATCCGATTTAAAACGGTTTTTGTATATCCAGTTGTAGTTCGAATCGCCAAATAGCGGACTGTCGCACCATTTCGAGCTCGATTATATTTATAATATAATTTATACGTTCAAATGGCGTTTATATAATATATTCGCTATTCTAATTCAATTCTAAGCTGAATTAAATACCACAGATGATCAAATTCACACCATACTGTGAATTCCACTATTTCTGACTATTTCAAAATTTTAATATATTATTATATTATTTATTTTAATTAAATATTCAATATTATTTAATTAACGACCATTTAATTCTCTGGATTACTATTTAAATAATTAAATTAATTAATTATATATCGTTGAAAAATACGGGTCGTTACACATATAATCAATATTTTCCCAATATATATACCCCAACATTCCCACGTTCATACATATAATCTAATTCACCCTCTAGGCTTACTTTCCAAGTCACAAATAAATTTCACCAATCCATGTTATCCAATTACATGTTGTTAATATTAAATTATACCAATTCCATCTCCAATGACAATTATGACAAATTTACATAAATTCAACATTATAAATTATATTCCTCGACTGCATAAAATAGATTATGCCAATATATGCAATAACAATTGTTATACCACAAACCCCAAAATTACAGATTATATTCCAATATTCCCATATCCCAATCGTGCGTATTGTATAATTAGATTTCGTCTAGGTTCGAGATAACCAAGATCCAAAAATAAAAAAGGGAAAGGATAAAAAAAGGAGAGAACCCAAACGTAGGCATAATTAAAATAACAGATCTTATTAAATTAAAATCATATTCATTATGGGGAATGGTAAACGATAGAAGCAACATTATACAACAAATATAGTTCAAATCCACTCACTTTGACTGGATTAGAGAAATAAGCGATTTGTTGTTGATGTAGAACGCTGATTTAATCTTCTTATTTGATTATTGGTGAAGAGCATGAATTGTTGATGAAGAACTTTGCTTCTTGATTTGATTAAACTCCAAAGTTGATGAAAAACTTGCAAATTAATTTAGGGTTTTGAGGCGGCGACCATGTTTGGTTGAAGTTTAGCGACATGGAAGCGTCAGAAGGAATTGTTTATGAATTAGGTTAGGTTTAGGCACTATTTTATAGGTGTAGAGAGTGTTTTAGAGCCATTAGATCGCCCTAGAAGCCATCCGGTCCGTCCAGCACATCAAAAATCGTCACTGCCCAGATCTAGAAAAATCAGGGGGAGGTCGACACTAAGGTCGACCCCTAGGTCGACCTCCCTGGGTAGGTCGACCCCCAGGTCGACCTGCCTGGGTATTTTCCTATGCGAATTCTGAATTTTTGTTGAATCTTCCGAAGGATATAACTCTTTCATACGGAGTCCGATTTTCGAAAACTTGGACTCTATTCCAAGCAGAATTCCGAGACAAACGCAATGGCGATGTCCGTTTTACTTAATTCCTGATATTTAAATCAAGTATCCTTGTTTTATTGTCTTCTCTGTTACGTACACTGTTATCGAATTAATCTTTCCTTCTCTTCCATATATTAATAAATTTTTCATTATACATCACCATTATTTACCTATCTATGCATATACACATATTTTTACATACTTTTAACTATATTAAAAATGCGGGGTGTTACAAGGACCAACCAAGGGTGAGACAACAGATTGAAGACGATTAGCGAGGACTTTGGTAATGATATTGAATGTCGTATTGAGAAGGCTGATAGGGCGGAACAATGATAAGGTATTAGAGCTAGAGGATTCAGGAAGAAGGATAATATTGGCATAGCTTAACCTAGCGATACACATTGGATTCTCCTGAAATTCCAAACACATCTCCACAACGTCTGGTTTAACTACAACCCAAAAATGTTTAAAGAAAATGGGACTAAAGCATCCGACCCAGGGGCTTTGTCATCCACCATGTTGTTAAGGGCAGCCCAAATCTCAGCTTTAGTAAAAGGATAATCAACATAGATAAATGAGGGGTTCGGGTAGAGAAGGTCCTAATCAATATCTGGTAAAGGAGAAAGGGAATTGCCTAGGATGTAGTGATAAAAATCCGTAAATAGGCGATGAATATCACTTTGGTCGGTGAAGGGGTGGTCATTATGGATAATTTCAGAAATAAAAGTGGATCTGCATTGGTTATTGGCCATTCTATGAAAGTAAGAGGTATTTTTGTTGCCTTTGTCAATCCATTTAGCTTTCAAGAATTGCTTCCAACCGATTTCCTCTTGTGTGATGAGTCTATCCAATTTAGTTTCAAGTTCCTTTAAGGTATTACTTTCAAAGTCATTCAGGGGGCAGGATTCTTCAAGGATATTAAGGTTAAGGATGCCATCTTGAGTGGAGAAATGCATGAGCGGAGAGAACCCCATACAGATTTAGCCGAAGGTTTAATAATTTCTCTTAGAGATCAGAGTTTAGACACAATTATTTCAGCGACGGATAGAGTCTGGGTTGGCTGCACCCATGCAGTCTTGATGATGTCCTCAAAAGACAGTTCAAAGAGCCAAATTCGTTCAAATTTAAAGGGACATTTCGGATTTGGAAGGGCACCAGAGTCAAGAAGGATTAGGAATTAATCAGAGAGGCTAGTTGCAAGCCATGCACCATGGAGAAAGGATGCAGATCTTCCCAAGCAGGATTAAAGAGAAAACAACCTAACTTAGCTAAGGGTATTAACATCTCTACGGGCTGTCCATGTGAAAGAACGATTACTGATAGGTGGGTCAATTAGGACCACTCGAAAATAAAAGAGTTGAAAGATTTAGAATCTTGTGAGATGTTGCCTGAGCTTCTTTCTCCTGTAGATCTGGTTGTATTAAAATCACCACCGACTACCTATAGTCAATTAAACTAGGTGGTTAAATCATGGAAATTCGACCAAAGACTCTCCATGTCCCGTGTTTTTTGCAGCCTATAAATATTATAGATTAAATAGATTATGTTTGATTGAAGATGGCGAAGGGCAACATGTAAAGAAGATGGGTTCAAGATAGTTTGGCAAAGGGACCATGCAGGTTCATTCCATGTGGTAATTAAACCACCTCTGGCATTATTGGCATTGTCGTGGTCCAGTCCCAATGAAAAAGTGTCGCCTATTAGTCTAAGCTGATAATTGGTAGGGTCTTGTAGTTTTTTTTCTTGAAGAAAAAGGATGTCTAATTTGAGGGGAGATAAAATTAGTTGATAGCATGGCATTTAGATGGATCCCCCAGACCCCGTACATTCTAAGAAACAAGCTTAATTGGGATTACGTAGTACGCTCAAATTCTAGTTCATGCATGGTAGTGTAGTATTTACCATGCAAACTCACACTATGTAACATGAAATTCTCTTATTCAAACTTTTATTTGCCAAAGAAAAAACAACAGGAGTGAAAAGTCTACCTGAAGCACCCAGGCAAGAGCAGGCATGATTGCTCCTGTTGCTTCAATGAACCAGAATCGGCGAGAGTGTCTAAGCCCAGCCCTGATCTGAAGCGACGTGAGGAGGCATAGCTGGTTGTGGAGATCCATGGTGAATTGGATGGCTCATGGCTTTATGCAAGGCAGGACTGATTGCTGGAAGAGCTTCGGGATCCCCTCCGACGGGATCATTACTTCAAAAGATACATCACAAACCTCATCTTGTGGTATAGAAGGCAAAAGAGGGTACAAAGCAACTTCATGAAGCATCACATCAACATGATCATCGGAGTTCAATTCTGGAGTGTGTTCATGAATACAAGGCACCACTTGCTCTTCCTCAATTCCAAGGATGAGAGTTTCTGGTCTAATACCCGGGTGTGCGTGATCATAGTGGTAGACCTTGATAAGATGCTCAGAGTTATTAAAACTGGCACCAAAGGAGATACGAGTACTGATTCCCTCATAAAACTACATCTTGAGCCACAGAAATCGGTGGCCAAAGTGCTCCCAGTCACAATCATCTAGTGCAATAACTCGACCCATGGGTTTCATGATTTCTCTCACTGCTTCAACATTATATCTCAAAAATTCAGGAATTCCTTGAACCTTACCCCATGATTCAAGTTCAAGATTTGGAACTGGTTCCAATTCTCTATCGGACCAAGGTTGGAAGAGAATGACACCACCCGGTTTTGCTAGAAGTTTGAGGAGGAGGACATGGCTACAAGTATTGAAAAAGGGGCAGGAGAAGAGAAAGGCGTTGTCTGAAATGATCCAGGTGGGACATCTATCATGGTTCAAATTCTGAATGAGGGTGTAGTAAAGAGTTTCAATAGACCAATGACCAGAAATAACGGTGGCAGTAAGGCAAAGCGAAGTGTCTTCCATGAGGAAATATTTAAAAGAGGAAGGTTTAGGTGAAATTGTCGAAGATGATGATTTTTAGGTTTAAGAGGAGAATTATGAGGAGAAAGCTATGTGGATGTTGCAGCAGATTGATGAGATGGATGTGGGACCCATTGTACTTGAGTGCTTGTTTTCGAATCAACACCTTTACGTAGAGGGAACGAAGCAATCTTTCTGGTTGGACAACATGGACACGAATGTCCATAAAAACCGCAATAATAAAAAATCTTAACATCCCTGCAATCTTTTGCCACGTGTCCCCTGCCAGCGCACTGTAGGCAGCGTCGTTCCATCTTCAGAAAATTAATTGTGGATGAAATGGATTTGAACCGTGGAAGTGGGCTACATCTTTTGACTGGAGGTAGTTTTGGCAGAAGAGGAGGTAGGATGGCCGCCACCTGAGCATATGATCTTACATGAGAGGCAGAGGTGAATTTGATTTGTGAAAAAAAAATGATTTGGGTGAGGTGGTGGGGGCGCAGAGAGGTTGTGGTTGATAATGGTTGTGCGGTGGAGATTTTGATCTGAGAAGAACGAGGAGGGTGAGATGGAAAACGGGGGGGGGGGGGGAGAGGGGAGGGGAGGAGGAATGATCTGTATTTCAGAGGGACGAACGAGATGAGAGGAGGGTGAGAAGCTATTAGAGGAGGAAAGATTGTAACTTTGTTTCGTATTAAACTATAAAACCTTTTGAATTTTTGATATAATACTTAGAAATTGTTGTACTCACGAGTAATTTATCATAATGGAAATAAATATATAATTTTAAATATGGTTAATCAAGATGTATCATGACTGGATATCGATACATCTGTTAAGACTAGAATACACAATGCTCTCCAAATGTTCGTTAATGCATTACTCATTACTCAGGTGGATTCTTAAGATCTCTTATAACCCTAAGCCAGACCCCCAAGCCCTTTTGGACCCCATCATAGTACGTTTAATGTTCTTAAGTCTATTCTCCCATTTGAAATATGAGAAGTAGTATTGCGAACGTTGCTACTTAAATGATATTACCCGATTGGACACCTATGTCACTTAAAACTTCCCTTAGACGGTTGTGAGTATGCAATGGCCACATATCTTTCAATTACCAATCTATCCCTAGTTGATCCCGTACAAACTTCTAGAGGAATTGGACATCCCCGTGAACTACCATAATCCATTATCGTTTTATGCCTTATCACTTTTAGAGAAGCAGGACACAAAGACCTACTTCAAATCTAATAAGAGTGGGTCACTTGACTTTGGTTCCTCTCCGAGGAATAAACCTTCGGAGGGATCCTAGTCCTAACCACTTAAGACCCAAACTAGATAAAAATAGAGTCAACCACTTAAGACCTTTTCAAGGCGCTGTAAACCTACTTATTTTCACATGCAATAGCTTATATATATAGTTATATACATATACACACTAGACCTCTCACATTAAACCGTACATCTGCAGATGATGGATATGCCGGTCGGTTCTGGGCAGACTTCTACTAAAAGTTGGTTTAACCTCATATCTAGTGTACTAAGTTTCTGAATTGCCCACGGCACCTAGACATCTCACATTAGTCTGGCCTACTTGTGGTTGCTGGATTTGTCGGTCAGTTCCGGGCAGGCTTCTACCATAAATGGCAAATAACCTCGTGTCTATGTGTCACTATTTATATATATTTACAGTCATTTTATATACGCACACACAAGCAAACAAATATATATTTATTATGTGGACATTTCAAATTCAAACTTTAACCTGATCGTATTTATTACGCTAATACAACGTTAATTATGTTGATACCGTTTATATAAGTAAAATAATAATAGCGCATAATTAACGTAAACAATCGCATAAACGGGGAAATGTTCTAATGAGGTGGCAATTGTCAGTTTGTCTAAATCAAGGCATACAAATTAGATTTTCCATACTTTTACCGCAACAACTTAGGCATGATGACATAATGACCATATAACAAATAGCGATGAACGAAAAATATACATACATAACAATTTCAACTTGCATCCTAGGCTTGTTGGAATGATTTCAATATTAGATTAAATAAAGATATTACATACACTTATGCTTGTATGTTTATAATCCATATTTCACCCAGTTCACCCTTTTTGGCGTTATACACATAGAAATGCTTACATTTGACCTATTTCAATTTTGAATGCATTTAGATTCAAAATAGTATCCAAACCCAAACCAAATCATGAAATAATCAAATCTAAACCTTTTTAGGTTACACTCAATGGTAAATAAAAGTGAATTATATGGAATAGGAATAATAGTAGCAACACCCACGTTCATTTTTAATCCAATAAAAAAACCACAAAACCACAAAACCTAATTAATCATGACAATTAATACGCAATTACAAGATGGAGGATTTGGAGGTTTTAATGTTTACATTATCGAAACTCCAAATCCTCCTAGGCATATCTATTCAAATGACAATCTATTAAAAACATGAATATTCCTTAAGTAAACCATGTTCCACTCATAAATATAGGCGGAATAGAGAGAAATCTGTGGTAGATCTAGACCTGCAATAGTTCTTTGCATTCAAGCGCACTCCAATAATCCTCCTAATTATATACATATAAGAGACATGCATTAGAATCTTATACATATATGTTTATGCTAAATTCCAGAATTCTAAACTTATGTAAAATAGAATAGAGAGAGATTTAGAATAGTGTTGGAGAAATAGAAGAAAACCTTTACCCTATTCTTTTACTTTTCTATGGAATTAAGCAATGGTGGAGAGGCAGCATGGAGGCAGGGATGGAGATTGATCAGGGTTTTCATAATGTGATAGGAGGGGTATATATAGTTTCCCGTGTGAGCATAGACCGTTGGACTACTTAGAATTAATCCAAGCCTTTAATTTATATATATATCCTCTAAAAAAAACCTTAACCAGCTAAATTTATTGGGCTGTCCAGCCGTCAACCGGTCAACCCTAGCGGTCGACCGGTGGTCGACACCCCTTAAGGCAGGCGGTCGATCCTTCGAGGTTGGAATGCCCAATAAGGCTGCGTTGCTGAGTTGTTTATTTTATTTAATACGTTCCTTAATCTCTTAATCTTATTCCATATATGCAATATATGTTGTCCTCATGATCTTATCTCTAATTCAAAATTTGAATCTCCCTCTTTATTTTTAATTTATAATTTGGACACACACATACACACATATATATATATATATATATATATATATATTCTGCGTTTACTGTTCAAATTCATTCGTTCATAACTTCTTCAAACATTGACCATTTCCTGCATATTATATACGAAAACGATTCAAAATTCAGCCAAGAATCCAAATAAAAGAGTTACGTAGCCAAATTCCTAAAGCTGCAAAATTTTCCAGCCATATTATTAAATTTATTATTTATTATTATACTTACGAATTTTACGAGGTGTTACATTCCCCCTCCCCCTTAAAAATAGATTTCGTCCTTAAATCTGTTTAAGGGGCGAAAAATAAAACTCGCTCGAAACATCTATGTTGTACACCCATGTTATTTATAATTCATACATAAACATCTATGACTTGCAGTGATTATGAACTGCAGACTCAATAAAGTGAGCTCTAACCTAGCATGTAGGTGTAATAAGTGATGCAGTGTGTATGCAAACAACCTAAATATGCATATATTTCTATATGAGTTCTCCATGCAATGGTGTTGCATACATTTCCTAACATCCAATCTAGCAATCACGATGCATCCATAAACGATATTTTGAGGAAAAGTTACCCATGAAAAGATCTGGGTGAGTCTGTCTCATCTTATCCTCGGTCTCCCGTGTGCTTTCCACAGGGTCATTTCCTCATTGTACTCGGACGAGGCGAACAGTTTTGTTGTGGAGTCCCTTAATTCCGTGCTCTACAATCCTTGCATTGGCACGAGGCACCCTGGACTCCAACTCGGGTTTTTCTATGTCCCTAATTTCATCAAGCTCGAGTCTAATAGCAGAATCATATAGGCATTTCCTTAGATGAGATATATGAAAAACATTATGGATTCCAGATAGGCATTCTAGGAGATCCACAGGATAAGCCAAAGATCCTGTCTTATCGATGATACTAAAAGCCCAATAATTCTGGGAGCCAATTTCCCAGTCATTCCAAACCGAACAGTTTTCTAAAGAGGGTATACTTTTAGGAACACCAAGTCTCCAACATTAAACTCAAGTTTCCTCCTTCACTTATCAGCATATGATTTCTGACAGTCTTCGGTTGCCTTCATTCTCTACCTAATCAAAGATATCTTCTCTGTGGATTCACGGGCGAAGTCTGGTCCGAGTATAACCTTGTCAGTAGTATCCCACTAATAAGTTGGCGATTTACATGGCCTCCTGTATAACGCTTTGGAAGCGACCATACCAAATGTAACAACCCGGAATTTCGGAACCAATTTAAATTTTTTATTTTAGCAATTTTAATGTATTCAGAATATTAAGAATGATTTATTTTAAATAATAACAATTAAAATTTTATTTAAATCAAAGTTAGAACAAATATATTTATTTTAATTATAAAAGGAGTTAGAAATATAGTGGTAGTTTGAAAATTTGAATTTGAACTTTGACTGAATGTACATAATTCAAAATAAATCGGATTTCAGCAAAACCAAAATCGATCGCAAAATCGACCAAGACCATTTGAATCTCACATACGCTAACTTTGGGCATACAACACATCAGAACAAATAACAGAAGACTTTTATTATATCATAATAATGCAACATCAGAATACAGAATATCAGTGTACATTGAAAAACAATTCTACAGCGGAAGATTAATTTACAATAAACTTAATACAATGCAGAGGAGGACTATCATTGATCTGGAAACAGCTTTAAGCTTCAATCCAAAATTCTGCTCAAAAGATAAATATTTGCAAAACAAGCCACTCGACTGCCCGTGTGGAAAATAAGGGCACCCGAGTTTGCCAGTGAAACAAACTACGAGTCAGTCATGGGACTGGTATAAAAAATCTAACAGTTAAAATTAACTTATCTAACAATAAGGCTAATCACAAGACCACGCCGCTATCGCGGAACTGGTTTACTCCATTGGATTGCCAATGCATAAATTAAATAAATCTTTTAAAACAACGCAATGCTTTTTTTAGAAAATGGAATCATTATAAGACTCAAGTCCCATCACACAATGCAACGCAAACCGGAGGATAGAGTTTTACCTTATAATGATCAAACATGTTTGATACGTAAAAAAATAATATTTAATATTGTTATTAGTGTCTTATCAGTTTTAAAATACTTTCAAAGTAAATGTATCAATCCTAAACGGCATAGTACCTCATCCTACTATATCGCCATATATAGGTTTACAATCAAAACCGTAATGTCGTATTGGAAATTGGGTTTCCATCATGAGTCAAGGCTAGGGATGATCTCCTTACCGGTTCGAGTCACTCTAGCAAATGTCTCGGAATTCGGACGCTGGTGAACCCTTGGATCTTGCAGGGCCGGTCCACAAATACTTTAGTGGATTGGCAATTCCTGAACACACGCTTCTCGGTCCTATGGGACCTATCAATTGGCCACTATCGACCAATATATCCGAGGCCTCGTAATCCATCATCCACATAAGTAAAAATGTCTGGGCTCCATAACATGACACCACTTCTAGCTAGAAAGAAACGTGTGCACTCCTTGCGTTCCCTTATCCTGTTTCTGACTCTTACCGGGGTGTGAGACTCGCGAAGTAACGTTATACACAAAGCTATGCCTAAATGGGCTATGCTTTGATCATCAACCACAAAGCTCTGCTTTTCAACAAAAGCCTTGATCATTTGCATCTTGGCGTGCCACATTGACAATCCACGCCATGCGATTAATAACTATAAATATATAACCTCTGAGCTCTTGCATCTCATAGAAGGGTGTTAAAGCAAGAGAATAAATTCTCCTCCACCAAACAGATATATATTAAATAGAAATCAATTTATATGGAATGAAATCCAATGTCGAGCACACATCCATTTACAAGTCCATTCTGGGTCTGAACGAAACCGGAGACACCTTATTCCTCGTCCCGTATGTCCAATACGGAAGAGAGGTGCTCGCTTATCTGGACAATCAACAAGCACGTCTGGACAACTACCACTGTGACCCTTTCCTGGGAGAAAATCAGTCCAGGGCATCAGTAGTTGTCCATTCGATGTGAAGATCGTCGGTCTTCAATCATCATCTTCAATATCTTCGATTTAAATCGTCATGTAATTATTTGAAATGAGATTGAACTCGGTCTTTCCAAATAATTCTCGCATATATATAATTTAAATCACTTCATATCACTAATATTATTTTATAACGATTTGTCGCTATTTTTATTTATATAAAAATAGCCCAATTTAATTTAATGACGCTTCGGTCAATAGGCGACCCTAACGCTGTTTTTACCCAAATTTGATTTACACATTCCTCGAAATCTAACCATTGGATTTTAACAAATTTTATATCGTTAGAAATATCTTTCCAAAGTGGACCTAACGGTTTCAGTTTTGGGAAAAACCGATGGTCGGATCTTTCAGTATAATCGTTTAAAGTTACGATTCCGAAATGCGAACTACCACGCGCGATTCGTTTAATTTTAATTTATATATATATATATATATATATATATAATTATATATAAATATAAATTATTTGACGATTCCACTAACGTGTTTAACACGCCAAACAAAAGAATGTTTTTATTTGCATAACATATCTACATGTTTATAATGTCAAATATAAATGTATTTTATTTGCATACTTATCTACATGTTCCTAATGGCAAATAAATATGTAATTTATTTACATGACATTTTCTTCATTTCTAATGTCAAATAAAATGTAATTTATTTACATGATATTTTCTACATTTCTAATGTCAAATAAAATGTAATTTATTTACATGACATTTTCTACATTTCTAATGTTAAATAAAATGTAATTTATTTATATGACATTTTCTACATTTCTAATGTCAAATAAAACATGACATTTTCTACATTTCTAATGTCAAATAAAATGTAATTTATTTACATGACATTTTCTACATTTCTAATGTCAGATAAAATGTATTTTGTTTGCGTACTTATCTACATGTTTCTAATGTCAAATAAAAACGTGTTTTGTTTGCGTACTTATCTACATGTTTTTAATGTCAAATAAAAATGTGATTTTATTTGCATACTAATCTACATGTTGTTAATGTCAAATAAAAATGTGTTTTTATTTGCATACTAATCTACATGTTTTTTTAATGTCAAATAAAAATGTAATTTATTTGCATTACAATGTAGCTAATGACGAATAAAAGATAATTTTTATTTTCATTATTTGTATGCAATTTCTATTTTTAACTTAACAAATAAAAAGAAATATTTTTATTTGTATAAAATATCAATGTATAACATGTCACATAAAAATGTTTATTTCTATTTGCATACAAATTCTAATGTACAACTTGACAATAAAAATGTTTCTTAAATTTGTACACAAATTCTAATGTGTAATTTGACGATAAAAATATTTCTTAAATTTGTACACAAATTCTAATGTGTAATTTGACGATAAAAATGTCACTTAAGTTTGTACACAAATTCTAACGTGTAATTTGCCGATAAAAATGTCACTTAAGTTTGTACACAAATTCTATTGTGTAATTTGACGATAAAAATGTCACTTAAGTTTGTACACAAATTCTAATGTGTAATTTGACGATAAAAATGTCACTTAAGTTTGTACACAAATTCTAATGTGTAACAATAATTGATATTTTTATTTGTCGACCATTCTATTTCAACAACACAAGTAAGAATGATATTTCTATTTTGTTGACAATTTCATTTCAACAAAATGAATAAAAGTGACGACTTCATTTATGTTGACAATTCTAATTTAACCAAATGAATAAAAGTGATAATTCCATTTTGTTAATAATTCTATTTTAACAAAGTGCATAAAAGTGATAATTTCATTTTGTTAACAATTCTAGTTTAACAGAAGGAATAAAAGTGATAATTTCATTTTGTTAACAGTTCTATATTAACAAAATGCATAAAAGTGATAATTTCATTTTGTTAACAATTCTAGTTTAACAAAAGGAATAAAAGTGATAATTTCATTTTGTCTAAAATTCCATTTCAACAAAATGAATAAAAGTGATGACTTCATTTTGTCAACAATTCTAGTTTAACAAAAATGAATATAAATGATGACTTCATATATGCTGACAATTCTAGTTTAACAAAATGTATAAAAGTGATAATTTCATTTTGTCTAAAATTCCATTTCAACAAAATGAATAAAAGTGATGACTTCATTTTGTCAACAATTCTAGTTTAACAAAAATGAATCAAAATGACGACTTCATTTATGTTGACAATTCTAGTTTAACAAAAATGAATAAAAATGATCTTTTCATTTTTGTTACAATTCTATTTCAACAAAATTAATATTTTTTCTTTAACACTAATCTATTTAACAAAAATGTTATTTTTGTTTTAAAATAAATCTCCTTAACAAAAATGTTATTTTTGTTTTAACACAAATCTATTTAACAAAATGTAGTTTTTGTTTTGACACAAATCTATTTGACAAAAATGTTATTTTTGTTTTAGCACAAATCTATTTAACAAAATGTAATTTTTGTTTTAACTCAATTCTAATTAACAAAATGTAATTTTTGTTTTAACTCAATTCTAATTAACAAAAATGTTGTTTTTGTTTTAACTCTTATCTAATTAACAAAAATGTAATTTTTGTTTTAACTCTTATCTAATTAACAAAAATGTAATTTTTTGTTTTAACTCTTATCTAATTAACAAAAATGTAATTTTTGTTTTAACTCTTATCTAATTAACAAAAATGTAAATTTTTGTTTCAACTATTACTATTCAACAAAAATGTAAATTTTTGTTTCAACTATTACTATTCAAAAAAAATGTAAATTTTTGTTTCAACTATTACTATTCAACAAAAATGTAAATTTTTGTTTCAACAATTTTATTCAACAAAATTTTGATATTTTTGTTTCAACTATTTTGTTCAACAAAATTTTTGATATTTTTGTTTCACTATTTTATTCAACAAGAATTGATATTTTTGTTCCACTATTTTATTCAATACAACAATCATCAAATCAATAGATCTACATAACAACATCAATCCCAGATCAAATCATGTATAACAATTAATAGAATTTAATAGCGTATGGGTAAAGATTTCTAAACACAATCATAATTATTTAATTTTAATTATTTAAAAAGAATTCTCAACTTGGTCGGTTTGAAATTGTTGAATACGATGATTTTAATTAAATTAAACGAAGGCGTTTAATTTAATCAAAATTTCCCATTACTTCATAATTTGTCCAAGTCAGTTCCATGTTGTAATGTTTTCTGATACGAGTCCAACGCACTTTGGTTTGTCCGATTCTGACCTCATATGAATAAGATATTGCAATTTAAAGATTACTACATAATCAGATAATTTAAATTATAATTAAAATTTTATTACCGCCTAATTACCACGTTTCACACTACGGTTCCTTCTTCTTCCTTCTGCTTAGTCGACGAACCACATTCGCTCTCCCAAACCACCCTGATGCACGCCATCCAAGGGGGCAGACCCCGATCCATCATCCTCACTTCAAAGCCCTCCCCAACATCAACCTCCGCCTGCAACAGCCTCAAGCTTGGTCTCCTCCAGGCGATGAAAAACGAACCCGAAGTCACCTCCTTTGAGGCTTGATTTCTCATGATTTACTCATTTAAATTCGATCATGGCCGTATGGAATTGTAGATCTAAAAACGTTCTTCGATTTTCTCTTTGGAAGGAGGGATTGATTTGCCATGGATTGAACGATTTAATTGATGGAAGTATGGAGCTCGCTGGCCCTTGATTTCATAGTGGCAGCTGTGTTTTTAGAGTGAATTAGGGTTTAGTTAATTGATATTTATAATAAAATATTATTAAATTTCCTAGTTCGCAAAAAAACCATTAATTCTTAATAGCTCCAAATTCAGCCCAACTAATGTTGTACCTAGCCAAATACCCCTATTCCGGACACAATTGACTAGGTCCCGTCAGCCCATTTGATCGTCTCAACCCACTTTTCTTAAATTAAAATGTAAATCATTTAATATTTAATTTGATCGTACATTAAATTAACCGGGGCCATATACTGACTCCAAAAACTCCCGAAAAATAAATCTAGCTATGTTTTGATGATACGGTCCTAACAAAATTAATTTCGTCGAATTTGGAGACCGTTTGAAAAATGGTCTTTTTAATGTCCGATCAAATTCAACAGAAATTAGCGAACACGGTTTAATTTACCACGCTCACATATTAATTCCAAAAATTATGGAAAATTGGAATCTTGCAATAATTTGACATTCCGGATCCAACCAAAGTGGTTTTGTCGAAAACGAAGATCGTTTGCAAAATGGGTATTTATAAGGGCTATATATTATATTAAATTTCATAGCGACTATTCTGAATATTTAACTGGCCATAACTTTTTAATCCCACTATGAAATTTTTATTTTTCAGATTTGTTGGAAAGATATAATCAAACAGATTTAATTATTATTGGTTTTATTGAAATCCGATTTATTTTGAATTCTGCACATTCAGTCAAAGTTCAAATTCAAAATTTCAAACTACCGCTCTATTTCTAACTCCTTTTATAATTAAAATAAATATATTTGTTCTAACTTTGATTTAAATAAATTTTTAATTGTTATTATTTAAAATAAATCATTTTAAATATTCTGAATTCATTAAAATTGCTAAAATAAAAATTTTAAATTGGTTCCGAAATTCCGGGTTGTTTACAATCTCCCCCACTTAAAATCTTTTCGTCCTCGAAAAGGAACGGAATTAAAAGTTGTTTAACTAACCAACTCAACTTTCATTCTTTTATTTGTTTCAATTTAATTTTATTAGTTGATTAACTTTTTTAAATATATATAACTTTTAAATATTCAAAAATCATATTTCTAAGATCGGATTATATATATCACAAATACGTTAATTATGAACTTGTCACTCTCAACTCATTCTAGGGCATTTCTAACCCCATCTCTAACAAGTTTTCTCGTTCTAGGATACTACTGATCCTATCTCTAATGAGTATTTTTTATAGGATATTACTAATCCTACCTCTGATGAGTCTTTGGTTTAGTTCTAACGAGTTGTACCACAAAGATTTGAGTTAACCAAAGCTCGGATACCAGCTGTAACGACACGGATTTCGCCCGGACCTAATCGATCGCAAAATCGACCAAGACCGTTCGAATTACGCATATGCTAACTTTGGGCATACAACACATCAGAACAAATAACAGAAGACTTTTATTACATCATAATAATGCAACATCAGAATACAGAATATCAGAGTACATTGAAAAACAATTCTACAGCGGAAGATTAATTTACAATAAACTTAATACAATGCAGCGGAAGACTATCATTGCTCTGGACACATCTTTAAGCTTCAATCCAAAATCCTGGTCAAAGATAAATATCTACAAAACAAGCCACTCGACTGCCCACGTGGAAAATAAGGGCACCCGAGTTTGCCAGTGAAACACACTACGAGTCAGTCATGGGACTGGTATGAGAAATCAAACAGTTAAAATTAACTTATCTAACAATAAGGCTAATCACAGGACCACGCCGCTAACGCGGAACGGGTTTACTCCATTGTATTGCTAGTGCATAAATTAAATAAATCTTTTAAAACAACGCAATGCTTTTTTTAGAAAATGGAATCATTATAAGACTCAAGTCCCATCACACAATGCAACGCAAACCGGAGGATAGAGTTTTACCTTATAATGATCAAACATGCTTGATACGTAAAAAATATATATAATATTATTATTATTGTCCAAATACTTTCAAAGTAAACATATCAATCCTAGACGGCATAGTATCACATCCTACTATGTCGCCATATATAGGTTTACAATCAAAACCGTAATGTCGTATTGGAAATTGGGTTTCCATCATGAGTCAAGGCTAGGGATGATCTCCTTATCGATTCGAGACACTCTAGCAAATGTCTCAGGATTCGGAAGCTGGCGAACCTTTGGATCCTGCAGGGCCGGTCCACAAATACTTTAGTGGATTGGCAATTCCTGAACACATGCTTCCCGATCCTGTTGGACCTATCAATTGGCCACTATCGACCAATATATCCGAGGCCTCGTAATCCATCATCCACATAAGTAAAAATGTCTAGGCTCCATACCATGACACCACTTCTAGCTAGAAAGAAACGTGTGCACTCTCTGCGTTCCCTTATCCCATTTCTGACTCTTACCGGGGTGTGAGGCTTGCGAAGTAACGCTATACACAAAGCTATGCCTAAATGTGCTGTGCTTTGATCATCAACCATAAAGCTATGCTTTTCAACAAAAGCCTTGATCATTTGCATCTTGGCGTGCCACATTGACAATCCACGCCATGCGATCAATAACTATCAATATATAACCTCTGAGCTCGTGCGTCTTAGAGAAGGTTGTTAAGCAAGAGAATAAATTCTCCGCCAACAAACAGATATATATTAAATAGAAATCAATTTACATTGAATGAAATCCAATGTCAAACACACATCCATTTACAAGTCCGTTCTGGTTCTGAACGAAACCGGAGACACCTTAATCTTCGTCCCGTATGTCCAATACGGAAGAGAGGTGCTTGCTTATCCGGATAATCAACAAGTACGTCTGGACAACTACTACTGTAACCCTTTCCTAGGAGCAAATCAGTCCAGGGCATCAGTAGTTGTCCATTCGATGTGAAGATCGCCCAATCACCGTCTTCAATATCCTCGATTTAAGTCATCGTATAATTATTTGAAATGAGATTGAACTCGGTCTTTTCAAATAATTCTCGCATATATATAATTTAAATCATTTCATATCGTTAATATTATTTTATAACGATTTGTTGCTATTTTTATTTATATAAAAATAGCCCAATTTAATTTAACGACGCTTCGGTCAATAGGCGGCCCTGGCGCTGTTTTTACCCAAATTTGATTTACACATTCCTCGAAATCTAACCATTGGATTTTAACAATTTTTATATCATTGGAAAGATCTTCCCAAAGCGGACCTAACGGTTAAATACGACGGTCGGATCTTTCGGTATAATCGTTTAAAGTTACGATTCCGAAACGCGAACTACCACGCGTGATTCGTTTAATTTTAATTTATATATATATATATATATTTAATTATATATAAATGTAAATTATTCGACGATTCCACTAACGTTTTTAACACGCCAAACAAAAAAATGTTTTTATTTGCAAAACATATCTACATGTTTATAATGTCAAATAAAAACGTATTTTATTTGCATACTTATCTACATGTTCCTGATGGCAAATAAATATGTAATTTATTTACATGACATTTTCTACATTTCTAATGTCAAATAAAATTTAATTTATCTACATGACATTTTCTACATTTTTAATGTCAAATAAAATGTAATTTATTTACATTACATTTTCTACATTTCTAATGTCAAATAAAATGTAATTTATTTACATGACATTTTCTACATTTTTAATGGCAAATAAAATGTAATTTATTTACATGAAATTTTCTACATTTCTAATATCTAATAAAATGTAATTTATTTACATGACATTTTCTACATTTCTAATGTCAAATAAAATGTATTTTATTTGTGTACTTATCTACATGTTTCTAATGTCAAATAAAAATGTGTTTTGTTTGCGTACTTATCTACATGTTTTTAATGTCAAATAAAAATGTGATTTTATTTGCATACTAATCTATATGTTTTTAATGTCAAATAAAAATGTGTTTTTATTTGCATACTAATCTACATGTTTTTGTTAATGTCAAATAAAAATGTAATTTATTTGCATTACAATGTAGCTAATGATGAATAAAAAGATAATTTTTATTTTCATTGTTTATATGCAATTTGTATTTTTAACTTAACAAATAAAAAGAAATATTTTTATTTGTATAAAATTTCAGTGTATAACATGTCACATAAAAATGTTTATTTCTATTTGCATACAAATTCTAATGTACAATTTGATAATAAAACTGTTTCTTAAATTGGTTCCATAGTTCTGGATTGTTACACCAAACGTCGTCTGGAAACTATTATTATGTTTGAAATTCACAAGCGGTAGGCGCTGCTCCCAAACTCCTCTAAAGTCAATGATGCAAGCTCTGTGAAAGTCTTCTAAGATTCTGTTTACTCTCTCTATCTGTCCGTCGGTCTGCGGATGATAAGTTGTGCTTAGATTGAGGGTTGTTCTCGAAGCTGCTTGTTCTCCAAAATTCACTCGTGAATAAAGGGTCTCTATCACTTATAATACTTGACGGAATACCATGTAGTCTGACTATCTCTTTGACATATAATTGCGCTAACGAGGCTGCGTCTTTGTCTTCTTGACTGGTATAAAATGGGTGCTTTTGGTTAAACGGTCTACCACAACCCAAATGGTCTCATTCCCATTTTGGCTTCTAGGAAGTCTATCTATGAAATCCATGGGAATATGTTCCCACTTACATATAGGAATCTCTAAAGGTATTAATGGTCCTCTGGGCATCCCTTGCTCCTCTTTGATTTTTTGGCACGTCAAGCATTTGGCAACGAACTCGGCTATTTTTTCTGCATTCCTTTCCAATGGAGATTCCTCTTCATCCTTATACATTTTATCCCCATTGGGGTGTATGGTCAATTTTGACCTATGACACTCTTCTAGAATTTCTTTCGTCATCCCTTCATCTTTAAGAACGTAAAGTCATCCATCCCAAAGTAAAATCTCGCTAATCAAATACCTAACCTAATGGGGAAACGTTTCTTTCCTTCCCACTTTCTCCTTTATGCCTCTTAATTCCTCGTCACGGTCTTGCACACTTAGGAAGAGGTAAACTAACCGCTAGTCTTTGTATTTCAAGTGTCCTCAATTGTCTGCCTCTGAATGGCTTTGTCAGAGCTTTCTGTCGTTCCGTTCCCTCAGGTCTTGGGGGAGTAGAGCTGCTTCTTCTCTTAGGGTAGGTCCAATTATCATTGCCCCAAGAAATCCATTAGAAGTGGTCGGTGAGGGTTATAAATCAAAATTAGTGATATACACGTAAATGTGTATATTTTATCCACTTATTTATCTTATTTTCCCTTTAAAATAATTGATATTGTGTATTTATAGCCGTGTTTTTAGATTGTTTATAAAAAGCATTGTTTAGAGCATTTGATGGATAAAGCATGAAGAATTTGCTTAAAAAGAGTAAAGTTTGAAATTACCAAAGCTTGAAGAGTGCAAAGCTTGAAGAATGGTTACAAATAGAGTTCAGTTAGGAATATTTAGCTCAATGAATACTCATGTTGCGTTCACATTGGCTCATTTGCAAGGCCTCTTACTCATGCTGCGTTCACATTAGCTCATTTGCAAGGCCACTCACTCTACAGCTGCGTTCACACTGGCTTATGTGTTATTTGGGCTAAATCATTAGTCTCACATTGTGTAAATTAGCAAAGTAGTCTTTGTCATATCAGCTATAAATACATTATATCTCATTCATTTAAAAACACATTAGGTTTTATTCTGTAATCCTTCTATTGGAATAAAATCATTCTTCTCCCTTTCTCTTTACTTTTTATGGTAGTTTATTTATGTTGTTTATTTTCTTTTTCTCTTTAGCTATGTCTAGCTAATCTCCTTTAATTAGGGGGTGATGATGCTGGATTAGATTCAATATGAATCACATAGCCAAAGAGATTAGAACTTCATGTATGTAGATCTAGATATGAACCAAGAGTTGGATCTGAACCTTCATACTCTGCATCGTTTAAGAGCTATGCTCCTTCACAGGGTATATTCGAGTTTGATCTATCGTTTATCAGATTTAGATCTAACATTTAGGATTTTAGAAATAATAGTGAATCTATCCTGATAGCCTATGGTTGTTTAAGAGCTTAGCTCCTACATAGGCTATACTTGTCGTTATTCACATATTTGTTTCTAGAAACCTAATAAGCGTTGATTCATGTTTGTGACAGAAACATGAATTAGATCTATTTGTTTATTAATTCATGTTAATTTAATCTATGTCATTGCTCCCTAATTGCTTTCTTTAATCATATAAAACTCCCTTTTATTTAATTTCAGTTATTTTCTATGTTTTCAACCAATCAAAATCCTGGAATAACTTGATTGGATTTACTAGATTAAATATTTTTGGTCCTAGAGTTCGACACCCTCTACAACAATCCTTGTTGATAGGAAAGTCGAACGTATTTTGGAGTTGTTTACGATTGTTTAATTTGTTCACAAACAAATTTTGGCGCCGTTACCGGGGATCAAAATAATTTTTATTGGTAAATCCTTCGGGTTATATTTTTTATTTTTTTCCTTTTGTTTTCTATCATTTAGAAAAAAAATTGTAATTTTTGGATTGAATTATTTCCTTTCTTTGATTTTCTAATTTCTTTCCCATTACATTGCCTTCCACTTTTCAACTATTCCAAATAAGAAAAAAAACGACTTGACAATTCTTTTTTGATCTCTTTCCTGTTTTCTTTTCATTTTCTTCTACAATTTGCTTCCTTCTTTCGTTTTACAATTTCTTTCCAAAAGAAAAAAAATAAAATCCTTTCCTGTTCTCTTTCTATTCACTGCCGTCTTCTTTCTACTTCATAACGCAAAACCAAACCATCTTCATCATCCCTCACCAAAGATTCCATAACCACGCTCCTCTTCATCATAAAACCGATTGCCAAAATACTCATACCCATCTCCGGTCCATGCTACATCTACCCGCAGCCCTTCTGATCAATCCCTCTCACACCGTTTGTCATCCCATGCCCAATACCTCAATTAAGTACCCAGTTCATCACCACAATTCATCTCTTTAACCTCTCATCCCCATTAATCAAATCAGCAACAAATCTCTTCCAGGCAAACCGTCAATACCCCAATTCAATCGGCCATTAACCTGTTGTGCCCCCTCAACTAATTCACAAACCTACATAAACTTAACTACCCAAAGCCCATACTTCCACCACCCCAATTTTCAAACCACAAACACAACGATAAGCCCAATTCTGATCAGCATTGCAAAATAACCTTCGAACACTAATTCGATCATATCCGTGTTTCCTCCTTCGAACAACCATCTAGTTCGACATCCACGTCCGCAATACCATCATGACCCGGTAGAAATCCTTTGTCGTTCACACCCAGGCGATCAAAGTCCACCGTGCAAACTACCTCTGTCAAAACGAACATCAGTTCGTACACATCACAGACATCTCCAACATCCTTTGCCGTTTACACGTCTCCTTTCTCAGTGAAAACACTTAATTCATAACAACATTCACCCACCACGCTGAATAACCCAAATCATCACATCGAAACCCCACCCCAATTGCACCCATCATCGAATCCTGAAACTCCACCTCCTCATCAACAGTGAACCTTTCACCGATCACAAAGCAACCCCTGTCACAGACCATCACTTTCCAGAACATCTACCCAATTCCCAAATTCGAACAACAGGCACCAAAAGCCTTATTCGAACCAAAAAAAATCAATTCGAACCTCCCAGCCGAACTCCAATTGGAACAATCGCACTCGAATAATTCGAACAATTCGAAAAAAGAAAAAAAAAGGCATGAAATCTGTTTTTTTTTCGGACTGGCTAATCTTCTTTTGCGGGGTTGATCGTTTTACTTTGGAGACAATAGTTGTGTGGTCTTATAAAAGAAAGAAAAAAAACGGCTTTAAATTGAGATAGTTTTGGTCAAGCCCAGTAAGCATATTTGTTTTAGGTCCTACTGAGAGAATTTTATATTTGGCGTGAATTATTCTATTCTATTGCGGGGCTCGGGCATTCTAAATCGTTTTGTTTTGAGATTCATCTAGTTTTGTAAGTGTTGTGTTCTCAAAAAAAAAAAAATCTTAGGCAAATCGTTTTTTTAGTTCTATTTATTTGTCTTCATTTTCCTTTTGCTTTTGTTTCTCTTTACATAAAAAAAACACACAAAATTCCATTTTCCTTTGACTAATCGTTTTGATTTCATTTTTTTCTCTAGGTCCTGTTTTTCACTTTTTTTTGTTTTTAGTTTCATTTCGATTTTTTCAAATTATTATTTAAAATAAAAAAAATACGAGAGTTCAAGAAAACTCAAAAGAAAGTCAAAGGCCAAAGAGGACAAAAATTTAAGCAATAAACAAGAAATCGAAATCGAGCAACCAAATTAGCAGAATTTGAATTGTTGGAGCGGTTGCACACCAAGTAGGGTGTGAACGCGCTAGCACTACTCAGTTGCACTGGACGGACTGCCTATCTAAGTGAGTGTTTTTGAAACTCTACAGGGCTTGTTGCTGCTTGAAAAATATATAGAAATTGCTTGTAAAATATTTCTGCAGGTGCCGCGGCTTGCTTGTAAAAAATTTATTTCTGCAATTTATTATCTGTGATTGATTATTTTGTCTGTTGATGTGTGGCTGGAAATTTTAAAATGAATGTGGGATAAATTTGATAGTTTTATTCAAATAAATTATTTTTGAAATCGAATCGAGGATTCCCAAAAGCTCATAGGACAAAATATTCGTTAAATTGACAATTAGGATTGATACTCTCTGAGGTGTCTAAGGAACGTTAGAGTCTAGAACTCAAACAGGTTTTTAAACCTTCATTCATGTTTCTACGGTGATTCATGGCACACTGATAACCCCTGTCCGAACCTGGCCTGGACTTGTATTCATATAATCTGAAGTTGTTAATTTTAACATTTTTTTAAAAGAGTTTCTTTAGAGCTACAAGTTTTGAAACTGATTTTTCGACCAAGAACTCTCTTCCTCTAGTACATGCGCGCTTGCCCCATGTACAAACAAAATTGCAGTTCTTTTCAAAATTTCAATGATTTTGGTTACATTTCAAATCAGAATGAATTTCAAGCTGAAAACTTTCCGAATAGTTTCCACAAATCTCATCAAACGGTTGCACCCCAATATGAAAACCATCATTCCACGATTGAGGAGAATTTATCTAATGTGCGGCAAATTTTAGCGCTATGACTAAGCAAAGTGCTGAAAATCAAAACAATTTCAACACGGGTTTCAACGAATTTTTTAAACACCAAAACAATTTTCATAATACGATGGTTATCGAATATGAAAAATGTGTTGCGAACAAGCTAAATTTTTGGCGATGTTGGTTGTGGAAAATAAATAATGGACGACTTCTAAGAGATGAGGTGGATGAATTTTTGAGGTCAACCAGTAAGGAATACATAGGAACGACAAATCTAAAAAATGACATTTTGAAGTCTAATGTGTCTATCGATTTTATTGAAGAGGGTCTAAGCGAAATTAAACAATTAATACATGAAATTTGGATTTGTTGTGAGGAAATCAAGGAATGGACGCGAACATTAGATGAAAAACAAGATTCTGAAAATAAGTATATTGAAAACATGTGTATCATTGAACAACTACTCAATACACCATTGAACTTTGGCAAAATTTAGAAAAATTCATTGAGGGAATTGATGACATTTATGAATTTGAGGATTTAATGAAACTTGGCTTGACTTACATCGAAGAACTAGCTCAAAGAATAACAGATAGCAAACAACATTGCACTAAGATAGTGTATCAAATTTCTCTTCTTCAAACTGAAGTTATGGACTTGTACAACAACTTTGAATTCCAATCTAGTGACACACAAGTTTTTGCCAATGCTTCTTTTGAAATCAATAATCAGCCAGTAACTCCGTCACAACATTACATAATGATTATTGATGATTCTAACGATATGACTATTGATGAAAATGAAAACTTTGAAAAATCTCTGGTTCAAAACATTGATTTCTGTGAAACTGAAATTCAAACTTAAACTGATGCTTCTGCTGAAAATTCAACTCTTACTGAAATCGAAAATTTTCAATTAACAAATTTTGAAATTGATGAAAATCTTAATGAAGTTGTTGAAATCTCTGTAATTGATTTTAATTCAAATTCTCTTAAAAACGAAGACGTCAATCTTCAATTTGATCTTCCTCTCTCAGATTCTGAAAATTTTGAAAATGTAGCAACTTTAGATTGTCAACTTGAAAGAAATGACGAAGTTAGTAACAACTGTTTATGTGAGTACGACTTTAATGAGCAAAAACTTTTTGATCTGATTGACGATAAGGTTGTTGGGTCTAAAACTGGAAATAAAACATTTGAAAACTTTGAAATTCTTAAGGTTGAAAATAACAAGACTGCTGAATGTGATCTTAAACACAATGACAATTTTTCTGAAACTGTTGAAATTCCTTGCGACTTGATCGTTTCAACTGAACCTCACTGTGATCGCTTGTTTTTCAATGATAAATTTCTGCAGTATATGAACTCTTTTTGGAGTAACACGATTTTTGAGAAAACTCAATTTCGAAATTTACTGAAAATTCATTTGTTCGGTTTTGACTTTAGGTTTACGAATGAACCTTTAGTTAACAAAATTTCAAATATCAAAGCAAAACCGAACAATATTTTCTCAAAACAAGTGTGGGGGTGAGAACAATGCACACATCTCTCAATTTATACATCACCTGAACAAATCAAACTTTGTTTTTGAAACTTTTACTGAACCACAGCTTGATGACCTCTCTTTAGTTGCTACGGAAATTCAATTAGATTTTAGGATCAATTATAAACTCAAAATTTTAAAATTAGCAACTCAAACTTTTGAAAAAACAAAATTTGTTTTTTCAAATCTGACACATAATATAAAATCCTTTATGATTTGGTTTTCTATGCTTAAGCTTTGTCTCACAATCTTAATGAAGTTGATCCATTGAGGATCGGTTCATCTATTCGGTGACTGCTTATTTTCTGCACGTGTACCCGGTAAGTCGTGCTGACCCTCTTATTTTATTTCCCTTTCATCAAGATATGTCTGATTAACGACTGTGAGGACACAGTCACACTTAGGTGTGGGGGGAAATTTACATTACATCAGCAATCAAATTTTATGAACTAGGTCATTCATTGTACAAGGATTAACTTAAATTCATAAATAACACCTTGGTTCTTGTTTGATAAGTTGAATTGTTGGGTGATGGGAATGAACATTATTTATTCATTGAGTCGTAATGTGTCTTTTTAAGATGTTAGCTTGAGACTGTGCAGACGTTATGCGTGTTCTGGAGTAAGCGTGTCAACCCTTGTTATACATGTTAGAATGTGCAAGTAAAAAATAAAAAATAAAAATCAAATAATAATGATTTTGCACCTACATTTGTTGGATTTTCTGAGTTTGTTTTCATGCATAATATTTTTTTTTCTCACTCAAATTTTCAAAATTGTAAGTTCTAAAATCCACTTGGCATAATTAAGGAGAAATGACTCATTGTAGCGTTCTTCTTCGATACCCCACATTATTCAAACCTATGTTTTAGTTGAATTACATCCATGTTTCGACAAGTTTTCTTATATTGGTATACTTAAGAACCTTGTACTGATTTGTTTTCAAAGGTTCAAAAACGTCACTTTTTATACCAATATTACACCACCCACTCCGTACTTGTTTTAAGGTAGGATAACCATATATCACATCTTATTTTATATGGGTTATCTATCTTACGAAACTTTGCTTATCATTCCTTTCAACTTTTTATATAACATCAATACAGACTTGTGTGTCGAATTAGGGTTGTAGAAGTAGAGTAATTAGGGGACAAAACTTTCCTTTCATGAAGTGTTGGTTATGATTCGTTTAGTAGAGGAGGAATCAAATGAAAGAATATACGGTATCATTCCATTCCATCTCCACTCATCATTTATCATGCAAGAAGAAACAGAAAAAGAAAAAAAGAAAAAGAAAAAAAGAAAAAAAGAGAAAAAATGCAATGAAGAGAAAATCTCGTAGAATAAAATAGTCATTCGTCATTCTTGACTATAAAGCATTCATTTCCATTCCATCCACATCCATCATACCGTACTTGGAAGCGAGAATTGTAGTAGAGGAGATGAAAGAAACAAAACTTCCATATGTGCCATAGTATTACTTTATCTTTTGTAGCTTTAAGTTCAACTAATACACTTTCCCTCTTATCAATAACATTTTTAGAATTTACAAAATTTTCCTTCATCTATAATATAACTCACATCCAATATAGTACAGTTACACTGGTGCAAAATTATTCAAAAAAAAGATCAAAAAGAATGAATAAATGATTGGGTGCACATTGTCGATGTGTAGAACTTTGGTTGACACCACGCTCTTAAACTACAAGACAATTACAGTGTTATCAAGGAATTACGATTCAGCTTGAATAATTTTATTCATTTTTGCACCAATTATGGGATGGACAATTTAGAACTGAACCGTTAATATTGAAGTTTGGTAAAGTCCTTGGAATTTGAAAGACCTTAAATATATCATTTGATTAATTCGCGTACTTAAGACACTTTGGATTTTATGGGTAGTATCCGATGAAAACCCTCACAAGACAACACTCGTCCTACTAGGGACACCTAGGGGTTTTATTTCTTGTTGCACATGCTAAATGCAATCGTGTTTCCTAAGAAAGTGTGACATATCTTAGTTTAGTTTATTCGAGGACGAATAAAAAGATAAGTGTGAGGGTATTTGATATACATGTAAATGTGTATATTTTATCCGCTTATTTATCTTATTTTCCCTTTAAAATAATTGATATTGTGTATTTATAGCTGTGTTTTCAGATTGTTTATAAAAAGCATGGTTTAGAGCATTTGATGGATAAAGCATGAAGAATTTTCATAGAAAGAGTGAAGCTTGAAATTACTAAAGCTTGAAGAGTGTAAAGCTTGAAGAACGGTTGCAAATAGAGTTCAGTTAGGAAGATTTGGCTCAATGAATACTCATGCTGCGATCACATTGGCTCATTTGCAAGGCCTCTTACTCATGCTGCGTTCACATTAGCTCATTTGCAAGGCCACTCACTCTATAGCTGCGTTCACACTGGCTTATGTGTTATTTGGGCTAAATCTTTAGTCCTACATTATGTAAATTAGCCAAGTAGTCTTTGTCATATCAACTATAAACACATTGTACCTCATTCATGTAAAAACACATTAGGTTTTATTCTGTAATCCTTCTATTGGAATAAAATCATTCTTCTCCCTTTCTCTTTACTTTTTATTGTAGTTTATTTATGTTGTTTATTTTCTTTTTCTTTTTCTCTTTAGCTATGTTTAGCTAATCTACTTTAATTAGGCGGTGATGACGCTGGATTAGATTCAATATGAATCACATAGCCAAAGAGATAATAACTTCATGTATGTAGATCTAGATCTGAACCTAGTGTTGGATCTGAACCTTCATACTCTGTGTCGTTTAGAGCTATGCTCCTTCATAGGGTATATTCGAGTTCGGTCAAACGTTTATCAGATTTAGATCTAACATTTAGGATTTTAGAACTAATAGTGAATCTGTCCTGATAGTCTATGGTTATTTAAGAGCTTAGCTCCTACATATGCTATACTTGTCGTTATTCACATATTTGTTTCTAGAAACCTAATAAGCGTTGATTCATGTTTGTAACAGAAACATGAATTAGATCTGATTAATCTGTTTGGTTATTAATTCATGTTAATTTAATCTATGTCATTGCTCCCTAATTGCTTTCTTTAATCATATAAAACACCCTTTTATTTAATTTCAGTTATTTTCTATGTTTTCAACCAGTCAAAATCTTGGAATAACTTGATTGGATTTACTAGTTTAAATATTTTTGGTCCTAGAGTTCGACACCCTCTACAACAATCCTTGTTGTTTAGGAAAGCCGAATGGATTTTACAGTTGTTTGCAATTGTTTAATTTGTTTGTGAACATTTAGCGAGAAATTCTAATTGTTTCCATTCTAGGATTGCATTCAAAGTCGCACGTTTCCTATTTAAAACATCCGCCACTACATTCCCTTTGCTCGGGGTATACTGAATCATAATGTCAAATGAGGCAATATATTCCATCCATCTTTGTTGTCTTAAGTTTAATTCACATTGAGAAAATAAGTACTTAAGGGATTTACGGTCAGTAAAGAGTTCAAATTTCTCCCCTAAAAGATAATGCCTCCACATCTTAAGGGCGAACATACTGCGTCTAACTCAAGGTCATGCACTGGATATCTTTTCTCTTGGTCCTTGAGTTGTATACTAGCATAGGCAATTACTCTTCCTTCTTGCATAAGAACTGCTCCTAAACCGGTCCCACATGCATCGGTGTAAACGATGAACAATTTTAAACCATCGGGTATAAGTAGGGCATGTGCGCCAGTTAATGCCTCCTTTAATTTTTAAAGTCTATATCACATTTATTACTCCAAGCGAACACTAAATTCCTCCTTGTCAATTGAGTTAATGAAGAAGCAATCTTTGCGAAGTCTTTAATGAATTTCTTATAATACCCAGCCAATCCAAAAAAACTTCTTACCTCTATAGCATCTCGAGGTGTTCTCTATTCCTTGATTGCCTCGATCTTCGTTGGGTCTATGGCCAAGCCTTCTCTCGACACAATATGTCCTAAAATTCTTATTTCTTCCCTCCAGAAATGCCACTTCGAGAATTTTTCTTTCAATTGGTTCTTTCTTAATATCCCTAACACTTTTCTAAAGTGTCTTTCACGCACTTCACGATCTTTTGAAAATATAAGGATATCATATACAAAGACTACCAAAATTTTATTTAGAATTCCCCTAAATGCTATACTCATGAGGTCAACAAAGAAGGCGGGTGCATTCGTGAGTCCGAAGGGCATAAATAATCCGTCTAGCGTCCTAAATGCAGTTTTGTCCTTGTTGTCCCTCGTAGTTCTTAACTAGTGAAATCCAGTAGCAAGGTCTAGTTGGGAAAATACTCGGGCTCCTCCCTAGTGGTCAAAATGGTCATTAATTCTTGGTAAAGGGTACCTATTCTTCTTGGTTAATTTATTAAGTTCCCTATAGTGAACATAAAGTCTCAAAGATCAGTCTGCCTTGGTGGCAAATACAATAGGTGCACCCCATTCTGAGGTACTTTAACTAATAAAACCTTTTTGTAATAACTCTGAAATCTGTTTATCTAACTCCCTTCTTTCCTTGGGCGCCATATGCCTCAAGGGTAGTGCTACCGGTCTAGCATCCTTCTCTAGGTCAATACGAAAGCAGATTCCTCTGTGGGGTGGAAGTCCCGTGACTTCCTCAAAAACATCCAAGAACTCACAAACTATAGGGACCGATGTTGGTCCTTCAGAACTAGGAGATAAGGAATATAATAAGGCTTTATCCTTGTTTCTTACATTACAAGGAGTATTTAGGTTACGACCTCCTCGGCTCCTAAGGCTAACGAGTCTCTTATCGGAATCTAGGACGGCCCCATAAAACGATAGCCAGTCCATACCCAGGATAAGGTCATACCCTATAAAATCCAATGCATACGCTTCGTAGTGGAACTCAACATTGTCGACCTCCAATACTAGGTCTCTGCACAACATCTCAAGATACTTAGATCCTCCAATAGGGTTGGCCACCTCTATCGGACTATCATAGATAGATATGGAAAGGTTCAACAAATTTACTAATCGCTTGGCGATAAAAAAATGGGTCGCTTCGGAATCAAACAAAGTGTATACTGAATTTCCTAAAATAAAGGTTATACCTTCGAGTGCGGGATGCCTTTGGTCTTTTGGGGGTCAGCTTCGAATTGGTGCTGCTTCCATTGCATAGTTCTGGCCACTCTTGACAACTTTGGGCTTTGGCCAGTCTTTATACATGTGTCCTTCATGGAAGTTGTAAAATTTTCCTTTGAACTCCTTTTTTTGCCAATGAGGTCCTACAATTCTTGGCCTCATGACCCTTGCGGTTGCACCTCATACAAGTCTTTGCGTCCTTTTTGAAGTTCTTCTTCTTATTTTTCCACCATCCATTCTTCTTATTTTTCCACCATCCATTCTTCTTATTTTTGTTGGAGCTTTATCCTTTCTCTCCTTCTTTATCCTCCTTGGAGCTTTCAGCCGTGCAGAGTTTAGTTGTCTCAACTAGAGTCTCAAAAGTTACCCTAAATGTTACTTGGGATAATAAGGTCTCTTTCAATGGGGAGTTCAGTCCTTTAACAAAACTAAGAGCTTTGTTCATAGGGGTGTCTACCAATCTTCTTCCAAACTTACATAACTCAGTTAATTTGGATATATATTCTTGTAGGCTCAAGCTTCCTTGCTTGAGCTGGATGAATTTCTCCACCTAAATAGTCATTTCTGCCTTTGGCAAAAACTTCTCTTCAAAATAGGTCTTGAATTCGGCCCATGTAGAAATCCAACCCTCGTTCTCCATTGATATTAAGTTCCACCATTCAAAGGCCTCATCCTTCAAATGCTAGGTCGCTATCCTCCTTTTTACTTCATCGGGCCAGGTAGTAGCCTCACAGATTCTTTCACAGTCCATAACCCAAGATTAGGCACTGGCAAAGCCTTCCTTTCCAGAAAACGATTTCCCTCCAGGATTCATAAAGGTATTATAAAAGCGAGAAAAATCAAAGGCCACTTCAGCGACAGGAGCTGCAGGAGCCGCTTGGGCACGATTAGCAATAGGGGCCTCTTCCACAATACGGAGGTACTACTGGAACCACTCTGGCAAGTATCGGGGTCTTGCCTGGTTACCATGCACATTAGAATTTTCAGCCATTATATCATCTGAAAAGAAAAGAAAGAATCCTTTAGTGGATACTTCTGAGATAGTATTTAAGCTGAATAGGAAGAAAACGATAAAGATGCCTAGTATAAATGCGTAGGCTTATTGGGGGTGTGTATGTGTATATATATATAGTTTGAAGAATCTTTCTCAAATTACAAATACACCTCCCATACGTATATTTCCTTATAATCGAGTAACCTATACTCTGATACCAAATGTAACAACCCACCCGGAATGCGCCTTAATTTCGATCCGGAAAAGGCCCTTCGAAACTTAGAGCCATTCTAAATGGATAGTTGGTTCATGTAAGGATTACATTTGCATAAAATATATATACACAAATACTTCAAATGGGAATCTCACACAGCGGAAAGAGAAAATATAATATTCAAATAAGATGTATCGTTTATCTAAAAACCACAGAAATACAATAGTCACAGTTACATCTATTCAATTGGTACATCAAATAGTTTATTCTCACAAAATTCTGAAGGAAGTAAAGCAATAATTACTAATAATAGCATAACAACTTTGTCTTCTTTATCATCTTCAATCATTACTTCGTCCATGTCTTTTACCCCATCTACTGACCTGTTGGATATGTTAAGGAGAGGGGTCAGAACATAAAGTTCTGTGTGACTAAAATATGGTGTTACTTAATGTCCATACCCTATACTTTTAGTAGGTTAGATATGTCAAGGTATGTCTACGTAGCACACAAGATTTACACTAACAACAAGTATCTAACCAATGGGGTGGATATCCAAGTCAATCAACCATTAGTGTTTTTAGGGTAAAGACCTAACGAGGTGGCATTCTCGGTCACTTATGTCCTATTAAAGGTGGATTCTTATGATCTCTTATAAACCTGAGGCAGACCCCTAGCACTTTTAGACCCCGTCCTAGTACGTTTAATGTTTTTAAGTCTATTCTCCCATTTGTAGTATGAGAAGTAGTATTGCAAATGTTACTACTTAGTTGATATTACCTGGTAGGGCACCTAAGTCGCTTAAGACTTCCCTTAGACAGTTGGTGAGCATTCAATGGCCACATATCTTTCAATTACCAATCTGTCCCTAGTTGAGCCCTTACAAGCTTCTAGAGGAAGTGCACATCCCCGTGAACTACCCTACTCCATTATCGTTTTATGCCTTACCACTTCTAGAGAAGGAGGACCCAAAGACCTACTTCAAATCTAATAAGGGTGGGTCCCATGACTTTGGTTCCTCTCCAAGGAATAAACCTTCGGAGGGATCCTAGTCCTAACCACTTAAGACCCAAACTAGATAAAAAGAGAGTCAGTCACTTAAGACTTTCTCAAGGCGTAGCAAACCAACTTATTTTCACACGCAATAGACTTATATGTATATAGTTATATAGTTATATATATATGCACACACACACTAAACCTCTCTCATTAAACCGTACACCTGTAGATGATGGATATACCGGTCGGTTCTGGGAAGACTTCTACTACAAGTTGGTTTAACCTCGTGCCTAGTGTACTTAGTTTCTGAATGGCCCATGGCATCTAGCCATCTCACATTAGTTGGGCTTACTTGTGGTTTCTTTATTTGTCGGTCGGTTCCGGGCATACTTCTACCACAAATGGCAACTAACCTTGTGTCTATGTGTCACTATTTATATATATTTAAAGCCATTCTATATACACACACATAAGCAAACAACTATATTTATTATGGGAACAATTAAAATTAAAACTTTAACCTAATCGCATTTATTGCGCTAATACAACGTTAATTACGTTGATTATGTTTATATAAGTAAAATAATAATAGCGCCTAATTAACGCAAACATTCGTATAAACGGGGAAATGTTCTAACGAGATTGCAATTGCCAGTTTGTCCAAATCAAGGCATACAAGTTAGATTTTCCATACTTTACCGCAAAAACTTAGGCATGATGACATAATGATAATATAACAAATAACAGTGAATGGAAAATATACATACACAACAATTTCAACTTGCATCCTGGGCTTATAGGAATGATTTCAATATTAGATTAAAAATAGAGTATTACATACACTTATGCTTGTATGTTTATAATCCCTATTTCACCCAATTCACCTTTTTGGCGTTATGCACATAGAAATGCTTAAATTTGACCTATTTCTATTTTGAATGCATTTGGATTCAAAATATGATGCAAACCCAAACCAAATCATGAAATAATCAAATCTAAACCATTTTAGGTTACACTCAATGGTAAATAAAAGTGAATTACATGAAATAGGAATAATGGAAGCAACAACCATGTTCATTTTTAATCCAATGCAAAAACCCAAAATCCATAAAACCCAATTAATCATGACAATTCGTACGCAATTACAAGATGGAGGATTTGGGGTTTTTTAATGTTTACATTATCGGATTCCAAATCCTCCTAGGCATATCTATTCACATGACAATCTATTAAAAACATGAATATGCCTTAAGTAAATCATGTTCCACTCATAGATTTAGGCAGAATAGAGAGAAATTTGTGGTAGATCTCTAGATCTGCAATAGTTCTTTGTGTTCAAGCGCGCTCCAATAATCCTTCTAGTTTTATACATATAAGAGACATGCAATAGAATCTTATATATATGTTTATGCTAAATTACAGAAGTCTAAACTCATGTAAATTAGAATAGAGAGCGATTTAGAATAGAGTTAGGGAAATAGAAGAAAACCTTTACCCCATTCTTTTATTTTTCTGTGGAATTTAGCAATGGTGGAGAGGCAACGTGGACGCAGGGATGGAGATTGATTAGGGTTCTCATAGTGTGATAAAAGGGGTATATATAGTTTCCCGCGTAAGCATAGACCGCTAGATTACGTAGAATTAATCCAAGCCTTTAATTTCTATATATCCTCTAAGAAAAATCCAAACCAGTTGAATTTATTGGGTTGTCCAGCCGTAGAGCAGTCGACACCCCTTAAGGAGGGGGGGTCGACCCCTTTGGGTTGAAACACTCAGTAAGGCAGCGTTGCTGAGTTGTTTATTTTATTTAATATGTTCCTTAGTCTCTTAATCTTATTCCACATATGCAATATACGTTATCCCCTGATCTTATCTCTAATTCAAAATTCGAATCTCCCCCTTTATTTTTAATTTATAATTTGGAACTTTATATATATTATCTTTATAATTATGTATATATATTCTGCATTTACTATCCAAATTCATTCGTTCATAACTTCTTCATACGTTAACTGTTTTCAGCATATTATTTATGAATGATTCAGAACTCCGCCACGAATCCAAATAAAAGAATTTCATGGTCAAATTCCTAAAGTTGCAAACTCTCATTTTCCAACCATATTATTTAGTTGATTATTTTTAATTATTTATTTATTATTAACACTTATGAATTTTATGGGGTGTCACAAATCCAGGGAGTGCAGAGAAAACCACATTAATCGACGATCTATCCACCCAAGCAACGTCTTGGCTCGTCCATTTCCTAATTCAGAGTAGGAAGTCGTGCTTGTTCTAATGTCGCTACCCAATTCCTAACATATTATGCCAGCTCCCCACGCCTGACATGTTCCTCAATCACATCCTAAAGGCGTCTGCCGTCATTTATATTATGGTCTTCAAGCCCATGAAACAAACAATGTCTAACATAATCTCTTTTCTTTTGAGTTGGCTTCCATACGGGTGGCTTTCTGAATGGAGCAACATGGTAAACTTCCAAATAAATTTCTTCTGGCGAGAACATAAGTTTCATGTATGAAGGTAACTTATGCTCCTTCCACATTATATTTCGACCATTCCCGAAAGAAAATTTTCCTTCACCCGAGTCTGACGGTCCTTCGCCCTTAACCGAATTAACCTCAAGAACTTTCTTATTGGTTCTCGCATCCTCTTTCTGCAAAAATTTGTCTTCCTCAAAGTAGAACTCGCGAAGGACCTGCGGTGGATCCCATTTAATCGAGATCTTCAAATCTGTCTTATCAGAAACACCAGAAACAACAACAATAAGAACCATGGATGGGTTCGGTCGATCAACCAACGCCACTGCCGCATTAAACCTTTCCAAGAACTTCTACAAAGTCCCACCAGACCTTTGCTTAATCGCCGTATGAGTCATCACGTTCTTGGTTCGAGAAATGTGAACCCTGAACTTGGTTAAGTGCATCTAATCGTATTTCACATTCCATCTAAGGCACCCACTTAATTTCACATGCCACCCAAGGCACCCACTTAACCCCCATGTTTAATCACATGTTTATCTGGTTAAGTGTTACTTAATTCATTAGAACCATAACATTGTAAAGACCTCCCACATTAGACTGGCATTTGCGGTTGATGGATTTTCCGGGCGGGTCCGGGCGGTCTTATACCGCAAACGAGCCTAACCTCGTGTCTTTACAACTGTTACGCATTTAATTCATGCCTTTGACCTCTCACATTAGACTGGCATTTGTGGCTGCTAGATTTGCCGGGCGGGTCCGGACAGTCTTACACCACAAAAGAGTCTAACCTCGTGTCTTAGGCGGTTTATTATTACACATCTTTATTTAATCCCAAAGTGGATTAATATCCCTATTCAAATTTGTCAATAAATTCCAAATATACTTATGTCCATAATTGTCACATAAATTATGTCCATTTATTTCAGGTATACAAATTTTACCAATTTTTGCCTTAAATTAATTGTATGCCTTTCAAGGCCATTACATGCCAATTCTCAGTATGTGTATATTCAATATTACCCCCATCGTCCCCACGTTGTTCGTTCGCTTATCATGACATATATATATATATATATATATTAGACTAGCAATTAGTCTAACACATAAAAGGGAAGAAACATCGCAAATTTGCATAATACACTGAATGGATCTAACTTGCAAATAAGGATTTCAACATAACTTGCATAAACTTTGTATTATCATGAATCTAAACATAGACCTAAAGGTGTGAACTTGCATATATGAATATAGTTTTCACCCAAACTTGCATAGGCCATAGTCACAAACTTGCATAAAACTATGTATGTCATAGATCTAAACCTAAAGGTGTAAACTTGCATATATGTGAATCCAATTTCTACCTAAACTTGCATATAGTCATTTTACTTGGTTCACATGTAAACTTGTGTACAATTCACATAGAAACTAGCATATAATCTACACCCAAACTTGCATATAAAATGATGTCAAACATGAATCAAGTTGAACATAGGTGATTGGGCATATACAAAGGGATCCACAAAAAAAACTATTATTATGAACAACTAGCATATATTCACAAAATATCACTTTTTTTCCAATGATTCACAAACATAGCCATATAACCCAAATTATAACTTAACCTAATTAACTTGTTAATTATCTTATTAAAGAAATCGAACTCACAACTCAAAGAAGGTCTTGGGTTCTGGGATCTGTGTTCTGAAATTGATTTAGCTCGCCTTTGAAGTAGACATATTTGTTGTTGTTGTTGTTATAGGTTTGAGTTGAATTGAGTTAATTAGCTTTTCTTTGCTCCTAGTTGGTGGTGGCTACTCTAGGTTGCGGGGTGATAGCATGGCGGCCATGGTTCTAATTTTTATTAGGTTTAGGGTTTGAGTCTACATGTGTTTATATAGAGATTAGGATTAATTTAGGCCATCCGATCAACCTAGAAGCAACCTGAACCATCTAAAAAGCCAACTCATCCCTAATGACTCAGCAGTAGCTTAGAATTGGGCTTAATTCAAATCTGCCCGGGGGGGAGGGGGGTAGGTCGACCCCAGGTCGACCTATAGGGTAGGTCGACACTAAGGTCGACCCCCTGGTCGACCAGGCCTAGGGCGGGAAATTTCCCGCCATGCCCGTTTCTGAGTTTGAATTCGTTTTTGAATTTAAATTTGAATTTCTAGAAACTTCTGACAGCCATAACTTCTTCATACGAAGTCCAATTTACGCAAACTCGGACTCTATCTCAACCAGAATTCCGAGACGAACACAATGGCGTAACCTGTTTCCCTTGATTATCACATTCAAAATTAATTATTTCTTAATTCGTTAGTTTAATGTTAATAGAAAACACAGGGTGTTACATTCTCCCCACCTTAAAGGATTTCGACCCCGAAATCTTCAAGTTACGAAGAATACATATCATCCAATCGTCCATCTACTCAACCATCAAACACAGGCATCCTTTGTCCTTAAAAGACTTCTAATGCTTTCATGTTTATATGCACAGTGTGTGTACATGTCCGTATCTAATGCAAAATCAGGCGGTCTACTGATTCAGTTGACCTCCTTAATGCAAATTATGATGGTGCCATGCGTCCATTATGTATGCAAAAGATCCCTAATGATACATATTATTTCTATATGCGTGTACAACCATTCGTCTGAATGCAGCATCCATATGATAACACAACCATTATACATCCATTAACCTAAATAAGCACACATTCATATGCAGTATGGAAGTGATTGAGCCGATCTAGTGCCTAATGTGTGTGTATATGCATCCACGAGCAACCACAAGCAAACACTTGCATCCACTAGCATCCATAAATCATAACATGTTTCAAATACATGTTTACATCCATTGGTCTCTACCTAAGGATAAAGAATATGATCGAGGAGATACACTAAAAAGGTAGATACAAGCTTGAATAAACTTAAGGAAAAAGAGATCAAAGATGTACCCTCAAAAAGAAAAGGGTAGGCTGCACGTATTTTGGCCTCAGTCTCCCAAGTCGCGTCTTCCTCGATGTCGCTCCATTGAACTTAGACAAGCTTAACTTCACGGTTGCATAGCTTTTTGACTTCCATCCCCAAGATACGAGTTGGAACTCTCCTCACAGTCGCTTCTCGTTTCACTTCGACTTCCTCTAGTATGCTTGGCTCCACAACTTCTGCCGACTCATGTAAGCATTTTCGTAGCTGAGAGACATGAAAAACATTATGAACTCCATCCAGTCTTTCAGGCAGCTCTACTCTGTAGGCCATCGTCCCAATCCTATCGATGATAGGAAATGGTCCTACGAATCGTGGTGCCAACTTTCCTACGGACCCAAAGCGGATGACATTCCTCAAAGGAGATACTTTAAGGAACACCTTATCCCCAACCTCAAACTCAAGGTCAGTTCTTCTCTTGTCTGCGTAGGATTTCTGTCAATCTTGGGCAGTCTTCATTCTCCTTCGTATCAAGTCCACTTTCTCTGAAGTCTCTCTAATCATGTCCGGCCCAAGTATAAGTTTATCTGTGGACTCCCACCAACAAGTTGGTGATCGACATGGCCTTCCATATAAAGCTTTGAAGGGTGCCATGCTTATAGTGGCTTGGTAGCTATTGTTATAAGCGAATTCCACCAAAGGGAGATGATCCTCCCAAGATCCTCCAAAGTCAAGAATGCACAGTCTCAAAAGATATTCCAGTACTCTGTTCACCCTTTCTGTCTGACCATCGGTTTGAGGGTGATAGGCTGTGCTTAAACATAGCTGTGTGCCTACAGCCTCTTGCAAACTCCTCCAGAACTAGCTTGTAAAGATAGGGTCTCGATCACTCACTATGCTGGAGGGTATCCCATGGATTCGAACTATCTCCTTAAGATAAATGGAGGCTAAAGACGAGGCGGTCCTCCTACTCTTGACAAGTATAAAATGAGAGCTTTTCGTGAGCCTGCCCACTATTACCCAAATACCGGTATTGCCCCTTCTTGACCTAGGTAACCCATCAACAAAGTCCATCAAGATGATTTCCCATTTCCATTGATGAACTTCTAGAGGATGAAGCAAATCACCAGGCTTCTTCTGCTCCGCCTTGACTTGCTGGCATATCATGCATTTCGAAACAAATTCAGCTACGTCCCTCTTCATGCCATTCCAAAAGAAAACTCTTTTGATATCTTTATACATCTTGTCTCCACCGGGGTGTATGGTCATCTTGGAATGGTGTGCTTCTTCCAGAACCATCTTCACCAAATCTCTTGCTTGTGGGACGCATAGTCTTCCATCCCGTCTCAACCAACCCTTATCATCGATGGAGTATCTATTAAGGTGACTAGAAGTCTCTCCCCTAATCATCTTATCTATCACATCAACTAGCTGAGGGTCTTCACGTTGCGCGGTTCCTATTGAGTCCAACAAAGTAGGCCGCACCTCTAGCATTGCCATCAAGCCAGTCACATAATCAACAGAGGATCTAAAATCAAAATTTGCTATGTACACCAAACTTTGCCTTTCTACAAAGAGACGACTTAAGTTCAACTTCTTTCTACTTAAGCCGTCTGCTACTACATTGCCCTTGCCAGGAGTATAGGAGATCTCAAAGTTGTATGAGGCGAGAAACTCCATCCATCTTTGCTGCCTTAGATTGAGGTATTTCTGCAAGAAAAGGCACTTCAACGATTTATGGTCAGTATACAATACAAATTTCTCACCTAAGAGATAGTGGTGCCAAGACTTAAGCGCAAAAACGATGGCTGCTAACTCTAGATCGTGGGTTGGGTAGTTTTTCTCATGCACTTTCAACTGCCTTCCACAATAAGCTACTACCTTCCCTTCTTGCATCAAAACAACACCTAGTCCCATACCGCATGCAGCTGTGTATACCATAAACATCGTGCTCCCATCTGGTAATGTCAAAACTGGGGGCGTTGTCAGAGCCCTCTTCAACCGTTGGAAAGTGACTTCGCAATCCAAATCCCAAGTGAAAGTCAGGTTCTTCTTCATTAACCTTGTAAGTGGAGCTGAGATTTTCGCAAAGTCTTTAATGAACTTGCGATAAAAGCCTGCTAGTTCGAGAAAACTTCGGACTTCGGTTGCATTCTTTGGAACCTTCTAATCCTGGACCGCAACTACTTTTGCGGGGTCCACAGCTAACCCTTCTTTGGACACCACATGCCCTAGAAATCTTACTTCTTCCCTCCAGAAGTGGCACTTGGAGAATTTTTCTTTTAACTGATGTGCACGGAGACTATCCATGACTTCCCTTAAATGCAAAGCATGCTCTTCCTCATTCTTCGAGAAAATCAGAATATCATCTACGAAGACCACCACAAATTTATTGAGAAATTCCCGGAACACTCTATTCATCAAATTGACAAAATAAGCATGTGCGTTTGTCAAGCCGAAAGGCATGACAAGCCATTCGAAGAAACTGTCCGGGGTTCTGAACGCGGTCTTATCAATGTTATCTTCAGCCACTCTTAGCTGATGAAATCCGGTAACCAGATCTAATTAGGAGAAAACTGTTGCACCTACAAGTTGATCAAACAAATCGTCTATTCTTGGCAGTGGGTGCCTATTCTTCTTGGCAGCTTGTTTAGCTCCCTATAATCAATGCATAGGCGAAGTGAACTGTCCGCTTTGGTTGCGAACACCACCGGAGCACCCCATTCAGAAATACTCTGCCTTATAAACCCTTTTCCTAGCAGCTCCTTAGCTTTCTTGCTAAGCTCCTTTCTCTCCCTTGGAGCCATGTGTCTAACGGGTAAAGCAACGGGTTTTGCGTTATCAACTAGGTATATGCGGAAGTCTATCTCCCGCTTCGGAGGCAAGCCCTCTACTTCCTTAAAGACATCCGAGTATTCACGGACCACTCTAACAGACTGCAAATTCTCAATAGACGCGTCAAGCGATTCTAGATAACTTAGCATAACAGAATTCATGGGATTACAAGAAATTTCGAGAGTGTTGCCCAAGCGAGTCATAATCCTAACCTCTCTCTTTTCACAATCTAGGACGACTCCATTACTGGATAACCAATCCATGCCCAGAATTAACCCAAAGCTCGTGAAGCCCAAAACATAAGCATCACATCTAAACCCAACGCTAAGTATAGAAATTTCCAAATCCAAACAAATCATCGACAAATAGGTTGAGCCCCCAATTGGATTTGAAACAACTAAGGGATCCTCTATGATACTGGTGTTTAGGTGTAGTGACTCAACTAAAGCAGTGGATATAAAAGAGTGCGACGCACCAGAATCAAAGAGTGTGCAAACAGGATGATCAAAAAGATAAACTAAACTTTCAACGGAAATCGCTCTACTTCGTTCTTGCAGCGGTGGGGCCATGAGAGCCTAGACCTGCCCCCTTGCCTGCCCTGGTGCCATGAGAGCCTGAATCTGCCCTCCAGAGGTAGGCCCTGCCCTCTGCCCTTTCTTTGGGAAGTCTTTAATCAGATGTCTTGCCTCGCCACAGTGGAAACAACCAGTCTTCTTCTTCTTCTTTCTACAGTCTTTGCTCAGATGGCCTGGTGTCCCACAGTTAAATCATCTTTTCTTTCCCTTACCATTGTTGTCTTTACCACCCTTCTTGTTCTGCTGTTGCTGTTGTGGTTTCTTTTGATCCCCTTTCTTCTCAGGTGCCTTATTAGCATTGGCGCCTTTCTTGTAACACCCCGTGTATTTATAACAGCGAAATTCACAAATTAAAGTATAATTAATTTCAAATTAAAGAATTAAGGGAAACGGGATACGTCATTGCGTTCGTCTCGGAATTCTGCTTGAGATAGAGTCCGAGTTTGCGTAAAACGGACTCCGTATGAAGAAGATATGGCCTCCGGAAGTTTCACAATTCAGTTTAAAATTCAAACAGACCAAAACAGCCCAGAAAAAATCAATTCAAAATTCAAAATCGGGCCCAATTGGCCAGGGCGGGAATTTTCCTGCCCAAGGCACCCATGTCGACTTGGCAGTCGACCTAGGGCTAACTAGGTCGATGGGCAATCGACCTGGGTCACCCGTGTCAACTGCCAAGTCGACATGGTGTCGACTGGTATGTCGACCTGGCCACTGAGCCAGGTCGAACCCAGCCCCCCTGGCTGGCCTGGTCTGTGTTTGGTCGATTTTCTAAGCCTTGCCTTGTCACTAGGGCTAGGTGTCAGCTCCTGGTTGGTCTCTCTTTCAAACGAACGGCTGTTATTAAACCTAGCTCCATCGACGGTCTAAATCAACTCACAAACTCTATAAAAAGGACCTAAGATTCAACCTAATTCACACAAACAAAAATGGAGATGAGACCGTCATGCTGCTGAGGAGAGACTAAGAATAGCCGTCAGAAATTGAGAGACAATTAGGAGATAATTTGAAAGCTTAAAGCAACGTCAATCAAATCAAAACAACGCCTACAACAAAGGATAGCATCTCCAAATTCAGAATTCAGATTCCTGAATTGAAGATTCGTCATACGTTGTAAGTAGAGTGCTATTCCGATGTGAATAATTAATTGCGTTTGATTTGTGTAGAATGCGAAATGGAATTGTGGAGATAATAATCTATATTCGTATGTTATTTTGATTCTAGACGATTTGGGAATGTTATGGTATACGATTGGATATTTGCAAGTTTGTGATTTACGTTGGAAGTTAACAACGAAATGGAATTGTGGCGATAATAATCTATACTTGTATGTTATTTTGATTCTAAACGATTTGGAAATGTTATGGTATATGATTGGATTCATACAAGTATATGATTTATGTTGACAACCATATGTTGTGGTATTTTATTTGGGATTCATGCAAGTATATGATTCACTATTATGCCAATATGATTTACATACTTTTATGATCACTTTTAGTGTGTAATTGGATACGACTAAGTACTATAGTTTATATGAATCTATGTTGGAATTAGCAAATCATACTTTTGTATTAGAAACAAAAGTAAGCATCTTTATGAACATGACTAAACTATGTTTGGTATAATGGTTAGTTGAAACATGTTTTAGGCCTAAGTTTTTATCAAAACCATATGGTGATATATGTGACACAATTAAGTTAGATTTACATTCCAATTGCAAGTTTACATGAATAGAATGATTCATGTTTAAGTATTATTTATGCCATGATTATATGAATAGAATGATTCATGTTTAAGTATTGTTTATGCCCTGATTATATGAATAGAATGATTCATGTTTAAGTATTGTTTATGCCATGATTATATGAATAGAATGATTCATGTTTAAGTATTGTTTATGCCATGATTATATGAATAGAATGATTCATGTTTAAGTATTGTTTATGCCATGATTATATGAATAGAATGATTCATGTTTAAGTATTGTTTATGCCATGATTATATGCTATTACAATTTCAAGTTCACATGTGCCTAATTTATGTTAATTGAATTGTTATGTTGCAAGTTCATGCGTTCACACTCCCCTTTTTATGTTACCTTATAAACACCAGGTTATAAGCCTCCCCTTTTCATATGGCTAAGTTGGGTTTAAATGTTAAACCCAACGTATCTTATATTGTAGCGAACGTGTAAAACGGGGGTAATGACGTTTGGGTTAAAATATAGAACATATGTGTTGGCATGTTTGACGCATGCCAACAACCTTGAAAAACAATTAAGTGGCATAAATAAATTTTAACCAATAAAGATAAATTTGAATAATGGGCCGCAAATATTTACATATAAAAAGAAAAGAGACAAAATATGTAAATGTAGAAAATACGATGTGTTTAACCCGAGGTTGGATTGAGTTGTGATGTAAACCTGCCCGGAACCGCCCGGTTGTCCAGTAGTCACAACAATACCTATCCAATGTGGGTGGTTAAACACGGAGCCCAATAAGGACGCGAGGTTAGACTGAGTTGTGGCGTAAGACTGCCCGGACCCAACCGGCAACAGGCAGTAACAACAATACCTGTCTAATGTGAGAGGTCAAGGCTTTAATAAGACAATTAAGGCTGAGTCAGGATTGATAGGATTAAGTAAATTAAATTAATACTTAATCAAAATGGAACATGCTAAACTAAACAGACTGATTGGGGGTTAGGTTTATAAAACACTTAACCAACTTAGCATGTTGGCTAGAAATAGAAAACCTAGTAGCGGGGGACCCTTTTCAGCAGTAACCCTACAAGGTGTATCAGGATACCCTGAACTAGGCAGGGTGGGGCACGATTACTGGGCTGACTGTAAGAGGTCAAAACGACGGCGGTGGTGCTGCAGTGTAGGTTCCAACGGGGTGTGGGCGTGCACACACTTCGGCGCAGAAAAATAAGGCACTGGGCACCAGTAGCATACCTGTGCATTCTAGAATTGTGTCGGGCCGCCACCATGGGACTTGATACACCCCATGGTGGGACCAGCATAGGTAACTACAACAACGGGGGCCGTAAGACACATGTAACTATGCGAGTAGGAACCGATCATCAGAAAATGGATCACTCCACCCTGATTATGGGGAGCCTGTTGGGAACTAGTTTATATGGGTACAGAGATTAATATGGGGTACGATAGTATTCGACCCTAGACAACTTAACTTAGTTTATGGTGCTTTCTCATTTCCAGTTTATGCTTATCATACCCAGTTCTTTATTCATAGACTGAATAGTCCTAGACTTACTCAGGCTTTATGTCTGACTCTACTTTTCTTTCGCCTTCTTTTCTTTCGTTCCCCCCCCCCCCCCAGGTCCACAGGGAGGGAATACTGCAGCTTGACCAGTTTTCACATCCAGCTTGAAGAGAAAGAATGTATTGCTTGGATCTTTTCCGTTTTTGACTATGGCTTTGGACAACAATTATGGGACTTTTGCAGTTTATTTATGTTTTCTTTATGCTTCTTTAAATAATGTAATCAAGACAGTTATGAAGATGTTATGTTTTTGGAAGAATTGTAAGACAATTATGGCATGGTTTGTGTAACACGCATTTTAATGAAATAAAAGTTGTTGTTGTTTTCCGCTGTTCAAAAATATGTGTTCTTATATCTGTCTTGTACATCTGTGACTTATACTTATAAACCTCCACCAAAATTAGGGCATTCCCTTTGAGAGTGACCCTAACGGAGGTGGGGTGTTTCACTTGGTATCAGAGCATAGGTTTACCAGATAAGATAAAAAGTTTTGAAAATTTATTTCCAAAAAGAAAAATTTAAAGAAGCATTTTCAAAAGATAAAATATTATTTTATTTTAAAAAGGCAAAGTCCCCCAAAGCCATAGGTACTATCTCTTATCCTTCGTTTTGAATCTATCCTTTTTGTTTCAGCATGTCCGAAGAACTTAACTTGCCAGAGGGTGTACCAATACCTGGTTGGTTTAGACGATTCTTAGAAGCAAGGGCCACTCAGCCAGGCCCTACCGTTCCTCCTCCCCCAGTTGCAGGGAATCATCCGGCTGCAGCAGCACCTCTTCCTCCACCTCCTCCGCGGGGAAATACTTTTGCTAAGATATGTAAAGATTTTAAGGCTATGGGAGGTAAGGACTTTCATGGAACCGAATCCTTCGTGGCAGCTAGGAATTGGCTAAAGGAAACTGAGGACTTATTCGTCATTTTTGAGGTAGAAGATAGGCAGAAGGTACAACTGGCAGTGTGGCTACTAAAAGGTGAGGCTTCCTACTGGTGGGAAGTCACTAATGCAGAAAGACCAGTGGAAACATGGGAGGACTTTAGGGCAAGGTTTGAGGCTAAATTTCTCTCAGACGCGGAAAGGAGTTTGCAGTTGGAAAAATTCTTATTTCTTAAGCAAGGGAATAAGACAGTCAAAGAGTATGTTAATCAGTTCGATGAGCTGGCTAGGTTCGGACTGGACCTAGTCAACACCCCGCACAAGAAGGCTCTCTGTTTTGTCAAAGGGTTGAATGAGCCATTACACAGTTTGTCCATGACCCATATACCCATGGGAGCTACATATGAAAGGTTGGTACAGATGGCATTGCTGAACGAAGAGGATAAGGGCAAGAAGGAGACAAAGGCAGAAAGCTCTCAAGGGAAGAAAGAGGGTTTACAGCCTAAGAAGACAGACTTTAAGAAGGGCGGGAAAGACAACAAAGAGAAGAGGAAGTGTAATTTCTGTGGCAAAGTGGGGCACTTAGTGAAAGATTGCTGGAAAAAGAAGGCCAAGATGAATGGTGGGTGCTTTTCTTGCGGTGAGACAGGCCACATGGCTAAGGACTGCCCAAAGAAACGAGGACAGGGACAGAGGGCTGGATCCACCTCGGGGGCGCAGGTTCATGTGCTAGAGGCGCCACCTCTGCAACAGCGAGGTATGAATACTTCTGTAGAAAGTGTAGTTTATCTTTATGATCACCCCGTTCGCACTTTATTTGATTCTGGCGCATCACACTCCTTTATCTCGTCTGCTTTAGTAGAATCTCTGCACCTAGAAACAAGTATGGTAGAGGACCCCTTAATTGTTTCAAACCCAATTGGGGGCCCGGCTCATTTGTCTATGATCTGTGTGGGATTGAAAATTTCTATTATAAGCGTAGAATTTAAATGTAGTGCCTTTGTTTTGGGCTTTTCGGGATATGGTTTGATTTTGGGCATGGATTGGCTATCCAGTAATGGGGCCATCCTTGATTGTGAGAAAAGGGTTGTTAGGCTCCTGACCCAGCTCGGTAACACTTTGGAAATTACTTGTAATCCCTCGTATGCGGTTATGCTTAGTTATCTTGAATCGCTAGATGCCTCTGTTGAAAGTTTGCAATCGGTTAGAGTGGTCCGGGAATATCCGGATGTCTTCGAAGAGGTGAAGGGCTTGCCTCCGAAGCGGGAGATAGACTTCCGCATATATCTTGTAGATAATGCAAGGCCCGTTGCGTTGCCCGTTAGACACATGGCTCCACGGGAAAGGAAAGAGCTCAGTAAACAGATTAAAGAGCTTCTAGAGAAGGGGTTCATTAGAAGAAGCATTTCAGAATGGGGCGCTCCAGTGGTGTTTGCTACAAAGGCGGATGGTTCACTCCGTCTATGTGTTGACTATAGGGAGCTAAATAAGCTAACTAAAAAGAATAGGCACCCTCTCCCCAGAATTGACGATCTGTTTGATCAGCTTGTAGGAGCGTCTGTTTTCTCCCAACTCGATTTAGCGACCGATTTTCATCAACTAAGGGTGGCTGAAGATAGCGTCGATAAAACGGCATTCAGAACCCCAGACGGATTCTTTGAATGGCTTGTCATGCCTTTCGGCTTGACAAACGCACCTGCTTACTTCGTGGACCTAATGAGTAGGGTGTTCAGAGATTTCCTCAATAAGTTCGTAGTGGTCTTCGTAGACGATATCCTTATCTTCTCAAAGAGTGAAGAGGAACATGCTCAGCACTTAAGGGCAATCATGGAAACTCTGCGAGTCCATCAGCTAAAAGCCAAATTCTCCAAATGCCACTTTTGGAGAGAGGAAGTAAGACTTCTTGGGCACATAGTATCCAAGGAAGGATTAGCAGTAGACCCGGCTAAGGTAGTAGCGGTGCAAGATTGGAAGACACCAAAGAACGCAACAGAGGTCCGAAGCTTTCTCGGGCTAGCAGGCTTCTATCGAAAATTCATCAGAGACTTTGCAAAGATATCAGCTCCACTCACAAAGTTGACCAAGAAGAATCTAGTGTTCAATTGGGACTTGGATTGCGAGTTTGCTTTCCAACAAATGAAAAGGGCTCTTACAACAGCCCCAGTTTTAACACTGCCAGATGGAAGCAAGATGTTCACAGTTTATACAGATGCATGTGGGACAGGGCTAGGCGCTGTCTTAATGCAAGAAGGAAGGGTAGTAGCTTATGGAGGGAGACAATTGAAAGTGCATGAAAAGAACTACCCGACCCACGATCTTGAGTTAGCTGCCATCGTCTTTGCACTCAAGTCTTGGCGACACTATCTCCTAGGTGAGAAGTTCAAACTTTACACTGACCATAAATCGTTGAAATACCTTTTCTCGCAGAAGGACCTTAACTTGAGGCAACAGAGGTGGATGGAGTTTCTTGCCTCGTATGATTTCGAGATCTCCTATACTCCGGGCAAAGGCAACGTAGTGGCAGACGCGTTGAGCCGAAAGAAACTGACCCTAAGCCCGCTGTTTGTTGAAAGACAAAGCCTAGAGTTTATAGCCAGCTTTGACTTTAGGCCCTCCTCTGATTTTGTACCAGGCTTGCTAGCATCTCTCGAAGTACGCCCGACTTTAGTGGACTCAATAGGGACAGCACAACGCGAAGACCCTCAGCTTGTGGAGACGATTGATAGACTAATTAGGGGTGAGACTTCAAGTCACCTCAACAGATACTCCATCGACGATAAGGGTTGGCTAAGGCGAGACGGAAGACTATGCGTCCCACAGACAAGGGATTTAGTAAAGAAGGTTCTCGAGGAAGCACACCACTCCAAGATGACGATACATCCGGGCGGGGAAAAAATATACAAGGACATAAAGAGAACTTTCTTTTGGAACGGCATGAAGAAGGACGTGGCAGATTTTGTTTCTAAGTGTATGGTGTGCCAACAGGTTAAGGCGGAACAGAAAAAGCCTGGCGGTCTGCTCCATCCTCTAGAGGTCCCGCAGTGGAAGTGGGATAGCATCTCAATGGACTTCATTGATGGGCCGCCTAGGTCTAGGAGAGGCAACACTAGCATTTGGGTAATAGTGGATAGGCTTACTAAAAGCGCCCACTTTTTACCTGTCAAAAGTAAAAGAACTGCCTCATCTCTAGCATCTCTTTATCTCAAGGAAATTGTTTGACTCCATGGAATACCATCCAGCATTGTTAGTGACCGAGACCCTGTCTTCACAAGTGAGTTTTGGCGGAGTCTGCAAGAAGCGGTAGGCACACAGTTATGCTTGAGCACAGCCTATCATCCCCAAACCGCCGGCCAAACAGAAAGAGTGAATAGAGTTTTGGAGGACCTTTTAAGACTGTGCGTCCTTGACTTCGGAGGGACATGGGAAGACCATCTTCCTTTGGTGGAATTTTCCTACAACAACAGCTATCAAGCAACCATCGGAATGGCGCCCTTCGAAGCTTTATATGGAAGACCGTGCCGATCGCCCACTTGTTGGTGGGAGTCTACTGATAAGCTCATACTTGGACCATATATGATCCGAGAGACTTCAGAGAAAGTAGACTTAATACGAAGAAGGATGAAGACGGCCCAAGACAGACAAAAGTCCTACGCCGACAAGAGGAGGACCGACCTTGAATTTGAGGTTGGGGACAGAGTTTTTCTTAAGGTATCTCCGCTAAGGAACGTTGTTCGTTTTGGGACCACAGGAAAGCTAGAACCAAGGTTCATAGGGCCATTTCTTGTCATCGAGAAAATTGGGAAAATGGCCTATAGATTAGAGCTACCCGAAAAATTGGCCGGAGTTCACAACGTCTTTCACATTTCGCACCTCCGAAAATGTCTACATGAGTCTGCTGAAGTGGTAGAGCCAAATATCCTAGAAGAAGCTGAAGTGGAACGCGAAGCAACCGTAAGGAAAGTTCCAACCTGCATATTAGGAACGGAAGTGAAGAAGCTACGCAACCATGAAGTCAAGCTCGTCAAAGTTCAGTGGAGCGACGCCGAAGAAGATGCAACTTGGGAAACTGAAGCTAGAATACGCGCAACCTACCCTTTTCTTTTCGAGGGTACATCTTTGATCTTTCCTATTTCCTTAAGTTGCGCTTTTATCTATCTTTTTAGGTATATCTCCTCGACCTTATCTTTTAGGAAGAAACCCTTTGGATGAAAACATGTGATTGAAACATGTTATGGATGATGGTTGCAAGTGGTTGCAAGTGATTGCCAGTGGTTGCTCGTGGTTGCATATACACACACAATCTAGGTTTTAGATCGGCTCAGTCACTTCATATTGCATATGCATATATGTTTGCATTCGTATATGGTTGAACTTTAAATGTGTTGTCATATGGATGTTGCATTTGTATGAATGATTGTGCACTCATATAGAATCATGAATAGGAGAATTTGCATAGATAATGGATTCATGGCACTTACATAATTCGCATTAAGGAGGTCAACTGAATCAGTAGACCGCCTGATTTTGCATTAGATAAGTACATGTACACACACACTTCGCATATGATCATGAAGCATTAGAAGTCTTTTAAGGACAATGGATGCTCGTGTTTGATGGATGAGTAGATGGATGTTTGGATGTTAGGATGTACATTCTTCCTGAACTTGAAGATTTCGGGGATGAAATCCTTTTAAGTGGGGGAGAATGTAACACCCCGTGTATTCTATAACAGTGAAATTCACAAATTAAAGTATAATTTCAAATCAAAGAATTAAGGGAAACGGGATACGCCATTGCGTTCGTCTCGGAATTCTGCTTGAGATAGAGTCCGAGTTTGCATAAAACGGACTCTGTGTGAAGAAGATATGGCCTCCGGAAGTTTCAGAATTCAGTTTAAAATTCAAACAGACCAAAACATCCCAGAAAAAACCAATTCAAAATTCAAAATCGGGCCCAATTGGCCAGGGCGGGAATTTTCCCACCCAAGGCACCCAGCACGACTTGGCAGTCGACCTGGGGCTAACCAGGTCGACTGGGCAGTCGACCTGGGTCACCCGTGTCGACTGCCAAGTCGACACGGTGTCGACTGGCATGTCGACCTGACCACTGAGCCAGGTCGAACCCAGCCCCCCTGGCTGGCCTGGTCTGTGTTTGGTCGATTTTCTAAGCCTTGCCTTGTCACTAGGGCTAGGTGTCAGCTCCTGGTTGGTCTCTCTTTCAAGCGAACGGCTGTTATTAAACCAAGTTCCATCGACGGTCAAAATCAACTCACAAACTCTATAAAAAGGACCTAAGACTCAACCTAATTCACACAAACAAAAATGGAGATGAGACCGTCATGCTGCTGAGGAGAGACTAAGAATAGCCGTCAGAAATTGAGAGACAATTAGGAGATAATTTGAAAGCTTAAAGCAATGTCAATCAAATCAAAACAACGCCTACAACAAAGGATAGCATCTCCAAATTCAGAATTCAGATTCCTGAATTGAAAATTCGTCATACGTTGTAAGTAGAGTGCTATTCCGATGTGAATAATTAATTGCGTTTGATTTGTGTAGAATGCGAAATGGAATTGTGGCGATAATAATCTATATTCGTATGTTATTTTGATTCTAGACGATTTGGGAATGTTATGGTATACGATTGGATATTTGCAAGTATGTGATTTACGTTGGAAGTTAACAACGAAATGGAATTGTGGCGATAATAATCTATACTTGTATGTTATTTTGATTCTAAACGATTTGGAAATGTTATGGTATATGATTGGATTCATACAAGTATATGATTTATGTTGACAACCATATGTTGTGGTATTTTATTTGGGATTCATGCAAGTATATGATTCACTATTATGCCAATATGATGTACATACTTTTATGATCACTTTTAGTGTGTAATTGGATACGACTAAGTACTATAGTTTATATGAATCTATGTTGGAATTAGCAAATCATACTTTTGTATTAGAAACAAAAGTAAGCATCTTTATGAACATGACTAAACTATGTTTGGTATTATGCCTAGTTGAAACATGTTTTAGGCCTAAGTTGTTATCAAAACCATATGGTGATATATGTGACACAATTAAGTTAGATTTACATTCCAATTGCAAGTTTACATGAATAGAATGATTCATGTTTAAGTATTATTTATGCCATGATTATATGAATAGAATGATTCATGTTTAAGTATTGTTTATGCCATGATTATATGAATAGAATGATTCATGTTTAAGTATTATTTATGCCATGATTATATGAATAGAATGATTCATGTTTAAGTATTGTTTATGCCATGATTATATGAATAGAATGATTCATGTTTAAGTATTGTTTATGCCATGATTATATGAATAGAATGATTCATGTTTAAGTATTGTTTATGCCATGATTATATGCTATTACAATTGCAAGTTCACATGTGCCTAATTTATGTTAATTGAATTGTTATGTTGCAAGTTCATGCGTTCACACTCCCCTTTTTATGTTACCTTATAAACACCAGGTTATAAGCCTCCCCTTTTCATATGGCTAAGTTGGGTTTAAATGTTAAACCCAACATATCTTATATTGTAGCGAACGTGTAAAACGGGGGTAATGACGTTTGGGTTAAAATATAGAACATATGTGTTGGCATGTTTGACGCATGCCAACAACCTTGAAAAACAATTAAGTGGCATAAATAAATTTTAACCAATAAAGATAAATTTGAATAATGGGCCGCAAATATTTACATATAAAAAGAAAAGATACAAAATATGTAAATGTAGAAAATACGATGTGTTTAACCCGAGGTTGGATTGAGTTGTGATGTAAACCTGCCCGGAACCGCCCGGCTGTCCAGTAGTCACAACAATACCTATCCAATGTGGGTGGTTAAACACGGAGCCCAATAAGGACCCGAGGTTAGACTGAGTTGTGGCGTAAGACTGCCCGGACCCAACCGGCAACAGGCAGCCACAACAATACCTGTCTAATGTGAGAGGTCAAGGCTTTAATAAGACAATTAAGGCTAAGTCAGGATTGATAGGATTAAATAAATTAAATTAATACTTAATCAAAATGGAACATGCTAAACTAAACAGACTGATTGGGGGTTAGGTTTATAAAACACTTAACCAACTTAGCATGTTGGCTAGAAATAGAAAACCTAGTAGCGGGGGACCCTTTTCAGCAGTAACCCTACAAGGTGTATCAGGATACCCTGAACTAGGCAGGGTGGGGCACGATTACTGGGCTGACTGTAAGAGGTCAAATCGACGGCGGTGGTGCAGCAGTGTAGGTTCTAATGGGGTGCGGGCATGCACACACTTCGGCGCAGAAAAATAAGGCACTGGGCACCAGTAGCATACCTGTGCATTCTAGAATTGTGTCGGGCCGCCACCATGGGACTTGATACACCCCATGGTGGGACCAGCATAGGTAACTACAACAACGGGGGCCGTAAGACACATGTAACTATGCGAGTAGGAGCCGATCATCAGAAAATGGATCACTCCACCCTGATTATGGGGAGCCTGTTGGGAACTAGTTTATATGGGTACAGAGATTAATATGGGGTACGATAGTATTCGACCCTAGACAACTTAACTTAGTTTATGGTGCTTTCTCATTTCCAGTTTATGCTTATCATACCCAGTTCTTTATTCATAGACTGAATAGTCCTAGACTTACTCAGGCTTTATGTCTGACTCTACTTTTCTTTCGCCTTCTTTTCTTTCGTCCCCCCCCCCCCCCCCGGTCCACAGGGAGGGAATACCGCAGCTTGACCAGTTTTCACATCCAGCTTGAAGAGAAAGAATGTATTGCTTGGATCTTTTCCGTTTTGGACTATGGCTTTGGACAGCAATTATGGGACTTTTGCAGTTTATTTATGTTTTCTTTATGCTTCTTTAAATAATGTAATCAAGACAGTTATGAAGATGTTATGTTTTTGGAAGAATTGTAAGACAATTATGGCATGGTTTGTGTAACACGTATTTTAATGAAATAAAAGTTGTTGTTGTTTTCCGCTGTTCAAAAATATGTGTTCTTATATCTGTCTTGTATATCTGTGACTTATACTTATAAACCTCCACCAAAATTAGGGCATTCCCTTTGAGAGTGACCCTAACGGAGGTGGGGTGTTTCATTTATCCTCTTCATACATAAGCGCCATGTCAACCAATCTCTCAAAGGTGGCCCTCATAGGGATGTGGGTCATAGCTAACCCATGTAGCGGCTCGCTTAAACCCTTAACAAATCTCAGGGCCTTCTTTTTGGGTGTATTCACTAAGTCCAAACTAAATCTCGCCAACTGATTGAACTTGTTGACATACTCTTTCACTGATAGATTTCTTTGCCTCAATGCCAAAAACCTTTCCATGTACAGATTCTCTTAGGCCCGTGAGAGAAACTTTGCCTCAAACCTACGCCTGAAATCCGACCATGTATCAACTGGACGCTCTCCATTAGTGACCTCCCACCAAAACGAGGCCTCATCCTTCATTAACCAGGCAGCTAATTGGACCTTTATTCCATCTTCTACCTCAAAGATTCCAAACAATTCTTCCACCTCCTTTAGCCAATTTCGAGCTTCAACAAACGTCTTAGACCCGTGAAAAGGTTTTCCGCCCATTGCCCGAAAGTCCTTGCATATCTTTGCGAAAGTATCAACACGGGGAGGAGGAGGAGAATTTGTTGGGCCTGCGACATTGGCCCAAGCTTCCAGATACCTTCTAAACCATCCTGGTATCGGTATCCCCTCGGGTATCTTGGGAATTCCAGACATGCTGGAAAGAAAATGAAGAGATTCAAACGGAGAATTCGAAAGAAAGATATATGGCTCTTGGGGGTTATGTTTTTAAAATAAACTTTTCTCTTGAAAATACTCTCCTTAAAACGTATTTTTGAAAGTATCCTTTATGAAAATGCTTTTTGGAAAAATAGTTTTACAAAATATCTTATCTTTTCTGGTAACCTTCAACTTTGATACCACGTGTGACACCCCATCTCCATAAAGGTCACTCACAAAGGGAATGCCTTAATTTTGGTGGAGCGTTTATTATTTACAGAATAGAAAAGTAAACAAGACAGATAAATATATTGGTACTTGGAAAGTAAAAACAACTTTTATTGCAGCGGAGAAATAGTTTGGTTACATCACATCAAAAACCAACTAAAAAACCAAATACACTTATTATCTATCTTGACAAATAAGTTCTGAGTACATAAAATAAAAGACATAACCCTAACATAAAATAGCCATAAATAAGATAGGCTAAACTTTACTTCAACAATCCAAGCAACTTCCAAAGAAAGAGATAAAGCTGTCCAAATCAAGCTCCACTAGTATTAGTGCCACCCTCAACACCTTGGGGGGGGGGGAGGAAGAAAAGAGGTGGAAATAAAGAGGGTCAGACATAAAGTCTGGCGAGTGCAATAACTTTAACAATATAATCAATAAAGTAACTAGGATAAGGCATAAGCTGGTAAATAAGAAAATGACTGTGAACAAATGGGCATGACAGAGCAAACAAAGGAAATAAGTTGAACAAAGATAACGTTAAAGGCGCACCTAATCACTAAAAGATAATTACTACATTGCATTACACCAAACACCCTAAAAGTTGATCCTGCCTACAGAACTTAATAATGATAATGGTAGTTTCGTGTACCCCTAGCTGTCTACATAGGTGCCGCCGGCCCCTATCTCCACTTGGTGTACCCACTACCCCCATGCGATTGGCTCCCTAACTCGTAGAAACCCGTGCTGGCCCCACAATGGGGTGTATTACTCCCCAAAGTGGCAACCCGATACCACCAAAGATGCACGGCTTATATCTACATGATGCAACAATGTCTTACCTACCAGCCCGGGCTCACGCACGCACATGACCCCGTTGGACTTGCCTTGCCGCCGCTAACCCGTTTTGACCTCTTACAATCAAATCCAGTAAGCGTGTCCCGTCCTCGACTTAGGTCGAGCTCACAAAAATACTTAATGGGTTACTGGTTTGAAAAGGGCCCCTCATGCACGACGCAAGCTTTCCACCTATGCTTGGTCCCCACTAAGGTTTCCCACTTAACCCCATTATTATTCATGTTTTCTTACATGTTTCAACTTGGTTAAGTGCATTTAATCGTATTTCACATACCACCCAAGGCACCCACTTAATTTCACATGCCACCCAAGGCACCCACTTAACCCCCATGTCCCACCACATGTTTATCTGGTTAAGTGTTACTTAATTCATTAGAACCGTAACCTTGTAAAGACCTCCCACATTAGACTGGCATTTGCGGTTGCTGGATTTTTCGGGCGGGTCCAGGCAGTCTTATACCTCAAACGGGCCTAACCTTGTGTCTTTACAACAGTTACGCATTTAATTCATGCCTTTGACCTCTCACATTAGACTGGCATTTGTGGCTGCTGTATTTGCTGGGCGGGTCCGGGCAGTCTTACACCACTAAAGAGTCTAACCTCGTGTCTTAGGCGTTTTATTATTACACATCTTTATTTAACGACAAAGCGGATTAATATCCCTGTTCAAATTTGTCAATAAATTCCAAATATACTTATGTCCATAATTGTCACCTAAATTATGTCCATTTATTTCAGGTATACAAATTTTACCAATTCTTGCCTCAAATTAATTGTATGCCTTTCAAGGCCATTACATGCTAATTCTCAATATGTGTATATTCAATATTACCCCCATCGTCCCCACATTGTTCGTTCGCTTATCATGACATATATATATATATAAATATATATATATATTAGACTAGCAATTAGTCTAACACATAAAAGGGAAGAAACATTGCAAATTTGCATAACACACTGAATGGATCTAACTTGCAAATAAGGATTACAACATAACTTGCATAAACTTTGTATTGTCATGAATCTAAACATAGACCTAAAGGTGTGAACTTGCATATATGAATATAGTTTTCACCCAAACTTGCATAGGCCATAGTCACAAACTTGCATAAAACTATGTATGTCATAGATCTAAACCTAAAGGTGTAAATTTGCATATATGTGAATCCAATTTCTACCTAAACTTGCATATAGTCATTTTACTTGGTTCACATGTAAACTTGTGTACAATTCACATATAAACTAGCATATAATCTATACCCAAACTTGCATATAAAATGACGTCAAACATGAATCAAGTTGAACATAGGTGATTGGGCATATACAAAGGGATCCACAACAAAAACTATCATTATGAACAACTGGCATATATTCACAAAATATCACATTTTTTTTCCATTGATTCACAAACATAGCCATATAACCCAAATTATAACTCAACCTAATTAACTTGTTAATTATCTTATTAAAGAAATCGAACTCACAACTCAAAGAAGGTCTTGAGTTCTGGGATCTGTGTTCTGAAATTAATTTAGCTCGCCTTTGAAGTAGACAAATTAGTTGTTGTTGTTATAAACTTGAGCTGAATTGAGTTGATTAGCTTTTCTTTGCTCCAAGTTGGTGGCGGCTACTCTAGGTTGCGGGGTGATAGCATGACAGCCATGGTTCTAATTTTTATTAGGTTTAGGGTTTGAGTCAACATTGTTTATATAGAAATTAGGATTAATTTAGGCCATCCGATCAACCTAGAAGCAACCTGAACCATCCAAAAAGCCAGCTCAACCCTAATGACTCGGCAACAGCTCAGAATTGGGCTTAATTCAAATCTTCCTAAGGGGGGGTAGGTCGACCCCCAGGTCGACTTATAGGGTAGGTCGACACTAAGGTCGACCCCCTGGTCGACCTGGCCTGGGGCGGAAAATTTCCCGCCCTGTCCGGTTCTGAGTCTGAATTCATTTTTGAATTTAAATTTGAATTTCTGGAAACTTCCGACAGCCATAACTTCTTCATACGAAGTCCAATTTACGCAAACTCGGACTCTATCTCAACCAGAATTCCGAGATGAACACAATGGTGTAACCCGTTTCCCTTGATTCTCACATTTAAAATTAATTATTCCTCAATTTGTTAGTTTAATGTTAATAGAAAACACGGGGTGTTACAGTTATGTAAGTGGCAATGGCGTAGTCCTTGCTCAAAGCTAATACATTCTCCATCCTATAACCTAAATGTCAAAGAAGAAAGGTTATGTCCAAAAATTCAAAAAGAAGGCCAAGTGTCCGAAAGTATATTCCAATGTCCAACAGAGTCTAGAAATAATTTCCGAATTCCAAATGGTTGTTCACAAGTCCAAGGAAGATTCCAAAGTACAAAAAGCTATGAAGGAGCCATTAAAAAGCTCAAAATCCAAGAATCCCGTATGTAGCAAGTAACAACCCATAATTTTAAAATATTAAAATTAACAGATTAAAGAATACTTAATTTTTAGAAGAATAATTAAGGGAAACGGGCTGCGTCATTGCGTTCGTCTCCGAATTCTGCTTGGGATAGAGTTCGGGTTCGCGTAAATCGGATATCGTATGGAGAAGTTATAATCCTTAGAAGTTTGTATACGCATAAGGAAGAACATATATATAAAATAATTCCAGAACCTTCAAAACAGTTCAAAAATCAAAATCCAACCAAAGCGGGCTGAGCGGGAAAATTCCCGCTCGTGGGTGTCAAACCCGCCAGGGGGTGTCGAAATGGGTGTCGACGCCCCTTAGGGGGTGTCGACAGGGGTGTCGACCCCCCCGGCAGATCTGGGCAGAATTCGTTTTACGTACCTGAACTTGATTCTGGGTCTGATTCATTGGTTCTAGGCTATAAATTTGGTCCCTTATTCTCCTATTTTCTTCATTGGAGATCATGGGAGCCATATGCTGTCGGGTTGCAAATTGAAACAGAATCAAGTCCTACAACAACAGTTTAGCTAATCAAATTCAGAATTCAGATCTATTCTCTCTTAATTCTCTAAACCTAATGCTGTGAGTTTCTAGTCACTTTTAGGTTTAAATAAATGATAGTGAATCGTGAAAGACAATGAATTGGATATGTTGTATAGTATGAATCTATGCCAGTATTAAATCTTAAACTATGTAGATCTGAAATAATTATGGTTATTCTATGATGTTGCCTATGTGGATCTTGATAGATCTATTTCTCTAGATCTGAAATAATTGTGGTTATTCTATGATGTTGCCTATGTAGATCTTGACTTGTAATTATATTATGGAAAAGGTGAATATGTTAATTTGGATAAGTTATGACATTGATTAGATCTGGCTCTTTATGTAAATCACCTTACACCTGTCATATTGTGATAAATTTGGATATGTTATAAAATTGGACATGTGAACTTATCCTTAGATCTAAACATGCTACCGTGTCACCCTTACAATGCTTCACCCTTACAATGCTGGATCTGAATTGCTGATATTTAAATGATTAGTTTAGATCTCATTTTTGTTCACTTTGACATCATAAAAATTGTCACAAGTTCATATGACAACCTTATGACTACGTTAATTTATGTTATGCCAAATCATATTCAATGATCGCTTGTGTTACATCCCTATTGGCTTTCCTTTTCACCGCTTATGGCTAGGCTAATTATTTAGCCTAGGCATGCCTTCATCTTTGTGAGGACGTTAGTTAGAAACAGGGGAAAAAGTAAATATTGGCATAATTGGGAAATAAACATTTTTGGACTAGTAATTCAAATTGTTGATAGAATGGGCAATAACACCCAAAAAGGTAAGATTAATTAACTGATAAATTAATTAATAAATGGAATGTTTAAAAACTATAATTAGGAATTATATTAACACTTATGACACGAGGTTAGGTTACATTAGTGGCGGAAGTCTGCTTGGACCCGACCGGCATATCCACCAGCCACTAATGTTGAACCTAATGTGAGAGGTCTAAGTGTGTAAATACGACTCGGGCTAAGACACGAGGTTAGGGCAAACTGTGGAATAAGACTGTCCAGATCCGACCGGCATATCCAGCATCCACACGTTGTAGGCCTAATGCGGGAGGTTTAGCCCAATATAAACCATAATTGGACATGGTAATGAGAAAGGATTACTTAAACTAATTTAATCCATAAAAACTGTATGATTATGAGCATAAGTTAGGGTTAAGTTAAATGGATTGGATAGTGGGTGGGTTAAGTATAACTGAAGGGGTGGGTAATATTTATATATATATATATATATATAGGCCCTCAAACTTAACCCGGTAAAGTTATGTAATTAAAGATCACCCTTTTAGGGTAAGTATAACTGGTATAGGGCTATGTAATTAAAGATCACCCTTTAGGGTATACATAGTCAGTGGAAAACCTAGTGGCGATACAAGACAAAAGGAGAGAGCTTGTATTATATTGTGTGGGATCCATTTCAGTCAGTAACCCATATTCGATATCAGAGTAGGGAACTCCGTAATAGGTGGAGAAGGGGCACGCTTACTAATTGATTATAAGAGATCCAAAATGGGACGGGTGGTGTAGACAGCACAAACCGACTGGGGACATGTGCGTGCATGGGTCGGGCAGAGGAGGACAAGACGACCGTGACACCAGTAGATATGACTGTGTACATCTTGGGTTGCCACTTTAGGGAAGTGATACCCCCTACTATGGGACCAACACAGGGTATCTACAGAGTAGAGAGCCGATCAATTAGGGTAGTGGTTGAGGTACACTCGCACGTATGCCCTAAGTCTACCAACTTATAGTGGAAAGGAACATCTCATTTTAGATAATACTAGTAATAGTGCAGAGTAGTTATTAGTGAAGCATGTATACACCTTACCTTATCTGCCTTTTCACACATGTCATTTGTATAGTGATCTCTCTTATCCACTTTGTGCCTGTCATGATTACCTTTATATATTTACTGGCTAAAATTTACTAGACTCGCCAGACTTTATGTCTGACCCCTTTTGTTTTTCCTCCTCTCTTTCGTTCCCCCCTCCCCCCCCCCCAGGTTCTCAGGAGGAAACACTTAGGCTTGACCATGATTTTGCTTGATTGATGGAGCTGATGATATGTATGGATCAAGCTCTTATTCTCGTTGCAATGGCTATATTTTGTTATTGGAGAATTTTCTTTCTTTTATGTACTCTGATATTTCTGAAGTACAAGACAGAGGTTTTTATGTTGTAATGGGTTTTTATATTTCAGACAAATGATGCTTTGGACCACGGTATTTTAGTGATTAATAAAGTTGTTTATTTCCACTACAAAAAAATTTATATTTGTCTTGTAATATTCTGTGTCTGTTTACCTAAACGCTTCACGAAACTTAATGCATTCCTTTGTGAGTGACATTAACGGACGTGGGGTGTCACACAGCAGTAATGAGCCAAAAGACCCTCCAAATAGTCAAGAGAATGGGTTATTATGAGTAACCAGGTAGTGGGCCGAAGCCCACAAAAATAATACGCCAGGATCAATACCGATCCCGAGATCGGTACCAATCCAGGGATCGGTACCAAACCCAGTACTTAGCCATTTTCATGGCTCCACTTACTTAAAGCTCCTGAGCCAATCCCTCCTTCGTATCATGGAATAAGAAAATGCCAACCTCGATCTCAAGAACCCTTCGACTTTTGCATGAAACCAAGAACCATCATCATGGATACGAAACTTCCCACGAACACAATACCGATCTGAGGATCAGTCATACCATTACCAATTCCAATAGAGTTAAACTATTTCCAACATAAAAATGAGAATACGACATTTCTTGAGAAGAATACTGATCCCATGAGTTGAGTTGTGAATGTTAGGGAATGTGGAATGGATCTTAAGGCAAAACTAACACTAGAGGGGGAATGAATAGTGTTTTCAAGGAATTAAAGAAAAATTAAAACTAATATGGTCTACTGTATGAATAACATGCCATAAAGATAATCACAGACACATAATCAAACATAAACACAGAAATAAACAGAAATAAAATGCAGAAAAGGAAAGAACACATCGGATATAGTGGTTTGGATTGCTCCTACGTCTAATCTCACGCAACGCTAGATTGCGCAAAGTTTTATTACTAGATCAAAATCTAAGTACAATCCCCTTGATTTCATGGCCACCACCCTTGATTTCTCGACTACAAGGTTAACACCATTTCCTTTCCTTGATTTCATGGCTACAAGGAGCACACCATTTCCAAAACTATCCCAAAACAATCCCAAATGATTACAACAGCCTTATAACCTACAAAGCAGGGGTGCGGCACTGAGTTGAAGCACTGCGCACCGGATTCGTACGGGTGCGGGGGTGCGCGGGGGTGCGACGGAATTCGTACGGGGTGCGCCACGAGGCGTGTTCCCGTATTTCATGGAAGGGGTGCGGTTGAGTAGGAAAAAGAGGGTGCGGGGTGCGGTTAGGGTTGGAAAAAAAGGGACGAAGAAGAACAAACAGTGAAGAAGAAGAAAAACTTTGAAGAAGAAAATTCAGCAAAGTAAACTGCTAACCCTAGATTTCAGATTCGAGATGCAATTCGTTCGCTTTCTTATAGGACTGGCGATCGAGATCCAGATGTCATCGATTTCATGTAGGATTGGCGATCGAGATCCAGATTGAGATTCTATGTTCGCTTTCTTGTCGTCCTTCCCTTACTGACTTCTCGTGTGGAGTGCGTGCGTATGGTGTGGGGATGCGATTTTGTAACAAAATGATTAAAGGCGCTATGGGCTGATTAAAATAGATTTGGGCTAGGCTCTGAAATAAAACTAATAGCAATTATATTTTTTAGAAGACAAAACTTAAAAGAGATAAAATGGCCTGGGCTTGTTATTTAACTTAATGCGGTATTTTTTTTAGAAGACAAACCACTGTAAACAACAAAAATGGCCTGGACTATTTATTCTTAACTTTATGTATTTGGCTATTTAGGATATTGAACTTATTTATTTGACTATTTTGTTTAATTAAAATGCATTTCTTGGATTATATTTATATATAATATATTTTTAATATTTTAATATTTGTCGTATTTCTCCGCACCCGAATCCTCATATTTTTGAATTTGCCGAATTCCCGTATCCCCATACGGCGCACCCGCATCCGCGCACCCACACCAATGCTTCTTAGCCTATAACTCTTCAACAACACTTCGATTCAGAGAGTAATGAGTAGAGAGTGAGAAGAGAATTATTATTATGTATTTAGAATAGAAATCGGCAGAGCAGAAGTGTAGAAATCATTAAAATATGAAATATTAATGGAGGAATGAAAACAGATGAAGATGGAGAAGAAGAATTGTTAAAAAAAAAATCGAAATCAATCCCTATTTATAAGATTTGAAAGGTTGCAAAGCTTCTGTAACGTTATAAATGGTGAAAAGACACTTCCTTTCAAAACTGAAAATATGACAGTTGTATGTCGACATCCCCACAAATGTATGTCGGCATATGTGTTTGAAAATTTGAAATTTGAATATTTTTCAAGTGTTTAAATATATATATATATATATATATATATAATTCTGGAAATTCTTGGATTAAAACACAGTGATATAAATAAGTATTATAAAGTAGAAAATCATATGAAATCATAAATATAAATTGTATAATCATATTTATAAAATTATAAAGGTTAAAATTAAATAGATATAAAAGTATATAACTATATAAATATATATAAACTTATAAACTTTAAAACTCAAGTTTAAAATCAAACGTAAGATAGAAAAACTTAATTAAAATTAGAGTTTGAATTTTGAAAAAAATAGAATTTCAAATTTGAAAATTAGAAATTGAAAATCAAAATTTGAAAAACAGAATTTGAATTTGAACCTAGAGTGCTATTCAGAGTCTTGCATATAAACTAGACTCTATAACCATATTTACCTTGAACTCTTAATTATTTACGAATCTTGAATCTTCTCTGAATTTTGAATCTCTTGAATCTCTAAAACTGTAAGATCTTCGGTATTAATTCCTGTATACAACTCCTGCATATATGTGTATATATATTCTAGATAGAGATGTTAGTATATATTTTATAATCAATTAATATTGAAGTAAGGTTGTTGTCATCAAAACTCCATTTTCCAACAATCTCCCCCTTTTTGATGATGACAACCTTAGTTTGTAAAATATTCATACATGTCGATGTTGATCATTCTAATACTCCCCCTGTCAATATAAATCCTATATATTCTGAAAGGCATTAAAACTTTATTAGCACTGAACATTTACAAGTAACAAAAATACAATAACCAAGAGACTGTACAACAACAGTTCAACAACAGTTCAACAGCATTGAGAAAAAACTCTAACATATACAATGAACACAAAAAAAAAACTCAATGCTACACAAAAAAACAAGACCAGACTAAACTTCCATAGCATCCATGCACAAAATTAACCAGCTTCGCTAAATCAAACACTCAGTATGCAATTTTCACAAAATGGCATTATGAATTAGAGAAAATAGTTCATCCAAATTCAGAGAAGATGAACTAAATACCCTCCTATTTCTCTCATTCCACACTTCATACACAAATATCTTCAAAACTTTCAACAAAATCATGCTTATCTTCATCTTCCACCTTGTAGCTTTAAAGAGAACAAACCATTCTTCTCTTCTAATATTAGAGGGCATATGCAATTTACCATAGAATAAAACTCTCCTCCATAATTCAAAAACAAACGTGCACTCAAAGAATAAATGAGTCTTACATTCAGTCTCCACACCACAAAAAACACAAGAATCCTCATGAATAATCCCAAGCCTAAACAATTTATCCTTAGTATTAATGGCATTAGCCATTAATTTCCATAAAAATAAGTTATGTTTGGCATTACTCATCAAACTCCAAATTCTCTTATGCCAAGGAAAAACTGGTTTCTGACCCACTAACAGATCATAAACTAATCCAATAGAGTGCCTTTTATCCATTCAAGTAATAACACCCTCGCCAGGCTTAAAGTTAGCAGAGATTTCAAACCAAAGCACTCTTAAAGAAGAAGAACAGCTATGAGGCAAATGCAAAACTCCTTCATGAATCATATCATCCACTACTGCTATGTCAGGAATACCACTATTTCTCCTTAAATTATACTCAACTTTATCACTCAAAATTAATCCTTTGCCTGCCCATGGAGAATGCCAAAAAGATAAACCTTGAATGCTTCCTGCATTGCATTGAATAAATGGCAGAAAGAGGCACCTCAGTTTTAAAATCTGTCTCCAACTTTAACTACAAGAGATTGGAATGCTCATGGTCCAAAAATTCTTCCTTCCAATAAGGTTGTACTTAATAAACTTAGTCCATAGGCAACTATCATCAGAGAATATTCTATCTATATACACCGAAACTGCAACTTTGTTCCAATGGAAAAGGTTAATTATTCCTAAACCACCATTACATTTCTTCTCACACAATTTAGAAAAAGATATGGGAACAATCTTCTTAGCAAACGGATCACCATGCCATAAGAACTTGTTCATAGCACTGATTACCATATTAATGAGTTTCAAAGGAAGAATATAATGTCAAGTATAATATGTAGTCATCGCAGTTACAATCGATTGAATGATAACTAACCTTCCAGCTTGAGACAAACTACAAGAAGGCCACTGCTTCATTTTGTCAATGATTTTTTCATATAACAGCATGCACTTTTCCTTTGTGATTCTACCAGTAAACAGAGGGAAACCCAAATATGACGAATTTTCAGGAAGAACCTTTGACCCAGATGATTCAATCAGTTCATTTGTATTAGCTTGACTTAGCTCTGCAACTTTAATGTGAGACTTACTCAAATTTATTTGTAACCCTGTCATCTCATAAAAGGTTTGAAGGATAGATAAAATACATTGAATATTTCCCAGAGTAGGCTTGATGAAAATAATGAGATCATTTGCAAAACACAAGTGGGTAATGAGAGGATTCTTGCATCGTGGATGTAATTGAAGTTTACCTATCTTTACGTGATTAAGAACCAGTGTATTAAGAAGCTCCAAATATGAGGAGATAGGGTCTCCCTGTCTTACTCCTCGCTTACTTTTAAAGTAAGCATGTAGCATTCCACATCTAGAAATTGAAAACATAGGTGTAGAGATCCAAGTGTAAATCCAATCTAAAAAAGGAAGAGGGAAATTCATTCTAGACAAAACAGCAATAATAGAGTACCATAAAACACTGTCAAATGCCTACCTAATATCCAATTTTAACATACAACAAGGTGAAATGTTCTTCCTATCATAAGCATGGAGCAACTCTTGAGTAATAAGAATGTTGTAACAACCCGTATTTTCAATAACCTGTAATAACATAAATCGAGGCAGAATTTAATTCTAAAATGGGAATCAAGGGAAACGGGCTATGCCATTGTGTTCGTCTCGGAAAAATACGCGAAATAGAGTCCGAGTTTTTGAAAATCGGAGTCCGTAGGACCAAGATATGGCCTCGCGAAGTTTCACGAAAATTCCCAAATTAAAGTATACTTAATTAAGTGAAATGGGTTGTGTAGATATATATATATATATATATATTGATATATATATATATATAATTGAAAATTTAATAAATAAATATGTAAAAATGCTCAAAACAGCGAATTGGGAGAGGGGAATAACCGAACCGGCCGATTTTTGAAGTCGACCCGAGCCCACTGGGTCGACTAGGGGTTAATCCAGGGTGTTTGGCTGTCAACCCGTGGGCCGATTCGCTCAAGTGCAGATTTTGCATTTGAATGGTTCTCATGGTCCATCTTTAATCTAAAGGCCCTAGATGGTTCCTACACTTGACTTCTTCCCCAAGACATGCTTTGATGGCTTGGATTGAATCTAGGGTTAATCCTATGGCCTAAAACACTTGCCTAATCTATAAATAAGACCCTAACCTACCCTAATTCATTCATAATTAAACCTAGTGACTAAACTATGGCAAAATGCTAGCTCTCATGGCCTCCACTAATTTTATGAAGAGGGTTGCATACTAATCACTCTCTAATCAACTTCTAATCCCTTCTTAGCATCTTAATCTTCTTCATTTGGTGTTCAAAGTTGCTAGTTGTGAGTTTCTATCACTTTGATGATCTTTTGGTAAACTAATTAGATGAGATGTGATGAGATTTATGGTTTTGTATGTGGGTTAATGAGCTTTGAATCATATGATATGATGTTAGCATTAATCTTATGTTTATGCATGTTGAGTATGTAAGCTTATGCAAGTTTAATATGATGTATGTTATGTTTGCATGATGCTAAATATGCAAGTTGTGGGCTATGTAATCATATGCATGTTATGCAAGTTCATGGTAATATGCTATGCAAGTTACATGTTTGTTAATATGCAAGTTACATGTTTGTTAATATGCAAGTTACATGTTTGTTAATATGCAAGTTACATGTTTGTTAATATGCAAGTTACATGTATGTAAATATGCAAGTTACATGTATGTAAATATGCAAGTTACATGTTTCTTTATATGCAAGTTACATGTTTGTTAATATGCGAGTTACATGTATGTAAATATGCAAGTTACATGTTTATTAATATGCAAGTTCATGATGACACATTATGCAAGTCTATAAGCTAATATGCAAGTTTGTTATGCAAAATGAATATGTAAGTTATGTGACATATTATATGCAAGTTATGTGACATGTTATGCAAGTTCATATGCAAGTTATGTGTTTGTTAATATGCAAGATGGCACCTTTGAAGCATGTTCATTCATATGCAAGTTGACACCTTTTATATGTGTTATATCATGAACGAAATTACGTGGGAACGATGGGGTAATTAAATGCATAAGTTAATAAGATTGTGTGAAATTAATATAATTATGCATAACACAAAATAAATAAACATAGTATGGGAATTTGCCTATTTGGTTAGGTGTACCCATACTATGTGTTGGGAATTTACCTATTGAGTTAGGTCTACCCCATGGGAATTTACCTATTAAGTTAGGTCTACCCATGTTAAGAAAACTTGATTAATTAGGGATAATTAATATAAAATTATGAGGGTGATTAATTAGGTGTAATTAATTGACTAAGACACGAGGTTGGACTCAGTTGTAGCGTAAAACTGCCCGGACCCAACCGGCTTAACCAGTTGCTACAAATGTTAGCCCAATGTGAGAGGTCTTAGGCACAAACTAAATACGTAATTAATGTAAAGACACGAGGTTAGACTCTGTTATGACATAAGGCTGCCCGGACCCAACCGGCTTAACCAGCGGTCATAAAAGACAGTCTAATGTGAGAGGTCTTTACAAAGGTTACGTTCTTAATTAATTAATTAAGAAACACTTAACCACATTAGCATGTAGAGGGACATGAGGGGTTAAGTGGGTGCCTCGGGTGGCATGAGAAAATCTAGTGGTTGCCTTGGGTGGCAATAGAAAATACGATTAGAATACTTAACCAAAATAGAACATGTAATTAAAACATGATTAAAGGGTTAAGTGGGATATACTAGAAAAAGGGACAAGCTTAGGTGGGTAGCTTGTGGAGGCCCATTTCAACCAGTAACCCATACGTATCTTTGTGGGCTCGACCCATGTCGAGGACGGGACACGCATACTGGGCTTGACTGTAAGAGGCAAACGGGTTAGCGGTGGCAACGCAAGTCCAACGGGCTTCATATGCGTGAGTGGGCCCGGGCTGGTAGGTAAGCCGTTGTTGCATCGAGTAGATATAAGCCGTGCACCTTTAGTTTCATCAGGTTGCCACATTGGGGAATGATACATCCCACGGTGGGGCCAGCACGGGTATCTACGTTAGGGAGCCGATCGAATGGGAAGTAGTGTGTACACCTAGTGGATTGTAGGGCCCCGTGGCGCCTACTTGGTCACCTAGGGGTACGCAGGTACTAATTAGTAAATTTTATAAGTCCTTGGGTGGGATCAACCTTTAAGTTAGGAACGACTGGTGTGGTGCAGTTTAGTAATTTACCTTAGGGAGGGTAGATGCGTCTTTATCCTTTATCTTCGTTTAGTTGACTGCTTAGGGTAGCCATTCATCCCTATATGTTACCGTATATCAGTTTATGTCTTCTCTGGTTACTTTAACGATTGTATTGTTAAAGTTATAGGACTCGCTCAGACTTATGTCTGACCCTGTTGTTTTTATCTTTTTCCCAACCCTCAGGTCCTACGGTGGATCCTAGCAGTAGTGGAGCTTGATCGGATTGCTGTTCCAGTCTTTAGGAGCTTGGATAGATGTAAAGCTCCAGTTATCCAGTTATCTTTTCTTTTGTTTGGCTATTGTATGAGAGTGGGATTATGTACTTCTTTATTTTGATGGATATTGTACTTGACCTTTATTGTGGTTTTATGATGTAACCAGACATGTTTTACTTCCGCTGTTATGAGATGATGTTTTAAAATTTCAAGTACTATTTATATCTGTCTTGTTGTAATTTTTCTGTTCTATATTCACTAAAATACTCCACCGATGCTATGGCATTCCCTTAGTGAGTGATCATAGCGGGAGTGGGGTGTTACACGTGGTATCAGAGCTTAAGGTTACCAGAACAGATAAATTTTTTGAGAAAAACTACTTTCTAAGAGTATTTTCGAAGAAAGTATTTTTAAAAGCATGTCTTCTAAGAGAAAAAGTTTTTGAAAAAGAAAAGCATAATCCCCAATAGCCATATCTTTATCTTTCGGAATCTCCTTTTTGAATCTTTCCTCTTTCGTTTCAGCATGGCTGAAGATCTTAACATCCCGGAGGGTTTAGTTATACCACTATGGTATAGGAGGTTGCAAGAGGCTAGGGCCGCGGCTGCGGGTCCGGCCAATGCTACTACACCAGAGACAACCGCTCCTCCTCCTCAGCCTAGAGTGGATAATTTTGCTAAGGTTTGCAAGGAGTTCAAGGCTATAGGAGGAAAACCTTTTCTTGGTTCAGAGACTTTCGTAGAGGCTAGAGATTGGCTTAAGGAAGTGGAAGAGTTGCTAGATATCTTTGAAGTGGAAGAGGGAAAGAAAGTCAAGTTGGCGGCTTGGTTAATGAAGGGAGAGGCCTCATTCTGGTGGGAGGTCACTAATGGAGAACGCCCTGTTGACTCTTGGGCAGATTTTAAGCAAAGGTTTGGGGCTAAGTTTCTCTCAAGGGCGGAAGAGAATCTGTTTATGGAGAAGTTCTTGAATTTGAAGCAAGGGAATCTCACGGTGAAAGAATATGTCAACAAATTCAATCAATTAGCAAGGTTTGGCATAGAGTTGGTGAATACACCGGAGAAGAAGGCTTTGAGGTTCGTTAGAGGCTTGAACGAACCATTGCAAGGAATAGCTATGACTCACATTCCTATGGGGGCCACTTTTGAGAAGCTTGTCTACATGGCACTTATGCATGAGGATGATAAGAATTCTAAGGCACCAGAGAAAAAGGGGGATCAGAAGAAACCGCAACAGCAACAACAAGGCAAGGGCGGAAAAGGCAATGGTGACAAAAAGAAGACGAAGAAGAAGTGCTTCAATTGTGGAACACCAGGACACCTCAGTAAGGATTGTCGCAAAAAGAAGAAGACCGGTTGCTTTCATTGTGGTGAAGCAGGGCATCTTGTGAAAAACTGCCCAAAGAAGGGGCAGAAGACGGGGTCTACCTCAGGAGGCCAGGTGCAAGCTCTTATAGCACCACCTCAGTCAGGGGGGCAAGTTCAGGTTCTCTCAGTTCCACCGATTCAGCAGAGAGGTAGAACTATTTCCGTTGAAAGTCTGGTTTTTCTGTTTGATCATCCAGTTCGTACTTTGTTTGACTCTGGCGCATCGCATTCTTTTATCTCATCATCGTTAGTTGAGTCACTGCACTTAGACACCAGTCTAGTTGATGATCCCTTGGTTGTCTCAAACCCAATTGGGGGCTCCATATATCTGTCTATGATATGTTTGGGTTTGAAGATTTCTATACTTAGCGTTGAGTTTAGATGTGATGCTTTTGTATTGGGCTTCACGGGCTATGGGTTGATCTTGGGCATGGACTGGTTATCCAGTAATGGTGCCGTTCTTGATTGCGAAAGGAGAGTTGTCAGGCTCATGACCCGCTTGGGTAACACTCTCGAGATCTCTTGCAATCCCATGGAATCTGTTTTGCTAAGTTATCTTGAATCGCTCGATGCTTCGGTCGAAAGTTTGTGTTCTGTCAGAGTAGTCCGGGAATATCCGGATGTGTTTGAAGAAGTAAAGGGTTTGCCTCCGAAGCGGGAGATAGATTTCCGAATTTATTTGGTGGATAATGCCAAACCAGTGTCTTTGCCAGTACGCCACATGGCTCCTCGTGAGAGAAGAGAACTTCATAAGCAAGTAGGGGAGTTGCTTGAGAAGGGGTTCATAAGGCGAAGTATATCGGAGTGGGGAGCTCCAGTAGTGTTTGCCACGAAGGCGGATGGGTCCCTCAGACTTTGTGTGGATTATAGGGAACTTAATAAGCTCACGAAGAAGAATAGACACCCATTACCGAGGATAGATGATCTCTTTGATCAGTTGGTTGGCGCGTCAGTATTTTCGCAGATGGACTTAGCTAAAGGGTTTCATCAGTTAAGAGTGGCGGAGGACAGTATAGAGAAGACTGCTTTCCGGACTCCGGATGGTTTTTATGAGTGGCTAGTGATGCCATTTGGGTTGACAAACGCCCCCGCATACTTTGTTGATCTCATGAGTAGAGTGTTCAGAGAGTATCTGAATAAGTTTGTAGTAGTTTTTGTGGATGACATCTTGGTCTTTTCCAAGAATGAAGAAGAGCATGCCTTACATCTCAAGGAAGTGTTGGAGACTCTTCGAGCGCATAGTCTTAAAGCTAAATTCTCTAAATGCCATTTTTGGAGAAGAGAAGTGCGATTCTTAGGGCATGTGGTCTCTAAGGAAGGGATAGCTGTGGATCCCGCAAAGATAGTATCTATCCAGGATTGGAAAGTTCCTAGAAATGCTACCGAGGTAAGAAGTTTCTTGGGGTTGGCAGGATATTATAGGAAGTTCATCAAAGACTTCGCGAAGATATCAGCCCCATTAACCCGCTTGACGAAGAAGAATCTGGTTTTCTCATGGGATGTAGATTGTGATGATGCTTTCCGACGGTTAAAGAGAGCTTTGACCACCGCTCCAGTTTTAGTGCTTCCAGATGGGAGTAAGCCGTTTGTTGTTTATACCGATGCTTGTGGAACAGGATTAGGCGCAGTCTTGATGCAGGAGGGAAGGGTAATAGCCTATGGAGGGAGACAATTGAGAGTGCATGAGAAGAATTACCCTACCCATGATCTAGAGTTGGCCGCGATTGTTTTCGCACTTAAGTCTTGGCGCCATTATCTTCTTGGTGAGAGATTCGAGTTGTTCACCGACCATAAATCATTGAAGTACTTATTCTCTCAGAAGGATTTAAACTTAAGACAGCAAAGGTGGATGGAGTTCTTAGCATCCTATGATTTCGAGATAGCGTATACCCCTGGTAAGAGTAACGTGGTGGCAGACGCCTTAAGTAGAAAAAGGCTATCTTTGAGTCCATTGTTCGTGGAACGACGAAGCTTGGAGTTTCTTTCTTTGTTTGACTTCAGACCTTCTGTTGATTTTGTACCTGGTTTGTTGGCATCCTTGGAGGTTAGACCTACTCTTTTGAGACGGATTGGCGAGGCTCAGCGAGACGACCCACAGTTGGTTGTGTTGGTAGAGAAGCTTATAAGAGGGGAGTCGTCCAGCCATTTGGGTAGATACACCATAGATGATAAGGGATGGTTGCATAGAGACGGTAGACTTTGTGTACCGCAAGATGAGGGTTTGAAGAAGGCTATTTTGGATGATGCACATCGTTCAAGAATGACTATTCATCCCGGTGGAGACAAAATGTACCAAGACATGAAGAGAGTTTTCTTCTGGGCCGGTATGAAGAAAGATGTGGCCGAGTATGTGGCTAGATGCTTAGTGTGCCAACAAGTTAAATTGGAGCAAAGGAAACCCGGTGGGTTGCTACACCCATTGGAAGTTCCACAGTGGAAGTGGGATAGTGTCTCGATGGATTTCATCGACGGGTTACCGAGATCGAGGAAGGGCAATACGGGAATTTGGGTTGTGGTAGACAGACTTACCAAGAGTGCCCATTTTATACCCGTAAAGAGTAAGAGGACCGCTCCATGGCTTGCTTCAGTCTATGTTAGAGAGATTGTTAGATTGCATGGCGTACCATCCAGCATTGTGAGTGATCGAGATCCTATTTTCACTAGTGAGTTTTGGAGAAGTTTGCAAGAGGCGGTAGGGACTCAGTTGTGTTTGAGCACCGCATATCATCCTCAGACGGACGGTCAGACCGAGAGGGTGAACCGTATCTTAGAAGATCTTTTGAGGCTTTGTATCTTGGATTTTGGAGGTACATGGGAAGAACATCTTCCTTTGGTGGAGTTCGCATATAATAACAGCTTTCAGTCCAGTATTGGTATGGCTCCTTTCGAAGCTCTTTATGGAAGGCCTTGTCGATCTCCTACATGTTGGTGGGAATCTACGGATAAGATCTTGCTTGGGCCGGATATGGTTAGAGAGACTTCAGAGAAGATTGATTTAATTCGAAAAAGGATGAAAGCAGCGCAAGATAGACAGAAATCTTATGCGGATCGGAGAAGGACGGATCTTGAGTTTGAGGTTGGGGACATGGTTTTTGTCAAAGTATCTCCATTGAGAAATGTTGTTCGCTTTGGGTCCGTAGGGAAGTTAGCACCGAGATTTGTTGGGCCGTTTCCTATTAAGGAAAGGATTGGACGGATGGCATATAGGGTGGAGTTGCCCGACAGACTTAGTGGTGTTCATGATGTATTCCATGTATCACATTTGAGGAAGTGCTTACATGAGACCGCGGAGGTGGTAGAGCCGAGCTTGCTTAGAGATGTAGAGGTAGAGCGTGATGCGACGATTCGACGAGCTCCTACTCGCATCCTTGGGTCAGAAACTAGGAAGTTGAGGAACAGAGAAGTTCAGCTAGTTAAAGTGCAATGGGGAGATGACGAAAGCAATGCTACTTGGGAGACGGAAGCAAAGATGCGTTCTTTGTATCCATTTCTTTTTGAGAGTATGTCTTTTAACTTCTCCTTTATTGCTTGTCTAGTACTTATCTTATCTTTAGTATATCCTCTCGCTAATACCTATGACCTTTAGATAGGGTAAAACCTATGGTTGAGACATGTGTTTGAAACATGTTATGGTTGATGGATGCATATGGATGCAATTGTTTGCTAGTGGTTGCTCGTGGATGCATATACACACACATTAGGCACTAGATCGGCTCAGTCACTTCATGTTGCATATTGCATAAATGGATGTGGTAGTTAGATTGATGGATGTATCATGGCTGTGTTATCATATGGATGATGCATTTTTGTGTATGGTTGTGCACGCATGTAGAAATTTGTATGTGTCAATAGGGTTTCGCATACATATTGGATGCATGGCACTATCATGGTTTGCATTAAGGAGGTTTACTGTATCAGTAACCGCCTGATTTTCGCATTAGGTAAGTACATATACACACACTTTTGCATATATCCATCCAGCATTTAGAATCTTGTAAGGACAATGATTGCTCGTGGATGATGCTTTGAGTAGATGGATGATTGGATGGTAGGATACGTTCTTCCTAACTTGAAGATTTCGGGGACGAAATCCTTTAAGGAGGGGAGAATGTAACAACCCGTATTTTCAATAACCTGTAATAACATAAATCGAGGCAGAATTTAATTCTAAAATGGGAATCAAGGGAAACGGGCTATGCCATTGTGTTCGTCTCGGAAAAATACGCGAAATAGAGTCCGAGTTTTCGAAAATCGGAGTCCGTAGGACCAAGATATGGCCTCGCGAAGTTTCACGAAAATTCCCAAATTAAAGTATACTTAATTAAGTGAAATGGGTTGTGTAGATATATATATATATATATATTGATATATATATATATATATATAATTGAAAATTTAATAAATAAATATGCAAAAATGCTCAAAACAGCGAATTGGGAGAGGGGAATAACCGAACCGGCCGATTTTTGAAGTCGACCCGAGCCCGCTGGGTCGACTAGGGGTTAATCCAGGGTGTTTGGCTGTCAACCCGTGGGCCGATTCGCTCAAGTGCAGATTTTGCATTTGAATGGTTCTCATGGTCCATCTTTAATCTAAAGGCCCTAGATGGTTCCTACACTTGACTTCTTCCCCAAGACATGCTTTGATGGCTTGGATTGAATCTAGGGTTAATCCTATGGCCTAAAACACTTGCCTAATCTATAAATAAGACCCTAACCTACCCTAATTCATTCATAATTAAACCTAGTGACTAAACTATGGCAAAATGCTAGCTCTCATGGCCTCCACTAATTTTATGAAGAGGGTTGCATACTAATCACTCTCTAATCAACTTCTAATCCCTTCTTAGCATCTTAATCTTCTTCATTTGGTGTTCAAAGTTGCTAGTTGTGAGTTTCTATCACTTTGATGATCTTTTGGTAAACTAATTAGATGAGATGTGATGAGATTTATGGTTTTGTATGTGGGTTAATGAGCTTTGAATCATATGATATGATGTTAGCATTAATCTTATGTTTATGCATGTTGAGTATGTAAGCTTATGCAAGTTTAATATGATGTATGTTATGTTTGCATGATGCTAAATATGCAAGTTGTGGGCTATGTAATCATATGCATGTTATGCAAGTTCATGGTAATATGCTATGCAAGTTACATGTTTGTTAATATGCAAGTTACATGTTTGTTAATATGCAAGTTACATGTTTGTTAATATGCAAGTTACATGTTTGTTAATATGCAAGTTACATGTATGTAAATATGCAAGTTACATGTATGTAAATATGCAAGTTACATGTTTCTTTATATGCAAGTTACATGTTTGTTAATATGCGAGTTACATGTATGTAAATATGCAAGTTACATGTTTATTAATATGCAAGTTCATGATGACACATTATGCAAGTCTATAAGCTAATATGCAAGTTTGTTATGCAAAATGAATATGTAAGTTATGTGACATATTATATGCAAGTTATGTGACATGTTATGCAAGTTCATATGCAAGTTATGTGTTTGTTAATATGCAAGATGGCACCTTTGAAGCATGTTCATTCATATGCAAGTTGACACCTTTTATATGTGTTATATCATGAACGAAATTACGTGGGAACGATGGGGTAATTAAATGCATAAGTTAATAAGATTGTGTGAAATTAATATAATTATGCATAACACAAAATAAATAAACATAGTATGGGAATTTGCCTATTTGGTTAGGTGTACCCATACTATGTGTTGGGAATTTACCTATTGAGTTAGGTCTACCCCATGGGAATTTACCTATTAAGTTAGGTCTACCCATGTTAAGAAAACTTGATTAATTAGGGATAATTAATATAAAATTATGAGGGTGATTAATTAGGTGTAATTAATTGACTAAGACACGAGGTTGGACTCAGTTGTAGCGTAAAACTGCCCGGACCCAACCGGCTTAACCAGTTGCTACAAATGTTAGCCCAATGTGAGAGGTCTTAGGCACAAACTAAATACGTAATTAATGTAAAGACACGAGGTTAGACTCTGTTATGACATAAGGCTGCCCGGACCCAACCGGCTTAACCAGCGGTCATAAAAGACAGTCTAATGTGAGAGGTCTTTACAAAGGTTACGTTCTTAATTAATTAATTAAGAAACACTTAACCACATTAGCATGTAGAGGGACATGAGGGGTTAAGTGGGTGCCTCGGGTGGCATGAGAAAATCTAGTGGTTGCCTTGGGTGGCAATAGAAAATACGATTAGAATACTTAACCAAAATAGAACATGTAATTAAAACATGATTAAAGGGTTAAGTGGGATATACTAGAAAAAGGGACAAGCTTAGGTGGGTAGCTTGTGGAGGCCCATTTCAACCAGTAACCCATACGTATCTTTGTGGGCTCGACCCATGTCGAGGACGGGACACGCATACTGGGCTTGACTGTAAGAGGCAAACGGGTTAGCGGTGGCAACGCAAGTCCAACGGGCTTCATATGCGTGAGTGGGCCCGGGCTGGTAGGTAAGCCGTTGTTGCATCGAGTAGATATAAGCCGTGCACCTTTAGTTTCATCAGGTTGCCACATTGGGGAATGATACATCCCACGGTGGGGCCAGCACGGGTATCTACGTTAGGGAGCCGATCGAATGGGAAGTAGTGTGTACACCTAGTGGATTGTAGGGCCCCGTGGCGCCTACTTGGTCACCTAGGGGTACGCAGGTACTAATTAGTAAATTTTATAAGTCCTTGGGTGGGATCAACCTTTAAGTTAGGAACGACTGGTGTGGTGCAGTTTAGTAATTTACCTTAGGGAGGGTAGATGCGTCTTTATCCTTTATCTTCGTTTAGTTGACTGCTTAGGGTAGCCATTCATCCCTATATGTTACCGTATATCAGTTTATGTCTTCTCTGGTTACTTTAACGATTGTATTGTTAAAGTTATAGGACTCGCTCAGACTTATGTCTGACCCTGTTGTTTTTATCTTTTTCCCAACCCTCAGGTCCTACGGTGGATCCTAGCAGTAGTGGAGCTTGATCGGATTGCTGTTCCAGTCTTTAGGAGCTTGGATAGATGTAAAGCTCCAGTTATCCAGTTATCTTTTCTTTTGTTTGGCTATTGTATGAGAGTGGGATTATGTACTTCTTTATTTTGATGGATATTGTACTTGACCTTTATTGTGGTTTTATGATGTAACCAGACATGTTTTACTTCCGCTGTTATGAGATGATGTTTTAAAATTTCAAGTACTATTTATATCTGTCTTGTTGTAATTTTTCTGTTCTATATTCACTAAAATACTCCACCGATGCTATGGCATTCCCTTAGTGAGTGATCATAGCGGGAGTGGGGTGTTACAAATGTTATCACTAATAGTTCTACCTGGTACAAACGCAGACTGATTACTTGAGATTAATGAAGGAAGAACTGATTGAATTCTATTAGCCAAAATCTTCGAAATGACTTTATAGAATACACTACAACATGATATCGGTCTAAAATCTAATACACATGAAGGATTATCAACTTTAGGCACTAAAGCAATAGAAGTAGCCGTTAAGGTAGATGGCAATTCATTCTTCAAGAAGAAATGTTGAACAACATCAGCAACATCATTTCCAATAATCTCCTAACTTTTATGCAAAAAAGAAGCATTAAATCCATCTGGTCCACCAGAACTAGAAGCATCCAAATTAAACACTGCAGTCTTAATCTCATCTCTAAGGACATACTTAATTAGCTCAAAGGATTGATGATCAGATGAAAAAGGAATATCCAAGTAAAACAGCAGTTTAATATTATAAAAAGGATGAGAATCTGGAGATAAAATAGAAGTAAAATAGTCAATGAAAGCTTTATCAATACTTGATTGAGAAGATAAAATGTTACCATCAGCGTCCTTAATCATACGAATAGCCTCTTTAACTTTGTTGATTTTTAATGAATTATGGAAGAACTTCGAGTTCCTATCAACTTCCATTTCTCTTTTAATCCTAGAACTCTGCCTTTTTAATTGAAATTCCATTTGCAAAAAATTCTTCAACTTATCTTGTAGTTCCTTCTCTAATGCTTATAACTGCATATCAAAAGGTTTCCCCACTAATTGATTTTGCACTTGAATGAGATCAGACCTCACCAATGTAGATTGCTTCAATGCATCTTCATATAAATGACTAGACCAAGCTTTGAGATGTATCTTTAGCAACCTTAACTTATAAAGCAATTTATCCATAGGTCTCCTACCATAATATTGTTTCCATACCTGCATTAAAATACCTGAATATTCCTTATTAGAACACCAAAAATAAAAAATAAAAATAAATGAGGACTTCCCTTTATCAATGGCACTTGATAACCCCAATATAAAAGCAGAGGACAATGATCAGAAATTGTTGGGGAAATAACATGACAGAAAGCTTTAGGCCAGGTTTGAATGAAAGAGGAACTAACAAAATTGTGATCAAGCTTGCAGAGAGTTGGGGGGCCAGAATGACTTTTGTTCGACCAAGTGAAAGATGGGCCAAAACTGTTTAGAGGAATTAATTTGGAAGTGATGAGAGCTTGGTTTAGAGGAGAAATATCCTTAACATTTAGGGTACAACCACCCCATTTTTGAGAAGATGAATACATGCAATTGAAATCTCCTCCCAGCATCCAAGGGTCAGAAGATGAATGAATGTTACAAAGATTAGAGAAAAGAATTTCTCAAAGTTAAAGCATTATGGGCATAAAAAGAAGCGAGGAAAAAAGTAAAGCTAGACGAGAGATAAATACATTTGTAATGAATAAACTAATCAAAAGAACAAACTTTAGAGAGCTTAAAGATGGCTGGATTCCAAAAGGTAAGCAGCCGACCAAAACCAGCATCATCCAAATTGTGATCAAAATTCCAGGAATAAAAGATAAAAGAAGCTGCTTTAATAGTTGAAGTCATGTCAAGCTTAGTTTCAGATATGCACAGAAGATGGATATTGTTATTCTTCAAAAAGAATTTAATCTCACTTTGCTTTGAGGGTAAATTCATCCCTCTAATGTTCTAGAACGAAATGTTATGTATCATTTTTTAATTTGGATAGGAACTATGGAAGGAGCTGGATTGTTCCTTGTATTCCTCTTAGAATGAACATTCTGACTACCAGAAGGTAAAACTTCATCCTTTTTAAAATCAACTCCTTCATCAATATCTTCTATATCAGCAGAATTCATAGTCACTTTCTTTTTCCTGCCTTTTTTCTTTGATTGGGGGGGGGGGGTATTTAAAAGCAGCATCAATGTAATCACTAACTTTAGCCTTGATAGACTTTGGTGGAGAAGCTTCTGCTAAGGGATCAGCAGAACTAATATCATGTAGAGAGGAAGTGCAAATAAAAGATTTGGGAGGTGGTGGAAGAATTATCTCTTTTAGTGGAGCTAGATGAGAATAAGTAGAAGACAAAGGATCAAAAAATTTATAACTGAAGGAAGAATTATTAGGAATTTGAAAACTGAGGATGAATCATAACCAGAAGGATTAACTGATGAGAAAGTGGAGGAATTTGAAGGACATGACATGGAAGAATTAGAGGAGATTTGATTAATAATGATTCTAGAGGAAGTTGAAGGCATGTTTGAAAGATCACTTAAAATAGAAAAAGGATTGTTATGGAGACAAACATTTTGTACTTCTTCTATACAGTTATCCTCAATAATTTGTTTGCATTTTGTCTTCGATTTTTCATTAGATAAATCCAAATTCCCTTTTTGAAGCACTACACAATTTCCTTTCTCATCCACTACCATTATATAATCATTATCTTTCCCAATTGCATAACATTCTTGTTCCTTTGGCTCATCATTGTTAACTTTTTCATGTAACACAGAACTACCTCCTCCTTTTGTTTTAATCACTTTCTCCTTTGCATTAGTAGCATCAAGATCCACTGCAACCATCTTTCCCTGTTTTCCTTTGCCACGTTTGTTTTTTCCTATTAACAACCTTAGAACATCCATTCTGCTTTCCATAGTTAGCCATATTTCCTTTTACATTTGCCCCCACTTCATGAACTGAATCATATATTACCTCCTTCCTTTCATCATGCTGATTTGCTTCAAGATAGACTTGCTAGTTGAATACATCACATTGATCAGAGTCATGACCAAAAACTTTACGGTCCACACATATTCTTAGCCTCCAATCATAACTGACAATAACTGGGGTACATTTATCACCAAGTCCACCCAAATCAATGCAGTTAGGTAAATCATATTCTGCATCAATTTCAACAAGCACCTTAGCATATCTAATACTATGCATTTTTTCAGTATTTGTGTCAAAACAAATAAGCTTCCCATTCTGACAAGCTAGCCAGTTAATCCCCATTAATGTCCATAGCAGTAAAGGAATTCTATGAAGATAAACCCAAATGGGAATTTTCTTAATTTGTGATTGTGCACTTCCAATGGAGGGATCCCACCTTGTAATAATGAACATACAACCTCTGATGAACATTGGATCAGCTTTCAACACTTTATCTCTATCAGCGTCATTCGAAAATTTGAAGTAAAAATTTAGCCCATCAGATTTAATGTCCACCTCCCCATATAATTTCCAACGATTCCGAAGAAAATTAACCACTGACAAATATGACAATGATCCATCTAGAAAAAACCCAACTAAATGATGATTCCAGTATTTCACACCCTCAGCTTTAACTATTTCAGGAAGAAATTTCTTTTGATTACCTTTTATAACTTCAAAATCCAGAGGTTTATAAGATCCAGCATTGCGAGGTAAAGAATTGAAAAGAGAAAGACAATCAGATTTTGTGACTACATATGATACCAATGAGGTGTTCGGTGGAATGTGTGATAGAGGAATGGAAGAATTAGGCTTGTCATTAGTCAAAGAAGGATCAATAGAATGGGATTTGACAAGATCAATAGAGGATTTCAGAAAAGATGAAGGAGCCCCCAAATTATTCAAATTATCATCCAAAGCCCCTTTGATATTCAGATATGAAGATCCATTATTATCAAGAATCAAGGTATCCAATTTTACATCAATAAAAAGATCTTTATTCAAATCATCAACATAAAATGAATCAATATGAGGATCACAATCTAAAGAATTAGACGAAGAATCAAGAGAAGAATTTGCTTGAGCAAAAAAGGTCGAATAGGTAAACTGGCTTGGGTAAAGGATCAGGAGGATCTGGAGGAGGGGTAGGACGAACAGGAGGAAGAGGAGGAGGAGAGGATGAATCAAGCAGAGAGGAGGATGAATTAAGATTGGAGGAGGGCGTCGCCATTGACAAGGGTCGAACCTTTTCTATTCGAATCCTATATATTCTACTTAAACTAAGTCTATGTTTTATAATTTCTCCCCCTTTGGCATTATCAAAAAGAAATTCTAAACATACTCCCCTTAAATCTATAACCTATATTATATCCTTATTCTATTATTACCATTCTAATACTAATCACTCAATCTATGTTGTAAATGACTATATAATACTCCCTGAACTGAATAAACTTATAATTCCCTCTAAATCTATGATTCTAAACCAAATATTATAACTCCCCCTAAAATTATGACTATACTAGTTTAATAAATTAAATAAAAGGATAATAAACTAAGCAAACAACTCAATATTTATAATCAACTCAAACAAGCAAATCAATCCAAACAAGCAATTCAAATCTATTCAAAAACACTTCTTGAGACTTCAACTAATCCTAGAAACTAAAAATCTCCCCCTTACTCTAATACACGACTAAACCTAGCCTAAACTCTAATTTCCTTAAGACTTTAATCTAGACTAGGAAATAACTCTGATAAGATATCCTTAAACTTTGATACAACTTAAAGTAAATAAGTCAAGTAATGATAAGTCAATATTCAAGCAATTTAATCCAAGAAATCAACCAAGTTTAGTTTTGTTGTCATAAAATATCAAAACATAAAGCCAAACATTTCTTGTAACTTCTAGTTTTCCTAAAAACCTATAAAGCTCCTATTAATTACAAATGTGTAAGAATTTTTCAAACAAACCCATCAACTACTAATGAAATTTAACCATGTCAAATAAGTCAATTAAGTCATTCAAGTCAAACAAATCAAACAAGTCAATCAATCCAATCAATTCAACCAAGCCAAACAAGTCAATCAAGACAAAGTAAATATGTTATGTAATTGATTAATAATCTATATTTCTAATTAAATAAAAACTTCTCATACTATATACTTGTTATGTATGGAGTTAAAGTTAACATATAAAGCAGTGTGTTGGTTATAATGCAGCATGTCATATGCAAAACTATATGAAGTGATATACTGAATGAAATGCAACCTATGATGTGAATGATTTTAATTTGGAATGTACTATAATTTATAATAATGATGCATGATACGATGTGTAATTATAATATTCAGAATAATTTGATGAGGGTATCCATTTCGGTAAAATTCAAAGTACTATCTAACTATTATGCATATATATATATATATATATATATATATATATATATATGTTATAAATTATTTCAATTAAGCAAAGTAATATATATTAATTTCTAGACTTAGGTTAATGATACTTATGAAAGAGATTGAAAGAATAGTATAGATGATTATCAAAATTATATTCATGATAAGTAGTAAAATATTCAAAATAGTTTTATGAGAAATATGGAGTAATATAATCTTAGTAGAGTGCTTCTTTAAATATAGTAAACGTTAAAGATCCTTAGAGAGAATATATAGTTTTATCATATGAAGTAAACTATAAACATATATTCATAATTGTACATAAAAACTAATTTTAAAAGGACTTAAAATTTAATTTATTATTAATCTTTTGATACAAATCAATTTCAGATTTAAACTTTAGAAATCAAAATATATTAATTTGCTAAAGAATCATTTATATGTTAAAACATTAAAGAAATCTATAGTTATGACAAAATATTTTTTTCATTAAACTTGGTAATATAATTGTAAAACTATAACTTCTTATATTTAAACTACATATTTAAGGCATAAAAGATATATATATATATATATATATATATATACCAAATATTAAGTTAAATGTACAAGTTTTATAAATCTTAATAAACCAAGAAAAAAAATAGTATTTAGTTACAAACAATATCTATGATAATGTAACCAAAATTGTTATGAAATTATATGAAAAATATATGTTAAACTATATATGTTTAAACTACATATAAAAGATATGTAAATTCATATTTTATAATAATATAAAATATTTTAAAAAATTGATTTATTCAAGCATATATTTATGTATAATTTTGTAATTTCAATATATATATATATATATATATATATATATATATATATAGGCATAGCCGACCGGTTTTTATAGTGTTCGGTAACTCTTTTATTAAGACTAATAATAAAATTACAATTTAGTACAGGTGACCGTAGTTAGCAGTCAGTTAATTAGGTTTTTAAGGTGGACCGTCCACCGTCTACGGAGTTTATATTGTTCCATCCACTCCACCAATCAGGCTTATAGTACTAAAGCTAGTTAAATTACTAGGCTACAATAAGCTCTCCACATAGGGAGGCAATTACATGATTGAATTATACATAATTTACACAATACAACCCTAGGCTGTAACACCTCGTAATTTTAAAATGAGACAGAAGAGATAATTAAATAATAATTAGATGAAATGGGTTACGGCATTGCGTTCGTCTCGGAATTCTGCTTGAGATAGAGTCCAAGTTTGCGTAAAACGGATACCGTATGAAGAAGATACGGACAAACGAAGTTAGGCAGAAAAACCGAAAGTCGACCAGAATGCACTGGCGCACTTCACAAGTGCGCCAGTACAAAAATGCACTGTCGCACCTTCCAAGTGCACCCATACCGATCCAACACACAATTCTGGAGTGTTCTGTGATGATATGTCTTCTTCTGAGTGGTCGGATGATGTGTATTTGAGCTGGGTGGTTCTGATGGACTCCTAGTTCATCTAAGTGCTCTAAATAATCATAGACATCTATATATACGTAACCAAATCTAAACCCTAACATCGTAACCCTAAAACTATGGTGTCGTCAAGATGATCGTCTACAAGCTAGCCTAAGCCTCCATTCATCTACCCCAAACTAGAGAATCAAATTCAAACTAGTAATCAATTAAGACGAACATCAAATCAAACGTCTATATCAAAGGATAGCGTTTCAAATTCAGAAATCAGATCCCAGAAATCAAGATCCGTCCTTTTTCTGTAAGTTTAGTTATTGTTCCGATTTAAACACCTAATAAGAAATCATGACTGTAATAACTGGATCTAAGAACTATGCCTACTTTTATTCGTGCCTATCCTTTTGTGAATTCTGAATTTCTTATGCCTATTGGACTATTGTGACTGACATAGAAAAGCCTATCATGCCTATTGGACTGTTTTGGCTGGCATAGAAAAACCCATCATACCTATTGGACTGTTGAGACTAACATAGAAAAACCTATCATACATATTGGACTGTTGAGATTGACATAGAAAAGCCTATCATGCTTATTGGACTGCTGTGACTGACATAGAAAACCTATCATGCCTATTGGACTGTTGTGACTTATATGATGAAACCTATCATGTTATACATCCTATGCCTTTGAGACTATTGGAATTAATACTTTGAACCTATCATGTTGTATTAAATTTGTGGTTCTTTTATGTACATTGAATTAAATGCTAAGTTATGTTCATACATGTTATGTGTTAGATCCAAGCTAGTATCCATGTTTAAAATCTATATAAGTTCATGTTTTACAATTAGACTTATGCTAGTTCGCATGTTAATTGGATCTAATTTAAATGCAAGATCACGTTTATATGCTTAATCAAGTTATTGTCGTTCTATGCCAATTTTATATTACATATATTGATCTATGTCGTTTTATGCCTGTTGGAATATTACATGTCCCTTTCTTTCCCTTTTATCTATAAGTTAGGCTAATTTGCAAGCCTAGCATTCTATGTGAATTATGCGAATGAATAACGGGTAGACATTGGGGGAAAAATATTAAACTACATGCTTTTGGCATATATTGGCTCAAAATCATGAAAATGATTAGTAGCATGAAATGGTAGAATTTGTATACCTAGAATTATGGACATAATTTAGAGGGCAAATGGGGAATGACTTGAATTGACAACACCGGTAGATAATTTACATATAAACATAAATTGTAAATATGTAAATTAATTAAAAGATGAATATGCCTAACCCGAGGTTAGATTGAGTTACGGTGTAAGACTACCCGGAACCGCCGGGCACATCCAGCAACCGTAACAATATAGATCTAAAGTGAGAGGTTAGCGCATTAAGCCCAAAAACCCGAGGTTAGATTGAGTTGCGGTGTAAGACTGCTCGGAACCGCCCGGCACATCCAGCGACCGCAACAATATTGTGAGAGGTTGGTGCTTTAATGAATGAATTAAAGCTAAGAAGCAGACATGCTAAGAATGGTAGGGTTAAGTTAATCAAAGCAACACTTAACCAATATAACATGATGTGTGATAGGGTTAAGTAACACAAGAGAGAAATACTTAACCAATATAACATGATGTGTGATAGGGTTAGCAACACTTAACCAATATAACATGATGTGTGATAGGGTTAAGTAACACAAGAGAGCAACACTTAACCAATATAACATGATGTGTGATAGGGTTAAGTAATACAAGAGGGCAACACTTAACCAATGTAACATGACCAGTGGTAGGGTTAAGTTAACACTTAACCAATGAACAAGTGGGGTTAAGTTAATGGGAAACACTTAACCAATATAATATGATGAGTGAACAGGGTTAAGTTAACAGAAAACACTTAACCAATTACAACATGATTGAAAGAGAAGGGTTAAGTTAATAAGAAACACTTAACCAACATGACATGATGTGTGGATGGGTTAAGTTAACTTGAATGGATGGATAACACTTAGCCAATTTGGGGGGTATAAGAATAGACCCTAGGAAACCCTAGTAACAGGGACCCATTGCAGCAGTAATCCACATGGATGTATCACGGTACCCTGAGCTAGGCAGGGTGGGGCACGATTACTGGGCTGATTATAAGCGGTCAAAATAGCAACAGGTGATGCAGTAGTGTAGTTCCGACGGAGTATGGGTGTGTGTGTACTCCGGCGTGGAAAAGCAGGCACTAAGCATCAGTATTATACACTATGCATCTAGAATTTGTGTCAGGTTGCTATCATAGGGACTGATACACCTTATGCTGGGACTAGCACAGGGTATCTACACGCCAGAGAGGGCCGACTGTCACAGACACAAGGAAAATTAATACAAGTAGGGAGCCGATCGATAGGGTAGTAAGGGTACATCTAACATCTTCATGGCAATTAGGCTGGTTGAGGTAAGATCCTCATACTAGATGTACAACTAAAGGTGTTAGCCTACTTTGTGAACTAGGCTACAAAAAGTTAAAGACTCAGACAATGAAGAGCACCCTACCAGATAATCAGATCGGGTCGGTTTTCTTTGGGCAGAGACAGATCAGCACAAAGCAAAAAGTGAGGGAAAACTAGCCGGAACGAACCAGAAGGAATAGAGCCGATCCAAACCCCATACATAAACACATCCGATCTGATCCCAAAGTCACAACAGCTTCCACCCCACGTTTTCCTTAATACAAGAGACGGTTGCGCACACGATCTACCCACGTTTGCCATTAACCTGTTGTGCTGTCATCATCAGATCCCATCCGAACCCGATTGTGGCGGGTTTGATGCCATGTGAATCCGAACGATCCCACTCCAGGGGGATTTTCCACCTATAAATACAACATCAAGAGGCATTTGGAAGGATTTTTTGGCACATTCAGAACTCAAACTTCTTTGCAATCCGAATTCTATCATCTTTTTCAGACTACAATCATCTTTCAAACAATATTTTAGATAATCTTGAGTGAATTAATGTATTGTAAAAATAGAAGAGAGTGAAGATCATCATTGTACTTGCATTTGAATTATCAATTCGAAGAGTAGAAAGTGGACGTAGGCTACTTAACGCCGAACCACTATAAATTGTGTGTTCTCTTCTTTTTAGCTTTCATTTCATTAGAATCATTACTGGTTTGGGTGTTAGAGCCAATTTTGGATCTAACATTTTGGTGCTTTCACTGAGAATTCTTCGCTTTTTGGGATTATCATTCTACTATTTGGACCTTCAAAGTTCAAAGTAGTTAATCCTCCGTTTTTGACATCTTTAAGTATCTTTTTGGTGAACCATTGAAGAATTGAACACTATGGCCAAAACGAAAGGAAAAGAAGTGCAAGGCGCTAGGGAGAACGATGCTAGAGAGAATCAACAAGCCATGGTATTGACGAGGTCGCGTGGACAAGACTCTGGAGCAGGCCTCTCTGGTCGGGAAGGTTCGATCCGAGCAGGTGACTCCGATCCGAGCCGATCAGAAGACGTTGAAGTCACTCGCTCCCCCCATCCGAACCGGTCCGGTCCTAATATCTTGCTATGATCCGGTCCAAACCAGTATGAAGCTGGAACTTCTACTCGAGCTCCCTCCAACGCTCCGATTCCAGCCGCTATAACCAATGATCAGCTTGACCCGTTTGAACCCATCACCCAAGGAGATTTTTCTTGCTTCCTTCACATGCTCCAGAGTACTAAGGAGGCCATGGAAGCTCATAGGCGTGACAGTTTTCGCATGCAAGAAAACATGATCACTATGAGCCGAGAACTCCAAGAGCTCCGGAGGCAAAAGACACCTTCCCCAACACGCCGCCTCGCTGTAGACGATTCATCTTCTTCAAATGAGGCACGTCCTCATGAAAGAAGACCGCTAGAACGACCTTGGAACCTTGATCAACTAACTTTTGGATCTTTAGGATCCCGCGAAGACTGTGCTCGTGTGTTAGGGCCTGATGACCCAAGCTTGAAAGAGCCTATGTTGTTGCCCATGCGTGGATCCCACGTTCTACCTAGGGATCCTAACATTACTAATCCTACACAACAACAACTTCTTCAGCCCCTCCCTCCTGAGATTGACCGGGAGCGTTGGGAGCAATGTAGAGCAGTCGCCGCTAGAAACAGGAGGTTATCCCCTGATCAGGAGCTTAGGGGTAATCCGAATATTAGACCTAGAGAACCGGTGCAGTATTAACAAATGTCGATGTATGGGCGATGGTGCGTCAGATTATGTCTGAAAGTCGATGGTACACTAATGAGGACTGGGGTATTGAACAAAGTCATACCCCCTTCACGGATGATATATTGGATTTCCAGTTCCCTCGGCGGTTCAACTTGCCTCAGATGGATTGGTATTTAGGAAGAACGGACCCATGGCAGCATCTGATGAGGTATGCATGGTTCATGAATGCTGCAGCAGCTCCAGATGCTGTAAAATGCAAAGCCTTTCCAATTTATCTTGAAGACATGGCATTAATGTGGTTCACCCAACTCCCTCCCCGATCGATATCAAATTTCATATAATTGAGTGAGCGCTTTATGAACCAGTTTCGACTTCACGTCCGAAAGTCCAAGAGCGTCATAGAGTTGTCATGGATTAAACAGGCCCTAGGAGAATCTTTGAAGTCATATTTAGACCGCTTCAACCTGGCCATCACCAAAGTCCGTGATCCTCAGGAGCCTACTATTCTGATGGCCTTGATAGAAGTGGTTAACCCTGACACAGAATTCGGGGATTACTTGTCTAGGAAACCGCCTCCTACTAGAGAATTTTTCTATGAAAAAGCTAATATCCGCTTAAGGCGATAAGAAGCTCATGCAAATAGGAAGAGAAAGTCCGAAGGGGCCTCGAAGGAAGGTGTCCAAAGTAATCTGTGAAACAATCTGGTGACAGTTCAGGGAAGGTTGAAGTAAACGTTGGCAACCAGAGCGGGAGTAATAGCAACAGGAATGGGAACAACAATAGAAGGAACAGAAACCGAGGGAATAGCTCTAGTAAAAGACCCAGATTCCAGACTTTTGAAAACTATACGCCCTTAAATGATACGTTGGAGAACATTTACTTGGATACATATAGCATATTGCAGTACAAAAAACCACCACCCAGAGACTCCACTGAAAAGGAGATCGCAACGAGAAAGTTTTGTTTGTTCCATGGAACCCACGGTCATTCCACCAACGAATGTCGTCATTTGAGAGATATAATTGAAAGATTGTTGCAGGAAGGGAAGTTGGACAAGTACAAGGTAGCCCCAAGGGACAGGGGGCAAGCCCGGGACCAAAACCAGCCTACTTCAAAACCCACAGTCCAGCAGAAAGGTAAGGGGATCGTTATTAATACCATCGTAGGCGGACCCCACCTAGTTGGTTGTAGTTTCAAAGCGATGGATCTGTACGTCAACACCGCCAAGCATTTTGAAGTAGGAGAATGCAGTAACCTCGAAGACATTACTCCAGTAAAACAACAAAAGACAATGTCAGACGATGTCATATTCCACAGTAGAGATGATTCCGGAGTTCAATCCCCAACTGAGGATCCACTAGTAATTACCACGAAAATTGGCCCTACTTTGGTCCATAAAGTGTTAGTGGACAACGGGAGCCCGGTCAATATCCTCTTCAAGAAAGCTTTCGAACAAATGAGATTTGAAGCAAAATATCTAAAGCCATGCGAAGGATGGATACGTGGCTTCAACGGAGCGTCGACGGCTCCGATGGGCTACGTAGAATTACCAGTGACATTAGGGAAGGGAGAACGCCAGAGAGTGAGGATCTTGCTGTTTGTAGTTTTGGATGTGGAGTCGCCCTACAATGTCTTCCTAAGCCGACCGGCCCTTGCCGAGTTTAGGGCATGTATTGCACCTTGGTGCTTGCTGCTTAAATTCCCGACTGACGCAGGAATTGGGTTGATGAGGGGCGACCAAGCTACGAGACGAGCTTGTTACATGACGGAGTTGAAGATGCTAATGAAGTGGTTGAATATAGAAACTAAGGACGATTCTGCCCCTCTGAAGGAGAACTCAGCATAGCAATTAAGGGGTCCAACCCCAAGAGAGTTGCCCTCAGATGTGCTCAAGGATATAGATCCCAGAGAGGATAGAGAACCCGAGGATAGGAAGGCGACTCCCAATGAGATAACAGTAGATATACCTATTGATGAGACAGATTCGACAAAAGTACTAAAGATTGGCTCGCAACTAGATCCAGTACGAGCGAAAGAGTTGGCTGGTTTTTTAAGGGCAAATATGGATGCGTTTGCCTGGACTCACGCTGACATGTGTGGGATTTCGCCTGCCATTATGAGCCATTCTTTGTGTATTAATCCAAAGCACCCACCAGTCAAATAGAAAAGACGGATGTTAGGCCCAGAGCGATCAACAGCTTCGAAAGAAGAGGTAGAGAAATTAAAATATAATGGATTCATTAAGGATTCGAAATATCCCGACTGGATATCGAATCCGGTCTTGGTCAAAAAGTTTAACGGGAAGTGGCATACATGTATCGACTTTTCTAATTTGAACAAGGCCTGCCCGAAGGATAGCTTTCCTCTCCCCAGAATTGATCAGCTAGTAGATTCGATGACTGGGCACGAGCTCTTATCCTTTATGGATGCCTATTCTGGGTACAATCAAATTCCCATGCACATACCAGATCAAGAGCATACAAGTTTCATCACAGACTTGGGGTTATATTGTTATGTGATAATGCCATTTGGGTTAAACAATGCAGGAGCCACATACCAGCGCTTGGTCAACCGCATGTTCTATAATCAAATCGGGGAAACCATGGAGGTTTACGTGGATGACATGCTTGTGAAGTCTAAACAATCTTCCGACCATACAAGGGATTTAGCTGAAATGTTTGATATTCTTCAAAGGTATGGAATGAAGTTAAACCCCCTAAAATGCTCGTTTGGGGTCGCATCTGGAAAATTCCTTGGGTTTATCGTGAGTTCTCGAGGAATTGAGATAAATCCTAGCCAAATAGCAGTAATAAGGGATATTGAAGAACCACGAAAGATCAAAGATGTTCAAAGCTTGGTCGAAAAAATTGCTGCATTGAGCCGGTTTATCTCCAAAGCTACCGATAGGTGTGTACCTTTCTTCGATCTAATAAAACGAGGAAAGCAAAATTTTGAGTGGACCCTCGACTATGTGGAGGCATTCCAGAATTTATTAGACTTATTAGAAAAGCCTCCAATATTATCAAAACCCGTGGAACATGAGGATTTGTTTGTCTACCTAGCAGTATCATCTCACGCCGTTAGTATAGCATTGGTATGTGAAGAGGATAAAGTCTAGAGGCCTGTATACTACGTGAGCAAAAAGCTAGCTGCCACATAACGTAATTATCCGAAGATAGAAGAGCTTGCTTATAGCCTCCTGATTACTTCCCGCAAGCTTCGTCATTACTTTCAGGCTCACCCAATAATCTATACACCGATCAACCTTTAAGACAAGTGTTGCAAAAACCCGAAGCATCGGGGTAGTTACTTAAATGGAACATCGAGCTAAATCAATTTGATTTAAATTTTCAACCGCAGAAATCAATAAGAGGGCAGGCATTGGACGACTTTATAGCTGAATTCACAATTCCCGAAGAGGAAACAGTAGGTAACAAGGTAGTTACTTTGGACCAGGAGTTAGAGCTTAGTCCGTGGAAGCTATATATGGATGGAGCCAAAAATGATTGAAGGTCCGGCGCTGGAGTTGTTTTAATAACTCCTGAAGGACAATTTATTTACTATGCATTGCAATTGGAGTTTGTAGCGACCAATAACGATTCCGAGTATGAAGCCCTGATTGCCGGGTTGAAACTCGCCAAAGAACTGGGAGTGAAGACACTAGATATATATTGCGATTTCAAGATAGTTGTATGCCAGGTCCAGGAGGAATTTATTGCTAAAGGACCTCGACTCGTTGCTTATCTCAAAAAGGTAAAGGAGTTGCTGGGAAGTTTGAAGCATTACAGCATAACGCACATTCCAAGAATTGAAAATCAGAAAGCAGATCGGCTGGCAAAGCTAGCCAGTTCTGACAATCCCAAAGAAACTGAAATGGTTCCGATAGAGGTTTTGGAATCACCGAGTTTCGACCAGATGGAAGCGGAACTAGCCTTAGAAGTCAACCCAGAGAGAGAATCATGGATGACATCGATCAAGAATTTTCTCAAGAATGGAACCCTTCCATTGAAAAAGAGCGAAAGACGAGCTGTAAGACGCAAGACTGCAAGATACGTTTTACAAGACGACGTCCTTTATCGCCAAGGGTTTTCAATGCCCCTATTACGGTGTATCGCACACGACCACATTAAACGTGTACTGCAAGAAGTACATGAAGGTGAGTGTGGGACCACACCACGGGCCAAACCCTAGCAAAGAAAGTATTACGGTATGGATATTTCTGGCCTACCGTGAATAAAGACGCGGCTGATTATTCACGACGCTGGGACAGATGTCAAAGATTTGCCAAGATTCCCAAAGCGCCTCCGACTCATCTCAAGTCGATGGTAAGCCCATGGCCATTTGCCATGTGGGGGATTGACATTATTGGAGTGTTACCTATTGCCAGGGGAGGAGCTAAGTAGGCGATCATCGCCGTGGACTATTTCACGAAATGGGTGGAAGCTGAACCTTTAACAACGATCACGACAAGAAAGGTGATCAGTTTTGTGGTCAGTAACATTATCTGTCGATTTGGGATACCGAAGACCATCATAACTGATAATGGGACACAGTCTGACAGCATCGAATTCAGAAACTTCTGCCAGAAGTACAAGATTGATAAACGGTACACTGCTGTAGCTCACCCGCAGTCAAATGGCCAAGTCGAAGCAATAAACAAGGTGATTAAATCTATTCTTAAGAAGGGGTTAGAGCGGGCCAAAGCCAGAGGGGTAGATGAGTTGCCACTAGCTTTATGGGCCTACAGGACAACCTTTAAGACGGCCACCGGCCATACACCCTACTCACTTTCCTTTGGGTAAGAAGCAGTAATCCCGGTAGAATTGGAAGTCCCTTCTCATCGAGTCGCGTACTATGACCCGATGACAAATAGAACACTCCTCCTAGAGTCTCTTGATATGGTTGAAGAAAAAAGAGACGAAGCAGACTTGCGTGACTCAAGACATTGACATCAAGTAGCATGTTATTATAACCAGAAAGTTCGCTTCAAAACCTTTGATCCAGGAGACCTAGTACTGAAACGAGTCTTCCCGCCTTCGACCCAATTGGGTCCAAAATGGGAAGGACCATACACCATCCGACGGAAGCTTGATACAGGAGCATTCAAGCTAACGACCGTGGATGGTGAAGAGATTCCCGGAGCTTAGAACGCTCAGCACTTACGACGATATCTGAGCTAAATATGAAATGACTCCTTTTTCGTTTTTATAAGCTATGTAAAAAGGTACGACTTGCCTTAAAAAGTTTGTTTATATGAACAAAGGATTATGAAGTGGATGTAGGCTACGACTTAGCTGAACCACTATAAAAATATCATGTGTCATTTATTTTCCTGCATTATTTATATCCTTAACCATTATTCTGTCATGGCAATAAAACACAAAACACAAAATTAAAATTTCAAAAATTAGAGACAACCCATGTGCAGGAGCAAACAAAATGACCGTCTGCATGATAAGATGCAAAGATTGGGAAGACGACGTTCCTAACTCTAACTCTCATGAGACGAGAGAGAGTATAAAGGACAGGAAGACGCCGCCCCTTGAGGCATGAAGGTGCACCCCGATAAGAGACCGCCTCAGTAATACTCTAACCTGGTTATGAGATAGGAGAGTATAAAGATGCTAGGAAGAATAGGCATCGATGACAAAAGGAATATGGCCCCATCAGAGAACCGGGGACCGCTGAATTTTGAATTTAATCGATCTTGAATAAGTCTTAATCAGTTATCCAAGATTGATTGGGGGCATATATATGTACACATGTTCCCCTTAATAACGACTTTAATATATAACTGTTATTTGACATGCTGTTTGTGCGCATCTTTACCTAAATGTTAAAATTAACGGATATCAGACATTGCAGAGAACAAACAATTTTATTCACAAATATGTGAGTTTATACAGGAAGACTAAGCAAAAGACGCGAGGTCCGCACTCGCTACAACAACAGCGGACCAGTGGAATATCAAAATAAAATGAAACGAAGCACATCATCACTTGGGCTTCGGAGCAGACTTGGATTTTTTGGCAGCCTTAAGAGCATTTCTAGCCTCTTTTTCAGCATCAGACACGAGACGCTTTGGCCTTTTCTTCTCTGTAGTTAAAGTACCAGAATCGGTGGATTTCTTCCCAGGAGTCGGAACACTGGAATCAAGAGAAGATTTTTTAGCAAGCTCTTTTGTAATAGACCTAGTTGAAAGCTTAACAACTAACCTTGATCCAGGATCCACCACTGCAAGGGGCTTAAGGCTCCCGGGGTTCAAGTCTTCAACTTTCTGCTGCATGCACTTGTCTTGTTCAGCTCCCGCTCCTGACTCAATGATGGTAGCCTTATCATGTTCTCCCTGAGTCCCTTCCACAGATTTTCCCCCCAACGATGGTTCCCTGATGCTCGTTAGTCTTCTCGGCTGGTCCAACACCAATAGAATGAGAAGCTACAGTTATCAACTCAGGATAAAATAAAGGATCCTCGATCGATTGCCCAATGATGTGACGAAAGGTGGAGACTTCCTCAGCAAATTGAGTTGAAAAGGTGGAAATACCTTCTGATGATTTCTCAATTGGGGCAGCTACCGTCTCTGATGTTGATTCGGGTATAGGAGATAAAAGAGACGCTTTAGGAATTCCCGGATTCTCGAGATCATATCCCTCAACTTCAGTAGTTTCAGCGGTAGTAGAAGAAGAACCAACTTCAGGGATGTTCTTTTGTTTGGCCAAGCGTTTCTCCTCCTCCATAGCAGTGGCAATGAGGCGACGCCCCTCGGCCAGGCGTGCCGGTTCATCATCTCTCAGATACTTTTCCATAAGTTTGTCTTCATCAACAAAGTCTACCTTAAGTTCCTTTTTCTCCCATTCGATGATTTGACTCCATACGTGAACTAAGGTAGTTGGATAGTCTTCAATCCAAGAGATGTTTTGGCGACAAATTATGTGTGCAAAGAATTCAATCAATAGTTCGCCAAAACCGTGCACTTCTTCCTGAGCCTCTAACAGCTGTTTACAGGTTTCTTCAGCAGACTTAATGGCATTATCCACATTCCCCTCAGCTAGGGCAGCCCTATTCTCTGCTTCCATTAACTTGGACTCCAAGTCAGCGTTTCATTTCTACAGTTCAGCATTTTTTCTTGCTAACTTGGCCTTTTCTTGCTCAAGGGTATTGTAAGCCAGTTGGATTTTGACACTGTCTGACTTAGCGTCTTCCGCTTGTTTTTTCAACTCCAAACGCTTTTGACTATGAGATTCCAGCAAGTCATGATAACGCTTCTGTAATTCCTCAAATTGTTGTTTGAAGTTGTTGGCATCTCGCTGAGCAATGACGAGTTGAGCCTGTGTGTCTTCTAGGTCCTTCTCCAAATTTTTCAAGGCATTCTCATCGGAATTCGCAGCCTTTTTCATTGAATCAACGTCTGTAATTAAAGTCCAAATAATTCTGGAGAGATTGCATGAATATTTGTACATCTCCGAGTATTGCTTCTCAACTGCGTCAATCTTTGCTTTAGCCTCATCTGCCCACTTTGAATAAATAGGCTCAAGTGCGGGTAAAAAAGTTAGATTCTCAAAGTAGTGATCTGGGAACTGCTTCTCCAGATATGCCAGCTTAACTTTGGAATTAGCATCCAGTGGTGGAGGCTTGCAGTATGTCAGTTCAACGTGTTTTTGCTTAGCCGAGACGATGGCTGCATCACCCTTTCCAGATCGTTTCTCAGAAACTTTGTGTTTGTCTCGTGAAACAGTATGTTTCGGCGGACTTTTTTCCCGACTATATTTGTCTTGAGGAGAAGTTCGATCTTTGGATTGTGACGTGTCTTCTCCTCGACGACTCTAGTAGCTCTTATACCTGTCTGGATCTGACCAGACGAGGGAACGAGAGCGCGAGGTGTGTGGTCTATGAGAATCATGAGGCCTTCTGTCATCTCTGCCCCGTCTCTCACGGCGATCATGCTCGATATCGGAAGGAGGTCTAGACAAGCTACGGCGCATTTTTCTTACATCATAGTAAGGGCGAGACATTGTACCTGCACAACAATATAAGTGGAATTCAGAATCAGTGTTCACATAAGACGTGAGTGTTGTGACATGTGGTGCTAATGTGTTGAGTGCATCCTAAGTGGTGTTCCCCCCAACAAACCTGAGTCTGAAGCCAAACTAGCACGAGCGGGCTCTTTGGTCTTCACGGGATTAATCTCCTCTGAATAAGTGAAAGTTAAAGGATTCGTGCCAAAGTCCTCTGAAGTATAGATGGTTTCAGGCAGGGGAAGGTTTCCTAAACCCTTAAATGTGGAATCATCGTTAGTAGGAGCATCTCCTTGAGAAGCATCTGTTGGCAGCTCTTTAGGAGATGTTGACTTCTCAGGAGAAATAGCATCATCGGGGACGGTATACCCTTCTCTGTGCTTTTCAGCTATGTTAGCTAACTCGTCGTCCTGAGTTGAAGATGGAGAAGGCGAAGTCCGAAGAGGTATTGTTGGACCTTTCGAGCCCTCGCCCATCTTAGGAATAATGTCTACCGGGGGTATGTGCACATATGGACTCGTCCCATGACCTATTCCACGGGTAATGGATAGTAACCCGTGATGATGGAGATACTCATCCTTAAGAACTTCGTCGATGGTTAGAAACTTTTGATCATCATTGAGAAGCCGATGAAAACGATCAAAGTACAATTGATCAGATATTTGCTTTGGGTTATCAACTGCAAATGAAAAGGAAAGCAAGTTAATGTGTTGGCATGAGCATTTAAAATTGAGATCTAGAAAGTCGGTGCTTTACTTGATTTGGTCCATCTCCTGGCGCACCCCGGCTGCTGCTTGATATAAAACCATTCGAGCTTAGAATCACCAGCCTTGCTGCTAAATGGAACTGTAATAATTTTTCTTTTTGGGCTTATTCAAAATATGAAAAGGAAGGAGTCTATTGAGTCCGATGCTTGAAATTATAAAAAAAAGTGGACGTCATCGAAGGTGGGCTCTATACCTAAAACCTCTTTATATGCTATATACAAGGTGTATAAATAAGCATAAGAGTTGGGATGTAATTGCATGGGGGCAACCCGCATCTATCTCAGAAAATCGACAACAAAAGGCGGAAACGGTGGAATAGTGTAACACCCCGTAATTTGAACATAAAAATTCACAAATTAAAGTATACTTAATTAAGTGAAATGGGCTGTGCAGAGAAATATATATATATATATATATATTGATATATATATATATAATTGAAAATTAAATAAATAAATATGCAAAAATGTTCAAAACAGCGAATTGGGAGAGGGGAATAACCGAACCGGCCGATTTTTGAGGTCGACCCAAGCTTGCTGGGTCGACTAGGGGTTAATCCAGGGTGTTTGGCTGTCAACCCGTGGGCCGATTCGCTCAAATGCAGATTTTGCATTTGAATGGTTCTCATGGTTCAGCTTTAATCTAAAGGCCCTAGATGGTTCCGACACTTGACTTCTTCCCCAAGACATGCTTTGATGGCTTGGATTGAATCTAGGGTTAATTCTATGGCTAATATTACCCTAATCTTCTATAAAAAGGACCTAACACCTAGCCTAAATCATCATTATTCAATCCTACAACTAAACTATGTCAAATTTGTTCCTCTCATGGCCTCCACTCTCATGCTAAAATTCCTAAGTTTATTTCTATGAGAGATTTTGAGTGCATACAAGTATTTTCAAGCTTGTATGAGTATTCTTAGTTTGCATTCAAGTCAAGTTGCAACATTTCTATTTCAAAGCAAGGGTTGTTATTGATTTGACTCAAGGGTTTTCATTTGGAGATTGCATATTTGGGTTTTTGGTGCTTGCATAAGGGCTTCGTCTCAATCTTTATAATAAATATTTATTTGTGTCTTCATAGCATTGTAAGCCCTTTTCTACTTTCTTTTTTTGAACTCTAAAGTTAAATGAATGGTGCAAGTTTGGGGTTGATCATTATGATATGCAAATTTGGTTGATCATTATATGCAAGTTTGGTTGATCATTATATGCAAGTTTGGTTGATCATTATGATATGCAAGTTTGGTTGATCATTATATGCAAGTTTGGTTGATCATTATGATATGCAAGTTTGGGTTGATCATGTTATCATGTTATGCAAGTTAAACTTGAAGTTGTGAGCTTCAAGCTTCAAGCTTTATGTTGAAGGTTGCATTTTGGCAACATGGAAGTTATCATATCCCTTATGATAACTTGCATGTGAGGCTAAATGCGAACTTCTAGCAACTTCTACATGTCATTTATCACCATGTATCACTCATATGCTAAGTTTGGTTTTATGCATGCTTTTGAAGCCTAATGATGCAATATGCAAGTATATGAATATATGTACATTTCATATGCCACCATGATAAACTTGTGGCTTCAACACCTTTTTGTCATGATTATGCCAAGTTCCCTATTTTATCCTTTATGCGTTGTTGCGAGTATGTAAACGATGGGATTACGTTGGGGTTGGGTAAAATTATGACATGAACATGATTTTTATAACACGACGTGATATGTTAACTTGTAATTATGTTTTGGAAACATAATGGACATGACACTTAGAAAATATGAGAGTGGCCAACTCGAGGTTGGGTTGAGTTTGTAGCATAAATCTACCCGGACCCGCCCGGCTTAACTAGTAGCTACAAACAATAGGACCTAATGTGAGAAGTTGGTCATGTTGTGCTCGAACCCGAGGTTAGACCTAGTTGTGGTGTAAAGCTACCCGGACCCGCCCGGCTTAACTAGTAACCACAACAAAGTCTAATGTGAGAGGTTAAAGCGCATTAAGTTAATGAATGCCTCCTGATTAGGGTTAAGTCATGGTCCACTTAATACTTAACCAATTTGGGCTTGATGGGTTAATCGCGGTTAAGTCAGGAGCCTTGGGTACTCTTAACCAATTTAACCCACGTTTGGATCGGGTTAACCACATTTAACCCGTTAAGAAACCCTAGTTGCGTGGTCCTTTTCAGCAGTAACCTTCTAGATAGTATCATAAGACCCTAGGACTAGGCTAGGGTGAGGCACGATTACTGGGCTGATTGTAAGAGACCAAAAGAGACGGCTGAATGATGCACCGGTTGTTCAGGCGGACCATGGTCGTGCACATTAAGTCCGGAGTTGAACACGGGGGCCGGTAGGTTTAGACTGTGCATCCTGGAATTGTGTCTGAGGGTTACACCGTAGGGCCTGATACACCCTAGGGGTGGACCCTGCGCAGTCAACTACATTACATGATTAAGCCGTATGACACCGACACTTGACGAGTTAGGCTTATAGGGAGCCGATCGACTAGACCGAGTAGTTGGACCTTGATTTAGGTCATCTCATGATGTTGGGCCAAGCTTGGGCCAAGGGATCAATTCTTGTTTTTACTTGACATGTTAGAATGCTAGTACACCCGTGGTGCAAAACTTAACCTTGATTATGCGATGACACCTTTATCTATCTTGTTAGTTAATCATCATGCCAGTATGTTGTTATCCTTTTGTTCATCTCAGCTTCTCATGCCAGTTAACTTTACTAGTTCATAGACAGATAGTAGTAGGGCTTACCAGTCTTTTTGACTGACCTGTTTTCTTTCGCCTCTTTTCTTCCGTTCCCCCCCCCTCAGGTTCTCAGGGTGGGAACATTGGAGCTTAGCTTGGATCTTTACAGCTTGCGTACTGGATTTGCTCATGTACGGTTTTGGACATTGAGCTAGCTATGGTTTATCACTTCATTTTGGGGATAGTACTTTATGTATTTCAGTTTTTCAGTTTATGCTTTTATCTAGACTTTGTTGTTGGAAAATAATGAACAAGTACTTTGTTGTAACATGACTATGGTTTTGAAATGCTAAGATTTATCCGCTGCTTTACTACTCTGTTTTACTTATATGTTCTATCTTGTGATATCTGCATGCATGTTTACCTTGTTTAACGCCCCTCCAAATCCAGTGTCCTTGCAAGAGTGGCCCTGGCGGAGGTGGGGTGTTACATTTGGTATCAGAGCCAGGTTTACAAGATTTGAGCAAAAGTGTTTTTGAAACTTACCTTTTGAAAAACTATTTTCAAAACCAATTAAGTATTTTTCAAGAAAAGTCTAGTTATTTTAAAAGGCTATTCCCCAAAAGCCATAGCACTATCCTTCGTTTCTTCGTTCTGAATCTATCTTTTTCTTCCTTTTAGTATGGCCGATCGCTTTAACATCCCGGAAGGCGTACAAGTACCCGTCTGGTTCCGGAGGTTTATGGAGGCAAGGGCGAATGAAGCCGGCCCCGCAACCATTCCTCCTTCTTCCCCCGTCGCTAACAGCTCTCCTCCTCCCGTAGCTGAGGTTCCTCCTCCCCCTCAGCATACACAAGTGAATTTCGCGGAGCTTTGCAAAGACTTTAAGGCGATGGGTTGCAAGAATTTTGTCGGAACGGAGACTTCTGTGGAGGCAAGAAACTGGTTAAAGGAAACTGAAGACCTCTTTGCTATCTTTGAGGTGGAAGATCGTAGGAAAGTTCTGCTGGCGGTATGGCTATTAAAAGGGGAAGCTGCTTATTGGTGGGTAGTCACCACCACTACTAGACCCATTGAGACTTGGGATAACTTTAGGAGAACGTTTGGACTAAAGTTTCTATCATCGACAGAAGAGAACCTTCAGATGGAGAGGTTCCTATCTCTAAAACAAGGGGACATGATCGTTGGGGAATACGTGGATATGTTTAATCAACTTGCTCAGTTCAGCCTAGAATTGGTAAACACAGCTCAGAAGAAGGCCCTACACTTTTCTCTAGGATTGAATGAGCCATTGCGCGGTTTGGCCAAGTCTCATATACCTATGGGGGCCACTTTCGAAGGTCTAGTAGACATGGCATTGCTTCAAGGAGACGATAAGAATGGCAAGAAGGAAGTGAAGGCTAATGATACCCAAGCCAAGAAGACAGACTCCAAGTGGGGAGGAAATCAGAGCAATCAGAACAACAAAAACAACAAGAACAACAAGGGCAACAAGGCCAAGGAAAAGGACCCAAGAAAATGCCACTACTATGGGAATGTAGGGCACATAGCTAAAGACTGTAAGAAAAGGAAGAGGAAGTCGGGCGAATGCTTTCATTGTGGAGAGACCGGACATTTTAGCAAGGATTGCCCCAAGAAGCAAGGGCAGAATCAGCGTGCAGGACCTTCTGGAGGGCAAGTGCATGCTCTCAACACCGCTCCAGTTCAGGATCGAGGTAGCATTTCTGTAGAAAGTCTTGTTTACATTTCTGATTTTCCTGTTCGCACCTTATTTGATTCTGGCGCATCGCATAGTTTAATCTCTTCTGATATTGTTGAAAGGTTGCACCTAAGTACTAGCTTAGTTGAGGATCCCGTTTGTGTTTCAAATCCAATTGGGGGTTCCGCCCATCTACCTGTGATTTGTGTGGATTTGAAAATCTCTATCTTGAGCATAGAATTCATGTGTAATGTTTAGGTTCTCGGGGTCACGGGATATGGGTTGGTCTTGGGCATGGATTGGTTGTCCAGTTATGGAGCCATCCTCGATTGTGAGCATAGGGTGGTGAGGCTCATGACTCGCCTCGGTAATACCCTAGAAATTTCTTGTAACCCTAGAGGTCCCGTCATGTTATGTTATCTTGAATCTCTCGACTCGTCCATCGATGATCTGCAATCTGTAAGGGTGGTCCGAGACTATCCTGATGTCTTTGAAGAAGTTAGGGGGTTACCCCCTAAACGAGAGATAGATTTCCGCATTTATCTAGTTGATAATGCCAAGCCAGTATCATTGCCAGTTAGGCACATGGCTCCACGTGAGAGAAGGGAGCTCAGTAAGCAAATCAAGGAGTTGCTTGAGAATTTTTTTTTAGGCGAAGCATTTTTGAATGGGGTGCTCCGGTGGTATTCGCTACTAAGGCGGATGGTTCGCTTCGTCTATGTGTTGATTATCGAGAGTTGAACAAGCTGACAAAGAAGAATAGGCACCCTTTACCGAGGATTGATGATCTCTTTTGGTGCTTCTGTTTTCTCTCAACTCGATCTAGCCACCGGATTCCATCAGCTTAGAGTAGCTGAGGATAGCATTGATAAAACTGCGTTTAGGACTCCAGATGGATTCTTTGAATGACTTGTCAGGCCATTCGGTTTGACTAATGCACCCGCATACTTCGTGGACTTGATGAGTAGGGTGTTCAGGGAGTTCCTTAACAAGTTTGTCGTTGTCTTCGTGGATGATATTCTGATCTTCTCAAAGGATGAGGAAGAACATGCAAGGCATCTCAAGGAAGTGATGGATATGCTTAGAGCGCATCAGTGGAAAGCCAAGTTCTCCAAATGCCATTTCTGGAGGAAGGAAGTTCGGTTTCTTGGACATATAGGCATAGCGGTGGATCCCGCGAAAGCGGTTGTGGTTCAAGACTGGAAGACTCCGAGGAATGCAACCGAAGTGAGAAGCTTTCTCGGTCTGGCGGGCTACTATAGGAAGTTCATCAGGGACTTCGCTAAGATTTCGGCCCCTCTTACTAAGTTGACGAAGAAGAACTTAGTCTTTGCATGGGACTTGGAGTGTGAGCTTGCTTTTCAAAGGCTCAAGAGAGCCCTTACCTCAGCTCCAGTTTGGCAACGTGGATTGGCACTGTTTTCAAGAGATAGTTTTCTGCGTGGGATACCGTATAATATGTAAATGAGATCCAAGATTCACTAACGAATCTTGGAAATCTTGCACGAAACCATGAGCACGCAGTTATGTTTAAGCCAAGTATTTTAGGCAAAGAATAAGTGGAAGTGGAACGAGAGGCAACGGTGAAATGAGTTCTAACTCATATTTTGGGAACAAGAATTAAGAACTACGGAATTGCGAAGTTAAAAGACGGTCAGGGCACGATGGGATTAAGCACAAGAAAATGCGGCTTAGAAGATCGAAGACTAGATACGCGCATTTAATCTCTTTCTAAGAGTATATCCTCAATCTTAGATCTGTTGCAAACCCCCTAAGGAGTATGACTATCCTATTTGTGATATATGGTTGGGGTGAAGAAGTTCGTCACCAAACTATTTGGGCTTTATGGGATATGGGTAATAATTGATAGACTTACAAAGAAAGCCCATTTTATTCCGGTGAAAAGCAAGAGGACTGTATCATGGCTAGCATCTGTTTACCTTCGAAAGATAGTGCGGTTGCATGGAGTTTCTTCTAGCATAGTTAGCGATCGTGACCCAATTTTCACTAGCCAGTTCTGGAATAGTTTGCAAGAAGCGATGGGTACGCGATTGAATTTGAGTACAGCCTATCACCCCCAGACGGATGGCCAAACCGAAAGGGTGAGTAGAGTGCTAGAAGATCTTTTGAGGCTTTGTGTTCTCGACTTTGGTGGTACTTGGGAAGACCACCTTCCCCTTGTAGAGTTCGCCTATAATAATAGCTATCAAGCCAGCATAGGGATGGCACCATTTGAAGCTTTGTATGGGAGGCCGTGTAGGTCACCAACTTGTGGGTGGGAGACAACAGATAGACTTATACTTGGGCCCGATATGATACGGGACACATCCGAGAAAGTTGAATTAGTGAGAAGAAAGATGAAAGCGGCCCAAGATAGACAGAAATCCTATGCTGACAAGCGAAGGGCAGATTTGGAATTCGAAGTAGGAGACATGGTTTTCGTGAAGGTTTCTCCTTTGCGTAATGTGGTACGTTTTGGAGCAGTTGGGAAGCTGGCACCAAGGTTCGTAGGACCCTTCCCTATCATAGAAAGAATTGGAAAGATGGCCTATAAGGTGGAATTGGCCGAGAAGCTAGCCGGAGTGCATAATGTCTTTCATGTCTCGCATCTCCGAAAGTGCCTACATGAATCCGCTAAGGTGGTTGAACCAAGCATTCTTGAAGACATTGAGGTAGAGAAAGAAGCAACCTTGAGAAAGGCTCCGATTCGTATCTTGGGAACAGAGATCAAGAAGCTAAGGAATCGAGAAGTCAAATTGTTGAAAGTTCAGTGGGGTGAAGCCGACGAAGATGCAACTTGGGAAACCGAAGAGAAGATGCGTGGGCTTTATCCATTTCTTTTTGAGGGTACATTCTCGATCTCTTTTCCTAATTAGCATATCTTTCTTTTTATCCGCATTTATCTAGTTTATCTTGTTTCGTAGATCTTGTCATGAGAACCTTAGGTGGAAACCCTTGGTTGAAACATGTATTTGAAACATGTTATGCTTGATGGTTGCACGTGGTTGCAAGTGATTGCAAGTGGATACTCGTGGATGCATGATACACGTTAGGCACTAAGATCGGCTCACACACTTTCATACCACATATGCATGAGTGTTTATGCTTATTCATGGATGAAACTTGTTATGATATCACGTGGATGTTGCATATGGATGAATGTTATGTGCACTCATGTAGAGACTATGAGTTATGTTAGGAATTTGCATACATATGGACTCATTTCACTAACATACTTTGCATTAAGGAGGTTTACTGTATCAGTAACTGCCTGATTTTTGCATTAGATAAGTACATATACACACACCTTTGCATATGATCATACAACATTTAGAATCCTTTAAGGACAATGATTGCTCGTGGATGATGATGTGAGTAGATGGATGATGGATGGTAGGATACGTTCTTCCTAACTTGGAGATTTCGGGGACGAAATCCTTTAAGGAGGGGAGAATGTAACACCCCGTAATTTGAAAATAAAAATTCACAAATTAAAGTATACTTAATTAAGTGAAATGGGCTGCGCAGAGAAATATATATATATATTGATATATATATATATATAATTGAAAATTAAATAAATAAATATGCAAAAATGTTCAAAACAGCGAATTGGGAGAGGGGAATAACCGAACCGGCCGATTTTTGAGGTCGACCCGAGCCTGCTGGGTCGACTAGGGGTTAATCCAGGGTGTTTGGCTGTCAACCCGTGGGCCGATTCGCTCAAATGCAGATTTTGCATTTGAATGGTTCTCATGGTTCAGTTTTAATCTAAAGGCCCTAGATGGTTCCTACACTTGACTTCTTCCCCAAGACATGCTTTGATGGCTTGGATTGAATCTAGGGTTAATCCTATGGCTAATATTACCCTAATCTTCTATAAAAAGGACCTAACACCTAGCCTAAATCATCATTATTCAATCCTACAACTAAATTATGTCAAATTTGTTCCTCTCATGGCCTCCACTCTCATGCTAAAATTCCTAAGTTTATTTCTATGAGAGATTTTGAGTGCATACAAGTATTTTCAAGCTTGTATGAGTATTCTTAGTTTGCATTCAAGTCAAGTTGCAACATTTCTATTTCAAAGCAAGGGTTTTTATTGATTTGGCTCAAGGGTTTTCATTTGGAGATTGCATATTTGGGTTTTTGGTGCTTGCATAAGGGCTTCGTCTCAATCTTTATAATAAATATTTATTTGTGTCTTCATAGCATTGTAAGCCCTTTTCTACTTTCTTTCTTTGAACTCTAAAGTTAAATGAATGGTGCAAGTTTGGGGTTGATCGTTATGATATGCAAGTTTGGTTGATCATTATATGCAAGTTTGGTTGATCATTATATGCAAGTTTGGTTGATCATTATGATATGCAAGTTTGGTTGATCATTATATGCAAGTTTGGTTGATCATTATGATATGCAAGTTTGGGTTGATCATGTTATCATGTTATGCAAGTTAAACTTGAAGTTGTGAGCTTCAAGCTTTATGTTGAAGGTTGCATTTTGGCAACATGGAAGTTATCATATCCCTTATGATAACTTGCATGTGAGGCTAAATGCGAACTTCTAGCAACTTCTACATGTCATTTATCACCATGTATCACTCATATGCTAAGTTTGGTTTTATGCATGCTTTTGAAGCCTAATGATGCAATATGCAAGTATATGAATATATGTACATTTCATATGCCACCATGATAAACTTGTGGCTTCAACACCTTTTTGTCATGATTATGCCAAGTTCCCTATTTTATCCTTTATGCGTTGTTGCGAGTATGTAAACGATGGGATTACGTTGGGGTTGGGTAAAATTATGACATGAACAGGATTTTTATAACATGACGTGATATATTAACTTGTAATTATGTTTTGGAAACATAATGGACATGACACTTAGAAAATATGAGAGTGGCCAACTCGAGGTTGGGTTGAGTTTGTAGCATAAATCTACCCGGACCCGCCCGGCTTAACTAGTAGCTACAAACAATAGGACCCAATGTGAGAAGTTGGTCATGTTATGCTCGAACCCGAGGTTAGACCTAGTTGTGGTGTAAAGCTACCCGGACCCGCCCGGCTTAACTAGTAACCACAACAAAGTCTAATGTGAGAGGTTAAAGCGCATTAAGTTAATGAATGCCTCCTGATTAGGGTTAAGTCATGGTCCACTTAATACTTAACCAATTTGGGCTTGATGGGTTAATCGCGGTTAAGTCAGGAGCCTTGGGTACTCTTAACCAATTTAACCCACGTTTGGATCGGGTTAACCACATTTAACCCGTTAAGAAACCCTAGTTGTGTGGTCCTTTTCAGCAGTAACCTTCTAGATAGTATCATAAGACCCTAGGACTAGGCTAGGGTGGGGCACGATTACTGGGCTGATTGTAAGAGACCAAAAGAGACGGCTGAATGATGCACCGGTTGTTCAGGCGGACCATGGTCGTGCACATTAAGTCCGGAGTTGAACACGGGGGCCGGTAGGTTTAGACTGTGCATCCTGGAATTGTGTCTGAGGGTTACACCGTAGGGCCTGATACACCCTAGGGGTGGACCCTGCACAGTCAACTACATTACATGATTAAGCCGTATGACACCGACACTTGACGAGTTAGGCTTATAGGGAGCCGATCGACTAGACCGAGTAGTTGGACCTTGATTTAGGTCATCTCATGATGTTGGGCCAAGCTTGGGCCAAGGGATCAATTCTTGTTTTTACTTGACATGTTAGAATGCTAGTACACCCGTGGTGCAAAACTTAACCTTGATTATGCGATGACACCTTTATCTATCTTGTTAGTTAATCATCATGCCAGTATGTTGTTATCCTTATGTTCATCTCAGCTTCTCATGCCAGTTAACTTTACTAGTTCATAGACAGATAGTAGTAGGGCTTACCAGTCTTTTTGACTGACCTGTTTTCTTTCGCCTCTTTTCTTCCGTTTCCCCCCCCCCCCTCAGGTTCTCAGGGTGGGAACATTGGAGCTTAGCTTGGATCTTTACAGCTTGCGTACTGGATTTGCTCATGTACGGTTTTGGACATTGAGCTAGCTATGGTTTATCACTTCATTTTGGGGATAGTACTTTATGTATTTCAGTTTTTCAGTTTATGCTTTTATCTAGACTTTGTTGTTGGAAAATAATGAACAAGTACTTTGTTGTAACATGACTATGGTTTTGAAATGCTAAGATTTATCCGCTGCTTTACTACTCTGTTTTACTTATATGTTCTGTCTTGTTATATCTGCATGCATGTTTACCTTGTTTAACGCCCCTCCAAAGCCAGTGTCCTTGCAAGAGTGGCCCTGGCGGAGGTGGGGTGTTACAAATAGCCCCAACCATACACATCAATCGGGTAACTGCCATAAATCCTTCCGGAGGATTGTGAGGGCGATCTGTTTTCGATGGCACCAGGGTATCTCTTTTTAGTATTCCATGCTTTAGACATATTCGAACGAGTCTGTCGTCATCAATCATCGATTCAACAAAATCTTTGGGTAACTCCAATATAATGGCAGATTCAAACTCATCAGGAGCATGATTATCTCCTATTCCTCCTTCCTCTTCATCACCAAGAGAAATTTCACTATCAGAAGGTATTTCACTATTGTGTGCTTGTACTTCATAATCTGGTCCCTCATCGTCCCATTCAGGGTCTGAGGGAGAGGATATGTCATTAAGAGTGAATTTCTTGGAAGTTTCTGCAACTTCTCTCTTCTCTGCTAACCTAGATGAACATCTCTCTACCATGATCGCTAAACTACTGAAGAAGCAATAACATAAGTTAGAGTAAGATAACCCATATCCCCCCGTGTACGTGTGTGAACTAAAGTGTGTGCTATGTGTGCAAAGGATGCAAAGTAAACACATGAGAGCGTAATGCAAAGGTTCGATAAAGTAGTAATGTTCGGAATAGTTCTTGATATTCGTTTATGTTCGTAAGGCGCTATCCTAACTGTTTTTTAAGTTGAAGGTTATGTCAAGTATTGATTTGTCCAGTTGAACAAATTCTTGTGCATTGAGTAGGACTGCTTCGGTTCGGATGTAAGTATTGGTATCAGATCAGGGGGAGCCATGTTTTGGTCTGAAGCAAATGTTCGTAACCAGCCAGCAAAACAGGATCGGTTCGGAAGTAGGCATTCGGAGCGGTCCGGATTGACTTGAGTATCCATGCCTCTCTTCCTCTCTATTTCTTACTCCGACCCGATCCGGTCATAGGAACCACTTCCCCTTCCCTTCACTCTAACCTTTCTCCACCCGAACCGATCCCAACTCCTCTCTTTCTCTTTTTCTTCTCCATTTTCCATCTCGCTCAACCAACACCGAACCCAACTCCATCTCAAAAACCCCAATTGAGACCAAGCACTTATGAACCCAAATATCCAATAATGGATCCTAATCCCATCTCCCGATGCCTCGAGGTGATAATGGAGTCACCAACGACGACGGCGAGGCAGGGGCAGGCCACGACGTCGAAGCTGAGCAAAAGCCATAATCAAACCGTTCAAATTGACCGCAAATACTAGCTGAAATCAATTATTACAAGGATAATCGAAGTTTTAAACCTACTTACGAGTTTAATTGAAGATTAATGAGAAGGATTTTTGGAGTTTTTAAGAGTTAGGGTTTTGGTCCAAAATCTGGTAAGTGAAGGCAATAAAAGAGATAAAAGAAAGAAAGAGAAGAGGTAACGAGTTTATATAGATATATCGTGGCCCTTTGTATTCCCAGCCTTTCACCCCGTTTCGGACCGGAGTTTAGGCCCACGAATGTGCTCTGGCCCGTTGATCTGATACCAAGCGAAATCGAAGACAGAAGCTATTCGGGTCGGAATTCGAACCGAATGGAATCCTACACATCGAAATGGTATGTAAATCAAATTCGAAGGAAAATAAAGAAAAAGTTTACCTAGAGGAACTGTTGGACATCAAGAAGAGTTCATAAATTTGTTTAAAAATGAGGAAGGTAATTCATATGAGTCATGGTGTATATATAGACGGCAAGAGACACTGTTTTACGAGGCAACACGTCCCTGTGAACAGACGGAGGTGACTATTTAACGATTCAAATTCAAAGACCAATGAACAAATGATGTCAAGGCATGCCCCTTCTTCGATAGAAGCATCCCTTGAGGGGGCAAAATGTTAGCCTACTTTGTGAACTAGGCTACACAAAGTTAAGGACTCAGACAATGAAGAGCACCCTGCCAGATAATCGGATCGGATCGGTTTTTCTTGGGCAGAGACAGATCAACACAAAGAAAAAAGAGAGGGAAAACAAGCCGGACCGGATCGGAAGGAATGGAGCCGATACGAACCCCATACACAAACACATCTGATCCGATCCCAGAGTCACAGCAGCTTCCACCCTATGTTTTCCTTAATACTCGAGACGGTTGCGCACACGATCTACCCACGTTTGCCACTAACCTGTTGTGCTGTCATCATCAGAACCCATCCGAACCCGACTATGGTAGGATTGATGCCAAGTGGATCCGAACCAATCCCACTCTAGAGGGATTTTCCACCTATAAATACAACATCAAGAGGCATTTGGAAGGATCTTTTGGCACATTCAGAACTCAAACTTCTTTGTAATCCGAATTCTATCATCTTTTTCAGACAACAATCATCTTTCAAACAATATTTTAGATAATCTTGAGTGAATTAATGTATTGTAAAAATATAAGAGAGTGAAGATCATCATTGTACTTGCATTTGAATTATTAATTCGAAGAGTAGAAAGTGGACGTAGGCTACTTAACGCCGAACCACTATAAATTGTGTGTTCTCTTCGTTTTAGCTTTCATTTCATTAGAATCATTACTAGTTTGGGTGTTAGAGCCAATTAGGCTAGTTGAGGTAAGATCCTTATACTAGATGTACACCTGAAGGCTACCACAATTGCGGGGTTGGGATCACCTTATTTTATAACACAGGATACTAGTTGGGACACTAGTAGGGGATACAGATCCTTTTTCACAGGATACTAGTTGGGACACTAGTAGGGAATACGAATCGTTCATTAAAAGACACTAGTTAGGATGCAAGTTGGGTGGTGCAGAGAAAATGGGAAATCAGAGAAAGAACCGAAGCGCATTCAGTGTATCTTACCTTGTCATATCTGACGATCATCATTTGTTGTCTTGCTATGCTTATTATCATGGTTATGTCTGGTATTCAGTTTATTCATATCATGGTCCTTTTACCTGTTTACATGTTGAATAATCACTGGACTTACCAGACTTATGTCTGACCTATTTTATTTCGCCTTCTTTTCTTTCGTTCCCCCCTCCCAGGTTCACAGGGAGGGAATACTACCACTTAGCTCAGTTTTCTTCCTAAGCTCGAAGATAGACGATGTATTGCTTTGGACTCTCTTTTCCACTGCTATGGATGACTCATACTTTATTGGGGAATATCATTGTCATTTTATGCATCCTTATTTTGTTAAACAAGATAGATGCTTTGTTGTAATCGGTATTAGAAGACAATCTTTGTACAAGCTGTTTTATCAAGCTGTTGTTCATCAATAAAGTAAAGTTTTATTTATTTTCCGCTATTTAAATTTTGTCTGTTTTGTAATTTATCTGTTCTATACACCCATGACGCTCCACTGAAGTTAATGCATTCCCTTTGTGAGTGACCTTAATGGAGGTGGGGTGTTACACGTGGTATCAGAGCTGAAGGTTACCCGAATAGATAAAGAATTTTGAAACCCGTTTCAAAAGCATTTTTATAAAGAAGTATTTTCAAAAACATGTTTTAAAGAAGCGTTTTTCAAAAGAAAAGTATTGTTTTTATAAGGCATATTTCCCAAAGCCATATGCACTACCTTTCGATTCTCTATTTGAATCTCTTCTTCCTTTCTTTTCGCCATAGTTTCGTAGGCATACGGCACATGTCGAGGGCGAAGTATTGCCCAACCTCCATCTGTAGCCGCAGTAGTTTCACCTGCGGCTAATCCTCTTTTCAAGCTTTGTAGGTTGCCGTGCGATGGAGGTAGTTTCGAGAAACTTGTCAACAAGATACATAAGGATAGTAAGGATAAGAATAAGGGAGTTTGGGCTAAGGGGCACAAACCCAAGGATAAGAAGCTTGTCGATACATCTTAATCCTCGCAGAAGGAGAAAGGTGAAAAGAAAGAGGCCAAAGTGGAAGAATCACAAACAAGGATTGGAATATAAGAAGGGTGGAAGAAATAATAGATTCCGCGATAAGAGGAAGTGTCTTTTCTATGGTATAGCGGGTTATTTAATTATAGGAAGAAGAAGACAGGTGGTTGTTTTCAGTATGGTGAAGCAGGACATCTTGTCAAGGAATGCTGAAGGACAAGGACATGGGCAAAGGACATAATCTTCTAGCGGGCAATTGCATGCTCTCACTGCTAGTATACCTAAGAGAGGTAGAAACGTTTCTGTTGAGAGTTTAATTTCACTTTTCAATCATCCTGTTAGAACTTTGTTTGATTCTGGCGCTTCACATTCTTTTCTATCTGCTTCCATAGTTGAGTCTCTGCACCTTAGTACTTGTATAGTAGAGGATCCCATTATTGTCTCAAATCCAATTGGTGGTTCGGCTCATTCATCTATGATTTGTTTGGATTTGAGAATATCTATACTAAGCATTGAGTTTAGATGTAATGCTTACGTTTTTGGTTTCATGGGCTATGGGTTGATTCTAGGGATGGATTGGTTATCCAGTAATGGTGCCATTCTCAATGGCGGAGGGAGGGTAGTTAGACTTTTGACTCGCCTCAGTAATACCCTCGAAATCTCGTGTAACCCTAAGGGTTCTGTCATGCTTAGTTAACTAGAATCTCTTGATGCATCTATTGATAATTTGTGATCTGTTAGATTAGTCCATGAGTAAGCAGATGTTTTTGATTAGGTTAGGGGTTTGTCCCCTAAAACGTGAAATAGATTTCCGAATATACTTGGTAAATAACGCCAAGCCAGTTGCATTACTGTACGACACATGACTCCAAGGAAAAGGAAGGGCTCAGTAAACAAGTAAAAGAGTTACTTGAGAAAGGGTTCATAAGGCGGAGTATTTTTGAATGGGGTGCTCCAGTGGTTTTCGCTACAAAGGCGAATGATTCACTTCGCTTGTGCATAGATGATATTTTGGTTTTCTCTAAGAGTGAGGAAGAACATGCTTTGCATTTAAGAGAAGTCATAGATACACTTCGAGCACGTCAAATTAAGGCGAATTTCTCCAAAATGTCATTTTTGGAGAGAAGTAAGGTTTCTAGGACATGTAGTGTACAAATAAGGGATAGCAGTAGATCCCGCAAAAGTAGTTGCAGTACAAGACTAAAAGGTCCCAAGAATGCAATAGAAGTAAGAAGCTTTCTTGGACTAGCGGGATAATATAGGAAGTTCATTAACAACTTTGCGAAGGTATTATCCCTACTTACTGGATTAACGAAGAAGAATCTAAACTTTGCTCGGGATATTGATCGTGATGTAGCTTTCCAACGATCGAAGAGAGGGCTCATACAACGGCCCCAATTTTGACTTTTACCTTACGGTAGTAAAAGGTTTACGGTATATACAGATGCATGCGGCACGGGACTAGGCACCATTTTGATGTTAGAAGGAAGGGTAAGGTCGTAGCGGATGCCTTAATAAGAAAAAGGTTGACTTCAAGTCCTCTTTATGTGAAAAGGAAAAGTTCAGAATACATATCAACCTTTGATTTTAAAACCTTCGGTTAAGCTAGTAGTTGGCATCTCTAGGAGTAAGACCTACGCTTTTGGATTAAATAGGGACTTCACAAAGAAAAGACTCTCAGATAGTTGATGCAATGAATAAGTTAAGTAGAGAAGAGACCTCTAATCACCTTAATAAACACACTTGGTAGCATGGTTAGCATCTGTTTATTTTCAGGAGATAGTTCTTCTACATGGAATACCCTCTAGTGAATTTTGAAGGCCCTTTTGAGGAAATGTTAGCATGACACAGCAGAAGTTGTAGTGCCAAGTATACTAGAAGGAGAAGGGGTGGAACGAGAGGCGACAGTGTAATGGGCTCCAACTCATATTTTGGAAACAGAAATTAAGAAGCTACGCAATCGTGAAGTTAAGACAGTCAGAGTACAATGGGGTGAAGCTCAAGAAGATGCGACTTAGAAGGCTGAAGACTAGATACGTGCATCATACCCTTTTTGAGGGTATATCCTTGATCTCTCTTTTTTTCTGTAAAGTTTATCTACATGCAAGTCTTTATCTTTTAAGTATATCCTCTCGGTCCTATCCTCGATCCTTAGGTAGAAGCCAATGGATGTAAACATGTGTTTGAGACATGTTATGTTTGGTGGATGTAAGTGTTTGCTAGTGGTTGCTCATGGATGCATATACACACACGTTAGGCACTAGATCGACTCCATCACTTCCATATTGCATATGCATGAGTGGATTTTTATAAATGGATTAAAACTTGAGGTGATATCATATGGATAATGCATTTGAATGTATGGTTATGCACTCATATAGAAATGATATGTATCAATAGTGTTCTTTTGCATACATAATGGACTCATGGAACTATCATGAATTGCATTAAAGAGGTCAACTGAATCAGTAGACCACGTGATTTTGCATTTGGGTAAGGACATATACACACACTATGCATATGTTCATGAAAAACATTAGAAACCTTTTTAAGGACAATGGATGTTTGTGATTTAATGGTTGAGTAGATGGATGTTGGATGGTAGGATATACACTCTTCTTAACTTGAAGATTTCGGGGACAAAATCCTTTAAGCAGGGGGAATGTAACACCCCGTAATTTTAAAATGGGACATAAGAGATAATTAAAGAATAATTAATTATTAAATGAAGAATTAGATGAAACGGGTTACGCCATTGCGTTCGTCTCGGAATTCTGCTTGAGATAGAGTCCGAGTTTGCTTAAAACGGATACCGTATGAAGAAGATATGGACGAACGAAGTTAGGCAGAAAAACCGGAAGTCGACTTGAATGCACTGGTGTAACGGCCTGAAAACCCATGCCAATTTGAGCTGACTAATATACTACACATTCAACTCAAAGTGCACGAAAATTCAGATCATTAATAGAAGAAATTATAGGATGAGATAGAAAAGATAGAACTAATAGAATAGAAGAAGCAAAACATCATAATCAGAGTAAACACGAATCTCACAGCAGAAAGAATAACATGTATTATAACATAACTTTGAAATACAAATCTGAATTTGTATATATACATACCTTACGTCAGAGTACAACTCATTTATGTCACAACGGAAATAATCTCTAACTAATTAATGGTGAAGCCTTCTGCTTCCAGCTCCTCCAAGTGAATCTGTAAAAGCCTGAAACACTTGACTGCCCGTACAAATTTGGGCACCCAAGAGTTTAGGGAAAACAAACAAAATAAACTCTGGGTCAGTCATGGGACTGGTGTGAGTAAATTCCGACCATATTGTTTAACTTTGAAAATCCTTTTGAAACAAAAGGATAATAGTAAGACCAGCCCACACATAAACATGGACGGTTTTTACCTTACTATAAACCAAATTACCTTGATATCAAAACCAGTGATATTATGATAATGTCTAAACAAATAATTATCCAAGTAGCAGAACGCTTGCATCTCACGTTCCACATATATATAGTATAAAATCATAAACCGCAGGGCGCTTATCGGAGAATGGATTACAACAGACAAGGTATGGGAGCACCTTCTGAATAGTGTACTCTATAGGGGATACACTCAGGGTTCAACAAGAACGTCTTGCAACCCGACCACGCATGACCGCTCACTCATTTAGCTTGAGTGTCGCGAATATATTGCCACCACGGTTGTAGGTCATCCAACCGTCATCCGAAGATACAGAATCGAAAAGAAGTATAAATATGAATTTTTCTCTAGATCGGTGACAATACACCCTGCTTGGGGATGACCCAACTAGCCATGTTGCCTAGCCCAACTTTTGTTACTTCCTGGTTGTGAGGCTAGAGGCTACGTCTATTTTTCAGAACATCTTATCACCATTCACTTTGAATGTCACATCATCAAATCTGTAATCACATATTGATTACACAAATGCACACTGGGTGTAGAATAAAGAGAAGTTACATTATCCCCCACCAACTTGGTATATTCGTAAAAATCAACGGCGTGACCGTTGGAAATACTCTGTCAGACACTCGTCCATACAAGTTGTCCTGGGAATGGACAAACAGAAAACACCATTCTAGAACTGGACGACCCTTGCATTTAACTCCGTCTTCAATTATCTTCAGCATATCTAATTCGCAGCGCTTATGCCTATACGGAGTGGTTTTCGGATAATAAATCCAACCGGTATCTCCGTATTGACAACGATGGTCAAAACACTTCGATAGTCGGTTAATTAACTATCAAAGTAAAAACAACATCCATTCAAATGTACAACCAAACACCACACAAAACACTGGCCCTTTTATTTAATACTAACTTCCTAGTTTCCCATATTTTTGTAACTCTTCTTTATTTTCCTTTATAACTAATGTAATACGCTGCTATATTCCCCTTTATAACTATTGCAATACACTGTCATATTTTCCTTTATAACTAATGCAATACGCTGCTATATTCTCCTTTATAACTAATGCAATACGCTGCTATATTTTCCTTTATAACTAATGCAATACGCTGCTATATTCTTATTTCATTTGATAAACTATGTTTCTAAGTCAGGTTCTTATTAAATCAATATCAAGTTTATAACTAAATATTGATTTCATACCCTACTATAATTTATTGGTTTAAAACCAAATATTAACTATCCTATCAGATTATAATTTCTAAAGTAAATAACTTTAATACAGTTCCTAGGAGTAGTGCTATATATAAAAATCACTCTTAAGCTTGGTCAACAACGCTAATTTATCGCTATAGTTCAAAGACTTGTCATACGCTGTAATATCCCTTTCTAACTAATTTCGACATAACAGTCACGCTTATATAAGTAATATAAAACCAACAATACATATAAATATCATGGAATCCGGTTGGATTCCTCCAACCGATTTCCTGCATCCATAAATGTCAGTCCATACAATTTACACTAATTTCGTACTACGGAATATTTTAATCGATGGAATCAGTATCCGACCACTGAAGTGTATATATGCAATGATATATATACTACTCAACCAATTTAACTGCAATCTACCTAATCGACCATCACACAGCATTCAAACAGCATTAAAATGTATTAAAATATTTTAAAATAGATCAGGGTTAGTGATTTTACTCACCTTTGCGCGTTAACCGTTAAATAACGATTTGCGTCGGTATACCAGATCAGACGTTATAATCTGCCATAATTCAAAAGGCTTTAAATCACTCATCCATGTTCGTCACTTTTCGAGCTCCATCACCCGGTCGCCATGGGACAACTCGATGCTGCCTCCTGCGTTGCGAACTCCGGTATTCTCTCGACTGCTACAGCGAAGTTGCGGATGATTTTAACGCACAAAATCCGCCAACCCTCCACTCCTCTGTGCCTCTGACCAGTTCTCCCATCCCCCCTGACCGGTCCTCAGTCCTGGTCCAATTGGTTAGAGAAATACTCTCGCCATCACCAGTTAAAAATCGAAGCTGCTCATCACCTATATTCCCGACTTCTCCAGTTTTATGTGTCCTATATTACACATCTGTATATACTTACGCCAAAGAAAACAAGAAAGTGTCTGCTCTCAAATTCTTCATGCAACTTCCCATTGAAGTACACGTCCCCCCACTACCATGCACTACATTCTTTTGTATACTTGCACTTCGCCAAATGCTCACGTCCGCTCCCAAAAGTGAATGCAATGGCCTCCCATACTTCTTCCATTCACTGTGCCGTGTACCATCTTAGGCCATTTCCAGTTCACTTTTCCTCATGACCTACTGTAAACCATCTACTCCTATTTTCATGCTTTGCAATCAACACTTCACTCAACTTCTCCTTCCATTTTCACAGTAGCCTTCACGCCCTCATCAAAACGTAACAAAACAGCTCCATCGCACTACATTATTCACAAGACAAACATCCCTTTTCAGTACAATACGGCTGCGCCCTTCCCATGTACTGGCTCCACTTCGTTTTCCATGCATTTTCCTGAGCTAGCCGATCTTCATGCTACGCATTCCCCTCTTCCAGAACTTACCTCTCCTTGTCCTCCTACATGTATTAACTTACGTACAGCTCCTCACTTTTCACCACGAACACCCCCTCGACTTCACTTCATACAAACAATAATGCTCACTCATCAGTTAAGAATCCCACCGCCCAAAACTGAACTCGACTGCTCGGAAGGACACGCCGCAGCAGCTTTATCCCCCATCGTTCTTGAACAGTAGAACTATTTTACACCATCTCAGATTTTCATATGACTTAAACGTACTTGTGTTTTTGATTTTTGAAGACATCGTCAGTTCTGGGTCGATGAATTCTGAAAACTAGGAGCATACCCAATTTTCATGGTATAGATATATATATATTGAAGTATGCTTAGTGATTAAGTGTCAGGGTATGATATAGGGTGTACTGTAATTCTAGAGTTAGGGTAGATGGTTCATTACTTCGGCAAGAAGGATTAGGGTATGGCTGTTATTTAACTAAACAAGAGATAAGGTCTGCGTGATTTCTGGGATAGTGGTAGGCTTTGACATTGATTCAAATAGGAAGGGAGGGCGTACGAGCCTTGTCCCTTAAGTAACGCAAATAATATATATATATATAAGGTTACCCAGCTTGGTGGTCATGCTTCTAGGGTTCGTAGAGGATAGGGTAGGGTGTGTTTTTAAGGACATGCTACAGTATTACTTTGACGTGAAGTAATAGAGAGGTAGGACGGTTGACATTAATAATTTAGAATAGGCAGTAGTATATAGTCTGTGTGAAACATGCAGAGGTTGTACCATTTTGTTTGATAATTATTTTATATGAATTTAACTTTACTTCGCAAGAAAGTGTATCTCGTCACGACAAATTACGTTCATGTCCGAGCTGTTATGGACAGAGATAAAATTACGGTTGTGTCCAGCAAGGTACCACAATCCCAAAAATATAATAATATCGGTAGATTGACTTATATTTTGAAACCCCGAAATATCGATACAGGGTGCGAAATACTCCAAATAAAAAGTTGCGTATTTAATTTATTAAAAATTACAGTAAAATTCTAAAAATTAAATTATCACTACTTCTCGAAAGGACCTCGTCCAAATTCGAATTCGATATCTAGTTATATCAAATAAACTGTTACGGTCGATAAACGATTCTATAGCGACTCTCTGAATATTTGATTTGGACATATCTTGCCATCTATACGACGAAATCTTGGTTTCTCACTTCTGTTAGAAAGATACAGCTCAATAGATTCCAATGTTTCTTGTTTCGCTGAAATCCGATTTAAAATGGGTTCTGTACACTCAGTTGAAGTTCAGAACGTTAAATTACGAACTACCGCGGTGTTTCGGGCTCGCTTATATTTAATATGTATTTTTATACGTTCAACTTCGTTTTAATTAATATATAAATTCACTTATATTACGAATTCAATATTTAAACTGTTTTAAATATTCAAATACGAACCGATAAAAATGCGGGACGTTACAACTGGCGCACTTCACAAGTGCGCCAGTACAAAAATGCACTAGCGCACCTGCCAAGTGCGCCCATACCGATCCAACACACAATTCTGGAGTGTTCTGTGATGATGTGACTTCTTCTGAGTGGCCGGATGATGTGTATTTGAGCTGGGTGGTTCTGATGGACTCCTAGTTCATCTAAGGGCTCTAAATAATCATAGACATATATATATATATATATGTAGCCAAACATAAACCCTAACATCAAAACCCTAAAACTATGGTGCCGTCATGATGATCGTCTACAAGCTAGCCTAAGCCTCCATTCATCTACCCCAAACTAGAGAATCAAATTCAAACTAGTAATTGATTAAGAAGAACATCAAATCAAACATCTACATCAAAGGAGAGCTTTTCAAATTCAAAAATCAGATCTCAGAAATCAAGATCCGTCCTTTTTCTGTAAGTTCAGTTTTTGTTCCGATTTAAACACCTAATATGAAATCATGACTGTAATAACTGGATCTAGAACTATGCCTACTTCTATTCGTGCCTATCCTTTTGTGAATTCTGAATTTCTTATGCCTATTGGACTGTTGTGACTGACATAGAAAAGCCTATCATACCTATTGGACTGTTGTGACTGGCATATAAAAACCTATCATACCTATTGGACTGTTGAGACTGACACAGAAAAACCTATAATACATATTGGACTGTTGAGATTGACATAGAAAAGCCTGTCATGCTTATTGGATTGTTGTGACTGACATAGAAAACCTATCATGCCTATTGGACTGTTGTGACTTATATAATGAAACCAATCATGTTATACATCCTATGCCTTTGAGACTATTGGAACTGATACATTTGAACCTATCATATTGTATTAAATTTGTGGTTCTTTTATGTACATTGAATTAAATGCTAAGTTATGTTCATATATGTTATGTGTTAGATCCAAGCTAGTATCCATGTTTAAAATCTATATAAGTTCATGTTTTACAATTAGACTTATGCTAGTTCGCATGTTAATTGGATCTAATTTAAATGCAAGATCACGTTTATATGCTTAATTAAGTTTATGTCGTTCTATGCCAATTATATATTACACATATTGATCTATGTCGTTTTATGCCTGTTGGAATGTTACATGTCCCTTTCTTTCCCTTTTGTCTATAAGTTAGGCTAATTTGCAAGCCTAGCATTCTATGTGAATTATGCGAACGAATAACGGGGGAGACATTGGGAGAAAAATATTAAACTACATGCTTTTGGCATATATTGGCTCAAAATCATGAAAATGATTAGCAGTATGAAATGGTAGAATCTGTATACCTAGAATTATGGACATAATTTAGAGGGTAAATGGGGCATGACTTGAATTGACAACACCGGTAGATAATTTACATAGAAACATAAATTGTAAATATGTAAATTAATTAAAAGATGAATATGCCTAACCCGAGGTTAGATTGAGTTACGGTGTAAGACTGCCCGGAACCGCCGGGCACATCCAACAACCGTAACAATATAGATCTAATGTGAGAGGTTAGCGCATTAAGCCCAAAAACCCGAGTTTAGATTGAGTTGCGGTGTAAGACTGCTCGGAACCGCCCGGCACATCCAGCGACCGCAACAATATTGTGAGAGGTTGGTGCTTTAATGAATGAATTAAAGCTAAGAAACAGACAGGCTAAGAATGGTAGGGTTAAGTTAATCAAAGCAACACTTAACCAATATAACATGATGAGTGATAGGGTTAAGTAACACAAGAAAGAAACACTTAAACCAATATAAAATGATGTGTGATAGGGTTAAGTAACACAAGAGAGCAACACTTAACTAATATAACATGATGTGTGATAGGGTTAAGTAACACAAGAGAGCAACACTTAACCAATATAACATGATGTGTGATAGGGTTAAGTAACACAAGAGGGAAACACTTAACCAATGTAACATGACAAGTGGTAGGGTTAAGTAACACAAGAGGGCAACACTTAACCAATGTAACATGACCAGTGGTAGGGTTAAGTTAACACTTAACCAATGAACGAGTGGGGTTAAGTTAATGGGAAACACTTAACCAATATAATATGATGAGTGAACAGGGTTAAGTTAACGGAAAACACTTAATTACCAATTACAACATGATTGAATGAGAAGGGTTATGTTAATAAGAAACACTTAACCAACCTGACTTGACGTGTGGATGGGTTAAGTTAACTTGAATGGATGGATAACACTTAGCCAATTTGGGGGGTATACGAATAGACCCTAGGAAACCCTAGTAACGGGGACCCACTTCAGTAGTAACCCACATGGATGTATCACGGTACCCTGAGCTAGGCAGATTGGGGCACGATTACTGGGCTGATTATAAGGGGTCAAAATAGCGGCAGGTGCTGCAGCAATGTAGCTCCGACGGAGTATGGTCGTGCATGTGCTCCGGCGTGGAAAAGCAGGCACTGGGCATCAGTAGTATACACTGTGCATCTAGAATTTGTGTCGGGTTGCTATCATAGGGATTGATACTCCTTATGCTGTGACCAGCACAGGGTATCTACACGTAAGAGAGGGCCGATTGACACAGACACAAGGAAAATTAATACAAGTAGGGAGCCGATTGATAGGGTAGTAAGGGTACATCTAACATCTTCATGGCAATTAGGCTGGTTGAGGTAAGATCCTCATACTAGATGTACACCTGAAGGCTACCACAATTACGGGGTTGGGATCACCTTATTTTATAACACAGAATGCTAGTTGTGACACTAGTAGGGGATACAGATCCTTTTTCACAGGATACTAGTTGGGACACTAGTAGGGAATACGAATCGTTCATTAAAAGACACTAGTTAGGATGCTAGTTGGGTGGTGCAGAGAAAATGGGAAATCAGAGAAAGAACCGAAGCGCATTCAGTGTTTCTTACCATGTCATATCTAACGATCATCATTTGTTGTCTTACTATGCTTATTATCATGGTATGTCTGGTATTCAGTTTATTCATGTCATGAGCCTTTTACCTGTTTACATGCTGAATAATCACTGGACTTACCAGAATTATGTCTGACCCATTTTCTTTCGCCTTCTTTTCTTCCGTTCCCCCCTCCCCCTCCCTCAAGGTTCATGGGGAGGGAATACTACCACTTAGCTCAGTTTTCTTCCCAATCTCGAAGATATATTATGTATTGCTTTGGACTCTCTTTTCCACTGCTATGGCTGGCTCATGCTTTATTGGGGAATATCATTGTCATTTTATGCTTCCTTATTTTGTTAAACAAGACAAATGCTTTGTTGTAATGGGTATTGGAAGACAATCTTTGTACAAGCTGATGTTCATCAATAAAGTAAAGTTTTATTTATTTTCCGCTATTTAAATTTTGTCTGTTTTGTAATTTATCTGTTCTATACACTCATGACGCTCCATTGAAGTTAATGCATTCCCTTTGTGAGTGACCTTAACGGAGGTGGGGTGTTACATAGGCCCTACAGTGTAAAATATGCACAATGACTTGGAGGCTGCTGCAGGAAGAATTGAGATGTGACCTCACAGATACAGCAAGAATACTTGAGCACCACACTGCAACAGCGTGAAAGATAACATGACATTCTACTTGAACAATTGCTATAAGAAACAGCTAGAAATAAGGCACAGTAGTAACAAATTTAAGTTCACCATACCGAAGAATGGAACAATCCTTGCGTGGCTTCAGGAAGAAGCACCATTGTCAAGTCTAAACTGAGAATTCAGAGAAGGAAGGAGAGAAATCACCACGATAACGAGTGTGTGAGCATCACCATGAATCAACAATGAATGGTAGTTAACCAGCACACCATTCTATGAATCCCCAATTAAACACCTAAAAATAACATGAGCAGTACAGCATAAAATAAATACTATAGTTCCTATCACAGGCTAGGATATCCTTTGCATTTGACATTGGAAGGAGAAGATATCTAACCCAAACTGACAGGTTTTGCCAAAGTGGATCAAGAAGAAAAAAGAAACCAGAACCCCAATGCTAAAACAAAGCGGTAGACCTTGCAGAATTACATATGGTAAACCGAACTCCAAATGACAGCAGCAAGTAACCCCAAACAACCATAATAAACAATCAACTGCAAGAATACCAAACATCACCACCAGCTTACAAAGTAAACCAACAAGTAGAAATCTACCTCACAACAAAATCAATAACCCAAACGATGAACCAAGAGAAACCAACACAACAAATCCAAGCCATTTCAATGAAGCTCACTGAGCAAGAGGTAGTGCACACATCACCGTACCCACGTTTTTCTGAAGTATCAGTCATATGTGTGGGTATAACAAGGATCTCAGAAGATTAGAAACATACCCGGATGTTAAAAATGGTGAGTCGCGATAGCATCGAAGGGGGTAAGATGATGGTGCAACTGTAAACACACCATGTCGATCAAGACACTCCTAGGCTAAGCAAGTCGAACAAGATCTGGGATTCAGATCTGGCCATCACACCAAGTCAAGGAGGGTAAGCGGGAGCTGTACCGGTATTTAAGCCGAGGAGATGAAATTGGAGTGGATTTTGGAGGAGCAAGGCGAATTACATCAAATCTGAAAAGCAAGATCTGAAAAGGACAGATGAACACCCATGCAAGCATAAGCTAGGAGGAAAGAGGAGATTGTAAAAGAAGGTTAAGTCGTTCAAGTAGAGGTGAACGAGCAGGTGATGAGAGAGATGAAATCAAAGAAGAGACGGAAGAAGAAAAAAATAAAAACCTAGATGCCATTAACGGGTGTTCACCCGAGCTTCCATTAGTTTAACTATTTTTCTTTCTGCCGCCTCTCAAATTCATTCTTTTCCTTCCAGCAGAAAAAATGGGCCTGATATATATATATATATATATATATATTTGATGCAAAGTATATGAAACATAAGTAGATAAACGTAATTGATAATTAATGTTTGAACAGATTTTTTATATTGAAAAGATGTTCTTTCAATTCTTTAAAATCCAAATCAAATAAAATTTAAAATTAAAATAAGATAAGATTTTAATTAGATTGGTGTATATATTGATAAGTATACTATGATGTATTGATATACGAACCAGATACTCTAGAGTTTTAAAAAAGATAAATTTCTATACCTAACTATGTGCATAGATGTATTGTGACGGCCCGCCCCGGACCAGCAGACATTTCCCCAAAATGCGTTGTGCCAATGCCCGACTAGCACGAGACGGTCGTCAAAGAAAAGGGTTTAGAAGTATGAATCACCTAAGAACCTGTAGTATATATCACAGCGCATGGAATAAAATATAATAACAACATAACTTGACATAAAAAAGCTGAGACAGTGCATAAGCTGAGAACTAAATCATCATAGCAGCGGAATCCAAAATACAGCTTATGGTCCAAACCATTATTACAACTTCAAAATACTATCTCTAAAGCAAAACAGAAAAGGTGCACTACTAGTGCCCAAAGTATGACCAACAACAACATATGGAGAGTATGTGTAAATAGTACATGGAAGCCTCCTGCTCATGTTCGGACAACTACTCGTGCATACCACATAACCTGTCTCTAGTTTGCTTGTTTAGGAGCACCCAGAGTAACAAGAAGAGACATAAAACTCTAGGTCAGAAAAAAGTCTGGTATGAGTGGTAGCAGCAAACAAAACAATAACAGGTATAAATAATCATACCTGAACCTGAACCTGAACCTGCAACCAAAGAGTTAGCACAACAAGATGTACGATACTCTAAGGTGACACTAACATATGGTGTAAAAATGGAGTGTGCATGTCATGGTGATAGCAATCATCCTCACATCTCTCACTCAGTGCGTAAAGTATACGATATCCACCACTTTGATCACCAAATCCTTTGCTACGACCACTTTGCCCTTGGGGTCTGAATGACCCCATTGCGCTGGTCCATAGCTACTAATCCTTGCTATGTCCACTTTTCCCCTTTGGAGTTATGACAACTCCACTGCACTGGCTCATAGCCATGCTACAATCACTTGCCCTTGGGAGTCTTAATGATCCCATTGCGCTGATCCATAGCCACTAATCCTTCTCTCAGTGGTGAACTAAAGCTATAGATATCGATAACCCCTCTGCATGCGTCCCGCAGCAAAGCCTAATCATGAAGTTAACTCATTGGTTCCCATTTGGATCCTGAGTAACAACTTCCCACTTGGACTTCCTTTGCATCTCGGGTTCTAATCTTCTCCAGTTCGGTTTGGTCTCGATTCAGTTCGAGTGGGAGCTCCGGTTCGGTTCGTGATGCACGTCTGGGTCGGGTCGTGATTGCATGCTTCAGATCGGTTCGTGCATGGAAACCCCTTCGGGTCAGATCGTGATGCTCCAGTCTGGGTTGGGTGTGCTTCGTGATACCCAAGCGGTTCAGCTTGTGGTCTGTCATTCGGGTTCGTGAGCCCTGCTCCTGGTGCCTTCTCAGAGCATCAGGTCGGGTTGTGGTGGAGCAACTGGTTCATGAGCTTCTGGTCGGATGGGTTTGGGCTCATGACCTTCTAATGCGAGAGGTACTCCGGTTCGGATTATGGTGATCGGTTCGTGGCTTGCTCCCCTACACCGATTCGTGATACATGCTTCACGAGTGGGGGGATCCTATCTGAGTTCCTAACAGTTTCCAACAAGCTATTTTCTGTCCTTTCTCGCCACACAACGACGTTTTCAACCATTTTAACTTTTCTGTACAATCACAAATCATACCAAAAACTAATAGCAACTTGTATAATCAACCATAAACACCAAAAAAACAATTCAACATGTTAATATGGATCAAACATACCCAATACCATGATTTTCCCCTTAATCCCCTTTACCATGTTTTAACAATAGGATTAACAAACTTACCCCAAATTTATATCAGAGGCATAAAATAATATTTCAGAATTTATGCATATTTTTCCAGATTTTTCTGAGTCATAATTTCGCTAATTATCACTAATCACCCCTAATTAGCCATAATTAATGTAAAAACATGCCAAACACTCACCTTAGCCACTAATAAATTTCAGATCTGAAATTCTAACTGATTTGGCATGGATCCCAATGTATTCCAGCAGCTCTATCTCGATTCCTATACTAATCTGCCTTAATTTGATGTACATTTGGCTAATATGTGATTAGAAAGTGATTAGGAGGTAGTTTAGAAGGTGGAAGCCATTGCTAGGGTTAGAGGAAGGTAAATGGCGGCTAGAAAAATGAATAAAACTAATTTCCCAAGCCCCATTAGCCCTCCCATAACCCTAATTCCAAAATGGGTTATGGGCTTAGCTGCTAATCACCCGGTTAAGCTGTTTTTCACCTTCCAAACCTTATTTCAGCAATATCTCCCAAAAGGTAAGTCCGTTTGACAAGTGTGACCACTCTACGGAAAGGTAAACCACCATCTGAATTCAATGGAAGTGGTTTCAGGTCAAAACTCCTTACCAATCAAAAGTTATAGGCGAAACAAGATTCACCAAGGGTAAAACGGTCATCTAAAATTCGGCAAAAATGGTGAACATGGGAAATGACCCCAATGGTTGTTCCCCAAAGTTACACGACTATACGACTTCGTATGTAAATGAAATAAATACTCTACGATCCTTCGATGCGTAGATAGCGGGTCGTTACACCCTTCCCCCCTTAAGAAATTTCGCCCCCGAAATTCCTTAACTCAGGAAACAACAATGGGTCCCGCATGCTTATCAACCATTTACAAAAAATCAAACATACATAATAATATCATAAGCCTATCCTAGCATGCGGTTTACTAACAAGAGAATAACTATGTCGCAATTAAAATCTTACCAGGCAAAGAGTTCTGGATACGACTTCTTTATGTTCTCCTCTGTTTCCCAAGTACAGTCGTGCTCATTATCACCCCAACTGCCTCAGATTCTAGCTCGATATCATCCAAATGATCTGGTGGAATAGTCATTTCAGAATCGTGCACGAACTTCCTTAACTGGGAAACATGAAATACGTTGTGAACTACTGCCATCTTGTTAGACAATCCAACTTTATACGCTAAATTCCTAACTTGCTCGAGGACTGGAAATGGACCAACAAACCTTGGTGCCAACTTACCTCTCCTTCCAAAACGAATCACATTCTTTAATGGAGAGGTCTTGACGAATACCAAGTCGCCTACGGAGAATTTCAATTCTCTTCATCTTTTATCGACATAACTCGTCTGCCTATCTTAGGCAGCCTTCATTCACTATTGAATAACCTTGATCTTATCTGAAGTTTCTCTTATTACATCCAGCCCAAGCACAAATTTCTCACCTGTTTCTAAACAACATGATGGTGAGTTGCACGGTCTTCCATACAAAGCTTCAAATGGAGCCATACCAATACTGGATTGATAACTATTATTATATGCAAATTCAACCATATGTAAATGGTCATCCCATGATCCACCAAAATCCAATACACAGACTCTCAAGAGATCCTCTAATACACGATTCATCCTCTCTGTTTGACCATCGGTTTGAGGATGGTACGCGGTACTGAGATGTAATTCGACCCTAAAGCCTCTTGTTAGCTCTTCTAAAACCCATAAGTAAATAACGGATCTCGGTCACTCACAATGCCTTTAGGTACTCCATGAAATCTCACTACCCACTTCATATATAGTTCTGCTAACTTAGCTGTCGTTCTATTGGATTTGACTGGTATAAACCTTGTACTCTTGGTCAATCGATCCACAATCACCCAAATACTATCATGGCCTGATCTAGTCCTTAGTAAACCATCAATGAAACCCATTGAGACTTGTTACCATTTCCATTCGGGAATTTTCAACGGTTGTAATAAACCACTAGGCTTCTTTTGCTCGGCTTTAACTAACTGGCAATTCATGCACTTGGATATAAACTTCGCAGCGTCTCTCTTCATCCCTTCCCAGTAGTAGGTCTGCTTCATGTCTCGATACATCTTGTTTCCACCGGGATGTATAGTCAGTTTCGAGTGATGAAACTCTCTAAGCACTTCATCTTTCAATCCATTAATGTTGGTTACAACTAGTCTTCCATTATTTCGAAGACATCCTTCTCAATCAAGTCCATACTTGTTCATCTCCTCACCGTCGATACCCATCTCTAACTTGGAGATGATTTCCAATATGTTTGAATCGTCCCTTTGACTGGAACCAATCTGTTCAATCAAGGTTGGCCTGATTGTCAAACTTGCTAACATCTTTGGATCTAATTCACACTTAGGTCTGAAATCATACCCTACGATATACTCCAGTTGCTTCCATCCCAGAAACATAGCCCCCAAACTGGCATGTCTCCTACTCAATGCATCAGCAACCGTATTGCCCTCCCCAAGTGTGCGTTATTGAAATCATACGAAGCTAAGAATTCTAACCATCTTTGTTGATGAAGATTTAAATCCTTGTGAGAGAAAAGATACTTTAACGACTTATGATCGGCAAACAACTCAAATCTTTATCCCAAAAGATAATGTTTCACATCTTCAACGCGAATATGATCGCCGCCAATTCCAAATCATGGGTAGGATATCTTTTCTCATGTGGTTTTAGTTGCCGACTAGCATAAGCTACAACCCAACCTCCTTGCATCAGTACAACACCTAGTCCAGTACTACAAGCATCCGTGTATACCATCTTCTCTTCGTTCCCTTTAGGGATAACTATAACACCCCGAATTTTTAACGACATTAAATAAGATAAACTAAAGAATAAATAATTTAATATTAAGAATTAAGGGAATTGATTAGTCGTTATGTCCATCTCGAAATTCTGGTCAGGATAGACACCTAGTTTGCATAAAACGGATGACATATGAAAAATTTACGGATGATAGAAAGTTGAAAATCAGAACAAGATATAACTGGCACACTCGCCAAGTGCGCCAAGGCAATTTCGCACTGGCGCACCTGTAAAGTGCGCCCAGAACAGTTTCTGGGTATTCAGGCCTTTCTCGAGTGAGTGACGACACGTGACCTGACCTAATTCCATTAGGGCTGAGGTGGCAACCGAATTCTATAACCCAGCAGCTACAAATATATCTCATATGCTTTGTTTTCTTCACAAAGAAACAATGGTGGCCGGACTCTGCTAGATTCTGAACTAAACTAGGGTCTCTCATCTTCTTCTAAAGCATATCAAATTCTGATATTCAAGCATAGACTCAGCACCTTTTCTTTCATCTTAGCAATCCAATCACGGTGAGATCTAGTTGCCTCTTGGTTTAGATAAATAATAGTAAATTATGAAAGCTGTCATTTGTATACATTGCAAACCTTGAATCTATGTTATTGTTAGATCTTATGCTATGCCATGATAGATCTTTTTCTTTGGATCCAATTCAATTGTTCTACTATGTTATTATTATGGATCTTGATTTGTAACTTTTATGATATGCTATGATGCGGATGTATGTAGACCTATTCTATGTGATCTAAAATTGTCACCTTATGATTCATGTTAGATCTATCATATGTGATCTAAAATTGTCACCTTATGATTCATGATTAGATCTATGCTATGTGATCTAAAATTGTCACCTTATGATTTGGGGATTATGCTTTCTTTGTTATCGTACTCTGATATTTAAAGTACAAGACAGAAGTTTTAATGATGTACTGAGTTTATGTATTTTCAGACATATGGTGTAACCAAGCTTTATGAATAATAAAAGTTTTTAATTCCACTGCTATTTTATATCTATCTTGTAATGTTTCTGTTCTGTTTACCTATAACACTTCACGAAACTAAATGCATTCCCTTAGTGAGTGACATTAATGGACGTGGGGTGTCACACTTGGTATCAGGGTTGAAGGTTACCAGATTAGATAAAAGTTTTTGAAAACTATTTTCAAAAAGGTTTTAAAAGAAAGCATTTTCAAAAAGAAAAGTCTATTTTGAAAAACATTCCCCAAAAAGTTGTATGTAGTATCCTTCGGTCCTTTATCTAAATTTCTTCCTTTTCCCTTTTTCAGCATGTCTAGGGAACAAAACATCCCTAACATCCCAGAGGGCGCCACAATACCCGGATGGTTCTGTAGGTATTTGGAGGCCACGGCGCCAGCCGAAGGCCAAAGAGACATTCCTCCCCCAGCTACACTAGTCATTCCTCCTCCTCACCCCGCTCCAAAAGCAGATAACTTCGCCAAGATCTGCAAGGACTTCCGTGCTATGGGAGGGAAGCCATTCCATGGGAATGAGACATTCGTTGAAGCTCGGAATTGGCTTAAGGAGACCGAGGACTTATTCGTAATCTTTGAAGTGGAGGACTTTGAAGAAAGATTCAGTTAATTGCTTGGATATTAAAGGACGAAGCCTCATTTTGGTGGGAAGTGACCCAAGCTGAATGTTTGGTGGAAACTTGGGAAAATTTTAGACAGAGGTTTGAAATGAAATTTCTTTCCTAAGCTGAAAGCAGCATGCAGATGGAGAGATTCTTAGCACTCAAACAAGGAACTTGACGGTGAAATAATATGTGAACAAATTCAACTAGCTAGCAAAGTTCGGGTTAGAGTTGGTGGATACGCCGCACAAAAAGGCTTTGCGATTTGCTAAAGGGCTGAATGAATCCCTTCATGGGTTAACCATGTCCCATATTCCAATAGGGGCCACCTTCGAAAAACTTGTTGATATGGCCTTGATGCATGAGGAGGACAAGGGAGAGAAGAAGGAGGTAAAGGCTGAGGGGACATCGCAAAATAGGAAGGGGTGGCCTAAGAAGGGGCAGCAGCAAAAACAACAGAAGAAAGGAGGGAAAAAGGATAAAGGCAAGGATAAGAGAAAATGTCACCATTGAGGGAAGGAAGGTCATCTGGTTAAAGACTGTAAGCGAAGTGAAACACCCTACGTTCATTAATGTCACTCACAAAGGGAATGCATTAACTCCAGTCAAGCACTATAGGTAAGAGATGCAGATAAATTACAAGACAGACAAATAAAGCAGTGGAAAATAAAGTCATTTTATAAGCAACATAGTTCAGTCAAGATTTTACAACAATTGACCCAATCATACTTAAAAGTATTACATAAAACTTCTGTCTTGATTCAAAGACTTCCAAGTACAAAAGAAGAATAAAACATAACAAAGTAGCATAAGTCCCCAAATTAAAGTGCAATCATAGTCATAGCCAAAGATAAGAGGTTCCAAGCCATACATCACAGAATCTCCAAGCTTGGAAAGAGAAACGGTCCAAACTAAGCTGAGCTATTCCCTCCCTGACTACCTGGGGGAGGGGAGGGAATGGAAGAAAATAGGTCAGACATAATTCTGGTAAGTCTAGTGATTTTTCAGCATGTAAACAAGATAAAGGATCATGATATGAATAAACTGAAAATAGGACAATAACATAAAACAAGATAACTTAAGACAAGATAAAGCAAGGTAAATTGAATGCGCTTCTACTCTTTCTCTGCTTCGCTACTGCCCTGTTATTCTGATTTGTATATCTCTGCATCGCCTAACTAGTGTCCTAACTAGTAATCGGTATAAAATGATAATATTACAACGTGATCCCAATCTCCTCAATTGTGGTAGCCTTCAGGTGTACATCTAGTAGGAGGATCTTACCTCAATCAGCCTAATTGCCACGAAGATGTTATATGTACCCTTACTACTCTATCGATCGGCTCCCTACTTGTATTAATGTTCCATTTTCTGTGTCAATCGGCCCTCTCTTGCGTGTAAATACCCTGTGTTGGTCCCTTCATAAGGTGTATCAAAACTTATGATAGCAACCCGACACGATTCAAGATGCACAGTGTGTAACTACTGGTACCCAGTGCCTGCTTTTTCCCACTTCGGAGTACGTGCATGCCTGTAAACCGTCGGAACCTACACTGACGTACCGCCTGCCGCTATTTTGGCCGCTTATAATCAGCCCAATAATCGTGCCTCACCCTGCCTAGTTCAGGGTACCATGATACATCTATATGGGTTACTGCTGAAATTGTTCCCCGTTACTAGGGTTTCCTACTGGTTAAGTTTGTGGGCCTATATATACAAATATTACCCACCTATACGAGATGTACTTAACCCTCCCACCGATTCAAGCATGTTTATTCAACGGTTAAGTTTGTAGGCCTATATATACTAATATTACCCACCTACACGAGATGTACTTAACCCTTCCACCGATTCAAACATGTTTTTTTAACGGTTAAGTTTGTGGGCCTATATATACTAATATTACCCACCTACACGAGATGTACTTAACCCTCCCATTGATCAAGTCAATACGTAATATTGGTTAAGCTTGCCTTAACCCTATCTGCTTCGTTCATGTAATATTGGTTAAGTGTTGTCCATTCATGTTAACTTAACCCACCCACACATCATGTTGTATTGGTTAAGTGTTTTCTATTAACTTAACCCCACTCGTTCATCATGTTGTATTGGTTAAGTGTTGCCCTCTTGTGTTACTTAACCCTATCATACATCATGTTATATATATTGGTTAAGTGTTGTCTTCTTGTGTTACTTAACCCTACCATACATCAGGTTATATATTGGTTAAGTGTTGCCTCCTTGTGTTACTTAACCCTACCATACATCATGTTATATCGGTTAAGTGTTGCCTTCTTGTGTTACTTAACCCTACCATACGTCATGTTATATATATATTGGTTAAGTGTTGCCTTAGTTAACTTAACCCTACCATTTGTTTAATTAACATGTTGTACTGGTTAAGTATTGCCTTAGTTAACTTAACCCTACCATTTGTTTAATTAACATGTTGTACTGGTTAAGTGTTGCCTTAGTTAGCTTAACCCTACCGTTTATTTAATTAACATGTTGTACTGGTTAAGTGTTGCCTTAGTTAACTTAACCCTACCATTCTTAACATGTCCTATTCATTAGCATTAATTGATTTATTAATGCACCAACCTTTCACATTAGATCTCTGTTGTTGCAGTTACTGGACGTGCCGGGCGGCTCCGGGCAGTTTTACACCACAACTCAATCTAACCTCGGGTTTTTATTGGGCATGATGCACTAAAATCTCACATTAGATAGGTGTTGTTACGGTTACTGGATGAGCCGGGCGGTTCCGGGCAGTTTTACACCACAACTCAATCTAACTTCGGGTTAGGCATGTTCATCCTTTATTTAATTTACATATTCGCCATTTATGTCAAGTTTATATGTAAATTATCCACAAGTGTTGTCATGTCACATTTACTATTTAAATTATGTTCATAATTAATGGTATACAAATTATACCATTTCATGTTATTAATCATTTACATGGTTATGAGCCAATCTATGCCATTAGCATGTAAATTTAATATTTTTCCCAACATATCCCCCGTTATTTGTTCGCATAAATTACATAGAGCGTTAGACTCACAAATTAGCCTAACTCATAAACAAAAGGGGAAAAGCAAAGGGACATGTAACATTCCCATGACATAAAACAGTATAGATCAACTAAGCATGTGTGATATAAATTTGGCATAGTACTACACAGATTTAATTAAGCATGTAAATGTGGACTTGCATTTGAGTTGGACCAAATTAACATAGATATTAACATCTAAGCATGTAGACCTAGACATATAAGCATATATGAACATGACTTAGCTTATGGTCATGCATACAACATATCATAAAAGAATCACCAAATTTATATACAATATGATAGGTTCATCACCAAATTAATATACAACATGATAGGTTCATCACCAAATTAATATACAACATGATAGGTTCATGACTGAATTAATATACAACATGATAGGTTCATCACCAAATTAATATACAGCATGATAGGTTGTATCAATCACAATAGTCACGTAGGCATAGGTATTTTCAGAATGAACCAGAATACGATTATCTTACAACTAGGCACAGTTCTAGTTTCGCTTCATTACAAGTCATGACTTTTATTTGTTCAAATCTAAAGAATAACTGAACTTACAAACAAAAGAACAAATCTTGTTTTCTGGGATCTGATTTCTGAGACTGAAAAGCTATCCTTTGATGTAGACAATTGATTTTCTAGTTTGGACTTGATTAGGGGCTTTCTAACTTGATTTCTAGTTTAAAGAAAAACGGAGGCTACGCTAGTTTGGCCATGGACAGCATGACGGCTTCAGAGAGAAAGGTTATGAGGTTTTAGGGTTGAGAGTTGGGGTTGTTTATATAGAAGTTTAGATTAATGAGAGCCGTTAGATCAACCTAGGAGTGATCAGAGCCATCCAGACCAAATAGAGCCAACCGGAAGTCGCCACATACGCCCTAATGACTCAGAAAAACGTCACATGACAAAACAGCCCAGATCTAGCCGAAGGGGTCGACCCCTACAAGGGGGTTCAACACCCCAGTCGACACCCCTCTTGGGGGGTCGACACCTATATCGACCCACCATGGGGGGAGTCGACCCCTATGGACGGGAATTTTCATGCCCAGCTGATTCTCGGAATTTTGAATTTCAAACTGCTTTTTGATTTCATTATTATTTATATTTAATTTCCGTTTAAACTTGTAATCTTCCGAACTCCATAACTTCCTCATACGGAGTTCAATTCACGTAAACTCGGACTCTGTCTCAAGCAGAATTCCAAGACGAACGCAATGGCGAAACCCGTTTCCCCTAATTTCCACTTTTAAAATTAAGTATTCTTTAATTCGTTAATTTAATGTTCACAGAAAATACGGGGTGTTACATTCTCGCCTCTTTAAAGGATTTCGTCCCTGAAATCTTCAAGTCAAGAAGAATGTATATCCTATCATCCAATCGTCCATCTACTCAATCATCAAACACAGGAATCCATTGTCCTTAAACAGATTTCAAATGCTTTCATGACTATACGCATAGTGTGTGTATATGTCCTTATCTAATGCAAAATTAGGCGGTCTACTGATTCAGTTGACCTCCTTGATGCAAATCATGATAGTGCCATGAGTCCATTATGTATGAAATTATTCCTAATCGTACTTTATAACTTCAACATGAGTGCACAATCATTCATACAAGTGCAACATCCATATGACAACACATCAAGTTTCAATCCATATACAAATACATATATGCATATGCAATATGAAAGTGACTGAGCCGATCTAGTACCTAGTGTGTTTGTATATGCATCCACGAGCAACCATTAGCAACCACTTGCAACCATCAATCATAACATGTTTTAGATACATGTTTACATCCATTGGTTTCTACCTAAGGATCGAGGATTGGACCAAGAGGATATACTTAAAAGATAAAGACTAGCAAATAAACTTTACAGAAAAAGAGAGATCAAGGATATACCCTCAAAAAGGGTATGATGCGCGTATCTATTCTTCAGTCTTCGAAGTCGCATCTTCTTGAGCTTCCTGTAACGACCCGTATTTTTGGCAGTCAAATATTTAATTTAATTTATTATTTTAAATATTTTATTTGGAATATTAATGGATTTTTAATATTTAATTCATTATTAAATGAAGTTTGAACGTTATATATTTATATAATTATAAAACGAGCTCGAAATAGCGCTGTAGTTCGTAATATAGAGTTTTGAACTTCAATTGGATATACAGGATCCGATATAAGTCGGATTTCTGCGAAACGAGAAACGTTGGAACCGTATTGATGATAATTTTCATATGGAAGAGAAAAAATCATATTCCGTGTTATAGATAGTAAGTTATGGCAAAATCAAATTTTGAAATAGTCGCTATGGAAAATCGTTATTTAAATTATAGGCCTTTAGAATGGTCATTTTTCAAACGGTCTCCATTTTCGATGAAACCAGTTTCATTGGGACCGTAACGTTAAACTATTATAAGAAAATCAAATTGCGTGTGGCAAACCGAGGTCGTATGCGACCACGGTAGCCGTAAACGCCCATTTATTTTCTATAGCATGTAATTAAATTAACTTAATTCAATAGAAAGATGTTTGAGTGTAACTTGAACAGACGATCAAATTAAGCCATGAAACTAGTTCCATTGAATTCGTATCGTCGATTATAGTTAGGATTGGTATATAGTTTGTTATTTTTGAAGATCGGATAATTTGGTGTCCAAAATGGCATTGCGATGCATGTAAAAATAGCCTACCGGGAAACAGTCTCGGAATGCGACGAAACTGGTGCCATTGGATTCGTATTGATTAACTATTATAAGAAAATTTTATTTTGTGTCAATCGGACTTACCGTATGATCGTGGCAGCGATAAACGCCTTAATTATTTATGTTATTTTGGTTAATTTCGACAGTGGTAACTTTAAACGAATAAATGACTAGCCAAATGAACTCCAAATTGGACGAAATAAGATTCATTGGATCCGTTAGGAAGAGGTGTAATGGGGCGTCAAGGTCTCATATTTTTTGGATTTTTTCTGTAATTATAGGAATTTTAAATGCTCGATTTTTCGTCGATATTTATAAAGGACTTTTCACAAACGATCTCGGAATTCAATGAAACCTGTCCCATCGGGTCCAGAATATTTATTTATGCTAGAATTAGGTGTTTTCGTCTCGATTGGACATCGTGTGTGGTGATTTTTAACACGATAACTCACGCGCAACTTCCATTATAATAAAATATTATTAAATCATACCTAAAAGTTACTTTTTCCATTTCTTTTCCATTCGTTTTATCCATGCGTCCCTCCCTTTCTATTCCGTGGACAGTAAGCCTCTTCAAAGCCTTGCGTGCCACACCATCCATACCGTGCTCTCCAAACTACTGAAGCCGTGCGAGGCAAGGTTCCTTGCTTATAAATACTAAGTGAATTTTCACACCGTTCGTTTTTCATTGTGAAACAAAGATGGCAGTAAAGTTATGCTGTATCGCTTTCATAAAATTTAATTAAACGATATCCTCTCTTAAAATTTAAACATACAAGGCGAGATCTTCATTTTATTGGGATGGGCGAGATCTTCATTTTGTTGGGTAAAGCGAGATCTTCATTTTATTGGGTTCGGCTTCAATGGAGTTCGCAGGTCAGTGTATGCTGGAGATCATCGGAGAGGCCGGTGACCGGATGTACAGTCGATAGTGGTGCTCTGGTGGAGGTACGGTGCGTGGATCAGATAGTTGCGGACGCGCTACAGAAGATGGAAGCAGGAGGAACCGTTCAAAAGCACTGCAGTTTGTAAGAAAAAAAACTAAAAGATTGGAGAGAAAGGAGAGTGCGGAAGTGATGGGTTGAAAATGCATGGGGAGTCGCGGTCTCACTGATGGGAGATGTTTGCTGCAACTAAGGGTGGACGCAGGTGCAAGGCAGCGGGCCGTTCAGGTCACCGACTGCGGAGGTGGGTACGCTTCTAGTGGAGATCACGCGTCAAAAAAGAAGAAGAGAGAATTGGAAAGGGGGTATCTCAAACGAAAGGCAGGCAAGGAGAATGAAGGGAAACATAGAGAAGAAAATGATGTGCAGGTAGGAGGAATAGTTGGGGAAGAATTAAAGGAATGACGTGGGATGCATGCATGAGGTGGGCTTCATTTAGCGTTGTGGGCTTTGGGCCTTAAAGCTTAAAAAAACGGGGGCGTGAAGGATTGAAGCATAGGGAGGCTGCGGGAATTAGGTGATGAATACATACAGAAGATAGCAGCAAAATAACAGGTGAGTCTGTCTATGTAGCCGATTATATTTTTATACGCCTAACGGATGATTAACGTGAGGTTAGTTAACGAAGATAATTAATTAAATAAATTCACAATAACTATTTAATTTATGGTGTAACTGGTATATTATAACGTGTTCATATATTGTTAGAATTGGACCAAGTCAAAGATGTTGGAATTGCGTCAACAAGCACTTCATGGTGAAACCAGTTTGAACGGAGATTGAAGCAGTTGGGATTGTCGGTTAAATTAAACACCGTTTTAATTTAGTTACAATGGAGCGTTTTAACGACGGACGGTAATCAATGTGAGTTAAACTCACTCAGTTCTTCCCATTTATATTTTATATAAATTGGGTTTTTATTTTGTGTTCTCTGATTGCTGATGCATGACTGTTTTCCAGTTATATACTTATTGGTTGATTTAACCAATGAAATTAAACAGTTGTTTAATTTCAGTATCAAAAACAAATCGTTATGTAACGATTGGATTCCAATAGAGGTAACTTACCTTATTGGTCACGTTTATAAAATAAACGTGTTTAATGGTTTGGATTGTTTGATCTGATTGAATTGTTGTGTTGTTTGGTTGATGTGAAATAGTTGTTATTTACTATTATATATCAGTTAAATGGGATTGAATGTCTGGTTTGAGCTAACCAAATTGAATACAGGGAAGAACAGGTTGGAGGGATCCAACCGGATTCCTCAATTGTATTATTTATTTTCATATTATCATATATGAATTGATCTGATGGGGTAATTGTTGACTGAAAATTCAACCTATGTTTTTTTTAACCAATGGGCAATGTTGATTGAGTAATCGGAAGTAAACGGCCTAAAAATAAATTGATTTGTTTATATTGATTTACCGTCAGGTGAATCGATAGAGCTAAAGTTACAAAATTTATTTTATAACTGAAGATAGGTTTTGAAATATATTATTTTGAATAAAAGTTTATTAAAAGAAAAATAAATATTTATTATTTATTTAAGTTTATAATTCATTAGAAGTTGATTTTACAAAGTAAATTCTGAGATTTATCAGATTTATAAATATGGGAATAGAGATTGACCTTAACGGTTAAAATTTGGATAATTGGTTGGTTAAGAAACAATTAAATGAAATTATTTAAATTAATTATATTATTAATTATTTTAAAGTGAGTACAAATTTGAATCGGGTAATGGAATAACCGAGTTTTAAATTAATTAAATCGACCGTTTTAAATTGGGTTTTGATTATTAAATTGATGTGTTTCGAATAAAATAGTTAATGAATATCGTTTTAAATTTTAGTAGGGTTTTTAAAAGGGAATTATATTATTTTAGTTAATACTGAAATTAACTACGGAAGTAGTTAATGATTGAAGTAAATTATTATTTTAATTAATAATAATTTAGAAAATTACTTTTAATGGGAATTCATTTAAAAGTAATCTAAGTGAAATGAAATCCAACTGAATGGTGAAAGGAGTTTATGAACGGGTTTTGTTTAAAACCTAAGTTTTTTAACAAAGTTATAAAAGAAAGTTTTAAGCGAATATTATAGCTTAAATTAGATGTTACTTAATTATTTGAATTAAGAAAAAAGGGCAATTTAGATAAAAAGTTTTATAAGGAACCAGAGTTATATAAAAGAGGCTTGAAGTGTTATATCGTTAATTCTAAATTAACGTTACTTAAAAATGTGATTAAGTAAAAGTGGTAGATGGAATAAGAGTTTCAAAGCAAGAAATGGTTGAATGGATTTGAAAAGGAATTAGTGAAAGTGAAGTTGGTAAAAGAAGTGGTCGTATGATTTGGTAACCAAATCCGAATTATAAAATGAATTGGTTCAAAGGGGTAGAGGTTAAAAATTGGTGTGTTATAAAGAAGTTACTTAATTGAATTAAGAAATGATGGTATATTAGAGAGAGAGATTTTCAAAATGATAATAAGGTTTATGACATCGTATTTTAAATAAAATAGTTAAATGGAATTTGAGATTGGAATGAAATATTGGTTTTTGGATTACAGCTTATATTTATCTTTGGATATGAACGTTGTTGATCAAGGTCTGAGAGGTAATTAAAATACCCCAACTTGAACGACATCAGGATTATCCGAGGATGATATTAGTTGTAATGGTAAAAGGGGTTAGTTATAATTTATTATTCCCATTAAAGAAATGATAATGCAATGTTAGTGAAAATTTTGGAGATTTTATAATGTGGATTCCAAGGTGAAAAGAGGATTGTGTGAACTATAACGATATTATCGAGGTTCAAAAGGGAAATGTAAAAGATGAGCTTTATTCTATAAGAATAAGTGTGGAGTATTGTTTAAAGTAATGAAATAGAAAGAAAATTCATAACGTTATTTTACGAGGAATAAGTTGAATAGATTTCCCAATATTAGACAATAATGTGGATAATGTTTTGAAAGTGAAAATAGGAATATATATACATAAATGAATTTGTTTAAAGAAAAATATTATGTAAAAAAAGTAAAAACTATATTTATAATATCGAAATATTAAAGGGTTCTAAATTTACATTTGTTTTAATTAAAAAGGCCAATGGATGCTGAATACTGAACCAGTGAACCCACTAGATTTTCATGATCGAATCACTGTTTATTTTGATAGTTAAATCACCGACTATCAAATCTGTCCAATACGATTGTTGGTACGGAAAGACCGGGATCGAATTTATATTCGAAAACCAATCCAACCAGCAAATACGTAAAAGAAGATTATTGAAGATGGAGCAATTGAAGACTGTTGATCTTCATGAGCGGAAGAACTACTTGTTGAGTTTCTTTGGTTTAGCGGCCAGAGATATTTCGATAGTAATTCTGTCGTAATTGGAATCTACGGATTGCAAGGACTACTCACTACTAATCTATAGGGTGATTCCTTGGATGCAGTAGGAGGGTACCTTCGGTTCAACCTATTCCTGGATGACTTGTAGGGACGGATGTCTGTCAGAGTATTTCCAAAGGAATTACGTACGATGATTTCTTCAAACATACCATAGTTGATGGCGGAGAAATGGTTGTTCTCTAGCCAAATAACTAGAGTATTTTTGTGGACGTCAATTAGTGATATCTGATGGATTTGACAATGTGTCATTCAAAGTGAATGATGACCAGATGTTCCAGAAGATAATTCTGACCTCAAGCCTCATCAACCGAGAAATGACAAAAATCGGGCAGGCAGCATGGCTATGTGGGTCGCTCCCATTAGGGTGTATAATCACCTATCTAGAGAATATTAATTTCCTTCTTTAATCTATTTCGATGCTATCCCTTTCGGGAAACGGTGGTTTGAGCCCAACCGTTGGTGATATACATTCGATATACTCAAGCGAAATGAGTGGTCGGTCATGTGTGGGCCGGGTTGCAAGACGTTCTTGTTGAACCCAGTGTATTCGCCTCTAGAGATACACTATCGGCAGGTGGTCCCATACCTTGTCATAGTCGGAATCCAATTTCCAATAAGAGCCCGCGGTTTGATTGTATACTATATATGTGGAGCGTGAGATGCAAGCGTTCCGCTAGATTGATATCTACTTGTATTTAGGCATTATTATAATATCAGAAAAGATATTGATTTCAAAAATGTTTTGGGTTATAGTAAGGTAAAAACCGTTCGTATTTATGTGTGGATTTGGTCTTACAATTATCCTTTTCTTTCGAAAATATTTTTGAACTTTAAAATCAGGTTGTGTGATACCCTTAAAGCTTAGTGCATTTTTCTCACTCTGGTTCACTAGACTGGCTCCGTGTTTGTAATGCTCGGGTTAGACCGGGTTGTACAGGTTCAGGTTGTCGAATGGTGTGAAAAGACGAGCTGGAAGGGTTCAGACATATGATATTATAGAGCTACTATTCCGCTATGTGTTTTATATGAGGACAGGTTATTATCACTGTCCAGATGTGTGATGTACTCTGATATTGTAAATATTTTTAAAGCTCTCAATAAAGATTTATTTCTGTATTATATTTTGTTCCGCTGCGGTGAGAGACTCTGTGTTGTGTTGTTTCTTCTTCTTCTTCTATTCTAATATTTCTTTCTTTCTTACCTCACCCTCTAATTTATTTCTAATAACTATCCAGTGTTTTCGGTGTTTGGAAGTTCGGCATGAGTAACGGTAAATGTATTTATGTCAATTTTCGAGGCTGAAAACCCTTGGGTCGTTACAGTGGTATCAGAGCGAGGTTTAGTATTAACCTTGGCTCTGTGGTGTAACTCATTAGCGATGGGGTTAGTAATACCCTAGATCGAGATTGAGTGTGTGTGTGTGTATATATATATATATGAGAGCGTAATTGTAAATTTCATATACAAAGGTTTTGTATTGTGTTGTTGATCGGTTCAAGTGTTGAGAAGCGTTGAACTGGCAATTGATACAATATTGTTTTGTAAAGAGGGTAAATGAAATAATTTTGCCCAAATTATATTTTTGTATAGAAAAGAAATAATTTTATCAATTATTTAGATATTAGTGTGTTTGATCGATTTGAATGGAATTCAAATCGAATTAAAAAGTTGAATCGATACTTAACTTGGTTAAGTGCAATTGAATTCAGAATGATATTGAAATTAAATAAAACAGAGTTGGAAATTAAAATTTTGATGAATAAATGATAATCAAATAGGAATCAATCGTATTAAGCGATTGATGTCCAAAAGATGTTAAACCAAAATAGAATGTTAATACTGAATGTAAATTCAGTTGATTCGGTTGTGTGTTGCTTGTTGATTATGAATTGGTTGTATTGGATGATAGTTTGTTTGATAGGGTAATTAACAAATTTAAGGGAGCTAAATGATTTATAAACTAATGAATAAATTCCATTATAATTGAACTGGATTGAAACTGCATAAGAATTGAAATTTATGATTTAACCCTGTATTTGATAATGAATTGTTACTGTATGTTTGATTTTGGAATTGGTGTAGTTATACCAGTTGGTTAGTGGGATATTATCTCAGAATTTCATATAGTTATTACTTATATGTGAACTGAGTTAAGTACAAGTGCCAGATGGCTGAGCAGATTGATATTGGTTGAGTAAATCGCGTATACGTTAAGTATATATGCTCAACAGCGCTCGTAAAAGGTATCCCTACGCGAAAATATAAAAAAAATTGGGTTTTGATTTTTGTTTACCGACCATGTGGGTCGATGTATATATATTATTTGTTCCTGCGATATCGCAGATGTCACTCCGTGCAGGGGAGATTCTGCTGAATTTTTCCGAAAATTTAATGTGTTAGAAAATTTTCGATATTTTTGAAAATATTTATTTGCGGTATTGAATTGGTTTTCGATTTAAAATAAATCGGATTTGGAAATTAATGGGATTTGTTGCATTTTTCTTACCTTAGCAATTTCGAGGACGAAATTATTTTAAGGGGGGAAGAATGTAACGACCCGTATTTTTGGCAGTCAAATATTTCATTTAATTTATTATTTTAAATATTTTATTTGGAATATTAATGGATTTTTAATATTTAGTTCGTTATTTAAATGAAGTTTGAACGTTATATATTTATATAATTATAAAATGAGCTCGAAATGGCGCTGCAGTTCGTAATATAGAGTTTTGAACTTCAATTGGATATACAGGATCCGATATAAGTCAGATTTCTGCGAAACGAGAAATATTGGAACCATATTGATGATAATTTTCATATGGAAGAGAAAAATTCAGATTCTGTGTTATAGATAGTAAGTTATGGCCAAATCAAATTTTGAAATAGTCGCTATGGAAAGTCGTAATTTAAATTATAGGCCTTTAAAATGGTCATTTTTCAAACGGACTCCGTTTTCGATGAAACCAGTTTCATTGGGACCGTAACGTTAAACTATTGTAAGAAAATCAAATTGCGTGGCAAACCAATGTCGTATGTGACCACGGTAGCCGTAAATGCCCATTTATTTTCTATAGCATGTAATTAAATTAATTTAATTCAATAGAAAGATATTTGAGTGTAACTTGAGCAGACGATCAAATTAAGCCACGAAACCAGTTCCATTGAATTCGTATCGTTGATTATAGTCAGGATTGGTATATAGTTTGTTATTTTTAAAGACCGGATAATTTGGTGTCCAAAATGGCATTGCGGTGCATGTAAAAATAGCCTACCGGGAAACAGTCTCGGAATGCGACGAAACTGGTGCCATTGGATTCGTATTAATTAATTATTGTAAGACAAAATTATTTTGTGTCAGTCGGACTTACCATGTGATCGCGGCAGCGATAAACGCCTTAATTATTTATGTTATTTTGGTTAATTTCGACAAGGGTAACTTTAAACGAATAAATGACTAGCCAAACGAACTCCAAATTGGATGAAATAAGATTCATTGGATCCGTTAGGAAGAGGTGTAGTGGGGCGTCAAGGTCTCATCATTTTTGGATTTTTTCTGTAATTATAGGAAATTTAAACGCTCAATTTTTCATCGATATTTATAAAGGACTTTTCACAAACGACCTCAGAATTCGACGAAACCTGTCCCATCGGGTCCGGAATATTTTTTTAATGCTAGGATTAGGTGTTTTCGTCTCGATTAGACATCGTATGTGGTGATTTTTAACACGATAACTCACGCGCAACTTCCGTTATAATAAAATATTATTAAATCATACCCAAAAGTTACTTTTTCCATTTCTTTTCCATTCATTTTATCCTTGCGTCCCACCCTTTTTATTCCGTGGAAAGTAAGCCTCTTCAAAGCCTTGCGTGCCACACCATCCATACCGTGCTCTCCAAACTACTGAAGTCGTGCGGGGCAAGGTTCCTTGCTTATAAATACTAAGTGAATTTTTACACCGTTCGTTTTTCACAGTGATACAAAGATGGTAGTAAAGCTATGCTGTATCGCTTTCATAAAATTTAATTAAATGATATCCACTCTTAAAATTTAAACATACAAGGCGAGATCTTCATTTTGTTGGGCAAGGCGATATCTTCATTTTGTTGGGTAAGGCGAGATCTTCATTTTATTGGGTTCGGCTTCAATGGAGTTCGCAGGTCAGTGTATGCTAGAGATCATCGGAGAGGCCGGTGACCGGATGTACAGTCGATAGTGGTGCTCTGGTGGAGGTGCGGTGCGTGGATCGGGAAGTTGCGGACGAGCTGAAGAAGATGGAAGCAGGAGGAACCGTTCAAAAGCACTGCAGTTTTTAAGAAAAAAACTAAAAGATCGGAGAGAAAGGAGAGTTCGGAAGTGAGGGGTTGAAGATGCATGGGGAGACGTGGTCTCACTGATGGGAGATGTTTGCTGCAGCTGAGGGGAGGCGTAGGTGCAAGGCTGCGGCGCCGTTCAGGTCGCCGACTGCGGAGGTGGGTCCGCTTCTAGTGGAGATCACGCGTCAAAAAAAAAGAGAATTGGAAAGGGGGTATCTTGAACGAAAGGCAGGCAAGGAGAATAAGGGAAACATAGAGAAGAAAATGATGTGCAGGTAGGAGGAATAGATGGGGAAGAATTAAAGGAATGACGTGGGATGCATGCATGAGGTGGGCTTCATTTAGCATTGTGGGCTTTGGGCCTTAAAGCTAAAAAAAGAAAGGGGCGTGAAGGATTGAAGCATAGGGAAGCTGCGGGAATTAGGTGATGAGTACATACAGAAGATAGCAGCAAAATAACAGGTGAGTCTATATATGTAGCCGATTATATTTTTATACGCCTAACGGATGATTAACGTGAGGTTAGTTAACGAAGATAATTAATTAAATAAATTCACAATAACTATTTAATTTACGGTGTAATTGGTAACATTATAACGTGTTTATATATTGTTAGAATTGGACCGAGTCAAAGACGTTGGAATTGCGTCAACAAGCACTTCATGGTGAAACCAGTTTGAATGGAGATTGAAGCAGCTGGAATTGTCGGTTAAATTAAACACCGTTTTAATTTAATTGCAATGGAGCGTTTTAACGACGGACGGTAATCAATGTGAGTTAAACTCACTCAGTTCTTCCCATTTATATTTTATATAAATTGGGTTTTTATTTTGTGTGCTTCGATTGCTGATGCATGACTGTTTGCCAGTTATATACTTATTGGTTGATGTAACCAATGAAATTAAACAGTTGTTTAATTTCAGTATTAAAACCAAATCGTTATGTAACGATTGGATTCCAATGGAGGTAACCTACCTTATTGGTCACATTTATAAAATAAACGTGTTTAATGGTTTGGATTGTTTGATCTGATTGAATTGTTGTGTTGATTGGTTGATGTGAAATAGTTGTTATTTACTATTATATATCAGTTAAATAGGATTGAATGTCTGGTTTGAGCTAACCAAATTGAATACAGGAAAGAACAGGTTGGAGGGATCCAACCGGATTCCTCAATTATATTATTTATTTTCATATTATCATATATGAACTAATCTGATGGGGTGATTGTTGACTGAAAATTCAACCTGTGTTTTGTTTTAACCAATGGGCAATGTTGGTTGATTAATCGGTAGTAAACGGCCTAAAAATAAATTGATTTGTTTATATTGATTTACCGTCAGGTAAATCGATAGAACTGAAGTTATAAAATTTATTTTATAACTGAAGATAGGTTTTGAAATATATTATTTTGAATAAAAGTTTGTTAAAAGAAAAATAAATATTTATTATTTATTTAAGATTATAATTCATTATAAGTTGATTTTACAAAGTAAATTCTGAGATTTATCAGATTTATAAATATGGGAATAGAGATTAACCTTAACGGTTAAAATCTGGATAATTGGTTGGTTAAGAAACAATTAAATGAAATTATTTAAATTAATTATATTATTAATTAATTTAAAGTGAGTACAAATTGGAATTGGGTAATGGAATAACCGCATTTTAAATTAATTAAATCGACCGTTTTAAATTGGGTTTTGATTATTAAATTGATGTGTTTTGAATAAAATAGTTAATGAATATCGTTTTAAATTTTAGTAGGGTTTTTAAAAGGGAATTATATTATTTTAGTTAATACTGAAATTAACTACGGAAGTAGTTAATGATTGAAGTAAATTATTATTTTGATTAATAATAATTTTGAAAATTACTTTTAATGGGAATTCATTTAAAAGTAATCTAAGTGAAATGAAATCCAACTGAATGGTGAAAGGAGTTTATGAACAGGTTTTGTTTAAAACCTGAGTTTTTTTAACAAAGTTATAAAAGAAATTTTTAAGCAAATATTATAGCTTAAATTAGATGTTACTTAATTATTTGAATTAAGAAAAAAGGGCAATTTAGATAAAAAAGTTTTATAAGGAACCAGAGTTATATAAAAGAGGCTTGAGGTGTTATATCGTTAATTTTAAATTAACGTTACTTAAAAATATGATTAAGTAAAAGTGGTAGATTGGAACAAGAGTTTCAAAGCGGGAAATGGTTGAATGGATTTGAAAAGAAATTAGTGAAAGTGAAGTTGGTAAAAGAAGTGGTCGTAGGATTTGGTAACCAAATCCGAATTATAAAATGAAATTGTTCAAAGGGGTAGAGGTTAAAAAGTGGTGTGTTATAAAGAAGTTACTTAATTGAATTAAGAAATGATGGTATATTAGAGAAAGAGATTTTTAAAATGATAATAAGGTTTATGACATCGTATTTTAAATAAAATAGTTAAATGGAATTTGAGATTAGAATGAAATATTGGTTTTTGGATTACAACTTATATTTATCTTTAGATATGAACGTTGTTGATCAAGGTCTGAGAGGAAATTAAAATACCCCAACTTGAACGACATCAGGATTATCCGAGGATGATATTAGTTGTAATGGTAAAAGGGGCTAGTGATAATTTATTATTCCCATTAAAGAAATGATAATGCACTGAAAATTTTGGAGATTTTATAATGAGGATTCCAAGGTGAAAAGAGGATTGCGTGAACTATAACGATATTATCGAGGTTCAAAAGGGAAATGTAAAAGATGAGCTTTATTCTATAAGAATAAGCGTGGAGTATTGTTTCAAGTAACGAAATAGAAGATAATTCATAACGTTATTTTACGAGGAATAAGTTGAATAGATTTCCCAATATTTGACAATAATGTGGATAATGTTTTGAAAGTGAAAATAGGAATATATATATATAAATGAATTTGTTTAAAGAAAAATATTATGTTAAAGAAAAGAAGCGAAAACTATATTTATAATATCGAAATATTGAAGGGTTCTAAATTTACATTTTTTTAATTAAAAAGGCCAATTGATGCTGAATACTGAACCAGTGAACCCACTGGATTTTCATGATCGAATCACTGTTTATTTTGATAGTTAAATCACCGACTATCAAATCTATCCAATACGATTGTTGGTACGGAAAGACCGGGATCGAATTTATATTCGAAAACCATTCCAACCAGCAAATACATAAAATAAGATTATTGAAGATCGTGCAATTGAAGACAGTTGATCTTCATGAGTGGAAGAACTACTTGTTGAGATTCTCTGGTTTAGCGGCCAGAGATATTTCGATAGTAATTCTGTCGTAATTGGAATCTACGGATTGCAAGGACTACTCGCTACTAATCTATATGGTGATTCCTTGGCTGTAGTAGGAGGGTACCTTCAGTTCATCATGTTCCTGGATGACTTGTAGGGACGGATGTGTGACAGAGAATTTCCAAAGGAATAACGTACGTGGATTTCTTCAAACATACCATAGTTGATGGCGGAGAAATGGTTGTTCTCTAGCCAAATAACTAGAGTATTTTTGTGGACATCAATTAGTGATATCTGATGGATCTGACAATGTGGCATTCAAAGTGAATGATGACCAGATGTTCCAGAAGATAATTCTGACCTCAAGCCTCATCAACTGGGGAATGAAAAAAATCGGGCAGGCGGCAAGGCTATGTGGGTCGCTCCTATTAGGGGTGTATAATCACTTGTCTAGAGAATATGCATTTCCTTCTTTAATCTATTTCGATGATGTCCCTTTCGGGAAAGGTGGTTTGAGCCCAACCGTTGGTGATATACATTCGATACACTCAAGCGAAATGAGTGGTCGGTCATGTGTGGGCCGGGTTGCAAGACATTCTTGTTGAACCCAGTGTATTCGCCTCTAGAGATACACTATCGGCAGGTGGTCCCATACCTTGTCATAGTCGGAATCCAATTTCCAATAAGAGCCCGCGGTTTTGATTGTATACTATATATGTGGAGCGTGAGATGCAAGCGTTCCGCTAGATTGATTTCTACTTGTATTTGGGCATTATTATAATATCAGAAAAGATATTGATTTCAAAAATGTTTTGGGTTGTCATAAGGTAAAAACCGTCTGTATTTATGTGTGGATTTGGTCTTACGATTATCCTTTTCTTTCGAAAATATTTTTGAACTTTAAAATCAAGTTGTGTGATACCTTTAAAACTTAGTACGTTTTTCTCACTCTGCTTCACCAGACTGACCCGGTATTTGTAATGCTCGGGTTAGGTCATGTTGTACAGGTTCATGTTGTCGAATGTTGTGAAAAGACGAGCTTGAAGGGTTCGGACATACGATATTATATACCTACTATTCCGCTATGTGTTGTATATGAGTACAGGTTATTATCACTGTCCATATGTGTGATGTACTTTGATATTGTAAATATTTTTAAAGCTCTCAATAAAGATTTATTTCTGTATTATATTTTGTTCCGCTGCGATGAGAGACTATGTGTTGTGTTGTTTCTTCTTCTTCTTCTATTCTAATATTTCTTTCTTTCTTACCTCACCCTCTAATTTCTTTCTAATAACTATCTAGTGTTTTCGATGTTTGGAAGTTCAGCATGAGTAACAGTAAATGTATTTATCTTGATTTTCGGGGCTGAAAACCCTTGGGTCGTTACACTTCCCTCCATTGTGCTCTGACTGTTTTAACTTTACGATTGCGTAGCTTTTTAATTTCTGTTTCCAAAATATAAGTTGGGATTCATTTCACTTTCGCCTCTTGTTCCACCTCTTCTCCTTCTAGTATACTCGACACTACAAATTCTGTTGTGTCATGCTAACATTCCCAGAACTATCTCTTGAAAATAAATAGATGCTAACCATGTTACCAAGTGTATTTACTAAGATGACTAGAGGTCTCACCTCTACTTAGCTTACCCATCCGGTCACAAATCTGAGGGTCTTCATGTTACGCCGCTCCTATCCGATCCAAGAGTGTAGGCCGCTCTTCCAGCGATGCTAACTAACTTAACTGAAGGTTTTAAAATCAAAGGTTGATATGTATTCTGAACTTTTCCTTTCCACATAAAGAGGACTTGAAGTCGACCTTTTTCTTCTTAAGCATCCGCTACGACCTTACCCTTACATCAAAATGGCGCTTAGTCCCGTGCCGCATGCATCCATGTATACCGTAAGCCTTTTACTACCGTAAGGCAAAAGTCAAAACTAGGGCCATTGTAAGAGCCCTCTTTGATTGTTGGAAAGCGATATCACAACCAATATCCCGAGCAAAGGTTAGATTCTTCTTCGTCAATCTTGTAAGTGGGGCTAATACCTTCGCAAAGTCCTTAATGAACTTCCTATATTAGCCCGCTAGTCCAAGAAAGCTTCTTACTTCTGTTGCATTCCTTGGGACCTTCCAGTCTTGCACCGCAACTACTTTTGCAGGATCTACTGCTATCCCTTCTTTGGACGCCACATGTCCCAGAAACCTTACTTTTTATCTCCAAAAATGGCATTTTTGGAGAACTTCTCCTTAAGTTGATGCACTTGGAGGGTATCTGAGACTTCTCTTAGATGCAAAGCATGTTCTTCCTCATTCCAAAATATCATCTATGCACAAGCGAAGTGAACCATCCGCCTTTGTAATGAAAACGACTGGAGCACCCCATTCAGAAATACTTCGCCTTATGAACCCTTTTTCAAGTAACTCTTTTACTTGTTTACTGGTCCCTTCCTTTCCCTTGGATTCATGTGCTTACAAGTAAGGCAACTGGCTTTGCATTGTCAACTAGATATATGCGGAAGTCTATCTCCTGTTTTAGGGGACAAACCCCTAACCTAATCAAAAACATCTGCGTACTCATGGACTACTCCAACGGATCGCAAATCGTTGATAGATGCATCAAGTAATTCTAGGTAGCTAAGACAAACCGATCCCTTAGGATCGCACGAAATCTCAAGGGTATTCCCGTTGCAAGTCAAAAGTCTAACTACCCTCCTTTCACAATTACTAGCTAACCAATCTTTGTCTAGAATCAACACATGGCTCATGAAACCAAAAACATAAGCATTACACTTAGACTCAATACTTAATATAGCTATTCTCAAATCCTAACAAACCAAAGATAAATGAGCCGAACCACCAATTGGATTTGAGACAATAATGGGATCTTCTACTATACAAGCACTAAGGTGCAGAGACCCAATTATGGAAACAGATATAAACGAATGTGAAGCGCTAAAATCAAAAAGAGTACTAATAGGATGATCAAAAAGAAAAACTAGACTTTTTCGACAGAAACTCTACTACCTCTCTCTCAGGTACGCTGGTGGTGAGAGCATGCACTTGCCCTCCTGAAAATCCTGTCCTTTGTTCTTGTCGTTGTCCTTAATTATATGACCCATTATACCATAATAATGACACTTCCTCTTATCTCTTGAATTTTCTATTCTTTCCACCTTCGTGAACTAAGTCCGTATCCATGAGTTTCTCATCCTTGGGCTGTGTTCCTTAGCCAAACTCCCTTATTCTCATCTTTGCCATCTTTGTGTAACTTGTTGACAAGTCTCTTGAAAGCTGCCTCCATCGCACGGAAAACCCTATAAATCTTGAAAGAAAATTAGCCGTAGGTGAAACTACTGCGGCTATATATGGAAGTTGGGCATTTCTTCGCCCTTTGACAGGTTTCATAATCTCATCAAGCCTACGTAACCATGCCGTGATGAGGTTACCTCCCAGAAATCCAGGAGCCCCGGAGATTCAGTGAAGAAGGAAAACAAGGATTCAAACAGAGGATCAAAAGATAGTGCATATGGCTTTGGGGAATATGCCTTTAAAACAAAACTTTTCTTTTGAAAATGCTTCTTTTAAAATCGTTTTGAAAATAATTTTTCAAATCTTTTATCTGATCCGGTAACCTTCAACTTTGAGACCAAATGAAACACCCCACGTTCATTAATTTCACTCACAAAGGGAATGCGTTAACTCCAATGAAGCGTTATAGGTAAGAGATGCAGACAAATTACAAGACAGACAAATAAAGAACCGGAAAATAAAGTCATTTTATAAGCAACATAGTTCAGTCAAGCTTTTTCAACAATTGACTCAATCATACTTAAAAGTATTACATAAAACTTCTATCTTGATTCAAAAACTTCCAAGTATATAAGAAGCATAAAACATAGCAAAGTAGCATAAGTCCCCAAATTAAAGTGCAATCACAGCCATAGCCAAAGATAAGAGGTTCCCAGCCATACATCATAGAATCTCCAAGCTTGGAAAGAGAAACGGTCAAACTAAGTTGAGTTATTCCCTCCCTAACTATCTGAGTGGGGAAACGGAAGAAAAGAAGACGAAAGAAAACAGGTCAGACATAAGTCTGGTAAGTCCAGTGATTTTTCAACATGTAAACAAGATAAAGGATCATGACATGAATAAACTGAAAATAGGACAATACCATAAAACAAGATAACTTAAGACAAGATAAGGCATGGTAAACTGAATGCGCTTCTACTCTTTCTCTACTTCGCTACTACCCTGTTATTCTGATTTTTATATCTCTGCACCACCTAACTAGTGTCCCAACTAGTAATTTGTATAAAATGATAATATTACAACGTGATCCCAATCCCCGCAATTGTGGTAGCCTTCAGGTGTACATCTAGTAGGAGGATCTTACCTCAATTAGCCTAATTGCCACGAAGATGTTAGATGTACCCTTACTACCCTATCGATCGGCTCCCTACTTGTATTAATGTTCCATGTGTCTGTGTCAATCGGCCCTCTCTTGCATGTAGATACACTGTGCTGGTCCCACCATAAGGTGTATCAATCCTTATGATAGCAACCCGACACGATTCAAGATGCACAGTGTGTAACTACTGGTCCCCAGTGCCTGCTTTTTCCCACTTCGGAGTATGTGCACGCCCGTAAACCGTCGGAACCTACACTAACGTACCCCATTCCTCTATTTTGACCGCTTATAATCAGCCCAGCAATCGTGCCCCACCCTTCCTAGTTCAGGGTACAATGATACATCTATGTGGGTTACTGCTGAAATGGGTCCCTGTTACTAGGATTTCCTACTGGTTAAGTTTGCGGGCCTATATATACAAATATTACCCACCTATACGAAATGTACTTAACTCTCCCACCGATTCAAGCATGTTTATTTAACGGTTAAGTTGTAGGCCTATATATACTAATATTACCCACCTACACGAGAAGTACTTAACCCTTCTACCGATTCAAACATGTTTATTTAATGGTTAAGTTTGTGGGCCTATATATACTAATATTACCCACCCACACGAGATGTACTTAACCCTCCCACTGATCAAGTCAATATGTATTATTGGTTAAGCTTGCCTTAACCATATCCGCTTCATTCATGTAATATTGGTTAAGTGTTGTCCATTCATGTTAACTTAAACCACCCACACATCATGTTGTATTGGTTAAGTGTTTCTTATTAACTTAACCCCACTCGTTCATCATGTTATATTGGTTAAGTGTTGCCCTCTTGTGTTGCTTAACCCAATCATACATCATGTTCTATATATTGGTTAAGTGTTGCCTTCTTGTGTTACTTAACCCTACCATACATCATGTTATATCGGTTAAGTGTTGTCTTTTTGTATTATTTTACCCTACCATACATCATGTTAAATATATATATTGGTTAAGTGTTGCCTTAGTTAACTTAACCCTACCATTTTTTTAATTAACATGTTGTAGTTAAGTGTTGCCTTCGTTAGCTTAACCCTACCATTTGTTTAATTAACATGTTGTACTAGTTAAGTGTTGCCTTAGTTAGCTTAACCATACCGTTTATTTAATTAACATGTTGTACTAGTTAAGTGTTGCCTTAGTTAACTTAACCCTACCACTCTTAACATGTCATGTTCATTAGTATTAATTGATTTATTAATGCACCAACCTCTCACATTAGATCTGTGTTGTTGTGGTTACTAGATGTGCCGAGCGGTTCCGGGCAGTTCTACACCACAACTCAATATAACCTCGGGTTTTTCTTGGGCATAATGCACTAACCTCTCACATTAGATAGGTGTTGTTGCGGTTACTGGATGTGCCGGGCGGTTCCGGGCATTTTTACACCACAACTCAATCTAACCTCGGGTTAGGCATGTTCATCCTTTATTTAATTTACATATTCGCCTTTTATGTCAAGTTCATATGTAAATTATCCACAAGTGTTGTCATGTCACATTTACTATTTAAATTATGTTCATAATTAATGGTATACAAATTATACCATTTCATGCTATTAATCATTTACATGATTATGAGCCAATCTATGCCATTAGCATGTAAATTTAATATTTTTCCCAATGTATCCCCCGTTATTCGTTCGCATAAATCACATAGAGTGTTAGGCTCGCAAATTAGCCTAACTCATAAACAAAAAGGGAAAAGGAAAGGACATGTAACATTCCCACGACATAAAACAGTATAGATCAACTAAGCATGTGTGATATAAATTTGGCATAGTACTACACAAATCTAATTAAGCATGTAAATGTGAACTTGCATTTGAGTTGGACCAAATTAACATAGATCTAAACATCTAAGCATGTAGATCTAGACATATAAGCATATATGAACATGACTTAGCTTATGGTCTTGCATACAACATATCATAAAAGAATCACTAAATTTATATACAATATGATAGGTTCATCACCAAATTAATATTCAACATAATTGGTTCATCACCCAATTAATATACAACATGATAGGTTCATCACCAAATTAATATACAGCATGATAGGTTCATCAGCAAATTAATATACAACATGATAGGTTCATCACCAAATTGATATACAACATGATAGGTTGTATCAATCACAATAGTCACGTAGGCATAAGTAATTTCAGAATGAATCAGAATACGATTATCTTACAACTAGGCACAGTTCTAGTTTCGCTTCATTACAAGTCATGACTTTTATTTGTTCAAATCTAAAGAATAACTAAACTTACAAACAAAAGAACAAATCTTGTTTTCTAGGATCTGATTTCTGAAACTGAAAAGCTATCCTTTGGTGTAGACTATTGATTCTCTAGTTTGGACTTGATTAGGGGCTTTCTAACTTGATTTCTAGTTTAAAGAAAAATGGAGGCTACGCTAGTTTGGCCATGGATAGCTTGACGGCTTCAGAGAGCAAGGTTCTGAGGTTTTAGGGTTGAGGGTTGGGGTTGTTTATATAGAAGTTTAGATTAATGAGAGTCGTTAGATCAACCTAAGAGTAATCAGAGCCATCCAAACCAAATAAAGCCAATCGGAAGTCGCCACATATGCCCTAATGACTCAGAAAAACGTCAATGGACAAAACAACCCAGATCTGGCCGAGGGGGTCGACCCCTATAAGGGGGGTCGACACCCCTCTTGGGGGGTCGACACCTATGTCGACCCCCCCATGGGGGGAGTCGACCGCTATAGGCGGGAATTTTTCCGCCCAGCTGATTCTCGGAATTTTGAATTTCGAACTGCTTTTTGATTTAATTATTATTTATATTTAATTTCCGTTTAAACTTGAAATCTTCCGAACTCCATAACGTCTTCATACGGAGTCCGATTCACGCAAACTCGGACTCTATCTCAAGAAGAATTCCGATACAAACGCAATGGCGAAACTCGTTTCACCTAATTTCGACTTTTAAAATTAAATATTCTTTAATTTGTTACTTTAATGTTCATGGAAAATACGGGGTGTTTCACGAAGGAAGGATTCTTGCTACTACTATGAAGAGGCCAGGCACTTTGCTAAAGAGTGCCCGAAGAAATGGGGATCACAGGGACAAGGTCAAAGGGCAGGAAATTCTGGAGGGAAGGTGCATGCTCTCGCGACCAGTGCTCCTGATAGAGGTAGAAAAATTTCTGTGGAAGGTTTAATTTCTCTTTCAAACCATCCTATAAGAACACTTTTTGATTCTGGTGCCTCACATTCAATTATATCAAGTTCTGTAGTTGAATCTCTACACTTAATTACTAGTATAGTAGTAGATCCCGTATTTATTTCAAACCCCATTAGTGGTTCGGCTCATTTATCGATGATTTGTCTGGGTTTGAAAATATCTGTGTTAGGCGTCGAGTTTGAATGCGACACCTATGTGCTCGGGTTTATGGGCCATGGGTTGATTATGGGAATGGATTGGCTTGTCATTTTGGATTGTGAGAAGAGGGTTATTAGGCTTCTGACTTGTCATTGGAAAACCGTCGAGATTTCGGGTGACCCACAAGGGTCGGTTATGCTTAGTTTCCTAGAGTCTCTTGATGCATCTACCGACGATCTGCAATCTGTTCCAGTAGTCCGGGATTTTTCCGATGTTTTTGATGAGGTTCGGGGTTTACCTCCTAGGTGTGAGATCGACTTTCGCATATATCAGGTGGACAATGCATAGCCAGTTGCATTACCAGTGTGCCACATGGCTCCAAGGGAAAGGAGGGAGTTGATTAAGCAAGTAGGGGAGCTACTTGAGAAAGAGTTTATCAGACGAAGCATATCTAAATGGGGTGCTCCAGTAGTATTCGCAACTAAGGCGGATGGTTCGCTTCGTTTGTGTGTTGATTATAGGGAGCTGAATAAACTCACTAAGAAGAATAGGCACCCACTTCCGAGGATTGATGATTTATTTGATCAACTAGTTGGTGCCTTGGTATTTTCCCAATTAGACTTGGCAACGGGGTTCCATCAGTTGAGGGTGGTTGAGGACAGCATAGATTAGACTTCCTTTAGGACTCCTGACGGTTTCTTTGAATGGCTAGTTATTCCTTTTGGGTTGACGAATGCACCCGCCTATTTTGTGTATCTGATGAGTAGGATGTTTCGGGAGTTCCTAAATAAATTTGTTGTAGTCTTTGTCGAGATATTTTGGTCTTCTCCAAAAGCGAAGAAGAGCATGCCCAACATTTGACTGAAGTCTTGAAAACTCTCCGTGACCATCAGCTTAAAGCAAAATTCTCCAAATACCATTTTTGGAGAAAAGAGGTGAGATTCTTAGAGCATGTGGTCTCCATATAAGGGATAGTTGTAGATCCCGCGAAGGTGGCTGCAGTGCAAGATTGGTAGGTTCCTAAAAATGCAACCGAGGTGAGAAGCTTTCTTGGGTTAGCAGGTTACTATAGGAATTTCATTAAGGACTTCGCAAAGATATCAACCCCACTCACCAGGCTGACAAAGAAGAACTTGGCATTCTAATGGGATATAGACTGTGACGTTGCTTTCCAACGACTGAAGAGGGCTTTGACAACAGCCCTAGTCTTGACTTTACATGACAGAAACAAAGTGTTTACTGTTTACACTGATGCAAGTGGTACAGGGCTTGGTGCAGTTCTAATGCAAGAAGGGAAAGTAGTGTGTTATAGGGGTAGACAGCTGAGAGTTCATGAACGGAACTACCCCACCCATGATCTAGAGCTACCTGCCATAGTGTTTACATCAAATATGTGGCGTCATTATTTACTTGGAGAGAAGTTCGAGTTATACACCGATCATAAATCTCTCAAGTATATGGTATCGCAGAAGGATCTCAATTTAAGGCAACAGCGGTGGATGGAGTTTCTTGCTTCTTATGATTTTGAGATTTCTTATACCCCTGGCAATGGTAATGTGGTGGCAGATGCACTAAGTAGGCAGAGGGTGGCCCTGAGTCCTTTGTTTGTGGAAAGAAAGAGCTTGGAGTTCATATCAGCTTTTGATTTTAGACCCTCCATCGAGATTTTGCCTGATTTGTTTGCATCCTTGGAGATACGACCGAGTCTTATGGACCAGATAGGAGCTTCGCAACAAGGTGACCCACAGATTCTAGACATCATGGATAAGCTCAGAAGAGGGGAGACTTCTAGTAACCTCAGCAGATATGCCATAAATGAAAAGGGGTGGTTACGATGAGATGGAAGGCTTTGTGTTCCTCGAACTGGGAGCTTGATAAAGGCAGTCCTAGAAAAAACCCACCATTCTAAGATGACCATTCATCCAGGCGGTGATAAGATGTCCATGGACATGAAGACGGTTTTCTTTTGGGCCAGGATGAAGAAAGATGTGGCCGAATTTGTTTCCCAATGTTTAGTTTGCCAGCAGGTCAAAGCTGAGCAAAAGAATCCCGGTGGTTTACTTCATCCTTTGGAGGTTCCTCAGTGGAAATGGTAGAGCGTCTCTATGGATTTCATAGATGGTTTGCCTAGATCAAAGAAAGGCAACATCAGTATCTGGGTTGTGGTAGATAGACTCACTAAGAGCGCTCACTTTATTCCACTTAAGAGTAAGAGGACAACATCATGGTTAGCAGCAATTTATGTCTGAGAGATAGTTCGTCTTCATGGAGTTCCTTCCAGCATCGTGAGCGATCGTGACCCCATCTTTACCAGTGAATTTTGGAGAAGCTTGCAAGAAGCATTAGCTACACAGTTGCGTTTGAGCACCGCTTATCATCCTCAGACCGATTGGCAAACGGAGAGGGTGAACATAATTCTAGAATATCTTTTAAGGATGTGTATCCTAGACTTCGGAGGGACTTAGGAAGAGTATCTTCCTTTAGCAGAGTTTGCCTATAACAACAGCTATCAGGCCAGCGTCGGCATGGCACCCTTCGAAGCATTGTACATATGACCCTGTAGATCACCAACTTGTTGGTGGGAATCTACAGAAAGATTACTACTTGGACCAGATATGGTTAGAGAAACATCTGAAAAGATTGACCTTATTCAATGGCGGATGAAGGCAGCTTAAGATAGGAAGAAATCCTATGCAGATAAGAGAAATACTGACCTCGAATTTGAAGTAGGAGACTTGGTTTTTATCAAAGTGTCACCTCTGAGGAATGTGGTTCGCTTGGGATCGGTAGGGAAGTTGGCACCTAGGTTTGTGGGACCATTTCCCACAACCGAGAGGATTAGCCAAATGGACTATAGAGTAAAGCTTCCTGAAAATCTGTAACACCCCATAATTTTAAATATTAAAATTAAAAAATTTAAGAACACTTAATTTTTAGAAGAAGAATTAAGTGAAACGGGTTGCACTATTGCGTTCGGAATTCTGTTTGAGATAAAGTTCGAGTTTGCCTAAATCGGGCTCCGTATGAAGAAGTTATGGAGTTCAGAAGATTTTAAGTTTAAATAGAAATTAAATTAAAATAATAATCAAAGGTCAAAACTGTTCAAAATTCAAAATTCGGTCAGAGCGGGCTGAGTAGGAAATTTCCCGCTCAGAGGTGTTGACCCCCCCAGTGGGAGTCGACATAGGTGTTGAATTTTTGAAGCCATGAGCTGATGTGGCCTTCTCTGATTGGCCTATGACTAATTTATGAGATATTAGGGCTTATGTGTCGTGCTATGGTTGGCTGGATGACACATCTCTTTGGTTTGATGGCTCTGATTTCTCCTAGATTAATCTAAATGCTAGAATTGAACCTAGACTTCTATAAAATCACCATAAACCACAACCCTAGAACCCATTCTATGAAGCCGTCATATTGTTCGTCTACAAACTGGCCTAGCCTCCATTCATCTACCCCAAACTAGAGAATTAAATTCAAACTAGGAATCAATTAGAAGAACTAGAGAATCAAGCATCTACATCAAAGGATAGCTTTTCAAATTCAGAAATAAGATCCCAGAAATCAAGATCCATCCTTTTTCAGTAAGTATAGTTATTGTTTAGATGTGAACACCTAATAAGAAGTCATGACAGTAATAACTGGATCTAGAACTATACCTAATTCTATTTGTGCCTATCCTTTTGTCAATTCTGAATTGTCTATGCCTATGAGACTATTGTGATTGATGACACCTATCGTGCCTATGAGACTATTGTGATTGACATAATGAAACCTAACATGCCTATGAGACTGTTGGATTGACAAAATGGAACCTATCATGCCTATGGAACTGTTGTGATTGATTTATCATGTTGTACATCCTATGCCTATGAGACTATTGGACTAATACAATTGAACCTACCATGTTATATATGCAAATTACATGATAAGTTATGTTAATACATGCTTACATGTTCAGATCCAAGCTAGTACCCATGTTTAAGATCTATATAAGTCCATACATATACAATTAGATCTATGCTAGTTCGCATGTTAATTGGATCTAATTTAAATGTAGGATCACGTTCATCTGCTTAATTAAGTTTAAGTCGTTCTATCCCAAATTTATACTACGCATGTTGATCTATATTGTTTAGGCCTATTGGAATGTTACATGTCCCTTTCTTTTCCCTTTTGTTTATAAGTTAGGCTAATTTGCGAGCCTAACGTTCTATGTGAATTATGTGAACGAACAACGGGGGAGACGTTGGGAAAAAATATTAAACTACATGCTATTGGCATAGATTGGCTCATAATCATGTAAATAATTAGTAGCACGAAATGGTAGAATTTGTATACCTAGAATTATGGACATAATTTAGAGGGTAAATGGGGCATGACTTGAATTAACAACACTTCTAGATAATTTACATATGAACATAAATTGTAAATATGTAAATTAATTAAAAAATGAATATGCCTAACCCAAGGTTAGATTGAGCTACGGTGTAAGACTGCCTGGAACCACCCGGCACATCCAACAACCGTAACAATATAGATCTAATGTAAGAGTTTAGCGCATTAAGCCCAAAAACCCGAGGTTAGATTGAGTTGCAGTGTAAGACTTCCCGAAACCGCCCGGCACATCCAGCGACCACAACAATATAGATCTAATGTGAGAGGTTGGTGCTTTAATGAATGAATTAAAGCTAAGAAACATACAGGCCAAGAATGGTAGGGATAAGTTAACAAAACAGGGCAACACTTAACCAATGTAACATGACAAGTGGCAGGGTTAAGTTAACACAACAGGGCAACACTTAACTAATGTAACATGACAAGTGGTAGGGTTAAGTTAACACAAGAGGGCAACACTTAACCAATGTAACATGACAAGTGGTAGGGTTAAGTTAACACAAGAGAGCAACACTTAACCAATGTAACATGACAAGTGGTAGGGTTAAGTTAACACAAGAGGGAAACACTTAACAAATATAACATGATGTGTGATAGGGTTAAGTAACACAAGAAGGCAACACTTAACAAATACAACATGATGTGTGATAGGGTTAAGTAACACAAGAGGGCAACACTTAACCAATGTAACATGACAAGTGGTTGGGTTAAGTTAACTCGACTAGATTGATGACACTTAACCAATATGACATGATGAACGAGTGGGGTTAAGTTAATGGGAAACACTTAACCAATATAACATGATGAACGAGTGAGGTTAAGTAAATGGAAAACACTTAACCAATATAACATGATGAATGAATGGGGTTATGCTAAGGGAAAACATTTAACCAATTACAACATGATTGAATGAGATGGGATAAGTTAATAAGAAACACATAACTAACATTACATGACGTGTGGATGGGTTAAGTTAACTTGAATGGATGGATAACACTTAACCAATTTGGAGGGTATATGAATAGACCCTAGAAAAACCTAGTAACTGGGACCCATTTCAGCAGTAACCCACATAGATGTATCACAGTACCCTGAACTAGGCAGGGTGGGGCATGATTACTGGGCTGATTATAAGCGGTCAAAATAGCGGCAAGGGGTGCAGCAGTGTAGTTCCGACGGAGTATGGACGTGCACGTCCTCCGGAGTGGAAAAGCAGGCACTGGGCATCAGTAGTATACACTGTGCATCTTCAATCGTGTCGGATTGCTATCGTAGGGATTGATACACCTTATGGTGGGACCAGCACAGGGTATTTAAACGCAAGAGAGGGCCGATTGACATAGACACATGGAAAAATTAATACAAGTAGGGAGTCGATCAATAGGGTAGTAAGGGTACATCTAACATCTTCATGGAAATTAGGCTGACTGAGGTAAGATCCTCATACTAGATGTACACCTGAAGGCTACCACAATTGTGGGGTTGGGATTACCTTAATTTATAACACAGGATACTAGTTGGGACACTAGTACGGGATACAGATTCTTTTTCATAGGATACTAGCTGGGACACTAGTAGGGAATATGAATCGTTCTATAAAAGACACTAGTTGGGATGCTAGTTGGATGGTGCAGAGAAATTAGGAAATCAGAGAAAGAACTGAAGCGCATTCAGTGTATCCTACCTTGTCATATCTAACGATCATCATTTGTTGTCTTGCTTATTATCATGGTTATGTCTAGTATTTAGTTTATTCACGTCATGATCCTTTTACCTGTTTACATGATGAATAATCACTGGACTTACCAGACTTATGTCTGACCCGTTTTCTTTTGCCTTCTTTTCTTCCGTTTCCCCCAGGTCACAAGGAAGGAATATCACCACTTAGCTCGGTTTTCTTTCCAAGCTCGAAGATAGAAGATGTATTGCTTTGGACTCTCTTTTCCACTACTATGGTTATCTCATGCTTTGTTAGGGAATATCATTGTCGTTTTATGCTTCTTTATTTTGTTAAACAAGACAGATGCTTGTTGTAATGGGTAAGGGCGTTTTGGTGTTGGAGAACAATCTTTGTACAAGCTGTTTTATCAATGAAGTAAAGATTTTTTATATTTTCCATTGTTTAAATTTTTTGTCTGTTTTGTAATTTATCCGTTCTATACACTTATGACGCTCCACTGAAGTTAATGCATTCCCTTTGTGAGTGACCTTAACGGAGGTGGGGTGTTACACATGGTATCAGAGCTGAAGGTTACCAGAACAGATAAAGGATTTTGAAACCCGTTTTCAAAAGCATTTTTATAAAGAAGTATTTTAAAAAACATGTTTTAAAGAAGCGTTTTCCAAGAGAAAAGTATTGTTTTTAAAAGGCATATTCCCCAAAGCCATATGCACTACCTTTCATTTCTCTATTTGAATCTCTTCTTCCTTTCTTTTCGCCATAGTTTCGTAGGCATACGGCACATGTCGAGAGCGAAGTAGTGCCCAACCTCCATCTGTAGCTGTGGTATTTCACCTGCGGCTAATCTTCTTTCAAGCTTTGTAGGTTACAGTGCGATGGAGGTAGTCTCGAGAAACTTCTCAACAAGGTACACAAGGATAGTAAGGATAAGAATAAGGGAGTTTGGGCTAAGGAGCATAATCCCAAGGATAAGAAGCTTGTTGATATGGCTTAATCCACGCAGAAGGAGTAAGGTGAAAAGAAAGAGGCCAAAGTAGAAGAATCACAAGCAAGGGATTGGAATATAAGAAGGGTGGAAGAAACAATAGATCCTGCGACAAGAGGAAATGTCTTTTCTGTGGTATAGCGGGTCATTTAATTGTAGGAAGAAGAAGACATGTGGTTGTTTTCAGTATGGTGAAGCAGGGCATCTTATCAAGGATTGCCGAAGGACAAGGACAAGGGCAAAGGACACACTCTTCTAGAGGGCAATTGCATGCTCTCACTACTAGTATACCTAAGAGAGGTAGGAACGTTTATGTTGAGAGTTTAATTTTTCTTTTCAATCATTATGTTAGAACTTTGTTTGATTCTGGCGCTTCACATTCTTTTCTATCTGTTTCCATAGTTGAGTCTCTGCACCTTAGTACTTGTATAGTAGAAGATCCCATTATTGTCTCAAATCCAATTGGAGGTTTGGCTCATTTATCTATGATTTGTTTGGATTTGGGAATATCTATACTAAGCGTTGAGTTTAGATGTAATGCTTACGTTTTTGGTTTCATGGGCTATGGGTTAATTCTAGGGATGGATTGGTTATCCAGTAATGGTGCCATCCTCGATTTTGAAAGGAGAGTAATTAGACTTATGATTCGCCTCGATAACACTCTCGAAATATCTTGTAATCCCATGAATTCCATTATGCTTAGTTACCTAGAATCTCTTGATGCTTCTGTTGAAAGCTTGCAATCTGTTAGAGTAGTCCGTGAATACGCGGATGTCTTTGAAGAGGTGAAAGGATTACCTCCAAAACGAGAGATAGACTTCCACATATACCTTGTTGATAACGCAAAACCTGTTGCCTTATCCGTTAGACACATGGTTCCAAGGGAAAGGAAAGAGCTCGGTAAACAAGTAAAAGAGTTACTTGAGAAAAGGTTCATAAGGCGAAGTATTTCTGAATGGGGTGCTCCTGTTGTTTTTGCTACAAAGGCGGAAGGTTCACATCGCTTGTGCATATATGATATTTTGGTTTTCTCTAAGAGTGGAGAAGAACATGCTTTGTATCTAAGGGAAGTTATGGATACTCTTCGTGCACATCAGCTGAAAGCAAAATTCTCCAAATGCCATTTTTGGAGAAAATAAGTAAGGTTTCTAGGACATGTGGCGTCCAAAGAAGGATTAGTAGTAGATCCCGCAAAAGTAGTTGCGGTACAAAACTGAAAGGTCCCAAGGAATGCAATAGAAGTAAGGAACTTTCTTGGACTAGCTGGTTAATATAGGAAGTTCATTAAGAACTATGTGAAGGTATTAGCCCCACTTACAGGATTAACGAAGAAGAATCTAACCTTTGATCGGGATATTGATTGTGATGTCGCTTTCCAACGATCGAGGAGGGCTCTTACAACGGCCCTAGTATGGACTTTTACCTTACGGTAGTAAAAGGTTTACGGTATACGCGGATGCATGCAGCATGGGACTAGGTGCCATTTTAATGTGAAAAGGAAGGGTAAGGTCGTAGCGGATGCCTTAAGAAGAAAAAGGTTGACTTCAAGTCCTCTTTAGGTGGAAAGGAAAAATTTAGAATACATATCAACCCTTGATTTTAAAACCTCCGGTTAAGTTAGCAGTTGGCATCGCTAGGAGTAAAACCTACGCTTTTGGATCAAATAGGGACTTTAGAAAGAAAAGACTCTTAGATAGTTGACGCAATGGATAAGTTAAGTTGAGAAGATACCTCTAATCACCTTAATAAATGCACTTGGTAGCATGGTTAGCATCTGTTTATTTGCAAGAGATAGTTCTTCTACATGGAATACCCTCTAGTGAATTTTGAAGACCCTTTGAGGAAATGTTAGCATGACATAGCAGAAATTGTAGTCCCCAGTATACTAGAAGGAGAAAGGGTGGAACAAGAGGTGACAGTGAAATTGGTTCCAACTCATACTTTGGAAACAGAAATTAAGAAGCTACGCAATGGTGAAGTTAAGATAGTCAGAGCACAATGGGGTGAAGTTCAAGAAGATGCGAATTAGAAGGCTGAAGACTAGACACGCGCATCATACCCTTTTTGAGGGTGTATCCTTGATCTCTCTTTTTCTGTAAAGTTTATTTTAAAGTTTATTTGCATGCTAGTATTTGTCTTTTAAGTATATCCTCTCGGTCCTATCCTCGATCCTTAGGTAGAAGCCAATGGATGTAAACATGTGTTTGAGACATGTTATGTTTGGTGGATGCAAGTGGATGTAAGTGTTTGCTAGTGGTTGCTCGTGGATGCATATACACACACATTAGGCACTAGATCGACTCAGTCACTTTCATATTGCATATGCATATATGTATTTGTATATGGATTGAAACTTGATGTGTTATCATATGGATGTTGCATTTGTATGAATGATTGTGCACTCAAGTAGAGGTTATAAGGTACAATTAGTAATAATTGCATACATAATGGACTCATGGCACTGGCATAATTCGCATTAAAGAGGTCAACTGAATCAGTAGACCGCCTGATTTTGCATTAGATAAGGACATATACACACACTATGCATATGATCATGAAAGCATTAGGAATCTTTTTAAGGACAATGGATGCATGTGCTTGAATGGTTGAGTAGATGGATGTTGGATGGTAGGATATACATTCGTCTTGACTTTGAGAGTTCGGGGACGAAATCCTTTAAGGAGGGGAGAATGTAACACCCCGTAACTTTAAATATTAAAATTAACAAATTTAAGAAGACTTAATTTTTAGAAGAAGAATTAAGTGAAATGGCTTGCGCCATTGCGTTCGTATCGGAATTCTGCCTGAGATAGAGTCCGAGTTTGCGTAAATCGGGCTCCGTATGAAGAAGTTATGGAGTTCAGAAGATTTCAAGTTTAAACAGAAATTAAATTAAAATAATAATCAAAGGTCAAAACTGTTCAAAATTCGAAATTCGGTCAGAGCGGGCTGAGCGGGAAATTTCCCGCTAAGAGGCGTCGACCCCCCTAGGGGGAGTCGACATAGGTGTCGACCCCCTATAGGGGTGTTGACATAGGTGTCGACCCCCCTGTAGGGAGTCGACCTCTTTGAGATCCTCTTCCAATGACGAATTTTTGAAGCCCTGAGCTGATGTGGCCTTCTCTGATTGGCCTATGACTAATTTCTGATGTATTAGGGCTTATGTGTCGTGCTATGGTTGGCTAGATGGCACATCTCTTTGGTTCGATGGCTCTGATTTCTCCTAGACTAATCTAAAGGCTCGAATTGAACCTAGACTTCTATATAATCACCCCAAACCTCAACCCTAGTACCCATTCTATGAAGCCGTCATGTTGTTCGTCTACAAACTGGCCTAGCCTTCATTCATCTACCCCAAATTAGAGAATCAAATTCAAACTAGGAATAAATTAGAAGAACTAGAGAATCAAACGTCTACATCAAAGGATAGCTTTTCAAATTTAGAAATCAGATCCCAGAAATCAAGATTCGTCCTTTTTGGGTAAGTATAGTTATTGTTTAGATGTGAACACCTAATAAGAAATCATGACAGTAATAACTGTATCTAGAACTATGCCTAATTCTATTCATGCCTATCCTTTTGTCAATTCCGAAATGCCTATGCCTATGAGACTATTGTGATTGACGACACCTATCGTGCCTATGAGACTATTGTGATTGACATAATGAAACCTAACATGCCTATGAGACTGTTGGATTGACAAAATGGAACCTATCATGCCTATGGAACTGTTGTGATTGATTTATCATGTTGTACATCCTATGCTTATGAGACTATTGGACTGACACAATTGAACCTACCATGTTGTACATGCAAATTACATGATAAGTTATGTTCACACATGCTTACATGTTTAGATCCAAGCTAGTACCCATGTTTAAGATCTATATAAGTTCATGCTTATACAATTAGATCTATGCAAGTTCACATGTTAATTGGATCTAATTTAAATATAAGATCACGTTCATGTGCTTAATTAAGTTTATGTCGTTATATCCCAAATTTATACTACGCATGTTGATCTATATTGTTTAGGCCTATTGGATTGTTACATGTCCCTTTCTTTTCCCTTTTGTTTATAAGTTAGGCTAATTTGCGAGCCTAATGTCCTATGTGAATTATGCGAACGAATAACGGGGGAGACGTTGGGAAAAATATATTAAACTACATGCTAGATTGGCTCATAATCATGTAAATAATTAGTAGCATGAAATGGTAGAATTTGTATACCTAGAAGTATGGACATAATTTAGAGGGTAAATGGGGCATGACTTGAATTGACAATACTTGTGGATAATTTACATATGAACATAAATTGTAAATATGTAAATTAATTAAAAAATGAATATGCCTAACCCGAGGTTAGATTGAGCTACGGTGTAAGACTGCCCAGAACCACCCGGCACATCCAACAACCGTAACAATATAGATCTAATGTGAGAGGTTAGCGCATTAAGCCCAAAAACCCGAAGTTAGATTAAGTTGCGGTGTAAGACTTCCCGAAACCGCCCGGCACATCCAGCGACCACAACAATATAGATCTAATGTGAGAGGTTGGTGCTTTAATGAATGAATTAAAGCTAAGAAACAGACAGGCCAAGAATGGTAGGGATAAGTTAACAAAACAGGGCAACACTTAACCAATGTAACATGACAAGTGGTAGGGTTAAGTTAACACAACAGGGCAACACTTAACCAATGTAACATGACAAGTGGTAGGGTTAAGTTAACACAAGAGGGCAACACTTAACCAATGTAACATGACAAGTGGTTGGGTTAAGTTAACACAAGAGGGCAACACTTAACCAATGTAACATGACAAGTGGTAGGGTTAAGTTAACACAAGAGGGCAACACTTAACCAATGTAACATGACAAGTGGTAGGGTTAAGTTAACACAAGAGGGCAACACTTAACCAATATAACATGATGTGTGATAGGGTTAAGTAACACAAGAAGGCAACACTTAACCAATACAACATGATGTGTGATAGGGTTAAGTAACACAAGAGGGCAACACTTAACCAATGTAACATGACAAGTGGTTGGGTTAAGTTAACTCGACTGGATTGATGACACTTAACCAATATAACATGATGAACGAGTGGGGTTAAGTTAATGGGAAACACTTAACCAATATAACATGATGAACGAGTGGGGTTAAGTAAATGGGAAACACTTAACCAATATAACATGATGAACGAATGGGGTTAAGCTAAGGGGAAACACTTAACCAATTACAACATGATTGAATAAAAAGGGTTAAGTTAATAAGAAACACTTAACCAACATGACATGACGTGTGGATGGGTTAAGTTAACTTGAATGGATGGATAACATTTAACCAATTTGGGGGGTATACGAATAGACCCTAGAAAACCCTAGTAACGGGGACCCATTTCAGCAGTAACCACATAGATGTATCACGGTACCCTGAACTGGGCAAGGTAGGGCTCGATTACTGGGCTGATTATAAGCGGTCAAAATAGCGGCAGGGGGTGCAGCAGTGTAGTTCCGATGGAGTATGAGCGTGCACGTGCTTCGGAGTGGAAAGCAGGCACTGGACATCAGTAGTATACACTGTGCATCTTGAATTGTGTCAGGTCGCTATCATAGGGATTTATACACCTTATGGTGAGACCAGCACAGGGTATCTACACGCAAGAGAGGGCCGATTGACACAGACACAAGGAAAAATAAATACAAGTAGGGAGCCAATCGATAGGGTAGTAAGGGTATATCTAACATCTTCATGGCAATTAGGCCGATTGAGGTAAGATCCTCATACTAGATGTACACCTGAAGGCTACCATAATTGTGGGGTTGGGATCACCTTAATTTATAACACAGGATACTAGTTGGGTCACTAATAGGGGATACATATCCTTTTTCATAGGATACTAGTTGGGATACTAGTAGGGAATACGAATCTTTCTATAAAAGACACTAGTTGGGATGCTAGTTGGGTGGTGCAGAGAAATTAGGAAATCAGAGAACGAACCGAAGTGCATTCAGTGTATCCTACCTTGTCATATCTAACGATCATCATTTGTTGTCTTGCTTATTATCATGGTTATGTCTGGTATTTAGTTTATTCATGTCATGATCCTTTTACCTGTTTACATGTTGAATAATCACTAGACTTACCAGACTTATGTCTGACCTGTTTTCTTTCGCCTTCTTTTCTTCCGTTCCCCCCCCCCCCCCCAGGTTCACAAGGAAGGAATATCACCACTTAGATCAGTTTTCTTTCCAAGCTCGAAGATAGACGATGTATTGCTTTGGACTCTCTTTTCCACTACTATGGTTGCCTCATGCTTTATTGGGGAATATCAATGTCGTTTTATGCTTCTTTGTTTTGTTAAACAAGACAGATGCTTGTTTAATGGGTAAGGGTGTTTTGGTGTTGGAAAACAATCTTTGTACAAGCTGTTTTACCAAGCTGCTGTTTTATCAATGAAGTAAAGTTTTATATATTTTCCGCTGTTTAAAAATTTTGTCTGCTTTGTAATTTATCTGTTCTACACACTTATGACGCTCCACTGAAGTTATTACATTCCCTTTGTGAGTGACCTTAATGGAGGTGGGGTGTTACAAAATCTATCTGGTGTTCATGATGTTTTCCATGTTTCTCATTTGTGGAAGTGCTTGCATGACACCGCAGAAGTTGTTGAGCCGAGTATATTAGAAGAGATAGAGGTGGAATGGGAGGCGACAGTCAGGCGAGTTCCTTCCCATATTCTGGGATCAAAAGTTAAGAAGTTACGCAATAAAGAGATAAAGTTGCTAAAGGTTCAATGAGGAGATAACCCAGAGGATGCGACTTGGGAGACCGAAGACAAGATTCGTGCTTCGTACCCTTTTCTCTTCGAGGGTACATTCTTAACTCCTTTTTCCGAAAGCTTTATCGGTACTTGTTTCTATCATTTGAGTATATCTTATATGTAGTATTTTTCGACCTTTAGATAGGAATCCTAAGGATGTAAACATGTGTTTGAAACATGTTATGATTGATGGATGTAAGTGGATGCAAGTGTTTGCTAGTGGTTGCCTGTGGACACATATACACACACATTAGGCACTAAGATCGGCTCAATCACTCTCATATTGCATATGGATGTGTGCGCATTTTCTTTTCTTTTATCGATGGAAATGGATGAACTAGAATATGGATGTTGCATTTGGACGAATGAGTGTGCACACATGTAGAGCTTATATGTTATAATAGGCTAATTTGCATACATATTGGATTCATGACACTAACATACATTGCATTAAGGAGCTCAACTGAATAAGTAGGCCACCTGATCTTCGCATTAGTGTTGGGACATATACACACACCTTTGCATATATTCATGAAAGCATTAGAAATCCTTAAGGACAATGGATGCCAGTGATGGATGAATGAATAGATGGATGATGGATGGTAGGATATGCATTCGTCTCAACTTGGGGAATTCGGGGACGAAATCCTTTGAGTAGGAGAGAATGTAACACCCCAAATTTTTAACAACATTAAAGAATAAATAATTTAATATTAAGAATTAAGGGAAACTGATTACGTCATTATGTCCGTCTCGAAATTTTGGTCAGGATAGACACCTAGTTTGCGTAAAATAGATAACATATGAAGAAATTACAGACGATAGAAAGTTGAAAATTAGAACCAGATATAACTGGCGCCCTTGTCAAGTGCGCCAAGGCAGTTTTGCAATGGCGCACCTGTAAAGTGCACCCAGAACAGTTTCTGGGTATTCGGGCCTTTTTTGCGTGAGTGGCGACCCGTGACCTGACCCCATTCCATTAGGGCTGAGGTGGCATCCAAATTCTGTAACCCAGCAGCTATAAATATATCTCATATCCTTTGTTTTCTTCACAATGAAACAATGGTGGCTGGACTCTGTTGGATTCTAAACTAAACTAGGGTCTCTCATCTTCTTCTAAAGCATATCAAATTATGAGATTCAAGCATAGACTCAGCATCTTTTCTATCATCTTAGCAATCCAATCACAGTGAGTTCTAGTTGCTTCTAGGTTTAGATAAATAATAGTGAATTATGAAAGACAGTGATTTGGATACGTTGCAAACCTTGAATCTATGTTATTGTTAGATCTTATGCTACGTCATGATAGATCTATTTATTTGGATCCAATTCAATTGTTCTACTATGTTATTATTATGGATCTTGATTTGTAACTTTTATGATATGCTATGATGCAGATGCATGTAGACCAATTTAATGTGATCTAAAATTGTCACCTTTTGATTCATGTTAGATTTATCCTATGTGATCTAAAATTGTCACCTTATGATTCATGTTTAGATCTATCCTATGTGATCTAAAATTGTCACCATATGATTTAGGGATTATGCTTTCTTTGTTATTGTACTCTGATGCTTAAAGTACAAGACAGAAGTTTTGATGATGTACTGAGTTTATGCATTTTCAGATATATGGTGTAACCATGCTTTATGAATAAGGAAAAAAATTAATTCTGCAGCCATTTTATATCTGTCTTGTAATGTTTCTGTTCTTTTACCTATAATGCTTCACGAAACTTAATGCATTCCCTTAGTAAGTGACATTAACGGACGTGTGGTGTCACAATAACCAACATTGGTGCGCACGTTAACTTTTCCTTTAGGCTCTTAAATGCATCCTCACACCTTCCGTCCCAAGCAAAAGCTTGATTCTTCTTGATCAACTGAGTTGACGGTGCCGCTATCTTCGAGAAATCTAGGATAAACTTACGATAATATCCAGGTAATCCCAAGAAACTTCTAACGTCCGTTGCATTCTTCGGCGTAGACCAATCTTGTACCATAGCCACCTTCGCAGGATCCACGACAATACCATTCTCTGAAACAACATAGCCCAAGAACTTAACTTCCCTCCTCCAAAAGTGACATTTAGAAAATTTCGCTTTTAATTGGTGTTTCCTCAACACCTCCATCACTATCCTCAAATGTTTCTTGTGTTTTTACTCTTTCCTCGAGTAAACCAAGATATCGTCCACGAACACAAGAACAAACTTATTCAATTGATCCCTGAATACCCTATTCATAAGATCCAAAAAATATGCTGGTGCATTGGTCAACCCGAATGGCATGACAAACCACTCGTAAAATTCAGACAGCGTCCGAAATGTCGTTTTAGGTATACGCTTAGCTACTACTAATGAAAACCTGTCACGAGATCTAACTGGGAGAACACTCTCGCTCCATTCAACTGATCAAAAATATCGTTTATCCGTGGAAGAGGATACTTGTTCTTCCTTGTCACCTTGTTCAACTCGCGGTAGTCTACACACAATCGAAGGGAACCATCGTCCTTGTTAGCAAATGCAACTGATGCTCCCCACTCGGAAACACTCCTTCGGATAAATCCCTTCTTTAAAAGATCACTTACTTGCACCTCGAGCTCTCGCTACTCCCTTGGCGCCATACGATGAAGAGGCATCACTATAGGTCTAGCATCTTTCACTAAATCAATAAAAACACGATCTCTTGGTGTGGTGGAAGTCCGGTCACTTCCTCGAAGATGTCTGGATACTCGCCAGCAATAGGTACGTCTGACAACTCATCATGCGGGATGTCGAGGGAATTTAGAAAACTAGCCATCACCCCATCACTAGGTAGGCAACCAAAAAGTACCCTTCGCCAATCGTCCACTCTAATGGTCACTGAAGATCCCTCACAGTCTACCACCAACCCATACCTTTGGAGCCAATCGACTCCCAAAATAATGTCGAACCCAGTAAAGCCCAAAACAAAGCAATCGCAAACAAACATGCATCCATGACTCGATAAGACCAATTTATGACAAATCATACTAAGGCTAGTCGAACCACCGATCGGGTTCGTCACAACTAAAGGTTTATCGACTATCTCGGGTTCTAATCCCAACCTATCTACCAGGTCACTAGATATGAAGGGATGGGATGCCCTGGTATCAAACAATACTCGAACAGGAACATCATAAATAGAAAGTATACCTTGATTAATGACACTTTTTCTTTTCTCCGCCGCAGTTGGAGCATTCGACGAGGAAGGAACAGCGTTGATAGCATATGCTTTCACAATCTGCTTCTCTTTAGGAGGTTGTGGACATTTATCCTTGTGATGTCCCATTTGGCCGCAATTGAAGCACTTCCTGTCTGCTGGCTTTGCTCGACAATCTTTGGCATAGTGGCCCTTCTTGCCACAGCTATAGCACTCAACATCTTTCTTATTCTTTTTCTGACCATCCTTAGCTTGGTTCTGTTTCCTCTTTATTCTGCGAATTATTCTTGCCTCCACCGCTTGCCTGCGGCTTTGGCTCTCCTGTAAATGTAACAGCAACCACGATCTTCGACTTAGGGTAAAGGCTGTCAGATCTCAACGCCTTTCCAACAATAGACTCGAATGTATCATCTATATAATTTGTCAGTCTTTCCTCCAAGTACTCATCTAAGCTAGTTATGAACTTCTCGTTCTTCTTCTCGGCAGTATCGATAAGAGATAACCCATACTTCGATAAGATGTCGAATTCAGTAATATATTCCGAGATTACCCTACATTCTGCTTAAGCTCCAAAAATTTCCAAAACAGTTCCGATTTTGAGTAGCCGGGATAAACTTATCACTGAAGCGAGTCTTAAACTGATTCCAAGTAACTTGATCCTCAGGAATAGCTGCTTTAATAGCATTTCACCAATTCATAGCCCGTCCTTGAAGTTGACGCGATGTTAGATTTCTCTTCATTGCATCATCGATTCCTAAATCCTCGAAGATGCACTCACAACTATCAAGCAAATCTTGAACATCCGTAGCTGATTCTGTTCCGTGGAACGGCTTCCTACCAAGGCTAGTATAATCCTTATTAAGCTTGGCGAAATTGGCTCTAGGCGCCTGCACCGCTGCACCACCACCGTCAGCAACATTAGGAACTGCTCCCTGAACGTCCCTAAACATCTACCTCATGAAGGTAGTAAATATTGTCCTCATATCAGAGACATTCCTATCATTGTTGGATCTTGAACCCGTACTCCTCGTATATCGGCTCTTCGTTCAATCTGTAAAGAGAAAACGATCAACCATCTCCATAGTGGTGCCAGTGTAGTGCGACTTTATCCTTAGATATACTAACAGTATATATATAGCTTTTGAAAACCAAAATATCACAAATACACGCTCTCATATACATATACTATCTCTCCCTGAAGTCTTCCCCTAGGTTAACTACGTAACCTAGGCTCTGATACCAAGTGTGACGGCCCGCCCCAGACCAGCCAATATTTCCTCGAAATACGCTATGCCAATGCCCGACTAGCATGAGATGGTCGTCAAAGAAAAGGGTTTAAAACTATGAATCACCAAAGAACCTGTAGTATATCTCACAGCGCATGGAATAAAATATAATAACAACATAACTTGACATAAAACAGGTGAGACAGTGCATAAGCTGAGAACTAAATCATCATAGCAGCGGAATCCAAAATACAGCTTATGGTCCAAATCATTATTACAACTTCAAAATACAGTCTCTAAAGAAAAATAGAAAAGGTACACTGCTAGTGCCCAAAATAGTGACCAACAGTAACACAGGGAAAATATGTGTAAATAGTATGTGGAAGCCTCCTGCTCGTGCTCGGACAGCTACTCGTGCATACCACCTAACCTATCTCTAGTCTGCTCTTTTAGGAGCACCCAGAGTGATAAGAAGAGACATAAAACTCTGGGTCAGACAAAAGTGTGGTATGAGCGATAGCAGCAAACAAAACAATAACAGGTATAAATAATCATACCTGAACCTGGACCTGCAACCAAAGAGTTAGCACGACAAGATGTATGGTACTCTAAGGTGACACTAACATATGGTGTAAAAATGGGAGTGTGTGTGTCATGGTGATAGCAAACATCAAACATAGCAATCATCCTCACATCTCTCACTCAGTGCGTAAAGTATACGATATCCACCACTTTGATCACCAAATCCTTTGCTACGACCACTTTGCCCTTGGGGTCTTAATGACCCCATTGCGCTGGTCTATAGCCACTAATCCTTCGCTATGTCCACTTTGCCCCTTTGGAGTCATGACACCTCCACTGCACTGGCTCATAGCCATGCTACGATCACTTGCCCTTGGGAGTCTTAATGATCCCGTTGCGCTGATCCGTAGCCACTAATCCATCTCTCAGTGGTGAACTAAAGCTATAGATATCGATAACCCCTTTGCATGCCTCCGGCAGCAAAGCCCGATCATGAAGTTAACTCGTTGGTTCCCATCTGGATCCTGATTAACAACTTCCCACTTGGAATTCCTTTGCATCTCGGGTTCTAGTCTTCTCCAGTTCGGTTTGGTCTCCATTCAGTTCGAGTGGGAGCTCCGGTTCGGTTCGTGATGCACATCTGGGTTGGGTCGGGATTGCCTGCTTCAGATCATTTCATGCATGGCAACCCCTGCAGGTCGGATCGTGATGCTCCAGCCTGGGTCGGGTGTGCTTCGTGATACCCAGGTGGTTCGGCTCGTGGTCTGTCATCCGGTTCGTGAGCCCTACTCGTGGTGCCTTCTCAGAGCATCGGGTCAAGTCGTGGTGGAACAACCGGTTCGTGAGCTTCTGGCCGAATGGGTTCGGGCTCGCGACATTCTAGTGCGAGAGGTACTCCGGTTCGGGTTATGGGGATCGGTTCGTGGCTCGCTTCCCTGCACCGATTCATGATACATGCTTCACGAGTGGAAGGGGGCAATCCAATCCGAATTCCTAGTAGTTTCCAACAAGCTATTTTCTGTCCTTTCTCGCCACACGGCGGCGTTTTCAACCATTTTAACTTTTCTATGCAATCACAAATCATACCAAAAAGTAATAGAAACATGTATAATCAACCATAAACACCAAAACAACAATTCAACATGTTAATTTGGATCAAACGTACTCAAAACCATGATTTTCCCCTTAAGCCCCTTTACCATGTTTTAACAATAGGATTAGCAAACTTAACCCAAATATACCCAAATTTATATCAGATGCATAAAATAATATTTCATATTTTATGCATATTTTTCCATATTTTTCTGAGTCATAATTTCGCTAATTATCACTAATCACCCCCTAATTAGCAGTAATTAGTGTAAAAAACACACCTTACCCACAAATAAACTTCAGATCTGAAACTCTAACTGATTTGGCATGGATCCCAATGTATTCCAACAGCTCTATCTCGATTCCTATGCTAATCCTCCTTAATTTGATGTAGATTTGGCTAATATGTGATTAGAAAGTGATTAGGAGGTAGTTTAGATGGTGGAAGCCATTCCTAGGGTTAGAGGAAGGTTAATGGCGGCTCGAAAAGTGAATAAAACTGATTTTCCAAACCCTATTAGCCCTCCCATAACCCTAATCCCGAAATGGGTTATGGGCTTAGCGGCTAATCACCCAGTTAAGCTGTTTTTCACCTTCCAAACCTTATTTCAGCCATATCTCCCAAACGGTAAGTCCGTTTGACAAATGTGGCCACTTTACGGAAAGGTAAACCATCATCTGAATCCAATGGAAGTGGTTTCAGGTCAAAACTCCTTACCAATCAAAAGTTATAGGCAAAACAAGATTTGTCAGGGGTAAAACGGTCATTTAAAATTCGACAAAAATCGTGAACATGGAAAACGACTCCAATAGTCGTTCCCTAAAGTTACACGACTATACGACTTCGTATGTAAATGAAATAAATATTCTACGATCCTTCGATGCGTTGAATGCGGGTCGTTACATGTATATTCCTAAATTTAATGATAATAGCTGTAAAGCGTACCTATTTTGCAATCCTTCTTTTTGTTATTCTTCCATTGTTATGAATCACACATTCACATCTTCCAGAATTTGATGATGAAATCTACTTTAATGCGATGGGCTCGTTTTTCTGATCAGGATAGTATATTCATTTGCTGAATTTGAACACTGTATCAGAAAGATATTGAGGATTTAGTACTTCAGCCAACTTGGAGCCAAAATTTTGAATTTGAATGAAAATTCACTTCAACCATTATAAATAGGTCCAAAAGTCATGTCTCTTCACAATCTTTTCTCTTCTTCTTCTTCTTCTTCTTCTTCTTCTCGTTTTTCACTTTCAATCAAACTTTCAGGAGGCATAAGTTCTTTGTTTCTTAACAGAATTGGACGAAATCAACGGCAGATTGAAGAGGAATGCAAGGAATGCAATCTAGTAATAGTTTGGGGATGAATTTGGATGGTATTAGGGTGAAGCAAGTTGAAACGGTAGGAGAGTTGTAAGAAATCCCATACGGAATTCTCAATTTTACATAGCCAACTTCAAATATTCATATCTCACACAATTTTGATCAGAATTCGATAATCTACCCATTAAAACAACCGCAAGAACAAGAACTACAATCTGGAAAATGATTTGGGACACAATAGTCCAACCAGTGGATGCAGTCTAAAGATAATTGTTGACAGTTTTGGTTTCCTTCTCTTTTTATTCACTAAAACTTCATTTGATCATTACTTGGTCAATTCTTGACGGATTCACATGAAACCGGTGACACTACAAAGAAAATGAAGAGACGTATAGTATGAAGTTAAGTTGTAGATGAAAATTCAAAGTTATTAATTGATCTAGTACCCATTTCTTTGTTGATTACATTATAAATATCCATTTCTTCCTCCTGATGTCCTTTCACCAACTGTCATTATTCTTCTCCTACAAAACAAAACAACTTTTCAAATAATCAAATTATCAAATGAACTTTCAAATTAATCAAATAAATTTTCAAATAATCAAATGACTTTTCAAAATAACTAATATCATGATGGTTTCGTAAAATATCCATATATAAAAAATTTCACATTTTTAGAAATTTCAAAATTTTAAATTTTAAAAAACAAATTTCAAAAATCAGATTATGAATTTAAACTACTGTTATACATTCTTTCAGAATTTATCATTTAATATTTTCAAAAATCAGATTAAATTTGCCATTTAATATTTTCAAAAATCAAATTATGAACTTTTTGAAAAACCTTGCTTTGATACCAATTGTTAGGGAATGCGGAATGGATCTTATGGAAAAACTAACAGTAGAGGGGGGTGAATAGTGTTTTCAAGGAATTTAAGAAAATCTAAGAATAATATGATCTACTATATGAATAACACACCACAGAGATAATTATAGACACAGAATCAAGTATAAACATAGAAATAAACAGAAATAAAATGCAGAAAAGGAAAGAACACACTGGATTTTATACTGGTTCGGATTGTTCGTACGTCCTGTAACACCCCGTGAATTCTATGACTGTGAAACTCACAAATTAAAGTATGATTAATTTCAAATCAAAGAACTAAGGGAAACGGGATACGCCATTTCGTTCGTCTCAGAAAAATACGCGAAATAGAGTCCGAGTTTTCGAAAAACGGATATCGTATGAAGAAGTTATGGACGAACGAAGTTGGGCGAAAAACCGAAAAAGGGTCAGAATGCACTGGCGCACTTGGGAAGTGCGCCAGAACAAAAATGCACTGGCGCACTTGTGAAGTGCGCCAGTACATTTTTGACCTGGCGCACCTGCCAAGTGCGCCCAGGTCAAAAATGACCTGCTGGCCAGGTCTGGTCTAGCCCTGGCTGGCCAGGTCGGTGTGTGGTCGAATTTCTGTGGTCTGCTTTGTCATTAGGGCTAGGTGGCGGGTTTTTATTGGTCTCTCTTCCTAATGAATGGCTACGATCTAACCTAGCAACATCAATGGTCCTAATCAATTCCTAACCTCTATATAAACAACCCTAGACTAAACCCTAATCTATTCATTCAAAATAAGATTATAGCCGCCATGTTGCTGAGGAACGACAAAGAGTAGCCGCCGACTAGAGAGAGAGTTAGGAAGAAAGTTCTAAAGCCTAAAGCAATTCAAGCAACCTAAAGCTAATCAATTCAACAAAGGAATCGTGTCTCTTAATTAGAGAATTCGCCGCAACCATTGTAAGTAGAGTATTACTTTGGTATAATAAACAACTGTGTTGATGTGTATGCTTGAATTGTGGCAATGGAAGTAATTCATGTTTGTGCAAAATTATGTTATTCATTATAAAGAACTACATGCGGTGGTTCTATGCAAATATACGTTTGGAATATTGCGCAAATTATGTAATCTATGTTGAAGCTACATGTATGTAGTTGAGTGAAACTTATGCAAGTTTGGGGCTTTGTTATTATGTCGTCATGATGTATACTTTGTGCATAAATCGTTTTGCAAGCAATTGAGATAAGTTTGGTTGTTATAGTTCATATGAAACTATGTCGGAATTTTGACACCATAATCCATGTATTAAGTCATGCTTATGAATATGGCTAGGCTATGGATGATATTTGGCATAATTGAAATCTATGATTAAGTCTATCTTGTTTAAAAGAGTTATATGATGACATATGTGAGACATGGCTAGGTTAGACTCAAAAATCCCTTTTTGCAAGTTTAAAGCAAACACCATGATTAGGAATATTTATGCATAAGTATATTTATACCATCGTTATGTGATTAGACTTAAACCATGATTAAGTTGAACTATGCTTTTGTGTTAGTAACAAAGTATCCCCTTTGTAAACATGTAGAAACCTTATGAACATGACTTGTTTATGTTTATGCCATGAACAAATTGAACTTTACCTATGCCATGCTGATGTTTGACATTATGCCATGTTTATGCTAGAAGTATTTATGCCATGCTTATGTTTGACATTATGCCATGTTTATGCTAGAAGTATTTATGCCATGCTTATGTTTGACATTATGCCATGTTTATGCTAGAAGTATTTATGCCATGCTTATGTTTGACATTAAGCCATGCTTATGCTAGGAATATTTATGACATGCTTATGTTTGACATTATGCCTAAATAAGAATATAGGTTCATGTTGTAGTTAAACCTATGCAAGTTCACATGCTTTGATTCATGTCACCTATGTTACCACTATGCAAGTACACCAATTTCTATTTTGTATTTCCAACGTCGTATTGCAAGTTCATGCGCTCACCTTCCCCTCTTTGTGTATACGCCATAAGCCTCCCCTTTCGCATGGCTAAATTGGGCTTTAAAAGGCTAAGCCCAATATATATGAACGGACGTGTAAAACGGGGGAAAATAACGTTGGGTTAAAAATAAATTAATGAATGAAAATATAAAATAGAAGGGCCCAAATTCAAGTATGGGTTGGGCCCGTGATTGGTGTAACCTTTACACCATTAACTTAATAATGGGCCGCAAATATTTACATATAAATAAAGAAGAATGACAAAATATGTAAATGTAGAACATACGATGTGTTCAACCCGAGGTTGGATTGAGTTGTGATGTAAACCTGCCCGGAACCGCCCGGCTGTCCAGTAGTCACAACAATACCTATCCAATGTGGGAGGTTAAACATGGAGCCCAGCAGGGACCCGAGGTTAGACTGAGTTGTGGCGTAAGACTGCCCGGAACCAACCGGCAACAGGCAGCCACAACAATACCTGTCTAATGTGAGAGGTCAGGGCCTTAATAAGACAATTAAGGCTGAGTCAGGATTATTAGGATTAAGTGGACTAAAAACTTAATCAAAATGGAACATGCTAAACTAAACGGACTGGTGGGGTTAGGTAGGAAACACTTAACCAACTTAGCATGTTGGCTAGAGATAGAAAACCTAGTAACGGGGGACCCTTTTCAGCAGTAACCCTAAAAGGTGTATCAGGATACCCTGAAACTAGGCAGGGTGGGGCACGATTACTGGGCTGATTGTAAGAGGTCAAAGCGACGGCGGTGGTGTAGCAGTGTAGGTTCTAACGGAGTGCGGGCGTGCACACACTCCGGCGCAGAAAAACAAGGCACTGGACACCAGTAGCATACCTGTGCACTCTAAGGTTGTGTCGGGTTGCCACTATGGGACTTGATACACCCCATGGTGGGACCAGCATAGGTAACTACAGACATCGGGGGCCGTAAGACACATGTAACTATGCGAGTAGGAGCCGGTCATCATTGAATGGATCACATCACCCTGATTATGGGGTGCAAATTGGAAACTAGTTTATATGGGTTCAGAGATTAACATGGGGTACGATAGTATATTCGACCCTAGGTAACTTAACCAAGTTCATAGTGTTTTTCCACTTCCTGTTTTACTTATCATACCCAGTTCTTTATTCATAGACAAAGTAGTACTAGACTTACTCAGGCTTTATGTCTGACTCTATTTTTCTTTCGTCTTCTTTCTTCCGTTTCCCCCCCCCCCCCAGGTCCTCAGGGAGGGAACACAGCAGCTTGACCAGCCTCAACATCCAGCTTGAAGAAGAGAAATGTATTGCTTGGACTTTCCTGTTTTGAACTATGGCTTTGGACAATCCACTAAGGGGCTTTTGCAGTTTATCTATGTTTTATTTATGCTTCTTTAAATAATGTACTCAAGACAGATTATGAAAGTGTTATGTTATGTTTTTGGAAAGGATGTTGTTGTAACACGTATTTGACTTTATGAAATAAAATTTGTTGTTCTTCCGCTGTTTACAAATATGTTTTCTTATGTCTGTCTTGTATATCTGTGACTTGTACTTATAAACCTCCACCAAAATTAGGGCATTCCCTTTGAGAGTGACTCTAACGGAGGTGGGGTGTTTCACTTGGTATCAGAGCAAAGGTTTACCAGATAAGATAAAAAGTTTTGAAAAATTATTTTCAAAAAGGAAATTTAAAGAAGCATTTTTAAAAGAAAAATATTATTTTATTTTTAAAAGGCAAAGTCCACTGCCTAAAGCCATAGGAACTATCTCTTATCCTTCGTTTTGAATCTATCCTTTTTGTTTCAGCATGTCCCAAGATCTTAACTTGCCTGAAGGGGTGCCAATACCTGGTTGGTTTAGACGGTTCTTAGAAGCAAGGGCCACTCAGCCAGGTCCTACCGTTCCTCCTCCCCCAGCTGAAGAAAATCATCCAGCTGCAGCAGCACCTTTTCCTCCACCTCCTCCTCGGGGAAACACATTCGCTAAGATATGTAAAGATTTTAAAGCCATGGGAGGAAGGGATTTCCATGGAACTGAGTCCTTCGTAGCAGCTAGGAATTGGCTGAAAGAAACTGAAGACCTATTCATCATCTTTGAGGTAGAGGATAGACAAAAAGTACAGTTGGCAGTGTGGCTATTGAAGGGTGAGGCTTCCTACTGGTGGGAAGTCACTAATGCTGAAAGACCAGTGGAGACATGGGAGGACTTTAGGGCAAGGTTTGAGACCAAATTTCTCTCAGATGCAGAAAGGAGTTTGCAGTTGGAAAAATTCTTATTTCTTAAACAAGGGGACAAGACAGTCAGAGAATATGTGAATCAGTTCGATGAGCTGGCTAGGTTTGGGCTTGACCTAGTCAATACCCCGCACAAGAAGGCTCTCCGTTTTGTCAAAGGGTTAAATGAGCCATTACACAGTTTGGCCATGACCCATATACCCATGGGAGCCACGTATGAAAGATTGGTGCAAATGGCATTGCTGAATGAGGAGGATAAGGGCAAGAAGGAGACGAAGGCATAAAGCTCTCAAGGGAAGAAAGAGGGTTTGCAGCCCAAGAAGACAGACTTTAAGAAAGGCGGGAAAGGCAACAAAGAGAAGAGGAAGTGTAATTTTTGTGGCAAAGTGGGGCACTTAGTAAAGGACTGCCGGAAAAAGAAGGCCAAGGAGAATGGTGGGTGCTTTTCTTGCGGTGAGACAGGCCATAGGGCGAAGGACTGCCCAAAGAAACGAGGACAGGGGCAGGGGGTTGGATCCACCCCAGGGGCACAGGTTCATGTGCTGGAAGCGCCACCTTTGTAACAGCGAGGTACAAACACTTCTGTAGAAAGTGTAGTTTATCTTTATGATCACCCCGTTCGCACTTTGTTTGATTCTGGCGCATCACACTCCTTTATCTCGTCTGCTTTAGTAGAATCTCTGCACCTAAAAACTAGTATGGTAGAGGACCCCTTAATTGTTTCAAACCCAATTGGGGGCTCAGCTCATTTGTCTATGATCTGTGTGGGATTGAAAATCTCTATTCTAAGCGTAGAATTTCAATGTAGTGCCTTTGTTTTGGGCTTTTCGGGGTATGGTTTGATTTTGGGTATGGATTGGCTATCCAGTAATGGGGCCATCCTTGATTGTGAGAAAAGGGTTGTTAGGCTCCTAACCCAGCTCGGTAATACTTTGGAAATTTCTTGTAACCCCTCGTATGCGGTTATGCTTAGTTATCTTGAATCGCTAGATGCCTCTGTTGAAAACTAGCAATCAGTTAGAGTGGTCCGGGAATATCCGGATGTCTTTGAAGAGGTGAAGGGCTTGCCTCCGAAGCGGGAAATAGACTTCCGCATATATCTTGTAGATAATGCAAAGCCCGTTGCGTTGCCCGTTAGACATATGGCTCCACGAGAAAGGAAAGAGCTCAGTAAACAGATTAAAGAGCTTCTAAAAAAAAAAGGGGTTCATTAGGAGGAGCATTTCAGAATAGGGCGCTCCAGTAGTGTTCGCCACTAAGGCTGAAGGTTCATTTCGCTGATGCATGAGTTGCAAAGAATCACCTTAGTAAGTACATTTGGCAACATAGTTGACATTTGTTTATTTTCAAGAGATAATTCATCTATGTGGAATACCTTCTAGTAAGTGAACAAGATCCAAGATTCACTAATGAATTTTGGAGAGCTTGCATGGAACCATGAGTACGTAGTTAAGGCTTGAGCCAAGTATACTAGAAGGAGAATAAGTGAAAGAGGAACGAGAGGCAAGGGTTCCAACTCATATTTTGGAAACAAGGATTAAGAAGCTACGAAATTGTGAAGTTATAGACGGACAAAGCATAATGGAGTTAAGCTCAAGGAAGTGCGACTTAGAAGATTGAAGACTAGATTCGTGCATCGTATCTCTTCTTAAGAGTATATCCTTGATTCCTCTCTTCCTGTAGAGCTTACTTGCATGGTATCTTTTTTGTATATCCTCTCGGTCCCATTCTCAGTCCAATTTCTGTTGCAAACCACATAGGGAGTATGACTCATCTGTTAGTAACACATGTTGGGGCTCGAGGGTGTTCATCGGTTTGACTAAAGTTTTTGGGTTTTATATGATACAGATTGGTCTTAGGAAGGGACTCCCTTATGACCTAAAAGGAGTCCATCATGCTTAGTTGCCTAGAATCATATATGGTGGTTGGGTTGAGTAACTCTTTGGGTGTCAGTCTGATGTTGATTTCGGTCTTCGGGGCTGATGCTTAGGGAGTTCTTCTCCTAATCAATATATATGAGGCATAGGTTTTCAGTTTTGACATTGCCTAATAGGCACAAAGTTTTTACTTGCTTCATTCGACTATACCTTTAGATAGGAACAATTGGGAAAATGTCCTATAGATTAGAGCTACCTGAAAAATTGGCTGGAGTCCACAACGTTTTTCACGTTTCACATCTCCGAAAATGTCTACATGAGTCTGCTGAAGTGGTAGAGCCAAATATCCTCGAAGAGGCCGAAGTGGAGCGCGAAGCAACCATAAGGAAAGTTCCAACCCGCATATTAGGAACGGAAGTGAAGAAACTACGCAACCGTGAAGTCAAGCTCGTCAAAGTTCAGTGGAGTGACGCCGAGGGAGACGCGACTTGGGAAACGGAAGCTAAAATACGCACAGCCTACCCTTTTCTGTTCGAGGGTACATCCTTGATCTTTCCTTTTCCTTAAGTTGCGCTTTTATCTATCTTTTTAGGTATATTTCCTCGACCGTATCTTTTAGATAGAATCTTTTTGGATGGAAACATGTAGTTGAAACATGTTATGTATGATGGTTGCAAGTGGTTGCAAGTGGTTGCAAGTGATTGCTAGTGGTTGCTCGTGGTTGCATATACACACACAATCTAGGTATTAGATCGGCTCAGTCACTTCATATTGCATATGCATATATATGTTTGCATTCGTATGTGGTTGAACTTTAATGTGTTGTCATGTGGATGTTGCATTTGTATTGAATGATTGTGCACTCATGTAGAATCATGAATAGAAAAATTTGCATACATAATGGATTCATGGCACTTACATAATTCGCATTAAGGAGGTCAACTGAATCAGTAGACCGCCTGATTTTGCATTAGATAAGTTCATGTACACACACATTTTGCATATGATCATGAAGCATTAGAAGTCTTTTAAGGACAATGGATGCTCGTGTTTGATGGTTGAGTAGATGGATGATTGGATGTTAGGATATACATTCCTCCTAACTTGAAGATTTCGGGGACGAAATCCTTTTAAGTGGGGGAGAATGTAACACCCCGTGAATTCTATGACTGTGAAACTCACAAATTAAAGTATGATTAATTTCAAATCAAAGAACTAAGGGAAACGGGATACGCCATTTCGTTCGTCTCGGAAAAATACGCGAAATAGAGTCCGAGTTTTCGAAAAACGGATATCGTATGAAGAAGTTATGGACGAACGAAGTTGGGCGAAAAACCGAAAAAGGGTCAGAATGCACTGGCGCACTTGGGAAGTGCGCCAGAAAAAAAATGCACTGGCGCACTTGTGAAGTGCGCCAGTACATTTTTGACCTGGCGCACCTGCCAAGTGCGCCCAGGTCAAAAATGACCTGCTGGCCAGGTCTGGTCTAGCCCTGGCTGGCCAAGTCGGTGTGTGGTCGAATTTCTGTGGTCTGCTTTGTCATTAGGGCTAGGTGGCGGGTTTTTATTGGTCTCTCTTCCTAATGAATGGCTACGATCTAACCTAGCAACATCAATGGTCCTAATCAATTCCTAACCTCTATATAAACAACCCTAGACTAAACCCTAATCTATTCATTCAAAATAAGATTATAGCCGCCATGTTGCTGAGGAACGACAAAGAGTAGCCGCCGACTAGAGAGAGAGTTAGGAAGAAAGTTCTAAAGCCTAAAGCAATTCAAGCAACCTAAAGCTAATCAATTCAACAAAGGAATCGTGTCTCTTAATTAGAGAATTCGCCGCAACCATTGTAAGTAGAGTATTACTTTGGTATAATAAACAACTGTGTTGATGTGTATGCTTGAATTGTGGCAATGGAAGTAATTCATGTTTGTGCAAAATTATGTTATTCATTATAAAGAACTACATGCGGTGGTTCTATGCAGATATACGTTTGGAATATTGCGCAAATTATGTAATCTATGTTGAAGCTACATGTATGTAGTTGAGTGAAACTTATGCAAGTTTGGGGCTTTGTTATTATGTCGTCATGATGTATACTTTGTGCATAAATCGTTTTGCAAGCAATTGAGATAAGTTTGGTTGTTATAGTTCATATGAAACTATGTCGGAATTTTGACACCATAATCCATGTATTAAGTCATGCTTATGAATATGGCTAGGCTATGGATGATATTTGGCATAATTGAAATCTATGATTAAGTCTATCTTGTTTAAAAGAGTTATATGATGACATATGTGAGACATGGCTAGGTTAGACTCAAAAATCCCTTTTTGCAAGTTTAAAGCAAACACCATGATTAGGAATATTTATGCATAATTATATTTATACCATCGTTATGTGATTAGACTTAAACCATGATTAAGTTGAACTATGCTTTTGTGTTAGTAACAAAGTATCCCCTTTGTAAACATGTAGAAACCTTATGAACATGACTTGTTTATGTTTATGCCATGAACAAATTGAACTTTACCTATGCCATGCTGATGTTTGACATTATGCCATGTTTATGCTAGAAGTATTTATGCCATGCTTATGTTTGACATTATGCCATGTTTATGCTAGAAGTATTTATGCCATGCTTATGTTTGACATTATGCCATGTTTATGCTAGAAGTATTTATGCCATGCTTATGTTTGACATTAAGCCATGCTTATGCTAGGAATATTTATGACATGCTTATGTTTGACATTATGCCTAAATAAGAATATAGGTTCATGTTGTAGTTAAACCTATGCAAGTTCACATGCTTTGATTCATGTCACCTATGTTACCACTATGCAAGTACACCAATTTCTATTTTGTATTTCCAACGTCGTATTGCAAGTTCATGCGCTCACCTTCCCCTCTTTGTGTATACGCCATAAGCCTCCCCTTTCGCATGGCTAAATTGGGCTTTAAAAGGCTAAGCCCAATATATATGAACGGACGTGTAAAACGGGGGAAAATAACGTTGGGTTAAAAATAAATTAATGAATGAAAATATAAAATAGAAGGGCCCAAATTCAAGTATGGGTTGGGCCCGTGATTGGTGTAACCTTTACACCATTAACTTAATAATGGGCCGCAAATATTTACATATAAATAAAGAAGAATGACAAAATATGTAAATGTAGAACATACGATGTGTTTAACCCGAGGTTGGATTGAGTTGTGATGTAAACCTGCCCGGAACCGCCCGGCTGTCCAGTAGTCACAACAATACCTATCCAATGTGGGAGGTTAAACATGGAGCCCAGCAGGGACCCGAGGTTAGACTGAGTTGTGGCGTAAGACTGCCCGGAACCAACCGGCAACAGGCAGCCACAACAATACCTGTCTAATGTGAGAGGTCAGGGCCTTAATAAGACAATTAAGGCTGAGTCAGGATTGTTAGGATTAAGTGGACTAAAAACTTAATCAAAATGGAACATGCTAAACTAAACGGACTGGTGGGGTTAGGTAGGAAACACTTAACCAACTTAGCATGTTGGCTAGAGATAGAAAACCTAGTAACGGGGGACCCTTTTCAGCAGTAACCCTAAAAGGTGTATCAGGATACCCTGAAACTAGGCAGGGTGGGGCACGATTACTGGGCTGATTGTAAGAGGTCAAAGCGACGGCGGTGGTGTAGCAGTGTAGGTTCTAACGGAGTGCGGGTGTGCACACACTCCGGCGCAGAAAAACAAGGCACTGGACACCAGTAGCATACCTGTGCACTCTAAGGTTGTGTCGGGTTGCCACTATGGGACTTGATACACCCCATGGTGGGACCAGCATAGGTAACTACATACATCGGGGGCCGTAAGACACATGTAACTATGCGAGTAGGAGCCGGTCATCATTGAATGGATCACATCACCCTGATTATGGGGTGCAAATTGGAAACTAGTTTATATGGGTTCAGAGATTAACATGGGGTACGATAGTATATTCGACCCTAGGTAACTTAACCAAGTTCATAGTGTTTGCCCACTTCCTGTTTTACTTATCATACCCAGTTCTTTATTCATAGACAAAGTAGTACTAGACTTACTCAGGCTTTATGTCTGACTCTATTTTTCTTTCGTCTTCTTTCTTCCGTTTCCCCCCCCCCCCCCCAGGTCCTCAGGGAGGGAACACAGCAGCTTGACCAGCCTCAACATCCAGCTTGAAGAAGAGAAATGTATTGCTTGGACTTTCCTGTTTTGAACTATGGCTTTGGACAATCCACTAAGGGGCTTTTGCAGTTTATCTATGTTTTATTTATGCTTCTTTAAATAATGTACTCAAGACAGATTATGAAAGTGTTATGTTATGTTTTTGGAAAGGATGTTGTTGTAACACGTATTTGACTTTATGAAATAAAATTTGTTGTTCTTCCGCTGTTTACAAATATGTTTTCTTATGTCTGTCTTGTATATCTGTGACTTGTACTTATAAACCTCCACCAAAATTAGGGCATTCCCTTTGAGAGTGACTCTAACGGAGGTGGGGTGTTTCACGTCCAGTCCCATGCAACGCTGGATTGTGCAGAGTTTTATTACTAGATCAAAATCTAAGTAGAATCCCCTTGATTTCATGGCTATAAGGTTAGCACTGTTTCCACCATCCTTGATCTATCGGTTACAAGATTAACACCGTTTCCACCATCCTTGATTTCCCGGCTACAAGGTTAACACCGTTTCCTTTCCTTGATTTCACGGCTACAAGGAGAACACCATTTCCAAAACTATCTCAAAACAATCCCAAATGATTACTACAGCCCTATAACTCTTCAATATCACTTCGATTCAAAGAGTAATTATAATGGCCTGAGGATGATTCCGACCCCAAAAATCGACATAAAATACCAGATCGACTATTCAAGCATCGAAAATACCAGATCATTAATAGAAAGAAATTAGAGGGTGAGATAAGAAAGAAATATTAGAATAGAAGAAGAAAAAGAACTAACACAAAACAAACAGAGTCTCACATCGCAGCGGAACAAAATATAATATAGAAATATATCTTTATTGAGAGCTTGGAAAATATACTTACAATTATCAGAGTACATCACACATCTGGACAGTTATAATAATCTGTCCTCATACACAATCACATAGCGGAATATATAATATCATATGTCTAAACTCTTAAGCTCGTCTCTTCATAGCACCCAATAACCTGAACCTGTACAACCCGGTCTAACCCGAGTATTACAAACACCGGGTCAGTCTGGTGAACCAGAGTGAGAAAAACACACTAAGTTGAAAGGTACCACACAACTTGATTTTAACGTCAAAATCTTTTCGAAAGAAAAGGATAATCATAAGACCGAATCCACACATAAATATGGGTGGTTTTTACCTTACGATAACCCAAAACATTTTTGAAAACAATATTATTCTGATATTATGATAGTGTCTAAATACAAATAAATATCAATCTAGTGGAACGCTTGCATCTCGCGCACCACATATATAGTATACAATCAAAACCGCAGGCTCTTATTGGAGAATGGATTTCCTGGAAAGGTATGGGACCACCTTCCCGACAATGTACCTCTGGAGATGAATACATTGGGGTTCAACAAGAACATATTGCAACCCAGGTTAAACATGACCGGCCCCTCACAATACTGAGAGTACCGAATATGTCATTACCACAGTTGGGGGCCAGCCAACTAAACCGATAGCATACATACATATAAATAAAAAGGGACAACCAAAGGCATTTGATTTCACCAGATCAGGTAATGATATACCCTTTTGATGGGTGCGACCCACAAAGCCATGCGACCTACCCGATTTTATGTCATTCCCGGTTGATGAGGCTTGAGGTCATAATTTATTTATTTATTCATTTACCTTTATTATTATTTTTAGAACATCCGACCACCATTCACTTTGAATGCCACATCGTCAGATGCACTGGATATCACTAATTGACGTCCATAAAAATACCCTAGTTGGGAGCTAACCAACTATGACACGTTTGAAGAAATCAATGTACGTGACCCATTGAAAATACTCTGTTGGGCGTTTGTCCATACAAGTCATCCAGGAACAGGATGAACCGAAGGCACACTCCTACCACATCCTAGGTATCACCCTATATATCAGTAGCAAGAAGTCCTTGCAATCCGTAGATTTCATGTACGATGGAACCACAATTTATCTCTGGCCGCTAAACCAGAGATTATTAGTAGTTCTTCCGTTTATGACGATCTATGGTCTTCAATGCTCCATCTTGATTATCTTCTGATATCTTCATGTATTTATTAGTCGGAATGGTTTTTAGAATATAAATTCGATCCCGGTCTTTCCGTACCAACAAGCGTCGGTTATTTAACTATCAAATAAATTTAAATGAACAATAATTCATCCATAACTAAAAATGAATTCACTGATTCAGTACCCAACATCATTTAACCTCTTTAATTAACCGTCTGTTAATTAAACTCTTAATATCTTACAATATTTAAATCATAGTTTTTATTTCTTATTATCGAATAAGAATATCCTTAAAACCATTCATTCAATTTATAAACTTTTTAATATAGTTTATATAGTTATTCATGGAAATAATAACTTATATTTCCCTTAGATCCTCTCGTTCATAAACTAATACCATCCTTGGATAATCATAAAGTCACTCAAGTTGGGGAATTTTATTTACCTCTCAGACCTTGACCAACAACATTCATATCTTCAGAATAGATATAGGTTTATTAACACTTTCGTTTCCTTTTTAAAACTCTATTTAAACACTCAAACACGTTTACTTAATTTATTAAGTAATCTCTTATTTATAACTCTCTTTAATACCTTACAAATACTTTATAATATATAATACACGAGTCTCGATTCAATTATAATTCGAATCATTTTATGAACTTCTTCAATATCTCTTTATACATATTTTTCCAACATTCACAATAATCACCATTTATTGATTTAAAATCGTATATAAACATTCTTTAAAAATCTTATATAAATATCTTTTCAAATCTTAATTTGATAACTTTTACAGAACTTGTATTTAATTAATCCAAACAGTTTAATTTAACTTCTGTATCAAATGTTACAGATTATATTTCCAATCCTTTTACTTCCACTTATCAAACCCTTTTAGATTCATTACTAGCAAATTATTTGTTATCTAATATTGTATAACGAATCTTTAAAAAGATCTTCAGTTTATTACACAAATAGTTTAATTTATCGTTTGTAACAAATGTTACAAATTCTCTTTCCAAAACTTAAAGTTCATTTACAAATTCCATTTGCAAATTTATTAGCGACGACTTATAATTCAATTTCATTTCTCCGCACTCACTTCGATTTACATTTCATACTTCGGAATATCACATTTCGAACTTAAGAATAAATATATCAACTCAATAAACATTCCCAACTTCGGAATACAACATTCCGAACCTTGGAATAAAACTTATCTTAGCCATTTCCCATCATTCCCCAACTTCTCAATTTATACTTATCCTTTCCTTTACACTTGGAATTTATTTTATCACTCTTTGACGTATAAATCAACTCATATTCGTATATCGAATTATACTATATTTGGAAAATCTTGATTTAATAATCTATTCCAGCTGTTGGATTCAAATCCAATTGTAAATTCCTATTTGTCATTTCAACCCAAATTCTATTTATAAATCTCAATCCCATTTATAAATTCATATTCATATTTCTAAATCCGATTTCATTTGAAAACCTGAAATCTCTTTTCCAAAACAACACTTGTTTCCAATTCTGTTGATTCATTCATCTTATTCATGAAATGTTATTCAATCACATTTCGTATATTTCAAAATACTGTTTGCTTAAAACGATCATTTATTACAAAAATATCACTTGTCAATCTCTTTTATAAATCCTCGTAAACCTACGATTCAATTATTCCATTTCGATATTTTGAAATCAATTTAAACTTTCTTTATGGTCGTTAAGGTCCTTACATACCATTTTACACATTTTCATAACAAATACGATAAGTTTATATCGTTTAACTATTTATTTAATAATTTCTTACATCTCGATTAGTTTATAAATTTGAATAATTATAAACCAGTAAATTAAAATTTAAATATTTTTTTTAAAATGAAGTTTATAAAAAGAAAAATATACCGCGTGCGAAGCACATGCGTATATTGATTGTTTTAACCACAAATACCATTTTCGTATCAGAAATATACTATGTGCGAAGCACAAAAACGCATATATTGATTGTTTTAACCACAGATAACATTTTCTTATCAAAAATATACCATGTGCAAAGCACACACATATATTGATTGTTTTAACCACAAATACCTAAGAGGTAAATGTTTACTATGGTACCAAACCCGTGAAATATAAATCAATTTCACATCCAAATGTACACAACAAATCCCATTGATAAATATTATCAATATTAGTGAGGGATTTTGTTGAATTTCCCCAACCTGTCAATCCCTACAAAAAAATGGGTTACCTCAATTCCAATAATTCAGTTAAATGTGGCTAATTAATATTCATTTTCCATCTAAACAGATGAAATAAACAAAATAATAATAACAGTCAATAATGGACGGTAACAATCAATAATCAGTAAATAACAACGATTCAAACATCCAATTATTTATTTATAACATTTATATTATAATAAACGTAACCACTGAGGTAAGTTACCTCAATTGGATTCAATCATTAGAAATAATGTTTTATTTTAATTAAGTTAAACGAACGTGTAACTTATGTGTTCAATAAATATATGAATAAATCGGTCAATAATCATTCAATAAAAATCATCCATAACACACAAACAAATAAACCCAACTTATATAAAATATAAGTGGGGAGAATTGAGTGAGTTTAACTCACCTTGATTTGATTCCGTTATCAACGGCTCGTTTTAATTAAATTAAATGGTCATTTAATTTAATTAAAAATCCTGATTGATTCCAGTTTTGTCCATTTATGTCCCATCATGTAGTGCTTGTCAAGACGAGTCCAATGCCTCTTGAATTGTCCAATTCTGATCATATACGGGTAAGTTATTAACATATAAAGGTTAACATAATTTAATTATACAATTAACTCTAATTCAATTATTAATTAATTCTAAATGATTAGTTAATTAAATTAATTACTTTTTAATTATATCCGCATCTTTCTCTGCAAACCAGATCCTTCTTTTGTGCTCCTCTCGTCTATCTTGTAATGGATTCATAATTTAGAATAATAAAATTTAACTTAGGCTAATTAATATCTTAATTAAATTAATATTAATCCGAATAATTAAGCTATAATAACTATATATATAATATTTACATTGTTAAACAGGTTAGCCAGGCCGACAGTTTTCTGCACCGTCCCATTATGGTGCTTCCTATGCCTGATCGCAGCTTTATGCTGCTCCTGTCCTACATAATTTAACACTATTTTAATGTATATATTAATTAATTAAAACCAATCCTCTAATTCTAATTATTAAACTTAATTAAGATTAATTACACTATTAACCAACGTATTATACAGGCCGACAGCTTCTCATATACTCCTGCTCCTTTCCTTTGTATCGCGTGGCTTCCTGGGTCTCACCAAAACAATATTAACACATGTTATTAATATTATGTAAGTATACATAAGTTAATTAACTAATTAAAAATTTAATTAGACTCATTACGGTTTGTAAATAGGAGCCGACAGTTTTTGTGACTTCTTTACATGAAAAAAAACACTGCATTGTTCTCTTCTTAACCCTTTGTTTCATTCATTCCCTGTACAAACATATACAGACAATAAAAATTGTCTTCCTTAATTAATTAATAAATAAGGTTAATTATGTTGGATTAAACCATACTTAGGTTGTACGTTAATCACGTAAGTAGTCTGCCTTTCTCGTTACTGTCATGTATACTACTCCATGCTCACCAGAGAAAGGCCACCGCCGGTTGCTCCTCCGTCCGCCGAAGTCCAATCGGACACCCCTACGTCAAAACCTGATTCATGGCACCCCAAATCCCATTGGAGCAAGCCTCCATTCCCTCACTTATAACCATCAAAGTCCTCTGGAACACCTCGTCGTTCTGGTGTCGCTCTGATTCCCACAATACACAAAAACAACTCTCCACCGATCAGTAGGTGTAGCTTGACGAGCTGATCATGGTTGGTGTAAAAAGTTTTTGGAAATAATTGATGAATTTGGAGATAAGAGAGGGAAAGGATCAAAGATTTTCTGCCGTTCGTTCCTTTCTGGAGGCGGCAGTGAAAAGTTGACCACGCACCAAAAGTTTGACCGAACAAATTAGGCTACGTTGCTTTATATAGAGAGAATAGGGTATATTTAATATTATTTTATTATACTGACTCATGCCATGAGTTTTTGCCAAAATATCATCTTATACGACCTCATTTTTGACAAAATAAGCAAATCCTAGCAAAAAAAATATTCCGAACCCAATGGGACAGGTTTCATCGAATTCCGAGGTCGTTAGTGAAAAGACCTTTATAAATATCGATGAAAAATCAAGCGTTTAAAGTTCCTATAATTACAGAAAAATAAAAAAATATGTGACCTTGACATTTTACTAGACCTCTTCCTAATGGATCCAATGAATCTTGTTTCATTAAATTTGGAGTTTGTTTGGCCAGTCGATTATTCATTTAAAGTCACCCCTGTCAAATAATATAACAGGTTAAATAAAACAGATGCATTTATCGTTGCCACGATCAATCGGTAAGTCCAATTGACACAAAAATCGAATCCGTACAATAATTAACTGATACAATTCCAACGGCACACAGTTCGTCGCATTCCGAGACTGTTTCCCGGTATGTTATTGTTGTACGGTCACCACAATGCTATTTTGAACACCAAACTAACCGGTCTCCAAAAATAACAAACTATATACCTATTCTGGCTCGAAACGTCGATACGAACTCAACGGAACTGGTTTCGTAGCTTAATTCGATCGTCTGCTCAAGTTATACACAAATATCCCTTTATTAAATTAAATTAAATTAATTTAATTATGCGCTATAGAAAATAATTGGGCGCTTATTGCTACCGTTGTCACATACGACTTCGGTTTCCCGAGAAATTTGATTTTATAGTAATTTAACGATACGGTTCCAATGAAACTAATTTCGTCGAAAACTGAGCTCGTTTGCAAAATTGCTATTTTAAAGGCCTATAATAATATTAATAAAATATTATTAAATTCCAGAATAATCAAATAAAATAATAATAAATTATTATTATCATAAATACCCAACTGGAAATATCATATAGCTTCAAATATAAATTATACAACTCAATATCAACATTCTAAGTTAAAACGGTATCCAAATTATATTAAAACCCAATTATATTAATTAATAAACGTTATATTTTAATAACGATTTTCCATAGCGACTATTTTGAAATTTGATTTGGACATAACTGACAATCTATAACATGAAATCTGGATTTTTCTCTTCCATTAGAAAATTATAATCAACAAGAATCTAACGTTTCTTGTTTCACAGAAATCCGACTTATATCGGATCCTGTATATTCAATTGAAGTTCAAAACTCAATATTACGAACTACCGCGTCATTTGGAGCTCGTTTTATATTAAATATAAATTAACGTTAAAACTTCAATTCAATAACAAATTCAATATTAAAATCCATTAATATTCCAAATATATTATTTAAAACAATGAATTAAATTAAATATTTGACTGCCAAAAATACGGGACATTAAATTCTTCCCTCCTTAGAAGAATTTCATTCCCGAAATTACTAAGGTAAGAAGAATATTACGAACCCATTTACTGTTCTAAATTCCAATTTATTTTAAATCGAAAACCAATCCATTATGGTAAAATAAAAATTTCAGAAATATAGAAAATTTTCTAACACTTTAAATTCCCGAAAAAATTCAGCAGAGTCTCCCCTGTACGGAGTGACTTCTGCGATATCGCAGGAACAAATAATATATATATACATCGACTCACATGGTCGAAAAACAAAATTCAAAACCCACAATTTTTATTTTCGCGTAGGTGTACCTTTTATGAGTGCTATTGAGCATACTTGCTCAATTTATCATGATCTACGCAATCAAAATCAATCTTCTAGACTTTTGGTACCTGTACTTAACTCAGTTTACCATATAAGTAACATATATGTGAAATTCCAATAATACTTCCTTAATTCACATTCAAACTAAACCAATTTTCCAAAATCAACTATATAACATCCTTCATATGCAAATACAGGGTTAACACGTTCAGTTTTAATTCATATGCGGTTTCATTCCAGTTTATTACACTGGAATTTATTTTATTAAACTCCATTTAAAATCGTTGATGAATTATCTCCAACTTATCAAATAATCAATAATCAATCAACGATTAGTGCACAATCAACTTAATCCAATCAATTGAATTTTACATACAATTTAATTTTTTCTTTGTTTTAACATATTTTAACATCAATCGATTAATATTCTATTGATTTCCATTTAATTTCCAAATTCAAATTCTATTTTAATTTAATTCCAATATATAATTTCACTTAAGCAGGTTAAGTTCCAATTCAAATTTTTAATCTAATTTGAATTCATTCAAATCAACCTAACAAACAAATTAATATCTCAATAATTTAATAAGATTATTTCCTTTCTATACAAATATAATTTTGAGTAAAATTATTTCATTTACTCTCTTTAAAAAACAATATTGTATCCATTGCCAGTTCAATGCCTTTCAACACTTGAACCGATCAAACAACACAATATAAAACATTTATACATAAAATTTACAAATACGCTCTCTCATTATAAACTCAACTCAATCTAGGGTATTACTAACCCAATCTCTATCGAGCTACGCCACAGAGCCAAGGTTATTTCTAAACCAATAGCTCTGATACCACTGTAATGGCCCGAGGATGTTTCCGACCTCGAAAATCGACATAAAATAACATATCGACTATTCAAGCATCAAAAATACCAGATCATTAATAGAAAGGAATTAGAGGGTGAGATAAGAAAGAAAGAAATATTAGAATAGAAGAAGAAAAAGAACTAACACAACAAAAACAGAGTCTCACATCACAGCGGAACAAAATATAATATAGAAATATATCTTTATTGAGAGCTTGGAAAATATACTTACAATTATCAAAGTACATCACACATCTGGATAGTTATAATAATTTGTCCTCATACACAATCACACAGCGGAATGTATAATATCATATGTCTGAACTCTTAAGCTCGTCTCTTCATAGCACCCAATAACCTGAACCTGTACAACCCGGTCTAACCCGAGCATTACAAACACCAGGTCAGTCTGGTGAACCAGAGTGAGGAAAACACACTAAGTTGAAAGGCACCACACAACTTGATTTTAACGTCAAAATCTTTTCGAAAGAAAAGGATAATCGTAAGACCGAATCCACACATAAATACAGACGGTTTTTACCATACGATAACCCAAAACATTTTGGAAAACAATATTATTATGATATTATGATAGTGTCTAAATACAAATAAATATCAATCTAGTGGAACGCTTGCATCTCACGCTCCACATATATAGTATACAATCAAAACCGCAAGCTCTTATTGGAGAATGGATTTCCTAGCAAGGTATGGGACCACCTTACCTCTGGAGATGAATACATTGGGGTTCAATAAGAACATCTTGCAACCCAGGCTAAACATGACCAGCCCCTCACTATATTTTGAGAGTACCGAATATATCATTATCACGGTTGGGGGCCAGCCAACCGAACCGATAGCGCACATACATATAAATAAAAAGGGACAACCGAAGGCATTTTATTTCACCAGATCAAGTAATGATATATCCTTCTGATGGGTGCGACCCACATAGCCATGTGACCTACCCGATTTTATGTCATTCCCAGTTGATGAGGCTTGATGTCATAATTTATTTATTTATTCATTTACCTTTAATATTATTTTTAGGACATCTAGCCACCATTCACTTTAAATGCCACATCGTCAGATCCACTGGATATCACTAGTTGATGTCCACAAAATACCCTAGTTGGAAGCTAACCAGCTATGACACATTTGAAGAAATCAATGTACGTGACCCGTTGAAAATACTCTGTCAGACATTCGTCCATACAAGTCATCCAGAAACAGGATGAACCGAAGGCACACTCCTACCACATCCTAGGTATCACCCTATAGATCAGTAGCGAGAAGTCCTTGCAATCTGTAGATTTCAACTACGACAGAACCACAGTTTATCTCTGGCCGCTAAACCAGAGATTATTAGTAGTTCTTCCATTTACGAAGATATATGGTCTTCAACGCTCCATCTCGATTATCTTCTGATATCTTCATGTATTTGTTGGTCGGAATGGTTTTTTGAATATAAATTCGATCCCGGTCTTTCCGCCAACAAGCATATAGATCAGATTTGATAGTCGGTTATTTAACTTTCAAATAAATTTAAATGAACAATAATTCATCCATAACATAAAAATGAATTCACTGATTCGGTACCCAGCATCATTTAGCCTCTTTAATTGGGCGTTTGTTAATTAAACTCTTAATATCTTACAATATTTAAATCATAGTTTTTTATTTCTTATTATCGAATAAGAATATCCTTAAAAGCATTCATTTAATTTATAAACTTTTTAATACAGTTTACAAAGTTATTCACGGAAATAATAACTTATATTTCCCTCAGCTCCTCTCGTTCATAAACTAATACCATCCTTGGATAATCATGAAGTCACTCAAGTTGGGGTATTTTATTTACCTCTCAGACCTTGACCAACAACATTCGTATCTTCAGAATAGATATAGGTTTATTAACACTTCTGTTTCCTTTTTAAAAACTCTATTTAAAATCTCAAACACGTTTGCTTAATTTATTAAGTAATCTCTTATTTATAACTCTATTTAATACTTTACAAATCCTTTATAATATATAATACACGAGTCTCGATTCAATTATAATTCGAATTCTTTTATGAACTTCTTCAATATCTCTTTATACATATTTTTCCAACATTTGCAATAATCGCCATTTATTGATTTAAAATCGTATATAAATATTCTTTACAAATCTTATATAAATATCTTTTCAAAACTTAATTTGATATCTTTTACAGAACTTGTATTTTATTAATCCAAATAATTTAATTTAACTTCTGTATCAAATGTTACAGATTATATTTCCAATCCTTTTACTTCCACTTATCAAACCCTTTTAGATCCATTACTAGCAACTTATTTGTTATCTAAAATTGTATAATGATTCTTTAAAAAGATCTTCGGTTTATTACCCAAATAGTTTAATTTATCGTTTGTAACAAATGTTACAAATTCTCTTTCCCAAACTTAAAGTTCATTTACAAATTCCATTTGCAAATTTATTAGCGACGACTTATAATTCGATTTCGTTTCTCGGCTCTCACTTCGATTTACATTTCGAACTTCGGAATATCACATTTCGATCTTCGGAATTAATATATCAACTCAATAAACATTCCCAACTTCGGAATACAACATTCCGAACCTTGGAATAAAACTTATCTTAGCCATTTCCCATCATTCCCCAACTTCTCAATTTATACTTATTCTTTCCATTACACTTGGAATTTATTTTTATCACTTTTTTACGTATAAATCAACTCGTATTCGTATATCCAGTTATACTATATCTGGAAAATCTTGATTTAATATACTATTCCAGCTGTCGAATTCAAATCCAATTGTAAATTCCTATTTGTCATTTCAACCCAAATTCTATTTATAAATCTCAATCCCATTTATAAATTAATATTCATATTTCTAAATCCGATTTCATTTGAAAACCTGAAATCTCTTTTCCAAAACAATACTCATTTCCTATTCTATTGATTCGTTAATCTTATTCACGAAATGTTATTCAATCACGTTTCGTATATTTCAAAACACTGTTTGTTTAAAACGATCATTTATTACAAAAATATCACTTGTCAATCTCTTTTATATATCCTCGTAAACCTACGATTCAATTATTCCATTTCAATATTTTGAAATCAATTTAAACTTTCTTTATGGTCGTTAAGGTCCTTACATACCATTTTACACATTTTCATAACAAATACGATAAGTTTATATCATTTAACTATTTATTTAATAACATCTTACATCTCGATTAGTTTATAAATTTGAATAATTATAAACTAGTAAATTAAACTTTAAATATATTCTTTTTAATGAAGTTTATAAAAAGAAAAATATACTGTATGCGAAGCACATGCATATATTGATTGTTTTAACCATAAATACCATTTTCATATCAAAAATATACCGTGTGCGAAGCACACACATATATTGATTGTTTTAACCACAAATACCATTTTCGTATCAAAAATATACCGTGTGCGAAGCACACGCATATATTGATTGTTTTAACCACAAATACCTAAGAGGTAAATGTTTACTATGGTACCAAACTCGTGAAATATAAATCAATTTCACATCCAAATGTACACAACAAATCTACTGATAAATATTATCAATATTAGTGAGGGATTTTGTTGAATTCCCCCAACCTGTCAATCCCTGCAAAATAATGAGTTACCTCAATTCGAATAATTCTGTTAAATGTGGCTAATTAATATTCATTTTCCATCTAAACAGATGAAATAAACAGAATAATAATAAAGTCAATAATGGACGGTAACAGTCAATAATCAGCAAATAACAACGATTCAAACATCCAATTATTTATTTATAACGTTTATATTATTATAAACGTAACTACTGAGGTAAGTTACCTCAATTGGATTCAATCGTTAGAAATAATGATTTTATTTTAATTAAGTTAAACGAACGTTTAACTTAAGCGTTCAGTCAATATATGAATAAATCAATCAATAATCATTCAATAAAAATCATCCATAACACACAAACAAATAAACCCAACTTATATAAAATATAAGTGGGGAGAATTGAGTGAGTTTAACTCACCTTGATTTGATTCCGTTGTCAACGACTCATTTTAATTAAATAAAACGGTGGTTTAATTTAATTAAAAATCCTGTTTGATTCCAGTTCTGTCCATTTATGTCCCATCATGTAGTGCTCGTCAAGACGAGTCCAATGCCTCTTGAATTGTCCAATTCGGATCATATACGGGTAAGTTATTAACATTTAAAGGTTAACATAATTTAATTATACAATTAACTCTAGTTCAATCTATTAAATAATTCTAAATGATTAGTTAATTAAACTAATTACTTTTTAATTATATATGCATCTTTCTCTGCAAACCGGATCCTTCTTTTGTGCCCTTCTCGTCTATCCTGTAACGGATTCATATTTTAGAATAATAAAATTTAGCTTAGGCTAATTAATCTCTTAATTAAATTAATATTAATCCCAATAATTAAGCTATAATAACTAATTATATATATAATATTTACATTGTTAAATAGATTAGCCAGGCCGACAGTTTTCTGCACCGTCCCATTATGGTGCTTCCTATGCCTGATCGCAGCTTTATGCTGCTCCTATCCTGCATAATTTAACACTATTTTAATGTATATATTAATTAATTAAAACCAATCCTCTAATTCAAATTATTAAACTTAATTAAGATTAATTACACTATTAACCAACGTATTATACAGGCCGACAGCTTCTCATATACTCCTGCTCCTTCCCTTTGTATCGCGTGGCTTCCTAGGTCTCACCAAAATAATATTAACACATGTTATTAATATTATGTAAGTATACACAAGTTAATTAACTAATTAAAAATTTAATTAGACTCATTACGGTTTGTAAATAGGAGCCGACAGTTTTTGTGACTTCTTTACGTGAAAAAAAACCCAGTGATCATTCTCTTCTTAACCCTTTGATTCATTCGTTCCATGTATAAACATATACAGAAAATAAAAATTGTCTTCGTTAATTAATTAATAAATAAGGTTAATTATGTTGGATTAAACCATAATTAGGTTGTATGTTAATTACGTAAGTAGTCCCGCTTTCTCGTTACTGTCATGTATACTGCTCCATGCTCACCAGAGAAAGGCCACCGCCGGTTGCTCCTCCGTCCGCCGAAGTCCAATCGGACACCCCCTCGCCGAAACCCGATTCACGGCGCCCCAAATCCCCCTGGAGCGAGCCTCTATTCCCTCACTTATGACCACCGAAGTCCTCTCGAACACCTCGTCGTTCTGGTGCTGCTCTGATCCCCACAATACACAAAAACGGATCTCCGCCGATTAGTAGGAGCAGCTCGACGAGCGGATCATGGTTGGTGTAAAAAGTTTCTGGAAATAATTGATGAATTTGGAGATACGAGAGGGAAAGGATCAAAGATTTTCTGCCATTTATTCCTTACTTGAGGCGGCTCTGAAAAGTTGACCACGCACCAAAAGTTTGACCGAACAAATTAGGTTACGTTGCTTTATATAGAGAGGATGGGGTATATTTAATATTATTTTATTATACTAACTCATGCCGCGAGTTTTTCACCCAAAAATCCTCTTGTACGACCTCCGTTTTTGACAAAATAAGCCAATCCTAGCATAAAAAAAATATTTCGAACCCAATGGGACAGGTTTCGTCGAATTCCGAGGTCATTTGTGAAAATCCCTTTATAAATATCGATGAAAAATCAAGCATTTAAAATTACTATAATTACAAAAAAAATGAGACCTTGACATTTTACCAGACCTCTTCATAACGGATCCAATGAATCTTGTTTCGTTAAATTTGGAGTTTGTTTGGCCAGTCGTTTATTCATTTAAAATTACCCCTGTCAAATAATATAATCGGTTAAATAAAACAGATGCATTTATCGTTGCCACAATCAACTGGTAAGTCCAATTGACACAAAAATTGAATCCGTACAATAATTAACTGATACAATTCCAACGACACACAGTTCATCGCATTACGAGGTTGTTTCCCGGTACGCTATTTTTTTACGCACCACAATGCTATTTTGGACACCAAACTAATCGGTCTCCAAAAATAACAAACTATATACCTATTCTGGCTCTAAACGTCGACACAAACTCAACGGAACTGGTTTCGTGGCTTAATTCGATCATCTGCTTAAGTTATGCACAAATGTCCCTTTACTAAATTAATTTAACTTAATTATGCGCTATAGAAAATGATTGGGCGTTTATGGCTACCGTTGTCAAATACGACATCGGTTTTCCACGAAATTTGATTTTCTTACAATAATTTAATGATACGGTTCCAATGAAACTAGTTTCATCGAAAATTGAGCCTGTTTGCAAAATCGCTATTTTAAAGGCCTATAATAATATTAATAAAATATTATTAAATTCCAGAATAATCAAATAAAATAACAATAAATTATTATTATCATAAATACCCAACTGGAAATATCATATATGTAACGACCCGCATTCTACGCATCGAAGGATCATAGAATATTTATTTCTTTCACATGCGAAGTCGTATCATCATGTAACTTTGGGAGACGACTATTGGGGTCATTTCCCATATTCATGATTTTTGCCAATTTTTAAATGACCATTTTATCCCTAGCTAATCTTGTTTTGGTCATAACTTTTGATTGGAAAGGAGTTTTGACCTGAAATCACTTCCATCAGATTCGGATGATGGTTTACCTTTCCGTAGAGTGGTCACATTAGCCAAACGGACTCACCGTTTGGGAGATATGGCTAAAACAAGTTTCAGATGGTGAAAAACAGCTTAATTGAGCTTAACCGGGTGATTAACAACTAGGCCCAAAGGGGAATTTCGGGATTTGGAGTAATTAAGGGCTGTTAGGGTTTAGAGAACACCCTTTTTCTCACTTTCACAGCCGCCACTTTCATTCTTGGAACCCTAGTAATGGCCTCCAACATCTAAAACACCCCAAATCACCTCCTAATCGCCAATTAAGCCAAATCTACATCAAATCAAAGAGGATTAGCACAAGAATCGAGGTAGAGCTGCTGTGTTGCATTCGTATTCGCACCCAAATAGAGAATCATTTCAGATCTAAGGTTTATTTGTGGCAAAAGTGAGTGATTTGCATAGTTCCTCACTAATTATGGTTAATTAAGGGTAATTAATGATAATTAGTGAAATTATACATGTTAAAAATCTGGAAAAATATTGATAAATTTCGGAATAATGTTTTAGACTTCTGTTAGAAATTTGGTTTGATTTGGTTAAGTTTTACTAATCATGTCATTAGTTTTGCTTAAACATGCATAAGGGAAAATATGGGGTTTTGGCTATGTTTGATCCGTTTTAACTTATCAAATTGATGTTTTGGTGTTTATGGTCGTTTCTACATGTTGCTATGATTGTATGGTATGCTTTGTGATTGATTAGAATAGATAGATTGGTCGAAAACGCCATCGTATGGCGTAAAACAGTCGCTGGAAAGAAGTGCAGGAAATTGCCCGAACCGGATCAGATCGGAAGAGGAAAGCATGATCTGACCCGCTCACCTAGAAGTTCCACGATCCGACCCGCTTATGAGAAGGAGCTCTGATCCGAACTGATTCCACTCAAGAGCTGCTCCACCCTTCCACGAACCGCCTGGGAAAGCACGCCACGAGTGAAGGAGCCACGAACATGTGCAATGATCCAACTCGACCCGTATAGTCACCTCCGAACCGAACCAGTGGGGGAGGCTGTTGATGACCATGGCCGATCCGAACTATGATACCCGACCCGAACCGATGCACTATGGAGGAGCTTGAGGAACTCGACCTGATCCGAGGTGATGAAGGCCACGAGCCGAACCCAAGAGCTTGGACTTGAGGTGTGGACCATAAACCGAACCAGGAGCACGATCTGAGGCAAGGTAAAGTGAAGAACCGAACCGATCCGGAGATAAAGACCAAAACCCGAGATGAAAAGGTAGTCCAAGTGGGAAGTTTGTACTCAGGATCCAGTTGGGAACCAATGAGTTAACTTCATGAGTTGGGCTTTGTTGTGGGACGTGTGATAAGGGGTTGTCGATGTCTATGACTTTGAATCACTATGTATGGGAGGTACGTGGACGGATTCAGGGCCACAGTGGCCTTGGTACGATTAGTGGGCTATAGACCAATGAAGTGGGGTCATTTGAAAAGGTTTGGTCATGATCCCATGGGATAAGCTTGGTGGTAGCAGTAGTTGTACATGTCGAACTCCGTCATTACCTCGATGGATCTATGATCAAAGTGGTGGATATCGTATGCTTTACGCACTGAGTGAGAGATGTGAGGATGGTTGCTATGCTTGATTTGTTGCCATCACTATGACATGCACACCCCCACCCCGTATTCTTTACACCATATGTTAGTGGCACCTTAAAGTATTGTACAGTATGTAGTGCTAACTCTTTGGTTGCAGGTCCAGGTTCAGGTATGGTTTAGTATACCTGTTATTGTTCTGTTTTGCTGCTTATCACTCATACCAGACTTTTGTCTGACCTAGAGTTTTATGTCTCTTCTTATTACTCTGGGTGCTCTCACGAGCAGACTAGAGACATGTTAGCTGGTGAAGCACGAGTAACTGTACTGGAGAGGAGCAGGAGGCTTCCACGTATGATATATATATATATATATATATATATATATATATATATATATATATTCTCCCTGTGTCGCTGCTGGTCACTACTTTGGGCATTAGTAGTGTACCTTTCCTTTCTTTGCTTTAGAGACAGTTTTAAAGTTGTAATAATGATGATGTGGAACATAAGCTGTATTTGGATTTTCCGCTGCTATGATGTTTAGTTTCAGCTTATGCACTATCTCACTTGTTTTTTGTCAAGTATGTTGTTATTATATTTTATTCCTTGCGCTGTGAGACATTCTACAGGTTCTTGATCATTTCATTCTCTTCTTTCCTTTCTTTGGCGACCGTTCCGCACTAGTCGGACATGTGTACAACGCACTTTCGAAGGAAATGTCGGCTGGTGCGGGGCGGGCCGTCACACTTGGTATCAGAGCTCCAGGTTGCGTAGTTAACCTAGGGAAAGACACCAGGGAGAGATAATACGTATATGAGGGCGCGTATTTGTGATTATTTTGGTTTTCAAAAGTTATATATATATATATACTATTAGTATATCTAAGGATGAAGTCGCACTACACTGGCACCACTATGGAGATGGTTAATCGTTTTCTCTTTACAGATTGAACGATGAGTCGATATGCAAGAGGTGCCGGTAGAGGAGCTAATAATGGGAATGTTGCTGACATGAGGACGATGTTTACTGACCTCATAAGGGAGATGCTTAGAGATGTTCAGGGGCAGCTCCTAATGTTGGTAATGGTGGTGGTCTAGCGGTGCGGGCGCCTAAGGCCGATTTCGCCAAGCTGAACAAGGATTACACTAGTCTTGGTGGAAAGCCGTTCCAAGGAACGGAATCGGCCACGGATGTTCAAGATTGGTTAGATAGCTGTGAGCGTATCTTCGAAGACTTGGGTATCGAGGATGCGATGAAAAGAAAGCTAGCGTCCCGTCAGTTGCAAGGACAGACAATGAATTGGTGGAATGCTATAAAGGCAGCTACTTCCGAGGATCAGATTACTTGGGATCAGTTTAAGGCCCGATTCGGTGAGAAATTTATCCCAGTTGCCCAGCAGTCAGAGTTGTTTAGGAAATTCCTGGAGCTCAAGCAGAATGGTAGGGCAGTCTCGGAGTACATTGCAGAATTCGACACTTTTTCGAAATATGGGTTATCCCTAATAGATACTGCCAAGAAGAAGAATGAGAAGTTCATAATTGGCTTGGATGGATACTTGGGGGAAAGGCTTATTAACCACATCGATGAGACATTTGAATTGATTGTGGGAAAAGCTTTAAGATCGGAAAGTCTTTACCCTAAGTCGAAGACTGAGGTCGCACCTGCAGAGGAGCCAAAATTGTAAGCAAGCGGTGGAGGCAAGAATGGTTCTCAGAATAAGAGGAACCAGAATAAGGATGGCCAGAAGAAGAAGAAAGATGTGGAGTGCTTTAGTTGTGGCAAGAAGGACCACTATGCTAGTAATTGTCGAGCAAAGCCGGCAGACAGGAAGTGCTTCAACTTTGGCCAAGTGGGACATCACAAGGACAAGTGTCCACATCCCTCTAAAGAAAAGCAGATGGTGAAAGCATATGCCCTTAATGCTGTTCCTTCTTCGTCGAATGCCCCAACTGCGTCGGAGAAGGGAAAGAATGTCGTTATTCAAGGTATGCTTTCTGTTTATGATGTTCCTGATAGAGTTTTGTTTGATACCGGGGCTTCCGGTTCCTTCATATCTAGTGACCTGGTAGATAAGTTGGGATTGGAGCCCGAGATTGTCGATAGACCTTTTGTAGTGACGAACCCGATTGGTGGTTCGACTAGCCTTAGCATGATTTGTCGTAATGTGGTCTTATCGAGTCATGGATGCATGTTTGTTTGTGATTGCTTTGTTTTAGGCTTTACTGGGTTTGGCATTATTTTGGGAGTCGATTGGCTCCAAAGACACGGGGTGGTGGAAGACTGTGAGGGCTTTTTGGTGACAGCTAGAGCGGATGAGGGGAGGAGGGTAGTGTTTGGTGGTCTACCCAGTGATGGGGCAATGGCTAGTTTTCTAAATTCCCTCGACATCCCGCATGATGAGTTGTCAGGTTTGCCCGTGGTTGGCCAATATCCGGATGTCTTCGAGGAAGTGACCGGGCTTCCACCACACCGAGAGATTGAGTTCCGTATTGATTTAGTGAAAGATGCCAGACCTATAGTGATGCCACTTCGTCGTATGGCGCCAAGGGATCAGCGAGAGCTCGGGGTGCAAGTAAGCGATCTTTTGAAGAAGGGATTTATCAGAAAAAGTGATTCTGAGTGGGGAGCACCAGTTGTGTTTGCTACCAAGGCAGATGGTTCCCTTCGATTGTGTGTGGACTACCGCGAATTGAATAAGGTGACGAGGAAGAATAAGTATCCTCTACCATGGATAGATGATTTGTTTGATCAGTTAAGTAGCGCGAGAGTATTCTCCCAGTTGGATCTCGCGACAGGTTTTCATCTGCTTAGAGTGGAAGCTGAGAGTATAGCTAAAGCGACATTTCGGACGCCGTCTGGATTTTATGAGTGGTTGGTCATGCCATTCGGGTTGACCAATGCACTAGCATGTTTTGTGGATCTTATGTATAGAGTATTCAGAGATCAGTTGAATTAGTTTGTTCTTGTGTTCGTGGACGATATATTTGTTTACTCGAGGGCAGAGGAAGAGCACAAGGAGCACTTGAGGATAATGATGGAGGTGTTGAGAAAACACCAATTGAAAGCAAAGTTTTCTAAGTGTCACTTCTGGAGGAGGGAAGTGAGATTCTTGGGCCATGTTGTCTCAGAGAATGGTATTGTCGTGGATCCTGCGAAGGTGGCTACGATACAAGATTGGTCTACGCCCAAAAATGCAACAGACATAAGAAGTTTCTTGGGGTTAGCTGTATATTATCGTAAGTTTATCCAAGACTTCTCCAAGATAGCAGCACCGTTGACTCAGTTGACTAAGAAGAATCAAGCTTTCGTCTGGGACGAAAAGTGTGAGAATGCATTCAAGAGTCTAAAGGACAAGTTAACATGTGCACCAGTGTTAGTCATTCCTAAGGGGAATGAAGAGATGACGGTATACACAGATGCATGTGGTACCGGACAAGGTGTTGTACTGATGCAAGGAGGTAGGGTTGTAGCTTATGCAAGTCGGTAATTGAAACCGCACGAGAGAAGACACCCTACCCATGATTTGGAATTAGCAGCGATCGTATTCGCATTGAAGATGTGGAGACATTATCTCTTGGGAGAAAGATTCGAGTTGTTTACCGATCATAAATCATTAAAGTATCTCTTCTCTCAGAAGGATCTAAATCTTCGACAGCAAAGGTGGTTAGAATTCTTAGCTTCCTATGATTTCGACATCGCATATACACCCGGAAAGGGAAATGCGGTGGCTGATGCATTGAGTAGAAGACATGCCAGTCTAGGGGCTATGTTTATAGAATGGAAGCAACTAGAGTATATCGCGGGGTATGATTTCAGACCAAAGTGCGAATTGGATCCAGAAATGTTAGCAAGTTTGACGATCAGACCCACTTTGATGGAGCGGATTGGTTCCAGTCAGAAGGATGATCCTAACCTATTGGAAATCATCTCAAAGTTAGAGATGGGGGTCGACGAAGAGATGAACATGTATGGGCTTGATCGAGATGGATGGCTTAGGAAGAATGGAAGACTAGTTGTACCCAATGTCAATGGATTGAAAGATGAAGTGCTTAGAGAATGTCATCACTCAAAACTGACTATACACCCCGGTGGTAACAAGATGTATCGAGATATGAATCAGACCTACTACTGGGAAGGGATGAAAAGAGACATTGGGAAGTTTATATCCAAATGCATGAATTGCCAGCTAGTTAAAGCTGAGCAAAATAAGCCTAGTGGTTTGTTGCAACCATTAGAGATTCCAGAATGGAAATGGGAACAAGTCTCGATGGATTTCATTGATGGGTTACTAAGGACAAGATCGGGCCATGATAGCATTTGGGTGATTGTGGACCGATTGACTAAGAGTGCAAGATTTATACCCGTCAAGTCGAATAGAACGGCAGCTAAGTTAGCTAAACTATATGTAAAGTGGGTAGTGAGATTTCATGGAATACCCAAAGGCATTGCGTGTGACCGAGATCCATTGTTCACTAGTGGATTTTGGAAGAGCTTACAAGAGGCGTTAGGAACAGAATTACATCTCAGTACCGCATATCATCCTCAAACCGACGGTCAAACAGAGAGGGTGAATTGTATATTAGAAGACCTCTTGAGAGCCTGTGTATTGGATTTTGGTGGATCATGGGATGACCATTTGCATCTAGTAGAGTTTGCATATAACAATAGTTATCAATCCAGTATTGGTATGACTCCATTTGAAGCTTTGTACGGAAGATCGTGCAGCTCACCGTCATGTTGGTTAGAAACTGGTGAGAAGTTTGTGCTTAGACCAGATGTGATAAGAGAAACTTCAGCTAAGATTAAAGTTGTCCAACAACGAATGAAGGCTGCCCAAGATAGGCAGAAAAGTTATGCTGATAAGAGGAGAAGAGAATTAAAGTAATCCATTGGCGACTTGGTGTTTGTCAAGATTTCTCCGTTGAAAAGCGTGATACGATTTGGCAGGAGAGGCAAGTTAGCACCAAGATTTATTGGACCATTCCCAGTTCTCGAACAAATTGGAAATTTGGCATATAAAGTTGAATTACCAGAGAAGATGGCAGGAGTTCACAATGTATTTCATGTTTCCCAGTTAAGGAAGTTCATACACGACCCAGATGTGACTATTTCACCTGATCAGTTGGATGATATCGAAGTTGAACCCGAGGCGGTTGGGAACCGCAAGCCTATGCGTATTGTTGGGAACGATACGAAGCAACTTCGAAGGAAAGCGGTGAATCTAGTCAAAGTTCAGTGGGGCGAGAATGAGAATGACTGTACTTGGGAGATAGATGAGAGCATTAGGAAGATGTATCCGGAACTCTTCGCTTGGTAAGATTTCAGTTTCGATTTAGTCTTTCCGCATGCTAGGATAGGTTTGTTTTATTTGTTTTGCATGATTGATTGTTGTATATGATTGGTAGGCATGCGGGATCCTTTGTATGTTTTGGGTTAAGGAATTTCGGGGACGAAATTTCTTAAGGGGGGGAAAGTGTAACGACCCGCATTATACGCATCAAAGGATCGTAGAATATTTATTTCTTTCACATACGAAGTCGTATGGTCATGTAATTTTGGGAGACGACTATTGGGGTCATTTCCCATATTCATGATTTTTTCCAATTTTTAAATGACCATTTGTCCCTAGCTAATCTTGTTTCGTCCATAACTTTTGATTGGAAAGGAGTTTTGACCTGAAACCACTTCCATTAGATTCGGATGATGGTTTACCTTTCCGTAGAGTGGTCACATTAGCCAAACGGACTAATCGTTTGGGAGATATGGCTGAAACAAGTTACAAGTGGTGAAAAACAGCTTAATTGAGCTTAACCGGGTGATTAACAGCTAGGCCCAAAGGGGAATTTCGGGATTTGGAGTATTTAAGGGCTGTTAGGGTTTAGAGAACACCCTTTTTCTCACTTTCACAACCGCCACTTTCATTCTTGGAACCCTAGTAATGGCCTCCAACATCTAAAACACCCCAAATCACCTCCTAATCGCCAATTAAGCCAAATCTACATCAAATCAAAGAGGATTAGCACAAGAATCGAGGTAGAGCTGTTGTGTTGCATTGGTATTCGCGCCCAAACAGAGAATCATTTCAGATCTAAGGTTTATTTGTGGCAAAAGTGAGTGATTTGCATAGTTCCTCACTAAATATGGTTAATTAAGGGTAATTAGTGATAATTAGTGAAATTATACATGTTAAAAATCTGGAAAAATATTGATAAATTTCGGAATAATGTTTTAGACCTCTGTTAGGTTTGATTTGGTTAAGTTTTACTAATCATGTCATTAATTTTGCTTAAACATGCTTAAGGGAAAATATGGGGTTTTGGCTATGTTTGATCCGTTTTAACTTATCAAATTGATGTTTTGGTGTTAATGATCATTTCTACATGTTGATATGACTGTATGGTATGCTTTGTGATTGATTAAAATAGTTAGATTGGTCGAAAACGCCGTCGTATGGCGTAAAACAGTCGCTGGAAAGAACTGCAGGAAATTGCTCGAACTGTATCGGATCGGAGGAGGAAAGCATGATCCGACCTGCTCGCCTGGAAGTTCCACGATCCGATCCGCTTGTGAGAAGGAGCTCCAATCTGATTCCACTCAAGAGCTGCTCCACCCTTCCACGAACCGCCTGGGAAAGCACGCCACGAGCGAAGGAGCCACGAACAGGTGCAGTGATCCGACCCGACCCGTATAGTCACCTCCGAACCGAACCAGTGGGGGAGGTTGTTGATGACCATGGCCGATCCGAACTATGATACCCGACCCGAACCGATGCACTATGGAGGAGCTGGAGGAACTCGACCCGATCCGAGGTGATGAAGGCCACGAGCCGAACCGAAGAGCTTGGACTTGAGGTGTGGACCACAAACCGAATCAGGTGCATGATCTGAGGCAAGGTAAAGTGAAGAACCGAACCGATCCAGAGATGAAGACCTAAACCCGAGATGGAAAGATTGTCCAAGTGGGAAGTTTGTACTCAGGGTCCAGTTGGGAACCAACGAGTTAACTTCATGAGTTAGGCTTTGCTGCGGGACGTGTGCTAAGGGGTTGTCAATGTCTATGACTTTGGATCACTTTGTATGGGAGGTACGTGGACGGATTCAGGGCCATAGTGGCCTAGGTACGACTAGTGGGCTATAGACCAATGAAGTGGGGTCATTTGAAAAGGTTTAGTCATGATCCCATGGGATAAGCTTGGTGGTAGCAGTAGTTGTACAAGTCGAACTCCGTCATTACCTCGATGGGTCTAGTGATCAAAGTGGTGGATATCGTATGCTTTACGCACTGAGTGAGAGATGTGAGGATGGTTGATATGCTTGATTTGTTGCCATCACCATGACATGCACACCCCCACCCCGTATTATTTACACCATATGTTAGTGGCACCTTAGAGTATTGTATAGTATGTAGTGCTAACTCTTTGGTTGCAGGTCCAGGTTCAGGTATGGTTTAGTATACCTGTTATTGTTCTGTTTTGCTGCTAATTGCTTATGCCAGACTTTTGTCTGACCCAGAGTTTTATGTCTCTTCTTATTACACTGGGTGCTCTCACGAGCAGACTAGAGACAAGTTAGCTGGTGAAGCACGAGTAGTTGTACCGGAGACGAGCAGGAGGCTTCCACGTATGATATATATACAGATATTCTCCCTATGTCGCTGCTGGTCACTACTTTGGGCATTAGTAGTGTACCTTTCCTTTCTTTGCTTTAGAGACAGTTTTAAAGTTGTAATAATGATGATGTGGAACATAAGCTGTATTTGGATTTTCCGCTGCTATGATGTTTAGTTTCAGCTTATGCACTGTCTCACCTGTTTTTTGTCAAGTATGTTGTTATTATATTTCATTCCTTGCACTGTGAGACATTCTATAGGTTCTTGATTTGTTCATTCTCTTCTTTCCTTTCTTTGGCGACCGTTCCACGCTAGTCGGGCATGTGTACAGCGCACTTTCGGAGGAAATGCCGGCTGGTGCGGGGCGGGCCATCACAATATAGCTTCAAATATAAATTATACAACTCAATACCAACATTCTGAGTTAAAAAATATATCCAAATTGTATTAAAACCCAATTATATTAATTAATAAACGTTATATTTTAATAACGATTTTCCATAGCGACTATTTTAAAATTTGATTTGGACATAACTGACAATCTACAACATGGAATCTGGATTTTTCTCTTCCAATAGAAAATAATAATCAACAAGAATCTAACATTTCTTGTTTCACAGAAATTCTACTTATATCGGATCATGTATATTCAATTGAAGTTCAAAACTCAATATTACGAACTGCCGCGTCATTCGGAGCTCGTTTTATATTAAATATAAATTAATGTTAAAACTTCATTTTAATAACGAATTCAATATTAAAATCCATTAATATTCCAAATATATTATTTGAAATAATGAATTAAATTAAATATTTGACTGCCAAAAATACGAGACATTACAGTAATGAGTAGAGAGTGAGAAGAGAAGAAGTTTTATGTATTTAGAAGAGAAATCGGCAGTGTAGAAGTGTAGAAATCATAAAAATATGAAATAATAATGGAGGGATGAAAAGGGATGAAGATGAAGAAGAAGAATTGTTAAAAAAATCGAAATCAACCCCTATTTATAAGATTTGAAAGGTTGCAACGCTTTTGGAACGTTACAAATGGTGAAAAGACACTTCCTTTCAAAACTGAAAGTATGACAGTTGTATGTCGACGTCCCCACATATGCACGTCAACATATATGTTTGAAAATTTGAATATTTTTCAAATGTTTATATATATATATATATATTTCTGGAAATTCTTGGATTAAAACATAGTGATATAAATAGGAATTATAAAGTAGAAAATTATATGAAATCATAAATATAAATTATGTAAACATATTTATAAAATTATAAAGATAATTATATAAATATGAAAGTATATAACTATATAAATAGATATAAACTTACAAACTTTAAAACTCAAGTTTAAAATCAAACGTAAGATAGAAAAGCTTAATTAAAATTAGAATTCGAATTTTGAAAATAGAATTTGAAATTTGAAAATTAAAATTTGAAAAACAGAATTTGAATTTGAACCTGGAGTGTTATTCTGAGTATTACATACAAACTAGACTCTATAACTATATTTATCTTGAACTCTTGATTTCTTGATTACTCATGAGTCTTGAATCTTCTCTAAATTCTGAATCTCTAAGATTGTACAGTCTTCAGTATTAATTCCTGTATACAACTCTTGCATATATATATATATATATATTCTAGATAGAGATGTTAGTATATATTTTATAATTAATTAATATTGAAATAAGGTTGTTGTCATCAAAACTCCATTCTCCAACTGTGAATACCGATCCCAGGATACTTACCCAATTTTCTAAGTTTTTCCTGAACATCGCGATCCTGTCCAAATCACTCCAAAATTTCCTAAGTTCATACTCAAGTTCTGAGTGCTCCGATAGCCAGAAATTTGACGTGTGACTGCCTTGTAAAAAGGTGGGTCAACAACGATTTGGAAATTAAGCTTTATACCCAAAGCTTTTTGGAGATTCCATCAGCATATATGGGTAACTAGTGTATCTCAATCGCAAGTAATACAAGAGACAATACACGGAAACCTCACGACTTATACAATGTAGAAATGGAAAGCAGAGGCGTAATTTGCTTGGATTTGATTAGTAAGGATGACCGATTTCAAAGGATAGTCAACCAATCCTTCTTGCGGGATAACAAAGAGTATTGATGCGAAAATCTCTCAACATAATGTTATGGGCTTCAGGCTTACTCAGTTGGATAAGATACACGGGTTCTGGACCTTGGCTCTAAGTATCAGCATTATGATCCAATAGACTACACGAAGCTTCAAATGTTATTATTCTTTTAGATAAAAATTCTTAATTTATTCCCCAAAAATTTACTTGATTAAATTCACAACTACCCAATGATTTTTCTTCCAGCTCTCAAATTACTAAAAATATCAAAACTATTTCAAGTACTTAATAACCATTAACTTCATATTTATAAAAGGTTATGAGGTTACTAAACTTTCGTTAACTCAAAAGTTTACTCTTCACTATTGTTGGACTTTAATCTCACTAAGTCTCTTATAAAACCCCAATCACCACAAAATTACTCACTATGAGTTACTTTAAAAATATTCTATATTTTCTACACATAAAACTTTTCATACGACCATAATATGAAATCATATATTAAAAGAAAATTTTCTCAAAATTACATTATCTACTTTCTAGATTTCAAAACCCGTAAATAAATTTAAAATTTGAGAATTAAAAGTTGGCATTTAAATCCATTTTTGTTAACTTTAATTAAATTTCAAATTCCATCAAAAAATAAGCTATGAATCAAACCACTGGATGATTACAAAATCATTCCTTATTATTTATTAAATCTCAAATTACATTGAACCCTTTTTTATCAACTTAGATTCCTTTTTTTTTTTTTTTTGATGCAAACTTAGATTCCTAAATTAATCAACTAGAATAATTATGAAAATTAATTCTTTACTCTAAAATTATATATCGATTATTTCTCATGTCAACAATGCATCATTTGTCATTTTGGAACCCCTATCAACCCAATACGTCCCTTATCTCGACCAAAATTCTTAAACTACATTTAGATACATCAACACAATCGATAATCACAGTTTCCACTTTGTTTATGATTTTTATTAACAAATTGCTTAATAATTTTTATCTTCCAGTAGTCTCAATTTAAAATTTTACTTTTAGCTTTTTACTAATAATAGAAAATAGATCCTAAATTATTCTTATAGTATATTTATCAATCTCCGTGCTTAGCTGAAACAATTAACTAGTTTGCATTATGCACTCTGATAAGTTTGATCTATTTATATAAGTTGTTAACAAATCTTATACCAATTTAGCTCCAAAGAAGATAAGATCTGAACATGACAATCCAATCCCATAGAGAAAGTCGAGCATCTAAACTTCACGATAACAAGAGGATACAATGTGGGAAAGAAGTCACAAATGTCATTGCAGAATGAAACCGCAAATTCCCACATTTGCAACAAAGGTTCCATATCGCTTAAGGTCAACATCCTCTCGTAAGGACATCCAAAGAACGAGGGATAGGACTAATCCAAGATTTGATTTCCTGCTTTGGTAGCAAACTGAAAACAAACCCAAAGCTGGAGAGGATTCACACACAACAAGAGTTCGAGATACATCCAAATTATCCTGGGATTTTAAGGAAAGCAAGAAGCTCAGAAATCACTAACGACTTCTGAAAGATAGTCAATAACCAATTAATCATTAAAGGTTATTCAAGTTACAGGGTTTCCAAATCTTGGGATACGACTCCAAATCGGGTGACCCCTTCTTAAAAAATATTAATAACCCTACAAAGAAATTACATGCCAAAGGCATGCAAACACATTGAACAATTAGAAAATGAGATGTATTATCAACGTCTCGTGAACCAAGTGAAAACAAGGGTGCTCGTATACCATAATTGGCATCACACTATGCAAGCACAAGCGATGAAAATAATTGAATCATGAAATTTATTTAGCAACAAGGGATTCGGGATTCGGGATTCGAAATGATTAAACCAATCCATTCCCTTCATCTATAATAATCCTCCAGTAAGAGTTATAATTCAAAGTAGATTTCCTCAATCAATAAATCCACCCTCAGTCACTATTTTTAAACAAGTTCTTCCAATGATGAGTACAACGCATCCATATTGAAAAGAACTCAAATGAAGAATTCACAAGACACAAGAAAAAAAGGTACCTTCGAGCTATGAAGGTCTACCAGAAGTATTTCCGATGAGTTCTCCAAAATTAGATTTCTTTTGCTTTTTGGGGATGAGAAGATATTATGACCCTCTTTCTTGCAGTAGTGACACTTAAGAGGTTAGGAAAATCATGACCAAGGTGACTAACAAGGTTGTAATTACAGCATGCTCTTTGTCCACGGTATGCTATACTAGAAGGACTAGGGTCAATGCAATTTCCCTTTTTGTTAAACATGGTTGATCTGAATTCCAGGGAAAAGAGCGTTTTATTATATGAATTCTTTGAACTACCAACTTGTCAAAAGGCTCTTTCCCTTTCTCGACCGCTTCTAAATGAAGAGTAAAGTCAAATGGTTCTCTATTGGAAATTTGGAGCCAAAGACTCACATCCTCTTACGTGAAGACGATAATTGAGTAGAAGCTGGAGGTTGAATGCTACAAATCAACTCAATGAATTATTCAGTAAACATATGGACTTTGATTGGAAGTAGCTCACCAGTCTACCCATTACTGGAGTTGCCAACATTTCCTTTCTTAGCCATAAGCTAGAAAGTTAAGATTGGATTATTCACATGATGAGATATTATCAGTTTGATTCAATAGATAAGGAATACTACGGAATTGAAAATAATATTCCTAGACGTATTCCTCAAAGACACAAAGAAGGTTAAGGACTCGGTTAATGATAACTCGGGTTGGTGATGATCTATTGTTTGCATTGTACCTCAATGTCATGCATTGTGTGTACTGTTATGCATTTCATCGTGTTTTGTTCTGAACTAAGCTCTGATACCAAGCTATAACTCCCCACCTCGAGACCGACCTTAATAAAGAGCATTACCGAGTAATACTGTCTATGAGAACAGAAAATAAGGCTAGTTAGGAGCGAGCATTTCCATTGTATTAAACAAGTCTTAAGTACATTGATGGTATGCTCTTTTTTTCATTTCTTTTCATGTCATTCAACATACTTATGTAATACAATACGACGATGGCTATAGGATCAATTAGAATAAGACACATACTGCATGATATTTCATAGTTCACAAAACAGTATCACAACCACAAATACATATGTTTACATACATCAGGTATAGTAAAAAATAATATAGATAGGTACACCCCCTAAAAGAATATGTACAACAAAAAGTGCTTAGCAAGAATACAGAGTACAGTCAAAAGTCACTAAAGCAAACAAAACAAAGTAGAACATCTATAAGTAAGACTAAACTGCAAAGTGACTACATTAAGCACTACCTACAAGATAACGGTCTGACCCGAGCAATAAATACATGGGTCGGTCTAGTTGAAATATCAGAGCATAAGATAACAAAATAATAAGCTTTGCAGGTGATATTCTCTTAAAGGGGTACTACGACGTGAAATACTCCATGTTGTGAAGTTATCAAGCGACATATTTCACATGCCCTAAACCAAAGGATTAGGTACAATGTAATTCGACGAAATTTAAAGATAAACGTAATGGTATAAGTACTATATCACTACATAAAGAAAACAACTCCATCAACACCATAAAGATAACATAAACCCATTAAGAATTCTAAAAGTTGTAAATGAAATCACCTAACAATTCACCACTGATCGCCCACCAGCGAGTTATATATAATTGAAATTATATTAATTAGGTGAAAACATTCAATTCAACAAATTTCCTAGAACAACATGGAAAATCCTCGAAAGTAGTAATATTATAACCCTTGGACCTAACAGTCTAAGTCACCCACCAACGAGAAAATAGGACATCCAAGTCACCTATCAGCGATAAGATTAGGACCCAGTAGTCCCATATATATGGTCTACAGGTTCCGTCCTACCAAGTATTATACACTAGAGATCCACCAGTTTAAATTTTCCCACCGGCTATAGATTAGGACCCACCATTCCAATGTATGACCCACTAGCCTTATATATATATAAGTGTATTTATGACCCACCAACCCAAGTAATGGCAATAACACCACTGACAGAATGTATCACAGACTTCCAAATAGTAATCCAAAAAGCAAAACGGTACGTCACGTACCGCTTGTTTTCCTAATCGATTCATCATAAGATTTCCTACTCCACATTAGAGTAACTTCGCGATAATAAGTTAAGTTTAACATGATATAATAAAGCTATGTATCCCATAACATGCATTTTACTATATTGTTTAAATCTCTTTCCGGTACTCAAAAGTGTACAAAATAATGGTTTTTATATTGAAAATAATTTTAGAGAGAACGAGATAAAAATCGTTTTTATATTGAAAATTACACAGCAAAAGTTCACCCAAAATAATATTGATTTGATGCACAAGCCGTAGCTAATGTCGGCACTCCACAATGGAGTTAATTGCCATTATCTTAATACTCATCATCACCATGGGTAAAACTAATCACCAAACTTCAGAAAATTAAGTGCTGGAACTGACTTAACAAGACCTAAAACAATACTGCATTCACAAAAATAAAGCACGCCAAGCAACAACAAAGGGGACGACCCTAAGGTCGATACCCTCTTAGCAAGAGGTTGACCTTTGGGACGTCCTCACATATTCAGGGATCGACATCCCTTAGGGGAAAAGCGCAAATGAAGTACGGGATGTAATACTGAAGGTACATGCGATAAAAAGAGTTTGTATTCTATTTTTACACCATAATTCAAGCTGTAAACAACACTGGAAAGCTATGAAATTTTGCACACATAGAGACAAGTAACTGGACAACGATCCAAAATATGTTTGGCAGCATTTCGCTGTAAACTGAAAGAGATATGATTTTCCAAAATAGGCATTTTGTCAAGATAGCTCCAAGGGAAAATTTTCACATGAACTACTACGGACAGAGAACAGATTCATCTCAATTTCTCAGAAAATACGGAGAATACCACATGTAGATAATTTCAACTAGAATGAGTGAGTTACACTCACCTGGAATCTGGAATCAAGAATCTATAGTAAGAATTTTAAAGAAAAATTGGAACTTGGAGCTTCATAAAGCCTTCGCAAAGCCTATAGGAAACGTTACCAGAAACATGCAATCCCAAAGCATCAAAACATAGTAACTAGAATCTACAAAATGATTATTAATAAAGAATAATTAGTTTCTAGAGTGATTGCCTGCTGGAGACACAATTTGAAAATTGTTTTCACTAGATTATATTGTTGGAGGATTAAGATTCGGCTTGGAAGTAGAATTTTCCTTTTGATTTTTATCTGCAGGACATGAAAGAAGAAGGAATACATGGTGAGAAAAGAAGAGAATGTATTGGAGATATTTTACCAGACTTTTTCTTTCTTAATAAATAGTCGAGGGCCCAATTAGCCTAATTAGGGGTCATTAGGAGGTGATTAAGCCTTAAATAAAAGAGTGTGGCCTAATTACTTAGTTGCATTATGTTTAAAGAACTATTTCACACTAATTCTATTATTTGCTATTTCACACTAATTCCATTTCTTTTGAGAAACTCTTATAGCTCTAAGTGTGATAAAAATTATAACCACTTTATTTTGCTACCAAAAATTCTACAAACTTATAAAATTATTATTTTTAACACATGCATTTATCAAACCGACTTTGTTGTTTTTTCTTAATTCTACTGAGCCTTCGATAACTTCCGTCTGAAGCTTTTTAACAATACCCATTTTGTCCTCCTATGAATTATGCATTAATTTAATGTAGTTCTGAAGCCTTGCCTTGCCTTATTTGAGCTCCCCGATTTAATTTTTAATGTAGTCTATTTAATTCATTAATGCTCATTAATTGTGTGACTTAATTAAATTTATATTTGGAAGAAAAGCTAAATTTTCCACTTTTGTTGATATGAACATGGTGTTCATTTTAAAACATCACACCTAGCGTTAATAAGATAAATTTGACAACAATTTATTGATTAAATTTATTTCTTAAATTTTTTTCCACTTTTGTTGATATGAACATGGTGTTCATTTTAAAACATCACACCTAGCGTTAATAAGATAAATTGACAACAATTTATTGATTAAATTTATTTCTTAAATTGAAAATCACTTAATTAATTTAAACATATTGACAAAAACCTTATACGGTTAAAATTTGATTTAATAAGATGTATACTAATTGCCGTCTTTTTTACCATATATATAAATTATAACAAAATAACATGATTCGTTAAAATAATTATTTTGATTTGTATAATATACGTAATTTTGTTTCTTTTTTCTTCTAATGTAAAATCATTTGTATGCAATCTGTTGTTTTTTTTTTCCTCTAATGTAAAATCATTCCTATGATTTTCTGTTTTAAGTTTGGTGAATATAATATGTAGTCTTCCAAATATCAATTAATTTACTGCATTTAATTTGTGTGATCATTCTATAATCACAATCAATTAGTTATGTTACCATTTATTTTTATTTGGATGTATAAGAGGGAGAATAATAAAAGTTGGAGTAATAAAATGCCAAGCAATGCCTTAAATAAGATTTTATAGCATGCCTTAAATTATTGATTATATTCTTCAGAACATTAAAAAAGGAATACCTGAAATGATAGCGAATTAATTCTTCTAAAAACGACAACATCAATCATGGAAAAATATGTATGTATGCGTAATTGATTTCAAATGGTAAACATGGTATGTATGTATGCGATATATAAAAAATAAGATCACGCCTTTCCTAACTGCACCAAGGTGGACTTTCCCTAACTGATCCCATATTATGAAATTAAATCACACATTTAGTTCTTTGCTCTTTATTTTTTATAGATTAACATATAGTGAAATTTAATCACATTTAATTCCATACTGTGAAATTTAACCAAACAAACCGAGATGGACTTTCCCTAGCTGTATATATTATATAAAAATATCTCACTACTACTTAAAATGATTTTTTTTATAGATATGCATTACATAGATTTGAATCATCATACCAGTCTTTTTTTGATATTTTTCATGATGAATATTTGTTTGTGTATTTAATCTTTGTGCTGACATGATTGGTTAAAATGATTATTTTTGGTTTTTAATAATATATGTAATTTTTCTTTCATATATTTCCATTCATATGTAGTTTTAAATAATTAGACAAGTACAATAAAATAATTTTTTTTGCCAGTTGTATTGTATTACAAAGTCCGTTTTTCCACCGTTATGCGGTTATACAAGTATTTTTGCAACAAAAATAATATTTTTTATTTTATTTCAACATAATGCTTAAGAAAATAACGTTTGTCACAAAAATCATTATTTGCTTATATTCTGTAATCCATTCCGACTAAATAGCCTAGAAACTTCAACTACTTTACTCTTAGCTCAAAAATCGTTTACAAAGACATATCCAACATTTATTTTCATCTTAACTTTTATTAGAGGACATTCAATGACTCAGTACATACTTATAATTTATTTAACTTCCTTAATTTCCCATAAACCATCATTAAATTTATTTATTCTTGGTTTGGCGTTATCCTTATATATATATATATATATATATATATATATTCCATACATGATATATATATATATATATATATATATATATATATATTCATGTGATCCAACAATTTACATTCGTATATTTTTACCAAGCTCCCGAAAATAATCAAATAATCCTTTTTCCCAAATTTCTTCAACAAATTTCTACTTGTAATTGATTAATTCCCAGTTTAACCATCCAAGCCCAAATCATATTATAAACAACATTTATTTTATGATTAACAAATTATAATTTATTAATCACTATAGCAGGTAATCATCTAAAACCAAGGTTGTTATAGGTCTATACCGATCCCTAAGAACTGTACTTGTAAAACAACAAGATAATCAGTATAATCATCAAGTGGATGGGTGCATCAATTAGCTGAAGCACTATAAATATTTGGTGTCTTTTCATTATACTCATTTTCTGTTTATGCTTCTTCATTTTCATACACTCCTAAACTTTTTAGGTGTTGGTGCCTCATTATGGTAGATATATTCATTTTCATTTATTGATTTTCAATTATTAATCAGCTAATAATAAATTATCAATTACTAATTACTTATTAATTATCAACAAGAATTATTTCATATATCAAATTAACTATTATTATTTAATAATTGTTATTAATTATTATATATTAATACTTAATTATTATTACTCGATGTTATTTAATTATCATTATTATTAATATTATTCTTCATTGTTAGTTAATTATAATTATTACTTATTAATTAATGATTACAATAGGGAAAACAAAAAATTTGTAATAGGTGTTTATTACAACTAGCATAGAAAGAAATTGTTGAAAATCGACATCTATTACAACTGGTAAAAGAAGATGGTTATAATAGACCTACGTCACAACTAACCAAAAAAGAGTTGATGAAAATATGTTTATTAAAATTTGTTGAAATAAAACATCATAAAAATACTTTGCTACAACCTGTATATTGTGACCATTATAAAAACATAGTAACAATAGGGCTTTTTTGTTATCATGTTAACATCACTTGGATTATTCTTTAAGAATGATGAATATATAAAGTGGGGAAGATGTGAAAATAAAACCAAGTTATAATATATACTAAAAGTGTACTGCTAAAAACATACAAAAAAGCTGACTAATACCATAACATTTTTAATTTATCATCTTAACTCGCGCTTTTTAATATTAAATATATTTTTCCACTAAGTTATTTATCACCTTTGCTTAATATCTTCTTTCTCTCAATGTACAAGTTTTCTTCCTCATAACGTCTAAACCCCAATACCCAATTTCATCACGTGTTTATTCTCTCATTCTTTTCTCCATCTTCATCTTCCATTATTTTCATTGCTTTCTAATTCTAACTACCCAATTTCTCCAAAGGTCAAAATCACATTATCGAAAATTCGGATTGCTAACAAATGAAAAGAGAGAATTTTAAAGGAAGAAAGCAACTTGGCGGATAATTAATGTTTCGAGGAAGAAAATGGGGTAGTCTTAGTTTAAAATATTTTTTTTAGCTTTTTAATATTATTTTGCAATGTTTATTTGTTCTTTAAGGTTTGTTTCAATCTTTTTTAGTATTCAAAAATGACCATTAGCGTTTCGTTGAGATGTTTGATTTTCTTGGTGAATATTGTTGACTCTCTCATCGTCATGAGCCGAAGGAAGTCGCTTTGCTAAAGATGAAGAAGAAGAATAAGATTAAGAAGGAAGTTAGGCTTATATGTATTGATACCCTATTTGGTTTTTTGATGACATGAAATAACAAGTATGGTAATTAGGTATGCTACTCTTTAAAAATAATATCAGTTCACACTTTTCTTACGCTTTTAACATATTGGAGAAATGACCACCTAACTAGGGAAATAAAGTTGATTTTAAATGAGTATATGTACTTTTATGGAGGTAACAAAATTTTCCAATGATTGATAAGAGAAAATTATTGTGCCTAAAAGTGAGAGATGAAAACATAATTAATCTATTCACTTTTTGGGCAGTGGAATATATGAAATATAGTATAAAGATGAAAGATGAAAATAACAACTTATAAAGAGTAGTGTGTCCTCCTAAAACATAATTTCATCAAATATAATTTTCTATGTATTTCAAGTGTGAAAACAATCATTCCTAAAAATAACAAATGGGCGTGTTCGGTCAAATGTGATTTTGAAATGGGAGGGTATATTGAAATTTAGGAAAAAAATAGGTAATGATTGGTTTATTTTCTGTTTTGTATTTTGAGTTTTCAACATCTCATCCATCCATTATTTTTCAAACATAACAAATAAAAAAAAAATCATTTTTCGTTTTGTATGTTAAATTCATTTTTTGAAATTGTCATTTTTCAAAACTTATATACGTCGTTTGCAATTTTATTATAGTGAAAACGGAAAATTAAAAAAGAGGTGAACGGACCCTAAGAACACAGGGAACCTTCCCCAAATGAACCAAATCATTTTCATTTCCTTAAGTTAATATACTCCTTGATGAATCGTCAATAAGCCAAATGAACCAAATCAAACAAATCCACGCAAACCACCTTCGCAAGGACACACTGAACCTTCCCCAACTCCAAACTCTGCTCCAAGATATTCTCCAACTACAAGACCTATCATACGCTCACACTCTACTCCTCTCATCCAAACCTATCGCCACCGTCTTCCTTTTCAACAAACTCCTCCAAGCCTACTCCCGCCATGGACCTTTTAGCCGGTCCATCCTCCTGTTCTCCCGCCACCTCCCCAACCCCAATCCCCATTCTTTCACCTTCGCTTTCTCCGCATGTTCCAACTTCACTCAACCCCTTCACGGTCAAGCCCTCCACGCCCGCTTTCTCAGATACGGCTTCCAGTTCGACGCCCATGTGGTCACATCCATTATGGACATGTACTCAAAATGCGGGCTTTTGAATCACGCAAGAGTTCTTTTTGACGAAATGCCCCACAAAGATACTGCGTGCTGGAACTGTTTGATGTCCGCATACGCAAAAATAGGCGAGATGTCTAGTGCCAGGAAGTTATTTGATGAAATGCCAGTTCGAAATGTGATCTCTTGGACCACATTAGTTTCAGGGTACGCCCAAAATGGGTGCCATGAGGAAGCAATCCTGATATTTCTCGCGATGTGGAACAGTGGGACAATTTTACCCAATGAGGTCACAATTTCAAGTGTTTTACCGGCATGTGGAAGCACTGGGGCATTAGGGCTGGGAGAGAGGATAGAGAGGTTCATAAGGGAAAAGGGGTATTTTGGTAATATTTTTGTAGCTAACGCTCTTATAGAAATGTATGGGAAATGTGGCAGTATAGAGAATGCAAGGAGGGTTTTCGATGAAATGGGGGGAAGAAGAAATCTATGCTCGTGGAATTCGATCATCATGGCTTTGGCATTGCATGGAAAGTGCTACGAGGCTTTGGGATTGTTTAGCGACATGAAGGGAAAAGGCTTTAGCCCTGATGATATTTCATTTGTGGCAATTTTGTTAGCATGCACACATGGAGGTTATGTGAATGAAGGAAAACGTATATTTGAAGGCATGAAGAGAGAGTATTCAATAGCACCAAAACTCCAGCATTATGGTTGCATGGTTGATTTATTAGGTCGGGTTGGGTATTTAACTGAAGCATACGATCTTATTAGAGGAATGCCAATGGAGCCTGATTCAGTTATTTGGGGAGCTTTGCTTGGAGCTTGTAGCTTCCATGGCGAAGTTGAGCTTGCTGAATTGGCAGCAGATTTTTTGTTCAGACTTGAGCCTTGGAATTGTGGAAACTATGTGATTCTTGCCAATATATATGCTAAAAGTGGGAAGTGGGATGGTGTTGTGAAGGTTTGGAAAATGATGAAGGAAAAGCAACACAGGAAAGAAGCTGGGTATAGCATTGTGGAATTGGAGGGTGAACTGTGTAAGTTTATTGTCGAGGATAAATCTCATCCAAGACATGAAGAAATTTATTTCGTGGTGGGAGAAATAACATCAGTTATGAAAGATGTTATTTTGGATATAGATGTTGAATGCTTTGAGGCCTACTGATAACGGTTTGTGTGTTGTGCTGACTAAGAGGTTTCATAATCACGGTGATTCTGATTTTATCGCCTACCAATGGAGCTTTACGCCAATATCAGTAGGATGTTCAGCTAGTGTTACTTTCGGCTGTTCAATTTTCTTCCATTTTCCACACCGGTTTGAAGGTGGCCATGGCATATGAAGTATTAGCCATCAATTTCACTGTAGTAAGGTATACTTTTTTATTTCTCAATGCTTAAGGTTATCGAATAAAATTTCATTCAATATTTTCTTTTAGGCAAATAGAAAATAAGGTTGATCAGCATCTAACTGTTGCTTATTGTTGGAAACCCTGATAGATAGAGAAAATCCAACCGCTTCATTTGATTTGCGTGTATTATTTCTGGAAAATAATAATGATAATGTTTATAGATTATGCTAAAGTTGTATTTAGTAAACTGTTTATGCTTACTATTTATATTTTAAGATTATGTTATGGGTTAACAAACATCTTCAAAATGATGCCTCAATTTCAATTTTTCTGTGCTATCAATTAACACATGCAAAAGGTCCTCGATTCAACGCCAGCGCTGATTCAAAATGGATCTCCACCGTTGGATCGTTCACTTGAATTCCAGCTTTCATATAAGGACAAAAAATCCAATGGTTTAGATCTTTTCGTGTCATCGTTTGTGTTTTATTTTGTGTCCAAATAGCCGACTATATGTACGTGTGTGTCTGTATAGTGTGCACGCGCTACACCTCAAATACTCAATGATTTCAACCACATGTTCATCTTTAAATATTTTCTATACGCGACGGGAAGTACAAACTATTATTATTTCAAATATCTGATCTTTGATCTGTCTTCAGTTCGGTGAAGGATTTACTTCTTTTTTTTAACCCTCTAGTACAGTATATATTGCAAAATCAACAAATAATGTTACATAGGTTAGGTTTTGTATTGCAGTCATTGCATAATATAACTGAACTAATTAGTCTAAAATTTTATGATTCATGGGCTGTTATCATTCTTGGACATGGTAAATTGTGATTATTACAATACAGCATGTCTCTTGTAGTTGATTGATTTCTTTTGGGAGTTGTCTATCATGTATTGAATTCTAGTCTCAATGTAACACTCTTAAAGAGGTGAATTGGTGCATCCTTGCTTTTGCCATTTCCATAGGAAGGTGGTAACTTACGTCCGAAAAACAAATGTCCACTGGTTTCTAACTTCTGCTCATATAGCACACATTTAAGTCAATACGATTTCCCCAACTATCGTCGCCAACTTGTCATATTACATCTCCTACCTATTTAGTTTTTACATTGCTATTTAGAGCTTCTTATAGGCTTGGCTTGCCAATAGTACCATTCTAACAGGGGTAGCAAGCTGGGTTAATGGAAATTGCTCAAAGGCCTGAAAGAAGGCATGCCTGACCCTATCTCGGTTCGATCATGGTTTTCCGTCAACTTTGATACGACTTTGAAAATGAAATAACATTGTGCATGCGTGGACTCGCTGTTTAACCTTAAAACCTTTAAAAACCATTTAAATCGACATTTTTGAACCACACCGATCTTCAAATTTGAAGGAAAAATCAGCGCTCTCTACTTCTCAATTTTTTGCATAATCAATTTAACAAATAAACTCACAATCTTATCCATCAAATTATTAGATCATCCTATCAATTTTGGACAACATAACACATTATTGGTGTATATTTTTTGAATTATTGTTGAATTGAATTGAGCATCTTTCATCTTTAAAAATAAGGAAATTTTACGATTTTGTTTTAAAAAATGTATTCAAAAAAACTTTTGAAATTCAATATATTAATTATAATTGATTAAATTTTAACATTAACTAAATTTTGCATTTACATCAAAAAACATTAATAGAAAATAACAATTGTTGTGGTTCTCATTGTCTGAATGGTTGGGTCAGTAGAATTTACATAAATACATACCTATAAGCATATGTGTGTGTCTCCTAGATCATATTATATATTTTAAAACCTTCTATAATCTTTTAGTGTATGCAGATTATTCTTTTAATGCGTTTTCACTTTAGCTTTATTTCCGTGTATTGTTTGTAACGTTTTCTGGATATGAAATAAAAACATGTTTTATTATATTGTAATGATTATATTTTACGTTCTATGACTGAAAGGTAGGAAGGAGAAAGTGAAGTGTATCATTTTACGTCTGTATGAGACTTCATTTCGAAATTTGTATGTTGTTAGATTTATATGTTTTCCCCCTTCATGTGGTTAAAGTATAAATTTATCACAGTCATGATACATGGTCTTGGAATTTGGAAGGTGGGAGGCCAATGTCGTAATGGTCTTTTAATACGAAAATAGTGCAATAATGGAACAGTTTTGCTGCTTAACCCGGAAAATTTAGGCTAAAATGAGAAAATTAAACTGAAGAAGTGTGCTAGATGGTCCGAAAGAACAGAACCTATAAATTATGATAAGCAACAACTATTTGAATATAAAATCAAACACAATTGATAACACATATAAGATCTGAATCGATAAAATATCCTTTCCTTGTATAAAAAGTGAAATTCAAAAGACAATCCAATAATAGAGATGCATTGTGTCATCAATTGTGTTAATATTTTATGTTTTTCTCCTTCTTCCTCGTTCTATGTTCTTGATTGTTTTTCTTGAGTTCATTGTTCTTTGCAAATTCCAGTGCAATTTTGCAATACCGATTTGTTTTATCATGAGAAACAACCGCTCGTCATGCTTCTGCATCATAAGAGGAAGTAATATTGTTTCAAGAAAATGGATCATTCTGGACTCAGACAAATTGAAACGTACTTATTTGCTTACTGATAGTTTTACAACAGATTTTGTAAACCTTTGCAAATAGCTTTGTGCCAACCATTTGCAACAGTTTCCCTTGCATAAGTAAACACAGTTTTTTGGAAGCTATCTTGAGAAACAACTGCTCGTCATGCTTCTGCATCATAAGAGGAAGTAATATTGTTTCAAGAAAATGGATTATTCTGGACTCAGACAAATTGAAACGTACTTATTTGCTTACTGATAGTTTTACAACAGATTTTGTAAACCTTTGCAAATAGCTTTGTGCCAACCATTTGCAACAGTTTCCCTTGCATAAGTAAACACAGTCTTTTGGAAGCTATTTGCAACGATTTTCTGTTATATAAGCAGACACATATTTTTTGCAAAATATCTGTACTAGTTGTAACAGTTTGTGTTGCATATTTTGTATTTCTTAACATACTCATAGTTTTTTTTTTTTTTTTTTTTTTTTTTTTTTTTTTTTTTTTTTTTTTGGAGTTTGTTCAGTTTATTTTTGTAGTTCCTTTGCTTTGCAAGGTATAAAATAAAAGTTTTGTTGTTGTGATTAAATGAAATATTGAGTTTATTCTACATTGTTTTATTTGCAATTATTAAACGCATATCACACAACAAAATAAATAAATAATTATCTTTCAAATAGTTAAATCAAAAATAAAAAATCAAAATACTTCTTTCAAGTGCGATATTAGAGGATGCATAGGCACACCCGTTTAACTTGCAATTCTGTTTAAATGCTTAACGTAGATACCTCCTAAATGCAAATGCATCCTAACTCTACTTAATTCAAAATGTCTTTAATTTTTTTTGTCGATGTATGAGCATAACATCAAGCTATGATATCTTCCCTCTGTTTGAAAATATAAGTGATGACGACACAGCTTCAAAACACAATCTACCTTCCGTCATTTTTTTTTTGGGGCCCGTTTGGATGAGCTGAAACAAAGCAGTTTTTTAGCTTTTTGCAAGCAAAAAAAAAAGCCACATGCATTGTAAAACATTTGGGCTTTTGAAAGCCGCTTTCCTGCTAACTTCAAAAGCAAAGTACTTTTGCTTTCGGCTGTCATAAACCAGAACAGCATAATGACTTCCTGACTGCGGTTTCTCCAATTAGGGTTCCACGGTGACTTTTTAATTTCCAATCTTATGGAGCCGCACATAAATTTGTTTGATTTCTAGACAAAGGTACTGTTTTTCTTCGCTTATATATTCTCAATGTTCTCAGTCTCCTATAATTTCATTCACTTGTTTTTGGTTTGATCGATTAAGACATTGACGATTTCTATGATCACCCCAATTTTTGCCGTCCACCCCCCACAGATTATTTTTTGTTTTCAACAATAACGCAAATATGGTAAAATAACGGGGTGGGAACGGAAGAAAGTGGGGTGTGGTGATTTAATTTTGATAAACGGGGTGTGTAAGGAGGAAACCGCGGGAGAATAGAAATAGTCTAAGACATTTTTTTCATTTTAAGCTGGTATCTTGCCTATATTTTGATTTGTAGAAGTGACTTAAGGACTGTTTTGGTTTTAATTAGACATGTTAATACATTTATTTTGAGGAAAATTACTGTTGTAAATTTGTTCGTTGTCACCCAGCCCGGATCCATCTGCAACTTGAAGGATCCCACTCTCCATCAATGCCAATATTCCTTCAGTTGGAGAAATCTTTTGATGAGCATAAACAAATGGTCATAGTGACCATGGAACCTCCATACTGAAGCCTGGATTAGTCGTTTGTATATCCAGTTACATAGATTGTGGTAACTGGTAAGCATGGAATGTATGAACAACAAAATGTATCATTTACATTTTGATACGATTGTCACATTTTCCCACTTTTTCTGGTAGTCGTTTAACAAACATTATAGTAACTCTTATTAACATTTCGGGTCAAAACATCCACTAGAAAAGATAACAAGTTTTGGTTTAATTTTCTCGTAAGTTTCGGATATTGGCAGCCTTCATCTTCGCTGTATGTTTTGCTTTTATTGTGAACTTGAGATGCTATTGTTGTTGTTGATTATCCTTCCTAAATTTGATAACACCAGAACATAACTCATGGGTGAATAGATGTGAAAAGATGGATCAGGGAACTGGAAGGAAAGGAGTCAACCTAATTCTTTAGCCTGGTCTTATAAGAAGTGTAATTTCATTTGTCAATCCTGATGTCAGATTACTTCTTTTAATTTCCCTATATCAACCGAGTTTAAAATAACAGGTAATGCAAGAAGGGATATGAGTGGATAGATGTTAAAGAGGATGATAATAACATAATGGGAGCGGCCATTGGGACACAAAATTAAACACAAAATTAGAGACAAAATCTGAATCGTAGGATTTGTTTGTCTTTATGTGTGAGGTGGAATTCAAGGGGAGATCTTGTGGTTGAGATTGTTTGTGTCTAAATTTGTGTCAACATTTTGTGTCTAAATAGACTTTCCCTAACATAATTGTACCCTGTGACTGTATAATCTTTACAAGTAATGCATGGTGATAGACTACACAACTTGAAACCCTGTGACTATCTAAAGAAGGCAAGATGTTTGAGAAAATGACTATCGCATTAGTTTGAAATGTAGGTACTTGCATACTTACTGAGTGAACATTTTGCTGGATAAGTGTTGCCATGTGATGCTTGCAAATGTAGATACTTGCATACTTACTCTCTGCATTACACTTATATGCATTGTCTGACTATGAACCTGCTCAGCATGTTGCTTAATAAACGTCTGACTGTGAACCGCATCAACGTAGGGTAAGTTGTTAATGGGCTTGAAGTTAGTTTGGTTGGCAATATACACTGAAGTTCAAGGAACCAGGAATTGCTCGCGTCTTTATGAGCGAACAGAAACAGCAAAAAGGATGGAAAGTTTGTTGCTTTTTTTGAACTTTCTGACGTGGATGCAGCAAAACTTGGTCGCATGTTATGTGCATCTGCTTGGAGCAAAGCTGTATCAGATATGTGTGTGTGTGTGTCTACATATATATGAAACCCTGTATCAGATATTATAATATGTTCAAATCTATCAACTATGCGAACATAATTTTCCTTTAGATTTTTATGTAATGCTCTCGTTTAAGTTGTATCGGATAATGTTGTGAATTTTAGATGTTCTATATCAACATAGCTTCTTTGTTTATATGCAAACAACGTGCAAGTAATTTTTTTTGTATTGCGTTTTGATTCATTTTTCTTATATTTTACGCTTTATATATTGAAATACCAAATTTCTTGTGATTTTTAATTAACTATTGTATTATATTCTTCTAAAACATTTGGATTATCTTGCTTTTTTTTTTCAGTATTCTAATGTAGAAGCCAAAAAGCTATTATGGAAATGTATTTCTATCCATATTAACTTTTTACCTTTTAGGTTTATAAGTCGTTATTAATCCAAACAAACTTTTGGACTTTTTAAAAGTAAAAGTAACTATCGTATTAGCATAAGCGCTTTTGCTATTGTTGGATTGATGATATTATAAGTATGTTTTTGAAGAAACTTGAAGCCAGCAGGGGGAAAAAAAAAAAAGGAAAAAAACTAATCAACAAACAAATAAACAGAAAAAAGAAAATAGGCATCGGCAGATATACATGTTTCATCGCGTTCTTCAAAAATAGTCACTCCTATAAATATATGTACAGTACAAAATATCATCAGTAAAGGAACAGAAGCAAAACCAAAATTGACTGCAGAGTGAAATATAGAACAGATCAATTGTCAGACTTAGCTTCTGAACTGTAGCCACTCAACTGCGGCGAGGCCAAATCCAAGGTACCTTTTTCTTCATCAAACTGATCCATCTGTTTTGCTGACTTAGGGATTAGGAATCTGACTATGCTTCTGAATATTTGAGCTTTGATCTTCCCTCTCTTTGGCATAGGACTATTATTTCCATTCTTCTGATTCAATAAGCCTTGATGATCCATTTCTATTTGCTTATAGTGGAGTTAGAGTGTATGTTATTGATGAAAGAAACGTGGAATGCCTGTAAAATATTTATAGGTGAAACGTTGGGTTAAGGGAGTGGCTTCCTTGGAAGAGAAGGTTTGATATTATTCAATAATAATAATAAGGTGTTTTATGGACTTGGCTAATCGTATGTCTTAGATGAAAGTCACAGTAGGGCCTTTAACTACTGTCTTTTTGTTTTTTTCCATTTATCTTTTGGTTTAGGAGCTTAAGTAACGTATTATAACCAGTGTGGGACATTGTAAAAATTATAGCTGGCTGCATCTCAGAATGTCTCTGTTTATCTATAGCTAAGTTTGAAGTCTTTGCAAATATTCTAGAATTTGATATCTTTGAATGAAAGAATTTAGAGACACCTTTTATGAGAATTTGGAAAATGGGTTTCTCTCTTTGAAACTTTCATCTGTCTCAATTGTTGGAAATTAGCTGTTCTTTTTCTTCTTATTGTAAAGATTGCGCAACATTAGCATTGAAGCCAAGTTCATAGCAAGGAATGATGACAAGTAGTTCGAGTTTCATGAGAATTCCCATACTCAAAAGAGGGTATTATGATGGATGAAGTATTTGCGTGAAGGCGTTGCTTGTATCAAAAAGGTTTGTGAGATGTCGTAGAAACTGAGAGTGAAGAACACGCCGATGAAACCAATTTATCCCAAACGGTAAGGGATAATTTGAAGAGTTTGAAGAAGAAGTATCTACAAACTCTTTTTATCATTCAACAAGATTTGGATGATGTTATATTCAAGAGGGTAACTAATGCGTGTAACAACAAGGAAGTATGTGAGAGTTTAGAGAATGCATTATTGGCAATTGATAAGCAAATGAAAATTAATTACAAACTACGTAGGGTAAGTCTGAATCTTTATTCATGAAATTATTAAAATCCATAATTGTTATTTTTCATTGGTTTTATTAATTGTAAATCAACTAAAAATATACTAAGAAAAAAATGGATGGTTCTAGAGTAGCTAAGAAATTCTATATTTTTTGGATTTCAAATTTGACAACATAATTGTAACAAAACCAAAGGTTCCAAAGATGTAAAAGAGCCATGAGCGCCGATCAACTCATGAAAATAGATGCTTCAATTCTATGAAGACAAATTAAACAGAAAAGGTGAAGAAGGGTCGCTAGTGCAAGCTTTTCAAACCAAACTTATAACGGGTAATGAAATAGAATAAACATAATAAGACATCTTAGCTAATAAAATGGATGAAAATGAAATCAACAAGACAATAGATAATATTGTGAAGGAAGAGGAGAAGGAAATGAAGACCGATATGGAAGAGAAAACTTCAGAAGAGCCGCCAAGAATTAAAGGAATAATGGAGGAGAAAATTAGAAAAGTAAAAGACAACGAGAAGAGTGTCAATAAAACAATAGAAGAGAGAGTCAAATTTCTAAGAGATGAAGACATAATAGAAATCAAGGAAGTGAATAAGGAAAATACCTAATAATAAGATACAAAAGAGAATGAAAAATACAAAAAGGAAGATGATAAAGTCAAAAGAGGTGATGAAAACGATGAAGAGTATGAGAGCAAAGGAAAAAAATATATCAAGTTGACGTGAATTAAAGAAAAGAAATTTAATGGACGGAGGAGATCCGAATTATGAGTAAAAAATTCAAAAAATTGTAAATAGAGAATACGAAAGAAGTAATGACGGAAATAGCCAAACAGAAAGCAGTAAAAACGTCAAGCGATAAATTTCCTATCGTTGGGAATAAAGAAGTGGAAAAAGCTTGTATAATTTCTATTTTGAAAAAACTTAATTTTGAATCGATGTTCTTTGAAATGATAAGCTAAAGTGAAATTTTGAGCACATACAAAGAAATTGGATGGACCAAACAATGGAAGAATGAAATTACTGAAGAATACAAAGATAATATAAATGAAACCAGGATGCAGTGGATGCTATAATGCTTGCTTTTTTTAAAAAATTTACTATGATGGTGAAGAACAAAATGAAAGAAGTACAATTAAGATTCATGAAATAGCTTTGAATACCTTGATATTAGGTAATGAAAAAGAAAGTTTTGATAATATCGTTCTTTGCACCAAAATATGTAAAATACAAAGACTTCAAAGTTTACTTTGAGTCATAAAACCAAGTTTGGGGGGGGGGGGGATATTAGAAAATAAACTTGGTTTTAGTTAACGTGATTATTTTGAAAAAGAAATTATTATGGATATTTTCACTTCAGAAAGTATTATGTTAAACTAAATTTAAGCTGAAGAAGGGTCTAGAATTTGATATACTACCAAAGAATTTAAAGACATCTCCTATGAGAATTTAAGAGAAATCCAAAGAGTATGAGACTCATAGAAAGTTCTAGAAAAAGAAAAGTCTAACCAATATACTCCACTATTAATTAAGATATATTATCTCTTTTGATTTATAAACGAAAACTACAACAGTTATAGGCAAACAAGAAAGAAAAGTTTATTCATCCCTTCATAAAACTTTTATCTCTCTCAGTTATTGCAAATTTGCCTTACTTCTTCTTCTTGTAAAAATTGCCCAATAATAACAAGGCTAATTGTTTTGGTTTTATTTTTAAAATTTGACACTTTGAAGGTAATACACACTAGCAATACAAATCCGAGGTAGCATAAAAGGAGTTATATGTCGGTATACATTTGAATCATGCTAGAAAATTTATGGAATCTCTTATGACACCGTCGAAATACCAATCCACTGAGAAAGTGCTGCTGGTCATCTCAATTAATGTTGTTTGATGGCATCTTAGTAATGGAGAATGTGGATCGTGTGTTGTATTAATTGGAAAAAGCATAGGATGAAATAGATAAACAATGATTCATACACATAGTTATGAGAAAATTGAATTAATTAAAGGATGAAATTTAGAATGCATCATGCAATCAAAATTGACGTTGACATTACACCTTTGGGTGAGCAGTAATCGGTTAGAACCATATTAACTTACTAAACTTGTAACGACCCATATTTGTAGTCAATTTTAAAATATGAATTTTAATTGATTTTAAACGATTTATTTTGAGAATTACGACCTAGAATTTATTTAAAATGAAGTTTGAATGTATAACTTTATATTAATCATAAAACAAACTCATAACATGACGGTAGTTCGAAATATTTAGTTTTGAATTTCAATTGAATGTACAGAATTCAATATAAGTCAGAATTCGTTAAAACAAGAAACATTAGGATCTATTGAATTATATATTTCTAACGAATGTGAGAAATCGAGATTTCATATTATAAATTATTAGTTATGTCCAAATGAAAATTTCAAAATGTCGATATGAAATCGTTTATAAATTATAACAATTTATTAAATAAAATAAAAAGGATTTGTTATAAAATCGAATATCGATTTGACTTAAATTTTGAAATATCGAGTTATAAACCCAAGTATGTTTATTTTGGAACTACCTGATGTTATATTTGGATATATACGATAATATTAACTTATTATTGTTAAATTGAACTATTTTTGAATTTATTTATATTTTATTGGTTTTATTTAAGCCTTAAAAATAATCATTCTTCAAATGACCTCTGTTTTAACGAAATCAATTTTATCAGATTTAAAACGACAAATTATTGTTAAGTTTAAATTTTCAAGTGAATTGGAGTTCATATGTAAGCATATGAAATTGAAACGTGTATTGAAATTCAGTTAGAATTCAGTAGAAGCTAGAAATAATGCCATTTTTCTAACGGCCTCCAAATTCGACGAGATTAGGCTCGTTAGAACCTTATTTATGAAATGTAGCTAGATTTCGAATTTCATAATATCTGGAGTTAGTATGTGGTCGTGGCAAATTAAAACGCATGTTGAAATTCAATATTTAACGTTATATTGATTTATATATAAATTTTGAGAAAAACTGATTAAAATAACCGAATTAGCTTTCGAAAATTCCATTGTGTCTGAAATATGGATATTTGGCTAGGGACGCCGGTCATTGGGATTCGTTTGAAGTTCGAGGCGTTAAACTTCATAACGAAGTAATAGTTGAATTAAATATTATTAAAAAATATTATATGTAACCCTAAAATCTTAAACCCTAGCCCATTACTCAGATGCGCTGCCACTTATTTTTTTAGTGGCGAAAACTCTAAAACTAAATCATTATTCATGGAGATAAGAGCTTCGCAGTGAAGCTGATTTGGAAGAATTTGGAGCTAGCTTAGAATTTTGATTAAATTGAACGCTCAGTTTAATTTTGTAACAACCCGCATTCTATGCACCGAACGATCGTAGAACATTTATTTCTTTCACATATGAAGTCGTATGGTCATGTAACTTTGGGAGACGACTATTGGGGTCATTTCCCATGTTCATGATTTTCCCGATTTTTAAATGACCGTTTTGCCCCTAGCTGGTACTGTTTTGGCCATAACTTTTGATTGAAAAAGAGTTTTGACCTGAAACCACTTCCATTGGCTCCAGATGATGGTTTATCTTTCCGTAGAGTGGTCACATTAACCAAACGGACTCACCGTTTGAGAGATATGGCTGAAATAAGGTTTAGAAGGTGAAAAACAGCTTAACCGGGCCTAATTAGGGTGATTAGCAAGAGGGCCCATGACCCATTTCGGGATTAGAGATGTATATGGGCTGATTAGGGTTAGAAAACATTTCTTTCAGCCGCCACTTTCATTCTTGGAACCCTAGCAATGGCCTCCAACATCTAGAATCATCCATAATCACTTCTTAATCAAGTTTTGGCTTAAACTACATCAAATCAAGGAGAAATAGCACCAAATCAGAGTTGGAGCTGCTGCTAGGCATTGGAATTCGATCCATACAGTAGATTATTTCAGTTAATTAGGGTGATTAGTGATAATTAGCGAATTTATACATTAATAAAATCTGGAAAAATATTGATAAATTTCGAAATAATATTTTAGACCTCTGTTAGAAACTTGGGTTAATTTGATTAAGTTTTGCTAATCATATCGTTAGTTTTGCACAAACATGCTTAAGGTAAAATATGGGATTTTGGGTAGGTTTGATCCAATTTACATGTTATGGTTGTTGTTTTGATGTTTATGGTTGATTCTCTATGTTGCTATGACTGTATGGTATGTTTTGTGATTAATTAGAAATGTTAGATTGGTCGAAAACGCCGTCGTATGGCGTAAAACAGTCGCTGGAAAAGTTGCAGGAAAATGTGCAGGGTTTCGGATCGGATCGGGATAGAAGGCTCGGATCAGATGGTGGACTGGGCAGAGAAACCGAACCGGATCGGAACCTCGCACTAAAGGAGACTTGGCGAGAAGGAAGGCCATTTGTTTAGAATTGGAGTTGGGCAAGGGATCGGATCGGAGAGACCAACAAGGATCGGATCGGAAGCAAGGGCATAGGGATCAGATCGGACTAGAGCTAGGGGGCGGGATCGAATCGGAGGACCAATCTTGGAGCTGGAGTCGGAGCTAAGCACCGGATCGGATCTGGACATCTAGGAGAGAGCAGCCACCGAACCTAGGCATGGACTATGTGCACCGAACCAAATCAGATTGTGGACACCCGAACCGAACCGATGTGGCATGAAGGACCCCATACACTGAACCGAACCGAATGACCGAATGTTTCTGCTATCACGCGACGACTCTTTTGAAGACCAACTCCAATTCGACTAAAACCCGAGATTCAAAGGAAGTCCAAATGAGGAGCTTTGACTCAGGATCCAGTTGGGAACCAATTAGTGAGCTTCATGATTGGGCTTCGCTGCGGGACGTATGCTAAGGGGTTGTCGATGTCTATAACTTTGGATCACTATGTGTATGGAGTACGTGAACGGATTCAGGGCCACAGTGGCCTAGGTACGACTAAAGAGCTATAGATCAATGAAGTGGGGTCATTTGTAAAGATTTGGTCATGACTCCATGTGGTAAGCTTGGTAGTAGCAGTAGTTGTACAAGTCGAACTCCGTCACTACTTCGATGGGTCTAGTGATTGACAGTGGTGGACATCGTATGCTTTACGCACTGAGTGAGAGATGTGAGGATAGTTGTTATGGTTGATTTGTTTGCCATCATTATGACATGCACACCCCCACCCCCGTTATCTTTACACCATTTGTTCAGTGGCACCTTAGAGTATTGTACGGTATGTAGTGCTAACTCTTTGGTTGCAGGTCCAGGTTCAGGTATGGTTTAGTATACCTGTTATTGTTCTGTTTAGCTGCTTATCGCTCATACCAGACTTTTTGTCTGACCCAGAGTTTTATGTCTCTTCTTATTACTCTGGGTGCTCTCACGAGCAGACTAGGGACAGGTTGGCTGGGTATGCACGGGTAGCTGATCCGGAGACGAGCAGGAGGCTTCCACGTATGATATATATAGTATTCTCCCTGTGTTGTTGAAGATCACTGCTTGGGCATTAGTAGTGCATCTTCTACTTTAGTTTTCTTTTGTTTTAGAGACAGTAAATTTGGAATGTTGTAATAAGCTGTATTTGGATTTTCCGCTGCTATGTTGGTTTAGTTTTCAGCTTATGCACTGTCTCCCCTGTTTTATGTCAAGATTATGTTATTATTATATTTTGTTACATGTGCTATGAGACATTCTACAGGTTCCTTGTTAGTTCATTCTCTTCTTTCCTTTCTTTGGCGACCGTTCCGTGCTAGTCGGGCATGTGTACAGCGCACCTTCGGAGGAAATGCAGGCTGGTGCGGGGCGGGCCGTTACAAATTTGGAAGAGCTTACAAGAGGCGTTAGGATCAGAACTGCATCTCAGTACCGCGTATCATCCTCAAACCGACGGACAGGCACAGAGGGTGAATCGAGTATTAGAAGATCTCTTGAGAGCTTGCATATTGGATTTTGGTGGATCATGGGATGACCATTTGCATCTAGTAGAGTTTGCATATAACAATAGTTATCAATCCAGTATTGGTACGGCTCCGTTTGAAGCATTGTATGGAAGACCGTGCAACTCGCCATCATGTTGGGTAGAAACTGGTGAGAAGTTTGTGCTTGGACCCGATGTGATAAGAGAAACTTCAGCTAAGATTAAGATTATCCAACAGCGAATGAAGGCTGCCCAAGATAGGCAGAAGAGTTATGCTGATAAGAGGGGAAGAGAGTTGAGGTTCTCCATTGGCGACTTGGTGTTTGTCAAGATTTCTCCGTTGAAGAGCGTGATACGATTTGGCAGGAGAGACAAGTTAGCACCAAGATTTGTTGGTCCATTCCCGGTTCTTGAGCAAATTGGGAATTTAGCATATAAAATTGAATTACCAGAGAAGATGGTAGGAGTTCACAACGTATTTCATGTTTCCCAGTTAAGGAAGTTCGTGCACGACCCAGATGTGACTATTTCACCTGATCAGTTGGATGATATCGAAGTTGAACCCGAGGCGGTTGGGAACCGCAAGCCTATGCGTATTGTTGGGAACGATACGAAGCAACTTCGAAGGAAAGCGACGAATCTAGTCAAAGTTCAGTGGGGCGAGAATGAGAATGACTATACTTGGGAGACAGAGGAGAGCATTAGGAAGACGTATCCAGAACTCTTTGCCTGGTAAGATTTTAATTTTAATTTAGTCTTTCCACATGCTAGGATATGCTTGTTTGTTTGTTTTGCATGATTGATTGTTGTATATGATTGGTAGGCATGCGGGATCCTTTGTATGTTTTGGGTTAAGGAATTTCGGGGATGAAATTTCTTAAAGGGGGGGGGGGGGGGAGTGTAACGACCCGCATTCTACGTACCGAACGATCGTAGAACATTTATTTCTTTCACATATGAAGTCGTATGGTCATGTAACTTTGGGAGATGACTATTGGGGTCATTTCCCATGTTCATGATTTTTCCCGATTTTTAAATGACCGTTTTGCCCCTAGATGGTATTGTTTTGGCCATAACTTTTGATTGGAAAGGAGTTTTGACCTGAAACCACTTCCATTGGCTCCAGATGATGGTTTACCTTTCTATAGAGTGGTCACATTAGCCAAACGGACTCACCGTTTGAGAGATATGGCTGGAACAAGGTTTAGAAGGTGAAAAACAGCTTAACCGGGCCTAATTCGGGTGATTAGCAAGAGGGCCCATGACCCATTTCGGGATTAAAGATGTATAGGGGCTGATTAGGGTTAGAAAACATTTCTTTCAGCTGCCACTTTCATTCTTGGAACCCTAGCAATGGCCTCCAACATCTAGAATCATCCCTAATCACTTCTTAATCAAGTTTTGGCTTAAACTACATCAAATCAAGGAGAAATAGCACCAAATCAGAGTTGGAGCTGCTGCTAGGCATTGGAATTCGATCCATATAGTAGATTATTTCAGTTCTAAAGTTTAATTGTGGCAAAGGTGAGTGATTAGCATTGTTTTGACACTAATTACAGTTAATTAGGGTGATTAGTGATAATTAGCGAATTATACATTAATAAAATCTAGAAAAATATTGATAAATTTCGAAATAACGTTTTAGACCTCTGTTAGAAACTTGGGTTAATTTGATTAAGTTTTGCTAATCATATCATTAGTTTTGCCAAAACATGCTTAAGGGAAAATATGAGATTTTGGGTAGGTTTGATCCAATTTACATGCTATGGTTGTTGTTTTGATGTTTATGGTTGATTCTCTATGTTGCTATGACTGTATGGTATGTTTTGTGATTGATTAGAACTGTTAGATTGGTCGAAAACGCCGTCAAATGGCGTAAAACAGTCGCTCGAAATGTTGCAGGAAAATGTGCAGGGTTTCGGATCGGATCGGGATAGAAGGCTCGAATCGGATAGTGGACTGGGCAGAGAAACCGAACCGGATCAGAACCTCGCACTAAAGGAGACTTGGCGAGAAGGAAGGCTATTTGTTTAGAATTGGAGTTGGGCAAGGGATCAGATCGGAGAGACCAACAGGGATCGGATCGGAAGCAAAGGCCTAGGGATCAGATCGGACTAGAGCTAGGGGCGGAATCGGATCGGAGGACCAAGCTTGGAGCTGTAGTCGGAGCTAAGCACCGGATCGGATCGGGACATCTAGGAGAGAGCAACCACCGAACCTAGGCATGGACTATGAGCACCGAACCAAATCAGATTGAGGACACCCGAACCGAACCGATGTGGCATGAAGGACCCCATACACCGAACCGAATGACCGAATGTTTCTACTATCACGCGACGACTCTTTTGAAGACCAACTCCAATTCGAATAAAACCCGAGATGCAAAAGAAGTCCAAATGAGGAGCTTTGACTCAGGATCCAGTTGGGAACCAATGAGTGAGCTTCATGATTGGGCTTCGCTGTGGGACGTGTGCTAAGGGGTTGTCGATGTCTATAACTTTGGATCACTATGTGTAAGGAGTACGTGAACGGATTCAGGGCCACAGTGGCCTAGGTACGACTAAAGAGCTATAGACCAATGAAGTGGGGTCATTTGCAAAGATTTGGTCATGACTCCATGTGGTAAGCTTGGTAGTAGCAGTAGTTGTACAAGTCGAACTCCGTCACTACTTCGATGGGTCTAGTGATTGATAGTGGTGGACATCGTATGCTTTACGCACTGAGTGAGAGATGTGAGGATGGTTATTATGGTTGATTTGTTTTCCATCATTATGACATGCACACCCCCACCCCAGTTATCTTTACACCATTTGTTCAGTGGCACCTTAGAGTATTGTACGGTATGTAGTGCTAACTCTTTGGTTGCAGGTCCAGGTTCAGGTATGGTTTAGTATACCTGTTATTGTTCTGTTTAGCTGCTTATCGCTCATACCAGACTTTTTGTCTGACCCAGAGTTTTATGTCTCTTCTTATTACTCTGGGTGCTCTCACGAGTAGACTAGAGACAGGTTGGCTGGGTATGCACGGGTAGCTGATCCGGAGACGAGCAGGAGGCTTCCACGTATGATATATATAGTATTCTCCCTGTGTTGTTGAAGATCACTGCTTGGGCATTAGTAGTGTATCTTCTACTTTAGTTTTCTTTTGTTTTAGAGACAGTAAATTTGGAAAGTTGTAATAAGCTGTATTTGGATTTTCCGCTGCTATGTTGGTTTAGTTCTCAGCTTATGCACTGTCTCGCCTGTTTTATGTCAAGATTATGTTATAATTATATTTTGTTCCATGCGCTGTGAGACATTCTACAGGTTCCTTGTCAGTTCATTCTCTTCTTTCCTTTCTTTGGCGACCGTTCCGTGCTAGTCGGGCATGTGTACAACGCACTTTCGGAGCAAATGCAGGCTGGTGCGGGGCGGGCCGTTACAAATTTAATTAAAACAATCATTTTATAACGATTTCTAACCGATCAAAGTGAGAACCCTCACAAAATTTTTTTATTATGCTATTATAATCATATTTAAATATGTGTTGATTACCTGTGATTTCAATGTTTGCTTTGGATGAAATTTACAGTTATTTCTGTTCATATTATTTAATTTTGAATATAAGCGTTGTCAATAAAACGCTATTGATTGATGGATGGTAGTTGATATGGATGTGTTTGTACGGTTGACACAAAATTTACATCACGAATTTGATATTTGAAAATTGATTGAATTTCATTATATTGAAATTTTAAATGAATTTTATATTCATTCATATGAAATTTGACGAGAGAATAAAAATTGGATTTTTAAATCCAAACTGGTTTGAAAATGGAATTGATATAATTTCAAACAATTTTTGAAATGATTGAAATGGGACTGACAGAAATTCGGATTAAAAATGACTTGTTTTAATTCAAATTGGATTTTGAACAATAAATTCAAAATGTGAATTCGAGTTAGGTATATAAACGACGTTTTTAACTCGAACGGATTCTTCCATTAATCTTATTTATTTTTATAATGGAAGTCGAGAAATTTGGATTTCAAAATATTATATTTTGAAAATGTTATTACTTTAATATTATAATAAGATGGAATATTCAATTTTGGTTTAAAATTGAATTGGAATTTGAAATCGTTTTTGAACGAGATTATAAACGTTTTATAAAATATGTTTAAACGGAATCGACAAAGTTTATTATAAATAATAAAATGGTTTGAATAGGATGAGTTGCATAGTGACCGTTCACGAATGTTGACATTAACTTCAAATGAACGTACCGGGAGATTCGACCATCGGATCCTCTCGAAACGAAAAAACTTTGGTTTGAAATAAAAAGAGCTTTCCAATAAAATAAAAAAATTCAAAATTCAGCGGTTGGATTTTAAGATAAGTCCAAATCAATATTTGAAAAGGTTGTTATAGATGAAGTTTAGTGACCACAATTGGAAAAACCGACTACAAAGGCTATATTAAAATTATTAAAAATATGGGAACATTATGTTAAATCATAATAAATGAATTGAAAGAGTTATAAACCAAAATATAATTGGTTTTGATATTTATTATTGTCGATTGATTGTTTGGATTGTGCTCGGTCGGTTTATGAGCACATTTGCTTTTATATTTAGCATTGGGTTGGGTAGAGATATTTGTATGCTAATACGTTGTGATGTATTTCATGATTTGACTATGAGGTGTTTAGCGATGTCGTTGGGTTCATTTCAATTAATGAATGGTTTATGAAATGGGATTTTCATAAGAGAAGGGAAATGTTACTCCCGAATCTAGACAGGGAATATTTTATAAAAATGTTTTATATAACAAAAAGGATTTCGAGGACTAAACCCAATGAATTTGAAATAATTTGGAAGTGGAATTTCTCATAGATTTGATTTATTTGTGATTATTAGTGTTAATGATTTTTCACTTCACGCGGGATGTAAAATGATTTAGGATGTAGCTAAAGATTCGGGTAACCCAGAGAACTAAAAGCATGGGTGGGACCCAGGACCTTAATCGGTCAAAGGTCGGTGTAGTCCTTCCCCGTTAGTGGAGGCGCATATATATACATATATATATACATATACATATATATATACATATACATATATATATATACATACATATATATATATATATATATATATATATATATATATATATATTGAGCGAATGAAGGTGCGTGCCCTTTGCCTTATTGATGGGAGAAACCTCCCGAAATTTGGTTGCATACGTTTTGTTATGCATTGATTGTGATATTTCGGAATTTAAATTTCCAAGTGATTTGGTTTGAGATCCCGAAGTGAAAGCTAGTTTGATATGAAAGCTAGAACGTATTTTGATGATTTGAAATAAGAAATCGGGAATAAAGTCCAAAGAAATAACTTATGTAAAGTTAATTAGATTTTGAAAATCTATGTTTGGAGATTAAGCCTAAACGGGTAGTTTGAGGAATTGCAAATTGTTTGTTACATCGTAAGCTTCATAAGTTTATTTTTGGTAGTTGTTTATGCGCTGGTATTCATGTGGAGAAAACCCGTTCCGTGTTATATGGCGTGGTCCCGTGATATACCTTACTTTAAAAATAATTTAAAAAACTGTTTTAGTTGTCATACCAGTTTTGTGACTAACCTTGAGTTTATTGTTTCCCACCTAAACTCTAGGTGCCTACATTTTCCACACAGGCAGCTAGTAGTTTTGGTTTTTGCAGATATTTTTAAAACAACATCTTGGATTATGGTTAGAGCTATACTTTGGATTATTTGGAGTCTTCCGCTGTGTATGTTTATGTTTCCGCTGTATTGTAATTTACAATTCTCTGATATTTTTCCGTTGTGTATTAATTTATGTACTCTCATATATTCTTGTACTCGGATGTAAAATTGTTTTAATGTGTTGTATCCCATAACGGTTCAAGGATTTCTTCCATTTTGGATCGAACCTGTGTGGTTTACGGTCGATTCGAAAGGCGGGGATTTTCGGATCGTTACAAGTGGTATCAAGTGGAATAAGAGCTTTAGTTTACAAAGCTTTAGGGTTACGACGCCTTAGAATAAGATGAAAGAATTCATCAGAGATAGGATTAATTAGTAATATCCTATAAGAATAACTCATTAGAGATGGGGTTAGTAATGTCCTAGACTGAGTTTGAAGAGTATTATATATAGGAAAGAATAAATTTGAGTATTCATAAAAATGAATTTGATTTTAAGATTATATCTTATATTAAGAGTTTGAGTATTTTATTTGACGTCGAGGTTGGACTATCGAGTATAAAAAGATTTTGATGGATACCTAGCCGATGTATATACGAAGTCTTAAACATATTGGATTGATATAGAGCCACACTCTAGTCGCTTAAGGATGATTCTATTGATGATCATGACATAATCAGTGTTTATTTTCGAGTTTCGAAAGTGGGATGACTATATAATTCCAATTGAAACGTCGAAATATACTTAAACTAATTTAAGCAAGTATTTGGAAATGATTTGAGTTTTAAATTTAATTAGTACTAGTTCAAAAGATTGAAAAGGGTAAAAGTAAATCAAACGAATCAAAATTTAACTTAAGTGAAGTTAAATAAAATTGGAAAGTAAAAACCAATGTAAGAATGAAAAAATGAATTGAGTTAAGTCAAATTTAACATTAGGGTTGAATTGATTTGAAATTAGTTGGAATTGGACACACACACACAAACACACACACACACACACACACACACACATATATATATATATATGTTGGACAGATAATTGATTGGAAGCTGAGGAGAGGAATAAAATCGAAGGCCCGACATAAAGGTACATATTTACTGTATTAATTGGGTTTGATGATTTTATGAGCCGATTGGTAAGCCGTTTGGCTTTTTGATTTTCTTTTTGATTGGTGAGGGCCTTAGTAGGCAAGTTGTAGAAGTACCGATCAACCCGTACAATGGAGGTTATGGCGAAATTTTTGAAAATTTGAGGCATTATCCAAATTTTGAGAAATTGGAAAGTTCTTAGAAACTGAAAAGTTGAAGAACTTGTTTAAGAACTTGAGAAGTAGAACGAATGATGAGTTGGTTAAGTAAACGACATTCAGTTTCATCTTCGATTTCGAGGACGAAATCCTTTTAAGTAGGAGAGAATGTAACGACCCACATTTTTAAATATGAATTTTAATTGATTTTAATGGATTTTAAATATTTAAAATGATTTATTTTGAGAATTAACGACTTAGAATTTATTTAAGATGAAGTTTGAACGTATAAGTATATATTAATTATAAAATGAACTCGTAACCTTGTGGCAGTTCGAAATATTTAGTTTTGAATTTCAATTGAATTTACAGAATTCAATATAAGTCAAAATTCATTAAAACAAGAAACCTTAGGATCTATTGAAATATATCATTCTAATGAATGTGAGAAATCGAGGTTTCATATTATAAATTGTAAGTTATATCCAAATCAAAATTTTAAAAAGTCACTATGAAATCGTTTATAAATTATAAAAATTTATTAAATAAAATAAAAATGATTTGTCATAAAATCGAATAACGATTTGACTTGAATTTTGAAATATCGAGTTATAAACCCAAGTATGTTTGTTTTGGAACTACATGATGTTATATTTGGATATACGATAATATTAATTTATTATTGTTAAATTGAACTGTTTTTGAATTTACTTATATTTTATTTGTTTTTTTTAAGCCTTAAAAGTAGTCATTTTTCAAATGACCTCCGTTTGACGAAACCAATTTTATCAGATCCGGAACGTATATTGTTAAGTTTAAATTTTCAGCTCAATTGTAGTTTATATGTAAGCGTATGGAATTTAGACACGTATTGAAATTCAGTTAGAATTCAATAAAAACTAGAAATAAGGCCATTTTTCAGTAGCCTCCTAATTGGACGAGATTAGGCTTTTTAGAATCATATTTTTGAAATGAAGCGAGATTTCAAATTTCGTAATTTTTGGAGTTAGTATATGGTCGTGGCAAACTAAAACGCATGTTGAAATTCAGTATTTAACGTTATATTGATTTATATTTTAGTTTTGAGAAAAATTGATTAAAACGATCGAATTATCTTCGGAAACATATTCCATTATGTCTGGAATATGGGTATTTGGCTGGAGACGCCAGTCATTGGGATTCGTTTGGAGTTCGGAGCGTTAAATTTCCCTAAAATTTATTATATATAACCCTAAAATCTTAAACCCTAGCCCACTACTCTGATGCCCGCCACTTCTTTTTTTAATGGCCAGAAAAATCCGAAACTAAATTGTTAATCTATCCAAATCCAAGCATTTTCATTCGAAATTTCCTACATGAAAATTCGAGAGCACAGTGACATCTTCAATTTGGTGTGGATGTGATCAATTTTAGTGGAGTATCTTGCTGGAATTTCGAGCTAGAAATGCGCATATTCGCAGCCGTTTCCATGTCCATAGGGGAGTTCGAACCTGGAGATATTCATGGCGGTGGTGACACAAGGGAAGGGCGACATCGTGGCGTGTCCAGATCGGTCATTGGAGACTCGTGGGTGGCACGCGTTTCAAGTATTTTATAACGATTTCTAACCTATCAGAGTGAGAACCCTCTCTAGTTTTTTTATATGTTAAATATGTATTGATTGCCTGTTATTGCAACGTTTGCTTTGGATGAAATTTACAGTTATTTTTGTTCATACTATTTAACAGTGAATATAAGCGTTATCAATAAAATCGCTTATAATATAATTATTGATTGATGGATGGTAGTTGATATGGATGTGTTTGTATGGTTGACACAAAATTTACATCAAAAATATGATATTTGAAAATTGATTGAATTTCATTATATTGAAATTTTAAATGAATTTTATATTCATTCAAATGAAATTTGACAAGAGATTAGAAATTGGATTTTTATATCCAAACTGATTTGAAAATGGAATTGATATAATTTCAAAACACTTTTGAAATGATTGGAATGGGATTGACAGAAATTTGGATTAAAAATGACTTGTTTTAATTCAAATTGGATTTTGAACAGTAAATTCAAAATATGAATTCGAGAATTAGGTATATAAACAACGTTTTTAACTCGAACAGTTTCTTCAATTAATCTTATTTATTTTTATAATGTGGATTTCAAAATATTATTATTTTAATATTATAATAATATGGAATATTCAATTTTGGTTTAAAATTGAATTAGAAGTTGAAATCATTTTTGAACGAGATTATAAACTTTTTATAAATTACGTTTAAACGGAATCGGCGAAGTTTATTATAAATAATAAAATGGTTCAAATAGGATGAGTCGTGCAGCGACCGTTTGTAAATTTCGACCGTTAAATTCAAATGGACGTACTGGGAGATCCAACCATCGGATTCTCTCGAAACGGAAAATGTTTGGTTTAGAATAAAAAGAGAATTCCAATGAAATGAAAAGTTTCGAAATCCAATGGTTAAATTCCAAGATAAGTCCAAATCAATATTTGAAAAGGTTGCTATAGATGCAGTTCAGTGACCGGAAGTGGAAACCGATTGTAAAGGCTATTAAAATTATTAAAATATGGAGAAATTATGTTAAATCATAATAAAAGATTTGAAAGAGTTATAAACCAAATATACATTGTTTTTTGTATTTATTATTGTCGATTGATTGTTTATATTATGCTCAACCAATTTACAAGCAGACATGCTTTTATATTTAGCATTGGGTTGGGTAGAGATATTTGTATGCTAACACCTTGTGATTTATTTCATGATTTGACTATGAGGTGTTTAGCGATGTCATTAGGTTCATTCTGATTTAGTGATTGGTTTATGAAATAAGATTTTCATAAGAGAAAGGAAATGTTATTCCCAATTTTGGACAGGGAATGTTTTATAAAAATGTTTTATAAAATAGAAAGGATTTCGAGGACTAAACCCGATGATTCTGAAATGATTTGGAAGTGGAAATTATCATAGTTTTGATTTATTTGTGATTATTGGTGTTAATGATTTTTCCACTTCGGGATACAAAATGATCTAGTATGTGGCTAAAGAGTCGGGTAACCCAGGAACTAAAAGTATGGGTGGGACCCAGGTCCTTAATTGGTTAGAGGCTGGTGTAGTCCAACCCCGTTAGTGGGAGGTGCGCATGCACACACACACAGATATATATATATATATATATATATATATATATATATATATATATATATATATATATATATTGAGCGAATGACGTTCCCTTTGCCTTGTTGATGGGAGAAACCTCCCAATATTTGGTTGCATACCTTTTTTTATGCATTGATTGTGATATTTTAGAATTTAAATTTCCAAGTAATTTGATTTGAGATCCCGAAGTGAAATCTAGTTTGATATGAAAGCTAGATATGTATTTCAAATTATTTGAAATATGAAATCGGGAATAAAGTCGAAACAAATAACTTCTGTGAATTAATTAGATTTTGAAAATTTAAATTTGGGGATTAAGCCTAAATAGGTAGTTTGAGGAATTGCATATTGTTTGTTGCATTGTAGGATTCATAAGTTTATTTTCTGTAGTTGTTTATGCACTGGTATTCATGTGGAGAAAACTCATTCCGTGTTATACGATGTGGTGTTCGCCGACGAATATTCTATCGATTAGAATACCATCGCGAAGTGTAATAAACCGCAAGCGCATGGCGTACAATCGTAGTATGTGGCAAATACGGGTCGATCCGCAGGGAAAGAATTTATTCTAATATTACTCAATCAAATTAAACCGAGGGCGAGTGAACTTGTTAACTATAAATTAAAAGAAAACTAACAATGTAAAAATGAATACAAATATGAGACTAGGAGACAATTTAGGAGTAGATTCGCTATCAACATCAATCTAATTAACATAAAAAATGGTTCTAACTCTCTTTAATAACTAGCACATTAAGTGTTGTATTCATACAAGCATGATTTATATGCTAGAAAATTCAAGCTACATAAATCATCAATTTTCAATACGAACTTAAAGCTCTAATTATCACATAGAAAATAATAGTTCTAATATGAATTAGATTGTGATAAAGTATGATTCTATTAATGATATGAGTATAACACATTTGGGAATAATAAACCAGCATGTGCTATCAATTTTCACCATATAAAATCTTTACTTTATCAATATCCAATTATAGATTAAGCTCAAATAAGAGAGTTAGAAACAAGAAATTCTTATGTTAATTAATCATGAATCATGAGAGCTTCACTACCCCTAAATTGAAGGGGTTTAGCTACTCATAATGGATTCAATGATAACATAAAGATATTTCATTATAAAAGAGAACAAAATAAAGAGCAAATAAAGATAAAAATCTATTCTACTTATAGAAGAGAAAATAACATGTAAATGAAAAACAACAAATTAATATTACATTAAAGCGACAGATTACAAATAAGAAATGGCTAAGAAGCCATGGCAGAAAAAAGAGAAGTTTTGATTTCAGCCTCACTCTAAATTAAAAATCCAAGATGCCTTTTACATTAACATACATGCGTTATTTATACATGACTAAACCCTAATTCACTTTTTGCGTGCTACCAAGAATACCCCCTCCTTAAGCTTCATTTTGTCCTTAGCAATAATGATTCATGAAGCCATAATTTTTGTCCCCGCTACAGAAGAAGGGAGAGTGAGTGTGGTCCTCCATTAATCCTCTATTTGAATTGATTCCCTTTTCATTGGTTGATTTCCCTTTTCATTTTTTAGGCAAGGCATTGATTTCCTCCTTTCTCCTTTGTATGTATATATATATATATATATATATATATCTTTATGAAGTCCTCTTCTACATGCATCCAATTTCTGCAAAAATATAAAAAATGTCCAAGTAAACATTCTCAAAATAATACAAGCACAAAAATGACCATTTTCCCCTATATGATGATAAATGCATGATGTTTTGAAATCAATTCAGTTTTTGTTTAAACATGATAAAATACCCATATATGACATTTATTAGAACTAAACAAGAATAAATATGTGAATATAAATGTGCATTTTTACGTGCACTTCAAATACCCCCACACTTATCTTTCTATTCGTCCTAGAATAAAGTAAAAACTAAGCTAAACCCATTTTCGTAGGGAGCACGATTGCATTGAACGTATGCAATAAGCCGTTAAACCTCTGGGTGTCCCCAGCAGGACGAATGTTGTCTCGTAAGGGTTTTCAGTGGATACTACCCACAAAATCCAAAAGTTAAATGTAAAAAATATTTACAAAATGCAAGATTCGAAAATATTTACAACATGAATGCAAGTTTTTAAAGAAATATTTACAAATGGATAATTTACTTTTAAATATTACACGAATGAGTTAACACAAATTTGGGTCGTCACTATGAAATTTAAGTCCACTACTAATCAAAACTTCAAACAAAAATCATGTTATCGTCACAAAATCCTCTAGCTTGGCCAGTTGTTTTGGTAGAAACATAGTGCAAATATGAAATGAATTCTATAATCGACATCAACAATCGTAAAACGACATCTCAACTTCCTTTTTGTTAACAAGTTAGGTCAAATAAGTGAAGAGTGTGCTTGGATTTCAAGTGCTTACTCTCTGTTTATTACAAAATATTTACATTATTACTATTTACAAACACCTAACCAAAAAAGACCAAGGTTTACCACCTGTGAGAGTTTCGGACAGAGCTTGGTGGATTGTGCAGACCGACGATGACTTTGTTAACAAGATGTCGGTAATCCTTAGGTGTCCAAGTCATAAAATGACACCAAGATATACAGACGCTGACTTTGTCAACAACGTGTCGGAAAGAGCTTAGCGGGTTTGCACACCAACGCGAGATGTACTAGCAGCGTTGGATACCCTTGGATTATTATTATATATATACACATTTTTTTTGCATAAGAGAGAGAGAGTTAAGCGAGAATATCTTAGCACAACTTCACTTAAAAGATCTAAAATGTTATCGCAAGTAGTTTAAATCAACCATTCATTTAATCAGATTACAATTCAAAAAACATTACATACCCATCACCTACGAATTTCCCAATATACCAGTTACCCCTAATTTGCTCATAATTCAAACTTTCCTTTCGTTATCCGCTAAGAGAAATAAATTTCCAAAATTTTAAATTGAACGACCAAAATTATATGCTTACTCCATCATGTCTTATTTAAAAGTAAATAGAAATGTGATTTTTTTGAATGAAAACAATAAAAGAAAAAGAAAATTCTATGCAAAACCAAAATAAATATGAAACTCTACCCCCACACTTGATTTTGACTGTGTCCCCACAATCAATGCATGACACAATGAGTGAATGAAAGAGAAATATTTACATATGTACAAAAAAGGGTTAGTTCGACTTACCAAATGTGCGTGTAGAAAATATGTAGTCATTGAATAGATGAACCGGTCCACAATGGACCAACGGATCAGCCTCATAAGGATTAGGAGACACAGATCAAGCACAGAAAACCAAATCATAAAGAATTTTATATTACCTTTCAGATTTGGAAAATCAAATTTTGTCTTTTCAAGATTTTGAGTTGCTAATTTTAAAATTTTGAGCTTACAATTGATCCGAAAATCAAATTGAATTTCTGTAGAAACTAAAGAGAGGCCATCGAGCCGGGGTTCAGTAAAAGTTTCAAAAACAAAGTTTGATTTGTTTAGATGATGTATAAATTGAGCGATGTGTGCATCATTCTCAACCCGACACTTGTTTTGAGAAATATTATTCGGTTTTGCTTTGATATTTGAAATTTTGTTAACTAAAGGTTCATTCGTAAACCTAAAGTCAAAACCAAACAAATGAATTTTCAGTAAATTTCGAAATCGTGTTTTCTCAAAAATAGTGTTATTCCAAAAAGAGTCCATATACTGCAGAAATTTATTATTGAAAAACAAGTGATCACAATGAGCTTTAGTTGAAATGAATAAGTCGCAAGAGGTTTCAACAATGTCAGAAAAATCGTTATTGTGTTTAAGATCACATGCACCAGTTTCATTGTTTTCAACCTCAAGAATTTCAAAGTTTACAAATATTTCATTTTCAGTTTCAGACCCAACAACATCATCGTCAATCAGTTTCAGAAGTTTTCGCTCATTAAAGTCGTCCTCACATAAACAGTTGTTAACACCTTTATCATTTTCATCATGTTGATAATCTAAAGTTGCTAAATTTTCAGAATCTGAGAGAGGAAGATTAGATTGATGACTGACGTCTTCGTCTTCAAGAGAATTCAAATTCAAATCAAGTATAGGGCTTTCAACAACTTTATTAAGATTTTCATCAATTTCAAAAGTTGTTAGTTGAAAATCGTCGATTATGAGCAAAGGTAGATTTTTATTCGAATCGTCACAAGTTTGGATTCAATTTTGTTTCTCATGAAACTTCAAGTTATCGTAAAGTATGTTCGTTTGCTCAACAAAATCAAATTTATAATTATTTACATGAGAATTTTCAGTTTGAAATTGTTGAGAACAAAAGTTTTCAGTAGCACCACAATTGAAATTATTCCCAATGCCAAAATCATTTGAAAAAGTATTCATATTTTCATTTTGAATCTGAAATTCATTTTGTAGTTCGAAATTTAATTGGCAAGGGTTATAGTCAAAATCATTTGAATTTGGAAGTGAATTCAAATTTTGATTTTTTTGAAAATTTTGACTTGAATTGTTGCACATTAATTCAATTAATCTTTGACCTGATTCGTTAAATCTTTGACTTTCTTCAAGTAGAGCTTGAACACTTATTTCAAGACTTGAGGGTTGATCATCATTTTGAAAATTTGGTGGTGCACAATCCGGATTATTTTGAAAATTTTGAAAAGTTGGTGGTGTAAAATCCAAATTGTTCGTACAATGGTTGTTATTAAAATATCCCTATAAATTTAGTGTAAAATTATATGGATTATATTGATTTTCACAACTATCGTAAAATTCACGAGGATAAGGAAATTTGGACATTTTCAATTTTTTTTTTATATATGTATATGCATGAACCTAATGCAACTATATGAATGCAAATTACATATTTACAATTTTTCTAAAATTATATAATGACGGTTAGATTAATTTCAACAAAATATTTCTCAGCCAATTAACGGACAAGAGTTATCGGTGCACCAGGAATCACCCTAGCAATGCAACCGAATGTTTTAGTACCTTTAGAGGAACAACCGATATAATATTTACGAATCAAAGTAATATTTACAAACGGTTATTACTCTTCCGTAGTCTAGACACCAAGAAAAAATTCGTTGGAAAGAAACCAATTTATCAAAATATAAAAAGTCCTAAAAAAATGAAAATAAAACGAGATGAATGCAAAACAGAAATTAAACGTGACTTAATGATGCAACTACGAATGAATTTTTTGTTTTGTGTTTGGATTTTTTTAGAATGCAAATGCAAGCAACTAACAATGTGAGGAAAATCAAAAAAGAATGAGAACACATTACCAGAGCGTGCAGATTTTTTTTTAGCGGCAATTTTTTTATTAGCAAGCAAATAAGCAGTAAAGCGTCGCAATTTAACAATTTCAAGCGAGTTCAGGCACGACAAATTCAAGCAGTTTAGCAATGCAAAGCAATTTCTCTTCTTTTTGCAACCTGAAAAGTGAGAACAATATATATACAATGAAAGAGAAGTGATTTTTTTATATTAAACAAGCGCAAAGCAATTTAGCCAGCAAAGGAATTCAAAGCAAGCAAGCCTCTTCAATTTCTGCAACCTGAAAAACAGATGAATAACAACAAATTTCTTTTTCCTTTTTTTTGGGGAATAAATAAGAAGCGCTGAGTCAACCAAACAAGTTCCTTCCTGCTAAAATCCTGTAACCTGAAAAACAACTGATATCTATTATATCAGAAGAAAAATACCCATACAATTTCAACACCACACAACAAATACAAATACACAGAACCAAAGAAACAAACAAAGACCAATATAAACATACGAAAATACCTAAGCCAGCCCAATGCAATTTAATTTAATTCACTATTCAAAACACTCAGCAAAATTTATTCTTCGTTCACAACCACTGCAAATCTGAAATTTGGCTCAATCAAATTCCGACCTTCCTCAATTACGTATAGTTCATCCCCCTTAAAAAAAAACTAACTCAAATCGCTAAGATTAAATTCAAATCAAAATACAAAATTTCGAAATCGTTGTACGATTTGCGATTACATATTTTGGATCGAAGATGAGAATTTGCAATCCTAAAATCGATGCAGATAGGGGCTAAAATTCGGGCCTAAGTTGCGGTTGAGGGTGATTTTGGCTGCTGCGTTGAGGTTCGGTGGTGATGGTTTGAATTGGGTGTAAATTGGGATCTAAGGATGTTGGTTCTGATGTTGAGTTCGGACTAGAGGTGTTGTTGTGTACGGCAGGTGGTTGAGGAGTATGTGGTCGGTTGGTGGTGAAGTGGTTTTGATAGGAATTGTTTAGTGGTGAGAAGGGTGGGTATGCCCGTGGGTGCTGTTGTATTGGTGAATTATGTGTGTTGTGTGGAAGTGGTGAAGAGAAGATGGTTATTGATGTTTTGGCTTTTAAAGATGGGAGAAGATGTAGATTAGGGAAAGATGGTAGGAGGCAGAAATTTGGATTAGAAATAAGGCAGAGAAGGGAAAGAATATTAAAGAGGGAAGAAAAGGAAAGCAGTAATTTTTTTTTAATTATTTGTAAGAAAAAGAAAAAGGAAAGAAATAAATGAGAGAAAGGGAAGGAAAGAAATAAATGAGAGAAAGAAAAAGGGAGAGAAATAAAGGAAATTGAAAACTCAAAAATGGGAAAGGGATTGAAAAAAAAAGGCAAGTGTATAATTCTTTTTTTTCTTTTTTTTAAGAGAGAGGAAATAAAAGAAGTAACACAATATGAAATCCATCAACACACATACACACAAAATAAAAACACACAAACAAAAGTAAAACAAAAGTAAAACAAAAAACAAACACAAAATGGAACAAAAGACACAACTCCCTTTTTTTAACTTTTTTTTAAATGAACACAAAAACAAGCACACACAAAATGAAACAACGAAAGATCAAAATAAAACAGAAAAACTATGAACAACACACAATTTTTTTTAAGAAAAACAACAATCAAGAAAATTAACTCGAAGAATAAAACTAAAATTAAATTCTTTCCCCGGCAATGGCGCCAAAAACTTGTTCGCCGATGAATATTCTATCGATTAGAATATCGCCGCGAAGTGTAATAAACCCTAAGCGCATGGCGTACAATCATAGTACATGGCGAATACGGGTCGATCCGTAGGGAAAGAATTTATTCTAATCTTACTCAATCAAATTAAACCGAGGGCGAGTGAACTTGTTAACTATAAACTAAAAGAAAACTAACAATGTTGAAAGGAATACAAATATGAGACTAGGAGACAATTTAGGAGTAGATTCACTATCAACATCAATCTAATTAACATAAAAAATGGTTCTAACTCTCTTTAATAACTAGCACATTAAGTGTTGTATTCATACAAGCATGATTTATATGCTAGAAAATTCAAGCTACTTAAATCATCAATTTTCAATACGAACTTAAAGCCCTAATTATCACATAGAAAATAATAGTTCTAATATGAATTAGATTGTGATAAAGTATGATTCTATTAATGATATGAGTATAACACATTTGGGAATAAACAACCAGCATGTGCTATCAATTTTCACCATATAAAATCTTTACTTTATCAATATCCAATTATAGATTAGCTCAAATAAGGGAGTTAGAAACAAGAAATTCTTATGTTAATTAATCATGAATCATGAGAGCTTCACTACCCCTAAATTGAAGGGGTTTAGCTACTCATAATGGATTCAATGATAACATAAAGATATTTCATTATAAAAGAGAACAAAATAAAGAGCAGATAAAGATAAAAATCTATTCTACTTGTAGAAGAGGAAATAACATGTAAATGAAAAACAAAAAATTAATATTGCATTAAAGCGACAGATTACAAAAAGGAAATGGCTAAGAAGCCATGGCAGAAAAAAGAGAAGTTTTGATTTCAGCCTCACTCTAAACTAAAAATCCAAGATGCCTTTTACATTAACATACACGGGTTATTTATACATGACTAAACCCTAATTCACTTTTTGCGTGCTACCAAGAACGCCCCCTCCTTAAGCTTCATTTTGTCCTTAGCAATAATGATTCACGAAGCCATAATTTTGTCCCCGCTAAAGAAGGAGGGAGACTGAGTGGGGTCCTCCATTAATCCTCTATCTGAATTGATTCCCTTTTCATTGATTGATTTCCCTTTTCATTTTTTGGGCAAGGCATTGATTTCCTCCTTTCTCCTTTGTATGCATATATATCTTTATGAAGTCCTCTTCTACATGCATCCAGTTTCTGCAAAAATATAAAAAAATGTCCAAGTAAACATTCTCAAAATAATACAAGCACAAAAATGACCATTTCCCCCCTATATGATGATAAATGCATGATGTTTGGAAATCAATTCAATTATTGTTTAAACATGATAAAATACCCATATATGATATTTATTAGCACTAAACAAGAATAAATATGTGAATATAAATGTGCATTTTTACGTGCACATCATGTGGCCCCTGGTATACCTTACTTTATAGATAATATAAAAACTATTCTAGTTCTCATACTAGTCCCATGACTAACCTGGAGTTAATTGTTTCCCACCTAAACTCTGGGTGCCGATATTTTTCATACGGGCAGCTAGTACTTATGGTTTTTTGCAGTTATTTTTAAAACAGGATCATGGAATATGGTTGGAGCTATACTATGGATTATTTGGAGTTTTTCGTTGTGTATATTTATGTTTCTGTTGTAATGTAATTTACAATTCTTTGATATTTTTCTGTTGTGTATTAATTTATGTACTCTAGTATATTCTTATGCTCGGTTGTAAAATTGTTGTAATAAAAATGAAATATTCTTTGTGTTTTGTTCTGATGTGTTGTATCACATTACAGTTTGAGGATTTCTGCCGTTTTGGATTGGACCTGTGTGGCTTACAGTCGATTCTAAAAGCGAAAATTTTGGGTCATTACAAAACCAGTTCATTTCAGTCAGTTTAGTTATGAAATTTTATTAATTTGCAATTTTTTTTGTTTATCGGTTTAATTGAACTAACCGAAATTTTAATGTATTATTCGAACTCATTATAGTACTCTTAACAATTGATTTAGTAATAAAACACAAACCATATCTGTTAAAAACAGGTTAATATTTCTTATGAAATTAAAATAAATACTCAAAATAGTTTATATAAACATAGCTATATGTTTTCCTTTAACTAAGCCAATAATTTAAGCAAAAACATATGGTTTATTACGTTACTTTCTTAATTTGATTAGATCAGTTATCAATCGAATTAACCAAAATTAATTTGGTTTGATTCAATTCGGTTTTAATTCAGTTTGATACTATTTACCTTAAAACCGTCTGAACCAAACAAATGCTCACTTATAGCCACACCCGACGCGTTAAATGTAACAACTCGGAAAATCAGAACCAATTTAAAATTTTTATTTTGGTTATTTTAATGGATTTTGAATATTTAAAAAGAATTATTTTAAATAATAACGACTTCAAATTTATTTAAATCGAAGCAATCCGGGCTTTCCTTTACGGGGAAGTTTGGGTCGCCACATTAAACTTATGACCACTGATTTATTCCATTTACACAAACCATTGTAAGTGGATTGTTGCCATCGTGTTTGACTAATGGGAAATTTTAAATAAAAGTTGTTGATTAATTAATTTTTTATACACACACACACATACTCATACATACATATATATGAACCACCTCTTCATTTTCTTTCTTCACTTCAACTCTTAGTCCTATACAAGTTGAAATTCATTGCCTACTATTTTCTATAAAATTGATTTTGCATGTAAATAATTTTGTAATGATTAATCATGCATGTAATCACCCTATGGAGACCCAAACTTCCCCGTGAAGGAAAACCCGGATTGCTTCGAAAACATGACAGATCAGAACACAAACAGAAGAACATTTCATTGTTTTTACAACAATTCCATCAGAATACAAGAATATAACAGAGTATAAATGAATAAATATTATACAACAAGAAATATCAGAGATTTAAATAACATTTAAATACATCGCAGTGGAAAAAAATATACAAAGCACAACTAAAAACAGATACATGGATACAGAGCTTTCTGAATATCGCTTCAGTTGTAAACCACGATCCTGTGAATATAAATCTGCAAAACCAAAACTACTAGCTGCCCATGTGGAAAATAGGGGCACCCAGAGTTTAGGTTAAAACAATAAACTCCAGGTCAGTCATGTGACTGGTGTGAGAACTAAAACAATTATTAATCTTTATTTTAAACTTAGGTAAATCGAGGGACCACGCCGTATGACACAGAACGGGTTTCCTCCCAAGAATACCAGTGCATAAAACAAACAGCGCAATGCTAAATAAAGAACAATGAAGCTATTAAAAGACCCAGGTCCCATCACACAATGCAACGCAAGCTGGAGGATAGGGTTTTACCATATAATAGCCAAATAATGCTTGATACGTGAAATTTAATCTTTTATTATTACTATAAGTGAAGAAAACAACTTCAAATATAATTGTATCGATCATAGGCGGCATGAATGTCCCATACCACTATGTCGCCATATATACTATACAATCAAAACTGCAAAATGTTGTATTTGGAAATTGGATTTCCATACTGGTGGTTACTGATTCGAAAGATCGATTGCATGGTGCAATTCACCACGATTTACGTCGCAGGCATGCGAAAACACCGTAATGCACATCCGCACTATCCAGGAAAATAAGTTACCATGGTTTACGTCGCAGGCATGCGAAAACACTGCTAACTCTATCCATCAGGGAAATCGGGGGGTGTGCCCTATCCCATACCTCGGTCGCCCGAATCCACGAGACCATGAAGGTGCCCATCCTCTAAAAAGCATACTGATCTAACCATCAGTTTACCACCATACTGGGGTGTGAGGCTCATGAATTAACGCTACACAAAGCCGTGCCATATTAAAGCTTTGCTTTGATCATCATCCACCAAACCTTGCTTTTTCAACAAAAGTTTGGATCATTGCATCTCAGCATGCCACACTATCAATCCATACCGTACCACTGATTTCTGCCAATATATAACCTCTGAGCTCGTACGTCTCAGAAAAGGGTGTTAAGCAAGAGAATAAATTCTCCGCCACCATACAGATATATATTTAGCAGAGATCAACGAATACAGTATAAAGGAATACAATGTCAGACACACCATCCATTTACAAGTCCGTTCTGGGTCTGAACGAAACCGAAGGCACCTTATTCCTCGCATATCCGTACAATCAACAAGTACGTCCGGACGGCTACCACTTCATCCCCCTTCAAGGTAGCTACTCCAATTGTGAGCATCAGTAGCACCTATCCATTCGTCGAATCAGTTATTCAGAATGGGTATAAACCTGGTCTTTCCGAATAACTCGCGTATCTTATAATCAAGTGTTATAACAACACATCATACGCCTCATTCCAATCTAGCATATTCTTTTATTCAAATATTCTTTTCCTTTGGGAAAGGTTCCCTTTAATTTTATCAAAGATAAATTCTTTAAATTTATTCTTTAATCTTCCTTTGGACATCAAACCGTATTAAGGTTTTCCAAACTAGTCGGGATTAGCGAACCACACCGAAGTAATCATTTATTTTATTTCTCAATTCCAACCTATTCATCCCATGGAGCAAAACTGGTAATACTCCATATCTAACACCAAAGTGTTATCGGTAAATTTAATTACCATTTCACATTCAAATCTAATTAAAGATTTAACTATCGCTAGGAGTAAAACTGGTGATACTCCACTCTCAATCATTTTCTTGAATTGATAATTTTAATTATCACATTCACTTTTCAATCTAATCAAAGATTCATTAAAACCCCTTTTTGTTTTGATCTTCCCAAAAATCAATATTAATGATTATTCAACGCTAAGAAATTAATCTTATCTTCAACTGGGTTAAAGAACCAATGTCATTTAAAACACGGTTCACGATAAACCCAAAATCTCATTCCATTAATTATGGAATCTTCACGGAAAATCAATATTAATATATAATCGATATCAATTTCCGTACCCGACTAATAATATAAATGGAACAACGACAAAGCCTTTTTAAATTCATATACATTAACAATCTTCCTCCACAGAAACTCACTTCGATTATTACCAAATCGAATTCCGTTCAATTCCAATTTAATATATTAAATTGGAAATCTTTACTTTGGAAAATTCCATAAATCTTAATTAAAAGATAATAAATTCCAAATCATATTGTTCACTATTAATTGGGTTAAAGAACAAGCGTTATTTAAAACACTGTTCACAATAAACCCAAAAATCCCATTCTTTTATTCCATTCCAATTAAATATTATTAATTGGAAAACTTCATTAAATCTAAATAAAAAGATTTATTCTTTCCTCAACTGGGTTTAAGAACGGTGTTAATGAAGAAACCACTAACGGCAAACCCAAAATCCAATTCGATATCAAATATAAGGCTCTGAATAGAAAATATATCGGCTTATATTCAATATCAAATTCTGAAATCAATAAATATCATATTGGAATAACGATATATATATCTTCCAAATTCCTCCACAACGTCTGTATAATCACGGAATCCAATATCGAAATATTCCGAAGATAATTTCAATTCAAATCCATTCCAATTCGTATATTGGAAATTCTGGTTGTTTATGAAAACCATTTCAAATCTAATTTATTTATTTAGAAATAAATAAATTATTATTCTAGTTAATAACTAGTTCATTTCGATAAAAATATATTTTTATCTGTTCAAATATGGAATTTTTCATCCCAACCCTTTCTAAATCATTTATTATGATTTTATATAATTTGTCCATATTTTTCCAGATTTTATTATCGCCCGTACAGTCGGTTTCCAATAACGGCCACCGAACTGCATCTATAACACCTTTTCTGAAATTGATTTGGACATATCTCCAAATCCAACCATTAGATTTAAAATCTCTTGTATTCATTGGAAAGCTCTTTTCGACATGAACCCATCGGTTCCGGTTTTAGAAGAATCTGATGGTCGGATCTCCCGTAACGTCCATTTAAAGTTAATGGTCGAAATTCGCAAACTGCCGCTGCGCGGCGCGTTCTATTCAGGCCATTATATTATATAATATATATATACATAATATTTCGTCTATTTCGATTTAAAATGAATTTTATAAATCGTTTTAAATTCGTTTCAAAAGCGATTTCCACTTCCATTTCAAATTCAAATCAAAATTGAAAATTCCAATATGAATTCGTTTTAAATTCATTTCAAATCAATTTCAATTCAATTTCATTTCAATCCATATCAATTTGTTTTGAATTCGTTTCAAATCAATTTCAATTCAATTCCATTCCAATCCGTTTCAATTCATTTTGAATTCATTTTAAATCGATTTCAATTCAATTCCATTTCAATCCGTTTCAATTCGTTTTGAATTCATTTTAAATCGATTTCAATTCAATTCCATTTCAGTCCGTTTTGAATTTATTTTAAATCGATTTCAATTCCATTTCGATTTCAATTCCATTTTGAATTCTAATTTATATCCATTTCAATCGACTTCAATTTCTAATTCAAACTCATTTCAATTGATTTCAATTTCTAATTCAAATTCATTTCAATTGATTTCCATTTCTAATTCAAATTCATTTCAATTGATTTCGATTTCTAATTCAAATTCATTTCAATTGATTTCAATACTAATTCAAATTCATTTCAATTGATTTCAATTCTAATTCAAATTCATTTCAATTGGTTTCAATTCTAATTCAAATTCATTTCAATTGACTTCAATTTCTAATTCCGAGTTCGAATCAAAATTTAAATTTCAATATCATTTCAATATTAAAACGATAATATTTACCAAAATATCCGATTTTGAAATCACTTTTCGATATTCATTATAAAATGAATAAAATCGACCAAATTCCCGTTCTTGTTAAAATGGCGTTTAACTACTTAACACGGCTTCACATTTCATCATTCACTGAATATTATTTTAAAATATTCGATAATCCTGAATTGGAATCAGACACAGCCAATTACCATATAATTTCCGTTATATGGATTTCAACATCACATGTATACAACAATGACGATAAACAACCATTATAAATTCAAACAACATCCATTGTGCTTTCTATAACTGTATAAGTATTAGAATACATAAATAACGCTTATACAGTCTGTCAACCCATCGATTGCCATACCACTAATTATCGGGATCAATGTATGCAAAATATTATCCCAATACCCGTGTGGGGTTTCAAACAATCAAATACAGGTTTTATTTGTGCAGTTGGGCGATGTGTAAAATTTATCGTCCCAATCAATGTCAGTCAAATGTGTGTATATAAACAAATCGTCTGATTTGTTTATCAATATTTATTTTATTCACATACACGTTAAAAATTATATTTTTAACGATAAAATATTTTATTTCACACATGAATGTTTTATTATCCATTTCACATCAAAATCACAAACTAACTTCACAATACATCATAATCAAACAAGTCGTCCATGGTCTGTGGACGACGGTGTCGGGTGCTGCTAAGCACCGCCTGCATCCTAGTATATATTTTTAACTAGAAATCAAATTAAAAGTGAGGAGTTCTCACCTTTGGGTTCCACTCCTCCATTATCTATTTTTGAACGGTTCGGATATGCCATAAATTCCAATGCGTCTTTTTCCCTCTGTTCATATACAAAAATCACATTTTTGTTGCTTTATTCCAATAAATAAAAATCAAAATTTTGTTTCTACTTTATATATATAAAAATCAAATTATTTTATCGCTACTTTCAAAATGAAAATATAATTTTTCTACAATGAAAAATCTAGTTTTTCTCCTATTAAATATCAATTCTTTTTAAAGAACAAAATCAAATCTTTCTATTATCAAAACTAATCTTTATCTATTAGAAAAATCCAATTTTTATCTATTATAAAAATCTATTTGTAACACCCCACCTCCGCCAGGGTCACTCACAAAGGAATGCACTAGGTTTGGAGGGGCATTATTGGTAAACATGCACAGAAATATTACAAGACAGAACATATAAAACAGCGGAAGTAAAACAAATTTTCATTTCTTTATAAATAGTAAAGCCTTTTTACAACAGATTACATAGAAACCTGTCTTGCAATAGTAAAGAAGCATAAAACCTTTTCATAAATTATTCCCCAAGTAAAGCAGTAAAGCAACCATAGCCCATGGAAGTTCAAACCATACATGATGGCCTTCAAGCAGAAGAGGTCCGAACTAACCACAATATTTCCTCCCTGAAAACCTGGAGGGAAGTGGGAGACAAAGAGGCGAAAGAAAACAGGGTCAGTCATAAAGACTGGTAAGTCCTATCTACTTCCAGCATAAAAACAGGTAAAGGTAACATGACATGCATAAACTGAAAATAAACATAAGGATGACGACAAGATAGATAAACTAAACCAAGATAACAGGGTGAACTATGGTACCAAGATAAACTAAGGTATCATGATAAACTACGGTGTCATGGTAAGTCAAATTATCACATCGTCAGGTTTCTATCAAGTATAATATCCCAAGGTATCTATCATGTATATTTGCTCTGCACCTCCCGTACTAGTATTCCAACCCGTGCCATGAGTTAACTATAAAATGTCCCTTGACCAAAGTCATGAAATGGTCCATGTCAACCTAATATATCGCGTACATAGGTTTTCCTAACTCGTATGTTTCTTTCCATGTATAAGTTCAGTCCTTTGCCGTAGGCCGTACGGGCTTTCCCATGTAAATCTATACCACCTCAATGTAGTACCATTTTATCCTTGAAGTTGTTTTGGACTGCTACCCTTGATCTGGTTATGTTTTCTTACCATGAACTATTGCGTGTTCACCTAGGACTTATGCCACCTAGGGCCGCTAGGGATTATGCTACCTAATGAACGTTTTCGTATCTCGGTTTGGGTTTTAGCCACCTAGGGCTACTAGGGATTATGCTACCCGTCAACCACGCCCTTTTTTCCACGTAAGCATCGTGAATCGTTTGTCGATGTCTAACTGCACATGTATCTCAATGTGTCATCCGAGTCCCATGCCAGGGCAAATCAAGAAATACGAGACTCGGTCGGGAGCTTTAAGTCGTCTGCCGAATGCAGATATCAAGGTCAGTTTTTGTATCCGTGGCTATGGTCCCATGTGACCCCTCCCTCAACTACTGAAAGGCAATCCAAGAAAAATCATGCACGAGAACTATACTCCGGCCCCCTATGCCCCCACTTACCTATTGGCCAACCTCACCCATAACTCGATAGCAAGTATATGGTCTGTTGGGAGTTCTCTGCCTTTCCGTATACGTACACGATTGACTAAAGATGGTAGGTAGTCTACGACGCGCTATCCAGGGTAAAAATCAAGTATCGTCGACTCCACGCTAATCCATCCCCGTCTTTAGGTTGCTCGCACAGCAACCAAGGCATACTCTTGGTTCTTCTACCGCGGACCTTAACCTCTGTGTGCCCAGGCGGATCATCTGCAACCTCACAGAGGGATACCAAGAGTACCCTCACGTCCCCCGAAGCTACTGCTTCGTCACCCAGTTCGTTGGAGCCTTTATCTAAGTCAGATAATTTGCTCCTCCTCGTGTGTTTAAGCGATGACCTACCGTATCGGGTTACTCATCTATCTGTGAACTGGTCCAAATCCATTGACTAAGAATTAATACTTAGTTATCCTAAACTAAGGTTTATCACTTACTTCCCTTTTCCGTTATCCTTGTTAACTACGATTTTCCACCTAGTCCCCTGAACTAGGGTTTTGTCTAATGGGTTAAGTGTTGTCATTCCAGTTCATGACTTAACCCGCTTACAAATCATGTCAAGATTGGCTAAGTATTTAAGCTCAAGACTTAGCCCTACAAGTTGGTTAAGTATACCAAGAAGCTCATGACTTAACCCTATTCAATTATCAAGTCAGATTGGTTAAGTATTAGTTTGTCTTGACCCCATCAGATTATCGTGTTAGATTGGTTAAGCATAGATTATCTTAACCCCATCAGATTATCGAGTCAGATTGGTTAAGTATGGGTTAGCTTAACCCCATCCACTAATCGTATTACAATGGTTAAGTATATTTAAACGGTCTTGTGACTTAACCCTATCAAGTTCTCATATTAGATTGGTTAAGTATAGGTTACTTAACCTCATCAAATCATCATGTATAATTGGTTAAGTATAAGTTACTTAACCTCATTGAATTATCATGTTAAATTGGTTAAGTATTGGTTACTTAACCTTATTGAATTATCATGTTCAGATTGTTTAAGTGTTTAACTTAACCCCATCGAATTACCGTGTTTAGATTAGTTAAGTCTAGGTTAACTTAACTCCATCTAATTACCGTGTTTAGATTAGTTAAGTCTAGGTTAACTTAACTCCATCTAATTACCGTGTTTAGATTAGTTAAGTGTAGGTTACTTAACCCCATCTAATTACCGAGTCGGATTAGTTAAGTAAGGATTAGCTTAACCCCATCCCCTAACTGTATTTTACGGATAAATGTCATTAAGAAATCAAGTCCGGTTTCACTTAACCTACCCATTCATGTCATATCGGTTGAGTGTCTTTAGTCAGATTTACTTAACCTTATCATGTGGCATTAATTGAATTAATGCACTCTCAACCTCTCACATTAGACGTTGTTGTGGTTACTGGTTACGTCGGTTGGGTCCAGGCAGATTTACACCACAACCTAGTCTAACCTCGGGTTTCAAGCGCGATATGACCAACTACCCACATTGGGTCCTATTGTTTGTAGCCACTGGATTTGCCGGGCGGGTCCGGGCAAATTTATGCTACAAACTCAACCCAACCTCGAGTTGGCCACTTCCATGTTTTTCTACGTGTCATGTTCATGTCAAGTTTAGACCCCTTTTTAAGTCTATGTTTTCATGTAACCCCATGTCAAGTTTTCGTGTCCTATTCACGTTTATTATCATTACATGTTCCATGTAATTCCATGTCAAGTTCATAGCCCATTTTCAAGTTTGCCTAAACTACCCAAAACGTGTCCCCAACGCACATGAAAGCGAATCAACATATTTGGAATAATATGACAAAGATGGGTACAAGATGGCAAAGATGAATCACAAGTTAAACATGGTAAAAATTGAGGCAAAGGTGTTCACATAACTAGCATATTGCATATTGGCCTCAAAACATGCACGATGTCATAAAGGGGTTGGCCACAAACATGCACGGTATCATAAGGGGTTTGGCCTCAAACATGCATAATATCATAAGGGGTTTGGCCTCACATAAACATGAAATCATAAGGGGTTTTGGGTTCTTTTACAGGCATAAGCCCCAAGTCAAATTCATGCACATATTTCACAAGTCAAAATGGTTCCAAGTGTTCATGCCAACATCCCACAAATAAAGGTTCAATCTTGCATGGCAAACTAAGTCCAATGCAACATGAGTTACTTGATTTAGTCACTAAACATAGCCTAAAGTCATAGGTTCAAGCAAAAGAGGCATGACAAGATTCATATAGGCTAGCATACTTATGTTCATCGCATTTTATTCCATGTCACATTAAAACTATCGTTTAGATCTACAAGTAGCTAGAACTTACATAGCGTGGCTAAGGGATTATGAGCATGAATCATCTTGTCGTAGAATCGTCATGAAATTTGCGTAGCAACGTTGATCCACTCCCTTGATTTGAGGTAGCAAGCTAGCACCTTTGATTCGGATCCGATTTGAATGCATAAGCTCTTGGAGATGGAGATGGAGGCCATGGTCAATGGAGATTTGGGCAGCACTTCGTTGCAAGAGTGATTTGTGAGGGTTTAAGCTAGGTCTAGGGGTCTTTTTATAGAGATTAGGAGTAGTTTAGGCCATAGGATAAACCCTAGGATAGATCCGAGCCCTCAAAATCCGTCATAGGCCCACAAAACCGAGCCAAGACAGCAGCAGGTGCACCCAGGCCAAAGTGGCCGGACCACCCAGGTCGACACCCGTGTCGACTGGGCAGTCGACCTGCCCCCTGGGCATGTCGACCTGCCCCCTGGGCATGTCGACTCCCCAGTCGACACCCCAGTCGACCTGGGGCTTGGGCGGGAATTTTCCCGCCCAATCTGTTTGGCTCCAGATTTGAGTTTTCGAGCTGTTTTGAACTTGGAATTTTCTGAAAACTTCGACGGGCCATAACTTGGTCATACGGACTCCGATTCTCGAAAATTAAGACTCTATTTCGCGTATTTTTCTGAGACGAACGCAATGGCGCAACCCGTTTCTCCTAATTCAGATTTTATGATTTAATTCTGCCTTGATTCTTGTCTTAACACGTTATTAAAATTCGGGTTGTTACACTATTCTTTTCAGTTTTAAAAATATAATCTTTTATCATATAAAAATCTTTGTTTTTATCACATAAAAATCCTAGTTTTTATCATATAAAAAAAAGAAACAGATAAAAATGCAGAAAACTTACTGATTATGGTCCGGAGCGTCGAAAGCGGGGAGGGGGGGGGAGGGTTTGTTGGTGGCGCTCGCCGTTGGTGCTGGCGGTTTGCGGAGGAGGGCTATGGTGGGTACTGGCGTCGCGGGCTTCAGGGGCTAAACGGTTTTGGGTTTTTTCGGGTTTTAACAGTGGAGAGGGGGGAGATGGCGTCGTGGAGGAGGGCTAGGGCGGAGGGGAGGTCACAGTCAGGTGGGGGACGGCGGCGGCAGTCGTTCGATGTGGCGGCGATATCGAGGAGTGACGTTGGGGGTTATTTAGGGCTACAGGTTTTTTTAAAAATAAATAAATAAAGGGGCTCGATTTTTTGTTATGCGGGATTGGGTTGGGGGAGATTTGAATTTATAAATTAATTATTATTTTATTCCTCTTAAAGTTAGTTTTTCCTTTAAACCCCGAATCAAACACACCAACTATCACCCTAGCTAATTACCCCCATTCCGAACACAATGGGATATGTATCGTAAGCCAGTTCGGTCACTAAGATCATTTTTCGTTGAAATTAAAATATAAATCTATATATTGAATTTTAAACGTACATTTCAATTTACCGGGGCCACATACCGATTCTAAATATTCCCGAAAAAATATTTTCTAGCTTCGTATTGATGATACGGTTCTAACAAAACTAATTTCATCAAATTTGAAGACCGTTTGAAAAATGGCCATTTTCTGGTCGATCCAAATTGACTAAACTGTTAAAACACGTTTTACTTCGCCACGCTCACATATTGGTTTCAAAAATTATGAATTTTGGAATCTAGCAATAACTTGACATCCCGGATCCAAAAAAAGTGGTTTCGTCTAAAACGGAGGTCGTTTGCAAAATTTCCATTTTTAAGGGCCATATTTTCCATAGCGACTATTCTGAATTTTCAATTGGATATAACTTTTTATTTCCGCTATGAAATTTCAATTTTTCAGATTCGTTGGAAAGATATTCTCTAATAGATTCAAATATTTTTTGTTTCGCTAAAATCCGATTTAATTTGAATCCTGTACATTCATTTGAAATTTGAAATCGAATTTTCAAACTACCGCGCCATTTTCAATTCCTTTTATAATTTAAAATAAATATTTATATTCAAATGACAATTCAAATAAATATATACGTTCTAATTGTATTCAAAATAAATTTCTCGTTGTTATTATTTAAAATAATTCATTTTAAATATTAAAATTCATCAAAATTGCCAAAATAAAAATTTTAAATTGTTTCGGATTTTCCGGGTTATTACAATCTCCCCCACTTAAGATCTTTTCGTCCCTGAAAAGGAACGAAGCTGAAAGTTGGTTTACAAACCAACTCTACTTTCATTATTTTCATTACGCCTTAAGTTCTTCAATGTTTCAGTTTCTAAGAACTTTTCAAAAAATTTCAAAAATTTGGCTAACACCCTAAATATTCGAAAAATTTCGCCATAACTTCCCCTGTACGGGAGCACCGGGAAAATCCCGAAATTTCCATACATGCCTTTCCAATCCAAAAAGAAAAAGAAACAGCCAAGCGACTAGCCAATCGGCTCATAAAATCATCCAAAACCCAAGAAATACAATAAACATGTACCTATTTGTCGGACAAACAATTTTATTCCTCTTCTCTAGCCTACTTGTAATGACCTGTTCATACATATATATGTACATGCATACATTTCCAAACAATTTTCAATACAGTTCAATATTTGGTTAAATTTGGCCTAAATTTACCTTTCTTTCACATGTTGGTTTAAATAAATAATCACACAACATAACCATCAATCAATTAGTGAATTAACGTTTCAAATTCATAATTTTGATACATATACAGGAAATCATGTTTTTGATGCCAAGTCACAATAATAACCCTATCTAGTTTTGGTTCTCACACTAGTCAATTGGAAATATATAGAAATCCCACTTTCGAAACTCGAAAATGACACCGATGATGGGGCCCCATCATCAGAATCATTCCTGGGCGACTAGAGTGTGATTCTATATCTACTCAGCACATTAAAACTTCGAGTATACATTTGCAAGGCGTATATGCAAAACCGTTATATATTGGATTGTCCAAATTCAATACAAATAAATATTCAAATACGTTGAATAAGGTTTAAATCTTCAAAACAAAGTTTGTTTTCATCTTTATTTTAAAAACATTACTCTTCACACTCGTTCTAGGATACTACTGATCCTATCTCTAACGAATCATTCTCATTGGATATTACTAATCCAATCTCTGATGAATTCTTTCGTATGGTTCTAATATGTCTTGTTCTCGAGCTCTGTAAACTAGAGCTCTAAGACCACTTGTAGCGACCCAAACTTCCCCGTGAAGGAAAGCCCAGATTGCTTCGAGAACATGACAGATCAGAACACAAACAGAAGAACATTTCATTGTTTTTTACAGCAATTCCATAAGAATACAAGAATATAACAGAGTATAAATGAATAATATTATACAACAGGAAATATTAGAGATTTAAATTACATTTAAATACATCGCAGTGGAAAAACAATACAAAGCACAACTAAAAACAGATACACGGATACAGAGCTTTCCAAATATCGCTTCAGTTGTAAACCACGATCATGTGAATATAAATATGCAAAACCAAAACTACTAGTTGCCCGTGTGGAAAATAGGGGCACCCAGAGTTTAGGTTAAAACAATAAACTCCAGGTCAGTCATGTGACTAATGTGAGAACTAAAACAGTTATTAGTCTTTATTTTAAAGTTAGGTAAATCGAGGGACCACGCCGTATAACACGGAATGGGTTTCCTCCCAAGAATACCAGTGCATAAAACAAACAGCGCAATGCTAAATAAAGAACAATGAAGCTATTATAAGACCCAGGTCCCATCACACAATGCAACGCAAGCCGGAGGATAGGGTTTTACCTTATAATAGCCAAATAATGCTTGATACGCGAAATTTAATCTTTTATTATTACTATAAGTGAAGAAAACAACTCCAAATATAAATGTATCAATCATAGGCAGCATGAATGTCCCATACCACTATGTCACCATATATAGTATACAATCAAAACCGCAAAATGTCGTATTTGGAAATTGTATTTCCATACTAGTGGTTACTGATTCGAAAGATCGACCGCGTAGTGCAATTCACCACGGTTTACGTCGCGGGCATGCGGAAACACCGTAATGCACATCCGCACTATCCACGAAAACAAGTTACCGCGGTTTACATCGCTGGCATGCGAAAACACCGCTAACTCTATCCATCAGGGAAATCATGGGGTGTTCACTATCCCTTGCCTCGGTCGACTGAATCCATGACACTGCCCATCCTCTAAAAAGCATACTGATCTAACCATCAGTTTACCACCATATCGGGGTGTGAGGCTCGCGAATTAACGCTACACAAAGTCGTGCTATATTAAAGCTGCGCTTTGATCATCATCCACCAAACCTTGCTTTTCAACAAAAGTTTGGATCACTACATCTCAACATGCCACACTATCAATCCATACCGTACCACTGATTTCTGCCAATATATAACCTCTGAGCTCGTACGTCTCAGAAAAGGGTGTTAAGCAAGAGAATAAATTTTCCGCCACCAAACAGATATATATTTAGCAGAGATCAACGAATACAGTATAAAGGTATAAAGGAATACAATGTTAGACACACCATCCGTTTACAATTCCGTTCTGGGTCTGAACGAAATCGGAGACACCTTATTCCTCGCATATCCGTACAATCAACAAGTACGTCTAGACGGCTACCACTTCATCCCCCTTCAAGGTAGCTACTCCAATCATGAGCATCAGTAGCACCCATCCATTCGATGTGAAGATTGTCAGTCTTGCACCGTCTTCCATCTCTTCGACTCATCGTCGAATCAGTTATTCAAAATGGGTATAAACCCGGTCTTTCCGAATAGCATGTGTATCTTATAATCAAGTGTTATAACAACACATCATACGCTTAATTCCAATCCAGGATATTCTTTTATTCAAATATTCTTTTCCTTTGGGAAAGGTTCCCTTAATTTTATCAAAGATAAATTCTTTAAATTTATTCTTTAATCTTCCTTTGGATATCAAACCATATTAAGGTTTTCTAAACTAGTCGGGATTAGCGAACAACACTGAAGTAATCATTTATTTTATTTTCCAATCCCAAGCTATTCATCCCATGGAGCGAAACTGGTAATACTCCATATCTAACACCACAGTGTTATCGGTAAATTTAATTACCATTTCACGTTCAAATCTAATTAAAGATTTAACTATCTCTAGGAGTAAAACTGGTGATACTCCACTCTCGATCATTTTAATGAATTGATAATTTTAATTATCACATTCACTTTTCAATCTAATCAAAGATTCATTAAAACCCCTTTTTGTTTTAATCTTCCCAAAAATCAACATTAATGATTATTCAATGCTAAGAAATTAATTTTATCTTCAACTAGGTTAAAGAACCAATGTCATTTAAAACACGGTTCACGATAAACCCAAAATCTCATTCCATTAATTACGGAATCTTCACGGAAAATCAATATTAATATATAATCGATATCAATTTCCATATCCGACTAATAATATAAATGGAATAACGACAAAGCCTTTTTAAATTCAATATATATTAACAGTCTTCCTCCATAGAAACTCACTTTGATTATTACCAAATCGAATTCCAGTCAATTCCAATTTAATATATCAAATTGGAAATCTTTACTTTGGAAAATTCCATAAATCTTAATTAAAAGATTATAAATTCCAAATCATATTCTTCACTGTTAATTAGGTTAAAGAACAAGTGTTATTTAAAACACTGTTCACAATAAACCCAAAAATCCCATTCTTTTATTCCATTCCAATTAAATATTAATTAATTGCAAAACTTCATCAAATCTAAATAAAAAGATTTATTCTTTCCTCAACTGGGTTTAAGAACGGTGTTAATGAAGACAACACTCACGGCAAACCCAAAATCCAATCCGATATCAAATACAAGGCTCTGAATAGAAAATATATCGGCTTATATTCAATATCAAATTCTGAAATCAACAAGTATCGTATTGGAATAACGATATATATTTATCTTCCAAATTCCTTCACAACGTCCGTATAATCACGGTGTAACAACCCGTATTTTTAAATAACATGTTATAACATAAACCAAGGCAGAATTAAATGATAAAATCTGAATCAAGGGAAACGGGCTGTGCCATTGCGTTCGTCTCGAAAAAATACGCGAAATAGAGTCCGAGTTTTTGAAAATCGGAGTCTGTATGACCAAGTTATGGCCCGTCAAAGTTTTCAGAAAATTCCTGCCACCCCCAAGTCGACTGGGGAGTCGACTTGGGAGTCGACACACCCCAGGTGGTGTCGACTGCCCAGTCGACACCCCTGTCGACTTGGGTGGTCGGCCAGTTTGGCCTGGGTGCACCTGACTTGTTCCTCAAGACATGTTTGGAGGCTTGTGACGGATTTTAAAGGCTCAGATCTGAATTAGGGTTAATCCTATGGCCTAAACTAACCTAAACTTCTATAAAAGGACCCTAATACCTAGCCTAAACCATCATAAATCAATCCTACAACTAGATTATGCCAAAATGTTTAATCATGGACTCCACCCTCTTATCATAGTCTCCATCTTCATTCATATGAGAGTTTCTAAGCTTGTTTGAGAGTTTCTAAGTTTGATTCAAGGCCATCATTTATGACCATGTTTCACCTATTTTGCTAAAGTTTGATATCATGCATGTTTTGAGGCTTATAATGTAATATGCAAGTTTATGAACACATTTGCCTCATATGCCACCATGTTTAACTTGTGGCCAAACCTTATTAATTATGTCATGCTTCTAAAGTTCCCTCTTTGAGTTCTATTTGCGTTTATGCGAACTTACATGCGATGGGGTTACGTTATGGGTAAACTAAAATGACATAAAATCATGACTTGAAAAATGACACGAAATATGACATGTGATTATGCATGGAACATGAACATGAACTTGGACATGGCTTCTAGAAAACATGAGAATGGCCAACGCGAGGTTGGGTTGAGTTTGTAGCATAAATCTACCCGGAACCGACCGGCTTAACTAGTGGCTACAAGCAATAGGACCCAATGTGAGTAGTTGGTCATGTCGCACTTGAAACCCGAGGTTAGACTAAGTTGTGGTGTAAAGCTACCCGGACCCGCCCGACTTAACTAGTAACCACAACAAGGTCTAATGTGAGAGGTTGGGTGCATTAAATTAATTAATGCCACATGATAGGGTTAAGTCATGGACCACTTGAATACTTAACCAATTAAACACGATGGGTTGATAGGGTTAAGTCATGAACCTTGGGTACACTTAACCGACTTGATACTTGATTGGATAGGGTTAACCACGCTTAACCCGTTAGAAACCCTAGTTACGTGGTCCTTTTCACTAGTAACCCTCTTGATTGTATCATGATACCCTAGGAACTAGGCTAGGGTGGGGCACGATTACTGGGCTGACATGTAAGCGACCAAAACGACGGCTTAGTAGGTGCACCGATGTAGGTTCATGCGGACTATGGTCGTGCACATAGTCCGGAGTTGAAGAAGCAGACACGGGCACCAGTAGGTTTAGACTGTGCGTGCTTGATGTGTGTCCGTGGTTGGCACCCTAGGGCTTGATACACCCTAGGGTGGACCTAGCACAGTTTGACTACACTTCGTGATTGGGCCGTATGTCACCGACACTTGACGAGTTAGGCTTTTAGGGAGCTGATCGACTAGACCGTGTTGTTGGACCTTGATTTAGGTCATCTCGTGATATTGGGCCAAGATTGGGCCAAGGGTTCACTTCTTGTTTATACTTGACATGGGTTGGAAATACTAGTACACTTGGTGCAAAACTTAACCTTGTATATGCGGTGCCACACTTGATCTATCTTGTTAACTTTTCACCATGCCAGTTAACATCCTATGTTTCATCTCTGTTTTACATGTCCAGTTAACTTTATTAGTTTTTATACTAATAGTAGGTAGGACTTACCAGTCTTTTGACTGACCCATTTTCTTTCGCCTCTTTTCTTTCGTCCCCCCCCCCCAGGTTTACAGGGTGGAACACTAGCACCTAGCTTGGATCTTTAGCTGCTTTTCTGGATAGCTCATGTACGGTTTGGACTTGAGCATGCTATGGCTTTATTCTACTTTGGGGATAGTTACTTTATGTTTTTTTCCAGTTTTCAGTTTATGTTTCTAGACTTTGTTTTGTGGGAAAATAATGACCAAGTACTTTGATGTAACTTGACTATGGTTTTGAAATGTTAGTTTTTACCCGTTGCTTTATTTACTCTGCTTTTACTTATATGTTCTGTCTTGTGATATCTGCATGCATGTTTACCTCATTTAACGCCCCTCCAAAGCTAGTGCGCTTGCAAGAGTGACATTGGCGGAGGTGGGGTGTTACATTTGGTATCAGAGCATAAGGTTTTACTAGACTGGACAAAAGTTTTAAAAACCCTTTTGGAAAACTATTTTCAAAACCAATTAAGTATTTTACAAGAAAAGTCTAGTTTATTTTAAAAGGCTATTCCCCAAAAGCCATTAGCACTATCCTTTGTTTCCTCGTTCTAAATCTATCTTTTCCCTTTTTTTCAGCATGGCCGATCTTAACCTTCCCGAGGGAGTAACCATTCCCGGATGGTTCGGGAGGTACTTGGAAGCTAGGGCCAACGATGTGGGCCCAGCAAACACTCCCACCGTAACTGAGGTTCCTCCTCCTCCTCCTCCTCAGCATCCACAAGCAGATTTCGCAAAGGTTTGCAAAGACTTTAAGGCGATGGGTGGCATTAATTTTATTGGGACGGAGACTTTTGTTGAGGCGCGAAATTGGTTGAAAGAAACTGAAGATCTCTTCGCCATCTTTGATGTGGAAGACCGTAGAAAAGTTCTGTTGGCAGTATGGCTATTGAAAGAGGAAGATGCTTATTGGTGGGAGGTCACCAACGCTACTTGGCCTATAGAGACTTGGGCCGACTTTAGGACGAGGTTTGGGCTTAAGTTTCTATCATCTGCTGAGGCGAATCTGCAATTGGAGAAGTTTATATCTTTGAAGCAAGGGGACATGACAGTGAGGGAGTATGTGAATAAGTTTAACCAGCTTGCTCGATTCGGTTTGAACATGGTTAATACTCCCCAGAAGAAGGCTTTACGCTTTGCACGAGGGTTGAATGAGCCATTACAAGGGTTAGCCATGTCTCATATACCCATGGGGGCCACTTTTGAAAGCCTAGTGGACATGGCATTGCTTCAAGGAGACGATAAAAATGGAAAGAAAGAAGTCAAGCCTAATGAGACTCAAACCAAGAAGACGGACTCCAAGTGGGGAGGAAATCAGAGCAATCAGAACAACAAGAACAACAAGAACAACAAAGGTAATAAGGCCAACAACAACAAGGCAAAGGACCCAAGAAAGTGCAACTTCTGTGGGATTGTTGGGCACATAACCAAAGATTGTAGGAAGAAGAAGAGGAAGTTGGGCGAATGCTTCCATTGTGGAGAGACTGGACACTTTAGCAAAGATTGCCCCAAGAAGCAAGGACAAGGGCAAGGGCAGACTCAGCGTGCAGGACCTTCTGGAGGGCAAGTGCATGCTCTCAACACTGTTCCAATTCAGGACCGAGGTAGTATTTCTGTAGAAAGCCTTGTTTACATTTCTGATTTTCCTGTTCGCACTTTATTTGATTCTGGCGCATCGCATACTTTTATTTCTTCTGACATTGTTGAAAGTTTGCACCTAAGTACTAGTCTAGTTGAGGATCCCGTTAGTGTTTCAAATCCAATTGGGGGTTCCGCCCATCTATCTATGATTTGTATGGATTTGAGGATTTCTATCTTGACCGTAGAATTCACGTGTAATGCTTATGTTCTCGGGTTCAGGGGATACGGGTTGATTTTGGGCATGGATTGGTTGTCCAGTTATGGAGCCATTCTCGATTGTGAGCATAGGGTGGTGAGGCTCATGACTCGCCTCGGTAATACCCGAGAGATTTCTTGCAACCCGCTGGATCCCGTCATGTTATGTTATCTTGAATTTCTTGACTCGTCCATCGATGATCTGTAATCTGTAAGTGGTCCGAGAATATCCTAATGTCTTTGAAGAGGTTAAGGGGTTACCCACTAAACGAGAGATAGATTTTCGCATTTATCTTATTGATAATGCCAAGCCAGTTTCATTGCCCGTTAGGCACATGGCCCCGCGAGAAAGAAGAGAGCACAGTAAGAAAATCAAGGAGTTGCTTGAGAAGAATTTTATTAGGCAAAACATTTCTGAATGGGGTGCTCCTGTGGTGTTCGCTACTAAGGCGGATGGTTCGCTTCGTCTATGTGTTGATTATCGAGAGTTGGACAAGCTGAAAAAGAAGAATAGGCACCCATTACGGAGGATTGATGACCTCTTTGACCAGCTTGTTGGTGCTTCTGTTTTCTTTCAGCTCGATCTAGCCACCGGATTCCATCAGCTTAGAGTGGCTGAGGATAGTATTGATAAGACTGCGTTTAGGACTCCAGATGGATTCTTTGAATGGCTTGTCATGCCATTCGGTTTGACTAATGCACCCGCCTACTTCGTATATTTGATGAGTAGGGTGTTCAGGGAGTTCCTTAACAAGTTTGTGGTTGTCTTCGTGGATGATATTCTGATCTTCTCAAAGGATGAGGAAGAACATGCTAGACATCTCAAGGAAGTGATGGATACGCTTAGAGCTCATCAGTTGAAAGCCAAGTTCTCCAAATGCCATTTTTGGAGAAGGGAAGTTCGTTTCTTGGACATATAGTTTCTAAGCAAGGCATAGCGGTGGATCCCGCGAAAGTGGTTGCAGTTCAAGACTGGAAGACTCCTAGGAATGCAACCGAAGTAAGAAGCTTTCTCGGTCTGGCGGGCTACTATAGGAAGTTCATCAGGGACTTCGCTAAGATTTCAGCCCCTCTTACTAAGTTGACGAAGAAGAACTTAGTCTTTGCATGGGACTTAGAGTGTGAGCTTGCTTTTCAAAGGCTCAAGAGGGCCCTTACTACAACTCCAGTTTTGGCATTACCCGATGGCAGTAAGATGTTTACCGTATACACCGATGCCTGTGGCATGGGGTTAGGTGCTGTTCTGATGCAAGAAGGAAGAGAAATATGTTATGGGAGTAGGCAACTTAAAGTTCATGAGAAGAACTATCCCACACATGATTTGGAGTTGGCGGCGATCGTCTTTGCACTCAAATCCTGGCGCCACTATCTTCTAGGCGAAAGGTTTGAGTTATATACTGATTACAAGTCGCTCAAGTACCTCTTCTCGCAGAAAGATCTGAATTTAAGGCAGCAAAGGTGGATGGAATTCTTGGCATCATATGACTTCGAGATAGCTTATACCCCTGGCAAGGGTAATGTTGTGGCAGATGCGCTAAGCAGAAGAAGGTTGACTTTGAGTCCCTTGTTTGTGGAGATGAAGAGCCTAGAGTTCTTGGCAACCATTGATTTCACAACGGTTGTTGAGTCGATGACGGGTTCGTTGGCATCTCTTGAGCTTAGACCTACACTTCTTGATCAAGTAGGGACTTCGCAGAAGGAAGACCCGCAGATAGTCGAGGTCATGGACAAGTTGATTCGTGGTGAGACGTCTAGTCACCTTGCTAGATATACTATTGATGACAAGGGTTGGCTAAGGCGTGATGGAAGGATATGTGTTCCACAAGTGGGAGACTTGGTGCATAGCATCACTCGAAGATGACTATAGATCCTGGAGGAGATAAGATGTATAGGGATATGAAGTGCATTTTCTTTTGGGCTGGAATGAAGAAGGATGCGGCAGAGTATGTTTCAAAGTGCATGGTGTGCCAACAAGTGAAAGTCGAGTCGAAGAAACCCGGTGGGCTATTACATCCATTGGAGGTCCCGCAATGGAAGTGGGAAAGTATCTCTATGGATTTTGTGGATGGATTGCCTAGGTCAAGGAAAGGGAATACGAGCATATGGGTCATAGTTGACAGACTTACGAAGAGTGCTCATTTCATTCCAGTGAAGAGCAAGAGGATCGCATCATGGCTAGCATCTGTTTATCTTCGAGAGATAGTGCGATTGCATAAAGTTCCTTCTAGCATAATTAGCGATCATGACCCAATCTTCACTAGCCAGTTCTGGAATAGTTTGCAAGAAGCGATGGGTACGCGATTGAATCTAAGTACAGCCTATCACCCCCAGACGGATGGCCAAACCGAAAGGGTGAATAAAGTGCTAGAAGATCTTTTGAGGCTTTGTGTGCTTGACTTTGGTGGTACTTGGGAAGACCACCTTCCTCTTGTAGAGTTTGCTTATAATAATAGCTATCAAGCTAGCATAGGGATGGCACCATTTGAAGCTTTGTATGGGAGGCCGTGTAGGTCACCATCTTGTTGGTGGGAGACAACGGATAGACTTATGCTTGGGCCCGATATGATACGGGACACCTCCGAGAAAGTTGAATTGGTGAGAAGACGGATGAAAATGGCCCAAGACAGGCAGAAATCCTATGCTGACAAGCGAAGGACAGATTTGGAATTCGAAGTTGGAGATATGGTTTTCGTGAAGGTTTCTCCTTTGCGTAATGTGGTTCGTTTTGGAGCAGTTGGGAAGCTGGCACCAAGGTTCGTAGGACCCTTCCCTATCATAGAGAGAATTGGGAAGATGACTTATAAGGTGGAATTGCCCGAGAAGCTGGCCGGAGTGCATAATGTCTTTCATGTCTCGCATCTCCGAAAGTGCCTACATGAGTCCGCTGAGGTGGTTGAACCTAGCATTCTTGAAGATGTGGAGATAGAGAAAGAGGCAACCTTGAGGAGAGCACCGATTCGTATCTTGGGAACGGAGATCAAGAAGCTAAGAAATCGAGAAGTCAAATTGGTGAAGGTTCAGTGGAGTGAGGCCGAAGAGGATGCAACTTGGGAAACCGAGGAGAAGATGCGTGGGCTTTATCCATTTCTTTTTGAGGGTACATTCTCAATCTCTTTTCCTAGTTAGCATATCTTTCTTTTGCTATCCATGTTTATCTTGTTATCTCGTTAACCTTGTCATGAGAACCTTAGGTAGAAACCCTTTGGATGAAACATGTATTTGAAACATGTTATGATTGATGTTTGCAAGTGGTTGCAAGTGTTTGCAAGTGGATACTCGTGGATGCATGATACACATTAGGCACTAAGATCGGCTCACACACTTTCATATTGCATATGCATGAGTGCTTATACTTATTGTAACACCCCACCTCCGCCAGTGCCACTCTTGCAAGCACACTAGCTTTGGAGGGGCGTTTAAAAAAGGTAAACATGCATGCAGATATCACAAGACAGAACATATAAGTAAAACAGAGTAGTAAAGCAGCGGATAAAACTTGCATTTCCAAAACCACAGTTAAGTTACAATAAAGTACTTAGTCATTATTTTCCAACAAACAAAGTCTAGATAAAAGCATAAACTGAAAAACTGAAATACATAAAGTACTATCCCCAAAGTGAAGTGATAAACCATAGCTAGCTCAATGTCCAAACCCGTACATGAGCAAATCCAGTAAGCAAGCTAGAAAGATCCAAGCTAAGCTCCAATGTTCCCACCCTGAGAACCTGAGGGGGGGGAACGGAAGAAAAGAGGCGAAAGAAAACAGGTCAGTCAAAAAGACTGGTAAGCCCTACTACTATCTATTTATGAACTAGTAAAGTTAACTGGCATGAGAAGCTGAGATGAACATAAGGATAACAACATACTGACATGATGATTAACTAACAAGATAGATAAAGGTGTCATCGCATAATTAAGGTTAAGTTTTGCACCACGGGTGTACTAGCATTCTAACATGTCAAGTAAAAACAAGAATTGATCCCTTGGCCCAAGCTTGGCCCAATATAATGAGGTGACCTAAATCAAGGTCCAACTACATAGTCTAGTCGATCGACTCCCTATAAGCCTAACTCGTCAAGTGTCGGTGTCATGCGGCTTAATCATGTAATGTAGTTGACTGTGCAGGGTCCACCCTAGGGTGTATCAGGCCTTATGGTGTAACCCTCTGACACCATACCATGATGCACAGTCCAAACCTACCATTGCCCGTGTTCAACTCCGGACTTGATGTGCACGACCATGGTCCGCCTGAACAACCGGGGCATCATTCAGCCGTCTCTTTTGGTCTCTTACAATCAGCCCAGTAATCGTGCCCCACCCTAGCCTAGTCCTAGGGTCTTATGATACTACCTAGAAGGTTACTGCTGAAATGGACCACGCAACTAGGGTTTCTTAACGGGTTAAATGTGGTTAACCCGATCCAAACGTGGATTAAATCGGTTAAGAGTACCCAAGGTTCCTGACTTAACCTCGATTAATCCATCAAGCCCAAATTGGTTAAGTATTAAGTGGACCATGACTTAACCCTAATCAGGAGGCATTAATTAACTTAATGCGCTTTAACCTCTCACATTAGACTTTGTTGTGGTTACTAGTTAAGCCGGGCGGGTCCGGGTAGCTTTACACCACAACTAGGTCTAACCTCGGGTTCGAGCACAACATGACCAACTTCTCACATTGGGTCCTATTGTTTGTAGCCACTAGTTAAGCCGGGCGGGTCCGGGTAGATTTATGCTACAAACTCAACCCAACCTCATATTTTCTAAGTGTCATGTCCATTATGTTTCCAAAACATAATTACAAGTTAACATATCACGTCATGTTACAAAAATCATGTTCATGTCATTATGTTACCCAACCCCAACGTAATCCCATCGTTTACATAATCGCAACAACGCATAAAGGATAAAATAGGGAACTTGGCATAACCATGACATAAAGGTGTTGAAGCCACAAGTTTAACATGGTGGCATATGAAATGTACATATGTTCATATACTTGCATATTGCATTATTAGGCTTCAAAAGCATGCATAAAACCAAACTTAGCATATGAGTGATACATGGTGATAAATAACATGTAGAAGTTGCTAGAAGTTCGCATTTTGCCTCACATGCAAGTTATCATAAGGGATATGATAACTTTCATGTTGCCAAAATGCAACCTTTAATATAAAGCTTGGAGCTTTATGCTCAAAACCTCAAGTTTAACTTGCATAACATGATAACATGATCAACCCAAACTTGCATAACATAGCAACATGTGTCATACATAATGATTAAACCAACTTGCATAATGATCATCCAAACTTGCATATAATGATCAACCAAACTTGCATATAATGATCAACCAAACTTGCATATAATGACCAACCAAACTTGCATATAATGATCAACCAAACTTGCATATAATGATCAACCAAACTTGCATATAACGATCAACCAAACTTGCATATAATGATCAACCCCAAACTTGCATCATTCATTTAACTTTAGAGTTCAAAGAAAGAAAGTAGAAAAGGGCTTACAATGCTATGAAGACACAAATAAATATTTATTATAAAGATTGAGACGAAGCCCTTATGCAAGCACCAAAAACCCAAATATGCAAGCTCCAAATGAAAACCCTTGAGCCAATTCAATAAAAACCCTTGCTTTGAAATAGAAATGTTGCAACTTGACTTGAATGCAAGCCAAGAACACTCATACAAGTTTGAAAACACTTGTATGAACTCAAAATCTCTCATAGAAATTAACTTAGAAATTTTAGCATGAGAGTGGAGGCCATGAGAGGAACAAATTTGACATAGTTTAGTTGTAGGATTGAATAATGGTGATTTAGGCTAGGTTTGGGGTCTTTTTATAGAGGATTAGGATAGTATTAGCCATAGGATTAACCCTAGATTCAATCCAAGCCATCAAAGCATGTCTTGGGGAAGAAGTCAAGTGTAGGAACCATCTAGGGCCTTTAGATTAAAGCTGAACCATGAGAACCATTCAAATGCAAAATCTGCATTTGAGCGAATCGGCCCACGGGTTGACAGCCAAACACCCTGGATTAACCCCTAGTCGACCCAGCGGGCTTGGGTCGACCTCAAAAATCGGTCGGTTCGGTTATTCCCCTCTCCCAATTCGCTGTTTTGAACATTTTTGCATATTTATTTATTTAATTTTTAATTTTATATATATATCAATATATATATATATTTCTCTGCGCAACCCATTTCACTTAATTAAGTATACTTTAATTTGTGAATTTTTCGTGAAACTTCGCGAGGCCATATCTTGGTCATACGGACTCCGATTTTCGAAAACTCGGACTCTATTTCGCGTATTTTTCCGAGACGAACGCAATGGCACAGCCGTTTCCCTTGATTCAGATTTTACAGTTTAATTCTGCCTCCATTTATGTTATAACATGTTATTCAAAAATACGGGTTGTTACATTCTCCCCTCCTTAAAGGATTTCATCCCCGAAATCTCCAAGTTAGGAAGAACGTATCCTACCATCCATCATCCATCTACTCAAAACATCATCCACGAGCAATCATTGTCCTTAAAAGGTTCTAAATGTTGTATGATCATATGCAAAGGTGTGTTTATATGTACTTATCTAATGCGAAAATCAGGAGGTTACTGATTTAGTAAACCCCCTTAATGCAAAATATGTTAGTGAAATGAGTCCATATGTATGCAAATTCCTAACATAATTTATAATCTCTACATGAGTGCACATAACATTCATCCATATGCAACATCCACGTGATAGCATAACAAGTTTTCATCCATGAATAAGCATAAACACTCATGCATATGCGGTATGAAAGTGTGTGAGCCGATCTTAGTGCCTAACGTGTATTATGCATCCACGAGTATCCACTTGCAAACACTTGCAACCACTTGCAAACATCAAACATAACATGTTTCAAATACATGTTTCAACCAAGGGTTTCTACCTAAGGTTCTCATGACAAGATTTACGAAACAAGATAAACTAGATAAGCATGGATAGCAAAGGGAAGATATACCAATCTAGGAAAAGAGATTGAAAATGTATCCTCCAAGAGAAATGGATAAAGCACGCGCCTCTTCTCCTTGGTTTCCCAAGTTGCGTCTCCCTCTGTTTCACTCCATTGCGCCTTAACAAGCTTAACTTCTTTGCTTCTTAGCTTCTTTGTCTTCATTTCCATGATACGAATCGGAGCTCGTCTCAGGGTTGCTTCATCCTCTACCTCCATGTCTTCAAGAATACTTGGTTCAACCACTTTGGCGGGTCTGTGCAAACACTTCCGGAGATGCGAGACATGAAAGACATTATGCACTCCGGCCAGCTTCTCGGCAATTCCACCTTATAAGTCATCTTCCCGACTCTTTCTATAGTAGGGAAGGGTCCTACGATCCTTGGTGTCAGCGAACCATATTTCGCAAAGGAGAAATCTTCACAAGGACCATATCTCCAATTTTAAATTCCAAGTCTGTCCTTCACTTGTCTGCATAGGATTTCTGTCTGTCTTGGGCCGTTCTTATCCGTCTTCGAATCAATTCAACCCTCTCGGATGTGTCCCTTATCATGTCGGGCTCAATTATAAGCTTATCCGTCGTCTTCCCACCAACATGTTGGTGGCTTGCACGGCCTCCCATACGAAGCTTTAAATGGTGCCATCCCTATGCTGGCTTGATAGTTATTATTATAAGCAAACTCTACAAGAGGAAGGTGGTCTTCCCAAGTACCACCGAAGTCGAGAACACAAAACCTCAAAAGATCTTCTAGAACTCTATTCACCCTTTCGGTTTGGCCATCCGTCTGGGGGTGATAGGCTGTACTCAGATTCAATCGCGTACCCATTGCTTCTTGCAAACTGTTCCAGAACTGGCTAGTGAAAATTGGGTCACGATCGCTAACTATGCTAGAAGGAACTCCATGCAGCCGCACTATCTTTTGAAGATAAACAGATGCTAGCCGTGATACGGTCCTCTTGCTTTTCACCGGAATAAAATGGGCTCTCTTTGTAAATCTATCAATTATTACCCATATCCCATAAAGCCCAAATAGTTTGGTGGCGAACTTCTTCACCCCAACCATATACCACAAATAGGCTAGCCATACTCCTTAGGGGGTTTGTAACAGAACTAAGATTGAGGATAGGACTGAGAGGATATACTTAAAAGGTAGCATGCGAGTAAGCTCTACGGAACAATAGGGATCAAGGATATACTCTTAGAAAGAAATTAAATGTGCGTATCTAGACTTCAATCTTCTAAGCCGCATTTTCTTGTGCTTAATCCCATCGTGCCTTGACCGTCTTTTATCTTCGCAATTTCGTAGTTCTTAATTCTTGTTCCCAAAATATGAGTTAGAACTCATTTCACCGTTGCTTCTCGTTCCACTTCCACTTATTCTTTGCCTAAAATACTTGGCTTAAACATAACTGCGTGCTCATGGTTCATGCAAGCTTTCCAAGATTCGTTAGTGAATCTTGGATCTCATTTACATACTATACGGTATCCCACGCAGAAAACTATCTCTTGGAAACAGTGCCAATCCACGTTGCCAAACTGGAGCTGAGGTAAGGGCTCTCTTGAGCCTTTGAAAAGCAAGCTCACACTCCAAGTCCCATGCACAGACTAAGTTCTTCTTCGTCAACTTAGTAAAAGGGGCTGAAATCTTAGCGAAGTCCCTGATGAACTTCCTATAGTAGCCCGCCAAACCGAGAAAGCTTCTTACTTCGGTTGCACTCCTAGGAGTCTTCCACAACCACTTTCGCGGGATCCACCGCTATGCCTTGCTTAGAAACTATATGTCAAAGAAAACGAACTTCCCTTCTCCAGAAATGACATTTGGAGAACTTGGCTTTCAACTGATGCGCTCTAAGCGTATTCATCACTTCCTTGAGATGCCTAGCATGCTCTTCCTCATCCTTTGAGAAGATCAGAATATCATCCACGAAGACAACAACAAACTTGTTAAGGAACTCCCTGAACACCCTACTCATCAAATCTACGAAGTAGGCGGGTGCATTAGTCAAACCGAATGGCATGACAAGCCATTCAAAGAATCCATCTGGAGTCCTAAACGCAGTTTTATCAATGCTATCCTCATCCACTCTAAGCTGATGGAATCCGGTGGCTAGATCGAGCTGAGAGAAAACAGAAGCACCTACAAGCTGGTCAAAGAGATCATCAATTCTCGGTAACGGGTGCCTATTCTTCTTTATCAGCTTGTTCAACTCTCGATAATCAACACATAGACGAAGCGAACCATCCGCCTTAGTAGCGAATACCACCGGAGCACCCCATTCAGAAATGCTTCGCCTAATAAAATTCTTCTCAAGCAACTCCTTGATTTGCTTACTGAGCTCCCTTCTTTCACGAGGGGCCATGTGCCTAACGGGCAATGATACTGGCTTGGCATTATCAACTAGATAAATGCGGAAATCTATCTCTCGTTTAGGGGGTAACCCCTTAACTTCTTCAAAGACATCGGGATAGTCTCGGACCACCCTTACAGATTGCAGATCATCGATGGACGAGTCGAGAGATTCAAGATAACATAACATGACGGGACCTCTAGGGTTACAAGAAATTTCTAGGGTGTTACCGAGGCGAGTCATGAGCCTCTCCACCCTATGCTCACAATCGAGGATGGCTCCATAACTGGACAACCAATCCATGCCCAAGACCAACCCATATCCCGTGACCCCGAGAACATAAGCACTACACGTGAATTCTACGGCCAAGATAGAAATTTTCAAATCCACACAAATCATAGACAGATGGGCGGAACCCCCAATTGGATTTGAAACACAAACGGGATCCTCAACTAAGCTAGTACTTAGGTGCAAACTTTCAACAATATCAGAAGAGATAAAACTATGTGATGCGCCAGAATCAAATAAGGTGCGAACAGGAAAATCAGAAATGTAAACATGAATTTCTATAAAAACTCTACCTCGATCAAAAGCTGGAAGAGCGAGGAGAGCCTGCAATTGCCCTCCAGAGGGTCCTAGTTGCTGAGTTTGTCCTTGCCCTTGTCCATGCTTCTTGGGACAATCCTTGCTAAAATGTCCAGATTCTCCGCAATGAAAACACTTGCCTAACTTCCTCTTCTTCTTCCTGCAATCCTTGGCTATGTGCCCAGTGATCCTACAGAAGTTGCACTTTCTTGTCTTTCTTGCCTTGTTGTTGTTCTTATCTCTTTTCTCGGTATCTTCCTTCTTGCCTTGGGACTCATTTGCCTTGACCTCCTTCTTGCCACTCTTATCTTCCTCTTGAAGTAGGGTCATATTCACCAAACTCTCGAAGGTCGCCCCCAGGGGTATATGAGATATGGCCAAACCGCGCAATGGCTCATTCAATCCTAGAGCAAAGTGTAGGGCCTACTTCCGAGCTGTGTTTACCAGTTCTAGACCGAACTGAGCAAGTTGATTAAACATATCCACGTATTCTCTAACGGTCATGTCCCCTTGCTTTAGTGATAGGAACCTCTCTAGCTGAAGGTTCTCTTCTGTCGATGATAGAAACTTTAGTCCAAACCTTCTCCTAAAGTCATCCCAAGTCTCAATGGGTCTAGTAGTGGTGGTGACTACCCACCAATAAGCAGCTTCCCCTTTCAATAGCCATACCGCCAACAGAACTTTGCTACGATCTTCCACATCAAAGATAGCAAAGAGGTCTTCAGTTTCCTTTAACCAGTTTCTTGCCTCCACGGGAGTCTCCGTTCCGACAAAATTCTTGCAACCCATCGCCTTAAAGTCTTTGCAAAGCTTTGCGAAATCCTCTTGCGGATGCTGAGGGGGAGGAGGAACCTCAACTACGGGAGGAGGAGAGATGTTAGCGACGGGGGAAGGAGGAGGAATGTTCGCGGGGCCGGCTTCATTCGCCCTTGCCTCCATAAATCTCCAGAACCAGACGGGTACTTGTACGCCTTCCGGGATGTTAAAGCGATCGACCATACTAAAACGAAGAAAAAGATAGATTCAGAACTAAGAAACGAAGGATAGTGCTATGGCTTTTGGGGAATAGCCTTTTTAAAATAACTAGACTTTTCTTGGAAAATACTTAATTGGTTTTGAAAATAGTTTTTCAAAAGGTAAGTTTCAAAAACACTTTTGCTCAAATCTTGTAAACCTTATGCTCTGATACCAAATGTAACACCCCACCTCCGCCAGTGCCACTCTTGCAAGCACACTAGCTTTGGAGGGGCGTTTAAACAAGGTAAACATGCATGCAGATATCACAAAACAGAACATATAAGTAAAACAGAGTAGTAAAGCAGCGGATAAAACTTGCATTTCCAAAACCACAGTTAAGTTACAATAAAGTACTTAGTCATTATTTTCCAACAACAAAGTCTAGATAAAAGCATAAACTGAAAAACTGAAATACATAAAGTACTATCCCCAAAGTGAAGTGATAAACCATAGCTAGCTCAATGTCCAAACCCGTACATGAGCAAATCCAGTAAGCAAGCTAGAAAGATCCAAGCTAAGCTCCAATGTTCTCACCCTGAGAACCTAAGGGGGGGGGGGGGGGAAACGGAAGAAAAGAGGCGAAAGAAAACAGGTCAGTCAAAAAGACTGGTAAGCCCTATTACTATCTGTCAATGAACTAGTAAAGTTAACTGGCATGAGAAGCTGAGATGAACATAAGGACAACAACATACTGGCATGATGATTAACTAACAAGATAGATAAAGGTGTCATCGCATAATTAAGGTTAAGTTTTGCACCACGGGTGTACTAGCATTCTAACATGTCAAGTAAAAACAAGAATTGATCCCTTGGCCCAAGCTTGGCCCAATATAATGAGGTGACCTAAATCAAGGTCCAACTACACAGTCTAATCGATCGGCTCCCTATAAGATGTAACAACCCGAAAATCTGAGCCAGTTTAAAATTTTTATTTTGACAATTTTAGCGAATTTTGATTATTTAAAATGAATTATTTTAAATAATATCGACGAGAAATTTATTTTGAATAAAATTCAAATGTATATATTATATACGCCGTCGTTAGAATATAAATAATTATATATATAATTATAAATAGATTGAAATGGTCGAGAATGGAGTATCACCAGTTTTGCTCCAGGCGTTAGTTAAATCTTTAATTAGATTTGAACGTGAAATGGTAATTGAATTTACCGATAACACCGTGGTGTTAGATATGAAGTATAACTAGTTTTACTTCATGGGATGAATAGGTTGGGATTGGGAAATTAAAATAAATGATTACTTCGGTAAAGTTCGTTAATCCCGACTAGTTTGAATTGATATTCAAAAATAGATTAAAGAATAAATTTGAAAGATTTATCTTTGATAAAATTAATGGGAACCTTTCCCTATGAATGTGAAATTTAGAAACTGACTGTCGGTTAGCCAAGCAGAATGGTTTTCTGGATATTGATCTGATGTTGGTTTCGGCCTTCGGGGTTAATATGTGGGAAATTATTCTCTTGATTAATTTACGGTTAGTGACTGATGAATTGGAATGAGGCGTATGTTGTGTTTGTGTAACACTTATTTAAAATATACGCGAGTTATTCGAGAAGACCGGGTTTATCCCATTCTGAATAACTGATTCGACGTAGTGTCGAAGATGAAGACGGTGGTCGAAGACCGGAAGTCTTCACGTCGTTTGGGTGATTACTGATGATCTTGATTGGGCTGTACACCTAAGAAGATGGAAACAGTTGGTGATCGTCCAGACGTATTTGGAGATCGATGGATATGCGGGGTACTAGGTGCCTCCGGTTTCGTTCAGACCCAGAACGGACTTGTAAATGGACTGTGTGTCTGACATTGGATTTTAGTCCGTGTGATTGATCTCTATTAAATATATATCTGTTTGGCGGCGGAGAATTTATTCTCTTGCTTAACGCCCTTCTCTGAGACGTACGAGCTCAGGGGTTATATATTGATGGATATCAATCGCATGGAGTGAATTGCCTGTGTGGCATGCTAAGATGCAAATGATCAAGGCTTCTGTTGAAAAGCAAAGTTTTGTGGTGATGATCAAAGCACGGCCTTTGTGGCGTAGCTTTGTGTAACGTTTACTTCGCGAGTTTCGCACCCCGGTTGTGAACCAAAAACGGGAGAGGACCTCAGGGAGGGCATGCGTTTCTTTCTAGCTAGGGTGGTGTCAGTGACCTTCCAGCCCTGACATTTATATACTTTTCACCTGTGTGGTTGTTGCTGTTGCGAGGCGCCTCGGTTTGATCGGACGATCCGGGTCTGATGGAGTCATTCGTTGGCTCATTTACGCCCCAAAGGGCGGGGAAACGTAGTTTTCAAGCATTTTAATCCACATCGGTGGACCGGCCCTGTCGCTCCAAGGGTCACTCGAGCTCTGATCCTGTGGCTCGGGCTAGAGAGTCACGAATCGGTAGAGGACGATCCCTGGCCTCGATTCGTAGATGGAAATCCAATTTCCAAATACGTGACTTTGCGGTTTTATTTGTAAACCTATATATGGCGACATAGTGGCATGGGACGCTCATGTCGCCTATGATTGATACTTATGATTTGAAGTTGTTTTATACACTATGCACTTATAATAGTATCAAATGATTTGTTTTAAACGTATCAAGCATTCTTTGGCTGTTATAAGGGAAAACCCTATCCCCCGGCTTGCGTTGCATTGTGTGATAGGACCTGGGTCTTATAACAGCTTCATTTTTCTTTATTTAGCATTGCGTTGTTTGTTTTATGCACTGGTATTCTTGGGAGGAAACCCGTTCCATGTTATACGGCGTGGTCCCTTGATTTACCTATCTTTAAAAACAAAGATTAATAACTGTTTTAGTTCTCACACCAGTCACATGACTGACCTGGAGTTTATTGTTTTAACCTAAACTCTGGGTGCCCTTATTTTGACACGGGCAGCTAGTAGTTTTGGTTTTGCAGATATATATTCACAGGATCCTGGTTTACAGCTGGAACGATATCCGGAAAGCTTTGTATCCGTATATCTCATTCTAGTTGTGTATTGTATTATTTTCCGCTGCTATGTATTTAAATGTAATTTAAATCTCTGATATTTCTGTGTAATATTCATTTATACTCTGTATATTCTTGTAATCTGATGCATTGTTGTAATATACAATGAAATGTTCTTTTGTATGCGTTCTGTTTTGTCGTGTTCTCAAACGATAGGGCGTTTCGAACGGTCTGGGTCGGTTTAGCAACTGGTTCGGACCGAGCGAAATTCTTTTTCGTCACATAAGCCTAACTCGTCAAGTGTCGGTGTCATGCGGCTTAATCATGTAATGTTGTTGACTGTGCAGGGTCCACGCTAGGGTGTATCAGGCCCTATGGTGTAACCCTCTGACACCATACCATGATGCACAGTCCAAACCTACCGTTTCCCGTATTCAACTCCGGACTTGATGTGCACGACCATGGTCCGCCTGAACAACCGGGGCATCATTCACCCGTCTCTTTTGGTCTCTTACAATCAGCCCAGTAATCGTGCCCCACCCTAGCCTAGTCCTAGGGTCTTATGATACTACCTAGAAGGTTACTGCTGAAAAGGACCACGCAACTAGGGTTTCTTAACGGGTTAAATGTGGTTAACCCGATCCAAACGTGGATTAAATCGGTTAAGAGTACCCAAGGCTCCTGACTTAACCTCGATTAATCCATCAAGCCCAAATTGGTTAAGTATTAAGTGGACCATGACTTAACCCTAATCAGGAGGCATTAATTAACTTAATGCGCTTTAACCTCTCACATTAGACTTTGTTGTGGTTACTAGTTAAGCCGGGCGGGTCCGGGTAGCTTTACACCACAACTAGGTCTAACCTCGGGTTCGAGCACAACATGACCAACTTCTCACATTGGGTCCTATTGTTTGTAGCCACTAGTTAAGGCGGGCGGGTCCGGGTAGATTTATGCTACAAACTCAACCCAACCTCATATTTTCTAAGTGTCATGTCCATTATGTTTCCAAAACATAATTACAAGTTAACATATCACGTCATGTTACAAAAATCATGTTCATGTCATTATGTTACCCAACCCCAACGTAATCCCATCGTTTACATAATCGCAACAACGCATAAAGGATAAAATAGGGAACTTGGCATAACCATGACATAAAGGTGTTGAAGCCACAAGTTTAACATGGTGGCATATGAAATGTACATATGTTCATATACTTGCATATTGCATTATTAGGCTTCAAAAGCATGCATAAAACCAAACTTAGCATATGAGTGATACATGGTGATAAATAACATGTAGAAGTTGCTAGAAGTTCGCATTTTGCCTCACATGCAAGTTATCATAAGGGATATGATAACTTTCATGTTGCCAAAATGCAACCTTTAATATAAAGCTTGGAGCTTTATGCTCAAAACCTCAAGTTTAACTTGCATAACTTGATAACATGATCAACCCAAACTTGCATAACATAGCAACATGTGCCATACATAATGATTAAACCAACTTGCATAATGATCATCCAAACTTGCATATAATGATCAGCCAAACTTGCATATAATGATCAACCAAACTTGCATATAATGATCAACCAAACTTGCATACAATGATCAACCAAACTTGCATATAATGATCAACCAAACTTGCATATAATGATCAACCAAACTTGCATATAATGATCAACCCCAAACTTGCATCATTCATTTAACTTTAGAGTTCAAAGAAAGAAAGTAGAAAGGGCTTACAATGCTATGAAGACACAAATAAATATTTATTATAAAGATTGAGACGAAGCCCTTATGCAAGCACCAAAAACCTAAATATGCAAGCTCCAAATGAAAACCCTTGAGCCAATTCAATAAAAACCCTTGCTTTGAAATAGAAATGTTGCAACTTGACTTAAATGCAAGCTAAGAACACTCATACAAGTTTGAAAACACTTGTATGAACTCAAAATCTCTCATAGAAATTAACTTAGAAATTTTAGCATTAGAGTGGAGGCCATGACAGGAACAAATTTGACATAGTTTAGTTGTAGGATTGAATAATGGTGATTTAGGCTAGGTTTGGGGTCTTTTTATAGAGGATTAGGATAGTATTAGCCATAGGATTAACCCTAGATTCAATCCAAGCCATCAAAGCATGTCTTGGGGAAGAAGTCAAGTGTAGGAACCATCTAGGGCCTTTAGATTAAAGCTGAACCATGAGAACCATTCAAATGCAAAATCTGCATTTGAGCGAATCGGCCAATGGGTTGACAGCCAAACACCCTGGATTAACCCCTAGTCGACCCAGCAAGCTCGGGTCGACCTCAAAAATCGGCCGGTTCAGTTATTCCCCTCTCCCAATTCGCTGTTTTGAACATGTTTGCATATTTATTTATTTAATTTTTAATTATATATATATATATCAATATATATATATTTCTCTGCGCAACCCATTTCACTTAATTAAGTATACTTTAATTTGTGAATTTTTCGTGAAACTTCGCGAGGCCATATCTTGGTCATACGGACTCCGATTTTCGAAAACTTGGACTCTATTTCGCGTATTTTTCCGAGACGAACGCAATGGCACAGCCCGTTTCCCTTGATTCAGATTTTACAGTTTAATTCTGCCTCCATTTATGTTATAACATGTTATTCAAAAATACGGGTTGTTACACTTATTCATAGATGAAACTTGTTATTCTATCACGTAGATGTTGCATATGGATGAACGTTATGTGCAATCATGTAGATATTATAAATCATGCTAGGAATTTGCATACATATGGACTCATTTCACTAACATACTTTGCATTAAGGAGGTTTACTGAATCAGTAACCGCCTGATTTTCGCATTAGATAAGTACATATACACACACCTTTCGCATATGAACATACAGCATTTAGAATCTTTTAAGGACAATGACTGCACGTGGATGATGTTTTGAGTAGATGGATGATGGATGGTAGGATATGTTCTTCCTAACTTGAAGATTTCGGGGACGAAATCCTTTAAGGAGGGGATAATGTAACAACCCGTATTTTTAAATAACATGTTATAACATAAACCAAGGCAGAATTAAATGATAAAAATCTGAATCAAGGGAAATGGGCTGTGCCATTGCGTTCGTCTCGGAAAAATACACGAAATAGAGTCCGAGTTTTCGAAAATCGGAGTCCGTATGACCAAGTTAAGGCCCGTCAAAGTTTTCAGAAAATTTCAAGTTCAAAAACAGTTCAAATTTGAATTCAGAATTCAAATTCAGCCAAGCAGAACAGGCGGGAAAAATTCCTGCCACCCCCAAGTCGACTGGGGAGTCGACTTGGGAGTCGACACACCCCAGGTGGTGTCGACTTCCCAGTTGACACCCCTGTCGACTTGGGTGGTCGGCCAGTTTGGCCTGGGTGCACCTGACTTGTTCCTCAAGACATGTTTGGAGGCTTGTGACGCATTTTAAAGGCTCAGATCTGAATTAGGGTTAATCCTATGGCCTAAACTAACCTAAACTTCTATAAAAGGACCCTAATACCTAGCCTAAACCATCATAAATCAATCCTACAACTAGATTATGCCAAAATGTTTAATCATGGCCTCCACCCTCTTGTCATAGTCTCCATCTTCATTCATATGAGAGTTTCTAAGCTTGTTTGAGTTTCTAAGTTTGATTCACGGCCAAAGTTCAATCTTTCTTCATCAGAACAAGGATCTTCTTCTTATTTCTCAAGGGTTTTTCATTGGAGCTTATTATTTGGGGGTTTTTAGAGTTGCTAGTGGCTTTGTCTCAATCTTATTTTATTTTATAGGTCTTCATAGCATTGTAAGCCCTATTCTACTCTTAGATTCTAACTATGAAGTTAAATATGACATGTTGCAAGTTTGAGTTTGGGCCTAAGTATGATTTGTGCTTTGATTCTATCATGTTATGCATAGATTTATTCTATGCATGTTTGTAAAGCTATCACCTTGACTTTGTGCATAGAAAGCTATGAGCTTTGATTTGAAATGTTGCATAAAGCAACATAGAAACTCTCATAACCCTTATGTTATCTTGCATATGATGTTATATGCGAATCACTAGCTATCATCCTATGTCATTTATGACCATGTTTCACCTATTTTGCTAAAGTTTGATATCATGCATGTTTTGAGGCTTATAATGTAATATGCAAATTTATGAACACATTTGCCTCATATGCCACCATGTTTAACTTGTGGCCAAACCTTATTAATTATGTCATGCTTCTAAAGTTCCCTCTTTGAGATCTATTTGTGTTTATGCGAACTTACATGCGATGGGGTTACGTTATGGGTAAACTAAAATGACATAAAATCATGACTTGAAAAATGACACGAAATATGACATGTGATTATGCTTGGAACATGAACATGAACTTGGACATGACTTCTAGAAAACATGAGAATGGCCAACTCGGGGCTGGGTTGAGTTTGTAGCATAAATCTACCCGGAACCGACCGGCTTAACTAGTGGCTACAAGCAATAGGACCCAATGTGAGTAGTTGGTCATGTCGCACTTGAAACCCTAAGTTAGACTAAGTTGTGGTGTAAAGCTACCCGGACCCGCCCGACTTAACTAGTAACCACAACAAGGTCTAATGTGAGAGGTTGGGTGCATTAAATTAATTAATGCCACATGATAGGGTTAAGTCATGGACCACTTGAATACTTAACCAATTAAACACGATGGGTTGATAGGGTTAAGTCATGAACCTTGGGTACACTTAACCGACTTGATACTTGATTGGATAGGGTTAACCACGCTTAACCCGTTAGAAACCCTAGTTACGTGGTCCTTTTCACCAGTAACCCTCTTGGTTGTATCATGATACCCTAGGGACTAGGCTAGGGTGGGGCACGATTACTGGGCTGACATGTAAGCGACTAAAACGACGGCTGAGTAGGTGCGCCGGTGTAGGTTCAGGCGGACTATGGTCGTGCACATAGTCCGGAGTTGAAGAAGCAGACATGGGCACCAGTAGGTTTAGACTATGCGTGCTTGATGTGTGTCTGTGGTTGGCACCCTAGGGCTTGATACACCCTAGGGTGGACCTAGCACAGTTTGACTACACTTCGTGATTGGGCCGTATGACACCGACACTTGACGAGTTAGGCTTTTAGGGAGCCGATCGACTAGACCGTGTTGTTGGACCTTGATTTAGGTCATCTCGTGATATTGGGCCAAGATTGGGCCAAGGGGTCACTTCTTGTTTATACTTGACGTGGGTTGGAAATACTAGTACACTTGGTGCAAAACTTAACCTTGTATATGCGGTGCCACACTTGATCTATCTTGTTAACTTTTCACCATGCCAGTTATCATCCTATGTTTCATCTCTGTTTTACATGTCCAGTTAACTTTATTAGTTTTTATACTAATAGTAGGTAGGACTTACCAGTCTTTTGACTGACCCATTTTCTTTCGTTCCACCCCCCCCAGGTTTACAGGGTGGGAACACTAGCACCTAGCTTGGATCTTTAGCTGCTTTTCTGGATAGCTCATGTACGGTTTGGACTCGAGCATGCTATGGCTTTATTCTACTTTGGGGATAGTTACTTTATGTTTTTTTTCCCAGTTTTCAGTTTATGTTTCTAGACTTTGTTTTGTGGGAAAATAATGACCAAGTACTTTGATGTAACTTGACTATGGTTTTGAAATGTTAGTTTTTACCCGCTGCTTTATTTACTCTTCTTTTACTTATATGTTCTGTCTTGTGATATCTGCATGCATGTTTACCTCGTTTAACGCCCCTCCAAAGCTAGTGCGCTTGCAAGAGTGACATTGGCGGAGGTGGGGTGTTACACACGGATCCAATATCAAAATATTCCGAAGATAATTTCGATTCAAATCCATTCCAATTCGTATATTGGAAATTCTGGTTGTTTTTGAAAACCATTTCAAATCCAGTTTATTTATTTAAAAATAAATTATTATTTTAGTTAATAACTAGTTCATTTAGATAAACATATATTTTTATCTTTTCAAATATGGAATTTTTCATCCCAACACTTTCCGAATCATTTATTATGATTTTACATAATTTTTCCATATTTTTCCAGATTTTATTATCGCCGTACAGTCGGTTTCCAATAACGGCCACCGAACTGCATCCATAACGACCTTTTCTGAAATTGATTTGGTTATATCTCCAAATCCAACCGTTAGATTTCAAATATCTTGTATTCATTGGAAAGCTCTTTTCGATACGAATCCATCAGTTACGGTTTTAGAGAATCCGACGGTTGGATCTCCCGTAACGTCCATTTGAAGTTAATGGTCGAAATTCGCGAACTGCCGCTGCGTGGCGCGTTCTATTCGGGCCATTATATTATACATAATATATATATATATTATATATTTTGTCGATTTCCATTTAAAACAAATTTTATAAATCATTTTAAATTCGTTTCAAAAAAGATTTCCACTTCCATTTCAAATTCAAATCAAAATTGAATATTCTAAAATAAATTCGTTTTAAATTCATTTCAAATCGATTTCAATTCAATTTCATTTCAATCCATTTCAATTCATTTTGAATTCATTTTAAATCGATTTCAATTCAATTCCATTTCAATCCGTTTCAATTCGTTTTGAATTCATTTTAAATCGATTTCAATTCAATTCCATTTCAATCCGTTTTGAATTTATTTTAAATCGATTTCAATTCAATTCCATTTTGAATTCAAATTTATATTCATTTCAATCGACTTCAATTTCTAATTCATTTCAATTCATTTCAATTTCTAATTCAAATTCATTTCAATTGATTTCAATTTCAAATTCAAATTCATTTCAATTGATTTCAATTCTAATTCAAATTCATTTCAATTGATTTCGATTCTAATTTAAATCCATTTCAACTAATTTCAATTCTAATTCAAATTCATTTCAATTGATTTCAATTCTAATTCAAATTCATTTCAATTGACTTCAATTTCTAATTCCGAATTCAAATCAAAATTTAAATTTCAACATCATTTCAATATTAAAACGATAATATTTTCCAAAATATCCGATTTTGAAATCACTTTTCGATATTCATTATAAAATGAATAACAATTCCCATTCTTGTTAAAATGGCGTTTAACTACTTAACACGGCTTCACATTTCATCATTCACTGAATATTATTTTAAAATATTCGATAATCCTAAATTGGAATCAGACACAGCCAATTACCATATAATTTCCGTTATATGGATTTCAACATCACATGTATACAACAATGACGATAAACAACCATTATAAATTCAAACAACATCCATTGTGCTTTCTATAACTGTATAAGCATTAGAATACATAAATAACGCTTATACAGTCTGTCAACCCATCGATTGACATACCACTAATTATCGGGATCAATGTATGCAAAATATTATCCCAATACCCGTGTGGGGTTTCAAACAATCAAATACAGGTTTTATTTGTGCAGTTGGGCGATGTGTAAAATTTATCGTCCCAATCAATGTCAGTCAAATGTGTGTACATAAACAAATCGTCTGATTTGTTTATCAATATTTATTTTATTCATATACACGTTAAAAATTATATTTTTAACGATAAAATATTTTATTTCACACATGAATGTTTTATTATCCATTTCACATCAAAATCACAAACTAACTTCACAATACATCATAATCAAACAAGTCGTCCATGGTCTGTGGACGACGGTGTCGGGTGCTGCTAAGTACCGTCTGCATCCTAGTATATATTTTTAACTAGAAATCAAATTAAAAGTGAGGAGTTCTCACCTTTGGGTTCCACTCCTCCATTATCTATTTTTGAACGGTTCAGATATGCCATAAATTCCAATGCGACTTTTTCCTGCTGTTCATATACAAAAATCACATTTTTGTTGCTTTATTCCAATAAATAAAAATCATATTTTTGTTTCTACTTTATATATATAAAAATCAAATTATTTTATCGCTACTTTCAAAATGAAAATCTAATTTTTCTACAATGAAAAATCTAGTTTTTCTTCTATTAAATATCAATTCTTTTTAAAGAACAAAATCAACTCTTTCTATTATCAAAACTAATCTTTATCTATTATAAAAATCCAATTTTTATCTATTATAAAAATCTATTCTTTTCAGTTTTAAAAATATAATCTTTTATCATATAAAAATCTTTGTTTTTATCACATAAAAATCCTAGTTTTTATCACATAAAAAAACAGAAAAAGATAAAAATACAGAAAACTTACTGATTATGGTCCGGAGCGTCGAAAGCAGGAGGGAGGGTTTGTTGGTGGTGCTCGCCGTTGGTGCTGGCGGTTTGCGGAGGAGGGCTGTGATGGGTGCTGGCGTCGCGGGCTTCAGGGGCTAAACGGTTTTGGGTTTTTTCGGGTTTTAACAGTGGAGAGGGGGGAGATGGCATCATGGAGGAGGGCTAGGGCGGAGGGGAGGTCGCGGTCAGGTGGGGGACGGCGGCGGTAGTCGTTCGACGTAGCGGCGATATCGAGGAGTGACGTTGAGGGTTATTTAGGGCTACAGGGTTTTTTTTTTAAAAAAAAGGGGCTCGGTTTTTTGTTATGCGGGATTAGGTTGGGGGAGATTTGAATTTATATTTAAATTAATTATTGTTTTATTCCTCTTAAAGTTAGTTTTTCCTTCAAATCTCGAATCAAACCCACCGACTGTCACCCCTAGCTAATTACCCCCATTCCGAACACAATGGGATATGTATCGTAAGCCAGTTCGGCCGCTACAATCAGTTTTCGTTGAAATTAAAATATAAATATATATATCGAATTTTAAACGTACATTTCAATTTACCGGGGCCACATACTGAATCTAAATATTCCCAAAAAAATATTTTCTAGCTTCGTATTGACGATACGGTTCTAACAAAACTAATTCTGTCAAATTTGAAGACTGTTTGAAAAATGGCCATTTTCCGGTCGATCCAAATTGACTGAAACTGTTAAAACACGTTTTACTTTGCCACGCTCACATATTGATTACAAAAATTATGAATTTTGGAATCTAGCAATAACTTGACATCCCTGATCCAACAAAAGTGGTTTCGTCAAAAACAGAGGTCGTTTGCAAAATTTCCATTTTTAAGGGTCATATTTTCCATAGCGACTATTCTGAATTTTCAATTGGACATAACTTTTTATTCCCACTATGAAATTTCAATTTTTCGGATTCATTGTTAAGATATTCTCTAATAGATTCAAATATTTTTAGTTTCGCTAAAATCCGATTTAATTTGAATCATGTACGTTCATTTGAAATTTGAAATCGAATTTTCAAACTACCACGCCATTTTCAATTCCTTTTATAATTTTAAAAAAAATATTTATATTCTAACGACGATTCAAATAAATATATACGTTCTAATTCTATTTAAAATAAATTTCTCGTTATTATTATTTAAAATAATTCATTTTAAATATTCAAAATTCATCAAAATTGCCAAAATAAAAAATTTAAATTGGTTCGGATTTTCCGGGTTATTACACACCACTTCATTTTCTTCCATCACTACTTCTCTACAAGTCCAGCCTGAAAGTCATTGCCTCCTATTGATTTTTATAGGTAAATAATTTCATAATCATGCTCATAATCCTACCAGTCATCTCTATGTTTTTTTAATTTTTTCTCTACCTTTTCTTCAATGTTCACTAACAAATCCTTTGGCTAGTTTGCCAAAAGAATCCTAGACTAGACTACTAAACTTATATTAACATTCAAAGACACATGTTATGCAAACATCGATTCTCAAAATGGACATGTTAAACATTGGTTTACACATATCGCTATCGAGTTCAAGCAAACATAAGTGTTGAGTATATGCAAATAAATGACATTTTGCAAAACTTAAAATACTCATGTGAACCCTGGAACCTGTTGTTGCAAATTTAAGGGGAATCTTGGAATCGGGAGAAAGTCACGGTACGCGAAGATGAAGACAAATAGACTATAAGGACAAAGATGCATAAAAACTCAAATTTCGTTCTCCTATGAAATTTAGGGCGTTAAACATGATGTTCGAAGGCTATACCATAACCCCTCATCCATGTACATAGGTTAGTTTGTTTCTCCCTTCATTGCCCAAGCCAACAGGTAGATGTATGTTGATTTTTTTTCTCGAAGACACTATTCAATGCTCCTCTTTAGATTGCTTCACATTTGCACTATTCTACAATAGCTTCACTACTGGGAGACACTAGTCCGGCATAGGTTCTTCATGTGAGGTAAAGATGGCATACATAATGGAAAGATGTATGGTTATGTAGCAATGAGATGACCTAGTTTCTTTTTTTGAATTTGAAATTCAAAATATATGTTTTGATTTCGTAAACATGATTCCTTTACCAGCAACAAATTCTCTAATAAGAATTAAACTTTCGAAGAGTATGTCTTGACTTTTTATGAGATTTAGGCTCCGTTAAGATACAGATGCTAGCGTTATTAGCATATAACAATGTTATGGGTTTCTTAATGCTTGGAAACACCCCTATATCGGTCTTGAACTTTCACATCCAAACTTCTGCTTTAGCTGTTTTGTTGAGAGCAATATATTTAACCTCCACCATTGGATCAACTTCTCTTTTTTGAAACTCGTTCAACTAACCGCTCCACCATTTATTTTTAGTATATATCAAGCATTGTTTTATCATCGTTGATTTCAATGTGAAAGATTGAGTGTGTATATACACTACTAGAAAAAGCTGATTTTGTGATGGCAAAATCCGTCACAAATCCATCACTAAACCCATATTTGCGACGGAGTTGTGACCGAATTTTCCGTCTCAATAGACATGTGTAAGATCTATCGCTAAAAAAAAGTGATGGAATTAGTGATGGAATGGTGACAAAATTGTAATGGAATTTATTATGTTTTTTTACATTTTATTTTATGATAGAATTGCGATGGAAAAATTATATATGATGCATTACATACTCGGTTTGGAATTCCGATGCAAATCATCACTATATTGATTATTTCTAAAAAATATTTTCGCAAAAACATTAACACTAATCCATCACAAAACCATTGCAAAAACATTAAAACATCAACACAAAAATGTTAAAATCCTTCACAAAACCATAAAATCATCAAAGCAAATCCATTACAAAATCAATAATATTGTTTTACTTGATCCAATCTTTGTATAATTCTATAATATGCATATATATATATATATTAATTTATCCGGATAAGAAAATACATGATACAATCAAAGATAATCATAACACCACCAAAATACAATATTGTATACTATTACACAACCAAAAAACTAATTTAATACAAAAATACATGAAGTAGGCAATAAACATGTAAAAAATAATGTAATGCAATAATAATACATGAAGTAGTAAATAAACACTTATATTAGTCCCTCATAGGCGAAATCGTGATGGAGGAGAAGGTAGCAACAATCTTTGCTCGATTTGAGTCATTCTTTGCTCAAATGCCTTTATCTTGTGTCGACGCTCCTCTTTCATTCGTAGACGCTCATTTTCAAATCTTAGACGCTCGATCTCCTCAAGCTTAACATTGGCACATTGTACTTTCTTCTCCATTGCACGAAACTTGGATGATATATGATTCGTTATTATTGAAACATATGGAAGACTGCCACCGCTACTATATGTCGACCTTCGTCATTGTGTAGCAGAACCCACCTATAATTTTAACGAAGTGATTATTACTTAATAAAAAAAGAAGTTGGTGACATGTTATACAAGCAATAAGGATAATTCAATATATATAAAATGCATATATACTACATATCTACTTACCAAGTCATATCATGAATATGGACATATGTTATCATCTCAATATAATTATTGTTTATTGTTACACGTGGTTTGCATTTAAACTGAACAGGATGGGCGCAATAACCCATTTGAATCTCTGAACCAGAGGAAAAATATTGATTCCTAGATGGGAGTTGAAATAGAATCAAACCCAAGATGCAGCAGTTCAAAACTAGAAGCAACAAAGCTGACCTGTTTTGAACTCTAAATAGCGGCTTCACCTACTAGAAGCAAACTTGCACCACCTTGAAAGGCAGTGTTACACTGCCTTTGAAAGACAATGCAAACTTGCACTGCCTGTGCAAGTTTGCACTGCAAAGGAAGTGCAAAATTGCACTTCCTTTCAAGGCAGCGCACTGTGCAAGTTTGCACTACATGTCAGTGAAAACTTGCACTACCTGTGTAGGTTTGCACTGCAAAGGTAGTGCAAACGTGCACTGCCTTTTAAGGCAGTGCAAACTTCACTGCCTTTTAAGGCAGTGCAAACTTCACTGCCTTTCAAGGAAGTACAAAATTGCACTGCCTGTGCAAGTTTGCAGTGCAAACACTCCGTAATGGTTGCCAAAATAAAAAGAAAAAAATATTATCTGACAATGTTCAGCATTAGTGTCTATGCACTGCTCCATTATGGTTGCCAAATTATTTGCAGTCGCTATCTCTTTCTTGTTTTTTTATATGGGTCATTCTAAATACAACGAACATTGACACCGTCTTTCTATGTTCCAGACTCTGTTTATAAAAACATTAAATAAGTTATTCGTACTCAGTTCCAATCTAGTGAGCACTTTAATATAGATTAGCACAAAATATTTGGTTTTATTGCAGTAAGAAACTTGCATACTACAATTAACTATGCTTAAGATATTAGCAATATGATTGACATATTAACATAAATATTTAGTATAGACTCGAAGCTAGGATTTAATTCAAAGAAGGATTTCAATCATGCATATAGGCTAGAAGCTAAGATTTAATTCAAAGAAGGATTTCTATGTTTTGGAGAATATTGCTTTTTAAAGAACAGTTGCATATAGGCTAGAAGCTAAGATTTAATTCAAATAAGGATTTCTATGTTTTGGAGAATATTGCTTTTTAAAGAACAGTTGTGCAAGTTACCTATGAAAAAGGGATTGATAATATAGAATTCAGCAAACAACGATGGCAATAAATTGAATATATTGTTAAGCCTAACTAGGTTAAAATCATAGTTAAGGAGAATCAAAATAGAAGGATGGTTCATTTGTATATTATATAAGAAGAGGGAACACATTCCATAAAATAAAAACCCTGCACTCAACAAAGCGGTATTTTTCAAGGGAAAATAATAATATATCTTGCTCTAATTGAATTAGGATTAAATCCTGGGACTATAAACTAAACAAATTAGATGAACTTATGACATGTACATGTAGCCTGTGAAGTCGCTAGACACTCTATGTTCTTCTTGCTTTTAACTATCTATCCGCAAAGACAAGCAACATATTACACCTGTGAAATAATTATGAGAAGTCATATGAGAAAAACAGACCAAAATTTTGTTGACTATTGCATCAGTACAAAATATAGTTCTTTCCTAGAAATGGTTTTGAGGATCAGCGTCTATTCTTCCTAGGTGAGTCGTCCTAAATTTGACCACTCATTATAATAAAATGAAGTCCCTTTAACCATGCTTTAAAACTATTCCCATTTTTATATAGAAATTTAATGATTAGAAAGCCATACCACTCTGCTTAACGGGTATTTTATGTTAAAGTAATTGAGTCTAGAAACATGCTGAAGAGATAAACAACACAATTCTCCTCAGCCCCACACAAAAATAAATTAATAAGAAAATTTGCTTTGTAAACCCAAGTTACCAAACAATATGGTTGGTTACGCATATTAGAGTAGTGTATTATATGCAGACAATTGATCTTAATCACCTTAAAAAATAGTAAGATACATCAGCTTAGATCCATTACACTATGAATTTTATCATCAACTTGGATCTAAATACAATTTTCCATTATATATAACCCTAGTAAATACTATCTACAACCAAGTTACAGAAGCAGTATCATAAAAATACTATCCATAATCAAATAAAAACATACTATGACTTAATAGCGATGGCCTTCGAAGCATGCATTGCTATCAAATTCAGTATCCGAACTATGAATTAGTTATACAATGACATCATCTATATTTGTTATTATTATAATCAGGTGAGTTCAACTAACAGGCAGAGGCAACCCTCGAACTTCAAGGGCCTAGGTAGAAATACAAATCATGTGTCTTTTATTACCAACAGTTCATGGTTCATTCTTTCATTTAAAATGGTATATAGTTAATATAATTGACTAATAATGCCAAAGTTAAGTTGTATTAACGAATTTAAGCGTGATTTTTCCTATTTCTGTAGTGCTACACAAAACTCAACATGTCATAAATTAACATATACCAGTAAAATTTGGGTCTTGATTGGAGTAGTGCATTTGGGCACTGGAATACCGTGTCCCACCCTCCTCTCCTACGGCATTGGAGCATACGAATGCAATATAAGGATCAAATACAACCAACACTATTTTGGAAAATTAAGACTTACAGTAGTCTCTTACCTTAGCATGTGGGTTAGCTCATGGCAAATGTTATCACATGACCTTGTTTACATGGAAGTTGTTTGCTAACTTACCCGAGTTAATTTTCAAGATTACTTTTATGTTACAGTACAAAGTCAACATACAAGCTACAAATACCAAATAGAACCAAGTTATCATGGAAAAGAAAATCTTACTCTAGCTTATGGGTGAGCTCATGCAAAATTTGTGTACATGTCTTTTGTCGTAACTCAGCTGGCAAGCATTTCAGATTCCAGTTGTTTGGTATCTACTTTGTCTTTTCTTTCCACATTCAGTTAAAGAATCCTAGTTCACTTTTAAATCCTGACGATAAATAACTTGTGGGGTTATTGAAAATCTAGGAACATGATAGCATGTGTCAATCAAATCCACATACACACGTTTGCAGCCAAAATATTTTATACTAACCACCCCCAACAACATCTCAAACTGTAGTCAAAACCACAGAGAGATTATTAATATAATTGCTAATTTTGTATGAAGCCTTTGTATGATTTAAAATGAATATAAAAGAATAAATATGAGTATTTAATGGGTAACTGACAATATACCATCACTAGCAACATCATTGGTTGCATTAGCAACTTGTTTCATAAGACTGGCACCTATGTTCTTCACTCTGTCTTTGAATTCCATGATATTTGCAGCGAGAACACCATATTTTGTCACTTTTGGAGCGCTAAAACTTTGCTCTATTGCAACATTTCTTCCCTAAATCCAAATAAATAAATAAATCCATTTATATGTTACATACTTTAGAGTTGGGGATTTTCAAACACTTTTTAACATAAACGAAATTGTATTAATTACCAATAGTATTTTAAAGCATACCAGTAAATTAAAACAAAGAAGGAAACAAATTACATATAATTCATTCATCGTGCTTTGCTAACAGTAGCCCTAAACAATTGCGCCACAACCCGACGCCTAACCCGCCACCACCTTCTCGCGACCATCGAGACTGACCATCCACCCGACCGTGTCCATACTACAGTCGACTACCTACCTATTGCTTCCAATCTTGAGCTGTCAATACCTGGACGTGACCAACTAGCTGCGTATTACCCCCATCCGACCTCCACGTGACGATACCCTACTTCACTAGGCTAAGGTTAACCCGATCCTTAGTTTTAAGGATAAGGATTTGGGAATTAGGGATTGGTAATTGTGGTTTTTCTAGTTTCATACAACTAAACGGGAGAGAGGAAACAGTGAAGGGGAGGATTAGCCTAGTCAAATTAGTTAAGGTCAGGTTAGCGTTTTATCATGGAGCCATGGCAGATTTTGTGAATTTGGGTGACAGGGAAATGAAAGAGGCTATTTGGGGGAAAAAATATGAAAGGAAGCAATGGAAAGAGAAATAGAAAATTCTGATTGGTTGGAATGCTATTTATTGGATTACTAAATGGATCGCTGAGTTGGATGATTATAACACATTGATATATTGATACTTATGTAAAATTGGACGGACATATTTACACTGTGATTTGTAATATTTACGGTTTTCAATTCCATTGCAAATCCATGGTTAATTTGTGATCGGTTTTCCACGGAATTATTTCCTCTCAGATTTTACATTTCCTACCATTTTTATAGCTGTACTCTATGTTTTTTCCATTGCAAATTTGTAGTTAATTTGTGATGGATTTGCCAGGGAATTATTTCCCTCCAAATTTTACTTTTCCCACCATTTTTTGGATCCAACCATTAGCTACATTTTTTCTTTCCGTAGAAAATCGACAGTTGTTTTGCAATGGAATTGCCATGGAATTATTTCCCTTCAAATTTTACTTTTCCCACCATTTTGGAGCCAACCTCTAGCTACGTTTTACTTTTCATAGAAAATCTGCAAATTTTTTGTGACGGATTTGCCATGGAAACATTTTTCTCACTTTTAATTGAATTTGTTAATAAATTCAGCTACGGTTTGGTTGTCTGTGGCAAATCCACCGCTAAATTGCAACGGATTTGCCAGGGAATATAAATCATCACTGAATTAAGTTCTTTTCATGCTGCTATTACACAAAGGAAAATCAGTTGCTATTCCACTTGTAATCCATAGCAATATAGCCATGGAAAATTCCATCACAAAAACTAGTGTCACTAAATTCAGTATTTCTGGCAGTGATACCATTCATAAGAAAGTCTTTAATTCCATATATGAGATATAATAAGTCTTTTGTATTTCTTAAGTATTTAAGAATAATTTCACTACCGTGCAATGTTTTCCCCCTAGGATTATATAGATATTGGTATATATGTCCTAATTCATAAGTTACTTCTAGTTGCACACATTATGGAACAAATTGCAGATGCGTAGAGTATCATTTTCATGTGTTTTTTTCTTTATTAATATAAGGAGCGCCTTTCTTTAGAAAGTTTGATTTCAGATTGCATTGGAAGAGTTCCACACTTAGAATTTCATATTAAATCATTTTGGCATATTAGCTATATATTTATATGGATTAAAGTAGTCCAAAAACCTTATAGATCTATCCTTATATATTGTAACACCAAGTGTATTTTTTTCAAATCCTTTAAGAAGAGACAATCATGCTTTCATCAATTACAATTCATATTGTTATCATTCAAGAGCAGATCATCGACGTAATGCTGAGTACATAATAGCATTTGTTTGTTACTTCTGATACATGAATGCTATCATTTAACTTTGTCAAAAGGAAAAATGTTTGACTATTTCATTAAATCACTTATTCAAGCTCCCTAAAGTTTATTTAAGACCATCAATTGACTTGCATAATCTTTGCTCCCAAGCATACTGAACTTTGGGAACACCGTGGTATATCTCCTATACACGAGAGTTTCTATTAGATCTTATAATAAGTTGTGTCTCTTATAATGATGAATTTGATCTTCCTAATGCTCAAGCTTTATGCTAGTTTCTCAAATCTCGACCAAATCTATGATTTGTTGTTATTTTCTTATAGAAATAATTACTTTTTTCCTTTATGTTATATAGAAAATATATCATATAAGATTTATGGATTATGACATAAATTTACACATGACTATTCTTGCCTTTAGTTTATTTAGGCCATTGTTCTTTACCTAGGCTTTGCAACCCAATGCCCTCAAATAATTGAGATGAACTTTTTTAAATTTATATCCCTTCTAGTATCTTAGTCCCAGAATTAGCGAGTTTAATATTAAACATGTGCACTGTGGTTTCTAACATGTATCCCTAACAAGAAAGATGTAGCTTGACTCTTATCATGGAACAAACCATTTTTAGTAGGGTTTAATTTTTTATTTTTGAAACACTGTTGCGTTGCATGCCATAAGATGGTGTAATCTAAGAGATAGTTAGTTATCTTTTAAAGTAATATTGGATCTCTTTCCCACCATGCCCACCTCCTATAATAGGAAAAGTATTTTAAGTTTACGGCTTATAAGATTTTCTTCCTTATTCTTATAGTCTTAAAATTTCTTACGAAAATCAAATTTATTCTGCATATGATATAGATATATTAATCTTAAGAAGTCACTAGTAAAGTTACAAATAATTTAGATAATTCGTTGTCAATATAATAATTGGGCCATATACATCAGTATTTACAAGACCTAAGAGTTCATTAAATCTTTCGTTATTCTGACAAAAGAGAAGCTTACTTATTTTATGTAATATCCTCAAGTCTATGTTCTAAAAATAAGCAATACAGAATTGCAATCATCAATAGAATTATTTTCAGTGACAAAAGAAGGTCAACTAATAACACCCTTAACATCAAGGACACAGAAATGTATTACTTTAACCTTTTGCATTATATATCTCTATTTGAAATCCAAGTTCCGAGAAAATATGAGCTACTAAGAAATATCCAAGAGAGATATATGAATATGCCTTCTAGGTTAAACAAAGTCAAATACTAGATGATAATACAGCTTCATCTTTAAATTTATACATACAAAATGAAAACAAACAATAGATAAATAAAGCTTTTAAATAGTTACATGCCTCATGTACATCTAGAGAAGTTTATTCATCAAATATGAATTTTGGAATCCTTACTATTGAACTATACAAGTGGGCACCCGAGAGTCTAATGAGAAAAAAAAAACAAAAATTTCAGATCAGAAAGAAGTTCATGTGAATAATAATCTATCATCTCGTATATTAATATACGAAGTGGAATTTCTCCATTAAATGGAAGAGTTTCCTTTCTCACTAACATCTTTATCAAAAATATATCAACCATAGGCATATACATGCAACCATAATGGTTAGAACAAATAACGTAAACATATGCATTTATGTAATGTGAGAAAGTCTCACTACTATATCAATCTAGGGTTACTACAAACATATTAGATTTCATAAACTAACTAATAACATATCTCCTTGTATAGTTAGGTGATACCAGAACAGTCTTACCTACTTTAATTAAACCAAATACATCAAAGTCTTAAAATATGGTCAGGAGGAACACTGATTCTAATTAATTTAATAATATAAAATATTGGTCTGATATATTTATGTTTATTATGAATCATAAGATCCAAAAGTGATTTTTGTTTCATTATTAGATAACGAATATCATTATTTGATCACTATAAGTTTTAATAAAGTGAAAATAAGTCTTATGTCCCTAAAAGGTTTGGAAATTAAAATGGCATCCTCCCCAACTTTCAATTGTCCTTATTTTGAGACTTACGCGTTTTCAACCAAAAAAATGTGCTACAACATAAAAAAATCGCAAATATTCTCAGAAGTAATATGGAAAAAAAGTTGTATACATCTCCGCATTAATACTCAATATATGCATACATCTATGCATATATTCATCCAGGGTTTATATTGAAAATATGGATGAATACATGTATGCATATATTGGTAATAATTGCATAGAAGTATGCATATAAAGATGAACTAATCTCATGGGCTACAAATTGTTTTAGAAATATATGCATTTATTCCGTATAAGTGTACAAATGATGCAACAAAGTCAAAACGGATGAAGACTTATGAAAATGTGCCGAAATTTATGCATTTTTTTACTTATAAATGCATAAATGTATGCAACATTGTTTAAAAACTATGTATGCTTGAAAAACAGGCCAGGATTGAATTAATACATCAAACGATGCATTTATTGTTGTACTAGTGCATACATTTCAGCATTTACACTGTAGTTTGATGCATAACTGAAATATATGCAGAAACATATGCAACTGTTACTAATAAGTGCATCGTTTGATGCATAATACTGGTTATTCATTGTTTCTTGTTATTTTGGTTTTTGAGTTGTTTTTTGTTAGTTTTAATGTCTGAATTTGATAATGATTAGTTGTTGTATCTAATTATGAATTTACGTGATCATTTTTATTTTTTTGCTGATTTACGACAAATAGGAACCTAATTTATAAAAAATTAAGATAGGGATGCGACATGAATGTCCAGACCTGAGACATACTGACCCTTTAATAAATTCATATAAAATAAATAATGTTTCAAAAATTCACTTTTATATTTTTAATTTCATTATATTGTCAATTTTGTTAAAAAATTAGAATTTTTTTACATTATTATTATAAGTTATAAGATTGAATTAAATATTATCCATTTAATATTTAAATAATTAAAATTTTTCATAGCTTCTAAGTTTTGATACTAGAATTTTGAAAAAAATTTAAAAATTTACATTTGCTATATAATTATTATATATTATTTAAGGGGTCGGCTATTTGGACACAAAATTAAACACAAAGAGAGAGACACAAAGCCTCCACCATTGGATTTGTTTGTTTTTATGTGGAGAGTGTAATTCATGCGAGGATCCAGTGGTTGAGATTTATTTTGTGCAATTTTGTGTCTTCACTTTGTGTTCAAATAGAGTTTCCCATTATTTAATAATGACAAACTAATCCATCAATTTTTATATATGTATGCATATTAAATTATTAAAATAATAATATTTTTTCAATTTTTAAGAATCCTGTTAAAAGTCAACCACTAACTTCTAGCATGCAATGGTTTCCTGGGTAAAACGATTTTTATTCACTGTCTTCTTCCTTATCTCCTCACTCCTTTTCCTCACTGCCTTTTTTCTAGCTCGCCCGTACTCTAACCTCCCTCCTTCACTCAAATGGCAAAAAAATGAATAACGAAAGTGTTGATACCAAAAATTGTTTCAACACCCCAAAAAGAAGAATTCTGTAAAGAACAAGTGAAGATAAATAATTATATACAATGCAAAGAAATCAAAAAGGGTTCACACATAAATTTATAGTGGTTCGGCGTTAATAAGCCTACGTCCACTTTATAATCTTTATTTATGATCAACTAGAATGATTACAATAATTCTCTCCTTTTTCCTTACGTCCCCTTTTCTGAACTGGAACATAAGTATTTATAGGTGATACAATACTTGGCTGTTATCAACACATGTCACTGGATCCAGAAGAATAGTTATGGCTGAACGAATCAGTATCCGCTGAAGAATTAGTATTCCATCCCAAATATCAAGCGTGCAATAGCCTGTGATTCGGCTGCCTTGGGCAATTTGAACGAAAAGGATTTGGAATGAGCTATTCTTTAGGATGACTTTTCGGACTTTAAATGAACACACCGTAACTGATCAGGCTTGGTCATCTCATGTTCCTTCTAGGCCGAGCCTAATGGACGAAGTTGACTAACATGATGGGCTTCTCTATCTTATTTACTTCGAGGACTTTGGGTACGGGTCTACCATGTTACCATGCTTTGATGGGCGGTCCGAAAGGCCCATCAACACTTTGTCCCCTAAAGTATGATTCGCTTAATGAAGCATACCTTGTTGTCGTATATTTTGAATCAAATTCTACACACCGCTTGTCCCACCGGTTGCTTTGATTTTCATTCAATAGACATCACAAACTGCATCGAGTCCCATCAACCGCTTCAAAATTATGAACGAGTTCAGATAATGATGATGCCTCCCTATCTTCCCATCTCATCAGCTGATCTTTAACTCTCCAACTCCTTCACACGTCCGCTTGGTCCAATCACATTAGTTGAATTTGAATAGCCACTCTTCTTTCTTATTATAAAAGTAAAATCCCTTTTACCCTTCTTTTTTTACTTTTTACCACTGTTCCAAAAGAGAGGCGATTGGCGATTATCATCTTCCCCTAAGATCATCTTTTTCAGGTATGTATCATTCCCCATGTCGAAACACCATTCTTGCGCGGGGTCTTCCTTTTTCTCACCATAATCTAGGGTTTAATTTGACCCAATCGACGGAGGTCTTCCGCATCAGATTGCCGGAGTCAGCGGCGGTGCGGTTCCCAAGGTGAAACTACCAACCTTTGGGTAAGACCCGTTGACACCGAATCCCTAATCTTGATGACATTATAAAAAGATCCCGCCTTCCCCAAGCATTCTATGAATTAGAGTGTCATTGAACCCTAAGGCACGTGATAGTGCTCAAAGGAGCGATGAAAGGGATACCAGTTTCCGTATAACTCAAATTATACTATTGGTAATCCGTCTTTTATTGGGGCCATGCTTATAAAAAGTTCTGACTTTTTATCTTCTTCTATGCTTCTTTCTCTCCTCTTTTTCTTCTTTTCTTTAGTGCCACAAGTTCTTTGTACGCCAATGGTCCGAACGCGTGACAACCGTCAGCAAGAGTTTGGTGGAGAGATACCTTTTTCCATTAGAATGGACAGTTCTTCAGAGTCCTCGAGTCAGTCAGAACCCACCTTTGACAACGATCCTCAAAGTCAGTTGATAGATCTGTTGCTTGTTCCTCTAATAGAAGTCGAGCTAACCGAAGCGATGCCCATTCCTCTGGCACCTAACATGCTCCCAGGCGTAGAGATTCTAAGGGACCCTCTAGAAGCAGAAAAGTCCAACATCACTCTTAAACAACTACACTTAACAACAAAGCACAACATTCCCTTCGACGACGTCCTCATCCCTGAGGAAACTGCTATACCCCATAATCCTTCGGATGGTTATATGTCAATTTCTGTTCCAATGTGCAACATAGGGGCCATTCCCCCTTCCCTTCTTTCATTGTCAACTTCTTGCGCCAGATGAATTTGGGCCCGATGTAGTTTCATCCGATAGCCTATGGCAATTTGCTGTCGACCTGCTATCTATATCTAAAATATCTGGTTTATCCTCCGACCTTTGATGATATAGCCTTTCTCTTCAATTTTAGACATAATGAGAGGCAATCTCCTTCTTTGCTCTACTTTGCAGCTATTCGGGGCTGGAAGATTATTGAAGAAGTTCCAAGCAAGGCAGGTGATCCCATGCGAGACTAATTTTGGATTAAGCAGCAGCCTGGGTGTGCTCAATACTGGCTTAAATGTGGTGGGTTCCTCTCTTTTCTTTACATACCCCTTTTCCATTAGAATCTCTCGCTCTGATTACCTTATTATTATTATCTTTTATAGAGGACAAGCCTGTAAGACCTGAGGAAGAAATTTTTAAAGAACGTCATAAGCGATTGATCAAGTTAGAAAAGAAGCGACGATCATTTTGGAACTGTCTGACCGATGAAAACTTGCACTGATATGCCCTTCTCGATTGAAGTAGGACGAGGGGCTCAGTAAAATAAGGACCTGATCCTGGAGCACCGGTTCAGGATGAGGTGCCCCCAGTCACGAAGAAGTCGGGAGATGAACAGACGATTCGTTCGATCGGAGGGTCTTCTACCAATCCCTTGCCTGGGAAGAAAGAGAAATCCAGTCCAAAGAAACCTGTTTTCAAAAGATGGGCTCGAAAGGTCAAGTTTCTAGAAGTTGCTCGTGATGAGGTCGGACATCAACAAAAAGAGAAGGTCCCTGCCAAGAGAGCTCCCAAGGTAGTGCAAAGGAAAACAAACGAAGGAGAACCCCTGAGGTTCACCCGAAAGATTCGGGAGTCGAGGAAGGTTCTCCTTCGACTCATGGCCTACAAGAGGGGTGTGGCACCTCCCCTCTTCCAGGGTTGGAAAATCTACAATTGCCTAACATTATTCTCTCACCACAAAGCTTAGATCCAAATCGATTCTTTGCCAACCAATCTGAAGGAATGTCTTTCCCAGACAGATAGGTGGTACTGAAGGTATGATCTCATCATGATTATGAGGTTTATTGTTCGTTACAACATCAAAATTTTTATATACAAATTGAAGGTTGCTTGTTTCATTTTGCTTTCCTTGCACGTATTGACAAAGAGTTTTACGGAGATCTGTTGGCCTCCTTCCCAATGGACCTTGGGTTGGGTGATTCTATTTTGCCACGTACTGAAAAAGAAGGCAATGACAAAGACAATGATAGCGGAAGGAAGGAAGCAGAGGATGCGAGGAAAGACATGGGGAAAGAAAAAGATGGAGAAACAAGAAAAGAAGGTAAAGTCAATCTGCCTGAGGATAAAAATGGGTAGGAAAAGAGGCGCTTGAGAAAACATGGCCAAGTGCCAGGAGACACGAAAGAGTTGGGCAGCACGCCCAAGAAAAGGAAGGGGGATAAATCTCCCAAGTCCAAGAAGGGAGAAGGAGTAGAGCCTTCTCGAACAGTAGTACATCGTTCCAGTCCCGCGATGGGAACTTCTTCCGCCGATCGATTCTGAGAATTGGAACGAGATTTCCCCGATCTCATTTTTTCAGAAATTGAACCAGCCCTCGAATTACAACCATTAACCCATAGATTTCATCGCCGCATGCGCAATAACCTTGAGTACGCCCTATCTCAATATGACGCCATGCGGGAATATGCCGGGCAAGTGAGTGGAGCGTTGAACGAAAAGCTAGCCGAAATTGCTGGCTTAAAAAGATAGATCGATAGTGGTAAGAAAAACTTTGGATTTCTAGAAAAGAAAATCAAAAATCAGGTGTTACAGGCAGCGACAGACAAAGAAAAGTATGGGAGAGAGATTGAAGACTTGAACACTCAGGTTCAACAGAAAGGCCGGGAATGCGATTCAATGAAGGAAGAGATTGAATCTTTGAAGAGGGACAAAACTCAACTCGATCCTGAAATTCAGAATTTAAAGGTTATCCTTCATTTGTCCGAGTTATCCAAGGATCAGGCTGAAAAGAATACCGCTGCAGCAGTCGAGTCTGCTAGCAATCTAAAGCTTCATCACGATGTTGAAATAGAGACCCTTAAGGCTGGGCACGCCCGAGAGAAAGTTGAATTGAAAAAGGGGCATGCTTGTCAGATTCTTTTGTTTTGCGCACATTTCATTCGTCACAGGGATCTGTCTTGGATGCCTTGATATCCCGGGTCGTTAGCCGACGTATGGAAGGTAGTCTTATGGGAGGAGAAGAAAACGGCATAGGGTCATCCGGTGAATGAGGCGTCGCTGATGACCCATATTTTAATCGATAAAGAACGAGCCATCGTGGTGGAGGCACAAAGCCAGGAAAAGAAAACACCAGAGGTAGAACGTTGTAGGGCGAAGGGAAAATCGATTCCCGAAACTGAATTAGGTGGTAGTCGTCCTTATGCTCCCACATCTTCTGCACACATGGTTATGGAAAGGGGCTAATCTTCGACCCTTCCATCCGATTCAGTCAAGGCCACGGAAGGGTAGGCGATCGGCTCTAATGTTGAAGGTAAGCTTTTTTCCTGAGTTTGAGTCCCTCATCCCTTCCTAATTTGCATACATTTCTTTTCTTCTGTAGGGATCTCTTTTGTTGTTGAGAGGGTGGATGAAGGACCTGCTGTCGAGGAAAAGGGTACCACTGAAGAAACAAACAAGGCTGCAGGAGTGGAGAGGATTGACTTTGTATCTTCTGAAGACAGGGACGTCGAGATCGTTAAGGCCAAAAGAGAAGATCGTCCATCCATGGCCGAGATAACGATTGGAAGGACAAGGAAATATCTGCCATGAAGCCCGAGCCTGCTGAAGATCCTCTGAGCATCAAACCTCTCCAGTTCCTTCCTCCGACCATTCTTTCTTCAGCTCCAGGTCCTCATATTCTGCAGGCTTCTGCCTTAGCTCCTCGTCCTTTTGGCAGCACGCTTGGAGGGTCAAGACGCAGGATGACCACTGAAGAGATGCAGGAGATTATCAAGCAAAAAGAGCTAGCCGAAATGGTAGAACAAGGACTGATGCCACCTCCTTTTTAGGACTTTTCCTTTCTTTGTAATTGTTTGATGATGTATCCCCTATGATGTTGTTTGATTGGTACCTGTCATGCAGTAGTATTTTGTAATGATGTCAGGATATGGAAATCTACTTGTTTTGTAAATGACGATAACGTGTGTAACATAGATGTCATGTGAATCTCATGTTTTGTTTTTAATGCTAAGGATGAATCGCACTTCACCCTTGTCGGGGGTGCTAACTATTTCTTTCGCCCCCGGTGTCGGGTTAGATGTTTGAGTGGCGAACTCCCCTGTCGAACTCAAGTAGACCCATCGTTAATCAAGGTTTTGATGCGATCGATCGAGTGGGAGCACCTCTAGGCTTTTATACTTATCCTTTAGTCAGTAAAGGGCAAAGTTTTATTGTTTGAGCGGTCTTTTGTCAAGGTGCACAATTCACGCTCTATTGTCATTTATACTCGTCCTTAAGTCAATGAGGTTGGGAGTTGAGTCCTGATAGTCGATCAGTATGCCTAGATAGGCGTTGACTTTATTCTTAAATCAACCAAGGCAGAAGCCAAAAAATCAGTCAGTCGATCACAATCGTTGGCTCTTTTACAATCACAACAAGACAGAGTAGGAACGGAGACTCTTATTAATACGCTATCGCGACCAATGTAGGTTGCTTATTATAATGACAAAAACAAACTAACAAACTAACAATCTAATTACTGAAAGAAAGAGAAAACATTAAAAAAATCTAAGAGAGATATGGTCATAAATGCTCTGCGTTCCATGCTCTTTGAAATAGCTCGTTATCCACGGTTATTGGTCTGAAACTTCCATTATCAAGCTTTCTTTGAATGACGCAGGGTCCTTCCTATCTCGGGCCCATGTGTACGGGGACCGGGAAGACTCGTTTTAGAACCAAATCTCCTATTCTAAAGTCTTTGGTCGGACTTTTTTGTTGTAATACCGAGCGACTCATTGCTTGTGGGCCACGACATGAGGGTTCGCCTCTTCTCTTTTTTCGTCGACCATGTCTAATGATATCAGGAGAAGTGCCTTATTAGTCCGAGGATCGTAGTAGGTCGTCCGGTGAGTCGAGACTTCAAGCTCGATCGGGAGAATTGCTTCAGAACCATACGATAAAGCAAAGGGAGTATGTCCTATAGCGGTTTTATGGGTAGTACGATACGCCCATAATGCCAGAGGTAATTCGTCGACCCATTTCCCTTTAGCGCGCTCTAGCCGTTTCTTCAAAATGGTTTTAATGATCTTGTTAACTGCTTCAACTTGACCATTGGATTGGGGATACGCAACTGCGGTGTATTTCTTCTCGATATGATATTTTTCACAAAAATCTCGGAATTCCAAACTATCAAACTATGTCCCGTTATCTGTGACAATGGTTCGAGGTACTCCATATCGGCATATAATGTTCCGGACGATAAATTTGATGACCTTCTTTGTTGTAATCGTAGTCATCTACTCGGCTTCGCCCACTTTGTGAAGTAATCTACCGCCACAATTGCGTACCTGGCACCTCCTTTCGAAATGGGCAAGGTTTCGATGATGTCAATTCTCCATACAGCGAACGGCCAAGGACTTGTCATTTGAGTAATCTTTGTTGGGGTTGCTCGTAGGATTTGCACGAATCTCTGGCATTTATCGCATCTTTTGCCATAATTAGCAGCGTCTTTGTTGACGGTCGGCCAGAAGTATCCATAGCGCAGTATATTCTGGGCCAGGGTTTGCCCATCGGTGTGTGCCCCGTAGTCCCCCTCATGTACTTCTTGTAGTATCCTCTTGATGTCATCGTTGACTACCCATCGGAACATAGGAATAGAAAACCTTCTTTTGTAGAGTTGGCCTTGCTGAATAAGGTACCTGGAAGCCTGTCGTACTATGGCTCGCTTCTCATTTTTTTTCCGGGCAGCTGCCTGTAGAGAAGGAAAATTTTGATGGGAGTCATCCATGATTCTTCTTTGTGTTTGACATCAATCTGGTTGATCTCCATCGGATCGATGCTTGGTATTCTCAAGGTTTCTATGGGAATTATCTCCGTTTCGCTCGGGTGATCTGAGGTAGCCAATTTTGCCAGCCTATCCGCTTTCTCATTCTCCTCCCGGGGAATAGGAGAAATTCTATACTGGTCGAGTTCCGTAGTAATTTCTCGACTTCCTTGAGGTAAGAGGTCAGTCGTTCTCCCCGGGTAATGAACTCCTTTCGAACTTGGCATACTACAACCTGTGAGTCACAAAAGATATCGTGTGACGTTACTTTCAGATCTTTCGCTAGTTTGAGCCCGGTAATCAGGGCTTCATACTCGGAGTCATTGTTGGTAGCCAAAAATTCTAATCTCAAAGCATAATAAACCGAATGCCCTTTCGGGGACATAAGTACTATGCCGGCTCCCGAGCGTTGCTTATTTCGGGCTCCATCCGTGTAAAGCTTCTAGACGACTGGCTCTTGACCGGCCTTCATAGGCCCGAGGTTGCCATCTTGACATTCATCTCCTAGGGTTGTAAATTCTTCTATGGAATTAGCAAAATCCTGTCCTCGAATTGATTTTCGAGGAATGAACATTAGGTCGAACTGGCTTAATTCGATGTTCCATTTCAGCAGCCTCTCGCTTGCTTCTGGTCGTTACAAGATTTGTCGAAGAGGTTGATCGGTGAATATTTTAATTGGATGAGATTGGAAATAGTGCCGAAGCTTCCTCAATGTAATTTACAAGCTATAAGCCAGTTTTTCGATCTTAGGATAACTATGCTCAGCTCCGATTAATTTCTTACTCACATAATAAACCGGTCGTTGTACTCGTTCTTCTTCGCGGACCAGGACCGAGCTAATCACATGTGCAGATACTGCTAAATAAACAAATAAGTCTTCATGATCGACATGCTTGGAGAGAATAGGAGGTTTTTCGAGATGGTCGAGCAGATTTTGGAAAGCCTCGACACAGTCGGGCGTCCAGGCAAAGTTCTGTTTCCCTCTTTTTATTAATTCAAAAAAGGGCAGGCATTTATCAGTAGCTTTCGAAATGAACCATCCCATGGCTGCTACCTTTCCTGCTAAACTCTGAACATCCCTTATCCGGCGAGGTTCCAGAATTCCCTTAAGGGCTGCAATTTGATCAGGATTGATCTCGATTCCGCGAGAACTCACGATGAAGCCAAGGAAATTGCCCGAAGCTACTCCAAAAGAACATTTTAATGGGTCCAGTTTCATACCGTATTTCCGTAGAATGCTAAACATCCTCGACAGGTTGCCCATGTGCTCGGATGACTTGTTTTGACTTTACTAACATGTCATCTACATATACCTCCATTGTCTTCGCTATTTGATCATGAAACATTCGGTTAACCAGTCTGTGATAGGTTGCTTCTGCATTCTTTAGACCGAAAGGCATCACTACATAACAGTACAGTCCGAGGCCGATAATGAAACTGGTATGTTCTTGGTCATGGACGTGCATGGAAATCTGATTATATCCGGAATATTCATCCATGAACAAAAGTAACTCGTGCCCGGTGGTCGAGTCAACCAACTGATCGATCCTAGGCAATGGGAAGCTGTCCTTAGGGCAGGCCTTATTTAAATCGGAAAAATCAATATAGGTTCTCCACTTCCCATTAGCCTTCTTCACAAGTATCGGGTTGGCTATCCAGTCGGGATAGGTTGAATCCCAGATGAATCCATTGGCTTGTAACTTCCCGATTTTTCCTTCCAGGCTCTCGATCTTTCAGGGCCTAGCATTCGCCTTTTTTGTTTTACAGGCGTGTATTTTGGGTCGATGCTGAGGGAGTGGGTTATAATAGATGGAGATATCCCACACATGTCAGCGTGGGTCCAAGAAAATACGTCCAAATTCGCCCGGAGGAATTCACTTAGCTCCCTCGTCTGGAGGAGATCAAGATGAGACCCGATCTTTAGAACCTTGGTAGGATCATTATCATCGATCGGGACCTCTATAGTGGCCTCATTTGGGGCCGCCTTTCTTCACCCCGACTCATCGTCATCTCGTGGGTCGATGTCTTCGACCTCACGGGCTGACGGTCCTAGTCGGGGTGTTCTCTGTAATTACTATGCTTCCTTCTCCTCCCCCGGGGGAGAAGATTTTTCAGACTCCTTGTTACCACTGCTCCTTAATTCCTTCCATTTTTCCATATAGCATGCTCGACCTATTATTTGGTCTCCTCGCACGGTTCCGATCCCATTATCGGTGGGAAATTTCAAAAGCAAGCACCAAGGGGCGATACATGCTCGGAATACAGCCAGGGCAGGTCGTCCCAAGAAGGCATTATAGTGCGAGTTGATATTCATTACAACAAATGGCATAATCCTAACTCTTCATCGATCCCCGTCTCCCAACTCCACCGATAGTCTAACCTGGACGATGGGTTCGGTGGATGCTCCATTGAAACCACGTATTTGGCCTTCATACAGCTCTAAGTCCTTTGCTTCCTGTTTCATCTGGTCGTAGGTTTATTTGAATAGGATGTTTACTGAACTTCCGTTGTCAACCAAAACTTTTCGGACAGTAGCTGGCCAATGATAGCTGTTATCACCAACGGATCGACCGTTGGGGTTTCTATACCAGTTGATTCTCGGTTGCGGAAGATGATATCCTCACCCATCATTCTTCTCTATTTGACGGGAATCGCGGCCTCATGCAGATTCATTTCTTCAACATCAAGGTGTTTCGCAGCGTTGACATATCGTTCCATGGCTCTGATGCTATGACCTGCGGGATGCGGTCCTCCCACAATGGCGTTAATAACAATCCCCTTCCCCTTTTCTTGGGGGGTAGCGCGAGATGCAGCTTGACTTGGCTTGGGAATCGAAGCTCCTTGCCCCCCTGTAACGACCCAGATTTTCAGCCGTTGAACTCTGAATATTTAAATTGGTTTAAATATTTTAATTGAATTATATAAAGGATTTTATAACGAATTTATTTATAAAATGAAGTTTGAACGTATAATTTATAATATAATTATAAAACGAGTTCGAAATCGCGCGGTAGTTCGTAATATGGGGTTTTGAACTTCAACTGAGAATACGGGATCCGATATAAGTCGGATTTCTGTGAAACGAGAAACGTTGGAACCGTATTGATTATAATTTTCATATGGAAGAGAAAAATTCAGATTTCGTATTCTAATTTGAAAGTTATGGTCAAATCAAATTTTGAAATAGTCGCTGTGGAAATCGTTATTAAAATATAAGCATGTAAAATAGCCATTTTTCAAACGAACTCAGATTTCGACGAAATTAGTTTCATTGGGACCGTATCGTTAAATTATTGTACGGTGTTGAATGGCGTGGCAAACCGATGTCGTATGTGACCACGGTAGCCGTAAACGCCCGTTCAATTTCTATAGCGCGTAATTAATTTAATAAAGTGTTATTTGGGTATAACTTGAACAAACAATCGAGTTAGGCCGCGAAACCAATTTCGTTGAGTTCGTATCGTCGATTAAAGTCAGGATAGGTATATGGTTTGTTATTTTTGAAGACTGTGTAATTTGGCGTTAAAAATGGCATTGCGGTGCGCGTAAAAATAGCCTACCGGGGAAACAGTCTCAGAATGCGACGAAATTGGTACCGTTGGGTTCGTATCGATTAATTATTGCTAGATTTCAAAGTTTCAAGTTGTTTTGATTTATCTGGTGATCGTGAAAATTTTAAACGCGTGTTCATTTCTTGTTTTATAAAGGAATTTTTTTCAAATGATGTCGGAATTCGACGAAACTTGTCCCATTGGGTTCATAATACCATTTTATACCAAGATTAGCCTTTTTTATCAGAAGACAGAAGTCGAATGTGGTTTGTTTTACTTGATACTTCACCGCGAAGTTTCGTTATAATATAAAGTAATATAATATAATATAATAATAATTGGTACTTTCTTAATTTACTTACTAGGTGAACTTTTAGTTCATGGTTTTGATCAAACATACCATGGATATAGTTGAGTTCATGGTCCGCAGTTCCTTGCTAAACACTAGTATAAAGATAACAAATATGCCAGTTCATGCAGTTCCTATTCACTTACAATTTTTTGGCACGTTAAAAATCAAAAAAAAAAAAAAAAAAAACCGTGTATATCAAACCAATACAAGCCGTGTTTGCCAAGCTACTATGTTTCGTGGGTACCAAGGAATTCTTACCGTGCGGGCCAAGTTTATTTCAGTAGCCGTGAGTCCCAAACAATTTCAGCTCCGTGCCACCCAAGTTATTTCTTCTTTAAATACTGTGTATTTTCATTCTTGTTCTCGGACCCGAATAACAAACGAGAAAAAAATCAATATAAAAACAATAAACTCCTCTTTAATATTGTTCCCAAACCCATTATTAAATCCCTAATTCCCCATTTCCAATTCACTTCTGCGTCTCATCTATTCTCTTCAGTAAAGCCACAAATCAAGTCGCCACTCCTTTCTCCATTTTTTTACTCAAACTCATGAGAATAAAAATCATTATAAAATCAAATACCCTTGGTTCCTTTGTGATTTCTGTCTCCCCAAAGTTCAACACTGGACAACAAAGATAGGGTTTCGCGTTGCCCGCAACACGGAGGGGTTCGGGCGGATTGAGGAGTGCTCGACACCTTGGTTGGCGTGCGGTTTCCAGGAAGAGCATGCGATGGAGATGACAATGGTAGAAGGAGCAGTTCTAAATGCTTGGAGCTGGAAAAGAAGACTGTGAATGGGATTATGAGGAGGGAGAAGGCTGTTGTTGTAGGCCAAAGGAGGAAATGGTTTTGAAAACAACCGTGAATTATTATAGGTGGGAGCGTATTTCTTTGAAGGAGGGGGAAGTTCGGTGGTTATGTTCTGTTGTGGAGTTCAAAAGGGTAAACAAGGTACATATATTTTAAAGTGTTAAGGAGGAGTTTAGCATAGAAAATCGTGAGTTAGTTTTTGAAGAAGACAACAGAAAAAGGCTGTGTGAGTAAACATGAAGAAGAGTCACGGTAGTATTCATTTGGGGTTAAACTGTCAATCCTTTTTGTGGTCTGAAGTTATGAAGGGGTGCAGTCTTTGGTGAACTATGGTGAGCGGTTTCTGGAGCTAAAATTTGGAATAATAGGAGGTGAAGAAAAGCATTTAACGTTAAAAGGTTGGTTAGTTATTTTAATAATTAATTATCTCAATAAATTTTTGGGAAGTGGTGCGTTGCATTTATTGGGTGATTCTTTGTCACAGAGTTACATTCTGTTATTGGATGGGGAAAATGAGAATGGTAGAGGAGAAATGGCACCATGGATGCTGCAGTGTGGTTCGAACATTTCAGCAGGTTACGGGTTATTTGTTGTTCATGGCCGAACAGTAATACGTAGAGGAAGAATGCCTTAACTGTGAATGTGGCAAGTCTGAGTTTTGGGTTTTGGCAAACTATAGGATCAGCGGGGACAGTTCGAACTTTGGGAAAATTGACGTTCTCTGTTTGGAAGCAGAAACCTGAAGCCGTGAGTTGGTCATGATAATCAAAGGCTTAAGGCCTTAATGACTGGTATTTAGGCTTAGACAAAGTAAGGTATAATTAATTCAGAACTTTAAAAGTTAAAGTCGTTTATATAATTATAATAATAATAAAAAAAACTTATAACATCGATCTATAGGTCATTCATGAACAGAATTTCATGAGACAAATCACGTTGGAATTGTCACGAGAAAAACCTACCTTATGGAACTAATAAAGGTGGGGACAGAGCTGTAGGAATTTCGAGATAAAATCAAACGTATGTTTGATTTTAAACGAAACAAAAGCAGAACCGTCAACTGCAAACCAAGGTGAGTAAACTCACTAACTCTGATTCATTTATATTTTTATATAAATGAGTTTTTAAATTTATTTTATACTGTGTGATGGTTGCTTGGTTGAATAGTTGATAAAATGGATTGATATGATTACATTGTTGATCGATTATTAGTTCTGATATTTCATACTGATGTGAAATGATATTATTGATGTTGATTAACGTCTGTGGATGCAGGGAAACAGGTTGGAGGTACCCAATTGGGTTCCTCAATATTTATATTACTGCTTTTCCTTAATTTGATGTGTGGTGTGATATATATGGTCAGTGATTGACTTTGTTGTGTTTGAGCTACTCTGGCCCTAGAACTTTAGTATTTAAATACCGTAAATATCCTCGAATAGAAAATGAGATTTGAGGGTAAAAAAAAGAAATTATATTTTTCCAAAAAAAAAACTAAAGTGTATTTTCGAATATAGTTAAAAGGTAGAAAACTTGTTTACTAAAACAGGAAGTTGATTTTTAAACGAGCATATAAAGTAAGTAAATTAGTTATCGTTGGATACATTGAAATATAAATCCAAATATGAATTTATATGGGAAAGTGAAAATTAGTTTGAGACCAATATTTGAAAATAGATTTGAACTTAATAATATGACAGTTTTAAATAAAACATTTACTTAATAATTTAGTAAAGTATTTGGTATCGAAGGAAGATGTTCGAAATTTATCAAGGAAAAGGCTTAATGGACTTTGTTGGGGGTAACCTAAGTTACGTTATACCAAATAAATCTAAGTTGGAGATGGGATAAATGGATTTGTTATAATAAAAATCCAGCTTCATATATGAATGATATGGAAAGAAGTAAAAATCAAGGGTTTTGTTTTAAATAAAAGTTACTTAATAAAGAAAAGAGTGAAGGCGAATATCAATGAAAGGAGTTTTGTTTATCTAAAAGATTCGAGAATTTGATAATGTTTTCAAAGTAATGAAACATGAGAGGTTAGTCGAGGCAAGAATATATAATTGATTTTTAGAATCAATGGAGTGATCTGAATGAAATGATTATAATAAATGTTTTGTAAATACAAACAGCGATTATAACGCTGCTGATAAGGTATTGTAAATCTAAACAACGATTTTAACGCTGTTGTTAATAGATGTTTTGGTAAATCTAGATAGCAAATTTTAACGCTGCCGCTATAATAACTGTTTGGTAGCGATCCTAACGCTATAATAAATGTTCTAAAATTTTAGACAGCGGTTGTAATGCTGTTGTTAAAAGCAATGTTTTATAAATCAAATATTAGGAGACAGCGATTATAACGCTACCGTTATAATCAACATTTTTCTGTAAAGGAAGTGTGTTCTTAGATTAGAATCCGAGAGTTACATAAGAAGTTATTAAAAATTTAAAAGATAAACTTTGACCATTTCAAAGTTAAAACGTTGTTCAGTTAAGGTCTGAGAGGTAATTATACCCCAACTTGATTGACTTCCTTCTTAACTAAGGAATGGTAAGGTTTGATCGTGAAGGAGTTTTGGAAATGTTTTCCAAACGAGAATCAGAAATGTTTTCTGATAATAAAAATAAAATTTAGAATATATAGAAACATGAGATAAGTAAATTGATGAACTAAAGAGATAAATGTTAAATGATGATTGATCGATATAATTTCCATTTGGAAATGATATCGTTGTTTGCACACTTGTTTTTCTTTGATAGTTAACTCACCGACTATCGAAGTTTCTGACCATTTTAACGTTGTTAATATGGAGAGACCGGTTGGATTATTATCCAAAGAACCACTCTGTATTGGCATAAGGGTTGCGAATCATATATGTCAAAGATAATTGAAGACGGAGTAAAGTGCAAGGGCTATTGTACAAGTCTTAGATAACAGTGCCTAAGATGGATGTACGGAATAGTGCCTTCGGTTTGTCCAGACCCAGGACAACTTGTATGGACGAGTGTCTGACAGTATTTCCAAAGGGATTACGTACGTTGGTTCCTTCAAACGTACGAAGTTGGTGGCATAGAAGGGAAACTTCTTTAGCCTAACAATCTGAGTATTTTTGTGGGAATCAATTAGTGATTTCCGATGAATCTGACGATATGGCATTCAAAGTGAATGGTGGTCAGATGTTCTAGCAGATAATTCAAACCTCAAGCCTCACAATCGGGAATTGACAAAAATCGGGCAGGCAGCATGGCTATGTGGGTCGCACCCATTAGGGTGTATAATCACCTATCTAGAGAAAATTCCATTTGTTCTTTAATCTATCGATGCTGTCCCTTTCGGGAGACGGTTGCTGATCCCAACCGTTGGTGATATACATTCGATACACTCAAGCGAAATGAGTGGTCGGTCATGTGAGGGTCGGGTTGCAAGATGTTCTTGTTGAACCCAGTGTATTCGTCTCTAGAGATACACTATCGGCAGGTGGTCCCATACCTTGTCGTGTTGGAAATCCAATCCCCAATAAGCGCCGTGCGGTTTTTGATTTTATATTATATATGGAGCGTGAGATGCAAGCGTTCCACTAGATTCTATTTATTTGATTTAGACACTATTATAATATCACCAGATTTTGATATCAAACGTTTTGGGTTATCGTAAGGTAAAAACCATCCGTGTTTATGTGTGGATCGATCTTACGATTATCTTTTCTTTCAAAAGGATTTTTAAAAGTTAATCAAATGGTTGGAGTTTACTCACACCAGTCCCATGACTGACCCAGAGTTTATTTTGTTTGTTTTCCCTAAACTCTTGGGTGCCCAAATTTGTACGGGCAGTCAAGCAGTCGGGATTTTACAGATTCGATTGGAGGAGCTTGAAGCAGGAGGCTTCACCTGTTAGCTATAGACTATCATATTTCCGCTGTGTACTGTTTATGTATCTGGAAATAGGTGTTTATAACTGTTCCAGAGATAACCGTTGTGCTCTGATGATGGTATGTATATAAAGTTACTGATTTGTATTTCAAAGTTTATGTTATCTAATATATTTTATTCGTTCCGCTGTGAGTTTGTGATCTTCGTTTCCTTCTATTCTAATATTTCTTTCTTTCTATTTCTCATCCTCTAACTTCTTTCTAATAATGATTCGGGTTTCTGTGCAATTTGGGTTGGACGTGTGGTGTTATTAGTCGACTCAAAGGGTACGGAAGTTCGGGTCGTTTCACCCCCTGTCCCTTGGAGTTGTTTTATATTCGTCAAGTTTCCCTTCTCGAATCAGTTTTTCAACGATGTCCCTAAGATGTTGGCACTAGTTGGTCGTTTTCCCATAAATGTCGTGGAATAAGCAATACTTCCCAGTTGCTCATTCCTTCTACATGGGCTCTCGTGGGGGCGGTTTTTTATACTGCATTGCATTACAGGTATCGAGATATATATTCTCTAGTGTATCATTTAAGGCAGTGTATGTATCAAACACCTGGAAACGGGGGCACTTTCGGGAGCTCCCTCTTTGTTTTGAACTCCCGTTGTTCTCCCTTGACCCCTCGCTACTTCATTTGCCGCGGTTTTCAACATTTACTTTGACTTTCCCCGAGTTATCCCCAGATTGTTTCATTGCGACATTGTTTCGAGTTGATGGAGTGAAAGTGTCTTTCAGACCATCCTCTGCTTCCAGCTGCGCATCTTCTTGCCTCAATCGGGTGTAGGCCTTTTCGTAAAAAGTTTGAATCGTGGTAGGTGGCTTCCCAATCAAATATTTTCCGAACTCAGTTTGCTTGTCGAAACCATTGACCATGGCCATCAAGACGGTCTCGTGATTGGAGTTGCTTACTTCAGTAGCAGCCCGATTTAATCGATTAAGATAATTCCTCAGGGATTCACCTCTTCCCTGTTTAACTGCTGACAAAGCCATGACATGCTTCGAATTAAGGGTGGAATCGGTTCGGTACCGGAACTTTGTACTCAAAACCATTACCGTACCGACTTTATATGGTAATAGAAAAATCATACCATTACCAACCAAAAAATTCGATTACCAATAGTTCGGTTTATGGTTGGTAGAGGTCGGTAATAATTTTTTACCGTTTACTACTTTGAGATCTTTTTGTTTACAATATTTCACATTAAAATATTAAATATTAATTTTTTGTTATTATATTATTATTTATATATCTTATTTTACGTAGTCAAACATGCATGAAAACTTTATAAATGAACAAAAACACGGTATATAATAAAAATTACATTCAATCTTGTATCGTAGTAGTGTTTTTCTAGGTATTTTATTAAATCATTACATATTAAAAAATTTCCGTTATGCAATAAACTTATATGTTGTAGGTATGGTAATTACCATTTTCAATGCTCAATTACCATTACCGTACCACATATTTTCATGTGGTTTGGCATACCGTACCAATCAAATTGATTACCGATTGTTCGGTACCACTTTTGTTGGTAGCGATTGGTAATGGCTGGTAAGTGGTAATATGGTAAAAATTTCCAGCCCTACTTCGAATTAGTGGCGTGAAGACGGAATTGAGTTAAGAATTTTCCGCTCAGATCTTTAAAGCTAGGAACTGACTTCGCAGGTAAGCGTACAAACCACATGAGGGCTATTCCACTTAAAAAGATTGGAAAAGCTTTGCACTTAATTGTATCAGGGGCGACTGCTACTTCCATGTGCCAAGAGTATCTCATCAGGTGCTGCTGTGGGTCCGAGGTTCCATCATATTGATTCATTTGAGGAATATTAAATCTCCTGGGGAACTCCGCTTGCAAGATATCGACAATGAATGGTGTATGACTCCGGTCGACCCCCCAATCTTCAATCCTATGCCCTCGACTATCGTTCATAATCTACCGTACCATAGCGGCCAGATTTGGCGGAATAACCGTGTCTGGGTCGGCCTCTTCAATAGATGGGCTTCTTCTGGCCCTTTCGTCAGGGAATGTCGTCCGGGATTTTCTCCTTCCCCTTCGATTTTCTCGGTCAATCACACGATTCCGAGGGGGATGTACTGGGGCTCGACCTCCTCAGGCAACATTTCGATTTATAGAAGGGGACGCCTCCCGATTGTGTGGAGCTATAGGATCGACAATTTCTAGCTCGTCCCGATCAGCATGCCCTTGGTTGTGTTCATCCGGTGGGATCTGATGTCCCTCCATACGCAGTTGCCGGACATTTTTAGCTCTCTCTAAAGGACGTCGAGGTCGATGTGGGTCTCTGACTTCCTCCGATGAGGAGGAGCTTTCTGACACTCGATCCAGCCGAGGAGGAGGGAGTTGATGGACCCGGGCCTCCCGAGCTTGATTTCTGAATTCCTCCCATTGCCTCGCTCTGTGAGTCATGTCTTCACGCATAGCGACGTTCTCTTGAGAATGGGCCTTTGGGGCATCGATGGTTTCCTTAAGCCGATCTACCATAGCCATAAACTCGTCTCGGGTGGCGAAGGCAGAAGATGGAGCTAAATCCCCTCCAGGGGGTAATGCAAGCTGATCTGAGGCAGCTTCAGGGTCGATCGACCTGCCAGCCGCTTTCGTAGATGTTCCAATCTGCGGATTTTTTCCAGTATTGCGAGCTGTTTTTCTAGCCATTGCTAAATCAATGTAGTAATGAAAATGGGATTTTTGTCTTGGCTTGATGATCCAAAAGTAGAGCGAAAACCTGGATTGATCTGAGAAAGTCAGTTTCTCAGTGAAAGCACCAAAATGTTGATACCAAAAATTAGTTCAACACCCAAAAAGAAGAATTCTGTAGAGAAAAAGTGAAGATAAACGATTATAAACAATGCAAAGAAATCAAAAAGGGATCACACACAAATTTATAGTGGTTCGGCGTTAATGAGCCTACGTCCACTTTATAAGCTTTATTTATGATCAACTAGAATGAATACAATAATTCTCTCCTTTTTCCTTACGTCCCCTTTTCTGAACTGGAACATAAGTATTTATAGGTGATACAATACTTGGCTGTTATCAACACATGTCATTGGATCCAGAAGAATAGTTGTGGTTGAACGAATCAATATCCGCTGAAGAATTAGTGTTCCATCCCAAATATCAAGCGTGTAATAGCCTGTGATTCGGCTGCCTTGGGCAACTTGAACGAAAAGGATCTGGAATGAGCTATTATTTAGGTTGACTTTTCAGACTTTAAATAAACACACCGTAACTGATCAGGCTTGGTCATCTCATGTTCCTTCTGGGCTGCGCCTAATGGACGAAGTGGACTAACATGATGGGCTTCTCTGTCTTATTTACTTCCAGGACTTTGGGTACGGGTCTACCACGTTATCATTTTTTGATGGGCGGTCCAAAAGGCCCATCAACAGAAAGAAAGTCTTGTTAATAGCGAAACCAGATCTGAGAAAATTTATTCCTCTCTCCTTGCGAGAATGGCAAGCATTCGAGTCCTGGAATTGTCTGATGCTACCGCCCCTCCTTTGAATTTGCTGTCACTTGCAAATGAGATAAACTGTTGGCCTGAAAAGCCTATATCGTGTATTGTAAAGCTCCCTAGGCCGCCAATATTTAACATGCTTGCTCGTGCTCCTTCACCTGCCGAGCGTTGGTCAAATAATGTTACCTCGCAAGCTTTAGAAACCGACAGTGTGCTGAAAGAAGTAGGTAATGTTTCTTCTCCTGAAAATGAGATTGGTTATTTGGTTGGTGACACTGTTAATTTGGTGTGACAATGTATGAACGTGGATGGTGAGATAATGGTTAGTGGTAAAGGGTCAGAACGAAACAATCATGCTATTAGCCCCTTGTCGCTTCTTGGCTATGCACAAAACCTGCTCGAGAGTATATCGCACTAATGTCTTCTTTGATGCCTATTAATAATGTGGCATCAGACCAAATTTCAGCTGCTTCAATTCGAAAACATGCTACAGTGCTTGATGAGGCTGCGAAATTTCCTACAATTGCAAGGCTATGTGACAATCTTATACTAGCTAAGGCTGTGAATATAATTAATGAAACTAGGAAGCGTGACTTGCCTATAAAGGATGAAAAAATAGAATAGACATCACTCTTAGAGAGATGGCCATGAAACATGGACGATATGTGTCCCGATATTTTGAACACTCAATGACTGATGGAATTAGTGCACTACCTTTGGAGGTTATTAATGATGGGGCTGATTTTTGGACTGATTATTTGTTGGTTTTTTCCTAGATTTTCCACCTCCGTACTCAGTAGTCAAAGAGAAATATGGAAAGGATCGGCGATTCGCGGTAGCCTTCAAGTTCGATTGGATCGATCATTGTTCTCTTTCGGATGAGTGTCTTCGTGTCTTTAGTGCTTAGCCTACTATTACTAAAGGGGAAGCCATTCGCCATTACACTGTGCAGTTCTACTATTGATTGAGCTAGAGAGTAGGTTATTACAATCGCTAATTGGTGTGAGCTGGCTATCCAACTTTATAGGAAAGATTATGTGTTTTGATGCAAATATTTTAGTCAGAGACAAACTTTTCTATGCTAAAGCCCTGATTGTACCCTAGATAAACCTCTCCGAATATGACAAAAGTTAGAATAGCAGATGATTATGTAGCATAGGTTCGAGTTCGCTATGGTTGGACGCCTGACATATGTACTTTGTGTCATTCCTTTGGACACCTACACTCATCATGTACTTGGAAACCCACTGTATCAGTCCCAGTTCCTGTTCCCCTTGCCGATCCTATTCTAGTGCCTCAGCCTCTTGTTGTTGGGTGGCTTGCGAAAGCTCAACAGTTTTTTTCTCCCCGAACTGTAAAGCAAAGTGTCTTAAAGACATCTGCTCCAATTGTTGGTGATAAGCTGGCTAATGAAGACTTAGTTCAGAAGAGGAATCAAATTGTAATGATATTTGTTGGTGTGCTCTTGACCACTCTTGGGGTCATGTAAGTTCCGAAATGAGATATAATACTACTGAAGACATGTATTATAAATATATAACTGACACAGAAGAAGACATGAGGAGATTGATATACCGTGTAATAGGCGATGGCTTTGAGCTTATAGATGACGGTGAGTTTGGAGAGATGAACATGTCTTTATTCTATGACAATCATGGGATTGAAACAATGAATTTCGAAGTCCTAACCCGTGTTTTGTACATAATCTTGTTGTACCTTCAACGAGTACATCAATGTTATTGGTGATAAGGATTGACATATTCTAAGTCAATCCTTGCATATGGTATGCCATAATATGAGGTAATGATATAAATATCATTAATGATATTATTCCATAACTATAGCAATACCTATAAATGGTATGCCATAATATGAGGAAATAGTATATATCCATAATTGTAGTAGTACGTATGACCGCATATATCTTATAACTTTATATATTTGTGATTACTGAATGGAAAACAATCCTTCTCTTCAACTCTTCATCAATTGGTTCATCCGATGATTCAACTGATGACTCAAGTGACGATTCTAATTGTCCTTTTTTTGTAGGGGAACAGTTAAGAATGTAATAGTGCGTTGACACTATAATCCAGCATAAAGTGTCCTGGTACCAGTTCCTGGTAGTTAGGTGAATTGTCTAGCTCCCGTACTAAATTGTATTCATTATTTGTTATAATGAAAAGTGGTTGCGACGACAATAAAAACCGTCTAGCTTTACCAAAAATAATAATAGTTTTTGATTTGAAGTGTTCTCGAACTAAAAAGCAATATATATATATATATATATATATATGTATGTATGTATATATATATATGTATATATATATATATGTATATATATATATGTATATATATATAATTTAGCATTCAAAATACATATATAATTTACTGTGAAGTTATATACTTCTAATCATTATATTTATTATATACACATATTTAAATAATTAGTTCATTTTAATTTGTATGTATATTTATAATATTAAATTCATTATATTTACGAGCGTCACGACATGCGTTCCGCGCGTGGTGACGACAAGCGCTGTGCGCGTGGAATATTGTTCCTACAAATATTGTATACATATGTCAATATTGTAGATTTATGCATAGTTTGCACATATCCAAAATTCAACATAAGATCTAACGCGTAAAAAAGGACTGAGAGAATAGCTTATTAATTTAACATGAGTCAATCGATGGTATATACCTTTATTAAAAATAATAATTTAAATTCGCTTATCTTGGTTTATTTTCCATTCTCTTTTCAATTTGAATCTACAAATCTATTTTGATAGGAAGTTTTGACATCTAAATCTTGAATATACTGCATTTGCCTTTAAATCTCGAATGGATAGTGCATATCTTATATTTTTCTAATTTTAAAGAATTTGGAGGAGAAAGAGAGTGGCAGGGCTTCAACACCCGATTAAAAAATATGAATTTGAGAGTTATGACTTGCAAGTTTACTTATAGATGCCCAAACTTGTTGTATCTATCCGATATAAGATAACAAAATCCGAGCCATTCAACAAAATAAAAATATGTCGTTCGTACATGGCTTGGTATATTTCTTGCCGATTTTATTTTTCTGCGTATTTATTTGCTCGATAGTTTCTTTTTAGTTTCCTATTTTCATTAGTGTGCATTAATTTTCTTCTATTTCTAATTCATGCATGTTAATTCATGTGACCATTATTCAAAACATTTATTTTTATTTATAGTTTTATTGAAAAAAAATTCATTCTTAACTCACGTTAAATTTCAATTTCAAATGCGATTATTCATGGAATTAATATGCGTGCACATACTCTTGAAATAAATATGTCCACACATATTTACACGTATTTGTTTCAGTTGTTTTGAATTAGAACGTTACTTGGCTAACATAATTAAACTCCCTGTTATTGTGTGATTTAATTCCATTTACGATGCGCATTTATTTTCGAATTCAAACATGCATTACTTCTAAAATTTATGCTCTATATATTTATATGAAGTAAATATATACATGTGTATTAGCATGCATATTACCCTTCTAGATTTAATTGTCTACTTTCAAATTTTAACGTTATTCCTATTTATGTCTCTATTAATGTCATTAATGGCGCGCATTGCTAATTAAAGGAACATTGCTATTTAACTTTAACTACTTTTCGTTTCTTTCTTGATTTAATTCCTTTTATCATATGTGTTTGATTTAATTACTTCTTATTATTAAAAAAGAAGAAAGATATATGTTACATTATAATTATTAGTAAAGGGCACTTTCGTCAGTTCAGGTGTACACCAAAAAAATGTGACACCAAACCAATTTCGATTATTAGTACGTAAAGGCCTGGTATATTTCTTGCCCATTTTATTTTTCTGCATATTTATTTGCTCAATAGTTTTTTTTATTTTCCTATTTTCATTATTGCGCATTAATTTTCTTCTGTTTCTAATTCATGCATGTTATTTCATGTGATCGTTATTTAAAACATTTATTTTTATTTCTAGTTTTATTGAAAAAAAAAATCCATTCTTAACACACATTAAATTTCAATTTCAGATGCGATTATTTTTGGAATTAATACATGTGCACATAATCTTGAAATAAATATGTCCACATATATTTACACGTATTTGTTTCAATTGTTTTGAATTAGAACGTTACTTGACTAACATAATTAAACACTCTTTTATTGCGTGATTTAATTCCATTTACGATGCGCATTTATTTTCGAATTCAAACATGCATTACTTCTAAAATTTATGCTCTATATATTTATATAAAGTAAATATATACATGTGTATTAGCATGCATGTTACCCTTCTAGATTTAATTATCTACTTTCAAATTTTAACGTTATTCCCATTTATGTCTCTATTAATGTCATTAATGACGCGTAGTGCTAATTAAAGGAACATTGTTATTTAACTTTAATTACTTTCCGTTTCTTTCTTGATTTAGTTCGTTTTATCATATGTGTTTGATTTAATTACTTTTTATTATTAATAAAGAAGAAAGATATACATTACATTACAATTATTAGTAAAGGGCATTTTCGTCAATTCAGGTGCACACCAAAAAAGTGTGACACCAGACCTATTCCGATCATTAGTAAAAGATTAATACTTATATTATAACATGCACACACACAAACAAATATATATATATATATATATATATATATATATATATATATATATATACACACACACACACACAATAATAATACCAATACTTATTTGTGGTGAAGCTTTTTTAAACATCCTAAATAGCTGATTCACGTAACTAAAAAGCTACATAGGATAAAAAAGTGGGTATACGTGTACATCTGTTTTTCTCGTACTAGCTCATCCATGTTTTACCATAAACCATCCCACATTTAAGTCACATGACCCATTTTCTTCCCCTTTCTTCTCCATTGAAATCCACTTCGCTTCCCTTCTCCCTTTTGAAAAGGGCAACAAATCGCTACAATACTCACATTGATAGATTCCGGTTTCTCACCGCACTATCATGGAAGAAGACCACTGCGGTGAAGCTGATGGTGCACCAAAGCATCATCACTCATTTTATTGATTTTTAGATTATATTCGAGTTTAATTTTTTCATCTTAATTCATTTATTATACTTGAATCGCCACTTTATCAAGTGTTTCTTTTATATTCATAAAATCATTATAGTTTAAGCTACCATCAAGATCTTGTAGGAAGTAAGAAGAAACTGAAAGGTGATAACTTGAAGCTACAGATGGATTAGTGCTTGCAGCGATTTAATTTGGATATCTTATTCCATGATCAATTTTCAATACAGTTATTTTTCTTATTCATTGCCATTTGGAGTTTATAGGATGCCAACTATTATATTATTCTGCATTTTTTTGTACGAGTCACAAAAAGGTTTAGTTCACTATAAAGCGATGATATAAGTACCGTAGTTCACAATTTATTAATTAGTTGTTGTCTTAACCATACCTTCACTAAATTGAATGCTCCCTTTACATGTATTCCTATTTGGAACTAATTTCTTAATATATTTTTATTTTTAGACTGTACCAGTTAATTGATGATACATAAATAGTGTTATATAGTTAACATTGCGTATCTCAATATTTTTTTATTCACTAAACTTTATTAGTAGCTATAGAAGCATATTTATTCATGGGCATAAATATTCACTAATCATCTATATTTGTTTCTTTCGTTGATTTGGCAATGACGACATATGGATTTGCTAGGTAAATTCAATTTTCTGAAGAAATTATTGTGCTACTAAACTTTATTATTATTCATTCCGGTTTACTCTTGGTTTCTTTCTTCTTTATGATGTAACTTTCACAAATTTCCAGGCTTATGATTCTAGACTATGATAATACCTATTAATACCTTGGGTATTGATTTTGATAACAACAACCGTATAAACATCACTACTAACATATCTTTGAGTTATGCAGTTATATTAGATATATTATGAAGTCATTTATAGAGATAAACAAGTGTACAGAAGAAGAATTACAAAAGAAGATTAATCTGAGCAATGGAAAATAACAGAGGAAGGATAATCAGAACAATTGAAGACCAAAGCGTATTAGTGAAGAATACTGAATAACAGAAGTGTTTGAAGTGATGAGGAATTGGTTGAACCTTAGAAGATATTGTTAAAGATTCCATGGCAATTATACTTGAAGACAATCATCCGTTGACCTCAACCGAGTCACAAAAACCAATAAATATAAGGTAATTTAAAATGTTGAAAATCTAAAACACATCTGAAACACTTTTAAGTGTTGCTACGACATATATGTCGACATCTATGTTGTTGTATGTCGACATATAACGAGTTTTTCAGTTTTCAAGTTTTGAATGAGTTATTTCCCCTCATCCCTTCACTAAAAGACACATCCTTTTAACCAATATTTAAAGGCTCCTGGCAACAAATTTTAACACCATCTTTTTAGATTTTCTTCTGCTCCTTCTTCTCCATACATTTTCTATACAAATCCATTGAATACTGTCCAATTATACTTGCAAATCCACTCTGTTTCACTCCAATTCTTTATTGATTTGCAAACCACACAATATCAGAGAGTTATACTTGAATTCACATCATTTCCACTCTGATTTCATCCTACTTCCTCAAAGAATTCAAAAACATATTGCCATTGGAGGTCTATAGGATCATTATACCAAATCTGCAAGAATCTCTATTGAAGATACGGCTACTTGTCATTGTTTGTTGTTGCTGATAAGAAGAAGGTGTATCTTCTAGTCCGTGAAATCAAGACTGTAAAGGTGTTCTTGCCACCCGTGGAAAGCAAGCGAGTATAATGAAATTTTACATGGTGAAGTGCAGGATTGGATCTAGGATTGGTTAATCCGAACCTGCATAAAAATCCTGGTGTTATTTACTTTACTACATTTTATTTTATTACTTATTTCTTTTTATTTGCAATTTGAATAGATATATTATTAAATCCATAAGTTAGTTTATAGAATTGAAACATATTCTTCAGCACTCTAGTGTCTGAATAGCCTTAAGATCCGTTAATACTATGTTATAGACAACCAAGTCCCCAACAATTGGTATCAGAGCACTGGTTTTAAAAAAATTAATCAACTGTTTTCTGAACAATATAAATGGTTAGTGAAACTAGTAACGCATTTTTTAAAAAAATTATAGAAGGGCAATCAAACACTAGACCCCCACTATTTGATGGCAGTAATTATTCTTATTGAGCTTGTAGGATGAAATTTTATTTATAGTCTAATGGTTTAGATATTTGGAGTATTACCCAAATAGAATATATAAAGCCTCAAACTAAATATTCAAAATATACACTTGAACAAAAGACACAAGCACTTAATAAATCTAAGGCCATGAACATTTTATTTTGCTTCTTAGATAGGAATGAATTTAGTAAATTGTCTATTTGTAATTCTACATATGAAATTTGGAGAACACTGCAAGAAACATATGAAGGCACTGGTAAAGTAAAAAAGACAAAAATATTTATGTTAACTCATCAATTTCAACTCTTTCAAATGAGACCAAATGAGTCTATTTCTAATATGTATTCTAGATTTCAAGATATAGTACATGCCTTAATATCGTTAGAAAAGAAAATTACAGAAGAAGACTAAGTCGGAAAGATCTTGAATTTACTTCCTAGTAAATAGGATCAAAAGACTCTGGCAATCGAAGAAGCCAATGATATTAGTACTATGTTAATAGAAGTAATAATTGGTAATCTAATGTCCTGTGAAGTAAAGTTGCAGGTTAGAAAAGAGAATCAGGGAAATGAGAAGAAATCACTGGCACTTAATGCTATGATCGACAACGATGAACCGGATGGTAATCCTATTGATGATGATCGCGAGAAATTTACCAAGAAGATCAAGAAATTCTCGAAGTATTGTGTAACAACCCACATTTTATGTATTTGAGGATTGTAAAATATTTTTATTTAATTACCTGATGTTCATATCATTCTCATATTTTGATATGTTATTTATGGGGATGTGAGACAAGTCCATAATCTGTACCAATTTTATTTGTGACCATTTTACCCCTATCAGTTTTGTACAAGGATTAATTTTTGATTGGGATTGAATAAGGTGCTGGGATCAATTTCAACGGAAAGGAAATGATGTTTACAATTCCGTAGAGTAGTCACATTAAAGATTTGGTTCAGTAGTTTGGGAGGAATCATTGTTTTAGTGCTACACAATTTCTGAAAAGACTAGTCATTAGTGGGCTGATTAGTGAGGCCCATTAAGGCTAGAGGCTATTGGCTATAAATAGAGGGGTAGAGGTAAGGATAATGGTTTACTTTATTCATTTCTCAATTGTTTGAGCCCATGATCCTTCTACCCAATCAAATATGTCTCCACTCCATTAAATTCTTAGATCTACATTAGAAGGAAGAGTAGATCACATCAAATTTATTGATTTGAAGATCGTTCTTTGTTTTTCTTCGCTTTCTTGATTAGAGATTAGTTAATTTAAAGCTATTTTGTGGATTTGCGAGTGATAAGCATCTCTCACACAGATTCAATCGAGTATATGGCTGTTTGATCTTATTTTCATCATTTCTAGTCATTTTCACCTAGATCTACATCATGGTAAGTATATTTTCATTCGCATCACCATAAGATCTAACCTAGCAACTTAAATTAGTAAATCCTTATGTTAATTCATGTGTTTATGCAAGTTAAATCCGTTTATTAGAGCATTCATTGTTTTATCATGATTTGGTGAATTTCATATGATTGAATGATGATTATCATTGTGTTAATGATTGTTGAAACACCCCACCTCCATTAAGGTCACTCACAAAGGGAATGTCTTAACTTTGGTGGAGGTTTTTAAGTAAAAGTCACAGATAAACACAAGACAGATATATAAACACACACACACACACACACACACACACACACACACACATATATATATATATATATATAAGCAGCGGAAAACCAACAGACTTTTTATTTCATAAATACGTGTTCATACAAAACATTTCCATAACTGTCACATAATAATTTCCAAAACATTACATCATCATTTCTGTCTTGATTATTAAATAAAGTAGCATAAAACATAATTAAAACTGCATAAATCCTCATAGAATGTGTCCAACAGCCATAGCCAAGGAGAGAGAGTCCAAACCGTACATCTACTATCTTGAAGCTTGCAAAGAGTCTGACTAAGCTGGGTTGTTTCCTCCTTATGGACCTGGGGGGGGGGGGGGGGGAAGAAAAGAAGACGAAAGAAAATAGGGTCAAACATAAAGCTTGGTAAGTCTAGTGACTCTTCAGTATGAGAATAAGAAAAAGGGCATGATAGGTATAAACTGGAAATAGGAAAGTATCATAAACTAAGATAAAGCAGTTTGAATCGATTATACTATCGCACCCCACACTAAATCTCTGCACCTACTCGCATTGTCTCAACTGGCACTCCATGATCAGGGTGAAGTGATCCCCTTTCTCTAAAGATCGACTCCTACTCGTATAATCATCTGTGTCTTACGACCCCCAAAGATTGTAGATACCTATGCTGGTCCCACCATAGGGTGTATCAAGTCCCATGGTGGCGGCCCGACACAATCCTTAGAATGCATAGGTTATACTACTGGTGCCCCCATAGGGTGTAGATACCTATGCTAACATCCAATCGTCCATCTACTCAACCATCAAACACAAGCGTCCATTTTCCTTAAAAGACTTCTAATGCTTTATGATTATATGCATAGTGTGTGTTTATGTCCTTGTCTAATGCAAAAATTAGGCGGTCTACTGATTTAGGTGATCTCCTTAATGCGAATCATGTAAGTGTCATGAATCCATTATGTATGCAAATTTTCCCTACTCATAATTCTACATGAGTGCGCAAACATTCATACAAATGCGACATCCATATGACAACATATCAAGTTCCAACCACATACAAATATGAATACATATATGCATATGCAGTATGAAGTGACTGAGCCGATCTAAAACCTAGGTTGTGTGTGTATATGCATCCACGAGCAACCACTAGCAACCACTTGCAACCACTTGCAGCCATCAACCATAACATGTTTCAAATACATGTTTACATCCAAAGGGGTTTCTACCTAAGGATAAAGGATAATATCGAGGAGATATACCTTAAAAGATAGATACAAGCACAACTTAAGGAAAAAGAGAGATCAAAGATGTACCCTCAAAAAGAAAAGGGTAAGCCGCGCGTATTCTGTCCTCAGTTTCCCAAGTCGCGTCTTCCTCGGCGTCGCTCCACTGAACTTTGACAAGCTTGACTTCGCGGTTGCGTAGCTTCTTGATTTCAGTTCCTACGATTCGAGTTGGAACTCTCCTCACAGTTGCTTCGCGTTCCACTTCGGCTTCTTCTAGAATGCTTGGCTCCACCACTTCCGCAGATTCATGTAGACATTTTCGGAGATGAGAAACGTGAAAGACGTTGTGAATTCCGGCCAACCTTTCGGGCAGCTCTACTCTATAAGCCATTTTCCCAATCTTCTCGATGATAGGGAACGGTCCTACAAATCTTGGTGCTAGCTTTCCTGCAGATCCAAAGCGAACGACGTTCCTTAAAGGAGATACCTTAAGGAAAACTCTGTCCCCAACCTCGAACTCAAGGTCGGTCCTTCTTTTGTCTGCGTAGGATTTCTGTCTATCTTGGGCAGTCTTCATTCTACTTCATATCAAGTCCACTTTTTCTGAAGTCTCTCTAATCATGTCTGGCCCAAGTATAATCTTGTCAGTAGACTCCCACCAACAAGTTGGTGATCAACAAGGTGTTCCATACAAAGCTTCGAAGGGCGCCATACCGATGGTGGCTTGGTAGCTGTTGTTGTAGGTGAATTCCACCAAAGGAAGATGATCCTCCCAAGTCCCTCCGAAGTCAAGAACGCATAGTCTCAAAAGATCTTCTAATACTTTATTCACCCTTTCTGTCTGACCATCAGTTTGGGGGTGATAGGCCGTGCTCAAGCATAACTGTGTGCCTACAGCTTCTTGCAGACTCCGCCAAAATTCGCTCGTAAAGATGGGGTCTCTGTCACTCATTATGCTGGAGGGTATTCCATGGAGTCGAACTATTTCCTTGAGATAAAGAGAAGCTAGAGACATGGCAGTCCTTCTACTCTTGATAGGTATAAAGTGGGCGCTTTTAGTAAGCCTGTCCACTATTACCCAAATGCTAGTATTGCCTCTTCTTGACCTAGGCAACTCGTCAATGAAGTCCATTGAAATGCTATCCCACTTCCATTGCGGGACTTCTAGAGGATGAAGCAGTCCTCCAGGCTTCTTTTGTTCCGCCTTGACCTATTGGCATGTCACGTACTTAGAGACGAAATCTACCACGTCCTTCTTCATGCCGCTCCAATAGAAAACTCTCTTTACATCCTTGTACATCTTGTCCCCACCTGGGTGTATTGTCATCTTGGAATGATGTGCTTCCTCGAGAACCATCTTTACTAAATCCCTTGCTTGTGGGACGAATAGTCTTCCATCCCGTCTCAGCCAACCCTTATCATCGATGGAGTATCTACTGAGGTGACTGGAAGTTTCACCCCTAATTAGTTTATCAATCACATCTACAAGCAGAGGGTCTTCTCGTTGTGCGGCCCCTATTGAGTCAAAAAGAGTGGGTCGTACTTCTAGGGATGCCAATAAACCAGGTATAAAATCAGAGGAGGGCCTAAAGTCAAAAGTAGCTATATACTCCAAGCTTTGCCTTTCTACAAAGAGAGGGCTTAGGGTCAGCTTCTTTCTGCTCAACGCGTCTGCTACTACGTTTCCATTGCCAGGAGTATAGGAAATCTCAAAGTCATACGAGGCAAGGAACTCCATCCACCTTTGCTGCCTCAAGTTAAGATCTTTCTGCGAGAAAAGATACTTCAACGATTTATGGTCAGTATATAGTTCGAAGTTCTCACCTAGGAGATAATGGCGCTAGGACTTAAGCGCAAATACGATGGCGGCCAACTCAGGATCGTGGGTTGGGTAGTTCTTTTCATGACTTTCAATTGTCTTCCTCCATAAGCTACTACCCTCCCTTCTTGCATCAGAACAGCGCCTAGTCCCGTACCACAAGCATCCGTGTATACGGTGAACATCTTGCTTCCATCTGGCAAAGTCAGAACTGAGGCAACTGTGAGAGCCCTTTTTAATCGTTGGAAAGCAAACTCGCAATCCAAATCCCAAGCGAACGCCAGATTCTTCTTTGTTAGCCTTATGAGTGGAGCTGAGATTTTCGCGAAATCCCTAATAAATTTTCGGTAAAAACCGGCTAGCCGAAGAAAGCTTCGGACTTCGGTTGCATTTCTTGGTGTCTTCCAATCTTGCACTGCCACTACTTTCGCGGGGTCTACAGCTAACCCCTCTTTGAACACTATATGTCCAAGTAATCTTACTTCTTATCTCCAAAAGTGGCACTTGGAGAATTTGGCTTTCAGCTGATGAACTCGAAGAGTTTCCATGATCTCTTTCAGATTTTGAGCATGTTCTTCCTCATTCTTTGAGAAGATCAAAATATCATCTACGAAGACAACCACAAACTTGTTGAGGAATTCTATGAACACCCTGCTCATTAGGTCTACGAAATAAGCGGGTGCGTTTGTCAAGCCGAAAGGCATGACAAACCACTCGTAGAAACCGTCTGTGGTTCTAAACGCCGTTTTTTAATGCTATCTTGAGCTACCCTTAGCTGATGGAACCCAGTAGCTAGGTCAAGTTGGGAGAAGACCGACGCACCTACAAGCCGATCAAACAAATCGTCTGTTCTGGGAAGCGGGTGTCTATTCTCTTTAGTCAGCTTGTTTAGCTCCCTATAGTCCACACAAAGACGTAGTGAACCATCTGCTTTGGTGGCGAACACCACTGGAGCACCCCATTTCAAGACACTCCGCCTTATAAACCCCTTCTCGAGAAGCTCCTTAACTTTCTTACTGAGCTCCTTTCTCTACTTTGGAGCCATGTGTCTAACAAGCAGAGCTACGGGCTTTGCATTATCGACAAGATACATGTGGAAGTCTATTTCCCGCTTCGGAGGTAAGCCTTTCACCTCTTCAAAGACATCCGGATATTCCCGGACCACTACAATCGACTGCAAATTCTCAACCGAAGCATCACGCGACTCTAGATAACTTAGCATAACAACATTCAAGGGATTACAATAAATTTCTAGAGTGTTACCGAGCCGAATCAAGAGTCTAACCACTCTTTTCTCACAATCAAGAATGGCACCATTACTGGATAACCAGTCCATATCCTGAGAAGCCCAAAACAAAGGCGCTACATCTAAATTCAACACTTAGAATAGAGATTTTCAAATCCAAGCAAACCATCGACAAATATGCGGATCCCCCAATTGGATTTGAAACAACTAAGGGATCTTCAACCATACTAGTGTCTAGGTGCAGAGATTCTACTAAGGCAGATGAAATAAAGAAGTGTGATGCACCAGAATCAAAGAGAGTGCGGACTGGATGATCATATAGATAAACTAAGCTTTCTACAGAAATATTTCTACCTCGTTCTTGTGGAGGTGCCACCAGCGCGTGAACCTGTCCCCCTGAGGTGGATCCAATTCTTTGTCCCTGCCCCCACTTCTTTGGGCAGTCCTTAGCCAAGTGTCCGGTCTCTCCACAATGGAAACAACCACCATTCATCTTTGCCTTCTTCTTCTTGCAGTCTTTTGCTATGTTTCCAACAATGCCATAGAAATTGCACCTTCTCTTTTCACGGGTTTTGTTGTTCTTCCCGCCTTTCTTGAAGTCTGTTTTCTTAGCCTGTAAACCCTCTTTCTTTTCTTGAGGCACTTCCACCTTTGCCTCTTTCTTGCCTTTATCTTCCTCGTGTAGCAGTGCCATGTCCACCAAGCTTTCATAGGTCGCTCCCATGGGTATATGGGTCATTGCAAGGCTGTGTAGAGGCTCATTCAGACCTTTGATGAAGCGAAGGGCCTTCTTGTGTTGGGTATTTACTAAATCCAGCCCAAATCTGGCCAGCTGATTAAACTGATTGACGTACTCCTTGATTGTCATACTTCCTTGTTTAAGAGTTAGGAACTTCTCCATCTGCAGGCTTCTTACAACTTGGGAGAGGAATTTCATCTCAAACCTCATCCTGAAATCTTCCCAAGTCTCCACTGGCCTCTCAGCATGGGTAACTTCCTACCAGTAGGAAGCTTCATCTTTAAGCAACCACACTGCTAGTTGTATCTTTTGCCTGTCGTCAACTTCGAAGATGACGAACAAATCTTCGGTCTCCTTCAGCCAGTTCCTCGCTACCACAAAAGATTCAGTTCCATAAAAGTCCTTTCCACCCATAGCCTTAAAGTCTCTACACGTCTCAGCGAAAGTATTTCCACGAGGAGGAGGAACCGATGCCACTGTGGGAAGAGGAATGTCTGCTGGGCCCGCACCATTGGCCCTAGCCTCTAGATACCTTCGGAACCAGCCAGGGATCGGTACTCCTTCTGGGAGGTTAAGATCTCCAGACATGCTGGAACAAAAAGGAAAGTATTCAAGACAAAAGGATAGAGAGATAGTGCATATGGCTTTGGGGAATTATGCCTTTTTAAAAACAACGCTTTTCAAAAAAAAAATGCTTCTTTAAACTTCTTTTTGAAAATAGTTTCAAAAACTTTTATCTAGTCTGGTAAATCTGTGCTCTGATACCAAGTGAAACACCCCACCTCCATTAAGGTCACTCACAAAGGGAATGCCTTAACTTTGGTGGAGATTTTTAAGTAAAATTCACAGATAAACACAAGACAGATATATAAACACACATATATATAAGCAGCGGAAAACCAGCAGACTTTTTATTTCATAAATACATGTTCATACAAAACATTTCCATAACTGTCACATAATAACTTCCAAAACATTACATCATCATTTCTGTCTTGGTTATTAAATAAAGAAGCATAAAACATAAGTAAAACTGCATAAATCCCCATAGAATGTGTCCAACGGCTATAGCCAAGGAGAGAGAGTCCAAACTGTACATCTACTATCTTGAAGCTTGCAAAGAGTCTGACTAAGCTGGGTTGTTTCCTCCCTGTGGACCTGGGGGGGGGGGGAACGGAAGAAAAGAAGACGAAAGAAAATAGGGTCAAACATAAAGCCTGGTAAGTCTAGTGACTCTTCAGTATGAGAATAAGAAAAAGGGCATGATAGGTATAAACTGGAAATAGGAAAGTATCATAAACTAAGATAAAGCAGTTTGAATCGAATATACTATCGCACCCCCACACTAAATCTCTGCACCTACTCGCATTGTCTCAACTAGCACCTCATGATCAGGGAGAAGTGATCCCTTTTCTCTAAAGATCGGCTCCTACTCGCATAATCATTTGTGTCTTACGGCCCCCAAAGATTGTAGATACCTATGTTGGTCCCACCATGGGGTGTATCAAGTCCCATGGTGGCGGCCCGGCACAATCCTTAGAATGCATAGGTTATAATACTGGTCCCCCAGTGCCCTGTTTGTCTGCTCCGAAGTGTGTGCACGCCCGCACTCCGTTAGAACCCACACTGTTGCACCCACCGCCGTCACTTTTGACCGCTTACAATCATCCCAGTAATCGTGCCCCACCCTGCCTAGTTTCAGGGTACCATGATACCTAATTGGGTTACTGCTGAAATGGGTCCCCGTTACTAGGGTTTTCTAGTCAAACATGTTAAGTGGTTAAGTGTCTGTATTTACCTAACCCCACCCATCAGTTTAATTAACATGTTGAATTGGTTAAGTGTTTTAGTTAACTTAACCCTACCATCCTGACTTGTCTGTCCTTAGCTTTTTAAAGCACCGACCACTCACATTAGACAGGTATTGTTACAGTTACTGGATGTGCCGGTCGGTTCCGGGCAGATTTACACCGTAACTCAGTCTAACCTCGGGTCCTTATTGGGCTCAATGCTTAACCACCCACATTGGATAGGTATTGTTGTGACTACTGGACAGCCGGGCGGGTCCGGGCAGGTTTACATCACAACTCAATCCAACCTCGTGTTAAGCATACTCGTATTTTCTAATTTTACATATTTGTCTCTTTTACTTATTATATGTAAATTTGTCAACAATTAAATGTTGTGGCCCACTTTCCAAGTTTAACATTTTTGGTATAAGAATTTATACCATTCAAGTGTCACCAATTTTGGCATGTGACAAACATGCCAATTTCATATATTTTTCAACAATTTATGTCAAGGTACCAATTTTCCCCAACGTTACCCCGTCTAAATATTAGGCTAACAATCTTAGCCTAATTTTTCGTTCGCATGATTTTTAACATATAATATTAGGCTAAAAACTTAGCCTAATTTAGCGTACACAAAATTGGCATTCATTAACATAAACATAAATATAACATAGGTGTAAACTTGGCATTTATGGCATAGTCAATATGAACATCATAGGTGTGAACTTGCAAAGTAGTCAACATGAATATCATAGGTGTGAACTTGCAACATAGGCTAAATCAACTTACATACATGTGAACTTGCATTGAAATAGCGGTCTAACCAAATAGGTGTCACATGAAATTAGCATATGATTTAGACAACATAAGCCTAAACATGTTTAGATCTAGGCATAACATCGAATATCACTAGCATATGACAAGAATATAACATGTCCATAAAGTATGTATAATTTCATCGCATGTGTGAACTAGATCCAAATCATGTTTACTACTATAACATGAAACTTGTATTAAAATGGATCTTGGCATGGATCCAATTATGAACTTTGCAACTTTTGTATCATGTATATGAACTTAGGCATAGAGGTTTTAGCATAAAGTATATACATGAGATCTTAACTTGGACATGTCACATACAACTTATATAATCACATAAACATATAGGTGTAGATTATAACATGAACTATACAACTTGCATGTGATGTTGTTTTCATTTGAATGGATCCAACACCAAGTAAATTTAACCACAAACATTCCAACCATTCACAATACAATCATTTCAATACATAGACATGAATTAACATCATCGTTATACAATAACGCAATTCCATTTCCATTTTACATTGAATCAAATCCTAACTTTTATTCACATCGGAAAAATCACTATACTTATAACAAACGACGGTCTTGTTTTCTGATTACTGAGTTCTGAATTTGCAATGCTTTCCTTTCGGTAGACAAACGTTGTTTTGATTCTTGTTTTTAACTTTAATTTGGCTCGTCTCTAAGCTTTTCTACAAGTGGAGGCTCCTCTCAGTTTTCTCCCGACAGCATGGCGGCTCCGTCTCTAATTTTTTTTTGTGAATTTAGGTTGGAGACTTAAGTTGTTTATATAGAATTTCAGATTGATTTGAGCCGTCAGATGATCATAGATGAATCTAGACCATTCACTTCGAGAGGTGCCAACCAGAATGTGACAAGTAAGCCCTAGTGACACACCAGAGCTCATAAATTTGACCAGAACCCGACCAGGCCAGCCAGGGCCAAACCAGGTCAATTGGGCAGGTCGACCCCCAGGTCGACCTGGTGCCTGGGCGGGAATTTTCCTGCCCAGCCCAGTTTGGGTCTGTTTTTGGAATTTTGAACTTCATTTGAACTGTTTGAATTTTTAATTTGAATTATGAAACTTCCGAAGGTCATAACTCCTTCATATGGAGTCCGATTCCCGCTAACTCGGACTCTATCTCAAGCAGAATTCCGAGACGAACGCAATGGCGTAACCTGTTTCCCTTAATTCTTTCATTTAGAATCAATTATACTTTAATTTGTTAATTTACTGTTAACATAAAATTCGGGGTGTTACAATTGCATTGTTGAGTTATTGATTGTTCGGATGAAATTGGATGGATTGGATGAGTTGCGTACATAGATGTTGTTGTTTGGAGATGGATCGACCGAACTTGGTGATGGATCGGTAGGATTTGTATATGGATCGGTTGGCTTGTGCTCCAAAAGAAAGGGTAGATCGGAGAAATGAATGGATTGATAGAAGTGAGTTCGGGTCATTCAAGCTACATGGATCAGTCACATGTCTTTGATGGATCAGCACAAGTGTTTGATGGATCAGCAAGACCCAAGTGATGGATCGGCCGATGCGTAATATGGCGGATCAACAGCGCTTACCAATGATGAATCGGTAGCATTCTTTGATTGATCGGCAACGCTTACCAGTGATGGATCATTAGCATTCTTTAATTGATCGACAACGCACATAAGTGATGGATCGGTCGAGGCGCGTTAATGGATCGGAATGGGAACCCATTGGATCGTAGCATTTTGGAAACATCATGGAAGGAGAATTAAACGTTGTGGAAGGTGATTATGAATCAGTGAACGATCCATAAGAAAGGTAGTGAATGATCCATCGGATATCGACCGAATGATATTATTTTTGGTTCGATGTTGGACGGGGCTTCGACCTGAATTCAAGATGGAATGTCTAAAGCATCGTGATGTGTTCGTTGATCGATGAAATGCAATGAATGTGAAGACGACTCAAGGTTGTGAGTTCATAGATAATGGTTGCTTGAGAAGTTTCTTAAGCTTATGGATAATCATAAAGTTGGATGGATAGAGGTATTGAAGGTAGGGGTATAATCGAGTATAATGGGGATGCCCAAAAGACTAGAAGTTAGCTAGTCGAGTACCCAGGGTATCACTGAAAGACCTAGATATGTATCGATGAAAGGCGTATGGAGTTATGCTAGAACCAGGGTTACCATTAGCCCTAGATGGATGGCACATTAGGCCAGTCATACGATTAACAATGGTTTCAAGGCAAGGCAGGCGGTGATAGCCATTGTAACATCCGAGATTTTTGACCGTTCAATTCGTCAATGATCCTCAATGTCGACATAAACAAATCAAAAATGTAGATAGTTATTGGGATTTGTATAAGAAAAAGAAGAGAAGAAGATAAACAAACACAGAATCTCGCAACGGAAGGACAAAATATAATTAATAATTAAATAACAGTTCATGACGCTGTTAAAAACATACATTTGATTATGTTTGACAACAATTACCAAAGTTAACTATAATAAACATACCAATATTTGCAGCGGAAAGAAATAATAATACTTTTGGCAAACTCCATCTTCATCTTCACAACATCGTCTTCAATAATTGAAAACTCAAGCTGACCCGAGCACAAATGAAAAGACAAAAATACTCGGATCAGAACTAAAATATTCTCATATTAGTTAAATTAAATTCATGCGATAATATGAGCACAATAACTTAAGAGATGTTACGGTAATTTCCATCTCCTAAGGATCTGTTAAACTAGATACTATATAACATAATACGCTATTATAATAGTGTCTATGGTTAAATATAAAATATTAAAATAGTGTAAGCGGGATTACCATTATTACCCTTACACCGTTTATACCGTTGCCGTAAAGTTTGCATATAACACACCAGTACATCGGCAGATAGGGATGCGCTGTGATACGACAACGTTAAATTAAAATCGTAGGGGTCTCGATCTGGATAATATGATAAGGCACACGACGAATGCCCAGAGTATGAATATACCAGTTGCATGCCCGGACTGGTGGTAATGCATATCCGCGACTACCGCCCACCTCGGACAACACTACCAAATCACGGATGTGCATCAAATCAAATCAATCAAACCGAGGAACTACAGTAATAAAGGAAGAAGTGTTGCCGATGGGGCAGCTAACCCCACTTGGTCAAGGTATAGCCCTATTTTAGTCATTTTAATTATGACCCAAAGGTCAAGGACATCATCATCGTTCTCTTTCTTCAAATCCAGTAATCGCCTCCAAATCAGCCTTCTTCATTGTGGAACTCCACCGCATACACAGTTGTTAAAGTGGTTTTCGGTATTGGCAGAGAGTATGACAATATTTGATCCTGGTCTCTTTAACAACTAATCGTTTACATTTTTCACACCAGTCAGTTCTTTTACATTTCAAAGGGGTTCGTACTTCATATCAAAATATCAGATTTTTATAAAAATCATTTCAATAATCAAAATAGAATATTTCAAAATAAAATCTCCATTTAAACCCAAACTTAAATCTTGAAACAATTCCAACTTTTAAAATAATTTGATAATTAAAATAGTTATATATATATATATTTAAATAGCTTAGATATATAATTGAAGTAGTTTGAAAATAAATACATTGTATTTAAAATAGAATTTCATATTTATTAAAATTTATAGGTAAAATATTAAAATAGTTTATAAAATAAATAGTTAAATATTAAAATAGTTGTTTCAAAATAAATAATAAAGTAAAATAGTTATAAGGTAAACAGTTTATAAATAAAATTATTATTATAAAAATAAAATAATTTATAAAATGGTTTAAAATACTATAGTTGGAATTAGAATCATATCTTCAAAATTCAACCAAACAGGAAATCATATTTCAGTTTCAAATCAATCGACTAAATTTCAATATCTAATTCAAAAGGGTTTGACTTCCCATTTATATCTCAGTTAAATTCAACAGTTCAATTTCAAACAATTCGATTTAACAATTAAATTTCAATTATAATTCTCACTTTGAATTATTCAATAAAAACTCGAGTTCACAATTCGTTCTACTTAATCGGCTGGAGTACATATATTAATATTATGCTTAATCGGCTGTGTAGTCTCACGCTACACATCCGTTCTACTCCATAAAAAAAACTTGAGTTCACAATTCAAATTTTTACTATAAATCAAGTTAATTTTAAAGTAATATCAAAGATAGATAATCAATTCAATTTTGATAAATTTAGTTCATATTCAATTCAGTTTAACTTCAGTTATCCACATTTATGAATTCTATTAAAATTGAAAATTTTAATTTCAAAGCACAAAGTCCAAATTTAAAGAAAATCGATTAATAATGTAACTTATTTTGTCCTTTAAAATAATATTCAAAAATTCAAGATAAAAACATTTTTTAAAATAATATTCAAAAATTCAAGATAAAAAAACATTTTTTAAAAATAATATTCAAAAATTCAAGATAAAAAAACATTTTTTAAAAATAATATTCAAAAATTGAAGATAAAAAAACATTTTTTTATTTAACCAACCGGTGTCCATATATAATTTTCTATCCGATGGCCAAGTAATACTTAAAATTTAATTTTAGTATTTTGGGAAATGATATATATCATTTCAATCCAATCAGTGTCATAGGTATTTATCATTTCAACCTACGTTCTTAATTCATTTTAATGATTAATACCCGGTTAATTTGATGCCCGTAACATCGAGAGTAATGGTTAGGATTAATCAACAAAAATCAATAACATATATAAACAATGTCGATAACAAGATGGATTACATATTAACACATTAAATATATAAATTCAAGGCATACATCAAAGTCAACATATCTAAACAGTTCAATAATATCGATTAATAGTCATCAGGTATGAGGTCCTTTTTATTATTATTAAAAATAGAAATTAATCTATAACAGTACAATTTATATAACGGTTAAATTAAATTATACAGTCTATGCAGGTTTAACATAAATATGCAATTTAAAAATCAAATAGCAAACAATGCAATCATATCATGTTATGAATTTAATTTAACTAACAATCGGATATTTTAGTTAGATATGAGTGGTTTCAATCACTCACCTTTGGTTCTAAACGCGTTTAAATCCAAAATTTAGACCAAAAATCAATGGTCTCGGAATCAGTTCAAACCGGTGGCATCATGAAGAGCTCGTCAATACGATTCCAATGCAACAAATCGCGTGTCATTCTGAAGTCATATGCAAAAGTTATATGATTTTTACTATTGGAAGATTTAAATTAAAACAAACTTTAAATAAAACTCCTCACCAACCAAGTTCTGCCACGTCATCAGCCCCATCCTCCCTTTCTTCTTCATGCACAACATTTCCAGTTCACGCAGAAACCCAAACAACGCATTCAATCCCTAAGCTATGCACCACCTATCATCGTCAACTTTTCGTTCAAACACTTCCATTTCATTCGCCACCTCAAGAGACACCATCTCCCGAAATATGGCCATCTCTGGTCATCCATGTCGTCTCGAATTGCCCATAAACCGCATGCCATTTATGCAATTATTCTGGCGAATTTAAACATCGATAATTCGATCCAACCGTATGGATAGAAAGGTCTCGCGAATATCTTCTAGTTTGGTTCATAAATTTTTGAGTTTCATTAAGAATCGAAGTAGAAATTAGCAGTAGAAAGTGGCAAAATTTCGGTGACGAAAATTAAAGGATGGCGGCTGAAATTAGGGTTTAGAAAATAATATTTTAATAATATAATTCTCGATTTGCTTGATATTAAAGCCAAAATTTGAACGGACTCCAAATCAGGCCTGCTTACTGCCTAACAATAGGTTTTGACGCCTTCTGAACGCAATGGAATAGGTGTCAAGGCCCAATTCTAAAGTCTACAACAGTTTCTACTAAAACTTGATTATTTTAATTGAATTGTACATATAAATTTAAACGTGTTTTAATTTCTTACGATCAAAATATAATTCCGACGGCTAGGAATTTTTAGATCATGAAATAATTTACCATTTCTGATTCAGTAAAATTAATTTCACCAAATTCTGAGATTATTTACAAAAACATCAAATTTCAATACATAAAAATAAAATGTTCAGTTTTCAATTATTTTTAATGTTTATTTCAACTCTTAATATTTATAGATACAAACTAAATCAAAATTTTATTAACAAACAATACGAGTTATTGTTGTCAATAAAAGTTGAATTTCATTATTCTGGATAACTCAGTTAAGTTATTAATAGAGAATTTCACAATTAAATTATTAATTTTTTTATAACCATATAATATCCAAAATCATATTAAATTTAATAATATAAATTATTGCAAAATATTGGGGTGTTACATTCTCCCTCACTTAAAAACTTTTCGTCCACAAAAAGGCGTAGTAAGAAAGTTGTCAATTTATATATATACACTTATATAACCATATAATACTTATTAACTTAATGTTATTAATATTCTTGTTTTAAATCAGGAATTACCATACCGCGATTTTTCTGAAAATTTGAATTACACATATCTTAAAATCTACAAGTTGAAATCTAATTTTTCTCTTTTACCTGAAAAATACACTCCAATAGATCCTAAAGATTCTTATTTCAAAGAATTCCGACTTACTTTGAATCCTGTGCATTCATTTAAAATTCAATTCGGAAAATTACGAGCTACAGCTATGCGACAAGCTCGTTTTTAATTAAATTTAATTAATTCGTTCAACCATAGTTAAGTTTAAAATTTATAAGCCTATTCACTTATATTTTCGCAAAACCAAACATTAATATCAATACATTTGGTTTATTACCAAATAATCCGCTTAATCAATTTTTCATTGATTCGGTTAATTCATGTTACTTAGCATAACACAACTAAGTATATATCATTTATTACATAACTTATATTTTATTTATATATATATAACTAATCAATTTTTCACGTTCATTATCCATTCTAATACTTGTGAATTATTTAATTGCTTATTCTTATAACATTTAACTTCTTAATTAATTGGTAAGTTATTCATGCTATAGAAAAGAATTTATTATTACACAAGTTTTAATGGTTACCTTTCGTTTCAATTTATTATACAATTCTTAAAAGTTTTATTTTAATTATAACTCTCTTATATTCATAATATTCAGAAGTTTCGAAAATCTAAGTTTATTTCATTTCATTAATTATTCAAGATTTCCAGAATTAAATTTCGGGTTTCGTTTCAAATCAATTTTTTTTGAAATGTTTCATATAATATATCAATTACATAAAACCATACTATAAAAGGATTTATATAAAGTTAAATTTCGTAAAACAAAGTACAAAATACTAAATGTCTCCCTCCTTAGACTCTTGAAAATAAACATCGATGATGCATGCACTCATCACCGAAATCATTTCCAAAGACAAGAGGGTATACACCTATTTCTAAAATTCATTTGAAACAATTTCTATGTGAAACAAGATTTAAAATATAAATATATTATTTCAAACCATTTGCAAATCAATGTTACAAAACCACCCAAAATCAAATTTTCAAATTCATATTTTACTTCTTATTTCATTATCAATAAATTTGCAATATTTGATTTTCTTAAACCGTTCAATAATCAATGGTTCTAATTATTAATTAATCGAATGATAAATGCTGAAAAATTTAATATTATCATCAATAAAATCAAAATTCATATATTTTAAAATAAATCTCTATAAATTTATAAAATAATATTCAAAACAATTTTATGTCGATAAGCCATGTTCAAGTGTTTAGATATCCCTATCGATACATTGGCGTCCCAAGTATCGACCAGAATTCATAAATACTCAACAAAACAAATCAACACAATACAAAATCAACATTACAAGTACACTCTCTCTTATACACTCAAACTCATTCTAGAGTATTACTACCCTATCTCTAATGAGTTAATCCCAAATAGAGCCAGGGTTTTCGCTAAACCAAAGCTCTGATACCAAATGTAACATCCAAGATTTTTGACCGTTCAAATCGACAATGATCCTCAATGTCGACATAAACAAATCAAAAATGCGGATAGTTATTGGGATTTATATAAGAAAAAGAAGAGAAGAAGATAAAAAACACAAAATCTCATAGCGGAAGGACAAAATATAATAATTAAATAACAGTTCATGAAGCTATTAAAAACATACATTTGATTATATTTGACAACAATTATTAGAGTTAACTGTAATAAACATACCAATATTTGCAGTGAAAATAAATAATAATACTTCCGGCAAACTCCATCTTCATATCGTCGTCTTCAATAACTGAAAACTCAAGCTGACCCGAGCACAAATGAAAAGACAAAAATATTCTCATATTAGTTAAATCAAATTCATGCGATAGTATGAGTGCAATAACTTAAGAGATGTTACGAAAATTTCCATCTCCTAAGGATCCATTAAACTAGATATTATATAATATAATACACTATTATAATAGTGTCTATGGTTAAATATAAAATATTAAAATAGTGTAAGCGGGATTACCATTGTTACTCTTACACCGTTTATATTGTTGCCATACAGTTTGCATATAACACACCAGTCCGTCGGCGGATAGGGATGCGCCGTGATACAACAACGTTAAATCAAAATCATAGGGGTCTCAATCTGGATAATATGACAAGGCACATGTGGAATGCCCAGAGTATGAATATACTAGTTGCACGCCCGGGCTGGTGATAACGTATAGCCGTGACTATCGCCCACCTCGGACAACACTCCCAAATCACGAATGCGCATAAAATCAAATCAATCAAACCGAGGGACTATAGTAATAAAGGAAGAAGTGTTGCCGATGGGGTAGCTAACCCCACTTGGTCACGGTATAACCCTTTTTAGTCATTTTAATTATGACCCGAAGGTCAAGGACATCCATCATCGTTCTCTTTCTTCAAATCCAGTAATCGTCTCCAAATCAACCTACTTCATTCTGGAACTCCACCGTGTACACAATTGTTAAAGTGGTTTTCAGTATTGGTAAAGTGTATGACAATATCTGATCCGGGTCTCTTTAACAACTAATCGTTTACATTTTTCACACTGGTCGTTTCTTTTACATTTCAAAGGGGTTCGTACTTCATATCAAAATATCAGATTTTTATAAAAATCATTTCAATAATCAAAATAGAATATTTCAAAATAAAATCTCCATTTAAACCCAAACTTAAATCTTGAAACAATTCCAACTTTTAAAATAATTTGATAATTAAAATAGTTATATATATATATAAATAGCTTAGATATATAATTGAAGTAGTTTGAAAATAAATAAATTGTATTTAAAATATAATTTCAGATTTAGTAAAATCTATAGGTAAAATATTAAAATATTTTATAAAATAAATAGTTAAATATTAAAATAGTTGTTTTAAAATAAATAATAAAGTAAAATAGTTATAAGGTAAATTGTTTATAAGGAAAATTATTATTATAAAAATAAAATAGTTTATAAAATGGTTTAAAAATACTATAGTTGGAATTAGAATCATATCTTCAAAATTCAACCAATTAGGAAATCATCTTTCAGTTTCAATTCAATCGACTAAATTTTGATATTTAATTCAAAAGGGTTTGACTTCCATTTATATTTCAATTCAATTGAACAGTTCTATTTGAAACAATTCGATTTAATAATTAAATTTCAATTATAATTCTCACTTTGAATTATTCAATACAAATTCGAGTTCACAATTCAAAATTTTACTATAAATCAGGTTAATTTTAAAGTAATATCAAAGATGGATAACCAATTCAATTTTGATAAATTTAGTTCATATTCAATTCAGTTTAACTTCAGTTATCCACATTTCAGAATTCTATTAAAATTGAAAATTATAATTTCAAAGCACAAAGTCCAAACTTAAAGAAAATCGATTAATAATGTCACTTATTTTGTCCTTTAAAATAATATTCAAAAATTCAAGAAAAAAACATTTTTTTAATAATATTCAAAAATTCTAGAAAAAAAACATTTTTTAATATAATATTCAAAAATTCAAGATAAAAAAACATTTTTTTAAAATAATATTCAAAAATTCAAGAAAAAAAACGTATTTTTTATTTAACCAACCGATGTCCGTATATAATTTTCAATCTGATGGCCAAGTAATACTTAAAATTTAATTTAAGTATCTTGGAAAAGGATATATATCATTTCAATCCAAATCAGTGTCATAGGTATTTATCATTTCAACCTACGTTCTTAATTCATTTTAATGATTAATCCCAGGTTAATTTGATGCACGTAACATCGAGGGCAATGGTTGGGATTAGTCAAAAAAATCAATAACATATATAAACAATGCCGATAACAAGATGGATTACATATTAACACATTAAATATATAAATTCAAGGCATACATCAAAGTCAACACATCTAAACAATTCAATAATATCAGTTAATAGTCATCAGGTATGAGGTTCTTTTTATTATTATTAAAAGTAGAAATTAATCTACAATAGTACAATTTATATAACAGTTAAATTAAATTATACAGTCTATGCAGATTTAACATAAATATGCAATTTAAACAATCAAACAGCAAACAATACAATCATACATGTCATGAATTTAATTTAACTAGCAATTTGATATTTTAGTTAGATGTGAGTGGGTTTAATCACTCACTTTTAGTTCTGAACGCGTTTAAATCCAAAATTTAGCCCCAAAATCAACAGTCTAGAAATTAGTTCAAACTAGCGGCATCATGAAGAGCAAGTCAATACGATTCCAGCGCAACAAACCTCGTGTCATTCTGAAGTTGTATGCAAAAGTTATACGGTTTTTACTATTGGAAGATTTGAATTAAAATAAACTTTAAATAAAACTCCTCACCAACCAAGTTCCGCCATGTCATCAGCCCCTTCCTCTCTTTCTTCTTCACGCACAACGTTTCCCATTCACGCAGAGACACAAACAACGCATTCAATCTCTAACCTACGCACCACCTATCATTGTCAATTAGTCGATCAAACACTTCCATTTCATTCGCCACCGCAAGAGACACCATCGCCTGAAATATGGCCATCTCCGATCATCCATGTCGTCTCAAGTTGCCCATAAACCGCACGACATTTATGCAATTATTTTGGCGAATGTAAACATCAATAATCCGATCCAACCATATGGATAGGAAGGTCTCGCGAAGATCTTCTAGTTTGGTTCATAAATTTTTGAATTTCGTTGAGAATCGAAGTAGAAATTAGCAGTAGAAAGTGAAAATTTTCGGCAATGAAAATAAAAGGATGGCGGCTGAAATTAGGGTTTAGAAAATAATATTATAATAATATAATTCTCGATTTGCGTTATATTTAAGCCAAAATTCGAGCGGACTCCAAATCAGGCCTGCTTACTACTCAACAATAGGTTTTGACGCCTTCTGAAGGCAATAGAATAGGTTTCAAGGCCCAATTCTAAAGTCTACAACAATTTCTACTAAAACTTGATTATTTTAATTGAATTGTACATACAAATTTATATGCGTTTTAATTTCTTACGATCAAAATATAATTTCGATGGTTACGAATTTTTAGATCATGAAATACTTTACTATTTCTGGTTTAATAAAGTTAATTTCACCGAATTCTGAGATTATTTACAAAAATGTCAAATTTCAATATTTAAAAATTAAATTTTCAGTTTTTAGTTATTTTTAATGTTTATTTCAACTTTCAATATTTATAGATACAAACTAAATCAAAATTTTGTTAACAAACAATACGAGTTATTGTTGTCAATAAAATTTGAATTCCATTATTCTAGACAACTCAGTTGAGTTATTAACAGGGAATTTCACAATTAAATTATTTATTTTTTTACATCCATATAATATCCAAAATCGTATTAAATTTAATAATATAAATTATCGCAAAATATTGGGATGTTATAGCTATAGTCATGGAAGTTGTTGTTTCGCTTGTATTGTCTTGTGTAGATTGTCCAACATCGAAGGAGATATCTCTTGGGTGCTTGTCTGATGTTGGTTTAGGCCTTCGGGGCTTGTGCTTAGGAGATGTCAAATTCAATTTGGTTGATCTATGCTTGGTAAACTGGTTGTTATGAATGTACTGTTTATTTCTTTCTGCCTGGTTAGGAGACTATCACTGTCAGATGTGGAGGAGACGGGTCGAGTTCTTCTCTGTTGATGTGTTGGTAGATTAGATTATTAATCTTCCTATTTCTCATATACTTTATTGATGATGTTAGATAGCTATTTATCTCTCATTAAGACTATTTTCTAACTTAAGGTTTTATGTCTCCCTCTTATTACCTTGGGTTGTTCATCCGGTTGTGGATGGGAAAACTGAGTAGTAGGTGACATGTAATAGATCTGGATGAAGACGAAGCTGATGAGTGACGTCGAGCAGGAGGTTGGCTTATTATTTCCTACTATATATTATTTGTTGTTTACCACTGTTATATTTGATGTATTCTCTGAGTGACCTGTAGTGAGGCATTTTTGTACATACTCTTATGATGTACTCCAGTGATGTATGGATATTTCATGATGATATGAAAAGTTTAAGATTCTGCACAATTCTGCTTCACTATTATTGCCTATTGTATATGTTCTACTATATTTTATCCTTGAGCTGTGAGTTATTAGATAGGTTTTGCGTATATTATTCTACCCTGATGATCATCCATAGCTGCCTAGCATGTCATTCAGCGCATTATTTCTCTTGTTAAGTGCATGAGTTATGGACGGTCGTTGCATTTGGTATCAGAGCTCTGGTTAATCAATTTTTAGCCAAAGTTCAAAGATGTAATGATGTATGAGAGATGTACTTGGAGATTTTTGATGGAGTTATACTATATTAGTACATAGTATAATAGCGCTTGAACTCCATTTGCAGTTTTTCTCTGATGCGAACTAATCATTCTATTTTTGAGATTTAGAATGAGTCGTCAAACGTCGAGACATACTGCTAGGGAGGAGACTGTTCCTGGAGGGGGAGATGCCGGTATACTAGATTACTCATCTATTTTCGAGGCCATGGTGGCAGCGATCATAAAGAGGGTACCCGCTCCAAAGACAGCCGCGGTAGATGTAGGTGTTCAGGTGCAAGTGCCTAGGGTTGTGGACTTCGCGAAGCTATGCAAGGACTTCACTACTCTATGAGGGAAGCCATTTTAAGGGACAGAGCTAACTACAGAGGTTCAAGGGTGGCTTGATACTTGCATTCGGATTTTTGGAGACTTGGGAATTGATGATGCGACTAAGAGAAAGCTTCCATCGAGACAGCTGCAGGGCAGAGCTATGGATTGGTGGAACTTTGTCACTCTAGAGACTCCATAGGATGAGATCACATGGGATCATTTCCAGGTCAAGTTTGAGACAAAGTACATTTCTACCATTCAGAGGTCTATTATGTTCAAGAGATTTGTCGAGCTTAAGCAGAATGGTCGACCAGTACTGGAGTATGTTTCTGATTTTGAAGCCTTATCCAAGTATGCCCGTTCGTATGTTGAGACTTCTTATCAAAAGAACCGGAAGTTTGACATGGGATTGGAAAAATACCTTGGGAATCAAATGGTTGATCATGTGGATGATACTTATGAGAAGATCGTGGAGAAAGCTTTTAGGCATGAGAGTTTTTTTCCCAAGGAAGAGGCTGTTGTTGTAGCTAAAGAAGAGCCAAAACCACAACAGGGTGGTAATAACAAAGGAGGAAGCAGCAACAACAGAAAGTAAAAGATGGTTAGAATAAGCAAAAAAGCAAGGTAATATGCTTTAATTATCAGCAAAAGGGCCATTTCTCCAAGAATTGCAAGAATCCAAAAGCTGAAAAGAAGTGCTTTAACTGTGGAAAGCTAGCTGGGCATAACAAGAAGGATTGTCTAGAACCAGCCTAGGGAAAGCAGATTATGAAGGCGTATGCTTCGGAAGTTGTTCCATCTTCTTTGGGGGTTCCTACGGCGAGGGGAAAGGGAAGAGTGTTGTTGTTCAAGGTACTCTTTCTATCAGAGGTGTTTCAGTCTAAGGGTTGTTCGATACTGGAGCATCGTATTCTTTCATTTGTAATGAGCTTGTATGCCGCTTGGGTTTAGAACTCAAGATTTGTGATAGACCATTAATTGTAACTAATCAAGTCGGGGGTTCATCCAGCTTGTGTAAGATTTGTCGTGATCTAATGTTGTCGAGTCATGACTGCTTCATTGTGTGTGATTGCTTTGTTTTGAACTTCGCTGGGTTTGGGATCATTTTGGGTATAGACTATCTCAAGAGGTATGCGGTAAAAGTGGATTACGAGAAGCTCAAGGTGACAATCGGGAATATGGAAGGGAGAATGGTTGTGATTCGATGTAAGCTAGAAGACGGGGTCTTCATAAGCTATTTACATTCGTTTGTGATTCCACGAAAAGACTTGTCATCTGTGTTGATTGCTACTGAGTTCGATGATGTCTTTGATGAGGTCAAAGGGTTATCGCCGCATCATGAGATTGAGTTCAGGATCGATTTGGTCAAAGGTGCTAGACCTATCGTTATGCCACTTAAGCGGATGGCGCTTAAGGACCAATGAGAGTTAGAGGTGCAAGTACGTGACCTTTTGGGAAATGGATTCAATCGGAGAGTGTGTCTGAATGGGGTGCACCAGTTGTGTTTGCAACCAAGGCTGGTGGACTGTTGAGATTGTGTGCTGATTATCATGAGCTGAACAAGGTGACCAGGAAGAACATATATACATTGCGAAGGATACATGACTTTTTTGATCAACTTAATGAAGCCAAGGTGTTTTCTCAGATGGATTTGGCAACGGGATTTCACCAGTTGAAAGTGGCGAAGGGTAGTATGCCGAAGACTACTTTTTAGACACCGTCCGATTTCTTCGAATGGTTGGTGATGTCATTAGGATTAACCAATGCCCCAACATATTTCATAGATCTTATGAATAGGGTATTCAAAGATCAGTTAAACAAGCTTGTGCTTGTGTTCGTGAACTATATTCTGGTTTATTCCCGGAATGAGGAAGAACATAAGATGCACTTGCGGGCTATTTTGAAAATCTTGCGAAAGCATCAGATGAGAGCTAAATTTTTGAAATGTCACTTCTGGAAGAGTGAAGTGAGGTTCTTAGGCCATGTTGTTTCTAGAAATGGAATAGCGGTGGATCCCGCTAAGGTGGCAGCAATCCAGGACGGGGATAGACCAAAGAGTGAGACAGATGTTAGGAGTTTCCATGGGATAGCGGGATATTATTGTCATTTCATCAAGGAAATCTCCAAGATAGCTGCACCATTAACAGGGTTGACGAAGAAGAATCAAGTGTTCGCATGAGATTGGAAATGTGAGCAAGCTTTCGGAATCCTGAAAGAGAGACTAACGAGTGCTCCCGTTTTGACGATTCTAAGTGGGAATGAATACATGGTGGTATACATCGATGCATATGGTACAGGAATTGGAGCAGTGCTGATGCAGAAAGATAGAGTTGTGGCCTACGCGAGTCGACATCTGAAGCCACATGAAAGAAATTATCCAACTCATGATTTTGAGTTGGCAGTGATCGTGTTTTCTCTGAAGATGTGGAGACATTACCTATTGGGGGTTCGACTCGAGTTGTTTACAGATCATAAGTCATTGAAGTATCTTTTCTCCCAAAAGGATTTGAATCTTCGGCAACAAAGGTGGTTAGAGTTTTTAGCATCGTATGATTCTAGTATAGGCAACAAAGATGTGTTGATTCGAAGACATGCAAGTTTGGGAGCAATGTTTTCGAAATGGAAGCACCTCGAGCACTTGACAGGATATGAGTTCAGGCTTAGGTGCGAGTTAGAGCCTGAGATGTTGGCAAGCTTATTGATAAGACATACTCTCATCGAAAGGATTGGCTAGAGCCAAAAGCGTAATATAAAGCTTGTTGAGATCATCCAAAAATTGGAACTAGAGGATAAGGAGTTCGAGGTTGATCGAGATGGTTGGCTTCGCAAACAAGGATGACTGGTTATTCCTGATGTTGAAGGATTGAGAGATGAAGTTTTGAGATAATGTCATCACTCAAAGTTGACGATTCATCCTGGTGGTAATAAGATGTATCAGGACATGAAGTGAGCTCAGTACGGGGAAGGAACGAAGAGGAATGTTGGAAAGTTTATTTCCAAGTGCATGAACTATCAGTTAGTGAAAGCTGAAAAGTAGAAGCCAAGTGGATTGCTTCAAGAAAGCCCCTACGTGGAAGTGGGAGTACATATCGATGGATATTATTGATGGACTACCTAGAACAAGGGCAGGAAATGAAGGGATTTGTATTATAGTTGATCGCTTGACCAAAAGCGAAAGATTTATTCCTGTCAGATCGAATAGGACAATATCGAAGTTAGCTGAGCTGTATAGTAAATGGATAGTTTGATTCCATGGTATCCCGAAGAGCATAGTAAGTGATCGAGATGCATTGTTCACAAGTGGATTTTGGAAGAGTTTGGAATAGACTTTGGGAACCGAATTGTGTTTGAGTGCGGCATATCATCCCCAGACTGATGGTCAAACTGAGATAGTTAACCGAGGTTTGGAAGATCTCCTCAAAGCTTGTGTATTGGACTTTGGGGGATCATGGAAGACCATCTACATTTAGATGATTTTGCATATAATAACAGCTACCAGTCGAGCATTGGGATGACACCATGTGAGGTATTGTATGGTAGACTGTGTAATTCTCCGACATGTTGGTTAGAAAATGGAAATAAGTTAATGCTTGGGCCAAAAATGATCAGAGAGACATCGAATTGTATTGAGATCGTTCGACAATGAATGAAGACAGCCCAAGATCGTCAAAAGAGTTATGCCATTGAAGAATGTTGAAAGGACTTGGAGTTCGACATTGGTGACATGGTTTTCATGAAGATTTCACCATTGAAGAATGTTGTCCGATTCGAAAGTAAAAGAAAGTTAGCTCCAAGGTTCGTTGGACCGTTTTCGATAGTTGAGCGGATTAGAAAGCTCGTGTATAGATTGGAATTTCCTGAGAAGATGTCGAGTGTGCATAATGTTTTCCATGTGTCATTTCTGCTAAAGTGTGTGCACGATTCGAATGTGGTGGTATCTCCGGAACAGTATGTAAATCTAGAAGTCAAGTTCGTAGTTACGAGACTTCGTAAGTCACTTTGTGTTGTAGGGGAATGACACGAAACAGCTTACAAGGAAGGCAGTTAAGCTAGTCAAGGTGCAATGGAGTGAGGATGATGATTGTACGTGGGAAACGAAAGAGAGTATGAACACGATCCATCCAGAACTCTTCGTTTGTATGACCCATTAATGTCGTGTCACCTTACACCATTATAACTTGTGCTATTATTAGAATTCTACGTGCAAGCCTAAGGCTATGGATGCATGGCTTGATGGATTCTAGTTTGGATGGTAAATTGGCCGCTCGTGAGTGATAGGCATGTAGAATGGTTCTAGTTGCTTTATTTGTTTGGGATTTTAGGGGTGAAATTCCTAAAGGGGGCAGGAATGCAACGATCCACATTTTACGTACCAGAGGATCATAAAATATTTTTATTTAATTCCATATAAGTCGGATCATTCTCATATTTTGATATGTTGTTTATGGGGATGTGAGACATGTCCATAATTTTTACCAATTTTATTTGTGACCATTTTTCCACTGTCAGTTTTGTACAGGGAATATCTTTTGATTGAGATCGAATTAGGTGCTGGGATCGATTTCATTGGAAAGGAAATGATGTTTCGAATTCCGTAGAGTGGTCACATTAAAGATTTGGTTCAGTGGTTTGGGAGGAATCGCTGTTTTAGTGCTATAAAATTTCTGGATAGACAAATTAGTCATTAGTGGGCTGACTAGTGAGGCCCATTAAGGCTAGGAGTTGTTGGCTATAAATAGAGGGGTAAAGGTAAGGAAAATGGTTTACTTTCTTCATTTCTCATTTGGTTGAGCTCGTGATCCTCCTTGCTCAATCAATTACATCTCCACTCCATTAAATTCTTAGATCTACATTAGAAGATTGAAGATCAACATCAAGGAAAGTAGATCGCATCAAATTGGTTGATTTGAAGATCATTCTTCACTGTCTGGATTATAGATTAGTTGATTTAAAGCAGTTTAGTGGATTTGGTGAGTGTTAAGCATCTCTCACGTGGATTTAATCGAGTACATGGATTGTTTGATCTTATTTTCATCATTTCTAGTCATTTTCACTTAGATCTACATCATGGTAAGTATATTATCATTTGAATAACCATAGAATCTAATCTAGCAACTTAAATAGATAAATCCTTATGTTAATTCATGTGTTTATGCAAGTTTAGATCCATTTATTTCGGCATTCATTGTTTTATCATGATTTGGTGAATTTCATATGATTGAATGATGATTATCGATGTGCTAATGATATTGATGTTTGAATTGTTGAGATATTTATTGTTCAGATGAAATTGGATGGATTGGATGAGTTGCGTACATTGAGTTGTCGTTTGGAGCTGGGTCGGCCGAACTTGGTGATGGATTGGTAGGATTTGTATATGGATCGGTTGGCTTATACTCCAAGAAAAGGGATTGATTAGTGAAATGAATGGATCAACAGAAGTGAGTTCAGGTCGTACAAGCTACATGGGTCAGTTACGTTTCTTTAATGGATCGGTGAAGGCTTTTGGCCTGATGGATCGGCAAGACCCAAGTAATGGATCGGCCGATGCGTAATCTACTGGATCGACGCGCTTACCAATAATGGATCAGTAGCATTTTTTGATGGATCGGCAACGCTTACCAGTGATGGATCGGCAACTCTCACAGGTGATGGATCAGTCGGGGAGCATTGATGGATCGGAATGGGAAGCCAATGGATCATAGCGTTTTGAAAATGCTATGGAAGGAGAATAAAACGTTGTGGAAAGTGATTATGGATTGGTGAACGATCCATAAGAAAGGTAGTAAGCGATCCATCGAATATCGACCGAATGATGTTATTTTCGGTTCAATGTTGGATGGAGCTTCGACGTGAATACAAGAAAGAATGTCCAAAGCGTTGTGATGTGTCCGTTAATCGATGAAATGCAACGAATGTGAAGATGACTCAAGGTTGTGAGTTCATATATAATGGCTGCTCGAGAAGTCGCTTGATCTTATGGATAGTTATTAAGTTGGATGGCTAGAGATAATGAAGGCTGAGGGATTATCGTTAGTCAGTGGTTCTAGCGAACTCAAAGCACGGGTATAATGGGGATGCCCAAAAGACTAGAAGTTAGCTGGTGGAGTACCCTGGGTATCATTGAAAGGCCTAGATATGTATCGATGAAAGTCATATGGAGTTTTGTTAGAACCGGGGTCACCATCTGCCGTAGACGAATGGCAATTTGGACCAAACATACGACTAACGATGGTTTTGAAGGTAAGGAAGGAGGTGACAGCCAGAGTCATGGATGCTGTTGTTTTTCTTGTATCGTCTTGTGTAGATTGTCCAACATCGAAGGAGATATCTCTTGGGTGCTTGTTTGATGTGGGTTTAGCCCTTTGGGCTTGTGCTTGGGAGATGTCGTGTTCAAATAGGATGGTCTACGCTTGATAACTGGTTGTTATGAATGTACTGTTTATTTCTTTCTATCTAGTTGGGAGGCTATCACTATCGGATGTGGAGGAGACGGGTCGGGTTCTTCTTTGTTGATGTATTGAGAGATTAGATGATTAATCTGCCTATTTCTCATATACTTTATTGATGATGTCAGATAGTTGTTTATCACTCATTAAGACTATTGCCTGACTCAAGGTTTTATGTCTCCCTCTTATTACCTTGGGATGTTCATCCAGTTGTAGATGGGCAGACTGGGTAGCCGGTGACAAGTAGTAGATCTTGATGAGGACGAAGCTGCTGAGCGAAGACGAGCAGGAGGCCGACGTATTATTTCCTACTATCTACTATTTGTTGTTTTCCGCTGTTATATTTGATGTATTCTCTAAGTGACCTGTAGTGAGGCATTTTGTTCAACTCTTATGATGTACTCCAGTGATGTATGGATATTTCATGATGATATGAAAAGTTCAAGATTTTGCTCAATTTTGCTTCACTATTATTGCCTGTTGTATATGTTCTATTATATTTTATCCTTGTGTTGTGAGTTATACGACAGGTTTTGTGTATGTTATTCTACCCTAATGATCTTTCATAGCTTCCTGGGACGTCTTCTAGTGCATTATTCCTCTTGTTAAGTGCATGAGTTATAGGCGGTCGTCACATATTGGATAACGAACAAACTTCGTAAAACTTACAACAATAATTCAAAAAATGGAAATGTTGTTAAAAAATTTGAATGTGATAAACCCGGTCATTTAAAAAGATACTATGTCCCATTTTGAAAAAATCAAAGTAAATTTCAAATACTTTCAGTAAGGAAAGGAAGCATACATTTAATGCAACATAGGATGATTCATCATCAGGTGATAGTGATTCAAAAACATAAAAGGCCAACGTATGCTTTACTGCAATGGATAACTAGGTATGGAATTTTATAAAGAGTTTGCAAAAGTTTTAAATGATATGCATCAAAGATATAAATACTTTAGAAAAAGTACAACAACAGATTGGCAGAAATAGGCTAAAATATATGTAATGATAAGTTGAGTAAAGAAAAACAATGACTAGAAGATGAAATTGAAAGATTTAATGGTTATAAAAATGGAAAGGATTTAAAGCTTGAAAGTTTTGAGTACCTGAAAAATGAAAATTTGCCCTTAATTAGCAAATCCTTTAACGAAGTCGTAGATCATTGATCTAAATAACAAAATAACATCTTTTGACAAAGTTATTCTTAACCATAGTAAGGATATTGATATAATGAAAATCGATATTGGTATATTTAATAAAGGGGAGGATAATCTAGAAAAAGTATCAACTTCGTTTAAATACACTAAGATTAAACATGGACTTGGACATCCCCTTAAGGCTAAACCAAAGAAAAGTAATACTCAAAGTACTAATTTTGCTAAGGCTACCAAGTTTAAACCTAAACCTAGGAAATAAAAGTTAAATCCTCCAAATATGTTCATTAACTTATGGGTTTCAAAAAAGTTTGGATAATAATGAAAAAGAAAAATATATTGATAATTTTAATGAGAAAGTTTTATCAAATTTATATTTTGAAATGACGTTCATACTCTTCATGGGTTTGGCATCCCAAAACTTAACCCCATAGACCCTAAAGTAAAAAGGGTACCAGTGCACATATTTTATAATTTTTGAGGTACCAAATAGCAGATGCTCAAAGCATATGACAAAAAAATCTATTGAACCTTGGATAAATATGAAAAGGATTCGTTAATTGGCATCAACAAAGTCGGTAACTCTAAAACTCATCTATTTATTTAATATAATTTATTTCTTGTTTTTATTTGGTTTCCCCACTTGTGTTTTATTTATGTGCATATACAAACTCTACATATTGTCTAGCAGTATATTAAACAATTCTTTTATCTTTTTGTTGATGATAAAAGGCAAGAAATGATATAAATATACAAGACACAATGATAGGAGGAGTGCACATAGTTAGAGGGAGTCAAATATAAAAGAATTATATTTTTCTCTTAAATATCTATATGGTTGTCATCATACAAAAGGGGGAGATTGTTAATACCCTGGGTACTGATTTTGATGAAACAACCATATAAACATTACTACTAACATACCTTGGAGTTATGAAGTTATATTAAATATATTGTGAAGTCATTTATAGAAATAAACAAGAGTGCAAAAGAAGAATTACAAAAGAAGGTTAATCAGAGAAATGAAAGAATAATAGAGCAAGAATAATCAGAACAATTGAAGACTAAAGCCTATTAGTGAAGAATACTGAAAAACGGAGGTGTTTGAAGTGATGAGGAATTGGTTGAACCTTAGAATATCTTGTTTAAGATCCCATGGGAATTATACTTGAAGACAATGGCCACTGACCTCAACGAAATCACAAAAACCCACAAATATAAGATAATTTAAAATGCTGGAAAAGTAAAACACATTTGAAATGCTTATAGTGTTACTACAACATATCTGTCAACATCTATGTTGTTGTATGTCGACACATAACGGGGTTTTTCAGTTTTCATGTTTCAAATGAGGAGTTATTTCCCTCCATCCCTTCACCAAAAGACACATCCTTTCAACCATTATTTAAGGACTTCTGGAAACGAATTTTAACACCCTCTTTTCACATTTTCTTGTACTCCTTAATACATTTTCTATACAAATCCATTGAATACTATCCATTATTCTTGCAAATCCACTCTCTTTCACTACAATTCTTCATTGATTTGCAAGCCACACAATTTAGAGAGTTGTACTTGAATTCACATCATTCTCTCTGATTTCATTCTATTTCCTCAAAGAATTCAAAGATATATTCTCATTGGAGGTCTGTAGGATCATTATACCAAATTTGCAAGAATTTGTATTGAAGATACGACTACTTATCATTGTTTGTTGTTGTTGATAAGAAGAAGGTGTATCTTTTAGCCCGTGAAATCAAGATTGTAAAGGCATTCTTGTCACCGTGGAAAGCAAGCGATTATAGTGAAATTCTGCATAGTGAAGTGCAAGACTGGATGTAGGATTCGTTAATCCACACCAATATAAAAATACTGGTGTTATTTACTTTATTGCATTTTGTTTTGTTGCTTTCTTTTTGTTTGCAATTTGAATATATACGTATATATAGTATTAAATCCATAAGTTAGTTTATAGAATTGAAACATACTCTTCACCACTCTAGTTTTGAATAGACTTAGGATCCATTAATACAGTGTTATAAACACCTTAGTCCACAACAATACCAACTTATCTTCTCCATACTCTATACTGTAAAACACAAAATATTGATGAACAACGCTGTTAATTCTTTAACTTATTTGTAAATAATTGTTACTTTACACATATATGACTGTAATCTTCATCTGTTTGTCACTTATTTGCTCAGGCCCATTTTTTCTTTTGAATACTTTTACTTGAGTGCTTCTAAAAGTCTTATCAAATTGAGGTGATAGTTACATACAATTAAAAGAATTCGAAACTTATTTTCCAGCACATAGATTATTGTATGTATGTAGACACACATATATAATGGCTAAATATTGAAAGTGGGTACTAATACATGAACATGTTGAACTATTTAAGCGCTTATGCATATTCGAGCTCTGGGACATCATCTTTCACACATATTGATACAGTTGACACATGAATATGTTGATGGCAATCCATCCTGATACGATGTTTTGTCAGATCTAGGGTTCGAACAAAGGGTGAGTGGTATAATTGTTTTATATTTCCATCCTTGGTACTCATTGTCATACTTAATTCATTATAATTGTTTTGCGTTAACCTTTATCAGTCAACGGAAGGGTTGGTTCATCAGATCTGGCATTCGAACAACGGGTCTCGTCTTTAGATATGTATTTCACTCATGCCGTTATAGGTTTGTTAATTTGACATCTTACTATACTTTTGGTCATATGGACATATACATGTGATTGAGTTATATATTTGATAGCTATAACAGCTGCTACATTTACTAAGACTTTGTATTTCTGATCACTGCCACGTATTTATGTCAAGTCATAGTGTTAGGACTTTTGAATTTTGATTATTATTTCTAAAGTTCCGACTTCTTATAGAGTGGCAGTACCTATCGAGGGAGTCTGCGTGGTTAGCCTTGACAGGATGTCATATATGATCCTATTATGAATTGTTAGGATAAAGTTTGGTGGTGATAGATGTTGAAGCTTTCCAATTTTGAATTTGTTAAGTGGATTTATGTATGAATGTTCATTGTCGGTGATGTTGTTGCCATAAGATATTCGGACATGAAGGCATTTTAATATGAGTATATATCGAGTTTTAAGTTTGGGAAGATTATAGTATAATTCTTTGCATATTAATGTCTACTACTTTATAGCATTATAATAATTTGATTCTATTTGGTTGCTATCATGTTATCAGTTGATAAGTTAGAAGGATTATGTGTATTGAACATTAGAAGGATTTCTGTCATGTTGCCATTGCATATGAATTGTCAAACTTACTTGACACACGAGTCATAGGTAGAGATAACAAATGTATCATGCTGTAGGAACCAAACACCATTGTGATGCTTGCAGTTTGCTTTGAAAAGGAAAACGGTTTTCTTCATTTAAACCCTATTTTGTGGCAATTGTTAATGGAATTTCATCATTGATTTGTATATCAAGCACATATGTCCATGTAACTATAATTGTTATTACCAAATAGTAATGTTCTTCTTCTTCTAGCAATTCAAGGAAGTGCAGAATACTCTAAATAGGTGATATTGGAAATGGCAAGGTAGTTTATAGAAAAATACTCAATTTTAAACTATGTAATGTTATCTGTTTGGCTCCATTTATCGAATTTGATATAGTTTATATCATTACAACATAGCTAGAGTATTTTAGCGTTGTTTTTGTTTTACTATTTTGGTTTTTCAAATGGGTAGACCCTTAATAGTTATTTTAGTCACACGATTTCTTTTTCCTAAATACCTTCTTTCAAATTAAGTTATAATGGTTATGATAAGTGATATAGATCATTAATAAGGTAGAATATATTCATGTTTGTTTACAAGATTTTAGGATAATTATATACCTAAAATTTTGCGCTTCCTCTATTTATGCCCTACGATTAATGAGAAAGAAGAATGCTTTTCCAAGTTACATGGATATTTTATGCAAAAGATTTGTTTATAAAGCATCTAATAGTTAAATTATTATATTAGTGCCATTAATCATGACTTTGACTTCTAAATTCACTTTTCTTCATTTACTTACAGTTTCTAAAATACTGTTTGCTTTGGTGTTGACATGTTGGCCCATTATTATCCAAAAGAAGGTATAATATTATTGCATAGCGTATCATACCAAGTATGGTTGTGATTAACGTGTATAAAAACATGTATGTAAGAAATAACAATTATTATAGATATGTATTTGAAATAAAGATAATAGGTTATATTCCCTGTTCATCACATTTTCCTTGGTTCTTTAACGTTAACCAAACTTTTACCGTTGTAACATCCATTTATTTACCGTCTTGTATATTTTCATTATTTTAGGATAATATTTCACATACCTCATTGGAATGATTAGTGGAAAGATATAAAGATCCATTTCCATAACGCATATAGATCAGGATCCGTAGTCGCAAGCTATTTCTTTTACGTTCATCGTGGACAAACGTATATCATTTTATTTTATTAGTGTACAATACGGTAATAGAATCCCTATTTCAGACTAATCCCATTTTCTCTTTACTTTTCTTGCAACTACGTTCTTAGTAATTTTATCATTAGGGAAATGTATCAATTTTCCCAAATCCATCTAACTCAGTCCACTACAAATTTTTCCCTTTAAAGTTTGTGAGTTAGATGTTATTTACAATTTCCAAATCAATGTAAATTTTCCATACAAATTAGGCACATCTATTTTTTTTCATTATTCCTAATTTCACTATAATTTGATTTACAAAGTATCCAATTTGTCATTAAACAACAATTTCAGTAACATATTTGTGTTAATTGTGAATTTTGCAATTTTCAGTATTACAGTAGTTGTTAATCCAATTAGCAGATTAACAAAATAGATTTGTACAACATTAATATTCTTAACATAACAAAAAAAAAATCGCGATTACTACAATTTACAATTAATTAATATGTTAAGAATTACGGGTAACGTAAACGATAAATATATCATTATCCAAAAGGTATAATTCTATATCCACTCACCTGATAGCTTTCCAATCCTTGAATCTGGTTCAGATCTGTGATCCTATGGTCTTCCTAACCAAATCGAGTAATTAAAAAACCATGGATTTACAAATCTTATACAACAAGAAGAGGGAAAGAAGGAAAAAACCTAAATAAATCATATTCACAAGACTTACCTCATGTTGATAAGAAATCTGAACACTTGTGTTGTATATTTACATTCTTTATCTTCAAATCTTGAATCATATTCTACTAAAGCTAATTTTTCTAATTTCTAAAAGATTTGGAGAGAAAAGAAAATGGCAGAGCCTTGACTTTGTCTTAGAAAATATGAGTTGAAGGCTAGGCCATGCTAGTCTATTTATAGGCGTTCAGGAAATTCTGGTCCATCGGATTTACACGTATAAAATGTGAACCGTATAATTCAGAAAAACACGTTATATTGAAATAGATCTGACCCCGGGTGGGTCAACCCCTGTGTCAACCCTATGGTCAACCCAAGTCCTCGGTCCAAACGTGATTCTTTGCTGATCTTAATTTATGCTCAATGCTAAATCTAACATCAAATTCCTTTCTAAATATTACTTGGAAGATTATTAATTTCCCTTTTATAATGCTTATTTAATTTGTGAATTCGAATTTGTGTATGCTCATACATTCTTTTAATTATTTATTCCTAGATAACTTTCCCATACGGGCTCCTTTTTGGGCAAGTCATATATCAAAACGAAACAAAAAATTGCCACGAACACAATGGTGCATTTTTCGAGGCTAAATTCTAAAACAATAAATTATCGATATTTTCGTTATATTTATATAAAATACAGGGTGTTACATTCTCCCATCCTTAGGAAATTTAATCCTCGAAAATTAGTAAGGGTAAAATAAAGTAATTCCCCGCATAATTCACGCCATCATGTGTACATCCAATTTTTCAACCATTTGTTCACTTGCGCAAAGTGTAACCAAACATAATAATACATGAATGCCTAAGCGATACCTCTTATATAAATGCAATTTTTTCTTGAAAACTCTTTGAAAACATGATGCACACATCCTAAATATACAGGCAATTTTTATATGAATGCAATATTGTGAAAATCAAAATACTTTTTTATCCAGTTTTTCCCACACTCTTACAGAGGGAGCGCGTAGTTCATCAAACGTTTGCGTCCAAACCCTACCAACCAACTTTAAATTTTACGAATTACAAAAATTTCTAACTTTTAGAATTCAATTTCTTACGTTGCAGAAAGGTGGAAAACAGAAAACTTGTCATCTTCCGTTTTTCTTTTATGTACCTTTTCTATCTATACTTGGGTTTTATGCAATTCCTACCTTCCTTCCAATCAAAGTTTACATAAGAAAATTTTATTTGTTATAAACTTTCTTTTCCATAATACTTTGGAAATAAAAAAATCCAATTCTTTTCAATTTCATAAAATTTTCCATTTTCTCAACTGTCTTATTTGTTACTTTAGTTTGCAGTTGTCATTGTCATTTGTTTTCTTTTATTTATGTCATCACCTGTTTCCTTAGCTTATTTAACTTAATCCACCGATCTAAGTTTAATTTCTAAATAAGGATTTTAATTATTTCCAAACTAAAATGAGAAAACAAGTACGCTACACTGCTACTACCAAGGGCTAAAAATCCTAGGACCATGTCCCTATTGATAAAGAAAAGTTCAAACCACAGGATCTAAACAACTCGTTTTCCCTCTGCCATCTACTTGTCCAAACTAGTCCTTACTATGTACTAATTGTCTTTTCCAAGCAAAAACCTAGGCTCTATAGTGCTTACGCACTCTACGGAAATTTACTATCATTCCAAAATTATTCTTGCTATTTATTATATACCTCACAAAAATAGTAATAGGAAGTTACCATGTTGAAATGATAATGAACGGATGAATGATGTTTTTTTACCATTCTAGGAAGAAGATATGACCTAGTGTGATTCAACCAGCCATTATCTCAAGTCAGAAATAACCCTTTACACAAGCCTCATTTTGAGTTTTCCTTGTTTTACACCAAAAGATTTGTTGTAGCATGCATGAAGTTTTTTTTAAGAGATAAGCTAAGCTCATGGCCTAGACTAATGTGAACGACACAAACCCATGGTCAAACTTGGGTTTGGCTAGGTGTTTAGAATGGTGGTTAGGAAATGGCTTGACCCCTTGGAAACAATAATATTATTGCTATTGTTTTAGCAGCAATTCTCGTTCCCCTAAGAATAATGGCCAGGGTCGCCGATGGCTAGTCAGTCACCTCTGTTGTCCTTCGGTGCGACCAATCCCATCTTATACTATGAAATTAATCTTCTTCTCTTTTTTCCAAAATTCAACAAAGCTTATTCAAAAGGTTTATATATGCAAGTGAAAAAAAATCAAATGAGTTGTCATTGGCTAACTTAATTAAAAACTACGGCCTATACAGTGTGTACTAAAGGTTATATTGGCTCATGTAGTTAATTGGAATGTGGATTATACATGTTCTAGCAATAAATACTCCAACTGTTTCATTACTTACGTGTTTGGATCAACTATAGAAAATATTACATGTAATGAAAATAAACCTCATCAACTGAGTCTTGTATAGGGCACTCATTTGAAAATACATTCATAAATCATAACATCTAAGTGTTGTCATAATTCCATATTAACTGTTCAAGTAAATGAATTGTTATTACTTTTAGGTAAGAAACATGTTAGTGAGTGGTAATTATAGAATTATCTGTAACTCTTATCCTATAATCATTTGTTTAGTAAATTTACTCATTTATTTGTTGAAGAATAAAGCTTTCATTTCCTTGTATTAGTTGAGTAATAACAATTTTTCAATGAGGTAGCAGCCTAATATAATTTTAGTCTCAAAGGTTGCTTTAAACTAACAAATAACAAAAAGAAAATTGTACTACTGATGACTGGAACAACCATCAACTAGGTGGTGGCTTTATTGTAGAAATTAAAGGGAAAATTTGTCATACTCACCAATTGAGGTATAAAAGCCAATACTAACTTTAAGTATCAACAAACATAATTAAACACTTTTGCATTATTATTGTCTAATTAAAATGCGCAATTAATTCATGAACCCTAGTTCCATGATCTAACGAACACAATTACCTACCGATACCCAACAAACTTTCCTACTTAGAAAAATTTACTAGTGAGAGACAACAAAAGGAGGCAGGAGGCGAGCAACACGAAATTGTTATGAGCGATGAGCAGATAGGGTTAGGGTTTAAGATTTCCTACAACTGAAGAAAGTTCGATTTACTGGACGATGACGAAGAGGAAGAAGCCGCTCGTTTCTCTTTAGCGATAGAAGAGGCATGGTTTAGGATTAGGAAATATTATGGCCACGTTTATTTTCGTTGAACTAAAATGAGCGGTTAAAGAAATGAGGAGATGGAAATCAAATAAACAGTTGTTATAGATGTATATTACAACTGCTGAATAAAAAAGTTATTAAAATGTATTTACTACAACAGCTAAAATAAAACAGTTTTTATAAAATAACTATTACAACTGTCAATTTGTGCTAGTTGTAAGCAAAAGGTTGTAATATAGTTATTTCATTGTAGTTTATTTAATTAAATTTTTTAGAAAAATCAAACTACCAATTATCATACTTAAATAAATTCACATACAATATTATCTTTAAATAATTCACAATATATATTAATCGATAATAATCTAACTTCCAAAATTCCAAAAGTAGGGTTTAACCATGTTGCAGAATCATACTAATCTATGATTATCATGTATTCATTAACATATACATTCACAAAAACATCAAATGATACACAAATATTCATCGATATCCAATTGATAATCAACTAATTTATTAACATAATATTTTAATTATCGTCCTAAATCATCTAATAATCTAGTATTATAATCTAATAACATTATTATATTCATGCACACAGCATCATAATTTGACAAAATAGGAATTGAAATCTATACCATTGCAAGAGAGCAAAGGTTAAACGGATGCATGGGGTGCAGTAGAGCGGACGTGGAAGCGGTAGGCGTTAGAAGGCAGAGCACTGGTGGTGGTTCGACATTGGTTAGTGTTTTGAGAGGGTTTTGGATGATAAAAAGCAAGAATAAAGAGCACCACATTCCTACAAACCTCCCTTAATTTTATTGACAGGAAAAATGTGTTACAAGTTTATACCTTTGCTCAGTACATAGCCTTCTTAAATAAAGAGGTAAAGACTTAATAAAGGAATGTAATAAACCAGGATCTATCCTTTCGTTAGGAAAGACATAGTCTGCAATCTTGCATATATCTTTCCTATTATTCATATATCTTTCTGGTTATTAGACTACCTAATAAAGCCTGTTAATATTACATATATAATTCCAATTATTACACATATTTTTCCTGTTATTAGACTATCTAATAAGGCAACAAATAAACTAGTTGTCTGCCTCAAGCTTCTACCCTTAACTGGTTGTCAATAAACAAATAAACTAGTTGTCTGCCTCAAGCTTCTACCCTTAACTGGTTGTCAATACCCCCCCTCAAGTTGGTGCATAAATATTTGTCATGTCGCAGTTGCCAAGAGAGTAATGAAAAATTGCACTTGAAATTCCCTTGGTCAAAATGTCATCTAGTCGATCACTTATTCTCACAAATGGAAGAGAGACGACATTCACCTCTAGACTTTGTCGTATAAAGTGTCTTCTCGCTTCTATGTGTTTTATATGATCATGTTGTACAAGATTTTGGTAATTGCCACCTTGTTGTCGCAAAAGAGTTTCATTCCGTCACTAGGACCAAATCCAAGCCCAGTAATGATTTTTTTTTTGAACCGTATCAACTCTTGAAGTCCTATATCTATACACATAAACCCAGCTTAGGACTGGAGAGAGCTACGCTACCACTTATTGCTTTTTACTTCCCCATGTCACCAAATTACCTCCAACAAAATTGAAATATCCAAAAGTTGCTTTTCGATCACTAATGTCTCCTGCCCAATCTGAATCCATATACCCTTCCACTTTTAGGTGTCCATTTCTCTTAAAGTAAATTCCTCTACCTAGAGCACCTTTTAGGTACCTGAGAATTCGAAGCATAACTTCCATGTGCTGCTCACTTGGAGCATGCATGAACCGACTTGCCAAACTTACTACATATGTAATATCTAGTCTGATATGAGACAAATAAATGAGTTTATCAACTAATCTCTGGCATCTTTCTTTGTTGGCTGGTACTTGACTCTGAAAAACACCTAGTTTAAGGTTTTGTACAATAGGGGCATCTGCTGATTTATAATCAAGCATTCCAGTTTCAGTTAACAAGTCTAACACATACTTTCTTTAAGCCAGAGATGTACCTTCCTTAGATCTTGCCACTTTGATTCCGAGAAAATAATTTAATCCACCTAAGTTCTTCATTTCAGATTCCTCTGAGAGTTTATTTTACAATCTTTTAATTTTCTCTTGATCATCTCTTGTGATTATCATATCATCTACATAGATAATCAAAAAAACTATCTTTTCATGCCTTTTCCTATAAAATAAAGTATGGACAAAATCACTTTGAGTGTACCCATACTTACTACAAGCATTACAAAATCTCCCAAACAATGCTATAGGAGATTGTTTCAGCACATATAGTGCCTTTTCTAATTTGCAGACCAACTTTTGAAACCCCGAATGACTATACCCAGGTGGGATTTCCATGCAGATTTATACTTCGAGTTCACCATGAAGGAAAGCATTTTTCACATCGAACTGATGCAAGGACCAACCAAGATTAGCTGCAATATATAACATAATTCTAATGGTGTTCAACTTAGCAATTAGTGAGAAAGTTTCTTGAAAATCAATACCGTGGGTTTGTGTAAATCCTTTGGCAACTAATTTAGCCTTATATCGATCAACCAAACCAACTGGACAATATTTTACATTGAATACTCACTTACAACCTACTGTCTTCCTTCCTTTTGGTAAGCTTACCAATCTCTAAATGTGATTTTCCCTAATGCCTCCATCTCCACTCTCATTGCTTCCAATCATTTGGGATCGCTCATTGCTTCTTCAAGTCACTCAGGAACTTGAATAGAAGGGAGAGTAGTGTCGAACTCCTTTAGGGTTCTTGGCAAATGTTACGTTGTCACAAATTTACTAATTTCATAATTTCCTTCACTATCCTCATCAGGTCTGGACCTCTTTGGAGGTTTCCCTCTGTTATGCTTATCAAGTAATTTATATCTTGTATTAGAAACTTGTACCTTATTCTGAAAGATTGGGCATGTTGTGGTAGAGGGGATTGTATCAATTGCCTTTGCTCATTTTCTTGTATCATATCGAGTTCATCCCAATAATCAAAGCTCCTTTTAGACTCAGCTTGAGATATACCCACTGTAGGTGTAAGATTTAATTCCTGCACAAAGTTCCCTGTTTGGACCAAACTCGGAATAAAGGCTAGAGATGGAGTCGGGTTAGTAGAAGCATCTTGGTTCGGGTCACTCACTACACCAGAAAAAGCCTTTCGTAGCGTTGAAAAAACGCTGCTAAAGATTTTAGCAGCGTTTCGATAAACGCGACACGACATGTAACTAAAAGTCTGAAAGTTTTAGTTATGTTGTAGTAAACGCTACAAAAAAAGAACATATTGTAGCGTTTCTAAAACCCTACAAAAGAATTTTTTTTAGCAGCATCTTAAAAATGCAATCAAAGTGGTATTTGCACTTTCCTTTTTAAATTTTCTGTAGCACTTTTGAAACGCTACTAAAAACTTATTGATGTACAACACATTTTAATTACCGCTATTTAATGGTAATGGCTTATATCATTTTCAACAACCAATTATATATAATAATCATATTAAAACCAATAATCAATCACATAATTATCATTTTTCAAACCAACATCGATAATCAACATATTAAAATAATTAAAAAACACACTAACCGCATAATCAAGTATAATATCCGTAATCATTTCAATAATGATATTCCAACAAAATAAATGAATCCACATACCACAACCATTTACAAACAAGTCTACATAACCAGTACAAACAAAATATAACACATAATAGTTCAAATCTTGTTCATGACTTAATTACCGACGGTTTTTTGATGCGATTGTTCTTCACCTCAGAAATGTTAATTACATATACACAAGTATAACAGTCAATAGTTAGAATTACATACAAGTTCTAGTAATTTACATACACGTATAATTTGCTATATATCAATTTCAAATGGGTTGAGTGTTAAAGTATGTGTTAATTTTCATATTAACAGTTCAAAAATACAAATCAGTTTTGTATTCGTATCAAACTTTAAATACATACAAATCCATTTTGTATTGATATCAAACTTTAAATACATGTAAAATGGTGTCTTTATGACGTTAAGATTAGGAGAGTGCTAAGTATTTTAAACTATGTTCAAACCATACACGTTCGAGCTAAGCAGATGGAGCCAAATGAACATATGAAATGTAACAAACCTGAGATTTTATAATTCCAATTCCTTTCTTGAAGTTAGCATTAGAAGCTGGAGAGTGCAATGACCCTAACACAAATGGGTCTCCTATTTTTACTTGTTTATAACTAGCAACAGTTGATCAACAACAGTTTGATATATTGTTTCATGAAAAAGCTGCAGGAAATATAAAAATGTAAGTTAATATTAAGTTTTCAAGCTATAGGAAAAAGGAAATGGCAACAATAGCTTACAAGTTTTCTGCATGTTGTGCATCTTTATCCAGCTGTACCAACAACAGTAAAAAGGACAGATCGTACAGCAAGTTGGATATCGACGTCATCCATAACAATCATAGCATTATTTCCACTAAGTTCAAGCAAGCACTTGCCAAACCCCTCATTTACTATTTGTTGAATCATAAGACCAACCTGAAGTTATAAAGTTTTGCAAATGAACATATTTGTTATTCAAAACATTGATAGGCAACATCAATCAGAAAAAGTGATTGTTGGCATAAACAACATTAACAAAAAATAACAAACGGTTCAGGATTTAAATATATTGGAACATTAATGTATCAAGAAGTGATATATTGAATAAGTTGTAAATAAATATATTTAAATCCATTTTTTCAATAAATAATTGTTGCAGATCTCTTCTGACAATGAGAACATTGCATCAAAGTTAGGAACAAATACAACGTTCAATTGTATTCAAGGAAAAGTATAACATAAACTATATAGAAAAAGTCTATGGCCAATCAATCAAATCCACCACCAGTGTTTTTTGTACCGTAATAACTCAATTTACATAAGAGAGAAATATGAACAATGCAGCTGATTTATAACGCATGAATACTTAACAAACATGAGTTAATGATATTGAAAGTTGGCCTAGCAAATGCAGATGTGTCTATAAGCTCAAGGATTCCTTTATCTTGCATGGGCTCCTATAAAATTTTATCATAACAGTACTACAAACTAAAAGTATGTACCAGGAGTTCTGTTATTGATTGCCAATTTAAATGTACAAAAAAACATCTTAGTTTAATATATGTGGAAAATGATACCTTCAATTATTGACAATTATTACTTTATTAAACTAAGATATAACCGCCGCCATACATTATGCATATCATTTCTTCCTCGAAATTGAATTTCTGGAACTGAGTTGTATTAATGTAAGTATGTGTAGAAGTGGCAATATATGTTTAGATGAAGCAAAAGGATGCAATTTATCATGCAGTGTTTATTGCTTCACCTAAACCAACTAGTTGTTATCCAACCACTGAATCGCCTTAGCTAGCTAGTTGTCATCCAACCACTAAATCGCCTGCTTTATCTTCTTCTTATCATCAGCAACCAACTAGTTGTGACTTGTCTACAACAACATGACAAGTTAAAACATATTTGTGATTTATACTAGATGTTTCAAAGGTAATCGAATGTCTCTCACTAATGCTCTTACATTAAGACTGTCATTTAGGAAGATCAGTATATCATGACTATGCATATTTGAATGCTAAAAACTTTTTACGTGCAAAATGAAATTTCCAGCCACTTCATTGACATCTAAGAACCCAAATATATCGCACCCTTCACCATCTTCATCTTTTACTCTTTTTAGAAAACCCTCCCTCTTGGATTAAATTTAATATATAACTTTTTTGTACGTCTTATACCAAATAGGCAGTTGTTGACAGTATTCTAATCCGACCATGCAGATGTCCAATAAACAAAATTGTTACTACCATTTTATGAAGGTCAAACACTCCATTATATATATTACTGACATCTTCACACATAAAGCAAATCTGTATTGAATTTATGTCTTATTTTAGATCCAGTTTCATTGTTTTTGGTTTCTGAGTTGTCAATTGATCTTTTAGATATTACTAATTTTGCCATATCATAAGAACCTAATCATGCGATGTCTGTGGCTTGCTTAAAGACTTGTAATTCAGTATGGGAATCATGCGACCACAAAAAATAAATAGATCATCACAATTGAAAGGTAAAGTACGGATGACCGCAAGATGTCTGTGGCTTGACAAAGGAAAACTTTTAGAAGCCCTTTATAAAGCTGCTCATGTTTCACTATCAAGTTGTCCAGTAAACTACCCTCTTGCTCACATGAAATGTATCGTATCAAGAAAAATGGTACGGAAATACAGTAGCAAAAGGCCTGAAGTTATTGCAGTTGCTGTTGAAAATACAATTGGAGTTCTCGCAAAAGACATGAATGCAAGATTAATCAACAAAAATCCTAACAGTACTCAGCTAGCATTAGATAATCGACCCTCGGGTGCTGGTATTAAGGGTTTAGGCTTAAAGTTAGGTAACGACAACGACGAAGCTACTAATCCTACTGGTTTTATGGAGAACCCAATAGAGGAAGAATCTGAAGGTAATAATGTTGTTTTAACAATTGAATTTGCTCATCACTACTTTTAATTTAGATTTCACCTATTTGTTTCTCATGCAGATGGTGGTATCTCAAAATAAGAATGAAATATCCACAAGGTAGTCAAGGCGAAAAAGCCCCAAAAAGCCCCAAGCTAGCGCCTAGCGCTTTTTGGTGCCTAGGGCTTTTTTGGGCGCCTTGAGCATCAGTTTTGTTGTTTTACAGCAAAAATAAACTACATTTAAAAAATAGTATAAAACTCAAATTTTGGCTTTTAAAAAGTGCAATATTGAGATTAAAACATCATACCATCATCCTAAACCAAACAAAGAACTGCAGTTTTAGTTTTATAAGATACACGCTGGGAAAAAAACTGAATTTAAAACAAAAAAACCAAAATAACTGCACTTTTTCACTGAGGCGCGCTTTTTTGAACCAGCGCTTTTTTGGGGCTTTGGCGCCTTGAGCGCTTTTCTGGTGCCTCGAGCACGACTGGCGCCTTGACTACACTGAATATCCAATGTAGCCTAATGTAAATAAACAACTAATAAGTTTTTCTAAACTTAGAAAAAATCATATCAGATGTACTTGCATGCAATCAGTGTTATTATCTCAGTGAAAATAACACAATACCATGGCTTATATTTTGTATTTGCTCCATTTCTCTGTTCGCTTGTGTTATGTGGGGCGGGGTTGAATTGGCTGTGGCATAAGAAATTCAGCATGCCAACACCAGAGTGAGATCTCTTGAGAAAATGTATTATGTGTTATTTTAAGTTTAATGAAATACTTGGCAAATCATATGATATAGGGAAACTGCAGAAAGGGTCATAATTAAAGAATACAAATGGCAGTAGGTATGATGCATTTCGATTCCAGGATTATACAAAAGATGTTGGCTATAGTAAATTACCTTTTATTTTCTTCACTAGCCCCTCTCTGACCTCCAATTCTGACAATATGAGCTCCTTTAAAATACCCTGGCAAACGTAAATTGTGGTTTTTATTTTTTTATGAAAGTAATGAAGCATATTGCAGAAAAATATTAAACCTGATTATATAAATTAAAATGCAGAAGCAATGCCAAAATCAACTTCAGTTATAGGCTTCACTGCAGGCTCCACTTTCCATATAACTTCCTTAAAAGATCGTCAGGATTTAGTTCATACTACTGCAAAAGTTTCATGCAAATACTTAAGGTTTCAAGCCAAGATTTTATCAGTAACACAAAGCTTTAGTACCCTGTAAAGACACTTTCACCTATGAGTTATAAGCATTTAGAAATGAAAGTGATATTGTAGTTAAAATGTAATATACCTCCAACTTCCTCATCAATTCCTTAGAAGATAGTGCAGAAACTATAATGCTTCTTGCTTTCCTTGAAACAAACTCTTCATCAACCGCAAATTTTACGAACGATAAAAGAGAGTCATAGTAGCCGTCAACATTCAACAGACCCATCTGTATATTATTAATATATTTTAATCAATGGGGGAAAAAAAATCAAACTTTGCATCTAATTCATATGAGTTTGATAACGATTTCGCTCCATGAAAAAGTAATCATAACCGTGTCATTTAGTGTAATATGAAATGTGAATAATGAGCTTTTCACCATAAATTTATCTATACAAGTTCCGTGAAAGAGGAAACAACGTGCAACCAGTAATATAGTAACAATATGCCTTTATAATATTAGAAAACGTTTATTAAAGAAGTTGAAGATCACGGAATAGGTTTTTTCAACAGAAAAAAGATGATCCGGCTATATAAGGATTTTCAGTTGCAATTTAATAATGTGCACTTCTTCAGGTAGCTTGTAAACAAGAATAGCTACGTTCCTCATACAACACGATCATCTAGTACTCTAGATTTTTCAGCTTGTTTTAACTGTTCTATCTAATAATAGAAATCTAAATCAGTGTTTTGTACAATAAAATGGCTTATCATGTTTAAAGATTCAAGCTATTTTGACATGTATTTTTCAATTAATTTGTTGCCCCAGTCCGAGTATGTGTGTAGTGTGCATATATAACATAAATACCAGATGTAAAGAACAACACAAAGATTAAGTTGGAATGTGATATAGGATAAAATCTCTATTGCTAGTTGACATAGAGTAACAATATTTTAGTCACATCTCGGTAAAATTCCATCGTATGCACATGAAGTATCATAACAAAAGTTAGCACATATTTAACTAAAAAAAATTGATATACACACACACACACACACACAAACACACACACACGAAATTAGTCCCAAGTTTAAATCTAGTTCCAACAAAAAACCATTTCATTCTCTTTACATATTTTAAATTACTTGTTGAAACCATATAGAAATTAGAATAAATTTATTTTGACTCGTTATTTTCTTACTTATATATTGATTACCCAAAATTGGCATATTTACTGCTGCTAAGCACCGCTTATTATGCATTTTCAAGGGAAGTTTTTATACAGTCACCAAGTTTGAAAAGGGCAAAAAATCCAAGAACTAGTGCTGGAAACAGATACTGAGAGGAACTTAGAAAATGAAATTAAATATAACATTTGCAAACTAGCACTCTGACTGCACAAATTATACAAACAGAGCAAGAGAAGACACTATCTATTTTCATCAGCAGGAAGTACTATATGGTGGTCGAAGTACCACCGTGAATATAACAATTACCTCAGAAGGACAATGTGAGGTTGAAGCATTTGAAGACAAATCTGGTATAAAATTAAGACCATGGTCATTCATCACACCAATTAGGACTAAAGTTATAACACAAAATATGAAGAATATATACTATGCTGATGGCCATGTTAGGAAGAGGGAAGAGAGAAAAAGAAAAGATGCCATGCCCACGTAGAACAAAGCCGGTATATGGAAATATTGAAGATTGACAGTAGCACATCAAGTCATCTTACATTTATACTTGGTAATAAGCTTGAACCCATGCTATTAGAATTTGATCTTTGAATGGTTTTAAAATGATGAAATTCTTTATTGATGAATATATCGAAATACAATATTTAGGAAATAAGAACAATTTGTTTCTGAAATGAATATGATACAATTGTTACAGGCAAGGGTACACTATTTATAAGTATAATGTTACGGTTGAATTATTCTTCTTGGTCTTTTGACTTTCTGGTTTTCGGTCCATATGAAAAACTTGGGGACAGAAAGAAGACATGCAAATACCCAATTTCATTTATTTAAATTAGTAAATGAATCAGTGGGTGTTAACAAATTAAAAGAACGAGCTGAAAAATAAAAGAACCTTCATTCCATTGACAGAGAGAAGTCCACTTAGAATGCATTCCTTGATGTTTTCTATCATAGAATAGGATCTAAATCCAATTTAATAAACTTGTGAAGCAGCCCAGATAAATCTTAAGAAAATCTTTCTAAATCTTTAAAACAAAATTTACTCAGAAACTAAAACCTTAATATGAAATCTCCACACACATAAGTTGAACTATCCTCAACGAAATGTAATAGCTTAAACAATCTGAGTAAACCTCAAAAAAAAAAAAAAAAAAAAAAAAAAAAAAAAAAAAAAAAAAAAAAACAGTAATGAATTTGGAACAAAAACGTAATTGTAAGTTGCAGTTCAAAGATGCCACCAGCAAACTAGTAGGAAGTATATAATATGTTTTATTTCAGTACTAACAATCTTGTAAATTGCATGTTTGATATCACATGTCCAAGTTCATCAGAAGTGCAAAGTCTCAGACTTTACTACTCAAAATTATGTTTCTATACTAAAGCAGTAATTGCAGATGTTAACGCAGTAAATTGGAGTTAGAGGTCTACACAATATTAAATAATGGAACCATTAAACATTCGAAGCTATGATATACCTAGTCATAACAAGAGAACTTGGACGAAATAAAACACAAAATAAAAGTAAAAACAATAGGATAAAGACTTGCCTGAGCATCTAACAAACTCAGCAGGAGGACGCATTCTCTGTATTAAAACACACAGACCCCATAAGCATGTATTTATAAAGCAAGTAGTTAACATAAGCATTCATTCTTTTTTCCTTGAATAAGGATCAAGTTTTTTCCTGAAAAAAGCTCAAGCATGCATATATAAAGCACGAATAATTTAGGGAATACAAAAAAGGCTCAAGTTTTTTTTTTCATTATTTTTTCCTGAAAAAGGAAGAGTAAGATAGATTATGTTCACCTAGATGATCAGAAACGAAATATCTAACTACTCAAAGTGGATATCTTAAACTATTACCCATGATCATGTACAGGTCTGGTATTTTCTTCAAGTACAAACAAAAGGTTAACTTGCAAGAAAACCGCTTAAAGCTTATCATGGTTGATTTCCTATTTCTGAATATAAAAAGTGTTCCAAGGTACAAACCCCAACTACAATTGTTGTTAATTTATGTACGACTAATATTTTTTATTGATCATAAAATAAGCAATTATGGGAGTATTTGCAACTTTTTTGTTTAAAAAAATGATACAGCATTCCTACTTTCGAGCCCAAGATGGTTAACAGCTTTAACAAACTTTGTATGCAATTCAACTGACCAAACAACTCTCTGCTTCTTTATTTTAACAGAAGATAATCAGCCATTTTTTAATAAACAAGAAGATATGATAAAATGGCAAATTTCAAAATAAAATAAATTTTATTATCATAGTCTACTATTGTGTATATTTAGAATATTCGCAAATAAAGAATACTTAACAGAGAAATATTCAGCCACTTTCCTGAAAAACACAATGCAAAACAAGGTAAAAGGACGTTTAATAATTTAGAAAGCGAACAACATTTGTGGTACAATTTAAAGATTTATTTGTATCAACCATCTAAAATAAGAAGCCCCGACATGCATGACTTAAATGAAATAGCCAGAGAATTGAACAATTTGTGTATGATTATCGGCAACATGATCTAAACATACACAACATTTAATGTATGATTATTTGATCTAGCATTCACAAGTAGGAGATCCAGCTGCAGGTGCCTTTGCAGAAAAAAAATTCAGGCATGTACAAGCCTCTACAACAGTAATTTAGGCTTTTGTATTATATGCTAATCTAATCTAGCATTAGATAACAAGGCAAACAAGCTAGACAAATGAGGTCTGTGTTTAAGTGTTTAACCATAAGAAATAAACAAAATGCACTACAAAACCACAGTAACTCAGTTGAACAGAACACTAAAGTGTGTTAAATAAATCAGCAACATATATTATGATATCCTACGCTATCTGTAAGTTTGTTCTTTTAACTAAATCAACATAACAGCATATAAATCAATTTTCTTTAGCAGAATTTTTAATCTTGACGAAAATATGATCTAATTTTTAATTTTGACATTTGGATAAAAAGATTCAATTCATGTAATGATTTCAACAGAAAATCCTAAGACACCGCTACACAAATCAATTTTAAAAAACACAAATGAGGTTTATTTTTTAATTACCTTTACTGAGCTGGAGGCGTTAAATAGAAGCCGGAGAGAAGTTTCGTCTGTTGAAGCGAAATTGTTTTGAGGCGAAATCGAGATGGAAGTATAAGAGCTTAAGAGAAACGATAGTGGATGAGATTTATGGTAGGGTTTTCACATGGTGGGGATAAAAGCGAGTTTTACTGGAAATAAAATTGGTCATAACGAAAGGAAAAGGGAAGGAAATATGAGCGGACAAATGAAAAAAGCACTCAAATTGTTAGCGCGAAAAATTACCAGCGTTAGCTTCATTTACTTTTATTTTTATAAATGGGTAATGCTTACACTTAGCAATCAACGCTGCCATTAAAGGTAACTAATAACTTGTTTTCTTGTAGTGACTATCAATAGTTGAGTTTGAATCAGTAACAACAGCTTGGGTCGGGTTAACAGCAGCACTTCCTATGTTGATATAACCATATAATCCCGATTGCTACCAATTTTCATTTATTGCAATGAAATGTCAATTGTTAAATATCATTTATTGCAACTGTCATAGAATGTCAGTTGTAAATAGCCAGTTGCAATAAGGTAATTTTCTTATAGTGTATTATTGTTTATTAAAATTTGGGGTGTTCCATTTTGATTGCCTGGTAAACAGCTCATAACAGTTCGAGAACTGATAATAATGTGGTTTTTTGCTCCATTTTCTCAAGTGAATAGCTTCTTGAACTCCTCAATTGCTAGTCGTTTCTGGCAATAAGAAATTAAATTGATTCGTAAATATAAATAATTAAATCACTAACAGATATATTAAAAACATACCAAATGGGGTTCATTTTCAACGCATCCACTGTTAATGGCGACTAGGAGATCTCCCTCTTTTCAACGCAGCCTTCTCCTCCTCTTATTCTCCTTTCCGCCTCTAATCAATCCATCTCCTCTCTGCTTTCTTCAACACCCGAATTTCATCTTCACGGTGGCCGCCGCTAACCCTAATTTCTAGATCTATCTTTTTAGATCTAAGTGCCTTTCTCTCTTTTCACCCCTAGTTTATCCTTCTATGTTCCTAATCACTCCTTCTTATGCTAGAATCATCTGAAGTTTCCCTTCTTAGCCCCTGTGTGGTGCTCCTCTCAGGTGTGTGTCTACGTCTTCACGTGACCACTTTGTTTTGCTTTGCGACTGCACTGCCTTCCTTCCGTTACTGGTTGTCGTACTCAATGCCATCGCAAGGTTTCTAAGTTATCTTCGTACTGAGTTTTTCCTCTGCTTGGTGAATTTTTTTGTCATGCGTTCTTTTTGTTTATTCTTGCCTAGTTGAAGTGGTGAAGTCTAGTGACGTATTGGTTCTTTCTAGTGTATGTTTTCGTTTGTGTGAGTAGATTTGGATCTGTTTGTGTGTCGACTTGGATTGTTTAGGAAGTTTTGGTGTGTTCATGGAGTTCTCTTTTTAAGTGTAGTCGTCGTGATCTCTGAAAAGTTTTCGCGACTCTATTTTCCTCCTACTCTAGTTTATGCCGTGCAACTTAACCTATTTGCCGAGTTTGCAGTGCTTTGTTCTTTTGTTCGGTGAGCCATTGTTGTGTTTTCTTGCCTGGTTGTTCTAGAGTTTAGTTGAGTTTGGTGTGTGTTGGGGATTTTCATGTTGTTCAATCGCCTAAGTAGAACTGGATGTCGTCTTGAATATTCTAAGTTGAAATCTGCTTGTGGTTTTTGAGTATTTGGTTGTACTGTATTGGTGTAGTTGCACTGTTGGGGTAATGGAGTTTAGTGTTGAGCTTTTGAGTGTTCTGTTGTCTGGTGGTGGCATGAATACTTGCTTGGTGATTGAGAATGTTTCTAGTCAGTATGCAGCCTTGTTTGGAGTCCTTCTACATGTTGCAGTGACAATTTCTGTTGTGCTCTTCTGCTGTTTGGCTTGGTGCTTTGTGAATTTGTCAATGTTAATTCGAAATGTAATGTTTGTATGTCTTTGTATATTTATAGTAGTTCGAGAATATGCTCGGCTCCTCTACTATAGTCTAGATAGATTTAGTGGACAATCCACTTGAAAACCAATTGTAGCTTACAGATTAACTATCTATCACCAGTGTCCTCCTTGTATCATTACTAGTTATAATGAAAGTGTACTACATACCAGAAATGCAAATTAGGTAGTGCTTTGGGTTGTATCTAATGTGATTAGACAGTGCTCAGGGCCGTATCAAATTTTTGCGTGTTTGAACATTAGATACGACCTTAAGCCATATCAAATGATGAATTAGATACAGCCATGAGCTGTATCTAATTTTCAATTAGATACGCCCATGAGCCGTATCTAATATTCAATGAGATATGGCAACGAGCCGTATCTAATTCATTATTAGATACAGTCATGAGCCATAGCTAATTGAAAAAAATTACAATTAGCATATGATACAATATAAAAAACATTACAACAAATTCATTAAAGAAAAGTAAGGCACATACAAAGTGCAAAGATAAGAACAATAACATATTGCACATGATTCTTGACCAATACAATCTTGCATACAGAATTAATTGCTTAATAAAATTCTTGACCAATACAATTTAGCACATGATTCACCACCAATATCTCTAATACCACAATGAAGTTGCCTATTGGATAGAGCCATTCACATGGAACATGGTATCATCTTTGAGAGGCTGCTCCACAATTGATGCGGTACTTAATCTCGTTGTTCTCTCCTCAGTAATAGCAGTCACTGCAAGTTCCATACGCTTTGTAAGCAGACCAATAACGACCAATGTTACATCTAGACATACTCACACGTGTTTCTATAACCTCTACTTTTATTTTTGAACAGTTCAAATATTGGTTGTTTTTACAGCAAATAATCACACCTTTTGAAAGTATAGAAACTGCAATTCTGCTGAAAACGAAAATAGAGAAGCCTTTTAAAACTTGTTTTTGAGGAGGTGGGGATTTATATTTTGAAACTTAAGAGGGAAGTTACCTATTTTTAAGCATGCTACCAAGAAATGCACAACATGCCATTTTTAAACCAGTTAAATGAATTCAGTTCAAGTAATAAACAACTTAATTGAAGTCAGTGGTCCAAGGCAAGAGGTTGAAATCTAGAAGTTGGATACTGGGTTTGGAAGTCTAGTAGATTCTGGCAATACATCATTTTCGCATATCTCTAAAAGAAAAGTGGATTACCACATGAGGGGACATGCTCGGTTAACTATATAAAACCATTGTCATATTTTACCTTAAACCACTTGTAACACTGAATTATTTCCTGCCATTATAAGCTGTAGGGATTTCATTTGCATTTCAATCAGTTGGACAGTGACTGTTCGAACTAACAATCTAAATTGTCAAACAAAGGGAACTCATACAATCTAAATTAGCTGCAATAAGAAATACATTAAGCTTTTGCTTGTGAAAGGTTTTCCTTGGATAAGGCTATATAAATAGTTTGCATTCACTAACACCCATAGGAAACAATTTTTTGAGCAAAAACTGTAGAAGTAACAATAATTTTCATGCTCTGAAATGGTCAAGGGATTAAAAGAAATGACGAAAGTTTCTAAGTAGCATAATTTTTGTCATGTGCATGTGATGCTACCATTCCTGAATTAATCATAGACTAACACTGTTCAATGTATGTGATATTATTCGACTAACACAGAATGGAATTATCAACTATCAGTGTTTCTGAATAATATAGTTTACTGAACGGTAATGTAAGTAAAAATTTACGTCATTAAATTCTCTTGCTTATGGCAGCATATTCAGTCCAGTTGTGCCATCCAGTACAAGCAAAATCTCCTGTGAAAATTAAGTAGCCAAAGCGATAAATTCATGTATAAATTAGTGAATGTAGCACAACATATATTTTATTCTTTTTCAAATGAACATGTACAATATGGAATAACATAGTTACAACGGTTTATAACTGTGTTTGTCGTCGTATTTTGTTGTTATGCACAAAGTGGAGTGATTGACAATTAATTCTTTCTACAGACAAACGATCACTAAAGGATACGTCAGTGTTCAACACTTGCACAACAAAATAAAAATAACAAAACAAAAGGAATCTTAGAAGGAGCTTTCAAAACCATATGCTTACTTTGCTATGTAGTGACTACGGACCATTAGTGTATGATAACTCATTGCTCCTCTCTAAAGTATATTTGTAAGAGAAGCTTCATACACATTCCCCCTCAACTTATAAAACATGTGAAACATTACAGATTGCTGATTACACATAACATTTTTAACTATTGTAGTGCACCACTGAATTGCACTGCAAGAATCAGTAATCATGGAGTGAAAAACTAGCTATTTTCATAAGAAATTTATCATCAGCAATCGTATTTTCAACTATAATAAAAACTGCAATCATATGATTCATAATTATATCTAAAAATAAAATTAATAAAAAAAACTTAACACCTTAGAATTAACGCAGTGAAGCACTGAGCATGACATAATTGGTTTGATATAACAGAGATAGAATCAGATCGATTCCCGAAATGCCTTTTTGGATCTATGAAACTGGATCTAGGGCTGCAATCGTCAGTTCTTAACTAGTCAGTATGTCGCTTTCGATCGCCTGTCCATATATAAATACTTTCAAACAAATGGAAAATAATCTTAATAAATGGACTAATGTAGTCAGTCAAAGTTTCAAGACTAAGTGCACATATGATACTTTTGCGTAGTTGCCTATTTTACATTGTTTCATACAGAGTCCAGGCTACAATGATTATAGAATTACCATCTTACAGAGTACAGGCTCTTGGATACAAAGCATGGTAAGTAGAATCATCTCCTTTCAAATTCCAATCCTATGATACAATTCCAAAGTTGGCACTTTCTCTGTAAACATCATGCATAATTTATTGTCTCATACATAATCTGACTCATAGGCGCTGTACAGACCCACTAAAAGATGTTAAAATTTATAATTTAGAACTACATATAAGTATAAAGAATATTCTGATCATGTAGCAATAAGAACATTTCGTGATTGCGCTGCAATAGGAAATATTGAAATTACGACAATACATCCTTACTTGGATATTTCTAAGTTCTTTGGAGACTATACAGAAGAGTATCTTGTACCATCTGAACGTGAGATAAACACCTATGAGACAAAATCAATACAACCATTACGAATAAAAGTAGCATTTAAAATAATTTATTCTGGACTCAAAAAGAAACGCAACCATTCATAATATTTCAGCTTATTTTGGAGTTGGATCTGATATGAATTGCTTAAATTAACAGTAAAGTTTATGTCACACTGGATTCATGCAATCTCTCCTCTTTTGAATCATTTTCATTGATTCTCTTTTCCTTATTGAAGTCCAAGGTTAAACTATTTATCTTCTTTACACCTAGATAAGCGTACCACAATAATAGCTTCTAAAGTTGATGCTACTTTTATATTTTCACCCAAAAAAATAAAATTAAAAAGGTTGTGATTTTTGTAAAAAATATTTCTTTGTTAGAGAGAAGGATATGTAAGAGTAGGATCTAAAGAGTTAAGGAAAATTGATTTGCCAAGATAGGTTAATCTTCGCATATTCCAAGAAATAGTTGGCACTATTGAAAATCACCAGTAAAGCTTCTGCCTATACTTCCAGCACTGGTACTTTGACATTTTAAATACAAAAAGAACCTCAATCTCATCTAATATAGAAATTAAAAGCCTAATTTTAGTATAGAAAAATCAAAATTGAAAGAAACGAAAAAATAAAAAGAAAACATGAAACAATGGACCATGGAAAAATCAGAAGATGGATCATAAAAAAGCAAATAAAGAAATTGGCAAAAAGTAAAAAAAAACAAAACAAAAAACAGAAGTGTACCAATTTATAGGAGTATGTCTCCTCAGTCAAAACCCCTTCCTACAATTGCCAGCTGTTTCCAGAGCTACGTTGGAGTCACAATTTAGGGGGGAAACCCTAATTTTTGTTTTTCGATCACCGTAGAAACCAAAAGGAGGGAGGATGATATTTTTATTCTTAAGTGAGGTGAGCAATGAAATTTAGCAGGGGAAAAATAGGATGCGAATTTGATATGGCTCGAAGCCATATCAAATGAACTGATCTAGAGCTTTTAAGATGTAGGGTTTGATTTTAAATGTTGGGGTGGAGTGGATCTCAAAGGAAATTTGATACGGCTTAAATCCATATCAAATCTCCGCATCCTGGTGTTTCTAATTTGCTATTTTATAAACTTGTGACTCGTAAAACAATGTTTGACGAATAATTTTGTCGAATCGAAACTAAATCGCCGACAATGTTCATGTACTTTCAGGGTGCTCATTGTTGAAGGTATCCTTTATTTTTATTATCAGAACTTATCATCTGATTAACCATTGCTTCTAACCGAATCTTGTGAAAAGTGACAGTAGATGTTGCATAGATCCTAGTCCTCCTCGCTTGTCCATGGAAAGGTTAATTATTTGCTCGGAGGAGTACCTTGCTGTTTATCTATGTTGTCTTTGTAAATATAACTTACAAACATCGTAGGATGTGTAAATTCTCTAAAAGGTGAAGACATTATTGAGGTCTTGTTTGTTGGAGAATGGAGTTTTGATGACAACAACCTTATTTCAATATTAATTGATTATAAAATATATACTAACACTTCTGTCTAGAATATGTATATATACACACACATATGCATGATTTATATACATGAATTATTACTGAAGACTGTAAAGTTTAAAGATATTAGAGATTTATAATTCAGAGATGATTCAAGACTCATGAGTATTCAATATTTCAAGCGTTCAAGAGTTCAAGATAAATATAGTAATAGAGCCTAGATTATGTAAGACTCTGAATAACACTCCAGGTTCAAATTTAAATTCTATTTTTTAATTTCGGGTTTCAAATTCTATTTTCAAATTCTATCTTTTCTCTCTATCTTCTCTATTTTATTTTCTTTACTTTATTTTTGATTTCAAACTCAAGTTTTATGAGTTTTATATATTTATACTTTTATATACCTTATATATAAAAAGTTTTAACTCTATATTTTTATAAATATGTTTATATAGTTTATATTTATGTTTTCATATGATTTCCTACTTTATAATATCCATTTATAATACTATATTTTGATTCAAGAATTTCCATAATTATATATATATATATATATATATATATCAAAACACTTGAAAAATGCTCAAAATTTAGTTTTACACATGTATATGTCGACATACATTTATGCCATTGTCGACATATGACTGTCATTTTTTCAAAATTGAATGGAAGTGTCTTTTTATCATTTGTGACGGTTTAGAAACATTGCAACCTTTCAAATGTTATAAATAAGGGCTGATTTCGAATTTTATTATCATTCTTCTTCTCCAACTTCATTCCCTTTCTTTACACCATTATATCTTCTCGTTTTAATGATTTCTACACTTATACTCTGCCGAATTCAATTTTATTTTCATTAAACTTCTTCTCTTCTCACTCTCTACTCCATACTCTCTAAATCGAGTGCTATTGAAGAGTTACTAGGATGTTTGTAATTGTTTGGGTTGTATAAGTAATTGGTGGTATCCCTTGTAGCTGTGAAATCAAGGATGGGTAATCGGTGGTATCCCTTATAGCCGGGAAATCAAGGAGGATATACTTGATCAAGTGTGTGTGGAATCGGTGGTATCCCTTGTAGCCGTGAAATCAAGGAGGATTGAAATTGGATATTGATATAGTAATAAAACTCTGCGCAATTCAGCGTTGCGTGGGACTGGATGTAGGAGCAATTCCGAACCAGTATAAAATCCGTTGTTTTCTTTTCTTTTCTGGACTTTATTTTTGTTTGTCTTTGTGTTTGATTCTGTGTCTGTAATTGTTTCTGTGGTGTTTGATTTATATAGTAGTTCACGCAAGTTTTGGATTTTATTTAAATTCTCAAAAACACTATTCACCTCTCTAGTGTTTGTTTTGCTTTAACGATCCATTCCACAGCCCCTAACAATTGGTATCGGAGCAAGGTATTTCAAAAAGTTCATAATCTAATTTTTGAAAATAATGATAATGTCAACCAACATTGGTAGCAATAATAGTTCTTTTGTAGAGAGTCAGTCCACTATTAGATCACCACTGTTTATTGCTAGTAATTATTCATATTGGGCATGTAGAATGAAATTATATTTACAGTCAGTAGGATTATACACATGGAATAGTACACAAAATGAATTTGTTGAACCCACAACTGCTTTTTCACAATGGACAAATGAACAAAAGACTGCTGCACAAAGTAATTCTAAAGCCATGAATATGTTATTCTGTTCATTAGATAGGAATGAGTTTAATAGAGTGTCAGTATGTAAAATTGCTTATGAAATTTGGAGAACTTTACAAGTCACTCATGAAGGAACTAGTAAAGCTAAACAAACTAAAATAGCAATGTTAGTTAATCGGTTTGAGTTAGTCAAAATGAACGAGAATGAGTCTATATCAGATATGTGTTACAGATTTCAAGAGATAGTGCATTCATTAACAACACTTGGAAAAACTTATTCTGAAGTTGATCAAGTCAGAAAAATATCAAGTTCATTGACTCCAGAATGGGATCAGAAAACTTTGGCAATTGAAGAAGCCAAAGATGTCAACGAAATGAAGACTAAGTAGTTAATCGAAAATCTGATGTCATATGAAGTCCAATTACAAAAGAGAAAAGAAAACAGGCCAACTGAGAAGAAAACTATTGCATTAAAGCAACAACAAATGATTTTGACTCGAGTAGTGAAGTTGATGAAGAAAAAACACTTATAACAAATCATTTTAAAAAAATTCTAAGGTATAGAAGGAAAAATTATAACCAAGGAAGTTCAAGAAGTAATGATGGTCGATGTTATAACTGCAACAAACCAGGCCATATAAAGAAAACGTTTCCATATCCAGATAAATTGACTCAACCAACAAACAACGACAATTCATCAAGAAAGAGAAAGAAAGCATATGCGGCAACGTTAGATGATTCAGATTTGTCATCAAGTGATGAAGAGCTAGAAACCAGAAATTCGAATATGTGCTTTATAGCAATTTTGAATTCATAATCTTTCGAAGAAAAGGATCTAAAAACTGGGTATGCCTTAATTAATTTTTAATTTTATTTGGTTGAGTGGTTGCTTTGTTTGTTTGCTTTGCTTTGCTTTGAATTTAAAAAACTGTAAAAGATTTAAACTTGAAATTTGAAATTCAAATTTGAACTTTGAATTTTGAAATTCAAAATAATAATATAATAATAAATAAAAAATAAAATAATAAAATAAATTCTTGAATGTTTGTTAGGATTAGAATTATTTCAGGAAATCGTTAAACCTAAAATATAAATCGATGATTTTAATTACATTTCACAAAAAATAAATTTTCTTTGAAAATATGCACATATGTCGACATACATATGTTCATATGTCATATGTCGACATATATTAACCAAAAATTTGAAATTTAAATTTTGAATTTCAAAGGTTTCAACTTTCAAACTTCCCTCCAACTTTTCACGAACTCCTAAGGTCTGAAAAGTTGCGATTTAAGTCTGAAAAGTTGTGCCTATTCAATACATATCCATTCAACTTCTATATGTACACCTATTCTCTCTACTTTTCCTCAAATTAACATTCTTCATATTTATTCTCTTCAAAACTATCAATTCAATCGCTTCCTCAAGTTCAAATCAGAAATTGAAGTTAACCAAAACCATCAAAGGTTATCTTCATAATGACAAAGATGCTATTAAGACTTATGTTAACTATGTAGCGGATGCTAAAGTTAACACGGGTGCTTTCGCCGTCTTTAGTGATTTTCCCTCTTATGATCTTACATCTGTCTTTCAACAAAACGAAGTCTTGAGTCTAATTAACTCTTAGGATGATGACGAAGTATGTTATACTAAGCTTGTCAAGATGTTCTATACGAATCTTAATCGCGGATCTTATGAAGGCAACGAAGGCCAAATTTGGAGTAGTGTCAATGACACACAAATCGTTCTCGATGTCGAACTCTTAGCAATATATTGAATTGTCAAAGCATAGGCTTGGATTTTTCATATTTCGTTATCGATGAAACCGATTTAGAGACCTATCATGACATATTCGAAAGCGATGCCCACATGGATTTCAAAAATCGCTCTTTTCGTCCAAAAACAAGAATAGTCAACCTCCTCCTTTAACATACCATCATTCCCCGCTCCAGAAACTTTAATAATCCAACTCTCAAAGTCCAAAAAGTCATCTTTGCTATTATGGGTGGCTATAACATAAATTGGGCCGATATGATCCTAAATGAAATCAAGCCCATAGAATTGTCATCAAGAGAAAACACTCTCTATTATGGTGTTTATCTCACCAGTATCTTCAAATATTTTGCTGTTGATCTTCTTGGAGAAGAATTTGTGCGTAGAAAATGTTTGACTCATCAACCATACATCTCATGCAAATTCCTCTCACTTTCCAACCATATGAGACATTCGAAGCCAAACATGCTCGAATGCAACAAGAACAAATGCCAATGGAAGTCGAAGAAGAAGAGACTTCTTTAGAAAGTGTTGAGTGTCCAACCAACACTAGACACATTTCTAAAGAGACAATTGTTCAAAATCAAGTAAAGATCGTCAATAATCAAAAGAAGCTTAATAAGAACTTTTCAAAAATGACCAAGTTCATGGTCAAGATTGGAAGAAAGCTTGGAATCTCACCTCCCTCATCATCCGTAAACTAGTCTATCTAGTTTAATTTTTCTTTATGTATTAGCTTATGTATTTACTTTTGAATCTCGTATATAGTGTGTCTTAATTAGTTGGATGTATTTGCTTCCTATTAAGTAATTAATGGAGTTTTATTTATGTTAAAGTTATCTTCAAGTTATTGTGAAAATCTTAGAATTAATTATAATATAAGATCAAAAGATTCAAAATTCAAAAAATTCAAAATTTTCAATAGCATATGTCAACATATAACTACCATATTTTCAAATCTTTTCAAATTTTAAAACTAAATAACTACTCATATCCATTCAAAATCCAACGAATTCCTGACCCTATTTAAGCCTATTTCTTCCAGAATATTTCATTATTTCATTTCTCCTTCTTCCTTATTCATTTCCTCTCAAATTCATGGAAAATCCAATTCATAACATAAGTGAATATCTTGAAGATTCTTTGAATTCTTTCAAGAAAATTCTCTCCATAGTATTATGTAATCAGCGCAAACTAGTGTTAATTCAGATGAGAATGGTTGAATATCAAGAAAAACATTTTGATGTAATTCGTTGGTCAATCTCTTCTCATTTCAGAGATGAAAACAACAAAACATCACTTAACAATAAAGAAGAATGGAAGGACATCAAGAAGAACCCAATAACTGGACAAGATGAATGGGTCGAAGTCCCAAGAAACGTTTAATTAATTGGTATGTTGATTTGTTTGAATTGAATTCTATGACTTGAAACTTGTATATATATATATATATATATATATTAAAAAATATGGTGTGGTGTGATTTGATTTGGTTTGTATATTTAACATCAAACATATGTAATTATAATACTTGGATTGGTTTGTATTATGATGTTAGGAATTTCTATTATAGGATTATATAGATTAAGGGGGAGTGTTCTACTTCGATTTAGGAATTACTTAGTTACTTATAGATTGTATTTAGATAATTATACGATTTATGGGAGGAGTTTTGGAATTTCTTTTTGATAATTCCAAAGGGGAAGAAATTATAAAATATAGACATAGTTTATAGATAGAGGGAGTATTTTAAAGATCATCATCAATAGGTATATACAGGTATGATATTTTACAAACTAAGGTTGTCATCATCAAAAAGGGGGAGATTGTTGGAAAATGGAGTTTTGATGACAACAACCTTATTTCAATATTTGTGACGGTTTAGAAACATTGCAACCTTTCAAATGTTATAAATAGGGCTGATTTCGAATTTTATTATCATTCTTCTTCTCTATCTTTACTCCCTTTCTTTACACCATTATATCTTCTCATTTTTATGGTTTCTACACTTATACTCTATCGAATTCAATTATATTTTCATAAAACTTATTCTCTTCTCACTCTCTACTCCATACTCTCTGAATCAAGTGTTATTGAAGAGTTATATGGCTGTTTGTAATTGTTTGGGTTGTATAAGTAATCGGTGGTATCCCTTGTAGCCATGAAATCAAGGACGGGTAATCGGCGGTGTCCCTTGTAGTCGTGAAATCAAGGAGGATACACTTGATCAAGTGTGTGTAGAATCGGTGATATCCCTTGTAACCATGAATTCAAGGAGGGTTGAAATTGGATATTTATATAGTAATAAAACTCTGCACAATCCAGCGTTGCTAGGGACTGGATGTAGGAGCAATTCTGAAGTAGTATAAAATCCACTGTGTTCTTTCATTTTCTGCACTTTGTTTTTGTTTATCTTTGTGTTTGTGTTTGATTCTGGGTCTGTGATTGTTTCTATGGTGTTTGATTTATGTAGTAGTTCACATAAGTTTTAGATTTTGTTTAAATTTTCAAAAATACTATTCAACCCCTCCCTCTAGTATTTGTTTTGCCTTAACGATCCATTCCGCAATTCCTAACATTGTTGTTTTGAGAGTAATAGATAGGAAGGATGAGAAGTTTTATTGTTATTTTGTAAGTGTGAGAGCTTGTATTTTATAGTTGTAAATGTAGCCATTGCTGCAATAATATGACTGTTTTATAGCTGTCAAAGGTAAATATGACTGTTTTATAGCTATTGGAAGGCAGTAGATAATCGGATTTTTTACCATTTTAGGTGTTAAAAGAAGGGGAGAGTTGTACATGCTGATTAATTAGCTCCCAGAGATAGGGCGTTGATTTAACCAGTGCCCGGGATAATTCAGAATTTTGAATTGGCCCCTGAATTTTCTTCTGAATATTTAGGAGAAAATGCTCTATTGGGCGAGCTTAATTCGAGCCATTACATATTCAAAGGCGTAATTCTCCTCTGTCGGGGTTGCTCATAGTGTTGTATATGCATATAATCCTTTTCTGTTTGAAATAGTATTTTCGTATGATATATTTGAAAAAATCTTGTCACGAGCGAAATAGTAATTTGTAGTTTAGTAATGAAAAGTATCATTAGTTCAGTATATTCCTAGTTTACTGAAATGTAGTCGTAGAAACTAGAACTATATTTTGGAAAATATGGACTTGATTTAATATCAAGTTTTGAGGACAAAAATAGTTTTAGATATATTAAAACCTGGACCGAAAATTGCATGACAAATCCAGCTTTTAAGACTTATATATATATATATATATAGGAGCGAATTTTCAAAAATAATAATAATATAGGAGTGATCCGAGGCACCCCTACCAGATCATGAGCTACACTAATTCAAATCCAACAAGAATTTGCAAATGTTCAATCCACATATATATGATCATATATCCAAAATTTGAGTTATTCAGATATTCGTAGAATAATATATTTTATGTTTAAATTTAACGGTTCGAATATATATCTGAATGGTGAATAATTGAGCTAAGATTTTGAAAATTTTACGAAAGTCGCAGCGAATTCAAATTTTGGATAAATGATTATATATGCGTGTGGAGTGAACATCTGCAAATTCTTGTTGGATTTGGATTGGTGTAGTTCACGAATGAATAAGGTTGTTATAAAATAGGGGTGCCCTAGAACGCTCCTCATATAGAGGAGCGATCCGGGGCACCCCTGTTTTGCAGCACCCCTTAAGCACCCTTACCAGATTGTGGGCTGCACTAAATCATATCTAACAAGAATTCGCGGACGTTCAATCAACATATACATGATCATATATCCAAAATTTGAGTTCGGTCTGACATTCGTAGAATAATATATTTTATGTTTAAATTTAACGGTTCGAGTAAATGTCTGAACGATGAATAATTAAGCTAAGATTTTGAAAATTTTACGAATATTGAAATGAACTGAAATTTTGGATAAATGATTATATATGCGTGCAATGAGCATCTATAAATTTTTGTTGGATTTGGATTGGTGTAGTTCACAAACGAATAAGGGTGCTAAATGGGTGCAACAAAACAGGGGTTCCTCGGAACGCTTCATATATATATATATATATATATATATATATATATATATATATATATATATATATATATATGCGTGTTTGGGGACACCCATATTTTTCAGCATCCCCTTAGCACTTTCACTCATTCACTTATATACATATGTACATATATAACATCTTCTCATGTCATTCACTCATTCCTATATTTCTGAAGACACAATATAATATCTTCTGATTGAAATGTTGACATCTCATCTTAGCTTGCAAGAAAGGGTATTATTGTCATTCACTTATTCCTATATATTCATGCTTACCATCTTCTCGTGCCTTCATAGCTCATACCCGTTCCCATCCGTTTATGCATATGTTTTCTTCTCACATTTCTTCTCAAGTAGAAATCCTTTTGATGACATGTCCAGTCGATAATAACAAAATTGCTATACGAGTCTAGCTAAATTTTTTGACCATTCATTAAGGATACCTCTAGGGTCAATTCTATTTTCATCCATTAATTTCCTTTTCCACCCCGCCATTTTTAAAAACAAACAAACATCCCACTATTTCTCTTTGCAACCCCACTCTCTTCCCAAATTAACCTTCACTTCAGAAAACTAATCCCACGCTTCTTCTTCTCCAAACAGCGTATTCCTACTCCAATCTGTTTCTTTTCTTCCCATCCAAAATCAAAACCAAACATTTTCTTCTCATCTAAAATCCATTTCTTTTCTGTCCTTCAGAATAGGAATGGCAATGAGGCGGGTTGGGGCGGTTTTCTCATGCCCCATACCTGACCCGGACATTTTAAACCCCGCCCCAGACCCGCCCCGTAGACCCGGTGCGGGTCTGGAATTTCGCTCCGTACCCGAAACCTGTACGGGTCAGGGTAGACCCGACCTATCACCCGGTGCTATTGTGTTCTAACGTACACAAATTTATATACTTATAATTTTTATCACTAAATGAGAAATTATATACACATATAATGTGTTCACAATGATAAGAGAATATAATAAAATGAGTTATAAGACAATAATTCAAAATGTATGCATTTGTTATTGTATGATTATCATTGATACAACTTAATATTATGAAAAATTTACAGTTGTTGACTGAAAGAATATGATATTCACGTTATAACCGTGTGTACCTAAGAAGATTAACAAGTAATCATTATAATTATAAAGTATTTTAATGATATTTCAATCATGCAGGTCGGGTTGGGGCGTGTCAGTTGTGCCCCAGACCCGACTCTAGACCCGTACCTCCAAAAGCGGGTCACGGGTCTACCCGCCCTGAAGACCCTATGGGGCGGATATAAATGGGTCAAAACAGGGGCGGGTCAAGCAGGTTTGGACCCTAGACCCGCTCCTTTACCATCCCTACTTCAGATATTTATGTATGTTTGAAATTTTGAATATGTCTAGAAAATTTTGTGTGTAAAACTATGTACTCATCTTTATAGAATTTGCATGTAAAACTATGCCAAAAATGCTGAAATACTTGTTTAATATGGCTACATGCGGACGTGGTTATGTCCATAAATTTCTGGCAATTAAAAACCATTTTATGTAAAACTATGTCCTTAAATTTGTGTTAGCAACGCGGTTTATAAAAATACACAGCTACATGCCACGTTCGGCCGGTTATTCTGGAAATACCCATTAAAAACCACGTATCACATGAAAACCTCGTCCCATCGCAATTCTTAAGCATGAGAAGCTTTCCCATTGGTTCGGGTTGCCATGACCCTGAAACGGACGATGTTCTATTTGAACTTTAGCGAATGACAAACGTGGTTTTCTGCTGTACCACGTTAGAATGCAACGTGGTTTATTCACAGTTTACGTATTATACTGATAGTAATAAGGATAAATTTGTCATTTAAATTTAAAAAACTTGGTGGGGGTGGGAAACAGATCTCGCCACCAAATCTAGGAGGGTGGGGGTGGGAAACAGATCTCGCCACCAAATCTAGGAGGATCAAAACTTGAGAAGGGACAGAAGTTTATCATTAATTGCTCAATTTTTCATTGATTGCTCAATATTCATCACTGGTTGCTCAATTTCTCGTTGGTTGCTCAATTTTCAAAGGGGGTCAGCTGCTCCTCCAAGGCTACATGTAGATTCGCCCTTGGTGGGAAAGGATATTAACGTGGTAAAAATAGAATTGACCTACAAGATATGATACAATAAGATTTAGGCATTGCAAGTTAAACAGATGTTTATGATTGAATCAAGGTTCAAAATTTTGGATTCTGGTTCGTCAATTGTAATTTGAATACTTTACTTTTGATACTGTTTAGATAATTCCAAAAATTCCGTTATAATGTCATTTGGGATTTGTTTGTTTTTTTGAACTTTTGTACAACGTTATAATATTTTCTACTTGTGGTTGTAATATAAAAAATATAATTGTGACTAGATCTATCTGTTGAATTCTCATTTTAACAAGCCTAACCATGGAAAATTCAGCCCGAAGTAATTAGAAATTCCCATAGAGAGATGAATCTTCATAAGCCGGTTATTCTTATAATTACATATTGTTTCCACCTGTTTTTTAGTCTTTGTGTAAATTATTTTGTATATCTTATTAAATATATTCTCAAATGACTTGGTTAATAGATCATAATTGTTTGCGATTGAACCCACTTACATTTAAAATGAGTATTCCCTTCGTCTTATTCTTTGATCTGCCATTATTTTCGGCGGTTGACCCTTAGTAATTTAGCATACTCTTGATTGCTGACCATGACAAGCTGGCTTTAGCAAGAAATGGGAGGTAATTTCAACCATATTAATACAGTACCGTTAAGACGATGCTAGCTATATGATGTGCCCAATGCAAAGATTACATAAAGAAGCTTGATATAATTAAAGCAATTATTTATTCATCCAAGTCTACATAAAAGTTGCTTGCATAAATATATACACAATATAACATCACTAAAGGAACAGAAATTACTAAACCAAAATTTACTATACAGAGTGAAAAACAGAAGTGATCAGTCATCAGAGCTAGCTTCTGAATTATAGCCACTCAACTGTGGTGAGGTCAAAGCTGAGCTAACAGACTTCTCTTTTCTGAACTGTTTCATGTCTTTTGATGATTTTCGGATTAGGGATCCGAATATGCTTCCAAATATCTGAGCTTTGATCTTCCCTCTCTTTGGCATGGGACTGTGATTTCCATTCTTCTGATTCAGTAAGCCTTGATGATTCATGTTTATTGTTTGTAATGGAATTATATTAGAGTGCAAAACAATGATGAAAGAAGGATTAAAGGCCTATAAAACATTTTATAGGTGAAGCTTTGGGTTCACCGAGTCGTGTTTCCTTGGAGCACAAGGTTTGATATTCAATCAACTTGATAATATAAATATAGTAATAATATTTTACAGATATTCCAAATGAAAGTGATGGAAGTTCAAACAAAAAATATATTTATCGTGCAATGTTAACATTGTGATCTTAGATTAGAAATATTTGTAGGGCATTGACAATTGTGATCTATTGTCTGTTCGTTTCTCGAATGTGCATGTCATTTTCAGTGTAGGATAATGCAGTTTTCTTTTTTTTTTCAAAACCAACAAACTTCGAAATAAAATCAAATAGAAGGACATCAAGTTTTAGCAAAAGGTAAAATTTACCTATACACAAAAATTTGACATAAATTAGAAGATACAAACAAAATTAGAAGATTCAATAGTTAAGATTTTATGTTGTATGATTTGTGTTAAATATTTGAGTTCAAATGGCCGCACTCAAATAGAGTAAAACAGTGTGGTAGTTCATATTGTTTAAGTGCATGGTATTAAGAAGAGTGTAATACTAATTGTTTTTGTATTTTTTAGTCGTGGTATTAGGAAGAACATATTGGGGTGTCCTTAGCACCACACTAAATATAATCTAATCGCGTATTGATATCGTATATCAACCCGCATACATATAATAATATTTATTTCCCAAATGATATTCAAATATTATAAATAAATATTAATTTGTTTAATTAATTTATATTATAACAATAAACTAATTAAATTATTTGGTCTAAAAAGAATTTTATCATTATGACCAAGTCTATCGCTTACCCATTTTTTGATAAAAAATAAATTTTAGTTTATAATGATAAGATCGATTAGGGGTTACTTCAAGCTACACCCACAATATCACACACAAGACAATCAATCAACACACCATTCAAATAAAAAAGATACGATGAAAGTAAAATAACAAGACACAAGATTTTATACGTGGAAAACCTCTTCGATGTGAAGAGTAAAAACCACGAGACCTCTTAAGGAGTCTACCCTCTTCTCTTATTGATAAACCAAAAGGGGAAAACAACCCCAAAATGTTTACAAAAGATTCGCTTCTAATCACTGGAATCCAAACACAATAAGAGATGAAAAATGTGTAAGAAAACACCCTATGTGTGCACTCCAGGCCAGCGGTGAATCGAGCAAGAATAAAGCTCAATCTTGAAGACCAAAACACCTTGAAGAAGATGATAAATGACCAAAAAACTGCTGCTGCCTTATGTGACCAGATCTGGTTATATTAACCCTCTTTTCTTTTAATGTGCATACCAAATATGTGGGTAATCTCTCAAAATGTCTTCCTTGAAAAGAAAAGATATTGTTGCACAAAAAGGCATGCTTGCACAACAAATCTGGGAAAAAGACAAAACCAATAAATCTCACCCACAAATTAAGCATGGCCTGCATAAAAGATATGCCAAATATGTCTGCATAAAAATATGCCAAATATGCATGCATAAAATTATGCCAAATATGTCTGCATAAAATTATGCTAAATATGCCTGCATAAAATTATGCCAAATATGCCTGCATAAAATTATGCCGAATATGGGCTGGAATACACAACAATCTCCCCCTCCAGCCCAACTTGGGGAAGATGTGCATGCTTCAATCATCATTTGAAACTCATTCCCACAAGCTTGCTACAAACATCAAGCTTGTTTCCTGGAACCACTTTAGTCAACATATCTGCACCATTCTTGTTTGTATGAATTTTCTTCAACTTGAGCATATTTTCTTCAATCGCATTTCTTAACCAATGATACCGAACATCAATATGCTTAGTGCGTGCATGATACATGGAATTCTTGCTCAAATCCATAGCACTCTGACTGTCACAGAATACTATATACTCTTCTTGTTGCAAACCCAACTCTTGAAGGAACCTCTTCAACCAAAGCATCTCTTTACTTGCTTCCACAGCTGCTATATACTCTGCCTCGGTTGTAGATAAAGCCACACACTTTTGTAACTTGGATTGCCAAGAAATGGCTCCCCCTAAAAATGTGAACACATAACCTAAGGTAGATTTTCTACTATCAATATCACCAGCCATGTCTGCATCTGTATACCCCTCAAGAACATGTTTGCTACCTCCAAAACATAAGCAAAATCTAGAAGTACCACGCAAATATCTAAAAATCCACTTTACTGCATCCCAGTGAATTTTACCAGGATTGGATAAGTATCTACTCATCAAACCAACAGAATGTGCAATATCTGGCCTAGTGCACACCATAGCATACATCAATGAACCAACTGCAGATGAATAAGGAATAGAAGACATACTTGCTTTTTCCTTCTCCGTTGTTGGACAATCCCTCTTACTTAGCTTAAAATGAGATGCAAGTGGTGTACAAACTGGCTTAGCATGCTTCATATTGAACCTTTCAAGCACACGTTCAATATATTTTTCTTGAGATAGCCACAACTTCCTAGCTTTTCTGTCACGAACAATCTCCAGGCCTAAGATTTGCTTTGCAGGACCCATATCCTTCATGTCAAATGACTTGGACAAATCTTTCTTCAAGTTGCTAATCAATTCTAAGTTTTGTCCAACTACCAACATGTCATCCACATATAAAAGAAGAATAATGAAGATATCACCAGGAAACTTTCTAAAATACACATAAGGATCTGCAACAGCCCTCTTGTAACCATTGCTTGTCATAAATGAATCAAATTTGTGATACCACTGCCTTGGTGCTTGCTTAAGTCCATAAAGACTCTTCTTCAACTTGCAAACAAGATTTTCTTTTCCCTTTTCTTCAAATCCTTCAGGTTGTTCCATGTATATTTCTTCCTGCAAATCACCATGTAAAAATGCGGTTTTTACATCAAGTTGTTCCAATTCAAGGTCACAACTTGCTGCTAAACCCAAAATGGTTCTGATAGAAGTCATCTTGACAACTGGTGAAAAAATCTCATCAAAATCAATGCCCTTTTTCTGATTGCACCCTTTGACTACCAATCTAGCTTTGCTATCTTCTCACCATCTTTCTTGTTCTTGAAAACCAATTTGTTTTTCAAAACTTTCTTGCCTTTTGGAAGTTTCACTAGCTCAAAAGTCTGATTCTTCATCAAAGATATCTTGTAGATAGTTTATGTTCTCTAGTTGACCTTCTAACTTGAGCATCATCCACTTGCGGGGCAATTTGCTTCCCCTGCTCATAAGCCACTTCTTCATTTGGTTGAGCTTCATCATGAACATCGTCAAAATGTGCACCATCAAGTTGTGCATCATCAACACCATCATGTGTTGCATCAAGATCATCATGTATTGGATGTTCAACAAAACCACGAGTAGGGGACAAAGAAACATCAGTAGTATCAATAAAAAAACTGAGCTAGTATGATACCTTGTACTCAAAAGTTCTGCACTTTTTTCATGCTCAAAGAACACTACATCTCTGCTTGTTACTACCTTTCCTTTTTCTGGATCATATAGCCTGAACCCATACTCTTCATCACTATAGCCAACAAAAACACATGGATTAGTCTTGGAATCCAGCTTTGATCTTTGATCTTTTGGCACATGCATGTATGCCTTGCATCCAAATACTCTAAGATGTGTATATACATGATCACATCCCTTCCATGCTCTCTCTGGAATGTCATGCCCCAATTGAATAGATGTAGAACGGTTGATCAGATAAACTGTTGTATTCACTGCTTCAGCCCAAAATGACTTTGGTAGATCGGACATCTTCAACATGCATCGCACCTTCTCCACAATGGTTCTATTCATCCTCTCAGCTACACCATTGTGTTGGGGAGTGCCTGGAACTGTCTTCACATGTCGAATGTCATATTGCGCACAATAATTCTTGAACTCATGTGAAGTATACTCTCCACCATTGTCTGAACGAAGGCACTTCAACTTGCTTTCTGTCTCCCTTTCCACCATAACATGAAACTTCTGAAAAGTTTCAAACACTTGGCTTTTAGTCTTCAAAATGAAAACCCATGTCTTTCTAGTAGCATCATCAATAAAAGTGACAAAATATTTGTTGCCACCATTGGATTCAACCTCAATAGGACCACATACATCAGAATGTACAAGCTCCAACTTGGCCTGCTTTCTTGTAGACTTTCTAGCAAAAGAAGCTCTATGTTGTTTTCCTGCTAAGCAATGATCACAAGGGTTAAGAGAAATTGCAGTATTGACAGGAATAAGAGATTTACCTGCTAAACATTTCAAACCCTTTTCACTCATGTGTCCCAATTTTCGATGCCACAAATTAAGAGAATCTTTTTCTTCCACTGCATTAAGCTCACCAAAACATACAGTCAAATATGTCTTGTACAAAGAGCAACACAACTCGCCTCTTGCAATTGTCATGGATCCCTTGGATAATTTCCACTTGCCACTCTCAAATGTGTGACGAAAGCCTTCTTGATCAAGAATATGAGCTGAAAGCAAATTAAGACGCAAATCCGGAATATGGCGTACACCTTTCAATGTAAGCATGCATCCAACATTAGTCTTCACACGAATATCACCTATCCCAACAATGCTTGTTGAACTCTGGTTACCCATTTTGACACTGCCAAAATCACCTGCTTCATAATTCAAAAAATACTCTCTCTTAGGAACACAATGATATGAAGCACCTGTATCAACCAGCCACTCAGAATATGTACTGCTAACATGATGACATTCACTAGTTGCACAAATTAAAGTGACATCATCATCACTTTTAGAGGCTACTGCTGCAACATTTTTATCATCGCCTTCTTTCTGAAAATCATTCTTCTTCCAATGTTCTCTTTTCCAACGAAAGCAATACTTTTTAATATGGCCAGGCTTCTTGCAATAGTTGCATATGAAGTGATTCTTTCCATCACTAGACTTGGATCTTCCTCTTGAGTTATCACGGCCTTTGGGTCCTTTGCTCTTGCTTCTTCCTCTATTCTCCACAACAAGAGCTTGTGAATTGTCAACTCCAATCTCCTTTCTTCTAATTTCTTCATTAAACATGCTTTCTTTTATCACATCCAAAGATAGCACACCATCTGGAGCTGAATTACTAATGGTCACAACTAAAGTTTCCCAACTATCTGGCAAAGAACTCAATAAGAACAAAGCTTGCAATTCATCACCAAAAATGGTCTTCATAGTTGTCAACTTGTTAATAATGTCTTGGAAATCACTAAGATGCTCAGAAACTGACTTTCCACCTTTCAACTTTAGATTAACAAGCATTTTAATCAATGAAGCTTTGCTATAGGTGATTTTCCTCTCATACAAACCTTCTAATTTCTTCCACAAATCATATGGATCAGTCTCTTGTGACACATGGTTGAAAATGCTAATGTCAACTCATTGTCTAATGGTTCCTAAAGTCTTCCTTTTCAACTTTATCCATTCATTCTCTTCCATTTTATCGGATTTAGAAGGTTTAGAGATAATACCACTCGAACTAGTGACGGTTTCAATTGGGTCATGTAAATCCTTGCAATATAACAAGTCTTCCATCATAGGTCTCCAAATAGAATAGTTGGTTGATGTCAACTTAATCATTGAGCTATGATTGCTCGACTCCATAGTGTGATAAATAACCTACCTCAAGCTCTGATACCAATTTGATAAGATCGATTAGGGGTTACTTCAAGCTACACCCACAATATCACACACAAGACAATCAATCAACACACCATTCAAATAAAAAAGATACGATGAAAGTAAAATAACAAGACACAAGATTTTATACGTGGAAAACCTCTTCGATGTGAAAAGTAAAAACCACGAGACCTCTTAAGGAGTCTACCCTCTTCTCTTATTGATAAACCAAAAGGGGAAAACAACCCCAAAATGTTTACAAAAGATTCGCTTCTAATCACCGGAATCCAAACACAATAAGAGATGAAAAAGGTGTAAGAAAACACCCTATGTGTGCACTCCAGGCCAGCGGTGAATCGAGCAAGAATAAAGCTCAATCTTGAAGACCAAAACACCTTGAAGAAGATGATAAATGACCAAAAAACTACTGCTGCCTTATGTGACCAGATCTGGTTATATTAACCCTCTTTTCTTTTAATGTGCATACTAAATATGTGAGTAATCTCTCAAAATGTCTTCCTTGAAAAGAAAAGATATTGTTGCACAAAAAAGGCATGCTTGCACAACAAATCTGAGAAAAAGACAAAACCAATAAATCTCACCCACAAATTAAGCATGGCCTGCATAAAAGATATACCAAATATGTCTGCATAAAAATATGCCTACATAAAATTATGCCAAATATATCTGCATAAAATTATGTCAAATATGGGCTGGAATACACAACATATAAGCGCTACCCATTGTGTGATAGAGGAGAAGAAAAATTGGTGTTGCGTACTACTCTGCTTTGGTCACCAGCTGACTATTGATCATTAGTTACCAACCAACTGAACAGAGCAAAATGAATTATGAAGCTCTTACGGATTTTATTTTATTTCCAGTGGTGGTTTTTTTTTTTTTTTTTTTTTTTTTTTTTTTTGGGTTGGGTAAACTGTAGTCCATAGGGGGTGTAAATATCACATTCAGTAAATATAATCTTAAATGAGAAAGGAATAAAATTAAGTAGTTCCAAGATCGAAATTGTTTGCAACTGAACCTTGCTACATTTATATTGTGTATTCCTTTCATTTTGTCTTTGATTTGTAATCATTTTCAGTGGCTGAAATTTTGGTAATTTTGATTACACTTGATCGCCAACCATGACAAGCTCCCATTATAGCAAGAAAGGGGAGGTAATTTCAACCAAATTCAAACAGTACCGTTAAGACAATATTGCTACATGATGTGCCTACGCAAAGATTACATAAAGGAGCTTGATATAAAATGCAATCATTTATTCATCCAAGTCTACAGAAAAGTTGCCTGCATAAATATATATACAATATAACATCACTAAAAGAACAGAAACTAAATCAAAATTTGCTATACAGAGTGAAACATGATCAGTCATCAGAGTTAGCTTCTGAATTATAGCCACTCAACTGCGGTGAGGCCAAAGCTGAGCCAACAGACTTCTCTTTAATGAACTCTTTCATGTCTTTTGATGATTTTCGGGTTATGGATCTGAATATTTGAGCTTTGATCTTCCCTCGCTTTGGCATGGGACTGTGATTTCCATTCTTCTGATTCAACAAGCCTTGATGATTCATGTCTATTGTTTGTAATGGAATTATATTAGAGTGCAAAACAATGATGAAAGAAGGATTAAAGGCCTGTACGTAAAACATTTTATAGGCGATGTTCTGGGTTGACCGAGTCGCGTTTTCCTTGGAGGGCAAGGTTTGATATTCAGTCAACCTGATAATATAATTACAATATTTCACAGATATTCCAAATGATAAGAAATTTATTGTGGAGTGTTAACATTGTAATCATAGATTGGAAAATTTTGTAGGGCATTGACAATTGTGATCTATTAATTAATGTCTGTTCATTTTAATATGCTTTGATTCAGTCAGTTGCATGTACATGTCATTATCAGTGTCGGATACATTGAACCAAAGATGAGTGCAGTATCTTTAAACCACCGTGCATTGACCCCAACATACGTATTTCAAATATTTTCATAGCGTATCGTATGACTATCAGTGGTAGGGAAACTTGAAGAGGTTGTTCTTAATTATTCAGTCCTCGCGCCAACTGAATTGAAAAATTAAAACATCTTTACATCTGACGTCTCTGCTTATGTAGTAGACATATTTAAGTCTCTGTAACTGGTCATTTTGAATTACCTATTCTGATATGCCATTCTTAGTGCTGTGTGTGCATATGATCCTATTATCCTTTTAGATATAGTATTTTCATAGGATATATATTGATAACACTTTCGTAGGATATGTAGTCCTTATTCGCCATTGTAAATATATCCTTTAAATATCTGAAACTGTGCCATACGATATATATTGATCCTATTTACAATGCCATTGTAACTATTTCAGAGGTTTTTTTTTTTTTTTTTTTTTTTTTTACACTTTTCATAGGATATATCACCTATTGAGAAATATATGCCATTTTAAGTATTTCAGAGATGCCACGGTAATGGCCTCAAATAGTTGCTTCGTATTTTTCAGCTACTACTGTGTTGCGTCATACTACAAACGACTTCAATTTCATGTTAACGAAACTTGCTGTAACAGATTTCTTTCGAGGGAATGTTGCTTGAACTTGAAGTTCCATTCTTCTAGGACCAAGTCTAGCTACGAAATAAATAAATACTGAAGTGGTAATAGGAAAACAGCTCAAGCTTTGTTCAAGGTAGAAGAGAGACTCATTGTAGTGGTAGCATATTTGGTATAGAGGAAGATTTAGCTTACTTGACTTGAGGACCTGTTTAACTACTCGAGCACGTGGAAGAAAGAATCTTTGAAAGCTTCAAACCATTATATTATGATCATCAACAGTTATTATTGTACATTTATTCGATATGAGATTCCCACTTTTCAATGCATCATACGTCCATACACTACAGGGTGCCTACATTGTTTAATATGAGGAAATATATGTATGACATTCTAGTCAATCATGGGGTAGCAACACAAAAGTTTGTATCATTGGTGTTTCTCCTCAATATCATAACCTTCAATTTATAACGTTTCAGTACAGCATTTTTACTTATTTTTTTAGTACAACATTAGATACGAATTTTTCTTAGTTGCAGGCGATAGTCCATTTTTAACACAGATTGCAATATTTATTTCACAAAAGGCTTGCTAAAGAATAAGAACGAGACAGTCAATGGCCGTGGAAATTCAGAAAATTCAAAATTTGTCCATATCCGTAAATAAAACATGAAAATTTGTCCAATATCTGGAAAATAAATGTTCATATGTATACATCCGCATACGCATCAGGAAATCGTTTCGTTTTCACAAAAAAAGTTAAAAAAATTCTTTTCTTACTACATAAAATGATTATTATTTGATATTTTATGTTAGGAAAGAAAAAAAGGTAATATGTATATATAAAACAGGAAAATAGTATGAAAGATAAAATGAACAAAAAATTCTTTTATAAGAACAAAGAGGCTAAATATTGTTCATAATGACAAATTTTAGTGTAAAAAAAGAAATTATGGTAGGTCCATGAATTCCTCCCTTTACACTAAAATTTTAGTCTTTTGTCCTTATGTAACAAATTTTTTGTACATTTTGTTCTTAAGACAAAAAAACCCTATATAAAAATCAATATTTTCTACTCAAATTTAAGTTTTTAGAATAATATTTTCATTTATTACTAAAACAAATTTATAATAAATCAAAAAAGTTCCTTTTTTTTACGTAGATTAGCTGTGAGCTAATCAAAGAATACCCAATCAGACATTATATTGGCAGATCCATATAACTGATATTCAAAAATGATTTCTAACACAGATACAGATGTATCCCAAAAAAGTTTTCTAACGTGATTTGTTAACTCCATGTGATATGTTTGCAATAAAATTAATCTTTCAAATGTTAAAACCGGTCTTCATATAAGGTGTTCAAAGATAGATTGGCAAAAACTAATATAAAAAATGACTCAAATATCATACCTGTTTATAGAGGCAGAAATCAAGACAAGTCAAAATATGGTCGGACGAAATAAGCCAAGGTCTTCGTTTAGAGGTTCTTATCAACCGACCTATAACTATTATAAGAAACCAGAGCACTTATAGCTCAATATCCCAAATTTGAAGGACGAAGAGTAGATCCAAAACGAGTTTCAGTGTCTGTTGTAGTGATGTCAAGCGTAAAACCCCACATTTTTAATAATTAAATAAGTTTATACAATTACTCAAATTGGGCTATAGGATTGGTACAATTGCGTTCGTGGGGATCTGATAAATTACATGTATAATTTGCAGAAAACGGAGTTAAAACAAAGAAGTTATCGTAGAAAGAAGATTTAGGAAATAATAAGAAAAAATTATTATGTGGTAGGGTCGCAGGTCGACCCTATACGTTGAACCGGGCATAGGTCAGGTCAACCCGCCTTCGTGTCTGGGCGTAAATTTTCCCAGGTACGAAACAGTGACGAAGACTTTCTATTTTGTTAAGGTGGTTGATTTCCATTAGTTGTTTTAACAACTTGAGCTGTTGTAGCGCATTCTAATTGGTTGAGTGGTGTGGTTGGCCTAGATTTAATTTAGAAACCCAATGATCTGAAATCCCTAGACTGCACTATAAACAGACTCCTGGGCCTAGCTAATTCCACATAACACAATCTTTTTTTACATAGAATCTCTCTTTTTGAGACCAACCTGACCTAAATGTTTCTTGGGAAATGGTTTATACAAAAAAAAACCTTTTCACAACAGGCAATATCCGGCTCAGTAGACCAGTTGGTTTACGATCTCCGCTTATTTCAATTTGTCAAAGTCTAGTGGTCCAGTTGGTTTACGAACACCATGAGTTGTTGCATGTAGTTTGCAGTGGCACAGGTTCGATCCCCCGCGGCCACAATACCGAGACATAGTGCACGGCCACTCTAAAATCGGCTTAACCAAAGGGCATGGTAGACATAGTCTTCGTGTCCCCAAAGTTTTCGTCCGTGGGGCTTAGCCCAGTTGGCAAGGGCTCCTAGCAATCATGGAACAAAGTTCCTGGAGGTTGCGGGTTCGATCCTTGGCAGCTGCGCTGCTATGCTCTCCTATGATAAAGGCTTGGAGTGGTTATCCCTTTGGTTCCCCTAACGGGTTAGGGATTGATGCTCCTTGCTGGGCTGGCATTAATTGGGGAACCCATGTGGCGGACAGTGGGTATACCTACTGCCTTCGATTTCATCAGGCAGTTTAAAAAAAAAATCCGGCTCAGTAGACCTATTGCAACAGACTCGCGTCCGTCTATATAGCCGAAGTTGTAATAGGTCAGTCTCTTTTTGCAATAGTTTTTGCTAGGTGCAATAAGAAGTTGCAGAAGACTTTTTTGCAACTGGTTGCAACATATACTTTTGCAACAACAAATGCCAGTTGCAACCCTGAAATAGACATTGAAAAAGTGAGACGCTACAACTATTTATGACAGTTGCAATTTGATTTTGGAACACTTCATGCTCGTTGCAAAATTCAAAAAACCTACTTGCCTACTGTAATCCACACATCATCTGCATTTAATAATACAATAATGAAAACATATATTATCAAGAAATAAACACTACAACAAAAATATTACAACTTTAATTTTACAACGGTCAGAAAAGCACAACTGTAATAAATGTTTTTTACAACAGACAATTCCCAAAAGTTGTAATAAACATATTTTTAACAACTTTTCATTTTGTTAGTTGTAATAGATTCCTATTACTAACTTCATGTTTGTAATATATATATTTATTCAATAACTAATTATGTTAATAATTAATAATTAATAAACTTAGGAATCAATAATATTTATTAATTATTATTAAAAAATTAATAATTAATAAGTAGTAATTTATTTTTAATAGTTAATTATTATAATAATTTCTATTAATAATTAACAATCCAAGAATTAATAATCAATAAATAAATATTAAATATTTAATTAATGATTGATAAATAACAAATAAGGGAAAGTCTAAATGGACACAAAATTTTAACACAACATTCAACACACAAAATCTGAGCTATTAGATCTCCCTTTGAATTATACCTCACACATAAAGACAAACAAATTATGTGGTCCAAATTTTATGTACATAAATTTGTGATTAATTTTTGTCGCTATAGCCGCTCCCAACAAATAATAATTATCAAATAAAAATAATTAATAGAAAGTGAATTTGGGCGCTTTACTTAAGTTCCTTTTTTTGGCGTATGGTTACAGTGTTTCATTACTTCGCGCTCTTGTTTCCTCCAAAAATTCATTTCCCGCTAGCCTCAATTTCTTTTATTTCAACTCCCGCTTCTCTCATCTATACAGCTCTAAATCCCTAATCGTATTCAGACATAATCGCTTCAAACCGTGAAACATTATTCGGAAGTAAGCCACGACATCTCGACCAAAGCTTCAGCGTCAACACGACATCTTCTACCATCGTCAGTTCAATTGGAAAAGCTTTAACAATGAGAGAAAAGGAGAAAATTACAGATCATGTTTGAAGGTTGTAATTTCACACCAGTAGCATCAATTGAACGCAAGCAAATCTGAATTTAGTAATTGTAGTTTACTTTCTGGTTCCTGCGTTGTGTTCTGTACCTGGTTATGTAAGTAGTTAGTTGGTTTTTTACATGGTTTTGTTGTTTCGGATTTTCATTACTAGTGGTTTTGTTGTTTCGGATTTAGCTGCTGGCTTTTTACTTGATTTAGCAGCAGTTTAATTACCATGGTTTTGTTGTTTCGCGTTTATAGAGTGTTTTATAGTTTAATTTCACACGATTTAGCTGCTGGCTTTTTACATGGTTTTTTTGTTTTGGGTTTTTATTACTAGTGACAAATAAATGGCATTTATAAAGTGTTTATGTCGGTGAAATTCGGGGCCACGTTTGCTTCTTTATTCGTAAATATCAGCTAATTATTTGGTTGCTCTCTGAAGTGATAAGGTTTGTTTAATTCCTTGAATGGAAAATTTTTATTTTAGTCTTTCGAGACTTTATATAGATGTTTTAAAATAGAAGCAGTTTGTAGCATATTACCATCCAATTTTCAAAGTAGGCTAGAATATGAAATAGTTTCATGAGGAATTATTAAAAAAACGTAGTGATCTATGTGTGCGTATGTACATATATGGAAAGATCGAGAACGTCATCCTTTAAATCCCTTTTCATTCCTACCTTTTATTATGCAATAAAAGCCATATCTACATATAAGGTAATATCTAGAACATCATCCTTTTAAATCCCTTTCCATCCTCACCTTTTGTTGTGCAAAAAAAAAAAAAAAAAAACAGAGAGTTAAATTACTTTATCTAACATAGCCCAAATTTGGCTAAATGAACAAGGTCTATGTTACAGATAGGGATCAGTCACTTCCCAGTTGCTACATTCCTTATGCTACCCTTAAGACTTCTGAATTTATACTGTTCAAAATAAAAGCAAACTTTGTAAGTATAATTTTTTTACATTTATAATCATCTGTGTGAAACTTTAGATCTATTACTAGTGCCACAACTTCTATTTCACCCTACATGGACCGTTTTCAACAATGTAAGGTCTACGCCACTGCGATGTTTATGTATCTAAAAAAAATACATGAAGCAAGTATTATTGAGTCAGTGCGTATTCCTCAGGATATTTAAGAACAATGTTTTGTTTTCTTTAATATTGGAAAATAAAGGAAGAAAAAGGGGTTCATGCCCCAAAAGACTAAATATTCCCTTGGTTTTATTGGTACCAAGCAACCTCCATAGGTTTATTATTATTAGCAACCAATTTTTGTTGTTGTTTATTCTCGTTGCTAGAATATTCAAACCAATAATTCAACATTTTTTTTAATATGCATTTATTAATTCTTTAATGACCTACGCATCACAGGACGCTAACTTTGAGGAAGAACTGAGAGAGGCTTTCACAGAATTTGACAAAGATCGAAATGGTTAGATTTCTGCTGTAGAAGTAGCTTTCTTCTTTTCTGTTTTTTTAGCTTTTTACAAATCTGTAGAGCATGAGCTTCTAGTGCAATATTTTACTAGTTGATTGCTCTAACTTATTAATTACAATAGCAAATAATTTTGCAGGTTCGAAGTATGATGACTAATCTTGGTTTGAAATGAAGCAAGACATGCGTATTCCAGCCAAACCATAAGAAGCAAAGGAGAAAGCAATTGAGATGACTAGTTGTAAAATGTACGCCACTTTGAAACAACCATTTTATGGCAACTTTCTAAAATTTCAATTCTGTTTATGGAAAGAATAAACATCATTATAGCTATGTATATCAGCCCTCCCTCAGTCCATATATTTTGTATTTTTGCCTATTTGTCAGTAATTACAACTTCTGTTTTTGTGTGTTGTCTTGTTATTTGATTTGTTTTTGTTCTAAAACTGAAGTCTTCTTACATGAGGCGTGTTATATGTTTATTTTGGGCATGCATTGTCTTGACAGGCAAGTAAAAGGGAAGAGAGTTCTAGTGGTAACAAACACTATGGTCACTCCTTTGTATCTCCAGAAAGTGATGAATGCTCTAAAATATGAAATTCTGAATGTCTCAGTTGATAGTGTGATATACTTCTTGATGGTGAGCAGTACAAAGACATGCTAATACTTATATGAAAATTACTTTATTTAACGTATGCACTGCACTTGTTCAAAACCATATTATATCTTGTTAAAATATATTTTCCAATAGAAAATATGGCAAAATTTCAAATTTATGTTATCCGTTGTTATAGTTTTATAAATATCAGTGTAAGTTAAGTTGTCTGGTGAACCCTTTTTATGGAAGATTCTAAAATACCCTACCTAAATTATTACTTTATGTTTTCGTAGGATACATTGATAAAGGTATTTGACAAAGCCATAGAAAGTAGGTTTGATCGGCGTTCAACATTCATGGCTCTAGTTGGGGAATTGATAGGCGATATGTGTGGATTTGCTGCTACCGCTATACTTCGTGGTGTTAATTTCATTCAAATTCCAACACTTCTAACGGCTCAGGTGTGTTCTATTTGGACGGATGGCTTTAAAAGGTTACTTATTCCTTTTTAAGCGCACGGAAAAAGTGAAGATTTATGCAATTGAGCTTTGAAGATTTCATAAGCAAATAAGCTTTGTAATTGGATTAAAGGCTTTTGGAGGCAAATAAGGACAGTTGTAATTTTATACATTTTTATATGGTATATGATTTATAATTTGTATTCAAGATATAAAGTTGTGATTTTTATCAATGAATGGATTATGATGCCTTTAAACTTACATCTATTTATTATGTTATTTATCAATTTATTGTTGGACATAATATATATATATATATTCTTATGCATATAATCTTGGATATATTACAACTGTAAAATAAAAGTTATAATAAAATATATCACAACGGTTGTAAATATTTGTAAAAATTATTACAACAACGGTGTAAAACTGTTGTAATAAAGTTTATAAAACTGTGGAAAAAGTTGCAAAATATACATATTACAAAGGTGTTGCAACGGTGCAAAAAAGTTGTAAAAGATTTTAGTCTATTACAACTTCTTAATACACGACGGTTAGCCCACCGTTGTAAAATGTATATTACAGCGGTTTTCCACCGTTGTAATATGGTCATTTTGTTGTAGTGAAATAAAAATATATTATCAAGAAATAACAGATATTTTATTTCAATAGAATAGAAATTTAATACTACATACGATTGCAAATGCAAAAGTTCACAAAATTTTCATTCGCTATTCACATATACAATAATTTCAATTCTCTCCTATAACACATTTTCTGACAATACAATTTTTCTTATCACATTTTCCAAAAATATTATTTCTACTTAAATGGCGATGTTTATCTTCTCATTTTTGCCCTTATGCAAATGAAAATCTCTTCTACCTGTCAAATAGCAATGCAATTCACAAAGAGTAAGCAACATACAAGCCAAAAAAGCATTGAATAATATCATTGAACCGAGATGTAAACCTGAAATATGCATATAAACTTGAAACAATATACAAATGAACTAAGATGTGCACTGGTGCACAAGGAATGCAGTGAAAGAATTTTAATGCATCCAAATATAAATTAAAAGAGCATTTCATGACATTTTATACAAAGTTAAAATTTTCAAGGATTCCAAACATCTACACAAAATTTCTTCTCGCTATCATTACCATTAGAGTATAAAACTATTGTTTGTACAAGAAAACATAAGATTTGCTTTAGATTTCTCAATATATTTAATGCACCTTTTGTTTTTCTCAAAACCAAATACAATAGCAAGATATGGAAAGTCTTCACTGGTTTTAACAGCAATATTTTTTTCTATTAATTCTCCAAATGTTAAAACACAAAACTCAAAAGCAAACAAAACTGACTAGATTTATAGCTAAAAAAATGCAGAACGTTCCTAAAGATGAGAGGTAGTGACAACAATCAAAGAAAAGTGTTCAATATACTCTACGTTATTGTCAATGAAATAACATTTGTCATTATGCCTAGGATGAAGGTAATAGCATTGTACATAATTTTTACTGAAGCAAACAAGAAAAGGCAAACCTTAGCCTTAGGGGAAAGGCAATATTTTGCATGTTTAAATTAAGCTTGCTTCTTCAAATATATGTAAATGTGACAGACACTCGAGAGAATCATGTCTCCAATTTACGAGTTGTTTCATGTATGAGCATAGTCTGAGATAACAACAATAATATTAGCATAATGTAGTAAGTGCAAGGATTCACCATTCAGTTTTCCCATAAACCAATACTTGACCAAATCAATACCATAAAAATAAAATTAAGCTTACTTTTTTTTTTATTTAAAACACATATTCAAATAGCCGAACAAATATATTTCGAAACATAAAAAGCAACTGCAAAAAAAAAGTTCAAATAAGCAAATCGAACTCTCAAAACAGTACAGAAATAAAGCAGCATAGAATATACAGAAAACCATCTTCATCAAAAAATAGTTGACATAAAAACAATGGCATACCTTGTTTTTATCTCATGGTTACCAAAGCAGTTTTCCAATAATAGTGACTCTTTTCATCGCTGACCTGAAAGTAAAAAACAATGGGTTAGTAAATTTTAATTTTTGATAATTTGTTAAAAATAAAATTTAAATTTTGATTATACTTTTTCTGACTTAAGGAAATCTCTAACATCATGCTGAGTGTACAATGAAAACAAAAAAAAAATTCTTAAAGTAATCACTAACACTACGTGTTAGAAGATCTTTTAGTCAATACACAATTGTATTACAAAGTTATATCCTTTTGTCAATACACAATTGTATTGCAAATAAATAGTAACAATATCAATGTTACTCAATAATGCCACAATTGTCAAGTCAAACTGTGATTGCAGAAAAGACAGTAAGCAAGACCGATTGTGCACTGGATTGGAGCGGTACAGAACCGTCACCAACCGTAATGTCCGAGTCCAGAAATAATTCTGTTTCCTTAAAACAATATTGCCGTCGTATGCACTGATTGACGTGATCGCAATTTGTTTCCCAGGATAAAACGGACCAGCCCCGTAGTGCAGTGCCAGCAAACGGAGCTCCGACGAACTGAAGTAGATTATAGAAACTTGAACAGAGGAATGCTTTGAAGAGGGAGTAACAATTGAGAAGAATAATTAATATTTATTCTCTCCTTTTGGGCTATGTATTTATAGGCTAGAGGAAATGCCTATACGAACATTAATGACCTTCGGAAAGGTTGCGACCCTTTAACCAAGCGGTGCTTAAATGTGCGTGCGCATTTATGATGAAACGGTTGTATCCCTTCAATAGAAGGGACATACCAAATCATAAACTGATCAAAATAACTCGTTTCAGCACAATAGGCCCAAGCTGAAATCAGGGGCCTATTTAACCATGAGACCTCAAGAGTCCCAAGGTCCAACGCCCAATTATTGACACTAATATCGTGTCATGGACTCCAAGAGTCCCCAAATCACTAAGCCCACATTTGACATCAATATAATATTGTGTCATGGACTCCAAGAGTCCCAAGGCACTAAGCCCACATTTGACATCAATATGATATTGTGTCATGGACTCCAAGAGTCCCAAGGCACTAAGCCTAATTTGACATCAATATAATATTGTGTCATGGACTCCAAGAGTCCCAAGGCATTAGGCCCAAGTTGACATCAATGTAATATTGTGTCTTGGCTTAGCCACACCTGATATGAGCTCTCTTCTCCTTTATTTATATAAGATTGTAGAAGAGTTGGTACTCATATTTCATGATGTGGGACTAAAAGTTGTTTTCCTTTCTCTTCTTCCAAAATCCCTCTTTCTCTTTCTCATTCATTTCCAACAATCCCCCACATGAATGAGAAGTTGTTCTTAGTTTCACGAATCATTTATCGCATTGGTTAAAGTAGCACATGGGCCTTGAACTTTCCTAGTGATTACCTATTTGAATCACAGGCGAATCAGTAGACATTGACTGTCCTTGAACTGTAAGCCTTTTGTGTAATTCCAAAGTAGATAACACACGATAAATGTTTCTTATAACCCTTCGTTCTCTGTATGTGTTCGTTTTTGCCTTGAACACCTGCCTGGTCTCATAAGTGCTTAGAGAATTTGGCCTCATAATTCTCTTTGAAGTGGCGCCTTCGCACTTACGTAGGTGATTCTGTAAAGGGTATTCTCTTAATTCCTCAAATACAGACATCATTAAAAGTACTAATACTTATCCTTATTCAACATATAATGCACTGACTTATCATAGGAATGGTTTGTGTATAACAGTGCCATCAAGTTTCTCTTAAGCTTCGTTGTCCCTTTGAACCTAGATCTTGGGATCTCCAGTCAACTAGGTGGGGTTTCCATTTTAGAGAAACCTTTAGTCTATAGGCCTTAGCCCCATTCCCTTCGATAAGATTTGAACTTTCTCTCTTGGCAAGCCTTTGGTACGTGGATCCGCTAAGTTATCTTTAGATCGAATGTAATCTATCGTGATAACCCCATTAGAGAGAAGTTGTCTTATCGTTTTATGTCTACGACGAATATGCCTAGATTTACCATTGTATAGTGTACTATTAGCTCTTCCAATAGCTGATTGACTATCACAATATATACATATTGGAGGCACAGGTTTGCTCCAATTAGGAATGTCTTCCAAGAAGCTTGGAATCCATTCTGCTTCTTCTGCAGTCTTATCTAGTGCAATAAACTCTGATTCCATCGTAGATCTAGCGATACAAGTCTGTTTGGATGATTTCCATGAAATCGCTCAATTTCCTAATGTGAACACGTATCCACTTGTAGACTTTGTATCATTTGATCCAGTGATCCAATTTGCATCACTATATCCTTCCACTATTGAAGGATAGTTTGTATAGTATAAACCATAGCTCTGTGTATACTTTAGATATCCTAGAACTCTGATTATCGCTTTCCAATGATGCTTACCAGGATTGCTGGTAAATCTACTTAGTTTGCTTACAGCATATGCGACATCAGGCCTAGTACAGTTCATACATGATACTTCCTAGTATACGAGAGTATTCCAATTGGTAAATACCATCACCAGTGTTCTTTACCCAATTTTGGTTCATATCTACTGGTGATTTTGCAATAGTTACATTATATTGCTTGAATTTCTCAAGTATCTTGGTGATGTAATGCGATTGGGATAATGCATATCCATGTGGTGTTCTCAGAATTTTTACACCCAATATCACATCAGCCAGTCCTAGGTCTTTCATATCGAATCTAGAGGATAACATATCCTTTGTAGATGTTATTATGGCCTTGTTATTGCTTAGGATTAATAGGTCATCAACATAAAGACAAACAATGACATATCCAATATATGTATGTTTTATGTACACACATTTATCTGATTCATTTATTATGAATCCATTTGATAACATAGTATTATCAAACTTCTCATGCCATTGTTTTTGGAGTTTGCTTAAGGCCATAAAGTGATTTCACCTATTTGCACACTTTATTCTCATTTTTTTTGAGCTTAGAAATCCTTCAGGTTGTTCCATATAGATTTCCTCCTCTAATTCATCATTCAAGAATACAGTTTTATCATCCATTTGATGTATTTCTAAGTCATGTATGGATGCAATTGCAATGAGCATTCTAATTGATGTTTGTCGAAATAGTCCAGGTCTTCCTTTTGTTTAAATCCTTGGACTACCAGACGAGCTTTGTACTTGTCTATTGAACCATCGGGTTTCAATTTCTTTTTAAATATACATTTATTACCTAAGGTCTTACATCCTTGAGGTAAATCAACTAATTTCCATGTATGATTGGACATAATGGATTCAATCTCATTGTTAATTGCCTCTTTCTAATAAGGGGCATCGCTGGAGGACATAGCTTGTTTGTATTTCAATGGATCATCTTCTAACATAAATGTATAGAAGTCCAGTCCAAAGGTTTAACGTCCTTGACCTTTTACTTTTTCTTGGCTCCTCCACTTGCTGCTCAACACTACTTAGCTGAGTGTTATTTTGTTCAGCATCCTCAATAGAGTAATGAACTTCTTTTTTCCCTTGATCTCTTAGGTGTATGATTTTCAATACCATATTTCAAAGGAAATATATGCTCGAAAAATTTAGCATTTCTCGACTCAATGATGGTATTTTCATGAATATCATCAACTTCAGATTTGTGTACCAAAAATCGATATGCGGCACTGCTTTGTGCACATCCAATAAATACACAATCAATTGTTTTTGGTCCAATTTTGACCTTCTTTGGTTTTGGTACCTCTACTTTGGCAAGACACCCCCACACTTTTAGGTATTTGTAGGATGGTGGTCTGTTTTTCCAAAGTTCATGAGAAGATAGAGATGTTTTCTTTCGGGATATTTTATTTAAAATATGATTTGCCGAAAGAATAGCTTCTTCCCAAAAAATTATCTGGCAAGCCAGGATAAGGTATTCATCATTTCTTTAAGAGTTTTATCTTCCGATCGGCTATACCGTTGGATTGAGGTGAATATGGTGCTGTAATTAGGTGTAAAACACCATGTTCAGCGCAAGATTTTTCAAAAGGGAATACATATTCTCCTCCTCTATCACTTCTTAAAGCTTTGATTTTTTTTGTTGAATTGATCCTCAACTTCCGCTTTGTATTGTTTAAACACATCAAATCACATACATTTGTATGTATTATATCTAGCGGTTCTGTTTCTCGTTCAACATAATGAAACGAGATTCTTGTCAATTTTGCTTCTGCACAAATTTGACATTTAAAAATGGTGTCTAGATTAATCAATTTGTGCAATGTATCAAAGTTTACATCCCCTAATCTAGAATATCACACGTTGGAAGAGTCAACAATATAAACAAAAGATTCACTTTTATTCATATCAGTGTGTGGTACAATAGTGATTACATTTTCTTTAAACGAACCATCACACACATGTCCTCTTCCTACATACACTCCATTCTCAGCTTCAACGATTAATTTAAATCCATGTTTGCTGAGCAATGATCCTGAAATCAGGTTCTTATGAATTTCTGGAACATAGAGAACTCATTTAAAGTTAGTTCCTTTCCAGGTTGCATTCTGATATTACTGTATATAAATTCATATCAGCAATGCCCTTTTGGGGATTTCAGCCAATTTTTTTTTCTTTTCTTTTTAGAGTCAGAAATTTGGCAAGTCCCAATGTTGTTAGACAAAGCAACATTTTTCTATTGTCAGCACTTAATATTGATGACGTTGAACTTCTCTGACCTTTCTCCATGAGGCAGAGTCATTATTGGAACCATTTGGCGCAATCAGAGCGTTGGTCACCGTCCGTGTCGATGTAAAATTATTGTTGCTATTTTGCTACACAGCTTATTGTCGTCTGCAACAATCAATATTGTTTTAAGATTGTTAGAAGATCTTTTAGTCAATACACAATTGTATTACAAAGTTATATCCTTTTGTCAATACACAATTGTATTGCAAATAAATAGTAACAATATCAATGTTACTCAATAATGCCACAATTGTCAAGTCAAACTGTGATTGCAGAAAAGACAGTAAGCAAGACCGATTGTGCACTGGATTGGAGCGGTACAGAACCGTCACCAACCGTAATGTCCGAGTCCAGAAATAATTCTGTTTCCTTAAAACAATATTGCCGTCGTATGCACTGATTGACGTGATCGCAATTTGTTTCCCAGGATAAAACGGACCAGCCCCGTAGTGCAGTGCCAGCAAATGGAGCTCCGACGAACTGAAGTAGATTATAGAAACTTGAACAGAGGAATGCTTTGAAGAGGGAGTAACAATTGAGAAGAATAATTAATATTTATTCTCTCCTTTTGGGCTATGTATTTATAGGCTAGAGGAAATGCCTATACGAACATTAATGACCTTCGGAAAGGTTGCGACCCTTTAACCAAGCGGTGCTTAAATGTGCGTGCGCATTTATGATGAAACGGTTGTATCCCTTCAATAGAAGGGACATACCAAATCATAAACTGATCAAAATAACTCGTTTCAGCACAATAGGCCCAAGCTGAAATCAGGGGCCTATTTAACCATGAGACCTCAAGAGTCCCAAGGTCCAACGCCCAATTATTGACACTAATATCGTGTCATGGACTCCAAGAGTCCCCAAATCACTAAGCCCACATTTGACATCAATATAATATTGTGTCATGGACTCCAAGAGTCCCAAGGCACTAAGCCCACATTTGACATCAATATGATATTGTGTCATGGACTCCAAGAGTCCCAAGGCACTAAGCCTAATTTGACATCAATATAATATTGTGTCATGGACTCCAAGAGTCCCAAGGCATTAGGCCCAAGTTGACATCAATGTAATATTGTGTCTTGGCTTAGCCACACCTGATATGAGCTCTCTTCTCCTTTATTTATATAAGATTGTAGAAGAGTTGGTACTCATATTTCATGATGTGGGACTAAAAGTTGTTTTCCTTTCTCTTCTTCCAAAATCCCTCTTTCTCTTTCTCATTCATTTCCAACACTACGCAGGGTGAAATTAAACACAAAAGTTGCACGAAATAAAACTAGTGTAATATAAGCATCAACCTAAAAAAATAAAAAATAAAATAGTTGTTTTTTCAATTTAGCACACTTACCTCACCTAACAACAAATGACAAAAACAAGAAACAACCCAGAAACAAGTAGAAATCATCCCAACCCACAAAGCACACCCAAAACATAAGTTAAAACACCAAATAACCAAAGCTACCGGAGGCCAACCATCCACCTCACCGAGAAAACCCAGCATTCAGTCATACCTTCAGGCAAACACAAGCCAACTAAACCCATAAAAACACAAATCCCAAACAGCCTCCTCCCGAAGATCAACACCAAGCCCAAAAATAACTCAAAGCATAAAACCCAACATGTCGAGAAAATAACGTACTCGAGACAAAACCTGTACTTAAAAAAAATGCAAACAATGCTATTTTCATCAACGATAAATGTAAATAGATATGTACGTGCATTTGTTATTATTAGCTTAATATTCAGAAACTTGATAAATGCGAGGTATCTATAACACTAGAAAGGACAAAATTTCGGACACATATTTACGTAGTCAAATGAACATTTCCTTCAATGATAATACAGGCTACTACAGTGTATTTGCTTGAAGGTTACAGATTATGTTTTTTTTTCACACAAAAAACCCAACTAAGTAAAACATCTAGCATGAGAAGAAATACATAAAAATTATGACTTCCTAGCTACACAAGAGCAGGAAAATGACATCATCCAGAAGGTGCCACCTGCTTGAAACTTGACATTCATAACAACAAAGAGTCTCAACGTAATAAATGAACATAAACATTAGTTGAAAAAGGCAAGCTCACCGGAGATATAAATCTATCTGACTTTGAACTATAAAGGGAATAATGAAGCCAACAAAGAATTGATGACAAAAAAAAGTGTCACAAAGCATATGGACTACAACTCTATTTGAAAACACGCCATCTGAAACAGTAGCACGCCATAATAGGAATATGCCATCAACATAATCCCAATCAATGGCTACGTCAGAAAACCATAACAACCTCGAATACCTCTGCTAACAGAAGATTAAACCCCCAAGACACACTCCACCCGATATAAAACAAACCTCCAAGACGTCCAAAAGCAATATACAAATCCAACAAACACCTAGCAAACGAAAAATTCTCAAAATTGCAACCTCTTTGAAGTATATCTACGTAACACATAAGCATGCTTAAACAATAGGTATATTCTAATTAATGAGGTGGGCGTCTGAATTAGTCACTTAGTACCTTCATTAATGTATTTAGGGTAGATCAGCAATCACTTAAGACCCAACAGGTGGAAATTCTCGGTCACTTAAGGCTCATTCTAGTATACTTAACTGATATTACGGTAGTAGACCTATGCCTCTTTAGACTCTCCTTTGACGATGGTTAATAATTGCATGCAACGTCTAACATATACCTAACACATCCTCAGGTTGGCCCTCACACAGCTCTTAGAGGAAGTGGACATTCCGATAAACTACCCTACTCCACTGTCGCCATGACTAAACCACTTCGGAAAAGGAGGACCCATGGACCACTTTGAATCTAATAACGGAGGGTCCCATGACTTTGGCCGAAACCAAGGAATAAACCTTAGAAACCGGCCTAGTCCTAACAACTAAAGACCCAAACTGGATAAGAAGGAAGTCAACCACTTAAGACCTTTTTAAGGCGGGTAGTAAGCCAATCTATACGCACATACTTAATAGGTATATATACACACTAGACCTCCTATATTAAACCGACACTTGTATATGCTAGATTTGTCAGACGATTTCGTGTAGACTTCCACTACAAGCGGGCTTAACCTCGTATCATAGTGTACTAAATTTAATGGCCCATGACACCCAGACCTTTCACATTAGCCAGACTCACTTGCGATTGTTGGATTTGTAGGTCGGTTCTAAGTAGAATTCTACCACAAATGATGACTAACATCATGTATGTGTATCATAATTTAATATATACACACACACACACACATATATATATATATATATACACACACACACAAGCCATTTATACACAAACAAGCAACGATTCTTATGGGGACATTTGAAATTCAAATCTTACGCTAACATATTTATTACGCAATTATTATGTTTATTTACAAAGATTACGCTATATGAATATATTATTTAATAATCATTATAAACGCTAATCATTGTTCAAATTTTGAAATGTTCGAACGGTGAATTTTGTAAATCTTATTCATATATAAGGTATACAAGCCCAATTCTCATAATAAACTACTCAAATCATGGCATATTCAATAACAAGCAACAAATGGGAAAATATCAAGAATAATCATTCAAACTTGTATACTAGGCTTAGAGTTATTTAAACAATGAAAGAGAAACAATGCATTACATACATATATACATAATCAAAAAAAAAAAAAAAAAAAAATTGTTTGGATCAAACTTGCCCTTTTGTCTATTTGCACATAAAAACGTTAACATTTAATTATTACGGATCTTGAATATGTTCAAATGCTCCATTAGAATAGAGATCTAAACTTATTCCAATTTTATAATCAAACCTTAACCTTTTTATACTAAAAATAATTTATATTTAATTGACATTGAAATGGAAAAATCCAACCAAACAAAAGAATAACCACCAAATTATTTCTCAAACATTACTAAACAATTACAAGCCTAAATTATTGATTGACAAATTTTGCGACAAAATAAAGATAGGAGATTTGGGGTTTTTTATTGTGATATTACCTTGATAACCTGAATTCCCTAGGCATATAGATTCATATAAAATCTACATAATATAGGGAATAATCTAAAAAATCTTGTTTCCACTCAGATCTAAAGTAGTGATGGATATATCAACAAACTAAAAACTATATGCGCGGAATGACGTTATTCTCCAATTTTGATTGTAGATCTATATGAAAGGACCTTATAAAATTGAGTCACCTATATAGATTTAGGATTCCAGAATGTTAATTTAATAAGAATTAGGATTAGAAAAGAAAATAGAAATAAAATTGAGATTGAAGAACAAGAAACCTATTTTCTGGAATTTCAGCAGCAAAATGGGGGCATAAGGAAATGAGATGGCTAGGAAATAGTGAGGTGAGTGGTGTTATATTTGTAGGAGTGCAAAAGAATAACAGTCGTTAGATTATTATAGTTTAATCCGAGCTGTTGATTTTCTATAAAACTAATCAAAACTCACGTCTACCACGCCCGGGCTGCACTAAGCAGTTGACACCCCCGTGAAAGGCGGTCGACCGACGGTCTACCCTTGGGTGTCAATCTCTTAAGGGAAAAAACGCCCAATAAGCCTGGTGTTGCAACACTTTGATTTATTAATTTAAAACTTACCTTATATTATTCATTTCTTTCCTTCTGTAATTTATTCTGTGTCCCCTAAATCTTATCTACTCATTTGAATTTTGAATTCACCTAAGGGAATATTTTATTATTGCAGTTAAGTCGTTATTATCCCTTAGATGTTTATATACATTATTAATTCAAACATCTATATGTATATTTTTACCGTATGATTTCATTTAATTATTATTTCTTCATACGGACTCCGTTTTCAACATATTATATATGAAAACGTATCATAATTTCTTCATGAACTCAAATATAATAGTTTCGTGGCTAAATTCCAATTTGTCCAAAATTTTCGTTTTTCCATTTTTTTATATTTATTATTTATTTAAATCACTTTATTTATTATTATTATTTAATTACCTAGTCTATTTAGTATATTTTTATGGGGTGTTACATTCTCCCCCCCCCCCCCCCCCCCCGAAAATAGATTTCATCCCGAGATCTGTCTGAATGAGAGAAAAACATAACTCATTCTAAACATCAATGTTATACATCCATGCTATTTTTAATACATCTATAAAACATCCATAACTCGCAGTGATTATAAACTGCAGAATTACTATAGTGAGCTCAACCTAGCGTGTCTGCGTAATAAGTGATGCAGTATATGTGCAAAACGTCATATTATGCATATATTTCTATATGAGTGCGTTGTGCAATTCTGTTGCATCCATTTCCCTACCATCCAATCTAGCAACCATAATGCATCCATAAATGTAAACTTAGAGGTAAAATTACCGTAGAAAAGCTCTGGGTGGGTCTGTCTCATCTCATCCTCAGTCTCCCAAGTGCTTTCTGCAGGGTCATCTCCCTGTTGTACTTGGACAAGGTGAATGGTCTTATTGCGGAGTCCTCTAATTCCATGCTCTTCTTTGTAGTGGCACGAGGCACCCTAGACTCCCACTCAAGGCTTCCTATGTCCGCAATCTTGTTAAGCTCGAGTCTAATGGCAGAATTATGAAGGCACTTCTTTAGATGAGATACATGAAAACATTATGGACTCCCGATAAGCGCTCGGGGAGATCTACACGATAAGCCAAAGATCATATGCTTTCGATGAACCTCAACTTCTGGGTTTTTTCAAATCGGACAGTCTTCTTAAGAAAGGAAACCTTTACATATAGCAAGTCTCTAATACTAAAATGAAGTTCCCTCATCCTCTTATCCGCATATGATTTCGGACGGCCTTGGGTTGCCTTCATCCTCTGCCTAATCAAAGAAATCATCTCCGTGTATTCATGAATGAAGTCAGGTCCTAGTAGAACCTTGTCGGTAGTTTCCCACCAACAAGTTGATGATTTGCTTGGTTATCCATAAAGCTCTTCAAAAGTGCCATACCAATCGTCGCTTGAGAATTATTATATAAAAATTCCACTAGCAGCAGATGCTGCTACCAAGCTCCTGCAAAGTCGATAATGTCGGCTCTAAGCAAATATTCTAGAATCTGATTAACTCTTTCTGTTTGGTCATCGGTCTGCGGGTGATAGACTATACTTAGTTTGGTAGTTGTCCCTAATCCTGCTACTTGTAATAGAGGTTTTTTTACAACTATCACAGTATGTTAGTTGTAATAGAGGCTTTTTCATCTGCTTTATTCAGGAAGTTGTAATAGATTAGCTTTCAACAACTCTTTTATTTTGCACGTAGTAATAGATGCTTATTACAACTGTTCACTTTGGCTAGTTGTAATAAATACTTAATTTTTAACAACTATTCATTTCGGCCAATTGTAATTGATGTCTATTACAGCTTCTTTGTCAGTTGTAAATGATGTCTTTTTAAAAAACTTTACTTGTTTGCTAGTTGTTATAGTTATCGATTACATATCACGCCCCGAAATCCCCGCCTGGCCTAGACCGAACTGGGACGCAGATAGTGTGAGAACACGATGCATCGGAACATAGAACAATAGAACTTTTCATTGCCATTAAAACAATTTTCATCAGGGTACAAGAATATCAGAATGCGAATAAACAATTCATAGCAGAAACACAAATATCAAAGAATAAGTTACATGGCAGCGGAAATAAAATGTGTAAATACAACGCGTAGCGGAAATACATCAACTACCACTACTGAAAGAAATACACGGATGCAAAGCTTTCCGAATATAGCTCCAGCTGTAAACCATGATCCTGTCAAATAGAAATCTGCAAAACCAAAACTAATAGATGCCCATGTGGAAAATATAGGCACCCATAGTTCAGGCGAAAATAATAAACTCCAGGTCAGTCATGGGACTGGTGTGAGAACTTAAAATAGTTATTAAATCTTACTTTTAAAAGTGAGAAAATCATGGGACCACGTTGTATAACACGGAACGGGTTCACTCCACATGAATATCAGTTTAAAAAAAACAATGCAATGCTTTTTGAACAATGAAGGTATTATAAGACTCAGGTCCCATCACACAATGCAACGCAAGTCGGAGGATAGAGTTTTACCTTATAATAGACAAACGTTCTTCATACGTTTAAAAAAAAATATTTTTGATATTACTATTATTGCATAGTGTAGAAAACAACTTCGAATATAAATGTATCAATCATAGACGACATAGTACCCCATCCTACCATGTCGCCAAATAGGTTTACAACTAAAACCAAAATGTCGTGCACTGGAAATTGCATTTCCTTCATGAGTCAAGGCATGGGATGGTATCCTTACTGGTTCAGATCACCTCTAGCAAGATAACCCATGATCACATATATAGGCAACCCTTGGATCTTGCAGGTTCGGTCCACACCTAACGTTTGTGGATTAGTTATTCCTAAGCAATACATTTCCCGGTCCTATCATACCTATCACTTGAGCCTTTTAGTCGGCTCTACATCTGAGGTGCCTCGCAATCCATCATCCACATAAGTAAAAATAACTGAGCTCCATACCATGACACAACTTCTAGCTAGAAAGAAACGTATGCACTCCTTGCATCTCTTATCCCATTTTTGAATCATACCATGATGTGAAGCTCGCAAATTAACGCTATACACAAAGTTGGTTTAATTACTGGCGAAAACCGGGCAAAAAGCCTGGTCGTTACACAAACCTGGATGCAAGGCTTTCCACATAAAAAGAGAAACCTTTGGCAGAATACGGAAATTCCAAACCGAAATGAAGACAAGGAGACATGGATTAGGAGTCCTAATCGAATTCCACGCAGCGTTAATCGAGAAGGGGTTCCCATTCCAAATGGTACCACTCCCAAGAGCGTCCGTCAAGCCTTTAACGGATTGCATCCGTTTCGAAGTCTCACTAGTGTAGGACGGGGTCCCGGTGAAGTTCGCATTAGCAAGCATACAGTACTTGGCATGGAGGAATGACACCCAAAGGGAGTTGTTCGCTCCAAACCACGCCCATGGCTTACAAGCAAAGGCCGCATAAACGTCCTTAGTGTTACGGAGACCTAGGCCTCCCTCACTTTTGGGATGACAAATGGTGTTCCAAAAGATCCAGTAGTGATACGAAAGATTGTCCTTGCTTCCCCAGAAAAAAGAAGAAACCAAAGACCGGTAGGAGCAGAAGAAAGAGGTAGTGGGAGTCATAGCCGCAAAGATATGTGAGCCCAGTGAGACCAGGACAGACTGGATGAGGATCAGTTTACCACCTGGGAAATGAGAGAAGCATTCCCCCTAATAATAATATTGCCCCTGACCTTGTCAGTTAAAGGATTGAATATGGCGTTGAGTTTTCTACCTTGATATAAAACTATGCCAAGGTGAGGAAGAGGAAAGGAGGCCGCGATAAAACCGGAAGTAGACTCGATCCAAGAGGATCTAATCGCTGGCATATCTTTCGTAGCCACAAAGCAGCTTTTATCAGAGATCATGAGTTAGCCCAAGCAACTCTCATACTGTCTAATAAATGCAAGAAGGGACCGGATGGAATGACGAGAACCATTCGTGAAGATGATGATGTCGTCCGCGAGAGATAAGGAAGAGATTAGAGGGCAATCCCTAGCAATGTCGAACCTGTGAATCTTCCCAAATATTGTAAGAGAGTGCAGACCTCGAACGAATGCCTCGGCAGAAATGACGAAAAGGGAGGGGGACAAGGGGTCACCCTGACGAAGACCTCTCCCTAATTTGAAATAGCCTGCGGCTGATCCGTTGATGAGAACGGAAACCAGTAGTTGGAGATGAGCTCCCAGACAACATCAATAAGGGGTTCAAGCAACCCAAAATCCCTTAGAACCTTGATGATGAACAACCACGACATGCGATCGTAAGCTTTAGCCATATCACGCTTAACGACCACATTAGAGCCACGAACCTTCTTATCAATATGAGAAATCAGCTCCTAAGCTAGAAGGACGTTATCAATAAACGAACATCCTTTAACAAACCTGGCCTACGAAGAAGAAATAAGAAGCCCAAGAATAGGTGCGAGCTTGGAGGTTAGCACCTTGGATATGACCATGTTGGAAAAATTACACAAACTGATCAATCTGAAATCCCCACAAGAGGTAGGCTGATCACACTTAGGGATAAGAAAAGGTCGATTGAAGTCCATCCCGCTAGGATCTCCGCACCAGAGAAGAAGGACTGGATGGCGAGACAGAAATCCGCTTGAATAATCGGCCACACACTCCTGTAAAATACTCCGTTGAAACCATCCGGCCCACTAGCACTGTCCTTGCTAAGTGAAAATACGCATGAGCATATTTCTTCCGAAGTAGGGGGTGCGGCTAGGTCGGAACTATCAGATGGAAGGATCAGACTAGGGATGAAGGCTAATATGGATAGATCAGAGGCTGCAACGGAGGGAGAGCTAAGGAAAGACTGGTAATGGGAAAGAATAGTATTTTTGACTTCAACCGGAGTTGAAGCCAAAGAATGATCTGGTCTACGAATCTGGCGAATGGAAAGGATATTATTCTTCTTGCTAATAGATGCATGAAAAAACCTAGAGTTCGTATCTCCATCTACCACTCACTTGATCCTAGCTTTCTGGCGGAAATGTTCCTGCTCAATACGAAGTTCCGAGGAGAAGGCAAGTTGCGCCAACACCCAAGCCTCCTTGTTGGCTGCATTGGGATCATCATCAAAAGAAGCTTCGGCAAGGATTAGAGTTTCTTCAATCGCTCTAACCCAATAGAAGATGTTTTTGAAGACGAGCAAATTCCACGCCTTAAGACAAGTCTTAAAGCGCTTCAGTTTGCGAGAGAAAATCACACAAGAAGGGACCCGACATAGGGGAGATCCAGTAGTCTTCGACTGAACTATGGAAAGTGTGGTGTGATCTCTACATACTCTGCAACCAAAAGGAGGACGGACCAGAAATGGAAAGTGGGGAACAACTAAGAAACAAGGGTGCATGGTCAGAAAAAGTTCGATGAAGGTGGGAGTTGGAGAAGGAGAAGCGAAGGCTAAACCAACCATTAGTGGCGAACACACGGTCTAGTCTCGGCAGAATCCGGTTAGGACCTTCTTGGTTGTTACTCCAAGTAAAGGACGAACCAACGAAAGACACCTCAGAGAGACCCGAGCTGATGATGAAGGAGTTAAAATAACGGTTAACAGCATTTCCTCCCCTCTTTTCTGCTTGGCTTGCGACAACATTAAAGTTGCCACCCAAAACAGAAATAGAAAAGCCTTAGTCGGCGAGAGAAATGATGTCGGCCCAAAGACCCTGTTTCTCAATCCGATCGCACTTTGCGTAGACCACATAGAACAAAAAGGAAGAAGAGAATGAAGGGAGCGAGCAAGCCACCGGCAAAAGCTGGCTCGAATCGAAGATAGGGTGGACGACAATGTCTTTGGACCACATGATCCAAATTTTGTCGGATAAGTTAGCTAAAGCACCACCAAAGCCTAAAGATAACACGGCAGAGGTGATTGCGTTCGGTCCCATAAGCGGTTCGGGGAGCGCAATCAGACATATCGAGTGTTTCTAACGATGCGTTTAAGACGAGCAACCGACGCATCATTCCCATTGCCTCTAACGTTCTAGAACAGAAAGTTTGCCATCAGGACCAAAAATCAGGAAAAAATAAAACTCACAGATGGAAAGGAACAGAAGAAAGAAAGCAGCACTCAGCCTAACTCAAGATAAGTAAAGGGTATGTCGAGTAGATCTAACGATCTGCTCTGACGCCGCTATAGAGCGTGTACGAATGGTACGGGGAGTGCATAGAGTCGCACGTCGGCTACGACGATGCGACCCAGCAGTCGATGGAGCAAGGACCAGGAGACGCCTAGAGACATGCGATCCATCGCGAGAAGGGTAAGAATTCTCAGTAAGCCTATATATACGATCATTAATGATCTCTATTTCGACTTTGCTAAAAAAAAGGGTATGACACACGACGACTATGAGACATAAGGGGGGAGGGGGACCGTGAAGACTCTACAGCAGAAACGACCAAAGAATTTGTGGATTTGCTCATCAGAGGCAAACCCGGTTGTTGTTTGAGCTTTGTCGAAGCCAATCTATCATCGGATTGATAGACCCGTAGCATAGGTAAAGATCGAGCGATAGGGCACAGAATACCGATCGAAGGCCAGGGCAAGCATGAGAGGCCACCTCCTCGGTAAACCGTATAGTGAACAACAGCCGTGTCCACTATACGCCTATGTAAGGGAAACCACCCATTGCATTGAGCCGAGGCGACGATGGGGTGTCAACAAGGGACAGATAAAGTCAAAAATCCAACCCGACTAAAGCAAGTCACTAACGACACTGATATGGCCTCGTAGTGACTAGAGACGAAGACGAAGGCCAGCCAGAACAAAATAGCCCATAGAAGCCAGTCGAAGCTAATAAGCTTAGATTAGTCGTGAAGGACATAAAAAACCCCGAAGAAAGCCCGAAGGCCGACCAACCTACAGCAAAAAAGCGAACATCATCCCAACCAAGCTGCAGCAAGAAAGCGAACATCATCCCAACCAACCTACAACAAAAAAGCAAACATCATCCCAACTGAACAACAAACTCGCATAACCAATAAAGAAAGCACCAAACAAGGACCTTTAAACGGCAGAGAGAGAACACAAGGAAAAGTCACAATGCAGGCTAATCGACAAAAGAGGAAAAACAAACAAAGGAACAACCCCAAGCACACACACATGACAAGGCACCTCTACATCCGATGAATACACAGACATGCTAGGGAGCATACACTGTACAGTGTAACCACTCAATCCAACACACACAATGCCAAGCCCCCCACAATAACTCAAATCATAGAAGGGGCAATCACAAAACCAGAACACATATGGACAAGTAAAAGGGACATTGCCCATCAAGCTAGAACAATTAAAATAGGCAACAACGGAGAGGTCAATATCAGGGAAAGTAAAACTGCGTCAATCATACCCAAGAGCCAAGGGGGAGAAGAAAAACAGCCAAACCAAAGGGACCACAAAGAATAGAAACATAAGCGGAAAAACATACCTCTCCAGTAATCGACACATCAAGATAGATGCTACAATTACCTACCAAAGCCTTGCAAGGACCAACGCAAAAGCCATCTCGCACAACAGGGGCACCGAAAGCAGTAATTTCATCACTAGTCAATGTTGCCTTGCCAAGAGATTTGATCTCTGGCTGCAACCTTGAACCAGATCTCAGCCGCCTCTTACGACGGAAAGAAGAGCTAGACTTCGACGCAGAGTGGACAGAGAAACCACTGCTGAGCTCAGCAGAACCGGATGCAGGATAAGGCTCCAAAAGGCAACTCGGCCCCACAAAACGATCCAACATAGAGAAGGGATTACTGAGGGCAATAACAGGGGGTGCCTACTTACTCGCCACTGACGGCTTCACTAAAATAACTGGGTCCCGAGACCTTGATGCTGGAGGAGCATCACTAACCAAACTGGAGCACAGAGCAGTACGACGACGAGGAGATGCAGGGGCCTGCTGACCAATAAAGCCAACAACAGAAGGCTTCGCAATAACAACCGATTGTTTAAACGCTGATGGGGTGATCAAATCCCCACCCACAAACTGATCAGCATCTATAGTATTCCCAAAATCGGGGCCAAAAACCCTGCCACAAGCAACAGTTGCAACTAGAAAGCTGTGGACAGCAATAATAGGGGCAGAAGCAGTCGATCTAAAGCACAAACGTGGGATAAAGTGAGTGGTTAAATCCCGCTTGCCATGATCGGCTTTAGATCTGAGACTGGAAAACTGACCCACAACATCACACGAAGGACGATTTACCACTCGAGGGGCCAGAAAGCTCACCAAATAAGATTGGAAAAAAGGTGTCAGTTCAAGGAACTACCCTTCAACATCCAAGAATTTATGGAGAAGAAGGCGCGGAAAAGCGGACAGAGAGAATAGACAAATCTCAATCATTGAATCGCTAGTGAACACAACCGACATCGGATCCACAGGGACCGAAAAAAGCGAGCTAGCAATCGACTCAAAGCTAAGGCATAGATGAATAAACTCGCCAACAACCACAAATACCCCCTCAGAGCGAAGAGATTCCATGCTATAAATAGTAGAGCTCAAAAAGAGCCACACGAACTCAGAACAACTAGAATGGGAATGAAGATAGAGAGAAGAAACTGAGAGAAGCAAGAGATTGGGGGAAACAAGAAAAGGAATTAGGAACTGAACACCAATTTTCTTTTTCTTTTTTTACCGTTGATGGCTTAATTCCATTATTTAAGCAATGCTAATTTAAAATTAACGTTTTAACACCTCATCTCTTTTTACAACTTTGTTTATATAACTCTGGTCTAATATAAACTCCTTTTATCCCAAATTCCTTTTACTTAATTCAAATATTAAGTAAACATTTAATTTAAGCTATCGTATTTGCTTATAAAACCTTTTTATATCTTTGTTATAAAAACTTAGGTTTTAATATAAAACCCGTTCATAACTACTTTCACAATTCAACTAAATTTCATTTCTCTTGGATTACCTTTTAAATGAATGTCAATTAAAAAGTAATTTCTTAAATTATTTTTAATCACCATAATAATTTACTTCAACCATTAACTACTATAGACGCAATTAATTTCTTTATTTACTAAAATAAGTAGTAAATTCTTTTTAAAATCTTATTAAAAATAAAACAAATATTTGTTAAACAATTTTATTAGATAAATTCAAACAAACTAATTTAATAATTAATCCCAGTTAAAACGGTTCATTTTGTCAACTCAAAACACAGTTACCTCGTTAACCGGTTCCAATTAGTTCTCACTTTAAATTAATTAATAATATAATTAATTTAAATAATTCCATTTAATTGTTTACCCAAAACAATTATCCAACTTCTAACCGTTAGGTTAATTTATATTCACTTGTTTATAAATTTGATTAACATCAGAATTTTCTTTATAAAATCATTTTAAAAATCACTTATAAATTTAAATAATAAACAATAATTATTTATTCCCTTTTTAAAACTTTATTCAAATAACAGATTTAAAATCTAATTTCAGTTATAAACAAATTTTATAACTTCATTTTGTTGATTTACCTAACGGTAAATCAATAATTGTAAAAACGATTTATTTAATAGGCCATATGTTGCCAATTACTCAACCAATTCTGCCCATTGGTTAATATCAGAATAAATGGTGAATTATGATTCAACGATCAATAAACAAATCAATCATCTACTCAGGTTGGTCAAATAGTTCATATAATTGTGATATAAAAATAAACAATAAATTTGAGGAATCCAGTTGGATTCCACTAATCTGTCTTTCCCTGTATCTAGATATGTTAACAATTCAATTCATACAATAGTATTTTATTTGCAATAACACATATGAAAAATCAATTAAACTGATAACGATCAACTAACAACAACCATACAAGCATCTAATTTAATTTAATACGTTCATATTTTTATAAACGTAACCAACAAGGTAAACTACCTCGTTTGGAAATTAATCATTAAAAATAACGATTGATTTTGATTAAAATAAACGAACGTTTAATTCAAATCAATGATATGAAAATATTCAACATATTAGCAAACAATCAGAAAATCAGTCAATGACTAGCAACCATAGCACACAAATAATAAACCCGACTTATATAAAATATAAGTGGGATAACTGAGTGAGTTGAACTCACCTTGATTTTTGTTTCATTCAAAAGGTTCGGGTTTCGTTAAATTAAACTAGTGTTTAATTTAACTAAAATTTCAAGCTGTTTCCAAATCTGCCAAATTATTTCTAGAATGTAACATTCGTCAACACTGTCCTGGCATAGCTTGTTTGGTCCTATTCTATTCACATATGCATAATCATAATAGTATGACCATATGGTTTAAATTAAACAATTAATCCTTTATTTAGAAAAATTATTTACTTAATTACTTTTTTTTGTTGGGATAATTGACAAATTAGCGTTCACCGCTTCGCCCAAGTTTCTGCCCTCCGTTCCTTTACATTCAATTTAAACCCCACTGCCTTCCATACGTTCTCTTCATAGATCCCATGCATAGCGACGGGTACATTACCTTGAGTAGTTCTTCGTTCAAACCATGTTCACGATCTTCACGCAGCTGTTATGACAACTACAAACGATATAGTAAATCTAATTATTCACTCATTAACTAAAATTAATTACTTAAAAAAATACTAATCAGGTTGACCCCAATCCTTACTTCATAAAAATGGGCCGACCTTATCCTATTTTAATTCCTTCGTTCGGCATCCAACAACAGATTTTAGGCCAATCAATTTTGTTTCTTCACATTGTTCACAATTCATTAATTATATAGTTAGTTTAACCCTAATTTAATTACCATAGTTTAATTCAGCCGATTAAAACTGCATCCTTCCTCCCGTAAATTTCTAAACAGTAGCAATCCTCGTTCACACAGTTGGTCTCGTCTTCAACTCACAAACCAAATCCCGTGCCATACACTATCACTCCGACCGCCGATCAATGATCAGAAACCACCACCGTGAGCAGCTTAACGCGTTCGACTACCGCCCTTATCCTCACATCACTCGACGTCCCCATGCTCCAAATAATCGCCATGAACCGCACAACCCTTCGAGGCAAAATCCGGTCACCCCAGTTCATAAAATTCAGATCATAGCCGGTCAACATGGAGCTCTCACCAAGATCTAGGTTTTTATAGTTGAAGATGTTTCGAATAGAAGAACAGAAGTGAAGAAAAATTGAGTGGAACTATGGAGTTTGTTGGCCGTGGATTTGGTATGTGGAGGCATCAGAATATACTTTGACAACTAAAAGGAAGGCTTAGGGTTTGCATTGCTCCCGTATATAGAAATGGACAAAATAAAATAATATAATATTATTATGAAACTTCGATGTGAATTAATACCCCAAAAAAAGCCCATATGATCTCAGTTTTTGACAAAATAAGGTATTCCTAGCATAAAAAAAATATTCCAGACCCGATGGGACAGGTTTGTCAAATTTCAAGGTCGTTTGTGAAAAGTCCTTTCTAATTATCGATGAAAAATCACGTGTTTAAAATTCTTATAATTACCAAAAAAATACGATAAATTTGAAACCTTAGCATTCCACTAAACCTTTTGGTAACAGATCCAATGAAATTTGTTTCATTAAATTTGGAGTTCATTTTGCCAGTTGTTTATTCCTTTAAAGTTACTCCCACTACAACAAAATAACTATGTTACAACTTTTAGCTTACAACTTCTTTTGTACAGTCGTTGTAATATAAACGTGTAACAACGGCTTGTTTCATTTCCCTCTGTTTTTTTTTTGACCACTCATTCTATACTCAACGAAGATAAAGTTGGCCACGACCTTTCCCAGTCTTATAATCTAACTCTCCTTTTTTTCATTTATGAAACCCTGGCCGCCAAAGCAAATAACGTTGCTTCTTCCTCTTCTTCTCCATCCAGTAAATCGAGCTTTCTTCAGCTATAGGAAAACTTAAACCCTAACCCTATCTACTCGCCATTTGTCTCCATTTCCCGTCGCTCACCTCCGACCACCGTTTTTCGGCTCCCGCCTCAGTTTCTCGCCTCTCACCGGTAGTTTTTCTTACCTAGTAAGTTTGCTTGGTAATTGTAGGAAATTGTGTTTGTTAGATCATGGAGCTAGGTTAATCTATGAATGAATCACATAGTATCTTTAATTAGATAATAATATTGCAAAAGTATCAATTATAATCTGCGATACTTTAAATTAGTATTGGTTTCTTTACCTCAATTGATGAGTATGACAAATTTTCCCTTTTATCTCTAGAAGAAAGCAATCGCCCAGTTGAATGTTGATCCAGTATTCATTAGTCTGATTTTATTTTTCTTTTCTTATTTGTTAGTTTAGAGCAGCATTTAAGACTAAAAATTATAATAGGTTGCTACCTCACTGAAAATCTGTCAGTACTTAATTACTTACAAGGAAATGAAGGTTGTAGTCTTCGATAAATGAGTAAATCTACTAAACAAATAAATGTATAATTTGTTACCAGTTAGTTTACCGGTATCTAAGTTAACATGAAATTATGACAGCACTTAGATATAATCTTTCTTAAACTGCATGATTCAAGCCTTATATATAATAAAGATAAGCCATTCAAATCATCATTTTTGTTAATTAGCCACCTTAAACTTAGTTCAAACTGAGGATGCAAATTTGTTTTCATCACCATGTATATGCACTTATGGATTCGAGTGCTTCTTTTAGTGAGTGACGAATAAATGCAACACAGTGCTTTATTGATGCAATGTTGAAGTTATAAGTGTTTCCACATGATGTGTAAGCTCAATAACCCAGCAAGGAAATGAAAATAATCATCCACTTATCAAAGGAAAACAAATCATGAATTAATAGCTTATCCAAGAACATGAAGTAATCACTTGCTTCTGAATATGCATATGAAAATGTCAACTTTATTTTAATCTTAGCGTATCTAGAAGATTGCATTCTTAAAAGATCCATGAAACCATCAAAAGTTTGAATTATGAAAATGCTAACTTTATTTTAATCCAAATTTAAACTAATGTAACATTTAATTAGACTTCATTAAGAACAAAAATTCAGACCTTTTTGCAAATTTCAGTTAAAATTTATGGAACTTAATAATTTTTAGATTAATTTACAAATTGGGAGATCAATAGGACAATGCAATGCCCACTACAGCATAATAACCAATTGGCAACACTTTTTTCCCAATTGGAACACTTATTTGCGTTGCAAGGTGGTAACCATAGTATGTGTTGCTATATTTAAAAAGTGTTGCCAAAAATACATAATAATAACTTTATTATTGGCAACACTAATTTGGGTTGTTAAGGCTGGATTATGGGGGTAAAAACGTAAACCAACCAAGTAACCCTAATTCCCCTTCCACGTTTCCTTTGTCCCTACACTTTCCCCATTTCGGCCGCCTAAATCATTATCTCATATCCTACGATTCTCAGAGGAAAAAAGAAAAAAAATCTGAGCATGGCGAAGATGAAGGTTCCTCTCTAATCGGATTTTAGGGGTGGCTTCAGGGTACAACTCGCGTTCGCATTCAATTTTAGGGATTTTGTTCGATTTTTGCTCGAATTCACTCACTTTCAACTCGCAGGTATAAATTTCATTCTGGTTGTTACGCTATGGCTTGAAACATACATTTGCATTATTGTTCAGAAACTCACAGGTATAAATTGTTGCATGATTGTTATGCTATGGCTTGAAACATACATTTGCATTATCATTTTTAAAAGAACAACAAACTTCATATATGTTCAGAAATAATAGTTTTAGACAACGAATTTTGAATTCGTAAAGAAAAGGAATTTGTTAGGCTAGCATCTCTTGTCACATATATTATGTCTGAATTTGTTAGGTTCACTGCTGCTTGTAGGTAACAGCCTATCATTACTCTTTCTTGCAAGCAGCTACTTTTTTTTGAGCTTATATCAATTTAGCATTTCTCAGACATCTATTCTCTACATGTTGTTTATCTATTTTCTGTTACAATGAATAATGCATTGTATTATTGTTAAGAGTGCGCCATATAATCTACTAATATGAAAAATAGCGCAAAGTGTTTTTCTCTAATTTCTCTTTAACATTTTTGATGGTGTATTTCTATTTTTTGTGTGTGTGTGTTTTAAAGATAATGGTGCATGCTCAAAGATTTCTGGTGAAGTTGAATTTGCTAGTCTTCCATGCTTGATTTGCTTGGTAATAGTTAGATTAGCTGGTTCATTATGGATTCGCTACAACATGTACAGGGGTAATTTATAACCACTTATATAGGATGCTATAAGCTTTTGATTTAGATAAGTGCACATTTCAATTATGCAAACTTCAAGGCAACAAGTTTTAGTAATAACCCGACTAATAACTTGTATTTTTCTAGTTATTACATATAATTTTTTAAGCTTTCAGTTCAAGTTCTTGTAAGTATTCTTCAAGCTTGAAAAAAGGACTTTCATTGTTGCAAGTATACATGAGATGCGAACTCTTATAACATTAAGAATCTAGTAAATTTGTGTTGTTTATAGAGCATTGAAGTTATATATAATAAAGTAAGATACATTCAGAATCCGAGGTATCCTAAACACGTGAAAATATGGTACTAATCTAACAAAGGCTTGTGAAAATGCTTGTGAATGCTCAGTGTAACTGAGCTGTTCGGCTCAGTATAACTGAGCTTAAGGCTTAATAAAACTGAGTTGTTCGGCTCAGTTATACTGAGCCGTTCGGCTCAGTATAACTAAGCCAAACAGCTCAGTAATACTAAGTCTTTCGGCTCAGTTATACTGAGTCGTTTGACGTTTTAAACTTTGGGTTATCTATTTATTTTTAGTGTAGCTACAGTCTGAAAACTCACTATATGGAACTACAAATACTTGGCTGCCCTGTCCTCTTTATTTGGCGCAACTTTCCATGTTATTGCCTTAAGCATGCATTTTTCTTTTTGCTCTTCTACCGTTAGAACTGTTGAACCCATGTTGTCCTTGTAATGCTATTTCTGAAATTTATCGTTAGGTTTTAATTCTTACCCTTATTTTGGGTCCCTTGGTTCCTTATTATACATGGATCTTTAAACTATTTAGGTAGCTTTAGTCAAAGATGTTCATTGATGTTTAATTTGGTGGGCCGACAATGTTTCATTGTCAGGCTATACCTTATTTTGGAGATTCTTTTTTGTTTCACAAAGTGTATGACATATGAACCTTATTGAAGATTATAATACATGTGAGTTAATTATGAAAACATTATTCAAATTGGATACTTCATAGTTGAAATAAGTGAAACTATTAGTAGGGTCTAGATTAAAGTAGTGGATTATTGCAAACAATTGCATTATTTTTAAATTGTACATGTTTTTGTTATTATCAGCAATTAAAATACTTCATCGAAATGTATAGCATATTAATGTTGTTGAGAAGAACATAAAAATTTGTGAATGGAATTTACCAATCTGGGTTTAGCTGGGGATATTAATTTCTGGATTCGCTACAACATATACAGGGGTAATTTATCACCACTTATATAGGATGCTATAAGCTTTTGATTCAGATGAGTGCACATTTTAATTATGCAAACTTCAAAGCACACTACAACAAAATGACCATATTACAACGGTGGAAAACCGTTGCAATAGACTTTTTACAACGGTGGCGTAACCGTCGTGTATTAAGAAGTTGTAATAGACTAAAGTCTTTTACAATGGTTTTGCACTGTTGCGACACCGTTGTAATATGTATATTTTACAACTTTTTTTCACCGTTGTAATATGTATTTACAACTTTTTTCCACCATTGTTATAATTTTTACAACTGTTGTGATATATTTTATTACACCTATTATTTTACAACTATAATATATGCACAAATTATATACATATTACTAATAAAAAATTCATTCCAGAACATATTATCTACAAAACTGAAGATATCAAATAAACTTAAAACATGAACCAAAACAATATATTAGATTTTTCAAACTCACATCATTTTTTTTACATAATACATTGAATTTGTAAATCATACAAATTGCTCAAGTACATAAAGCAAGTACAAATAGCTCTAGCTTGCTCCCACCATATGCCAATCTCCGTTTTGTCGATTGAACACCATTCCTGCTCCACATCGAATCCTCATTCATCTTCAACCTCAATCTCAACTGTTATATATGTGTGTATTTGGAGCAAACAATTTGCTAGAGTCTTCAAACAAAAGATGACAAACGCTCTACGTCATAAGTCTTAATTCATATTCGTCAGCCATCGTTATGTACCTTACCTAAGGGAGAGCTTGGTATCCGCTCTTCTCAATTATTTTAAGGTATCGAACCTACGGAAAAGTTCTTTAGTGATCCATAAAAGACCATGGTAATTAAATGAACATGTTGAAAATTGAAAAATCTTGCATACCTGAATTACAGATAGGAATCTCGAATTTCACTGGAATGGGAGCCATCTTCTCTGGTCTCGACCAAGCACAGCCGTGGAAAACCACTTCAATGCCTGGTTGCATCACACAACACACCTATTTCAATTGTCATTGAAGCTGACAATTCACCATGCAAATACCCGACTGCCAAATCCCTTCTTCATATGTCTACGCCTCTTCAAATTAAAACCATACAGGTTGATCATTGCTTTAGAGAATATGGGATGCCCCCTTCTATTTTATTTTATTTTTTTGAATTGGTGACCCCTTCTATTTTTATTTTCCTTATTCCCACTGTATTCGTCTTTCAGTATTGAAAACAAAATCATGCTTCAGTTTGAAGCTTCAGCCGCCGCACCATCACCTGGCCATCGGAGGCCAATCAACCTACGCCAAAACCCTCGCCTCCTCACCCTTGATCTCCGCCCCAACTCTCGCCTCAACCAGCGTTTCCGTTTGTATCCAGCAGTCCAAAAACCCCCTGTGTTTTCCGATCAGATTACAGCCATCCCAGACAAATACGAAGAGTTTATCAATTTGGATCTGATGCGTATTCTGCTTGAAAAGCATATGCGAATTCGGCTTGAAGAGCAGATGCGAATTGGACAATTTTGATTTGATGCGAGGAGTGAGATTATTAAGAGGAGGGTGAAAGGCGATTTCATTCTTTGATCTGTAGCAAGATCTGATATTTTGGTTTTGAAAAATAGATAAAAGGGAGACGGTCTGAAGAGTGCTCACGAATATAATTAGGAGGAAAGTGAAGCGGTGTAATTGGAAACTGCAAACTGATATAATTAGCGACGATATCGAGGGAATTTTAAAATTTCAGTAAGAGGGAAATTTTCTGATGTTGGAGCCAAAATTTTCAGTATGGCGGCAAAATTTTAAGTTTTCATCTAGTTGTTCTGAACATGTATTATAGGTTAATTAAATGTTGTTTTAAAAGTATATATGGAAAATTTTCAATACGAAAGAAAGTGGACTGCTAATCTCATAACCTAATTATTATTTCGAAAGTTATTTAATATGGTAAGTTAAATAGTGTATAATAACTATTTATTAATTTTATGATTTTTCTTTTCTTTATTTTATGAAAAATTGTATTAAAATATTATACAAATTGCTTGAAATTTTATTAAAATATTTAATAGTAATTTTTAATTATTTAACTTTTACTTCTTAATTAGTGATTCTTAGTTCTTATTTATTGATAACTAATATTAATTATTCATTACTAAAAACTAATTTTAATTTATTAACCTTTAATAATAATAAATAATTATTATATAGCGAAAAGAAATTATTAATATTAGTTATTACATATTTTCAAATAAACTATTTATTATTATTATTAAACAATAGTTATTGAGTTTTAATATTTTTATTAATTATCGAATTTTTATTAATTATTAATATGGAATTTTTGTTGTAATGTAGTCATATATTACAACAGTCAAAATTTAAAAGTTGTGATAGGCTTTTATTACAACTGTCAGAATAACACAGTTGTTAAAAATAAGTTTATTACAACTTTTCTGGAAAATAGTTGTAAAAAACATTTATTACAACGGTGCTTTTACCACTGTTGTAAAATTAAAGTTGTAATATGGTGTTTTTGTTGTAGTGGCAAAACGTTTTATTAATAACCTGACTAAGAACTTGTATTTTTCTAGTTATTACATATAATTTTTAAGCTCTCAGTTCAAGTTCTTATAAGTATTCTTCAAGATTGAAAAATAGACTTTCATTGTTGCAAATTTACGTGAGATGCGAACTCTTACAACATTAAGAATTTGGTAAATTTGCGATGTTTCTAGAGCATTGAAGTTATGTATAATAAAGTAAGATACATTTATAATCCGAGGTAGCCTAAACACATGAAAATATGGTACTAATCTAACAAAGGCTTGTGAAAACACTTGTGAATGCTCAGTATAACTGAGCCGTTTGGCATAGTATAACTGAGCTTAAGGCTCAGTAAAACTGAGCCGTTTGGTTTGGTTATACTGAGCCGAACAGCTCAGTAAAACTGAGCTTAAGGCTCAGTTATACAGAGACGTTAGGCTCAGTTTTACTGAGATTAAGGCTCAGTAAAACTAAGTCGTGAGGCTAAGTTATACTAAGCCGTTAGGATCAGTTTTACTGAGCCATTTGACATTATAAACTTTGAGTTATTTATTTATTTATTTTTAGTGTTGCATAATTTGCCACAAGCTAGCGGTGAAGAGGAAGTTCAACATACAAATATAGACAATTATTATTCTTACTTTGGAGAGAAGCACAAAAAATACACAAACAAAGCAAATGATAAACTTTATTCTTCTTGCGAAGAGGGGATTACAATGTTAGGTGTAATTGTTGATCTTCAGAACCTTAAAAAAGAATTTAACTAGTCGGGAAATAGTGTGACTGAGTTGTTGAAGCGATTAAAACATTGTCTTCCAAAAGAAAACAATTTACCTGACCAAGTATCCCACGATGAAGAAAATAATAAAGGATTTGGGAATGGAGGCGAAGCATATACATGCTTGTATCAGTGATTGTATATTATTTTGGAAAGAAAATGTTGATGCGAGAGAATGTTCTGTGTGCCATAAAACAAGGTACAAAACTAAAAAAAAACAGTGTTAGGGGAGGTCAAATTAACGAAAGAAACAAGAAAACTTTTAAGATACTTTTCTATAAGTCCAAGATTAAGTAGATTGTACAATATACCATGGATAGCTCGTAAAATGCAATGGCACAAGAAAGCTACACCATCTTGGAATTCCATGTGACATCCTATAAATTCAGCTGAATGGAGATCAGTCAAAAGTCGGTGGCCAGAATTTGCTATTGAAGGACGCAATGTTTGGCTTGGTATTTCTACCGATGGGTTTAATCCCAATGGCGTTCTCTCCAATAGTTATAGTTGTTGGCATGTTTATATGATACCTTATAACCTACCCCCTTCGTTGTGTATGAAATCACAATTTTAAATGTTGAGTCTTTTAATTCCTGGAACAAGAGCACCAAGTCAAGGCAATGATGTATACTTGGAACCTCTTGTCGATGAATTAAAACATCTTTGGGACGAAGGAGCGTCTGTTTTTGACACAAACAACCAAGAATTTTTCAATATGAAAGCAATATTACTATGGGAAATTCATGATTTACCAGCTTTTGGTAACTTATCTGGCTATGTGACTCATGGTTATAAAGCGTGTCCTGTCTATGCTACCGAGACAGAATCAGAGTACATCGACAATAAGATCATCTATTCAAAATATAGAAGGTTTTTGAAGAATGATCATCCATATAGAGCATTAAAAAAGGGATGGTATAGGGATGTTGTATATAAAGAGCCTCCAACTCGTCTAAGAGGCTCGCCTCTTTAGAAAAGCTTGAGCGTATCAAATATATTCGTGGTAAAATACCAAAAAGCAAAAAGAGATTGATTTCTGAAGCTTATGATAATGTAGATTGTGTTGTCGATGAGGAAGGAAGGCTGGCATGGTATAAGAAGTCAGTTTTGTTTGACTTGGATTATTGGAGCAGTCACAAAGTTCGTCATACTATTAATGTGATGCATACTGAAAAAAATGTTGTTGAATATCTGATCAACTTTATGTTTAACAAAGGAAAGCAATCTTCTAAACTTGCATTTGATAAGGATCACAAGTTGCAATGTTGTCAAGTTCTTAAAGATGCAAAACTTCCATCATGTCTTGCAACTAAGTTACACGATCTTATATGTCTTCAACCACCCGGTTAGCAAATTAAAAAGACATATGATTATCATATTATCATCCAATATTTGCTTCCTATCATGGCTTAGCATGCATATCCAAAGTGTCGTGAGTTAAGACGAGCGCTTTTACAAGTAAGCTTGTACTTTAACATAACATGTTCAAAAGTTCTTGTTCGAGAACATGTGCAAGCGGCTAAAGATATGATTGCTGAAGCATTATGTGTGTTGGTACGCTATCTTTCAACAGATTTTTTTGATATAAGCATCCATTTGATGGTACATTTAGCAGATCAAGCTCTGCTTTGTGGACCATCAAATTATATATGGATGTATCTGTTTGAAAGGTAAATATTGTTTTTGCATGCAAATTAATTTACCTAAGGGTTATGAAGTAAATAACTATAAGCATGCATATTAATTTTTGTGTGCTAGGGCTATGAAAGACTGCAAAAACATACCTAGTAACAAAAGGTATATAGAAAGATCAATTTCTGAAGCGTACCTTGCTTTAGAATCAGTTCGATACGCAATGGAATATATGCCAAATCCACGTGATAGAAATCAAAGCTCTAAACAAGTATCCTTATTAGATGAGAATAGTGATGATATATATGAGCGTTCCATCATTGAAGGTAAACCGTTAAAATTATCTAGAGTGCAACGATCACAGATTCGACGATGGTTACCATTTAGAATTGATGTACGGGAACGAGATGAATACTACAGGTCATACGTTTTCATCTTTTTCAATACGTATATCACATTTAATCAAGAATATATATATATATATATATATATATATATATATCACAATATTGAATTTGTAGTGCATACCGCTTATCTTTAAAAGACGGTCTTCGTGGTAAAAGGAAAACTATCACAAAAGTAGAAGTAGTAGTCCAATCTGAATTTGTTGATTGGCTATACAATAAGGTGTGCTATATTTACTTGAGAGCAATGTATTTCTTCTTAACTAATGTTATTCTATTAATTTTGTTAATTCTTAACAGTTAGTTGATGATAAATGTATGAACACAATGTTATGGTTGTATGTCAATGGTCCAAATTGGGTAGTCAAAACTTTTCTTAAGTATAGAGTGAACGGCTATACATTCTCTCCTCAACATTATAACGATAGCATTTCAACGCAAGATAGTGGTGTCTTTATGGATGCGATCACTACATTTGTTGCAAGTTCAAAAGAATTTAATCCTATGGACGATGGTACTACTTGGTATGGTGTTATTAGAGAGATCATGGAAGTTGATTACTATGATTTTCAACATGTGGTATTTCATTGTGATTGGATGAATGTTGCAGATAAGACAAATGGTTGTAAAGTTTGCCCGGATACAAATTTGTTAATGGTAAGCTTAAAGATGCTCAAGAATACTAATGGAGAATATGATGAGCCTATTATTCTTGCATCTGAAGCAAGTCAACTATTTTACATCATAAATACACAAAATTCCGACTGGTCCATTGTTTGACGCTCTCCTAAACGCATAATGGATAACATAGATGATTATGAAGTACCAACAACATATCAATCTATTTTGAAAGAACAACCAAATTTAGAACCATTATTTAAATGTATTCAATCAAAATCAACATGTTGATTGAAAATATGTTGCATGTATTTTGCTTGTTTTGATCATGCATTAATCTTTATTGATGTATTGTACAATTGTGTTGTGTTTTGAAATGTATGATTTTCTTTTATTGATGTCTTTTGAAACTATTGCCAGTTTGTTATGTTAATTCATGTCTTGCGAGTATCTTTCATGTGTTATGTTAACTTTACATTTTGTTTGTTTTTAATGTAGATTTTTCATCAAAATGACAAAAGATTTTAGCGCAAATGCAAATTTAAGTACAACAGAGACTATTGAACCTCAACCACCCAAAGGTAAAAAATACTTTAGAACGGTTGGTGTTGAGGGTGCAGTAGGGGAAGATTCAGCTAAATGGAATACCTATTATGGTGAGTTAATTCGTTGTCATATACCCGTTGGCTACAAAGAATGGAGGGTCGTAGATAGCTTCTACAAGGATAAACTATGGGAAGGGCTTTTGGTATTTCCACTCATATCAATTTCACCATCAAGTTTAAATTATAATATATTTGATTGTTTCATGATTTCTTTTTTCTTTTCTTTTCTTGTGATAGGAAGAATTTGACATGGATGTAGATCCTCCCATATAGCTCGACCATTATTAGAGAATCATTTCCCACCGTACTATAAATGAATGAAGTCAACAATAAGAAAAAGTCTTCTTAAAGTTGATGACACTATGATTCCTAAACGTGTTGCCATTGATAGATGTCCAAATGATATAGATAGAGTGTGGTGGGAAAAGTTCCTTGATATTGAGTATACGAATGAAAAGATAGAGCAATGTAAAAAATGCAAGAAACAAAGCGAAAACCAAATCACTCATACTTTAGGAAGGAAACCTTACCATAGAGTGCACCATGAAATAGTAAAAAAAAAATCATTTTTTGTAAATGGCTGTTGGTAGAATGTTATATTAATTATGTGTTGTCAACTTTGATATTTCCTATAGGTCTTAGCCAATCCAGAAGAAAATATTTCATGAACGACGATTTGGAAGGCTGGACACAAAAGACAATCGGGAGAAGTACTAAAATGTGACACTGAAACATATGTAGGTTTGCATATATGTTGTTAAGCTCAGTAAATTATTTTGACTGATCATTATTTGCCTGAACTCATGATGTTTTACCTGAACAATGTTGATATGCACAGTTTACTGAGCCGTTTATTGAACATGTTAATATGCTTAGCAAAACTGAGCCGTAAGGCTCAAAACTCAGTTTTACTGAGAACTGAGCCTTACGACTCAGTTTTTCTGAGCCAATGGCTCGTTATAACTGAGCTGTAAGGCTTAGAAAAAATGACCCGTAAGGCTCAGTTTTGCTGAGCCAATGGATCAGCAAAACCGAGCCTATGGCTTAGTTTTTCTGAGCCTATGGCTCAGTTTAACTGAGCTGTAAGGCTCGGTTTTTCTAAGCCTGTGGCTCAGCAAAACTGAGCCTAATGGCTCAGCAAAACTGAGCCTATGGCTCAGTTTTTCTGAGCCTGTGGCTCACCAAAACTGAGCCTTTTGGCTCAGAAAAACTGAGCCTTTGGCTCAGTTTTGCTGAGCCTTTATGGCTCAGCAAAACTTAACCATTCGGTTTTATTGAGTCACTCCGAGCCTGCATGTTTATATTATTTTGTGCGAGATGCAAACTCATGTTTTTCTGCTTCCAACAAGAAACTAAAATTTTCAATTTAATGTGATATTCAATGAATGCAGACACTTCTAGAGGCATCGGAAGAAAAGAGGAAATTGGATGGTAGTTCTAATGGTGCAGTAGATGATCTTGATAATGATCCAATTGCAGAAGTTTTTGGTTCCGACATGAAGAAAAATTATTGTCGAGCAATTAGTTCTACTACTTCTATAAAACAAGTAAAGGTGGCTCGAGCTGTAAAAGCTGTAACTGATAAATAACAAGCCGTGGATTTGTCTGTATGGAAATTGGAGATAGAAAAGCAAGTAGCTACTCAAGTTAATAACGCTATCAATTCAATTACTTCAACTTTTATAAAATTTATACCTAATTTGCAAGAAAAACTTGTTGCAAGTCCTTCCACTCCTCATACAGAAGGTGCTTCTAATTTAGGGGATCCTCCTATAAATAATAATGTAACCGTTACTCCAAACGTGCCACTTAATGATCTTTATTCGTCTACAATGGAAAAGAAATACGTAATTTTATTGTCACATGATCTTGAGAAGGAGGTAGAAAAAGGTTACGTTGGGACACAAACAATTTGTCTTTTTAGGAAAGTGGTACCGAATATAGAGAAAGTAATTTGGGTTCCTGAAGTTCTTGAACCGGATGTACCAATTTATGATGGTCCTCAAAATGGAATGTACAAGTTATGTGAATTTTCAGATGGAGGCTTTGTTATATGGCTAGAGTTTCATATTCGGTATTTGTAGAATCTCATTTATGTATTGAATTTATTAAACTAATTATGTATTGAATTTGACAACTTAATTATGTATTGTGCTTGTTTATTGTTAACTGATATTCTATGTCGTTATGTGATTATGAATGTTATCTATTAGTATGCATTGAGTTTAATATTAGTTTTTGACTCATATTAAATATCATCTATATTATCATCATGTTGGCTATTAATTGACTATTAATGTTGGAATATGCGAGTTGCGAATACATATTTCTGTTATTATTAAAATTTATATTTGTTGCGAACTAAAATTTTGTAACACGTATAGGCGTTGTAAACAAATATATTGCAACATGTATAAGCGTTGCAAACAAAATCTTACAACGCTTATATGCCTTGGTAAAGAAATCTACCAACGCTTATAAGCGTTGCTAAAGAAAATCTACCAATGCATATAAGCGTTGCGACTGAAAATATACCAATGCTTGTAAGAGTTGGGACAGAAAATCTACCAACGCTTATAAGCGTTGGTACTAAATTGCCACCTCCATAGCAACACTAATAAGCGCTGCTGAAATTGTTTGTGATGGTTATACTCGTTGGGAATCACCTGTTTTGGTGTAGTGTACCCATGTTTATCAGTACAAATTTCCGATGATATTCATTATTTGCATGTAAGAGGATAATGAAGGATTTCATATAATTATATATAGAATTGATACAAAATTGACAATTACAAAAAAATATTTCTAAATGGACTGTATATGTAAGAAAAAAAAATCATACATAGAAAGAACTTAATTTTTATATAACTTTATAAGTAAATTAGCCAAGTTGCATTATATTTTAGCAGTTTAGTCTTATCATCTTACATAATTGTACGTAGATAAAATAGAAATTTGCATCTCATTGATTTTTTAATATATACTTCTTAAACCACCCAAATGAAATTAAGTAACCTATAGCAAGAAAAGGAAGAGGAGCCAAAATTTTATATCGTACTATATGGATATTCAAAGAGAATCGTGAACTAATACAGACATCCAATTTATTAGTTCGTTAGGTAAGTTTGTCTAACATGCATATAGAAGGAAATTTATTCCCTTATATGGAACAAAATATAATGCGCATATGTTACATAGAAAATTAACAATTATACGTTATAAGAATAAAGGAACATACCAAATATACATTGTAATGATTCAGAAAAATGCCAATCGTACTACAAAGCACTTCTCCAAATTTGAGGCACTTTTTGTGAAATGTAAATATCAAGATGAAGTAAAGGTGATTGCTTTCTTTATTTGGTGCTCATGGTACAAATCATTAACTTTAATTCAATTGGGGTGACTGCATACATTAATCATTGTTTATCAGATTTAAGGAACCAAAACATTCAAATAAAAAAGAAAGATAACAAAACGTTGAACTACCATAGAAAAATTATTTTAATGCCCAAAAAATAAATTACTAATACCAATTCAATATACTGATAAAATATGTTGATAATATAATTCAAAATATTCACTTGTTTAATCAGCTGAATGGAATACCAGATGCACAAATTGCCATAGCAGGTACGGGAAGGAAGGCAAAACATGGAACAATATTTTGTGTGCACCATAAAGAAAAATCTCTCTACAACTATTCTTAGAATTAATGAGAGAAAAATGGCATGTGAACAATAAGAAGATTCCAAATTTGAAATGTTAACCAAATCAGTTTATGATAGTCTTATATTGAGCATGCTTACAGTAAAATTTAGAATAAATACATCTGGAATAGGTGAAACTATCATATGGTAACATGATTTTCCATTTAGATGATTTTTTTCCTTACTGTACTCTATTGCAGCTCTGCTTTTATTGTTAAAATTACTAAAGAATAGCTTGGAAACAATAAAAGAAATCCAAATAGGAAAGGTCAACCAAATCAGTTTATGATATTCTTAAAGCATTCTCACAATATAATTTAGAATACACATTTGTAATAGATGAAACTGATATATGTTAGCATGATTTTCTATTTAGGTTTCACGGTAGGTTACTATGGAAAACCAAGAGATGCACATATTTGAATCACTTTTCCGCTGTTGAATTATTATCCGAACATGTTTCAACATCTATTTTTTGTTGAATTGGAACTAATAGGTTTTCTTCTGCAGTTCTATTAGGAGAAAAACCGAGCTGTTGTAAAGATACCATTTTAGTAGCTCCAACGTGCAAGGTAACTTCGATTTGTGTTCATATTGTGTTTTATGTTTTAATGCTTAGTGTTTAACACAAGAAAACATATTATATGATCACATATTTCAGGTTGTTGGCTTTACGTTTATCTCAAGATTGCTGTTTTTTGAAAATGTCTACCTTTTTTGATTTTTGAAAGAACCGATTTTCTCTCTTCTTTAATTTGTGCAGTGTGGATTCCAATATCTTAATAAATAATATGGAAAGAATTTTGAATTTTAAATAGCAATAAACTTGTACTAGGACTACAAATGATTTGTTGTGCAATCAGTCCATCATTGTGTAGCTATTTGTTAACATGCCATATTAGAGTCGTTTGAGTAACATTAAATTGTACAACTTGTTCACGACCTGACTCCCGATAAGGGTTAAAATAGCATATTCCCAGATGAATATTCAGCAAATTAAGTATCCATATCGTGATACGTTTTGTAAAGAAAGCCGAATAGATTTGCAAGCGAAAACATATTATTCATGCTAAGTGATTAGAACTTAGAGGACAAACAATACTACAAAGTATTGTCCAAGGCTAACACCTGGGATGGTCGTGTAAATAAATCGTTTTGGGATACCTCATTTGAGTATAGTGTAAAGCATTAGAATTGGCACCTCATGTCAATAGTATACTTTATCAATGATACAAAGATTGAAATAATATTTTTTATACTCGGTTACATGAATCTTGTTGATAACCATTATCTTGAGGTGATTAAATGTTTATTGGTTCTTCTTTATGTATCAAAATATGTTTTTCAATGTAGAATAAGTTTAATAATTAGATCTCAGGCTGGACAAAATAGTCTGGATGCTCGCTTGTTGGATTATGGCCAGTTTAAAATACAAAATCACAATTTAGCAAGGGCACCTGTAGCTCTGGCAATACTCGGTGACATGGTTTTGATTAAAATAATTGCATGGGTATTTATACTATAGCTGCTTGAAAGTATAAAGTAGAAAGTATAAACTCCTGGATTTTAGATGCTTTAATCAAAAAGACGTGTTTCTAGTGTAGATAGTTAAAGCTCAAAAGTGCTCAATGCTATCAAGCAGTCTGCACTTTATTGTGTTTATTTGATTGTTTGGTATATTGTGATAGAACTGCATAAGCATGAAATTCTAATTGTTAGCAAGTGAATTAAAAGTTTAAAACATCCAGTTGTCTGCACTTGAACGTCAAAATAAATGCTACTGTTAGTTGATTCTCCCAACTGGGTGCTTAACATACAGGTGATGTGATTTCAATGGCATCGGGCCAGGTCGCAGTTCTTTTGCACTGAGTTCCAGTTGCCTTCTCCGTGCTTCTACACGTACTCGATCAGGATCGCGTCCTCCACCGTCGACCACAGGCCTTTCTTCAACACTGTCGTTTTGTTTCTCATTTCCGAGGCTTCTTCCCATTCGTTACATTGGGAGTTTGTTGACGAACATGAGTTGCTGTTTTTATTGTTGCTCTTCATCATGTGGATTGATGTGCGTTCAAGCGGATGTTAGTTTTTGTAATCATTATCTATAATGAAGAATTGATATATATCACTATCATGATGTATGATTCATTAGTTTTGTATTTTGAATATAAAGTTGTAACGTTTTATGTATGAATGGATCCAATACTTTGAATTTATAAAAATTTGTTTTCTGTTTATCTAGCTTTTGTTGCACTTGCAAAATGTAAATTATAGTTGTTATAAAATTTATTACAGTCAATTGAATTAGTTGAAAGAAATTACGAAGTCACAACCATGCATAACAATTGTAGTAGATATTACTACAACTGTACATAAAAGTTGTAATAAAGTTGATTACAACAGTGAACAACAATTGTAAAATACACGAAATCACAACGGTGTTGTAATAGTGGAAAACAGTTGTAAAAGATTTTAATCTATTACAACTTATTAATACACGATGGTGGATCCACCGTTGTAAAAAGTATTTTACAACTGCTTTCCACAGTTGTAATATAGTCAATTTGTTGTAGTGTCCTGTCTAAATAATATAAGTGATTAAATATTAATAGAGACCTTTTTGGCCACCGAAGTCACATACGCAGGGGCGTAGCTATTCAATAACCAGTACGGGCCATGCCCCTCCCCCTAAGATTTCTCTATGTTACCAGTACTGAAACAAATTTTGTACATTTAAACATTTTGGCACCCCTATGATTAAATGCAATGCATATGATTACAGACTGCTCGAAAGATTATATGTCTATTTAAATGTAACATTGCATTTGTCTATGATTACTGTAGTATTTAAATGTAACATTGCATTTGACTATGATTACAGACTGCTCGAAAGAATAATAAAGTACTAAGCTACATTACATTGCAATATTACCAAATTTTTACATTTAAACATTTTGGCACTTCCAGTGAAGAAACAGACAGAACAAAAAATTTTGGTACCCCCATAATGTATTTCTTGGCTACATCCCTACCCATACGACCTCCGTTTGCCATGAAATTTGATTTTCTAACAATAATTTAACGATACAGTTCCAATGAAACTAATTTCATCGAAAACCGAGGCCGTTTGCAAAAATGACTATTTTAACGCTTATATAATATTAATAAAATATTAATTAAATTTCCAAATAATCCAATAAAATAATAATAAATTATTTATATCATATATATCCAAACAAAATATATATATACAATTTTAAATATAAATCATACAACTCAATATCGTCAATTTCGAGTTAACCGTTATCCAATTTATATTAAAATCCTTATTAATTTATTAAATAAACGTTATCGTTTATTAACAATTTCCATAGCGACTATTTTAAAATTTGAATTGGGCATAACTAATAATCTATAACACGAAATCCAGATTTTTCTTTTTGATGTGAAAACCATCAACAAGATTCCAACGTTTCTTGTTTTATAAAATTCCGACTTATATCAGATCCTGTATATTCAATTGAAGTTCAAGATTTAATATTACGAACTGCCACGCTATTTCGAGCTAGTTTTAAAATTATTATAAATTAACATTCAAACTTCGTTTTAAATAAATGAATTAAATATTAAAATCCATTAATATTCCAAATATAATATTTAAAATAATAAATGAATTAAAATATTTGACTGCCAAAATACGAGACATTACAAACATCTTCTCATGTCATTCACTTATTCCTATATTTCTAAAGACACAATATAATATCTTCTGATTGAAATGATGAAATCTCATCTTAGCTAGCAAGAGAAGGGTATTGTTGTCATTCACTTATTCCTATATATTTGCGCTTAACATCTTCTCATGTCTTCATAGCTCATACCCATTCCCATCCGTTTATGCATATGTTTTCTTCTCACATTTCTTCTCAAGTAGAATTCCATTTGATGACATGTCCAGTCGATAATTACAACAGCGCATGCCAGGGCATCATCTGAAACCACGATTATACGAGTCTAGCTAAATTTTTCGACCATTCATTAAGGATACCTTTAGGGTCAACTCTATTTCCATCCCGTTAATTTCCTTTCCCACCACGCCGGTTTTAAGAAAAAACACCCCACTATTTCTCTTTGCCACCTCACTCTCTTCCTAAATTAACCTTCATTTTAGAAAACTAATCCCACGCTTCTTCTCCTCAAAACAACGTATTCCTCCTCCAATCCGTTTCTTTTCTTCCCATCCAAAATCAAAACCAAACATTTTCTTATCATCTAAAATAAGTTTCTTTTCTTTCCTTCAGATATTTATGTATGTTTGAATATGTCCAGAAAAGTTTGTATGTAAAACTATGTACTCATCTTGATAGAATTTGCATGTAAAACTATGCTAAAAATTCTGAAATACTTGTTTAATATGGCTACATGCGGACGTGGTTTATATCCAGAAATTTCTGGCCATTAAAAACCATTTGTATGTAAAACTATGTCCATAAATTTGTGTTAGCAACGTGGCTTATATAAAAATACATAGCTACATGCGGACGTGGTTTGCATGAAATGCACGTTCGGCCGGTTATTCTGGCAATTAAAAACGACGTCCATAACTGACGTGGATCACATGAAAACCACGCCCCACCATAATTCTGAAGCACGTGAAGCTTTCCATTGGTTCGGGTTGCCATGACCCTGAAACGAACGATGTTCTATTTGAACTTTAGTAAATGAAAACACGATTTTCTGCTGTACCACGTTAGAATGCAATGTGGTTTATTCACGGTTTACGTATTATGCTGATAATTATAAGGGTAAATTTGTCGTTTAAATTTAAAAAATTTAATGGGGTGGGAAAGGAAATTAATTAACGGAGTAGAAATAAAATTGGCCTACCTTTAGATAGATATGATACAATAAGATTTAGGCATTGCAAGTTAAACAGATGTTTATGACTGAATCAAGGTTCAAAATTTTGGATTTTGGTTCATCAATTGTAATTTGAATAGTTTACTTTTGATACTGTTTCGATAATTCTAGAAATTCCGTTATAATGTAATTTGGGATTTGTTTGTTTTTTTAAACTTTTGTACATATTGGTACCTTAATTGACATTATAATATTTTCTACTTGTGGTTGTAATATAAAAAATATAGTTGTGACAAGATCTAATCTGTTGAATTCTCATTTTAACAAGCCTAACCATAGAAAATTTAGCCCCAAGTAATTAGAAATTCCAATAGAGAGATGAATGTTCATAAACTGGTTATTCTAATAATTACATATTGTTTCCACCTGTTTTTTAGTCTTTGTGTAAATTATTTTGTATATCTTATTAAATATATTCTCAAATGACTTGGTTAATAGATCGTAATTGTTTGCGATTGAACCCATTTACATTTAAACTGAGTATTCCCTTCGTTTTATTCTTTGATCTGCCATTATTTTCGGTGGTTGACCTTTAGTTAATTAGCATACTCTTGATTGCTAACCATGACAAGCTGGCTTTAGCAAGAAAGGGGAGGTAATTTCAACCATATTAATACAGTACCGTTAAGACGATGCTAGCTATATGATGTGCCCAATGCAAAGATTACATAAAGAAGCTTGATATAATTAAAGCAATTATTTATTCATCCGAGTCTACATAAAAGTTGCTTGCATAAATATATATACATACAATATAACATCACTAAAGGAACAGATACTAAACCAAAATTAACTATACAGAGTGAAAAACAGAAGAAATCAGTCATCAGAGCCAGCTTCTGAATTATAGCCACTCAACTGTGGTGAGGTCAAAGCTGAGCTAACAGACTTCTCTTTTCTGAACCGTTTCATGTCTTTTGATGATTTTCGGATTAGGGATCCGAATATGCTTCCAAATATTTGAGCTTTGATCTTCCCTCTCTTTGGCATGGGACTATTATTATTTCCATTCTTCTGATTCAGTAGTAAGCCTTGATGATTCATCTCTGTTGTTTGTAATGGAATTATATTAGAGTGCAAAAAAATGATGAAAGAAGGATTAAAGGCCTGTAAAACATTTTATAGGCGATGTTTTGGATTGACCGAGTCGAGTTTCCTTGGAGGGCAAGGTTTGATATTCAATCAACTTGATAATATAATTATAATATTTCACAGATATTCCAAATGAAAAGAAATTTGTCGCGGAGTGTTAACATTGTAATCTTAGGTTAGAAAAATTTTCAGGGCATTGACAATTGTGATCTATTGTACTCTGTTCATTTCAATATCCTTTGATTCAGTCAGTTGCATGTACATGTCATTTTCAGTGTCGGATACATTGAACCAAAGATGGGTGCAGTTTTTTTAAACCACCGTGCATTGACCCCAAAATACGTATTTCAAATATTTTCATAGAGTATCGTATGACTATCAGTGGTAGGGAAACTTGAAGAGGTTGTTCTTAATTATTTATCAGTCCTGCTTATGTAGACATATTTACAACTGGATTGAAAAATTAAAACATCTTTACATCTGACGTCTCTGCTTATGTAGACATATTTAAGTCTCTGTAACTATTCATTTTGAATTACCTATTCAGATATGCCATTCTTAGTGTTGACTGTTGTGTGTGCGTATGACCCTATTATCCTTTTCGATATAGTATTTTCATAGGATATATATTGATAACACTTTCATACGATATGTAGTCCTTATTCGCCTTTGTAAATATATCCTTCTAATTAAATATCTGAAACTGTGCATGAAAATACTATAAAGTATGTATTGTAACCGTGCCATTGTGAGTATTTCAGTCAAACGATATATATTGATCCTATTTACAATGCCATTGTAAGTTGTAACAATTTCAGAGATGCCACAGTTACAGTGTCCTTTCGATTTCATGTTAACGAAACTTGCTGTAACAGATTTCTTTCGAGGGAATGTTGCTTGAACTTGAAGTTCCATTCTTCTAGGACCAAGTCTACGAAATAAATAAATACTGAAGTGGTAATAGGAAAACAGCTCAAGCTTTGTTCAAGTTAGAAGAGAGACTCAATGTAGTGGTAGCATGTTTGGTATAGAGGAAGATTTAGCTTACTTGACTTGAGGACCTGTTTAACTACTCGAGCACGTGGAAGAAAGAATCTTTGAAAGCTTCAAACCATTATATTATGATCATCAACAGTTATTATTGTACATTTATTCGATATGAGATTCCCCCTTTTCAATGCATCATACGTCCATACACTACAGGGTGCCTACATTGTTTAATATGAGGAAATATATGTATGACATTTTAGTCAATCATGGGTAGCAACACAAAAGTCTGTATCATTGATGTTTCTCCTTAATATCATAACCTTCAATTTATAACGTTTCAGGTACAGCATTTTTACTTAATTTTTTAGTACAACATTAGGTACGTAATTTTTCTTAGTTGCAGGCGATAGTCCATTTTTAACACAACTTGCAATATTTATTTCACAAAAGGCTTGCTAAAGAATAAGAACGAGACAGTCAATGGCCGTGGAAATTCAGAAAATTCAAAATTTGTCCATATCGGTAAATAAAACATGAAAATGGTCCAATATCTGGAACATAAATGTTCATATGTATACATCCGCATACGCATCATCAAATCGTTTCGTTTTCACAAAAAAAGTTAAAATAAATTCTTTTCTTACTGCATAAAATGATTATTATTTGATATTTTATGTTAGGAAAGAAAAAAAAGGTAATAGGTATATATAAAACAGGAAAATAGTATGAAGGATAAAACAAATAAAAAATTGTTCCATAAGGACAAAGAGACTAAATTTTGTTCATAATGACAAATTTTAGTACAAAAAAAGAAATTATGGTGGGTCCCTGAACTCCTCTCTTTATCTAAAATTTTAGTCTCTTGTCCTTATGTAACAATTTTTTGTTCATTTTGTTCTTGAAACAAAAAACCCTATATAAAAATCAATATTTTCTACTCAAATTTAAGTTTTTAGAATAATATTTTTATTTATTACTAAAACAAATTTATAATAAATCAAAAAAGTTCCTTTTTTTAGGTATATTAGCTGTGAGCTAATCAAAGAATACCCAATCAGATATAATATTGGTAGATCCATATAACCGATATTAAAAAATGATTTCTAACAAAAATACAGATGTATCCCAAAAAAAAATTCTAACGTGATTTGTTAACTCCATGTGATATGGTTGCAATAAAATTAATCTTTCATATGTTAAAACCGGTCTTCGTATAAGTTGTTCAAAGATAGATTGGCAAAAACTAACATAAAAAATGACTCAAATATCATACCTGTTCAAAGAGGCAGAAATCAAGACAAGTCAAAATATGGTCGGACGAAATAAGCCAAGGTCTTAGTCTAGAGGTTCTAATCAACCGACCTGTAACTATTATAAGAAACCAGAGCACTTATAGCTCAATATCCCAAATTCGAAGGACGAAGAATAGATCCAGAACGAGTTTCAGTGTCTGTTGTAGTAATGTCAAGCGTAAAACCCCACATTTTTAAAAATTAAATAAGTTTATACAATTACTCAAATTGGGCTATAGGATTGGTACAATTGCGTTCGTGGGGATCTGATAAATTACATGTATAAATTGCTGAAAACGGAGTTAAAACGAAGAAGTTATCGTAGAAAGAAGATTTAGGAAATAATAAGAAAAAAATATTATGTGGTAGGGTCGCAGGTCGACCCTATACGTCGAACCGGGCATAGGTCAGGTCAACCCGCCTTCGTGCCTGGGTGTAAGTTTTCCTAGGTATGAAACAATGACGAAGACTTTCTATTTTGTTAAGGTTGTTGATTTCCATTAGTTATTTTAACAACTTGAGCTGACGTAGCGCATTCTAATTGGTTGAGTGGTGTGGCTAGCCTAGATTTAATTTAGAAACCCAATGATCTGAAATCCCTAGACTGCACTATAAACAGACTCCCACTACAACAAAAACATCATATTACAACTCTAATTTTACAACTGTGCAAAAAGCACAGTTGTAATAAATGCTTTTTTACAACTGTGCGGAAAGCACTGTTGTAATAAATGTTTTTTACAACTGTCAGCTCTCTAAAGTTGTAATAAACATATATATCACAACTTTTCATTTTTTTAGTTGTAATAGATGCCTATTACAAACATCATGTTTATAATATCTATATTTAATAACTAATTATATTAATATTTAATAATAATAATTAATAATAAACTTGGGAATCAATAATATTTATCAATTAATAATAATAATAATGTTTAAGAATAATTAATATTTATTAGTAACCTTACACATCAATAATTACTATTAATAATTAATAGTTAATAAATTGTAATTAGTCTCTAATTATAACTGTTAAGTTTTTAATAATTGATAATCGGTAATACATAATAGTTAACTTTTAATAACAGATATTAAATTACAATTAACATGTAATAAATAATAATTAAAATTAAGAAGTGATAATTAATTGTAAATAAGTAATAACTAGTGATTAATATTTGTTTGCTAGTTCGAATTTATTTTTTATTATTCACTAATTATAATTATATTTTGGAAATTTTGAAAAGTTGAAATTAGTTCAATTGAATTTTGAAATATTCATAAAACTTAAAAAAATGTATGTGTTTAAAGCAATTTGATATTGAAATACAATATTTAATACTTCATATTTAATATCGATTATTAGTAATTAATAATCTCTGTTACTGACTAAAAAGTAATAATTAATAATTAGGATCAATATCCAATATTTACTATTTTAGGCATTAGCTTCAATTACACGCGTTAGCACTAATGTAACACCCCACCTCCGCCAGGGCCATTCACGAGAGAATGCACTAGCTTTGGAGGGGTGTTGTCTAGGTAAACATGCACAGAGATATCACAAGACAGAACATAGGTAAATAAATAAGTAAAGCAGCGGTAGAAATTTAAAAACCATAGTTAACCATTTCAAAACCAAATAGTCAACTTACATCAAAGTACTTAGTCATTATTTTCCAACTACCACAAGTCTAGAAAACATAAACTGAAAATAACATAAAATAAACTATCCCCAAGATAGATGTGGTGAAGCCATAGCAAGCTCAAGTCCAAACCGTACATGAGCTGTCAGGAAAGCAAGCCAAATGTCCAAGCTAAGCACTAGTGTTCCCTCCCTGAGAACCTGGGGGGAACGGAAGAAAAGAGGCGAAAGAAAAAGGGTCAGTCATAAAGACTGGTAAGTCCTACCTACTATTAGTAAAAAAACTAATGAAGTTAACTAAACATGAGAAATTGAGATGAAACTTAAAGATGGTAACTAACTGGCATGATAAATAAATAACAAGGTAGATCAAGTGTGACATCGCATATACAAGGTTTAGTTTTGCACCAATAGTACTAGTATTCTAACCCATGTCAAGTATAAACAAGAAATGATCCCTTGGCCCAATATCATGAGGTGACCCAAGTCGGGGTCCAACAACACGGTCTAGTCGATCGGCTCCCTATAAGCCTAACTCGTCGAGTGTCGGTGTCATACGGCCCAATCACGAAATGTAGTCAACTGTGCTAGGTCCACCTTAGGGTGTATCAAGTCCTAAGGTGCCAACCACTGACACAAATCAAGCACGCACAGTCTGAACCTACTGGTGCCCGTGTCTGCTTTTTCAACTCCGGGCTATGTGCACGACCATAGTCCGCCTGAACCTACACCGGCGCACCTACTCAGCCGTCTTTCTGGTCGCTTACAATCAGCCCAGTAATCGTGCCCCACCCTAGCCTAGTCCCTATGGTATCGTGATACATCCAGGAGGGTTACTGCTGAAAAGGACCACGTAACTAGGGTTTCTAACGGGTTAAGTGTGGTTAACCCTATCCAATCATGTTTCAAGTTGGTTAAGTGTATCTAAGTGGTTCATGACTTAACCCTATCATGTGACATTAATTAACTTAGTGCGCCCAACCTCTCACATTAGACTTTGTTGTGGTTACTGGATGTGCCGGGCGGGTACGGGCAGATTTACACCACAACCTAGTCTAACCTCGGGTTTCAAGCGCGATGTGACCAACTACTCACATTGGATCCTATTGTTTGCAGCCACTGGATTTGCCGGGCAGTTCCGGGCAGATTTACGCTACAAACTCAACCCAACCTCGAGTTTGCCACTTTATGGTTTTCTACATGTCATGACCACATTCACGTTTTCAAGCATAATCAAGTTTCATGTCACATTTTCAAGTCATATTTTTCATGTCATTTCATGTTTGCCTAACTACCCATAACGTATTCCCATTCGCACGTAAATTCGCATCAACACAAGTGAATCAAGAAACATAAAAATATGACCAAGATGGGCATAAGGTGGTAAAGTTGGTCATAAGTTAAACATGATGATATTTGAGGCAAAGGTGTTCATCACACTAGCATATAGGATTATTGGCCTCAAAACATGTATGACATCAAACTTAGCCAATAAACTTGTGGGTAGCATGTAGTTCAACATCATAGGCAAAGGTGAAACATGATAATAGTTGACATAGGGTGATAAACTTGTGGGTAGCATGTAGTTCAACATCATAGTCAAGTTAACATCAAGGTTATGAGGGGTTCTATGTTGCATTATGCATAATCCCCAAACAAAGCTCGTAGCTTTCTACCCAAAAATCAAGGTGAACGGTACTAGGTTCATGATAGTTCCACAATCATATATCAAAAGAGTCATACATGGATCTATGCATACAAATATAGCCCCAAGACAAGTAATACACCAAAAATCCCATTTCAACTTGCTACATGTTCATATTAATTTCATAGTTTAAATCTAAGAGTAGAGTGGGGCTTACAAAGCGTGGCTATGAGAACTAGAACCAAATAGAACAAGATAGGGACATTGTAGAAGCTCTAGGAATAATGTAGCAACACTAGAAGTCTTGAGAATAAGTAGCTCCTTTGATTTGATGAAGAAAGATGGCTCCTTTTTGCCTTAGAAGCTCTCAAGATGAAGATGGAGGCCATGATTAGGGAGCATTTTGGCAGAATTTAGTTATTAGGATGATTTGTGATAGTTTAGGCTAGGTATTATGGTGTTTTTATAGGTGTAGAGACTAGTTTAGGCCATAGGATTAACCCTAATTTAGATCTAAACCATCAAATCCCGTCACAGGCCAAGTAAACAGACCAAAGGAGCAAACTGGTGCACAAGATCAACAGGGTCCGACCAGGGAGGTCGACCCCCAGGTCGACTCCCCAGTCGTCCTGGGACTGGGGCAGGTCGACTCCCCAGTCGACCTGGGGCTGGACGGGAAATTTTCCTGCCCAATCTGCTTCTGGCTGAATTTGAATTTCGGGCTGAATTTTGAATTTTTCTAAAATCTTCTATAAAATCTTCTATGGGTCATATCTTGGTCATACGGACTCCGATTTACGAAATTTCGGACTCGTTTTCAAGCAGAATTTCGAGACGAACGCAATGGTGTAACCCATTCCCATTGATTCTTAACTTATGATTTAATTCTGCCCTGATTTCTTGTTTTAACATGTTATAAAAATTCGGGTTTTTACATTCCCCCTACCTTAAAGGATTTCGTCCCCGAAATCTCCAAGTAAGGAAGAACATATCCTACCATCCATCATCCATCTACTCAAACATCATCCACAAGTAATCATTGTCCTTGAACATATGCAAAAGTGTGTGTATATGCACCTATCTAATGCAAAAATCAGGCGGTTACTGATTCAGTAAACCTCCTTAATGCAGAATATGTTAGTGCAATGAGTCCAAATGTATGCAAATTCCTAACATAATTTATAATCTCTACATGAGTGCATATAACATTCATCCATATGCAACATCCACGTGATAGCATAACAAGTTTCATCCATGAATAAGCATAAACACTCATGCATATGCAATATGAAAGTGTGTGAGCCGATCTTAGTGCCTAACATGTATCATGCATCCACGAGTAACCACTTGCAAACACTTGCAGCCATTTGCAACCATCAAGCATAACATGTGTCAAATACATGTTTTATCCAAAAGGGTTTCTACCTAAGGTTCTCATGACAAGATTTACGAGATAACAAGATAAACATGGATAGCAAAAGAAAGATATGCTAACTAGGAAAAGAGATTGAGAATGTACCCTCAAAAAGAAATGGGTAAAGCCCACGCATCTTCTCCTCGGTTTCCCAAGTTGCATCTTCATCAGCTTCACTCCACTGAACCTTTACTAACTTGACTTCTCGATTCCTCAGCTTCTTGATCTCTGTTCCCAAGATACGAATCGGAGCTCGCCTCAGGGTTGCCTCTTTCTCTACCTCGACGTCTTCAAGAATGGTAGGCTCAACTACTTCGGCTGATTCATATAGGCATTTTCGGAGATGAGAGACATGAAAGACATTGTGCACTCTAGCTAGATTCTCGGGCAATTCCACCCTATAAGCCATTTGCCCAATCTTTTCGATAATAGGGAAGGGTCCTACGAACCTTGGTGCTAGCTTTCCAACTGCTCCAAAACGAACCACATTTCGCAAAGGAGAAACCTTCACAAAGACCATATCTCCAACTTCAAACTCTAAGTCTGTCCTTCGCTTGTCTGCATAGGATTTCTGTCTGTCTTGGGCCGTTTTCATCCGCCTTCGAATCAACTCAATCTTCTCGAATGTGTCCCTTATCATGTCGGGCCCAAGTATAAGCTTATCCGTCGTCTCCCACCAACATGTTGGTGACTTGCACGACCTCCCATACAAAGCTTCGAATGGTGCCATCCCTATGCTTGCTTGGTAGCTGTTATTATAAGCAAACTCTACGAGAGGAAGGTGGTCTTCCCAAGTGCCACCAAAGTCAAGAATGCATAGCCTCAACAGATCTTCTAGTACCCTATTCACCCTTTCGGTCTGACCATCCGTCTGTGGGTGATAGGCTGTACTTAGATTCAATCGCGTACCCATCGCTTCTTACAAACTATTCCAGAATTGGCTAGTGAAGATTGGGTCACGATCGCTAACTATGCTAGAAAGAACTCCATGCAATCGCACTATCTCTTGAAGAAAAACAGATGCTAACCATGATGCAGTCCTCTTGCTCTTCACTGGAATGAAATGAGCGCTCTTCGTGAGTCTATCCACTATGACCCATATGCTAGTATTCCCCTTCCTTGATCTCGGCAATCCATCCACAAAATCCACAGAGATACTTTCCCACTTCCATTGCGGGACCTCCAATGGATGTAGTAGCCCACCGGGCTTCTTCGACTCGGCCTTTACTTGTTGGCAAACAATGCATCTAGAAACAAACTCTGCAACATCCTTTTTCATCCCATCCCAAAAGGAAATGCGCTTCATATCCCAATACATCTTATCCCCTCCGGGATGTATGGTCATCCTCGAGTGATGTGCCTCCTTAAGAACTTTATTTACTAAGTCTCCCACTTGTGGGACACATACTCTTCCATCACGCCTTAGCCATCCCTTGTCATCAATAGTGTATCTAGCGAGGTGACTTGACGTCTCACCACGAATCAACTTGTCCATGATCTCGACTATCTGCGGGTATTCCCTCTGTGAAGCCCCAACTTGATCAAGAAATGTAGGTCTAAGCTCAAGGGATGCTAATGAACCAGTCATCGACTCAACAGTAGGTGTAAAATCAAAGGCTGCCAAGAACTCTAGGCTCCTCATCTCAACAAACAAGGGACTCAAAGTCAACCTTTTTCTACTTAGCGCATCCGCCACAACATTACCCATGCCAGGGGTATAAGCTATATCGAAGTCATATGATGCCAAGAATTCCATCCACCTCTGCTGCCTTAGATTCAAATCTTTCTGCGAGAAGAGGTACTTGAGCAACTTGTGATCAGTATATAACTCAAACCTTTCACCTAGAAGATAATGGCGCCAAGATTTGAGTGCAAAGACGATCGCCGCCAACTCCAAATCATGAGTGGGATAGTTCTTCTCATGAACCTTGAGTTGCCTACCCCCAAAGCATATCACTCTCCCTTCTTGCATCAGGACAGCGCCCAATCCCGTGCCACATGCATCGGTGTACACGGTAAACAACTTCCCTCCATCGGGTAATGCTAGAACTGGGGCTGTGGTGAGGGCTTTCTTGAGCCTTTGAAAAGCAAGCTCACACTCTAAGTCCCATGCAAAGACTAAGTTCTTCTTCGTTAACTTAGTAAGAGGGGCTGAAATCTTAGCGAAGTCCTTAATGAACTTCTTATAAAATCCTGCCAGACCAAGAAAGCTTCTCACTTCAGTTGCATTCTTCGGAACTTTCCAGTCTTGTACCGCCACTACTTTAGCGGGATCCACAGCTATGCCCTGCTTAGAAACTATATGCCCAAGGAACTGAACTTCCCTTCTCCAGAAATGGCATTTGGAGAACTTGGCTTTTAACTGATGAGCTCTAAGCATATCCATAACCTCCTTGAGATGTATAGCATGCTCTTCCTCGTCCTTAGAGAAGATCAGAATATCATCCACGAAGACAACCACAAACTTGTTAAGGAACTCCCTGAACACCCTACTCATCAAATCAATGAAGTATGCGGGTGCATTAATCAAACCGAACGGCATGACAAGCCATTCAAAGAATCCATCTGGAGTCCTAAACGCAGTCTTGTCAATACTATCCTCAGCCACTCTAAGCTGATGGAATCCGGTGGCTAGATCGAGCTGAGAGAAAACAGAAGCACCTACAAGCTGGTCAAAGAGATCATCGATCCTCGGTAACGGGTGCCTAATCTTCTTTGTCAGCTTGTTTAACTCACGATAATCAACACATAGACGAAGAGAACCATCCGCCTTAGTAGCGAATACCACAAGAGCACCCCACTCAGAAATGCTTCGCCGAATGAAATTTTTCTCAAGCAACTCCTTGATTTGCTTGCTAAGCTCTCTTCTTTCTCGCGGGGCCATGTGCCTAACAGGCAATGAGACTGGCTTGGCATTATCAACAAGATAAATACGGAAGTCTATCTCGCGTTTAGGGGGTAACCCCTTCACCTCATCAAAAACATCAGGATATTCTCGGACCACCCTCACAGATTGAAGATTGTTAATAGACGAGTCGAGGGATTCAAGATAACATAACATGACAGGATCCAGAGGGTTACAAGAAATCTCTAGGGTATTGCCAAGGCGAGTCATAAGCCTCACTAACCTATGCTCACAATCGAGAATGGCTCCATAACTAGACAACCAATCCATGCCCAAAATCAACCCGTATCCCATGAACCCGAGAACAAAGCATTACATGTGAATTCTACGGTCAAGATAGAAATCCTCAAATCCATACAAATCATAGATAGATGGGCGGAACCCCCAATTGGATTTGAAACACTAACGAGATCCTCAACTAGACTAGTACTTAGGTGCAAAATTTCAACAATATCAGAAGAAATAAAGGTATGCGATGCGCCAGAATCAAATAAAGTTTGAACAGGAAAACCAAAAATGTAAACAAGGCTTTCTACAGAAATACTACCTCGGTCCGGAGCTGGAGTAGTGTTGAGAGCATGCATCTGCCCTCCAGAAGGTCCTGCCCGCTGAGTCTGTCCTTGCCCATGTCCTTGCTTCTTTGGGCAATCCTTACTGAAGTGTCCAGACTCTCCGCAATGAAAGCATTCTCCCAACTTCCTCTTCTTCTTCCTACAATCTTTGGCTATGTGTCTAGTGATCCCACAGAAGTTGCACTTTCTTGTCTCCCTTGCCTTGTTGTTGTTGGCCTTGTTACCCTTGTTGTTCTTGTTGTTCTTATTGTTCTGGTTGCTCTGGTTGTTCTGGTTGCCTCCCCACTTGGAGTCCGCCTTCTTGGTTTGAGTCTCATTAAGCTTAACTTCTTTCTTGCCATTCTTATCATCTCCTTAAAGCAAGGCCATATCCACTAAGCTCTCAAAAGTGGCCCCCATGGGTATATGAGACATGGCCAAACCTTGCAATGGCTCATTCAATCCTCAAGCAAATCGTAGAGCCTTCTTCTGAGGTGTGTTAACCATGTCTAAACCGAATCGAGCAAGCTGGTTAAACTTATTCGCATACTCCCTCACAGTCATGTCCCCTTGCTTCAAAGATATAAACTTCTCCATTTGCAGATTCTCCTCAGCAGATGATAGAAACTTAAGCCCAAACCTCATCCTAAAGTCGGCCCAAGTCTCTATAGGCCTAGTAGCGTTGGTGACTTCCCACCAAAAAGCAGCTTCCTCTTTCAATAGCCGTACTGCCAACAGAACTTTCCTACGATCTTCCACATCAAAGATAGCAAAAAGGTCTTCAGTTTCCTTTAACCAGTTTCTTGCCTCAAAAAAAGTCTTTGTCCCAACAAATTTTCTGCCACCCATCGCCTTAAAGTCTTTGCAAATCTTCGCGAAATCCGCTTGTGGACGCTGAGGAGGAGGAGGAGGAGGAACCTCAGGTGCGGGAGGAGGAGTGGGAGTGTTTGCTGGGCCCGCATCGTTGGCCCTAGCTTCCAAGTACCTTCGGAACCATCCGGGTATGGTTACTCCCTCAGGGAGGTTAAGATCGGCCATGCTGAAAAAGGAAAAGATAGATTTAGAACGAGGAAACGAAGGATAGTGCTAATGGCTTTTTGGGGAATAGCCTTTTAAAATAAACTAGACTTTCCGTGGAAAAATACTTAATTGGTTTTGAAAATAGTTTTTTCAAAAAGGGTTTTTAAAACTTTTGTCCGGTCTAGTAAAACCTCAGGCTCTGATACCAAATGTAACACCCCACCTCCGCCAGGGCCATTCATGAGAGAATGCACTAGCTTTGGAGGGGTGTTGTCTAGGTAAACATGCACAGAGATATCATAAGACAGAACATAGATAAATAAATAAGTAAAGCAGCGGTAGAAATTTAAAAACCATAGTTAACCATTTCAAAACCAAATAGTCAACTTACATCAAAGTACTTAGTCATTATTTTCCAATTACCACAAGTCTAGAAAACATAAACTGAAAATAACATAAAATAAACTATCCCCAAGATAGATGTGGTGAAGCCACAGCAAGCTCAAGTCCAAACCGTACATGAGCTGTCAGGAAAGCAAGCCAAATGTCCAAGCTAAGCACTAGTGTTCCCTCCCTGAGAACCTGGGGGGACGGAAGAAAAGAGGCAAAAGAAAAAGGGTCAGTCATAAAGACTGGTAAGTCCTACCTACTATTAGTATAAAAACTAATGAAGTTAACTAAACATGAGAAACTGAGATGAAACTTAAAGATGGTAACTAACTGGCATGATAAATAGATAACAAGGTAGATCAAGTGTGGCATCACATATACAAGGTTTAGTTTTGCACCAATAGTACTATTATTCTTACCCATGTCAAGTATAAACAAGAAATGATCCCTTGGCCCAATATCATGAGGTGAACCAAGTCGGGGTCCAACAACGCGAACTAGTCGATCGGCTCCCTATAAGCCTAACTCGTCGAGTGTCGGTGTCATACGGCCCAATCACGAAATGTAGTCAACTGTGCTAGGTCCACCTTAGGGTGTATCAATTCCTAAGGTGCCAACCACTGACACAAATCAAGCACGCACAGTCTGAACCTACTGGTGCCCGTGTCTGCTTTTTCAACTCCGGACTATGTGCACGACCATAGTTCGCCTGAACCTACACCGGCGCACCTACTCAGCCGTCTTTCTGGTCGCTTACAATCAGCCCAGTAATCGTGCCCCACCCTAGCCTAGTCCCTAGGGTATCGTGATACATCCAAGAGGGTTACTGCTGAAAAGGACCACATAACTAGGGTTTCTAACGGGTTAAGTGTGGTTAACCCTATCCAATCATGTTTCAAGTTGGTTAAGTGTATCCAAGTGGTTCATGACTTAACCCTATCATGTGGCATTAATTAACTTAGTGCGCCCAACCTCTCACATTAGACTTTGTTGTGGTTACTGGATGTGCCGGGCGGGTCCGGGCAGATTTACACCATAACCTAGTCTAACCTCGGGTTTCAAGCGCGATGTGACCAACTACTCACATTGGATCCTATTGTTTGTAGCCACTGGATTTGCCGGGCGGTTCCGGGCAGATTTACGCTACAAACTCAACCCTACCTCGAGTTGGCCACTTAATGGTTTTCTACATGTCATGACCACATTCACGTTTTCAAGCATAATCAAGTTTCATGTCACATTTTCAAGTCATGTTTTTCATGTCATTTCAATTTTGCCTAACTACCCATAACGTATTCCCATTCGCACGTAAATTCGCATCAACACAAGTGAATCAAGGAACATAAAAATATGACCAAGATGGGCATAAGGTGGTAAAGTTGGTCATAAGTTAAACATGATGATATTTGAGGCAAAGGTGTTCATCACACTAGCATATAGGATTATTGGCCTCAAAACATGTATGACATCAAACTTAGCAAATAAACTTGTGGGTAGCATGTAGTTCAACATCATAGGCAAAGGTGAAACATGATAATAGTTGACATAGGGTGATAAACTTGTGGGTAGCATGTAGTTCAACATCGTAGGCAAGTTAACATCAAGGGTATGAGGGGTTCTATGTTGCATTATGCATAATCCCCAAACAAAGCTCATAGCTTTCTACCCAAAAATCAAGATGAACGGTACTAGGTTCATGATAGTTCCACAATCATAGATCAAAAGAGTCATACATGGATCTATGCATACAAATATAGCCCCAAGACAAGTAATAAACCAAAAATCCCATTTCAACTTGCTACATGTTCATATTAATTTCATAGTTTAAATCTAAGAGTAGAGTGGGGCTTACAAAGCGTGGCTATGAGAACTAGAACCAAATAGAACAAGATAGAGACGTTGTAGAAGCTCTAGGAATGATGTAGCAACATTAGAAGCCTTGAGAATAAGTAGCTCCTTTGATTTGATGAAGAAAGATGGCTCCTTTTTGCCTTAGAAGCTCTCAAGATGAAGATGGAGGCCATGATTAGGGAGCATTTTGGCAGAATTTAGTTGTTAGAATGATTTGTGATGGTTTAGGCTAGGTATTAGGGTGTTTTTATAGGTGTAGAGACTAGTTTAGGCCATAGGATTAACCCTAATTTAGATCTGAACCATCAAATCCCGTCACATGCCAAGTAAATAGACCAAAGGAGCAAACTGGTGCACCAGATCAACAGGGTCCGACCAGGGAGGTCGACCCCCAGGTCGACACCCAGGTCGACTCCCCAGTCGTCCTGGGGCTAGGGTAGGTCGACTCCCCAGTCGACCCCCCAGTCGACCTGGGGCTGGGCGGGAAATTTTCCCGCCCAATCTGCTTCTGGCTGAATTTTGAATTTTTCTGAAATATTCTATGGGCCATATCTTGGTCATACGGACTCCGATTTACGAAATTTCGGACTCGTTTTCAAGCAGAATTTCGAGACGAACGCAATGGCGTAACCCGTTCCCATTGATTCTTAACTTATGATTTAGTTCTGCCCTTATTTCTTGTTTTAACATGTTATAAAAATTCGGGTTGTTACAACTAAAACTCCAATTACACGCATTAGCACCATAATTCCAATTACACGCATTAGCTTGAATCAAAAAAGTTGCTGACTTCACTGTTCGAAAAGGAAGAAGCGGCAACTGAAATTTTAGGACTTAATCTGTTTGAAAAGAAGAAGCGGCAACTAAAATTTTATGCGGCCTCACTAAATTTTTCATTAAGCGGTGCCTGCTTTTTATTTAGTTCGCCTCCCCCAAATTATGACTAACTCATTCCTTATTTCATCCATACTCTCCGAATACTAACTCGTTCGCCTCCCCCAAATTAGTCTAGGGCTTCACGAAATCCCTTAATTTTATTCATGATTCATCACGATCGAGTGAGAGATGATTCAGGTTCTCGACTTAAGGAACGAGAGAGTAGGAGCTTTCCAGGCAAAGCACATGGCTAGCGCGACTCCAGACTTCCTGTGATGATGACTTGTGTCAGGTGTAACTCTAATTAGGTGAGCTAAGGCCGCAAAGATTCTCAGATTTCGGCCAAGCATACGACAACAGGCAAGTCCAGTGCATGGTACAGGTCTTCGATTATAATTTGTTTCTCGCTTGTCGAGAAGAACAGAAGGTACATAATTTATGTATTTCCCTTTTTACTTGCATTTTCAAATGATAGTATTTTATTTTTCCGTCTTTGATTTTAAGAAAAAATTGGTGTATCGTTATTTAATTTTGTCTAGAATATTGAAACCAGGTGATAACGATTAATTGAATAATGGTTTCCGCATTACAGATGATGCTGGAAGAAGTTCAGGTGGATGCGATTATGATTTGAGCTGTCGGGTGGTCGAAGATTGCAGATTTGGTTTGAGATTGGGAAATGATTTTGGTGGAGATTGATTGATCTGTCATTGCAGCAGCTGTTGATGAAGGCAGTGGTGTTGGTCAGTTGATGGAGTATGTTTTGTTGTTGTGCGTTGGTTAAAGAGTGGATTGAATTGCAGTTGTGGAAAGGTGGGTGATGGAGGAGGGATGCTCGTGGTGCTCCTGCCATCGGAAGTGAGTTATGTTTGAGGATGATCATTGTGATTTGCGGTTATGTGGTTGCATTTGTTTTTCCACTAATGTGGATGGTGTATGGATGGAAGGTGATTGATTATTGCTGGTATGTCGGTTTGAATTTTGATTGGAGATAAGGAAGATGCAGTTAGTCGATGCATGGATATGAGTTTGAAGTGATGTTCTTATATAAGCCGTGAAGCTCTGCGCGAAGTTGATACATCCATAATTCTGTCAGGTATATTGAAACCACTTGATAACGGTATGTTTGATAAGTTATAGTTCTATGTTATGTTTTTTTTTTTTTGAAAATTGGTTCACTTTATTGCTTAAAACCAATAAAAACCTCCCCCATAAGTCTCGTTAAAACCCCATAACCCCCCCAGTGGGTACCTTATAGGGAAAAAGAGTACTCATGAGCTTGGTATACATCATAGCAATGACCATCGTCATAAACAAAAGAAAATACATCAAAAACGACTAATATATCAAAAGATAAAAGCCTCTCTTCTCAGCCCATATATTCAGGCCCAACCATCTCCCTTCAAACACAAAGTCAAAAGTCATCATGTATCTCGAAGTTCAATACCCCACTTCAAAAGTAGTCTCTCGTTCTTCAAAGTACGAATGGATCTAGATCCGTTGTTTTGAACCATCAGCACAATTTCTCGTTCAATTCTAATTAGGGTTGATGATGAATGATTTCTCCTACCCTGAAAAACTCTCAAATTCCTTTCTCGCCAGATGAAATAAATTGCTGTTACCAGAGATCCACAAGCTATGTCCCTTAATTGATCCCTTGATTTAAATTCTTCATGTAATTGTCTTGCTTCTTCTTTTAAATCCTGATTAATTGTTAAAGGAAGTTCCAATTTTTGCTTTAGGGACATCCAGATGAAGGAAGCGAAATCACACTGGAAGAAAAGATGTTCAATTGATTCAGGATGATTCTCGCAAAGAGGACATAGAGGATTAACTGTTGAATTATAGCGCAAGACTCTATCTTTAGTGTTCAATCTTCCCAAAATCGCCAGGTATGATATAAAGGACATTCTTCGACTATTCTTTTTATGCCAAATGACTGAAAATATTAGATTTGGATTTTCATGACTACGAATAAAGTCCCAGACTTTATGAAAAGAAAAGGGTCCACCTTCACACCATTCATAATTATCTTGAATTAGATTTGGATGAGTTTGAATTGCGTTTATTTCATCTAATAACTCTCTTGTTGCAGGATGTATTTGAGGATGAAACTCTTCATTTCTGATGATGTCAGATACCTTTTCATTAATTTGGCCAATAATATGCAATCTGTCAAAACCAAGAAGATCAACCATGCATTTACAGTTTATCCAGGGCTCCAACCATAGATAAGTATTTTGACCTTTTGCTATTATTTTATTAAAGTATTGTTTTGATCTGGATCTAAGTTTTAGAATTGATTTCCAAGTGCTTGAAGCATTCACATCCAAAGCCATAGTCCAAAAAAATTCCTGCTTACAATACCTATTTCGAACCCATTTGCTCCACAAGGATTTATTAGAAAGAAAGTTCCACATCAGTTTTATACAAGCTACTTTTTTTAGATCATTAAAATTCTTTAATCCAATACCTCCTTCTTCTTTTGGCTTACATAAAGATGACCATGCTACTTTATGTGATGTTCCACCCCAAAAAAAGTCTGCACATAGAGTCTGTAATTTGCTAAGTGTAAACTCTGGAATCTGATATATACATAGCCAATATAATACTATAGGGGTAATGACTGAATTTATAAGTTCTGCTCGACCTGCAAAACTAAGTAGCTTAGCTTCCCAGCCTTGAATTTTACTTTGAACTCTTTGAATTAGAGAATTGCATTCTGAATAATACAAATAATTTGAGGATAGAGGAACTCCAAGATATTTAATTGGGAGATTGCCTTGTTCATATCTTAAAATATTCAAGATATCATCTGCATTTGTTACTGATTTGCTGAAGAATATCTTTGTTTTTGAAGCATTCACATTTAAATCTGCAAACTGACTTAGATTCTGAAAAATTTCTTTAAGTGAATTTGCATTTTGAGTTGAGGCTTTTCCAAAAATCATTAAATCATCAGCATATAGTAAATGAGAGATTATAGGCTGCACTTGACTACTAGGTTGGAATCCTCTTGAATTAGTAGCTTTATCCATCATAAATGTGAAGTACTGCATTGCAATAGCAAACAGATATGGTGATAAAGGATCACCCTGCCTCAGGCCCCTTGTAGATGTTATGAAACCTTTGGGAATTCCCTGAATGATAATAGATAAAGTAGCAGTATCCATGCATTCAAAAATCACATTTATAAAGTGTACAGGAAAGTTCATCTTAGACATCAAAAAACATATGAGTTTCCTGTTTACTTTGTCATAAGCCTTTTGTAAATCTACTTTCACACACATTTTAGGCATTCCACCCTTTTTGAAATCTCTTAATAACTCATGTGCTAGCAATATATTATCTCCAATATACCTTTCAGGTATAAAAGCACTCTGATTTGGTGATATCAATGATGAAAGAAAAGGCTTTAGTCTATTACTTAAAATTTTTGAATTTTTTTTATAATAGACATTACAACATGAAATAGGCCTGTAGTGAGAAATCTCTGTGGGTCTATCATTCTTTGGGATTAAAGTTATAAAAGTATGATTTAAAGATTTTGGAAGATTACCAGACTTGAACATATCTAACATGGCTGCATGTAGATCATCTTTTATTACATCCCAATGAAATTTAAAAAAATTTAGCACTCATTCCATCAGGGCCAGGACTAGAATCATCATGAATTGAAAAAACTGCCTCTCTGACTTCTGATAATTCAATATTTCTGAGTAGAAATTTATGGCCAAGCTCATTTATGGTTGATATTGGTTGAAATATAGGAAATTCAGAACCACATGAACCATTAAACATAGTCTGAAAATAATTGATGGCCTCTACCTCAATCTCTTCTGATTTGAACAGCAAATTACCACTAGAATCTATAAGAGCTCTTATATGATTAAAGTATCTCCTGTTAGACATTCTTGAGTAAAAAAATTTGGAATTTGTATCACCTTGTTGAAGCCATGCTACTTTGGACTGTTGCTTTAAACCACTAAAATATTTTGCTTGCAAACTCTGAAGATTTCTTTTTGCATGTAGATATTCATCAAAAACTTGTACATCTTCTGGGTCAAGATCAATTGCTTCTTCCAAATTGGCAACTAAGGTTTCAGCTTGTTCAAGACTAGATGAGTTTCTACTTCTCACTTTATTCCAAATTTTTAGCTCTTTTTTACAGTTACTCAATTTTTGTAAAAACTGGTAACTATCAAAACCCCAAACTGAACCACTCAATCCTTTTAAAATTGCATCATGATAACCATCCTGAAGAAACCAATCATTTTTATATCTAAAAGGAAATCCTTTAATTTCAGGTGTAGGAATTATATCTAACAAAATTGGGTTATGGTCACTTGAGTTTTGGGGAAAGGATAAAGCCTTCATATCTAGAAATTGATGCATAGAGATATTATTCACCAATATTTTATCTATATGTGTTGCTATACCTCTTCTACGCCAAGTAAACTGAAAACCCAAAGGCTTTAATTCTGATAAACTGGTCTGTATTAAGAACTTTTGAAATTCTCTAATTTGAGAATAAGGAACAGGGAGCCCTCCTTTTTTGTCATATGGTGATAGAACATTATTAAAATCACCCATTAAGATCCAAGAATTAAGAATAGAGCTTGATTCATTAATAAGCTGATTCCATAACATAATCCTTTCACCAAAAGTATTACTACCATAAATCACTGTGAAAGTCATTATCAAGCCTCCTTTATTTTTAGCACTTACTGTCAAATGTTGAGGAGATGTAAACATCACATCCAAATCCCAAATATTTGAATTCCAGATCAATAGAATTCTTTCAGTGGACAATGAAGAATTATTAGTTATAAATTTCCAGTCATTTGGTAGAAGAGAAGAAAACAGAACTAGGTTGTTTGGATTTAACTTTGTTTCTACTAAACCAACAAGAGTTGATTTTGTAGAGTGTAGGAGTTTGATCACTTCTTTCATTCTAAAAGAAGTATTCATTCCCCTAACATTCCAAACTAACAATGTCATTTTATTGATGTAGAACTCCTCGTTGTTCTTTTAGCAGGAGTTGGAATTGTTTGTTTAGCAGCCTATAGATAACTAGTATTCTTATTCACAAATGCAGACACATCCACCTGTTTTCCTTTTTCTAAATTTTTTGCTTTATCATTTTCTGTAATAACATCAGCAGTGTTATTTAAATCATCTGGCATTACCTGATCAGGTAGTTTGGTATTCAAGAATGAGAGATCATCTTGATCATTTGAGCTTGATGGATCTAAATTGCTTGATGAAATATTTGTTACATTTGCTTCAGTTGAGTGGGTTTGATCATTTGCAACTTTAAATCTTGGATCCATATTGTCAGTTTTTTCAGATTCATCATGAGTTTCAGAATCTATTTGATGTTCTTCAGGTACATCAGGAGGAATCCACCTTGGATCTTTTGCTACTTCATGGTACTCATCATCATGACCAAAAAGTTTACATTGAGAACACATTGAAGGTATGAATTCATACTCAACCTTAATTTTGAGTTTCTCCCCATTATGAAGCAAAGTTGGTATTTCAGTTATCAGATCTATTTGAGTATCTATTTCAATTAACACTCTCGCATACTTTGTGTATTTTTTCTCAGCTGTATTTTCATCTAAGAGAAGAGGTTTTGAAATAAAGCTTGCTAAGATCTGAATTGCATCCTTTGTCCATAACTCTAAAGGTAAATCAATTAGTCTGATCCAGATCTGAACCAGATTACTTTCTTTTCCTTTAAATACAAAACCAGGATGCCATGATTCTACATATAGCAATCTCCCAAAATAAGAATAAGTTGAGCTTTCAGTTATTCTTTGAAAATCATCACTATTTTCAAATTGTACCACAAAATCATAGCTGGGAGAAACATGTATGTTGAAATTACCCAATGGTTTCCATACCTTTGTTATAAATTCTTTTAACTTGACTGTTGATAATCTGAAAAATATAGGGATCAAAGCTATCGTATTCTTCCAAGAAAACTCTGGTTGGTTATAAACTTTTTCAGGAACGAAGACATACTCCAGTGAAGGCTTGATGAATTCAAGTTTCCTGCTCTGAGATTTTGAAACTGGATCTGATTTCGTTTGAGACGCATTCGGATCTGGAACATTAGATTTGAGATCAGATCTAAGATTAGAATTTGAATTCGACTGAAAAACTTTTGATTGAGGTTGTATAAATGAAAAAGTAGATGTTGATGGATTTGCTTTATCCGCCATTAAAATGTAAATCTGATGTAAATCTTAGTTCTATGTTATGTTATATTGTAATATAATTAAACTTCCATTTACTCTTAAAATGGGCTAAAACCAGGGTTACCAGGACTACAATATTTTCTCTACTTATGCACACAGACTTCGTGTCATATTTCATTCATAGGAAATTATAGTGACATAGATCATACTGTAGATGTTATGAATTCGTTATCATTAATCAGCTCATGTTTTCATATGTTCTTAATCTACCTAAAAATCAGAATCAATCAACTGTGATGTTTATGCAGGTATGATTATGCTTTGCTGCCATATTTAGTTTTCGAATGTTCTTAATTATCATTAAATGCTTTGTAGATGACTAGACTGGATGGTGGAGCATATAAAGACTCGATGTTTGTCGGTGTATATGTATAATTATATGAAAGTGTATGTGTTATATGAAAGTGTATATGTAACCGAGTGTACTGAGTGATTAGACTGTAGTGAGGAATGTATGTATGTGGTTGACTTTATTTTGTAATAGTGAGTTCTATATTTAATTGAATAAAATAAATATTTGAGTATCGAATTCTTTGCAATAACATTTTATTCAATATAAATATTTATTTTTATATGAGATGTAATGTATATAGATTCTTATGCATATAATATGTGGATATATTACAAATGTAAAATAAAAGTTGAAATAAAATATATCACAACGATTATAAATAGTTGTAAAAATTACAACAACGGTGCATAACTGTTGTAATAGAGTTTATTACAACGGTGAAAAAAGTTGTAAAACATACATATTACAACGGTGTTGCAACGGTGCAAAAAAGTTGTAAAATTTTTTAGTCTATTACAACTTCTTAATACACGACGGTTAGCCCACCGTTGTAAAATGTATATTACAACGGTGTTCCACCGTTGTAATATAGTCATTTTGTTGTAGTGTCCTAGGCCTAGCTAATTCCACACAACACAATCTTTTTTTACATAGATTCTCTCTTTTTGAGACCAACCTGACATAAATGTTTCTTGGGAAATGGTTTATACAAAAAAAACCTTTTCACAACAGGCAATATCCGGCTCAGTAGACCTATTGCAACAGATCGGCGCCCGTCTATATAGCCGAAGTTGTAATATGTTAGTCTCTTTTTGCAATAGTTTTTGCTAGGTGCAATAAGAAGTTGTAGAAGACTTTTTTACAACTGGTTGCAACATATATTGCAACAACAAATGCCAGTTGCAAACCTGAAATAGACATTGAAAAAGTGAGACGCTACAGCTATTTATGACAGTCGCAATTTGATTATTTGCAACACTCCATGCTCGTTGCAAAATTAAAAAAACCTACTTGCCTACTGTAATCCACCATCATCTGCATTTAATAATACAATAATGAAAACATATATTATCAAGAAATAAACACTACAACAAAAACACCATATTACAACTTTAATTTTACAACGGTCAGAAAAGCATAGCTGTAATAAATGTTTTTTATAACTGACAATTCCCAAAAGTTGTAATAAACATATTTTTAACAACTTTTCATTTTGTTAGTTGTAATAGATTCCTATTACTACATTCATGTTTGTAATATATGTATATATATATATGTATATTTTATAACTAATTATGTTAATATTTAATAATAATTAATAATTAATAAACTTAGGAATCAATAATATTTATTAATTATTATTAAAAAATTAATAATTAATAAGTAGTAATTTATTTTTAATAGTTAATTATTATTATGAATAATTTCTATTAATAATTAACAATCCAAGAATTAATAATCAATAAATAAATATTAAATATTTAATTAATGATTGATAAATAACAAATAAGGGAAAGTCTAAATGGACACAAAATTAAACACAAAAAATCTGAGCCATTAGATCTCCCTCTGAATTATACCTCACACATAAGGACAAACAAATTTTGTGGTCCAAATTTTATGTACATAAATCTGTGATTAATTTTTGACGCTATAGCCGCTCCCAACAAATAATCATTGTCAAATAAAAGTAATTAATAAAAAGTGAATTTGGGCGCTTTACTTAAGTTCCTTTTTTTGGCGTATGGTTACAGTGTTCCATTATTTCGCGCTCTTATTTCCTCCAAAATTTCATTTTCCACTAGCCTCAATTCCTTTTATTTCAACTCCCGCTTCTCTCATCTATACGGCTCTAAATCCCAAATCCCATCACCGTAAAAATCCCATATCGTATTCAGACATAATCGCTTTAAACCGCGAAACATCATTCGGGAGTAAGCCACGACATCTCGACCAAAGCTTCACCATCAACACGGCATCTTCTACCATCGTCAGTTCAATTGGAAAAGCTTTAACAATGAGAGAAAAGGAGAAAATTACAGATCATGTTTAAAGGTTGTAAATTCACACGAGTAGCATCAATCGAACGCAAGCAAATCCGAATTTAGTTATTGTACTTTACTTTCTGGTTCCTACATTGTGCTCTGTACCTGCTTATGTAAGTAGTAAGTTGGTTTTTTACATGGTTTTGTTGTTTCAGATTTTCATTACTAGTGGTTTTGTTGTTTCGGATTTAGCTGCTGCCTTTTTACATGATTTAGCAACAGTTTAATTACCATGGTTTTGTTGTTTCGTGTTTATAGAGTGTTTTACAGTTTAATTTCACACGATTTAGCTACTAGCTTTTTACATGGTTTTGTTGTTTCGGATTTTTATTACTAGTGACAAATAAATGGCATTTATAAAGTGTTTGTGTCGGTGAAATTCGGGGCCACGTTTGTTTCTTTATTCGTAAATATCAGCTAATTATTTGGTTGCTCTCTGAAGTGATAAGGTTTGTTTAATTGCTTAAATGGAAAAAAATTATTTCAGTCTTTTGAGACTTTATATAGATGTTTTAAAATAGAAGCAACTTGTAGCATATTACCACCCTATTTTCGAAGTAGGTTAGAATATGAAATAGTTTCATGAGGAATTATTAATAAAACGTAGTGATCTATGTGTACGTATGTACATATATGGGAAGATCGAGAACATCATCCTTTAAATCCCATTTCATTCCTACCTTTTATTATGCAATAAAAGTCATATCTACATATAAGGTAGTATCTAGAACATCATCCTTTCAAATCCCTTTTCATCCTCACCTTTTGTTGTGAAAAAAAAATCATATCAAAGTGATTATGGTATGTTCCATTTGTTAGCGAGGTCATGTGAAAAAAATGAAGCATTTCCATGTCATAAACCATAAACTATGACTTTTGTTAGAGAGTTAAATTGCTTTATCTAACATAGCCCAAATTTGGCTAAATGAACAAGGTCTGTGTTACAGATAGGGATCCGTCACTCCCCAATTGCTAAATTCCTTATGCCAGCCTTAAGACTTCTGAATTTATATAGTTCAAAATAAAAGCAAACTTTGTAAGTATGATTTTTTTACATTTATAATCATCTGTGTGAAATTTTAGATATATTCCTAGTGCCACAACATCTATTTCACCCTACATAGACTGTTTTCATCAATGTAAGGTCTACGCCACTGCGATGTTTATGTATCTAAAAAAATACATGAAGCAAGTATTATTGAGTCAGTGCATATTCCTCAGGATATTTAAGAACAATTTTTGTTTTCTTTAATATTGGAAAATAAAAGAAGAAAAAGGGGTTCATGCACCAAAAGACTAAATATTCCCATGGTTTTTTGGTACCAAGCAGCCTCCATGGGTTTATTACTATTAGCAGCCAATTTTTGTTGTTGTTTATTCTCATTGCCATAATATTCAAACCAATAATTCAACATTTTTTTCTTTAATATTCATTTATTAAATCTTTAATGATCAACGCATCACAGGACGCTAACTTTGAGGAAGAACTGAGAGAGGCTTTCAAAGTATTTGACAAAGATCTAAATGGTTAGATTTCTGCTGTAGAAGTAGCTTGCTTCTTTTCTGTTTTTTAGCTTTTTACAAATCTGTAGAGCATGAGCTTCTAGAGCAATATTTTACTAGTTGATTTTCTCTAACTTATTGATTACAATAGCAAATAATTTTGCAGCTTCGATGTATGATGACTAATCTTGGTTTGAAATGAAGCAAGACATGCGTATTCCAGCCAAACCCTGAGAAACAAAGGAGCTAGTTGTAAAATGTACGCCTCTTTGAAACAACCATTTTATGGTTACTTTCTAAAATTTCAATTCTGTTTATGGAAAGAATAAACATCATTATAGCTATGTATATCAGCCCTCCCTCAGTCCATATATTTTTTATTTTTGCCTATTTGTCAGTAATAACAGCTTGTGTTTTTGTGTGTTGTCTTGTTATTTGATTTGTTTTTTGTTCTAAAACTGAAGTCTTCTTACCTGAGGCATGTTATATGTTTAATTTTGGGCATGCATTGTCTTGACAGGCATGTAAAAGGGAAGAGAGTTCTAGTGGTAACAAACACTACGGTTGCTCCTTTGTATCTCCAGAAAGTGTTGAATGCTCTAAAATATGAAATTCTGAACGTCTCGGTTGACAGTGTGATATACTTCCTGATGGTGAGCAGTACAAGAACATGGTAATACTTATATGAAAATTACTTTATTTAACGTATGCACTGCACTTGTTCAAAACCATATTATATCCTGTTAAAATATATTTTCCAATAGAAAATATGGTAAAATTTCAAATTTATGTTATCCGTTGTTATAGTTTTATAAATATCAGTGTAAGTTAAGTTGTCTGGTGAACCCTTTTTATGGAAGATTCTGAAAAACCCTACCTAAACTATTACTTTATGTTTTCATAGGATACATTGATGAAGGTATTTGACAAAGCCATAGAAAGTAGGTTTGATCGGCGTTCAACATTCATGGCTCTAGGTGGCGGATAGATAGGAGATATGTGTGAATTTGCTGCTACCGCTATACTTCGTGGTGTTAATTTCATTCAAATTCCAACAACTCTAATGGCTTAGGTGTGCTCTATTTGGACAAATGGCTTTAAAAGGTTACTTATTCCTTTTTAAACGCATAGAAAAAAGTGAAGATTTATGCAAATGAGCTTTGAAGATTTCATAAGAAAATAAGCTTTGTAATTGGATTAAAGGCTTTCGGAGGCAAATAAGGACAGTTGTAATTTTATACATTTTTATGTGGTATATGATTTATAATTTGTATTCTAGATATAAAATTGTGATTTTTATCAATGAATGGATTATGATGCCTTTAAACATACATCTATTTCTTATGTTATTTATCTATTTATTGTTGGACATATAATATATATATATATATATTCTTATGCATATAATCTTGGATATATTACAACTGTAAAATAAAAACTATAATAAAATATATCACAACGGTTGTAAATATTTGTAAAAATTATTACAACAACTGTTGTAATAAAGTTTATTACAATTGTGGAATTTTTTTGTAAAATATACATATTACAACGGTGTTGCAACGGTGCAAAAAATTTGTAAACGATTTTAGTCTATTACAACTTCTTAATACACGACGGTTAGCCCACCGTTGTAAAATGTATATTACAGTGGTTTTCCACCGTTGTAATATGGTAATTTTGTTGTAGTGAAATAAACATATATTATCAAGAAATAACAGATATTTTATTTCAATAGAATAGAAATTTAATACCACATACGATTGCAAATGCAAAAGTTCACAAAATTTTCATATGCTATTCACATATACAATAATTTCTATTCTCTCCTATAACACATTTTCTGAAAGTACAATTTTTCTTATCATATTTTCCAAATATATTATTTCTACTTAAATGGCGAAGTTTATCTTCTCATTTTCGCCCTTATGCAAATGAAAATCTCTTCTACCTGTCAAATAACAATGCAATTCACAAAGAGTAAGCAACATACAAGCCAGAAAAGCATTGAACAATATCATTGAACCGAGATGTAAACCTGAAATATGCATGTAAACTTGAAATAATATACAAATGAACTAAGATGTGCACTGGTGCATAAGGAATGCAGTGAAAGAATTTTAATGCATCCAAATATAAATTAAAAGAGCATTTCATGACATATTATACAAAGTTAAAATTTTCAAGGATTCCAAACATCTACACAAAATTTCTTCTCACTATCATTACCACTAGAGTATAAAACAATTGTTTGTACAAGAAAACATAAGATCTGCTTTAGATTTCTCAATATATTTAATGTACCTTTTGTTTTTCTCAAAACCAAATACAATAGCAAGAAATGGCAAGTCTTCCCTGGTTTCAATATACTCTACGTTATTGTCAAGGAAATAACATTTGTCATTATGCCTAGGATGAAGGTAATAGCATTGTACATAATTTTCACTGAAGCAAACAAGAAAAGACAAACCTTAGCCTTAGGAGAAAGACAACATTTTGCATGTTCTAATTAAGCTTGCTTCTTCAAATAAATGTAAATGTGATAGAGACTCGAGAGAATCATGTCTCCAATTTACGAGTTATTTCATGTATGAGCATAGTCTGAGATAACAACAACAATATTAGCATAATGTAGTAAGTGCAAGGATTCACCATTAAGTTTTCCCATAAACCAATACTTGACCAAATCAATACCATAAAATAAAATTAAGCTTACCTTTTTTTGATTTAAAACGCATATTCAAATAGCCGAACAAATATATTTCGAAACATAAAAAGCAACTGCAAAAAAAAAGTTTAAATAAGAAAATCGAACTCGCAAAACAGTACAGAAATAAAGCAGCATAGAACATACGAAAAACTATCTTCATCAACAAATAGCTGACATAAAAACAATGGCATACCTTGTTTTTATCTCATGGTTACCAAAGCAGTTTTCCAATAATAGTAACTCTTTTCATTGCTGACCTGAAAGTAAAAAACAATGGGTTAGTAAATTTTAATATTTTTTTATTAGTTAGAAATGAAATTTAAATTTTGATTATACTTTTTCTGACTTAAGGAAATCTCTAACATCATTCTGAGTGTACAATGAAAAAAAAAAATCTTAAAGTAATCACTAACACTATGCAGGGCGAAATTAAACACGAAAGTTGCATGAAACAAAACTAGTGTAATATAAGCATCAACCTAAAAAAATAAAAAAAATAAAATAGTTGTTTTGTCAATTTAGCACACTTACCTCACCTAACAACAAATGACAGACACAAGAAACAACCCAAAAGCAAGTAGAAATCATCCCAATCCACAAAGCACACCCAAAACATAAGTTAAAACACCAAATAAATGTAACGACCCCAAATCCCGTTCAGACGGAGACAAGGGTAATCTTTGGATTATAACATAGAAACAAATAATAGCAGAACAGAATTAAATAAATACACCAGATAATGAACAATAGAATATACTGGATCAAAGTAATCATCAGAGTTACACAGTATACAGGATCTTACTTAATACAAATACAGTTCAGCTAAATACAAATGTCTACAGCGGAAATAAACAATATATGTACAATAGGATCTGAACAGCATAAAAAGAGATAAATGATAAAATCCATCTTAAGCTCCAGCTATCCAGAGGAAGCCAGCTAAACCTGAATACAAGGCTGCCCGTGTAGAAAAAGGGCACCCGAGTTTGAAGGTGAAACAAACTACGAGTCAGTCATGGACCTGGTATGAGAAATCTACTCAACACATTTATAATATGGCTAATCACAGGACCACGCCACTTTCGTGGAACGGGTTTACTCCATTGGATTGCCAGTGCTTTAAAACAAATCTTTCTTTTAAACATCGCAATGTTTTTTTATATAAAAATGAAGCCATTATAAGACTCAGTTCCCATCACACAATGCAACGCAAACCGGAGGATAGAGTTTTACCTTATAATGGCCAAAATATGCTTGATACGAATAAAACAAAAGCATTTGATATTATTACTAGTGTTTATATGTTTCAAAAACACTTTCAATCATAACTACCAATCATAGACGACATGGGTACCATATATCATGTCGCCATATATATATATATATATATATATATATATATATATATATATATACAATCAAAACCGCACGATGTCGTATTTGGAAATTGGATTTCCGTCATGAACCAAGGCAAAAGATAGTCCTTACCGAATTCGAGACAATCTAGCCTACCATGTCTCAGGAACAGCCGCAACTGCCCCCTGGATCGTCAGGGCCGGTCCACCGATGTGGATTATTATGCCTGAACAATACGTCTCCCCGCCCTATGGGGCGCAAATGAGCCAACGAATGACTCCATCGGACCCGGATCGTCCGATCTAACCGAGGCGCCTCGCAACAGCAACAACCACACAGGTGAAAAGTATATAAATGTCAGGGCTGGTAGGTCACTGACACCACCCTTGCTAGAAAGAAACGCATGCCCTCCCTGAGGTCCTTCTCCCGTTTCTGGTCCATACCGAGGTGTGAGGCTCGCGAATTCACGTCATACACAAAGCTACGCCACACAGGCCGTGCTTTAATCATCACCAGAAGACTTTGCTTTTCAACAGAAGCCCTGATCATTTGCCACTTAGGCATGCCACACTAGCAATTCATGCCATGCGACTGATGTCCATCGATACACAACCTCTGAGCTCGTGCGTCTCAGAGAAGGGCGTTAAGCAAAAGAATAAATTCTCCGCCGCCAAACAGATGTATATTTAATAGAGATCAATCAACACAGAATAAGATCCAATGTCAGACACACAGTCCATTTACAAGTCCGTTCTGGGTCTGAACGAAACCGGAGGCACTAGATACCTCGCAAACCCATCGATCACCACGTACGTCTGGACGATCACCACTCATTATCCATATTTCGGGATGCCTCCCAATCAGGACCTCGGTTACCATCCAAACGAGGTGAAGATCTCCGGTCTTCGACCACCGTCTTCATCTTCGACTTTCAATCGTCGGTCAATTATTTGAAATGAGAATTAACTCGGCCTTTTCAAATAATTCACGTATTTTTAGAATTTCAAATCAATTTATTTCAATGGTTAAATCAATCGACAACACCAATTTGTTCTTTAATGTATTTTCCACACTAAACACATTCAACCATCAAAAGCCACATAAATTGAGCAAATTCAGTTTATTTCCATTCCATATCGTTTATGATATTTTATAACGATTTATCGCTATTTTTATTTATTTTAAAATAGCCAATTTATTCAAAGCGACGCTTCGGGCCAAAACGCGGCCGTGGCGCTGTTTTTCTTCAGATTTGATTTACACATATATGAAAATCTAACCGTTGGATCTTCACAAAATTTACATCATTATAAAGATCTTTTCAAAACGAATCCAATGGTTTCAGTTTCGGGAAAATCCGACGGTCGGATCTTCCGGTACAATCGTTTGAAGTTTCGATTTTAAAATACGAACTACAGCGTCGTTATTCGATTAAGTATAATTATATATATATATATATATATACATAATCGTTTCTGGCGCTGTTTTTCTTCAGATTTGAATTAAACATTCCAGACAATCCAACCGTTGGATTTTTACAAAGTTGGTGCCGTTGGAAAGATATTTCCAATGCGAACCCAACGGTTGCGGTTTCGGGAAAATCCAATGGTCGGATTTCCTGCACTAGTTGTTTGAAATCACGGTTTCAAAACACGAACTGCACGGCCACGTTTTGTTTTAATTTTATTTATATTTATATATTTATATGAATATACTTCATTCAACAATTTCAATATCGTTTTCACTTCAAATATTTCACTAACGCCTTTAAATTTTGGAAAATTTCGCCATAACCTCCTTTGTACGGGAGAGGCTGGGAAAATTCCCAAATAGCCACACGGGCATCTCATGTCAAACAGAAAAAGAAAAAGCCAAGCGGCTAGCCAACAGGCTCATAAAATCATCACCCAAACAAAACAGTAAATGTGTACCTATTTGTCGGGCACAAAATTTTATTCCGCTTCTCTAGCCCCTTTGCTATAACCTGTTCAATAAATATGCATGTACATATATACAGTTCTTATCACTTATCATTTTCCATTCAACTTCATATTTCAACAACTCATGTATATAATAAAAATGTGGTTTTTATTGTAAAACAATTCTTTTCAAAACACTATTCTTTTATATAGTCTATATAGATGATAAAAAGGTGATTTTTATTATAAAACAATTTATTTTAAAACAACGTCCTTTTACATAGTTCATATAGATGATAAAAAGGTGATTTTTATTATAAAACAATTTATTTTAAAACAAGGTCCTTTTACATAGTTCATATAGATGATAAAAAGGTGATTTTTACTATAAAACAATTTATTTCAAAATATGAATGTCATTCAACACATGAATTTCTAATCAACGAATGAATATCAATTTAACACATGAAGGTTTTCTATTCAATGAATAAATATAGTTTCAGCAAATGAAAATAATTCAAACACATGAATATTATTCAAAATTTCGGCAGCATAACAGCAGGGTAGTTAAAACCGGGACCGTCCCTAGTACGGCTCCTCGCTCTACCTTAAAACCTCGCGGTTTTTGACAATGGGGATTCATGCATCTAATTCGCACGCAGGCGACATGTTTTATTTATTTCATTTCCACAAACTAATCCTATGTGGTTTTAACCAAATGTTTCTCAACCACAAACGGGTATTCTTCAACCACAATCAATCAATATCAACCACAAACAATCCCAAACAACCATTCGCTATCAATCAATTTTCACACCAATCACAACCAATAAATATCGTCCATGGTTTGTGGACGAGGGGCGTATGTATGTATATATATATATATAGCAATTCACTTCTATTTCAACACATATATAATTTTTACAACGCATATATAACTTATACATCGAACATACAACTTATACAACGCTTATACAAGAGGTGTACAACGCTTATATAACTCATACATCGACTATATAATTTATACATCATCGTTTTTCATATCGTTTATAAATTAGAAATCTCACATTGGGTTCCACTCCACCAAAAATAGCAGAAGGCTCAGAAAAATATGCGGTCTCTTCTAAAATGTAGAAGACGTCCTCACGGTCCCGGTGTTTCCTGTTTCATCGAATTTCGTTAAGGAACGAAAAAGATATGATTTTTCAAAGTTTTGCAACACTATAGAGTGTTAAAACTGTTTAAAATTAACAAAGCCGTACCCTTTCAGTGTCTGTTCGAAATTAGGGTTGGATTTATCTTCGGATTCGTAGCACGAGAGAGCAATCGACTTTCACCACGCTGTAGAGCTTGGAGCCACGCACCTGTCGATGGCAGTGGGACCCACTGCGATGGAGGATCGGAGGAGGAATCGAGCCTGAGGCGGTGCAACTTCGTGAGGGTGATTCCCTCGATTCACGCGACGATACTGGTGGTGGTGGGTATGGATTTGAAGGGGGTGCAGAGGGCTTTCAAGATTTGGTGGTGGCGGCGGGTCTGGTGGCCTGTAGCGGCGGCGATGTGGCCTGGAAGGTTCGAACGACGAGGATCGACGGTCGCCGAAGAGAAAGGGTTTTTCCGTGGATTTTTATAATTTTAAAATAATAAATTAAAAATTCTGATTGGCCAGGTTTTATTAAATTTTTAAATAGTGTTTTTACAAACGGACACCAATTCAAACCCAACGACTGTCGCCCCTAGCGTTTTACCCCCATTCCGAACACAATGGGATATGTTTCGAAGGCCCATTCGACTGTTTCAGTCAGTTTCCATTCAAATTAAAATATATAACATTCAATATTCGATTTGAACGTACATTTCAATTTGCCAGGGCCACAAATTGATTCGAAAAATTCCAGAAAAATAAATCTGGCTAGGTTTTGACGATACGGTCCCAACAAAACTAGTTTCATCGAATTCTGAGACCATTTGCAAAAAGGCCCATTTCTGTCGATCCAATTTAACTATAATTGACCAAAACACATTTTCCTTTGCCACGCTCATATATTAGCTTCAAAAATTATGAAATTTGAAACCTAGCAATAACTTCCCATCCCAAATCCAACAAAAGTGGTTTCGTCGAATTCCGAGGTCGTTTGCAAAATGGCCAATTTCACGGGCTATATAATTTCCATAGCGACCTTTCTGAAAATTCATTTGGCCATAACTTTTGCTTTCCGCTATGAAAATTTGATTTTTCAGATTCGTTAAAAAGGTATTCACTAACAGATTTAAATATTTTTGGTTTCACTCAAATCCGTTTTGTTTTGCACCCGGTACAGTCCGACAAAGTTTGAATTCAATTTTTGAAACTGCAACGCCATTTCAGGCCTTGTTTATAATTATAATTAATTATATTCGTTTTCAATTGTCGATTCAAACTCCGTTTTCATTGCTATTATTTAAAATATTTATTTCAAATATTTAAAATCCTTTTTTTTTGCCAATTTAAAAATTTTAAATTGGTTCAGATTTTCTGTGTCGTTATAATCTTCCCCACTTAAAACTTTTCGTCCCCGAAAAGGAACAAAGTCGAAAGTGGTTTGATTAATCAACTCTACGTTCGATCTGGCTTCAATTCTCCAACTTTTCAGTTTCTGAGAATTTTCAAATTCTTCAAAAATTTGGCTAACACCCGGAATTTTCGAAAAATTTCGCCATAATTCTATCGTTGATTAAATTAACTATTGTTTCAATAATTCAAGTAATCAAATCTACAGTTACCCAACACAACCAACAATCAAATTGTTTTTTTTCAAAATCATACAAATTAATTCCTATTCTCCTTTAAAGTCATTCAGACTATAGAGTTAAAAGTGCACATCCATGGAAAGAAATTAATAGTAGAGTAGAGCACTAATTGGTAATGCAAAGTATGGTAAATGTACGTTGCACCGGAGTCAATCAGAGATATCCACTCGGCTTCTAGGATAAGCTTTCTGAATGCTCTCCTCAATTTCCCAAGTACAATCTCGCGGATCTCCACTCCATTGCACTTTGACTAAGTGAACCTTCTTGTTCCTCAGCGCTTTGGTTTCTTTGCCGATGATCTTTAGCGGCTCTCGCCTCACAGCTAATTCCGGAGTAATTTCAATATCCTGTTGAGCTGCTTCTTCCACGATCAAGTCTGGATCATGAACGTGCTTTCGGAGTTGAGATATGTGAAATACATCATGAACTCTAGGCAACCAATCAGGCAATTTAACCCTATAAGCGAGAGTTCCGATCCGTTCCAGAATAGGAAACGGACCAATAAATTTGGGCGCCAACTTTCCAGTTTTACCGAACCGGATTACTCCTCTCATCGGCGATACTTTCAAATATACATAGTCGCCAACAACAAAGGATATATCTCTTCTTCTCCTACCGGCATAGCTCTTTTGTCGGCTTTGAGCGGCCAATAATCGTTTCTTAATAAAATCGACTTTGTCGGCAGCCTCTCGAATCATATCTGGCCCCAATACAAGTCTATTTCCAGGTTTGACCCAACAAGCAGGAGATCGGCACGGTCTACCATACAATGCTTCGAATGATGACATTGTCAGACTCGCCTGGTAGCTGTTATTATATGAGAATTCAGCCAAATGTAGATGGTCTTCCCATGATCCACCAAAATCTAGAACACAAGCCCGCAATAGATCTTCTAAAATACGATTCACCCTCTCAATCTTACCGTCTGTCTGAGGATGATAAGCGGTGCTCAAGTTCAACTTTGTTCCCAGCTCTACTTGAAATGCTTCCCTGAATTTACTAGTAAATATTGTATCTCTATCACTGACTATACTAAGTGGCACTCCATGTAGTCTAACTATTTCCTTGAAGTAAATCTGCGCCAAACTCTGAGCAGTTCTGTTTGGTCTGACAGGTATGAAGTGGGCGGTCTTCGTGAAGCGATCTACGATCACCCAAATACTGTCATTCCCTTTTCTGGTTCTGGGCAGACCATCAATGAAGTCCATGGAAATATGTTCCCACTTCCAACCCGGAACGTCTAGCGGTTGTAACAGCCCAGCAAGTTTCTGTTGGTCGCTTTTGACTAGCTGGCAAGTAGGGCATCGGCTAACATATAATGAAATGTCCCTCTTCATCGACTTCCACCAGAAAGTGTGTTTAATGTCATTGTACATTTTGCTTACTCCCGGATGTATACTAAGTTTTGACTTATGGCATTCATCCAGTACTTCCTTTCGAAGCTCAGGAATGTTAGGGACACAGATTCGACCTTTGAGCCTTAGAATTCCATCATTATCAACTTGAAAAGTCGAGGGTTCGCCTTTCTGAATTATCCCTCTGATCTTCTGAATGAAGTGATCATCCTTTTGAAGAGCAGATATTTTATCTATCAATGAAGTCGTGATAATAAAGCTGGCGATCATCTCATTCTTTCGGCTTAACGCATCGGCCACGACATTGGCTTTCCCTGGAGTATATATAATCTCAAAGTCATATGCTGCAAGAAACTCCAGCCAACGTTGCTGCCTCAAATTCAGGTCTTTCTGAGTGAACAGATATTTTAACGACTGGTGATCTGTAAACAGTTCAAATCTCTCACCCAGAAGATAGTGTCTCCAGATTTTTAAAGAGAATATGATAACCAATAACTCAAGATCATGAGTTACATAGTTTTTCTCGTGCGGCTTCAGTTGACGCCTAGCATAAGCAATCACTTGGCCCCTCTGCATTAACACTGCGCCGAGGCCTTCTCTAGAAGCATCAATCCAGACTTTCAAATCCTGATTGCCATCAATAATGGTTAACACTGGAGCCGTAGTTAATCTTAACTTTAGCTCTTCAAAAGCCTCTTCACATTCTGGAGTCCACTTGAATTTAGAATGCTTCTTTGTAAGCTTCGTTAAGTGACCAGATATCTTCGAAAAGTCTTTAACGAATTTCCGGTAATAACTAGCCAATCCGAGAAAACTGCGGACTTTTGTAGGGGTACTGGGCTGTTTCCAGTTTTGAATAGCTATGATTTTACTTGGATCCACAGCAATTCCTTCTTTCGATACGACGTGGCCCAGAAATTTTACTTCATCCTGCCAGAATATACATTTGGATAGTTTGGCTTTCAATACATTCCTTCTGAGGATTTCCAGAACCTGTTCCAGATGCTTTTCATGTTCGGCCTTTGATTTAGAGAAGATTAGAATATCGTCAATGAAAACCAGAACAAATTTATTCAAAACCCCTCTGAACACTCTATTCATCAGATCGACGAAATAAGCAGGAGCGTTACATAAGCCGAATGGCATTACTAACCACTCGTAGAATAAGTCGGGACCTCTGAATGCTGTCATCGGAACACACTCTTCGGCAATTCGAAGTTGATGGAAGCCTGTAGCTAGGTCCATTCGTGAAAATACTTGTGCTCCATTTAGACGATCCAACAAATCATCTATTCGCCGCAATGGATATTTGTTCTTTATTGCCTACTTGTTCAAATCACGATAATCCACACATAGACGTAAAGTACCATCAGATTTTGGGACAAACACCACTGCTGCTCCCCAATCAGAGAAACTAGGCCTGATCAGACCCTTCCATACGAGTTGTCATGTTTGATTGTCAAGTTCTTCTTTCTCCTTCAAGGACATTCTTCGAATAGCATGAACTACCGGCCTTGCATTGGGAATCAAAGCGATCTTGAAATCTATTTCTCTCTGCGGAGGTAAGCGGACAACTTCCTCGAACACATCCGCATAGTTCTTGACGATAGGAATATCTTTCACTAGGTCGGGAATATTCTCTGTGATTTCAGGGACATTTTCTATTTGGGCTGGAGAAACATTCAAAGCTGCCCAGAAGTCCTTCCTATTAGCATTCTGACCTTCACAGGGGATGGTTATATAATCACCTGATTTAATCTTTGCCTTTATGACTCTGTCAGCGCATTTAACTTCAGCTTCATATTTGGTCAACCAGTCTAACCCCAAGATAAGATCAAACTCTGTAAAATTCATGACGGCCGCGATGGTAGGGAACCGATAACAAGAGAAAGAAACCGGCACTCCACAAACCCAACTGAGATCAATGAAACCCCCAACCGGATTCTGGACAGTCATTGGTTCTTTGAGCTTCTTCAAATTCAAATCTAGTTTCTTAGCTGCATTCTTGACAATGAAGCTTTGTGACGCGCCTGTGTCAAACAGTACTTTAACGGGGATATCTTTGACAGTAAGCGTGCCTTCTAAAACATCTGGCCTTTCCTGAATAGCTGAGGGCTCAGAAGTTTCTGCCACTTCATTTACCTGAGCCTCTTTGGTCTTTTTCAATAGCCAACAATCTTGCTTTACATGACCAGCCTGTTGGCATTGACCACACTTTCTATTCTCTTGAAAATTCATCCCGGATTTAGACCCACCGTCCTTTCGTCTGTTCGAAGACCTGCAGTTCCTCATCGAATGCCCTTGCTGATTACACTTTAGACACTCGACCGCCTTTACCTTTTTCTGACCGACCTTTGGCCTCTTTCTGGCCTCAGCCTTTATACTTGCCTTAGATTGCACACTAGTCTCTGGGCTATCAGCTTCTAATTTTCTTTTGCTGCTAAAACCGATTTCTTCTTCATCTTGCAAAATGCCTTTCTTATGGAGATCCGCATACTGATAAGCCATATAAATCATTTCTGAAAAAGGAAGCTTCACATGCCCCATTACTTTATTCTGATATTTTCTTTGAAGCCCGTAAATAAATCTCAGATTCTTTCTCCTCGTATTCTGAATTAGATGGGGAGCAAAGTGAGAAAGTTCGTTGAATTTCTTATGATATTCTGGGATGGTCATATCTCCTTGTATCAAATAATAAAATTCATCACATAGTCGCTCAGTCGCTTCGGGAGGAGTAAATCTTTCCAGGAAAATCACTTTGATTCTATCCCAGGTGATATCACCTTCTGGATTATCCTTGATAACTGAATCCCACCAGAATAAAGCTTCATCTTTGAGTGCCCAAGAGGCCAGTAATCTTTTATGGTCATCCCTCAGCTTTAATGCTTCGAAGATTTTCTCAGCCGAGCGAATCCAAGCTTGTGTTTTCATAATTGATTCTTCACCCGAGAAAGGTTTTCCACCCAGATTCCTATATTTCATAAATAGAGCTTCTATATCCGGGTCAGTATTACTTCTCCTGTTTCTGGCACTCATTTTCTAGTTCTTCTGCAAATAGCAGATCAAGCGTCAGGTCAACAGAAAAGATATTTCAAAATATAGAGACAAATACTTGAATATAAATGCGTCTATCGAGGTGTTTTTTTCATTCTGGTACTCATACTAGGATATTACTGATCTTATCTGTAATGAGTTACTCGTCCTAGAACACTACTGGTTCTATTTCTGACGAGTTCGTTAATATGTTATATTCCAGAACTAAGCTTAACCAAAGCTCTGATACCACGATGTAACGACCCCAAATCCCATTCAGACGGAGACAAGAATAATCTTTAGAATATAACATAGAAACAAATAATAGCAGAACAGAATTAAATAAATACACCAGATAATGAACAATAGAATATACTGGATCAACGTAATCATCAGAGTTACACAGTATACAGGATCTTACTTAGTACAAATACAGTTCAGCTAAACACAAATGTCTACAGCGGAAATAAACAATATATGTACAATAGGAGCTGAACAGCATAAAAAGAGACAAATGATAGAATCCATCTTAAGCTCCAGCTATCCAGAGGAAGCCAGCTAAACCTGAATACAAGGCTGCCCGTGTAGAAAAAGGGCACCCGAGTTTGAAGGTGAAACAAACTACGAGTCAGTCATGGGACTGGTATGAGAAATCTACTCAACACATTTATAATATGGCTAATCACAGGACCACGCCACTTTCGTGGAACGGGTTTACTCCATTGGATTGCCAATGCTTTAAAACAAATCTTTCTTTTAAACATTGCAATGTTTTTTTTTATAAAAATGAAGCCATTATAAGACTCAGTTCCCATCACACAATGCAATGCAAACCGGAGGATAGAGTTTTACCTTATAATGGCCAAAATATGATTGATACGAATAAAAAAAAGCATTTGATATTATTACTAGTGTTTATATGTTTCAAAAACACTTTCAATCATAACTACCAATCATAGACGGCATGGGTACCATATATCATGTCGCCATATATAAATATACAATCAAAACCGCACGATGTCGTATTTGGAAATTGGATTTCCGTCATGAACCAAGGCAAAAGATAGTCCTTACCGAATTCGAGACAATCTAGCCTACCATGTCTCAGGAACAGCCGCAACTGCCCCTTGGATCGTCAGGGCCGGTCCACCGATGTGGATTATTATGCCTGAACAATACGTCTCCCCGCCCTATGGGGCGCAAATGAGCCAACGAATGACTCCATCGGACCCGGATCGTCCGATCTAATCGAGGCGCCTCGCAACAGCAACAACCACACAGGTGAAAAGTATATAAATGTCTGGGCTGGTAGGTCACTGACACTACCCTAGCTAGAAAGAAACGCATGCCCTCCCTGAGGTCCTTCTCCCGTTTCTGGTCCATACCGGGGTGTGAGGCTCGCGAATTCACGTCATACACAAAGCTACGCCACACAGGTCGTGCTTTGATCATCACCACAAGACTTTGCTTTTCAACAGAAGCCCTGATCATTTGCCACTTAGGCATGCCACACTAGCAATTCATGGCATGCAACTAATGTCCATCGATACACAACCTCTGAGCTCGTGCGTCTCAGAGAAGGGCGTTAAGCAAAAGAATAAATTCTCCACCGCCAAACAGATGTATATTTAATAGAGATCAATCAACACAGAATAAGATCCAATGTCAGACACACAGTCCATTTACAAGTCCATTTACAAGTCCAAATAGCCACACGGGCGTCTCATGTCAAAAAGAAAAAGAAAAAGCCAAGCGGCTAGCCAACAGGCTCATAAAATCATCACCCAAACAAAACAGTAAATGTGTACCTATTTGTCGGGCACAAAATTTTATTCCTCTTCTCTAGCCCCTTTGCTATAACCTGTTCAATAAATATGCATGTACATATATACAGTTCTTATCACTTATAATTTTCCATTCAACTTCATATTTCAACAACTCATGTATATAATAGAAATGTGGTTTTTATTGTAAAACAATTCTTTTCAAAACACTATTCTTTTATATAGTCTATATAGATGATAAAAAGGTGATTTTTATTATAAAACAATTTATTTTAAAACAACGTCCTTTTACATAGTTCATATAGATGATAAAAAGGTGATTTTTATTATAAAACAATTTATTTTAAAACAAGGTCCTTTTACATAGTTCATATAGATGATAAAAAGGTGATTTTTACTATAAAACAATTTATTTCAAAATATGAATGCCATTCAACACATGAATTTCTAATCAACGAATGAATATCGATTCAACACATGAAGGTTTTCTATTCAATGAATAAATATAGATTCAACAAATGAAAATAATTCAAACACATGAATATTATTCAAAATTTCGGCAGCATAACGGCAGGGTTGTTAAAACCGGGACCGTCCCTAGTACGACTCCTCGCTCTACCATAAAACCTCGTGGTTTTTGACAATGGGGATTCATGCATCTAATTCGCACGCAGGCGGCATGTTTTATTTATTTCATTTCCACAAACTAATCCTATGTGGTTTTAACCAAATGTTTCTCAACCACAAACGGGTATTTTTCAACCACAATCAATCAATATCAACCACAAACAATCCCAAACAACCATTCGCTATCAATCAATTTTCACACCAATCACAACCAATAAATATCGTCCATGGTTTGTGGACGAGGGGCGTGCATATATATATATATTTATATATAGCAATTCACTTCTATTTCAACACATATATAATTTTTACAACGCATATATAACTTATACATCGAACATACAACTTATACAACGCTTATACAAGAGGTGTACAACGCTTATATAACTCATACATCGACTATATAATTTATACATCGTCGTTTTCCATATCGTTTATAAATTAGAAATCTCACATTGGGTTCCACTCCACCAAAAATAGCAGAAGGCTCAGAAAAATATGCGGTCTCTTCTAAAATGTAGAAGACGTCCTCATGGTCCCGGTGTTTCTAGTTTCATCGAATTTCGTTAACGAACGAAAAAGATATGATTTTTCAAAGGTTTGCAACACTATAGAGTGTTAAAACTGTTTAAAATTAACAAAGCCGTACCCTTTCAGTGTCTGTTCGAAATTAGGGTTGGATTTATCTTCGGATTCGTAGCACGAGAGAGCAATCGACTTTCACCACGCTGTAGAGCTTGGAGCCACGCTCCTGTCGATGGCAGTGGGACCCACTACGATGGAGGATCGGAGGAGGAATCGGGCCTGAGGCGGCGCAACTTCGTGAGGGTGATTCCCTCGATTCACGCGACGATACTGGTGGTGGTGGGTATGGATTTGAAGGGGGTGCGGAGGGCTTTCAAGATTTGGTGGTGACGGCGGCTCTGGTGGCCTGTAGCGGCGGCGATGTGGCCTGGAAGGTTCAAACGACGAGGATCGTCGGTCGCTGAAGAGAAAGGGTTTTTCCGTGGATTTTTATAATTTTAAAATAATAAATTAAAAATTCTGATTGGCCAAGTTTTATTAAAATTTTTAAATAGTGTTTTTACAAACGGACACCAATTCAAACCCAACGACTGTCACCCCTAGCGTTTTACCCCCATTCCGAACACAATGGGATATGTTTCGAAGGCCCATTCGATTGTTTCAGTCAGTTTCCTTTCAAATTAAAATATATAACATTCAATATTCGATTTGAACGTACATTTCAATTTGCCAGGGCCACAAACTAATTCGAAAAATTCCAGAAAAATAAATCTGGCTAGGTTTTGACGATACGGTCCGAAAAAAACTAGTTTCGTCGAATTCTGAGACCGTTTGCAAAAAGGCCCATTTCTGGTCGATCCAATTTAACTATAATTGACCAAAACACATTTTCCTTTGCCACGCTCACATATTAGCTTCAAAAATTATGAAATTTGAAACCTAGCAATAACTTCCCATCCCGGATCCAACAAAAGTGGTTTCGTCAAATTCCGAGGTCGTTTGCAAAATGGCCAATTTCACGGGCTATATAATTTCCATAGCGACCTTTCTGAAAATTCATTTGGCCATAACTTTTGCTTTCCGCTATGAAAATTCAATTTTTCAGATTCGTTAGAAAGGTATTCACTAACAGATTTAAATATTTTTGGTTTCACTCAAATACGTTTTGTCTTGCACCCGGTACAGTCCGACAAAGTTTGAATTCAATTTTTGAAACTACAGCGCCATTTCAGGCCTTATTTATAATTATAATTAATTTTATTCGTTTTCAATTGTCGATTCAAACTCCGTTTTCATTGCTATTATTTAAAATATTTATTTTAAATATTTAAAATCCATTTTTTTTGCCAATTTAAAAATTTTAAATTGGTTCAGATTTTCTGGGTCGTTACAATAACCAAAGCCACCAGAGGCCAAATATCCACCTCATCGAGAAAACCTATCATTCAGTCATAACTTCAGGCAAGCACAAGCCAACCAAACCCATAAAAACACAAATCCCAAACAGCCTCCTCCCGAAGATCAACACCAAGCCCAAAAATAACTCAAAGCATAAAACCCAACATGTCGAGAAAATTACGTACTCGAGACGAAACCTGTACTTAAAAAATGCAAACAATGTAGCTATTTTCATCAACGATAAAAACAATGCAGATAGATACGTATGTGCATTTGTTATTATTAGCTTAATATTCAGAAACTTGATAAATGCGAGGTATCTATAACACTAGAAAGGACAAAATTTAGGACACATATTTACGTAGTCAAATGAACATTTCCTTCAATGATAATAAAGGTTACTACAGTGTATTTTCTTGAAGGTTACAGATTATGTTTTTTTTCACACAAAAGACCCAACTAAGTAAAACGTCTAGCATGAGAAGAAATACATAAAAATTATGACTTCCTAGCTACACAAGGGCAGGAAAATGACATCATCCAAAAGGTGCCACCTTGTAATGACCCGCATTTTCAGCGATATAATAATTAATTAATTTAATTATTTAAAAGGTGATTAAGAGGATTTAATGGTCGTTGAATTAAATTAGAGTGAATAATTAATTAAAATAATAATTAAATAATATATTTAATTCTGAAATAATCAGAATGGGTTGAAATGGCGATATGATGTGAATTGGGCAATTCAAAATATATAATTCAGTTTAGAGTTGAATTATATTAACGAATATATTATATAAACGAAGTTTGAACGTATAATTATATTATAATTAAAATCGAGCTCAAAATGGCGCGGCAGTTCGCTATTTGGCGATTTGAACTTCAACTGGATGTATAGGGTTCGTTTTAAATCGGATTTCTGTGAAACATGAAACGCTCGGAGCTGGTAAGTATATTTTTCTAGTGGAAGAGAAAAATCGGGATTTCGTCGTGTAGATTGTGAGTTGTGTCCAAATCAAATTTTAGAAAAGTCGTTGTGGAATTCCTTTATAATTGATAACGATATATAAAAGGAATTTCATTATAAATCGAATATCGATTTAATCGGGATTTGAAATATCAAGTTAGAAATTCATCTAGGAATATTCTGAAGCTGTATGATATTCTGTTGTGAATATATACGATAATATTTATTTTTAAATATTAAATTTAATTGTTTTTAAATATATTTATATTTTAAAAAGGGTTATTTAGAGCTTTAAAACTAGCCAGTTTTGCAAACGACCTCAGAATTCGACGAAACTAATTTTGTTGGATCCACAATATTAAATTATTGCTAGATTTAAATTTCCGTGATTTTTGAAGTCAGTATGTGGCCGTATCGATTTTTAAAGTGAAAAACAGTCGATATTTTGACAGTTAAAAATAAGCTGTGTGAGCAAACGAAGTCGGAATTCGACGAAACCAGTTTCGTTGGGACCGTAATGTCGAACTGTAGCTACAAGACCATTTTCGTGATTTTTGAATATCGTGTGTGATCACACAAATTTTTAGAAGGCGAAATGAATATTTAAAAATCTAAAATATTAAGTATTGGTGAACCAAAACTTGCCACCCACTTCTTGTTTCAGCCACACAAGATTTCTCGTCCCTGTATAAAATCACTTTCAAGTTGCCACTCAGTTCATAAAACGTGAAGCAAAACCAAAGAAGAAAATCAAAATAAAATCATGGGAAAATCGTAAAATCCTAAACCACATGAAATTGAAACCGTTGAAGCAAGAGCTTCAAGCTCATATGTGTAGATTTGGGTTCGTGAGTTTCCTCGACGCGAGCTAGGGCTGAACCGCAGTAACAATCAAGGTGACGAGGAGCATTTTCGAGGGGTCCGTGATGATCAGAAGGGTAAGGTGAGTTGATTGTGATTATTTTGGAGGATTCGGTTCCAATTTGTGTCGAAGGATTCCTGTAGCCGAACTTGGGAGCTTGGAGTCGCAACGACCAGGGTGGTCTCGAGTTCGAACTTATGGGTATGAAGGTGCTCGGTTTTCAAAGAGGAGTGAAATGGAGATTTTTGTGGGATTTTTAGTTGAGAGGAGATTGATGGATGAAGTGAGAAATCGTGCGTGTATGTGTGAAAGAGGAGCGGAGCGATTCCTGGAGTTGTGAGTGGAGAAGATGGTTCGGTAGCGGGTTGGGTATTGGGTGGTAATGGGCCAGAAGGGAAAGAAAAGGTTAAGCCCAAAATAGAAAGTGAATTTAGTTTATTTCTCTTAAATAGTATATTAACTTGGAATTTTCATATCTTATTCATACGTTATCGGAATTGGACGAAACTGGATCCGATTGGATCGTAGGGACGAACACTACACGATGGAACTGACTAGAAGTCCATCGGAGCTCATTACAATTTATAGAAAAGTAAATTGTCCGTCTGAATTAAGCGATGGTTATCGTTATTAATGATGATCGTCCAATGTGAGTAAAACTCACCAACTCTGAACAGTTATATTTTTATAACGTATTCTTAGAACTGATAAGTATTTGTTGATTGATGTGTGTTAACTGTTTGGTTGAATTGCTTATGTATTGGTCGAATTTATAGATAACGATATATATATATATATAAATCGTTGATCAAATATTGATTCTGTTTATCAGAATATTTCATATTGAAATTAAATCGATGTTAATTATGTTGTTTAACATCTGTGATGCAGGGAAATAGGTTGGAGGAATCCAACTGGATTCGTCAACATTTATTTTACTGTTTTTCATATATTGTAATATATGATGTGATATAAAATCTGTTGATGATGATGTGTGTTTAAATGATATCGATCATTGTGATTTGGTATTTTAAATACCTTAAGAAATACTGACATGTAGAAAAGGGATTTTCAAAGTATATTTTGAAAATAAATTTGTTATGTAAAATCAATGGATTTTATATAGAAAAGGAAAAGGGATTTTATAAAAGAAAACATTCATAAAATCGAAAGAGTTTTGAAAAAGAAATATTTATTGAAAATAAATATGATAAAGATGAAAAGGGAATTATTTATAAAATCAAAGAATTTTATAAAGAGAAATATTTATTGGGATAATAAATAGAAGTATAAAGGGATTATTTATTTGGGAAATAAATAAGAGTTATAAAGGAAAATATTTGTGAAACAAATAGAAAGGAAAATATTTATTTGTTAAATAAATAGGAAAGATAAAGGAAATATTTATTTGTTAAATAAATAGGAAAGATAAATGAGATATTTATTTGTTAAATAAATAGAAAATATAAAAGAAATATTTATTTGTTAAATAAATAGAATTGAAAAGGGAATAGTTATTGTTAAGTAAACAAATAGAATTAAAGGAGCTATCGAATCTAATTATTCGAAGTGAGTTAATCGAATATTGGTTATTCGAAAGGAGTTTCGAATCTAGTTATTCGAAGGGAGGAGTAATCGAATATAGTTTATTCGAATAGAATTAAAGGAGTTAATCGAATATAGTTTATTCGAATAGAATTAAAGGAGTTAATCGAATATAGTTTATTCGAATAGAATTGAAGGAGTTAATCGAATATAGTTTATTCGAATAGAATTAAAGGAGTTATCGAATATAGTTTATTCGAAAGGAGTTAAGTGAATAGAGTTAATCGATTAGAGTTAAATCAAAAAGGAGTTAAGTGAATATAGTTAATTAATTAGAGTTAAATCCAATAGAGTTAATCGATTAGGGTTAAATCAAATAGAGTTAATCCAATAGAGTTAATTGATAATAGTTAATTGAATAGAGTTAATCGAATATAGTTTATTCGAAGAAAGGTTTTCGAATCTAGTTATTCGAAGGAGGAGTTATTGAATAGAGATTATTCGTAAGAGAGTTACGTAAGGAAGATTGTTAAAGGTTTAAAAGATAAACTTTGACTATTTGGAAGTTAAAACGTTGTTCAGTTAAGGTCTGAGAGGTAATTATACCCCAACTTGATTGACTTCCTTCTTAACTAAGGAATGGTATGGATTGATAGTGAATGATGGTTAAGTGAATTTAGTAAATGGTTTGAGTTGGCATAGCGTTGTTTATTTTAAACATCTGTTTAAATCCATTGAAGGAGCTTTGGAAATGTTTTCCAAATAAGAATCAGAAATGTTTTCTAATATAGAAAACAAGAAATGGAAATGTTTTCCATTTTTAATAACGTATACTTTCTAAATTTAGAAAATAAGAAATGTTGAATATATGGAAACAGAAGATGAAAAATGAATAAGTTAAATAGAGAGATAAATGTTAAATGATTATTGATCGATATGATTTCCATTTGCAAATAATATCGTTGTTTGCACACGTGTTTTTCTTTGATAGTTAACTCACCGACTATCGAAGTTTTTGACCATTTTAACGTTGTTAATATGGAGAGACCGGTTGGATTATTATCCGAAGAACCACTCCGAATTGGCATAAGCGTTGCGAATCATATATGCCAAAGATGATTGAAGACGGAGTAAAGTGCAAGGGCTGTTGTATAAATCTTAGGTAAAGATTGCCTAAGATGGATGTACTGAATAGTGCCTTCGGTTTGTCCAGTCCCAGGACGACCTGTATGGAAGAATGTCTGACAGAGTATATCTGATAGATTGCGTAAGTTGATCTCTTCAAACATATTCACGTTTGGTGGTGGAGGAATTCGTTTCTCTTAGCTGTATACCCGTGGTATTTTTGGGGAAATCAATTTGTGATTTGGCGGGTATGACGATGTAACATTTAAAGTGAATGAAGATGTGGCATGTAAAAAATAAGCGTAACTTCTAGCCTTACATCCGGTAAATGATAAAAATCGGGCAGGCAGCATGGCTATGTAGGTCGCACCTATTAGGGTGTATAATCACCTGATCAAGAGTTTCATTTACTTCCAAAAATCTGTTGTCGATGCTGTTCCATTCGGGAAACGGTTGCTGATCCCAACCGTTGGTGATATATATTCGATACACTCAAGCGAAATGAGTGGTCGGTCATGTGTGGCCGGGTTGCAAGATGTTCTTGTTGAACCCAGTGTATTCCTCTCTAGAGGTACACTAGCGAAAGGTGGTTCCATACCTTGTCATAGTTGGAAATCCATTACCCAATACATGCTTGCGGTTTTAATTGTATACTATATATGTTGAACGTGAGATGAAAGCGTTTCTGCTGGATGATTATTATTTTGTGGTTGATAGACATTATTATAATATCAAAAGGTTTTTGATATAAAGATATTTTGGATTCTCATAAGGGAAAAACCCATTCTGTTATACGGAGTGGTCTTATGAGATATCGTTTGCTTGTTCAAACTGTTTTACTCATACCAGTCCCATGACTGACCCAGAGTTTATTTTGTTTTCCCCAAACTCTTGGGTGCCCAATTTTGTATGGGCAGTCAAGTAGTCATGATTTTACAGATATACTTGGAGAGATTGGAGCAAGAGGCTTCAGGATTATATAGCTATAGTTATTTCCGCTGTGTTGTAAGTGTTGTACTCTGATAATGTTATTGTATACATATACTGATTTTATTTCAAAGTTATGTTAAATTTTATTCGTTCCGCTGTGAGATTCGTGTTAACTCTGATGATGATGTTCTTCTTCTTCTATTCTATTAGCTCTACCTTATCTATTCTACCCTCTAACTTCATTCTATTAACTTTTCGGTATTTTTCGATGTTTGGTTAGTCATCATTGAGTTTATGGCGATAACCAAAGTTGCTCAAAAACCGGGTCGTTACAGTTGGTATCAGAGCTTAAGGCTAAGTTATTACCTTGGCTCTGTGGCATGACTCAGTAGAGATGGGGTTAGTAACACCCTAGATTGAGTTGAGTGTATATATATATGAGTGAACGTATTTGTTATTTGATATAAATGGTTTTATATTGAATAGATTTATTGGTTGAGTTGTTTATGGATTCTGGTCGATGGTGGGGCACCATAATATCGAGAGGGGTTTCTAAAACACTTGAATACGATGGGTCGACATGATATGTTTTGAAAACAGGGTAAATGGAAATAATTTTACCCAAAGTATATTTTTGATATAGATATTGAAATTGTAATATATTGGTTGTTATTATAATCGAGTAAGATTATAACTGAAACGGTTATGTAAATAACCAATCAGAATTCATACAAGTAAAAATACGTGAAATCAGATGAGTTAAGTCTGAAAGTTAAATCAGAATTGGAATTAAAACCTTGGAAATTTGAATAAGTGTTTGTAAATAGATTTGGATTGAATATATGAGAATTTTAAAATCCTGGGAGATTTTAAATTATTTTACAAGCAGTGTGAATGGTATTTTGAAATGTATTTCAAAATGGAAGTGTGAGAAATGGTTTTGAAAGAGATATAGTATTGAAATCACTTTGATAGCTGGGAAATAACTCTGATGATGCTGGCCACATCATTAGTGTTCATTTTCGAGTTCTAAGTGACGGATTACTACCAAAGACATTGTTTTTGAAATGATTTGAGAAAAGCAAGTGTTTGAATCCTGCAAAGGATAGTTTGATTTTTGAGAAAAAACAAAGTGGTTTAAAACTCCAGAAATAGATTATGTGAATTAAAACAAATTTAAATAGAAATGTGTGAAACCAAGCTGGAACTGAATTGAAACCAATTAACTGGAAATTGAATTGGATACGATATATCAAGTAGAATCAGATTTTGAATTGTGAGATAGAATCTGAAATGGTATTGGATTGATGAATTAAAAAAAATTGAAAATCGAGAATGAAACTTTGATTTGAAATTGAATTTGGCTTGGATAAGCGAATGGTTGTATTAGAGATAAAAGTGATTGGAGTTTGATTGGGATGACATTGGTATATGCTGAATTAGCAGTAATGATATGCCCGACAAAAAGGTACAAGTTTATATTATATATTGGGTATGAGATTTTGATTAGCCGAATTGGCAAGCCGCTTGGCTGTTTGATTTTCTTTTGGGTTGGAGAAGGCCCAGAGAGGCGAGTTGTAGTTGTACCAACTGACGAGTACAAATGAGGTGCTGGCAAAATTTTTTGAAAAGTTAAGGTGTTAGAAATTTTTTGAAAATTTTCGTTGATAAGAATTAATTAATAATTTAATTGAAATTAAATTGGTTCAGTTGAAATTGAGATTGAGAAGTGAACAAATAAGTTCTAACCAGTCGGTAGGGTTTGTTTTCTACCTTAGCAATTTCGAGGACGAAATTATCTTAAATGGGGAAGAATGTAACGACCCGCTTTTTCAGGGATATAATAATTAATTTATTTAATTATTTAAAAGGTGATTAATAGGATTTAATGGTCATTGAATTAAATTAGAGTGAATATTTAATTAAAATAATAATTAAATAATATATTTAATTCTAAAATAATCAAAATGGGCTGAAATGGCGATATGATGGACAATTCAAAATATATAATTCAGTTTAGAGTTGAATTATATTAACGAATATATTATATAAACGAAGTTTGAACGTATAATTATATTATAATAAAAATTGAGCTCGAAATGGCGCGGCAGTTCGCTATTTGGCGATTTGAACTTCAACTGGATGGATAGGGTTCGTTTTAAATCGGATTTCTGTGAAACAAGAAATGTTCGGAGCTGGTAAGTATATTTTTCTAGTGGAAGAGAAAAATCGGGATTTCGTTGTGTAGATTGTGAGTTGTGTCCAAATCAAATTTTACAAAAGTCGCTGTGGAATTCCTTTATTATTTATAACGATATATAAAAGGAATTTCATTATAAATCGAATATCGATTCAATCGGGATTTGAAATATCAAGTTAGAAATTCATCTAGGAATATTCTGAAGCTGTATGCTAGTCTGTTGTGAATATATACGATAATATTTATTTTTAAATATTAAATTTAATTGTTTTTAAATATATTTATATTTTAAAAAGGGTTATTTAGAACTTTAAAAATAACCAGTTTTTTAAACGACCCCAGAATTCGACGAAACACATTTTGTTGGATCCACAATATTAAATTATTGCTAGATTTCAATTTCTGTGATTTTTGAAGTCAGTATGTGGCCGTACCGATTTTCAAAGTGAAAAACAGTCGATATTTCGACAGTTAAAAATACGCTGTGTCAGCAAACGAAGTTGGAATTCGACAAAACCAGTTTCGTTGGGACCGTAATGTCAAACTATAGCTACAAGACCATTTTCGTGATTTTTGAATATCGTGTGTGATCACGCAAATTTTTAGAAGGCGAAATGAATATTTAAAAATCTAAAATATTAAGTATTGGTGAACCAAAACTTGCCACCCACTTCTTGTTTCAGCCACACAAGATTTCTTGTCCCTGTATAAAATCACTTTCAAGCCGCCACTCAGTTCATAAAATGTGTAGAAAAACCAAAGAAGAAAATCAAAATAAAATCATAGGAAAATCGTAAAATCCTAAACCACATGAAATTGAAACCGTTGAAGGGAGAGCTTCAAGCTCATATACATTTCAGCTGGCTCGATGTAGATTTGGGTTCGTAAGTTTCCTCGACGCGAGCTAGGGCTGAACCGCAATAACAATCAAGGTGACGAGGAGAATTTTCGAGAGGTGCATGATGATCAGAAGGGTAAGGCGAGTTGATTATGATGATTTTGGAGGATTCGGTTCTAATTTGTATCGAAGGATTCCTGTACCCAAACTTAGGAGCTTGGAGTCGCAACGACCAGGGTGGTCCCGAGTTCGAACTTATGGGTATGAAGGTGCTCGGTTTTCAAAGAGGAGTGTAATGGAGATTTTTGTGGGATTTTTAGTTGAGAGGAGATTGATGGATGAAGTGAGAAATCGTGCGTGTATGTGTGAAAGAGGAGCGGAGCGATTCTTGGAGTTGTGAGTGGAGAAGATGGTTCGGTAGCGGGTTGGGTATTGGGTGGTAATGGGCCGGAAGGAAAAGAAAAGGTTAAGCCCAAAACAGAAAGTGAATTTAGTTTATTTCTTTTAAGTAGTATATTAACTTGGAATTTTCATATCTTATTCATACGTTATCGGAATTGGACGAAACTGGATCCGATGGGATCGTAGGGACGAACACTACACGATGGAACTGACGGGAAGTCCATCGGAGCTCATTACAATTTATAGCAAAATAAATTGTCTGTCTGAATCAAGCGATGGTTATCGTTATTAATGATGATCGTCCAATGTGAGTAAAACTCACCAACTCTGAACAGTTATATTTTTATAACGTATTCTTAGAACTGATAACTATCTGTTGATTGATGTGTGTTAACTGTTTGGTTGAATTGCTTATGTATTGGTTGAATTTACAGATAACGATATATATATAAATCGTTGATCAAATATTTATTCTGTTTATCAGAATATTTCATATTAAAATTAAATCGATGTTAATTATGTTGTTTAACATCTGTGATGCAGGGAAACAGGTTGGAGGAATCCAACTGGATTCTTCTACATTTATTTTACTGTTTTTCATATATTGTAATTTATGATGTGATATAAAATCTGTTGATGATGATGTGTGATTAAATGATATAGATCATTGTGATTTGGTATTTTAAATACCGTAAGAAATACTGACATGTAGAAAGGGGATTTTCAAAGTATATTTTGAAAATAAATTTGTTATATAAAATCAATGGATTTTTATAGAAAAGGAAAAGGGATTTTATAAAAGAAAACATTCATAAAATCGAAAGAGTTTTGAAAATGAAATATTTATTGAAAATAAATATGATAAAGATGAAAAGGGAATTATTTATAAAATCAAAGGATTTTATAAACAGAAATATTTATTGGGATAATAAGTAGAAGTATAAAGGGATTATTTATTTGGGAAATAAATAAGAGTTATAAAGGAAAATATTTGTGAAACAAATAGAAAGGAAAATATTTATTTGTTAAATAAATAGGAAAGATAAAGGAAATATTTATTTGTTAAATAAATAGGAAAGATAAATGAGATATTTATTTGTTAAATAAATAGAAAAGATAAAAGAAATATTTATTTGTTAAATAAATAGAATTGAAAAGGGAATAGTTATTGTTAAGTAAACAAATAGAATTAGAGGAGCTATCGAATCTAATTATTCGAAGTGAGTTAATCAAATATTGGTTATTCGAAAGGAGTTTCGAACCTAGTTATTCGAAGGGAGGAGTAATCGAATATAGTTTATTCGAATAGAATTAAAGGAGTTAATCGAATATAGTTTATTCGAATAGAATTAAAGGAGTTAATCGAATATAGTTTATTCGAATAGAATTAAAGGAGTTATCGAATATAGTTTATTCGAAAGGAGTTAAGTGAATAGAGTTAATCGATTAGAGTTAAATCAAAAAGGAGTTAAGTGAATATAGTTAAGTGAATATAGTTAAGTGAATATAGTTAATTGATTAGAGTTAAATCCAATAGAGTTAATCAATTAGAGTTAAATCAAATAGAGTTAATCCAATAGAGTTAATTGATAAGAGTTAATTGAATAGAGTTAATCGAATATAGTTTATTCGAAGAAAGGTTTTCGAATCTAGTTATTCGAAGGGAGGAGTTATCGAATAGAGATTATTCGAAAGAGAGTTACGTAAGGAAGATTGTTAAAGGTTTAAAAGATAAACTTTGACTATTTCGAAGTTAAAACGTTGTTCAGTTAAGGTCTGAGAGGTAATTATACCCCAACTTGATTGACTTCCTTCTTAACTAAGGAATGGTAAGGTTTGATAGTGAATGATGGTTAAGTGAATTTAGTGAATGGTTTGAGTTGGCATAGCGATGTTTATTTTAATCATCTGTTTAAATCCAATGAAGGAGATTTGGAAATGTTCTCCAAATAAGAATCAGAAATGTTTTCTAATATAGAAAACAAGAAATGGAAATGTTTTCCATTGTTAATAACGTATATTTTCTAAATTTAGAAAATAAGAAATGTTGAATATATGGAAACAGAAGTTGAAAAATGAATAAGTTAAATAGAGAGATAAATGTTAAATGATGATTGATCGATATGATTTCCATTTGGAAATAATATCGTTGTTTGCACACGTGTTTTTCTTTGATAGTTAACTCACCGACTATCGAAGTTTTCGACCATTTTAACGTTGTTAATATGGAGAAACCGTTTGGATTATTATCCGAAGAACCACTTCGCATTGGCATAAGCATTGCGAATCATATATGCCAAAGATGATTGAAGACGGAGTAAAGTGCAAGGGCTGTTGTATAAATCTTAGGTAAAGATTTCCTAAGATGGATGTACTGATTAGTGCCTTCGGTTTGTCCAGTCCCAGGACGACCCGTATGGAAGAATGTCTGACAGAGTATATCTGATAGATTGCGTAAGTTGATCTCTTCAAACGTATTCACATTTGGTGGAGGAGGAATTCGTTTCTCTTAGCTGTATACCCGTGGTATTTTTCGGGAAATCAATTTGTGATTTGGCGGGTATGACGATGTGACATTCAAAGTGAATGAAGATGTGGCATGTAAAAGATAAGCGTAACTTCTAGCCTCACATCCGGTAAATGACAAAAATCGGGCAGGCAGCATGGCTATGTATGTCGCACCTATTAGGGTGTATAGTCACCTGATCTAGAGTTTCATTTACTTCTAAAAATCTATTGTCGATGCCGTCCCATTCAGGAAACGGTTGTTGATCCCAACCGTTGGTGATATACATTCGATACACTCAAACGAAATGTGTGGTCGGTCATGTGTGGCCGGGTTGCAAGATGTTCTTGTTGAACCCAGTGTATTCCTCTCTAGAGGTACACTAGCGAAAGGTGGTTCCATACCTTGTCATAGTTGGAAATCCATTACCCAATACGTGCTTGCGGTTTTGATTGTATACTATATATGTAGAACGTGAGATGAAAGCGTATCTGCTAGATGATTATTATATTGTGGTTGATAGACATTATTATAATATCAAAAGGTTTTTGATATAAAGATATTTTGGATTCTCATAAGAGAAAAACCTGTTTCGTTATACAGCGTGGTCTTATGAGATATCGTTTGCTTGTTCAAACTGTTTTAAACTGTTTTACTCATACCAGTCCCATGACTGACCCGGAGTTTATTTTGTTTTGTTTTCCCTAAACACTTGGGAGCCCAATTTTGTATGGGCAGTCAAGTAGTCAGGATTTTACAGATATACTTGGAGAGCTTGGAGCAGGAGGCTTCAGGATTATATAGCTATAGTTATCTCCGCTGTGTTGTAAGTGTTGTACTCTGATAATGTTATTATATACATATACTGATTTTATTTCAAAGTTATGTTATATTTTATTCATTCCGCTGTGAGATTCGTGTTTACTCTGACGATGATGTTCTTCTTCTTCTTCTATTCTATTAGTTCTATCTTATCTATTCTACCCTCTAACTTCTTTCTATTAACTTTTCGGTATTTTTCGATGTTTGGTTAGTCATCATTGAGTTTATGGCGATAACCAAAGTCGCTCTAAAACCGGGTCGTTACACACCTACTTGAAACTTGACATCCTTAACAACAAAGAGTCTCAACGTAATAAATGAACATAAACATTAGTTGAAAAAGGAAAGCTCACCGAAGATCCGAATCTATCTGACTTTGAACTATAAAGGGAATAATGAAGCCTAAAAAAGAATTGATGACAAAAAAGTGTCACAAAGCATATGGACTACAACTCTATCTGAAAACACGCCATCTGAAACAGTAGCATGCCATAATAGGAATATGCCAACAACATAATCCCAATCAGTGGCTACGTCAGAAAACCATAACAACCTCGAATACCTCCTCTAACAGAAGATAAAACCCCCAAGACACACTCCCCCCGATATAAAACAAACCTCCAAGACGTCCAAAAGCAATATACAAATCCAACAAATACCTAGCAAACTAAAAATTCTCAAAACTGCAACCTCTTTGAAGTATGTCTACGTAACACATAAGCATGCTCAGACCATAGGTATATTCTAATCAATGAGGTGGGCGTCCGAATCAGTCACTTAGTACCTTCATTTATGTATTTAGGGTAGATCAGCAATCACTTAGGACCCAACAGGTGGAAATTCTCTGTCACTTAAGGCTCATTCTAGTATACTTAACTGATATTACGGTAGTAGACTTATGCCTCTTTGGACTCTCCTTTGACGGTGGTTATAATTGAATGCAACGTCTAACATATACCTAACACGTCCCCAGGTTGGCACTTACATAGCTCTTAGAGGAAGTGGACATTCCGGTAAACTACCCTACTCCACCTTCACCATGACTAAACCACTTCGGGAAAGGAGGACCCATGGACCACTTCGAATCTAGCTAATAAGGGAGGGTCCCATGACTTTGGCCGAAACCAAGGAATAAACCTTAGAAACAAGCCTAGTCCTAACAACTTAAGACCCAAACTGGATAAGAAGGAAGTCAACCACTTAAGACCTTTTTAAGGCAGGTAGTAACCCAATCTATACGCACATATTTAATAGGTATATATACACACTAGACCTCCTATATTAAACCGACACTTGTATATGTTGGATTTTTCGGACGATTTCGTGCAGACTTCTACTACAAGCGGGCTTAACCTCCTATCATAGTGTACTAAATTTAATGGCCCATGACACCCATACCTTTCACATTAGCCAGACTCACTTGTGATTGTTGGATTTGTCGGTCGGTTCCGAGCAGAATTCTACCACAAATGACGACTTACCTCATGTATGTGTATCATAATTTAATATATATATATATATATACACACACACACAAGCAACGATTATTATGGGGACATTTGAAATTCAAATCTTACGCTAACATATTTATTACACAATTATTATGTTTATTTACATAGATTAAGCTATATGAATATATGATTTAATAATCGTTATAAACGCTAATTATTGTTCAAATTTTGATATGTTCTAACGGTGAATTTTGTAAATCCTATTCATATATGAGGTATACAAGCCCAATTCCCATAATAAACTACTCAAATCATGGCATATTCAGTAACAAGCAACAAATGGGAAAATATCAAGAATAAACATTCAAACTTGTATATTAGGCTTAGAGTTATTTAAATAATGAAAGAGAAACAATGCATTACATACATATATACATATTCAAAAAAATTATAAATTGTTTGGATCAAACTTTCCCTTTTGTCTATTTGCACATAAAAATGTTAACATTTAATTATTACGGATCTTGAATATGTTCAAATGCTCCATTAGAATAGAGATCTAAACTTATTCCAATTTTATAATCAAACCTTAACCTTTTTATACTTCAAACAATTTATATTTAATTTACGTTGAAATGGACAAATCCAACCAAACAAAAGAATAACCACCAATTAATTTTCAAATATTACCAAACAATTACATGCCCAAAATATTGATTGGCAAATTTTGCGACAAAATAAAGATAGGATATTTGGGAGTTTTTATTGTGATATTACCTTGATAACCTGAATTCCCTAGGCATACAGATTCATATAAAATCTACATAATATAGGGAATAGTCTAAAAAAACTTATTTTCACTCAGATCTAAAGTATTGATGGACTATATGCGCGGATTGACGTTATTCTCCAAGTTTGGTTGCAGAATTATATCAAAGGACCCTATAAAATTGAGTCACCTATATAAATTTATGATTCCAAATGTTAATTTAATAAGAGTTAGGATTAGAAAAGAAAATAGAAATAAAATTGAGATTGAAGAACAAGAAACATATTTTTTGGAATTTCAGCAGCAAAATGGGGGCATAAGGAAATGAGATGGCTAGGAAATAGTGAGGTGAATGGTGTTATATTTATAGGAGTGCAAAAGAATAACAGCCGTTAGACTATTATAGTTTAATCTGAGCTGTTGATTTTCTATAAAACTAACCAAAACTCACGCCTACCACGCCCGGGCTGCACTAAGCATTTGACACCCCTTGTGAAAGGCGGTTGACCGACGATCGACCCCTATGTTTCAATCTCTTAAGGGAAAAAACGCCCAATAAGCCTGGTGTTGCAACACTTTGATTTATTAGTTTAAAACTTACCTTATATTATTCATTTATTTCCTTCTGTAATTTATTCTGTGTCCCCTAAATCTTATCTACTCATTTGAATTTTGAATTCACCTAGGGGAATATTTTATTATTGCAGTTTAGCCATTATTATCCCTTAGATGTTTATATACATTATTAATTCAAATATCTATATGTATATATTTACCGTATGATTTCTTTTAATTATTATTTCTTTATACGGACTCCGTTTTCAACATATTATATACGAAAACGTATCATAATTTCTTCACGAACCCAAATATAACAGTTTCGTGGCTAAATTCCTATTTGTCCAAAATTTTCGTTTTTCCATTGTTTTATATTTATTATTTATTCAACTCACTTTATTTATTATTATTGTTTATTTACTTAGTCTCTTTAGTATATTTTTACGAGGTGTTACATTCTCCCCCCCCCCCTCCTTAAAATAGATTTCATCCAGAGATATGTATGAAGGGGCGAAAAACATAACTCATTCTAAACATCAATGTTATACATCCATGCTATTTTTAATACATCTATAAAACATCCATGACTAGCAGTGATTATAAACTGCATAATTACTATAATGAGCTCAACCTAACATGTCTGTGTAATAAGTGATGCAGTATATATGCAAAACGTCATATTATGCATATATTTCTATATGAGTGCGTTGTGCAATTGTGTTGCATCCATTTCCCTACCATCCAATCTAGCAACCATAATGCATCCATAAACGTAAACTTAGAGGGAAAATTACCGTAGAAAATCTCTGGGTGGGTCTGTCTCATTTCATCCTCAGTCTCCCAAGTGCTTTCTGCAGTGTTATCTCCCTGTTGCACTTGGACAAGGTAAATGGTCTTATTGTGGAGTCATCTAATTCCATGCTCTTCTTTGTAGTGGCACGAGGCACCCTAGACTCCCAATCAAGGCTTCCTATGTCCGCAATCTCGTTAAGCTCAAGTCTAATGGCAGAATTATGAAGGCACTTCTTTAGATGAGATACATGAAAAACATTATGGACTCCCGATAAGCGCTCGGGGAGATCTACACGATAAGCCAAAGATCATATGCTCTCGATGAACCTAAACGGTCCCATAAGCCTAGGAGTCAACTTCTCGGTTTTTTCAAATCAGATAGTCTTCTTAAGAAGGGAAACCTTTACAAATAGGAAGTCTTCAATACTGAATTGAAGTTCCCTCATCCTTTTATCCGCATATGATTTTTGACAGCCTTGGGTTGCCTTCATCCTCTGCCTAATCAAAGAAATCTTCTCTGTGTATTCATGAATGAAGTAAGGTCCTAGTAGAACCTTGTCGGTAGTTTCCCACCAACAAGTTGGTGATTTGATTGGTCGTCCATAAAGCTCTTCAAAATTTCCATACCAATCGTCGCTTGAAAATTGTTGTTATATAAAGACTCCACTAGCAGCAGGTGATGCTCCCAAGCTCCTCCAAAGTCGATAATGTCGGCTCTAAGCAAATCTTCTATAATCTGATTAACTCTTTTTGTTTGGTCATCGGTCTGCGGGTGATAGACTACACTTAATTTAGTAGTTGTCCCTAATCCTGCTACTTGTAATAGAGGTTTTTCACAACTATCTCAGTATGTTAGTTGTAATAGAGGTTTTTTCAACTGCTTTATTCAGGAAGTTGTAATAGATTAGCTTTCAACAACTCTTTTATTTTGCACGCAGTAATAGATGCTTATTACAACTGTTCACTTTGGCTAGTTGTAATAAATACTTAATTTTTTAACAATTATTCATTTCGGCCAATTGTAATTGATGTCTATTACAACTTCTTTGTCAGTTGTAAATGATGTCTTTTTTAAGAACTTTACTTGTTTGCCAGTTGTAATAGTTATCGATTACATATCATGCCCCGAAATCCCCGCCCGACCTAGACCGAACTAGGATGCAGATTGTGTGAAAACACGATGCATCAGAACATAGAACAATAGAACTTTTCATTGCTATTAAAACAATTTTCATCAGAGTACAAGAATATCAGAATGCGAATAAACAATACATAGCGGAAACACAAATATCAGAGAATAAGTTACATGGCAGCGGAAATAAAATGTGTAAATACAATGCGTAGCGGAAATACATCAACTATCACTGTTGAAAGAAATACACGGATGCAAAGCTTTCCGAATATAGCTCCAGCTGTAAACCATGATCTTGTCAAATAGAAATCTGCAAAACCAAAACTAATAGATGCCCATGTAAAAAATATGGGCACCCTGAGTTCAAGCGAAAACAATAAACACCAGGTCAGTCATGGGATTGGTGTAAGAACTTAAAATAGTTATTAAATCTTACTTTTAAAAGTGAGAAAATCATGGGACCACGCTGTATAACACGGAACGGGTTTACTCCACATGAATATCAGATTAAAACAAAACAATGCAATGCTTTTTGAAGAATGAAGGTATTATAAGACTCAGGTCCCATTACACAATGCAACGCAAGCCGGAGGATAGAGTTTTACCTTATAATAGCCAAACATTCTTGATACGTTTAAATCAAATATTTTTTATATTACTATTAGTGCATAGTGTAGAAAACAACTTCGAATATAAATGTATCAATCATAGATGACATAGTACCCCATCTTACCATGTCGCCAAATAGGTTTACAACTAAAACCAAAATGTCACGCATCGGAAATTGGATTTCTTTCATGAGTCAGGGCATGGGATGGTATCCTTACTGGTTCAGATCACCTCTAGAAAGATGACCCGTGATCACACATATAGGCAACCCTTGGATCTTGCAGGTTTGGTCCACACCTAACATTTGTGGATTAGTTATTCCTGAACAATACGTTTCCCGGTCCTATCATACCTATCACTTGATCCCTTTAGTCGGATCTACATCTGAGGTGCCTCGCAATCCATCATTCACATAAGTAAAAATATCCGAGCTCCATACCATGACAAAACTTCTAGCTAGAAAGAAACGTATGCACTCCCTGCATCTCTTATCCCATTTTTGAATCATACCGCGGTGTGAAGCTCGCGAATTAACACTATACACAAAGTTGTGCTAATTAAAGCCATGCTTTGATCATCATCCACAAGACCCTGCTTTTCAACAAAAGCCTTGATCATTTGCATCTTAGCACGTCACATTGTCAATCCACACCATACCATTGATTTCCACCAATATATAACCTCTAAGCTCGTACATCTCAGAGAAGGGTATTAAGAAAAAGAATAAATTCTCCGCCACCAAAAAGATATATACTTAGCAGAGATCAACGAATATAGCACACAATACAATGTCAGATGTACAATCCATTTACAAGTCCATTTTGGGTATGAATGAAAATGGAGGCACTTTATTCCTCATCCCATATGTCCAATACAGAAGAGAGGCTATAACGACCCGAACTTCCCCGTGAAGGAAAGAACGGATTGCTTTGAGGACAAGACGAATTAGAACACAAACAGAAGAACATTTCATTGCTTATAACAACAATTTACATTAGAGTACAAGAATATACAGAGTATGAATAAATATTATACATCAGAAAAATATCAGAGATTTACAAATTACAATGCAGCAGAAAATAATACAAAACACAACTAAAAGGAATACACGGATACAGAGCCTTCAGAATATCATTCCAGCTGTAAACCAGGATCCTGTGAATATAAATCTGCAAAACCAAAACTACTAGCTGCCCATGTTCAAAATAGGGCACCCAAAGTTTAGGTTAAAACAATAAACTCCAGGTCAGTCATGTGACTGGAGTGAGAACTAAAACAGTTATTAATCTTTATTTTAAAGTTCGGTAAATCAAGGGACCACGCCTATAACACGGAACGGGTTTACCCCCAAGAATACTAGTGCATAAAACTTACAGCGCAATGCTAAATAAAGAGCAATGAAGCTATTATAAGACTCATGTCCCATCACACAACGCAACGCAAGCCGAAGGATAGAGTTTTTACCTAATAATAGCCAAAAATGCTTGGTACATGAAATTTCATCTTTTATTATAACTATAAGTGAAGAAATCAACTTCAAATATAAATGTATCAATCATAGACGACATGAGTGCCCAATCCCACTATGTCGCCATACTAGGCTCTACAATCAAAATTGCAAAATGTCGTATTGGAAGTTGGATTTCCATCTATGAATCATGGCAAGGGATCGTCCTTACCGCTTCGAGACAATCTAGCCCATGTCTCAGGCAAGTACTCTATCAAGCCTTTGGATCGTCAGGGCCGGTCCACACAGAGTGGATTAAAATGCCTGAACAATGCGTTTCCCCGCCCTTGGGGCATAAACTGGTCATATCCCGATCAAACCATCGGCCCCGGAACGACCGTTATAACCGAGGAGCCTCGCTATCCATCATCCACATAAGTAAAACGCCAGGGCTTGCAAAACGCTGATACCACTCCTAGCTAGAAGGAAACGCATGCCCTCCCTGATATCCTCTCCCATTTGTGTTTCACACCAGGGTGTGAGGCTCTCGAATTAACACTACACAAAACTATGCTATATTAAAGCCATGCTTTGATCATCAACCACAAGACTATGCTTTTCAACAGAAGCCTTGATCATTTGCATCTCAGCATGCCACACGTGCAATTCACGCTATGCAACCGATGTCTATCAATCACACAAAATGAAATCTGATGTCAGACACACATCCATTTACAAGTTAGTTCTAGGTCTGAAAGAAACCGGAGGCACCTTATTCCTCATCCCGTATGTCCAATACAAGAGAGAGGTCCTCACATATCCGGTCGATCTCCAAGTACGTCTGGACGATCACCACTTATTACCTTGTCTTGGGTGTACAGCTCAATCAAGACATCAGTAATCATCCAAACGATGTGAAGGCCCCCGGTCTTCAACCACCGTCTTTATCCTCGACATATCGTTGAATCAGTTATTCAGAATGGGATAAACCTGGTCTTTCTGAATAACTCGCGTATATAATAAACAAGTGCTATAAAAACACAACATACGCATCATTCCAATTCAGAATATTCTTTCATTCAAATATTCTTATCCTTTGGGAAAGGCTCCCATTAATTTTATCAAAGATAAATTCTTTAAATTTACTCTTTAATCTTCCTTTGGATATCAATTCAAACCAAAATATGGTTTATCCAAACTAGTCGGGATTAGCGTACCTTACCAAAGTAATCATTTGTTTAATTTCCCAATCCCAACCTATTAATCCCATGAAGCAAAACTGGTAATACTTCATATCTAACACCACAGTGTTATCGGTAAATTCAATTACCATTTCACGTTCAAATCTAATTTAAGATTTAACTATCGCCTGGAGTAAAACTGGTGGTACTCCATTCTCGATCATTTCTTGAATTTGATAATTTTAGTTATCAAATTCACCTTTCAATCTATTTAAAGATTCATTAAAACTATGATTCAGTTTTAATTTCCAAAAATCATTACTTAATGATTATTCAAAGTAAAGAAATAAATCTTATCTTTAACTGGGTTAAAGAACTAATGTCATTTGAACATAGCTCACGATAAACACAAAATCTCATTCCATTAACAATGGAATCTTCATGGAAAACAGATCAATATTTATAATCGATATGAACTTCCACATCCAACCGATAATATAAATGGAATAACGGCAAGGCCTTTTAAATTCCATATATATTAACAGTCTTCCTCTACAGAAGCTCACTTCGATTATCACTAAATCAAATTCCATTCAACTCCAATTTAACATGTTAAATTGGAAAACTTTACTTTGGAAAATCTCCTTTAAATCTTAACAAAAGATTTATAAATTCCAAATAGTAAATCGGGTTAAAGAACGAATGTCATTAAAAACACAGTTCACGATAAAACCAATTCACATTCCATTTTATTCCAATTATTAAATATAATTGGAAACTCTAACAATCTTAATTAAAAGATTTATTCTCTTCACATGTGTTTGAACAGTGTTACTGACGACACCGTTCACGAAAAACCCAAAATCCTATTTGATATAAATACAAGACTCTGAATAGAAAATATATCGGCTTATATTCAATATCAAATTCTATAACCAACAAATATCGTATTGGAAATAACAATATAAATATATCTTTCAAATTTCCATAAAAATATCTGTATAATAACGAAATCCAACAACGAAATACTCCGAAGATAATTTCGATTCAAATCCATTCCAATTTACATATTGGAAATCCTGGTTATTTTTAAAACCCTTTCAAATCCAATTTATTTATTTAAAAATATTGGATTTATTATTCTAGTTCATAACTAGTTCATTTCGATAAAGATATATTTTTATCTTTTCAAATAGGGAACTTTTCATCCCAATTCTCTCCAAATCATTTATTATGATTTTACACAAATTATCGATATTTTTAATAATTTTATCAAGGCCCGTACAGTCGATTTCCATAAACGGCCATCGAACTGCACTTATAACGACCTTTTCCAAATTTGATTTGGACGTAATTCCAAATCCGACAATTAGATTTCAAAAATCTTTTATTCTTTGGAAAGCTCTTTTCGATACGAACCCAACGATTGCGGTTTTAAGAGAATCCGATGGTCGGATCTCCCGTAATGTCCATTCGAAGTAAATGGTCGAAATTCGCGAACAACCACGGTGTAGTGCGTTCTATTCAGGCCATTATACATAGTATATATATATATATATATATATATATATATTTCATCGATTTCCTTTCAAAGCGTATTTTATAAATCGTTTTAAATTCGTTTTCGAAACGATTTCAACTTCACATTCAATTTCAAATCAAAATTGAATATTCCATATCATCGATATATAAATGATAGTATTTTTCAAACATTGTATTTTGAAATTAATTCCTTTTCGATATTCATTATAAAAATGAATAAAATCGATATAGATATCGTTCACATCAAAGTGGCGTTAATCTAATCAACACAGCTTTATATATTAAAATATATTCGTGTTCATCCCAAATCAGACATCAAAATCATATTTTGATCTTTTACTGAATATTATTTTAAAATATTCATTCTTTCAAAATATTCGTTATTCTAAAATATTCATTATTCTAAAATATTCATTATTTCTGAACTGGAATCAGACACAGTCAATTACCGTATAATGTTATTTATATGGATTTCATACAACACATGTACCCAACAACCACCAGACACATTCAACCATCATCCAGAGTGCATTCTACACTGTAAAAGCATTAAATATAAATATTCAATGCTTACACAGCTTGTCAACCAATCGATTGACATACAACTAAAAAGTTGGGATTATTGTACGTCAAATATCATCCCAACACAGATGTCAATTCAAACCAAATTATGGTTTATCCAAACTAGTCGGGATTAGTGCACCTTATCGAAGTAATCATTTGTTTAATTTCCCATTCCTAACCTATTCATCCCATGAAGCAAAACTGGTAATATTCATATCTAACACCACAGTGTTATCGTAAATTCAATTACCATTTCATGTCCAAATCCAATTAAAGATTTAACCAACGCATGGAGTAAAACTAGTGGTACTCCGTTCTCAATCATTTCTTGAATTTGATAATTTTAGTTATCAAATTCACCTTTCAATTTATTTAAAGATTCATTAAAACTCAGATTCAGTTTTAATTTCCAAAAATCATTACTTAATGATCATTCGAAGTTAAGAAATAAATCTTATCTTTAACCGGGTTAAAGAACTAATGTCATTTGAAACACAGCTCACGATAAACCTGAAATCTCATTCCATTAACAATGGAATCTTCACGGAAAACAGATCAATATATATAATCGATATGAACTTCCATATCCAGCCGATAATATAAATGGAATAACAAGAAGGCCTTTTAAATTCCATATATATTAACAGTCTTCCTCTACAGAAGCTCACTTCGATTATCACCAAATCGAATTCCATTCAATTCCAATTTAATATGTTAAATTGGAAAACTTTACTTTGGAAAATCTCCTTTAAATCTTAAAAAATGAATTATAAATTCCAAATCACATTTCACTGTAAATCGGGGTAAAGAACGAATGTCGTTAAAAAAACAATTCACGATAAACCCAATTCACATTCCATTTTATTCCAATTATTAAATATAATTGGAAACATTAACAATCTTAATTAAAAGATTTATTCTCTTCACATGGGGTTCAAGAACAGTGTTAATGAAGACACCGTTCATGACAAACCCAAAATCCCATTTGATATTAAATACTAGACTCTGAAAAGAAAATATATCGGCTTATATTCAATATCAAATTCTACAACCAACAAATATCGTATTGAAAATAACTATATAAATATATCTTTCAAATTTCCGTAACAACATCTGTATAACCACGAAATCCAACATCGAAATATTCTGAAGACAATTTCGATCCAAATCCATTCCAATTTACATTTTGGAAATCCTGATTATTTTTGAAACCCTTTCAAATCCAATTTATTAATTTAAAAATATTGGATTTATTATTCTAACTAGTTCATTTCGATAAAAATATATTTTTATCTTTTCAAATAGGGAATTTTTCATCCCAATTTTTTCCAAATAATTTATTATGATTTTACACAAATTATCGATATTTTTAATAATTTTATCAAGGCCCGTACAGTAGATTTCCATAAACGGCCATCGAACTGCACTTACAGCGACCTTTTCCAAATTTGATTTGGACATAAATCCAAATCCAACCGTTAGATTTAAAATCTCTAATAGTCTTTGGGAAGCTCTTTTCGATACGAACCCAATGGTTTCGTTTTTAGTAGAATCCGACAGTTGGATCTCCCGTAATGTCCGTTTGAAGTCAATGGTTGAAATTCGCGAACTGTCGCGACGCGGCGCGTTCTATTTAGCCTATTATATATATATAATATATATATTACATATATTTCGTCGATTTCCTTTCAAAGCGTATTTTATAAATCGTTTTAAATTCGTTTTCAAAGCGATTTCAACTTCATATTCAATTTCAAATCAAAATTGAATATTCCATATCATCGATTTATAAATGATAGTATTTTTCAAAACATTGTTTTTTGAAATCAAATCCTTTTCGATATTCATTATAAAATGAATAAAATCGATATAGATATCGTTCACGTCAAAATGGCGTTAATCTAATCAACACGACTTTATATATTTAAATATACTCGTGTCCTTCCCAAACCGGACATCAAAATTAGATTTTGATCTTTTATTGAATATTATTTTAAATAGTCATTCTTTCAAAATATTCGTTATTCTAAAATATTCATTATTCTAAAATATTCATTATTTCTGAACTGGAATCAGACACAGTCAATTACCGTATAATGTTATTTATATGGATTTCATACAACACATGTACCCAACAACCACCAGACACGTTCAACCATCATCCATAGTGCATTCTACACTGCATAAGCATTAAATATAAATATTCAACGCTTACACAGCTTGTCAACCAATCGATTGACATACCACTAAAAAATTGGGATTAGTGTACGTCAAATATCATGTCAACACCCGTGTGGGGTTTTCAAACAACAAATACAGATTTATTTGTGCAGTTGGGCGATGTGTAAAATTTATCGTCCCAATCAATATCAGGCAAATGTGTGTACATAAACAAATCGTCTGATTTGTAAATGAATATTTATTTTATTCATATCAACATTAAAAATTATATTTTTAACGATAAAATATTTTATTCAACATATGAATATTCTATTCAGTTCATTTATACAATAAAAATGATATTTTTATTATTCTAACATATTTAAAAAAAATTGGCGGCATAACGACGCGATATCAAAATCGGGTAATGTCTAGCATTATCCCTCTCCTGATATTGGCTCGGCCATACACTCATAACAACTCTAATCCATTCATTTCACCCAAACAAACAAATTCAACCAAACAATCAAACAAGTCGTCCGTGGTCAGTGGACGACGGTGAACAATTCATATATGCAGTTATAAAAATAAATAACTGTATAAAAAAAATACGGTGAGGAGTTCTCACCTTTGGGTTCCACTCCGCCATTTTGTTTCTGAATTTCCAACCAGTTTGGATTTGCCCGAAATTCCAACTTCATTTTCACACTGTTCATATTAAAAATCACATTTTTTAATAACGTTATTTATCTATAAAAATCATATTTTTTTATAACGCTATATAATATATAAAAATCATATTTTTATATCGTTCTTCGTATATAAAAATTGTACTTTTATTTCAAAATCATATATATAAAAAGATCACATTTTTATTATACATTTTAATTTAAAACAATAATATATTTTTATTTCTAAAGACGATGTATATTTTCATTTCTAAAAACAATGTATATTCCTAAAAATTGATTTATATTAATGCTAACTACAATTTTAAAACTGATTTATAAATGCTATAATATATTTTAAGACTAAAAATAAAATCAATTCTATGTTTATACTTAATTACACATGATTATCCAAAGTTAATTACATCGTTTAAGTGTAACTAAACCTTTCTTCAACCCATATGACCTCAGCTAACATCGAGAAAACCTTGCCCCCGATCCTTGCTTGCACTTGCTTTCCCCAAGGTGTAGGAGCACCATTTGAGACCGCCGCCGCCGTGCTCTACACGCGGGCCCCCTCTACCTTCGATCACGTTGAACCTGAAGCTCCCAAGCCCCTCAAATTTCCGTTCTACCTTTTGCAATTTGGGGGAGGAAATTGGCCACCCCTGGCTTCAGACGAGATAGCCACCGATGGTCGGAGAGAGCTCGACGTGGTCTTCCTTGTGGCTTCAGGGAGTTCGATTATGGCATAGATTGAGAGGAATTGGGAAAAGAAAATCAGAGCATTTAAATCGTGGGTTTCAATATGAGGGAGGCACGATTTTTGACACCGTTGACCACGGCGGAATTATAATGAGGGTTTGACCTCTTTTCTAGGGTTATACCATATATATGTATATATATTTTTATTTATTCCATTTATTAATTCTTTTCATGTCCGATCTCTAATTCAAACCCAATGACTATCGCCCATAGCTAATTACCCCTATTCCGAACACAATGGGATATGTTTCGTCAGCTTATTCAGCTGTTTCGATCAGTTTTCGTTTAAACTAAAATATAAATCTATATATTCAATTTACTGGGGCCACATTCGGACCCCAAGAATTGTAGAAAAATTATTTCTAGCTTTGTATTGATAATACGGTCCTAAAAAACAAATTTCTTCAAATTCAGAGAACGCTTGAAAAATGGTCATTTTCTGGTCGATCTAAATTAACTAAAACTATCAAAACACGTTTAACTTCACCACGCTCACATATTGATTCCAAAAAATATGAAAATTGGAATCTAGCAATAACTCGACATTCCAGATCCAACAAAAGTGGTTTCATCGAAAACGGAGGTCGTTTGCAAAATGGCTATTTTTACAGGCTATATTTCCATAGCGACTATTCTGAATTTTCAACTGGACATGACTTTTTATTCCCGCTATGAAATTTGGATTTTTCGGATTCATTGGAAATATATTTTCAAATAGATTCAAATATTTTTGGTTTCGCTAAAATCCAGTTTATTTTGAATCCTGTACATTCATTTGAAATTTGAAATCGAATTTTCAAACTACCGCGCCATTTTCAATTCCTTTTATAATTAAAATAAACATTTATATTCTAACGACGATTCAAATAAATATATACGTTCTAAATCAATTCAAAATAAATTTCTTTTTGTTTTTATTTAAAATAAATCATTTTAAATATTCAAAGTTCACTAAAATTGCTAAAATAAAAATTTTAAATTGGTTCTGATTTTCCAGGTTGTTACAATCTTCCCCACTTAAAATCTTTTCGTCCTCGAAAAGGAAAGGAGCTGAAAGTTGTTTAACTAATCAACTCAACTTTCAGTTTGGCTTTCATTCTTCAACTTTTCAGTTTCTAAGAATTTCTATTTTTTTCAAAAATTTGGCTAACACCCTAAATTTTCGGAAAATTTCGCCATAATCTCTTTTGTACGGGAGCTGTAATAACCCGGAAATTCTGAACCAGTTTAAAATTTTTATTTTGGCAATTTTAATGAATTTTGAACATTTAAAATGAATTATTTTAAATAATATCGACGAAAATTTAATTTGAATATAATAGAACGTATATATTATATACGTCGTCGTTAGAATATAAATAAAAATATATAATTATAAAAGGAATTGAAAATGGCGCGGTAGTTCGATAATTCAATTTCAAACTTCAACTGAACATTCCGAGAGCAAAACAATCCGGATTTTAGTGAAACCAAAAACAATAGGATCTAATTGATGATATCTTTCCAACGAATCTGAAAAATCAAAATTTCATAGCGGGAATCAAAAGATATGTCCAGTTGAAAATTCTGAATAGTCGCTATCGAATTCAGGCCCTTAAAAAATGGAAATTTTGCAAACAAACTCGGAATTTGACGAAACTAGTATTGTTAGGACAGTATCGTCAATACGAAGCTAGAAAATATTTTTCGAGAATTTTTAGAGTTAGTATGTGACCCCGGTAAATTGAAATGCGCATTCAAATTTAATATATAGAGTTATATGTTGATTTTGACGAAAACTGATCGAAACGATTGAATCAGCTTGCGATACATATCCCATTGTGTTCGGAATGGGGGTAAAACGCTATGGACGACAGGCGGTGGATCTCGTTTAGAGGTCGTATGTAAAAGTCAACTTTTTGAAAATAAAATAATTAAATAAATTAAAAATATCTATCCTCTCTCCTTACCTTATAAACCGCTGGCCCCCCTTTCCCTCATTTTCGTTCATTTCAGAAGGAAAAAAAGACAATCGATCGAGAGGGAGACCCCCCCCCATCGGCGTCGATCACCGTCGCACCATCGCCGCAGGCGCCGCCGATCTTCGGCAAGTCCCCCTTCCCCTCCTCCGTCATTCAACTCGAGCGAAACCCGAAGCCTCCTTTCCAGACCCCCCTGCCCAAGCCCTGCCGTCACCGCGCCTTACCCTCCAGACCGAAGTCGCCACCTCCGCCATTTTCTCAGCCGCCGCGAGCAGCTCCGAGGCCGACAAGCCCCAGACCAGTAGAGACCCCCTCCTTCCCCTTGAACATGAGTTCTCCTTTGTTGTTTTATTTTATTTATTTAACATAGTTAAATAAGTTTTAAAATAATAAATATTTTTATTTTCAGAAATATAGAGATATTTAAAATAGAAAAGATTTTATTCAGTTAAAAATATGATTTTTATATTTTTAAAGAATTAAAAATATGATTTTGATATTTTTAAAGTATTAAAAATATAATCTTTACTATATAGAAGGCGTAAAAATATGATTTTTGTTTATGTAAAGAATTAAAAATATAATTTTTTACATGATAGTAATATTAAAAATATCATCTTTGTATATGTAGCAAAATAAAAATCTGATTTTTATTTTATATACGTTGAAATGAAATGTGATTTTTATAATGATCTATTTGAAAAGGTGAAATCTTTCTATTTGAAAAGGTGAAATCTTTATTTTAGAAAAGGCGAAATCTTTATATGAAGAATGGCGTGATAAAAGTATAATTTTTACTTAGTGAAAATACGATTTTTCTTTGTTTGAAAGGAGAATAAAAATACGATTTTTGTTATGAAAACAAAGAAGTAAAAATTTGATTTTTATATATTGAATAGCAAGGTAAAAATTCGATTTTGATATATTGAGTAGCAAAGTAAAAATGTGATTTTTACATATGTAGTGAAAGCGGACAACGAAAGTGACAAAAGGCAAGAACGACGAAGATTTCTACCTAAGAAGAGTCGTAGTATTGGATAGCTATCGGTGAGAACTTCTCACCTTTCAATTTAATTTTTCTAGTTATAAATATATACTAGGATGCAGACGGTGTTTAGTAGCACCCGACACCCGTCATCCACAGACCATGGATGGCTTGTTTGTTTAATTGTTTGGTTGTGTAGTTGATTAGATTATTTGGTATGAATTGAATTGTTTGGTGAAATGAAATTGATTTGATTGATGTGTGAATGGCGTGGGCCTTCACTAGACCGGGGATAAGGCTAGACCTCGTCCCGTTTCTAGTATCGTGCCGTTATGCCGCCGAAATTTTCTAAAAATAAGTTAGAAAAATAAAGATAACATTTTATTTAATAAATGAACCGAATAAAAATTCATAGGTTGAATAAAATAGTTTGATCGTTAAAAATATAATTTTTAACGTGAATGTGAATAAATAAATATTCATTTACAAACCAGACGGTTTGTTTATGTACACCTATTTGAAGGACATTGATTGGGACGATAAATTTTACACATCGCCCAACTGCACAAATAAAAATCTGTGTTTGATTGCTTGAAACTCCACACGGGTATTGGGATGATATTTGACGTACACTAATCCCGATTGTTTAGTGGTATGTCGATCGATTGATTGACAGGCTGTTATAAGCGTTGAATATTTATATTTGATGCTTATACAGGGTAGAATGCACTTTGGGTGATGGTTGATTATTCATCGTTGTTGATATATACATGTGTTGTAGAAAATCCATATAATTAACATTATATGGTAATTGATTGGGCCTCATTTCAGTTTTAAAAAAAAAGAAATATTTGAAAAAGAAATATTTGAAATAGAATATTTGAAAATAGAAATATATGAAGCCGTATTGATTAGATTGACGCCATTTTGACGTGAACGATATTTATATCGATTTTATTCATTTTATAATGAATATCGAAAGTGATTTCAAAATCTGATATTTTAAAAAGAATTGAATATAAATAAAATCGAATTGAAAGTGAATATAAACGAATTCGAATTGAAGTTGAATATAAACGAATTCGAATTGAAGTTGAATATAAACGAATTCGAATTGAAGTTGAATAGAAATGAATTCGAATTTAAATTGAATATAAATGAATTCGAATTGAAATTGAATATAAATGAATTTGAATTGAAATGGAATACAAATGAATTCGAATTGAAAACGAACTGAAATTGAATTAGAAATCAATTTGAATTGAAATCGATTTGAAATGAATTTAAAACGAATTTATATTGGAATATACAATTTTGATTAGAAATTGAATATGAAGTTGAAACCGTTTTGAAAACGAACTTAAAACGATTTATAAAGTGCATTTTAAAAGGAAATCGACGAAGAATATATTATATATATAATATAATGGCCTGAATAGAACGCGCCGCGCCGCGGCAGTTCGCGAATTTCGACCATTGACTTCGAACGGATATTGCGGGAGATCCGACCGTCGGATTCTCCTAAAACCGGAACCGTTGGGTTCGTATCGAAAAGAGCTTTCTAACAAATATTAGAAATTTGAAATCTAACGGTTGGATTTGGAATTATGTCCAAATCAAATTTGGAAAAGGTCGCTATAAGTGCAGTTCGATGACCGTTGATGGAAATCGACTGTACGGGCCTTGATAAAATTATTAAAAATAGTAATAATTTGTGTAAAATCATAAGATATGATTTGGGAAAAAATCGGGATGAAGAACTCCTTATTTGAAAAGATAAAAATAGATTTTTATCGAAATGAACTATTTTTGAAATAGAATTATAATTCTATTTATTTTTAAATAAATAAATTGAATTTGAAATGGTTTTGAAAATAACCAGAATTTCCAATGATTGCATTGGAATGGATTTGAATCGAAATTATCTTCGGAATATTTCGATGTTGGATTTCGTGATTATACAGATGTTGTTATGGAAATTTGAAAGATATATATTTATATCGTTATTTCCAATACGACATTTGTTAATCGTAGTATATTTGATATTGAATATAAGCCGATATATTTTCTATTCAGAGCCTTGTATTGAATATCAAATGTGATTTGGGTTTATCGTGGATGGTGTCTTGACTAACACTGTTCTTGAACCCAGTTGAGAAAAGATTAAATCTTTTTACTTAGATTTAATGAAGTGTACCAATTAAATAATATTTAATTGGAATCGAATTAGTATTGATTTTTGGATTTATCGTGAACAGTGTTTTAAATAACACTTGTTCTTTAACCCGATAATTAATGGAAGGTGATTTTGGGTTTACCGTGAACCGTGTTTTAAATGACACTGATTCTTTAACCCAGTCAAAGATTAAAACTAAGTGGAGTTTTAATGAATCTTTAATTAGATTGAAATAATCGAAATGGAGTATCACCAGTTTTGCTCCAGGCGTTAGTTAAATCTTTAATTAGATTTGAACGTGAAATGGTAATTGAATTTACCGATAACACCATGGTGTTAGATATGAAGTATAACCAGTTTTACTTCATGGGATGAATAGGTTGGGATTGAGAAATTAAAACAAATGATTACTTCGGTAAGGTTCGTTAATCCCGACTAGTTAAATCGAAATTCAAAAGATGATCAAAGAATAAATTCAAGGAATTTATCTTGGATAAAATTAATGGGAACCTTTCCCTATGAATGTGAAATTTAGAAACTAACTATCGGTTAGCCAAGCAGAATGGTTTTCTGGATATTGATATGATGTTGGTTTCGGCCTTCAGGGTTAATATTTGGGGAATTATTCTCTTGATTAATTTACGGTTAGTGACTGATGAACTGGAATGAGGCGTATGTTGTGTTTGTGTAACACTTATTTAAAATATACGCGAGTTATTCGTAAAGACCGGGTTTATCCCATTCTGAATAACCGATACGACGATAAGTCGAAGATGAAGACGGTGGTCGAAGACCGGAGGTCTTCACGTCGTTTGGGTGATTACTGATGATCTTGATTGGGCTGTACACCCAAGAAGATGGAACCAGTTGGTGATCGTCCAGACGTACTTGGAGATCGATGGATATGCGGGGTACTAGGTGCCTCCGGTTTCGTTCAGACCCAGAGCGAACTTGTAAATGGACTGTGTGTCTGACATTGGATTTTAGTCCGTGTGATTGATCTCTATTAAATATATATCTGTTTGGCGGCGGAGAATTTATTCTCTTGCTTAACGCCCTTCTCTGAGACGTACGAGCTCAGGGGTTATATATTGATGGATATCAAACGCATGGAGTGAATTGCCTGTGTGGCATGCCTAAGTGGCAATTGATCGAGGCTTCTGTTGAAAAGAAAAGTCTTGTGGTAATGATCAAAGCACGGCCTTTGTGGCGTAGCTTTGTGACGTTTACTTCGCGAGTTTCGCACCCCGGTTGTGAACCAAAAACGGGAGACGGACCTCAGGGAGGGCATGCGTTTCTTTCTAGCTAGGGTGGTGTCAGTGACCTACCAGCCCTGACATTTATATACTTTTCACCTGTGTGGTTGTTGCTGTTGCGAGGCGCCTCCGTTAGATCGGACGATCCGGGTCCGATGGAGCCATTCGTTGGCTCATTTACGCCCCAAAGGGCGGAGAGACGTATTGTTCAGGCATAATAATCCACATCGGTGGACCGGCCCTGACGATCCAAGGCCCACCTGAGTCTGGGTCCTGAGACGTGGGCTAGATTGTCTCGAATCGATAGAGGATGATCCCTGGCCTCGGTTCCTAGATGGAAATCCAACTTCCAAATACGTGACGTTTGCGGTTTTAATTGTAGAACTAGTATGGCGACATGTTATATGGTACCCATGCCGCCTATGATTGATACTTATGATTCGAAGATTGTTTTATACACTTTACACAGATAATAGTATCAAATGATTTGTTTTAAAACGTATCAAGCATTCTTTGGCTGTTATAAGGGAAAACCCTATCCCCCGGCTTGCGTTGCATTGTGTGATAGGACTTGGGTCTTATAACAGCTTCATTTTTCTTTATTTAGCATCGCGTTGTTTGTGTTATGCACTGGTATTCTTGGGAGGAAACCCGTTCCGTGTTATACGGCGTGGTCAATTGATTTACCTTACTTTGAAAATAAAGATAATAACTGTTTTCGTTCTCACACCAGTCGCATGACTGACCTGGGGTTTATTGTTTTAACCTAAACTCTGGGTGCCCTTATTTTGACACGGGCAGCTAGTAGTTTTGGTTTTGCAGATTTATATTCACAGGATCCTGGTTTACAGCTGGAACGATACCCGGAAAGCTTTGTATCCGTATATCTCCTTCTAGTTGTTTATTGTATTATTTTCCGCTGCTATGTAATTTATTGTAATCTCTGATATTTCTGTGTAATATATGTTTGTTTATACTCTGTATATTCTTGTAATCTGATGCATTGTTGTAATATACAATGAAATGTTCTTTTGTCTGCATTCTGCTGTGGCTTGTTCTCAAACGATCAGGCGTTTCGAACGGTCTGGGTCGGTTTAGCGACTGATTCGGACCGAGCGAAATCCCTTCTCGTCACAGTTGGTATCAGAGCTTTGGTTTACCAAGCTCAGAGAACAAGGCACATTAGAACCATACGAAAGGATTCATCAGATATTGGATTAGTAATATCCAATTAGAATGACTCGTTAGAGATGGGATCAGTAGTATCCTAGAACGAGTGTGAAGAATATATTTTTAAAAATGAAAAAAAAATTGTTTTGAAAATTTAAATCAATTATTCGTATTTGATTATTTATTTGTATTGATTAGGACAGTCCAGTATATAGAGATTTCGCATATACGTCTTGCAAACGTGTGTTCGAAATTTTAATATATTGGATAGATATAGAATCACTCTCTAGTCGCCCGAAGATGATTCTGATGATGAGGCCTCATCATCAGTGTTTATATTCGAGCGACGAAAGTAAGATTTCTATATATTTCCTATTGACTGGTGTGAGAACCAAAATTAGATAGAGCTTATTGTTGTGATTTGGCATCAAAAATGAGATTTTTGTCTATATATCAAAGTTATGAATTTCAAATGATAATTCGCTAATTGACTAATGTTTGTGTTGTTTGTTTAATTGTTTGATAATTTTGAACCATTATGCCTAACTGAATCAAATATTGAATTGTATTGAAAATTAGTTGCATTTGCTTGCATATACATGTACTTACATTGAACAGGTCATAGCAAGGAGGCTAGAGACGAAGAATAAAATTTGTTTGCCCGACAAATAGGTACATGTTTACTATAATTTACTGTTTTGTTTGGGTGATGATGATTTTATGAGCCTATTGGCTAGCCGCTTGGCTTTTTCTTTTTCTTTTTGAGATCAGAAGCTCTATATGGCAATTTCGGGATTTTCCCGTGGCTCCCGGTGCAGGGGAGGTTATGGCGAGATTTTTCGAAAATTTAGGGTGTTAGCCAAATTTTTGAAAATTTGAAAATTCTCAGAAACTGAAAAGTTGGAGAATGGAAGCCAGATCGAACATAGAGTTGATTGATCAAACCACTTTCGACTTTGTTCCTTTTCGGGGACGAAAAGTTTTAAGTGGGGGAGATTGTAATAACCCGGAAATTCTGAACCAGTTTAAAATTTTTATTTTGGCAATTTTAATGAATTTTGAACATTTAAGATGAATTATTTTAAATAATATCGACGAAAATTTATTTCGAATATAATAGAACGTATATATTATATACGTCGTCGTTAGAATATAAATAAATATATATAATTATAAAAGGAATTGAAAATGGCGTGGTAGTTCGATAATTCGATTTCAAACTTCAACTGAACATACCGAGTGCAAAACAATCCGGATTTTAGTGAAACCAAAAACAATAGGATCTAATTGATGATATCTTTCCAACGAATCTGAAAAATCAAAATTTCATAGCGGGAATCAAAAGATATGTCCAGTTGAAAATTCTGAATAGTCGTTATGGAATTCAGGCCCTTAAAAAATGGAAATTTTGCAAACAACCTCGGAATTTGACGAAACTAGTTTTGTTAGGACCGTATCGTCAATACGAAGCTAGAAAATATTTTTCGAGAATTTTTATAGTTAGTATGTGACCCCGGTAAATTGAAATGCGCGTTCAAATTTAATATATAGAGTTATATGTTGATTTTGACGAAAACTGATCGAAACGATTGAATCAGCTTGCGATACATATCCCATTGTGTTCGGAATAGGGGTAAAACGCTATGCACGACAGGCGGTGGGCCTCGTTTAGAGGTCGTATGTAAAAGTCAACTTTTTGAAAATAAAATAATTAAATAAATTAAAAATATCTATCCTCTCTCCTTACCTTATAAACTGCTGGCCCCCCTTCCCTCATTTTCGTTCATTTCAGAAGAAAAAAAAAAAGACAACCGATCGAGAGGGAGACCCCCCCCATCGGCGTCGATCACCGTCGCACCATCGCCGCAGGCGCTGCCGATCTTCGGCAAGTCCCCCTTCCCCTCCTCCGTCGTTAAACTCGAGCGAAACCCGAAGCCTCCTTTCCAGACCCCCCTGCCCAAGCCCTGCCGTCACCGCGCCTCACCCTCCAGACCGAAGTCGCCACCTCCGCCATTTTCTCAGCCGCCGCGAGCAGCTCTGAGGCCGACGAGCTCCAGACCAGTAGAAACCCCCTCCTTCCCCTTGAACGTGAGTTCTCCTTTGCTGTTTTATTTTATTTATTTAACATAGTTAAATCAGTTTTAAAATAATAAATATTTTTATTTTCAGAAATATAGAGATATTTAAAATAGAAAAGATTTTATTCAGTTAAAAATATGATTTTTATATTTTTAAAGAATTAAAAATATGATTTTGATATTTTTAAAGTATTAAAAATATAATCTTTACTATATAGAAGGCGTTAAAATATGATTTTTGTTTATGTAAAGAATTAAAAATATAATTTTTTACATGATAGTAATATTAAAAATATCATCTTTGTATATGTAGCAAAATAAAAATCTGATTTTTATTTTATATATGTTGAAATGAAATGTGATTTTTATAATGATCTATTTGAAAAGGCGAAATCTTTCTATTTGAAAAGGTGAAATCTTTATTTTAGAAAAGGCGAAATCTTTATATGAAGAATGGCGTGATAAAAGTATAATTTTTACTTAGTGAAAATACGATTTTTCTTTGTTTGAAAGGAGAATAAAAATACGATTTTTGTTATGAAAACAAAGAAGTAAAAATTCGATTTTTATATATTGAATAGCAAAGTAAAAATTCGATTTTGATATATTGAGTAGCAAAGTAAAAATGTGATTTTTACATATGTAGTGAAAGCGGACAACGAAAGTGACAAAAGGCAAGAACGACGAAGATTTCTACCTAAGAAGAGTCGTAGTATTGGATAGCTATCGGTGAGAACTTCTCACCTTTCAATTTAATTTTTCTAGTTATAAATATATACTAGGATGCAGACGGTGTTTAGTAGCACCCGACACCCGTCATCCACAGACCATGGATGGCTTGTTTGTTTAATTGTTTGGTTGTGTAGTTGATTAGATTATTTGGTTTGAATTGAATTGTTTGGTGAAATGAAATTGATTTGATTGATGTGTGAATGGCGTGGGCCTTCACTAGACCGGGGATAAGGCTAGACCTCGTCCCGTTTCTAGTATCGTGTCGTTATGCCGCCGAAATTTTCTAAAAATAAGTTAGAAAAATAAAGATAACATTTTATTTAATAAATGAACCGAATAAAAATTCATAGGTTGAATAAAATAGTTTGATCGTTAAAAATATAATTTTTAACGTGAATGTGAATAAATAAATATTCATTTACAAACCGGACGGTTTGTTTATGTACACTTATTTGAAGAACATTGATTGGGATGATAAATTTTACACATCGCCCAACTGCACAAATAAAAATCTGTTTGATTGCTTGAAACTCCACACGGGTATTGGGATGATATTTGACGTACACTAATCCAGATTGTTTAGTGGTATGTCGATCGATTGATTGACAGGCTGTTATAAGCGTTGAATATTTATATTTGATGCTTATACAGGGTAGAATGCACTTTGGGTGATGGTTGATTATTCATCGTTGTTGATATATACATGTGTTGTAGAAAATCCATATAATTAACATTATATGGTAATTGATTGTGCCTCATTCCAGTTTTAAAAAAAAAAGAAATTTTTGAAAAAGAAATATTTGAAATAGAATATTTGAAAATAGAAATATATGAAGCCGTATTGATTAGATTGACGCCATTTTGACGTGAACGATATTTATATCGATTTTATTCATTTTATAATGAATATCGAAAGTGATTTCAAAATCTGATATTTTGAAAAGAATTGAATATAAATAAATTCGAATTGAAAGTGAATATAAACGAATTCGAATTGAAGTTGAATATAAACGAATTCGAATTGAAGCTGAATATAAACGAATTCGAATTGAAGTTGAATAGAAATGAATTCGAATTTAAATTGAATATAAATGAATTCGAATTGAAATTGAATATAAATGAATTCGAATTGAAATGGAATACAAATGAATTCGAATTGAAATTGAATTGAAAACGAACTGAAATTGAATTAGAAATCAATTTGAATTGAAATCGATTTGAAATGAATTTAAAATGAATTTATATTGGAATATTCAATTTTGATTAGAAATTGAATATGAAGTTGAAACCATTTTGAAAACGAACTTAAAACGATTTATAAAGTGCGTTTTAAAAGGAAATCGACGAAGAATATATTATATATATAATATAATGGCCTGAATAGAACGCGCCGCGCCGCGGCAGTTCGCGAATTTCGACCATTGACTTCGAACGGATATTGCGGGAGATCCGACCGTCGGATTCTCCTAAAACTGGAACCGTTGGGTTCGTATCGAAAATAGCTTTCTAACGAATATTAGAAATTTGAAATCTAACGGTTGGATTTGGAATTATGTCCAAATCAAATTTGGAAAAGGTCGCTATAAGTGCAGTTCGATGGCCGTTGATGGAAATCGACTGTACGGGCCTTGATAAAATTATTAAAAATAGTAATAATTTGTGTAAAATCATAAGAAATGATTTGGGAAAAAATCGGGATGAAGAACTCCTTATTTGAAAAGATAAAAATAGATTTTTATCGAAATGAACTATTTTTGAAATAGAATTATAATTCTATTTATTTTTAAATAAATAAATTGAATTTGAAATGGTTTTTAAAATAACCAGAATTTCAAATGATTGCATTGGAATGGATTTGAATCGAAATTATCTTCGGAATATTTCGATGTTGGATTTCGTGATTATACAAATGTTGTTATGGAAATTTGAAAGATATATATTTATATCGTTATTTCCAATACGACATTTGTTAATCGTAGTATATTTGATATTGAATATAAGCCGATATATTTTCTATTCAGAGCCTTGTATTGAATATCAAATGTGATTTGGGTTTATCGTGAATGGTGTCTTGACTAACACTGTTCTTGAACCCAGTTGAGAAAAGATTAAATCTTTTTATTTAGATTTAATGAAGTGTACCAATTAAATAATATTTAATTGGAATCGAATTAGTATTGATTTTTGGATTTATCGTGAACAGTGTTTTAAATAACACTTGTTCTTTAACCCGATAATTAATGGAAGGTGATTTTGGGTTTACCGTGAACCGTGTTTTAAATGACACTGATTCTTTAACCCAGTCAAAGATTAAAACTAAGTGGAGTTTTAATGAATCTTTAATTAGATTGAAATAATCGAAATGGAGTATCACCAGTTTTGCTCCAGGCGTTAGTTAAATCTTAAATTAGATTTGAACGTGAAATGGTAATTGAATTTACCGATAACACCATGGTGTTAGATATGAAGTATAACCAGTTTTACTTCATGGGATGAATAGGTTGGGATTGGGAAATTAAAACAAATGATTACTTCGATAAGGTTCGTTGATCCCGACTAGTTAAATCGAAATTCAAAAGATGATCAAAGAATAAATTCAAGGAATTTATCTTGGATAAAATTAATGGGAACCTTTCCCTATGAATGTGAAATTTAGAAACTAACTACCGGTTAGCCAAGCAGAATGGTTTTCTGGATATTGATCTGATGTTGGTTTCGGCCTTCGGGGTTAATATTTGGGGAATTATTCTCTTGATTAATTTACGGTTAGTGACTGATGAACTGGAATGAGGCGTATGTTGTGTTTGTGTAACACTTATTTAAAATATACGTGAGTTATTCGGAAAGACCGGTTTTATCCCATTCTGAATAACCGATACGACGATAAGTCGAAGATGAAGACGGTGGTCGAAGACCGGAGGTCTTCACGTCGTTTGGGTGATTACTGATGATCTTGATTGGGCTGTACACCCAAGAAGATGGAACCAGTTGGTGATCGTCCAGACGTACTTGGAGATCGATGGATATGCGGGGTACTAGGTGCCTCCGGTTTCGTTCAGACCCAGAGCGGACTTGTAAATGGACTGTGTGTCTGACATTGGATTTTAGTCCGTGTGATTGATCTCTATTAAATATATATCTGTTTGGCGGCGGAGAATTTATTCTCTTGCTTAACGCCCTTCTCTGAGACGTACGAGCTCAGGGGTTATATATTGATGGATATCAAACGCATGGAGTGAATTGCCTGTGTGGCATGCCTAAGTGGCAATTGATCGAGGCTTCTGTTGAAAAGCAAAGTCTTGTGGTGATGATCAAAGCACGACCTTTGTGGCGTAGCTTTGTGTAACGTTTACTTTGCGAGTTTCGCACCCCGGTTGTGAACCAAAAACAGGAGACGGACCCCAGGGAGGGCATGCGTTTCTTTCTAGCTAGGGTGGTGTCAGTGACCTACCAGCCCTGACATTTATATACTTTTCACCTGTGTGGTTGTTGCTGTTGCGAGGCGCCTCGGTTAGATCGGACGATCCGGGTCCGATAGAGCCATTCGTTGGCTCATTTACGCCCCCAAAGGGCGGAGAGACGTATTGTTCAGGCATAATAATCCACATCGGTGGACCGGCCCTGACGATCCAAGGCCCATGTAACAACCCGTATTTTTAATAACCTGTTATAACATAATCGAGACAGAATTTAATTCTAAATCTGAAACAAGGGAAACGGGTTGTGCCATTGCGTTCGTCTCGGAAAAATACACGAAATAGAGTCCGAGTTTTCAAAAATCGGAGTCCGTATGACCCGATTAAGGACCAATGAAGTTTTCAGAAAATTTCTAGTTCAAAGCAGATTTCGAATTTCGGGTTCAAAATTCGAAAAACGGTCAGATTGGGCTAGGCGGGAAAATTCCCGCCAGAGCACCCAAGTCGACAGCCCTGTCGACTTGGGAGTCGACTTGGTTGGACCCAAGTCGACAGCCCTGTCGACTTGGCTGTCGACTTGGTTCAGCCGGGCAGTTTTGCCTGGTGCACCATTTTGGGGTCTTGGTTAGGTTTTGGGGCCATATTCGGTTTTGAGGGCTGAGATTGGAACTAGGGTTTAATCAAAAGGCTAAAACTAATCCTAATCTCTATAAATAAGCCCCTAACCTAACCCTAAATCATCATTATTCATTCAAGTAACTAAACTATGGCAAAATTATTCCTCTCATGGCCTCCACTCTCTTCATAAAATTCTAAGTTATTTCTATGAGAGATTTTCCATGCATACAAGTGTTTTCAAGCTTGTATGTGTGTCATTAGCTTGCATTCAAGTCAAGTTTCCATATTTACATCATAAAGCAAGGGTTTTGATCATTTTGGCTCAAGGGTTTTTCTATTAGAGCTTGCATTTTGGGTTTATTTGATTGCATAAGGGCTTTGTCTCAATCTATATATATTTTTGTGTCTTCATAAGCATTGTAAGCCCTTTTCTACTTTCATATTTAAACTCTAAAGTTAAATGAATGATGCAAGTTTGGTTGATCATTATGATATGCAAGTTTGCCATGATATGCAAGTTTACTATGTCATGTTATGCAAGTTTGATATGTTATGTTATGCAAGTTTGCCATGTTATGATATGAAAGTTTATCATGTTATGTTATGCAAGTTGGCCATGTTATGATATGCAAGTTTACCATGTTATGATATGCAAGTTTATCATGTTATGTTATGCAAGTTGGCCATGTTATGATATGCAAGTTTATCATGTTATGATATGCAAGTTTATCATGTTATGTTATGCAAGTTTGCCATGTTATGTTATGCAAGTTGGGTTGATCATTTACTCATGTTATCATGTTATGCAAGCTTACCTTGGGGTTATGAGCTTAAAGCTTCAAGCTTTATGCTAAAGGTTGCATTTTGGCAACATGTAAGTTATCATATCCCTTATGATAACTTGCATGTGAGGCTAAATGCGAACTTATGGCAACTTCTACATGTCATTTATCACCATGTATCACCTATATGCTAAGTTTGGTTTTATGCATGTTTTTGAGGCCTAAAAATGTAATATGCAAGTATATTAACATATGTACATTTCATATGCCACCATGTTAAACTTGTGGCTTCAACACCTTTATGTCATGATTATGCCAAGTTCCCTCTTTCTATCCTTTATGCGCTATTGCGATATGTAAGCGATGGGATTGCGTTTGGGGTTGGGTAAACTTAAAAGACATAAAAACATAAGATTGGGAATTTACCTATTAAGTTAGGTCTACTCATTGGGAATTTACCTATTAAGTTAGGTCTACCCAAATGCTTGAAAACTTGTAATATGTTTTGTAAACATAATGGACATGACACTTAGAAAATATAAGTGTGACCAACTCGAGGTTGGGTTGAGTTTGTAGCGTAAACCTACCCGGAACCGACCGGCTTAACTAGTTGCTACAAACAATAGGACCCAATGTGAGAAGTTGGTCATGTTGTACCTTGAACCCGAGGTTAGACCAAGTTGTGGTGTAGAGCTACCCGGCACCGACCGGCTTAACTAGTAACCGCAACAAAGTCTAATGTGAGAGGTTAAGGCACATTAATTAATTAATGCCTCATGATTAGGGTTAAGTGATGGTCCACTTAATACTTAACCAATTTGGGCTTGGTAGATTAATCAGGGTTAAGTCGTGAACTCATCGTTACACTTAACCAAGTTAATCCATGATTAGTAAAAGGGTTAAACCGTACTTAACCCACTAGAAAATCCTAGCAATGGGGGTCCACTCTAGCAGTAATCCCAAGTTTGTATCATTAAGACCCTAGGGACTAGGCTAGGGTGGGGGCACAATTACTGGACTGGTATAAGTGACCAAAACGACGGCCGAGTGGTACGCCGATGTAGTTCCGGACGGACTATGGTCGTGCACGTAGTCCGTATTTGGAGAAGTCAAGCATGGGTACCAGTAGATCGAGACTGTGCACTTATGTTTATGGTGTCCAGGGGTTGACACCCTAGGGCTTGATACACCCGACGGGAGACCCAGCACAGTCCGACTACAATTATGTTTAGGCCATATTGACACCAACACGTGACGAGTTAGGCTTAGGGAGTCGATCGATTAGACCGTTTGGTTGGACCTCGTATTAGGGTCACTTCATGTTATTGGGCCAAAGCTTGGGCCAAGGGATCAGTACTTGTTTATTCAAGTCATGTTAGCTTGCTAGTACACCTGTGGTGCAAAAACCTTAAACCTGATTATGCGATGACACCTTTATTTACCTTGTTAGTTAATCATCATGCTAGTATGTTGTTATCCTTATGTTCATCCCTACTTCTCATGCCAGTTAACTTTATCAGTTTACATTGATTGTAGTAGGGCTTACTCAGTCTTTTTGACTGACCTGTTTTTCTTTCTCCTCTTTTCTTCCGTTCCCCCCCAGTTTCTCAGGGTGGGAACGTTGGAGCTTAGCTTGGATTTCTGATTGCTTGCTTGTAGGATTTCAGCTCATGTACGGTTTCGACATGAAGCTAGCTATGCTTATCACTTATTTTGGGGATAGTACTTATGTATTTCAGTTTTTCAGTTGATGTTGTTCTTATCTAGACTTGTTTATTTGGAAAGTTATGTTGTACCAGACTTGTTTTGAAATAGTTTGAAATCTTCCGCTGTTTATCTTATTTACTTTGTTTACATATATACATATGTTCTTGTTCTGCCTTGATATATCATTATGCATGTTTACCCGATTCAAACGCCCCTCCAAAGTCAGAGTGCTTGCAAGAGCCACCCTGGTAGAGGGTGGGGTGTTACATTTGGTATCAGAGCGTATGGTTTACGAGAAGGAACAAAAAGGTTTTTAGAAAACTTTTGAAAAACTATTTTCAAAACCAATTAAGTATTTTCCAAGAAAAGTCTAGTTATTTTAAAAAAAAAGGCTATTCCCCAAAAGCCATAGCACTATCCTTCGTTCTGAAACTATCTATCTTTTTCTTCGTTTCAGTATGGCCGATCGCTTTAACATCCCGGAAGATGTACAAGTACCCGTCTGGTTCCGGAGATTTATGGAGGCAAGGGCGAATGAAGCCGGCCCCGCAAACATTCCTCCTCCTTCCCCCATCGCTAACATCTCTCCTCCTCCCGTAGCTGAGGTTCCTCCTCCCCCTCAGCATACATAAGTGAATTTCGCGGAGATTTGCAAAGACTTTAAGGCGATGGGTTGCAAGAATTTTGACGGAACGGAGACTTCTGTGGAGGCAAGAAACTGGTTAAAGGAAACTGAAGACCTCTTTGATATCTTGGATGTGGATGATCGTAGGAAAGTTCTGTTGGCGGTATGGTTATTGAAAGGGGAAGCTGCTTATTGGTGGGTAGTCACCACCACTACTAGACCAATTGAGACTTGGGATGAGTTCAAAAGAAGGTTTGGACTGAGGTTTTTATCGTCAGCAGAGGAGAACCTTCAGATGGAGAGGTTCCTATCACTAAAGCAAGGGGACATGACTATTAGGGAATACGTGGATAAGTTTAATCAACTTGCTCGGTTCAGTTTAGACTTGGTTAACACAGCTCAGAAGAAGGCCATGCACTTTGCTCTAGGACTAAACGAGCCATTGCGCGGTTTGGCCATATCTCATATACCCATCGGAGCAACCTTCGAAGTTTGGTAAATATGGCCCTGCTTCAAGAGGAAGATAAGAAGGGAAAAAGGTGCTTTACTTGTGGAAGCTCGACTCATCTAAACAAGGATTGCAGAAAAAGGAAGGGCACTTGCTTTAACTGTGGAGAAATGGGACACTTCACTAGGGATTGCCCGAAGAAGCAAGGGCAAGGCGAGGGTCAGACTCAGCGTGCTGGACCTTCGGGAGGGCAAGTTCATGCTCTCAATGCCGCTCCAGTTCCCGATCGAGGTAGTATTTCTGTTGAAAGTCTTGTTTACATTTCTGATTTTCCTGTTCGTACTTTGTTTGATTCTGGCGCATCGCATAGTTTATTTCATCTGGTTTAGTTGAAAGTTTGCACCTAAGTACTAGTCTAGTTAATGATCCCGTGTATGTTTCAAATCCAATTGGGGGTTCCGCCCATTTGTCTATTATCTACGTGGATTTGAAAATCTCTATCTTGAGTATAGAATTCTCGCGTGATGCTTATATTCTCGGTTTCATGGGGTATGGATTGATTTTGGGCATGGATTGGTTGTCCAGTTTTGGAGCCATTCTTGATTTTTGAGCATAGGGTTGAGAGGCTCATGACTCGCCTCGGTAATACCCTAAAAATTTCTAGTAACCCTATGAGTCCCGTCATGTTGTGTTATCTTGAATCCCTCAACTCGTCTATCGATAGTTTGCAATCGGTGAGGGTGGTCCGAGAATATCCTGATATCTTGGGTGAAGTGAAGGGGGTTACCCCTAAACGAGAGATAGATTTCCGCATTTATCTGGTTGATAATGCCAAGATAGTTTCGTGGCCGGTTAGGCACATGGCCCCGCAAGATGAGAGTTAAGAAAGCAAGTCAAGGAGTTGCTTGAGAATAACTTCATTAGACGAAGTATATCTGAATGGGGAGCGCCTGTAGTATTTACTACCAAGGCAGATGGTTCTCTTCGACTTTGTGTTGATTATCGTGAGTTAAACAAAGAGAATAGACAACCATTGCCAAGGATCGATGATTTGTTTGATCAGCTTGTAGGAACATCTGTTTTCTCTTGATCTTGCTACTGGATTCCATCAGCTCAGAGTAGCTGAGGATAGTATAGGCAAAACTGCGTTCAAAACTCCAGATGGATTCTTAGAGTGGCTGGTCATGCCATACGGTTTGACTAATGCACCCGCCTACTTCGTGGACTTGATGAGTAGGGTGTCTAGGGAGTTCCTGAACGAGTTTGTGGTAGTCTTTGTAGACGATATCCTGACTTTCTTAAAGAACGAGGAAGAACATGATAGACATCTCAAGGAGGTGATGGATACGCTTAGAGCGCATCAGTTGAAAGCCAAGTCCTCCAAATGTCATTTTGGAGAAAAAGGAGTTAGATTTCTTGGGCACAAAGTTTCTAAGCAAGGCTTAGTGGTGGATCCTGCTAAAGTGGTCGCGGTTCAAAACAGAAAAGCTCCGACGAGGACAATTGAAGTAAGAAGTTCCCTCAGTTTAATTAGTTAGTTAGCGTCCCTTGAGCTTAGACCTACCCTTCTGGATCCAGTAGGGACTTCACAGAAAGAAGACCCGCAGTTAGTCGAGATCATGGACAAGTTGATTCGGGCGAGATGGTAAGTCACCTCGCTATAGATGACAAGGGATGGCTAAGACGCGATGAGAGAAAGAAGGTTCTTGAAGATGCACATCACCCGAGGAGGTGGCCGAGTTTGTCCCAAGGTGCATGTTGTGCCAACAGGTTAAAGGCCGAGTCATAATAGCCCAGTGGGCTATTATATCCATTGGAGGTCCCCGCAATGGAAGAGGGAAAAGCGTCACGAAGGATTTCGTGGATGGACTGCCTAGATCAAGAAAGGGAATAAGAGCATGTGGGTCATAGTAGGTAGACTCACGAAGAGTGCTCATTTCACTCCGGTAAAGAGCGAAAGGACTGCATCATAACTAGCGACAGATTACTTTCAAGAAATAAAGCGTTTGCATGGGGTTCCCTAAAGGATAGTTAGTAACCATGACTCAATTTTCACTAGCCAGTTTTGGAATAGTCTACGGGAAGTCATGGGCAAGCGACTGAATCTAAGTACGGCCTATCATTCACAGGCGGATGGTTCATTTCGTTCAAGCATGAGTTATAGAAAATCACATTAGTAAGAGCAATTGGCAACGTGGATTGGTGTTTTCAAGAAAAGTTCTGCTGCGTGGAATACTTTATAGTAAGTAAACGAGATCCAGGATTCACTGGTGAATTTTGGAGAGCTTGCATGAAACCATGAGGTCATAGTTATGTTTAAGCCAAGAATGATAGAAGAGTAAGTGAAAGAGGAAGACGAGAGGCGACAATGAAATGGGTTCCAACTCATATTTGGAAATAAAAGTTAAGAAGCTAAGAAATCATGAGGTAAAAGACGGTTAAAGCACAGTGGAGTTAAGCTCAAGGAAACGTGACTTAGAAGACTGAAGGCTAGATATGCGCATCATATCTCTTTTTAAGAGCATATCCTTGATCCTTGTTTTCCTGTGGAACTTACTCGCATGTTATCTTTTTACGTATATCCTCTCGGTCCCATTCTCGGTCCTATTTCTGTCGGGAGATATGACTTATTGGCTAGTAATACATGTCAGGGTTTGAAGGGGTCCGTTAGGTTGACTAAACCTTTTGGGCTTTTATAGAATATGGGTTGGGTTAGGAAGGGATTTCTTGTAATCCAAAAGGAGTATATCTTGCTTATCTTCCTGATCTCTTTGTAGCATATCTTTTGCTATCCATGTTTGTCTTGATTATCTAGTTTATCATGTTAATCTTGTCATGAGAACCTTAGGTAGAAACTCTTTGGATGAAACATGTGTTTGAAACATGTTATGCTTGATGGTTGCAAGTGGTTGCAAGTGTTTGCAAGTGGTTACTCGTGGATGCATTATACACGTTAGGCACTAGATCGGCTCACACACTCCTCATATTGCATATGCATGAGTGTTTATGCTTATTCATGGATGAAAATTTTTGTGTTATCACATGGATGTTGCATATGGATGTATGTTATGTGCACACATATAGATGTTATACATTATGTTAGGAATTGCATACATATGGATTCATTTCACTAACATAATTTGCATTGATGATATTTGCATTAGATAAGTACATATACACAAAACTTTGCATATGTTCATACAACATTTAGAATCTTGTAAGGACAATGATTGCTCGTGGATGATGTTTTGAGTAGATGGATGTTGGATGGTAGGATACGTTCTTCCTAACTTGAAGATTTCGGGGAAGAACTCCTTTAAGGAGGGGAGAATGTAACAACCCGTATTTTTAATAACCTGTTATAACATAATCGAGGCAGAATTTAATTCTAAAATCTGAATCAAGGGAAACGGGCTGTGCCATTGCGTTCGTCTCGGAAAAATACGCGAAATAGAGTCCGAGTTTTCGAAAATCGGAGTCCGTATGATCCGATTAAGGCCCAATGAAGTTTTCAGAAAATTTCTAGTTCAAAACAGATTTCGAATTTCGGGTTCAAAATTCGAAAAACGGTCAGATTGGGCTAGGCGGGGAAATTCCCGCCAGAGCACCCAAGTCGACAGCCCTGTCGACTTGGGAGTCGACTTGGTTGGACCCAAGTCGACAGCCCTGTCGACTTGGCTGTCGACTTGGTTCAGCCGGGCAGTTTTGCCTGGTGCACCATTTTGGGGTCTTGGTTAGGTTTTGGGGCCAGATTCGGTTTTGAGGGCTGAGATTGGAACTAGGGTTTAATCCTAAGGCTAAAACTAATCCTAATCTCTATAAATAAGCCCCTAACCTAACCCTAAATCATCATTATTCATTCAAGTAACTAAACTATGGCAAAATTATTCCTCTCATGGCCTCCACTCTCTTCATAAAATTCTAAGTTATTTCTATGAGAGATTTTCCATGCATACAAGTGTTTTCAAGCTTGTATGAGTGTCATTAGCTTGCATTCAAGTCAAGTTTCCATATTTACATCATAAAGCAAGGGTTTTGATCATTTTGGCTCAAGGGTTTTTCTATTGGAGCTTGCATTTTGGGTTTATTTGATTGCATAAGGGCTTTGTCTCAATCTATATATATTTTTGTGTGTTCATAAGCATTGTAAGCCCTTTTCTACTTTCATATTTAAACTCTAAAGTTAAATGAATGATGCAAGTTTGGTTGATCATTATGATATGCAAGTTTGCCATGATATGCAAGTTTACTATGTCATGTTATGCAAGTTTGATATGTTATGTTATGCAAGTTTGCCATGTTATGATATGCAAGTTTATCATGTTATGTTATGCAAGTTGGCCATGTTATGATATGCAAGTTTACCATGTTATGATATGCAAGTTTATCATGTTATGTTATGCAAGTTGGCCATGTTATGATATGCAAGTTTATCATGTTATGATATGCAAGTTTATCATGTTATGTTATGCAAGTTTGCCATGTTATGTTATGCAAGTTGGGTTGATCATTTACTCATGTTATCATGTTATGCAAGCTTACCTTGGGGTTATGAGCTTAAAGCTTCAAGCTTTATGCTAAAGGTTGCATTTTGGCAACATGTAAGTTATCATATCCCTTATGATAACTTGCATGTGAGGCTAAATGCGAACTTATGGCAACTTCTACATGTCATTTATCACCATGTATCACCTATATGCTAAGTTTGGTTTTATGTATGTTTTTGAGGCCTAAAAATGTAATATGCAAGTATATTAACATATGTACATTTCATATGCCACCATGTTAAACTTGTGGCTTCAACACCTTTATGTCATGATTATGCCAAGTTCCCTCTTTCTATCCTTTATGCGCTATTGCGATATGTAAGCGATGGGATTGCGTTTGGGGTTGGGTAAACTTAAAAGACATAAAAACATAAGATTGGGAATTTACCTATTAAGTTAGGTCTACTCATTGGGAATTTACCTATTAAGTTAGGTCTACCCAAATGCTTGAAAACTTGTAATATGTTTTGTAAACATAATGGACATGACACTTAGAAAATATAAGTGTGACCAACTCGAGGTTGGGTTGAGTTTGTAGCGTAAACCTACCCGGAACCGACCGGCTTAACTAGTTGCTACAAACAATAGGACCCAATGTGAGAAGTTGGTCATGTTGTACCTTGAACCCGAGGTTAGACCAAGTTGTGGTGTAAAGCTACCCGGAACCGACCGGCTTAACTAGTAACCGCAACAAAGTCTAATGTGAGAGGTTAAGGCACATTAATTAATTAATGCCTCATGATTAGGGTTAAGTCATGGTCCACTTAATACTTAACCAATTTGGGCTTGCTAGATTAATCAGGGTTAAGTCGTGAACTCATCGTTACACTTAACCAAGTTAATCCATGATTAGTAAAAGGGTTAAACCGTACTTAACCCACTAGAAAATCCTAGCAATGGGGGCCCACTCCAGCAGTAATCCCAATTTTGTATCATTAAGACCCTAGGGACTAGGCTAGGGTGGGGGCACGATTACGGGACTGGTATAAGTGACCAAAACGACGGTCGAGTGGTACGCCGATGTAGTTCCGGACGGACTATGGTCGTGCACGTAGTCCGTATTTGGAGAAGTCAAGCATGGGTACCAGTAGATTGAGACTGTGCACTTATGTTTATGGTGTCCAGGGGTTGACACCCTAGGGCTTGATACACCCGACGGGAGACCCAGCACAGTCCGACTACAATTATGTTTGGGCCGTATTGACACCAACACGTGACGAGTTAGGCTTAGGGAGCCGATCGATTAGACCGTTTGGTTGGACCTCGTATTAGGGTCACTTCATGTTATTGGGCCAAAGCTTGGGCCAAGGGATCAATACTTGTTTATTCAAGTCATGTTAGCTTGCTAGTACACCTGTGGTGCAAAAACCTTAAACCTGATTATGCGATGACACCTTTATCTACCTTGTTAGTTAATCATCATGCTAGTATGTTGTTATCCTTATGTTCATCCCTGCTTCTCATGCCAGTTAACTTTATCAGTTTACATTGATTGTAGTAGGGCTTACTCAGTCTTTTTGACTAACCTGTTTTTCTTTCGCCTCTTTTCTTCCGTCCCCCCCCCCCCAGGTTCTCAGGGTGGGAACGTTGGAGCTTAGCTTGGATTTCTGATTGCTTGCTTGTGGGATTTCAGCTCATGTACGGTTTCGACATGAAGCTAGCTATGGTTATCACTTATTTTGGGGATAGTACTTATGTATTTCAGTTTTTCAGTTGATGTTGTTTTTATCCAGACTTGTTTATTTGGAAAGTTATGTTGTACCAGACTTGTTTTGAAATAGTTTGAAATCTTCCGCTGTTTTACTTATCTTATTTACTCTGTTTACATATATACATATGTTCTTGTTCTGCCTTGATATATCATTATGCATGTTTACCCGATTCAAACGCCCCTCCAAAGTCAGAGTGCTTGCAAGAGCCACCCTGGCAGAGGGTGGGGTGTTACAGCCCACCTGAGTCTGGGTCCTGAGACATGGGCTAGATTGTCTCGAATCGATAGAGGATGATCCCTGGCCTCGGTTCCTAGATGGAAATCCAACTTCCAAATACGTGACGTTTGCGGTTTTAATTGTAGAACTAGTATGGCGACATGATATATGGTACCCATGCCGCCTATGATTGATACTTATGATTCGAAGATTGTTTTATATACTATACACTAATAATAGTATCAAATGATTTGTTTTAAAACGTATCAAGCATTCTTTGGCTGTTATAAGGGAAAACCCTATCCCCCGGCTTGCGTTGCATTGTGTGATAGGACCTGGGTCTTATAACAGCTTCATTTTTCTTTATTTAGCATTGCGTTGTTTGTTTTATGCACTGGTATTCTTGGGAGGAAACCCGTTCCGTGTTATACGGCGTGGTCCCTTGATTTACCTTACTTTGAAAATAAAGATAATAACTGTTTTCGTTCTCACACCAGTCACATGACTGACCTGGGGTTTATTGTTTTAACCTAAACTCTGGGTGCCCTTATTTTGACACAGGCAGCTAGTAGTTTTGGTTTTGCAGATTTATATTCACAGGATCCTGGTTTACAGCTGGAACGATACCCGGAAAGCTTTGTATCCGTATATCTCCTTCTAGTTGTGTATTATATTATTTTCCACTGCTATGTAATTTATTGTAATCTCTGATATTTCTGTATAATATATGTTTGTTTATACTCTGTATATTCTTGTAATCTGATGCATTGTTGTAATATACAATGAAATGTTCTTTTGTCTGCGTTTTGCTGTGGCTTGTTCTCAAACGATCATGCGTTTCGAACGGTCTGGGACGGTTTAGCGACTGATTCGGACCGAGCGTAATCCCTTTTCGTCATAGGAGCACCGGGAAAATCCCCAAACCACCACACAGGCCCTCTCATCTCAAAAAGAAAAAGAAAAAGCCAAGAAGCTAGCCAATCGGCTCATAAAATCATCCAAACCCAAGAAATATAGTAAACATATACCTATTTGTCGAGCATACGATTTTATTCCTCTTCTCTAGCTTCCTTGCTATGACCTGTTCAATATATATGCATGTACATGTATGCAATTGCAATCAATTTTCAACTCAGTTCAATATTTGATACAATTTGGTTATATGTACCGTTCTTTCACATAATGATATTATTAAATAACAAATAATCATACAACACAACCAGCAATCAATTAGTTGGTTAACATTTCAAAGACATAACTTTAATACATAGTCAAAAATCATATTTTTGATGCCAATTCACAACAATAAACCCTATCTAGTTTTGGTTCTCACACCAGTCAATTGGAAATATATAGACATCCCACTTTCAAAACTCGAACATAAATACTGATGATGCGGCCGCATCACCAGAATTATCCCCGGGCGACTAGAGTGTGACTCTATATCCATCCAGTATATTGGAGGCTTCATATACATGTGGATCAGACATATATTAAAATCTCTATATACCTGATAGTCCAAATCAATATTGAATTCATATTCAAATACGAATAATATAATTTAAATCTTCAAAACAAAATTTGTTTTTCCTTTTTATTTTGAAAAATTAACACTCTTCACACTCGTTCTCGGATACTACTGATCCTATCTCTAACGAGTCATTCTTATTGGATATTACTAATCCAATCTCCGATGAATTCTTTCGTTTGTCTCTAACGTGTCTTGTTCTCCGAGCTCTGTAAACCAAAGCTCTGATACCACGTATAACGACCCGAACTTCCCCGTGAAGGAAAGAACGGATTACTTTGAGGACAAGACGAATTAGAACACAAACAGAAGAACATTTCATTGCTTATTACAATAATTTACATCAGAGTACAAGAATATACAGAGTATGAATAAATATTGTACATCAAAAAAATATCAGAGATTTACAAATTACAATGCAGCAGAAAATAATACAAAACACAACTGAAAGGAATATACAGATACAGAGCTTTCTGAATATCATTCCAGTTGTAAACCACGATCCTGTGAATATAAATCTGCAAAACGAAAACTACTAGCTGCCCATGTGGAAAATAGGGGCACCCAGAGTTTAGGTTAAAACAATAAACTCCAGGTCAGTCATGTGACTGGTGTGAGAACTAAAATAGTTATTAATCTTTATTTTAAAGTTCGGTAAATTAAGGGACCATGCCATATAACACGGAACAGGTTTACCCCCAAGAATACCAGTGCATAAAACTAACAACGCAATGCTAAATAAAGAATAATGAAGCTATTATAAGACTCAGGTCCCATCACACAATGCAACGCAAGCCGGAGGATAGAGTTTTTACCTTATAATAGCCAAAAATGCTTAGTACGTGAAATTTCATCTATTATTATTACTACAAGTGAAGAAATCAACTTCAAATATAAATGTATTAATCATAGATGGAATGAGTGCCCCATCCCACTATGTCGCCATACTAGGCTCTACAATCAAAACCGCAAAATGTCGTATTGGAAGTTGGATTTCTATCTGTGAACCAAGGCAAGGGATTGTCCTTACTGCTTCGAGACAATCTAGCCCATGTCTCAAGCAAGTACTCTGTCACGCCTTTGGATCGTCAGGGCCGGTCCACACGGAGGGGATTAAAATGCCTGAACAATGCGTTTCCCTGCCTATTGGGCATAAACTGGTCATATCCCGACCAAACCATCGGCCCCGGAATGACCGATATAACCGAGGTGCCTCGCTATCCATTATCCACATAAGTAAAACGTCAGGGCTTGCAAAAAGCTAACACCACTCCTAGCTAGAAGGAAATGCATTCCCTCTCTGATGTCCTCTCCCGTTTCTGGTTCACACCGGGGTGTAAGGCTCGCGAATTAACGCTACACAAAGCTATGCTATATTAAAGTCGTGCTTTGATCGTCAACCACAAAACTCTACTTTTCAATAGAAGCCTTGATCATTTGCATATCAGCATGCCACACAAGCAATTTATGCTATGCAACCGATGTCTATCAATCACACAGAATGAAATCCGATGTCAGACACACATCCATTTACAAGTTCGCTCTGGGTCTGAACGAAACCAGAGGCACCTTATTCCTCATGCCGTATGTCCAATGCAAGAGAGAGGTCATCGCATATCGATCTCCAAGTACGTCTGGACGATCACCACTTATTACCTTGTCTTGGGTGTACAGCCCTTGGGGCATAAACTGGTCATATCCCGATCAAACCATCGGCCCCGGAACGACCGTTATAACCGAGGAGCCTCGCTATCCATCATCCACATAAGTAAAACGCCAGGGCTTGCAAAACGCTGATACCACTCCTAGCTAGAAGGAAACGCATGCCCTCCCTGATATCCTCTCCCATTTGTGTTTCACACCAGGGTGTGAGGCTCTCGAATTAACACTACACAAAACTATGCTATATTAAAGCCATGCTTTGATCATCAACCACAAGACTATGCTTTTCAACAGAAGCCTTGATCATTTGCATCTCAGCATGCCACACGTGCAATTCACGCTATGCAACCGATGTCTATCAATCACACAAAATGAAATCTGATGTCAGACACACATCCATTTACAAGTTAGTTCTAGGTCTGAAAGAAACCGGAGGCACCTTATTCCTCATCCCGTATGTCCAATACAAGAGAGAGGTCCTCACATATCCGGTCGATCTCCAAGTACGTCTGGACGATCACCACTTATTACCTTGTCTTGGGTGTACAGCTCAATCAAGACATCAGTAATCATCCAAACGATGTGAAGGCCCCCGGTCTTCAACCACCGTCTTTATCCTCGACATATCGTTGAATCAGTTATTCAGAATGGGATAAACCTGGTCTTTCTGAATAACTCGCGTATATAATAAACAAGTGCTATAAAAACACAACATACGCATCATTCCAATTCAGAATATTCTTTCATTCAAATATTCTTATCCTTTGGGAAAGGCTCCCATTAATTTTATCAAAGATAAATTCTTTAAATTTACTCTTTAATCTTCCTTTGGATATCAATTCAAACCAAAATATGGTTTATCCAAACTAGTCGGGATTAGCGTACCTTACCAAAGTAATCATTTGTTTAATTTCCCAATCCCAACCTATTAATCCCATGAAGCAAAACTGGTAATACTTCATATCTAACACCACGGTGTTATCGGTAAATTCAATTACCATTTCACGTTCAAATCTAATTTAAGATTTAACTATCGCCTGGAGTAAAACTGGTGGTACTCCATTCTCGATCATTTCTTGAATTTGATAATTTTAGTTATCAAATTCACCTTTCAATCTATTTAAAGATTCATTAAAACTATGATTCAGTTTTAATTTCCAAAAATCATTACTTAATGATTATTCAAAGTAAAGAAATAAATCTTATCTTTAACTGGGTTAAAGAACTAATGTCATTTGAACATAGCTCACGATAAACACAAAATCTCATTCCATTAACAATGGAATCTTCATGGAAAACAGATCAATATTTATAATCGATATGAACTTCCACATCCAACCGATAATATAAATGGAATAACGGCAAGGCCTTTTAAATTCCATATATATTAACAGTCTTCCTCTACAGAAGCTCACTTCGATTATCACTAAATCAAATTCCATTCAACTCCAATTTAACATGTTAAATTGGAAAACTTTACTTTGGAAAATCTCCTTTAAATCTTAACAAAAGATTTATAAATTCCAAATAGTAAATCGGGTTAAAGAACCAATGTCATTAAAAACACAGTTCACGATAAAACCAATTCACATTCCATTTTATTCCAATTATTAAATATAATTGGAAACTCTAACAATCTTAATTAAAAGATTTATTCTCTTCACATGTGTTTGAACAGTGTTACTGACGACACCGTTCACGAAAAACCCAAAATCCTATTTGATATAAATACAAGACTCTGAATAGAAAATATATCGGCTTATATTCAATATCAAATTCTATAACCAACAAATATCATATTGGAAATAACAATATAAATATATCTTTCAAATTTCCATAAAAATATCTGTATAATAACGAAATCCAACAACGAAATACTCCGAAGACAATTTCGATTCAAATCCATTCCAATTTACATATTGGAAATCCTGGTTATTTTTAAAACCCTTTCAAATCCAATTTATTTATTTAAAAATATTGGATTTATTATTCTAGTTCATAACTAGTTCATTTCGATAAAGATATATTTTTATCTTTTCAAATAGGGAACTTTTCATCCCAATTCTCTCCAAATCATTTATTATGATTTTACACAAATTATCGATATTTTTAATAATTTTATCAAGGCCCGTACAGTCGATTTCGATAAACGGCCATCGAACTGCACTTATAACGACCTTTTCCAAATTTGATTTGGACGTAATTCCAAATCCGACAATTAGATTTCAAAAATCTTTTATTCTTTGGAAAGCTCTTTTCGATACGAACCCAACGATTGCGGTTTTAAGAGAATCCGATGGTCGGATCTCCCGTAATGTCCATTCGAAGTAAATGGTTGAAATTCGCGAACTACCACGGTGTAGTGCGTTCTATTCAGGCCATTATACAAAGTATATATATATATATATATATATATATATATTTCATCGATTTCCTTTCAAAGCGTATTTTATAAATCGTTTTAAATTCGTTTTCGAAACGATTTCAACTTCACATTCAATTTCAAATCAAAATTGAATATTCCATATCATCGATATATAAATGATAGTATTTTTCAAACATTGTATTTTGAAATTAATTCCTTTTCGATATTCATTATAAAAATGAATAAAATCGATATAGATATCGTTCACATCAAAGTGGCGTTAATCTAATCAACACGGCTTTATATATTAAAATATATTCGTGTTCATCCCAAATCAGACATCAAAATCATATTTTGATCTTTTACTGAATATTATTTTAAAATATTCATTCTTTCAAAATATTCGTTATTCTAAAATATTCATTATTCTAAAATATTCATTATTTCTGAACTGGAATCAGACACAGTCAATTACCGTATAATGTTATTTATATGGATTTCATACAACACATGTACCCAACAACCACCAGACACATTCAACCATCATCCAGAGTGCATTCTACACTGTAAAAGCATTAAATATAAATATTCAATGCTTACACAGCTTGTCAACCAATCGATTGACATACAACTAAAAAGTTGGGATTATTGTACGTCAAATATCATCCCAACACACCCGTGTGGGGTTTTCAAATAACAAACACAGATTTATTTGTGCAGTTGGGCGATGTGTAAAATTTATTGTCCCAATCAATATCAGTCAAATGTGTGTACATAAACAAATCGTCTGATTTGTAAATGAATATTTATTTTATTCATATCAACTTTAAAAATTATTTTTTTAATGATAAAATATTTTATTCAACATATGAATATTCTATTCAGTTCATTTATACAATAAAAATGATATTTTTATTGTTCTAACATATTTTAGAAAATTTTGGCGGTATAACGACGCGATATCAAAATCGGGTAATGTCTAGCATTACCCCTCTCCTGATATTGGCTCGCGCCATACACACATAACAATTCTAATCCATTCATTTCACCCAAACAACCAAATTCAACCAAATAATCTAATCAACCAAACCAAATCAAACAAGTCGTACATGGTCTATGGACGATGGGGAACAGTTCATATAGCAGTTATAAAAATAAATAACTGTATAAAAAAAAATATAGTGAGGAGTTCTCACCTTTGGGTTCCACTCCACCGTTTTGTTTCTGAATTTCCAACCAGTTTGGATTTGCCCGAAATTCCATCTTCATTTTCACACTATTCATATTAAAAATCACATTTTTAATAGCGTTATTTATCTATAAAAATCATATATTTTTATAACGCCATATAATATATAAAACTCATATTTTTATATCGTTCTTCATATATAAAATCATATTTTTATTTCAAAATCATATATATATAAAAATCACATTTTTATTTTACGATTCTATTTTAAAACAATGATATATTTTTATTTCTAAAGACGATGTATATTTTCATTTCTAAAAACGATGTATACTCCTAAAAACTGATTTATATTAATGCTAACTACAATTTTAAAACTGATTTATAAATGCTATAATATATTTTAAAAATAAACATAAAATCAATTCTATGTTTATACTTAATTACACATGATTATCCAAAGTTAATTACATCGTTTAAGGGTAACTAACCCTTTCTTCAACCCGTATAACCTCAGTTGACATCGAGAAAACCTTGCCCCCGATCTTTGCTTGCGCTTGCTTTCCCCAAGGTGCCGAAGCACCATCTAAGACCGCCGCCACCGAGCCCTACACGAGGGCCCCCTCCACCTTCGATCATGTTGAACCCGAAGCTCCCAATCCCCTCTAATTTCCATTCGAACTGTTACGAATTGGGGGAGGAAATTGGCCACCCCTGGCTTCAGACGAGATCGCCACCGATGGTCGGAGAGAGCTCAACACGGCCTTCCTCGTGGCTTCAAGGAGTTGCTTCGATTATGGCATTGATTGAGAGGAATTGGAAAAGAAAATCGGAGCATTTAAATCGTCGGTTTCAATATGAGGGAGGCACGATTTTTGACATCGTTGACCACGGTGGAATAATAATGAGGGTTTGACCTCTTTTCTAGGGTTATACCATATATATGTATATATATATATATATTTATTTAATCCATTTATTAATTCTTTTCACGTCCAAGCTCTAATTCAAACCCAATAACTGTTGCCCATAGCTAATTACCCTTATTTCGAACATAATGGGATATGTTTCGTCAGCTTGTTCAGTTGTTTCGATCAGTTTTCATTTAAATTAAAATATAAATCTATATATTCAATTTTAAACGTACATTTCAATTTACTAGGGCCACATACGGACCCAAAAAATTCCATAAAAATTATTTCTAGCTTCGTATTGAAGATACGGTCCTAACAAAACTAGTTTCGTCAAATTTAGAGACCGTTTGAAAAATGGCCATTTTCTGGTCGATCTAAATTGACTAAAACTGTCAAAACACGTTTAACTTCACCACGCTCACATATTGATTCCAAAAATTATGAGAATTGTAATCTAGCAATAACTTGACATCTCGGATCCAACAAAAGTGGTTTCGTCGAAAACGGAGGTCGTTTGCAAAATGGCTATTTTTATGGGCAATATTTCCATAGCGACTATTCTGAATTTTCAACTGGACATAACTTTTTATTCCCGCTATGAAATTTGGATTTTTCAGATTCGTTGGAAAGATATTTTCAAATAGAATCAAATATTTTTGGTTTCGCTAAAATCTAGTTTATTTTGAATCCTGTACATTCATTTGAAATTTGAAATCGAATTTTCAGACTACCACGCCATTTCCAATTCCTTTTATAAGTAAAATAAATATTTATATTCTAACGATGATTCAAATAAATATATACGTTCTAATTCTATTCAAAATAAATTTATTTTCGTTATTATTTAAATAAATCATTTTAAATATTCAAAATTCATTAAAATTGCTATAATAAAAATTTTAAGTTGGTTTTGATTTTCCGGGTTGTTACAGAGGCCCTCGCATGTTCGATCGATTCCCAAGTAAGTCTGGACAATCACTACTTATTACCTTGTCTTGGGTGGCCTACCCAATCAAGAAATCAGTAATCATCCATTCGATGTGAAGATCTACGGTCTTCAACCACCGTCTTCATCGTTGATTTTTAATCGTCGTAACAATTATTCAGAATGGGCTAAACCCGGTCTTTTCGAATAACTGGCGCATCTTTAATCGTGTTATAAGTACACAAAGATAACACATATCTCATTCCAATCGAGAATATTCTTTTATTCATATATTCTTGGAAATCATTTCAAAAGATTTTGTAATATCCTTTCACAACATAAACCAAATTATGGTTTATCAACTAGTCGGGATTAATGAGCTTTACCGAAGTAGTTATTCATTTTATTATCCTAATCCCAACCTATTCACCCATGGAGCAAAACTGGTGGTACTCCATTTTTAACACCTATCGTGTTATTGGTAAATTTAATTACCATTTAATGTTCAAATCTAATTAAAGATTTAACTATCGCATGGAGTAAAACTGGTGATACTCCGTCTCGGTCATTTCTCTTGTTTGATAAATTTAATTATCTCATTCATATTTCAATCTGATTAAAGATTTATTTAAGCTCCAACTTAGTTTTAGTCTTCAAAAATAATTATTTAATGATTACTCAATTTTTAGGAAATTATTCTTGTCTTTACTTGGGTTAAAGAACAGATGTCATGTAAAAACACCGTTCACAATAAACCCAAAATCATCTTCCATTAATATGGAATCTTTATGGAAATTTAAACAATTTATAATCGATATAAATTTCCATATCAGACTAATACTATAAGTGGAATAACAACAAAACCTTTTAAATTCTGTAAATAGCAAATGCCTTCCTTCACAAAAGCTCATCTCGATTATTATTAATCAAATTCCATTCAATCCGATTTATTTAAATAAATTGGAAACTTTATTAAATCTTATTTAAAAGGTTTATTCCTTTCATAATTGGGTTTAAGAATAGTATTATTTAAGATACCATTCACGAAAAACCCAAAATCTCATTCTTCGTTTAATTAGAATTTTATGTTGGAAACTTCTGGCTATGACAAAACCATTCACAAATCCAATTTATTATTTCTAAAAATTATGGAGTCATTATTCTAGTAATAAACTAGTTCATTCGGATAAAAATATCTTTTATCTTTTCAAATGTGGAATATTTCATCCCAACTCGTTCCAAACCATTTATTATGATTTTACATAATCTTTCCGTATTTTTAATAATTTTGTTAAGGCCCTTATAATCGATTTCCCATATCGGCCACCGAACTACTTACATCGTGACCTTTTCCAAAACTGATTTGGACTTAAATTAAAATCTAACCATTCAAATTTAAATCTCATATATTCATTTGAAATCTCTTTTCGATATGAACCCAATGGTTCCAGTTTTAGGAGAATCCGACGGTCGGATCTCCTATTATGTCCATTTAAAGTTAATGGACGAAATTTGCGAACGGCCGCTGTGCTACACGTTCTATTCAAGCTATTTAATTATCTATAATATATTTCGTGGATTTCCATATAAAACGTACCTTATAAAATGTTTGTAAGTTCGTTTGAAAACGATTCCAACTTCCATTTCAATTCTATATTAAAATTGAACATTGCATTTCATTATGATCTCAAAATTATAATATTTTCAAAATGACAGATTTTGAAATTCAGTCTTCTCGACATTCATTATAAAGATGAACAAAATTGATATAAAAATCTGTTGGGTTTAAAATAACTTTTATATACTTAACTCGGCTTCCTAAATTTTTTTTATTTTCGTGTCCATCTAAAATCGGACATCAAAATCAAAGTTCTAATCTTTATTGAATATTACATTATAAAAATATTCATATTTATTTCGGATTGGAATAAAATTTCAACCAATATCCATATAAATTAATTCAAATGGATTACATTCATCATATACATCCAACAATAGTTGCAAACAACTATCAATATCCAAAATGACATCCAATGTGCATTTATTTTCGTATAAGCTTCAATCAAATAATTGACGCATATATAAATCTGTCAATCAACCGTAATTTCACACAAGGGAGATGTGTGAGTCAAATATCATCCCAAGACCCATGTAGGGTTTTCAACCAACAACAATCAATTTAAATTAACTGCTGATTCATGAATTTAATCATTTCTAATTCAAGTCGAATAATTTTCAAACTAATAAATTTTCACTGTTTACATTATAAATGGATATTTATATCCAATTTCAACTACCGCAATAATACTAACATTATTTTGACATGTTAAATATTTCCAAATCACAATCATAACATACATAATCGTCCATGGGTTTTCAAACTATGATGTGAGCTATTAGGCACCGTATAACAATTTATGACATAGTAACCTAACAAAATAATAATTTAGTGACAATACGTAGCTAAACCAAATTGTACAACACTTCTTATGTAGAAAATTTTGCCTTTCACTCACCGTTATCACTCTCCGCAACTCGAATTCACTACTCTGACTCTACAGACTGCATACGACCTCCAATCCTCACTAAACTTTGTGACCAACACAGAAACGCCATTTCAGACATCTTTTGCCTAGGGCACTTTCTCCCAAAACGCTCGGATTCACGAGAAATTGCCGAATACAACTCCAGGCCAGCGAACTTCATTCATATTTTTAGAGCAGCTCCATATTCCAAAATTTGGTTTTGATATGTGAATTTCGTAGAGAAAAACGAGATCTACAACTTTCGTATATAGGGCCTTGGCCAGAAATGCACGGATCAATGGTTATTGAGCAAAGAAGGAGAGGGTTGTATTTACAAATGAGAATTTTTGTAAAAGAGGGCTTTTTGGCCAAGGTGGGGCCCATAGCCGGAGGAGGTCTGCTGCAGCCGGAGGTCAGGCGGCGTGGGGTGGAGGAAGGTCGAAGGGGAGGTGGCTGCAGTGGTGGTGGGGTCCGGGGAGGCGGTTAAGGTGGAGAATAGGGAGTTTAGGGTTTGCAAAGTAAGAGAGAGAGAGAGAGAGAGAGAGAGAGGAGGAAGAAGGAGAGGATGAGATGGCGTGGAAGGTGCGGAGGTAGTGGGGGAGGAGTGTGACAGCACTTGGAAGAGGAGGGAGGCTATTTTTTATGAAGAGGAAGAAAAGAAGAGAAGGAGCAAAAGTGATGAGGAGGAAAAGTGAAGAGAAAGAGGGGAAAAGAGAATATATGCAAATTTTCATCTCCCTTTCACTCCGATTGCCTGACTACAAACTATCTCCATTTGCTATGAAATTTCGGAATGAGATAATATATTGAATTTCGAATCCAACAAATCAAGTTTCGTCGAATTCTGAGTTCATTTGACCTTCCGTTTAATTTCTCAATTATTCTCAAATTAGCTTCAAAAATGCGATTTTAGCGTACATTTGCTTCTTGTACGCCCATACGTAAATTCCAAAAATTATAAAATTTTGGATTCTACCATTATTTGATGATACGAATTCGAAAAAAAAGTGAAATCGAATTATGATATCGTCTCAATAACTTTCCTTTGTAAACTGACCATCAATTTTGCCCCAAACGGGTTTGCCTCTCACGACCACATACTAACTCCGTTTCGCATGAAATTTGAAATCTAGCCATGACTTATTATTCCGAATCCAACAAAACTGGTCTCGTCAAATTCTAAGCTCGATAGCAAAATTTCATTTTTTAAGGGCTATGCGATTCAAAATTTTCAAATACAAGGCTTATAAATCAATTTAATAATTTTACTGAGTTTGTTTTAAGTCAAATAAAAAACAAATACTAATTTTAAAATTATTCTCAAATTTTATTTAGCAAAAATAACCAATTTATATTTCCATATTCCTTAAAATAGCTTAAATCAAAATTTTAAATTGGTTCAGAAATTCTGGGTTATTACAATCTCCCTCGCTTAAACTTTTTCGTTCTTGAAAAAGGGCGGAGCTAAAGGTTTGTTTAACTAGCCAACTCAAGTTTCATTTTGGCTTGAGTTCTTCAACTTTTCAATTTCTAAGAACATCTAAATTTCTTTGAAATTTGGCTAACACCCTAAATTTCTGTAAAATTTCGCTATAACCTCCTTTTTACGGGGAGATCTGAACAAATTTATTGGGCCGTATTAGGCACCCAATAAATCGATATATTGCATACTAATTAAATATGCACACCCGTTATGATTTACATACCCTTCTCCCCCCATACCCACGCGCCGTAACTAAAACAAGAGAGGCATGCGTATTTTTGTCATCTCAAGACATGTGTAGAGTTTGTTATTAAATCCTGCAATTTTCCTAAGTGCATAGTCAATCCTCAGTTCAACCTGTAGTTCGGTCCTCGCCATACAAGCATCTTGCTCATATGGTCATCTGAACCTCATCATATAAGCACCAATGCTTATATGGAATATGCTATGCTATCTTCAGTAGTATCTCAAGCGTTGGAATAAGTATATTTTTGGTAGTGTTAGAATTGGGAAAGATAAGATTATGTGTGAGATGTTAGATTTAGATAAGATTAGTGAGTCCAGGATTCTAAATTCCAATGAGAGAGATAAGCTTTGCAACCTTAGGAATGATCTAAAGTTTATTTTGGAAAAAGAAGAGATCATATGGAAGCAAAGGGCCCGATTTCAATGGATCAAGGAGGGGGATAATAAAACGAAATTCTTCCATAGTGTGGCTAATAAGAGGAGGCGTGATAATTTGATTCATTCTATTTTTATTAATGATGTGGAATTGTCCGTTCAGAGAGATTTAAATGAAGCTTTTACTAGATATTATAAGAAGATTTTTGGATCTAGGATTAAGAGAAGGATAAATGTTGGATGGAATGACATTTATCCGTCTGATACTAAGGTTGATTTAGTAGATTTAGATAAGCCTTTCTCAGAACATGAGATTTGGAAGGCTATCTATGATATACTTAGTGACAAAGCTCCAGGGCCAGATGGCTTTTCTATTCTTTTTTATAAGCAGTTTTGGGAGGTCTTGAAATTTGATATTATTAACTTATTTAATGATTTTTATAGTGGTAATTTGTGTTTAGGCAGTTTTAACATTGCAAATGTTATCCTTATTCATAAGAGAGAAGGTGCTAACAATTTAAAGGATTTTAGGCCTATTTCCTTAATCAGTTGTTCCGTCAAGATTATTACCAAAGTTCTAGAGAATAGGCTTAGTATCAAGATGAACGATCTTATTGATTGTTCCCAGACTTCCTTTATTAAAGGCGGAAACATAGTGGATGGAGTGGCCACTGTGCAGGAGTATATAAATGTCTGTTGTAAAAATAATTTTTCTTGTTCTATTTTAAAGATAGATTTTGAGAAGGCTTTCAATTCAATTGATTGGGATTTTATTTGCGAGTTATGTCTTGCTAAGGGTTTTAGTGTTAGATGGATCAATAGGATCATGCTTTTGCTTAGGTTTGGTTGCTCTAATATCATTGTTAATAGGGTTATGGGCAAGAAGATTCAATTTAAAAGAGGGCTTAGACAAGGTGATCCCTTGTCACCTCTTCTTTTTAATCTAGCTGTTGATGTTTTTTCTAAAATTATTAAGAGAGTCGTGAGATTAGGTGTCTTAGGTTTTATTGGTAATGAGGATTTTAATAATGAATTATCTATTCTTCAATTTGCAGATGATACATTATTATTTTCCTCTTACTTGCCCAAGCATATTTTTGCTCTGAAGTTTATTCTTTATTGTTTTGAGATGTTATCTGGTCTCAGAATCAATTTTGATAAGAGAGCTATTATGGTTCTTAATGACGTTGACAATGTCGACTCTCTGGTTGCCGACACCTTGAACTGTTCTATCATGAAATTCCCTTTTGATTATCTGGGTTTTAAGATTAGGCCTTCGAAGCTTAAGAATGAAGATCGGTTAGTTATTATTGATAAGATTAATAATCGATTATCTAGTTGGAATAACAGATCTCTATCAAGAGCTGGTAGATTAGTTCTTGTTAATTCGTTGTTGTCTGCTATTCCAATTTATTGGATGATCGTTCATCGATTTCCTCAATGGGTAATTGAGAAAATCGACAGAATTAGGCGTAATTATCTTTAGAGTGGCGAATCAATTTGTAGAGGGTGTAATTGTTTAGTTAACTGGGAGGTATGATGTAAACCCAAGAAGGATGGGGTTCTTGGGATCACTAATTTATATAACTTTAATTCTTCCATGTTAGCCAAATGGTTGTGGAGATTTAGGTGCCCAGATGTGTTGGCTACTTGTAAGCACATTGTTTCCAATTTTATTATTCTGGCGGTTAGTTTATAGTTGATTCTAGTTTTAGTTGGATTAATAGATTATCTTATTTTTGGAGGTCTGTTTTGAATCGTTTTGATTTTTTTAATTTAGGTTGTAAGTTGACTATTCATTCAGGAAATCTTACTTTTTTTGGCATGATGCTTGGTTTTCTCGTATGCTCCTTAAAATTGAATTTAGAGGGCGTGTTGATAATTGTTGCTTTAAGAATGCTTTGGTTATCGATGTTTATAGAGGGAATTTTGATCCCCTGTGGGAGTTTTCCTTTGATAATATTTTAGAAGGGGTTAGTTTAAGGCAATTAGCCTTATTGATAGCTAAGTTAGCTTTGTATCATTTGCATGACAATGGGGATTGTATTAGTTGGGGTTTTGATAAGAGTCTGGTGTACTCCGCTAATTCTATGTATAATTTGCTTAATTTTTTTGATGTGTCTTTGTTTCTTTTTAAGTTTCTTTGGAAGTCTAATTCTCCACCTAAAGCTAATTTTCTTATGTGGTCGATCATTCATAAGAAGCTTAATACGTTTGAGCTTTTAAAGAAGAAAAATATTATTTTTGATGCTAAGTGTTGTTTTTGTAGTCTTTTGGATGAAAATGTTGATCATTTATTTTTCTCTTGCTATATTACCAATTATATTTTAAATATGGTTTCAATGATTTTTGTTTTTGGTTGTTTATATTATTTTAGTAACTGTTTTGATTATTGGGAGTGTTGTAGATTTGTTTATAATTCCAGGCAAAGATATGTGTTGGATTCTTTAGTTACTATCATTAGTTCGTTTATATGGTCGGAGAGAAATAAGAGATTATTTCATTCTATTTTTGTTTCTGTTGACAATTTAATCATTAGGATTGTTACCTTCTGTGTGGATTGGATGTCTAACTCTCACTATAATTTTTTTGGAGAATCTCGTTTTGAGAGTTTTTTGATTAAGGTTAGATTTAATCTGAGTTATTTATTAGAATCAATAGAATTTTTAGGTATAATAGATTTCACATTTGTTATTGAATTATGTTTTTATGGTGTTTCTTGCTTGTCTCTTTTACCTTTCTTATTTCTTCTTCACATATATTTATGGATATATATACATATACTTAGATTTATATATATTTATATATATACACTCATATATATATGTGATGGTTGCTTATGGTTTGGTTAGTTTCTTTCAAGTTACAGGTTGTTGATTATATCTGAGGAGCTTAGTGGGAAGCTGTCTTGGTTGGTGGATGATTTTTTACTTTGGAGCTATTTTTGTGCGCGGTTTTGGAGAGTTTTTGTGTTCTGTTTTCTTGTATTTAGTTTGGAGTGACCAGCTATTGTTTAGGAGTAGATATACTTCACTATCGGGTGGTGGCTTTGCCGGAATACGATATTGAAGTATAATGGGCGGTGGTTTATCTGGAGCTCATCTATCTACTTTCCTTTACATTCATACAATCATGGTCTTTGTAGCTTTTGGTTACCTTTTGTTCTGTAGTCGGATTTTGTAGACCTTTTTAGTTTTTATTATATATGTGTGCTCTCTTCTTTACAGAAGATCACACATTTTTATTTTTGTCTTTTTGTTTTTTTTTTTCAAAAAGAAAACTTCACATAGACATTGGCTAAAAAACGATGTCTTCAATTTTCTGGTGTGATGTCTTTGTCGGTGTTGTCTAAAGTACCATTTTTTTACCTCAGTTAAAAGACGACGTCAAAGCAGCTTTAAGACATCATAAATTAATTAATTAACTGTTGTAATAAGTATTTCACCATATCAGCTTTTAAGAGATGTTTGTGATAGCTTTATACTGATATCTATGATGGCTTATTTATGTTGTTTTCTCATCTCATATACAGAAATAAATATTTATTAAAAGAAATACTACTACATGGAATTTAATATTCAAACAGTACTTTTATTTAATTAAATATTTTATTTAAACATATGAAATAGCACAAATTTCTGACTCTAACTATTTTACATTGACATTTCTCATACACAATTCAATACACAGAATCAAATTTACATTGCCACCTCGCTACAACACTCATCACTCTAGCTGACTTGATCTTGATTTTCATTGTCTAGCTTGTGCTCCAGCTGTCCATTCTTCTGTGCCTGTCACGTACATTTCTAAAGCAGTAAACTGTAAAGTAAAGAAAATATAAATTTATTTTAAATTTTATCTACCTCAGAATTTTGGTTCGACATACAATGTCATACATGAATGGATAGAGCAATGCGAATCGAAATGGAAAAGTACATACACAAGTGCAGCACTCAAGCATGGAGTCGAATGCCAATATATAAAAAGACAGCTCGCTATGATGTACAACAAGCCGAAACTAGACCAAAGCGAAGACCAAATGACACAAATGGTTCATGCAACAAATCAAGGCCACAATCAAAAGGCAACGAAGCAACACAGTACAAATACAAATGCAAAACCAAGAAATTGAATGCACAAATCAAGGCAAGCATAATACTACCCTTAATATTAATCCAGTTAAACTCCAATTAAGATACTGTTTATGTTAGTAAAACCTCTTATTTCTCTTAATTTTAACTGCCCACAAGCTCTACAAAGCCTGAGCAAACAAAACCCAACTAATTAAAGAAATGCAAGAAATTAGAAATCAAGAAAAAGCATTGCATATCGACGCAAAGAAAGCATCCCTGCTTCAACACAAACAGCCTTTAATTGTGCACCTCACTTGAGATATCTTCAGCGATGATTAATAGCGGGACACTCAATTGAGTAGTCTTTTCTAGTAAAGGAATGATGTCCTTGAATTTAGTTATACGTTGATCGGTCACTAAAACTCTAGCATTCTCGAACTCCACAATTAACTTTTCCTGGTTAGTAATGAAGTGCGGAGAAATATATCCCTTATCAACCTATTATTCATAACATATGTTAACGTATGGCAACAGACTACACACATGAAGTAATGTAATTTATAGGGGGGCTTTAATGAAACAAAATTTATCACCAGATCGAACTCAAAAAGTAGTCGTGCAAATTAAAATATATAAATGGAACTGTAAAATGTCAAGTTGACATCACCATCGTCCTTCTTTACTTTTGCAAGAATATGCATTTTAAATATTCACCTTAGAGCATTTGCAACAGCTCTTGATTGGTACCCGTAATTCTGAATTCAGAAAAAAAAAGGCTTCCAACAAATATTGGTTCCCTAAATATTCGAGTGCGATTTTGTTCACATCTTTTAAGGGATGTGAACAAAACACGGACCCCCCTGATTTCCACCAATCAGGGTGGATTGTTTTGTTCACATCCCTAAAAAGGACGTGAATAAAATCATATTTTGAATATTCAGGGTAATATTCAAGGATCATTCAAGGATCAGCCCTGAATACGTAATTGAACGGAAAATATGCAACGCACAGGCTGTACCCCACAATATGCTTTGCTGCATATTATCAATTGTGGGTACCCCATATTTAATTAGTGAATTAAACTTAAATTAGGGAATTAAGCGTAAATTAGTGAATTCAAGGTTGTGTTGTTGGGTACACCACGTAGTATTCAGCTGAATATTACGTGGTGTAATATTCTCATTTTGAATCCTGTTGGAGTTGCTCTTAGGCTTAAGGCAATATGCACAATTGATGACATATCTTATGCAAACAAGAATATCAAAATTGCCTGCCTTCAGTTGAAATTACTCCGTCCTGACCAATTTATTTGGTAGCTTTGGCAATTAGATTCCCAATAAAATAATTGTTGCCAGCAGCAATTGAGGCAACAACTGAAGAAAAAAATGAATTTTTTTGTTAATACTAGAGTCTAAACTAAACAAAGACAATTCTGTAATTTGTTAATTTTTGAATGAAGTTGGTAATTGAGGAGAGCATCCGTTGTTACTATGCTACTTGTCTTCTGGTAGAAATGGATATTATATAACTTTATAATGGCAGAAGTTACCAAATAATTATATATCAAAGTTGAGTTTCACAAGAAACAAAAAGAAAATCAATGATATATATATATATATATATATATATATATATATATATATATATATATATATATATGTTGAAAAATAAGTCGCTACGGATCTGAATATAACCATATTGATTCAATCGAGAATAAACTGAATAAGATCAAAGAGATTAGCGGAAGTCATACCTGAATCCATCGATGTTTGCTGATACGTAGAATGAGGTTGAGTTTTGATCTTCCAAATTGACACAAACTCGGATCTGTAAATATATCTCTATAGAAGAGGTAAGAGAACACTCTGATAACTTGTGTAATTCGGGGACCATAACCCTATATATATAGTAGTGTGATATTTTTAGTTTGGCCCTTCAACAAACTAGAATTATCACTCCGGTATCTACACATGATTATATTACATGATAATTATACCCTATAAGTCCTCAGATATTTATTTCAAAATAGATCACGTATTCGGACTGAGTCATAAGATAGCCGATACATTAGCATATGTGGCCCCAATAAGTGGAATATTTCCAACAATCTCCCCCTGGGCCACATATGTAACTTTATAAATGTATTTACTTTATGAGCTCTCAAATAGCTATCTTAATATTAAGGTATATCCAAAACAATCTCGTCCATTGATTGTGTTAATATAGGACCAAAGCGGCTTTCGTTACTATCATTATAACTAAACCCATCAATGATCACATATACTAATATAACCAAATGACATAGATCAATCATGTACGTATAGCATGGAAATTACATGAAATGTGATATTTGCATGCCTATTTCCAACTGGTCCAATTTTACTTTATTGAGATCAAAATGTTCAATATATATGAACAAACGGAGTGCAAAAGAAAAATGACTTTATTTCTTTATTTCTGATCAGAAAAACTAAAGTATGTCCATAACCAAATTATAGAGCAACGTCATAAAACTAACTTATTACAAACTCCCCCTGAACCAAAATATCCTTAAATAAAAGATACACCCATTTTGGCAACATGCTCATGAAAGACCTTGGGTGGTAATCCTTTTGTAAGCGGATCCGCCAACATGGAATTTGTCCCAATATGCTCTATGGATATCAACCCATTCTGCACTCTCCCCTTCACAACGAGAAACTTGATGTCAATGTAATTTGACTTGCTTGAGCTTCTGTTATTATTGGAATATAATACTGCTGATTTGTTGTCATAATATAACTTTAATGGTCTTTCAATACTATCGATAATGCGCAGCCCAATGACAAAATTTTGCAGCCATTTCCCATGATTAGATGCCTCGTAACAAGCCACAAACTCTGCTTCCATGGTGGAAGAAGCTATGAGTGATTGCTTAACACTCTTCCATGATATGGCTCCCCCACTCAGTAGAAATATGTATCCTGAAGTGGATTTTCTACTATCTGGGCATCCAGCAAAGTCAGAATCAGAATACCCAATGATCTCCAACTGATCTGATCTTTTATATGTAAGCATATAGTCCTTTGTTCTCTTAAGATACCTCATAACCCTTTTTGCTGCTTTCCAGTGATCCATTCCAGGATTACTAAGATATCTACCCAATACTCCTACAATGTACGCAATATCTGGACACGTACACACCTGAGCATACATCAAACTCCCTACGATAGATGCATAAGGAATTTTCTGCATTTCCTTAGTTTCAAGGATGTTATTAGGGCATTGTTTAGGACAAAATCTATCTCCTTTAGCGATAGGGGTATCTCCTACTTTGCAATCTTGCATTCCAAATCTTTCAAGCACCTTTTCTATATAGCTCTTTTGTGATAATCCAAGAATACCACGTGAACGGTCACGGTGTATTTGGATTCCTAATACAAAAGAAGCTTCGCCAAGATCTTTCATTTCAAATTTGTTTGAAAGAAATCTCTTAGTTTCATGCAATGTATGTAAATCATTGCTGGCTAGCAATATGTCATCAACATATAAAATCAAGAATGCAAATTTACTCCCACAAAACTTGTGATACACACAGTTGTCAATAATGTTTGCCTCGAAACCAAATGAGGTAATTACATTATGAAATTTGTAGTACCACTGACGAGATTCCTGTTTGAGTCCATAAATGGATTTCTTTAATTTGCAAACCATATTCTTTGGATCTCCGACCACAAAGTTTTCTGGTTGCACCATATAAATTGTTTCCTCAATGTCTCCATTGAGAAAAGCAGTCTTAACATCCATTTGATGTAACTCAAGGTCAAAATGTGCAACAAGCGCCAAAATTATTCTAAAAGAGTCTTTCGATGAAACCGGAGAGAAAGTCTCTTTAAAATTGATGCCTTCCTTTTGAGTAAAACCTTTTGCTACAAGACGTGCCTTATACCTTTCCACTTTACCTTCTGCATCCCTTTTGGTTTTAAATATCCATTTACAACCAATGGGTTGTGCACCTTCAGGCAAAGAGACAAGGTCCCAAACTTTATTGTCTTGCATGGACTTATACTCTTCATTCATAGCCTCAATCCACTTTTGAGAATTAATATCTTGCATGGCTTGGTGTAAGTTGATAGGATCATCTTTCACCAATCCATTGTGTTCCTCTATTTCTTGAAGAAATACCACATAATCATCTGGAATGGCACTTCTTCTATCTCTAGTGGATCTTTTTAATGGTAATTCTTGTTGAGTTTGTTCTTGTAGAACATTGTCCTCAGCTTGAAAAGGATTTTCTTCAACATTGTCTTGTTGAGGTTCCATATTTACTTCTTGATCAATGACAGGCACAATAACCGTCATATCATCTGAAGAAGTAACCTTAGTGGATATCATAGATGATGATTCCTCCTCAAAAGCAATGTTCCTTACTTTATTTCTCCCCCCAAACTCTACATCCTCAAAAAATGTTGCAGTTCCCGTCTCAAAAAATTTCCTTAGCGTGGGATCATAAAATTTATAGCCCCTAGATCGCTCAGAATAACCAATAAAGTAGCTGCTCACTGTTTTAGAGTCCAATTTTCTTTCGTTGGGCCTATAAGGCCTTGCCTCAGCTGGACATCCCCAAATATGAAAATGCTTTAGAGTGGGCTTTTTGCCTGTCCAAAGCTCATAAGGTGTTTTGGCAGCTGCTTTAGTGGGTACCCTATTAAGGATATAAACTGTTGTGTTTAATGCCTCTCCCCAGAGTGATTTTGGTAAGGTCGAATGACAAATCATACTCCTTACCATATCTTTAAGGGTTCGGTTTCGTCTCTCAGCAACACCATTCATGCTAGGTGAACCCGACATTGTGTATTGTGGGACTATTCCGCATTCCTCTAGGAAGTGGGCAAACGGTCCTTGGCATTGTTCACCTGATCCGTCAGATTTACCATAATATTCACTGCCACGGTCAGATCTGACAGTTTTTATTCTTTTGTTGAGTTGGTTCTCAACCTCTAACTTAAATTTCTTGAACATGTCCAAGGATTCCGATTTATCATGTATAAGATATAGGTAGCCATATCTTGAATAGTCGTCTATGAATGTGATAAAATATTGTTGACCATTCCATGATGCCTCAGGAAATGGCCCACAAATGTATGTATGTATCAATTCTAAGACGTCGGTTGCTCTATTGGCACCTATTTTCTTATGTTTGGTCTGTTTTCCCTTGATACACTCTATACAAACATCAAAGTCTGAAAAATCAAGGGATTGCAAAATGCCATCTGACACGAGCTTTTGAATTCTAGCTTTAGATATATGACCTAAGCGCTTGTGCCATAATGCGGCTGAGTTTTCTTTGTTAGCTTTTCTTTTAGTACCATGTAATTCCACATGCAAGGCTTCATTATAAAATGAATTAACATCAAGCATATATAAGTTATCACAAACATTAAGAGAACCAGTTCCAACAAGAGTTGAATTTATTGATAAACTAAAAATACCATTCCCAAATGAACAAGAATAACCAGATTTGTCCAATTTAGAAATAGAAACCAAATTCCGTCTAAATGACGGTATAACAAAAGTATCAAATAAATCCAAATAAAACTGAGTTCCTAATAATAACTTAAAATGCCCAATAGCCTGCACTTGAACCGATTTTCCATCACCCACATAGATGTATCTTTCAGCATCAGTTGGATTTCGGTAGCTCAGGCAGCCCTGCATAGAAACACTTATGTGAGTAGAGGCACCGGAATTTATCCACCAAGTGTTTTTAGGTACCGTAGCTAAATTTACTTCAGAACAGACCAAAGCAAAAGACATACCTTTCTTAACACGCCAAGCGTGATACTTGGTACAATCTTTCTTCAAATGTCCAGCCTTTTTACAAAAGAAACAACCATCAGTTTCCTTTTGTTGTTTCTTTTCTGTCGGACCCTTAGCAGCTTCATTATCCTTCTTTCTCTTTTTGTCTTTTCCCTTAGGGGTATAGACCAAATGAGCACTTTCAGTCTTATCATGCTTCAACCTCTCTTCTTCTTGCACACAGTATGAAATGACCTCATTAAGAGTCCATTTCTCCTTCTGACAGTTATAACTGATTTTGAACTGGTTATACTGTGAAGGAAGAGAGATCAATACCAAATGCACGAGCAAATCATCTGAAAGCTCTAGCTTAAGTGCCTTAAGTTTTGAAGCAACATTAGACATTTCCATTATGTACTCCCTTACGTTTCCTTTGCTTTGATACTTCATAAAAATTAAGCGCTGCAAAAGCGTGCTTGTCTCCGCCTTATCGTTTTTGGCAAAACGTTTTTCAATCTTAGCAAGGAAATCTTTAGCGTTGGTTATCTTTTCAGACACTGCACCCCTAAATGCCTCCGGAATGCCGCGTTTTATGATCATTAGACTCATGCGGTTTGAACGATCCCACCTCTCAAAGTTCTTTATAGCATTAGAAGAACTTTCATCCGTAAGAGGGGTAGGTGCGTCCATCCTAAGTGCAAGGTCAAGATCCATGCAGCCAAGAACAAGCAATATGTTCTCTTTCCAATCCTTGAAGTTTGTTCCAGTCAGAATAGGAATATTGTTAAGATTGGCAGATACCGTAGTCATATTAACTGTAATCAATAAAAGAATCAATTAAGTGTGCTTACATTATAAACCAACAGTAGTAAATTCAAATAATTGGTAGTTCTCTTTTTCAAGATATCTAGTACAACATTAATATCAAGTCTTTGGACAGTAATATTAATTGCAAGTGATACTCTTGTTGCAACGATCAAATGCTGACAATAAATAAAAGTCGAATAACAATCTTCCTTTGGGCCGATTAATTATTCACTTTTAGATCCTTATAATTGTCACGTATTTATCATCACACATGTGTAAGTGATTCGGCCAAACATTAGCCTTCCTTTGGGCCGACTAATATTCGCATGAATAACTACACACAAATATTAAACATTTTCATGAACCACCAAAATATAGAGGTCACTTTGGTGACATATTATTTTAAAGTTAATTCACTACTAATGTAAAATATTTACAGCTGTAAAGAGACACCAAAAAAATTTTGAATTTGTTTGCATCTTAACTCACATGACAGATAAAAATTAAACTGAAATGATGTTTAAGACCAATAAAACTCTGAAGTCAGTTCACAAAAAATAGTTTATGCGAACAACAGTAGAAAAGGAATCCAAAATATTATCCGTATTATGAATAGCCAAGTTTTTCGAATCTTGAACAGGTCAAATAAAATAAAAATATCCTGACTATTCTTAATATTCGGATCCAATAGACTAAGTTTTAAATAAACTAACACGTCACTTCATAATAAACTACACTGCAGGAATAATACTTAATCCATCCGCATAGCATATTACAAAGGTGACGTACAATAAGAACCAAAAAAAAAAGTAGTCTGAATATAGGACTTGGTCAAAAGTTGGATAATCAAGTAATATAATGCTAATGCATTTAAAAAAAAAGCGGCTGCAATTATAATGATATGCAGAAACCATTAAAGTGCCATTGAATTAAAAATTCATACATGTTCAGGTAACATAAACATATTGCCATCATGAATAATCCAGCATGAAAGTTAAACCACTATTATAATATAAAACAATCATAATACCTTGTAGGTACTACTGCAAGAGCATTAATGAATGAGTCCAAAAGAGAAGGTCCACATGAAAAGTGATACACCAGACTTATTTTCTAACGTAACACATATGCTGGAAACAAATCGTTGCATTGAATAATTTTTTTTTTTATGTCAGGAGCTCATTGATAAACTCAATCAGTTTTGATAAAACTTCAGCAAACAGGGAAGGAGCCGAATGAAAAGGAACAACGATACAAATTTGTTGTAAGATGGCAAAACATGTATCAAACTTTAATAAACTCATCATATGTGTACATGATCAGACAAAAAAAAAAAACAAAATTTTCCCAATAGAATCAATAATGGTTGGCTCCGATACCACTTGTTGAAAAATAAGTCGCTACGGATCTGAATATAACCATATTGATTCAATCGAGAATAAACTGAATAAGATCAAAGAGATTAGCGGAAGCCATACCTGAATCCATCGATGTTTGCTGATACGTAGAATGAGGTTGAGTTTTGATCTTCCAAATTGACACAAACTCAAATCTGTAAATATGTCTCTATAGAAGAGGTAAGAGAACACTCTGATAACTTGTGTAATTCGGGGACCATAACCCTATATATATAGTAGTATGATATTTTTAGTTTGGCCCTTCAACAAACTAGAATTATCACTCCGGTATCTACACATGATTATATTACATGATAATTATACCCTATAAGTCCTCAGATATTTATTTCAAAATAGATCACGTATTCGGACTAAGTCATAAGATAGCCGATACATTAGCATATGTGGCCCCAATAAGTGGAATATTTCCAACAATATATATATATATATATATATATCAAAGACAGCAATGAGTATTAAGAATTCAAAATTATGACACAAACAGATGGGCCTTTACCTCTTATATCTTCAGTTCTGCTTAGTGAACATGATTTGCTTTTCAAAATTTGAACCAATTCACTAACTATTATTTAATAGATTTGACAACAATAATCGATTGTATTTTATTGTAAGATACCGCGAACGTGGATAGTATTTGCTGACAAAATCAACAACTTGGGTGATTCATTGGCCCCATGTCCTCTTTATAAGCCTTGAATAGAAATGGCATGGAAGAGCAACAGATAATGGGGATAAATCAGTTAGATTACATACTGGTCCCAATCGGGCTTTCTGTGATGATAACCTATGATTTATGGCTTTTGCACATGATCCACACACAACGCACCAGAACGGTCATCGGCATCAACTCCTTCAATCGGGGAATCTGGGTTCGAACCATGATGCAAGTGTTTCATTATATCCTTACTAATTTTTTTCAATCAACTGTTGAAATATAGAAAAGCCGACCTTCAGTTAAATCGCCAAGACTCAAAGATGAATCATTAGCAACAGTCGATGTGTACAAAAGTGCTACCCTTGCTGCTCGTCACACACCAATCTTCCATCGTTAAAGCAACCATGCTTCTAATACCAGAACATAAGAACAATACAAATAAAAAAACACAAATACACTTCAATTACAGATGACTTAAACAAATTAACAGAATCAGTAAAACCATAATCCACGACCATAGCGTAAAAACTTACATGGAAAACATAATTCGAGTGTAGGCGCCATGCATGAAGTCGAATCACCGAAGTATATAGCGAGGTTCACGTTGTAGTAGGCTAAGGCAAACCATTCCGGTAGATGCATGGATTACAGATCTATAATACAATTTTGGTAGCTTGATTCTCCCTTTTTATTTGATTTGAAAATTGGATGAGTGGAGAGCTACCGTGTTTTTCCCCCAATTCTGAAAAGTGAGCAAATGTGTGAAATAAAAGGAACGAGGAAGCACTAATTTTTATTGGGTGCGAAACGTTAAGCAGGAAAGCCTAGTGGAAAATGAACGATGGAACGGTGAGGAGCGATTTCGATTTGGGGATGGAGAATTTTCGGGTGTCACGGATTTTAATTTGGGGATAATTGTGTTCGCCGGAAGAAATGAAAATGAGGAAGGAACGGATAAAATTCAGTGAAGAAAGGGGAAGCGAAATTGCTGATGATGTGGAAGAGGGTGGTTGGAGGGTTTTGATGGTTGCATATTAGGAGAAATGATCAATGGCTAGATACAGGAAATTATGGGTGGTGCAGATTGACAAGGAAAGCAAATTATGAGACCTTTAACATCACGCATGAAGCTGATGTAAATGATGCACAGAAACTGATGTTAATGCACATTTCAATTTATAAATATTAACTATAAAATATGATTAATAAATATTAACTATAAAATATAATTAACTATAAAATATATTTAACTATAAAATATAATTAATAAATATTAACTATAAAATATAATTAATGAATATTAACTATAAAATATAATTAACAAATATTAACTATGAAATATAATTAATACATAATTTTACTATAAAATATAATTAATAAATATCAACTATAATTACTAATTATTAATCATTAACAACAATACATTTAACAAGTGATGTAATAGACAACAACTATTTTGATAAGTGATGAATAGCCAAGATATTTGGTATGGCCTAATTTCAAATTTTTAAAAGTGTATTTAAGACATCAGCCGTTAAATAAACTGATGCATGAGAAACCAACAACACCACTTTAAAAATTATCGATGTTAAAAAATGTTTTGACATTGGATGAATTTACTATCTACGTTAAAACTGTGATGTATATTTTACTTTTTCTTGTAGTGTATGTTATGCGGTGTGATCCATAATTTATTTGTCACTAGCCTATGGCATATGTTCAATTTCACATTGAGCAACCATCACAGCGCATCCAAATCATTAACAATAGTTTAATAATAATAAAATTGCGCAACCAACTCATAAAGGTGCACCTGTTTGTCGGGCACGCAATTTGTTTCTTTACTCATCGCTAAGCCAGTAACCTGTTCAATAGATATATGTATATATATCCCATTCTAACTAATTTTAAATTTAGTTTAACATAACTCAATTAAATTAAATAACAAGTGTTTTTGTATATTCAATGTCCAAAATCACCGAAGATTCTGTTTAGTTTATTTAAATCAGACGTCATAAGTAATCAAATAGGAAATCAAACAATTACAAAAACAATCAATTGATATTTAACTTATAAACATATAACTTTCGTATACTCAAAAATACATTTTCTCAGATCGGATTATATATATAATCACAAATACGTAACTTATAAATGTGTCACTCTACACTCATTCTAGGGCATTATTGACCCCATCTCTAACGAGTTTCTCATTCTAGGATACTAGTCCTATCTCTAATGAGTATTCTTAAATAATGTTACTAATTCTATCTCTGATGAATTCTTCCATTCTGTTCCAATGTGTCTTGTTCTCGAGCTTTGTAAACCAAAGCACTGATACCAAACTATCACGCCTCGAAATCCCCGCCCGGCCTAGACCGAACTGGGACGCGGATTGTGTGAGAACACGATGCATCAGAACACAGAACAACAGAACTTTGCATTGCTATTGAACAATATTCATCAGAGTGCGAATAAATAATACACGGCGAAAATACAAATATCAGGGAATAAATTACATAGCAACGGAAATAAAATGTATAAATACAATGCGTAGCGGAAATACATCAACCGTTATAGTTGAATGAAATACACGGATACAAAGCTTTCTGAATATAGCTCCAGCTGTAAATAAGGATCTTGTTAAATAGAAAGCTGCAAAACCAAAACTACTAGTTGCCCGTGTGGTAAATATGGGCACCCAGAGTTTACGCGAAAACAATAAACTCCAGGTCAACCATGGGACCGGTGTGAGAACTTAAAACAGTTATTAAATCATACTTTTAAAAGTGGGAAATCGTGGTACCATGCCGTATAACACGGAACAGGTTTACTCAACATGAATATCAGTTTAAAACAAAACAACACAATACTTTTTGAAGAATGAAGCTATTATAAGACTCAGGTCCCATTACCCAATGCAACGCAAGCCGGAGATAGAGTTTTACCTTATAATAGCCAAACATGCTTGATACGTTTAAAAAAAATATTTTTGATATTACTATTAGTGCATAGTGCAGAGAACAACTTCGAATATAAATGTATCAATCATAGATGGTATAATACCCCATCCTACTATGTCGCCATATAGGTTTACAACTAAAACCGAAAAGTCTCGTATTGAAAATTGGATTTCCTTTATGAGTCATGACAAGGGATGGTATCCTTACCGATTCAGATCACCTCTAGCAAGATGACCCGGGACCACACGCATGGGTAACCCTTGGATCCTGCAGGTCCGGTCCACACCTAACGTTTGTGGATTAGTTATTCTGAATATTGCGTTTCCCGGTCCTATCAAACCTATCACTGGAGCCTTTTAGTCGGCTCTACATCCGAGGCGCCTCACAATCCATCATCCACATAAGTAAATATGTCTAGGCTCCATACCATTACACAACTTCTAGCTAGAAAGAAACGTATGCACTCCCTATGTCCCTTATCCCATTTTTGACTCATACCGAGGTGTGAAGCTCGCAAATTAATGCTATACACAAAGCTTTGCTAATTAAAGTCGTGCTTTGATCATACTCCATAAGAACCTGCTTTTCAACAAAAGCCTTGATCATTTGCATCTTAACACATCACATTGTCAATCCACACCATACCATTGATTTCCACCAATATATAACCTCTAAGCTCGTACGTCTCAGAGAGGGGCGTTAAGAAAAAGAAAAAATTCTCCGCCACCAAATAGATATATATTCAGCAGAGATTAACGAATATAGCATATAATACAATGTCAGACGTACAATCCATTTACAAGTTTGTTCCGGGTCTGAACGAAACCGGAGGCACCTTATTCCTCATCCCATATGTCCAGTACAGGAGAGAGACCCTCGCATATCCAGTCGATCTCCAAGTAAGTCTGGACAATCACCACTTACTACCTTGTCTTGGGTAGCCTACCCAATCAAGACATCAGTAATCAACCATTCGATGCGAAGAGCTCTGGTCTTCAACCACTGTCTTCATCGTCGACTTTTAATTGTCGTAACAGTTATTCAAAATGGGTTAAACCCGGTCTTTCCAAATAACCGGCGCATCTTTATAATCATGTGATAAGTACACAAAGATAACACATCTCATTCCAATCCAGAATATTCTTTTATTCGTATATTCTTGGAAATCATTTCAAAAGATTTTATAATATCCTTTCATAACTTAAACCAAATTAAGGTTTATCAACTAGCTGGGATAAACAAGCCTTACCAAAGTAGTTATTCATTTTATTATCGTAATCCCAATTTATTCATCCCATGGAGTAAAATTGGTGGTACTCCCTATTTAACACCCATTATGTTGTTGGTAAATTTAATTACCATTTAACGTTCAAATCTAATCAAAGATTTAACTATCTCATCGAGTAAAACTAGTGATACTCCATCTCGGTCATTTCCCTTGTTTCATAAATTTAATTATCTCGTTCACATTTCAGTCTAATTAAAGATTTATTAAAGCTCCAACTTTTTTTTTATCTTCAAAAATCATTATTTAATGATTATTCAATTTTTAGGAAATTAATCTTGTCTTTACTTGGGTTAAAGAACTAATGTCATGTAAAAACACCGTTAATAATAAACCTAAAATCATCTTCAATTAATATGGAATCTTCACGGAAATTTGAACAATTTATAATCGATATAAATTTTCGTATCAACTAATACTATAAGTGGAATAGCGACAAAGCCTTTTAAATTCCATAAATAGCAAATGCCTTCCTTTATAGAAGCTCTCGATTATTATTAATCGAATTCCATTCAATCCCGATTTATTTAAATAAATTGGAAACTTCATTAAATCTTATTTAAAAGGTTTATTCCTTTCATAATTGGGTTTAAGAATAGTATTATTTAAGATACCATTCATGACAAACCCAAAATCCCATTCTCCATTTAATTCCAATTTATATGTTGGAAACTTCTGGTTATGAAAAAACCGTTCACAAATCCAATTTATTATTTCTAAAAATCATTGGATCATTATTGTAGTTATAAACTAGTTCATTCGGATAAAATTATCTTTTATCCTTTCATATGTGGAATATTTCATCCAATATCTTTTCAAACCATTTATTATGATTTTACATAATTTTTCCATATTTTTAATAATTTTATTAAGGCCCTTATAATCGGTTTCCCATATCGGCCACCGAACTACATCCATAGCGACCTTTTCCAAAATTGTTTTGGACTTAAATTAAAATCTTACTATTCAAATTTAAATCTCACATATTCATTTGAAACCTCTTTTCGATACGAACCCAACAGTTCTGGTTTTAGGAGAATCCGACGGTCGGATCTCACGTTATGTTCGTTCAAAGTTAATGGTCGAAATTCGCGAACGGTCGCTATGCGACACGTTCTATTCAAGCCATTTAAATATATATAATATATTTCGTGGATTTCCATTTAAAACGTATTTTATAAACCTGTTTATAAATTCATTTGAAAATGATTCCAACTTCCATTCCAATTTTAAATTAAAACTGAACATTGCATTTCATTATGATCTCAAAACATCATATTTTGAAATTCAGTCTTCGCGATATTCATTGTAACGATGAATAAAATCAATATAAAAATCCGTTCGAGTTAAAATAGCGTTTATATACTTAACTCGGCTTCCAATATTTTTATATTTTCATGTCCATCCAAAATCGGACATCAAAATCAAACTTGTAATCTTCCTTGAATATTACATTATAAAAATATTCTAGATTGGAATAAAATTTCAACCAATATCCATATAAATTAATTCATATGGATTACATTCATCATATACATCCAACAATAGCTGCAAACAACTATCAACATCCAAAATGACATCCAATGCGCATTTATTTCCATATAAGCGTCAATCAAATAATTGACGCTTATATAAATCTGTCAATCAACCAATTAACCACAATTTCACACAAGAGAGATGTGTAAGTCAAATATCATCCCAAGACTCATGTGAGGTTTTCAACCAAGAACAATCAATTTGAATTCATTTCTGATTCATTAATTTAATCATTTCTAATTCAATTCGAATAATTTTTTAAACTAACAAGTTTTCACTGTTTAAATTATAAATGGATATATATCCAATTTCAACTACCACAATAATATTAACATTATTTTGACATGTTAAATATTTCCAAACCACAGTCAAATCATAAGATACATAATCATCCATTTATCCATGGGTTTGCAACAAATGTGATGTGAGGCCCCAAACACAATATAACAGTTCATGACATTATAACCTAACAAAATAATAATTTAGTGAGATTCTCACCCAATAGCTAAACCAAAGGCCACAACACTTCTTGTGTAGAAATTTTCGCCACGCACTCGCCATTATTACTCTCAGCAACTCGAATTCACCATTCTGGCTCTACAGATTGCATATGACCTCCAATCCTCACCGAACTTGGACACTAATTCGGAAACGCCATTCCAGACAACTTTTGCCTAGAGTACTTTCTCCCTAAAATGCACGTATTCGCGCGAAATCGCCGAAAATAGCTCCAGCCCAGCGAACTTCAGTCGATTTTTTAGAACAGCTCATTCCAAAAATTCAATTTTGATATGTGCATTTTGTAAAGGAAAAGAGTTCTACGACTTTCATTTATAAGGCCTTGGCCAAAAATGCACGGATCAACGGTTATTGAGCAAAGAAGGAGAGAGTTGTATTTGCAAACGGTATTTTTTTGTAAAAGAGGGGTTTTTGCCCAAGGTGGGACCTACAGCCGGAGGAGGACTGCTGCAGGCGAAGGTCAGGCGACGTGGGGTGGAGGCAGGTTGGAGGGGAGGTGGCTGCGGCAGTGGTGGGGTCTGGGCAGGAGGCTAATGTGGAGAGATAGGGGTTTAGGGTTTGTAAAAGAAGAGAGAGAGGAGGAAGGAGGGAAGGAGGAGGTGATGGCGGGGGAGGTGTGCGGCAACACTAGGGAGAGGAGGGAGGCCATTTTTTATGAAGAGGAGGAAAAGTGAAGAGAAAGAGGGAGAAAAGAGAGTATATGCAAATTTTCATCTCCTTTTCTCTCCGATTGCCGACTGTAAACGATCTCTGTTTGCTATGAAATTTCGGCACGAGATAATATCGGGAATTTCGAATCCAACAAATCAAGTTTCGTCGAATTCCGAGCTCATTTGACCTTCCGTTTAATTTCTCAATTATTCTCAAACTAGCTTCAAAAATGCGATTTTGGCGTACATTTGCTTCTTGTTTGCCCACACGTTAACTCCAAAAACTATAAAATTTTGGATTCTACCACTGTTGATGTGAATCCCAAAAAAAGTGAAATCAAATTCTGAGTCCGTCTCAATAACTTTCCTTTGTAAACTGACCATCAATTTTGCCCCAAACGGGTTTGCCTCTCATGGCCACATACTAACTCCGTTTTGCGTGAAATTTGAAATCTAGAATCTTATTATTCCGAATCCAACAAAATTGCTCTCGTCAAATTCTGAGCTCGCTAGAAAATTTTCACTTTTTAAGGGATATGCAATTATTTTAAAAATTGAATTTTCAAAATTTTCAATTACAAGGCTTATAAATCAATTTAATAATTTTACTGAGTTTGTTTTAGGTCAAATAAAATATAAAATTAATTTTAAAATTATTCCCAAATTTTATTTAGCCAAAATAACCTATTTATATTTCCATATTCCATAAAATAGCTTAGATCAAAATTTTAAATTGGTTCTGAAATTCCGGGTTGTTACATTACAACTCTTTTGGTCAATTGTAGAAGATATCTATTTTTAGCACTTCTTTTTTGCCAGTTATGTTATATCTCTATTACATATTTTTTTTGTCAGTTGTAGAAGATGTTTATTTTTAGATGCTCTTATTTGTTATCAGTTAATATAATATATAGCTTTTAAACTTTTTCATTTTATATATCTAATAATTATAATTAAATAATAATATTTAATAACTAGTATTAAGTAGACAATAAAAACAATTAATAATTTGTATCAATAATTATTATTTAATTAAGGTAATTATTAATAAAAATAAAATAATAATTTAAAATATGAAATAATAAATATTAATAACCATTACTTTTTTTTGTCAAAGCTTAACCATTACTTAGTAATAAATAAGTAATAAGTAATTATTATTATCAAACAGTTAATTATTAATAAATAGAATTGAATGTTAAAAATTAATAATTAATAAAAAAAATTAACAAAAATAATAAAGAATTAATATTTAGTATCTGGTAATAAACTTTTTATAATTAATTAGTACGGAGTTTTTTGAAGGAAGTTTTCTAAACTTATTTTAATAGTTTTTCACTAATTACTATGTATAAGAAAAAATTTAAATAGTTAATTATAATAATTAGTTGATTATTGTTAATATTGATTATTTAAATTAAACGAATAATACAAATAATTAATAATTTAATATTAAATAATTAAGAAGTAATATTCGGTGCTTAATGATTAATTTTTATAATTCACATTTGCTAATTATTATCAACAATTAATATTATTTTTTGTATTTAACAAATTTTAATAGCTATTTATTAATAATTAGTAAATTATAGTTAATATTATTAATTACATTTAATAATAAACGAGTATAAATAATTTTAAATAATTTATTATCATTATTATTATTGGCAATGTCGACCGGTTTTTTAGGTGACCGCAAACACCTTTTATTATAACTAATAATAAAAAATACAATATAGTTCGGGTTACTGTTAATTGACAATCAGCTATATTCAGTTTTTAAGGTGGACCGTCCTCCACATACGAAGTTTATAGTATTCCGTCTACTCTATCTATTCAGGCATAGAGCATTGGAGTGATTATAAAATTATCATCTCTACGCAGGAAGTGGCTTTCATTCTACAAGAAGTATAGCAATTACATACGTATTCAGCTAGAAACTTTACGACAAATACACAGTACAAATAGTACATGGTACCGTCGAAAGTTTAAGTAGCTTGGTGAATACGTGGGTGACATGATAGGAAGAACAAGTCTTCTCCATGATTTGACCTACAGCAGCTGCACTGCACCAGGCACCATCACCTCTTTGACATGACATAATATCCTAATTAACTTTGTAGAATTGTTGAAAAATGTAATTATAAACCTGATAGAAAAAGGCCATATTCCATTATTATAAGCTTCTATGCGTCTGAAGTGTACTATCCTAAAGATACAATCATCCAATACTCCTATCCATGAATGCAGTTACATTACAGTAATCTTTTTATTAACAATCAAAAAGTTAACTTGTAAACTAGGAAGACCGGAAGGCTAAAACTCACCGAATCTGGAACTTGCAAACTAGTTGAAGACACAACTCCTTCATCCCATCTACAACATCTAAACTTGCTAGATCTGGTACTTCAAGGAGAATACAATGAAACTTGCCATTTAATTTTAGATCTAGGGTCCGCCTGGATATCATGCCATGCGAGGAAGTTCAATAATGGAGAAGGGATGGCTGTGAATTACCAAGATGCTCGATCGAATAGCAGTGAAAAGGGAAAACAAATAAAATTAGGGATTTAATTTTGCTAATGAAAACTTCATTTCGATTTAATTTGATGGATTTGCTGAAGTATGTTTGAAGAGAATGGATTGTGAAAAAGGGCGAAGATTGATGACGTGGGGACTTTTTAAACGTAAGATGGGATTTGGATCAATGAACCATGGTTCATTTGCCTATGAGAAGCGGATTGATACCAACTGCATTATTTGTTATACGAAGGTAGGCATCCTAATGGCGTCCCAGAATCTAGTGGCGTTGCGGTGGCATAGGCAACATTTACGTTGTAGTCCCGTCTAATTTTTTTCCATACGAAGTCACAAAATCATTAGTAAATATTGATGGCTTAGTGACCCCATAAAGATATCCAAAACTTTTAAGGACGCCATTTCATCGTCATGTCATTATAACATCGCTAATTGACGTCAGAAATAAGCCCTATTTCTAGTAGTGCAACATGGAAGTTTCAATGAATACTCCCTAACTAGCGTGTTATTTTTGTTATGAAACTTCAAATAATGTGACCGTGTTATTTGTTTCGAGGCGAGAAGAATGCAATAAAAGGGATGGAAACTAAGCGGTTTAGGAAGGATGGAGAAGACGATTGGTATCGATACATAAGAGGATATTGGGAAGCCATTGCAGATGGAAATTAGGAAGGAATACCCGGTATGTTTTCTCAGAATGAACCTTGTTCCACTGTAGAGTAATGTATGCTATTTTGATAGGTAATCTTCATTATCGATTAGTGTACTATGCCTATAATATATAAACAATTTTTACTTGGTCAGTTTTCCAATGTGATTCAAGTGTTAATTCTGGTTGGTATAGAAAGATTTTTTTCTGTTTTGATGATCTTTCTTACACGGTGTTAGTATATTTGTGGCAATTAATTAGTTGTGGCTCGAACAATTTCTACAAACCATTAATTGAGATGTCTACATACAATACACTTCTGCTTAAAGGTGAAGAGGTAGGGTGTTGCATATTCTTATTAAGTATACTTATAGTGCTTGCACAATTTGGTTGTTCCTTTATTTTTGGAAAGCTTTATGTCCGCATTTGGAGAATATCAAACGTGCTAGTATAGTAAATTTGTTTTGGCACTTGCTTTGCAATATTGATTTTATATTTTAATTGACGGTATTTATAATAATATACAACTGATTACTCTAGTATTGTTTATGTTGATGTAAAAGATTTGTTAAGTATTTGTTTGGATCGTAAACCGCTAGGACAACTAATTCTATATTTTAATTAGTAGCAATTACATCCGGGTATTAGAAGGTAACAGGAGCCAGTAGAATGATATGAGTTGAAGATTGACCTTTAGAGTTTATCCTTTTTTATTAGTACATTGTTTTAGTGATCTATGTTATGAATTTAGTGTTGTTTTGTAATGGAGTTATGAATGCCAATATAATGTAAACTTGACTTGTTTTTTTATTACTATAAAGTTGACCGGTTCATATTGTTTTGAGTAACTTAAATGATTGTGGTGATTATTAATGAAATAGTGGTTTTAATTATGCTTATATGGAATTTATGGCTAATAACGGTAGTGGAGAGCTGAATTATGAGTGTATGCAGCATTTACAATAGTATTTGGTGCAACTTCCATTGTTAGTTGTGGTAGACCCTACTTCAACTTTTTACAAATAGTTGGAAACCATAAGCACAACTGACAAAAGCAGTTGTTAATTGTTAAATTGCAAATGTTACAGACAGTTGTAAATAAGTCTTTCACAAGTATTAAAAGCTGTTGTAAAAATATATTTCACAATAGCTAAAAGCAATTGTGAATAAGTCTTTTATAACTGCCATGGGTAGTTATAAAATGATATTTTAACAACTATAAAAAATAATTGAAAAATAATCGTGCTCTATTATAGCTGAGGATGTAACGACGGAAAGATGCCAGTTGTAATCTATTACAACTATTTTTGACAGTTGCAAAAAGGCATTTTTGTTGTAGTGATATGAGTGCGTTGTGAAATTGTGTTGCATTCATTTCCCTACCATCCAATCTAGCAACCACAATGCATCCATAAACGTAAAATTATAGGGAAAACTACCCGAGAAAAGCTCTAGGTGGTCTGTCTCATATTATCCTCAGTCTCCCAAGTGCTTTCTGTAGGGTCATCTCCCCATTGCACTCGGATAAGGCGAATGGTCTTATTGCGCCGTTTTCTGATTCCATGCTCTATAATCTTTGTAGTGCCACGGTTACCCTAGACTCCAACTCAAGGCTTCATATGTCCCCAGTCTCGTCAAACTCGGGTCTAATAGCAGAATCATAATGGTACTTCCTTAGATGGGATACATGAAAAATATTATGGACTCCTGATAAGCGCTCAAGGAGATCCACATGTTAAGCAAAAGATCATATCCTCTTGATGAACCTAAAAGGTCCCATAAATCTAGGAGTTAACTTCCTAGTTTTTTCAAATCGGGCAGTCTTCTTGAGAAGGGAAACCTTTACAAATGCCAAGTCTCCAATACTGAACTCAAGTTCCCTCTTCCTCCTATCTGCATATGATTTTTGACGGTCTTGGGTTGCCTTCGTTCTCTACCTAATCAAAGAAATCTTCTTCGTGTAATCATGGACGAAGTCAGGTCCAAGTAGAACTTTATCGATAGATTATCACCAACAAGTTGGCATTTGCATGGCCGCCCATAAAGCGATTCAAAAGGGCCAAGGGCCATACCAATCGTCGCTTGAAAACCGTTGTTATATGAACACTCCACTAGCGGCAGGTGCTGGTCCTAAGCTTCTCCAAAGTCGATAAACCAGGCTCTAAGAAAACCTTGTATAATCTGATTAACTCTTTATGTCTGGTCATCGGTCTGCAGGTGATAGACTGTACTTGAGTTGATAGTTGTCCCTAATCATGCTTGTAGATTTCTCCAAAACTCACTTGTGAACAAAGGGTCTCAGTCGCTAACTATACTCGATGGAATGTCGTGTACTCTAAATATTTCTTTGACATACAACTGGGCAAATGAAGTCGTAGTCCTATTCCTCTTGACTGATATAAAGTGATAACTCTTGGTCAGACAGTCCATTATAACTCAAATAGCTTCATTACCCCTTTGACTCCTCGGATGCCCATCAACAAAATCCACGGAAATATGCTCCCATTTCCACATGGGAACCTCGAAAGTAACAATAATCCTTCGAGCCTTCCTTGCTCTGCTTTAATTTATTGCCAAGTTAGAGACTTGGCCACAAACTTAGCTATCCCTCTTTTCATCCCTTCCCAGTGTTTCTCTTCATATCCTTCTACTTTTATCTCCACCCGGATGTTTGGTCATTTTTGACCTATGCACTCTTCTAAAATTTCCTTCCTCAACTCCTCATCCTTAGGAACACAAAGTATTTTGTCCCTAAGCCAACCCTCATCGTCACTAAGAGAATATGTAACTGAATAAGGAAAGATTTCCTTATTCCCAACCTTCACCTTCAAACTTCTTTGCTCCTCATCAAGATCTTGCATACTTCGTATCCTTTCCCTTAAAGCGGGTCTAACCAATATAACTCTAAGAAAAGTACTAGAAGTTACATGTGGCAGTTGTAAGTTAAAGTTATAGAGAAACTCTAACTGCTTCCATTCCGAGATCGCATTCAACGATGCATGGCTTCTACTCGACGCATCTGCTACAACGTTCCCCTTCCCCGGGGTATACTGGACTGTGAAATCAAAAGAGGCAATGTATTTCATCCATCGTTGTTGTCTAAAATTCAAATCTCATTGAAAGAATAAATACTTTAAAGACTCATACTCAGTGAAAAGATCGAATTTCTCTCTTAAAATATAATGCCTCCACTTCTTCAAAGTGAGTATTACTGCAGCTAACTCTAGGTCATGAACCCGATACCTTTTCTCATGGTCCTTGAGTTGTCTACTTGCGAAGGCAACTAATCTACCTTCTTGCATGAGAACCACAACTAAATTGGTTCTGCATGCATCAATTAAACTATAAACTTTTTTGACATTAGAGATGATGAGAACTGGTGTTCTGGTCAGTGCTTCTTTCAATTTCCTAAAATCTGCTTCACATTTATCACTCCAAGAAAATACCAAGTTTTTCTTCGTAAGTTGGGTTAGAGTGGTAGCAATCTTTGTTAGGAAAAGATTATATGAAGGGTGTAACGTCCCGCCTTTTTGACCGCTTCAAATCGGTAGTTAAACCAATTTAAAACGTCCAAATCAACGGATCGTTATTTAGCTTACGGAGTTTAACAGCAGAATCAACACAGAAATAATAACACAGTATTTGAACAGCGGAATGATACTTTTATTTATAATCAGAATTTTTGAATATAAAACTTTTCTATATACAGCGGAATTTATAAAATACAATTTAAATGCAAGAAAAATTATTTACTGGTTTAAAATCTTCATAGTGCGCGTCTTCGGAACCCTCAGTTTGCCAATCTTTGAATTCTGAACTGTGATCTCTAAATCTGTAACGCTTCAGGGTCTAACCCGAGTGTCCCATGCAAAAACATAAAACACTCGAGTCAGGATTAAATCATAGTTCAAGTAAATCAAAAATTCTGATTATAAATAAAAGTATCATTCTGCTGTTCAAATACTGTGTTATTGTTTCTATGTTGATTCTGTTGTTAAACTCTATAAGCTAAATAACGATCCGTCGATTTGGATGTTTTAAATTGGTTTAACTACCGATTTGAAGCAGTCAAAAAGGCGGGACGTTACAAAGGGTGTACTATAAAGTGACATATCTGTGTTATTAAGAACACAAAGTGTTAATTATCTTTTGTATTATAAAAGTCCGGTTCCGCTGCTTAGGCACATCAAAGTCCTATTTGGCTGGTAAGGCAAAATCATGTTCTACTGCTTAGGTCCAGGTGTTGTAATACCTATTCCTACAGGTGAAATGAGGATTGTTGTTTTGTTGAAATTACAGAAGGAGTCTGGGACTGGACGGAGCTTCGATTCAGTATAAAATCTCTGGTGTTATTTTTATCTTATTGCATTTTATATTCTCTACTGATATTGTTATTTATTATCATATACACTTCCGCATTAGTACATTTTCGTACTACTCGATCCATAACTCTCTTTCATCACCATCTTGGGAACACTGTGGCGTTTCTCTAGTACACAATATTTTACGTTATAATTTCTAAACGGTTGTGTGTTTCCTATAACAATGAATTTGATTCTCCTATTTGCTTGGCCTATATGCTAATTTATAAAATCTCATTCAAATTTACAATTTGCTATTAATTTATTTTAAAAGTAATTCCATTTCCAGAAGATTGCACGTTTAGAAATAATAACACCTTTGTGTGATAGATAATATATCATGTAAGATTTATGGTTATCATATAATTTTACACATGATTTGTGACGATCTCAAAACTCCATACGACGGAATTAAGGATAATCATTGGAATATAACACATTAATCATCATTAACAGAGAACAGATAATAGCATAAACTGAAAATAGAATAATTTCATCAATATGACAGCGGAATCATAATATGTAACAACATCAGAGTAGCACAGTGTAGGATACAACTTAGTGCATAAAAGTAAATGATCAGTCTACATCGAGATTACTGGTACTTTTACATCATAAATACATAATAGAAGTAAATCTGTCTACATCGCGATAAGCGGAAATCATATACATGTAGTACTAATGGCGGAATATCACATAGCCAAAATAATGAGAAGTCAAGTCCTCGCCATACAAGCCAAAAGATGCACTCCATGCTGTAGTGCAAAAGCCAAAATACACCATGTTACCTGTCACTAGGCTGCCCGTGTGAAAATAAGGGCACCCGAGTTTGCAAAGTGAAACAAACTACGAGTCAGTCATGAGACTGGTATAAGAAATCTACTTACTTGGATAAACAACAATAACAAGGCAAATCATAGGACCACGCCACTTTCGTGGAACGGGTTTACTCCAGTGATTGCCAGTGCATTAAACAAGGTAAATTATTTAAACAACGTAATGCTTTTTTTTATAAAAATGCAGCCATTATAAGACCCAAGTCCCATCATACAACGCAACGCAAGCCGGAAGATATGGTTTTACCTCATAATGGTCAAAATATGCTTAATACGTGTAAAGCAAAATCATTTGATATTATTACTAGTGCATATATGTTTCAAAAGCAAATTCAATCATAAATATCAATCCTAGGCGGCATAGCTACCATCTACTATGTCTCTATATAAAAGTTACAATCAAATCCGTAATTTCGTATTGGAGATTTGGATTCCGTCATGAGTCGAGGCAAGGGCCAAGTCGTCGCCGGCTTTGGGACACTCTAGCAAATGCCCTAGGACTACACACTCTGGGTAACCCTTGGATCTTCTGGGCCGGTCCACACTTACGTTAGTGGATTGAAAATTACTGAACAAACGTTTCCCGATCCTATCGGACCTATCCATCGGCTCCGTAGAGACCGATGTATCCGAGGAGCCTCGCATTCCAACATCCACAAAGGTATAATAATCAACAATGTCAGGGCTAGTAAAACGCTGACACCACCCATAGGTAGAAAGAAACGTCATGCACTCCCTGCAGTCCTTATCCCGTTTTTAACTCATACCGAGGTGTGAGGCTCGCGAATCAACGTCATACCCAAAGCTGCGCTATCTTAAAGCCTTGATTTGATCATCAACCACAAAACTCTACTTTTCAACAAAAGCCTTGATCATTTGCATCTTCGCATGCTACGCTGTCAATCCACACCATACCACTGATATCTGTAGATATACAACCTCTGAGCTCGTACGTATCAGAGAAGGTCATTAAGCAAGAGAATAAACTCTCCACCGCCAAACAGATGTATATTTAGTAGAGATCAACGAATACAGCACAGAATACACGTCAGACACACATCCATTTTCAAGTCCGTTCTGGGTATGAACGAAACCGGAGGCACCTTATTCCTACTCCCGTATGTCCAATACATGAGAGAGGACCTCGCATATCCGAACGATCAACAAGTACATCTAGACCACTACCACTGTAACCTCATCAAGGGAGCTACCCATCTCAAAGGCATCTGTAGAAATCTACAAGATGTGAAGATCATCGGTCTTGCACCATCTTCATATCTTTGACATTTATTCGTCGATCAATTATTTGAAATGAGAATTACTCGGCCTTTTCAAATAATTCGTATATATTAGAATTCAAATCAATTATGTCCATGGTTAAATTATTCGACATCCACATTTACGTTCTTTATATAATTTTAATGTCAAACACATTCAATCATCGGTTATCAAACAAACCTAGTACAATCGGTTTGTTTCCATTCCATATCGCTTATAATATTTTATAATGATATATCGCTATTTTTATTTATTTAAAAATAGCGCCATTTAATTAAACGACGTTTCAGGCCATAACGTGGCCCTGGAGTTGTTTTCTCTAATTTGGTTTTACACATTTCTCAAAATCTAACCGTCGGATCTTAGCGAAGTTGATTCCATTGGAATAATCTCTCCAAAGCGAACCTAATGGTTCTGGTTTCGGGAGAATCCGACGGTCGGATCTCTCGATATAATCGTTTAAAGCTACGATTTCAAAATGCGAACTGCAGCGTCAATATACGTTTTATTTAATTTATATTTATATATATATATAATTATAATTCATTTTGGCGTTGTTTTCATTCAGATTTGAATTAAACATTTCACACAATCCAACCGTTGGATTTTAACAAACTTTGTATCGTTGGAAAGGTTTTTCCAAAGCGAACCCAATGGTTCCGGTTTCGGGAAAATCCGATGGTCAGATTTCTCTATATAATCGTTTAAAATTACAATTCCAAAACACGAACTGCAGCTGCGCGATTCGTTTATTTAATATATATATATATATATAATTCATTCGACGATTTCCATATCGTTTTTCGCTTCAAATATTTCACTAACGCCTTTAAATTTAGGAAAATTTCTCCATAACCTCCTTTGTACGGGGAGGGGTTTGAAAATTTATTGGGCCGTATTAGGCACCCAATAAATCCTAAAAAGCATGCACATATTTATAGTGATATATTCCGGTGTCCACAGGGGAGTGTGTATAAATCATAACTCCAGAGAATAAATTCTTGCCACCCTATAAATGGTTTTTGTGCCTTAATGACCATGGAGACGTGTTTATTGTCATCTTCGGACCCGTGTGGGTTTTTTTATTAATCTTGCAGTTTATCGTTATATTTTATATAGTCCATATCAGTCTTCGGTTCAACCTGAAATATAGTCATCGCCATACAAGCCTCTCGCTTGTATGGTAAATCTTCCACCTGGTCACATAAGCTCCAATTGCTTATGTGGTATATGATAAGGTATGTTATCTTCAAGAAGTATGCCATGTAGTGTAGTTCAAAATTAATTGTTACTATCCTATGGCGACGTTTATTATTTCACACAGAACAACAAGCACTCCACATCCAATGTCATTCACATGAGTTTATATAATAATAAAATTGCGTAGCCAACTCATTAAGGCTTACCTATTTGTTGGGCACGCAAATATATTCTTTAATCAATAGCTAATCCATATTCCTGTTCAACATATGTATATATATGCAGAACTAAACTACAAGTAATATTTTTAGTGAACCAATATTTGTTTCAATATGCGGTTATTTTTAACATTTCATACATAGGATAAAAAAGTTATTTTTGGCGAACAAAGATATGTTTCAACACATGTGTATTTTTAGCGAGTCGTATACATAATAAAAATGATATTTTTATCGTTCAAATTATTTATTCCACACATAAATGTTTTTAGCACTTCATATTCACAATAAAATGTCAATTTCATTATTCAATCCTTTTATTCAACACATGAATCCTTTTCAACATATGAATATTTTAATTAGTTCATACATATAATAAAAATTATATTTTTATCGTTAAAAGAATTTATTTAAAACACGAATATTTTATAAACTTCGTAAATAAGATAAAAATGATATTTTTGAAATTAAAATTATTTATTTAAAACACTAATATTTTATATAGTCCATACATTAGATAAAAATGTGATTGCTTCCTTTTCAAACAATTTATTCAACACATGAATATAATTCAATACATGAATATCTCAACATATGAATATCTCATACATGCACACTCCATATACTTCACACGCATAATAAAAATGTGATTTTTATTATCTAAACAATTTATTCAACACATGAATATAATTCAATACATGAAAATAATTCAAACACATATATGTTACTAAAAATTTCGGCAACATAACGGTAGGGGGTTAAAAACCGGCACCGTCCCGAGTACGGCTCCTCGCACTACCTTAGGCCTCGCGGGGTTCCATAAGGGGCTTATCTTAATGATCTAAGATCAATTTCATATCATATTAATTTTCCACAATAATTCCCATTGTTTCAACCACAAACAATTTCTTTCAACCACAAACAAATATTTCCAACCATTCGTATTTCAGCTAGTTTTCAACCATTCACATTATCAATCAATTTCACGTCATACACAATCAATTCATATCGTCCATGGTCTGTGGACGAGGGGAGTATATATATATATATTTCATTTCCATTTCAACACATATATGAATTTTACAAGGCATGTATAATTTATACATCGCTCATATAACTTATACAACGCACATACATGTGGTGTACAACGCATATATAATTTATATTTCGCTCATAGAATTTATATAACGCATTTCCATTCCATATTGAATTTAGATGTCTCACATTGATTTTAATCCTTCTGAAATTTGTAGCGAGCTCAGAACACGTTCTAGCTTCTTCTAGAATGTAGACGATGTCGCTACGAGTCCGATGTTTCCTGTTTCATCGAATTTCGTCAACATAGCAAAAAGATTTGATTTTTATTTGAAAATCACGATTTGCCGCACTTAGAAGAGTTATTTTCTATTTTAAAGACAAAGGCCGTTACTTCAGCAATATCTTCCAAACTAGGTTTTGTTTTTTCTTCCAAACCGTAGCTCGAGATCTAGATCGGATTTCACCACTTGAAAGGGCCTGGAGAGGCGCGCTGATCGAGATGGGGGTGGGTGAACTCGGTGGAGGATTTGGGGGCGTGGCGGCGCTGCGAAGTGCGGAACTTCCCGGAGGTGATTCTCGAAGTACGGTGCACGATAGGGGGAGCTCTTTATATGGATTTGAAGAGGAGGAGATGTTCTTTCAAAAGTTCCAAAGGGGCAGGGTCCAATTCGTCGTGGTTTGGTCGGAAAATGGACGGGAAGGGAGGAAGGCTGTCACGTCGTCGGTTACGAGGGGGCGGGTTTTTTTTTTTGAGATATTTTTATAAATTTAATTAATGAATGAATTTTTATGATTGGTCCATATATATATTTTTGAAAATTAGGGTTTCTTTAAACGAACTCCAATCCAAACCTAACGACTGTCGCCCCTAGCTAAATACCCCCATTCCGAACACAATGGAATATGTTTTGTAGACCCATTCGACTGTTACAGCCAGTTATTCTTCAAATTAAAATAAAAAACGTTCAAATTCTATTCTGAACGTATATTTTAATTTGTCGGGGCCACACATTGATTCCAAAAATTCCCGAAAAATAAATCTAGCTATGTTGGGACGATACGGTCCCAACAAAACTGGTTTCGCTGAATTCTGAGACAGTTTGAAAAATGGTCATTTTCTGGTCGATCCAATTTGACTGAAATCAACCAAACACATTTTCCTTTGCCACGCTTACATATTAATTCCAAAAATTATGGACTTTGAAATCTAGCAATAAATTGACATCCCGGATCCAACAAAAGTGGTTTCGCCGAAAATGGAGGTCGTTTGCAAAATGTTAATTTTCAAGGGATATATTTATTCTATAGCGACCATTCTGAATATTCAACTTGCCATAACTTTTGATTCCCGCTATGAAATTTCAATTTTTCAGATTCGTTAGAAAGATATTCTTAAACAAATTTAAATACTTTTGGTTTCTCTAAAATCCGTTTTATTTTTCATTCTGTACGTTCAGTCAAAGTTCGAATTTAAAATTTTAAACTGCCTCACTATTTCTAACTCGTTATTTAATTGAAATATTTTATTTCAATTGCTCCCACTTCATTAAAATAATCAAATTAAAAATTTTAAATTGGCTCGTATTTTCCGGGTTGTTACAATCTCCCCCACTTAAAACTTTTCATGCCCGAAAAGGAAATAGCAGTAAAGTAGGAAACAAAACGGAAATGCAAAGTATTGTAAATGTACCTTGCACCGTAGTTAGTCAGTGATGTCCATTCTGCAATTGGGATAAACTTGCTTAATGCTTTCTTCTATCTCCTAAGTACAGTCTCTAGGATCTCCACTCCATTGCACTTTACCTAAATGAACCTTCTTGTTCCTTAGCTCCTTAGTTCCTTTGCCAATAATCTTTATTGGCTCTCTTCTAACTGCTAATTCTGGAGTAATTTCCAAGTCCTGTTGCGCTGTGTAACAACCCGGAAAATCTGGGCCAGTTTGAAATTTTTATTTTGGCAATTTTAGCGAATTTTGATTATTTAAAATGAATTATTTTAAATAAAATCGACGAGAAATTTATTTTGAATAGAATTCGAACGTATATATTATACGCGTCGTCGTTAGAATATAAATATTTATATATAATTATAAATAGAATTAAAAATGGCGCGGTAGTTCGATAATTCGATTTCAAACTTCAATTGAATGTACCGGGTGCAAAACAATCCGGATTTTTGTGAAACCAAAAATAATGGAATCTAATAGTGAATATCTTTCCAACGAATCCGAAAAATCAAGATTTCATATCGGGAATCATAAGATATGTCCAGTTGAAAATTCTGAATAGTCGCTATGGAATTCAGGCCCTTAAAAATGGACATTTTGCAAACGACCTCGGATTTCGACGAAACCAGTTTTGTTGGATCCGCAGTGCCAAGTTATTGCTAGATTCCAAATTTCATAATTTTTCGAATCAATATGTGAGCGTGGCAAAGGAAAACGCGTTTGACCAGTTTCTGTTGAATTTAATCGACTGGAAATTGGCCATTTTGCAAACGGTCTCAGAATTCGATGAAACTAGTTTTGTTAGGACCCTATCGTCAATACGAAGCTAGAAAATATTTTTCTGGAATTTTTCTAGTTAGTATGTGACCCCGGTAATTTGAAATGTACGTTTAAAATTCAATATAGTGATTTAAATGTAAATTCAACGGAAACAAATCGAAACGATCAAATCAGCTTGCGATACATATCCCATTGTGTTCGAAATGGGGGTAAAACGCTATGAACGACAGGCGGTGGGCCTCGTTTCGAGGTCGTAGGTAAAAGTCAACTTTATGCAATTAAATAAATAAAAAAAAAATTATATATCTCTTTCCCCCTTTATACGTTGGCCCCCCCTTTCTATTTCTTCGAATTCATCAGAAAAAAAAAAAAAAAACGAAAGCAAAAGGGGATCGCGCCTCCCTTCCAGCACGTCGTCGACGCTCCGGGACCACCGCCACCAGGCGAGACCCCTCCCCTCCGGCGCCTCCACCTTCTCTTCCACCTCCTTCCTTCCTCGCGCGCTCGTTCTCTCCTCTGACTCAAACCCTCCCCCAGTTCGAAGACCGAAGCCGCCGCGCCTGTGGGGCCACCGACCGCACCATCCTCCGACCCCCAGCCTCCGCCTTCTGAAGCTCCTCCGCAGCTCCGAACCCCCCCCCCTTTCCACTGACGAACAAGCGCAGACCCCCCTTTTTTCTCTGTAAGTATTTCTTTTTTTATTTGTTATTTTTATTTTATTATTTTATTTTTATTTTGTATAAGCAGAATTTAGAAACTGGTTTTATAATGATTTAAGAAAACTGATTTTTTTTAAAAGAATTTAAAAACTGTTTTTTTTTAAGATTTAAAAATTGACTAAAAAGGAATAAAACTGATTTTATTTTATTCTAAGATTTTGAAAAGGGAAGAAGATTTGAATTTTTAAAAAGGAAAAGAATTAAACTTTAAATAGAAAAAGATCACATTTTTTTTTTTGGATAGAAAAGATCATATTTTGAAAATAGAAAAGTCGGAATTTTATTAAGTAGGAGTAAAATATGATTCTTATATTTTTAAAGTAATAAAAATATGATTTTTATATTTTTAAAGTATTAAAAATATAATCTTTACTATATAGAAGTGGTAAAAATGTGATTTTTGTTCATATAGAGAATAAAAAATATCACCTTTATATGTGTAGTGAAATAAGAAATTCGATTTTTATATATTGAACTTTGAAGTAGAAATTCGATTTTTATATATTGAACTTTGAAATAGAAATTCGATTTTTATATATTGAACTTTGAAGTAGAAATTCGATTTTTATATATTGAATAACGAAGTCAAAATTCGATTTTTACATATGTAGAGGATCCGGGCAACGAAGATGACGAAGATGCGATAGCGACGAAGATTTCTATCGATGAAGTGCCGTGGAGCTAGGATAGCTATTGGTGAGAATTTCTCACCTTTCAATTTCTTTTCTAGTTTTATATATATACTAGGATGCAGACGGTGCTTAGTAGCACCCGACACAATCGTCCACAGACCATGGACTTGTTTGTTTGGTTGCATAGATTAGTTGAATTATTTGTTTGAATTGAATTGTTTGGTGAGATGAAATTGAATTGATTGATATGTGAATGGCGTGGGCCTTCACTAGACCGGGGATAAGGCTAGGCCTCGTCCCGTTTCTAGTATCGTGCCGTTATGCCGCCGAAATTTTCTAAAATAAGTTAGAAAAATAAAAATATCATTTTATTTAAAGAATGAATTGAATAGAAATTCATAGGTTGAAATAAAATGTTTTATCGTTAGAAATATAATTTTTAACGTGAATGTGAATAAATATTCATTTACGAACCGGACGGTTTGTTTATGTACACCTATTTGAAGGATATTGATTGGGACGATAAATTTTACACATCGCCCAACTGCACAAATAAAATACGTGTTTGATTGTTTGAAACCCCACACGGGTGTTAGGATGAAATTTGAAGTTCACTCATCCTGATTGATTAAATATGTCGATCGATCGATTGACAGGCTGTTATAAGCGTTAGATATTTATATTTGATGCTTATACAGTGTAGTGCACTTTGGTTGATGGTTGATTATTTTTCAATGTAATTATATACATGTGTTGTATGAAAATCCATATAATTAACTTTATATGGTAATTGATTGGGCCTCATTTCAATTTGAAAAATAAAGAATATTATAAAATAAAAGTTCATGTGTTGACAGTACTCATTCATTGAGATTGGTCATGTGTTGAACGAAATATTTTAGTAATAAAATTTACATCTTTATCGATATAAAATAAAAGTTCATGTGTTGACAGTACTCATTCATTGAGATTGGTCATGTGTTGAACGAAATATTTTGATAATAACAACTATTTTGAAAAAGAAATATTTGAAATAGAATATTTGAAAATAGAAATTTATGAAGCCGTGTTGATTAGATTGACGCCATTTTGACGTAAACGATATTTATATCGATTTATTCGATTTCGAATAGAATTGAATTGAAAACGATTTCGAATAGAATTGAATTGAAAACGATTTCGAATAGAAATGAATTGAAAACGATTTCGAATAGAATTGAATTGAAAACGATTTCGAATAGAATTGAATTGAAAACGATTTCGAATAGAAATGAATTGAAAACGATTTCGAATAGAATTGAATTGAAAACGATTTCGAATAGAAATGAATTGAAAACGATTTCGAATAGAAATGAATTGAAAACGATTTCGAATAGAAATAAATTGAAAACGATTTCGAATAGAAATAAATTGAAAACGATTTCGAAATGAATTGAATATATAACGATTTCGAAATGAATTGAATTGAATATGAATTCAAATTGAACTGAAATTTGAATTAAATAGAAATGGTTTTTAAAACGAATTTATAAAGAAGAATTCAATTTTGCTTTGAATTGAAATGGAAGTTGAAATAGGTTTTGAAACGATTTTAAAACTATTTATATAATTCGTTTTGAATAGAAATCGACGATATATATATTATATATATATTATATAATGGCCTGAATAGAACGCGCCGCGCCGCGGCAGTTCGCGAATTTCGACCATTTATTTCAAACGGACATTACGGGAGATCCGACCGTCGGATTCTCCTAAAACCGGAACCGTTGGGTTCGTATCGAAAAGAGCTTTCTAATGAATGTTAGAAATTTGAAATCTAAAGGTTGGATTTGGAATTATGTCCAAATCAAATTCGAAAAAGGTCGCTGTAAGTGCAGTTCGATGGCCGTTGATGGAAATCGACTGTACGGGCCTTGATAAAATTATTAAAAATAGTAATAATTTGTGTAAAATCATAAGAAATGATTTGTGAAGATTTGGGATGAAAAACTCCATATTTGAAAAGATAAAAATAGATTTTTATCGAAATGAACTAGTTTTGAACTAGAATTATAATTCTATTTATTTTTAAATAAATAAATTGAATTTGAAAAGGGTTTTAGAAATAACCAGAATCTCCAATGATTTCATTGGAGTGGATTTGAATCGAAATTGTCTTCGGAATATTTCAAAGTTGGAATTCGTGATTATACCGATGTTGTTATGGAAATTTGAAAGATATATATTTATATCGTTATTTCCAATACGACATTTGTTAATCGTAGAATTTGATATTGAATATAAGCCGGGATATTTTCTATTCAGAGCCTTGTATTTAATATCAAATGTGATTTGGGTTTGTCGTGAATGGTGTCTTCACTAACACTGTTCTTGAACCAAGTTGAGAAAAGATTAAATCTTTTTATTTAGATTTAATGAAGTGTACCAATTAAATAACATTTAATTGGAATTGAATTGATATTGATTTTTGGGTTTATCGTGAACAGTGTTTTAAATAACACTTGTTCTTTAACCCGATAATTAATGAACGTGATTTGGGTTTGTCGTGAATGGTGTCTTCATTAACACTGTTCTTGAACCCAGTTGAGAAATGATTAAATCTTTTTATTTAGATTTAATGAAGTGTACCAATTAAATAACATTTAATTGGAATTGAATTGATATTGATTTTTGGGTTTATCGTGAACAGTGTTTTAAATAACACTTGTTCTTTAACCCGATAATTAATGAACGTGATTTGGGTTTGTCGTGAATGGTGTCTTCATTAACACTGTTCTTGAACCCAGTTGAGAAATGATTAAATCTTTTTATTTAGATTTAATGAAGTGTACCAATTAAATAACATTTAATTGGAAATTGAATCGATATTGATTTTTGGGTTTATCGTGGACAGTGTTTTAAATAACACTCGTTCTTTAACCCGACGATTAATGAATGTGATTTTGGGTTTATCGTGAACCGTGTTTTTAAATGACACTGATTCTTTAACCCAGTCAAAAGATTAAAACTAAGTGGAGTTTTAATGAATCTTTAATTAGATTGAAAAGATCGAGAATGGAGTATCACCAGTTTTGCTCCAGGCGATAGTTAAATCTTTAATTAGATTTGAACGTGAAATTTAGGAACTAACTGTCGGTTAGCCAAGCAGAATGGTTTTCTGGATATTGATCTGATGTTGGTTTCGGCCTTCGGGGTTAATATTTGGGGAATTATTCTCTTGATTAATTTACGGTTAGTGACTAATGAATTGGAATGAGGCGTATGTTGTGTTTGTGTAACACTTATTTAAAATATACGCGAGTTATTCGGAAAGACCGGGTTTAACCCATTCTGAATAACTGATACGACGATAAGTCGAAGATGAAGACGATGGTCGAAGACCGGAGGTCTTCACGTCGTTTGGGTGATAACTGATGATCTTGATTGGGCTGTACACCCAAGAAGATGGAAACAGTTAGTGATCGTCCAGACGTACTTGGAGATCGATGGATATGCGGGGTACTAGGTGCCTCCGGTTTCGTTCAGCCCCAGAACGGACTTGTAAATGGACTGTGTGTCTGACATTGGATTTTAGTCCGTGTGATTGATCTCTATTAAATATATATCTGTTTGGCGGTGGAGAATTTATTCTCTTGCTTAACGCCCTTCTCTGAGACGTACGAGCTCAGGGGTTATATATTGATGGATATCAAACGCATGGAGTGAATTGCCTGTGTGGCATGCCTAAGTGGCAATTGATCGAGGCTTCTGTTGAAAAGCAAAGTCTTGTGGTGATGATCAAAGCACGGCCTTTGTGGCGTAGCTTTGTGTAACGTTTACCTCGCGTGTTTCACACCCGGTATGAACCAAAAACGGGAGAGGACGTCAGGGAGGGCATGCGTTTCTTTCTAGCTAGAAGTGGCGTCAGTGGTTTTACACGCCCTGACGAGTTTGACTTATGTGGTTGTTGCTGTTGCGAGGCGCCTCGGATTGATCGGTCGTTCTCGAACCGATGGAGCCATTCGTTGGCTCGTTTACGCCCCATAGGGCGGGGAAACGCATGTTCAGGCATTTTAATCCACTCCGTGTGGACCGGCCCTGAGGATCCAAAGGCTTGACAGAGTACTTGCCTGAGGCTCGGGCTAGACAGTCTCGAATCGGTTGAGGACTATCTTTTGCCTCGGTTCATAGATGGAAACCCAATTTCCAAATACGCGACTTTGCGATTTTGATTGTATAACCTATATATGGCGACATAGTGGTATGGGGCATTCATGCCGCCTATGATTGATACTTATGATTTGAAGTTGTTTTATACACTATACACTTATAATAGTATCAAATGATTTCTTTTAAACGTATCAAGCATTCTTGGCTATTATAAGGTAAAAACCCTATCCTCCGGCTTGCGTTGCATTGTGTGATGGGAACTGGGTCTTATAATAGCTTCATTTTTCTTTATTTAGCATTGCGCTGTTGTTTTATGCACTGGTATTCTTGGGAGGAAACCCGTTCCGTGTTATACGGCGTGGTCCCTTGATTTGCCTAATGATTTAAAATAAAGATTAATAACTGTTTTAGTTCTCACACCAGTCCCATGACTGACCTGGAGTTTATTGTTTTAACCTAAACTCTGGGTGCCCCTATTTTGACACGGGCAGCTAGTAGTTTTGGTTTTGCAGATTTATATTCACAGGATCCTGGTTTACAACTGGAATGATATCCGGAAAGCTTTGTATCCGTATATCTCTTCTAGTTGTATATTGTATTATTTTCCGCTGCTATGTATTTAAATGTAATTTAAATCTCTGATATTTCTGTGTAATATTCATTTATACTCTGTATATTCTTGTAATCTGATGCATTGTTGTAATATACAATGAAATGTTCTTCTGTTTGTGTTCTGTTGTGGTTTGTTCTCGAACTATCCGACGCTTTCCTTTACGGGGAAGTTGCGGGTCTTTACAGTTGGTATCAGAGCTTTGGTTTACAAAGCTCAGAGAACAAGACACATTAGAACCGTACGAAAGAATTCATCAGATATTGGATTAGCAATATCCAATAAGAATGACTCGTTAGAGATAGGATCAGTAGTATCCTAGAACGAGTATGAAGAGTATATTTTTAAAATGGAAACAAATTTTGTTTTGAAAAATTTAAATCAATTATTCGTATTTGATTATTTATATTGATGTGGACAATCCAGTATATATAGACTTTGCGTATACGTCTGATCCACGTGTATTTGAAGTTTTAATATACTGGATAGATATAGAGCCACACTCTAGTCGCCCGGAGACGATCCTGATGATAGTCTAGACATCATCAGAATTGGTATTCGAGTTTCAAAGGTGTGATTTTCTATATATTTCCATTAGACTGGTGTGAGAACCAAAATTAGATAGGGCCTATTGTTGTGATTTGGCATCAAAAATCTGATTTTTGTATATGTATCAAAATTATGAATTTGATAATCTAATTCACTAATTGATTGATGGTTGTGTTGTTTGTTTAGTTGGTTGCTAATTTTGAACCATTACGCCTAATTGAATCAAATATTGAATTGTATTGAAAATTGGTCGCATTTGCTTGCATATACATATACTTACATTGAACAGGTCATAGCAAGGAGGCTAGAGCCAGAGAATAAAATTTGTTTGCCCGACAAATAGGTACATGTTTACTACATAATTTCCTGTTTTGTTTGGGTGATGATGATTTTGTGAGCCTATTGGCTAGCCGCTTGGCTTTTTCTTTTTCTTTTTGAGATCTGAAGGACCGGGGAAGCTATTTGAAATTCCCCGATGCTCCCGGTGCAGGGGAGGTTATGGCGAAATTTTTCAAAAATTTAGGGTGTTAGCCAAATTTTTGAGATTTTGGAAATTCTCAGAAACTGAAAGGTTGGAGAATGGAAGCCAGATCGAACGTAGAGTTGAATTATCAAACCACTTTCGACTTTGTTCCTTTTCGGGGACGAAAAGTTTTAAGTGGGGGAGATTGTAACAACCCGGAAAATCTGGGCCAGTTTGAAATTTTTATTTTGGCAATTTTAGCGAATTTTGATTATTTAAAATGAATTATTTTAAATAAAATCGACGAGAAATTTATTTTGAATAGAATTCGAACGTATATATTATACGCGTCGTCGTTAGAATATAAATATTTATATATAATTATAAATAGAATTAAAAATGGCGCGGTAGTTCGATAATTCGATTTCAAACTTCAATTGAATGTACTGGGTGCAAAACAATCCGGATTTTTGTGAAACCAAAAATAATGGAATCTAATAGTGAATATCTTTCCAACGAATCCGAAAAATCAAGATTTCATATCGGGAATCATAAGATATGTCCAGTTGAAAATTCTGAATAGTCGCTATGGAATTCAGGCCCTTAAAAATGGACATTTTGCAAACGACCTCGGATTTCGACGAAACCAGTTTTGTTGGATCCGCAGTGCCAAGTTATTGCTAGATTCCAAATTTCATAATTTTTCGAATCAATATGTGAGCGTGGCAAAGGAAAACGCGTTTGACCAGTTTCTGTTGAATTCAATCGACTGGAAATTGGCCATTTTGCAAACGGTCTCAGAATTCGATGAAACTAGTTTTGTTAGGACCCTATCGTCAATACGAAGCTAGAAAATATTTTTCTGGAATTTTTCTAGTTAGTATGTGACCCCGGTAATTTGAAATGTACGTTTAAAATTCAATATAGTGATTTAAATGTAAATTCAACGGAAACAAATCGAAACGATCAAATCAGCTTGCGATACATATCCCATTGTGTTCGAAATGGGGGTAAAACGCTATGGACGACAGGCGGTGGGCCTCGTTTCGAGGTCGTAGGTAAAAGTCAACTTTATGCAATTAAATAAATAAAAAAAAATTATATATCTCTTTCCCCCTTTATACGTTGGCCCCCCCCTTTCTATTTCTTCGAATTCATCAGATTAAAAAAAAAAAAAAAAAACGAAAGCAAAAGGGGATCGCGCCTCCCTTCCAGCACGTCGTCGACGCTCCGGGACCACCGCCACCAGGCGAGACCCCTCCCCTCCGGCGCCTCCACCTTCTCTTCCACCTCCTTCCTTCCTCGCGCGCTCGTTCTCTCCTCTGACTCAAACCCTCCCCCAGTTCGAAGACCGAAGCCGCCGCGCCTGTGGGGCCACCGACCGCACCATCCTCCGACCCCCAGCCTCCGCCTTCTGAAGCTCCTCCGCAGCTCCGAACCCCCCCCCCCTTTCCACTGACGAACAAGCGCAGACCCCCCTTTTTTCTCTGTAAGTATTTCTTTTTTTATTTGTTATTTTTATTTTATTATTTTATTTTTATTTTGTATAAGCAGAATTTAAAAACTGGTTTTATAATGATTTAAGAAAACTGATTTTTTTTTTTAAAAGAATTTAAAAACTGTTTTTTTTTTAAGATTTAAAAATTGACTAAAAAGGAATAAAACTGATTTTATTTTATTCTAAGATTTTGAAAAGGGAAGAAGATTTGAATTTTTAAAAAGGAAAAGAATTAAACTTTAAATAGAAAAAGATCACATTTTTTTTTTGAATAGAAAAGATCATATTTTGAAAATAGAAAAGTCGGAATTTTATTAAGTAGGAGTAAAATATGATTCTTATATTTTTAAAGTAATAAAAATATGATTTTTATATTTTTAAAGTATTAAAAATATAATCTTTACTATATAGAAGTGGTAAAAATGTGATTTTTGTTCATATAGAGAATTAAAAATATCACCTTTATATGTGTAGTGAAATAAGAAATTCGATTTTTATATATTGAACTTTGAAGTAGAAATTCGATTTTTATATATTGAACTTTGAAATAGAAATTCGATTTTTATATATTGAACTTTGAAGTAGAAATTCGATTTTTATATATTGAATAACGAAGTCAAAATTCGATTTTTACATATGTAGAGGATCCGGGCAACGAAGATGACGAAGATGCGATAGCGACGAAGATTTCTATCGATGAAGTGCCGTGGAGCTAGGATAGCTATTGGTGAGAATTTCTCACCTTTCAATTTCTTTTCTAGTTTTATATATATACTAGGATGCAGACGGTGCTTAGTAGCACCCGACACAATCGTCCACAGACCATGGACTTGTTTGTTTGGTTGCATAGATTAGTTGAATTATTTGTTTGAATTGAATTGTTTGGTGAGATGAAATTGAATTGATTGATATGTGAATGGCGTGGGCCTTCACTAGACCGGGGATAAGGCTAGGCCTCGTCCCGTTTCTAGTATCGTGCCGTTATGCCGCCGAAATTTTCTAAAATAAGTTAGAAAAATAAAAATATCATTTTATTTAAAGAATGAATTGAATAGAAATTCATAGGTTGAAATAAAATGTTTTATCGTTAGAAATATAATTTTTAACGTGAATGTGAATAAATATTCATTTACGAACCGGACGGTTTGTTTATGTACACCTATTTGAAGGATATTGATTGGGACGATAAATTTTACACATCGCCCAACTGCACAAATAAAATACGTGTTTGATTGTTTGAAACCCCACACGGGTGTTAGGATGAAATTTGAAGTTCACTCATCCTGATTGATTAAATATGTCGATCGATCGATTGACAGGCTGTTATAAGCGTTAGATATTTATATTTGATGCTTATACAGTGTAGTGCACTTTGGTTGATGGTTGATTATTTTTCAATGTAATTATATACATGTGTTGTATGAAAATCCATATAATTAACTTTATATGGTAATTGATTGGGCCTCATTTCAATTTGAAAAATAAAGAATATTATAAAATAAAAGTTCATGTGTTGACAGTACTCATTCATTGAGATTGGTCATGTGTTGAACGAAATATTTTAGTAATAAAATTTACATCTTTATCGATATAAAATAAAAGTTCATGTGTTGACAATACTCATTCATTGAGATTGGTCATGTGTTGAACGAAATATTTTGATAATAACAACTATTTTGAAAAAGAAATATTTGAAATAGAATATTTGAAAATAGAAATTTATGAAGCCGTGTTGATTAGATTGACGCCATTTTGACGTAAACGATATTTATATCGATTTATTCGATTTCGAATAGAATTGAATTGAAAACGATTTCGAATAGAATTGAATTGAAAACGATTTCGAATAGAAATGAATTGAAAACGATTTCGAATAGAATTGAATTGAAAACGATTTCGAATAGAATTGAATTGAAAACGATTTCGAATAGAAATGAATTGAAAACGATTTCGAATAGAATTGAATTGAAAACGATTTCGAATAGAAATGAATTGAAAACGATTTCGAATAGAAATGAATTGAAAACGATTTCGAATAGAAATAAATTGAAAACGATTTCGAATAGAAATAAATTGAAAACGATTTCGAAATGAATTGAATATATAACGATTTCGAAATGAATTGAATATATAACGATTTCGAAATGAATTGAATATATAACGATTTCGAAATGAATTGAATTGAAAACGATTTCGAAATGAATTGAATTGAATATGAATTCAAATTGAACTGAAATTTGAATTAAATAGAAATGGTTTTTAAAACGAATTTATAAAGAAGAATTCAATTTTGCTTTGAATTGAAATGGAAGTTGAAATAGGTTTTGAAACGATTTTAAAACTATTTATATAATTCGTTTTGAATAGAAATCGACGATATATATATTATATATATTATATATATAATATAATGGCCTGAATAAAACGCGCCGCGCCGCGGCAGTTCGCGAATTTCGACCATTTATTTCAAACGGACATTACGGGAGATCCGACCGTCGGATTCTCCTAAAACCGGAACCGTTGGGTTCGTATCGAAAAGAGCTTTCTAATGAATGTTAGAAATTTGAAATCTAACGGTTGGATTTGGAATTATGTCCAAATCAAATTCGAAAAAGGTCGCTGTAAGTGCAGTTCGATGGCCGTTGATGGAAATCGACTGTACGGGCCTTGATAAAATTATTAAAAATAGTAATAATTTGTGTAAAATCATAAGAAATGATTTGTGAAGATTTGGGATGAAAAACTCCATATTTGAAAAGATAAAAATAGATTTTTATCGAAATGAACTAGTTTTGAACTAGAATTATAATTCTATTTATTTTTAAATAAATAAATTGAATTTGAAAAGGGTTTTAGAAATAACCAGAATCTCCAATGATTTCATTGGAGTGGATTTGAATCGAAATTGTCTTCGGAATATTTCGAAGTTGGAATTCGTGATTATACCGATGTTGTTATGGAAATTTGAAAGATATATATTTATATCGTTATTTCCAATACGACATTTGTTAATCGTAGAATTTGATATTGAATATAAGCCGGGATATTTTCTATTCAGAGCCTTGTATTTAATATCAAATGTGATTTGGGTTTGTCGTGAATGGTGTCTTCACTAACACTGTTCTTGAACCCAGTTGAGAAAAGATTAAATCTTTTTATTTAGATTTAATGAAGTGTACCAATTAAATAACATTTAATTGGAATTGAATTGATATTGATTTTTGGGTTTATCGTGAACAGTGTTTTAAATAACACTTGTTCTTTAACCCGATAATTAATGAACGTGATTTGGGTTTGTTGTGAATGGTGTCTTCATTAACACTGTTCTTGAACCCAGTTGAGAAATGATTAAATCTTTTTATTTACATTTAATGAAGTGTACCAATTAAATAACATTTAATTGGAATTGAATTGATATTGATTTTTGGGTTTATCGTGAACAGTGTTTTAAATAACACTTGTTCTTTAACCCGATAATTAATGAACGTGATTTGGGTTTGTCGTGAATGGTGTCTTCATTAACACTGTTCTTGAACCCAGTTGAGAAATGATTAAATCTTTTTATTTAGATTTAATGAAGTGTACCAATTAAATAACATTTAATTGGAAATTGAATCGATATTGATTTTTGGGTTTATCGTGGACAGTGTTTTAAATAACACTCGTTCTTTAACCCGACGATTAATGAATGTGATTTTGGGTTTATCGTGAACCGTGTTTTTAAATGACACTGATTCTTTAACCCAGTCAAAAGATTAAAACTAAGTGGAGTTTTAATGAATCTTTAATTAGATTGAAAAGATCGAGAATGGAGTATCACCAGTTTTGCTCCAGGCGATAGTTAAATCTTTAATTAGATTTGAACGTGAAATTTAGGAACTAACTGTCGGTTAGCCAAGCAGAATGGTTTTCTGGATATTGATCTGATGTTGGTTTCGGCCTTCGGGGTTAATATTTGGGGAATTATTCTCTTGATTAATTTACGGTTAGTGACTAATGAATTGGAATGAGGCGTATGTTGTGTTTGTGTAACACTTATTTAAAATATACGCGAGTTATTCGAAAAGACCGGGTTTAACCCATTCTGAATAACTGATACGACGATAAGTCGAAGATGAAGACGATGGTCGAAGACCGGAGGTCTTCACGTCGTTTGGGTGATAACTGATGATCTTGATTGGGCTGTACACCCAAGAAGATGGAAACAGTTAGTGATCGTCCAGACGTACTTGGAGATCGATGGATATGCGGGGTACTAGGTGCCTCCGGTTTCGTTCAGCCCCAGAACGGACTTGTAAATAGACTGTGTGTCTGACATTGGATTTTAGTCCGTGTGATTGATCTCTATTAAATATATATCTGTTTGGCGGCGGAGAATTTATTCTCTTGCTTAACGCCCTTCTCTGAGACGTACGAGCTCAGGGGTTATATATTGATGGATATCAAACGCATGGAGTGAATTGCCTGTGTGGCATGCCTAAGTGGCAATTGATCGAGGCTTCTGTTGAAAAGCAAAGTCTTGTGGTGATGATCAAAGCACGGCCTTTGTGGCGTAGCTTTGTGTAACGTTTACCTCGCGTGTTTCACACCCGGTATGAACCAAAAACGGGAGAGGACGTCAGGGAGGGCATGCGTTTCTTTCTAGCTAGAAGTAGCGTCAGTGGTTTTACACGCCCTGACGAGTTTGACTTATGTGGTTGTTGCTGTTGCGAGGCGCCTCGGATTGATCGGTCGTTCTCGAACCGATGGAGCCATTCGTTGGCTCGTTTACGCCCCATAGGGCGGGGAAACGCATGTTCAGGCATTTTAATCCACTCCGTGTGGACCGGCCCTGAGGATCCAAAGGCTTGACAGAGTACTTGCCTGAGGCTCGGGCTAGACAGTCTCGAATCGGTTGAGGACTATCTTTTGCCTCGGTTCATAGATGGAAACCCAATTTCCAAATACGCGACTTTGCGATTTTGATTGTATAACCTATATATGGCGACATAGTGGTATGGGGCATTCATGCCGCCTATGATTGATACTTATGATTTGAAGTTGTTTTATACACTATACACTTATAATAGTATCAAATGATTTCTTTTAAACGTATCAAGCATTCTTGGCTATTATAAGGTAAAAACCCTATCCTCCGGCTTGCGTTGCATTGTGTGATGGGAACTGGGTCTTATAATAGCTTCATTTTTCTTTATTTAGCATTGCGCTGTTGTTTTATGCACTGGTATTCTTGGGAGGAAACCCGTTCCGTGTTATACGGCGTGGTCCCTTGATTTGCCTAATGATTTAAAATAAAGATTAATAACTGTTTTAGTTCTCACACCAGTCCCATGACTGACCTGGAGTTTATTGTTTTAACCTAAACTCTGGGTGCCCCTATTTTGACACGGGCAGCTAGTAGTTTTGGTTTTGCAGATTTATATTCACAGGATCCTGGTTTACAACTGGAATGATATCCGGAAAGCTTTGTATCCGTATATCTCTTCTAGTTGTATATTGTATTATTTTCCGCTGCTATGTATTTAAATGTAATTTAAATCTCTGATATTTCTGTGTAATATTCATTTATACTCTGTATATTCTTGTAATCTGATGCATTGTTGTAATATACAATGAAATGTTCTTCTGTTTGTGTTCTGTTGTGGTTTGTTCTCGAACTATCCGACGCTTTCCTTTACGGGGAAGTTGCGGGTCTTTACAGTTTCTTCTACAACAAGATCTGGATCATGCACATGTTTTCTAAGTTGAGATACATGAAACACATTATGTACTCCAGGCAGCCAATCAGGTAATTGAACCCTATAAGCGAGAGTTCCAATTCGTTCAAGTATAGGAAAGGGGCCAAGAAATCTGGGTGCCAACTTCCCAGTTTTACCGAATTAGATTACTCCTCTCATCGGAGAAACTCTCAAATAAACATAATCACCAACAGCAAATGCTAAATCTCTTCTTCTAGAATCCGCATAACTTTTATGTTGGCTTTGAGCCGTTTGTAATTGTTTCTTGATGAAATTGACTTTGTCTGAAGCTTCGCGAATCATATCGGGTCTCAACACAAGTCTATTGCCAGGTTCTACCCAACATGCGGGAGATCTGCACGGTCTACCGTATAATGCCTCAAATGGCGACATTTTCAATCTTTCTTGATAACTGTTGTTGTATGAGAACTCAGCCAAATGCAGGTGACCTTCCCATGATCCGCCAAAATCAATAATACAAGCCCGTAGTAAATCTTCCAGAATACGGTTCACCCTCTCAGTTTGGCCATCTGTTTGAGGATGATATGTGGTGCTTAGGTTCATCTTTGTCCCCAGCTCTACTTGAAATTCCTCCCAGAATTTTCTAGTAAATAATGGATCTCTATCACTAACTATGCTGATCGGCACTCCATGTAGCTTAATAATGTCCTTGAGATAAATCTGCGCTAGACTTTGAGCGGTTCTATTGGATCTGACGGGTATGAAATGGGCGGTCTTCGTGAAACGATCTACGATCACCCAAATACCGTCATTTCCTTTCTTGGTTCAGGGTAAACCATCTATGAAATCCATGGAAATTTGCTCCCACTTCCAATTTGGAATTTCCAATGGTTGCAACAATCTGACAAGTTTCTGTTGGTTGCTTTTGACTAGTTGGCAAGTAGAGCACCTGCTAACATATATAGAAATGTCCCTTTTCATTGCCCTCCACCAGAATGTTCGTTTGAGGTCATTATACATTTTGCTCACACCCGGTTGGATAATCAGTTTGGACTTGTGACATTCATCCACCATTTCTTTTCGGGGCTCGGAAATATTAGGGATGCAAATTCGACCTTTCAACCTCAGGAATCCCCGGTTATCAATCTGGAAACTCGAGGGTTCACCTTCCTTGATCTTCTTGCCAATCCTCTAAATAAATTCGTCATCTTTTTGAAGTACTGAGATCTTATCAATTAACGACGGCGCGATTATAAGATTGACGATGATTGTGTTTTTCTGCTAAGCGCATCCGCTACCACATTGGCTTATCCCGGCGTATACAAGATATCTAGATCATATGCTGCAAGAAATTCAAACCAACGTTGTTGTCTCATATTCAAGTCTTTCTGGGAGAACAAATACTTCAATGATTTATGATCAATATATAATTCAAATTTCTCACCCAGTAGATAGTGCCTACATATTTTCATAGCAAACACGATGGCTAATAATTCAAGATCATGAGTTGCATAATTCTTCTCATGTGGCTTCAACTGACGACTAGCATAAGCGACTACTTGGCCTCTTTGCATTAATACTGCACCAAGGCCTCTAATCGGAGCATCCGTCCAAACCGTCAAATCCTGATTGCCATTGATAATTGTTAGTACTGGAGTGGTTGTCAATTTTAATTTCATTTCCTGGAAAGCTTCCTCACATTTGGGAGTCCACTTAAATCTTTAATGCTTCTTTGTAAGCTTTGTTAATGAACCGGATATCTTTGAAAAATCCTTAACGAATTTCCGATAATAACTAGCCAATTCCAGAAAACTTCGGACTTCCGTGGATGTAGTGGGCTGCTTCCATTAATGAAAAGCTGTAATTTTGCCTGGATCTACAGAAATTCCTTCCTTTGACACGACATGGCCAAGGAACTTCACTTCCTCTTGCCAGAAGATACATTTTGAGAATTTAGCTTTAAAGACGTTCTTTCTCAGAATCCCCAACACTTGTTCTAAATGTTTTTCATGCTCACTTTCTGACTTGAAGTAGATCAAAATATCATCGATGAATACCAAAACAAATTTATTTAGGACTTCTCTGAATACTCTATTCATTAAATCGACGAAGTAAGCTGGAGCGTTACACAAGCCGAATGGCATTACTAACCACTCATAAAATATGTTTGGGCCTCTGAAAGCTGTCAAAGGAACGCATTCTTCGGCAATTAACAGTTGATGGAAACCTGTAGCTAGGTCCATTCTGGAAAATACACTCTGTCCATTTAATTGATCCAACAAATCATCGATGCGGGGTAATGGATATTTGTTCTTGAGCGTCTGCTTATTGAGGTCTCGGTAATCAACACACAATCGGAGAGTACCGTCTGACTTAGGAAGAAACACTACAGCGACACCCCAATTAGAAAAGCTGGATCTGATCAGACCTTTCCATAAAAGTTGTCGAGTTTGATAACCCAATTCTTCTTTTTCTTTTAGAGTCATCCTTCGAATTGGATGTACTACGGGCCTGGCATTCAGAATTGGATCGATCCTGAATTCAGTTTCTCCTTGCGGAGGTAAGTTATCGACTTCTTCGAACACATATGCATAGTGTTTAATGAAAGGAATGTTTTCTAATATGGTGGGAGTAACTTCTAACGCAGACCAAAACTCTTTTCTATCTGAGTTTGAGCCACAACAAGGTATAGTAATTTGCCCAAGCCTTGTTTTAATTTTTACTTCTCTTTCGGCACATCTTACTTCGGCCTCGTATTTGGTTAACCAATCCAGTCCAAGTATGATATCAAATTCGGAAAGGTTCATGACGATCAGATCAAAGGAAAACTTGTAACAAGAATAAGAGACTGACACTCTACAATATGAACTAAGAACAATAGAGCCTCCTATCGGATTATGAACTCTAACCAATTCATTAAGCTTTCTTAGATTTAATTTTAACTTTTTAACAGTGTTATTTGCAATAAAACTTTGTGATGTACCAGTGTCAAATAGTACGGAAACAAGAATATTTTTAATAGTAAAGGTACCTCCCAAAACATCGGGTTTACCTATCCCATCTGTAATAATTGGCGGATTCGCCCCTTCGTATATATGCGCAACTTGTGTGTTCTTCAGCAAGGGACACTTGGCCTTGATATGCCCCTTTTGATGACAGTTGTAACACTCTCGCCAATCACCAGAATTCTGACTTGAGCTTGCTTGGGTGGTCTTCTACCGCTTTGGAGCGGTGCACACATTAGAGTAATGGCCAGCTTGACCGTAGTTGTAGCAGCTTCCTTTGGGTGGCCTATTCGTTTGTGGCTTGGCATTAGCTGCGTTGTTGCTAGATTCGGGCTGACTTTCTGAAGACTTGCGCTTGTTTCCCGCCTGATTCTTTGTGCAGTCTATTTGCATGTTCCTCATATCCAGACTCTCATAATTGCAAGCCATATCCAGACTCTCATAATTGCAAGCCATATCCACCATCTCGGTGAATGTAAGGTTAACATGGCTCATCACCCTATCCTGATATTTGCGTTGAAGTCCATGAATGAACCTCTTATTCTTTGTCTTCACAGTCTGAACAAGCTCTGGAGCGTAGTGGGATAGCTGAGTGAACCTATTGAGGTAGTCCTGGATGATGCGATCTCCCTGCTGGAGATTAGCAAACTCATCATGCAAACGCTCCATCTCTTGCTCTGGAACGAACATCTCTTTGAACAGTGTTTTGAATTCATTCCATGTCATCTCTACCTCTTCCTTATTTAAGTTGATGGCGTCCCACTAGAGTTGGGCCTCGTCCTGTAATAGCCAAGCACCCATAAAGCTTTTCCTCTGATCCACAAGACCCATGCCCCTGAATATCTTCTCACAAGTGTTCAACTAGCCCAAGGCTTCAATTGCAGTACCAGTGCCTGAAAATGGCTTGCCTCCCAGATTCCTATATGTATTTCCAACTCGGTCTAACTCAAATGGTCGAGGGGGTTGTGGTGGCTGTGGTTGAACCAAAGGCTCTGGGACAATGGGGATATTCCCCCGCCCTCCACCTCGGCCTCCTCGGCCTGATCTACCTCTAGCTGCAGCTGCTCGTGTAGCCATCTAAGTCAAGTTCTGTACAAGCAAGAAAAAAGTAAAGCTCACAGAAATGATAATTTTAAGACATGGTAAAAGCAAAAGAATATATGAAAAGATAACGATGTACTGATCAAGTTATTTTTCTATTCTTCTTAGCTCATTCTAGGACATTACTAATCCTATTCTAATGAGCTACTCGCCTTAGAATACTATGGATTCTATCTTGATGAGGTGTTTAATGTGTTAAATTCCAAAACTAAGATTAACCAAAGCTCTGATACCACCTGTGACGATCTCAAAACTCCGTACGACAGAATTAAGGATAATCATTGGAATATAACACATTAATCATCATTAGCAGAGAATGGGTAATAGCATAAACAGAAAATAGAATAATTTACATCAATGTGACAGTGGAATCATAATATGTAACAACATCAAAGTAGCACAGTGTAGGATACAACTTAGTGCATAAAAATAAATGATCAGTCTACAGCGTGATCACTGGTACATATACATCATAAATGCATAATAGAAGTAAATCTGTCTACATCGCAATAAGCGGAAATCATATACATATAGTACTAATGGCGGAATATCACATAGCCAAAATACTGAGAAGTCAAGTCCTCGCCATACAAGCCAAAAGATGTACTCCATGCTATAGTGCAAAAGCCAAAATATACCCTGTTACCTATCACTAGGCTGCCCATGTGAAAATAAGGGCACCCGAGTTTGCAAAGTGAAACAAACTACGAGTCAGTCATGGGACTGGTATGAGAAATCTACTTACTTGGATAAACAACAATAACAAGGCAAATCATAGGACCACACCACTTTCGCGGAACGGGTTTACTCCAGTGATTGCCAGTGCATTAAACAAGGTAAATTATTTAAACAACGTAATGCTTTTTTTTTATAAAAATGCAGCCATTATAAGACCCAAGACTATCTAGCAAATGCCCGAAGACTACACACTCTGGGTAGCCCTTGGATCTTCTGGGTCGTCCACACTTACGTTAGTGGATTGGCAATTCCTGAACACACGTTTCCAAGTCCTACCGGACCTATCCATCGGCTCCATAGAGACTGATGTATCCGAGGCGCGTCGCATTCCAACATCCACAAAGGTATAATAATCAACAATGTCAGGGCTAGTAAAACGCTGACACCACCCATAGCTAGAAAGAAACGTCGTGCACTCCCTGCAGTCCTTATCCCATTTTTAACTCATACCGAGGTGTGAGGCTCGCGAATCAACGTCATACCCAAAGCTGCGCTATCTTAAAGCCTTGCTTTGATCATCAACCACAAGACTCTGCTTTTCAACAAAAGTCTTGATCATTTGCATCTTCGCATGCCACGCTGTCAATCCACATCATACCACTGATATCTACCGATATGCAACGTTTGAGCTCGTACGTCTCAGAGAAGGGCGTTAAGCAAGAGAATAAATTCTCCACCGCCAAACAGATGTATATTTAGTAGAGATCAACGAATACAGCATATAATACACGTCAGACACACATCCATTTTCAAGTCCGTTCTGGGTCTGAACGAAACCGGAGGCACCTTATTCCTGCTCCCGTATGTCCAATACAGGAGAGTGGCCCTCGCATGGACGATCAACAAGTACATATAGACCACTGCTACTGTAACCTCATCAAGGGAGCTACCCATCTCAAAGGCAACATTAGTAATCTACACGATGTGAACATCACCGGTCTTGCACCATCTTTATATCTTAGACATTTATTCGTCGATCAATTATTTGAAATGAGAATTACTTGTCCTTTTCAAATATTTCGAGTATATTAGAATTCAAATCAATTCTGTCCATGGTTAAATTATTCGACATCCACATTTACGTTCTTTATATAATTTTAATATCAAACACACTCAACCATCAATTATCAAGGAAACCCAGTAAAATCGGTTTATTTCCATTCCATATCGCCTGTAATATTTTATAATGATATATCTCTATTTTTATTTATTTAAAAATAGCGCCATTTAATTAAATGACATTTCAGGCCATAATGTGGCCCTAGCGCTGTTTTTCTCTAATTTTGATTTACACATTTCTCAAAATCTAACCGTCGGATCTTAACGAAGTTGATTCCATTGGAAAGATCTCTCCAAAGCGAACCCAACGGTTCTAGTTTCGGGAGAACCGACGGTCGGATCTCTCGATATAATCGTTTAAATTTACGATTTTAACATACGAGCTACAGCGTCGTTATTCGTTTTATTTAATTTATATATATATAAATATAATTCATTATGGCGCTTTTTTCATTCATATTTGAATTAAACATTTCACACAATCCAACCGTTGGATTTTAACAAACTTTGTATCGCTGGAAAGATTTTTCCAAAGCGAACCCAACGGTTCCAGTTTCGGGGAAATCCGATGGTCAGATTTCTCTATATAATCGTTTAAAATTACGATTCCAAAACGCGAACTGCAGCTGCACGATTCATTTATTTAATTTATATATATATATATATATATATATATATATATATATATATATATATATATAATTCATTCGATGATTTCCATATCGTTTTTCACTTCAAATATTTCACTAACGCGTCTAAATTTCGGAAAATTTCTCCATAACCTCCTTTGTATGGGGAGGGGTTTGGAAATTTATTGGGCCGTATTAGGCACCCAATAAATCCTAAAAAGCATGCACATATTTATAGTGATATATTCTAGTGTCCACAGGGAAGTGTGTACAGATCATAACTCCAGAGAATAAATTCTCGTCATACTATAAATGCTTTTTGTGCCTTAATGACCAGAGAGACGTGTTTATTGTCATCTCCAGAACCGTGTGGGTTTTTTTTATTAATCTGGCAGTTTATCGTTATATTTTATATAGTCCTTATCAGTCTTCAGTTCAACCTGAAATATAGTTATCGAAATTAATTGTTACTATCCTATGGCAACGTTTATTATTTCACATAGAACAACAGGCACTCCGCATCCAATGGCATTCACAGGAGTTTATATAATAATAAAATTGCGTAGCCAACTTATTAAGGCTTACCTATTTGTCGGGCATGCAAATATATTCTTTACTCAACAGTTAATCCATATTCCTGTTCAACACATGTATATATATATGCAGAACTAAACTGCAAGTAATATTTTTAGCGAACCAATGTTTGTTTCAGTATGCGGTTATTTTTAACATTTCATACATAGGATAAAAATGTTATTTTTGGCGAACAAAAATATGTTTCAACACATGTGTATTTTTAGCGAGTCGTATACATGATAAAAATGATATTTTTATCGTCCAAATTATTTAGTCCACACACGAATGTTTTTAGCACTTCATATTCACAATAAAATGTCAATTTCATTGTTCAATCCTTTTATTCAACACATGAATCCTTTTCAACATATGAATATTTTAATTAGTTCATACATATAATAAAAATTATATTTTTATCGTTAAAACAATTTATTTAAAACACGTATATTTTATATACTTCGTAAATAAGATAAAAATGATATTTTTGAAATTAAAATTATTTATTTAAAATACTAGTATTTTATATAGTCCATACATTAGATAAAAATGTGATTTTTTCCTTTTCAAACAATTTATTCAACACATGAATATTATTTAATACATGAATATCTCATACATGCACACTTCATATACTTCACACGCATAATAAAAATGTGATTTTTATTATCTAAACAATTTATTCAACACATGAATATAATTCAATACATGAAAATAATTCAAACACATAGATATTACTGAAAATTTCGGCTGCATAACGGTAGGGAGTTAAAAACCGGCACCGCCCCGAGTACGGCTCCTCGCACTACCTTAGGCCTCACGGCGTTCCATAAGGGGCTTATCTAAATGATCTAAGATCAATTTCATATCATATGAATTTTCCACAATAATTCCCATTGTTTCAACCACAAACAATTTCTTTCAACCACAAACAAATATTTCCAACCATTCGTATTTCAACTAATTTTCAACCATTCGCATTATCGATCAATTTCGCGTCATACACAATCAATTCATATCGTCCATGGTCTGTGGACGAGGGCAGTGTGTGTGTGTGTATATATATGTATATTTCATTTCCATTTCAACACATATATGATTTTTACAACGCAAGTATAATTTATACATTGCTCATATAACTTATACAACGCTCATACATGTGGTGTACAATGCATATATAATTTATATTTCGCTCATATAATTTATACAACGCATTTCCATTCCATATTGAATTTAGATGTCTCACATTGATTTTAATCCTTCTGAAATTTGTAGCAAGTTCGGAACACGTTCTAGGTTCTTCTTGAATGTAGACGATGTCGCTACGAGTCCGATGTTTCCTGTTTCATCGAATTTCATCAAGATAGCAAAAGGATATGATTTTTGTTTGTAAATCACGATTTGCAACACTTAGAAGTGTTATTTTCTATTTTAAAAATAAAGGCCGTTACCTCAGCAATTTCTTCGAAACTAGGTTTTGCTTTTTTCTTCCAAACCGTAGCTCGAGGTCTAGATTGGATTGCACCACTTGAAAGGGCCTGGAGAGGCGCGCTGATCGAGGTGGGGGTGGGTGAACTCGGTGGAGGATCTGGGGCGTGGCGGCGCTGTGAAGTGCGGAACTCCTCGGAGGTGATTCTCGAAGTACGGTGCACGATAGGTGGAGCTCCTTATATGGATTTGAAGCGGAGGAGATGTTCTTCAAAAAGTTCCAAAGGGGTAGGGTCCAATTCGTCGTGGTTTGGTTAGAAAATGGACGGGTAGGGAGGAAGGCTGTTATGCCGTCGGTTACAAGGGGGCGGGTTTTTTTTTGAAATATTTTTATAAATTTAATTAATGAATGAATTTTTATGATTGGTCCATATATATATATATATTTGAAAATTAGGGTTTCTTCAAATGAACTCCAATCCAAACCCAACAATTGTTGCCCCTAGCTAAATACCCCCATTCCAAACACAATGGAATATGATTCGAAGGCCCATTCGACTGTTATAGCCAATTATTATTCAAATTAAAATATAAAACATTCAAATTCTATTCTAAACGTACATTTTAATTTGCCGGGGCCACATACTGATTCCAAAAATTCCCGAAAAACAAATCTAGCTATGTTGGGATGATACGGTGCCAACAAAACTGGTTTTGTCGAATTTTGAGACCGTTTGAAAAATGGTCATTTTTTGGTCGATCCAATTTGACTGAAATCAACCAAACACATTTTCCTTTGCCAGGCTCACATATTAATTCCAAAAATTATGGAATTTGAAACCTAGCAATAAATTGATATCCCGGATCCAACAAAAGTGGTTTCGTCGAAAATGGAGGTCGTTTGCAAAATGTCAATTTTCAAGGGCTATATTTATTCTATAGCGACCATTTTGAATATTCAACTGGCCATTACTTTTGATTCCCGCTATGAAATTTCAATTTTTCAGATTCGTTAGAAAGATATTCTTAAACAGATTTAAATATTTTTGGTTTCGCTAAAATCCGTTTTATTTTGCATCTTGTACGTTCAGTCAAAGTTCGAATTCAAAATTTTAAACTGCCTTACTATTTCTAACTCGTTATTTAATTGAATTATTTTATTTCAATTACTCCCACTCATTAAAATAACCAAATTGAAAATTTTAAATTGGTTCGTATTTTCCGGGTTGTTACATGAGTAATCTTACCTTAAATTTATCTAGGCCATCATTCTCAACTTAGGCTATGCAAACGAATGCCTTCAAAAAATTGAGATGATCTTTCTTAAAGTTATATCTCATATGGTATCTTAGGAACAGACTTAGTAAGTATAATATTAAACATATGCACTGTGATTTCTAGTGTATATCCATATCAAGAAAGATATAACTTGACTCTTATCATAAAACGAACCATATTACAAGGCCTTAAAGTTTATTAACTCTTTTAATGCTCCTACTAAAAAGTTGCTTACCTATTTTATGTAATATCCTTAATTCTGAATTCTAAAAATAAGTTCTACTAATGTTGTAGTCATCAGTATCACTTTTTTTCAGTAATAAGATAAGATCAATTAATAACACCCTTAATATCAACAGCACAAGACTATGAAAATTTTCTAATCATATTACATTGAACTTTTGCACTACATATCCTAATTTGAAATCCACGTTCGAGAAAATATAAACTATTAAAATAATCTAAGAGCGATATATGAATATGTCATTTTGGTTGATCAAAGTCAAATGCTAGGCAATATTATAACTTTGCGTTTACATTTATATATACGAAATTAAATATAACACATAAATAAATATCCTAAATAGTTGCTTGTCTCATATCAGAAGCATATCATCTAATAGGAAATTTGAAATTCATACTCTCAAACTACTCAAACAAGAACCAAAGAGTCTAAGGAGGAAAAATAATATATTTTTTATTAGAAAAAAGTCTATGTGGATAATATGTCAACATTAGGCATATGCCTATAACCACAATGGTTAGAACATATAACGTAAACATATGCATCTATGTAATGCGAATAAATTTGACTACTCTATCAATCTAAGGTTAGTCATCCCTACGGTTTACCCTAATCTTCATCATAAACCAAATGCCTCAATCCATGGTCTTTTTTAACGTTACTACTAATCTATTAGTTTTCACAAACTAACTAATATTACATATCTCCTTGTATGGTTCGGCGATATTGGAACGGTCCTACCTACTTTAACTCAACTAGAGACTTCAAAGTCTCTAAATACAATCACGAGAAACACTGATTCTTACTAATATAATATTGGTCTAATATATTTCTAAGAGAAAAAAATTAGTTTCAAGGATAAGAAGTTTGCATTTTAGGTTGAACGACACTTTTTAGTGTAAATCAGATAGTGATATGTAACGACCCGGAAAATCTGAACCAATTTAAATTTTTTAAAATTGGCTATTTTAGAGGATTTTAAATATTTAAAATAAATATTTTGAATAATAGCGATGAAAATTAAGTTTGAATCGAAATTTGAAAACGAATATAATTAATTCTAATTATAAACAAGGCCTGAAATGGCGCGGTAGTTTCAAAATTTGAATTCAAACTTTGACTGACTGTACCAGGTGCAAAACAAAATGGATTTGAGTGAAACCAAAAATATTTAAATCTGTTAGTGAATATCTTTCTAAAGAATCTGAAAAATCGAAGTTTCATAGCGGTAAGCAAAAGTTATGGCCAAATGAATTTTCTGAAAGGTCGCTATGGAGTTTATATAGCCCGAGAAATTGGCCATTTTGCAAACAACCTCAGAATTCAATGAAACCACTTTTGTTGGATCCGGGATGTCAAATTATTGCTAGGTTTCAAATTTCATAATTTTTGAAGTTAATATGTGAGCGTGGCAAAGGAAAACGTGTTTTGGTCAATTACAGTTAAATTGGATCGACCAGAAATGGGTCATTTTGCAAACGGGCTCAGAATTCAATGAAACTAGTTTTGTTGGGACCGTATAGTCAAAACATAGCCAGATTTAATTTTCTGGAATTTTTCGAATCAGTTTGTGGCCCTGGCAAATTGAAATGTACGTTCAAATTAAATATTGAATGTTATATATGTTAAATTGAAGGAAAACTGACTGAAACTGTCGAATGGGCCTACGAAACATATCCCATTGTGTTTGGAATGAGGGTAAAACGCTAGGGACGATAGTCGTTGGGTTTGGATTGGGGTTCGTGTGTGGAAAAGGGTATTTTTGAGATTTTAAAATTTATAAATTAATAAAAAAAAAATCATTGGTCAACAAAGCCTTTCTCTTTCCCCGATTAAGCCCAGGCGACGACGGAAAACACTTCGAACCTTCTCTCTTCCTTTTCTCTTCAACCTCTCAACGATATCGAGCGCGCCATAGTGGGTTTTGAAGCCCTCTGAACGATCTTCAAATCCATACCCACCACCGCCTGTATCGTTGCCTGAAGTGAGAGAATCACCTCTCTGAAGTCTCAACCTTCCTTGCGCCGCCGCGAGTTCCTCCTGCCACCGAACTGGATGCGGGGCCCATCGATCTGAGTGCCTCGCCTAGCCCTTCAAGGTGGCGCAGGCCGATCGTCATATAGTGGCACGGATTTTGAGAAAAGTGCAAACCTAGTTTTGAACGAACGTGAGAGGTATACGGCTAATTATTATTTCAACTATTCTATAGCACTTCTAAGCGCTACGGTTTTTGATTTCACTGTAAAAATCATATCTTTTTCGTTTCTTGACGAAATTCAGTGAAACAAGAGACAGTGGACCCCTGAGGACGTCTTCTACATTTTAGAAGAGACCGCATATTTTTCTGAGCCTTCTGCTATTTTTGGTGGAGTGGAACCCAATGTGAGATTTCTAAATTATAAACAATATGGAAAATAACGATGTACAAATTATATAGTCGATGTATGACTTGTATAAGCGTTGTACACCTCATGTATAAGCGTTGTATAGGTTGTACGTTCGATATATAAGTTATATATGCGTTGTAAAAATTATATATGTGTTGAAATAGAAGTGAAATGCTTATATAAAATATATATATATATATATATATATATATATACGCCCCTCGTCCATAAACTATGGACGATATTTATTGGTTGTGATTGGTGCGAAAATTAGTTGATTACAAATGGTTGATTAAAATTGTTTGTGGATGAAATTGATTGATTGTGGTTGAAAAATACCCGTTTGTGGTTGAAAATTATTTGGTTGAAACCCACATAGGATTAGTTTGTGGAAATGAAAAATATATACATGCCGCCTGCGTGTGAACTAGATGCATGAAATCCCCATTGTCAAAAGCTGCGAGGCTTTAAGGTAGAGCGAGGAGCCGTACTGGGGACGGCCCCGGTTTTAACTACCCTGCCGTTATGTTGCCGAAATTTTGAATAATATTCATGTGTTAGAATTATTTTCATATGTTGAAACTATATTCGTGTGTTGAATAGAAATTCATCTATTGAACGACATTCATGTTTTGAAATAAATTGTTTTGCAATAAAAATCACCTTTTTATCTATATATATATAAACTATAGAAATCCTTCATGTGTTGAATAGAAATTCATGTGTTGAATGGTATTCGTGTTTTAAATATAAAAATCACCTTTTTATCTATATATATAAACTATAGAAAACCTTCATGTGTTGAATTGAAATTCATTCGTTGAATAGAAATTCATGTGTTGAATGGTATTCGTGTTTTAAATATAAAAATCACCTTTTTATCTATATATATAAACTATAGAAAACCTTCATGTGTTGAATAGAAATTCATTCGTTGAATGGAAATTCATGTGTTGAATGGTATTCGCGTTTTGAAATAAATTGTCTTATAATAAAAGTCATATTTTTATCATCTATATGAACTATATAAAATAGTCGTGTTTTGAAATAAATTGTTTAACAATAAAAATCATATTTTTATTATATACATGAATTGTTAAAAATAGTGAAGTGTTGAAATAGAAGTTAGTTTGATAAAAATATCATTTTTATCAAAGGTATGAGAAGAATATGGTTTTGTAATCGAAGAATCGATTATATTTATATATATAAGTATAATTAAAATAAATCGAATAACGAAGCTACAGTTCATGTTTTGAAACCGTGATTTCAAACGATTAGTGCGGGAGATCCGACTATCAGATTTTCCCGAAACTGAAACTGTTGGGTTTGCTTTGGAAATATCTTTCCAACGACACCAACTCTGTAAAGATCCAACGGTTGGATTGTCTGGAATGTTTAATTCAAATATGAAGAAAAACAGCGCCAGAATCGATTATATTTATATATTAATATATATAAAAATATAATTAAATTAAATCGAATAACGACGCTGCAGTTCGTATTTTGAAATCGAAACTTCAAACGATTGTACCGGGAGATTCGACCGTCGGATTTTCCCGAAACTGGAACCGTTGGATTCGTTTTGAAAAGACCTTTCTAATGATATAAATTTTGTGAAGATCCAACGGTTAGAATTTCAGATATGTTTAAATCAAATCTGAAGAAAAACAGCGCCACGGCCGCGTTATGGCCTGAAGCGTCGTTTAAATAAATTGGCTATTTTTAAATAAATAAAAATAGTGATAAATCATTATAAAATATTATAAATGATATGGAATATAAAATTTAGAAACTAACTGAAGGTTGGCTAAGTCGAATGGTTTTCTGGGTTTTTATCTGATGTTGGTTTCGGCCTTCAGGGTTAATATTTGGGAAATCGTTCTCTTACTAATTTACGGTTAGTGACTAATGAATTGAAATGATGCGTATGTTGTGTTTGTGTAGCACTTGTTTATTATATACGCGAGTTGCTCAGAAAGACCGGGGTTATCCCATTCTGATTAACTGAATCGACGATAAGAAATCGAAGATGAAGACGGTGGTTGAAGACCGGAAATCTTCACCTCGTTTGGATGGTAATTGATGTCCTGATTGGGAGGCATCCCGAAATATGGATAATGAGTGGTGATCGTCCAGACGTACGTGGAGATCGATGGGTTTGCGAGGTATATAGTGCCTCCGGTTTCGTTCAGACCCAGAACGGACTTGCAAATGGACTGTGTGTCTGACACTGGAATTTGTTCTGTCTGATAGATAGCCATCAGTTACATGGTGTGAATTGCCTGTGTGGCATGCTGAGATGCAGTGATTAAGGCTTCTGTTGAAAAGCAAAGTCTTGTGGTTGATGATCAAAGCACCGCCTGTGTGGCGTAGCTTTGTGTATAACGTTAACTCGCGAGCCTCACACCCCGGTATGAACCAGAAACGGGAGAGGACCTCAGGGAGGGCATGCGTTTCCTTCTAGCTAGAGGTGGTGTCGGTGCTTAAACTGGCTGACATTTATATTATTTTCACCTATGTGGTTGCTGCTGTTGCGAGGCGCCTCAGATATATCGGTGACTATGTGAAGCCGATGGAGTCATTCATTGGCTCATTTACGCCCCATAGGGCGGGGAAACGTAGTGTTCAGGAATTTTAATCCACATCGGTGGACCGGCCCTGTCGCTCCAAGGGTCAATGCGCTCTGACCCTGAGATATGGGCTAGATTGTCTCGAAGTCGGTAAGGACTATCCTTTGCCTTGGTTCATGACGGAAATCCAATCTCCAAATACGTGATTGTGCGGTTTTGATTGTGTATATATATATATATGGCAACATGATATATGGTACCCATGCCGTCTATGATTGATATTTATGATTGTGTATAAAGTTAGAAACTAACTACGAACGAGCTAAGATGGGTGGTTTCCTGGATATTGGTCTGATGTTTGTTTCGGCCTTCGGGGTTAATACCTATGGAATCGTTCTCTTACTATTTTGCAGTTGGAGTCTGATTATCAAATGCTTTTGTTTTATTCGTATCAAGCATATTTTGGCCATTATAAGGTAAAACTTTATCCTCCGGTTTGCGTTGCATTGTGTGATGGGAAATGAGTCTTATAATGGCTTCATTTTTATAAAAACATTGCGATATTTAAAAGATTTAATTGTTTTAAAGCACTGGCAATCCAATGGAGTAAACCCGTTCCGTGAAAGCGGCGTGGTCCTGTGATTAGCCATATCATTAAATGTGTTAAGTAGATTTCTCATACCAGTCCCATGACTGACTCGTAGTTTGTTTCACTTGCAAACTCGGGTGCCCCTTTTTCTACACGGGCAGCCTTGTCTTCAGGTTTTAGCAGGCTCTTTCTGGATAGCTGGAGTTGAAGATGGATTCTATCATTTATCTCTTTTTATGCTGTTTAGCTCCTATTGTACATATTATGTTTGTTTTCCGCTATAGACATTTATGTATAGCTGAACTGTATTTGTACTAAGTATGATCCTATACACTGTGTAACTCTGATGATTATGTTTATCCAATGTATTATTTGTTCATTATCTGGTGTAATTATTTATTTCTGTTCTGCTATTATCTGTTTATGTGTTATATTCCAAAGATTACCCTTAACACTATCAGTACGGGTTTTGGGGTCGTCACATGATAGTTGTAACTTTCAATTTCTATTTACACTAAAATAGATCCTTCGTTCTAAAATTCAAACTTAATGTCCTTACGACTAAATTTTTTTGCAACTTCTTCCTTGGGCCAATTTACCTATATTTTTTTCTAATATATGTTTATGTTTGTTTTGAATCATATGAGCCAAAAATAATTAGGGAATATGTTTCTAATATCTCAATATTAGGAAATGTATTCCCAAAATCAGGAAATATATTCTCAAAGCCTAAACAATATGTATACTTACATGTTATGTAAAACTAAATTAAGTAAACTCCATGCTCTCACTTGTAAATTAAATTAAATGCATGATTTTATTTAAGCTAAATTAAGGAATGTTTCAAATGAATTATAATTTATAAACTGTAATACCCCAAAATTTAATACACTGTAAGATAATAAATTGGGAATAACTTAATTAAAATATTCATAATTAAGCGAAACCGTATTACCATTGCATTCGTCTTGGAATTCTGGTTTAGATAGACCCCAAGTTTGCGTAAAACGAAAAACGTGTGAAGGAGTTATGGGCATTAGAAGTTTGTATATATAAGGGGATTATATATGAATATAAAATAAATATAATTCTAGAATTCTCAAACAAAATCAGCAGGAGAGCGAGCGGGAAACCAGACCGTTGTAGGACGACCCACTTCCAGCTTGGGTCGACCCAAGCATGGCTAGGTCGACCCACCTAGATCCGGGAAAGATTCCAAATTACGAATTTGAACAGTTTTGCAGTTAGGTTCGTGTTGACTCAGCGCTACGTGTACGGTTTGGATTAAATCCCTAGGATCTAAAGACTGAGGTTGACTCTATGAATCTACAAATAGTTGGCTTCTCCCATTCCAATACACACCATTTCTTCATACCTTCTACCTCTATGAATCTATTCTAACAATATATATGCAATGGGGGAATGCTGCTGAAGCCCAAATCCACAGTGACAACATTCATGACTTGCATGCATACAACAACAAAAAGGATTGGATTGGACTTTTCTATGGCATATAGTTATATATAAGAGATTTAATCTCTTCTTCAACAAGACCTACTATTAGTTCCCTATCATTTTCAAATCTAATTTCTTAGACAATAACATGACAGCTAAATAAAATTGGGTTAGGATATACAGTGTTTATAAGATAAATGATATACATGTTTTTCACTGTTAATCACCTATACCGTCTTGATAAGTAAAACATATGTCGTTACTATGGGATAATTAATAAGTTATAAGTATTTATCTTTCTTTTCCCTGTTTCTATGCTTATTTCCAGCCTTGCCCACATGCCTAGGAGATTTGATTCTATTCTCCTTCCTCTGTTTTCCCTTTTTATTTATGCTAAGCCTAGGGCTTTGGAAGCCTAGGCAATGTCCAATTAGAGCATGCTTATAATTAGGGTAATAATGAATGACATAAAATAAGGAATTTGGGCATGTTGTTAAATTGGGAACTGTATAACTATAATTTGGGAGAGGGATAATATGCACATGTTTAGACTTGCTGTAGATTGATAAAAAGGGGTAATATGCACATACTTGCTATAAAATGATAAAAAAAAGGATAACATGTACATGTTGTAATTTGGGAACATAGTTTGATGAATAGTACGCATATGTATTGAACATGATAGATTTGACTTAATACAGACATTAATTAAATGACATGTTAAGAATATTGTAAGTATCAGAAGTACGCTAATAAACTGAATTGTCATAGTAATTATACATACCTCTGGGCAGGTGTTCTGGGGAAGGGTTGTACACACATGATGACATGTAATATTACAACCATGCTTATTAGTAAACCTAAACCTTTTAGGTTAAACATGAGCATTAATAAGCTAAGAGGTCCCTCGTTCTACTGTTGTATCGGGTTTTGGGGACTCTTAAAACCTAGTTATTTGTGGACACAAGCTAAGGGGGTTTGGCTTGTGTCAATCTGTTGTTTGGAACCCATATCAATCAGTATCCCTGTTTGTATTCTCTTAGAGGGCCTCACACTAGGTAGGGGTTAGGGCACACTTTACTGAACTAGATAGTAAGAGGTTCATATGGGGAAGGTGGGTACGGGCGTGTTCCGGCAGAGTCATGAGCGTGCATGGGTCCGACTAGGGAAATTAAGCCGTTGCAACACCAGTAAATAGGTATGTGTTATATAGTTGCTAGGTTAGGGAGTGATACCCTACCGCCAGGGATGACACTGGGAATTTGCGTAGTAGGGCGCCGATCAAATAGATACTAATTAGGTTACACCTAATCCTGCTATTATGTAATTAGGGTAACACCTAATCCTGTTGTGTTATCAAGAAACACCTAATCTTGTTGTCAATTCTGCTGTTGTGTGTTTAGGTTGAACACCAAATCCTGATTAATCCTGTTATACTAGTATTGGTGCAGACATACCTGCTTTAGGATATAAATATGGAGCACTACTCGATCACAGTTTATTCTTGATATTCATGTTTATCATGTTGTTCTGTTTAGTTTATCTATTACCTTATATGATACTGTATTTCTCATCCAGTCTTATTTACCTGTCTTGGTATTTCTATTTTATGTATATTTGAGAATCACTGGAACTGGCCAAACTTTATGTCTGACCCTTTTTCTTTTTCTTCTTTCTTCCTCTTCCCCTCCCCCCCCCCTTTCCCTTAAGATCCTCAGAGTGGAAGTACTCATCAGTGACTAGGACTTTCTCTTATATCTTGGACTTGAATTTCTTGAGATGTACCGTTTTAATTTGCTCTCTACTCTATTATGGCTTGTGGCGAAGGATGTGATTTTATGTTACTGTGCTCTGATGTTTTTTTTTATGAGACATATTTGATGTAACCTATTAGAGACTACATTTTTTTTAATAATGAAGTTGAAATTTTTCGCTGCTTATTTTATATCTGTCTTATGAATTTCTATACTGTTTACCTATTGCGCTTTATGAAACTTAATGCATTCTATTATGAATGACATTAACGGACGTGGGGTGTCACATAGACCAAATAAAGGTTCAATATGACACTTTTTTCGAATTCATTCTTATCTTCCTCTATGGGTTGATCCAGATCCAGCAGCTAAGGGTTTATGAAGAGGTCGATTAAAAGACTAGCTACTGTCAAAGTTTGTAAAAATTCCCCAAAGGACTGATTTGTAATGTAGCTTTGATATGTGTAAGCTGAGTGTTGTGAATATGAGTGATGATCTCAGCTCAACTACCATGTTGATAGATATACTGATCCTATATTTTTAAAATTTTATGCATATTACTATTTTTTACCTCCACTTGAGTTGTAACGTGTTGTAGAAAATTATAACAATATACCAGCGCAATGCAAAAATAATAGACATACTTATGAATGGAACTCTCAGGTATCCTCTCAGTCGATCATTGGTCATACATCATCGTAACAGCAGTCATGTAACATGTATTGACCGACATTTAATGTTGCAATGTTTCTAACAATTCTCCAACATCATTTTGATAGCATGCTATGACGTTTCAACATATTTTTCTTTTTTAAAACTAACAAAAAGGTGAATTGTGGCAGATGTATGGAGACTCATCTATACATAGATGAACATCTCAAAAGCCTGTTTTTTGACATCCAACTCTATGCATCCAAAAGATGGTTGCTCAGTTGTACAAAAGAACGTACTCAGCTCTGAAAATTCGGCCTCGAAGTAATTATTGTTCGAATATTTCGACAATTGGGTCATATGTGTGAAATAAATTGTACTGCGCTATTTTGGCATAAAGCCCGACCGAAGTGATCTAATTTTAAATTAGATTTAAAAGGCTTAAAAATAATATTATCATGGGCCTAATGCGTAGATACCGATGAACTTTAATTTGTTGAAGGGCTAAATTATAAAATGTGAGCCTTATAAATAAGGGGTTATGGTCCCCAAATTACACAAGCCTTAGCAACTTTCTAACCCTCTTCTCTGGAGAGCTAATTTCAGATCTAGGGTTTTTGTCAGTTTTGAAGACCAAATCAAATTCTTCTTCATTGTGATGATCCAAATTCCCGGCCGGGCTAAACCAAACAAGAAGACAGATTGTTATGAGAACACGACGCACCGAAATACAGAACAAGAGAACTTTTCAATGCTATTACAACAAATTACACCAGAGTACAAGAATACTAGAGTGCAGAAAGATAATAAAAAAATACACAGTGGAAAATAAATATCAGAAAATAAATTACAATGCATCGGAAATAAAATTACATAAATACAATGTACAACGGAAATACATCAACTACTACATTTGAAAGGAAATACACGGATACAAAGCATTCCAGAGTATAGCTCCAACCGTAAACCAGGATCCTATGAAAAGAGAATATGGAAAACGAAAACTACTAGCTGCCGTGTGGAAAATATGGGTAGAAAACAACTTCGAAAATAAACGTATCAATCTTAGACGGCATAGTACCCCATCCTATTATATATGTAACCCCCCGGAAATTTCGAACTAGTCAAAATTACCAAAAATCCTTCTGTCCAAAACAAACAATGACATGTACCATCATATTTGATAAATATGTACAATATCACTAAACACATTGGATAGAATTTTAATAAATACCACTTATAAGAGTTTTTTAATATAATTTGCAAGGTACGCTTGAATACAAATTAAATACAAATACTATAATCTACTTTTATGCAACTCTGGTGAGATGGACATCGATATTCATTCCTGCAATCTCGATAAATATGACATTATAGGCAAAAAAATTAAACATGAAAGATGCACCAACACAAGATGTAATAGCAAATAATGAACAAAAATATTTTATTAATAAAGCAGCTACATCACTACCCCTTGTGACCGCCTATGTACCTTTATCTAATTGGGTAAGCAATTAGATACAAGATCAAGCCAACTTAGTTCTTCTTTGCACAAAACATTTAAAATCAATATTCATTTCCAGAATACTCTTTATAGCAAGTAAGGTAAAGCACTTTGTAAATACTATTTTTTGAAAGACATCTATATATCACTTGTAGAATTTCCTTTCAAAAGATAAACATCTTCTATTTTAGATATTAATTAACTTCCTTATGCAAAAACTCCTTCATGAACACTCTGAAACCACCTTTATATCTCTCTAATATATATTTGGAAAGATCTTCAAAGAACGAAGGAAAATAGTTAACTAAAATGTTATTTATACTATTAAATCATTCAAACTAAAAAGATAGCATTTTAGAAAATGCTATAGAAAGTTTTAGTCATATAAGTCATAAATGTCCCCAATCATCGGTCGTATATGTCAAAAATTAAAACTAAAACATTTATAATGCATTATGAACAGATGGGTTTAGACTCAAATTAGCTATTACGGCGTCTCCGTTGCGCTGTGAAAAGTTTTGGGTAGTTTACAATGGTTTTAGATTCAAACAGTTATTACAACGTATCTAGCGCGTTGTGAAAAGTTCTGGGCTTGTTAAACTGCTTTGTAAATAATTCAGAGAAAAGTAAGTGCTTTAAAAATGCTACGAAAAGTTCTCAGTTGCTTGAGTGCTTTATAAATAATTCAGAAAAAAGACACCATTTCAGAAATGCTACAAATTTCAGAAATTTAGATTTTTTAACAGTTTTTTGTCAAAATCTTTGATTCTATTTCTCTATGATAACTATAGTTTTTGACTTCAAATTTTCTATAGTAAGTAGATTTCTTAGTCTACTTAATTACCATCAAAATAAATCCTAAAAAACATTTATCGATTTAATATATAAAATTCAACAAAATGAGGCATTTTCAATATGTCCATTTCGGGCAGATTTTTACCTAACTTTGCGTCTAGTTTTAAGGTACACAAACGATCGAATTAGAAAAAGTGGATGACATTAAATTTGTAGGCCTTTGAATTGGCTTTCCATAACATTAAAGAAATCAAAATTTCGTTAAGAAATGCAGAAGTTATGGTTAAAATATCAAACGTCATTTTCATAGATTTGGGACCTATCATTCGTTCTCAATTTTCACAACTTTTCTTCGAAGTATGAAATGAATACATGTACTAAAATAGTTTTTCTCACCTTAGAATTATAGCTTGAACTTGTAATTCTCTTGGTTTCTACAAAACTTGTCCTCTTTATCTTATCTTCCTTTTGTTTTTGGGAATGTATGAAAAGAAATGAACATTTCCACCCTTTTTATAGCATTCTTTTAAGGCTAGTTTGGTAATTTGATTTTGGACACTTGTCCGCCTTATCTTCATGAGAGCTTTAGGATATAGAAATATGCCCGATTAGGTGTCTTAAGATGTTTCTACACATGGACACCTAATATGGTTATGTGTCTTTATCTCCTTTAATCTCAAGACATGTGTACCGTTTATTTGATGACATGTGTCCTTATCATTTCATGCCACTTATCGTATTTTAAAATATATATACATATACCATTTTTTGTTTATAAGATATGTATATAAATATATGTGTTCTTCCATTGTAATGACATGCACATGATGGTCTAACAACTTTCAACAAGTTAAACGTCATTTATCGACAGAAAGGTTTTCGGTCACATTATCGGTATTTCTTCGAACTACTTATCTTTGTAAACCAAAATTCAACAACATGTTTTCTCCTCATTATTTATTATTTATATGATTTAACAAGGTTATAAAACCATTTTATAACATTAAATCCAAGATTTATATATTTGAATAATATCGATATTCAAATATTTACTATTCAAAATTTTGGACTATTATATTCTTTCCCCCTTAAAAGGAATTTCGTCCCCGAAATTCTATGCAATACTTAATCAAAAGAAAGCCTAATATTCCACGAAAGAAACTCTATGTATCCACGACAGTTTTCTTGAAAGTATACTTTCAAAACAATTTCATAAATTGAAATTCGGAATTGGAGTATAAGACATACCTGAATATTATATAATTAGAACTTTCTCAATTTGTGATCAACATTTTATCAATCCTGCAAGTTATTACTGGATCAGGAACGCCATAGTTTCTTTTTATGCCCATATTCAGGATCATGTTCATTGCAATCCACATCTACCCAGTCTCCTTCCCATGAATATACACTCAATTTGGAGTGAATTCTAGAGCCTCTCTTTTTTGTTTGTCAAAATTAGAATCATATTATCCCAGCTACACACTCAATCTAGGATATTTTATCCTATTTTGACCAATGTCGACTCATCTAATTATTGTATACTCTCTTTGTTGTGGTACCCATCAAAATGTACCGGAGAGTAATATTTTCAAGATAGGCAAATCATACAATTTTTTTGGTTAAAAACATGATTATATTCATCATAGTTGATCTAAGCCACACACTCAATCTAGGATATTTTATCGTATTGCGTACGGCATACCCTCACTAAGTAGGGACGTAGTCTACTAGCTCAATACCACATAGAGTAATAGTTGCACTATCGAAGATCTAATGTTTGATACTGCACATCATTATCATTTGAAGGTAATCATCATATTGCGACCGACATCCCCTCACTAAGTAAGGATGTACTCTACTAGCTCAATACCACATAGGGTAATAGTGCACTACCCAAGATCTATTATCTTATACCGCTCATCGTCATCGTCATCTGAAGGTATCCATCATTGATGAAATAATCCATAAAAACATTTCATAAGTATAAACAAAGTATTCTCTCAAAGTACCCTTATACTTTGAAATCATTACTTCAACATAGATAACCATTAAAAAAAATCAACACTCTTAACTTCGAAAATCCTCTGTAATGTATTAAGTATGAAAATTTTCTTTTATCCCACATCATTCCTTTCAAATTACTCGATGTGTCTCAAAATCTTATACGTGTCACTAGTTACGACATTCAAATTGAAAGACATCAACCTCTTTTTTTAATCAAACACATAGTTCAGTTTGCAAAAATGTTTTGAGATAGCAAACTTTGAAAACATAAATTGTATGATGTAAGTATTCTGGATAATTAATCTAACTTCCCAATAAGATTAACTTCGACTAAACCCAGTTAAGGAATCAAAAGTTATGACCGAATTGCTGAGAGATCTTTTAGTCACTTTAAGCTGACATCATCAATGCTAAACAATTAAAATATCACATTATGTAATAACATAAATATGTAAAGAGCTTTTCTCACCTTGGTTTTGCATAAATGTAAGGTTCAATTTACTCGTCTTGATCTTCTTCGAGTTTATTTACCCAAGCCCATTTAATTCCTTCCTCGACAAGCTGTTATTCAACTTTCCTTTTAAGCCACTCCATTCATCCATTTCAAGCTATTACATACCTCCCTTTATAAGCCACTTCATTCATTCCTTCGTGACTTTATGCTTGTCAAACCTCTCTATTTGGTACTTGATAATGAATCAACACATTATTCTTATTAGTATAAACACTAAACAAAAGTGAAGCACACAAAATAAATATTATTCATAACCCCAGTCATAGGAATGGTGCCTTACCCGATCCAGTTTTATTTATCAAATTAAGGTAGCTTCATTTCAAAATTGCTAGGATGATTTTTTAATCTTATGTGAAATTTTATTTAGGCACCCAACCTAAGCTTTGATACCAACTTGTAACACCCCGGAAATTTCGGACTGGTCAAAATTGTTAAAAAATCTTCCAAAAAACAAACAATGACAGCTACCATCATATTTGATAAATATGTACAACATCACTAAACGCATTGGATAGAATATTAATAAATACCACTTATCAGAGTTTTTTTAAATCTAATCCACAAGGTATGCAAATTAAATATAATCTACTTTTATGCAACTCTGGTGAGATGGACATCGATATTCATTCCTGCAATCTCGATAAATATGTCAGTATGACTTAAAATTTTAAACATGAAGGATGCACCAACATAATATGTAATAACAGATAATGGACAAAAATATTTTTATTAATAAAGCAGCTGCATCACTACACCTTGTGACTACCTACGTATCTTTATCTAATTGGGTGAGCAATTAGATACAGGATCAAGCCAACGTAGTTCTTCTTTACACAAAACATTTAAAACCAATATTTATTTCAAGAATACTCTTTATATCAAGTAGGGGTAAAACACTTTTGTAAATACTCCTTTTTGGAAGACATCTATATATCTTTTGTAGAACTTCCTTTCAAAAGATAAACATCTTTTGTTTTAAATACTAATCAACTTCTTTATGCAAAAACTCCTTCATGAACAATCTCAAACCACGTTTATATCTCTCTAATATATGTTTGGAAAGATCTTAAAAGATTGAAGGAAAATTGTTAACTTAACGTCATTTATACCTTGTTAAATCTTTCAAACTAAAAAGATAGCACTTTAGAAAATGCTATAGAAAGTTGTAGTCATACTACGTCAAAAATGTCCTTAATCATCATTCGTATATGATAAAAATAAAAATAGCAACATTTATAAAAGCATTATGAAAAGATGGATTTAGACTCAAAACGGCTATTACAGCGTTTCCATTGTAATGTGAAAAGTTTTTGGTAGTTTACAATAGTTTTAGAATCAAACAGCTATTACAGCGTTTTTGGTGCGCTATGAGAAGTTCTGGGCTTGTTAGAGTGCTTTATAAATAACTTAGAGAAAAGATAGCGCTTTCAAAATGCTATGAAAAGTTCTCGGCTTGTTTGAGTACCTTATAAATAATTCAAAAAAAGACGGCGTTTCAGAAATGCTACAAATTTCAGATATTTAGATTTTCTACCAGTTTTTCGGCAAAATGTTTGATTTTATTTCTCTATGATAACTATAGTTTTTGACTTCAAATTTTCTACAATAAGTAGTTTTCTTAGTCTACTTAATTACCATGAGAAGAAATCCTCAAAATCATTTATTAAATATATAAAATTCAACAAAATGAGGCATTTTCAACATGTCCATTTCAGGCAGATTGTTACCTGAATTTGCATCCAATTTTCAGGTATACAAACAATCGAATTAGAAAAAGTGTCCAACATGAAATTTGTAGGCCTTTGAATTAGCTTTCCATAACGTTAAAGAAATCAACATTTCATTAAGAAATGAAGAAGTTACGGTCAAAATACTGAACGTCATTTTCATAGATTTGAGACCTATCATTCATTCTCATTTTTCACTACTTTTCTTCAAAGTTTGAAATGAATACATGTACTCAAATAGTTTTTCTCACTTTAGAATTGTAGCTTGAACTTGCATTTATTCTCTTGGTTTCTCCTAAACTTCTCCTCTTTATCTTACCTTCTTTTTATTTTTGGGAATGTACGAAAAGAAATGAACATTTCTACCCTTTTTATAGCATTCTTTAAGGCTAGTCTGGTAATTTGTTTTTGGACACTTGTCCACCTTATCTTCATGAAAGCTTTAGGATGTAGACACATGCCCGCTTAGGGCTTTTAAATGTTTCTACACATGGAACCTAATAAGGTTATGTGCCTTTATCTCCTTTAATCTCAAGACACGTGTACCGTTCATTTGATGACACATGTCCTTATCAATTCATGACACTTATCATATTTTAAAATATATATGTATACACACACACACACACACATATATATATATATATATATATATACATACACACACACACCATTTTATTTGTTTATAAGATATGTATATTCATATATATGTTCTTATATTGTATGACATGCACATGGTGGTCTAACAACTTTCAACAAGTTAAACGTCATTTATCGACAAAACGGTTTTCGGTCACATTATCGATATTTCTTCGAACTACTTATCTTTGTAAACAAAAATTCAACAACATGTCTTCTCCTCATTATTTATTATTTATAGCATTTAACAAGGTTATAAAATCTTTTTTGTAACATTAAATCCAAGATTTAAATATTTGAATAATATCAATATTCAAATATTTACTACTCAAAATTTTGGACTGTTACAATGTCATCATAGGTATATAACTAAAATCGTAAGATCACGTATTAGAATTTGGATTTCCATCATGAGCCAAGGCAAGGGATCTCTCCTCGCCCAATTCAGACCATCTCTAGCAAAATGTCCAGGACCACACGCATGTGACCCTTAGGAGCGCCTAGGCCGGTTAGGCTCTTTTTGCTGATTAGTTATGCTTGGATCGAATGTTTCCTGGTCCCATTGGACCTCTTAATCAGTACGTCGACCATCTTGGCCTTGTACGGCCATATCCGAGGGCCCTCGCATCAACATCAATATAAGTAAAATGCCTAGACTCCATATCATGACAACACCTCTAGCTAGAAAGAAATGCATGTCCTCCCTACTCATACCGGGGTGTGAAGCTCGCAAATTAACGTTATACACAAAGCTACACAATATAAGCCTTTCTTTTTAGTAAAAGCTTTGATCAATGCATCTCGGCATACCAAATTGTCAATCCATACCGTATTATGTATTTCCACCAATATACAACCTCTAAGCTCATATGTCTTAGAGAAGAATGTTAAGCTTAGAGAATGAATTCTCTGTCACCAAACAGATATATATTTAGCAGACATCAACGAATACATCATATTTTAGAATGTTTGACATACAATCCATTTGCAAGTCCGTAACCGAAGACACCTTATTCCTCATCCCATATGTCTAATACAAGAGAGAGGTCCTCGCATATTCGGTCGATTTCCAAGTATGTCTGGACGACCACCACTTATTACCTTCTCTTAGGTGTATGTCTCAGTCAAGACATCACCAATAGTCCAAATGATTTGAAGATCTCCGGTCATCAACCACCATCTTCAATCTTCGACTTTTAATCGTCGTAACAGTCATTTAGAATGGGTTAAACCCGGTCTTTCCGAATTGCTTGCGTATCTTTAACAACATGCAATAAGTACACAAAGATAGCACGCATTTCATTCCAATCCAGAATATTCTTTTAACATCATGTAATAAATACACAAAGATTATCTTATTTAAGCTTATTGTTTAAATGTTCCCTTGGATATCATTTCAAAAGATTTTATTATATCTTTTCACAATTTAACACAAATTAAGGCTTATAAAACTAGTCGAGATTATCGAGCCTTACCGAAGTAATCATTTATTTTATTATTCTCTATCCAAACCTATTCATCCCTTGCAGCAAAACTGGTAGTACTCCATATCCAACACCCATCGTATTATCGGTAAATTTAATTACCATTTAACGTCCAAATCTAATTAAAGATTAATTAAAACCCCATTTTAGTTTTAATCTCAAAAATCATTACTTAATGATTATTCGACTTTAGGAAATTAATCCTGTCTTTAACTAAGTTAAAGAACAAATATCATTTTAAAACATAGTTCACAATAAACCCAAAATAAACTTCTATTTAACTCCAATTTAATTTATTAAATCGGAAATTTCGAGTAAATGTTAATTAAAGATTTATTCCATAACTTACATTTCAACAGGGTTTAAGAATAGTGTTTATTAAAGCCACAATTCACAAAAAACCCAAAATCCAACTTGATATTAAATACAAGGTTTGAAACGGAAATCATGTCGACTTACATTCAATACCAAATTCTGAAATCAACGGATATCGTATAGGAATAACGATATGTATATCTTCCAAATTCCTCAACAATATCCGTATATTACGGAAACCAATATCCGAAGATAATTTCCATTCAAATACATTCCAATTTATATGTTGGAAACTTCTAGTTATAACAAAAAAGTTCACAAATCCAATTTATTATTTTAAAATCGTTGGATTATTACTCTTCAGAAAATATCGCATATCCCTTTTAGCTCTTTATTCTAGTTGTTAACCAGTTCATTCAGATAAAAATATCTTTTATCCTTTCAAAACTTTGAATTTTTCATCCAAAATCTTTCCAAATTATTTATTATGATTTTACATAAGTTATTCCTATTTTTAATAATTTTAGTAAGGATCTTACAGCCGGCTTCCAATATCGGCCACCGAATTGAATCCATAACGACCTTTTCCAAAACTGATTTGGACTTAAATTAAAATTTTACCATTTGATTTTAAAGAACTTATTATCGTTTGAAATATATTTTCGATACGAACCCAACGGTTCTAGTTTCAAGAGAATTCGACGGTCGGATCTGTCGTCACGTCTATTCGAAGTTACGGGTTGACGTTCGTGAACTAACGCTGTGCGACTCATTATATTCAATCCCAAATCGATTTATAATTTAAAAATAAGTCGAAACTCTTTCAAACAATTTTTATAATTTATATAAAATATATATAATCATCTTTGAAAACTCGTTTTAGCCGTTTATCTTCAAAATCACATATTTCACTATACAGTCAACTTTAATATTATTTTAATGAATAAAATAATATTATTTTTCGATAGTCATTATTTTACATCCAATTTTTCCATACAATCGTTAGAACAATTAACAAGGAACTTTAGAAAGAAAACTTCTTTTAAAATGTTTACTGCATAGCCTTACTGAACTTCACTTTGAACAGTTATTATTCATTTTACATCAAAAACTTTGTTATGCCAAAATTATATTAAATTTACTTCAAAACCATCTGTTACAGTTACGAATATTCATCGATATTTCGATATCTACACGTCCATCCAAAATCGGACGTCAAGATCAAACTTCAATTTTTCATTGAATATTTTATTATTAGAATACTCATATTTATTCTGGATTGGAATAACATTCAACCGAACACCATATAATTTCACATATATGCATTTTATACATCCAACAATAGTTGTAAACAACTATCAAACATAGAAATAACATCTGGAGTGCTCTTACACTCGCACAAGACTTAAATAATTATTTAACGCTTACATCGATCTGTCCATCAACCAATTAACACGTACTTCCTACTTGGGATTTTTGTAAATCAAATATTATACCAATACCCGTGTGGGATTTTCAACCAACAAATAATTAATTCAAATCAACTACATATTCATGAATAAAATCATAACTTATTTGTTTTAATTATTTTTTAATCTAATCAATTACATTTAAACAAACAATAATAAATTTCTCATTTGAATTATAAATGGATGTTTAATCCAATTTTAACTACCACAAATATATTCATTGTTTTAACATGTTAATCAACTAATCACATCCAAAACATATCATAATAAATCATTTATTCATCCATCGAGTTTTCAAATAATTTGTGATGTGAGCTACCATATACCATATAATAATTTGTGGTAATAAAACTGATTAAAATCTAGATTTCTCACATAAGCTATCATTAACATATTAGCACTGTTTTAACTTAATAATTAACCCGATTTCATTTTTCTAGTCATATCACAATTCAATATTCATTTAATCACTTAACTACCAACTGTTTAACGGTATAACTATGATTAAAACTACGCAAAAAATATATTTTGTGTAAGAAGCTCTCATAAGCAATCAATATATTTTAAAATATGATTATAATAACATAACAACACAGTTGAATGAGGGGAAGTATGTTATTCACATCAGGAGGAATGAAATGTGGAGGAAAGTTACAAACATGAGAAAAGGAAACTTTAGTGACTAGTTCAATAAAAAATTGCAAGACAAGGAGAAGTATGAGAGTAAAACAAAGTTAAGTCAAAGTGATCAGGGGTTAACAGATAAGAACATTTTTGGCGTGCTTGACAACATTTACGAGGAATATGAAGTAATAAATGATTAGTTAGCCAAACAGACAGAGCCTGGACTAGAAGATGGTGAGATTGCAGCAGTTGATGCAATGCTGACTAAAGCTTTTAAGAGTTCAAACGAAAGTTGTGGGGAAGGATCGAAATTACGAAATCATGATAATTTTAATGACAACGTGAAAGACTCTGAAGTGGAAGCTATTGCACATGTTGCAAATGAGCAAGTCCATGGCAATTATGATGGTGATGACAATAGGAAGGGTTCTACAACAACACCTGATGTTGTGTTGAGTAACATGAACTCAATTGTTCCCATTGTTTTCCAATAAGAGATTACTAAGGAAAAACTCTAGCAACCAACGTCAAGCAGCAATGATCAAAGTAACATTAGAACTACCAGAACGACTCACATACGAGCTATTAATGTAGATATTCGAACAATTTCCAAAAGCATCCAATTTGAGTTAGCTAGCAGAGTTGTGGCCGCTGCTGAGTATCATGAATTAGAGAAGAAAGTGAAGGACTTCAATGCTTTCCTTTCAACTCTTGTATTTGATCAAATGGATATAGTGAAACATGATTTTGTGTCTGCAATGCTACCAAGAATTATTGCTAGTGGCAAGTAGAAAGTGCGACATTCTCCAATTGTTAAAGACAAGCAAACTTCTACCAACCCGTATGAGCACATTCCTCCTCCTCCTGGGTACAAGGAGGGACCTCCAAATATCATTACTGAACATGCAACATCTAGCCCCAATGAAAAGGCAGGGCCAAAAAGCCTGTCGCTAGGAGCATGAAGAAGGAGATACTGAGAAATTTACAAGAGAATAACTAGTTGTCTTCCTTTAGACAGTGCAGCCTTAGGTGATTCTGAATGTGATAAAAAATGTAAACTAAATAGTAAAGAGTATTGAAATCTATGTATTTTGGAAAGTAGTACCAATGCCTTCACTATATGGAAGAAATAACTGGTATACAACTAGTATATCACCTGAAAAACTGTGTATTTGCTTTTAATTTTTAATAAAACAGTGTTACAGAACACTATAAAAACCTGTCGGCCTTGCCAAAAAAACTGTTGAGTGAGAGAGTTTTCACATTGATCGGTTTGAAATCGTTGTAAAGCGATTATTTTAATTAAATTAAACGATGCGTTTCAATTAATCAAAAATTGTTGCTAGCTCCAATCTTGTTTCAATCAGTTCCATAGCGTAGTTCTTGTCGTCACAGTTCTAACGGATTTAGGTTTGTCCGATTCTGATTTTGTATGAACAAGTTATGGCCTTTCAAACGTTAACTACATTAATAACTTAATTAAAATTTAATTAAAATCACTAATTAGATGTTAATCCCCATATCCTTGTTTACGTTTCCAGGCTTCAGCCATAACCCATGGCTCAACTTCGAAGTTCACCCACGCACACCGCTTGAAGCCACCAGAGGCTGATTATCCACCACCACACGAAGCGTCTTCGCCTCGCCACCCTACACATATAGCACCACCCAACTCGAAGCCCCCATAACCTCCAGATACCCACCATAATGTTGCGACTTTCCGGCTCCGATCAGGCCACCTTGGTTCATGAAAATCCATCACGATCGTTCATATCGAAGAGCTCAAAGTTCTAAATAATACTTCAGTTGGAACTTTTGAGCATCATTGATCGGATGAAGAAACAATCAAGGGAGAAATTGTGAAGATTTTGGCCATTCATGAAGAAAGAGGCGGCACTGGGAAACATCGACCACAGGGGGGAATTTTTAGGGTATTGACCATGGCAAGGTGTAAATATACTATATTATTTATTAAATTTAATTTTTGAATTGATTCATTGTGAAATTTAATACTCTGAACTCCAAACTGCTATCGCCCATAGTCAAATACCCCTATTCCAGACTTAATGAAATATGTTTCATAAGCTGATTCGATCGTTTTAATCATTTTTTTCTCAGAATTAAAATATAACTCAATATAATGTTAAATATTGAATTTGAACATATGTTTTAATTTTCCACGGCCGCATATTAACTCCAAAAATTACGAAATTTAAAATCATTCTACGTTTTACAAATACGGTTCAAATGAACCTAGTTTCGTCGAATCTGGAGACCGTTTGAAAAATGGCCTTATAATTAACTACCTTTATTGAATTATAATCGAAATTCAACATGCATTTAAATTTTCTATGCTTACATACTAATTCTATTTGACTTGAAATTTTAAACCTGATAATAATTTATCGTTCTAGATCCGAAAAAATTGGTTTCATTGAAAACGGAGGTCATTTGCAAAACAACTATTTTAAAGCCTATGTGATATTAATATAATATTATTAAATTCCAAAATTATTCAAATTAATTACAAACTAATTATTATTATCGCATGAATAATCTAAAGAAACAACATATAACTGTAAAATAAACATACTTGAATTTATAACTCAATATTTTGTTTTCTAGTCAAACGGTGCTCAGTTTACATGAAAATCCTTTTATTTTATTTAATATATCGTTATATTTTATAAACGATTTCATAGCGGATTTTCAAAATTTCAATTTGGACATAACTTACAATTTATAACACGAAATATCATTTTTATCACATTCACTAGAAAGATATAACTAAATAGGTCCTAACATTTCTTGTTTCACAGAAATCCGACTTATATCGAATCCTGCGTATACATTTAAAGTTCAAAACTAAATTTCTCAAACTACCGCGACGTTACGTGTTCGTTTTAATTAAATTTTAAATTTATACGTTCAAACTTTGTGTTAAAATAATTTCTAAATCGTTAATTATTAAAGTCGGCTGTAAATCCTTGTAAAATTTATTAAAAACAAATTTTAAATTGATTCTAAAATTCAGGGTTGTTACAGTCTCCCCCACTTAAAAAATTTGTGTCCCCAAAAAGGAAGACGGAATTGAAGGTCATTTACTTAACCAATTCAACCTTCATCTTAACTCAAGTTCTTCAACTTTCAGTTTCTAAGTTCTTCAACCTTCATCTTAACCCAAAAAAGAAGTCGACTGTAAATCCTTGTAAAAATTTGGCTAATTTTTTGCCATAGCCTCCTTTCTATTGGTCGATCGGTACAACTACTACTTGACTCTCAGGGCCATCATCAATCAAAAAGAAAATCTAAAAGCCAATTGGCTCATAAAATCATCAAATCCAATCAATAAAACATATGTGTCCCTTTTTGTCGGGCATACAATTTTATTCCTTCTTTTAGCTTCTAACTAATTTTCAATCTATCTTCTATTCTCATATTGGTTTTATCATTCCAATTTTATTTAACTTAAATTAAATTTCAATTCGATGGATTCACTTTCTTCTTCAATCAATTTAACTTATATTAGTTAAATTTAAAGCTCAAATTATTTCAAAATACTTACTTAAATTAGTTTAAGTATATTTCGATGCTTCAATTAGAATTATATAGTCATCCCACTTTTGAAACTCGAAAATAAACACTAATGATGATGCATTGATCACCAGAATCAACCTCAAGCGACTAGAATGTGATTTTATATCAATCCAGTATATTTGAGACTTTGTATATATGTTTGCAATGCATATATGCAAAATCCTTTTATACTCGACAGTCCAATTCTTATTATAAGATATAATCGAGTATGTTACCTATATATTTTCAAAACATATTCCTTTTTATATTCGAAATCTAATCTTTCAAAATCAATTTCATTTTCATGAATACGCAAATTCATTTTAAATAAATAACAAGTTGTTTTACATATATTCGCTATCCAAAATCGCGAATATAACTACTTTATAAATTTAAATCTTAAGGGGTGTCAGAATTCATCGACTGCCCAAAATCAGACATCTCAAATTATTAAACAAGCAATCAAACAACCAATTGATTAATAAAATTTTAAATTATATCTGTTACCAAATATGAATTTCTTACGAACAAAGTATAATTTCAAAGTCATATGTACTAATCGCAAAAACGCTTCTTATAAACATACAACTCACAACTCATTCTAGGGTATTACTAACCCCATCTCTAATGAGTCCCTCATTCTAGGATACTACCGATCCTATCTCTAATGAATATTCTTTAATAGGATATTACTAATCCTACCTCTGATGAGTCCTCTCGTCTGGTTCTAATGTGTCTTGTTCTCGAGCTTTGTAAACCAAAGCTCTGATACCACTTGTAACGACCCAAATTCTTGGTCGACCTAAACCGAACAAGAAGACAGACTGTTATGAGAACACGATGCATTGGAACATAAAACAAGAGAACTTCTCAATGCTATTACAATCATTTACACCAGAGTACAAGAATATCGGAGTGCGGAAAGATAATAAAATAATGCACAATGGAAAATAAATTTCAGAGAATAACTTACAATGCAGCGAAAATAAATTTACATAAATACAATGTACAATGGAAATACATCAACTACCAAAGTTGAAGGAAATGCATGGATACAAAGCATTCCAGAGTATAGCTCCAACCGTAAACCAGGATCCTATGAAAATAGAATCTATAAAACCAAAACTACTATCAGCACCTAAGGAAAATAAGGGCACACAGAGATTAGGTGTAAATAATAGACTCCGAGTCAGTCATGGAACTAGTGTGAGAATTAAAAATAGTTATTAACTTTATTTTAATATTGGGTAAGTCACGGGACCACGCCGTATAACACGGAACATGTTTCCTCCACATAAATACCAGTTTTAAAACAAAAACAACGCAATGCTTTTTGAAAAAATGAAGCTATTATAAGACTCACGTCCCATCACACAATGTAACGCAAGCCGGAGGATAAAGTTTTACCTTATAATAGCCAAACATGCTTGATATGCAATAAATCAAATATTATTGATATTATTGCTAGAGCATAGTGAAGAAAACAACTTTGAAAATAAATGTATCAATCTTAAAAGGCATAGTCCCTAACCTACTATGTCGTAATAGGTATACAACTAAAATCGTAAGATCACGTAACGGAAATTGGATTTCCATCACGAGCCGAGGCAAGGGATCTCTCCTCGCCGAATTCAAACCATCTCTAGCAAAATGTCTGGGACCACATGCATGTGACCCTTGGGAACGACATGGCTGGTCAGCCTCTCTTTGCTGATTAGTTATGCCTGGATCATACGTTTCCAGGTCCTATTGGAGCTCTTGGTCAGTACGTCGACCACCTTGGCCTTGTGCGCCCATATCCAAGAGGGCCTTCACTTCTAACATCTGCATAAGTAAAAATTTTGGGCTCCAAATCATGACATCACTTCTAGCTAGAAAGGAACGCATGTCCTCCCTACTGTCCCTCATCCCGTTTTTGACTCATACCGGGGAGTGAAGCTCGTGAGTTAACGCCATATACAAAGCTACGTTATATAAGCCATGCTTTTTATCATCATCCACAAAGCCTTTCTTTTCAACAAAAGCTTTGATCCAGGCATCTCAACATGACACATTGTCAATCAGTACCATACCATTGATTTTCACCAATATATAACCTCTAAGCTCATACGTCTCAGAGAAGGGTGTTAAGCTTAGATAATAAATTCTCTGCCACCAAACAGATATATATTTAGCAGAGATCAAAGGATACAAAATATATTACAATGTCAGATATACAATCCATTTGCAAGTCTGTTATGGGTTTGAACGAAACCGGAGGCACCTTATTCCACGTCCCATATGTCCAACACATAAGAGAGGTCTTTATATATCCGATCGATTCCCAAGTACATCTGGACGACCACCACTTGTTACATTGTCTTGGATGTACAACCCAATCAAGACATCAGCATAGCCCAAATGATGTGAAGATCTCTGGTCTTCAACCATCATCTTCAATCTTCGACTTTTAATCGTCGTAATAGTCATTCAGAATGGGTTAAACCGAGTCTTCCCGAATAGCTTGCGCATCTTTAACATCATGTAATAAATATACAAAGATAACACACATCTCATTCCAGTCTAGAATATTCTTTTATTCAGATATTCATTATTCTGGGAATGGTTCCTATTAATTTTATCAAAAATTATCTCATTTAAACATATTATTTAAATCTTCCCTAGGTTATCATTTCAAAAGATTTTATTATATTTTTTCACAATTTAAACCAAATTAAGGTTTATAAAACTAGTCGTGATTATCGAGCCTTACCGAAGTAAGAAATTTATTTTATTATTCCTAATCCCAACCTATTCATTTCATGGAGAAAAACTGGTAGTACTCCATATCTAACACCCATCGTGTTATCGGTAAATTTAATTACCATTTAACATTCAAATCTAATTAAAGATTCATTAAAACCCCATTTTAGTTTCAATGTAAAAAAATATTACTTAATGATTATTCAACTTTAGGAAATTAATCTCGTCCTTAACTGGGTTAAAGAACAAATGTCATTTTAAAACATCGTTCACAATAAACCCAAAACCAACTTCCATTTAATTCCAATTTTATTAATTAAATTGGAAAATTTCATTAAATCTTAACTAGAAGATTTATTCCATAACTTTCATTTCAATAGGGTTTAAGAATAATGTTATTAAATCCAATCCAATTTTAAATTAAATATAAGGTTTTAAATGGAAATCGTGTTGACTTACATTCAATAACAAATTCTGAAATCAATAGATATCATATGGGAATAACGATATCTAATCTTCCAAATTCCTCAACAATATCCGTATAATTACGGAATCCAATATCGAAAATATCCGAAGATAATTTCCATTCAAATTCATTCCAATTTATATGCTGGAAACTTTTGGTTATAACAAAACCATTCACAAATCCAATTTATTACTTTAAAATCACTGGATTATTACTCTTCAGAAAACATCGCATATTCCTTTCAGCACTTTATTCTAGTTGTTAACCAGTTCATTCAAATAAAAATATCCTTTATCCTTTCGAAACTTGGAATTTTTCATTCAAAATCTTTCCAAATTATTTATTATGATTTTACATAATTTATTCATATTTTTAATAATTTTAGTAAGGCCCTTACAGTCGGTTTCCAATATCGGCCACCGAACTGCATCCATAGCGACCTTTTCCAAAACTGTTTTGGACTTAAATTAAAATATTACCGTTGGATTTTAAAGCACTTATAATCGTTTGAAAGATCTTTTCGATACGAACCCAACGGTTTTAGTTTCAGGAGAATCCGATGGTCGAATCCCCCATTACGTCCATTCAAAGTTACGGGTTGACGTTCATGAACTGTCATTGCGCGACTCATTCTATTCAAGCCCGAATCATTTTATAATTTAAAAATATATAAAAACTCTTCTAAACCATTTTTATTATTTATATAAAATATATATAATCATCTTTGAGAACTCGTTTCAGCAATTTATCTTCAAAATCACATATTTCACTGTACGTTCAATTTTAATATTATTTTAGTGAATAAAATAATATTATTTTTTGAAAGTCATTATTTTACGTCCTATTTTTCCTTATAGTCGTTATAACAATAAACGAAGAACTTTCGAAAGAAAGCTTCTTTTAAAACATTTTCTACGTAGCCTAACTGAACGTCACTGTGAAAAGTACTATTCATTTTAAATCAAAAACTTTGTTATGCCAAAAGTATATTAAATTTACTTCAAAACCATTCGTTATAGTTACAAATATTTGTCGATATTTCGACATCTATGCGTCCATACAAAATCGGATGTCAAGATCAGACTTCTATTTTTCACTGAATATTATTTTATTAGAATACTCATATTTATTCTGGATTGGAAAAACATTCACCCAAACACCATATAATTTCACTTATATGCATTTTATACATCCAACAATAGTTGTAAACAACTATCAAATGTGTAAATAACATTCGGAGTGCTCTTACACCCGCATAAGCCTTAAATAAATATTTAACGCTTACATCGATCTGCCAATTAACCGATTAACACATACTTTCTACTTGGGATTTGTGTAAATCAAATATTATCCCAATACCCGTATGGGCTTTTAAATCAACAAATAATCAATTCAAATCAACCACATATTCACGAATTTAATCATAACTTATTTTTTTCAAATTGTTTTTAAATCTAACCAATTACACTTAAACAAATGATAATAAATTCCTCGTTTGAATTATAAATGGATGTTTAATCCGATTTCAACTAACACAAATATATTCACATTGTTTTAACATGTTAATCAACTAAAAATCACATCCAAAACATATCACAATAAATCATTCATTCATCCATCGAGTTTTCAAACAATTTGTGATGTGAGCTACCATATACCATATAACAATTTGTGATAATCAAACCGAATAAATCTAGATTTCTCACATAAGCTATCATTAACATATTAGCAATGTTTTAACTTACTAATTAACCTGGTTTCACTTTGCTAATCATATTACATTTCAATATTTATTTAGTCACTTAACTACTAACTGTTTAACGATATAACTATGGTTAAAACTATACAAATAATATATTTTCAGTGAGAAGCTCTCACAAACAATCAATATAATTATAATAACATAACAAAACTGTTGAATGAGAGAGTTCTCACATTTACCGATTCGAAATCGTTATAAAACGATTATTTTAATTAAGTTAAACTACGCATATAATTTAATCAAAAATTGTTGCTAGATCCAATCAGTTCCATAGCGTAGTGTTTGTCGTCACGGTTCCAATGGATCTGACAAAATTGGTTTCATTGAAAACAAAGGTCGTTTGTAAAACGGCTATTTTTAAGGCCTATGATATATTAATATTAAATTCCAAAATTATTCAAATTAGTAACAAACTAATTATTATTATCGCATATATATTCTAATGAAATATCATATATCTGTAAAATAAACATACCTTGATTTATAACTCAATATTTCAGTTTTGTAGTCAAACGGTGCTCAATTTACATGAAAATCCTTTTATTTTATTTAACATATCGTTATATTTTATAAACGATTTCATAGAGACTTTTCAAAATTTTAATTTGGATATAACTTACAATTTATTGCACGAAATCCTAATTTTTCCCATTCATTAGAAAGATATAACTAATAGATCCTAACATTTCTTGTTTTACAAAAATCCGACTTATATAAAATTCTGTATATACGTTTAAAGTTGAAAACTAAATTTCTCAAAATACTACGACATTACGAGTTCTTTTTAATTAAATTTTAAATTTGTATTTTCAAACTTTGTTTTACAATAATTTCTAAATTAGTTATTATTAAAATCGATTGTAAGTCCTTGTCAAATTTATTAAAAATAAATTTTAAATTGGTTCCAAAATTTAGGCTTGTTATATTCATCTTCGCAGATAACTATGGATTCAGGTACTATAATAACTAATTACGGATTCAGGTACGCTTCCGCTAATTTTTTTTTCTTTATTCTCAATTAAATCAATATTAGTTACATATTTATATCTAGGGTTTCATGATTGTTTTTTGTTAAAGCATATTGAAACCCTAACAAGTAGCATCAGAGCCACCCATTGTTGACTTAATTGAGAAATTCTTATTTATATTTTTGATGAAATATACACTACAGATTCATTTAAAAAAATGATTTTAAGGGTTTAAACAAAGTAAAATCAGTTACTATGGTGACTTGAACACGTACACGTTCTTAGTGGTTCTATGATCATAAGGAAATGCGTACATTATGTTTTTTCAATTAATTAATCAGATATATTTCGAGAAACATTCTGACAGCATATTTCACTATTATCAAAATGTAGCGATCTACTAAAATGTGTCAGTATTAATTGGGTAGCATGCATTTTTCCATGTTTTATAATAATTTCCTTAAGTCTAAACATCTGACGATGATTGCCTTGTTAATATTTTAATCTTAAATTTTTTTGAGTTAGTTAAATTTTGATCTGGTCAAAGATTATTTATTTAGTAAAATTGCAATATATGGATTTATAGGATTCAATGTTCATTCAATATTGAATACCTTAAATATCTGATATTTTATGTTACAAAAATACCTTAAATGTCAGGATTCATAATATATAGTAATGCACTTGCAGTTGCCCTTATGTCTTTAAAAGTTGTGAATGAACGTTACATGGTGGTTTTTTAATATTTGAAGAATTACTTTTGCCATGCACAAAGTGCAGTTTCCAATTAAAGTCTATTTTCTACTTTTGGTTTCATTAAACATGTAAATATATGTGAACATATGGTCACGAGCTTGAGGCCATGCCTTTCATGTTACAGGAGTTATGGTTCACATATAAAGGTGGGCAGGTCAGTTGAAATTTATTGTGAATTCCATAACGATGAGAGTTAAATTTCATAAGATATATTGTTTTTTTAGGAATGGAAAATATAATATAACAAAATGGTGGAGAATTTAGCCATTTTCCAACGGCTCACAAAAACAATTTCTACAAAAGCGCAGAAACCGTGCACACATAGAAATACAAGAAACGAATGAAACGGAACAACAAACATCTATAACCAAACGACAAACAAAAGCCGAAAGCAAGCACAGCAGTAGTCCAGGCAGAAGAAGTTTTAGCATATGGTCACCAAAGCGAAAAGCGACGAAAAAACCCCAAGCTCCACATAAGACGTACATAGAGATAGAGTAACTAACGAGCCCTCCAAGAAGGCCGTAGGCAAAGGCTGGAAAATCCAAACTGACGGCCCTGGAACCTTCGATACCTCCAGCTCCACATGCTCCATCATAATCCAAAGTGGAAAGCAAAACGAGAGAAAAGAATCAAATCTCCCGCTCCATCAAAAACACCAGCTTCACCTGCTCCAGCAAATCCACCTGGGATGAACTAACGAAAGCACCAACCAACTCCAAATAGCCCAACTCCAAAAACCTATAACCCAGAACCTGCACAACTAGAAAACGACATAGGAACAATTGGAGGGGGGGGGGGGGGTAGGGTGGGATAGTGATAAAAATAGCAATAAACATAAACACAACAGCAAAATCAAGAAATACCTGCCCTAGGAGTAGCCGAAACCGATGAAACATCTAAGGTAACAACCAACCTCCTTGAATGGGAACCGAAGACTCCCCTGAAAGGACTACCACGAAACGCAAGGAACACATTGTTCCTTACTTTTCGTACAATGGTAGGAGGTTCCATAGTCACTTCGTCAAATACTGCCTTATTCCGTGAGCACCAGATGTGCCAGCAGACAAGACAAGGAATTAGACGAGGAAGGATCGATCGAAATGATATTAACCTGAGATACCGAACCACTAGAATCTCATTACACCTTCAAGCGAGGTGGCATTTCCTTGGCAATCTATCATATTCATGAAGTAATTCTAGACAGACCTGACATAAAACCCAGAGAACAACACATGAACAGACGATTCAGAGCATCCAGAACTGCAAAATCTGCACCTGGACACGAGAGGGATGTCGATTTTCTAAAGGTTCTCATCTATCGATAAACCATCATGCAAGGTTTTCCACATAAACAGAGAGACCTTCCGGAGAATACAGACATTCCAAACGAAAAAGAAAAGATGGAGACGTGGACCTGGAGTTCGCACCGAATTCCACACCGCATTAAGCAAAAATGGATTGTCGTCCCAAGCGGTTCCACCCTCATATGCATTTCATAAGGCCTTCACGGATTGCATCTGTTTGCACATCTCACTAGCATAGGACTAAACACTGGTGTAACTTGTACCTGCCATCCAGTGGGACTTGGCATGGAGGAACGTCGCCCAAAGGGAGTTGCTTGCACCAAACCTTGCCCATAGCTTGCAAGCAAAGGCCAAAAAGATGTCCTTAAGGTTATGAAGGCCTAGACCTCCATCACGTTTGGGACAAAAAAATGGAGTTCCAAGAAACCAAATGGTGGCAAGAAGTGTTTTCTTAGTTCCCCAAAAAAGGGAAGAAGCCAAAGATCGGTAAGAGCGGAAGAAGGAAGTCGTGGGAGTCATGGCAGCGAAGATATGAGATCCCATAGAGTCAAGGACAAACTTAATATTAACTAATCTGCAAGCCTGAGCGAGGAGGGTAGCACTCCACCTAATGATTTCCTCTAACTTTGTCAGTTAGGGGATCGAAGATGGCGTTGAGCTTTTGGCCTCGATATAAAAAAATATCGAGATAAGGAAGAGGAAGAAAGGCCTCCTTGAAACCTGTATATTTCTTTATCCAGGGAGATCTAATCGGGGATAGGTCTTTCGCGGGCACAAAACAGCTTTTTGAAGAGTTAATGAGTTAGACCCGAGCATCTCTCATATTGTCGAATAAGACCCAATTGGCTGTGAATAGACCGACAACAACCATAAGTGAAAATGAAGACGTCGTCAATGAAAGAAAAGGAAGAGATAAGCGAACAACCCCTAGGGATGCCGAACCTATCAATATGCCCAGCTATCATTAGAGAGTACAACCCTCGAACGAAAGACTCAGCAGCAAGGATGAACAGAGAAGAGGAGAGGGGGTCTCCTTAGCGAAGACCCCTCCCGGACGTGAAATAACCGGTGGTTGATCCGTTGATGAGAATGCAAAACCGGCAGTTGGAGATAATCCTCCAAACAACATCGATTAGGGGTTTTAGAAAACCGAAATCCCTCAGAACCTTGATGAAGAAGAACCATGACATGCGGTCGTAAGCCTTAGCCATATCTAGCTTAATGACCACGTTAGAGCCTTGTACCTTCCTATCGAACTGCGAAATCAGCTCTTGGGCTAAAAGGACATTATCAGTGATCAAACGTCCTTTTACAAAGCCAGTCTATGAAAAAAATATAAGATGCTCGAGAAACGGTGCTAGCCTAGTGGTTCGAACCTTAGATAAGACCTTATTAGTGAAATTACACAGGCTGTTTAGACGAAAATCCGCGCAAGAGCTAGGATGGTCACATTTTCGGATAAGGACCAAGTTGGTGGAGGTCCAACCTGCAGGAAGATCTCCACCAGAGAAGAAAGACTGAATGGCAAGACAAAAGCCTGCCTGAATGACATGCCATACACTCCTGTGAAAAAAACTCATTGAAACCATCCGGACCACTCGCACTGTCCTTTTCTTAGAGCAAATACGCAAGCACGTATTTCATCCGAGGAAAGGGGCATGGCAAGGTCGGAGTTATCCGACGAGAGGATCAGTCTTGGAATGAAAGCGAGAAGGGACGGGTCAGAAACCGAGACCGAAGGAGAACTAAGGAAGGACTGGAAGTGGGACATAATGGTATCTTTTAATTCCTCCATGGTAGAAGCCAAGGAAAGGTCAGTGCAGCGGATATGACGAATGGTGATAAGACTGTTCTTTCTATGAATAGCCGAGTGAAAAAATCTGGAGTTCGTGTCTCCTTCAACAACCCAATTAATCCTCGCTTTTTAGAAAAGATGGTCCTATTCAATATGAAGCTCCAACGAGAAGGCAAGCTGGGCCAATGCCCATGCCTCTTTGTTGGCAGCAGATGGTTCCTCATCAAAAGACGCCTCTGCTATCACAAGAGTCCCTTTAGCCACCCGAACGTGATCAAAGAAGTTCTTAAAAACAAGAAGATTTCATGCCTTAAGACAAGTCTTCAGATGCTTCAGCTTACGAGAAAACACCATGGGGGACCATTCACTGGGGAGTTTCAGGAATCTTCCACAACACTGTGGAATGCATGGTGAGATCTCCACATACTTTAGAACCTAAAGGAGGATGGGCCAGAGCGGGAAAGTGGAGAGCAACTAAGAATCATAAGAGCATGGTCGAAAATGGTGTGATGCAGATGGGAGATAATGGACGTTAAGGGTAGGCTGAACCACCCTTTCGAGGAAAAGATTCTATCAAGCCTAGAGAGAATCTGGTTAGGACCTTCTTGGTTGTTACACCAAGGTCGATCTGACAAAAGAGACCTCAAAAAAACCTGAGCTGATGATGAAAGCATTGAAATCCGCAACCGCCAAACAGTTAACGACATTTCCTCCTCGTTTTTCTTCTTGGCTTGAGACAACATTAAAGTCGCCACCCAAAACAGAAATAGAATATCCCAAATCGGAGAGAGAGACTATCGAACCACAGGGTTAGTCTCTCAATCTTGTCGCACTTAGTGTAAACCACAGAGAACAAAAAAGACGAAGAGAACGAGGGAAACGAACAAGCCACAGAGGGAAATGATCCAAATCTTGTAGGACACTTTGGCTAAGGCACCACCAAAGCCAAGAGATAGAACAGTAGAGGTGGTCGCGTCCGATCCCACTGGTGGTTCCTGCGTCGCTACCAAGCAGATAGAGTACTTCTTAACAATGTGCTTGAGCCTAGCTACCGACGCATAATTTCCAATATCCCGAACATTCCAGTAAATAAAATTCACCATCAAGGCCAAAACAACATAAAACACCCAGAAAGAAGGCCATAGAAAGCAAGCTTACCGCCTAACTCAGATAAAGTGTGTTAAGTAGATCTAACGATCTGCTCAGACACCGCTATAGAGTTAGTGCGAATGGTGCAGGGGGTGCAAGGAACCGGTTGCAGACTACAGCGTGAGGCACGGGAAGTCAGCCTAACCGGTGACTCGCAAGAAGCAGAAAGCCGCCTAGCGCGAATAGGTTCGCAGTGCAGAGCAGAAACCGCCACACTAGACCTGACATGATAAGAATTCTTAGAAGACGAGATAGGCAATCATTAATGATTTCTATCACAGCCTTACTAAGAAGGGGAGAGGAAGCATGAGCAGAGGACACCGGACTAGAAGAATAAATATAGGAATCTACAGGGATGTCACTGTCAGAGGAAGGAGAAGAAGAAGGAAATATAGATGTGAAGTTGCTTGAAAGAGACAACACCAATCGCTATTTGAACTATACTGATGCTAACCTGTCATTAGATTGACAGATCCGCGAATCAGGTAAAGTTTTGTGTCGACGAACCAATAGTCAACAGGGGACTAAGCCAAATAAAAGCCAACTGGAGCTAAACCAACCAACATCGCAGACACTCGAGTAGGGGTACACGTAGTTCCCAAATAACTAACACAATCTGTGCTAGCTATTTGGAGACTAAACACGCCTAACCTGTGTCGATGCCAGTGAACCGAACGATAGGCCAATGAGGCAGAGAAAACAAGATCGGAGACGAACATGCACAAGGCACTACTAATCCTGCCGTGTTCCTGAACGAGTAGACGAGTCAACGATGGAGCTATCATAGAAAAAATCACAACCAAAACGGTAAACCATTCGGAACCAACCCGCTAAGGCCAACGATCAAGAGTCATAATAGCCCACGTCTAACCAAATATCCTGAAAAGTGGACGAAAAGAGAAGGTCGAACAAAGCGATAAAGTGACAGAGGTCAAATCTGCCTTTATAAGGAAGCAAAACAAGGCACACATAACAACCATCACCAGCAAAAAAACAACAACACACCAGGACACAGGAATCAAACTAGCAACCCCAAAACACACACGTGACCCATCACCATTACAACCGAAAGTGTAACGTTGGTGACGGGGATGTCACGCCTAGGCGTGACATGACTTATGCAATCAACACCGTAAACAACCCTAAAAGCAGGCCAACAACCAAACCAAGCGTCCGACAAAAGAAAACAAACAGGAAAATTTACCCAAACCTGAACCAGAAAAGTTGAAGATAGCTACTTCAAATAAAGCAACCTGTGTGATGAAACCAGCGTAAGGTAGCAGTCTCGAGGGGCACCAGCCACCGTACCCAGGTCAAAGAACGGGTATGCAAGGGAAGAATTGGTGGTGACATCCTCTTCTTCCAATGCAAAGACTTCTCTAACTAAATGGTTGAAAAATAGTGTTTTTTTAATACACGTACATCATCTTGTGATAATTATAATGGTGGAAAAGTCAGAATAGCCATTCTTGCTAAATGTGTTTTTATTTTTCATACACATGCTTGCAGTTTAATATTAATTCACTTTAAACTTTGTATGCATGAATTCTCCCTGGAATAATGAACGCACAAAGAAATGATTATTAAAATATGTATGCACCACGAACTCTGTTTATTATGAATTCAAATAGCATCACAAAAGTATGAAGTGTTAAGATGTATCCCCTAGCTCTTAGGTATAGTTGAAGTACTTAAGCTGATTTATTTTGAATAATAAGTTATTGTGACTTATTCTACTATTGGGTCTACAGTTAAAATTTTGCTATAAAAACCCATTATGTTAATGTTATGATTATGAGATTTTCAAATGTCGTATAGACTAAAGAATTTTTGGAAGTGTTTATAGCACTCAAAATATATTTAAGAAATAAATCCAAATATATATTTTGGTATCTCTTTGCAATTGTAAATATCCTACATTCATACTGAACTAAATGAAATAACGTATCACCAAAGTGGCCTCTCTTATTTTGGTGGTTCATGAAGATGTTTGATATTTGTGTGCAGTTATTCATGCAAATATTAGCCGGCCCAAAGGAAGACTAATATTTGGCTGAATCGCTTACATATATGTGATGATAAATACGTGACAATTATAAGGTTTTACGAGTGAATAATTAATCGGCCCAAAGGAAAATTGTTATTTGACTTGAATTTATTGTCAGTGTTTGATCATTACCATAAGAGTACCACTTACATTTGATATTACTATCCAAAGACTTGATATTAATGTGTACTAGGTATCTTGAGAAGAGACTTACCAATTATTTGAATTTACTATGGTTGATATTTGGCTATGAGCATGTGCGGTCAAGCTTTATTTTAATTTTGTTCATTTTTCAGCTAATTTAACTAGATTGTCTGCCAATTTTAAAAATATTATCATCTTATTTTGGGATAACTATAAGGATTTGTAAGAGAGCATATTGCTTGTTCTTGACTTTATGGATTTAGGTCTTTCAAATAGGAGGGTTACAACTAGCCCTACTACAGTTTGATGTTCTTATAATGTTATGAAGAATATTGAAAGGAGATAATTCAAAAGACAAGAGCTGAAGGATCATTAAGTAAATATTTCAGAAGTTTTCAAGTATGTGCTATATGTAACGGTAACTAATCTTTTTGATAAGTTATCTACCGTGAATGGAAACAATTTTGTGTAAGCAATACGGGGAAACTAGCACTCTTTGTGGTGCTTGATTCCATAAATTCCAAGTAAAAGAAATATAAATGAGTATGGAAAAATATTACTTCAAAAGTAAAGTCATTCAAGTTATTGTTATGTTTTTGGTGCTATCTCCAACATGATCATTTTAAGATTAATATTATTTTAAGAATAAGTCGTTATATTATTAGGCTAATTTAGCACTTTTGGTAATTAGAAGAAAGATTGAAGTTTATAAGATCTAAAGTACTCATTTGATATACGTTGTAAATGTATGAATAAGGATCAAGAAGTCACTAAGGATCTAGAAGAAAAGAGATAACATATAGATATATTTATAGTTGTTTCTTTAATGAGATATACAAACATATAAAGTAAAATATACTTGATATTTTAAAGTTATTATTGATTTTTCAGTCAAGCCGTTTTGGATTTATTTGATATGTTTTTTGTTATGCTGTCTTTTGGATAAATTTAAGTTTTCTAATTCTAATATGAGCGACGAATAATGTTATTATTATTCATTAAGAATAATATGGTTGATTTATGAGTAAATTCAAATATTTCTTTGGAATTAAAGCTATTAATGTTTAAATATAACTTGTTTCAAATTGTGCTAAATATTGTTAATACTAAAGTTTCAAACTTCGATTTGGTAATAATTATGATTATATTCTTTAGCATAAAATAATTCTAAATTGGGACAACGAAGATGGCAAATATGGAATTGACAGTTTAAGTGATTTAAAGTTTATAGTTTTATGAACCCACACCGAGGAAAAGTTTTAAGACGGGAAATGCAATAGTTTATTGAGGATATTGAGCTTTGGGGGGGGGGGAATAAAGTATGATAATTGTCTTTAGAGAGAACCATTATCTTTGATTCAACTACGGTTGCTTCTTCGACTAAAGTTTAAGATTTGTTTTTTTTTCATTAAGAAAAAGTAAATTAAAAATCATAACAAGATTTTGTTAAAAAAAATTACTTTAAGTTAAGGTTACTATTTCAAGAAGACAAACTCAAAGTGTACGGTTACTAAGGAAATTCACTTACAGAGGAAAAAATATTGCTATGGATGACTTCGTAGTATTCCTGTAACACCCCGTGTATTCTATAACTGTGGAATTAACAAATTAAAGTATAATTAATTTGAAATCAAAGAACTAAGGAAACGGGATACGCCATTGCGTTCGTCTCGGAAAAATACGCGAAATAGAGTCCGAGTTTTCGAAAAACGGAGTCCGTATGAAGAAGATATAGCCTCCGGAAGTTTCTGAATTAAGTTTAAAAATTAAAAATCGGGCCCAATTGGCCAGGGCGGGAAAATTCCCGCCTAAGACACCCAGGTCGACTGGGCTGTCGACCTGGTCTAGCCAGGTCGACAGGGCTGTCGACAGGGCTGTCGACAGGGCTGTCGACCTGGTCCAGACCCAGGTCGAACCCAGTCCACCCTGGCTGGCCTAGTCTATGTTGGTCGATTTTCAGAAGCATGCTTTGTCATTAGGGCTAGGTGGCAGGCTCTAATTGGTCTCTCTTTCGAATGAATGGCTACGATCAATCCAAGCAACATCGATGGTCCTAATCAGTTCATAAACTCTATAAAAATGACCCTAGACTCTACCTAACCTAAGTCTCTAACACAATTCTCTAGCCTCCATTGCTCTCTTCTTCTAATTAAAAATAAAAATGGCGTCGCTACTCTGCTAGAATCAAAACTAGAAGTCAATCAACATCATCCTAAATTCAAATTTGAGATAAAAGCTTCTGCAACAATTCTGTAACAACTAAAGTCCTTTCTTTAATCCAATCAAGGCAAGTACAGTTATTTTCCGCTATAAACGTTAATTATAATTTTGATATGTTTTTAATTCTGAATCTGAGATTGTATATATATATATATATATATATTCTCTTCCGTCAGATCTGTTTTTCTGTGACTGTTCTGTATCCCTTTTCTTCTTTTCTGTTTCTATAGCCAGGCTACCACGAGCCTGTGCCTAATCTCATAAGAGATGAACGTATGAACGCAAATTTTGGGATGAATGATGCGAAATTTGACAAGACTAAATTGAATGTATGACTTTAGGTCTGAGGCATAAAATATATTGGACATATGCATAAATTTGACTATGAACATATAATTTATGCATGTTGTATGCATAGTTATGTTGTAATTTAGATCTGTAATTAATGAGCATATGTTGTAAACTAGATTTGGATCTATGCATATTCTATGATAAAAGAAAAGAGGAACCGTTGTATGATTACATATGATTTGAGACTTTGGACAAAATGCATATAAAAGTCAAGATCGGATTTTTAGAAGATATGATTTAAAGATTGTTGGGTATAGTTTGCATAATGATTCATGACTTAAAAAGAAGAAGATATGGAAACTTAGGTGTAAAGATTTACATTAATTAGGATATCTATTATTGTGATTACACCTAAATAGGGATTTTTGGATATATGGTATGCATTGAAATTAATGGTTATATTTGGTACAATTTATATGTGAATCTGCTATAAAAGGCTAGTTTAACAAAAATTGGAACATATGTTATATGGAAAATTATGTCCATATTCTGCGCTTATGCAAACATGGAGTATATGTTGTGAGTCATGACAATTATGTAGGCATATGAATTTAAGCCAATTTATGATTAGGCAAGGCATGTAAATAGAACCTTTAGAAATATTAAATTTGCTAAATCTGCTAATTTGCTAAGTTGCCTAAACTACTAGTTTTGTTATATTGCCTAGACTGCTAATTAGATTGAAATGCATAATCTGTTAAATTTGCCTGTTGAAATGCCTAACCTGTTATATGCCAAAATCTGCTAAGTTGCTAAATCTGTTAAATCCGTTAAGTCATATAAAATCTGTTATCTGCTATGTTGATATAATCATCCTGTTATTGATATAATCTAAATTGGCATATATATTGGGCGTGCGCATAAACGGTAAATTATTAATTAATTGGCCGCAAAGATAAACATGGCTAACTCGAGGTTAGAATGAGTTTGCGGCGTAAGTCTCCCCGGAACCGCCCGACACATCCAGTGGTCGCAAACAATAGTTCTAATGTGAGAAGTTAGTCATAACCTGCTTAAGACACGAGGTTAGGTCTGGCTTGTGGCAGAAGTCTGCCCGGAACCGCCCGGCCCATCCAGCGGCCACAAGCTAGCGACCTAATGTGAGAGGTCTGGGCATTAATAATTAGTTAATGCAAATCTAAGATAAGAATGACGTCTAAAACGTATTGGGGGAAAATAGGGTTAATCCAACTGGATTAATAGGTGTAGTAAACCCGTTCATGAATCTGTAGGCCCAATACAAAGTTAGACAAAACTGAAAAATCTGTACATCTGATCTGTTAGTCTGAAAACTTGTTAACTTAATCTATGAACTAGTAAATCTGAATTCTGTATGTCTGAACTTGTAAACAAGTTAATCTGAGATCTGTTAGTCTGGGGACACAAGGTTAGGAGGGGAATTACTTGTGTCATCTGTTGTTTGGGACCCATATTAGTCAGTAACCCTTTCTGGTATCAAAACTTTGACCCAACAGTAGGTAGGGTCAGGGCACGCTTACTGAACTAATTATAAGTGGTTCATTCTGATAATGGCGAGGGGTGTTGATGGTGCGTTCCAACCGGGTCATGTGCGTGCATGGATCCCGGTCTGCCTCTGAGGATGTAAGACGCCGTGACATCTGTAAATAGGTCTGTGCCAATTGGTTGTCACTTTAGGGAGTGATACACCCTACTGTGGGGCCGACACAGGATATTTATGTATTAGGGAGCCGATCGCTTGGGGTAGGGTTTTAGGGTACGCTTAGTTCTGTCTGTTTCTGTTGGTACCGTCTGTTTCTGTTGGGTGGTAACACCTGTCTGTTTCTGTGTGGTACCGTCTGTTCGGGTGGTAAAGGCCCATTACTAGTGTACACCTAATTCTACATTCTGTTTCCGTAGAGATAAATCTGTTCCTGCTTCTGTCTGTTTCTGATCGGGCAGTAAAGGCCCAATATTAGCATTCTGTTTCTGTTAAAGTATTCTGTACCCGTTCCTGCTTCAATTTAGACATTAGGGAGACACCTAATTCTGCTATACTAGTATTAGTGCAGAGAAGTGTAAAACAATAGTTTATATCATTCTGTTTTTCTGTTATATCTGCTACACCTGTTATAGTTATCTCACATCCAGTTTTATGTTCATATCATATTATTATTATCTGTTCATATGCTGAAAGTCACTGGACTTGCCAGACTTTTTGTCTGACCCTTGTTGTTTCGCCTCCTTTCTTCCGTTTCCCCCCCAGGTTATCCAAGGAGGGAAATACTTTAGCTTGATCCGGATTTCTCTTTGCTTGAAGTGCTTAAAGTATGGCTTGGCTCTGTATAGATTCCGTTCCATGGGGATTACGATTTTTAAACTATGCATTTTGAAGGCTTTTGTACAAGACTGATATTTTGTACTTGAACTCTGAAATTGAAAGGATGTAACCATATTAATTTTCTGTTTCCGCTGTAATAAAGTTTTCAAGTACTGTTTTATCTGTCTTGTAATTTTCTGTTCTGTTTACTAAAATGCTCCACCAAAGTTAAGGCATTCCCTTTGTGAGTGACCTTAACGGAGGTGGGGTGTTACACTTGGTATCAGAGCTGAAGGTTACCAGATTTTATAAAAAAAAAAAAGGGTTTTGAAAGGAAGTATTTTCAAAAATAAAGCTTATTTTGAAAAACATGATCCCCAAGAGCCATATATCTTTCTTTCAGTCCTTTTTGTATTGAACCTTTCCTTTTTCGTTCCAGCATGTCTGAAGCATCTGAGATACCAGAGGGTGTTCATGTACCCGGTTGGTTTCGTCAATATCTTGAGGCTAGGACCGCTGCTGCAGGTCCAGCAAATAATCCCCCTCCTCCACCCCCTCCTCGTGCAATTGCTTTCTCAAAAATCTGTAGAGATTTTAGGGCCATGGGTGGGAAGGATTTCAAAGGAATTGAATCATTCGTAGAAGCAAGGAATTGGCTCAAAGAAACTGAGGATCTGTTCGTTATCTTTGAGGTGGACGATAGGCAGAAGGTACAGTTGGCAGTATGGCTGCTCAAAGACGAAGCTTCCTACTGGTGGGAAGTCACTAACGCCGAGAGGCCGGTTGAGACATGGATGGATTTCAGGGCAAGGTTTGAGACAAAATTCCTCTCGCAAGCTGAACGAAGTTTACAATTGGAAAAGTTCTTGTCTCTTAAGCAAGGAAGTATGACGGTCAAGGAATACGTCAACCAGTTCAACCAACTAGCAAGATTCGGATTGGATTTAGTCATCACTCAGCATAAAAAGGCTCTCCGCTTTGTTAAAGGATTGAATGAGCCACTGCACAGCCTAGCCATGACCCATGTACCCATGGGAGCAACTTACGAGAAATTGGTGGATATGGCACTACTGCACGAGGAAGACAAGGGCCCGAAAGAGACAAAGAAGGAAGAACCACAGAATAAGAAAGCGGGGCCCAAAAAGGAAACACAAAAGAAGGATGAGAAGTCTGAAGATAAGAAGGGGAAAAAGTGCTTTACTTGTGGGAGCTCAACTCATCTGAACAAGGATTGCAGAAAAAGGAAGGGCGCTTGCTTCAACTGTGGGGAGATGGGACACTTCACTAGGGACTGCCCGAAGAGACGAGGACAAGGAGGGCAGGCGAACACTCTTGAGGCTAGTGGCTAGGATAGAAATAGGAAAATTTCTATAGTAGGTTTAATTTCTTTATCTAATTGTGACTTTTTCTGATTCTGGTATTTTGATTTTGTAATCGATACTCTGCACTTTAATGCTAGTATTGTTTCTGAATTCCGCTAATAGACTCAGACCCATAAGGGTTATGGATCATCTGTTTGAGATTGGGGTTTGAGGGATATCGGTGTTAGGCGTCAAGTATGGCTCATACATTCTGAGTTTTCGTAGGGTATGATTTTATCATGCTTAGCTTCCTAAGAATCATTAGGGAACCTGATCTGTACCAGTAGTCTGTAAATATCTAAATACTTTTTATAGGATTTCCAGTTTTGACATTGTCTAAAGAAGGTACTCCTCTGGGTGTAAACATGTGTTTGAGACATGTTATGTTTGATGGTTGCAAGTGGATGCAAATGGTTGCTAGTGGTTGCCCGTGGATGCATACACACACACTAGGCACTAGATCGGCTCGAAAACACTCTCATACTGCATATGGATGGGTGAGCATTTTTTCAATTCTTGTGGATGCAAAATGGTTGATTCAGCACATGGATGTTGCATTTGAGTGAATGGTTGTGCACTCATATAGAAATAATATATATCATCAGAATTCTATTGCATACATGTTGGACTCATGGCACTGACATAATTCGCATTAAGGAGGTCAACTGAATCAGTAGACCGCCTGATCTTTGCATTAGATAAGGAACATATACACACACTTTTGCATATGTTCATACAACATTAGAAGTTTTCTAAGGACAATGGATGCTTGTGGATGATGGTTGAGTAGATGGGTGATTGGATGGTAGGACACATTCTTCTTAACTTGAAGATTTCGGGGATGAAATCCTTTTAAGTGGGGGAGAATGTAACACCCCGTGTATTCTATAACTGTGGAATTAACAAATTAAAGTATAATTAATTTTAAATCAAAGAACTAAGGGAAACGGGATACGCCATTGCGTTCGTCTCGGAAAAATACGCGAAATAGAGTCTGAGTTTTCGAAAAATGGAGTCCGTATGAAGAAGATATAGCCTCCGGAAGTTTCTGAATTAAGTTTAAAAATTAAAAATCGGACCCAATTGGCCAGGGCGGGAAAATTCCCGCCTAAGACACCCAGGTCGACTGGGCTGTCGACCTGGTCTAGCCAGGTCGACAGGGCTGTCAACAGGGCTGTCGACCTGATCCAGACCCAGGTCGAACCCAGTCCACCCTGGCTGGCCTAGTCTATGTTGGTCGATTTTCAGAAGCATGCTTTGTCATTAGGGCTAGGTGGCAGGCTGTAATTGGTCTCTCTTTCGAATGAATGGCTACGATCAATCCAAGCAACATCGATGGTCCTAATCAGTTCATAAACTCTATAAAAATGACCCTAGACTCTACCTAACCTAAGTCTCTAACACAATTCTCTAGCCTCCATTGCTCTCTTCTTCTAATTAAAAATAAAAATGGCGTCGCTACTCTGCTAGAATCAAAACTAGAAGTCAATCAACATCATCCTAAATTCAAATTTGAGATAAAAGCTTCTGCAACAATTCTGTAACAACTAAAGTCCTTTCTTTAATCCAATCAAGGCAAGTACAGTTATTTTCCGCTATAAACGTTAATTATAATTTTGATATGTTTTTAATTCTGAATCTGAGATTGTATATATATATATTCTCTTCCGTCAGATCTGTTTTTCTGTGACTGTTCTGTATCCCTTTTCTTCTTTTCTGTTTCTATAGCCTGGCTACCACGAGCCTGTGCCTAATCTCATAAGAGATGAACGTATGAACGCAAATTTTGGGATGAATGATGCGAAATTTGACAAGACTAAATTGAATGTATGACTTTAGGTCCGAGGCATAAAATATATTGGACATATGCATAAATTTGACTATGAACATATAATTTATGCATGTTGTATGCATAGTTATGTTGTAATTTAGATCTGTAATTAATGAGCATATGTTGTAAACTAGATTTGGATCTATGCATATTCTATGATAGAAGAAAAGAGGAACCATTATATGATTACATATGATTTGAGACTTTGGACAAAATGCATATAAAAGTCAAGATCGGATTTTTAGAAGATATGATTTAAAGATTGTTGGGTATAGTTTGCATAATGATTCATGACTTAAAAAGAAGAAGATATGGAAACTTAGGTGTAAAGATTTACATTAATTAGGATATCTATTATTGTGATTACACCTAAATAGGGATTTTTGGATATATGGTATGCATTGAAATTAATGGTTATATTTGGTACAATTTATATGTGAATCTGCTATAAAAGGCTAGTTTAACAAAAATTGGAACATATGTTATATGGAAAATTATGACCATATTCTGCGCTTATGCAAACATGGAGTATATGTTGTGAGTCATGACAATTATGTAGGCATATGAATTTAAGCCAATTTATGATTAGGCAAGGCATGTAAATAGAACCTTTAGAAATATTAAATTTGCTAAATCTGCTAATTTGCTAAGTTGCCTAAACTACTAGTTTTGTTATATTGCCTAGACTGCTAATTAGATTGAAATGCATAATCTGTTAAATTTGTCTGTTGAAATGCCTAACCTGTTATATGCCAAAATCTGCTAAGTTGCTAAATCTGTTAAATCCGTTAAGTCATATAAAATCTGTTATCTGCTATGTTGATATAATCATCCTGTTATTGATATAATCTGAATTGGCATATATATTGGGCGTGCGCATAAACGGTAAATTATTAATTAATTGGCCGCAAAGATAAACATGGCTAACTCGAGGTTAGAATGAGTTTGCGGCGTAAGTCTGCCCGGAACTGCCCGGCACATCCAGTGGTCGCAAACAATAGGTTCTAATGTGAGAAGTTAGTCATAACCTGCTGAAGACACGAGGTTAGGTCTGGCTTGTGGCAGAAGTCTGCCCGGAACCGCCCGGCCCATCCAGCGGCCACAAGCTAGCGACCTAATGTGAGAGGTCTGGGCATTAATAATTAGTTAATGCAAATCTAAGATAAGAATGACGTCTAAAACGTATTGGGGGAAAATAGGGTTAAACCAACTGGATTAATAGGTGTAGTAAACCCGTCCATGAATCTGTAGGCCCAATACAAAGTTAGACAAAACTGAAAAATCTGTACATCTGATCTGTTAGTCTGAAAACTTGTTAACTTAATCTATGAACTAGTAAATCTGAATTCCGTATGTCTGAACTTGTAAACAAGTTAATCTGAGATCTGTTAGTCTGGGGACACAAGGTTAGGAGGGGAATTACTTGTGTCATCTGTTGTTTGGGACCCATATTAGTCAGTAACCCTTTCTGGTATCAAAACTTTGACCCAACAGTAGGTAGGGTCAGGGCACGCTTACTGAACTAATTATAAGTGGTTCATTCTGATAATGGCGAGGGGTGTTGATGGTGCGTTCCAACCGGGTCATGTGCGTGCATGGATCCCGGTCTGCCTCTGAGGATGTAAGACGCCGTGACATCTGTAAATAGGTCTGTGCCAATTGGTTGTCACTTTAGGGAGTGATACACCCTACTGTGGGGCCGACACAGGATATTTATGTATTAGGGAGCCGATCGCTTGGGGTAGGGTTTTAGGGTACGCTTAGTTCTGTCTGTTTCTGTTGGTACCGTCTGTTTCTGTTGGGTGGTAACACCTGTCTGTTTCTGTGTGGTACCGTCTGTTCGGGTGGTAAAGGCCCATTACTAGTGTACACCTAATTCTACATTCTGTTTCCGTAGAGATAAATCTGTTCCTGCTTCTGTCTGTTTCTGATCGGGCAGTAAAGGCCCATTATTAGCATTCTGTTTCTGTTAAAGTATTCTGTACCCGTTCCTGCTTCAATTTAGACATTAGGGAGACACCTAATTCTGCTATACTAGTATTAGTGCAGAGAAGTGTAAAACAATAGTTTATATCATTCTGTTTTTCTGTTATATCTGCTACACCTGTTATAGTTATCTCACATCCAGTTTTATGTTCATATCATATTATTATTATCTGTTCATATGCTGAAAGTCACTGGACTTGCCAGATTTTTTGTCTGACCCTTGTTGTTTCGCCTCCTTTCTTCCGTTTCCCCCCCCCCCCAGGTTATCCAAGGAGGGAAATACTTTAGCTTGATCCGGATTTCTCTTTGCTTGAAGTGCTTAAAGTATGGCTTGGCTCTGTATAGCTTCCGTTCCATGGGGATTATGATTTTTAAACTATGCATTTTGAAGGCTTTTGTACAAGACTGATATTTTGTACTTGAACTCTGAAATTGAAAGGATGTAACCATATTAATTTTCTGTTTCCGCTGTAATAAAGTTAAAATTTTTCAAGTACTGTTTTATCTGTCTTGTAAGTTTCTGTTCTGTTTACTAAAATGCTCCACCAAAGTTAAGGCATTCCCTTTGTGAGTGACCTTAACGGAGGTGGGGTGTTACAATTCCTCCTTAAAGATAAATAATGGATTGGTGAATATGACTCTATGTGCTTACATCAGTCTAGATAAGGTACTAATTTAAAAAAGTGGATTTAAAATATGAATATATCATGTGCATATATATGGACAATAAAGTTTGCAATTTCCCTATGACTTAAGTAACAAGATTATTGATTGTGATTAAATATTGAAATCTAAAGGGAATTAAGTGGATGATATGGAATTGTATAAGGAATTTTTCATAGAAAAGATTATTCTTAAAAGGAAATTTTTTTCTCTATAGAAACTCTCTTTGGATTTAGTAAAGGACGCTTCAGAACCACTTTGGAGTTTTATTTTTTGTACATTGTACTTTTGAGCAATATTGATGGATATTGAAGTCATATTTCTCAATGAAGGTATTGATGAAACAACCTAACGATCTCACTTTGGACTATTGTTTTGTATTTGGGATTCAAATATACCATTATTATTAATGGGTAATATTTGAATTATCATAAAAGAATTGTCAGATAAGTGCTTAAAAAAGATTTAGTATTCAAACTGTGATTATATTGATTCTCTTTTGCTAAAAGAGACAAATGTTAGCATCCTTGAAACTAAAGAAATGAAAAAGATTTCTCATGAATTTGCAGCGTGAATTCTAATGCATATTAATGTATACATATGGATATGCATGTATTACTTGGCAGATACCTTACTGATATTAAAAGTGGATCACTGGTTTAGTAACCAAAATGGTTATGAAATATCTTTAAGGGACAAACACTACAACATAACAGACTTTTTACAACGGGCAATGCCCGTTGTAGTAGGGTTTTCGCAACCGGCACTGTGGCTATCGAATGCCCGTTGTAAAAAGTCTGCTTTGTTGTAAAACATAGAAACTTGGAAAGAGAACTGATCGTTGTAATATTAAAAATTTGCAGAAATTAAAATATTGAACTCATAATTTAAATAAACATTTATTACACTTTCGAATAATACACATACTGTTTCCTCACTATTACACAACCACTTGTACATACACTTCCTCGCTACATTTCACTCGTATACATTGGCTTCTTACTACATACTCGTGCACTCATACATGTACACATCACTCACACTCTCACTCTAGTTTTAGTCATCGGTTTCTTGGTCTAGAATTTATCCAGTCATCTGTCGTACATGTCAAAATAAAATAGCATAGTAAATTGAAAAAGAAACAGTTTAATTCACAAATATGAATTTGATTTAAATTTTATTTGCCTCAGTAAATTGGGTTGTTTCTCTATGCCTTCTATTATTCGTAAACAAGCAGCTTATGCCTAAGTTCTAATACCTTAAGCCTTGATCAATCGACATTTATTGTAAAATTTCACCTGTACTACTCACTGGTGCAACATATGGCTGTACCATGGACCAACAAGCATCATGAAAACAACATATAAGAAGGGGAATCCGCTTCGAGCCTTAGCATCCATTTTCTTCCTTAGCATCACTAGTTCCGTGTTCACTTTTACCCTTTCTTCAATTACAATGTCCTTTTCTTCTATCAATTTTGCCATTGTTTTTTCAGACAATAGAAAAAAATAAAATCATTTATGATAGTGAAATAAACCTTAATGATTATCTCATGGTATGAGAATGTAATCAAGTATAAACAAAATATCGCAAACAGATCGCATAGAAATTAGTCTTCGCAAAGCAGTAAAATGACCAACCTCTTTTAGTTCTGATTCGTATTCGTTGATCTTCGAATTAAGGTTTTCAACATCATTCACCTGGACAAAGCATAAAGTGAATTTCAAGTAACTTGCATAATTAAATTCTAGTGGCGTAAAGATGATTTCCTGCCTGGTTCATGTATGTAACCGGTAATGTTTTCTGATATTGCATATGATGATGTATTTTATACATTTAACGAATTACTTATATGAGATGGAGTGAAATCCTCAATTCCACTTGTTGGTGCTTGTATTTTTAGAAAGGTTGATTCTTTCACATAAGTGGATTCATTTATCGATTCTTCATGCAATGCTCGATTAACTTGTTATAATACTGGAGATTGAGCTGGACTAACAAGTAAAACGCTTAACTTCTTTTCTTAAATATATCTTCCATTGTTTTTCAAGAACTGATGAGAAATAAAAGGTTAAATAAAGAAATGCAGTCTACATTACATTTAAGCATGACAGAAAACATAATTAGAAACCGTTATTTCAGTAACAATATTACCATAAAGGGGAAATAATTCTTCTATTGTTGCACCTCAGTCTACAGCAAGTACTTCATCTACAACAAGCCTTCTGATAAAGAGATCAGAGAATCATTTAATAATGCAAAGACATGTGTAAAAACCATTTTGTAAGAAGTCTAGAAAACCATATGATAAGATCAAAAAACAAGAAAATCATCACATTAGGAAGCAATTGAGAAACCATAAATGATTTGACAATAAAACGATTAGATGGTCGGAAGAAAAAAAGAACTTGGAAACCTCGTCCCTGAAGCCTACGAAACTTAGAAACCTGAAAATAGAAGAGAAAAAGAAATCAATTTACCTCAGAATCCTAGAATTTTCAAATCAGGTTTAAGATATCCGGAGAAAAAGCAACTGTAGGATCTTTCGTCATTGCATATGATTATGATGCACCGATCTCTGAGAGAGATTTTTGGAGGTTCAACCCCATAGAAAATTACAAATAAAGAGTGGTGGCAAGAAACTGATAAGAAAATGCAGGCTTGGCACTAATCGCCTAATTGTCTGAACCTAAAATAAATTTAATTAAAGGTTAGAAAACATCAAAGATAAAGCAAGCACTAGGCAAAACCATGGTATCATTTTGTGTGTATGATAAAGGAATCAAATAATTATTAATCAAATTTAATAAATAATGAAGATGTAAATCAAGGATTTTGAGATTCATATCATAAAGGTTAGAAGAAATGAAGCTTCGGCCACGAATAACAGGACAAATAAAGGAAATATTTCTTTACACATTCCTAAGCATGCATGCCATCCTCATGCTGCCATGCATCTTACCAATTACCATGTTCCAGTGTTTGTCACTTTTGGACTACAATCCTTATTTGTACTCTCAACCACATCCCCACTAAAATCTTCCATGACACCATTACTGACTTTCAGTTCTCTGTTTTTTGTAACATAACTACTCAAAGTCACTTGACGATTCTAACTATAAATGATAACATCGTGTTAGTCTTTACATCATCATAAACATTGTTTTGTGTTATTGAACAATCCTTTACAGTCTTAAAGAAACTATGGACACTGCTTTCTTTATCAAACTTGACTATAGTCACAACATAGTATTCATCCAAAGGAAAAAAGTAAGACGTATTCTTTCACTCATAGCCTGGTACTACATGCTCTATTAGCATCACATTCGAATTAAAGCTTAAAAAATCTATTACTAGTCTGCATATACACTACTAAATCTAAGTTCATATCATCAGTCTTACCTTTTGTTGTTCTAACAATGAACAACACCCTCTTTTGTATATTTCTTGCTAGTAATGTCAAGATTTTTATTCAAAAAGGAACTTCATCGTTAAGTCACCATCATCCAAGTAGGGAGCGCCTTAATGGTTTTTTTTTATTTGGCCTATTATGTATGTTTAAGCAGCCAAATGGTGCTTTTGTAACAATATTGCAGGATTGTGTACTTGTTTGCAATCTTTTGCTGTAATTTTGTTTCTACGTTTCAGTTTTTCCCAGTTATCGCTACTGAATGATTGGCTAAAAAATGGAAGAAAGAAGGAGGGTCCGGCTATTTCCACAAGGATTTGTTAATGACACACCATTTTTTGTCAAGAGAAGATCAATTTTTTTAAAAAAGAATTTGTGTTAAGGGGAGGACAACCCAAATAGTGCTCCCTTAACAATATAAAATAAAATTCACAAAATGTCCTTTTTTCTACTGTGGTAAAATAAAGTAATCACTAAGATAAAGATTAAACCCTAATTAGTTTCTAATCAACTTCTTAATTCAACAATGAATGATCCATCAAATCAAGATTCAAATATGATTCTTACGCAAGAAAATGAACATCACGTTGAATATATGGAAGAAATCAAGCAGGTGACTATTTTTTTTTTAAAGGTTGCAGGGCTATACTGTCGCGTATCAACGTAGAGCGACAGCCACCATCATATAATGATGCTTTATACGACAGAACAGTGTCGTGTAACAATATACGATGAGGAATTTAAAGCCATAATTATACGGTAAGAATATACCGTGTTGATTAACTTTATACGATATATGTACGTCATATAACCCTAAACGGTGGTGTTCTGTCGTATTATTTCAGTTTTGTAAATTTTTTAATGTTTGAGCTGCTTTTGTAGAAACTAGCAACCACCAATGTACAAACTGATGATGGTGTCGACGTTCAGTTTGACATTGCGAATGGCATTGAGAATGACAATGAGGATGGCACTGAGAACGACAATTTTAACATGGAGGTTGACATTGAGAATGAGAGTTGTAACAGTGAGGATGATAATGAGAATGACAATTTTAACAATCTGGATGTCAATGAGAATGACAATTGTAACAACGAGGATGACAATGAGAATGACAATTGTAACAACGATGAATATCCCGATTGCTCATTTCACTACGGATATGGTAAGATAAACATATATTTAAATTAATTAATTGAAGCGTGTTTGAGTTTTTGTTGTTTGTTTTTTGCAGATGTTTAATTCTAAAGAAATAGTACGAGATTAGTGCATAAAACGTGGCATCGCTGCAAACTGTGTTGTTGTGACAAAAAGAACTAGAGTGAGAAATTTGCATGCAAATGGAAAAGGATTGTTGATGTATCTTTTTTGTGAAAGAAGCGGGGAGTATATTGATCATAAGGGAAAGAATTATGTTCCGATATCGGAAAAAAAAACGCAGACGGTCGAGAAGTAGAAAATGCGCATGTCCATTTAGTCTACATGCTCGATGTCAAGAAGATGGAAGATGGACATTGAAAGTTATTAATGGACAACATAATCATAGGATTCCAAACGTACTAACCGGACATCCTTTTGTGGCAAGACTAAAAGATGAAGAATTTAAAATCGTTGAAACAATAACGATTAGCGGTGTTACGCCTCGAAATATTTTAAGTGCTATAAGAATTGACAACCCAGAGAACAAGTCGACCATAAGAACTGTGTGCAATGCTAAAGTGAAAATTAAACAACATAATACAGAAGGTCGGACGATTTTGCAGCAATTTATGAAATTGGCCTGCAGCCATTCTTATTCCGTTCAACACAGAGTTGATGAGAAAAGTAACGAAATTACAGATTTATTCTTCAGTCATCCAAGATGCGTCCTTCTAGCTAGTGTTTTCCTCAAATATTTTTTTTAGATTGCACGTTCAAAACGAATCGATACAAGCTTTCGTGCTTCCATATGGTTACTCAAACATCGACAGGAGCATCCTTTACCGTTGCACTTGCTTTTCTTAGCCGAGAAACAACAGTATCATATATATGGGCTCTTCAGTGCGTAAAACAGTGTTATAGAGAAAAAGATATTCCAAGTGTTATTATCAAGGATGCCGAAATCGCACTTATAAATGTAGTAGCTAATGTATTTCCAGCAGCTCGACATATCCTATGTGCATGGCATATTTCGAAGAACATTCAAGCAAACTGTAAACCCAACTTTGTGAAAAAGAAGCAAATAATGATTCAACAAAAAGAGGTCGTACTAGACGATGATGAAGGTAAAAAGGAGTATGAACGTTTTTGGGAAGGTTGGACAAATATAATAAACTCACTTTTCGAAGAAGAGTATTGTCGCAATCTTAACTCATTTCGTCTTGAATGGGATGGGAAGCAAAAAAATCCGTCACATATGTGATTAAAAATTGGTTAAATAAATATAAAGAAATGTTTTTTTTGCTTGGACCAACAAAATAAAACACTATGATAACGTGTCTACGAGCATTGCAGAAAGTGCACACGCCCGTTTGAAATTGTACTTTAACACGGCTGCTGGAATTTTGTGCAATGTTGGAATAGTGCACATCTGTGTTCTAAAAATGAATTTTTCCGAATAGAAAATGCATTCGAAATAAGCACATCGAAGGCAATGCATCGATTTCGAAAAGAACCCATGTTGAAGGAGTTAATTGGGTTTGTGTCGCATAAAGCATTGGACTTGTTACTAGATGAACTACAAAACATTTCAACTGCTGGTTTGACTGCTGACAATTGCGGGCAAGTAAATGGTTTACCCTGTGGTCATATGCTCGCGGACTTTAGACACACGAACGGTTTCATACCTCTAACTGCTATAGATGCTCATTGGAAGCAATTATCCTATACTCCCCCTGTGTTACATCGATCAACTCTAGATTTTTATGACTTGCCTGAATCAAGGCCTTGAAGAGCAGGTACGATGACTCCCCTGATAACGTTCGATTAGTTATGCAACAAGGTTTGAAAAAGCAAGCGTTTCCGCAGACAACCGATATTTTAGAACCTCCTGTGGCCACGATTCGAAAAGGTAGACCGTCCAAAAAAGATAGATCAACTAAGCGAGATCCTTCTTATTACGAACATGTTGATGCTCAACTGTCATGTGGCTCGAATTTGACTCCGGTTAGTCGGTATCTAAAAAAACTCGGTGTTTCTACTAAAAAGGGGTACGAGAACAAACCATTTGAGCACAAATATTTGTCGCAAATTCCAAAACATATGGAACCATATATACTTGATATACAGGACATGCCAAGTGACGGAAATTATGGATATTGGGTTGTTGTTGAACATCTAAATCTACATAATTGAAGACCTGATAATTCGTGTAAGTTTGTCCACGAGTCGATGCTTGACAACCTATCACAAAATTCTGAGATGTATAAAAGAATGTGGGTTCGACGAAATTAAAAATAGAATACAAGATACAGATTTTGTTGGGGTTGATAAGTGGATGCAGATGCCAGAGTCAGGATTTATAATAGCAGAAACATTTGGCACCGTAGTAGTGTTGATAAGTAAACAGATATGCTGTACCTTTGTTCCGACTACAGTTCGTGTAAACCTTATGAATGAAAATAGAATGGTTGTTATGGGCTACGTAGATGGTTCGCATTTTGTTGGTCTAAAACTTACTTCAGCAAGTCCATTGCCTCCTCCACCGCAATTTCAGTACTTTGAGCAATTCTACAACATTAATGCACAAGATTAGGTCCGACGAATCAGTGATCGAATCAGCATATACCGCGCGATTGCTAAAGACTTCGAAGATGAGGACAATAGTAAACTAGTAGATTTGTCTTCCTGCTAGTATCATGTGGTAATTGACTATTTTGTAACTATTGTTGCTTGTAATTGATGACTACGGTATATTTGATTACGGTAGCTTCTAATTGACTATGGTATTTTGTGACTATGGTATGTTCATGTTAATGGTATCTCAATGGTTAATGTTCATGGTTACTGTGTTCATGGTTAATGTTTAAGCTTAATTTTCATGGTTATGTTCACGGTTAATGGTTAATGTTTATGGTATTTGAGACTCTTATTATTGACAAATTTTACACGACAAATTCATGTCGTATAGGCTTATACGTAAGGTATAATCCATAGTAATATATTTTATACGAAACATGTACGTCTTATAGTTGCAGGAAATATGACAGGCTTGACATATAACATAATACGAAGAGTAAATTGCATGTAAAAAAATATTATACGACAGGGCCACGTCGTATAGTTGCAGGAACAATTACAGTAATCACATATAACATAACACGACAAGTGTCCGTCGTCTGAAATTTTTTTTATACGACATACCTGTGTCATGTTATGTTATATGGGATTACTGTAATTATTCCTGCAACTATACGATGTGGCCCTATCATATAAATTTTTTTTATACGATATTAGTATGACGTGGTATCTTATGTGGGATTACTGTATTTTTTCCTGCAACTATACGACAGGGACCTCTCGTATAAAAAAATTTAGTACGACATTTACTCTTCGTATTAGGTTATATGTCATTCCTGTCTTCTTCCTGCAACTATACGACATACATATTCCGTGTAAAATATATTAATACGGACTCTACCCTTCGTTTTGTCCTATACGACATGCTTTTGTCGTGTAAAATTTGTCATTAAGAAGAGTCAAATTCAGACCATCGACAAATTCACACCATTCTCAACTTCACAAATTCACACCATTCTCAAATCCACACCATTTTCATACCATCCACAAATGACTACCATTCACACCATTTTCATACCACTCACAAATGATTACCCTTCATTGTTTCATACCATTCACAAATTCAAACAATTCACAAATTTTCAAAAGTCATAAAATTCATACCATTGAACAAAAAATCACCAGTCATGACAAGTCACAAAGTCTTAACCATCATACCGTACACAGAATTAATTTCATACCAAAACACAATAAGTTAATCCACCACAAAACACTGCCACCTATGACAAGTACATAATTAACAAGTACATATTAACAAGTACACAAAATAGTAATGCAACTACTTCCTCTTCTTCACTGGTTTCTTTTTGGTTGCCACCTTTTTGGTTTCGTTCGTCTGCAGCGCCTTGCTAACACTTTGTTTCCCAGCTGCAATATCCTCTCCGTATAATTCCATTGGCTCTGACCCCTCTATCTGTGCAATCTTCTCTAGTGTTTTCTTTTTCAATGTTTCATCAGGAGCCGAAGAGCTTATGAACTCAGTAATGTGTCGCAACCTCTTTTGCTGCATGACGACATATGAAAATGATTAACATCAAAGTGGAAATTACGTAATAAAAAATGAAAAAAATACAGCTTACAATACGACGAAGCAGTTCAGTTGCGTCACGTTCATTCCTTCGTTCAGTTAATCTATTTTTAGGATTAGCCATGAGAGGATGGGAAGCAGAGCTATACCATTCCATGTAAGTGTCGGCACAATCCCAAGGACGTACAACTTTTGTAAACAGTAATCTCTCGTTCAACAAATGATTCGACCATTCTTCCCAACTACGATCTTGGATATTAGAGTATGTTGCTTTATAAAATGTAGTAAACAGCTTGAACTTCTTACTATTGACAAAGAAAGTAGTTGAAGGGATGGGTTGAAAGTAACCAAATTGACGAAGTACCCTTTGCAGAAAATATAGCTCAACGGTTTCAAAACGAACAATTGGGCCATTGTAAAAAGAACATCGCTCTAATTTGTAGATGCCACACTTGCCTTGGTAACAGTCCCACACAACATCACACTGTGTTAAATCATCAATCTTCTATCTCAAATTAATTAAGTCGGACGACAGTTTTTGAGCTTTATCAATTGCAAAGTAGAATGATGCTCTCACATCTCCCTCAACTGCCCCAACACATCTATTATGTCGCCTTAAAACAAGAAAGTGCTCATAAATCCATTCCTAAAACATGTCATCATTATGCATTAGTAATTACACGTAAAGGATAAACAAGACGAATTACAAACACATACCTACAGCAACGTCATACAACCACATAATTGATGCACATCTTCTCTGCTGCACTGACCTAAATTGTAGAACAACCAGCTCAAGAAAGCTGTGGCCCATGAATACGTATGCACCGAACTAAAAATCATCAAGACACTGTAAATACTGAATGGATACTTTGTTGCTTGAATTATCACCACACACTAACAAACCAATGGTACACATGATATACGCAGTTGCACATTTTTTTCGATCATCAGAGTCGTCCTCTTTCGAACCTGCAAACGTCTTTCTCAACCATTCCAATCGTATCTTTTTTTCCCCTCCCATTATCATAATAGCCTCTGGCCTATCTATCCCTAGATATTTTTCCAAGAGACCATAAACATGATCAGGACTTATAGTCCTAGAACCACCAAGAGATCCTGAAACAACTCGTCCTTCTGCTGGCAAACCGGTAATGTGAACAACTTTGTCGATAGTTATCATCATTTCACCGAATGGAAGATGAAATGTATTTGTTTCTGGATAATATCTTTCCACAAAAGCATTGATAAGCACTCTATCGAGTTTATCGTGAGAATGTAAAATTAGCTTATATAAACCTGATCCAATCACGACATCCCGCACAAACTTACATTCATCGTCTAACACCCACTGTCAATGTGATCCCACGTGATTGTGAATTCTTACAATTCTAGCTTCCCCTTTCGACGCCTTGCATAAGAACAAGTAAACTAATTAAGATATGCAAGTTATTTGTATCGTTTTACTAAATGTCCTTCGAAAGCAATATGTCCGTTATTTGTAATAAAGATAATCAAGATATGAAACGATAATCAAGATATGAAATGTATTTGTAATCAACATAATCAAGATATGCAATATGTCTGTTATTTGTAATCAAGATAATCTAGATAAGCAATATGTTCGTTATTTGAAATCAAGACAATCGTGCTACTAATTAAGATAATCAATATATGCAAGTTATTTGTAGACTTACCGTGGAATTCCATATTTTATGAGCAGTATGTCCTTCGAAAGCAAAAAGGAGGGATGGTTAAATGTCTTTTCCTTTATGTTGAGTGGATGATTGTTTACTCTTTCTCTTCGTAATTTTTGAACTGCTTTCCTCTTGCTCGTCATCGTGGGATTCTTGTTCCTTGCTACTCTCTTGTTCTTCATCATCGCTACTTTTGTTTTCTTCCTCATTGCTTTTTTCTTCTAAACCAACATTACTTTCTTCGTCACCGCTACCTTCATCATCTTTACTTTCTTCGTCACCGCTACCCTCATCATCATTGCCCTCCTCATCATTTCCCTCCTCAGTACCCTCCTCATTATTACCCTCCTCATCATTTCCCACCTCAGTACCCTCCTCATCATTACCCTCCTCATGGTCATTACTTTCTTCATCATCGCTACCATCCTCATCATTGGACTTAGTAGGTTCTTCTTCCATCACAATTTTTTTCCTTTTTGATTGTTCTTCTTTTTGTCGTTCGGTTTGAAGTTGTTTCCGGTTCGAAGCCGTCATCGGCTTACGAGATGATGCCCCTGTCCCTTGTTTCCTGCACAAACAAAACATGAACCAAAAAACACATTAAGTTAACCTCTTTTGCAGAAACAACAAACACAAATTACTGTTTGTACGGCAAAGAACAACCGTATGGGCTAAAACGAAAATCAATAATCGTATAAAAATTATTAATACGACAACCCAGCATCGTATACATTTGGTGAAAAAATAGAAATATTACAAAATTTTATACGATATGGAGCCATGGTATAAATTCATACGGAAGGTTAATATCGTATAATAAATACACTACGGCATTTGTACATAGAATGAACTAATTATGCAAATATAAATTTTTGACCAATGCCGACATGTTGCCTTCGTATAACTTACACTAAAACGACATAAATGAGTCGTATAACTCCATACGATGGCTACTTACCGACCGACAATGTCAAACTACACATACATGAACACCTACGTACCACCACCCTCAACTCTCACCAAATACCCCACATTCCACTTTACACTTGCCGTGAAAATCAAATTGGACAACACGCAGAGATTAGAACAAAAGTTTTCTTACCTCTCCAGCTTCTTCTACATCGGAGTAGGATCAACGATGTTCTTCTTCCCCGTTTACTTCGATCGTGGCATCACTTGCGGTTTTAAATTGAAGGTTTACGTTGGGTTTTGATTTCAGAAATTTAGAACGAGATATTAGGGTTTATGCGATTTGAACTTTGAGTGAGAAAGGGGTTTGTGTAACACCCCACGTCCATTAATGTCACTCACAAAGGGAATGCATTAACTTCCATGGAGGTTTTAAGTGAATATAGAACAGTAAAATTACAACAAGACAGATATAAAATAGTACTTGGAAATTCAAAAACTTTATTTCATTGGAGCAGAAGTCAAAACATGTTTGATTACATCATAACACCATATTCAATGTCAAGTACAATATCTATCTTGATAAAACAAGTACATAATCCCATTACATGAATAGCCATTAAAAAGAAAGATAACAAGCTGGACTTTACTTCAGCAGTCCAAGCTTTCCAGTAGATAAGCGATCCAACTAGACTCCACTAGAACTTGGCCCAACCTGCGGACCTGAAGGGAGAAAAAGGATGGAAAAGAGGGGGTCAGACATAAAGTCTGGTGAATATGATAATTCTACAATACTATTACCAAAATAACTGGACTAAGGCATAAGCTGGAAAACAAGAAAATGTCTATGAAGAGCAGATTAAGGACATAGACAATCGCTAAAGGCAACGTTATAGGCGCTCCTAAATACTAAAGGATAAACACTATACTGCACCACACCAGTCACCCTAAAGATTCATCCCACTTAGCTTCACTTAGAAACTTTCCCAATGGCTTTACGTACCCCTAGCTGACTACATAGGTGCCGCCTGCCCCTATCTCCACTAGGTGTACCCTACTTCCCATTATTCGATCGGCTCCCTAACTCGTAGATACCCGTGCTGGCCCCACAGTGGGGTGTATCACTCCCCTAAAGTGGAAACCTGATACAACGGACATGCACGACTTATACCTACACGATGCAACAACGTCTTATCTACCATCCCGGGTCCACACACGCATATGAAACCCGTTGGACTTGCGTTGCCACCGCTCCCTGTTTTGGCCTCTTATAGTCAAACCCAGTATGTGTGTCCCATCCTCGACTTGGGTCGAGCCCACAAAGATACGTTTTGGGATACTGGTTGAAATGGGCCCCCACTATTTACCACAAGCATTCCACCTAAGCTTGTCCCCATTAGTCCATCCCACTTAACCCACTTAGTCATGTTCATTTACATGTGTGTTTGGTTAAGTCTAATCGTATTTCAAATGCCTCTAAAGGCAACCACCAGATTCCTCATGCCACCCAAGGCACCTACTTAACCCCCATGTCCCACCTTACATGATTATCTGGTTAAGTATTTCTTAGTTCATTAATGCCATAACCTCATAAAGACCTCTCACATTAGACTGGCATTTATGGCAGCTGGATTTGCCGGGCGGGTCCGGGCAGTCTTACACCATAAAAGAGTCTAACCTCGTGTCTTTACAACTGTTATGCTTTAGTTTGGGCCTAGGACCTCTCACATTGGGCCGACATTTGTGACTACTGGATTTGCCGGGCGTGTCCGGGCAGGTTTACATCACAAACGGGTCCAACCTCGTGTCCTAAGCATTGATTATTAATAATAATCCACTTTCCCCCAATTTTAATAATTCCCTACTTGAATTATTAATTACTTCCAATTTTTAACAATGTCCATAATTGACTCAATTATGGACATCCATTCATGGTATGCAAAATCTTACAAAATTGCACCCAATTTATTAATTCCTAATATTACCCCTACCCCACGTTTGAACGTTTATTCGCAAAATATATGTTAGACTCGAATAGCCTAACTCATAGCATAAAAGAGATTATCATAATAACAACATGTATATGTGACCAAATGAATCATAATAAGGGGTGAAACTTGCATATGTCCAACTTGCATAGATTATACATGTCATGGACCTAAAGGTGTCAACTTGTTCAAAATTCACCTAATATAATCTCAATCAATTTTCATAAACTTACATATGAACATGTGTGAATCAACATCATCTAATTTTTTAACAACATGGTTTTATATGGGTACACCTAACTCAATAGGCAAATTCCCATAATCAAGTTTTATTTAATTATAGTCTCAAGTTTATGGGTACACCTAACCTAATAGGCAAATTCCCATAAACAAGATCCATTTAAATTAAGAAAAAAAAACATAACTTTAAGCATGATCCAACAACATGATTTTTCAACATAATATAGCATGATTTATAACATGGGATAGTATGATAGTATAACATAGCTTGACATGATTCTCAACATAGCACGACATAGCATAAGAGAATTTAAAACATAGCATGACATAGCATATATAATTTACATCATACGACAACATAATAACATAATAAGAGATCCACAATATATAGAATTTACAATTACAAATCACATCACTTTCTTGTGATCCATTCATAACTGAGTCAAATTAGTTTGTAATAGTCTTGTGAGAATCATCATACTCACCAACAAAAGAAAAGAATTAGAGAAGGAGAGATCTTTTGATTTGATTTGTGTAGATTTAGTTGTAGATGATTAGGCTTCCTCTTCTTAGTTTGTGACGGCTACGCTGAACTCCATGGCAGCAGCATGACGGTAGCTTCTCTAATTTTACAAGTGATTTAGGTTTAGGGTCTACCCACTTATTTATAGATTTTAGAATGCATTTAGGCCATTAGATTTAACCTAGAAATAACCGCAGCCGTTCAGACAAGATGGGGTTTATCTTGTTGACTCAGCAATGAGTCAGAAGTGACTCAGCAAACACTCAGCAATATATATATATATATATATATATATATTCTACAATGTACACATTAGATACATCCCCCCCTTTTACACACTTATTATTGTTTTTATATACATATTAGATACATCCCCTCTCTTACACACTTATTAATATTTTTATATTCATATTAGATACATCCCCTCTCTTACACACTTATTAATATTATTATATTCATATTAGATACATCCCCTCTCTTACACACTTTTATATTCATATTAGATACATCCCCCCTCTTACACACTTTTATATTCATATTAGATACATCCCCCCTCTTACACACTTATTAATATTTTAGCAACTTTAGTGTTAATAGAAAATTCGGGGTGTTACATTCTCCCCTCCTTTTAGGATTTCGTCCCCGAAATCTTCAAGTCTGGAAGAATGTATATCCTACCATCCAAACGTCCATCTACTCATCCATCATACACAGGCATCCATTGTCCTTACAGACTTCTAATGCTTTCATGTTTAAATGCACAGTGTGTGTATATGTCCGTATCTAATGCAAAATCAGGCGGTCCACTGATTCAGTTGACCTCCTTAATGCAACTATGATCGTGCCATGCATCCATTATGTATGCAAAAGATTCTTAATGCTACATAATACTTCTATATGCGTGCACAACCATCATCTGAATGCAGCATCCACATGATAATACAACCATCGTTCATCCATTTTACTAAATACATCCATATATATATGCAATATGCAATATGTTGTGACTGAGCCGATCTAGTGCCTAAAGTGTGTGTATATATGCATCCACGAGCAACCACTAGCAAACACTTGCATCCATTTTGCATCCATCATACATAACATGTCTCAAACACATGTTTCAACCATAGGATTATCCTAACTAAAGGTCAAAGATACTAATGAGAGGACATACTAAAGATAAGATAAGATAAGCTAAGCGATAAAGGAGAAATTAAAAGACATACCCTCAAAAAGAAAAGGGTACAACGAACGCATCTTCTCTTCTGTCTCCCAAGTTGCGTTGCTCTCATCATCTCCCCATTGCACTTTAACCAGTCTGACCTCTCGATTCCTCAACTTTTTGATCTCCAACCCAAGAATGCATGTAGGAGCTCGTCTAATTGTTGCATCACGCTCTATTTCCACCTCTTTAAGCAAGCTCGGCTCTACCACCTCCGCGGTCTTGTGCAAACACTTCCTCAAATGTGATACATGGAATACGTCGTGTACTCCACTAAGTTTCTCAGGCAACTCCACCCTATATGCCATCTTCCCAATCCTGTCTTTTACAGGAAACGGTCCTACAAACCTTGGTGCTAATTTCCCCACGGACCCAAAGCGAACAACATTCTGTAACGGAGATACTTTGATAAAAACCATGTCCCCAATGTCAAACTCAAGATCTGTCCTCCTCTTATCAGCATACGATTTTTGCCTATCTTGTGCTGCTTTCATCCTCCTTCGAATCAACTCAATCTTCTCCGTTGTTTCCCTAACCATATCGGGCCCAAGTAGGATTTTATCGGTAGATTCCCACCAACATGTAGGCGAACGACAAGGCCTTCCATAAAGAGCTTCGAAAGGTGCCATGCCAATACTAGACTGAAAGCTATTGTTATATGTGAATTCTACTAACGGAAGGTGCTCTTCCCATGTACCCCCAAAGTCTAGGATACAAAGCCTTAAAAGATCCTCTAGAATGCGATTCACCCTCTCGGTCTGGCCGTCTGGCTGAGGATGATATGCGGTGCTCAAACATAGCTGAGTCCCTACCGCCTCTTGTAAACTCTTCCAAAATTCGCTAGTAAAGATGGGGTCACGGTCGCTTACTATACTAGAAGGAATACCGTGCAAACGAACTATCTCCTTAATGTATACAGAAGCCAACCACGGAGCAGTCCTCTTACTTTTCACGGGAATAAAATGGGCGCTTTTAGTAAGTCTATCTACTATAACCCAAATCCCCGTGTTACCCTTCCTTGATCTTGGTAATCCATCCACAAAATCCATTGAGATGCTTTCCCATTTCCATAGTGGAACTTCTAATGGGTGAAGCAACCCACCGGGTTTCTTTTGTTCTGCTTTAACTCGTTGGCACACCAAGCATCTAGCGACGTACTCGGCCACATCCTTTTTCATACCGGCCCAAAAGAAAACCCGCTTCATATCTTTGTACATCTTATCCCCGCCGGGATGAATGGTCATTTTTGAGCGATGAGCATCATCAAGAATGGCCTTCCTTAAGTCTTCGTCTTGCGGTACACAAAGTCTATTATCCCTTCGTAACCAACCCTTATCGTCTAGGGTATACCTACGAAGATGGCTTAACGACTCCCCCCCCCCCTTTGAGCTTTTCTACTATCTCAACCAACCGTGGGTCGTCTCGCTGTGCCTTACCAACCCGTCCTAGAAGTGTAGGTCTAACCTCCAAGGATGCTAACAGACCGGGTACTAAGTCAACGGAGGGTCTAAAGTCAAACATAGAGATGAATTCTAAGCTTTGTCGTTCAACAAACAACGGACTCAAGGACAACCTTTTCCTACTTAAGGCGTCTGCCACCACGTTACCCTTGCCCGGGGTATATGCTATTTCAAAATCGTTGGAGGCTAAGAATTCCATCCACCATTGCTGCCTTAAATTCAAATCCTTCTGAGAGAATAAGTATTTTAATGATTTGTGGTCAGTGAACAATTCGAATTTCTCACCAAGAAGATAGTGACGCCAAGACTTAAGCGCGAAAACAATTGCGGCTAGCTCTAAGTCATGCGTGGGGTAATTCTTTTCATGAACCCTCAACTGCCTTCCACCATAGGCTATTACTCTTCCCTCTTGCATGAGGACCGCGCCAAGTCCCGTCCCACAAGCATCAGTATAGATGGTAAACGGTTTATTCCCGTCTGGCAGCACTAAGACTGGGGCTGAAGTTAAGGCTCTCTTTAAACGTTGGAACGCATCATCGCAATCTTTGTCCCACGTAAAAACCAGGTTCTTCTTCGTTAACCGTGTTAATGGAGCTGATATTTTTGCGAAGTCTTTGATAAACTTCCTATAATAGTCAGCCAACCCCAAGAAACTTCTTACTTCGGTTGCATTTTTAGGGACCTTCCAATCTTGGATGGCCACCACCTTTGCAGGATCCACTGCTATCCCTTCTTTGGAAACCACGTGCGCTAAGAACCGTACTTCCTTCCTCCAGAAGTGACACTTAGAAAATTTTGCCTTAAGGTTATGCGCTCGAAGGGTTTCCAACACTTCCCTAAGATGTAGGGAGTGCTCTTCTTTATTCTTAGAAAAGACTAAGATGTCATCCACAAAGACTACCACGAATTTGTTAAGGTATTCCCTAAACACCCTACTCATCAAATCAACAAAATATGCAGGGGCGTTTGTCAAACCAAAGGGCATCACTAGCCATTCATAGAATCCGTCAGGAGTCCTAAAAGCAGTCTTATCTATACTATCCTCAGCCACTCTCAGTTGATGAAAGCCAGTGGCTAAGTCCAACTGCGAAAACACTGAGGCGCCAACTAACTGATCAAAGAGATCGTCAATCCTCAGCAGTGGGTGTCGGTTCTTTTTAGTAAGCTTGTTTAGTTCTCTATAGTCCATACAAAGTCTAAGAGACCCATCCGCCTTTGTGGCAAAAACTACTGGAGCACCCCACTCCGATATACTACGTCTTATGAACCCCTTCTCAAGCAACTCCTTTACTTGCTTATTGAGTTCCCTCCTTTCACGAGGAGCCATGTGGCGCACTGGCAAAGATACGGGTTTAGCATTATCCACAAGATAAATTCGAAAGTCTATCTCCCGCTTTGGAGGTAAGCCCTTCATCTCCTCAAACACATCCGGATATTCCCGAACCACTTCTACCGATCGCAGGTTCTCTACAGACGCGTCAAGCGATTCAAGATAACTTAGCATAACGGAATTTATGGGATTACAAAAGATGTCGAGAGCATTACCAAGGCGAGTCACAAGCCTAACTACTCTCCTTTCATAATCAAGAATGGCCCTATTTCTAGACAACCAATCCATTCCTAAAATTAGCCCATAGCCCGTGAAGCCAATACATAAGCATCACATCTAAATTCAATGCTAAGTATAGGGATTTTCAAATCCAAACATATCATGGTTAAATGAGCCGAACCCCCAATTGGATTTGAAACGACCAAGGGATCTTCTACTAAACTGGTGTTCAAGTGCAGTGATTCAACTAATGATGCAGAGATAAACGAATGAGATGCGCCAGAATCGAATAAGGTACGGACAGGATGATCAAACAGAAAAACTAAGCTTTCAACAGAAATTGTTCTACCTCTTTCTTGCAGTGGTGGGGCCGCAATAGCCTGAACTTGCCCCTTGCCTGCCCTGGTGCCATAAGAGCCTGCACCTGTCCTCCCGAGGTAGACCCTGCCCTCTGCCCCTTCTTTGGACAGTCCTTTACTAAATGTCCCGCATCTCCACAATGAAAACAACCAGTCTTCTTTTTCTTTCTACAATCTTTGCTGAGATGGCCAGGCGTCCCACAATTGAAGCATTTCTTCTTCCCTTTGCCATTATTGTTTTTACCACCCTTCTTATTTTGCTGTTGGGGTTTCTTCTGATCCCCTTTCTTTTCAACTGCCTTATCCTCATGCATAAGTGCCATTTCTACTAGCTTTTCAAAGGTGGCTCCCATAGGGATGTGGGTCATAGCCAACCCTTGCAACGGTTCATTCAAGCCTCTAACGAACCTCAAAGCTTTCTTCTCTGGCGTGTTCACCAACTCCAAGCCAAACCTTGCTAACTGATTAAATTTATTGACATATTCCTTTACTGATGAGCTCCCTTGCTTTAGTGCCAGGAATTTTTCCATATTTAAGTTCTCCTCTGCCCTTGAAAGAAACTTTGCCTCAAACCTTCGTCTGAAATCCGCCCATGAATCAACTGGACGTTCCCCGTTAGTGACCTCCCACCAAAACGAGGCCTCTCCCTTCATTAACCAAGCAGCTAAACGGACTTTCCTCCCATCTTCCACTTCAAAGATATCCAACAATTCCTCAGTCTCCTTAAGCCAATCTCTGGCCTCCACAAACGTCTCAGTCCCTTGAAAAGTTTTTCCTCCCATAGCCTTGAATTCCTTGCACGTCTTTGCAAAAGTGTCAACACGAGGAGGAGGAGGAGGAATGGGTGCAACTAGGGGTGGAGGAGTATCCGCTGGGCCTGCAGTGGTGGCCGTAGCCTCCAAGTATCTCCTAAACCACCCTGGAATCGTCACACCTTCTGGGAGATTAAGATCTTCAGCCATGCTGAAACGAAAAAGGAAAGATTCAAAATGGAGAATTCGAAAGATAAAGATAAGGATGTGGCTATTTGGGAATATGTTTTTCATAAAAACTCTCTTTAAATAACATGTTTTTTTTTTGAAAGCACTTCTTCCAAAAATACTTTAGAAAAAATATTTTTCTAAAAATTTTTTTATCTGTTCTGGTAACCTTATGCTCTGATACCACGTGTAACACCCCACGTCCATTAATGTCACTCACAAAGGGAATGCATTAACTTCCATGGAGGTTTTAAGTGAATATAGAACAGTAAAATTACAACAAGACAGATATAAAATAGTACTTGGAAATTCAAAAACTTTATTTCATTGGAGCAGAAGTCAAAACATGTTTGATTACATCATAACACCATATTCAATGTCAAGTACAATATCTATCTTGATAAAACAAGTACATAATCCCATTACATGAATAGCCATTAAAAAGAAAGATAACAAGCTGGACTTTACTTCAGCAGTCCAAGTTTTCCAGTAGATAAGCGATCCAACTAGACTCCACTAGAACTTGGCCCAACCTGCGGACCTGAAGGGAGAAAAAGGATGGAAAAGAGGGGGTCAGACATAAAGTCTGGTGAATATGATAATTCTACAATACTATTACCAAAATAACTGGACTAAGGCATAAGCTGGAAAACAAGAAAATGTCTATGAAGAGCAGATTAAGGACATAGACAATCGCTAAAGGCAACGTTATAGGCGCTCCTAAATACTAAAGGATAAACACTATACTGCACCACACCAGTCACCCTAAAGATTCATCCCACTTAGCTTCACTTAGAAACTTTCCCAATGGCTTTACGTACCCCTAGCTGACTACATAGGTGCCGCCTGCCCCTATCTCCACTAGGTGTACCCTACTTCCCATTATTCGATCGGCTCCCTAACTCGTAGATACCCGTGCTGGCCCCACAGTGGGGTGTGTCACTCCCCTAAAGTGGCAACCTGATACAACGGACATGCACGGCTTATACCTACACGATGCAACAACGTCTTACCTACCAGCCCGGGTCCACACACGCATATGAAACCCGTTGGACTTGCGTTGCCACCGCTCCCTGTTTTGGCCTCTTATAGTCAAACCCAGTATGCGTGTCCCGTCCTCGACTTGGGTCGAGCCCACAAAGATACGTTTTGGGATACTGGTTGAAATGGGCCCCCACTATTTACCACAAGCATTCCACCTAAGCTTGTCCCCATTAGTCCATCCCACTTAACCCACTTAGTCATGTTCATTTACATGTGTGTTTGGTTAAGTTTAATCGTATTTCAAATGCCTCTAAAGGCAACCACCAGATTCCTCATGCCACCCAAGGCACCTACTTAACCCCCATGTCCCACCTTACATGATTATCTGGTTAAGTATTTCTTAGTTCATTAAGGCCATAACCTCATAAAGACCTCTCACATTAGACTGGCATTTATGGCAGCTGGATTTGCCGGGCGGGTCCGGGCAGTCTTACACCATAAAAGAGTCTAACCTCGTGTCTTTACAACTGTTATGCTTTAGTTTGGGCCTAGGACCTCTCACATTGGGCCGACATTTGTGACTACTGGATTTGCCGGGCGGGTCCGGGCAGGTTTACATCACAAACGGGTCCAACCTCGTGTCCTAAGCATTGATTATTAATAATAATCCACTTTCCCCCAATTTTAATAATTCCCTACTTGAATTATTAATTACTTCCAATTTTTAACAATGTCCATAATTGACTCAATTATGGACATCCATTCATGGTATGCAAAATCTTACAAAATTGCACCCAATTTATTAATTCCTAATATTACCCCTACCCCACGTTTGAACGTTTATTCGCAAAATATATGTTAGACTCGAATAGCCTAACTCATAGCATAAAAGAGATTATCATAATAACAACATGTATATGTGACCAAATGAATCATAATAAGGGGTGAAACTTGCATATGTCCAACTTGCATAGATTATACATGTCATGGACCTAAAGGTGTCAACTTGTTCAAAATTCACCTAATATAATCTCAATCAATTTTCATAAACTTACATATGAACATGTGTGAATCAACATCATCTAATTTTTTAACAACATGGTTTTATATGGGTACACCTAACTCAGTAGGCAAATTCCCATAATCAAGTTTTATTTAATTATAGTCTCAAGTTTATGGGTACACCTAACCTAATAGGCAAATTCCCATAAACAAGATCCATTTAAATTAAGAAAAAAAAACATAACTTTAAGCATGATCCAACAACATGATTTTTCAACATAATATAGCATGATTTATAACATGGGATAGTATGATAGTATAACATAGCTTGACATGATTCTCAACATAGCACGACATAGCATAAGAGAATTTAAAACATAGCATGACATAGCATATATAATTTACATCATACGACAACATAATAACATAATAAGAGATCCACAATATATAGAATTTACAATTACAAATCACATCACTTTCTTGTGATCCATTCATAACTGAGTCAAATTAGTTTGTAATAGTCTTGTGAGAATCATCATACTCACCAACAAAAGAAAAGAATTAGAGAAGGAGAGATCTTTTGATTTGATTTATGTAGATTTAGTTGTAGATGATTAGGCTTCCTCTTCTTAGTTTGTGACGGCTACGCTGAACTCCATGGCAGCAGCATGACGGTAGCTTCTCTAATTTTACAAGTGATTTAGGTTTAGGGTCTACCCACTTATTTATAGATTTTAGAATGCATTTAGGCCATTAGATTTAACCTAGAAATAACCGCAGCCGTTCAGACAAGATGGGGTTTATCTTGTTGACTCAGCAATGAGTCAGAAGTGACTCAGCAAACACTCAGCAATATATATATATATATATATATATATATTCTACAATGTACACATTAGATACATCCCCCCTTTTACACACTTATTATTGTTTTTATATACATATTAGATACATCCCCTCTCTTACACACTTATTAATATTTTTATATTCATATTAGATACATCCCCTCTCTTACACACTTATTAATATTATTATATTCATATTAGATACATCCCCTCTCTTACACACTTTTATATTCATATTAGATACATTCCCCCTCTTACACACTTTTATATTCATATTAGATACATCCCCCCTCTTACACACTTATTAATATTTTAGCAACTTTAGTGTTAATAGAAAATTCGGGGTGTTACAGTTTGCGTACGAGATAGGTTTAGCTGTATTGAGTTGGGGGTAGTTTGGGAACGACAGAAACAAATATTAAAACACTCTGACCTCCCCTTAACAATTTACTTAATGTTGATGTGCCCTTAAAATTTGACCCCCCCTTAACAAAAAATGGTGTGTCAATAACAAACCCCATTTCCACCCTATTGTTTTCTCTTCATCCCTCGACTAAAATTTTAAAATTATAATTCCAATTTTACCTTTAAAAATTAATTAGATATATAAATGCACGTTGTTTCTTGATGTCATTACAATTCAAATAACATAGTAGTCAAAGCATGGTGTCAAAGATTTTATGTAAACAAAACCTAAGTGTAACAACCCGTATTTTCAATAACCTGTTATAACATAAATCGAGGCAGAACTTATTTCTAAAATCTGAATCAAGGGAAACGGGCTATGCCATTGCGTTCGTCTCGGAAAAATACACGAAATAGAGTCCGAGTTTTCGAAAATCGGAGTCCGTATGACCCAGTTAAGGCCCATTGAAGTTTTCAGAAATTTCCATGTTAAAAACAGATTTAAATTTTAAATTAAAAACAAGGATTAGGGCTAACTGGCGTCAGGCAGGAAAACTCCCGCCAAGACCCCCATGTCGACAGGCATGTCGACAGGGGTCTAAGGGTGTCGACTGCCCTGTCGACACGGGGTGGCCGGGCAGTTTTGCCTGGCGCACCATTTTGATTTGGGTTTGGTCTTGTGGCTTGGTTCTAGAGAATTCCTAAATCTGACGGACCTAAACTAACCTAGGGTTAATCCTAGGGCTAAAAACACTCTAATCTTCTATAAATAAGCCCCTAATCCTACCCTAAAACCTCATTATTCACTCTAGCAACCAAACTATGTCAAATTGAATTCTCAAATGGCCTCCACCTAAAAACCCTAGCCTCCACCCTCTTCAAAAATCATTCCTATGAAGATTTTGATGTTCATACAAGCATTTCTAAGTTGTATGAATGATCATTAGCTTGCATACATCATCAAGTTGCAAGCTTTATTTGCTAAGCTAGAGTTTTTGGGATTTTTGTTAATTGGAGCTTTGTTTTGGGTTTTATATGCTTGCATAAAAGGGCTTCTCAATCTTTATTAGTAGATTTGTGTCTTCATAATATTTGTAAGCCCTCTTACCTTCATTTTAGAAACTCTAAAGTTAATATGTGATGAAAGTTGGGATTTATGCATGTTTAATAAGTTATGCATGCTTATGCGAGTTCACTATGCTATGTTATGCATGTTTAATAAGTTATGCATGCATGTTTAATAAGTTATGCATGCTTATGCGAGTTCACTATGCTATGTTATGCATGTTTAATAAGTTATGCATGCTTATGCGAGTTCACTATGCTATGTTATGCATGTTTAATAAGTTATGCATGCTTATGCGAGTTCACTATGCTATGTTATGCATGTTTAATAAGTTATGCATGCTTATGTGAGTTCACTATGCTATGTTACACATGTTTGATAAGTTATGCATGTTTATGCAAGTTCACTATGCTATGATTTGCAAGTTTAACAAGTTATGCATGTTTATGCAAGTTCACTATGCCTTGATTTGCAAGTATGACAAGTTATGCATGTTTATGCAAGTTCACTATGCCTTGATTTGCATGTTTAACAAGTTATGCATGCTTATGCAAGTTCACTATGCCATGGTTTGCAAGTTTGACAAGTTATGCATGCTTATGCAAGTTCACTATGCCATGGTTTGCAAGTTTGACAAGTTATGCATGCCTATGCAAGTTCACTATGCCATGATTTGCAAGTTTAACAAGTTATGCATGTTTATGCAAGTTCACTATGCTAAGTTATGCAAGTCCAACATGTTATGCATGTTTTATGTAAGATTCATCATGTATGTTGTGCCAAGTTCCCTCTTTCTATCCTTTATGCGTTATGACGAATATGTAAGCGATAGAATGACGTTGGGGGGTTTTTGGGTAAAACTTAAAATACATGAAAATAGAAGATTGGGAATTTACCTATTAAGTTAGGTCTACCCCTTGGGAATTTACCTATTAAGTTAGGTCTACCCAAGTATTTGTTAAACTTGTAATTATGTTTTGAAATTAAAGTGGACATGACACTTAGAAAACATAAGTGTGGCCAACTCGAGGTTGGGTTGAGTTTGTAGCATAAACCTACCCGGAACCGACCGGCTTAACTAGTTGCTACAAACAATAGGACCCAATGTGAGAAGTTGGTCATGTGTACCTGGGACCCGAGGTTAGACCAAGTTGTGGTGTAAAGCTACCCGGACCCGCCCGGCTTAACTAGTAACCGCAACAAAGTCTAATGTGAGAGGTTAAGGTACAGTTAAATTAATGCCTCATGATTAGGTTTAAGTCATGGCCCACTAATACTTAACCAATTTTGGGGATACGAGGGGTTAAATGGGGTTAAGTGGTGAACTGTTGGTTACACTTAAATAATTTAATCCATGATTAGTGAGGGGTTAAACCACACTTAGCCCTCTTAGAAAACCCTAGCAACGTGGTCTGTTCCAGCAGTAATCCCAGCTTGGTATCATTCACAACCCTAGAGGCTAGGCTAGGGCGGGGCACGATTATTGGACTGATGTAAGCGACCAAAGCGACGGCTGAGTGGTACAGCGGTGCGGGTCCAGGCGGGCTACGGACGTGCACGTAGTCCGGTGTTGGACAAACTCGAGGCACGGGTACCAGTAGGTTTAGACTGTGCATTATTGCTTAGGTGTCTGGGGTTGACACCCGAGGGCTTGATACACCCGAAGGTGGACCCAGCACAGTCTGACTACAACCATATGTGGGCCGTATGGACACCAACACTTGACGTGTTAGGTTTATAGGGAGCCGATCGACTAGACCGTTGGGCTGGACCTTGCATTAAGGTCACCTCATGCTATTGGGCCAAAGTTTGGGCTGAGGGATCAGTACCTGTTATGTTAGTTTGCTAGTACACTGTGGTGCAAAGCTTAATCTTCTTTATGTGATGACACCTTTATCTATTGCCAGTATGTTCATCTCAGTTTCCATCATGATGTTAACTTTACTAGTTTATAGACTGATCGTAGTAGGGCTTACCAGTCTTTTTGACTGACCTGTTTTCTTTCGCTTCTTTTCTTCCGTTCCCCCCCCCCCCCAGGTTCTCAGGGAGGGAACAGTGGTGCTTAGCTTGGATCGCTTGCTTGTTTGCTGGATAGCTCATGTATGCCTGGACATTGAGCTCGCTATGGTTTATCATCTTTATTTTTGGGGATAGCACTATGTATTTCAGTATTTCTGTTTATGATGTACTAGACATGTTTATTTTGGCAGTTGACTTTATGATGTACTAGACTTGTTTTGAGATGGTTTGAGATATTCCGCTGTTTTATTCTCACTTACTCTGTTTTACATATATATATATTTATGTTCTTGTTCTGCCTTGATATATCATTATGCATGCTTACCCAGTTCTAACGCCCCCCAGAAGCTAGTGCCCCCGAAAGAGTGACCCTAGCGGAGGTGGGGTGTTACAAATTTGGTATCAGAGCATATGGTTTACAAGAAAGAACAAAAAGTTTTTAAAAGACTTTTGAAAAACTATTTTCAAAACAAGTATAAAGTATTTTCCAAAGAAAAGTCTAGTATTTTAAAAGGCTATTCCCCAAAAAGCCATTAGCATTATACTTCGTTCCCTTGACCTAATCTTATCTTATCTTTCGTTTCAGTATGGCTGAGAATCTTGCCATCCCGGATGGAGTAAACGTACCACTCTGGTACAGGAGACTTCTAGAAGCTAGGGCGGCAGCCAGCCCCGCAAACCCTACTCCCACTCCTCCTCCGGTAGTTGAGAATCCTACTCCTAATGTCCCTCCTCCGGTGATTCCTGTTCCCCCTCCTCCAGCAGTTAATATTCCTCCTCCCGTGGCTAATGTTCCTCCTCCTCCTGTTGCTGAGGCTCCTCTTCCTCCTCCCCCTCAGCATCCTCGGGTTGAGTTCACGAAGGTTTGTAAAGACTTCAAGGCAATGGGAGGCAAGAATTTCCTAGGCACGGAATCTTTTGTTGAAGCTAGGAATTGGCTAAAAGACACTGAGGACTTGTTTGCTATATTTTGGATTGATGACGAGAGGAAAATCTTATTGACAGTATGGCTTTTGAAGGATGAAGCAGCCTATTGGTGGGAAGTCACCAATGGGACGAGGCCCGTTGAGACTTGGACCGATTTGAGGGCTAGATTTGTGGCCAAGTTTCTATCTTCTGCTGAGGCGAATTTACAGATGGAGAAGTTCATTGCATTAAAGCAAGGTGATATGTCTGTCAAGGAGTATGTGAACAAGTTTAATCAGCTGGCCCGTTTTGGTTTGGATATGGTGAACACTCCTGAGAAGAAGGCTCTTCGATTTGCTAGAGGGTTGAATGAGCCGCTGCAGGGTTTGGCGATGTCACATATTCCGCATGGGGCTACTTTTGAGAGTTTGGTCAATATGGCTCTACTTCAGGAAGATGGAAAGAAAGAGGTCAAGACGAGTGATACTCAAGCAAAGAAGACTGATTCTCAAGGTAAAGGCAATCAAGGTGGTCAAAGCAGTCAGGGGAATCAGAGCAAGAACAAGAAGGGGAACAACAACAAAGGCAAGGGAAAGTGTAATTACTGTGGTGCGCCTGGACACTTTGCTAAGGATTGTAGGAAGAAGAAAAGGAAGCTTAGTGGTGGATGTTTTTCCTGTGGTGAGACTGGACACTTCAGCAAGGAATGCCCAAAGAAGAAAGGACAGGCTGGACCTTCAGGAGGGCAGGTTCATGCTCTCAATACCGCTCCAGTTCCCGACCGAGGTAGTGTTTCTGTTGAGAACCTTGTTTATGTTTCTGATCTTCCAGTTCGTACCTTGTTTGATTCTGGTGCATCACATAGCTTTATTTCATCTGATCTTGTTGATAGCTTGCACCTTAGTACTAGCTTAGTGGATGATCCCGTTTGTGTTTCGAATCCCATTGGGGGTTCTGCTCATCTATCTATGATATGTGAGGATCTGAGGATCTCTATACTCAGTGTAGAGTTCTTGTGTAGTGCATATGTTCTTAGTTTCAGGGGATACAGATTGATACTGGGCATGGATTGGCTGTCCCGATATGGAGCCATTCTTGATTGTGAGCATAGGGTTGTGAGGCTTGTGACTCGCCTTGTCAACACCTTAGAGATTTCATGCAATCCGAAGAATCCCGTCATGTTGTGCTATCTTGAATCTCTCGACTCGTCAGAGGAAGCCCTTCAGTCTGTAAGGGTGGTCCGAGATTATCCAGATGTTTTTGAAGAAGTTAAGGGGTTGCCCCCTAAACGAGAGATTGATTTTCGCATTTATCTGGTGGATAATTCTAAGCCTGTTTCTTTGCCCGTTCGGCACATGGCTCCGCGTGAGAGACGAGAGCTCAGCAAGCAAGTAAAGGAGTTACTTGAGAAGAACTTCATCAGACGAAGTATATCCGAATGGGGAGCGCCTGTGGTGTTTGCTACTAAGGCAGATGGTTCTCTTCGACTCTGTGTGGACTATAGAGAATTGAATAAGCTGACTAAGAAGAACATACACCCATTACCGAGGATCGATGATCTCTTTGACCAGCTTGTTGGTGCTTCTGTTTTCTTTCAGCTTGATCTTGCTACTGGATTTCATCAGCTCAGAGTGGCTGAAGATAGTATAGACAAAACTGCATTCAGGACTCCAGATGGATTCTTTGAATGGCTTGTTATGCCGTTCGGCTTGACGAATGCACCCGCGTATTTCGTGGACTTGATGAGTAGGGTGTTTCGAGAGTTCTTGAATAAGTTTGTCGTGGTCTTTGTGGATGATATTTTGGTCTTCTCCAAGGATGAAGAAGAGCACGCGAGGCATCTTGTAGAGGTGATGGATACGCTTAGAGCGCATCAGTTAAAGGCCAAGTTCTCCAAGTGTCACTTTTGTAGAAGGGAAGTTAGATTCCTTGGGCATATCGTATCCAAGCAAGGCTTAGCAGTGGATCCCGCTAAGGTGGTTGCAGTTCAGGATTGGAAGACTCCAAGGAATGCAACCGAGGTGAGAAGTTTCCTAGGTCTTGCGGGTTTTTACCGGAAGTTCATCAAGGACTTCGCGAAGATATCCGCTCCTCTTACTAAGTTGACGAAAAAGAACTTAGTTTTTGCTTGAGATATGGACTGTGAGCTTGCTTTTCAAAGACTCAAGAGAGCCCTTACCTCAGCACCAGTTCTAGCTCTACCCGATGGTGGTAAGATGTTTACCGTGTACACTGATGCTTGTGGCACGGGATTAGGCGCCGTTCTGATGCAAGAGGGCAGAGCTATATGTTTTGGTGGGAGGCAACTTAAGGTGCATGAGAAGAATTATCCCACTCATGATCTAGAGCTGGCAGCGATTGTCAATGCACTCAAGGCTTGGCGTCATTATCTTCTGGGAGAGAGGTTTGAGCTGTATACTGATCATAAGTCTTTGAAGTATCTCTTTTCGCAGAAGGATTTGAACTTGAGGCAGCAAAGGTGGATGGAATTCTTGGCATCCTATGATTTTGATATAGCGTATACCCCTGGCAAGGGGAATGTTGTAGCGGATGCGTTGAGTAGGAAAAGGTTGACACTAAGTCCTCTATTTGTTGAGATGAAGAATTTAGAGTTCTTGGCAACCTTTGATTTCTCTTTGGCGATGGAGTCGAGGATCGGTTCTTTAGCATCTCTTGAGCTCAGGCCTACCCTTCTAGATCAAGTTGGGGCTTCACAGAAGGAAGACCCTCAGATAATTGAGATTATGGATAAGCTGATTCGAGGGGAGACATCTAGTCACCTTGCTCGATATTCTATAGATGATAAGGGTTGGCTGAGGAGAGACGGAAGGCTTTGTGTTCCGATGGTAGAAGACTTGGTGAGGAAAGTTCTTGATGAAGCACATCGCTCCAAGTTGACTATACATCCGGGTGGAGATAAGATGTATAAGGATATGAAGCGCATTTTCTTCTGGCCTGGAATGAAGAAGGATGTGGCGGAGTTTGTCTCTAGATGTGTTGTTTGTCAGAGGGTAAAAGCCGAGTCGAAGAAGCCTGGTGGGCTATTGCATCCTCTAGAGGTCCCGCTATGGAAGCGGGAGAGTATTTCTATGGACTTTATTGATGGGCTTCCAAGGTCAAGGAAAGGGAATACGAGCATTTGGGTTATTGTAGATAGACTTACGAAGAGTGCTCATTTCATTCCGGTGAAGAGCAAAAGGACCGCATCTGGACTAGCATTAGTATATCTTCGTGAGATAGTACGACTACATGGAGTCCCTTCCAGCATAGTCAGTGACCGAGACCCCATCTTTACTAGTCAGTTCTGGAACAGTTTGCAGGAAGCTATGGGCACGAGGTTGAACCTGAGTACGGCCTATCACCCACAAACAGACGGCCAAACAGAAAGGGTGAATAGGGTACTTGAGGACTTGTTGAGGCTTTGCATTCTGGATTTTGGTGGTGCTTGGGAAGACCATCTTCCTCTTGTTGAGTTTGCATATAATAACAGTTATCAGGCGAGCATAGGGATGGCACCATTTGAAGCTTTATATGGGAGGCCGTGCAAGTCACCTACATGTTGGTGGGAGACTACAGATAAGCTTATACTTGGACCCGACATGATTAGAGATACATCCGAGAAGGTCGAGTTGATTAGAAGACGGATGAAGGCGGCCCAAGACCGACAGAAATCCTATGTTGATAAGCGAAGATCCGATTTGGAGTTTGATGTTGGGGACATGGTTTTCGTAAAGGTTTCTCCTTTGCGGAATGTGGTCCGATTTGGAGCTGTTGGGAAGTTGGCACCGAGATTTGTTGGACCCTTCCCTATCATAGAGAGAATTGGGAAGATGGCTTATAAAGTGCAATTGCCCGAGAAGTTGTTCGGAGTGCATAATGTCTTTCATGTCTCGCATCTCCGAAAGTGCCTACATGAGTTCGCTGAGGTGGTTGAACCTAGCATTCTTGAAGACGTGGAAGTAGAGAAAGAGGCAACTTTGAGGAGAGCTCCGATTCGTATCTTGGGGACGGAGACCAAGAAGCTAAGGAATCGAGAGGTCAAGCTGGTAAAGGTTTAATGGGGTGAAGCCGAAGAAGACGCAACTTGGGAAACCGAGGAGAAGATGCGTGGGCTTTATCCATTCCTTTTTGAGGGTACACTCTCAATCTCTTTCCTTTGTTAGCATATCTTTCTCTTTGCTATCTGTGTTTATCTAGTTATCGTGCTAATCTTGTCATGAGAACCTTAGGTAGAAACCCTTTGGATGAAACATGTGTTTGAGACATGTTATGTCTGATGGTTGCAAGTGGTTGCGAGTGTTTGCAAGTGGCTACTCGTGGATGCATGATACACATTAGGCACTAGATCGGCTCACACACTCCTCATATTGCATGTGCATGAGTGTTTATGCTTATTCTTGGATGAAATTTGTATGCAATCACATGAATGTTGCATATGGATGTATGATTGAGCACGCATGTAGATGTTATACATTATGTTAGGGATTTGCATACATATGGATACATTTCACTAACATATTTTGCATTGATCTTTGCATTAGATAAGTACATATACACACACTTTTGCATATGTTCATACAGCATTTAGAATCTTTTAAGGACAATGATTGCTCGTGGATGATGCTTTGAGTAGATGGATGATTGGATGGTAGGATACGTTCTTCCTAACTTGAAGATTTCGGGGACGAAATCCTTTAAGGAGGGGAGAATGTAACAACCCGTATTTTCAATAACCTGTTATAACATAAATCGAGGCAGAACTTATTTCTAAAATCTGAATCAAGGGAAACGGGTTATGCCATTGCGTTCGTCTCGGAAAAATACGCGAAATAGAGTCCGAGTTTTCGAAAATCGGAGTCCGTATGACCCAGTTAAGGCCCATTGAAGTTTTCAGAAATTTCCATGTTAAAAACAGATTTAAATTTTAAATTAAAAACAAGGATTAGGGCTAACTGGCGTCAGGCGGGAAAACTCCCGCCAAGACCCCCATGTCGACAGGCATGTCGACAGGGGTCTAAGGGTGTCGACTGCCCTGTCGACAGCCCTGTCGACACGGGGTGGCCGGGCAGTTTTGCCTGGCGCACCATTTTGATTTGGGCTTGGTCTTGTGGCTTGGTTCTAGAGAATTCCTAAATCTGACGGACCTAAACTAACCTATGGTTAATCCTATGGCTAAAAACACTCTAATCTTCTATAAATAAGCCCCTAATCCTACCCTAAAACCTCATTATTCACTCTAGCAACCAAACTATGTCAAATTGAATTCTCAAATGGCCTCCACCTAAAAACCCTAGCCTCCGCCCTCTTCAAAAATCATTCCTATGAAGATTTTGATGTTCATACAAGCATTTCTAAGTTGTATGAATGATCATTAGCTTGCATACATCATCAAGTTGCAAGCTTTATTTGCTAAGCTAGAGTTTTTGGGATTTTTGTTAATTGGAGCTTTGTTTTGGGTTTTATATGCTTGCATAAAAGGGCTTCTCAATCTTTATTAGTAGATTTGTGTCTTCATAATATTTGTAAGCCCTCTTACCTTCATTTTAGAAACTCTAAAGTTAATATGTGATGAAAGTTGGGATTTATGCATGTTTAACAAGTTATGCATGCTTATGCGAGTTCACTATGCTATGTTATGCATGTTTAATAAGTTATGCATGCTTATGCGAGTTCACTATGCTATGTTATGCATGTTTAATAAGTTATGCATGCTTATGCGAGTTCACTATGCTATGTTATGCATGTTTAATAAGTTATGCATGCTTATGTGAGTTCACTATGCTATGTTATGCATGTTTAATAAGTTATGCATGCTTATGCGAGTTCACTATGCTATGTTATGCATGTTTAATAAGTTATGCATGCTTATGTGAGTTCACTATGCTATGTTACACATGTTTGATAAGTTATGCATGTTTATGCAAGTTCACTATGCTATGATTTGCAAGTTTAACAAGTTATGCATGTTTATGCAAGTTCACTATGCCTTGATTTGCAAGTATGACAAGTTATGCATGTTTATGCAAGTTCACTATGCCTTGATTTGCATGTTTAACAAGTTATGCATGCTTATGCAAGTTCACTATGTCATGGTTTGCAAGTTTGACAAGTTATGCATGCTTATGCAAGTTCACTATGTCATGGTTTGCAAGTTTGACAAGTTATGCATGCCTATGCAAGTTCACTATGCCATGATTTGCAAGTTTAACAAGTTATGCATGTTTATGCAAGTTCACTATGCTAAGTTATGCAAGTCCAACATGTTATGCATGTTTTATGTAAGATTCATCATGTATGTTGTGCCAAGTTCCCTCTTTCTATCCTTTATGCGTTATGACGAATATGTAAGCGATAGAATGACGTTGGGGGGTTTTTGGGTAAAACTTAAAATACATGAAAATAGAAGATTGGGAATTTACCTATTAAGTTAGGTCTACCCCTTGGGAATTTACCTATTAAGTTAGGTCTACCCAAGTATTTGTTAAACTTGTAATTATTTTTTGAAATTAAAGTGGACATGACACTTAGAAAACATAAGTGTGGCCAACTCGAGGTTGGGTTGAGTTTGTAGCATAAACCTACCCGAAACCGACCGGCTTAACTAGTTTCTACAAACAATAGGACCCAATGTGAGAAGTTGGTCATGTGTACCTGGGACCCGAGGTTAGACCAAGTTGTGGTGTAAAGCTACCCGGACCCGCCCGGCTTAACTAGTAACCGCAACAAAGTCTAATGTGAGAGGTTAAGGTACAGTTAAATTAATGCCTCATGATTAGGGTTAAGTCATGGCCCACTAATACTTAACCAATTTTGGGGATACGAGGGGTTAAATGGTGTTAAGTGGTGAACTGTTGGTTACACTTAACTAATTTAATCCATGATTAGTGAGGGGTTAAACCACACTTAGCCCTCTTAGAAAACCCTAGCAACGTGGTCTGTTCCAGCAGTAATCCCAGCTTGGTATCATTCACAACCCTAGAGGCTAGGCTAGGGCGGGGCACGATTACTGGACTGATGTAAGCGACCAAAGCGACGGCTGAGTGGTACAGCGGTGCGGGTCCAGGCGGGCTACGGACGTGCACGTAGTCCGGTGTTGGACAAACTCGAGGCACGGGTACCAGTAGGTTTAGACTGTGCATTATTGCTTAGGTGTCTGGGGTTGACACCCGAGGGCTTGATACACCCGAAGGTGGACCCAGCACAGTCTGACTACAACCATATGTGGGCCGTATGGACACCAACACTCGACGTGTTAGGTTTATAGGGAGCCGATCGACTAGACTGTTGGGCTGGACCTTGCATTAAGGTCACCTCATGCTATTGGGCCAAAGTTTGGGTTGAGGGATCAGTACCTGTTATGTTAGTTTGCTAGTACACTGTGGTGCAAAGCTTAATCTTCTTTATGTGATGACACCTTTATCTATTGCCAGTATGTTCATCTCAGTTTCCATCATGATGTTAACTTTACTAGTTTATAGACTGATCGTAGTAGGGCTTACCAGTCTTTTTGACTGACCTGTTTTCTTTCGCTTCTTTTCTTCCGTTCCCCCCCCCCCCCAGGTTCTCAGGGAGGGAACAGTGGTGCTTAGCTTGGATCGCTTGCTTGTTTGCTGGATAGCTCATGTATGCCTGGACATTGAGCTCGCTATGGTTTATCATCTTTATTTTTGGGGATAGCACTATGTATTTCAGTATTTCTGTTTATGATGTACTAGACATGTTTATTTTGGCAGTTGACTTTATGATGTACTAGACTTGTTTTGAGATGGTTTGAGATATTCCGCTGTTTTATTCTCACTTACTCTGTTTTACATATATATATATTTATGTTCTTGTTCTGCCTTGATATATCATTATGCATGCTTACCCAGTTCTAACGCCCCCCAGAAGCTAGTGCCCCCGAAAGAGTGACCCTAGCGGAGGTGGGGTGTTACACTAAGTCCCTTAAAATAGTTCAAACAAATCACAATCAACAATAGAAAAATAAAAATAACGGCAGAATTAAGCGTAGAAATTTGTAAATTCAAGTCTGTTCCAAAACTATACTTTGCATAAAATTAGTACAATGAAAATACATTAGTATTTACATAACAACGCTTTCAACAGACAATATTGCATAACAGAGTTTCAGTTTTTTTTTTGGAGAGATGGGCAGCAGAAATGAAATGCAGATTGAAAGAAGCAAAAAAAAGTTTGACTAAGTGGAAGGGCACATTTGAAAATAAATGGGGTGGGAAGAGAAAAATGTGGGATCTGTAGTTTCTTTTCAAATAACTGGGGTGTGAAGAGTATATGTAGGGGTAGCAATAGCCGGACCCAAAAAAGGAAGACATATAATACGAAGATCAGGAAATTAACTAACATCATGAGAAATAATAAATAACAAAGAAACTGAATCAAATAGCAGATTACCTAATAAAAAGAGATTATAAATCCACCTGGTGATGACGCGAAGACAAGAGGATCATCCGACAATAAGAGAACCAGGAAACATCTAATAACAGTAAAATCGATGATCCATAAAAATTAGAAGGCAATACGATAATAAATTAATAAATCTTAATAAAATCAGAAAATCATGAGATAATTCTATAACACTGTTTAAATGCTAGATCAGAAATCCTGCTCCTCAAGGAATTTTATTATATAATCACGTAAACATCCATGGAGATTCTTGTTTTCCTCATTAAGGAATACATGATTATTGAATCACGTTCCTCATTTAAGCGAATACAAACCACAATCAAAACCCAAAACAAAAGTTTCAACCGCAACTACCAATCAAAGACATCCCCAAATCCATAAACCGTGAAAGCCGAAAATTGAAGTAGAAAAATGATTCTGGAACAAAATGATTCATAGATTGTGAAGCAAGACTGTTTTTGATGAAGAAAATAACGTAATTGAAAATAAAATTTGCAACGGAACAGGATAGATCAATTTTGAAAGAAAAGACTGAGCTATTTTAGGTTTCGCTTTGGAGTGGAGAAGCAGCGGTGTGGAAAACAACATAACTCAAAATTTAAAGGAGGCTGCCAAAATTTCGGATTTGGAGCTAAAACATTGGTTTGGAACAAGCAGACGTAGAAAACTAGTTGTAATAATAAAAGACGTAATCTGAAAGGTTCATGTTTAAACATGTATTTAGCATAAATTATTTATTAATAGCTATTAGTGTGTTACATCAATACCAGAAAAAGCTAATTTAAGTTTTAATTTTTACCATTAATTTTTTTTGTTCATTTTAAAATAAAAAACAAATAAGATATACCTTGAAAGGGGCGCTGCCCCGTACCCCGCCGGGGACGCTGCCCCCTGGAGCCCTACGACCTAATCGGCAAGGTCGACCGCCATTCGGGATGTCCGCAGTTTAAGTCGACTGCCGTTCAAGTTGACTGTCGTATTAAATTCTCATATTTAATTCCATCACATTTAATAGTTAAATTTGGCTATTGTATTAAATTTTGTCACAAATCCTTAGCTAATTTGCGACGGATTAGCCACAGTTCCAACTATTCATATTTTCCTCCATATTTTATAACCAAATTTAGCCACTCTCTTATATTCCATCGTAATCTATGGCTAATTGGCGATAGATTAGCCACGGAATTGTGGCCTCTAACTAGTCATATTTCCCGCCATATTTTATAGAAAAAATTAACTATAGTTTTCAATTCCATCGCAGATCCATAACTAATTTGCGACAGAATAGCTATGAAAATCTTATGCTACTATTTTTTTTACTGAATTCTTATATGTATACAATAATATAAAGAAAACATCATTGTTTAAAACTTCTTTTTACAGCAATTTGGGTAGATAGTATAGATATTATTACTTTTACAATGATGTTACAAATAGTATAATATTATTGTTAATAATTATTATTAATGATTGATTATTAAATATAATATTATTAATGATTAGTTGTTAAATATTAATGAATAATATAATATTATTAATGATTAGTACACTACAACAAATTGACCATATTACAATGGTGGAAAAATATTGTAAAAGACTATTTACAACGGTGGGACAACCGTCGTGTATTAAGAAGTTGTAATAGACTAAAATCTTTTACAACTGTTTTGCACCGTTGCAACACCGTTATGAAATGTATATTTTACAACTATTTTCCACTGTTGTAATAAACTTTATTACAACTTTTACTCACTATTGTAGTAATGTCTACTACAACTGTTATACACCGTTGTGAGTTCATAATTTTTACAACTATTTTTATCGATTGTAATACATTTTATTACAACAATAGTTGAATAGATTTTGCAAGTGCAACAAAAGATGAATAAACAGAAAACAAGTTGATATAAATTCAAAGCATCGGATCCATTCATGCAAAAAACATTACAACTTTATTTTCAAAATACAAAACTAATGAATCATATATTATCACAGTGATACATATCAATTCTTCATTACAAACGATGATTACAAAAACTAACACCCACTTAAAAGACATCTACCTGTCCAAATTTACAGCCACAAGTAACCTGAAATAAATTAGTGAACTTATAAGATGATTGCAAAAAATCATAATTTCCAAGCATAATTTTAAGTTAGCACACTGGTAAATTTAAAAGCAAACATAGTTTTCTTACCTCAATACCAACACAAAACTTCACCATGCTCAAATGATGATATAGCTCTCCAGGATCAGTAATTTAGCTGCGAATCTGCCCATACAAATTATTGATCAATACATAATTTATATATAACTGTTATTTTCTTTTCTCTTTAATTAAATAAAGATCAGTACATTTTTATAATCATAAAAATGACAACATAATTTAATTACTACTAAAATAACTAGCACGTGTTGTTTACCACAATTTCACACGCATAAGCTTGTTGATGATAAAAGAATTATTTTACACAATAGAAATTATGATGGATAATATACATGCGAAAATGACATAACACCGAATTTGAGTGTTTATATCTTTTCATTTTTTATGAGATAGTTAATGACATAACACCGAATTAGAGTGTTTTTTAGCATAATAAAAAGAAATAGTATACCTGCAACAATCTTGTGTAATGATCTTCAATGCTGAGATCTTCAAGTACAATGATGCAAAATTGATTCTACAAGCTGATTTATAAGCATGTCAGCTCAATTTTTTTTAGTGCCAAATGCATTAAGATAAATAGCTTCTCTGCATAATTTAATATGTTCTTAAACGAAATAGTTCAAATTACATTTTCTACACACATTGTTCATCCAACCAAGTTCTTATCATGACTCATCTTTCTTAGAATCTCTTCCTATTAACCATACTCAAAATTAAAAGGAGTATATTGCAAGTTATGGTAGTATACCCAAATTTACCTAGAGATCTTTTAAGAAACCACAACTTTGCTAGATGGGCCTTAGTTGTTGTTTTTTTATATAAAAAAAGTGAACAACATATCTCTAGATTCTGCAAGCTACAAGAGCATACAAATGCATTACAAATCAAAACACAGTAACCCAATTCAAACAAAAATCAGGCTACAGATACTAATGAACCGAAGCTTCTGGAACTTCCAACCCAGAAAACAAAAGACACTAAAAGAAAGGCCAGAAACTGAATAAAATGTTTAAGCTACACCCATAGTCCTACTAGTAAAATTCAGCGAAAATGTGTTGTTTTTACATTATTATTATTTTAATCTTTTTTAGAAAACGATGGTGCCACATAGAAAAACAATTTGTTTCACTTCTATTTTAAAACTATAGCTTATGAAAAAGAAAAATACTCACACATTACCATTCACCTCAAGCAGTTATTCAGTTGCTATTGTTCATCTCTTGTTGTGGCGACTTTTGGAAATGAATTTACGTCATTAGTAGTAGAAATATGTTAACAAATCTCTGGTCATATAATCAGAAGGGCCTTGTTTTCCAAAGTTGTATTGTCATATAAAAATTATCTTTGCATGGTAAAACATAAAAGTCATAAAGCGCTTGTCAATTATACCAATGTAGCATTACCAAACGGTGATGCATCAAATGTGTAGCAGACTAATCCTTCACTCTTGATTATTTGTATTCGGTTCATAATCGGTTAAGACATTCAGTGTTGTGCCTTTCAAAACTTGATTATTTGTCTTTCAGACCCTTTGAATATCGATTCTAAAACACGCCATCTTCACTCATTTGACTGCATCTATCTATTAACGTTTATTTTGTTTGCAGCAGCAATTATCATGTGAAAATGTGATTTTTTACGAACCAAACCTCTTAGAAATCGGAATGTCATACGGTTACTCTTTTCTTAAAGATACAAAATTATCAGCAATGAATATGATTTATTATTTTTATATGAATATGATTAGCACTCAATGGAGAAGAAATATGGGATATTTATAAATGACTTATGGTAGCTTCTTGACTTCCTTGTCCATTACCTCAATGCTGAAATGCAAGCAAAAATCAAAGTTACGTTAAAACTTAAACAATCAAAATTACTGATGTAATTAATTAAATGATAATGAGTAACATAAGAGCTTACTCTTCGGTCCAAATGAAAATCCATCATCAACTAATGGATGATGATTACCTGACTGGAGACAAAAGTCCTCACCACCAACCACAAGTTGGACCTAGCATTCTTCGGCAAGCAGTAACCAAAGGACCGAATCAGAAACTACATAAACAAGCAAATCCAGCTTACCGAGCAATTCTCGATCCAAAACCAACACTGGGAATTAGGTAGATCTCTGCAAATTCAGAGTGAAGAAGATATGTGGTGTAGCCTAATTAAAAACAAGTTAGAAGTGGGGCTCAAAACAGAGAAGAAAAAACGACGAGGGTAGGAAAGCGAAGAGGGAACGTGAAAGAATGTCATAAAAGGAAATTGCACCGCTTGTCACCGAAAAAATTGGATCTAAAATGGATTATTTCAATCGTCAAAAAAGGGAACTGGAAAATTGAAAAAGGAGCATACTAATGAGGATGAGGAAAGCTAGGGCAGGGGAAAAGGAAAAGGGGAAACAAGGGAGAGAAATGGACGGCGAAATGAGGGATTTGGGTTTTGTTTCTTAATGGGTTTGGGTTTGGATGAGCTTTTGGAGATTAGTGGGTGTGGAAGTTACGGGAAAGAGAGATTGAAAAATTATGATACGAAAAAAATACATATCCGCCGAACTGGAGCCCAAAATTTTGGTTTGGAGCTAAAGGGAAATTTGAGTTTAGAGCCAAAAAGGAATTTGTATACCCTACAATATAACGATCTATAATAAATATTCAGAAAAATCAAAATTCATCTCTATTCATATTTGAAAAGTGAAAATTATCTAATATTAAAAAGAAAATACAAATATGGATATGGTCACATTCACATCTGATGATTGTTCGCTTGAGTACAATTAAAATTATAATTAATTTTTCATGTAATTTAATAGATAAAATTATTGTCATTTATTATTTTGTATAGGTAAAATATCCTAAAACATATTGTTATTTTTATCATTTTAATAATAAATTTTAATTTTTCCTATTATTATTCAATTATCGCCCAATTAATCAACATTTGTTATAAAATTTTATAAGCGAATTATTTATAAATTATAGATGATAACGAAAATTTAATCCAAATTTATAAAATCAAATATAATAAGTCAGAATTAATAAAAAGAAATTATATTAAATATAATATGAATTTCTTGAGAATTATATTTTATTTAAACATTAAGTATTACTTATAATAATAATAATATTAGTCAATACTTATTTCTTCTTAGTTATAATTGAATATTAATTATTAAAAATTAATTATTATGTACATGTTACTAGTTATTTACTATTTATTAATTACTTCATATTTGAAACTATTAATACTATTTGTCATTTAGTATTATTATATCCATTATTAATTATTTAATGTTAGTTGTCAATATTAATTATTTCATATTTAAAATTAATTATTATTATTAATTAATAGTGATTATAATTAAATATTAATCTTTTATTATTTGTTATTATTTGAAAATGAAAGGTCATAATAGATATCTATTACAATTGGGAAAGAATAAGAATTGTTAAAAAAAAGCATCTATTACAACTGACAGAAAAGAAATGTTGTTATAGGCCCCTATTACAACAGGCAAAACAACAGAGTTGTTAAAAATAAGTTTATTACAACTTTCAGGAATGACAATTGTAAAAACCCTTTATTACAACTAGCATTTTTTGACAATTGTAAAACTACAGTTGTAATAAGGTATTTTTGTTGTAATGATACATCAGTAATATAATTTTATAGTTAATAATTAGTAATATATGATTAATGATTAGTTAAATAAAACATAATCAGTACTAATTTTATGGAAGTATTGTAATTATTAATTATTGACTGTTGAAAATTGGCACCTATTATAATGGAATTTTATGACCGTTGTAAAACAGATATCTATTACAATGGACATTTGTGAACGATCGACATCTATTACAACGGGCCAGAAATGACCGTTGTAATTAGGAATGGCAATGGGGCGGGTTGGGGAGGGATTCTCGTGCCCCAGACCCGACCCGGACTTTTTAAACCTTGCCCCAGACCTGCCCCGTAGACCCGTTGCGGGTCTGGAATTTTGCCCCGTACTTGCAACCCGTACAGGTCAGGGTAGACCCGACCTGCGACCCAGTGTTATTGTGTTCTAATGTACACAAATTTATATACTTATATTTTTTATCACTATACGATAAATCTTATACATATTATAATGTGTTCACAATGATAAGAGAATATAATAAAATTAGTTGTAAGATAATAGTTCAAAATGTATGCATTTATTATTGTAAGATTACCATTGATGCAGCCTAATACTATGAAAAATTTATTGTTCGTTGATTGGAAGAATATAATATTCAAGTTATAACCATGTATACCTAAGAAGATTAACAAGTAATAATTATAGTGATAAAGTGTTATAACGATGTTTCAATCATGCGGGTCGGGTTGGGGCGGGTTGGCCATGCCCCAGACCCGACCCTAGACCCGGACCTCCAAAAGCGGGTTGTGGGTCTACCCGCCCCGAAGACCCTATGGGGCAGGTCTAAATGGGTAAAAATAGGGGCGGGTCAAGCGGGTTTGGACCCTAGACTCGCCCCATTGCCATCCCTAGTTGTAATAGCAATCTATTACAATGTGCAGTTTTTACCCGTTGTAAAAAGTGTGTTGTAAAGGATATCTATTACGACTGTCCAGAAACGACCATAGTAATAACATTCTATTACAACGGGAAATTTATGCCCATTGTAAAAGTGTATTGTACATGCATTTATTACAACGGTTCAGAAAGTGGTCATTGTAATAGCACTCTATTACAATGGGCAGTCTATGCCCGTTGTAAAATAGATGATGTAATAAGGTATTTTCATTGTAGTGAAACTAAAACATTATATACTCATATATAAAAGATCGGATCAGTTGGATCATAAAGAATTACAATCCGGATATTTTGGATGTCATTACTGTAAAAGATCCACTTTAAGTAATGATAATATATTTTATGGGGGAAACTATATAAGGAAAAGTGTCGTTTAAACACTTATAGCTTCCATCGATTTGAAAATATCATTTTTGACTAATTATAAGACAACTAACTTTAGAAAGTAATAAAGAAATTTTGTCTGAAGACTCTGGTTATTAATAAAGAATTAAAAGACCAAATGGTATTTGTTGACGTCAAAAGTTGGTCTAATGACAATCAACCCCTAAAGTGTGTTAATCGCACACGATAATATTCACAAAGTGCAAGGAAAAGTAAATGAACACAGGAGACATAATATTTTTATAGTGGTTCGGCTTCAACTAAGCCTACGTCCGCTTTATAATCTCTTTTTATACTGTCGATTACAGGTTATAGTTGTTTTTTATTGAAAGAAAGTAGAGAAAGAAGTGGTTTATACACAAAATTCTTGTGTTATGGTTGGAGTATACGGCATGCTATTTGTGGACTGCCGAATATAAGCTTTTTTCTATTGGTTCAAGATGCCTTTTCATTTATGGAAGATAGTGTAATTATAGGTGAGAAGATTGGGCGAGTTGATTGCAATGTGGCATGCATTTTTTCAGGGTCGACCACGTGTAACTCGATCATATAAAGTAGTTGTAGGTGGAGAGACCCGGTCTTTTGTTGATGAATAGTTCTCCTCGAGATGTGAGGCATATGTAGAACTTGAATTCTGGAGTATGGATAGAAGTGCAGGTCAAAGCTGACCGATTCTGTAGCCATGGGTATAGGACCTCGTCTTGTAGCACATAATTTGGTCTGATATTTCTGATCCAATATTTCAGGCATGACCTGGTCTTTTAGGGATGGTTTGATCGATCGGTTTCTTTTGACTTTGGAAGTATTCGCCAATTCTGGAGGGTGATATCTTTGCCTGCTATAAAGGTAGCTCGGTTCGAACTGTATTCGTTTGATCGAGTATGAAAGTCGATCCCAAGTACGGAAGGTTGGATCGGTATTTGATGATGAGTCTTGGTCTTGAGTTGTGACGGCTTTGCCAAAAAGCTGATTTACAGTATTGTGATAGTAAAGAATATATTATTTTCCAATAAGAAAAGAGTGAAAAATATATTATAATACATAGAACATACTTTGACAAACTCCACTATGACGGATCCACCTACCAAGGATTATCACCTAAGGTCATTCATGAGCATGTAGCTCAATTGGTGGAACTTTTATGTAAGGATATTTTGGTTCAGAGGAATTTGTATTTGGTATTATCGTATGACTCATTTCTCTATATTTTAGTTACAGATATATGTATGTCAAGATTTTTTTTAACCAGAAATAAAGTAGTAAACTTTTCTTTGCACTCAGGTTGTTCAAATAATAAATGTTTCGATCTCACTGAAGAAGGACCAGTTGGAAATAGACATGTATAGATCACATTTCACGTAATTTCCACACCAACATCCATGATTGATCAATGTCATTTGATTGTATTGATATATATGACCATTGATGCGTTTAGTTACGAATATGTAATAGATGCCACTTTTGATACTTTGTCAATGCAGTTAATGGACGTGATTGTTTGAGATATACCATATGTTATAAATAGCAAAATTTGGAGCTCATAAAGTTAAACGCGTTTTTAAGGTTATTTCATATGTGGCCCAGGGGGATATTGTTGGAATATTTCGAAAATTGGGTCATATATGTGAAATAAAATGTGTTGGGCTATTTTGGTATAAAGCCTAACTGAAGTAACCTAATTTTAAATTAGAGTTAAAAGACTTAAAATTTGTATTATCATGAGCATAATACGTAGATATCAGGGTTTTTGAATTTGTTGAAGGGTGAAATTATAAAATGTTAGCCTTATAAATATATGGTTATGGCCCAAATTACACAAGTCTTAGCAACTCTCTAATCCTCTTTTATGGAGAGCTAATTTCAAATCTAGGGTTTGTGTCAATTTGGAAGACCAAACCAAATTCATCTTCATCTTCGCAAATAATTATGGATTTAGGTACTGCAATAACTAATTATGGATTCAGGTGTGGCTCCGCTAATCTATTTACATGTTTTCTGCTTTGTTCTCAATTAAGTCAATATGGGTTACATATTTGTATCTAGGGTTTCATGATTGGTTGTTGTTGAAAATATTATAAATTCCCATGAGGGAAGGATCTTTATAAGTTGGTTATTCCTATCTATTAAATAATATAAAGAAGAACCTTTTAAAGCATTCTTCTTAGTTGTATGAGTTTTCTCTCTTCTCCTTCATTCTCTCTAGATATTTTATTTTTAAGTTAGATTATCATTTTACACTTATCTATTGTTTCTCTCACATTATTTTACCTTTTATGTTATTTTGTATTTCGATATGGACATTTTAATGTTGCCATAATTATTTATTAATAGTTAGCTTCTAACATTTTATATTTAAGTCCACATATTTAAATTAATTACAAAATCCAAAATTTAAGTAATTTAAATAAATTTAATTAACTTATTAAAAAAATGATAATATTTTGTTTTTTGGCTCCAAATATCTACACTTCGAATTTTTTGTAATCATGTAAGTCTCACTCAATTCTTTTCTAATATTTTACATTTAATACCATATTGTACAATTAATTGCATAATATTAAAACTACTTAAATAATATTAGCAAATTATTATTCATTGATTCTCCTAATAAATCACATCTAGATTAACAATATTTATATTAACAAAAAAATTCAAATATATAAACATGTCAATCTCATAACATAAATTATACACATAAGTAATAGTCATAAGTTCAAAGTTTAACTTATTTACATCAATATATTCACCATGTATTGCATTGTAATATTAATGTCAAATGCTTACATCTTAAAACTAATTTAGTTATCTTCAAACACTGCATAATATCACTTAACATTGTATATTTAAGGGCACCCCAATATCCTCTTCCTAATACCGCAATTAAAAAAATAAAACTCATTAAAATTTGTATGCTTCCTAATACCACATTAACTCTCCATTCTAATCTTTCATTCAAGCAGCATTTTGAAGAACTAATCGCGTAATCAGCCCTAATCTAAAAACCTTAATCAACAACAATCGTCGTCTACTTTATCTTTTCCGCGGGAAATTCAAATTTTTACCCTTTGAAACCCTAAATTTACTTAATTGAGTTGACTGGGGTTAAGACAACGATGTATCTGCCGCTTTCTTCTTTCTCGGCATTGTTGCGGCATCGACAAGTTTATCGTTGATCGATGGATTGAAGAATTAGGGTTGTAGAATAGAATGAAAGAGGAACGAATAAGAAACGAGAGGGGAATAAGGTAACAGTGGTATGGTAGAACCTATTGTTTACGTGAGGTATTAAGAAGAGCGTAATGATAATTCTTGTGGTATTTTTTAGCAGTAGTAATAGGAAGAGTAAATGGGGTGCCCTTAGCACCACACTATATTTAAATTAATTATATGATTTTGAATTTAACAAAAGAATCCAGTCAATAAATTATTAATAATTCATCAGATTAACGCTCAATGTGATGTTTTAAAATGTATACCGTGCCCATATCAAAAGAAAATAAGTCACATAGTTTAAATAATATATGTAAACAATAATACGAAATTTAGTACATAATACACTTATCTCAATAAATTTATCATAAATTGAAGAAAACAATTTTCGCTTTAAATACCTGTATTTTGACATATCTACAATTATTTGTTGAACCTCCTCAATTCTTTCGTGATATTTTATATTTCAATCCATATATTTCAACTACTCATGAAATCTTAAATTTTAATTATTTAAATAATCTTAAAGAGTATTTATTTCATTTTTCTAATAGCTCTTAAAATTATACGCCAATTTTGCTACATATATTCAAATTAAAAAATATAGTTTTTCATGCAACTATAAATATATATAAATCACATAACATGAACTTGGCATATCAACAATAATGATAAAGTTACTTTGTAAATTAGTTATGATTCATTTATATTCAGAGTTTACCATATACTATATCATAAAATTCTTTTTGAACATCAGTAACTTCACAATAAATTTACACAATTTTTTTGCAAAAAAAATTCAATATCTTTCTAGTATGATATACAGTTAAATTAACTTTGTAATTTTACATTAAACTTATTTAAATAAATTCTATTAAATAATATTTGTTAATTCATCGAATAAATTAATAACAAGCATCGATTTCTATGTGTGTGTGTCTGTGGAATATGATTAAAAGATTTTTCAAATACGCACACATACATGATACATATTGTTTGTGTAAGCTATAGAATATGAATTACACACAAATTGTAATAATAATTGTTAGAGAACCCCGAATTATCACAAAACCAATTGGCTATGTGAAGGGTGAACTCTTAATAGTTATACAGGAATTATTTTACAAATTCCCCAATGTGAGAATTGTTTCAACACGCCCCCGCACGTGTGGCATATCATGAGCCTAACACGTGGACCATTATATTGGGTGACGTGGATAAGTGTGGCATTGTGCGCACGAATTAAACCCGCTCTGATACCATGTTAGAGAACCCCATATTATCACAAAACCAATTGGCTATGTGAAGGGTGAACTCATTATAGTTATACAGGATTCATTTTACAAATTCCCCAATGTGGGACTTGTCTCAACAATAATTTTAATTAGTAGTTTATGTATTTCACATCAAAATTTATCGTATATTTCATAACAAAACTCTCACTTTAACATTAAAATAATAAATACTATATTTAATAATATTGTTGCGTGCAACGCACGGGTTACACACTAGTTACATATTGTTTCCACCTGTTTTGTAGTCTAGTGTAAATTATTCTGTATCTCTTATAAAATGTTTTCAAATTATGACTGGTTAAAAGATCATAATTGTTTGCAATTGAACATTGTTATGTTTAAAGTGAGCATCTTGTTAGTAGTTGTAGTAGTGGAAAAATAGTTGAATAGTTGAAATAGTGGAAGTAAAGTTTGATGGAGAAATGGCTTCAAAAAATTTTGTAATGGAAGAACTTTATTAGTTTGAAGTTTTGCTACAAGTTTTAGTACATAGTTGTAGTACGATATTACAATGTGCTCATTCTCATATTTATAGACACCTTATTATAATCTTTTATTAATAGAGTTTTCTAGATACAACATTCTGGATTTATCAAGTAACATATTTAATAACAATACATAAGGCAACTTATTAATATCTTTAGAATTCTCTAGAAATTTGTTGCATCTTCAACGTTCTTTAGAATTCTCTAGAAATTTGTAGTACCTTCAACAATATTCCTTTGATTTTGTTCTTTGATCTGCCAATATCTTGGGTGGTTGAACTTAGGCAATTTTGTTTGCTCTTGATCGCTAGCCATGACAGGCTTGATTTAGCAGTAAAGGGGAGGTAATTTCAACCAAATTAAAACGGTACCATTAAGATGATCCTATGCGATGTGCCCATGAAATTTTTTACTTGCAAAACTATACAAATGTCCAATTTAACAATTATTTATTCATCCAAGTCTTCATAAAAGTTGCTTGCAAAACTATACAAATGTCCAATATAACATCAATAGAGGAACAGATGCTAAACCAAAATTTACTACAGAGTGAAGTACACAAGTGATCAGTCATTAGAGTTAGCTTCTGAATTGTAGCCACTCAACTGCGGTGAGGCCAAAGCTGAGCTAACAGACTTTTCTTTACCAGAATGTTCCATCTCTTTTGATGATTTTGGGATTAGGAATCTGACTATGTTTCCAAATATTTGAGCTTTGATCTTCCCTCTCTTTGGCATAGGACTATTATTTCCATTCTTCTGATTCAATAAGCCTTGATGATCCATTTCTACTGGTTCTAGTGGAATTAGAGTGAAAAACAATGATGAAAGAAAGGTTAAAGGCCTGTTTATAGGTGTAGTTTTGGGTTGACTGACTCGCGTTTCCTTGGAGGATAAGGTTTGATATTCAATCAACTTGATAATATAATAATAGTAATATTTTATTGATATTCCAAATTAAAACGATGGAAGTCTAATCAAAAAAGAAATTTATCGTGGAGTGTTAACATTGTAATCTTAGGTTAGAAAATTCTGCAGGGCATTGACAATTGTGATCTATTGTACTTTGTTCATTTCAATATCCTTTGATTCAATCAGTTGCATGTACATATCATTTTTCAGTGTCGGATACAGTGAACGAAAAATAAGTGCATTAACCCCACAAATCAAATATTTTCATAGAACATCGTATGTCTTTCGTAGTAGCGAAACTTGAAGAGGTTACTTGTGTAGAAAATAAATTTTGAGAGGAGAAAAAGATGAAGAATTTTTTGAGGAAGACAAACTTTAATTTTTTTTATTGCTTTTTTTTTTCTCCAATTGCTTTTATTCAAAGATTACAAAAGATGCATGCATTATTTATACATGCATAAGAAATTTCTAGATAAAATTACATTAAAACAATACCAAATAAAACCGATTAAGCAAAACCGGAAACACATGCAACACTTAATGCAATACATGCAATACTTAATGCAATTTTTAATGCAAGTTTTAATTTATTCCAATAATGTCTCCCCTGAATTAAAACTTGCTCCTTACTCCCAATCGTTCTGCGTTCCTCCTGAAACTTTGTCCACTAAGCGGCTTCGTGAAGATATCTGCTATTTGTTCTCCTGTTTTACAATATTCAACTTGGACATCACCTTTATTCACTAGATCCCTCAAGAAATGATATCGAATGCGAATATGTTTGGTCCTTCCATGAAGAACAGGATCCTTTGTAACTGAAATAGTTGACTTATTATCACAAAACAAAATCGTTGGCTTCTTTTTCTTATGATAGAGACTTTCCAAAATTCCACGCAGCCAAATCAATTGACATCCTGCAAATGACGCAACGACATATTCAGCTTCCGTTGTAGATAGCGCAACAATTTGTTGTTTCTTCGGACTCCATGAGACAGCTCCACTTCCAAGGTGAAAGACATAACCAGACGTGCTTCTGCTATCATCGATACTCCCTGCTAAGTCACTATCTGTGTAACCAATAAGGTTAACTGGAGTAGTAGCTTCATAAAAAAATTCCATAATCAACGGTTCCTTTCACATATCTCAGTATTCTTTTGGCAGGTTCCCAATGGTTAGAATACGGTTTCTCCATGAATCTGCTTATAAGGCTAACAGCATACATAATGTCAGGCCTTGTGGCTGTAAGGTACATTAGATTTCCAACAAGGCTCCTGAACATGGTAGAATCAATAAGTTTGCCTTCACCTTCCTTAGATAGCTTCAAACCTGTAATGCATGGAGTAGAAACTGGATTAGCATTTTCCATTTTAAACTTTTTCAATATATCTTTTGCATAGCTCTCCTGCGAAATAAAAATTCTTTTTTGAGTTTGTTGCACTTCTATGCCAAGAAAATGATGAAGTTCTCCCAAATCTGTCATCTTGAATTCTGCCATCATTGAAAGCTTGAACTCATTCAACATCTTCACGTCATTTCCTGTAAATATTAGATCATCAACATAGAGACTAACAGCCATGAACTTTCCTTGAGAATCATCTTTGATATAGAGAGTATGCTCATATGGACATTTTTGAAATCCATGTTTCTCAAAGTAGGAATTGATTCGGCTGTACCATGCTCGGGGTGATTGTTTTAACCCGTACAAAGCCTTTTTTAGCTTGTAAACTTTATGCTCTTCTCCTTTCTTGACAAATCCTGGTGGTTGATCAACATACACTTCTTCTTTAAGCACACCATTTAAGAACGCAGATTTTATGTCCATTTGAAACAACTTCCAATTTTTTTGAGCAGCTAGAGAAATAAGCAAACGAACAGTCTCAAGTCTTGAAACGGGAGCAAACACCTCTTTAAAATCTTCTCCTTCTTTTTGTTTGTACCCTTTTGCGACTAGTCTTGCCTTGTGCTTGCTAATAGAGCCATCTGGATTCATCTTTGTTTTGTACACCCACTTTACTCCAATAGAATGCTTGTGCGGTGGCAAATTTGTAAGCTCCCACGTATCATTGTTTTGAATTGAGTCAATCTCTTCTTTCATGGCTTTTCCCCATTTTTCTTCATGATTCGCATCATTAAAAGAGATTGGATCTTCCCCTGCAAAAAAGGCAAAGAACACAACATTATTTGATTCAACTTCATCAGTAACATCATATAATTCATGAAGATCTCTCATCCTTCTTGGTGGACTTGGTGAAGAATTTGTGCTGCTTGAATATTTTGGAGAAGCAGGAACATTTTCTTCAACAGTGTCATCCTCCACATTTTCGGCCTCTATTTCAAAAGGAAAAAGAGGCAAATTCTCCTTTTCAACTTCTACGTCCTCAAATAATGAATTCTCATCGAACCGGACATCTCGACTTATCACCACCTTCATGGTCATGGGATTATATAGCTTGTATGCCTTGCTTCTTTCACTGTAGCCAATGTGTGACGAGAAGGAATTTCGCTCGGTCCGAACCAGTCGCTAAACCGACCCAGACCGTTCGAAACGCCCTATCGTTTGAGAACAAGACAAAGCAGAACGCATACAGAAGAACATCTCATCGTATATTACAACAATGCATCAGATTACAAGAATATACAGAGTAAAAATGAATATTACACAGAAATATCAGAGATTTAAATTACATTTAAATACATCGCAGCGGAAAATAATACAATACACAACTAGAATGAGATATACGGATACAAAGCTTTCCGGATATCGTTCCAGCTGTAAACCAGGATCCTGTGAATATAAATCTGCAAAACCAAAACTACTAGCTTCCCGTGTCAAAATAGGGGCACCCAGAGTTTAGGTTAAAACAATAAACTCCAGGTCAGTCATGGGACTGGTGTGAGAACTAAAACAGTTAATCTTTATTTTAAAGTTAGGTAAATCAAGGGACCACGCCGTATAACACGGAACGGGTTTCCTCCCAAGAATACCAGTGCATAAAACAACAGCGCAATGCTAAATAAAGAAAAATGAAGCTGTTATAAGACCCAGGTCCTATCACACAATGCAACGCAAGCCGGGGGATAGGGTTTTCCCTTATAACAGCCAAAGAATGCTTGATACGTTTAAAACAAATCATTTGATACTACTATAAGTGCATAGTGTATAAAGCAATTTCAAATCATAAGTATCAATCATAGGCGGCATGAGCGCCCCATCCCACTATGTCGCCATATATAGGATTACAACTAAAACCGCAAGATCACGTATTTGGAAATTGGATTTCCGTCTATGAACCGAGGCAAAAGATAGTCCTCTACCGATTCGTGACTCTCTAGCCCGAGCCACAGGACCCAGACTCAGGTGAGCCCTTGGAGCGACAGGGCCGGTCCACCGATGTGGATTAAAATGCCTGAACACTACGTTTCCCCACCCTTTGGGGCGTAAATGAGCCAACTAAATGACTCCATCGGTTCGAGAACGACCGATCAATCCGAGGCGCCTCGCAACAGCAACAACCACATAAGTCAAACTCGTCAGGGCGTGTAAAACCACTGACGCCACTTCTAACTAGAAAGAAACGCAAGTCCTCCCTGAGGTCCGTCTCCCGTTTTTGGTTCATACCGGGTGTGATACTCGCGAATCAACGTTACACAAAGCTACGCCACACAGGCCTTGCTTTGATCATCTCCACAAGACTTTGCTTTTCAACAGAAGCCTCGATCAATTGCCACTTAGGCATGCCACACAGGCAATTCACTCCATGCGTTTGATATCCATCAATATATAACCCCTGAGCTCGTACGTCTCAGAGAAGGGCGTTAAGCAAGAGAATAAATTCCCCGCCGCCAAACAGATATATATTTAATAGAGATCAATCACACGGACTAAAATCCAATGTCAGACACACAGTCCATTTACAAGTCCGTGCTGGGTCTGAACGAAACCGGAGGCACCTAGTACCCCGCATATCCATCGATCTCCAAGTACGTCTGGACGATCACTAACTGTTTCCATCTTCTTGGGTGTACAGCCCAATCAAGATCATCAGTTATCACCCAAACGACGTGAAGACCTCCGGTCTTCGACCATCGTCTTCATCTTCGACTTATCGTCGTATCAGTTATTCAGAATGGGATAAACCCGGTCTTTCCGAATAACTCGCGTATACTTGAATAATTGTTACACAAACACAACATATGCCTCATTCCAATTCATTAGTCGCTAACGGTAAATTAATCAAGAGAATAATTCCCCAAATATTAACCCCGAAGGCCGAAACCAACATCAGATCAATATCCAGAAAACCCTTCTGCTTGGCTAACCGACAATTAGTTTCTACATTTCACATTCATAGGGAAAGGTTCCCATTAATTTTATCAAAGATAAATTCTTGAATTTATTCTTTAATCTATTTTTGAATATCAATTCAAACTAGTCGGGATTAACGAACCTTACCGAAGTAATTATTTGTTTTAATTTCCCAATCCCAACCTATTCATCCCATGAAGTAAAACTGGTTATACTTCATATCTAACACCACGGTGTTATCGGTAAATTCAATTACCATTTCACGTTCAAATCTAATTAAAGATTTAACTATCGCCTGGAGCAAAACTGGTGATACTCCACTTCGATTATTTCAATCTAATTAAAGATTCATTAAAACTCCACTTAGTTTTAATCTGTGACTGGGTTAAAGAATCCGTGTCATTTAAAAACACAGTTCACAATAAACCCAAAATCACCTTCATTAATTATCGGGTTAAAGGACGAGTGTTATTTAAAAACACTGTCCACGATAAACCCAAAAATCAATATCAATTCAATTCCAATTAAATATTATTTAATTGGTACACTTCATTAAATCTAAATAAAAAGATTTAATCTTTTCTCAACTGGGTTCAAGAACAGTGTTAGTGAAGACACCATTCACGACAAACCCAAATCACATTTGATATTCAATACAAGGCTCTGAATAGAAAATATCCCGGCTTATATTCAATATCAAATTCTACGACCAACAAATATCGTATTGGAAATAACGATATATAAATATCTTTCAAATTTCCATAACAACACCTGTATAATAACGAAATTCGACATCGAAATGTTCCAAAGACAATTTCGATTCAAATCCATTCCAATGCAATTATTGGAAATCCTGGTTATTTTCAAAACCATTTCAATATTCAATTTATTTATTTAAAAATAAATAGAATTGTAATTCTAGTTCAAAACTAGTTCATTTCGATAAAAATCTATTTTTATCTTTTCAAATGTGGAGTTTTTCATCCCAATTCTTTCTAAATCATTTCTTATGATTTTACATAAATTATTACTATTTTTAATAATTTTATCAAGGCCCGTACAGTCGATTTCCATCAACGGCCATCGAACTGCACTTACAGCGACCTTTTTCGAATTTGATTTGGACGTATCTCCAAATCCAACCGTTAGATTTCAAATTTCTAACATTCATTAGAAAGCTCTTTTCGATACGAACCCAACGGTTCCGGTTTTAGGAGAATCCGACGGTCGGATCTCCCGTAATGTCCGTTTGAAATAAATGGTCGAAATTCACGAACTGCCGCGGCGCGGCGCGTTCTATTCAGGCCATTATATTATATATATAATATATATAATATATATTTCGTCGATTTTCTATTCAAAACGAATTATATAAATAGTTTTAAAATTCGTTTCAAAATCTATTTCAACTTCCATTTCAATTCAAAGTAAAATTGAATTCTTCTTTATAAATTCGTTTCAAAATTCATTTCTATTCAATTCAAATTTCAATTCAATTTGAATTCATTTCAATTCACTTTCAATTCAATTTGAATTCGTTTTCAATTCAATTCATTTCGAAATCGTTTTCAATTCAATTCATTTCGAAATCGTTTTCAATTCAATTCATTTCGAAATCGTTTTCAATTTAATTCATTTCGAAATCGTTTTCAATTCAATTCATTTCGAAATCGTTTTCAATTCAATTCATTTCGAAATCGTTTTCAATTCAATTCATTTCGAAATTGTTTAAAATCGATATAAATATCGTTCACGTCAAAATGGCGTCAAACTAATCAACACGACTTCATAAATTTCTATTTTCAAATATTCTATTTCAAATATTTCTATTTCAAATATTTCCATTTCAAATATTTCCATTTCTAAACTGGAATGAGGCCCAATCAATTACCATATAAAATTAATTATATGGATTTTCACACAACACATGTATATAATAGCATTGAAAAATGATCAACCATCAACCAAAGTGCACTACACTGTATAAGCATCAAATATAGATATCTAACGCTTATAACAGCCTGTCAATCGATCGATTGACATATTTAATCAATTAGGATGAGTGAACTTCAAATTTCATCCCAACACCCGTGTGGGGTTTTCAAACAATCAAACACAGATTTTAGTTGTGCAGTTGGGCGATGTGTAAAATTTATCGTCTCAATCAATGTCAGTCAAATCAGTGTACATAAACAAACCCTCTGGTTTGTAAATGAATATTTTATTTTGTTCACTTCAGTATTTTCATATTCACGTTAAAAATTATATTTTTAACGATAAAACATTTTATTTCAACCTATGAATTTCTATTCAATTCATTTATTCAATAAAATGATATTTTTATTTTTCTAACATATTTTAGAAAATTTCGGCAGCATAACGGCACGATACTAGAAACGGGACGAGGCCTAGCCTTATCCCCGGTCTAGTGAAGGCCCACGCCATTCACACATCAATCATATCAATTTCAATTTCACCAAAACAATCAAATCCAAATCAAATAACCTAACCAACTACACAACCAATCAAACAAGTCCATGGTCTGCGGACGGGTGTCGGGTGCTTCTAATAAGCACCGTCTGCATCCTAGTATATATATATAACTAGAAAAATAAATTGAAAGGTGAGAAATTCTCACTTATAGCTATCCTAGCTCCACGGCACTTCTAATGCAGGAAATCTTCGCCAACTCGCCTTCGTTGTCCGCTTTCACTACATATGTAAAAATCGAATTTTTACTTCGCTATTCAATATATAAAAATCGAATTTTTACTTTGCTTCTCAATATATAAAAATCGAATTTTTATTTCGAAGTTCTATAGATAAAAATCATATTTTTATTTCGAGGTTCAATAGATAAAAATCACATTTTTATTTCAAAGTTCAATAGATAAAAATCATATTCTTATTATTTAAAAATCTCGTCTTTTCCCTTTTTTAAAATCTCAAATCTTTTTCTTTTAAAAGATAAAACCTTTTTCTATTTTCTTTAAAAATCAGTTTTTAAAATTCTTTTCAAAAATTCTGTTTTTACATTCTAAAAAAAACAGTTTTTAAATCTTAAACAAATCAGTTTTTTTAACTTAAAAAAAATCAGTTTTTAATTTTTTAAAAACCAAATCAGTTTTTACTTATCTAAAATAAAATCAGTTTTTAATTTTTTAAAAACCGAATCAGTTTTTTCCATCTTAAAAAAAATCAGTTTTTACATCATGTAAAAATCCAGTTTTTATATCATTTAAAAATCCAGTTTAAAATGCTTTTAAAAATCAGTTTTTTTTTTTACCCCTTTACAAAAAATCAGTTTTTGAAGAATTAAAATAAAAACGAAATAAAGAGAAAAAAAAACTTACTGTTATTGTACGAAGACGGAGGAGGAGGGGCGCTGTTCGTCGGAGGGCGCTGGAGGGGTTTCGACGATGCTGGTGGCGGGCGGCTAGGTCTAAATCAAAGAGGAGGGGGAAGCTCGAGGTCCCTCGAACGGGGCATGGGGAAGGAGGGAGAAGAAGGGGGAGGGTCGTTGGTCTGAGGAGAGGGTGAGGCGGCGGAGGCGGGCGGTCCTGGCGGCGGCGATGGCAGCTGTCGCTGCTTCTTCTCTTTTCTTTTTTTTTTTCGATTTTGTTCTGAAGAATGAAATCGGGGGGGGGGGGGGGGCAGAGATAAAGGAAAGGGGATTTCTTTTTTTATTTTATTTTATTTTATTATTTTATTATTTCAAAAAGTTGACTTTTACATACGAACACCGAATTGGGTCCAACGACTGTCATCCCTAACGTAATACCCCCATTCCGAACACAATGGGATATGTATCATAAGCTGATTCGACTGTTTGAATCAGTTTCCGTTAAATTTACATTTAAATCACTATATTGAATTTTAAACGTACATTTCAAATTACCGGGGTCACATACTAACTAGAAAAATTCTATAAAAATATTTTCTAGCTTCGTATTGACGATACGGTCCTATCAAAACTAGTTTCGTCGAATTCTGAGACCGTTGGAAAAATGGCCATTTTCCAGTCGATTAAAATCCACTGAAAATGGTCAAACGCATTTTCCTTTGCCACGCTCACATATTGATTCGAAAAATTATGAAATTTGGAATCTAACAATAATTTGACACTGCGGACCCAACAAAACTGGTTTCGTCGAAATCCGAGGTCGTTTGCAAAATTGCTATTTTTAAGGGCCTTATATATATAAAAATATATATAAATTCCACAGCGACTATTTCTAATTTTAAACTGGACATATCTTATCATTTCTAAGATGAAATCTCAGTTTGTTAACTTCGTTACAAAGATATAGTTATACAGATTCAAATATTTCTTGTTTCGTTCAATTCTGACTTATATTGAATTCTGTATATTCATTTGAAATTAGAAATCGAATTTTCGAACTACCGCGCCATTTTCTATTCCTTTTATAATTATATATAATTATTATATATTCTAACGATGACGTATATAATATATACGTTTCGAATTCCATTCAAAATAAATTTCTCGACGATATTATTTAAAATAATTCATTTTAAATAATCAAAATTCGCTAAAATTGCCAAACTAAAAATTTTAAACTGGCCCAGATTTTCCGGGTTATTACAATCTCCCCCACTTAAAACTTTTCGTCCCCGAAAAGGAACAAAGTCGAAAGTGGTTTGATTATTCAACTCTACGCTCGATCTGGCTTTCATTCTCCAACTTTTCAGTTTCTGAGAATTTTCAAAATTTCAAAAATTTGGCTAACACCCTAAATTTTCGAAAAATTTCGCCATAACCTCCCCTGCACCGGGAGCATCGGGGAATTTCAAATAGCTTCCCCGGTCCTTCAGATCTCAAAAAGAAAAAGAAAAAGCCAAGCGGCTAGCCAATAGGCTCACAAAATCATCATCACCCAAACAAAACAGGAAATTATGTAGTAAACATGTACCTATTTGTCGGGCAAACAAATTTTATTCTCTGCTCTAGCCTCCTTGCTATGACCTGTTCAATGTAAGTATTTGTATATGCAAGCAAATGCGACCAAATTTTCAATATAATTCAATATGTGATTCAGTTAGGCTAAATGGCTAAAAATTAGCAAACAAATAAACAAACAACACAAACATCAATCAATTGGTTGATTAGAGTTTCAAATGCATAACTTTGATATATAGTCAAAAATCAGATTTTTGATGCCAAATCACAACAGTAGGCCCTATCTAATTTTGGTTCTCACACCAGTCAATAGGAAATATATAGAAAGCCCACTTTCGTCACTCGAACATAAATTCTAATGATGGAGCTCCATCATCAAAATCATCTCCGGGCGATTAGAGTGTAATTCTATATCTATCCAGTATATTAAAATTTCGAATACACGCGGATCAGACGTATACGAAAAATCTATATATACTGGATTGTCCACATCAATATAAATAGATAATCAAATACGAATAATCGATTTAAATTTTCAAAACAAAAATGTTTTCATTTTCAAAAATATACTCTTCACACTCGTTCTAGGATACCACTGATCCCATCTCTAACGAGTCATTCTAATTGGATATTACTAATCCAATATCTGATGAATTCTTTCATAGGGTTCTAATGTGTCTTGTTTTCTGAGCTTTGTAAACCAAAGCTCTGATACCAACTGTGACGAGAAGGAATTTCGCTCGGTCCGAACCAGTCGCTAAACCGACCCAGACCGTTCGAAACGCCCTATCGTTTGAGAACAAGACAAAGCAGAACGCATACAGAAGAACATCTCATCGTATATTACAACAATGCATCAGATTACAAGAATATACAGAGTAAAAATGAATATTACACAGAAATATCAGAGATTTAAATTACATTTAAATACATCGCAGCGGAAAATAATACAATACACAACTAGAATGAGATATACGGATACAAAGCTTTCCGGATATCGTTCCAGCTGTAAACCAGGATCCTGTGAATATAAATCTGCAAAACCAAAACTACTAGCTGCCCGTGTCAAAATAGGGGCACCCAGAGTTTAGGTTAAAACAATAAACTCCAGGTCAGTCATGGGACTGGTGTGAGAACTAAAACAGTTAATCTTTATTTTAAAGTTAGGTAAATCAAGGGACCACGCCGTATAACACGGAACGGGTTTCCTCCCAAGAATACCAGTGCATAAAACAACAACGCAATGCTAAATAAAGAAAAATGAAGCTGTTATAAGACCCAGGTCCTATCACACAATGCAACGCAAGCCGGGGGATAGGGTTTTCCCTTATAACAGCCAAAGAATGCTTGATACGTTTAAAACAAATCATTTGATACTACTATAAGTGCATAGTGTATAAAGCAATTTCAAATCATAAGTATCAATCATAGGCGGCATGAGCGCCCCATCCCACTATGTCGCCATATATAGGATTACAACTAAAACCGCAAGATCACGTATTTGGAAATTGGATTTCCGTCTATGAACCGAGGCAAAAGATAGTCCTCTACCGATTCGTGACTCTCTAGCCCGAGCCACAGGACCCAGACTCAGGTGAGCCCTTGGAGCGACAGGGCCGGTCCACCGATGTGGATTAAAATGCCTGAACACTACGTTTCCCCACCCTTTGGGGCGTAAATGAGCCAACTAAATGACTCCATCGGTTCGAGAACGACCGATCAATCCGAGGCGCCTCGCAACAGCAACAACCACATAAGTCAAACTCGTCAGGGCGTGTAAAACCACTGACGCCACTTCTAACTAGAAAGAAACGCAAGTCCTCCCTGAGGTCCGTCTCCCGTTTTTGGTTCATACCGGGTGTGATACTCGCGAATCAACGTTACACAAAGCTACGCCACATAGGCCTTGCTTTGATCATCTCCACAAGACTTTGCTTTTCAACAGAAGCCTCGATCAATTGCCACTTAGGCATGCCACACAGGCAATTCACTCCATGCGTTTGATATCCATCAATATATAACCCCTGAGCTCGTACGTCTCAGAGAAGGGCGTTAAGCAAGAGAATAAATTCTCCGCCGCCAAACAGATATATATTTAATAGAGATCAATCACACGGACTAAAATCCAATGTCAGACACACAGTCCATTTACAAGTCCGTGCTGGGTCTGAACGAAACCGGAGGCACCTAGTACCCCGCATATCCATCGATCTCCAAGTACGTCTGGACGATCACTAACTGTTTCCATCTTCTTGGGTGTACAGCCCAATCAAGATCATCAGTTATCACCCAAACGACGTGAAGACCTCCGGTCTTCGACCATCGTCTTCATCTTCGACTTATCGTCGTATCAGTTATTCAGAATGGGATAAACCCGGTCTTTCCGAATAACTCGCGTATACTTTGAATAAGTGTTACACAAACACAACATACGCCTCATTCCAATTCATTAGTCGCTAACGGTAAATTAATCAAGAGAATAATTCCCCAAATATTAACCCCGAAGGCCGAAACCAACATCAGATCAATATCCAGAAAACCCTTCTGCTTGGCTAACCGACAATTAGTTTCTACATTTCACATTCATAGGGAAAGGTTCCCATTAATTTTATCAAAGATAAATTCTTGAATTTATTCTTTAATCTATTTTTGAATATCAATTCAAACTAGTCGGGATTAACGAACCTTACCGAAGTAATTATTTGTTTTAATTTCCCAATCCCAACCTATTCATCCCATGAAGTAAAACTGGTTATACTTCATATCTAACACCACGGTGTTATCGGTAAATTCAATTACCATTTCACGTTCAAATCTAATTAAAGATTTAACTATCGCCTGGAGCAAAACTGGTGATACTCCACTTCGATTATTTCAATCTAATTAAAGATTCATTAAAACTCCACTTAGTTTTAATCTGTGACTGGGTTAAAGAATCCGTGTCATTTAAAAACATAGTTCACAATAAACCCAAAATCACCTTCATTAATTATCGGGTTAAAGGACGAGTGTTATTTAAAAACACTGTCCACGATAAACCCAAAAATCAATATCAATTCAATTCCAATTAAATATTATTTAATTGGTACACTTCATTAAATCTAAATAAAAAGATTTAATCTTTTCTCAACTGGGTTCAAGAACAGTGTTAGTGAAGACACCATTCACGACAAACCCAAATCACATTTGATATTCAATACAAGGCTCTGAATAGAAAATATCCCGGCTTATATTCAATATCAAATTCTACGACCAACAAATATCGTATTGGAAATAACGATATATAAATATCTTTCAAATTTCCATAACAACACCTGTATAATAACGAAATTCGACATCGAAATGTTCCAAAGACAATTTCGATTCAAATCCATTCCAATGCAATTATTGGAAATCCTGGTTATTTTCAAAACCATTTCAATATTCAATTTATTTATTTAAAAATAAATAGAATTGTAATTCTAGTTCAAAACTAGTTCATTTCGATAAAAATCTATTTTTATCTTTTCAAATGTGGAGTTTTTCATCCCAATTCTTTCTAAATCATTTCTTATGATTTTACATAAATTATTACTATTTTTAATAATTTTATCAAGGCCCGTACAGTCGATTTCCATCAACGGCCATCGAACTGCACTTACAGCGACCTTTTTCGAATTTGATTTGGACGTATCTCCAAATCCAACCGTTAGATTTCAAATTTCTAACATTCATTAGAAAGCTCTTTTCGATACGAACCCAACGGTTCCGGTTTTAGGAGAATCCGACGGTCGGATCTCCCGTAATGTCCGTTTGAAATAAATGGTCGAAATTCACGAACTGCCGCGGCGCGGCGCGTTCTATTCAGGCCATTATATTATATATATAATATATATTTCGTCGATTTTCTATTCAAAACGAATTATATAAATAGTTTTAAAATTCGTTTCAAAATCTATTTCAACTTCCATTTCAATTCAAAGTAAAATTGAATTCTTCTTTATAAATTCGTTTCAAAATTCATTTCTATTCAATTCAAATTTCAATTCAATTTGAATTCATTTCAATTCACTTTCAATTCAATTTGAATTCGTTTTCAATTCAATTCATTTCGAAATCGTTTTCAATTCAATTCATTTCGAAATCGTTTTCAATTCAATTCATTTCGAAATCGTTTTCAATTTAATTCATTTCGAAATCGTTTTCAATTTAATTCATTTCGAAATCGTTTTCAATTCAATTCATTTCGAAATCGTTTTCAATTCAATTCATTTCGAAATCGTTTTCAATTCAATTCATTTCGAAATTGTTTAAAATCGATATAAATATCGTTCACGTCAAAATGGCGTCAAACTAATCAACACGACTTCATAAATTTCTATTTTCAAATATTCTATTTCAAATATTTCTATTTCAAATATTTCCATTTCAAATATTTCCATTTCTAAACTGGAATGAGGCCCAATCAATTACCATATAAAATTAATTATATGGATTTTCTCACAACACATGTATATAATAGCATTGAAAAATGATCAACCATCAACCAAAGTGCACTACACTGTATAAGCATCAAATATAGATATCTAACGCTTATAACAGCCTGTCAATCGATCGATTGACATATTTAATCAATTAGGATGAGTGAACTTCAAATTTCATCCCAACACCCGTGTGGGGTTTTCAAACAATCAAACACAGATTTTAGTTGTGCAGTTGGGCGATGTGTAAAATTTATCGTCTCAATCAATGTCAGTCAAATCAGTGTACATAAACAAACCCTCTGGTTTGTAAATGAATATTTTATTTTGTTCACTTCAGTATTTTCATATTCACGTTAAAAATTATATTTTTAACGATAAAACATTTTATTTCAACCTATGAATTTCTATTCAATTCATTTATTCAATAAAATGATATTTTTATTTTTCTAACATATTTTAGAAAATTTCGGCAGCATAACGGCACGATACTAGAAACGGGACGAGGCCTAGCCTTATCCCCGGTCTAGTGAAGGCCCACGCCATTCACACATCAATCATATCAATTTCAATTTCACCAAAACAATCAAATCCAAATCAAATAACCTAACCAACTACACAACCAATCAAACAAGTCCATGGTCTGTGGACGGGTGTCGGGTGCTTCTAATAAGCACCGTCTGCATCCTAGTATATATATATAACTAGAAAAATAAATTGAAAGGTGAGAAATTCTCACTTATAGCTATCCTAGCTCCACGGCACTTCTAATGCAGGAAATCTTCGCCAACTCGCCTTCGTTGTCCGCTTTCACTACATATGTAAAAATCGAATTTTTACTTCGCTATTCAATATATAAAAATCGAATTTTTACTTTGCTTCTCAATATATAAAAATCGAATTTTTATTTCGAAGTTCTATAGATAAAAATCATATTTTTATTTCGAGGTTCAATAGATAAAAATCACATTTTTATTTCGAAGTTCAAAAGATAAAAATCATATTCTTATTATTTAAAAATCTCGTCTTTTCCCTTTTTTAAAATCTCAAATCTTTTTCTTTTAAAAGATTAAAACCTTTTTCTATTTTCTTTAAAAATCAGTTTTTAAAATTCTTTTCAAAAATTCTGTTTTTACATTCTAAAAAAAACAGTTTTTAAATCTTAAACAAATCAGTTTTTTTAACTTAAAAAAAATCAGTTTTTAATTTTTTAAAAACCAAATCAGTTTTTACTTATCTAAAATAAAATCAGTTTTTAATTTTTTAAAAACCGAATCAGTTTTTTCCATCTTAAAAAAAATCAGTTTTTACATCATGTAAAAATCCAGTTTTTATATCATTTAAAAATCCAGTTTAAAATGCTTTTAAAAATCAGTTTTTTTTTTTACCCCTTTACAAAAAATCAGTTTTTGAAGAATTAAAATAAAAACGAAATAAAGAGAAAAAAAACTTACTGTTATTGTACGAAGAGGGAGGAGGAGGGGCGCTGTTCGTAGGAGGGCGCTGGAGGGGTTTCGACGATGCTGGTGGCGGGCGGCTAGGTCTAAATCAAAGAGGAGGGGGAAGCTCGAGGTCCCTCGAACGGGGCATGGGGAAGGAGGGAGAAGAAGGGGGAGGGTCGTTGGTCTGAGGAGAGGGTGAGGCGGCGGAGGCGGGCGGTCCTGGCGGCGGCGATGGCAGCTGTCGCTGCTTCTTCTCTTTTCTTTTTTTTTTCGATTTTGTTCTGAAGAATGAAATCGGGGGGGGGGGGGGGGGGCAGAGATAAAGGAAAGGGGATTTCTTTTTTTATTTTATTTTATTATTTTATTATTTCAAAAAGTTGACTTTTACATACGAACACCGAATTGGGTCCAACGACTGTCATCCCTAACGTAATACCCCCATTCCGAACACAATGGGATATGTATCATAAGCTGATTCGACTGTTTGAATCAGTTTCCGTTAAATTTACATTTAAATCACTATATTGAATTTTAAACGTACATTTCAAATTACCGGGGTCACATACTAACTAGAAAAATTCTATAAAAATATTTTCTAGCTTCGTATTGACGATACGGTCCTATCAAAACTAGTTTCGTTGAATTCTGAGACCGTTGGAAAAATGGCCATTTTCCAGTCGATTAAAATCCACTGAAAATGGTCAAACGCATTTTCCTTTGCCACGCTCACATATTGATTCGAAAAATTATGAAATTTGGAATCTAACAATAATTTGACACTGCGGACCCAACAAAACGGGTTTCGTCGAAATCCGAGATCGTTTGCAAAATTGCTATTTTTAAGGGCCTTATATATATAAAAATATATATAAATTCCACAGCGACTATTTCTAATTTTAAACTGGACATATCTTATCATTTCTAAGATGAAATCTCAGTTTGTTAACTTCGTTACAAAGATATAGTTATACAGATTCAAATATTTCTTGTTTCGTTCAATTCTGACTTATATTGAATTCTGTATATTCATTTGAAATTAGAAATCGAATTTTCGAACTACCGCGCCATTTTCTATTCCTTTTATAATTATATATAATTATTATATATTCTAACGACGACGTATATAATATATATGTTTCGAATTCCATTCAAAATAAATTTCTCGACGATATTATTTAAAATAATTCATTTTAAATAATCAAAATTCGCTAAAATTGCCAAACTAAAAATTTTAAACTGGCCCAGATTTTCCGGGTTATTACACAATGAAAATGCATTTTTCAGATTTGTCTTCTAACTTATTTCTCATTGAATCTGGGACATGAGAGTAAGCAATGCTTCCAAATACTTTCAGATGATGAACACTAGGCTTTTTACCATACCATGCTTCATGTGGTGTACAATTTTTTAGGACCTTTGTGGGTGACCTGTTAATGAGGTATACAGCACAAGAAACAGCTTCAGCCCAAAAACTTTTTGACATCCTCTTCTTTTTAAGCAAACATCTAGCCATCTCCATAATTGTTCGATTCTTTCTTTCACATACACCGTTTTGTTGTGGTGTATGGCGAACTGTCATTTCATGCCGAATGCCATGATCTTTGCAATATTTTTCAAACATATTTGATATATATTCGCCTCCACGATCAGTCCGCAGCGTGTTGATTTTTAGCCCAGTGTAATTTTCCACTTCTACTTTGAAATCTTTAAATTTTTGGAAAGCTTCTGATTTTTCTTTAACAAAATACACCCAAACTTTTCGTGAGTAATCATCAATAAATGAAATAAAATAACGATTACCTCCCAAAGATGTCACTGGCATTGGACCACAAAAATCTGAATGAATAAGTTGTAATGGTCTTTCTGCTCGCCATGCGGATTGTGAAGGAAATGCATCTTTATGTTGCTTTCCGAACTGACAGGCTTCACAAACTTCGTTAAGATGAATAATTTTTGGCAAACCTGTGACCATCATCTTACTTGAAAGCATCTCCAAACTTCCATAATTTAGGTGGCCATATCTTTCATGCCATAGCTTTGAAACTTCTTTATCAACACCAGCAAAACAAAAAATATTTTGATTTTGAAGATTGAGTGAGAAAAGATTATTTGAAGCAATTCCGACCTTTGCTACAAGTTGATTTCTTTTTGACAAATAACACGCCATATCATGAAAATGGACATCATATCCCTTTTTCAAAAGATGACCTACACTGAGCAAATTATTTTGAAGGCCAGGGACAAAATATACTTCACCAATTTTCTCCATTTTTCCAGCTTTCGTGGTGAAAGCAATCTCACCAACACCGTTAATTTTATATGACTTTCCATCTCCCACTTTAACTTCTCCATGATTAGATTCGAGTAAATTTGAAAATAATTTTTTGTTACCTGTCATATGTTTGCTGGCTCCACTATCTATGTACCAAACATCATCAAAACTTTCGCCATGAGATATGAGCAACAAAGTCTCTTCATTTTTATGTCCATGCACCATGTTTGCTTCATGCTTTTCTTCCTCCTTGAACCAGCAATTACTTGCCAAGTGACCAGGTTTGTGGCAGTTATTACAAAAATAGCCACGACCTCTTCCTCTTTGATTTCCTCGTCCTCTTACTCTTTGAGAATCTCGAAAATTTTGATTCAAGCTGCTTTCTTTGCTTCCATAATTATTTTGGACCATTGGTGCTTTATGTTCAGGTCTGTACATGCCACGTCCATTGCCCCTTCCATAGCTATTAAAATTTCTGCCTCCTCGGCCTCGTCCTCGATTTCCTTTATATTGTTGTGTATATAATATTTTTCCTTCATCTTCGACTTTCACTTGCAAAGCTTCAGCCACTGGCTCTTTTTCTTTTAACTTCTTCCGTTGTTCATAAGCTTCAAGGCTTCCAACTAGATCTTCTACCTTCATCTCTGAAAGATTTTTTGACTCCTCTATTGCACAAACAATATTTTCAAATTTATCTGTCAAAGATCTAAGGATCTTTTCTACTATTCTTGCTTCAGTCATCTCCTCTCCATTGCTCTTTAGTTGATTTGTTACCTTTTCAATCCTTGTGATGTAATCTGAAACACTTTCTGTCTCCTTCGTTGTCATAGATTCCATTTCACCTCTAAGTGTTTGTAAACGCACTTGCTTCACCTTGTCTGCCCCCTTGAATGTCTTAAACAAAATGTCCCAAGCCTCCTTGGATGTTTCAGCTTTTGAAATCTTCTCAAAAATTGAATCTTCCACTGCATTATGCAAAGCACATAGAGCTTTGTTGTCTCTCTTTCTTTCATCCTTTACTTTATTTTGTTGAGCTTGTGACAAAGCTCCCAGATTTTCAGGTTCTGTGAAACCATCTCTGACAATCTCCCAAGTTTCATCAGCCTTTAACCAAGTCTTCATTTTTATGCTCCAAGTGTCATAGTTGAGCTTTGTGAGTTGTGGAATGGGAGTCGGTGTATGTGATGAACCTCCAGCCATGCTTTTTTCTTAATATGGCTCTGATACCAATTTGTAGAAAATAAATTTTGAGAGGAGAAAAAGATGAAGAATTTTTTGAGGAAGACAAACTATAATTTTTTTTTTATTGCTTTTTTTTTCTCCAATTGCTTTTATTCAAAGATTACAAAAGATGCATGCATTATTTATACATGCATAAGAAATTTCTACATAAAATTACATTAAAACAATACCAAATAAAACCGATTAAGCAAAACCGGAAACACATGCAACACTTAATGCAATACATGCAATACTTAATGCAATTTTTAATGCAAGTTTTAATTTATTCCAATAACTTGATCAGTCCTCATCAACTGGATTGAAAAATTAGAACATCTTTACATCTGACGTCTTTGCTTATGTAGACATATTTAAGTCTCTGTAACTGGTCATTTTGAATTACCTATTCAGATATGCCATTCTTAGTGCTGTGTGTGCATATGATCCTATTATCTTTTTAGATATAGTATTTTCATACGATATATAGCCCTTATTCGCCATTGCAAATATATCCTTCTAAATATCTGAAACTGTGCATGAAAATTCTATTGAAGTATGTATTGTAACTGCGCAATTGTAAGTATTTCATGTTGGGGTTTTGTGCACAGCGGAAGTTTTGACAAAACACCCAAAAATAAAATGAATCTTTTTCACCCAATCACTGGAAGATGAATGTGATTGAATAACAAAAAAAAAAAAAAAAAAAAAAAAAAAAAAAAAAATCGGAAATATGAACACACGATATTCCACACAACCACCCTCTTTATTGATTCACCAAAATATTGTTTACAACCGATCTCAACTATCGTTAAATAAACACAACTTGAATCAATAACCTTATTGAGAAATAGGTAGGGAATATCTAATGGCTAAACAATTTGAGGAGAAAGATAATGAAGAACAATAACAAATTTTTCCACCACATAATGAAGATATCATGTAGGCCTTTTATAGAGTAACTTGTCATCCAAATTATCCTCATATATCTCAAATATATCCTCATATATCTCAAATATCTATTTAGATAAGCACCAAATAATCCTTGCCTTCATTTTCAAATATCCCACAAAAGTAGCAACAAATATCTCCACCAAAAATGGATCCACATAGAAAATTTGTTGCCTACAATTTTGTGATTTGCGTATCACAAATCTCAACACTCCACCTTGATACCAAATCACAACATCTTCTCCACTCAACACTAGCCAACTTAGCTTTCGCTTTCAACCTTCTTTTCTCAATTAACATCATTACAAACCTCCACCATCGCCCACAAATGGTGCACCTCCCTCATCATGCACCACGCCAATAGCGATCTTCAAAAGCGTTTGTAATACCACAAAGACCTTCATCTTGTCTTTGTGGATTTCACAACACGACATCCGTCTTCCGCTTGACATGATCTCTTCATATCCGGGATCCCTCAAGCATCATCGACATTTAGACCCTTGTCGATACCATGATCCTCCACCGTAGGACCATCAGCAGTGACCATATTAACCTCTCCATCTTGCTGTGGACTAGGTTCTTCAACCGTCACCCGCCTTCCACTGTTGACCACTGAACCGACCAAACTATATAGGTTCCCCTCCTCCAAAACTCCTCGCATCATCACACGACCACCATTCTTCACTCTCAAAACTCCACCTCGAGTCTCATAAGTGCAACCGCGGCGATCTAACTGACCGAGAGATATGAGGTTATGCGAACAAGTGGGTATGTGCCTCACACCGGCAACTTCTCTCTCCACTCCATCATGCATCCGAAACCTAACAGTTCCAACTCCACAAATTGGTAGCTCTACTCCATTGGCCGTCTTTATCATGTCAACACTCTTCTCATACGAAGAATTTTTTTTCACATCTCGACATATGTGAAAACTGGCTCCTGAATCCATCTTCCAAGGCTTCACAACACTAAGTAGGACATCACATGAAGAATTGCCTTCGGTACCTTCAGCAAAGCCTGCCTGTGCCTCATCACTATTATTATCACCTTGCGCCTTCTTCTTCTTCATATCTCGTATATATGAATAGCAATCATTGCGCTTGTGGCCTTTCTTACCACAATAATGACAAAAGATAGCACCTTTCTTCTTCCTTGTATCTTTACCTGAGTCCCTTGCTACCATCGCCTCAGTTTGAACCGATTTCAACTCCGACCCTTTTCTCCTTAGCTCCTCATTAAAAAGACTGCTTCGAACCGTTTCCAAAGATATAGTTCCATTAGCATTGGAATTACTCAATGAAACAACCAAAGTCTCCCCGCTTTCCGAAAGAGAACTCATCAACAAAAGAGCCTGCAACTCATCATCAAAATTGACCTTCATGTTTGCCAATTGATTGATGACATCTTGAAACTCGTTCAAATGCTCTGCAACAGACTTCTCCTCATCCAATCGAAGTTGTACCAACTTTCGAACCAGAAAAGCTTTGCTTATAGCACTCTTTGACTCATACAGCAATACTAATTTGTCCCACAACGCCTTTGCGGATTCACAACTAGCCACATGGTGGAACACAGAATCATCCAAATATTGGCGAATCAACACAATCGCCTTTTTATCCATTTTCTTCCACTTTCCCTCATCCATATTCGAGGGCTTCTCCCCATTTCCATCAATGGGATCATGCAAATCATTGAGATATAGAACGTCCTCCATCTTTAGCTTCCATATACCCCAATTCAACCCATTCAAAATAGTCATCTTCGACAACGTCATCATCTCCGACATCAAAAAATCAATTTTTTTTAAACAAAAAATCAATTTTTTTTCCAATCCAACAAACACTCCAAGCTATGCGGTGATCTGAGCTCTGATACCAACTGTTGGGGTTTTGTGCGCAGCGGAAGTTTTGACAAAACACCCAAAAATAAAATGAATCTTTTTCACCCAATCACTTGAAGATGAATGTGATTGAATAACAAACAACAACACAAAAAAAAAAAAAAAAAAAAAAACGTAAATATGAACACACGATATTTCATCCAACCACCCTCTTTATTGATTCACCAAAATATTGTTTACAACCGATCTCAACTATCGTTAAACAAACACAACTTGAATCAATAACCTTATTGAGAAATAGATAGAGAATATCTAATGGCTAAACAATTTGAGTAGAAAGATAATGAAGAACAATGGCAAATTTTTCACCACATAATGAAGATATCATATAGGCCTTTTATAGAGTAACTTGTCACCCAAATTATCCTCATATATCTCAAATATATCCTCATATATCTCAAATATATCTATTTGGATAAGCACCAAATAATTCTTGCCTTCATTTTCAAATATCCCACAAAAGTAGCAACAAATATCTCCACCAAAAATACATCCACATAGAAAATTTGTTGACTACAATTTTGTGATTTGCGTATCATAAATCTCAACATTTCAGTCATACAATATATATCGATCTTATTTACAATGCCACTGTAAGTATTTTACAGAGATGCTTACAGTTTCTTTTTTTTTTTTTTTTTTAACAACACTTTTCATGCGATATATTACCTATTCAGATATGCCACTGTAAGTATTTCAGATAAGCAACAGAATGGTCTCAAATAGTTGCTTCGTATTTTTCAGCTACTACTGTGTTGTGTCATACTACAATAGTGCTGTATAATGAACGACTTCAAGTTTAAGCTAACAAAACTTGCTGTAACAGCTTTCTAGCCTTTCTTTCGAGGGAGTGTTGCTTCAAATTGAAGTTCTATTCTTTTAGGACCAAGTTTACGAAATAAATGAATATTGAAGTGGTAATAGGAAAACAGTTCAAGCTTTGTCGAAGTTAGAAGGGAGACTCAATATTGTAGTGGTAGCATGTTTGGTATGAAGAAAGATTTAGCTTACTTGAGGACCTGTTTAACTACTCAAGCACGTGGAAGAAAGAATCTTTGAAAGCTTCAAACCAATATTATGATCATTAATAATCATTATTGTACATTTATTTGATATGAGATGCCTCCATTTTGAGAGCGAGTTTGTTGACACCACTTTATGTGGTGTCATCATGACTACGACCTTCCATTGGTGGAAATCAGGGGGTCCATATGGGTCCACCTGATTTCCACCAATCAGGTGGTGGAGTTACGTTGACACCACATAAAGTGATGTCAACAAACACGTATTGCTCCATTTTCAATGCATGCATCATATGCCCGTACACTATTGGTTGCCTAGGAAACATTAACAATCATCACCGACTAATTTTTAATTTAGAAAAATCTCCACCATCAAAACATATCTGCCAAAGGAAACATGGGTACGTCCAGATCTGCAGAAGATAACATTAGCGAACAGCAATAAGTTAAAGTAGATTAAATAAAATCCGATTTTACCTTGGATGACGTCATCTCAGTGTGAAAAGAGGTCGTGGAGGGAGGAAACTTGCAATTTTGGAGAGTAGGCTGCTATGGAAGGCCTGGTAAGGAAAAAAAAAACTTATCGCGGCATGGAAAGGAAAACAAAATAGCGGTCAAGAGGAGATAAATCCCTGTGAAATGGTAGATAATCGAAGAGGTGAAGAGGCGGAATAATTAGTAGTTGTGGGGAGATGGAATAAAGGGGTGACGTCATGAATTAAAGTGTGTAGTTAGGTTTTTTTTTTTTTTTTTTTTTTTTTTAATTTGCAGAAAGAAAAAAAGAAGACGGAAGACGGCAAGACCGGAGTGGGAAAATGGAAGAATTAAAAAAAAAAAAAAAAAAAGCGTCGATGTTTTTACCAACCGACAAAGTAGTGGGTATTGGAAATGAGCGAGTGCAAGTACAAAGTTGCCCTAGTTTTAAATGCGAAACGTGAGAGCAGTAGGTTTGAGAGCAAAGGCTTTTTTTAGACAATCCTAAAAAGCTTCACCAAGGGGAGGTATTTGTATTATTAGTATGTATGTGTGTGTGTGTGTGTGTGTATATATATATATATATATATATATATATATATATATATATATATATATATAGTTGTTATACGATATCTATACACATTTAAATTATATTTAATTTCGTAGTGTTTTCGCCTGGATTTAAGGCTCATTACTAGTGATGCGATGATGGACGCCTATAATGAGAGAGTGACACTCATTTTTTTCTCACCCTTCATGGGTAATTCTTAGTCTTCTTCAAATTATCTTCAATGTTTTATTTAAGATTCTAGCATTTAACGACTCTATCACGGGGTAATTGATTTCCAGGTGTTCTTGATCCAACAAGCTTATCGCAATTAGTTATGAATAACAGGATGTTTACCTTTCATGGTAGCGAATAACACCAATGAAATAACGCATTGTGTGAATTAAAAAGGTTTTCATCAGAACCACAAGCGTTAAATATCATTTCACACAAATATACGTGCACAATAATCTAATATTATAATTCATTTGTTATAAAATAATCTTTCACATCATCTCTGTAATTTTCATCTGTCTCTTATCCTATCGTCGAAATGAGGTTGTAATGACTCAAATTGTAGATTATATAACCTACACGGCAAGCACAGTCAACCGCGGGGAGTAGGAGTCATGCGCCCACCCCCCTCTTGACTTTCAAAACTACAGCAGCTTTTCTGATTTTTCAAAAGTTGCAATGACCAACTCCTTGTTTTTTTCTATATTCTCATGCTTTTTCAGCCTTCGAGGTTTCTTAAACAATGCAATGATCAGTTTCTTTTCCAGTTTACAAGCAATGCAATGATCAGTTTCTTGAATTTAGATTTGGATTTTGTAAAGTTTTTTAATACTAAGCATGTATTTTTCTGCTCTGCTTATATACATTATGTTATGTCGAAGGTTTTATGTCTTGCCAAAAGAGAAAATATTCTGCCAACAACCCCCCCCCCCCCCCACCCCCCCACCCCTGGGCTCGGGGACTCTCTCGTCTGGCTTCTTTCCTGAACACAGTTAACAGCAATAAATGTTAACATACCATTTTCGATTTTAGTACAGTCTTGAACGTTGCTATAGACGATTGATTGCGAAACTTTATTGTTTTCCTAAGATGACCAAATTCATAAAAAAGAGCAAAAACCTATTGGTGATCAAGATCAAACATTCAATAATAGATCAATCGAGGAGGAATAAAATTTACTTGCTCCAAAATGGAAAATATCTGCAGCTGATCCTTGTTACATCTAAATTGTGTATTCCTTTCATTTTACCTTTGATCTGCCATTATTTTAGATGGCTGAAATTTTGGTTGTTTTGTTTGCTCTCGATCGCCAAACATGACAGGCTCGCTTCAGCAAGAAAGGGCAGATATTTTTAAACCAAATTCTAACGGTACCATTAAGACGATGCTATATGATATGCCTATGCAAAAATTACACGAAGGAGCATGATATAAAAAGCAATTATTATTCATCCAAGTCTTCATAAAAGTTGCTTGCATAATCATATGTACAATATAACATTAATAGAGGAACAGATGCTAAACCAAAATTTACTATACACAGTGGGATACACAAGTGATCAGCCATCAGAGTTAGCTTCAGAATTGTAGCCACTCAACTGCGGTGAGGCCAAAGCTGAGCTAACATAATTTTCTTTACCAAACTGTTCCGTCTCTTTTGATGATTTTGGGATTAGAAACCTGACTATGTTTCCAAATATTTGAGCTTTGATCTTCCCTCTCTTTGGCATAGGACTATTATTATTTCCATTCTTCTGATTCAGTAGTAAGCCTTGACGATTCATGTCTATTGTTTGTAATGGAATTATATTAGAGTGCAAAACAATGATGAAAGAAGCATTAAAGTCCTGTAAAACATTTTATAGGTGAAGCTTTGGGTTGACCGAGTATGGTTTCCTTGGAGGGCAAGGTTTGATATTCAATCAACTTCATAATATTTTACACATATTCCAAATGACAGTGATGGAGGTGTTTTTTTTTTTTTTTTTTTTTTTTTTTTTTTTAGGGGGACATTTATTGTGGAGGGTTACCGCTGTAATCTTAGATTAAAAGAAAAAGGTTGGAACTTTAATTCAGTCAGTTCCATGTCATTTTCAGTGTCGAACAAAGGGAACAAGAAATGAGTGCAGTTCTTTCAAACCACCTTACATCAACACCACAATACATATTTCAAATGTTTTCGTAATATATCGTAGTCTATCAGTGCGAAATTTGGAACACGTTGCCTTTAATCATTCAGTCCTCACCAACTGGATTCAAGATTTAAAACATCTTAACAACTGACGTCTGTGCTTATGTAGTAGACATAAGTCTCTGTAACTCGTCATTTTCATACGATACATGTATAGCTCTTGTCATTACCAAAACAAAAATTTGCAGTTTAGTAATAAAAAATATCACAAGTTCAGTATAGCCATAGCTATAGCCGTCCGAACACGATACGCCTTTCTTTCGATTTTCGACGGAAATGACGACGTCACTTAGATAACTGTTCCAACGGTTTTGAACGACAATTAGCAATGGCTTTCTATCGGTCTTTTCGAGGGAACGTTACTTGAACTTGAAGTTCCATTCTTACAGGGCCAAGTTTGTAAATTAAACCCAAAATAAATGAATAAGTATCGAAGTGGTAATAGGAAAACAGTTCAAGCTTTGTTGAAGTTAGCAGGGAGACTCAATATTGCAGTGGTAGCATGTTTGGTATGGAGAAGTATTTAGCTTACTTGACTTGAGGACCTGTTTAACTACTCAAGCACGTGGAAGAAAGAATCTTTGAAAGCTTCAAACCATTATATTATGATCATTAATAATCATTATTGTACATTTATTCGATATGAGATGCCTCCATTTTCAATGCATGCGTCATATGCCCGTACACTATTGGGTGCCTAGGTTAACAAAGAGGAATATGTAAGACATTTTAGCCGAGCATGGGCAATGGTACAAAAGTCTATACCATTTTTGCCCAATCATGGATCATACCGCATACCCTTCAATCTATCACGTTTTAGGTACTACATTTATACTTATTTTATATACCCCCTCGAACAGCACAACATTGTATACGGGTCTCATTAGCTTAGCTGGCATGTAGTCCATTTTCAACACAATTTGCAGGATTCATTCCACAAAGGACTTCCTAAAGGATAAGAACTGGACAAACATGGACGCTAAGCATTCGGGAAATTCAAAATTTGTCAATATTCATATTTAAAATATGAAAAGTTATTCCAGGTCTGAAAAATAAATACAGCTATCCATACGTCCACATCCGCATCAGATAATCAAAAAGTTTTCATGAAGAATTCACTGTTGTACTGCATAAAATGGTTATCGTTTGTTATTTTATGTCGGTAAAAAAAATGTGATATATGTATATAAAAATTGATGCTTGCTACTTCAAAAAAAATTTAGCTTTTTTTTTTTTTTAGTATTATAATGCTAAAATAAATTTATAATAAATCGGAAGATTTCTATTTAGTTTTCCTAATTTATTAATTGTGAACTAGCCATAGAATACCCTATGAGAAATAAGTTCGCATTTGTAGATATGTGAATCCAATATCTGAAAGTGATTTCCGAAAATGGTTTATTAACAACATATGATATGGTTGCAATAAGCTTAGTTTGTCAAATGTTAAAACTGAACTTAATATAGGCAATGACTCAGATGGCTTGCTTGTATAAAGAGGTAGAAGTCAAGATAAGTCAAAGTATGATGGATCGAAATAAGCCAAGGTTTATGTTGACGTGGAAAATTGGTCTTCTCACGCCAACACCCAAGTTGTATGAGTTATGCAGTAAATCCAATCACGGAGATGCAAAAAATAAATGAATATCAAATTCTATGGTGGTTCGGCAATATCGTCTACGTCCACATTGAGGTAATTATTGCTATTTGTGTTATATATTTACATGTATAATCCAAGTTCAATCCTTATGCTTACAAAGCTATGAATTGAGGATAACATAGTCCTTGCTAATTCTCTATCAAATCCAAAAGCAAAATATGATCATCCTATGCCCAAATATCCAAAAGCGTACTTCAACGTACAAAAGGTCCAAAATAGCAAGCCAAATGCAAAAATATTGATAATGATCTCCAAGGAGAAGCTTACAAGTCCAAAGGAGTTCCCAAGGTCCAAATAGCCATATAGGAAGCCATTAAAATGCTCCAAGCCAAAGCCTCCCGAGTCTAGAATTAGCCAAAAAAGATCTAGAAAATACCCAACAGTGGGGTATTTATAGGTGAGTAGGTGGTGGGCCGAAACCCACAAAAATCGTACCATGGGATCGGTATCGATCCGAGGTTCGGTACCGAACCCTATACTTAGCCATTCCCTTGCTTCATCTTCGAAGCTTCTGAATTCATCACCAAGTTGCTATCTCCTCCTTTCGTATCCCCAGATACGAAAATCCAGCACCAGCTCCTGATGCCTTTACACCATTGCCGAATTTCCTGAAGTGGCAACAATCCCTACGAGGTTAACTTTGGAGGATACAAAATCCTAAGCCATCAAGTGGGATACAAAATCCCTTGCCAATGAAAAATACCGATCCCGGGATTCGACAAATGAATACCGATCCGGGGACACTTAGCCAATTTTACATGCCTCTTGAGTACTTCTCGACTTCGACTAAATCGCTCCGAGCCTTCTTGAATTCATACTCGAACCACGAGCACTCTAATATCCATAAATCAGATGTGTGACTGCCTTGTAAGAAAGGGAGGTCAACACTTGCTCCACAAAACATGTCTTTCTGTTGGAAGACGTGTTTTGTATAATCCAGAAGTCCATAAACCCAAAAGTCGAAATCCGGGAGAAGTCAGAATTCCAATAACTAGAAAACCACGATCACGCCGGATCTTATTAATAGAAGACCAGAAATCTTGAAAACCACGATCGTGTTGGGTCGTATTAAATGGAAAACTAGAAACCTGAATCCAAAACGAACCAAATTCAAATGCCAATATAATCCCACGATCACTCGGGATCGCATTACAAGATAATTCAAGAACTTGAGTGTTTGAAATCCAAAATTTCCGAATAAGCAATAACTAAAAAACCAAAGAAGCATGAAGTCCAGAATATCTAGAGCCGTATAGTCCATACCTACAAAAAATTAAATGAATTTCCATGCCAAGTCCTGACAGGATAATCCATAACCAAGAGTGGTATAGATCATTACCGAGCGATGAGCGAATAATCTTTCCCATTCCTGAAAAGACCATCTGAGATTAACTTTAAAACAATGAGTTTCCTGCCATGTCCTGACTGGAAAACCCAGAACCCAACGGACAAAGTCCTTACCCACTAGTAGACTAGGCAGACTTGCCAAGTCCTGATAAGATGACCTGTCCCTTCCTAAGCAAATTCCTTACTTGAGGACCATATTTTCATACTTAGCAAGGAAAAGTCCTTACTTCACCATGTACTAAAAGTTCGCAATTCCAATTCTAGATTTCATCCCCTACAAGCAAAGTCCTTAATAACAAAGTAATTTTACCGAAGTTTTAGAAAGGTTTTAAATTTTTAATAAAAGCCAAAGAAAACCTAACAGTTTTTCATCAGATAAAGATCACACCTAGAGGTTAAGGCCTAATCTCATACGTGAGTAAACTGAATTAGCCGATTTTTTTAATTACAAATTCATTAGGTGAAGGATAATCGAATGGTTTTTCATCCACAAAGAGCATGCTTGAGAATCTCACAGGTTTCCATACATGGGTAGGCAGACTTAGCCATTTAAAGTCCAAAGCCAAATTAGATACTTAAAACTTTTATAGGGGCAAGGTTTTGGTAGAGACGAAGATGTTAAAGGTGATGGTTTTGATGACAACAACTTTGTTTCAGTTATTATTACTATAAAATATATACTAACGCTATTATATAGAATATATATATATATGTGTGTATAAAGAAAAACTATATAGGTAATGATTATTGAAGACTATACTATTCAGAGAATCAAGATTTCAAAGAAGAAGAGTACAAGATTCAAGACGCATGAGTATTAAGAATTCAGAAGTTCAAGAATTCAAGAAATATAGAGTAATCGTATCTAGATATATTGTTAAAGCTCTGGTTAACACTAAGTTCTGATTTCAAAATCATTTTCAAATGATTTAAAAATTACTTTCATGTTTATAAAATCTATTTTTCAAATGATTTCAAAATTACTTCCCTACTTTAAATTTATACTTCTTTATTTTTATAAATATTTTATCTCTTGAAATTTATTTTAAAACTTGCTTTTTAATTATACTTAACTCTAAATGTAAAAAAGTTTTACTTACCAATTTTTTTATAATTCTTATATTTTCGAATTCCTTATTTATATTAAGTTTTAGATATATTTATAGTTTTATATACATACACTTTTATATCATTTTATATTTAGTTTTTAATCATTTTTAATTCATTTTAATATATGTTTTTAAATATATTTTTACTTAATATACTCTATTTTAATATAAAGGAAAATTGTTTGTTTTAACTTAGAAATCTCCTTAATTTATTTAAACATTATGTGCTATGGTTTAAAAGTTTATTTTTGAATTTTTATGAAGGGATGTCGACATACAACTTTGTGTATGTCGACATACAACTTTATGTATGTCGACATAGGAGTCGTTAAATTGTTTTTTAAATTTTGAAAAGTTGTGTCTTTTGAATTCAATTTTTCCTGAAAGGATGTGGCTATTGGAAAACTATATAAAGGCTTTAGAATTTGAAACTTTTAGTTAGTTTTCATTTTCTTCTTCTTATCAGTTGGTCGGGTGTCCCCTAATAGCCTTGAAATCAAGGATTTTAATTGGATTTGTTGAATAAAAATCCACATCAACTCAGCGTTGTATGGGACACAACACCAGACAGAGGGATTTGCCACGCTTATAAGCACGGCAAGTTAATTTTGTAACGGTTATAGCTATTAATATGGAGTACATGGAAATTATTTGTTACGGATATTATAACGGTTGTAACCGTGACAAATAACATATTTTGTCACGCTTATAACAGTTACAATTAAAACTGTCCTCACGGTTATAATAATGAGGAAAGTATAAATTGTAACGAATATTAACGTTAGTAATAAAATGTTTACAACACATATAACTGTTACAAAATGAAAAATTATAACATTTATAACCATCGCAATTTTTAGATGCATATAACAATCACAATTTACTATAGCGTATAACAAACTGTATATTGCAACACGTAACAATTTCATTTCTTAAACTATAAATGGAATAATATAAAAATTCATTTCCTGAAGGAATTAGGATTTCAATAAACATCAAAATATCCTTCTACATTTAACAACTAAGTTTACTTACCATTTCCAAATTACATTTTTATTTTCAATATTACATTTTAATAATGCAATCTAAATAGATCACGGTCATCTGAAAGGTATACATCTATAGATATATATTGGAGAGCTTCCCTGAAAGCACTTCCATTTCAGGAGCGGAGTTAACGCATAAGCTTTTTTGCTCAAGTAAACATTTTTCTCCAACCTACATGATAAATTACATCATTTTTAGCAGATATCATAAACATGCAAGTAAATACTACCACCTCGCAATTTGCTAGGTGCAAAATGTCATTAGTACTAAAATAACTTAACACTACAGGGTGATGTAGTCAACTATGCATGAGCAACAAAAATAATGTACAAATAAATACTATAGGAGTGAATTTTAAACTGAGCTTGCCCGATTATAAAATTGAGCCCAAGCTCAACTGAGCTTAGCAGTCTGAGCCGAGCTTGATCTCAGTTGAACTGAGCATGAGCTCAGCTGAACTGAGAATTTTAGTTTAAACTGAGGTAAGCTCGGTTTCTATTACAATTGGGCAAAGCTTGGTATCATGGATATGTTTCATTGTTTTTTTCCTCTATATTTTACCCATTAGATAAACATGTTTAACCTTCTTTAATCTTTTTCAAGTATCTTCTTTCTACCTTTTTTCTTTCCCAATCATGGCAATACCTATGAAACATCACCAAAATGATTAATCCAACAAGCTAGTCTTGATATTTGAACTGAGATTGAGTTTAAGCTCTGTTTGAACTAAGAGCTTAAGCTCAGTTTGAACCGAGTTAATCTCAGGTTAAACTAAGAGCTTAAGCTCAGGCAAAACTGACTTATGCTGAGATTATACTAGGAGCTTAAGTTCAGTTTATACTGAGCTAGTCTCAGTTTTGTACAATAATCAGGCTAGGATGGTTTGACTGCCTATATATATATATATATATATATATATATATATAGAGAGAGAGAGAGAGAGAGAGAGAGAGACATACACACACATACATATATATATATTCTATTATGCAAACATGTTTCAACTTCTTTAATTTGTTTCAAGTATCTTCTATATATATCTTATTGCTATTAATCAGGTTGGTTTCAAACTATAAAGAGTGTGTTATGTGCAAACTAATGACTTTGGATGCTATGTACAAACTTATGACTTTGGATATTGTGCACAAAATATATGAAATTTCTCATTGATGTGCTTGTAACATCACCATTGTGAAACGGGAAAATAAAATTCTAATGTGTTGCAATCACCTTGTAGTTATGTTTCCAAAGTAAAATAATATCAAGACATTTTTCAACCATATAACAAAACTATAAACTGAACAATTAAAGGGGTTCTATAACATATTTTCATCATTTTTTTAATAACTCTCAAATCACACCCATACATGTGTCAGTACAAATTAAATGCAAATTATATTTTCATAGGTGACATATAAATATGTAAACATGATCGTTATCTAACAAAAACGAAACTACGAAAAAAGTCTCCTAGCATACCTTACATATAAAGATGCTAAGATGATTTTCTTTAACAAAAACAAAACGACTCTAGATGTTTTTTGGCATAAAGAATATTTGCTATTTCTTTTCTCAAACCATACCCATGCATTTATCAATATAAATTAAATACAAATAAGGCTGTCATACCTGACATATGTGGATGCTAACATATGTGGAGTTTGCAGCAACAATTATGTTTAGAAAAGTGCCCAACCAATATTAAGAATTCGCCGTCTCAATTATCTAACCTCAAAGTCAAAGTGATTAGGTAACACTCAAACATAGTTAGAGCTAAAACATATTCTGATAAAACTAACATGGTAAATAAATATGTATGGCAGAAAACAAATCTGACTATGCAATATGAAGAATTCATATAGAAACCCACCGCTGAGAAAATTTTGTGCTCAGTTTATGTTAATGTATGTATCCGAAAATGAAGATTTTGATACTTTTGTTATTCACGCATAATTTCTGCATTATTTTAATGTATAGATGTATGTTGTGCCCATTACATAAATGATCTAAACAAATATAAATGAAACCTTTTGCATTACAGTAATGCATGCACATGCAAAAATTTATGGTACACAATAATAAAATGTTATTTTGGTCTTCTCTTTAGTACTAAGCATAAGGTCCATCTTACATTAACCACAATTTAAGCAATAGGCACCGTTACTTGTGTTAACATTATGTGTCTTAATAAGAAACTGGAATAGTAATGAAGAAAATATGCAACAACCATTTGAGAATAAATAGATGCTTGAGGACAATGTAAATGAATTACCTATCTGAAATTGCTCCATACATTAGTATTGTTTCCATCTTGTAATTGTACCATCACTTTTATGTCAAAGCATGCACCCTGAATAAAAAACATTAAAATCAACAACCTGACAATCTCGTGCTCTACCTCTATAATTATCTAAGAATTCAAATCACAAAAAGAAAATGCAAACTCAAATATTCAATATTATAACTATATGAGAACTAAGTACATAAGTGAACAGTGACAAAAAAGTATGCATCCTGAATTGTATTGACTAATAGTAAACATTACAAAAAAACTGCAGTTTTTTATCAACATCTAATTCCATTAATATAGCACTATAAATAATGCAAAAAATGATAAATACTAAAAATACAAATTACATGTACTATTTCAGTAAGGATGGCCAACAATATTAAAAATGCTAGATCTCAACCATTGAATCATGAAATGGGATCAGTTGTTTAGTATTAAGTAATTTTTTCACAATGAATAATATGTTAATTGCAATATGCTAGCATAATGTAAAAATAAACATCGCCAACACATGTAAGACACTTATATTTGGCATTATGGTGAAACCAGGGGCGGAGCCACATTGTTCCTGGCATGGGAACATGCCCCCCCCCCCCACAGAAATTAGAGAAAGAAAAGAAACTATAACAGTACAAAAAGAAACCATAATTGAAGCATGGATCAAACTCCAAGTTCCAATTTCAAATGCTTAGCTTATAGAAATGCTGAAACAAAAATGGCAGCCTCTCGTTGCGTCTTCTTCCACTCCCTCCCTCCCCCTACCCCCACTAACTTTTGTTATCCGCTCGTTTAACTCTTCTCAGCCACTTTCTTCCACTTTCCTGCCTCCCACCTTCAAACTCAATGCGGAAAAACAAGAAGAATAAGTTACGTTTCAACGCCAGTGTCACTAGATCTTGCTGTATATTTCCGAATCTGAATAATCGTTCAGCCTCGTCAAACACGCTACAACAACTAGCTAACGAAATGGCCTCGTCAGTCACTGCCACATCACTCTCTGGCCTCAACTCGCTGGATACTACTCCAGTAATGCCCCTTCTTGTTGGAGCCAAGACTGTAGACCGTTGGACAGACGTCAACATTTCAGCAAATTTTGAAGCACTAAGCAAACCGAAACAACCATGTAAAAGAACTATAAGTACCCTAAATCATAACTTGGCTGTTGAGATGGAGAATGGAAATATTGATTAGGGTATAAACGGTTTGAAAATGGATAATAAGTTAGAGAAATGTGGCACTGGTAATGCGAAAAATGTTGGAAGAACAGTAGATAATGTTACTAAGCCACCCATGGATAAAGTAACCTATACATCCTCCTCTGGTTTTGATACACGCCATGTGATTGCGCAAATGACTCAAACGAACCTGCTGTGCAATCCTCTTTTTTTTTTCTTTCCTTTTTTTGAATTTGGTGTGCAGTCCTTTTTAATACCATAAAAACCTTGCATGCCACCTACTGTGCCAATATGATGGATATATATATATATATATATATATATATATATATATATAGTTGTTCTTGTTTGATACTTAGAAATCATTATTCATACATATAATTGTATGGTTGGCATAAAAAAGAATCGGGGGCTACAGCCCCCGAACCCTCGAAACCAACAAGTTGCCCCGCCCACTGAACTTTCCTAGCTACGCCACTGGGTGAAACCTAGTAGGGTATGTAATAATTATATTCACTAATGGTGTATAATCGACTTTATACCAATGTAGACCACAAGCTATTACAAATGTTACAAAAAATGCCATATACAAGTATACGATTATGGTGAAAATATGCACCTGCTATAATTCAAGAAGCCTCATTTCTAGTTCTTTTGTAGTGTCGTGACACTCCTAGATTTCAACAAAATATCCATAACTTGGAAAAATATATAAAAATTAGATAAAAGACTTCTAAAACAAAAAGTAAAATAAGAAGTGATGTTTTTTATAACAAGAATAACCTGGCTACGACCATAATTTGCAGTTAGAAATATTTGTTCCCATTGTTCAGTTTGGATCAAATTACAATAATCTATGAACCATAAAACAAAGACAATTAAGGTGCATGTACAGAAATTATGCAGCATACAAAGACAATTGAAATATTAAAATAGCTTTACCTCATCAGCAGCATGGTTAGCTCTTTTTTAAAATATATAGTGGTGAAGTATGAAATCAGTTAGAATGAATACTGGTAATAGCATAAAGCACTTTGAGCATTATTGGAATGTAGCTACCAACTTGTAAAAGCCTTGCTTTCAACAACCTTTTGTACTACTACATCTTTTTCCCTTGAAACCTGCATATAGTTTGAAAATAATAATCAAATTCATAAGAATTTGGCTTGTTTACTTCAACACGGGATAAATATTAAATCTATGTATCCCCTAGCCTGCATCACTTGTATATATATATATATATATATATATATATATATATATATATATATATGCTTACAGGCCGTTCCATATCTTAGCTTGTTTGCAAATAAATGCATGGCATGGGTTATAAACTGCAGAATGGCACAATGCTTGCTCAACTTCTCAGCAGGTGTCAAAGAATACCAAATAAGAAAATAATTTAATAGTTTACAACTATAACTGTGACCTTGATTGACGTTTTCTAGGAACTAGAAAAGCGTAAATTTATTATAATAATTGCAAGCGCATAGATCGTGTAATATGCAGGTCGAACACAAAGAGGAATTTTAAATTTTATTATTTATATATTTCTCGGACGAGTTAGACAATATATGGAGATGGTTTTGAATTAATGATATTGAATTTAATATGGATCTGAATCTAATTTGATCAATACCAAATTCAACATCTAAAACAAAAAGACAAATTACTAGAAAAGAAACAACAAACAAAAACAACAGAAAATTAAAATTAGTATTTCCGTTGAATCTAATCGAACGGTCAATCCTAATATGCAATAAAAAATTACGATGATAATTCGTGTTCTAGCAAAACTAATTGATTAGAAAACACGTATTGTTATGAAGAAAATAATAAACTGGAACGAAGAAAAACTTTATTATGAATAAACGAGAATACAAAAAAAATGGAACATCCTTTTACAATGAATACAATGGGTGTCTATAGGAGATATAGTCTCCTATCAATTAGAATAATTGGGCTAAGAGTAAATCTCTTGAAATAGTATGTTTACAAATAAAAGATGTATGATATAATAGTTGAGATATTCCTTGAAGATCTTCCTCCCTGATTATTGACATGTGGCAGCTTTATTGGATTTTCTTTAGTAATAATTCATTCAAATCTTCTTTTATGTGGAAGTCAAAAATTAATGATTTGATTTGACAAGAATATGCATATTCCTTAAAATCTTTATTAGTGCATACATTATATATAAACATATGAATATATATATATATATATATATATATATAACATATCACTATTCCGTATATTCTTCGGAGCAAAGAAGACAGTGTGTGTATAAATTCATGCTCCCTTTTTCAGCAAAAATAGGGCTTGCCAAGGATCGAACTCAGGCCACTCTATACAAATTTCTATGCCTTTACCGGTGAGCTACAACTTCTTTTGCAGCTGAGATAGCTTTGATATAGGGAAGTAGCTTTTTCTTTGTAGTTGGCCTTTAATTGAAATGAAGGAGACATTAATTGGCAATCTGTAAAAACAAATAAAAAATACCCAAAGTATCATTTATTTATTTATAAAAGATAAAATGTAAGAGCATAAAATAAACACATTTCCATGTTAATCAAATACCCCCACACTTATCTTTTACTCGTCCTCGAGTAAAAAAAATAAAAATCTAAACTAGATAGGTCACAATTTCGTAGGAAACACGATTGCATTGAGCATATGCGACAAGCCGTTAAACCTCTAGGTGTCCCTAGTAGGACAAGTGGTGTCTTGTGAGGGTTTTCAGCAGATACTACCCACAAAATCCAAATGCAGTATGTTGTGGTTCTAATGCAACTACATGAATGCAATGGACATATGCAAATAAAAAAAACATGAAAACACGACTTGTTCAGAAAAGTGGTACAACAAGGTAAGTTGACAATTTCTAGTTAGTTGATTTTATTTTAGATACCTCAACTTGTCACAAATTTTCAACAAAATTCAAGTTTTCAAATGTTAAGTCCGGTTTAGCCGGTTGGTTCGGTCGATAATAGTGCAGCCATGAAATTAATTCTTAGTTTGCATGTCACAGTTCACAAAGTGGTATTCTAAATTCCTTGTGTATGACTAGTCAAATCAATAAGTTCAAGAAGTACTTGGCATCATCGCTTATTCTCTATCTCCATAAAAATTGAAATTTATGATTAATTACATACACCTAACTTTAAGACCAAGGTATACCACCCATGCACTGCCTTGCGGACCGACGGAGAGTTGGGAAAGAGCTTTGCGGATTGTGCAGGCCGACGGTGACTTTGTCAACAATATGTCGGTAATCGTTAGGTGTCCAACTCATAAAATGAGACCAAGATATACCGACGCTGACTTTGTTAATAACATGTCAAATAGAGCTTGGTTGGTTTCCACACTAGTGCTAGATTTACAAGCAATGTTGGATACCCTTGGATTACTATTATTATTATTATTGAAAATATAAGAACAAGAGAGAGTTATGCGAATTGAGCTTAACACATCTTAGTTTTAAAGATTCAAAAAGCCAATATAAGTATTTTAAGTCCTCCACTCATTGAACAAAGACTATAATTTAGAATAGACTTCATGGCCATCACCTAAGAACCTCCCTATGTACCGGTTACACTATTATCGCTTGTAATTCAACTTTACATTATATTTCTTATTGATCTTAGTTGAGAGGAAAAAAATACTATCAACTAACTAAAGATTGTTAACTTATTTTGTTGTATCAATCTAAAATGAGTCGTATTTCAAACAAAAATGGCATGTTTAAAATGCATGATCGTCCTATCTAAATGCATGAAAGTGAAAAGAAAAAAATGAAAAGAAAAACAAAAATGAATGCAATGCAGACTCCCCCCACACTGGAACTAAACAATGTCCACACTGTAAACACGTTTCCTAAATGTGAAAGATAGAACCCAAAGATGGATTAAATGTAAAATGATTTGTAAAAGAAAATGCAATTTAGCAACAATATGCGTGTGAAAATTATATGCAAAAATAATTCTATGATGATAATCAATGTTCTGTGATGAATAATTCCTCCTTTTCCCCCCACACTTGCCTTTATCGAAAATTATGCATGATGAATTCTTATTTGATTTGTGAGGTATAGTAGCCATATCAATGAATTCTGAAATCAAAATCCTTCCGATGAAAATGTTTTCATGCCAAGGGTTTATACCATTTAATTGAAGATTATCAAAATCCCATAAACTTAAGTTTTTAACAACAATTTCATTCTATGGCATGGAATTAAGATTGTCTTTGAGACATACTCCCAACTTGTCGTTTAAAATTTTAATTACATATTCGAATAGTTTTTCGAAAGATATTGTGGACACGTCTATTGAGGAAAGTGAAGGTTTGTGAGGAGATAAATCAGGTGTGTCATCTAAAATTGTTTCTATTAAATCGACTTCTCCTATTTCAGATTCTTTGGGTTGATGAAAGATATGCAATTCAATGGTTAAGTACCCAAACGATAATCGAAGTTGGCCGCTCCTATAATTTATGATAGCATTCGAGATGGCTAAGAAGGGGTGACCCAAAATTAATGGAATTTGACCATTAGGATTCGAAACAAGCTTGGTTTCTAGGACCATGAAATCCACGGGGAAATAGAATTGTTTATTTTGAATCAGGACATCTTCAATTATACCCAATGGCTTTTTGGCAGATCAATCGGTTAGCTGAAAAGTGATGTTTGTTGGTTTAATCTCCCCTAATCCAAGTTGACGATAAACAGTATAAGGAAGAAGATTGACACTGGCTCCAAGATCAAATAAGGAAAGAGTGATGTGAGTATTTCCTATTTTGTAATCAATTGTAGAGAAGCCAGGGTCCTTATACTTGATTGGTGAAGGATTTGAGAAAATAGTGCTTGTATTCGCAATCAAGTAGGCAGTTTTAGGAATGTTAGTGACTCGTTTTCAGGTGCATAACTCCTTAAGACACTGGCATATTGAGGAATCTTTTCGATGGTTTTTAAGAGTGGAATATTGATACAAACTTGTTTGAAGATTTCAAGAATTTTTTTGAAATTTGCATCCTTCTTGTTGTTAGGTCTATGAGGATATGGAGCTACTAGTCTACAGACTCTCTCGGTTATTTGGTAATTCGAAGAAGAAGGTATCGATAAGGTAAGTGAAGGAGGTAAGGGTATAGAAGATGGGATGTTGGGATCGCCAACATTAGAGGAAGATATACTGTCGAGGTTGCCGACATTAGAAGAAGAGATGTAAGAGATGTTGGTATTGCCAACATTTGAAGAAGATGGAGATTTGGAATGTTCAAAAAAATTAGCCTTGGTTGCTAGTGGAGGAGTGTCAAGATTTTTGATTGGATTTGGAATCGAATGATTGTCGGAATTACCAACATTATTGTCAATCGTTTTTCCAGACCTAAGGGTGATGACCGAGTTGACCGAATTATGGTTTTCGTACTCACAAAGTTCACAACACGAGAATTATATCTTGGATTCACCTCAGGTTGACTAGGCAATTTTCATTTCTCATTACCTTTCATAAGTTCCTTCATCATATTCATCATTTGTTCAAGTTTAGCATCTTGATTATTTTTTGTTTCTCTAATCGAAAATTTTCCTTTGAAGTTTCAGAAGATGAGGAAGATTGAGTTGACGACTGAAAGTTAGAATGCCTATATGGTTGATCCTGAGTCTTAGATTGAGGTGAAGCTTGAGAAGTTTGAGGACTAGAAGAAAATGGAATTCGGTAATTTAGATTCAGAATCATGTGAGATGGATTCGCGATGTTATTAGGATAAGACCGTGAGAAACTTGGATGATTCCTCCAACTAGGGTTATATGTGGATGAGTAAGGATTATTTTTAGCTATGCCATTAGCTTGGTCTTGAGGGTAATAGTGGGGTTGTCCTTCTATGAATTGAGGAAGTTTATTTTTTATGGGAAAATGAATTGGATCCACGACATGCACTCCTCTAGTAGAAGTACGAGTGGGAACACGAATTGACTCCCATTGCATGTCCTTTTCTGAATAATCTTCTTAGGATTCCCAAGCTTCTTCGGTCGTTTTAGACCTAAATTCTCCTCCATATATTGATTCTAGTTGTGTTCGAGTCTGATAGTTTGGCCCTTCATATGCAATTTGACATAAGTGATGTTTGAGAATTGCATGATGAGGACAAATATATAGAAGTTGGTTGAATCTCTTAAAGTATTTTGAAAAGGTTTCCCCCTCGTTTTGAGAGAAATGATTTATTTCAGTTCAGATTTTTAGAGTTTTATGGAAAGGGAAAAACTTTTTCAAGAATATAGTGACAAATTCATCCCAACTTCTTATGGAATGTTTTGAAAGAGAATTTATCCATCGTTTAGCACTTTCAAGTAGTGTGAATGGAATTAGCTTTAGCTTGATTAATTCATTAGATAATTGTTGCATTCTGGTTGTGGATGAATACAATTCAAATTCACTCAGAAATTCGTAAGCATTTTCAGAACCAGTAAATTTCGGTACCTCTTTAATAAATGAATGTTTAAACTCAAAATTTCCTTCAATTGGTGGAAATACGATGACAGAAGGTTAAGCAGTCCTAGTTGGGTAACATCGGTTCCGAAGAGATAAGTGTTTATCCATTTCGACATTGAGATCTTGAAAATTTTGATTTATTCGATTATTATCCATCTCGTTATCTAAATTTTGATTTATTTGAGGACCCCTAGGAGAATTATGGTGTTGACACTTTTTTCACTCATCGTTGTTGAATATAGAAAATTCGAAACTTAAGCTTGTCATAATGAGCTCCTGTTCAGAATAAATAACGAACTCAAGTAATAATAATCACAGAAAATTAAAATATTGTACAAGAAAGCCGCTGCCCCCATAGAAACTTTTTTACAAGCAATTTCTATATACTTTTAAGCAGTAGCAGCACCTGTAGAGTTCAGAAAATTTTACAATGGGGTATGGCTGTCTGTCCAGAAAATTTGAGTAGTGCTCACTCTTTAAACTCCACTATTTGCAAGTCGGTCGACCTTTGAAATTCCTGTTCATTTGCTGAATTTATTCCTTCACTCAAACTTTTTTCTCTTTTTCTTTCTTTTTGGATTTCTTTTGAATGAAATAAACAACTTAAAAAAAACATAAGAAAAAGAAAACTAACAAAGAATTAGAAAAAAGAAGGAAAAAAACTAAATTAACAAAATAAACTAAACTCAGAAAAAAAACTAAGGTAAAGAATCAAAAAGAACTAGGCTTAATAAGAAATAAAAACAAGTTTTAGGCTTACTAAAAAAATTTGGCTCGACACCAAGTCAAAACCAATAAGGCTGCTCTTAAATCAAGGTTAGGCACATAAATTGATGCCCAATGTAACCACCCGGAAAATCAAAACCAATTTAAAATTATTATTTTAAAAAATTTGGTTAGAAAATGTGCCAAAATTTAAAAATTTTATTTTTAAATAATATTAAAGCTATTAAAAACAGTCATTTTACAAACGACCTCCGTTTTCGACGAAACCACTTTTGTTGGAACCGAAATGTCAAATCGGTGCTAAGTTTAATTTTCCATAATATTTGGAATTAATTTGTGGGCGTGGTAAATTAAACTGCGTTCGATAATTTCTGTTGAATTTAATCGATCGTGAAAAAGGCTATTTTTCAAATGTCTCTAAATTCTGATGAAATTAATTTTGTTAGGACCGTGTCATCAAAACATAGTTAGATTTATTTTTCGGGAATTTTCGGAGTCCGTATGTGGCTCCAGTGAATTTAAATGTACAATCGAATTAATTAAATAAATGATTTAAATTTTAAATTAAAGAAATCAGGCTCAAAACAATCGTTTGGGCTGACGGGACCTAGCCCATTGGACCCGGAACGGGGGCTATTGGGTAGGATCAACTTTTGTTGGGTTGAAATTGGAACTGTTAAGGATTAATGGATTTATTTGCAAAAATAGGGATTAAATATTATAAATATACATCCCTAAATACTAAATCCTAACACCAAATACTGTAGCCGCCCCCCTACATCAGTTCATGGCCGATATCCATCAACTCTTCCTCCACTAAAAACTCACAATCCATTCACCAAAACCATTTGATTCTTCAGACAATATCAAAGTCCTCTTCACCCTCATCAAATCCATACGGTTGGTTCCCCTCCTTGTACCGTCATTTTAGAGAACCGTGCTCCTGAAGTGTCACCGCAACAACCGCCGCACAGCCCCCAACCTGCAACCGAGTTCACCATTGGTGGGACCCTCAGGCGCGTCGACCTCCCCCCTTCGACGTGCCATTGTCTGATCGACCTCTAGCGCCTCAGATTGTGTGAAAACTCTAACCCTAGAATCGAACAACATAAGAAAAGTCGCTGCTTTGATCTGTTAAGGAAGAAGAAGGTGGTTTCTTTTTTTATATTTTTATTTAATTTAATCTAAAATGGTATAAACACAAATTAAATCATATCTGATTCATACGAACTCGAAATCGAATAATTTCAGATCCTGTACGATCGTGAAACCGAGATCTACACTGTTGTCCTGACTAGAACCAATTCTGAGCAAATTAAATTTTGGTTAAAATTCCAGATCGGAATCATTTAGATTTAAACGACTGCGAGATTTCTTATATTTTTTTATAATTAAAAATTTAATTAATTCTCGTCAGTTGAATCCATATAGTTATGATAATTAAATCAGATCTGTGATTTGAATCTGTTGAATGTTGATTGTTTATCATGATTCTCGTGTTTGTTAGATCTTGTTTGAATCTATAGTTTATTATCTGATTTCGATTTGAAATAAAAAATTTATTTTTATTTCAGATCTATGTATAGTGATTGGATGTTATATATTTTATTTAGGAACATGAAACACCGTTTTGTCAAATATAGATCTACAATAAAATGTTCATTTTTATTATCAAAATGGAATATCGCCTTTTATACAATTTGTTGAATCAAAATTTTCAACAAAAATGTATCATGCATTGTTGTCATTTTGATTGAATTAGAATTTTCAATCAAAATGAAATATCACTTTTGCCATGTTGATTTAATTAGAATTTTCACTCAAATGAAATATACACTGTTGTCAATTGGATTGAATTTTCAATCAAAATGAAATAACACTTTTTGTCATTTGGATTGAATTAAAATTTTCAATCAAAATGATCATCAAATTTTGTCATCTTGTTGAATTAGAATTTTCAACAAAAATGAAATATAAATTTCTATCATTTTGTGGTAATAATATAAATATAGAAAATTGTTCATGTTTTAAAGTAAATAATGATTTCATTAAAAATCTACATTTTTAATGTAATGATATAAATATAGAAAATTGTTCATGTTTTAAAGTAAAACATGATTTAATTAAAAATCTACTTTTTTAATGTAGTAATATAAATATAGAAAATTGTTCCTGTTTTAAAGTAAAACATGATTTCATTAAAAATCTACATTTTTAATGTAATAATATAAATATAGAAAATTGTTCATGTTTTAATGTAAAACATGATTTCATTAAAAATCTACATTTTTAATGTAATGATATAAACATAGAAAATTGTTCATGTTTTAAAGTAAAACATGACTTCATTAAAAATCTACATTTTTAATGTAATAATATAAATATAGAAAATTGTTCATGTTTTAAAGTAAAACATGATTTCATTAAAAATCTACATTTTTAATGTAACGATAGAAATATAGAAAAGTATTCATGTTTAGGATTAAAAACATGATTACATTATGAATACACATTTTTATGTAATGTTATAAAAAATATTGAAAAGTATTCGTGTTTAGGATTAAAAACATGATTACATTAAGAATATACATTTTTATGTAATGTTATAAAAAATATAGAAAAGTATTCATGTTTAGGATTGAAAAATGATTATATTGAAAGGTTCACATTTTTATGTAATGATATAAAATATAGAAAAGTATTCATGTTTAGGATTAAAATATGATTATATTGAAAGTTTCACATTTTTATGTAATGATATAAAATATAGAAAAGTATTCATGTTTAGGATTAAAACATGATTATATTGAAAGGTTCACATTTTTATGTAATGATATAAAATATAGAAAAGTATTCATGTTTAGGATTAAAATATGATTATACTGAAAAGTTCACATTTTTATGTAATGATATAAAATATAGAAAAGTATTCATGTTTAGGATTAAAACATGATTATATTGAAAAGTTCACATTTTTATGTAATGATATAAAAAATAGAAAAGTATTCATGTTTAGGATTAAAACATGATTATGTTGAAAAAGTTCACATTTTTATGTAATGTTATAGAAAAATATAGAAAAGTATTCATGTTTAGGATTAAAACATGATTATGTTGAAAAGGTTCACATTTTTATGTAATGTTATAAAAAAATATAGAAAAGTATTCATGTTTAGGATTAATAAATGATTATATTGAAAGGTTCACATTTTTATGTAATGATATAAAATATAGAAAAGTATTCATGTTTAGGATTAAAACATGATTATATTGAAAAGTTCACATTTTTATGTAATGATATAAAAAATAGAAAAGTATTCATGTTTAGGATTAAAACATGATTATATTGAAAAAGTTCACATTTTTATGTAATGTTATAAAAAAATATAGAAAAGTATTCATGTTTAGGATTAAAACATGATTATATTGAAAAGTTAACATTTTTATGTAATGTTATAAAATATAGAAAAGATTCATGTTTTAGGATTAAAAACATGATTACATTACAAATACACATTTTAATGTAATGTATGAAAATAGAGAAAGGATTTATGTTTTTAAACAAAAAAATGTTTTACATTAAAATCTTATTTTTATAAAAAGAATGATTTATATGAAAATCGTTCATATTAAAATAAAAGTGTTGAAACATAAAAAAAAACATATTTTTAATGTAAGGTTTGACTCAGTAGAAATATTGATTGTTTTGAATAAAAATGTTGACACATTAAAAACTCCATTTTTAATGTAAAGTGATTCATTAGAAAACGTATGTTAGAAAATATGAAAATGTTAAAAACCATATTTTTAACATGTTAGATAACATATGTTAAAAAAATATAAAAGTTTTAAAAACATTATTTTTATCATTGCTAGAAATTACATGTTAAAAAGTATGTGTATATTAAAACCATTATTTTTAACATGCAAGAAAAGAAAAATAAAAACATCGCTTTATACATTTTGTCAACATAGAATTGTTAACAAAATGAAACCATCAAAATATACAGTGGAATTGGTATATAAATCTAGTGACATTTTTAATCCCCAAACGTACACTAGGAAAATATAGGAAATGTCATGTAAATGAATTATATTTTATTTGGCATGTTAAACACGTTTGTGAATCATCGATTGATTTATATTTATATATAATTTATTAATATATATAAATATAAGTTATAAACTAAACGAATCGCGCGCAGTAGTTCGCGTTTCGGAATCGTAACTTTAACCGATTATACCAAAAGATCCGACCGTCGGATTTTCCAAAAACTGGAATCGTTAGGACCGCTTTGAGAAGATCTTTCCAACGATACAAATTTTTTTAAATCCAATGGTTAGATTTCGAGATATGTGTAAATCAAATTTTGATAAAAACATTGCCAGAGCCGCATAGCGACTGGAAGCGTCGCTAAATTTATTTGAGCTATTTTAAATAAATAAAAATAACGATAAATCATTATAAATAAATATTAATGATATGAAATGATTTAAATTATAATTATTCGAGAATTATTTGAAAAGGCCGAGTCAAACTCATTTCAAATAATTATACGATGATTTAAATCGAAGTTATCGAAGACGGTGTTTGAAGACCGGCGATCTTCACATCGAATGGATGACTACTGATGCCTTTGATAGGAGTTGCTGCCTTGAAAGGGTTACAGTGGTAGTTGTCCAGACATACTTGTTGATTGTCCGGATAAATGAGCATCTCTCTTCCATATTGGACATACGGGACGAGGAATAAGGTGTCTCCGGTTTCATTCAGACCCAGAACGGACATGTAAATGGATGCGTGTCTGACATTGGATTTCATTCCATGTAAATTAAAATTGATTTCTATTTAATATATATCTGTTTGGTGGTGGAGAATTTATTCTCTTTCTTAACACCCTCAGAGGGTGTATGTTAGTACTTATCGATTGCATGGCGTGAATTGTCAATGTGGCACGCCAAGATGCAAATGATCAAGGCTTTTGTTGAAAAGCAGAGCCTTGTAGTTGATGATCAAAGAATAGCCTATTTACGCATAGCTTTGTGTATAGCATGACTTCACGAACCTCACACCCCGGTATGAGTCAAAAACGGGATCAGGACCGTAGGGAGTGCACACATTTCTTTCTAGCTAGAAGGGTTGTCAGCGTTTACAAACCCTGACATTTTTACTTATGTGGATGATGGATTATGAGGTACCTCGGATTTATTGGTCGATAGTGACCATTTTATAGGTTCAACAGGATCGGGAAGCGTGTGTTCAGGAATTGCCAATCCACTAACGTTATTTGTGTACCGGCCCTACCGCATCCAAGGGTTGCCCGTAGGTATGATCCTGAGACATTTGCTAGAGTGTCTCGAATCGGAGAGGACGATCCCTAGCCTCGACTTGTGATGGAAACCCAATTTCCAATACGACATTACGGTTTTGATTGCAAACCTATATATGGCGGCATAGTATATGGTAGCTATGGCGTCTAGGATTGATACATTTACTTTGAAGTATTTTAAAACTGATTAGACACTAATAATAATATTAAAAATATTATTTTCTACGTATCAAGCATGTTTGATCATTATAAGGTAAAACTCTATCCTCCGATTTGCATTGCATTGTGTGATGGGACATTGAGTCTTATAATGATTTCATTTTCTAAAAAGCATTGCGTTGTTTTTAAATAAAAATCTATTAAACTTATGCATTGGCAATCCAATGGAGTAAACCTGTTCCGCTTTAGCGGCGTGGTCCTGTGATTAGCTATATTGTTAGTTAAGAAAGATTTCTCATGTCGGTCCCATGACTGACTCGTAGTTTGTTCCACTTTGCAAACTCGGGTGCCCTCTTTCCACACAAGCCGCCAAATGACATGTTTAGGTATGGACACATTCTGGATTGGAGCTTGCTTAAGGAAGAAGATGAAGAACATTTTCCTTTTTATCTTTTTATTGCTTCTTGAGACATTCAGACATTATTGATCTTTGATGTATTTGGTGGAGATTGAGACTTATTTCTTTCTTTGTTGAGACTTCTATTTGCTAAGTGTATCTTGTAACTGCGTACTCTGATGTCTGTGATGTTATGATGTGATGACATTTTCTATTTCCGCTGCAATGATAATGTGTTATGCTATTATCTGAGATCTGTTATTGTTGTAATTATGTTGTGCTCCTATGATTATCCTTGCTTTCGTACTACGGAAGTTTGGGGTTGTCACACCCAAACCAACTCAACACAAATATATAGCACCCCCGTACGCATAAACTCAGATATACCCAATCTTCCTCAAAAACGCAGACAAATTCATAGTTCTTTTCTCAAAACTGAAAACAAACAGAATCACACCATTTTTTTGAATTCGATTTCGACTTTAGGGTTCGAGAAGGGATTCCGATGGTGACTGAAGTTGAAGACTATTTGAATTTCGGAGGGCTGGGATCTGAAGTGACACGTGGCGAAGGTTGGTAGGGTTTTGTAATAACCCGGAAATGCAAGCCAGTTTAAAATTTTTATTTTGGCAATTTTAGCGAATTTTGAACATTTAAAATGAATTATTTTAAATAATATCGACATGAAATTTATTTTGAATAGAATTCGACGTATATATTATATACGTCGTCGTTAGAATATAAATAATTATATATAATTATAAAAGGAATTGAAAATGGCGCGGTAGTTCGATAATTCGATTTCAAACTTCAATTGAATGTACCGGGTGCAAAACAATCCGGATTTTAGTGAAACAAAAAATAATGGAATCTAATTGTGACTATCTTTCCAACGAATCCAAAAAATTGAAATTTCATAGCATGATTCAAAAGATATGTCCAATTGAAAATTCTGAATAGTCGCTATGGAATTCAGGCCCTTAAAAATGGGAATTTTGCGAACGACCTCGGATTTCGACGAAACCACTTTTGTTGGGTCCGTGATATCAAGTTATTGCTAGGTTTCAAATTTCATAATTTTTCGAATCAATATGTGAGCGTGGCAAAGGGAAAACGTGTTTGACCAATTTCAGTTGATTTTAATTGACTTTAAAATGGCCATTTTTCCAACGGTCTCTGAATTCGACAAAACTAGTTTTATTAGGACCGTATCGTCAGTACGAAGCTAGAAAATATTTTTCAGGAATTTTTCGAGTTAGTATGAGACCCCAGTAAATTGAAATGCGCGTTCAAATTCAATATATAGAGTTATATGTTGGTTTTGACGAAAACTGATCGAAACGATCGAATCATCTTATGGTACATATCCCATTGTGTTCGGAATGGGGGCGAAACGCTATGGACGACAGGCGGTGGGCCTCGTTACGAGGTCGAAATAAAAAGTCAACTTTTCTTGAAAATTAAATAATATAAAATTAAAATATCTTCCCTCTCCCCATCTCTTTATCTGCCCCCCCCCTTCAAAATCGAATCAGAAGGAAATAAATATATATATATATATATATATATATATATATATAAAGGGGGGAAAGCATCGATCGCCTCCCCCCATTCACCGCTGTGGCCACCACCATCGAGGCGCGGCCTCCCCCAGCCTCGCACCCTCGCCTCCCTTCCCCCTCCGCCACAGCCGCAGTCCCTCCGATGCTCCTCCACCCTGCTGCGCCCCCTGCAGCGAACCCCTCCCCCTTCCAATCCGCCTTCGCCTGGCACCAGTAGCCACCGCGCATCCCTCCCCAGCCTCTGCGAGCACCAACGTGGCAACCGCCCTCCAGCAACCGACGACGCCAAACCCCGACCCCCTACTTCAAATCGCCCCTTTCCACTGCCCTCCGTCCATCCAATCCCAGTCGACGAGACTCCACAAACCCCAACGACCAGCAAACGACTCCCTCGAATTATAGGCGCTGTAAGTTTTTATTTATTTTTAATTTATTTACTTATTTCCTAAAGGATTTTTGCATCTAAAAGAAAGGATTTTTATTTTTCATATCGTTATATAAAGAACAGATTTTTGTTATATATAACAATATATAAAGAGGCGATTTTTGTTGTCATGAAAGCGTATTAAAAATGTGATCTTTTACATATATATAGCGATATAAAAATATTATCTTCATATACGTAGCAAAATAAAAATCTGATTTTTATTATATATAATAAAGTAAAAATGCGATTTTTATGTAGAGAGGAGCATTATAAAAATATACGATTTTCATATAGAAGTAGTGATGAAAATTCAACTTTTACATTATAGGAGTGTTAAAAATATGACCTTTATATAGTAGAAGATATAAAAATATTATTTTTATATAAGTAGTGTATTGAATATAAAATTTCTATATAATAGAGAATATAAAAATATAATCTTTATATTTAAAAAGGAGAAATCTTTATATAGAAAATAGCGTTGTAAAAATAGAATTTTAATCTATATAACATCGAAATAAAAATTCGATTTTTATATATTGAATAACAAAGTAAAAATTCGATTTTTATATATAGAATAGCAAAGTAAAAATTCGATTTTTATATATTGAATAGCAAAGTAAAAATTCGATTTTTATATATTGAATAGCAAAGTAAAAAATTCGATTTTTATATATTGAATAGCGAAGTAAAAATTCGATTTTTATATATAGAATAGCAAAGTAAAAATTCGATTTTTATATATTGAATAGCAAAGTAAAAATTCGATTTTTATATATTGAATAGCAAAGTAAAAATTCGATTTTTATATATTGAATAGCAAAGTAAAAATTCGATTTTTATATATTGAATAGCGAAATAAAAATTCGATTTTTATATATTGAATAGCAAAGTTAAAAATTCAATTTTTATGTATTGAATAGTAAAGTAAAAATTCGATTTTTACATATGTAGAGAGTACGGGCAGTGAAGGTAACAAAAAGGCGAGAACGACGAAGATTTCTATAAATGAAGTGTCGTGGAGTTGGAATAGCTATTGGTGAGAATTTCTCACTATTCAATTTCTTTTTCTAGTTATATATATATACTAGGATACGGACGGTGTTTAGTAGCACCCGACACCACTGTCCACAGACCATGGACTTGTTTGTTTGGTTGCATAGATTAGTTAGATTATTTGATTGTTTGGTGAAATGGAATGGATATGATTGATATGTGTATGGCGTGGGCCATCACTAGACCGGGGATAAGGCTAGGCCTTGTCCCGTTTCTAGTATCGTGCCGTTATGCCGCCGAAATTTTCTAAAATAAGTTAGAAAAATAAAGATATCATTTTATTTAATAAATGAACCGAATAAAATATTCATAGGTTGAAAAAAAAATTGTCGTTAAAAATATAATTTTTAACGTGAATGTGAATAAATAAATATTCATTTACAAACTGGACGGTTTGTTTATGTATACCTATTTGAAGGACATTGATTGGGACGATAAATTTTACACATCGCCCAACTACACAAATAAAATCTGTGTTTGATTGATTGAAACCCCACACGGGTATTGGGACAAAATACGGCATACACAAATCCCAATAATTAGTTGTATGTCGATCGATGGATCGAAAGTCTGTTATAAGCGTTAGATATCTATATTTGATGCTTATGCAGTGTAGTGCACTTTGGATGATGGTTGATTATTTGTCGTTGCTATCATATACATGTGTTGTATGGAATCCATATAATTAACTTTATATGGTAATTGATTGGGCCTCATTCCAATTTAGAAAATAAAGAATATTATAAAATAAAGGTTCATGTGTTGACAGTACTCATCCGTTGAGATTAGTCATGTGTTGAACGAAATATTTTAATAATAAAATTTACATCTTTATCATATATGAAATTAGAAATTAACTGGAAAATAGATGAGATGAGTGGTCTCCTGGATATTGATCTGATGTTGGTTTCGGCCTTCGGGGTTAATATTCAGGGAATCGTTCTCTTACTAATTTACGGTTGGAGTCTGATTTGAAATCAAACGATAGATACCATAATTTTTATAAAATATATTGAATAACAAAAAAAGTCACACGTGGACAGTACTCCTCCGTTGAGATTAGTCATGTGTTGACAAAAATATAGATTCACATATTGAATAGAATAAATATTCATTTGTTCAATAGAATAACGGGATTATTGAAATATATAAAGCCGTGTTGATTAGAGATGCGCTATTTTGACGCGAACGATATTTATATTGATTATATTCGAATTGAATTGAATAGAAAACGAATTCGAATTGAATTGAATAGAAAATGAATTCAAATTGAATTGAAATTTGAATTGAATTTAAATGGATTTTAAAACGAATCTATAAGGAAAAATTCAATTTTGATTTGAATTGGAAATGGAAGTTGAAATGTTTTTGAAACGAATTTAAAACTATTTATAAAATTCGTTTTAAATAGAAATCGACGAAATATATATTATATATATTATATATAGTATAATGGCCTGAATAGAACGCGCCGCGTCGCGACAGTTCATAAATTTTGACCATTGACTTCGAACGGACATTACGGGAGATCCGACCGTCGGATTCTCCTAAAACCAGAACCGTTGGGTTCGTATCGAAAAGAGCTTTCTAACGAATATTAGAAATTTGAAATCTAACGGTTGGATTTGGAGATACGTCCAAATCAAATTTGGAAAAGGTTGATGTAAGTGCAGTTCGATGGCCATTGTTGGAAATCGACTGTACGGGCCTTGATAAAATTATTAAAAATAATAATAATTTGTGTAAAATCATAAGAAATGATTTAGGGAAAATTGGGATGAAAAACTCCATATTTGAAAAGATAAAAATAGATTTTTATCGAAATGAACTAGTTTTGAACTAAAATTAAACCCATTTATTTTTAAATAAATAAATTGGATTTGAAATGGGTTTTAAATAGAATTGATTAGAGGGTTTAACGTGAACAGTGTATTTAATAACACTTGTTCTTTAACCCGATAATAAATAGAATGTGATTTGGGTTTATCGTGAACTGTGTTTTAAAGGACACTAGTTCTTTAACCCAGTAAAAGGATTTTTAAGGAATCTGCAATTAGATTGAAATGTGTGATAATTTAAATTATCAAAATTGGAAAATGAGCGAGAATGGAGTATCACCAGTTTTGCTCCAAAGCGATAGTTAAATCTTTAATTAGATTTGAACGTGAAATGGTAATTAATTTTACCGATAACACCGTGGTGTTAGATATGGAGTATTACCAGTTTTACTTCATGGGATGAATAGGTTGGGATTGGGAAATAAAACAAATAATTACTTCGGTGTGGTTCGCTAATCCCGACTAGTTTGGAAAACCATAATTTGGTTTGATATGACATCCAAAGGAAGATTAAAGGATAAATTCTAAAGAATTTATCTTGGATAAAATTAATGGGAACCTTTCCCTAAGAATTGAAATTTAGAAACTAGCTATAGGTTAGTTAAGAAGAATGGTTTCCAGGGTATTGATCTGATGTTGGTTTCGGCCTTCGGGGTTAATATTTGGGAAATTGCTCTCTTACTGATTTACGGTTAGTGACTAATGAATTGGAATGAGGCGTATGTTGTGTTTGTGTAACATTTGTTTTTAATATACGCGGGTTGTTCGGAAAGGCCGGGTTTACACCCATTCTGAATAACCGATTCGACGATAAGTCGAAGACGATGACGGTGGTCAAAGACCGGAAGTCTTCACATCGTTTGGATAATTACTGATGATCCTGATTGGGTTGTACACCCAAGAGGATGGAAATAGTTGGTGGTCGTCCAGACGTACTTGGAGATCGATGGATATGCGAGGAAAGTGCCTCCGGTTTCGTTCAGACCCAGAACGAACTTGTAAATGGATTGTGTGTCTGACATTGGATTTTATTCTATGTTGATTGATTTCTGTTAAATATATATCTGTTTGGCGGCAGAGAATTTATTCTCTTGCTTAACGCCCTTCTCTGAGACGTACGAGCTTAGAGGTTATATATCGATAGATATCAATCGCATGGCATGAATTGCCTGTGTGGCACGCTGAGTTGCATGGATCAAGGCTTCTGTTGAAAAGCAAAGTCTTGTGGTTGATGATCGAAGCACGGCCTTTGGGGCATAGCTTTGTGTATAACGTGAATTCGCGAGCCTCACACCTCGGTATGAGTTAAAAACGGGATAAGGACTGCAGGGAGAGCACGGCGTTTCTTTCTAGCTTTGGTGGTGTCGGTGACTTACCAGCCCTGACATTTATATACTTTTCACCTATGTGGTTGTTGGATGAGGCGCCTCGATTTTAGGTCTGTAAGGACCGGGAAACGTGTGTTCAGGAATACTAATCCTCAAACGTAAGAGAGGACCGACCCTGAAGCATCCAGGGGTTACCCAGAGTGTGTAGTCCCGAGGCATTTGCTAGAGTGTCTCGAAGCGGAGAGGAGCTTGCCCCTTGCCTCGACTCATGACGGAAATCCAATTTCCAATACGTGATATTGCGGTTTTAATTGTAGAACTAGTATGGCGACATGATATATGGTACCCATGCCGTCTATGATTTATATTTATGATTGAAATTGTTTTGACATTATACACTTATTATAGTATCAAATGATTTGTTTTAAACGTACCAAGCATGTTTGGCTATTATAAGGGAAAACCCTATCCTTCGGCTTGCGTTGCATTGTGTGATGGGACCTAGGTCTTATAATAGCTTCATTTTTCGAAAAAGCATTGCGTTGTTTATTGATATGCACTGGTATTCTTGGGAGGAAACCCGTTCCGTGTTATACGGCGTGGTCCCTTGAATTACTCTCTTTTAAAGTGAAGTTTTAAATAATTGTTTTAGTTCTCACACCAGTCACATGACTGACCTGTAGTTTATTGTTTTAACCTAAACTCTAGGTGCCCCTATTTTCTACACGGGCAGCAAGTAGTTTTGGTTTTGCAGATTTATATTCACAGGATCCTGATTTACAGCTGGAACGATGCTCGGAAAGCTCTGCATCCGTGTATTACTGTCAGTTGTGTTTTGTATTATTTTCCGCTGCTATGTAATTTATTGTAATCTCTGATATTTATCGAATGTATAGTATTCATTTATACTCTATATATTCTTGTATCTGATGGAATTATTGTAATAGCAATGAAATGTTCTTCCGTCTGCGTTCTGATTTGTCCTGTTCTCAAAATGATCAGCGGTTTCGAACGGTCTAGATCAGTTTAACGACTGATTCGGATCATGCGAAATTCCGGGTCGTCACATTTGGTATCAGAGCTTTGGTTTACAGAGCTCGAGAACAAGGCACATTAGAACCATACGAAAGAATTCATCAAATATTGGATTAGTAATATCCAATTAGGATGACTCGTTAGAGATAGGATCAGTAGTATCCTAGAACGAGTGTGAAGAGTATATTTTTCAAATGAAAACAATTTTGTTTTAAAAATTTAAATCGTTTTATACGTATTTGAATATTTTATTTGTATTGATTTGGATAATCTAGCATATAAAGGTTTTGCATATACGCGTCATGAACGTATATTCGAAGTTTTAATATACCAGATAGATATAGAATCACACTCTAGTCGCCCGGAGATGATTCTACTGATGACTATATAGCATCAGTAGTGTGTGTTCGAGTTTCGAAGGTGTGATTTTCTATATATTTCCATTAGGCTGGTGTGAGAACCAAAACAAATATAGCAAGAATACATTGTTGTGAATTGGCATCAAAAATGTGATTTTTGTATATATATCAAAAAATTATGAATTTAAAACGTTAATCCACTAATTGATTGATGTTTGGGTTGTTTGTTTATTTGCTTGATAATTTTGAACCATTATGCCTAATTGCATCAAATATTGGACTGTATTGAAAATTGGTTGCATTTGCTTGCATATACATGTACTTACATTGAACAGGTCATAGCAAGGAGACTGGAGCAGAGAATAAAATTTGTTTGCTCGACAAATAGGTACATGTTTATCATAATTTACAGTTTTGTTTGGGTGATGATGATTTTATGAGCCTATTGGCTAGCCGCTTGGCTTTTTCTTTTTCTTTTTGGGATCAGAATGCCTGTATGGCAATTTTGGGATTTTCCCGTGGCTCCTGGTGCAGGGGAGGTTATGGCGAAATTTTTCGAAAATTTAGGGTGTTAGCCAAATTTTTGAGAAATTTGAAAATTCTCAGAAACTGAAAAGTTGGAGAATGGAAGCCAGATCGAACGTAGAGTTGATTAATCAAACCACTTTCGACTTTGTTCCTTTTCGGGAACGAAAAGTTTTAAGTGGGGGAGATTGTAATAACCCGGAAATGCAAGCCAGTTTAAAATTTATATTTTGGCAATTTTAGTGATTTTTGAACATTTAAAATGAATTATTTTAAATAATATCGACGTGAAATTTATTTTGAATAGAATTCGACGTATATATTATATACGTCGTCGTTAGAATATAAATAATTATATATGATTATAAAAGTAATTGAAAATGGCGCGGTAGTTCGATAATTCGATTTCAAACTTCAATTGAATGTACCGGGTGCAAAACAATCCGGATTTTAGTGAAACCAAAAATAATGGAATCTAATTGTGACTATCTTTCCAACGAATCCGAAAAATTGAAATTTCATAGCGGGAATCAAAAGATATGTCCAGTTGAAAATTCTGAATAGTCGCTATGGAATTTAGGCCCTTAAAATGGGAATTTTGCAAACGACCTCGGATTTGGACGAAACCACTTTTGTTGGGTCCATGATGTCAAGTTATTACTAGGTTTCAAATTTCATAATTTTTCGAATCAATATGTGAGCATGGCAAAGGGAAAACGTGTTTGACCAGTTTCAGTTGATTTTAATCGACTTTAAAATGGCCATTTTTCCAACGGTCTCAGAATTCGACGAAACTAGTTTTATTAGGACCGTATCGTCAGTACAAAGCTAGAAAATATTTTTCTGGAATTTTTCGAGTTCGTATGAGACCCCAGTAAATAGAAATGCGCATTCAAATTCAATATATAGAGTAATATGTTGGTTTTGATGAAAACTGATCGAAACGATCGAATCAGCTTATGGTACATATCCCATTGTGTTCGGAATGGGGGCGAAATGCTATGGACGATAGGCGGTGGGCCTCGTTACGAGGTCGAAATAAAAAGTCAACTTTTCTTGAAAATTAAATAATATAAACTTAAAATATCTTCCCTCTCCCTATCTCTTTATCTGCCCCCCCCCTTCAAAATCGAACCAGAAGGAAATAAAAAAATATATATAAAAAAAGGGGGGGAAAGCATCGATCGCCTCCCCCCGTTCACCGCCGCGGCCACCACTGTCGAGGCGCGGCCTCCCCCAGCCTCGCACCCTCGCCTCCCTTCCCCCTCCGCCACAGCCGCAATCCCTCCGATCCTCCTCCACCCTGCTGCGCCCCCTGCAGCGAACCCCTCCCCCTTCTGATCCGCCTCCGCCTGGCACCAGTAGCCACCGCGCATCCCTCCCCAGCCTCCGCGAGCACCAACGTGGCAACCGCCCTCCAGCAAACGACGATGCCAAACCCCGACCCCCTACTTCGAATCGCCCCTTTCCACTGCCCTCCGTCCATCCAATCCCAGTCGACGAGACTCCACAAACCCCAACGACCAGCAAACGGCTCCCTCGAATTGTAGGCGCTGTAAGTTTTTATTTATTTTTATTTATTTACTTATTTCCTAAAGGATTTTTGCATCTAAAAGAAAGGATTTTTATTTTTCATATCGTTATATAAAGAACAGAATTTTATTATATATAACAATATATAAAGAGGCGATTTTTGTTGTCATGAAAGCGTATTAAAAATGTGATCTTTTACATATATATAGCGATATAAAAATATTATCTTCATATATGTAGCAAAATAAAAATCTGATTTTTATTATATATAATAAAGTAAAAATGCGATTTTTATGTAGAGAGGAGCGTTATAAAAATATACGATTTTCATATAGAAGTAGTGATGAAAATTCTACTTTTACATTATAGGAGTGTTAAAAATATGACTTTATATAGTAGAAGATATAAAAATATTATTTTTATATAAGTAGTGTATTGAATATAAAATTTCTATATAATAGAGAATATAAAAATATAATCTTTATATTTAAAAAGGCGAAATCTTTATATAGAAAATAGCGTTGTAAAAATAGAATTTTTATCTATATAACATCGAAGTAAAAATTTGATTTTTATATATTGAATAGCAAAGTGAAAATTCGATTTTTATATATAGAATAGCATAGTAAAAATTCGATTTTTATATATTGAATAGCAAAGTAAAAAATTCGATTTTTATATATTGAATAGCAAAGTAAAAATTCGATTTTTATATATTGAATAGCGAAGTAAAAAATTCGATTTTTATATATAGAATAGCAAAGTAAAAATTCGATTTTTATATATTGAATAGCAAAGTAAAAGTTCGATTTTTATATATTGAATAGCAAAGTAAAAATTCGATTTTTATATATTGAATAGCAAAGTAAAAATTCGATTTTTATATATTGAATAGCGAAGTAAAAATTCGATTTTTATATATTGAATAGCGAAGTAAAAATTCAATTTTTATGTATTGAATAGTAAAGTAAAAATTCGATTTTTACATATGTAGAGAATACGGGCAGTGAAGGTGACAAAAAGGCGAGAACGACGAAGATTTCTATAAATGAAGTGTCATGGAGTTGGAATAGCTATTGGTGAGAATTTCTCACTATTCAATTTCTTTTTCTAGTTATATATATATACTAGGATACAGACGGTGTTTAGTAGCACCCGACACCACTGTCCACAGACCATGGACTTGTTTGTTTGGTTACATAGATTAGTTAGATTATTTGATTGTTTGGTGAAATGGAATGGATATGATTGATATGTGTATGGCGTGGGCCATCACTAGACTGGGGATAAGGCTAGGCCTTGTCCCGTTTCTAGTATCGTGCCGTTATGCCGCCAAAATTTTCTAAAATAAGTTAGAAAAATAAAGATATCATTTTATTTAATAAATGAACCGAATAAAATATTCATAGGTTGAAAAAAAAATTGTCGTTAAAAATATAATTTTTAACGTGAACGTGAATAAATAAATATTCATTTACAAACCGGACGGTTTGTTTATGTATACCTATTTGAAGGACATTGATTGGGACGATAAATTTTACCCATCGCCCAACTACACAAATAAAATCTGTGTTTGATTGTTTGAAACCCCACACGGGTATTGGGACAAAATACGGCATACACTAATCCCAATAATTAGTTGTATGTCGATCGATGGATCGACAGGCTGTTATAAGCGTTAGATATCTATATTTGATGCTTATACAGTGTAGTGCACTTTGGATGATGGTTGATTATTTGTCGTTGCTATCATATACATGTGTTGTATGGAATCCATATAATTAACTTTATATGGTAATTGATTGGGCCTCATTCCAATTTAGAAAATAAAGAATATTATAAAATAAAGGTTCATGTGTTGACAGTACTCATCCGTTGAGATTAGTCATGTGTTGAACGAAATATTTTAATAATAAAATTTACATCTTTATCATATATGAAATTAGAAATTAACTGGAAAATAGATGAGATCAGTGGTCTCCTGGATATTGATCTGATGTTGGTTTCGGCCTTCGGGGTTAATATTCAGGGAATCGTTCTCTTACTAATTTACGGTTGGAGTCTGATTTGAAATCAAACGATAGATACCATAATTTTTATAAAATATATTGAATAACAAAAATAGTCACACGTGGACAGTACTCCTCCGTTGAGATTAGTCATGTGTTGACAAAAATATAGATTCACATATTGAATAGAATAAATATTCATTTGTTGAATAGAATAACGGGATTATTAAAATATATAAAGCCGTGTTGATTAGAGATGCGTTATTTTGAAGCGAACGATATTTATATTGATTATATTCGAATTGAATTGAATAGAAAACGAATTCGAATTGAATTGAATAGAAAACGAATTTGAATTGAATTGAATAGAAAATGAATTCAAATTGAATTGAAATTTGAATTGAATTTAAATGGATTTTAAAACGAATCTATAAGGAAAAATTCAATTTTGATTTGAATTGGAAATGGAAGTTGAATGTTTTTGAAACGAATTTAAAACTATTTATAAAATTCGTTTTAAATAGAAATCGACGAAATATATATTATATATATAGTATAATGGCCTGAATAGAACGCGTCGCGCCGCGACAGTTCATAAATTTCGACCATTGACTTCGAACGGACATTACGGGAGATCCGACCGTCGGATTCTCCTAAAACCGGAACCGTTGGGTTCGTATCGAAAAGAGCTTTCTAACGAATATTAGAAATTTGAAATCTAACGGTTGGATTTGGGGATACGTCCAAATCAAATTTGGAAAAGGTTGATGTAAGTGCAGTTCGATGGCCATTGTTGGAAATCGACTGTACGGGCCTTAATAAAATTATTAAAAATAATAATAATTTGTGTAAAATCATAAGAAATGATTTAGGGAAAATTGGGATGAAAAACTCCATATTTGAAAAGATAAAAATAGATTTTTATCGAAATGAACTAGTTTTGAACTAAAATTAAACCCATTTATTTTTAAATAAATAAATTGGATTTGAAATGGGTTTTAAATAGAATTGATTAGAGGGTTTAACGTGAACAGTGTATTTAATAACACTTGTTCTTTAACCCGATAATAAATAGAATGTGATTTGGGTTTATCGTGAACTGTGTTTTAAAGGACACTAGTTCTTTAACCCAGTAAAAGGATTTTTAAGGAATCTGCAATTAGATTGAAATGTGTGATAATTTAAATTATCAAAATTGGAAAATGAGCGAGAATGGAGTATCACCAGTTTTTCTCCAAAGCGATAGTTAAATCTTTAATTAGATTTGAACGTGAAATGGTAATTAATTTTACCGATAACACCGTGGTGTTAGATATGGAGTATTACCAGTTTTGCTTCATGGGATGAATAGGTTGGGATTGGGAAATAAAACAAATAATTATTTCGGTGTGGTTCGCTAATCCCGACTAGTTTGGAAAACCATAATTTGGTTTGATATGACATCCAAAGGAAGATTAAAGGATAAATTCTAAAGAATTTATCTTGGATAAAATTAATGGGAACCTTTCCCTAAGAATTGAAATTTAGAAACTAGTTGTAGGTTAGTTAAGAAGAATGGTTTCCTGGGTATTGATCTGATGTTGGTTTCGGCCTTCGGGGTTAATATTTGGGGAATTGCTCTCTTACTGATTTACGGTTAGTGACTAATGAATTGGAATGAGGTGTATGTTGTGTTTGTGTAACATTTTTTTTTAATATACGCGGGTTGTTCGGAAAGGCCGGGTTTATACCCATTCTGAATAACCGATTCGACGATAAGTCGAAGACGATGACAGTGGTCGAAGACCAGAAGTCTTCACATCGTTTGGATAATTACTGATGATCCTGATTGGGCTGTACACCCAAGAGGATGGAAATAGTTGGTGGTCGTCCAGACGTACTTAGAGATCGATGGATATGCGAGGAAAGTGCCTCCGGTTTCGTTCAGACCCAGAACGAACTTGTAAATGGATTGTGTGTCTGACATTGGATTTTATTCCGTGTTGATTTATTTCTGTTAAATATATATCTGTTTGGCGGCGGAGAATTTATTCTCTTGCTTAACGCCCTTCTCTGAGACGTACGAGCTTAGAGGTTATATATCGATAGATATCAATCGCATGGCATGAATTGCCTGTGTGGCACGCTGAGTTGCATGGATCAAGGCTTCTGTTGAAAAGCAAAGTCTTGTGGTTGATGATCGAAGCACGACCTTTGGGGCATAGCTTTGTGTATAACGTGAATTCGCGAGCCTCACACCTCGGTATGAGTTAAAAACGGGATAAGGACTGCGGGGAGAGCACGACGTTTCTTTCTAGCTTTGGTGGTATCGGTGACTTACCAGCCTTGACATTTACATAGTTTTCACCTATGTGGTTGTTGGATGAGGCGCCTCGATTTTAGTTCTGTAAGGACCGGGAAACGTGTGTTCAGGAATACTAATCCTCAAATGTAAGAGAGGACCGACCCTGAAGCATCCATGGGTTACCTAGATTGTGTAGTCCCGAGGCATTTGCTAGAGTGTCTCGAAGCGGAGATGAGCTTGCCCCTTGCCTCGACTCATGACGGAAATCCAATTTCCAATAAGTGATATTGCAGTTTTAATTGTAGAACTAGTATGATATGATATATGGTACCCATGCCGTCTATGATTTATATTTATGATTGAAATTGTTTTGACACTATACACTTATTATAGTATCAAATGATTTGTTTTAAACGTACCAAGCATGTTTGGCTATTATAAGGGAAAACCCTATCCTCCGGCTTGCGTTGCATTGTGTGATGGGACCTGGGTCTTATAATAGCTTCATTTTTCGAAAAAGCATTGCGTTGTTTATTGATATGCACTGGTATTCTTGGGAGGAAACCCGTTCCGTGTTATATGGCGTGGTCCCTTGAATTACTCTCTTTTAAAGTAAAGTTTTAAATAACTTTTTAGTTATCACACCAGTCACATGACTGACCTGGAGTTTATTGTTTTAACCTAAACTCTGGGTGCCCCTATTTTCTACACGGGCAGCTAGTAGTTTTGGTTTTGCAGATTTATATTCACAGAATCCTGATTTACAGATGGAACGATGCTCGGAAAGCTCTGTATCCGTGTATTACTATCAGTTGTGTTTTGTATTATTTTCCGCTGCTATGTAATTTATTGTAATATCTGATATTTATCGAATGTATAGTATTCATTTATACTCTGTATATTCTTGTATCTGATGGAATTGTTGTAATAGCAATGAAATGTTCTTCCGTCTGCGTTCTAATTTGTCCTGTTCTCAAAACGATCAGGGGTTTCGAACGGTCTAGATCGGTTTAACGACTGATTCGGATCGAGCGAAATTCCGGGTCGTCACAGGTTTGTTGAAGCTATTCGTGGAGTTTGCATAGTGGACTATGATTTTCTTTGGTGAGGCTTTGGTTTTTGATTGATTGGGAATTTGGACGTGAATTGGGGTTTACGTTTGTTGCTCTCAGTTTCTGGGTGTAACGTGAGCAGATGGGGGTATTTGATTGGTGGATGGGCGTGGTGTTTGAATTGGAACAGACAGCAGTGGAATTGGTTGGTGCATGAATTTGCGATGGGGTAACTATTTTGGTGATGATGAAAGAGACGATGTGGTATGGGATGATCGTGGTAGGTGGTTGGTGTTCCACAAGGTGAGGATGGGAAGGTCGGTGGATGATGTTCACGGTAGAGAAAGGAGAAGAAAGGAGGGGGGAAAATAGAAATAAGATTTTTTTTTAATTGTAGAAAAAAAACTTGTAGAAAGGAGAGTCTATAGAAAGGGAAAGAAATTGTAAGACAAATGCAAAAAATGTCGAAGGTTTTTTTTAAGGAATTGCTGAAAGTATAAATGAATTTGTAAGATAGAAGAAAATGAAAGAAAGAAAGGAGAAAGAAGTTGAGAACAGGAAAGAAATAAAAGAAAAATGGAAAGATTTTTTTCCTTTTTTTTAATAGAAAGAAATTAGATTGTGTACAATGTAAAAGGGGAAGAAAAGAAAAAACTAAAAATGGAAAGGTTTAGAAAAGAAAGTAAAGAATCTATGAAAAGTGGCAACTTTTTTTTATTAGAAGATTATAGCATCATTGAATAATACCAAGTCTATCCAATCAAGATTTTTTTTTAAAATATACAAGAAAACAAAAGGAAGAATAAAATAAAAACTAACATGAATCAAATATTAAATAAATAACAAAATTTAGTATTTACCTCCCCGGCAACGGCGCCAAAAACTTGATCGATGCTTTCTAGGAACTAGAAAAGCATGAATTTATTATAATAACTGCAAGCACACAGATCGTGTAATATGCAGGTCGAACACAGGGAGGAATTTTAAATTTTATTATTTATATATTTCTTGGGCAAGTTAGACAATATTTGGAGATGGTTTTGAATTAATGATATTTAATTTACTATGGATCTGAATCTAATCAGATCAATACCAAATTCAACAACTAAAACAAAAGGACAAATTAGTAGAAAAGAAACAACAAAGAAAAACAATAGAAAAATGAAATTTGTATTACCTTTGAATTTAATCGAATGGTCAATCCTAATAAGCAATAAAAATAACAATAACAATTCATGTTCTACCAAAACTAATTGATTAGAAATCACTATTGTTATGAAGAAAATAATAAACTGGAACGAAGAAAAACTTTATTATGAATAAAGGAGAATACAAAAAAATGGAACATCATTTTACAATGAATACAATGGGTATTTATAGGAGATGTAGTCTTCTATCAATCAAAATAATTGGGCTAAGAGTAAATATCTTGAAATAATCTGTTTACAAATGAAAGAGGTATGATATAATGGTTGAGATATTCCTTGAAGACCTTCCTCCTTGATTATTGACATGTGGCAGCTTGATTGGATTTTCTTTGGCAATAATTCATTCAAATCTTCTTTTATATGGAAGTTGAAAATGAATGATTTGATTTGAGAAGAATATGTCTATTTCTTAAAATCTTTATTTTTGCATACATTATACACACACACACACACATATGAAATATATATATATATATATATATATATATATAATATCACTATTCCATATATTCTTCAGAGCAAAGAAGGCGGTGTGTGTATAAATCGATGCTCCCTTTTCAAGCAAAAATAGGGCTTGTCAAGGATCGAACTCAGGCCACTCCATACAAATTTCTAGGCCTTTACCAATGAGCTATAAATTTTTTTGCAATTGATATGGGGAAGTATATAGCTTTTTCTTTATAGTTGGCCTTTAATTAAAATGAAGGAGACATTAATTGACAATCTGTAAAAACATATAAAAATACCCAAAGTATCATTTATTTATTTACGAAAGATAAAATGTAAGAGCATAAAATAAACACACTTTCATGTTAATCAGACCTCTAAACTTGTAATCTAGTACAACAATAATGGTTTATATTTCTACACAAATTCAAATACATTACATAAACTCAAATGTATTGTGCTTAGTTTAAACTGACATATATGTAGGATGTTTAAATCCAACTTACAACAAATAGCACTTCAAAATGTTGGTTAATTTACGGCAATACTCACAACGTAAAACCTCAAAAATACCAACATGGTTATAATAAGAGAAAATACATCAAAAACTCTATAGTAGTTTTAGCTTCTTATTACTTGGAATTAAAAAAAATCGATTACCTGTAAACAAATTTCACAAAGGGAACTCCCTTTTTCATCACATCAACTCCATATACAATTTCTGTGTGAAACAACAATAAGCAAATAAATTTGAATAGTAAGTAACATAGCTCACGAATAACCAAACCAAGCTGCAAGGAACCTCAGAATGCCTCAAACCTAGTCAAGATCTTGATATGAAAACCAACATACCAAAGAGAAAATTAACTGTTGCCATAATATAAGCAAAAGAAAGGGCGCGAACGGCCTGTAAAGCGCGATCGGAGACAGATGGACTTAGAAACGGAAGGAGAACAGGACCAGAAAGAGGAGCACAAATGTGGGGGTGGAAATTACAGCAAATGAGGAAGGACAACATGAAATCGGCGAAGCAGAAGACGAGGAGGGGTGAAACTGATTGAAGAGGAAAAGGGTTAAACCAAAACTGGCTAAGAATTAACAGAAAATAAAAAAGAATAAAAATAGGGAAAGGCAAATCTGAGAGAAAGAAGCGGTGAAGGATGAATTAACGGAGCGAGGGGATAGGAAACAAACAGATAAAAATAAGATATGGAATGAAGAAGGTATCCATATAATTACTTACCAAGAAATAAGAAGAAGGTGATAGAACAACGATAAAAATTTACAATCTAAATCATATATTAAAAAAATGAAACATGCCTTCTCTGAAACAATGCGGAAGCGGAGAGATGGATGAAGACGGCTCTAATTTGAGGCAAAAGTGGAGAGGTCGATAAAGGCGGCTCAAGTTAGAGCCAAAGGGGTGGAGGTGGCGGAAAGCCAAAAAAACCAAAATTTGATTTATAAAATAACAAAAAGGACAGTGAAGCGTGAGAGGCAGGAGTAAAATTGAAATGACTATTTTATCCACTATATTTTGAAATATTTGCAAAAGTTTAGATGATATAACGGAATTAACCGTGATAACATATTATCACACTAATAACCATGATAATTTTGTAATGATAATAACCGTGAGAAAATGGAGCGCAAAAAGTGTTACAAAATGACATATTTGGTGTTGTAGATGTGGGGGAGTCCCGAACCATTATAAAATCCTGGTGTGTACTTTTCTTTTATTGCTTTTTATTTTATTTTCTGCTTTTGAGATTGATTCTATGATTTTTGATATCTGTGATTTGCATAGCATTTTGCTTGATTCAAAAAGGTTTTAGGAAATTTAATATAATGCATAAAACACTATTCATCCCCTAGTGTTTAATTTTCCTTAAGATCCTTAATCTGTATCCCAATAATTCGTATCAAAGCATTGTTTTTCAAAGTTTTCATAATCTGAATTTTTGAAAAGTTTAAATAGCAACCAACACTGGAATTGTTAATAATAATAATAGTTCTTTTATAGAGGGTCAGTCCACTGTAAGACCACAATTATTCAGTGGTATTAATTATGCATATTGGGTTTGTAGAATGAAAATTTATTCACAATCTGTAGGATTAGACAATTGGAATATCACACAAACCAAATATGTTGAACCCACTATTAATTTTGCACAATGGACCAATGACTAGAAAGCCACTGCACAAAATAATTCGAAGCCACTGCACAAAATAATTCGAAGGCCATAAATATTGTATTCTGTTCACTAGATAAAAATAAGTTTAATAGGGTATCTATTTGTAAATTTGCATATGAAATCTGGAAAAGTTTGCAAGTTACTCATGAAGGAACAGGAAAAGTTAAACAAACCAAAATATCCATGTTAACCAATCAGTTTGAATTATTTAAAATGAATCAGAATGAGTCTATCTCCGACATGCACTACAGGTTAAACATATTCTGAGGAAGATCAAGTCAAAAAAATTCTGAATTCATTAACTTCAAATTGGGATCAAAAGACACTTGTAATTGAAGAAGCCAGTGATATCAGTACAATGAAAATTGAGGAATTACTTGGTAAACTAATGTCATTTGAAGTTCAGATGCAAGGAAGAAAAGAAAACAAGTCATCGGAAAAGGAATCGATAGCATTTAAGTCGACAACTGAAGATTCTGACTTAGATAATGATGATGATGATGAAGAGACATCCATAATGACAAGGAATGTAACACCCCACATCCGTTAGTGTCACTCACAAAGGGAATGCACTAAGTTCTGTGGAGCATTTAGGGTAAAAGATGCAGATAAATTACAAGACAGAAAGAAATTAAACAGCGGAAAATAAAACTTTGCTTTATTGATAAAATAGTTTGTACAATGGTTTCCTTACAATATCAGAGTATCATCTGTCTTACAAAATAAAGAAGCATAAAAAGCAACATTTATATTCCCCGATTTTAGCAAGAGCCAGCCATAGCATCTGAAAAGAGAATCCAAGCAAACTTCGACAAATCTTCAAGCTGGAAAGGGTGGCAGTCCAACTTAACCTGAGCTAAACTATTCCCTCCTTTACTACCTATGGAGGGGGGGAACGGAAGAAAAGAAGACGAAAGAAAAACAGAGTCAGACATAAAGCCTGAGTAAGTTCAGTAACTTCTAGCATGTGAACATGGAAAACAAAACGACATGAATTAACTAAATACAAGATAACACCATGATGATAGGGTCAGCAAGATTAGACAAGATCAACACAAGATATGCTAAGATAAGATGAATTGGATGTTCTCTAATACTTTTGCCGCTTCGCCATTTCCTTGTTATACGGATTTCTATTATCTCTGCACCAGCTAACTAATGTCCCAACTAGTAACGCTAATGTGATCCCAATCCCTGTATTTTCCATCGCCTTCAGGCATCCATTTATTTATTTGTTACCTAGATTTAATCTAGGGTTTTCTACCAAGTGCCTTCTAGATTCAACTAGAGTTTACGCCGTCTGCTGAACGCTTCTCGGATTCAGGATTTATGCCACCTAGTTCAACTAGGAATTATGCTACCTGTCGAACGATGCCCCCAAGTCTAGGACACACTTCCTAGAGTGGTATATGTTCCTATACTTCCCCACGCATGTATCGCAAATCGTTATCGCTTGTCTAGATGCACATGTCCTGTAATGTGCGGTCTGAGTCCTGTGACAGGGCAAATCAAGGAATACAGAACTCAATCGGGAGCTTTCAGATATCTGCCAATGCAGATGCTAAGGTCTGTTTTTATTCCAGTGGTTATGGTCCCACTTGACCCCTCCCTCAACTAATGAAAGGCACACCTTATAAAATGAGAACTATACGCCAGCCCCCGGTGCCCCACTATCCTATGGCCATCCTCACCCATAACTAGATAGCAAGTATATGGTCTTTTGGAGTTCTCCGCCTTTCCGCTTCACGTATCTCGATTGACTCAAGATGGATGGTAGACGACGAGTCGCTATCACAGGGCTACCGTTTGCTTGCCGAATCACGCCGGTCCATCCTATTCTTTAGGTTGCCATGTATTGCAACCAAGGCATACCCCTGGTTCTTCTACGCAGACCTTAACCTCTGTGGGCCCAGGCGGATCATCTGCAGCCTCACAGAGGGATACCAAGAGTACCCTCACGTCCCCTCGAAGCCTCGGGCTTCGTAACCCAATTCGTTGGAGCCTTCTTTCTACTCAGACGGACATTCGCTCCTTCCCGTGTTATACTAAGAATTACTACTTAGTTTTACTAACTAAGATTTACCACTTAGTTTCCAGAATCGTTGTTTTCTTAACTAAGGTTTACTACTTAGTTCCCTTTCCCGTCATTTTGGATTGGTTAAGTGTCATTAGTCAATTCAAGCCAACTTAACCCTCTTCATTCATCCTGTTATACCGGTTAAGTGTTATCAGTAATTCATGTTGACTTAACCCCACCACAAACCAAGTTATATTGGTTAAGTATTTCTTATTAATTAACCCTACCCATTTACCCTGTATTGGTTAAGTGTTCCTTTTTAACTTAACCTTGCCCGTCTGTCTTAACTAACATGTTATTAATGGTTAAGTATTATCCCTTCATGTTTTAGACATAACCTCATTCCTTTATCACAACCTGATGGTTAAGTGTTCAGGTTTACTTAACCCTACAGTCTAGCCCAGCTAGCATATCAAAATTGGCTAAGTGTATTAGATTTTACTTAACCCCAACCTCTAGTCTAGTTAACATATTAATTTGGCTAAGTGTATTAACTTTACTTAACCCCTACAAGTCTCGTTTTGCTACCTTGAGTTTGGTTAAGTGTCTCTATGGACTTAGCCCTCCCATTCTAGCTTAACTATGTTAAGTTGGTTAAGTGTTCCTATGGACTTAACCCTCCCATTCTAGCTTAACTGTGTTAAGTTGGTTAAGTGTTCCAATGGACTTAACCCTCCCATTCTAGCTTAACTGTGTTAAGTGTCAGTATGAACCTAACCCCACCCATCAGTCTAGTTATCATGTTGAACTGGTTAAGTGTCTTAGTTAACTTAACCCTACCATTCTTGTTCTAGCTTTAACTAAATAAATTAAAGCCGCTACCACTCACATTAGACAGATATTGTTGCGAATACTGGATGTGCCGGTTGGTTCCGGGAAGGCTTACATCGCAACTCAGTCTAACCTCGGGTTAGGCGTATTCGTGTTTTCTAAGTTCAAAGGGGTTTTGATTAGTTTTCAAATCAGGTTTTGAAAGTAACCATCCCGTCCGTCAGATCAGTTAGGGATCGCCAGGGAGAGCAGGAAACTTGTATTTTCCAAATTCAAGCCTAGACACTATCCTCTCTGTCACCCTAGAACTTTCTGGCTTATTATTAAAAGAGATGTCGTTAATAAACCTTTAATTTGTCTAAATTCACATTTCCTTATTTAGGCCAGATTCTATAGGTAAATTATTCCTAATTTACTTATTTCCCAATTACTCTTTTAATGTAAATTGTCTACATTTATTTCTATGGCCCATTTCCCTTCCTAAATCATATTTATGCTTTTTGGTATGTAAACTCTACCAAATTAAGTGTCACTAACCATGACTTTTCTAAACCTGACAGTTATTCTCAATTATGGCCAATTTCACATTTATGCCAATATACTTACAGTGCCAAATTAGCTAATCCAATTCCGATTCAACATTCTAATTCACGTCTAACTATACTTATTACTCTAGTTCACTATTCATGTAAATGCTAGATTTACATGTCAATACTAGATTCAAATTACACATCTTATAATTCATGTCAAATTTATCCAATTTGCATATCTATGAACATGCCATAATACATGTTCCCAATTTATGCCAATTCCCAAGTTAAACTATGTTTTTAGTAAATTTCATATTTTGCCCAAATCGCATTCCCACCGTTCGTATAATCGTGATTCATTCTAGATTATAAATAAAGCTAGGTTCTTAGAAAATAGGGAATGAACCAAAGATGCTATGCAAAGGATAGACATACTAACTGGCATAAAAAGGGTTGAATAACGACGTCGGTTCAAGAACATGGGTAGACCTAACTTAATAGGTAAATTCCCAAGGTCTAAAACCAAGAATAAAGGCGTAGGTTCAAGAACATGGGTAGACCTAACTTAATAGGTAAATTCCCAAGGTCTAAAACCAAAGAAAACAAAGAACAGACAGGATAGATAATCGGGTTTAGACCCAATTTCACAGTCACAAAACTTAAACACTTTCCTAGTCATGAACCATAGGCGCTTAATCACAGTTGTCCCATTTATGTCATAGACAATAGTTTTGCTTCCTAATCAAAGGTATAGGCTTGTGTTCATAGTCATGGAAATAATTCTCATAGTCACAGTCACAGTCATAGGCAATGTCCATAGTCATAGGCAATGTTCATAGTCATAGGCAATGTTCATAGTCATAGGCAATGTTCATAGTCATAGGAAATGTTCATAGTCAAAGAGGCATATGGTTCTAAGGTACATAGTTTCATAGTCACAGTCTTATCGGTCATCGAATCATAACAGTTCTTAATTAAGTCCAAAGATGTAGGCACAGATTCGAATAGAAAGATTTGGCATGTTCTTTCATTCCTTTAATTCATGCCACGAACAGAGAGAAACGTTCAAATCTAAAAAGTAACCGACTTACAGAGATTAGATTAGAATAGAAAGATGGCGTTGCTATGATTCGTAGAAAAACAGTCGTTGCAGTCGTTCGTATCTTCACTTGAATCCTAGCTTGAATCTCCTCTTTGAAAGTCTTTGAGCAGCACCTCCTCATCTTGATTTATTTTATATATATTATTTTATTTATTATTTGATTAAGTGGAGGAGAGGAAGCCATGTTCACTAAGAATCTTTGCAGCATAAGGGTAGAGAAGAATTGTGAATAGAGAAGGAGTCTAGGGCTGTTTATATAGTGTAGAAGTCAACGAATCTGGTCAGGATGGCGTCCGAGTACAGAAGAACGAACCAGGTGCAGAAAACAGGAAAAAGCAGGGGGGGTCGACCCCCAGGTCGACTACCCAGTCGACCTGGGTGCCTTGGGCGGGAAAACTCCCGCCCAACCCAATCTGGGTCTGATTTGAATTTTGAACTTGACCTGTTTTGAATTTTGAACTTCGCTGAATCTTCCGGAGGCCATATCTCCCTCATACGGACTCCGATTTACGCAAACTCGGTCTCGTTTTCATGCAGAATTCCGAGACGAACGCAATGGCGTAGCCCGTTTCCCTTGATTTTGATTTTAAATTTTAATTCTGCCTTGATTTGTGAATCTTAGCGTTACAGAATTACGGGGTGTTACATTCTCCCCCACTTAAAAGGATTTCGTCCCCGAAATCTCCAAGTTAGGAAGAATGTGTCCTATCATCCAATCACCCATCTACTCAACCATTCAACCACAGGCATTCATTGTCCTAAAAGATTTCTAATGCTTTCATGTTCATATGCATAGTGTGTGTATATGTCTTTATCTAATGCAAAATCAGGCGATCTACTGATTCAGTTGACCTCCTTAATGCGAATCATGTCAATGCCATGCGTCCAATCATGTATGCAAGCATCCCTAGTTATGTAAATACTACATGCGTGCACAACCATTCATCCATATGCAACATCCATATGATAACATATCAGGCTCAACTTACAAACAAATACATATCTGTAAATGTAATATGAAAGCGTACGAACTGATCTAGAGCCTAATACGTATGCATATGCATTCACGAGAAATTATTAGCAACCACTTGCAACCATCAACCATAACATGTTTCAAATACATGTTTACATCCATTGGCTTCTACCTAAGGATCGAAGATACGACCTAGAGGACATACTTTGGAAAGAGAGAAACAATTATGCGTAAAGCTCTTAAACAAAGAAATCAAGGATGCACCCTTAAGGTATGATGCTAGTATCTATCCTTCTTGAGCTTTACTCCATTGTATCTTAACTAATTTAACTTTACAATTGTAAAGTTCTTGATCTCCATTTCCAAAATAAACGGATGTCAATCACGGTGCCAAGTATATGTACTAAGATGATTTGAGGCCTCCCTCTTATCCGCCATACCATAACTATAAACGTCGAAAGGTCACTACGTGCCTTTTAGAGTGCCTGCCACAACTATTCGTCTCTCACGCAAATCATCCAAACCGAACTCGACATTCCTCAAGTACAAGCCCCAAAGGCCTAAACCAGTATCAGACAAGCACCCAAGGAATATCTCCCCCGAATTTAGACGATCTACGTGAGATGATATAAGCAAACTCGATAGCTATTCTCAAATCCCTACTAACCAAAAATAAACTGGTCGGACCACCAATTGGATTTGAGACTCTAGTGGGATCTTTCTACTATACAAGTACTATGGTGCAGAGACCCAACTATGGAAGTGGATATGAACAAATGAGAAGCGCTAGAACCTAAGGAAATGGTACGAACAGAAAACTAGACTCTTCCAACCGGACTACCTTTCTCCTAGGTATGCTTGGTGGCGAAAGCATGTGCTTGTCCTTCTGAAAATCTCGTCCTCGTTCTTGCCCTTGTCCTTAAGTATATGCCCTATCATACCCTAGTAAAGATACTTCCTCTTGTCTTAGGTTTTAAAATTTCTTCCTCCTTCGTGTGCTAAGTCTACATCTATGAATTCCTCATCCTAGGGTTATGCTCCTTAGCCAAACTCCTCATCCCCTTCCGTGTGTAGGCATGTTGACAAATCTCTCGAAAACTGCCTCCATCGTCCGGAAAACCCTATAAGCTTCGAAAGAAAAATGCCCATAGATGAAACAACTACGACTATGGATGGAAGCCGGGCACTACTTTGCTCTTCGATGAGGTTGCCTCCCAGAAAGCCAGGAGCCCCAGAGACTCAAGAAAGAAGGAGACAAGAATTTAAACAGAGGAAGAGAAGATAGTACGTATGGCTTTGGGGAATATGTCTTTTAAAACAAATCTTTTTTAAAAACCGTTTTGAAAATAATTTTTCAAATCCTTTATCCGATCTGGTAACCTCGCTCTGATACCACGTGTAACACCCCACATCCGTAAGTGTCACTCACAAAGGGAATGCACTAAGTTCTGTGGAGCATTTAGGGTAAAAGATGCAGATAAATTACAAGACAGACAAAAATTAAACAGCGGAAAATAAAACTTTGCTTTATTGATAAAATAGTTTGTACAATGGTTTCCTTACAATATCAGAGTATCATCTGTCTTACAAAATAAAGAAGCATAAAAAGCAACATTTATATTCCCCGATTTTAGCAAGAGCCAGCCATAGCATCTGAAAAGAGAATCCAAGCAAACTTCGACAAATCTTCAAGCTGGAAAGGGTGGCAGTCCAACTTAACCTGAGCTAAATTACTCCCTCCTTTACTACCTGCGGGGGGCGGGGGGAGGGGGGGACGGAAGAAAAGAAGACGAAAGAAAAACAGAATCAGACATAAAGCCTGAGTAAGTTCAGTAACTTCTAGCATGTGAACATGGAAAACAAAACGACATGAATTAACTGAATACAAGATAACACCATGATGATAGGGTCAGCAAGATTAGACAAGATCAACACAAGATATGCTAAGATAAGATGAACTGGATGTTCTATAATACTTTCGCCGCTTCGCCATTTCCTTGTTATACAGATTTCTATTATCTCTGCACCAGCTAACTAATGTCCCAACTAGTAACGCTAACGTGATCCCAATCCCTGTATTTTCCATCGCCTTCAGGCATCCATTTATTTATTTGTTACCTAGATTTAATCTAGGGTTTTCTACCAACTGCCTTCTAGATTCAACTAGAGTTTACGCCGTCTGCTGAACGCTTCTCGGATTCAGGATTTATGCCACATAGTTCAACTAGGAATTATGCTACCTGTCGAATGATGCCCCCAAGTCTAGGACACACTACCTAGAGTGGTATATGTTCCTATACTTCCCCACGCATGTATCGCGAATCGTTATCGCTTGTCTAGATGCACATGTCCTGTAATGTGCGGTTCGAGTCCTGTGATAGGGCAAATCAAGGAATCCAGAACTCGGTCGGGAGCTTTCAGATATCTGCCGATGCAGATGCTAAGGTCTGTTTTTATTCCAGTGGCTATGGTCCCACTTGACCCCTCCCTCAACTAATGAAAGGCACACCTTGTAAAATGAGAACTATACGCCGGCCCCCGGTGCCCCACTATCCTATGGCCATCCTCACCCATAACTAGATAGCAAGTATATGGTCTTTTGGAGTTCTCCGCCTTTCCGCTTCACATATCTCGATTGACTCAAGATGGATGGTAGACGACGAGTCGCTATCACAGGGCTACCGTTTGGTCGCCGAATCACGCCGGTCTATCCTAGTCTTTAGGTTGCCATGTATTGCAACCAAGGAATACCCCTGGTTCTTCTACGCAGACCTTAACCTCTGTGGGCCCAGGCAGATCATCTGCAGCCTCACAGAGGGATACCAAGAGTACCCTCACGTCCCCTCGAAGCCTCGGGCTTCGTAACCCAATTCGTTGGAGCCTTCTTTCTACTCAGACGGACATTCGCTCCTTCCCGTGTTATACTAAGAATTACTACTTAGTTTTACTAACTAAGATTTACCACTTAGTTTCCAGAATCGTTGTTTTCTTAACTAAGGTTTACTACTTAGTTCCCTTTCCCGTCAATTTGGATTGGTTAAGTGTCATTAGTCAATTCAAGCCAACTTAACCCTCTTCATTCATCCTGTTATACCGGTTAAGTGTTATCAGTAATTCATGTTGACTTAACCCCACCACAAACCAAGTTATATTGGTTAAGTATTTCTTATTACTTAACCCTACCCATTTACCCTGTATTGGTTAAGTGTTCCTTTTCAACTTAACCTTGCCCGTCTGTCTTAACTAACATGTTATTAATGGTTAAGTATTATCCCTTCATGTTTTAGACTTAACCTCATTCCTTTATCACAACCTGATGGTTAAGTGTTCAGGTTTACTTAACCCAACAGTCTAGCCCAGCTAACATATCAAAATTGGCTAAGTGTATTAGATTTTACTTAACCCCAACCTCTAGTCTAGTTAACATATTAATTTGGCTAAGTGTATTAACTTTACTTAACCCCTACAAGTCTCGTTTTGCTACCTTGAGTTTGGTTAAGTGTCTCTATGGACTTAGCCCTCCCATTCTAGCTTAACTGTGTTAAGTTGGTTAAGTGTTCCTATGGACTTAACCCTCCCATTCTAGCTTAACTTTGTTAAGTTGGTTAAGTGTTCCTATGGACTTAACCCTCCCGTTCTAGCTTAACTGTGTTAAGTGTCAGTCTGAACCAAACCCCACCCATCAGTCTAGTTATCATGTTGAACTAGTTAAGTGTCTTAGTTAACTTAACCCTACCATTCTTGTTCTAGCTTTAACTAAATAAATTAAAGCCGCTACCACTCACATTAGACAGATATTGTTGCGAATACTGGATGTGTCGGTTGGTTCCGGGCAGGTTTACATCGCAACTCAGTCTAACCTCGGGTTAGGCGTATTCGTGTTTTCTAAGTTCAAAGGGGTTTTGATTAGTTTTCAAATCAGGTTTTGAAAGTAACCATCCCGTCCGTCAGATCAGTTAGGGATAGCCAGGGAGAGCAGGAAACTTGTATTTTCCAAACTCAAGCCTAGACACTATCCTCTCTGTCACCCTAGAACTTTCTGGCTTATTATTAAAAGAGATGTCGTTAATAAACCTTTAATTTGTCTAAATTCACATTTCCTTATTTAGGCCAGATTCTATAGGTAAATTATTCCTAATTTACTTATTTCCCAATTACTCTTTTAATGTAAATTGTCTACATTTATTTCTATGGCCCGTTTCCCTTCCTAAATCATATTTATGCTTTTTGGTATGTAAACTATACCAAATTAAGTGTCACTAACCATGACTTTTCTAAACTTGACAGTTATTCTCAATTATGGCCAATTTCACATTTATGCCAATATACTTACCGTGCCAAATTAGCTAATCCAATTCCGATTCAACATTCTAATTCACGTCTAACTAGACTTATTACTCTAGTTCACTATTCATGTAAATGCTAGATTAACATGTCAATACTAGATTCAAATTACACATCTTATAATTCATGTCAAATTTATCCAATTTGCATTTCTATGAACATGCCATAATACATGTTCCCAATTTATGCCAATTCCCAAGTTAAACTATGTTTTTAGTAAATTTCATATTTGGCCCAAACCGCATTCCCACCGTTCATATAATTGTGATTCATTCTAGATTATAAATAAAGCTAGGTTCGTAGAAAATAGGGAATGATCCAAAGATGCTATGAAAAGGATAGACATACTAACTGGCATAAAAAGGGTTGAATAACGACGTCGGTTCAAGAACATGGGTAGACCTAACTTAATAGGTAAATTCCCAAGGTCTAAAACCAAGAATAAAGGCGTAGGTTCAAGAACATGGGTAGACCTAACTTAATAGGTAAATTCCCAAGGTCTAAAACCAAAGAAAACAAAGAACAGACATGATAGATAATCGGGTTTAGACCCAATTTCACAGTCACAAAACTTAAACACTTTCCTAGTCATGAACCATAGGTGCTTAATCACAGTTGTCCCATTTATGTCATAGACAATAGTTTTGCTTCCTAATCAAAGGTATAGGCTTGTGTTCATAGTCATGGAAATAATTCTCATAGTCACAGTCACAGTCATAGGCAATGTACATAGTCATAGGCAATGTTCATAGTCATAGGCAATGTTCATAGTCATAGGCAATGTTCATAGTCATAGGAAATGTTCATAGTCAAAGAGGCATATGGTTCTAAGGTCCATAGTTTCATAGTCACAGTCTTATCGGTCATCGAATCGTAACAGTTCTTAATTAAGTCCAAAGATGTAGGCACAGATTCGAATAGAAAGATTTGGCATGTTCAAATCTAAAAAGTAACCGACTTACAGAGATTAGATTAGGATAGAAAGATGGCGTTGCTATGATTCATAGAAAAACAGTCGTTGCAGTCGTTCGAATCTTCACTTGAATCCTAGCTTGAATCTCCTCTTTGAAAGTCTTTGAGCAGCACCTCCTCATCTTGGTTTATTTTATATATATTATTTTATTTATTATTTGATTAAGAGGAGGAGAGGAAGCCATGTTCACTAAGAATCTTTGCAGCATAAGGGTAGAGAAGAATTGTGAATAGAGAAGAAGTCTAGGGCTGTTTATATAGTGTAGAAGTCAACGAATCTGGTCAGGATGGCGTCCGAATACAGAAGAACGAACCAGGTGCAGAAAACAGGAAAAAGCAGGGAGGGGTCGACCCCCGGGTCGACTACCCAGTCGACCTGGGTGCCCCAGGTCGACTACCCAGTCGACCTGGGTGCCTTGGGCGGGAAAATTCCCACCCAGCCCAATCTGGGTCCGATTTGAATTTTGAACTTGACCTGTTTTGAATTTTGAACTTCGCTGAATCTTCCGGAGGCCATATCTCCCTCATACGGACTCCGATTTACACAAACTCAGACTCGTTTTCATGCAGAATTCCGAGACGAACACAATGGCGTAGCCCGTTTCCCTTGATTTTCATTTTAACTTTTAATTCTGCCTTGATTTGTGAATCTTAGCGTTACAGAATTACGGGGTGTTACAAGGAATTTCAGAAAATTTATGATATACAGAAAAATAAATAATTTCAAGAAGAATGAGCAAAGAAACTATGTGAAAAATAATGGGATTTCGAATAATGTCAGATGTTATAACTACGGCGAATTAGGCCATCTAAAAAGATTTTGTCCATATCCGGAGAAATAAAATCAACCAATAAACGATAATTCATCAAAGAAGAGAAAAAGAGCATATGCAGCAACATTGGATGATTCTGAATATCTTCAAGTGATGAAGAACAAAAAACTAATAATTCAAATATGTGCTTCTAGGGGTGAGCGTTTGGTTGATTTGGTTGATCCAATCATGAAAATTGTGAAATCAAACTAAAACCGATAAAAATAAAAACCAAACCAACCAAGTTAAGATTGGTTGGTTATCCGATTAACCAAACTAAAAATAATTTATACTTTATGTTCATAATATTAACTATAATTTGAAAAAAAAAATGTGTGATTGAAATATTATTATTTATGACTCTTATGCTTCCCAAAAGTAATTCTAGCGATGATTAAAATTTACTTAGATAACTAAACTAACCTAATATATTTACAACTTATTTGATAGTTTTGAAAATATAATAAAAGTTATGTTAATTTGGTTAACCGATAACCAGACTAAAAACTTTTCCAAACCGATCTAATTTCAAAAACTGAACCAGACCGGCCAAAATAAATTGGTTGGGTTGGTTTATTTGGTTTAACCAAATAATGCCTACCACTATGTGCTTTATAGCAATTCACAAATTAGAAGAAATCGAGGAAAGGATCTAAAAATAGGTACGTTTTTATAATAAGTTAAATATTTTTGTTTGAATGGTTGTTTGCTTGTGCTTTGTTTGAAAATTTGAATTTTAGATTCAAAATTTAAAATAATTATTTAATAATATAATAATAAAACAATAATATAAAAAGTAATTTTGTAATAATTATTATCCCAGGAAATAATTAAATAAGAAATATAAGATATAAATAAATCAAGAAATCAAAAATCAAAACATCTCTTCGAAAACCAGAAGACGTGTCGAAATACAAGTTTGTGCATGTCGACATATGTGCATTTTGAAATTCAAAATTTAGAATTTCAAACTCTTGAATTTCTCTCCAACCTTTTCACAAACCCAATGTACTAAAAAGGTGTCCCTTTACCAGTAGACATGTCCTTTGATTCCTTATTTATCTACCTATTCTTATTTTTGCGGAATGCGGAATGGTCGTTAAGGCAAAGCAAACACTAGAGGGGGGTGAATAGTGTTTGTAAGAATTTAAACAAAATTTAAATCTAATGTTAACTACGAGATGAACCTAATAACACAATCACAGATACAAATTCAAATACAAATGCAAAATAAACAGAAATAAAAACGCAGAAAAGGAAAGAATACATCGGATTTTATACTGGTTCGGATTACTCCTACGTCCAGTCCCGCACAACGCTGGATTGCACAGAGTTTTATTACTATTTCCAATAATCAAATACACCCTCCTTGATTTCACGGCTCAACAAGGAGGCACCAACTCCTATTCCTTGATTTCACGGCACAACAAGGACTCATCGACTACTATTCCTTGATTTCACAGCTACAAGGATACACCGATTCCTCTTTGACTTACAAACAAGGTTTATTCAACCCAAGCAATTACAAAATAGCCCTATAACTCTTCAATAACACTTGATTCAGAGAGTAGAGAGAAGAATTATTATCAAAACAGAATTGAATTCGATAGAATATAAGTGTAAGAATCATAAAAATGATTAAGAATAATGGTTGAGAGAAAGAGGACGAAGTTAGAAGAAGAAGAGATGATAAAAATTCGGTTTTAACCACTTTTTATAGAGTATGAAAGGTTGCAATGGTTCTGAATCATTTCAAATAGTGAAAAGACACTTCCTTTCAAAATTAGAAAAAGTGACAGTTATATGTCGACATAGAGTTTTTGTTATGTCGACATACTCCTTTGAAATTTTAAATTTTAAAGAATTTTTCAAGTGTTTTAATATAAAAATAATTCTGGAAATTCTTGAGTAAAATTCTACTGTTGTAAATCAATATTATATGAAGGAAAAACATATGAAAACATAAAGTTAAACGATATAAATATATTTATAAAATTATAAGGTTTCAAATTATATAAATATAAAGTATAAGAATATAAATATAAAGTATAAATATAAAACTAAAATTTGAAAACCAAAGATAAAAGAAAAAATAGAAAGATAGAAAATAAACTAAAAAGAAATGAGAATAGAAAATAGAATTTGAAAAACAGAATTTGAAAATTATAATTAGAATTTTAACCTGAAGTGCTATTTAGAGTGTTACAAAATCTAGACTCTATAACTATATTAGTCTTGAACTCTTGAGTTCTTGGTTACTCATTAGTCTTGAAATTTCTCTGATCTTTGAATCTCTATCATCTTTATAACTGTACAGTCAGTAATATTTCCTATATATAGTTCCTACACACACACACACATATATATATTATATACAAAAAGTGTTAGTATATATTTTATAATCAATGATAATTGAAATAAGACTGTTGTCATCAAAACTCCATTCTCCAACAATCTCCCCCTTTTTGATGATGACAACCTTAGTTTATAAAATATCATACCTGTATATACCTGTTTGATGATGTTCCTTCTATACTCCCAATGTCTGTAAGAATCTTATAAACTATACCTATATTTTATAATTTCTCCCCCTTTGGCATTATCAAAAAGAAATCCAAAATGTACTCCCCCTAAAATGTATGACTTCCCGAATAGAACTTAAGTAACTATCTTAATAAAAATATTCCCCCTTAATCCGATATTCATATGTATGTTTTAGAAGGTTATAACTATTTAAACCATAAATGACAATTTTATTAAACAATCACTTGTACATATACACAAATTTATACGTATCCGACTTAGCATAGGAACGTAATAAAACGAAATCAAGAAAATCCTTAAACACACTTAATTATTTGGCAATGGGAGATTTGTAATTTGGACAATTTGGATAATGGAGATAGAATTTTCCATTCTTTTCAATCACATTCCCATTTTCATCAAATAGAACCTCTCTTACGCACTCTACGTTATCATCTTCGTCCGTAACCGTTGGTTGAGTCTCTTATTGTTCTTCCTCCTCCATCATTTCTTCTTCCTCTTCTAGTTCTTCTTCTGGTTCTTTTTCTTCTTGTAACATCCTAGATTTTTCGGCCATTTAAATTCGAATATTTAAATGAGTTTTTATATTATATCGGAATTATAATAGATTTTAATCAAATTTATTTATTTAGAATAGAGTTCGAATATATATATTTATATATTTATTAAAACGAGCTCGAAACGTTGCGGTAGTTTGAAATTTTCGATTTGAACTTTGATGGGATATACAAGATCCGATATAAGTCGGATTTCTGTGAAACGAGACATGTTGGGACCGGTTCGATTATATTTTTCTAATGGAAGAGAAAAATCGAAATTCCAGCTTATAAATTTCAACTTACGTCCAATTCAAATTTCTAAATAGTCGATATGGAATTCGTTTTAAATTATAACGAATTAATTATTTATATTAAACGATTTTATATAGTTGAAATATTATTTAAAAACTGGAATTTTATGTCGAGTGAATACCATACCGAATGGAAGTTGAAGACGTTGTTTAGTAAATATGATGACATTTATTTATTTATTTATTTTGTTAAATTTATTTTTCTTGAATTTAATATATATGAATATATTTATTAACGTTCCCGTTCGGTTTGGCAAAGCGGATAAAAACCCGAATATACCACCAAATTGTACAACAAACCAAAACGGCCCATCGAGTTCAACATGAGGCTGGATAGACAAGAGAAAGTAAAAGAAAGACAAAAACTCTTATTTAATGAACCTTTGATAATTCCCTTTAATAATCCTTACAAACACATGAGCTTCCTAGCAACTTGCTGAAACATAAAAAAAATAACATAAGCACGCACTATAATTACTTAACAACCAAGCGACATGCCAACACAAACCAAACCATACGATTCAATTTTTAATGCAAATGCATGTTTTGTTCCTTCACAGAACAGTAAAAGATAAACAGCAAAAGAAAATACAAAGAAACAGCCACATAAGGTACAAGAGCAGCTAAGAGGAAATCTCCTTATATACGCCAAATCTTTGCAGAAATGATCAACTAATATACAATATAATTCATGCACTAAAATCACTGTTCATACATTTAAGAATTTAAATATATATATACAAAACAAAAAGAAAGAAATCAATATTTGTGAAGCGACTTCTTCATGTCTCTTTTCTCCCAGGACGAGCAAATCCATGTTGTTTCCATCAATGTTGATCTGCGAAAAAGAAAGAAAACCCATTAAAGGGATGATCTCATAATAGAAATAAATAGCATAAAAGAAAATAAAAATTAGCTTAACAACCTAAGGATAAGATCATGAACAGCTAAAGAATATATAGACAGCTAACCCTATATACAGATCAACAACTGAATGACATAGATAATACATAGCTAACAGCTATGTATACATACAACAGATTTTGAAATCAATGAAAAAAAAATGAATAGCTATATATATTCAAGACTAAACAGCTAAGACAATGCATAGCCGAATGGAGACAGAGGTGTAAACATCAACTTTGAGAAGTGAGAAGAAACTGCTAAGGAATAGTACAATGCACATGCTAAAGTAAAGCAAAATCTGTGCAAAACTGCTAACATATATATATTCATATATATATATATATATTCATATATATATATATATATTCATATATATATATATATATATATATATATGTACAAAATCAACCTCGAATACAAAAACCTAAAGCAGAATTTACGGTTTCAAAAATCTGTACTGAATAAACAAGTCATAGCCACAGCCTAATATATTCTATAGTGCAAAAATATATGCTTTTATTCTCAGTCAAATTCAGGTACGAATTCACTGTTTTGTGTATTTAAAAATCCGAACATAAAAATCTAAGGACTGATTCAAATCTTGGTTGAATTAAAAATACACCACATCACTATCAAATATCCAATTTCTATCAACAAGATCTAACCTACAGCGTTGCTCGACCGATCTGAAAATCCTATATCCAACCATAATCTAAGTACAGATCCGAATTGTGATTGTAAGAACAATTCGTGGATGTTGATAGACGTTCATCTCATCCCAACCAAACCGCAAGTATAAATACGCTAGCACACAAAGGTGTTTCATCACCCAAAGATAACCCAAACCATACGGTAAAGGAAAAAAATGCGAAACCACCAAAAAGAAAAAAAATATACAGTAACATAAAATCGAGTAGAAAAACTTAGCTTAAGGGAGGAAGACGCTTTGTTCTGGGGGAGTTTGGGGTTGTAGTTGCTGAAGGGGGTCCGCTGATCGTCAGAAGAAGGCGAGCGAAGGGGCGGTGGGAGTTGAGAGGCGCGGAAAGGAAGTTGCGACGCCACCATAATCTCGATTTATTGCTAAAAATCAAACTGAGGATTAGGGTTCGGTTTCTTCTAGAGCAAATGTTGGGAGGCGGCCGATCGAAAATGAAGAGAATGATCGGTGGAAGGGTTTAAAAGGGCAAGCGGGTCAGGTTCTTGAGTGGGCCGGCTGATTTAGGTAAAGGCCCGGATTTTTATTTAAAAAGGAAACGTAGTTTTTTTTATTTAATTAGTTTTATAAACTTCGTAATACAATTTTGTGCACATACGATATCAGATTTTGACATGGTCAGTTGTGTTGAGACCGTAGAGATGTGAACTTCGAGATGGAGCAGGTCTAGGTCGGATCTGAAGTGACTGGAATTTTTATTCAAATTAAACGTCAGTTTAATTTGATAAAACCAGACTGTTTATCGACAGATTCAAATCAAGGTGAGTTAAACTCACTCAGCTCTTCCCATTTATATTTTATATAAATTGGGTTTTTATTTTGTGTGTTCTGATTGCTAGTGGTTGACTGTTTCCTAGTTATATATTTATTGTTGATTCAAATTCTAAAATTGAACGGTCGTTTAAATTCAGTAAAACACCGACCATTTTGATTGATCTAAATAAAGAAATTTCCCTTGATTGGTCACGTTTATAAAATAAACGTGTTTAATTGGTAGAATTGTTTGAATTGGCTGTTGATTGATTGATGATCGTTATAGAAATTATCAGTCAAAGGAATGGTTGATTATTGTTGAACCTTATTTCAACATTCGTTCTGATGGTAACCAATGGGTAGTGTGGTTGGGTAATTGGCATCACCTGGCTTATAAATCAATCGATTTATAAAATATGGGTTTTATCGACAATGAATCGATAATATTTGAGTTATAAATACATTTTATAACGAAAATAGATTTTTAAAGTTATTACATTGAAAGGTTAGTTAAAAGGGAAATAAATATTTAATTATTTATTTATTTATTTAAGGTTTATATTGAAATTATAAAATGATTTTTAGAAAACAAATTTCTTACGTCGATAAGAATTATAAACAATGAAATAACCTAGCAGTTAAGTATTTAATTAATCGTGAGCGATTAAATAAAGTTATTTAAATTACTTATATTTTAATTAATTTAAAAGTGGAATTAAATAGAATTGGTTAAAAGAATAACCATGTTTGGTGTGTCGACCATTTAAACTAAGCTAGATTTTAAATTGGTGAATTAACTTAATTGGTTAAGCTTAGTAAGGTTTTAAAAAGAGGAAATTATTATTTATTCTAGTAAATAAAGGAGTTAATTGTTTTGAAATGATAAATGTTGAGTTGTTAATCAAATGAGACATATTTAAGTATTCAAGTTTGAAATGAAATGGTCAAGTGTTGGGAAGAGGCTAGCGATGAGTTTTATTATTTGAGCCCAAGTTTTATAATAAAGCAAATAAGAGTTTTTTTATAGCTTAAATGAAAAGTTTTACTTAACGTTTGAGTTAAGGGAGGTGAAAGGGTGTATATTAAATTATAAACAAGGATAAATGAATATGAGTTTAAACGTCATTTTTAAATGGGAAATACTTAATAATGATATTAAGTTAAATCAATGGATTCAAAAAGGGAATGTCCTGAAAGAAAAGGGATTGAAAAAGGCTCAGATTTGAGCTTGATAAACAAGGCTGGAAATAGGATTTGTGATAATCCGATTTGTGAAACAAAGTCATTTGAATAGATCGAGAGTGAATAAAGAAATGTTTAGTAAGGAATTATTTAATTATTGAATTTAGTGACATTAATTATAACTATATTTTAACAAGTGAGATGTGTTAATTCTTAAATTACAACTCGTATTCATCTGAAGATAAGAACGTTGTTGGTCAAGGTCTGAGAGGTAATTAAAATACCCCAACTTGAACGACTTCGGGACTATCCAAGGATGATACTAGTTGGTAATGGAGAGAGTGTGTGTTAAGACTTCCAAAGTAACAGGAATGAGACGAGATGATATTTCCTTAGTAATAGAATTAAAAGGAAATTGGGCGATAAATTTTAAAGGCCAAGTGATGCTGAGTACCAAACTAGTGAATCTATTTTTATGATTTCATGGATGTTTACTTGATAGTAAAATAACCGACTATCAAGTCTGACCTTTTCGATTGTTGGTATGGAAAGACCGGGATCGACTGTATATTCGAAAACAATTCCGACCAACAAATACGAATATAAAGAAGAGATCAAGCGACGATCGAGATGGAGCATGTGAAGACCATAGATCTTCATAAAGAGGAAGAACCACTTACAATCTTTGATTCGACCCGGAGATATATTGGGGTTCTGTCGTGGTTGAAACTGTGGATTGCAAGGACGATCGCTACTGATCTATGGGGTGATTCCTATATTGGATGCAATAGGAGAGTACCTTCGGTTCGCCCTGTTCCTGGGTGACTTGTTTGGACGAGTGTCTAACAAAGTATTGCTAAAAGGATCTCATATATTGAATTTCTACTAACGTATCTCTGTTGGTGGCAGAGAAGACTGGACACCTTCTTTAGTTTAACGCTCAGAGTATTTTTGTGGAAATCAGTATTCAGTGATACCTGGTGGATCTGACGATGTGGCATTCAAAGTGAATGGTGGCCAGGTGTTCAAAAGATTATAACCTCAAGCCTCATCAACCAGGAAATGACAGAAATCGGGCAGGCAGCATGGCTATGTAGGTCGCTCCCATTAGGGTGTATTATCACCTATCTAGAGAAATTCCTTTTGTTTCTTACTTTATTGATTCTGCCCATTCAGGAAACGGTGGTTTGAGTCCAACCGTTGGTGATATACATTCGATACACTCAAGCGAAATGAGTGGTCGGTCATGTGAGGGCCGGGTTGCAAGACGTTCTTGTTGAACCCAGTGTATTCGTCTCTAGAGATACGCGAGCGGCAGGTGGTCCCATACCTTGTCATAGTCGGAATCCAATTTCCAATAAGTGCCCACGGTTTTGGTTGTATATATATACATGGAGCGTGAGATGCAAGCATTCCACTAGATTGATATTTACTTGTATTTAAACACTATCATAATATTAGAAAAGATATTGATTTGAAAACTGTTTTGGGTTATCGTAAGGTAAAAACCGTCCGTGTTTATGTGTGGATTTGGTCTTACGGTCATCCTTTTCTTTCGAAAGGATTTTGAATTTAAAATCAAGTTGTATGATATCTTAATGCTGTGCGAGTTTTTCTCACTCTGGTCCACCAGACTGACCCGGTGTTTTGTAAATGCTCGTGTTAGCCCGGAGTGTACAGGTTCAGGTCATCAGGTACTGCGAAGTCCAGAGATGAGCTGAAGATTTTCAGACGAATGATATTCCGCTGTGTGATTATATATATATATATATGAGGAAAGATTATCAAAACTGTCCAGATGTGTGTTGTACTCTGATATTGTAAGTATTTCCAAAAGCTCTCAATAAAGATTATTTCTGTATTATATTTTCTTCCGCTGCGATGTGAGACTTTGTGTTGGTTCTTCTTCTTCTTCTTCTATTCTAATATTTCTTTCTTCCTTATCTCACCCTCTAATTTCTTTCTATAAGCGTTCCAGTGTTTTCGGTGTTGGAAAGGTCGGCATAAGTTACAATAAGGGCATTTATGTCGATTTTCGAGGCCGAAAAACCGCTGGGTCGTTACAGTGGTATCAGAGCTATTGGTTGAGTAGTAACCTTGGCTCTGTGGCGTAACTCAATAGAGATGGGGTTAGTAATATCCTAGATTGAGTTTAAGTGTATATATATGAGAGCGTATTTGTAAGATTTTATATACAAATGTTTTGTATTGTGTTATTTGACTGGTTCAAGTGTTGAGAAGCATTGAACTAGCGAATGGATACGATATTGTTTTATAAAGAGGGTAAACGAAATAATCTTACCCAACGTAAATTTTATATAGAAAAGGAAATTATTTTCTATATTATAGTAATGTGGGGTGTTTGTTTGATTGTTCTGGTTGATTTGATTTGAAAACAAATTTGAATTTTGAAATAAAATTGAATTCGTCGATTGAATCAGATATGAAAGTAAAACTAAACCTGGTTAAGTAAAATCAGGTTAAGAATGAATTCAAATTGAGTGAACTCGAATAAATTGGGATTTGAAAATTTAATGAATAAATAATAGGGATTAATTTGATATTAATCGATTAATATGGATGTAAAACCAAAGCAGATACAAATGAGATATTGAGTATTAATTGAATTTAACCAGTTGGGTTAATAAGGGGATGGCAAGAGATAAATCCCGGCGTAGTGAATTTAGATTCAAATTAAGTGGGTTGCCATTTGGATTTTGAATTTTCTTTTCGAAGAAGCTAAGGCCCAGAGTGGCAGTTGTAGTCGTACGGATCGAGCCATGCAGAGGAGATGCTGGCAAAATTCTCGAAAATTTTTTAAAGTTCGAATTTATTTGAAATTAATGCAAAGGTAATGATTTTAAAATAACACGATTCGGAATATTATTCTTACTTTACAATTTCGAGGATGAAATTATTTTAAGGGGGAAAGAATGTAACGTCCTAGATTTTTCGGCCATTTAAATTCGAATATTTAAATGAGTTTTTATATTATATTGGAATTATAATAGATTTTAATTGAATTTATTTATTTAGAATAGAGCTCGAATATATATATTTATATATTTATTAAAACGAGCTCAAAATGTCGCGGTAGTTTGAAATTTTCGATTTGAACTTTGATGGGATATACAAGATCCGATATAAGTCGGATTTCTGTGAAACGGGACACGTTGGGACCGGTTCGATTATATTTTTCTAATGGAAGAGAAAAATCGAAATTCCAGCTTATAAATTTCAAGTTATATTCAATTCAAATTTCTAAATAGTCGCTATGGAATTCGTTTTAAATTATAACGATTTAATTATTTATATTAAATGATTTTACATAGTTGAAATATTATTTAAAAACTGGAATTTTATGTCGAGTGAATACCATACCGAATGGAAGTTGAAGACGTTGTTAAATTTATTTTTCTTGAATTTAATATATATGAATATATTTATTAACGTTCCCGTTCGGTTTGGCAAAGAGGATAAAAACCCGAATATACCACCTAATTGTACAACAAACCAAAACGGCCCATCGAGTTCAACATGAGGTTGGATAGACAAGAGAAAGTAAAAGAAAGACAAAAACTATTATTTAATGAACCTTTGATAATTCCCTTTAATAATCCTTACAAACACATGAGCTTCCTAGCAACTTGTTGAAACATAAAAAAAAAAAAATAACATAAGCACGCACTATAATTACTTAACAACCAAGCGACATGCCAACACAAACCAAACCATACGATTCAATTATTAATGCAAATGCATGTTTTGTTCCTTCACATAACAGTAAAAGATAAACAGCAAAAGAAAATACAAAGAAACAGCCACATAAGGTACAAGAGCAGCTAAGAGGAAATCTCCTTATATACGCCAAATCTTTGCAGAAATGATCAACTAATATACAATAGAATTCATGCACTAAAATCACTGTTCATACATTTAAGAATTTAAATATATATATATACAAAACACAAAGAAAGAAATCAATATTTGTGAAGCGACTTCTTCATGTCTCTTTTCTCCCAGGAAGAGCAAATCCATGTTGTTTCCATCAATGTTGATCTGCGAAAAAGAAAGAAAACCCATTAAAGGGATGATCTCATAATAGAAATAAATAGCATAAAAGAAAATAAAAACTAGCTTAATAACCTAAGGATAAGATCATGAACAACTAAAGAATATATAGACAGCTAACCCTGTATACAGATCAACAGCTGAATGGCATAGATAATACATAGCTAACAGCTATGTATACATACAGCAGATTTTGAAATCAATGAAAAAAAATGAATAGCTATATATATTCAAGACTAAACAGCTAAGACAATGCATAGCCGAATGGAGACAGAGGTGTAAACATCAACTTTGAGAAGTGAGAAGAAACAGCTAAGGAACAGTACAATGCACATGCTAAAGTAAAGCAAAATCTGTGCAAAACTGCTAACATATATATATTCATATATATATATATATATATATACAAAAATCAACCTCGAATACAAAAACACAAAGCAGAATTTACGGTTTCAAAAATCTGTACTGAATAAACAAGTCATAGCCACAGCCTTTTCTATTCTATAGTGCAAAAATATATGCTTTTATTCTCAGTCAAATTCAGGTACGAATTCACTGTTTTGTGTATTTAAAAATCCGAACACAAAAATCTAAGTACTGATTCAAATCTTGGTTGAATTAGCAATACACCACATCACTATCAAATATCCAATTTCTATCAACAAGATCTAACCTACAGCGTTGCTCGACCGATCTGAAAATCCTATATCCAACCATAATCTAAGTACAGATCCGAATAGTGATTGAAAGAACAATTCGTGGATGTTGATAGACGTTCATCTCATCCCAACCAAACCTCAAGTATAAATACGCTAGCACACAAAGGTGTTTCATCGCCCAAAGACAACCCAAACCATACGGTAAAGAGAAAAAAATGCGAAACCACCAAAAAGAAAAAAAAAATATACAGTAACAGAAAATCGAGTAGAAATACTTAGCTTAAGAGCGGAAGACGCTTCGTTCTGGGGGAGTTTGGGGTTGTAGTTGCTGAAGGGGGTCCGCTGATCGTCAGAAGAAGGCGAGCGAAGGGGCGGTGGGAGTGGAGAGGCGCGGAAAGGAAGTTGCGACGCCACCATAATCTCGATTTACTACTAAAAATCAAATTGGGGATTAGGGTTCGGTTTCCTCTGGAGCAAATGTTGGGAGGCAGCCGATTGAAAATGAAGAGAATGATCGGTGGAAGGGTTTAAAAGGGCAAGCGGGTCGGGTTCTTGAATGGGCCGGCTGATTTAGGTAAAGGCCCGGATTTTTATTTAAAAAGGAAACCTAGTTTTTTTTATTTAATTAGTTTTATAAACTTCGTAATACAATTTTGTGCACATACGATATCAGATTTTGACATGGTCAGTTGTGTTGAGACCTTAGAGATGTGAACTTCGAGATGGAGCAGGTCTAGATCGGATCTGAAGTGACTGGAATTTTTATTCAAATTAAACGTCAGTTTAATTTGATAAAACCAGACTGTTTATCGACAGATTCAAATCAAGGTGAGTTAAACTCACTCAGCTCTTCCCATTTATATTTTATATAAATTGGGTTTTTATTTTGTGTGTTCTGATTGCTAGTGGTTGACTGTTTGCTAGTTATATATTTATTGTTGATTCAAATTCTGAAATTGAACAGTCATTTAAATTCAGTAAAACACCGACCATTTTGATTGACCTGAATAAAGAAATTTCCCTTGATTGGTCACGTTTATAAAATAAACGTGTTTAATTGGTAGAATTGTTTGAATTGGCTGTTGATTGATTGATGATCGTTATAGAAATTATCAGTCAAAGGAATGGTTGATTATTGTTGATTGTTGAACCTTATTTCAACATTCGTTCTGATGGTAACCAATGGGTAGTGTGGTTGGGTAACTGGCATCACCTGGCTTATAAATCAATCGATTTATAAAATATGGGTTTTATCGACAATGAATCGATAATATTTGAGTAATAAATTAACGAAAATATATTTTTAAAGTTATTACATTGAAAGGTTAGTAAAAAGGGAAATAAATATTTAATTATTTATTTATTTAAGGTTTATATTGAAATTATAAAATGGTTTTTAGAAAACAAATTTCTTACGTCGATAAGAATTATAAACTATGAAATGACCTAGCAGTTAAGTGTTTGATTAATCGTGAGCGATTAAATAAAGTTATTTAAATTGATTATATTTTAATTAATTTAAAAGTGGAATTAAATAGAATTGGTTAAAAGAATAACCATGTTTGGTGTGTCGACCATTTAAACTAAGCTAGATTTTAAATTGGTGAATTAACTTAATTGGTTAAGCTTAGTAAGGTTTTAAAAAGAGGAAATTATTATTTATTCTAGTAAATAAAGGAGTTAATTGTTTTGAAATGATAAATGTTGAGTTGTTAATCAAATGAGACATATTTAAGTATTCGAGTTTGAAATGAAATGGTCAAGTGTTGGGAAGAGGCTAGCGATGAGTTTTATTATTTGAGCTCAAGTTTTATAATAAAGCAAATAAGAGTTTTTATATAGCTTAAATGAAAAGTTTTACTTAACGTTTGAGTTAAGGGAGGTGAAAGGGTGTATATTAAATTATAAACAAGGATAAATGAATATGAGTTTAAACGTCATTTTTAAATGGGAAATACTTAATAATGATATTAAGTTAAATCAATGGATTCAAAAAGGGAATGTCCTGAAAGAAAAGGGATTGAAAAAGGCTCAGATTTGAGCTTGATAAACAAGGCTGGAAATAGGATTTGTGATAATCCGATTTGTGAAACAAAGTCATTTGAATAGATCGAGAGTGAATAAAGAAATGTTTAGTAAGGAATTATTTAATTATTGAATTAAGTGACATTAATTATAACTATATTTTAACAAGTGAGATGTGTTAATTCTTGAATTACAACTCGTATTCATCTGAAGATAAGAACGTTGTTGGTCAAGGTCTGAGAGGTAATTAAAATACCCAAACTTGAACGACTTCGGGACTATCCAAGGATGATACTAGTTGGTAATGGCGAGAATGTGTGTTAAGACTTCCAAAGTAACAGGAATGAGACGAGATGATATTTCCTTAGTAATAGAATTAAAAGGAAATTAGGCGATAAATTTTAAAGGCCAAGTGATGCTGAGTACCAAACTAGTGAATCTATTTTTATGATTTCATGGATGTTTACTTGATAGTTAAATAACCGACTATCAAGTCTGACCTTTACGATTGTTGGTATGGAAAGACCGGGATCGACTGTATATTCGAAAACCATTCCGACCAACAAATACGAATATAAAGAAGAGATCAAGCGACGATCGAGATGGAGCATGTGAAGACCATAGATCTTCATAAAGCGGAAGAGCCACTTACAATCTCTGATTCGACCCGGAGATATACTGGGGTTCTGTCGTGGTTGAAACTGTGGATTGCAAGGATGATCGCTACTGATCCATGGGGTGATTCCTATATTGGATGCAATAGGAGAGTACCTTCGGTTCGCCCTGTTCCTGGGTGACTTGTTTGGACGAGTTTCTGACAAAGTATTTCTAAAAGGATCTCGTATATTGATTTTCTACAAACGTATCTATGTTGGTGGCAGAGAAGACTGGACAACTTCTTTAGTTTAACGCTCAGAGTATTTTTGTGGAAATCAGTATTCAGTGATACCTGGCGGATCTGACGATGTGGCATTCAAAGTGAATGGTGGCCAGGTGTTCAAAAGATTATAACCTCAAGCCTCATCAACCAGGAAATGATAGAAATCGGGCAGGCAACATGGCTATGTGGGTCGCTCCCATTAGGGTGTATTATCACCTATCTAGAGAAATTCCTTTTGTTTCTTCCTTTATCGATTATGCCCATTCGGGAAACGGTGGTTTGAGTCCAACCGTTGGTGATATACATTCGATACACTCAAGCGAAATGAGTGGTCAGTCATGTGAGGGCCGGGTTGCAAGACGTTCTTGTTGAACCCAGTGTATTCGTCTCTAGAGATACACGAGCGGCAGGTGGTCCCATACCTTGTCATAGTCGGAATCCAATTTCCAATAAGTGCCCACGGTTTTGGTTGTATATATATACGTGGAGCGTGAGATGCAAGCATTCCACTAGATTGATATTTACTTGTATTTAGACACTATCATAATATCAGAAAAGATATTGATTTGAAAACTGTTTTGGGTTTTCGTAAGGTAAAAACCGTCCGTGTTTATGTGTGGATTTGGTCTTACGGTCAACCTTTTCTTTCGAAAGGATTTTGAATTTAAAATCAAGTAGTATGATATCTTAATGCTATGCGAGTTTTTCTCACTCTGTTCCACCAGACTGACCCGGTGTTTTGTAAATGCTCGGGTTAGCCCGGAGTGTACAGGTTCAGGTCATCAGGTACTGCGAAGTCCAGAGACGTGCAGAAGATGTTCAGACGAATGATATTTCGCTGTGTGATTATATATATGAGGACAGATTATCAAAACTGTCCAGATGTGTGTTGTACTCTGATATTGTAAGTATTTCCAAAAGCTCTCAATAAAGATTATTTCGGTATTATATTTTGTTCCGCTGCGATGTGAGACTCTGTGTTGGTTCTTCTTCTTCTTCTATTCTAATATTTCTTTCTTCCTTATCTCACCCTCTAATTTCTTTCTATAAGCGTTCCAGTGTTTTCGGTGTTGGGAAGGTCGGCATAAGTTACGATAAGGGTATTTATGTCAATTTTCGAGGCCGAAAAACCGCTGGGTCGTTACACTTCTTCCATGGGTTAATTATCATCATTGATGATAATCAGTTTAGTCTCGTTTTCCATTATAAACTTTAAGAGACTTCTCATTACTTTTCCTTGTCTGTTTTGCTCTTGACTTATTCTAATTTGGAGTACTTGCATCTCAGCCACCAATTGCAGTAGATATTCCATTTTTTCTTCGATTTTAATCACTCTAGAAAGCGTAGATCGTTGAAATGGACCCTCGGATGGTCCAGCATATGAATCAGAGGTGTTTTGAGTATTTGAATTAGTGGAAGCCATTGCAATTTTTAATTTAGAGTTTTTACAGAGAAGAAGAATGAAATGAAGAAGAAAAGTCGAATTAAAAGATTTAAATAGTTAAAATAACTAATTTTTGGTGGGAATTAATTTTAAATTTTCGGCAGTTATATGTCGACATAGTCTTGTTTTAAGTTTCATTATTTTAATTCCTTATTTTATATATATATATATACACTATTAATTAATTATTCTAATTCACTTCATGAATATATACCTAATTCTCTCCTAAATTTAGTGAATGTTACTTCATTTAATGGTTTGTTTTATATATCTGCTATTTGTTTATCTGTTTTTATAAATTCAAGTGAAATCTTTTTTTTTTACTTACATTATCTCTTAGAAAATGATGTCGCACATCAATATGTTTAGTTCTTGAATGATGAGTAGGATTTTTAGAAATATTTATAGCACTTTGATTATCGCAGTATATAGGTGATTTATTAATATTTAAACCAAAATCATTTAAAGTTTGTTGCATATAAATTACTTGTGAACACGCCAAAGCAGTAGATATGTACTCTGCTTCAGTTGCTGGTAAAAATACGGTATTTTGGTTTTTACTAAACCATGATACAAGGGAATGTCCTAGAAAATAACATGTTCCACTAGTACTTTTTCGATCAGATTTACATCCCGCGTAGTCAACATCACAGTACGAAACTAAATCGAATGAATCATTTTTAGGATAAAATAATCCAAAATCTGATGTATGCTTTACATATCTCAGAATTTGTTTTACAGCTGTTAAATGTGTTTCCTTAGGTTGTGATTGGTCTCTTGCACAAAGACATACACTATGCGTTATATCTGGTCTATAGCGGTGATATATAACAAAGATCAATCGTTCCTCTATATTTTTTTTGTCAACATCTTTTGATGTATCATCTTTACATAAAGCATTGTTAGTTGCCATAGGTGTTGGTCTACCATTTGTTGTTGTTAGATTGTATTTATTGATTAAATCTCTCGCATATTTTTCTTGATTAATAAATATTCCATTCTTTAATTATTGAATTTGTAAACCTAAAAAGAATGATAATTCTCCCATATGGCTCATTTCAAATTCTTTGGTCATAATATCTGAAAATTCTTAGTTCATTTTTTCATTTGTTGACCCAAAGACTATATCATCAACATATATTTGTACTAGTTGTATATCTTTGTCATTCTTCTTGATAAACAAAGTATTATCTAATTTTCCTATTTCATAGTTTGATTGTAATAAATAATTTCGTAATTACCAAGCCCTAGGAGCCTGTTTTAATCCATATAATGCTTTCTTCAACTTATATACGTGAATTGGTAAATTTTCATCTCCAAATAGGGGTGGTTGCTCTGCATATACGTCTTCCTTGACAAATCCATTTAGAAAGGCACTCTTGACATATATTTTATATAATTTGAAATTGTTATAGTTTGCAAAAGATAGTAAAATTCTAATAGCCCCTAGTCTTGCTACGGGGGCAAAAGTTTCATCGTAATCTATTCCTTCTTCTTGAGTCTAACCTTGTGCTTCTAGTCATGTCTTATTTCTTACTACCTCACCATGTTCATTCATTTTGTTTTTATAGACCCATTTGTTTCCTATTATTGTTTTATCCTCTGGTCTAGGAACAAGTTCCCATACTTCATTCCTAGTAAACTGATTCAATTATTCTTGCATAGCAAGTATCCATGAATCATCGGAAGAAGCTTCCTTTGGATTTTTGGGTTCGATAGTTGATATAAATGCAGTATTACTCATATTATTTAATTGATTACGAGTTCTAACAACAGATTCAATATCTCATAAGATGTTTTCTACAGGATGGTCTCTAAGCAATCTAATTCTTTTATTTAGTCGGTTATCTTCATAATTTATTTCATTAATTTCATTTTCATAGTCGTCTTCATTGTTTTGAGTTATACTTTTATAGTTTTCATTGAAAGATACGTTTAATGTTTCTTCTATAGTGTTGGTTCGAGTATTGAAAACTCTATAAGCCTTTCTTTCTGAATATCCAATAAAAATTCCTTTATCGGATTTTGTATCAAATTTGTCTGAATTATCCTTTGTATTAAGTATAAAAAATTTACTTCCAAATATTTTAAAATATGATACTTTTGGTTTATTATTATATAAAAGTTCATATGGAGTTTAATAAGTTAAAGATCTAATTGAAATTCTATTAATAATATAACAAGATGTTGCGATTGCCTCAACCCAAAAATTCCTTGGTAAATTACTATCAGATAACATAGTTCTTGCGCATTCTTGTATCGTTCTATTTTTTATGTTCAACTACTCCGCTTTGTTGAGGGGTTGTTAAAATTGAAAAATTGTGGGTTATTCCCTTTTTATTACAATATTTTTCAAAATTCTCATTTCCGAATTCTTCGCAATGATCACTACATAATATTTTAATTTTTAGTGATAATAAATTTTGAATTCTTTTAGAAAAGGTTTTAAATTGATTAAAAGCATCACTTTTATTTTTAAGAAACAAAGTCCAAGTGAATCTAGAAAAATCATCAACTATAACATACACATATCTGTTATGATTTATTGAATGTACTTGGGATGGACCAAATAAATCCATGTGTATTAACTCTAATGGTTCTGAAGTAGTAATTTCTTCTTTTGATTTAAATGAACTTTTCTTTAATTTTCCGAATTGACAAGCTCACATAAGTTATTAACTTTAAATTTCATTTTGGGTAATCCTCTAACTGAATCTAATTTAGATATTCTAGAAATATGTTCGAAATTTGTATGACCGAATCTCTTACGCCAGATCCAGGGATCACTTATATTGGCCATAAGACATAAATTATCGTTGGAAATTTTTATACTTAATATATAGATATTTTTCTTTCTATCTCCTTCGAATATAACTCTTGAATTCCTATCTTCTATGAAACATTTATTCTTTTCAAAATTTATTTTATATCCTTTATCGCAAAGTTGACTTATACTTAGTAAATTGTGTTTTAAATTCCTAACTAATAAAACATTAAAAATAGTAGGAGTTTCAGAATTACGACATTACGGATTCCAATGATGTATCCTTTAGAATTATCTTCGAAGTTTACCAAACCACCATCTTCATACTTTAGATTATTGAGTAGTTCTGGATTTGCAGTCATATGTCTCGAAAAACCACTATCCAATATCCATTTGTCCATTTTCATTTCCACCAATTGCTTTCCATAATTTGAATTTTCGATAGCCATGTAACACACTAGTTCAAGATTTGAATTTCCAATAGCCACCTTTTCAGAATTGCCAATAGTCACTTTACCCATCTTTTCAACTTTTGAATTTTCAAAAGTCATGGAACTCATCCTTTTCTGTATTGAACAATATTTCTGTGGATCATATGCTTCTCTAAAATTAGTATATGTAGACTCTTTTAACATTGATGCAATGCATGAATCAATACTAGTATTATCAGAGATTCCAAAATTTTCCATTTTTCCAAAATTTCAAAAATCAGATTACGAGCTTTTTGAAAGACCTTGCTCTGATACCAGTTGTTAGGCAATGCAGAATGGATCGTTAATGCAAAGCAAACACTAGAGCGGGGGTGAATAGTGTTTGTAAGAATTTAAACAAAATTTAAATCTAATGTTAACTACGAGATGAATCTAATACCACAAACACAATCACAGACACAGATTCAAATACAAATGCAAAATAAACAGAAATAAAAATGCAGAAAAGGAAAGGACACACCGGATTTTGTACTAGTTCGGATTACTCCTACGTCCAGTCCCACACAACACTGGATTGCGTAGAGTTTTATTACTATTTCCAATAGTCAAATACACCCTCCTTGATTTCACAGCTCAACAAGGAGACACCGACTCCTATTCCTTGATTTCACGGCTCAACAAGGATTCACCGACTCCTATTCCTTGATTTCACGGCTACAAGGATACACCGATTCCTCTTTGACTTACAAACAAAGTTTATTCGGCCCAAGAAATTACAAAACGGCCCTATAACTCTTTAATAACACTTGATTTAGAGAGTAGAGAGTGTAGAGAGAAGAAGTTTTATCAAAACAGAATTGAATTCGGTAGAGTATAAGTGTAAGAATCACAAAAATGATTAAGAATAATGGTGGAGAGAAAGAGGATGAAGCTAGAGAAGAAGAGATGATAAATTTTTTGGTTTTAACCACTTTTTATAGAGTATGAAAGGTTGCAACGGTTCTAAATCGTTTCACATAGTGAAAAGACACTTCCTTTCAATGGAAAAAGTGACAGTTATATGTCGACATGGAGTTTTTGTTACGTCGACATATTCCTTTGAAAATTTAAATTTTAAGCATTTTTCAAGTGTTTTGATATAAAAATAATTCTCAGAATTCTTAAGTAAAATTCTAGTGTTGTAAATTAATATTATATGATAGAAAAACATATGAAAACATAAAATCAAACTATATAAATATATTTATAAAATTATAAGGTTTTAAATTATATAAATATAAACTATAGGAATATAATTATAAAGTATAAGAAAATAAAGTATAAATATAAAACTAAAATTTGAAAACCAAAGATAAAAGAAAAAATAGAAAAGATAGAAAATAAACAGAAGAGAATTAAGAATAGAAAATAGAATTTGAAAAATAGAATTTGAATTTGAACCTGGAGTGCTATTTAGAGTCTTACAAATTCTAGACTCTATAACTATATTAATCTTGAACTCCTGAAATCTTGATTACTCATGAGTCTTGACATTTCTCTGATCTTTGAATCTCTATCATCTTTATAACTGTATAGTCTTCAGTAATATTTCCTGTATATAATTCCTACACACACACACACACACACACACACACACACACACACACACACACACATATATATATATATATATATATTCTGTACAAAAAGTGTTAGTATTTATTTTATAATCAATGATAATTGAAATAAGGTTGTTGTCATTAAAACTCCATTCTCTAACAATCTCCCCTTTTTGATGATGACAACCTTAGTTTATAAAATTCAAACTTATCTTCATATTCCTATAACTGTTCGAAACTATTCTTTAATGGCTTCCTCAAGTACTCCAAACACAATGAGGCTGACCGAGGCTACCAAAGGCTTCTCTACAATAACCTGGATGCTACCACCAGAACATCAAGACTTTCGCTTTAGTTAGATAAATCTGGGAATGATCGATTCTGTATACCGTCATGTCCCTTACTGTAATGACCCGCATTTTTTTCAGCGATATAAATAATTTTTTTAATTATTTAAATAAAGGTTTGGTTATTAAAAATGACCAGAATTAAATAATATGAATATTTAATTAAAATAAATAATATAATAATATATTTAATTCAGAAATAATCAAAAATAATGGAATTCCCAATACTGTGTAATTTGGATTATTTGAAATATATAATACAGTTGGAGTTGAATAATATTCACGAATATATTCTATAAACGACAGTTGAACGTGTAAATTATATTATAATTAAAATCGAGCTTGAAATGGCGCGTTAGTTCGCTATTTGGCGATTTGAACTTCAATTGAATTCACATGGTTCATTTTAAATCAGATCTCTGTGAAACAAGAAACGCTAGGGGCTGGTGAAGTATACTTTTCTAGTGGAAGAGAAAAATCGAGATTTCGTCGTGTAGATTTTTATTTATGTCCAAATCAAATTTCCAAATAGTCACTATAGAATCGTTTATCGACCGTAACGGTTTGTTTGATGTAACTAGATATCGGTTTCGAATTTAGACAAGATTCTTTTGAGACATAGTGATAAATTAATTTTTAGAATTTTACTCTAATTTTGAATTAATTAAATATGCAATTTTTATTTGGAGTATTTTGCACCCTATATCAATATTTTGGGTTTTCACAATATGAGTTAACCTACTGATATTATTATATTTTCGGGATCGTGGCACTTCGCTGGACGCGACTATATTTTCATTACTGTCCGTAACAGTCCGTACGTGGATAGAATTTTGTAGCAAGGTACGTTTAAATTATTACTTAAATTAAAGTTTAAAATATACATTTATGGTTCCTTGCCTTCTAAGGATCGCACCCCCCCCCCCCCCCATCGCATCATGTAGGCTTCCTCGACTGCAGCTATGTGTGTAACCTCTGGTACATGCAAATGCTGGAAATGAGTAAGGAGTGACATAAATTATTTGATTTAAATGAAACCTTTGTACATGAAACACCGTACGTGTTTATATAAACGAAAGCACCTACAGGAATACTGATTTGTGTTCAGAAATACACGTCACGCAAGGTATACATTTCTACATACATGAAATTGTGGTCCACGAGGTATACCGTTAACATAATTTTAAGCAAACTGAGATACTTTATGTCCCTTGTTTTACATTGGTCTTATAAATAATATTATAGAAAGCCATGTTTATAAATTCCAAGACCAAATCTAAAAGCAGAGGCCTATTCTTTTTAACCTACCTAACAAATCTTCTACTGCACCCCTAACGCTTGATGTCAAAATACTGTAGACCTATGCTTCCACGACTATCATCAAAACCCTTGCCGACAAAGAAATCGGAAAGTACATGTCATGGTACCCGCCTACCTCCCTCCTCTATATGACTAAACCGTGGGTGCCAAGTTCTCTTCGATTATAAATCCAGCACTCCTCACTTCTTTCCGGAAGCCAAGAACTTGCGAGAGGGGAGTGCGGACGTATGTACATGAGGGGGAGGATGTATGGTCAAGGAAGTTTGTCGAGGAGTGTACAGTCAGCTTGCGAACGAAATAAGCGACGGGGTTTTGAGGAGTGAAACCGAGTTCGTCATCAACGCTGACTGTGTGAAGGTAGCAAGACAAGGAGGAAGCGAGTTTCGTTTGATGAAAGGAGCTGTAGACTTAAATGAATGGTGCGGTTTCATGTTATTTCATGAATAACGGTGGGTTAATTAAGGTTGAAGAGCATGGGGGGAGAGAAAGTTTCGATCTGATCTTGTGTAATACGGTGGTCTGTAGAGGGGAGTAAGATACAGTTGTGTGAGATTCTTCTCTACTGGAGGTAGGCGTGATCATGATATGGGGAGAAAGATCTACAGTAGGTCATTCACTTCGTATGGGTGTGCTTTACATGTGGTGTTGGGCCAGGAAGTATAAGGTGGGCTCACTATAAATTCTGTTAAGTGTAATTTAATAGTTCATAAAGTAATAAAAAGATGGTGAGGCCCAAATGAATACCACCGCAGACCACTTTACTCCACACTACTTTGTTCGGTCAGTTTTAATTTCCAGCTTAGCTTGAATAAATTTTTACGAGCAGGTTCGGGTACTTGATTTGAAGTGAGAAACTCGATAGACTGGGGATAGCGCGAAAAATTATTAGTTGGTTTATACATGAAGATGAGGTCCAAACTAAAGTAAAATATATATTTAATTTAAATTTATAATAGCATACAAACTTGTTAATGCAGTATTTTAGCCGTACGTTGCCAGAATCATGGACGGTCTGAGCCGTTAGGATCGTATGATCGCAGGCTATGGAATAAAGCTGGTTCGAAACGATTTGGAGTTCATTACAAATTATGGTGAAATTTAATGACTTATCAGATCTGTCAACCGTTAGTCGTTATTTAACGATTAATGACCGAGGTGAGTATTCTCACTAACTCTGCTCAATTTATATTTTTACAAAATATTTTTACAATGTATAAATAATGTATGTTTGCTGTGTGTTGGCTGTTTGGTTGAACTGCTAGTCAGTTGATTGAAAATATAGATAACGATATTGTTATAAATCGTTAATCGAATATAAATTCTGTTTATGAGAATACTTCACATCCGTGTTATTTATGTTGATTAACATCTGTGGATGCAGGGAAACAGGTTGGAGGGACCCAACTGGGTTCCTCAACATTTATTTTACTATTTTTCATATATTGTGTTATATGATGTGATATGAAATCTGTTGTTGATTTTATATGTTGAAATGATGCCGATCATTGTTGTATGGTACGTTAAATACCATAAGGAAATACTTGAATGTTAAAAAGGGAATTTTCAATGTTATATTGAAAAAGAAATATTTATAAAATCAAAAGATTTTATAAAAAGAAAACTATTTATTTAGAAAATAAATAGATTAAAAAGAAATATTTATTTGTTAATCAGATAAATAGAATTGAAAAAGAAGTATTTGTAAACTATTTACAAATAGAATTGAAAAGGCATATTTATTGACAATGAATAGAATAGAAAGGGGAAATGCGTGTAAAGTAAATAGAAAAGAAATAGTTAGATTATCAAAGGAATTACTTACAAAATCAATGGATTTTATATAAATATAAATTATTTTATAAATAAATAGAATTATCAAAAAGGGGTTTATTTTTTAAGTAAATTGATTTTAAAAGGAATACTGGAAAAGTGACTAGTATTGTAGAAAAGGAGAATTTTACATTTGAAAGGTTTAGACCCGTGCCTCACACACGGGTATAACATGCTATGGATGTAAAGAAAAGATTTTAAATAGAATCTATTCTGACCGATAAATTGAGAAGATAAATTTATAAATAATATTTTATAAATTAAATGAAATATTTACCATTGTATAAGTAGAATATACAAGTCAGGACTTATATAGAGAAGTAAGAATCGATTTCAACATCGATATTTGAAACTGAAAAAAAATCAGTTAGAGTAAATTAGATAGAGTTAATCGAATTAGAATTAATTGAATATTAGTTATTCAATTAGAATTGGTCGAATATAGTTATTTGAGATAGAGTTAGTCAAATGTAGTTATTAAGGATAAGTCACCATTTCGTACGACTGCTAGCGTAATTCGCAGGGCTGCAGATAGCCTACGGCGGTCGGATGTTTCCTGAGGGAATCAGGCGTAACCATTTTGATCGCTGCGATCTAGAGTCAAGCGAATGGAGTTAAATCGAATATTAGTCATTCAAAATAAAGTTAAACAAATATAGTTATTCTAATATAAGTTAATCGAATATTAGTTATTCGATAGGAATTAAAATAAGTTGAGTTAATCAAGTAAGTTAATTAGGTTGAGTTAATCGAGTTGAGTTAGTCAAGATGAGTTAATCAAACCGAGTTAATCCAAAGGAGAAATCCAAAAAAGTTATTCGAAATAGTTTATTCGAATAGAATTAAAAGAGTTATTCGAAATAGTTTATTCGAATAGAATTAAGGGAGTTAATCAAATATAGTTTATTCGAAAGAAAATTAATCGAATGTAAATCATTCGAAGAGAATTAGTCGAATGTAAATCATTCGAAGGGAGATTATCGAATATATTTATTCGAAGAAAGAGTTATCAAATATAGTTTATCTGAAAAAGAGTTATCGAATTGTGATTATTCGAGAGTGAATTATACATTGGAATTCGATTATATCGAATTGAGGAAAATAATATTTACTTTCCGTTCAAGACAAGTTTTACTTATTTGTTAATAAATTAGTTGTTTGTTAATTATCCAAATTTATAAAGAAAAGTTACTTTTAAGTTATTATATTTTGAAAGTATGAGATTATATCACTATGGTTATAATCAAATAGCTTTGGTAAAGAGGTGGGTTCGTAAATAGAATCCGAGAGTTACGTAAGGAAGTTTGGTAAAGATTTTAAAAGGAGAACTTTGCCTATTTTGAGGTTAGAAATGTTGTTCAGTTAAGGTCTGAGAGGTAATTATACCCCAACTTGATTGAGTTCGTTTTTAACTAAGAAATGGTTAAAGTTCGGTAGTGAAGATTGATTTAGTGAATTGGGCCAATGAGTGAAATGGTTTGAATTGGCTTAGTGATGTTTTATTTAAACATCGGTTTAAATCAAATGAAGGAGTTTGGAAACGTTTTCCAAATAAGGATCAGAAATGTTTTCCAATATAGGAAATAAGAAATAGAAGTAAACATGGTGGTGTGGTCCAAGTGATTTATAAAGTATGTTTTTTTTCAAATTTAGAAATTTAGAATTTAGAATTTAAGAATATATAGAAAGGGAAAATGGATAAATTAATGAATATGGGAATAAACCTTTGAATGATGGGTGATCGATTGAATTTCTATCTAGAAATAAGATCGTTGGTTGTACACCTATTTTTCCTTTGATAGTTAAATCACCGACTATCGACGTTTTTGACCATTTTATCGTCGTCAATACGGAGAGACCAGGATCAGATTAATTATCTAGAAACCACTCTGTATGGACGTTAGCCTTGCGATCAAATATTGAAGGTGGAGTTATGCAAGGGCTATCCTGTTTACAGAATAGTTCCTTCGGTTTGTCCAGTCCCAGGACAAACGTGAATGGACGAATGTCCGACAGAGTATATCTAACGGATCGCGTAAATTGATCTCTTCAAACGTACTTACGTTTGGTGGCGGAGGAATTCGTTTCTCTTAGCTTTATACTCGTGGTATTTTTGAGGAAATCAATTTGTGATTTGACGGGTATGACGATGTGGCGTTCAAAGTGAATAGTGGTCAAGTGTTTCAAAAGATACGTAATGACCTCAAGCCTCATCAACCGGGAAATGACAGAAATCGGGCAGGCAGCATGGATAAGTGGGCCGCTCCCATTAGGGTGTATATCACCTATCTAGAGAAAGTCCATTTCATTCTTTTATCTATTATCGATGTTGTCCCTTTTTGGGAAACGGTGGGTAGCTCCCTACCGTTGGTGATATACATTCGATACACTCAAGTGAAATGAGTGGTCGGTCATGTGTGGGCCGGGTTGCAAGATGTTCTTGTTGAACCCAGTGTATTTGCCTCTAGAGAAACACTAACGGCAGGTGGTCCCATACCTGGTCATAGTTGGAATCCAATCTACAATAAGCACCCGTGGTTTTGTTTGTATACTATATACGTGGAATGTGAGATGCAAGCATTCTGCTAGATTGATAATTACTTGTAATTAGACATTATTATAATATCAGAGATGTATTGGTTTTCCAAAACTGTTTGGGTTATCGTAAGGAAAAAAAACAACCGTGTTTATGTGTGGATCGATCTTATGATTATCTTTTCTTTTGAAAAGGATTTTGAAAAGTTAAACCAAATGATTTGAGTTTACTCATACCAGTACCATGACTGACCCAGAGTTTATTTTTGTTTTGTTTTCCCTAAACTCTTGGGTGCCCAAATTTGTACGGGCAGTCAAGTAGTTCAGGTCTTTACAGATTTACTTGAAGGAGCTTGAAGCAGGAGGCTTCAGGATTATATAGCTATTGTTATTTCCGCTGTGTGTAAGTGTTGTACTATGATAATGTTATTCTATCTATATACACTGTTTTATTGCAAAGTTATGTTATGTATTATAATTTATTCGTCCCGCTGTGGGATTCGTGTTTACTCTGATTGTGTTCTTCTTCTTCTTCTATTCTAATTTTCTATCTTATCTATTCTCACTCTCTAACTTCTTTCTATTAATGATATGGAATGTTCGATACCTGAATAATTAACATGGATTTTATGTTGATTTTCTGGGTCGAAAATCCCTGGTCGTTACAGTGGTATCAGAGCTGAAGGTTGAGTGATTACCTTGGCTCAGTGGCGTGACTCAGTAGAGATGGGGTTAGTAATACCCTAGATTGAGTTTGAGTGTGTATATACGAGTGAACGTATTTGTAGATTCTATAAAAATTGTTTTATATTGTGGAGATTTATTGGTTGAGTAGTTTGTGAATAATGGTCGATCAGTTTGATCCACTGTATCGATAGGAGTTTCTAAACACTTAAATACGATAAACCGACAAAGTATTTTTGAAGAGGGTAAATGAGATAATTTTACCCAAAGTATATTTCAATATAAAGAAAATATTTATATTCGAATGATTATATTATATTGGATGTGTTGGTTGATTATTATTCAAAATGGTTATATAAATAACCAATTTGAACTCGTATAATATAAAAGAAGATTAATTAAATCTGAATTAAATTAGAATTGGAATTAAAATTCTGAAAACTGGGAGAAGTGTTTGTAAGTGGATTTGTGTTAAATATAAGAAAATTTTAAGATCCTGGAAGATTTTAAATTGTTTTACAAGCTTTGGGAATGGTATTTTGAAATATATTTTAAAGTGGAAATGTTTAGATATGGTTTTGAAAATGATATAGTATTGAACTCACTTCGATAGCTGGGAAATAACTCTGATGATGTTGGCCACATCATCAGTGTGTATTTTAGAGTTTTAAGTGACGGATTACTACCAAGGAAATTGTTTTTGAAATTGTTTTGAGAAAGGAAGTTGTTTTGAACCCCGAAAGGAAATGATTGACTTTAGAAAAGCTAAGCTGTTTGGAAACTCCCAGAAGACAGATAGTATAAATTAAAAGAAAATTAAAGGAATTTGTGAAAGCAAATATGAATTGAATTGAAACCAATTAACTGGAAATTTAATGGGAATATAATATATGAAGAAAAATCAGATTTTGAATTGTGAGATAGAATCTGAAATGGTATTGGATTGGGGAGTTAGGAGTCTGGAATCGAGAATGAAACTTGAGTTTGAAATGGTAAATTGGCTTGTTTAAGCGAATAGCTATGTTGAGAATAAATTGATCAGAGATTGATTGGGATGACTTTGGTATATGCTGAATTGGCAGCAGATTAAAAGGATTTAGTGATATGCCCGACAAAAAGGTACACGTTTATTTTTATGGATTTGGTGATTTATGGGCTGATTTGGCAAGCCGCTTGGCTGTTTGATTTTCTTTTGGATTGTAGAGGGCCTAGAGAGGCGAGTTGGAGTTTGAACTATTGACCGGTACAAGGGAGGTGCGGGCGAAATTTTTCGAAAATTTCGGGTGATAGAAAATTTTCAGGATTTTTCGTTAGTAAGAAATAAATAAATATTTAATTAAAATTAAATTGGTTCAGTTGGAATTGAAGTTGAAATTGAAGTGTAAACAAATAAATTTATACTAGTCAATAGCGTTTGTTGTTTACCTTAGCAATTTCTAGGACGAAATTATTTTAAAGGGGGAAGAATGTAATGACCCGCATTTTTTTCAGCGATATAAATAATTTATTTAATTATTTAAATAATGGTTTGGTTATTAAAAACGACCAGAATTAAATAATATTGAATATTTAATTAAAATAAATAATATAATAATATATTTAATTCAGAAATAATCAAAAATATTGGAATTCACAAAACTGTGTAATTTGGATTATTTGAAATATATAATACAGTTGGAGCTGAATAGTATTCACGAATATATTCTATAAACGATAGTTGAACGTGTAAATTATATTATAATTAAAATCGAGCTCGAAATGGTGCGGCCATTCGCTATTTCGCGGTTTGAACTTCAATTGAATGTACAGGGTTCATTTTAAATCGGATCTCTGTGAAACAAGAAACGCTAGGAGCTGGTGAAGTATATTTTTCTAGTGGAAGAGAAAAATCGAGATTTTGTCGTGTAGATTTTTATTTATGTCCAAATCAAATTTCCAAATAGTCGCTATAGAATCGTTTATCGACCGTAACGGTTTGTTTGATGTAACTAGATATCGGTTTCGAATTTAGACAAGATTCTTTTGAGACATAGTGATAAATTAATTTTTAGAATTTTACTCTAATTTTTAATTAATTAAATATGCAATTTTTATTTGGAGTATTTTGCACCCTATATCAATATTTTGGGTTTTCACAATATGAGTTAACCTACCGATATTATTATATTTTTGGGATCGTGGCACTTCGCTGGACGCGATTGTATTTTCATTTCTGTTCGTAACAGTCCGTACGTGGATAGAATTTTGTAGCAAGGTATGTTTAAATTATTACTTAAATTAAAGTTTAAAATATACATTTATGGTTCCTTGGCTTCTAAGGATCGCACACCCCCCCATCGCATCATGTAGGCTTCCTCGACTGCAGCTATGTGTATAGCCTCTAGTACATGCAAATGCTGGAAATGAGTAAGGAGTGACATATGTTATTTGATTTAAATGAAACCTTTGTACATGAAACATCGTACGTGTTTATATGAACGAAAGCACATACAGGAATACTGAATTGTGTTCGGAAATACACGTCACGCATGGTATGCATTTCTACATACATGAAATTGTGGTCCACGAGATATACCGTTAACATAACTTTAAGCAAACTGAGATACTTTATGTCCCTTGTTTTACATTGGTCTTTTAAATAATATTATAGAAAGCCATGTTTATAAATTCCAAGACAAAATCTAAAAGCAGAGGGCTATTCTTTTTAACCTACCTAACAAATCTTCTACTGCACCCCTAACGCTTCATGTCAAAATACTGTAGACCTATGCTTCCACGACTATCTTCAAAACCCTTGCCGACAAAGAAATCAGAAAGTACATGTCATGGTACCCGCCTACCTCCCTACTCTATATGACTAAACCGTGGGTGCCAAGTTCTCTTCGATTATTAATCTAGCACTCCTTATTTCTTTCCGGAAGCCAAGAACTTGCGAGAGGGGAGTGCGGACGTATGTACATGAGAGGGGAGGACGTATCGTACTTGTTATTTCATGAATAACGGTGGGTTGGGGTTGAAGAGCATGGGGGGAGAGAAAGTTTCGATCTGATCTTGTGTAATACGGTGGTCTGTAGAGGGGAGTAAGAAACAGCTGTGTGAGTTTCCTCTCTACTGGAGACAGGCGTGAGCATGATATGGGGAGAAGGATCTACAGTAGGTCGGTCACTTCGTATGGGCGTGCTTTACAAGTGGTGTTGGGCCAGGAAGTAAAAGGTGGGCTCTATATAAATTCTGTTAAGTGTAATTTAACAGTTCATAAAGTAATAAAAAGATGGTGAGGCCCAAATGAATATCACCGCAGACCATTTTACTCCACACTACTTTGTTCGGTCAGTTTTAATTTCCAACTTAGCTTGAATAAATTTTTACGAGCAGATTCGGGTACTTGATTTGAAGTGAGAAACTCGAAAGACTGGGGACGGCATGAAAAATTGTTAGCTGGTTTATACATGAAGGTGAGGTCCAAACTAAAGTAAAATATATATTTAATTTAAATTTATAATAGCGTACAAACTTATTAATGCAGTATTTTAGCCGTACGTTGCCAGAATCATGGACGGTCTGAGCCGTTAGGATCGTATGATCGCAGGCTATGGAATAAAGCTGGTTCGAAACGATTTGGAGTTCGTTACAAATTATGGTGAAATTTAACGACTTATCAGATCTGTAAACCGTTAGTCGTTATTTAACGATTAATGACCGAGGTGAGTAATCTCACTAACTCTGCTCAATTTATATTTTTACAAAATATTTTTAAAATTTATAAATAATGGTTGTTCACTGTGTGTTGGCCGTTTGGTTGAACTGCTAGTCAGTCGATTGAAAATATAGATAACGATATTGTTATAAATCGTTAATCGAATATAAATTCTGTTTATCAGAATACTTCACATCCGTGTTATTTATGTTGATTAACATCTGTGGATGCAGGGAAACAGGTTGGAGGGACCCAACTAGGTTCCTCAACATTTATTTTACTATTTTTCATATATTGTGTTATATGATGTGATATGAAATCTGTTGTTGATTTTATATGTTGAAATGATGCCGATCATTGTTGTATGGTACGTTAAATACCATAAGGAATACTGGAATGTTAAAAAGGGACTTTTCATTGTTATATTGAAAAAGAAATATTTATAAAATCAAAAGTTTTTATAAAAAGAAAACTATTTATTTAGAAAATAAATAGATTAAAAAGAAATATTTATTTGTTAATCAGATAAATAGAATTGAAAAAGAAGTAATTGTAAACTATTTACAAATAGAATTGAAAAGGGATATTTATTGGCAATGAACAGAATAGAAAGGGGAAATGCGTGTAAAGTAAATAGAAAAGAAATAGTTAGATTATCAAAGGAATTACTTATAAAATCAATGGATTTTATATAAATAGAAATTATTTTATAAATAAATAGAATTATCAAAAAGGGATTTATTTTGTAAGTAAATTGATTTTAAAAGGAATACTGGAAAAGTGACTTGTATTGTAGAAAAGGAGAATTTTACATTTGAAAGGTTTAGACCCGTGCTTCGCACATGGGTATAACATGCTATGGATGTAAAGAAAAGATTTTAAATAAAATATATTCTGACCGATAAATTGAGAAGATAAATTTATAAATAATATTTTATAAAGTAAATGTAATATTTACCATTGTATAAGTAAAATATACAAGTCAGGACTTATATTGAGAAGTAAGAATCGATTTCAACATCGATATTTGAAACTGAAAAAAAATCAGTTAGAGTAAATTAGATAGAGTTAATCGAATTAGAATTAATTGAATATTAGTTATTCAATTAGAATTGATCGAATATAATTATTTGAGATAGAATTAGTCAAATGTAGTTATTAAGGATAAGTCGTCATTTCGTACGACTGCTAGCGTAATTCGCAGGGCTGCAAATAGCCTACGGCGGTCGGATGTTTCCTGAGGGAATCAGGCGTAACCATTGTGATCGCTGCGATCTAGAGTCAATCGAATGGAGTTAAATCGATTATTAGTCATTCAAAATAAAGTTAAACAGATATAGTTATTCGAATATAAGTTAATCGAATATTAGTTATTCGATAGGAATTAAAATAAGTTGAGTTAATCAAGTAAGTTAATTAGGTTGAGTTAATCGAGTTGAGTTAGTCAAGATGAGTTAATAAAACTGAGTTAATCCAAAGGAGTAATCCAAAAGAGTTATTCGAAATAGTTTATTCGAATAGAATTAAAAGATTTATTCGAAATAGTTTATTCGAATAGAATTAAGGGAGTTAATCGAATATAGTTTATTCGAAAGGAAATTAATCGAATGTAAATCATTCGAAGAGAACTAATCGAATGTAAATCATTCGAAGGGAGATTATCGAATATAGTTATTCAAAGAAAGAGTTATGAAATATAGTTTATTTGAAAAAGAGTTATCGAATAGTGATTATTCGAGAGTGAATTATACATTGGAATTCAATTATATCGAATTGAGGAAAGTAATATTTACTTTCCGTTCAAAACAAGTTTTACTTATTTGTTAATAAATTAGTTGTTTGTTAATTATCCAAATTTATGAAGAAAAGTTATTTTTAAGTTATTATATTTTGAAAGTATGAGATTATATCACTATGGTTATAATTAAATAGTTTTGATAAGGATGTGGGTTCGTAAATAGAATCCGAGAGTTACATAAGGAAGTTTGGTAAAGATTTTAAAAGGAGAACTTTGTCTATTTCGAGGTTAGAAATGTTGTTCAGTTAAGGTCTGAGAGGTAATTATACCCCAACTTGATTGACTTCGTTTTTAACTAAGAAATGGTTAAAGTTCGGTAGTGAAGATTGATTTAGTGAATTGAGCCAATGAGTGAAATGGTTTGAATTGGCTTAGTGATGTTTTATTTAAACATCGGTTTAAATCAAATGAAGGAGTTTGGAAACGTTTTCCAAATAAGGATCAGAAATGTTTTCTAGTATAGGAAATAAGAAATAGAAGTAAACATGGTGGTGTGGTCCAAGTGATTTATATAGTATGTTTTTTTCCAAATTTAGAAATTTAGAATTTATGAATATATAGAAAGGGGAAATGGATAAATTAATGAATATGGGAATAAACCTTTGAATGATGGGTGATCGATCGAATTTCTATCTAGAAATAAGATCGTTGGTTGTACACCTATTTTTCCTTTGATAGTTAAATCACCGACTATCGAAGTTTTTGACCATTTTATCGTCGTCAATACGGAGAGACCGGGATCAGATTCATTATCTGAAAGCCACTCTGTATGGACGTTAGCGTTGCGATCAAATATTGAAGATAGAGTTATGCAAGGGCTGTTCTGTTTACAGAATAGTGCCTTCGGTTTGTCCAGTCCCAGGACAAACGTGAATGGACGAATGTCTGACAGAGTATATCTAACGGATCGCATAAGTTGATCTCTTCAAACGTACTTACGTTTGGTGGCAGAGGAATTCATTTCTCTTAGCTTTATACCCATGGTATTTTTGAGGAAATCAATTTGCGATTTGACGGGTATGACGATGTGGCATTCAAAGTGAATGGTGGTCAAGTGTTTCAAAAGATACGTAATGACCTCAAGCCTCATCAACCGGGAAATGACAGAAATCGGGCAGGCAGCATGGCTAAGTGGATGCTCCCATTAGGGTGTATATCACCTATCTAGGGAAAGTCCATTTCATTCTTTTGTCTATTATCGATGCTGTCCCTTTTGGGAAACAGTGGGTAGCTCCCAACCGTTGGTGATATACATTCATACACTCAAGTGAAATGAGTGGTCGGTCATGTGTGGGCCTGGTTGCAAGATGTTCTTGTTGAACCCAGTGTATTTGCCTCTAGAGATACACTAACGACAGGTGGTCCCATACCTAGTCAAAGTTGGAATCCAATCTCCAATAAGCGCCCACATTTTGTTTGTATACTTTATATGTGGAACGTGAGATGCAAGCGTTCTGCTAGATTGATAATTACTTGTGATTAGACATTATTATAATATCAGAGATGTATTAGTTTTCCAAAAATGTTTGGGTTATCGTAAGGAAAAAAACCATCTGTGTTTATGTGTGGATCGGTCTTACGATTATCTTTTCTTTTGAAAAGGATTTTGAAAAGTTAAACCAAATGATTTGAGTTTACTCACACCAGTCTCATGACTGACCCAGAGTTTATTTTTGTTTTGTTTTCCCTAAACTCTTGGGTGCCCAAATTTGTACGGGCAGTCAAGTAGTTCAGGTCTTTACAGATATACTTGGAGGAGCTTGAAGCAGGAGGCTTCAGGATTATATAGCTATTGTTATTTCCGCTGTGTGTAAGTGTTGTACTCTGATAATGTTATTCTATCTATATACACTATTTTATTGCAAAGTTATGTTATGTATTATATTTTATTCGTCCCGCTGTGGGATTCGTGTTTACTCTGATTGTGTTCTTCTTCTTCTTCTATTCTAATTTTCTATCTTATCTATTCTCACTCTCTAACTTCTTTCTATTAATGATCTGGAATGTTCGATACCTGAATAATTAACATGGGTTTTATGTTGATTTTCTGGGTCGAAAATCGCTGGTCGTTACACTTACTACGGGGTTCGCGATATCGTTTAATCTTCATTACGCCCTTTTGAAGGGTGTAGAAATGTGTAATTTTATTTGTATAGAAAATACTTGGTTTTGTAAAACAAGTTTAAAAATTATTTTTGAAACTAGTTAATTTTATTCTTTAAAACCTTTACAGTTTCAAAATCCATTTATATTATTGCTATGAGACCATTTATAATTTAAAAACAAAACACTAAAAATTATTTCGCCTCAAAGCTACAGAGGAAACATAATATAGAACTGGACAGGAAAAAGTAATTTTAAATCATGCACATGTGAGCAAAGTCATTAGAATCATCATGAAAGCTCATCGAAAGAATCAGCGAAATCTACATAATTTCGGAATAGGATTGAACATGGAATGCATTCACCTTGATGAGGAAGACGGTAGCAACCCACGGTGTTTAGCTTTAGGAAATTCATTTAGAAATCAAGCTTAAGTATGCAAATAGCTTCAAGAATTAACACAGCAGGTAGGGAAACCACCTACGCACTTTTACACTAGGTGGGTCGACCCCTGGGTCAACCCACTCTTTTGGTGTGTCAACATGGGTCGATACTTCAAAGGCATAAGTCGACCCATCCTACGAGAAATCTATAGGTGAAAAACTTCATCTGATTGCAACTTCGACTATGAGTTTGACATGGCTAAGTTAATCGGATTGGCCCGAAATTTTGCAGGCTCGTAAATAATATGCTCAACAATGGAATACAACAAGAACCATCCAAATACAGCAAAGGTTGAGTGAGTTACAACATCCCAAAGTTGCACTTTGGTTGTGTCTGATCAATAGAGAAATTATATCAACAAAAGCTACAGATTTTAATAGAACTTTGTATGAATTCAACCCAAATAACAAAAGAAAATCTATTGTAACTAGAAATTGTAAGTGAACACTCACCTTGATTGTGAATTACTTCGAGAATAAAAGTGAATTGAAGTAGTCTAGAGCTTAAGTGCTAGGAAGAAGCTGCCTCTTTCCCTAAAATGCTACCTACAGGAACATTCAGAGAACATAACCTCAAAACATAGTAGATTATCAACAAACGGAAGAATTGGTGGAATAGATTTTGTTTTTTTTATAGATTATCCGCTGTTGGAGATTTCTAGCAACCGAAATTAGCAATTTAAATTAATTTGAGGGCTTTGATTCTTGATATATAGTTATTTTTTAGTTTCAGCATTAAGCAATAGGAAGAAGAAAGTATTCTAGAGAAGAGTATGTACTGGAACATTTCTCTAGACACTTCTTCAGATAATAACAAATTAGGGGACAAGATAAGGTAATTAATCCCAAAATTGACTAATTAAGCCAATTAGTGAATGCTTAAGCCATTTTACACATATTAAACCCTACATTAACATAGTTAAGCCAAGTTTAAGCCAATATTTTTCAGAATATATTACATTTTGACAGTCGACAACATGAAATAAAACTATAACCATCATTTGTAAAATGTTTTAAATCTTAAATCACTAATATTCACAATATTACAACAAATAATACTTCAAACACAAATAAATATTTTATTATAAACTAGTGTGAAATTGATATAACAAATGGATTAATGATTACAAATACTCCATATTACTACACAAACCACCAAAACATTATAATTCTTATTTTCAACATTTAATAATATTTTACAACTAAATTTATATCATATCCTTTATTTTTATATAAATTTCTCAAAATTCACATTTTTGTCCAATAATAAAATATTCACCGTTAAAATTCACAAGCTATAGCTATTTAAGCATATATTACATGCACAAGTATTTTAAATAAAGATTTACGTCATATTTTACTTATAAACCCTTTCTTTTCTATAACAACAAAATAATAATTATTAATGCCATAATTGCAATTTAATTATCTCCAAGCCTCAATTTTATCATTTCAAATGATTAAACATTCCCCTTTTCCTATAATTTAAATCTTAACTCTCGTATTAAAATACCAACTTAATTAATTAAGTCAAATTACCAAATTAATGATATATTTAACTTAATTACCACGTTAATATTCATTGTATAAGCTGTTAATAATTAGCAGGTAATCGTCAAAAACCCGGGTTTTAACATAAAAGAGTTTAAAACTAATGATTTTATTCATTGGAACTTGTTGCTCTTATCCGCTCCCTTTAGCAATACATGCTAGATAGGATGACTTTGAAGTTCAAGCTAGATGACGAGGGACATGGCGATTATAGGAGTTATTATTATTTTGTTATTATCATTACGTATGACATTAGTATTAGGTATGACAATGGGGCGGGTCTAGAGTCCAAACCTGCTTGACCCACCCCTGTTTTGACCCATTTAGACCCGCTCCATAGGGTCTTCGGAGCGGGTAGGCCCGCGATCCGCTTTTGGAGGTCCGAGTCTAGGGTCGGGTTTGGGGCACGGCTAACCCGCCCCAACCCAACCCGCACGATTGAAACATCATTAAAATACATTATAACTATAATGAATACTTGATAATCTTCTTATGTATACATGGTTATAACTTGAATATTATATTCTTTCAATCAACAAACTATAAAATTTTCATTATATTAAGTTGCATCAATGATAATCATACAATAACAAATGCATATTTTTTGATCTATTGTCTTACAACTCATTTTATTATATTCTCTTATCATTGTGAACACATTATAATACATATATAATTCATCATTTAGTGATAAAAAATATAAGTATATAAATTTGTATCCACTAGAAAACAATATCACCGGGTCGTGGGGCGGGTCGGGTCTACCCTGACCCGTACGGGTTTCGGGTATGGGGCGAAATTCCAGACCCGCATCGGGTCTACGGGGCGGGTTCGAGGCAAAGTTTAAAAAGTCCGTGTCGGGTCTGGGGCACAAGAAACCCGCCCCAACCCGCCCCATTGTCATTCCTGATTAGTATGATGTTTATGGTGTAGCTGTATCTATGGCTCGTTTTTTATGACTTTATGGCTGTTATGCATTTGACTTTTTTATGGTTTTATTTAATATTATACTTTTTCCATTCTCCAGTGGGTTCTAATCGTTATAGTTTGGCTTAATCAACGACCTTTTTCGAATAGCCCTATATTTTGATAGGTCTTTTCGAGATTGGGATTTAGGTCCGTTTCGGGTGGATTGTTACACAATTTTTAGCCTTGCGAAATATGAGGATAACCCTTGCTTTGGGTCTTTTCTCCATCCTTAGAGCTAGTGAAATTTAACTACAAAGTGTCTCAATTTCTTACAATAATTGCAAATCAATTTGATTAGAGTCTTTAACGACGCAAAAGAGTGTGTCTTTTACGATGCTTATGCGACGCTATTATTAATAACGTCGCATAAGCGTCGTAAAATACACACCCTTTTGCGTCCTTAAACAACAATTTTTTTTGTAGTGGACCCCTTAGGCTAAGACCTTGACTTATTTCGACCAAACATGTTTTGACTTGCCTTAACTTCTACCTCTATGAACAAATAATCCCTTTGAGTTACTATTTATATTAGTTCCCATCAATCCATGTCTCAGTATTTATATAAAGATCGACCTTAACATATAACAAATTAACCTTATTGCAATCATACCTCACGGAGTTAACATATCACCTTTGGGAATAACTTTTTGATACATTTGTATTCACATCTGAAATCATTTTTGAATATTGAATAATGTACGTTGAATATCTATATCTGTGGATGCAGACTTTTATTTCACTGGATATGCTTTAACTAGTTTACACCTAATAGATCTAAAAAAGTAAATAGATTTTTAATTTATTTTTTATAAATTTATTTTAGTACTAAAAAATTAAAAATAGTAAATGTGCTAAAAATAGTCTTAAGTTGTAAATACTGATTTTTGTATACATATTAGTCTTTTTTACCAAGATATAATAGCGACTGATAATCGTTTTATGCAGTAAAATACAAAAAACAAAAAATCCCAATGAAAATCAAATGATCACTTGATGTGGATACGGAGATATACATATATGTAGCTATTTTTTAGATATCGAATAATTTCCATTTTTGAAATCTGGATACCGATGAGTTTTAAATTTTTTGAATACTCGCGGTCTTGATTGCTCGATTCTTAGATTTTAGCAAGTCATTTCTTACATAAATAGCAAATTGTGTTAAAAGGAGAACCACATGGTCCACATCCACATCTAAAGGAACCGTCTATATTATTGTAGTGCGTCAGGAATATAACATAAGTAAAAAAATGTTAGATCTAAAACGTGAAAAATTGAAGATTCTAGAAACACCAATGAGATTGACTATTGCCCACGCTTGACTGAAATGCCACAGCTATTTCTTTTAATAAATTGTTTGGACGTATGATTCATGCACTGAACCTGGAACTGAAGCATCTAATGTCGATTAAACATACAATTAGTAATCTTAAATGGTACGCTTTGAATGTTTCAAAGATTCTTCCTTCCACGTACGTAGTTAAATTGGTCCTGAGTCGATATCCCTAGTTTTCCTCTTTATCAAACATACTCCAACAAACAGTCTCTCCTCAACTTCAGTAAAAGCTACAACTCTTTTCCCATTTACCGTTTCGATTTTTGTTTTGCTGTATAACAAACATGGTCCTAGACGAATGGAACTTCAGGCAACATTCACTCAAAAGAAAGCAAAGCTTTTGCAAAATATGAATTGTAACTTATTTGTTGCACCAGTCTGCACTATTCAACTGATATTTTGATTTGACTACGGCCATTTGAACTCAAATATTTAACATAAATCATAGAACATAAAATCTTAACTATTGAATCTTCTAATTTTGGTTGTATCTTCTAATTTATGTCCAAATTTTCTGTAGAGGTAGATTTTACCTTTTGCTAAAACTTGATGCCCTTCTATTTGATTTTATTTCGGTTTTTTTTTATTTTTAAAAAGAAAACTGCATTATCCTACACTGAAAATGACATGCACATTCGAGAAACGAACAGACAATAGATCACAATTGTCAATGACCTACAAATATTTCTAATCCAAGATCACAATGTTAACATTCATCACTTTCATTTGGAATATCTGTAAAATATTATTATTATTATATTATGAAGTTGATTGAATATCAAACCTTGCCCTCCAAGGAAACGATACTCGGTGAACCCAAAGCTTCACCTATAAAATGTTTTACAGGCCTTTAATCCTTCTTTCATCATTGTTTTGCACTCTAATGTAATTCCATTACAAACAACAGAGATGAATCATCAAGGCTTACTGCTGAATCAGAAAAATGGAAATAATAATAGTCGCATGCCAAAGAGAGGGAAGATCAAAGCTCGGATATTCCGGAGCATATTCGGATCCCTAAACCGGAAGAAATCATCAAAAGACATGAAACAGTTCGGTAAAGAGAAGTCTGTTGGCTCAGCTTTGGCCTCACCGCAGTTGAGTGGCTACAATTCTGAAGCTAACTCTTATGGCTGATCACTTTAGAATTTCACTCTGTATAGTAAATTTTGATTTAGTTTCTGTTCTTTTAGTGATGTTATATTGTATATATATTTATGCAAGCACATTTTATGTAGACTTGGATGAATAAATGATTGCATTTTATATCAAGCTCCTTTATGTAATCTTTGCCTAGGCACATCATATAGCAATATTGTCTTAACGGTACTGTTTGAATTTGATTGAAATTACCTCCCCTTTCTTGCTATAACGGGAGCTTGTCATGGTTGGCGATCAAGTGTAATCAAAATTACCAAAATTTCAGCCACTGAAAATGATTACAAATCAAAGACAAAATGAAAGGAATACACAATATAAATGTAGCAAGGTTCAGTTGCAAACAATTTCGATCTTGGAACTACTAAATTTTATTCCTTTCTCCTTTAAGATTATATTTACTGAGTGTGATATTTACACCCCCTATGGACTCCAGTTTACCCAACCCCCCCCCCCCCCCCCCCCACCCCCAAAAAAAAAAAAAAAAAAAAAAAAAAAACACTGGAAATAAAATAAAAACCGTAAGAGCTTCATTATGCTCCGTTCAGTTGGTTGTTAACTAATGATCAATAGTCAGCTGGTGACCAAAGCAGAGCAATACGTAGCACCAATTTTTCTTTTCCTCTATCACACAATGAGTAGCGCTTATGAAACACCCCACCTCCGTTAGGGTCACTCTCAAAGGGAATGCCCTAATTTTGGTGGAGGTTTATAAGTACAAGTCACAGACATACAAGACAGATATAAGAACACATATTTGTAAACAGCGGAAGAACAACAAACTTTTATTTCATAAAGTCAAATACGTGTTACAACAACATCCTTTCCAAAAACATAACTTAACACTTTCATAATCTGTCTTGAGTACATTATTTAAAGAAGCATAAATAAAACATAGATAAACTGCAAAAGCCCCATAGTGGATTGTCCAAAGCCATAGTTCAAAACAGGAAAGTCCCAGCAATACATTTCTCTTCTTCAAGCTGGATGTTGAGGTTGATCAAGCTGCTGTGTTCCCTCCCTGAGGACCTGGGGTGTTACAGCTTATAAACTAAAATTCGATTTTTTATCGAAAATGGGTAAGCGATAGACTTGGTCATAATGATAAATGCTTTTTAGACCAAATAATTTAATTAGTTTATTGTTATAATATAAATTAATTAAACAAATTAATATTTATTTATAATATTTGAATATCATTTGGGAAATAAATATTATTATATGTATGCTGGTTGATATATGATATCAATACGCTATTAGATTATATTTAATGTGGTGCTAAGGGCACCCCAATATGTTCTTCTTAATACCACGACTAAAAAATACAAAAACAATTAGTATTACACTCTTCTTAATGTCATGCACTTAAACAATAGGGGCTACCACACTGTTTTACTCTATTTCTATTTCGCTCGATATTCTTTCGTCCTCATTTGTAAACCGATCAACGAATTCGACGCCGCAATATACAAAAGTCGCGAATAAGGTTTGAATAAAACAAATTAGAAGAGGAAGTGAAAGAATAAGGTTTTCAAATCAACAAACAATTGAGAGACTACCGTATGAACTTGAACTTTCCCGCGAGAGATGCGAAGAAGACCACAATTACAAGAGATTAGGGTTTTTAGATTAACTTAGTACGTGATTAGTTCGACAAATAATGAATGAATAAGAGATTAGAATGGAATGGTAATTGGTATTAGGAAGTATACAAAATTTAATGAGTTTTATTTTTTTAATTGTGGTATTAGGAAGAACATATTGGGGTGCGCTTAACACCACACTATATTTAACTGTGTAGTGTTTTCGCAAAAATTTAAGGCTCACCCCTAGTGTTGCAATGATGGAGGCCTATAATGAGAGAGGGACACTCATTTTTTTCTCGCCCTTCATGGAGATTCTTAGTCTTCTTCGAATTATCTTCAATTTTTGGTTTAAGATTCTAATATTTACCGACTCTGTCACAAGATAATTGAGTTTCAGGTATTCTTGATCCAACAAGCTTATCGGAATTAGTTACGACTAACAGGTTGTTGGTCTTTCATGATAGTGAGTGACATCAATGAACAAATGCATCGTGTGAAATAATATAAAAATAGTGATCACTAAAAGTTTAAAGAAGATTGCTAAGATCACTCGTGCACAGGCGAGTGATATGATACTCGCGGTTTGATTGGACGGGTACTATTTTTTTATTGAATTAGAGCGGGTCCCTCTATCTTTTCCTTGACCACTAATTCGCTGCCTAATCAGCGAGTATGGCATGTGTGATGCACGAGTATTTTAGAACGACAGTGCTATTTCGACCGGGAATTAGGGAGTTAATTTCACCGAATGAAGTATCAACGCTCCTCCTTGAATTGCGCTTCTTCTCCTCCTGAATTGCGCTTCGTTCCTTTTTAGATCCGGTTGTTTTCACCGCTTTTTCGCCAGTTGATCTAGAATGATCCTTTTAGAATTCCTCAAGTTTAAAACCATAAGCGTTAAGTATCATTTCACACAAACATACATGCACAATCTAATATTATTACATAATTCATTTGTTATAAAATAATCATTCACATCATCTCTATAATTTTCATCATCTCTTTTGCTATCATCGAAATGAGGTTGTAATGACTCAAACTGTAGATTATATATGTTATCCTATATATGGCAAACACAGTTATCTTTACTACTCACTCAAAAAACCAACAAATAATAGATAGTAAATAACAAATGGCAATTAATAGCGATAAATATTAACAAACCTCGTTTGTCTCAACATTACCATTTTCGATTGGGATTTCAATATAGCCTTGAACGTTGCTATAGATGATTGATTGCGAAACTTTATTGTTTTCCTAAGGTGACCAAATTCATAAAACAGAGCAAAAACCTTTTGGTGATTTCTCAATTAATATAAATGTATCGCTTTATTTCTCAAGATCAAACATTCAATAATAGATCAAACGAGGAGGAATAAAATTCACTTGCTCCAAGATGGAAATTGTCTGCAGCTGATCCTTGTTTCATCTATATCGTGTATTCCGACGCCGTGTTTCCAACGGCCGCCAACGGCAAATTATAATTCGTTGTAGCCGTTGGAAACCGATGAAATAAAGACCGTTGGCGGCCGTTGGAAACCGTTGGAATTTTTCCTGCATATGTTCCAGAGAGCCCGACATGCTTCTTCATTTCACCCCTTTCTTCCCCAAATCCGATTTCCCAACCCTTATCACCCTTCACCATCTCCAATTTCAACTCCTCCACCCAATCAGCCACCGCCAGCGCCTTCGACGTCCACCGCGAGCTCCTCCAGCCCTCCTACTCCGTTATTTCTCTTTAATTTAGGTAAAATTCCTAAACCTATTTTATAGGGTTACCACTCATTTGTGCTTAATATGTCTTTAATTTGATTTCTAGTTGTTTGAATACGTATATTACATCATATTATTCTCGAATTGCTAATGTTATCACCCTAATTGTCAAATTCTTTAGAATGAATGGTGTAAATATATGTCATATGTACATATACTTATGAAAACATATGTCATATGTGTATAGTATGTTTGTGAATGAGCTTGTATAGTAAGTTTGTACCAAATCAACATATGTAATATGTGTATAATATATAAACATATTGAATTTTGTGATTGAATGGTGAACAATAATTTATGCATACATAGTTCTTTTAAAACAAATAAGTCTACTTTAGTCAAATATGCCATGAAATTTATGAATGAGCTTGTATAGGTTTTGTACGAATTTATTTTTTAAATAACTTTGAAGTAAAATAATTTTGAAGTTTTGATATAGTATGTTTGTACGAATTTATTTTTTAAATAACTTTGAAGTTTTGATATAGTATGTCATGAAAATTATACCAAGTCAAATATGTCATGAAAATTATTTTGATATAGTATGCTGATTACATATTCATATATGTTGCAGGTATATTAATTATGTCGTCTGACCCTGCTTCTAGCTCTGGCTCGGGATCTACCTCTAGACGACGTAGCATCACCCCTCATGTTGAGGGTAGTGGCAGACAACTAGCTCGTACGGTTGTTTATTTGCAGCGTAAGGATGACAGGGCGTAAGTATAAAAATTAGCAGAATAACAATTTAAAGTTTTTTTTACATACTATAATTAACTATATAAAGTTCTAATTTGTATTTAATGCAGGGAATTTGAGTTAGAGCCGTCTTAGACTGTTTTAGATATCTCTAAGGAAGCGTATATGGCCAGAATGACCGATTTCTGGCCTAAGTGGAGCAAGATCCCAGCAGACGTCAAAGAGACTATCTGGCAGGATTTCTTGGTACGTTTATACCGTTTTATACCGCTTGGCAGGATTTCCTGTCATTACTTTGTGTCTTCCTTGTCTTTTGTGCACTCATCTTCACCGTTGTTGTCCATACTCATGTGTTGCACCACATGCAAAACAGTATTCACATGCGTTGAAGTTGCTCCATGTTCATGCAACTTGTTCACTTAAAAAAAACTGTGTTGAGTTGAATGTGTACACAGGCCTTGACACTGTTCTTTGTCAATGTGAATGCACACTTGCCAAAAAATAAACTTTAGTTCTCATCATCCATTTAGTTCTCACCATTTTGAACATGATGTTACAATAAGTGATCTATTCGCTTGGAAACTTCATGCTTTAACACTTGCATGTATTTGCATTGTCCATGCTGTATAAACCAGACTAATTATACAGGGAGCAGTAGATGTGCAGGAGACTGACATGAAGCTAGTTTAGCGACACTGGAACTCGAAGGTCGCCAAGAATTATAGAGAGAAGATGAATGAGCTTAAGAAACAGGGAAAGCAACCAAAGTGGATGGGCGATGAAGTGTTTGAGAAGATGGTTGCATGGTGGGACACACCTGAGTTCAAGGTGAATTTATAATGAATCTAATTTATTTTTTTGCCGATTTTAAGTAATTTGTCAATGTACATTTTCAGGCCGAGTCAGAAAGGAACTCCGCAAACAGGAACAAGAATCCTGTAACTCATTGCGGGGGATCTTATAAGTCTTTTCAGCATCATCGCGAGGACTTGGTAAATTTGTTAATTATTACATTTATAAATTGATTAGTTCAGTGATTTACAATGTGAAATTAATTATTCAAATTACCAACTGCAGGAACGATTTTATCAACGTCCCGTGTCATACATGGATGTCTTTACTCACACCCATGCAATCAGGAAGGTAGACGAGGCATGCAACGTCACATATGAGTGGGATGAGCAGGACAAGACGACACAGTCATACGTATGTGTATTTTAAATATTACAAGCATGAATTGATTAGTTTATTGTAAAATAAAATCATAGTTTTATTAGTTGCCAAATGAAATTGTTTTTTTTTATTACAGGCAAAGTTACAGGAGGCACGGGCTCGTGTTCTTGAGGAGTCGGGCCGTGATGAGTTGACGCAGGAGGAGGAAGACCGCTTATTCGATGCTGTTATGGAAAAAACACGGCGGAGCAGGCGCTACAGATTCAGCAACCTGACGGTAATATTGCATGTTATAAAAATTGCATGTTATATAGTATAAGAGAAACACATACATGTGTGTATATAGTATAAAAGAAAACATACATGTGTGTATATGTAGTATAAGAGAAAACATACATGTGTGTATACACACAAAAACACAAACATGTGTGTGTGTGTTATAAGAAAAAACATACATGTGTGTATACGCACACAAACACATACATGTGTGTATATAGTATAAGAGAAAACATACATGTATGTATACACACGCAAATACATACATGTGTGTATCTAGTATTAGAGAAAACATACATGTGTGTATACACACACAAACACATACATGTGTGTATATGTAGTATAAGAGAAAACATACATGTGTGTATACACACACAAACATATAGCTATTGCTAACTATAGGCGAGACTTGAAATATTAGAGAAAACAAATAGATATTTAGAAGGGAAAAATTGCATGTATGTTAGCATTGTTAAAATGACTTTGAAATTGTATTATATAACAACTACTTGTAAATAAAAGTTACGTATTAAAATAATTTGTATAAATATTGCATGTTATGAAAATTTATATGTTCACTAATATGATTTTGTTATGAATTCATTTTTGTATGTTATAAAAATCGCTTGTATAACAAATTACTTGTATTTGCATGTTCGACAAGAAAAGAAGGCACAGGACAAGGAAGAAATTAAGGAGTTGCGAGCGTTGATTAATCAGCTGCAGGACCAGAATCGCGTGCATGATATGCAGATTGAGCAGTTGAATCAAAAGGTTGCAGAGTACGTGTATAATCATGGTGATGTTCCTTCATCGTCTGCTTCTGGTGATCATTGCGACGATGGATCTTGAGGTATGTGTTTCGATGCTAGTTTGGGGATGTTTTTTGTTTTGATGTATAACGAGACAAGTTTGGATGTGTTTTGACGATTTGTGTATATTGGTACGGTTTGGTGACACGGTTGGATGGTTGTTTTGAATGATTGTATATGTTGTTACGCTCTGTGAACATGCTTGAATGATTTTTTGGATGTGTAATTAGTTTTTGTTGCATATATATATATATATATATATATATATATATATATATATGTTTATACGTTATATTTTGATTGTTTGTTGTGTTAGTTGTATATATGTGATGCATAGTTGTGAAATTGGTTGGAAATAGTTTGGAAATTGAACTGGAATGGAAATGAAATAAGGTGGGGAGGCTGGCTTGCTGTTATATAAAAAAAAAATACCCAGTTTTTCAACGGCTATCAACGGTTTCCAACGGCAATATGAACATTATATACTAACGGTTTCCAACGGTTTAACCCGTTGGAAATAATCCGTCGGATCCGATGGAAGCCGTTCGAAGACGTGAACTCTATTCCAACGGCTACCAACGGCAAATTGCCGTTGGAATAGCCATATGTTCTTATAGTGATGCGGCCATTTGAACTCAAATATTTAACACAAATCTTAACATAAAATCTTAACTATAGATTTTACCTTTTGCTAAAACTAGATGTCCTTCTATTTGATTTTATTTTGAAGTTTGTTGGTTTTTAAAAAAGATAAAACTGCATTATCCTACCCTGAAAATGACATGCACATTCGAGAAACGAACAGACAATAGATCACAATTGTCAATGCCCTACAAATATTTCTAGTCTAAGATCACAATGTTAACATTGCACGATAAATATATTTTTTGTTTAAACTTCATCACTGTCATTTAGAATATGTGTGAAATATTATCAAGTTGATTGAATATCAAACCTTGTCCCCCAAGGAAACAGGACTCGGTCGACTCAAAGCTTCACCTATAAATGTCTTACAGGCCTTTAATCCTTCTTTCATCATTGTTTTGCACTCCAATATAATTCCATTACAAACAATAGACATGAATCACCAAGGCTTGTTGAATCAGAAGAATGGAAATCACAGTCCCATGCCAAAGCGAGGGAAGATCAAAGCTCAAATATTTGGAAACATACTCGGATCCATAACCCGAAAATCATCAAAAGACATGAAAGAGTTCGGTAAAGAGAAGTCTGTTGGCTCAGCTTTGGCCTCACCGCAGTTGAGTGGCTATAATTCAGAAGCTAACTCTGATGACTGATCATGTTTCACTCTGTATAGCAAATTTTGGTTTAGTTTCTGCTCTTTTAGTGATGTTATATTGTATATATATTTATGCAAGCAACTTTTATGTAGACTTGGATGAATAAATGATTGCATTTTAAATCAAGCTCCTTTATGTAATCTTTGCGTAGGCTCATCATATAGCAATATTGTCTTAACGGTACTGTTTGAATTTGGTTGAAATTACCTCCCCTTTCTTGCTATAATGGGAGCTTGTCATGGTTGGCGGTCAAGTGTAATCAAAATTACCAAAATTTCAGCCACTGAAAATGATTGCAAATCAAAGACAAAATGAAAGGAATACACAATACAAATGTAGCAAGGTTCGGTTGCAAACAATTTCCATCTTGGAACTACTAAATTTTATTCCTTTCTCATTTAAGATTATATTTACTGAGTGTGATATTTACACCCCTTATGGAGGACTCCAGTTTACCCAGCCTATAATGAGGGAGGGACACTCATTTTTTTTCTCGCCCTTCATGGAGACTCTTAATTAGTCTTCTTCAAATTATCTTCAATTTTTAATTTAAGAGTCTAATATTTACCGACTCTGTCACAGGATAATTGAGTTCCAGGTATTCTTGATCCAACAAGCTTATCGGAAATAGTTATGACTAACACTAACAGGTTGTTGGTCTTTCATGATAGTGAATGACATCACAAATGCATCGTGTGAAATAATATAAAAATAGTGATCATTAAAAGTTTAAAGAAAATTGCTAAGATCACTTGTGCACAGCCGAGTGATATGATACTCGTGGTTCGATTGGACCGGCACAATTTTTTTATTGAATTAGAGCGGATCCCTCTATTTTTTCCTTGGCCATTAATTCGTTGTCTAATCAGCGAGTATGACATGTGTAATGCACGAGTATTTTTGAACGAGATCGCTGTTTCGACCGGAAATTAAAGAGTTAATTTCATCGAATGAAGTATCAACGCTCCTCGTTGAATTGCGCTTCTTCTCCTTCTGAATTGCGCTCCGTTCCTTTTTAAATCCGGTTGTTTTTACTGCTTTTTCGTCGGTTGATCTAGAATGATCCTTTTAGAATTCCTCAAGTTCAAAACCATAAGCCTTAAGTACCATTTCACACGAACATACATGCACAATCTAATACCATTACATAATTCATTTGTTATAAAATAATCATTCACATCATCTCTATAATATTCATCATCTCTTTTGCTATCATGGAAATGAGGTTGTAATGACTCAAACTGTATATTATATATATTATCCTATATAAGGTAAGCACAATTATCTTTACTACTCACTCAAAAAACCAACAAATAATAGATAGTAAATAACAAAGGGCAATTAATAGCGATAAATATTAACAAACCTCGTTTGTCTCAACATTACCATTTTCGATTGGGATTTCAGTATAGTCTTGAACGTTGCTATAGATGATTGATTGCGAAACTTTATTGTTTTCCTAAGGCGACCAAATTCATAAAACAGAGCAAAAACCTATTGGTGATTTCTCCATTAATATAGATGTATTGGTTATTTCTCAAGATCAAACATTCAATAATAGATCAATCGAGGAGGAATAAAATTTACTTGCTCCAAAATGGAAAATATCTGCAACTGATCCTTGTTACATCTAAATTGTGTATTCCTTTCATTTTACCTTTGATCTGCCATTATTTTAGATGGCTGAAATTTTGGTTGTTTTGTTTGCTCTCGATCGCCAAACATGACAGGCTCGCTTTAGCAAGAAAGGAAGATAATTTAAACCAAATTCTAAAGGTACCATTAAGACGATGCTATATGATGTGCCTATGCAAAAATGACATGAAGAGCTTGACATATAAAGCAATTATTTTTTCATCCAAGTCTTCATAAAAGTTGCTTGCATAATCATATATACAATATATATGTACAATATAACATTAATAGAGGAACAGATGCTAAACCAAAATTTACTATACACAGTGGGATACACAAGTGATCAGCCATCAGAGTTAGCTTCAGAATTGTAGCCACTCAACTGCGGTGAGGCCAAAGCTGAGCTAACATAATTTTCTTTACCAAACTGTTCCGTCTCTTTTGATGATTTTGGGATTAGGAACCTGACTATGTTTCCAAATATTTGAGCTTTGATCTTCCCTCTCTTTGGCATAGGACTATTATTATTTCCATTCTTCTGATTCAGTAGTAAGCCTTGATGATTCATGTCTATTGTTTGTAATGGAATTATATTAGAGTGCAAAACAATGATGAAAGAAGGATTAAAGGCCTGTAAAACATTTTATAGGTGAAGCTTTGGGTTCACCGAGTATCGTTTCCTTGGAGGGCAAGGTTTGATATTCAATCAACTTCATAATATTTTACACATATCCCAAATAACAGTGATGGAGGTTTAAACAAAAAGACATTTGTTGTGAAGTGTTACCACTGTAATCTTAGATTAAAAGAAAAGGTTTGGCCTATAATCAGTGGCGGAGCCAGGAATAAATCTTGGTGAGGTCACAGGTCGGAAAAATGATGGAACATTATTCATTGGAGTAGAAATTGTAGAAGAACCCACTTCATTTGAGATGTTTTCAAATGGTCTTTTGAAAAAATTTCGCAAATCTGACAAACAAACAAATTAATTATAATCAGAAAATGGTTAAAATTTCGCAAATATGACAAACAATTGACATTAAATTAAGTGGTAATTCATGTATGTCTGACAAACAATTCATGTATCCAGACAAAAGAACTGACATTAAATTAGACAAAAGAACTGACATACATGATGTCCTCACATGAATTAAGGGACTGGTAGTACTTGAATTGTTCCTCACATGAATTAAAGGACCGAGGAACATTAAATTAGGCATACGTCCAGGCTAACAATTCAGACATTAAATTAGGGCTTACATGTACCAGCATACATGAATCCAGGCATACCAGCATACATGAATGATGAATCCAGACATCAATAAATCCATACATCAGTGAAATTAAATTAGGGCTTACGGCTTACCCACTTCATAGATGAAATGAAATTAAATCCAGACATTAAATACGAGAGCAGCTGCCGCGATTTTCTCTTTCGTGATTTCTTTCTCGTTCTTCTCCTTTGTTTGCCGTCGAGTTGAGTTATGCGGTTTCCCTCTTTTTTTTTTTTTTTTTTTTTTTTTTTTTTTTTTGATGCGTGCGTTTCTGGTGAGGTCAAGTGACCTCATCAGACATAAGGTGGCTCCGTCCCTGCCTATAATTCAGTCAGTTGCATGTTTATGTCTTTTTCAGTGTCGAATAAAGTGAGCAGGAAATGAGTGCAGTTCTTTTATTGGTGGAAATCAGGAGACCACTCTGATTTTTTCGTGGAAATCAGTTAAAATCAGAGGAGTTCCTTGATTTCCACTAATGGGATTCGAGAGTTATGTTCACACCTGTGGATAAAGTGTGAACAAGCTCGGACTCGGTCTTTTCTTTCAATTTTCGATGGAAATGACGACATCATTTAGATAACTATTCCAATGATTTTTAACAACAATTAGCAACGGCTTTCTGAAGTCTTTCGAGGTAATGTTACTTTACAGGACCAACTTTGTAAATTATACCCAAAATAAACGAATAAGTATTGAAGCGGTAATGGGAAAACAGTTCAAGCTTTGTTGAAGTCGGAAGAGAGACTCTTTGTAGTGGTAGCATGTTTGTTATAGAGAAAGATTTAGCTTATGTGACTTGGGGACCAATTTAACTATTCAAGCACGTGGAAAAAAGAATATTTGAAAGCTTCATACCATTATTATGGATCATTAATACTTAATTATTGTACATTTATTCGATGGGGGATGCCTCCAGTTTCAATGCATGCGTCATATGCCCGTACACTATTGGGTGCCTAGGTTATTGTTTAATAAAGAGGGATATGTATGACATTTATTCTTTTTTATACCCCTCAGACTACACAATATTATTTACGGGTTTCTTTAGTTTATCTTGGGATGTTGTCCATTTTTAACACAATTTGCAGCATTCATTTCACAAAGGACTTACTAAAGGATAAGAACTGGACAATTAATGACGCTAAAGTTAGTATTCAAAAATTTCAAAATTTATCTGTATCCATATTAAAAATATAAAAGTTATTCATCATCTGAAAAATAAATACAGAATACATATGTATACATCTGCATCAGATAATCAATCAGTTTTCCATTAAGAATTCTGTATTTTACTGCATAAAATGGTTATCATTTTGTTATTTTATTTTCGCAGAATTCTTTATTATACACACAATACATATGTCCAATAATAACATCAATAGAGGAACAGATGCTAAACCAAAATTTACTACAGAGTGAAGTACACAACACAAGTGATCGGTCATCAGCGTTAGCGTCTGAATTGTAGCCACTCAACTGCGGTGAGGCCAAAGCCGAGCTAACAGACTTTTCCTTACTCAACTCTTTCATGTCTTTTGACGATTTTCGCATTAGGGATCCGAAGATGCTTCCGAATATCTGAGCTTTGATCCTCCCTCTCTTTGGCATCAGACTGTGATTTCCATTCTTCTGATTCAACAAGCTTCGATGATTCATGTCTATTATATATATGATGGGATTAGAGTGCAAAACAATGATGAATGAAATGCTGAAGGTCTGTACAAACATTTATAGGTGAAGTTTACGGTTGACCGAGTCTCGTTTCCTTGGAGGACATGGTTTGATATTCAATCATATATATTGCTACTGTTTTCTTATTTTATCCCCCACTGCGACTTTTTAGGACCCTTTGTATCTTTTGTTGGGCTTTTTAACTCGATAGTAGTACAAAGGAAGATTTAACATGATGGACTTGAGCACTAATTTAACGAGGTCCCTTCCCAATTCATTTGTGCTTTTTGTGTCCTTTTGATCTCACAAACTCACCTTATGGGGGATTTTGATCAATTTAATAACTATTCTAATTTCTAAGGACGTGGAAGGAAGAATCTTTGATTTCTTCAAACCAGACCACCATATGTCCAAACTTATATATATTTAAAAAAAGGAACATTTATGACGATTTTAGTCAAGCGTGGGCAGTAGTAATACACAAGTCCATTATTTATCATTGCTGTCTTTTTGCCGATATTATAATTTTCAGTTTGTCACGTTTTAGATCTAACATTTTTACTCTATTTTATACCCCTTGAACCATACAATATCATATGTGGTTTTCACTGGTTGCGGATAGGGTTGAGCCGTTCTGTTGATTCGGTTGGTTTTGAAGTAAAATGGTTCAAACCGAAAATTTTCAAAACCGAACCAAATCGAATCGAAATAATTTCGGTTAATTCGATCGATAACCAATTTAATCAAACTTGAAAGATATCAAATGAATACTTTACCCAAAGAAAAACATAAATTTACGATAGAAGAAATTTTATTCATTAAAATTTTTGTTTGCAATAAAATTTTACTTACCTTTAACAAATGTTTCTGTATTTTATCACTAAACCAATTACTTAAAATATGACAATCACATAAAATTAGATAATACGATAACAATTCAGATAATTCGGTTAAACCGGTAGCCAATTTTTTTTATTTTACAAACCGAATTCAAACCGATTTAGTTTCAAAACCGAACTGAAATAAACCGATTCTATCGGTTAATTCAGTTTTAACCGAATACTTCCCACCCCTAGTTGCGAATGTAGTCCATTTTAACGCCATAAATATAGTATTTGCATTTCAAAGTGGACTTACTGCACAATAAGAGCAGGGCAATCCAGGAATAGGTGCAATTAAAGCCCAATAAAGATTTCCAAACAATAGGTGCAATTAAAGCCCAATAAAGATTTCCAAAATCTCTACTATAACACATATTTAATTTTAATACCGGCAAATGATAAAACCATTTTAAGTCTCCTATTTTACGCTACAAACGCTAAATTTAAAAACTTTTTTTTGCGTTCACTTTAACAAGTTTAATATAAAAAGATCAATTTGACTTGTTTTCTTTAAAACTAAATAAACAAAGCTAGAGCATAGACATATTTTAAGACATAAATACCTAAATATAAGTTAGATAATTATTGTAATAATCGAATATGCAATACATAAATTATGAAATTATTCGATTTTGTTAAACAAAATTAAATAATATTTTAATTTAATGGTTTTTGGTTTATTTTACTACATGAAAGCATTATCATTTGTCATTTAATTTAATGATATTTTAATTTAATGGCAGCCCCACATCCACACTAGGGAATTGTTCATTCGGCTTTCATCAAGATTATAATGGTTTTTGGTTTACTTTACTACATGAAAGCATTATCATTTGTCGTTTTATTTAGGTAAAAAGATGTAATATCTATATAAAATTCAATATTTGCTGCCTAAAGTTATCTTTTTAGAGCATTTAGTATGGTTTACATTTTTAGTACAAAAATGAATTATAATAAATTAAATTTTAGATCAATTTGTTTGGGTTTATTAATTGTGTAATAGTCAAATATCATCCAGTGAGATATCCATCCATATTCGTGGATATGGATATTTGATATGTAAAATAATTTCGAATGCTACGGGTATTCAATGTGAAAAAAATGATTTTAGACACGAATACAAGCATAATCGTTTCAGGCCGACTGCAAGTCTTATCAAAAGCTACCTAACACATTTCTTATTTATTCTCATTTTTGGAACGTGCCATTAACTTCTAGTTTTCGGAACAGTTTTTCTAGAAACTACGAGTTTTCACACTAATGGATTATATTTTATTTCTTTAAGATTATTGGCACATTTAGCCATTTAATCCGATTTACATAAACGATTATAATATAGCAATGCAAAGCATAACATCATAAACCATTTTCCAAAGACGTCCACTCTTTTAGTTTTCTTAAATTTTTAATGATAGTTGCAATTACTTTGATGTTATACTTTTGTGCTGTGCTAATCAAGCGCATCGTATTTTCTATTGCTTGCTATATTATTCACTATTAACAGCATATCAAAAAGAAAAAAATAACTATGATCATCGGTCAAACTACGATCACGGCTGAGTGCGGTAACCCATATCGTCCACCATGGTACGCTTAGTGTTGTACTATTTGTTTGGTATCAGTCTAAACCACCTAAAATTCCCTTCATATTATCAATTGTTGATGTTGCTTAAAAATAGATATAGCATCTTTATTTTCTTCTCAGTATAAATACTATCGTATCCGAATATCACTTGAAAACATAATATAACAGGCATAGTTCTTTACTCTATAAGAACAATAGTGATTTGTAATGGCTATTAGTCATTGATGACTGTTAGTAGCCGTTGAAACTCCGCTGGTATGAGAATCTCATTTTGTAATGGTTTCCGACGGCATCCATAGGGTATTTCCAATGGAAAATTTGGATATATGGCATATACTGTTGACCAAATAGTTGTTAAAAGTCATTACAATCTCTTGAAAATATCATTAATAGCCATTGGTTTGTCGTGACCAATAAGCCATTGATAATTACTAGTCATTGAAAATCTAAGTATATTATTTTTCCAACATTTAGACTTGCTGCCGTCCATCCACAAAAATCAATTAATAACTATAGGAGCTCTATTTCGAGCATATATACAATGACATAATCACATATATAGAAAACACAATGTGACGACCGCCCGATACCTCCTGCACCGAACTAAGAAAAAGGTGTGTTGTATGACGTGTCGTGTTGATATGGGACGATCATCAAGGAAGAGTAACTCGAAGTAAACATGTCATATAACTCACAGCGCATCGATAACATATAGTAGAAAATATACAACAGGATATAGAAGTCAAGCATAACAGAATATAAACTCACATCTCATAACATCTCAGAGTCATCAGTACAAATCCACTATGAAAATGAATAATCTATACATCAAACCTCACAATATCTCTCAGAGTAAACAAAGTCTCAACAAATAATGGAAATAGCAAAACATCAATGGTAGGTAGTAGCAATATGCCCGCCTCCCGCTCGTCACTGCACAACATCATCGACACTAAAACCAACTACCTGCTATCTCAGTCTGCTCACCATCAACGTTGATGAGTAGCCCAAGGTAATAAGAGGAAAACATAAAATCTTGAGCCATACAACAGTTTTAGTAAGCGATGAAATAACTAACAACAGTTACACATGATAATATAAGTATAGACAGTTCAATCATCCGATATGTCTGGCAATCATCGAGTTAACACATGAAAATCATATATCACGTGACATTATTGTATAAGAAAGGACAACCCCCAATACCGCTTCTCTTCGACAACCTACGGTGATAGCCTACCCTGAGAAAAACAGAGAGAAAAGCACATAATCAATCATAGCTTCTATAGCATATAGTACCCTAACTATCACTGACTATAGCCTTGAATACATTAATTGTCGAATTTGCTTTCAAAGATCAAAAAGGCTAATGGAAAAACCCTGGTTTTGGTCATACTGCCAAAATCCATCGTGACTACGCATGTTTGTCTCCATTATGACTACTAAGGGTACCCGATCCATAGTGATCTTAACGGGCGTCCCCACGATACCCCTACTTTGAGCCTGCTAGAACCTTTGACGACCAATGGTTCCTTGGCACTTCAAAATTGTCAAGCCTTTCTTCTCGACGATCACATCTTTAGTTTGAGCGACTTTTCAAACCAATTCCATTATTATCCTTAATCAACTCCCACCCGAGTCAATCTATCATCTTATTAGATTGTACATCATCCTGCGACTAGTATCAAATCAATCCGGGTCTGACCTTTCCAACTTGAGTTCACAATTGAAGCACCATCCATTGGTGAGTTGCACATTAATTATTCGGGGTCAATTCATCACCAAACTTCATCAGCAACCCTTAGAAGCCATTACAAACAAGCTCCCCAAAAATCAAGTCCATCTAACCTCATACGATGGATAGGTACTGGTCCATCAGCCATGGACTGGTACTGGTCTATACACTTAGCCGGAAATGGCTAAGTGTCTGCACTTTGGTGATCCTTGTCCCATGTGATTCCCATCAATCCAATTTCTTAGCCAAATTCCAATCGTGGTAAAACTCCTACTGGTCCATCCTTGCACTTGAGCAATCAACCTTCGACCCATCCCAAATTTCATCCAAATCTCTTGAAAATTTGCATGAACCCTCGATTTACCACCACAATACCATGCTGAAAGTTTCACAAAAATATGACTTATCGTGTGGGCCGGTGCCCATCCATTGTCCATGGTCCGGTATCGGTCCATGCTGGGTTCCCTCGCCTCGTAATACAGAGCTCTTCCACTAAGTTTCATCTGAATTCGATAATATGAACCCTCGATTTGCCCTGTTCTTCAATCCTAAGATCCAAGACAACCAATTCGAACAAACAATTCAAGCAATGCAACAAATTAAATCAAAACAAATATCGATTTATACAATACTGATCATACAAACATGAACATATCACAATTATAGCATAAACATGAGATCTAACATGATTTGGATCAAAATATATGCATAAACATGATTAATCTAACATTTATCCAATTAACATGATCAAATTAGGTTTACTTAAGACGTCTAAATCTGAGTTAAACATATATGACCGGATCTAGGGTGAATTTAACATATAACATATGAATTTGATCCTAATTTACCAGTATAACCCTTAATTTCCGTGTGAGAGATATCTATCACTCACCAGTTTCTAAATCCAATGCAATACCTATAAAATCAAATCTGAAAACCAATAGAAAAACCCCAAAAATAATGCAATTTGATGTGATCTAATCTTCCTTGATGATGACCTAGCCTCAAGATGTAATCTATGATGAATTTGAATAAAAGGAATGGAGTATTAGGGTATTAGTTTGAACCGGAGAATCATAGGCGCCCAACCTAAAATTTGAATGAAGAAAAAAACCCTTATTCTCTCCCCAAATCTCCTTATTTATAGTTGTAGGTTATTATCCTAATAGGCTTGAGTAATCGGCCCATTAGCAGCTAATTAGTCTGCCTAACAGAAGATGTAAATTAAAACAAAGATTCCTCCCAAACCGCTGAGCCAAATATTTCATGCTACCACTCTACGGAATCAAAAACCACCATTCTGATCCAACGAGATTGATTTCAGAACCTAGCTCGATCCCTATCAAATGTTATAGCTTAAATAATATTAACTCGGGAAAAAAGTCACAAGTCGATTCGATAAAAATCATGGACATGTCCCACAACGATATGAACAACATACTAAATCTAAGAATGATCCAAACACAGTGGAATTCCTCCAATACGTAAAATAGGAGTCGTTACATTCTACCCCCTTTAGGAATTTCTCCCCAAAAAATTCCAAGTAATCACGAGCAAACATAGTATCCCGCATGTCTACCATCTAGGAGTATCCAATCTATCATCCAACCTAGCATCAAATAATCCATGCAATCAAAATTTTACCCTAGCATGCAAAAATTCTAATAGTGCAAGATACAAAGTTACATGTAAGAAATAATATATGGGACATACCACTCAAAGAGTTCTGGATGGGTCAACCTCATACTCTCTTCCGTTTCCCACGTGCAATCGTCATCGTCCTTACCCCATTGCACCTTGACTAGGTTAACAACCTTCCTCCTAAGTTGTTTCATGTCACTTCCTACGATGCAAAGTGTCTTACAAGGCCTAGAAACTTCGGGCTCGACCTCTAAATCATTGAACTAATCAGGAGATACCACAACATTCGAGTCGTGCATAAACTTCCATAAAAACGATATACAGAACATATTATGCACACTCGTCATCTTCTCATGTAAATACAATCTATAAGCGAGCTTTCCAATATGCTCAACGATCGAAAGCGGCCTAACAAACCTTGGCACTAACTTTCCTTTGATTCTAAAACGAACCACGCTCCTTAGAGGTGAAATTTTAACAAATACCGAATCTCTGACTGAGAACTCAAAGTCCTTCCATTGTTTATCGGCATAACTCTTCTAACAATTTTGGGCTACCTTTATTCGATGCCGAATGATCTCAATATTATCTGTCGTTTCTCTTATCATCTCCGGCCCAAGTACCAACTTCTCACCAGTTTCTAACCAAGGTGGAGAATTACACGGTTTACCGTACAATGCCTCATACAGTGCCATTCCCATACTCGATTGGTAGCTTTTATTATGAGAAAACTCAACTAAATGCAGGCGGTCTTCCCATGAACCTCTAAAATCCAACACACAAGCTCTAAGAAGATCTTCCAATGCTCGATTAACCCTTTCGGTTTAACCATCTATCTGGGGATGATAAGCCATACTCATACATAGCTTGGTTCCCAATGTCTCTTGCAAAATTTTCAAGAATCCACCCGTAAACAATGGATCTTAATCACAAAAGATACTCTTTGTAATCCCATGAAATTAAACTATCCACTTAAGATATAACTCAACCAACTTCGATGCAATCCTAGTTGATCTGACAGGAATAAACCTTGTGCTTTGGTCAAATGATCCATGAGAACACAAATACTATTATTTCCTGCACTTGTCCCAGGTAATCCATCAATAAGATCCATCGACACTTGCTTACATTTCCACATAGGGACCTCCAATAGCTGTAACGAGGCACTCTGGTTCTTCTTTTCAGCTTTAATCAACTGAAAGTTCATAAATTTGGAGATAAATTTCCGGACATTCCTCTTCATCCCTTCCCAAAAGGAGGCTCACTTCATATCCCGATACATTCTATTACCACCAGGATGAATCGTTGATCTAGAGTGATGACATTCCGTCAGAACTTCCTCTCTCAATTTATCTGTGTCAGGAATAACCAATCGTCCATTCCTTCGAAGCCAACCATAGCGATGGACTTTGAAATCCTTAATATCCTCTGGTTCCACTCTCGTCTCTAATATATAAATAATTTCTGCAAGCTGAATGTCTCGCTTATGGCTTTCACCAATCCACTCGATGAATGTTAGTCTAATTGACAAGCTTGCCAACATCTTGGGCTCTAACTTCACTATGCCATAGATGGCGTACTGTAAGGAAAATACAAGGTGTTGCTAGCTATGATGATTTTTTGTCTATTGCAGCACACGCGTCAAGGTGTTTGCATAGGTATCAACACGATGTGGTGGTAGCCACGTGAATAAAATTATCAATCCACGTGAATATGATCTAACGATTTACGTTATCAATCTGCGTTAATTTGATTTTCCTTCATGTCTCAGCTCCTTTGCCCCCAAATTTTCATTTTCCCGCTGAAACATAATTCATGCCATCTTCCCTACCAATTTACGAAATAAAAACAATTTTCTAGAAACAAATCCTCAGATTCACCTCCTTCCTTGGTGATTTTCTGATTTTGCGTCATCTTCTCTCTTCCGCCTCTCTCACTCAAATCATCATGCAGGACGATAACAACGGCTGCGCCTCTCAGTACTATCCCATCGGCCCTATCCTCTTGCTCTGAGCCCTAATCCTAATCCAATCAATTTCAATCCTACCCTTACACCAAATCTGATCCATCTCCCTTTCGCCTCCGCACCACCTTACAACTGTCCGTACCAACCCCGTCAATCTGAATCCCAAAATTACCCTCTGAACCCTTACCCTAATTACACCGCTTCACAACCTAAGGAGAATTTGATGAGAACTATTTTGTTATATATAAACCAAATTCTATCTTGTTCATAAGCAGTAATCGAATATTTCTGAAGAAGGTGGGTAATCAATCTCTAATCAGCATTAACCACTTTGTCTCTTTCAGTAAAGGCTTTTGGACTTCAGAACTGGTTGAAGTTTTCATAAACGTATTAATAGTTATTGAACAACATTTGAGATCTACATCCCCAATAAATCAAGTTGTTGATGCTTTACGTATCTTCCAACTGTCAAATTTTCTAATTAATTTTCAGTGTATCCACGTGAATACAGTATCAAATTCATTGCTTTTGCAAGGGTTAATTTCACGTTCAAAAGAGTTGTACGTCAACCTAGTTTTCTAGCCCGATTTGAAATTTATTTTGAATGAGAAGATGGTTGCTTTGCGGGAGACTATACTATCTGAAGAACTGTTAAAGCATGTTCTCGCTAATTAAACAATAGAGCATTCACATACAGAAAGGCTGGTAATATTGCAATGGTTGTCGTGGTTATAATGAAAATAGATAGTGGCTTATATGATCAAATGTAAGATTATGTTAAGGGAAATGCATGTTGGGAAGTGATCGACGCTAGAAAAGCGCGATATTTGTAATAAAATTCTGCAAGCGCACAGGTGTGTAGCATACAGGTCGAACACAGGGAGGTAAATTAAAATCAAATTATTTATCTAATCTCTTGGGCGAGTTAGACGAAGCCTGGAGATTTTGTTGAAATAAAAACAAATTGAAATTGCGAACTTAGGATTATCGTTGAATCTAATCAACGATTAATCACTAAAGAAAGTAAATTGCAAAACAAAAACAACAATGCAGAAAATAAAAGTGCAGAATAAGAAGAACAACAAAAAAATAAAATTAGGATTGTCGTTGAAACTAATCAAACGACTAATCACTAATGAAACAAATGTAAAATACAACTAGTACTCTACCGAATCTAATCGGGTAGATGACACTAGTTGCTAAAAAAATACTTGAAAATAAAGGAAGAAGAAGAATTTTTATTAGAGTAATGGAATACAGAAATGAGATGGTGGCTACAATGACATTACAAGGGTATTTATATGACATAACCAAACCCTAACCCTAATTACAAATGGGCCTAGCTATTTCAAGTGATTTTTAGGCCTTTTGTCATGTGGAACAAGTTCTAGGCCTTTTCTCCTATTCTCTTGCAAGCCTCCTTTAATTTGAGATGTGCATGGCCTCTAAATCAGTTATTTTCTTGTCCAACAGCAGCCAGATGTGAGATCTTCATCTACAATTCTTCAAAATGCAAATACACAGCAATTTGATCTCTATTTCTCTACTTTTCTGTTTGCATGCGGGCTGGGTTGGAATATCTGTAAAAGTGACAAAACAATACCCAAATAATATTTATTTATATACAAAAGATAAGATATAAGAGCATAAAATAACATGTTTCTATGTTAATCAAATACCCCCACACTTATCTTTTACTCGTCCTCGAGTAAAACAAAAATTAAAAACTAACTAGATAGGTCACACTTTCGTAGGAAACACGATAGCATTGAGCGTATGCAACAAGCCGTTAAACCTCTAGGTGTCCCTAGTAAGACGAGTGGTGTCTCGCGAGGGTTTTCAGCGGATACTACCCACAAAATCCAAATGCAGTATGCTATGATTCTAATGAAACTACATGAATGCAATGGACATATGCAAAATAAAAGCAAAAATGAAAACAAGACTTGTTTCTGAAGTGGTACAACAAATTAAATTATCAATTTCTAGTCAGTTGATTTTATTTTAGATACCTCAACTTGTCACAAATTTTCAATATAAATCAAGTTTTCAAATGTTAAATTCCAGTTTGGCCAGTTAGTTCGGTCGATAACATAGTGCAGCCATGAAATAGATTCTTAGTTTGCTTGGCACAGTTTGCAAAGTGGTATTATTATTTTCTCATGTATGGCTAGTCAAATCCATAAGGTTAAGAAGTGTTTGGGCATCATCGCTTATTCTTTATTCTATAAAATTTTAAAATTTATGATTAAGTACATACACCTAACTTAGAAGACCAAGGTTTACCACCCATGCACTGCCACGCAGACTAACGGAGAGTGGGTAAAGAGCTTGGCGGATTGTGCAGGCCGACTTTGACTTTGTCAACAACGTGTCGGTAATCCTTAGGTGTCCAATCTCATAAAATGAGACCAAGATATTCCAACGCTGACTTTGTCAACAACATGTCGGATAGAGCTTGGCGGGTTTGCACACCAACGCTTGATATACAAGCAATGTTGGATACCCTTGGATTACTATTATTTGAAAATATAAGCACAAAAGAGAGTTATGTGAATTCAACTTAACACAACTTAGTTTTAAAGATTCGAAAAGCCAATATAAGTATTTTAAGTCCTCCACTTATTTAAACGAAGACTACAATATAGAATAGATTTCATGGCCATCACCTAAGAATCTCCCTATGTACCGGTTACACTATTATCCCTCAAAATTAAACTTTTCATTATATTTCTTATTCGATCTAAGTTGAGAGAAAAAAATACTATCAACTGACTAATAATTGTTAACTTATTTTGTTGTATCAAACTAAAATGAGTCATGTTTCAATAAAAATAATGGCATGTTAGTACAGTCTAAAATGCATGATGGTCCCATTTAAATGGCTGAAATTGTAAAAGAAAGAAAAATAAAGAAAAAACGAAAATGAGTGAAATGCAAACTCCCCCCTGAAAGAGTCTATGCAGCAGTATAGGATCGTGTAGTATGGAGAATATGATGTAGAGTATATAATAAAATAGTAAGTAGTAAATCACACAGTCGATTTATACTGGTTCGGACCACTGTCCTACGTCCAGTCCCAGACTCACTTCTGGAATTTCACTAACACTAAAACCCTCACTTCACCCGGAGGAATAGGTTCACAATTACCTGAACCACTGAACGGAATTTCTTGCCTCAACCACTGAAGAGGTCTTCACTAATACAGAATAATTGTTGACTCTTTTGTGTTCTTGATAACACAGATTGTCGAATATTAAGTACACCCTTCTTATAGCCTTTCCTTGATGATAATCGTGAAGTGCGTGAAGGAATATGGAAGTTTAAAAGTCTCAAGTATGAAAATAGATAGCTTTTTAGAACTTAGAGAGCTTTGAATAAGATAGAGAGAATTAGAATAAAATTCGGTTATTAGATCATCTAAGCAATTCTCTATTTATAATATATAAAAAGATACAACTGATCGTGAAGAGTTTTAATGAAGAGATATGGATTAAATAGTTGTGTCTCTTCTTAAAGGATGCAACTCTTCGGAATTCAGATGTCTGAAAATAAAATTCAGATGTCTGTTTATTTTAAAAATCAAGTCAGAAAGGAAATAGTGTATTTTGGTTCAGATTCAGATGTCTGAATTTTTTAATTCAGATGTCTAAATTAAAATTCAGATGTCTGAGTTAAAAAATTCAGATGTCTGTTTCTGAACAAAACTCAAACAACAAAGAAATAGGCTATTTTAGCCAATATTTAGATGTCTGAATATTTTAATTCAGATGTCTGAATTAAAATTTAGATGTCTGAATTAAAATTCAGATGTCTGAATTAAAATATTTAGATGTCTGAATATTGTTATAAGTTTATTTTTCTTTCAGCAGACAGACGACTGATTTAAAAATTTTAGACGTCTGTTTTCTGCTTCATGCCTATGCCTTGTGTATGTCTTGTATAAAATCTTATAAATTGAAAACGTGCATGTGTGTGTATCACCAAGGAAGATTTTAACAATTAAATACTAATACTAACAGACTTTAAACACATATAATATTTAGTTTGAGCTCTTTAATCTGTTGTTGAGTTTCTTCCTGCAAAACAAAATTAGTTTATAATAATATATGTGTACATGTATAGTTGTCATAATCAAAACGCTATACAACGTGATTCAACATTCTCCCCCTTTTTGATAATGACAACTATATATGTAACTCCCGCTATCAATATGCATATACTATCATATATTTCTCCCCCTTTGTCATTGACAAAAAGGAAATACTTATGTAAATAATACACATGAATATGCATAACACACAAACATACAACATAAGCACAAGTATTTACAAACAAACTGACAGATGATAATCATTTTAAGCGCATTCAGACGACTGAATTATGGAACAAAGTTTTGATGCCATGAACATTCAAACAGATGAAATATGATAAAATATATAAGATTACTAGAGTTTTTAATTTATTCTGAGCTCTGTTTCCAAATATTTCAGAAATATTGGAATAACCTTCTCATTGTTGTGGTGTACCTGCAAAAATATGATAAATCCTTTGGTACCCACTTTCTTTGTCAGGATCCAGGGGTTAAATAGAAGGTAACCATACCCAAGAGGGTTTAATGGAACCTTTAAAAATAAAATTTTCATTATTGACTACAGAATTAAAATAATTATCGATGTATCTTTCTCTGTTTTTCCAATTTATAGGAACCCAAATACTTAGATAATTTATATTAATATTTCTTTCTGTACTTCTATTATAAATGTTTCTAGTCATAGAAGCATTTGAATTTCTGTAGAAGTTTGATCTTAGAGTTACACGTGCTTTAGTACTAGCAGTTAAATTTTTGTAATACATGAAAGCATATCTAGTACTAGTTCTATGATTAGTTTTATTATACCCTAAGACACTTTTATCGTGTAAAGGTCTAGAGCAAGATAAAATATCATTTAAATCATTTTGACCTTTGTTACATTTTGCGAACTTATTTTTACATTTTTCAAATTTGATTCCAAAGTCGCGATTGAAATTTTCAAAAGAAGTTTTGCAATCTCTTAAATCAATTTTCCTATTTAATTCAGAATTCTCCTTTTTTAAGGAACTATTCTCATTGTCGAGATGATCAATTCGAGATTCTGAGATATCTAAAGATGATTGCAATAAACTATTTTGTCTTTTTAAATCACAAATTTCTTTTGAAAAATTCTCCTTTTCTTTTTCAAATATAGTATATTGTTCATCTATGAAATCTTTAAGATTCACTAAATTAGTTTTCAAAATACCATTTTGATTTTCTAAATCTGCTTTTTCTTTTCTCAGTTTCTCATTTTCAAGTTCGACGGACTTCATCTTCTTTAGAATTAAGAAATTAAGTTTACCTAAATCATCATTATTTTTCATTAAAATTTGTAAATCAGAAAGTACCATTTTGTAGTCCTCATTTGTTGTAGCTTTGCATGTACGGGACTTTTTTCTTGCCATGTTTTGATCACATCTCTTTCTAGCCATTATTCTATGATGTTGTGACGATCGATAGAATACCAGGCTCTGATACCAATTGAAAGAGTCTAGGCAGCGGTAGGATCGTATAGAATGGAGAATATGATGTAATGTATATAGCAGAGTGGTAAGCAGTAAATATTAATAAGCACATTGGTACCCACTTTTTGATAGGGTCCTAAGAGTTAGGTCTTAGGAAGCCAAACCCAAATAGGTTTAGTATCCCTTTTATATAAATAATTTTCATTATTATGCACAGATTCCATAAATGAGTTAATGTGCTTCTTCCTAATCAAACTATTGTTAATTTTTGGAACCCATATCTTAATTTTATTAATTGTTTTTGTGGATTTTAGTTTTGCATTAATTTTCCTCCTAAACTTTGCATTTTTCTTTGGAGAAAATTTTAATTCATTTTTGAATCCTAAACCATTTTTGTTTGAAGTGGGTTGAGAGTTTTCTATCATTCTTGTTAAATTTTCTCTACCCTTATTAAAATTTGAAACATTTTTTGAAATGTTTTCTAACTTAGTTTGAATACTTTTGTTTTCTAATTCTAGTTCTTTTACTCTAATTTTCAACAAATGATTTTCAGAACTAATTTCATCATTCTTTGTCTTTTGAGTTTCAATTTCTTGACTCAAAAGAGAAAGCTGACTATCCGAATTCGTAAGAGTTTTTTGAACTTTTTCAAGTTCTTCTTCTAGAATTATCTTTTCATCTTTTAACATATCTCTTTCGAATTCAGCTTTATTCTGATTTTCACGAGTTTCTTTAATCTTTTTCTTTAGAGTTTTTATTAAATTTAAAAGTTCAGCATTAACATCTATTAGTTCTTCATAAGATAATTCACTTACCTCAGATTCTTGTGCCATAAAACACACATTTGCTTGCTCTTTTTCACTATCACTGTCACTGCTTGATGAATCTGAGTCTGAGTCGTCCCATGTAACAAAAAAGGCTTTCTTCTTGAATTTTTCTTTCTTGCTTTTATTGAAGTTCTTTTGTTTTTCTTTTATTTCTGGACAATCTTTTATCATGTGTCCTTTCTTATGACAATTGAAACATTCTAGTTTTGAAGATGAAGGCTTATTTGAAATATTCTTTTTGAAATTTCCTTTTCTATATTTCAGAAATTTCTTAAAGTTTTTGGCAATAAAAGCTAGATCCTCGTCTTCTGATTCAGACTCCTCTTTATCAGCATGAAAGGCCACATTTTTCTTTTCTTGAGCTAGTTCCCTTTTTGCTTGAAGGTTTACTTCATAAGACATAAGATTTCCTATTAACTCTTCTGGTTTCATTATTGATAAATCATTTGCTTCTTCAATGGCTAGTACTTTTCTTTCCCAATCGTCAGTTAAATAATTTAGTACTTTTGAAATGATGTCAAAGTCACTGTATTTTTCTCCAAGTCCTATCAATGCATGTAAGATATCTTGGAATCTTGAGTACATTTCGTTGATAGTTTCATTTTGCTTCATTTTGAAGTTCTGGAACTGATTTTTGAGCATTGAAATTTTAGTTTGTTTGACTTTGTTTGTCCCTTCATGAATAGTTTTTAGCGTCTCCCATATTTGATAAGCTGATGTACAAATGCTAACACGATTGAATTCATTTCGATCTAGAGCACAGTATAGCATGTTCATAGCTTTTGCATTTGCTTCATCTTTTTGAACAGTTGTCCAAGTTGCATATTCAGTAGTAGGAGCTGTAAACTCTTTTTGAGTTGCATTCCATGCACTAAAACCACCTGCTTGCATATAAATTCTCATTCTTGTAGCCCAGTAGTTGTAGTGTAGTCCGTTGAATAGTGGTGGTCTTTGAGTGGATTGTCCTTCGGCAAAAGTAGTTGAGCTAGTACTTGGGTTATTCTCCATTTTATCAAAATATCAAATAACGGTGTTACGGTTATAGGATGACCTTGCTATGATACCAATTGAAAGAGTCTATGCAGCAGTATAGGATCGTGTAGTATGGAGAATATGATGTAGAGTATATAATAGAATAGTAAGCAGTAAATCACACAGTCGATTTATACTGGTTCGGACCATTGTCCTACGTCCAGTCCCAGACTCACTTCTGGAATTTCACTAACACTAAAACCCTCACTTCACCCGGAGGAATAGGTTCACAATTACCCGAACCACTGAATGGGATTTCTTGCCTCAACCACTGAAGAGGTCTTCACTAATACAGAATAATTGTTGACTCTTTTGTGTTCTTGATAACACAGATTGTCAAATATTAAGTACACCCTTCCTATAGCCTTTCCTTGATAATAATCGTGAAGTGCGTAAAGGAATATGGAAGTTTAAAAGTCTCAAGTATGAAAGTAGATAGCTTTTTAGAACTTAGAGATCTTTGAATAAGATAGAGAGAATTAGAATAAAATTCGTTTATTAGATCATCTAAGCAATTCTTTATTTATAATATATAAAAAGATACAACTGATCGCGAAAAGTTTTGATGAAGAGATATGGATTAAATAGTTGTGTCTCTTCTTAAAGGATGCAACTCTTCGGAATTCAGATGTCTGAAAATAAAATTCAGATGTCTGTTTATTTTAAAAATCAAGTCAGAAAGGAAATAGTGTATTTTGGTTCAGATTAAGATGTCTAAATTTTTTAATTCAGATGTCTAAATTAAAATTCAGATGTCTGAATTAAAAAATTCAGATGTCTGTTTCTGAACAAAACTCAAACAACAAAGAAATAGGCTATTTTAGCCAATATTCAGATGTCTGAATATTTTAATTCAGATGTCTGAATTAAAATTCAGATGTCTGAATTAAAATATTCAGATGTCTGAATATTGTTATAAGTTTATTTTTCTTTCAGCAGACAGACGTCTGATTTATAAATTTTAGACGTCTGTTTTCTGCTTCATGCCTATGCCTTGTGTATGTCTTGTATAAAATCTTATAAATTGAAAACGTGCATGTGTGTGTATCACCAAGGAAGATTTTAACAATTAAATACTAATACTAACAGACTTTAAACACATATAATATTTAGTTTGAGCTCTTTAATCTGTTGTTGAGTTTCTTCCTGCAAAACAAAATTAGTTTATAATAATATATGTGTACATGTATAGTTGTCATAATCAAAACGCTATACAGCGTGATTCAATAGCCCCCACACTAGAACTAAACAGTGTCCACACTGTAAACGTTTCCTAAATTTGAAAGATCGTACCCAAAGATGGATTAAATGCAAAATGAAATGCAGTCTAACTATATGTAAGAATGGATCATATGTACAATAATATATGTGTTTGCGATGTATGCGATGCAAAGAACGCCACCAACTTTTCCCCCCACACTTGTTTCTAGCCCTATGAGTCCCGTTCCCACTATGCCTAGGCATGTTTTTCTAACAAGCAAAAGTTTTTGAAAACCATCTCATCTTTATACCTAGATTTATAGTCCAGTAGATAAATGTCCAGGGTCATCCTAACATGAAGTTTTTCAACAAAGCTAACATTCCAAAAATAGTTCATGTGTTCAACAAATTTATCAGTGTAATTATTCAAAAATTTGTGATCGTATATAAATTCAGTGAAATTTGAAATCCAAGTGTTGTTCAAGACTATGTGATCACATTTCTCATCATTAACTGACAACGTATTTTCGACACTGACAATTTCAAGTTCGTTCGAAATTTTCTCAAAGTTAAAATTTTCGAACTCGTGATGTGAATCTACTTCTTCCTCATTTGGCAACTCTTCCTCATACAATCCAAAGAATTTATGTTCGTTAAAATCATTTTTCAATTTTGAGTTGAAAAATTCAATATTTTTATTCTGTTCAATTTCAAAAATTTCAAGTTTCTCACAGCCCGAAAGAGGAAGATCAAAATCCGAGCTTAAATCTTTTTCCTGAAAAGAATCGAAATCCAAATCATATGTTGAATTTTGAACAACTTCATTTAGATCGTTATTCTCAATTTCCAAAGTTGTAATCTGAAAATTTTCAATATCACTAAAGAATGGATTATTTCCTGATTCATCGCATTGAATTTGATTTTGCTCGAGTTGTTCTTTAAAACACGTCATTAAACAAAGAAGTTCATCAAGCTGTCTATCTTTTTCACCAAGCTGTCTATCTTGCTTTTCTATCCTCTCTCTAAGAATGTTAAGGTGATATTCTTCAAAATCGTTGATTTGAAAGCTCTCGTCTTGGATTTCTTGATTTTCAAAATTATAGTCTACATCAATTTCACAATCAATATTATTTTCAATGTGGTAGTTGTTTGAATTTTCAGAAAAATGATATTGGCAATCATTTTGATTTTGAAAATTAGGTTCATTACCAAAACTGGAGAAATTCGAGGGAAAACTGCAATTTTGGTCATATTCAAGATGTGGATATGAGTTGTTATTTTCAAGATTCTGATCGATTTGAAAATCATTTTCATATCCAAAATTATTTTCGAATTGGTTTCCAACTTGGGGTTCAAAGCTATTTTGATATGGTTGTGGCCCATAATCGAAATTATTGAAATTTGAATTGAAGTCGCCATTTCAATCATAACTTTGAAAATGTTGGTCATTTTGAAAATTTTGAAAATTGTTGACATTTGGGTCGCGAAATTTTGGAAAATCTTGCTTCATGAGTTGTAATTCAAAATCATACTCTTCAAGCGGACATCTACTCCGATTATTATCCCACATATCTCTCAATGATTTTTTTGTATCAGACATTTGAATGAAATCAAGGAAAGGCAGAATTTATTCTCACTTCAAAATAGTATAAAATACTCAGTTGTGCTCTATTAATTAACTGACTTAATTGGAAGGGTATTAATTAACTGACTCAATTGGAAGGGGGAAGAGGGTCTTATGGCTGTTCACGTATAGTATAAATACTAAGGGATACGACCAATGTTTTACGGGTAGTATGCAACCTCTTTTTCTAATAGTTCAATAAATTGAACTAATATATATCCGCGATCCAATTATACAAGACAGTCAACTTCACAAAACATCACTTTTCAATTATATTATTTTTCAATGTCTATTTTTATTGTTAAAAACAATGAGAATGCAGATTTCAATTATGGAAATTTCAGCCAATCAGAACAATCAGACAATAATAAAAGAAGAAATATAAAATATTGTACAAGCAAGCCGCTGTCCCTGCAGAAGATTTTTACAAGAAATGTCTATATTTTTCAGCACCTATAGAGTTTAAAGAATTTTTACAGCTGGATATGGCAGTCCGTCCAGAAATAATTGAGCTTTATTGTTTGCTTTGCTCGACCGGATTATTGTTGAAAAACTTGTACTCTTTCTTTGCTTTGATTCTGTGATCTGATTTTTTTTTCTTGTATGAAAGAAAACAATTGAAACAGACAAAAACAATAACGGAGACTTAAAGGAAAAAATTATTACAAGACAGAATCAAAACAAGAACTAGGCTCAATTAGGCAAGCCCGTACCCAAATATTAAGCCGTAACAAGCCACACACTCAAGAACGAATCATTAAGAAGGCCAGGCCACGCCTTCAACTCAATCAAAACAACAGAGTCACTCAAAACACGGTCCCACTCAAAACAAATATAAACATCACCTCGTTTAACAGATCAGAACAAACGCAGCCCCCTCTTTTCCTTTTCGACTAAGCAAATCACGAAGGGAACAAAAATACAGAAAAAAAAATTAATCGAATCAGATCTCTCGTTCAAAGCGAAGGGTTTTTCGAATTAGGAGGAGTATTTCGAATTATTATTTTCGGGTTGTGGATTATCATCTGGATTGGAGTATGGTTCTCTGTGCTTGCGAATTGGGCTTTGGAGTTGTGTGGTATGTTGATGATTTGATTGGGGGTTTGATTGTGGCGTGATGAGATATGCGTCTGTAGCTGAGTTCGGCTTGGTGTTAACGGCCGTGAACGAGATTGGAGTGGTGGGATTTATAGGTGAATTGTTGAGACGGATCTGGGGGATTGTTGGACGCAAATTTGGTTTGGGTTTCTACTGTCCGATTGGGATGCGATCTGGGTATTCAGACCAAGGTGTGTGACTTGATGAAGGGGATATTTGATTGTTGGCAGAACCGTGATGGGTTGCTGCATTTGTGATCTGGTTGTTTGTGGTATTGGACGTGAAGAATTGTTGTAAGGTGGAGGGTAATGATGGACTGAGGTATGAAGGAGTATACTGAAGTGTGGTTGCTGATTTCGGTGAGAAGAGGTCTTGATGGTTGATGGAAAGGCAGTGGGGGTTGGTTTTGGAATGACTGTGAACCGTGAATATTGAGAGACTGTAAGCAAAAAACTGTTGATGAGGTTCTGGTAGTTTGAAGGTTTGGTGAATTGGTTTTTGATGTTCGTGATTTATGACTTGTGCGTTTTTGAATAGTGGATGGTAGTGAATTGTTCGGTAAGTTGATGATACTTGGTTGTGGATGGGCCTTCAGTGGGTGGTGAACGGTGTATGGTAGGGAAGATTTGTGGGTGGTCTATAAAAGATGGAAAATAAGGTGGAGGGTGATTGGCAGAAAGTTGATGATTGGAGTGTTTGTTCGTGAGTTGACTTGAATTTTTTTTTCGAATGTGTTTTGCTATTTGTGTGAATTTTTGTGGACAAAAAGGTGGTTATTGAGAAGAAATCAGAGTAATACAGGAAAGAAATAACAGTAGACAAAAAAAAATATTGCAAAAGATTTTTTTATTTTTTTAATTATGCTGAGAAAAGGAAAGAATTTGTGAAAGAAAAGGAATAGATTGAGAAATAAAAGGGAAATAAATCAAAGAAAAACTAGCAAGATTTTTTTTTGTATAGAAGATTATGACACCATTAAATATTACCAAATCTCACCAATCAAGCTTTTTTTTTCTATATATATAAGAAACCAAAAAGGAAAAAAAAACTAACACGAATCAGAAATTAAATAAATAATAAAATATAATCGTTACCTCCCCGGCAACGGCGCCAAAAACTTGATCGACGCTAGAAAAGCGCGATATTTGTAATAAAATTCTGCAAGCGCACAGGTGTGTAGCATACAGGTCGAACACAGGGAGGTAAATTAAAATCAAATTATTTATCTAATCTCCTGGGCGAGTTAGACGAAGCCTGGAGATTTTGTTGAAATAAAAACAAATTGAAATTGCGAACTTAGGATTATCGTTGAATCTAATCAACGATTAATCACTTAAGAAAGTAAATTGCAAAACAAGAACAACAATGCAGAAAATAAAAGTGCAGAATAAGAAAAACAAAAAAAAAATAGGATTGTCATTGAAACTAATCAAACGACTAATCGTTAATGAAACAAATGTAAAATACAACTAGTACTCTACCGAATCTAATCGGGTAGACGACACTAGTTGCTAAAAAAATACTAGAAAATAAAAGAAGAAGAAGAAGAATTTTTATTAGAGTAATGGAATACAGAAATGAGATGGTGGCTACAATGACATTACAAGGGTATTTATATGACATAACCAAACCCTAACCCTAATTACAAATGGGTCTAGCTATTTCAACTGATTTTTAGGCCTTTTGTCATGTGGAACAAGTTCTAGGCCTTTTCTCCTATTCTCTTGCAAGCCTCCTTTAATTTGAGATGTGCATGGCCTCTAAATCAGTTATTTTCTTGTCCAACAGCAGCCAGATGTGAGATCTTCATCTACAATTCTTCAAAATGTAAATACATAGCAATTTGATCTCTATTTCTCTACTTTTCTGTTTGCATGCAGGCTGGGTTGGAATATCTGTAAAAGTGACAAAACAATACCCAAGTAATATTTATTTATATACAAAAGATAAGATATAAGAGCATAAAAATAACACATTTCTATGTTAATCAGGAAGCATTTATTTGTATCATAAGAAGCAAAAAACTTGGTCTTGGACAAAATTAGTTACAGCCAGCCTTTGCGATGCTCTGGGTGCTACATTCCAAATGGCAGACCAAAAATGGCTATATTACTGTCCCTACATTTGTTTATTTGTTAGATCGCCTATTGTTTATGGTATCAATTCAAAACCTATACTTTATACCACAAATTCTTCTATTGTAGAGAATCTCTGCTGTTCCAATTCGTGTTGCTGCTTAGAAGTTGAAGCTTATGACCATAATTTGTTCACAACAACAATTCTTTTTTTTGGAAGCATAATACAACAAATCGTATCAAACTCTCGAGGAACGAATCAGTGGATCATCGCCTCCAAAATTAATGCGCCCAAGTATTATCCTATGTTTATATTGAAACTGATCTGCTTTCTGGGCATCATCTACATGAACTAAGGATTGTTTCTTAATATTATTGTTGGTATTTTAAGGAATAAAAACATCGGTAATATTCTTCCTCAAGAATTCAGAAGCCATCTCAGTAATATTAGTAATGCAAATTTCCCTGATTTCTTGGTGTTGCTCTAAGCAGCATTGGTGACCCATTAATGGTAGTAAGCTTAACAAGTGCATATCTGAATATCACTCCCTCGAGCTCGCTTTTTGTTGATGCCAGTGTGGGTAAAACAAGAGAAGATTTCATTATTATAATTTTCCCAAAGTGGGGGTTCGTTTCTCCTAATATCACTCAAGAATGTAGTGGCAGGGAAGCATATATTATAAAAGCTATGAAAAATTGTGATGATGGCACTCAAAATGGAGGAAGATCGCCTGTTATGAATGTAATTGAGATGGATAATGTACCGATATATTATGAAAAAACTAACTCTTCTGCGCGTGGTCTTCTGTGTGAACTCTTGAATGTAAGCAGCGAATGTACCGCTTCTGCATTGAAATTGAAGGTACATGGCAATACACTCAGTTTCATATGTTAATTTTTCTAATTAATCTACTTTTTTATAATGATTCTTAATATATTTTTCTCCTTAGATGGAAATTGAGATGTTTCTTTCTATTACACATTTGGGATAGGTAGCATCAATCATAGTTTACCTGATGATGATGGTGGAATTCTTTGTGAAATCAATCTACTAGTAGATGATTTGTTACAGTTATCAAGTGCGCTTAGTGTGAAGCAGGGGAGCATTGCCTTAGCTTACATACTTATTAACTATTATTTACTTAGTAATTTTGTCTTGTACTTTGTCAGTAACGAAGAACTTCTGAAAATTGCTCCACATCTTAAAGAATTACTGGAAAAGTTGGAGAAGATGAACTTGAGGATTAAAGAATTCTCTGATTTGATACTGAAAGGCGGATCTAAAACATCTGAAGTAGATGTAGCTATCAGAACTAAGGATGTGAAAAATGATCTGATTTCTGAAGACTTTGTTCTCTCCAAAGATGGTGCAGATGATAATGATATTCCTGCAGAAATGTTACAAGGCTATGGCTAAAAGGCCTTCATCAAGCAAGTATCAACAAAAGAAGAAGAAGAATCAGAGTAAGAAAAATAATTCGAAGAGAAATAGACGTTGAAGAAAATTTCATTATGCTTTCTTGTAACATGCACACTAAACTCTTACTGCTAAAGACGTTGTAATCCGTGTATTGGTTATATACTTTCGGGAGAATGCTAATCAGGTAGGCATGTTTTCTTGTTACAAGAATGTGTGTGTATGCACTTGGTTACCGACTTGATTCTCATTTGAACATTAAATTTAATGGTTTAGCTCTAGAGGAGTTGTGTTGGCTTCTAGAGATGGAAAATTTGTCTGTGAAAACACTCTCGATGCAAGACTGAATGTCGTCTTCTGTAAGAAACTCCCAAAGGTACTAATTATCCTTTCGATTCATTCAAAAAATTGTATTCAGCATTCACATTCTTACTGTATGTTATATAGGCACATTAGCATATATGATTGAACTAGAGAAGTTGCGCATACTTTGCGAGCGAATCATCGGAAGGGAAAAAATAAAGGTAGTAGTTTATATAATCATTTTCGTGTATTTTCTTGCTTATGGGTGTATGTGTGAGTATGTATATGAGTGAATCGAGTGACAATGTAGCGAGAAATGTATGTGAATGTCAAATATTCCACTGAATATACAATAGTGGAGTTCAAAAAGTTTATACCATTTTAAATGTTGAAATAAAATATTTATTTAAATTAAATGTTGTGCTTGAATACCGTGTTATAATAATTATTATTATAATATTGTGAAATTTTTGATTAATAGCAGCTGAGGTATAATTACTTTTAACAGTTGTAAAACAAAATTTAATAACTGTAACACCCCGCAATTTTAAAACGGGACATAAGAAATAATTAAAGAATAATTAGTTATTAAAAGAAGAATTAAATGAAACGGGTTACGCCATTGCGTTCGTCTCAGAATTCTGCTTGAGATAGAGTCCGAGTTTGCGTAAAACGGATACCATATGGAAGAGATATAGATGAACGAAGTTAGGAAGAAAAACCGGAAACATGCCAGAATACACTGGCGCACTTGTGAAGTGCGCCAGTACAAAAATGCACTGGTGCACTTGTGAAGTGCGCCGGTACAAAAATGCACTGGCGCACCTGCCAAGTGCGCCCATGCCGAGGGCCATCCAACACAACATTATGGAGTGTTCTGTGATGACTTGTTTTGATTTGCTGGATGACCTGTCTTCGAGCTGTGTGGCTCTGGTGACTCCTAGGGTTAATCTAAAGGCTAGAAATTCTCCTAGACATATATATATATATATACATATATATATATACATATATATATACATATATATATATATACATATATATATACATATATATATATATATACATATATATATATATATATATACATATATATATATATATGCAGCTAAACCTACGCCTTAACCTCATAACCCTAAAACTATGGTGTCGTCATGCTGATCGTCCACAAGCTAGCCTAGCCTCCTTCATCCTCTCCAAAATAGAAAATCAAATCCGAACTAGTAATCAATTCAGAAGAACATCAAATCAAACGTCTACATCAAAGGATAGCTTTTCAAATTCAGAAATCAGATCACAGAAATCAAGATCCATCCTTTTTCTGCAAGTTCAGTTATTGTTCCGATTTAAACACCTAATAAGAAATCATGACTATAATAACTGGATCAAGAACTATGCCTACTTCTATTCGTGCCTATCCTTTTGTCAATCCTGAATTGCTTATGCCTATTGGACTGTTGTGACTAACATAGAAAAGCCTATCATGCCTATTGGACTGTTGTGATTGATATAGAAAAGCCTATCATGCCCATTGGACTGTTGTGACTGACATAGAAAAACCTATCATGCCTATTGGACTGTTGTGACTTATATGATGAAACCTATCATGTTATACATCCTATGCCTTTGAGACTATTGGGACTGATACATTTGAACCTATCATGTTGTATTAAATTTGTGGTTCTTTTATGTACATTGAGTTACATGCTAACTTATGTTCATACATATTATATGTTAGATCCAAGCTAGTACCCATGTTTAAGATCTATATAAGTTCATGCTTATACAATTAGACCTATGCTAGTTCGCATGTTAATTGGATCTAATTTAAATGCAAGATTACGTTCATGTGCTTGATTAAGTTTATGTCGTTCTATCCCAAATTTATACTATGCATGTTGATCTATATTGTTTATGCCTGTTGAAATATTACATGTCCCTTTCTTTTCCCATTTGTTTATAAGTTAGGCTAATTTGTGAGCCTAACGTTCTATGTGAATTATGCGAACGAATAACGGGGGAGACGTTGGGGGAAAATATTTAACTACATGCTATTGGCACAGATTGGATTATAATCATGTAAATGATTAGTAGCATGAAATGGTAGAATTTGTATACCTAGAATTATGGACATAATTTAGAGGGTAAATGGGGCATGACTTGAATTGACAACACTGGTGGATAATTTACATATAAACATAAATTGTAAATATGCTGTGAAAGGGTATTGTTTTTGTTATAGTGGTACCTTTTGCAACACTTGTACCGATGCTGCCATAGAGTCGCAAAGGTGGTGCCTTTGACTCTAAGGCGATGCGGGAAAACGTAGCACCAAGAAAGTGTTTCCATAGATCATTTTTCGCCTACATCAACACTTTTTGGAACCTCCTGCATCACTTCTCCGGTGTTGCAGTATGCAATCTATGGCGTAGTGCTTACATTGATGTCTAAAATCAAATCTGGCCAAATACTCAAGGTGCTTCCACTTCGAAAACATGGCTCTCAAACTCACATGTCTTCGACTTAACACATTGACCATGGTGTTACCCTTTCGGGGAGTATAGCCTATTCAAAATCATATGATGCCAGAAACTCTAACCATCTCTGTTGCCAAAGATTCAAATCCTTCTAGGAGAAAAGGTATTTCAACGACTTATGATCCTTAAACAACTCGAACATAACTCGTAACAAATAATTTCTCCAAATATTAAGAGCAAACATTATCGCTACAAACTCTAAATTATGAGTCGGATAATTCCTTTCATGTGGCTTCAGTTGTTGACTTGCATAAGCCACAACTCTATCCTTCTACATTAGCACTGCTCCAAGTCCAGTGCCACATACATCGGTGTATACCACGATCTCTTCATTTCCACTTGGAATAGTCAACACAAGGGCAATCGTCAACCTTTCTTTCAAAACCCCGAAGGCCAGCTCACACTTCGCATCCCATGTAAAGATTTGATTCTTCTTCGTCAATTCAGTTAATGGTGCAGTTATCTTAGAGAAATTCTTGATAAATCATCGATAATATCCAACTAAACCAAGGAAACTCCTAACATCTATCGCATTCTTGTGTCGATCCCAATCTTGGATTGATTCCATCTTAGCGAAATCCACTGCTATTCCTTGTCATGATACGACATGACCCAAGAACCTTACTTTCTTTCTTCCTTCCAAAGGTGACATTTCAAAAACTTAGCTCTCAGCTGATGTTTCCGTAATATTTCCAAAACAATCCTTAAGTGCCTTTTATGTTCCTCCTTAGTCTTGGAATAGACCAACATATCATCTACGAACACAAGCACGAACCTGATAGCTGAAAACTCAATTCATAAGATCCATAGAATATGCTAGTGTGTTATTCAATCCAAATGGCATCACCGGCCACTCATAAAATCCGGATGGTGTCATAAAAGAAGTCTTCGATGCACTATCCCTAGCCACTCTCGGTTGGTGAAATCCCATCGGCAGTCCATTTGGGAAAACACATTGGCTTCGTGAATCTGATCAAACAAGCCATCTATTCTCAACAATGGATACTTGTTTTTTTTGCTCACCTTATTCAGCTCACGATAATCCACGTACAATTACAACGATCCATTAGCCTTGGTCGCAGACACTACTGTGCAACCTATTGGAATATGCTTCTCCGAATGAATCCCTTACTCAAAAGATCACTCACTTGCACCTCATACTCTCGCTGTTCCTTAGGCGCCATCTGCCTAAGAGGCATAACATTAGGTCTGGCTCCATCCACTAAATCAATTTGAAACTTGATCTCTCTTTGCGGCGATAATCCTCTGACCTCATCATAAACTTCAGGGAACTCTTGAATGATTGGCACAAATGACATTTCATCGCGTGGAATCACAAGCGAATATAGAAAGCTAAGCATAACCTTATCCTCTGGTAAACAATGTATCACCTTCGTTCGCCCTTCCATATTCCCAATTGTCACCTCAAACCTCTCGCAATCCATAAAAGCCACATACCTCTTAAGCCATTCCATACCCAAAATAATCCCAAAACTAAAGAAGTTCAAAACAAAACAATCACACACAAAAGAGAAACCATGACTCGATAAAACTAGACCACGACAAAGCATACAATGACTCGCCGAACCCCTACTGGATTAGTCGCAACCAACGGCCTATCAACAATCTCAGGTTCTGTAACTAACTTGCAAACAAGCTCATTACAGATAAAAGAATGTGATATCTAGTATCAAACAAAACTCCAACTGAAACGCCTCTGATAGAAAGCGTGCCTTGCACAACAACATTCTTTCCCTTTTCCTTCGCAGTCGGACCCCTCGAGTAAGATGGCACAACATCCAAAGCATATGCTATCACAATCTGCTTATCGTTTGTTGGTACTGGATAATTCTTCTTCATATACCTTGGCTTATCATAGTTAAAGCGCTTAGTCTCCACCCTAGCGTTCTTAAAATTTTTGGAAATATGACCCTTCTATTGACAGCTATAGCAAGTAATCTCACCCTTTGGTTTCTTTTGGTCATTTTTCCCTTGTTTTTTTGGTTTACCATTCCACATTTTCTTATTGCCATTACCCTGTTGTGTCATCGACTCCTCCTTTCTTTCAACAACAACCCCAACTTTTTATGGAAACAAACTCTCTTTCCTTAAAGCTTTCTTGGCGAGCTTCTTATAAGAATCATCAGTATGGTCAATCAACTATTTTCCAAGTCCTTTGTCCAAACCTAATTTAAACTTCTCGTTCACTACACCATATATGCTAATTAAGCTGTGTTTTTAGCCGTATCTAAAGCAGTTAGGCACGGTAAAAAGCCGTATCAAAAAAATGGCGTGTTAAATTATTAGATACGACTATAAACCGTATTTCAGTAGAAATAATTTATGGCTCTTAGCCGTATCTTAAGTGTAATCAGACACGACCTTTGACCGTGTCTAATTATATGTGTGTGTACACAGATATATATACATGTATATATATATATCATATATGTATATATATAAAAAAACAGAAATTGTGGCACATATTTTTCATAACACAGCATATATACCACAATTTATACACAGGAATAACACAATTTATATATATATATATACACACACACTCAAAGCATTACAAGTTTTGTCATAACACGAACACAATGTACATACAAACATATACAATAAAAGGAAACTGTCAAAGATTTTCATCACATTACGAACTAACAAAAAAGGGTAAAAACGTATCAGCCTGATGAAACTCCATCAAGGCTGGGAAGATTGAGCGTGATAGCTAGCCTGAGTTCAAGTTTCATTTGGCAGCAAAACTGAATCGTGATATATAGTCTGCACCCTGAGTTTCAGCAGCACAAAAGCACCAAAATCTCCAACAGGACTGCCTATAAAATACAGGGAACAAGTTACAAATACATCACTGGATATGAGATCAACTTTGTAACTCGCTGTGATTAAGATGCAAACATGAATACACGGAAAAGTGTATGTCGATCAGTGTGTTTGTGTACACTGGTAGTTGATTACTGTAAGGGGTTCAGATCGACCAGTCGATCAGTGTGTTTGTGTAATTTCGCTGGACATCAATAACAGTTAAGGGCATATCGTGTTGATCAGTGTATTTGTAATTTCACGGTAGTCAATCATTGTGTTTGTGTACAACTACTTCACTGGGCACCAAGAACAACCTAGTCGAATCGACTAGTCAATTAGTCGACTAATTTCTGCCCATACTCTCGAAATTCATGCAAAAAGCAAGTCAGGACTTCATGCCGATGGTTTGATCTCGATTAGTAGACTAGTCGACGACTAGTTGCGACTAGTCGAGCGTCGTACTGATGACAGTGAAGGGCTTACACGTCTTTGGGTTCGAGTGTGCATATTAGTCAATTGTATCAATCTTAACATGTTTATGATGCTAATGACATGATTTCATGAACTTGCATAGACAACCTAGAAACATACCGGCATCTCACATGCTTTGTGGTTTAACATGACCTCCAACATCATATATAGGAGATCGACATTGTACACATGAATACAGAGAAACTAAAATATCATTCGATTCGAAAACAAGTTTTCTACTTTAAGCCCCATCCATGTGTTTGTGTAGTCGATCAATATATGTCTCAAAAATGAATGAATACACATTGTAAACTGGTTTTGCTATAACCATTGGCTTTTAAATGAAATTAATTATAGATAGGAGTGGAAAATTGATAGTCATTAAAAATGCAAACTCAAAAGAAGAATCGCCTGAACTGTAGTCCATCTGCAACACCGGTAGTTCATACCCTAGCATAAAGAACACCCTCCTATACACACAAAAAGAAACAAATAAACCAAAAGAATATTCAAGATGCGCGCACAACATGTCCATTCAATTCTTATGTAAGATACTACGTAGAGATAAGTGTAAAATAATATATACCTGCTCCAACGTCTAAAGATATCGAATCATCATCTTTGGATAACACACATACTCGACTTTCTGATTAATAATTTACTGGGCGATCCACCAAGTGGATGCATATTAGCTCACGTGCAGGGTCAATAATCCATGCTTATTAGCTTTATTCAAATATCGAATGCCTCTTCACTTAACCTTTGGAAAAAGCTGCTTTCACTTGCAACTTTCAGTTTCTTTAATGCAGACTGTGTAGTGCAACTTACACTACAGTCTGCTACAAAGTAGGGGAAAGTTGCTAGTGAAATTGTAACACCCCGCAAATTCTATAACTGTGAAATTAACAAATTAAAGTATAATTAATTTGAAATCAAAGAATTAAGGGAAACGGGATACGCCATTACGTTCGTCTCGGAAAAATATGCGAAATAGAGTCCGAGTTTTCGAAAAACGGAGTCCGTATGAAGAAGATATGGCCTTCGGAAGTTTCTGAATTAAATTTAAAATTCGAACAGAATAAAACAGTTTTAATTCCAAAACCGGGCCCAATTGGCCAGGGCGGGAAAAATCCCGCCTAATGCACCCAGGTCGACTGGGCTGTCGACCTGGTCTAGCCAGGTCGACAGGGCTGTCGACAGGCATGTCGACCTGGTCCAGAGCCAGGTCGAACCCAGTCCAACCTGGCTGGCCTATTCTATGTTGGTCGATTTTCTGTAGTCTGCTTTGTCATTAGGGCTAGGTGGCAAGCTCTAATTGGTCTCTCTTCCGAATGAATGGCTACGATCAATCCAAGCAACATCAATGGTCCTAATCAGTTCATAAACCCTATAAAAATGACGCTAGACTAACCCTAATGTATTCATTCAAAAATAAGAACAAAGCCGCCATGTTGCTGAGGAACGACTAAGAGTAGCCGCCAATTGGAGAGAGAATTAGGAGGCAAATTCTAAGGCATAAAGCAACCTAATCAAATCAATTCAACAAGGAATCGTATCTCCAAATCCCTAAATTGGAGAATTCGCCACACCATTGTAAGTAGAGTATTATTTTGGTATGAACAAATAATTGTGTTGGTTTGTATACTTGATTTGTGGTGATAAAGTAATTCATACTTGTGCGTTACTATGATTCTTATCGATTTGGGATATTGTATACGTTTGGATATTCTCGAATTATGTTATTCATTATAAAGAACTACATGCGGTAGTTCTATGCAAGTATACGTTTGGAATATTCGCAAATTATGTAATCCATGTGGAAGCTACATGTATGTAGTTGATTAATTGAAATTCATGCAAGTTTGGGGTTTTGCTACTATGCCATCATAATGTGTATTTTTACACCAACATCATTTTTGTGAAGTAATTGGAATAAGTTTGGGTTATCATAGTCCATATGAAATTATGTTGCAAATTTGGCATCATGATCTATGTATTAAGTCATGCTTTTGTACTAGAAAACCTATTTGCAAACTTATGAATATGACTAGGCTATGATTGATAATTTGCATAATTGAAATTGTTAACAAGAATTATATGATGACATATGTGGTACATAGCTAGGTTAGATTCAAAAATCCCTTTTGCAAGTTTGCATGACTAAAGTAAAAATCATGATTTCATGTTAGAAATATTTATGCCATGGTTATGTGAATAGATTTAAAATCATGATTAAGTTGAACTATACTTTTGTGTTAGTAACAAAAGTAAGCACCTTTGTAAACATGTAGTAATCTTATGAACATGATTTGCTTATGTTCGACATTATGCCTGAATAAAAGTATAGGTTTATGTTGTAGTTAAGCCTATGTGTCAATAGTGATATTCTTAACTTAACTACGAGTTTACATGGTTTGATTCTTGTCACTTATGCTTTATGACCAAAGTATATGTCACTACTATGCAAGTACACCATTTTCTATTTTGTATTTCCAACGTCATATTGCAAGTTCATGCGTTCACATTCCCCTTTTTGTGTATGTAATCACGCTTTAAGCCTCCCCTTTTCGCATGGCTAAGTTGGGCTTAAAAAGGCTAAGCCCAACATATATATAATAAACGGACGTGTTAAACGGGGGAAAATAATGTTGGGGTAAATTAATTAATAAATGAAAACATAAAGTAAAAGGGCCCAAATTCAAGTATGAGTTGGGCCCATGATTGGTGTAACCTTTACACCATTAACTTAATAATGGGCCGCAAATATTTACATATAAGAAAATAAAGAAGAAAGACAAAATATGTAAATGTAGAACATACGATGTGTTTAACCCGAGGTTGGATTGAGTTGTGATGTAAACCTGCCCGGAACCGCCCGGCTGTCCAGTAGTCACAACAATACCTATCCAATGTGGGAGGTTAAACATGGAGCCCAATAAGGACCCAAGGTTAGACTGAGTTGTGGCGTAAGACTGCCCGGAACCAACCGGCAACAGGCAGCCACAACAATACCTGTCTAATGTGAGAGGTCAAGGCTTTAATAAGACAATTAAGGCTGAGTCAGGATTGCTAGGATTAAGTGAACTAAAGACTTAATCAAAATAGAACATGCTAAACTAAACGGACTGGTGGGGGTTAGGTTAGAAAACACTTAACCAACTTAGCATGTTGGCTAGAGATAGAAAACCTAGTAACGGGGGACCCTTTTCAGCAGTAACCCTAGAAGGTGTATCAGGATACCCTGAAACTAGGCAGGGTGGGGCACGATTACTGGGATGATTGTAAGAGGTCAAATTGACGGCGGTGGTGTAGCAGTGTAGGTTCTAACGGGGTGCGGGCGTGCACACACTCCGGCGCAGAAAAATAAAGCACTGGGCACCAGTAGCATACCTGTGCATTCTAAGGTTGTGTCGGGCCGCCACCATGGGACTTGATACACCCCATGGTGGGACCAGCATAGGTAACTACAACATCGGGGGCCGTAAGACACATGTAGCTATGGGAGTAGGAGCCGATCATCATAGAATGGATCACATCACCCTGATTACGGGGTGCCAGTTGGGAACTAGTTTATATGGGTTCAGAGATTAACATGGGGTACGATAGTATATTCGACCCTAGACAACTTAACCAAGTTTATAGTGCTTTCCCACTTCTTGTTTATACTTATCATACCCAGTTCTTTATTCATAGACAGAATAGTACTAGACTTACTCAGGCTTTATGTCTGACTCTACTTTTCTTTCGTCTTCTTTTCTTCCGTCCCCCCCCCCAGGTCCACAGGGAGGGAACACTGCAGCTTGACCAGCCTTAACATCCAGCTTGAAGAAGAGAAATGTATTGCTTGGACTTTTTCGTTTTGAACTATGGCTTTGGACAATCCACTATGGGGCTTTTGCAGTTTATCTATGTTTTATTTATGCTTCTTTAAATAATGTAATCAAGACAGATTATGAAAGTGTTATGTTATGTTTTGGAAAAGATGTAAGACAATTATGGTGATATTGTTGTAGCACGTATTTGCTTTTATGAAATAAAAGTTGTTGATTTTCCGCTGTTTACAAATATGTGTCCTTATATCTGTCTTGTATATCTGTGATTTATACTTATAAACCTCCACCAAAATTAGGGCATTCCTTTTGAGAGTGACCCTAACGGAGGTGGGGTGTTTCACTTGGTATCAGAGCATAGGTTTACCAGATAAGATAAAAAGTTTTGAAAAATTATTTTCAAAAAGGAAATTTTAAAGAAGCATTTTTAAAAGAAAAATATTATTTTATTTTAAAAAGGCAAAGTCCACTCCCCAAAGCCATAGGTACTATCTCTTATCCTTCGTTTTGAATCTATCCTTTTTTGTTTCAGCATGTCCGAAGATCTTAACTTGCCAGAAGGGGTGCCAATACCTGGTTGGTTTAGACGGTTCTTAGAAGCAAGAGCCACTCAGCCAGGTCCTACCGTTCCTCCTCCCCCAGCTGCAGGAAATCATCCAGCTGCAGCGGCACCTTTTCCTCCACCTCCTCCTCGGGGAAACACTTTTGCTAAGATATGTAAAGATTTTAAAGCTATGGGAGGAAGGGATTTCCATGGAACTGAGTCCTTCGTGGCAGCTAGAAATTGGCTGAAAGAAACGGAGGACCTATTCATCATCTTTGAGGTAGAGGATAGACAAAAAGTACAATTGGCAGTGTGGCTATTGAAGGGCGAGGCTTCCTACTGGTGGGAAGTCACTAATGCTGAAAGACCAGTGGAGACGTGGGAGGACTTTAGGGCAAGGTTTGAGACTAAATTTCTCTCAGATGCAGAAAGAAGTTTGCAGTTGGAAAAATTCTTATTTCTTAAGCAAGGGGACAAGACAGTCAGGGAGTATGTGAATCAGTTCGATGAGCTGGCTAGGTTTGGGCTTGACCTAGTCAACACCCCGCACAAGGAGGCTCTCCGTTTCGTCAAAGGGTTAAATGAGCCATTACACAATTTGGCCATGACCCATATACCCATGGGAGCCACGTATGAAAGATTGGTACAAATGGCATTGCTGAATGAAGAGGATAAGGGCAAGAAGGAGACAAAGGAAGAAAGCTCTCAAGGGAAGAAAGAGGGTTTGCAGCCTAAGAAGACAGACTTTAAGAAAGGCGGAAAAGGCAACAAAGAGAAGAGGAAGTGCAATTTCTGTGGCAAAGTGGGGCACTTAGTAAAGGAATGCCGTAAAAAGAAGGCTAAGGAAAATGGTGGGTGCTTTTCTTGCGGTGAGACAGGCCACAGGGCTAAGGACTGCCCAAAGAAACGAGGACAGGGGCAGAGGGCTGGATCCACCCCAGGGGCACAGGTTCATGTGCTGGAAGCGCCACCTCTGCAACAGCGAGGTATAAATACTTTTGTAGAAAGTGTAGTTTATCTTTATGATCACCCCGTTCGCACTTTATTTGATTCTGGCGCATCACACTCCTTTATCTCGTCTGCTTTAGTAGAATCTCTGCACCTAAAAACTAGTATGGTAGAGGACCCCTTAATTGTTTCAAACCCAATTGGGGGCCCAGCTCATTTGTCTATGATCTGTGTGGGATTGAAAATTTCTATTCTAAGTGTAGAATTTCAATGTAGTGCCTTTGTTTTGGGCTTTTCGGGTTATGGTTTGATTTTGGGTATGGATTGGCTATCCAGTAATGGGGCCATCCTTGATTGTGAGAAAAGGGTTGTTAGGCTCCTAACCCAACTCGGTAATACTTTGGAAATTTCTTGTAATCCCTCGTATGCGGTTATGCTTAGTTATCTTGAATCGCTAGATGCCTCTGTTGAAAATTTGCAATCAGTTAGAGTGGTCCGGGAATATCCGGATGTCTTCGAAGAGGTGAAGGGCTTGCCTCCGAAGCGGGAAATAGACTTCCGCATATATCTTGTAGATAATGCAAAGTCCGTTGCGTTGCCCGTTAGACACATGGCTCCACGAGAAAGGAAAGAGCTCAGTAAACAGATTAAAGAGCTTCTAGAAAAGGGGTTCATTAGGAGAAGCATTTCAGAATGGGGCGCTCCAGTGGTGTTCGCTACAAAGGCGGATGGTTCACTCCGTCTATGTGTTGACTATAGGGAGCTCAACAAGCTAACGAAAAAGAATAGGCACCCTCTCCCTAGAATCGACGATTTATTTGACCAGCTTGTAGGAGCGTCTGTTTTCTCCCAACTCGATTTAGCAACCGGTTTTCATCAGCTAAGGGTGGCTGAAGATAGCATCGATAAAACGGCGTTCAGAACCCCAGACGGCTTCTTTGAATGGCTTGTCATGCCTTTCGGCTTGACAAATGCACCTACTTACTTCGTGGACCTGATGAGTAGGGTATTCAGAGATTTCCTCAACAAATTTGTAGTGGTCTTCGTAGATGATATCCTTATCTTCTCAAAAAGTGAAGAGGAACATGCTCAACACTTAAGGGCAATCATGGAAACTTTGCGAGTCCATCAACTAAAAGCCAAATTCTCCAAATGCCACTTTTGGAGAGAAGAGGTGAGGTTCCTTGGGCACATAGTGTCCAAACAAGGGTTAGCAGTGGACCCTGCTAAGGTAGTGGCGGTACAGGATTGGAAGACACCAAGGAATGCAACTGAGGTCTGAAGCTTTCTAGGACTAGCAGGTTTCTATCGAAAATTTATAAGGGATTTTGCGAAAATCTCAGCTCCGCTCACGAAATTGACTAAGAAGAATCTAGTGTTCAATTGGGACTTGGATTGCGAGTTTGCTTTCCAACGACTGAAAAGGGCTCTTACAACAGCCCCAGTTTTGACGCTGCCAGATGGGAGCAAGATGTTCACTGTTTATAAGGATGCATGTGGGACAGGGCTAGGCGCCGTCTTAATGCAAGAAGGAAGGGTAGTAGCTTATGGCGGGAGGCAGTTGAAAGTGCACGAAAAGAACTACCCAACCCACGATCTTGAGTTAGCCGCCATCGTCTTTGCACTCAAGTCTTGGCGACATTATCTCCTAGGTGAGAAGTTCGAACTTTACACTGACCATAAATCGTTGAAATATCTTTTCTCGCAGAAGGATCTTAACTTGAGGCAACAAAGATGGATGGAGTTTCTTGCCTCGTACGATTTTGAAATCTCCTACACTCCGGGCAAAGGCAACGTAGTGGCAGACGCGTTGAGCCGAAAGAAATTGACCCTAAGCCCGTTGTTTGTTGAAAGACAAAGCCTAGAGTTTATAGCCAGCTTCGACTTTAGGCCCTCCTCCGATTTCGTACCAGGCTTGCTAGCATCTCTCGAAGTGCGCCCAACCTTAGTGGATTCAGTAGGGATAGCACAACGCAAAGACCCTCAACTTGTGGAAATAATTGATAGGCTAATTAGGGGTGAGACTTCAAGTCACCTCAACAGATACTCCATCGACGATAAGGGTTTGCTAAGGCGAGACGGAAGACTATGCGTCCCACAGACAAAAGATTTAATAAAGAAGGTTCTCGAGGAAGCACATCACTCCAAGATGACGATACATCCAGGCGGAGATAAAATGTACAAAGATATAAAAAGGACTTTCTTCTGGAACGGCATGAAAAAGGACGTGGCAGAATTCGTTTCTAAGTGTATGGTGTGCCAACAGGTTAAAGCGGGACAGAAAAAGCATGGCGGACTACTACATCCTCTGGAGGTCCCGCATTGGAAGTGGGATAGCATCTCAATGGACTTCATCGATGGGCTGCCTAGGTCTAGGAGAGGCAACACTAGCATTTGGGTAATAGTGGATAGGCTTACTAAAAGCGCCCACTTTTTACCTGTCAAAAGTAAAAGAACTGCCTCATCCCTAGCATCACTTTACCTTAAGGAAATCGTTCGACTCCATGGAATACCATCTAGCATTGTTAGTGACCGAGACTCCATCTTCACCAGTGAGTTTTGGCGGAGTCTGCAAGAAGCAGTAGGAACGCAGTTATGCTTGAGCACAGCCTATCATCCCCAAACCGACGGTCAAACAGAGAGAGTGAACAGAGTTTTGGAAGACCTTTTAAGGCTATGCGTCCTTGACTTCGGAGGGACATGGGAAGACCACCTTCCTCTGGTGGAGTTTTCCTACAACAACAGCTATCAAGCAACCATCGGAATGGCGCCCTTCGAAGCTTTATATGGAAGACCGTGCCGATCGCCCACTTGTTGGTGGGAGTCTACGGATAAGCTCATACTTGGACCAGATATGATCCGAGAGACTTCAGAGAAAGTAGACTTAATACGAAGAAGGATGAAGACGGCCCAAGACAGACAAAAGTCCTATGCCGACAAAAGAAGGACCGACCTTGAATTTGAGGTTGGAGACAGAGTTTTTCTCAAGGTATCACCGCTAAGGAACGTTGTACGTTTTGGAACCACAGGAAAACTGGCACCAAGGTTCGTAGGGCCATTCCCTATCATCGAGAAAATTGGGAAAATGGCCTATAGACTAGAGCTACCCGAGAAGTTGGCTGGAGTCCACAACGTTTTTCACGTTTCACACCTCCGAAAATGTCTACATGAGTCTGCTGAAGTGGTAGAGCCAAATATCCTCGAAGAGGCCGAAGTGGAACGCGAAGCAACCATAAGAAAAGTTCCAACCCGCATATTAGGAACGGAAGTGAAGAATCTACACAACCGCGAAGTCAAGCTCGTCAAAGTTCAGTGGAGCGACACCGAGGGAGACGCGACTTGGGAAACTGAAGCTAGAATACGCACTGCCTACCCTTTTCTGTTCGAGGGTACATCCTTGATCTTTCCTTTTCCTTAAGTTGCGCTTTTATCTATCTTATCTTTTAGGTAGAACCCTTTTGGATGGAAACATGTAATTGAAACATGTTATGGATGATGGTTGCAAGTGGTTGCAAGTGATTGCTAGTGGTTGCTCGTGGTTGCATATACACACACAATCTAGGTTTTAGATCGGCTCAGTCACTTCATATTGCATATGCATATATGTTTGCATTCGTATATGGTTGAACTCTAATGTGTTGTCATGTGGATGTTGCATTTGTATTGAATGATTGTGCACTCATGTAGAATCATGAATAGGAAAATTTGCATACATAATGGATTCATGGCACTTACATAATTCGCATTAAGGAGGTCAACTGAATCAGTAGACCGCCTGATTTTGCATTAGATAAGTTCATGTACACACACACTTCGCATATGTTCATGAAGCATTAGAAGTCTTTTAAGGACAATGGATGCTCGTGTTTGATGGATGAGTAGATGGATGATTGGATGTTATGATATACATTCCTCCTAACTTGAAGATTTCGGGGACGAAATCCTTTTAAGTGGGGGAGAATGTAACACCCCGCAAATTCTATAACTGTGAAATTAACAAATTAAAGTATAATTAATTTGAAATCAAAGAACTAAGGGAAACGGGATACGCCATTACGTTCGTCTCGGAAAAATATGCGAAATAGAGTCCGAGTTTTCGAAAAACGGAGTCCGTATGAAGAAGATATGGCCTTCGGAAGTTTCTGAATTAAATTTAAAATTCGAACAGAATAAAACAGTTTTAATTCCAAAACCGGGCCCAATTGGCCAGGGCGGGAAAAATCCCGCCTAATGCACCCAGGTCGACTGGGCTGTCGACCTGGTCTAGCCAGGTCGACAGGGCTGTCGACAGGCATGTCGACCTGGTCCAGAGCCAGGTCGAACCCAGTCCAACCTGGCTGGCCTATTCTATGTTGGTCGATTTTCTGTAGTCTGCTTTGTCATTAGGGCTAGGTGGCAAGCTCTAATTGGTCTCTCTTCCGAATGAATGGCTACGATCAATCCAAGCAACATCAATGGTCCTAATCAGTTCATAAACCCTATAAAAATGACCCTAGACTAACCCTAATCTATTCATTCAAAAATAAGAACAAAGCCGCCATGTTGCTGAGGAACGACTAAGAGTAGCCGCCAATTGGAGAGAGAATTAGGAGGCAAATTCTAAGGCATAAAGCAACCTAATCAAATCAATTCAACAAGGAATCGTATCTCCAAATCCCTAAATTGGAGAATTCGCCACACCATTGTAAGTAGAGTATTATTTTGGTATGAACAAATAATTGTGTTGGTTTGTATACTTGATTTGTGGTGATAAAGTAATTCATACTTGTGCGTTACTATGATTCTTATCGATTTGGGATATTGTATACGTTTGGATATTCTCGAATTATGTTATTCATTATAAAGAACTACATGCGGTAGTTCTATGCAAGTATACGTTTGGAATATTCGCAAATTATGTAATCCATGTGGAAGCTACATGTATGTAGTTGATTAATTGAAATTCATGCAAGTTTGGGGTTTTGCTACTATGCCATCATAATGTGTATTTTTATACCAACATCATTTTTGTGAAGTAATTGGAATAAGTTTGGGTTATCATAGTCCATATGAAATTATGTTGCAAATTTGGCATCATGATCTATGTATTAAGTCATGCTTTTGTACTAGAAAACCTATTTGCAAACTTATGAATATGACTAGGCTATGATTGATAATTTGCATAATTGAAATTGTTAACAAGAATTATATGATGACATATGTGGTACATAGCTAGGTTAGATTCAAAAATCCCTTTTGCAAGTTTGCATGACTAAAGTAAAAATCATGATTTCATGTTAGAAATATTTATGCCATGGTTATGTGAATAGATTTAAAATCATGATTAAGTTGAACTATACTTTTGTGTTAGTAACAAAAGTAAGCACCTTTGTAAACATGTAGTAATCTTATGAACATGATTTGCTTATGTTCGACATTATGCCTGAATAAAAGTATAGGTTTATGTTGTAGTTAAGCCTATGTGTCAATAGTGATATTCTTAACTTAACTACGAGTTTACATGGTTTGATTCTTGTCACTTATGCTTTATGACCAAAGTATATGTCACTACTATGCAAGTACACCAGTTTCTATTTTGTATTTCCAACGTCATATTGCAAGTTCATGCGTTCACATTCCCCTTTTTGTGTATGTAATCACGCTTTAAGCCTCCCCTTTTCTCATGGCTAAGTTGGGCTTAAAAAGGCTAAGCCCAACATATATATAATAAACGGACGTGTTAAACGGGGGAAAATAATGTTGGGGTAAATTAATTAATAAATGAAAACATAAAGTAAAAGGGCCCAAATTCAAGTATGAGTTGGGCCCATGATTGGTGTAACCTTTACACCATTAACTTAATAATGGGCCGCAAATATTTACATATAAGAAAATAAAGAAGAAAGACAAAATATGTAAATGTAGAACATACGATGTGTTTAACCCGAGGTTGGATTGAGTTGTGATGTAAACCTGCCCGGAACCGCCCGGCTGTCCAGTAGTCACAACAATACCTATCCAATGTGGGAGGTTAAACATGGAGCCCAATAAGGACCCGAGGTTAGACTGAGTTGTGGCGTAAGACTGCCCGGAACCAACCGGCAACAGGCAGCCACAACAATACCTGTCTAATGTGAGAGGTCAAGGCTTTAATAAGACAATTAAGGCTGAGTCAGGATTGCTAGGATTAAGTGAACTAAAGACTTAATCAAAATAGAACATGCTAAACTAAACGGACTGGTGGGGGTTAGGTTAGAAAACACTTAACCAACTTAGCATGTTGGCTAGAGATAGAAAACCTAGTAACGGGGGACCCTTTTCAGCAGTAACCCTAGAAGGTGTATTAGGATACCCTGAAACTAGGCAGGGTGGGGCACGATTACTGGGCTGATTGTAAGAGGTCAAATCGACGGCGGTGGTGTAGCAGTGTAGGTTCTAACGGGGTGCGGGCGTGCACACACTCCGGCGCAGAAAAATAAAGCACTGGGCACCAGTAGCATACCTGTGCATTCTAAGGTTGTGTCGGGCCGCCACCATGGGACTTGATACACCCCATGGTGGGACCAGCATAGGTAACTACAACATCGGGGGCCGTAAGACACATGTAACTATGGGAGTAGGAGCCGATCATCATAGAATGGATCACATCACCCTGATTACGGGGTGCCAGTTGGGAACTAGTTTATATGGGTTCAGAGATTAACATGGGGTACGATAGTATATTCGACCCTAGACAACTTAACCAAGTTTATAGTGCTTTCCCACTTCTTGTTTATACTTATCATACCCAGTTCTTTATTCATAGACAGAATAGTACTAGACTTACTCAGGCTTTATGTCTGACTCTACTTTTCTTTCGTCTTCTTTTCTTCCGTCCCCCCCCCCCCCCCCCAGGTCCACAGGGAGGGAACACTGCAGCTTGACCAGCCTTAACATCCAGCTTGAAGAAGAGAAATGTATTGCTTGGACTTTTTCGTTTTGAACTATGGCTTTGGACAATCCACTATGGGGCTTTTGCAGTTTATCTATGTTTTATTTATGCTTCTTTAAATAATGTAATCAAGACAGATTATGAAAGTGTTATGTTATGTTTTGGAAAAGATGTAAGACAATTATGGTGATATTGTTGTAGCACGTATTTGCTTTTATGAAATAAAAGTTGTTGATTTTCCGCTGTTTACAAATATGTGTCCTTATATCTGTCTTGTATATCTGTGATTTATACTTATAAACCTCCACCAAAATTAGGGCATTCCCTTTGAGAGTGACCCTAACGGAGGTGGGGTGTTTCAGAAATCATCTTTTTACTAAGGTTAAGTGCAGCAACATCCAACATTTGGATAAACCTAATAAGCATGGATACCCGACCCTATGCGTGAGCTAAAATGCATCCACCTAGTGGGTCGCCTATTAAAATATTAACCAGAAAATCTAGTAATCATCCATCGTTCAAAATTTTCAACAAACCTATTAAAATATTTTCAGTACACTTGTTATCTCTCGAAAGAGAGTAATTATCATAAAATGGCTATTGCAAATAGAATTAGGTTGCGGACAACTGACATTAAACATCTTAACATTAGTAAAGGTTACTGCATCCTTATGACTAACTCATTGTTATTTCTTTGTTTCATGGATATACCGCAATGTAAAATTATACCATACATGTTTCCAATAGCAATTCATATGTTTTTTACATAATCACAAAACATGATTCAAATTTGGTTTCTCTGATTCCAGGGTATAACCACAGATCCGTCCCTTACACAAAATAGCAATCAGCTAACACATTTACACAAACCAATTCAATTGAAACAGCTAACACACTAACACAAAGTAGCAATCAACTATCAGACAAAGATTTCAATTTGTTCCCTACTATCAGGCATACATGCCACAATTCAATTGAAACACATACCTGTTGTCGAAGGTAGGCTAGGGAGACCAAGGGTTGTTGCGTTTCTATCGAAGGAGAGGGTTGTTCGTCTCTGTCGGTAGAGGAGATTCCAGAGAAAGTTGGAGGCACGATTTGGTGACCAAAAACCATAATTTTGGTTTTCGGTCACCATTAAAGTAAAACAAAGGGAAAAGGGAGTGGCCAAATTTTTTATTCCGAGTGCCTAATGTGATGCAAAATATGGTACGAATTCGATTTCGCCCAAAGCCGTATCAAATTAACTGATCTGTGGCTTCGTTGATGGACGGTCTGATTTAGGGCATTTGGGGTGGTATGGATCGCAAAATGTAGTTTGATGCAGATCTGAGCACTATCAAATATGATACGACTTTAACATGTATTTTACCTCCACATCCTTATGTGCCAAATTGGTTATTATGGTGTAGTGGTTATTCTGATAGGGAGTCTCAATATACGAACGAGCATACTTAGATAGAGCTTCAAACTCAGCCATATATTCAAACATGGGTCTACCTCCTTGCTTGAGCTCCACAAACTTCGTAAAAAGTATCGATTTCTGGACCGTAGAAATGAACTTTTTTCAAGCTTAGTTCTAAATTGATCCCAAGTGATCTGGTCCAGTGGAGTCTCCAAGTAATACGGTTCCACCAATCCATCGCTCGACCTTGCAGCTGCCTAAATGCAAGCTTCCTCTTAGTTGCATCATCAAATCCCAAATCTCCGAAAATCTGAACACAAGTATCCAACCAATTCTAAATCTCAATAGTGGGTTTCATACCAACAAACGGACTGCCACCCAGAGAAGTATAATCCTTACAGAGCTTCAAAAAATAGACTCCCATAGGTGCTTGCATTGGAACACCACGCCCTACTGTCACATCTAGAGTGAGCATCCTCCTCATTATCACTGTCATCATGGCCTCCAACATATAAGGATAATCGAGCAAAGTAGCTGCAACTTCTGACTGGCTACCCTCGCCCACCCATTCCAGTAGCAGGCTCATCCCTAGCAGCGTGTCTCAAAGTTCGTCGACTCATTCTCTAATTGAAACGAGAATGACCAATCAACATTAGAGAAAAGCCGCAATGGTATTCAAGTGATTACTAACCTTATATACTATATACATATATATAATACAATAATCATCCATTAATATTACAAGTATGTCTCTCATACGCTTTTACGTCCATGAACATTGGGCAAAATCGATTAACCAAGGTTCTAATATTAAATGTGACAACCGCCCCATTCCTCTTGCATCAGACTAAGGAAAAGGTGTGTTGTATGACAGGCCATGCCGATATGGGACGATCATCAAGGATGAGTAACTTGAAGTAAGCTTGTTTAATAACTCACAACGCATGGATAACATATAATAGAATATATACAATAGGATATAGCAGTAAAGCATAACAGAACAGAAACTCAAATCTCATAACATCTTAGAGTCATCAGTACAAATCCAATGCGAAAATGAGTAATCCATACATCAAGCCTCACTACATATCTCTCAGAGTAAACAAAGCCTCACTAAACAGTGGAAATAACAAAACTATAAATAGTATGTAGTAGCAATACGCTAGCCTCTCGCTCATCACCGCACCACATCATCGACACCAAAACCTTCTACCTGCTATCTACGTCTTCTCACCATCAATGTTGATGAGCAACCTAAGGTAATAAGAGGGAAACATAAAACCTTGAGTCAGACAAAAATTTTAGTGAGCGATAAAATAAATAACAATAGTTACACAGGATAATATGAGTATAGACAATTCAATCATCCGATCTGTATAGAAATCATTAAGTTAACACATGAATATCATCCATCATGTTCCATTACTGAATAGAAAAGGAAAACCCCAATCCCGCTTCTCTTCGACAACCTACGGTGATAGCCCACCTAGAGAAAAACAGAGAAGAAAGCACATAATCGACCATAGCACCCATATCATCCAATACCCTAGCTATCACCGACTATAGCCTTAAATACATTAATTATCGAATTTGCTTTCAACGATCAAAAAGGCTAATGGAAAAACCTCGGTTCTAGCCAAACTGCCACACGCCATCGTTACTATGTATGTTTGTCTCCATAAAGACAACTAGGTCCATCATGACTACCCAGGGTACCTAATCCATCATGATCTTAATGGGAGTCCCCGTGATACCTTTGCTTTGAGCATGCTAGAACCTTCGATAACTAATGATTCCTTGGCACTTCAAAACTGCCAAGCCTTTCTTCTCGGTGATCACATCTTTAGTTCGAGTGACTTCTTAAGCCAATTCCATTATCATTCTCGATCAACTCCCACTTGAGTCAATCTATCATCTTACTAGATCTACATCATCCCGCGACCAGTATCACACCGATCCAGCTCCGATCACTCTAACTCGAGTTCACAATCAAAGCACCATCCATTAGTGAGTTGCACATCAATTATTCGGGGTCCATTCATCATCAAACATCATTAGCAACCCTTAGAAGTCATCGCAAACAAGCTTCCTGAAAATCAATTCCATTAGACCTCATACGATGGATCAGTACTAGTCCATCAGCCATGGATTGGTACCGGTCTATACAATTAGCTAAAATTGCTGAGTGTTTGCACTTTAGTGATCCTCGTCCCATGTGCTTCCATCCAAATTTTGTAGCCAAATTCTAATCATTCTAAAGCACTTTCCGGTCCATCTTTGCACTTGAGCGATCAATCTTCGACCCATCCCAAATTTCATCCAAATCTTTTGAAGATTTGCCTGAAGCCTCGATTTACCATCACAATGCCACACCAAAAGTTTCACAACAATACGACTAACCGTGGTGAACCGATGGCAGTCCATCGACTATGAATTGATACCGGTCCATGCATTTAGCTCATATTCAACCCAAATTTACTGTGTTCCCTCGACTCATCATCTAGAGCTCCTCCGCCAAGTTTCATCCGAATTCGTTGATATGAACCCCCAATTTACTGTTCTCTTCAATCCTAAGATCTACGACAACCAATTCTAAAGAACAACTCAAATAATGCAATCAATTTAATTAAAAAAAACACTGATTCATACAATACTAATCCTACCACTACAACAGAACTGCAATTTTATAGCGGCCTATATCCGCTATGGATAAGAACTATAGCAGTTTCATAACTACTGTATATGAACATGTTATAAAAAATTGCTGAATATTTATAACGCTTTTTATGCTATTATAAAAGATTCTGTTTAATAGCGATGTCTTGTCGTTATGTTAATCTACTACGGTAGCTTAGTTTGACCGCTATAATACATCAGAATCTCATTCGAAGCGAACATAGTTATAACACAGTATTGCCGCTATAACATAAGTATTCAATAACAGATATCCAACGCTATTAATTAAACGTGTTATAGCTTTACAAAACCCTTTGACTGGTTATTTTTGCCGCTATGCTACATCAATACAATTGCTTATTTTTACCGCTATTATACATCTAAATCTCAATAAATTTCAAATTATTCGTAACACAGTAATACTGCTATAACATTTATCTTTGATAGCTTCCATAGAACGCTATTAAATTAACATGTTATAGTAAAAATCTCCCTACAACTCATATGTTTTAATAATAATAATCAAAATGAATCTTCATAACAAGTTTAACAAGTTAAAGATGAACACACAAAATATACTAATAGCAAATAAATTATCAACTAACAAAAGAAGTCCAGTCCATGAGTTAACACCTAATTCAATATATATGTTTCCAATCCACATTGATGTCAACTTGAGTACACAAAATACAAAAAATAGTTCATAATTGTTCAGTTAACACACAGAAGTCACAGGACAAAACAACCTAATCCTGCTAGATAAAACAGCCCAAACCTGCTAGACAAAACACCCCAAACAACCTAGCACCTCGGTCTTACTTTCATTGCCTCATCACCCTTTGTTGGCCTGTATACAACAAAAACGAATCATTGACGAGGAGTAAAATATAAGAACTATGTGAATCACACGACAATGCTTTCATAATGCATAATTGTAATCTCACATTTACAAAAAAAAAATGCCAAATTAATATAAGAACTAAGTGCTGCATACAAACTAGGTCTGTTATAATCTTGATAGTCTATGAACTAAGCACTGTGCAATAACAGATACATACTTTTCTCTTTTAGTTCTGTCATATTCTCCATTTTTCAAAAATTACATGCATATGGAACAATAAACAACCATTAATATTTGTTATTGCACATTTTTCAAAAAATTACATACTTTTCTCCTTTAGTTCTGTCATACTTTCTTGGAATGAGATATTGTTTCACTTTCATCCAACCAACGTTTATGTAGTTGAACACAGGCAAATGAACAACCATATATATTGTTTCACTTTCACCTAACCAAAGCTTATGTAATTAAGCACAGGCAAACAAACAAACACACCTTAACTTGTATATCTTGTGGGCAGCTGGAGTATCACAGGCAGAATACTTTCCCAGCGAACACAGTAGAGAGATGACAAGTCAATTTTCATCTCATATCCAAGCTTAGACCATTTTTTTTTAAGGTAAATTGATACTGCTTCTGCATTATCTTTTCATTTGGTCCAAGTGAAGATTGATATTCTATTGTTTTTTTCGACTTTTTGTGTTATTTTATTGACTAATCAAAACAAAGTTGGTTCAACAAGTGATTTTTTAGATCACAGTTCAGATTTCTTGTTTGTTATGACAGTGATGCGACCTGTGGTATATTCGTCCTTCAACAATTGTTACATTCATTTTTCAGCAATTAGCAAGTGTTTTACTTTTACCTAGCTACTGTTTACATAATAGGCTAACAAATTAATGGGGAATGCTAGATCGACCGATTTATTTGCGGTGAAAATCACCACATCTGTAAATAAGCGGTATGAAACTCACGTAATTCATGGATGGAAATGCATCCAACGACTCTTATACATGCCACAAATTTTTACTTACTGATTTCCGGTTGCTTTAGCATTTTCGCATATCAAATTATAGCTCAAATATATATGTCTTAGTGGGAACTACAGCGTCACAAGAAGAACACTTTCCCAACACACAGCACTAACAAATCAATTCGCAGATTATCTCCACACCTTAAACTATGATTCAAGCTCATTAATAACATTTTACTATCTAACGTAAAATGATTTGCTACTTTTCATTTATTTCAATCATTATGTTGTTTTATACGGGCTCCTTTTCTTACATTTATCAACTGATTACAAACTTGTGGGTTAAAGGTGTGTGTTTTGGAATAGCTCCAATCACTTAAGATATTAAATTTCCTTGAAATCAATTTACCACTTCTTTGAAGGAAACATCTTTCCTACTTGCTCTTTATGTCATTAAGGATGCTATTTTGTTCGCTTCAAAATTCAAATCAACCACAATGATAGTAAAACTACTGAAAAAGAAAACAACGATTCTGATTTGGAGAACATACACTACACCAAAACAGCAATTTTGACACACAACGATATTGAGATTTGATACGGCTTTAACCCGTAACAAATTTACTATGGCTCATGACCGTATTACATGATGCTCCCGTTTCTTATGAGTTTCTTTGCAATCCACGCCATCTCCAACAGCTTCAATCTAACCCTAGATCTTGAACCACACGGATCAGTTCATTCTGATACGGATTTGAGTATCAAGTCCGCATATTTTCCCTTCTCTAGTTTTCCCCCGTTGTTTTTCATTTTTTCAAATCCCTAAATCAAAAGATCATTTTCGAATCAATCTCTGAATCAAGGCCACGCCTTCTCTCGCCTCAGTGCCACCGTGTCGCTTCACCTCAGCTCCTCGAACGCCGCTAAGCCTCTTGCCATCTCGCTTCCTCTTTCAATCCAACTCTCAGTTCCTATTTTTGTAGAAGCTTTAAGGTACCTTTTTTATATTTTATTTTACTTATTTATTTGAAATTGAATCTGAAATCATCTTGTTTGTTGTTAACGGTGAATTTTGTTTGTAGTCGGAACTTTGCGTGTGTGAATTTTTCTTATGTGAACTTTGTTTATGTGTTTCCTGTGTGAAATCAAATGAAATCATGAGGCCCACAATGTTTTCTTAGTAGTACTGTTTGATGAGGCGTGTGTAGAATTTGGGGAAGTACAGTGGGCGACTGTAGCAGAGGTGATTGAGTTAGGTTAACAGTTTGCTGGACTGTTTGGTGGTAATTGTAGACGCTATTTGCAATTTTTGTGATTTGAAGGCTTGATGGTTCAGGGAAGTTGCAGTTCAGGTGGATGTGTATGGAGATTGAAGGTAAGAGGAGGCGGAGGTGATGTTTAGGCCAGAGATGGAGGAGCATTTTAAATAGGAGAAATTGTAGTTTGAGCTTCGGTTTTGATTGTCTTTGTGTTGATAGGATGGTCGTTTTAGTTTGTGTTGAACTTGAAGGATTTACTATTGCCAAGTAATTAATTTATTATTCCTGTAGTATTAAGGCTGATATGAACAATGTATCTTTTTGTTGTAAGCCACCATGTTCATAGAATCACTACAACTTGTGAACCATGATTAATGCACATAACAGTAAGTTGTTTGTAAGAACTCCTATTTAAAGATCCTCGATTTGGTCTGTCAACAGTAGGTTTCAATGCGGAGTTGCTTCAACCTCAACTGGCATGTTCAGATGGGTGTATCTGGTATGGAAGATCATGTTGATTCACTTGGAAGGATAATAAGTTCACATTGTTCTGCTAGAAATGGATTAAAAGAACCACAACATCTGATGCTGAATCAATGGGAGACAGAGCTCGACAGCATGGACCAAACAAATATCAGAACCAGTCTGCCTCCAAAGCATTTCTCAACGGAAAAATGGTAAACCACATGATACCTTTCCCTTATGATCTAAGTTCGTATTCAGTGATATAAGTTTTTATGCTTATATTGCCCTTTTTTGTATAGTATAGCAAAAGCGTCTCTTTTGGTGTTAACCGTATGTATGAGTTGTATGCTATTTCTTGGTCATAATGATGCATTGTGTATCAGGGTAACATATATGGTATCAAATATATACGATGCCGTATTCTGTTTATACTAAATGGCAATGTATTATATGTCTTATCAATGTTAATGGAAGTATTTTGTTCAACATAACTGTTTAACATAAGACTAACTTAACCTTGTTAATTCAATTGTCTACTTATCTCTATGTCAAGTTTATACTAAACATATGCCAGTGATGCTTAATCTGTTGGTCATGACCTGTAAACAAAGATTTTGTTATATGTTTGTCAATAATATTATAATTGTCATAGGTATTGGTAATTTAGACCATTGAAACATGACCATATTTTCTATTAAAAAATGGACCTTAACAGTATATATGAATTTTAGGATTCAGTATTAACAATCTCTTCATCTTTTTGTTTTCTAAAGGAAACCAATTACCGTAAGGTTAAAACCTTTCTTTGGAATTGTGTCTATATATATATATATGTATATATATATATATATATATATATATATATATATATATGACATGACCATGTAGTTCAAAACCGTATTACGTCGAAATAACTAATTATATTATTTTTTTGATCATCCTTTACCTGCTATCCCTTGCAACGAACATATTTATGTTCCTTTAACTACAGCATATATTTTTTAATTGAACATTGTGGATATTATTTATGTTTTCCAGTTGCCAAAGGCATAGAGCTAGACTTAGGTGGAGAAGTTCTTACTGTCTTTAGAGACCAGGTTAAATTATTATTTTCATGTGACTTTAATTAGATGGAGCACTTTAATACTTGTTACTATAAATTTGTAACTTAATTTTTATGTTTTAGGAGTTGTCATCTGACATGGGTAGCCGCGCTGTTAAGCGCATTGCTGATGTTTCAAAATTAAGAAACTATCAATTCGCTCAGGTATATTGTGTTAATAGAATTATCCTTGATGATTTTTATTGTGATTTGTTATGTGAATTTATGTCTATAAGAAATAATTTGAATCCATAACAACTAAAATCGATTCATTTTGGATGCACGTGGGATCTAATTTTTCTTACGTGCTTATTAACTTATTAATGTCATTGAAATTGTCTTTTGAAAAACTTAATCATGAATTTTAGGTGAGGATAAGGTCTTAATATATTTTTGATGTGGTTTTGTTTTTTGTATGAGATTCGAAACATAACTATTAGATCCAATTTTGAACCAAAAATTGTTTTTTTCCTCATTTTCAATGATATAAGTTCCAGTTTGCACTCATTATCTGTCTTTCAATTTGTGTTATAATTTAGGCCAGTCGTGTGCATGACATGGTTTAATTTTTTTTTTTTATTGTTTAGGAAAAGGAATGACAGAGGAGTGCAGGATTTGAGACAATGTGAAATAACTTTAAAATTAATTAAATATTCAAAATCAAGTGATCTAAATTCCAAGTCATTACAGACTTATGCCATACTCATGAGACTTTTAATGCTTAAATATTAGTTTATATGAACTTGATACAACCAGTTCTCTTATTTTTTTTAAACCTTAATCAATATTCAAGTAGGTAATGAACTAAGAACTAAAAACTCACATCTCTTTTTGAGTTACATTGTTAAGCATTTGTTCATTGGATACTATTTCTTATGTTATTCCTATTATTTCAATTCTTAAAAAAAAAAGATTATTAAACATTTGTTAAGCTTCATTAGCTTTTACTCTTATAAAATTAATAGTAAACAATCATGAACAAGTAATATCCATGACTAATGCATACATTTGGTATATGACGGTTAAATTGAACACTCAAAAGTTTCAAGTGGTGCTTCCTTGATTGTTTTTGTTGGTTTCTTACCAAACAGACATAGGCTATCAAAAGTGTAATCCATTACTTTGCTAATAGTGTAGCGTGGAAGGCTTTAAGGATCAAATGCAAATGGGGGAATGGTGAATAAATTCTTCTTTCAGTGCAATATCAGTACTATGGCGCTCGGCTTTATAAGTTTCAAGCAAAAAATACCTCAATCTGTGGTAACGAAGATGGAGGAGAGTCTTCAAATGTAATCTGCTATGCAACATGCATGGTTGTTGAGGCTTAAAAATTGTTGCATATGGCAGATTTGAGATGGTTTCGGGCCTAGGCTGATTACAGGAAGTATCGAGCAGTGATTGAACTGTTGTCCTCAGTGGTGTCCGGAGATTGAATTGAAGTAAGGGGATTGAGTTGCAAATTGAAGGTGGTAGGCAATGGCTAGAGTAGCTGTATGGGTGCAATGGGAGGATTGTGCGCATGACGAGTGTGTTTTGTTCCAAACTGTCATCGCATTCCTTTACTCTTAGATTCACTTTGGTTTTTGATTTTAGACACTTTCAACTTGGCTGTGTATTCACATATTCTTTTTTTTTTTTTTTTTTTTTTTTTTACAGGTGTTGGAGCAAGCGGCTCGACTACTGCAGTTTGGTTATCTCCAATTTTTTTCTTTACAGCAAGAACTTCGATCGAACACTACGCTTTGTATAAATTGTGTTATGCTTTGTGTATTGACTGAAATTATGTTTTGTGTATTAATTGAAGTTATGTTTTATGTATTAATTGAAGTTATGCTTTGTGTATTTTCTTTATGTACTATTACATGGGTGCATCGTATTTTCTTTGTTGTGTATATATATCAATGGGTGAAGTAGCGTACATTAGATACTTATCTGGATGATCATTAGTAATTTGATACGCCTAACCTGTATCAAATTTACCAGTCTGATACGCGTTAAACCCGTATCAAATTTCAATTCGATACGCCTTAAAGCCTTATCAAATTTTCAATTTGACACGCCTTAAACCCGTGCCAAATTATCAATTTGACACTCCTTAAACCCATATCAAATTATCAATTTGGCACTCCTTAAACCCGTATTAAATTATCAAATTGATACACCTTATAGCCGTATCAAATTAGTGGATTGATACGCTTAAGGCGTACCAATCCACTAATTTGATAAGGCTATAAGGCGTATCAATTTGATAAGGCTATAAGGCGTATCAATTTGATAATTTGATAAGGCTATAAGGAGTGTCAATATGATAATTTGATACAGTTAAAAGGTGTATCAAATTTGATAATTTGATAAGGCTTTAAGGCGTGTCGAATTGAAATTTGATACGGGTTTAAGGCGTATCAAACTGGTAAATTTGATACGGGTTAGGCGTATCAAATTACTAATTTGATACGGCTCTAGGGCGTGCCTAAGTAACAAACACGCATTAATTTGATACGGATCTGAGCACTGCCAAATTGCATTTGATACGGATTTGAGCACTGCCAAAATGAGCTTTTTGGTGTAGTGATAGTTAAGTTATTCCTCCAATCATTTGTCCTTACTAATGGTAGGCACAGCGTAACCGATGATAATGAAACTACTCATAAAAAGGAATATAAATTTTAAGATATTAGTTTGGTTTCCACTATACAACATGAATCTTAATACATGTTTTATCTATTGTAAATATTGTTCATGTCAGAAGAATATGTTACATTTTATTTTAAGTGAAGATTTAACAAAGGTAATTCTATTGAAAAGTGATTCAGAATTAGTTTTTATGTGCCTTCAGATGTTACACAGGTAATTTTCTTTGCTTTATACTAGATCATGTAAGCTTTATAAATTACTATCTCATGTCAGTTTACTGCAGTTGCGCCTGACAACAAAGATTATTATGTAGGAAATTGATAGTTGGTCTAATTATATTTTTCATACTCTAATAGTCTCTACTAGCTTATGCATTATAATACATATTATTTTATCATCATAGCTACGGGTTGCAACATGCTAATATGATACTGTAACAAATTAGAGGTATCAGACAAACCATACTACTATATATGGACAAAAGCCATTTAAGGGAATAAATTTGCAAAATTTCTTATTTTCACCTAGAAATAATATTATCAAAATCACTTAATAATTAATAAATTTCTGAACTATTGTCATCTCATTTTCCTAATCTTTTCTGTATTTTAAATAATTTAATAAAGTTATTCTTTCTATTTTTAACCATGAACTTTTGTTTTAGCAATAAAAGAAAACAAATAAGCTAACATGTATCCTTCAAGTAGCGCACATACATCGTAAAACATATTCGATTGTTTATTTGCTTTTTTAGGATGACATAGTCAGGCTGATAACAAAAGAATTATTCAATTTTTTAATTGCTTTATTCTCTGGGTTGCTTTTGTTTATGCTTCTATAGCCCGTACTTATGTAGCTTATTCGACTTTATCATTAGTTAGACTCTTGATAATTTTTTGGGTTAACGATCAGGCATGTTGATCGAAGTATATATTTTATTTTATTAAGTAATTTAATCGGCTCTGTGTAGTCACGCATTACACAGCTATTTTGCTAAAAAGAATATCGCTTTTGGTATTTACTGCTGTAAATATGCAAAAGGAAAAATATTTGACACATACGTCGGACAGATCAAAACTCATCAAAATTAATACGAATATCACATGTTAATTGTAATCCTATTGCTATTGGTTTGTGTAGGAGCTGCTAGAATACAAAACGAACAATTTTTTTTGTAAGTTCAAATAACACGTGCAGATAAAAGTAAGCACGATTTGTTGTTTCACGTAAATATGTCCAAACTGCTACTAGCCTAATTCATTCCATTATGACTTATTAACATAAAATTAAATGGTAAAGACTTACTCAAAATCATTCCATTACGATGTGCACAGCAGGCTAAGCTATAACAGAAGAGAGGGCGTCTTCCATGCACTGTAATTCGGATGTCTGCCTCCATAGCTCTACTGTTGGCTACTACTTTCCCATTTCCCGATAAACTCAGTAACTTGCATTTATTGTTTGTCCTTGAATTTGCAGTCTGTAAGTTGAAAAAAGAGAAAAATGAAGTTGCTAATCCTTAAAAAAAGTACATTATCAAATTTCATTTTTAATTCATATATATCTAGCATTAAGTTAAATTAGAATTTTTTTTGATGAATCTTACTATATTACATGTCAAATTTAGCTCCAGAGTAGGAAGAAAATTAGAACAGACATGAACCATTCATCTAGTTAGGATGTATAAATAATCAAAACCAAAATCCCTCTTGTTTCTGTGTACTATTTTGTATTGATAATGGATTCCATATCTCATACATGTTGTGGCCTTGTAATAAAGAACAAACTTCATGATGACTTCAACTGGGGAAAAAACAGGGATGAAGCTAAATACCCCGAAAACCCTCAAGTCAGATAATGTAAATTGCATATTCCGCAATGCCACAACAATAAAATAAAACAATTGATCAAATAACACCCCACAATTACAGACAGATACATACTTTGTTATGGACAACACTCAATTTTTTGTTCTTTATTTTCTACCCTCATTATTTTAGGAATTGAGCTGCTGCAGAACCGACATGGAAAAGATGTGGATTGCTAAAAACTAAAGCCATCTAATTGTAGATTTTCATAGGCTTTTCATAAGCATGACAATCTGCATAAATTTATATTAATATTAAACATTGTGTTAGCCATGTATCATCTGGAGGCCAAGCATAAGTTTAGAATAACTTAACATAGCTTGAAATAATTCTAACAATATGACTAAAAAAATATAAGACTGATAAAATGAAGTATTACTTGGTTCGATGTATAAGCCCTTTTAGGAGTAGCATCTGCATGTTCCCATCCAAGGTATTGTCCCCAAGCTCCATACACATCTCTTCTCTAAATGATTATAAAAAAAAAAACATAAAAATCAGCAGTTACTTACAGAAAATAGAAAATAGTAACCTTGTGAAACCATTTGAAAATGTAAATAAAATAACTTACCTGAAATCGGCTTGAGACAGTATCCGAATCTTGAAGATATTAAGGACGACCAAGAGAAAGAAATGCAAACTTCCACTTAGCAAATTCCTCATCGAGAACCCAAAGTTTTTCTGGACTCCTTTTTTGACCTCAACTAATGTTTCCCCTTCATGGATAACCAAAAGAAAGGTTCACGAAAATTATGCACTTGCATCTGGTTTTGGTTTGGATCATTCATGAAGCGGCAGTAGACATGAATTAACCGATCATGTGAACTAATATTTTTCTCTTCCTCCAAAATCTCTTCTGCACGCAGGGCCCATTATTGATCGTTTATGTTTTCAATCTTTTAAGTAGGTGGAAAAATCTTATATATCTTACGATAGAAAACCTTGAGTAATCTAAGCTCAATCCGATTTCCGTTACCTAATATAGGTATTTGCCCATTATTATTAGCACATAAGCTCAGAATATTCATGGTAACTTGCTCGATTTTTGCAGTCAACAACTCCCTTTCTCCTGACATGCAATAGCGACTTCCTTAGCTTTTCTTTGCATCTGCAACATCAGTAGGTTGCATTGCAGTCTAAACTTCTTGATTTCCTCCTCACAACTTGTCTCCTACAGCAAAAATATTATTGTGAATATACGTACAGCTATGCCTATTATCCATAAATTCGTTTCACAATAATTCAGGAGAAAAAGATAAATATTTTTAAACAAAATTTAGTTCCTCGTATAGTATACAAATATGAGTTCACACAACTACTATAATCAAATATTTCTAAGGATGGAGAGGCGGTGATTAAATGTATGAAGAGTCTTAAATTACAGCAATTCAATCCCATAATTTTATTTCTATCCAATGTTTCTTTAAGTTGCGAAATGAATATTTCATTGTATAATATTATGTTTGTTTCCTTTGTAAGCATATATGGGTTCTTACTCAGTTTACATTTATTAAAAGCATCCTTCAGAAAAATTGTAGAACAAAATTGAACAAAGCATCCTTCGAAGGGTCCCAGGGAGTAAACTATATAATAATATCAATTTTAGATCAGATTTTAGACATAATTAATTTCTCATAACTGAAGAAAACTTATAATGGAAAATGCACCAGCGTTGCCAAAAACAGCCTTGCTGAAACATGCAAAATAAAGATATTTTTGGCTTTGGTCTTATGGCTTAGTTGAAGCAAAACCTAAATTCAAAATCAATTTACATAGCAGTAAAAAAATTAAAATGCTTGTTCTGTCAATAAGATATATGTACTAAAAAACCTGATACTGCTGGAAATTGTGTCCCAGTGAAAGAGTTGCGGACAGTGAAAGAATTATCCTTTGGCATATCCAATCTAGATGAATAAAAGGGTGCATATGAGCTTATTTGTAAATAAAGTGAATGTTGCAGAAAAAAAGGATAGGAACGGATTGATGGTGAGGCAAAACAAACAACATATAGTCACCAGCAAAGCAATCACAGATCTATCAATAAAAGAAATAACACATGAGGTTTATAGTGGTTCCATTAACGTCTTGTTAGTGTACGTCCACTTGGGGAGAGGAGATTTTATTACTTTTCTCAATAAGAAAAATTACAAGACTGATAGTAGAGAAGAAGAAGAAAATAAAGTCAAGAGATGGGAAGCACTGTACTTGGAGAGTCAAGGGTTGGAGCCTACAGTTCTCGTGGAAAGATGTCTAAGCTAGGCATACGAGAAGGGACTTTGAGTTTCTGCATAGGCATAATATGATCAAAAGGGAAAGCTTCAACAAGGTGGGATTTTGCCAAGAGGATGTGCTTGATAAGCGGAAGAAAGGATCGTCTGAAGTTGGTCAGAGATCAAAGGAGAAAGCAGTGGATATGCATAAGTCTTTGCAGACTGCTAAGTTCGGGCATTGCTCGAACTGGAATCGCTTATCGAAATGTTAGGTGCCACGTGGTGGCACGGTGTGGGGAGAGGGTTGAGATGGTTCATGGAGACGTTTGTTTTCATGGTGAAGATTGATAGGTCTTACTTGAAGGGGTTACTTTGTACACTTTGTTGGCAAGCGGTGGCGTTGCCGGAGTTTGTTGACAAAGTGCAATGGGTGATGGCCATGCCGAAGCTCATTGGGGGAAGTAACCTTGTTGTCTTGTCCGAGAAGATGCTTAGAGTAAGAGGATGTAGGTGGAGTTGGTATGCTTTCAAGGAAATATAGTATCAAGGTGGAGATTGTCAGAATTTGTGATACAATATTTCCATTTGCTAAAGATTGGAAGATATTATTTATTATGGTGATAGAATATTTCCAATTAGAGAAGATTTGTGAATATAATATTTTCAATTTGCAGAAGAATTGGAAGATATCAGACATTTATTGCTCTTTTATTTGTAAAAGGGATAGGCAATAAATTACCTACATAAGTGGAAGGATTTGAAGAAGGTTTCTTTTGGGATAGGGAAGTAGGGAATTAATTCCCTAATTGGTGGGTTAAATAAGGAAGTCTATCAGGAGAATTAGTTAGGCATTGATTCAATTACTTCAACCCCAAGCATTAATCCTTATATAAGGATAGGGATTAGGTGAATGTATCATCATCTCAAAATGTGAGGTGTAGCATCTCTAAGAGTTCTTCTTCTTCCCTACTATTATTTTTTCTTATTGAGAAAAGTAATAAAATCTCATCTCCCCAAGTGGACATACACTATTTCGCGATAGTGGAACCACTATAAATTTGCATGTTCTCTGTTGCTTTTATTGTTTTCTGTGATTTGAGATTTATATTCATTTCAAACTGTATGTTCTATCACATCATTGCTGATCCTATTAAGGTTTTTCCGCTAAAAGGGATTGATCACCCCTTACAGTGAATTGAGTAAACGTTAGGTTTTATCCACATATAATGATTTAATTACTGAAAGGAAAGGTTATAAAATACTTTTCCCTTGTAAAACTGCTAAACAGAACTTAAACGCAGTTGATGTGGAAGGGAATTATTCTACACGGATTCTTCACTGCCATTATTGGTAAAAACACCAGATAAAGCAACCTCGGCAAAGGAAAAATAGCATGTCTAGATTGCCAGGGATGATTCGTATAAAAAAACTGTATTACTATATTTATGTTTTCTATTACTAATCTAATCAAGAAAGCTCAATAACAGTAACTAACATGACTTTGACAGTAACTCTTGATTTAAAAAGAGATCGATATTACAAAAATGAAAGAAAGAAACAGAAAAGATGTATAAGATAGATTCCAAAACCAATTAAAATAGAATAAATAAATTTTAAGAAAGGAAGATACATTTTCATCTCACTATATAAATCACCTTGTAAATACTATATTATACTTATAATGATAATAAGTTCATTTTAATTTCGTTCATCATGATGAGCAAGATGAAAAAGTACTTCAGCCACATCTTTTATAATATTAAAAACATCACATAAAGCAACTTAAGCTAGTCTAGATTGCTAGAGATTATTCATGTGTAGGAAACTCTACTACTATTAATCTAGTTTGTTTTCTATTTGTGATCAAATCGAAAAAGAAATATTAGCTCATAGGAATTAAATTTTGCGAAATACAAATATTTTCATTCTTTTGCTCAAGCATCGCTCAGAAAATAAAAAAATTACCTTGAACTGTAATAATAAAATCCAAAATCAGAGCCACTCGGAACAATATCCAAAAGCTGGAGCATACACGGGAACAGGATTGACGGAATCAACAACTAATCGGATGTAGTGTGTAATGCGGGTTGAGAAGGGATGGAGGATTGAGAAGGAAATTTCATTAGATCTTCCAGGTGGGGGAGTTTAACTTCTGTACGGTGTTGGAGATAAGGAACGGGAGAAAAGGGTAGGGCTTAGCAGGAAAATTTATTGGTAAAAAAGTAATATATTCTTCCCATGTTGGAAAGAATTAGTGGATTGATAAAAAAAAACTGCATATTAGGAAGTAAACAGACTAACCAGAAGTTGTACATTTGAACATTGAAAAGTAATGTAGGAAACTAATTTGGTAGAGTTCTGAACCGAGATCAAGCAAACAAAAGATGTATAAGCAATGCAGATTTTCAAAGCATAAAAATCAATAGTAAAAATATGAAGATTTTTGGAGTAAATCTTTATTTTAAGACAGTCAAATTACTGTAAAAAATGGGTATTATTAGCAGAACCAAGGATAGAAGTGGAAATGTTCCACATTTAATTATCTTTAGAAAACAGTCATTATCACATGTCAATGTAAAACTAAGCTCTAAAGTGGTTAATAGGTGAAAATTTTCATTTGAAAACCATTCTGCTACAATTTCAGGTAAGTTTAACAGATTCCCTCACACTATTTCAACTTAAATTAGTTCAACCGTCTAGTTCTATTCATCAGTACAGCTTTATATTTTACAAAAGCATTTGTTTTGAATATTATAATTAACACATGCAACAATCAACATGCACCACATAAAGTGTAATCTTTCATCTATATGTGCTATGGTTTGTTTTGATCTTTGTCGCATCACACCAATGAATGGTATTATTAGTTTCCCATTTGGTTAAACATTCCACATTTCATGTAATAAGTTGTGTATAAAAAATATTTATCTGCTATATAATGATGATTTTTAGCATCTTGTAGCATTAATTAGCCCAACCATGTTCTAATATACAAAAATAAGTCCATCAAACAACAAACATTTATGAAATATAAATTGCCAATATAATATTGAATAATTGTATATGGTATTGAATAAACTATGTCTCTAAATATGATGGATTCTTCATTCTTAATTTATAGCAAACTCTATGTGATTTTGGCAGTGAATATATACCACCCATAGTTAAATTTAAAATTAGTAAGTTACATTTAGCTATCAAATATAAATGTAACCAAAAAAAAAATGACATATTGGAATGAAAAAACAGATATCATAATTGAGAACTGAATAAAGCATAGATGAAACCAAATGCTATATTAGAGGAAAAAATGAATACCTGGTACAAAGCGCCGATTAGAGCAAAACACAACACCGGCTAGAAGAAAACAATGCAGATGTAAGTCAATGGGAATAAGTTCAAATCAGCAAGTTATATTTAGTTATCAAATATCAGTAGTTATGCATGTAGATAATATCATTGGAAACATCTATATTTTTCTTATTTACCTCTTGTTTTGTTGGCACTATACAATTCCATTTAATAGTAAATCATTTTCTCTATGTGAATAACAATGGTAAAACCAACCATTAATTACTCTAGTGTTAGGCTTTCTCGGATGTCCGAAAGTTGGCTGAATTCCTTCAAGTACCACACCTGAATCATGAACTCATGTTCTCCTACAAAATTCAAATAGATTTAGAGGTTGGTAATGTTTCGAAATGTAGCATGAGTTCAATAGGACTGCGGATTAGGAAGTAAAGCAACTAGTTGGAAGTAGTAAATTTGGACATTAAAAATAGTAAAACCTATTACAATGGTTAATTTCTAAAACTTAAAGGGTAATGAATTGCAAACAAAGAATGCAAAAACAGACAAGAACTTTGAACCATAAAAAAACAAAAGTTAAAATTAGAAGTTCTTGGAGTATGCAACTTAGGAAAAGTTAAAAATAGCAATTCTAAATTGCTAGACATGATGCATATAAATGATACTCTATTACTGTAAATCTTGTTTATTTGTTCAATCAGTGATCTAATCAAAAAAGAAAGCAGCGTATAAAAAATAAATCTTGTGACATACAACCACTTTTACAATATTTATTCAAGAGTCGCAAAAAAAAAAAAAAAAAAAAAAAAAAAAAAAAAAAAAATCTTCAAATTGTAATAATCAAACCCATAATGCTTGACGTTGAACCATGCTTCTTTTAAGTTATGCTAAAGTGTTGGAAAACAGAAGGTTGAGCATAGAAAACTAAAGTTAGATGCGCTAAATGTATGCATATATGTTTATAATGCATTTCCAACCCTGAGAAATTTGTCGCACAACCCTTTGAAGTTATATTTACAATCTATCGATTAAATTATAAGCATGTTTGAATGTATATTAAATTCATTCTGTGAAATTCACCGAGTATGCAAAATTTTAAAACTATGTACGATAAGTTACTGCAGTAAACATTCTAAACAAATCTTTCCATATCAAGTTACATCTTCCGTGAATCGCACATGCACCAAAATCCGAATTAAATACATGACAAAAATAAAAATTGAACCAGTAAAAAATGAACAAAAATTGAAATCTAACCTCATGGAAAAGCAAGTCAATATTTCTAATGTTGCGGATGGATGGATCCATCAACTACTCGACTGCCATCTCAATTGTTAGATAGCACCCTCCTACTCATCGCTAGTTATGCAAGTACCAAGTAGAAATTAACTCAATGATTAGAACTACCACATAATTCCAAATTAATCACCCTACTCAAATTTACGTTTGCCTTGTGATTGAATACCTATGTCAACCATCCATGTAGTATTCTTTGAAAACTCAAATTAACAGCACCAAATATTCTTACAAAAAATAATAATGTTATATATGTATGTATAGAAATGTGGAATATTTAAATATTCCAAGAAGATTTCTTATTAAGACAGGTGTTTGGAATGACAACAAATTTGATTTGAAAGAGTCTTTGAAATTTATTTAAATCTACAAAAACTAAAGCCAAATTGTTCAGATAAATATTTGTACCTAGTACCGAGATTATGTGGACAAAAGCCAAGTGGTTTTTTAATAGGATACTGAAAATAAATAAAATTCTGTTATTAAAAATAAATACATGAACAAAACTATCAATATATTTAAGTGTGCATGCACATTTAAACATTCACAATCACAATCACCAAATAACTCTGGCATTTGGTCTACAGCAATTTGCCATATGGTATGTTTATCAAAAAGTTATTAGTTTTGCATGAGTTTTCATACATCTTGAAACTTAATTTGTCAAACCAAATTGTATTATATTTCCAACAGGGTACCATATCCACTTGTATACCTAAGAATCCAAACTGCAAATATACCTAATTATATTCTTGAAAACAGCCTACATGAAACATTTGTATACATAAAATTTTCGCCTTTATTCTATAACCGATCATCGATTCCTTAGTTCAACTTATGACTGTACAATTCCAATCCAGACACTTAAAACTGAGAAGAATAAAAAGTAAACAACTTAACATACTTTGTAACACCGAAAGAGATAGTGTCCACCAATTTATGATTTGGAACTACTCCCGCAACTCGATCTACTACTGCAGATTGAAGAAAATCGGCAGACGTACAACCATGGAACCACTCCTGTAACTCGATCTGGATGTAATCAACAAATCGGCATGTCGTCAGAAATAAAAATTGATCAATTAATTTTGGGTTGTCCGACATATGATGGAAAGAAGTTGGATCTAGGGGGAAGGGAGTGGAAGAAGGATGTTTTGGGTAGCGGAAAAATTGAACTTTGGTAGTTGCGCAAATTTTTTTAGTAACCGAGGAATAAAGTAGAACATTTTATCTAAAACAGGAAGGGGCGGCTATTGAATGCCACGTCGGATTTAAAACAAAAAGAAGCATTCTGCCTAAGTTTTTTTTTCTATTTTACTTTCTATTATTGTAGGTAATAGATAGATTTAATTTGAAATGAACAGACAGTGGAATTCATTTTGAAATAGATGACTGAATAGAAATCAAAACATTAACGGTTACACAATTTGTTAAAAACAAAAATATTCCTTTATAGGAGATATAAGCTAATCAAATTTGGAGATTCTACCGAGAAGTTAGTAATTGGTACTATGCAGACATGGAAAATTATTCATTGCGACGACTCCCAGATAAATCTTCGTAACGTTGCTTACTACCATGCCTTTCAGTGTCACAATTTCTTTCATACTAATATGCTTGTAATAGTGAAAGTTACATCTTACAACTGTAAATGGATCCACAAATCCACCTCTTTGTGTAATAAGCAAAATATTTGTGTGCTGCTTTGATAACCAGATGTATATAAGTTGCATTAAAATAACAAAACTCCAATCATATACCAACTATTATTAGAGATTTGGTAATTACATGTTCTAAAATACTTTACTTCTCGGCGACACTAAATTAATCTACTATCGAATATTTCTGTAAAACTGTTAATAATAGTATACTGCTATATTTTAGCCACTTAAACTTAATAATGTGTATATTCGTGTCAATTGTCAAACTCTTTCAAACACATGAAAGTATAAAATAAATATGACTTATTATGATTTGATGACGATGTTCTTGTGTAGATTGACATAATCATTGTAAGGCTGTTAAAATAGGTGGACTATGAAAGTATAAAATAATCACAATACTTATTCCGAATTAACAATTAAAAACTTGTAAGATTGTTAATTCATGTCAAATAGGTGAATTATACGATAACTTATTTGACCCCAGTATTTGCACATATTCAATAATAAGAATTTCACATTAATTCTACTTAAGTATTTGTATCCAATTTTTGTAAGCATGAAGTTTAGAAGTAAAAAATTTAAACGAACGTGTCCACAGTTGTGTCTCTTTTTCAAGTGTAGTGCAATGAAAAAGAATGCCTACGTCTGGCAATAGACTCAGTTTCGAGCCTAGTCACGCACACACTTCTCGCAAAAAGTAGTTTCAAAATTTATTGTACCACAGTCCGAATCTTATAAATCTGAAGGTGCATGTGTGACTGAGTCACAAACTAGATCGTTTTCTTTAATATGTTTAGTCATGGGGGACATAATCATCGGGAATAATAGGTGAAGATATAATATTCAGAGTACAGGACATTAACCTGAACCTACATTAATCCTCAAAATTCAACATGTCATTGGGGTCATAATAGTTGAGAGAACAATTCAGAGTACAGTTTAAACTCCACTCGTTTCTCAGTCGCATCTCACTTTTAGTAATAGGAGAATAAAATACTAACATCACAAAATGAAACTTTGAGTGAGTGAAATCAGAATGGGGGAAAATACATTTGGCAAAAATCTAAGTAAAAAAGGCTATAGCTTTCCCTATCAATATCAAACAACATACAACCAGTTTTACCAGATTACTGGAATGTTGTATCGTGACACACTATTCACAATAGATAGAAAACAACAAAATCCTAAAAACAGCAAGCCTAAATCGTAAATCCATATTCCATTTACTCAGTTTACCCTAATCTACAAATCCGTACTCGCAAATCTATAATCGATTCAAATCTACATCATTTAAAATCACTAACAACTTTACAAAAGAATCAGGTTCGCATACCGAATCCAAATCGAAGATTATCCAAAACGCGCCGCCCTAGCTTCGACAGATCGATGGTTTTGGAGGGAGAGAGATGATAAACGGTTGAGGAGATTGTAGACGGATTAGTGGTTTCGGGAAAATCCAACAGATCGGTAGCTTTTTGTGAGACGTTGTTTTAGGAGTAAGCGGAATGTTTCAGGAGTGAGTGATGGAATAATTCATGAAGATGGAGGGAAACGGTGAATAGAAGTGTTACACTGATGCGAGTTAAAGAAATCAAGCACGGAAAAAGGAATTAAGTGTAATTAATAATAGTTCAGGAAACTGTGTTATTAAAAAGCGTTTTTAAATTTATATTTTGTTGTAGTGTACGAGCTTGAACATAACATAATTATGGCACAAACATATCATAAATATGAGATCTAGCTTGATTTGGATCTAAACATATGCATAAACATGATTAATCGAATAATTATCCAATTAACATGATCAAATTAGGTTTTCCTAAGGCGTAAAATCCGAGTTAAACATATATGATGAGATCTAGGGTAAATTTAACGTATAACATATGATTTTGATCCTAATTTACCCATATAACCCGTAATTTCCATATGAGAGATATCTATCACTCACCAATTTTTGATTCTGATGCAATACTGATAAAATAAAATCTGAACAGTAGTAGAAAACCCAAAAATTGATGCAATTTGATGTGATCTAATCTTCCTTGATGATGATCTACCCTCTAGATGCAATATATGATGAATTCGAATGAAAAGAATGGAGGATTAGGGTATTATTGAACCGGAGAATCATAGGCACTATAATGACCCGTATTCTTCACATCATAGGATCGTAGAATATTTATTTCTTTCCCATGTGAAGTCGTATGGTCATGTAACTTTGGGAAACATCTATTATAGTCATTTCCCATGTTCATGATTTTTTTCGGTTTTTAAATGACCATTTTGCCCCTAGTTGTTACTGTTTTGGCCATAACTTTTGATTGGAAAGGAATTTTGACTTGAAACCACTTCCATTGGATTTGTTTGATGGTTTACCTTTCCGTAGAGTGGTCATAATAGTCAAACGGACTTACCGTTTGGGAGATATGGCTGAAATAAGGTTTGGAAGGTGAAAAACTACTTAACCGGGCCAAATCGGGTGATTAGTGATTAGGCCGATAACCCATTTCGGGATTAGGGTTATGGGGAGGCTGAAATGAGATAGAGGATCATTCCATTTCAGTTTTCTAGCCTCCACTTATCACCAAGGAACCCTAAAAATGGCCTCCAACCTCTAAATCACCTCCAAATCACCTTTTGGTCAAGGATTTGGCTTAGCAACCCCTAATCAAGGAAGATCTACACCAAATAAACATTGGAGCTGCTGTTTAGCATAGAGATTCATATCAAATCAGAGCTTTATTTCAGATCTTAGTTTATTTTGTGGCTAAGGTGAGTGATTTGCATAGTTTTGCACTAATTATGGTTAATTAGGGATGATTAGTGTTAATTAGCGAATTTAAGCATGATAAAATTCTAGAAAAATGTTCATAAATTTCTAAATGATGTTTTAGACATCTGATATGAATTTGGGTTAATTTGGTTAAGTTTTGCTAATCCTATCATTAGTTTCACCTAAACATGCTTAAGGGGAAATATGGGATTTTGGGGTATGTTTGATCCATTTTAACCTATCATATTGATGTTTTGATATTTGTGGTTGATTACACATGTTGCTATGACTGTTTGGAATGTTTTATGATTGTTTAGAAACGTTAGATTGGTCGTCGAGGGGCGTAAACAGCTCGCTGGACAATGTGCAGGGATTCAGATCGGATAGGGGATTGAGGGTCGATTGGATCGCCCTATGGGACCGTGGGACATCACCACGAGTCGAGTCATCTCCTCCGAACTGAACCATCTGCGCAAGGCCCATGAGCACCAACCGCGAACTGCTACCCGATCGCGAATCCTCTCCACGATCCGATTCAGCTTGATGAGGCGCCACGATCCGAAGGGAGGAGCACGACCCGATCCACTTCAGAAGCTCACGAGATGACGACCTGGGAAGATGCACCCGACCACGACCCGATCCGAATGGGTGACTGCGACCCGATCCGAATGGATGCCACGACCCGATCCGAATGGATGCCACGACCCGATCCGTATGGGTGACCACGAGCTGATGACGTGACTCGATCCGAACCGTGGTGACGAGGGGAAATTGGACCCCGAACCGAACCACTATGACCTGAAGGCTATGACCTGATCCGATCTGGTGATTACCAATAACCCGAGATGCAAAGGTAGTCCAAGTGGAAGTTAGAGCTCAGGATCCAGTTGGGAACCAATGAGTTCACTTCATGGTTGGACTTTGCTGCGGGACGTGTGCTAAGGAGTTGTCGACGTTCATAACTTCGATTCACCACTAAAAAAGAATGATGGCTACTTATCAGTGCAGTAGGGTCATTACGACCTGAGGGGCAAGGTGATGGTAGCAAGGCTACGTTATCAGTGCAGTAGGGTCATTACGACCCGAGGGGCAAGGTGATGCGTAGTAAGACTATGAGCCAGTGCAGTGGGGTCATCGTGACTCCATGGGGCAGAGTGGACATGGTAAGGATTGGAAAGGCTATGAGCCAGTGCAGTGGGGTCCTTGTGACTCCATGGGGCAAAGTGGACATAGCAAAGGATTTGTGGCTATGTTATCAGTGCAGTGAAGCCATTTATGACTTCATGGGGCAGAGTGATCGTAGCAAGGTATGTTGGGTGATCGAAGTGGTGAATATCGTATGCTTTACGCACTGAGTGAGAGATGTGAGGATGGATGCTATGTTTGACTGTTTGCCATCATTATGACATGCACACCTCCCCCACCTCCGTATCTTTACACCGTTTGATATGGTACCTTAGAGTGTTGTACAGTATGTAGTGCTAACTCTTTGGTTGCAGGTCCAGGTTCAGGTATGTTTTAGTCTACCTGTTATTGTTCACTTTAGATGCTTATCGCTCATACCAGGCTTTATGTCTGACCCAGAGTTTTATGTCTCCTCTTATTACTCTGGGTGCTCACACGAGCAGACTAGAGACAGGTTAGCTGGTGATGCATGAGTAGCTGATTCGGAGGCGGGCAGGAGGCTTCCACGTATGATATATATATTCTCCCTGTGTCGTTGGTGGTCGCTACTTGGGCATTAGTAGTGTACCTCCCTTATCTTACTTTTGCTTTGAGACAGTTTGAAAGTTGTAATAAGCTGTATTTTGGATTTCCGCTGCTATGACGTTTAGTTCTGATTTTCAGCTTATGCACTGTCTCTCCTGTTTTATGTCAAGTATGTTATTATTATACTTTATTCTATGCGCTGTGAGACATTCTACAGGTTCTTTGTATGTTCATTTCCTTCTTCCTTTTTCTTCTGACGACCCGTTCCGTGCTAACTGGACATGTGTACAACGCACTTTTGGATTAAATGTCGGTTGGTGCGGGGCGGGCCGTCACAGGCACCGAACCTAATGTTTGAATGAAGAAAGAAACCCTTATTCTCTTCCCAAATTCCCTTATTTATAGTTGCATGTCATTAGCTTAATATGCTTGACTAATCAGCCATTAGCATTTAAATAGTCTGCCTAACAAAAACTAAAACTTAAAACAACGATTTCTCCCAAACCGCTGAAACAAATCTTTCAGGCGACCACTTTACAAAATCGTAAACCACCATTTCGATCTAATGCCAATGAGACGTATTACGGAACTTGATTCGATCCCTACCAAAAGTTGCTATACAATATTTACAAAGGCAAAATGGTCACAAGTCGATTTGATAAAATTCATGGACATGTCCTACATTTCCATGAACAACATATTAAAATCTGAGAATGACCCGACCACTAGAGAATAAGATATAATTATTTTTCGTTCCTTCGATACGTAAAAACCAATCGTCACACACAATATCCAACCCAAGTCATGCACATACAATCCAATATACATAACATAATTCAATATATACATCTAAAATCATCTCCAAACCAACATCCAACAATATCAAACACCCAACAATATCCAATATCCAACAAATCCACAAATAAACCCAAATACATATAAAACAACAATCCATTATAATGTATCAACCACATCTTTACCCACTCCAAGCATATATGGACATACAACAAATCCTAACAAAACGCACCTTTCATAGCACATCGTTCCCTCCAAAACTATTATATGAAGTGAACCTCCCATGATGCTCTATAAACTCCTCCAAACACTGGTTTAACTACCCATTTACACCTCGTGGTGATGATCACGCTCTTCGTGCTTAGGGATTTGGGTCGTACCTGTGCAATTTCTACTTTGTCTTGAGCACTCTGATACGCCTTTTGAGATGTTTTAGCCTGCAGAAAAATTATCATTGTGTCTCCAACATCATAAACGTAATTTAAATAAATTTAGTTGAAAATTACTGCTTAGTTCCCAAATCCATAACACCTATTGCGGGCTGGTGAATCCACGACAGACTGAAAAATAACGTCTTATCCATTAGCAGTTATATCATTCGATCCGGTGTCCTCCAGTAGCTAGGTGCTTGTTGGAACTTTTGCTGTAATGCAAAATACCATTGAATTTTACAAAAAAATATTTTAATTTAATTTATAACTTTTAAATTGATTATATTATACTTATATAATATACAGTTGCTTTAACATCATGATTCTAAGAGTATGAAACTGTGCCTGAATCATCGAACTGTCTCGTCGCATGAGTAAGACTAAAATATCCCAATATGACACATGATCCCCACGCACTCTTTCTTGTAATATTCACACACACAGGCACACACATATATATATATTATATTGTTTTATTAACTATCTGTTAGCACTTAGAACTTAAAATATACAAATGTAATAATTGATTGTGATTTAAGTAATAAATTTACCAAGTCCTCGTGACAATGTTGGAATGACTTGGAATTACCTCGATGTGTGACGAGATTCTTGTATCTGTTCGCTGAGTTCCTCTCTGACTCCCTTTGTAAATTGAAACTGGAAATAACGTTTTACGATTCTAATTTATGTATTAAATACATAATATAATTTAAACTAAATATGTGGTAAACTTACACTATAAGAACAACAGTGGTTTCCAATGGCTAGCATCCATTGGCGGTCACTGGAAAACAATGGTAGCCGTTGGAAACCCCGTCGGTATACGCATTAATGACTCTGAGAGCTTTCCAACGTCTTCAGTGGGGTTTTCCCAATGGCCTCCAATGACATAAGTGGACACATGGCAAAATTTATTGATCGAATATCCATTGGTAACCGTTCGAAATCGTTTGAAAATGTCGTTGGAACCGTTGAAAGCCATTGGTAAACGATGACTTGTAAGCCGTTTAAAATCTGGGTATTTTTTTCTAGAATTCTGGTATGCTTCCTTTCAGCCATTCACAATCTCATATATACTATAATAGCTCCATTTAGAGCGTACATATAACTACAATACTCGCATAAATACCCAAACATAATATTAAACTCAAATCATACACATTGTTCAATATGCACAACGTAAACCAATTTATAAAACATCCAACTAAACAAACCAATGTTATCCTAATCAATATAAATCATCATACAAACCAACGTCTAAACCACCATCTAAATAAGAAATAATATACACAATCCATCACAATGTTTCAACCAAATCCCCACCCACTCAAAGCGTATATGTACATAACAACAAAATATAACAAATCATGCCTCAAATCACTCCTCTCTAGAGCCACCAGATGAAGAAAACCACCCGTACTGTTCTATGAAATCCCTCAAACGCTGGTTCAACTGCTCTATTTGTGTGTCACGCCGACAGTCAAGATCCTTAAACTCGACGATCTAGGCACGTGGCTATGAAATCTCCTCTTTGTCTTGAGCCCTCTGATGTGCCTTCTGAGTTGTCTTTGACTTGTAAACAAATTTAAATTATAGGTGTTTCCAACATCATAATCATAATTCCTGTAAATTTCAGTTTCCATTGAATTATTTGAGGAAATATAAAATATGTTTAGTATAATTCATCACGGTGTGCAACTGTTTTGAACATGTAGCTGATAATTATTTTAAAATATATTTTTAAATTACCGCTTATTTCCCAAATCCATAGCGTCTATTGCGGGTCGGTGGGTCCATGACAATCTCAAAAATGGCATCCTCCCCATCAATAGTCAAATCGGCTCGTTTTCTGTCCTGAGTAACTGTATCCGTGCATGCTAGAACTTTTGTTGTTATGCAAAATACAGTTGAATTTTGATAACATTATTTTAATTAACTTATAACTTTCAGTTAGTTATGTTATACTTACGTATGCAACATTTTCTTTATCATCATGACTAGTAGAGTATGAAATTGCGCCTGAATTGTTGGTAAATGATAACATCCCAATAAGACACAATAACACCACGCTCTCTCTCTTGAAATATGCACATATAAATATATATTATATATTTTTAAGTTATCTATCTTTTAACTACTTAGAACTTAAAATCTTTAAATGTTTATTTTAATTAATAAATATACCATGTCCTTACAGTGATGTTGAAATGATTTGAAACCACCGCGATGTATGACCGAGTTCTTGCTTCTATTTCTCGAATTCCTCTGAAACTCCCTCTGAAAATTTAAGTTGAAAAAAAAGTTTCACAATTCTGATTTGTATATAAATTGTGGAAAACAATTTAAATTAAATTTATGGTAAATTTACCTGAAACTCCTTATTGCTCCACCATCTAACAAACCATCATTCACAGCAACACTCATCCAATTAGGCTTCTTCCCAGCTTTTTAGGCCATTTATCGGTTCTCTATAGTTCTTTGCAATTTTACTATTCCAATGGCACTGCACGAGGGAAATACCAGCCTCCTGAAGGTCCACTACACACTTCACGTTGAGAAAATAAGAGTTATACATTTTTATACATAGTATAAACATGAATTGATATCCTATACACATAAACTGATATAAAGTGTTCCTAATAAACATGACAGTGTTCTATAAATAACATGGCAATGTATAAAGAGTTCTATAAATAACATGGCAATGTATAAAGTGTTCCCTATAAACATGAATTGATAGTTAACCTAAATGTGATGGCATATCTATTGTACCCATTAAAAACAAACATTATCGAAGAACATAAAAGGACTGTAAAACATATACTATGACATAACATAAAAGGACTATGTGATGCATATCTTGCCATTTTTAATGAAAACAATATAACATTAGAAAAACATAAATTTGTCAAAATGTAGATTATTGACCAGCCTTCGTTACTTTCTGATTCACTCTGTTTCATACTCTATATTTTATTCCTTTGTAGTCTCAAATGCTTCAATTAATGTATTTGGTCCATCATTTAGAAGTCCAATATCTGTTTGATCGTCAGTTATTATTATTCCTCTATTTTCTTTGATACCTTCTTAGTAAGCTTGTTTGTCGAGAGTATTCCGTCCATCAAATGTAAATCATGTCTTTATCTTAAAAACAACTGACCAATCTACGTTATCTCTTCTTAGATATGGGTAAGGAGTATAATAAACTTGAAGAGCTTGTTTGGCAAGAAAAAAAGGATCTTTTTATAATAACATGAACAATGTTTTATTTTTATAAAATTATATTTTGGGTGCACGTTGATTCCATAACCTGTAACGTTGCTGAACCTATTGCACTTAAGCAAAAATAAATCTTCCCTAGGTCTTGTGAAATATGTCAATTGCAAAACCTAGGTCGGTACGCCATAAAATTCAATTATACGGTCATCACTACCTTTAACAAATACACCAGTATTGTTAGTTAAGTTTTCAGCATCGTATTCTTCGGGTATTAAATTTATATCCGTTGACAAAGAATATTGGTAGGCCTTGACTTTCCTTTTTGGTTCTATGGCTAAATGTTTCAATCCTTCGTCTACCACACAAATTGTCATATCAAAAACGTAATTAGAAAACTAGGTAATAGTTTTTTTTTTGCTTATATTTCCATTTGGATGTTATGATTCGTAAACACTGAAACTATAGAATAAATATTGCATTATAATTAAGATACCAATGTGCATATTTGTATATACACATTTGTAGATGATATAAATGTATTACGACGAATATAAGTAAATTACCTAACAAACGGTGCAACTTCAGTACGGTTGAGAAGAATATATGTGTGTGCTACATGATAATCTCTATCATCCAACCTTACTTCCACACATTTATCAGTAGGTCGACCATGTTTATTAAATATAGATAAAGTCATCTGACAATCATCTTAATCAATGCCTTCATCAATTCGTGTAACACTTTCAAATGCTATGTTCACATGGTCACTAAAATAATGAGAGGAAAAAAACAAAGCTTATTCTTTGATGTATGATTTGAGAAATCAAACCTTCAACTCGAGCTTTTTGTGTCACTTTTTTCTTTAGAAGATTTAAGTACCATATAAGAATTATTTTAAATTAATTTTGTATATATTTAATTAAACCAGTTTTAGTGAATTAAATATTAATATACCCTTCAAATGGATACATCTATTCATGTTGCACAGGCCCTTGAAGATGTGCTTCAAATTGGAAGATTAATAGGTAAATTCTCCATAACATTGCAAAACTGAAGGAAAAAATTTCTTTAGTTTTTAGAGCAATATAGGGATTTCTTCTTTAAGTTTACATACCCGACCAACGTCTAATACAGAAGAAAAAAAACCTCTTTATAAAACAGACGAAGTTCTGTTACAACAGTCCAAACTTTTACGGATAACAGTTCTTTGAAAGCGACAGATAACAAAATTTCCATCATAACATAACAATCATGGCTTTTCATCGCACTAAGTTTATTGTTCTTATGGTCGACATGTCTACAAAGATATGAAGATATACCATTTGAGAATCTTAATCCTTCCACCCGTTTTAAATGTATTTTAACTTGATTACTGTCTATCTCATAGCATGTTTTTGGTTTTTTGTATTATTTGGCTTTACATGAAGCTCACGACGACTGCATATTACTTGGATATCATGCCTTTATTTCAGATCTTCCTTCGTCTTTTCCTTAACATTCAAAATTATATTAAACACATTATCAAAAACGTTTTTCTCATTATGCATCACGTCAATATTACGATGAATCAGGAGATTTATCCTATAAGGCAGCTCCCAAAATATGTTTTGTTTGCACCAATTATGATCTAATGATTTACATTGAATTTCAATTTATTCTATGGTTTCATTAATCTTTGGATAATCCTTTAAAAGTTCAATAATATCTTCGGTTGACCAAACCATAGACGATCGCAAAGTCTCATGCGTATTAGCTATAAAGTTTTTCTTATCTCGTCTAAAAGGTTGATTAATATAAAGAAAACATTGATAACAGTCAAATCACGAAATTTTCTTTCCATGAGGTAAAGAAAATGCTCATGTTCCTTCCATGCAATAAGGACAAGTTAGACGACCGGTCGTACTCCAACCTGAAAGCGTTGCATACGCAGGAAAATCACTGATTATCCATAATGAAGAAGCATACATGCAAAAGTTCTTTTTTTGGGGGGAACATCATATGTTTCTACTCCTTCGTACCACAATATTTCTATTTCTTCAATCAATGGTTGTAAGTAAACATCGATTCCTTATGTCGGATCATTAGGATGACGAAAATTGTGAGAAACATATACGGATTTTTCATATACATCCATAGAGGTAAATTATAAGATGTGATAATTATAGGGTAGAACAAATATTTAGAACCAAAATGAGAAAACGGTGAAAATCCGTTTATATAAAAACTAATTCTAACATTATGACTCTCGGATGCAAAATCCGGATATTATTAGTCAAAATGCTTTCATGTTTCCCCATCAGTTGGATGTATTAAAGTACCTTCTTCCTGTGTTCTCATATTGTGCCGCCTATATGTTTTGTGGTTACAGAAGATGCATATAACCTTCAAAGCCTACAGTAATAGATAAATAATGCACATATTTATATGAGATTTCCTTTCACTTTTTCTTTCTTTGTTTGTACCTTTTTTGATTACGTATTTTACAATTCCTAAGATTGATATCTTCTTTCCAAAACGACATGCAATCTTTTAGACATGTATCTATTTTCATACGGTAAACCAAAAATCGACATCGGTTTCTTCACTTCATAATGACTTGTGCATATTAAATTTTTGGGAGGCATATGACACTTCGTAGCTTGTACAACAACTGTAAATCCAGCTTTTGTGAGGTTGTATTTAGATTTCATCGCAATGCATTTAGCAGTTGCTGATAATTGGGTTTCACTTGTACAACTTTTCCAAAGGGAATTCTTCGCAGCATCTAATTAGTTATATATATTTCCTCTATATTTGGTTCTTCTTTAGCATTACCATAGTCATCTGCAAATTGAGGAATAGGGAACATTGAACGTGAAACATCTTCAACCATATGTTCTACGAGATTCTTCGTAGCAATTTCATAACTTGCTACCTCCTCAACTTATACATGATTAGACGCTAACAGTTCTCCATGATGATCTCAAACGAAATAGTTTGATACAAAACCGTACTGATGCAAATGAATTCTAACCATTTCAGGTATCAAATGCTTTAACAAATTTCATATACTACATGGACAATGAATTTCTTCATCATTTGCATTATTACTTAAAGCGAAATCAGTAAATACGTGAACACCATTTTTAATTTTTTTGAAAAGACAATGAGAGTAGGATCGAGTAATATGGAACTGGGTGTATATGTGAAAGTATTAATAATGTAAATACTAAGATATCATAGATAAGCAATATGTAAATGTAGTAAATAAAAATAAACGACACCAGAAATTTTTATACTGGTTCGGATCATCGTCCTACATCCAGTCCCAGACTACTTCTAGATTTTCACTAATAAATACCCTCACTTTACCTGGAGGAATAAGTTTACATACACCCGAGCAGTTGAATGGGATTTCATCTCAACAGCCGAAGAGGAGTTCTTGCCTGAGCAACGGAACAGGACTTCACAAATACAATAGTAGTTTTGACTATATATGTGTTCTAACTAACAAGGATCAATCAGACTTTGAGTACACCCTTCCTATAATCTTATCCTCAAATATATGAAGTTCATGTGAATATTTTAGGGAAGTAAATCGCTTTTGAATCAAGAAGTATGAAATGGAATCAAAGATTCAAGCGATGAAGATATTTTTATTGCTTTTGAATGCACACAATATAGAGTGAAGAGAATAAGAAATTAGAGCCTGAATTGATGATTTGGAAAGCGATATTGAAGTATTTAAATAGTGTATGAAAAGTAGCAATCATTTGCAAAGAGATTCAATCAAAAGAGGCGTCTATTTCTCTTGGATTTGGATTGAACTATAATATGGCAGTTAGTTCGAATCAGTCAACTGGTAAAAAATGACCAGTCAACTGGTAAAAATTTGAATGTTTATATACATTTGCATAGTGCACAAAATTGTTCATATTTATGCAAACCGGTCGACTAGTAGATAATACACCAATTGACTAGTCTGTGCAAATGTGCACAGTTTTGCACTTGTGCCAATATGAGTATGCGATCTTACTGTGTTCATGTGTAGTAATATTTGAGGATAGATTTTAACACAATATAATACATCTAAGACTTAATTTAATAAATAATCATACACTGTGAGCTTGTATGTTGCTTCTTCTTGATCTTCTCTTCTTTCTTGTCATGAATCAAAAACTCGTGAACTAACATTCTCACCTTTTTTTGATTGATGACAACCTTTTGTAGATAATATCTAAGTGTATATTACTCCCCCTAAATAAATGATATATAGATTTCTCCCCCTGAATACGTGGCTATGATTTTTCCTGCATATAACTTGTTAGCATATCAAACTCTCTCCCTCCTTTGTCGTCGATGAACAAATAACATCCAGATAGAGATACCAAACATACCGCTGATAACATAAGTACATGATAGAATATATTTTCAAGCCAAAATAAAAAGGAGTTCAAAAGCATAAGAGACTATTTAGTACAAGTCTCATAAAAGTCAATGAAATAATAATAAACTTATTACCATTTCACCATTTCAAATAGTGTCAGAGCTTGTGCTTTCTTCAGAGGCAGACCAAGTGAAAGTAGTAGCTGGCCTCTTGCCCAGATTTTGAGTTGAGGTTGATGTTTAAGTCGAATAAGAGATGATTTCCATATAGTTCCAAAGAATGATTTAATCTTATCAATTTTTTTTCCAACCTTTTTATCCATTCTTTTGAGACGTGCTTCAAGAAGTAGTTGATTTTGGGTAACTTGGTCAATGGCCACTCGTGTTGTCTGAGGTGGTGTAGTAAGTCTTACATCTTCGGGAGAAGGTTGGATATACGTAGCGGAAGATTGACCTTGAAGTTGATCTTGTTGAGTTTTATCATGTTCCTTCCATTCATCAAAGGGCATAATGTGAAGATTTGGAGGAAGTAACTTCATCATTTTAATGATTTTCTTATTTAAAACTTTCACATCCATAGTATTGGAGTCGAGTTGGGGGAAAACAATATCAACAAGTAATCCCATTATGTATTCATCATAGAAGATGTGTCTCATTCTTCCGTCATTGAAACACAAAAATTCATCCAAAATTAATTTTGTTCAATTAATTTGAATTCCAACATATATTGCATATAACACTACAACAAAATCACTTTTTTGCCACGCAAAATATTGCGACACAAAATAATATGTCGCAAAAAATGAATATTTGCAACGCTAATTTGTGTCGCAGCTAATATATGTAGTGAATGCACATTCCATTTTCCCTCTATTATATGCGACTATACCATACGTCGTAAATAGTGGCACTAATAAAAAAACATAACATTTATATGCTATTGCTACATAACATAAGTGTCGCAAATGGAAACAACTTTTAATGACGCTAATTTGCGTCTGCAATACTTCTTTGGCATTATTAACGTATCATTATGTCACTAAAGGTCAGTGTCAACAATATTTTTTATAGTGAAAATATTTATACTTTTGCATCTATTATTCCGTTTATAAAATTGATACAACATACTTATGCCTTAAATATGATTATTTATTTAGAGAAACTCAATGCAAGCATTTTTCATATCGCACACGTACTTAATTAAATTTTATATAAATAGTTTATTCTAATGAACAATTAAAAATCCTACTTAATGAAGTACTAAATTAGTTTAAACTTTAACATCATCTTTCGAAGTTTAATTTAACTTTGATTAATATAATATCATGATTTGTTAATTATGGAATTATGCTAAAACGTGTATCATGGGTCATTTGAATCAACAATAATAAGTTTATCAATGAGACATTTTAGATGCTATTGAGATAAAAATTTGCTTCTTATTATGCGTTGATAAGAAAACATATGATACAAAATTTACAAGGTTGTTGTTACCATGTGCCCTTAGGGGCACATGTGAAGAATGTCATTTATGTGATAAATGACAAATTTGTTTATTCAAAATACTCATTTTATCATTAAAATATAGTAAATGAGAAGAATTCAATAGGTCGTTTAGGTTAATTTAACTACTTTGATATGGGTCTTTAAGGACATAGGATAATAATTTACATATTATAGTTAGTAATATAACAATTGTAGTTTTTTAACATTGAAATTAATTTTTTTCTAATTATAATATTAATCATAATAAAATTTACGTCTCAAATGTAAAGTTTGAAACGCTTGTTGCAAGGTCTTTTGGACAAATTCTTTCGCGATAATAAAATTGCATTCGGCCATCAAAATTTCTGTACGAAAATACAAAACGATCAACCAAGTTTTTATTTCTTCCGCCTCTTTCACTCTACATTACGTTCATTCGCACGATATTGAAATTAGGGTTTATCGTCTTCTTCCTCCAGTTTGGATTTCTTCCTCTTCTAGTGGTCATGAGGTTTCTTTAAATATTTTCTTCGATCGGAAACAACTGTTGGGTTCAACTATCTCAGACGATTGAGTTTCACTGTCTCCTAGCAGTATTGGGTAAGAACGTTGCTTCTTCTTTTTAGATGTTTTTGATTCCCGTCATCTTCTATTTCATTTTAGTTAGATATGAAATCCGAATTTAGAAAACCTCACAAGAAATGTTTTATTTAAAAGCATTTCTATGAACTCTTTGTTGGAGATTAAAAAATCATTCTGAAACGTAGTTAACAATTGGAAAGTTCACCTTTATAGCACTGTTCTTCGAGAGGGGTGACTTTTGATAATGTTACTTCCGTTGTAATTTCATTCAATATATCTGGGTTACATCTTGATGGTGAGGTATCACCAGTGATTGGAGATTTAATGGCTTTGTTACATTTGATCTGAGTGAAAATCATTTAAGATAATTTGGGAGCCCGTCAAACAGAACTGGTGCAATAGTTTTGTATCTTTCCAAATATAATTAGAAACCAGTGATGGGGGGAGTCATTAGGGGATATAACAGTAATGGCGAGTCAATTGAAAGGAGTAGATCCATCACCTCTGGTTAACTTGGGAATTAATATGTTGTCATTGTTAATTTGTATTTTTACTTTAACTGTCAAATTGACATGTATTTTCCTTTAAGGATAAGCTACAAAGTTCGGCTATATATGCTTTAAACACAACACAAATAGTTATAATTTTCTTGATAGTTTTAAATTTTAAAACCTAAATTTGATGTTAATAACAACAAAATGGAAAGTTCAATTGGATTTGAATACCAAGGGTAAAGGAACAATGCAAGCAGTAAAGGGAAAAAACATAGATATTAATTTGAAGTTTTTACTGACCTTAATATAAAAAAGGTACAAAAGTAGGTTTGAAGGAACTTTTTGAGTTGCATGAAGTAGACACTGCCAATATAATTTAATTGACTGGATGTTGTACATCTTTCCTTATCACTATGTAGGAAGAGAATAGTAGGGAGTATTAGTATAAATAGCGATAGAAGTTACAAGTTGAACCATGATTGAAATATAACAATTTTGAAGCTGTTAATTCTACCCAACATTTCCGGTGTAAGATATAGTTGATCTTGAGGTCGAACACAAAAAAATCATCTGAAATTGGATGGGTAATGCTCGTATATGTGCATGTTATCCATTATTTATGTTCATTTTTCAAATATAAGCATTGTCAATAAGCAGAATATTTAGACACAAACAGTTTGGAAGAAACTAAAAGACTAATTATATAGTACAACATCTAAATCAAACCAAACATAAGAAATTAAGGTCTAAGATGTTAGTTGCATTTTGTATGGACTAAGAACTATATGAAGTTAAAATTAAATATCTGACAATACATATAACACGACATTTAAGCGACAGTGATGAGGTTTTTTACGGATTGCTAGGAGGTGGAAGGTGCAAGCTAATCATTGATTGTTTACCAATTTAACAATTTAAGCTCAGAAGCTTCATATAGGTCCTGAATTCTTATGTAGAAATTACAGAATTTATCTGATGTCGAAGCAGGGTTATTTTGTACAGCCCGGGCGATGGAAGTATGCAAATTCAAATGCTATGATTTAAAATTCAATTTGTTTTAAAAGAAGTAAAAATATTTTGGCAACGAATTTGAATATGACTGTACTACACAGTAAAAAAATAGTTAGTTGACATAGAAGATTAAAAGAGAATAAGAATTATAACACAGGCTACACAGACTGATGTTTTACATGACTTAAACAATGAATATGTGACAAATATCAAGGAAGACAATTGATTTCGGATTTAAATGACCTAATAAATTATATCTCCTTTCAACCACTTTATCTTTAATTATTGTTCATATTTTGTTTGGGTCTTATGTATTGAAATCCAAGAATAAATAAAATGATTCAAGCAATGAAAAAGAAAACTAACCTTTTGAGTTCGCTTTTTTTTTTCTCCTTATATCATGTTGTTTTGCATACTGTAACAGTAATTTAACACAATAAAAATGTGTTTATTTAGTCTCATTTACATGGTAACATTGCATATCTTGAACTTGCAACGTATTCATTCCCAAGTAAACTATCTAATTTTTTGTCATGAGCTGATCTCAATAATACTTCTCTTTTCCAATAGGAATTGAAATTTGTCTTCCTTATGCATAAAAACAAATAAGTAATTATATGAAATCAAATATATCTTGTAATTTCAAATTATGTTTCTATTTGTAATATTACTTGATAATCATTTTATGTGAATATCATTACTTCGTTGTATTGTGCCGAAATGGATAGAAGTTGGGTCCGTTTGCATAATAGACATTGGCCTAATTACATAAATGGTATTGTGCGCATTCTTAAAGATTGCGCACAATAATAAAGATAGCATGAATAGAGTGATGTGCCCATGTGGTAGATGCAAAAATAGAGCAGGTTATTTTCATACTGATGTAGTTGAAGAGCATTTATGGAACAATGGTATAGATAAAACTTATAATCGATGGGTGCATCATGGTGAAGACTATGAAACTCTATCCGAAGATGGTGACGATGATGATTCCGGTGAAGAAAATTTTGGTGATGAACAAGAACAATCTCTTGGATTGCATAACATGCTCGAAGAATTGCGTGCTGCAACTTTTACAAATGTTGAAAACCTAATGCAAAGGGAAGAATTTGACAATTGTTCTAATGCATGCGAAGTAAATAGAAATACTTTTGACAATCTTTTGAATGATGTCATTCAACCACTTTATCCAGGTTGTAGGAAATTTACAAAGTTGGACTTCATTGTAAAGTTGCTTCATCTAAAGATAATCAACAATTGGACCAATAAATCTTTTAATATGGCTCTTGATTTGTTTAAAGCAGCATTACCTGTAGGTGAGACACTTCCAAAATCATATTATGAAGTGAAGACCTTAACGAGAAATTTGGGGCTTGGGTATGTGCCAATTCATGCATGTATTTATGATTGTGTCATATTTTGGAAGGAGTATGAGAATCTCGTCGATTGTCCTATATGTAGTGAGCCAAGGTATAGAGTTATTGAAGGAAAAGGTAGAAAAATACCCAAAAAGGTTCTACGATATTTTCCGCTAAAGCCAAGGCTTCAACGATTATTTGCATCAAAAATGATTGCAGAAGATACGCGGTGGCACAAGGATAAACGTAATCCGAAGGAGAATATATTTACACACCCTGCAGACTCTAAAGCTTGGAAAGAGTTTGATAATGAGCATGAGTGGTTCTCTAATGATCCACGCAATGTTCGCCTTGGTTAAGCAACTGATGGATTTAACCCTTTCCGTGGCATGGGAAGCTCATATAATATGTGGCCTGTAATGGTCGTACCATATAATTTGCCTCCTTGGAATTGCATGAAAGTGCCATTTATTTTCATGTCTCAACTCATACCTGGACCTAAAGAGCCCGGAAATGATATTGATGTATACTTACGACCATTAATAGACGAGCTGAAAGAACTGTGGGAATATGGTGTGGATACTTACGATTCAATAACAAAAGAAAATTTTAAGTTGCATGCAGCTTTATTATGGACTATAAATGACTTTCCTGCATATGGAAACCTGTCTGGATGGAGTACAAAAGGCTTCATGGCTTGTCCTATTTGCAACAAGGATACGTGTTCTATGTTCTTGAGCAATGGCAGAAAGATATGTTATATGGGTCATCGTCGTTTTTTTACCATAGAAACATGCTTGGCGAACCCGTGGAAGAATATTATTTGATGGAAAGAATGAAAATAGAATACATCCAAGAAGATTATCTGGGGCTCAAGTGTTGTCTCAATTAGAGCACATCTGATCAAAAAAATTTGGTAAGGCTCCAAACAACAAAAAAAGAAAGCGCATCGAGGATGAGCTAAATTGGACAAAAGTAAGTATATTATTTGAATTACCTTATTGGAAAACAAACTAACTAACACACAATCTTGATGTTATGCATATTGAGAAGAACATTTGTGAAAATGTTGTTGGAACATTATGGAACATAGATGGTAAAACAAAAGACACAGTGAAAGCTCGACTTGATCAGGAAGCAATGAACTTGAGACATGAGTTACATACAACTACAAAAGGTGACAAACTTTACATACCACCTGCATCATATACGTTGTCATCTGAAGAGAGACAACCATTGGGTGAATGGTTGAAATCGGTGAAGTTTCCCGATGGTTATGCATCAAATATTGCTCGGTGTGTGAATTCAAAAGATTATAAGATATCAGGAATGAAAAGCCACGATTGTCATGTATTCTTACAATGTCTTCTCCCAATTACAATGCGTGGTTTCTTGCCTGATCATGTGTCAAAAACATTGATGGAGTTGGGTAGTTTCTTAAAGGAGTTGTGTTCGAAGACATTGAAACTGGAAGTATTGGAAAGAATGGAGAGTGAGATTGTTATATTACTTTGTAACCTTGAGAAGATATTTCCACCCTCATTCTTTGATGAAATGGTCTACCTAGCAGTTCATTTACCTAATGAGGCTATACTTGGTGGACCCGTGCATTATCGATGGATGTATCCAATTGAAAGGTAATTCATTTTGCTATTATACCTAATAATTTCAATAATATTTTACTTTTATTTATAAAATCTGAAAATATGAGCAGATTTTTGCACACTTTAAAAGGATATGTTCGTAACATGGCACGACCAGAGGGATCATTAGCAGAAGCATATATAGACACAGAATGTCTAACATTTTGCTCTATGTATCTTCAAGATATCGAAACACGATTCAATCGTGAAGAACGAAATTATGACGGTAGTACTACAACACAATGCACTGGGTTGAAGGTATTCACACAAAGTGTTCAACCATTTGGAGCATACAAAATTATCAAGCTTCAAAGCAAGGATTTTGATAAAGCTCAATATTACGTGTTGAACAATTCAAAAGAAACATCAGCGTACTTTGAGTAAGATTTGTATTTTCCTATTGTTTCACTTAAAGCGATGTAATGTTCTTAGTTTTTACTTCTATACAGATAATACAATCTAGAGCATGACAATCGAAATTCGGATAGTTTACACAATGAAGAGGAAAAATATTTATTGTATGGTTTGAACTACTTGTAAGTGCTTGTATAATGTTTAATAATGATATATCTTAAAAAAAAATTTGTTTAATCTTTATTCTGTATAACTGGTTGGCAGATGGAAAAGTTGCGAGATGAAAGATCCTCGAAAGCTAACGGTGAATTATATTCATTAGCGTGTGGACCTGATATACATGTGAAATGATATAGCGGTTGCACCGTGAATGGCATTCGGTTTCAGACAAAGGATCATGAGGTACATTTGCGGACCCAAAATAGTGGTGTGGTAGTAAAAGGAGAGCATAAGTCAAAAGAAATTGATTTTTATGGTGTCTTGACTGATATTTTAGAATTTGATTATCTATTTGGAAAACATGTTTATCTTTTTAAACTTGACTGGTGGGATCAAGAAACAAAAAATTTAGGCATCCAAATAGATAACCATTTCACGGTTGTTAATACTTCTCGAACAGTGTATAGTGATGATCCATTTGTGCTTGGTGTCGAAGCGGAGCAAGTCTTTTATGTGAAAGACACTAAATTACATGGTGATTGGCATGTCATGTTGAAGGCAAGACCGCGAAGTACATAGGATGTATCTGAAATAGAAAATGATCCTAAAGATCGTGGTGAGGCATATCAACAAGAAGAGCAGCTTACATTTAATGATATTATTGAAAATGAGCAAGTAGTTACTTCATGTGGAAATGATGAAGCACCTGGCATTCGATTGAATTGGGACGATGTAGATCCAGAGGTAGTTGATGCTAATGTAATCAAAGCTAATGTGGGAATGAGTCAAATGGATGATATTCACGTTAATGAAAACGAATCTAGTGAAGAAGATGATACATTAATGTACTTTAGTGAAAAGGAGGAAATGTTATCAAGTGATGACAGTGATAACGAATGATTGTATACCAAGTAACTTTTAATTAATATGAATGAGAATGTAGTACAATCTGTTAACAAAAATTAGTTTTACTTTTTCATGTCTTTTCCTAGTATTTTTCTCGCATTCTTGGAGTTTCGATTGATTTTATTATAACTAGTGAAAGAATATTAGCAGCTATGTATGGTATATTATATTGCTTAGCTTGCACTAATGCATTTTCACTAATATTACATGTTCTTTTTGCATCTAGTTTGAGACAGTAATATATCTTTATTTGGGTTATTGAGATTCGAATAAAACTAAATTTGATGTTGGTAAGTATATAGTTAACTCAGTTTTGCATCTAGTCACTATACACCTCATGACGGCTTGTATTATTGATTACTCAGCCAAAAGCATGCACAGAAATTGTTGACAGCGATAATGACAATGGTTCCTGATCAATAAATCAAATAATTACAGAATTCACACATGTAATGTGTCATTAGTTCCTATTGTAGAAAAAATACATGTTAGGAAATTTTTTATGGTATTGCCAAAATTATGATATTCTTTCTATGTTTAATGACATTATATCAGCAAAAGTATTTTTTTAATTACTTCTTGTTTTTTAATACATAAATTTTTTGCTTATGCGCATTACTGATATGAGGAGTTTTAGTTAGAAAGTTGAGCGATACCGAGTTTGTTGGAGTTTTTTCCATTGATTGCTTATGCCTTAACTGGTCAATAGTATGAACTAACTAAGCAATCTATACATACGAGTTTGCAGTGACTTTTATCCATTCATTGCTTATTTGAACGTGTATGACATTGATTGCATAATCAGTTCATACTCTGCATATTTCTTTGTTTAACATGTTAGTTTTTTACATTATATGTGCTTGGCAGTCTGTTGTGCTCGATGATTTTGCAAATCACATGTTTAAAGAAATTCTGCCTTTGATCAGATTTGTCTGAGCAAGAAAAAAGAAATCTCATTTTAATTAAAGATCCGACTATAAATAATTAACCAAATAAATTTATATGTTATAATTAGATATATTAAATTTCTTATGTTTTAAATTAGATGATAATAAATATTGCTACATGTTGGATGAGATCGTAACCACTCAAGATATGAGCATGTTTAACATATTTGCATATTTGTTTATGTTTTTATTGATTTTCATTTTATAGTCTGAATCATAAAAGAGAATTCGTTAAGCGGTAACCTTTTAGTACTTCATTTTAAGTGGTTTAGCTTAGTTTCAGTTGCTTTCAATTGAAAATTACTAATGAATTTATTATAGATTATATTCAAAATTTGGATGTGTGTGCTGTTTGACAGTTATGGCACCAGGCACTCGTTCACAGTCTTATTCACGATCTGTTGCTAATAAATCAAAGGCAATATCGACGACTATTCCCAACCCATTGTCAAAGACACAGTCTTTTGCTGCCCCTAACTTACCGTCATCAAGGGCAACAGCAGCCACATCAAGAATAGAACCTTGCGAAGGTATTTTTTTAGTTTCTATACGTTTTTTTTATATGTTACTTAACACCAATTCAATTTTCCCATTCAGCTTTAAACAACCATGTGTATTTGATTTCCAATGGTTGTTCATAATAGAACAGTGATAAACAACCATGTGTCTTATTTTTTATGGTTGTTCAATGTCGTACAATGATAAACAGCTGAACTATTTGGTTGTTTGTTTGACAAAATAAAATAATGTATGGTATTAGTAAGCATGTAAGTAGAGCTTGTATGGTGGTGTTATGATTATTGGAAGTAATTTTCTTGGTAATACACTTGAAATATGGCAGACCGTAGAATAGCATCTCAGAAATGTCATGCTCATATATCATGTTTTTCCATGTTTAGTTTATTGAATAACTTTAACGACTTAAGTAACTTGTCAATGTAGCAATTTCAGCATATAATTACTTCAACGTATGATGCATGGTAAGTGCTAGTGGCTTGCAGAACTATAAACAGTAAGAGTTGTGAAACCCATCACATTATTCTTGAGACCATGAAGCTTCCCAAGCAATCTGCTGCATTGTTTTGCCGATGACATCTTCCAATGGCGTAAATTTACTTGCATAGATGATAGCTTCTCAACTCGAGTGAAGGACAGACTCTTCAATATTTCCATAATATCAGAACCTATTTGTGCAGCCAATACAATAGGACTTGAAGCTTGCATAACTAAACCACCACTGTTCTTTAAGGCTTTGAAAAGCGAAGGACTTATAAAGCGCAAGAACCCACCATCCTTAGTTTGAATGAAAAATCCAAATTTCCATCAAATGACGGCCACTCTTTCGGTTCCTCTATAGGTCCATTTATAGGACTGCCAAACCCATCACTACTTTTTGCCATGGAGCTTTCAAAAACTTTCTCGTTCAAGCTGCATTCATGTATCAAAACTTCCGATTCATTGCCTTCAACCTTTTTCGCTTTTGACTTATGATGCTCTATCTCTGCCTCATTCACCATTGAAGAAAAATCGAAAGATGTAGGAAAAAACTTTCTGTTTCAATTTGTTTTGGTAGTTGTTCCCTTGGTCATTCTACATAATCATCTTGACAGCTTTGTAAACCAAGATCATATTCGACTCGATATCCCCAAGATCAGATTCTAAAGATTCCAATTCATTAATTTCATTTATGAGAATAAGATTGGTTGCAAAATTTACATCATCTTTCAAGTTAGAAACTTTGATCTCCTCACATTCATTATTTCCAGCTTTCTCTGTTGTAGTACAACGTTTCAGCTCTAGTGGACTATTAGATTCCTCTTTCAGATCAACATTATCATTTCCTACATGAAAATTAACTCCACCTATGCTCTCGTTTCTTCTAACGCCATTGTTTTTCTAGTTTTTTGAACAAACAGAATATCCAAAGCTCATATTTCAAAACTGCACCTCTTGCTCTTCTAAGTCTATTTTGTCTCAAGTCATTTCCTCATGCATTAGTGCATGCTACAAAGTAATATCTAGTGTGCTCAAAAGTTTACCCAAGCACCATAAATAATAATAATTATACTTGGAGTTTTTATTCAGAATTTATTCTAATAGTTTAAAATAATACACTATGCAGAATCATATTTCTCTGAAGGAGAAGACTGGCCTTATGCTACATTTCCCGAACCATGTATCGATAAGAAACTCTTATCCATCATCTGCAGCATTTGCATACTGAAATGTATAACACTCTTCTCCATAACCGTACTAAAAATGTATAGCAACTAAAAAATTCATAGTAAGGAGTCTCAGTGGTTTAACTTAGTTTTAGTTGCCTTCAATTGGAAATTACTACTGAATTTTGTACACATTATATGCAAAATTTGGATGCGTGTTACCTATATGCTTTTTGACAGTTATGGCACCGGGACCTCGTTCAGCGTCTCATTCACAATCTGCTGCTATTTGTAATACATTAGAGGTAATGTCAACAACTATTCTTAACCCATTGTTAGGGACATAATCTATTGCTGCTCCTGACTTACCGTCATCAAGGGAAACCGGGACCACATCAGGAACACAATGTTGCGAAGGTAATATTATTAATTTTTTGTTAAGGCATCCTTTTAAAAATAATCACAATGTTGTGAAGGTAATATTATTAATTTTTTGTTAAGGCATCCTTTTAAAAATAATATATGAACACAATGTTGCGAAGGTAATATAATGCATTTTTTGTTAAATAGCTCCTCCACCATTGAAGAGAAAACCAAGAGTTTAGCACAAAACAACTCCCTTACCAAATATATAAAAGCAATCGGACAAAAGCCTGGAATAGTGATCAAGAAAGGGATGGCAAGACCATTAGGGCCATGGGCCAAGGAGTTTGCAACCGAAGTTGGAATAATTTGTCAGACACATGCGCCTTTGACTTGTCGTGATTGGAGGCTTGTCAAAGGACCTTCTAGGTATCGAATGCATTGTCATATTTCAGCAAGTGGTCTTCTTTTTGGTTTCAAATGTAGGCCCATTGTAATTCACTGTATTTCATTTTAAAGATTAATTGTTATCACATGTAGGAGAAGTCTAATACAGATCTTCACATTCCTCATGTGGTGTGAGCTGTGAATTGTTATTTGGGGCAACGGTTTAAAGATTTTAGTGCAAACTTCACAAACACTATTTGTAACATGAAGCTCAGAATTCTGGGTGTATTCATTATTCCTAAATGAAGGGGGAATTGATCCATGGTCAATTCCGTAACAGCTAAATAGGAATTGCTAGTTATACCTCGTGAAAAAAAAAAGATTTTTTAGTGGAATGCGTCATTCCATTTCTTTTAGAGAGAGGTTCTGTTAAAGCAGAAAATGAAGATCAAAGCCGTCAAAACCCGTATAAAGGTGTAGTGCCCAACAAGTGGGAAATTGTATGTGGAATGTTTGAAACAAAAGAATTTAAGGTGAAAGTTGTGCTTAAATGATCATGTTATCTGTATGAATATGATTTATGTTGTTATTCAAATTTAATTCTCTTGTATGCAGGAACTTAGCATAAAGAACAAAGTTAGTAGGCAAAATCTCAAAGTGAGCCACTGCGCAGGATCTAAACCATTTGCACATTATAGAGAAGAAATGGTAAGAAAAAAGTTTGTATTCATATATGCTTACATGCTTTATCATATTGAGACAGTTTCATTTTATTTTCATAACAGCGTAACAAAGGGACATTGCAAAAACTGGGCAGAATTGAGCTATATCGCTTAATTCACTCCAAAGAAAATAAGTAGATTTGCCCGGAAGTTGAAACAAAATATGTAACAAAAGTGTTTTATACTCATATGTTACACTTTTCTAACTGTTTATTAATAACATATCAAATTTATACTTGTAGAGCTGTATGGTGAATCTCCAAAAGGAATCCGCTTCAATGACTGAAGATGATATTTGTGATCAAGTATTGGGTACAAGACCTGGATATAAAAAAGGCCTTGGGCATGGCATGCTACCATCTCCGGCTTCAAGTTGCTGTCAAATTGATTTGGGTAATGTTATCTTAAGGGCAGAGACTGCAGAAAGGCGCAATGAAGAGCTCACCATAGAGCTACAAGAACAAAAATGGCAAATGCAAGAACAAAATCATAAAATTGAAGAGTTAAAAGTTGGCGTAACATCATGGTAGCTCGTTGGGACGATTTTATGAGAAATTTCAATGGAGGAGGACCTTCTACATGGTAATGGTACTAACGACATTCAGTTTATTATTACCTAGCCAATTTAAATCCAGTTTTAGCTTGCATGGAAATTTAACATACTTTTATATTCTAGATTATGGCTATTCTGTTTTTCAACAAAGGTTTACAAGGTATTATTTACATATATCACTATAGTTCAATTTCGCTATAACCTCATAACACTTGCATTCCTCCTCTGATATCTTCTTCCTTTCACTCTCAGACAAAAAGCTACCCTCGACCTTGTTCTTCAAACCAAAAGTGATCTCTGTCTGATCATATATATATATATATATATATATATATATATATATGTATATCGTACTCTACTTCCTTCAATTGCACCTGAAAAGTCCCATACTCTTATCATTTCCTTGAGATCATGTATGTTTTTCTGCATAGCTGAAAGCCTTAAACCGTTTGCATTGAGCTTCTCGATTATGGTTCTGTACCACTTTCTTGGTGTCTGTCTGTTGATAATGCTCGGTGATATTTCGAGCTTGTCTACATTTAATAATTGAATGTCATCTCTGTCAGAAATTTCCCATAGTTCAAGCTTTTGATCTTCGGGCTCGATGTAGTAGTTTGGGCGGGAGATTGGTGTTTGGTCGAGTTGAATGTCTTTCGCAATTTCTTTGAGCTTCTCCTTTGTTATTCCTTTCAAGAGTATTTTGTCGAGTTTCTTTTGTCCAGTTTTCTTCCTAGCAGATTTTGTATTAGCATCATCAGATGCTCGTCTCTCCTGCTCTAAGGCTCTTTTGTGTATATGATCATGGTTTGAAGATCTTCATTTTTTGCTATTAGTTTTTGAAGGTTTGAAAACCCGTCTTTTATAACTATGGTTGTACTTTCTACTAATTGGTTATCGACTTTTCTGTTGTCAAGTACATCCATATTATCACCATTCTTTCCTTCTTTCATCCTTGCTAGTGAAAGTATTTGCTGACCAAACACCATCCGATAACAACATCAAAAGGGATGAATAAGCATTCAAGTCAGATTTTAATGGACCGTTCTCCACTTTGAGATCATCTAGGTTCTTCTTCAGATCTTCAATATAAGCATTTTTCAATGTAGTGTCCTTGATCAATATCTCCCTTCTTGACATAGAAAAGTTCTCAAGGCTCTCGCATACTGATATCAACTCGACTACCTTCTCTTCAAAAACATGGCAGCACTAAACGTTGAGACCTGGATTTTATTTAACAGTGCGAATTTCCGCTTCACATTTGTGAACATCGTGAGTTTTTTCTGTAGTTCATCATGAAGGAAGTCGAAGCAAGAACTAGAAAGGTCAAAAGGCTCCATCATTTCATTTTCAACCTCATGTTATATTTTAATGGCTAATGATAAAATAAAAACAAACTAAAAAAAGAATCTGACGAGTTAGGAAAGAAAAGGTAAGGATAAAGAATATGATACGGGAGATTCATGGTAGCCAATCCAAGGCATGCGATGTCTAGCCATCGATGACTAAGATGAGACAAGCGTCGTTTTCGGGTCAGCCAACAAGATTTATCTGAATCTACTAAGATTTACCCAAGTCTCGGCATAAGTTTATGTAGGGTCAGCTATATGTGAAGTAAAACAGAAATTTGAATAATCAAATTTAATTCAACAATCCACAATCAACATAGACAAAGTTGAAATAAGAGAAAGTAAACATGACCCTGATTTTCATTAGTTTCATTATTGATTTGATAGTTTTACAGCAACTTAAGAAAATTTTATTAACTATTTCGGAGAAAATATAAGAGATTGATGTTTGAATTTCAATAAAGGTGGAATAAAAGAGTAGAGAAGAACTAAAACTTGAGAAGTTGAAGGATATACAATGAATGGCTCCCTTTTAAGTAATGGAAACAATTTTCTATTAGTCTTCAATTTCCTTCAATATGTATGCGGCTGATAGCATGTCTTATGCATTTAGCAGTCAACCGATTAGATAACTGATTAATTATCTTATCTTTTAAGTTTATTTCCTTCCGTACAAATACTTTATTCTTTTTTCTTTAATGCAATCTATAAAGCTATTCCTCCTTTCATTGGACTATGATTTGCTGGGTTCCACGCTCATGTGCTAATTTATGATAATTCCATTCTTAAGTCTGTCAACATGTATTGCATGATGGACCATAGGATTCACCGTAAAATTTAAAGTCTATGAAAAAAGAGGATAAAATACTCCCGAGAAGATGCTGATATTCTGTAGAAAGATTAATAAGTCTCCCTTCCATTTCATGCAAACTCTGCTGTAAAATCAAAATCTCAAAAGAAGAGTTCATGGATTTGTACCGTTCTATTTTTATATCTTGCACATTTGCATGGTTTTCCTTTTGTACATGATGGATTTGATCGTTTAAAGAAGCTACTCGACTTGAAAATGACAAGGTAAGATTTTCATGCTCCTGTATTTGTAAATTTACAAGACTTTCTAGATCAATAATTTGGTTAAGTGATGATTTGTTTGCCTTTTCGAGATTGGAATATCTATTTTGTAGCTCCAAATGTTTAGTCTTGAGATTTTCGACCTGAATAACAAGACTGTTCTTGTCAGCGAGAAGAGTATATTTTTGTTCACTCAGAAACCTGAATGTCGACCTCAAACCTTTGATCTTCGAATTGGCATCATATATACATTTCTTCAAATTTTCATTTTTCTTATATAGTCTCTCCATATACTGAGAAATTGTCTCCATTTGATTTATAAAAACACCCTTGTTGATTACATTATTGGTGACTTCATTGAGTAAAATCTCACAAGTAACCTCCATTTCATTCGCCTTCTCTTTTAATTCATTCAAGTCGCTATTAGCATCAACAAAGAATTCTCCAATACCACTTCAGTTTGTTCATTTAAGAAAAAAAGCTTGCTTCTAAGAATTGAATTCTCTTCCACATACGCACCTAAGTCACTTTATTTATATGGATTGTTTATTTTATGATTATGTTGGCTAAAAATAATTTGTTTTTGCAGATTTTTTCTTCCTCGGACAACATTCTTTCATGATTACGTTGGCTCGAAACTGGACAGCATTTTTTTGGGGACTATTTTGATTCTTTCTGAATAGGCTGCTAACTGATGGAAAGATTATTGAATGATATGTAAAATTTTGAATTCACAGTAGATTCGTTCTTTAGATACTGAGCTTAGTGAACTGAACAGTGTATTTCATTGAACAACAACATTTATATGAAATGATCAATATGCATATGTGTTCTTGTGGATTGTACTTGTTCTTTATAGCACTCAACCGATATCTGTATATTCAAACATTGTGGCCATTAATCCATAATTAAAACCCATTACTGTATATCCATGAGACCATGATCTTTAGTGAGATACCTTGATGTGTCATTGTGCTTGCAAGTTGCAATTGCGTGCAAGCTAAACAAAATTCAGTTGGTGTTTTTGTGCAACAGACATTGTCTAATGCATTGGACAATAACTGAATAATGTGTTAATTGCATAGCAGGTGCATATTTATTTTGTTTATTCTACAGGGTTGTGCTCTATTAATAGCAGCTATTTGACAATAATTGCGACAGAATAAACATAGAAATAATGATGTTCTATTCAAGCGTCGACCTATGGTTAGCTAATACATTGTGTTGTTAATACTATACATGTTAGAGACGGGAAAGAAGTGGTTAGTAATATAATTATTTACGACGCAAAATTTATGCAAAGTAAACTCATAATTTATAACAATATGCGAAGCAAATAATGGTCTGTATAGACATAAATTTTATGTCGCAAATAGTACTGTTGCCAATACTATCCGTATTAAAGACGCAAAAGAAGAGGTAAGTAATATAATTATTTGGGACGCAAAATCTGTGTGTAGTAAACGAATAATTTGTGACAAATATATGCGTCGCAGATGACATTATTTAGCGACAAAACAGTCAAGTCATAAATAATACTAAGGAGATTTTATTCATTTGCGATGCAATTTACTTGCAACGCTTTCAGAATCATTTACGACGTATAATATGTGGCAAATAGTATACATTTTTCCGACATAAATTTCCGATGAGAAGAATTTGTTGCGTCTGCACCATTATCGACGTTCGTGTGACGAAAATGGTTCCATCGTCAAAAATTATCCATGACGCATAAATGATCTTTACCGACATTACTTTGCGTTGCTAAAGGTAAAAATTGTTGTAGTGTAATGTCCGAAAAGTTTCCGTGTAAACAAGATCAAAAGTGTCGGTTCTTGGTAGTATTGTTCTTGTCAAAGCATGATGAAGTAGTCTAGCACTTGGACGTTAACCCATTGTTTTTGTACTATCTGAATCATCATCATCCATAAAATAACGACTTACCTCATCCCATGCATGAATTACACAATTCATTTCTTGAAGATCTATTCCATCGGTTGGTGATTCCAATATAAGCCTCATTCATTCAATAGAAAAGAAATCTTCTTTACCACATACCAAACTCCATACACAATTTTCTGGATTTTCAGGTGTTTGGTGACCTAAATTGAGATTAGCTAGGAATAATTTCACCATAATGTGATCAATTTTCAGCTTGTTCTTCTCATAATCAAGTAGATACTCAATTCTACATCTTTGTGCTAAGCCTTTTTAATTTATATACGTAATTAGGAAAATTTTCATGTGTAAATAAAAGTGGTTGTTCAACGTAAACAATTTTTTTGGCAAAGCCGACTGGTTTTTAAGGTGACCGTAAACACATTTTATTATAACTAATAATAAAAAATAAATTAACAATCAATTATGTTCGGTTTTTAAGATGGACCGTCCACCGTATACAGTATTTAAAGTTGGTCGTCCACTGGCTCTATTCTACATTATACCGCAGGAGCTGGCTAATAACTAGACTACTGTATTACTCCACGTAAAGAGCTATTACATTAAACAGAGCCTGTAACTTGCCTAGTGACGAAAATGGTACACTAACCTACTACCAAAGTAGTTAGAGAAACCTTGGGTACACAAACCCAAAAATTACATCAGAACATAAATTACATTACACAGAGGTCTTGCGTGTTCTTCTTATTGCAACTGTACCAAGCAACAGTGTAACCGCACAACAGTGACCACTGAATAGTGATGAGAAACAGGAGCACGATGGCAAAGTAGAGTTAACCAAAGCAAACCCTAAGAAGTTTCATCATGGTACATGACACAGATTCAGAAGGCAATAGTTACCAAAAGGTCACCACCATGCCGAATCATGGAGTTACATTAGGAGATCCACAAAAACTTTGCCATGGAATGGGAATTTGAAGGAACGCCGGTGAGAGAAAGAAATCGAGAAAAGGGAAAGGGGGGAGGGGGGGGGGGGGGGGGGGGGGGGGGGTTACACGCCTGTTGCCATTTCCAAACTAGGTTGTCGTTTTTTGTTTTTAATACATGTCAATGTAAACATTTTCTTTTATATATCCATTTAAAAATAGACTTTTTTACATTCATTTGATATAATTCAAAGTTGTAATAACATGCATAGTCTAAAAAGACACGAATTGCTTCTAATCTAGTGACTAAAGTAAATGTTTCTTCATAGTCTATTTCTTCTTCCTAATTATATCTTTGAGCGACAAGTCTAGCTTTATTTCTAGTTATATTCCCTAACTCGTCAGCTTTATTTTTATAAATCCATTTAGTACCTATACCAGCTTGATCACTCGGTCTCGGAACTAATTCCCAAACTTCATTGCATTCAAACCGATTTAGTTCTTCTTACATAGCAATAATCCAATTTTCATCAGAAGATGCTTCTTTTGGATTTAGGGTTCTATATTAGATGAAAATTCTACGTAACTTACTAAATTTGATTGATGTCTTGTTCTAACGTTTTAATTTATTTCGCTAGTAATATTTTGAGCTAGATGATCTCGTAATATTTTTGGTGTAGATCTTACTTCATTATTATTATGAAAAATGTTTTCGTCTTCTCTAGAATTATGAACAATATTTTCATCCTCTCTATAATTATTATTATCTGTTGAAGTGTTTTTAATCTGATTGTTATTTTCGACAATATCTTGATTTTCAGTGATATTTTCACTTATATTATTGTGAATAACATTATCATCTTCTCTAAAAATATAATTAATATTACCATCATCTTAAGAATTTATATTTTTCAAAATATCATCATTATAAGAATTTAAAAAAAAAAGCATCAAAAGAAACATGAAGTGATTCTTCTATTTCATTTGTTCTCTTATTAAAAATACGATAAGCATTGCTACACTCTGAATATCCTAGAAATATACCTTCGTCGGATTTTGAATTGAATCTTCCAAGTTGATCTTTAGTAATTAAAATAAAACATTTTGAACCGAATACTTAAAAATATAAAATATTTGGCTCTCTACCGTTAAAAGTACATATGAAGTATTTTTCGTAAGTGGTCGAATAGAAACACGGTTTAATACATACCAGGCTGTCGTAGCTGCTTCTTCTCAAAAATGTTTTGGTTACATGCTTCCGTTCAACAGCATTCGAGCGCACTCTTGTAACGTTCGATTTTTCCGTTCTACAACTCCCTTTTGTTGTGGAGTTCTTGGAAATGAGAAATTATGAAAAATTCCTTTTTATTTACAGCATTGTTCAAAATTTTCATTTTCAATTTACAATATTGATCAAAAATTTTATTTTTGAATTCTCCTCCATGACCACTTCTTATATTTTTAAATTTAAAATATTTCAAATTTCGAATTAGTTTAAAAAATATTTTAAAATGATTAAAAGTATCACTTTTACTTTTCAAAAATAGAATCCAGGCATATCTTGAAAAATCATCAACTATTACTAATACATATTTACTATGATTTATGAACTGAATTTGCGTTACCCCAAATAAATTCATATGTAGTAGTTCTAATGGTTGTAATGTTGAAACAAACTTCTAAGATTTGAATGTAGTTTTTGTTAATTTTCCTAGTTGACAAGCATCACACAAAATTTCAGCTTTAAATTTCATTTTTCAAAATCTTATTCATAGTTTCAAATTTTATATGACAAAATCTTTTGTGCCATAACCAAAGATCATTTTCTTTGGCTAATAAGCAAAGATTTGGTTTATTATTCATTTTCATATTTAGAATATAAATATTTTTATCTCTATTTCCTTTGAAAATATGATTTTGATTTTTAACTGAAATACTACATTTATTTTCAGAAAATAATATTTTGAAACCCTTATCGCATAACTGACTATGTAACAACCCTGAATTTTGGGGTAAATTTAAAAATTTATTTTAAGTAATTTTAATGAGTTTTTGATATTTAGAATAATTTATTTAAAATAATAATGATTAAAAATTGATTTAAATCGAAGTTAGGATGAATAATTTAATTTTAATTGTAAAAAGAGTTAGAAATAGCGCGGTAGTTGGAAAAGTCAAACTTGAACTTTGACAGACCATACAGGATGCAAAATTTAACGGATTTTAGTGAAACAAAAAATATTGGAATCTATTTAAAAATAACTTTCTAACGAATCTGAAAAATTGAAATTTCATAATTGGAATCAAAATTTATGGCTAAATGAATTTTTAGAAAGGTCGCTATGAAATATATAAAGGTCAAAAATGCCACTTTTTGCATACGAAGGAATCTGGACTCGAAACCACTTCCATTGAGTTCAGAATGATGTTTCTGCATTTAAAAAGTATAAACACTTATATATTTCGAGTTTCAAAAATTAGTTGTTTAAAAATGTATTTTTAATATTTAATATATACGCCTTAAAAATAGTCATTTTTCAAATAGGCTCAGAATTGAACGAAATTAATTTTTCTAGGTTCGCAGCGTCAAAACATTGCTAAATATATTTTTTGGGAATTTTTGAAGTTAATTTGTGACCCCGGTGAATTTTTCCGTATGATTGAATTAAAAATAAAAGAAAATATTTTAAAGTAAAGAAAAATGGGTCAAGACAGTCATTTGGGCCTGCGATACATAGCTAGATGAGTCCGGAATAGGGGTTAATGGGTAGGAACGACAACCGTTGGGCTGAAATAGGAGAAAGTTGCAAAACGGGCCTTTTAGTGAATATTTTATTATAAAAGTACACGCTTCTCGAGAGAAATATTGTATCCATCTTCCCAAATTTCTCACGCACACTGAAACCTGTGAAACCCATCAGCCGCACCTTTCTCTCTTCTTTTTCTCTTAATTTAGGGAGAATTAGACAAGGCCATAGTTAAACTTTTTAAAGATCTTCCCATTCTCTTTGATTCTAGACAAGTTTCACATCAAACCGTGCACTGTAGCTCCCCAATCACCTATCCAAAACCGCTGCCTTTGAACCTCCGCCCCGCCTCAATTGCTGCGCCGCACGCCACCCCCTTCCAGGCATGTATGCGCCTCTTCTAGAGCTTCAACCTCCAACAAACAGCGCCCAAAACCGTTGATCCAATCTCAAGTTACCGCGATTCAAAGATTTGAAAAAAATCTGAGTTTATACAAAATTTAATTTTATTTGTTTACAATGATTGATTTCATTGTTAATTTAAAATTTTAATTATTAAAAACATGTTTTTGGTTCAATCCGATTCAGAACTCGACAATTTTTGTGATATGGGGACAACGACGCGCAAAACAACATTCTAGGTCTGTTGTGCACAATTCCTGACCTTCTTTTGGTTTAGATTTGAACTGGTTTGTTATCCAAGGTGAGATTTCTTTTGTTTAAAAACAATTAATAAATTCAATTATTTTATTTGTTATATGATGACTGTATGTATATAATTTATATCTGTTTGTGCTGAAATTTGTATGATGTTTGATCTACTGTTTGTGATGGATAACTACAGATCCATATGTGTTAGTCAAATATTATGATTCATTCTTTTTTTTATTATTTTATTTGAATTGATGTAGTTAAATCAATTCAACATAAAATATAACCTGTCATTTTTATTGAATTGATTTAGTTTATCAATTCAATGTAAAATTAATGTTTGTCACTTTTTGTTGAATTGAATTGAATTGTCAAATTCAATGTTAAGCATTATTCCGTCAATCCAATATACAATATTATTTTGTTGAATAGGAAATCAAAAATTACTTATTTGGTTGAATAGTAAAATATGAAAAAAAAAAACTTATTTTGTTAAATAGGAAACTTTCATGTTAATCAGAAATACCACCTTGTTGGAATTTGTCACGTAAATCAAAAATATCACCTTGTGGATATGGTCATGTTAATACCACCAATAATAGAAGATGCTATTTACTAAGAAATGTATGTTATATAATAAATGACCTTTATTAAGGAATGTAATGTTATATAGAAATGCCATTTATTAAAAAAGGTTTACATATAAAATATTACTTTATGTGATACTAGAATTAAAATAAAAATTCCATTTCAATAAATTATTTTGATAATTTTTGATGAATTGCATTAGATTGGCAATTCAACATAAAAACATTACTTTGATCATTTTGTTGAATTTAAATAGAATGGTCAATTCCAAAAAAACATGTATTGTTAGAAGAAGTTTTTATCACAAAGATCACTCTTTTATGTCAACAGGTATGGTCGGAAAGGTTTTTAATTTTTTTTTATGTTAACATGAAATCTTAAGATTGTTAAAACATAGAAAACATTCATTTTATTGAATAGATTTTTTCTTCAATAAAACTAAGTAATCATTTTTATAGAATGTTAGCGATGTTAGAACTATCATTGTTATGAAATGTCGCATTGGAATCAAAATAACTTTCTTGTTATGAAATCCGCATTAGAATTAAAAATAACATTTGGTTAAGGTATATGTAGGCTAAAAATCTCATTTATTTAGAAGTGCCATTATAATAGAGTGTCATTTGGAAAAATATATTCTTATTGTATATGAAAGAATATCTGTGCTAATTAAACAACATTTTTGTAAGAATATATCATGTTGTGTTAACCATATCAATTTAGTAAGGAAATATCATTTTAGTCAAAAATGTTTAATTAGGATAGACATGCCACTTTTATTAGAAATATGTTATGTAAGATAAATTTGTCATCTATGTTTAAATTGAATTTTTCATTTATGTAAAAAAAAAAAAAATTGTCATTTATGTAAAAAAATAATTTGTCATTTATGTGGAATTTAGTTTGTCAATTTTATGAAAATTTGAAATTGGCATTTATGTTAGGATAAACTTGCCCTTCATGTTAAAATATTATAATGTCATTTATTGAAAATGTCATTAAATTAGAATGTCATTAAAACTAGAAAATTACTTGATTAAAATGTCGTTAAATTATAATGTCATTAAAACTAGAAGATCATTAGATTAAAAAGGTCATTATAATTCATAGAAAATATATTTACATACAGTGACATTAGAATTCATCACCTTTATTAAAGAATGGCACGTGAATTAAAAACATCAATTTTGTTAAGAAGAGTCATGTAAAATAATATTTTTAGTAGAACAATTATAATGATTAACTAAAATTGTACTTGGACACGAGGATAGGTCACATTTCTCGTGGAAGTCTGCCCGGACCCGACCGACATATCCAGCAGCCACAAATGTTGGGCCTAATGTGGGAGGTCCAAGTGCGCAAATACAATTGGGCCAAGACACGAGGTTAAGCCCAACTTGTGGGAGAAGTCTGCCCGGAACCGACCGGCCAATCCAGCATCCACAAGTTGCAGGCCTAATGTGAGAGGTCTGGCCCATATTAAAATATAAATGGTTAAATAGAAAATGGACATTATTTACACCGTCATGAGTTAAATTAGAAATTGACGTTATTTTCACATCGTTATGTGTTAATAATGAAATGAACATTTTCACCTTCAAGTTTGTTATAAAAGAAAGTTACATTTTTAATGTAATAAGATAAGGATTAGAAAAGTTTTACATTTTCTTAATGTAAATGAGGATTAGAAGAAAAATTCATTTTTTTTCTATGTAATTAAGTAAGAGAACATAAAATTTCATTTTTGTGTAATTGAGTCAATCTGCATGTGAATTAGATTGAAAGTGGAGAATTTACATTTATCATGTAAATTAAGATAAAGGAGAAATTACATCTTATTAATCAAGTTAAAGTAGAGAGAAGTTTACATTCTTAATGTAATTAGATTATAGAAATAATTTACATTTTTAATGTAAATTAGATTAAAAAGGAAAGTTTACATTTTTAATGTGAATAAAAATAATAGAAATGAAATGTATATTTTTATCGTCACTTTAGATGCGATAAAAGAATAGAATAAAAATTATATATTTTTATCGTCATTTTAGAGGCAGTAAAAAGAAGTTACATTTTTCAATGTAAATAAAAGAAAAATAGGAAATTACATTTTTATATGTAATTAGGGAAATGTAAAAACTTACATTTTTCAATGTTAATAAGGTTGAAATAGAAGTTATATTTTTAAAGAATTTAAATTTTTCAATGTAAACAAAGGAAATAGAAGAATGATTAGGAATTTACATTTTCCAATATAAATAGAATATAGAATAAAAGTTACATTTTCAATATAATAATATATTGGAATATAAGTTTACATTTCTCAATATAATTAAAATATGAATAGAAATTTACATTTTTCAATGTAAATTATAAGATTAGAAATTTACATTTCTAAGGAATAGATTTTCATTAGGGGAAAAATAATGAAACCGAACATACATTTTGTGTAAATTAAAGGATGGAAGAAGAAAATATATATTGTTATGCTTAGGATGTATGTAAAGTAAAATAAAAATAGCGATAGATCGTTATAAATTATTAAACCACGATCGGAAATGGTTTTCAAATTTATATATGCGAGAGTTATTTGAAAAGACCGAGTTATACTCCTTTCAAATAATCATACGACGTTTTAAATGGAAGAATTGAAGACGGCGATTGAAGACCGACGATCTTCACATCGAATGGGTAACTAGTGTTGAGGCCCTTGATTGATTTGCTCCCAAGACGGGGCTAAGATGGTAGTTATCCGGACGTAGTGCTGATTTGTACGGATTTGGCTTTCGCTCAGACCCCGAGCATAAGCTTATAAATGGATGTGTGTCTGACGTTGAATTTTGTTCTATGTAAATTGATTTCTATTAATATACGATCGTTGGTGGCGGAGAATTTATTCTCTTGCTTAACACCCTTAGAGGTTGTGTATTAATTGTTATCAATCGCATGGCGTGAATTGTCAACGAGGAACGCTAAGATGAAGATGATCAAGGCTTTGTTGAAAAGCAGGCCCTGTGGTTATAACGTTACTTCGCGAGCCTCACAGCCGGTTGAGTCTAAAACGGGAGAAGGGAACGCAGGGAGAGCAACACGTTTCTTTCTAGCTAGAAGTGGTGTCGGTACTTAAACTAGCTGATATTTACTTATGTGGATGATGGAATGTGGCGCGCCTCGGATGATAGGTCCTATAGGACCGGGAAACGTGTGTTCAGGAATTGCCAATCCACGAAACTGTATGTGTGGACCGGCCCTGCAGGATCCAAGGGTTAACTGCGGGGAATCCTGAGACATTAGCTAGAATGTCTCGAATCGGCAAGGAGCTCCTCCGTAGCCTTGATTCATGATGGAAACCCAATTTCCAATACGACACCATGCAGTTTTGATTGTAGAACTAGTATGGCGACATAATAGGATAGGATACTATGCCGTCTATGATTGATACATTATGATTGAAGTTTTTTTTTATTGAAACATATACACACTAACAATAATATCAAATCTATTTTATCGTATCAAGCATTTTTGACCATTATAAGGTAAAACTCTATCCTCCGGTTTGCGTTGCATTGTGTGATGGGACTTGGGTCTTATAATGGTTTCATTTTCCTAAAAAGCATTGCGTTGTTTAACGATTTACTTTTAATTACGCACCGGCAATCCATTAGGATAAACCCGTTCCGCGTTAGCAGCGTGGTCCTTGGATTTTCCTTATTACTATTAGTGAAATTAGTTAAGAATTCTCATACCAGTCTCATAACTAGCCCGTTGTTTGTTTCCACCTTTGCAAACTCGGGTGCCCTCTTTTCCACACGGGCAGTCGAGTGGCTTTTGCAGATATTTATCTCTTGAGCAGGATTCTGGATCGAAGCCTAAAGCTGTGTCCAGAGCATAGAAGTCTTCCGCTGTTTATTGTATTTAATATTGTAATTTATCTTCCGCTGTAATTTTATTCGATGTACTCTAATATTCTGTACTCTGATGTAACATTATTGTAGTGTTTATAAAAGTCTGTTGTTATTGTTCTGATGTGTTGTAGCCCAAAGTAAGTGTATCCGGTGATTTCCCGCAAGGGTGATTTTCGAGACGTTTCATTTTGGTATCAGAGCTTTGGTTAGCTCAAATCTTTGGGATACAACTCATTAGAACTGAACAAAAGACTCATCAGAGATTGGATTAGTAATATCCAATAAGAATACTCATTAGAGATAGGATCAGCAGTATCCTTGAATGAGAAAACTCATTAGAGATGGGGTTAGTAATGCCCTAGAATGAGTTGAGAGTAGCAAGCTTATAATATACGTATTTGTAATTATAATCTATTTTAGAAAATATGATTTTTGAATATATAAAAGTTATAAATATTTAAAAAGCTAAACAACCAATTGATTGATGATTGTGTAGTGTAATTATTAGTTCAACTATAAAATTATTTAAACTAATGAATGAATAATAAAGAATAAAAATTTGAGTAGGATAATTAAACACTTTTAACTTCGTTCCTTTTCGAGGACGAAAAGTTTTTAAGTGGGGGAGACTGTAACAACCCTGAATTTTGGGGTAAATTTAAAAATTTATTTTAAGTAATTTTAATGAGTTTTTGATATTTAGAATAATTTATTTAAAATAATAATGATTAAAAATTGATTTAAATCGAAGTTAGGATGAATAATTTAATTTTAATTATAAAAAGAGTTAGAAATAGCGCGGTAATTGGAAAAGTCAAACTTGAACTTTGACAGACCATACAGGATGCAAAATTTAACGGATTTTAGTGAAACCAAAAATATTGGAATCTATTTAAAAATATCTTTCTAAGAATCTGAAAAATTGAAATTTCATAACGGGAATCAAAAGTTATGGCCAAATGAATTTTTAGAAAGGTCGCTATGAAATATATAAAGGTCAAAAATTCCACTTTTTGCATATGAAGGAATCTGGACTCGAAACCACTTCCATTGAGTTCAGAATGATGTTTCTGCATTTAAAAAGTATAAACACTTATATATTTCGAGTTTTGAAAATTATTTGTTTAAAAATGTATTTTTAATATTTAATATATACGCCTTAAAAATAGTCATTTTTCAAATAGGCTCAGAATTGAACGAAATTAATTTTTATAGGTTCGCAGCGTCAAAACATAGCTAAATATACTTTTTGAGAATTTTTGAAGTTAATTTGTGACCCCGGTGAATTTTCCCGTATGATTGAATTAAAAATAAAAGAAAATATTTTAAATTAAAGAAAACTGGGTTAAGACAGTCGTTTGGGTCTGCGATACATAGCTAGATGAGACGGAATAGGGGTTAATGGGTAGGGACGACAATTGTTGGGCTGAAATAGGAGAAAGTTGCAAAACGGGCCTTTTAGTGAATATTTTATTATAAAAGTACACGCTTCTCGAGACAAACATTGTATCCTTCTTCCCAAATTTCTCACGCACATTGAAACCCGTGAAACCCATCAGTCGTACCTTTCTCTCTTCTTTTTCTCTTAATCTAGGAAGAATTAGACAAGGCCATGGTTTAACTTTATAAAGATCTTCCCATTCTCTTTGATTCTATACAAGTTTCACATCAAACCGTGCACTGTAGCTCCCGAATCACCTATCCAAAACCGCTGCCTTTGAACCTCCGCCCCGCCTCGATTGCTGCACCGCACTCCACCCCCTTCCAGGCATGTATGCGCCTTTCCTAGAGCTTCAACCTCCAACAAACGGCGCCCAGAACCGTTGGTCCAATATCAAGTTATCGCGATTCAAAGATTTGAACAAAATCTGAGGTTATATAAAATTTTGTGTACAACAATTGATTTCATTGCTAATTTTAAATTTTAATTATTAAAAACATGTTTTGGTTCAATCCGATTCAGAACTCGACAACTTTTGTGATATGGGGACAACAACGCGCAACACAACATTCTAGGTCTGTTGTGCACAATTCCTGACCTTCTTTTGGTTTAGATTTGAACTAGTTTGTTATCCAAGGTGAGATTTCTTTTGTTCAAAAACAATTAATAAATTCAATTATTTTATTTGTTATATGATGACTGTATGTATATAATTTATATCTGTTTGTGCTGAAATTTGTATGATGTTTGATCTACTGTTTGTGATGGATAACTATAGATCCATATGTGTTAGTCAAATTTTATGATTCATTCTTTTTTTTTATTTGAATTAATGTAGTTAAATCAATTCAACATAAAATATAACCTGTCACTTTTATTGAATTGATTTAGTTTATCAATTCAATGTAAAATTAAAGTTTGTCACTTTTTATTGAATTGAATTGAATTGTCAAATTCAATGTTAAGCATTATTCCGTCAATCCAAATACAATATTATTTCTTTGAATAGGAAATCAAAAATTACTTATTTAGTTGAATAGGAAAATATAAAAACAAAATTTCTTATTTTGTTAAATAGGAAATTGTCATGTTAATCAAAAATACCACCTTGTTGGAAATTGTCACGTAAATCTAAAATATCACCTTGTGGATATGGTCATGTTAATACCACCATTAATAGAAGATGCTATTTACTAAGAAATGTATGTTACATAATAAATGACCTTTATTAAGGAATGTAATGTTATATAGAAATGCCATTTATTAAGAAAGGTTTACATATAAAATATTACTTTATGTGACACTAGAATTAAAATAAAAATTCCATTTCAATAAATTATTTCGATTATTTTTGATGAATTGCATTAGATTGGCAATTAAACATAAAAACATTACTTTGATCATTTTGTTGAATTTAAATAGAATGGTCAATTCCAAATAAACATGTATTGTTAGAAGAAGTTTTTATCACAAAGATCACTCTTTTATGTCAACAGGTATGGTTGGAAAGGTTTTTAATTTTTTTTTTATGCAACATGAAATATTAAGATTGTTAAAACATAGAAAACATTCATTTTGTTGAATAGATTTTTTTTTCAATAAAACTAAGTAATCATTTTTATAGAATGTTAGCGATGTTAGAACTATCATTGTTACAAAATGTCGCATTGGAATCAAAATAACTTTCTTGTTGTGAAATCCGCATTAGAATTAAAAATAACATTTTTGGTTAAGCTATATGTAGGCTAAAAATCTCATTTATTTAGAAGTGTCATTAGAATAGAGTGTCATTTGGAAAAATATATTCTTATTGTATATGAAAGAATATCTGTGCTAATTAAACATCATTTTTGTAATAATATATCATGTTGTGTTAAACATATCAATTTAGTTAGGAAATATCATTTTAGTCAAAAATGTTTAATTAGGATAGACATGCCACTTTTATTAGAAATATGTTACGTAAGATAAATTTGTCATCTATGTTTAAATTGAATTTGTCATTTATGTAAAAAAAATAATTTGTCATTTATGTAAAAAATTAATTTGTCATTTATGTGGAATTTAGTTTGTCAATTTTATGAAAATTTGAAATTGGCATTTATGTTAGGATAAACTTGCCCTTCATGTTAAAATATTATAATGTCATTTATTGAAAATGTCATTAAATTAGAATGTCATTAAAACTAGAATGTTACTTGATTAAAATGTCGTTAAAACTAGAAGATCATTAGATTAAAAAGGTCATTAGAATTCATAGAAAATATATTTACATATAATGACATTAGAATTCATCACCTTTATTAAAGAATGGTACATGAATTAAAACATCAATTTTGTTAAGAAGATTCATGTAAAATAATATTTTTAGTAGAACAATTATAATGGTTAACTAAAATTGTACTTGGACACGAGGTTAGGTCACATTTGTGGTGGAAGTCTGCCCGCACCCGACCGGCATATCCAGCAGCCACAAATGTTGGGCCTAATGTGAGAGGTCCAAGTGCGCAAATACAATTGGGCCAAGATACGAGGTTAAACCCAACTTGTGGGAGAAGTCTGCCCGGAACCGACCGGCCTATCCAGCATCCACAAGTTGCAAGCCTAATGTGAGAGGTCTGGCCCATATTAAAATATAAATGGTTAAATAGAAAATGGACATTATTTACACCTCCATGAGTTAAATTAGAAATTGACGTTATTTTCACACCGTTATGTGTTAATAATGAAATGAGTATTTTCACCTCCAAGTTTGTTATAAAAGAAAGTTACATTTTTAATGTAATAAGATAAGGATTAGAAAAGTTTTACATTTTCTTAATGTAAATGAGGATTAGAAGAAAAATTATATTTTTTTATGTAATTAAGTAAGAGAACATAAAATTTCATTTTTGTATAATTGAGTCAATCTGCATGTGAATTAGATTGAAAGTGGAGAATTTACATTTATCATGTAAATTAAGATAAAGGAGAAATTACATCTTATGTAATCAAGTTAAAGTAGAATGAAGTTTACATTCTTAATGTAATTAGATTATAGAAATAATTTACATTTTTAATGTAAATTAGATTAAAAAGGAAAGTTTACATTTTTAATGTGAATAAAAATAATAGAAATGAAATGTATATTTTTATCGTCACTTCAGATGCGATAAAAGAATAGAATAAAAATTATATATTTTTATTGTCATTTTAGAGGCGGTAAAAAGAAGTTACATTTTTCAATGTAAATAAAAAAATAAACAGGAAATTACATTTTTATATGTAATTAGGGAAATGTAGAAACTTACATTTTTTAATGTAAATAAGGTTGAAATAGAAGTTATATTTTTAAAGAATTTACATTTTTCAATGTAAACAAAGGAAATAGAAGAATAAATAGGAATTTACATTTTCCAATTTAAATAGAATATAGAATAAAAGTTACATTTTCAATATAATAATATATTGGAATATAGGTTTACATTTCTCAATGTAAATTAAAATAGGAATAAAAATTTACATTTTTCAATGTAAATAATAAGATTAGAAATTTACATTTCTATGGAATAGATTTTCATTAGGAGAAAAATAATGAAACCGAACATACATTTTGTGTAAATTGAAGGATGGAAGAAGAAAATATACATTGTTATGCTTAGGATGTGTATGTAAAGTAAAATAAAAATAGCGATAGATCGTTATAAATTATTAACCACGATCGGAAATGGTTTTCAAATTTATATATGCGAGAGTTATTTGAAAAGACCGAGTTATACTCCTTTCAAATAATCATACGACGTTTTAAATGGAAGAATTGAAGACGGCGATTGAAGACCGACGATCTTCACATCGAATGGGTAACTAGTGTTGAGGCCCTTGATTGATTTGCTCCCAAGACGGGGCTAAGATGGTAGTTATCTGGACGTAGTGCTGATTTGTACGGATTTGGCTTTCGCTCAGACCCCGAGCATAAGCTTATAAATGGATGTGTGTCTGACGTTGAATTTTGTTCTATGTAAATTGATTTCTATTAATATACGACCCTTGGTGGCGAAGAATTTATTCTCTTGCTTAACACCCTTAGAGGTTGTGTATTAATAGTTATCAATCGCATGGCGTGAATTGTCAACGTGGCACGCGAAGATGAAGATGATCAAGGCTTTGTTGAAAAGCAGGCCTTGTGGTTATAACGTTACTTCGCGAGCCTCACAACCCGGTTGAGTCTAAAACGGGAGAAGGGAACGCAGGGAGAGCAGCACGTTTCTTTCTAGCTAGAAGTGGTGTCGGTGCTTAAACTGGTTGATATTTACTTATGTGTATGATGGAATGTGGCGCGCCTCGGATGATAGGTCCTATAGGACTGGGAAAAGTGTGTTCAGGAATTGCCAATTCACGAAGCTGTATGTTTGGACTGGCCCTGCAGGATCCAAGGGTTAACTGCGGGGAATCCTGAGACATTAGCTAGAGTGTCTCGAATCGGTAAGGAGCTCCTCCCTAACCTTGACTCATGATGGAAACCTAATTTCCAATACGACACCATGCAGTTTTGATTGTAGAACTAGTATGGTGACATAGTAGGATGGGGTACTATGCCGTCTATGATTGATACATTATGATTGAAGTGTTTTTTTTTATTGAAACATATACACACTAACAATAATATCAAATCCGTTTTATCGTATCAAGCATTTTTGACCATTATAAGGTAAAACTCTATCCTCCGGTTTGCGTTGCATTGTGTGATGGTCCTTGGGTCTTATAATGGTTTCAGTTTTCTAAAAAGCATTGCGTTGTTTAACGATTTACTTTTATTTATGCACCGGCATTCCATTAGGATAAAACCCGTTCCGCGTTAGCGGCGTGGTCCTTGGATTTGCCTTATTACTATTAGTGAAATTAGTTAAGAATTCTCACACCAGTCCCATGACTGACCCGTTGTTTGTTTCCACCTTTGCAAACTCGGGTGCCCTCTTTTCCACACGGGCAGTCGAGTAGCTTTTTGCAGATATTTATCTCTTGAGCAGGATTCTGGATCGAAGCCTAAAGCTGTGTCCAGAGCATAGAAGTCTTCCATTGTTTATTTTATTTAATATTGTAATTTATCTTCCGTTGTAATTTTATTCGATGTACTCTGATATTCTGTACTCTGATGTAACATTATTGTTATGTTTATAAAAGTCTGCTGTTATTGTTCTTATGTGTTGTAGCCCAAAGTAAGCGTATCCGGCGATTTCCCGCAAGGGCGATTTTCTGGACGTTTCAGACTAATACTTAGCAGATTATGTTAATTTTTTTACAAACAAAACATATGTAATAAGAGGTAAATTAGATATACCATATTTGCTCACATTGCCTTTGCCGATGATATAGCCTTTGGAGATATCTCCAAATATGACAGTTCCTCCTTGAGAATAGATAATATTTGTCAACATCTCTTTGTCTCTTGTCATATATTTTGAGAAACCACTGTCGAGTATCCATTTTCCTCTTTTCTTGAGTGGGACCATCAAATTATATGTAATGACGTTGGTACCCACTTCCTCCGTTAGGGTCCTAAGAGTTAGGTCTTAGGAAACCAAACCCAAGAGGGTTCAATGTCCCTTTTATAAATATAATCCTTATTATTGTGGATAGTTTCTAAGAATGTTTTTATATACTTATTCCTAATAAAAAAATTATTCGTTTTAGGAACCATTGTATTAACAATTTTAGAAACCGTTTTGTTTGGTGAAGGTGTTACTGGCTTGCCAGGTTAAAATTTCATTTTATTAGATTTCTTTGAAATATCAGTATTCTGTACATATCCTAGACCTTTCTTGCTGGATGAAGGTTGATAGTTTTCTATAATCTTAGATAAGTTCTCATTACCTTTATTTAAATTAGTGAGATTTTTAGTAATATAATCTGATTTAATTTTTAGGCTAGAAGTGTCTAATTCTATTATTTTAATCCTAGTATTAAACTCATGATTCTTAGAAGCAAACAAATTATTCTTTTCTTTTTTATTTTCAATTTCTTGACTCAATACGGAAAGTTGAGAATTTGCATTAGAAATATATTTTTGAAGTTTTCTAATTTCATCTTCTAATATATCTTTTTCATCTTTCAGCATATCTCTTTCAAATTATTCCTTTTTCTAATCTTCATTAGCTTATTTAAATTTTCTTTTGAAATTATTTCTAGACTCTAACAATTCCTTTTTTATTTTTGTCATATCTTCAAAAGTAAAATCACTAAACTCGTTATCTTTGGCCATGAAGCACACGTTGGCTTATTCGTTACCGCTTTCACTATCACTTTCAGAAGATGAAGAATCTGAGTCATCCCAAGTCACAGAGAAGGCTCATCTCTTGGATTTTTCCTTCTTATTTTTGTTTTAATGCTCCTTTTTATGTTTTGGATAATCATTTTGAAAGTGTCCTTCCTTGTGATAATCGAAGCATTCAACTGCTGATGAAGGTGCTTTGTTGTTTTCGAAATTTTTCTTTCCATTGCTCTTGATTCCTTTCTTGTATTAAAAATTTTTTCTAAAAGTTTTAGCAATGAAATCAAGATCTTCTTCATATGAGTCTGATTCATCCTTTTCGGCGTTGAAAGCTAAATTCTTTTTGTCTTGTGCATGAACTCTTTTAGCCTACAAATTAACTTTATAAAACATTAGATTTCCTATTAACTCTTCAGGTTTCATGGCTGAAAGATCGTGAGCTTCTTTAATAGCCAATACCTGTCTTTCCTAATCTTCCATTAAAGAGATTAGGATTTTTAATACTTTATCAAAATCAAAGTGTTTTTCTCCTAAGCCTAATAATGTATGATAAATGTTTTGAAATCAGAGTACATATCATTTACAGATTCACTTTCATTCATCTTAAAATTCTGAAATTGATTTTTAAGCATGGATATCTTGCTTTGTTTAACCTTGTTAGTTCCTTCGTGAGTTAATTTGAGTGTTCGCCATATTTTATATGCAGTATTGCATATGCAGATACGGTTAAACTCATTTCTATCCAATGCACAATGCTACATATTCACTGCTTTAGCATTAGTAGCAGCATTAGTTTTTTGTGTGAATTTGACCACTTGGAATAATTGGTTGTAGGAATAGTATATTCGTTTTGAGTGATATTCCAAGTTTCAAATCCATTGTCTTGCATATATATATATATATATATATATATATATATATATATATATATATATTCCCATCCGTGTAGCCCAATAATTATAGTCCATAACATTAAAAAGCAGAGGTCATGCACTAGATTAACCTCCTGTGAAGTTTGTATTTGTGCTGGTGTTAGTGCTAGTGTTATTTTCCATATTATCGAGTTATCAAATAAATGTTTTACGGTTATAAGATGACTTGCTCTGATACCAAGTGAAAAGACAACGAGAGTAGGATCAAGTAATATGGAACTAAGTGTATATGAGGAAGTATTGATAATGTGATATACTATATTTAGATATAGTTATGCAAGTAAAAATTTAATGAAATAAAAACTAAGATGTCACAGATAGGCAATATGTAAATGCAGCAAATAAATACAAACGACACTAGGACTTTTTTACAGGTTCGAAGCACCGTCCTACGTCTAGTCCCAGACTCCTTCTATATTTCCACTGAGCAACACCCTCACTTAACCCGGAGGAATAGGTTTATACACACTTGAGAAGCCGAACGGGATTTCACCTCAGCAACTGAAGAGGACTTCTTGCCTGAGCAGCGGAACAAGACTTCACAAATACAACAGTAGCTTTGACTATATATGTGTTTGTAAGTAACACGATTAGTCACACTTTGAGTACACCTTTCCTATAATCTTATCCTCAAATATATGAAGTGTATGTGAAGATTTTAAGGAAATAAATTGCTTTTGAATAAAGAAGTATGAATATGGAATCGAAGATTCAAGTGATGAAGGTAGTTTTTAGATCTTTTCAATGCATAGAATATAGAGTGAATCGAATCAGAAATCAAAGCAAGAATTGGTGATTTGGAAAGTAATATTAAAGTGTTTAAATAGTTATGAAAAGTAGTTATCATTTGCAAAGAGATTCAATAAAAAGAGGCATCCATTTCTCATGGATTTGGATCGAACCTCCTCATGAAAGGAAGTGTCTCTTCGCTGAAATATGGCAGTAGGTTTGAATCAGTCAACTAGTAAAAAATTTATTGTGTGTGTGTGTATATATATATATATATATATGTGCACAAGTGCACAAAACTATGCATATTTATGCATACCAGTCGACTGGTAGATAATACACCAGTCGACTAGTCTGTGCAAATGTGCACAGTTTTGGCAGTTGTGCCAGTATGTTTATATGATCATGTTGTGTTAGTGTGTAGTAATATTTGATGATAGATACTAACACAATATAACACATCTAAGACTTAATAAGTAATCGTACATTATGAGCTTGCACATTACTTCTTCATGATCTCTTCTTTCTTGTCATGAATCAAAAACTCATGAACTAACAATGTTCACTTATTGAGCATCCAATTTCGCTTTGTTGTTTGTACACCCTACTATGGTCAGTAAAATAATTGTCCATTTACCATACGTACTAACCAAAAACATAATATAAATTAAAATTGCATTGACAATTTACACTGCGCCATAGATGGCCTACCGCAATAAAAATCCATGGTGTTGCTAGCTACAATGTTGCCATAGCTATGCTGTTTTTTGTCTATTGCAATGCACACTTCAACGTGTTAGCATAGTTATCAACCATCTGTTGCAATAGCCAGGTGAATAAAATTATCAATCCGCGTCAACACGATCCAACGGTCCAGGTTAGCGATCCGCAAGAAATAATGTTTAAGGCGGAAAACAAAAACAATGTGGCAAAACACTTAACAAAATATACAGTCAACCTCTCAAGCACTCACTCTCAAACAAAATACTCCGCCGTTCAACCTCTCAAACACTCAGTCTCAGCTTCAATTAGGGATAAAAGTTCTAGTTTACAATCTTAATTGAGGTTCGATTATGGTAAGTTTGAGTTCAAGTTCAATTAGGGCTTCAGTGTTTTAATTAAGTATTCAATTGTGGTTCGTTTGAGTTTCAAATTTCAGTTAGGGCTTCGATTTAATCTACTGCTTAAGGTATCACTCAATGTATATTTCATTTTTTTCTGATTTATTGTTGTGACTTGTGCGTTCAGGTGTAATCATATTCCTGATTTTATTATTGTGTTTGTCTTTGTCCTTGTAGTCGTGGCTAAATGATATTTATTTATATTATTTGTTTGTCAATTAGTGATGAACGACGAGGAAAAACTATGGACGAACTTCCTAAGTTCAGTGAAGGATACATCAGTGGAGTGAAACTTTTTATTCAGAATACTTTTTCTTGATCGCGGTAGGTGACGAAATTACGTGCCCTTGCAGAAAGTGTCATAATCGCAAGTAGCATTATCAAGAGGTAGTCTACGACCATCTGATTTGGAACCATCCATCTGAATTGTACGTGAAATGGATTTATGAGGTTTCCTATTTAGATCCCGAAGGGAGCGATAACGATATGTATTTTGAAGCAGAAATAAATTTTTGAGAAAATCTCGATGAGACGTTCAATGTACTTGTGGAAATATAAAGAACAATGAAGGTGGATCTTCTGATGGATCAAATGGAATAGATGTCGATGCTAGAAAATTTGATCAACCTGTAGAAGAGGGAAAGCAACCATTATATCCCGGGTGTACTAAATTTTTGCGATTAAGTTTCATTATCAGGCTTTATTCTTTAAAACGCCAACATAGAATCACTGAGTCTGCATTCAGCGATTTATTAGAGTTGATAAAAGATGCTTTTCCATAAGCCCATATCCCTTTATCTTTCAATGCTACCAAAAATATTATTAAATATTTAGGCCTTGATTACCAAAGAATACATGCATGTCCAAATGATTGCATGCTATATTGGGCAGAAAATGAAAAGGAAAATAACTGCAAAACTTGTGGTTTTTCAAGGTGGGTTATACCAGAAAAGAAAGTGGCTATTGACAATGATCCGGAGAAGTGGATTCACAAAGTACCAGCAAAAATGATGTGTTATTTTCCACTAAAACCAAGGCTGCAAAGGATGTTCATGTCCAAGGAGTATGCAGAACTTATGTTATGGCATGCAGTGGGATGAAAAAATAATAGCAGACTTCGACATCCAGCTAATGGCGAGGTTTGGAAGATGATGGATGCTAATTATCCTCATTTTTCATCTGAAAACAAAAATATCAGGTTAGGAGTAGCATCTGATGGTTTCAGTCCTTTTCATACAATGACTACACAGAACGACACATGGCTCATCGTATTGGTAAATTATAACCTTCCACCTGAGTTATGCATGAAGACAGAAAATTTGATACTTTCAACCCTTATCCCTGGTCCAGAGTCTCCTAATAATTAATTGATGTCAACATTCAGCCTCTTATCACAGAATTGAAAGAATTATGGGATCTTAGCATACAAACTTATGATGCCTTCACTGGTGATAATTTCACATTAAGTGCAAGCGTGTTATGGACGATCAACGACTCTTCGGGCTATGCAATGCTATCCGGCTGGAGCACAAAGGGTTATTTAGCTTGTCCCGTATGCCATTTAAAGACTTCTTCAACTTACTTGAAAAATAGTAAAATAAAAATATGCCACATGAATCATAGGAAATTTTTAGAACCGGGACACAAGTGGAGGTTTTATAAGAAAAGGTTCAGTGGTGAAATCGAAATGGGAACACCTCCCGGAATTTTATCCGGGACTAACATTGAAGAATTATTGGTTGGTTATGAAATTCTTTTTGGGAATAAATAGGTCAAGAAACATAAAATGAATCTACTTTTGAAAAAAATTCAATATTTTTTAATATACCATATTGGAGTCAAAATGTATGTCGACATAACCTTGATGTTATGCACATAAAGAAAAACATTTGTGATAACATACTTGGTACTTTACTAAATATTGATGGGAAGTCGAAAGACCATTTAAATGTCCAGTATGATTTACAAGAGATAGGCATCAAGGAGGTCCTTCATCCGGTTCTATCAACTAATGGGAATTACCTTGAGATGAGGGCTGCCATATTTGAAATGATGAACAAGGAGAAAGAAATATTTTGCTCGGTGTTAGAGAATGCTAAACTGCCTTATGGTTGTGTAGCTAATATCAACCGGTACGTAAACAAGAAAGAGAGGAAAATTGCAGGTATAAGAGCCACAATGCTCATTTTCTTCTCCATTACTTGTTGTAGTTTGGTGTAAGGAAATCTATAAAACCTGAAGTTGTAATACCTATGATAAGATTAGGTGCATTTTTGAGAAGTCTTTGGAGTAAAACTATCGATTTGGCTGATCTCAAGAGGCTACAAAACGAAATCGTGGAAATTCTTTGTCAAATTGAGATGATATTCCTAAATGCTTTCTTCGATACAATGGTGCACTTACTAGTTCATTTATGCAAAGAACTTGAATATGGTGGACCTGCATATGTTCATTGTATGTTTCTTATTGTGCGTTGTATTTGTAAACTGAAATCATATGTTCACAACAGAAGTAAACCTGAGGCGTCCATTGCTGAAGGTTATCTTGCAGAAGAATATTTGAATTATGTTCAAGGTTCTTAGTTGGCGATGAAGCAGGAAAAATGCAATTTGAAACCTGTCCACATAATTTGGAATATCTTATTGGCACAAGAAGAAACAAAGATGGAAAAGTTAGTAATCTTAAAAAATTTCAATGGAAGGAATGTCACCGTTACATTCTATTCAATTGTGGTAATAAGGAAATAGAGAGTTTACTTGAGTTTTAAGTTTTATTTTTATTTTAGTAAATATTGAAGAATTAGGAAATTTGTTTCTATCTTTTATTAACCTGGTCTTTATTCTAGGGAACATTGGGCTTTAATTGATGGCCATGAACATTATCAAAAAATATAACAGAGAGAGAGAGAGAGAACATAGTGAAGAATTTTGGAAGTGGTTAAAGAAAGAGGTTGGGAAAAAGGAGGACATTTCAAAAGAAGTACAATTGCTTGTAATGGGCCATCTTCGTACAGCTAAGAGGTTTACTGGATATCTTATCAATGGATGCAGATTTCATATAAGGTTCAGAGATGCCAAATGTACAACACAAAACAGTGGTGTATTGTTGACAGCCTTGACTACTAGCTTTGCAAGTTTGAAAGTCGTCCAGCCATTTGAGTAGAAACACCCTAGACGATAGGGGTGTTTGCGTAGAGACGGTAGACTTTGTGTACCGCAAGACGAGGGTTTGAGGAAGGCTATTCTTGATGACGCACACCGTTCTAGGATGACCATTCATTCCGGTGGGGATAAGATGTACCAAGACATGAAGAGGGTTTTCTTCTGGGCCGGTATGAAGAAAGATGTGGCCGAGTATGTCGCTCGATGTTTGGTGTGCCAGCAAGTGAAGGCGGAGCAAAGGAAACCAGGTGGGTTGCTTCACCCATTGGAGGTTCCGCAATGGAAGTAGGATAGCGTCTCGATGGATTTTATTGACGGGTTACCCAGGTCGAGGAAGGGTAATACAGGAATTTGGGTGGTGGTAGATAGACTTACTAAGAGCGCCCATTTCATACCTGTGAAGAGCAAGAGGACTGCTCCATGGCTAGCTTCAGTATATCTTCGAGAGATAGTTCGATTACATGGGGTACCCTCTAGCATAGTAAGTGATCGAGATCCTATCTTCACTAGCGAGTTCTGGAAGAGTTTGCAAGAGGCGGTAGGGACTCAGTTGTGTTTGAGTACCGCATATCATCCTCAGACGGACGGCTAGACCGAGAGGGTGAATCATGTCCTAGAAGACCTTTTGAGGCTTTGTATCTTAGATTTTGGAGGTACATGGGAAGAGCATCTTCCATTGGTGGAGTTCGCATATAATAACAGCTTTCAGTCTGGTATTGATATGGCACCTTTCGAAGCTCTTTATGGAAGGCCTTGTCGATCACCTACACGTTGGTAGGAATCTACGGATGAGATCTTGCTTGGGCCGATAAGGTTAGAAAGACTTGGAGAAAAGATTGATTTGATTCAAAGAAGGATGAAAGCGACGCAAGATAAACAGAAATCTTATGCGGACAAGAGGAGAACAGAGCTTGAGTTTGATATTAGGACATGCTTTTTATCAAGATATATCCGTTACGGAATGTGGTTCACTTTGGATCTGTTGGAAAGTGAGTACCAAGGTTTGTTGGGCCGTTTCCTATTAAGGAAAGGATTGGACAGATGACATATAGAGTGGAGTTGGCCGACAGGCTTAGTGGTGTACATGATATATTCCATGTGTTACATTTGAGGAAGTTCCTACATGAGACCGCAGAGGCGGTAGAGCCGAGCCTGCTTAAAGAAGTGGAAGTAGAGCGTGATGCGATGATTCGACGAGCTCCTACTTGCATCCTTGGGTCAGAGATTTGGAAGTTGAGAAACAGAGAGGTTCAACTAGTCAAAGTACGAAGGGGAGATGAAGAGAGCGACGCTACCTGGGAGACGGAAGCGAAGATGCGTTCGAGGTACCCTTTTCTTTCGGAGGGTATGTCCTTTTGCTTCTCCTTCATCGCATATCTTGTGCTTATCTTATTCTTAGTATGTCCTCTCGTTAGTACCTTTGACCTTTAGATAGGGTAAACCTATGGTTGAAACATGTGTTTGAGACATGTTATGGTTGATGGATGCAAGTGGATGCAAGTGTTTGCTAGTGGTTGCTCGTGGATGCATATACACACACTCTAGGCACTAGATCGGCTCAGTCACTTCATATTGCATATTGCATAAAATTGTGTGTAGGAAAATATATTTATGGATGTATAATGGTTGTGTTATCACATGGATGATGCATTTTGGTGAATGGTTGTGCACTCATGTAGATATTGTATGTGTCGATAGGGTTTTCTCGCATACATAATGGATGCATGGCACTATCATGGTTTGCATATGTTCATACATTAGATAGGGAACATATACACACACTGTTTGCATATGCTCATACATCATTAGAAACTGTTTAAGGACAATGGATGCCCGTGGTTGATGATTTGAGTAGATGGTAGTTTGGATGGTAGGATATGCATTCTCCTTAGCTTAGAGATTTCGGTGACGAAATCCTTTAAGGAGGGGAGAATGTAACACCCCGAATTTTAGTTAATGCTAAAATTCACTAATTATAGGATAAATAATCTCAGGTGTGGGAATTGGGGGTAACGGGCTGCGTCATTGCGTTCGTCTCGGAAAAATACGCGAAATAGAATCCGAGTTTTCGAAAATCGGAGTCCGTATGGCCCAGTTAAGGCCCAATGAAGTTTGCAGAAAAATTAAAGCTTAAAAGAGATTTAATAATTTAAAACCAGATTTTGAAATAGAGCAAGCGGGGCCAGGCGGGAAGATTCCCGCCCTACCCATGTCGACAGGGCTGTCGACAGGCCTGTCGACAGGGGTGTCGACTTGCCTGTCGACTTGCCTGTCGACAGGGGGGGCGACGCCCAGTAAAACTGGGTGCACCAGTTTAGGTTCTTGGGCTGGCTTGGAGGGCTGGTTCTGGAAGCTTCTTGGATCTGACGGGTCTAAACCAATCTAGGGTTAATCTAAGGGTCTAAAATGCAACCTAATCCTATAAATAAGACCCTAACCCTATCCTAATTCATTCATAATTAGGTTTTGTAACTAAACTATGGCAAAATGAAATTTGAGCATGGCCTCCACAAATCAATGAAGAGAGTTGCAAGCTAATCAACATCTTCTTCAATTAAAGCCACTAATTCCACTTCATAAGTTTGCTAATCTTGGTTTTGGTGAGTTTCTATGGCTTTAATAATCAATTGTTAAATTGATTATGGTAGGATGTGATAAGACATGGCTATATTTGTGGATAAATGTATTTATGCAAGTTTGTATGATATGTGATTTGCAAGTTTTATGTTAAATGCAAGTTTAAGGCCATGTTTTATGATGCAAAACACTATGTTAAATATTTATGCATATGTGACATGTTATGCAAACTATATGTGAGAATATATGCAAGTTATATGTAACATGATATGCAAGTTATGCATGTGATTTTATGCATGCTAAGTAGTTGGTGTTATGCATGTTAAGTATTTGATGTTATGCATGCTAAGTATTTGATGTTATGCATGCTAAAGTATTTGACGTTATGCATGCTAAGTATTTGATTGTATGCATACTAAGTATTGGGTTTTATGCATGATAAGTGTTTGGGTTTATGCAAGTTAAGTGGTGGGTTTATGCATAATAAGTATTTGAGTTCATGCATGATAAGTAAGTGGTTTTATGCATGCTAAGTGGTTGGTATTATGCATAAATCATAACATGCAAGTTTACCCTTTTAAATATGATGCATACATATGCAAGATGATACCCTTATATGCTATGCATGTTTACCCTCCTTTAAAAATGCAAGTTCATATGCAAGTTATGTGCATGATGCTATGCAAGTTATGTATATGCTTAAATGCAAGTTTAATGTGATATGCAAGTTATGCATGTTCATGCAAGTATGTGAATGCTCATGCAAGTATGTGAATGCTTATGCAAGTATGTGAATGCTTATGCAAGTATATGAATGCTTATGCAAGTTATGTGTACGCTTAAATGCATGTTTAACATGTTATGCAAGTTATGAGAATGCTTATATGCAAGTTCAACATGTTATGCAAGATATGTGTATGATAATAGGCAAACTCATATGTCATATGTTATGCAAATCATGTGTATGATAATATGCAAGTTTGGGTTATATGTAGTTGGGTTAATATATGTTCATATATGCAAGTTGACATCCTCTTAACCCATGACAAAGTTGTATGCTAAACCCATGATATTTGTGATGATCTTCCCCTTATTTATGTCATGAAATGAGAACGATTTACGTGGGGAACGATGGGGTTGGTAAATATGTTAATAACAGTATGATTGGGTATGATTAAGCATACCATAAAAATAAATTAACATAAGTGGGAATTTACCTATTGAGTTAGGTCTACCCCATGGGAATTTACCTATTGAGTTAGGTCTACCCATGTTATGAAAAATGTGTAATTAATTAGGGATAATTAATTGTGGGGGTGATTAATTAGGCGTAATTAATCAACTAAGACACGAGGTTGGACCCTTTTGTAGCGGAAGTCTGCCCGGAACCGACGGCCATCCAGCGGCTACAAATGATTGGCCCAATGTGAGAGGTCTTAGTCACAAACTAAATACGTGATTAACGTAAAGACACGAGGTTAGACTTGGTTATGACGTAAGGCTGCCCGGACCCAACCGGCTTAACCAGCGGTCATAAAAATGGTCTAATGTGAGAGGTCTTTAGGAGGATCACGGTCTTAATTAATTAAGAAACACTTAACCAAATTAGCATGTAGTGGGACATGAGGGTTAAGTGGGTGCCTTGGGTGGCATGTAGTAACTAGTGGGGGTGCCTCGGGTGGCATGAGGAAACTAGTGGGTTGCCTTGGGTGGCAATAGAAAATACGATTAGAATACTTAACCAAAGTGGAACATGTAATTAAACATGAGTAAAGGGTTAAGTAAGTGCCTTGGGTGGCATGTGAGAATCAAGTAAGTGCTTTGGGTGGCATGTGGAAATCTAGTGGGTGCCCTTAGTGGCAATTGAAATATGATTGATGACTTAACCAAAACTTAACATGTAAGTGGGCATGATTATAAAGAGGGGTTAAGTGGGATGCACTAGATAAAATTGCAAGCTTAGGTGGTAGCTTGTGGGGGCCCATTTCAACCAATATCCCAAACGTATCTTTGTGGGCTCGACTCAAGTCGAGTGACGGGACACGCATATTGGGCTTGACTATAAGTGGCCAAAACGGGTTAGCGGTGGCAACGCAGGATCAACGGGTTTCATATGCGTGTGTGGACCCGGGCTGGTTGGTAAGTCGTTGTTGCATCGTGTAGATATAAAGCCGTGCACAGTGATATTATCTGGTAGCCACTTTGGGGAATGATACACCCCCTTTTGTGGGACCAGCGCAGGTATCTACGGTAGGGAGCCGATCGCTTGGGGGTAGTGGGTACACCTAGTAAAGATAGGGGCAGACGGCACCTGTGTAGGGGTACAAGAAACTACCGGGTAAAAATTACTAAGTACACTTAGTGGGATCAACCTTTAAGTAGGAATTACTCTTGGTGGGTAGAACTGGTGTGGTGCAGTGTAGGAATTACCCTTGGGTGAATAAGTCTGGGGTGGTGTAAGAATTATCCTTGGGTGGATAAATGCGTCTTTTCGGTTATCGTAGTACATCCGGTGTTTAGTTGGCTACTTAGTGTAGTCATTATCCCCAGAGGTACCGTACCTTATTTATGTCATACCCTAATTACTTTAATGGTTGTATTGTTAGGGTTATAGGACTCACTCAGACTTATGTCTGACCCCGTTGTTTTTATCTTTTTCCCAACCCTCAGGTTATCAGAGTGGGCCTAGCACTAGTGGGCTTGGATCAGACCGCTATATCTATCTTTTGGGCTTGGATCGTAGAAGTAAAGCTCGGTTTATCTTTTCTATTATGGCTATTGTCTATGTAGTGGGATTATGTACTTCTATTTTATCAGGATGGATATTTTGTACTTGACTCTTATTATGGTTTTGTGATGTAACCAAACATGTTTATTTTCCGCTGCAATGAAATGATGTTTTAAGATTTTCAAGTATTACTTATATCTGTCTTGTTGTAATTTTTCTGTTCTATATTCACTTAAAATACTCCACCGATGTTATGGCATTCCCTTAGCGAGTGACCATAGCGGGTGTGGGGTGTTACACGTGGTATCAGAGCTTAAGGTTACCGGAACAGATAAATTTTTTTAGAAAAACTATTTTCTTAGAATATTTTTGGAAAGGAGTATTTTCAAAAACATGTCTTTTAAGAGAAAAGTTTTTGAAAGAAAAGCATAATCCCCAATAGCCATATCTATATCTTTCGAATTCTCCATTTTGAATCTCTTCCTTTCTCTCGTTTTGAGTTTCCCCTCCGCGTATAGATGATCTTTCTAAGATAGATAAGGATGGAAAACCACTTCAAGGGACTTAGACGTTAGTCGGATTAGAAGTTGGTTCAAGAAGGAAGAGGACTGGTAGGTATCTATTGGATAGACGATGGAAGGAAGGCTCAAATAGTTGTTTGGTTAATGAAGGATGAAACCTCATTGGTGGGAGGTTACGAGTGGAGAATAGGGAAGAAGAAGGCAAGTGGTTATCCTTTTGAGAGGAATAGGACACCTTATTAGGATTGTCCAAAGAAGCAAGGGCAAGGTATGGAATCTTCTGGAGGGTAGTTGTATTCCCTCACGACTAGGGTACCAGATGGGGATAAGACCGTCTAGATTGGAAGTTGGATTTCTTTATCATCCAATTCGAACTTTATTTGATTCTGACGCATCGAGTTCGTTTATCTCATCATTGTTAGTTGAGTCACTGCACTTAGACACCAGTTTGGTAGATGATCCCTTAGTTGTTTCAAACCCAATTGGGCTCCATGATGTGTTTGGGTTTGAAAATTTCTATACTTAGCGTTGAGTTTAGATGTGATGCTTGTTGGGCTTCACGGGCTATGGGCTAGTTTTGGGCATGGACTGGTTATCCAGTAAAGGTGCCGTTCTTGATTTTGAAGGGAGAGTTGTTAGGCTTATGACCCGCTTGGGTAACACTCTCGAGATCTTTTGTAATCCCATAGAATCTGTTATGCTAAGTTATCTAGAATCGCTTGACACGTCGGTCTAGAATTTGTGATCTGTTAGAGCGGTCCGGGAATACCCGTATGTGTATAAGGAGGTGAAGGGCTTACCTCCGGAACGGGAAATTGACTTCCAAATATATCTGGTGGGTAAGGCTAAACCAGTACCTTGGCCAGGGTGCCACGTGGCTCCTCTTGAGAGGAGGGAACTCCATAAGTAAGTAGGCGATTTGCTTGAGAAGGGGTTCATAAGACGAAGTATATCGGAGTGAGGTGCTCCAGTAGTTTTTGTCACGAAGGCGGATGGGTCCCTCAGACTTTGTGTAGGCTAAAGAGAACTAAATAAACTCACAAAGAAGAATGGACACCCATTGCCGAGGATTGATGATCTCTTTGATCAGTTGGCTGGCGCCTCAGTATTTTTGTAGTAGGACTCAGCCACGGAAGTTCATCAGTTGAGAGTGGCTGAGGATTGCATAGAAAAGACTACCCTTAGGACTCCGGATGTTTTTTTTAGGAGTGGCTGGTGATGCCATTCGGTTTGACGAACGCCCCCGCATACTTTGTTGATTTGATGAGAAGGGTGTTCAGGGAGTACCTAAATAAGTTCGTGATGGTCTTTGTGGATGACATCTGGGTCTTTTCTAGGAGCGAAATAAGTTTTCGTATGTGCTCAATGGGGTGAGCAAAGCCAGTTATGGGAAAACGGTGGTTTTGGAGCGAGACTGGGGAGGACATCCAAAATTGGTCAAGGGCTTAATTATTTAGCCATTTTTATTAGTATCATCTCACGTAGGTCGTCTGAATTCGAAGGAGGTATCCCTTGGGTGTTTGTCTGATATTGGTTTAGGCCTTTGGGGCTTGCATTTGGGGGATGCCGAATTCGACTAGGGTGGTCTGCGTGGGAGACAGTTGTGATAATTTTGGATGATATCCTGGTGGAGAAGAGCATGCCCTACATCTTAGGGAAGTGTTGGAGACTCTTCGAGCGCATAGTCTTAGGACAGCAAAAGTGGATGGGATCCTTAGCATCCTATGAGTAAGGGTAACATGGTAGCGGACGCCTTAAGTAGAAAAAGGTTGTCCTTGAGTTCATTGTTCGTTGAACGACGGAGCTTAGAGTTTATTTCTAAGTTTGACTTTAGACATTCCGTTGACTTTGTACCCGGTTTGCTAGCCTCCTTGGAGGTTAGACCTACTCTTTTGGGGCGGATTGGAAGAGCACAGAGGGACGACCCACAGTTGGTTGAGTTGGTAGAGAAGCTCATAAGGGGGGAAGTCGTCCAGCCATTTGAGTAGAAACACCCTAGACGATAGGGGTGTTTGTGTAGAGACGGTAGACTTTGTGTACCGCAAGACGAGGGTTTGAGGAAGGCTATTCTTGATGACGCACACCGTTCTAGGATGACCATTCATTCCGGTGGGGATAAGATGTACCAAGACATGAAGAGGGTTTTCTTCTGGGCCGGTATGAAGAAAGATGTGGCCGAGTATGTCGCTCGATGTTTGGTGTGCCAGCAAGTGAAGGCGGAGCAAAGGAAACCAGGTGGGTTGCTTCACCCATTGGAGGTTCCGCAATGGAAGTAGGATAGCGTCTCGATGGATTTTATTGACGGGTTACCCAGGTCGAGGAAGGGTAATACAGGAATTTGGGTGGTGGTAGATAGACTTACTAAGAGCGCCCATTTCATACCTGTGAAGAGCAAGAGGACTGCTCCATGGCTAGCTTCAGTATATCTTCGAGAGATAGTTCGATTACATGGGGTACCCTCTAGCATAGTAAGTGATCGAGATCCTATCTTCACTAGCGAGTTCTGGAAGAGTTTGCAAGAGGCGGTAGGGACTCAGTTGTGTTTGAGTACCGCATATCATCCTCAGACGGACGGCCAGACCGAGAGGGTGAATCATGTCCTACAAGACCTTTTGAGGCTTTGTATCTTAGATTTTGGAGGTACATGGGAAGAGCATCTTCCATTGGTGGAGTTCGCATATAATAACAGCTTTCAGTCTGGTATTGATATGGCACCTTTCGAAGCTCTTTATGGAAGGCCTTGTCGATCACCTACACGTTGGTAGGAATCTACGGATGAGATCTTGCTTGGGCCGATAAGGTTAGAAAGACTTGGAGAAAAGATTGATTTGATTCAAAGAAGGATGAAAGCGACGCAAGATAAACAGAAATCTTATGCGGACAAGAGGAGAACAGAGCTTGAGTTTGATATTAGGACATGCTTTTTATCAAGATATCTCCGTTACGGAATGTGGTTCACTTTGGATCTGTTGGAAAGTGAGTACCAAGGTTTGTTGGGCCGTTTCCTATTAAGGAAAAGATTGGACAGATGACATATAGAGTGGAGTTGGCCGACAGGCTTAGTGGTGTACATGATATATTCCATGTGTTACATTTGAGGAAGTTCCTACATGAGACCGCAGAGGCGGTAGAGCCGAGCCTGCTTAAAGAAGTGGAAGTAGAGCGTGATGCGATGATTCGACGAGCTCCTACTTGCATCCTTGGGTCAGAGATTTGGAAGTTGAGAAACAGAGAGGTTCAACTAGTCAAAGTACGAAGGGGAGATGAAGAGAGCGACGCTACCTGGGAGACGGAAGCGAAGATGCGTTCGAGGTACCCTTTTCTTTCGGAGGGTATGTCCTTTTGCTTCTCCTTCATCGCATATCTTGTGCTTATCTTATTCTTAGTATGTCCTCTCGTTAGTACCTTTGACCTTTAGATAGGGTAAACCTATGGTTGAAACATGTGTTTGAGACATGTTATGGTTGATGGATGCAAGTGGATGCAAGTGTTTGCTAGTGGTTGCTCGTGGATGCATATACACACACTCTAGGCACTAGATCGGCTCAGTCACTTCATATTGCATATTGCATAAAATTGTGTGTAGGAAAATATATTTATGGATGTATAATGGTTGTGTTATCACATGGATGATGCATTTTGGTGAATGGTTGTGCACTCATGTAGATATTGTATGTGTCGATAGGGTTTTCTCGCATACATAATGGATGCATGGCACTATCATGGTTTGCATATGTTCATACATTAGATAGGGAACATATACACACACTGTTTGCATATGCTCATACATCATTAGAAACTGTTTAAGGACAATGGATGCCCGTGGTTGATGATTTGAGTAGATGGTTGTTTGGATGGTAGGATATGCATTCTCCTTAGCTTAGAGATTTCGGGGACGAAATCCTTTAAGGAGGGGAGAATGTAACACCCCGAATTTTAGTTAATACTAAAATTCACTAATTATAGGATAAATAATCTCAGGTGTGGGAATTGGGGGTAACGGGCTGCGTCATTGCGTTCGTCTCGGAAAAATACGCGAAATAGAGTCCGAGTTTTCGAAAATCGGAGTCCGTATGGCCCAGTTAAGGCCCAATGAAGTTTGCAGAAAAATTAAAGCTTAAAAGAGATTTAATAATTTAAAACCAGATTTTAAAATAGAGCAAGCGGGGCCAGGCGGGAAGATTCCCGCCCTACCCATGTCGACAGGGCTGTCGACAGGCCTGTCGACAGGGGTGTCGACTTGCCTGTCGACTTGCCTGTCGACAGGGGGGGCGACGCCCAGTAAAACTGGGTGCACCAGTTTAGGTTCTTGGGCTGGCTTGGAGGGCTGGTTCTGGAAGCTTCTTGGATCTGACGGGTCTAAACCAATCTAGGGTTAATCTAAGGGTCTAAAATGCAACCTAATCCTATAAATAAGACCCTAACCCTATCCTAATTCATTCATAATTAGGTTTTGTAACTAAACTATGGCAAAATGAAATTTGAGCATGGCCTCCACAAATCAATGAAGAGAGTTGCAAGCTAATCAACATCTTCTTCAATTAAAGCCACTAATTCCACTTCATAAGTTTGCTAATCTTGGTTTTGGTGAGTTTCTATGGCTTTAATAATCAATTGTTAAATTGATTATGGTAGGATGTGATAAGACATGGCTATGTTTGTGGATAAATGTATTTATGCAAGTTTGTATGATATGTGATTTGCAAGTTTTATGTTAAATGCAAGTTTAAGGCCATGTTTTATGATGCAAAACACTATGTTAAATATTTATGCATATGTGACATGTTATGCAAACTATATGTGAGAATATATGCAAGTTATATGTAACATGATATGCAAGTTATGCATGTGATTTTATGCATGCTAAGTAGTTGGTGTTATGCATGTTAAGTATTTGATGTTATGCATGCTAAGTATTTGATGTTATGCATGCTAAAGTATTTGACGTTATGCATGCTAAGTATTTGATTGTATGCATACTAAGTATTGGGTTTTATGCATGATAAGTGTTTGGGTTTATGCAAGTTAAGTGGTGGGTTTATGCATAATAAGTATTTGATTTCATGCATGATAAGTAAGTGGTTTTATGCATGCTAAATGGTTGGTATTATGCATAAATCATAACATGCAAGTTTACCCTTTTAAATATGATGCATACATATGCAAGATGATACCCTTATATGCTATGCATGTTTACCCTCCTTTAAAAATGCAAGTTCATATGCAAGTTATGTGCATGATGCTATGCAAGTTATGTATATGCTTAAATGCAAGTTTAATGTGATATGCAAGTTATGCATGTTCATGCAAGTATGTGAATGCTCATGCAAGTATGTGAATGCTTATGCAAGTATGTGAATGCTTATGCAAGTATATGAATGCTTATGCAAGTTATGTGTATGCTTAAATGCATGTTTAACATGTTATGCAAGTTATGAGAATGCTTATATGCAAGTTCAACATGTTATGCAAGATATGTGTATGATAATAGGCAAACTCATATGTCATATGTTATGCAAATCATGTGTATGATAATATGCAAGTTTGGGTTATATGTAGTTGGGTTAATATATGTTCATATATGCAAGTTGACATCCTCTTAACCCATGACAAAGTTGTATGCTAAACCCATGATATTTGTGATGATCTTCCCCTTATTTATGTCATGAAATGAGAACGATTTACGTGGGGAACGATGGGGTTGGTAAATATGTTAATAACAGTATGATTGGGTATGATTAAGCATACCATAAAAATAAATTAACATAAGTGGGAATTTACCTATTGAGTTAGGTCTACCCCATGGGAATTTACCTATTGAGTTAGGTCTACCCATGTTATGAAAAATGTGTAATTAATTAGGGATAATTAATTGTGGGGGTGATTAATTAGGCGTAATTAATCAACTAAGACACGAGGTTGGACCCTTTTGTAGCGGAAGTCTGCCCGGAACCGACCGGCCATCCAGCGGCTACAAATGATTGGCCCAATGTGAGAGGTCTTAGTCACAAACTAAATACGTGATTAACGTAAAGACACGAGGTTAGACTTGGTTATGACGTAAGGCTGCCCGGACCCAACCGGCTTAACCAGCGGTCATAAAAATGGTCTAATGTGAGAGGTCTTTAGGAGGATCACGGTCTTAATTAATTAAGAAACACTTAACCAAATTAGCATGTAGTGGGACATGAGGGTTAAGTGGGTGCCTTGGGTGGCATGTAGTAACTAGTGGGGGTGCCTCGGGTGGCATGAGGAAACTAGTGGGTTGCCTTGGGTGGCAATAGAAAATACGATTAGAATACTTAACCAAAGTGGAACATGTAATTAAACATGAGTAAAGGGTTAAGTAAGTGCCTTGGGTGGCATGTGAGAATCAAGTAAGTGCTTTGGGTGGCATGTGGAAATCTAGTGGGTGCCCTTAGTGGCAATTGAAATATGATTGATGACTTAACCAAAACTTAACATGTAAGTGGGCATGATTATAAAGAGGGGTTAAGTGGGATGCACTAGATAAAATTGCAAGCTTAGGTGGTAGCTTGTGGGGGCCCATTTCAACCAATATCCCAAACGTATCTTTGTGGGCTAGACTCAAGTCGAGTGACGGGACACGCATATTGGGCTTGACTATAAGTGGCCAAAACGGGTTAGCGGTGGCAACGCAGGATCAACGGGTTTCATATGCGTGTGTGGACCCGGGCTGGTTGGTAAGTCGTTGTTGCATCGTGTAGATATAAAGCCGTGCACAGTGATATTATCTGGTAGCCACTTTGGGGAATGATACACCCCCTTTTGTGGGACCGGCACGGGTATCTACGGTAGGGAGCCGATCGCTTGGGGGTAGTGGGTACACCTAGTAAAGATAGGGGCAGACGGCACCTGTGTAGGGGTACAAGAAACTACCGAGTAAAAATTACTAAGTACACTTAGTGGGATCAACCTTTAAGTAGGAATTACTCTTGGTGGGTAGAACTGGTGTGGTGAAGTGTAGGAATTACCCTTGGGTGAATAAGTCTGGGGTGGTGTAAGAATTATCCTTGGGTGGATAAATGCGTCTTTTCGGTTATCGTAGTACATCCGGTGTTTAGTTGGCTACTTAGTGTAGTCATTATCCCCAGAGGTACCGTACCTTATTTATGTCATACCCTAATTACTTTAATGGTTGTATTGTTAGGGTTATAGGACTCACTCAGACTTATGTCTGACCCCGTTGTTTTTATCTTTTTCCCAACCCTCAGGTTATCAGAGTGGGCCTAGCACTAGTGGGCTTGGATCAGACCGCTATATCTATCTTTTGGGCTTGGATCGTAGAAGTAAAGCTCGGTTTATCTTTTCTATTATGGCTATTGTCTATGTAGTGGGATTATGTACTTCTATTTTATCAGGATGGATATTTTGTACTTGACTCTTATTATGGTTTTGTGATGTAACCAAACATGTTTATTTTCCGCTGCAATGAAATGATGTTTTAAGATTTTCAAGTATTACTTATATCTGTCTTGTTGTAATTTTTCTGTTCTATATTCACTTAAAATACTCCACCGATGTTATGGCATTCCCTTAGCGAGTGACCATAGCGGGTGTGGGGTGTTACAAAATTCATTGGTTGGTGAAGTTAATTACTATGGATCAATTGAAGAAATATTAGAATTTGATTGTTGGGGAGAATTTAGTGTGATTTTATTTAAGTGTTGTTGGTGCCAAGAAGAGAGATTTATATAGACTGACTCGTGTTAATTTTAATCGATTGTGCCAGAATCTAATCCTTATGTTATAGCTTCACAAGTACAACAGGTATTGTATATAGAAAATCCAATTGATAAGATATACCACAATGTCATCAAGAAATTGCCGAGAGACTGGTGTGAAAACGAAAGAGTACATGAAAATGAAGATTTGAATGATATCCAGCCTGTTTATGGAACATGAAATCAAGATTTCGATGTTCGTTGGTGTAGAGATGATGTCCTAATAAGAGGAATTCGCCTTCCACCTTGCAAAGTAAAAGACAATTCTTCCTAATTTCTGTGTATCACTATTGTATTTATTCAAGTAACTATTCTGCACAATTTAATTAAGAAAATGTTGTTTCTGCCTTGATTACATTTTAGTGGAGTGACTTTTTTATTTTACAAGTAACTGATGTATCATGTTCGTGGCTTCTTTTTGTAACTGATGTCATTCAAACATTAACTCCTCCAATTTGTGTAGGCCGAACAAAATTCCAGTTGAGGATTTCAAAGTACTCTTGACGTTTTGGGGAGATGAAAAATTCAGGTATAATTTTATGTTTTATCACATTCAAATCAAGCAGATAAGACAGATAAACATCTTTACTTCATGTTTTTGTAGTCTTAGTCCCTTACAAATTCTGCATATTGGAGATCGTATACATACACACATTGTTGGTATGTATTTTTTCTTATTTTTATGGTTGGCTTGAGGTATGCTTCTGTAATGAACTACATAATTCTTACAATTTCCGCTTGGTGAAGCAACAGTCTAATTCTTTCATTATTTTGTTAATTGTTTTGCCGCTTGCTATGGCGTAGTGTGATGATCATGGCTTCACCTAAGATTTAGGAAATGTGAAAATGTAACTGATCTGTATAAGACTGATGCTTCAGTAATGAACCACAGAATTTTAAAAAAATTATTTTCTCTTCAATCAGTAATGATCGTGTCAGTTCGTAATTGAAGCAATGGTTGAGTTTGTACTTGAACGAGTCGTGGCATGTTTAAATTTTTACTGAAGCAAAAAGAGCATTGCCTCAAATTGTATCACATTGAAGCAGTGCCTTAGGCATACTATTGCATTCCTTAATATTGTTCATGCTTTGAACAAATCGAGTCATTGCATCAATTTGCGACTGAGGTATGTAGGCCTTAGATTATGCTGAAATGCAACTCAGTTATGCAACTGAGGTATGTAGGCCGTAGATTGTGCTGAAATGTCATTATGCTGAAGTGTAATTGAGGCATTTCATTAGTTTGTAACTGAGGCATTCATGACTATGGTTGTGCTGAAATGCATTAGTTGTACTAAAGGCTTTGTTTAAATGCTATATTTTGGAGCTGCTTTATTTTGCAAGTGAAGGAGAAAGTGATGAAGTTGTTCAAGAACTTGTTATTGAAGTCACTAGAGGTACTGGAGGCAGTAGAGGCACTAAACGCACTAGAGGCTCGCGCTATATTTTGAAACTGTTTTAGTTTGATATAAACATGAATTTAGTACTGCTATGTTTGTAAGTACTCTGTAAAACTGAATTTGTTGGCTATGTTTTTTTATTTTGTAGTTGACTAAGTAGTACTTGTGTTACTGGTTAATTTGAAATGAAAAGTACTTTATGAATTTCGGTGTGTGAAGTTAATTGTTGTTATGTTGCAGTATGTTATATAATGTTGCCATAGCTATGATATAATATTGTAGTAAATGATGTTAAATATTGTCATAACTATGATATTGTGTTGCCATTGAATGGTAAACGTGTTGCCATAGATAATGCATGTGGGCCCCACAATAGGATTCCGTGAACGCAGCTATAAATTTTAGTGGCACAATAGAATTCCGTGAACCCGGATGCAGATTTTAGTGGGACCCACATTTTTGTAAATTTAGTACCTATGGAAACACCTATACTGATGTTGCCTTAGGATCGCAAATACGTTGCCTTTGACTCTAAGGCAACACGACAAAACGCAACACGAAGAAAGTTTTGACACAAATAATTTTTGGCCTATAACAACATTTTTTGACACTTCCTGCATCACTTCTTTGGTGTTGCAGTATGAAATCTATGGCGTAGTTTTATTAAAACAATTTTATAGGTGAATGTTATATTAATTAATAATCGACACTTTGCTGATGGGTCAACCTACCTTCCATTATCAACATAATAACGTAATTAAATCGCGTAAATCTCTTATAAGTGAATGATATATTCCGTAATTTCCACTCTATTCTTTTATAGGTGAATGGTTTAGCATTTATTGTCATTCATATTTTTGTAAAAATATTCAGTACAAGTGTTATATGCTATTTTAGAGTCATTTGCTATATTTCAACTATTTTCTTATTTTTCTCCATTGCGATTTTTTACATCTTTATCGAATTGAATTTGTTAAGCGATTTAACTACATAGTACAAAGGACAATTTAACATGAGCGCCAATTTAACAAGATCCCTTCCCAATTCATTTGTGCTTTTGCATCGTTTTAATTTCACAAACTCATCGTATAGAGGATTTTGATTTGCAATTTATCTAATTTAAGGACGCGGAAGGAAGAATATTTGAATTCTTCAAAGCATACCACAATGATCATTAATAACAATTAGTGTATATTTATTTGATACGAGGTGCTTCCAAGTTCATTATGTCAGGCATATATTCAAACTTATATTTAATAAAAAGAACATTTATGACATTTTAGTCAAGCTTGGGCAATAATACATAACCCCATATTACTGCGGTTTTTCCCGATATTATAATTTTCAATCTCACATTGTAGATCTAACATTTTTACTTATTTTGAACCCCTCGAATTGTACAGCACTAGTTGTGGTTTTCATTGGTTGCGGATGTAGTTTTTTTTGTACAACCTAGAATTTTGGCGACGATTACTTTAGTTATTTAATTAGGTTCCAATTATTATTTTTTGCAAATGATGGAATTTGACCATGAAACTTACATCGTTGCATTTGTGATGGAATTATGGTCAACTTTCATGTTTAGAACTTCGCAAATATGAAAAGTTACGGATGAAATATGTAAACGAACGAAAAATATATAAATTGACTATAGTTATGAATAGTAATATATTTTTTCACCTGTCCACATTACTAGGTCAACCGGGGCGGTCAACCGCTAGATCAACCCCTGATCGATCTTGACAATGGCGGCTAGGGTTTTTTATATAATTTTATGTTATATTAACGGACAGATCTTTATAAAATTTAATCTAACGATCTAGGATCATTTCCATGCATATAAATAAAGGGCTAGACACCACTCTATTATTCATATTTTGTAAAGGCAGTAATGAAACTCTACCATTTCCAGTCATCCAACTTTTTCTAAAACTTAAATTATAAACATATACAAATCAATAGCTCGTGTCAGATTCAGATTTGGATAGCTTTCATGTGAGTGGAAAATTATATACATTGTCTATAATAAACTTATATAATCAGTTTGTGTTAAATTTGAATTATATGCCTAAAAGTTGTCTGATTTGTTTATTTTGTCAAACTTGAACTATTATGAATATTGATTAAATATGGATTCGTAGGCCTTTTCATTTGTTATCGTCATCTTGCTTACAATCATGCTTAAGTTGTTCATGGTTTTTGTAGACGCCTTGGATATGAAAATCACTCCCAAAACCATTATTAGATTTGTAGTTTTATTCCAAATCCATAGGGTTTGATGTTGATTTGTAGTTCAAGCAGTATTGATTAAAATATAATAGTTTGTTTGTGTTTGAGATTGTTTTTGGTTGTACTTGATTATTGTAATTTTGTCCATTTTGCATAAAAGGCATTATTTGAAATGTATAAGGAATGTAAGTATATCAAATAAGAAGAGATGTGCAAATTTACATATTTTTGTATGTAGTTTGCAACGACTATTCTAAGTAGAATATTAACTTGGCTCCTTGGGATTTGAAATAATATAAATTTTCCTATTTTAATAGTTTGGGCAAAATTAAAAATAATTATAGTAAATAACCTTTATAAGATTTTGAATCTTAAAACAAGATTAAAACACACAAAATGGTTGTTATGGTTATTAGTTTAGACTAGAACATAATTAATAAATAATAATAAGTATAAATTAATAACTACGTTAACTCCGCGTTCAAAGTATAAATATAAATATATATTAATTTTATCCGTCCAAATCTACGTAAATGACACTAATATAATAAATAAATGTTTGTTTGTTATTGTATGTTTGAATTTGAAGTGTTTCTGTTTTATGTGAATAAATGCATGGTAATAACTCCTATAATAAATGAAAAATTAACGTTAGTTACTGTTGTAGCAATAAACATGGAATTTATCGCTATAATAAAAGGTCATAAATAAAGTAACAATATTGTAACCATAGTTGTTTGGGGGAACATATTAAATATGATAGATACACTTGAATGGTTACAATTAAATTATTTTCAGGAATAGGGATTGTAACTCCAGTTAGGAAAATAAACAAATAATAAACTTATGTATGTGTTCAAACAAGAATTAAATGGAATTAAGATTATAGTAATAATTAGAAGTCACAATAATTAGATTAGAATTTAAACGAGATTGGTATAAGTAGCATTAATAGGTTAACTAATGCCTTAGGATTGGACTTAATAGTAACAATAATTGAAATTAAAGGGGATCTATGGGTATTAGTTGTCGTAGTAAATGCTAGGTCCAATAAGGAAATAAATAATTGGACATCCAAAGAAAAGAAGCTATAAGATTTCCCTATTTTATTCTAGTTAATCAAGAATTAACATAATCAGAAATAAGGATTGGAATAGTAGTTTAATGATGCGAGGTCAATTGCCTTATTCAATAGAAGTCTGCACTTTCCAGCAGTCAGATATATGTGCAACCGATGTAAGATATCATTAACCATAGGAAACCGTGACGATAGTTAATTGCGTAGCAAGAATTATTCCTAAACAGCTTTACTCAAAGGGAACAATTCGTAAGCGTAGCATGCTTAGTGATTAGAGGTATTGAGTAGTTAGATCCACTCTTAAAAATGTACTAAGTGACCGCGTAGCCCGCCTCACCATAAACAAGAAGTATAAAATGGCTATTGGGTACGAGTTTAATAATCCCCGCGTAGGTCCGCTTTCTCTAAGTAGTAATTGACTGGGGTGAGAGTACGCCTTAGGATTAGGTATTGAATGATAGTTAAGGAGGTAACATGAGTCTGCCTATCCTACGGGAAGTATTAAGTAACTAGGGGATTATCAAATAAGGTCAACTAGATAGTAACATGAGAGTCAATAGGAGGGTCTAAAATGGTATTGCACTCCTACCTAAACCTTGTATTAAGTGGTTGGTTACTATCTCTCACCTTATGCGAGGTTTTGGGTGTATGCGTGAATAACAGAAGCCTTAAATTATTAGGATCTAGTAGCTAGTTTTCTCTAATTTATATTAGTGTAGAGTAAACCACCGAGTAAGATATTAAGTGATCAATAGGTCCGCCTTGAGTCTTAAGTGATTGAAAGGATCCACCCTTATCTTATATTGATAATGAGGTCTTAAATGGCTTTATAGAAATAGTTACCTCCTTACTGAATAGAGAGTAGTTGGGAACCAGCCTCTTAATCTTCGGTAATTAGTTGAATGTTGGTTCAAAGGCTTCATCCTTATGCGTAAACGTTATGTATCATTATTGTGATATCGCTATGTTTGGGGATACTACCTTAGGTATGATAGTTATTCGTCATGTGTAATTATTTGCAAGGTTAGATTAGAATTACTAGCCTTGTTAGACATATGTTTTGGTTTTGACCATACGAGACACATTTATGTATTGTAGACAGTGTTATATATTTTCTACCCACCAGGACTTGTTATTCAGGCCCCCTCCTCATAAAAACTCTTAGGTTTAGCTTAGGAAAGGATGGGATTAGCAGGTGTTCAGTTTGGATTTTAGTTCTTGTTCTCTCAAGCTAGACATCGATGTGGTGACACGCTTTAAGGTAGTCGCCTTGGTCGGTATTAGTTATCTTATTTTGTTTCCGTTGTGAGTTAGTTTAATTGTACTTTGATTATGCTCATGCTTATTTATTTGTAGATACCAGATTTATACTCTTCATGCTCTGACGGATTTGAGTTTCAATTTTTATCGAAATTCGGGGTCAGAAAAGTGCGGGGCGATAAACTTTTTTAATGCCATAAATGCAGTATTTGCATTTCAAAGTGGACTTGCTGAAGGATAAGAAAGAGGCAATCCATGAGTAGGTGCAATTATTCCCCAGTAAAAAATTTCAAAATTTCTGCCATAACCCGTAACGTTTTTAATAGTTATGTTCTTTTATCTTAATACGGAGGAATAGTAAACCCATTTTAGTTTTTCCTATTTTGCGCTACAAATGTTAAATTAGGAACTTTTTTTTGTGTTTGTTTTAACAAGTTTAATATAAAAAGGCCAATTTGACTAGTTTTCTTTAAAACCAAATAAACAAAACTAGAGTACAAACATATTTTAAGAAATAAATACCCAAAATATTAGTTAGAAAATTATTGTAATCATCAAATATGCACTTCATAAGTTATGATATTATTAAATTTTGTTATATAAAAGTAAATAATTTTTTTATACAAACGATATCAAAAACCAGTTTCCAAAGACTCGGGTTCTCTTTTAGTTTTCTTAAATTTTTAATGATAATAGCAATAACTTTGGTGTTATACTTTTTATGCGGTGCTAATAAACGACACCATATTTTCTATTATTGGCTATAATATTTATTCATTAACAGCTGAACAAATGATTTTTTTTTTACCTATGATCGATGGTCAACCTACGATCACGGCTGAGTGCGGTAACCCATATCGTCCAGCATGGTGCTCTTAGTGTTATGTTATTGATTTAGTGCCAATCTAAACAAACTAATTTTCCCTTCATATTATCAATTGTTAATATCGCTTAAAAATAGATATATAGCCTATATTTTCTTCTTAGTATAAACATTATCATATCTTAATACCACTTGAAAATAGAATCAGCTATAATTATTTACAATACAAGAACAACAGTGATTTCCAATGGCATTAGCGGGCGTTGAAAAGCCGTTGGAAACTCTATTGGTATGAGAATCTCGTCTCGTAACGATTTTCAACAGCATCCAATAGGTATTCCAATGGCAACCAACGACAAATTTGGACACGTGGAATATCCTGTTGACTAAATAACTATTGAAAGTCATTATAATCTATTGGAAAATTCTGTTAATAGCAAGTGGAAGCCATTGGTTTGTCGTGGTCAACAAGTCGTTGAGAACCATTGCTAACCGTTGAAAATTTGGGTATATTTTTTCTACATTCGAACATGCTGCCTTCCATTCACACAAATTAATCAATAACCATAACAACTCCATTCGAGCATACATACAACAACAATAATCACATATAAATAGCTTTACCAAAAAAAAATCACATATATAGCCAAACACAATATTTGTAACACCCCACCTCCGCTAGGGTCACTCGCAAAGGAATGCACTAGCTTTAGAGGGGCATTATTGGTAAACATGCACAGAAATATCACAAGACAGAACATATAAAATAGCGGAAGTAAAATCGAACTTTCATAAACATTAATAATTAAGGTCTAAAGCCTTTTACATCAGAGTACATCAAAACCTGTCTTGCAATAATAAAGAAGCATAAAAACCTTTTCATAAATTATTCCCCAAAGTAAAGCGGTGAGGCAGCCATAGCCAAGAGAAGACCAAGCTATACATCAAGCCATACATGATGACCTTCAACGGAAGAAGTCCGAACTAAACAACATCATTTCCTCCCTGAAACCTGGGGGGAAACGGAAGACAAAGAGGTGAAAGAAAACGGGGTCAGTCATAAAGACTGGTAAGTCCTATCTACTTCCAGTATAAAAACAGGTAAAGGTAACATGACATGCATAAACTGAAAGTAAACATAAGGATGACTACAAGATAGATAAACTAAACCAGGGTAACAGGCTGAACTACTGTAGCAAGCTAAACTAAGGTATCGTGATAAACCACGGTGTCATGATAAATCAAGGTATCACATCGTCAGGTTTCTATCAAGTATACTATCCCAAGGTATCTACCCCGTCTAATATCCCACGGTATCTATTATGTATATTTTTCCTGGTTCTAACCTGTATATCTGCTCTGCACCTCTCGTACTAGTATCCCTCCCCGCGTCATGTGTTAACCATGAATGTCCCTTGCCCCATGTCATGAAATGGTCCATGTCGTCCTAACATATAGCATATGTAGGTTTTCCCAACTCGTATGTTTCTTTCCATGTATAAGTTCAGTCCTTTGCCGTAGGCCATACGGGCTTTTCCATGTAAACGTTTTATCCTTGAAGTTGTTTTGGACTGCAACCCTTGATCTAGTTGTGTTTCCTTACCATGAACTATCGCGCGTCCACTTAGGATTTATGCCACCTAGGACCGCTAGGGATTATGCTACCTAATGAACGTTTTCGTGTCTCGGTTTGGGTCTTGGCCACCTAGGACCACTAGGGATTACGCCACCCGTCAACCGCGCCCTTGATCCCACGTATGTATCGTGAATCGTTTTCCATGTCTAGATGCACATGTTCCCCAATGTGCCATCCGAGTTCCGTGCCAGGGCAAATCAAGAAATACGGAACTCGGTCGGGAGCTTTAAATCGTCTGCTGATGCAGATATCAAGGTCTGTTTTTGTACCCGTGGCTATGGTCCCACGTGACCCCTCCCTCAACTACTGAAAGGCAATCCAAGAAAAATCATGTATAAGAACCACTCCACGGCCCCACTATAGCCCCACTTTCCTACGGGCCAACCTCACCCATGACTCGATAGCAAGCACATGGTCTGTTGGGGGTTCCCTGCCTTTCCGCACGTACACGATTGACTAAAGATGGTAGGTAGTCGGCGATGTGCTATCCAGAGAAAAAACTAAGAATCGTCGACCCCACGCTAATCCATCCCAGTCTTTAGGTCGCTCGCATAGCAACCAAGGCATACTCTTGGTCCTTCTAACGCAGACCTTAACCTCTCATGAGCCTAGTATAATTACCTGGCAGCCCACAGAGGGATCCCAAGAGTATCCTCACGTCCCCCGAAGCTTCCGCTTCGGCACCCAGTGCGCTGGAGCTTTTATCCAAGCCAGATAACTTGCTCCTCCTCGTATACTAAGCGATGACCTACCATATCAGGTTACTCATCGCTTTGTGAATTAATCCTATGTCCTTAGCTAAGAATTATTACTTAGATACCCTTAACTAAGGTTTACCACTTAGCTTCCTTTCCCGTTATCCTTGATTAACCACGATTCTCTACCTAGTTCCTCTAACTAGGTTTGTCTTATTGGGTTAAGTGTTATCATTCAAGTCCATGCCTTAACCCGCCCACGAATCACGTCAAGATTGGCTAAGTATTTAAGTTCAAGACTTAGCCCTACAAGTTGGTTAAGTGTACCCAGAGGCTCATGACTTAACCCTATCAAGTCAAATCGGTCAAGTACTAGCTTACCTTAATCCTATCGGATTATCTTGCTAGATCGATTAAGCATAGATTATCTTAATCCATCAAATTATCGAGTCGGATTGGTTAAATATAGGTGGGCTTAACCCCATCCTCTAATTGTACTACAATGGTTGAGTATATTCTAAAAAAGGTCTCGTGACTTAACCCCATCAGGTCCGCGTATTAGATTGGTTAAGTGTAGGTTACTTAACCCCATCAAATCATCATGTATAATTGGTTAAGTATAAGTTGCTTAACCCCATTAAATTATCACGTTAAGTTGGTTAAGTATTGGTTACTTAACCTCATTAAATTTCCAAGTTTGAATTGGTTAAGTGTTTAACTTAACCCCATCGAATTACCGTGTTTAGATTAGTTAAGTGTGGATTACTTAACCCCATCTAATTACCATGGTTAGATTAGTTAAGTTTTAATTACTTAACCCCATCTAATTACCAAGTCGGATTAGTTAAGTGTAAATTACTTAACCTCATCCCCTAATCATCTTGCATGGTTAAGTGTCATTAAGAAATCAAGTCCGGTCCCACTTAACCTACCCATTCGTGTCATATCGGTTAAGTGTCATTAGTCAAATTTACTTAACCTTATCATGTGGCATTAATTTAATTAATGCACCCTCAACCTCTCACATTAGACCTTGTTGTGGTTACAAGTTAAGCCGGACGGGTCCGGGTAGATTTACCCCACAACCTAGTCTAACCTCGGGTCTTAAGCACGACATGACCAACTTCTCACATTGGATCCTATTGTTTGTAGCTACTAGTTAAGCCGGGCGGGTCCGGGTAGATTTATGCTACAAACTCAATCCAACCTCGAGTTGGCCACTTCCATGTTTGGTCTAGTGTTATATTACGCTTACAACCCATACGTGTCTAATTTCCAGTCCCAAGTTTACCCCACGTGTCATGCCCCCATTTTGGTTCAACTTACATGTCGTGTTCACATGTAACCTCAAGTCAAGTTTTCGTGTCATATTCAAGTCAAGATTTCGCGTCATGTTCATGTTTATCTAACTACCCCAAAGTCGTGTTTTCCAACGCAAGCAAAAGCGAGTCAACATAGTAAGGATACTACGTCACATATTGGCCTCAAAACATGCATGATGCCAAAAAGGGATTGGCTTCCACATGCACAACCTTGGCCAAAAACATGCATAGTGTCATAAGGTGATTTGGCCACAAACATGCATAGTATCTCAAGGGGATTTGGCTACAAACATGCATAGCATAAAAGGGGATTACTTGCATAAGTGTTCATGTCATAAACCTATCATGAAGGGATGAACATGCCCATGTTACTCATGTGATAAAAAGGTAAACTTGCATATTATCATAAGGGATTTCGGGTTCATATACTTGCATAGCCTCAAAGTCACATTCATGCACAAGTTTCATGAGTCAAAGTGGTTTCAAGTGTGCATGCTAACATACCACAAGCAAAGGTCCAATCTTGCATGGCAAACTAGGTCCAATGTAACATGAATAGCATGGTTTAGTCGCTACAACATAACCCAAAGTCATATGTTCATGCTAAAGGGGCAAACTAGGTTTCCATAGGCTAACATACTCATGTTACTTTGCATTTTATCCCATGTCACATCAAGATCATCGTTTAAATCTACAAGTAGCTAGAACTTACATAGCGTGGCAAGAGGACTAGGAGCATGAATCGTTTTGACGAAGAAAGGTGGCTCCTTTGATGAAGATCCGTCATGAAACTCGCATAGCAACGTTGATTTGGCCTCTATTTGGTGTAGCAAGCTTGCACCTTTTGATTTGAACCCGATTTGAATGCATAGGCTCTAGGGATTGGAGATGGAGGCCATGATCAAAATTGATTTTGGCAGCACTTAGTTGCTAGGTTTGATTTTTAGGGATTTAGGTTAGGTTTAGGGTCTTTTTATAGAGATTAGGATAGTTTTAGGCCCTTAGATTAACCCTAGGATAGATCTGAACCATCAAACCACGTCAGAAGCTTCCAGAACAAGACCAGGGATCAGTGCAGGTGCACCAAGCCAGGAATGCTCGTCTGAGCCAAGTCGACAGCCAAGTCGACAGGGCTGTCGACTTGGTCAGACCAAGTCGACTCCCAAGTCGACAGGGCTGTCGACTTGGGTACTGTGGCGGGAATTTTTCCCGCCTGGCCCAACTGGCTCAATTTTCCAAATTCAAGTTTGAATTTGAAATCTGTTTTTACTTAGAAATTTTCTGAAAACTTTGTTGGGCCTTAACCGGGTCATACGGACTCCGATTTTCGAAAACTCGGACTCTATTTCGCGTATTTTTCCGAGACGAACGCAATGGCATAGCCCATTTCGCTTGATTCAGAATTTAAAATTAAATTCTGCCTTGATTCTCGTCTTAATCATGTTATCGAAATACGGGTTGTTACATTCTCCCCACCTTTTAGGATTTCGTCCCCGAAATCTCCAAGTTAGGAAGAACATATCCTACCATCCATCATCCATCTACTCAAAACATCATCCACAAGCAACCATTGTCCTTAGATGATTTCTAATGCTGTATGAATATATGCAAAACGTGTGTGTACATGTTCCTTAGCTAATGCTAATGATCAGGCCTGAATAATCTTTCTAATGCAAAAATATGTATAGTGCCATGAATCCAACATGTATGCAAATAGTCCTAGTCATATAGATACTATATGCGTGCACAATCATTCATTCATATGCAACAACCGCATGATAACACATTCAATTTCATCCATAAATAGGTATAAATACTCGCGCATATGCAATATGAAATGTGACCGAGTCGAGCTAGCATCTAATGTGTATTCGCGCATCCACGAGCAACCACTTGCAACCATATCAATCATAACATGTTTCAACTACATGTTTACATCCATAGGGTTCTACCTAGGATTCCCTGAAACAGGGTCGAGAAGATAAACAAGACAAACTCCTTACGGGGTTTGTAACAGAAAATAGGACCGAGAGGGTGTCCACAAAAGATAGCCTACAAGTAGGCTCTACAGAAAACAGGGATCAAGGATATACTCGCAAAAAGAGATATCATGCGCGTATCTAGTCTTTGACCATCAAAGTCGTACTTCCTTGAGCTCAATTCCATTGTGCCTTGACCGTCTTTTAACTTCGCGATTTCGTAGCTTATTATTTCCTGTTTCCCATAACATGAGCTGGGACTCATTTCTTCGTCGCCTCTCGTTCCACTCGCACACTTGGCGCAAACATGACTGCGTACTCATGATCTCATGCAAGCTTTCCAAAATTCACTAGCGAATCTCGGACCTTGTACCATAAGGTATTCCTCGTAGTAGAACTTTCTCTTGAAAGTAAACAGATGCCAACCGGGTTATCAAGTGCACTTACTAGGGTGATTTCCATAACCCATGCATAAGTGAAATAAACCATCCGTCTTATCGGCGAACACCACTCGATCGGGCTTCAAATTTCCAATAAAGGTATCAAGGGATTCTAGGTAACTAATCATGACCGAACCCAAAAGGTTCCACGAGACTTCGAGGGCTAGTCAAGAGTCTAACTACCCTTCTATCAAAACCGAGAGTGGCACCCCTTACTGGATAACCACTTCATCCCTAGAATCCATCCATAACCGAGGCATGTCATTCTCAAATCCAAAACAAGTCATGAATAAATGGACCGATTCTCCACAGGACTTGAGACAAAAATGGGATTCTCTATTACGCTAGTACTTAAGGTGCAGAGACTCAACTATCGAAGCATACTTAAATGATACGAACAACGAAGTCCTAACGGGATGGTAGAGAAGAAAAGCTAAACCTTTAACGAGATCGTTACCCTCCTTCCGAGGTACTCTAGAAATGAGAGCATACTACTGCCCTCCCGATGATCTTGTCCTTGTCCCATGATACTTAACTATCCGCCCCGTTTCACCATGCCAAAGGTACTCTCTCGTCATGGGTTTCATTGTTCATCTTTCTCTCTCATTCTGGGTTGAGCCATACCAACAAGTTGCTCATCCTTAAACTCGTATCCTTTACCCTTGCTCTTTATTATCCTTTCTTGTAACACGGCAATGGTTCTCTCGAGAACCACCTCCATCGTACGGGAAACACCTACGTGGCTAGACAAAGATTAGTCACAGTGAGAACTACTGTGACCACAGATGGAGGAAAGAAAGGAAACGAGATTTAATCAAGGAATCAAAGGATGGTGCTAATGGCTTTTGGGGAATAGCCTTTTTAAAACAAACTTTTCTTGAAAAATGCTTCTTTATAAACGGTTTTCCAAATAGTTTTCAGAAGGTTTTAAAAACTTTTGCCCAGTCTGGTAACCTTCTGCTCTGATACCAAATGTAACACCCCACCTCCGCTAGGGTCACTCGCAAAGGAATGCACTAGCTTTAGAGGGGCATTATTGGTAAACATGCACAGAAATATCACAAGACAGAACATATAAAATAGCGGAAGTAAAATTGAACTTTCATAAACATTAATAATTAAGGTCTAAAGCCTTTTACATCAGAGTACATCAAAACCTGTCTTGCAATAATAAAGAAGCATAAAAACCTTTTCATAAATTATTCCCCAAAGTAAAGCGGTGAGGCAGCCATAGCCAAGAGACGACCAAGCTATACATCAAGCCATACATGATGACCTTCAACGGAAGAAGTCCGAACTAAACAACATCATTTCCTCCCTGAAACCTGGGGGGAAACGGAAGACAAAGAGGCGAAAGAAAACGGGGTCAGTCATAAAGACTGGTAAGTCCTATCTACTTCCAGTATAAAAACAGGTAAAGGTAACATGACATGCATAAACTGAAAGTAAACATAAGGATGACTACAAGATAGATAAACTAAACCAGGGTAACAGGCTGAACTACTGTAGCAAGCTAAACTAAGGTATCGTGATAAACCACGGTGTCATGATAAATCAAGGTATCACATCGTCAGGTTTCTATCAAGTATACTATCCCAAGGTATCTACCCCGTCTAATATCCCACGGTATCTATTATGTATATTTTTCCTGGTTCTAACCTGTATATCTGCTCTGCACCTCTCGTACTAGTATCCCTCCCCGCGTCATGTGTTAACCATGAATGTCCCTTGCCCCATGTCATGAAATGGTCCATGTCGTCCTAACATATAGCATATGTAGGTTTTCCCAACTCGTATGTTTCTTTCCATGTATAAGTTCAGTCCTTTGCCGTAGGCCATACGGGCTTTTCCATGTAAACGTTTTATCCTTGAAGTTGTTTTGGACTGCAACCCTTGATCTAGTTGTGTTTCCTTACCATGAACTATCGCGCGTCCACTTAGGATTTATGCCACCTAGGACCGCTAGGGATTATGCTACCTAATGAACGTTTTCGTGTCTCGGTTTGGGTCTTGGCCACCTAGGACCACTAGGGATTACGCCACCCGTCAACCGCGCCCTTGATCCCACGTATGTATCGTGAATCGTTTTCCATGTCTAGATGCACATGTTCCCCAATGTGCCATCCGAGTTCCGTGCCAGGGCAAATCAAGAAATACGGAACTCGGTCGGGAGCTTTAAATCGTCTGCTGATGCAGATATCAAGGTCTATTTTTGTACCCGTGGCTATGGTCCCACGTGACCCCTCCCTCAACTACTGAAAGGCAATCCAAGAAAAATCATGTATAAGAACCACTCCACGGCCCCACTATAGCCCCACTTTCCTACGGGCCAACCTCACCCATGACTCGATAGCAAGCACATGGTCTGTTGGGGGTTCCCTGCCTTTCCACACGTACACGATTGACTAAAGATGGTAGGTAGTCGGCGATGTGCTATCCAGGGCAAAAACCAAGAATCGTCGACTCCACGCTAATCCATCCCAGTCTTTAGGTCGCTCGCATAGCAACCAAGGCATACTCTTGGTCCTTCTAACGAAGACCTTAACCTCTCATGAGCCTAGTATAATTACCTGGCAGCCCACAGAGGGATCCCAAGAATATCCTCACGTCCCCCGAAGCTTCCGCTTCGGCACCCAGTGCGCTGGAGCTTTTATCCAAGCCAGATAACTTGCTCCTCCTCGTATACTAAGCGATGACCTACCGTATCAGGTTACTCATCGCTTTGTGAATTAATCCTATGTCCTTAGCTAAGAATTATTACTTAGATACCCTTAACTAAGGTTTACCACTTAGCTTCCTTTCCCATTATCCTTGATTAACCACGATTCTCTACCTAGTTCCTCTAACTAGGGTTTGTCTTATTGGGTTAAGTGTTATCATTCAAGTCCATGCCTTAACCCGCCCACGAATCACGTCAATATTGGCTAAGTATTTAAGTTCAAGACTTAGCCCTACAAGTTGGTTAAGTGTACCCAGAGGCTCATGACTTAACCCTATCAAGTCAAATCGGTCAAGTACTAGCTAACCTTAATCCTATCGGATTATCTTGCTAGATCGATTAAGCATAGATTATCTTAATCCCATCAAATTATCGAGTCGGATTGGTTAAGTATAGGTGGGCTTAACCCCATCCTCTAATCGTAATACAATGGTTGAGTATATTCTAAAAAAGGTCTCGTGACTTAACCCCATCAGGTCCGCGTATTAGATTGGTTAAGTGTAGGTTACTTAACCCCATCAAATCATCATGTATAATTGGTTAAGTATAAGTTGCTTAACCCCATTAAATTATCACATTAAGTTGGTTAAGTATTGGTTACTTAACCTCATTAAATTTCCAAGTTTGAATTGGTTAAGTGTTTAACTTAACCCCATCGAATTACCGTGTTTAGATTAGTTAAGTGTGGATTACTTAACCCCATCTAATTACCATGGTTAGATTAGTTAAGTTTTAATTACTTAACCCCATCTAATTACCAAGTCGGATTAGTTAAGTGTAAATTACTTAACCTCATCCCCTAATCATCTTGCATGGTTAAGTGTCATTAAGAAATCAAGTCCGGTCCCACTTAACCTACCCATTCGTGTCATATCGGTTAAGTGTCATTAGTCAAATTTACTTAACCTTATCATGTGGCATTAATTTAATTAATGCACCCTCAACCTCTCACATTAGACCTTGTTGTGGTTACTAGTTAAGCCGGGCGGGTCCGGGTAGATTTACACCACAACCTAGTCTAACCTTGGGTCTTAAGCGCGACATGACCAACTTCTCACATTGGATCCTATTGTTTGTAGCTACTAGTTAAGCCGGGCGGGTCCGGGTAGATTTATGCTACAAACTCAACCCAACCTCGAGTTGGCCACTTCCATGTTTGGTCTAGTGTTATATTACGCTTACAACCCATACGTGTCTAATTTCCAGTCCCAAGTTTACCCCACGTGTCATGCCCCCATTTTGGTTCAACTTACATGTCGTGTTCACATGTAACCTCAAGTCAAGTTTTCATGTCATATTCAAGTCAAGATTTCGCGCCATGTTCATGTTTATCTAACTACCCCAAAGTCGTGTTTTCCAACGCAAGCAAAAGCGAGTCAACATAGTAAGGATACTACGTCACATATTGGCCTCAAAACATGCATGATGCCAAAAAGGGATTGGCTTCCACATGCACAACCTTGGCCAAAAACATGCATAGTGTCATAAGGTGATTTGGCCACAAACATGCATAGTATCTCAAGGGGATTTGGCTACAAACATGCATAGCATAAAAGGGGATTACTTGCATAAGTGTTCATGTCATAAACCTATCATGAAGGGATGAACATGCCCATGTTACTCATGTGATAAAAAGGTAAACTTGCATATTATCATAAGGGATTTCGGGTTCATATACTTGCATAGCCTCAAAGTCACATTCATGCACATGTTTCATGAGTCAAAGTGGTTTCAAGTGTGCATGCTAACATACCACAAGCAAAGGTCCAATCTTGCATGGCAAACTAGGTCCAATGTAACATGAATAGCATGGTTTAGTCGCTACAACATAACCCAAAGTCATATGTTCATGCTAAAGGGGCAAACTAGGTTTCCATAGGCTAACATACTCATGTTACTTTGCATTTTATCCCATGTCACATCAAGATCATCGTTTAAATCTACAAGTAGCTAGAACTTACATAGCGTGGCAAGAGGACTAGGAGCATGAATCGTTTTGACGAAGAAAGGTGGCTCCTTTGATGAAGATCCGTCATGAAACTCGCATAGCAACGTTGATTTGGCCTCTATTTGGTGTAGCAAGCTTGCACCTTTTGATTTGAACCCGATTTGAATGCATAGGCTCTAGGGATTGGAGATGGAGGCCATGATCAAAATTGATTTTGGCAGCACTTAGTTGCTAGGTTTGATTTTTAGGGATTTAGGTTAGGTTTAGGGTCTTTTTATAGAGATTAGGATAGTTTTAGGCCCTTAGATTAACCCTAGGATAGATCTGAACCATCAAACCACGTCAGAAGCTTCCAGAACAAGACCAGGGATCAGTGCAGGTGCACCAAGCCAGGAATGCTCGTCTGAGCCAAGTCGACAGCCAAGTCGACAGGGCTGTCGACTTGGTCAGACCAAGTCGACTCCCAAGTCGACAGGGCTGTCGACTTGGGTACTGTGGCGGGAATTTTTCACGCCTGGCCCAACTGGCTCAATTTTCCAAATTCAAGTTTGAATTTGAAATCTGTTTTTACTTAGAAATTTTCTGAAAACTTCGTTGGGCCTTAACCGGGTCAAACGGACTCCGATTTTCGAAAACTCGGACTCTATTTCGCGTATTTTTCCGAGACGAACGCAATGGCATAGCCCATTTCGCTTGATTCAGAATTTAAAATTAAATTCTGCCTTGATTCTCGTCTTAATCATGTTATCGAAATACGGGTTGTTACAATATTCTACTTGAATAATGCAAATACAATCCAATATACACATCATAATCCAATATGTACAGCTAAAATCATCTCTAAACGAACATCCAACGAATCCACAAATAAACCAAAACCCACATAAAACAATATACAATCCACCAACATGTACCAACCACAACTTACCCACTCCAAGCATACACACACACACATAAACAAACCACAACAAAATGTACCTCTCATCATACATCGTCAATACAGCACCACCAGACGAAGTGAACCTCCCATCTTGCTCTATAAACTCCACCAAACACTGGTTCAACAGCTCCATCTACACCTCATGGCGATGATCACACTTCACCAACTCAACGATCTGAGCTTGTTGCCGTGCAATTTCCGCTTTTTCTTGAACCATCTAGTATGCCTTTTGAGGTGCCTTAACCTATAAATAAAAATAAATTGTCATAATATCTCAAACATCATAAACATAATTTACAAAACTTTAGTTGAGAAATATCACTAAGTTCCTTAATCCATAGCGTATTGTGGGTTGCTGGATCTATGACAAACTGAAATATGGCATGCTCCTCATCAACAGTCAAATCATCATGTTCGGTGTCCTCCAATAGCTATACCCCTACTTGTTTGAACATTTTCTACCATGATAAATACAATTGAATTTTGAACAACATTATTTTAATTTACTAATAAAGTTTAAAGTAATTATATTATAGTTATGTATGCGGTAGATGCACTATCATCATTATCCCAAGAGTATGAAACTGCGCATGAATCGTCGATCTCCCTCATGGCATGGGTATGAGTAAAAACATCCCAATACAATACAGGAGCCCCACTCTCTCTTTCCTGAAATATGCATATATCAGCATATATATTACATATTTTTTATTAACTATATGTTTACAGTTTAGAACTTAAAATGTTAAAATGTGATAACTGTTTGTCTTATGTATTAACTTTACAAAGTCTACGCGAGGATGTTGGAATTACTGAACCATCGGAATGTGTGACAGAATTTTTGCTTTTGTTAGTTGAGTTCCTCTCTAATACCCGCTGCAAATTTAAACTAAAAATAATGTTTTATAGTTCTAATTTGTGTATTAAATACACAAAATATTTAACTAAATATGTGGTAAACATATTTGGAACTTCTCATTGCTTCACCATTTGATTCAGTCATCCTACGGAGCACTGCCCATCCAATTTGGTTTTCCCCCTTTTTTAATACCAGCTTTGTGTTCCTATAGTTCTTTGAAATTATGTTGTTCTGGTGGCACTGCACTACGGTAAGATCAGCTTCTTGGAAGTCCACCTTACCCAACACATTGATAAAATAAAAGTTATACATTTTTATAAATAGTTAACAATATATAAAGTGTTCTATTATTACTTGCGAAATATACAATCCATAATATAAATTCACACTTACCAAGAAGTCCTGCCAAATGGTCTCTTCAATGTTATTCGGAATCATTGACCACTATGGCTAACAAACAGTCGTACAACTCATATATGTCTATCGAGAGATAAAGAGAGCTATACCAGATGGCTTGGCTCAAAGTCACTGTTTTAAGAAGGAAAAAAACATTTAATAAATCATGATTGTTATACAATAGGTTATACAAAAATGAAATTAACTCAATGTTGAAATAAACTTAATACTTACCCTCCATTGGCTTTGGGCTGCAACCAGACCACCATACTGGCAAGCTCCTATGATGGAATACTACCGTCACCAACTGCTGGAGCACCAATCCCATTCTGAAATGAAGAGGGTGATCTGAAATGGGAAGAGCTACATCTAAGAAATAAATACGTATGAAACACCTGTAATAGACATATATATATATATATATCATATATGAGAAACATACCATTTAATTTTATGAAACATATATTATGATAGAGCATAAAAGGATTATGTGAAACATACATTATAGAAAAACATAAAAGGATTATACGACAAAACATATCACTAGCATAATATATCATTTTTTAAGAAAACAATCTAACATAAATGAACATTAAAATTACCTTCTCTCAAAAAGTAGATTATTAATTAGTTCTTGTCACTTTCGGATTCAGACTCCGTTTATAATCTATACTGTTCATTCGTAGTCTCACATGATTCTATTAATGCATTTGATTTATCATTTAGAGGTCCATAATTGGTTTGATCGTCGTTTATTATTATTCCTAAGTTTTCCTCGATATCTAAGCTTATTCAACTAAAATATTGTGTCCCTCAAATGTAAACTTTGCCTTTGTTTTAGAAATAGACTATCAATCTATTTTATCTCCTCTTAGAGATGGGTAAGGAGCGTAATAAACTTAAAGAATTTGTTTGGTAAGTACAAAAGGATCTTTAACGTGAAATATGTTTTACTCCTATAAGATTATATTTTGGGTGCACGTTGATTTCAGAACCTGCAAAATTGCTGAGCCAGTTGCATTTAAGAACAAAATACTTCTTTATTAGGTCTTATGAAAATGTCAACTACAAAACTTGGGTTGGAATGCCATGAAATTCATTTGTATGATCATTTGGATCATCACTACCTTTAACAAATACACTTGGTATTATTAGTTAATTTTTCAACACTATATTCTTTGATGTTAAATTTACATCCATTGATGAAGAATGTTGGATAGGTCTTGCCTTTCCTTTTTGGTCCTATGGATAAATGTTTCAATCCTTCATCCATCACATAATTTTTCGTATCATAAACGTAATTTTAAAACCAAGTAGTAAAACCTTTGCCAATATCGCTTTTTGGATGTTGTGATTCGTAAATACTTCAATTATAATAGAAATATTGCATGAAATAAGTATATAAGTGTACATATTTGTATATATGCATATGTAGATGATATAACACATTACGAAGAAACATAAGTATATCAGTTAGCAATGGTGAAACTTCAGCATAGTTGAAAAGAATATATGTGTATGTTGCATGGTAATCACTATCATCCAACCATACTTCCACACACTTACCAGCAGGTCCACCATGTTTTTAAATTTAGATAAAGTCAATTTATAATCATCTCACGTGTAGCACTTTCAGATGATAAGTTCATATGGTCACTAAATAATGGCAGAAAAACCAAAGCTTCTTTTTCGATATATGATCTACAAACCAAACCTTCAACTCGAGCTTTCTGCCTCACTTTTTCTTTAAATAATTCAAGTACCTATTAAGAATTATTTTAAATTTCTTTATGCATTTAATCAAACTAATATTTTATGAACTAAATATTAATACCCTTCAAATAGATACATTCATCCATACTGCATAGGCCCTCGAATATGTGCTTCAAATGGGAGATGAATGGGTAAATGCTCCATTATTTAAAAAAAAACCTGAAGGATAAATTTTCTTCGAATTACAGAGAAATATAAGGATTTCTTACTCAAATTTACATAAATGATCAGTTTTTAACATCGTAAAACAAAACTCCTTATAAAATAGGCAAAGTTCTATTACAGCGTCCTAACTTTGACGTGCAACAGTCTAAATTTTTCTTAATCGTAACATGACAATCATGGGATTCATCCTACTAAGTTTGTTATTCTTGTAGTTGACACATCCACGAACATTAAAAGAAATACCATCCAGAAATCTTAATCCTTCCACCCATTTTAAAAGTATTTTAATTTGATTATTGTCTAGCTCATAGCATGTTGTTGGTTTTTTGTGCCAATTGGCTTTATATGATGCTCTAAAGTATTATGTATTACTTCTATATTATATCTTGATTTCAAATCATCTTCCGTCTCCCCCTAAACATTCAAAACTGTATTAAATACATTATCAAACACTTTTTTCGTTGTACATCACATCAATATTAGGACGAATAAGGAGATCTTTCATGTAAAGAAACTCCAAAAATATTTTATGTTTGCACCAATTATGAATCGATGATTTACCTTAAATATCAATTTTTTATCTGGTTTCACGTATTTTTAGTTAACCGTTTACAAGTTCATAAAATTCTTCGTTTGATCAAATCATAGGTGGTCACAAAGTTTCATGTCTATTAGTTGTAAAAATTTGTCTTATATCTTCTAAAAAAAAGATTAATATGAAGAAAACACTGATGACAGTCAAACCATGAAATTTTCCATTTAATAAGGACAAGATAGACGACCAATCGTATTTTAACCTGAATGCATTGCATACTTACGAAAATCGATAATTGTGCATGAGAAAAGAAAACATGCTAAAGTTATTTTTTGGAAATATCATATGTGTCTACTCCATCGTACCATAATTTTTTAATTCTTCAATCAAAGGATGTAAATAAAAATCGATTCCTTATGTCGGATCATCAAGACCAAGGACGACAACTGTCAGAAAAAGAAATGGAGTTTTCATACATATCCACAGAAGTAATTTATAAGGTGTAACAATTATAAGCTACGATGAACATTTAGAACCAAATTGAGAAAAGGGTTAAGGTCCATCCCTATATAAACTGAGTCTAACATTACGACTCTCCAATGCAAAATGACATATTTTTTATCAAAATTCTTTCATGCTTTCCCATCAGCTGGGCGTGTTAATGTATCTTCTTCCCGTGCTCTAACATTGTGTCAACTCATATGATGCACGGTTACAGAAGATGCATATAACCTTTGAATCCTAGGAGTAATAAATAAATAATTCATTCATTTATATGAGATGTAATAACCCGGAAATGCGAGCCAGTTTAAAATTTTTATTTTGGCAATTTTAGTGAATTTTGAATATTTAAAAAGGATTATTTTAAATAATAACGACGAGAAATTTAATTCAAATAGAATTCGAACATATATATTTATATAGATCATCGATAGAATATAAATATTTTATTTTAATTATATAACGAGCCTGAAATGGCGCGGTAGTTTGAAATTCGATTTCAAATTTCAATTGAACATACCGGGTGCAAAATAAACTGGATTTTAGCGAAACCAAAGATATTTGAATCTAATTGAGAATATCTTTCCAACGAATCCGAGAAATTGAAATTTCATAGCGGAAATCAAAAGACACGTCCGGTCGAAAATTCAGAATAGCCGCTATGAAATTCTGGCCCTTACAATGGAAATTTTGCAAACGACCTCGGATTTCGACGAAACCACTTTTGTTGGATCCGTGATGTCAAGTTATTGCTAGATTCCAAAATTCTCAATTTTTCGAATCAATATGTGAGCGTGACAAAGGAAAACGCGTTTGACCAGTTTCAGTTGATTTTAATTGACAGGAAAATGGCCATTTTTCAAATGGTCTCAGAATTCGATGAAACTAGTTTTATTAGGACCGTATCGTCAATACGAAGCTAGAAAATATATTTTTTTCGGGAATTTTTAGAGTCTGTATGCAGCCCCAGTAAATTGAAATGTGCGTTCAAATTCAATATATAGAGTTATATTTTGATTTTGACGAAAACTAATCGAAACGATCGAATCAGCTTACTATACATATCCCATTGTGTTCGGAATGGGGGTAATTAGCTATGGACGACAGTCGACAGGTTTGATTTTGTGACGACCCCAAACTTCCACGAGTGAAAGCAGGAGAAATCATTTTTGGAATACAACATAAATACAATAAAACAGAACACAGATACAATATAGCAAAGGAGATTCATAGAGTAATAACATTATAGCAGCGGAAAAATATAATGTCATCAATCACAGAAAATCCACAGTCACAGAATCTAAGATTATTACAACAAGTTTGCAGAAAAGAAATAAGTTTGATGTCTAAAAAGAAAAGAAAAGATGCCAATAGAAACAAAAAGTCTTAAAGCTCCAAGTCATCACCTCTTCTCCCAAGCAGAATCCAAAAGAGAGAAAATAAGCAGCTTCAAAGAAAAGCTCCAAGCAAAGAATGAACCTGTCTACTTGGCTGCCCGTGTAGAAGAGAGGGCACCCAAGTTTGCAAAAAGGTGAAACAAACTATGGGTCAGTCGTGGGACTGGTGTGAGAAATCTTAAGTAACTTATACTAATAAAAATAAGGCAAATCCAAAAGACCACGCCGCTAACGCGGAACGGGTTTACTCTAAGGGACTGCCGTGCATAACTATAGTGTCAATACAGATAAGTAAAACGTAACAAAACGCAATGTCTTTTGAAAAATGGAACCACCATAAGACTCAGGTCCCATCACACAATGCAACGCACACCAAGAGGATAGAGTTTTACCTTATGGTGGTTAAACATGCTAAATACGCCAAATACGTAACTAATACTATTATTAGTGTATATGGTTTCAAAACAATTCAAATTATAAGTATCAATCCTAGGAAGCATAGGTACCATATATTATGCCTCCAATACTAGTAATACAATCAAATCCGTCGGGGTCGTATTGGAAATTTGGGTTTCCATCATGAGTCCAGGCTAGGGAGGACTCCTTACCGATTCGAGACGCTCTAGTTAACGTCTCAGGATTACCCGCAGTTAACCCTTGGATCCTGCAGGGCCGGTCCTCACATACAGCTTAGAGGATTGGCAATTCCTAAGCACACGTTCCCCGGTCCTATAGGACCTATCCGAGGCGCCTCATTTCATCATCCTCCAAAAGTAAAATGACTACTAACTAGAAGGAAACGTGCTACTTTCCCTGCGTTCCCTTCCCCCTTTTTAGACTCTACCGGTTTGTGAGGCTCGTGAAGTCATGTTCTTCATACCACAAGGTTCTGCTTTTCAACAAGAAACCCTGATCATTGCATCTTAGTGTGTCACACCGTCACTCCATACCGTACTATTGATCTTCCGTCACTATATAAACGGGTGTTAAGTAGAGAATAAATTCTCTACCACCAATCGTTTATATATTAACTGAATATCAACAACATAATATTTTGTGGGGTACGATGTCAGACACACCATCCATTTATACCCATGCTCTAGGTCTGAACTAGGGTCAAACCCGTGAAATCAACACGTACGTTTGGGCAATTATCCCGACCCTTGAATTGGGATCAAACCAACTCAGAGTCTTGATCGTTGTCCATTCGAGGGGAGATTTACGGTCTTCATACGCCGTCTTCATACTTGAATTCTTGAAATCGTACGATCATTTGGAATGGGATTAACCCGGACTTCCCAAATAATCTCGCATTCATATATTTTGAGAGAAACATATTTCATATCGTTATTTTATTTTATAACGATTAATTCTTGCCTTAATTATTTAATATAATTAATTTTAATGTTTCAATACAGTTCCTTACCTTTCGTTTAACATTATAAATAATGTTATCCTTACATACATTTCATTTCTTTTATTTACATTATAAATAATGTTAATTCTTCCTACGGGGTGAATTCTCTCTTTATATACATTATAAATAATATATATTCTTCCTACGGTCAAGTTCTTTAAATCTTATCATTATAAAATAGTGTAACTATCATACGGTGAAATTTTCCTTTTATTTAACATTGTGAATGATGTTAAATTTACATACACTTCATTTTCCTTTTTATAACATTGAAAATATATTATTAGAAAATATAGATTTCCCAATATTATTTCTTTATCTTTTACATTAAAAATAATGTTAATTCTTTTCATACAGTTTCATTTCTTTTGCTTAACCTTAAAAATAATGTTAATTCTTGCATATAGTTTCATTTCTCTTATTTAACATAAAATAAATGTTAATTCTTCCTACGGGGTGAATTCTCTTTTTATTTACATTATAAATAATGTTTATTATCTTACAATGCAAATTCTCTTTTAATAAACATTATAAATAATGTATATTTACATGACATGCATTTTCTATATTGTTGACATGACAAAATATTATTTTTCATACAATGCATGTCTTATTTTAACATAACAAAAATATTCTTTTACCTACAATGCATTTATTATTTTCTAACGTAACAAAATAATAGTTTCATACAATGCATTTCTATTTCTCTAACATGACAAAATAATATTTTATGCAATGCATTTCTATTTCTCTAACATGACAAAATAATATATTCATACAATGCATTTCTATTTCTCTAACATGACAAAATAATATTTTATGCAATGCATTTCTATTTCTCTAACATGACAAAATAATATATTCATACAATGCATTTCTATTTCTCTAACATGACAAAATAATATTTGCATACAATGCACTTCTATTTCTCTAACATGACAAAATATTATTTTATGCAATGCATTTCTATTTCTCTAACATGACAAAATAATATTTTATGCAATGCATTTCTATTTTTCTAACATGACAGAATAATATGTTCATACAATGCATTTATCTATTTTTCTAACATGACAAAATAATATTTTATGCAATGCATTTCTATTTTTCTAACATGACGAAATAGTATTTTATGCAATGCATTTCTATTTTTCTAACATGACAGAATAATATGTTCATACAATGCATTTATCTATTTTTCTAACATGACAAAATAATATTTTCATACAATGCATTTCTATATAACGTTCTAACTTGACAAAAATAATATGCATACAATGTATTTTCTATTTTTCTAACTTGACAAAAATAATATGCATACAATGTATTTTCTATTTTTCTAACTTGACAAAAATAATATGCATACAATGTATTTTCTATTTTTCTAACTTGACAAAAATAGCATGCTATGCATACAATGCATATTTTTTTCTATTTTGACAAAAATAATATGCAATACATACAATGTACTATATTTCTCTATTTTGACAAAAATAATATGCAATACATACAATGTACTATATTTTTCTATTTTGACAAAAATAATATGCAATACATAAAGTGCATTATATTTTCTATTTTGACAAAAATAATATGCAATACATACAATGTACTATATTTTTCTATTTTGACAAAAATAATATGCAATACATAAAGTGCATTATATTTTCTATTTTGACAAAAATAATATGCTATGCATACAATGCATTTTTTCTATTTGATAACATGACAAATATGCTATTTTTATGTAGTGCCATCTTCTATTTTATATAATGGACAAAATATAGTTCATTAACATACTATGCTATTTTTATTTTTAATAATGAACAAAATATGGTTCATTAACATACGATGCTTTCTTCTTTTGATAATGAACAAAATATATTCACTTACATACGATGCTTGCTTATTGTTACTAATGAACAAAATATTAGTTCATTACATATAGCGACTAATTCTATTTTTATTAACGAACAAAAAATGGTTCGTTTCACATAGCGACAAATTTTATTTTGAATAATGACACAAAATATAATTCTTTAACATAGCGACAAATTCTATTTTGTTAATGACACAAAATATAATTCTTTAACATAGCGACAAATTCTATTTTGTTAATGACACAAAATATAATTCTTTAACATAGCGACAAATTCTATTTTGTTAATGACACAAAATATAATTCTTTAACATAGCGACAAATTCTATTTTGTTAATGACACAAAATATAATTCTTTAACATATAGTGCTTTCTTATTTTGTAAATACACAAATTTGTTCATTCAACATACGGTGCTTGTATTCTATTATAACACAAATTTGTTCATTCAACATACGGTGCTAATTTTCTTATTTTGATATTGACAAACGTGTCACTTCAACATGCATGTTTATTTTCTTATTTTAATATTGACAAAAATGTCACTTCAACATGCATGTTTATTTTCTTATTTTAATATTGACAAAAATGTCACTTCAACATGCATGTTTATTTTCTTATTTTAATATTGACAAAAATGTCACTTCAACATGCATGTTTATTTTCTTATTTTAATATTGACAAAAATGTCACTTTACATACATGTTTATTTTCTTATTTTAATATTGACAAAAATGTCACTTTACATACATGTTCTTTTTCTTATTTTAATATTGACAAAAATGTCACTTTACATACATGTTCTTTTTCTTATTTTATTATTGACAAAAATGTCAATTTTATCCTACGATGAACATTTCCAACATTTTCTATTTTTAATATATAATAATGTTAATATAACATACAATGAACAATTTTGATATGTTAACATTTTAACATATAAACATATCACACAACATACATGAACAATTTTAATTTTGACATATCAACATGTCACACAACATACATGAACGATTTTAATATATTTAATTTTTATATTGTAACATCTCAACATACAGTGGGTTTTGTCCTAGCATACGCATACAGATTAAGTCATAGCAGATTCACATACAGTTTATATCTTAGCAGATTCACATACATATATGATTATGAATGCGAACATCCATAATTAAAACATAATTACTTAAATAAAATAAATAGGATTCTCACCTCAATTAGATTAGAGTTTGTTCCCAATTGCTCTGTATTAAAGTTGTATTCGAAGTCACGGTTCCATCGGATCTGAAATTTTCAGAATCGGTGTTTATATGAAAAAGTTATTGATGTTTTAAATCAAACAGACTTTTAACAACTGCTTCTGTCACGCTTAAAAGCGTTACAAAATCTGAAGCATACCTCAATTTCAGAATTTGTTCAAAACTTCAAATCGCGATAACTTTTGATTTACTGAACGGTTTTGGGTGCCGTTTTTTGGAGAATGACCGCCTTGGAGAGATCTTTGCATGGCCAGAAGGGGGTGGAGTTCGGTCGAGCGTGGTGGGCCCGGCGTGGCTGCGACCGGCGGACCTTCTCGGGCTCGGGGCGGGCGGCACAGGCGACGGAAAGGGACGGGACTTGTCGGAGATCGAAGAGCTCGGCGAGAGCTTCGAAACGTGTACTCACACGCAAATTTTCGTTGAGAAATGAAGGAGTTATGAAGGTTTGAAATTTTCAGCCATGATGGGTTTGTGCGGCTCAGCAAAGAGGAAGAAGATGGACGTGAATAGTGTTTTTATATTAAAATATTAGGTTAAACTAATCATTATTTAATTGGCCCGCTTAAGCCCGTTTTGGCCCGAACTCCGATTCAAGCCTGCTTACTGTCGTTCATACCATTTAGCCCCCGTTCCGAACTCATCTGGATATGTCTCATCAGCCCACGAGATCGTCTTGGCCTTCGTTTTTCAGTTTTAAATATAAATCATTATTTTAAATTCAAACGTACGCAGAAATTCACCCAGGTCTCAAATTAACTTCAAAAATTCTCGAAAAATATACTTAGCTATGTTTTGATGCTGTGGACCTATGAAAATTAATTTCGTTCAATTCTGAGCCCGTTTGAATTTTTAATGAATTTTTAAAGTCAAAAATTTGCCCGTTTATGCTGAAAAATCAATTATAATTATATATTAATTCTAAAAATTACCAAAAAATCATTTTTAGCTTTGTTTTGATGATACGAACCCAACAAAATTTATTTCGTTCGATTCTGAGACTTTTTGAAAAATGGCTATTTTCAAGGCGAATATATTTAATATTAAAAATACATTTTTAAACAAATATTTTCTGAAACTCGAAACATATAAGTGTTTACTGTTTTTCAATGCAGAATCGTCATTCTGAAACCAATGGAAGTGGTTTCGAGTTCAAATTCCTACATATGTGAAAAGTAGCATTTTTGTCATATGCAAATTACCCACCGACCTTTCTAAAAATTGAATTAGCCATAACTTTTGATTTCCGCTATGAAATTTCGATTTTTCGGATTCGTTGGAAAGATATTTTTAAATAGATTCTAATATTTTTGGTTTTACTAAAATCCATTAAATTTTGCATCCTGTATGGTTAGTCAAAGGTCAAGTTTGACTTTTCAAACTACCGTGCCATTTCTAGCTCTTTTTATATTTAAAATTAATTTATTCATTCTAACTTCGATTTGAACCAAATTTGTGATCCTTATTATTTAAAATAGATTATTTTAAATATCAAAACTCATTTAAAATCACTTAAAATAAATTTTGACTTGGCCCCAAAATTCAGGGTCGTTACAGTCTCCCCCACTTAAAAACTTTTCGTCCCCGAAAAGGAAAAAGAAAAATAGAAGAGGAAAAGAGGAAGAATAAACACAGAGAATGTTTTTAACAGAGATGGTACCGTCTATAACATCAGGCTTTCTACCGAAGAAGTTGGTCCTTTCGCTCCTTCGTACACAATGTGCCAATTGAGCATCGCCACTTCTCTTAGTCTTCTTCGAAAACATGATCAAGGAAAGAGTCAAAACAACAGAAAAGGTGATTCTAAAAGATCGAAGGATGAATGAAAAGATGACGATAAAATGACTGGCTATTATGTATCTCATGAACTGTTCGCCATAGAATATAGTGATTCTACGTAAACGAATTATTATAGATATGTTGTACTCCGCTTTGTAAACCTAAGCTCTGATACCAACTGTGACGAACCCGAACTTCCACGAGTGAAAGCAGGAGAAATCATTTTTGGAATACAACATAAATACAATAAAACAGAACACAGATACAATATAGCAAAGGAGATTCATAGAGTAATAACATTATAGCAGCGGAAAAATATAATGTCATCAATCACAGAAAATCCACAGTCACAGAATCTAAGATTATTACAACAAGTTTGCAGAAAAGAAATAAGTTTGATGTCTAAAAAGAAAAGAAAAGATGCCAATAGAAACAAAAAGTCTTAAAGCTCCAAGTCATCACCTCTTCTCCCAAGCAGAATCCAAAAGAGAGAAAATAAGCAGCTTCAAAGAAAAGCTCCAAGCAAAGAATGAACCTGTCTACTTGGCTGCCCGTGTAGAAGAGAGGGCACCCAAGTTTGCAAAAAGGTGAAACAAACTATGGGTCAGTCGTGGGACTGGTGTGAGAAATCTTAAGTAACTTATACTAATAAAAATAAGGCAAATCCAAAAGACCACGCCGCTAACGCGGAACGGGTTTACTCTAAGGGACTGCCGTGCATAACTATAGTGTCAATACAGATAAGTAAAACGTAACAAAACGCAATGTCTTTTGAAAAATGGAACCACCATAAGACTCAGGTCCCATCACACAATGCAACGCACACCAAGAGGATAGAGTTTTACCTTATGGTGGTTAAACATGCTAAATACGCCAAATACGTAACTAATACTATTATTAGTGTATATGGTTTCAAAACAATTCAAATTATAAGTATCAATCCTAGGAAGCATAGGTACCATATATTATGCCTCCAATACTAGTAATACAATCAAATCCGTCGGGGTCGTATTGGAAATTTGGGTTTCCATCATGAGTCCAGGCTAGGGAGGACTCCTTACCGATTCGAGACGCTCTAGTTAACGTCTCAGGATTACCCGCAGTTAACCCTTGGATCCTGCAGGGCCGGTCCTCACATACAGCTTAGAGGATTGGCAATTCCTAAGCACACGTTCCCCGGTCCTATAGGACCTATCCGAGGCGCCTCATTTCATCATCCTCCAAAAGTAAAATGACTACTAACTAGAAGGAAACGTGCTACTTTCCCTGCGTTCCCTTCCCCCTTTTTAGACTCTACCGGTTTGTGAGGCTCGTGAAGTCATGTTCTTCATACCACAAGGTTCTGCTTTTCAACAAGAAACCCTGATCATTGCATCTTAGTGTGTCACACCGTCACTCCATACCGTACTATTGATCTTCCGTCACTATATAAACGGGTGTTAAGTAGAGAATAAATTCTCTACCACCAATCGTTTATATATTAACTGAATATCAACAACATAATATTTTGTGGGGTACGATGTCAGACACACCATCCATTTATACCCATGCTCTAGGTCTGAACTAGGGTCAAACCCGTGAAATCAACACGTACGTTTGGGCAATTACCCCGACCCTTGAATTGGGATCAAACCAACTCAGAGTCTTGATCGTTGTCCATTCGAGGGGAGATTTACGGTCTTCATACGCCGTCTTCATACTTGAATTCTTGAAATCGTACGATCATTTGGAATGGGATTAACCCGGACTTCCCAAATAATCTCGCATTCATATATTTTGAGAGAAACATATTTCATATCGTTATTTTATTTTATAACGATTAATTCTTGCCTTAATTATTTAATATAATTAATTTTAATGTTTCAATACAGTTCCTTACCTTTCGTTTAACATTATAAATAATGTTATCCTTACATACATTTCATTTCTTTTATTTACATTATAAATAATGTTAATTCTTCCTACGGGGTGAATTCTCTCTTTATATACATTATAAATAATATATATTCTTCCTACGGTCAAGTTCTTTAAATCTTATCATTATAAAATAGTGTAACTATCATACGGTGAAATTTTCCTTTTATTTAACATTGTGAATGATGTTAAATTTACATACACTTCATTTTCCTTTTTATAACATTGAAAATATATTATTAGAAAATATAGATTTCCCAATATTATTTCTTTATCTTTTACATTAAAAATAATGTTAATTCTTTTCATACAGTTTCATTTCTTTTGCTTAACCTTAAAAATAATGTTAATTCTTGCATATAGTTTCATTTCTCTTATTTAACATAAAATAAATGTTAATTCTTCCTACGGGGTGAATTCTCTTTTTATTTACATTATAAATAATGCTTATTATCTTACAATGCAAATTCTCTTTTAATAAACATTATAAATAATGTATATTTACATGACATGCATTTTCTATATTGTTGACATGACAAAATATTATTTTTCATACAATGCATGTCTTATTTTAACATAACAAAAATATTCTTTTACCTACAATGCATTTATTATTTTCTAACGTAACAAAATAATAGTTTCATACAATGCATTTCTATTTCTCTAACATGACAAAATAATATTTTATGCAATGCATTTCTATTTCTCTAACATGACAAAATAATATATTCATACAATGCATTTCTATTTCTCTAACATGACAAAATAATATTTTATGCAATGCATTTCTATTTCTCTAACATGACAAAATAATATATTCATACAATGCATTTCTATTTCTCTAACATGACAAAATAATATTTGCATACAATGCACTTCTATTTCTCTAACATGACAAAATATTATTTTATGCAATGCATTTCTATTTCTCTAACATGACAAAATAATATTTTATGCAATGCATTTCTATTTTTCTAACATGACAGAATAATATGTTCATACAATGCATTTATCTATTTTTCTAACATGACAAAATAATATTTTATGCAATGCATTTCTATTTTTCTAACATGACGAAATAGTATTTTATGCAATGCATTTCTATTTTTCTAACATGACAGAATAATATGTTCATACAATGCATTTATCTATTTTTCTAACATGACAAAATAATATTTTCATACAATGCATTTCTATATAACGTTCTAACTTGACAAAAATAATATGCATACAATGTATTTTCTATTTTTCTAACTTGACAAAAATAATATGCATACAATGTATTTTCTATTTTTCTAACTTGACAAAAATAGCATGCTATGCATACAATGCATATTTTTTTCTATTTTGACAAAAATAATATGCAATACATACAATGTACTATATTTCTCTATTTTGACAAAAATAATATGCAATACATACAATGTACTATATTTTTCTATTTTGACAAAAATAATATGCAATACATAAAGTGCATTATATTTTCTATTTTGACAAAAATAATATGCAATACATACAATGTACTATATTTTTCTATTTTGACAAAAATAATATGCAATACATAAAGTGCATTATATTTTCTATTTTGACAAAAATAATATGCTATGCATACAATGCATTTTTTCTATTTGATAACATGACAAATATGCTATTTTTATGTAGTGCCATCTTCTATTTTATATAATGGACAAAATATAGTTCATTAACATACTATGCTATTTTTATTTTTAATAATGAACAAAATATGGTTCATTAACATACGATGCTTTCTTCTTTTGATAATGAACAAAATATATTCACTTACATACGATGCTTGCTTATTGTTACTAATGAACAAAATATTAGTTCATTACATATAGCGACTAATTCTATTTTTATTAACGAACAAAAAATGGTTCGTTTCACATAGCGACAAATTTTATTTTGAATAATGACACAAAATATAATTCTTTAACATAGCGACAAATTCTATTTTGTTAATGACACAAAATATAATTCTTTAACATAGCGACAAATTCTATTTTGTTAATGACACAAAATATAATTCTTTAACATAGCGACAAATTCTATTTTGTTAATGACACAAAATATAATTCTTTAACATAGCGACAAATTCTATTTTGTTAATGACACAAAATATAATTCTTTAACATATAGTGCTTTCTTATTTTGTAAATACACAAATTTGTTCATTCAACATACGGTGCTTGTATTCTATTATAACACAAATTTGTTCATTCAACATACGGTGCTAATTTTCTTATTTTGATATTGACAAACGTGTCACTTCAACATGCATGTTTATTTTCTTATTTTAATATTGACAAAAATGTCACTTCAACATGCATGTTTATTTTCTTATTTTAATATTGACAAAAATGTCACTTCAACATGCATGTTTATTTTCTTATTTTAATATCGACAAAAATGTCACTTTACATACATGTTTATTTTCTTATTTTAATATTGACAAAAATGTCACTTTACATACATGTTCTTTTTCTTATTTTAATATTGACAAAAATGTCACTTTACATACATGTTCTTTTTCTTATTTTATTATTGACAAAAATGTCAATTTTATCCTACGATGAACATTTCCAACATTTTCTATTTTTAATATATAATAATGTTAATATAACATACAATGAACAATTTTGATATGTTAACATTTTAACATATAAACATGTCACACAACATACATGAACAATTTTAATTTTGACATATCAACATGTCACACAACATACATGAACGATTTTAATATATTTAATTTTTATATTGTAACATCTCAACATACAGTGGGTTTTGTCCTAGCATACGCATACAGATTAAGTCATAGCAGATTCACATACAGTTTATATCTTAGCAGATTCACATACATATATGATTATGAATGCGAACATCCATAATTAAAACATAATTACTTAAATAAAATAAATAGGATTCTCACCTCAATTAGATTAGAGTTTGTTCCCAATTGCTCTGTATTAAAGTTGTATTCGAAGTCACGGTTCCATCGGATCTGAAATTTTCAGAATCGGTGTTTATATGAAAAAGTTATTGATGTTTTAAATCAAACAGACTTTTAACAACTGCTTCTATCACGCTTAAAAGCGTTACAAAATCTGAAGCATACCTCAATTTCAGAATTTGTTCAAAACTTCAAATCGCGATAACTTTTGATTTACTGAACGGTTTTGGGTGCCGTTTTTTGGAGAATGACCGCCTTGGAGAGATCTTTGCACGGCCAGAAGGGGGTGGAGTTCGGTCGAGCGTGGTGGGCCCGGCGTGGCTGCGACCGGCGGACCTTCTCGGGCTCGGGGCGGGCGGCACAGGCGACGGAAAGGGACGGGACTTGTCGGAGATCGAAGAGCTCGGCGAGAGCTTCGAAACGTGTACTCACACGCAAATTTTCGTTGAGAAATGAAGGAGTTATGAAGGTTTGAAATTTTCAGCCATGATGGGTTTGTGCGGCTCAGCAAAGAGGAAGAAGATGGACGTGAATAGTGTTTTTATATTAAAATATTAGGTTAAACTAATCATTATTTAATTGGCCCGCTTAAGCCCGTTTTGGCCCGAACTCCGATTCAAGCCTGCTTACTGTCGTTCATACCATTTAGCCCCCGTTCCGAACTCATCTGGATATGTCTCATCAGCCCACGAGATCGTCTTGGCCTTCGTTTTTCAGTTTTAAATATAAATCATTATTTTAAATTCAAACGTACGCAGAAATTCACCCAGGTCTCAAATTAACTTCAAAAATTCTCGAAAAATATACTTAGCTATGTTTTGATGCTGTGGACCTATGAAAATTAATTTCGTTCAATTCTGAGCCCGTTTGAATTTTTAATGAATTTTTAAAGTCAAAAATTTGCCCGTTTATGCTGAAAAATCAATTATAATTATATATTAATTCTAAAAATTACCAAAAAATCATTTTTAGCTTTGTTTTGATGATACGAACCCAACAAAATTTATTTCGTTCGATTCTGAGACTTTTTGAAAAATGGCTATTTTCAAGGCGAATATATTTAATATTAAAAATACATTTTTAAACAAATATTTTCTGAAACTCGAAACATATAAGTGTTTACTGTTTTTCAATGCAGAAACGTCATTCTGAAACCAATGGAAGTGGTTTCGAGTTCAAATTCCTACATATGTGAAAAGTAGCATTTTTGTCATATGCAAATTACCCACCGACCTTTCTAAAAATTGAATTAGCCATAACTTTTGATTTCCGCTATGAAATTTCGATTTTTCGGATTCGTTGGAAAGATATTTTTAAATAGATTCTAATATTTTTGGTTTTACTAAAATCCGTTAAATTTTGCATCCTGTATGGTTAGTCAAAGTTCAAGTTTGACTTTTCAAACTACCGCGCCATTTCTAGCTCTTTTTATATTTAAAATTAATTTATTCATTCTAACTTCGATTTGAACCAAATTTGTGATCCTTATTATTTAAAATAGATTATTTTAAATATCAAAACTCATTTAAAATCACTTAAAATAAATTTTGACTTGGCCCCAAAATTCAGGGTCGTTACAGATTTCGAGTCCGAACGAAATAACTTTTTGGAGGATAAAATAATAAAATAAATAATATATAAATATCTTTATACAGTCAAACCGGGGTCAAACCCTCATCTCTTCTCCATGCGGTCAAAGGGAGAAATGCGCTCATCCAAAATCAAAACCCCGATACCTAAATCGGTTTCTCCGAAGAAAGATGTTGCCATTGCCTTCTTCCCCCTTCCGTCCACCATCGCCAAACCACCCTCTGCCACCTCCGCTTTCTCTTTCATCCCCGCGAGTTCCTCCATCTCGAGACCGCATCACCATCCCAGGTCGCCATCGCACGAGATCCCCAAACCCCTGGCGCCGGATCCGGTCAACGCCAGCCACCCCTGCCGTCGCATCCTCCACCGGTCAACCACTTCGATCCCTTTCCTCCAGTACATCAGCGCGCGACAGCCTTTTTTCCCCTTGAATGAAAACCGATTAACGGTGAGTGCTTATCTTATTTATTTACCTTTTTATTTTCAGTTTTAAAGCAGTAAAATTATGGTTTTATTTAATCGTATAAAAACCAGATTTTTATGATAATGAGGATTGATTTTTAACATAATAAAAATTAGATTTTTATGATACTAAAGAAGTGATTTTTATAATGGTGTAGATTAGAAAATAAAGAAATGATTTTCATAATGATGTAGATTGGAAAATAAAGTAGTAATTTTTATAATGAAGTAGAGAAAATAAAGAAGTGATTTTTAAACATAAAGTGATAATATAAAAATGCGATTTTTATATATGTAGTGGCCACGGGCAACGAAATTGACAATAGGCGAGCATGACAAAGATTTCCTACATATGAAGAGTCCTGGCGTTTGGTTTAGCTAGTCGGTGAGAACTTCTCACTTTAAATCTTGTTTTCTAGTTAAAAATATATACTAGGATGCAGACGGTGCTTAGCAGCACCGGACACCTGTCGTCCACAGACCATGGACGACTTGTATGCTTGTTTGATGTGTTGTGAAGTTTGTTTGTGATGTTAGTGTGAAGTAGATAATAAAACGTTCATGTGTTGAAATAAATTAATTATCGTTAAAAATATAATTCTTAACGTTAATATGAATAGATAAATATCCATTTACAAACCGGGCGGTTTGTTTATGTACACCTATTTGAAGGACATTGATTGGGACGATAAATTTTACACATCGCCCAATTGCACAAATAATATTCGGTGTTTGTGGATTGAAACCCCACACGAGTGTTGGGATGATATTTGGCGTACACTAATCCCAATTATTTAATTGTATGTCGATCGATTGGTCGATAGACTGTGTAAGCGTTAATTATTTATATTTAGTGCTTATGTAGTTGTGTGGTGCATTTTGGATGATGGCTGATTATTTATCGTTGCTATTATATACATGTGTTGTATGGAATCCATATAATTAACATTATATGGTAATTGATTGGGCCTCATTCCAATTGGAGAGAAAAATTATTATAAAATAAGGATTCATGTGTTGACAGTACTCATGTGTTGAGATTAGTCATGTGTTGAAAGAAGTAAATATTCATGTGTTGAGTAAAATATTTTAACAATAAAATTTACATATTTATCATATATAAAATTAGAAACTAACTGGAAAATAGATAAGATGAGTGGTCTCCTGGGTATTGATCTGATGTTGGTTTCGGCCTTCGGGGTTAATACTTAGGGAATTGTTCTCTTACTAATTTACGGTTGGAGTGTGATTAAAAATTTAACGATAGAAATCATAATTTTATAAAATATATCAAATAACTAAAATAGGCATGTGTTGACAGTACTCATGTGTTGAGATTAGTCATGTGTTGAAAGAAATATAGATTTATGTGTTGAATAGAATAAATATTGATTTGTTGAATAAAATAACGAAATTATTGAAAAATATAAATCCATTTTGATTAGAGATGCGCTATTTTGACGCGAACGATATTTATATTGATTATATTCATTTTTATAACGAATATTGAAAAAAGAATTTATAATGGAAAATTCAATTTTGATTAGAAATTGAACATGAAGTTGAAATCATTTTGAAAACGAATTTAAAACTATTTATAAAATACGTTTTGAATTGAAATCGATGAAATATATATATTATATATGTAATGGCCTGAATAGAACGCGCCGCGGCAGTTCGGGAATTTCGACCATTGACTTCGAATGGACATTATGCGAGATCCGACTGTCGGATTCTCCTAAAACCAGAACCGTTGGGTTCGTATCGAAAATAGCTTTCCAATGAATGTTAGAAATTTGAAATCTAACAGTTGGATTTGGAATTATCTCCAAATCAAATTTGGAAAAGGTCACTGTAAGTGCAGTTCGATGGCCGTTGATGGAAATCGACTTTACGGGCCTTAATAAAATTATTGAAAATATTAAATTTTTTTGTAAAATCATAATATATGAATTGGAAAGAACTGGGATGAAAATCCCACATTTGAAAGGACAAAAATAGATTTTATCGAAATCAACTAGTTTTGAACTAGAATTAAAATCCAATTATTTTTAAATAAATAAATTGGATTTGAAATGGGTTTTAAATAACCAGAATTTCCAATATATGAATTGGAATGGATTTGAATCGAAATTGTCTTTGGAATATTTCGATATTAGATTCCGCGATTATATAGATATTTTGGAGGAAATTTGGACGATATATTTTATATCGTTATTTCCAAAGCGATATTTGTGGATTTCAGAATTTGATATTGAATATAAGCTGATATATTTTCTATTCAGAGCCTTGTATTTAATGTCAAATGGGATTTGGGTTTGTCGTGAATGTTGTCTTCATCAACACTGTTCTTAAATCCCGTTGAGAAATAATGAAGTATACCAATTAATTAATATATTTAATTGGAATTGAATTAGAATTGATTTGTGGGTTTATCGTGAACGGTGTTTTAAATAACACTTGTTCTTTAACCAATAATAAATAGAATGTGATTTCGGTTTATCGTGAACTGTGTTTTAAATGACATTCGTTCTTTAACCCAGTAAAAGGAGTTTTAATGAATCTGTAATTAGATTGAAATGTGAATTGATAATCTAAATTATCAAATTTGGAAAGTGAGCGAGAATGGAGTATCACCAGTTTTTCTCCAAAGCGATAGTTAAATCTTTAATTAGATTTGAACGTGAAATGGTAATTAATTTTACCGATAACACCGTGGTGTTAGATACGGAGTACTACCAGTTTTGCTTCATGGGATGAATAGGTTGAGATTGGGAAATAAAATAAATAATTACTTCGGTGTGGTTCGCTAATCCCGACTAGTTTGTAAAACCTTAACATGGTTTGAAATGACATCCAAAGGAAAATTAAAGAATAAATTTAAAATAATTTATCTCTGATAAAATTAATGGGAACCGTTCCCTAAGAATGTGAAATTTAGAAACTAACTGTAGCTTAGCTAAGAAGAATGGTTTCCTGGGTATTGATCTGATGTTGGTTTCGGCCTTCGGGGTTAATATTTGGGGAATTGTTCTCTTGCTAATTTACTGTTAGTGACTGATGAATTGGAACGAGGCGCATGTTGTGTTTGTGTAACATTTGTTTATTATATACGCTGGTTATTCGTAAAGGCCGGGTTTATACCCATTCTGAGTAACCGATTCGACGATATGTCGAAGATGAAGATGGTGGTTGAAGACCGGAAGTCTTCACATCGTTTGGGTGATTACTAATGATCTTGATTGGGCTATACACCCAAGATGAGGGAATCAGTTGGTGATCGTCTAGACGTACTTGGAGATCGTTGGATATGCGAGGAAAGTGCCTCCGGTTTCGTTCAGACCCAGAACGAACTTGTAAATGGACTGTGTGTCTGACATTGGATTTTATTCTTGGTTGATTGATCTATATTAAATATACATATGTTTGGCGGTGGAGAATTTATTCCCTTGCTTAACGCCCTTCTCTGAGACGTACGAGCTCAGAGGTTGTATATCGATGGACATCAGTCGCATGGAGTGAATTGCCTGTGTGGCATGCCTAAGTGGCAGATGATCAAGGCTTCTATTGAGAAGCAAAGTCTTGTGGTTGATGATCAAAGAACGACCTACGTGGAATAGCTTTGTATATAACGTGAATTCGCGAGCCTCACACCTCGGTATGAGTCAAAAATGGGATAGTGACTGCTGGGAGAACACGACGTTTCTTTCTAGCTACGGTGGTGTCAGTGCTTAAGCTGGCTGACATTTATATTATTTTCACCTTTGTGGTTGTTGGAATGCGAGGCGCCTCGATTATAGGTCTGTAAGGACCGGGAAACGTGTGTTCAGGAATAACTAATCCTCAAACGTAAGGGAGGACCGGCCCAGCCGATTCCAAGGGTTACCCAGAGTGCGTAGTCCTGAGGCCTTTGCTAGAGTGTCTCGAAGCGGAGAGGATCTTGCCCCTTGCCTCGACTCATGACGGAAATCCAATTTCTGATACGAGATATTTCGGTTTTATTTGTAGAGCCTAGTATGATGACATGATATATTGTACCCATGCCGTCTATGATTGATATTTATGATTGAAATTGTTTTGACACTATACACTTATAATAGTATCAAATGATTTGTTTTAAACGTACCAAGCATGTTTGGCTATTATAAGGGAAAACCCTATCCTCCGGCTTGCGTTGCATTGTGTGATGGGACCTAGGTCTTATAATAGATTCATTTTTCCAAAAAGCATTGCCCTGTTTTGTTATATGCGCTAGTGTTCTTGGGAGGAAACCCGTTCCGTGTTATACGGCGTGGTCCCTTGAATTACTCTCTTTTAAAGTAAAGTTTTAACTAACTATTTTAGTTCTCACACCAGTCACATGACTGACCTGGAGCTTATTGTTTTAACCTAAACTCTGGGTGCCCCTATCTTCCGCACGAGCAGCTAGTAGTTTTGGTTTTGCAGATTTATATTCACGGGATCCTAATTTACAGCTGGAACGATACTCGGAAAGCTCTGTACCCGTGTATTACTTTTAGTTGTGTATTGTATTATTTTCCGCTGCTATGTAATGTATTGTAATCTCTGATATTTTATAATGTATATTATTTGTTAATAGTCTATATATTCTTGTATTCTGATGAATTGTTGTAATAAGCAATGAAATGTTCTTCTGTTATACAGATTGCGTTCCGATTCGTCTTGTCCTCAACGCAATCTGTGCTTTCCTTACCGGGGAAGTTCGGGTCGTCTCATGAGACTTCCTTTCCAACCTTCTTTCTTTGAAACACCCCACGTCCATTAATGTCACTCACAAAGGGAATGCATTAACTTCCATGGAGGTTTTAAGTGAATATAGAACAGTAAAATTACAACAAGACAGATATAAAATAGTACTTGGAAATTCAAAAACTTTATTTCATTGTAGCAGAAGTCAAAACATGTTTGATTACATCATAACACCATATTCAATGTCAAGTACAATATCTATCTTGATAAAACAAGTACATAATCCCATTACATGAATAGCCATTAAAAAGAAAGATAACAAGCTGGACTTTACTTCAGCAGTCCAAGCTTTCCAGTAGATAAGCGATCCAACTAGACTCCACTAGAACTTGGCCCAACCTGCGGACCTGAAGGGAGAAAAAGGATGGAAAAGAGGGGGTCAGACATAAAGTCTGGTGAATATGATAATTCTACAATACTATTACCAAAATAACTGGACTAAGGCATAAGCTGGAAAACAAGAAAATGTCTATGAAGAGCAGATTAAGGACATAGACAATCGCTAAAGGCAACGTTATAGGCGCTCCTAAATACTAAAGGATAAACACTATACTGCACCACACCAGTCACCCTAAAGATTCATCCCACTTAGCTTCACTTAGAAACTTTCCCAATGGCTTTACGTACCCCTAGCTGACTACATAGGTGCCGCCTGCCCCTATCTCCACTAGGTGTACCCTACTTCCCATTATTCGATCGGCTCCCTAACTCGTAGATACCCGTGCTGGCCCCACAGTGGGGTGTATCACTCCCCTAAAGTGGCAACCTGATACAACGGACATGCACGGCTTATACCTACACGATGCAACAACGTCTTACCTACCAGCCCGGGTCCACACACGCATATGAAACCCGTTGGACTTGCGTTGCCACCGCTCCCTGTTTTGGCCTCTTATAGTCAAACCCAGTATGCGTGTCCCGTCCTCGACTTGGGTCGAGCCCACAAAGATACGTTTTGGGATACTGGTTGAAATGGGCCCCCACTATTTACCACAAGCATTCCACCTAAGCTTGTCCCCATTAGTCCATCCCACTTAACCCACTTAGTCATGTTCATTTACATGTGTGTTTGGTTAAGTCTAATCGTATTTCAAATGCCTCTAAAGGCAACCACCAGATTCCTCATGCCACCCAAGGCACCTACTTAACCCCCATGTCCCACCTTACATGATTATCTGGTTAAGTATTTCTTAGTTCATTAAGGCCATAACCTCATAAAGACCTCTCACATTAGACTGGCATTTATGGCAGCTGGATTTGCCGGGCGGGTTCGGGCAGTCTTACACCATAAAAGAGTCTAACCTCGTGTCTTTACAACTGTTATGCTTTAGTTTGGGCCTAGGACCTCTCACATTGGGCCGACATTTGTGACTACTGGATTTGCCGGGCGGGTCCGGGCAGGTTTACATCACAAACGGGTCCAACCTCGTGTCCTAAGCATTGATTATTAATAATAATCCACTTTCCCCCAATTTTAATAATTCCCTAATTGAATTATTAATTACTTCCAATTTTTAACAATGTCCATAATTGACTCAATTATGGACATTCATTCATGGTATGCAACATCTTACAAAATTGCACCCAATTTATTAATTCCTAATATTACCCCTACCCCACGTTTGAACGTTTATTCGCAAAATATATGTTAGACTCGAATAGCCTAACTCATAGCATAAAAGAGATTATCATAATAACAACATGTATATGTGACCAAATGAATCATAATAAGGGGTGAAACTTGCATATGTCCAACTTGCATAGATTATACATGTCATGGATCTAAAGGTGTCAACTTGTTCAAAATTAATATGATCTCAATCAATTTTCATAAACTAACATATGAACATGTGTGAATCAACATCATCTAATTTTTTAACAACATGGTTTTATATGGGTACACCTAACTCAATAGGCAAATTCCCATAATCAAGTTTTATTTAATTATAGTTTCAAGTTTATGGGTACACCTAACCTAATAGGCAAATTCCCATAAACAAGATCCATTTAAATTAAGAAAAAAAAACATAACTTTAAGCATGATCCAACAGCATGATTTTTCAACATAATATAGCATGATTTATAACATGGCATAGTATGATAGTATAACATAGCTTGACATGATTCTCAACATAGCACGACATAGCATAAGAGAATTTACAACATAGCATGACATAGCATATATAATTTACATCATACGACAACATAATAACAAAATAAGAGATCCACAATATATAGAATTTACAATTACAAATCACATCACTTTCTTGTGATCCATTCATAACTGAGTCAAATTAGTTTGTAATAGTCTTGTGAGAATCATCATACTCACCAACAAAAGAAAAGAATTAGAGAAAGAGAGATCTTTTGATTTGATTTGTGTAGATTTAGTTGTAGATGATTAGGCTTCCTCTTCTTAGTTTGTGACGGCTACGCTGAACTCCATGGCAGCAGCATGACGGTAGCTTCTCTAATTTTACAAGTGATTTAGGTTTAGGGTCTACCCACTTATTTATAGATTTTAGAATGCATTTAGGCCATTAGATTTAACCTAGAAATAACCGCAGCCGTTCAGACAAGATGGGGTTTATCTTGTTGACTCAGCAATGAGTCAGAAGTGACTCAGCAAACACTCAGCAATATATATATATATATATATATATATATATATATATATTCTACAATGTACACATTAGATACATCCCCCCCTTTTACACACTTATTATTGTTTTTATATACATATTAGATACATCCCCTCTCTTACACACTTATTAATATTTTTATATTCATATTAGATACATCCCCTCTCTTACACACTTATTAATATTATTATATTCATATTAGATACATCCCCTCTTTTACATACTTATTAATATTTTTATATTCATATTAGATACATCCCCTCTTCTACACACTTATTATTATTTTAGCAACTTTAGTGTTAATAGAAAATTTGGGGTGTTACATTCTTGGTTTCTACGTTTCCTGGTTATATATTTTACAGTTCCTAAGGTTTATACCTTTTTTTCAAAATAACATGCATTCGTTTAAACATGTATATGTTTTTTGATACCTTAAACCCAAAGCCGACATAAGTTTTTTCACTTCATAATGATTTTTGTACATTAAATTATTGGGAGGCATATGCTGCTTCACACCTTATACAATGGCTGCAAATACAACTTCTATGAGTTTGTATTTAGATTTCATCACAATGTATTTATCAGTTACTGATAATTAGGTGCTGCTTGTATAGCCTTCCAAATGGAGTTCCTTCACAACATCCAATAAGTCATATTTTTTGCCTTAATATTTGGTTCTTCTTCAACACTAACATCGTCATCAATAATTAAGCTGCATGAAGCTTTGAACATGTAGTATCTTCTACAATATGTTCTACGAGATTTGTCGTAGCAAGTTCATTACTCACTACCTCCTCAACTTGTATAGGAATAGATGCAAAAAGTTTTTCATGACGATCCCGAACCAAATAGGTTAGCACGAAACCATACTAATGCAAATGAAACCTAACAATGTTTGGTATTAAATGCTATAACAATTTGCATCTACTGCATGGACAACAGATTTCTTCGGCGTTTCCATTATTACTTAAAGAGAAATCGAAAAATACACATACACCACTATTAAAATGTTCACTTGTTGAGTCTTCCATTTCTCTTTATTATTCATACATCTAGCTCCGATCAGTAAAATAATCGTCCATTTCTCCTAATAATTATAAAATATGATATAAATTAAAATCGCATTGAAAATTTATTTTTCAGTACAATTTTATAGGTTAAAGTCATATTAATTGATCATTGACACTTTATTGATGGGTCCTTCTATTACCCATTATAAATACAGCATTGAAATAAAATCTTGTAAATCATTTCATTTTAAACAATTTAACAAAATTTAGGTAGCACTTCCCTTTTGTTTCCTGAACTGTACACAATTGCATGTATATAGGGAGCATAAAAGAAGCATTGTCGAATTTTTTGATCCATTTAAAATGAAATGATTATGAGATTTGATTATGTTACCGTGTTTGTAACTTGTCCAATACAAGGACAAATCCAACAAATATTGTATATGATGAATATGAATGTCCATTCTATTTAAAAAACGGATACCCACATAATGATCATTTACGATACTTATTAGAAGGGGTCACAAAACAATTTTATGAATATAATATAATACATATATTTTTATTTATCAGAGATCGTTTTCCCTAGTAATGGCGGCTGGCTTTTCCCCCTTTTTCACTTCTCCCTTCTCCTCATTTCCACCTGATTGTCTCCTTCGCTTATTTGTTCTCTTCCCTATTTCATCTTCTTGCAGCCAGTTTACGCTCGTGTGGAGTCTTCAAACTCTTATCTCTAAACTAGATCTACTCCTATACCTACTTCTTTTTGCCATATCTTGCTACCGTTTCTTTTCTCTTCTTGTTTACACTAGATCTTTTCGATCCTAACCTCGGCTCTTACACGTGGTGCTACTCCCCTTTCGCTTCATGATCTATACCTCTGAGGTTTGTTTCAGTCTTTCGTGACTTACTTGCTTTACTACACTTGTTCTTTGGTCATTGGTTCTTGCACCAAATCACTAAAAGGCGGTCCTTTTCTTTATTTGCATTTGGATCTGGATCAAAGATCTCTTTGACGTGCGGTTTATTAAGTTGCGAATTTATTGTCTTCTTAGTCCAGAACTGCATCTCTCTGTCTTGGAGTTGTCCTTCTTTATTAGGGTTTGCATTTTTGTTGCGAGTCTATATCTGCTTGATTCTGGTGGCTGCGTTTTGACTTAAGTCTGCAATGCTATGCGTTCATTTTATCTGCGATTGCCTTAGCAACGTAGAAGTACGCATCTTTTTCTCATTTCTTTTTTTAGTGGCACCTTCTTGATACCTCGTCAATAATAATGTGATTTTCCAAGGCCAATAGTTGGGGAATAGATGCAACCTTATGTCCTGCTGGTTGTTGGTGAAATGATTCTAGGAAATTATCCAGGTCAGTTCAATGAGGTTGTTCAGGTCTGAAGTTGGTATTCTATGAAAGTTGTAACAACCCGAAAATTTAATATAGAAAATCAATTAAAAGAATAATTAAACAACTATTAATTATAAAAATATTGGGAAATGGGCAACGGGGAGTGCGCCATTAAGTCTGTTACGAAATTCTAGCTTTGATAGTCATTGGTTTTGTTAAAATTAGACTTAAAACGAAGAAGACATAAAAGAAATAAGTTTGAAATTCGAATTATAAAATACAACAACGTTTGAAATAATCAGAATTAAAATAAGCGCAAATTATGTGTAATTGGGGGGACCCAATGCCTAATTGGTTCGATCCGGGGGTTGACCCAGACCCCAAGTGGGTTGACCCAGGGGTCGACCCATCCTGGTAGCACGTGTACCCAGGGTTCGACCGATTCGAGTTGTCTTTTTTGTGCGATGTTCTGGAGTATTCCTATATATAATGGCCTGAAATCTAAACCTAATGTCTAATGCATCTAAACACCCTAGCTCTATTATAAATAGCCTCCAAGGCCTAACCAAATCTTACTACTCCATTCATTTTCCTCCCTCTCAAATAGCCCTCTTCTTAGATAAAATTTTAATGGAGTATTGTGGCTTGGTTTTGTATATATTTTTAGAGGATATTCATAGATAGAGATTATATACCAGGGATTTGTTTGGATTGCTTAGAATTTGTGAGTATATTACAGTGATTGCAAGAATTGTAAAATTTGAGATTTCTTCTTGATAGTATAATATGTTGTAGATTTCTTTTTTCTTTTCTGTCTAAATCTGAATCTACGTCTATCCTCCTTTTGTTTATTATCAGTAAACCCATTACTGTAGTTTATTCAGTTACCTATACCTTTGTTCTTTGTATGAAATTTTATTGTAGTTCTGTATCAGCCCTATTTTTATTTTAGATCTACTTCTATCGATTTAAGACTAAACCGTTCATTCTTTCTTGTTTATGTGCAAATTGGGTTAAAACATGTGATTGGACAATACTAGTGCGATTGGATAATAATGAGAAATATGAATAAAAGGATGAATTAAGCTAAATTTAAATAGTGCAATAAAAAGGAAAATTGAAACAATAACTTCGATAACCGAGTATATATTATTTGGATGGATGCAAATGACAAGGGTCGGGTTGTGTAAGTACATTAAAAAAGAGATGTTTATATACAACCAATAAATTAAAGTTTACATACAATCTATGAAATGATATAAAGTTACATGAAGGAAAGTGGGATTATTAACAATCTTAAGACTGGCATTAATTTAAATCATATAACTAATAAGCATGTGCCATTAGAGTCCATTGCGGCATCGAGGATCGTGGTATTGGTTTATTCAGGCAGTGGGAGTAGACTGATTAGGGAAAATAAGAGACTAATTAAAATGGAGGACTAAGTCTAGGCGTGATTTATGTCGAATTGCTTATTTTTGGTTGGGGATCCATATCAGTTTGTATTCCTTTTTAAATACTACACGGAGGTCTCACGAGTATGCGAAGGCACGCTTATACTTAGCTTGGTAGTAAGAGGTTCAAACGTGGTGGGTGCGGGAGCGTTCCGGCTGGGCGGTGGGCGTGCATCGCGTCGATTAGGGTAGATAAGACGCTGTGATGCCAGTGATATTAGTTATGTCATTAGAGCTGATAGGTTGGGTCTGATGAACCAAGGGACATAATCGGCATAAGTTATCACACTATGTTTAGGAATTGATCGATGGGTAGAATTAGGTTTTATCCTAATTTATGAATTCTAGAAATTGGTGCAGAAATCGAATGATTTTACAATCAACTAACTTATAAAAATATACTCTTGTTCTTTCTGTTAGGCATCAATTTATATACGGTCTAAGTTTCCTCTTTTTCACTCATGTCAGTAATTACTAAACTCACCAGGCTTTATTTCTGACTTGTTTGTTTTTTCTCTTCTTCCTTCCTTTCTCCCCAAGTTCTCAGGGTGGAACACCTAGCATTTGAGAGAGCTTTGACCCAGTCAGCCCTTTGGAGATTATCATTTGCCTTGTTCTTTATGCTTACATGTATTTTTCCACGTTTTTATCTATTTTTGTACTTGATGATGAGGATGATACTTTTTTATTTTGTTACTTTGATTTGTTGTTGTTACTGATACAACTATGGTTTTATGACTTATGATGTAATGACACTGCTTGTTTTGTTTAAAGTAAAAATTAAAGTTACGTTGTGTTCTTGTGAATTTTAGCCTCTGTGATGTTACTTTATACCATTGGTCTTCATATTTCTTAATAAAATCCTCATATGGGTCTTGTTAAGAAATGTAGCGTGTCACATTTGGTATTAGAGCCTAAGGCTATAATATCAGTAAAAAAAAATTGTTTTAATGAAAAAGACTTTTAAAGAAAAGTGTTTTCAAAATAAAAAGTTGTTTTTGGAAAACATCCCCTCAAGTCAATTACAATATTCCCTTAATTCATTCTTGAATCATTCTCTCTCTATTGATTGCAGCATGACAGCGTCTCCCAATATTCCTGAGGGAATCCCTACTCTTACTTCATTCCGTAGGTATGTTGAAGCTATGACACCAGCTGAAGGGAAAGGAAACGCCCAAGCTCCTCCTCTAGCCATAGTGATTCCTCTTAATATACCACCAGTGGCTGTTTTTTTAGGCTTTGCAAGGATTTTACTTCTCTCGCCGGCAAGACTTTCCATGGTAGTGATGCATTAGCTATAACCTAGTGATAGTTAGTGACGATTGTAATTTCAGTGATGTCGAACCATAGCCGTGTTACTATTGCATCAATAATCAACGTTAGAAATTACACATCTGTCTTGCAGTGATATGAATAGTGATAACCTTCTGGATATGTTGTAAAGTAGAAATTGGGTAGAACTCACAACTAATCTTTAGTGTTGTTTTTAACATCGAATTTAAGACCTTTAACAAATATTGTTGAAAAACTAAATTTACAATGTTTAAACAATGTTGTCTTGCTTGCATATTTCAATAACATTGCATATATGTTGTGAAAAGGTAAACATAATAAAATGTAAAAAAGTAATTGTTAAATGTTGTTTTCAATAATAGAATAAATGAACATTGTAATATCTTTTATTTTAGAACAATTGTATAGAGAACGTTATTTGGAAAATTCAACTACAACCTTTTTCTTAACAAATGTTATGGAAAATCTACCATTTTTACAACAATCCGGTTAACTGTTGTAAAATCAATGTTGTAAAATGTTATTTTTATTGTAGTGTTAACATCATTGGTGGTGCAACCTATTCTTTTGGAGCGATTTGGATCCAGTCAGCGCAAGGATCAACAGTTAGCGGATATCACAGACCGAATTAGTAGAGGAGAGGCCTCTATTCACCTTGCTAAATATTTTGTGGATGAGAAAGGGTGGCTACATCGTGATCGGAGATTATATGTTTCACGAGTTGATGATTTGTTGAGATCAGTTTTAGAGGAGGCTCATCATTCTCGGATGATCATCCATCAAGGAGGCGATAAGATGTATAAATACATGAAAAATAGTTTTTTATTGGATTGGGATAAAGAAGGATGTGTCAAATTACGTGGCTATATGCATGACTATATGCATGACTTGTCAAAGAGTGAAGGCCAAGCAAAGGAAGCCCGGTGGATTGCTTCAACCTCTAGGCGAACCGTAGTGGAAGTGGGAGAGTGTCTCGATGGAATTTACAGATGGGCTTCCCAGATCGAAGAGGAACAACACTAGTATTTGGGCTATAGTCGATAGGTTGACTAAGAGCATTTATTTTATCTTGGTTAAGTTAAGTGGACGATAGCTTGGTTGGCATCAGTGTATCTTAGTGAGGTCGTCCAACTTCATGGAGTTACTTCTAGTATTATTAGTGATAGAGACCCTATCTTTACCAACAAGTTTCGGAGGAGCCCATATGAGGCATTGGGGACACAGCTATGACTTAGCACTGCATATGACTATCAGACAGATGGAAAGGCGGAGAAGGTTAGTAGGATTCCTGAGTATTTATTAAGGTTATGCATCTTAGACTTCGGAGGGACCTGGGAGGAGCATCTTCCATTGGTAGAGTTCGCAAATAATAACAACTACTAGAGAAGCACAGGTATGGCTCCCTTCTAGGCATTTTATGGTTGAACCTGCAGATCACCATCTTGTTGTTAAGAAATAATATACAGACTTCTTCTTGGACCTGAGATGGTTAGGGAAACCTCAGAGAAGATAGACCTGATTCGGAAGCAGATGAAGGCAGCTCGTGATAAACAGAAGTCATATGCAAATCAGCGTAGGACAGACCTAGATTTCAATATAGGAGACTTGGTTTTCGTTAAGGTGTCACCTTTGAGGAGTATGGTTCGGTTCAGTTCAGTGGGGATGTTGGCGCTTAGGTTCGTATGGTCATTCCATATAGAAGAGAGGATAGGTCAGATGGCCTACAAAGTTAGACTACCGGAGAGACTGGCTGGAGTTCATGATGTATTCAATGTTTCACACCTGTGAAAGTTCTTACGTGATTCTGCGGTAGTAGTAGAGAAAAGTGCTCTAGAGGAGATCGGGGTAGAGAAGGAAGCATCAGTCAGGCGAGTTCCGGCACGAATACTAGGATTTGAGGTGAAAAACTTGTCAAATGTAGAGATCGAGCTTGTTAAGATTCAGTGGGGAGGGACAGCGCCGACTTGATTTGGGAACCAGAGAATAGGATTCATGAATCTTTTTCGTTTCTTTTTGATAATACACTCTTAATCCTTTTCTAAGCTTTGAATTTGAATCTATTTTTCCTATCATTTGAATCATAAATCTTAAGTAGAACCCTTTAGTTTGTAGGAAATGGTTTAAAACATGTTAGTGGAACATGTATGATTTAACGGATTCACGTGGATGCAAGTGTTTGCTAGCGGATGCAATGGATACATATACACACATTAGGCACTAGTTAGATATCGGCAAACTAGGACACTTACATACTTGCATATGAATGTGTGTACATTTTCAATTTATTTTAATTAATCCAAATGGTTGAATATTCACTTGGATGATGCATTTTGGTGAACGACTGTGCACGCATATGTATTATGGTCCCTTTGCATACATATTGGATGCATAACACAGACATGAAATTAAATTAAGGAGGTTAACTGGGTCACCTAATTTTTGCATTAGCTAAAGGACATATACACTACACTTCCTGCATATATTCACAAATATCATTAGAAAATCTAAGGACAATGGATACCAGTGGTTTATGGTTGAGTAGATAGGTGTCGATAATGGTTAACAAAGGAGGAGAGAACGTAACAACCCAAAATTTTAATATAGCAAATTAATTAATAGATTAATTAAATAAATATTAATTAGAAAAATATTGGGAAATGGGCAACGCGGGTTGCATCATTGTGCCCGTTACGAAATTCTGGCTAAGATAGACTTTTGGTTTATTAAAATCAAACTTAAAATGAAGAAAATACAAAAGAAATAAGTTTGAAATTCAAATTATAAAATACAGCAACATTCAAAATAATCATAATTAAAATTAGCGCAAATTACGAATAGTTGGGGCTACCCAGTGCCTAACGGGGTCGACCCAGACCACAAGTAGGTTGGCCTATGGGTCGACCCATCTGGTATATCGATCGACCCATCCTGGTAGCGTGCACATTCAGGTGCGCACAATTTTCGACAGATTCGAGCTAGCTTTTTGGTGCGATATTCTGAAGTATTCCTAAATCTAATGACCTGAAATCTAAACGTAAAATCTAACACATCTAAACACCCTAGCTCTAGCATAAATAGCCTCCAAGACCTAATCAAATCTCACTACTCCCTTTCTCGGCCTCCCTATCAAATAACCCTCTTCTCAGAAAAATAATAATTAATGGAGTATTAAGGCTTAATTATGCATATATTTTTGGAGGATATTTATAGATAGAGACTGTCTACTGAGGCTTAATTAGGATTGCTTTGAATTTGTGAGTATGTTTCAATAATTACAAGATTTGTAAAATTTGAGGTTTTTTCTTGATAGTATAATAAGATGTAGATTTCTATTCTCTTTTCTGTCAAAATATGAATCTACTTCTATCCTCCTTCTGTTTATTTCCAGTAAATCCATTATTGTAGTTTTATTTAGTTATATATACCTTTGTTCTTCATATGATATTCTATTGAAATTTTGTAACTACCCTATTTTTATTTTAGATCTACTTATGTCTATCTGAGCCTAGGCCATGCGAGATCCTAGGCCAATTCCATTTTATTTTTGATATTGAGTTTAGGCTTTTTTTAGCCTAAACCTCTCATACTTCCATATTATATGCAAATTAGGTTAAGACATGTGATTGGAAAATGATAACACAATTGGATAACAATAAGAAATATATAAAGTAAAGGGCTAAATAGAAATAGTACAACAAAAAGGCAAATTGAAACAGTAACTTGATAACTGAATAAATGTTATTTGGATAGATGCAAATGATGAGGGTTGGGCTGTATAATTAAATTAAATAAAAGACATGTTGATTTGCAACTAGTAGATTAAAGTTTACATACAATCTATAAAATGACAAAAAATTTACGTAATATAAGTGGGCTTATTAATAAACTTAAGATCGGCATTAAGCTTAATTATAAAATTAATAAGTAGCTGTAGTTGGGGTCTGTTCCGGCAATGGCGACTAATTAGAGAAATTAAGAGGCTCGTGGTATTGGTCTGTTCCGACAGCGGAGTAGACTAATTAGGGAAATAAGAGACCAAGTAAAATGATTAAAATGGAGGACTAAGTCTAGGGGTCATTTATGTCGAATTGCATATTTTTGGTTGGGGATCCATATCAGTCAGTATTCCTTTTTATCATTGCACCGAGGTCTCACGAGGAGGCGAAGACACGTTTGTACTTAACTTGGTAGTAAGATGTCCAAACGTGATGGGTACGGTCACGTTCTGACGGGGCGGTGAGCATTCATCGCGATGATTAAGGAAGATAGGACGTTGTAATGCCAACGATATTCGCTATGTCCTTTGAGCTGATGGGTTGGGTCCGATAAACCCAGGTCCATAGTCGACATAGGTTATCAGAACTGTGATGTAGAAGTCGATCAATGGGTAGAATTGGGTTTTATTCTAATTTATGAATTGTAGAAATTGGTGCAAAAATCGAATGATTTGACAATCGACTATCTTGTAGAAATATACTCTTATTCTTTATGTTGGGCTTCAATTTATTATCCTGTCTAGTTTTCCTCTTTTTCACTCATGCTATTAATTACTGAAATCACCAGGCTTTATGTTTGACTAGTTTTTTTTCCCTCTTCTTCCTTCCTCCCCCGCCTCAAATTCTCAGGGTAGAGGACGTAGCACTTGAGAGAACTTTGACCCATCTCATTCCATTGGAGATTATGATATGCCTTATCCTTTAAGCTTACGTGTATTTTACCATGTATTATCTATTTTCTGTACTTGATGATGAGGAGGATACTTTTTATTTTGTTACTCTGATTTGTTATTGTTGAGACAATTATGGTTTTATGACTTATGATGTAATAGCACTGCTTATTTTGTTTAAAGTAAAATTTGAAGTTGCGCTATGTTTATTTATTGTTATCTTGAAAATTTTAGCCTCTATGATATTACTTTATACTTATACTCTTCATATTTCTTAATAATTTCCTCAAATGGGTTATGTTAAGAAATGTTGGGTGTTACATTTAGTATTAGAGCCTAAGTTACAAGATCGGTAAAAGGTTTTTGTTTTTAACGAAAAAGTTTTTTAAAGAAAAGTGTTTTAAAAATATATTTTTTTTTGAAAACATCCCCTCAAGTCAATTATAATATTTCCTTGATCCATTCTTGAATCCTTCTCTCTCCACTAACCGCATCATGTCTCGGGCTCCCAATTTTCCCAAAAGAATCCCCATTCCTAATTTGTTCCATAGATATGTTGAAGCTACAACACTAGCTGAAGGGCAAGGAAATGCCCAAGCTCCTCCTCCAGCCGTGGTGATTCATGCTAATCTACCACCAATGGCTATCTTCTCTGAGCTCTGCAAGGATTTTACTTTTCTTGGCTGCATGAATTTCCATGGTAAAGAGAACTTTGTTGTGGCTCAAGCTTGGCTTAGGAATATCAAGCGTATATTTGGACTCTTAGAGCTCGAGATGTGAGGAGAGTGCGATTGGCAGCTTGGCAATTAAAGGTTGAGACTTTATTTTGGTGGGAAATTGCTGAGGTAGAGCATCGCTTTGAGACTTGGAATGATTTTACAGAAAGATTTAGGAGAGAAAGTTTCTATCTGAAGCCGAAAAGGGCATGCAGTTGGAAAATTTTCTAGTGCTGAAACATGGCAATCTTTTGGTTAAGGAGTATGTCAATCAGTATAATGTGCTTGTGAGATTTTGGATGGATTTGGTGAATATCACCCACAAGAAACCGGTGAGGTCTGCTAAAGGTTTGAACCAACCTCTACAGTGATTAGCCATGACACATATTCTGATGGGTTCCACATTTGAGAATCTTGTGGAGATGACAGTAATGCACGAAGAGGGAAAAGGTGATCTTGTGGAAAAAAGAGAGGAGGCGGCTATGGAAAATGTTGGGATGATGAGGTGGTGGCCCAAGAAGGCTAAAAAGAATAAAGATTAGAAACCCGAGAAAGCTTAGATCAACTAGCATGTTAAGTGCCATTATTGTGGCATGAAAAAAACCTTTTTGAGGGACTGCAAGGAGGCCACTAAAGGGGAGATGTTATCATTGTGGACATCAGGGTCATTACAACAGGCAGTTCCCTCAGAAGCAAGGGTAAGGAGCTGGTTCGTATGGTGCATTGGTGCATTCTTTGGAGGTGACCCAGGCTAGTGTTGGTCAGGACTAGGGCAGGAAGGTCATAGTCGTAGGTTTGATTTCTCTTTATGACTTTTCTGTTAGGACCTTATTTGAGTCTGTGATTCACATTCTTTCATTTGCACTACAATAGTCGATTGTCTGCACCTTGGTATCTCTCTTTTTTTCCGATCTAGTAGTAGTTTCAAACCCGATAGGAGGTTCAACTCATTTATCTATGATTTGTAAGGATTTGAAGCTTTATATTCTAGGCATCGAGTCTATTGTGTCTCCTATGTATTGGGATTTTTTGTGTATGGTATTATACTTGGGATGGGTTGACTGGCCATGTATGGCGCCATCCTTTATTGTGAGAGGGGGGGGGGTAGTAAGGTTGATGACTTGTAATGGTAGAACCCTCGATATATCTTATGACCTACGAGGTTAGTCACGTTGAGCTTCCTAGAGTCCTCAGATACTTCTATTAGTGGTCTTAGCTTAATACTAGTGGTGAGAGATTTTCCGGATGTATTTGAGGAGGCGAGAGGACTACCTCCAAGGCGAGATATCAACTTCTGGATATACATATGGAGAATGCTAAACCCGTTGCATTGCCTATGCGTCTTATGACTCCGAAGGAAAGGAAAGAATTGAGTAAGCAAGTGGGTGAGCCATAAGAGAAAGGCTTCATTAGGTGGGGTATATCCGAATGAGGAGCTCCAGTTGTATTTTCTACTAAGGTTGTTGGCTCTCTCCGTCTATGTGTGAATTACAGAGAATTAAACAAGCTCATGAAGAAGAATGGACACCCACTCCCTCTTGTTTGATCATTTAGTGGGTGCATCCGTTTTCTCCCAGTTACATTTGGTGACTGGGTTTCATCAGCTTCGGGTGCCAAATGACAGTGTGGATAAGATAACTTTTAGGACTCCAAACGTATGCTTTAAGTGGCTAGTTTTGCATTTTGGGCTAACCAATGCAGCGACATATTTTGTTGATCTGATGTGGCTCGTGTTTAGGGAGTTCCTGAATAAGTTTGCAGTGGTGTTCATAAACGGCGTCTTGATATTATCTAGAGACAAGGATGAGAATGCATTACACTTGGAAGAGGTCCTCCGTACTCTGCTTGCCCATCAACAAAAGTCAAAGTTTTCAAAGTGCCACTTTTGGAGAAGGGAAGTGAGGTTCTTGGAGTACGTAGTTTCGTGTAACGGTATAGCGGTAGATCCCGCTAAAGTGGTTGTAGTGCAAGATTAGAGGGTACCTAAGAATGCGATCGGGTAAGGAGGTTTCTAGGCTTGGTAGGATTTCATCGAAAATTTATTAAGTATTTTTCGTTTATCTCTGCTCTGCTTACTCGCCTTGCGAAGAAAGCCTAGTATTTTCTCGGGATGTAGATTGCAAGGATTTATTCTTAAGATTAAAGAAGTCTCCTACATCAGCTTAAGTATTGAATCTTCTTGATGGTAAAAGATGTTCACCGTGCATACGGATGCTTGGGGCACGGGTTTAGGTGCAGTGCTTATGCAAGAGAGTAGGGTTTTCTACTATGGGAGTTGGCAGTTGAGGGTACATGAGAAGAACTGCCCTACTCATTATTTAGAGCTAGCAACGATGGTGCTTGCACTTAAGTCCGTGAGACATTATTTACTAGGTGATAGGTTCGAGCTCTACACAGATCATAAGTCTCTCAAGTACTTATTCTCGCGAAAGGATCTTAATTTGCGACAGCAGTGCTGGATGGAGTTTATTGCGTCTTATGATTTTGGATCTCTTATACCCCAACAAAGGGGAATGTAGTAGCGGATGCATTGAGAAGATAGAGGATGGCTCTAAGTCTATTGTCATAGAGTGGCAGGGTTTGGAGTTTATCTCATTGTTCGATTTTAGACCATCTACAGACTATGCACCAGGATTATTGGCATCATTGGAGGTGCAACCTATTCTCTTGGAGCACATTGGATCTAGTCAGCACAAGGATCAACGGTTAGCGGATAACATGGACCAACTCAGTAGAGGAGAGGCCTTTACTCACCTTGCTAGTTATTCCATGGATGAGAAAGGGTGGCTAAATCGTGATGGGAGATTGTGTGTTCCGCGAGTTGACGATTTTCTGGGATCACTTTTAGTTGGCCAATCATTCTCGGATGACCATCTATGATAAGATGCATAAAGATATGAATTTTTTTTCATTGGATTGGGATGAAGAAGGATTGGCAGAGTATGTGGCTAGATGCATGACTTGTCAGAGAGTGAAGTTTGAGCAGTGGAAGGCTGGTGGATTTCTTCAGCCTCTAGACGTACCGCAATGGAGGTGGGAGAGTGTCTCGATGAACTTTATAGAAGGGCCGCCCAGATCGAGGAAGGACAACACTAGTATTTGGTTGTAGTCGATAGATTGACTAAGAGCGCTCGCTTTATCCCGGTTAAGAGTAAGCAGACGATAGCTTGGTTGGCATCAGTGTATCTTAGAGAGGTCGTCGTTCCTTCTTGTATTGTTACTGATAGATACCTCATCTTTACCAGCGAGTCATAGAGGAGCCTACAGGAGACATTGAGGGCACAACTACGACTTAGCACTGCCTATCACTCTCAGACAGAGAGGGTTAATAGGATTCTTGAAGATTTATTATGGCTGTGTATCTTAGACTTCGAAGGGACTTGGCAGGAGAATCTTCCATTAGTAGAGTTCACATATAATAATAGCTACCAGACGAGCATAGGTAGGGCTCCCTTCGAGGCATTGTATGGACAACCCTATAGACAACGATATTTTTGGTGGGAGATCACGGACAAACTTCTTCTTGGACCTAAGATGGCTAGGGAAACCATAGAGAAGATAGAGCTGATTCAGAAGTGGATGAAGGCAGCTCAGGGTAGACAGAAGTCGTATGTATATCAGTGGAGGACAGTCCTAGAGTTTGAGATAGGAGACTTGGTTTTCGTTAAGATGTCACCTTTGAGGAGTATGGTTCGGCTTGGCTTAGTAGGGGTGTTGACACTGAGGTTCATAGTGTTATTCCCTATAATAGAGAGGATAGGTCAGATGGCCTACAGAGTTAGACTACCAGAGAGGCTGGCTAGAGTTCATGATGTATTCCATGTTTTGCACTTGCAAAAGTGCTTACATGATTCCACGGTAGTAGTAGAGCCGAGTACTCTAGGGAGATCGAGGTAGAGAGGGAAGGACCGGTCATGTGAGTTCCTACACGAATACTAGGATCTGAGTTGAAGAAGTTGTGGAATAAAGAGATCAAGCTTGTTAAGATTCAGTGAGAAGGGGATAACACTGACGTGACTTGGGAACCAGAGGATATGATTCATGATTTTTTTCCCGTTTCTCTTTGACAACACGCTTTTGATCCTTTTCCAAACTTTGAATTTGAATATATTTTTCCTATCGTTTGAATCGTAAATCATAGGTAGAAGCCTATAGATGATAGGAAATGTTCTAAAACATGTTAATGGGACATGTTATGATTGAATGGATTCACGTGGATGCAAGTGTTTACTAGCGGACGTAGTGGATGCATATACACACACTAGGCACTAGTTAGAGGTCGGCAAACTAAGACACTTACATACTTGCATATGGATATGTGTACATTTTTAATTTATTTTAATGAATGAAAATCGTTGAATCATCACTTGGATGACACATTTTGGTGAATGATTGTGCATGCACATGTATTGGTTCCTTTGAATACATATTGGATGCCTAACAAAGACAAGAAATTGCAATAAGGAGGTCAACTGAATCAGCGGACCGCCTAATTTTTGCATTAGCTTAGGGACATATAAACTACACCTCTTGCATATGCTCATAAAAATCATTATAAAATATAAGGACAATGGATGTCAGTGGTTGATGGTTGAGTAAATGAGTGTAGATAATGGTTGATAATATTTATTGCATTCTTCTAGCCATGGAGATATCGGGGATGAAATCCTTTGAGGGGAGAATGTAGCAACCCGAAAATTTAATATAGCAAATTAATTAAATAGATATTAATTAGAAAAATATTGGGAAATGGGCAATAAGGTTGCAACATTGAGTCCGTTACGAAATTCTGGCTAAGATTTACTTTTTGTTTGTAAAAATTGGACTCAAAACAAAAATAAAATAAAAGAAATAAGTTTGAAATTCCGGTTATAAAATACAACAATGTTAGAATTTGTTTTCACCCAAAAATGGCTCAAACACCAAAGGTACTAGCATTGTACTTCACCGATACGATAAGAAAATAAATGGAGCCGTATTTAATAACGATTGACAGTAAAAATGCAAATAAGGAAAAATAGAGACGAGATTTAGAGTGATTCAACCTTGTGCTCGGCCTACATCCACTATGAAGATTACTTGCACTCTTAAAATGGAGATTACAAAATACATCAACTCTCTTTTGTTATACATCTCTATATTCACTCAACATACTCTCATTTATACATATCAATCCTGGGATTTTATGAGAAAATGGTAGAGTTTGGGGAGGAGAAGGATGGATGAATGATTGAGAAGGAGGGTGTCTTTGATTTTCTGATTACGAGGTGGAACTGGACGCCATGGCCAAATCGGTGATGAACCTCTGGATGGAGAAGATGATCCAAATCTTTAAGGAACGACCGAAGATAGTATTTAGCAGCACTTCATGGTTCAGAAGATCCCCCCTTTTGTGTTGGCAGCCATGGCCTATTTATAGGTGCGACTCCTCGGAGAAATGAGCTGAAGTTCACATATGCAAGCGACGGATCGTTTCAGTTGGTAATTACCAAAATGCCACTGCCTAGTTGTTGCCAGCTATCTGTAGTTGTATCCAACTGTCATGTGCGAGCACTTTATAAGAGTGATCGTTTTGAGTTGGCGAGTGAGCGACTTTAGTTAATGCTATTCGGACGTGGCTATATCTGGCACTTGGTGAATAGTTATCTGATTCTTTTGATTTGTAAAATGAGTAGGCCACCAAGGTCATACTTATGGTCGAGCGATTCTGGAGTAAAGTACGGGACTGGGATCAGTTCTTCTTTGTGCTTTGCTTGACTGAATTCCTTGGTTTACGAAGGTGCTACTTTATCTAATTTGAATGCTCTTAGCAGGTTACTTAAGGATATATATTCTCACTGCCTTTTCACCACGCCGTTTCTCAGTATGGCTATACTATGTGGTCGCTCCTGATCCAGTTAAGTGAATAACTCATCTTGTTTTGCCGTTCGAGCGGTTTTTTTTAATATGAACGACCAACCTTTGCTTCCATGACCGGGTCACGAGTTGCATCTGGCTTTGGTTTGAGACATAGGCACATCAAAACATTGTGAGAGCTTGCTTTTTAGTTCTAACTCAGGCTCAGTCCTTTAAAGGATAAACATTTGAATCTTATTCTGTATGGTTGCTTCTTATTCTTTGCTAGTCGTTTAAGCGCCTCGGTCAATCAATATGCATGAGCAATCCTGATGGCACTCGTTCTGTAGTTTCTACTCAGATTATGTATTTTAGTGTGCGTACGTTTTTTTAGGGATTAACACTTGCCCCTCAAAGCCTGTAATTTTCTGGCAGAAAGTTACTGGCTTCGACAAGATTGATCGCAACGTTGTTTGGTTGGTCGAATCTGACTCATTGAAGGGTCGTTCATGCAAAGCTTAAGATCGTTCCGGTGTAGTGGATTAATATCGTCCCTTTCCGTGAGCGAGCCACCTGAAATATCTTTTCATTGTTGCAAATGGCCGAATTGTTGGGCGCCAGCTGGATCTTGATGGGACACTTATATATGCAATCGAGCACTGAGTTGACGTGGCGAGAATGCTCTGGATGTTTGTCCTTTAATCTTCCCTCTTGTTTGCTTTTAACCTTTTTTATTTTACCTCTTCTCCTTGAAACTCTTTTTTCTTTTAGACTGTAACCATGCTCTTCGAGAATTTGACCAGGTAATTCATGTTTTTTTTCCTTTTTTGCTCAGCCCTTCTTCAAACATTATTTTTCCTTATTATCTTGCTTAGTGTTTGCAGTAACACCTATTCAGTCAAAGCAATTCTCCCTTGGACCCGAAGTATCATGATCTTTTTAGGCAAGTTTTTTCTTCATTTTGCTTCGTTTTGTCTGAACAGTGGCATATCTCCAAGCTAAGGTATTTTAAGTGTAGTCTGACTGGCTTAAGTATGGATTGGGATCCTGATAATAATCGGATTTTGTCAAGCGAAGACCCCATTTATATAATTATCTTGAAGAATCTGAATCATCTATTGACTTTTGCAATCTAGATGTTGGTATTGCTCATAAGTTGTTCGATAGAATGCCATAGGCTTCTGTGGGTGAAATGTTTCTGTTCACGTCTGAGTCTGGTTGGGTTACTTTTCGGTTGTTTATGATTGTCGTTTGAATCCATGTTGATATTCCTTTTCTTCCTCTTTTTCTTTGAAATAGGCTGCCCAAGGATGACATTTCTTATGTCAAAGGGACTAAAGAAGAAATCGTTGGGAAAGGTCGACAGCAAAAAGACGCTTCAAGGTAAAAAGAACTTGGGTGCAAATGATACGCCAAACTATCATTTATTGGATGAACTCCCTGTCCCAGACATCCAGGTTGCCCTTGATCAACTCTTGTTGGCTTCTCCGTCCATTACTTTAAACCCTGCCAACTTTCAAACGACTGTTCCGAGTCCTCTTTGTGTTCCCAATCCTTATCATCTCGAACTTGTTGAGCGATTTGAGGGTTGGTGCCCAGTTGGTACATATTCTAGTGTATACATAGACCCGTCCGATCGATGGATTGTCGCAGGAAAAATGGATGCCATGAAGGATTGCGTATTAGCTGAATTCAATCAGTTGGAGGCGCGTTTGAACCTGGTTGAGGACCTTATCATAAAGGTCAAGAATTACATTGTAAAGCAATTGGATGCTTGGCATACGCTTATCATAGATCTCTATAATTCGAATAAAGAGAATGTTGAGTGAATATATGCTTTGGAGAAAGATAGGCTCGAGCTCGTCAAGGCCCTTGAATCCTGGGAGAAGACCATTGCCTCCGTTATCTAAATGTTGTGCCTTTTTTTTAGTTTTATCTTTTATTATTTTCGCTGTTGTTTTAAGATGATACATTTAGTCTGGCTTTATATGCGGATGCCAGCCTTGCCTATTATTGTACGCTCATGTTGGTGACTTTTATGGCCTGTTTTGGACCTTAGTGTGCTGCGACTTTTTTTATTTTAAAAAACCCAGCTACCTTCACGCTGGTTCGTCGCACGCTGCACCTTTATTTTAATTTTCATGTTTGATCGGGTGCTCTTTTAATCGCGCGGTTACACCAAATTTACTCTTTTTTATCGATTTGTTTTAATGATTTGTTATTTATCATCGGTTATTACGCGCTTGTTTGTATTCTCATAAGCATGTTTGCTATTATTTCTTATTAAGTTGTATTCAACCCCGCGCTTGACTAAATTAGTGGATCAAGCCCTTCAGAGACTGGTTTTGAATATGTGCCCCCTTGGGAGGTCTTGGGTTATAAGTTTTCGACCCATTCTAGGCCTTGTTTGATATGATTTTTTTTTGTCAAAAAAGGTCTAGAATGGATACCCCTTGCGGCTAGGATTTCTATTACCCCATTGCATCTAGGATTTCTATTACCCGCTTGCGGCTAGGATTTCTGATTGTGCTGGTCTTTCCAGCATGTTTGTTGGGCCTTCCGACATTAGGACTGGGGTTTCCAACCTAGTTTATTTTTATTGCATTGCCCCTAGGAGGCGGACACTAATCCTTGTTACCTAATTTGGTTTCGATTTTAAGGAGTTTGTGTCCTGCACCTAACAAAGCGCCTCTTCGGGACTAGCAATTTTAATCCGTGGGACAAATTTGGTAATATTCTTACATCTCAATAGAAGCCTGATGTCGATCCCTTAAATGGATGTTTGCTAAGAGTTCGGAATATTTCGCAATGAGAAGTGCAGCCCTCTGACTCATTTTTTATCTTAGAACAGCTTATTCTCTTGAGGCGATGTGCCTATTCATCCTTTTTATTTTGTATGATATTTGTGGTTTTCAAGCTGCCTTGCTTAAGATGTGCTTTGAGATTCCTCCCGTCCCAGTTTAGTTGTATATGATCAATTACTTCTATCATGCCTACATTCCAAGAGATCGGTTTCTAGCATGAACTGATAAATATGTTACTCAGGTAAGCACATAATTGATTTTGATGCACATGAGTTTTTGTAAGTAAACCATTGCTAAACATTGCATGAGTAACAAAATAGGGTAAAACGATTTCAGTAATAAGATAAAAAAAAAAAGTATTAGAGCAAAGTAGTGGGGTTTTTTGCCCAAGACTCTATGACCAGGACACTAGTTACTGATCCTTAAGCAAGCATTGGTTTTGGATTAGTTTGGCCCTTTTTCTTTAAATCTTGGTTCCCCTTGTTCGTGGAGAACTAGAATAATCTTCATGGTCTCGCACGTATTGTTGCAAATGGTTTTTCCTGATTAGACCCTCGATTAATGACTTCAAATGCCTACAGTCATTGGTATCGTGTCCTGCCTGTTTATGGAATTGACAAAACCTTCCTGATTTCATAGCAGCATCTTTGACTTGCCTTTGTTTCAAGACCGGATATCTCTCGGTGTCCTTAGTCGCCATGAAGATATTTCCAATACTATCATTAAGAGGAGTGAACTCGGAGTTCTTGAAAAAGCATAGTTTCTTTTTAGCCCGGCTGTCTTTCCCTTTGTTGCTCCTTTTCTGACTATCAGAGCTACTTTGTGCATTACCTTTCTTCTTTGTTTGTCCGCATGCTGAATTTTTTCAATACTCATGTATTTTTCAGCTGTATTAAGCAATTGCTCGAGCGTACTTGGTTTCTTCTTCTTGATCCACCATCCTAATCCGATCGCTCTGCATATGGCCCCTTTCAAAGCCATCAGGACTAGGCGAGGCTCGAAATTTTCGACTTCAGCCACTGCCGTATTAAAGCGAGTGAGTAAAGCTTTGATGGACTCTCCTGGTCTTTGTCGTGGTTTACTTAACTCCATAACATCTCGAACTTTGGATGCCTGGAGTTTGAACTGCTTGCTGAATAATTTAGCCAGGGTAGTAAAGTCGTCCACAGATTTTGGCGGTAGCTTTGTGAACCATAGGTAAGCCACCCCTTCTAGATAAGTCAGGAAATATAAGCACTTGATTTCATCGGTAGCGCATGCCCCATTCATATACTGATCATATTTGCACATGAATATATTAGGGTCGCTCATCCCATTATAGGACTACAACGTTGGAGGATCGAATTTTTGAAGATATACAGTCTTCTTAATCCTGTCAGTAAGTGAGGTCTTAGTTGCAAGGGGTTCCCATTCTTTTCGATCATCTTTCTTCTTTAGACTTTCTTCCACAATTTCATGTGCCATTACCAAAATGTATTTCTTTATTCTGCTCTGATCCATGGATTGAGCGTCCCCTTCCTTGCTAACTTCTGGTTTAGGTGTATAATTGTTATCTGGAGTCAATGAGTTTGGGCATTCTTCTGGGAGGATTCTCCCTCTGGCGGCGGAGCTGTCTAGCCACTTCGAGATTGTGTCATCGAAGTAGTCACGCTCAGGTGCTTTGTTCTTTCCATGATCCGGTTCAACGTGATACGCAACTTCTTGAATGGAATTTTCCTGTTTCGAGCTCAAACAGAGAATTCTACCTCAGATCTGTGGCGCGTTTGAGTGAATGGAGAACAAGTGGCCCTTAGCGCGGCTTTCGCTGTGGCGGCTTGAATAGCGAGTATTGACTCGAGTTTCTTCATCATTGCATTGTTTGCAATAGTTATTTGACTCATTAATCCTGTCATTGCTTCTTCCAACTCTTTCATGGTTACGGTTTCTTCAACTCCGGGCAGTTCTCCTGCCCCGGAACGGGTAGTGGATTATGTGATGATATTAACACTGTTGATGAGGCTGTTGACTTCATCAGTGACCTCCCTCAGCATGTCCATTGTTCCGAGCACAATTTTCTCAGAGAATCTCATCCGACCTTATTAGGGAGAGATGGAAATACAGCTCCACGGTGGGCACCAAATGTTTTCACCAAAAAATGGCTCAAACACCAAAGGTACTAGGATTATACTTCACCGATACGATAAGAAAACAAATGGAGCTGTACTTAATAAAATTGACAGTAAAAATGCAAATAAGGTAAAATAGAGACGATATTTAGAGTGGTTCAGCCTTGTGCTCGGCCTACATCCAGTATGAAGATTACTTGCACTCTTAAAATGGAGATTACAAAATACATCAACTCTCTTTTGTCATACGTCTCTATATTCACTCAATATACTCTCATTTATACATATCAATCCTGGAATTTTATGAGAAAATGGTAGAGTTTGGGGAGGAGAAGGACATATGAATGATTGGGAAGGAGGATGTCTTTGATTTTATGATTATAAGGTGGAACTGGACGTCATGGCAAAATAGGTGATGAACCTCTGGATGGAGAAGATGATTCAAATCTTTAAGGAATGACTGAAGATAAAATTTAGCGGTACTTCATGGTTCAGAAGTTCCCCCTTTTGTGTTGGCAGCCATGGCCTATTTATAAGTGAGATTCCTTGGAGAAATGAGCTGAAGTTCACATATGCAAGCAACAGATCGTTTCAGCTGGTAATTACCAAAATGCCACTTCCTGGTCGTGGCCAGCTGTCTGTAGTTGTATCCAGCAGTCATGCGAGCACTTTATAAGAGTGATCGTTTTGAGTAGTCGAGTGAGCAAATTTAGTTAATGCCCTTCGGACGTGGCTATATCTGGCACTTGGTGAGTAGTTATCTGATTCTTTTGATTTGTGAAATGAGCGGACGACCAAGGTCATACTTATGGTCGAGCGATTCTGGAGTAAAGTACGAGACTGGGATCAGTTCTTCTTTGTGCTTTGCTTGACTGGATTCCTTGGTTTACGAGTGTGCGACTTTCTCTAATTCGAATGCTCTTAGCAGGTTACGTAAGGATATTTATTCTCACTTCCTTTTCACCGTGTCGTTTCTCAGTATGGCTATGCTATGTGGTAGCTCCTGATCCGGTTAAGTGAATAAGTCATCTGGTTTTGTCGTTCAAGCGGCTTTATTTTAATACAAACGACCTTTGCTTCCATGACCGGGTCATGACTTGCATCTGGCTTTGGTTTGAGACATGGGTATGTAAAAACTTTATAAGAGCTTGCTTTGTAGTTCTAACTCAGGCTCGGTTCTTTAAAGGATAAATACTTGAATCTTGTTATGTATGGTTGCTTCTTATTCTTTGCCAATCGTTTAAGCGCCTCGGTCAATCAATATGCATGAGCGACCCTGATGGCGCTCGTTCTGTAGTTTCTGCTCAGATTTTGTAGTTTAGTGTGCGTATGGTTTTTTTAGGGATCAACAGAATTAATTAGAATTAAAATCAGCGCAAATTACGCATAGTTAGGGCCACCCAACGCCTAATCGGGGTCAACCAGGGGGTCAACCCAAACCCTAAGTGGGTCGATCCACCTAGTATGTAAGTCGACCCATCCTGGTAGTATGCGTACTCAAGTGTGCACGTTTTCGACCGATTTCAGCTAGCTTTTTGGTGCGATGTTCTTGAGTATTCCTAGATCTAATGGCCTGAAATCTAAACCTAAAATTTAATGCATCTAAACACCATAGCTCTATTATAAATAGCCTCCAAGACCTAACCAAATCGCACTACTCCATTCCTCTGCCTCTCTCTCAAATAACCCTCTTCTCAAATAAAATTTTAATGGAGTATCAAGGCTTGATTCTATATTTTTTTTGGAGGATATTCATAGCTAGAGACTACCTACCGGGCTTGATTTGGATTACTTAGAATTTGTGAGTATATTTCAGTGATTGCAAGATTTGTAAAATTTGAAATTTCTTCTTGATAGTATAATATGTTGTAGATTTCTATTCTCTTTTCTGTCTAAATATGAATCTGCTTCTATCCTCCTTTTGTTTATTTTCAGTAAATTCATTACTGTAGTTTTATTCAGTTATCTATGCTTTTGTTCTTCATATGAAATTTTATTGTAGTTCTGTATCAACCCTATTTTTATTTCAAATCTACTTCTGTCTATCTGAACTAGGTCATCCGAGAGTCTAGACCATTTCCTTTTTATTTTTAACGTTGAGTTTAGGCCTTTTTTTAGCCTAAACCTTTCATTCTTTCTTTTTATGCGCAAATTGGGTTAAAACATGTGCTTGAAAAATAATAGCGCAATTGGATAATAATAATAAAAAATATATAAAAATGATGAATTGGGCTAAATCGAAATAGTGCAATAAAAAGACAAATTGAAACAGTAACTTTTATAACCGAATAAATGTTATTTGGATTGATGCAAATGACCGGTGTTAGGTTATTAATTAACATGGAAATGTGTTTATTTTATGCTCTTACATCTTATCTTTTGAATATAAATAAATATTACTTGGGTATTGTTATGTCACTTTTACAGATATTCCAACCAAGCCGCATGCAGTCAGAAAAATAGAGAAATTGAGATCAAACTGTTGTATATTCACATTTGAAGATTTTCAGATGAAGATCTTACATCTAGTTAGTAGAAAGGCCATGCATATTACAAATCAAAGGAGGCTTGCTGGAGGAAAGGAGGAAAGGCCTAAAACTCACTTGATTTAACAAAGGCCAAGAACTTACTTGAAATAACTATGGCCCATTTATAATTAGGGTTTTGGTTGGCTATCTCCTATAAATACACATGTAATTTCATTGTAGCAACCATCCCATTTTCTATCTTCTTCTCCATTAACAAAGTTCATCTTCTTCTTTTTATTTTCTGCATTTTTCTATTTCTTAGCAACTAGTGTCATCCACACAATTAGATTTGGTAGAATACAATTTTATTTTACATTTATTTTCATTAGTGATTAATCATTTGAATTGTTTCAACGATAATCTTAATTTTATTTCTGTTGTTATTTCTATTTTGCACTTTTATTTTTTGTATTTTTATTCTTGATTTGCAATTTACTTTCATTAGTGATTAATCATTTGATTAGTTTCAACGATAATCCTAATTGTTGCAATTTCAATTGTTCTATTTTCAACCAAATCTCAAAAGTCGTCTAACTCACCCACGAAATTCTATAAATAATAATTTTTAATTTGCCTCCCTGTGATTTGACCTGCATATTACACGATCTGTGCACTTGCAGTATTTTATTTCAAAATCTGCGCTGTTCTAATCCATAAGAAAGCGTCAATCAAGTTTTTGGTGCCATTGTCGGGGAGGCAATAATTAAATTTTATTATTTATTTAATTTTTGATTCGTGTTAGTTTTTATTTTATTTTATTTTCTTTTTGTTTTTTTGTATGTATTGAAAAAAAAACTTGATTAGCTTGAATTGGTATTGTCAATTGATACTATCATCTTCTAAATAAGAGAAGAAAAAAAAGAAACTTGCCAAATTCTCTTGACTTTTATTTTAATTTTTTCCCCTTTTCATTTTTTTTCCTTTTATATTTTTTTTCTTTCCCTCTTCATTTATTCCTTCTTTCTAATTTTTACTTTATTTTTATTGTTCATTGTTGTTCTACATTTATTTTGCCAATTTTTCTTTAATCGCTTTCCATATATTCCTTCTTTCCTTTTACTTCTTTCCAATTGTCAATACACTGGTTTTCATTCTTTTACAACAATAACAAAAAAAAAGGAAAAAAAACATATTCTCTTTTGAAATCTTTCCCTTTTCTGCCTTGTAATTAATTCTCTACCTTGCTGTTTATTTCTTTCCACTTTTGCAATTTTCTTCCCAACTTTTACATTTCTTTCCCTTTTTTTACACAAAACAAAAAACAAACAATTTTTTTTTTTTTTTGCCAATTTTCTCTAAGTTTCTTTCTTTTATTTCTTACCCTTCTCACCTTTCTTTTGCAATCTGATTACTTTCCAGAAAAAAAAAAATCTTTCTAAAATTTCTTTCTTTTCTTGCTATTTCTCTTTGCCATTTATCCATCGTCACATTCATTAATCACACAACCTGATCACCTCTCTCCACGGTTTAAAATCTTCACCCTCGTCACAATTTTTTCTACATCGGATCATCAAATAGACTTCACCAAGTAGACTTGCAACTTCTGCCTTGATCACCGCAAACACCAGAAACCATCCACATCCCTACCATCTTTCACATCAACCCTCAAACTGAATTCCTCTCTACAACAAATCACCACCCGCTTCTAAACCAAAGCGCAACACATCACCCAACTCTCAACCCCATCTTCTCGAACATCAACTCAGCACCGTTCAGACCAACATCAGACCTATTTGTCTACAATCCCACTCCATAGGTCCCATTTCATCAATCTTCCACAACATCAGCCTTGTCTTGCTACCTTCCAACCATCTTTCTCTTGACCACCATCCATACACAATCACAACCGAACTTCGAGCCCCAACGTCCAATAAAAATCACTAAAGCCAGTTCGCAACTTCTGCCAAAATAATGAACAAACCATCCCTGTTCATATTTGCACAAGCCAAACCACCAATACCCCGATCACCCTCCTAACCGATCACCACCAAATCAGATCCGAACCCAATTCATACCCCCCTGTCCGATCAATCATACAAACTCCCCTACATCATTAACGATACCCAAAACTTCATCACAGAACCCACAGTTCCTGCAACTTTAACAAACGCCAAATAGGCAGCGCAATTACTAACTATTAGTCCTCATCGAACCCACACCAGATATCGCAATCCCCCCTTGTAACGCGACCTCCACATCAACAGTTCACCATCGCAATAGCCCCATCGAATCCTTGATTCGAAAATCACACAAGCCAAGTCCGATTCGAACTTGCAAATACCAATTTGAAAATGTAGTAACCCAAAAATCCGAGGGAATTTGAGCTGACTAAATAACACAAGTCCAACCCAAATCGCACTGGAAATTCAAGAAACTAATAGAAAGAAGACAGAGGGTGAGGATAGATAAGATAGAACTTATAGAATAGAAGAAGAAGAAGAACGTAATCATCAGAGTAAACACGAATCTCACAGCGGAACGAATAAAATATAACATAACCTATCTTTGAAATAACATCAGTATATGTATACAATAACACTTATCAGAGTACAACACTTACAACACAGCGGAAATAACTATAGCTATATGATCCTGAAGCCTCCTGCTCCAGCTCTCCAAGTGTATCTGTAAAATCCCGACTACTTGACTGCCCGTACAAATTTAGGCACCCAAGAGTTTAGGGAAAACAACAAAATAAACTCCGGGTCAGTCATGGGACTGGTGTGAATAAACTCAAATCATTTAAACAGGTATATGATATCTCATAAGACCACGCCGTAAATACGGAACGAGTTTTTCCCTTATGAGAATCCAAATAACTTTTCAAAGCAATATCATTCTGATATTATAATAATATCTAAGTACAAATAAATATCATTCTAGCAGAAACGCTTGCATCTCACGTTACTACATATATAGTATACAATCAAAATCGCAAGCACGTATTGGATGATTGGATTTCCAACTATGACAAGGTATGGAACCACCTTCCGATCAGCGTACTCTAGGAACAATACACTGGAGTTCAACAAGAACATCTTGTAACTCAGCCACACATGACCGACCACTCATTTCGCTTGAGTGTATCGAATGTACATCACCAACGGTTGGGATCAGCAACCGTTCCCGTACATATATGGGACAGCATTGATAGATTTAAGAAACAAATGAATATTCTCTAGATAGGTGATTATACACCCTACTTCGGTGCGACCGACTTAGCCATGCTGCCTGCCCGATTTCTGTCATTTACCGGTTGATGAGGCTAGAAGCTACGCTTTCTCATCACATTAGATTCACTTCGAATGCCACATTGTCAGATCCATCGAAAATCACTAATTGACGTCTACAACAATACATTACGTGTCAGCTAAAAGAAGTTTCCTTCTCCGCTTCCACTCTTGGTATGGTTGAAGAAATCAATGTACGTGACCGTCTGGAAATACTATGTCAGACATCCATCTTCATTTACTTAAAATGTCACATCGTCATACCCGCCAAATCACAAATTGACTTATTCAAAAATAACACGGGTATACAGCTAAGAGAAACGAATTCCTCCGCCACCAAACGTGAATACGTTTGAACAGATCAACTAACGCGATCCATTGGATATACTCTGTCAGACCTTCGTCCATACAAGTTGTCCTGGGACTGGACAAACCGAAGGCACTATTCTGTAAACAGGATAGCCCTTGCATTTTACTCCGTCTTCAATTATCTTTGGCATATATGATTCGCGACGCTTATGCCAATACAGAGTGGTTCTATGGATAATAATCCAACCGGTCTCTCCATATTAACAACGTTAAAATGGTCAAAACTTCGGTAGTCGGCGAGTTAACTATCAAAGAAAAAAAACAGTGTGCAAACAACGATATTATTTCCAAATGGAAATTATATCGAACAAACATCATTTAACATAATCTCTTTGGTTCATTTATCTACTTATCTCTTGTTTCCCTATATTCTAAATTCTTATTTTCTTTTATCAGAAAAACATTTCTGATTCTCGTTTGGAAAACATTTCCAAAACTCCTTTACGGTCAAACCTTACCATTTCTTAGTTAAGAAGGAAGTCACTCAAGTTGGGGTATAATTACCTCTCAGACCTTAACTGAACAACGTTATAACTTCGAAATGGTCAGAGTTTATCTTTTAATCTTTAACAACTTCTTTACGCCTTTCTCGGATTCAATTTTACTAGTCCACTTCTATATTTAAAACATTGGTTATAACGATAACGTTATAATCCCTACTTTCGAATTATCTAACTTTAATTATAACTTCTATTCTTATTAGTGAATAATTAACCTAACAATTATTTATTTATAAATAAATAAATCTCTATTTAAACACTGGAAAGTATAAGTACTTTCCCGAATTCGATATAATCGAATTTGCCGATTAACTCTCTTCGAGAAATCTCTATTTGATTAACTCTTCTTCGAATAACCTATATTCGATTAACTCCTTTTCGAATAAACGATATTCGATAATCTCTCTTCGAATAACTAATATTCGATAATTCTTCTTTTCAAATATTCCATATTTGAAAATCTCACTTCGATTAAACTATAATCGATAACTCCCTTCGATGAAACTAACATCGATAACTCCTTTCGATGAAACTATCATCGATAAATCCTTTCGATGAAACTAACATTGATAACTTTAACTCGACTAACTTAACTTGACTCGACTAACTCGACTTACTTGGTTCGACCAATTCGATTTGATTAACTAGGCTCGACTAACTTGGTCGAACCACCCGATCAACTCAACTTATTTAACTTTAACTGGTTTTACTTGGTTTGACTCACTCAATTTATTAACTCGACTGACTAATTCAACTCGATTAACCTAACTTGATTTACTTATTTCGATTAACTGAACTAATCACTTTGATTAACTCGACTAATTCACTTTGGTTAACTTAACCAATTCACTTAACTAATTCACTTAACTCCTATCGAATAGACTATATTCGATAACTCTTCTAACCCTATTTGAATAAACTATATTCGATTAACTCCTTTACTCTATTCGAATAAACTATATTCGATTTACTAACTTCGAATACCATATTCGATTAACTCCTTTCGAATGTCTATATTCGATTAACTAACTTCGAATACCATATTCGATAACTTTATTCACTTTATAAAGATTTCCTTTTTAACAACGTTTTATTCATTTGAAAAGATTTACTTTTAAATAACGGTTCTACACTTTAAAAATGATTTCCTTTTTATAACGTTTCCTTTCCAATTCTATTTGTAAATGGTTTACAAATATTTCCTTTTCAAATATCTCATATTCTTGAAATATTCTAACCCCTTAAATTCCCGGGAAAATTCGCCATAACCTCCTTTGTATCGGAAGCATCGGGAAAATCCCCAAACTCGCCACACAGGCCTTTCCATTCAAAAAGAAATGGTTGAAATTATTTCCTTTTTGAATATCTCCTATTTATAAATATCCCAATTTATAAACATTTCTTATTTATAAATATTCCACTTTATAAATATCTCTTATTCATAAATATCCCGTTTTATAAATATTCTATTTTCAATATCACTTTGGAAAATCTCCTTTATCTACATTCCGGTATGTCATGGTATTCAATCATATCAAATCACGATGTTCAATATCGTCCATACACACACAATCAACAACAGGTTATAATTCACATCATATATCAAAATATATGAAAAACAATAAAATAACTGTTGAGGAATCCAGTCGGATTCCTCCAACCTGTTTCCCTGTATCCACAGATGTTAGACAATATAGATAACATCACTTTCAGTTCCATATGATATATTCTGTTAAACAGAATCAATATAGAAATTTAACTAACTGACTAGCAGTTCAATCAAACAATCAATACACAGTCAAACAGACAATTTTAACAGTTCTAACAATACAACATGAAATTATAAAATGTTCAGAGTTAGTGAGATTTACTCACATTTGCGCTTTAACCGTTGAATAACGGTTTGCGTTCGTTGATTTGAGTCGGACAATTTATTTCGCCATAAATTGTAACTGGCTCGGATTCACTCCCAGTCAATCTCATTGTGTTGCTCCCGTCCATACGATCCCGTCAGATCTTGTTTCGCTGAATTTCGATATCGTATGATAGAGATATCAATTTCCGAAGTTTATATATTGAATTTAAAATAAACATGGATATAAAATAATTAAATGGGCTTAACCCTCCTCTTTGACAAAGCCCACCCGTCCACTTTAAAGCCCAACACCCTCACTATTTCCTTCTTCCCCAATTCACAAAATCGGTCGCTCCTCCCATATACCAATCCCTCCTTTTGACTTCCTGTTTGACCGACCTTCGACACCTTGCTGTCCATCTATCCACTCTGCCACCACCACCATACGACTCAGCATCAAAATCTCCATCCACCCATGCCAGAATGATGTAGCTCGATGCTACCACCAGGATTCCATTCGAATGCCTCTCCCACTGTCTTTTACTGTTGCATCTCCCAAAGATCATCGGAGCCGCCCTCAATGGCATCACCAGCTGCGCCTCGACTCCCTAAGTCCAACCATCTCCTCGAAAACCCCTCTGGCATCACCAATCCGATCGCCACTCGAGCCCTAGGCCACGCTGAAGTCCCTGACATCGAACTCAACTATCATCGCACAGCCCAAAATGGATATAGAAACGAAGCATTTTCCACGCTCAATCCATATGTATGATCGAATCGAGCCAAAACTCTTTGTATCGAGCGGAATCACCAACCCTAGCCTCCTGAACTAGCGCTGTACAGTTTTCCAGCGAACTAAACCACTCCGAACCCAGCAAATGGTACATAGAATCGACGCTCGTTCGAAGCTAGATTCATACATACTTGTATTATGATTTATAGCTATTTCTTTGATTTTTGATGATGGGTTTTTTTGCTGTGTATTTTCTTTGGTGGCGGCTACCAAGTATTTGACGATGTAGAGAGAAACATTTAGGGTTAGGGAATGTTTTAGAGTATTTATAGGAATTTTAAATAATTTAATATTCGAATTTTATATTTATTTATAAGCAAGCGCTATTTTTATTTGTTCTTTAAAATTCCCGTGATTACTTGTGATGTCCCAAAAATCACCAAACTGGACATGCACCTTTAGCTCGACATTACGGTCCCAACGAAACTGGTTTCGTCGAATTCCGACTTCGTATGCTCACACAGCGTATTTTTAACTGTCAAAATACTGACTGTTTCTCACTCTAAAAACCCGTACGGCTACACCGTGACTCTAAAAATCACCAAACTGGAAATCTAACAACTATTTGACATTGCGGATCCAACAAAACTGGTTTCGTTGAATTCCGACTTCGTTTGCAAAACCGGCTATTTTTAAAGCGCTGAATAGACCATTTAAATATATAAATATATTTAAATAAATTAAATTAAATATTAATAAATTAATATTCTCGTATATATCCACAGATGATGTCGTACGGCTCCAAAATATCATATCAGATTTTATAACACGATGTTCCAGACTTCCAGATTATCCCGATATTCAATTTATATTGAAAATCGATTTATAACGTAATTAAAGCGTCGCAAATTATAAAGGAATTCCACAACGACTTTTCTAAAATTTGATTTGGGCGTAAATAAAAATCTACACGACGAAATCCAGATTTTTCTCTTCCATTAGAAAAATATACTCCACCAGCTCCACACGTTTCTTGTTTCACTGAAATCCGGCTTAAAACGAATCCTGTATACTCAGTTGAAGTTCAAATCACCAAATAGCGAACTGCCGCGTTGTTACGCGCTCGAATTTAATTATATTATAGTTATACATTCAAACTGTCGTCGATTGAATATATTCGTCAATATAATTCAACTCTAAGCTGAATTACATCTTAGGGATGACCCCGTTCACAGAATATTGTGATTTCCAATATTTTTGATTATTTTGACATTATAATATATTTTATTATATTATAATTATAAATTAAATATTCAATATTATTTAATTCACGTTCTCGATATGGATAAATCGATATTTAATAATTAAATAAATTAATTATTCAACAGCTAAAATGCGGGTTACTACAATCTTCCCCCCTTAATAAAATTTCGTCCTCGAAATTGCTAAGCTAGGGGATGACCCTATCTTCTGGGTAAAAATTTATCTGTTTACCTCTTGTCTCCGGTTTCAACTGAACCAATTAATATCGACTAAAATATTAATTTATTCCGACTAACTAAATTTTCAAAAATTCTGGAAATTTTCTAACACCTTAACTTTTCGAAATTTTTTGCCAGCACCTCCTTTGTACTGGTCAATATCTCAAACTCCAACTCGCCTCTCTGGGCCTTCTTTAACCCAAAAGAAAATCAAACAGCCAAGCGGCTGGCCAATTCGGCTCATAAATCTCATATCCATATATAATATAAACTGGTACCTTTTTGTCGGGAATATCAACTCTATCACTTCCATATGCTATCAACTCAGCATATACCAGTTTTATTTCCATCAAATTCCAATCAGTTCATATCCTCAAAACCAAATCGAATTTCATTCGAACCCGAATATCAAATTTCAAATTCTTTACTTATCAATTTGGTTCCATTCTAGATTATTGTCTAATCCAATTCAATTCCATTTAACTCAGTTCAAGTTAAATTTCAATTTATTTTTCTCAATTTTACCATCTCAATCTCTTTAACTTCATTAGCTAAATTTTAATTCCAGAACTTAAATTCCTGGATCTATTTCAAATCAATTTGAAATCATAATTCCAATTCAAAACATTTGAATTTCTAAACCACTTGTTTTCTCAAAACAATTCAAAAACAAAACCTTTGGTAGTAATTCGTCACTTAGAACTCGAAAATGAACACTGATGATGTCGCGATTCATCATCAGAATCTATTTTCCAGCTATCGAAGTGAGTTCAATACTATATCACCTTCAGTTTGAAAAACGTTTTCAAAATCTCCGAGGAACTTAAAATTTCCTTATTTTAATTCCAATCTGATTTAATTCAGATTTAATTCATCTTATTTCATATACTTTACTTATATGAATTCTGCTTGGTTATATATAACCATTTCACATGTTATAATCTTACTCGATTATAATCACAACCTATATATGATAATATATCACATATCCATACTGTGTCGGTCCATCGTATTCAAGTATTTATTTACTCCTACCGATACAGTGGATCAAACTGATCGACCAGAACTCATAAACAACTCAGCCAATGAATCTCCACACTATAAAACCATCTTTATATCAAATACAAATACGCACTCGTATATATACACTCAACTCAATCTAGGGTATTACTAACCCTATCGCTACCGAGTCACGCCATAGAGCCAAGTAATTCTTAACCTGGCTCTGATACCAACTGTAGTAACCCAAAAATCCGGGGGAATTTGAGCTGACTAAATAACACAAGTCCAACCCAAATCGCACTGGAAATTCAAGAAACTAATAGAAAGAAGACAGAGGGTGAAGAAAGATAAGATAGAACTTATAGAATAGAAGAAGAAGAACATCATCATCAGAGTAAACACGAATCTCACAGCGGAAAGAATAAAATATAACATAACCTATCTTTGAAATAACATCAGTATATGTATGCAATAACACTTATCAGAGTACAACACTTACAACACAGCGGAAATAACTATAGCTATATGATCCTGAAGCCTCCTGCTCCAGCTCTCCAAGTGTATCTGTAAAATCCCGACTACTTGACTGCCCGTACAAATTTAGGCACCCAAGAGTTTAGGGAAAACAACAAAATAAACTCCGGGTCAGTCATGGGACTGGTGTGAATAAACTCAAATCATTTAAACAGGTATATGATATCTCATAAGACCACGCCGTAAATACGGAACGGGTTTTTCCCTTATGAGAATACAAATAACTTTTCAAAGCAATATCATTCTGATATTATAATAATGTCTAAGTACAAATAAATATCAATTTAGCAGAAACGCTTGCATCTCACGTTACTACATATATAGTATACAATCAAAATCGCAAGCACGTATTGGATGATTGGATTTCCAACTATGACAAGGTATGGAACCACCTTCCGATCAGCGTACTCTAGGAACAATACACTGGAGTTCAACAAGAACATCTTGTAACTCAGCCACACATGACCGACCACTCATTTCGCTTGAGTGTATCGAATGTACATCACCAACGGTTGGGATCAGCAACCGTTCCCGTATATATATGGGACAACATTGATAGATTTAAGAAACAAATGAATATTCTCTAGATAGGTGATTATACACCCTACTTCGGTGCGACCGACTTAGCCATGCTGCCTGCCTGATTTCTGTCATTTACCGGTTGATGAGGCTAGAAGCTACGCTTTCTCATCACATCAGATTCACTTCGAATGCCACATTGTCAGATCCATCGAAAATCACTAATTGACGTCTACAACAATACATTACGTGTCAGCTAAAAGAAGTTTCCTTCTCCGCTTCCACTCTTGGTACGGTTGAAGAAATCAATGTATGTGACCGTCTGGAAATACTATGTCAGACATCCATCTTCATTTACTTAAAATGTCACATCGTCATACCCGCCAAATCACAAATTGACTTATTCAAAAATAACACGGGTATACAGCTAAGAGAAACGAATTCCTCCGCCACCAAACGTGAATACGTTTGAATAGATCAACTAACGCGATCCATTGGATATACTCTGTCAGACCTTCGTCCATACAAGTTGTCCTGGGACTGGACAAACCGAAGGCACTATTCTGTAAACAAGATAGCCCTTGCATTTTACTCCGTCTTCAATTATCTTTGGCATATATGATTCGCGACGCTTATGCCAATACAGAGTGGTTCTATGGATAATAATCCAACCGGTCTCTCCATATTAACAACGTTAAAATGGTCAAAACTTCGATAGTCGGCGAGTTAACTATCAAAGAAAAAAAACAGTGTGCAAACAACGATATTATTTCCAAATGGAAATTATATCGAACAAACATCATTTAACATAATCTCTTTAGTTCATTTATCTACTTATCTCCTGTTTCCCTGTATTCTAAATTCTTATTTTCTTTTATCAGAAAAACATTTCTGATTCTCGTTTGGAAAACATTTCCAAAACTCCTTTACGATCAAACCTTACCATTTCTTAGTTAAGAAGGAAGTCACTCAAGTTGGGGTATAATTACCTCTCAGACCTTAACTGAACAACGTTATAACTTCGAAATGGTCAGAGTTTATCTTTTAATCTTTAACAACTTCTTTACGCCTTTCTCGGATTCAATTTTACTAGTCCACTTCTATATTTAAAACATTGGTTATAACGATAACGTTATAATCCCTACTTTCGAATTATCTAACTTTAATTATAACTTCTATTCTTATTAGTGAATAATTAACCTAACACTTATTTATTTATAAATAAATAAATCTCTATTTAAACACTGGAAAGTATAAGTACTTTCCCGAATTCGATATAATCGAATTTGCCGATTAACTCTCTTCGAGAAATCTCTATTTGATTAACTCTTCTTCGAATAACCTATATTCGATTAACTCCTTTTCGAATAAACGATATTCGATAATCTCTCTTCGAATAACTAATATTCGATAATTCTTCTTTTCAAATATTCCATATTTGAAAATCTCACTTCGATTAAACTATAATCGATAACTCCCTTCGATGAAACTAACATCGATAACTCCTTTCGATGAAACTAACATCGATAACTCCTTTCGATGAAACTATCATCGATAACTCCTTTCGATGAAACTAACATCGATAACTTTAACTCGACTAACTTAACTTGACTCGACTAACTCGACTTACTTGGTTCGACCAATTCGATTTGATTAACTAGGCTCGACTAACTTGGTCGAACCACCCGATCAACTCAACTTATTTAACTTTAACTGGTTTTACTTGGTTTGACTCACTCAATTTATTAACTCGACTGACTAATTCAACTCGATTAACCTAACTTGATTTACTTATTTCGATTAACTGAACTAATCACTTTGATTAACTCGACTAATTCACTTTGGTTAACTTAACCAATTCACTTAACTAATTCACTTAACTCCTGTCGAATAGACTATATTTGATAACTCTTCTAACCCTATTTGAATAAACTATATTCGATTAACTCCTTTACACTATTCGAATAAACTATATTCGATTTACTAACTTCGAATACCATATTCGATTAACTCCTTTCGAATGTCTATATTCGATTAACTAACTTCGAATACCATATTCGATAACTTTATTCACTTTATAAAGATTTCCTTTTTAACAACGTTTTATTCATTTGAAAAGATTTACTTTTAAATAACGGTTCTACACTTTAAAAATGATTTCCTTTTTATAACGTTTCCTTTCCAATTCTATTTGTAAATGGTTTACAAATATTTCCTTTTCAAATATCTCATATTCTTGAAATATTCTAACTCCTTAAATTCCCGGGAAAATTCGCCATAACCTCCTTTGTATCGGAAGCATCGGGAAAATCCCCAAACTCGCCACACAGGCCTTTCCATTCAAAAAGAAATGGTTGAAATTATTTCCTTTTTGAATATCTCCTATTTATAAATATCCCAATTTATAAACATTTCTTATTTATAAATATTCCACTTTATAAATATCTCTTATTCATAAATATCCCGTTTTATAAATATTCTATTTTCAATATCGCTTTGGAAAATCTCCTTTATCTTCATTCCAGTATGTCATGGTATTCAATCATATCAAATCACGATGTTCAATATCGTCCATACACACACAATCAACAACAGGTTATAATTCACATCATATATCAAAATATATGAAAAACAATAAAATAACTGTTGAGGAATCCAGTCGGATTCCTCCAACCTGTTTCCCTGTATCCACAGATGTTAGACAATATAGATAACATCACTTTCAGTTCCATATGATATATTCTGTTAAACAGAATTAATATAGAAATTTAACTAACTGACTAGCAGTTCAATCAAACAATCAATACACAGTCAAACAGACAATTTTAACAGTTCTAACAATACAACATGAAATTATAAACTGTTCAGAGTTAGTGAGATTTACTCACATTTGCGCTTTAACCGTTGAGTCGGACAATTTATTTCGCCATAAATTGTAACTGGCTCGGATTCACTCCCAGTCAGTCTCATTGTGTTGCTCCCGTCCATACGATCCCGTCGGATCTTGTTTCGCTGAATTTCGATATCGTATGATAGAGATATCAATTTCCGAAGTTTATATATTGAATTTAAAATAAACATGGATATAAAATAATTAAATGGGCTTAACCCTCCTCTTTGACAAAGCCCACCCGTCAACTTTAAAGCCCAACACCCTCACTATTTCCTTCTTCCCCAATTCACAAAATCGGTCGCTCCTCCCGTATACCAATCCCTCCTTTTTACTTCCTGTTTGACCGACCTTCGACACCTTCCTGTCCATCTATCCACTCTGCCACCACCACCATACGACTCAGCATCAAAATCTCCATCCACCCATGCCAGAATGATGTAGCTCGATGCTACTACCAGGATTCCATTCGAATGCCTCTCCCACTGCCTTTTACTGTCGCATCTCCCAAAGATCATCGGAGCCGTCCTCAATGGCATCACCAGCTGCGCCTCGACTCCCTAAGTCCAACCATCACCTCGAAAACCCCTCTGGCATCACCAATCCGATCGCCACTCGAGCCCTAGGCCACGCTGAAGTCCCTGACATCGAACTCAACTATCATCGCACAGCCCAAAATGGATATAGAAACGAAGCATTTTCCACGCTCAATCCATATGTATGATCGAATCGAGCCAAAACTCTTTGTATCGAGCGGAATCACCAACCCTAGCCTCCTGAACTAGCGCTGTACAGTTTTCCAGCGAACTAAACCACTCCGAACCCAGCAAATGGTACATAGAATCGACGCTCGTTCGAAGCTAGATTCATACATACTTGTATTATGATTTATAGCTTTTTCTTTGATTTTTGATGATGGGTTTTTTTGCTATGTATTTTCTTTGGTGGCGGCTACCAAGTATTTGACGATGTAGAGAGAAACATTTAGGGTTAGGGAATGTTTTAGAGTATTTATAGGAATTTTAAATAATTTAATATTCGAATTTTATATTTATTTATAAGCAAGCGCTATTTTTATTTGTTCTTTAAAATTCCTGTGATTACTTGTGATGTCCCAAAAATCACCAAACTGGACATGCACCTTTAGCTCGACATTACGGTCCCAACGAAACTGGTTTCGTCGAATTCCGACTTCGTATGCTCACACAGCGTATTTTTAACTGTCAAAATACTGACTGTTTCTCACTCTAAAAATCCCTACGGCTACACAGTGACTCTAAAAATCACCAAACTGGAAATCTAACAACTATTTGACATTGCGGATCCAACAAAACTGGTTTCGTTGAATTCCGACTTCATTTGCAAAACCGGCTATTTTTAAAGCGCTGAATAGACCATTTAAATATATAAATATATTTAAATAAATTAAATTAAATATTAATAAATTAATATTCTCGTATATATCCACAGATGATGTCGTATGGCTCCAGAATATCATATCAGATTTTATAACACGATGTTCCAGACTTCCAGATTATCCCGATATTCAATTTATATTGAAAATCGATTTATAACGTAATTAAAGCGTCGCAAATTATAAAGGAATTCCACAGCGACTTTTCTAAAATTTGATTTGGGCGTAAATAAAAATCTACACGAAGAAATCCAGATTTTTCTCTTCCATTAGAAAAATATACTCCACCAGCTCCACACGTTTCTTGTTTCACTGAAATCCGGCTTAAAACGAATCATGTACACTCAGTTGAAGTTCAAATCGCCAAATAGCGAACTGCCGCGTCGTTACGCGCTCGAATTTAATTATATTATAATTATACGTTCAGACTGTCGTCGATTGAATATATTCGTCAATATAATTCAACTCTAAGCTGAATTACATCTTAGGGATGACCCCGTTCACAGAATATTGTGATTTCCAATATTTTTGATTATTTTGACATTATAATATATTTTATTATATTATAATTATAAATTAAATATTCAATATTATTTAATTCACGTTCTCGATATGGATAAATCGATATTTAATAATTAAATAAATTAATTATTCAACAGCTAAAATGCGGGTTACTACAGAAAATCCCCTATCCGATTCGCAAACCCGATTCCAAATGCAAGTAACCTGCCCGATTCGAAACCATCTTGAATTCGAAGAAAAAGAAAAAAAATTATTTAATTTTTGTGTGAGGATTATTTTCTAAAAAAAAGGGAGGCGTGGGTAGTTCTTCTGAAACTACTAGCGTGCGTGGAAGAATTTATAGACTTGTTTTATTTTAGGTTTTATGTAGTTGGTTTCAATCAAGGGTGCTTTTATTTTGGGGAAAATAAGGAGTGTTTTGACTATTTAGTCTGTGTTTGCCTTGTTCACGTTTCCTGTTGCTATTTGTTCTCACTTGTTTAGCTCATCTTTTATTTAGTTGTTGCCTTAGTCACGTTTTCTCTTTTTTTCCCCTATTTTCACTTTGCAATCTTAGTGCTTCATTACCACCACAAACAAAGAAAAAAAAGGGAGAGAGAAATCAATTACCAGGCCAGCGATAGAAAGAAAGATCGAAGTGTAAAAGGAATTCATGCAAGCAAATTAGCATTCAGAAGTCAAGCAAAGTGCAAGCAAGAAAGGGTTCAAGCTAATCAAACTGCTCTGGACTATCATACCCCGCTCTGTAAAATTTTCTAAACTCTACTGGTTCTGTAGCTGCTTAAAAAAAAATAGACATTGCTTGTAAAAATCTTCTGCAGGGATAGTGGCTTGCTTGTTCAATTTTTAATTTCTACAGTTATTCTTGTTCGATTGTTGTGTGGCCATAATTTCTTAATTAATTTGATGAGAAACAAATTCCATAATTAAAATCATCACTCTCATTGTGTTCAATTATAAAACTTGATTTGATTTGCAAAATATTTAACAAAAAGAGTGTATTTTATAAAATTGATTCTCTCAAATGTTTGATCGCGGATATATATTAGTTCAATTTTTTTGAACTTCTAGCAAAAGAGGTTGCATACTACTCGTAAAACATTAGTCGTATCCCTTAGTATGTATGTAACAACCCGTATTTTCAATAACCTGTTACAACATAAATGGAGGCAGAATTAAACTGTAAAATCTGAATCAAGGGAAACGGGCTATGCCATTGCGTTCGTCTCAGAAAAATACGCGAAATAGAGTCCGAGTTTTCGAAAATCGGAGTCCGTATGACCAAGATATGGCCTCGCGAAGTTTCACGAAAAATTCCCAAATTAAAGTATACTTAATTAAGTGAAATGGGTTGCGCAGAGAAATATATATATATATTGATATATATATATATATATATAATTGAAAATTAAATAAATAAATATGCAAAAATGTTCAAAACAGCGAATTGGGAGAGGGGAATAACCGAACCGGCTGATTTTTGAGGTCGACCTGAGCCCGCTGGGTCGACTAGGGGTTAATCCAGGGTGTTTGGCTGTCAACCCGTGGGCCGATTCGCTCAAATGCAAATTTTGCATTTGGATGGTTCTCATGGTTCATCTTTAATCTAAAGGCCCTAGATGGTTCCTACACTTGACTTCTTCCCCAAGACATGCTTTGATGGCTTGGATTGAATCTAGGTTTAATCCTATGGCCTAAAACACTTGCCTAATCTATAAATAAGACCCTAACCTATCCTAAACCCTCATTATTCATTCATGCAACTAAACTATGGCAAAATTGCTACTCTCATGGCCTCCACTCAACTATCCTAGCCTCCACTTCATTTCTATGAGAGGTTTCATGATCATGAGAGTATTAGAGAGTCCCTATGTTAGTATGAGAGCTTCTCAAGTTGATCTCAAGGCTAAAGCTTTGATCTTTGTTCATAAAGATGGGGTTTTTATTGATTTGGAGTGTTCATCTTTGGGTTTTTGGGTGATGGCATGCATAGGCTTCATCACAATCTTTGTTTTGCATTTCGATTTGTGCCTTCATAACAATGTAAGCCCTTTCCCTACTCTTAGATATTAACTATGAAGTTAAATGTTCATGTTGCAAGTTTGGGTTTGATCATTGAGAATGATACATGCTATCATGTCATGCAAGCTTATGAAGTCTTTATCTTGATCTTATGAGCTAAAAGCTACAACCTTTATGTTGAAATGTTGCATTATGCAACATGAGAACCTTCATAATCTTTATGTCAACTTGCATATGAAGTCATAACCCTTATATGATGATACATGCGAGTTTCTAGTCATCATTCCATGTCTTTTGTCACCATGATTCGTTTATGTGCCAAGTTTGGGTTTATGCATGATTTTGAGGCTTAAGAATGTAACATGCAAGCTAATGAACACATTTGTGCCTCATTTGCCACCATGATTAACTTGTGGCTTAATATCCATTTTTGTCATGCCTTTGCCAAGTCTCTTCTTTTAATCCATTAAGTTGTTGCGAACGTATATGCGAGTTTAAAAGCGTTGGGTTATGTTATGGGTAATTTCTAATGACATGAAAATACAACTTGAAAACATGACTTGAATCATAACATGGAAGTTGACATGTAAGTATGCATAAAAACATAAGCTTGGGAATTTACCTATTAAGTTAGGTCTACCCATTGGGAATTTACCTATTAAGTTAGGTCTACCCAATTGCTTGAAAACTTGACTATGAACATGACACTAGACTAAACATGAAAGTGGCCAACTCGAGGTTGGGTTGAGTTTGCAACGTAAAACTACCCGGAACCGACCGGCCTAACTAGTAGTTGCAAACAATAGGACCCAATGTGAGAAGTTGGTCATGTTGTGCTTGAACCCGAGGTTAGACCAAGTTGTGGTGTAAAGCTACCCGGAACCGACCGGCTTAACTAGTAACCACAACAAAGTCTAATGTGAGAGGTTGGGGTGCATTAAGTAATTAATGCCACATGATAGGGTTAAGTTAATTTGATTAATGACTCTTAACCAAATATGACATGGGTAAATGGGTTAAGTAAATTGGTTAGGCTAATGATACTTAACAAAACATGACAAGGTTGGGTAGGTTAAGTGATTTGATTTGCCTAATGACGCTTAACCATTTTTATACGACTAGTGGACGGGGATTAAGTTAACCAACACTTAATCAATCCAACATGATAATTTGGCAAGGTTAAGTAAGTTTTCTTAATGACACTTAACCATACAAGATGATTAGGGGATGGGGTTAAGTAATTTGCACCTAACTAATCCGACACGGTAATTAGATGGGGTTAAGTAATCCACACTTAACTAATCTAAACACGGTAATTCGATGGGGTTAAGTTAAACACTTAACCAATTTAAATTCGGTAATTCAATGAGGTTAAGTAACCAATACTTAACCAACTTAACGTGATAATTTAATGGGGTTAAGCAACTTATACTTAACCAATTATACATGATGATTTGATGGGGTTAAGTAACTTACACTTAACCAATCTAATATGCGGACCTGATAAGGTTAAGTCACAAGACCTTTTTAGAATATACTTAACCATTGTAGTACGATTAGAGGATGGGGTTAAGCCAACCTATACTTAACCAATCCGACTCGATAATTTGATGGGATTAAGATAATCTATGCTTAATCGATCTAGCAAGATAATCCGATAGGATTAAGGTAAGCTAGTACTTGACCAATTTGACTTGATAGGGTTAAGTCATGAGCCTCTGGGTACACTTAACCAACTTGTGGGACTAAGTCTTGAACTTAAATACTTAGCCAATCTTTGACGTGATTCGTGGGCGGGTTAAGTCATGGACTTGAATGATAACACTTAACCCAATAGACAAACCCTAGCTAGAAGAACTAGGTAGAAAACCGTGGTTAATCAAGGATAACGGGAAAGGAAGCTAAGTGGTAAACCTTAGTTAAGGGTAACTAAGTAATAATTCTTAGCTAAGGACATAGGACTAATTATCAAAACGATGAGTAACCTGATACGGTAGGTCATCGCTTAGTATACGAGGGGGAGCAAGTTATCTGACTTGGATAAAAGCTCCAGCGCACTGGGTGCCGAAGTGGAAGCTTCGGGGGACGTGAGGATATTCTTGGGATCCCTCTGTGGGCTGCCAGGTAATTATACTAGGCCCATGAGAGGTTAAGGTCTGCGTTAGAAGGACCAAGAGTATGCCTTGGTTGCTATGCGAGCAACCTAAAGACTGCGATGGATTAGCGTGGAGTCGACGATTCTTGTTTTTGCCCTGGATAGCACATCGCCGACTACCTACCATCTTTAGTCAATCGTGTACGTGCGGAAAGGCAGGGAACCCCCAACAGACCATGTGCTTGCTATCGAGTCATGGGTGAGGTTGGCCCGTAGGAAAGTGGGCTATAGTGGGGCCGTGGAGTGGTTCTTATACATGATTTTTCTTGGATTGCCTTTCAGTAGTTGAGGGAGGGGTCACGTGGGACCATAGCCACGGGTACAAAAACAGACCTTGATATCTGCATCGGCAGACGATTTAAAGCTCCCGACCGAGTTCCGTATTTCTTGATTTGCCCTGGCACGGAACTCGGATGGCACATTGGGGAACATGTGCATCTAGACATGGAAAACGATTCACGATACATACGTGGGATCAAGGGCGCGGTTGACGGGTGGCGTAATCCCTAGTGGTCCTAGGTGGCCAAAATCCAAACCGAGACACGGAAACGTTCATTAGGTAGCATAATCCCTAGCGGTCCTAGGTGGCATAAATCCTAAGTGGACGCGCGATAGTTCATGGTAAGGAAACACAACTAGATCAAGGGTTGCAGTCCAAAACAACTTCAAGGATAAACCGTTTACATGGGAAAGCCCGTACAGCCTACGGCAAAAGACTGAACTTATACATGGAAAGAAACATATGAGTTGAGTAACCTATATATGCGGCATATTAGGTTGACATGGACCATTACACGACTTTTGAGTAAGGGTCATTCACGGATAACACGTAATACAGTTGGGATACTAGTACGGTAGGTGCAGAGCGGATATACAGGACAGATGCCATGGGACGTTATACGCGATAGATATCTTGGGATATTATACTTGATAGGAACCTGACAATGTGATACCTTGTTTTATCTTGACATCGTAGTTTATCACGACACCCTAGTTTATCTGAGTTCAGTAGTTCATCCTGTTATTTTGATTTAATTGACCTATCTTGTATCATGCTTATGTTCATCTCAGTTTCTCATGACAGTTAACTTTACTAGTTTTTATACTAATAGTAGATAGGGCTTACTCAGTCTTTTTGACTGACCCGTTTTGTTTCGCCTCTTTTCTTCCGTTTCCCCCCCCAGGTTACAGGGAGGAAACACTGCAGTTTAGTTCGGACTTCTTCTGCTTGAAGGTCATCATGGATGGCTTGGACTTTTCCTGGCTATGGCTACTTTACTGTTTTTATTTGGGGAATAATTTATGAAAAAGTCTTTATGCTTCTTTACTATTGCAAGACAGGTTTTGATGTACTCTGATGTAAAAGGCTTTAGACCTTATGTATTCATGTTTATGAAAGTTCGATTTTACTTCCGCTATTTTATATGTTCTGTCTTGTGATATTTCTGTGCATGTTTACCAATAATGCCCCTCTAAAGCTAGTGCATTCCTTTGCGAGTGACCCTAGCGGAGGCGGGGTGTTACATTTGGTATCAGAGCAGAAGGTTACCAGATTGGGCAAATGTTTTTAAAGACCTTCTGAAAACTATTTGAAAATCGTTTATAAAGAAGCATTTTTCAAGAAAGTATTCTTTTAAAAAGAAAAGGCTATTCCCCAAAGGTCATTAGCATTATCCTTGTTTCCTTCATTAAATCTCTTTTCCTTTCTTTCCTCCATCTGTAGTCACAGTGGTTTTAACTGCGACTAGTCTTTTCTATCTACGAAAGTGCTTTCCATGCGATGGAGGTGGTTTTCAAGAGACCAGTGGCCGCGTTATAAGAAAGGATAGTGAGAAAGAGGATAAAGGATACGAGCTTAAGGATGAGCAACTTGTTGGTATGGCTTAGTCCTCAAAGGAGGGGGAAAGATGAACAATGAAACCCATGACGAGAGAGTACCTTTGGCATGGTAAAACGGGGCGGATAGTTAAGTATTATGGGACAAGGACAAGATCATCGGGAGGGCAGTAGTATGCTCTCATTTCTAGAGTACCTCGGAAGGAGGGTAACGATCTTGTTAAAGGTTTAGCTTTTCTTCTCTATCATCCCGTTAGGACTTCGTTGTTCGTATCATTTAAGTCTGCTTCGATAGTTGAGTCTCTGCACCTTAAGTACTAGCGTAATAGAGAATCCCATTTTTGTCTCAAAGTCCTATTGGAGAATCAGTCCATTTATACATGACTTGTTTGGATTTGGGAATGTCTATGCCAAGTGTTGAGTTTGGAAATAATGCTTATGTTTATAAGCTATGGATGGATTCTAGGGATGAAGTGGTTATCCAGTAGGGGGTGCCACTCTCGGTTTTGATAGGAGGGTAGTTAGACCTTTTGACTAGCCTTGGTAATGCCCTCGAAGTACCGGGTAACCTTTTTGAGGTTCTGTCATGACTAGTTACTTAGAATCCCTTGATGCCTTTATTGGAAATTTGAAGCCCGATCGAGTGGTGTTCGCCGATAAGACGGATGGTTTACTTCACTTATGCGTGGGTTATAGAAATCACCCTAGTAAGTGCGCTTGATAGCCTGGTTGGCATCTGTTTACTTTCAAGAGAAAGTTCTTCTACGTGGAATACCTTGTGGTACGAGGTCCGAGATTCACTAGTGAATTTTGGAAAGCTTGCATGAGATCATGAGTACGCAGTCATGTTTGCGCCAAGTGTGCAAGTGGAACGAGAGGTGACGAAGAAATGAGTTCCAGCTCATGTTATGGAAACAGGAAATAAGAAGCTACGAAATCGCGAATTTAAAAGACGGTCAAGGCACAATGGAATTAAGCTCGAGGAAATACGACTCTGATGGTCAAAGACTATATACGCGCATGATATCTCTTTTGGCAGTATATCCTTGATCCCTGTTTTCTGTAGAGCTTACTTGTAGGCTATCTTTTGTGGACATCCTCTCGGTCCTATTTTCTGTTACAAACCCCGTAAGGAGTTTGTCTTGTTTTTCTTCTCGACCCTGTTCCAGGGAATCCTAGGTAGAACCCTATGGATGTAAAAATGTATTTGAAACATGTTATGATTGATATGGTTGCAAGTGGTTGCAAGTGGTTGCTCGTGGATGCGCGAATACACATTAGATACTAGCTCGACTCGGTCACATTTCATATTGCATATGCATGAGTATTTATACTTGTTTATGGATGAAATCGAATGTATTATCATGCGGTTGTTGCATATGAATGAATGATTGTGCACGCATATAGTACCTATATGGCTAGGACTATTTGCATACATGTTGGATTCATGGCACTATACATATTTTGCATTAGAAAGATTATTCAGGCCTGATCATTAGCATTAGCTAAGGAACATGTACACACACGTTTTGCATATATTCATACAGCATTAGAAATCATCTAAGGACAATGGTTGCTTGTGGATGATGTTTTGAGTAGATGGATGATGGATGGTAGGATATGTTCTTCCTAACTTGGAGATTTCGGGGACGAAATCCTAAAAGGTGGGGAGAATGTAACAACCCGTATTTTCAATAACCTGTTATAACATAAATGGAGGCAGAATTAAACTGTAAAATCTGAATCAAGGGAAACGGGCTATGCCATTGCGTTCGTCTCAGAAAAATACGCGAAATAGAGTCCGAGTTTTCGAAAATCGGAGTCCGTATGACCAAGATATGGCCTCGCGAAGTTTCACGAAAAATTCCCAAATTAAAGTATACTTAATTAAGTGAAATGGGTTGCGCAGAGAAATATATATATATATTGATATATATATATATATATATATATATAATTGAAAATTAAATAAATAAATATGCAAAAATGTTCAAAACAGCGAATTGGGAGAGGGGAATAACCGAACCGGCTGATTTTTGAGGTCGACCCGAGCTCGCTGGGTCGACTAGGGGTTAATCCAGGGTGTTTGGCTGTCAACCCGTGGGCCGATTCGCTCAAATGCAGATTTTGCATTTGGATGGTTCTCATGGTTCATCTTTAATCTAAAGGCCCTAGATGGTTCCTACACTTGACTTCTTCCCCAAGACATGCTTTGATGGCTTGGATTGAATCTAGGTTTAATCCTATGGCCTAAAACACTTGCCTAATCTATAAATAAGACCCTAACCTATCCTAAACCCTCATTATTCATTCATGCAACTAAACTATGGCAAAATTGCTACTCTCATGGCCTCCACTCAACTATCCTAGCCTCCACTTCATTTCTATGAGAGGTTTCATGATCATGAGAGTATTAGAGAGTCCCTATGTTAGTATGAGAGCTTCTCAAGTTGATCTCAAGGCTAAAGCTTTGATCTTTGTTCATAAAGATGGGGTTTTTATTGATTTGGAGTGTTCATCTTTGGGTTTTTGGGTGATGGCATGCATAGGCTTCATCACAATCTTTGTTTTGCATTTCGATTTGTGCCTTCATAACAATGTAAGCCCTTTCCCTACTCTTAGATATTAACTATGAAGTTAAATGTTCATGTTGCAAGTTTGGGTTTGATCATTGAGAATGATACATGCTATCATGTCATGCAAGCTTATGAAGTCTTTATCTTGATCTTATGAGCTAAAAGCTACAACCTTTATGTTGAAATGTTGCATTATGCAACATGAGAACCTTCATAATCTTTATGTCAACTTGCATATGAAGTCATAACCCTTATATGATGATACATGCGAGTTTCTAGTCATCATTCCATGTCTTTTGTCACCATGATTCGTTTATGTGCCAAGTTTGGGTTTATGCATGATTTTGAGGCTTAAGAATGTAACATGCAAGCTAATGAACACATTTGTGCCTCATTTGCCACCATGATTAACTTGTGGCTTAATATCCATTTTTGTCATGCCTTTGCCAAGTCTCTTCTTTTAATCCATTAAGTTGTTGCGAACGTATATGCGAGTTTAAAAGCGTTGGGTTATGTTATGGGTAATTTCTAATGACATGAAAATACAACTTGAAAACATGACTTGAATCATAACATGGAAGTTGACATGTAAGTATGCATAAAAACATAAGCTTGGGAATTTACCTATTAAGTTAGGTCTACCCATTGGGAATTTACCTATTAAGTTAGGTCTACCCAATTGCTTGAAAACTTGACTATGAACATGACACTAGACTAAACATGAAAGTGGCCAACTCGAGGTTGGGTTGAGTTTGCAACGTAAAACTACCCGGAACCGACCGGCCTAACTAGTAGTTGCAAACAATAGGACCCAATGTGAGAAGTTGGTCATGTTGTGCTTGAACCCGAGGTTAGACCAAGTTGTGGTGTAAAGCTACCCGGAACCGACCGGCTTAACTAGTAACCACAACAAAGTCTAATGTGAGAGGTTGGGGTGCATTAAGTAATTAATGCCACATGATAGGGTTAAGTTAATTTGATTAATGACTCTTAACCAAATATGACATGGGTAAATGGGTTAAGTAAATTGGTTAGGCTAATGATACTTAACAAAACATGACAAGGTTGGGTAGGTTAAGTGATTTGATTTGCCTAATGACGCTTAACCATTTTTATACGACTAGTGGACGGGGATTAAGTTAACCAACACTTAATCAATCCAACATGATAATTTGGCAAGGTTAAGTAAGTTTTCTTAATGACACTTAACCATACAAGATGATTAGGGGATGGGGTTAAGTAATTTGCACCTAACTAATCCGACACGGTAATTAGATGGGGTTAAGTAATCCACACTTAACTAATCTAAACACGGTAATTCGATGGGGTTAAGTTAAACACTTAACCAATTTAAATTCGGTAATTCAATGAGGTTAAGTAACCAATACTTAACCAACTTAACGTGATAATTTAATGGGGTTAAGCAACTTATACTTAACCAATTATACATGATGATTTGATGGGGTTAAGTAACTTACACTTAACCAATCTAATATGCGGACCTGATAAGGTTAAGTCACAAGACCTTTTTAGAATATACTTAACCATTGTAGTACGATTAGAGGATGGGGTTAAGCCAACCTATACTTAACCAATCCGACTCGATAATTTGATGGGATTAAGATAATCTATGCTTAATCGATCTAGCAAGATAATCCGATAGGATTAAGGTAATCTAGTACTTGACCAATTTGACTTGATAGGGTTAAGTCATGAGCCTCTGGGTACACTTAACCAACTTGTGGGACTAAGTCTTGAACTTAAATACTTAGCCAATCTTTGACGTGATTCGTGGGCGGGTTAAGTCATGGACTTGAATGATAACACTTAACCCAATAGACAAACCCTAGCTAGAAGAACTAGGTAGAAAACCGTGGTTAATCAAGGATAACGGGAAAGGAAGCTAAGTGGTAAACCTTAGTTAAGGGTAACTAAGTAATAATTCTTAGCTAAGGACATAGGACTAATTATCAAAACGATGAGTAACCTGATACGGTAGGTCATCGCTTAGTATACGAGGGGGAGCAAGTTATCTGACTTGGATAAAAGCTCCAGCGCACTGGGTGCCGAAGTGGAAGCTTCGGGGGACGTGAGGATATTCTTGGGATCCCTCTGTGGGCTGCCAGGTAATTATACTAGGCCCATGAGAGGTTAAGGTCTGCGTTAGAAGGACCAAGAGTATGCCTTGGTTGCTATGCGAGCAACCTAAAGACTGGGATGGATTAGCGTGGAGTCGACGATTCTTGTTTTTGCCCTGGATAGCACATCGCCGACTACCTACCATCTTTAGTCAATCGTGTACGTGCGGAAAGGCAGGGAACCCCCAACAGACCATGTGCTTGCTATCGAGTCATGGGTGAGGTTGGCCCGTAGGAAAGTGGGCTATAGTGGGGCCGTGGAGTGGTTCTTATACATGATTTTTCTTGGATTGCCTTTCAGTAGTTGAGGGAGGGGTCACGTGGGACCATAGCCACGGGTACAAAAACAGACATTGATATCTGCATCGGCAGACGATTTAAAGCTCCCGACCGAGTTCCGTATTTCTTGATTTGCCCTGGCACGGAACTCGGATGGCACATTGGGGAACATGTGCATCTAGACATGGAAAACGATTCACGATACATACGTGGGATCAAGGGCGCGGTTGACGGGTGGCGTAATCCCTAGTGGTCCTAGGTGGCCAAAATCCAAACCGAGACACGGAAACGTTCATTAGGTAGCATAATCCCTAGCGGTCCTAGGTGGCATAAATCCTAAGTGGACGCGCGATAGTTCATGGTAAGGAAACACAACTAGATCAAGGGTTGCAGTCCAAAACAACTTCAAGGATAAACCGTTTACATGGGAAAGCCCGTACAGCCTACGGCAAAAGACTGAACTTATACATGGAAAGAAACATATGAGTTGAGTAACCTATATATGCGGCATATTAGGTTGACATGGACCATTACACGACTTTTGAGTAAGGGTCATTCACGGATAACACGTAATACAGTTGGGATACTAGTACGGTAGGTGCAGAGCGGATATACAGGACAGATGCCATGGGACGTTATACGCGATAGATATCTTGGGATATTATACTTGATAGGAACCTGACAATGTGATACCTTGTTTTATCTTGACATCGTAGTTTATCACGACACCCTTGTTTATCTGAGTTCAGTAGTTCATCCTGTTATTTTGATTTAATTGACCTATCTTGTATCATGCTTATGTTCATCTCAGTTTCTCATGACAGTTAACTTTACTAGTTTTTATACTAATAGTAGATAGGGCTTACTCAGTCTTTTTGACTGACCCGTTTTGTTTCGCCTCTTTTCTTCCGTTTCCCCCCCCCCCAGGTTACAGGGAGGAAACACTGCTGTTTAGTTCGGACTTCTTCTGCTTGAAGGTCATCATGGATGGCTTGGACTTTTCCTGGCTATGGCTACTTTACTGTTTTTATTTGGGGAATAATTTATGAAAAAGTCTTTATGCTTCTTTACTATTGCAAGACAGGTTTTGATGTACTCTGATGTAAAAGGCTTTAGACCTTATGTATTCATGTTTATGAAAGTTCGATTTTACTTCCGCTATTTTATATGTTCTATCTTGTGATATTTCTGTGCATGTTTACCAATAATGCCCCTCTAAAGCTAGTGCATTCCTTTGCGAGTGACCCTAGCGGAGGCGGGGTGTTACAATGTATACTATACATGAACGACCATAAGACCCTCTTCCCCCTTCAAATCGAGATTATCAATTAATAAAATATATCTAAGTACTTTATTTATTGTAATAACAGCTACTTATGTCAAATTTAACTTTGGATTTTCATATTTGATAACGATGAATGAGAAAAGTCTTAGCCACCATAATTCTTCTAGGGATTTTGAGATTGATAAAATTGACATGATTCAGACCACAGTTAATGAAACCTTTATTGACACTTCTGAAGCCTTGAAAATGTGCTTTAACCATTTCAACTCTGATTTAGATGAGCTCGAATACGTTTTTGAACTAAATGAACTTCTTGACCCGAAACCTATGTCATCTGAATTTAACCAAGGAACATTGACCAATGTTAGCATACAAGAACATCCTAGGTTGGACCTCAAACCCCTATCACAAGACCATTAATATGTTTACTTGGGCTCTGTAGAAAATTTTACCGTAATCTTGGCCTCTGATCTTAGCGAGGACCAAGAAGAAAAATCTTTGAAAATTTTACGGGATAATCTGCATTTGAATTGTATAAATCATTGGCACAACACAATTTTCACAGGAAAGGTTTTCATTTCAGAATTCATTAACATGTCTTTTGCACCTCATAAATCAGATAAGAAATCATTGTGCATCGTCTTCGATAAAGGCAAGTGGGAGGGGGGGGGGGGGGGGAAGGAAAAAGAATCATTCATCACAAAATATTTATCATCATCGTAGATTTCATTTTTCATACAATTGGCACACTCATATAGTAGTTAAATTGCATTTCATTTTACAAACCTTTTTGCATTTAATCCATCTTTGGGTACGATCTTTCAAATTTAGGAAACGTTTACAGTGTGGACGCTATTTTGTCCAAGTGTGGGGAGGGGGGGTCTGCATTGCATCCTTTTTATTTTTATTTATTTTTCTTTTTCATTTTCAGCCATTTAAATAGGACCGTCATGCATTTTAGATTATAGTAACTTAGTTCTAAAGATTATAGCAATCCAAGGGTATCCAACATTGCTTGTATATCTAGCGTTGGTGTGCAAACCCGCCAAGCTATATCTGACATGTTGTTGACAAAGTCAGCGTTGGTATATCTTGGTCTCATTTTATGAGTTGGACACCTAAGGATTACCGACATGTTGTTGATAAAGTCAGCGTCGGTCTGCACAATCCACCAAGCTCTATCACAACTCTCCATCAGTCCACAAGGCAGTGTATGAGTGGTATATCTTGGTCTTTTAAGTTAGGTGTATGTAGTTAACCATAAATTTTAACTTTTATAGAGATAGAGAATAAGCGATGATGCCCAAACACTTCATGACCCTATTGATTTGACTAGCCATTCACGAGGAAATAATAATACCACTTTACAAACTGTGCCAAGCAAACTAAGAATCTATTTCATGGCTGCACTATGTTATCGACCGAACCAACTAGCCAAACTAGAGTTTAACATTGAAAACTTGAATTATATTGAAAATTTGTGGCAGGTTGAGGTATCTAAAGTAAAATCAACTGATTAAAATTTGTCAGCTTAATTTGTTGTACCACTTTCTTGAAACAAGTCATGTTTTCAGTTTTTGTTTTCAATTGCATAAGTCCTCTGTATTCATATAGTTACATTAAAGTCATATTACATTTGGATTTTGTGGGTAGTATCCGCTGAAAACACTCACGAGACACCACTCGTCCTACTAGGGACACCTAGAGGTTTAACGGCTTGTTGCATACGCTCAATGCAATCGTGTTTTCTACGAAAGTGTGACCTATCTAGTTAGTTTCTAATTTTTGCCTTACTCGAGGACGAGTAAAAGATAAGTGTGGGGATATTTGATTAACATAGAAATGTGTTTATTTTATGCTCTTATATCTTATCTTTTGAATACAAATAAATATTACTTGAGTATTGTTATGTCACTTTTACATATATTCCAACCAAGCTGCATGCAGTCAGAAAAATAGAGAAATTGAGATCAAACTGTTGTATATTCACATTTGAAGATTTGCAGATGAAGATCTCACATCAAGTTGCCGTTGGACAAGAAAATAATTAGTAGAAAGACCATGCATATTACAAATCAACGGAGGCTTGCAAGAGGAAAGGAGGAAAGACCTAAAACTCACTTGATTTAACAAAGGCCTAGAACTTACTTGAAATAACTATGACCCATTTGTAATTAGGGTTTAGGCTGGCTATCTCCTATAAATACCCATGTAATTTCATTGTAGCCACCATCTCATTTTCTATCTTCTTCTCCATTAACGAAGTTCTAATTCTTCTTCTTTTTATTTTCTGCATTTTTCTATTTCTTAGCAACTAGTGTCATCTACACAATTAGATTTGGTAGAGTACTAGTTGTATTTTACATTTATTTTCATTAGTGATTAATCGTTTGATTAGTTTCAACGATAATCCTAATTTTATTTATGTTGTTATTTCTATTCTGCATTTTTATTTTCAGCATTTTTATTCTTCTATTGCTATTTACTTTCATTTGTGATTAATCGTTTGATTAGTTTCAACGATAATCCTAATTGTTGCAATTTCAATTGTTCTATTTTTCAACCAAATCTCAAAAGTCGTCTAACTCGCCCACGAAATTCTATAAATAATAATTTTTAAGTTGTCTTCCTGTGATGCGACCTGCATATTACACGATCTGTGCACTTGCAGTATTTTACTTCAAAATCTGCGCTTTTCTAATCCATAGGAAAGCGTCGATCAGTTATATAATTAAATTAAACAAAAGAGATGTTTATTTACAACCAGTAAATTAATGTTTACATACAACCTATGAAACCACCGAAAAATTACATGCAGGAAAGTAATCGAGAAGTTTGCTTCTAAAGTCTCGAGAAGGAATTGTTTTTGTTGAATATATTATTGCCAAAGATGTGTAACATGTTTACACTTTTGCTTGAATACATTATATATTTTGGGTGTTTCATTATGTCTGAGCTTACAGAGGAAAAAAAATACATTTTTGATGTGGAGGGTAACAAAATAAATTTTCGTCGGGCATCCCAATGTCTAGGACAAAAGGTATATGGGAGTGGGACTACCAAAGACCTCATATCTCAGTCCAGTGTCGTAAACAAAGAAGAATAAACGATGTGATTTTATGGTTCAAAATTAACTACAAGATGTGAAACTTTACATCTTCATCAACGCTCAACAACTGCAAACAACATAGTAACACTTTTGGTCATAGTCCATCCTCCATCCTCCACCGGGAATGACCTCTAGCGACTAGTGCTGACTTGATACAGCCATTAAGGGTCATAAATGGCCCATTTCCATGCAGCAAGAGTGTACACCATCAGCATTCTTGAAGCTTAAACAAAATGCAAATCAATTTGAAAAGGAATATACATATGTGAATATTCATTGATACTAACAATTTGTGTACATAATATACATCAACCTGAGTGGCTAAGTCATAATTCAATTGGAGAAGAACACAATAATGTGGTATTATTTGTAGAGGGCTAAAATAGTATAAATTAGAAGAACAGACACCATAATGATGGCACCATACAGAGTGAATTTGGGACTTGTCCATAACTCAAGGTTTGTCCTCTCAGCTCTCTTGATCGGGTCCACTTCCTCGGATATTGGATATTCAGACCGCTGCGGATTCCAGCTTACATATTTGTTTGGATTGAATTTAGAGAATAGGGATTTCTTTCCTCGCCTTTTGTACCTAGACCACGCCTTGTCCCAGTCTGTAGTAGGCTTATCACCTGTAAATGGAATACCAGTTACTTTGAGTCATTAGTGAATTTTATTAGCAGTCTGAATTTTCACCATTAGCTAAGAATAATATCAAATATATGCATATACACACTCAAACAAACACATCCTCGCTGTTTAAACAAAGAGACAAGCAATACAAAACAGCTGAAATTTAAAATTAATCAGCTGACAGTAGCTTTCCAAGAAGAGAATAAATTGATAAAACAGCTGGAAGTACTTCATAAAATTGTCTAAATTGATTCACTGCGAAGTGGGATGACAACCCCCTAGGTGGGGTTTGTTGAATTCAAACAGATGTGCCTAATCGTTTCAACAATCACAACCAACAAAAGCATTCTCCATATGTATACGAGCGTGACGGCATGCGCGAAAAATGATGGCGTATGATTTGCACGTAAATTGTTTTTATACAAATTAAATATAATTAACACATTCAAGATAAATCAATTTGCAAATTAACTATGTTTCATCTTGAAATCATGTCTAGTTAATTTGAATTTTAATTTCTAAGTTGCAACAACAAATTTTTCGTTAGTCTCAATTTTATTTATATTATCAATTAACCAAACGAATTTTTAAATGATATTTATTTGTATAAACCATGTTTATTTGTTATATCCTAATTGTAAGAATGTTGAGACATTTTGAATTAGTAAACTAATTTAACTTGCTAATTTTAAGCATAGAGGGAGGGTTATTTTAAAGGGACGGTTGGGTTAAAATCCCTATTAAATTTCAAAATTGTCAAAACATTTCCGTCAATAAAGGTACGTTAATTAGGTTGCTAGAATTAAGTTAACTAATTATTGTATAAATTTATATAATTATTCAATGAATAGTTGTAGACATTTATGCAATTATACCCAAAAAATGAAGAAATTTCGCAATTATTTAACGAAAATTTATGGAAATTTATGCAATAATTCACCAAAAAAGTTGCGGAAATTTCCGCAATTTGTTCAAAAATTTCCATAATTATTCATCAAAAAATCATAGAAATATCTCAAAGAAAAGTTGCAGATAGTTATGCAAAATTTTGAATAATTGCATAAATGTTTGTAATTACTCATTGAATAATTGCATAATCTCGTGCAATTATTCAATAATTAAATTCTAGAGACCTAATTTATAATTTTGTTGAGAAGAAGTTTTTTATGCATTAAGTTTGATTTTAAGTACCTAAACTAATATTCACTATTTTAAAATTATAAAAAAAAATTATGATTAACAAAAAAAATACATGCATCATTGACCATTTCGAGTGTTTTTGTTTGTGCAAGTGATAACAATTTTTACAAACTCATTCCACTGTATTATGAAAGGAAGTTTTATGGCAATCCTCCGTGATAAGATAGGGGAAAACATTCTTGAAAAAAAACGATTCAACTGTGTCTTAGAGTGGTATATCTACATCAATTTACTGGAAGACAAATATATTTATTTCGAGAGAAAAATATTTGAGACAAGTTACATGTTGACTAAATTATTCGTCCCTTTCAACAAAAATAATAACAGATAAGTTCAATACAGAGAATTGTGAGTACATCAAATATCTAAAATATTTTAGTTTTATAACTAGTTTGTAACTTAGTTTTAAAAGCAGACCATGTATGTTTTAGTCTTTATCCGGTGGCCTATAATGAGAGTTGTAAATCCAATATCAATATACAACGTGTGCAGCCAATAATATACTACAGAGCACTGCCTAATACCATGTTTCATGTTTCAATAATGATAAAAAATGCACTATTTTTTTTTTTTCTTATCAATACCAGATTTCTGACTTTTTATTTGCATAGAAGCATTGCATAACGATATGACTCTTTCATCTTCTCCTACACTTACATACTAGACAATTTATTCTCAACTAAGTAATCAACCAACTAAATTAACTGAGTAAGCTAAACTCACCGAATAAACTTAAACAGGCAAGTAGTAGTTACTGTACGAACCATTAGAAATTTATATATAATGCAAACTATTTTATTGATATTTTTCACATTAGGCTGTGATTTTTTGCTTCCCTGCTAGGCACAACGTTGAAAATAGACTATTTATGGGTCTCCTTTTTTTGGATAAAGGATGAAAAGAATTATTTCATAAGGGGTGCGTGTATGAATTGTTTACGTAACAAGGGTCTAGAAGTAAGTAGTAAGGTTTTCTTTCTAAAAAAAAAAAAAAAAAAAAAAAAAAAAAAAAAAAAAAATTGCCCCTTATATTACCCAAACAAGAGGCCCCTTTGACAATCCAAAAGAAATGAGAGTGGTTTATTGCATCAAGTGGTTCTTAATTCACTAATAAACAGCTTAAAATGTTGTGTCTTTGAAGTGTTCAGAAACTAAATAATAATGCTCAGAAATTCTAGTACTGTTTTAGCACTCGTCCATCAATATTAAGCAATCAATGCTCTAAACAAAAGCGTTCTGAATTTTACATTGAAAAAGTTGACCAAGAGGACAAAATGGATACACAATTTGTACACACAACAAAGCATACAGATTCAGTTTTACAATCATGTCTTCGTATACATTAAGATAACCCAGTTAATTCAGAGAACATGATTCTTATGGTTCGATTGGATTACACACCCACATACAAACATTTAAACAAGCACACCAAGTGCGTTAAAACAAAAATTGCGCCAAATCATCAGAATCAGATTCAACAAGTTTTGAAATTAACCTTTATCTTCAGAATCTTTGGAGCAGCGCAGTTTGAAGTGAATTCGAGCAGTCAATTTCCCAATTGTTACAACCATTGCATAAATGGCCTAAATAGATAAATTCTCTTCAAAAATAGCTTGAGAACAGAAATTTCGAAAATGCAATAAAATCAGTTGTGGCTAAAATCGCTCGCTTGCTTCTCTTATCATATTTGACGATATTGAATGGAGTTGATGGCGTTGGAAATTAGCGGAAAGATATCATGAGATAAACTTGTGGCGTATATTGATTGCCATTTCAATTGCTTCAGAGTTATACATTTCATTCTGTTTGATTTGGCGGTACTCATGACTATCTTGGAGAGGGACCTTTTAATGGTTCCAAAATCAGCGACTCCCAGTCGTACTCCCCAGCAAACAGTCTTAAGATCACTTCTCCACCTTATTCGCGGAAATCATGGAAACACATATGGATCTCCTGATTTTCACCAATAGAGGACCGAGGTCATGATGATACCAGATAATGTGATGTCAACAAACTCGAACTCCAGCACAGGGCAAATTCTATTTCAACTCTTGTTTTTAGTTAGTAGCCTCTTAAAAAATTGAAATTTTAATGACTAAAGTGCCCTTAAGCAGTTATCTTTTCAGCTAAACTCAGTACAATGTAATAATTTCTGTCAATTAAAACACCTTAGCTTCAAAACCCTAGATTTCAAATCACTCAAGGAAAAATTGATTTGCAAACAAGAATACAATAGATTTTGAAGGAGAAGATGATTCCTCATCACAATCACAGCAGGTAATTGAAGAAGAAAAAAAAAATTAGATTTGAGTTTTTTTTCAAGTACAGTCGATGCAGTACGATTTGAGTGAATTTGAATGAAACCACGTATGCAAAGTCCTAGGAAACAATATGAACCACGTAAGGAAATCGCGTGGAAAATGTGTAAACCACGAGTACTATTAACGTGGTTATGAATTAAACCACGTACTCTCTGTACGTGGTCTTCATGAATTCCACGCTGATTTGCAAAAATGGAGCATACCTTCTCTCTCTACTTCTCTGTTGAATCCGATCTTGTAATTCGGAAATGATGTGCGATGGATCCTATGATTGTCGTTGAAATGGTATTCGGTTTTTTTTTTTTTTTTTTTTTTTTTTGAACGAGAAATAAAAGAAACGTGAGAAGAGGGACAACTTTGGAAAAAATGGGGGGCTACTTACTAATTTTAGGGGTATACGGTTTTTTTCTTTTTTTAGGGGGCTACTACCTAAAAATGTGGGTTGCAATAGAATTTGCCGCAAAAGAAAGTTAACAATGTATTGTCTAAAATATATGGAATAAAGGACACGAGTCAGAAACGGCGGAAATCTTTTAAACCAAATAAATCAATTAGTTTTGGCAGATTCGGTTTTATAAGTTGATTGGTTGATTATGATTTTCATTTTTAAATTACTTTGATTTATTGATGGGTTTGGTTTTTAATATTTGAAAATTGGACCAACCAATTAAACCGAATTTAAAAATTAATTCATTTTAAAGTTAAAAAACTATCAATAGCCTACAATTTACAATCTTTACACTACAATACCATTTTTTCAATTCATGTTAACATTTTAAGTAGAAGCTGTTTTCTAGAATATTTGCATCATCCGAAGTCAATTAGTTGTTTTAATCTTTTGTTATATCGACAATAAGAAAATCTATTTTATTTTACGATAAACCAAATAAACCGATCAAATCAAACCAAATATTATTAGTTTAGTTGGTTTTGGTTTCGAAAAATATTGATTCTTTTTGGTCGGTTCGGATTATGTTTCTTGAATAGCTATTTTGGTTTCAATATTTTCGACTGACTTCAATATTTCGGTTTGGTTCGGTTTTTGTTTCTTGAATGGTGATGTAAAGATCTGGGAAGAAATCGCTGAGATCCTTCCCTAGTCATTGTAGGCTGATATTCATAGGGGAATTTGCCAGTAATCTTGAAGGTCCACGAAGTCTGAAGTGCAAATGTAAGCCCAAGTATACAGAAGAGTACACATCGATGCATTTCTCAATAAAAGGTTCAGCAAGTTTTGAGGTCATTTAAATGCATGTTATTAAATGGAAAGTCGAACTCGAGGTTTGTTTCAGACCTGGACACTTTTCCGTGCCCGGGTTGACCCAAATAGGATTCGATTGACCAAGCGTCGACCCGAGTGTTTGATGGGTCAACCCATCCTCGGCAAAACACTCTGTATAATCTATTGCTTTCAGTGTCTTCTTGGCAACTTGTTATATCCTTTGTTGCATTCAAGAGCTTTGTTTAGTGATGAAATTAAGTGCTAATTCATAAGCATTACAACACTTATAATCAAGTTTTCAAATCACCCTCCTTATGTTTATTTGTGGCTTGATTCAATAACAAAGAAGCATAGTTTATCCCGAATTCATAGTGAATTTTCTTTGTGTTTTGTGTATATATTCAGTGTTGCTTTCCTGTGTTTTTCTAAGTACACTTACATTTCTTTTAAATCATCTTATGTACATAAATATTATTTTGAAAATGATTATTTATATAACAAGATTTTATAAATATATGAATAATTTTAATTATACATTTATGGCTTAATGTTTATGGTTTATGCTTTATTTTATATAGTTTATTGTTTATACTTTATTATTTATGGTTTACGGTTTATTGTTTATGTTTTACGGTTTATGGTTTATTGTTTATGATTTATAATTTATGGTTAAATGTTTATGGTTTATTCTTTATATTATACAGTTTACTGTTTATACTTTATTATTTATGTTTTATGGTTTATTGTCTATGGTTTATGGTTTCTTTTTTATTATTAGACCTAAAAATGGCACTAACACCCAAGTGTAGTGAAGTCCTCACAATCATAGATCACAGAGAATAAATGCAGGAAAGCAGTAAAGAACAGGGAACACACGAGGTTTTTATAGTGGTTCGGCTCAAACCAAGCCTGCGACCATTTTATATTTTCTTAAGTCCTAAGAAATTACAAATACAATGCCTTTCTACAATCCGTAGGAATCATTTACATACAACATCCTTGTATTTTAATGAAGAAGTGGGGAAGAGAGAGTGGTTTTATATACGAAATCCTTGTGTTAGATTAATATGGAAGAAGCACAATGTCCTTGCGTTCTCTTCAATGGGGGCCGAGAGATAGAATAGCCAATAATCCTTTAGAAGTCCCTGAATCTGTGTATTTATAGATATATAGAGTCTCCCGGATAAATACAATGTGTCACGAATCCAATGCGTTTCTAAGACGTAGTAGGTAAGTGGAGGAAGTCTCCCGTAGTTTGTGTAAAGCCATGCGCGGTCCGATCCGTGAAAGTAGGAGTAAAACGGGCCTTAAGAATAGGTCAAACTCGATTGTGTTAAGTAGAATATTTTTTCCCAGACGAGCCGTATCGGGTCCTCCATCCGATCCGAACCGGTGCCTTCAATCCGAAGGCGACGTTCTCTTTTTGGCAGTAAGGAGAAAGCGGATTGGGTCGGGTTCCTACACCTCCATCCGAACCGAGCCAGTGACTTCATTCCAATGCAGCCTGCACTTCTGTGTGGCAGAAGGTGGATCGGGTCCTCCTTTCCGATCCGACCTGGAGTCCAATCAATGACGAAATCCAAAGGTTTCCGTTTCTGTGGGCGTTCACGGAAACGAGCGTATCTTTCAAACCGTAAGTCCATTTTAGTCAAACGAAAGCTATACCTGAAGCTAATTCAGAGGGCTATAAGAGATACTGAGCAAAGCTCTGTACGTGATGTTTTCGAGTCCAAAATAGGTCATTTGTTAAGATTTTCGAGCCGTTCTTTGCTTGTGATGCGACTTCAACCAAATCGCTTGCTATCTTCTGACGATGTTCCAAGTACTTAAGCGTATTGTTAATCAGAAATTCCATGTGTGATGGCTTTGACTAAAAATCGTATCGACATTTATGGTTTATCATTTATGGCTTAATGTTTATGTTTTATTGTTTATTTTATATAGTTTACTGTTTTTACTTTATTGTTTATGGTTTCGGTTTATGGTTAATTGTTTATGGTTTACGGTTTATGGTAATGTTTATGGGTCATTGTTTATGGTTTATTGTCTATGATTTAACATTTATGGCTTAATGTTTTTGGCTTTATTTTAGAAAATTTATTGTTTAGGCTTTATTGTTTATGGATTATTGTTTATACTTTATTTCTTATGGTTTACGGTTTATGGTATATTGTTTATGGTTTACAGTTTATTGTTTATGTTTTATCATTTATGGCTTAATGTTTATGGTTTATGATTTATTTTATATAGTTTACTGTTTATACTTTATTTTTTATGGTTTACGGTTTATTGTTTACAATTTACGATTTATGGTTTACTGTTTATGATTTATCATTTATGGTTAAATGTTTATGGTTTATTCTTTATATTATATAGTTTACTATTTATACTTTCTTGTTTATGGTTTACGGTTTATGGTTTATTGTCTATGGTTTACGGTTTATGGGTTATTGTTTATTACTAGACCAAAAAATGGCACTAACACCCAAATGCAGTGTGAAGTCTTCACAATCACAGATAAAAGAGAATAAATGTAGGAAACCAGTAAAGAACAGGGAACACACGAGGTCTTTATAGTGGTTCGGCTCAAACCAAGCCTACGAGCACTTTATATTTTTCTTAAGTCCTAAGAAATTACAAATACAATGCCTTTCTACAATCCGTAGGAATAATTTACATACAACATCTTTGTATTTTAATGAAGAAATGGGGAAGAGAGAGTGGTTTTATACACGAAATCCTCATGCTAGATTAATATGGAAGAAGCATAATATCCTTGTGTTCTCTTTAATGGAGTCCGAGAGTTAGAATGACCAATAATCCTTTAGAAGTCCCTGAATCCGTGTATTCATAGATGTAGAGAGTCTCCCGGATGAATGACATGTGTCATGAATCCAATGACTGCGGTAGAAAGTGGATTGGGACCTCCTTTTTAATCCGATCCGGGCCGTCCGATCCGACCCGGAGTCCAATCAATGCCGAAATCCAAACATTTCCGGTTCTGCGGGCGTTCACGGAAACGAGCATAACTTTCAAACCGTAAGTCCGTTTTAGCCAAACGAAAGCTATATCTGAAGCTAATTCAGAGGGCTACGATACTGAGCGATGATCCGTAGTTGATGTTTTCGGGTCCAAAATAGGTCATCTGTTATGAGTTTCGAGCCGTCCTTTGTTTGTGATGCGACTTTAACCAATCGCTTCTTGTCTTCTAACGATGTTCCAATTCTTAAGCGTTTTGTTAATCAGAAATTCCATGTGTGACGGCTTTGACTAAAAAGCGTGCCAACATTTATGGTTTATCATTTATGGCTTAATGTTTATGGTTTATTCTTTATTTTATATAGTTTACTGTTTTTACTTTATTGTTTATGGTTTACGGTTTATGGTTTAGGGTTTAATGTTTATGGGTCATGGTTTATAGTTTAGTGTCTATGATTTATCATTTATGGCTTAATGTTTATGGCTTTATTTTATAAAGTTTATTGTTTATAATTTATTGGTTATGGTTTATTTTTTATACTTTATCTTTATGGTTTGCAGTTTATGGTTTATTATTTATGGTTTACAGTTTATTGTTTATGATTTACCATTTATGGCTTAATGTTTATGGTTTATGCATTATTTTATATAGTTTATTGTATATACTTTATTGTTTATGGTTTACGGTTTATTGTTTATGTTTTATAGTTTATGGTTTATTGTTTATGATTTATCATTTATGGTTAAATGTTTTTGGCTTATGCTTTATATTATATGGTTTACTCTTTATACTTTATTGTTTATGGTTTACGGTTTGTGGTATATTGTCTGTGGTTTACGGTTTATGGTTTATTGTTTATTATTAGACCCAAAAATGGCACTACCACCCAAATGCAGTGTGAAGCCCTCACAATCACAGATCATAGAGAATAAATGCGGAAAAGCAACAAAGAACAGGGAATACATGAAGTTTTTTTAGTGGTTCGGCTCAAACCAAGCCTACAACCACATTATATTTTCTTAAGTCCTAAGAAATTACAAACACAATGCCTTTCTACAATCCGTTGGAATCATTTACATACAACATCCTTGTATTCTAATGAAGAAGTAGGGAAGAGAGAGTGGTTTTATACACGAAATCCTCATGTTAGATTAATATGGAAGAAGCACAATGTCCTTGTGTTCTCTTCAATGGAGGCCAAGAGTTAGAATGGCAAATATTCCTTTAGAAATCCCTGAATCTGTGTATTTATGGATATAGGGAGTCTCTTGGATGAATGACATGTATCACAAATCCAATGCATTGCTAAGACTTAGTGGGTAGATGGAAGAAGTCTCTTGTAGTTCGTGTAAAGCCATGCGTGGTCCGAACCATGAAAGTAGGAGTAAAATGGGCCTTAAGAATAGGTTAAACTCGATTGTGTGCATTAGAATATTTCGTCCCAGACCGGTCGGATCGGGTCCTCCATCCGATCTGAACCGTTGCCTTCAATCCGAAGGAGAAGTTCTCTTCTTGGCGGTAAGGGGAAAGCGGATCGGGTTGGGTTTCTACATCTCCATCCAAACCGAGTCGGTGACTTCATTCCAAAGCAGCGTTCCCTTCTGTGCGGCAGAAGGTGGATCGGCCCGTCCTTTCCGATCCGATCTGGCCCATCCGATCCAACCCGGAGTCCAATCAATGTCGAAATCCAAACGTTTCTGGTTCTACGGGTGTTCATGGAAACAAGCGTAACTTTCAAACTGTAAGTCCGTTTTAGCCAAACGAAAGCTATACCTGAAGTTAACTCATAGGGCTAAAAGGGTTACTGAGCAAAACTCAGTAATTAATGTTTTCGGGTCCAAAATATGTCATTTTTTTGGAGTTTCGAGTCGTCCTTTGTTTGTGATGCGATGTAACAACCCGGAAATTCTGGGCCAGTTTAAAATTTTTATTTTGGCAATTTTAGCGAGTTTAGATTATTTAAAATGAATTATTTTAAATAATATCGTCGAGAAATTTATTTTGAATATAATTCGAACGTATATATTATATACGCCGTCGTTAGAATATAAATAATTATATATAATTATAAATAGAATTGAAAATGGCGCGGTAGTTCGATAATTCGATTTCAAACTTCAATTGAAGGCACCGGGTGCAAAACAATCCGGATTTCAGTGAAACCAAAAATAATGGAATCTAATTGATAATATCTTTCCAACGAATGCGAAAAATCAAGATTTCATATCGGGAATCAAAAGATATGTCCAGTTGAAAATTCTGAATAGTCGCTATGGAATTCAGGCCCTTAAAAATGGACATTTTGCAAATGACCTCGGATTTCGACGAAACCAGTTTTGTTGGGTCCGTGGTGCCAAGTTATTGCTAGGTTTCAAATTTCATAATTTTTCGATTCAATATGTGAGAGTGGTAAAGGAAAACGTGTTTTGACCATTTCAGTTGATTTTAATCGACTGGAAATTGGCCATTTTTCAAACGATCTCAGAATTCGATGAAACTAGTTTTGTTAGGACCGTATCGTCAATACGAAGCTAGAAAATATTTTTCTAGAATTTTTAGAGTTCGTATGCGACCCCGGTAATTTGAAATGTACGTTTAAAATTCAATATAGTGATTTAAATGTAAATTCAACGGAAACTAATTGAAATGATCAAATCAACTTGCGGTACATATCCCATTGTGTTCGGAATGGGGGTAGAACGCTATGGACGACAGGCGGTGGGCCTCGTTTCGAGGTCGTATGTAAAAGTCAACTCTTTGCAAATTAAATAATTAATAAAAAAATAATAAATATATATAAAAAAAAAAAAAATCTTATCTCCTCCCCCTTTAACCGTCTGGCCCCCCCCCGTTCCTTTTCAATTCCAAACAGAAAAAGAAAAAAAAAAAAAGCAAACCTAATTCTAAATCGCCGCCGCCCTCCTGACCCACGAACCCACCGACGAAGGCCTCGCCGAAGCCCCCACCGCCCGACCCCCCCTCCTTCCATCGAGACATCGCGACACCTCCTGGAACCATCGAGCAACCTTCGACACCCCGAAGACGACGCACCCTGCCGCGAACCTCCGAACGCCGCCTCAGAGCCGCCGACGACGCCTCCTCCCCTTCGCAGCTACATCGGTGAGCATTTGCTATTTTTATTTATTTATTTTATTTTCTTTTTATTTATTCTGAAAAAAACTGTTTTATGTTAAAAGTTAAAAAACTGTTTTATGTTAAAAGTTAAAAAAAAAACTGTTTTATGTTAAAGGTTTAAAAACTGTTTTATGTTAAAAGTTTAAAAACTATTTTATGTTAAAGGTTTAAAAACTGTTTTATGTTTAAAGTTAAAAACTGATTTATTTATAAAGATTAAAACTGTTTATTTTAGAAATAAAAGAATTTAAAACTGAAATTTTTAAAAGATTAAAACTGAAATTTTTAGAAAGCATAAAACAGATTTTTATAAAAGAATTTTTAAAAAAACTGCATTTTTATGAAAGAATAAAACTGATTTATAAAAAGTATAAAAACTGTGATTTATAAAAATATAAAAACTGGTTTTCTTGAAAGGTTGAAAACTGATTTCTTTCAAAGGTAAAAATCATATTTTTATATGTTGAAAGCAAAGGTAAAAATCATATTTTTATATGTTGAAAGCAAAGATAAAAATCATATTTTTATATGTTGAAAGCAAAGGTAAAAATCATATTTTTATATGTGGAAGGCAAAGTAAAAATCATATTTTTATATGTAGAAAGTTGAAGTAAAAATTCGATTTTTATATATTGAATAGCGAACTAAAAATTCGATTTTTATATATTGAATAGCGAACTAAAAATTCGATTTTTATATATTGAATAGCGAACTAAAAAATTCGATTTTTATAAATTGAATAACGAAGTAAAAAAATTCGATTTTTACATATGTAGTGGCTATGGGCAACGAAGACGACGAAGACTTCTGCAAAAGAAGAGCCGTGGAGCTAGGACAGCTATACGTGAGAATTTCTCACCTTTCAATTTATTTTTCTAGTTATATATATATATACTAGGATGCAGACGGTGCTTAGTAGCACCCGACACAATCGTCCACAGACCATGGACTTGTTTGTTTGGTTGCATAGATTAGTTGAACTATTTGTTTGAATTGAATTGTTTGGTGAGATGAAATGGATTTGATTGATGTGTGAATGGCGTGGGCCTTCACTAGACCGGGGATAAGGCTAGGACTTGTCCCGTTTCTAGTATCGTGCCGTTATGCCGCCGAAATTTTCTGAAATAAGTTAGAAAAATAAAAATATCATTTTATTTAAAGAATGAACTGAATAGAAATTCATATGTTGGAATAAAATGTTATATCGTTAAAAATATAATTTTTAACGTGATGTAAATAAATAAAATATTCATTTACAAACCAGACGGTTTGTTTATGTACACTGATTTGACTGACGTTGATTGGGTCGATAAATTTTACACATCGCCCAACTGCACAAATAAAACATGTGTTTGATTGTTTGAAACCCCACACGGGTGTTGGGATGAAATTTGAAGTTCACTCATCCTGATTGATTAAATATGTCGATCGATTGATTGACAGGCTGTTATAAGCGTTGAATATCTATATTTGATGCTTATACAGTGTAGTGCACTTTGGTTGATGGTTGATTATTTTCAATGCTATTATATACATGTGTTGTATGAAAATCCATATAATTAATTTTATATGGTAATTGATTGGGCCTCATTCCAGTTTTGAAAAAGAAATATTTGAAAAAGAAATATTTGAAATAGAATATTTGAAAATAAAGGAATATATGAAGCCGTGTTGATTAGATTGACGCCATTTTGACGTGAACGATATTTATATCGATTTTATTCATTTTGAAATGAATATTGAAAAGTGATCTCGAAAACGATTTCGAAATGAATTGAATTGAAAACGATTTCGAAATGAATTGAATTGAAAACGATTTCGAAATGAATTGAATTGAAAACGATTTCGAAATGAATTGAATTGAAAACGATTTCGAAATGAATTGAATTGAAAACGATTTCGAAATGAATTGAATTGAAAACGAATTCAAATTGAATTGAAATGAATTCAAATTAAATTGAAATTTGAATTGAATAGAAATGAATTTTGAAACGAATTTAAAACTATTTATATAATTCGTTTTAAATAGAAATCGACGAAATATATATTATATATTATATATATAATATAATGGCCTGAATAGAACGCGCCGCGCCGCGGCAGTTCGCGAATTTCGACCATTTATTTCAAACGGGCATTACGGGAGATCCGACCGTCGGATTCTCCTAAAACCGGAACCGTTGGGTTCGTATCGAAAAGAGCTTTCTAACGAATATTAGAAATTTGAAATCTAACGGTTGGATTTGGAGATACGTCCAAATCAAATCCGAAAAAGGTCGCTGTAAGTGCAGTTCGATGGCCGTTAATGGAAATCGACTGTACGGGCCTTGATAAAATTATTAAAAATAGTAATAATTTGTGTAAAATCATAAGAAATGATTTGTGAAAGTTTGGGATGAAAAACTCCATATTTGAAAAGATAAAAATAGATTTTTATCGAAATGAACTAGTTTTGAACTAGAATTATAATTCTATTTATTTTTAAATAAATAAATTGAATTTGAAATGGTTTTGAAAATAACCAAAATTTCCAATGATTGCATTGGAGTGGATTTGAATCGAAATTGTCTTCGGAATATTTCGATGTTGGAATTCGTGATTATACAGGTGTTGTTATGGAAATTTGAAAGATATATATATATATCGTTATTTCCAATACGACATTTGTTAGTCGTAGAATTCGATATTGAATATAAGCCGATATATTTTCTATTCAGAGCCTTGTATTGAATATCGAATGTGATTTGGGTTTGTCGTGAATGGTGTCTTCACTAACACTGTTCTTGAACCCAGTTGAGAAAAGATTAAATCTTTTTATTTAGATTTAATGAAGTGTACCAATTAAATGATATTTAATTGGAAGTGAATTGGTATTGATTTTTGGGTTTATCGTGAACAGTGTTTTAAATAACACTTGTTCTTTAACCCGATAATTAATGGAATGTGATTTGGGTTTGTCGTGAATGGTGTCTTCACTAACACTGTTCTTGAACCCAGTTGAGAAAAGATTAAATCTTTTTATTTAGATTTAATGAAGTGTACCAATTAAATGATATTTAATTGGAATTGAATTGGTATTGATTTTTGGGTTTATCGTGAACAGTGTTTTAAATAACACTTGTTCTTTAACCCGATAATTAATGGAATGTGATTTGGGTTTGTCGTGAATGGTGTCTTCACTAACACTGTTCTTGAACCCAGTTGAGAAAAGATTAAATCTTTTTATTTAGATTTAATGAAGTGTACCAATTAAATGATATTTAATTGGAATTGAATTGGTATTGATTTTTGGGTTTATCGTGAACAGTGTTTTAAATAACACTTGTTCTTTAACCCGATAATTAATGGAATGTGATTTGGGTTTGTCGTGAATGGTGTCTTCACTAACACTGTTCTTGAACCCAGTTGAGAAAAGATTAAATCTTTTTATTTAGATTTAATGAAGTGTACCAATTAAATGATATTTAATTGGAATTGAATTGGTATTGATTTTTGGGTTTATCGTGAACAGTGTTTTAAATAACACTTGTTCTTTAACCCGATAATTAATGGAATGTGATTTTGGGTTTATCGTGAATCGTGTTTTAAATGACACTGATTCTTTAACCCAGATAATGATTAAAACTAAGTGGAGTTTTAATGAATCTTTAATTAGATTGAAAAGATCGAGAATGGAGTATCACCAGTTTTGCTCCAGGCGATAGATAAATCTTTAATTAGATTTGAACGTGAAATTTAGAAACTAACTGTCGGTTAGCCAAGCAGAATGGTTTTCTGGATATTGATCTGATGTTGGTTTCGGCCTTCGGGGTTAATATTTGGGGAATTATTCTCTTGATTAATTTACGGTTAGTGACTAATGAATTGGAATGAGGCGTATGTTGTGTTTGTGTAACACTTATTTAAAATATACGCGAGTTATTCGGAAAGACCGGGTTCATCCCATTCTGAATAACTGATACGACGATAAGTCGAAGATGAAGACGATGGTCGAAGACCGGAGGTCTTCACGTCGTTTGGGTGATAACTGATGATCTTGATTGGGCTGTACACCCAAGAAGATGGAAACAGTTAGTGATCGTCCAGACGTACTTGGAGATCGATGGATATGCGGGGTACTAGGTGCCTCCGGTTTCGTTCAGACCCAGAACGGACTTGTAAATGGACTGTGTGTCTGACATCGGATTTCATTCTGTGTGACTGATATCGGTTGCATAGGATGGCTTGCCTGTGTGGCATGCTAAGATGCAAATGATCAAGGCTTCTGTTGAAAAGCAAAGTCTTGTGGTTGATGATCAAAGCACGGCCTTTGTGGCGTAGCTTTGTGTAACGTTTACCTCGCGTGTTTCACACCAGGTATGAACCAAAAACGGGAGAAAGGACCTCAGGGAGGGCCTGCGTTTCCTCCCAGCTAGAAGTGGCGTCAGTGGTTTTACACGCCCTGACGAGTTTGACTTATGTGGTTGTTGCTGTTGCGAGGCGCCTCGGTTAGATCGGACGATCCGGGTCCGATGGAGTCATTCGTTGGCTCGCTTACGCCCCAAAGGGCGGCGAAACGCAGTGCTCAGGCATTTTAATCCACATCGGTGGACCGGCCCTGTCGCTCCTAGGGTCACTCGAGCTCTGATCCTGAGACTCGGGCTGGGCAGTCTCGAATCGGTTGAGGACTATCTTTTGCCTCGGTTCATAGACGGAAATCCAATTTCCAAATACGTGACATTTGCGGTTTTAATTGTAATCCTATATATGGCGACATAGTGGGATGGGGCGCTCATGCCGCCTATGATTGATACTTATGATTTGAAGTTGTTTTATACACTATGCACTTAATATAGTATCAAATGATTTGTTTTAAACGTATCAAGCATTCTTGGCTATTATAAGGTAAAAACCCTATCCTCCGGCTTGCGATTGCATTGTGTGATGGGAACTGGGTCTTATAATAGCTTCATCTTTCTTTTTTTTAGCATTGCGCTGTTTGTTTTATGCACTGGTATCCTTGGGAGGAAACCCGTTCCGTGTTATACGGCGTGGTCCCTTGATTTACCTTTGAAAATAAAGATTAAAAACTGTTTTAGTTCTCACACCAGTCACATGACTGACCTGGAGTTTATTGTTTTAACCTAAACTCTGGGTGCCCCTATTTTGACACGGGCAGCTAGTAGTTTTGGTTTTGCAGATTATATTCACAGGATCCTGGTTTACAGCTGGAACGATATCCGGAAAGCTTTGTATCCGTATATCTCTTTCTAGTTGTGTATTGTATTATTTTCCGTTGCGATGTATTTAAATGTAATTTAAATCTCTGGTATTTCTGTGTAATATTTGTTTATACTCTGTATATTCTTGTAATCTGATGCATTGTTGTAATATACAATGAAACGTTCTTCTGTATGCGTTCTGCTGTGGTTTGTTCTCGAACTATCCGACGCTTTCCTTTACGGGGAAGTCGCGGGTCTTTACATTTGGTATCAGAGCTTTGGTTTACAAAGCAGAGAACAAGGCACATTAGAAACATACGAAAGAATTCATCAGATATCGGATTAGTAATATCCAACGAGAATGACTCGTTAGAGATGGGATCAGTAGTATCCTAGAACGAGTGTGAAGAATATATTTTTAAAATGAAAACAAATTTTGTTTTGAAAATTTAAATCAATTATTCGTATCTGATTATCTATTTATATTGAGTTGGACAGTCCAGTATATATAGATTTTGCGTATACGTCTGATCCGCGTGTATTCGAAATTTTAATATACTGGATAGATATAGAATCACACTCTAGTCGCCCGAAGATGATTCTGATGATAGTTCGAACATCATCAGAATTGGTATTCGTGTTTCGAAGGTGTGATTTTCTATATATTTCCATTAGGCTGGTGTGAGAACCAAAACTTATATATAGCTAGAATACATTGTTGTGAATTGGCATCAAAACATGATTTTTGTATATGTATCAAAATTATGAATTTGAAACGTTAAATTCACTAATTGATTGATGTTTGTGTTGTTTGTTTATTTGTTTGCTAATTCTTAGCCATTATGCCTAATTGAATCAAATATTGAAAATTGGTTGCATTTGCTTGCATATACATGTATATCATTGAACAGGTCATAGCAAGGAGGCTAGAGCCAGAGAATAAAATTTGTTTGCCCGACAAATAGGTACATGTTTACTACATAATTTCCTGTTTTGTTTGGGTGATGATGATTTTGTGAGCCTATTGGCTAGCCGCTTGGCTTTTTCTTTTTCTTTTTGAGATCTGAAGGACCGGGGAAGCTATTTGAAATTCCCCGATGCTCCCGGTGCAGGGGAGGTTATGGCGAAATTTTTCAAAAATTTAGGGTGTTAGCCAAATTTTTGAAATTTTGAAAATTCTCAGAAACTAAAGAGCTGGAGAATGGAAGCCAGATCGAACGTAGAGTTGAATAATCAAACCACTTTCGACTTTGTTCCTTTTCGGGGACGAAAAGTTTTAAGTGGGGGAGATTGTAACAACCCGGAAATTCTGGGCCAGTTTAAAATTTTTATTTTGGCAATTTTAGCGAGTTTAGATTATTTAAAATGAATTATTTTAAATAATATCGTCGAGAAATTTATTTTGAATATAATTCGAACGTATATATTATATACGCCGTCGTTAGAATATAAATAATTATATATAATTATAAATAGAATTGAAAATGGCGCGGTAGTTCGATAATTCGATTTCAAACTTCAATTGAAGGCACCGGGTGCAAAACAATCCGGATTTCAGTGAAACCAAAAATAATGGAATCTAATTGATAATATCTTTCCAACGAATGCGAAAAATCAAGATTTCATATCGGGAATCAAAAGATATGTCCAGTTGAAAATTCTGAATAGTCGCTATGGAATTCAGGCCCTTAAAAATGGACATTTTGCAAATGACCTCGGATTTCGACGAAACCAGTTTTGTTGGGTCCGTGGTGCCAAGTTATTGCTAGGTTTCAAATTTCATAATTTTTCGATTCAATATGTGAGAGTGGTAAAGGAAAACGTGTTTTGACCATTTCAGTTGATTTTAATCGACTGGAAATTGGCCATTTTTCAAACGATCTCAGAATTCGATGAAACTAGTTTTGTTAGGACCGTATCGTCAATACGAAGCTAGAAAATATTTTTCTAGAATTTTTAGAGTTCGTATGCGACCCCGGTAATTTGAAATGTACGTTTAAAATTCAATATAGTGATTTAAATGTAAATTCAACGGAAACTAATTGAAACGATCAAATCAACTTGCGGTACATATCCCATTGTGTTCGGAATGGGGGTAGAACGCTATGGACGACAGGCGGTGGGCCTCGTTTCGAGGTCGTATGTAAAAGTCAACTCTTTGCAAATTAAATAATTAATAAAAAAATAATAAATATATATATAAAAAAAAAATCTTATCTCCTCCCCCTTTAACCGTCTGGCCCCCCCCGTTCCTTTTCAATTCCAAACAGAAAAAGAAAAAAAAAAAAGCAAACCTAATTCTAAATCGCCGCCGCCCTCCTGACCCACGAACCCACCGACGAAGGCCTCGCCGAAGCCCCCACCGCCCGATCCCCCTCCTTCCATCGAGACATCGCGACACCTCCTGGAACCATCGAGCAACCTTCGACACCCCGAAGACGACGCACCCTGCCGCGAACCTCCGAACGCCGCCTCAGAGCCGCCGACGACGCCTCCTCCCCTTCGCAGCTACATCGGTGAGCATTTGCTATTTTTATTTATTTATTTTATTTTCTTTTTATTTATTCTTAAAAAAACTGTTTTATGTTAAAAGTTAAAAAACTGTTTTATGTTAAAAGTTAAAAAAAAAACTGTTTTATGTTAAAGGTTTAAAAACTGTTTTATGTTAAAAGTTTAAAAACTATTTTATGTTAAAGGTTTAAAAAACTGTTTTATGTTTAAAGTTAAAAACTGATTTATTTATAAAGATTAAAACTGTTTATTTTAGAAATAAAAGAATTTAAAACTGAAATTTTTAAAAGATTAAAACTGAAATTTTTAGAAAGCATAAAACAGATTTTTATAAAAGAATTTTTAAAAAAACTGCATTTTTATGAAAGAATAAAACTGATTTATAAAAAGTATAAAAACTGTGATTTATAAAAATATAAAAACTGGTTTTCTTGAAAGGTTGAAAACTGATTTCTTTCAAAGGTAAAAATCATATTTTTATATGTTGAAAGCAAAGGTAAAAATCATATTTTTATATGTTGAAAGCAAAGGTAAAAATCATATTTTTATATGTTGAAAGCAAAGGTAAAAATCATATTTTTATATGTGGAAGGCAAAGTAAAAATCATATTTTTATATGTAGAAAGTCGAAGTAAAAATTCGATTTTTATATATTGAATAGCGAACTAAAAATTCGATTTTTATATATTGAATAGCGAACTAAAAATTCGATTTTTATATATTGAATAGCGAACTAAAAAATTCGATTTTTATAAATTGAATAACGAAGTAAAAAAATTCGATTTTTACATATGTAGTGGCTATGGGCAACGAAGACGACGAAGACTTCTGCAAAAGAAGAGCCGTGGAGCTAGGACAGCTATACGTGAGAATTTCTCACCTTTCAATTTATTTTTCTAGTTATATATATATATACTAGGATGCAGACGGTGCTTAGTAGCACCCGACACAATCGTCCACAGACCATGGACTTGTTTGTTTGGTTGCATAGATTAGTTGAACTATTTGTTTGAATTGAATTGTTTGGTGAGATGAAATGGATTTGATTGATGTGTGAATGGCGTGGGCCTTCACTAGACCGGGGATAAGGCTAGGACTTGTCCCGTTTCTAGTATCGTGCCGTTATGCCGCCGAAATTTTCTGAAATAAGTTAGAAAAATAAAAATATCATTTTATTTAAAGAATGAACTGAATAGAAATTCATATGTTGGAATAAAATGTTATATCGTTAAAAATATAATTTTTAACGTGATGTAAATAAATAAAATATTCATTTACAAACCAGACGGTTTGTTTATGTACACTGATTTGACTGACGTTGATTGGGTCGATAAATTTTACACATCGCCCAACTGCACAAATAAAACATGTGTTTGATTGTTTGAAACCCCACACGGGTGTTGGGATGAAATTTGAAGTTCACTCATCCTGATTGATTAAATATGTCGATCGATTGATTGACAGGCTGTTATAAGCGTTGAATATCTATATTTGATGCTTATACAGTGTAGTGCACTTTGGTTGATGGTTGATTATTTTCAATGCTATTATATACATGTGTTGTATGAAAATCCATATAATTAATTTTATATGGTAATTGATTGGGCCTCATTCCAGTTTTGAAAAAGAAATATTTGAAAAAGAAATATTTGAAATAGAATATTTGAAAATAAAGGAATATATGAAGCCGTGTTGATTAGATTGACGCCATTTTGACGTGAACGATATTTATATCGATTTTATTCATTTTGAAATGAATATTGAAAAGTGATCTCGAAAACGATTTCGAAATGAATTGAATTGAAAACGATTTCGAAATGAATTGAATTGAAAACGATTTCGAAATGAATTGAATTGAAAACGATTTCGAAATGAATTGAATTGAAAACGATTTCGAAATGAATTGAATTGAAAACGATTTCGAAATGAATTGAATTGAAAACGAATTCAAATTGAATTGAAATGAATTCAAATTAAATTGAAATTTGAATTGAATAGAAATGAATTTTGAAACGAATTTAAAACTATTTATATAATTCGTTTTAAATAGAAATCGACGAAATATATATTATATATTATATATATAATATAATGGCCTGAATAGAACGCGCCGCGCCGCGGCAGTTCGCGAATTTCGACCATTTATTTCAAACGGGCATTACGGGAGATCCGACCGTCGGATTCTCCTAAAACCGGAACCGTTGGGTTCGTATCGAAAAGAGCTTTCTAACGAATATTAGAAATTTGAAATCTAACGGTTGGATTTGGAGATACGTCCAAATCAAATCCGAAAAAGGTCGCTGTAAGTGCAGTTCGATGGCCGTTAATGGAAATCGACTGTACGGGCCTTGATAAAATTATTAAAAATAGTAATAATTTGTGTAAAATCATAAGAAATGATTTGTGAAAGTTTGGGATGAAAAACTCCATATTTGAAAAGATAAAAATAGATTTTTATCGAAATGAACTAGTTTTGAACTAGAATTATAATTCTATTTATTTTTAAATAAATAAATTGAATTTGAAATGGTTTTGAAAATAACCAAAATTTCCAATGATTGCATTGGAGTGGATTTGAATCGAAATTGTCTTCGGAATATTTCGATGTTGGAATTCGTGATTATACAGGTGTTGTTATGGAAATTTGAAAGATATATATATATATCGTTATTTCCAATACGACATTTGTTAGTCGTAGAATTCGATATTGAATATAAGCCGATATATTTTCTATTCAGAGCCTTGTATTGAATATCGAATGTGATTTGGGTTTGTCGTGAATGGTGTCTTCACTAACACTGTTCTTGAACCCAGTTGAGAAAAGATTAAATCTTTTTATTTAGATTTAATGAAGTGTACCAATTAAATGATATTTAATTGGAAGTGAATTGGTATTGATTTTTGGGTTTATCGTGAACAGTGTTTTAAATAACACTTGTTCTTTAACCCGATAATTAATGGAATGTGATTTGGGTTTGTCGTGAATGGTGTCTTCACTAACACTGTTCTTGAACCCAGTTGAGAAAAGATTAAATCTTTTTATTTAGATTTAATGAAGTGTACCAATTAAATGATATTTAATTGGAATTGAATTGGTATTGATTTTTGGGTTTATCGTGAACAGTGTTTTAAATAACACTTGTTCTTTAACCCGATAATTAATGGAATGTGATTTGGGTTTGTCGTGAATGGTGTCTTCACTAACACTGTTCTTGAACCCAGTTGAGAAAAGATTAAATCTTTTTATTTAGATTTAATGAAGTGTACCAATTAAATGATATTTAATTGGAATTGAATTGGTATTGATTTTTGGGTTTATCGTGAACAGTGTTTTAAATAACACTTGTTCTTTAACCCGATAATTAATGGAATGTGATTTGGGTTTGTCGTGAATGGTGTCTTCACTAACACTGTTCTTGAACCCAGTTGAGAAAAGATTAAATCTTTTTATTTAGATTTAATGAAGTGTACCAATTAAATGATATTTAATTGGAATTGAATTGGTATTGATTTTTGGGTTTATCGTGAACAGTGTTTTAAATAACACTTGTTCTTTAACCCGATAATTAATGGAATGTGATTTTGGGTTTATCGTGAATCGTGTTTTAAATGACACTGATTCTTTAACCCAGATAATGATTAAAACTAAGTGGAGTTTTAATGAATCTTTAATTAGATTGAAAAGATCGAGAATGGAGTATCACCAGTTTTGCTCCAGGCGATAGATAAATCTTTAATTAGATTTGAACGTGAAATTTAGAAACTAACTGTCGGTTAGCCAAGCAGAATGGTTTTCTGGATATTGATCTGATGTTGGTTTCGGCCTTCGGGGTTAATATTTGGGGAATTATTCTCTTGATTAATTTACGGTTAGTGACTAATGAATTGGAATGAGGCGTATGTTGTGTTTGTGTAACACTTATTTAAAATATACGCGAGTTATTCGGAAAGACCGGGTTCATCCCATTCTGAATAACTGATACGACGATAAGTCGAAGATGAAGACGATGGTCGAAGACCGGAGGTCTTCACGTCGTTTGGGTGATAACTGATGATCTTGATTGGGCTGTACACCCAAGAAGATGGAAACAGTTAGTGATCGTCCAGACGTACTTAGAGATCGATGGATATGCGGGGTACTAGGTGCCTCCGGTTTCGTTCAGACCCAGAACGGACTTGTAAATGGACTGTGTGTCTGACATCGGATTTCATTCTGTGTGACTGATATCGGTTGCATAGGATGGCTTGCCTGTGTGGCATGCTAAGATGCAAATGATCAAGGCTTCTGTTGAAAAGCAAAGTCTTGTGGTTGATGATCAAAGCACGGCCTTTGTGGCGTAGCTTTGTGTAACGTTTACCTCGCGTGTTTCACACCAGGTATGAACCAAAAACGGGAGAAAGGACCTCAGGGAGGGCCTGCGTTTCCTCCCAGCTAGAAGTGGCGTCAGTGGTTTTACACGCCCTGACGAGTTTGACTTATGTGGTTGTTGCTGTTGCGAGGCGCCTCGGTTAGATCGGACGATCCGGGTCCGATGGAGTCATTCGTTGGCTCGCTTACGCCCCAAAGGGCGGCGAAATGCAGTGCTCAGGCATTTTAATCCACATCGGTGGACCGGCCCTATCGCTCCTAGGGTCACTCGAGCTCTGATCCTGAGACTCGGGCTGGGCAGTCTCGAATCGGTTGAGGACTATCTTTTGCCTCGGTTCATAGACGGAAATCCAATTTCCAAATACGTGACATTTGCGGTTTTAATTGTAATCCTATATATGGCGACATAGTGGGATGGGGCGCTCATGCCGCCTATGATTGATACTTATGATTTGAAGTTGTTTTATACACTATGCACTTAATATAGTATCAAATGATTTGTTTTAAACGTATCAAGCATTCTTGGCTATTATAAGGTAAAAACCCTATCCTCCGGCTTGCGATTGCATTGTGTGATGGGAACTGGGTCTTATAATAGCTTCATCTTTCTTTTTTTTAGCATTGCGCTGTTTGTTTTATGCACTGGTATCCTTGGGAGGAAACCCGTTCCGTGTTATACGGCGTGGTCCCTTGATTTACCTTTGAAAATAAAGATTAAAAACTGTTTTAGTTCTCACACCAGTCACATGATTGACCTGGAGTTTATTGTTTTAACCTAAACTCTGGGTGCCCCTATTTTGACACGGGCAGCTAGTAGTTTTGGTTTTGCAGATTATATTCACAGGATCCTGGTTTACAGCTGGAACGATATCCGGAAAGCTTTGTATCCGTATATCTCTTTCTAGTTGTGTATTGTATTATTTTCCGCTGCGATGTATTTAAATGTAATTTAAATCTCTGGTATTTCTGTGTAATATTTGTTTATACTCTGTATATTCTTGTAATCTGATGCATTGTTGTAATATACAATGAAACGTTCTTCTGTATGCGTTCTGCTGTGGTTTGTTCTCGAACTATCCGACGCTTTCCTTTACGGGGAAGTCGCGGGTCTTTACATGCGACTTCAACTAATTCGCTTTCTGTCTTCTAACGATGTTCCAAATACTTAAGCGTATTGTTAACCAGAAATTCCATGTGTGACGGCTTTGACTAAAATGCATGTCAACATTTATGGTTGATCATTTATGGCTTAATGTTTATGGTTTATTCTTTATTTTATATAGTTGACTGTTTTTACTTTATTGTATATGGTTTACGGTTTATGGTTTATGGTTTATTGTTTATGGTTTACGGTTTATGGTTTATTGTTTATTGTTTATGGTTTATGGTTTAATGTTTATGGGTCATGTTTATGGTTTATTGTCTATGATTTATCATTTATGGCATAATGTGTATGGTTTATGGCTTTATTTTATAAATTTTATTGTTTATGCTTTATTGTTTATGGTTTATGGTTTATTGTTTATACTTTGTTCTTTGGTTTACGGTTTATGGTTTGTTGTTTATGGTTTACAGTTTATTGTTTACGAATTATCATTTATGGCTTAATGTTTATGGTTTATGCTTTATTTTATATAGTTTACTGTTTAACTTTATTGTTTACAATTTATGGTTTACAGTTTATTGTTTATGTTTTACGGTTTATGGTTTATTGTTTATGATTTATAATTTATGGTTAAATGTTTATGGTTTATTCTTTATATTATATAGTTTACTGTTTATACTTTATTGTTTATGTTTTATGGTTTATTGTCTATGGTTCTCGGCTTATGGTTTATTGTTTATTATTCGACCTAAATTGGCACTAACACCCAAATGTAGTGTGAAGTCCTCACAATCACAGATCACAGAGAATAAATGCAGGAAAGCAGTAAAGAACAGGGAACACACGATTTTTTTTATAGTGGTTCTTCTTAAACCAAGTCTACAACCACTTTATATTTACTTAAGTCCTAAGAAATTACAAATACAATGCCTTTCTACAATCCGTAGGAATCATTTACATATAACATCCTTCTATTTGAATGAAGAAACGGGGAAGAGAGAATGGTTTTACACACGAAATCCTTGTGTTAGATTAATATGGAAGAGGCGCAATGTCCTTGTGTTCTCTTCAATGGAGGCCGAGAGTTAGAATGGCTAATAATCCTTTAGAAGTCCCTGAATCCTTGTACTTATAGATGTAGAGAGTCTCCCGGATGAATGACATGTGTCACGAATCTAATGCGTTTCTAAGACGTAGTGGGCAAGTTGAGGAAGTCTCATGTAGTTCATGTAAAGCCATGCTTGGTCCGATCAGAGAAAGTAGGAGTAAAACGGGCCATAAGAATAGGTCAAACTCGATTGTGTGAAGTAGAATATTTTGTCCCAGACGGGTCGGATTGGGTCCTCCATCCGATCTGAACCGGTGCCTTCAATCCGAAGGCGACATTCTGTTCTTGGCAGTAAGGAGAAAGCGGATCGGGTCGGGTTCCTACATCTCCATCCGAACCGAGCCCGTGACTTCATTCCAAAGCAGAGTGCACTTCTGTGCGGCAGAAAGTGGATCGGGTCCTTCTTTCCGATTCGATCCAGGCCATTCGATCCAACCTGTAGTCCAATCAATGCCGAAATCCAAACGTTTCAAACCGTAAGTCCATTTTAGCCAAACGAAAGCTATATCTGAAGCTAATTCAGAGGGCTACAAGAGTTACTGAGAAAAGCTCAGTAATTGATGTTTTCGGGTCCAAAATATGTCTTCTGTTAGGAGTTTTGAGCCGTCCTTTATTTGTGATGCAACTTCAACCAAATCGCTTCATGTCTTCTGACGATGTTCCAAATACTTAAGCGCATTGTTAACCAGAAATTCCATGTGTGAAGGCTTTGACTAAAAAGCATGTCAACATTTATGGTTTATCATTTATGGCTTAATGTTTATTGTTTATTCTTTATTTTATATAGTTTACTATTTTTTACTTTATTGTTTATGGTTTACGGTTTATTGCTTATAGTTTACGGTTTATGGTTTATTGTTTATGGTTTACGGTTCATGGTTTAATATTTATGGGTCATGGTTCACGGTTTATTGTCTATGATTTATCATTTATGGCTTATTGTTTATGGTTTATGGCTTTATTTTATAAAGTTTATTGTTTATACTTTATTATTTATGGTTTATTGTTTATACTTTATTCTTTATGGTTTACAGTTTATGGTTTATTGTTTATGGTTTATAGTTTATTGTTTGTGATCTATCATTTATGGTTTACTGTTTAGCTTTATTTTATATAGTTTAATATTCATACTTTATTGTTTATGGTTTATGGTTTACGATTTATTCTTTATGTTTTACGGCGTATTGATTATTGTTTAAGATTTATAATTTATGCTTAAATGTTTATGGTTTATTCTTTATATTTTATAGTTTACGGTTTATTCTTTATTGTTTATGGTTTACGGTTTATGGTTTATTGTCTATGGTTTATGGTTTATTGTTTATTATTAGACTCAAAAATAGCAGTAACACCAAAATGCAGTGTGAAGTCCTCACAATCACAGATCACAAAGAATAAATTCAAGAAAGCAGTAAAGAACAGGTAACACACGAGGTTTTTATAGTGTTTCATCTCAAACCAAGCCTACGACCACTTTATATATCTTAAGTCCTAAGAAATTACAAATATAATGCCTTGCTAGAATCCGTAGCAATCATTTACATACAACATCCTTGTATTTTAATGAAGAAATGGGGAAGAGAGAGTGGTTTTATACATGAAATCCTCGTGTTAGATTAATATGGAAGAACAGGATGTCCTTGTGTCCTCTTCAATGGAGGCCGAGAGTTAGAATGGCCAATAATCCTTTAGAAGTCCCTGAATCCGTGTATTTATAGATGTAGAGAGTATCCCGGATGAATGACATATGTCGCGAATCTAATGCGTTGCTAAGACGTAGTGGGTAAATGGAGGAAGTCTTCTGTAGTTCGCGTAAAGCAATGCGTGGTACGATCCGTGAAAGTAGGAGTAAAACAAGACTTAAGAACAGGTCAGACTCGATTGTGTGCAGTAGAATATTTTGTCCCAAACGGGTCGGATCGGGTCCTCCATCCGATCCGAACCGGTGCCTTCAATCCGAAGGCGATGTTCTTTTCTTGGCAGTAAGGAGAAAGCGGATTGGGTCGGGTTCCTACATCTCCATCCGAACCAGGCTGGTGACTTCATTCCAAAGCAGCATGCACTTCTGTGGGGGAAGAAGGTGGATAAGGTCCTCCTTTCCGATCCGATCCAGGCCATCCGATTCGACTAGGAGTCCAATCAATGCTGAAATCAAAACATTTCCGGTTCTGCAATCGTTCCCGGAAACGAGCGTGACTTTCAAACCGTATGTCCGTTTTAGCCAAACAAAAGCTATATCTAAAGCTAATTCAGTGGGCTACAAGTGTTACCGAGAGAAGCTCCATAATTGATGTTTTGGGGTCCAAAATAGGTCATTTGTTAGAAGTTTCGAGCCTTCCTTTGTTTGTGATGCGACTTAAGCCAAATCGCTTCCTGTCTTCTAATGATGTTCCAAATACTTAAGTGTATTGCTAACCAGAAATTCCATGTGTGACGGCTTTGACTAAGAAGCATGTCAACATTTATGGTTTATCATTTATGGCTTAATGTTTATGGTTTATTCTTTATTTTATATAGTTTACTGTTTTTACTTTATTATTTTTGGTTTATGGTATATGGTTTATTGTTTATGGTTTACGGTTTACAGTTTACAGTTTATGGTTTACGGTTTAATGTTTATGGGTCATGGTTTATGGTATATTGTCTATGATTTAACATTGGTCAAGGTTTATGGTTTATTGTCTATGATTTATCATTTATGACTTAATGCTTATGGTTTATGGCTTTATTTTATAAATTTTATTGTTTATAGTTTATTGTTTATGGTTTTTGGTTTATTGTTTATACTTATCAATGCCGAAATCCAAACGTTTCCGATCCTTTGTTTCTTTTTGTTTCCAACATCTCTTTATGTTTCTTCATCATTAACTTTAAAATCTTTTCCCCCCTTTTTCTTAATTTGGTCGCAATCACCATTAAAGTGCTTTTAAGCTTTATATTTTATTTCTGTAAAGTGGTGAGCATGGAGTTTATGTTCCTTGCTTTCCCTCCATTTATGCAAGCTTATGCACAATTTGACATGAAGTATTATAATGAATGAAGTTATCATTCAATGATTGGGATCATTCTCATCATGGCATTTTCATTTAATCTCATGCAATTGGGTTTTATTATACAGGTTATTAAGTTTTCCTATTATGCACGTTTGGACTGAAAAATGTTAACCGGAACTCATGCTAGACGGAATCCAGATTGCAGCAAGTTAGTCAGCTTTGCCAGTATATCTATGACGGTATTTAGTGGGGGTTTGTCAAAATTATTTAAGTCTCTCTTACCTGTTAATGTATGTTATTGTTATCGTATTATATCAATGTACGTTAAAACTTTAAAGTTATTTTAACTTTATATTTTATTTTCATCATTAAAGTGCTTTTAAGATTTATAATGAAAAAAGATTTGAAGTTATGGCGATAAAAATAAAATTGTTAGAACTTAGATATATTTTAAAGTTATTCTCATCATTAGATGCTAAACTTTGAAGCCTAACGATGATCAGGTAACTGCAGTTACTCCTGGATTCATCGCACCCGATATGACTGTTGAGCTTGGGGATGAAATAGAGAAGAAAATCTTGCAGTCTTTTCCACTAGGTAAAAAACCATTCTATTTCTTTTTTGTTGCTCTAAATGCTAAAATTATCGTATTCTCAAAATTTCAAAGTCAAAACCTACATGGTATTTATGATATATTTTAATAAATTGCATAAAGTTATTATAGTTATGCTTAAAATGGTGCATGTTTCCATTTAACAGGGAGGTATAGAAAACCTGAAGAGGTTGCTAGATTAGTGGAGTTTCTTGCTCACTCGCCTGCTCCAGTTTATATTACTAGACAGGTAAAAAAATTCAATGTCATTGGTTCAGTTTTATGAGAAACAGAAATAATGCAAAAGATGATTAAAATAAATTGAATATTTACTAAAGAAAAAGACTTGGGAAATGCAGGTGTTGACTATAAATGGGGGAATGGTGATGTAGTCAGTTGACAAAAGTAGCAAAGCACATGTCAAACATCTGTTGCATGCCCCTAATAATCAAATTGGTTCAACTTAGTGAGCTGTTGTGTACAATCCATTATATGGGTAAATTTGGAAATTGAACCAGGTTACATGATATCTACTGTACTAAATTATATTTTTGTCATCAGATACATTTTTGTATCACTTAGAGCAACTATGATTATTAGATATTTCTGTCTATAAATGAGTATTTGGGAGGAAAAAAAAAATTATATTTCACCATGTTATATTCTTAACTGCATATATAAGATTTGCTAATGAGGGATAATCATCAGCATGCATTCGACTAGAAAATGTTTTCTGCACTACAACGCTCATCTACATGTAAATGTTTCGAAACTGCGGACTCAGTGTAGTTTTGAAACTGAGCTTTCAGGCTCGAAACTGAGCATCCCATTTGCGTATGTAGATGAAAATGTACTGGCATGCAAATGCAATCGTATTGTCATATGCAAATGTATTGGAATGCAAATGCATATGCGTCTGGCATATGCAGATGCATATGCGTCTGGCATGTGCAGATGCATATGCGTCTGGCATATGCAGATCCATTTGTGTTTGCCATGCAATGCATGCATTAGCATATGCAGATGCTTATGCCCTAGGAATATGCAGATGCATTTGCATTTGCCAAGCATTACCAGGCATATGCAATGCCATGCGTATGCATTTGCAATATATTATAACATTAAGTTCTATCAATTATATGATATATATCAGAATGAAAAATATTAAATATTATAACACTAAGTTCTATCTAATTTTAAAAGAGATTTTACAATTGATTATATATTGTGGTAAAACTTATGGAGCGTAATAGAGCTACTAGGAAACTGGGTTTGTCAGGAATGTTAGTATGGATGTGATTATGGGAACCAGCCAGATGATCTGGAATAAGAAATGTAATGTGAAACCATGGTATAACTTCTTTCTTTAAAAGTTATTCTTTTTTTTAAACCATATTTTTGTTAATATCCTGATTAATGCCTCTGTTTGTTGCAATGCTGATGGTTGCCAAGTGCCATTATGTATATTGTTACTTGCTCTGCTATCAACCTATGAATGCTACTGTATTATATCCTAGTTTGTTGAGCAGTGTAGAACCACTTATACATGATCTGTCTGATGGAAAGTTTCTTGACTCAGACAGTGTCTTACTATTATTGATAAAGTGTAGATGAGAGATTATTTTTTTTGTGGGTATAAATCCAACTTGATCAATGTAGGTCAACCTTTAAAGTTTTAATAAAACATAGAGAGTTATTACTGATTAGTTACTTTCCCATCCTTAAGTTCATCTGCCAAGTTTTGTTAAATTCCAGGGCATCCCATTAGAATATGACAAATCATTCTGATTAGTTTGTGCTAGTTTAGATGGTCAGTGTACTTTCTTCTGCTAATAGTAAACCCTGCATGTTTCGGATTTTATGACTAATAGACGTATTTTTTTTGATAGGCGTTGTATGATGCTCTACGCCATGGAAAGGCATGAAAAAATATGTTGTTGCACTCATTCTCCTTCAAGTGTATTTTGCGTCGATGTTTATACATCTTTACTTTTACTACATATCGTTTTGGTTAGCTTCGGTTATATGGATTGTTCTTTTTTGTATGTAATGTTTTGGCTAGCAACGATTGTAAGAATTGTTACTTTTGATCACAGCTATTTATATGCTTCGAACTTTGTATGATATACTTTTGATCACAAGTAATTATCTACTTAATATTATGCATGAAATACTTTTGATAATAGCTGTACATACTATAGCATTATGCTAGTGCAATAAAAAATATTCTGCAACGATTAAACACCATTCATGGAAAGGAATAATACCCTTAAATAGTAATTAAACTTTCTATAGTGTTTCAATAGCGTTTATAGTTGCTATAGTAATCAGGCTATGAAATTTCTATAGCATCTGTAATTGCTATAGTAATTGAGCAATGCTTATCTGCAACATTTATAGTTGCTATAAATAGCAACTAATTGACGTCATAAATAATAGTAGTATAAACCACAACTCTGCGTAAAAGTTTTATAGCAAGCAACAATCGCTATAGATTGGAATTTGTATGTTACAAATTGCCCATTTAATAGCAATTTTGAAACGTTGTGAGTAACATCATTTATAGCATGTTGTTATAGCGATTATTAGGTTGCTATTGTAGACCCTTGACATATTACAACATGTTGATATATAGCTTTTTTAAAAACATCATCTTATCCTTTCATAGCGTTTTTTAAACGCTAAAAAAGGTTTTTTTTTGTAGTGTTTTGAGGATGATATGTAATGTCGTATTGACTAAGCTCAGTATTCCATTTTAGTAACCTTCCGGAGGTCTCTGGTCGAAACAAAACTTGCCTTAGAGGCTGATCCGTGAGAACTTTAATAGGATGGGCCTGGAAGTAGGGCCGAAGTTTCTTCGATGCAATAAGAAAACAATAAGCGTGTTTTTCAAGCTTTGGATAATTCAATTCTGCCCCAGATAGTCTCTTACTGGTGTAATAGACGGGTCTTTGTACCTTCGAATCTTCCCTAATCAATGCTGCACTTAGAGCATGGGCGGATACCGCCAGGTACGGGTGGGCGCGGTTCGGTTCGGTGCGGTTTGAAGCTCAAACCGCTTCCGCACCACATCAAACAGTTGAGCAAAAATGCAAACTATTATACTAACCATTCAAACGGTTTGGTTTCGATGTAATATGGTCCGGTTTTGGTTCGGTCCGGTATGAATCCGTATAAATATGAAACAAGAAAATTACTTCCATCAACAGACAATTTACAATTGTATGATACTGTGTCACCTGAAGTTTAAAACACATAGTGTTATCTTTAATTAATATAACTACAACATACGTTGAAAATAGAATATATATCGTTAAATTAAAAGTTAGATAGGAATTTGTTATTTTTTTATCATAACATTGTCGGTGTAGCTATGCAGTTCAATTCGGTTTAATATAGTTTGGTAAAACTTCAAACCGCAACCGAGCCGTAACGTTGCGAGTCGGCTTGGTTTGGGCTGTTTGCTTTAGAGAGAGAATCCGGTGCGGTTTTCCGCATCGTTTTTGCGGTTCAGTCTGGGCTGTTTCCGCATTGCGGTGCAGTTTATGCCCACCCCTACCGCCAGGTATAGAAACAGATCTTCTACGTCTCTAGGTTTTGATAACATGGGAGGTGTTGCCATGTGTTGGATCAGCTCTTCGAAGGCTTTCATGCATTCAGGGTTCCACTGTATCTCTTTCCTCCCTTTCCTAAGGGCATCAAAATATGGAAGACATCTGTCCGTTGCCTTGGATATGAAGCGATTTAAGACCGCAATCCTCCCATTCAAACATTGAAGTTCTTTCTTGGTTCCCGGGGGGGGGGGTGCATTTCTCTCAAAGCTGATATTTCGGATGGATTAGCTTCTATGCCCCTGGCGTTGATCATAAACCCTAGGAATTTACCCGAACCAACCACGAAACAACATTTCAAGGGATTCTGCTTCATGCCGTATTGTCGTAGGATATCGAACATCTGGGATAGATCTTCTAAATGGTCTTTTTCTCTTTTGGACTTTACTAACATATCATCGACATAGACTTCCATTTTCCTACCAATTTTCTTTTTGAACATAGCATCTATCAATCGTTGGTAAGTTGCCCCCGCATTTTTCAGGCCAAATGGCATCACCTTATAGCAATATAAGCCAAGATCAGTAATGAAACTTGTGTCTTCCTGGTCCGGCCCGTACATCATGATTTGATTGTAGCTGGAATACACATCCATGAAAGATAATAATTCATGACCGGTCGTAGAATCCACTAGCTGGTCGATTTTGGGGAGAGGAAAACTGTCTTTCAAACAAGATTTATTGAGGTCTGAGCAATCTACACAGACTCGCCATTTGCCGTTTGCTTTCTTTACGAGCACAGGGTTAGAAACCCATTTCGGATAGGTGGATTCTCTGATAAAACCATTTTCCATTAACCTGTCGACTTCTTCCTTTAAAGCGCGTGACCTTCTGGCCCCTGGGTTCTCCTTTTCTGCTTAACAAATGGAACATGTGGGTTAATGTTTAGCTTATGGAACGCGATATCTAGAGATATGCCGCACATGTCGGAATGGTTCCACGCGAACACATCCAAATTAGCTCTTAAAAAGACAATCAATCGACTCTTTAATTCGGGACTTAACCGAGATCCTATGTTCAACACTCAGTTTGGGTCTTTCGGAATTATAGCTATAGGAATTGTGACCTCGGCGGATGTCGCTCTTTCATCCTCTGCACTGGCTTTTCCACGGTCGATTTCTTTTCGCGCTCCTCTATGTTTACCAGTGGTGGACCCTTCTTTAATTGCTATAAAGGGAGTTTGCGAATGCAGGGGAGAGCCTCCGCATCCTTTCCTGAGTCTTTTTTCTTAGCCTGTTTTAAATCTGTCATGTAGCAGTCCCTTGCAGCGATCTGGTTGCCTTTAATCACACCAATCTCCTTTTCAGTTGGAAACTTCATGGTCAGACACCATGGAGCCAGTGCAACCTTAAAACCAGAAAGAGTTGGCCTCCCGAGGAAAGCATTATAGGATGAGAACTCATCTATCAGGACCAAATTTTGTACCATAGCGACCTTACGTTCTTCGTCTGCTAATTCCACGAGTAAATTTACTATACCGATGGGTTGTGTAGGCTGACCCGTGAAACCGTGGATCTTATTTTGATATGCGCGTACTTCGTTCATAGGGAGATTCAGTTTTTGGAATGTGCTTTTGAATATCACATTAACAGATGCCCCTATGTCAACCATGACTCTTTTAACAACTACAGGGCCAATACCAATTGTGATCACCATGGCGTCAATAGTTGGTGTAACTAACCCATCTCCATCTTTGTCTTTGAATACCACATCATCAGTTGAAGTTTTGGACATTTTCATTAGAAGCTCGTTGCTCAGGATCATACATCTTTCTTTTCTTGAGGCTTCCTTCAACTCATTAACATACTTTTCCATATCTGCCCAACTGTTTCTAACCGGGTGTGCCCCCCAAATATCATGTTGATTACTGGTCTTGAATCAACTGATATTTGAGCTTCCTCACTTGAGTTGGGGTGGATGACCATACTATTATGCCCTTGTGCAAGTGGAGCATTTTGGGGATTTCTCACGTACTATTGGAGTTGATTCTTCCCGATGAGTTCTTTGATTAAACTCTTCAGGTGCCGACGTTCATTGGTGCTACATCTTGGTTGGTTGTGAAACCGGCAGAATTTACCGGAATTTGCTTGTTGCTCAGTTATGCGGCTTCATCTAAGGAAAGATACCTGAATCCTTTGTGGTGGAGTAAACTCTTTCTCGAGTTTTGTTCAAGATGATTTATTCGAATAACTTATACAACCGCGTCTTCTTATAGACTTTGTTAACCTTCTCGTCGCTCCCCCTCTTTTGCCCTGTGTCGTTCTGCTCAGCTCAGAACTCATTACTTTTTTCTAGCAGCCCTATTCTCTATAGCCTTTTGGACATTTGGGTCTTCATCTTCTACACTCATATATTCTTCAGCTTTCTTATAGAAATTCTTTAAAGTCTTTAGTTTCTTCATCTCGAGCCACTTCCCAAATTCTAACCTCTTATCGATGGCTCCTTTTAGGGCTGCCAACAAGTACCAAGGCTTTGGCTCTATGACCTCTACTGATGTAGTATGGAAGCATGTAAGGAAAGCTTTGATGATTTCCCCAGTCATTTGTTCCATCTCGCTTAGTGACATCACGTCCCTTGCTTTGGTGGTTTGTAATCAAAATTGATCTTGAAACCTTCTTGCCAAATCGGCGAACTAGTCGATATATTTAGGTGGAAGTCTAGTGAACCATAGCGAGGCCACAACTTCTAAGCACACAGGAAAGTATAAGCACTTTACTTCGTCGGTAGCCCTAGCTTCATTCATGTGCTGGTCGTATTTGAATAGAAAGATGTTCGAATCTCCAACCCTGCCATAAGGTGCTATTTTTGGTGGCATGAATATCTTTGGGAACTTTTCTTGACGGATCTTTTCTGTAAACGGATTTTTTCTGGGAGAAAATTCCCATTCTCTCTCTTCATCCTCTCGAGTCGCTTTCTCCTTCATTATTCATTGGATCATGTCTGTGATGCATCTTTCGTCAGTCGCTTATTCCACAGGATCAACATCGATGTTCTTATCAGTGTGTTCACGGATTGAGCTTCAATGCCTTGCACCTCTTTTAGGAGGTGTCCTTTTGGTGGGACTTGCGATACTTTGAGTCGCACGTTTTTTTTTACACTATAGGGATTTGGCCTTAGAGTCCTCACCGCCGACCTCTCCCTTGTCTTCCACTAAGAAGTGGGATTGACTAGGGTCTGAGGCTGATGAGTCCTCTTCTTCATCAACATTATTAGGAGCATTTGGTGGCTGAAGATTGGCGTGATCATTAATCAAGACGTCAAACCTTTCCATCATCATCTTCGTTGTAGCGTCCATTTTCTCATTCAGATCTGTTACAACCACATTCAACTCATCTCATGTTACAGATAACATAGGGGTTCCCCCAACCCCTTGGTTCAATGTTTGCGGTGTAGCTCCATTAACATCATTGTCCTCACTAGTTGCAGTAACTTTAGTAGATTTGCCGCTTTTCTTAGATCCGGCCATGGCTTCGAAGGAGAAAACGATTTTGAATTTTTTATTGCTGAGAATGGAAGGAGGCACAAGGAAAGAAATTTCGAACACGACCCCATAGTGGGCACCAAATGTTTTCACCAAAAATAGCTCAAACAGTAGAGGTACTAGAATTGTGCTTCACCGATATGGTAAGAAAATAAATGGAGCCGTAGTTAATAAGAATTGACAATAAAAATGCGAATAAGGAAAAATAGGGACGAGATTTACAGTGGTTCATCCTTGTGCCAAGCCTACATCCACTATTTAGATTACTTGTATTCTTAAAATGGAGATTACAAAATACATCAACTCTCTTTTTTCATACATCTCTATAGTCATTCAACATACTCTCATTTATACATATCAATCCTGGAATTTTATGAGAAATTGGTAGAATTTGAGGAAGAGAAGGACAGATGAATGATTATGAAGGAGGATGTCTTTGATTTCTCGATTACATAGTTGTGCTGGACGCCATGGCTAAATCGGTGATGAACTTCTAGATGGAGAGGATGACCCAAATCTTCAAGGAACGACTGAAGATAGAGTTTAGCAGCACTCCATGGTTCAGAAGATTCGATCCCCTTTATGTTGGTAGCCATGGCTTATTTATAATTATGCCTTCTCGGAAAAGTGAACTGAAGCTTGTATATGCAGGCGACGGGTCGCCTATCCCATTAATTACAAATATGGCATCGCCTGATTGTAACCAGCTATTGACAACTGTACTCAGTTGTCATATGCGAGGAAAAAAGTGAGCGATTTGAATAAGCGGTCGGACGATCTTGATTCTCTGACACGGCTATGTCTTAATATGAGTGAGCGGGCGATCTTCTCTATAGTCTGGAGGCGACCGATTAAGGTTTGTGATTTGAGATGTAAGCGTGCATATCCTAAGAGTGGGTATCCAACCGACTGATAGATGATGTCTGATCAAAGTATTGGCATTCTATCAATAAAACATATGAGCGATCGGAGTTACGATTCTTGAGTGGTCATTGAATATATGCGCGATCCCGTGGCCTCTGTTATGTGCAGTTGCTTCCTTCCTTTTGTGAGTCGCTTAAGCACCTTAGACAATCAATATGTATGAATGACCCTGATGGCGCTCATTCTGTAGGTTTCGGCTTAGATTTGATTAGCTCAATGTGTGTGTGGATTATTAAAGGATCAATAGGGGAAGAGAGAGTGGTTTTATACACGAAATCCTCGTGTTAGATTAATATGGAAGAAGCACAATGTCCTTGTGTTCTCTTCAGTGGAGGCCAAGAGTTAGAATGGCCAATAATCCTTTAGAAGTCCCTGAATCCATGTATTTATAGATGTAGAGAGTCTCCCAGATGAATGACATGTGTCACGAATCCAATGCGTTGCTAAGACATAGTGGGTAAGTAGAGGAAGTCTCCTGTAGTTCGTGTAAAGCCATGCGTGGTCCGATCCGTGAAAGTAGGAGTAAAATAGGCCTTAAGAATAGGTCAAACTCGATTGTGTGCAGTAGAATATTTCATCCCAGACGGGTCAGATTGGGTCCTCCATCCGATCCGAACTGGTGCCTTCAATCCATTGGCGACGTTTTGTTCTTGGCAATAAGGAGAAAGCAGATCGGGTCGGGTTCCTACACTCCATCCGAACCGAGCTGGTGACTTCATTCCAAAGCAGTGTGCACTTTTGTGGGACAGAAGGTGGATCGGGTCCTCCTTTCTGATCCGATCCGGGACATCTGATCCGACCCTGAGTCCAATCAATGCCGAAATCCAAACGTTTCCGGTTCTGCGGGCGTTCACGGAAATGAGCGTAACTTTCAAACTGTAAGTCTGTTTTTGCCAAACGAAAGCTATATCTAAAGCTAATTCAGAGGGATGAAAGGGTTACTAAGCAAAGCTCCGTAATTGATGTTTTTGGGTCCAAAATTTAGAAGTTTGGAGCCGTCCTTTGTTTGTGATGCAACTTCAACCAAATCGCTTCCTGTCTTCTAACGATGTTCCAAATACTTAAGCGTATTGTTAACCAGAAAATCCATGTGTGATGGCTTTGACTAAAAAGCGTGTCAACATTTATTGTTTATCATTTATGGCTTTATGTTTATGGCTTATTCTTTATTTTATATAGTTTATTATTTTTACTTTATTGTTATGGCTTACGGTTTATGGTTTATTGTTTATGGTTTACGGTATATGGTTTATTGTTTATGGTTTACGGTTTAATTTTTATGGGTCATGGTTTATGGCTTATTGTCTATGATTTATCATTTATGGCTTAATGTTTATGGTTTATAGCTATATTTTATAAACTTTATTGTTTATACTTTATTGCTTATGGTTGATGGTTTATTGTTTACACTTCGTTCTTTATGGTTTACGGTTTATGGTTTATTGTTTATGGTTTACAGTTTATTGTTTATGATTTATCATTTATGGCTTAATGTTTATGGTTTATGCTTTATTTTATATTGTTTACTGTTTATACTATATTGTTTATGGTTTACGATTCATGATTTACGGGTTATTGATTATGTTTTATGGTTTATGGTTTATTGTTTATGATTTATCATTTATAGTTAAATGTTTGTGGTTTATGCTTTATATTATATAGTTGACTGTTTATATTTATTGTTTATGGTTTACGGTTTATGGTTTATTGTCTATGGTTTATGGTTTATGGTTTATTGTTTATTATTAGACCCAAAAATGGCACTAACACACAAATGCAGTGTGAAGTCCTCACAATCAAAGATCACAGAGAATAAATGCATGAAAGTTGTAAAGAACAGGGAACACACGAGATTTTTATAGTGGATCGGCTCAAACTAAGCCTACGACCACTTTATATTTTCTTAAGTCCTAAGAAATTACAAATACAATTCCTTTCTACATTCAGTAGGAATCATTTACATACAACATCCTTGTATTTTAATAAAGAAGTGGGGAAGAGAGAATGAATTTATACATGAAATCCTCGTGTTAAATTAATATGGAAGAAGCACAATGTCCTTGTATTCTCTTCAATGGAGGCCGAGAGTTAGAATGGCCAATAATCCTTTAGAAGTCCTTGAATCCGTGTATTTATAAATGTAGAGAGTCTCTTGGAAGAATGACATGTGTCACGAATCCAATGCATTGCTAAGACGTTGTGGGAAAGTGGAAGAATTCTCCTGTAGTTCGTGCAAAGCCATGCGTGGTCCAATCCGTGAAAGTAGAAGTAAAACAGGCCTTAAGAATTGGTCAAACTCGATTGTGTGTAGTAAAATATTTCGTCACAGATGGGTCGCATCGAGTCCTCCATCCAATCCAAACCAGTGCCTTCAATCCAAAGGCGACGTTCTCTTCTTGGCCGTAAGGAGAAAGTCGATCGGGTCAGGTTCCTACATATCCATCTGAACCGAGCCAATGAATTCATTCCAAAGCAGCGTGCACTTCTGTGGGGCAGAAGGTGGATTGGGCCCTCCTTTCTGATCCGATCTGGGCTATCTGATCCTACCCTGAGTCCAATCAATGCCGAAATCCAAACGTCTCCGGTTCTGCGAGCGTTCACGGAAACGAGCGTAACTTTCAGACCGTAAGTCCGTTTTAGCCAAACGAAAGCTATATCTAAAGCTAATTCTGATGGCTACATGGGTTACTGAGCAAAGCTCCGTAATTGATGTTTTTAGTCCAAAATAAGTCATCTGTTAGAAGTTTCGAGCTGTCCTTTGTTTGTGATGCGACTTCAACCAAATCGCTTCCTGTCTTCTAATGATGTTCCAAATAGTTAAGCATACTATTAACCAGAAATTCTATGTGTGATGGCTTTGAATAAGAAGCGTGTCAACATTTATGGTTTTTCATTTATGGCTTAATGTTTATGGTTTATTCTTTATTTTATATAGTTTACTGTTTTTACTTTATTGTTTATGGTTTGCGGTTTACGGTTTATGGTTTATGGTTTAGTGTTTATGGTTTATTGTTTATGGTTTATGGTTTATGGTTTAATGTTTATCGGTCATGATTTATGGTTTATTGTCTATGATATTTTATAAGGTTTATTGTTTATACTTTATTGTTTATGGTTTATGGTTTATTGTTTACACTTATTCTTTATGGTATACGGTTTATTGTTTATGGTTTATAGTTTATTGTTTATGATTTATCATTTGTGGCTTAATGTTTATGGTTTATGCTTTATTTTATATAGTTTACTGTTTATACTTTATTGTTTATGGTTTACGGTTTATTGTTTATGTTTTACAGTTTATGGTTTATTGTTTATGATTTATCATTTATGGCTAAATGTTTATGGCTTATGATTTATTGATTATGTTTTACAGTATACGGTCCTCCATCCGACCCGAACCAGTGCCTTCAATCCGAAGACGACGTTCTCTTCTTGGCAGTAATGAGAAAGCGGATCGGGTTGGGTTCCTACAACTCCATCTGAACCAAGCCGGTGACTTCATTCCAAAGAACCGTGCACTTCTGTGCCGTAGAAGGTGGATCGGGTCCTCCTTTCCGATCCGATGCGGGCATCCGTCCCATAGTCAAATCAATGCCGAAATCCAAACGTTTCCGGTTCTGCGGGCTTTCAGGAAACGAGCGTAACTTTCAAACCGTAAGTCCGTTTTGGCCAAACAAAAGCTCTACCTGAAGTTAATTCCAACGGATACATGAATTACTGAGCAAAGCTCCGTAATTAATGTTTTCGCGTCCATAATAGGTCATCTGTGTGGAGTTTCGAGCCGACCTTTGTTTGTGACGCGACTTCAACCAAATCGCCTCTTGTCTTCTGGCGATGTTCCAACTACTTAGGTGTATTGTTAACCAGAAATTCCATATGTATCGGCTTTGACTAAAAAGCATGTCAACATTTATGATTTATCATTTATGGCTTAATGTTTATGGTTTTTACTTTATTGTTTATGGTTTATGGTTTACGGTTTATGGTTTATTGTTTATGGTTTACATTTGAGGTTTAATGTTTATGGGTCATGGTTCATGGTTTATTATCTATGATTTATCATTTATAGCTTAATGTTTATGGTTTATGGCTTTATTTTATAAAGTTTATTGTTTATACTTTATTGTTCATGGTTTATGGTTTATTGTTTATACTTTATTCTTTATGGGTTACGGTTTATGGTTTATTGTTTATGGTTTATAGTTTACTGTTTATGATTTATCATTTATGGCTTAATGTTTATGGTTTATGCTTTATTTTATATAGTTTACTATTTATACTTTATTGTTTATGGTTTACTTATTATTTATGTTTTATGGTTTATGGTTTATGGTTTATTATTTATTATTTATTATTTATGGTTAATTCTTTATGGTTTATGCTTTATATTATATAGTTTATTGTTTATACTTTATTGTTTATGGTTTATTGTCTATGGTTTGCGGTTTGTGGTTTATTGCTTATTATTAGACCCAAAAATGGCACTAACACCCAAATGCGGCATGAAGTCCTCATAATCACAGATCATAGAAAATAAATACAGGAAAGCAGTAAAGAGCAGAGAACACACGAGGTTTTTATTATGGCTCGGCTTAAGCCAAGCCTACGACCACTTTATATTTTCTTAAATCCTAACAAAATACAAGTACAATGCCTTTCTACAATCTGTAGTGCAACACCCCGTAATGTTAAAATGTTAAAATTAACAAAACTCTTAATTTTTAGAAGAAGAATTAGGTGAAACGGGTTATGCCATTGCATTCATCTCGGAATTCTGCTGGAGATAGAGTCCGAGTTTGCGTGAATCGGACTCCGTATGAATAAGTTATGGAGGTTAGAAGATTTCAAGTGTAAGCGGAAATTAAATTAAAATAATAATTAGATAATCAAAACAGATTCGAAATTCAAAATTCAGGAAAGCAGCAGAGCGGGAAATCTCCTACGCATGGGTTTTGACCCCCCAAGTGGTGTCGACATGGGAGTCGACCCCTCTATAGGGGTGTCGATATGGGTGCCGACCCCCTGTAGGGGTCGACCCCTGCTGACTGTTCTCGACAACGACGATTTTCTAAGTCATATGGCTACATGGAAACTTCTAATTGGCCTGATGACGCATTTTCTTGGACTAGATGGTTTGGATGGATCCTAGGTTGGTCTAAAGGCTCATATTAATTCTGTACTTCTATATAATCACATCAAACATAAACCCTAAACCTCATAACCCTATTCTATGAAGCCGTCATGTTGTCCATCTCTAAGCAAACCTTGCCTCCACCATAACTAATCAAATTCAAGATAAAAGAGAAAGATCAAAGCGTACATCAACGGATTAGCTTATCAATTTCAGAAATCAGATTCCAGATCTTCTCTTCTTTCTTAATCTCTGTGAGTTCATGTAGCTTTCACAAGATAATTAAACTAAAGTAATTGTGAGAAGTTGTAAATTGTGATCATATGATTATGTCTATAATGGATCTTATCAAATTTGCAAGTTATCATATTTTTGATTCATAGCCGATGCTTTTCTGATCAATTCTATCAGTTCATGCCTGTTCGTGCTTGTATATTTATGCCTATTTTGATACCATGATTCTCTTCCCTCTTCCTTTTTCCTTTTTATTTTTTATGAGTTAGGCTAACTTCGAGCCTAACATATTATGCGAAATTCGCACACATATAACGCTTGAATGAAAGGGGAAAAGTTTGGGAAACGTTGAATAACATGCGATTTGTAAAAAGGCATAAATTGATAATGGCTGTGGTTTGGGAAAAATTGTGTATAATAAGCAAACATGAGACTTGACGTAAATGGGTTTAGGTGTAAACTTGTGATAATTTGGTAAGTTCAGTTATTTCTCAAATTTGGAACATGTAATAGGAATCATGACTTGTAATGAATCGAATCTAGAACTATGCCTAATTGTAAGATAATCAATTCTGATTAATGCTTATCCTTTTTGTCAAAACTGAATTATGTATGCCTATGAGACTGTTGTGATGGAACCTATCATGTTGTACACCAAATTGGTGATTCTTTTATGTTCAATTCTATCGAATCTTCATGCCTATGATGTAACTTGCTCAGTTTAGCCATACGTATTGTTAATGTACAACATGTCTATTGGAAACATGATTCTTGAGTTAGGTACAACTTTACATGCCTATTTTATTCCTTATGTCAATTCTTGTGTTTCTCCTCTATCCATCTCCGTTTTATATTTGGACCTTGTTGTACGTGTGATTGAAACGAGGGGAATTGGGTATAACTTAATTAAGTAATTTTGGGCATAACAAGTAAATGTGGCATAACTTGAATTGACTACAATTATGGATAATTTACATACAAATCTAGACTTGGACAGTAAATATGTAAATTGGCTAAAAGATGAATGCCTAAGACACGAGGTTAGACTTGGCTTGTGGTAGAAATCTGCGCGGAACCGCCCGCATACCCAGCAATCGCAAACAGCAGTCTAATGTGAGAGGTCAAAGGAATAAATTTGATGCTTAGACACGAGGTTAAGTCTGGCTTGTGGTAGAAGTCTGCCCGGAACCGCCCCGCATATCCAGCGGCCACAAGTGATCGACTTACTGTGAGAGGTCTGTGCATTAATAACTAATTAATGCTGAATATGATACCTAAACGAGTTAGGTGGGTGGGGTTAAATTAACATGGGTAAGAAGACAACTTAACCAATATTACATGAACAAAGTGGATAGGATTAAGGCAAGCTTAGCCAATAATACATACGGACTTGATAAGTGAAAGGGTTAAGTAAATCTTGGGTAGGTGGGTAATATTAGTATATATAGGCCCACAAACTTAACCGTTAAATAAACATGCGTGAATCAGTGGGAAGGTTAAGTGACGTATGGATAGGCGACACTTAACCAATACAACATGTTAATTAAAACAGATGGATGGGGTTACGTTATATTGAGAACACTTAACCGTAATAACATGTTGATTAGGAAACCCTAGTAACGGGGACCCATATCAGCAGTAACCCACATAGATGTATCACAGTACCCTGAGCTAGGCAGGGTGGGGCACGATTACTGGACTGATTATAAGCGGCCAAAATAGCGGTAGGTGGTGCGTCAGTGTAGGTTCCGACGGAGTTCGGGCGTGCACATACTCCGGAGTGGAAAAATCAGGCACTGGGCATTAGTAGTTATACACTGTGCATCCTGAATTATGTCGAGTTGCCACCATAGGGATTGATACACCCCATGGTAGGACCAACACAGGTATCTACAAACAGGCAAGGCCAAATGACACAAGTAATAAATGTAGGAGCCGATTGATAAAGTGATTATTTTATTATGAATGCATGATGCTAGTTGAAACATTTGTTAGTAGCTGTAGAGAAATGGAAATGAGTGCGATAGCATATTTAGTTTATCTTGCCTTATCTTACCTTATGTTATCTTGTCACTATGGTATTGTCTTATATTCAGTTTATTCATGTCATGATCCTTTTTCTTGTTTACATGCTGAAAATTCACTGGACTTACCGGACTTGTGTCTGACCCGTTTTATTTCGTCTTCTTTTCTTCCGTTCCTCCTTAAGGTCCGCAGGGAGGGAATACTTCAGCTTAGTTCAGACCTTTTCCAGCTTGAAGAGAGTATATGTATTGCTTGGATTCTCTTTTCTTGGGATATGGCTGTGGTTACACTTTTATTGGGGATTTATGCCGCTTTACTACTGCTTTATGCTTCTTTATGTATTTTGAGTTTTTAATCAAGACAGAAGTTTTATTGTAATAAGTTGGAAGTTGGGTTTTGAGACAATGGTTGTAATGTTTTGACTAGACCACGTTGTCTATGAAATAATTCCAGTTTTTCTGCTGTTTATATGTCTATCTTGTAAATTATCTGTATCTTTTACCTATAATGCTTCACTGAAGTTAATGCATTCCCTTTGTGAGTGAACTTAACTTAAGGCGTCTTTATTGTAGTATAACGGGCCATGAAATTAAGGACTGTAGGAAGAAGAAGAAGCCTGTTTGTTTTCATCGCGATGAGGCAGGACATTTGATTAAAGATTGCCCGAGGAGGCAAGGACAAGGGCAAGGCCAGAGGATAAGACCTACTTCTGGAGGACAGGTTCATGCTCTCATGGCACCAGGACAGGAGAGAGATAGAAACGTTTTTATTGAAAGTTTGATTTTTCCTTTTTGTTCATCCTGTTCGAACTTTGTTTGATTCTGGCGCTTCGTACTCATTTGTATCTGCTTCGTTGTTTGAAACACTGCACCTAACTAGTCTAGTTATGGATCCCATTGTAGTCTCAAATCCTGTTGGGGGTTCGACTCATTTATCTATGGTTTGTCGGGATTTGAGAATGCCTATCTTGGGTGTTTGGTTTGAATCAACGCCTTCGTTCTTGGTTTCACGGGCTGTAGCTTAATTCTAGGGATGGATTGGCTAGCCAGGCATGGTGCCATCCTAGACTGTGAAAAAGGGTAGTTAGACTGTTAACTCGTTGTGGAAAGACCCTTGATATTTCTTGTAACCCTAGAGGTCCGGTGACGCTTACCTACATAGAATCACTTGGCACATCCATCGATGATTTGGAATCTGTCCGACTAGTCCATGAGTATGATGACGTCTTTGATGTGGTTCGGGGTTTAACCCCAAGGCACGAGATAGACCTCCATATACACTTAGTAGATAATGCAAAGCCAGTTGCATTACCAGTGCGGCACATGGCTCGGAGGGAGAGGAGGGAACTCAGTAAAAAAGTAGGGGAGCTACTTGAGGAAGGGTTCATAAGAAGAAGTATTTCAGAATGGAGTGCTCCAGTTGTTGGTTTTTTTGCTATGAAGGCTGATGGTTCGCTTAGATTGTGCGTGGACTATAGGGAGATGAACAAGCTCACGAAGAAGAACAAACACCCACTGCCGAGGATAGATGACTTGTTCGATCAATTGGTTGACGCTCCAGTTTTCTCGCAGTTGGATTTAGCTACAGGATTTCATCAGCTAAGGGCGGCTGAGGACAGCATAGATAAGCCTGCTTTTAGGGCTCCCGACGGTTTCTCCGAATGGCTCGTCATGCCTTTTGGTTTGACGAATGCACCCGCATATTTCGTAGACTTGATGAGTAGGGTGTTTAGGGAGTTCCTAAACAAGTTTGTAGTAGTCTTTGTGGATGGTATTTTGATTTCTCTAGAAGCGAAGTAGAGCATGCCCTACATCTTAGGGAAGTCTTAGAAACCCTTTGAGCACATCAAATCAAAGCCAAATTCTCCAAATGTCATTTTTGGAGGAAAGAAGTGAGGATCATAGGACACGTGGTCTCTAAGGAAGGGATAGCAGTAGACCCTACGAAGGTGGTGGAAATCCAAGATTGAAAGGATCTTAGAAAAGCAATGGAAGTATGAAGTTTTCTAGGGCTCGCAGGCTACTATAAGAAGCTCGTTAAGGACTTTGCGAAGATATCAACCCCAGTTTTGACTTTGCTAGATGAGATCAAACCGTTCACAGTATATACCAGTGCTTGCGGGATAAGGCTTGGAGCAGTTTTCGATGCAAGTGGAAAAGGTGATATGCAAAATGTGGTAGGTCCGCAGTTATGTTTGAGCATCGCGTATCGTCCATAGACGGATGGACGAACAGAAATGGTGAATAGAATCCTTGAAGATCTTTTGAGGTTACGAATCCTAGATTTTGGAGGGACATGAGAAGAGCACCTTCCATTTGTGGAGTTCGCTTACAACGATAGTTATTAAGCTTGTATTAGGGTTTTTATGGACGACCGTGTCGATCACCAACTTGTTGGTGGGAGTCTATGGATAAGATTTTGCTTGGACCCGAGCTGATCAGAGAGAAACATCATGGAAGATAGACTTGATTCGAGGGCGAATGAAAACGGCATAGGACCGGCAAAAGTCGTATGCTGATAAGAGATGAACTGATCTTGAGTTCGATGTTGGAGACATGGTTTTTATTAAAGTGTCACCATTGAGGAACGTAGTTTGCTTTGGAGCTGCAGGGAAATTAGCACCAAGGTTTGTAGGACCCTTTCCCGTTACAGAGAGGATTGGACAGATAGCGTATGGCGTATGGAGTAAAATTGCCGGAGAAGCTTAGTAGTGTTCATGACGCGTTTCACATGTCGTATTTGCGGAAGTGTTTACATGATACCGCGGAAGTAGTGGAGCTGAGCATGCTTAGAGAAGTGGAAGTGGAGCGAGATGCCACAATTAGACGAGCTCCTACATGCATCCTTGGATCGGAGATCAAGAAGTTATGCAACAAAGAGGTCAAGTCGGTTAAAATCCAATGGGGAGATGATCAAGGAGACACAACTTGGGAGACGGAAGACATGATATGTGCGTTTACCCTTTCCTTTTGTGAGTATATGTTCTTAACTTCTCCCTTTTCTACCGATTTGTTTATACTTGTTCTATCGTTTAGTATGTCCTCTCGTTTACATCCTCGATCTTTAGATAGGAAAATCCTATGGTTGTAAGCATATGTTTGAGACATGTTATGTTTGGTGATGCAAGTGTTTGCTAGTTGTTGCTCGTGGATGCATTTACACAAACATTAGGCACTAGATCGGCTCAATCACTTTCATATTGCATATGAATATGTGTGCATATTTGATTAAATGGATGTACATTGAATGTGTTATCATAAGGATGTTGCATTTGAATGAATAGTTGTGCACTCATGTAGAAATAATATGTATAATTAGAATTCTTTTGCGTACATAATGGATGCATGGCACTATCATGGTTTGCATTAAGGAGGTCAACTGAATCAGTAGACCGCCTGATTTTGGATTTGGGTAAGGACATATACACACACTATGCATATGTTCATGAAAAGCATTAGATACCTTTTTAAGGACAATGAATGCCTGTGATTGAATGGTTGAGCAGATGGATGTTGGATGGTAGGATATACATTCTTCTTACTTGGAGATTTCAGGGACGAAATCCTTTAGGGAGGGGAGAATGTAACACCCTGTAATTTTAAAATATTAAAATTAACAAATTTAAGAACACTTAATTTTTAGAATAAGAATTAGGTGAAATGGGTTACGTCATTGCGTTCGTCTCAGAATTCTTCTTGAGATAGAGTCCGAGTTTGCGTGAATCAGACTCCGTATGAAGAAGTTATGGAGGTTAGAAGATTTCAAGTGTAAGCGGAAATTAAATTAAAATAATAATTAGGTAATCAAAACAGATTCGAAATTCAAAATTCAGGAAAGCGGCTGAGCGGGAAATCTCCGCTCAGGGGTGTCGACCCTCCCAGATGGTGTCGCCCCCCCCCCCCCCCCCCCCCCGCCCCCCGACTGTTCTCGACAGTGACGATTTTCTGAGTTGTAGGGCTACGTGGCGACTTCCGATTGGCCTGATGACGCATTTTCTTAGACTGGATGGTTTGGATGGATCCTAGGTTGATCTAAAGGTTCATATTAATTCTATACTTCTGTATAATCACATCAAATCTAAACCCTAAACCTCATAACCCTATTCTATGAACCCGTCATGCTGTCCATCTTTAGGCTAACCTAGCCTCCACCATAACTAATCAAATTCAAGATAAAAGAGAAAGATCAAAGCCTACATCAACGGATTAGCTTATCAACTTCAGAAATCATATTCCAGATCTTCTTTTCTTTCTTAGTCTCTGTGAGTTCATGTAGCTTTCACAAGATAATTAAACTAAAGTAATTATGATAAGTTGTAAATTGTGATCATATGATTATGCCTAAAATGGATCTTATCAAATTTGCAAGTTGTCATCTTTTTGATTCATAGCCTATGTGTAACGATCCCAAAATCCGAGGGGCGGTATTAAGGATAATCATTGGAATATAACACACTAATCGTCATAGCAGAGTACAGATAATAGCAGAAACAATAAATAGAATAATTTCACATGAGTATGACAGCGGAATCACAACATGTAACAACATCAGAATAGCACAACGTAGGATATAACTTAGTAAATAAGAAGGGAAGTGATCAGTCATCATCGCCAGAGGCGGAATACATACATGCAGTGAGACATAATAAGGGTATCAGTCTACATCGGCGAAGGCGGTACATATACATACAATAAGGAGTACGGAAAGTAAATCAGTCTGCATCGCCCGTGGCAGAATCATAATATAAGTACAGTAATGGCGGAAAATGTCAAAGTCATCTCTGTGAAGTCAGCCTCGCCATGAGCCAAAAATGCACTCTATGCAATAGTGCAGAGCCAAAAACAACCTATCACCTGTGAACTAGGCTGCCCGTGCGAAAATAAGGGCACCCGCGTTTGCAAAGTGAAACAAACAACGAGTCAGTCATGGGGACTGGTATGAGAAATCTATTTAACAGTTAAACAACAGTAATAAGCAAATCATAGGACCACGCCACTTTCGCGGAACGGGTTTACTCCAGTGATTGCTAGTGCATTTAAAACAAAGTAAATTCTTTTAAAACAACGCAATGCTTTTTGAAAGAATGAAGCCATTATAAGACTCAAGTCCCATCATACAATGCAACGCAAGCCGGAGGATAGAGTTTTACCTTATAATAGCCAAATATGCTTGATACGTATAAAGCAAAATCATTTGATATTATTACTAGTGCATATATGTTTCAAAAGCGAATAGCATCATAAATATCAATCATAGGCGGCATAGCTACCATATACTATGTCGCCATACTAGTTCTACAATCGAGTCTGTTATTTCGTATTGGAAATTGGATTTCCATCATGAGTCGAGGCAAGGGGCAAGCTCCTCTCCTCTTCGAGACATTATAGCAAATGCCTCAGGACTACACACTCTGGGTAACCCCTGGATCGGCTGGGCCGGTCCTCTCTTACGTTTGAAGATTAGTTATTCCTGAACACACGTTTCCCGGTCCTTACAGACCTATAATCGAGGCGCCTCGCATTCCAACAACCACATAGGTGAAAAATAGATATATATGTCAGGGCTGGTAAGTCACTGACACCACCATAGCTAGAAAGAAACGTCGTGCTCTCCCAGCGGCCCGTATCCCGTTTTTAACTCATACCGAGGTGTGAGGCTCGCGAATCTACGAAATACACAAAGCCAGGTCATGCAGACTGTGCTTTGATCATCATCCACAAGACTTTGCTTTGCAACAGAAGCCTTGATCACAGCATCTTGGCATGCCACATAGGCAGTCCACTCCATACGATTGATTTCTATCGATATATAACCTCTGAGCTCGTATGACTCAGAGAAGGGCGTTAAGCAAAAGAATAGATTCTCCGCCGCCAAACAGATATATATTTAACAGAGATCAATCAGTATAGAACAAAATCCAGTGTCAGACAAACAGTCCATTTACAAGTCCGTTCTGGGTCTGAACGAAACCGGAGGCGTCAATTCCTCGTATATCCGTACAATCAACACATACGTTCAGACGGCTACTACTTCCGTCCCTTTCCGGTAGCTACTCCGGTCAGGAAGCTCAGCAGCGCCCATCCAACCGATACGAAGATCGTCGGTCTTGAATCGTCTTTGCATTTTCCAATTCGAATCGCTCGATAAATTATTTGAAATGAGGGTTAGCTCGGCCTTTTCAAATAATTCACGTCATTAGAATTTAAATCGATTCTTCCCATGGTTATATTATTCGACATCCATCTTTCAGTTATTTAGTGTTATTTTTGTCAAGCACATACAACCATCAAATATCAAACAATTCAAGCCCAATCGGTCTATTTGCAATCTATGTTGCTTATAATATTTTATAACGATTTTTCGCCATTTTTATTTATTTAAAAATGGCCATATTTAATTAAACGATGTTTCAGGTCGTGCCGTGGCACTGGCGCTGTTTTTCCCCTAATTTGTTTTACATATATCGGAAAATCTAACCGTTGGATTTCTACAAAGTCTATATCAGTGGGAAGATATTCCCAAAGCGAACCCAATGGTTCCAGTTTCGTGAAAATCCGACGGTCCGATCTTCCACACTAGTCGTTTGAAGTTACGGTTTCAAAATTCGAACTGCAGCGTCGTTATTCGATTTAATTTAATTATATTTATATTTATATATAAATATAATGATTTTGGCGCTGTTTTTCTTCAGATTTAAATTAAACATTCCGGACAATCCAACCGTTGGATTTTTACAAGGTTGGTGCCGTTGGGAAGATATTTCCAAGGCGAACCCAGCGGTTGTGGTTTTGGGAAAATCCGATGGTCGGATTTCTCGCACTAATCATTTCAAATTACGATTACGAAACACGAACTGCACGGCCTCTATTCCTTTTTATTATATTTATATTTATATATATAAATATAGTTCATTCTATAATTTCAACTTCGTTTTCACTTCAAATATTTCACTAACGCCTTAATATTTCGAAAAATTTCGCCATAACCTCCTTTGTACGGGGAGGGGTTTGGAAATTTATTGGGCCGTGTTAGGTACCCAATAAATCCTAAAAAGCATCCACATATTTATAGTGATATATTCTGGTGTTTACGGGGGAGCATGTATAGATAATCACTCCAGAGAATAAATTCTCGTCACCCCGTTTCCGTGTGGAAATAAATAGTCCATGTGTCGTATCTAATAACTAGAGAGACGTGATTATTGTCAACTCCAGACCCGTGTGGGGTTTTTATTAATCTGGCAATTTATCGTTATATTTTATGTAGTCCATATCAGTCATCAGTTCAACCTGTAGTATATAATCATCGCCATACAAGCCTCTTGCTCGTATGGTAAATCTTCCACCTCGTCACACAAGCTCCAGTTGCTTATGTGGAATATGATGAAGTATGCCTATCGTCAAGAAGTATGCCATGTAGTGTAGTTCAAAATTAATTGTTACTATCCTATGGCGATATTTATTATTTCACACAGAATAACCAGCACTCCGCATCCAATGGCATTCACAGGAGTTGATATATAAATAAAATTGCGCAGCCAACTCATCAAGGTTTACCTATTTGTCGGGCACGCAAATAATTTCTTTACTCTACAGCTAATCCATTTTTCCTGTTCAACACATGTATATATATGCAGAACAAAGCTAATAATAATATTTCTAGCAAACTATTATTTATTTCAACACGCGTGTATTTTTATCGAAGCGTATACATGATAAAAGAAATATTTTTATCATCAAAAATATTTATTCAACACGTGAATGTTTTTAACACTTCATATTCACAATAAAGATGTAGTTTTTATTGTCGATTCATTTTATTTTAAAATACGATAATATTCAACACATGAATTTCAACTCAACGAACGAATTGCAACTCAACACATGAATATTCGATACAGTTTGTATATATATAAAAATGTGATTTTTATTGCTAAAGCTATTTGTTTAAATTCAAATAATATTCAACACATGAATTTCAACTCAACGAATGAATTGCAACTCAACACATGAATATTCGATACAGTTTGTATATATATAAAAATGTGATTTTTATCGCTAAAGCTATTTGTTTAAATTCAAATAATATTCAACACATGAATTTCAACTCAACGAATGAATTGCGACTCAACACATGAATATTCGATATGGATTGTATATATATAAAAATGTGATTTTTATCGGTAAAGCTATTTGTTTAAATTCAAATAATATTCAACACATGAATTTCGACTCAACGAATGAATTGCAACTCAACACATGAATATTCGATATGGATTGTATATATATAAAAATGTGATTTTTATCGCTAAAGCTATTTGTTTAAATTCAAATAATATTCAACACATGAATTTCAACTCAACGAATGAATTGCAACTCAACACATGAATATTCGATATGGATTGTATATATATAAAAATGTGATTTTTATCGCTAAAGCTATTTGTTTAAATTCAAATAATATTCAACACATGAATTTCATACTCAACGAATGAATTGCAACTCAACACATGAATATTCGATATGGATTGTATATATATATAAATGTGATTTTTATCGCTAAAGCTATTTGTTTAAATTCAAATAATATTCAACACATGAATTTCATACTCAACGAATGAATTGCAACTCAACACATGAATATTCGATGTAGTTTGTATATATATAAAAATGTGATTTTTATCGCTGAAGCTATTTGTTTAAATTCAAATAATATTCAACACATGAATTTCAACTCAAAGAATGAATTGCAACTCAACACATGAATATTCGATATGGATTGTATATATATAAAAATGTGATTTTTATCGCTAAAGCTATTTGTTTAAATTCAAATAATATTCAACACATGAATTTCATACTCAACGAATGAATTGCAACTCAACACATGAATATTCGATATAGTTTGTATATATATAAAAATGTGATTTTTATCGCTAAAGCTATTTGTTTAAATTCAAATAATATTCAACACATGAATTTCTATTTCAACATATGTAATTTATTTCGACGAATGAAAATTATTCTAACACATGTATATTTCAGAAAATTCGGCAGCATAACGGCAGGGTATTTAAAACCGGTACCGTCCCTAGTACGGCTCCTCGCTCTACCTTAAAACCTCGCGGTTTTTGACAATGGGGATCATGCATCTAGTTCGCACGCAGGCGGCATGTTTTATTTTCAATTCCACAATCCTATTCTAATTTGTTTTCAACCACAAGAGGGTATTTTTCAACCACAAAACTATTTTTCAACCACAAAGGTATTTTTCAACCATAATATCAACCACAAACAATTATTTCCAACCATTCGTCATACCATATAATATTACGTCAATCACAAGCAATAAATATCGTCCATGGTCTGTGGACGAGGGGAGTATATATATATATATATATATATATATAATAATTCACTTGCATTTCATCACAATTCAAAGCATATATGTTTCATTCAACGCTTGTATAATTTATACATCGCTAATATAACTTATACAACACATGTACATGAGGTATATATGCGTATATAATTTACACTTCGCTTATATAGTTTATACAACGCGATTTCATTCACACAAATAGTTTAGATTCCTCACATTGGTTATTGCAGTGCTAAAAATCGTAGGAAGATCAGAAAAATCCGCGGCTTCTTCTAGAATGTAGAGAGCCTCCTTACGGTCACGGTGTCTCTTGTTTCATCGAATTTCGATCACATAGCAAAAAGATACGATTTTTACAAGTTTGCAACACTTTACAGTGTAAAAATCAATTGAAAATAGAGTAAGCCGTATACCTCCTTTGCGCGTTCGAAACTAGGTTTCAATTTTTCGGCTAAACCGTGAAGCGATAGGATGAACGGCCAGTACTGCGTCGAAGAGGAAGGGAAGAGCTTCCCGGTGCTACCCTTGGTGGTCGGATCGACGGCCCCTAGCGACCTCGGCGGCGGCGCGAAGTCAGAGTCTTCTCGGCGCTGTATCTCCCTTAATACTTGATGATAAATTTTGAAGTTGGTATGGATTTGAAGATCTCTAGACGCTCTTCAAAATGGATCCTAGTTTGCTTGATTTTGTTGTGTGGTTGTGGAGAAATTGAAGAGAGAAGTTGGGAGCACTTTTCCGTCTCGCGCCTGGAGGATCGATGAGGAAGAAGAAATCTGATTGGTCGGCTCCTTTTTATTTTAATTTTTAATTTATTTATTTCCAAAAATACCCCCTTCCACACACGAACTCGAAATCAAACCCAACGACTGTCGCCCTAGCTAAATACCCCCATTCCGGACATAATGGGATATGTTTCGTTGGCCAATTCGACTGTTACAGTTAGTTATTTTTCAAATTAAAATATAAAACATTTAATATTTAATTTGAACGTACATTTCAATTTGCCAGGGCCACAAACTGAATCGAAAAATTCTAGAAAAATAAATCTAGCTTTGTTTTGACGATACGGTCCTAACAAAACCAGTTTCGTCGAATTCTGAGCTCGTTTGAAAAACAGCCATTTTTAGGTCGACCCATTTTAACAAAAATTGACCAATCGCATTTTCTTTTGCCCCACTCACATACTAGCTTCAAAAATTATGAAATTTGAAACTTAGCAATAATTTGACATCCCGGACCCAACAAAAGTGGTTTCGTCGAATTCCGAGGTCGTATGCAAAATATCCATTTTCAAGGGCTATATATGCTATATAGTGACCTTTCTGAAAATTCATTTGGCCATAACTTTTGATTTCCGTTATGAAATTTCGATTTTTCAGATTCGTTGGAAAGGTATTCATAAACAGATTTAAATATTTTCAGTTTCGCTAAAATCCGTTATATTTTCCACCCGGTACAGTCAGACAAGGTTTGTATTCAAAATTTCAAACTGCAATACCATACCCAATTCTATATTTTATTGAAATAGGCTATTTCAACTATTCAAATTCTTTGGTAATAACCTAATTTAAAAATTTTAAATTGGTTCACATTTTCCGGGTTATTACAATCTCCCCCACTTAAAACTTTTCGTCCTCGAAAAGGAAATAATAGCAAAGTAGGAAATAAAATGTAAATGCAAAGTATTGTAAAGGTACCTTGCACCGGAGTTAGTCAGAGATGTCCACTCTGCATTTGGGATAGGCTTGTTTAATGCTTTCCTCAGTCTCCCAAGTACAGTCTCTAGGATCACTACTCCACTGCACTTTGACTAGATGAATCTTTTTCCTCCTTAGCTCTCTAGTTTCTTTGCCAACTATCTTTAATGGCTCTCTTCTAAGTGCTAATTCTGGAGTTATGTCAATATCATGTTGCGCTGCTTCTTCCACAACAAGATCTGGATCATGAACATGTTTTCTGAGTTGAGACACGTGGAACACATCATGTACACCAGGCAACCAATTAGGTAATGAAACCCTATATGCAAGAGTTCCAATCCGTTCAAGTATAGGAAAGGGACCAATAAATCTCGGTGCCAACTTCCCAGTCTTGCCAAATCCGATTACTCCCCGCATTGGAGAAACTCTTAAATAAACATAATCGCCAACGGCAAATGATATATCCCTTCTTCTCGCATCAGCATAACTTTTCTGTCGGCTCTGCGCGGTTTTCAATCGCTTCTTAATAAAGTCGACTTTATCCGATGCTTCTTGGATCATATCAGGCCCTAACACAAGTCTGTTGCCAGGTTCTACCCAACATGCGGGAGATCTGCACGGTCTACCGTATAATGCTTCAAATGGGGACATTCCCAAACTTGCTTGATAGCTATTGTTGTAAGAGAATTCGGCTAAATGTAAGTGATCTTCCCATGAGCCTCCAAAATCAATAACGCAAGCCCGCAGTAAATCTTCTAGAATTCTATTCACCCGCTCAGTTTGGCCATCTGTCCGTGGGTGGTAAGCGGTGCTTAGATTCAATTTGGATCCCAATTCTGTCTGGAATGCTTCCCAGAATTTGCTAGTAAACAGGGGATCTCTATCACTGACTATATTGAGCGGCACCCCATGTAGTTTAACTATTTCTTTGAAGTAAATCTGTGCTAGACTTTGAGCCGTTCTGTTGGATCGGACAGGTATGAAATGGGCAGTCTTCGTGAAGCGATCTACGATTACCCATATACTGTCGTTTCCTTTTCTAGTTCGAGGCAAGCCATCAATGAAATCCATCGAGATTTGCTCCCACTTCCATCCTGGAATTTCTAAGGGTTGTAATAATCCAGCTAATTTCTGCTGATCACTCTTGACTAGCTGACAAGTGGGGCATCTACTAACATATAATGAAATATCTCTTTTCATTGACCTGCACCAGAATGTGCATTTGATATCGTTATACATTTTGCTCACACCGGGATGGATACTTAATTTGGACTTATGGCATTCATCAAGTATTTCTCTTCTGAGCTCAGGAAGGTTTGGGATGCAAATTCTGCCCTTCAATCTTAGAACTCCTTTGTCATCGAGTCGAAAACTTGTGGATTCACCACCTTTGACTCTCTGACTGATTCTTTGAACAAATTCATCGTCTTTCTGAAGGGTCGAGATCCTATCTATTAAAGAAGACGTGATGCCAAAACTGGCGATGATTTCATTCTTTCTGCTGAGCGCATCTGCCACAACATTGGCTTTTCCTGGAGTGTACAGAATTTCAAAATCGTATGCTGCAAGGAATTCTAGCCAACGTTGTTGTCTCAAGTTTAGATCTTTCTTAGTGAATAGATATTTCAAGGATTGATGATCGGTAAATAGTTCGAACTTCTCGCCCAGTAAATAATGCCTCCAGATTCTTAAAGCAAACACGATAGCTAATAACTCAAGATCATGAGTTGCATAGTTTCTTTCATGTGGCTTCAGCTGACGGCTGGCATAAGCGACCACTTGGCCTTTTTGCATTAGTACTGCGCCTAGCCCTCTAATAGAAGCGTCTATCCATACAGTCAAGTCTTGGTTGCCTTCTATAATTGTCAATACTGGAGCGGTTGTCAACTTCAGTTTCAGCTCCTGGAAAGCTTCCTCACATTCGGGAGTCCATTTGAATTTCTCATGTTTCTTTGTAAGCTTTGTCAATACACCAGATATCTTTGAAAAATCCTGAACAAATTTTCGATAGTAACTAGCCAATCCAAGGAAAATTCGAACTTCTGTGGGAGTAGTAGGTTGTTTCCAGTTCTGAATCGCTGTAATTTTGCTTGGATCTACAGCAATCCCTTCTTTTGATACGACATGGCCTAGGAATTTAACTTCATCCTGCCAGAAGACACACTTAGAAAATTTAGCTTTTAAAACATTTCTCCTTAGAATTTTCAACACTTGTTCTAAATATTTTGCATGCTCATCTTCCGACTTGGAGTAGATTAAAATGTCATCGATGAAGACTAGAACAAATTTATTCAATACACCACGGAACACTCTGTTCATAAGATCGACGAAGTATGCCGGAGCGTTACACAAGCCGAACGGTATTACTAACCATTCGTAGAATAAATCGGGACCCCTGAAGGCTGTCAAAGGAACACAGTCTTCGGCTATACGTAATTGGTGGAAACCTGGAGCTAGGTCCATTCTGGAGAATACCGTTGCTCCATTTAATTGATCTAACAGATCATCTATTCGGGGCAAGGGATATTTGTTCTTCAGTGTCTGCTTATTGAGATCTCGGTAATCAACACAAAGTCTTAGAGTACCGTCTGATTTCGGGACAAATACTACTGCTGCCCCCCAAGCTGAAAAGCTTGGTCTGATCAGACCTTTCCAAAGCAATTCCCGGGTTTGACTACCTAACTCTTCTTTTTCTTTCGGGGCCATTCTTCTAATTGGATGTACTACTGGTCGGGCGTTCGGAATTAGATCTATTCTAAATTGAATTTCTCTTTGCGGCGATAAGTTTTCTACTTCTTCAAACACGTCCGCAAAGTTTTTAATGACTGGTATCTTTTCTAATGAAGGGGGAGTAATTTCTAAAGAAGACCAAAATTCTGTTCTATTAATTGCCGAAACGAGACATGGTATAGTGATATGCCCCGATTTTGTTTCTACTTTCACGATTCTTTCGGCACATCTAACTTCGGCCTTATATTGTGTCAACCAGTCCAGCCCCAGTATAATATCAAATTCGGAAAGGTCCATGACAATCATTTTAAAAGAGAACTGGTATCGAGAGAAGGAAATAGGTACTTTACAATATGTACTGAGACTAACAGAACCTCCTATCGGGTTTTGAACTTTAATTGGTTCCTTTAGAATTCTTTGATTCAATTTTAACTTGTGAACAAGGTTACCAGAAATGAAGCTACGTGATGCACCAGTATCAAAAAGTACAGAAACAGGAATATTTTTAATGGTAAGGGTAGCTCCCAAGACGTCGGGTTTACCTGATCCATCGGTGGTAGCTGGCGGGGCCTCCCCGTCATACACATGAGCCACTTGTGCATTCTGCTTCAGAGGACAATTCCTGCTATAGTGCCCTTTCTTGTGGAAGTTGTAGCATTCGGCTGAGTCATTTGCCTTTGGTTTCCTCGGGGCTTTGCATACATTAGAAAAATGACCTGGCTTCCCGCAGTTGTAGCAATTTCCTTTGGGGATCTTTCCAGGTTTCTGAGTAGCGGCCGCGGTAATGCTAGACTTGGGTTGATCTGCTGAAGCCTTGCGCTTATTTCCAACTTGGCTTTTGGCGCGGTCTTGGCTAGCGTGTCTTTCATCCATATCTTCATAATTGCAAGCCATTTCTACCAATTCTGAGAAGGAGAGTTTGATGTTGCTCATAGCTCTGTCATGGTACTTGCGCTTTAGCCCAAATATATATCTCTTGTTCTTTGCTTTGTTAGTCATAATAAGCTCTGGAGCATAGCGCGACAACTGGGTGAATTTATTGAGGTAATCCTGGATAGAAAGATCTCCTTGTTGGAGATTAGCAAACTGCTCTCGCATCCTCTCTAGAGCCTGTTCAGGTACAAACTTCTCATTGAACATAGTTTTGAATTGCTCCCAGGTTCTGATAGTACCTGCTGCATCCTCTGAGGTAATGGCATCCCACCACAGCTCTGCTTCCTCCTGTAGGAGCCAAATACCAAGTCGTGCTTTGTTGTTGGTTCCCATACCCATGCCTTCAAAGATTTTCTCACAGGTCTTCAACCAAGCTATAGCCTCGGTCACTATACCAGTGCCAGTAAAGGGTTTTCCCCCAAGGTTCCTATACCTCTTCGCTACTTTGTCTAGCTCAAAGTCCTCGGGTGCTGGTGCCTGAACAATAGGGCCTTCCACAACTACGGGGATATTCCCCAGTCCTCCTGCTGCTCCTGCTCGGCCTCCACGGCCTCCTCTAGCTGCTGCTGCTCGTGTAGCCATCTAAGAGAGTACTGTATAAGCAAGAAAAAGAGTCAAGTTCACAGATTTGATAATTTCATTTATGATAAAGCAGGGGAACATAAGGAAAGATAACGATGATGTACTGATCAAATTACTTTGCTAATCTGCTTAGCTCATTCTAGGACATTGCTAATCCTATCTCTAATGAGCTACTCGCATTAGAACACTACTGATTCTATTCTGACGAGGTGTTTAATGTGTTAGATCCCGGAACTAAGGTTAACCAAAGCTTTGATACCAATTGTGACGATCCCAAAATCCGAGGGGTGGTATTAAGGATAATCATTGGAATATAACACATTAATCATCATAGCAGAGTACAGATAATAGCAGAAACAATAAATAGAATAATTTCACATGAGTATGACAGCGGAATCACAACATGTAACAACATCAGAATAGCACAACGTAGGATATAACTTAGTAAATAAGAAGGGAAGTGACAAGTCATCATCGCCAGAGGCGGAATACATACATGCAGTGAGACATAATAAGGGTATCAGTCTACATCGCCGAAGGCGGTAAATATACATACAATAAGGAGTACGGAAAGTAAATCAGTCTGCATCGCCCGTGGCGGAATCATAATATAAGTACAGTAATGGCGGAAAATGTCAAAGTCATCTCTGCGAAGTCAGCCTCGCCATGAGCCAAAAATGCACTCTATGCAACAGTGCAGAGCCAAAAACAACCTGTCACCTGTGAACTAGGCTGCCCGTGTGAAAATAAGGGCACCCGCGTTTGCAAAGTGAAACAAACAACGAGTCAGTCATGGGGACTGGTATGAGAAATCTATTTAACAGTTAAACAACAGTAATAAGCAAATCATAGGACCACGCCACTTTCGCGGAACGGGTTTACTCCAGTGATTGCTAGTGCATTTAAAACAAAGTAAATTCTTTTAAAACAACGCAATGCTTTTTGAAAGAATGAAGCCATTATAAGACTCAAGTCCCATCATACAATGCAACGCAAGCCGGAGGATAGAGTTTTACCTTATAATAGCCAAATATGCTTGATACGTATAAAGCAAAATCATTTGATATTATTACTAGTGCATATATGTTTCAAAAGCGAATAGCATCATAAATATCAATCATAGGCGGCATAACTACCATATACTATGTCGCCATACTAGTTCTACAATCGAGTCCGTTATTTCGTATTGGAAATTGGATTTCCATCATGAGTCAAGGCAAGGGGAAAGCTCCTCTTCGCTTCGAGACATTCTAGCAAATGCCTCAGGTATACACACTCTGGGTAACCCCTGGATCGGCTGGGCCGGTCCTCTCTTACGTTTGAGGATTAGTTATTCCTGAACACACGTTTCCCGGTCCTTACAGACCTATAATCGAGGCGCCTCGCATTCCAATAACCACATAGGTGAAAAATAGATATATATGTCAGGGCTGGTAAGTCACTGACACCACCATAGCTAGAAAGAAACGTCGTTCTCTCCCAGCGGTCCGTATCCCGTTTTTAACTCATACCGAGGTGTGAGGCTCGCGAATCTACGAAATACACAAAGCCAGGTCACGCAGACCGTGCTTTGATCATCATCCACAATACTTTTCTTTGCAACAGAAGCCTTGATCACAACATCTTGGCATGCCACATAGGCAGTCCACTCCATACGATTGATTTCTATCGATATATAACCTCTGAGCTCGTATGACTCAGAGAAGGGCGTTAAGCAAAAGAATAGATTCTCCGCCGCCAAACAGATATATATTTAACAGAGATCAATCAGTATAGAACAAAATCCAATGTTAGACACACAGTCCATTTACAAGTCCGTTCTGGGTCTGAACAAAACCGGAGGCGTCAATTCCTCGTATATCCGTACAATCAACACATACGTTCAGACGGCTACTACTTCCGTCCCTTTCCGGTAGCTACTCCGGTCAGGAAGCTCAGTAGCGCCCATCCAACCGATATGAAGATCGTCGGCCTTGAATCATCTTTGCATTTTCCAATTCGAATCGCTCGATAAATTATTTGAAATGAGGGTTAGCTCGGCCTTTTCAAATAATTCACGTCATTAGAATTTAAATCGATTCTTCCCATGGTTATATTATTCGACATCCATCTTTCAGTTATTTAGTGTTATTTTTGTCAAGCACATACAACCATCAAATATCAAACAATTCAAGCCCAATCGGTCTATTTGCAATCTATGTTGCTTATAATATTTTATAACGATTTTTCGCCATTTTTATTTATTTAAAAATGGCCATATTTAATTAAACGACGTTTAAGGTCGTGCCGTGGCACTGGCGCTGTTTTTCCCCTAATTTGTTTTACATATATCGGAAAATCTAACCGTTGGATTTCTACAAAGTCTATATCAGTGGGAAGATATTCCCAAAGCGAACCCAACGGTTCCAGTTTCGTGAAAATCCGACGGTCCGATGTTCCACACTAGTCGTTTGAAGTTACGGTTTCAAAATTCGAACTGCAGCGTCGTTATTCGATTTAATTTAATTGTATTTATATTTATATATAAATATAATGATTCTGGCGCTGTTTTTCTTCAGATTTAAATTAAACATTCCGGACAATCCAACCATTGGATTTTTACAAGGTTGGTGCCGTTGGGAAGATATTTCCAAGGCGAACCCAGCGGTTGTGGTTTCGGGAAAATCAGATGGTCGGATTTCTCGCACTAATCGTTTCAAATTACGATTACGAAACACGAACTGCACGGCCTCTATTCCTTTTTATTATATTTATATATATATATAAATATAGTTCATTCTATAATTTCAACTTCGTTTTCACTTCAAATATTTCACTAACGCCTTAATATTTCGAAAAATTTCGCCATAACCTCCTTTGTACGGGGAGGGGTTTGGAAATTTATTGGGCCGTGTTAGGTACCCAATAAATCCTAAAAAGCATCCACATATTTATAGTGATATATTCTGGTGTTTACGAGGGAGCATGTATAGATAATCACTCCAGAGAATAAATTCTCGTCACCCCGTTTCCGTGTGGAAATAAATAGTCCATGTGCCGTATCTAATAACTAGAGAGACGTGATTATTGTCAACTCCAGACCCGTGTGGGGTTTTTATTAATCTGGCAATTTATCGTTATATTTTATATAGTCCATATCAGTCATCAGTTCAACCTGTAGTATATAATCATCGCCATACAAGCCTCTTGCTCGTATGGTAAATCTTCCACCTCGTCACACAAGCTCCAATTGCTTATGTGGAATATGATGAAGTATGCCTATCGTCAAGAAGTATGCCATGTAGTGTAGTTCAAAATTAATTGTTACTATCCTATGGCGATGTTTATTATTTCACTCAGAATAACCAGCACTCCGCATCCAATGGCATTCACAGGAGTTGATATATAAATAAAATTGCGCAGCCAACTCATCAAGGTTTACCTATTTGTCGGGCATGCAAATAATTTCTTTACTCTACAGCTAATCCATTTTTCCTGTTCAACACATGTATATATATGCAGAACAAAGCTAATAATAATATTTCTAGCAAACTATTATTTATTTCAACACGTGTGTATTTTTATCGAAGCATATACATGATAAAAGAAATATTTTTATCATCAAAAATATTTATTCAACACGTGAATGTTTTTAACACTTCATATTCACAATAAAGATGTAGTTTTTATTGTCGATTCATTTTATTTTAAAATACGATAATATTCAATACATGAATTTCAACTCAACGAACGAATTGCAACTCAACACATGAATATTCGATACAGTTTGTATATATATATTTATATATAAAAATGTGATTTTTATCGCTAAAGCTATTTTTTTAAATTCAAATAATATTCAACACATGAATTTCAACTCAACGAATGAATTGCAACTCAACACATGAATATTCGATACAGTTTGTATATATATATATATATATATATATATATATGTGATTTTTATCGCTAAAGCTATTTGTTTAAATTCAAATAATATTCAACACATGAATTTCAACTCAACGAATGAATTGCGACTCAACACATGAATATTCGATATGGATTGTATATATATAAAAATGTGATTTTTATCGCTAAAGCTATTTGTTTAAATTAAAATAATATTCAACACATGAATTTCAACTCAACGAATGAATTGCAACTCAACACATGAATATTCGATATGGATTGTATATATATAAAAATGTGATTTTTATCGCTAAAGCTATTTGTTTAAATTCAAATAATATTCAACACATGAATTTCAACTCAACGAATGAATTGCAACTCAACACATGAATATTCGATATGGATTGTATATATATAAAAATGTGATTTTTATCGCTAAAGCTATTTGTTTAAATTCAAATAATATTCAACACATGAATTTCATACTCAACGAATGAATTGCAACTCAACACATGAATATTCGATATGGATTGTATATATATAAAAATGTGATTTTTATCGCTAAAGCTATTTGTTTAAATTCAAATAATATTCAACACATGAATTTCATACTCAACGAATGAATTGCAACTTAACACATGAATATTCGATATAGTTTGTATATATATAAAAATGTGATTTTTATCGCTAAAGCTATTTGTTTAAATTCAAATAATATTCAACACATGAATTTCAACTCAACGAATGAATTGCAACTAAACACATGAATATTCGATATGGATTGTATATATATAAAAATGTGATTTTTATCGCTAAAGCTATTTGTTTAAATTCAAATAATATTCAACACTTGAATTTCATACTCAACGAATGAATTGCAACTCAACACATGAATATTCGATATAGTTTGTATATATATAAAAATGTGATTTTTATCGCTAAAGCTATTTGTTTAAATTCAAATAATATTCAACACATGAATTTCTATTTCAACATATGTAATTTATTTCGACGAATGAAAATTATTCTAACACATGTATATTTCAGAAAATTTCGGCAGCATAACGGCAGGGTATTTAAAACCGGGACCGTCCCTAGTACGGCTCCTCGCTCTATCTTAAAACCTCGCGGTTTTTGACAATGGGGATCATGCATCTAGTTCGCACGCAGGCGGCATGTTTTATTTTCAATTCCACAATCCTATTCTAATTTTTTTCAACCACAAGAGGGTATTTTTCAACCACAAAGGTATTTTTCAACCATAATATCAACCACAAACAATTATTTCCAACCATTCGTCATACCATATAATATTACGTCAATCACAAGCAATAAATATCGTCCATGGTCTGTGGACGAGGGGAGTGTATATATATATATATATATATATATAATAATTCACTTGCATTTCATCACAATTCAAAGCATATATGTTTCATTCAACGCTTGTATAATTTATACATCGCTAATATAACTTATACAACACATGTACATGAGGTATACAATGCGTATATAATTTACACTTCGCTTATATAATTTATACAACGCGATTTCATTCACACAAATAGTTTAGATTCCTCACGTTGGTTATTGCAGTGCTAAAAATCGTAGGAAGATCAGAAAAATCCGCGGCTTCTTCTAGAATGTAGAGAGCCTCCTTACGGTCACGGTGTCTCCTGTTTCATCGAATTTCGATCACATAGCAAAAAGATACAATTTTTACAAGTTTGCAACACTTTATAGTGTAAAAATCAATTGAAAATAGAGTAAGTCGTATACCTCCTTTGCGCGTTCGAAACTAGGTTTCAATTTTTCGGCTAAACCGTGAAGCGATAGGATGAACGGCCAGTACTGCGTCGAAGAGGAAGGGAAGAGCTTCCCGGCGCTACCCTTGGTGGTCGGATCGACGACCCCTAGCGACCTCGGCGGTGACGCGAAGTCCGAGTCTTCTCGGCGTTGTATCTCCCTTAATACTTGACGATAAATTTTGAAGTTGGTATGGATTTGAAGATCTCTGGACGTTCTTCAAAATGGATCCTAGTTTGCTTGATTTCGTTGTGTGGTTGTGGAGAAATTGAAGAGAGAAGTTGGGGGCACTTTTCCGTCTCGCGCCTGGAGGATCGATGAGGAAGAAGAAATCTGATTGGTAGGCTCCTTTTTATTTTAATTTTTAATTTATTTATTTCCAAAAATACCCCCTTCCACACACGAACTCGAAATCAAACCCAACGACTGTCGCCCCTAGCTAAATACCCCCATTCCGGTCACAATGGGATATGTTTCGTTGGCCAATTCGACTGTTACAGTTAGTTATTTTTCAAATTAAAATATAAAACATTTAATATTTAATTTGAACGTACATTTCAATTTGCCAGGGCCACAAACTGAATCGAAAAATTCCAGAAAAATAAATCTAGCTTTGTTTTGATGATACGGTCCTAACAAAACCAGTATCGTCGAATTCTGAGCTCGTTTGAAAAACGACCATTTTTAGGTCGACCCATTTTAACAGAAATTGACCAATCACATTTTCTTTTGCCCCGCTCACATACTAGCTTCAAAAATTATGAAATTTTAAACTTAGCAATAATTTGACATCCCGGACCCAACAAAAGTAGTTTCGTCGAATTCCGAGATCGTATGCAAAATATCCATTTTCAAGGGCTATATATGCTATATAGCGACCTTTCTGAAAATTCATTTGGCCATAACTTTTGATTTCCGTTATGAAATTTCAATTTTTTAGATTCGTTGGAAAGGTATTCATGAACAGATTTAAATATTTTTAGTTTCGCTAAAATCCGTTATATTTTCCACCCGGTACAGTCAGACAAGGTTTGTATTCAAAATTTCAAACTGCAATACCATACCCAATTCTATATTTTATTGAAATAGGCTATTTCAACTATTCAAATTCTTTGGTAATAACTTAATTTAAATTTTTTAAATTGGTTCACATTTTCCGGGTTATTACACTGTGCTTTCCTAATCAAATCTATTAGTTCATGCCTGTTCGTGCTTGTATATTTATGCCTATTTTGATACCATGATTCTCTTCCCTCTTCCTTTTTCCTTTTTCTTTTTTATGAGTTAGGCAAACTTCGAGCCTAACATATTATGCGAAATTCGCACACGTATAACGCTTGAATGATAGGGGAAAAGTTTGGGAAATGTTGAATAACATGTGATTTGTAAAAAGGCATAAATTGATGATGGATATGGTTTGGGAAAAATTGTATATAATAAGCAAACATGAGAGTTGACGTAAATGGGTTTGGGTGTAAACTTGTGATAATTTAGTAAGTTCAGTTATTTCTTAGAATTGGAATATGTAATAGGAATCATGACTTGTAATGAATAGAATCTAGAACTATGCCTAATTGTAAGATAATCAATTTTGATTCATGCTTATCTTTTTTTGTCAAAATTGAATTACGTATGCCTATAAGACTGTTGTGATGGAACCTATCATGTTGTACACCAAATTGGTGATTCTTTTATGTTCAATTCTATCGAATCTTCATGCCTATGATGTAACTTACTCAGTTTAGCCATACTTATTGTTAATTTACAACATGTCTATTGGAAACATGATTCTTGAGTTGGGTACACCTTTACATGCCTATTTTATTCCTTACGTCAATTCTTGTGTTTTTTCTCTATCCCTCTCCGTTTTATATTTGGACCTTGTTGTACGTGCGATTGGAACGAGGGGAATTGGGTATAACTTAATTAAGTAATTTTGGGCACAATAAGCAAATGTGGCATAACTTCAATTGACCACACTTATGGATAATTTACATATAAATCTAGACTTGGACAATGCATTAATAACTAATTAATGCTGAATATGATATCTAAACGAGTTAGGTGGGTGGGGTTAAGTTAACATGGGTAAGAAGACAACTTAACCAATATTACGTGAGTAAAGTGGATTGGGTTAAGGCAAGCTTAACCAATAATACCTATGGACTTGATAAGTGAAAGGGTTAAGTAAATCTTGGGTAGGTGGGTAATATTAGTATATATAGGCCCACAAACTTAACTGTTAAATAAACATGCGTGAATCAGTGGGAAGGTTAAGTGACATATCGATAGGCGACACTTAACCAATACAACATGTTAATTAAAACAGATGGATGGGATTAGGTTATATTGAGAGCACTTAACCGTTATAACATGTTGATTAGAAAATCCTAGTAACGGGGACTTATTTCAGCAGTAACCCACATGGATGTATCACGGTACCCTGAACAAGGCAGGGTGGGGCACGATTACTGGGCTGATTATAAGCGGTCAAAATAGCGGCCGGTGGTGCGTCAGTGTAGGTTCTGACGGAGTTCGGGCGTGTACGTACTCCGAAGTGGAAAAATCAGGCACTGGGCATCAGTAGTTATACACTATGCATCCTGAATTGTGTCGGGTTGCCACCATAGGGATTGATACACCCCGTGGTGGGACCAGCACAGGTGTCTACAAACAAGCGGGGCCGAATGACACAAGTAATAAATGCATGCGAGTAGGGGCCGATTGATAAAGGGATCATTTTATTATGAACGCATGATGCTAGTTGAAACATTTGTTAGTAGGTGTAGGGAAATGAAAATGAGTGCGATAGCATATTCAGTTTATCTTGCCTTATCTTACCTTATGTTATCCTGTCATTATGGTATTGTCCTATATTCAATTTGTTTATGTCATGATCCTTTTTCTTGTTTACATGCTGAAAAATCACTTAACTTACCAGAATTATGTCTTAGCCATTTTCTTTTGTCTTCTTTTCTTCCGTTTCCTCCCCAGGTTCGTAGAGAGGGAATACTTCAGCTTAGTTCAGACCTTTTCCAGCTTGAAGAGAGTAGACGTATTGCTTGGATTCTCTTTTCTTGGGCGATGACTGTGGTTACACTTTTATTGGGGATTTGTGTCGCTTTACTATTTCTTTATGCTTCTTTATGTGTTTTGAGTTTTTAATCAAGACATAAGTTTTATTGTAATAACTTGGAAGTTGGGTTTTGAGACAATCGTTGTAATGTTTTGACTAGACCACGTTGCTTGTGAAATAATTCCAGGCTTTCCGCTGTTTATATGTATGTGTTGTAAATTATCTGTATCTTTTACCTATAATGCTTTACCGAAATTAATGCATTCCCTTTGTGAGTGACCGTAACGAAGGTGGGATGTTTCATGTAGGAATCACTTACATACAACATCCTTGTATTTTACTGAAGAAGTGGGGAGGAGAGAACAGTTTTATACACGAAATCATCGTGTTAGATTTATATGGAAGAAGCACAATGTCCTTGTGCTCTCTTCAATGGAGGCTGAGGGTTAGAATGGCCAATAATCCTTTAGAAGTCCCTGAATCCATGTATTTATAGATGTAGAGAGTCTCCCGGATGAATGACATGTGTCACGAATCTAATGCATTCTTAAGATGTAGTGGGCAAGTAGAGGAAGTCTCCTGTAGTTCATGTAAAGCCATGTGTGGTCCGATCCGTTAAAGAAGTAGTAAAATAGGCTTTAAGAATAGGTCAAACTCGATTGTGCGTAGTAGAATATTTCGTTCCAGATGGGTCGGATCAGGTCCTCAATCCGATCCGAACCGGTGCCTTCAATCCGAAGGCGACGTTCTCTTCTTGGCAGTAAGGAGAAAGCGGATCGGGTCGGGTTCAAACATCTCCATCTGTACCAAGCCGATGACTTCATTCTAAAGCAGCGTGCACTTCTGTGTGGCAAAAGGTGGATCGAGTCCTCCTTTCTGATCCGATCTGATACTACCCGGAGTCCAATCAATGCCGAAATCCAAACGTTTCCGGTTCTGCGAGCGTTCAGAAAACGAGCATAACTTTCAAACTGTAATTCCATTTTAGCCAAACGAAAGCTCTACCTGGAGCTAATTTAGAGGAATACAAGAACTGCTGAACAATGCTCTGTAATTGATGTTTTCGGGTCCAAAATAGGTCATCTGTTAGTAGTTTCGTGTCGTCCTTTGTTTGTGACGCGACTTCAACCAAATCGCTTCCTGTCATCTGGCGATGTTCCAAATACTTAAGTGTATTGTTAACCAGAAATTCCATGTGTGACGGCTTTGACTAAAAAGAATGTCAACATTTATGGTTTATCATTTATGGCTTAATGTTTATGGTTTTTACTTTATTGTTTTTGGTTTACAGTTTACAGTTTATGGGTTATTGTTTATGGTTTATGTTTATGGTTTAATGTTTATGGGTCATGATTTATGGTTTATTGTTTATGATTTATCATTTATGGCTTAATGTTTATGGTTTATGGCTTTATTTTATAAATTTTATTGTTTATACTTTACTGTTTATGGTTTATGGTTTATTGTTTATACTTTATTCTTTATGGTTTATGGTTTATTGTTTATGATTTATCATTTATGGCTTAATGTGTATGGTTTATGCTTTATTTTATATATTTTACTCTTTATACTTTATTGTTTATGGTTTACTTATTGTTTATGTTTTACGATTTATGGTTTATTGTTTTTGATTTATCATTTATGGTTTATTGTTTATGTTTTATGCTTTATATTATATAGTTACTGTTTAAACTTTATTGTTTATGGTTTACAGTTTATTGTCTATGGTTTACGGTTTATGGTTTACTGTTTATTATTAGACCCAAAATTGGCACTAACACCCAAATGCATTGTGAAGTCCTCACAATCACAGATCATAGAGAATAAATGCAGGAAAGTAGTAAAGAATAGAGAACACACAAGGTTTTTATAGTGGTTCGACTCAAACCAAGCCTACGACCACTTTATAATTTCTTGAGTCCTAAGAAATTACAAATACAATGCCTTTCTACAATCCGTAGGAATCATTTACATACAGCATCGTTGTATAGTAATGGAGAAGTGGGGAAGAGAGAGTGGTTTTATGCACGAAATCCTCGTGTTAAATTAATATGGAAGAAGCACAATGTCCTTGTGTTCTCTTCAATGGGGGCCGAGAGTTAGAATGGCCAATAATCCTTTAGAAGTCCCTTAATCCATGTATTTATAGATGTAGAGAGTCACCCGGATGAATGACATGTGTCACGAATCCAATACATTTCTAAAACATAGTGGGTAAGTGGAGAAAGTCTCATGTAGTTCCTATAAAGCATTGCTTGGTCCGATCCGTGAAAGCAGGAGTAAACCGGGCCTTAAGAATAGGTCAAACTCGATTTTGTGCAGTAGAATATTTCGTCCTAGATGGGTCGGATCGGGTCCTCCAACCGATCCGAACCGGTGCCTTCAATCCGAAGGCGACGTTCTCTTCTTGGCAGTAAGGAGAAAGCGGATCGGGTCGGGTTCCTACATCTCCATTCGAATAGAGCCGGTGACTTCATTCCAAAGCAGCGTGCACTTTTGTGCAGCACAAGGTGGATTGGGTCCTCCTTTCCCATCCAATCCGGGCCATCCGATCCAACCCGGAGTCCAATCAATGCCGAAATCCAAACGTTTCCGGTTCTGTAGGCGTTCACGGAAACGAGCATAACTTTCAAACCGTATGTCCGTTTTAGCCAAACAAAAGCTCTATCTAAAGATAATTCAAAGGGCTACAAGAGTTACTGAGCTAAGCTTTGTAATTGATGTTTTCTAGTCCAAAATAGGTCATCCATTAGGATTTTTGAGTTGTACTTTGTTTGTGATGCAACTTCAACCAAATCACTCCCTGTCTTCTGACGATGTTCCAAATACTTAAGCGTGTTGTTAACTAGAAATTCGATGTGTGATGGCTTTGACTAAAAAGAATGTCAATATTTATGGTTTATTATTTATGGCTTAATGTTTATGGTTTATTCTTTATTTTATATAGTTTACTGTTTTTACTTTATTGTTATGGTTTGCGGTTTGTGGTTTACTGTTTATGGTTTACGATTTATGTTTTATTGTTTATGGTTTAATGTTTATGGGTCATGGTTTATTGTCTATGATTTACCATTTATGGCTTAATGTTTTTGATTAATGGATTTATTTTATAAAGTTTATTGTTTATACTTTATTGTTTATGGTTTATGGTTTATTGCTTATACTTTATTCTTTATGGTTTACGGTTTATGGTTCATTGTTTGTGGTTTACAGTTTATTGTTTATGATTTATCATTTATTGCTTAATGTTTATGGTTTATGCTTTATTTTGAATAGTTTACTGTTTATACTTTATTGTTTATGGTTTACGGTTTATTGTTTATGTTTTATGGTTTACGGTTTACTGTTTATGGTTTATCATTTATGGTTAAATGTTTTTGGTTTATGCTTTATATTATATTACATAGTTTACTATTTATATTTTATTGTTTATGGTTTACAGCTTATGGTTTATTGTTTATGGCTTACGATTTATGGTTTATTGTTTATTATTTGACCCAAAATTGGCACTAACACCCAAATGAAGTTTGAAGTCCTCACAATCATAGGTCACAGAGAATAAATACAGGAAAGTAGTAAAGAACATGGAACACACGAGGTTTTTATAGTGGTTCGGCTCAAACCAAGTGTAATAACCCGGAAATTCTGAGCTAGTTTAAAATTTTTGTTTTGGCAACTTCGACGAATTTTGAAGATTTAAAATGAATTATTTTAAATAATATCGACGAAGAATTTATTTTGAATATAAATAGAACGTATATATTTATACGCGTCGTCGTTAGAATATAAATAATTATATATAATTATAAAAGGAATTGAAAATGGCGCGGTAGTTCGATAATTCGATTTCAAACTTCAATTGAATGTACCGGGTGCAAAACAATCCAGATTTTAGTGAAACCAAAAACGTTAGGATCTATTCGTGAATATCTTTCCAACGAATCCGAAAAATCGAACTTTCATAGCGGGAATCAAAAGATATGTCCAGTTGAAAATTCTGAATAGTCGCTATGGAATTCAGGCCCTTAAAAATGGGAATTTTTCAAACGACCTCGGATTTCGATAAAACCACTTTTGTTGGATCCGTGATGTCAAATTATTGCTAGATTCCAAATTTCATTATTTTTTGAATCAATATGTGAGCGTGGCAAAGGAAAATGCGTTTGACCAGTTTCAGTTGATTTTAATCGACTGGAAAATGGCCATTTTTCCAACGGTCTCGGAATTCGACGAAACTAGTTTTGTGAGGACCGTATCATCAATACGAAGCTAGAAAATAATTTTCTGGAATTTATAGAGTTGGTATGTGACCCGGTAAATTGAAATGCGCGTTCAAATTCAATATATAGAGTTTTATGTTGGTTTTGACGAAAACTAATCGAAACGATCGAATCAACCTACGATACATATCACATTGTGTTCGGAATGGGGGTGAAACGCTATGGACGAAAGGCGGTGGCCTCGTTTAGAGGTCGTATGTAAAAGTCAACCTTTTGAAAATTAAAATAATTAAATAATTAAAAAACCCTTATCTTCCCTCTGCCCCCCTTTTCATTTCGAAATCAGAATAAAAAAAGGGGCGCTGCCGCGCAACCGCCAACCCCCCCTAGCGGCGCCGACCGCCGTGCGAGGTCCCCCCTCCTGACACCGACCCCCTCCTCCTCCTCAATCGCGATCGGACCCCCCCATCCTGATGTCGACCGACGCGAGCCAACCCCTCTGCTGCGCCCTAGCCTAGAACCCCCCCTTCGCCGACGTGACCACCACCAGCCCCTCCCTTCCGATTGACGGCGGACCAGAAGCCCTATCCCTTTAGAAAAAAACTGTAAGTCTCGTTTTTTATTATTATTTATTATTTCATTTAATGTAAAGGAATTTACTGTTTTATTATAAATGAGTTTTCAGTTTTTTTTTTATATAAATGAAAGGTAAGATTTTAATATTCTAAAGTTAAGATTAGATTTATTTTTAGTGATAGAAAAATATAATTTTTATGTGGTAAGAAGATTAAAAATATAATCTTTTATATTGTAGAAAGATAAAAATATGATTTTTACATAGTAGGAACTATAAAAATATAATCTTTATGAGATATAGAATATAAAAATATCATCTTTGTATATGTAGCGAAATAAAAATCTGATTTTTTATTATATATACATTGAAAAAAAGAGGTGATTTTTATAGTGAGGAAATAAAAGCGAAATCTATATTTTTGAAAAGATGGAATCTTTAAATTTGAAAAGGAGAAATCTTTATATTTTGAAAAGGCGAAATCTTTATATAGATAATAGCGTTAAAAAAAATTATAATTTTTATCTATATAGTAGCGATGTAAAAATAGAATTTTTATCCATATAACATAGTAAAAATTCGATTTTTATATATTGAATAGCGAAGTAAAAATTCGATTTTTATATATTAAATAGCGAAGTAAAAATTCGATTTTTATATATGTAGTGGCTACGGGCAACGAAGATGACAAAGATGCGATAACGATGAAGACTTCTACAAAAGAAGAGTCGTGGTATTGGATTAGCTATCGGTGAGAACTTCTCACCTTTTAAAATTCTTTTTTTTTCTAGTTATATTATGATATATACTAGGATGCAGACGGTGTTTAGTAGCACCCGACACAATCGTCCACAGACCATGGACTTGTTTTTTGGTTGTGTAGTTAGTTAGATTATTTGGTTTGAATTGAATTGTTTGGTAAAATTGAATGGATTTGATTGATGTGTGAATGGCGTGGGCCTTCACTAGACCGGGGATAAGGCTAGGCCTTGTCCCGTTTCTAGTATCGTGCCGTTATGCCGCCGAAATTTTCTAAAATAAGTTAGAAAAATAAAAATATCATTTTATTTAAAGAATGAACTGAATAGAAATTCATATGTTGAAATAAAATGTTTTATCGTTAAAAATATAACTTTTAACGTGAATGTATATAAATAAATATTCATTTACAAACCGGACGGTTTGTTTATGTGCACCTATTTGAAGGACATTGATTGGGACGATAAATTTTACACATCGCCCAACTACACAAATAAAATCTGTGTTTGATTGTTTGAAACCCCACACGGGTGTTGGGATGAAATTTGAAGTTCACTCATCCTGATTGATTAAATATGTCGATCGATTGATTGACAGGCTGTTATAAGCGTTAGATATATATTTGATGCTTATACAGTGTAGTGCACTTTGGTTGATGGTTGATTATTTTTCAATGCTATTATATACGTGTGATGTATGAAAATCCATATAATTAATATTATATGGTGATTGATTGGGCCTCATTCCAATTTAGAAAATAAAGATCTTTATAAAATAAAGGTTCATGTGTTGACTGTACTCATCCGTTGAGATTAGTCATGTGTTGAACGAAATATTTTAACAATAAAATTTATATCTTTATCTTTATAAAATAAAGGTTCATGTGTTGACTGTACTCATCCGTTGAGATTAGTCATGTGTTGAACGAAATATTTTAACAATAAAATTTACATCTTTATCATATATGAAATTAGAAACTAACTAAAAAATAGATGAGATGAGTGGTCTCCTGAATATTGATCTGATGTTGGTTTCGGCCTTCGGGGTTAATATTCAGGGAATCGTTCTCCTACTAATTTACGGTTGGAGTCTGATTTAATATCAAACGATAGATACCTTAATTTTCATAAAATATAGTAAATAACAAAAATAGTCACACGTGGACAGTACTCATTCGTTGAGATTAGTCGTGTGTTGACAAAAATATATATTCACATATTGAATAGAATAAATATTCATTTGTTGAATAGAATAACGAATTTATAAGCTGTGTTGATTAGAGATGCGCTATTTTGACGCGAACGATATTTATATCGATTATATACGAATTGAATTGAATTGAATTTGATTTGAATAGAAAACGAATTTGAATTGAATATATAACGAATTTGAATTGAATATATAACGAATTGAATTTGATTTGAATAGAAAACGAATTTGAATTAAATATATAACGAATTTGAATTGAATATATAACGAATTCGAATTGAACTGAATAGAAAACGAATTTGAATTGAATATATAACGAATTTGAATTGAATATATAACGAATTTGAATTGAACCGAATAGAAAACCAATTTGAATTCGAATCGAATATAAAACGAATTCGAATTGAATTGAAACCGAATTGAAATGAATTCCAATCGAATTGAAATTTGAATTGAATAGAAATGAATTTTAAAACGAATTTATAAGGAAGAATTCAATTTTGATTTGAATTGAAATGGAAGTTGAAATTGTTTTTGAAACGAATTTAATCCTATTTATAAAATTCGTTTTAAATAGGAATCGACAAAATATATATTATATATATTATATATATATTATAATGGCCTGAATAGAATGCGACGCGCCGCGGCAGTTCGCGAATTTCGACCATTAACTTCAAACGGACATTACGGGAGATCCGACCGTCGGATTCTCCTAAAACCGGAACGGTTGGGTTCAGATCGAAAAGAGATTTCTAACGAATATTAGAAATTTGAAATCTAACGGTTGGATTTGGAGATACGTCCAAATAAAATTTGAAAAAGGTCGCTGTAAGTGCAGTTCGATGGCCGTTGATGGAAATCGACTGTACGGGCCTTGATAAAATTATTAAAAATATCAATAATTTGTGTAAAATCATAAGAAATGATTTGGGAGAAATTGGGATGTAAAACTCCATATTTGAAAAGATAAAAATAGATTTATATCGAAATGAACTAATTTTGAACTAAAATTAAAACCCATTTATTTTTAAATAAATAAATTGGATTTGAAATGGGTTTAAATAGAACTGATTCATGGGTTTATCGTGAACTGTGTTTTAAATAACACTAGTTCTTTAACCCGATAATAATTAGAATGTGATTTAGGTTTATCTTGAACTGTGTTTTAAAAGACACTAGTTCTTTAACCCAGTAAAAGGAGTTTTAATAAATCTGCAATTAGATTGAAATGTGAATTGATAATTTAAATTATCAAATTTGGAAAATGAGCGAGAATGGAGTATCACCAGTTTTGCTCCAAGCGATAGTTAAATCTTTAATCAGATTTGAACGTGGAATGGTAATTAATTTTATCGATAACACCGTGGTGTTAGATATGGAGTATTACCAGTTTTGCTTCATGGGATGAATAGGTTGGGATTGGGAAATAAAATAAATAATTACTCCGATGTGATTCGCTAATCTCGACTTGTTTGGAAAACCATAATTTGGTTTAAAATGACATCCAAAGGAAGATTAAATATTAAATTTTAAAGAATTTATCTTGGATAAAATTAATGGGAACCTTTCCCTGAGAATATGAATTGGAATGAGGCGTATGTTGTGTTTGTGTAACATTCGTTTTAATATACGCGGGTTGTTCGGAAAGGCCGGGTTTACACCCATTCTGAATAACCGATTCGACGATATGTCGAAGATGAAGACGGTGGTTGAAGACCGGAAGTCTTCACATCGTTTGGGTAATTACTAACGATCCTGATTGGGCTGTACACCCAAGAGGATGGAAATAGTTGGTGGTCGTCCAGACGTACTTGGAGATCGATGGATATGCGAGGAAAGTGCATCCGGTTTCGTTCAGACCCAAAACGAACTTGTAAATGGATTGTGTGTCTGACATTGGATTTTATTCTGTGTTGATTGATTTCTGTTAAATACATATCTGTTTGGCGGTGGAGAATTTATTCTCTTGCTTAACGCCCTTCTCTGTGACGTACGAGCTTAGAGGTTATATATCGATAGATATCAATCGCATGTCATGAATTGCATGTGTGGCATGCTGAGTTGCATAGATCAAGGCTTCTGTTGAAAAGCAAAGTCTTGTGGTTGATGATCAAAGCACGGCCTACGTGGCAGCTTTGTGTATAACGTGAATTCGCGAGCCTCACACCTCGGTATGAGTCAAAAACGGGATACAGACTGCAGGGAGAGCACGACGTTTCTTTCTAGCTTTGGTGGTGTCAGTGACTTACCAGCCCTGACATTTATATACTTTTCACCTATGTGGTTGTTGGAATGCGAGGCGCCTCGATTATAGGTCTGTAATGACCGGGAAACATGTGTTCAGGAATAACTAATCCTCTAACGTAAGTGAGGACCGACCCTGAAGCGTCCAGGATTGCCCAGAGTGTGTAGTCCTGAGACATTTGCTAGAGTGTCTCGAATGCGGAGAGGAGCTTGCCCCTTGCCTCGACTCATGACGGGAATCCAATTTCCAATACGTGTAATTCGGTTTTAATTGTAGAACTAGTATCGCGACATAGTAGATGGTAGCTATGCCGCCTATGATTGATATTTATGATCGAAATGTTTTGACACTATACACTTATTATAGTATCAAATGATTTGTTTTAAACGTACCAAGCATGTTTGGCTATTATAAGGGAAAACCCTATCCTCCGGCTTGCGTTGCATTGTGTGACGGGACCTGGGTCTTATAATAGCTTCATTTTTCGAAAAAGCATTGCGTTGTTTATTCCATGCACTGGTATTCTTGGGAGAAAACCCGTTCCGTATTATATGGCGTGGTCCCTTGAATTACTCTCTTTTAAAGTAAAGTTTAAATAACTGTTTTAGTTCTCACACCAGTCACATGACTGACCTGGAGTTTATTGTTTTAACCTAAACTCTGGGTGCCCCTATTTTCCGCATGGGCAGCTAGTAGTTTTGGTTTTGCAGATTTATATTCACAGGATCCTGGTTTACAGCTGGAATGATATCCGGAAAGCTCTGTATCCGTATATCACCTTCAGTTGTGCTTTGTATATTTTTCCGCTGCTATGTAATTTATTGTAATCTCTGATATTTATCGAATGTAATTTATTCATTTATACTCTGTATATTCTTGTATCTGATGGCATTGTTGTAATAACAATGAAATGTTCTTCTGTTTGTGTTCTGATTTGTCCTGTTCTCAAAACGATCAGGGGTTTCGAACGGTCTAGATCGGTTTAACGACTGATTCAGATCGAGCGAAATTCCCGGACGTCACATTTGGTATCAGAGCTTTGGTTTACAGAGCTCGAGAACAAGACACATTAGAACCATACGGAAGAATTCATCAGATATTGGATTAGTAATATCCAATTAGAATGACTCGTTAGAGATAGGATCAGTAGTATCCTAGAACGAGTGTGAAGAGTATATTTTCAAATGAAAACAATTTTGTTTTTGAAATTTAAATCGCTTTATACGTATATGAATATTTATTTATTTTGAATTTGGACAATCGAGTATATATAGATTTTGCATATACGCGTCATGAACGTATATTCGAAGTTTTAATATACTGGATAGATATAGAATCATACTCTAGTGGCCCGAAGATGATTCTGATGGTTGAGTACTCGTCGTCAGAATTTATTTTCGAGTGACGAAGGTGTGATTTCTATATATTTCCATTAGACTGGTGTGAGAACCAAAACTTACATAGATTTATTATTGTGATTTAGCATCAAAAACATGATTTTTGTATATGTATCAAAATTTATGAATTTGAAACGTTAATCCACTAATTGATTGATGTTTGAGTTGTTTGTTTATTTATGTGATAATTTTACCCATTTAGCCTAATTGAATCACAAATTGAATTATATGGAAAATTGGTCGCATTTGCTTGCATATACATGTACTTACATTGAACAGGTCATAGCAAGGAGGCTAGAGCCGAAGAATAAAAATTTGTTTGCCCGACAAATAGCTACATGTTTACTATAATTTACTGTTTTGTTTGGGTGATGATGATTTTATGAGCCTATTGGCTAGCCGCTTGGCTTTTTCTTTTTCTTTTTGAGATCAGAAGGCCTATATGGCAATTTCGGGATTTTCCCGTGGCTCCCGGTGCAGGGTTGGTTATGGCGAAATTTTTCGAAAATTTAGGGTGTTAGCCAAATTTTTGAAGAATTTGAAAATTCTCAGAAACTGAAAAGTTGGAGAATGGAAGCCAGATCGAACGTAGAGTTGATTAATCAAACCACTTTCGACTTTGTTCCTTTTCGGGGACGAAAAGTTTTAAGTGGGGGAGATTGTAATAACCCGGAAATTCTGAGCCAGTTTAAAATTTTTGTTTTGGCAACTTCGACGAATTTTGAAGATTTAAATTGAATTATTTTAAATAATATCGACGAAAAATTTATTTTGAATATAAATAGAACGTATATATTTATACGCGTCGTCGTTAGAATATAAAAAATTATATATAATTATAAAAGGAATTGAAAATGGCGCGGTAGTTCGATAATTCGATTTCAAACTTCAATTGAATGTACCGGATGCCAAACAACCCGGATTTTAGTGAAACCAAAAACGTTAGGATCTATTCGTGAATATCTTTCCAGCGAATCCGAAAAATCGAAATTTCATAGCGGGAATCAAAAGATATGTCCAGTTGAAAATTCTGAATAGTCGCTATGGAATTCAGGCCCTTAAAAATGGGAATTTTGCAAACGACCTCGGATTTCGACGAAACCACTTTTGTTGGATCCGTGATGTCAAATTATTGCTAGATTCCAAATTTCTTAATTTTTCGAATCAATATGTGAGCGTGGCAAAGGAAAACGCATTTGACCAGTTTCAGTTGATTTTAATCGACTGGAAAATGGCCATTTTTCCAACGGTCTCGGAATTCGACGAAACTAGTTTTGTTAGGACCGTATCGTTAATACGAAGCTAGAAAATAATTTTCTGGAATTTATAGAGTTGGTATGTGACCCCGGTAAATTGAAATGCGCATTCAAATTCAATATATAGAGTTATATGTTGGTTTTGACGAAAACTGATCGAAACGATCGAATCAACCTACGATACATATCCCATTGTGTTCGGAATGGGGGTGAAACGCTATGGACGACAGGCGGTGGGCCTCGTTTAGAGGTCGTATGTAAAAGTCAACCTTTTGAAAATTAAAATAATTAAATAATAAAAAAACCCTTATCTTCCCTCTGGCCCCCCCTTTTCATTTCGAAATCAGAATAAAAAAAAAGGGGCGCAGCCGCGCAACCGCCAACCCCCCCCCTTGCGGCGCCGACCGTCGTGCGAGGTCCCCCCTCCTGACGCCGACCCCCTCCTCCTCCTCAATCGCGATCAGACCCCCCCATCCTGATGTCGACCGACGCAAGCCAACCCCCCCTGCTGCGCCCTAGCCTGGAACCCCCCCTCGCCGGCGTGACCACCACCAGCCCCTCCCTTCCGATTGACGGCGAACCAAAAGCCCTATCCCTTTAGAAAAAAACTGTAAGTCTCGTTTTTTATTATTATTTATTATTTCGTTTAATGTAAAGGAATTTACTGTTTTATTATAAATGAGTTTTCAGTTTTTTTATATAAATGAAAGGTAAGATTTTAATATTCTAAAGTTAAGATTAGATTTTTTTTTAGCGATAGAAAAATATAACTTTTATGTGGTAAGAAGATTAAAAATATAATCTTTTATATTGTAGAAAGATAAAAATATGATTTTTACATAGTAGGAACTATAAAAATATAATCTTTATGAGATACAGAATATAAAAATATCATCTTTGTATATGTAGCGAAATAAAAATCAGATTTTTTATTATATATACATTGAAATAAAGAGGTGATTTTTATAGTGAGGAAATAAAAGCGAAATCTATATTTTTGAAAAGATGGAATCTTTAAATTTAAAAAGGAGAAATCTTTATATTTTGAAAAGGCGAAATCTTTATATAGATAATAGCGTTAAAAAAAAATATAATTTTTATCTATATAGTAGCGATGTAAAAATAGAATTTTTATCCATATAACATAGTAAAAATTCGATTTTTATATATTGAATAGCGAAGTAAAAATTCGTTTTTTATATATTAAATAGCGAAGTAAAAATTTGATTTTTATATATGTAGTGGCTACGGGCAACGAAGATGACAAAGATGCGATAACGATGAAGACTTCTACAAAAGAAGAGTCGTGGTATTGGGTTAGCTATCGGTGAGAACTTCTCACCTTTTAAAATTCTTTTTTTTCTAGTTATATTATGATATATACTAGGATGCAGACGGTGTTTAGTAGCACCCGACACAATCGTCCACAGACCATGGACTTGTTTGTTTGGTTGTGTAGTAGTTAGATTATTTGGTTTGAATTGAATTGTTTGGTAAAATTGAATGGATTTGATTGATGTGTGAATGGCGTGGGCCTTCACTAGACCGGGGATAAGGCTAGGCCTTGTCCCGTTTCTAGTATCGTGCCGTTATGCCGCCGAAATTTTCTAAAATAAGTTAGAAAAATAAAAATATCATTTTATTTAAAGAATGAACTGAATAGAAATTCATATGTTGAAATAAAATATTTTATCGTTAAAAATACAATTTTTAACGTGAATGTGTATAAATAAATATTCATTTACAAACCGGACGGTTTGTTTATGTACACCTATTTGAAGGACATTGATTGGGACGATAAATTTTACACATCGCCCAACTGCACAAATAAAATCTGTGTTTTATTGTTTGAAACCCCACACGGGTGTTGGGATGAAATTTGAAGTTCACTCATCCTGATTGATTAAATATGTCGATCGATTGATTGATAGGCTGTTATAAGCGTTAGATATCTATATTTGATGCTTATACAGTGTAGTGCACTTTGGTTGATGGTTGATTATTTTTCAATGCTATTATATACGGGTGATGTATGAAAATCCATATAATTAATATTATATGGTGATTGATTGGGCCTCATTCCAATTTAGAAAATAAATATCTTTATAAAATAAAGGTTCATGTGTTGACTATACTCATCCGTTGAGATTAGTCATGTGTTGAACGAAATATTTTAATAATAAAATTTATATCTTTATCTTTATAAAATAAAGGTTCATGTGTTGACTGTACTCATCCGTTGAGATTAGTCATGTGTTGAACGAAATATTTTAACAATAAATTTACATCTTTATCATATATGAAATTAGAAACTAACTGAAAAATAGATGAGATGAGTGGTCTCCTGAATATTGATCAGATGTTGGTTTCGGCCTTCGGGTTTAATATTCAGGGAATCGTTCTCCTACTAATTTACGGTTGGAGTCTGATTTAATATCAAACGATAGATACCTTAATTTTCATAAAATATAGTAAATAACAAAAATAGTCACACGTGGACAGTACTCATTCGTTGAGATTAGTCGTGTGTTGACAAAAATATAGATTCACATATTGAATAGAATAAATATTCATTTGTTGAATAGAATAACGAATTTATAGAAATATATAAAGCCGTGTTGATTAGAGATGCGCTATTTTGACGCGAACGATATTTATATCGATTATATACGAATTGAATTGAATTGAATATATAACGAATTGAATTTGATTTGAATAGAAAACGAATTTGAATTGAATATATAACGAATTTGAATTGAATATACAACGAATTGAATTTGATTTGAATAGAAAACGAATTTGAATTGAATATATAACGAATTTGAATTGAATATATAACGAATTTGAATTGAACCGAATAGAAAACGAATTTGAATATATAACGAATTTGAATTGAATATATAACGAATTTGAATTGAACCGAATAGAAAACCAATTTGAATTCGAATCGAATATAAAACGAATTCGAATTGAATTGAAACGAAATTGAAATGAATTCCAATTGAATTGAAATTTGAATTGAATAGAAATGAATTTTAAAACGAATTTATAAGGAAGAATTCAATTTTGATTTGAATTGAAATGGAAGTTGAAATTGTTTTTGAAACGAATTTAAGCCTATTTATAAAATTCGTTTTAAATAGGAATCGATGAAATATATATTATATATATTATATATATAATATAATGGCCTGAATAGAACGCGCCGCGCCGCGGCAGTTCGCGAATTTCGACCATTAACTTGAAACGGACATTACGGGAGATCCGACCGTCGGATTCTCCTAAAACCGGAACCGTTGGGTTCGGATCGAAAAGAGCTTTCTAACAAATATTAGAAATTTGAAATCTAACGGTTGGATTTGGAGATACGTCCAAATCAAATTTGAAAAAGGTCGCTGTAAGTGCAGTTCGATGGCCGTTGATGGAAATCGACTGTACGGGCCTTGATAAAATTATTAAAAATATCAAAAATTTGTGTAAAATCATAAGTAATGATTTAGGAGAAATTAGGATGTTAAACTCCATATTTGAAAAGATAAAAATAGATTTATATCGAAATGAACTAATTTTGAACTAAAATTAAAACCCATTTATTTTTAAATAAATAAATTGGATTTGAAATGGGTTTAAATAGAACTGATTCATGGGTTTATCGTGAACTATGTTTTAAATAACACTAGTTCTTTAACCCGATAATAATTAGAATGTGATTTGGGTTTATCGTGAACTGTGTTTTAAAAGACACTAGTTCTTTAACCCAGTAAAAGGTGTTTTAATAAATCTGCAATTAGATTGAAATGTGAATTGATAATTTAAATTATCAAATTTGGAAAATGAGTGAGAATGGAGTATCACCAGTTTTGCTCCAAGCGATAGTTAAATCTTTAATCAGATTTGAACGTGGAATGGTAATTAATTTTATCGATAACACCGTGGTGTTAGATATGGAGTATTACCAGTTTTGCTTCATGGGATGAATAGGTTGGGATTGGGAAATAAAATAAATAATTACTCCGATGTGATTCGCTAATCTCGACTAGTTTGGAAAACCATAATTTGGTTTGAAATGACATCCAAAGGAAGATTAAAGAATAAATTTTAAAGAATTTATCTTGGATAAAATTAATGGGAACCTTTCCTTGAGAATATGAATTGGAATGAGGCGTATGTTGTGTTTGTGTAACATTCGTTTTAATATACGCGGGTTGTTCGGAAAGGCCGGGTTTACACCCATTCTGAATAACCGATTCGACGATATGTCGAAGATGAAAATGGTGGTTAAAGACCGGAAGTCTTCACATCGTTTGGGTAATTACTAACGATCCTGATTGGGCTGTACACCCAAGAGGATGGAAATAGTTGGTGGTCGTTCAGACGTACTTGGAGATCATGGATATGCGAGGAAAGTGCCCCCGGTTTCGTTCAGACCCAGAACGAACTTGTAAATGGATTGTGTGTCTGACATTGGATTTTATTTTGTGTTGATTGATTTCTTTTAAATATATATCTGTTTGGCGGCGGAGAATGTATTCTCTTGCTTAACGCCCTTCTCTGAGACGTACGAGCTTAGAGGTTATATATCGATAGATATCAATCGCATGGCATGAATTGCCTGTGTGGCATGCTGAGTTGCATAGATCAAGGCTTCTGTTGAAAAGCAAAGTCTTGTGGTTGATGATCAAAGCACGGCCTATGTGGCAGCTTTGTGTATAACGTGAATTCGCGAGCCTCACACCTCGGTATGAGTCAAAAACCGGATACGGACTGCAGGGAGAGCACGACGTTTCTTTCTAGCTTTGGTGGTGTCAGTAACTTACCAGCCCTGACATTTATATACTTTTCACCTATGTGGTTGTTGGAATGTGAGGCGCCTCGATTATAGGTCTGTAAGGACCGGGAAACGTGTGTTCAGGAATAACTAATCCTCTAACGTAAGTGAGGGCCGGCCCTGAAGAATCCAGGATTGCCCAGAGTGTGTAGACCTGAGACAATTGCTAGTGTGTCTCGAACGCGGAGAGGAGCTTGCCCCTTGCCTCGACTCATGACAGAAATCCAATTTCCAATACGTGTAATTCGGTTTTAATTGTAGAACTAGTATCGCGACATAGTAGATGGTAGCTATGCCGCCTATGATTGATATTTATGATTGAAATGTTTTGACACTATACACTTATTATAGTATCAAATGATTTGTTTTAAACGTACCAAGCATGTTTGGCTATTATAAGGGAAAACCCTATCCTCCGGCTTGCGTTGCATTGTGTGATGGGACCTGGGTCTTATAATAGCTTCATTTTTCGAAAAAGCATTGCGTTGTTCATTCCATGCACTGGTATTCTTGGGAAAAACCCGTTCCGTGTTATACGGCGTGGTCCCTTGAATTACTCTCTTTTAAAGTAAAGTTTAAATAACTGTTTTAGTTCTCACACCAGTCACATGACTGACCTGGAGTTTATTGTTTTAACCTAAACTCTGGGTGCCCCTATTTTCTGCACGGGCAGCTAGTAGTTTTGGTTTTGCAGATTTATATTCACAGGATCCTGGTTTACAGCTGGAATGATATCCGGAAAGCTCTGTATCCGTATATCACCTTCAGTTGTGCTTTGTATATTTTTCCACTGCTATGTAATTTATTGTAATCTCTGATATTTATCGAATGTAATTTATTCATTTATACTCTGTATATTCTTGTATCTGACGGGATTGTTGTAATAACAATGAAATGTTCTTCTGTTTGTGTTCTGATTTGTCCTGTTCTCAAAACGATCAGGGGTTTCGAACGGTCTAGATCGGTTTAACGACTGATTCAGATCGAGCGAAATTCCCGGACGTCACACCAAGCCTACAACCACTTTATATTTTCTTAAGTCCTAAGAAATTACAAATACAATGCCATTCTACAATCTGTGGGGAATCTTTTACATATATCACCCTTGTATTTCAATGAAGAAGTGGGGAAGAGAGAGTGGTTTTATACATGAAATCCTCAACATAGAAAAAGCACAATGTCCTTGTGTTCTCTTCAATGGAGGCCGAGAGTTAGAATGGGCAATAATCCTTTAGAAGTCCCTGAATCTGTGTATTTATAGATGTAGAGAGTCTCCCGGATGAATGACATGGGTCACGAATCCAATGCGTTGCTAAGACGTAGTCGGTAAGTGGAGGAAGTCTCCTGTAGTTCGTGTAAAGCCATGCGTGGTCCAATCCGTGAAAGTAGGAGTAAAACATGCCTTAAGAATAGGTCAAACTCGATAGTGTGCAGTAGAATATTTCGTCCCAGACAGTTCAGATCGGGTCCTCTATCCGATCCGAACCAGTGCCTTCAATCCGAAGGCGAGTTCTTTTCTTGGAAGTAAGGAGAAAGCGGATCGGGTCGGGTTCCTACATCTCCATCCGAACCGAGCAAGTGACTTCATTCCAAAGAAGCGAGCACTTTTATGCGACAGAAGGTGGATCGGGTCCTCCTTTCCGATCCAATCCGGGCCTTCTGATCCAACCCGCAGTCCAATCAATGTCGAAATCAAAACGTTTCCAGTTCTGTGGGCGTTCACGGAAACGAGCGTAACTTTCATACCGTAAGTCCGTTTTAGCCGAACGAAAGCTATATTTGAAGCTAATTCAGAGGGCTACAAGGGTTAATGAACGCAACTCCATAATTGATGTTTTCAGGTACAAAATAGGTTATCTGTTAGGAGTTTTGAGCCGTCCTTTATTTGTGATGCCACTTCAACCAAGTCGCTTCTTGTCTATTGATGATGTTCCAAATACTTAAGCGTATTGTTAATCAGAAATTCCATGTTGATGGCTTTGGCAATAAAGCATGCCAACATTTATGATTTTTCATTTATTGCTTAATGTTTATGGTTTATTCTTTTTTTTTATATAGTTTACTGTTTTTTACTTTATTCTCTATGGTTTTTGGTTTATGGTTTATTGCTGATGGTTTACGGTTAATGGTTTATTGTTTATGGTTTACGTTTATGGTTTAATATTTATGGGTCACGGTTTAAGGTTTATTGTCTGTGATTTAACGTTTATGGCTTAATGTTTAAGTTTGTGGCTTTATTTTATAAATTTTATTGTTTATACTTTATTTTTATGGTATATGGTTTATTGTTTATACTTTATTCTTTATGGTTTACGGTTAATGGTATATTGTTTATGGTTTACATTTTATTGTTTATGATTTATCATTTATGGCTTAATATTCATGGTTTATGCTTTATTTTATATAGTTTACTGTTTATACTTTACTGTTTATGGTTTATCGTTTATGTTTTACGGTTTATGGTTTGTTGTTTATGATTTATCATTTATGGTTAAATGCTTATGGTATATTCTTCATATTATATAGTTTACTATTTATAATTTACTGTTTATTGTTTATGGTTTATGGTTTATTTTCTATGGTTTACGGTTTCTTTTTTATTGTTAGACCCAAAAATGGCACTAACAACCAAATGCAGTGTGAAGTCCTCACAATCATAGATCACAGAGAATGAATGCAGGAAAGCAGTAAAGAATAGGGAACACACGAGTTTTTTATAGTTGTTCGGCTCAAACCAAGCCTACGACCACTTTATATTTTCTTAAGTCCTAGGAAATTACAAATACAATGCCTTTCTACAATCCGTAGGAATCATTTACATACAACATCCTTGTATTTTAATGAAGAAGTGGGGAAGAGAGAGTGGTTTTATACACGAAATACTCGTGTTAGATTAATATGGAAGAAGTAAAATGTCCTTGTGTTCTCTTCAATGGAGGCCGAGAGTCAGAATGACCAATAATCCTCTAGAAGTCCCAGAATCTGTGTATTCATAGATGTAGAGAGTCTCCCGGATGAATGACAAGTGTCATGAATCCAATGTGTTGTTAAGACGTAGTGGGTAAGTGGAGGAAGTCTCCTGTAGTTCATGTAAAGCCATGTGTGGTCCGATGCTTGAAAGTAGGAGTAAAAGATGCCTTAAGAATAAGTTAAACTCGATTTCATCCCAGACTGGTCGGATAGAGTCCTCCATCTGATTTGAACCGGTGCCTTCAATCCGAAAGCGACATTCTCTTCTTGGTAGTAAGGAGAAAGCGGATCGGGTCGTGTTCCTACATATCCATCTGAACTGAGTCAGTGACTTCATTCCAAAGCAGCGTGCACTTATGTTCGGCTGAAGGTGGATCTGGTCCTCCTTTCCGATCCGATCCGGGCCATGTAACACCCCGTAATATTAAAACGTAACATAATAGATAATTAAAGAATAATTAATTTTTGAAAGAAGAATTAAGTGAAACGGGTTATGCCTTTGTGTTCATCTCGGAATTCTGCTTGGGATAGAGAGTCCGAGCTTGCGTAAAACGGATACCGTATGAAGGAGTTATGGACGATGAAACTTTGGCAGATAAATCCGGAAACAGGCCAGGATAACCGGTGCACTCGGGTCGGGTTCCTAATCTAATCTTACATCTATAAATAAACACCTAAATCTAACTCTAACCTCATTGTAATCATCCATGGCGCGTCCATGCCGCTCTAATCTAAACTAGCCTCTCTTCTCCTCCCAAACAAATCAGAATAAAAGTATTCCAATTAGAAGATCAGATCTACAAATCAAAGTAGAGATTATTCAAGATCGGAATTGCTACAACAACATCTATTTCACTTTTCTAAGAATCCTATCGCTGTGGTCTATGTCACTTTCACATATTATTGAATTAAAAAGTAATTGTGATAGGATTGTAAATTGGATCTGATGTATATGCCTGTAAATATGATGAATCATATCAAGATTTGCAATTTGTTATCCTTTAGATTCATACCCAATTACTATTATCATATGCCTATCTGATCTACTTTGTCGTTATTCATTTCACATGCTCATTTATATGTTTGTGCCATTTTTGATGTTTTGATTCTCTTCCCTTCTTCTTTCCCTTTTTCTTTACAAGATTAGGCTAACTTCGAGCCTAACATATTGCGTTGAGATTTACATACGAATAACGTTGGACGATTGGGAAAAGTTTGGGAAATACGCAATAGAATGAGATTTAGCATAAATTATTGATGGATATGGAAAATTGGTTTGGGCATAATTGAGTATGACTTGTATACATGAGATTTGGCATAAATTGTTAATAACTATGAAAATGGGTTTGGGCATAATTTGGCACATAAGATTATAATCATGATTTAGATTGGAATATATTATGATCCAAAGATTTGAAATTGGGAGTTGAATCAAGAAAGTGATAATGACTGCCTAAGACATAAAGTTAGATTCAGATTGCGGTATAAGCCGGGAACCGCCCGACATATCCAGCAACTGAAATTTGGTAATCTAATGTGTCAATGGCAGAAACTAGATGCGTAATAATGCAAAGACACGAGGTTAGATTCGGATTGCGGTATAAGCCTGCCCGGAACCGTCCGGCAAATCCAGCAACCGCAAAACGGTAATCTAATGTGGGAGTTCTTACAAGATTACGGTTATAATGAATTAATGAACACTTAACCAAGATAAGACATGTGATTAGACATGGGGATAATGAAGGGTTAAGTGGGTAACATGTGAAACATAATAAAACCACTTAACCAAGATGAGACATGTGATTAAACATGGGGATAAAGGGGGTTTAAGCGGGAATTCCTAGTGGAGACCAAGCTTAGGAGGGAAGCTTGTGTCAAGTGAGTGGACCCTTTTCAACCAATAGCCCATTTTGGTATCTATGTGAGCTCGAATAGGTCGAGGACAGGGACACACTTACTAGGGTTGATTGTAAGAGGTCAATAAAGAGTTAGCGATGGCAGTGCAAGTCCAACGGAGTCATGTGCGTGCGTCGGTCTGGGCTAGTAGGTAAGACGTTGTTGCATCGTGTAGGTTTAAGCTAGGCATTTTAGTAGTATCGGGGTTGCCACCTTAGGGTGTGACATACCCTATTGTGGGACCAGTACCGGTATTTATGAGGTTAGGGAGCCGATCGAATGGGGAGGGTTGTGGGTACAACTAGTGGTGGTAGGAGCAAGTGGGCACCTATGAGAGTAGCTAGGAGTACACGAAGCTACCATTATTATGATTAGTAGGGGGGATCATCTTTTAGTATGTAACTAGTATGTGGTACGGACGGTGCAGAGCATATCTTATAGTGGGTAGGAGCGTAGTCGATGTTCAATCTTGCTTACTTTGTTTACCTTATCATATCTGCTTATGTTACAATCATCTCTTATACCCAGTTTATGTTCTTATCCTGCTACTTTACTGATTATATTGTTAAAGTCACTAGACTCGCTAGACTTATGCCTAACCCTTTTTGTTTCGCCTCTTTTCTTTCTTCCCCCCCAAGGTCCTCAGGGTGGGATTAGCGAAGCTTGACTCGGATCTCTTTCTTCTTGAAGTGCTTGGAAGTGTTTAAAGTAATGCTCAGTTTTATCTCTTTTCATTATGGCTATTTGGAGTGGGATTATGGTTTTGCTTTTATGTACTCTGATAATTATTTTGTTCAAGATGGATAATTGTGTACTTGGCTTTAGTATGTGGTTTTGATGTTGTAACCAAACATGTTTTTCTTTTCCGCTGCAATGAATAAATTTTGAATTTTTAAGTACCATTTTATATATCTATCTTGTGATGTTCTATTCTATACTCTTATAACGCTCCATGAAAGTTAATGCATTCCCTTAGTGAGTGACATTAACGAACATGGGGTGTTACACGTGGTATCAGAGATGAAGTTTACCAGAACAGATAAAAGATTTTGAAAACCATTTTCAAAAACATGTTTTAAAGGAGGTATTTTCAAGGGGAAGGTTTATTATGAAAAACATTATCCCCAAAAGCCATATATCTTTCTTTTAATTATCTGTTTTGAATCTCTTCCTTTTTCCTTTCAGCATGTCTAGGGAATCCGATATACCCGAGGGCGTAAAGATATCAGGCTAGTTTAGAAGGTATCTGGAGGCTAGGGCTACTACCGCAGGCCCAACAAATGTTCCTTCTCCCCCAACTGCAGCCGCTCCTTCTCCTCCTCCTAGTGTAGACGCTTTTTCTAAAATATGCAAAGATTTCCATGCGATGGGCGAAAAACCATTTTATGGGACTGAGATGTTTGTTGAGGCTCAGAATTGGCTCAAGGAAGGGGTGGATTTGTTTGGTATCTTTGAGATAGACGAGGGAAGGAATGTTTAGATAGCTGCTTGGTTAATGAAGGATGAAGCTTCCTTTTGGTGGGAAGTAACTAATGGAGAACATGGATGGATTTTAGACAAAGGTTCGAGTTGAAATTTCTTTCACAAGTGGAGGAGAGTTTATACATGGAGTGGTTCTTGGCTTTGAAACAATGGAGTTTGTCTGTGAAGGAGTACGTTAACAAGTTTAACCAGTTAGAAAGATTTGGTATGGAATTAGTTAATACACCATATAAGAAGGCTTTGATATTTGCCAAGGGTCTGAATGAACTATTACATGGGTTGGCTATGTCCGACATTCCTATGGGGGCTACTTTCGCGAATCTTGTTGACATGGCATTAACCGAGTAGAATAAGCTCACGAAGAAGAATAGACACCCATAACCGAGTAGAAGACTTGTTCGATAAGTTGGTTGGTGCTTCAGTTTTCTCGCAGTTAGATTTTGCTACAGGATTTCATCAGCTAAGGGTGGCTGAGGACAACATAGATAAGACTGCATTTAGAACTCTAGATGGTTTCTTTGAATGGCTCATCATGCCTTTTGGTTTGATGAATGCACCCGCATATTTTGTGGACTTGATGAGTAGGGTGTTTAGGTTCTAAAAAAGTTCGTGGTATTCTTTGTGGATGATAACCCGATCTTCACTAGAAGCGAGGAAGAGCATGCCTTACATCTTAAGGAAGTCTTAGAGACCCTTCGAGCACATCAACTAAAGGCTAAGTTCTCCAAATGTCATTTTTGGAGGAAGGAAGTGAGGTTCCTAGGGCATATGGTCTCTAAAGAAGGGGTACCAGTGGATCCCGCGAAGGTAGTGGCAATCCAAGATTGGAAAATTCCAAAGAATGCAACGGAAGTAAGAAGTTTCCTTGGTTTGGTGGGCTATTATAGGAAGTTCATCAAAGACTTTGCTAAGATATCAGCCCCACTTACTCGGTTAATGAAAAAGAATCTGATCTTTTCTTGGGACATTGACTGTGATGATGCTTTTCAACGATTGAAGAGGGCATTGACGACAGCTCAAGTTTTAGTTTTGCCGGATGGGAGTAAATCCTTCATAGTGTATACCGATGCTTGCCGGACAGGGCTTGGTGCAGTTTTGATGCAAGAGGGAAGGGTGATATGCTATGATGGAAGGCAGTTAAAGGTCCATGAGAAGAATTACCCTATGCATGACTTAGAATTAGCTGCCATAGTTTTTGTGCTTAAGTCTTAACGCCATTACTTTCTTGGTGAGAGGTTTGAGTTGTATACAGACCATAACTCACTAAAATGCCTGTTCTCTCAAAAAGATCTAAACTTAAGGCAAAAGAGGTGGATGGAGCACTTAGCATCCTACAATTTTGAGATTGCATATACCCTTGGCAAGGGTAACGTTGTAGCTGACGCCTTGAGTAGAAAGAAGTTGACTTTGAGTCATTTGTTTGTCGAGCGGCAGAGTTTAGTGTATATCTCTACCTTTTACTTTAGACCCTCTATCGATTATGTACCCAGTTTGTTGGCATCATTAGAGGTGCGACCTACGCTTTTGGGACAAATAGGTGTGGCACAGCGAGATAACCCACAGCTGATAGAGATAGTAGACAAGCTCATGAGAGGGGGGTCTTCGAGCCATCTTAGTAGGTATACTATAGATGACAAAGGTTGGTTGCATAGGGATGGGAGACTTTGCGTATCACGAGACAAGATTTTGAGAAAGACAATACTTGAAGAAGCACATCGTTCTAAGATGACCATGCATCCCGATGGTGACAAGATGTATAAGGACATGAAGCGAGTTTTCTTTTGGGCTGGAATGAAGAAGGATGTGCCTGAGTTCGTTTCTAGATGCTTAGTGTGCCAACAAGTCAAGGCTGAGAAAAAGAAGCCTAGTGGTCTGCTTCACCCTTTAGAGGTTCCACAGTGGAAGTGGGAAAGTGTTTCCATGGATTTCCTCGATAGTTTGCCGACGTCAACGAAGGGTAATATGGGGATTTGGGTAGTAGTAGATAAACTTACCAAAAACGCCCATTTCATTCCCATTAAGAGTAAAAGAACAACAGCATGGTTAGCATTTGATTATCTCCAAGAGATAGTTCGTCTACACAGCATACCTTCTAGTATCATAAGCGATCGAGATCCCATTTTCACTAGTGAGTTTTGGAAGAGCTTGTAAGAAGTGATAGGAACGCAATTGTGTTTGAGCACCGCTTATCACCCTAAGACGGACGGCCAAACAGAAAGAGTGAATTGGATTCTAGAATATCTTTTGAGGTTATGCATCTTAGAATTTGGAGGAACATCGGAGGAACGCCTTCCATTAGTAGAGTTTGCCTACAACAACAGCTATCAGGCTAGTATTGACATGGCACCTTTTGAAGCTCTATATGGATGAGCTTGCCGATCATCGACTTTTTAGTGGGAATCTACGGATAAGATTTTTCTTGGGCCCGAGATGGTTAGGGAAACTTCGGAGAAGACAGACTTGATTTGAAGACGCATGAAGACGACACAAGACCGACAAAAGTCATATCCTGATAAGAGACGAACCGATCTTGAGTTCGATGTTGGAGACATGGTTTTTATTAAATATCACCATTGAGGAATGTAGCTCGTTTTGGATCTGTAGGGAAATTGGCACCAAGGTTCGTAGGGCCATTCCCCATTACAGAAAGGATTGGACAGATGGCCTACAAAGTGAAGTTGCCTGAGAAGCTTAGTGGTATTCATGACGTGTTTCATGTGTCGCATTTGAGGAAGTGTTTGCATGATACTGCGGAAATAGTAGAGTCGAGCATGCTTAGAGAAGTGGTAGTAGAGCGAGATGCCACAGTTAGACGAGTTCCTACAAGCATCCTTGGATCGGAGGTCAAGAAATTACGCAACCGAGAGGTCAAGTTGGTTAAAGTCCAATAGGGAGATGATCAAGGAGACGTGACTTGGGAAAGGGAAGACAAGATACGTGCGTCGTACCCTTTCCTTTTTGAGGGTATGTTCTTAACTTCTCCTTTTTCTACTTCTTTGTTTATACTTGTTCTATCGTTTAGTGTATCCTCTCGATTATATCCTCGATCTTTAGTTAGAAAATCTTATGGTTGTAAACATGTGTTTGAGACATGTTATGTTTGGTGGATGCAAATGGATGTAAGTGTTTGCTCATGGATGCATTTACACAAACATTTGCACTAAATTGGCTCAATCACTTTCATATTGCATGTGGGTGAGTGTGCACATTTAAATTAATTGATTTATATTGAATGTGTTATCATATAAATGTTGCATTTGGATGAATGGTTGTGCACTCATATAGAAGTGATATATATCATTATGATTCTTTTGCATACATAATGGACGCGTGGCACTATCATGTTTTGCATTAAGGAGGTCGACTGAATCAGTAGACCGCCTGACTTTGTATTAGGATAAGGACATATACACACACTTTGCATATGTTCATGAAAGCATTAGAAATCTTTTAAGGACAACAGACACCTGTGATTGATGGATGAGTAGACGGATGATGGGTGGTAGGGCATACATTCCTTTCAGCTTCGAGATGTTGGGGGAGAAATCCTTTAAGTAGGGAGGAATGTAACATCCCGTAATTTTAAAACATGACATAAGAGACAATTAAAGAATAATTAATTTTTAAAAGAAGTACTAAGTGAAACGGGTTACACCATTGTGTTCATCTTGGAATTCTGCTTGAGATAGAGACTAAGTTTGCATAAAACAGATACTGTATGAAGGAGTTATGGACGATGGAAGTTTGGCTGAAAAATCCGAAATCAGGCCAGGATAACTGGCGCACTTGTGAAGCACGCCAGAACAAAATTACACTGGCGCACCTAGGAAGTGCGCCCAGGCCGAGCCAGAATACTGCAGAATTCTAAAGAGTTCCATGATGACGTGTCTTTCTGGGATTGGCTGGATGACGTGTTGCTCTGGTCTGTATGGTTCAGATGGTTCCTAATCTAATCTAAAGGCCCTAACTCGCCTAATACAACTAAAAATAAACACCTACACCTAACCCTAATCTCATTGTTATCATCCATGGTGCCTCCATACCGCTCTAGTCTAAACTAGCCTCTCTTCTCCACCAAAACAAATCAGTATAGGAGTATTCCAATTAGAAGATCAGATCTACAAATCAAAGTAGAGATAATTCAAGATCAGAATTGCTACAACAACATCTAATTCTCTTTTCTAAGAATCCTACTATTGTGAGTCTATGTCACTTTCACATATAATTGAATCAAAAAGTAATTGTGAAAGGATTGTAAATTGGATCTGATGTATATGCCTGTCAATAAGATGAATCATTTCAAGTTTTGTAATTTGTTATCCTTTAGATTCATACCCAATTGCTATTATCATATGCCTATCTGATCTACTTTGTCGTTCTTCATTTCACATGCCCGTTTATATGTTTATGCCAGTTTTGATGTTTTGATTCTCTTCCCATCTTCTTTTCCTTTTTCTTTATGAGATTAGGCTAAAATCGAGCCTAATGTATTGCATTGAGATTTACGTACGAATAACGTTGGAACGATTGGGAAAAGTTTGGGAAATATGCAATAGAATGAGATTTGGCATAAATTGTTGATGGATATGGAAAATTTGTTTGGGCATAATTGAGTATGACTTGTATACATGAGATTTGGCATAAATTGTTAATAACTATGAAAATGGGTTTGGGCATAATTTGGCACATAAGATTATAATCATAATTTAGATTGGAATACATTATGATCCAAAGATTTGAAATTGGGACTTGAAACAAGAAAGTGATAATGAACGCCAGAGACATGAGGTTAGATTCAGATTGCGGTATAAGCCTGCTCGGATCCGCCCGGCATATCCAGCAACCGCAATTTGATAATCTGATGTGAGAGGTCAAAGGAAGAAACTAGATGCATAATAATGCAAAGATACGAGGTTAGATTCGGATTGCGGTGTTAGCCTTCCCGGAACCGCCCGACAAATCCAGCAACCACAAAACGGTAATCCAACGTGGGAGGTCTTGCAAGATTACGGTTATAATGAATTAATGAACACTTAACCAAGATAAGACATGTGATTCAACATGGGGATAATGAAGGGTTAAGCGTGTAACATGGGTAGCATGTGAAACAAAATAAAAGCACTTAACCAAGATGAGACATGTGATTAAACATGGGGTTAAAGAGGGGTTAAGTGGGAATTCCTAGTGGGGATCAGGCTTAGGAGGGAAGCTTGTGTCAAATGGGTGGACCCTTTTCAAAAAGTATGTATATGAGCTCGAACTAGGTGGATGACAGGGACACGCTTACTGGGGTTGATTGTAAGAGGTCAATAAAGAGTTAGCGATGGCAGTGCAGGTCCAACGGAGTCATGTGCGTGAGTGGTTCCCGGCTGGTAGGTAAGACGTTGTTGCATTGTATAGGTATAAGCTGTGCATTTCAGTAGTATCGGGGTTGCCACCTTAGGGAGTGATACACCCTATTATGGGACCAGCACAGGTATCTACGAGGTTAGGGAGCCGATCGAATGGGGAGGGTTGTGGGTACAACTAGCGGTGGCAGGGGCAAGTGGGCACCTACGAGAGTAGCTAAGAGTGCACGAAGCTACAATTATTATGTTTAGCAGGGAGGGATCGTCTTTTAGTATGTAACTAGTATGTGGTACTATGCAAAGCATATCTTATAGTGGCTAGGAGCACAGTCGATGTTCTATCTTGCTTACTTTGTTTACCTTGTCATATCTGCTTATGTTACTGTCATCTCGTATATCCAGTTTATGTTCTTATCTGTTACTTTACTTATTATATTGTTAAAGTCACTAGACTCGCCAGACTTATGTCTGACCCTTTTTGTTTCACCTCTTTTCTTTCTTTTCCCCATGTCCTCGGGGTGGGATTATTGAAGCTTGACCCGGATCTCTTTCTTATTGAAGTGCTTGGAAGTGTTGAAAGTGATGCTTAGCTTTATCTCCTTTACATTATGGCTATTTGGAGTGGGATTATGGTTTAACTTTTATATACTCCGATAATAATTTTATTCAAGATGGAAATTTTGTGTACTTCCCTTCAGTATGTAGCTTTATCCCGGATGAATGACATGTGTCACGAATCCAATGCGTTGCTAATACATAGTGGGTAAGTGGAGGAAGTCTCCTGTAGTTCGTGTAAAGCCATGTATGGTCCGATCCGTAAAAGTAGGAGTAAAACAGGCCTTAAGAATAGGTCAAACACTATTGTGTGTTGTAGAATATTTCATCCCAGACGGGTCGGATCCGGTCCTCCATTCGATCTGAACTGGTGCCTTCAATCCGAAGGCGACGTTCTCTTCTTGGCAGTAAGGAAAAAGTGGATCGGGTCAGGTTCCTACATCTCCATCCGGATCGAGTCGGTGACTTCATTCCAAAGCAGCTTGCAGTTCTGTGCGGTAGTAGGTGGATCGGATCCTCCTTTCCGATCCGATCTGGGCCATCTGATCCGACCCGGAGTCCAATCAATGCCGAAATCCAAACGGTTCCGGTTCTACGGGCGTTCACGGAAACGACGTAACATTCAAACCATAAGCCCGTTTTATCCAAACAAAAGCTCTACCTGAAGCTAATTTAGAGGGCTACAAGAGTTACTGAGCTAGTCTCTGTAATTGATGTTTTCGGGTCGAAAATAGGTCATCTGTTAGGGGTTTCAATTCGTCCTTTGTTTATGATGCGACTTCAACCAAATCGCTTCCTGTCTTCTGACGATGTTCCAAAAACTTAAGCGTTTTGTTAACTAGAAATCCTATGTGTGATGGCTTCGACTAAAAAGCGTGTCAATATTTATGGTTTATCATTTCTGGCTTGATGTTTATGGTTTATTCTTTATTTATATAGTTTACTGTTTTTACTTTATCGTTTGTGGTTTATAGTTTATGTTTTATTGTTTATGGTTTACGGTTTATAGTTTATTGTTCATGGTTTACGTTTATGGTTTAATGTTTATGGGTCATGATTTATGGTTTATTGTCTATGTTTTATCATTTATGGCTTAATGTTTACGGTTTATGGCTTTATTTTATAAACTTTATTGTTTATACTGTATTGTTTATGGTTTATGGTTTATTGTTTATACTTTATTCTTTATGGATTACAGTTTATGGTTTATTGTTTTTTTCCAGCTTATTGTTTATGATTTATTATTTATGGCTTAATGTTTATGATTTATGCTTTATTTTATATAGTTTACTGTTTATACTTTATTCTTTTGGTTTAATTATTGTTTATGTTTTACGGTTTATGGTTTATTGTTTATGATTTATCATTTGTGGTTAAATGTTTATGTTTTATATTATATAATTTATTGCTTATACTTTATTGTTTATGGTTTACGGTATATGGTTTATTGTATATGGTTTACGGTTTATTGTTAATTATTAGACCCAATAATGGCACTAACACCCAATGCAGTGTGAAGTCCTCACAATCATAGATCACAGAGAATAAATGCAGGAAAGCAGTAAAGAATAGGGAACACACAAGGTTTTTATAGTTGTTCAGCTCAAACCAAGCCTACGACCACTTTATATTATCTAAGGTCCTAAGAAATTACAAATACAATGCCATTCTACAACCCGTAGAATCATTTACATACAAAATCCTTGTATTATAATGAAGAAGTGGGGAAGAGAGAGTGGTTTTATACACAAAATCCTCACGTTAGAATAACACGGAAGAAGCACAATGTCCTTGTGTTCTCTTCAGTGGAGGCCCAGAGTTAGAATGGCCAATAATCCTTTAGAAGTCCCTGAATCCTTGTATTTATAGATGTAGAGAGTCTACCGGATGAATGACATGTGTCACGAATCCAATGTGTTGCTAAGACGTAGTAGGTAAGCGGAGGAAGTCTCCTGTAGTTCGTGTAAAGCCATGTGTGGTCCAATCCATGAAAGTAGGGGTAAAACAGTTCTTAAGAATAGGTCAAACTCGATTGTGCAGTAGAATATTTAATCCCACATGGGTCGGATCGGGTCCCCTATCCGATCTGAACCGGTGCCTTCAATTTGAAGGCGACATTCTCTTCTTGGCAGTAAGGAGAAAGCGGATCGGGCCGGGTTCCTACAACTCCATCCAAACCGAGATGATCATTTTATTCCAAAGCAGCATGCACTTCTGTGCGGTAAAAGGTGGATCGGGTCCTCCTTTCCGGTCCGATCTGGCCCGTTCGATCCTACCCGGAGTCCAATCAGTGCCGAAATCCAAACGTTTCCAGTTCTGCGGGCGTTCATGGAAACGAGCGTAACTTTCAAACCGTAGGTCCGTTTTAGCCAAACGAAAGCTCTACCTGAAGCTAATTCAGAGGGCTACACGAGTTACTAAGCATCTCCTCAATTGATGTTATTGGGTCCAAAACAGGTCATTAATTAGGTATTTCGAGCTGTCCTTTGTTTGTGATGCGACTTCAACCAAATCGCTTCCTGTCTTCTAACGATGTTCCAAATACTTTATCGTTTATGGTTTATGGTTTATTGTTTATCTTTATGGTTTATGCTTTATTGTTTATGGTTTACGTTTATGGTATAATGTTTATGGGTTATGGTTTATGGTTTATTGTCAATGATTTATCATTTATGACTTAATATTTATGGTTTATGGCTTTATTTTATAAAGTTTATTGTTTATAATTTATTGTTTATGGTTTATTGTTTATATTTTATTTTTTATGGTTTACGATTTATCGCTTATTGTTTATGGTTTACAATTTATTGTTTATGATTTATCATTTATGGCTTAATGCTTATGGTTTATGCTTTATTTCATATAGTTTACTATTTATACTTTATTGTTTATGGTTTACGGTTTATAGTTTATTGTTTATTTTTTACGATTTATGGTTTATTGTTTATGATTTATCATTTATGGTTGGATGTTTATGGTTTAGGCTTTATATTATATAGTTTACTGTTTATACTTTATTGTTTATGGTTTACGGTTTAATGTCTATGTTTTATGGTTTATGGTTTATTGTTTATTATTAGACCCAAAAATGGCACTAACACCCAAATGCAGTGCGAAGTCCTCACAATCACATATCACAGAGAATAAATGCAGGAAAGCAGTAAAGAACAAGGAACATACTTGGTTTTTATTGTGGTTCGGCTCAAACCGAACCTACGATCAATTTATATTTTCTTAAGTTCTAAGAAATTACAAATACAATGACTTTCTACAATCCGTAAGAATCATTTACATACAACATCCTTGTATTTTAATGAAGAAGTGGGGAAGAGAGAGTGGTTTTATACACGAAATCCTCATATTAGATTAATATGGAAGAAGCACAATGTCCTTGTGTTCTCTTCAATGGAGGCCGAGAGTTAGAATGGCCAATAATCATTTAGAAGTCCCTGAATCCATGTATTTATAGATGTAGAGAGTTTCCTGGATGAATGACATGTGTTACGAATCCAATGCATTGCTAAGACGTAGTGGGTAAGTGGAGTAAGTCTCATGTAGTTCGTGCAAAGCCATGCGTGGTCCAACCAGTGAAAGTAGGAGTAAAACATGACTTAAGAATAGGTCAAACTCGATTATGTGCAGTTGAATATTTCATTCCAGATGGGTCGGATCAGTTCCTCCATCCGATCCGAATCAGAGCCTGCAATCCGAAAGCTACATTCTCTTCTTGGCAGTAAGGAGAAAGCAGACCAGGTCGGGTTCCTTCATCTCCATCCAAATCAAGCAGGTGACTTCATTCCGAAGCAGCAAGCACTTCTGTGTGGAAGAAGGTGGATCGAGTCCTCCTTTCCGATCCGATCCGGGCCATGCGATCCGACCCGGAGTCTAATCAATGACGAAATCCTAACGTTTCTGGTTCTGCGGGGGTTCACGGAAACGAGCGTAACTTTCAAATCGTAAGTCCATTTTAGCCAAACGAAAGCTCTACCTGAAGCTAATTCAAAGGGATACATGAGTTATTGAGCAGCTCCATAGTTAATGTTTTCGGGTCCAAAATAGATCATCTATTAGGAGTTTCAAGCCGTTCTTTGTTTGTGATGCGACTTCAACCAAATCGCTTCCTGCCTTCTCACAATATTCCAAATATTAAGCGTAATGTTAACCAGAAATTCCATGTGTGACGGCTTTGACTAAAAAGCATGTCAACATTTATGGTTTATCCTTTATGGCTTAATGTTTATGGTTTATTCTTTATTTTATATAGTTTACTATTTTTACCGTATTGTTTATGGTTTACGGTTTACGGTTTATTGTTTATGTTTACGGTTAATGGTTTATTGTTTATGGTTTACGTTTATGTTTTAATGTTTATGGGTCATGGTTTATTGTCTATGATTTATCATTTATGGCTTAATTTTTATGGGTTATGGCTTTATTTTACAAAGTTTATTGTTTATGGTTTATGGTTTATTGTTTATACTTTGTTCTTTATGATTTACGGTTTATGGTTTATTGTTTATGGTTTAAAGTTTATTGTTTATGATTCATCATTTACGGCTTGATGTTTATGGTTTATGCTTTATTTTATATAGTTTACTGTTTATACTTTATTGTTTATGGATTACGGTTTACGGTTTATTGTCTATGTTTTACTGTTTATGGTTTATTATTTATGATTTATCATTTATGGTTAAATGTGAAAAGGTCGGTTGTGTACGACTTATGCAGGATCTATAATATGGCTATGCGGAATATGATAACAAACTTTAAATGCAGTAAAGTAAAGTAAAGTAGAGTAACGACACCAGGATTTTTATACTGGTTCGGACCTCCAGTCCTACGTCCAGTCCCGAAGCTTCTCTTCGGCTTTTCACTAAACAACACCCTCGCTTCACCCGGAGGAACAGGTTCACAACTACTTGATTTACGGGCTACAAGTTTACCCACTTGATTTCACGGGCTACAAGCTTACCCACTTGATTTACGGGCCACAAGCTTACCCACTTGATTTCACGGGCTACAAGCTTACCCACACAGGACAATTACAAGAGTTTGACTTCTGATTGTGTTCTTCTTCCAACACTGATTTGCCAACGATTGAGTACACCCTTCCTATAATCTTATCCTCAAGTATATGATGCAAAGATTTAAGGAAGAAAGATTGCTTGTTGAATCAAATGATATAAAACTGATTCAAGGATTCAACAAGTATTGACTATTTGAGAGAGCTTTTAGAATGCAAGAGAGTATAGAGTTAAGATCAGAAAATAGAAGAAAATTCGGTGATTTGAAAGTATGATTTCAAGTCTATTTATAGTGTAGAATAGTTGCATTCCTTCATGAAGAGTTTCTATAAAGAGTTGTGTCCATTTCTCTTGAAATTGAATAGAAATCTCTTCACAAAAAGAAGCATCCTTTCAGAAAAATTATAGCAAGAAAAAAGGTCGACAGGTCGACAGGTATTTGAAAAAAATAGCCGTTATGTGAAAAAAACAGCAGGACCGGTCGACAGGTCCTTTTTGGGGCGGTCGACCGTTTTCTTGCTGTGGACCGGAGAACCTCGGTCCACAGTCTATATCACTCTGCACTCTTTCCCGGTCGAAGCCTGGACCGTTTGGGATTTTTCTGTGACTTTTCAATTCTTCAAATATACAGATTTCAGCCCCAGCTAATTTCAATTTCTAAATTGTTTTGTGCATTCGTGTTATACTTTGAGGATAGATCTTAACATAAATCTAACACGACTCCATACCTACATATAAATAATCTTAGCTCCATGTCATGATTTCCATTGATCTTCACTATGATCTTCATTGATTTCCACTTTGATAAATATGAATTCAGCTCGTCAATGATCTCTATTTCTATGTTGTCATTAATCAAAATCTTGTGTATCAACATTCTCCCCCTTTTTGATTGATGACAATATCTTGCATATATTTTTGAGATACTGAGTAGCTCCCCCTAAATATATGCTTATATATATTTATCTCCCTCTGTCTAAAAGCTTTCTGCACATTTTGTTAGTATAATAAAAACTTACTGTTTCCTGTAACAAAATGTTAGTGCATATAAAATGAATATTTATATATATATATATATATATATATATATGCATATTTCTCCCCCTTTGTCATCGATTAAAAAGAATAAACATCATGATAGAACAGTAATCGAACATAAGACATAAATTAAAGTACCTTCGGGAGATATTGGATCATGTGCAATTTGATAAACTGAATTTTGTTTTCAGAGACATTTGGAGAAATTAAAATCGCCTTCCTTTTATTGTGGTGTACCTGCAAAAAAAAATAGAATATATATACTTTGGTACCCACTTGCTTTGTTTGGGTCCATGAGTTAGATGGAAGGTAACCATACCCAAGAGGGTTTAACGGAACCTTTAAAGATAAAATTTTGGTTATTAACTACCGAATCAAAATAATCATCGATATATTTTTCTCTGTTTTTCCAACTTACAGGAACCCAAATACTTAAGTAATCTCTATTGATATTCCTTTTCGTACTTCTAGATCTATTATACAGATCTCTAGTCATAGAAGTATTCGAATTTCTATAATAATTGGATCTAGGATGAGCATTAGTACTAGCAGTAATATTTTTATTGTACATGAAAGCATATCTAGTACTATTTCTAAGATTAGTTTTATTATATCCTAAACCACTTTTGTCATGTAAAGGTCGAGATCTAGATAAAATCATATTTAAATCATTTTGACCTTTATTAAATTTTGCGAACTTATTTGCACTTTTATCAAATTTATTTCCAAAGTCGCTATTGACATTTTCAAAAGGAATTTTGTTATTCTTTAAATCATCAATTTCCTTATTTGATTCAGAATTTTTCCTTTTTAAAGTACCATTCTCAGTTTTGAGACATAAAATTTGAGATTCTGAATTATCTAAAGAAGATTGTAACTTTTCAAAATTTTCTTTTGAGTCAGAAATTTCATTTTGCAAAATATTATTATTCACCTTTAAAAACCCACATTCTTTAGATAGTTCTAAATTCTTTTCAGTTAAAGCTCCATTCTCTTTTTCCAGAGACGAAATTAAAGAACTAGAATTATTTAAAGAATCTTCTAATGATATATTTCTATTTTGCAAAAGATCGATTTCCTTTAAAAGAACATTGTTTTTATCTTCTAGTTGCTCATTTTCTTTTTGAAGGAAATCTTTTTGAGAAACAAGCTCTTCTAAGGTATCTTCAAAACATTTGGCTTGTTTTACCAAACGATTGTTTTCTTCTTTTAATTTGGAATTTTCTTCCTTGTACTTTTTTGACATAGCTAAAACAATTTTATGGAGTTTCAATAATTTTTCATGGTCTAACATAAGATCTTTATATAATGAATCTGTACATACCGATTGTGATCTGACTTTAGCCATGAGATATTTGTTTCCTAGCTCTCCTGATTCTGCTTTGTTGCTCTTCCATTTTCTATATCCCTGACTAGATTTCTTTATTGCCATTTGTTCTAAGATGTTGTTACGATCTCTAGAACAACCTTGCTCTGATACCAATTGAAAAGGTCGGTTGTGTATGACTTATGCAGGATCTATAATATGGCTATGCGGAATATGATAACAAACTTTAAATGCAGTAAAGTAAAGTAAAGTAAAGTAGAGTAACGACACCAGGATTTTTATACTGGTTCGGACCTCCAGTCCTACGTCCAGTCCCGAAGCTTCTCTTCGGCTTTTCACTAAACAACACCCTCGCTTCACCCGGAGGAACAGGTTCACAACTACTTGATTTACGGGCTACAAGTTTACCCACTTGATTTCACGGGCTACAAGCTTACCCACTTGATTTACGGGCCACAAGCTTACCCACTTGATTTCACGGGCTACAAGCTTACCCACACAGGACAATTACAAGAGTTTGACTTCTGATTGTGTTCTTCTTCCAACACTGATTTGCCAACGATTGAGTACACCCTTCCTATAATCTTATCCTCAAGTATATGATGCAAAGATTTAAGGAAGAAAGATTGCTTGTTGAATCAAATGATATAAAACTGATTCAAGGATTCAACAAGTATTGACTATTTGAGAGAGCTTTTAGAATGCAAGAGAGTATAGAGTTAAGATCAGAAAATAGAAGAAAATTCGGTGATTTGAAAGTATGATTTCAAGTCTATTTATAGTGTAGAATAGTTGCATTCCTTCATGAAGAGTTTCTATAAAGAGTTGTGTCCATTTCTCTTGAAATTGAATAGAAATCTCTTCACAAAAAGAAGCATCCTTTCAGAAAAATTATAGCAAGAAAAAAGGTCGACAGGTCGAAATTAACAGGTCGACAGGTATTTGAAAAAAATAGCCGTTATGTGAAAAAAACAACAGGACCGGTCGACAGGTCCTTTTTGGGGCGGTCGACCGTTTTCTTGCTGTGGACCGGAGAACCTCGGTCCACAGTCTATATCACTCTGCACTCTTTCCCGGTCGAAGCCTGGACCGTTTGGGCTTTTTCTGTGACTTTTCAATTCTTCAAATATACAGATTTCAGCCCCAGCTAATTTCAATTTCTAAATTGTTTTGTGCATTCGTGTTATACTTTGAGGATAGATCTTAACATAAATCTAACACGACTCCATACCTACATATATATAATCTTAGCTCCATGTCATGATTTCCATTGATCTTCACTATGATCTTCATTGATTTCCACTTTGATAAATATGAATTCAGCTCGTCAATGATCTCTATTTCTATGTTGTCATTAATCAAAATCTTGTGTATCAACATTCTCCCCCTTTTTGATTGATGACAATATCTTGCATATATTTTTGAGATACTGAGTAGCTCCCCCTGAATATATGCTTATATATATTTATCTCCCTCTGTCTAAAAGCTTTCTGCACATTTTTTTAGTATAATAAAAACTTACTGTTTCCTGTAACAAAATGTTAGTGCATATAAAATGAATATATATATATATATATATATATATATGCATATTTCTCCCCCTTTGTCATCGATTAAAAAGAATAAACATCATGATAGAACAGTAATCGAACATAAGACATAAATTAAAGTACCTTCGGGAGATATTGGATCATGTGCAATTTGATAAACTGAATTTTGTTTTCAGAGAAATTTGGAGAAATCAAAATCGCCTTCCTTTTATTGTGGTGTCCTGCAAAAAAAATAGAATATATATACTTTGGTACCCACTTGCTTTGTTTGGGTCCATGAGTTAGATGGAAGGTAACCATACCCAAGAGGGTTTAACGGAACCTTTAAAGATAAAATTTTGGTTATTAACTACCGAATCAAAATAATCATCGATATATTTTTCTCTGTTTTTCCAACTTACAGGAACCCAAATACTTAAGTAATCTCTATTGATATTCCTTTTCGTACTTCTAGATCTATTATACAGATCTCTAGTCATAGAAGTATTCGAATTTCTATAATAATTGGATCTAGGATGAGCATTAGTACTAGCAGTAATATTTTTATTGTACATGAAAGCATATCTAGTACTATTTCTAAGATTAGTTTTATTATATCCTAAACCACTTTTGTCATGTAAAGGTCGAGATCTAGATAAAATCATATTTAAATCATTTTGACCTTTATTAAATTTTGCGAACTTATTTGCACTTTTATCAAATTTATTTCCAAAGTCGCTATTGACATTTTCAAAAGGAATTTTGTTATTCTTTAAATCATCAATTTCCTTATTTGATTCAGAATTTTTCCTTTTTAAAGTACCATTCTCAGTTTTGAGACATAAAATTTGAGATTCTGAATTATCTAAAGAAGATTGTAACTTTTCAAAATTTTCTTTTGAGTCAGAAATGTCATTTTGCAAAATATTATTATTCACCTTTAAAAACTCACATTCTTTAGATAGTTCTAAATTCTTTTCAGTTAAAGCTCCATTCTCTTTTTCCAGAGACGAAATTAAAGAACTAGAATTATTTAAAGAATCTTCTAATGATATATTTCTATTTTGCAAAAGATCGATTTCCTTTAAAAGAACATTGTTTTTATCTTCTAGTTGCTCATTTTCTTTTTGAAGGAAATCTTTTTGAGAAACAAACTCTTCTAAGGTATCTTCAAAACATTTGGCTTGTTTTACCAAACGATTGTTTTCTTCTTTTAATTTGGAATTTTCTTCCTTGTACTTTTTTGACATAGCTAAAACAATTTTATGGAGTTTCAATAATTTTTCATGGTCTAACATAAGATCTTTATATAATGAATCTGTACATACCGATTGTGATCTGACTTTAGCCATGAGACATTTGTTTCCTTGCTCTCCTGATTCTGCTTTGTTGCTCTTCCATTTTCTATATCCCTGACTAGATTTCTTTATTGCCATTTGTTCTAAGATGTTGTTACGATCTCTAGAACAACCTTGCTCTGATACCAATTGAAAAGGTTGGTTGTGTACGACTTATGCAGGATCTATAATACGGCTATGCGGAATATGATAACAAACTTTAAATGCAGTAAAGTAAAGTAAAGTAGAGTAACGACACCAGGATTTTTATACTGGTTCGGACCTCCAGTCCTACGTCCAGTCCCGAAGCTTCTCTTCGGCTTTTCACTAAACAACACCCTCGCTTCACCCGGAGGAACAGGTTCACAACTACTTGATTTACGGGCTACAAGTTTACCCACTTGATTTCACGGGCTACAAGCTTACCCACTTGATTTACGGGCCACAAGCTTACCCACTTGATTTCACGGGCTACAAGCTTACCCACACAGGACAATTACAAGAGTTTGACTTCTGATTATGTTCTTCTTCCAACACTGATTTGCCAACGATTGAGTACACCCTTCCTATAATCTTATCCTCAAGTATATGATGCAAAGATTTAAGGAAGAAAGATTGCTTGTTGAATCAAATGATATAAAACTGATTCAAGGATTCAACAAGTATTGACTATTTGAGAGAGCTTTTAGAATGCAAGAGGGTATAGAGTTAAGATCAGAAAATAGAAGAAAATTCGGTGATTTGAAAGTATGATTTCAAGTCTATTTATAGTGTAGAATAGTTGCATTCCTTCATGAAGAGTTTCTATAAAGAGTTGTGTCCATTTCTCTTGAAATTGAATAGAAATCTCTTCACAAAAAGAAGCATCCTTTCAGAAAAATTATAGCAAGAAAAAGGTCGACAGGTCGAAATTAACAGGTCGACAGGTATTTGAAAAAAATAGCCGTTATGTGAAAAAAACAGCAGGACCGGTCGACAGGTCCTTTTTGGGGCGGTCGACCGTTTTCTTGCTGTGGACCGGAGCATCTCTGTCCACAGTCTATATCACTCTGCACTCTTTCCCGGTCGAAGCCTGGACCGTTTGGGCTTTTTATGTGACTTTTCAATTCTTCAAATATACAGATTTCAGCCCCAGCTAATTTCAATTTCTAAATTGTTTTGTGCATTCGTGTTATACTTTGAGGATAGATCTTAACATAAATCTAACACGACTCCATACCTACATATATATAATCTTAGCTCCATGTCATGATTTCCATTGATCTTCACTATGATCTTCATTGATTTCCACTTTGATAAATATGAATTCAGCTCGTCAATGATCTCTATTTCTATGTTGTCATTAATCAAAATCTTGTGTATCAACAAAATGTTTATGTTTTATGCTTTATATTATATAGTTTGCTGTTTATACTTTATTGTTTATGGTTTACGGATTATTGTCTATGGTTTACGGTTTTTGGTTTATTGTTTATTATTAGATCCAAAAATGGCACCAACACCCAAACGCAGTGTGAAGTCCTCAAAATCACAGACCACAAAGAATAAATGCAGGAAAGCAGTAAAGAACGGGGAACACACAAGGTTTTTAGAGTGGTTCGGCTCAAACCAAGCCTACGATCACTTTATATTTTCTTAAATCCTAAGAAATTACGAATACAATGCCTTTCTACAATATGTCGGAATCATTTACATACAACATCCTTGTATTTTAATGAAGAAGTGGGGGGGGGGGGTTGTGCACGAAATCCTCGTGTTAGATTAATATGGAAGAAGCACAATGACCTTGTATTCTCTTCAATGGAGGCTGAGAGTTAGAACGGCCAATAATCCTTTAGAAGTCCCTGAATCCTTGTATTTATAGATGTAGAGAGTCTCTCGTATGAATGACATGTGTCACAAATCCAATGGGTTACTAAGACGTAGTGGGTATGTGGAGGAAGTCCCCTGTAGTTCGTGTAAAGCCATGTGTGGTCCAATCCGTGAAAGCAGAAGTAAAACAGGCCTTAAGAATAGGTCAAACTCGATTTTGTGCAGTAGAATATTTCGTCCCAGACGGATCGGATCCGGTCCACCGTCCGATCCGATCCGGTGCCTTCAATCCGAAGAAGACGTTCTCTTCTTGGCAGTAAGGAGAAAGCGGATCTGGTCGGGTTCCTACTTCTCCATCCTAGTCGTGCCAGTGACTTCATTCCAAAGCAGCGTGCACTTCTGTACGGCAGAAGGTGGATCGGGTCCTCCTTTCCGATCCGATTCGGGCCATCGGATCCGACTCGGAGTCCAATCAATGCCGAAATCCAAACTTTTCCGGTTCTGCGAGCATTCACGGAAATGAAAGTAACTTTCAAACCATAAGTCTGTTTAGCCAAACGAAAGATCTACCTGAAGCTAATTCAGAGGGCTACAAGAGTTACTAAGCAAAACTCCGTAATTGATGTTTTCTGGTCCAAAGTAGGTCATCTGTTAGGAGTTTCGAGTTGTCCTTTGTTTGTGATGCGACTTCAACCAAATCGCTTCCTGTCTTCTGACGATGTTCCAAACAATTAAGCGTATTATTAACCAGAAATTCCATGTGTGACGACTTTGACTTAAAAGCGTATCAACATCTATGGTATCATTTATGGCTTAATGTTTATGGTTTATTCTTTATATTATATTGTTTACTATTTTTACTTTATTGTTTATGGTTTACGGTTTATGGCTTATTGTTTATGGTTTACGGTTTTTGGTTTATTGTTTATATTTTACGTTTATGGTTTAATGTTTATGGGTCATGATTTATGGTTTGTTGTCTTTGATTTATCATTTATGGCTTAATGTTTACGGTTTATGGCTTTATTTTATAAAATTTATTGTTTATGGTTTATTGTTTATACTTTATTCTTTATGGTTTACGGTTTATGGTATATTGTTTATTGCTTAATGTTCATGATTCAAGGCTTTATTTTATAAAGTTTACTGTTATACTTTACTGTTTATGGTTTATGGTTTATTGTATATACTTTATTCTTTATGGTTTACGGTTTATGGTTTATTGTTTATAATTTATCATTTATGGTTGGATGTTTATGGTTTATGCTTTATATTATATAGGTTACTGTTTATACTTTATTGTTTATGGTTTATGGTTTACGGTTTAATGTCTATGTTTTATGGTTTATGGATTATTGTTTATTATTGGACACAAAAATGGCACTAACACCCAAAGGTAGTGCGAAGTCCTCAAAATCACATATCACAAAGAATAAATGCAGGAAAGCAGTAAAGAACAGGGAACGCACGAGGTTTTTATAGTGGTTTGGCTCAAACCAAACCTACGACCGCTTTATATTTTCTTAAATCCTAAGAAATTGCAAATACAATGCCTTGCTACAATCCGTAGGAATCATTTACATACAACATCCTTTTATTTTAATGAAGAAGTGGGGAAGAGAGAGTGGCTTTATGCACGAAATCCCCGAGTTATATTAATATGGAAGAAGCACAATGTCCTTGTGTTCGCTTCAATGGAGGCTGAGAGTTAGAATGGCCAATAATCCTTTAGAAGTCCCTCAATCCGTGTATTTATAGATATAGAGAGTCTCCTGGATGAATGACATATGTCATGAATCCAATGAGTTGCTAAGAGGTAGTGGGTAAGTGGAGGAATTCTCCTGTAGTTCGTGTAAAGCCCTGCGTTGTCCGATTTGTGAAAGTTGGAGTAAAACAGGACTTAAGAATAGGTCAAAATCGATTTTGTGCAGTAGAAAATTTCTTCCCAGATGGGTCGGATCGGGTCCTCCATCCGATTCAAACCGGTGCCTTCAATCCGAAGGCGACATTCTCTTCTTGGCAGTAAAGAGAAAGAAGATCGGGCCGGGTCCCTACATCTCCACCCGAATCGAGCTGGTGACTACATTCCAAAGCAGCATGTACTTCTATATGGCAGAAGGTGGATCGGGTCGTCCTTTCCGATCCGGGCCATCCGATCCGACCTGGAGTCTAATCAATGCCGAAATCCAAACGTTTCCGGTTCTGTAGGAATTCACAGAAACGAGCATATCTTTCAAACCGTAAGTCCGTTTTAGCCAAACGAAAGCTCTACCTGTAGACAATTAAGAGGGCTACATGATTTATTGAGCAACTCTGTAATTGATGTTTTGGTCCCAATATAGGTCATCTGATAGGAGTTTCGAGCCGTCCTTTGTTTGTGATGCGACTTCAACCAAATCGCTTCCTGTCTTCTGATGATGTTCCAAATACTTAAGCATATTGTTAACCAAAAATTCCATGTGTGACGACTTAGACTAAAAATCATGTCAACGTTTATGGTTTATTATTTGTGGCTTAATGTTTATGGTTTAATCTTTATTTTATATATTTTACTATTTTTACTTTACTGTTTATGGTTTATGGTTTATAGTTTATGTTTACGGTTTATGGTTTATTGTTTATGGTTTACGTATATGGTTTAATGTTTATGGGTCATGGTTTAATGTCTATGATTTATCATTTATAGCTTAATGTTTATGGTTAATGGCTTTATTTTATAAAATTTATTGTTTATGGTTTACGGTTTGTTGTTTATACTTTATTCTTTATGGTTTACGGTTTATGGTTTATTGTTTATGGTTTATAGTTTATTGTTTATGATTTATCATTTATGGCTTGATGTTTATGGTTTATGCTTTATTTCATATAGTTTACTATTTATACTTTATTGTTTATGGTTTACGGTTTATTGTTTATGTTTTACGGTTTATGGTTTATTATTTATGATTTATCATTTTTGGTTAAATGTTCATGGTTTATGCTTTATATTATATAGTTCAATGTATATACTTTTTTGTTTATGGTTTACGGTTTATGTTTTATTGTCTATGGTTTACGGTTTCTTTTTTATTATTAGACCCAAAAATGGCACTAACACCCAAATGTAGTGTGAAGTCCTCACAATCACAGATCACAGAGAATAAATGCAGTAAAGCAATTAAGAACAGGGAACGCACGAGGTTTTTATACTGGTTTGGCTCAAACCAAGCCTATGACCACTTTATATTTTCTTAAGTCCTAAGAAATTACAAATACAATGCCTTTCTACAATCCGTAGGAATCATTTACATACAACATCCTTGTATTTTAATGAAGAAGTGGGGAAGAGAGAGTGACTTTATACACAAAACCTCGTGTTAGATTAATATCGAAGTAGCACAATGTCTTGTGCTCGCTTCAATGGACGCTGATTGTTAGAATGGCCAATAGTCCTTTAGAAGTCCCTCAATCCGTGTATTTATAGATATAGAGAGTCTCCCGGATGAATGACATGTGTCATGAATCCAATGCATTGCTAAGACGTAGTGGGTAAGTGGAGGAATTTTCCTGTAGTTCGTGTAGAGCCATGTGTTGTCCGATCCTTGAAAGCAAGAGTAAAACAGGACTTAAGAATAAGTCAAACTCGATTGTGTGCAGTAGAAAATTTCTTGCCAGACAGGTTGAATCGGGTCCTCCATCTGATTCGAACTGGTTCCTTCAATTCGAAGGCGACGTTCTCTTCTTGGCAGTAAGGAAAAAGCGGATCGGATCGGGTCCCTACATCTCCATCTGAGTCGAGCTGGTGACTTCAATCCAAAGCAGCATGCACTTCAGTGCGGCAGAAGGTGGATCAGGTCCTCCTTTCCAATCCGGGCCATCCGATCCGACCCATGGTCCAATCAATGCCGAAATCCAAATGTTTCCGGTTCTGCGGGCGTTCACGGAAACGAGCGTAACTTTCAAACTGTAATTCCGTTTTAGCCAAACAAAAGCTCTAACTGAATATAATTCAGAGGACTACACGAGTTACAGAGGAGCTTCGTAATTGATGTTTTCGCGTCCAATATAGCTCATCTGATAGGAGTTTCAAGCCGTCCAATGTTTGTGATGCGACTTCAACCAAATCGCTTTCTGTCTTCTGACGATGTTCCAAATACTTAAGCGTATTGTTAACAAGAAATTCCCTATGTGATGTCTTTGACAAAAATGCGTGTCAACATTTATGGCTTATCATTTACGACTTAATGTTTATGGTTTAATCATTATTTTATATATTTTACTATTTTTACTTTACTGTTTATGGTTTACGGTTTATGGTTTATAGTTTATGTTTATGGTTTATGGTTTATGATTTTTGTATATGGTTTGATGTTTTTGGGTCATGGTTTATGGTTTAATGTCAATGATTTATCATTTATGGCTTAATGTTTATGGTTGATGGCTTTATTTTCTAAAATTTATTGTTTGTTTATTGTTTATACTTTATTCTTTATGGTTTATGGTATATTGTTTATGGTTTATAGTTTATTGTTTATGATTTATCATTTATGGCTTAATGTTTATGATTTATGCTTTATTTCATATAATTTACTGTTTATACTTTATTGTTTATGGTTTACGGTTTATTGTTTATGTTTTACGGTTTATGGTTTATTGTTTATGAATTATCATTTATGGTTAAATGTTTATGGTTTATACTTTATATTATAAAGTTTACTGTATATACTTTTTTGTTTATGGTTTACGATTTATTGTCTATGGTTTACGGTTTCTTTTTTATTATTAGACCCAAAAATGGCACTAACACCCAAATGCAGTGTGAAGTCCTCACAATCACAGATCACAGAGAATAAATGCAGTAAAGCAGTTAAGAACAGGGAACACATGAGGTTTTTAAAGTGGTTCGGCTCAAACCAAGCCTACGACCACTTTATATTTTCTTAAGTCCTAAGAAATTACAAATACAATGCCTTTCTACAATCCGTAGGAATCATTTACATACAACATCCTTTTATTTTAATGAAGAAGTGGGGAAGAGAGAGTGGCTTTAAACAAAAAATCCTCGTGTTTGATTAATATGGAAGAAGCACAATGTCTTTGTGTTCGTAGTGGGTAAGTGGAGGAAGTCTCCTGCAGTTCGTGTAAAGCCATGCGTTGTCCGATCCGTGAAAGTAGGAGTAAAACAGGCCTTAAGAATAGGTCAAACTCGATTGTGTGCAGTAGAAAATTTCTTCCTAGACAGGTCGAATCGGGTCCTCCATCTGATCCGAACCGGTGCCTTCAATCCGAAGGCAACGTTCTCTTCTTGGCAGTAAGGAGAAAGCGGATCGGATCGGGTCCCTACATCTCCATCTGAGTTGAGCTGGTGACTTCATTCCAAAGCAGCATGCACTCCTGTGCGGCAGAAGGTGGATCGGGTCCTCCTTTTCGATCCGGGTCATCTGATCTGACTTGGAGTCCAATCAATGCCGAAATCCAAATGTTTCCGGTTCTGCGGGCATTCACGGAAACGAGCGTAACTTTCAAACTGTAATTCCGTTTTAGCCAAACGAATCTACCTGAAGATAATTCAGAGGGCTACACGAGTTACAGAGCAGCTCCGTAATTGATGTTTTCGGGTCCAATATAGGTCATCTGATAGGAGTTTCAAGCCGTCCAATGTTTGTGACGCGACTTCAACCAAATTGCTTTCTGTCTTCTGACGATGTTCCAAATACTTAAGTGTATTGTTAACAAGAAATTCCTTGTGTGACGGCTTTGACTAAAAAGCGTGTCAACATTTAGAGTCTATCATTTACGACTTAATGTTTATGGTTTAATCTTTATTTTATATATTTTACTATTTTTACTTTACTGTTTATGGTTTACGGTTTATGGTTTATAGTTTATGTTTACGGTTTATTGTTTATGGTTTATGTATATGGTTTGATGTTTATAGGTCACGGTTTATGGTTTAATGTCTATGATTTATCATTTATGGCTTAATGTTTATGGTTTATGGCTTTATTTTATAAAATTTATTGTTTATACTTTATTCTTTATGATTTATGGTATATTGTTTATGGTTTATAGTTTACTGTTTATGATTTATCGTTTATGGCTTAATGTTTATGGTTTATGCTTTATTTCATATAGTTTACTGTTTATACTTTATTGTTTATGGTTTACGGTTTATTGTTTATGTTTTACAGTTTATGGTTTATTGTTTATGATTTATCATTTATGGTTAAATGTTTATGGTTTATGCTTTATATTATATAGTTTACTGCATATACTTTTTTGTTTATGGTTTACGGTTTATTGTCTATAGTTTACGGTTTCTTTTTATTATTAGACCCAAAAATGGCACTAACACCCAAATGCAGTGTGAAGTCCTCACAATCACAGATCATTGAGAATAAATGCAGTAAAGTAGTTAAGAACAGGGAACACACGAGGTTTTTATAGTGGTTCGGCTCAAACCAAGCCTACGACCACTTTATATTATCTTAAGTCCTAAGAAATTACAAATACAATGCCTTTCTACAATCCGTAGGAATCATTTACATACAACATCCTTGTATTTTAATGAAGAAGTGGGGAAGAGAGTGTGGCTTTATACACAAAATCCTCGTGTTAGATTAATATGGAAGAAGCACAATGTCCTTGTGTTCGCTTTAATGGAGGCTGATAGTTAGAATGGCCAATAATCCTTTTAGAAGTCCCCCAATCCGTGTATTTATAGATATAGAGAGTCTCCCGGATGAATGACATGTGTCATGAATCCAATGCGTTGCTAAGACGTAGTGGGAAAGTGGAGGAAGTCTCCTGCAGTTCGTGTAAAGCCATGCATTATCCTATCCGTGAAAGTAGGAGTAAAATAGGCCTTAAGAGTAGGTTAAACTCGATTGTGTGCAGTAGAACATTTTGTCCCAGATGGGTTGGATTGGGTCCTCCATCCGATCCGAACCGGTGCCTTCAATCCGAAGGCGATGTTTTCTTCTTGACAGTAAGGAGAAAGCGGATCGGGTCGGGTTCCTACATCTCCAACCGAACGGAACCGGTGACTTCATTCCAAAGCAGCGTGCACTTCTGTGAGGCAGAAGGTGGATCGGGTCCTCCTTTCCAATTCGATCTGGGTCATCCGATCCGACCCGAAGTCTAATCAATGCCGAAATCCAAACGTTTCTGGTTCTACGGCCGTTCATGAAAACGAGGATAACTTTCAAATCGTAAGTCCGTTTTGGCCAAAAAAAAGCTCTACGTGAAGCTAATTCAGAGGGCTACAAGAGTAACTGAGCTAAGCTCCGTAATTGATTTTTTTGGGTCCAAAATAGGTCATCTGTTAGGAGTTTCGAGCCGCCCTTTGTTTGTGATGCGACTTCTACTAAATCACTTCCTGTCTTCTGATGATGTTCCAGATACTTGCGCGTAATGTTAACCTGAAATTTCATATGTGACGGCTTTAACTAAAAAGCGTGTCAACATTTATGGTTTATCTTTTATAGCTTAATGTTTATGGTTTATTCTTTATTTTATATAGTTTACTATTTTTACTTTATTGTTTATGGTTTGTTGTTTATGTTTACGGTTTATTGTTTATGGTTTACGCTTACGGGTCATGGTTTATGGTTTATTGTCTATGATTTATTGTTTATGGCTTAATGTTTATGGTTTATAATTTTGTTTTATAAAGTTTACTGTTTCTACTTTATTGTTTATTTTTTATGGTTTATTGTTTATACTTTATTCTTTATGGTTTACTGTTTATGGTTTACGGTTTATGATTTATCATTTATGGCTTAATGTTTATGGTTTGTGCTTTATTTTATATAGTTTACTGTTTGTACTTTATTTTATATGGTTTACGATTTATCGTTTATATTTTACGGTTTACGGTTTATTGTTTATAATTTATCATTTATGGTTAAATGTTTATGATTTATGCTTTATATTATACAATTTACTGTTTATACTGTATTTGTAACGACCCGCATTCTACGCATCATAGGATCGTAGAATATTTATTTCTGTCACATACGAAGTCGTATGGTCATGTAACTTTGGGAAACGACTATTGGGGTCATCTCCCATGTTCATGATTTTTCCCGATTTTCAAATGACCATTTTACCCCTAGTTATCACTGTTTTGGCCATAACTTTTGACTGGAAAGGAATTTTGACCTGAAACCACTTCCATTGGCTCCGGATGATGGTTTCTCTTTCCGTAGAGTGGTCACATTAGCCAAACGGACTTACCGTTTGGGAGATATGGCTGAAACAAGTTTCAGATGGTGAAAAATAGCTTAATTGGGCTTAAACGGGTGATTAGCAGCTTGGCCCAAGGGGAATTTCGGGTTTAGGGGGATATAGGTGCTGATTAGGGTTAGAACACATTTCTTTAGACATTTTCCGGCCGCCACTTTCATTCCTCTTAACCTAGCCATGGCCTCCACTCTCTAAATCTCTCTCAAACACCCAAAAATACCTTCTAATTGAAGATTAGGCTTAGCAAACATTAAATTAAGAAGAAAAAGCACCAAAGCAAGGTTGGAGCTGCTGTATAAGATTGGGAACAGCGCCAAATCAGAGAATATTTCAGTTTTGGGGTCCTAGTTGTGGCAAAGGTGAGTGATAGCATTGTTTTGACACTAATTACAGTTAATTAAGGGTAATTAGTGAAGATTAGCGAATTTATACGTAAATAAATTCTGGAAAAATTCTTAAAATTCTAAAATAATGTTTTAAGGCTCTGTTAGAAATTTGGGTTAATTTCGATGTGTTTTGCTAATCGTATGCTTAAACATGATTAAGAGGGATTATAGGCAAATGTGAGGTTTTAGCCACTTTAGATTCATTTTGATTCATTTAAATTGTTGTTTGCTGTTTGTGGTTGTTATTACATGTTGCTATGACTCTCTGGTATGTTTCATGATTGATTAGAATAGTTAGATTGCTCGAAAACGTCGTCGAACGGCGTAGAAAGCTCGCTAGAAAAGCTGCAGGAAATGCTACAGAGATCCGGATCGGATCGGGTAGGGGATCAGATCGGGTAGGGATCGGATCGGACATATCCGAACCGGACCGGGGCGTGGTACTTTCTGGAGCATGACGTGAAGAGGCAACAAGGAAGGCCTGGTCGGATCGGAGGGGCGTAGCGTGGGATCGGAAGGAACAAGGAGGACTGAAGTGGAAGAAAGAGGAGCATGGATACCATATTCCGAACCGAATCGAGAGCAATACACGAACTGAACTGATGCTGAAGAGACGGAGACACTCAAGCCTTGGGGTATCCGAACCGAACCGCTTTAGAGCTCCGAACCAAACCGCATGAGGAAGAGCTCCGAACCGAACCGCATGAGGGAGAAGGACCCGAACCCAGAGGATGGTGGCACTCCGAACCGAACCGAGCATGGGGAACTGGACGTGTACTTTTACTACTTCGTGATGACTCTTCTGAAGACCAACTCCCATTCGACCAAACCCGAGATGCAAAGGAAGTCCAAATGAGAAGTTAGAGCTCAAGATTTAGATGGGAATCAACGAGTTCGCTTCATGGTTGGGCTTTGCTGCGGGACGCGTGCTAAGGAGTTATCGACGTCTATAGCCTTGGGACCACTATGGTAGGAGGTACGAAGGCGGATTCAGGGCCATTATGGCATCGGTAGAACCAAGGGCTACGACCAATGAAGTGGGTCATTGAAATGTTTGGTCATGACTCCAAGAGTTTGGCTTGGTCACAGCAGGGTTTCTACAAGTCGGGATTCGTCGTTACCTCAGTTTGTCTAGTGTTCCAAAGTGGTAGATGTCGTATACTTTACGCACTGAGTGAGAGATGTGAGGATGGTTGCTATGGATGATCTGTTTGCTATCATTGTGACATGCACACCCCACCCCCGTATTCTTACACTATTTATTATGGCACCTTGGAGTATTGTACGGTATGTGGTACTAACTCTTTGGTTGCAGGTCCAGGTTCAGGTATGGATTAGTATACCTGTTATTACTCTGTTTAGATGCTTATCGCTCATACCAGGCTTTATGTCTGACCCAGAGTTTTATGTCTCTTCTTATTACTCTGGGTGCTCACACGAGCAGACTAGAGACAGGTTAGCTGGTGATGCACGGGTAGATGATCCGGAGACGAGCAGGAGGCTTCCACGTACTATATACATAATATTCTCCCTGTGTTGTTGAAGATCACTGCTTGGGCATTGTTGGTGTATCTTCTACTTTAGCTTTCTTTTGTTTAGAGACAGTAAATTTGGAAAAATTGTAATAAGCTGTATTTGGATTTCCGCTGCTTTGAGATTGATGTTGGTTTTAGTTATCAGCTTATGCACTGTCTCGCCTGTTTTATGTCAAGTATGTTATTATTATATTTTATTCCATGCGCTGTGAGACATTCTACAGGTTCTTTGATTAGTTCATTCCCTTCTTTCCTTTCTTCTGACGACCGTCTTGTGCTAGTCGGGCATGTGTACAGCGCACTTTTGGAGGAAATGCAGGCTGGTGCGAGGCGGGCCGTCACACTTGGTATCAGAGCTCTAGGTTGCGTAGTTAACCTTGGGAAGTTGTCAGGGAGAGATAATATACGTATACGAGAGAGCGTATTTGTGATTACTTTGGTTTTTAAAAGCTATATATATATATATACTATTAGTAGTATAAGGATGAAGTCGTACTACACTAGCACCACTATGGAATCGTTAATCGTTTCCTTTTTCAGATTGACGATGAGCCGAGATACTAGAGGTGCTGGTAGGGGAGCCAATAATGGGAATGCTGCTGACATGAGGACGATGTTTACTGACCTCATGAGAGAGATGCTTAGAGATGTACAGAGGGCAGCTCCCAATGGTGGAAATGGTGGTGGTCCAATAGTGCAGGCGCCAAGAGTCGACTTCGCCAAGCTGAATAAGGATTATACTAGTCTTGGTGGGAAGCCGTTCCACGGAACGGAGTCGGCCACGGATGTTCAGGATCGGTTGGATAGTTGCGAACGTATCTTCGAGGATTTGGGTATCGAGGAGGCAATGAAGAGAAAGCTAGCGTCCCGTCAGCTGCAAGGGCGGGCAATGAATTGGTGGAATGCTATAAAGGCAGCTACTCCCGAAGATCAGATTACTTGGGAGCAGTTTAAGGCTCGCTTTAGTGAGAAGTTCATTCCAGCTGCTCAGAAGTCAATGTTGTTTAAGAAATTCTTGGAGCTCAAGCAGAATGGCAGAGCTGTCTCAGAGTATATTGCTGAATTTGACACTTTGTCAAAGTATGGGTTATCTCTTATTGATGCTGCCGAGAAGAAGAATGAGAAATTCATAACTGGGTTAGATCAGTACTTAGGGGAAAGGCTTATTAACCACATCGATGAGACGTTTGAATCGATTGTGGGGAAAGCATTAAGATCAGAGAGTCTCTACCCTAAACCGAAGACTGAGGTTGCATCCGCAGATGAGCCAAAGCCACAAGCTAGTGGTGGAGGCAAAGGTAGTTCCCAGAATAAGAGAAAGCAGAATCAGGTTAAGGATGGCCAGAAGAAAAAGAATAAGCAAGATGTGGAGTGCTTCAGCTGTGGTAAGAAGGGCCATTATGCTAGTAATTGTCGGGCCAAGCCAGCGGATAGGAAGTGCTTCAATTGTGGCCAATTGGGACATCACAAGGACAAGTGTCCACAGCCCCCTAAGGAGAAGCAAATGGTGAAAGCCTACGCTCTTAATGCTATTCCTTCTTCGTCGAATGCCCCGACTGCGGCGGAGAAGGGAAAGAATGTCGTCATTCAAGGTATGCTTTCGGTTTATGATGTTCCTGTTAGAGTTTTGTTTGATACCGGAGCTTCCAGTTCTTTCATATCTAATGACCTGGTAGATAGGTTGGGATTGGAGCCCGAGATTGTCGATAGACCTTTAGTAGTGACGAACCCGATTGGAGGTTCGACTAGCCTTAGCATGATTTGTCGTAATGTGGTCTTATCGAGTCATGGATGCATGTTTGTTTGTGATTGCTTTGTTTTGGGCTTTACTGGGTTTGGCATTATTTTGGGAGTAGATTGGCTCCAAAGATACGGGGTGGTGGTAGACTGTGAGGGCTTGTTGGTGACAGCTAGAGCGGATGATGGGCGGAGGATAGTGTTTGGTGGTCTACCCAGTGAGGGGGTATTGGCTAGTTTTCTAAACTCCCTCGACATTCCGCATAGTGAGTTGTCAGGTTTGCCCGTGGTTGGCCAGTATCCGGATGTTTTCGAAGAAGTGACCGGACTCCCACCACACCGAGAGATTGAGTTTCGTATTGATTTGGTAAAGGATGCCAGGCCTATAGTGATGCCACTTCGTCGTATGGCACCAAGGGAGCAGCGAGAGCTCGAGGTGCAAGTCAGCGATCTTTTGAAGAAGGGATTTATCAGAAGGAGTGTTTCTGAATGGGGAGCACCAGTTGTGTTTGCTACCAAGGCGGATGGTTCCCTTCGTTTGTGTGTAGACTACCGCGAGTTGAATAAAGTGACGAGGAAGAACAAGTATCCTCTACCACGGATAGATGATTTGTTTGATCAGTTGAGTGGCGCGAGAGTATTTTCTCAGTTGGATCTCGCGACAGGTTTTCATCAGCTTAGAGTGGAAGCTGAGAGTATAGCTAAAACGGCATTTCGGACGCCGACTGGGTTTTATGAGTGGTTGGTCATGCCATTCGGGCTGACCAATGCCCCAGCATATTTTGTGGATCTTATGAATAGGGTATTCAGAGATCAGTTGAATAAGTTTGTCCTTGTGTTCGTTGATGATATTTTGGTCTATTCGAGGACAGAGGAAGAACACAAGGAACATTTAAGAGTAGCGATGGAGGTGTTGAGAAAACACCAATTGAAAGCAAAGTTTTCTAAGTGTCACTTCTGGAAGAGGGAAGTGAGGTTCTTGGGCCATGTTGTATCAGAGAATGGTATTGCCGTGGACCCAGCGAAGGTGGCTACGGTACAAGATTGGCCTACGTCCAAGAATGCAACTGATGTAAGAAGTTTCTTGGGGTTAGCGGGATATTATCGTAAGTTTATCCAAGGTTTCTCCAAGATAGCAGCACCATTGACCCAGTTGACCAAGAAGAATCAAGCTTTTGTCTGGGATGAAAGGTGCGAGGATGCATTTAAGAGTCTAAAGGACAAGTTGACAAGCGCACCAGTGTTAGTCATTCCTAAGGGGGATGAAGAGATGATGGTATACACGGATGCCTGTGGTACCGGACTGGGTGCTGTATTGATGCAAGGCGGTAGGGTTGTAGCTTACGCAAGTCGGCAATTGAAACCGCACGAGAGAAGATACCCTACCCATGATTTAGAATTGGCAGCGATCGTGTTCGCGTTAAAGATGTGGAGACACTATCTCTTGGGAAAAAGATTTGAGCTGTTTACAGACCATAAGTCGTTAAAGTATCTCTTCTCTCAGAAGGATTTAAATCTCCGTCAGCAGAGATGGTTAGAGTTCTTAGCTTCCTATGATTTTGACATCGCATATACACCGGGAAAGGGCAATGCGGTGGCTGATGCATTGAGTAGAAGACATGCCAGCTTAGGGGCTATGTTCCTTGAATGGAAGCAACTGGAGTTTATCGCGGGGTTTGATTTCAGACCAAAGTGCGAATTGGATCCAGAAATGTTAGCAAGTTTGACGATCAGACCCACTTTGATTGAGCGGATCGGCTCTAGTCAGAGGGACGATCCTAACCTATTGGAAATCATCTCCAAGTTAGAGATGGGTATCGGTGAGGAGATGAACAAGTATGGGCTTGATCGAGATGGATGGCTTAGAAAGAAGGGAAAGCTTGTTGTACCCAATGTCAATGGATTGAGAGATGAAGTGCTTAGAGAATGTCATCACTCAAAGCTAACTATACACCCCGGTGGTAATAAGATGTATCGAGATATGAAGCAGACTTACTACTGGGAAGGGATGAAAAGAGACGTTGGGAAGTTTATATCCAAGTGCATGAATTGCCAGCTAGTTAAGGCCGAGTAAAAGAAGCCTAGTGGGTTGTTGCAACCATTAGAAACTCCCGAATGGAAATGGGAGCAAGTGTCGATGGATTTCATCGATGGATTACCAAGGACTAGATCGGGATATGACAGCATTTGGGTAATTGTAGATCGACTGACTAAAAGTGCAAGGTTTATACCAGTCAAATCGACTAGAACGGCAGCTAAGTTAGCAGAATTGTATATGAAGTGGATAGTGAGATTTCATGGAGTACCTAAGAGCATTGTGAGCGACCGAGATCCGTTGTTCACTAGTGGGTTTTGGAAGAGCTTACAAGAGGCTCTAGGGTCAGAATTACATCTCAGTACCGCATATCATCCTCAGACCGACGGTCAGACGGAAAGGGTGAATCGTATTTTGGAAGATCTCTTGAGAGCATGTATATTGGATTTTGGTGGATCATGGGATGACCATTTGCATCTAGTAGAGTTTGCATATAATAATAGTTACCAATCCAGTATCGGTATGGCTCCATTTGAAGCTTTGTATGGAAGACCGTGCAACTCACCATCATGTTGGATAGAGACTGGCGAGAAGTTTATGCTTGGACCAGATGTGGTGAGGGAAACTTCAGATAAGATCAAGATCATTCAACAACAAATGAAGGCTGCCCAAGATAGACAGAAGAGTTATGCTGATAAGAGGAGAAAAGACTTAAAATTCTCCGTTGGCGACTTGGTGTTTGTCAAGATTTCTCCGTTGAAGAGCGTAATACGATTTGGCAGGAGAGGCAAGTTGGCACCAAGATTTGTTGGTCCATTCCCTGTTCTTGAACTAGTCGGGAATTTGGCGTATAGGATAGACTTACCAGAGAAGATGGCGGGAGTTCATAACGTATTTCATGTTTCCCAACTAAGGAAGTTCGTTCACGACTCATATATGACTATTTCACCTGATCAGTTGGAGGACTTCGAAGTAGAACCCGAGGCGGTTGGGAACCGCAAGCCGGCCCGTATCGTCGAGCACGACATGAAGCAACTTCGAAGGAAGGCGGTGAAGTTAGTCAAGGTTCAGTGGGGCGAGGACGAGAATGATTGTACTTGGGAGACAGAGGAGAACATTAGGAAGGCACACCCAGAACTCTTTGCCTGGTAAGATTTTGATTTCGATTTAGTTTTCCGCATGCTAGGATAGGCTTGCTTGCTTGTTTTGCATGTTTGATTGTTGTATGTGGTTGGCAGGCATGCGGGATCCTTTGTGTGTTTTGGGTTAAGGAATTTCGGGGGCGAAATTTCTTAAGGGGGGAAGAGTGTAACGACCCGCATTCTACGCATCATAGGATCGTAGAATATTTATTTCTGTCACATACGAAGTCGTATGGTCATGTAACTTTGGGAAACGACTATTGGGGTCATCTCCCATGTTCATGATTTTTCCCGATTTTTAAATGACCATTTTACCCCTAGTTATCACTGTTTTGGCCATAACTTTTGACTGGAAAGGAATTTTGACCTGAAACCACTTCCATTGGCTCCGGATGATGGTTTCTCTTTCCGTAGAGTGGTCACATTAGCCAAACGGACTTACCGTTTGGGAGATATGGCTGAAACAAGATTCAGATGGTGAAAAATAGCTTAATTGGGCTTAAACGGGTGATTAGCAGCTTGGCCCAAGGGGAATTTCGGGTTTAGGGGGATATAGGTGCTGATTAGGGTTAGAACACATTTCTTTAGACATTTTCCGGCCGCCACTTTCATTCCTCTTAACCTAGCCATGGCCTCCACTCTCTAAATCTCTCTCAAACACCCAAAAATCACCTTCTAATTGAAGATTAGGCTTAGCAAACATTAAATTAAGAAGAAAAAGCACCAAAGCAAGGTTGGAGCTGCTGTATAAGATTGGGAACAGCGCCAAATCAGAGAATATTTCAGTTTTGGGGTCCTAGTTGTGGCAAAGGTGAGTGATAGCATTGTTTTGACACTAATTACAGTTAATTAAGGGTAATTAGTGAAGATTAGCGAATTTATACGTAAATAAATTCTGGAAAAATTCTTAAAATTCTAAAATAATGTTTTAAGGCTCTGTTAGAAATTTGGGTTAATTTCGATGTGTTTTGCTAATCGTATGCTTAAACATGATTAAGAGGGATTATAGGCAAATGTGAGGTTTTAGCCACTTTAGATTCATTTTGATTCATTTAAATTGTTGTTTGCTGTTTGTGGTTGTTATTACATGTTGCTATGACTCTCTGGTATGTTTCATGATTGATTAGAATAGTTAGATTGCTCGAAAACGTCGTCGAACGGCGTAGAAAGCTCGCTAGAAAAGCTGCAGGAAATGCTACAGAGATCCGGATCGGATCGGGTAGGGGATCAGATCGGGTAGGGATCGGATCGGACATATCCGAACCGGACCGGGGCGTGGTACTTTCTGGAGCATGACGTGAAGAGGCAACAAGGAAGGCCTGGTCGGATCGGAGGGGCGTAGCGTGGGATCGGAAGGAACAAGGAGGACTGAAGTGGAAGAAAGAGGAGCATGGATACCATATTCCGAACCGAATCGAGAGCAATACACGAACTGAACTGATGCTGAAGAGACGGAGACACTCAAGCCTTGGGGTATCCGAACCGAACCGCTTTAGAGCTCCGAACCAAACCGCATGAGGAAGAGCTCCGAACCGAACCGCATGAGGGAGAAGGACCCGAACCCAGAGGATGGTGGCACTCCGAACCGAACCGAGCATGGGGAACTGGACGTGTACTTTTACTACTTCGTGATGACTCTTCTGAAGACCAACTCCCATTCGACCAAACCCGAGATGCAAAGGAAGTCCAAATGAGAAGTTAGAGCTCAAGATTTAGATGGGAATCAACGAGTTCGCTTCATGGTTGGGCTTTGCTGCGGGACGCGTGCTAAGGAGTTATCGACGTCTATAGCCTTGGGACCACTATGGTAGGAGGTACGAAGGCGGATTCAGGGCCATTATGGCATCGGTAGAACCAAGGGCTACGACCAATGAAGTGGGTCATTGAAATGTTTGGTCATGACTCCAAGAGTTTGGCTTGGTCACAGCAGGGTTTCTACAAGTCGGGATTCGTCGTTACCTCAGTTTGTCTAGTGTTCCAAAGTGGTAGATGTCGTATACTTTACGCACTGAGTGAGAGATGTGAGGATGGTTGCTATGGATGATCTGTTTGCTATCATTGTGACATGCACACCCCACCCCCGTATTCTTACACTATTTATTATGGCACCTTGGAGTATTGTACGGTATGTGGTACTAACTCTTTGGTTGCAGGTCCAGGTTCAGGTATGGATTAGTATACCTGTTATTACTCTGTTTAGATGCTTATCGCTCATACCAGGCTTTATGTCTGACCCAGAGTTTTATGTCTCTTCTTATTACTCTGGGTGCTCACACGAGCAGACTAGAGACAGGTTAGCTGGTGATGCACGGGTAGATGATCCGGAGACGAGCAGGAGGCTTCCACGTACTATATACATAATATTCTCCCTGTGTTGTTGAAGATCACTGCTTGGGCATTGTTGGTGTATCTTCTACTTTAGCTTTCTTTTGTGTAGAGACAGTAAATTTGGAAAAATTGTAATAAGCTGTATTTGGATTTCCGCTGCTTTGAGATTGATGTTGGTTTTAGTTATCAGCTTATGCACTGTCTCGCCTGTTTTATGTCAAGTATGTTATTATTATATTTTATTCCATGCGCTGTGAGACATTCTACAGGTTCTTTGATTAGTTCATTCCCTTCTTTCCTTTCTTCTGACGACCGTCTTGTGCTAGTCGGGCATGTGTACAGCGCACTTTTGGAGGAAATGCAGGCTGGTGTGAGGCGGGCCGTCACAGTATTGTTTATGGTTTACGGTTTACGATTTATTGTCTATGTTTTACGGTTTATGGTTTAATGTTTATTATTAGACCCAAGAATGGCACTAACATCCAAATGCAGTGTGAAGTCCTTACAATCATAGATCACTAAGAATAAATGCAAGTAAGCAGTAAAGAACAAGGAACACATGAGGTTTTTATAGTGGTTCGGCTCAAACCAAGGCTACGACCACTTTATATTTTCTTAAGTCCGAAGAAATTACAAATACAATGCCTTTCTACAATCCGTAGGAATCATTTACATACAACAACCTATTGTTTTAATAAAGAAGTGGGGAAGAGAGAGTGGTTTTATACACGAAATTCCCATGTTAGAATAATATGGAAGAAGCACAATGACCTTGTGTTCTCTTCAATGGAGGCCGAGAATTATAATGGCCAATAATCCTTTAGAAGTCCCTGAATCTGTGTAATTTTAGAGGTAGAGAGTCTCCCGTATGAATGACATGTGTCACAAATCCAATGTGTTGCTAAGACGTAGTGGGCAAGTGGAGGAAGTCTCATGTAGTTCGTGTAAAGCCATGCGTGGTCCGATCCATGAAAGTAGGAGCAAAATAGGCCTTAAGAATAGGTCAAACTCGATTGTGTGCAGTAGAATATTTCGTCCCAGATGGGTCGGATTGTGTCCTCCATCCGATCCGAACCGATGCCTTCAATCCGAAGGCAATGTTCTCTTCTTGGTAGTAAGGAAAAAGCGGATCGGGTCGGGTTCCTACATCTCCATCCGAACCGAGCTGGTGACTTCATTCCAAAGAAGCATGCACTTCTGTGCGGCAGAAGGTGAATCAAGTCCTCCTTTCCGATCCGATCCGGGCCAACCGATCCGACCCAGAGCCCAATCAATGCCGAAATCCAAACGTTTCCGGTTCTGCGGGCATTCACAAAAATGAGCATAACTTTCAAACCATAAGTCCGTATTAGCCAAACGAAAGCTCAACCTGAAGCTAATTTAGAGGGATACAAGAGTTACTAATCGAAGCTCCATAATTGATTTTTTCGGGTCCAAAATAGGTCATATGTTAGGAGTTTCGAGCCATCATTTGTTTGATATGCGACTTCAACCAAATCGCTTCCTATCTTCTGACGATGTTCCAAATACTTAAGCTTATTGTTAACCTGAAATTCCATGTGTGAGGGCTTTGACTAAAAAACATGTCAACATTTATGGTTTATCATTTATGGCTTAATGTTTATGGTTTATTCTTTATTTTATATAGTTCACTATTTTTAATTTATTGTTTATGGTTTGTTGTTTATGTTTACGGTTTATTGTTTATGGTTTACGTTTGTAACACTCCACGTCCATTAATGTCACTCACAATGGGAATGCATCAACTTTCATGGAGCATTATAAGTGTATAGAACAGAGCATCACAAGACAGATATATAAAAATGGTACTTCAAAATATAAAATAACTTCATTGCAGGGAAAACAGAACATAGTTTGGTTACAACATCAAAACCAACTTGTAAAGCCAAGTACATAAGTATCCATCTTGGTCAAATTATTACATGAAAACCAAAAGCATAATCCTATCACAAATAGCCATAATAAAGAAGAAGATAAAGCCGAACATTACTTCCAGAAACTCCAAGCACTTCCAAAAGAGAGAGAAAGAGGTCCAAGTCAAGCTCCACTAATCCCACCTTGAGAACCTGGAGGGGGGAAAAGGAAAGAAAAGAGGTGAAACAAACGAGGCCAGACATAAAGTCTGGCGAGTCTAGTGACTTTAACAATATAATCATTAAAGTAACAGGATAAGAACATAAACTGGGTATAAGAAATGACTGTAACATGAGCAGGTATGACAAGGTAAGCAAGATGGACACGATAAACGTTGATTGCGCTTCTAATCGCTATAAGATAATTCCTACACCGCACCAATACTAGTTATACAGAAAGTTGATCCCTCTTACAATTATAATGATAATTGTTGTTTCGTGTACCCCTAGTTGGTGTCATAGGTGACGCCTGCTCCTGTCTCCACTAGTTGTACCCACTACCCTCCCCATTCGATCGGCTCCCTAACTCGTAGGTACCCGTGCTGGCCCCATATTAGGGTGTATCACTCCCTAAATTGGCAACTCGATACTACTAAAAAGGCACGGCTTATATCTACACGATGCAGCAACATCTTACCTACCGGCCCGGACCCATGCACGCAGATGACTTCGTTGGACTTGCGTTGCCACCGCTAACCCGTTTGAGATCTTACAATCAATCCCATTAAGCATGCCCCGTCCTCGACCTAGTTCGAGCTCACATAGATACTAAATAGGTTACTGGTTGAAAAGGGTCCCCACACTTGACACAATCTTCCCGTCTATGCTTGGTCCCCACTACGATTTTCCACTTAACCCCTTCTTATTCATGTCTTCGTACATGTTTCAACTTGGTTAAGTGTTTCTAATTATATTTCTCATGCCACCCATGTCACCCACTTAACCCCATGTCCCACTACATGTCTTATCTTGGTTAAGTGTTATATAATTCATTATAACTGTAATCTTGCAAGACCTCCCACATTAGATTTTGTTTTGCGGTTGCTGGATTTGTCGGGCGGTTCGGGCAGGCTTATACCGCAATCCGAATCTAACCTCGTGTCTTTGTCCTATTACGCATCTAGTTTATGCCTTTGACCTCTCACATTAGACTTGCCGTTTGCGGTTGCTGGATGTGTCGGACGGTTTCGGGCAGGCTTATATGCAAACCAAGTCTAACCTCATGTCTTAAGCATTCATTTTCTCATTCTATTATTCAAAACCCAATTTGAATTAATATCCATATTCCAATTTGTCCATAATTCCCAATTTAGGCTATGTTCATAATTCTCATTCTAATTATGTCCATAATTCCATGTACATTAATTATACCAATTTATGCCCCAAGTTAATTACATGATTACAAACCAATTTATGTCAATTACATAATATTCAATGTGTTTCCCAAACTTTTCCCCAATGTTCCTACGTCATTCGTACGTATAATTCACATAATATGTTAGGCTCGTCGTTAGCCTAACTCATAAGAAAAAGGAAAAGAAGAGGGAAAGAGACATCATCCACACATAATATAGATCTAATAATCATATGGAATATGAACTTGCATAGAATATGATAGATCTAATCAACATATATTGCATAGATCTAATTAATATAAACTTGCATAGATCTAATTAACATAAACTTGCATAGAATAGGATAGATCTAATCAACATAAACTTACATAGATCTAATTAACATAAACTTGCATAGATCTAATTGACATAAACTTGCATAGAATAGGATAGATCTAATCAACATAAACTTGCATAGATCTAATTAACATAAATTTGCATAGATCAAATTAACATAAACTTGCGCAGATCTAATTAACATAAACTTGCATAGAACTCAACATAAACTTGCATAGATCTAATTAACATAAATTTGCGTAGATCTAATTAACATAAACTTGCGTAGAATAGGATAGATCTAATCAACATAAACTTGCATAGAACTAGTTAACATAAACTTGCATAGATCTAATTAACATAAACTTGCATAGAATAGAATAGATCTAATCAACATAAACTTGCATAGATCTAATTAACATAAACTTGCACAGATCTAATTAACATAAACTTGCATAGAATAGAATAGATCTAATCAACGTAAACTTGTATACATCTAACTAACATAAACTTGCATAGAATAGAATAGAATAGATCTAATCAACAAAAACTTGCATAGATCTAATTAACATAAACTTGCATAGATCTAATTAACATAAACTTGCATAGAATAGAATAGATCTAATCAACATAAACTTGCATAGATCTAATTAACATAAACTTGCATAGAATAGAATAGATATAATCAACATAAACTTGCATAGATCTAATTAACATATATTTGCATAGATCTAATTATCATAAACTTGCATAGAATAGAATAGATCTAATCAAAATAAACTTGCATAGCATAGAATAGAGTAGATTTAATTACGCATATGAATCTACAAAATAGATCCAGTAACATATGATAATAGAACTGTCAACATAATAGATCTAAGAGCATATGATACAGGCATAGTCATACAGTCACTTTCACACTTATCACCATTATTTTTAATTAATTATCTTAGGAAAGTAACTGTACTCACAGTGGTAGAAGAAGAAAGAATATAGATCTGAATTAATCGTTTGTTGTTATTCTAGAATTGTTCCCCTTTTTCACAATTCCTATGCTTTGATTCATTGAGGAAGAGAAACTAATTTAGTTTTGGATGTAGTAGCATGGAGGCTTATGAATGAATTTAGTTTAGATTAGGGTTAGATTAGATGTGCTTATATAGATGTATTAGCTTATTTAGATCCTTCAGATTAACTAGGAGATCATCAGAACCACGCAGCTCAAAGACATGTCATCCAGCCAATCAGAATAGGCCACGTCAGCCCTAAAACTCAAAAATCGTCATTAACGAATAAAAAATGCGCCATATTGCAACATGATGCGCAGTAGCAGGGGTATTGACACCCATATGTCATATATATATATATATATTATTTATCTTTCTTTTTAACTATCTTTCCAATTAACCATTTTCACACTAAACCGCTTTTTTAATTAAACTGCGTTTACACTAGGCCACTTTTTAGCCATTCCCCTAAAACCAAAATATGACATTAGTGGGGATTGAACTCAAAACCTCTTGCGTACAAGTCACATGTACTAACCAAATGAGCTACTAAGCCTTTTGCTAACAAGACTTTGGACAAAGCTACACATTATTCTCTCATTCCTCTGTTTCATATTTTGCTGCAATATTTAATTTAAAGATATCTTCTTCATTTTGAATCAGTTTTCTACAAACTATAGGTCTAAATTGACTAGAAAATCTCCACGAATGCAATAACGCTAATTTCATGACCAAACTCCTAAAGCTCCTCAAATTTTCCTTTTTATTTCAATTTAATTGTTCGCATGCATTTCTTCGCATTTCATGTATTGCATTTAATTTCTTTTATTAATCTTTTTCCTTCATTTCACTACATAAACTTATTACATGCAATTTTATTGTCATTATTTAATTTTTCTCTTAAATATATCTATGTATAATATATATATATACATATTTCCACATTTTCAATTTCATTAAAACTGCAAGGTATTACATTCTCCCCCACTCAAAGGATTTCGTCCCCGAAATCTTCTAGTTAAGAAGAATATATCCTACCATCCATCATCTATCTACTCATCCATCATTCACAAGCATCCATTGTCTTTAAAAGATTTCTAATGCTATATGAACACATGCAAAGGTGTGTGTATATATTCCTTATCTAATGCAAAGATCAGGTGGTCTATTGATTCAGTTGACCTCCTCAATGAAAATTATGTCTATGCTATGAGTCCAACATGTATGCAAAGGAATCCTAATGATACATATCATTTCTATTTGAGTGCACAACCATTCATTCAAATGCAACATCCGTATGATAATGCATTTAATATACATCCATTAATTTAAATATGCACACTCATTCATATGCAATATGAAAGTGATTGAGCCGATCTAGTGCCTAATGTGTGTGTAAATGCATCCACGAGCAACAACTAGCAAACTCTTACGTCACCAAACATAACATGTCTCAAACACATGTTTACAACCATAGGATTTTCCTACCTAAAGATCAAAGATGTAATCGAGAGGACATACTAAAAGATAGAACAAGTAGAAACAAAGCGGTAGAAAAAGGAGAAGTTAAGATCGTACCCTCAAAAAGAAAAGGGTACAACGCACGTATCTTGTCTTCCGTTTCTCAAGCCGCGTCTCCTTGATCATCTCCCCATTAGACTTCAACCAACTTGACCTCTCGTTTGTGTAACTTCTTGACCTCCGATCCAAGGATGCATGTAGGAGCTCGTCTAATCGTGGCATCTCACTTCACTTCCACTTCCCTAAGCATGCTCGGCTCCACTACTTCCGCGGTATCATGTTAACACTTACACAAATGCGACACATGAAATATGTCATGAACACCACTAAGTTTCTCCGGCAACTTCACTCTATACGCCCTCTGTCCTGTCCTCTCTGAAATGGGGAATGGCCCTATGAACCTCGGTGCCATTTCCCTATAGATCCAAAACGAATAAAAACCATGTTCCCAACACAGAACTCAAGATCGGCCCTTCTCTTATCAGCATATGACTTTTGCTGGCCCTGTGCCGTCTTCAAGAATTGTCTTTCTCAAGCTCTCGTCTCGTGAAACGCAAAGTCTTTAATGAACTTCCTATAATAACCCGCCAACCTTAGAAAACTTATTACTTCCGTTGCGTTTCCAGGAACCTTCCAGTCTTGGATTGCGAGCACCTTCACGGGATCCATTGCTATCCCCTCCTTAGAGACCACGTGTCCCAAGAACCTCACTTCCTTCCTCAAAAAATGGCATTTGGAGAACTTAGCCTTAAGTTTATGTGCTCGAAGGGTCTCTAAGACTTCCCTAAGATGTAGGGCATGTTCTTAGTCGCTTCTAGAGAATATCAAAATGTCATCCGCAAAGACTAATACGAACTTGTCTAGAACCTCCCTAAACACCCTACTCATCAAGCTACGAAATATGCGAGTGCATTCGTCAAACAAAAAGGCATGACGGGCCATTCGAAGAAACCATCGGGAGTCGTAAAAGCAGTCTTATATATACTCTCCTCAGCTACCCTCAACTGATGAAATCCTGTTGCTAAGTCCCATGGCGAGAAAACCAAAGCGCCAACCAACTGATCGAACAAATCATCTATCCTCGGTAATGGGTGTCTAATTTTCTTTGTGAGTTTATTTAGATCCCTATAGTCGACACACAATCTAAGTGAACCATCAGCCTTTGTAGCAAAAACAACTGGAGCACCCCATCCTGAAATACTTCTTCTTATAAACCCTCTCTCAAGTAGCTCTTTCACTTGTTTACTAAGCTCCCTCCTTTCTCTTGGAGCCATGTGGCGCACAGGAAATGCAACTGGCTTTGCATTGTCCACCAAGTAGATACAAAAATCTATCTCGCGTTTTAGAGGTAAGCCCCTAACCTCCTCAAAGACATCTTCATGCTCACGGACTACTTGAACAGATTGCAAATCATCAATGGATGTGTCATGTGATTCTAGGTTGCTAAGCATCATCGAACCTCTAGGGTCACAAGAAATATCAAGGGTCTTTCCACAACGAGTCAATAGTATAACTACCCTTCATTCACAGTCTAGGATGGCACCATATTTGGCTAGCCAATCCATTCCTAGAATTAACCCATAGCCTGTGAAACCAAGAACATAGGCGTTGCATTCAAACCCAACGCCCAAGATATACACTTTCAAATCCCAACAAACCATAGATAAATGAGCCGAACCACCAATAGGATTTGAGACTACAATGAGATCCATAACTAAACTAGTATTTAGGTGTAGTGTTTCAACTAACGAAGCAGATATAAATGAATGTGAAACGCAATAGTCGAAAAGAGTTCTAGGAAAAAAGAAATCAAACCTTCAACAGAAACTTCCTATCTCTTTTCGGTATATTGACCACGAGAACACAACCTGCCCTCCAGAAGATCCTGCCCTCTATCCTTGTCCTTGCTTCACCATACTAGAAACAACCACCTGTCTTCCTCTTATCATGGAATTTATTATTCTTACCACCCTTCTTAGGTTCTACTTTCTTATCCTATGTCATATCCATGCCTCCACTGCATGCTATCCATTCGTGACCTCCCATCAAGATGGAGCTTCATCCTTCATTAACCAAGCATCTAGTTGAACCTTTCTTCCATCGTCTATTTCAACGATACCAAAAAAGTCCTCTACTTCCTTGAGCCAGTTTCTAGACTCGACAAACGTCTCAGTCCCATGAAGCGGTTTTCCTCCCATCGCACGGAAGTCCTTACATATCTTAGGAAAAGCATCTAAACGCGGAGGAAGAGATTAAGAAAGGAAAAAGGAAGAGATTCAGAAAGGAAAAAGGAAGAGATTCAAAATGGAGATTCGGAAGAAAGATATATGGCTCTTGGGGATTACGTTTTTCATAATAAACTTTTCTGTTGAAAAACCTTCTTTGAAACATGTTTTTGAAAATATTTCTTAAAAAAATGCTTTTGAAAACGGCTTTCAAAATCTCTTATCTATTCTGGTGACCTTCAGCTCTGATACCACGTGTAACACCCCACGTCCATTAATGTCACTCACGAAGGGAATACATCAACTTTCATGGAGCATTATAAGTGTATAGAATAGAACATCACAAGAAAGATATATGAAAATGGTACTTCAAAATTTAAAATAACTTCATTGCAGCGAAAACGGAACATAGTTTGGTTACAACATCAAAACCAACTTGTAAAACCAAGTACACAAATATCCATCTTGGTCAAATTATTACATGAAAACCAAAAGCATAAGCCCATTACAAATAATCATAATAAAAAATAAGATAAAGCTGATCATTACTTCAGCAACTCCAAGCACTTCCAAAGGAGAGAGAAAGAGGTCCAAGTCAAGCTCTACTAGTCCCACCCTGAGAACCTGGAGGGGGGAAAGGAAAGAAAAGAGGCAAAATAAACGAGGTCAGATATAAAGCCTGGCGAGGCCAGTGACTTTGACAATATAATCATTAACGTAACAGGATAAGAACATAAATTGGATATAAGAAATGACTGTAACATAAACAGGTATGACAAGGTAAGAAAGATGGATATGATAAACGTTGATTGTGCTTCTAATCACTATAAGATAATTCCTACACTGCACCAATACTAGTTATACAGAAAGTTGATCCCTCTTACTAGTTATAATGATAATGATAATGATAATGGTAGTTTCATGTACCCCTAGTTGTTGTCAAAAGTGCCGCCTACTCCTATCTCCACTAGTTGTACCCACTACCCTCCCCATTCTATCGGCTTCCTAACTTGTAGATACCCGTGTCGGCCCCACAGCAGGGTGTATCACTCCCTAAAGTGGCAACCCGATACTACTAAAAAGGCACGACTTATATCTACACGATGCAACAACGTCTTACCTTCCAGCCCGGACCGGGGAACACACATGACTCCGTTGGATATGCGTTGCCACCACTAATCCGTTTGACTCTTATAATCAATCCCAGTAAGTGTGTCCCATCCTCGACCTAGTTCGAGCTCACATAGATACTAAATGCGTTACTGGTTGAAAAGGGTCCCCACACTTGACACAAGCTTCTCGTCTATGCTTGGTCCCCACAAGGATTTCCCACTTAACCCCTTCTTATTCATTTCTTCTTACATGTTTCAACATGGTTAAGTGTTTCTAATTATATTTCACATGTCACCCATGTTACCCACTTAACCCCATGTCCCACTACATGTCTAATCTTGGTTAAGTGTTATATAATTCATTATAACCATAATCTTGCAAGGCCTCCGACATTAGATTCTGTTTTGCGGTTGCTGGATTTGTTGGGCAGGTCTGGGCAGGCTTATACCGCAATCTGAATCTAACCTCGTTTCTTTGTCTTATTACGCATCTAGTTTATGCCATTGACATCTCACATTAGACTTGCCATTTGCGGTTGTTGGATGTGCTGGGTGGGTCCGGGCAGGCTTATACCGCAAACCAAGTCTAACCACGTGTCTTAGGCATTCATTATCTCATTCTATTATTCCAAAACCAATTTGAAGTAATATCCAAATTCCAATTTGTCCATAATTCCTAATTTAAGCTATGTTCATAATTCTCATTCTCATTATGTCCATAATTCCAAGTACATAAATTATACCAATTTATGCCACAAGTTAATTACATGATTACAAACCAATTTATGCTAATTACATAATATTCAATGTTTTTCCCAAACTTTTCCCACAACGTTCCTACGTCATTCATACGTATAATTCACATAATATGTTAGGCTCGTCGTTAGCCTAACTCATAAGAAAAAGGAAAAGAAGAGGGAAATAGACATCATCCACACATAATATATATCCAATAATCATATGGAATGTGAACTTGCATAGAATATGACAGATCTAATCAACATATATTGCATAGATCTAATTAACATAAACTTGCATAGATCTAATTAACATAAACTTGCATAGAATAGGATAGATCTAATCAACATAAACTTGCATAGATCTAATTAACATAAACTTGCATAGATCTAATTAACATAAACTTGCATAGAATAGGATAGATCTAATTAACATAAACTCGCATAGATCTAATTAACATAAACTTGCATAGATCTAATTGACATAAACTTGCATAGAATAGAATAGTTCTAATCAACATAAACTTGCATAGATATAATTAACATAAACTAGCAATGATCTAATTAAGATAAACTTGCATAGATCTAATTAACATAAACTTGCATAGAATAGAATAGATCTAATCAACATGAACTTGCATAGATCTAATTATTATAAACTTGCACAGAATAGAATAGATATAATCAACATAAACTTGCATAGGTCTAATTAACATAAATTTGCATAGATCTAATTAACATAAACTTGCATAGAATAGAATAGATCTAATCAATATAAACTTGGATAGATCTAATTAACATAAACTTGCATAGATCTAATTAACATAAACTTGAATAGAATATGATAGATCTAATCAACATAAATTTGCATAGATCTAATTAACATAAACTTGCATAGATCTAATTAACATAAACTTGCATATAATAGAATAGATCTAGTCAACATAAACTTGCATAAATCTAATTAACATAAACTTGCATAGATCTAATTAACGCAAACTTGCATATATCTAATTAACATTAACTTGCATGGAATAGATTAGATATAATCAACATAAACTTGCATAGATCAAATTAACATAAACTTGCATAGAATAGAATAGATCTAATTAATATAAACTTGCATAGATCTAATTAAAATAAACTTGCGTAGATCTAATTAACATAAACTTGCATAGAATAGAATAGATCTAGTCAATATAAACTTGCATAGATCTAATTAACATAAACTTGCATAGATCTAATTAACATAAACTTGCACAGATCTAATTAACATAAACTTGCATAGAATAGAATAGATCTAATGAACATAAACTTTCATAGATCTAATTAACATAAACTTGCATAAAATAGAATAGATATAATTAACAGAAACTTGGATAGATCTAATCAACATAAACTTGCATAGATCTAATTAACATAATCTTGCATAAATCTAATTAACATAAACTTGCATAGATCTAATTAACAAAACTTGCATAGAATAGAATAGATCTAATCAACATAAACTTGCATAGATCTAATTAACATAAACTTGCATAGATCTAATTAGCATAAATTTGCATAGATCTAATTAACATAAACTTGCATAGAATAGAATAGATCTAATCAACATAAACTTGCATATACTACACCATAATAGCCATTTGGCACCTCTTATTTTTTTCAACTGCCAACACTTATATGTGTTGTAGACTAGTGACACTAATATGTGCTGCTGTAGCAAAAATGTGTCACCAAAAATGTGCTAACACTTCTATGTGTTGTTATGCCTAGTCAACACTTCTTTTCTAAGGGCAAAAGGGTAAGTTCTCAACCATAACCTAATCGGTACCTCAACCTTTCTCCCTCAATGCTTATTCCTTTTACTACAGCGTCATAACCAAATTAAAAAGAAAAACTTTGAAGAATTGATATAAGCGATCTCTCTCTCTAATTGAAGGATTTTGGATTTCTCAATTCAGTATTAGTCTCTTAGATCCACTCTCAATCCGTTTCTCAATCATCTCTCCACCCGTTTCTCAATCATCGACTTCAAATTGGAGCTTCTAGTAATCACGATAATTGGGACGTCGAATCGGGGCTTTTAAGAATCATTAATTGGGGCTTCTAGGAATCACGATAAATTGTTTAATTATTTCCAATATATGTAAGTTTCAATCTTGTTTTTTAAACAGTCGATTATCATACTTTATATTTAATGTTATTTTTCCATCATAATTTTGAATAGACGACAAACTCAGTGTTTCTGAGGATGATTTAAGTGCATTGGCTTCACTGCAAGATGGATTTAAGAAATATGTGGTGAGCTTTGATTTTATTTACCAGAACTGGATATGATCAACACAGGATTACCATATGAGTGGTAGACTAAAGGCTGGTCTTAATTCTTCTACTAGTATAAAGGGAGAGAGGCAGGCCTGCTGGGAGTCGGGGAGGGAAAGGGAGAGGGAGAAGGAGGGAAAAAGGGAGAGGGAGAAAGAGAAAGATGAGAATGCAAATAATATTATTTTAACTTCGCTTAAAATGAATTTTTCATCATATTTAGGTACAGGTATTCTCTTATGCAATTTGCCATTTAATTTGCTGGTGTTGCCTTGTGTGAAACTCATTTTATCTTATATAAGCATAGACAACCATTATGTCCTATTTACAAGTACATATCTAATGTAACAATCTTGTAGCAAACAATTTTTTTTAATCAATTGCAAAAGTTATATTTAGGGGGCATAAGAGACTAAACAAGTTGTGTAGTTAACACGCTACCAAATTTAAGGGTTGATATAGTTGCATATTTCAGGGAATGTATTACAGTTGATGCTTTTTTCTTGTTGAAATTGTTGTGTTCTGAAAACAATTTATTACTGTGTAACGTTTAGGTGCAAGAGAGGATCATGTGGCTTCTCTTCATGTTGCTCAGATGATGTACTTCGCTATGGTCTTTGCAGCCGCACTTGGGCCTCTGCATTTCACCTTAGAGCAAGCTAGGAAGCTTTTAAAATTATTTTGGAAAGACAATTTTTTTGCATCTACTGTTGTTTCGGGTGCCCTTATAACAGCATTCATTTCTGTGCATCTGTTGAGGTAAACAAAATATATTCAGTTGTATGAAAATTACGACAAGTCGTTATCAGTTTTAATCGTTTCCCCCTTTGGGTTTCTTGAAGAGTGATATTTCTGTATTTGTTGCACTCTTGGTTGCATTACAAACTTGTTTGTTCTAAAGTTCAAAATTTGTGAAAATGGAAAACTTCTTCGCTCAACTATCAGTGTGTATTTAGTGTAATGTAGTTATTGCGCCATTACGCTATTCTCAAATAAATAGTGTTCAACATCCATTATTGCAGATTTGACACTTTAACAAAGGTTTAAACTTAAAAACACCATCTAGTCTTTTGTGTATTATTCATGAAGATATCATACATGTTATTGCATTCCTTTATGGATGCGCAAATATATTGGTACTCATTTTGAAACCTAGTATTTCCATCTAGTAGATCACAGACCCTAACTAACCATGTTCTATTTGTCGATACAGCATAGAACACAAGTATCTTATGGCAGACAACCAGCACTATACCTTTTATGTATGGCGAAAAATAATCAAATCTCATAAATGTCTACTTATTCCAGTCTACATCTATTCCAGTCACTTGTTTTTGGAGGAGTACAAAGTTCTATAGCCTAGAAAGTTGAAGCTTCAGGTGAAAATGCAGATGAAGGTTAGATACAAAAATCTATCATCACGTTTGTCTGTATATTTTGAAATGTTAAGCTGCCGACATTTCACTGTGTTCTAGCATTTATTACATTTGCATAGAAAATTATTTCTATACTTGTTTCCTTCTTTCATTTGATTTCTCATGATAGTTTGATACACCCAGATTTCATGCAGAGATAAATATTGCATGGTGAGGACCATCAAGTAACATTTAATTGGATTATTTACTTGGTTGATTTACTGCAAATTACATGTCATATACCACCTTATTTCTATTTGTTGAAATTTTCCTGTTGACATAGTTTGTTCAGATGGTGTTAGTAGGATACATAGGAGGGAAAAGGCATATTTGATGTTTTTATCATATGATTATGCAACCATGTAAGCATTGTTATCTTTAGTTTTCGAGCTAAAAGGCCGAGAAAGAAAATTTGGATTTCACTAATCTTTGTAGTTGCAACATCTTTGATGTCTCAGTTTTTTGTTTTTATTACTCAGCTTATTAAAAGACAACAAGGTGTTGGGCGATGCAGTGATAGTGTCTGGGCCAAAATAGGCATACCATTGTTTTTCTTGGCTGCTTAGGCAAAATAGGCATAACATCATTTTGATGACCAGGTATAACGCTTCCTCTAGTTCAATTTTATACGTTTTTTAATAATCGAAAGCTTTTTATTTTTGAAATTTTAATGTTAATTTATTCTTAAATCAGAAGCAAATTCATTTATTCTTACAGCATGACCGTGGATTTCAGAGGCAATCAGTGTTAAGATTCCCTTTGTATAATCCGCTCGTATTTTTAGGTAAAATAATCGGCAACAATCAAATTCTGTCAATCAGAATGACATTCATCAAAGTAAGGTTTCCTAATATTTACTAAAGGGATTTGTGTAACGACCCAGAAAATCTGAACCAATTTAAAATTTTTAAATTGGCTAAAATAATGGATTTTAAATACTTAAAATAAATATTTTAAATAAGTGAGATGAAAACTGAGTTTGAATCGACAATTGAAAACGAATATAATTAATTATAATTATAAACAAGGCCTGAAAGGGCGCTGTAGTTTCAAAAATCGAATTCAAACTTTGTCGGACTGTACCGGGTGCAAAACAATCCGGATTTTAGTGAAACAAAAATATTTAAATCTGTTAGTGAATACCTTTCTAACGAATCTGAAAAATCGAAATTTCATAGCGGGAATCAAAAGATATGTCCAGTTGAAAATTCTGAATAGTCGCTATGGAATTCAGGCCCTTAAAAACGGAAATTTTGCAAACGACCTCGGATTTCGACGAAACCACTTTTGTTGGGTCCGTGATGTTAAGTTATTGCTTGATTCCAAATTTCATAATTTTTCGAATCAATATGTGAGCGTGGCAAAGGAAAACGCGTTTGAACAGTTTTAGTTAAAACTGATCGACCCAAAAATAGGCCTTTTTGCAAACAGTCTCAGAATTCGACGAAACTAGTTTTGTTGGGACCGTATCGTCAAAACATAGCTAGATTTATTTTTTTGGAATTTTTCGAATTAGTTTGTGGCCCTGGCAAATTGAAATGTACGTTCAAATTAAATATTGAATGTTTTATATTTTGATTTGAACGGAAACTGACCGAAACAGTCTAATGGGCCTACAAAACATATCCCATTGTGTTCGGAATGGGGGTAAAACGCTAGGGATAATAGTCGTTGGGTTTGGATTGGGGTTCGTGTGGGAAAGGGGTATTTTAGAGAATTTAAAAATTATAAAATAAAATAAAAAAATCTGATTGGCCCATTCCCATTCTCTCTCCCCGACATTCTCTCTCTCCCCAAATCGAACAACGGAAACCCGATCCCTCCTTCTCTCCTCTTTTTCTTCTTATCCGCTCAATGAAATCCAATGCCACAGTTAAGGTTTTTGTAGTACTTCTCATGAGCTTCAAATCCATATAAGTATTGGATTTTTTCGTGGCCTGTAGGGGGAGAACCACCCTCGTGAAGTTCCGCCGTTCGCACCCCGATTCCGCCGCCTGGGGACCACCGAGCTCGACCTCCTCCCTGGAGCACGTGCGCCTCTCCTAGCCCGACAAGGTGGCGCTGGCCAATCGAAGCAACAATCAGCGGATTGATCGAAAAATCGAAACCTAGTTTCGAACAGTTTTGAAAGGTATCGGCTGTTTTAATTTAAAACCGATTTTAACAGTTTAAAACCATTGCAAACTTTGAAAAATCATATCTTTTTGCTATGTTAACGAAATTCGATGAAACAGGAAACATCGTGACCGTGTGGACGCCTTCTACATTTTAAAAGAGACCGCATATTTTTCTGAGCCTTCTGCTATTTTTAGTGGAGAGGAACCCAATGTGAGATTTCTAATTTATAAACTGTATGGAGAACGACGATGTATAAATTATATAGTCGATGTATGAGTTATATTAGCGTTGTACACCTCCTGTATAAGCGTTGTATAAGTTATACGTTCGATGTATAAGTTATATATGCGTTGTAAAAATGATATATGTGTTGAAATGAATTGAATTGCTAGATATATATATATATATATATATATATATATATATATACGCCCCACGTCCACAAACCATGGACGATATTTATTGGTTGAAATTGTTGTGAGTATTGATTGATAGCGAATGGTTGTTTGGGATTGTTTGTGGTTGATATTGATTGATTGTGGTTGAAAAATACCCGTTTGTGATTGAAAAATATTTGGTTGAAACCACATAGGATTAGTTTGTGGAAATGAAATAAATATATACATGCCGCCTGCGTGCGAACTAGATGCATGATCCCCATTGTCAAAAACCGCGAGGTTTTAAGGTAGAGCGAGGAGCCGTACTAGGGACGGTCTCGGTTTTAACTACCCTGCCGTTATGCTGCCGAAATTTTGAATAATATTCATGTGTTTGAATTATTTTCATTTGCTAAAACTATATTTATTCATTGAATAGAAAACCTTCATGTGTTGAATCGATATTCATTCGTTGATTAGAAATTCATGTGTTGAATGGTATTCGCGTTTTAAATATAAAAATCACATTTTTATCTATATATACAAACTATAGAAAATTCATGTGTTGAATGGTATTCATATTTTGAAATAAATTGTTTGATAATAAAAATCACCTTTTATCGACTATATGAACCGTGTAAAATAATCTCGTTGTGAAAGAAATTGTTTTATAAGAAAAATCCTATTTTTATCACCAATATGAAATATATAAAATAATAGTGTTTTGAAATGAGTTGTTTTACAATAAAAATCACATTTTTATTATATGCATGAATCGTTGAAATGTGAAGAGTTAAAAATAACAACTTGTTCAAATAAATATATATGAGTTGAAATATTCATTAATTAGCTAATGATATGATTTGTACCTATGTATGTAACATTAGAATGAATGGTGTTTTTAAACCAAATAGAAATCAAATATGAAGTTGAATAGAAAATGATAAATGATAAGAACTATATATATGTACATGCATATTCATTGAACAGGTTATAGCAAAGGGGCTAGAGAAGAGGAATAAAATTTTGTGCCCGACAAATAGGTACACATTTACTGTTTTGTTTGGGTGATGATTTTATGAGCCTGTTGGCTAGCCGCTTGGCTTTTTCTTTTTCTTTTTGAGATTAGAAGGACCGGGGAAGCTATTTGAGATTTCCCGATGCTCCCGGTGCAGGGGAGGTTATGGCGAAATTTTCCAAAATCTTAAGGCGTTAGTGAAATATTTGAAGTGAAAGCGATATTGAAATCATTGAATGAACTATATTTATATAAATATATAAATATAAATAAAAATTAAAACGAAACGAGGCCGTGCAGTTCGTATTTTGAAACCGTGATTTCAAACAACTAGTGCGGGAAATCCGACCATTGGGTTTTCCCGAAACCTCAACCGTCGGGTTCGCCTTGGAAATATCTTCCCAACGGCACCAACCTTGTAAAAATCCAATGGTTGGATTGTCTGGAATGTTTAATTCAAATCTGATGAAAAACAGCGCCAGAAGCGATTATATTTATATATATATATAAATATAATTATATGTTTAATCGAATAACGACGCTGCAGTTCGTATTTTGAAATCGAAAATTCAAAACGATTGTACCGGGAGATCCGACCGTCGGATTTTCCCGAAACTGGAACCGTTGGATTCGTTTTGAAAAGACCTTTCTAATGATGTAAATTTGTGAAGATCCAACGGTTAGATTTTCAGATATGTGTAAATCAATTCTGAAGAAAAACAGCGCCACGGCCGCGTTATGGCCCGAAGCGTCGTTTTGAATAAATTGGCTATTTTAAAATAGATAAAAATAGCGATAAATTGTTATAAAATATCATAAACGATATGGAATAGAAATAAACTGAATTAGCTCGATTTATGAAGTATTTGATGGTTGAATGTGTTTGGCGTGAAAATTACATTAAAGAACAAAATTGTTGTTGTCGAATGATTTAACCATTAAAGTAAATTGATTTGAAGTTCTAAATATACGTGAATTATTTGAAAAGGCCGAGTTAATTCTCATTTCAAATAATTGACCGACGATTGAAAGTCGAAGATGAAGACGGTGGTCGAAGACCGGAGATCTTCACCTCGTTTGGATGGTAACCGAGGTCCTGATTGGGAGGCATCCCGAAATATGGATAATGAGTGGTGATCATCCAGACGTACGTGGTGATCGAAGGGTTTGCGAGGTAGTGAGTGCCTCCGGTTTCGTTCAGACCCAGAACGGACTTGTAAATGGACGGTGTGTCCGACATTGGATTTTATTCTATGTTGATTGATCTCTATTAAATATACATCTGTTGGCGGTGGAGGATTTATTCTTTTGCTTAACGCCCTTCTCTGAGACGCACGAGCTCAGAGGTTGTATATCGATGGACATCAGTCGCATGGCATGAATTGCCTGTGTGGCATGCTAAGATGTAGCGATCAGGGCTTCTGTTGAAAAGCAAAGCCTTGTGGTAATGATCAAAGCACCGCCTGTGTGGCGTAGCTTTGTGTATAACGTGAATTCGCGAGCCTCACACCTCGGTATGAACCTAAAACGGGAGAAGGACCTCAGGGAGGGCATGCGTTTCTTCCTAGCTAGGGTGGTGTCAGTGACCTACCAGCCCTGACATTTGTATACTTTTCACTTATGTGGTTGTTGCTATTGCGAGGCGCCTCGGTTTGATCGGACGATCCGGGTCCGATGGAGTCATTCGTTGGCTCGTTTACGCCCTAAATGGCGGGGAAACGTATTGTTCAGGCATAATAATCCACATCAGTGGACTGGCCCTGTCGCTCCAAGGGGCAGTTGCGGCTGTTCCTGAGGCTCGGGCTAGGCAGTCTCAAATTCGGTAAGGACTATCTTTTGCCTTGGTTCATGACGGAAATCCCATTTCCAATTACGTGACTGTGCGGTTCTGATTGTATATATATTTGGCGACATAGTGGCATGGGACGCTCATGTTGTCTATGATTGATAGTTTTGATTCGAAATTTTTTTTGAAACATATAAACACTAGCAATAATATCAAATGCCTTTGTTTTATTCGTACCAAGCATATTTTGGCCGTTATAAGGTAAAAACTCTATCCTCCGGTTTGCGTTGCATTGTGTGATGGGAACTGAGTCTTATAACGGCTTCATTTTTATAAAAAGCATAGCGATATTTAAAAGAATGATTTGTTTAAAGCACTGGCAATCCAATGGAGTGAACCCGTTCCACGAAAGTGGCATGGTCCTGTGATTAGCCATATTATATATATGTTGAATAGATTTCTCATACCAGTCCCATGACTGACTCGTAGTTTGTTTCACTCTCAAACTCGGGTGCCCCTTTTTCTACACGGGCAGCCTTGTATTCAGGTTTAGCTGGTTCTTTCTGGATAGCTAGAGCTGAAGATGGATTCTATCATTTATCTCTTTTTATGTTGTTCAGCTCCCATTGTACATATTTTGTTTGTTTTCCGCTGTAGACATTTAGGTATAGCTGAACTGTATTTGTACTAAGTAAGATCCTGTATACTATGTAACTCTGATGATTACTTTTATCCAGTATATTCTATTGCTCATAATCTGGTGTATTTATTTAATTCTGTTCTGCTATTATCTGTTTCTGTGTTATATTCCTAAGATAACCCTTGTCTCCGTCAGAACGGGATTTCGGGTTGTCTCACGTGGTATCAGAGCTTTGGTTAAGCTTAGTTCTGGAATATAACATTTGAACGAACTCGTCAGAAATAGAACCAGTAGTGTTCTAGGACGGGTAACTCTATACAGATAGGATCAGTAATATCCTAGTATGAGTAAAGCAGAATGAAATTACACCTCGATAGACACATTTACATTTAGGTATTTGTCTCGATATTTTCAAATATCTTTTCCTATATTTTTGAAGGAAAACAATTGGATTGGTTGTTGTGTTGTGTGATTGTAGAATTATCAAACCACTTTCGACTTTGTTCCTTTTCGGGGACGAAAAGTTTTAAGTGGGGGAGATTGTAACGACCCAGAAAATCTGAACCAATTTAAAATTTTTAAATTGGCTAAAATAATGAATTTTAAATATTTAAGATAAATATTTTAAATAAGTGAGATGAAAACTGAGTTTGAATCGACAATTGAAAACAAATATAATTAATTATAATTATAAACAAGGCCTGAAACGGCGCTGTAGTTTCAAAAATCGAATTCAAACTTTGTCGGACTGTACCGGGTGCAAAACAATCCGGATTTTAGTGAAACAAAAATATTTAAATCTGTTAGTGAATACCTTTCTAACGAATCTGAAAAATCGAAATTTCATAGTGGGAATCAAAAGATATGTCCAGTTGAAAATTCTGAATAGTCGCTATGGAATTCAGGCCCATGAAAACGGAAATTTTGCGAACTACCTCGGATTTCGACGAAACCACTTTTGTTGGGTCCGTGATGTTAAGTTATTGCTTGATTCCAAATTTCATAATTTTTCGAATCAATATGTGAGCGTGGCAAAGGAAAACGCGTTTGAACAGTTTTAGTTAAAACTGATCGACCCAAAAATGGGCCTTTTTGCAAACAGTCTCAGAATTCGACGAAACTAGTTTTGTTGGGACCGTATCGTCAAAACATAGCTAGATTTATTTTTATGGAATTTTTCGAATTAGTTTGTGGCCCTGGCAAATTGAAATGTACGTTCAAATTTAATATTGAATGTTTTATATTTTGATTTGAACGGAAACTGACTGAAACAGTCTAATGGGCCTACGAAACATATCCCATTGTGTTCGGAATGGGGGTAAAATTCTAGGGACGACAGTCGTTGGGTTTGGATTGGGGTTCATGTGGGAAAGGGGTATTTTAGAGAATTTAAAAATTATAAAATAAAATAAAAAAATCTGATTGGCCCATTCCCATTCTCTCTCCCCGACATTCTCTCTCTCCCCAAATCGAACGACGGTAACCCGATCCCTCCTTCTCTCCTCTTTTTCTTCTGATCCGCTCAATGAAATGCAATGCCACAGTTAAGGTTTTTGTAGTACTTCTCATGAGCTTCAAATCCATATAAGTATTGGATTTTTTCGTGGCCTGTAGGGGGAGAACCACCCTCGTGAAGTTCCTCCTTTCGCACCCCGATTCCGCCGCCTGGGGACCACCGGGCTCGACCTCCTCCCTGGCGCACGTGCGCCTCTCCTAGCCCGACAAGGTGGTGCTGGCCGATCGAAGCAACAATCAGCGGATTGATCGAAAAATCGAAACCTAGTTTCGAACAGTTTTGAAAGGTATTGGCTGTTTTAATTTAAAACTGATTTTAACAGTTTAAAACTGTTGCAAACTTTGAAAAATCATATCTTTTTGCTATGTTAACGAAATTCGATGAAACAGGAAACATCGTGACCGTGTGGACGCCTTCTACATTTTAAAAGAGACCGCATATTTTTCTGAGCCTTCTGCTATTTTTAGTGGAGAGGAACCCAATGTGAGATTTCTAATTTATAAACTATATGGAAAACGACGATGCATAAATTATATAGTCGATGTATGAGTTATATCAGCGTTGTACACCTCCTGTATAAGCGTTGTATAAGTTATACGTTCGATGTATAAGTTATATATGCGTTGTAAAAATGATATATGTGTTGAAATGAAGTGAATTGCTATATATATATATATATATATATATATATATATATATATATATACGCCCCTCGTCCACAAACCATGGACGATATTTATTGGTTGAAATTGTTGTGAGAATTGATTGATAGCGAATGGTTGTTTGGGATTGTTTGTGGTTGATATTGATTGATTGTGGTTGAAAAATACCCGTTTGTGATTGAAAAATATTTGGTTGAAACCACATAGGATTAGTTTGTGGAAATGAAATAAATATATACATGTCGCCTGCGTGCGAACTAGATGCATGATCCCCATTGTCAAAAACCGCGAGGTTTTAAGGTAGAGCGAGGAGCCGTACTAGGGACGGTCCCGGTTTTAACTACTCTGCCGTTATGCTGCCGAAATTTTGAATAATATTCATGTGTTTGAATTATTTTCATTTGCTACAACTATATTTATTCATTGAATAGAAAACCTTCATGTGTTGAATCGATATTCATTCGTTGATTAGAAATTCATGTGTTGAATGGTATTCGCGTTTTAAATATAAAAATCACATTTTTATCTATATATAGAAACTATAGAAAATTCATGTGTTGAATGGTATTCATATTTTGAAATAAATTGTTTGATAATAAAAATCACCTTTTATCGACTATATGAACTGTGTAAAATAATCTCGTTGTGAAAGAAATTGTTTTATAAGAAAAATCCTATTTTTATCACCAATATGAAATATGTAAAATAATAGTGTTTTGAAATGAGTTGTTTTACAATAAAAATCACATTTTTATTATATGCATGAATCATTGAAATGTGAAGAGTTAAAAATAGCCACTTGTTCAAATAAATATATATGAGTTGAAATATTCATTAATTAGCTAATGATATGATTTGTACCTATGTATGTAACATTAGAATGAATGGTGTTTTTAAACCAAATAGAAATCAAATATGAAGTTGAATAGAAAATGATAAATGATAAGAACTATATATATGTACATGCATATTCATTGAACAGGTTATAGCAAAGGGGCTAGAGAAGAGGAATAAAATTTTGTGCCCGACAAATAGGTACACATTTACTGTTTTGTTTGGGTGATGATTTTATGAGCCTGTTGGCTAGCCGCTTGGCTTTTTCTTTTTCTTTTCGAGATTAGAAGGACCGGGGAAGCTATTTGAGATTTCCCGATGCTCCCGGTGCAGGGGAGGTTATGGCGAAATTTTCCAAAATCTTAAGGCGTTAGTGAAATATTTGAAGTGAAAACGATATTGAAATCATTGAATGAAGTATATTTATATAAATATATAAATATAAATAAAAATTAAAACGAAACGAGGCCGTGCAGTTCGTATTTTGAAACCGTGATTTCAAACAACTAGTGCGGGAAATCCGACCATTGGATTTTCCCGAAACCTCAACCATCGGGTTCGCCTTGGAAATATCTTCCCAACGGGACTAACCTTGTAAAAATCCAACGGTTGGATTGTCTGGAATGTTTAATTCAAATCTGATGAAAAACAGCGCCAGAAGCAATTATATTTATATATATATAAATATAATTATATATTTAATCGAATAACGACGCTGCAGTTCATATTTTGAAATCGAAAATTCAAAACGATTGTACCGGGAGATCCGACCGTCGGATTTTCCCGAAACTGGAACCGTTGGATTCGTTTTGAAAAGACCTTTCTAACGATGTAAATTTTGTGAAGATCCAACGGTTAGATTTTCAGATATGTGTAAATCAATTCTGAAGAAAAACAGCGCCACGGCCGCGTTATGGCCCGAAGCGTCGTTTTGAATAAATTGGCTATTTTAAAATAGATAAAAATAGCGATAAATCGTTATAAAATATCATAAATGATATGGAATAGAAATAAACTGAATTAGCTCGATTTATGAAGTATTTGATGGTTGAATGTGTTTGGCGTGAAAATTACATTAAAGAACAAAATTGCTGTTGTCGAATGATTTAACCATTAAAGTAAATTGATTTGAAGTTCTAAATATATGTGAATTATTTGAAAAGGCCGAGTTAATTCTCATTTCAAATAATTGACTGATGATTGAAAGTCGAAGATGAAGACGGTGGTCGAAGACCGGAGATCTTCACCTCGTTTGGATGGTAACCGAGGTCCTGATTAGGAGGCATCCCGAAATATGGATAATGAGTGGTGATCGTCCAAACGTACGTGGTGATCGAAGGGTTTGCGAGGTATTTAGTGCCTCCGGTTTCGTTCAGACCCAGAACGGACTTGTAAATGGACGGTGTGTCTGACATTGGATTTTATTCTATGTTGATTGATCTCTACTAAATATACATCTGTTGGCGGCGGAGGATTTATTCTTTTGCTTAACGCCCTTCTCTGAGACGCACGAGCTCAGAGGTTGTATATCGATGGACATCAGTCGCATGGCATGAATTGCCTGTGTGGCATGCTAAGATGCAGTGATTAGGGCTTCTGTTGAAAAGCAAAGCCTTGTGGTGATGATCAAAGCACCGCCTGTGTGGCGTAGCTTTGTGTATAACGTGAATTCGCGAGCCTCACACCCCGGTATGAACCTAAAACGGGAGAAGGACCTCAGGGAGGGCATGCGTTTCTTCCTAGCTAGGGTGGTGTCAGTGACCTACCAGCCCTGACATTTATATACTTTTCACCTATGTGGTTGTTGCTGTTGCAAGGCGCCTCGGTTTGATCGGACGATCCGGGTCCGATGGAGTTATTCGTTGGCTCGTTTACGCCCCAAAGGACGGGGAAACGTATTGTTCAGGCATAATAATCCACATCGGTGGACCGGCCCTGTCGCTCCAAGGGGCAGTTGCGGCTGTTCCTGAGGCTCGGGCTAGGCAGTCTCAAATTCGGTAAGGACTATCTTTTGCCTTGGTTCATGACGGAAATCCCATTTCCAATTACGTGACTGTGCGGTTCTGATTGTATATATATTTGGCGACATAGTGGCATGGGACGCTCATGTTGTCTATGATTCGAAATTGTTTTTGAAACATATAAACACTAGCAATAATATCAAATGCCTTTGTTTTATTCGTACCAAGCATATTTTGGCCGTTATAAGGTAAAAACTCTATCCTCCGGTTTGCGTTGCATTGTGTGATGGGAACTGAGTCTTATAACGGCTTCATTTTTATAAAAAGCATAGCGATATTTAAAAGAATGATTTGTTTAAAGCACTGGCAATCCAATGGAGTAAACCCGTTCCACGAAAGTGGCGTGGTCCTGTGATTAGCCATATTATATATGTGTTGAATAGATTTCTCATACCAGTCCCATGACTGACTCGTAGTTTGTTTCACTCTCAAACTCGGGTGCCCCTTTTTCTACATGGGCAGCCTTGTATTCAGGTTTAGCTGGTTCTTTCTGGATAGCTGGAGCTGAAGATGGATTCTATCATTTATCTCTTTTTATGCTGTTCAGCTCCTATTGTACATATTTTGTTTGTTTTCCGCTGTAGACATTTATGTATAGCTGAACTGTATTTGTACTAAGTAAGATCCTGTATACTATGTAACTCTGATGATTACTTTTATCCAGTATATTCTATTGCTCATAATCTGGTGTATTTATTTAATTCTGTTCTGCTATTATCTGTTTCTGTGTTATATTCCTAAGATAACCCTTGTCTCCGTCAGAACGGGATTTCGGGTCGTCTCAATTTGTCGGCTGCTACTTTTTGGAGATCGATTTTTTATTTTTTAGGTTTGTTTTCTGAGTTATCATTTCGCTAATCATACCCCTAAGCACTATTAATTTGCATTTAACTATTTACTTATTAACAATAACTTTTAGTTATTTTAATTGGATCAAATTTATAAACACAAATTATGCGATTCTACTGAGATACAGGATTCAACCGAGAGGATGAGGATGGCAGGGTGGCGAGGAGTTTCTTGCCAAATTGATATGGGTGTGGAAGGCAATGATATAGGTTAATCTATCAAATAGTATCACTCAGTTTTGAGTAACATGGTGTTTGAGCCTAGTTTTTACGCAAATAGTATCACTCAGACTTGTGGGATCATTTGAAGGTATTGCACTTGAAATTTATTGAATATAATAATTTTTGTAATAGCAACTTTTATTTATGTATGATGATGGAATACTTATAAAGTTGTAATGCAAATCAATTCGAGTATAATGCAACACAATATTTTTTGCTATGCAAGTAAAATTATTAAAAAACAAATGAATAGCGAGTACTATGCAATTTGGTTTTAATTCAATGCAAGTGAAATTTAATACATGTAAATAAATTCTGAATTCAATGTAACACTACATGCTTTATGAATCCAACTTTTTCTTCACAGTTATAAATTTTATATAATCAAGGCATCTCTAACATCGGTTCATCATCTATAAACATAAATAGTGGATAGTTTACTGAATCACACACTGACATTGTTTTATTGCATTATCCTTTAAATTAAAAAGTGGATGCAAATGCAGCTTATACATTTAGGATTTCAAGTGACTACAGTTAATTGGGACCCTATTGATAATATGGAATTGAACTACATATTTTGAAGGATGTGGACCAAATGGTGCAATCATACATTATCGGCCCCTATCAGAAAGTTGCAGTGTTGTTGAAGACAGAAACCTTTTCCTATTAGACAGCGGTGGTCAATATATTGACGGTACCACAGACATTAGTATAAAAGTGCATTTTTGAGAAGCGTCTACATGAAAAAAAGAGTGTTTCACTCGAGTCTTATAGGTTCTACGGTCATTTCAGTTTAGTATCAGGCTAACTGCTGTAATCAACTTGTTTGTTTTATTTAGCAAAATTAAGTCTACTTATGCAATACTTACACAAATGACTATTTTCTTGAATGCACCACTAAAAATAAGCATACAGTGTCTCCTAGTATTTTGATGCAGAAATACGGTTATGAAAGATATTCATGTGGTTCAGTTCAATTATTCTAAGCTTAGTATGTTTTTAAAGCCAGATGACCAGAAATAAATAAGTTAAATGCTTTATAATTTAACCTTAAACTTTTACTAAAGTTATTTTATCAAATTATTATAATTTGATTTTCCCTTATTCATTTCTCCTCGATTCTTTTTTGATTTATATGAAACATGCTTAGAAGATGATGTAATGTGGCACAGAGACATATTGCTCTTGATCAGGCAGTGTTCCCTGAAAATATTCCTTGTTTTGTTCTTGATGTGCTAGCACGCTCCTCATTGTGGAAATTTGGACTTGATTACTACCATGTTATTCATTTTGTTTAAAATTAACTGCATAGAAACGTTAATAGTAGTGGGAAATGACAATTTTAAACTATGATTTGTGTGTTTTAGGGACTGGTCATGGTGTTGGTTCTACGTTAAATGTCCATGAAGGTCCATAAAGTATAAGCAACCGATTTGAAACATCCAAAGGAGTTGCTTATTTTATCAAATCTTCTATTAGGTTTCAAAAGGATTATCCATATGATAGCTAAGACTATTGCATCTGGAGCAGCACGTTGAAAGGGATAATGTTGGTGATATACACGTAATTGTGTATATTTTATCCGCGTATTTATCTTATTTTTTAAAATAATTGATACTATGTATTTATAGTTGTGTTTTCAGATTATTTATGATGAATGGATTAATGCACTTAATTGTTGAAAAGCTTGAAGAATTAGTGTATGAAGAGTGTTGATTTTGAGAGTTAGATTAAAGCTTGAACAAATGTTGTTGTTCAACCACCTTCTCCCGCATATTTTAAAAATCCAATGCCTTTTCATAAAGATAGCTTGTTGAAGATGTTATGGAGTTCCTACTCATGCTCAAAACAATAGAAATTGATGTCATTTAATGCCCGCAAGCTATGCCAATTGCAAATCCATTCACACTGCGTTCACATTGGCTCACTTACAAAGTCTCTCACTCTACAACAGCGTTCACACTGGCTTATGTGTTATTTGAGCTAAATCTTTAGTCCCACATTGTGTAGTTAGCCTCTAAGTCTTGGCCGAAGCAACTATAAATACATTGTATCTCCTTCATGTAAAAATACATTGGGTTTTATTCTGTAATTCTCTTCTTGGAATAAAATCATTCTTCTTCCCCTATTTTATTTAGTTTTAGTTGTATTTTATTTAGGTCTGTTATTATCTTTTTCACTTTTTCTTTAGCTATGTCTAGCTAATCCCCTTTGATTAGGGGGTGATAACGCTAATAGATATGATTCAACATGAATCACATAGCCAATAGATGAGGACTTTATACATGTAGATCTGGATCTGAATCAAGGGTTAGATCTGATCCTTCATACTCTGTGTCGTTTAAGAGCTATGCTCCTTCACAGGGTATATTCGTGTTCGATCTAACAAATATCAGATTTAGATCTAATTTTAGGGTTTTAAAAATTAATTAGTGAATCTGTCCTGATAGTCTATGGTTGTTTAAGAGCTAAGCTCCTACAAGGCTATGCTTGCCGTTATTTACTTATTTTGTTTCTAAGAACCTAATTATCATTGATTCATGTGTGTGACAGAGACATGAGTTAGATCTATATTTATTTGTTGGCTATTGATGAGTGTGAATCCAATCTATGTCACTATCCCTAATCGCTTTCTCTTATTATGTAAGTCTCTCTTTTTATTTAATTGTTATTATTTTCTGTGTTTTCAATCAATCAAAAACCTGGAATAACTTGATTGGATTTATTAATTAAAATATTTTTGGTCCCAGAGTTCGACACCCTCTGCAACAATCCTTGTTGTTTAGGAAAGCCGAACGGATTTTACAGTTGTATACAATTGTTTAATTTGTTCGCAAACAAATTTTGGCACCGTTGCCGAGGACCAAAATAATTTTTAGTAATAAATCCTTCGGGTTATAATTTTTTTTTTAATTTAGAAAAAAGCACAAAAATATTTGTATTTTCTTTTTTATACTAAAATATATATATATATATCTCTTGATTAGTTTTTTATTTGGTGCTACTGATTAAGATCTTCAAATTAAGAGATAGAGAAAAAATATCTTGCAAATTTTGTTTCTATTCATGTCTTGATTGTCTTTCCATTTTTTTTCAATACCTTTCTTTTCCTTTTCTTCTTTTACACTTTATTTAAAAAGAAAAAAAAACTTGCTTTCTTTCCTGATCTCTTTCCCATTATCGACCATATTCATCAATTTCTTACATCTCCTATTCCTACAAATTAAAAATAATAATTTATTGCTTTCCTTTTTTCTCCGTCTATGAATTTCTTTCCTTTCCAGCCTTATCTTTCCTGATTATTTTACTTCTTCTATAATTATCGATCATAACTCCATCACTCCAACCAATACCCCATCCTCTTATTTACATACCCGTCACCATCTACCTCAACCCATCCACCTCCTTCACCCGGATCTGAAACTCAGACTCATACCATCCATCGTCTACACCACAAAAACAATCCAATTCACCTCCCAATACTCCACTACCGCAACAATCAATCCACAACATCCCACAAATTACTCCATACTCATCTTCACCATACCAATCCAGTCCATTCTCCATATTCACAAACATCAATCCACCCCCTCAGCAAATTGCAGGAACACTCATCATATCTTCGACAAAATCCTTTACCTCAGAAACATCTGCTCGCAACCAACGAGCAACAAGCAACACGAAATTCCCCTGCCAATATAAACAACAAACATCCCATTACTTCTCAGCCTTGTCATCCGTTCACATCATTCCAGTTCAACAGAAACCGCTAATTCACCAAATTTGCCATCCATTCACTGTCCTACATACCACGCTCCATCACAGAACCTCCTTCCACCATACACTCGCAACATCCATCCTCAATCATCATTCCAATTCACGTCCACTCATCACTACCCAAACTTTCCCACTGTAACACCTCCAAAACACGTCAGTTAGACATCTTTAGAACTTCGAATCCCCAAATCACATGCCTACTTCAAACAACCGAACCCCACCAAACTATTACTGCAAACACCCACACCATCCTTCTCATATCTGAACTCCAGGAACCTGAAATCAGTCCCAATTAACAAAACAACAACGTAAATCCTTCAATCCAAGCCTGCCGTCAACCGAAGAAACCCAATTCGACAACATCATCCTGCCTCAAATCAAACTTCTCCAAAATGCCTCAACCAAACTCAAATCGCAACCAGAAATTTCACCTTCATCAAATGCCGATTACCCTCCCCAATCTCATAATACACCCGCTCTTTCTCTTGCAATTCGCCTCGCTCAATCCGGAAAATCACATCATCAACAACCCCGAACACCGCTCCTCCTTCATCGATTACTCCTAGCCGGAAGCCAGCTATTCGCAATCTTGGATCATCCCAATTACTCCTAAAACCCAAGTCAAATCACCAAATTCCGGTCACACTTAACCTCCTGAAATCGGGACTCATAATCTATTTTCGAAATCGATTTTTATTTTCCCTTTTCACCTCTTTTCTCGTTGGTATTTTTCGAGTTAATTTTGTTGGTTTCTGGATTGATATAAGTGGGGATGGTTTGTTTTTAAACAGAGAATGTTTCCTTTTGTAATTGTAATGGGCTCTGACGTAGTTAGTGGGTTTTGATTGTTAGAGTGTTTTTAGTATCCATTGGTTTTGCTTTGCTTTATAATTTTGTTTTACTTTTGTGAGTGTGGTGTTTTATAAATAAAAAAAATAGAGAAAGAAACGAAGGATAGTGTTGTTCCTTGGGTTAGCTTTTGACAGCAAACCTATTATCAATCCCGTGGCATACTTAAGTGTGTGGTATATTGAACTTTAGTTGTTTGTTGTCGAGTTGTAAGTTGATTCTATTGAGTTATTTGTTTGAGCCTAGTTTGATTTTTGTTGAGTTCTGATTTTGTTGACTTTATTTTTTTCTATTTAGTCGGTTGTAGTTTAGTTTTGTTGAGTCTAGTCAATTTTAAATTAGTGTTCGTTTGTTTTGTATTGCATTCTTTTCTTAATAAAAAATTCAAATCAAAAGTTAAAGTGAAGAGGAGTTCAAGAAATTGGAGCGGTTGCACACCAAGTGGGGTGTGAACGCGCTAGCGCGACTCAATTGTACTGGATGAACTACCGATCTAGGTGAGTATTTTCTAACTGTACATGGACTGCTGCTGCAAATAAAAAATATATATAGACATTGCTTGTAAAAATCTTCAACAGGGCATCGGCTTGCTTGTAATTTTTTTTATTTCTACAATTGCCTGTACTGTGACTGTTCTAAGATTGTTCATTCTGTGACTGATGAAAACATTAAAAAAAAAGCGCATTCGTCTTAGTTTTGTTTTTTATTTTCTAAGGACTTCATTATATTTTGACAAATTGGTTTAGTTCTAACGAATTATTTCTCCGTGTTTAGACTACAGCAGAGTAATAACCGTTTATAAATATTACGGTGATTCATAAATATTATATTGATGGTTCCTCTAAAGGTACTTAAACCTTCGGCTACATTGCTAGGGTGATTCCTGATGCACTGATAACTCATGTCCGTTAACTGGCTGAGAAATCTTTTGTTGAAATAAATCTAACCATCGTTATATAATTCTAGAAATTGTAAATAAGTAATTTGCATTAGGTTCATCCTTATTTTAAAAAAACAATTTTCTTTTGTGTCTACTTCTTTTTCTCAAAAAAAAAAAGAATTTCAACACAATTCTCGTTTTGTAAAATTTTTTTGCTTCAATTCGCTTCTCATATTTGTTTTTTCTCGTCTTCCCCTATTCTTCTCCTTGTGCATGCGTAATTGGACTCGTGATCCTTCGGATAATCATTTAGTTCAAACAAACATTCCTTTAACCATGGCCGAAGAATATCCCCCTCGATCTCTTATGGATTGATACTTCCCCGACCGGGTTTCTATTCTTTTTGCATCAAATTGCCAGCCCCAACTGGTAACCACTTTGAAATTCATTTGAATGACCTAAATACTCTTCCAAAGTTCAACAATCTAGAATATGATGATCCTTATATTTTCTTGACCAAATTTGAACAAGTTTGAGCAACCATGAAATTTCAACAATTAAGTGACGATGGAATCAAACTTAGTTTAATTCCATTTGCACTTACCGATTATGCTGAGAAATGGTTGTATAGCTTGCCTTCAAATACGATTGGAACTTGGAGTGAATTTGTGAACATTTTTCTAAAGAAATTTTATCCATTGGAAAAAACATCCAAAATTCGAAATGAAATCATCAATTTTCATCAATTTCGTGGTGGATCCTTTGAAAAATATTTTGAAAGATTTAAAGAACTTCTAGTCAAATGTCCACATCACAATTTCGAAAAATGAACTCTTTGTCAAATTTTATATGATAGACAAGAAAATAACTCTAGAACCATGCTCGAATCGATGTGCCAAGGAAATTTTCTAGCCCAAGATCACAATGCCACTTGGTAATTTCTTGAAAATTTGGCAGAAAAATCAGCTCAGTGGGAAAGATCTAACGAGAAATTGATTTGTTACCGATCTAACACTCATTCGGTAGGATCACCAGTAGCATTAGAAGCAAAAACAGATGCGATGATAACCAAATTCGATAATGTACTTTCATCAACTCAAATAAATCAAGCACAAGTGTCTCAGACCTCATGTTACAAATGTAACGATCCTAACCACATAGTCAATCAATGCCCACATTCATTGGAACAACTCAATGCATTTAACAAAGCTAGAAACGACCCATTCTCCCCAACGTACAATCCAGGTTGGAGAAACCATCCTTACTTCTCTTGGGCCCAAAACAATGCAAATTCAAATTCGATTCGACCTCCTTTTCAACTATTTTCGAATAATACTTCGAATCCTTCCTTTCAACAAACTCAACTCCAAAATCTTGCGCCACCTTCTCAAAATCAAGTGCAACAATCTTTTATACCTCAAGATGACAAATGATTGACGTCACTTGAGAAAACTCTTGAAGCATTGACTAAAGCAACGACTTAAAATCTCCAATCAAATAGCAATCTTTAGAATTTATCGACTTCACACATGCAAAACACGAGTCAATTGATCACTAAACTTGAAATGCAAATGAGTCAGTTAGCCACTTCCATAAGTGAACGGGAAAGAGGCACTTTCCCAAGTCAACCCATTCCAAACCCCAACCGTCAAAATCCTAACTCCAACCAAATTCACATCATTCAACATTCAAACGTTAGTCACTTGAATGTGATCACGACTCTTAGATCTGGCAAAATGATTGACAACCATGTGGTCAACCCAAACGATTTACCGGATAATCTTCCAAACCCCACCGAAAATTCAAACAACTCGGATCAGAACATTAAGCCAATTTTTGAAAAGGACCATCCTCAAACTCAAGTAGCCCGACCTACTGAGTTGTCTGCTCCATTTCCTAATAGACTCCGACCTAGGAAAAAGACGGATTAGCTAGAAAAGATCCTTGAAATATTTAAGGAAGTTAAAGTGAACATTCCTCTTTTATATATCATACAACAAGTTCCATAGTACGCGAAATTTCTAAAAGATTTGTGCACTCAAAAACGTCATACACATGTACCTAAGAAAGTGTTTCTGGCGGCAACTCTAAGTGAAGTCTTGTCTTAATCAATGCCAGTGAAATACAAAGATCCTGGCCGCCCCACAACATCATCTACTATTAGGGACAAGAAAATCGATAGATGCCTGCTAGACTTAGGTTCTAGTGTTAACTTGCTTCCATATTCTGTCTACCACCAATTAGGATTAGGAGAACTGAAACCCACCAAGGTTACCATTCAGCTTGCTGACCGTTCAACTAAGAAACCTGTGGGCGAAATCGAGGATGTATAGATCAAAATAGGTGAATTTATCTTTCCAGTGTATTTCATTGTCCTAGAAACTCAATAGGCAAGCAATCCTGCAAACCAGATCCCTTTGATTCTAGGACGACTCTTCTTAGCAACCTCTTATGCGGTTATCAACTACAGAAATGGGTCTATGAAACTTTCTTTCGGTAACATGACTGTTGAGCTAAAATCTTTAGAACTGAAAACTGTCCGAACTCTTACGTGGATCAGTTTTCTGAATTCATTCTACGACAATGAACCCGAGATCAACCATATGAATAACGAAATTGAATCGAATTACCAAACCTTGTTTCAAGATATTCCCTAAAATGTCTCTGATTCGATTTCTGTCGAGCCGTTGACAACTGATTCTGTCCCTCAACCAGTTTCTTCAGTTGAGTCATCCCCAAAATCTAAACTCAAAGTGCTGCCCAGTCATCTTAAGTACGCTTACTTAGGAGACAATGAAACTTTTCCTGTTATTATCACTTCTGACCTTACTTTAGAGCAGGAACAATTGCTTCTTCCCATCCTTAAGAAAAATAAGGAAGCAATTGGGTTGTCCATGGCTGATATTAAGAGGATTAGTCCTTAGATTGTCCAACATCGAATCCACCTTATAGATGATGCCAAACCCACTCGTGATCCCTAGCGTCGACTAAACCCCATCATGAAAGAAGCAGTTTGTGCTGAAATCCTTAAATGTCTTGACAATGGAATCATCTACCCAATTTATGATAGTCAACGGGTTAGTTCGATTCATGTCATACCTAAGAAATCAGGGATTACTGTGATCCAAAATGAAGCTTGCGAGCTTATTCCAACCCACACCCTGATCGGTTGGCGTGTTTGCATTGACTATAGGAAACTTAACGCTGCAGCACGTAAGGATCATTTTCCTCTGCCATTTATCGATCAAATGTTAGAACGACTAGCTAGCCACGAGTACTACTGTTTCCTTGACGGGTACTCGAGCTACAATCAAATCCCTATCGCTTTTGAGGACCAAGAGAAGACCACTTTCACTTGTCCCTTCGGTACATTTGTATACCGTCGTATGCCTTTTGGTCTCTGTAATGCATCTGCAACCTTCCAGAGGTGCATGATTAGCATTTTTTCTAATATGATCGAGCGATTTTTGGAAGTTTTCATGGATGACTTTTTCATCTTTGGGGATTCTTACACTGAGTGTTTGCATCACCTTGATCTTGTTCTTAATCGTTGCAAAGATAAACACTTAACGCTTAATTGGGAAATGTCTCACTTCCTGGTCAAATACGGCATTGTTTTAGGACATGTCATCTCTAATAAAGGAATTGAAGTAGACAAAGTCAAAATCGAAGTTATCTCTAATCTTCCCATTCTCAAGTCCGTTAAGGACATCCGATCCTTTTTAGTCATGCTGGCTTCTATCTTCGCTTTATAAAGGATTTTAGCAAAATCACTCGACCTTTGACTAACCTTCTTGGTAAGGATGTTCCTTTTGACTTCAATTATGATTGCATTACATCTTTTGATCATCTCAAAAATGAACTTGTCTCTGCTCCTATCATCTGCTCTTCTAATTGGAAGTTGCCTTTCGAAATCATGTGTGACGCCTCGAACTTCGCTGTTGGCGCTGTCCTAGGACAACGTATCAATAAGATTCTTCATGTCATTTACTACGTGAGTAAGACCTAAACGACGCTCAAATCGATTATATGACCACTGAGAAGGAAATATTGGCAGTCGTTTTCGGTTTAGAAAAATTCAGACCTTACCTATCACTGTTCATACTGATCATTCCACACTTAGGTACCTTTTCTCTAAAAAGGATGCTAAGGCTCGTCTCATTTGTTGGATCCTTTTACTTCAATAATTTGACCTTACCATTAAGGATAAAAAAGGATCTGACAACGTTATTGCGGACCGCTTGTCTCATCTTCCAAACGCCCCGTCTTTTTCTCTTCCGATCAACGAGAATTTCCTTGATAAACAGCTATTTTCTTTATCCACTGATCCTTGGTTCGCTGAAATTGTCAACTACTTAGTCACCAAGCAGACCCCTTCTTTTTGGTCCAAGAAGGATAAACACAAACTCTTTTCCCAAATTAAACATTATTTCTGGGATGACCCCTATCTTTTCAAGTATTGTCCCGACCAGATCATTCGAAGGTGTGTTCTCAACACTGAAACTCACAGTGTCCTCTCTTTCTGTCATGACCAAGCCTACGGTAGTCACTTCGGTCCCAAAAAGATAGACATAAAGGTCCTCCAGTCGGGTTTCTACTGGCCCAACCTTTTCAAATACGCGTACGAATTTTGCAAAACTTGTGATCGATGTCAATTCTTAGGGAAAAATTCTAAATGGAATATGAAGCCCCTGAACCCCATTCTAGAGGTCGAAATTTTTGATGTTTGGGGTATAGACTTCATGGGACCCTTCCGTAATTCTTTTGGGAACCTTTACATCCTCTTAGCTGTCAATTATGTCTCTAAATGGGTCGACGCTGTTCCATGCAAAATAAATGATAACAAGGTTGTTGTGCGCTTCTTGAAAGAAAACATCTTCTCCAGGTTTGGCACACCTCGCACAATAATCAGTGATAATGGAACACACTTCTGTAATCGTTATTTTGAAGCCCTCATGAGAAAGTATTCGATAACCCACAAGTTATCCACTCCTTACCATCCTCAAACTTGTGGGCAAGTTGAAGTATCGAATAAGCAGATTAAACAAATCCTTGAGAAAACTATGAATCAAAATCGTAAAGATTGGTCCCAAAAATTAACCGATGCTCTTTGGGCTTACCGCATTGCTTTTAAAACAAACTTAGGTATGTCCCCTTATCGGTTGATTTTTGGTAAGCCATGTCACTTACCAGTTGAACTAGAACATAAGGCGTTATGGGCAATAAAAACTTTGAATCTTGATTTAGAGCAAGCAGGTGAACATCGAAAGCTTCAACTTAATGAACTTGATGAAATTCGAAATGATGCCTATGAAAATGAACAAATTTACAAGGGCAGAACGAAAGTTTTTCATGATAAATCAATTTTACGTAAAACTTTCCTACCAGCTCAAAAAATTGTGTTATATGACTCAAAACTGCAGTTATTTCCAGGTAAATTAAAATCTAGATGGACAGAACCTTACACTGTACGGACCGTTTTTCCGTATGGTGTGGTAGAAATTGAGAATCCAACTGATGGATCATCCTATAAGGTTAATGGTCAATGCCTTAAACCTTACTTGGAACCGATACACAACTAGGAGGAAGAGCTCATGGTCTTCCATGAGCCACATTACATCCGTTAAGACGCACTAACCCTCTTTCATACATATGTAAATATTCTCTATTTTTTTTCCTTTCACTAAGATATGTCTGATTAACGACTATGAGGACATATTCATGCTCAAGTGTGGGGGGGGGGGGCATTTACGTTACATCAGCAATCAAATTTTATGAAGTAGGTCATTCATTGAACAAGGATTAACTTAAATTCATAAATAACACCTTGGTTCTTGTTTGATAAGTTGAATTGTTGGGTGATGAGAATGAACATTATTTATTCATTGAGTTGTAATGTGTATTTTTAAGATGCTAGCTTGAGACTGCGCAGACGTTAGTCATGCTCTGGAGTAAGCATGTCAACCCTTGTTATACATGTTAAAATGTGCAAGTAAAAATAATCCAAAAAAAATCAAGAAATAATATGATTTTGCATCTACATTTGTTGGATTTTCTGAGGTCATTTTCATGCATAATATTTTTCTCACTCAATTTTTTTCAAACTTGTAAGTTCTAAAGTCCACTTGGCCCAATTAAGGAGAAATGACTCATTATAGTGTTCTTCTTTGATACCCCCACAGTATTCAAACCCAAGTTTTAGTCGATTTACATTCATGTTTCGACAAGTTTTTCTTATATTGGTATACTTAAGAACCTTTCATTTTCAAAGGTTAAAAACGTCACTTTTATACCAATACTACATTATCCACTCCGTACTTGTTTAAAGGTAAGATAACCATATACCACATCTTATTTTATATGGGTTATCTATCTTATGAAACTTTGTTTATCATTCCTTTCAGCTTTTTATATAACATCAATCCAGACTTGTGTGTTGAATTAGGGTTATAGAAGTAGAGTAACTAGGGCACAAAACTTTCCTTTCATGAAATGTTGGTTATGATTCGCTTAGTAGAGGAGGAATCAAATGAAATAATATACGGTATCATTCCATTCCATCTCCAGTCATCACTCATCGTGGAACAAAAAAAAATTGCAATGAAGAGAAAATCTCTTAGAATAAAATAGTCATTTATCATTCTTGACTATGAAGCATCCAATTCCATTCCATCCATCATACCGTACATGGAAGCAAGGATTGTAGTTGAGGAGATGAAAGGAAACAAAACATCCATATGTGCCTTAGTATTACTTTATCTTTTGTAGCATGAAATTCAACTAATACACTTGACCTCTTATCTATAATATTTTTAGAACTTATAAAATTCTCCTTCATCTATGCATAACTAACATCCAATACATTACAGTTACATTGGTGCAAAATTATTCCAAAAAAAAAAAAGAATAAATGGTTAGGTGCACATTGTCAATGTGTAGAACTTCGGTTGACACCACGCTCTTAACCTTCAAGATAATTACAGTGTTATCAAGGAATTACGATTCAACATGAATTTTTTTATTCATTTTTGCACCAATTATGGGATGGACAATTTGGGGCTAAACCGTTGTTGTTGAAGTTAGGTGAAATCCTTGGAATGTGAAAGACCTCAAATATATTGTTTGATTAATCTGCGTACTTAAGACGCTTTGGATTTTGTGGGTAGTATCCGCTAAAAACCCTCACGATACAACACTCGTCCCACTAGGGACACCTAGGGGTTTAACGTCTTGTTGCATACGCTAAATGCAATCGTGTTTCCTACGAAAGTGTGACATATCTTAGTTAAGTTTATTCGAGGACGAATAAAAAGATAAGTGTGGGGGTATTTGATATACACGTAATTGTGTATATTTTATCCGCTTCTTTATCTTATTTTATATTTAAAATAATTGATACTGTGTATTTATAGTTGTGTTTTCAGATTATTTATGATGAATGGATTAATGGACTTAATTGTTGAAAATCTTGAAGAATTGGTGTATGAAGAGTGTTGATTTTGAGAGTTAGATTATAGCTCGAAGAAATGTTGTTGTTTAACCACTTTTGCCGCATATTTTAATAATCCAATGCCTTTTCATAAAAATAGCCTGTTTAAGATGTTATGGAGTTCCTACTCATGCTCAAAACAATAGAAATTGATGTCATTTGATGCCCGCAAGCTATGCCAATTGCAAATCCATTCACACTGCGTTCACATTGGCTCACTTACATAGTCTCTCACTCTACAGCTGCGTTCACACTGGCTTATGTGTTATTTGGGCTAAATCTTTAGTCCTACATTGTGTAATTAGCCTCTAAGTTTTGGCCAAAGCAACTACAAATACATTTTATCTCATTCATGTAAAAATACATTGGGTTTTATTCTGTAATTCTCTTCTTGGAATAAACTCGTTCTTCTTCCCCTGTTCTATTTAGTTTTAGTTGTATTTTATTTATGCCTGTTATTTTCTTTTTCTCTTTTTCTTTATCTATGTCTACCTAATCCCCTTTGATTAGGGGGAGATGACGCTAATAGATATGATTCAACATGAATCACATAGCCAATAGATGAGGACTTTATACATGTAAATCTAGATCTGAATCAAGGGTTAGATCTGAACCTTCATATTCTGCGTCGTTTAAGAGCCATGCTCCTTCACAGGGTATATTCGTGTTTGATCTAACAACTATCAGATTTAGATCTAATTTTTGGGTTTTTGAAATTAATTAGTGAATCTGTCTTGATAGACTATGGTTGTTTAAGAGCTCAGCTCCTGTGTAACACCCTGAAATTTTAAATATTAAAATTAACATTAGAATACTTAATTGTTAAAGTGAGAATTAAGGGAAACGGGTTCTCGAAATTCTGCTTGGAATAGAGTCCAAGTTTTCGAAAATCGGACTTCGTATCAAGAAGTTATGGCCCTCATAAGTTTCAGAAATTTATATAAAATAATTCAGAAAATTAAATACCAATGTAGGTCGACCTACCCCAGACCAGGTCGACCGGATGGTCGACCAGGGGGTCGACCTCCCTATATAAGTTGACCTGGGGGTCGACCTCCCGTCGGGCCAGATCTGAAACCTGACATGTTTCTTTGTGTGACGATTTTCTGACTCATTAGGGTATGTGTGGTAAGTTCTGGTTGGTTCTCTTAGGTTTGAATGGCTTTGATTGGTCCTAGGATAATCTAACGGCTTAGGTTGATTTAAACTTCTATAAAAGAGTGCCTAGACTCAAACCCTAAACCTAAACAAAATTTGTCTCTTGGCCACCATGCTGCTGCTAGGATAGTTCTCCTTCTTAAAGCCTAGGGATTAGCAAGTCAAAATTATAATTCAAAAGACGAATATATCATTCTCTTCTCTAACCTATCTTTGTGAGTACAATTTCTTTCACAATATAATTAATAAATTAATTATGATGAGTTATAATTAGATTATGAGAACATGTCTATTGAATCACGTGATGTTGTTTAACTTTGTTATATTATGTTGGTAGATTCATTTCATATATCCAATTATATATGTTTAACTTGATTCATTTTATGCTAGTTTGAATATGAATCTTATGCAAGCCCTTTTTACATATGTTAATTCGTATGTGAATCTTATGCAAATTTGGGATGTTAAATCATATGCTGATTCGTATGTGAATCTTATGCAAATTTTTGATGTTAAATCATATGCTAATTCGTATGTGAATCTTATGCAAATTTGGGATGTTAAATCATATGCTAATTCGTATGTGAATCTTATGCAAGTTTGGGATGTTAAATCATATGCTAATTCGTATGTGAATTTTATGCAAGTTTGGGATGTTAAATCATATGCTAATTCGTATGTGAATTTTATGCAAGTTTGGGATGTTAAATCGTATGCTAGTTTGAATATAAATCATATGCAAGTCCATACGTGAATTGTACACAAGTTTATATGAGAATAAAGTATATACATATGCTATTTTATATGCAAAAAGCATGTGATAAATTCATATGCAAGTTGTAGAAATCCATATGCAAGTTTAGGTGAAAAACTATGCTCACATTTTTGGGTGAATATTATATTCACATATGCAAGTTAGGTGAGGCCCATAATCCATATATGCAAGTTCACAATTTCATGTTTAGATCTATATTTAGATCCATGGTAGTTTCTGCAAATATATGATTCTATATGCCTATGATAGTTATTGGCTATGCAAATTTATGTTATAATTCCTATTTGCAAGTTAGATCTATTTTATGTGTTATGCAAGTTGTATGTTTCTTTTCTTTTATAATTTAGACTATTTGTGAGTCTAGCATATCCCATATTAGAATGTACGAATAGCGTGGGGACAAAAGGGAAAATATTAATTATGAAAATTGTGAATTGACATAAAAATAACTTTACATGCATAAAATTAAATTGAGACATTAATTGGTGTAATTTATATACCTAGAAAGTATGGACATAATTTAGGGAACAATTTTGGACATAGATTAATTTGGAAGTTATTGAAAATTTGAAATAGGGATATTAATTCAAATTGAGGTTGAATAAATTAAGTGCATTATAAACGCCTTAGACACGAGGTTATACTCATTTGTGGTATAAGACCGCACGGAACTGTCCGGCACATCTAGCAACCACAAACAGTAGTTTAATGTGAGAGGTCAAAGGCATAAATTAAATGAGTAATAAATGCCTAAGAAACGAGGTTAGACTCGTTTGTGGTATAAGACCGCCCGGACCCGCCCGACACATCCAGCAACCTCAAACGGTAGTCTAATGTGAGAGGTCCTAGGCGTACTTAAAAGATGCTTAGACACGAGGTTAAGTCTGGCTTGTGGTGGAAGTCTGCCCGGAACCTCCCGGCATATCCAGCAGCCACAAGTAATTGACTTAATGTGAGAGGTCTGTGCATTAATAATTAAATAATGCTGATCATAGATGAATATGAATGACAAACAGAAGTTTGGTTGAGTTGAGTAATTCTCTGAATACCAATCGGATGTTGATTTCGGTCTTCGGGGTTGATACTTACGGAGTTATTCTCTTAACCAATGTATCTGTGAACTAAGGTGTACTTAATCATAAATTAAGTAAAACATGTTATATGATATATATATATATATATATATATGATACATAATATATACGTGGATAGGATTAAGACCAGCTTAACCAATAATATGATAAGTAGGTAGGGTTAAGACAAGCTTAACCAATAATATATATTAATCTGATATCTGGATAGGGTTAAGGCAAACTAACCAATAATACTTATTGATCTGATAAGTGGATGGGGTTAAGACCAACTTAGCCAAAAATATATAAATGGATAGGGTTAAGACCAGCTTAACCAATAATATATAAGTGGATTAAGACAAGCTTAACCAAATATATATGTGTTGATCTGATAAGCGGATAGGGTTAAGACAAGCTTAACCGATAACACATGTTGATTTGATAAGTGGGTAACATGGGCGACATGTGGGATATAATCATTAACACTTAACCAAGATAAACATGTGGTGGGACATGGGTGTTAAGTAGAAGACATGGGAGACATGTGAAATACGATTAGAGACACTTAACCAAATTGAAACATGTTAGAAGACATGAGTAAGAAGGGGTTAAGTAGGAAGTCCTAGTTGGGACCAAGCATAGGTGGAAAGCTTGTGTCAAGTGTGGGGACCCTTTTGTGAAAACCCGTAACTTCCTCGTAAAGGAAAGCGTCGGATAGTTCGAGAACAAGCCACAACAGAACGCAGATGGAAGAACATTTCATTGTATATTACAAAAATGCATCAAACTACAAGAATATACAGAGTATAAATGAATATTACACAGAAATATCAGAGATTTAAATTACATTTAAATACATAGCAGCGGAAAATAATACAATACACAACTAGAAGGAGATATACGGATACAAAGCTTTCCGGATATCGTTCCAGCTGTAAACCAGGATCCTGTGAATATAAATCTGCAAAACCAAAACTACTAGCTGCCCGTGTCAAAATAGGGGCACCCAGAGTTTAGGTTAAAAACAATAAACTTCAGGTCAGTCATGTGACTGGTGTGAGAACAAAACAGTTGTTAATCTTTATTTTAAAGTTAGGTAAATCAAGGGACCATGCCGCTAACACGGAACGGATTTCCTCCCAAGAATACCAGTGCATAAAACAAACAGCGCAATGCTAAATAAAGAAAGATGAAGCTATTATAAGACTCAGTTCCCATCACACAATGCAACGCAAACCGGAGGATAGAGTTTTTACCTTATAACGGCCAAAATATGCTTGGTACGAGTAAAACAAAGGCATTTGATATTATTGCTAGTGTTTATATGTTTTGAAAACAATTTCAAATCATAACTATCAATCATAGACGGCATTAATGCCCCATACCACTATGTCGCCATATATAGTTATACAATCAAAACCGCACAGTCACGTAATTGGAAATTGGATTTCCATCATGAACCAAGGCAAAAGATAGTCCTTACCGAATTCGAGAATGCCTAGCCCGAGTCTCAGGATCAGAGCTCGAGTGACCCTAGGAGCGACAGGGCCGGTCCACCGATGTGGATTAAAATTCCTGAACAATGCGTTTCCCCGCCCTTTGGGGCGTAAACGAGCCAACGAATGACTCCATCGGACCCGGATCGTCCGATCAAACCGAGGCGCCTCGCAACAGCAACAACCACATAGGTGAAAAGTATATAAATGTCAGGGTTGGTAGGTCACTGACACCACCCTAGCTAGGAAGAAACGCATGCCCTCCCTGAGGTCCTTCCTCCCGTTTCTGGTTCATATCGGGGTGTGAGGCTCGCGAATTTACGTTATACACAAAGCTACGCCACACCGGCGGTGCTTTGATCATCACCACAAGACTTTGCTTTTCAACAGAAGCCCTGATCACTGCATCTTAGTATGCCACACAGGCAATTCATGCCATGCGACTGATGTCCCTCGATATACAACCTCTGAGCTCGTGCGTCTCAGAGAAGGGCGTTAAGCAAAAGAATAAATTCTCCGCCGCCAAACAGATGTATATTTAACAGAGATCAATCAACACAGAATAAAATCCAATGTCAGACACACAGTCCATTTACAAGTCCGTTCTGGGTCTGAACGAAACCGGAGGCACCTAGTACCCCGCATATCCATCGATCTCCAAGTACGTCTGGACGATTACCAACTGTCACCATCTTCTTGGGTGTACAGCCCAATCAAGATCATCAGTAATCACCCAAACGACGTGAAGACTTCCGGTCTTCGACCATCGTCTTCATCTTCGACTTATCGTCGTATCAGTTATTCAGAATGGGATAAACCCGGTCTTTCCGAATAACTCGCGTATATTTTAAATAAGTGTTACACAAACACAACATACGCCTCATTCCAATTCATCAGTCACTAACCGTAAATTAATCAAGAGAATAATTCCACAAATATTAACCCCGAAGGCCGAAACCAACATCAGATCAATATCCAGAAAACCATTCTGCTTAGCTAACCGACAGTTAGTTTCTGATTTCACATTCATAGGGAAAGGTTCCCATTAATTTTATCCAAGATAAATTCCTGAATTTATTCTCTAATCTTCCTTTGAATTTCGATTCAACTAGTCGGAATTAGCGAACCTTACCGTAGTAATCATTGGTTTTAATTTCCCAATCCCAACCTATTCATCCCATGAAGTAAAACTGGTCTTACTTCATATCTAACACCACGGTGTTATCGGTAAATTTAATTACCATTTCACGTTCAAATCTAATTAAAGATTTAACTATCGCCTGGAGCAAAACTGGTGATACTCCATTCTCGATTATTTCAATCTAATTAAAGATTCATTAAAACTCCACTTAGTTTTAATCGTTAACTGGGTTAAAGAATCCGTGTCATTTAAAACACGGTTCACGATAAACCCAAAGTCACATTCCATTGATTATCGGGTTAAAGAACGAGTGTTATTTAAAAACACTGTCCACGATAAACCCAAAAACCAATATCAATTCAATTCCAATTAAATATCATTTAATTGGTACACTTCATTAAATCTAAATAAAAAGATTTAATCTTTTCTCAACTGGGTTCAAGAACAGTGTTAGTGAAGACACCATTCACGACAAACCCAAATCACCATTGATATTCAATACAAGGTTCTGAATAGAAAATATATCGGCTTATATTCAATATCAAATTCTACGATTAAAAAATGTCGTATTGGAAATAACGATATAAATGTATATATCTTTCAAATTTCCATAACAACATCTGTATAATCCCGAATTTGTGACGAGAAGGAATTTCGCTCGGTCCGAACCAGTCGCTAAACCGATCCAAGCCGTTCGAAACGCCCTATCGTTTGAGAACAGGACAAAACAGAACGCATACAAAAGAACATTTCATTGTATATTACAACAATGCACCAGATTACAAGAATATAGAGAGTTTAAATGAATATTACACAGAAATATCAGAGACTTAAATTACATTTAAATACATAGCAGCGGAAAATAATACAACACACAACTAGAAGAGATATACGGATACAAAGCTTCCCGGATATCGTTCCAGCTGTAAACCAGGATCCTGGGAATATAAATCTGCAAAACCAAAACTACTAGCTGCCCGTGTCGAAAATAGGGGCACCCAGAGTTTAGGTCAAAACAATAAACTCCAGGTCAGTCATGTGACTGGTGTGAGAACTAAAACAGTTATTAATCTTTATTTTAAATCATTAGGTAAATCAAGGGACCACGCCGTATAACACGGAACGGGTTTCTTCCCAAGAATACCAGTGCATAAAACAAACAGCGCAATGCTAAATAAAGAAAAATGAAGCTGTTATAAGACCCAGGTCCTATCATACAATGCAACGCAAGCCGGGGGATAGGGTTTTCCCTTATAACAGCCAAAGAATGCTTGATACGTTTTAAAACAAATCATTTGATACTATTATAAGTGCATAGTGTATAAAACAACTTCAAATCATAAGTATCAATCATAGGCGGCATGGGTACCATATATCATGTCGCCGTACTAGGCTCTACAAATAAAACCGCAAATGTCACGTATTTGGAAATTGGATTTCCGTCTATGAACCGAGGCAAAAGATAGTCCTCAACCGATTCGAGACAATCTAGCCCATGTCTCAGGATCAGAACGCATCAACCCTTTAGATCGTCAGGGCCGGTCCACCGATGTGGATTATTATGCCTGAACAATACGTCTCTCCGCCCTATGGGGCGTAAACGAGCCAACAAATGACTCCATCGGACCCGGATCGTCCGATCAAACCGAGGCGCCTCGCAACAGCAACAACCACATAAGTCAAACTCGTCAGGGCGTGTAAAACCACTGACGCCACTTCTAGCTAGAAAGAAACGCAAGTCCTCCCTGATGTCCTCTCCCGTTTTTGGTTCATACCGGGTGTGAAACTCGCGAAGTAAACGTTACACAAAGCTATGCCACACAGGCTGTGCTTTGATCATCACCACAAGACTTTGCTTTTCAACAGAAGCCTCGATCAATTGCCACTTAGGCATGCCACACAGGCAATTCACTCCATGCGTTTGATATCCATCAATATATAACCCCTGAGCTCGTACGTCTCAGAGAAGGGCGTTAAGCAAGAGAATAAATTCTCCGCCGCCAAACAGATATATATTTAATAGAGATCAATCACACGGACTAAAATCCAATGTCAGACACACAGTCCATTTACAAGTCCGTTCTGGGGCTGAACGAAACCGGAGGCACCTAGTACCCCGCATATCCATCGATCTCCAAGTACGTCTGGACGATCACTAACTGTTTCCATCTTCTTGGGTGTACATCCCAATCAAGATCATCAGTAATTACCCAAACGACGTGAAGACCTCCGGTCTTCGACCATCGTCTTCATCTTCGACTTATCGTCGTATCAGTTATTCAGAATGGGATAAACCCGGTCTTTCCGAATAACTCGCGTATATTTTAAATAAGTGTTACACAAACACAACATACGCCTCATTCCAATTCATTAGTCACTAACCGTAAATTAATCAAGAGAATAATTCCCCAAATATTAACCCCGAAGGCCGAAACCAACATCAGATCAATATTCAGAAAACCATTCTACTTGGCTAACCGACAGTTAGTTTCTAAATTTCACATTCATAGGGAAAGGTTCCCATTAATTTTATCCAAGATAAATTCCTTGAATTTATTCTTTAATCCATTTTTGAATATCAATTCAAACTAGTCGGGATTAGCGAACCTTACCGAAGTAATCGTTTGTTTTAATTTCTCCATCCCAACCTATTCATCACATGAAGTAAAACTGGTAATACTTCATATCTAACACCATAGTGTTATCGGTAAATTCAATTACCATTTCACGTTCAAATCTAATTAAAGATTTAACTATCGCCTGGAGCAAAACTTGTGATACTCCATTTTCGATCATTTCAATCTAATTAAAGATTCATTAAAACTCCACTTAGTTTTAATCTTCGACTGGGTTAAAGAATCAGTGTCATTTAAAACACGGTTCACGATAAACCCACAATCACATTCCATTAATTATCGGGTTAAAGAACATGTGTTATTTAAAACACTGTTCACAATAAACCCAAAAATCAATACTAATTCAATTCCAATTAAATATCATTTAATTGGTACACTTCATTAAATCTAAATAAAAAGATTTAATCTTTTCTCAATTGGGTTCAAGAACAGTGTTAGTGAAGACACCATTCACGACAAACCCAAATCACATTCGATATTCAATACAAGGCTCTGAATAGAAAATATATCGGCTTATATTCAATATCGAATTCTACGACTAACAAATGTCGTATTGGAAATAATGATATAAATATATATCTTTCAAATTTCCATAACAACCCCTGTATAATCACGAATTCCAACATCGAAATATTCCGAAGACAATTTCGATTCAAATCCACTCCAATGCAATCATTGGAAATTTTGGTTATTTTCAAAACTCTTTTCAAATTCAATTTATTTATTTAAAAATAAATAGAATTATAATTCTAGTTCAAAACTAGTTCATTTCGATAAAAATCTATTTTTATCCTTTCTAATATGGAGTTTTTCATCCCAATCCTTTCTAAATCATTTCTTATGATTTTACACAAATTATTACCATTTTTAATAATTTTATCAAGGCCCGTACAGTCGATTTCCATCAATGGCCATCGAACTGCACTTACAACGACCTTTTTCAAATTTGATTTGGACGTAACTCCAAATCCAACCGTTAGATTTCAAATTTCTAATATTCGTTAGAAAGCTCTTTTCGATACGAACCCAACGGTTCCGGTTTTAGGAGAATCCGACGGTCGGATCTCCCGTAATGTCCGTTTGAAATAAATGGTCGAAATTCACGAACTGCCGCGGCGCGGCGCGTTCTATTCAGGCCATTATATTATATATATAATATATATAATATATACTTCGTCGATTTCTATTTAAAACGAATTATATAAATAGTTTTAAAATCGTTTCAAAAGCAATTCCAACTTTCTTTTCAATTCAAATCAAAATTGAATTCTTCTTTATAAATTCGTTTTAAAATTCATTTCAATTCAATTCAAATTTTAATTCAATTTGAATTCATTTCAATTCACTTTCAATTCAATTTGAATTCGTTTTCAATTCAATTCATTTCGAAATCGTTTTCAATTCAATTCATTTCGAAATCGTTTTCAATTCAATTCATTTCGAAATCATTTTCAATTCAATTCATTTCGAAATCATTTTCAATTCAATTCATTTCAAAATATTCGATTTCGAAATCACCTTTCAATATTCATTCATTTCAAAATCGTTTTCAATTCAATTCATTTCAAAATATTCGATTTCGAAATCACCTTTCAATATTCATTCATTTCGAAATCGTTTTCAATTCAATTCATTTCGAAATCGTTTTCAATTCAATTCATTTCGAAATCGTTTTCAATTCAATTCATTTCGAAATCGTTTTCAAATCGATATAAATATCGTTCACGTCAAAATGGCGTCAATCTAATCAACACGGCTTCATAAATTTCTATTTTCAAATATTCTATTTCAAATATTTCTTTTTCAAAATAGTTGTTATTATCAAAATATTTCGTTCAACACATGACCACTCTCAATGGATGAGTACTGTCAACACATGAACTTTTATTTTATATTATTCTTTGTTTTTCAAATTGGAATGAGGCCCAATCAATTACCATATAAAGTTAATTATATGGATTTGCATGCATTACACACATATAATAGCATTGAAAAATAACCAACCATCAACCAAAGTGCACTACACTGTATAAGCATCAAGTATAGATATTCAACGCTTATAACAGCCTGTCAATCAATCGATCGACATATTTAATCAATCAGGATGAGTGAACTTCAAATTTCATCCCAACACCCGTGTGGGGTTTCAAACAATCAAACACATATTTTATTTGTGCAGTTGGGCGATGTGTAAAATTTATCGACCCAATCAATGTCAGTCAAATCAGTGTACATAAACAAACCGTCTGGTTTGTAAATGAATATTTTATTTATTCACGTTCACGTTAAAAATTATATTTTTAACGATAAAACATTTTATTTCAACCTATGAATTTCTATTCAATTCATTTATTCAATAAAATGATATTTTTATTTTTCTAACTTATTTTAGAAAATTTCGGCGGCATAACGGCACGATACTAGAAACGGGACAAGGCCTAGCCTTACCCCGGACTAGTGAAGGCCCACGCCATTCACACATCAATCAAATCAATTCATTTCACCACACAATTCAATTTCAATCAAATAATCTAACCAATTTTTGCAATCAAACAAACAAGTCCATGGTCTGTGGACGATTGTGTCGGGTGCTACTAAACACCGTCTGCATCCTAGTATATATATATAACTAGAAAAGAAATTGAAAGGTGAGAAATTCTCACTGATAGCTATCCTAGCTCCACGGCACTTCATTGATAGAAATCTTCATCGTCATCGCATCTTTGTTGCTGTAGCCACTACATATGTAAAAATCGAATTTTTACTTCGTTATTCAATATATAAAAATCGAATTTTTATTTCGAAGTTCAATATATAAAAATCATATTTTTACTTCGATGTTCAATATATAAAAATCACATTTTTATTTCGATGTTCAATATATAAAAATCATATTTTTACTTCGATGTTCAATATATAAAAATCATATTTTTACGCCGCTACTATAAATATGAAGATTATATTTTTACTACACTACTTTGAATATATAGAGATTATATTCTTACTATAGCATACATAGGCTAAAAATTATATTTTTTTTTTCCTACATAAAAATTCGATCTTTCTTGTATTTGAAAATCAGATGTTTAAATAAATTAACTAAACGATTAGAATAGCTTACAGTAGTGAAAGGGGGAGAGAATGGCAGTGCCTCCGACCAGCGATAAGCTCAAAAGGGGTTGGCGGTGGCTCTCAAGGTCGAAGCAGTGGTGTTTCACAGCTTTGTAGGGTTTCAGGGCGTCGAACAAAGGAAGGTGAAGGAAGAGAGGGTTGTTGCTAGGTCTGAGGCAGGGCTGGGGTGCGCAGGGGGTCCGGCGGCTACTGACGTCGGCGCAGGTGGTGGCTTCCCTCAAGCAGCGGCGGCGAACGGATCTGGAGGTTGTGGGGTTTGCGCTGGAATCGAGAGGAGGGAGGAGTCGTCGTTGAGGTGGAGGTGGGAAGAAAGGAGGGGGCGGGTTTGCCTGAGGCGCGGAGGCGGGGCCACAGCCCGGAGGAGGCGTCGATCACCAGACCCGATCGAAGGGGAGGGAAGAAAGAAAATTTGGAATATGGGAATAAATGAGACCGGGGGGGGTTTATTGTAAAAGGAATTTTTATTTTTAATTAATTATTTAATTTTAATTTATTCTCCAGGTGTTGACTTTTTATTCAGACTCCAATCGAGACCCAACGACTGTCGTCCCTAGCGTAATACCCCCATTCCGAACACAATGGGATCTGTATCGCAAGCTGATTTGATCGTTTCGATTAGTTTCCGTTGAATTTACATTTAAATTACTATATTGAATTTTAAACGTACATTTCAATTTACCGGGGTCGCATACGAACTTTAAAAATTCTAGAAAAACATTTTCTAGCTTCGTATTGACGATACTGTCCTAACAAAACTAGTTTCGTCGAATTCTGAGACCGTTAGAAAAATGGCCAATTTCCAGTCGATTAAAATCAACTGAAACTGGTCAAACGCGTTTTCCTTTGCCACGCTCACATACTGATTCGAAAAATTATGAAATTTGGAATCTAGCAATAATTTTACATCACGGACCCAACAAAACTGGTTTCGTCGAAATCCGAGGTCGTTTGCAAAATGTCCATTTTTAAGGGCCTGAATTCCATAGCGACTATTCAGAATTTTCAACTGGACATATCTTTTGATTCCCGCTTTGAAATCATGATTTTTCGGATTCGATAGAAAGATATTATCAATTGGATCCTATCATTTTTGGTTTCACTAAAATCCGGATTGTTTTGCACCCGGTACATTCAATTGAAGTTTGAAATCGAATTATCGAACTACCGCGCCATTTTCAATTCTATTTATAATTATATATAAATATTTATATTCTAACGACGACGCGTATAATATATACGCTCGAATAATATTCAAATTAAATTTCTCGTCGATATTATTTAAAATAATCTATTTTAAATAATCTATATTCGCTAAAATTGTCAAAATAAAAATTTCAAACTGGCCCAGATTTTCGGGTTGTTACAGAATTCCAACATCGAAATACTCCGAAGACAATTTCAATTCAAATCCATTCCAACGCAATCATTGGAAATTCTGGTTATTTTCAAAACCATTTCAAATTGAATTTATAAATTTTAAAAATAAATAGGATTGTAATTCTAGTTCAAAACTAGTTCATTTCGATAAAAATCTATTTTTATCTTCTCAAATATGGAGTTTTTCATCCCAATTCTTCACGAATCATTTCTTATGATTTTACACAAATTATTACTATTTTTAATAATTTTATCAAGGTCCGTACAGTCGATTTCCATCAACGGCCATCGAACTGCACTTACAGCGACCTTTTTCAAATTTGATTTGGACATAATTCCAAATCCAACCGTTAGATTTCGAATTTCTAATATTCGTTAGAAAGCTCTTATCGATACGAACCCAACGGTTCTGGTTTTAGGAGAATCCGACGGTCGGATCTCCCGTAATGTCCGTTTGAAATAAATGGTCGAAATTCGCGAACTGCCGCGGCGCGTTCTATTCAGGCCATTATATTATATATATATATATATATAATATATATATATATATATATTTCGTCGATTACTATTTAAAACAAGTTTTAAAAATAGTTTTGAATTCGTTTCGAATTCAATTTCAACTTCCATTTCATTTCAAATCAAAATTGAATTCTTCCTTAGAAATTCGTTTTAAAATTCATTCCTATTCAATTCAATTTGAATTCATTTCAATTTGTTTCCAATTCAATTCGAATTCGTTTTCAATTCAATTCGAATTGGTTTTATATTCAATTCATTTCGAAATCGTTTTCAATTCATTTCAATTCGAAATCGTTTTTAATTCATTTCAATTCGAAATCGTTTACAATTCATTTCAATTCGAAATCGTTTATATTCAATTTCAATTTGAATTCATTTCGAAATCGTTTTCAATTCATCTCATTTCGAAATCGTTTATTTTCAATTTCAATTCGAATTCATTTATATTCAATTTCAATTCGAATTCATTTCTAAATCGTTTTCAATTCATCTCATTTCGAAATCGTTTATATTCAATTTCAATTCGAATTCATTTATATTCAATTTCAATTCGAATTCATTTCTTTATCGTTTTCAATTCATCTCATTTCGAAATCGTTTATATTCAATTTCAATTCGAATTCATTTATATTCAATTTCAATTCGAATTCATTTCTAAATCGTTTTCAATTCATCTCATTTCGAAATCGTTTATATTCAATTTCAATTCGAAATCGTTTATATTCAATTTCAATTCGAATTCATTTATATTCAATTTCAATTCGAATTCATTTCTTTTCAAAATATCAGATTTGAAATCACTTTCGATATTCATTATAAAATGAATAAAATCGATAAAAATATCGTTCACATCAAAATGGCGTCAATCTAATCAATACGGCTTCATATATTCCTATTTTCAAATATTCTATTCAACAAATGAATATTTATTTTTGTCGACACATGACTAATCTCAACGAATGAGTACTGTCCATGTGTGACAATTTTTGTTACATTATTTCGTTCAATACATGACTAATCTCAACGGATGAGTACAGTCAACACATGAACCTTTATTTTATATTGATAAAGATATGAATTTTATTATTAAAATATTTCGTTCAACACATGACTTATCTCAACGGATGAGTACAGTCAACACATGAACCTTTATTTTATATTATTCTTTATTTTCTAAATTGGAATGAGGCCCAATCAATTACCATATAGCGTTAACTATATGGATTTCCATACAACACATGTATATAATAGCATTGAAAAATAATCAACCATCAACCAAAGTGCACTACACTGTATAAGCATCAAATATAGATACCTAACGCTTATAACAGTTTGTCAATCAATCGATCGACATATTTAATCAATCAGGATGAGTGAACTTCAAATTTCATCCCAACACCCGTGTGGGGTTTCAAATCAACAAACACAGATTTTTATTTGTGCAGTTGGGCGATGTGTAAAATTTATCGACCCAATCAATGTCCTTCAAATAGATGTACATAAACAAACCGTCTGGTTTGTAAATGAATATTTATTTATTCACATTCACGTTAAAAATTATATTTTTAACGATAAAACATTTTATTCCAACATATGAATTTCTATTCAATTCATTTATTCAATAAAATGATATTTTTATTTTTCTAACTTATTTTAGAAAATTTCGGCGGCATAACGGCACGATACTAGAAACGGGACAAGGCCTAGCCTTATCCCCGGTCTAGTGAAGGCCCACGCCATTCACACATCAATCAAATTCACCAAACAACCAAATTCAAATCAAATCATCAAATTAATTTATGCAACCAAACAAACAAGTCCATGGTCTGTGGACGATTGTGTCGGGTGCTACTAAACACCGTCTGCATCCTAGTATATATATATAACTTAGAAAAAGAAATTGAAAGGTGAGAAATTCTCACCGATAGCTATCCAACTTCACGACACTTCTAATGCAGGAAATATTCACTGTTCTCGTCGATATCACTTTCTTTGCCCGTAGCCACTACATATGTAAAAATCGAATTTTTACTTCGCTATTCAATATATAAAAATCGAATTTTTATCCTCACTTTATATATATAAAAAATCGAATTTTTATCTTCCTATTCAAATAAAAATTATATTTTTTTTCCTCCCTACATATAATAAAAATTATATGTTTGACCCTCTACTATAATAAAAATTATATTTTTAATCTTCTACTATAATAAAAATTATATTTTTATATCGATGTTCATACAACAAAAGTCCTATCTTTATACGGATAAAATCATGACTTTTTACGAATAAAAATACCACCTTTTCGTTATTAAAAATATAAACTTTCCTTAATTAAAAATATAAACCCTTTTCTTACTTAAAAATATAATCCCTTTTCTATTTTAAAAATCTCGTCTTTTATCTAGTTAAAAATCACTTTTTATCCTTATATAAAATCAGTTTTTATCCTTATAAAAAAACAGTTTTTATCCTTATAAAAAACAGTTTTTATCAATATAAAAAAACAGTTTTTATCCTTATAAAAAAAACAGTTTTTATCAATCAATAAAATTAGTTTTCATTTACATAATGAAATCAAAATTCGAAATAACTTACTGGAGCAATTGGGCGAAGGAGTGGTTGGACTCGCTGGTGGAAGATGGGGGTTTTGCTGGGCTCGCGGCGGCGGTGGGAGGAGGTGCGCTCGAGGTTAGGGTTTCGGGGGTTTTGGGGGAGACGGTCCGTGGGTTCTTCGATGGAGGAGGGGCTTCGATTGGCTGTGGGGGAAGGATGGCGAGGGCTTGGAGGTGGAGAGGTGGCCGCGGTGATGAGGAGGGTGGCGGCGGTCGGTTTCCGTCATCGACGGTTTCGTTTTTTTTTTCTTTTTTTCTTTTCTGACTGTCGATTTGTTTTTGAAAGGAGGGGGGGGGGCAGAGATAAAGGAAAAGGGGATTTTTTAATTTTTTTAATTATTTTATTTTGCAAAAAGTTGACCTTCACATACGACCTCGAAACGAGGCCCACCGCCTGTCCTCCATAGCTAATTACCCCCATTCCGAACACAATGGGATATGTATCGCAGGCTGATACAGCTGTTTCGATCAGTTTTGATTTAAATTAAAATATAATTCTTTATACATTCAATTTAAACGCACATTTCAAATTACCGGGATCACACACTAACTAGAAAAATTCCAGAAAAATATTTTCTAGCTTCGTATTGACGATACGGTCCTAACAAAACTAGTTTCGTCGAATTCCGAGACCGTTAGAAAAATGGCCAATTTCCAGTCGATTAAAATCAACTGAAACTGGTCAAACGCGTTTTCCTTTGCCACGCTCACATATTGATTCGAAAAATTATGAAATTTAAAACCTAGCAATAATTTGACATCACGGACCCAACAAAACTGGTTTCGTCGAAATCCGAGGTCATTTGCAAAATTCCCATTTTTAAGGGCCTGAATTCCATAGCGACTATTCAGAATTTTCAACTGGACATATCTTTTGATTCCCGCTATGAAATTTCGATTGGCCGGATTCGTTGGAAAGATATTCACCATTAGATCCTATTATTTTTGGTTTCACTAAAATCCGGTTTATTTTGCACCCGGTACATTCATTTGAAGTTTGAAATCGAATTATCGAACTACCGCGCCATTTTCAATTCTATTATATAATTATATATAATTATTTATTTATATAAATAAATATTTATATTCTAATGATGACGTATATAATATATACGTTCGAATTATATTCAAAATAAATTTCTCGTCGATATTATTTAAAATAATCTATTTTAAATATCCAAAATTCTCTAAAATTGCCAAAATAAAAATTTTAAACTGGCCCAGATTTTCGGGTTGTTACAATCTCCCCCACTTAAAACTTTTCGTCCCCGAAAAGGAACAAAGTCGAAAGTGGTTTGATTAATCAACTCTACGTTCGATCTGGCTTCCATTCTCCAACTTTTCAGTTTCTGAGAACTTTCAAAAATTCAAAAATTTGGCTAACACCCTAAATTTTCGAAAAATTTCGCCATAACCTCCCCTGCACCGGGAGCATCGGGAAATCTCAAATAGCTTCCCCGGTCCTTCAGATCTCAAAAAGAAAAAGAAAAGGCCAAGCGGCTAGCCAATAGGCTCATAAAATCATCATCACCCAAACAAAACAGTAAATTATGTAATAAACATGTACCTATTTGTCGGGCAAACAAATTTTATTCTCTGCTCTAGCCTCCTTGCTATGACCTGTTCAATGTAAGTATTTGTGTATGCAAGCAAATGCATCCAATTTTTAATAGAGTTCAATATTTGGTTCAATTAGGCATAATGGTTCAAAATTATCAAACAATTAAACGAGCAACACAAACATCAATCAATTAGTGAATTAGAGTTTCAAATTCATAATTTTGATACATATACAAAAATCACATTTTTGATGCCAAATCACAACAATAAGCCCTATCTAGTTTCGGTTCTCACACCAGTCAATTGGAAATTTATAGAAATCTCACTTTCGTTACTCGAAGATAAATACTGGCGACGGTACCCCATCACCAGAATTATCCCCGAGCAACTAGAGTATGATTCTATAACTATCCAGTATATTAAAACTTCGAATACACGTTTGCAAGACATATATGCAAAATCTTTATATATCGGATTGTCCCGATCAATATAGAATAAATAATCAAATACGAATAGTTGATTTAAATTTCCAAAACAAAATTTGTTTTCATTTTAAAAATATACTCTTCACACTCGTTCTAGGATACTACTGATCCCATCTCTAATGAGTCATTCCCGTTGGATATTACTAATCCAATATCTGATGAATTCTTTCGTATGGTTCTAATGTGCCTTGTTCTCTAAGCTTTGCAAACCAAAGCTCTGATACCAACTGTGAAAACCCGTAACTTCCCCGTAAAGGAAAGCGTCGGATAGTTCGAGAACAAGCCACAACAGAACGCAGACGGAAGAACATTTCATTGTATATTACAACAATGCATCAGACTACAAGAATATACAGAGTATAAATGAATATTACACAGAAATATCAGAGATTTAAATTACATTTAAATACATAGTAGCGGAAAATAATACAATACACAACTAGAAGGAGATATACGGATACAAAGCTTTCCGGATATCGTTCCAGCTGTAAACCAGGATCCTGTGAATATAAATCTGCAAAACCAAAACTACTAGCTGCCCGTGTCAAAATAGGGGCACCCAGAGTTTAGGTTAAAAACAATAAACTCCAGGTCAGTCATTTGACTGGTGTGAGAACAAAACAGTTGTTAATCTTTATTTTAAAGTTAGGTAAATCAAGGGACCACGTCGCTAACGCGGAACGGGTTTCCTCCCAAGAATACCAGTGCATAAAACAAACAGCGCAATGCTAAACAAAGAAAGATGAAGCTATTATAAGACTCAGTTCCCATTACACAATGCAACGCAAACCGGAGGATAGAGTTTTTACCTTATAACGACCAAAATGTGCTTGGTACGAGTAAAACAAAGGCATTTGATATTATTGCTAGTGTTTATATGTTTTGAAAACAATTTCAAATCATAACTATCAATCATAGACGGCATTAATGCCCCATACCACTATGTCGCCATATATAGTTATACAATCAAAACCGCACAGTCACGTAATTGGAAATTGGATTTCCATCATGAACCAAGGCAAAAGATAGTCCTTACCGAATTCGAGACTGCCTAGCCCGAGTCTCAGGATCAGAGCTCGAGTGACCCTAGGAGCGACAGGGTCGGTCCACCGATGTGGATTAAAATTCCTGAACAATGCGTTTCCCCACCCTTTGGGGCATAAACGAGCCAACGAATGACTCCATCGGACCCGGATCGTCCGATCAAACCGAGGCGCCTCGCAACAGCAACAACCACATAGGTGAAAAGTATATAAATGTCAGGGCTGGTAGGTCACTGACACCACCCTAGCTAGGAAGAAACGCATGCCCTCCCTGAGGTCCTTCCTCCCGTTTCGGGTTCATACCGGAGTGTGAGGCTCGCAAATTTACGTTATACACAAAGCTACGCCACACCGGCGGTGCTTTGATCATCACCACAAGACTTTGCTTTTCAACAGAAGCCCTGATCACTGCATCTTAGTATGCTACACAGGCAATTCATGCCATGCGACTGATGTCCATCGATATACAACCTCTGAGCTCGTGCGTCTCAGAGAAGGGCGTTAAGCAAAAGAATAAATTCTCCGCCGCCAAACAGATGTATATTTAACAGAGATCAATCAACACAGAATAAAATCCAATGTCAGACACACAGTCCATTTACAAGTCCGTTCTGGGTCTGAACGAAACCGGAGGCACCTAGTACCCCGCATATCCATCGATCTCCAAGTACGTCTGGACGATCACCAACTGTTTCCATCTTCTTGGGTGTACAGCCCAATCAAGATCATCAGTAATCACCCAAACGACGTGAAGACTTCCGATCTTCGACCATCGTCTTCATCTTCGACTTATCGTCGTATCAGTTATTCAGAATGGGATAAACCCGGTCTTTCCGAATAACTCGTGTATATTTTAAATAAGTGTTACACAAACACAACATACGCCTCATTCCAATTCATCAGTCACTAACCGTAAATTAATCAAGAGAATAATTCCCCAAATATTAACCCCGAAGGCCGAAACCAACATCAGATCAATATCCAGAAAACCATTCTGCTTAGCTAACCGACAGTTAGTTTCTGATTTCACATTCATAGGGAAAGGTTCCCATTAATTTTATCCAAGATAAATTCCTGAATTTATTCTCTAATCTTCCTTTGAATTTCGATTCAACTAGTCGGAATTAGCGAACCTTACCGTAGTAATCATTGGTTTTAATTTCCCAATCCCAACCTATTCATCCCATGAAGTAAAACTGGTCTTACTTCATATCTAACACCACGGTGTTATCGGTAAATTTAATTACCATTTCACGTTCAAATCTAATTAAAGATTTAACTATCGCCTGGAGCAAAACTGGTGATACTCCATTCTCGATTATTTCAATCTAATTAAAGATTCATTAAAACTCCACTTAGTTTTAATCGTTAACTGGGTTAAAGAATCCGTGTCATTTAAAACACGGTTCACGATAAACCCAAAGTCACATTCCATTGATTATCGGGTTAAAGAACGAGTGTTATTTAAAAACACTTTCCACGATAAACCCAAAAACCAATATCAATTCAATTCCAATTAAATATCATTTAATTGGTACACTTCATTAAATCTAAATAAAAAGATTTAATCTTTTCTCAACTGGGTTCAAGAACAGTGTTAGTGAAGACACCATTCACGACAAACCCAAATCACCTTTGATATTCAATACAAGGTTCTGAATAGAAAATATATCGGCTTATATTCAATATCAAATTCTACGATTAACAAATGTCGTATTGGAAATAACGATATAAATGTATATATCTTTCAAATTTCCATAACAACATCTGTATAATCCCGAATTCCAACATCGAAATATTCCGAAGACAATTTCGATTCAAATCCATTCCAACGCAATCATTGGAAATTCTGGTTATTTTCAAAACCATTTCAAATTCAATTTATTTATTTTAAAAATAAATAAGATTGTAATTCTAGTTCAAAACTAGTTCATTTCGATAAAAATCTATTTTTATCTTCTCAAATATGGAGTTTTTCATCCCAATTCTTCACGAATCATTTCTTATGATTCTACACAAATTATTACTATTTTTAATAATTTTATCAAGGTCCGTACAGTCGATTTCCATCAACGGCCATCGAACTGCACTTACAGCGACCTTTTTCAAATTTGATTTGGACATAATTCCAAATCCAACCGTTAGATTTCGAATTTCTAATATTCGTTAGAAAGCTCTTTTCGATACGAACCCAACGGTTCCGGTTTTAGGAGAATCCGACGGTCGGATCTCCCGTAATGTCCGTTTGAAATAAATGGTCGAAATTCGTGAACTGCCGCGGCGCGTTCTATTCAGGCCATTATATTATATATATATAATATATATATATATATATATATATTTCGTCGATTACTATTTAAAACAATATTTAAAAATAGTTTTGAATTCGTTTCGAATTCAATTTCAACTTCCATTTCATTTCAAATCAAAATTGAATTCTTCCTTAGAAATTCGTTTTAAAATTCATTCCTATTCAATTCAATTTGAATTCATTTCAATTTGTTTCCAATTCAATTCGAATTCGTTTTCAATTCAATTCGAATTGGTTTTATATTCAATTCATTTCGAAATCGTTTTCAATTCATTTCAATTCGAAATCGTTTTTAATTAATTTCAATTCAAAATCGTTTACAATTCATTTAAATTCGAAATCGTTTATATTCAATTTCAATTCGAATTCATTTCGAAATCGTTTTCAATTCATCTCATTTCGAAATCGTTTATATTCAATTTCAATTCGAATTCATTTATATTCAATTTCAATTCGAATTCATTTCTAAATCGTTTTCAATTCATCTCATTTCGAAATCGTTTATATTCAATTTAATTCGAATTCATTTATATTCAATTTCAATTCGAATTCATTTCTTTATCGTTTTCAATTCATCTCATTTCGAAATAGTTTATATTCAATTTCAATTCGAATTCATTTATATTCAATTTCAATTCGAATTCATTTCTAAATCGTTTTCAATTCATCTCATTTCGAAATCGTTTATATTCAATTTCAATTCGAAATCGTTTATATTCAATTTCAATTCGAATTCATTTATATTCAATTTCAGTTCGAATTCATTTCTTTTCAAAATTTCAGATTTGAAATCACTTTCGGTATTCATTATAAAATGAATAAAATCGATATAAATATCGTTCACGTCAAAATGGCGTCAATCTAATCAATACGGCTTCATATATTCCTATTTTCAAATATTCTATTCAACAAATGAATATTTATTTTTGTCGACACACGACTAATCTCAACGAATGAGTACTGTCCATGTGTGACAATTTTTGTTAAATTATTTCTTTCAACACACGACTAATCTCAACGGATGAGTACAGTCAACACATGAACCTTTATTTTATATTGATAAAGATATGAATTTTATTATTAAAATATTTTGTTCAACACATGACTTATCTCAACGGATGAGTACAGTCAACACATGAACCTTTATTTTATATTATTCTTTATTTTCTAAATTGGAATGAGGCCCAATCAATTACCATATAGCGTTAACTATATGGATTTCCATACAACACATGTATATAATAGCATTGAAAAATAATCAACCATCAACCAAAGTGCACTACACTATATAAGCATCAAATATAGATACCTAACGCTTATAACAGTTTGTCAATCAATCGATCGACATATTTAATCAATCAGGATGAGTGAACTTCAAATTTCATCCCAACACCCGTGTGGGGTTTCAAATCAACAAACACAGATTTTTATTTGTGCAGTTGGGCGATGTGTAAAATTTATCGATCCAATCAATGTCCTTCAAATAGGTGTACATAAACAAACCGTCTGGTTTGTAAATGAATATTTATTTATTCACATTCACGTTAAAAATTATATTTTTAACGATAAAACATTTTATTCCAACATATGAATTTCTATTCAGTTCATTTATTCAATAAAATGATATTTTTATTTTTCTAACTTATTTTAGAAAATTTCGGCGGCATAACGGCACGATACTAGAAACGGGACAAGGCTTAGCCTTGTCCCCGGTCTAGTGAAGGCCCACGCCATTCATACATCAATCAAATTCACCAAACAACCAAATTCAAATCAAATCATCAAATTAATTTATGCAACCAAACAAACAAGTCCATGGTCTGTGGACGATTGTGTCGGGTGCTACTAAACACCGTCTGCATCCTAGTAAATATATAACTTAGAAAAAGAAATTGAAAGGTGAGAAATTCTCACCGATAGCTATCCAACTTCACGAAACTTCTAATGCAGGAAATCTTCACTGTTCTCGTTGATATCACTTTCTTTGCCCGTAGCCACTACATATGTAAAAATCGAATTTTTACTTCGCTATTCAATATATAAAAATCGAATTTTTATCCTCACTTTATATATATAAAAAATCGAATTTTTATCATCCTATTCAAATAAAAATTATATTTTTTTCCTCCCTACATATAATAAAAATTATATGTTTGACCCTCTACTATAATAAAAATTATATTTTTAATCTTCTACTATAATAAAAATTATATTTTTATATCGATGTTCATACAACAAAAGTCCTATCTTTATACGGATAAAATCATTACTTCTTACGAATAAAAATACCACCTTTTCGTTATTAAAAATATAAACTTTCCTTAATTAAAAATATAAACCCTTTTCTTACTTAAAAATATAATCCCTTATCTATTTTAAAAATCTCGTCTTTTATCTAGTTAAAAATCACTTTTTATCCTTATATAAAATCAGTTTTTATCCTTATAAAAAAACAGTTTTTATCCTTATAAAAAAACAGTTTTTATCAATATAAAAAAACAGTTTTTATCCTTATAAAAAAAACAGTTTTTATCAATCAATAAAATTAGTTTTCATTTACATAATAAAATCAAAATTCGAAATAACATACTGGAGCAATTGGGCGAAGGAGTGGTTGGACTCGCTGGTGGAAGATGGGGGTTTTGCTGGGCTCACGGCGGCGGTGGGAGGAGGTGCGCTCGAGGTTAGGGTTTCGGGGGTTTTGGGGGCGACGGTCCGTGGGTTCTTCAATGGAGGAGGGGCTTCGATTGGCTGTGGGGGAAGGAGGGCAAGGGCTTGGAGGTGGAGAGGTGGCCGCGGTGATGAGGAGGGTGGCGGCGGTCGGTTTCCGTCATCGACGGTTTCGTTTTTTTTTTCTTTTCTGACTGTCGATTTGTTTTTGAAAGGAGGGGGGCCAGAGATAAAGGAAAAGGGGGTATTTTTAATTTTTTTAATTATTTTATTTTGCAAAAAGTTGACCTTCACATACGACCTCGAAACGAGGCCCACCGCCTGTCCTCCATAGCTAATTACCCCCATTCCGAACACAATGGGATATGTATCGCAGGCTGATACGGCTGTTTCGATCAGTTTTGATTTAAATTAAAATATAATTCTTTATACATTCAATTTAAACGCACATTTCAAATTACCGGGATCACACACTAACTAGAAAAATTCCAGAAAAATATTTTCTAGCTTCGTATTGACGATACGGTCCTAACAAAACTAGTTTCGTCAAATTCCGAGACCGTTAGAAAAATGGCCAATTTCCAGTCGATTAAAATCAACTGAAACTGGTCAAATGCGTTTTCCTTTGCCACGCTCACATATTGATTCGAAAAATTATGAAATTTAAAACCTAGCAATAATTTGACATCACGGACGCAACAAAACTGGTTTCGTCGAAATCCGAGGTCATTTGCAAAATTCCCATTTTTAAGGGCCTGAATTCCATAGCGACTATTCAGAATTTTCAACTGGACATATCTTTTGATTCCCGCTATGAAATTTCGATTGGCCGGATTCGTTGGAAAGATATTCACCATTAGATCCTATTATTTTTGGTTTCACTAAAATTCGGTTTATTTTGCACCCGGTACATTCATTTGAAGTTTGAAATCGAATTATCGAACTACCGCGCCATTTTCAATTCTAATATATAATTATATATAATTATTTATATATATAAATAAATATTTATATTCTAACGACGACGTATATAATATATACGTTCGAATTATATTCAAAATAAATTTCTCGTCGATATTATTTAAAATAATCTATTTTAAATATCCAAAATTCTCTAAAATTGCCAAAATAAAATTTTTAAACTGGCCCAGATTTTCGGATTGTTACACCTTTTCAACTAGTAACCCATTTAGTATCTAAGTGAGCTCGATCTAGATCGAGGACGGGAGACACTCTTACTGGGTTTGATTGTAGGAGATCAGAACGGGTTAGCGGTGACAATGCAAGTCTAACGAGGTCATGTGCGTGCGAAGGCTCGGGCTGGTAGGTAAGATGTTGTTGCATCGTGTAGGTATAAGTCATGCATCTTTAGTGGTATCGGGTTGCCACTTTGGGAAGTGATACACTCCACTGTGGGACCAGCACGGGTATCTATGAGCTAGGGAGCCGATCGAATACGGAAGTTAGGTAGTGGGTACGACTAGCGGAGATAGGAGCAGGCGACACCTATGAAGACAGCTAGGATTTCAACTACCATATTATGAATAAATGTTGTAATTAGAATAGGGAGGGTAGTGGGTACAACTAGTGTAACGGCCCAGATTTCGCCCGACCCGATCGATCGTTAAATCGAGCAAGACCGTTCAAAACCCGAACACGTTAACTCTGGGAATACAACACATCAGAACAATAACAGCAGACTTTTATAAACATTACAATAATGTTACATCAGAGTACAAAATATCAGAGTACATCGAATAAAATTACAGCAGAAGATAAATTACAGTAAATTAATACAATACACAACGGGAGACTTTCTATGCTCTGGACACAGCTTTAGGCTTCGATCCAGAATCCTGCTCAAGAGATAAATATCTGCAAAAAGCTACTCAACTGCCTATGTGGAAAAGAGGGCACCCGAGTTTGCAAAGTGAGACAAACTAAGAGTCATTCATGGGACTGGCGTGAGAATTCTTAACTAATATAACTAATAGCAATAAGGCAAATACAAGGACCACGCCGCTAACGCGGAACGAGTTTTATTCCAATGGATTGCCGGTGCATAAATTAAAGTAAATCGTTAAACAACGCAATGCTTTTTAGAAAAATGAAACCATTATAAGACCCGAGTCCCATCACACAATGCAACGCAAACCGGAGGATAGAGTTTTACCTTATAATGGTCAAAAATGCTTCGTACGATAAAATGGATTTGATATTATTGTTAGTGTATATATGTTTCAAAAAAATTTCAATCATAATGTATCAATCATAGACGGCATAGTACCCCATCTTACTATGTCGCCACAGTTCTACAATCAAAACCGCATGGTGTCGTATTGGAAACTGGGTTTCCATCATGAGTCAAGGCTAGTGAGGAGCTCCTTACCGATTCGAGACACTCTAGCTAATGTCTCAGAATTGGCAATTCCTGAACACATGTTTCCCGGTCCTATAGGACCTATCATCCGGGGCGCCTCATTCCATCATCCACATAAGTAAAATGCCGGGCCGTGTAAAACCCAAACACCACTTGTAGCTAGAAAGAAACGTGCTACTCTCCCTGCGTTCCCTTCTCCCATTTTAGACTCCAACCGGGGTGTGAGGCTCGCGAAGCTACGTAATATACAAAGCTATGCTTATTCAAGCTGTGCTTTGATCGTCACCACAAGGTTCTACTTTTCAACAAGAAACCTTGATCATTGCATCTTGGTATGCCACACTGTCAATCCATATCATACTATTAATCCTTTGCCAAAATATGCAAAAGGGTGTTAAGCAAGAGAATAAATTCTCTGCCACCAATCATTCATACATTCGGCAGAAAATCAATAAATACAATATAAAGGAGTACAAGTTAGACACATTCCATTTATAAGCCCGTTCTGGGTTTGAACGAAACTATATCCAGTAGATCTCCAAGTAGGTTTGGACAACTACCACCGAAACCCTTTTCAAGGTAGCAAATCAATCGAGGGCATCAGTAGCCGTCATCCATTCGATGTCGAAGATTACCGGTCTTCAATCACCGTCTTCAACTCTTCGACATTGGTCGACGTATAATCATTTGAAATGAGATTGAACTTGGACTTTTCAGATGATCCTCGCATATATATTTTTTAAAATCATTTCATATCGTTATTAGTATTTAATAACGATCTATCGCTATTTTATTTATACAAAAATAGCTAAATTTAATTTAACGATGCTTCAAGTCAATAGGCAACCCTGGCGCTGTTTTTACTCAAATTTGTTTTACACGTTTCTGTAAATCTAACTGTTGGATTTTAACATAATTCATATCGTTGGAAAGGTCTTCCCAAGGAGAACCTAATGGTTTCAGTTTTGGGAAAATCCGACGGTCGGATATTTCGGCATAATCAATTAAAGACATGATTCGAAGACGCGAACTACCACGCTCGGTTCATTTGATTTTAATTTCTATATATATAATTATATATAATTCCGTCATCCATTCCATTCACTATATTTTGCTAACATCGAATATCCCTATTTGTATATATAATATCGAGGTATAACATGACACACAATAATGCTTATTTTTATTTTAATTTACATACACATCCTAAACATAACAATGTATATTTTCTTTTATCTTTAAAATTGCACAAAATGTATATTTGGTTTCATTATTCTTTCTAATGAAAACCCATTCATTAAAATATAAATTTCTAATCCTTAAATCTTAATTACATGAAAATGTAATTTTATCCTTAAATCTAATTGACAATGAAATCAATGTCCTATTTTTTTTTTATTTCTAACTAATTTACAAAGTAAATAATGTCGATTTCATATCTAACCAATGACGGTGTAAATAATGTCCATTTTCTATTTAACACATGACGGTGTAATATGACACTTATATTCTAACACACAAATGTCGTTTTCATACTAGTGTGACATCTTAACAAAAATGATTTTTTTGTACTAATGTGACATTTTTAACAAAAATGTAACTTTATTCCTAATGCAACATTTTACACTATAAATGTTAATTCTTTTAAATGCAACATTTTACACTAAAAATGTTAATTCTTTTAAATGCAACATTTTACACTAAAATTGTTAATTCTTTTAAATGCAACATTTTACACTAAATGTTAATTCTTTTAAATGCAACATTCTTAACAAAAGTGAACCTTTATTCCTTATGCAACATTTTATAAGATAAAAATGTTACTTTTCTATGCTAACATTTCATATAATAAAAATGATCTTTTTCTAATGCTAACATCTTAAATTGGGTTTTGCCCGATTTAATAAAAATGTTACTTTTGTCTAATCTTTCAATGTAAACAAAAACGTCATTTTTGTCTTCATTCTTTTAAAGTAAACAAAATGCTAATTTTTCTTTAATCCTTTTTAATGATCAAAATGTTATCTTTCTTCTTAATGAACAAAAATGTATTTTTGTTTAAACTCTTTTTAATGTATAAAAATATACATTTCCAATTCATTCTCTTTTAATGTATAAAAATATATATTTCCAATTCATTCTCTTTTAATGTATAAAAATTATACATTTCTAATTCATTCTCTTCTAAGGTGACAAAATGAATGCTTTCTATTTCATTTCTCTAAAGTAAAAAAATGAATGAATTTACTTCATTCCTTTCAAAGTGACAAAATGAATGAATTCTTTCTATAATCCTATTTTCACAACAATGTTATTTTTATTGCAAAACACATTTCTAATAAAAAGATTGTTTTTATTTGCATAACAAACTTCTATTTAAAAATGTTATTTTTATTTGCAATAATCATGTTCTCACCAAAATGTTATTTTTATTTCTATAATCATTCTTTCACAAAAATGTGATTTTTATTTCTATAATCATTCTTTCACAAAAATGTGATTTTTATAATGCTAATGTAAAAATGAGATTTTTATTATATTAACATTTATACATAAAAATGTTTTCTTTCCAAATGTTAACATTTATAAATAAAAAATGTTAATTTTCTATTCTAACAATTTATATAACAAAAATGATATTTTCTATGATGTAAACATATCATATATTTCATACCATCTGTCAACATAATACAATCAATTCACAACAATACAGTCAATTCAAATAATCTTAAACATCACAAAATGTTCAATTTGGTGTCACATAACTAATGAACAAAAATAGTGATTTTTGTTTTAACTAATTTCTAATCCAAATAAAATACAAATAATTTAGCGACAATCACATCACAGCAGATCTGGGACATATACATAATAATTACACAGCAATTAAATTAAATAGATTAATTAACTATTTAAAAAGAAGAAATCTCACCTTGGTTATTGAGTTATGCGCTATTCAGATCCAAAATTTGGCCAAAAATTCAACTTGCTTAGAATCAGGTTTAGTCAGTGTCATTGCGTAGATCTCGCTTTCACGATTCAAACGCTTTCAGTTTCGTTGAATTCTGATTAGAATTGAACAAGTTATGATAGGTTGAATGTTAATTATATTAATTAAATAGTTAATTTAATTAAATCCTTTAATTACCCTTTAATTACAAAATTAAGCCGCTCTAGTTTCTTCTTCTATCGCTCCTTCCAGAAACGTGCGAACCCAACCTTCTTTGCCATCCTCGAATCGCGTGCCACCTACGAACAACCATTGTAACACCCCGTAGTTCTGTAACATTAATTTTCACAAATTAAAGTATAATTAAATTTTAGTAGAAGAATTAACGGAAATAGGTTATGCCATTGCGTTCGTCTCGAAATTCTGCTTGAGATAGAGTCCGAATTTGCGTAAATCGGACTCCGTACGAAGGAGATATGACCTCCGGAAGTTTAAGAATTTAATTAAAATTTAAATAGCTCGAAAATCGGATTCAAAATTCAAAAAATAGGACCAGACCCGGGCTGGGCAGGAAAATTCCTGCCCAGGGCCCAGGTCGACCATAGGGTCGACATCCCCTGTCGACCTGGTCAGGTCTGGCTGGCCTGATCTGTATTCTGGTCGAATTTCTGGGCCTAGTCTTGTCACTAGGGATGAGTTGTCTTCTTTTGATTGGCTTCTCTTTAGAACGGATGGCTTTGATTAAACCTGGCTTCATCGACGGCTCTAATTAACTTGCAACTCTAGAAAAACACCTTAGGTCTCCAACTAAAATTCACACAAAAATAAGAATTTGAGCCGCCATACTGTCGGAAGAAAACTAAGGAGAGCCTCCGCTTGAAAGGAGACGAACAACGATTCAAGAAACAAAAGTCTAATCTAATTTCTACGCAACATTTTCTACTCCAAGGGAAAGCTTTGCAAATTCAGAATAACAAAAACCAGAAAACAAGTTTCAGCGCTCGTTGTACGTATAGTGGTTTTCTGAATATGAATGGAAATTGCGATGTGATTCGATGTAATTGAAATTGGGGTTTTACTATTGTAAAATATTGATGTAAATTCTGTGTATTGCATTGATTATGTCATATTTTGTATTGGGTGTTTGTGGCATAAATTGGTTGATGCGAGCCTATTGACATTTGTATATGAAAATAAATATCACTTGCAAGTTTGTAGTAAAAACTAGAATTGACATCTTTATGTTATGTCGTTAATATGGTCAGCATACATTCTTTTTAGGCCTAAGTTGAGACTCATGTAAACATGTTCCAAGATGAAACCTTTTATGCCTACACGACTCAAAACCTTTGTATACATTATTATGTTTATTTGCAAGTGATAATTGGGTTTATGCAAGTACCTTTTGGTTACACAAATTATACTAGTTTCATGTTGAAATAGGCTACTTGATGTAAAGTTAGTTTACACCTTTGGGTTATGTCAAAAAGTGGACATTTTTATGCTAGTTTGGTGTTTGACATTATGCCTAGTTATATGTGTATAAAACAATGTTAACTAGACTAGAAGGTGAGGTTAAGTAAAGTTAATACACTTAACCAATTTAACATATTAACTAGACTTGAGGGTGAGGTTAAGTAAATTCAGAACACTTACCCGTTATAACCTGATAAGTGGGTGAGATTAAGTAAATTTAGAATACTTAACCATTATAACACGTTAGCTAGATAAGTGGGTAAGGTCAAGTAAATACACTTAGCTAATTTAATATGTTAGCTGGACTAGAGGGTGGGGTTAAGTAAACTTAGAACACTTAACCATCATAGTGTGATAAATCGAACAGGGTTAAATTGAAACATGAAGGGACAATACTTAACAATTAGAACATGTTAATTAAATAGATGTTAGGGTTAAGTTAACAAAGGGAACACTTAACCGTTATAACATGTTAGTTAAAACAGATGGGCAAGGTTAGGTTAAAAGGGACACTTAACCAATACAAGGTGAATGGTTAGGGTTAAGTAATAAGAAATACTTAACCAATATAACTTGGTTTGTGATAATGTTAAATCAACGTGAATTACTGATAACACTTAACCAGTTTAACATGACAAATGAATGGTTGAGTTAACTTGTATTGACTAATGATACCTAACCAATCCAACTTGACGAGAAAGAGTCTAAGTAGTAAACCTTAGTTAAAAGGACTAAGTTGTAAACCTTAGTTAAGAAAACGACGGTTTGGGGACTAAGTAGTAAACCTTAGTTAAAGGAACTAAGTAGTAAACCTTAGTACAACACGAGAAGGAGCGAACGTCCATCTGATCTTAAAGAAGGCTCCAACGAACTGGAGAATGAAGCCCGCAGCTTCGAGGGGACGTGGGGGTACTCTTGGTATCCCTCTGTGAGGCTGCAGATGATCCGCCTGGGCTCACAGAGGTTAAGGTCTGCGTTAGAAGAACCAAGGGTACGCCTTGGTTGCAATATGAGGCAATCTAAAGACTAGGATGGACCAGCGTGATTCGGCGGGACAAATGGCCTTATGATAGCGACCCATCGTCTACCTACCATCTTGAGTCAGTCGAGATACGCATGCGGAAAGGCAAAGAACTCCCAACAGACCATATACTTGCTATCTAGTTATGGGTGAGGCTGGCCAATAGAAAAGTGGGGCATAGGTGGCAGGAGTGTAGTTCTCGTGCTTGATTTTCTTGGATTGCCTTTCATTAGTTGAGGGAGGAGTCAGGTGGGACCATAGCTACTGGAAAAACAGACCTCAGCATCTGCATCGGCAGATATCTGAAAGCTCCCGACTGAGTTCCGTGTTTCTAGAATAGCCCTGCCACCGGACTCGGGTCGCACATTTCAGGACATGTGCATCTAGACAGCGATAAACGATTCGCGACACATACGTGGGGAAAGCCTAGGAACATATACCACTCTAGGTAGTGTGTCCCAGGCTAGGGGCATTGTTCGACAAGTAGCATAATGCCTAGTTGGACCTAGGTGGCATAAATCCTGAATCCGAGAAGTATTAGATAAGTCACATAAACCCTAGTTAAATCTAGGAAACGCTCGATAGAAACCCCTAGATTAGATCTAGGTAATAAATAATAGATGTGCGCCTGAAGGCAACCACAATTACAGGGACTGCGATCACGTTATCATTTTATACAGATTACTAGTTGGGATACTAGTTAGGTGGTTCGGAGATTAGTATGGAGTGTGATAGTAATTTCGATTCTAAACCGCTTTGCCTTAGTTTATGGTATTTTCCCATTTTCAGTTTATGCCTGTCATGTCCTTTTCCTTTTTCATATATAGAAGCACCACTAGGCTCACCAGGATTTATGTCTGACTCTATGTTTTCTTTCGTCTTCTTTCCTTCCATCCCCCCCAGGTAGTCAGGGAGGGAATAGCTCAGATTTGTATGGACCTGTTACTCTTTCCAAGCTTGAAGACTTTTTGATGTGCTGCTTTGGACTCTCTTTTCCACCGCTATGGCTAGCTAATGTTTCATTGGGGAATATCATTGTATATTTATGCTTCTTTATTTTGTTAAACAAGATAGATACTTTGTTGTTGGAAAACAATCTTTGTACAAGCTGTTTATAAATGAAATAAAGTTTTATTCACTTTTCCGCTGCTTTATTTATCTGTCTTGTAATTTATCTGCATCTTTTACCTATAATACTTCATAGAACTTAGTGCATTCCCTTTGTGAGTGACACTAACGGATGTGGGGTGTTACACGTGGTATCAGAGCTGAAGGTTACCAGATCAGATAAAAGATTTAAAAAATTATTTTCAAACGGTTTTAAAAGAAGCATTTTCAAAAGAAAAGTTTTGTTTTAAAAGCATATTCCCCAAAGCAATATGCAGTATCTTCTGATCCTCTGTTTGAATTCTTATCCCCTTCTTTCTTAAGTCTTCGAGGCTCCTGGCTTTCTGGGAGGTAACCTCATCGCGGCACGGTTCTGTAGGCTTGATAAGACTACGATACCTATCGAAGGGTAAAGAAGCGCCTGACTTCCATCTATAGCCATAGTAGTTTCACCTGCGGCTAGTTTTCTTTCAAGCTTTGTAGGGTTTTCTATGCGGTGGTGGCAGCTTTCGAGAGACCTGTCAACATATTACACAAGTAAGAGGATGAGGAGTTTGGCTAAGTAGCACAACCCAAAGATGAGAAATTCATGGATATGGACTTAGCTCACGAGGCAGGAAGGAATTGTAAAACCTAAGACGAGAGGAAGTATCTTTACTATGGTATAATAAGGCATATAATTAAGGACAAAGGGCAAGAACGAGGGACAAGATTCTTAGAAGGACAAGTACATGCTCTCAACACCAACATACCTGAGAGAGAGATAGTAAAAGTATTTGTTGGAAAAGTTTAGCTTTTCTTTTGATCAACCAGTTAGTACTCTTTTGATCTTAGCGCTCCGCGTTTGTTCATATCTACTTCCATAGTTGAGTCTCTGCACCTTAGCACTTGTATAGTAGAAGATCCCATTAGTGTCTCAAAATCCAATTGGTGGTTCGACCCGTTTATCTTTGGTTTATAAGTATTTGAGAATAACTATATTAAGTGTTGAGTTTAAGCGTACTGCTTATGTTTTTGGTTCCATGGGCTATGAGTTAATTCTAGGCATGGGTTGGTTGGCTGGTAGTTCTGAAAGAAGGGTAGTTAGACTTTTGATTTGCCTTGGAAATACCCTCGAGATTTCATGCGATCCTAAAGGATCAGTTAGGCCTAGCTACCTAGAATCACTTGATACATCTATCAACGGTTTGCAATCCATCAGAATAGTCCATGAGTACGCAGATGTTTTGATAAGGTTAGGGGTTTACCCCTAAAACGTGGGATAGACTTCCGCAAATATCCAGTTGACAATGAAAAATCAGCTATCCGATCAACGATAGTTTTGGAAATGGAGGTCAAGAAACTTCACAATCGTGAAGATTAATTAGATAAGGTACAGAATAGTGAAGCCCAAGAAGATGCGACTTAGGAGATTGAAGACTAGATACACGCATCATACCCTTTTTCCTAAGGGTACATCCTTGATCTCTTTTTCTAAGAATTTTATGCATACTTTCTAGCTTTTAAGGTATATCCTCTAGGATGTATCATCGATCCTTAGATAGAAGCCAATGGATGTAAACATGTATTTGGAACATGTTATGATTGATGATTGCAAATGGTTGCTCGTGGATACATATACACACCATAGGCGCTAGAACGACTCAGACACTTTCATATTGCATTCGCATATATGTATTTACATAACGGATTTAACTTGGTATGTTATCATATGGATGTTGCATATGGATGAATGACTATGCACACATGTAGTATTTACATAACTAGGGATGTTTGCATACATGATTGGACGCATGGCACTGACATAATTCGCATTAAGGAGGTCAACTGAATCAGTAGACCGCCTGATTTTGCATTAGATAAAGTCATATACACACACTATGCATATGAACATGAAAGCATTAGAAATGTTTTTAAGGACAATGAATGTATACGATTGAATGGTTGACTAGATGGGTGATTGGACGATAGGACACATTCTTCCTAACTTGAAGATTTTGGGGACGAAATCCTTTAAAGAGGGGTAAAATGTAACACCCCGTAGTTCTGTAACATTAAGTTTCAAAAATTAAAGTATAATTAAATTTTAGAAGAAGAATTAAGGGAAACGGGTTACGCCATTGCATTCGTCTCGAAATTCTGCTTGAGATAAAGTCCGAGTTTGCGTAAATCGGACTCCGTACGAAGGAGATATGACCTCCGGAATTTTAAGAATTTATTTAAAATTCAAACAGCTCGAAAATCGGATTCAAAATTCAAAAATAGGACCAGACCCGGGCTGGGCAGGAAAATTCCTGTACAGGGCCCAGGTCGAACAAAGGGTCGACCTGGTTGACCCAGGTCGACCATAGGGTCGACCTCCCCTGTCGACCTGCTCAGGTCTGGCTGGCCTGATCTGTATTCTGGTCGAATTTCTAGGCCTGGTCTTGTCACAAAGGCTGAGTTGTCTTCTTTTGATTGGCTTCTCTTTAGAACGGATGGCTTTGATTAAACCTGGCTTCATCTACGGCTCTAATTAACTTGCAACTCTATAAAAACACCCTAGGTCTCCAACTAAAATTCACACAAAAATAAGAAATTGAGCCACCATACTGTCGGAAGAAAACTAAGGAGAGCCTCAGCTTGAAAAGAGACGAACAACGATTCAAGAAACAAAAGTCTAATCTAATTTCTACGCAACGTTTTCTACTCCAAGAAAAAGCTTTGCAAATTCAGAATAATAGAAACCAGAAAACAAGTTTCAGCGCTCGTCGTAAGTATAGTGGTTTTCTGAATATGAATGGAAATTGCGATGTGATTCGATGTAACTGAAATTAGGGTTTTAATATTGTAAAATATTGATGTAAATTCTATGTATTGCGTTGATTATGTCATATCTTGTATTGGGTGTTTGTGGCATAAATTGGTTGATGCGAGCCTATTGACATTTATATATGAAAATAAATATCACTTGCAAGTTTGTAGTAAAAACTAGAATTGACATCTTTATGTTATGTCGTTAACATGATTAGCATACATTCTTTTTAGGCCTAAGTTGAGACTCATGTAAACATGTTCCAAGATGACACCTTTTATGCCTACACGACTCAAAACCTTTGTATACATTATTATGTTTATTTGCAAGTGATAATTGGGTTTATGCAAGTACCTTTTGGCTACACAAATTATACTAGTTTCATGTTGAAATAGGCTACTTGATGTAAAGTTAGTTTACACCTTTGGGTTATGTCAAAAAGTGGACATTTTTATGCTAGTTTGGTGTTTGACATTATGCCTAGTTATATGTGTATAAAACCATGTTTAAACAAGTCTAAAAGTACGTCATTTCATGTGACACCAATTTAGTAATATCCTTATTGAATGCAAGTTCACATAACCCACAATCTATGTTAGTGAAAATGCTATGTTGCAAGTCCATGCGCCACACACTTTTATGTATTCTAGAACAATTCATGATTTTGTGCTTCCCCTTTTTATGTTTACGAGTTGGGCTGAAATGTTCAGCCCAACATATGTTATAATGCTGCGTACGTACAAATGGGGGAAACAAACGCTGCGTTTAAAATAAAATAAATGTATTGGCATGTTTGACACATGCCAATGACTAGTGACATTTAAAGCGGTATAAATTGTTATACCCTAAATTAGTGAATTTGGATAATTGGGCCATAAACATTTACATATAAAAATGAAAAGTGACAAATATGTAAATCTAGAAAATACGAGCATGCTTAATCCGAGGTTGGATTGAGTTGTGATGTAAACCTGCCCGGACCCGCCCGACTGTCCAGTAATCACAACAATACCTATCAAATGTGGGTGGTTAAGGCATTGAGCCCAATAAGTACCCGAGGTTAGACTGAGTTGTGGCGTAAGACTGCCCGGAACCGACCGGCATACAGGCAGCCACAACAATACCTATCTAATGTGAGTGGTTGGTGCTTTAATAAGACAATTAAAGCTAAGTTAGGATTGGTAGGTTTAAGTTAATCTGAACACATAACCAACTTAACAAGTTAACAAGACAAGACTTGTAGGGGCTAAGTAACTAAGAAACCAATTAGCCAATTTAACATGTTAAATAGACTAGAAGGTGAGGTTAAGTAAAGTTAATATACTTAACCAATTTAACATATTAACTAGACTAGAGGGTGAGGTTAAGTAAATTCAGGACACTTACCCGTTATGACCTGATAAGTGGGTGAGGTTAAGTAAATTTAGAATACTTAACCATTATAACACGTTAGCTAGATAAGTGGGTAAGGTTAAGTAAATACACTTAGCTAATTTAATATGTTAGCTGGACTAGAGGGTGGGGTTAAGTAAACTTAGAACACTTAACCATTATAGTGTGATAAATTGAACAGGGTTAAGTTGAAACATGAAGGGACAATACTTAACCATTAGAACATGTTAATTAAACAGATGTTAGGGTTAAGTTAACTAAGGGAACACTTAACCGTTATAACATGTTAGTTAAAACAGATGGGCAAGGTTAGGTTAAAAGGGACACTTAACCAATACAAGGTGAATGGGTAGGGTTAAGTAATAAGAAATAGTTAACCAATATAACTTGGTTTGTGATAAGGTTAAGTCGACGAGAATTACTGATAACACTTAACCAATTTAGCATGACAAATGAATGGTTAAGTTAACTTGTATTGACTAATGATACCTAACCAATCCAACTTGACAAGAAAGAGACTAAGTAGTAAACCTTAGTTAAAAGGACTAAGTTGTAAACCTTAGTTAAGAAAACGACGGTTTGGGGACTAAGTAGTAAACCTTAGTTAAAGGAACTAAGTAGTAAACCTTAGTACAACACGAGAAGGAGCGAATGTCCATCTGATCTTAAAGAAGGCTCCAACGAACTGGGGAATGAAGCCCGTAGCTTCGAGGGGACGTGGGGGTACCCTTGGTATCCCTCTGTGAGGCTGCAGATGATCCGCCTGGGCTGACAGAGGTTAAGGTCTGCGTTAGAAGAACCAAGGGTATGCCTTGGTTGCAATATGAGGCAACCTAAAGACTAGGATGGACCAACGTGATTCGGCGGGACAAATGGCCCTATGATAGCGACCCATCGTCTACCTACCATCTTGAGTCAGTCGAGATACGCATGCGGAAAGGCAAAGAACTCCCAACAGACCATATACTTGCTATCTAGTTATGGGTGAGGCTGGCCAATAGGAAAGTGGGGCATAGGTGGTAGGAGTGTAGTTCTCGTGCTTGATTTTCTTGGATTGCCTTTCATTAGTTGAGGGAGGAGTTAGGTGGGACCATAGCTACTGGAAAAACAGACCTTAGCATCTGCATCGGCAGATATCTGAAAGCTCCCGACCGAGTTCCGTGTTTCTAGAATAGCCCTGCCACGGGACTCAGGTCGCACATTTCAGGACATGTGCATCTAGACAGCGATAAACGATTCGCGACACATACGTGGGGAAAGCCTAGGAACATATACCACTCTAGGTATTGTGTCCTAGGCTAGGGGCATTGTTCGACAGGTAGCATAATCCCTAGTTGGACCTAGGTGGCATAAATCCTGAATCCGAGAAGTATTAGATAAGTCGCATAAACCCTAGTTGAATCTAGGAAACGCTCGATAGAAACCCCTAGATTAGATCTAGGTAATAAATAATAGATGTGCGCCTGAAGGCAACCACAATTACAGGGACGGGGATCACGTTATCATTTTATACAAATTACTAGTTGGCGTAATAGTTAGGTGGTGCAGAGATTAGTATGGGGTGCGATAGTAATTTCGTTTCTAAACCGCTTTGCCTTAGTTTATGGTATTTTCCCATTTTCAGTTCATGCCTGTCATGTCCTTTTCCTTATTCATATAACGAAGCACCACTAGACTTACCAGGATTTATGTCTGACTCTATGTTTTCTTTCGTCTTCTTTTCTTTCGTTCCCCCCCAGGTAGTCAGGGAGGGAATAGCTCAGATTTGTATGGACCTGTCACTCTTTCCAAGCTTGAAGACTCTTTGATGTGCTGCTTTGGACTCTCTTTTCCACCGCTATGGCTGGCCAATGTTTCATTGGGGAATATCATTGTATATTTATGCTTCTTTATTTTGTTAAACAAGATAGATACTTTGTTGTTGGAAAACAATCTTTGTACAAGCTGTTTATAAATGAAATAAAGTTTTATTCACTTTTCCGATGCTTTACTTATCTATCTTGTAATTTATCTGCATCTTTTACCTATAATACTTCACAGAACTTAGTGCATTCCCTTTGTGAGTGACACTAACGGATGTGGCGTGTTACAACCATGCTCCGATCAGACGACACCACGCCGAAGCCCACTCCGTCCTCGCCTTGCGCCACAAAGCCCGACCATCTCGGTGGGCCCCATCATGCTGAATCCGGGTTCGAACACAGGGCCTTTGCACTTCAAATTCGGCCTCCATGATGAACAAAATCAGATCACCACCGCATGGATTAAAGCTCTCTGAATTCTCTTTAATTTGGCGTTGAAATCACTCGAAATGGTTTAGTGAATTAGGAGAATTTTGGTTATGAATCTCGGAGTGCCATGGCCCTCGGTTTTGAAAGTGGCGGCTGGTCATTTGGATTAGGGTTAGGGTTGTTAGTTAAACTAATATTTCTATTATTTAATTACCTAATTAGCCCATTAAGGCCCGTTTAGCAACTTTGTCCGATTTCAGCCCAACGACCGCCGTTCCTACCCATTAACCCCTATTACGGACTCATCTAGCTATGTCCCGCAGGGCCAAATGACTTTCTTGACCCAGTTTTCTTTATTTTAAAATATTTTTACTTTTTTTTAATTCAACCGTACGAATAAATTCACCGGGGCCACAAATTAACTTCGAAAAATCCCAAAAAATATATTTGGCTATGTTTTGATGCTGCGGACCTAGGAAAATTAATTTCATTCAATTCTGAGCCTATTTGGAAAATGGCCTTTTTCAAGTCGATTAAAATTGACCGAAATTGACCAAACTGAAATCTTTTTTCCACGGTCACAAATTAATTCAAAAAATTATGAAAAATTAAACTTAGCAATAATTTGACATTCCGAATCCAACAAAAGTGGTTTCGTTGAAAACAGAGGTCGTCTGAAAAATGGCTATTTTTAATATTAAAAAATATATATAAATTCTACAGCGACTATTCTGAAATTTAAACTGGGCATAACTTTTGATTCCCACAATAAAATTTCAATTTTTTGGATTCGTTGGAAAGATATTTTAAAAGAGATTCTAATATTTTTGGTTTCACTAAAATCCGTTAAATTTTGCATCCTGTACGGTCAGTCAAAGTTCAAGTTTGACTTTTCAAACTACCGTGCTATTTCTAACTCCTTTTATAATCAAAATTAAATTATTCATCCTAACTTCGATTTAAATAAATTTTAATCATTATTATTTTAAATAAATTATTTTAAATATCAAAACCCATTAAAATTAGTTAAAATAAATTTTAAATTTACCCCAAAATTCAGGATTATTATAGTCTCCCCCACTTAAAAACTTTTCATCCTCGAAAAGGAACGAAGCTAAAAGTTGTTTAAGTATCCTATCTTAAATAATTTTATTTGTTGATTAACTTTATATATTCAAAAATGATATTTCCAAAGATCGGATTATATATAATTAAAGATACGTTAATTATAAACTGGGCACTCTCAACTTATTCTAGGGCATTACTAACCCCATCTCTAACGAGTTTTCTCATTCTCGGATACTGCTGATCCTATCTCTAATGAATATTCTTATTGGATATTACTAATCCAATCTTTGATGAGTCTTTTGTTTAGTTCTAACGATTTGTATCCCAAAGATTTGAGCTAACCAGAGCTCTGATACCAACTGTAACGGCCAGGATTTCGCCCGACCCGATCGATCGTTAGATCGACCAAGACCGTTCAAAACCCGAACACGTTAACTCTGGGAATACAAAACATTAGAACAATAACAGCAGACTTTTATAAACATTACAATAATGTTACATCAGAGTACAGAATATCAGAGTACATCGAATAAAATTACAGCGGAAGATAAATTACAGTAAATTAATACAATACACAGCGGAAGACTTTCTATGCTCTGGACACAGCTTTAGGCTTCGATCCAGAATCCTGCTCAAGAGATAAATATCTGCAAAAAGCTAATCGACTGCCCATGTGGAAAAGAGGGCACCCGAGTTTGCAGAGTGAAACAAACTACAAGTCAGTCATGGGACTGGTGTAAGAATTCTTAACTAATATAACTAATAGCAATAAGGCAAATCCAAGGACCACGCCGCTAACGCAGAACGGGTTATATTCCAATGGATTGTCGGTGCATAAATTAAAGAAAATCGTTAAACAACGCAATGCTTTTCAGAAAAATGAAACTATTATAAGACCCAAGTCCCATCACACAATGCAACGCAAACCGGAGGATAGTGTTTTACCTTATAATGGTCAAAAATGCTTGGTATGATAAAACGGATTTGATATTATTGTTAGTGTATATACATTTCAAAAACATTTCAATCATAATGTATCAATCATAGACGGCATAGTACCCCATCCTACTATGTCGCCATACTAGTTCTACAATCAAAACTGCATGGTGTCGTATTGGAAATTGGGTTTCCATCATGAGTCAAGGCTAGGGAGGAGCTCCTTACTGATTCGAGACACTCTAGCTAATGTCTCAGGATTCCCCGCAGTGAACCCTTGGATCCTGCGGGGCCGGTCCGCACATACGATTTTGCGGATTAGCAATTCCTGAACACACGTTTCTCGGTCCTATAGGACCTATCATTCGAGGCGGCTCATTCCATCATCCACATAAGTTAAATGTCGGGCTGTGTAAAACCCAAACACCACTTCTAGCTAGAAAGAAACGTGTTGCTCTCCCTGCGTTCCCTTCTCCCATTTTAGACTCCAACCGGGGTGTGAGGCTCGCGAAGCTACGTAATACACAATGCTATGCTTATTCAAGCTGTGCTTTGATCGTCACCACAAGGTTCTGCTTTTCAACAAGAAACCTTGATCATTGCATCTTGGTATGCCACACTGTCAATTCATATCATACTATTAATCCTTTGCCAAAATATACAAAAGGGTGTTAAGCAAGAGAATAAATTCTCCACCACCAATCATTCATACATTCGACAGAAAATCAATAAATACAATATAAAGGAGTACAATGTCGGACACACAATCCATTTATAAGCCCGTTGTAGGTCTGAACGAAACTATATCCGGTAGATCTCCAAATAGGTTTGGACAACTACCACCGAAACCCTTTTCAAGGTAGCAAATTAATCGAGGGCATCAATAGCCGTCATCCATTCGATGTCGAAGATTACCGATCTTCAACTCTTCGACATAGGTCGACGTATAATCATTTGAAATGAGATTGAACTCGGACTTTTCAAATGATCCTCGCATATGTATATTCTAAAATCATTTCATATCGTTATTAGTATTTCATAACGATCTATCGCTATTTTATTTATATAAAAATAGCTGAATTTAATTTAACGACGCTTCGGGTCAATGGGCGACCCTGACGCTGTTTTTACTCAAATTTGTTTTACAGGTTTCTCTAAATCTAACCGTTGGATTTTAACATAATTCATATCATTGGAAAGGTCTTCCCAAGGCGAATCTAATGTTTTCAGTTTTGGGAAAATCCGACGGTCGGATATTTTGGTATAATCAATTAAAGACACGATTCCAAGACACGAACTACCACGCTCGGTTCATTTGATTTTAATTTCTATATATATATATATATATATATATAATTCCGTCATCCATTCCATTCACTATATTTTGTTAACATCGAATATCCCTATTTGTATATATAATATCGAGGTATAACATGATACACAATAATGCTTATTTTTATTTTAATTTACATACACATCCTAAACATAACAATGTATATTTTCTTTTATCTTTCAAATTACACAAAATGTATATTTGGTTTCATTATTCTTTGTAATGAAAACCCATTCATTAAAATATAAATTTCTAATCCTTAAATCTTAATTACGTGAAAATGTAATTTTATCCTTAAATCTAATTGACAATGAAATCAATGTCCTATATTTTTTTTTCATTTCTAACTAATTTACAAAGTAAATAATGTCGATTTCATATCTAACCAATGACGATGTAAATAATGTCCATTTTCTATTTAACACATGACGGTGTAATATGACACTTATATTCTAACACACAAATGTCATTTTCATACTAGTGTGACATCTTAACAAAAATGATATTTTTATACTAATGTGACATTTTTAACAAAAATATAACTTTATTCCTAATGCAACATTTTACACTATAAATGTTAATTCTTTTAAATGCAACATTTTACACTAAAAATGTTAATTCTTTCAAATGCAACATTTTACACTAAAAATGTTAATTCTTTTAAATGCAACATTTTACACTAAAAATGTTAATTCTTTTAAATGCAATATTTTACACTAAACATGTTAATTCTTTTTAATGCAACATTCCTAACAAAAGTGAACCTTTATTCCTTATGCAACATTTTATAAGATAAAAATGTTACTTTTCTATGCTAACATTTCATATAATAAAAATGATCTTTTCCTAATGCTAACATCTTAAATTGGGTTTTTCCCGATTTAATAAAAATGTTACTTTTGTCTAATCTTTCAATGTAAACAAAAATGTCATTTTTGTCTTCATTCTTTTAAAGTAAACAAAATGCTATTTTTTCTTTAATCCTTTTTAATGATCAAAATGTAATCTTTCTTCTTAATGAACAAAAATGTATTTTTGTTTAAACTCTTTTTAATGTATAAAAATATACATTTCCAATTCATTCTCTTTTAATGTATAAAAATATACATTTCCAATTTATTCTCTTTTAATGTATAAAAATATACATTTCTAATTCATTCTCTTCTAAGGTGACAAAATGAATGTTTTTAATTCATTTCTCTAAAGTGACAAAAATGAATGAATTTACTTCATTCCTTTCAAAGTGACAAAATGAATGAATTGTTTCTATAATCCTATTTTCACAAAAATGTTATTTTTGTTGCAAAACACATTTCTAATAAAAAGGTTTTTTTATTTACATAACAAACTTCTATTTGAAAATGTAATTTTTATTTGCAATAATCATGTTTTCACCAAAATGTGATTTTTATTTCTATAATCATTCTTTCACAAAAATGTGATTTTTATTTCTATAAACATTCTTTCACAAAAATGTGATTTTTATAATGCTAATGTAAAAATGAGATTTTTATTATATTAACATTTATACATAAAAATGAGTTCTTTCCAAATGTTTACATTTATAAATAAAAAAATGTTAATTTTCTATTCTAACAATTTATATAACAAAAATGATATTTTCCATGATGTAAACATTTCATATATTTCATACCATCCATCAACATAATACGGTCAATTCACCACAATACAGTCAATTCAAATAATCTTAAACATCATAAAATGTTCAATTTGGTGTCACATAACTAATGAAAAAAAATAGGGATTTTTGTTTTAACTAATTTCTAATCCAAATAAATAACAAATAATTCGGTCACAATCACATCACAGCAGATCTAGGACATATACAAACAATAGTTACATAACAATTAAATTAAATAGATTAATTAACTATTTAAAAAGAAGAAATCTCACCTTGGTTATCGAGTTCTGCGCTGTTCAGATCCAAAATTTGGCCAAAAATTCAACTTGCTCAGAATCAGGTCTAGTCAGTGTCATCGCATAGATCTCGCTTTCACGATTCAAACACTTTCAGTTTCGTTGAATTCTGATTAGAATTGAACAAGTTATGATAGGTTGAATGTTAATTATATTTATTAATTAGTTAATTTAATTAAATCCTTTGATTACCCTTTAATTATAAAATTAGGCCGCTCCCGCTTTTTCTTCTATTGCTCTTCCAGAAACGTGCGAACCCAACCTTCTTTGCTATCCTCGAATCGCGTGCCACCTACAAACAACCACGCTCCGATCAGACGACACCACGCCGAAGCCCACTCCATCCTCGCCTTGCGCCGCCAAGCCCGACCATCTCGGTGGGCCCCATCACACTGAATCCGGGTACGAACGCAGCGCCTTTACGCTTCAAATTCGGCCTCTATGACGAACAAAATCAGATCACCACTGCACGGATTAAAGCTCTCTGAATTCTCTTTAATTTGGCGTTGGAATCATTCGAAATGCTTTAGTGAATTAGTAGAATTTTGGTTATGAACCTTGGAGCGCCATGGCCCTTGATTTTGAAAGTGGTGGCTGGTCATTTGGATTAGGGTTAGGGTTGTTAGTTAAACTAATATTTATACTATTTAATTACCTAATTAGCCCATTAAGGCCCGTTTAGCAACTTTGTCCGATTTCAGCCCAATGACTGTCGTTCCTACCCATTAACCCCTATTACGGACTTATTTAGCTATGTCCCGCAGGCCCAAATGACTGTCTTGACCCAGTTTTATTTATTTTAAAATATTTTTACTTTTATTTTTAATTCAACCGTACGAATAAATTCACCGGAGCCACAAATAAAATTCGAAAAATCCCAAAAAATATATTTAGCTATGTTTTAATGCTGTGGACCTAGGAAAATTAATTTCGTTCAATTCTGAGCCTATTTGAAAAATGGCCTTTTTCAAGTCGATTAAAATTGACCGAAATTGACCAAACTGAAATCTTTTTGCCACGGTCACAAATTAATTCGAAAAATTATGAAAAATTAAACTTAGCAATAATTTGACATTCCGAATCCAACAAAAGTGGATTCGTTGAAAATAGAGGTCATTTGAAAAATGGCTATTTTTAATATTAATATATATAAATTCTACAACGACTATTCTGAAATTTAAACTGGGCATAACTTTTGATTCCAGCTATAAAATTTCGATTTTTCGGATTCGTTGGAAAGATATTTTAAAAGAGATTCTAATATTTTTGGTTTCACTAAAATCCGTTAAATTTTGCATCCTGTACGGTCAGTCAAAGTTCAAGTTTGACTTTTCAAACTACCGTGCTATTTCTAACTCTTTTTATAATCAAAATTAAATTATTCATCCTTACTTCGATTTAAATAAATTTTTAATCATTATTATTTTAAATATCAAAACCCATCAAAATTAGTTAAAATAAATTTTAAATTTACCCCAAAATTCAGGGTTGTTACAACTGGTGGAGATAGGAATATGCTGCACCTATGAAGACAGCTAAGGGTACACGAAACTACCATTATGATTATTATGTTCAGAAGGCGGGATCGACTATTAGGGGGACTAGTAATGGTGCAGTATAGTAATTATCCTATAGTGATTAGGAGCACGATTAACGCTAGTATATTCCTCTTGTTTGTTTTGTCTTGCACACTTGCTTCACAGTCATTCCTTGTTTTACCAGTTTATGCCTTATCCTAATTACTTTAATAATTATATTGTTAAAGTTATTGTACTCGCCAGACATTATGTCTGACCCCCTTTGTTTTCGCCTCTTTTCTTCCTTTTCCCCATAGGTTCTCAGGGTGGGACTAGTGCTACTGGAGCTTGATTTGGATCTTTCTCTCTCTTTTGGAAGTGCTTGGATTGCTAAAAGTAAAGTTCAGCTCATCTCTTTCATGGCTACTTATGTTGGAGTTATGCTTTTTTACTTTATGTACTCAGAAAACAATTTGTCAAAATGGATATTAAGTGTACTTGGTTTTATTGTTGGTTTTTGATGTAAACAAACTATTTCTTCGCTGCAATAAAAGTTGTTTTAATTTTTCAAGTACCAATATATGTATCTGCCTTGTTATATTCTGTTCTATACACCAATAATACTCCATGAAAGTTGATGCATTCCCTTTGAGAGTGACATTAATGGACGTGGGGTGTTACACGTGGTATCAGAGCTGAAGATTAACAGAACAGATAAGAGATTTTGAAAAACTGTTTTCAAAAGCATTTTATAAAGAAATACTTTCAAAAGTATGTTTTAAGGAGAGTATTTTCAAGAGAAAAGTTTGTTTTAAAAACATAACCCCTAAGAGCCATATATCTTTCCATCGATTCTCCGTTTTGAATCTCTTCCTCTTTCTTTTTTTTTTTTTGAATTTTTTCCTCCACATATGGACGATTTTTCTAAGATTTGTAAGAACTTTCGTACGATTAGCGGAAAACCGCTTCGTAGGACTGGGGCGTTTGTCAAAGCTAGAAGGAAGCGGAGGACTTGTTGGTACCTTTATGATGGACGATGGGAGGAAGGTTCAATTAGCCACTTGGTTAATGAAGGACAAAACCTCATTTTGGTTGGAGGTCACGAATGGAGAATGTGCAGGAGAGACATGGATAGTACACACGATAAGAAAGTAGATCCAAAGAAAGGCGGTAAGGATAACAAGGGGCCAAGAGAAAAGGAAGGGCCACACTTGTGAAATACATGACTACTTAAATAAAGACGTTAGAAAGAAGAAGAAGACTAGTTGTTATCGTTACGGAGAAACATGACATCTTATTAGGATCGTCCAAAGAAGCAAAAGGCAAAGGTGAGGGCAAAGTATAGGATCTTCAGGAGGGCAGACGCGTTCTCTCACGGCTGGCATACCTAGTAGAGGTAAAAATATCTTGGTTGGAAGTTTGGTTTTTCTTTTTGATCACCCTGTTCGAACGTTGTTTGAATTCTGGTGCTTCACACTCGTTTGTACCTGCTTTGTCGGTAGAAAACACTGAACCTAAATACTAGTCTAGTTACGGATCCCATAGTAGTCTTAAATCCTATTGTTGGTTTGGCTCATCTTTCGATGATTTATCGGGATTTGAGAGTGTCTATCTTGGACGTTGGGTTTGAGTGCATCACCTTCGTTCTTGGCTTCTTGGGCTATGGCTTGATTCTAGGCATGGATTGGCTAGCCGGATACGGTGCCATCCTAGACTGTGAAAGAATGGTAGTCAGATTGTTGACACGTTGTGGAAAGACCCTTGATATTTCTTGTGACCCTAGAGGTTCGGTGATGCTTAGCTACCTAGAATCTCTTGACGCGTCCAACGATGATTTGGAATTTGTTCATGTGGTTCGTGAATTTGGTGACATCTTCGATGAAGTTCGGGGTTTACCCCTGAGGCACAAGATAGACTTTCATACATACCTAGTAGATAATGCAAAGCCAGTTGCATTACCAGTACGCCACATGGCTCCGAGAGAGAGAGAAGAACTCAGTAAGCAAGTGAGAGTGTTGCTTGAGAAGGGGTTCATAAGAAGGAGCATTTCGGAATAGGGATAGCTGTGGATCCCGCAAGGGTGGTGGCAATCCAAGATTGGAAGATTCCTAAGAACGCAACAAAAGTAAGAAGCTTTTTAGGACTGGCGGGCTATTATAGGAAGTTCATTAAGGACTTCACGAAGATATCAGCCCCACTTACTCGGTTAACGAAGAAGAACTTGAATTTTGCTTGGGATGTTGACTGTAACGATGCTTTCCAATGTTTGAAGAGGGTTTTGACGACAACTCCAGTTTTAGTTTTGCCAGATGGAAGTAAGCCATTCACAGTGTATACCGGTGCTTGCGGGACAGGGCTTGAAGCTGTTTTCGATGGAAGAGGAAAAGGTGATATGCAAAAGGCGGCAAGTACGAGTATCGCTTATCATCCACAGACGGATGGACGGACAGAGAGGGCTGAATAGAATCCTTGAAGATCTTTTGAGGTTATGTATCCCAGATTTTGGAGGGACATGAGAAGAGGCAATGAGCTTAGTGGTGTTCACGATGTGTCTCGTGTGTCACATTTGCGGAAGTGTTTACAAGATACCGTGGAAGTAGTGGAGCCGAAAGTGCTTAGAGAAGCGGAAGTAGAGTGAGATGCCACGATTAGATGAGCTCCTACATGCATCCTTGGGTTGGAGGTATTAAAGCTATGCAACAGAGAGGTCAAGTTGGTCAAAGTACAATGGGGAAATGATCAAAGAGACACGACTTGAGAAACGGAAGACAAGATGCATGCACTGTATGTTTTTGACTTCTCCTTTTCTACCGCTTTGTTTATCCTTGTCCTATCGTTTAGTATGTCTTCGCGATTGTATCTTCGATCTTTAGTTAGGAAAAACCCTATGGTTTAAACATGTGTTTGAGACATGTTATGTTTGGTGGATGCAAATGGATGCAAGTGGTTGCTAGTGGTTGCCCGTGGATGTATGTGCACACACAGTAGGCGCTAGATCGGCTCAGTCACTATCTTATTGCATATAAATATGTGTGCATATTTAAATTAGTGGACGTATAATGGGTGTGTTATCATATGGATGCTGCATATAGATGAATGGTCATGCATGCATGTAGAAATAATATGTATCATTAGGATTCTTTTTCATACATAATGGAAGCATGGCACTATCACGATTTGCATTAAGGAGGTCAACTGAATTAGTAGACTGCCAGATTTTGCATTAGATATGGAACATATACACACACTTTGGATATGTTCATATGACATTAGATGTCTTTTAAGGACAATGGATGCCTGTGTTTTTTGTTTGAGTAGATGGATGATTGGATGGTAGGATATGCATTCTCCTTAACTTGGAGATTTCGAGGGCGAAATCCTTTAAGGAGGGGAAAATGTAACACCTTGAAACTTCAAATATTAAAATTAACAAATTTAAGAATATTAATTGTTAAATTGAGAAATAAGGGAAACGAGTTACGCCATTGCGTTCATCTCGAAATTCTTCTTGGAATAGAGTCCAAGTTTTTGAAAATCTGACTTCGTATGAAGAAGTTATGACGCTCAGAAGTTTCAGAATTTATATAAAACAATTCAGAAAATTAAATACCAAGGCAAGTCGACATGGGGTTCAACCTACCCCAGGCTGACCTCCCTATACAGGTCGACCTAGGGGTCGACCTCCCCCTCGGGCCAGATCTGAAACCTGACGTGTTTCTTTGTGTGACGATTTTCTAACTCGTTAGGGCTTGTGTGGCAAGTTCTGGTTGGGTGAATGGCTTTGATTGGTCCTAGGATAATCTAACGGCTTAGGTTGAGTTAAACTTCTAGAAAAAAGTGCCTAGACTGAAACCATAAATCTAAACAAAATTTGTCTCTTGGCCACCATGCTGTTGCTAGGATAGTTCTCCTTCCTAAAGCTTAGGGATTAGCAAGTCAGAATTCTAATTCAAAAGACGAACAAATCATTCTCTTCCCTAACCTATCTTTGTGAGTACAATTTCTTTCACAATATAAGTAATAAATTAATTATGATGAGTTATAATTGGATTATGAGAACATGTTTGTTGAATCACGTGATGTTGTTTAACTTTGTTATCTTATATTGGTAGATTCATTTCATATGTCCAATTATATATGTTTAACTTGATTCATTTTATGTTAGTTTAAATATTAATCTTATGCAAGTCCATTTCTACATGTGTAAATTCGTATGTGAATCTTATGCAAATTTGGGATGTTAAATCATATGCTAATTCGTATGTGAATCTTATGCAAATTTAGGATGTTAAATCATATGCTAATTCGTATGTAAATCTTACGCAAATTTGGGATGTTAAATCATATGCTAATTCGTATGTGAATCTTATGCAAATTTAGGATGTTAAATCATATGAATATTCGTATGTGAATCTTATGCAAGTTTGGGATGTTAAATCATATGCTAATTCGTATGTGAATTTTATGCAAGTTTGGGATGTTAAATCATATGCTAATTCGTATGTGAATTTTATGCAAGTTTGGGATGTTAAATCATATGCTCGTTTGAATATGAATCTTATGCAAGTCTATATGTGAATCGTACACAAGTTTATTTGAGAATCAAGTATATACATATGCTAGTTTATATGCAAAAACATGTGATAAATTCATATGCAAGTTGTATAAATCCATATGCAAGTTTAGGTGAAAAACTATATTAACATTTTTGGGTGAAAATTATATTCACATAAGCAAGATAGGTGAGACCCATAATCCATATATGCAAGTTCACAATTTCATGTTTAGATCATTATTTAGATCCATGGTAGTTTATGCAATTATATGTTTCTATATGCCTATGCTAGTTATTGGCTATGCAAATTTATGTTCTTATTCCTATTTGCAAGTTAGATCTATTTTATGTGTTATGCAAGTTGTGTGTTTCTTTTCTTTCATAAGTTAGACTATTTGCGAGTCTAACATATCTCATATTAGAACGTATGAATAACGTAGGGACAAAAGGGAAAATATTAATTATGCAAATTGTGAATTGACATAAAAATAAATTTAAAGGCATACAATTAAATTGAGACATTAACTGGTGTAATTTATATACCTAAAAAGTATGGACATAATTTAGGCGAAAATTTTGGACATAGATTAATTTGGAAGTTATTGACAATTTGAAATAGGGATATTAATTCAAATTAGGGTTGAATAAATTAAGTGCATAATAAATTCCTGAGACACGAGGTTAGACTCGTTTGTGGTATAAGACTGCCCGGAGCCGCCCGGCATATCCCGCAACCACAAATGGTAGTCCAATGTGAGAGTTCAAAGACATAAATTAAACGGGTAATAAATGCCTAAGACATGAGGTTCGACTCGTTTGTGGTATAAGACTGCCCGGACCCTCCCGGCGCATCCAGCAACCGCAGACGGTAGTCTGATGTGAGAGGTCATAGGCGTAATTAAAAGTTTCTTAGACACGAGGTTAAGCCTGGCTTGTGGTTGAAGCCTACCCGGAACCGCCCGACATATCCAGCGGCCACAAGCAATTGACTTAATGTTAGAGGCCTATGCATTAATAATTAATTAATGCTGATCGGAGGCGAATATGAATGACAAACAGAAGTTTGGTTGAGTTGAGTAATTCTCTGAGTACCAATCTGATTTTGATTTTGGTCTTCGGGGTCAATACTTAGGGAGTTATTCTCTTAACCAATGTATCTGTGAACTAAGATGTACTTAATCATAAGTTAAGTAAAAATGTTATATGATATATATATATATATATATATATGATACATAATATACAAGTGGATAAGGTTAAGACTAGCTTAACCAATAATCTGATAAATAGGTAGAGTTAAGACCAGCTTAAACAATAATATATATATATATATATATATATATTAATATGATAAGTGGGTAGGGTTAAGACAAACTTAACCAATAATACATATTGATCTGATAAGTGGATGGGGTTAAGACCAGCTTAGCCAATAATATATAAATGGATAGGGTTAAGACCAGCTTAACCAATAATATATAAGTGGATAGGGATAAGACCAGCTTAACCAAATATATATGTATTGATCTGATAAGCGGATAGGGTTAAGACAAGCTTAACCAATAACACATGTTGATTTGATAAGTAGGTAACATGGATGACATGTGGGATATAATCATTAACACTTAACCAAGATAAACATGTGGTGGGACATGGGGGTTAAGTGGATGACATGGGAGACATGTGAAATACGATTAGAGACACTTAACCAAATTGAAACATGTAAGAAGACATGAATAAGAAGGGGTTAAGTGGGAAGTCCTAGTGGGGACCAAGCATAGGTGGAAAGCTTGTGTCAAGTGTGGGGACCCTTTTCAACCAGTAACCCATTTAGTATCTAAGTGAGCTCGATCTGGATCGAGGACGGGACACGCTTACTGGGTTTGATTGTAAGAGGTCAAAACGGGTTAGCGGTGACAACGCAAGTCCAACGGGGTCATGTGTGTGCGTGGGCCCGGGCTGGTTGGTAAGATGTTGTTGCATCGTGTAGGTATAAGTCGTGCATCTTTAGTGGTATCGGGTTACCACTTTGGGAAGTGATACACCCCACTGTGGGACCAGCACGGGTATCTATGAGTTAGGGAGCTGATCGAATAGGGAAGGTAGTGGGTAGGACTAGCTGAGATAGGTGCAGGTGGCACCTATGAAGACAGCTAGGAGTCAAACTGCCATATTATGAATAAATATTGTAATTAGAATGGGGAGGGTAGCGGGTACAACTAGTGGAGATAAGAGAAGGCGGCACCTATGAAGACAGCTAGGGGTACACGAAACTACCATTATGATTATTATGTTCAGAAGGCAGGATCAACTTTTAGGGGGACTAGTAACGGTGCAGTATAGTAATAATCCTATAGTGATTAGGAGCACGATTAACGCTAGTATATTCTTCTTGTTTGTTTTGTCTTGCCCACTTGCTTCACAGTCATTCCTTGTTTTACCAGTTTATGCCTTATCCTAATTACTTTAATAATTATATTGTTAAAGTTATTCAACTCGCCAGACTTTATGTCTGACCCCTTTGTTTTCGTCTCTTTTCTTCCTTCCCCCAGGTTCTCAGGGTGGGACTAGTGCTAGTGGAGCTTGATTTGGATCTTTCTCTCTCTTTTGGAAGTGCTTGGATTGCTGAAAGTAAAGTTCAGCTCATCTCTTTCATGGCTACTTATGTTGGCGTTATGCTTTTTTACTTTATGTACTCAGAAAACAATTTGTCAAGATGGATATTAAGTGTACTTGGTTTTATTGTTGGTTGTTAATGTAACCAAACTATTTCTCCACTGCAATAAAAGTTGTTTTAATTTTTCAAGTACCAATATATGTATCTGTCTTGTTATATTCAATTCTATACACCAATAATACTCCATGAAAGTTAATGCATTCCATTTGAGAGTGACATTAATGGACGTGGGGTGTTACATCCTGCATAGGCTATGCTTGTCGTTATTTACTTATTTTGTTTCTAAGAACCTAATTATCGTTGATTCATGTGTGTGACAGAGACATGAGTTAGATCTATATTTATTTGTTGGGTATTGATGAGTGTGAATCCAATCTATGTCATTATCCCCTAATTGCTTTCTCTTATTATATAAATCTCTCTTTTTATTTAATTGTTATTATTTTCTGTGTTTTCAATCAATCAAAATCCTGGAATAACTTGATTGGATTTATTAATTAAAATATTTTTGGTCCCAGAGTTCAACACCCTCTACAACAATCCATGCGCCAAACGAATTTTACAGTTGTTTACAATTGTTTGATTTGTTCGCAAACAGTTGGAGTTCTTTCACAACATTGTCTGGCTGAGTTATGAAGAAGGCAGTGGGGATTGATTAAAGAGACACCTTATCGCGACATGTTGGAGAAGTTTCAGGTGGATTCTTAATTCTATGCCTCAGGTATTATCATTACTTCTAGAAAATTGAGGGTGTTGATTCAGCTATGCTTTGTGATCTAAATGATTGCACACATGATATATTCATAGTTGGTCCGAATAAATCAAGGGTATATTTCCATTTTTATTACATACAAAACGATACCAAATAACTCAAAGGTATATTTTTTTGTTTCTTGAACTTTTATTAGTAAAATATCCAAGAATGTCCATTATATGTTACACCATAAATTGTGGCACTTTCTGCACAAAAAAGGGTATTTAGTTATTGTGGTTAAAAAAGGATTAGTTCTGTTATCTCTCATGTTTTGATGGTTTCTTATTGTCTTACATAACCTCTATTACTTGATCCTTATTTAAGCTTTTTGGCATCAACTAAATCAAAGGATCTTTTCCCTTATTCTTGATGTTAACTGCAGTAACTTTGATCTGTTGTCATATGCTCTACCACCGAGCTATCAACAGTTCATAATATTTTCAAAGTATAATTTTAAAATTATGTTATTTTGTTATTAGCACTAAATGTTAGGAAAAATACAGGAAATGATTTATTCCTTACTATTCAAATAGTACTTGTAGAACTAATGGTTTAAAATATTGTAATTTACGACGCAAGATTAAAGCTACTTCCTATCTATTTGACAGATTATTCAACATGCCTTCCTTAATTGGTAACATAATTTGATCCTATTTTTGAGTTAGTTTGATATGCCGACTGCTTTGTTGAGAAAATTAGTTTAGTTTGACAGGCTGACCAGTTTTTGTTGGATTGTCCTATTTTAGTCATAGTTTTAGTTGGACTGTCCTCAGGAGGCCTATTAATCATTGTCCATATTCAACAAATTTGATTTAGCCATTATAGAATAACATTTAGTTTTCTAAGTACCTTTGAGTATGAAATGTTGTTAAGTCTTTTGTTCCAAAACTGAGAAACTGGGCATATGCTCAGTTTGTCGAAACTTAGCAGTGCTCAGTTTGTCAAAACTGAGCAGTGCTCAGTTTGTCGAAACTGAGACAAAAATGAGCAATTCTCAGTTTCAATCGAAACTGAGCAATGCTCAGTTTGGCAAAACTGAGCAGCGCTCAGTTTCAAAGAAAACCGAGCATTGCTCAGTTTCGTTTCAAACTAAGCATATGCCGAGTTTTGTTGAAACTGAGCAATACTCAGTTTTGCAAATATGTTTGATCAGTTTTGCAAAAAAATAAACAAATCATTGTTCAGTTAGTTAATATAAGATGATATTTATCAGTTTTGTAATTTGTTATTTTTGTAAAAATGAGTGCATTTATATTTTGTAGGCACTTGTAGAGGCGGAGGAAAAAAATAGAATTTGGAATGTAATAGCAACGAGAATGCAAACATGTTTGATCTTGACAATGATCCCATCGCCAAAGTTTTTGGTTCTGATAAAAGGAAAAAATTATTTTCATGCAATTAGCTCCTCTTCTTCCGTAATGCACGTAAAGATGATGTAAGCATCAAAAGCAATTGCCGACAAGAATAAAATTGGATGATTTTCATCAATGGTATATGGAATTACAAAATCAAGTTGCAAGTAGAGTGGCGAGTCAAGTGTCAGCCCAAATCAACGATGCTCTTAAATCATTTGCTTCATCCTTTCTTACTATGGTGTTGGGATTTTAGAGAGATAGTGCCAGATGTTGAGGAAGTTGTTTGGATAACATAAGGTTTAGATCCGGAAGCACCAATTTACGATGGTCCTCAAAACGGACATTATAAGATTTGTGAATTTTCGGATGGAGGCTTTGTGATATGGTCCATGTTTCGCCTTCATAATATCTAAAATTCTATGTATCTTTTGTAAATCTTTGTATTGTTTTTTGTAATTTGACTTGATATTATGGTATTTTGAAATTGGAAGCATTATGCAAAAGTGACATTATTGAATTTGTAATATGGAAGTGTACCAAATATTTTTATTTGAATTGATACATTGAATTATATATGTGATTGAAAATCATAGAAACATGTTATATAAGTGTTAGCAATTTATGAATGCCAACATTATTAGAGTTAGTAGGATTATGATACTGACATTTATAAGTGTTGCCATATCTTATGGTTCCAACTTTTATAATTGTTAGCAATGAATATGTTTGCAACTCTTACAAGTGTTACCATATCTTATAGTTCCAACATTTATAGGTGTTAGCAATAAATTTACAGTAACACTTGTATGTGCTACCATATCTTATGGGTCCTACATTTATAAGTGTTAGCAATGAATATGTTTGTAACACTTATAAGTGTTAACAATGAATATGCTTGTAACACTTATAAGTGTTAGCAGTTACTCTGTTCGTAACACTTATAAGTGTTACAGGAAGTTCCTCACACGTCGTTGGTGACACATAAGAGTGTTACAGAAATTATTTGTAACACATATTGTTAGACCGAAATCTGGGCCTAACACCCAAATCCAATGCGAAACTTCACAATCACATATCAATGCAAAAAAGCAGTAAAATAAAAGGAGACACACAAGATTTTTATAGTGGTTCGGCTTAATCCAAGCCTACGTCCACTTTATAGTTTCTTAAATCCTAAGAAGCTATTACAATGTTTTTGCTTGCAGTCTATACACGAAATCCTCGTGTTTACACTGAAGAAGAGGAGATTAAAGGGAACATCATACATGATAGCCTCGTGTTGTAATGTGGAACTTGGCTTCCTTATTGAGCAATGGCCTTGCATGAAGTAATGGTGGAAGCCATGACGAGTGAGAGCCGAAGAGATCCCCTCAAATGTCCATGCAATGGTGTATTTATAGGCGTAGAGAGGCTCCTGGGAGGATCGGATTGGGTGTGCCACGTGGCGAGCACAAAGGCAATCTCGGAAGTAGTGGAGCAGCGGTTACCAAGTCATGTGGAGGCATATGTCATCCGATCCGCATCTGTAGGAGGCAGTCATGGCAAGAGTTCGTGTGCAGAAGCAGGTACAGGGGGTCGGTTCGGGTTCGATCCGAACCTAGTTGATGTCTCCGATCCGAAGAGTGGAAGCACTTCAGTGTAGAATACTTCAGGCGAGTCGGGTCTTCCTTACCGAACCGACCCAAATCATCCGATCCGAACCGATTGAGGGTGATGCCAAATTTCCAAATCCAAGTTTCCGGTTCTGCATGCGTTCACGGAAACGGGCATAACTTTCAAACCGTAAGTCCTTTTTAGCCAAACGAAAGCTCGATTCGAAGCTGATTCAGAGAGCTACAAGAGTTAAAGAGCTTAGCTCCGTAATTGCTGTTTTCGGGCCCAAAAGAGATCATCTGACAGGAGTTTCGGGCCGTTCTTTGTCTGTGATGCGACTTCAACCAAATTGCTCCATGTCTTCTGACGATATTCCCAATACTTGAGCGTACTGTTTACCAGAAATTCTATGTGTGACTGCTTTGACTAAAAAGCGGGTCAACATTTCGCCCCCCAGAACATATCTTGCTGAATGAAGGAAGATGTGTTCTGGATAATCCAAGAAATCCAAGGCCACGCAGAGCCTGCCAGCTGCAAGTATAATCCATACCTATGAAGAAAAGAGAGCAAAAAGGTGTGTCAAATCCTAATAAAACAGATTATACTTTCGAGCATAAACCATGCTTGGGCGTTTGGTTGAGCATAAACTACACTCAAGAGACGTTCGAATCATCCTGCCAAAACCTGACGAGGGACCTAACCTTCTAGGTATAAGCCATACCAGGAAGTTCAAACTGAGAATAAGCCATACTCGAGTTTTGTTGAGTTCCTTTTCCAAATACTGACAAGTGTGTTCGTCATTCCTGAGTATAATCCATACTTAGAAATTCAGTGGAGTATAATCCATACTCTTGCCGAGTTGGAGCTATACTTGCCAAAGCCTGGCAAGACAGTCCGTCCCTAGGCACAATCCGTACCAAGGGTTTCGAGATAAGCATAAACCATACTTTAATCGAGATTGAGAATCCTGCCACAACCTAGCAAGACACTTAAATTCTCCAAACATAATTCATGTTCGGAAAGTCCTTCCTTATTCAATTCCAAGTACAAAACCAAAGCAAATCCTGATTGGTTTGTCATCGAGTCCAAAGCACGTTTTGGAGCTAAATCCTAACCCCGAACGTGTGTACTCCGATTTAGCCAATCGGAAAACCTAAGGAAAGCAAAGAGACATATCTTAAATCATAAGAAATGCTGAAAATGCAGAGTGATCCAATCCAGATCAGTTGATGATGAGCCCACGAGAGCTCGATCCAGGATCATTCCCTCTCTGGGGAGCAGGTGGAGGTAGCACAGGTGCAGGCATTGTTGGTTGTTTCACATACTCGGGTAGCTCTCCACGTCTAACCCGTTCCTCAATCAGATCTCTAAGATGCCTACAGTCGTTTGTGTCATGACCGTCCATATCATGAAATATGCAGTATTTTCCAGATCTCTTTGCGATGGCTCCCTCCTGGGAGGCTTTGGGTTGGAGACGTCACTGTTTGTGTTCACGTAGATGTCAGTTAGTGACGAATTGATCTCTATGTACTTTTCATATCTATTCCCTCTCCGGGGCTGAGCGTTGCGGTCATTCTTGACAGCAGCTTCTCCCTCGCCTTTTCCAGAATTAGACGGTTCTCCGTCTTTAAGCATGTTGACATCGAGAATTTTCTTCTTGGAAGTTGCATCTTCTTCACGCAGAAATCTATCCGATTCAAGGTAGAATTCACTGAGATTCCTTGATGGGTCTCGGTATAAGGATTTTTTGAACTTCGAGTTGTCCAGAACACCGGATACTGCCGCCATCAATACCATAGATGGCTCAGGTCGATCAACTGATGCTGCTGCAAGGTTGAATCTTTCTAGAAATGAGTGCAGAGTTTCTCTGGCCTCTGCTTGATTGTAGTTAGTGACATTACATTCTTAGGTCGAGCGATGTGGACTCGAAATTGTTCAATAAAGTGAGCGACCAACATGTTCCAACTATTGATCGATTCAGATTCCAGCTGCCGAATCCACATAGCAGCAATATCAGTCAAGAAGAGAGGGAAGCGCTTTGCCATGACGTTTTCTGACGCCGATTGAACTTCCATGTGCCATTTGTAGCGCATGATATGCACGGTAGGATCCGTCCTGCCGCTGTAGAGCTCCAATTGCGGAAGTTTGAAATCTGGGGGATTGCAAGAATTCTTAATTTCTTGTGTTAATGGATTGTGATTAACATCATCCATGTCATTCTGATAAGTGCGGCCTCTGGAGAGGCGTTCAATGAGATTGATAAGCCGATCGCCTTCAAAGAGCTGTTGCAAGTTGACAATTTCAGAGCTGGTGCCCCCAGCGTTGAGTCCAGAAGAGTTCAGGAAAGTTTGGGGAGCTTGGAAGGCCATCCGGTTCGGTTCGGAGGTGCCCCCATGTTGCGGCTCGGAGAAGCGAGGGAGGTCATGGCGAGGTGCACGGTTCGGGTCGGATGTACCAATCCGATCAGGTTCTCCTGTTCCGAATCAGGTAGCTTGATGCTGAAGCTGTGTAGTATTGTCGATCCGAACCGGTGCGGAGATTGGTCGTGCTCGCCCTGAATTCCTGAGATTGGCAACGTCTTCATCCAAAACGTTGAGTGGCGGAGCTGCACGCTGCTATGGGGGATTGCCCCCAAGTTCATTCAGATTTGAGCCCTCTCCGATTCGGATCCGAACGGATCCGGTTTGCAACTGCTGCTGGGGCTGATTCTATTCCGTTTCCTATGAGTTGTACGCTGTTGCTCGGCCTTCCTTCCATCCGAGCGAAGAATTGGTCGATCATCTCCTGTTGTTTGTGGAGGAGATCGTCTTGCATTGCCATTTGAGCTCTCAATTCGGTGAGAACGTCATCCATTTCATCTCTCGTCAGGTATGCTGACAAATTTCCATAAGAGGAAGCCTCCTGGCTCGCCTCGTTCCCTGCGCCTTCAGTGCCAACATCCTCAGCACGAGAGAAGGTTCCGTCTTTCTTTCGTTTGACCATTGATCCAATAGCCAAATAATCCAGGCAGAAGTTGAAGTTATCATGTTCCCCTATCTGGCGTGCCAAAATGTTAGACCGAAATCTAGGCCTAACACCCAAATCCAATGTGAAAACTTCACAATCATAGATCAATGCAGAAAAGCAGTAAAATAAAAGGAGACACATAAGACTTTTATAGTGGTTCGGCTCAATCCAGACCTACTCCACTTTATAGTTTCTTAAATCCTAAGAAGCTATTAAAATATTGTTTGCTTGCAGTCTATACATGAAATCCACCTGTTTACACTGAAGAAGAGGAGATTGAAGGGAAGATCATACACGATAGCCTCGTGTTGTAATGTGGAACTTGGCCTTCCTTATTGAGCAATGGCCTTGCGTGAAGTAATGGTGGAAGCCATGATGAGTGAGAACCCAAGAGATCCCCTCAAATGTCCATGCGATGGTGTATTTATATGCGTAGAGGGGCTCCTGGGAGGATCAGATCGGGTGTGCCACGTGGCGAGCACAGAGGCGATATCGGAAGTCGTGGAGAAGCGGTTAACAAGTCGTGTGGAGACAGGTGTCATCCGATCCGCATCTGTAGGAGGCAGTTATGGCAAGAGAATAAGTCAGAACTTCGTGTGCAGAAGCAAGTCCAAGGGGTCGGTTCGGGTCCGATCCGAACCGAGTTGATGTCTCTGATCCGAAGAGTGGAAGCACTTTAGTGCAGAATACTTCAGGCGGGTCAGGTCTTCCTTACCGGACCGACCCAGTTCATCCGATCTGAACCGGTTAAGGGCGATGCCAAATTTCCAAATCCAAGTTTCTGGTTCTGCATGCGTTCACTGGAACGGGCATAACTTTCAAACCGTAAGTCCGTTTTAGCCAAACGAAAGCTCGATTCGAAGTTGATTCAGAGGGCTACTAGAGTTACAGAGCTCAGTTCCGTAAGTGCTATTTTCGGGCCCAAAAGAGATCGTCTGATAGGAATTTCAGGCCGTTCTTTGTTTGTGATGCGACTTCAACCAAATCACTCCATGTCTTCTGACGATATTCCCAATACTTGAGCGTATTGTTTACCAGAAATTCTATGTTTGACTGCTTTGACTAAAAAGCGGGTCAACACATATACTTGTTGGGAATCCACTATTTTGGTGTAGTGGTAGATCTAATTAACATTAACTTGCATAGAATAGAATAGATATAATCAACATAAACTTGCATAGATCTAATTAACATAAACTTGCATTGATCTAATTAACATTAACTTGCATAGATCTAATTAGCATAAACTTGCATAGATCTAATTAGCATAAACTTGCAAAGAATAGAATAGATCTAATCAACATAAACTTGCATAGCATAGAATAGAGTAGATTTAATTACGCATATGAATCTACAAAATAGATCCAATAACGTATGATAACAGAAATGGCATATCTCAACATAATAGATCTAATAGCATATGATACAGGCATATTCATACAGTCCAATTCACAATTATCACCATTATTTTTAATTAATTATCTAGTAAAAGTAACTGTTCTCACAGTGGCAGAAGAAGAAAGAATATAGATTTGAATTAAGCGTTTGTTTTTGTTCTAGAATTGTTCCCCCTTTTCACAATTCCTATGGTTTGATTCGTTGAAGAAGAGAAACTAGTTTAGTTTTGGATGCAGCAGCATGGAGGCTTATGAATGAATTTAGTTTAGATTAGGGTAAGATTAGATGTGCTTATATAGATTTATTAGCTTAGTTAGAGCCTTTAGATTAACTAGGAGATCATCAGAACCACACAGCTAATCAAATGATGCGCAGCGGCTGGGGTGTTGACACCCACATGTCATATATATATATATATATATATATATATATATATGTTTTATATATTTTTATTTTTATTTTTAACTATCTTTCCAGTTAACCCTTTTCACATTAAACCGCTTTTTTAATTAAACTGCGTTCACACTAGGCCACTTTTTAGTCCTTCCCCTAAAACAATAAATGACACTGGCGGGGATTGAACTCAGAACCTCTTGCATACAAGTCACATGTACTAACCAAATGAGCACTAAGTCTTTTGCTAACAAGAATTAAGACAAAGCTACACATTATTCTCTCATTCCTCTTTTTCATATTTTGCTGCAATATTTAATTTAAAGATATCTTCTTCGTATTTAATCAGTTTTCTATAAACTATAGGTCTAAATTGACTAGAAAATCGCCACTAACGCAATGACGCTAATTTCTTGACCAAATTCCTGAAGCTTCTCAAATTTTCCTTTTTATTTCTATTTAATTGTTCGCATGTATTTCTTCGCATTTCATGTATTGGATTTAATTTCTTTTATTAATCTTTTTCAGTCATTTCACTGCATAAACTTATTACATGCAATTTTATTGTCATTATTTTTTTTTTCTTAAATATATCTATGTATATAATATATATACATATTTCCACATTTTTAATTTCATAAAAAATGTGGGGTGTTACAACGTTTATGGTTTAATGCTTATAGGCCATGGTTTATGGTTTATTGTCTATGATTTATCGTTTATGGCATAATATTTATGGTTTATGGCTTTATTTTATTAAGCTTACTATTTATACTTTATTGTTTATTTTTTATGGTTTATTGTTTATTTTTTATACTTTATGGTTTGCGATTTATGGTTTATTGTTTATGGTTTATAGTTTATGGTTTTCGATTTATCATTTATGGCTTAATGTTTATGGTTTATGCTTTATTTTATATAGTTTACTATTTATACTTTATTTTTTATGGTTTATGTTTTACGGTTTATTGTTAATGTTTTACGGTTTTTGGTTTATTGTTTATGATTTATCATTTATGGTTAAATGTTTATGGTTTATGCTTTATATTATATAGTTTACTGTTTATACTTTATTGTTTATGGTTTACGGTTTACTGTTTATTGTCTATGGTTAACAGTTTATGGTTTATTATTTATTATTAGACCCAAAAATGGCACTAACACCCGAATGCAGTGTGAAGTCCTCACAATCACAGATCACAAAGAATAAATGCGGGAAAGCGGTAAAGAATAGGGAACATATGAGGTTTTTATAGTGGATCGGCTCAAACTGTAACAACCCGTATTTTGAATAACATGTTATAACATTAATCAAGGCAGAATTAAATGTTAAAATCTGAATCAAGGGAAACGGGCTGTGCCATTGCGTTCGTCTCGGAAAAATACGCGAAATAGAGTCCGAGTTTTCGAAAATCGGAGTACATATGACCCAGTTATGGTCCGTCGGAGTTTTCAGAAAATCCAGAGTTTAAAAACAGTTCGAAAATCAAATCTGGAGCCAAACAGACTGGGCGGGAAAATTTCCCGCCCAGCCCCAAGTCGACTTGGGAGTCGACTTGCCCCAGCTGGTGTCGACTGCCAAGTCGATACCCCTGTTTGGCCTGGTGCACCTGTTTTGGCTCCTAGGTCTTGTTTTGTTGGCTTGTGACGTGATTTGATGGCTCAGATCATAATTAGGGTTAATCCTATGGCCTAAACTAACCTAAACTTCTATATAAGCACCCTTAGACCTACCCTAAACCCTCATTAATCATTCCTACAACTAAATTCTGCCAAAATGCTCCCTAATCATGGCCTCCATCTTCATCTTGAGAGCTTCTAAGGCAAAAATGAGTCATCTTTCTTCATCAAATCAATGGAGCTACTTATTCTCAAGGCTATTTTTGTTGCTACATCATTCCTAGAGCTTCTACAACATCTCTATCTTGTTCTATTTGGTTCTAGTTCTCATAGCCACACTTTGTAAGCCCTACTCTACTCTTATATTTAAACTATGAAGTTAATATGATCATGTAGCAAGTTGAAATGAGACTTTTGGGGTATAATAATTGTCTTGGGGGCTATATTTGTATGCATAGATCCATTTATGACTCTTTTGATCTATGATTGTGGCACTATCATGAACCTAGTATCATTTACCTTGATTTTTGGGTAGAAAGCTATGAGCTTTATTTGGTGGTTATGCATAATGCAACATAGAACTTGGTAGTTATGCATAAATGCAACATAGAACCATCTTAAAACCTTGATGTTAACTTGCATATGATGTTGAACTACATGCTACCCACAAGTTTATCACTCTATGACAACTATTATATGTTTCACCTTTGCCTATGATGTTGAACTACATGCTAGTTTATTTGCTAAGTTTGATGTCATGCATGTTTTGAGGCCAATAACCTTATATGCTAGTTGTGATAAACATCTTTGCCTCAAATATCATCATGTTTCACTTATGACCAACTTTACCACTTTATGCCCAACTTATCAAATCATTATGTTCCCCCTTTTTGATCTATTTGTGTTGATGCGAACTTACGTGCGATGGGGTTACGTCATGGGTAAACTTAAATGACATGAAACATGACTTGAAAATATGACATGTGATTATGCTTGAAAACATGAACGTGGACATGACATGTAGAAAACATGAAAGTGGCCAACTCGAGGTTGGGTTGAGTTTGTTGCATAAATCTACCCGGAACCGACTGGCTTAACTAGTGGCTACAAACAATAGGACCCAATGTGAGTAGTTGGTCATATCGCACTTAAAACCCGAGGTTATACTAGGTTGTGGTGTAAAGCTACCCGGACCCGCCCGGCTTAACTAGTAACCACAACAACGTCTAATGTGAGAGGTTGGGGTGCATTAAGTTAATTAATGCCACATGGTAGGGTTAAGTCATGGACCACTTGAATATACTTAACCAGTTGAACACGATGTATTGATAGGGTTAAGTCATGAATTTCTTGTACACACTTAACCAACTCGATACATGGTTAGGATAGGGTTAACCACACTTAACCCATTTGAAATCCTAGTTACGTGGTCCTTTTCAGCAGTAACCCTCTTGGATGTATCAACGATACCCAAGGGACTAGGCTAGGGTGGGGCACGATTACTGGGCTTATCGTAAGAGACCAAAAAGAGTCGGCTGAATGAGTGCACCAGTTAAGTTCAGGCGGAACATGGTCGTGCACATGAGTCCGGGGTTGAACATGGGCACCAGTAGGTTTAGACTGTGCGTGCTTGTTTTGTGTCAATGGTTAACACCTTAGGGCTGGATACACCCTAGGGTGGACCTTGCACAGTTAACTACATTTCATGATTAAGCCGTATGACACCGATACACGACGAGTTAGGCTTATAGGGAGCCGATCGACTAAATCGTATAGTTAGACCTTGATTTAGGTCATCTCACGATATTGGGTCAAGGGATCATTTTTTGTTTATACTTGACATGGGTTAGAATACTAGTACACTTGGTGCAACTTAACCTTGTATATGCGATGCCACACTTGATCTATCTTGTTAACTATTTACCATGTCAGTTTAGTTACCATCCTTATGTTTCATCTCTGTTTCTCATGTCCAGTTAATTTTACTAGTTTTTATACTAATAGTAGGTAGGACTTACCAGTCTTTATGACTGACCTGTTTTCCTTTCGCCTCTTTTCTTCCGTTCCCCCCACCCAGGTTCTCAGGGTGGGAACACTAGCACCTAGCTTGGATCTTTGGCTTGCTTTTCAGACAGCTCATGTACGGTTTGGACTTGAGCTTTGCTGTGGCTACACCACTGTTATCTTTGGGGAATAATTTACTTATGTATTTTTCAGTTTATGTTTTCTAGACTTGTAGTAGCTGGAAAAATGATAACTAAGTACTCTGATGTAACTTGACTATTGTTTTGAAATAGTAATTTTATCCGCTGCTTTATTTACTCTGTTTTACTTATATGTTCTGTCTTGTGATACCTTCATGCATGTTTACCTTGTCCAACACCCCTCCAAAGCCAGTGTACTTGCAAGAGTGACCCTGGCGGAGGTGGGGTGTTACATTTGGTATCAGAGCATAAGGTTTACGAGATGGAGCAAAAGTTTTTAAAGAAAAGTTTTTAAAAACTTACCTTTTGAAAAACTATTTTCAAAACCGATTATAAAGATGTATTTTTCCATGAAAGTCTAGTTTATTTTAAAAGGCTATTCCCCCAAAAGTGTAACGTCTGGGATTTTTCGACCCAGAAAATCAACATAAAAACACACTGTTGACTATTCAAGCATCGAAAACACCAGGACATTAATAGAAGAATTTAGAGGGTGAGAAAGAAAAGATAGAACTAATAGAATAGAAGAAGAAGAAGATCACAACTGAACAGAATCAGAGTAACACGAAACTCGCAGCGGAACAAAATAAGATGTATTATATAACATAACTTTGAATACAAAACTGTATTGTATATACATACCATTATCAGAGTACAATACATCATATCACAGCGGAAATAACTCTACATAACTAATGGTGAAGCTTCCTGCTTTTGAGCTCCTCCAAGTGAATCTGCAAAGCCTGAAACACTTGACTGCCCGTACAAATTTGGGCACCCAAGAGTTTAGGGAAAACAAACAAAATAAACTCTGGGTCAGTCATGGGACTGGTGTGAGTAAATTCCAACCATACTGTTTTTCTTTGAAAATCCTTTTCAAAACAAGAAGATAATAGTAAGACCAGCCCACACATAAACATGGACGGTTTTTACCTTACTATAACCCAACATATTTTTATATCAAACTTCAGTGATATTATAATAATGTCTACTCAATTAAATCATCAAGTAGCAGAACGCTTGCATCTCACGCTCCACGTATATATAGTATAAAATCATAAACCGCAGGGCACTTATTGGAGATTGGATTTCAACAAACAAGGTATGGGAGCACCTTCTGAATAGTGTACTCTAGAGGGGATACACTCAGGGTTCAACAAGAACGTCTTGCAACCCGGCCACACATGACCGCTCACTCATTTAGCTTGAGTGTCGCGAATATATTGCCACCACGGTTGTAGGCCATCCAACCGTCCATCCGAAGATACAGAATCGAAAAGAAGTATAAATATGAATTTTCTCTAGATCGGTGACAATACACCCTGCTTGGGGATGACCCAACTAGCCATGCTGCCTAGCCCAACTTCTGTCATTCCTGGTTGTAAGGCTAGATGCTACGTCTATCTTCAGAACATCTGATCACCATTCACTTTGAATGTCACATCGTCAAATCCGTAATCACATATTGATTACACAAATGCACACTGGGTGTAGAATAAAGAGAAGTTACCTTCTCCCCACCAACTTGGTATATTCGTACAAATCAACGGCGTGACCGTTGGAAATACTATGTCAGACACTCGTCCATACAAGTTGTCCTGGGACTGGACAAACAGATAGCATTTTTTTTGGAACTGGACGACCCTTGCGTTTAACTCCGTCTTCAATTTGACTTAAATATAATTCGCAGCGCTTATGCCCATACGGAGTGGTTTTCGGATAATAAATCCAACCGGTCTCTCCGTATTGACACGATGGTCAAAACACTTCGATAGTCGGTTATTTAACTATCGAAGTAAAAACAAACATCCATTCACAAACACTGGCCCTTTTATTTAATACTAACTTTCTAGTTTCCCATATTTTTATAAACTCTTCCTTACTTCCCTTCATTTCTAATCTATTAGTTCCTCGTTATAAATCGGTAAGTGAATAAATTTCTAAGTATCAACCCCGAAGGCCGAAACCAACATCAGATTGACGCCTCGAAAGTTACTCAACTCAACCAACGTACAACGGGTTCTAATTTCTTTAAAACTATATCACCTTCCTTATCATGCTCAGTATATCTTTTTAAAACATTATAACTTATCGACTTACTTTAAAACCGTTATATTTTAACTAATGCTGCTATCCTTTCCTTTATAACTAATGCAATACGCTGCTATATTCTCTTTTATAACTACTGCAATACGCTGTTGTATTCTCTTTTATAGCTATTGTAATACGCTGCTATGTTCTCTTTTATAACTACTGCAATACGCTGCCATATTCACATTTCATTTGATAAACTCTGTTTCTAAGTTAGGTTCTTATTTAAATCAATATCAAGTTTATAACTAAATACTGATTACATATCCTATTATAATTTGTTGGTTTAAAACTAAATACTAACTAGCCTATCAGATTTTAATTCCTAATAATGTTATTTAGGTTCAGGTCGTATATATAAATACCATACAACAAACAGTACATACAAATATTGAGGAATCCGGTCGGATTCTTCCACCTGGTTTTCGCATCCACAGATGTCAGTCAACACAATTTACACTAACTCTATACTATGGGGTATTCTAGTCGGTGGAATCAGTGTCCAACTGATGATGTGTACATATATATAACGGTATATAATATTCAACCAAATTAATTGTAATCAACCTAATCAACCATCACACAGCATTCAAACAACATTAAAATATAATTGCAATATTTTAAAATAGATCAGAGTTAGTGATTTTACTCACCTTGGCGCGTTAACCGTTAAATAACGATTTGCGTCAATCGATTAAATCAGGCGTTCAGTTCCGCCATAAATTCAACATGCTTCAAATTGCTCCATATCAGTTTTCATTGTGTCGTTTACGTCTGTATAGACCCAGCATGACTGACAACTCTCAGTTATGCTGCATGTGCCACTTTGTTTTCTGAACGTAGTAGCCTCATCACATCATTTGAAACAAAGTCCACTCACCCAAAACAAACCACCGACTCATCATTGACAAGACAACTGCTATCGTCTACATCACCGACAATCGTTGCAACTTCAACAGAGAGTGCCGGTTATCTCGCTCATATATCACCCAGTTAATCGACAAGGCTTAAACAAGCATACCGGTTCGACATCACCTTCAACATAGAGCGAGTTATCTAGCTCACATGGACTCCACCCAGTATGTGTAACAAATTGTATCGACCGTTCATGGCCGAGCTAATATACCAACACATCCTCTCATATTGTTATTATTTTCCCCACACATCCATTTTTCAAAAGCAGATCCCATTACTTTCACTCCATCTTCATGTTTTGATCCCACTTCAGTAGCATCCATGCCCACAAACGCAGCCTTCACTTCTTTGGCCTTTCTTGTTTGATACGGCTCCAACATCCCACCTAATGCTCACGCAAATCCCACCCTTCTTGCATTAAACAGTCCCCATTTCAGTAGCACTTCAGGACCGAAGTCCATTTTCCATGCAAATCTACATCCCACTATGAACCGCATGTAAACCCTAGACAAGCATGGATCTCCCTGTACTTCCAATCTCGCTCCACTGTTTCGCCCATCGACTGTCGACAACCCTGCTATCCACCATGTTTGGACTGAGAGACCCTCGTCATAACTTAAATACAGTTGCTGTGTTCCTATAGTGCTGAAAACAGCATCGCAAAAGATGCTATATCCGCTGAGATGAGGATCTCATTAATTCAAGCTCAAAGAATTCAGTCTCATATTTTATTTTGTTTGCTCCGAAATCGAGAACGGTATGCTGTATACATATAAGTGGAGTAAATAGCTTAAAAGGTAAGCAATAGGGTATGGTTTAGGGAGATGGGCACGCACGTTCTCTAGTATAGATTAGGGGTAGGGTATGGTCTGCGTCTACTCACTTTGTGAAGGTATAGGGACGTGCTAATCTAATGCATAGGTTTACTTAAGTTTTTAAAAGACTTTTTAACTCTTGGTTCAATATGTAGGACACACCCTTTTCGAGACAAAATGTTGCACAATTGGCAACGTGCCGCTTGCCTCAGTATAATCTCATGTAGGCTGATCTTTTAGAGTGTGGTTTCATTATATTCAATTGTTTGTTCATGGCCAATTTTTCTTTGTAGTTGAACCCCTTTTTGGTTTGGTTGCAAATTTAGATTTGTACATATAGGTAGATGAGCTTGTTTACTTACTAAAGTTCATATATATATATATATATATATATATATATATTCATTAGTATCATAACGGTTATGGGGTCTCTGTTATACAGAATTTCACTTATTTTGGGACCGCTACGGACAGAAATAAGAGTATAGTCGTGCTCAACGAGGTGTCCCGGTTCCAAAAATATAATAATACCGGTAGATTCGCTCATATTTTGAAATCCCAAAATATCGATACATGGTGCAAAATACTACAAATAAAAAGTTGCATATTTAATTAACTAAAAATTACAGTAAAATTCTAAAAATTAAATTATCGTTGCGCCTCAAAAGAACCTTGTTCAAATTTGCAACCGATATCTAGTTATTTCAAATAAACTGTTACGGTCGATATACGATTTCATAGCGACTTTTCGAATATTTGATTTGGACATATCTTGCAATACATGATGCGAAATCTTGATTTTTCACTTCTGTTAGAAAGATACAGTTCAACAGATTCCAACGTTTCTAGTTTCGACGAAATCCGATTTAAAACGAATCCTGTACACTCAGTTGAAGTTCAGAACGTTAAATTACGAACTGCCGCGATATTACGGGCTCGATTATATTTAATATATATTTTTATACGTTCAACTTCTTTTTAATTAATATATAAATCCATTTATATTACGAATTCAATATTTAAACTGATTTAAATATTCAAATACAAACCGTTCAAAATGCGGGACGTTACAGTCCTTCCCCCTTAAAATAATTTCGTCCTCGAAATTGCTTAAGATAGGGAAAATGCTCCAATCTCTGCTATAAACAGGTTAAAAAAATCTTTGTGGTTTACTTCATAATTTCAGTTTCAACTGAACTGATTAATTTCAATTAAATATTAATTCCTTCTTATTTCGAATATTTTCGAAAATTCTGAAAATTTCCTAACAGCTTAAATTGTCAGAGAATCTCGCCAGCATCTCCTCTGCACGGCTCACTCGGTACTACACCAACTTGCCACTCTGGGCTGTCTCCAAATCCAAAAGAAATTCAAACAGCCAAACAGCTTGCCAAACAGCCTCATCAAATTCTCATACTCGTTTAAAATATAAACATGACCCTCTTTGGTTGGCATTAACTCTATCTCTGTCATTTGCTATCAATCCAGCATATATCCAAACATTTTCAACTGATCTCCAATTAATTTATATTCAAATCCAATTCACTTATATCCAAGTCAACACCATTTCACACTCCTGTTTCATTCTCGGTTTCAAACTTTTACTCATCTGAGTCCAATCATATTCAATTTTACTTGATATTATTCTAATTCAATTTCCACTGGCTTCACTTCAATTTCTAACTCGGTTTGCTTTTCTATTCAACTTCCTTAAGTAAATTTTTTATTTCAGAATTCAAATTTCTGGAATTTATTTCAAATCAGTTTGAAATCATATAATATTCAAAACATTTAAATTTCTGACAACTTGTTTCTCAAACAATACAAAACAAAATCTTTGGTAGTAATCCGTCACTTACCAGCTCGAAAATGAACACCGGCAATGTCGCGATCATCATCGGAATTTATTTTCCAATGATCGAAGTGAGCTCAATACTATATTGCTTTAAAAACTCATTTATAATCACTCTATTTTTGAAATTACTTCAAAATATCTTTCATAGCACTTGGAAAACAAATTTTCAAATCTCCCAGGATTTTAAAATTTCCTTATATTTAATTCAAATTCAATTTCAATTCTTTTCCAAGTTTCTAGAGTTTTATTTCAATTCTGGTTTTTAATTCAGATTCAGCTCATCTGATTTTGTATATCATACTTATATAATATTTCGATTGGTAGTTTATATAACCAACTCAATTATAATCCTGTTCGATCATAATAATGATCACATATCCAATATATTATATTAATATCAAGAAATACACTTCTTTTTATATCAAAATATACTTTTGGTAAAATTATTTCATTTACCCTCTTTTCAAAACATACTGTGTCGAATTACTCTGTTCAAGAGTTTAGAAACACCTATCGACTCAGTTTGCATTACTGTTTCGACCAGAATTCATAAACCACTCGACTGACCAGTCAACACAATACAAAACAGTTTTTATATAAATCTGCAAATACGTTCACTCGTATATATACACTCAAACTCAATCTAGAGTATTACTAACTCCATCTCTATTGAGTTACGCCACAGAGCCAAGGTAATCACTTAACCTTCAGCTCTGATACCAACTGTAACATCTGGGATTTTTCGACCCAGAAAATCAACATAAAAACACACTGTTGACTATTCAAGCATCGAAAACACCAGGACATTAATAGAAGAATTTAGAGGGTGAGAAAGAAAAGATAGAACTAATAGAATAGAAGAAGAAGAAGATCACAACTGAACAGAATCAGAGTAACACGAAACTCGCAGCGGAACAAAATAAGATGTATTATATAACATAACTTTGAATACAAAACTGTATTGTATATACATACCATTATCAGAGTACAATACATCATATCACAGCGGAAATAACTCTACATAACTAATGGTGAAGCTTCCTGCTTTTGAGCTCCTCCAAGTGAATCTGCAAAGCCTGAAACACTTGACTGCCCGTACAAATTTGGGCACCCAAGAGTTTAGGGAAAACAAACAAAATAAACTCTGGGTCAGTCATGGGACTGGTGTGAGTAAATTCCAACCATACTGTTTTTCTTTGAAAATCCTTTTCAAAACAAGAAGATAATAGTAAGACCAGCCCACACATAAACATGGACGGTTTTTACCTTACTATAACCCAACATATTTTTATATCAAACTTCAGTGATATTATAATAATGTCTACTCAATTAAATCATCAAGTAGCAGAACGCTTGCATCTCACGCTCCACGTATATATAGTATAAAATCATAAACCGCAGGGCACTTATTGGAGATTGGATTTCAACAAACAAGGTATGGGAGCACCTTCTGAATAGTGTACTCTAGAGGGGATACACTCAGGGTTCAACAAGAACGTCTTGCAACCCGGCCACACATGACCGCTCACTCATTTAGCTTGAGTGTCGCGAATATATTGCCACCACGGTTGTAGGCCATCCAACCGTCCATCCGAAGATACAGAATCGAAAAGAAGTATAAATATGAATTTTCTCTAGATCGGTGACAATACACCCTGCTTGGGGATGACCCAACTAGCCATGCTGCCTAGCCCAACTTCTGTCATTCCTGGTTGTGAGGCTAGATGCTACGTCTATCTTCAGAACATCTGATCACCATTCACTTTGAATGTCACATCGTCAAATCCGTAATCACATATTGATTACACAAATGCACACTGGGTGTAGAATAAAGAGAAGTTACCTTCTCCCCACCAACTTGGTATATTCGTACAAATCAACGGCGTGACCGTTGGAAATACTATGTCAGACACTCGTCCATACAAGTTGTCCTGGGACTGGACAAACAGATAGCATTTTTTTTGGAACTGGACGACCCTTGCGTTTAACTCCGTCTTCAATTTGACTTAAATATAATTCGCAGCGCTTATGCCCATACGGAGTGGTTTTCGGATAATAAATCCAACCGGTCTCTCCGTATTGACACGATGGTCAAAACACTTCGATAGTCGGTTATTTAACTATCGAAGTAAAAACAAACATCCATTCACAAACACTGGCCCTTTTATTTAATACTAACTTTCTAGTTTCCCATATTTTTATAAACTCTTCCTTACTTCCCTTCATTTCTAATCTATTAGTTCCTCGTTATAAATCGGTAAGTGAATAAATTTCTAAGTATCAACCCCGAAGGCCGAAACCAACATCAGATTGACGCCTCGAAAGTTACTCAACTCAACCAACGTACAACGGGTTCTAATTTCTTTAAAACTATATCACCTTCCTTATCATGCTCAGTATATCTTTTTAAAACATTATAACTTATCGACTTACTTTAAAACCGTTATATTTTAACTAATGCTGCTATCCTTTCCTTTATAACTAATGCAATACGCTGCTATATTCTCTTTTATAACTACTGCAATACGCTGTTGTATTCTCTTTTATAGCTATTGTAATACGCTGCTATGTTCTCTTTTATAACTACTGCAATACGCTGCCATATTCACATTTCATTTGATAAACTCTGTTTCTAAGTTAGGTTCTTATTTAAATCAATATCAAGTTTATAACTAAATACTGATTACATATCCTATTATAATTTGTTGGTTTAAAACTAAATACTAACTAGCCTATCAGATTTTAATTCCTAATAATGTTATTTAGGTTCAGGTCGTATATATAAATACCATACAACAAACAGTACATACAAATATTGAGGAATCCGGTCGGATTCTTCCACCTGGTTTTCGCATCCACAGATGTCAGTCAACACAATTTACACTAACTCTATACTATGGGGTATTCTAGTCGGTGGAATCAGTGTCCAACTGATGATGTGTACATATATATAACGGTATATAATATTCAACCAAATTAATTGTAATCAACCTAATCAACCATCACACAGCATTCAAACAACATTAAAATATAATTGCAATATTTTAAAATAGATCAGAGTTAGTGATTTTACTCACCTTGGCGCGTTAACCGTTAAATAACGATTTGCGTCAATCGATTAAATCAGGCGTTCAGTTCCGCCATAAATTCAACATGCTTCAAATTGCTCCATATCAGTTTTCATTGTGTCGTTTACGTCTGTATAGACCCAGCATGACTGACAACTCTCAGTTATGCTGCATGTGCCACTTTGTTTTCTGAACGTAGTAGCCTCAACACATCATTTGAAACAAAGTCCACTCACCCAAAACAAACCACCGACTCATCATTGACAAGACAACTGCTATCGTCTACATCACCGACAATCGTTGCAACTTCAACAGAGAGTGCCGGTTATCTCGCTCATATATCACCCAGTTAATCGACAAGGCTTAAACAAGCATACCGGTTCGACATCACCTTCAACATAGAGCGAGTTATCTAGCTCACATGGACTCCACCCAGTATGTGTAACAAATTGTATCGACCGTTCATGGCCGAGCTGATATACCAGCACATCCTCTCATATTGTTATTATTTTCCCCACACATCCATTTTTCAAAAGCAGATCCCATTACTTTCACTCCATCTTCATGTTTTGATCCCACTTCAGTAGCATCCATGCCCACAAACGCAGCCTTCACTTCTTTGGCCTTTCTTGTTTGATACGGCTCCAACATCCCACCTAATGCTCACGCAAATCCCACCCTTCTTGCATTAAACAGTCCCCATTTCAGTAGCACTTCAGGACCGAAGTCCATTTTCCATGCAAATCTACATCCCACTATGAACCGCATGTAAACCCTAGACAAGCATGGATCTCCCTGTACTTCCAATCTCGCTCCACTGTTTCGCCCATCGACTGTCGACAACCCTGCTATCCACCATGTTTGGACTGAGAGACCCTCGTCATAACTTAAATACAGTTGCTGTGTTCCTATAGTGCTGAAAACAGCATCGCAAAAGATGCTATATCCGCTGAGATGAGGATCTCATTAATTCAAGCTCAAAGAATTCAGTCTCATATTTTATTTTGTTTGCTCCGAAATCGAGAACGGTATGCTGTATACATATAAGTGGAGTAAATAGCTTAAAAGGTAAGCAATAGGGTATGGTTTAGGGAGATGGGCACGCACGTTCTCTAGTATAGATTAGGGGTAGGGTATGGTCTGCGTCTACTCACTTTGTGAAGGTATAGGGACGTGCTAATCTAATGCATAGGTTTACTTAAGTTTTTAAAAGACTTTTTAACTCTTGGTTCAATATGTAGGACACACCCTTTTCGAGACAAAATGTTGCACAGTTGGCAACGTGCCGCTTGCCTCAGTATAATCTCATGTAGGCTGATCTTTTAGAGTGTGGTTTCATTATATTCAATTGTTTGTTCATGGCCGATTTTTCTTTGTAGTTGAACCCCTTTTTGGTTTGGTTGCAAATTTAGATTTGTACATATAGGTAGATGAGCTTGTTTACTTACTAAAGTTCATATATATATATATATATATATATTCATTAGTATCATAACGGTTATGGGGTCTCTGTTATACAGAATTTCACTTATTTTGGGACCGCTACGGACAGAAATAAGAGTATAGTCGTGCTCAACGAGGTGTCCCGGTTCCAAAAATATAATAATACCGGTAGATTCGCTCATATTTTGAAATCCCAAAATATCGATACAGGGTGCAAAATACTACAAATAAAAAGTTGCATATTTAATTAACTAAAAATTACAGTAAAATTCTAAAAATTAAATTATCGTTGCGCCTCAAAAGAACCTTGTTCAAATTTGCAACCGATATCTAGTTATTTCAAATAAACTGTTACGGTCGATATACGATTTCATAGCGACTTTTCGAATATTTGATTTGGACATATCTTGCAATACATGATGCGAAATCTTGATTTTTCACTTCTGTTAGAAAGATACAGTTCAACAGATTCCAACGTTTCTAGTTTCGATGAAATCCGATTTAAAACGAATCCTGTACACTCAGTTGAAGTTCAGAAAGTTAAATTACGAACTGCCGCGATATTACGGGCTCGATTATATTTAATATATATTTTTATACGTTCAACTTCTTTTTAATTAATATATAAATCCATTTATATTACGAATTCAATATTTAAACTGATTTAAATATTCAAATACAAACCGTTCAAAATGCGGGACGTTACAAAAAGCCATTAGCACTATCCTTTGTTTCCACATTCTCAATCTATCTTTTTCTTCGTTTCAGTATGGCCGATAATTTTGCCATTCCGGAGGGCGTACCAGTACCTATTTGGTTTAGAAGGTACATGGAGGCAAGGGCGAATGAAGCTGGCCCCACGAACATTCCTCCTCCTCCCATAGCTGAGGTTCCTCCTCCTCCTCAGCATCCGCAAGCAGATTTCGCGAAGATTTGCAAGGACTTTAAGGCGATGGGTGGCAAGAATTTTGTTGGGACGGAGACTTTTGTTGAGGCAAGGAACTGGTTGAAGGAAACTGAAGACCTCTTTGCTATCTTTGATGTAGAGGATCGTAGGAAAGTTCTGTTGGCGGTATGGTTATTGAAAGAGGAAGATGCATATTGGTGGGTAGTTACCACCACTACTAGGCCGGTTGAGACTTGGGACGACTTTAGGAGAAGGTTTGGACTGAGGTTTCTATCATCGACAGAGGAGAACCTTCAGATGGAAAGGTTCCTATCACTAAAGCAAGGGGACAAGACCGTTAGGGAATACGTGGATAAGTTTAATCAACTTGCTCAATTCGGTCTAGACTTGGTTAACACAGCTCAGAAGAAGGCCCTACGCTTTGCTCTAGGATTGAATGAGCCATTGCACGGTTTGGCCATGTCTCATATACCCATGGGGGAGACCTTCGAGAGTCTGGTAAGTATGGCCCTGCTTCAAGAGGAAGATAAGAGTGGCTAGAAGGAGGTCAAGGCTAATGAGTCTCGAGGCAAGAAGGAAGATGCCGAGAAAGGAGTCAAGAACAACAACAACAAGGCAAAGAAGACAAGGAAATGCAACTTCTGTGGGATCACTAGACATATAGCCAAAGATTGTAGGAAGAAGAAGAGGAAGTTGGGAGAATGCTTTCATTGCGGAAAGTCTGGACACTTCAGTAAGGATTGTCCAAGGAAGCAAGGACAGGGGCAAGGACAGACTCAGCGAGCAGGACCTTCTGGAGGGCAGATGCATGCTCTCAACACTGCTCCAGTTCCGGACCGAGGTAGTATTTATGTAGAAAGCCTTGTTTACATTTCTGGTTTTCCTGTTCGAACTTTATTTGATTCTGGCGCATCGCATACCTTTATTTCTTTTGATTGTTGAAAGTTTGCACCTAAGTACTAGTCTAGTTAAGAATCCCGTTAGTGTTTCAAATCCAATTGGGGGTTCTGCCCATCTATCTATGATTTGTATGGATTTGAGGATTTCTATCTTAAGTGTAGAATTCATGTGTGATGCTTATGTTCTCGGGTGTATGGGATACGGGTTGATTTTGGGCATGGATTGGTTGTCCAGTTATGGAGCCATTCTTGATTTCGAACATAGGGTTGCGAGGCTCATGACTCGCCTCGGTAATACCCTCGAAATCTCGTGTGACCTTTAGGGTTCCGTCATGATTAGTTATCTAAAATCCCTTGGCACCTTTGTTGGAAATTTGTAATCAAATCGAGTGGTGTTCGCCACTAAGGCGGATAGTCCATTTCGCTTAAGCATGGGTTATAGAAATCACCCTAGTAAGTACATTTGGCAACATGGATTGGCATTTGTTTTCAAGAGATAGTTTTTCTGCGTGGAATACTGTATAGTATGAAAACAAGATCTAGGATTCACTAACGAATTTTGGAAAGCTTGCATGAAAACCATGAGCACGCAGTTATAGCCAAGTATTTTTAGGAAAAGAATAAGGGGAAGTGGAACGAGAGGCAATGGTGAAACGAGTTCCAACTCATATTTTGAAACTACGAAATTGTGAAGTTAAAAGACGGTCAAGGCACGATGGGATTAAGCACAAGAAAATGCGACTTAGAAGATTGAAGACTAGATACGCGCATCATATCACTTTTTAAGAGTACATCCTTGATCCCTATTATTCTGTAGAGCTTACTCGCATGCTATCTTTTAAGTATATACTCTCGGTCCTATTTTCAATCTTAGTTCTGTTGCAAACCCCATAAGGAGTATGACTCATCTGTTTGTGATATATAGTTGGGGTGAAGGTGTCCACTTAGTTGACCAAACTTTTTGGGCTTTATGGGATATGGGTCATAGTTGATAGACTTACGAAGAGTGCTCACTTTGTTCCATTGAAGAGCAAGAGGACCGCATCATGGCTAGCATATGTTTATCTTCGAGAGATAATGCGATTGCATGGAGTTCCTTCTAGCATAGTTAGCGATCGTGACCCAATCTTCAATAGCCAATTTTGGAGTAGTTTGCAAGAAGCGATGGGTACGCGATTGAATCTAAGTACAACCTATCACCCACAGACGGATGGCCAGACCGAAAGGGTGAATAGGGTACTAGAAGTTCTGTTGAGGCTATGAATTCTTGACTTTGGTGGCACTTGGGAAGACCACCTTCCTCCCGTAGAGTTTGCTTATAATAACAGCTACCAAGCAAGCATAGGGATGGCACCATTCGAAGCTTTATATGGGAGGCTGTGCAAGTCACCAACATGTTGGTGGGAGACGACGGATAACCTTATACTTGGGCCCGACATGATAAGGGACACATCCGAAAAGGTTGAGTTGATTCGAAGGCGGATGAAAACGGCCCAAGACAGACATAAATCCTATGCAGACAAGCGAAGGACAGACTTAGAGTTTGAAGTTGGAGATATGGTCTTTGTGAAGGTTTCTCCTTTGCGAGATGTGGTTCGTTTTGGAGCAGTTGGGAAGCTGGCACCAAGGTTCGTAGGACCCTTCCCTATCATAGAGAGGATTGGGAAGATGGCTTATAAGGTGGAATTGCCCGAGAAGCTGGCCGGAGTGCACAATGTTTTTCATGTCTCGCATCTCCGAAAGTGCCTACATGAGTCAGCCGAGGTAGTTGAGCCTAGCATTCTTGAAGATGTGGAGGTAGAGAAAGAGGCAACCCTGAGGCGAGCTCCGATTCGTATCTTGGGAACGGAGATCAAGAATTTAAGGAATCGAGAAGTCAAGTTAGTAAAGGTTCAGTGGAGTGAAGCCAAAGAGGAAGCAACTTGGGAAACCGAGGAGAAGATGCGCGCGCTTCACCCATTTCTTTTTTAGGGTACATTCTCAATCTCTTTTCTTATAAGCTAGCATATCTTTCTTTTGCTATCCATGTTTATCATGTTATCTCGTTAACCTTGTCATGAGAACCTTAGGTAGAAACCCTTTGGATGAAACACGAATTTGAAACATGTTATGCTTGATGTTTGCAAGTGGTTGCAAGTGTTTGCAAGTGGATACTCGTGGGTGCATGATACACATTAGGCACTAAGATCGGCTCACACACTTTCATATTGCATATGCATGAGTGCTTATACTTATTCATGACTGAAACTTGTTATGCTATCACGTGGATGTTGCATATGGATGAATGTTATGTGCACGCATGTAGAGATTATGAATTATGTTAGGACTTTGCATACAATGGACTCATTTCACTAACATACATTGCATTAAGCAGGTTTACTGAATTAGTAACCGCCTAATTTTCGCATTAGATAACTACATATACACACACCTTTCGCATATGATCGTACAACATTTAGAATCTTTTAAGGACAATGACTGCTTGTGGATGACGTTTTGAGTAGATGGATGATGGATGGTAGGATACGTTCTTCCTAACATGAAGATTTCGGGAACAAAATCCTTTAAGGTGGGGAGAATGTAACAACCCGTATTTTGAATAACATGTTATAACATTAATCAAGGCATAATTAAATGTTAAAATCTGAATCAAGGGAAACGGGCTGTGCCATTGCGTTTGTCTCGGAAAAATACGCGAAATAGAGTCCGAGTTTTCGAAAATCGGAGTCCATATGACCCAGTTATGGCCCGTCGAAGTTTTCAGAAAATCCGGAGTTTAAAAACAGTTCGAAAATCAAATCTGGAGTCAAACAGACTAGGCGGGAAAATTTCCTGCCCAGCCCCAAGTCGACTGGGGAGTCGACTTGGGAGTCGACTTGCCCCAGCTGGTGTCGACTGCCCAGTCGACACCTCTGTCGACCTGGGTGGTCGGGCCAGTTTGTCCTGGTGCAACTGTTTTGGCTCCTGGGTCTTGTTTTGTTGGCTTGTGACGTGATTTGATGGCTCGGATCTGAATTAGGGTTAATCCTATGGCCTAAACTAACCTAAACTTCTATATAAGCACCCTTAGACCTACCCTAAACCCTCATTAATCATTCCTACAACTAAATTCTGCCAAAATGCTCCCTAATCATGGCCTCCATCTTCATCTTGAGAGCTTCTAAGGCAAAAAGGAGCCATCTTTCTTCATCAAATCAAAGGAGCTACTTATTCTCAAGGCTATTTGTGTTCTTACATCATTCCTAGAGCTTCTACAACATCTCTATCTTGTTCTATTTGGTTCTAGTTCTCATAACCACGCTTTGTAAGCCCCACTCTACTCTTAGATTTAAACTATGAAGTTAATATGATCATGTAACAAGTTGAAATGAGACTTTTGGGTATAATACTTGTCTTGGGGGCTATATTTGTATGCATAGATCCATTTATGACTCTTTTGATCTATGATTGTGGCACTATCATGAACCTAGTATCATTTACCTTGATTTTTGGGTAGAAAGCTATGAGCTTTATTTGGTGGTTATGCATAATGCAACATAGAAATTGGTAGTTATGCATAAATGCAACATAGAACCATCTTAAAACCTTGATGTTAACTTGCATATGATGTTGAGCTACATGCTACCCACAAGTTTATCACTCTATGACAACTATTATCATGTTTCACCTTTTCCTATGATGTTGAACTACAAGCTAGTTTATTTGCTAAGTTTGATGTCATGCATGTTTTGAGGCCAATAACCTTATATGCTAGTTGTGATGAACATCTTTGCCTCAAATATCATCATGTTTCACTTATGACCAATTTACCACTTTATGCCCAACTTATCATATCATTATGTTCCCCCTTTTTGATCTATTTGTGTTGATGCGAACTTACGTGCGATGGGGTTACGTTATGGGTAAACTTAAATGACATGAAACATGACTTGAAAATATGACATGTGATTATGCTTGAAAACATGAACGTGGACATGACATATAGAAAACATGAAAGTGGCCAACTCAAGGTTGGGTTGAGTTTGTAGCATAAATCTACCCGGAACCGACCGGCCTAACTAGTGGCTACAAATAATAGGACCCAATGTGAGTAGTTGGTCATATCGCACTTAAAACCCGAGGTTGGACTAGGTTGTGGTGTAAAGCTACCCGGACCCGCCCGGCTTAACTAGTAACCACAACAAAGTCTAATGTGAGAGGTTGGGGTGCATTAAGTTAATTAATGCCACATGGTAGGGTTAAGTCATGGACCACTTGAATATACTTAACCAGTTGAACACGATGTATTGATAGGGTTAAGTCATGAATTTCTTGGACACATTTAACCAACTCGATACACGGTTAGGATAGGGTTAACCACACTTAACCCATTTGAAATCCTAGTTATGTGGTCCTTTTCAGCAGTAACCCTCTTGGATGTATCAACGATACCCTAGGGACTAGGCTTGGGTGGGGAACGATTACTGGGCTGATCGTAAGAGACCAAAAGGAGACGGCTGAATGAGTGCACCAGTTAAGTTCAGGCGGAACATGGTCGTGCACATGAGTCCGGGTTGAACATAGGCACCAGTAGGTTTAGACTGTGCGTGCTTGTTTTGTGTCAGTGGTTAACACCTTAGGGCTGGATACACCCTAGGGTGGACCTTGCACAGTTAACTACATTTCATGATTAAGCCGTATGACACTAATACACGACGAGTTAGGCTTATAGGGAGCCGATCGACTAGATCGTATAGTTAGACCTTGATTTAGGTCATCTCATGATATTGGGCCAAGGGATCATTTCTTGTTTATACTTGACATGGGTTAGAATACTAGTACACTTGGTGCAACTTAACCTTGTATATGCGATGCCACACTTGATCTATCTTGTTAACTATTTACCATGCCAGTTTAGTTACCATCCTTTTGTTTCATCTCAGTTTCTCATGTCCAGTTAATTTTACTAGTTTTTATACTAATAGTAGGTAGGGCTTACCAGTCTTTATGACTGACCTGTTTTCCTTTCGCCTCTTTTCTTCCGTTCCCCCCCCCCCCCCCAGGTTCTTAGGGTGGGAACACTAGCACCTAGCTTGGATCTATGGCCTGCTTTTCTGACAGCTCATGTACGGTTTGGACTTAAGCTTTGCTATGGCTACACCACTGTTATCTTTGGGGAATAATTTACTTATGTATTTTTCAGTTTATGTTTTCTAGACTTGTAGTAGCTGGAAAAATGGTGACTAAGTACTCTGATGTAACATGACTATGGTTTTGAAATAGTAATTTTATCCGCTGCTTTATTTACTCTGTTTTACTTATATGTTCTGTCTTGTGATACCTTCATGCATGTTTACCTTGTCCAACACCCCTCCAAAGCCAGTGTACTTGCAAGAGTGACCCTGGCGGAGGTGGGGTGTTACACAAACCAAGCCTGGGACCACTTTATATTTTCTTAAGTTCTAAGAAATTACCAATACATTGCCTTTCTACAATCCATAGGAATCACTTACATACAACTTCCTTGTATTTTAATGAAGAAGTGGGGAAGAGAGAGGGGTTTTATACACGAAATCCTCGTGTTAGATTAATATGGAAGAAGCACAATGTCCTTGTGTTCTCTTCATTGGAGGCCGAGATTTAGAATGGCCAATGATCTTTTAGAAGTCCCTGAATCCATGTATTTATAGAAGTAGAGGGTCTCCTGGATGAATGACATGTGTCACAAATCCCATGCATTGCTAAGACATAGTGGGTAAGTGGAGGAAGTCTCCTGTAGTTCGTGCAAAGCCATTCGTGGTCCGATCTTTGAAAGTAGGAGCAAACCAGGCCTTAAGAATAGTTCAAACTCGATTGTGTGCAGTAGAATATTTCATCCCATATGGGTCGGATCATGTCCTCCATCCGATTCGAACCGGTGCCTTCAATCCGAAGGCGACGTTCTCTTCTTGACAGTGAGGAGAAAGAAGACTGGGTAGGGTTCATACATCTCCATCTGAATCGAGCGGGTGACTTCATTCCAAAGCATCGTGCACTACTGTGCGGAAGAAGGTAGATCGGGTCCTCCTTTCCGATCCGATCCGGGCCATCCGATCTGACCCGAAGTCCAATCAATGCTAAAATCTAAATGTTTCCGGTTTTGCGGGCGTTTACAGAAACGAGCGTAACTTTAAAACCGTAAGTCCGTTTTAGCCAAACAAAAGCTCTACCTGAAGCAAATTCTGAGGGCAACACGTGTTACTGAGTAGCTATGTAATTGATATTTTTAGGTCTAAATTAGGTCATCTGTTAATAGTTTCGAGCCGTCCTTTGTTTGTGATGCGACTTCAACAAAATCGCTTCCTGTCATCTGGCGATGTTCCATATACTTAAGAGTATTGTTAACCAGAATTTCCATGTGTGACGGCTCTACCTAAAAAGCATGTCAACATTTACGGTTTATCATTTATGGCTTAATGTTTATGGTTTATTCTTTATTTTATATAGTTTACTATTTTTACTTTACTGTTTATGGTTTACGGCTTATTGTTTATTTTTACATTTTATGGTTTATTGTTTATGATTTACATTTATGGTTTAATGTTTATGGGTCATGGTTTCTGGTTTAATGTCTACGATTTATCATTTATGGCTTAATGTTTATGGTTTATGACTTTATTTTATAAAATTTATTGTTTATGGTTTATGGTTCATTGTTTATACTTTATTCTTTATGGTTTATGGTTTATTGTTTAGGTTTATAGTTTATTGTTTATGATTTATCATGTAACAGCCTGCATTTTACGTATCAAAAGATCATAAAATATTTTTATTTCATTCTCTGGGAGTTGGATCATTCTCATCTTTTAATATGTTGTTAATGGGAATGTGAGACATGTCTATAATTTTTATCAATTTTGTTTGTGACCATTTTGCCCCTGTCAACCTTGTACAGGGTATAACTATTGACTTGGATCGAATAAGAGGGTAAGACCTAGGCCATTGGAAAGGAATTGATGGTTACCTTTCCGTAGAGTGGTTACATTAAGGATTTGGCTCAGCGGTTTGGGAGAAATCGTTGTTTTAAGGTTTTTTAGTTGGCTGTTCAGATTTGGAGAGCCTAATGGGCTGAATCGGGAAGGCCCATTAGTGGGCTGGTGGAATCCTATAAATAGGGGGTGAGAGTGGAGGGAAAATGTTTATTTCCCCATTCTCTCATTTGGAGGCATTGATCTCCTTCTTCCTCTAACACCTTTCCACCATTAAAAATCCAAATCTAAGGAGGGAAATCATAGATCTACACCATTGGAGGCTAGATCTACATTATTTCAAGTGAGGATTCATCAAATCGAAGGGCTAGGAGCTATTTCTTCGTTGTCCGGAGTTCTATTTCTTCGATTTTGCTTTGTTTTGGAAAATCGGTGAGTGGTTTACATCTCTCACACGAATGCAACGAAGTATATGAGTGTTTGTGCATGTTTCTCATCAAATTGGGATGTTTTACCATAGATTTAGACAATTACTTGTTCATTTTCTTATGCATCACCCTATGATCTAATCTAACAAGTTTTTAATCGTTAATTTCATGTCATTTTAACATGTTTATGTTAGTTAGATCTCTCATTTTGATCGTATGTTCATTTTAATGGTTTTTGGTGAGATTTACATCATTTTTGTGGTAATCGTGATATCCATGTTGTTAGCGATGTTAAGGCATGTTCACGATTGTGTTTGATGATTTTGGTTGAGTTGGTTTCGTCGGATTCGTCATTTGACGAAGTTTTGGTTGAAATCGGAGTAGAATTGAAGATGCGCAGAAAGTGGCTTGGGTCGGACCAAAGGGGGGGTCGGGTCGGGCTCAAATTCTGTCGTGGAGGACAAGTCAAAGTTGGATCAGGTCGGACTAAAGGGGGTTGGGTCAGACTAAAGTTGGCTCGGGTCGGACCATTCTAGATTGGGTTAAAGTAAATCGAACCATTTTGGATTGGGCTAAAGTGGATTGGACCATTCCGGATCGAACTAAAGGAGGGTTCGGGTCGGACCAATGTGGCTCGGGTCGGGTTGTTCTGGAAAGCCATTTCTGGTAAGCCATTTTTTCCATTTCTGGTCAGCCATTTTTGCCATTTCTGGTCAGCTATTTCTGGTCGGACACTTCCGGTGATGATGTGACTTCAAAGTGAGTTCAATTAGGAAGTTAGGAAGTGTTGAAATATTGCTATGGATTGCTTTGAACCTTACAAAGATGTTGGTTGGTTCAACAATGGTGGTGGCTTTGACAAGAGTCCAGAAGGGGATGTTCGAAGTGATGTGATATATTCGTTAATCGGTGAGAAGCAATGAATAGACAGACAACTCAAAGGTCATGAGTTGGTGGACAATGGTTGTTCGAGAAGGTCGCTTGAGCAGTAAATAGTTGTCAAGGTTGGACGACTAGAGATGCGAAGGCCAAGAAGTCATCATTGCCGTAAGTTCTAGCAGGCTCAAAACAGGGGTACGATGGGGGCACCCAATAGACCGGAAGGTTGCTGGTCGAGTACCTTGGGTATCGTTGAAAGGCCTAGTTGTCAAGGTTGGACATTGTTAAGGTTGGAAATATGGAGTTTATTCTAGAACTTGGGTTACATTAGCCCTTGACATATGGCAAGGTTGGCCATCATACGATTAACGATGGTTTTAAAGCAGGATTGGCAGTGATAGCCAGTGTCAGTCATGGATGATTGGTTGTTCTGTGTGAGACTTATATAATCTGGATGTTATGTGTGTTTTTCCATGATTGAATGTTTGCTCTAGTTTTCATGTATGAATTATTGTTCCTTTGGTTGAATGGATTGTAAAGGCTATCACTGTCCAATGTGGGGAAGATAAGGTTGAGTTCTTCTCTTATGTTATGGGTAGATTAGTATGTTTATCTATCCCCTCTCATACACTTTATTGTTGAAGTTGTTAGCTTTTTATCGCTCAATAAGACTGCTGTCTGACTCAAGGTTTTATGTATCCTCTTATTACCTTGGGCTGTTCATCCGATTGTGGATGGGCAGACTAAGTAACAGGTGACAGGTAATGCTTTAGTGAGGACGACAATGCTGATCGATGGCGAGCAAGAGGCTCACGTACCAGTTTTACTACTACCTAATAATTGGATTTCCGTTGTTTGCTTTTCTGAGTGATGTAGTGAGGCAACTTTGTATAAACACTATTTCCAAGTTTGTGGATATTACTTTCTAGTTGTATGAAAGTCCAGTGTTTATGCTTCACTATTACTACATGTTGTATATGTTCTATTATATTTTATCCTTGCACTGTGAGTTTTACGATAGGTTCCTCCTTAGTTTACCTACTCTAGTGATCGTCCATGACGGCCTTGCACATCTTTCAGCGCATTATTTCTCTTGTATAGTGCGGGGATTATGGGCGGTCGTCACATTTGGTATCAGAGCTCTGGTCAACGATTTTTGGCTAAAGTTCAAGGCCATAATCACGTATGAGAGACGTACTTGTAGATTTCAGTTGGATGCTTACTATACATAGTAGCAAATATAGTAGTAGCGGTTGTTTTCCTTTAGCAGTTTTTCTTGAAGGTGGCTACTTATTCTAAATTACAGACTTAGAACGAGTAGACGTGAAACAAGAAATGCTGCTAGGGAAGCCAATACTGGAGGGGGAAATTGTGTTGAACCTATTACCCGGCCATGTTTGAAGCTATGGCAGAAGCAGTTAGGCAACGGGTACCCGCTCCAGTGGCAGCAACGGTAGATGTTGGTGTGCGCGTTCCTAGACTAGTAGATTTTGCAAAGTTATGCAAGGACTTTACATCTTTAGGGGGAAAACCATTCAAGGGAACTAAACCAGCTGAAGAGGTTCAGTGGTGGATGGACTCATGTGTCCGAATTTTGGAGATTTGGGTATTGAGGATGCAATAAAGAGAAAGCGTGCATCAAGGCAACTGCAAGGCAGGGCCATGGAATGGTAGAATTCTGTTACACTCGAGACTCCAGAGGAAGAAATTTCATGGGAGCTATTCCAAGCTAAGTTTGAAGCAAAGTTTATCTCCACTGCTCAGAAGTTTGTTCTCTTCAAGAAGTTTGTAGAGTTGAAGCAGAATGGCAGATCAGTTCGTGATTACATTTGTGATTTTGAGGCTATGTCTATATATGCTCATTCATACATTGATACACCATATCAGAAGGACAAGAAGTTTGTCTTGGGTTTGGATGCTTATATCGGAAAGTCGTTAGTGGACCATCTTGATGATTCATTTGAGAAGATTGTGGAAAAGGCTATTCGTCATGAGAGCTTGTTTCCTAAGGAAATAAATGTTGTCCCTGCAATCAAAGAGGCTCAGAAGCCACAGCAAGGTGGTAATAATAAGAAGAGGAAGCAAAGACAACAGAAGGGAAAAGATGGCAAAAAGAAGCCCAAGAGTGAGGTGGTTTTCTTTAACTGCCAACAGAAAGGCCATTTTGCTAGTGAGTGCAAGAATCCCAAAGCTGGGAAGAAGTGCTTCAAATGTGGGAAGCCTGAGCATGAGAAGAAAGATTGTCCAAAATCAGCTAAGGGCAAGCAAGTTGTGAGGGCATATGCTTTAAAAGCTGTGCCAACTTCTTCAAGAGCTCCTACTATCGAGGAGAAGGGAAAGGGTGTCGTGGTGCAAGGTATTCTTTCAGTTAATGGTGTTTCAGTTCGTGTGCTTTTCGATACTGGAGCATCGCATTCCTTCATTTGCAATGAGCTTGTGTGTCTCTTGGGTTTGGAACCTGAGATTTGTGATAGACCCTTCGTAGTGACTAATTCAATTGGGGGTTCGTCAAATCTTTGCATGATATGTCGTGGTCCAGTGTTGTCGAGTCATGGTTGCTCTTTTATATGTGATTGCTTTGTTCTTAACTTCACTGGGTTTGGGATCATCTTGGGCATGGATTGGCTCAAGAGGTATGCGGCAAGGGTGAATTGCGAGAAACTAGAGGTGAGGGTCGGGGATGTGGAAGGCGAAAGGTGTTGATTAGATGTAAGCGCGAAGATGGAGTCTTCGTGAGTTATCTATATTCGCTTAGGACTCCACAAGAAGATCTGTCATCAATGCTGATCGCTAATGAGTATGTCGATGTCTTTGACGAGGTCAAAGGGTTACCGCCGCATCGTGAGATCGAGTTTAGGATCAATTTGGTCGAAGGTGTTGGACCAATCGTTATGCCTCTTAGGCGGATGGCACCTAGGGAACAGCTAGAGTTAGAGGTGCAAGTTCGATACCTTTTGGGGAAAGGATTCATTCGGAGGAGTGTATCCGAATGGGGTGCACCGGTCGTATTTGCAACCAAGGCAGATGGCTCGTTAAGATCGTGTGTGGACTATCGTGAGCTGAACAAGGTGACAAAGAAGAACAAGTATCCGTTGCCAATGATATATGACTTGTTCGATCAGCTTCACGAAGCTAAAGTGTTTTCTCAGATGGATTTGGCAACGGGATTTCACCAGTTGAGGGTGGCTAAGGATAGTGTGCCAAAGACTGCTTTTAGGACACCATCTGGTTTCTTCGAATGGTTTGTAATGCCATTCAGGTTGACTAACTGAATAGAGTGTTCAGAGATCAGTTGAACAAGTTCGTGCTTGTGTTCGTGGATGACATTCTGGTTTACTCCAGAAATGAGGAAGAACATAAGACGCACTTGAGAGTTGTGTTAGAGATCTTGCGGAAGCATCGGCTTAAGGATAAGTTCTCAAAGTGTCACTTCTGGAAGGATGAAGTGAGATTCTTAGGCCATGTACTTTTTGGAAATGGGATAGCGGTTGACCCGCTAAAATAGCGGAAATCCAGGACTGGGATAGACCAAAGAATGCGACAAATGTTCGAAGTTTCCTTGGGTTAGCCAGTTATTACTGACGGTTTATCAAGGATTTCTCCAAAGTAGCTGCACCGTTGACAGGATTGACGAAGAAGAACCAAGCGTTCACATGGGATGCAAAGTGTGAACAAGCGTTCAGAATCCTGAATGAGAGATTGACGAGTGCTCCTGTGTTGACCATTCCAAGCAGGAATGAATAGATGGTGGTATATACCGATGCATGTGGTACAGGACTTGGAGCAGTACTAATGCAGAAGGACAAGGTTGTGGCCTACGTGAGTCGGCAGCTCAAGCCTCATGAGAAGAATTACCCAACTCATGATTTGGAGTTGGCGGCGATTGTATTTTCTCTGAAGATGTGGAGACATTACCTGTTGGGAGTTCGATTCGAGTTGTTTACAGATCACAAGTCATTGAAGTATCTTTTCACCCCAAAGGAGTTGAATCTTCGGCATCAAAGATGGTTAGAGTTTCTAGCGTCATATGATTTTGGCATAGTCTATACTCCCGGCAAGGGTAACGAAGTTGCAGTTGCGTTAAGTCGAAGACATGAAATTTTGGGAGCGATATTTTCGGAATGGAAGAGCCTCGAGTATTTGGCAAGGTTCAATTTCAGGCCAAGGTGTGAGTTGGAACCTGAAATGTTGGGAAGCTTATCGATAAGAGCAACTCTTATCGAAAGGATTAACGAGAGCCAAAAGAAAAATGCAAAGCTTGTCGAGTTCATTCAGAAACTGGAACTAGAAGATAAAGAGTTCGAGTTCGATCGAGAAGATTGGCTTCGAAAGCAAGGGCGATTAGTTGTTCCTGATATCGACGGATTGAGGGATGAGGTTCTGCGAGAATGTCATCACTCGAAGTTGACGATTCATTCCGGTGGCAATAAGATGTATCAGGACATGAAGAGAGTCTACTACTGGGAAGGGAAGAAGAGAGATATTGGAAAGTTCATTTCCAAGTGTATGAATTGTCAGTTGGTGAAAGCTGAACAGAAGAACCCGAGTGGTTTGCTTCATCCATTGGAAGTTCCTACGTGGAAGTGAGAGCAAGTATCGATGGATTTTATCGATTGACTACCTATAACTAGGGCAGGGAACAAAGGTATTTGGGTCATTCTGGATCGTTTGACCAAAAGTACGAGATTCATTCTTGTCAAGTCGACTAGGACGACATCGAAATTAGCTGAACTTTATGTGAAATGGATAGTTCGATTCCATGGTGTCCCAAAGAGTATAGTAAGTGACCGAGATCCATTATTCACGAGTGGATTTTGGAAAAGTTTGCAAGAAGCTTTGGGAACTGAGTTGTGCTTGAGTACGACATATCATCCTCAAATTGATGGTTAGACTGAGAGAGTCAACCGAGTTTTAGAAGATCTCCGAAGGGCTTTTGTGTTAGACTTCGGAGGATGGGAAGGCCATCTACATCTAGTTGAATTTGCGTAAAATAATAGCTGCCAGTCTAGCATTGGGATGGCACCATACGAAGCATTGTATGGAAGGCCGTGCAATTCTCCAGCATGTTGGTTAGAAACATGAGATAAGTTGGTACTTGGGCCTAAGATGATTAGAGAAACCTTGAACTGTATCGAGATAGTTTGGCAACAAATGAAGGCAGCCCAGGACCGTTAGAAGAGTTACACCGACAAGCATCGTAAGGACTTGGAATTCGACGTGGGCGATATGGTTTTTGTGAAGGTTTCACCGTTAAAGCATATGGTGAGATTTGGAAGTAAAGGAAAGTTGGCTCCTAGGTTCGTTGGAACATTTCCGATAGTCGAGCGAATTGGAAAGCTCGCATATAGTTTGGAGTTAACTGAGAAGATGTCGAGTGTGCATAGTGTGTTCCATGTGTCGTTTCTACGGAAGTTCGTGTATGATTCGAATGTGGTGGTATCTCCAGAGCAGTACGAAGACTTATAAGTAGAGACCGCAGTTTCGAGACCTCGTATGCCACTTCGTGTTGTGAGGAATGACACGAAACAGCTTAGGAGGAAGACGGTTAAGCTAGTCAAGGTACAATGGAGTGAGGATGGAGACGATTGTACACGGGACATGGAAGAGAGCATGAGAGCAACTCATCCAGAACTCTTTGTTGGTAGGACCTTTTGATATCATATCTTCGTTATATCGTTGTTTCTTGCTGTTGTTTGATAGAATTCCGCATGCTAGGATAAGGGTATGGATGCATTGCTTGATGGTTGCTAGTTTGGATGATAGAATTGATTTCTCATGGATGATAGGCATGCAGAATCGTTGTGATTACTTGTGTGTTTGGAATTTCAGGGACGAAATTTTTAAGGGGGAGAATGTAACAGCCCGCATTTTATGTATCGAAAGAACGTAAAATATTTTTATTTCATTCTCTGTGGGTTGGATCATTCTCATCTTTTAATATGTTGTTTATGGGGATGTGAGACATGTCCATAATTTTTACCAATTTTGTTTGTGACCATTTTTCCCCTGTCAGCCTTGTACATGGTATAACTTTTGACTTGAATCGAATCAGAGAGTGAGACCAGTGCCATTGGAAAGGAATTGATGGTTACCTTTCCGTAGAGTGGTTACAGTAAGGATTTGGCTCAACGGTTTGGGAGAAATCATCGTTTTAAGGTTTTCAGTTGGCTGTTCAGATTTGGAGAGCCTAATGGGTTGAATTAGGGAGGCCCGTTAGTGGGATGGTGGGATCCTATAAATAGGGGGTGAGAGTGGAGGGAAAAGGTTTATTTTCCCATTCTCTCATTTGGAGGCATTAATCTCCTTCTTCCTCTAACACCTTTCCACCGTTAAAAATCCAAATCTAAGGAGGGAAATCATAGATCTACACCATTGGAGGCTAGATCTACATCATTTCAAGTGAGGATTAATCAAATTGAAGGGCTAGGAGCTATTTCTTCGCTGTCCGGAATTCTATTTCTTCGATTTTGCTTTGTTTTGTCAAATCGGTGAGTGATTTACATCTCTCACATGAATGCAAAGAAGTATACGAGTGTTTGTGCATGTTTCACATCAAATTGGGATGTTTTACCATAGATTTACACCATTACATATTCATTTTCATATGCATCACCCTATGATCTAATCTAACAAGTTTTTAATCGTTAATTTCATGTCATTTTAACATGCTAATGTTAGTTGGATCTCTCATTTTGATCATATGTTCATTTTAATGGTTTTTGGTGAGATTTACATCATTTTGTGGTAATCGTGATATCCATGTTGTTAGCGATGTTAAGGCATGTTCACGATTGTGTTTGATGATTTTAGTTGACTTGGTTTTCTCGGATTCGTCGTTTGGTGAAGTTTTGGTCGAAATCGGAGTAGAATTGAAGATGCGCAGAAAGTGGCTCAGGTCGGACCAAAGGGGGGGGGGGTCGGGTCAGGCCCAAATTATGTCATGGAGGACAAGTCAAAGTTGGCTCAGGTTGGACTAAAGGGGGTCAGGTCGAACTAAAGTTGGCTCGGGTCGGACCATTCTGGTTTGGGTTAAAGTGAATCAGACCATTTTGGATCAGGCTAGAGTGGATTGTACCATTCCGGATCGGACTAAAGGAGGGGTCGGGTTGGATCAAAGTGGCTCGGTCGGGCTTTTCTGGACAACCATTTCTGGTCATCCATTTTTTTCATTTCTGGTCAGCCATTTTTGCCATTTCTGGTCAGCTATTTTTGGTCGGACACTTCCGGTGATGATGTGACTTCAAAGTGAGTTCAATTCGGAAGTTAGGAAGTGTCGAAATAATGCTATGGATTACTTTGAACCTTACAAAGATGTTGGTTGGTTCAATGATGGTGATGGCTTCGACAAGAGTCCAGAAGGAGATGTTCGAAGTGATGTGATATGTTCATTGATCGTTGAAAAGCAACGAATAGGCAGACAACCAAAGGTCGTGAGTTGGTGGATAATGGTTGCTCGGAATGGTCGCTTGAGCAGTAAATAACCGTCAAGGTTGGACGACAAGAGATGCGAAGGCCGAGAAGTCATCGTTGTCGTAAGTTCTAGCAGTCTCAAAGCAGGTGAACGATGGGGGCACCCAATAGACCGGAAGGTTGCTGGTCGAGTACCTTGGGTATCGTTGAAAGGCCTAGTTGTCAAGGTTGGACATTGTTAAGATTGGACATATGGAGTTTGTGCTAGAACTGGGGTTACCATTAGACCTTGTCATATGGCAAGGTTTGCCGACATATGATTAAAGATGGTTTCAAAGCAGGATTGGCGGTGATAGCCAGAGTCAGTCATGGATGATTGGTTGTTCTGTATGAGACTTATATAATCTGGATGTTATGTGTGTTTTCCATGATTGAATGGTTGCTCTGGTTTCCATGTATGAATTGTTGTTCCTTTGGTTGAATGGATTGTAATGGCTATCACTGTCCGATGTGGGGAAGATAAGGTTGAGTTCTTCTCTGGTGTCATGGGTAGATTAGTTTGTTTATCTGCCCCTTCTCATACACTTTATTATTGAAGTTGTTAGTTGTTTTATCGCTCATTAATACTGCTGTCTGACTCATGGTTTTATGTACCCTCTTGTTACCTTGGGCTGTTCATCCGATTATGGAAAGGCATACTATGTAACAGGTGACAGGTAATGCTTTAGTGAGGACGACGATGCTGATCGATGGCGAGCAGGAGGCTCACATACCAGTTTTACTACTAGCCAATAATTGGATTTCCGCTGTTTGCTTTTCTGAGTGATGTAGTGAGACAACTTTTTATAAACACGATTTCCAAGTTTGTGGATATTATTTTCTAGTTGTATGGAAGTCCAGTGTTCCTGCTTCACTATTACTACTTGTTGTATATGTTCTATTATATTTTATCCTTTCGCTGTGAGTTTTACGACAGGTTCCACTTGAGTTTACTTACTCTGATGATCGTCCATGATAGCCTTGCACATCTTTCAGCGCATTATTTCTCTTGTATAGTGCGGGGGTTATGGGTGGTCGTCACATATCATTTATGGCTTAATGTTTATGGTTTATGCTTTATTTCATATAGTTTACTGTTTATACTTTATTGTTTATTGTTTACGGTTTATTGTTTATGTTTTACGATTTAAGGTTTATTGTTTATGATTTATCATTTATGGTTAAATGTTTATGGTTTATGCTTTATATTATATTGTTTATTGTTTATACTTTATTGTTTATAGTTTACAGTTTATGGTTTATCGTCTATGGTTTACAGTTTCTTTTTTATTATTAGACCCAAAAAAGGCACTAACACCAAAATGCAGTGTGAAGTCCTCACAACAATAGATCATAGAGAATAAATGCAGGAAAGTAGTAAGGAACAGGGAACACTCGAGGTTTTTATAGTGGTTTGGCTCAAAACAAGCCTACGACCATTTACATTTTCTTAAGTCCTAAGAAATTTCAAATACAATGCCTTTCTAAAATCAATAGGAGTCATTTACATACAACATCCTTGTATTTTAATGAAGAAGTGGGAAGAGGGAGTGGTTTTATGCCCAAAATCCTCGTGTTAGATTAATATAGAAGAAGCACAATGACCTTGTGTTCTCTTCAATGGAGGATGAGAGTTAGAATGGCCAAATCCTTTAAATGTCCCTGAATCCGTGTATTTATAGATGTTGAGAGTCTCCGTATGTCTGACATGTCTCACGAATCCAATGCGTTGCTAAGACGTAGTGGGTAAGTGGAGGAAGTCTCCTGTAGTTCGTGTAATGCCATGCATGGTCCGATCCGTGAAAGTAGGAGCAAAACAGACCTTAAGAATAGGTCAAACTCAATTGTGTGCCATAGAATAATTCATCCTAGACAGGTCGGATCGCGTCCTCCATCCGATTCGAACCGGGGCCTTCAATCCGAAGGCGACGTTCTCCTCTTGGCAGTATGGAGAAAGCGGATCGGGTCGGGTTCCTACATCTCCATCCGAACCGAGCCGATGCCTTCATTCCAAAATTGTGTGCACTTCTGTGCGGCAGAAGATGGATCGGGTCCTCTTTTCCGATCCGATCTAGGCCATCCGATCTGACCCAGAGTCTAATCAATGCGGAAATCCAAACATTTCCAGTTCTGCAGGCATTCACGAAAATGAGCGTAACTTTCAAACCGTATGTCCGTTTTAGCGAAACGAAAGCTCTCCCTGAAGCTAATTCAGAGGGCTACATTAGATACTGAGTAGCCCCGTAATTGATGTTTTTGAGTCCAAAATAGGCCATCTGTTAGGAGTCTCGAGCCGTCCTTTATTTGATATATGACTTCAACCAAATCGCTTCCTGTCTTCTGACGATGTTCCAAATACTTAAGCGTATTGTTAACCAGAAATTCCATGTGTGACAACTTTGACTAAAAAGTGTGTCAACATTTATAGTTTATCATTTATGGCTTAATGTTTATGGTTTATTCTTTATTTTATATAGTTTACCGTTTTTACTTTATTGTTTATGGTTTACGTTTTATGGTTTGTTGTTTATGTTTACGATTTATGGTCTACTGTTTGTGGTTTACATTTATGGTTTAATGTTTATGGGTCATGTTTTATGGTTTAATGTCTATGATTTATCATTTATGGCTTAATGTTTATGGTTTATGGCTTTATTTTATAAAATTTATTGTTTATAATTTATTGTTTATGGTTTATGGTTTATTGTTTGTACTTTATTCTTTATGGTTTACGGTTTATGGTTTATTGTTTATGGTTTATAGTTTATTGTTTATGATTTATCATTTATGGCTTAATGTTTATGGTTTATTTAATTTAGTTTACTATTTATACTTTATTGTTTACGGTTTATGGTTTATTGTTTATGTTTTACGGTTTGTGGTTTATTGTTTATGAATTATCATTTATGGTTAAATGTTTATGGTTTATGCTTTATATAATATAGTTTACTGTTTATACTTTATTGTTTATGGTTTAAGGTTTATGGTTTATTGTCTATGGTTTATGGTTTCTTTTTTATTATTAAACAAAAATGGCACTAACACCCAAATGCAGTGTGAAGTACTCACAATCACAGATCACAGAGAATAAATGCAGGAAAGCAGTAAAGAACAGGGAACACACGAGGTTTTTATAGTGGTTCGGCTCAAACCAAGCCTTTGACACTTTATATTTTCTTAAGTCCTAAGAAATTACAAATATAATGCCTTTCCACAATCCGTAGGAATCAATTACATAAAACATCCGTGTATTTTAATGAAAAAGTGAGGAAGAGAGGGTGGTTTTATACACAAAATCCTCGTGTTAGATTAATATGGAAGAGGCACAATTACCTTGTGATATCATCAATGGAGGTCGAGAGTAAGAATGGCCAATAATCCTTTAGAAGTCCCTGAATCTTTGTATTAAGAGAGTCTCCCATATGATTGACATGTGTCACGAATCCAATGCTTTGCTCGCAGTGGGTAAGTAGAGGAAGTCTTCAGTAGTTCGTGTAAAGCCATGCGTGGTTCGATTCGTGAAAGTAGGAGTAAAATAGGCCTTAAGAATAGGTCAAACTCGATTGTGTGCAGTAGAATATTTCATCCCAGACGGGTCAGATCGTGTCCTCCATCCAATCCGAACCAGTGCCTTCAGTCTGAAGGCGACGTTCTCTTCTTGGCAGTAAGGAGATAGTAGATCGGACCGGGTTCCTACATCTCCATCCGAACCGAGCCGGTGACTTCATACCAAAGCAGCATGCAATTCTGTGCGACAGAAGGTGGGTCAGGTCATACTTTCTGATCCAATCTGGGCCATCCAATCCGACCCGGAGTCCAATCAATGCCGAAATCAAAATGTTTCCGGTTCTGCAGGCGTTCACGAGAACGAGCATAACTTTCAAATCGTAAGTCCGTTTTAGCCAAACGAAAGCTCTACCTCAAGCTAATTCATAGGGCTACACAAGTTCTTGAGCAGCTCTGTAATTGATGTTTTCGACTCCAAATTAGGTCATCTGCTAGGAGTTTCAAGCCGTCCTTTGTTTATGATGCGACTTTAACCAAATCGCTTCCTGTCTTCTGACGATGTTCCAAGTACTTAAGCGTATTGTTACCAGAAATTCAATGTGTGACGGCTTTGAATAAAAAGCGTGCCAATATTTATGGTTTATCATTTATGGCTTAATGTTTATGGTTTATTCTTTATTTTATATAGTTTAATATTTTTACTTTATTGTTTATGGTTTATGGTTTATTGTTTATGTTTACGGTTTATGGTTTATTGTTTATGGTTTACGTTTTTGGTTTAATGTTTATTGGTCATGGTTTATGGTTTAATATCTATGATTTATCATATAAAGCTTAATGCTTATGGTTCATGGCTTTATTTTATAAAATTTATTGTTTATATGTTATTGTTTATGGTTTACGGTTTATTGTTTATACTTTATTCTTTATGGTTTACGGTTTATGGTTTATTGTTTAAGGTTTATAGTTTATTGTTTCTGGTTTATCATTTATGGCTTAATGTTTATGGTTTATGCTTTATTTCAGATAGTTATTGTTTATACTTTATTGTTTACGGTTTGCGGTTTATTGTTTATGTTTTACGGTTCATGGTTTATTGTTTATGATTTATCATTTATGGTTAAATGTTTATGTTTTATGCTTTATATTATATAGTTTACTGTTTATACTTTATCATTTATGGTTTACGGTTTATGGTTTATGGTTTCTTTTTTGTTATTAGATCCAAAAATGGCACTAATACCCAAATGTAGTGTGAAGTCCTCACAATCACAGATCATAGAGAATAAATGCAGGAAAGTAGTAAAGAACATGGAACACTCGAGGTTTTTTTAGTGGTTCGGCTCAAACCAAGCCTACGACCACTTTATATTTTCTTAAGTCCTTAGGAATTACAAACAAAATGCCTTTCTACAATCCATAGAAATCATTTACATACAACATCCTTGTATTTTAACGAAGAAGTGGGGAAGAGAGAGTGGTTTTATACATGAAATCCTCGTGTTAAATTAATATGGAAGAAGCACAATGACCTTTTGTTATCTTCAATGGAGGCTGAGAGTTAGGATGTCCAATAATCCTTTAAAAGTCCCTGAATCTGTGTATTTAGAGAGTCTCCCATATGAATGTCATGTGTCATTAATCCAATGCTTTGCTAAGACGTAGTGGGTAAGTGGAGGAGTCTCCTGTAGTTCGTGTAAAGCTATGCGTGGTTCGATCTGTGAAAGTTGGAGTAAAAGGGGACTTAAGAGTAGGTCAAACTCAATTGTGTGCAGTAGAATATTTCATCCCAAACGGGTCAGATCGGGTCCTCCATCCGATCTGAACTGTTGCCTTCAATCCGAATGCGACCTTCTCTTCTTGGCAGTAAGGAGAAAGCAGATCGGGTCTGGTTCCTACATCTCCATTCGAATCGAGCCGACGACTTCATTCCAAAGCAGCATGCACTTCTGTGCGATAGAAGGTGGATCGGGTCCTCCTTTCCGATCCGATCTGGTCCATCCAATCCGACCTCGAGTCCAATCAATGCCGAAATCAAAATGTTTCTGGTTCTGCGAGCGTTCATAGAAATGAGCGTAACTTTCAAATCTTAAGTACGTTTTAGCCAAACGAAAGCTCTACCTGAAGCTAATTTAGAGGGTTACACGAGTTCTTGAGCAGCTCTGTAATTGATGTTTTCGAGTCCAAATTGGGTCATCTGTTAGGAGTTTCGATCTGTCCTTTGTTTGTGATGCGACTTCAACCAAATCGCTTCCTGTCTTCTGATGATATTTCAAATACTTAAGCGTATTGTTACCAGAAATTCCATGTGTGACGACTTTGACTAAAAAGCATGTCAACATTTGAGGTATATCATTTATGGTTTAATGTTTATGGTTTATTCTTTATTTTATATAGTTTACTATTTTTACTTTATTGTATATGGTTTGTTGTTTATGTTTACGGTTTAAGGTTTATTATTTATGGTTTACGTTTATGGTTTAATGTTTATAGGTCATGGTTTATGGTTTAATGTCTATGATTTATCATTTAAAGCTTAGTGCTTATGGTTTATGGCTTTATTTTATTAAATTTATTGTTTATATTTTATTGTTTATGGTTTATGGTTTATTGTTTATACTATATTCTTTATGGTTTACAGTTTATGGTTTATTGTTTATGGTTTATAGTTTATTGTTTATGGTTTATCATTTATGGCTTTATGTTTATGATTTATGCTTTATTTCATATATTTAGTGTTTATACTTTATTGTTTATGGTTTACAGTTTACGGTTTATTTTTTATGTTTTACAGTTCAAGGTTTATTGTTTATGATTTATCATTTATGGTTAAATGTTTATGGTTTATGCTTTATATTATATAGTTTACTATTTATACTTTAATGTTTATGGTTTACGGTTTATGGTCTATTGTCTATGGTTTACGGTTTCTTTTTTATTATTAGACCCAAAAATGACACTAACACCTAAATGCAGTGTGAAGTCCTCACAATCATAGATCACAGAGAATAAATGCAGGAAAGTACTAAAGAACTGGGAACACATGAGGTTTCTATAGTGGTTCGGCTCAAACCAAGCCTACAACCACTTTATATTTTTCTTAAGTCCTAAGAAATTACAAATACAATGCCTTTCTACAATCCGTAGGAATCATTTACATACCGCATCCTTTTATTTTAATGACGAAGTGGGGAAGAGAGAGTGGTTTTATACACGAAATCCTCGTGTTAGATTAATGCAGAAGAAGCGCGATGACCTTGTGTTCTCTTCAATGGAGGCCGAGAGTTAGATTGGCTAGTAATCCTTTAGAAGTCCCTGAATCCGTGTATTTATAAATGTAGAGTGTCTCCCGCATGAATGAAATATGTCACGAATCCAATGCATTGCTAAGACGTAGTCGGTAAGTGGAGGAAGTCTCATGTAGTTCGTGTAAAACAATGCGTGGTCCAATCTGTGGAAGTAGGAGTAAAACAGGCCTTAAGAATGGGTCAAACTCGATTGCGTGCAGTAGAATATTTCATCCCAGGTGGGTCGGATCGGGTCCTCCATCCGATCCAAACCGGTGCCTTCAATCTGAAGGCGACATTCTCTTCTTGGTAGTAAGGAGAAAGCGGATAGGGTCAGGTTCCGACATCTCAATCCGAACCGAGCCGGTGACTTCACTCTAAAGCAGCATGCACTTCTGTGCGGCATACGGTGGATCAGGTCCTCCTTTCTGATCTGATGCAGGCCATCCGATCCGCCCGGAGTCCAATCAATGCCGAAATCCAAACGTTTCCGATTCTGCGGGCGTTTACGAAAACGAGCATAACTTTCAAACCGTAAGTTTGTTTTAGCCAACCGAAAGCTTTACCTGAAGCTAATTCAGAGCGCTACAAAAGTTACTGAGCAAAGCCCTATAATTGATTTTTTGGGTCCAAAATAGGTCATCTATTAGGAGTTTTGAGCTGTCCATTGTTTGTGATGAGACTTCAACCAAATCGCTTCCTGTCTTCTTACCATGTGATGAGACTTCAACCAAATTGCTTCCTGTCTTCTTACGATGTTCCAAATACTTAAGCGTATTGTTAACCCAAAATTCCAAGTGTGACGACTTTGACTAAAAAGTGTGTCAACATTTATGGTTTATCATTTATGGCTTAATGTTTATGGTTTATTCTCTATTTTATATAGTTTACTATTTTTACTTTATTGTTTATGGTTTATGGTTTATGGTTTATTGTTTATGTTTACGGTTTATGGTTTATTGTTTATGGTTTACGTTTATGGTTTAATGTTTATGGGTCATGGTTTATGGTTTAATGTCTATGAATTATCATTTATGACTTAATGTTTATGGTTTATGGCTTTATTTTATAAAGTTTATCGTTTATAATTTATTGTTTATGGATTATGGTTTATTGTTTATACCTTATTCTTTATGGTTTACGGTTTATTGTTTATTATTTATGGTTGATTGTTTATGATTTATCATTTATGGCTTAATGTTTATGGTTTATGCTTTATTTTATATAGTTTACTGTTTATACTTTATTGTTTATGGTTTACAGTTTATGGTTTATGTTTTACGGTTTATGGTTTATTTTTATGATTTATCATTTATGGTTAATGTTTATGCTTTATATTATATATTTTACTATTTATACTTCATTGTTATGGTTTACGGTTTATGATTTATTGTCTATGGTTTACGGTTTATGGTTTATTGTTTATTATTAGACCCAAAAATGGCATGAACACCCAAATGCAGTGTGAAATCCGCACAATCATAGATCACAGAGAATAAATGCAGGAAAACTGTAAAAAAACAGGGAACACACGAGGTTTTTATAGTGGCTTGGTTTAAACCAAGCCTACGATCACTTTATATTTTCTTAAGTCCTAAGAAATTACAAATACAATGCCTTTCTACAATCCGTAGGAATCATTTATATACAACATCGTTGTATTTTAATGAAGAAGTGGGGAAGAGACAGTGGTTTTATACACGAAATCCTCGTGTCAGATTAATATGTAAGAAGCACCATGTTCTTGTGTTATCTTCAATGGAGCCTAGAGATAGAATGGACAATAATCCTTTAGAAGTCCCTGAATCCGTGTATTTATAGATGTAAAGAGTCTTCCGGATGAATGATATGTGTCACGAATCCAATGCGTTGTTAAGACATAGTGGTTCAGTGGAGGAAGTCCCATGTAGCTCGTGTAAAGCCATGCGTGGTCCAACTCGTGAATGTAGGAGTAAAACACGCCTTAAGAATAGGTCAAATTCGATTGTGTGCAGTGGAATATTTCATCCCAGAAGTGTCGGATCGGGTCCTCCATTCGATTTGAACCAGTGCCTTCAATCCAAAGGTGACGTTCTCTTCATGGCAGTAAGGAGAAAGCGGATCGGGTTGGGTTCCAACATCTCCATCTGAACCGAGTCGGTGACTTCATTCCAAAACAGCGTGCACTTCTGTGCAACAGAAGTGGATCGGGTCCTCCTTTCTGATCCGAATTGGACCATCTGATCCGACCCGGAGTACAATCAATGTCGAAATCCAAATGTTTCCGGTTCTGCGGGCACAGAAACGAGCGTAACTTTCAAACTGTAAGTCTGTTTTTGCCAAACAAAAGCTCTACCTAAAGCTAATTCAGAGAGCTACAAGGGGAAATTAGCGAAGCTCCGTAATTGATTTTTTTTGGGTCCAAAATAGGTCATCTGTTAGGAATTTCGAGCCGTCCTTTGTTTGTGATGCGACTTCAACCAAATCGCTTCCTGTCTTCTAACGATGTTCCAAATAGTTAAGCGTATTGTTAACTAGAAATTCCATGTGTGACGGCTTTGACTAAAAAGCATGTCAACAATTATGGTTAATTATTTATGGCTTAATTTTTACGGTTTATTCTTTGTTTTATGTAGTTTACTAATTTTTCTTTATTATTTATGGTTTGCAGTTTATGGTTTATTGTTTAGGTTTACGGTTTATGGTTTGTTATTTATGGTTTACGTTTATGGTTTAATGTTTATAGGCCATGGTTTAATGTCTATGATTTATCATTTATGGCTCAATGTTTATGTTTTATGGCTTTATTTTATTAAGTTTATTGTTTATAGTTTATTGTTCATGGTTCATGGTTTATCGTTTATACTATATTCTTTATGGTGTACAGTTTATTGCTTATGGGTTATAGTTTATTGTTTATGATTTATCATTTATAGATTAATCTTTATGGTTTAAGCTTTATTTCATATAGTTTACAGTTTATACTTTATTGTTTATGGTTTACAATTTACGGTTTATTGTTTATGTTTTACGATTTATGGTTTATTGTTTATGATTTATCGTTTATGGTCAAATGTTTAAGGTTTGTGCTTTATATTATATAGTTTACTGTTTATACTTTATTGTTTATGGTTTACGGTTTATGGTTTATTGTCTATGGTTTAAGGTTTATGGTTTATTGTTTATTATTAGACCCAAAAATGGCACTAACACCCAAATGCAGTGTGAAGTCCTCACGATCACATATCACAAAGAATAAATGCAGGAAAGCAGTAAAGAACAGGGAACGCACGAGGTTTTTATAGTGGTTTAGATCAAGCCAAGCCTACGACCACTTTATATTTTCTTAAGTCCCAAGAAATTACAAATACAATGCCTTTCTATAGTCCATAGGAATCATTTACATACAACATCCTTGTATTTTAATGAAGTAGTGGGGAAGAGAGAGTGGTTTTATACACGAAATCCTCGTGTTAGATTAATATGGAAGAAGCATAATGACATTGTGTTCTCTTCAATGGAGTCCGAGAGTAAGAATGACCAATAATCCTTTAGAATTCCCTGAATCTGTGTATTTATAGATGTAGAGAGTCTCCCATACGAATGACATGGGTCACGAATCCAATGCATTGCTAAGACGTAGTGGGTAAGTGGAGGAAGACTCCTGTAGTTCGTGGAAAGCCACACATGGTCCAATCCGTGAAAGTAGGAGTAAAACATGCCTTAAGAATAGGTCAAACTCGATAGTGTGTGCAGTATAATATTTCATCCCAGAGGGTCGGATCGGGTCCTCCATCCGATTCGAACTGGTGCCTTTAATCCGAAGGCGAAGTTCTCTTCTTGGTAGTAAGGAGAAAGCAGATCATGCCGAGTTCCTACATCTCCATCCGAACTGAGCCGGCGACTTCATTCCAAAGTAGCGCGCACTTCTGTGCAGCAGAAGGTGGATCGGGTCCTCCTTTCCGATCCGATCAACGCCATCTGATCCGACTAGGAGTCCAATCAACACCGAAATCCAAACGTTTCTGGTTCTACAGTCGTTTACCAAAACGAGCGTAACTTTCAAACCGTTAGTCCATTTTAGCTAAACAAAAGCTCAATCTGAAGCTAATTCAGAGGGCTACAGGTGTTACTGATCGAAGCTCCGTAATTGTTTATTTAGGTCCAAAATAGGCCAACTGTTAGGAGTTTCGAGCCGTCCTTTGTTTGTTATACGACTTCAACCAAATCGCTTCCTGTCTTCTGACGATGTTCCAAACACTTAAGCGTATTGTTAACCAGAAATTCCATGTGTGACGGCTTTGACAAAAAAGCGTGTCAACATTTATGATTTATCATTTACTACTTAATGTTTATGGTTTATTCTTTATTTTGTATAGTTTACTATTTTTACTTTTTTATTTATGGTTTACGGTTTATGGTTTATTATTTATGTTTACGGTTTATGGTTTATTGTTTATGGTTTACGTTTATGTTTTAATGTTTATGGATTATGGTTTATGGTTTAACGTCTATGATTTATCATTTATGGCTTAATATTTACGGTTTATGGCTTTATTTTATAAAGTATATTGTTTATAATTTATTGCTTATGGTTTATGGTTTATTGTTTATTCTTTATACTTTATGGTTTACGGTTTATGGTTTATTGTTTATGGTTTATAATTTATTGTTTATGATTTATAATTTATGGCTTAATGTTTATGGTTTATGCTTTATTTCATACAGTTTGCTGTTTATACTTTATTGTTTATGGTTTACGGTTACTGTTTATGTTTTACGATTTATGGTTTATTGTTTATGATATATCATTTATGGTCAAATGTTTATGGTTTATGCTTTATATTATATAATTTATTGTTTATACTTTATTGTTTATTGTTTACGGTTTATGGTTTATTGTCTAGGTTTTACGGTTTATGGTTTATTGTTCATTATTAGACCCGAAAATGGCACTAACACCCAAATGCATTGTGAAGCCCTCACAATGATAGATCATAGAGAATAAATGTAGGAAAGCAGTAAAGAATAGGGAACACACGAGGTTTTTATTGTGGTTCGGCTCAAACCAAGCCTACAGCCACTTTATATTTTCTTAAGTCCTAAGAATTACAAATACAATGCCTTTCTTCAATCCGTAGTTATCATTTACATACAACATCCTTGTATTCTAATGAAGAAGTGGGGAAGAGGGAGTGGTTTTATGCACAAAATCCTCGTGTTAGATTAATATGGAAGAAGCACAATGACCTTGTGTTCTCTTCAATGGATCCGAGAGTTAGAATGGCCAATAATCCTTTAGAAGTCCCTGAATCCATGTATTTATAGATGTAGCCAGTCTCCTGTTTGAATGACATGTATCACGAGTCCAATGCGTTGCTAAGACATAGTGGGTAAATAGAGGAAGTCTCTTGTAGTTCGTGTAAAGCAATGCGTGGTCCGATCCGTGAAAGTAGGAGTAAAATATGCCTTAAGAATAGGTCAAACTCGATTGTGTGCAGTATAATATTTCGTCCCAGATGGGTCAGATCTGGTCCTCCGTCCGATTCGAACCGGTGCCTTCAATCCGAAGGCGACATTCTCTTCATAGCAGGAAGGAGAAAGCGGATCGGGTCGGGTTCCTACATCTCCATCTGAACCGAGCCGGTGACTTCATTTCGAAGTAGCGTGCACATCTGTGCGGTAGAAGGTGGATCGGGTCCTCCTTTCCGATCGGATCCGGGCCATCCGATCCGACCTGTAGTCCAATCAATGCCGAAATCCAAACGTTTTCGGTTCTGCGGGCGTTCACGAAATGAGCGCAAATTTCAAACCATAAGTCCGTTTTAGCCAAACGAAAGCTCTACCTGAGGCTAATTCAGAGGGCTACAAGAGTTACGAAGCAAAGCTCTGTAATTGATTTTTTTGGGTCCAAAATAGGCCATCCGTTAGGAGTTTCGAGTCGTCCTTTTTTTGTTATGCGACTTCAACCAAATCGCTTCCTGTCTTCTGACAATGTTCGAAATACTTAAGCGTATTGTTAACTTGAAATTCCGTGTGTGACGGCTTTGACTAAATAGCATGTCAAAATTTATGGCTTATCATTTATGGCTTAATGTTTATGGTTTATTCTTTATTTTATATAGTTTACTATTTTTACTTTATTGTTTATGGTTTATGGTTTATTGTTTATGTTTACGGTTTACGGTTTATTGTTTATGGTTTATGTTTATGGTTTAATGTTTATGGGTCATGGTTTATGGTTTAATATCTATGATTTATCATTTTTGGCTTAATGTTTATGGTTAATTGCTTTATTTTATAAAGTTATTGTTTGTAATTTATTGTTTACGGTTAATTGTTTATACTATACTCTTTATGGTTTATGGTTTATGGTTTATTGTTTATGATTTATCATTTATGGCTTAATGTTTATGGTTTATGCTTTATTTCATATAGTTTTCTGTTTATACTTTGTTGTTTATGGTTTACAGTTTACGGTTTATTGTTTATATTTTACGGTTTATGGTTTACTGTTTATGATTTATCATTTATGGTTAAATGTTTATGGTCTATATTATATAGTTTACTATTTATACTTTATTGTTTATGGTTTACGGTTTATGGTTTATTGTCTATGGTTTACAGTTTATGGTTTATTATTAGACCCAAAAATGGCACTAACACCCAAATGCAGTGTGAAGTCCTCACAATCACGGATCACAGAGAATAAATGTAGGAATTCAGTAAAGAACGGGGAGCACACAAAGTTTTATAGTGGTTCGGCTTAAATCAAACCTATGACCACTTTGTTTATGGTATATGGTTTATGGTTTATTGTCTATGGTTTATGGTTTATTGTTTATTATTAGGCCCAAAAAATGGCACTAACACTCAAATGCAGTGTGAAGTCCTCACAATCACAGATGACAGAGAATAAACTCAGGAAATCAGTAAAGAACAGGGAACACACAAGGTTTTTATAGTGGTTCGGCTTAAACCAAGCCTACGACCACTTTATATTTTCTTAAGTCCTAAGAAATTACAAATACAATGCCTTTCAACAACCCATAGGAATCATTTACATACAACATCATTATATTTTAATGAAGAAGTAGGGAAGAGAGAGTGGTTTTATACACGAAATCCTCATGCTAGATTAATATGGAAGAAGCACAATGTCCTTGTGTTCTCTTCAATGGAGGCCGGGAGCTAGAATGGCCAATTATCCATTAGAAGTCCCTGAATCCGTGTATTTATAGATGTAAAGAGTCTCCAAGATGAATAACATGTGTCATGAATCCAATGCATTGCTAAGACGTAGAGGGTTAGTGGAGGAAGTCTCCTGTAGTTTGTGTAAAGCCATGCGTGGTCCGATCCGTGAAAGTAGGAGTAAAACAGGCCTCAAGAATAGGTCAATATCGATTGTGTGCAGTAGAATATTTCGTCCCAGAAGGGTTGGATTGGGTCCTCCATCCGATCTGAACCGGTGCCTTCAATCCGAAGGCGACATTCTCTTCTTGGCAGTAAGAAGATAGCGGATCGGGTCGGGTTCCTACATCTACATCTGAACTGAGCCGATGACTTCATTCCAAAGCAGCGTGCACTTCTGTTCGGCAGAAGGTGGATCTGGTCCTACTTTTTGATCTGATCTGGGCCATCCAATCCGACGCGGAGTACAATCAATGCCGAAATCCAAACGTTTCCGTTTCTGTGGGCGTTCACTGAAACGAGCATAACTTTCAAACCTAAGTCCGTTTTAGCCAAACGAAGGCTCTACCTGAAGCTAATTCAGAGGGCTACAAGAGTAACTTAGAGAAGCTCCATAGTTGATGTTTTTGGGTCCAAAAAAGGTCATCTGTTAGGAGTTTCGAGCTGTCCTTTGTTTGTGATGTGACTTCAACCAAATCGCTTCCTATCTACTGATGATGTTTCAAATACTTAAGCGTATTATTAACCAGAAATACCACGTGTGGCGGCTTTGACTAAAAAGCATGTCAACATTTATGGTTTATCATTTATGGCTTAATGTTTATGGTTTATTCTTTATAGTATATAGTTTACTATTTTTACTTTGTTGTTTGTGGTTTATGATTTATGGTTTATTGTTCATGTTTATGGTTTATGGTTTATTGTTTATGGTTTACGTTTATGGCTTAATGTTTATGGGTCATGGTTTATGGTTTGTTGTCTATAATTTATCATTTATGGCTTAATGTTTATGGTTTATGGCTTTATTTTATAAAGTTTATTGTTTATACTTTATTGTTTATGGCTTATGGTTTATACTTTATTCTTTATGGTTTACGATTTTTGGTTTATTGTTTATGGTTTATAGTTTATTGTTTATGATTTATCATCTATGGCTTAATGTTTATGGTTTATGCTTTATTTTATATAGTTTACTGTTTAAACTTTCTTGTTTATGGTTTACGATTTATTTTTTATGCTTTACGGTTTAGGGTTTAATGTTTGTAATTTATCATTTATGGTTAAATGTTTATGGTTTATGCTTTATATTATATAGTTTACTATTTATACTTTATTGTTTATGGTTTATTGTCTATGGTTTATGGTTTATTATTAGACCCAAGAATGAGACTAATACCCAAATGGAGTGTGATGTCCTCACAATCACAAATCACAGAGAATAAATGCAGGAAAGTAGTAAGGAACAAGGAACACACGAGGTTTTTATAATGGTTCAGTTCAAACAAAGCCTACGCCCATCATGTTAGATTAATATGGAATCATTTACATACAACATCCTTGTATTTTAATGAAATGGGGAAGAGAGAATGGTTTTATACACGAAGTCCTCGTGTTAGATTAATATGGAAGAAGCACAATGTCCTTGTGTTCTCTTCAATAGAGGTCAAGAGTTAGAAAATTCCAAATTAAAATAAGAAAACAATCATTTGGTAAAACAAGCCAAATGTTTTGAAAATACCTTAGAAGAGCTTGTTTCTCAAAAAGATTTCCTTCAAAAAGAAAATGAGCGATTAGAAGATAAAAACAATATTCGTTTAAAAGAAATTGATCTTTTGCAAAATAGAAATAAATCATTAGAAGATTATTTAAATAATTCTAGTTCTTTAATTTCGTCTCTTGAAGAGAATGGAACTCTAACTTTATGATTATTCAATAATCAAAGTAAATGGACACAACTCTTTATAGAAACTCTTCATGAAGAATTACTACCTTTCTACTAATTTATAAACAACTTCAAACTTGTTTTACAATCACCAAAAAAAATCATTCTATATTCTCTTTAGTTTTTGAATTGCATTTTCATTTTCTTTGCAAAACAAAAGTTCTCCAAGTTTCAAATACTTCTTGAATACTTGAATCAAATTAATATCATTTGATTCAACAAGCATTCTACTTCCTTAAATCTACGCATTCAAAGTATATACTCGAGGATAAGATTATAGGAAGGTTGTACAAGAATTGACAAATTCGTGTTATTAAGAACACACATTGTCAAACTACAAGATTATTTATCTTGGTTGAAGTCCTCCGTGTTGTTAGAGGCAAGTTGTGAAGTCCTCGTGTTGATAAGAGGCAAGTTGTGAAGTCCTCGTGTTGATAGAGGTGTGAAATCCCGTTCGGCTGTCCGGGTGTTGTGAACCTGTTCCTCCGGGTGAAGCGAGGTTGTTGATTAGTGAAAATCCAGAGAGAGGTCTGAGACTGGACGTAGGACGGTGCTCAGAATCAGTATAAAAATCCCTGGTGTGATTTTTCTATTTTTACTGCATTTACTATCTTATATCTGTGATTAGCTATCAATTCATACTTGAATGTTATACACCATATTACACGATCCTTGTGTACTGTATTAACACGTACACGCCCACACTACATTTTCAATTGGTATCAGAGCCTGGCGTTCTAGAGATCGTAACAACATCTAGAACAAATGGCTATAAAGAAATCTTGTCAGGGAATTAGAAAATGGAAGAGCAACAAAGTAGATTCAGGAGAGCAAGGCAACAAGTGTCTCATGGCTAAAGTCAGATCACAATCGGTATGTACAGATTCATTATATAAAGATCTTTTGTTAGACCATGAAAAAATATTGAAATTCAACACAGTCATTTTAGCTATGTCAAAAAATTACGAGCAAGAAAATTCCAAATTAAAAGAAGAAACAATCGTTTGGTAAAATAAGCCAAATGTTTTGAAAATACCTTAGAAGAGCTTGTTTCTCAAAAAGATTTCCTTCAAAAAGAAAATGAGCGATTAGAAGATAAAAACAATATTCTTTTAAAAGAAATCGATCTTTTGCAAAATAGAAATAAATCATTAGAAGATTCTTTAAATAATTCTAGTTCTTTAATTTCGTCTCTTGAAAAAGAGAATGGAGCTCTAACTGAAAAGAATTTGGAATTATTTAAAGAATGTGAGACTTTAAAAGTTAATAATATTATTTTGCAAAAAGAAATTTCTAAATCAAAAGAAAATGTTGAAAAATTACAATCACCTTTATATAATTAAGAATCTCAAATTAGTTGTCTCAAAAATGAGAATAGAACTTTAAAAAGGAAGAATTCTGAATTAAACAAGGGTATTAACAACAAAGTTTCTTTTGAAAATATCAATCGCGACTATGGAATCAAATGTACAAATAAGTTCATGAAATTTAATAAAGGTCAAAATGATTTAAACATGATTTTATCTAGATCTCGATCTTTACATGACAAAAGTGGTATAGGATATAATAAACCAAATATAGTACTAGATATGCTTTTATGTACAATAAGAATATCACTGCTGGTACTAATGCACATCAAAGACCCAATTATTATAGAAATTTGAATACTTCCATGACTAGCGGTATTTATAATAAATATAGAAGTACGAAAAGGAACATCACTAGAGATTACTTAAGTATTTGGGTTCCTGTAAGTTGGAAAAACAGAGAAAAATATATCGATGATTATTTTGATTTAGTAGTTAATAATGAAAATTTTATCTTTAAAGGTTCCATTAAACCCTCTTGGGTATGGTTACCTTCCATCTAACCCATGGACCCAAAACAAAGCAAGTGGGTACCAAACTATATATATTATATTTTTCGCAGGTACACCACATCAAAGAGAAGGTTATTCTGTATCTCCTAAAGGTGCTATAATTATTTGTATTCTCTACTACCCTCGATTACTGTGCTTATTATGGTATTTATTCTTTTTAATCGATGACAAAGGGGGAGAAATATTTTCTCTTATGATTATTCATTTCATTCATGTTACATATACTATCATTTAAAATTATGTGCTTAACATGGTAATAGTATATGTGTGCTAACATTTGTTAATGCAGGAATCAAAAAGTAAGATTATTTATATTATGAACAAACAAATGTTGCAGAAATTCAGGGGGAGCTTTATATTTAGAGGGAGAAAATCCAAGGTGTTGTCATCAATCAAAAAGGGGGAGAATGTTGAGATAAGATTTTGATCGATGCCAACATATAAAGGTGCATGAAGATCATTTCATAGAGATAAGGTTTTTTACTTTGAGTCGTTTTAGAAATATGTTAAAATCTATCCTCAAATTATAACACGAATGCACAAAACAATATCATATTTTCGTTACTGAAATCGGTATATTTGAGGAATTGAAAAGTCACAGAAAAAGCCCAAACGGTCCAGGCTCCGACCGAGAAAAAGTGCAGAGTAATCTCGGTCCATAGCCATAAAACGGTTGACCGCCCAAAAAACCACCAGTCGACCGGTTATGTTTCTGTTAGGAAACAAAAACATTTCTCAGATCAACCAGTCGACCGGTTGAAAATCACCAGTCGACCGGTTTATGTGTTTTTGCACATAACGTCAATTTTTCTGGAATTTTCAATTTTAAATAAATTCAACCAGTCGACATGTGATTTTTGACCTGTCGACTGTTTTTTGAAACAGCAAGCTTTTTCTGAAAGGTTGCTTCTATTTGTGAAGAGATTTCTATTCAATAATCAAAGGAAATGGACATAACTCTTTATAGAAACTCTTCATGAAGAATTACTACCTTTCTACTATTATATAAACAACTTCAAACTTGTTTTACAATCACCAAAAAAACCATTCTATATTCTCTCTAATTTTTGAGTTGCATTTTCATATTCTTTGCAAAACAAAAGCTCTCCAAGTTTCAAATGCTTTTTTGAATCCTTGAATCAAATTAATATCATTTGATTCAACAAGCATTCTACTTCCTTAAATATGCGCATTCAAAGTATATACTCGAGGATAAGATTATAGGAAGGTTGTACAAGAATTGACAAATTCGTGTTATTAAGAACACACATTGACAAACTACAAGATTATTTATCTTGGTTGAAGTCCTCCGTGTTGTTAGAGGCAAGTTGTGAAGTCCTCGTGTTGTTAAGAGGAAAGTTGTAAAGTCCTCGTGTTGATAGAGGCGTGAAATCCCATTCGGCTGTCCGGGTGTTGTGAACCTGTTCCTCCGGGTGAAGCGAGGTTGTTGATTAGTGAAAATCCAGAGAGAAGTCTGGGACTGGACGTAGGACAGTGCTCCGAACCAGTATAAAAATCTCTGGTGTGATTTTTCTATTTTTACTGCATTTATTATCTTATATCTGTGATTAGCTATCAACTCAAACTTGAGTGTTATACACCATATTACATGATCCTTGTATACTGTATTAGCACGTAAACGCCCACACTACATTTTCAGAATATTTTGTCCTAGACGGGTCAGATCGGGTCCCCCATCCGAGTCAAACCGGTGCCTTCAATCCAAAGGCGACATTCTCTTCTTGGCAGTAAGGGGAAAGCGGATCGGGTTCCTGCATCCCCATCCGAAATGAGCACGTGACTTCATTCCAAAGAAGCATGAACTTCTGTGCGACAGATGGTAGATTGGGTCCTCCTTTCTGATCCGATACGTGCCATCCGATCCGATTCGGAGTCCAATCAATGCCGAAATCCATACGCTTTCGGTTCTACGGACGCTCACGAAAACGAGCATAACTTTCAAACCGTAAGTTCGTTTTAGCCAAATGTAGGCTCTACCTGAAGCTAATTCATAGGGCCACAAGTATTATGGAGAAAAGCTCTGTAATTGATGTTTTCGAGTCCAAAATAGGTCATCTGTTAGGTGTTTCGAGCCGTCCTTTGTTTGTGATGCAACTTCAACCAAATCACTTCCTGTCTTCTGACGATGTTCCAATTACTTAATTGTATTTTTAACCAGAAATTCCATGCATGTCGATTTTGACTAAAAAACGTGTCAACATTTATGGTTTATCATTTATGGCTTAGTGTTTTTGGTTTATTCTTTATTTTGTACTGTTTACTGTTTTTACTTTATTGTTTACGGTTTATGGATTATTGTTTATGGCTTACGATTTACGGTTTATTGTTTATGGTTTACGTCTATGGTTTAATGTTAATGGTTCATGGTTTATGGTTTATTGTCTATGATTTATCATTTATGGCTTAATGTTTATTGTTTATGGCTTTGTTTTATAAAGTTTATTGTTTGTATTTATTGTTTATGGCTTATACTTTAGTCTTTATGGTTCACGGTTTATGATTTAATATATATGGTTTACAGATTATTGTTTATGATTTATCATTTATGGCTTAATGTTTATGGTTTATGATTTATTTTATATAGTTTACTGTTTATACTTTATTGTTTATGGTTTACGAGTTAAGGTTTATTGTTTATGGTTTATTGTTTATGATTTATCATTTATGGTTAAATGTTTATGGTTTATGCTTTATATTATATAGTTTACCGTTTATACTTTATTGTTTACGGTTTACGGTTTATGGTCTATGGTTTACAGTACGAACACCCAAATGTAATGTGAAGTTCTCACAATCACAGATCACATAGAATAAATGCAGTAAAGCAGTAAAGAACAGGGAAGACACGAGGTTTTTATAGTGGTTCGGCTCAAACCAAGCCTATGACCAATTTATATTTTCTTAAGTCCTAAGAAATTACAAATACAATTCCTTTCTACAATCTATAGGAATCATTTACATACAACATCCATGTATTTTAATAAAGAAGTGGGGAAAAGTGACTTGTTTTATACATGAAATCCTCATGTTAGATTAATATGGAAGAAGCACAATGTCCTTGTGTTCTCGTCAATGGAGGCCGAGAGATAGAATGGCCAATAATCCTTTAGAAGTCCCTGAATCCATGTATTTATAGATGTAAAGAGCCTCCCGGATGAATGACATGTGCCACGAATACAATGCATTGCTAAGACGTAGTGGGTAAGTGGAGGAATTCTCATATAGTTTGTGTAAAGCCATGCGTGGTCCGATTCGTGAAAGTAGGAGTAAAACAAGCCTTAAAAATAGGTCAAACTGGATTGTGTGCAGTAGAATATTTCATCCCAGACGGGTCAGATCGGGTCCTCCAACCGACCCGAAACAGTGGCTTCAATAAGAAGGCGACGTTCTCTTCTTGGAGGTAAGGAGAAAGCGGATCGGGTAGGGTTCCTACATCTCCATCCGAACCGAGCCAGTGAATCCATTCCAAAGCAGCTGCACTTCAGTGCCACAGAAGGTGGATCGAACCCTCCTTTCGGATCCGATCCGGGCCATCCAATCCAACCCGGAGTCCAATCAATGCCGAAATCCAACGTTTCCGGTTCTGCAGCTGTTCACGGAAATGAGCGTAACTTTCAAACCGAAAGTCCATTTAGCCAAACGGAAGCTCTACCTGAAGCTAATTTAGAGGGCTACAAGCGTTACTGAGAAAAGCTCCGTAATTGATGTTTTCGGGTCCAAAATAGGTCATCTGTTAGGAGTTTCGAGCCGTCCTTTCTTTGTGATGCGACTTCAACCAAATCGCTTCCTGTTTTCTGATGATGTTCCAAGTACTTAAGAGTATTGTTAACCAGAAATTTCATGTGTGACAGCTTTGACTAAAAAGCATGTTAACATATATGGTTTATCATTTATGGCTTAATGTTTATGGTTTATTCTTTATTTTATATAGTTTACTATTTTTACTTTATTGTTTATGGTTTACGGTTCATGGTTTATTGTTTATGGTTTACGGTTTATTGTTTACGATTTTTGATTTATGGTGTAATGTATATGGGTCATTGTTTATGGTTTATTGTCTATGATTTATCATTTATGGCTTAATGTTTATGGTTTATGGCTTTATTTTATAAAGTTTACTGTTTATACTTTAACACCCCGTAATTCTGTTAATATTAATATTCACAAATTAAAGAATAACTAATCTTAGACGAGAGAATTGTGGGAAACGGGTTGCACCATTGTGTTCGTCTCGGAATTTTGGTTGAAATAGAGTCCGAGTTTGCGTGATTTGGACTTCGTATGAAGGAGATATGGCCATCGGAAGTTTCAGAAAATTCAAAACAGCTCGCAGGAAAATTCAAAATTCGAAGTCAAACAGGCTAGGCGGGAAATTTCCCGCCCAGCACCCAGGTCGACTGGGGAGTCAACTGGGAAGTCGACACCCCGAGGACCAGGTCGACTGCGCAGTCGACTTGGGTGTCGACCTGGTCCAGTCGGCCAGGTTTTGGCTGAGCCCAATCTTGAGCTGCTGATGTGTCTTTAGGGCTGAGTTGGCTAATTTAACGGTTCAGGTTAGTTTTGAGTTGATCTGACGGTCTAAATAAATCCTAAACTCTATATATACCTAGGTAGTCTCACTCTAAATTCACATGAAAAATAGAATAACCACCGTCATGCCATCGCCATGGAACTCAGTGTAGCCGCCGCCAACTAAGAAGGAAGAAAGCTAATCAAAACTCTAATTCTACTCAATTCTAAAGCAAATCAAGACTCTCTTTCTTCTCTAATTGTGAGTATGATGATTTTAATAAGATTATTAGCAAACTAATTAGATTATGTTGTGATATGGATTATAAGAGGATGATGTGAATTATTGATTATATATGTTGTAAATCTTATGCTATCATGTATGTTGTAAACCCTATGTTATGTGATGGTGGTGTTATATATATTGAAAGTTACTATGCTAAGTTGCGATGTTACAAAGTCATGATGTTATTATTTATGTTATAGTTAGCTTATGCTTGATCAAATCATGATGTTGATTATGTCTATGTTTGGGGCTATGATGATTCACATGATAAATCACATGTACCTATGCAAGTTTAGATTGATTAGTATGTATAATCTCACATATCCTATGACATCTATTTAGATCTAAAATTAGGTTATAACATGTGTGAGTTCTATGGGTTAGATGCTAGTTTACACCATCATTATGTTGCATAAATCACATATGCAAGTTTATACATGAATTTGGATTATGATCATATTATGTAAATTGTGACATTTTACCAAATAAGTTGACACCTTTAGATCCATGACATGTGTAGCTTTATGCAAGTTGTAGTTTTTGCCTATGCAAGTTTAGGTATTGGACATCTATCACACATGCAAGTTTCACCCCGTTTATGATTAGATCTATTTTATTTGTCTATATGTTGTGATAATTTATCTTTGTGCTATGAGTTAGACTATTCGAGTCTAACGTATATTTTGCGTTGAATAAGCGAACGTATAACGTGGGGTAGGGGTAATATTAAGGATTTAATATTAAGAAATTGGGGTGCAATTGATATGATTTTGCATACCGTAAGTGGATGGCCATAATTGAGTCAATTATGGACATCATTAAAATTGGAATTAATTAATGATTTGAATAGGGATATATTTAAAACTAGGGTAAAAGATTATAAGTGTTAATCAATGCTTAGGACACGAGGTTGGACTCGTTTGTGACGTAAAACTGCCCGGACCCGCCCGGCGAATCCAGTAGTCACAAATGTCAGCCCAATGTGAGAGGTCCTAGGCCCAAATTAAAGCATAACAGTTGTAAAGACACGAGGTTAGATTCTTTTATGGCGTAAGACTGCCCAGACCCGCCAGGCAAATCAAGCTGCCATAAATGCCAGTCTAATGTGAGAGGTCTTTATAAGGTTATGGCCTTAATGAATTAAGAAATATTTAACCAGATAAACATGTGAAGTGGGACATGGGGGTTAACTAGGTGCCTTGGGTGGCATGAGGAATCTAGTGGGTTCCTTTAGTGGCATTTGAAATACGATTAGTAAGACTTAACTAAACACACATGTGAATGAACATGACTAAGAAGAGGGTTAAGTGGGATATACTAGTGGGGACAAGCTTAGGTGAATAGCTTGTAGGGGCCCATTTCAACCAGTAACCCAAACGTATCTTTGTGGGCTCGACCTAAGTCGAGGATGGGACACGCATACTGGGCTTGACTATAAGAGGCCAAACGGGTTAGCGGTGGAAACACAAGTCCAACGGGTTTCATATGCGTGTGTGGACCCGGGCTGGTAGGTAAGACGTTGTTGCATCGTGTAGGTATAAGCCGTGCATTCTCAAGTTGTATCGAGTTGCCACTTTAGGAGAGTGATACACCCCACTGTGGGGCCAGCACGGGTATCTACGAGTAGGTAGCCGATCGCAAGTGGGTAGTGGGGTACACCTAGCGGAGATAGGGGCAGGCGACACCTATGTAGTCAGCTAGGGGTACACGAAGTTATTTATAAAATTTCTAGGTGAAGCAAGTGGGATCAACCTTTAGGGTGACTGGTGTGGTGTAGTGTAGTAATTATTCGTTAGTATTAGGTGTGCCTTTAACGTTATCCTTATCTGCTCTTCCATACCCAATAGTTCATAAACATTTCCTTGTTTTCCAGCTTATGCCTTAGTCTAGTTATTTTGATAATAGTATTGTTATAATTATCATACTCGCCAGACTTTATGTCTGACCCCCTCTATTTCTATCCTTTTGCCCCCTCCAAGTCCTCAGGGTGGACCCAGCTCTAGTGGAGTCTGATTGAATTGCTTATTCTCTCTTTTGGAAAGCTTGGACCGTTGAAGTAAAGTCCAGCTTGTTATCTTCTTTAATGGTTATTTATGTAATGGGATTATGTATTTTGTTTTATCAAGACGGATATTGTACTTGACTCTGATTTATGGTTTTATGTTGTAACAAACATGTTTAATTTCCGCTGTAATGAAATAAAGTTTTAGATTTCCAAGTACTACTTATTATTTGTCTTGTTGTAATTTTTCTGTTCTATATTCACTTAAAACCTCCATGGAAGTTAATGCATTTCCTTTGTGAGTGACATTAATAGACGTGGGGTGTTACACGTGGTATCAGAGCTTAAGGTTACCAGAACAAATAATTTTTTTAGAAAAACTATTTTTCTAAAGTATTTTTTGAAGAAGTGTTTTCAAAAACATGTCTTGATGAGTAATTTAAAGAGGTAAGTTTTTATGAAAAACATAATCCCCAATAGCCATATATCTTTATCTTTCGAATTCTCCATTTTGAATCTTTCCTTTTTCGTTTCAGCATGGCTGAAGATCTTAACCTTCCGGAGGGTGTAACGATACCAGGATGGTATAGGAGGTTATTAGAGGCTAGGGCCGCTGCAGGTCCAGCCAATGTACCTCCACCACCAGTTGCACCCGCTCCTCCTCCCCCTCCTCGCGCTAATACTTTTGAAAAGATATGCAAGGAATTTAAGGCTATGGGTGGAAAATCTTTTCAAGTGTCGGAAACGTTTGTGGAAGCTAGAGATTGGCTTAAGGAGGTGGAAGAATTGCTTGAAATCTTTGAAGTAGAAGAAGGGAGGAAAGTCAAATTAGCAGCTTGGTTAATGAAGGGAGAGGCCTCGTTTTGGTGGGAGGTCACTAATGGGGAGCGTCCTGTTGATTCTTGGGCGGATTTCAGACGTAGGTTTGAGGCAAAGTTTCTCTCAAGGGCAGAAGAGAATCTATACATGGAAAGGTTCTTGACATTGAAGCAAGGAAGCTCATCAGTGAAAGAATATGCCAACAAATTTAATCAGTTAGCAAGGTTTGGCTTGGACTTAGTGAACACGCCGGAGAAGAAGGCTCTGAGGTTCGTTAATGGCTTGAACGAGCCGTTGCAGGGGTTGGCTATGACCCACATCCCTATGGGGGCCACCTTTGAGAAGCTAGTAGACATGGCACTCATGCACGAGGAGAAAGGTGCTAATGATAAGGCACCCGAGAAGAAAGGGAATTAGAAGAAACCACAACAGCAAAACAAGAAGGGTGGTAAAGAAAATAATGGCAAAGGAAAGAAAAGATGCTTTAACTATGGGACACCAGGCCATCTCAGCAAGGATTGCAGAAAGAAAAAGAAAACTGGTTGTTTTCACTGTGGTGAAGCGGGACATCTAGTGAATGACTGCCCAAAGAAGGGGCAGAGGGAAGGGTCTACCTCGGGAGGATAGGTGCAGGCTCTTATGGCACCAGGGCAGGCAAGGGGACAAGTTCAGGCTCTCGCGGTCCCACCGCTGCAAGAACGAGGTAGAACCATTTCCGTTGAAAGCTTAGTTTTTCTGTTTGATCATCCTGTCCGTACTTTATTCGATTTGGGCGCATCGCATTCGTTTACCTCTACATCATTAGTTGAATCACTGCACTTAAACACCAGTTTAGTAGAGGATCCCTTAGTTGTTTCGAATCCAATTGGGGGCTCAGCTTATTTGTCCATGATGTGTTTGGATTTGAAAATTTCTATACTTAGTGTTGAGTTTAGATGTGATGCTTATGTTTTGGGCTTCATGGGCTATGGGCTAATTTTAGGAATGGATTGGTTATCCAGAAATGGGGCCGTTCTTGATTGTGAAAGGAGAGTAGTTAGGCTCATGACTCGCCTTGGCAACACTTTCGAAATATTTTGTAATCCCAGAAATTCCGTTATGCTAAGTTATCTAGAATCGCTTGACGCGTCTGTGGAGAATCTACGATCTGTTAGAGTGGTCCGAGAATACTCAGATGTGTTTGAGGAGGTGAAGGGCTTGCCTCCGAAGCGGGAGACAGATTTTCGAATATATCTTGTGGATAATGCAAAACCAGTATCTTTGCCAGTACGCCACATGGCTCCTCGTGAAAGGAGGGAACTCAATAAGCAAGTGAAGGAGTTGCTTGAGAAGGGGTTTATAAGACGTAGTATATTAGAGTGGGGTGCTCCAGTAGTATTTGCCACGAAGGCGGATGGGTCCCTTAGACTTTGTGTGGACTATAGAGAACTTAATAAGCTTACTAAAAAGAACAGACACCCACTGCCGAGGATTGACGATCTCTTCGATCAGTTAGTTGGCGCCTCAATGTTTTCGCATTTGGACTTAGCCACTAGATTCCATCAGTTGAGAGTGGCTGAGGATAGCATTGACAAGACTGCCTTTAGGACTCCGGACGGTTTCTATGAATGGCTAGTGATGCCCTTCGGTTTGACAAACGCCCCCGCATACTTCGTTGATTTGATGAGTAAGGTGTTTAGGGAGTACCTTAATAAATTCGTGGTGGTCTTTGTAGACGACATCTTGATATTTTCTAAGAATGAAGAAGAGCATGCCCTACATCTTAGGGAAGTGTTGGAGACTCTACGAGCGCATAATCTTAAAGCTAAATTTACTAAGTAGAGAGGAAGTGCGATTCTTAGGGCACGTGGTTTCCAAAGAAGGGATAGCTGTGGATCCCACGAAGGTGGTGGCCATCCAAGATTGGAAGGTCCCTAAAAATGCTATCGAAGTAAGGAGTTTCTTGGGGTTGGCTGGCTACTATAGGAAGTTTATCAAAGACTTCGCAAAAATATCAGCTCCATTGACACGCCTGATGAAGAAGAACCTAGTCTTCGCGTGGGACGTAGATTGTGATGATGAGTTCCAACGTTTAAAGAGAGCTTTGACCTCAGCTCCAATCTTAGTGCTGCCAGACGGGAGTAAGCCATTTACTGTTTATACCGATGCTTGTGGGACAGGTCTAGGCACAGTCTTAATGCAAGAGGGAAGGGTAATAGCCTATGGTGGAAGGCAGTTGAGGGTGCATGAGAAGAATTACCCCACGCATGACCTAGAGTTGGCCGTAATTGTTTCGCGCTTAAGTCTAGGCGTCATTACCTTCTTGGCGAGAAATTCGAATTGTTCACTGACCACAAATCTTTAAAATACTTATTCTCTCAGAAGGACTTGAATTTAATACAGCAAAGGTGGATGGAATTCTTAGCGTCCTACGACTTCGAAATAGCATATACCCCTGGCAAGGGTAACGTGGTGGCAGACGCCTTAAGTAGGAAAAGGTTGTCCTTGAGCCTATTGTTTATTGAGCTGCGAAACTTAAAATTCATCTCTATGTTTGACTTTAGACCTTCTATTGACTTTGTACCCGGTTTGCTAGCATCCTTGGAGGTCAGACCTACGCTTTTGGGACGGATTGGTGAGGCACAGCGAGACGACCCACAGTTGGTTGAGTTAGTAGAAAAGCTCAAAAGAGGGGAGTCATCAAGCCATCTCCGTAGGTATACCCTGGATGATAAGGAATGGTTACATAGGGATAGTAGACTTTGTGTACCTCGAGACGAAGGTTTGAGGAAGGCTATTCTTGACGAAGCACATCATTCGAAGATGACCATTCATCCTGGCGGGGACAAGATGTACAAAGACATGAAGCGAGTTTTCTTTTGGGCCGGTATAAAGAGGGATGTGGCTGAGTATATTGCTAGATGCTTGGTGTGCCAAAAAGTAAAAGCGGAGCAAAAGAAACCCGGTGGGTTGCTTCACCCATTGGAGGTTCCACTATGGAAGTGGGAAAGTGTCTCGATGGACTTTGTGGATGGATTACCAAGATCAAGGAAGGGTAATACGGGGATTTGGGTTATAATAGATAGACTTACTAAAAGCGCCCATTTTATTCCCGTGAAGAGTAAGAGGACTGCACCATGGTTAGCTTCTGTATTCGTCCGAGAGATAGTTCGTTTGCATGGTGTTCCTTTTAGCATAGTAAGCGATCGCGATCCTATCTTCACTAGCGAATTTTGGAGGAGCTTACAAGAAGCAGTAGTGACTCAGTTATGTTTGAGCACCGCATATCATCCTCAGACGGACGGCCAGACTGAGAGGGTGAATCGCATTCTAGAGGATCTTTTGAGGCTATGTATCCTAGACTTTGGGGGTACATGGGAAGAGCATCTTCCGTTGGTAGAGTTCGCATATAATAACAACTTTCAATCTAGCATTGGCATGACACCTTTCGAAGCTCTTTATGGACGACCTTGTCGTTCACCTACATGTTGGTGGGAATCTACGGATAAGATCTTACTTGGGCCCGATATGATTAGAGAGACTTCGGAAAAGATCGACTTGATTTGAAGGAGGATGAAGACGGTGCAAGATAGGCAGAAATCTTATGCAGACAAAAGGAGGACAGATCTTGAGTTTGATGTTGGGGACATGGTCTTTATCAAAGTGTCTCCATTACGGAACGTTGTTCGCTTTGGGTCTTTTGGGAAATTAGCACCAAGGTTCGTAGGGCCGTTTCCTATTAAGGAGATGATTGGACAGATGGCGTATAGAGTGGAGATGCCTGAGAGACTTAGTGGTGTACACGACGTATTCCATGTGTCACATTTGAGGAAGTGCTTGCACGAGACTGCGGAAGTGGTAGAGCCGAGCTTGCTTAGAGAGGTGGAGATAGAGCATGATACGACGATTCGACGTGCTCCTACATGCATTCTTGGGTCGGAGATCAAGAAGTTGAGGAATCGAGAGGTCAGACTAGTCAAAGTACAATGGGGAGATGATGAGAGCAACGCTACTTGGGAGACAAAAGCGAAGATGCATTTGTTGTACCCTTTTCTTTTTGAGGGTATGTCTTTTAATTTCTCCTTTATCGCTTAGCTTGTACTTATCTTATCTTTAGTATGTCCTCTCGCTAGTATCTTTGACCTTTAGTTAGGATAATCCTATGGTTTAAACATGTGTTTGAGACATGTTATGTATGATGGATGCAAAATGGAAGCAAGTGTTTGCTAGTGGTTGCTCGTGGACGCATATACACACACTATTAGACACTAGATCGGCTCAGTCACTTCATATTGCATATTGCATATATATATGGATGTATTTAGTAAAATGGATGTATGAGGATTTTTTTTATCATATGGATGCTGCATTCAGATGATGATTGTGCATGCGTATAGAGATAATATGTAGCATTAAGGAACTTTTGCATACATAATGGACGCATGGCACTATCATGATTTGCATTAAGGAGGTCAACTGAATTAGTGGACCGCTTGATTTTGCATTAGATATGGACATATACACACACTGTGCATTTAAACATGAAAGCATTAGAAGTCTATAAGGGCAATGGATGCCTGTGTTTGATGGTTGAGTAGATGGTTGTTTGGATGTTAGGATATACATTCTCCTTAACTTGGAGATTTCGCGGTCGAAATCCTTTAAGGAGGGGGGAATGTAACACCCCGTAATTCTATTAATATTAATATTCAAAAATTAAAGAATAACTAATCTCAAACGTGAGAATAGTGGGAAATGGGTTGCGCCATTGTGTTCGTCTCGGAATTTTGGTTGAAATAGAGTCCGAGTTTGCGTGATTTGGACTTCGTATGAAGGAGATATGGCCATCAGAAGTTTCAGAAAATTCAAAACAGCTCGCAGGAAAATTCAAAATTCGAAGTCAAACAGGCTAGGCGGGAAATTTCCCGCCCCGCACCCAGGTCGACTGGGGAGTCGACACCCCCAGGACCAGGTCGACTGCGTAGTCGACTTGGGTGTCGACCTGGTCCAGTCGGCCAGGTTTTAGCTGAGCCCAATCTTGAGCTGCTGATGTGTCTTTAGGGCTGAGTTGGCTAATTTAACGGTTCAGGTTAGTTCTGAGTTGATCTGACGGTCTAAATAAATCCTAAACTCTATATATACCTAGGTAGTCTCACTCTAAATTCACATGAAAAATAGAATAGCCGCCGTCATGCCATCGCCATGGAACTCAGTGTAGCCGCCGCCAACTAAGAAGGAAGAAAGCTAATCAAAACTCTAATTCTACTCAACTCTAAAGCAAATCAAGACTCACTTTCTTCTCTAATTGTGAGTATGATGATTTTAATAAGATTATTAGCAAACTAATTAGATTAAGTTGTGATATGGATTATAAAAGGATGATGTGAATTATTGATTATATATGTTGTAAATCTTTTGATATCATGTATGTTGTAAACCCTATGTTATGTGATGGTGATGTTATATATATTGAAAGTTTCTATGCTAAGTTGCGATGTTACAAAGTCATGATGTTATTATTTATGTTATAGTTAGCTTATGCTTGATCAAATCATGATGTTGATTATATATGTGTTTGGGGCTATGATGATTCACATGATAAATCACATGTACCTATGCAAGTTTAGATTGATTAGTATGTATAATCTCACATATCCTATGACATCTATTTAGATCTAAAATTAGGTTATAACATGTGTGAGTTCTATGGGTTAGATGCTAGTTTACACGATCATTATGTTGCATAAATCACATATGCAAGTTTATACATGAATTTGGATTATGATCATATTATGTAAATTGTGACATTTTACCAAATAAGTTGACACCTTTAGATCCATGACATGTGTAGCTTTATGCAAGTTGTAGTTTTTGCCTATGCAAGTTTAGGTGTTGGACATCTATCACACATGCAAGTTTCACCCCGTTTATGATTGGATCTATTTTATTTGTCTATATGTTGTGATAATTTATCTTTGTGCTATGAGTTAGACTATTCGAGTCTAACGTATATTTTGCGTTGAATAAGCGAACGTATAATGTGAGGTAGGGGTAATATTAAGGATTTAATATTAAGAAATTGGGGTGCAATTGATATGATTTTGCATACCGTAAGTGGATGGCCATAATTGAGTCAATTATGGACATCATTAAAATTGGAATTAATTAATGATTTGAATAGGGATATATTTAAAACTAGGGTAAAAGATTATAAGTGTTAATCAATGCTTAGGACACGAGGTTGGACTCGTTTGTGATGTAAAACTGCCCGGAGCCGCCCGGCGAATCCAGTAGTCACAAATGTTAGCCCAATGTGAGAGGTCCTAGGCCCAAATTAAAGCATAACAGTTGTAAAGACACTAGGTTAGATTCTTTTATGGTGTAAGACTGCCCGGACCCGCTCGGCAAATCCAGCTGCCATAAATGCCAGTCTAATGTGAGAGGTCTTTATAAGGTTATGGCCTTAATGAATTAAGAAATATTTAACCAGATAAACATGTGAAGTGGGACATGGGGGTTAAGTAGGTGCCTTGGGTGGCATGAGGAATCTAGTGGGTGCTTTTAGTGGTATTTGAAATACGATTAGTAAGACTTAACCAAACACACATATAAATGAACATGACTAAGAAGATGGTTAAGTGGGATATACTAGTGGGCACAAGCTTAGGTGGATAGCTTGTGGGGGGCCATTTCAACCAGTAACCCAAACGTATCTTTGTGGGCTCGACCCAAGTCGAAGATGGGACACGCATACTGGGCTTGACTATAAGAGGCCAAACGAGTTAGCGGTGGAAACGCAAGTCCAACGGGTTTCATATGCGTGTGTGGACCCGGGCTGGTAGGTAAGACGTTGTTGCATCGTGTAGGTATAAGCCGTGCATTCTCAAGTTGTATCGGGTTGCCACTTTAGGGGAGTGATACACCCCACTGTGGGGCCAGCACGGGTATCTACGAGTAGGGAGCCGATCGCAAGTGGGTAGTGGGGTACACCTAGCGGAGATAGGGGCAGGCGACACCTATGTAGTCAGTTAGGGGTACACGAAGTTATTTATAAAATTTCTAAGTGAAGCAAGTGGGATCAACCTTTAGGGTGACTGGTGTGGTGCAGTATAGTAATTATTCGTTAGTATTAGGTGTGCCTTTAATGTTATCTTTATCTGCTCTTCCATACCCAATAGTTCATAGACATTTCCTTGTTTTCCAGCTTATGCCTCTGTAACAGCCCGCATTTTACGTATCGGAAGATCGTAAAATATTTTTATTTTATTCCCTGAGGGTTGGATCATTTTCATCTTTTGATATGTTGCTTATAGGGATGTGTGACATGTCCATAATTTTTACCGATTTTGTTTGTGACCATTTTGCCCCTGTCAGTCTTGTACTGGGCATAACTTTTGACTCAGGTCAAATCAGAGGGTAAGACCTGTGCCATTGGAAAGGAATTAATGATTCCCTTTCCGTAGAGTGGTTACATTAAGGATTTGGTTCAGCGGTTTGGGAGAAATCGTTGTTTTAAGGTTTTTCAGTTGGTTGTTCAGGTTTTGGAAGGCTAATGGGCTGATTTGGAGAAGGCCCATTAGAGGGTGGGTGGAGACTATAAATAAGGGGTAAGGGGTATGGAGAAAGGTTGGCATTTTCCATTCTCTTTTGGGGAGGCTTTGATCTCCTTCTTCCTCTAACATCTTTCCACCATTAAAATTCCAAAATCCAAGGAGGGAAATCGAAGATCTACACCATAAGAGGCTAGATCTACATCGTCTCAAGGGCGAATTCATCGGATTGAAGAGTTTGATTCGAAGTGTTCGCTGTCCGGATTGCGTTTTCATTGCTTTTGCTTAGATTTGGATAATTGTTGAGTGATTTACATCTCTCATTTGGATTCATGCAAGTATATGGGTTTTAGGATGTTAATTTCATCATTTCCATGTTATTTTCCTTAGATCCACACCATGCTAAGTCCATTTTATATATGAATCACCTTAGGATCTGATCTAGATAATTTAAATGGTTAATTTTATAATTTTTCTCAAGATTATGCAAGTTAGATCCGTTTTTATGTTCATATGATTCACTTATCATGTTTTGGGAAATTTAAGTGTTTTGATGGAAATTGTTAGATTGATGATATTGTTGGTTGCATAACATGTTTGTGATTGCGTTTGGATGAATCGGATAAGCTGGTTTCGTCGGATTCGTCGTTTGGCGAAGTTTTGGTCGAATCGGAGTCGAATTGGAGATGTGCAGGTTTCTGGTCGTCTTGGAGTTGGTCGGGTCGGTCTGGAATGAGGTGGTCGGTCATAGTATGGCTTGGGAAGCAAGTCAGGGAGCTGGTCGGTTTAAGCTGGTCGGTCCAGAAGGAGCAGAAGTGTTTCTGGTCGGTTTCAGATGGTGGCATTCTGGTCGGTTTCAGATGGTGGCTTTCTGGTTGGTTTTTACTGGAAGCAAATCCTGGTCGCTCTGAAGGAGCTGGTCGGTCAGGTGGAGCAAAATCTGGTCGGTCTTGACGGGGTCGATCCAAAGCTGGTCGGTCCCAAGGAGGTCGAGTCGATCCAAAGCTGCAAGGAGGTCGAGTCGATCCAAAGCTGCATGGAGGCGGGTCGTTCTAGAGCAAGGCTGGTCGGTTTTTGGCGGGTCGTTTTGGAGCAACGCTGGTCGGTTTTTGGCTGGTCATTCTGGAGCAAGGTTCTGGTCGGTTTTGGCAGGGTCGTTTTCTGAAAAAGTACGCAGCACAGTGATGTGTTTTGGTTCGGTGATGGCGTGACTCCGAGGTGATTCAAGTAGGAAGACTCGAAGTGATGAATGTGTTCGTTGATCAAGGTGGAACAACAAATGCGGAGACAACTCAAAGGTCGTGAGTTGGTGGATAATGGCTGCTTGAGAAGGTTGCTTGAGCTATGAAACATCGTCAAGGTTGGACGATTAGAGATGCGAAGGCCGAGAAGTCATCATTGTCGTAAGTTCTAGCAGGCTCAAAGCAGGGGTACGATGGGTATCGTTGAAAGGCCCAAAAGACCGGTTGTTGGTCGAGTACTCTGGGTCTTTTTGGTTGGGGAAAGGCCTAGTGTCAAGGTTGGACATTGCCAAGGTTGGGCATATGGAGTTCATGCTAGAACTGGGGTTATTATTAGCCCTTGACATATGGCAAGGTTGGCCGTCATACGATAATTATGGTTTCGAAGCAGGATTGGCAGTGATAGCCAGAGTCAGTCATGGATGATTAGTTGTTCTGTTTGTACTATCTCACATAGATTATCCAAAGTCGAGGGAGACGTTCTTTGAGTGCTTAAGTGATATTGGTCTAGGCCTCTGGCGAGGGTACTTGAGGAATGTTAAACTCGATTAGGGTTGTCTGTGTGAGACTTATATAATCTGGATGTTATGTGTGTTCTCTATGATTGAATGGGTGTTCTGGTTTCTATGGATGAATGGTTGAAATGCTTGGTGTAAAGGCTATCACTGTCCGATGTGGGGAAGATAAGGTTGAGTTCTTCTCTGGTGATGTGGGTAGATAAGTTGTTCATTTACCCATTCTCATATGCTTTCTTGTTGAAGTTTGTTAGCTGTATTATCGCTCACTAGGACTATTGTCTGACTCAAGGTTTTATGTCTCCTCTTATTACCTTGGGCTGTTCATCCGGTTGTGGATGGGCAGACTAAGTAGCAGGTTACAGGTAATGGAGCTTAGTGATACGAGGAAGCTGAGCGGTGACGAGCAGGAGGCTGGCGTACCCGTTTTATTCTATCTAGTATTTCTGTTTCCGCTGTTTGAGTTGCTTGAGAGTTGTAGTGAGGCCTTATGTACAAACTTGGATATCAGTTGGATAATCTTTCTGGATGTTGAAAGAGTTTCAAAAGTTTGCTATATGGTACCTCATTACTATCACCTGTTGTATATGTTCTATTATATTTTATCCTTGCGCTGTGAGTTCTACAACAGGTTTCGATGTGTTCACTTACTATGATGATCGTCCATAGCAACCTGGCACGCCTTTCAGCGCATTATTCCTCTTGTTTAGTGCGGGGGTTATAGGCGGTCGTCACAGCCTTAGTCTGGTTATTTTGATAATAGTATTGTTAGAATTATCATACTCGCCAGACTTTATGTCTGACCCCCTCTATTTCTATCCTTTTTCCCCCTCCAGGTCCTCAGGGTGGACCCAGCTCTAGTGGAGTCTGATTGAATTGCTTATTCTCTCTTTTGGAAAGCTTGGACCGTTGAAGTAAAGTCCAGCTTGTTATCTTCTTTAATGGCTATTTATGTAATGGGATTATGTATTTTGTTTTATCAAGATGGATATTGTATTTGACTCTGATTTATGGTTTTATGATGTAACAAACATGTTTAATTTCCGCTAGAATGAAATAAAGTTTTAGATTTCCAAGTACTACTTATTATTTGTCTTGTTGTAATTTTTTTGTTCTATATTCACTTAAAACCTCCATGGAAGTTAATGCATTCCCTTTGTGAGTGACATTAATGGACGTGGGGTGTTACACATACTTTATGGTTTATGGTTTGTGGTTTTTTGTTTATACTTTATTCTTTATGGTTTACGGTTTATGGTTTATTGTTTTTGGTTTACTGTTAATTGTTTATGATTTATCATTTATGGCTTAATGTTTATGATTTATGTTCTACTTTATATAGTTTACTGTTTATACTTTATTGTTTCTGGTTTACGGTTTAGGGTTTATTGTTTATGTTCTACGGTTTTCGGTTTATTGTTTATGATTTATCATTTATGGTTAAATGTTTATGGTTTATGCTTTATATAATATAGTTTACTATTTATACTTTATTGTTTATGGTTTATTGTCTATGGTTTATGGTTTATTATTTATTATTAGACCCAAAAATGGCACTAACACCCAAATGCAGTGTGAAGTCCTCACAATCACAAATCACAGAGAGTAAATACAGGAAACCAGTAAAGAACAGGAAACACACGAGGTTTTTTTAGTGGTTCGTCTCAAACCAAGGCAACAACCACTTTATATTTTCTTAAGTCCTAAGAAATTACAAATACAATGCCTTCCTACAATTCGTAGGAATCATTTACATACAACATCCTTATATTTTAATGAAGAAGTGGGGAAGAGAGAGTGGTTTTATACATAAAATCCTCGTGTTAGATTAATATGGAAGAAGCACAATATCCTTGTGTTCTCTTTAATGGAGGCCGAGAGTTAGAATGGCCAAAGATCCTTTAAAAGTCCCTGAATCCGTGTATTTATAGACGTAGATTGTCCCCCGGATGAATGACATGTGACACGAATCCGATGCGTTGCCAAGACGTAGTGGGTAAGTGGAGGAAGTGTCCTGCAGTTCGTGTAAAGCATGCTTGGTACGATCCGTGAAAGTCGGAGTAAAACAGGCCTTAAGAATAGGTCAAACTCGATTATGTGCAATAGTATATTTCATCCCAGACGGGTCGGGTCGGGTCCTCCATCTGATCCGAACCGGTTCCTTCAATCTGAAGGCGACATTCTCTTCTTGGCAGTAAGGAGAAAGCGGATCGGGTCGGGTTCCTACATCTTCATCCGAACTGAGCTGGTGACTTCATTCCAAAGCAGCGTGCACTTCATGCGGCAGAAGGTGGATCGGGTCCTGCTTTCTGATTTGGTCCGAGAAATCTGATCCGAACCGGAGTCCAATCAATGCCGAAATCCAAACGTTTTCGGTTCTACGGACATTCATGGAAACGAGCGTAACTTTCAAACCGTAAGTCCGTTTTAGCCAAACAAAAGCTATATCTGAAGCTAATTCAGATGGCTACAAGGGTTACTGAGCAAATCAACATAATTAATGTTTTCGAGTCCAAAATAGGTCATCTGTTTGCAGTTTCGAGCCGTCCTTTGTTTGTGACGCAACTTCAACCAAATCGGTTCATGTCTTCTGACGATGTTCCAAATACTTAAGCGTATTATTAACCAGAAATTCCATGTGTGACGGCTTTGACTAAAAAGCATGTCAACATTTATGGTTTATAATTTATGGCTTAATGTTTATGGTTTATTCATTAATTTATATAGTTTACTGTTTTTACTTTATTGTTTATGGTTTACTGTTTATGGTTTGTTGTTTATGGTTTACGGCTTATGGTTTATTGTTTTTGGTTTACGTTTATGGTTTAATGTTTATGGGTCATGGTTTATGGTTTATTGTCTATGATTTATCATTTATGGCTTAATGTTTATGTTTTATGGCTTTATTTTATAAAGTTTATTGTTTACACTTTATTGTTTATGGTTTATACTTTATTCTTTATGGTTTATGGTTTATAGTTTATTGTTTATGATTTGTCATTTATGGATTAATGTTTATGGTTTATGCTTTACTTTATATAGTTTACTGTTTATACTTTATTGTTTATTGCTTACGGTTTACAGTTTATTGTTTATGTTTTTTGGTTTATGATTTATCATTTATGTTTAAATGTTTATGATTTATGCTTTATATTATATAGTTTACTATTTATAATTTAATTTTTTATGGTCTATGGTTTATTGTCTATGGTTTACGGTTTATGGTCTATTGTTTACTATTAGACCCAAAAATGGCACTAACACCCAAATGCAGTGTGAAGCCCTCACAATCACCTATCACAAAGAATAAATGTTGGAAAGCAGTAAAGAACAGGAACACACGAGGTTTTTATAGTGGTTCACTCAAACCAAACCTACTGCAAAGTCCCGAAATTTAAGCGAATTAATAATTAATAATTAAATATTTTTAATATGTTGGTTTGAATTTAAATAATTTTGATTTAATCAAAATATAAATCAAGCATGGGCTATTAAATTGTTCGGTGATTAGCACTTCGGAAGAAACATCAGAAGAAGCTCAAAGTCTACACAAATCAACATCTCAAAGGACGCTTGTGCTATTCCAACCATCAAGACCCTTCATCATCAAACAGTTTTGGTCCTTAGATGCCAAATGGCAGAACATGTCCAACCACCAGCATAGGTCAAGTTCTTCCTGGCAACATCCTTTACCTCAATTCTAAGTTATTAGGCATATATGAAAGGAGTGAGACGTGCAAAAGTACCAATGCCAACCATTGCCAAAGGGTAACAGACTAAATTCAAAATCTACGTTGAGATATGTATATATACACACCAGACAATAGGCTGAACAACTGAAATATCCATCCTAAAGTAGACGGTGGAAATGAAATCTGAATATTAGAAAGTGATAACCATGTAGGCGCTGCAAACATAATTTCATGGAAAAATAAAATAGGAGGGTGAAGGCGTGTGCTTTTGAATGGGTATTGGACTACATGCGTTAATATTGGCGGAAGTCTGGTGGTTTTTATCCTTGAAGAAGATGAAGCTGTTGAAGAGGGCGTGTGCTTTTGAATGGGTATTGGGCTGGCGTATAAAGGCCTAGGTTTTAAGTAATAAATACAAAACAAATAAAGGAGCTTGTGCATGCATATGCACGGTCGATGTGAAGTGGAGCTTGTATGGGAGGCACCTGCAGCATGTGTGCGGAATCTCGAGCAGTCTGATATGTTGGAACAATATGAAGGCAGTCTACATTTCTGGAAATTGGTTCAGAACCATTTTGGAGCTCGTTAAAGGTATATGGTAGAACAAAACGACTGATCAAGATCAATCCGACATAAATTGTTATTTAACTATTTATGGCAAAGGTGAGTAATCTCACTAACTCTGATCAGTTTATATTTGAATTTTTGGAATTTGATAAATGCTGGTTGATTGCTGTGTGTTGACTGTTTAGATGAACTGCTAATTAATTGGTTGAGAATATAGATAACTGTAGCACCCAGTATTTTCTGTAAATGTCGAACTAACAAATTAAATTATACTTAATTTTTAAGAGAAGAATTAAGGGAAACCAGTTACGCCATTGCGTTCGTCTCGGAATTCTGCTTGAGATAGAGTCCAAGTGTTACATCCAAAATTGGCTCTAACACTAAAACGAGTAATGATTCTACTGAAATAAAATCAAAAAACGGAGAAAACACACAATTTATAGTGGTTCGGCGTTAAATAGCCTACGTCCACTTCCTACTCTTTGAAATTGATGACTTGAATTCAAGTACAACAATAATTCTCACTCAATTTTCACTCATACAATGTTTTGATTCACTCAATTTCGTTCACAATATCATTCAAAGGGTGATTGTACTACAAATAAGTTGATGAAATTCGGATAGCAAAGGAGTTTGAGTTCTGAAAATGCCAAAAGATCCTTCCAAATGTACATTGATGGTGTATTTATAGGTGGAAAATGCTCCTGGGATGGCTCCGGTTTGGATCCACGTGGCAGCCATCCCATTATTATCGGGTTCGGATGGAATATGGTGGCCACATCGCATCAGGTTATTGGCGAACGTGGGGAGAACGTGGGTGTAACTGCTCCGGATCTTAAGGAAACACGGGCTGAAACTGCTGCTACTTTAATTGTCTGGGTTCAGATCGGAAGTACTACAAATTAGGGGAACGGATCGGGTTCACCTGAACCGATCCGATTTGACCTGCGCTCCTTCCTTCTCTACTCTACGTTGTTCTGCCTTGACCAAGGAAATACAATCCGATCCGACTTGACTAAAAAACATTCTTCATTCTTTTGATATTTGTGTAGCCTAGTTCACAAAGTAGGCTAACATCTCAAAGGACGCTTCTATTGAAGATGGAGTGTGCTTTGACATTATCTGTTCACTAGTTACTGAATTTGAACTGTTGAATAGTCGCTTCCATTCGTTCGTAGGGACGTGTTGTGTCATGAAGTCATGTCTCTTACAGCCTATAAATACACAAAAAAGTTCACGGTTTTCCTTTTTCGCTTTAAATAGCTTTTAGAACTCTGATCGATGTCCAGTGATTCCTCCAGGTAAGCTCTTTGTTTAATTTTATTTTCCTTTAAATTCAATTCATAAGCCAAGTCAATCTGCATGATTCCATCAGGGTTCGGTCTCTGATCCGAACGGCTTTTCTTATACTTTACTATCATTGAATGAATGGGCAAAATACCCATATGGGCCTATACTCCAGTCCGATCAGAATGACGTGTTAGGAATAGTAAGAGCCACTCCAACTTTATATAAATTCGCTATTCACCCTCTTCTTCCTTCTTTCCTTCACTATCGCCGTTTTCTAAATTTTGCAAAAGAGAAAAAATCCTAATTTCTGAAAAATCAAAATTCCCTTCGATTCTCGAAATAATCATGCAGGTAAGTTGCAAAACTTCAGTTAATTCCCTTTTGATTGATTTCGAATCAAATTCGTGGGTAATTTGGACAAATTGAGTATGGTTCTTAGCTGATTCTGACGCCATGACCTTCTCCCCCCCCCCCCCCGCCATCATCGTTAATGACCTCATCGCCATCTCGAGACAGTAACGGAGGGGATTTAGGATCTAAGGTTGAACGCGCCAGCACGTAAGTGCTTGGCTTTGATTCAGTTTTGGGCATGAGATTGGGTTCGGTGTTGTTTGAGGAAGAAAGACGATGATGATGAAGAAGATGTCTGGGATCGGTTCGGGTGAAGAGGTATAAGAGTAAAGAGGAGAGAAGGGTTCCATCTGATCGGATCAAGTCAGAGTGAAGAAGAATAAAGAGAAGGATAAAAACAAGATATGCCCACCCTGGTCGGGTTGGAGTGAGAGACATGGTCATGGAAATGTATGGGCACTCGAACCGATCCAGATCACGTAAAGTATCAACTCCCGAACCGAACCGATATGCTCGAAATACATTAACTTCTGCTTTGGGCCACACATGGCCCTACCCCCGGTCCAAACCCTTTCCTTTGTGGGCGCCCGATCCGAACCCCAAAATATATATATCCAAACCGAACTGAAATTATCCAATTTAATTCACAAGAAATATCCGACTTGCTCAATCATTGCTTGACTTGACTTACAACTTAATGAACAGTTAGGATAGTGCCTTGTGAACATGAGCAAATATTTAAGATTATTCTGCACATTACTGTTTCGCCAAACCTTTGCATTATGCTCTTATGTGTTTACTTTGCATCCCTTGCACACATCGCACAAACTTTAGTTCACACACATGCATGGGGGATACGGGCTATTTTACTCTAACTTATGTTATTGCTTCTTCAGTAGTTTAGCGACCATGGTAGAGAGACGTTCATCTAGGTTAGCAGAAAAGAGAGAAGTCGTAGAAACTTCCGAGAAACTCACTCTTGATGATATATCCTCTCCTTTAGACCCTGAGTGGGATGATGACGGCCCAGATTATGAAATGGAATTGCACAATAGTGAAGTATCTTCCAGGACTGAAGTTTCTCTTGGTGAGGAGGAGGAAGGAGAAATAGGAGATGATCGTGCTCCCAACGAGTTTGAAACTGCCACTATATTGGAGTTACCCAAAGATTCTGTCGAGTCGACGATCGATGATGATAGACTCGTCCGAATATGTCAAAAGCATGGGATATTAAAAAGAGATAGCCTGTTGCCTTCGAAAACAGATCGTCCCTACAATCCACCGGAAGGATTTATGGCAATTACCCGATCAATCTGTTTAGTTGGGGCAATACCTCCGTTTCTGCCTTTTGTCGTAGATTTTCTGAGACAGATGCGGATTTCCCCATGCAATTACATCCCAACTCTTATGCTTATATATACACCTTGTATATAGCATACAAAGAGATTTTGGGTAGAGAATCTACCTTCGATGATGTCCACTTCTTTTATAATTTCAAGCATCGGACTCAAGAGACTCCCTCTTTCTCATACTTTGAATCAGTTCCAAAAAGAAAAATTATTACTGTTCCATATAACAGCAAGGCTGGCGATTCTAAACTTGAAAGGTTTTATATCAGACGGCAACCGGGGTGCGCCAGGAGGAGGACCAAATCAAGTAAAACGCCGACTTTCTAGATTTCGACTTTAAATACTCTGACCAAAACATTAATTTGCTTTCTTTTTCATTTGCAGTTGATAACCCAAAGCAAATATCGGGTCAATTATACTTTAATCGTTTGCATCAGCTTTTCAGTGGCGATCAAAAGTTCATAACCATCGACGAAGTTCTTAAGGATGAGTATCTCCATCATCACGGGTTACTATCTATTACACGTAGTATGGGTCATGGGACAGGTCCATATGTGTACATACCCCAGGTCGACATTATTCCTGAGATGAGTGAGGGCTCAAAAGGTCCAACGATACCTCTTAGGACTTCTCCTTCTCCATCCTTAACTCAGGACGATGAATTAGCCAACATAGCTGAAAAGCACAGAGAAGGGTATACCATTCCTGATGATGCCATTTCTCCTAAAAAGTCAACATCCCCTAAAGAGCTGCCACTAGATGCTTCCCAAGGAGATGCTCCTGCTACCGACGATTCCACATTTAAGGGTTTAGGAAATCTTCCCCTGCCTGAAACTAGATATATACTTCAGAGGACTTCGGAACGAATCCTTTAACCTTCACTTCTTCAGAGGAGACTACTCACGTGAAGTCTAAAGAGCCCACTCACGTAGTCTGGCTTCAGGCTCGGGTTTGTTGGGGGGAACGTCACTTAGGATGCACATAACACGTTAGCACCACACGTCACAGCACTCATGTCTTATGTGAACGTCGATTCTAAATTCCACTTAAATTTTTGTGCACGTACAATGTCACGCCCTCACTATGATATCAGGAAAATTCGCCATAGCATGTATAGACCTCCTTTTGACACTGAGCATGATCGCCGTGAGAACCGGGGCGGAGATGACAGAAGGCATTACGATTCCCATCGACCTCACACTTCACGCTCACGTTCTCCTGTTCGATCGGATCCAGACAGGTATAAGAGCCACCAAAATCGTCGTGGGGAAGACATATCACAATCCAAAGACCGAATTTCTCCCCAAGATAAATATTATCAAGAAAAAAGTCCACTGAAACACACTGAGACCATCGAATTTAATTTCAAGCATCTCAGCCATAACACTTTCTTTACAAGTTTAGGATTAAAAGGTTCGTCGGTCGAGACAAAGAAGAACGTCTCGTTAAGTAGCGATAATAAAGATCGACTTACTAGTGGGACAATGAGACATGCACGAAACATCACATTACACTTTAGTGCACCTATCACGAGTTTCTTTCTGATTTTCTCTAACATTTGCGAGATAAGCACAAAGCTTCTGAGAAGCGATCCGAAAAAGACGATGCAGCCATCGTCCCTGCTAAGCGGAAACATATTGAACTATCATATTGATAACCTCCACCACTGGACGTTGATTCCAAAACGAAATTGGCATATCTAGAGAAGCAGTTCCCAGATCACTACTTTGAAAATTTAACTTTCTTAACTGCACTTGAGCCTATTTCTTCAAAGTGGGAAGATAAGGCTAAGGAAAAGATCGACGCAGTAGAGAAACAGTACTCGGAGATGTACAAGTATTCACGCAATCTCTAAAGAATCATTTGGGCCTTAATTACAGACATCGATGCAATAAAGAAAGCTGCAGATTCCGATGAGAATGCTTTGAAAAATTTGGAGAAGGACTTAGAAGATGAACAGGCTCAACTCGTCATCGCTCAACGAGATGCCAACAACTTCAAAAAGCAATTTGAGGAACTACAAAAGCGTTATCATGGCCTACTGGAATCTCACAGTCAAGAGCGTTTAGAGTTGAAGAAGCAAGCTGAAGATGCTAAGTCAGACAGTGTCAAAATGCAACTGGCTTACAACACTCTTGAGCAAAAAAAAGGCCGAGTTAGCGAGGAAGAACACCGAGTTAAAGAAATGAAATGCTGACTTGGAGTCCAAGTTAATGGAAGCTGAGACTCGAGCTGCCTTAGATGAGGGGAATGTGGATAGCGCTATTAAGTCTGCTGAAGAAACTCATAAATAGCTATCATAGGCTCAAGAAGAATTGCACGGCTTTGGCGAACTGATGATTGAATTTTTTGCGCACATAATCCGTCGCCAAAACATCTCTTGGATTGAAGACTATCTGACTACCTTAGTTCAAGTATGGAGTCAAATCATCGAATGGGAAAAAGTGGAACTTAAGGTAGACTTTGTTGATGAAGACAAACTCATGGAGAAGTATCTGAGAGATGATGAACCAGCACGTCTGGCCGAGGGGCGTCGCTTTATTGCTGCTGCCATGGAGGAGGAGAAACGCCTGGCCAAAGAAAAGAATATCCTTGAAGTTGGTTCTTCTTCTGTTACCACTGAAGCTACTAGAGTCGAGGAATATGATCCCAATAATCTGGGAATTCCTAGAGCATCTCTTTTATCTCCTATACCCGAATCAACATCAGAGACGGTGGCTGGACCAATTCAGAAATCATCAGAAGGTATTTCCACCTTTTCACCCCAATTCGTCAAGGCGGTCTCCACCTTTCATCACATCATTTGGAATCGATCAAGGATTCTTTGTTTTCTCCTGAGTTGATAACTGTTGCTTCTCATTCTGTAGGTGTTGAACCAATCGAGAAGACTGATGAGCCTTGGGGAACCACCATTGGGGAAAAAATCCATGAAAGAGGCTCAGGGAGGACAGGATAAGGCTACCATCGTTGAATCCAAAGGGGGAGCTGAACCGCCTAAGGCCGACACTTCTCGTGATGACGAAATGATAGACGCTTTGAAAGACGACGATGGTAATGCAGGGCATGAAGAAGATCCTGATGTTGCTATAACCTGGGATTCGAAAAATGCTGATAACATGACTTTGGCTGAAATGAAAGCCGAACAAGATAGATGCATGCAACTGAAAGTCGAGGAGATAGACCCTGAAAGCTTTAAGCCCCTTGCAGTGGTGGATGTTGGATCGAGGTTAGTTGTTAAGCTTTTAACTAGGTCAATTACAGAAGAGCTTGCTAAAAAATATTCTCTTGATCCCAGTGCTCCGACTCCTGGGAAGAAATCTACCGATTCTAGTACCTCAATTTTAGAGAAGAAGAAACCAAAGCGTCTCATGTCTGATGCTGAAAAAGAAGCTAAAAAGGCTCTAAAAGCTGCCGAGAAGTCCAAGTCTACTCCAACGCCCAAGTGACAATGCGCTTTGTTTGATATTCCATTGATCCGCTATTTTTGTAGCGAGTGCGACCCTCGCATCTTTTACTTAGCTTTCCTGTATAACCTCACATGTTTGTGAATAAAGTACTTTGTTCCCTGCAATGTCTGATATTCATAAATTGAGCATTTGAGTAAAAATGAAAATGAACAGCATGTCATATCACAGTTATATAATAAAGTCATTATTAAGGGGAACATGTGTACGTATATATACCCCCAATCAATCTTGGATAATTGATTAAGACTTATTCAAGATTGATTAAATTCAAAATTTAGTTGCCCCTGATTCTCTGGCGGGGCGATATTCTTTTCGTAATTGATGCTTATTCTTTTTAGCATCTTTATACTCTCCTGTCTCATAACCAGGTTAGAGTATTACCGAGGCGGTCTCTTATCGGGGTGCACCTTCACGCCTCAAGGGACTTCGTCTTCCCGTCCTTTATACTCTCTCTCGATTCATGAGAGTTAGAGTTAAGAATGTCGTCTTCCCATTCTTTGCATCTTATCATGCAAGCGGTCATTTTGTTTGCTCCTGCACATAGGTTATCTCCAACTTTTCAAATTTAATTTAATGTTTTGTATTCCATTGTCATGATAGAATAATGGCTGAGGATATAAATAACGCAAGAAAGTAAATGACACACGATATTTTTATAGTGGTTCAGCTAAGTTGTAGCCATCATCCACTTCATAATCCTTTGTTCATATAAACACATTTTTCAAGGCAGGTCATGCCTTTTTACATAGCTTATAAAAACAAAAAGGAAGACATTTCATATTTAGCTCAGATATTGTCGCAAGTGCTGAGCATTCCAAGCTCTGGGAATCTCTTCACCGTCCACAGTCGTTAGCTTGAATGCTCCTGTATCAAGCTTCCGTTGGATGGCATATGGCCCTTCCCATTTTGGACCCAATTGGGTTGAAGGTGGGAAGGCTCATTTCAATAATAAGTCTCCTGGTTCAAGGTTTTGAACCGAACTTTCCAGTCATAATAACGTGCTACTTGATGTTGATGTCTTTAGGCATGCAAGTCCGCTTTGTCTCTTTTTTCTTCAACCATATCAAGAGACTCTAGGAGGAGTGTTCTATTCATCATCGGGTCATAGTATGCTACTCGATGAGAAGAGACTTCTAGTTCTATCGGGATTATTGCTTCTGACCCGAAGGAGAGTGAAAAAGGGGTATGTCCAGTGGCCATCTTAAAGGTCGTCCTATAGGCCCACAAAGCTAGTGGCAACTCATCTACCCACTTGGCTTTGTCCCGCTCCAACCTCTTCTTGAGAATAGATTAAATGACTTTGTTTATTGCTTCGACTTGGCCATTTGACTGCGGGTGAGCTATAGCGATGTACCGTTTATCAATCTTGTACTTCTGGCAGAAGTTTCTAAATTCAACGCTGTCGAACTGTGTCCCATTAACAGTTATGATGGTCTTCGGTATCCCAAATCGACAGATAATGTTTCTAACCACAAAACTAATCACCTTTCTTGTTGTGATCGTTGTTAAAGGTTCAGCTTCCACCCGTTTCATGAAATAGTCCACGGCGACAATCGCGTACTTTGCTCCCCCTTTGGCAATAGGTAACACTCCAATAATATCAATTCCCCGCATGGAAAACGGCCATGGGCTTACCATCGAATTGAGATCAGTCGGAGGTGCTCTGGGAATTTTGGCGAATCTTGGAGATTTGTCGCAGCATCGTGAATAATCAGCCGCGTCTTTATTCACGGTAGGCTAGAAATATCCATACCGCAATACTTTCTTTGTTAGGGTTTAGCCTCCGGTATGGTCCCCACACTCACCTTCATGTACTTCTTGCAGTACACGTTTGATGTCGCTATGTGCGATACACCGTAGTAGGGGCATTGAAAACCCTTGGTGATAAAGGATGTCGTCCTGTAAAATGTATCTTGCAGCCTTACGTCTTATAGCTCATCTTTCGCTTTTCTTCTACGGGAGGGTTCCCCTGTTGAGAAAATTCTTGATCGGTGTCATCCATGATTCTCTCTCTAGATCAACTTCTAAGGCTAGTTCCACCTCCATCAGGTCAAAACTCGGTGATTCCAAAACCTCTATCGGAACGATTTCAGTTTCTTCGGGGTTATCAGAACTTGCTAGTTTTGCCAAACAATCTGCTTTTTGATTTTCTGTTCTTGGAATATGTGTTATGCTGTAATGCTCCAAACTTCCCAGCAACTCCTTTACCTTTTTGAAATAAGTAACGAGTCGAGGCCCTTTAGTGACAAACTCCTCCCGTACCTGGCATACAACTATCTTAGAATCGCAGCATATAGCCAATGTCTTCACCCCTAGTTCTTTGGTGGGTTTCAGCCCGGCAATCAGAGCTTCATACTCGGAATCATTATTGTAGCAGCAAATTCTAATCGCAATGCATAGTAAATAGATCGTCCTTCAGGATTTATTAAAACAACTCCGGTGCTAGACCTTCGATCATTTTTGGCTTCGTCCGTATATAAATTCCACGGACTAAGCTTCAATTCTTGGTCTAAAGTAACCACCTTGTCACCCACTGCTTCCTCTTCGGGAATTGTGAAATAGGCTATAAAGTCGGCCAATGCCTGCTCCATTATTGACCTCCGTGGCTGAAAATTTAAATCGAATTGACTCAACTCGATGTTACATTTAAGTTACCTCCCCGATGCTTCGGGTTTTTGCAACACTTGTCTTAAAGGTTGATCTGTGTATACAACTATCGGGTGAGCCTGAAAGTAATGACGAAGTTTGCGGGAAGCAATCAGGAGGCTATAAGCAAGTTTTTCTATCTTCGGATAATTACATTCTGCAGTAGCTAGCTTCTTGCTCACGTATTATACAGGCCTCTGGATTTTATCTTCTTCACGTACCAATGTTGTACTGACGGCATGAGATGATACCACTAGGTAGACAAACAACTCCTCATGTTCCACGGGTTTTGACTATATTGGAGGCTTTTCTAATAAGTCTAATAGATTCCGGAAGGCCTCCACACAATCAGGAGTCCACTCAAAATTTCATTTTCCTTATTTTATTAGATCGAAGAAAGGTATGCACTTATCTGTGGCTTTGGAGATAAACCTGCTCAATGCAGCAACTTTTCCGGCCAGGCTTTGAACATCCTTAATCTTTCGTGGTTCTTCAATATTCCTTATTGCTGCTATTTGACTCGGATTTATCTCAATCCCTCGAGAACTCACGATAAACCCAAGGAATTTCCCATATGCGACCCCAAATGAGCATTTTAGGGGGTTTAACTTCATCCCGTACCTTCGAAGGATATTGATCATTTTAGCTAAATCCCGTGTATGGTCGGAAGATTGTTTAGACTTCACAAGCATGTCATCCACATAAACCTCCATGGTTTTCCCGATTTGATTATAGAACATGCGGTTGACCAAACGTTGATACATGGCTTCTGCATTCTTTAATCCAAATGGCATTACCACATAAAAATATAATCCCAAGTATGTGATGAAACTTATGTGCTCCTGATATGGTATGTGTATATGAATTTGATTGTACCCCGAATAGGCATCCATAAAAGATAAAAGCTCATGTCTGGCCGTCGAGTCTATTAGCTGATCAATCCTGGGAAGAGGAAAACTATCCTTCGGACAAGCCTAGTTCAAATCAGAGAAGTCAATACATGTACGCCACTTCCCGTTAGATTTTTTGACCAGGACAGGATTCGATATCTAGTCGGGATATTTTGAATCCTTAATGAATACATTATCCTTTAATTTCTCTACCTCTTCTTTCAAAGCTACTGAGCGCTCTGGGCCTAACATCCATCTCTTCTGCTTGATTGGCGGGTGCTTTGGATTAATGCATAAAGAGTGGCTCATAATAGCAGGCGAAATCCCACACATGTCAGCGTGAGTCCAGGCAAACACATCTAAGTTTACCTTTAAGAAATCAGCCAACTCTTTCGCTCGAATTGGATCTAGTTGCGAGCTGATCTTTAGTACTTTTGTTGAATCTTCGTCATTAATAGGTATATCTATTGTTGTCTCATTGGGAGTCGCCTTCTATCCTCGGGTTCTCTATCCTCTCTGGGATCTATATCCTCGAGCAGATCTAAGGGCGACTCTCTTGGGGCTGGACCCCTTTATTGCTATGCTGAGTTTTCCTTCGAAGGGGAAGAATCGTCCTTAGATTCTATATTCAACCCCTTCATTAGCATCTTCAACTCCGTCATGTAACAAGCTCGTCCCGTAGCTTGGTCGCCTCTCATCACCCCAATTCCTGCATCAGTCGGAAATTTAAGCAACAAGCGCCAAGGTCCAATACATGCCCTAAACTCGGCAAGGGCCGGTCAGCCTAGGAAAGCTTTGTAGGGTGACTCTACATCCAAAACTACAAATGGTAGGATCCTCACTCTCTGGCAATCTCCTTGTCCTAATGTTACTGGCAATTCTATGTAGCCCATCGGAGCCGTTGACGCCCCATTGAATCCCTGTATCCATCCTTCGCAGGGCTTTAGATCTTTTGCTTCAAGTCTCATTTGTTCAAAAGCTTTCTTGAAGAGGATATTGACCGAACTCCCGTTGTCAACCAACACTTTATGGACTAAGGCAGGGCCGATGGCCGTGGTAATTACCAGTGGTTCTTCAGTTGGTGATTGAATTCCAGAATCATCTCTACTACAGAATATGATGTTGTCTGACATCGTCTTTTGTTTTTTTACTGGAGTAATGTCTTCAAGTTTACTGCATTCTCCTACCTCAAAGTGCTTGGCGGCATTGATGTACTGATCCATCGCTTTGAAACTACGACTAGATAGGTGGGGTCCGCCTATAATGGTATTGATAACGATCCCTTTACCTTTCTACTGGGCTGTGGGTTTAGAAGTAGGCTGGTTTTGCTCCGGGTCCTGCCCCCTGTCCCTTGGGGGAACCTTGTACTCGTCAAATTTCCCTTCTCGCAGCAATCTTTCAACTACATCTCTCAAATAACGACATTTGTTGGCGGAATGACCGTGGGTTCCACGGAACAAATAAAACTTTCCCGTTGCGATCTCTTTTTCAGTGGAGTCTCTGGGTGGTGGTTTTTGTATTGCAATATGCTGTATGTGTCCAAATAAAAGTTCTCCAAGGTATCATTCAATGGAGAATAGTTTTCGAAAGTTTGGAATTGAGGTCTTTTGCTGGAATTGTTCCCTTAGTTCCTACTCCTCCTATTGTCGTTTCCATTCATGTTGCTGTTACCTCCGTTCTGGTTGCCAACGTTCACTTCAACCTTCCCTGAACTGTCACTGGATTGTTTCACAGCAACATTACTTTGGACACCTTCCCTCGAGGCTCCTTCGGACTTTCTCTTCCTATTTTCATGAGCTTCTTCTCGCCTTAAGCGAATATTAGCTTTTTCGTATAACAATTCCTTGGTTGCGGCAGTTTCCCGAATAGATAATCCCCAAATTCCGTGTCCGGGTCAACTCCTTCTATTAAAGCCATCAGAATAGTGGGTTCATGAGGGTCACTTACTTCGGTGATGGCTAGGTTGGAGTGGTCCAAATATGATTTCAGAGATTCGCCCGGAGCCTGTTTAATCCTTGACAACTCTATGACGCTTTTGGATTTTCGGGCATGAAGTCGAAACTGGTTCATTAAGCATTCACTTAATTCTGTGAAATTTGACACTGACCGTGGAGGGAGTCGGGTGAACCACATTAATGCCACGTCTTCTAGATAATTTGGAAAGGCCTTGCATTTTATAGCATCAAGAGCTGCTGCGGCGTTCATGAACCATGCATACCTCATCAGATGCTGTCCTGGGTCCGTTCTCCCTGAATATTGATCCATTTGTGGCAAGTTGAATCGCCGAGGGAACTGAAAGTCCAATATATCATCTATGAAGGGGGTATGACTTCGCTCAATGCCCCAGTCCTCATTAGTGTATCGTCGACTTTCGGACATAATTTAACGCACCATTGCCCACACATCGGCATTTGTTAATGTCTGCACAGGTTCTCTAGGTCTGATATTCGGATTACCCCTAGGTTCATGATTAGAGGACAACCTCCTGTTTCTAGCGGCGGCTGCTCTACATTGCTCACTACGCTCCCGATCGATCTCAGGAGGAAGGGGCTAGAGAAGTTGTTGTTGCGTCAGATTAGTAATGTTAGGATCCCTAGGTAGAACATGGGATCCACACATGAGCAACAACATAAGCTCTTTCAAGCTTGGGTCATCAGGCCCTAACACACGAGCGGCGTCTTCGTGGGATCCTAAAGATCCAAAAGTTAACTGATCAAGATTCTGAGGTCGCTCAAGCGTCCTTCTTTTATGAGGACGTTCCTAATCTGAAGAAGATGAATAATCTGCAGCAAGGCGGCTTGTTGGGGAAGGTGTCTTTTGCCTCTGGAGCTCCTTGAGTTCCCTACTCATGGTGATCATGTTCTCTTACATGCGAAGACTGTCACGCTTATGGGCTTCCAATGCCTCCTTATTACTCTGGAGCATTTCAAGAAAACATGAAAAATCTCCTTGTTTGATGGGTGCAGATGGGTCAGGCTGATCATTGGTCATAGCGGCTGGAATCAGAGCATTGGTAGGAGCTCGAGTAGAAGTTCCAGCTTTACTTTGATTCGTGTCGGATCGGAGCACAGTGATACAGCCGGATCGGTTCGGATGGGGAGAGTGAGTAACTTCAACATTGCTGGATCGGATCGGGGTCATCGGTCCCTCCTGATCGAAGCGACCTGCTCTAGAGACCTCGTCGCAACCATTGTTTGCTGATCTTCGTTAACTTTATTCTCTCGATAACTTTGGATTTCCTTGCCTTTTCCTTTGGCCATAATTTCCAATTCTTCAGTGATTAACCAACAGGTGCTTAAAGATGTCGAAAACAGAGGATTAACTTTTTTGAACTCGAAGGTCCAAATAGTAGAATGATATTCCCAAAAAGCGGAGAATTCAAAAATTCTCAGTAAAAGCACCAAAAAGTTAGATACAAAATTGGCTCTAACACCCAAACGAGTAATGATTCTACTGAAATGAAATCAAAAAATGGAGAAAACACACAATTTTTAGTGCTTCGGCGTTAAATAGCCTACGTCCACTTCCTACTCTTTGAATTGATGACTTGAATGCAAGTACAACAATAATTCTCACTCAATTTTCACTCATACAATGTTTTGATTCAATCAATTTCCTTCACAATATCATTCAAAGGGTGATTGTACTCTGAATAAGTTGATGAAATTCGGATAGCAAAGGAGTTTGAGTTCTGAAAATGCCAAAAGATCCTTCCAAATGTCCTTTGATGGTGTATTTATAGTGGAAAATGCCCCTGGGATGGCTTCGGTTCGGATCCACGTGGCTTCCATCCCATTATTATCGGGTTCGGATGGAATATGGTGGCTATAGAGCATCAGGTTAGTGGCGAACGTGGGGAGAACGTGGGTGTAACATCTGCGGATCTTAAGGAAACACGTGCTGAAACTGCTGCTACTTTAATTGTCTGGGTTCAGATCGGAAGTACTACAAATTAGGGGAACGGATCGAGTTTACCCGAACTGATCCGATTTGGCCTGCGCTCCGTCCTTCTCTACTCTACGCTGTTCTGCCTTGACCAAGGAAATTCGATCCGATCCGACTTGACTAAAAAACATTCTTCATTCTTTTGATCTTTATGTGGCCTAGTTCACAAAGTAGGCTAACAATGAGTTTGCGTAAATCGGACTCCGTATGAAGAAGTTATGACCTTCAGAAGTTTCAGGGGTTTGAATAAAATAAAACAGCTCAGCTCGAAATTCAAATTCAAAATTCAAAACACACACCCGGGCTGGGTAGGAAATTTCCCGCCCCGGACCCAGGTCGACCAGGGGGTTAACCTGGGGGTCGACTTAGGTCACACTCCCTCCCTTTTCCAGATCCGTGGACAGATTCGTTTTTCTGTATTTAGACGCCCGTTCTGACCAGATTCGTTGCTCCTAAGCTATTTAAACACCCCTAAACTTTACTTTCTCTACACACAGCTTCATTTTTCCTATACTCTACCCTAATTCATATCAAAATAAATCTAAGATGGTGTTATGCTGCTCAAGTCCTTCGTAGAAATCAAGTTTAGAATTCTAGTAGAGATTCAAAGGCTATTTCAACAACTATTTCTAAGAATCAAATCTAAATTAAAAGAACAAATAGTCTACTTCAAGGGAGAGCTATTCAGTTTCAGAATACAAATCCTAGAATTCAAGACCCTTCTGTAATTTGTAAGTTCATGTTACTTTCAGAAATAAAAGTTAATTGTGATTCTAACATTGTAATAAATATAGATCTGAGATTATGCCTGTCTTTCTATATCCTTTGGATCTATCTCATTGATAATATTATGTTCGTTCTTTGTCTATTCTTTCCTTCTTCCCTTTTTGTTTTATAGCTAGGCTACGGCGAGCCTGAGCCAGATCTCATAAGAGATGAACGTACGTTGGAAATAAAATTAGGCATAAATTATGATTTGGACATGACCACCGCAAAAATTTGGGAAAAGTATTAAATTTTGTATAATTGGGCATAATTGAGTTGTAACTGATTTGAGGACATAACACATTCGAAACATAAAGTATTGGACATATGACTTGGGATTTGAGGCATAAAGTATTGGACAAATGAATTGAGATTTGAGGCATAAAGTATTGGACATATGACTTGGGATTTGGGGCGTAAATTGAACTATAAATATAAGGCATAGTACATTTTGTGGTCTAAGATCTAAAATTGGGACATATATATATATATATATATATGTATATATATATACATATGTATATATATATATGATAGTTTATGATTTGGAAGAAGAAGATTAGGGTATATAGTGATGTATGGCTTAGGCATGAAAACAAGATTTGTCTTTGTTTTGTAAGTCAGTTACTTTTTAGATTTGAACACCTAAATCTAATTGTGACATGTAATAAAATGGATATAAGAATATGCCTGATGTAAGCTATCCTTTCATTGAAATATGTGCTTGAGTATGTATATCTTTGGGAATCATTTTGACTATGAAACTGGTCCAATCATTTCTATCGTTGTTGTATATCGGAACTGTAATACTTTTTATGTTCATGATATAATTCTTATCATATCTATATGTCTGCGATGTATTCCTTACAAGACTTGTCTTTTTAGTACATCAAGTTTATTAGACCAGTAGTTCTTATCATCATATCACTATGCCTATTCTTATGATGTTCCATCTTGCTTCTCCCCTTATATTATGAATCTTGAGTTGAATCTCAAAATACGTACGTTATGAATGCGGGGGAAATTGGGTATAACATGAAATTGACATTATTTGGCATAATTTGGAACAGGTAATATGGCATAACTGTTAAGATGCAATTTGAGGTAATTTGACATGAATTATGGAATACGTAATTTGACATATTGAACCTAGAATTGGCATGAATGACAAAGTATGAAGTTGGCATATAAATCAAGTTTTGGGCAAAATTGTTATTGTTGCGAATTTGGGGTAACTTGAGAATTAAATCTAGATTTGGTGTAAAATGTAATATGACAAGTTTTGGTGAATTTGATAATTAGCATGTAAAATCTAGATTTGGGTATATAGGGTAAACGTGTAGATTAAAGATGAACATGCCTAACCCGAGGTTAGATTGAGTTGTGGTGTAAGACAGCCTGAAACCGCCCAACACATCTAGTAACCACAACAACACCTATCTAATGTGCGAGTTTAGTGCATCATGCCCAAGAAAAACCCGAGGTAAGATTGAGTTGTGGTGTAAAACTTCCCGGAAACGCTCGGCACATCCAGTAACCGCAACAACACATATCTAATGTAACACCCCACGTCCATTAATGTCACTCACAAAGGGAATGCATTAACTTCCATGGAGCATTTTAAGTAAGTATAGAACAGAAAATCACAACAAGACAGGTATAAAGCAGTAGTGGATATTTGTTTCAAGGACACATTTCAGCAAAAAATTAGATCCAAGGACAAGCAACTTTTGCTACCTAAATCAAGGACAACTTTTATGTTTTAATTGAAAAAAGTCCATATATTATAAATTAAGGACACACGTTGACATCTTATAAATAAAAAAATTAATAAAAAAATGTTTTTCTATGATTATTACATTAAAAATTAATAAAATTTAATTAGAAAATGTTTTTTGATTTACAAATATAGAAAAAAAGAATATAAGACAATTCAGGACGGAAAGCTAAATGAATATAGCTTCGCTTTTTACATATAGCTTTTTTTGGGTGTAAACGGCATTAGCTTTAAAATGACTTGGTTCCGTGTTTACGTGATACAATATAAAGCTATATATTTAAGTTATAAAGCTATATTCATTTAGCTTTCCGAGCTGATTATTTTTATATGTTTATAATTACATTAATAGACTAAAATAATTTTAAAATTACATTATTTTTAACAAAAATTTTGAGGGTTATTTTTTATTCTTTAATTAATTTAGTAATCATGAGAAAACAAAGTGAATTTCATGTCGATATAGTTCAATTTGGTCTTTGTCCTTAATTTAATTATGAAACTTAGTTGTCCTTTGATCTAATTTTTTATTGGAATGTGTCCTTAAAACTAAATACCCCAAAGCAGTACTTGAAAATTAAAACTTTATTTCATTGCAGCGGATAAACCCATATGTTTGATTACATCATCAAAACCATAAACCAAAGTCAAGTACATCATATCCATCTTGATAAAACAAAGTACATAAACTGAAAGACATAATGCCCAACATTAAAATAGCCATAAATAAGGAGAAGCTGAACTTTACTTCAGCGGTCCAAGAAATCTTCTAAAAGCAGTCCAAAATCAAGCTCCATTGGTGCTAGTTCCAACCTGAGCACCTGAGGGGAGGAAGGGGGAAGGAAAGAGATGGAAAAAGGGGGGTCAGACATAAAGTCTGGTGAGTGCGATAATTCTAACAATATAATTAACAAAGTAACAAGGCTAAGGCATAAGTTGGAAAATAAGGAAATGATCATGAACCATTGAGTATGACAGAGTGAACAAGGAAACAAGATGAACAACGATATCGTTAAAGCGCACCTAACCCACTAAGATAAATTTACTAAACTACACCAACACTATAGGACAATTGCTATACTGCACCGCCACTAGTATACTGCACCACCACTAGTCACCTTAAGGTTGATCCTGCCTACAGACTTAATAATGATATTGGTAGTTTCGTGCACCCCTAGCTACCTTCATAGGTGCCGCCTGCCCCTATCTCCACTAGGTGTACCCACTACCCCCAAGAGATCGGCTCCCTAACTCGTAGATACCCGTGCTGGCCCCACAGTGGGGTGTATCACTCACCAAAGTGGCAACCCGATACCACTAAGAATGCACGGCTTATACCTACACGATGCAACAACGTCTTACCTACCAGCCCGGGTCCACACACACATATGAACCCGTTGGACTTGCGTTGCCACCGCTAACCTGATTTGGCCTCTTACCGGCAAGCCCAGTATGCGTGTCCCGTCCTCGACTTTGGCCGAGCCCACAAAGATACGTATGGGTTACTGGTTGAAACGGGCCCCTATTACTTGACACAAGCTATCCACCTAAGCTTGGTCCCCTCTAGTACATCCCACTTAACCCACTTCTTATTCATGTTTCAATTACAAGTTTCAATTTTGGTTAAGTGTTTCTAATCATATTTCCAAGTGCCAGCCAAAGCACCCACTAGATTCCACATGCCACCCAAGGCACCCACTTAACCCCCTCATGTCCCACTACATGCTTATCTGGTTAAGTGTTTCTTAATTCATTAAGACCGTAACCTCATAAAGACCTCTCACATTAGACTGACATTTGTGGCAGCTGGATTTGCCGGGCGGGTCCGGGCAGTCTTACACCACAAAAGAGTCTAACCTCGTGTCTTTACAACTGTTACGTATTTAGTTTGTGCCTAAGACCTCTCACATTAGACTGACATTTGTGGCAGCTGGATTTGCCGGGCGGGTCCGGGCAGTCTTACACCACAAAAGAGTCTAACCTCGTGTCTTAGACGATTAATTACTCCTAATTAATCATTCCCCAAATTTGAATTACTTTCCCTATTCAAATTATCAATCAATTAACGATGTTCATAATTGACTCAATTATGTCCATCCATTTATGGTATCTAGAATCATACCAATTTTCACCACAATTATATTTTATGCCTTTTAAGGCATTTATGCCAATTAAATATTTTTAATATTATCCCCATTTTCCCCGCGTAGTACGTTTGTTCATTTAACGTAAAAATATACGTTAGACTCGAATAGTCTAACTCATAAAATAAAAGAAAACATCACAAATCTAACATAGGGGTGAACTTGCATATGTGAATGATGTTCTACATCTAAAACTTGCATAGGCCAAAATTACAACTTGCATAAATAACATATGTCATGGATCCAAATCTAAAGGTGTGAACTTGATGAGATAATGGCCACAAACTTGCACAAACATCATATGTCATGGATCCAAATCTAACGTGTGAACTTGATGAAATAATGGCAACAAACTTGCATAAATAACATATGTCATAATTCTATATTTGCATAGGTAATAATCCTAAACTTGCACAACATGATTCATATCTAACTCATAAACTTACATATGTGATTCATACATCGCAACAACGGTGTAAACATGTAAAGTATCATGTAGAATTTAGCATATGTCATAGCCTAACTTTCAATTAAATTCTCACATAAACTAGGTGCCATAGCCATGTAAGGTCACATATAATTCTACCCAAACTTGTATATGGTTCATGTTTGAATCAACATCTAAACTTTCCTACATATGATTTATCATATGAATCAATATAACAAACTAGCATAAGAAACATGATAATTCAACTAGACATAAGCCAATCGTAGGATTATAACATGGGTGATAGCATCATAACTTTACATCGTAGATGATAGCATCATAACATAATATCATAGAAATTACAACATAATTCTACAACATAATTACAACATGAAATTAACAATTCATATCACATCCAAATTATCCGCATTATAACTCAATCCAATTCATTTATTAATTATCTTGTTAAAACTATCGAACTCACAACTCAAAAGCAGTCTTGAGTTATGAATTCTGATTTCTAGAGTTGAATTAGCGCTCCTTTGATGAAGATTCATTATTAGAGTTGAAAAGGATTGAATTTGATTTACTTTCTTCCTCTCTAATGGGCGACGGCTATTCTGAGTTGTAAGTTGACGGCATGGAGGCCATGAATCCAATTTTATTTCGATTTTAGGGTTTGGGTCTATAGATGTTTTTATAGAGTTTAGGATTAGTTTAAGCCGTCCGATCAACCCAGAATTAATCCCAGCCAACTAGAGCAGTTCAGAAACCCTAATGAGTCAGCATCTAGCCACAAACATGTCATCATTCAAATCTGCCCGGGGGGGGGGGGGGAGGTCGACCCCCAGGTTGACCCTATGGTCAACCTGGCCCTGGCGGGAATTTTCCCGCCTAGCCTGTTTGACTCTGAATTTTTGAAATTTAAAATCTGTTTTGAATTTTCTGAAACTTCCGATCGCCATAACTTCTTCATACGAAGTCCAATTCACGCAAACTCGGACTCTATCTCAACCAGAATTCCGAGACGAAGACAATGCCGCAACCCGTTTCCCTTAATTCTCACGCCTGAGATTAATTATACTTTAATTTAGTTAATTCGATTATTCAAAAATCCGGGGTGTTACATTCTCCCCTCCTTAAAGGATTTCGCCCCCGAAATCTCTAAGTTAAGGAGAATGCATATCCTAACATCCAAACAACCATCTACTAAACCATCAAACATGGGCATCCATTGTCCTTATAAATTCCTAATGCTGTATGAACATATGCAAGAAGTGTGTGTATATGTTCCTTATCTAATGCAAAATCAGGCGGTCTACTGATTCAGTTGACCTCCTTAATGCAAACCATGATAGTGCCATGCATCCATTATGTATGCGAAAGAACCTTATCGATACATATTATTTCTACATGTGTGCACAACCATTCACCAAAATGCAACATCCATATGATGGTACAACCATTATACAACCATTAACTTAAATATGTACACACATTTATATGCAATATGCAATATGAAGTGACTGAGCCGATCTAGTGCCTAAAGTGTGTGTATATGCATCCATAAGCAACCACTAGCAAACACTTGCATCCACTTACATCCATCATACATAACATGTCTCAAACACATGTTTCAACCATAGGACTATCCTATCTAAAGGTCAAAGATACTAATGAGAGGACAAACTAAAGATAAGATAAGTACAAGATAAGCGATAAAGGAGAAATCAAAAGACATACCCTCAAAAAGAAAAGGGTATAATGAACGCATCTTCGCTTCCGTCTCCCAAGTAGCGTTGCTCACATCATCTCCCCATTGCACTTTGACTAGTTTGACCTCTCGATTCCTCAACTTCTTAATCTCCGACCCAAGAATGCACGTAAGAGCTTGTCGAATCGTCGCATCACGCTCGATCTCCACCTCTCTAAGCAAGCTCGGCTCTACCACTTCCGCGATCTCATGCAAGCACTTCCTCAAATGTGATACATGGAATACGTCGTGTACACCACTAAGTCTCTCGGGCAACTCTACTCTATACGCTATTTGCCTAATCCTTTCTTTAATAGGAAACAGTCCTAGGAACCTTGGTGCTAACTTCCCAACGGACCCAAAGCGAACGACGTTCCGTAATAGAGACACCTTGACAAAGACCATGTCCCCAACATCAAACTCAAGATCTGACCTCCTCTTGTCCGCATAAGATTTTTGTCTATCTTGCGCCATCTTCATCCTCCTTCGAATCAAATCGATCTTCTTCGAAGTCTCTCCAATCATATCAGGTCCAAGCAAGATCTTATCCGTAGATTCCCACCAACATGTAGGCGAATGACATGGCCGTCCATAAAGTGTTTCGAATTGTGCCATGCCAATGCTAGACTGAATGCTATTATTATATGCGAACTCTACCAATGGAAGATGTTCCTCCCATGTACCTCCGAAATCTAAGACACATAATCTCAATAGGTCCTCTAGAATACGATTCACCCTCTCGGTCTGGTCGTCCGTCTGAGGATGATATGCGGTGCTCAAACATAACTGAGTCCCTACCGCCTCTTGCAAGCTCTTCCAAAATTCGCTAGTGAAGGTGGGATCGCGGTCGCTCACTATTCTAGAAGGAACACCGTGCAAACGAACTATTTCTCTAATGTATACGGAGGTTAACCATGGAGCAGTCCTCTTACTCTTCACGGGAATGAAATGGGTGCTCTTAGTAAGTCTGTCTACCACGACCCAAATCCCCGTATTACCCTTCCTTGATCTTGGTAATCCTTCAACAAAATCCATCGAGACGCTTTCCCACTTCCATTGTGGGACCTCCAATGGGTAAAGCAATCCACCGGGCTTCTTTTGCTCCGCTTTTACTTGTTGGCACACCAAGCATCTAGTGACATACTCAGCCACATCTTTCTTCATGCCGTCCCAAAAATAAACTCGTCTCATGTCCATGTACATCTTGTCCCCGCCAGGATGAATGGTCATCTTTGAACGATGGGTATCATTAAGAATGGCCTTCTTCAGATTCTCGTCCCGTGGTACACAAAGTCTACCATCCCTACGCAACCAACCTTTATCATCTAGGGTATACCTACGGAGATGGCTCGATGACTCCCCTCCTTTGAGCTTTTCTACTAACTCAACCAACTGTGGGTCGTCTCGCTATGGCTCGCCAATCCGTCCCAAAAGTGTAGGTCTGACCTCTAAGGATGCTAGCAAACCAGGTACGAAGTCAATGGAAGGTGTAAAGTCAAACGTAGAGATGAACTCTAAACTTCGCTGCTCAACAAACAACGGACTGCCACCACGTTACCCTTTCCAGGGGTATATGCTATCTCGAAGTCATAGGATGCTAAGAACTCCATCCACCTTTGCTGCCTTAAGTTCAAGTCCTTCTGAGAGAATAAGTATTTTAGCGATTTGTGGTCATTGAACAATTCGAATTTCTCGCCAAGAAGATAATGACGCCAAGACTTAAGCGCGAAAACAATAGCGGCCAACTCTAGGTCTTGTGTAGGGTAATTTCTTTCATGCACTCTCAACTGCCTTCCACCATAGGCTATTACCCTTCCCTCTTGCATTAAGACTGCGCCTAGTCATGTCCCACAAGCGTCGGTATAAACGGTAAATGGCTTACTCCCATCTGGCAATACTAAGACTGGGGCTATGGTCAAAGCTCTCTTTAAACGTTGGAATGCATCATCACAATCTACGTCCCACACGAAAACTAGGTTCTTCTTCGTCAAGCGTGTTAATGGAGCTGATATTTTTGCGAAGTCTTTGATAAACCTCCTACAGTAGCCAGCCAACCCTAAGAAACTTCTCACCTCGGTAGCATTTTTAGGAACCTTCCAATCTTGGATGGCCACAACCTTCGCGGGATCCACGGCTATCACTTCTTTGGAAACCAGTGCCCTAAGAATCGCACTTCTTTTCTCCAAAAGTGACATTTAGAAAATTTAGCTTTAAGGCTATGCGCTCGAAGAGTCTCCAACACTTCCCTAAGATGTAGGGCATGCTCTTCTTCGCTTTTAGAAAAGATCAAGATGTCAAATACAAAGACTACCACGAATCTATTAAGGTACTCCCTAAACACCCTACTCATCAAATCAACAAAGTATGCGGGGGCGTTTGTCAAACCGAAGGGCATCACCAGCCACTCGAAGAAACCGTCTGGAGTCCTAAAGGCAGTCTTGTCTATGCTATCCTCAGCCACTCTCAACTGATGGAAACCAATGGCTAAGTCCAACTGCGAAAACACTGAGGCACCAACTAACTGATCGAATAGATCGTCAATCCTTGGCAGTGGGTGTCTATTCTTCTTAGTAAGCTTATTAAGTTCTCTATAGTCTACACAAAGTCTAAGGGACCCATCCGCCTTCGTGGCAAACACTACTGGAGCACCCCACTCCGATATACTACGTCTGATGAACCCCTTCTCAAGCAATTCTTTCACTTGCTTACTGAGTTCTTTTCTCTCTCTAGGAGCCATGTGGCGCACTGGCAATGCAACTGACTTTGCATTATCTAATAGATATCCGAAAGTCTATCTCACGTTTTGGGGGTAAACCCCTCACCTCATCGAAGACATCAGCATATTCACGGACTATGGGAACAGAATGTAAATCATAATCGGATGCATCAAGGGATTCTAGGTAACTAAGCATTACTGGACCTCTAGGGTCACAAGAAATATCAAGGGTCCTTCCATAACGAGACAACAATCTAACTACCCTTCTTTCACAATCTAGGATGGCCCCATATCTAGTGAGCCAATCCATACCTAGAATCAAGCCGTAGTCCATGAAGCCAAGAACAAAAGCATTGCACTCAAACTCAACGCCCAAGATAAACACTCTCAAATCTCGACAAATCATAGAAAGATGAGCCGAACCACCAATAGGATTTGAGACTACTAAGGGATCAGTAACTAGACTAGTATCAAGGTGCAGTGTTTCAACTAATGATGTAGAAATAAACGAATGCGATGCGCCAGAATCGAATAAAGTACGGATAGGATGGTCAAATAGAAAAACTAAACTTTCAATGGAAATTGCTCTACCTTGTTCTTGCAGCGGTGGGACCACGAGATCCTGAACTTGTCCCCTTGCCTACCCTGGTGCCATAAGAGCTTGCACCTGTCCGCCCGAGGTAGACCCTGCCCTTTGCCCTTTCTTTGGGCAGTCCTTAATAAGATGTCCCGCTTCGCCACAATGGAAACAACCAGTCTTCTTTTTCTTCCTATAATCTTTGCTTAGATAGCCGGGTGTCCCACAGTTAAAGCATTTCTTCTTCCCCTTAGCATTGTTGCCTTTGCCACCTTTCTTGTTCTGTTGTTGCTGTTGCGGCTTCTTTTGATCCCCTTTCTTCTCGGGTGCCTTATTAGCATTGGCGCCCTTCTCTTCTTCATGCATGAGTGCCATGTCAGTTAACCTCTCAATGGTAGCCCCCATGGGAATGTGGGTCATAGCTAACCCATGAAGCGGCTCGTTTAAACCCTTAACAAAATTTAGGGCCTTCTTTTCTGGAGTGTTCACCAAGTCTAAGCCAAACCTTGCCAATTAGTTGAATTTGTTAACGTACTCTTTCACCGATAAATTCCCTTGCTTCAGTGACAAAAACCTTTCCATGTATAGATTCTCTTCAGCCCGTGAGAGAAACTTCGCCTCAAACCTTTGCCTAAAATCTGGCCATGTATCGACAGGACGTCCCCCATTAGTGACCTCCCACCAAAACGAGGCCTCATCCTTCAATAGCCATGCAGCTAGCTGGACTTTCCTTCCATCATCCACTTCAAAGATTCTAAACAATTATTCCACCTCCTTTAGCCAGTTACGAGCTTCAACAAATGTCTCCGTCCCGTGAAAAGGTTTTCCACCCATTGCTCTAAATTCCTTACATATCTTTGCGAAATTATCGACACGAGGAGGAGGAGGAGGATTTGCTGGACCTGCGGCGGGGCCCTAGCCTCAAGATATTGACGAAACCAACCGGGCACATGAACGCCCTCTAGTATCTCAGATGCTTCAGACATGCTGAAATGAAAAAGGAAAGATTCAATACAAAAAGGACTGAAGGAAAGATATATGGCTGTTGTGGTTATGCTTTCTAAAATATACTTTTCTCTTGAAAATACTTTCCTTAAATCAAACTTTTGAAAGTACTTCTTTATAAAAATTGCTTTGAAAACTAGTTTTTCAAAAATTCATATCTGTTCTGGCAACCTTTAGCTCTAATACCACGTGTAACACCCCACGTCCATTAATGTCACTCACAAAGGGAAAGCATTAACTTCCATGGAGCATTTTAAGTAAGTATAGAACAGAAAATCACAACAAGACAGATATAAAGCAGTACTTGAAAATTAATACTTTATTTCATTGCAGCGGATAAACCCATATGTTTGATTACGTCATCAAAACCATAAACCAAAGTCAAGTACATCATATCCATCTTGATAAAACAAAGTACATAAACTGAAAGACATAATCCCCAACATTAAAATAGCCATAAATAAAGGGAAGATGAACTTTACTTCAGCGGTCCAAGAAATCTTCTAAAAGCAGTCCAAAATCAAGCTCCAATGGTGCTAGTTCCAACCTGAGCACCTGGGGGGGAAAGGAAAGAGATGGAAAAAGGGGGGTCAGACTTAAAGTCTGGCAAGTGCGATAATTCTAACAATATAATTAACAAAGTAACTAGGCTAAGGCATAAGTTGGAAAATAAGGAAATGATCATGAACCATTGAGTATGACAGAGTGAACAAGGAAACAAGATGAACAACGATATCGTTAAAGTGCACCTAACCCACTAAGATAAATTTACTAAACTACACCAACACTATATCATAATTGCTATACTACACCGCCACTAGTATACTGCACCACCACTAGTCACCTTAAGGTTGATCCCGCCTACAGACTTAATAATGATATTGGTAGTTTCGTGCACCCCTAGCTACCTTCATAGGTGCCATCTACCCCTATCTCCACTAGGTGTACCCACTACCCCCAAGCGATCGGCTCCCTAACTCGTAGATACCCGTGCTGGCCCCACAGTGGGGTGTATCACTCCCCAAAGTGGCAACCCGATACCACTAAGAATGGACGTCTTATACCTACACGATGCAACACCGTCTTACCTACCAGCCCGGGTCCACACATGCATATGAACCCGTTGGACTTGCGTTGCCACCGCTAACTCAGTTTGGCCTCTTACAGTCAAGCCCAGTATGCGTGTCCCGTCCTTGACTTAGGTCGAGCCCACAAAGATACGTATGGGTTACTGGTTGAAACGGGCCCCCATTACCTGACACAAGCTATCCACCTAGGCTTGGTCCCCTCTAGTACATCCCACTTAACCCACTTCTTATTCATGTTTCAATTACATGTTTCAATTTTGGTTAAATGTTTCTAATCGTATTTCCAAATGCCACCCAAGGCACCTACTAGATTCCACATGCCACCCAAGGCACCCACTTAACCCCCTCATGTCCAACTACATGCTTATCTGGTTAAGTGTTTCTTAATTCATTAAGACCGTAACCTCATAAAGACCTCTCACATTAGACTGACATTTGTGGCAGCTGGATTTGCCGGGCGGGTCCGGGCAGTCTTACACCACAAAAGAGTCTAACCTCGTGTCTTTACAATTGTTACGTATTTAGTTTGTGCCTAAGACCTCTCACATTAGACTGACATTTGTGGCAGCTAGATTTGCCGGGCGGGTCCGGGCAGTCTTACACCACAAAAGAGTCTAACCTCGTGTCTTAGACGATTAATTACTCCTAATTAATCAATCCCCAAATCTGAATTACCTTCCCTATTCAAATTATCAATCAATTAACGATGTCCATAATTGACTCAATTATGTCCATCCATTTATGGTATGTAGAATCATACCAATTTTCACCACAATTATATTTTATGCCTTTTAAGGCATTTATGCCAATTAAATATTTTTAATATTATCCCCTTTTTCCCCACGTAGTACGATTGTTCATTTAACGTAAAAATATACGTTAGACTCGAATAGTCTAACTCATAAAATAAAAGAAAACATCACAAATCTAACATAGGGGTGAACTTGCATATGTGAATGATGTTCTACATCTAAAACTTGCATAGGCCAAAATTACAACTTGCATAAATGACATATGTCATGGATCCAAATCTAAAGGTGTGAACTTGATGAGATAATGGCCACAAACTTGCACAAACATCATATGTCATGGATCCAAATCTAAGGTGTGAACTAGATGAAATAATGGCCACAAACTTGCATAAATAACATATGTCATAGTTCTATATTTGCATAGGTAATAATCCTAAACTTGCATAACATGATTCATATCTAACTCATAAACTTACATATGTGATTCATACATCGCAACAACGGTGTAGACATGTAAAGTATCATGTAGAATTTAGCATATGTCATAGCCTAACTTTCAATTAAATTCTCACATAAACTAGGTGCCATAGCCATGTAGGGTCACATATAATTCTACCCAAACTTGTATATGGTTCATGTTTGAATCAACATCTAAACTTTCCTACATATGATTTATCATATGAATCAATATAACAAACTAGCATAAGAAACATGATAATTAAACTATACATAAGCCAATCATAGGATTATAACATAGGTGATAGCATCATAACTTTACATCGTAGATGATAGCATCATAACATAATATCATAGAAATTACAACATAATTCTACAACATAATTACAACATGAAATCAACAATTCATATCACATCCAAATTATCCGCATTATAACTCAATCCAATTCATTTATTAATTATCTTGTTAATACTATCGAACTCACAACTCAAAAGCAGTCTTGAGTTCTGAATTCTGATTTATGGAGTTGAATTAGCGCTCCTTTGATGAAGATTCGTTGTTAGAGTTGAAAAGGATTGAATTTGATTTGTTTTCTTCCTCTCTAATGGGCGGCGACTATTCTGAGTTGCAAGTTGACGACATGGAGGCCATGAATCTAATTTTATTTTGATTTTAGGGTTTGGGTCTATAGGTGTTTTTATAGAGTTTAGGATTAGTTTAAGCCGTCCGATCAACCCAGAATTTATCCCAGCCAACCAGAGCAGTTCAGAAACGCTAATGAGTTAGCATCTAGTCACAAATAGGTCATCATTCAAATCTGCCCCGGGGGCCGGGGGGCAGGTCGACACTATGGTCGACCTGGTCATGGTAGGTCGATCCCCAGGTCGACCCTATGGTTGACCTGGCCCTGGCGGGAATTTTCCCACCTAGCCTGTTTGACTCTGAATTTTTGAAATTTAAAATCTGTTCTGAATTTTCTAAAACTTCCGATCGCCATAACTTCTTCATACGAAGTCCAATTCACGCAAACTCGGACTCTATCTCAACCAGAATTCCATGACGAACACAATGGAGCAACTCGTTTCCCTCAATTCTCATGCCTGAGATTAATTATTCTTTAATTTAGTTAATTCGAGTATTCAAAAATCTGGGGTGTTACATCTAATGTGAGAGGTTGGTACATCATTAAATCAATTAATGCTAATGAACAAGATGAATGAGTAGGGTTAAGTTCATAGGAACACCTAACCAATATAACATGGATGACTAGGGTTAAGTAATACTTAATCAATGTAACATGGATGACTAGGGTTAACTAATGAGAAACACTTAACCAATACGACAAGATGGATGACTAGGGTTAAGTAATACTTAATCAATGTAACATGGATGACTAGGGTTAACTAATGAGAAACACTTAACCAATACGACAAGATGGATGACTAGGGTTAAGTTAGTAGGAAACATTAACTAGTGTAACATGATAAATGGAAAGGGTTATGTTAACACTTAACCAATATAACTTGATTTGTGGTAGGGTTAAGTTAACTCAAGAAGGCGACACTTAACCAAAGTAACATGACGTGATGAGTAGGTGGGTTAAGTTAACTTGAATTGACTGATGACACTTAACTAATACAGCAAGACGAACACGTGGGGTTAAGTAACAAGGAAACACTTAACCAATATAACTTGATGAACGGACGGGGTTAAGTAAATAAGGAACACTTAACCAACATGACACGATGAATGGGTAGGTTAAGTTAACATGAATGGACAACACTTAACCAATATGACATAATATGCGGGAGGGTTAAGTACATATCGGGTTGGTCGGTAATATTAGTAAATATAGGCCCGCAAAACTTAACCATTTAATAAACATGCTTGAATCAGTGGGAGGGTTAAGTACATATAGGGTTGGTGGGTAATATTAGTAAATATAGGCCCACAAACTAAACCAATAGGAAACCCGAGTAACGGGGACCCATTTCAGCAGTAACCCACATAGATGTATCATGGTACCCTGAACTAGGCAGGGTAGGGCACGATTACTGGGCTGATTGTAAGCGGTCAGAGCAGCGGCAGGGGGTACGTAAGTGTAGATTCCAACGTTTTATGGGTATGCACGTACTCCGGAATGGGAAAAAGCAGGCAATGGGTAACAATAGTTATACACTGTGCATCTTGAATCATGTCAGTTCGCTATCATAAGTATTGATACACCTTATGGTAGGACCAACACAGGGTATCTACATGCAAGAGAGGGCCGATTGACACAGACACAAGAGAAATGAATGCAAGTAGGGATCCGATCGATAGGGTAGTAAGGGTACATCTAACATGTTCATGGCAATTAGGCTTATTGAGGTGGAATCCTCACGATAGATGTACAACTGAAGGCTACTACAATTACAGGGATTGGGATCACGTTATCATTTATACAGATCACTAGTTGGGACTCTAGTTAGGTGGTGCAGAGTAAGATACAGAAATCAGAACAACAAAGTAGTAGCGAAGCAAAGAAAGAGTAGAAGCGCATTCAGTTTATCTTGCCTTATCATACCTTATGTTTATCCTATGTTATCTTGTTATCCCTGTTATCATGGAATTGTCTTATATTCGGTTTATTCATGTCATGATACTTTTTCCTGTTTATATGCTGAAAGTCACTGGACATACCAGACTTATGTCTGACCTAGTTTTGTTTCGCCTCTTTTCTTCCGTTTCCCCTCAGGTTCATAGGGAGGAAATGTTATCACTTAGCTCAGTTTCTTTCCAAGCTCGAAGATAGTCGATGTATTGCTTTGGACTCTCTTTTCCACTGCTATGGCTGGTTCACACTTTATTGGGGAATATCATTGTTATTTTTATGCTTCTTTTATTCTTCAAGTTTTAAATCAAGACAAAAGTTCTACGTATTACTTTTAAGTATGATTGAGACAGTTGTTGTAAAAGCTTGACTGAATTAAGTTGTTTATAAAATGACTTTATTTTCCGCTGCTTTATTTGTCTGTCTTGTAATTTATCTGCATCATTTACCTAAAATGCTCCACTAAAGTTAAGGCATTCCCTTTGTGAATGACCTTAACGGAGGTGGGGTGTTTCAATAACGATATATAAATATATATCGTTAGTCAAATATTGATTCTATTTATCAGATTATTTCATATCGAAATAGAATTGATGCTGATTATATTGTTTAAAATTTATGGATGCAGGGAAACAGGTTGGAGGGATCCAACTGGATTCCTCAATATTTAAAATACTGTTTATATATATATATATACATATATATTGTGATATGTAGTGTGATATTTAATCTGTGATTGATTATGATGAAACTAGTCTTGTTATTTGGTATTTTAAATACCATAAGAAATAATGGAATATAAAAAGGGAATTTTCAAATTGTATATTGAAAATAAAATATTTATATAAAATCAATGGATTTTATCAAAAGAAATTATTTGGAAAATTAAATAAGAACTTTTGTATAAGATTATTCACAATTATATGAATGATTTTGAAGGCCGTTTTTGGTATAAATACTGAATGAAGGTAATAAGAGGTAAATAAGTGAGTATATGAAGTATATATATTTGGGGAATTTATAGGATTATAAGAAGAGAATTTTACATAAGGGAGGTCTAGCCCCATGCTTGGCACATGGGTGTAACATGATATTGATTAAGGGGAATTGGCGAGATATAAAAGAATTATGGGAAGGCTAATTTAAAGTAGATTTGAAATAGAATCTATTTTAACAAATAAATTGAGAAGATAAATTTATAAATAATATTTTATAAATTAAATAAAATATTTATTATTTGATAAATGGAATATATAAGTCTGAGATTTATATAGAGAAGTAAAATAGGTTCCAACACCAATATTTTGAATCGAATGTGAATGTGGTAGTTATAAAGGGAATTATAAATAATATTTTTACGAATAGTCTATAAATAGAAGTTAAATAGAATTTGGGTCTGAGATATTGTTTTTAAATATGAAATCAAACTGTTTTGAATTTTATAAAGAAATATTTTTCACATTCTATGCGAAAATTAGATTAAAGTAAATATTTTGCTAATAAAACATTTATAAAGGAAATAGGGTTTGTAATATGAATTACAATGGAGTTAAAGGAATTAGAAACTGACTGGAGATTAGTTAAGTTGAACAGTTATCTGTGTATTAATCTGATGTTGGTTTCGGTCTTCGGAGTTAATACGTAGGTTTTTGTTCTCTTACTAGTTTACATTTAGAGACAAATGGTGTAGGAGGATAGTGATGCATGAATGAGGAAGGGAAATGTTTTCCAATGTTAATAACGTTTATTTTCTAAATTTAGAAAATAAGGATTTACAAATATATGGAAACAGGACATGGGGAAATGAATAAATTAATTTAAAAAGGAAAGGTGTTGAATGATGATTGATCGGTAAGATTTCCATTTGGGAATATGACCGTTGTTTGTACACATGTTTCCTTTGATAGTTAAATCACCAACTATCAAAGTTTTTTTTGACCATTTCCATTGTCAATATGTTGCGATCAGGATCAGATTTATTATCTGAAAACCACTCCGTATGGGCATTATCGTTTCGAATCAAATATATCAAAGACGATCGAAGACGAAGTTTATGCAAGTGTTATTCAGGCGATCCTAGGTAGAAATTGACTATGATGGATTTACAGAATAATTCCTTTGGGTTGTCCAGTCCCAGGACAACTTGAATGGACGAATGTCTGACAAAGTATATATCTGGTAGATCACGTAAGTTGATCGTTTAAACGTGTTAATGTTGGTGGCTGAGGAATTCGTTTCTCTTAGCTTATACCCGTGGTATTTTTGGGGAAATCAATTTGTGATTTGATGGGTATGACGATGCGGCATTCAAAGTAAGTAAAGGAGTGATCTGTTAAAAGATACGTTATGACCTCAAGCCTCATCAACTGGGAAATGACAGAAATAGGGCAGGCAACATGGCCAAATGGGTCACACCCAATTATGGTACATTGTCACCATCTAGAGAATATTCATATTTGTTACTTCTTCCGCATCTGTATCTCCCGGGAATGGTTATTTTGGTATACCAACCGTAAGGTGATAAAATATTCGTAACATTCAAGCGAAATGAATGGCCTGTCATGTGTGGCCAAGTTACAAGATGTTCTTGTTAAACTCCAGTGTATCGCTTCTAGAGTAAATTGATCGGAAGGTGGTTCCATGCCTTGTCATAGTTGGAAATCCATTGCCCAATAAGAGCCCATGGTTTTGATTGTATATCATATATGTAGAACGTGAGATGAAAACGTTTTGCTAGATTTCTAAGTACTTGTATTTGACACTATTGTAATATCAGAATAATATTGTTTTAGAAAACGTTTTGGGCTATCGTAAGGTAAAAACCATCCGTGTTTATGTGTGGATCGGTCTTACGATTACCATTGCTTTTGAAAAGGATTTGGAAAAGGTTAAACCAAGTGTTTGGAGTTTACTCACACCAATCACATGACTGATCCAAAGTTTATTTTGTTGTGTTTCCCCTAAACTATTAGGGGGCCCAAATTTGTACGAGCAGTCAAGTAGTCGTGATTTTTCAGATACCATTGGAGGAGCTCGGAGCAGGAGACTTAAGAGTTAGATATATATAGAGTTTATCTCTACTGTGATGTTATATGAGAATGGTGTGTATATACAGTTATCACACTACGAGAAAACACTGATTTAGCATCAAAAATTTAGAAGCAGAAATTTCCATCGCTAATTTGCGACGGATTTCCATGTGATTTGCAAGGGATAGTTTTTTGTATTTTCAAACTTTTTTCTTTTATTTATTACCGTCGTCTTATGTCATCCCCCACTAATCCGTTGCAAATTGCGTCAAATTACCGACAGAAAATTTCTATCGCTATTTTCCGCTGCAAATACAGGCAGAATACCGACGAATATTTATCGAAGCTATTTTGCAGTAGAATTCCAACAGATTTACAAGAGATGTTTTATATTATTTTTTTAATATATACTTTAGTGTTATTTTTTGATAATTATTAACAAATTCTCAAACTCTAATCTGTAATTCCTCTTTTTTTGTTCAAATAAAACCGTAATAAATTCCAGTTAAAAATTAGTAATTAAAACCAATAACTAATATATTTAATAATTAATATTTTATAATTATTTTTAATAATTATTAATATAATGTAATTAATTAAATAACTACTAACTTCTAGTAATAGTGTATGAATAACATTGTATACTAACTATATTATCTAATAATTACTTTTGTTCAATAGTTTTTTTCATTAACTATTATATGTAGGTAAAAAAATTTAAAATACTTAATTATAATAATTAGTAAATTATTGTCAATATTAATTAATTAAATTAAACAAATAAAAATAAAAATTAATAATTTAATATTAAATAATTAAGTAGTAATATTCAGTACTTAATAATTAATTTTTATAGTTTATATTTGCTAATTATTATCAAAAATTAATATTAATTTTTATATTTAAAGTTATTTATTAATAATTAGTAAATTATTGTCAATATTTATTAATTACACTTAATAACTAACTAGTATAAATAATATTAAATAATTTATTATTATTATTGTTGTTGTTGTTATTATTATTATTATTATTTAATAATCAATGTTTATTAGTTAATTTTATTTAATAAGTAAAATTAAATAATTAAGAAGTAGTATTTAATACTTAATCGTTAATAATTCAGTTATAATATAACACTACAACAAAAACATCGTTTTACAACAAGGAATTTACAATGGTTATGTAAAGTGTTGCAAAAAACAAAGAGTTTCAACAACTTAATTGGGAAAAAACGCTGTAACCAATATTTTCGGAATGCATTTTCTAAATAAATGTTGTAATAGTACTAAATTCTACAATATTGTTTTTAATAGTTGTTAAACAATGTATTTTGCAATGTTTTTTTGGCATTGTATCATTTTTTTTCTTCAGAATATTTAAGGGAAGTCATTGAATTTAACATCTTCCAATCTTTTTAGTCTTATAAATTTATTTTATTCAACACTATTTGTTTGGCGTTATAAATATTAACTTAATAATTATTTTTAATTTTTGTTGTTTCTTATATTTTTTATTGCTCAAAACTATTTAGGCTTAATGATTTACAAAGAATGCAATTTTATTTCCAATTAATTTTGTTAGATTGTTTATTTAATGTTTATATATATTGGTAGGTGAAATGCAAAACAAAAGCAGCCCCCCGCAGCTATTACCAATCCATGGCTCTATTATCTTAGTTTCTCCACCGTTAGATAAGCTATCAAACCAATGCCTCAGATTTACGTTCTTTTTCACCGTCCATACTCAGATCTGCAGCCCTGCTCAACCCCCCTCTTTCCCAATTTCTCCACACGCCAAAAAAATAATCCGCTCACATCTTAACCTGGTCACCAACGATGAATTGATTTCCATCTTCTTTAGTACTCCCTCTAACATCTTTTCCGCTTTCCATTTTATGATTTTTGAAATGTTTGTTCGTCTGATTTCCAATCTCAGATTAGGGTTTTGTGTCACCGACCTGCTATCGTCTCCCAAATCACCCTTCAATCTTCGACCCGCAAACACCAATCGCGCAAACTTCGGTTGAACTACCGCTTCTCAATTTAGGATTTCCATTTGAAATTTAAGAAGCGTTTTCCTGGGCTACCGGATATCCTGTTCTTCTTGCATCGCAAACAAATTGTAATTTATTATTCTTTGAAATTTTGTTTCTTTTTGCTGATGTTGGTTGGTATTAATTTAAAATATGTTAGCTTTGGACAAGGGGATTAAGGATTTTCGATAATCATTAAATGTCAAATAATATGTATTTGGATTTAAACAATATATGTTCGTGTTTGCCATTTTTTATTTTACATTGGGCCTGTTGGTATGTAGCCAGTGTAAGTGCAGTGGATGCATTATTTGAGCTATTTAAGAGCATTAGTCTGTGTAAGTGATGGAAGTATCATATACTGATATCATACACTATTTACATCTCCAGAAAAAGGAATAATTTTGTAAAATCAACCTTTTTTTACGGTTTGAATAAAGCATTTTGTGGCAATAAGGCAAATAGAGGATTGTTAAACAATATTATACATGCTCATGTTTGCCATTTTTTTATTTTACATTGGGTTTGTTGGTATGCAGTTAGTGTAAGTGATGTGGATCCATCACAGTTTTTAATTCAGGGCTCTGGTAAGAGATAGTCATAGTATATGATGTATAGTTAAACACTAGAAGTACCAATCGGCCTTTTATGGGTATTAAACCCACAAATAAATCTCTGCATCTCAATCGCAGCACATCTATAGTACCTAAATGACTTCTGATGTACTGCACACCGAAAGCCTGATTGGATCTTTTTGGCTGCACCAAGTTTGGCTAAAAACATTTTCCTGGTATAAGAGGAACACCAACAGCTTTGAATTTTTATTGCCGTAAATATTTTTTGTGCTTGAAAATGGTGCTCCTTATATCTTTTCCAGTTAATTCTGTATTTTAGTTGTAGCTCGATATATATTATCACCATGTTCGAACTTGGGAGAAATGTCTCATTGCTTCACCGTATCAGACCTAAACTCAAGGTATCTTAGTCTCGTAATAATACCCCGTATAAAAAACTGAATAGTGATGGCAGGATCATTTTTCATCTTTTGCTTTTGTGATATCCAAGACTCTGTAGCCTTGTATCTTTTCCAGTTAGACTGTATTTTAGTTGCGACTCTACATAGACGCCGATCATTTACTAATTCGAGAGACGTTTTGTTGCGTCTCCAAAGAAGCTTTTAATTCGTGACGTCTTTGTCTTGGTAGACTGCCCCGTACAAATGACTGAAGCATCATCTACTATTTGTTGTTTACATGATACATAAAACTTCGTTGACGTATATCTTTCCCAATTTGATTTTATTTTTGTTGCAGCTCTACACTAAAGCTCACCATTTTCTAGTTCAAGAGAAATGCTTTGTTGCTTCTCCAAAGCAGCTAATAATTGAATAATTATGACAGCGTTATCTTTGAGCTGTATTTTTTGTGACAACAAAAACCCTATCTTTATTAGCATGACTTCCTTCTTGAAGGACATAAGTGCATAAGGTGGTGCAGTATAATTGTCTTTATTAGCATGTGGTATCAGGCTTGGTGGGGTATTTTTATACATAATATAATGGGGAATGGTTTCTACAGTAGTAGGTGCGATGCAAATGCATGGACAAAATGCTATTCAAATTCAACTATCATGATGCAGCAAAGTAGGTTTGCACATGAAATTAATTATCATTGGAAGACATTAACAAAATAAGTTTGCACATGAAATTAATTATTCAAATTACACTTGATTTTTTCAATACTAGGTGATTCCAATGTTTATGTAATAATTGTTTTTTTTTCTTCTGCTCTCCAGACCGTGAGATTTATTTGTGGGATTGTATAATATGAAATTTGCTCATCTCGGATTGAACCAAGACCCAGTTCAACAAGCTTGAGGAGGTGACTCATATTTTTTGTGTTTTCTTAATCAGTAGTCATTCCCAATTCTAATAGTCGTCACATAGTATCAATTCATGTTTTATATATAGGGAGGATGGAGGTTGGTGGGTTTTTCCCATGATTCTTCTCCTTGTCAAAACTTCACAAGCTTGCTTCATATTGGCACATTGCAAAACTGGAAATTGTGGACCTTTCTTTGTATAGTCCTAATCCAGAGGAATTCTGGGAAACATGAAATGATACAGGGTCAGTTGCGCGCACACACACGCACATGCACACACACAGGATGCTCAAGATGTTATTCGTTTTTACTAGTTGCGTTACTGTAAATCCACTAGGTACCCTGGAGCAAACCCATGCTGCACAAAGCCTTATTCAAGCATTTGTGCTTAAGGAGACTGCTATTTCTTGATTTCCTATAACTGAAGGTAAAATATTTATCTTCAAATTATGGTTTTTTCCTTTTTTTTTAAATATTCTTTGCTAGAAAATTATTATGCTAGCATGTCATAATCTGCACGCTGTCCTTATTTTCCCTTAAGTCACTAGCTTTGTACATGATGTCTTATCTGTTGCATCTTAGCAATGCAGCTTTATACATAGTGTCTAATCTATTACATTTTCAGTATCTCCATTAAGCAGATGCTAGTAAGTTTGTATTTGTAGGATATTCTTTAACTATAATTGACGGAATTGATGATGGTAATTTCATAAAGCATGCCGACTCATCACTGTTCATTGATCTCTTCTATGATCATGTCCCTTTTTAATGTTTTTTCCATGACTCTATATCTGAAGTAAGTGACATTTATCTTATTTCTGTTTTGTTTTCCTTGTATGTTCAAAGATCAGAATGGAATTAGTTGGATAACATGACTTACACGAACAAATTTTTACATGTTCGAACAGGCCAAGATAAGAGATGTACAACTACAAACACTGACTAATTAGGTCTGATTCATATTTATTGCTTCAATTTTTGCATAGGTTGACTACCTGATATTTGATGAGTTTGACTGTCCCAGCTTACCATCTGATTCAACTTAAGGTACTTTTTGTACTGTTAGTCTATGTGTCGTAGAAAAAATTCAAATACAAATGGTACTGCTACTATGTTTTCTTTTGTTGTAACTGTTAGTGTTCACACTATGACATGCTGATTTGATGTAACTAACACTTTTTGGCAGCTACACCTGAAGCTGAACGTAAGTACCATTCATTTAATTTCATTGTTTGTCCGCACTAATCATATATAGTTTGGATGCAATATATTATGACTAAACAATATGTAGAAATGCTTTGGGGATCTGACTTATTTACGTCCAATTGTTTTATTGGATATATGATAGACTTTATGACTTCCAATCTTATGGTAAACAATAGAATAATGATGCACCCGAGGTTTATGTTTATGTTACCAACTTGACATAATAAAAATATTTCTATTTTAAGATAGTGTTAAGTGTTAATGGGTGCTACCATTATGTGTTAGTCACTTATAAATTTCGCAATAATGCTATATGTATATAGTTTTAAATTTGAAGGTGATCATTTTCTATTTTTTTCCAAAATGTATAATTACCTCGTTTCGTTTGCATGTTAGTAGTAGGCAATGGCAGTAGAGCCTCAAGCATCACTAATTGGATCAGGTGGAATATTCGAAAGGGTTAAGAAGAAACTGGCATTAGTTAGGTTCACTCATTAATTGACATGGTGAAGTGGATGACACCAGCATGAGGTAGGAGATCTTTGGCAGCTGCCAATCGTCTAGATGGCTAAGGGTTCTTCGACCAATTGGGTTTCGATGAGGTAAACAGGGGGAGGAGGAAACTGTAGCAGGTTAGTCCATTATCAATTATCAAGTTGGATACCTGAATCTGTTAGAAACTGCAGCAGGTTAGTCGATTTCTACGTAAATCGTAATCAGTTAATGTGTGGACTTGTTTGATAATCAATTTGGTCATAATATCAGGTTATTGCACCATTTACAATGCAGACTTGAACTGAAATACAGTTTTGCATTATTACTGACGTGCTAGCAAAACCAAAATACGTCGCGCTCACTTTCGAGACAAGTATAGCTTTCATTTTATTGAATTAAATGTACTTCTACATTTATTCACATTATTTGTCAACATATATCAACAAACATTTTTTTCATTACAAACAGCTACCATCCTTGTTAGTTTCACCTTTGGTTTCACTGAAAGTCTGAAAAGGATCATGGCAGTGCACCATCAGATCTAATCATGCACAAAGGCAGATATCTCATATGGATGTTAAATATACAGGTACAGTCTTCTATTTTACACTTTGTAAGTTTTTGTAGATTTATGTTTATGTTATGTTTTTAGACAATTCCGTTTATTTTTTGTAGATCTTTTTAGACAATTCCATTGGGTGAACCGTCGCTTGGCATAAAGACTTCATCTTCTTGATCTAGTATGATAGTACTAGAACATGATATTTGTAGTTGACTATTATATGTTAATACTTTATGTATTTGGCTGTTATGGAACTAGTTGTCATGAGTATGTTAGAACTATGTTAAAGTAAACTTATCTAACTTTTTGGAATGTATTTAAAATTTATGACTCCGCTTCTAATCTTTTCATATATGATTTTGATTGTTTTATGGTAATATTTATTATAGTTAAATTATTCATTATTGGTATGAATTCACTATGCATTTATGATAATATGTATTACAACAGGCTATGTTAGTTGTATTATGCGTGCTTTATATATATATATATATATATATATATATATATATATATATATATAGATCAGAAGGGGAATAGCGACAGATTGCCGGCAAAAGTTTTTTAAATAAAAATTATTTGTTGCAAATCCATTGCTATCTTGCAAGGGTTTACCCGACGGATAATTATAAATAATAATTTCCAAAAAATACTTTTCCGTCGCTAAAATGTCAGTAAATAAATTAAAATTAAATTAATAAATAAAATTATATTTTTATTATATAGATAGTAAAATGACGGAAAATTGTCCCAAAACTCATGTTATATTCCGTCGCTAAATCTGATACAATTACTGTCATGGTTTTTACCGACCACCGTGTTATGCAGGAAATCTGTCGCTAAAGCTGATATAGCGACGGATTAGCAGCGGGTTCTGTCGCTGCTAAATGTTGTCTTTCTTGTAGTTTCAGTTTGTATTTCCAAAGTTATTATATAACATATTTTATTCGTTTACCTGTGAGATTCATGTTTACTCTGTTATGTTGTGTTCTTCTTCTTCTTCTATTCTAAGTTTTTATTTCTTTCTGTTTCTCACCCTCTAACTTCTTTTTATTAATGGTCCGGTATTCCCGATGCTTGAATAGTCAACATGGTGTATTGTGTCGATTTTCAGGGTTGAAAATCCTTGGGTCATTACAGTGGTATCAGAGCTGAAGGTTAAGTGATTACCTTGGCTCTGTGGCGTGACTCAATAGAGATGAGGCTGGTAATACCTTAGATTGAGTTGAGTATATATATATATATATATATATATATATATATATATATATATATGAGAGAGCGTATTTGTAGATTATATAAAAATGATTTTATATTATGGAGATTTATTGGTTAAGTGGTGTATGAATTCTGGTCAATAGTGGGGCACCACAATGTTGATAGGGATTTGTAAATACTTGAATACGATGAACCGACACGCTATGTTTTTGAAAGTGGGTAAATGGAATAATTTTAACCAAATTATATTATATATATTAGAGTTATTATAATATATTGGATGTGTTGGTTATTATTATAACCGAATAAGATTATAAATTGAAATGGTTATAAATAACCAATCAGAATTGATATAAATGTAATGTATAAATTTAGATGAATTAAATCTGGATTTAAACTAGAATCAAAATTGAAACTATGGAAAATTGGAAAAGTGTAAGTAAATGGATTTTTGGATTTAGAATATAAGGAAATTTTAAGATCCTGGGTGATTTGAAAATGTCATCAAATATTGTAAAATATATCTTGAAGTAATTTCAAAATGGAAGTGTTTGAAATTGTGTTTTGAAAGTGATATAACATTAAACTCATTTCGATTGTTAAAAATTAATTCCGATGATGATCCGGACATCATCGGTTTTCATTTTCAAGTTTCTAAGTGAGGGATTACTTCCAAAGATTTTGTTTTGAATTGTTTAAGGAAATAAGTTGTTCAGAAATACAATTGTTTTAAATTGCTATTATTATAAGAAAAAATACATAATATATATGTATATATGATTTCAAACTGATTTGAAATAAAATCACAGGAATTTGAATTTCCAAAATTAGATTTAACTATGAAGTTAAAACAGACTGGAATAGTAAAAGTGAATAGATAAATTGAAATTTGACTTAAATTAAGTTGAATAAAATTGGAACGGATTAGAGATAATCTAGAATGGAATTAGATTGTTGGGCAAGAATTTGGAACTTGAGATTGGAACTAGGATTTGAAATGGAATTGGCTTCGATAAGCGAAGCTTTAGATTTGAAGATTAATTGTTTGGAAATCAATTTAGAATGCATGGATATATGTTGAGATAATAGCAGATGGAAGAGGCAGATTTAAAATGCACGAAAAAAGGGTACAAGCTTATATTACATTTGAGTATGAGATTTCTATTAGCCTATTAGGCAAGCCGCTTGGCTGGTTGATTTTCTTATGGGTTGGAGAAAGCCTGGAGAGGCGAATTGTGGTTGTACTGAGTAACCCATGCAAAAGAGACGATGGGAAAAATTTTCGAAAATTTAGGGTGTTAGGAATTTTTCTGAATTTTTGAAAATTATCTTTAGTAGAATTAAATTAATAATTTAATCAAAATAAATTAGTTAAGTTAAAAGTGAACTTAAGAAGTGAATAAATAATTTTACTTGGTTAATAGAGTTAACAGCATTTTTGGGACGAAATTCTTTTAAGGGAAAAGGAATGCAACGTTCCGAAATTTAAGCAAATTAATAACTAATTAGTTTAATATTTTTAATGTGTTTGTTTGAATTTAAATAATTTTGATTTAATCAAAATATAATTCAAGTATGGGCTATTAAATTGTTCGGTGATTAGCACTTTGGAAGAAACATCAGCAGAAGCTCAAAGTCCACCAAATCAACATCTCAAAGGACGCTTGTGCTATTCCAACCACCAAGACCCTTCATCATCAAACGGTTTTGGTCCTTAGACGCCAAATGGAAGATCATGCCCAACCTCCAACATAGGTCAAGTTCTTCCCGGCAACATCCTTTACCTCAATTCTAAGTTACTAGAGGTAAATATGCAAGGAGCCAGATGTGCAATACCAATGCCAAAGGGCAACAGGCTGAAGTCAAAATCTACATTGAGCTATATATATACACACACCAGACAGCAGGCTGCACAACTGAAATCTCCATCCTAAAGTAGACGGTGGAAGTGAAATCTGAATATTAGAAAGTGATAACCATGTAGACGCTGCAAACATAATTTCATGGAAAAATAAAATATAATAATAAAAGTAAACACATTTCGTGAGCGAAGTGGACGGGCAACTAAAATGAAATAGTGGGGAGGAGATGCTTTTCCTGAAGCTCGAAGTAGCGGTGACATTCTTGTAGTGATCGGCTACAGCAAGGACCGGAAGTTGACGTGATTCATGGAATGAAGCTTGTAGGTACGTAGAAGACGTGTACTGTGTAGTACCTTGGAGGAGATGAGCGTGGGTGGAAAGGTAGCCATATGGTGTAGAAATGAAGCCGATATTGGGGAACGGACTTCTTACTGTTCGATTTTCTTAATGATGGAGTATGGAGGAGTGTCAAACAGTGTATTCATCAGAGAAGAACAAACTTGAAGGGGAAAGTGTGGGCAAACGGTGTGCAGTTATTTGCAGTGTGGACAGTGTGGTGGTGGTAGGTTTTAATGAGGAGGTTAAAAGAAGAAATGAGTATTGCTTGGGGGTACTGATGAGAGGATGGTGACGAGAAAGAGAGCAGCAGTGGTTTTGTGAAGTTGCATGAAGAAATGAGGAGGAACGAGGCATGCACCGTTTTGAACTGGTGAAACAAAAATAGTGGAAGGAGCGGATAGATTTGAAGGAGGAGATGATGTTGTTGTATAATGCGGTCTGGGTTTTAAAAACATACTTGAGCAGGTTAAAGAAGTAATAAAAATGGATGGGCCTTAAGGGTTTAGCTGAGGACGTATGGGTTAATTTGTATAGCAGTTCGGTTTTGGGTTATATAAAATATAAGCGGCAGCCGTGTGGTAATATGCGCACACACGTGGCATGGAGTATGAAGGGGGAGTGACGTGAGGGTATATGCAGGCGGGGAAAATGGAAGGGGAGAGAGGTTTTAGCTAGGTTTTAAGCAGGTATATAAAAGGCGCGGACGTGGATTTTTGTAGGGGGTTTCACTTTCACTGTATGCTACAACGTAGGAGGGTGAAGGCGTGTGCTTTTGAATGGGTATTGGACCACGTGCGTTAATATTGGCGAAGTATGGTTGTTTTTATCATTGAAGAAGATGAAGCTGTTGAAGGGGGCGTGTGCTTTTGAATGGGTATTGGGCTAGCGTATAAAGGCTCAAATTTTAAGTAATAAATACAAAATAAATAATGGTGCTTGTACATGCTCATGCACGGTCCATGTGAAGTGGAGCTTGCATGGGAGGCGCCTGCAGCATGTGTACGGAATCTCAAGCAGTCTAATATGTTGAACAATATGTAGGCAGTCTACAGTTTTGGAAATTGGTTCAGAACCAGTTTGGAGCTCGTTAAAGGTATACGGCAAAATAAAACGACTGATCAAAGATCAATCCAAGGTAAATTGTTATTTAACAATTACGACAAAGATGAGTAATCTCACTAACTCTGATCAGTTTATATTTTTATAACGTGTTTTTAGAATTTGATAAATGCTGGTTAATTGCTGTGTGTTGAATGTTTAGTTGAACTGCTAATTAATTGGTTGAGAATATAGATAACGATATATAAATATATATATCGTTAATCAAATATTGATTCTGTTTATCAGAATATTTCATATTGAAATAGAATTGATGTTAGTTATATTGTTTAACATTTGTAGATGCAGGGAAATAGGTTGGAGGGATCCAACTGGATTCCTCAATATTTAAAATACTTTATATATATATATATATATATATATATATATATATATATATATATATATATATATATATATATATATTGTGATATATGATGTGATATATAATCTGTGATTCATTATGATGAAACTGGTCTTGTTATTTGGTATTTTAAATGCCATAAGAAATATTGAAATATAAAAAGGGAATTTTCAAAGTGTGTATTGAAAATAAAATATTTATATAAAATCAATGGATTTTATCAAAAGAAATTATTTGGAAAATTAAATAAGAACTTTTGTATAAGATTATTAACAGTTAAATATATGAATGTTTTTAAAGGCCATTTTTGGTATAAATACTGAATGAAGGTAATAAGAGGTAAATAAGTGAGTATATGCAATAAATATAATATTTTGGAGAATTTTTAGGATTATAAGAAGAGAATTTTACATTAGGGAGGTTTAGCTCCGTGCTTCGCACATGGGTGTAACATGATATTGATTAAGGGGAATTGGCAAGATATAAAAGAGTTATGGGAAAACTAATTTAAGTAGATCTGAAATAGAATCTGTTTTAACAGATAAATTGAGAAGTTAAATTTATAAACAATATTTTATAAATTAAATAAAATATTTATCATTTGATAAATGGAATATATAAATCTGAGATTTATATAGAGAAGTAAAATAGGTTCCAACACCGATATTTTGAGTCGAATGTGAACGTGGCAGTTGTAAAGCGTGTTATAAATAAGATTTTTACGAATAGTCTATAAATAGAAATATAAATAGGATTTGGGTTTTAGATATTGTTTTTAATACGAAATCAAACTGTTTTGACTTTTATAAAGAAATATTTTTCACATTCTATGTGAAAATTAGATTAAAGTAAATATTTTGCTAATAAAATATTAATAAAGGAAATAGGGTTTGAAAAGGAATTAAAATGGAGTTAAAGGAATTAGAAACTGACTGGAGATTAGTTAAATTGAACAACTTTCAGGGTATTGATCTGATGTTGGTTTCGGCCTTCGGGGTTAATACGTTGGGGGTTGTTCTCTTACTAGTTTACAGTTAGAGACTGATGGTGTAGGAGGATAGTGGTGCATGAATGAGGAAGGGAAATGTTTTCCAATGTTAATAACGTTTATTTTCTAAATTTAGAAAATAAGGATTTACGAATATATGGAAATAGAGAATGGGGAAATGAATAAATTAATTTAAGAAGGAAATGTGTTGAATGATGATTGATCGGTAAGATTTCCATTTGGGAATACGACCGTTGTTTGTACACATTTTTCCTTTGATAGTTAAATCACCGACTATCAAAGTTTTTTTTTTTTTTTTTTGACCATTTCTGTTGTCAATACGGAGAGACCGGGATTAGATTTATTATCTGAAAACCACTCCGTATAGGCATTATCGTTTCAAATCAAATATATCGAAGACAATTGAAGACGAAGTTTATGCAAGGGTTATTCTGGCAGTCCTAGGTAGAAATTGCCTAAGATGGATTTACAGAATTATTCCTTCAGGTTGTCCAGTCTCAAACAACTTGAATAAACGAATGTCTAACAGAGTATATCTGGTAGATCGCGTAAGTTGATCGTTTCAAACGTATTTACGTTGGTGGCGGAGGAATTTATTTCGTGGTATTTTTTGGGAAATCAATTTGTGATTTGACGGGTATGACGATGTTGCATTCAAAGTAAATAAGGGAGTGATCTTTTAAAAGTAGGTTATGACCTCAAGCCTTATCAACAGGAAAATGACAGAAATCGAGAGGCACCATGGCTTAGTGGGTCGCACCCAATTAAGTTATATTGTCACCATCTAGAGAATATTCGGATTTGTTACTTCTTTCGCTTCTGTATCTCCCAAGAACGGTTATGTTTGTACACCAACCGCATGGTGATAATATATTCGGAACATTTAGGCGAAATGAATGGCCGGTCATGTGTGGCCGAGTAACAAGATGTTCATGTTGAACTCTAGTGTTTCGCTTCTAGAGTACACTGAACAGAAGGTGATTCCATACCTTGTCATAGTTGGAAATCCATTACCCAATAAGAGCCTACGATTTTGATTGTATATAATATATGTAGAACGTGAGATGAAAACGTTCTGCTAGATTTCTAAGTACTTGTATTAGACACTATTATAATATCAGAATAATATTGTTTTAGATAGTGTTTTGGGTTATCATAAGGTAAAAACCATATGTGTTTAGGTGTGGATCGGTCTTACGATTACCATTGCTTTTGAAAAGGATTTGGAAAAGGTTAAACCAAGTGTTTGGAGTTTACTCACACCAATCATGTGACTGACCCAGAGTTTATTTTGTTGTGTTTCCCCTAAACTCTTGGGTGCCCAAATTTGTATGGGCAGTCAAGTAGTCAGGATTTTTCAGATACCATTGGAGGAGCTCGGAGCAGGAGGCTTCAAAGTTGGATATATATAGAGTTTATTTCCGCTGTGATGTTATGTGATAATGGTATGTATATACAATTACCAGTTTGTATTTCTGAAGTTATTATATAATATATTTTATTCGTTCCGCTGTGAGATTCGTGTTTACTCTGTTATGTTGTCTTCTTCTTCTTCTATTCTAAGTTTTTCTTTCTTTCTATTTCTCACCCTCTAACTACTTTCTATTATTGGTCCGGTATTTCCAATGCTTGAATAGTAGACATGGTGTGGTGTGTCGATTTTCAGGATTGAAAATCCTTAGGTTATTACACCTACGACCACTTTATTTTTTCTTAAGTCCTAAGAAATTACAAATACAATGCTTTCTACAATCTGTAGGAATCATTTACATACAACATTCTTGTATTTCAATAAAGAAGTGGGGAAAAGAGAGTGGTTTTATACACAAAATACCTGTGTTAGATTAATATGAAAGAAGCACAATGTCTATGTGTTCTCTTCAATGGAGGCCGAGAGTTAGAATGACCAATAATCCTTTAGAATTCCCTGAATCCATGTGTTTATAGATATAGAGAGTCTCCAGGATGAATGACATATGGTGTGGGGCAGGCCGTCATAAGCGTGCACTTCTGTGCGGCAGAAGGTAGATCGGGTCCTCCTTTCCGATCTGATCCGGGCCATCTGATCCAACCCGTAGTCCAATCAATGCCGAAATCCAAACGTTTCCGGTTATGTGGGCGCTCACGGAAACGAGCATAACTTTCAAACCGTAAGTCCATTTTAGCCAACTGAAAGCTCTACCTGAAGCTAATTCAAAGGGCTAAAAGTATTACGGAGCAAATTGATGTTTTTGTGTCCAAAATAGGTCATATATTAGGATTTTTGAGCCGTCCTTTGTTTGTGATGCGACTTCAACCAAATCTCTTCCTGTCTTCTAACGATGTTCCAAATACTTAAGCGTATTTTTAACCAGAAATTCCATGTGTGACGGTTTTGACTAAATAGCGTGTCAACATTTACGGTTTATCATTTATGGCTTAGTGTTTATGGTTTATTCTTTGTTTTATATAGTTCACTGTTTTTACTTTGTTGTTTATGGATTATGGTTTATTGTTTATGGTTTATAGTTTACTGTTTATACTTTATGATTTATGGTTTATTGCATATGGTTTACGGTTTATGGTTTATTATTTATTGTTATACCCCAAAAAGGGCACAAACACCCAAATGCAGTGTGAAGTCCTCATAATCACAGATCATAGAGAATAAATGCAGGAAAGCAGTAAAGAACAGGGGACACACGAGTTTTTTATAGTGGTTCGGCTCAAACCAAGCCTACGACCACTTTATATTTTCTTAAGTCCTAAGAAATTACAAATACAATGCCTTTATACAATCCGTAGGAATCATTTACATACAATATCCTTGTATTTTAATGAAGAAGTGGGGAAGAGAGAGTGGTTTTACACACGAAATCCTCGTGTTAGATTAATATGGAAGAAGCACAATGTCCTTGTGTTCTCTTCAATGGAGGCCGGGAGTTAAAATGGCCAATAATCCTTTAGAAGTCCCTTAATCCATGTATTTATAAATGTAGATAGTCTCCCGGATGAATGTCATGTGTCACGAATCCAGTGCGTTGCTAAGACGTATTGGGTAAGTGGAGGAAGTCACCTGTAGTTCGTGTAAAGCCATGCATGTTCCGATCCATGAAAGTAGGAGTAAAACAGGCCTTAAGAATAGGTCAAACTCGATTGTGTGCGGTAGAATATTTCGTCCAGACGGCTCGGATCGGGTCATCTATCCGATCAGAAACGTTGCCTTCAATCCGAAGGCGACGTTCTCTTCTTAGCAGTAAGGAGGAAGCGGATCAGGTCGGGTTCCTACATCTCCGTACGAACCGAGCCTATGACTTCACTCCAAGGCAGCGTGCACTTATATGCGGCAGAAAGTGGACCGGGTCCTCATTTTCGATCCGGGCCATTCGATTTGACCTAGAGTCCAATCAATGTCGAAATCCAAACGTTTCTAATTCTGTGGGCGTTCACGGAAATGAGCGTAACTTTCAAACCATAAGTCCATTTTCGCCAAACAAAAGCTGTACCTGAAGCTAATTCAGAGGGCTATAAGTGTTAATGAGCAAAGCTCCGTAATTGATTTTTTCGAGTCCAAAATAGGTCACCTGTTAGGAGTTTGAAGCCGTCCTTTGTTTGTGATGCGACTTCAAACAAATCGCTTCCTGTCTTCTGACGATGTTCCAAATACTTAAGCGTATTCTTAACCCGAAATTCCATGTGTGACATCTTTGACTAAAAAGCATGTCAACATTTATTGTTTATCATTTATGGCTTAATGTTTTTGGTTTATTCTTTATTTTATTTAGTTTACTGTTTTTACTTTCTTTTTTACGATTTACGGTTTATGGTTTATTGTTTATAGTTTATGGTTTATAGTTTATTGTTTATGGTTAACGTTTATGGTTTAATGTTTATGGGCCATGATTTATGGTTTATTGTCTATGATTTATCATTTATGGCTTAATGTTTATGGTTTATGGCTTTATTTTATAAAGTTTATTATTTATACTTTATTGTTTATGGTTTATGGTTCATTGTTTATACTTTATTCTTTTTGGTTTACGGTTTATTGTTAATTGTTTATGGTTTACAGTTTATTGTTCCTGATTTATCATTTATGGCTTAAGGTTTATGGTATATGATTTATTTTATATAGTTTACTATTTATACTTTATTGTTTATGGTTTACCTATTGTTTATGTTTTACGATTTATGGTTTATTGTTTATGATTTATCATTTGTGGTTAAATTTTTATGGTTTATGCTTTACATTATATAGTTTACTGTTTATACTTTATTGTTTATAGTTTACAGTTTATAGTTTATTTTTCTATGGTTTACGGTTTATTATTTATTATTAGACCCAAAAATGGCACTAACACCTAAATGCATTGTGAAGTCCTCACAATCACAGATCACAGAGAATAAGTGCAGGAAAGCAGTAAAGAACGAGAAACACACGAGATTTTTATAGTGGTTCAGCTCAAACAAGGCCTATGACCACTTTATATTTTCTTAAGTCTGAAGAATTTACAAATATAATGCCTTTCTACAATCTGTACGAATCATTTACATACAACATCCTTGTATTTTAATGAAGAAGTGGGGAATAGAGTGTGGTTTTATACACGAAATCCTCGTGTTAGATTAATATGGAAGAAGCATAATGTCCTTGTATTCTCTTCAATGGAGGCCGAGAGTTAGAATGGCCAATAATCCTTTAGAAGTCCCAGAGTCCATGTATTTATAGATGTAGAGAGTCTCCTGGATGAATGACATGTGTCATTAATCCAATGCGTTGCTTATACATAGTGCATACGTGAAGGAAGTCTCCTGTAGTTCATGTAAAGCCATGTGTGGTCCGATACGTGAAAGTAGGAGTAAATCAGGCCTTAAGAATAGGTCAAACTCGATTGTGTGCAGTAGAATATTTCATCACAGACGGGGCGGATCGGGTCCTCCATCCGATCCGAACCAGTGCCTTCAATCTGAAGGCTACGTTCTCTTCTTGGCAGTAAGGAGAATGCAGATTGGGTCGGGTTCCTACATCTCCATCTGAACCAAGTCGATGACTTCATTCCAAAGCTGCGTGCACTTCTATGCGACAGAAGGTGGATCGGGTCTTCCTTTCCGATCCGATCCGGGCCACCCGATCGACCCGGAGTCCAATCAATGCCGAAATCCAAATGTTTCCGGTTCTATGGGCATTCACGAAAACGAGCGTAACTTTCAAACCGTAAGTCCGTTTTAGCCAAACGAAATTTCTACTTGAAGCTAACTCAGAGGGCTACAAGAGTTACTGAGCTAAACTCCATAATTGATATTTTCTGGTTGGAAATAGGTCATCTGTTAGGAGTTTCGAGCTGTCCTTTATTTGTGATGCTACGTTAACCAAATAGCTTCTTGTCTTCTGACGATGTTCCAAATACTTAAGCGTATTGTTAATCAGAAATTCCATGTGTGACAGCTTTAACTAAAAGGCGTGTCAAAATTTATGGTTTATCATTTGTGGCTTAATGATTATGGTTTATTCTTTATTTTTTATAGTTTACTATTTTTACATTATTGTTTATGGTTTACGGTTTATGTTTTATTGTTTATGGTTTACAGTTTATGGTTTATTGTTTATGGTTTACGTTTATGGTTTAATGTTTATGGGTCATGGTTTATGGTTTATTGTGTATGATTTATCATTTATGGCTTAATGTTTACGGTTTATAGCTAATTTTATAAAGTTTATTGTTTATACTTTATTGTTTATGTTTTTAGGTTTATTGTTTATACTTTATTCTTTATGGTTTACCGTTTATGGTTTATTGTTTATTTTTTACTGTTTATTGTTTAGGATTTATCATTTATGGCTTAATGTTTTTGGTTTATGCTTTATTTTATATAGTTTACTGTTTAAACTTCATTGTTTATGGTTTACTTATTGTTTATGTTTTACGATTTAGGTTTATTGCTTATGATTTAACATTTATGGTTAAATGTTTATGGTTTATGCTTTATATTATATAGTTTACTGTTTATATTTTATTGTTTATGGTTTACGGTATATGGTTTATTGTCTATGGTTTTCGATTTATGGTTTATTGTTTATTATTAGACCCAAAAATGTGACTAACACCCAAATGGAGTGTGAAGTCCTCACAATCACATATCACAGAGAATAAATGCAGGAAAGTAGTAAAGAACAGGGAACAAACGAGGTTTTTATAGTGGTTCGGCTCAAACAAGGCCTACGACAACTTTATATTTTCTTAAGTCCTAAGAAATTACAAATACAATGCCTTTTTATAATTCATACGAATTATTTACATACAACATCCTTGTATTTTAATGAAGAAGTAGGGAAGGGAGAGTGGTTTTATACACGAAATCCTCGTGTTAGATTAATATGGAAGAAGCACAATGTCCTTGTGTTCTCTTCAATGGAGGCCGAGAGTTGGAATGGCGAATAATCCTTCAGAAGTCCCTGAATCTGTGTATTTATAAATGTAGAGATTCTCCCGGATGAAAGACATGTGTCACGAATCCAGTGCATTGCTAATACGTTGTGGGTAATTTGAGGAAGTCTGCTGTAGTTCGTATAAAGCGATGCGTGGTCCGATCCGTGAAAGTAGGAGTAAAACATTCCTTAAGAATTGGTGAAACTTGATTGTGTGCAGTAGAATATTTCGTCCTAGATGTGTTTGATCGGGTCCTTCATCCGATCCGAACCAGTGCCTTCAATCCGAAAGCGACGTTCTCTTCTTGGCAATAAGGAGAAAGCGGATCGGGTCGGGTTCCTACATCTCCATCTGAACCGAGCCGGTGACTTCATTCTAAAGTAGCATGCACTTCTGTGTGGTAGATGGTGGATCGGTTCCTCCTTTCCAATCCAATCCGAGCCATCCGATCCGACCCGGAGTCCAATCAACGCCGAAACGTTTCTGGTTCTGTGGGCGTTCGCGGAAACAAGCATAACTTTCAAACCGTAAGTCTGTTTTAGCCAAACGAAAGCTCTACCTGAAGATAATTCAGAAGGCTACAAGAGTTACTAACCTAAGCTCCGTAATTGATGTTTTCAAGTGCAAAATAGGTCATTTGTTAGGAGTTTTGTGTCGTCCTTTTTTTGTGACGCGACTTCAACCAAATCGCTTTTTGTCTTCTGACGATGTTCCAAATACTTAAGCGTATTGTTAACTAGAATTTCCATGTGTGACGGCTTTGACTAAAAAGCGTCTCAACATTTATGGTTTATCATTTATTGCTTAAGGTTTGTGGTTTATTCTTTATTTTATATAGTTTACTGTGTTTACTTTATTGTTTATGGTTTACGGTTTACGGTTTATTGTTTATGGTTTACGGTTTACGGTTTATTGTTTATGGTTAACATTTATGGTTCAATGTTTACGGGTCATGGTTTATGGTTTATTGTCTATGATTTATCATTTATGACTTAATGTTTTTGGTTTATGGCTTTATTTTATAAAGTTTACTGTTTATACTTTATTGTTTATGTTTTATGGTTTATTGTTTATACTCTATTCTTTATGGTTTACAGTTTATGGTTTATTGTTTATGGTTTACAGTTTATGGCTTAATGTTTATGGTTTATGCTTTATTTTATATAGTTTAGGTTTATACTTTATTGTTTATGGTTTACGGTTTATGGTTTATTGTTTATGATTTAACATTTATGGTTTATGCTTTATATTATATAATCTACTGTTTATACGTTATTGTTTATGGTTTATTGTCTATGGTTTACGGTTAATGGTTTAATGTTTATTATTAGACCCAAAAATGGCACTAACACCCAAATGTAGTGTGAAGTCCTCACAATCACAGATCAAAGAGAATAAATGCAGGGAAGCAGTAAAGAACAGGGAACACACGAGATTTTTATAGTGGTTCAGCTCAAACTGAGCCTACGACCACTTTATATTTTATTAAGTCCTAAGAAATTACGAATACAATGCCTTTCTATAATCCGTATGAATCATTCACATACAACATTTTTGTATTTCAATGAAGAAGTGGGGAAGAGAGAGTGGTTTTATGCACGAAATCCTCGTGTTAGATTAATATGGAAGAAGCACAATGTCCTTGTGCTCTTCATTGGAGGCGGAGAGTTAGAATGGCCAATCATCCTTTAGAAGTCCCTGAGTCCGTGTATTAATAGATGTAGAGAGCCTCCCATATGAATGACATCTCCATCCGAACCGAGCAGGTGACTTCATTCCAAAGCAACATGTACTTCTACGCGGCAGATGGTGGATCGGGTCCTTTCCGATCCGATCCGGGCCATCTGATCTAACCCGGAGTCCAATCAATGCCCAAATCCAAATGTTTCCGGTTCTGTGGGCGTTTATGGAAACGAGCATAACTTTCAAACCGTAAGACCGTTTTAGCCAAGCGAAAGCTCTACTTCAAGCTAATTCAGAGGGCTACAAGGGTTACTGAGTTGAACTCCGTAATTGATGTTTTTGGGTCCGAAATAGGTCATCCGTTCGGAGTTTCGAGCCGTCCTTTGTTTGTGATGCGACTTCAAACAAATCGCTTCCTATCTTCTAACGATGTTCCAAATACTTAAGCTTATTGTTAACCAAAAATTCCATGTGTGACGGCTTTGACTAAAAAGCGTATCAATATATATGGTTTATCATTTATGGCTTATTGTTTATGGTTTATTCTTTGTTTTGTATAGTTTGTTGTTTTTACTTTATTGCTTATGGTTTATGGTTTATGTTTTATTGTTTATGGTTTAGCGTTTGTGGTTTATTGTTTATGGTTTAATGTTTATGGGTCATGGTTTATGGTTTATTGTCTATGATTTATCATTTATGGCATAACATTTACGGTTTATAGCTTTATTTTATAAAATTTATTGTTTATACTTTATTGTTTATGGTTTATGGTATATTGTTTATACTTTATTCTTTATTGTTTATGGTTTATGGTTTATGGTTTATTTTTTACAATTTATTGTTTATGATTTATCATTTATGGCTTAATGTTTATGGTTATCGCTTTATTTTATATAGTTTACTGTTTATACTTTATTGTTTATGGTTTACTTACTGTTTATGTTTTACGGTTTATGGTTTATTGTTTGGATTTATCATTTATAGTTAAATGTTTATTGTTTATGCTTTATATTATACAGTTTACTGTTTATAGTTTATTGTATATGGTTTACGGTTTATGGTTTATCGTCTATGGTTTACAGCTTATGGTTTATCATTTATTATTAGACCCAAAAACGGCACTACCACCCAAATGCAGTGTGAAGTCCTCGCAATCACAGATCACAGAGAATAAATGCAGGGAAACAGTAAAGAACTGGGAAAACACGAGGTTTTTATAGTGGTTCGGCTCAAACCAAGCCTACGACCACTTTATATTTTCTTAAGTCCTAAGAAATTACAAATCAATGCCTTTCTACAATCCGTAGGAATCATTTACATACAACATTTTTGTATTTCAATAAAGAAGTGGGGAATAGAGAGTAGTTTTATACACGAAATCCTCGTGTTAGATTAATATGGAAGAAGCACAATGTCCTTATGTTCTCTTCAATGGAGGCTGAGAATTAAAATGGCCAATATTCCTTTAGAAGTCCCTGAGTCCATGTATTTATAGATGTAGATAGTCTCCCGGATGAATGACATGTATCATGAAACACCCCACCTCCGTTAGGGTCACTCACAAAGGGAATGCCCTAATTTTGGTGGAGGTTTATAAGTATAAGTCACAGATATACAAGACATATATAAATACACATATTTTTGAACAGCGAAAACAACAGAAACTTTTATTTCATCAAAATACGTGTTACACAAACCACACCATAATTGTCTTACAATACTTCCAAAAACATTACATTTCCATAACTGTCTTGATTAACAAAGAAGCATAAAGTAAAGCAACAAAATCCCCATAATGATATCCAAAGCCATGATCCAAGCCAAAGAGATCCAAACCGTACATCTACTGTCTTCAAGTTTGCAAAAGAGTCTGACTAGGCGGAGTTGTTTCCTCCCTATGGACCGGGGGGGGGGGGGGGGGGCTGGAGGGGGGGGGGGAACGAAAGAAAAACAGAGTCAGACATAAAGCCTGAGTAAATCTAGTGACTTTTCAGTATGTGAATAAGAAAAGGATATGATAAACATAAACTGAAAACAGGATAGTATCATAACTAAGGGAGTGTAGTCTAGAATCAAATATACTATCGAACCTACACCATATCTCTGCATTTACTAGTATTACTCTAACCGGCACCCCATGCTGAGGGTGAAGTGATCCCTTTTGTTTTCTAAAGATCGGCTCCTACTCGTACGTGTGTCTTACGGCTACCCCAAGAAGTGTAGATACCTATGCTGGTCCCACCATGGGGTGTATCAAGACCCATGGTGGCGGCCCCGACACAATTACTAGAAGGCATAGGATATACTACTGGTGCCCCCAGTGCCCTACTTGTCTGCTCCGGAGTGCGTGCACGACCGCACACCGTTAGACCTACAATGTGCACCTAACATTGCCGTTATTTGACCGCTTACAATCAGCCCAGTAATCATGCCCCACCCTGCCTAGTTTCAGGGTACCGTTGATACCTAAATTGGGTTACTGCTGAAACGAGTCCCTACGTTACCAGGGTTTTCTAGTCAAACATGTTAAGTGGTTAAGTGTATGTATATACCTAACCCCACCCATCAATATTTGTTAACATGTTGAATCTTTGGTTAAGTGTTTTCAGTTGACTTAACCCTACAACCTGTCCTTAGCCTTTTAGAGCACCGACCACTCACATTAGACATATATCACTACGGTTACTGGATGTGCCGGTTGGTTCTGGGCAGGTTTACACCGTAGTTCAGTCTAACCTCGGGTCTTTATTGGGCTCAATGTTTAACCACCCACATTGGATAGGTATTGTTGTTACTACTGGACAGCCGGGCGGGTCCGGGCAGGTTTATGTCACAACTCAATCCAACCTCGGGTTAAACATGTCGTCTTTTCTAGATTTACATATTTCATTATTTATGCAAATATCATGTCGTCTTTTAATTTGGGTATAACAATTTATACCGCAAAAATGTCACAGTCATTGGCACGCGCCAAACATGCCAACATATTTATTTATATCATGTTTTTCACCCAACGCTATTACCCCCGTTTGTACGTACTAATGTTGGCCTCGACACAATTCAGCCCAACTTGATAAGCGTGAGAAAAGGGGAAATTCAGAACATATAATATTTCTATGATACATAAAAGGTGTAGCGCATGAACTTGCAAATTGGCGTTAACATAAACATTGGAGCATGTGAACTTGCATTCAAAATTGGCATACAACTAAATGGGTGTCACATAGGATGGCATATGCAGACTTATACAAACTTGGGTTTTAACATATTAACTTGGCATAACGTCGAACACAAAACTAGCATGTTGTAAATTAACCCAAAATTTCAAAATCTAATATATAGTCTATTTCCACATGAACTTACATTGTTTATGTAGCCCAAACTGCATTTAACATAGTTCTAATCATACTTGTAATGGATCTAAGAAGTATACATAAGCTCTGAGTCATGTAGCATAAAGGATCTCAGATCTAGTGTGTGTTTACATAAGTATAGGACCCATGATATCAACATAAACATAAAGGGGATATTAACATAAACATGAGATGGATCTAATCATAGACTTTGCCACAAAATTTGCAACTACCATCACTTTCATATACAAATGTATAATAAACTTGCATCGATCCATTTATGCCACAAATCAATTCACCAAAAATAATCACGATAGAAACATTACAATACACATGATCTACATCATTACAATGATACAATTCTATTCCCAATTACATCGTATCACATCATAATTTTATTCAAATTCTGAAAGACCACTATACTTACAACGTGACGAGATCTTGTTTTCTGATTTCTGTTTTCTGAATTTGGAGGTGCTCTCCTTTGGGTAGCAATTTGTTGATTGATTTTATTGGACTTTAATTTGCTTCTTAGTTTGATTCTTGGCGGCTACGATCAACTCCTTCCAAACAGCATGACGACTCCTCTCTTATTTTCTTATGTGAATTAGTTGACTCTTAGTGTGTATTTATAGAGTTTTCAAGTTAATTTGAGCCGTCAGATGCAAACAGGGAGGGAAATCAGACCGTACAGCACACCAGAGTCGAACCAGGGTCAGACCCACCTGGTCAGGCCGACCAGGCAAGTCGACCTGCAGGTCGACACCCAAGTCGACTGCGCAGTCGACTTGGGGGGGCCAGGTCGACTGCCCAGTCGACACTAGTGTCGACCTGGTCACTGGGCGGGAATTTTCCCGCCCAGCGCAGTTTGAACTCGAATTCGAATTTTAAACCTGTTCTGAGCTGTTTTTGAATTTCAAATTTATTCTGAAATTTTCGGAGATCATAACTCCTTCATACGGAGTCCGTTTCACTCAAACTTGGACTCTATCTCAACCATAATTCCGAGACGAACGCAATGGCGTAAGCCATTCCCCTTAATTCTTTCATTAGAATTAATTATACTTTAATTTATGAATTCCACTATTATAGAATATACGGGGTGTTACATTCTCCCCCACTTAAAAGGATTTCGTCCCTGAAATCTTCAAGTTTTAGGAAGAATGTATATCCTACCATCCAATCGTCCATCTACTCAACCAACAAACACAGGTGTCCATTGTCCTTAAAGACTTCTAATGCTTTATGATCATATGCATTGTGTGTGTAAATGTCCCTATCTAATGCAGAAATCAGGCGGTCGACTGATTCAGTTGACCTCCTAAATGCGAATGATGTAAGTGTCATGAATCCATTATATATGCAATTTTTTTTCCTACTCTTAATTCTACATGAGTGCACAACAATTCATACAAATGCGATAACCATATGATAACATATAAAATTTCAACCACATATGAACGAGAATACATATATGCATATGCAGTATGAAGTGACTGAGCCGATCTAAAACCTAGGGTGTGTGTGTATATGCATCCACGAGCAACCACTAGCAATCACTTGCAGCCATAATCCATAACATGTTTTCAAATACATGTTTGCATCCATTTATTTTCTACCTAAGGAGTTAAGGGAAAAGGGCCGAGGAAATATGCCTAAAAGATAGATAAAGCATAACTTAAGGAAAAAGAGAGATCAAAGATGTACCCTCGAAAAGAAAAGGGTAGGCTGCGCGTATTCTAGCCTCAGTTTCCCAAGTCGCGTCTTCCTCGGCGTCGCTCCACTGAACTTTGATGAGCTTGACTTCGCGGTTGCGTAGCTTTTTCACTTCAGTTCCTAAGATGCGTGTTGGAACTCTTCTCACAGTTGCTTCACATTCCACTTCGGCTTCTTCTAGAATGCTAGGCTCTACTATTTCAGCAGACTCGTGTAAACACTTCCAGAGGTGAGAAACATGAAAGACGTTGTGAACTCCGGCCAGTTTTTCGGGTAGCTCTTATCTATAGGCCATCTTCCCAACCTTCTCGATGATAGGAAATGGTCCTACAAATCTCGGTGCTAGCTTTCCAGTGGATCCAAAACGAACAACGTTCTTTAGAGGAGATACCTTAAGAAAAACTCTATCCCCAACCTCAAACTCAAGGTCGGTCCTTCTCTTGTCGGCGTAGGATTTCTGTCTATCTTGGGCCGTCTTCATCCTTCTTCGAATCAAGCCTACTTTTTCTGAAGTTTCTCTGATCATGTCTGGACCAAGAATAACCTTATCTGTAGACTCCCACCAACAAGTTGGTGACTTGCACGGTCTCCCATACAATGCTTCGAAGGGTGCCATGCCTATGGTAGCTTGGAAGCTATTGTTGTAAGCAAACTCTACTAAGGGAAGGTGATCCTCCCATGTCCCTCCAAAGTCTAGAACGCAAAGTCTCAAAAGATCCTCTAAAACTCTATTCACCCTTTCCGTCTGTCCATCGGTCTGGGGGTGATAGGCCGTGCTCAAACATAACTGTGTGCCTACAGCTTCTTGCAAACTTCGCCAAAACTCGCTTGTGAAGATAGGGTCTCGGTCACTAACAATGCTGGAGGGTATCCCATGGAGTCGAACTATCTCCTTGATGTAAAGAGACGCTAGGGATGAGGCGGTCCTTCTACTCTTGACAGGTAAAAAGTGGGCGCTCTTTGTATGCCTATCCACTATTACTCAAATGCTAGTATTGCCCCTTCTCGACCTAGGCAGCCCATCAACGAAGTCCATTGAAATGCTATCCCACTTCCACTGTGGGACCTCTAGGGGATGAAGCAGTCCTCCAGGCTTTTTCTGTTCCGCTTTAACTTGTTGGCATACCATACACTTAGAAACGAAATCTGCCACGTCCTTCTTCATGCCGTTCCAAAAGAAAACTCTTTTCATGTCCTTGTACATTTTGTCTCCGCCTGGATGTATTGTCATCTTGGAACGATGTGCTTCCTCGAGAACCTTATTTATCAACTCCTTTGCTTGTGGAACGCATAGTCTTCTGTCGCGTCTCAGCCAGCCTTTATCATCAATAGAGTATCTACTGAGGTGACTAGAAGTCTCACCCCTAATTAGTTTATCAACCACTTCGACTAGCTGAGGGTCCTCACGTTGTGCCGTCCCTATTGTGTCCAAAAGAGTAGGGAGCACCTCAAGAGATGCTAACAAATCCGGTACGAAATCAGAGGAGGGCCTAAAGTTAAAACTGGCTATATACTCTAGGCTTTGCCTTTCTACAAAGAGTGGGCTTAGGGTCAGTTTCTTTCTACTCAAGGCGTCTGCCACCATATTGCCCTTGCCCGGAGTATAGGAAATCTCGAAATCATACGAGGCAAGAAACTCCATCCATCTCTGTTGCCTCAAGTTAAGATCTTTCTGCGAGAAAAGATATTTCAACGATTTATGGTCCGTGTAAAGTTCGAACTTCTCACCTAGGAGATAATGTCGCCAAGACTTAAGTGCAAAGGTGATGTCGGCTAACTCAAGATCGTGGGTCGGGTAGTTCTTTTCATGAACTTTCAATTGCCTTCCACCATAAGCTAATACCCTCCCTTCTTGCATCAAGACAGCGCCTAGCCCTGTCCCACATGCGTCTATATAAACTGTGAACATCTTGCTTCCGTCTGGCAGAGTCAGGACTGGGGCTGTTGTAAGAGCCCTTTTTAGGAGTTGGAAAGCCAGCTCGCAATCCAAGTCCCAATTGAACACCAAATTCTTCTTTGTCATCCTTGTGAGTGGAGCTGAGATTTTCGCAAAATCCCTTATGAATTTTCGGTAGAAGCCTGCTAGTCCTAGAAAACTTCGGACCTCAGTTGCATTCTTTGGTGCCTTCCAGTCTTGCACCGCAACTACCTTCGCGGGGTCTATGGCCAGCCCTTCTTTAGATACTACATGCCCGAGAAACCTTACTTCTTCTCTCCAAAAGTGGCATTTTGAAAATTTTGCCTTTAGCTGATGTGCTCGGAGAGTATCCATGATTTCCTTCAGATGTTGAGCATGCTCTTCCTCACTTTTTGAAAAGATCAAGATATCGTCTACGAAGACAACCACAAACTTGTTGAGGAATTCTCTGAACACTCTGCTCATTAGGTCCACGAAATAAGCGGGTGCATTTGTCAGGCCGAAAGGCATGACAAGCCACTCAAAGAAACCGTCTGGGGTTCTGAACGCCGTTTTATCAATACTATCTTCAGCCACTCTTAGCTGATGAAACCCAGTTGCTAGATCAAGTTGGGAGAAAACCGACGCACCTACAAGCTGATCAAACAAATCGTCGATTCGGGGAAGAGGGTGCCTATTTTTCTTGGTCAATTTGTTTAACTCCCTATAGTCAACGCAAAGGCGAAGCGAACCGTCTGCTTTGGTTGTGAACACCACTGGAGCACCCCATTCTGAAATGCTCCTTCGAATGAACCCCTTCTCGAGAAGTTCTTTAACCTGCTTACTGAGATCTTTTCTCTCTTTTGGAGACATATGTCTGACGGGTAAAGCTACGGGCTTTGCATTATCCACAAGATAGATACGGAAGTCTATTTCCCACTTTGGAGGTAAGCCTTTCACCTCCTCAAAGACATCTGGATATTCCTGGACTACTCTAACCGATTGTAAATTCTCATCAGAAGCATTAAGCGACTCTAGATAACTGAGCATAACAACATTCGAAGGATTATAGGAAATTTCTAGAGTGTTACCAAGCCGAGTCAAGAGTCTAACTACTCTTTTCTCACAATCAAGAATGGCACCGTTACTGGATAACCAGTCCATGCCTAAGATCAAACCATATCCCGAGAAGCCTAGAACAAAGGCATTACAACTAAACTCAACACTGAGAATAGAGATTTTCAAACCCAAACAAACCATTGAAAAGTAAGGGGAGCCCCCAATTGGATTTGAAACTACTAAGGGATCCTCAACCATACTAGTGTCTAGATGCAGAGATTCTACTAAAGCAGATGAAATAAAGGAGTGTGATGCACCAGAGTCAAAAAGTGTGCGAACTGGATGATCATAAAGATAGACTACACTTTCTACAGAAATATTACTACCTCGCTCCTGTGAAGGGGCTGTCAGAGCATGAACTTGTCCCCCTGAAGTAGATCCAGCTTTCTGTCCCTGTCCTTTCTTCTTTGGGCAGTCCTTAGCTTGGTGCCCAGTCTCCCCGCAATGGAAGCAACCACCCATCTTTGCCTTCTTCTTCCGGCAGTCTTTCTCTATATGCCCAACTATGCCACAGAAATGGCACTTTCTCTTCTCACGGGACTTTTTGTTCTTTCCTCCTTTCTTAAAGTCTGTCTTCTTAGCCTATAAATCTTCTTTCTTTTCCTCATCCTTAGTCTCCTTCTTGCCGTGGTCTTCCTCATGTAGCAACGCCATGTCCACCAAGCTTTCATAAGTCGCTCCCGTGGACACATGGGTCATGGCAAGGCTGTGTATAGGCTCATTCAGACCTTTGATGAAGCGAAGCGCCTTCTTGTGTTGGGTATTTACTAAGTCCAGCCCGAATCTGGCTAACTGATTAAACTGATTGACGTACTCCCTGACCGTCATGCTTCCCTGTTTAAGATTCAAGAACTTCTCTATTTGCAGGCTCCTTTCAGCTTGGGAGAGGAATTTCAATTCGAACCTTGTCCTAAAATCATCCTATGTTTCCACTGCCCTCTGAGCATTAGTGATCTCCCACCAATAGGAAGCTTCATCTTTGAGCAACCACGCTGCTAGCCTTATCTTTTGCCTATCATCAACTCCGAAGATGTCAAACAGATCCTCGGTCTCCTTTAGCCAATTTCTTGCTCCTACAAAGAGTTCAGTTCCATGGAAGTCTTTTCCACCCATATACTTGAAGTCTCTACATGTTTTGGCAAAAGCATTTCCAAGAGGAGGGGCAGGAGGAGGAGGAGGAACCGCTGCCACTGGAGGAGGAATGTTTGCTGGGCCCGCGTCATTGGCCCTTGCTTCTAAGTACCTCCTAAACCAGCCAGGTATCGTTACTCCTTCAGGAAGGTTAAGGTCTCCAGACATGCTGAAACAGAAAGAAAATATTCAAAACGAAGGATAGAGAGAGATAGTGTACATGGCTTTGGGGGATCATGCCTTTTAAAATATAACACTTTTTCTAAAAAAATGCTTCTTTAAACTTTCTTTTGAAAACAATATCAAAAACTTTATCTTATCTGGTAAACCTATGCTCTGATACCAAGTGAAACACCCCACCTCCGTTAGGGTCACTCACAAAGGGAATGCCCTAATTTTGGTGGAGGTTTATAATTATAAGTCACAGATATACAAGACAAATATAAATACACATATTTTTAAACAGCGGAAACAACAGCAACTTTTATTTCATCAAAATACGTGTTACACAAACCACACCATAATTGTCTTACAATACTTCCAAAAACATTACATTTCCATAACTGTCTTGATTAACAAAGAAGCATAAAGTAAAGCAACAAAATCCCCATAATGATATCCAAAGCCATGATCCAAGCCAAAGAGATCCAAACCGTACATCTACTGTCTTCAAGCTTACAAAAGAGTCTGACTACGCTGAGTTGTTTCCTCCCTGTGGACCTGGGGGGGGGGGGGGACGAAAGAAAAGAAAAACGGAGTCAGACATAAAGCCTGAGTAAATCTAGTGACTTTTCAGTATGTGAATAAGAAAAGGATATGATAGACATAAACTGAAAACAAGACAGTATCATAACTAAGGGAGTGTAGTCTAGAAACGAATATACTATCGAACCCACACGATATCTCTGCATTTACTAGTATTACTCAAACCGGCACCCCATGCTGAGGGTGAAGTGATCCTTTTTGTTTTCTAAAGATCGGCTCTTACTCGTACGTGTGTCTTACGGCTACCCCAAGAAGTGTAGATACCTATGCTGGTCCCACCATGGGGTGTATCAAGACCCATGGTGGCGGCCCCGACACAATTACTAGAAGGCATAGGATATACTACTGGCGCCCCAATGCCCTGCTTGTCTGCTCCGGAGTGCGTGCACGACCGCACACCGTTAGACCTACACTGTGCACCTAACAATGCCGTTATTTATCCGCTTACAATCAGCCCAATAATCGTGCCCCACCCTGCCTAGTTTCAGGGTACCGTTGATACCTAAATTGGGTTACTGCTGAAACAGGTCCCTACGTTACCAGGGTTTTCTAGTCAAACATGTTAAGTGGTTAAGTGTATGTATATACCTAACCCCACCCATCAATATTTGTTAACATGTTGAATCTTTGGTTAAGTGTTTTCAGTTGAGTTAACCCTACAACCTGTCCTAAGCCTTTTAGAGCACCGACCACTCACAGTAGACAGATATCACTACGGTTACTAGATGTGCCGGTTGGTTCCGGGCAGGTTTACACCGTAGTTCAGTCTAACCTCGGGTCTTTATTGGGCTCAATGTTTAACCACCCACATTGGATAGGTATTGTTGTGACTACTGGACAACCGGGCGGGTCCGGGCAGGTTTATGTCACAACTCAATCCAACCTCGGGTTAAACATGTCGTCTTTTCTAGATTTACATATTTCATTATTTATGTAAATGTCATGTCGTCTTTTAATTTGGGTATAACAATTTATACCGCAAAAATGTCACAGTCATTGGCACGCGCCAAACATGCCAACATATTTATTTATATCATGTTTTTCACCCAACGCTATTACCCCCGTTTGTACGTACTAATGTTGGGCTCGACACAATTCAACCCAACTTGATAAGCGTGAGAAAAGGGGAAATTCAGAACATATAATATTTCTATGATACATAAAAGGTGTAATGCATGAACTTGCAAATTGGCGTTAACATAAACATTGGAGCATGTGAACTTGCATTCAAAATTGGCATACAACTAAATGGGTGTCACATAGGATGGCATATGCAGACTTATACAAACTTGGGTTTTAACATATTAACTTGGCATAACGTCGAACACAAAACTAGCATGTTGTAAATTAACCCAAAATGTCCAAATCTAATATATAGTCTATTTCCACATGAACTTACATTGTTTATGCAGCCCAAACTGCATTTAACATAGTTCTAATCATACATGTAATGGATCTAAGATGTATACATAAGTTCTGAGTCATGTAGCATAAAGGATCTCAGATCTAGGGTGTGTTTACATAAGTATAGGACCCATGATATCAACATAAACATTAAGGGGATATTAACATAAACATGAGAGGGATCTAATCATAGACTTTGCCACAAAACTTACAATTACCATCACTTTCATATACAAACGTATAATATACTTGCATCGATCCATTTATGCCACAAATCAATTCACCAAAAATAATCACGATAGAAACATTACAATACACAAGATCTACATCATTACAATGATACAATTCTATTCCCAATTACATCGTATCACATCATAATTTTATTCAAATTCTGAAAGACCACTATACTTACAACGTGACGAGATCTTGTTTTCTGATTTCTGATTTCTGAATTTGGAGGTGCTCTCCTTTGGGTAGCAATTTGTTGATTGATTTGATTAGACTTTAATTTGCTTCTTAGTTTGATTCTTGGCGGCTACGATCAACTCCTTCCAGACAGCATGACGACTCCTCTCTTATTTTCTTATGTGAATTAGTTGAGTCTTAGTGTGTATTTATAGAGTTTTCAAGTTAATTTGAGCCGTCAGATGCAAACAATGAGGGAAATTAGACCGTACAGCACACCAGATTCGAACCAGGGTCAGACCCACCTGGTTAGGCTAACCAGGCAAGTCGACCTGCAGATCAACACCCAAGTCGACTGCGCAGTCGACTTGGGGGGGCCAGGTCGACTGCCCAGTCGACACTAGTGTCGACCTGGTCACTAGGTGGGAATTTTCCCGCCCAGCTCAGTTTGAACTCGAATTCGAATTTTAAACCTGTTCTGAGCTGTTTTTGAATTTCAAATTTATTCTGAAACTTCCGGAGATCATAACTCCTTCATACGGAGTCCGTTTCACGCAAACTCGGACTCTATCTCAACCAGAATTCCGAGACGAACGCAATGGCGTAAGCCATTCCACTTAATTCTTTCATTAGAATTAATTATACTTTAATTTAAGAATTTCACTGTTATAGAATATACGGGGTGTTACATATCACGAATCCATTGCGTTGCTAATACGTAGTGGGTAAGTGGAGGAAGTCGCCTGTAGTTCGTGTAATGCCATGCATGGTACGAACCGTGAAATAAGGAGTAAACGGGCCTTAAGAATAGGTTAAACTCGATTGTGTGCAGTAGAATATTATGTCCCAAACGTATCGGATCGGGTCCTCCATCCTATTCGAACCGGTGCCTTCAATTCGAAGGCGACGTTCTCTTCTTGGCAGTAAGGAGAAAGCGGATTGGGTAGGATTCCTACATTTCCATCTGAACCTAGCCGGTGACTTCATTCCAAAGTAGCGTGCACTTCTGTGCGGCAGAAGGAGGATCATGTCCTCCTTTCCTATCTGATCCGGGCCATCCGATCCGACCCGAAGTCCAATCAATGCTGAAATCCAAACATTTCAGGTTCTGCGGGCGTTCACGGAAATGAGCGTAACTTTCAAACCATCAGTCCATTTTAGCCAAACGAAAGCTCTACCTAAAGCTAATTCAGAGGGCAATAAGATCTACTGATGTAAACTTCGTAATTGATTATTTCGGGTCCGAAATAGGTCATCTGTTAGGAGTTTTGAGCCATCCTTTGTAGGTGATGCGACTTCAACCAAATCACTTCCTGTCTTCTGAAGATGTTCCAAATACTTAAGCGTATTGTTAACCAGAAATTCCATGTGTGACGGCTTTGACCCAAAGGCTTGTCAGCATTTATGGTTTATCATTTATGGCTTAATGTTTATGGTTTATTCTTTATTTTGTATAGTTTACTGTTTTTTACTTTATTGTTTATGGTTTACGGTTTAAGTTTTATTGTTTATGGTTTACGGTTTATGGTTTATTGTTTATGGTTTACGTTTACGGTTCAACGTTTATGGGTCATGGTTTATGGTTTATGGTTTATTGTCTATGATTTATCATTTATGGCTTAACGTTTACGGTTTATAGCTTTATTTTATAAATTTTATTGTTTATACTTTATTATTTATGGTTTATGGTCTATTTTTATACTTTATTCTTTATGGTTTACGGTTTATTGTTTATTGTTTATTTTTTACAGTTAATTGTTTATGATTTATCATTTATGGATTAATGTTTATGGTTTATTATTTATTTTATATAGTTTATTGTTTATACTTTATTGTTTATGTTTTACTTATTGTTTATGTTTTACGGTTTATGGTTTATTGTTTATGATTTATCATTTATGGTTAAATGTTTATGGTTTATGCTTTATATTACATATTCTTTATTGTTTATGGTTTACGATATATAGTTTATTGTCTATGGTTTACGGTTTATTGTTTATTATTAGACCCAAAAATTGAACTAACACCCAAATGCAGTGTGAAGTCCTCACAAGCACATATCATAGAGAATAAATGCAGGAAAGCAGTAAAGAACAGGGAACACACGAGGTTTTTATAGTGGTTCGGCTCATACAAGGCCTACGACCACTTTATATTTTCTTAAATCCTAAGAAATTACAAATACAATGCCTTTCTATAATCTATACGAATCATTTACATACAACATCCTTGTATTTTAATGAAGAAGTGGGGAAGAGAGAGTGGTTTTATACACGAAATTCTCGTGTTAGATTAATATGGAAGAAGCATAATGTCCTTGCGTTCTCTGCAATGGAGGATGAGAGTTAGAATGGCCAATAATCCTTTAGAAGTCCCTGAATCCATGTATTTATAGATATAGAGAGTTTCACGGTTGAATGGCATATTTCGCGAATCCAATGCGTTGCTAAGACGTAGTGGGTAAGTGGAGGATGTCTCCTGTAGTTCATGTAATGCCATGCATGGTCCGACCCGTGAAAGTAGGAGTAAAACATGTCTTAAGAATAGGTCAAACTCGATTGTGTGTAGTAGAATATTTCGTCCCAGATGTGTTGGATCGGGTCCTCCATCCGATCCGAACTAGTGCCTTCAATTCGAAGGAGACGTTCTCTTCTTGGCAGTAAGGAGAAAGCAGATCGGGTCGGGTTCTTACGTCTCCATCCGAACTGATCCGGTGACTTCATTCTAAAGCACCATGCACTTCTGTGTGGCAGAAGTTGGATTGGGTCCTCCTTTTTGATCCGATCCGGGCCATCCGATCCAACCCGGAGTCCAGTCAATGCCGAAATCAAAACGTTTCTGGTTCTGCTGGAGTTCACGGAAACAAGTGTAACTTTCAAACAGTAAGTCTATTTTAGCCAAACAAAAGCTCTACCTGAAGCTAATTCAAAGTGCTACAAGTGTTATAGAGGTAGGCTCCATAATTGATGTTTTCGGGTCCAAAATAGGTCATCTGTTAGGTGTTTCGAGCCTTCCTTTGTTTGTGATGCGACTTCAACCAAATCGCTTTCTGTCTTCTGACGATATTCCAAATACTTAAGCGTATTGTTAGCTAAAATTTACATGTGTGACGGCTTTGACTAAAAAGCATCTCAACATTTATGGTTTATCATTTATGGCTTAATGTTTGTGGTTTATTCTTTATTTTATATAGTTTACTGTGTTTACTTTATTTTTTATGGTTTACGGTTTATGTCTTATTGTTTATGGTTTACGGTTTATGGTTTATTGTTTATGGTTTACGTTTATGGCTTAATGTTTATGGGTCATGGTTTATGGTTTATTGTCTATGATTTATCATTTATGACTTAATGTTTATGGCTTTATTTTATAAAGTTTGTTGTTTATACTTTATTGTTTATGTTTTATGGTTTATTGTTTATACTTTATTCTTTATGGTTTATGGTTTATTGTTTATGGTTTACAGTTTATTGTTTATGACTTATCATTTATGGCTTAATGTTTATGGTTTATGCTTTATTTTTTATAGTTTACTGTTTATACTTTATTGTTTATGATTTACTTATTGTTTATGTTTTATGGTTTATGGTTTGTAATTTATGATTTATCATTTATGGTTAAATGTTTAAGGTTTATGCTTTATATTATATAGTTTAATGTTTATAGTTTATTGTTTAAGGTTTACGGTTTATGTATTATTGTTTATTGTTTGACCCAAAAATGGCACTAACACCCAAATGTAGTGTGAAGTCCTCACAATCCCAGATCATAGAGAATAAATGTAGGGAAGCATTGTAGAACAGGGAACACACGAGGTTTTTGTAGTGGTTCGGCTCAAACCGAGCCTACGACCAGTTTATATTTTCTTAAGTCCTAAGAAATTACAAATAGAATGCCTTTCTACAATTAGTAGGAATCACTTACATACAACATGTTTGTATTTCAATGAAGAAGTGGGGAGGAGAAAGTGGTTTTATACACGAAATCCTCGTGTTAGATTGATATGAAAGAAGCACAATGTCCTTCTGTTCTCTTCAATAGAGGCCTAGAGTTAGAATGACCAATAATCCTTTAGAAGTCCCTAAGTCCTTGTATTTATACATGTAGAGAGTCTCGCGGATGAATGACATGTTTCACGAATCCAATGCGTTGCTAATACTTAGTGGGTAAGTGGAGGAAGTCTCCTGTAGTTCGTGTAAAGCCATGCGTGGTCCGATCCGTGAAAGTAGGAGTAAAACAGGCTTTAAGAATAGGTTAAACTCGATTGTGTGCAGTAGAATATTTCGTCCCAGACGGTCGGATCCTCCATCCGATCCGAACCGGTGCCTTCAATCCAAAGGCGACGTTCTCTTCTTGGCTGTAAGGAGAAAGCGGAACGGGTCGGGTTCCTATATCTCCATCCGAATCGAGCCGGTGACTTATTTCCAAAGCAGCGTGCACTTCGGTGCAGCTGACGGTGGATCGGGACCTCCTTTCCGATCCGATCCTGGCCATCTGATCCGATCCGGAGTCCAATCAATGCCGAAATCCAAACGTTTCCGGTTCTGCGGGCGTTCACGAAAACGAGCATAATTTTCAGACTGTAAGTCCGTTTTAGCCAAACGAAAGCTCTACCTGAAGATAATTCCGAGGGCAACAAGAATTACTGAGCTAGACACTCTAATTGAAGTTTTCAGGTCCAAAATAGGTTATCTATTAGGAGTTTCATGCCCTCCTTTGTTTGTGATGCGACTTAAACCAAATCACTTTCTGTCTTCTAACGATGTTCCAAATACTTAAGCTTATTCTTAACCAGAAATCCCATGTGTGATGGCTTCCACTAAAAAGCGTGTCAACATTTGATGTTTATCATTTATGGCTTAATGTTTATGGTTTATTCTTTATTTTATATAGTTTACTGTTTTTACTTTATTGTTTATGGTTTACGGTTTATGTTTTATTGTTTATGGTTTACAGTTTATGGTTTATTGTTTATGGTTTACGTTTACGGTTTAATGTTTATGGGTCATGGTTTATGGTTTATTGTCTATGATTTATCATTTATGGCTTAACATTTACGGTTTATAGCTTTATTTTATAAACTTTATTGTTTATACTTTATTATTTATGGTTTATGGTCTATTATTTGTACTTTATTCTTTATGGTTTACGGTTTATGGTTTATTGTTTTTTTGTTGTTTATGATTTATCATTTATGGCTTAATGTTTATGGTTTATGCCTTATTTTTTATAGTTTACTGTTTATACTTTATTGTTTATGGCTTACTTATTGTTTATGTTTTACGGTTTACATTTTATTGTTTATGATTTATCATTTATGGTTAAATGTTTATGGTTTATGCTTTGTATTATGTAGTTTACTGTTTATACTTTATTGTTTATGGTATATGGTTTATTGCCATGGTTTATGGTTTGTTGTTTATTATTAGACCCAAAAATGGCACTAACACCAAAATGCAGTGTGAAGTACTCACAATCACAGATCACAGAGAATAAATGCAGGAAAGCTGTAAAGAACAGGGAACACACGTGGCTTTTATAGTGGTTTGGCTCAAACAAAGGCCTACAACCACTTTATATTTTCTTAAGTCCTAAGATATTACAGATACAACGCCTTTCTATAATCCGTACGAATCGTTTACATACTATATCCTTGTATTTTCATGAAGAAGAGGGGAAGAGAGAGTGATTGTATACATGAAATTATCGTGTTAGATTAACATGGAAGAAGCACAATGTCCTTGTGTTCTCTTCAATGGAGGTCGAGAGTTAGAATAGCCAATAATCCTTCAGAAGTTCCTGAATCCGTGTATTTATAGATGTAGAGAGTCTCATGGATGATTGACATATGTCACGAATCCAATGAGTTGCTAAGACGTAGTGGGTAAGTGGACGAAGTTTCCTGTAGTTCGTGTAAAGCCATGCGCGGTCCGATCCGTGAAAGTAGGAGTAAAACATGTCTTAAGAATAGGTCAAACTCGATTGTGTGTAGTAGAATATTTCTTCCCAGATGGGTCTGATCGAGTCCCCCATCCGATCCAAACTAGTGCCTTCAATCCGAAGGCGATGTTCTCTTCTTAGTAGTAAGGAGAAAGCGGAACGGTTCGGGTTCCTACATCTCCATCCGAACCGAGGTGGTGAGTTCATTCCAAAGCAGCATGCACTTCTGTGCGGCAAAAGGTGGATCGGGTCCCCCTTTCCGATCCGATCTGGGCCATCCGATCCGACCCAGAGTCCAATCAATGCCGAAACCTAAACATTTCCGGTTTTGTCGGCATTCACGGAAACGAGCGTAACTTTCTAATGTAAGTCTGTTTTAGCCAAAAGAAAGCTCTACCTGAAGCTAATTCAGAGGGCTACAAGAGTTACTAAGTGAAGCTCCGTAATTGATGTTTTCAGGTCCAAAATAGGTCATCTGTTAGGAGTTTCGAGCCGTTCTTTGTTTGTGATGCGACTTCAACCAAATCGCTTCCTGTCTTCTGATGATGTTCCAAATACTTAAGCGTATTGTTAACCAGAATTTCCATGTGTGATGGCATTGACTAAAAAGCATCTCAACATTTATGGTTTATCATTTATGGCTTAATGTTTATGGTTTATTCTTTATTTTATATAGTTTACCATGTTTACTTCATTGTTTATGGTTTACGGTTTATGGTTTATTGTTTATGGTTTATGGTTTATGGTTTACGTTTAAGGTTTAATGTTTATGGATCATGGTTTATGGTTTATTGTCTATGATTTATGATTTATGACTTAATGTTTATGGTTTATGGCTTTATTTTATAAAGTTTATTGTTTATACTTTATTGTTTATGTTTTTTGGTTTATTGTTTATACTTTATTCTTCATGGTTTACGGTTTATGGTTTATTGTTTATGGTTTACAGTTTATTGTTTATGATTTATCATTTATGGCTTAATGTTTATGGTTTATGCTTTATTTTATATAGTTTACTGTTTATACTTGTTGTTTATGGTTTACTTATTGTTTATGTTTTACCATTTAAGGTTTATTGTTTATGATTTATCATTTATGGTTTAATGTTTTTGGTTTTTGGTTTATACTATATAGTTTACTATTTATAGTTTATTGTTTATGGTTTATTGTCTATGGTTTACGGCTTATGATTTATTGTTTATTATTAGACCCAAAAATGGCACAAATACCCAAATGCAGTGTGAAGTCCTCACAATCACAGATCATAGAGAATAAATGCAGGAAAGCAGGAAAGAGCAGGGAACACATGAGGTTTTTATAGTGGTTCAGCTCAAATAAGGCCTACGACCACTTTATATTTTCTTAAGTCCTAAGAAATTACAAATACAACGCCTTTCCGTAATCTGTACGAATCATTTATATACAAAATCCTTGTATTTTAATGAAGAAGTGGGGAAGAGAGGGTGGTTTTATAAACGAAATTCTCGTGTTAGATTAATATGGAAGAAGCACAATGTCCTTGTGTTCTTTTCAATGGAGGCTGAGAGTTAGAATGGATAATAATCCTTTAGAAGTCCCTGAATCCATGTATTTATAGATGCAGAGAGTCTCCCGGATGAATGACATATGTCATGAGTCCAATGCATTGCTAAGACATAGTTGGTAAGTGGAGGAAGTTTCCTGTAGATCGTGTAAAGCCATGCGTGGTCCGATCCATGAAAGTAGGAGTAAAACATGCCTTTAGGTCAAACTCGATTATGTGCAGTATAATATTTCATCCCAGATGGGTCGGATCGGGTCCTCCTTCCGATCTGAACCAGTGCCTTCAATCCGAAGGCGACATTCTCTTCTTGGTAGTAAGAAGAAATCGGTTCGGGTCTGGTTACTACATCTCCATCTGAACCACAGCCGGTGACTTCATTCCAAAGCAGCATGCAATTCTGTGCAGTAGAAAGTGGATCGCGTCCTCCTTTTCGATCCGATCTGACTCAGAGTCCAAACAATGCCGAAATCCAAACGTTTCCGGTTTTGTGGGCGTTCACGGAAATGAGCGTGACTATCAAACCGTGAGTCTGTTTTAGCCAAACGAAAGCTCTACTTGAAGCTAATTCAGAGGGCTACAAGAATTGCTAAGCAAAGCTCCATAATTGATGTTTTCTGGTCCAAAATATGTCATCTGTTAGGATTTTTGATTCATCCTTTGTTTGTGATGCGACTTCAACCAATATCGTTCCTGTCTTCTGACAATGTTCCAAATACTTAAGCGTATTGTTAATTAGAATTTCCATGTGTGACGTCTTTGACTAAAAAGCGTCTCAACATTTATGGTTTATCATTTATGGCTTAATGTTTATGGTTTATTCTTTATTTTATATAGTTTACTGTATTTACTTCATTGTTTATGGTTTACGGTTTATGGTTTATTGTTTATGGTTTACGGTTTATGGTTTATTTTTTATGGTTTACGTTTACGGTTTAATGGTTATGGGTCATGGTTTATGGTTTATTGTCTATGATTTATTATTTATGACTTAATGTTTATGGTTTATGGCTTTATTTTATAAAGTTTATTGTTCATACTTTATTGTTTATGTTTTATGGTTTATTGTTTATACTTTATTCTTTATGGTTTACGGTTTATGGTTTATTGTTTATGGTTTACAGTATATTATTTATGATTTATCATTTATGGCTTAATGTTTATGGTTTATGCTTTATTTTATATAGTTTACTATTTATACTTTATTGTTTATGGTTTACTTTCTGTTTATGTTTTACGGTTTATGGTTTATTGTTTGGATTTATCATTTATGGTTAAATGTTTATTGTTTATGCTTTATATTATATAGTTTACTGTTTATAGTTTATTGTATATAGTTTACGGTTTATTGTCTATGGTTTACGGTTTACGGTATATTGTTTATTATTAGACCCAAAAATAACACTAATACCCAAATGCAGTGTAAAGTCCTCACTATCATAGATCAAAGAGAATAAATGCAGGGAAGCAATAAAGAATAGGGAACACACGAGGTTTTTATAGTGGTTCGGCTCAAACTGAGCCTATGACTACTTTATATTTTTTTGAGTCCTAAGAAATAAAAAACACAATTCCTTTCTACAATCCGTAGGAATCATTTACATACAACATTTTTGTATGTCAATAAAGAAGTGGGGAAGGGAGAGTAGTTTTATACACGAAATCCTCGTGTTAGATTAATATGGAAGAAGCACAATGTCCTTGTGTTCTCTTCAATGGAGGCCGAGAGTTAGAATGGCCAATAATCCTTTAGAAGTCCCTGGGTCCGTGTAATTATAGATATAGAGAGTCTCCCGGATGAATGACATGTGTCATGAATCCAATGCGTTGCTAATACGTAGTGGGTAAGTGGAGGAAGTCTCCTGTAGTTCGTGTAAAGCCATGTATGGTCCGATCCGTGAAAGTAGGAGTAAAATAGGCCTTAAGAATAGGTCAAACTCTATTGCGTGTAGTAGAATATTTCGTCCCAGACGGGTCGGATCGGGTCCTCCATTCGATCTGAACCGGTGCCTTCAATCCCAAGGCAACGTTCTCTTCTTGGCAATAAGGAAAAAGAGAATCGGGTCAGTTCCTACATCTCCATCCGGATCGAGCCGGTGACTTCATTCCAAAGCAGCTTGCAGTTCTGTGCGGTAGCAGGTGGATCGGGTCCTCCTTTCCGATCCGATCCGGGCCATCTGATCCGACCCGGAGTCCAATCAATGCCGAAATCCAAACAGTTCTGGTTCTACGGGAATTCACGGAAACGATCGTAACTTTCAAACCATAAGCCCGTTTTAGCCAAACGAATGCTCTACCTGAAGCTAATTTAGAGGGCTACAAGAGTTACTAAGCTAATCTCCGTAATTGATGTTTTTGGGTTGAAAATAGGTCATCTATTAGGGGTTTCAGGTCGTCCTTTGTTTGTGATGCGACTTCAACCAAATCGCTTCCTGTCTTCTGACGATGTTCCAAAAATTTAAGGGTTTTGTTAACTAGAAATCCCACGTGTGATGACTTCGACTAAAAAGCATGTCAATATTTATGGTTTATCATTTATGGCTTAATGTTTATGGTTTATTCTTTATTTTATATAGTTACTGTTTTTACTTTATTGTTTGTGGTTTATAGTTTATGTTTTATTGTTTATGGTTTACGGTTTATAGTTTATTGTTCATGGTTTACGTTTATGGTTTAATGTTTATGGATCATGATTTATCGTTTATTGTCTATGTTTTATCATTTATTGCTTAATGTTTACGGTTTATGGCTTTATTTTATAAAGTTTATTGTTTATACTATATTGTTTATGGTTTATGGTTTATTGTTTATACTTTATTCTTTATGGATTACGATTTATGGTTTATTGTTTTTTTTCCAGCTTATTGTTTATGATTTATTATTTATGGCTTAATGTTTATGATTTATGCTTTATTTTATATAGTTTATTGTTTATACTTTATTCTTTATGGTTTAATTTTTGTTTATGTTTTATGGTTTATGGTTTATTGTTTATGATTTATCATTTGTGGTTGAATGCTTATGTTTTATGCTTTATATTATGTAATTTACTGTTTATACTTTGTTGTTTATGGTTTACGTTATATGGTTTATTGTATATGGTTTACAGTTTACGGTTTATTGTTAATTATTAGACCCAATAATGGCACTAACACCCAATGCAGTGTGAAGTACTCACAATCATAGATCACAGAGAATAAATTCAGGAAAGCAGCAAACAATAGGGAACACACGAGGTTTTTATAGTGGTTCGGCTCAAACAAGGCCTACAACCACTTTATATTTTCTTAAGCCCTAAGAAATTAAAATAACAATGCCTTTCTATAATCCGTACGAATCATTTACATACAACATTCTTGTATTTTAATGAAGAAGTGGGGAAGAGAGAGTGGTTTTATCCATGAAATTCTCGTGTTAGATTAATATGGAAGAAGCACAATGTTCTTGTGTTCTCTTCAATGGAGGCCAAGAGTTAGAATGGCCAATAATCCTTTTGAAGTCCCTGAATCCTTGTATTTATAGATGTAGAGAATCTCACGGATGAATAAGACATGTCACGTATCCAATGCGTTGCTAAGACGTAGTGGGTAAGTGGAGGAAGTCTATTGTAGTTCGTGTAAAGCCATGCATGGCTAAAACAGATCTTAAGAATAGGTCAAACTCGATTCTGTGCAGTAGAATATTCCATCCTAGATGGGTCGGATCAGGTCCTCCATCTGATCTGAACCGGTTGCCTTCAATCCGAAGGCGACGTTCTTCTTGGCTGTAAGAGGAAAGCGGATCGGGTCGGGTTCCTACATCTCCATCTGAACCGAGCCGGTGACTTCATTCCAAAGCATCGTGCACTTCTGTGCGGCAGAAGGTGGATCGGGTCCTTGTCACCGATCCGATCCTGGCCATCCGATCCAACCCGGAGTCCAATCAATGCCGAAATCCAAACGTTTCCAATTCTGCGGGCCTTCACGGAAACGAGCGTTACTTTCAAACAGTAAGTCCATTTTAGCCAAACGAAAGCAATACCAGAAGCTAATTCAGAGAGCTACAAGACTTATTGAGCTAAGCTCCGTAATTGATGTTTTAGGGTTTGAAATAGGTCATCTGTTAGGAGTTTAGAGCTCCTTACTCTTTTGACCTCTTACAATAAAACCAGTAAGCGTGTCCCGTCCTTGTCCTAGTTCGAGCTCATATAGATACTGAAATGGGTTACTGGTTGAAAAGGGTCCACACATTTGACACAAGCTTCCGTCCTAAGCTTGGACGCCACTAGGAATTCCCGCTTAACCCCTTTTTATCCCCATGTCTTATCACATGTCTCATCTTGGTTAAGTGCTTTTATTATGTTTCACATGCAACCCATGTTACCAACTTAACCCTTCAATATCCCCATGTCTAATTACATGTCTTATCTTTGTTAAGTGTTCACTAATTCATTATAACCATAATCTTGCAAGACCTCCCACATTAGATTGCCTTTTTGCGGTTTTTGGATATGCCAGATGGTTCCGGGTAGGCTTATACCGCAATCAGAATCTAATCTCGTGTCTTTGCATTATTACGCATCTAATTTCCGCCTTTGACCTCTCACATTAGATTACCAAATTGCGATTGCTGGATGTGCTGGGCGGTTCCGGGCAGTCTTATACCGCAATTCGAATCTAACCTCGTGTCTTAGGCGTTCATTATCACTTTCTGAGTTCAAGTCCCAATTTTAAATCTTGGATTAAAATATATTCCCATTACCCATAATTTCCAATCTAAATTATGTTTATAATTTTAATCCAAATTAGGCCTTTAATCTTATGTATACATGTTATGCCAAATTACGCCCAAATTAATTTGTGTTCGTTGTTATTAGTAATTTATGCCAAACCTCATGTATGCAAATTATATCCAATTATGCCCGATCCAACTTATGCCAAATCTCATGTATACAATTTATACACAATTATGCCCAAATTGATTTATGCCAATAATCTCATTTTATTACATATTTCCCCAAACTTTTCCCAATCGTTCAAATGTTATTTATACGCAAATTTCAACGCAATATGTTAGGCTCGAAGTTAGCCTAATCTCATAAAAAAAGGAAAAGAAGACGAGAAGAGAATCAACATCAAAATTGCCGTAAACATACGAACATGCATATGACACATAAACAGACATATAACGATAAACTAGATCAGAAAGGCATATGGAATTTGAACTGACATAGAATAATGAAATAGATCCAATAGGCATATGGTAACAGAACTTTGGGTATGAAACTGAAAGATTAGAATTTACATAACTTGATATGATTCATCTTACAAGCATGTTCGTAAAATGCAATTTACAATCTTATCACAATCACTTTTAATTTAATTATATGTGAAAGTAATGTGGACTCACAGCGATAAGATTTAGAAGAGAGAATAGATCTGAATTTTGAATTTTGAATTTGATTAGCTAAACCGTTGTTGTAGAATTTGATTCTTATCTTCCAATATGAATACTCCTATTCTGATTTGCTTTGGTAGAGAAGAAAGGCTAGGTTAATTTAGATTAGAGCAGCATGTAAGTGCCATGGATGAATAACAATGAGATTAGGGTTAGGTTTAGCGGTATTTTATAGATGCTCTAGGTGAATTAGGACCCTTAGATTAGATTAGGACCCATCTGGACCATCCAAACCAGAAAAATACGTCATCCAACCATTTCTAGAAGGACACATCAGCCCTAGACCACCAAAACTCGTCTGCTAGATCTGCGCAAATGGGGGTTGACACCCTTAAAGGGGGGTCAACACCCTTGTCGACACCCCTATAAGGGGTCGACACCTATATCGACTCCCGTAAGGGGGGTCGACACCCTAGAGCGGGAGATTTCCCGCTCACCAAGATTTGGCTGATTTGGATTTTTGAATTCATTTTTCATTTGTTATTTAATTATTATTAAATTCTGCTAATTCTTGAATTCTTCTAAGCTTCATAACTTCTTCATACTTTATCCGTTTTACACAAACTCGGATTCTATCCCAAGTAGAATTCTGAGACGAACGCAAGGGCGCAACCCGTTTCCCTTAATTCTTCTTATAAAAATTAAGTATTCTTTAATTATCCCTTATGTCATGTTTTCAAATTTATGGGTTGTTACATTCTCCCCTCCTTAAAGGATTTCGTCCCCAAAATCTTCAAGTTAAGAAGAATGTATCCCACCATCCATCATCCATCTACTCATCCATCATCCACAAGCATCCATTGTCCTTAAAAATTTCTAGTGTTACATGAACATATGCAAAAGTGTGTGTATATGTCCCCTATCTAATGAAAAGATCAGGAGGTCTACTGATTCACTTGACCTCCTTAATGCGAAACATGATAGTGCCATGTGTCCATTATGTATGCAAAAGAATCTTAATGATACATATCATTTCTATATGAGTGCACAACCATTCATTCAAATGCAACATCCATATGATAACACATTCGATATACATCCATTAACTTAAATATGCACACTCATTCATATGCAATATGAAAGTGATTGAGCCGATCTGGCGCCTAATGTGTGCGTAAATGCATCCACGGGCAGCCACAAGCAAACACTTAAATCCACTTGCATCCACCAAACATAACATGTTTCAAACACATGTTTACAACCTTAGGATCGAAGATATAATCGAGAGGATACACTAAACGATAGAACAAGTATAAACAAAGCAGTAGAAAAAGGAGTAGTTAAGAACATACCCTCAAAAAGGAAAGGGTACGATGCATGTATCTTGTCTTCAATCTCCCAAGTCGCGTCTCCTTGATCACCTCCCCACTGGTCTTTAACCAACTTGACCTCTTGGTTGCGTAATTTCTTGACCTACGATCCGAGGGTGCATGTAGGAACTCGTCTAACTGTGGCACATCACTCTACTTCGGCTTCTCTAAGCATGCTCGGCTCTACTACTTCCTCGGTATTGTGTAAACATTTCCTCAAATGCGACACATGAAATACGTCATGAACACCACTAAGTTTCTCAAGCAACTTCACTCTATAGGCTATCTGTCCAATTCTTTTTGTAATGGGGAATAGCCCTACGAACCTTGGTGCCAATTTCCCTACTGACCCAAAACGAACTACATTCCTCTACGGTGACACTATAATAAAGACAATGTCTACAACATTGAACTCAACATCGGTCCTTCTCTTATTAGCATATGACTTTTGTCGGTCCTGTGCTGTCTTCATGCGTTTTCAAATCAAGTTTATCTTCTTTGCAGTTTCCCTAATCATCTCGGGCCAAAGCAGAATCTTATCCATAGACTCCCACCAACAAGTCGGTGATCGGCAAGGTCGTCCATATTGAGCCTCAAAAGGTGTCATGCCAATACTAGTTTGATAGCTATTGTTGTAGGCGAACTCTACTAATGGAAGATGTTCCTCCCATGTCCCTCAAAGTCCAAGATGCAAAACCTCAAAAGATCTTCTGGAATCTGATTCACTCTTTTTGTTTGGTCGTCCGTCTGAGGGTGATAAGTGGTGCTCAAACACAATTGCGTTCCCACATCCTCCTGCAAGATCTTCCAAAACTCACTGGTGAGAATGGGATCTCGATCGCTAACGATACTGGAAGGTATGCCGTGTAGACGAACTATCTCTTGGACATAAAAATATGCTAACCATGCCGCTGTTCTTTTACTCTTAGCGGGAATGAAATGGGCGCTCTTGGTAAGTCTATCCACTACTACCCAAATCCCCATATTACCCTTCCTTGACCTCGGCAAACCGTCAACGAAATCCATGGAAACACCTTTCCATTTCCACTGTGGAACCTCTAAAGAGTGAAGCAAACCACCAGGCTTCTTTTGCCCAGCCTTAACTTGCTGCCACACTAAGCATCTAGAAACGAACTCTGCCACATCCTTCTTCATTCCGGCCCAAAAGAAAACTTCTTACTTCTGTTGCGTTCTTTGGGATCTTCCCATCTTGGATTGCCACCACCTTCGAGGGATCCACTGCTATCCTCTCCCTAGAGACCACGTGCCCTAAGAACCTTACACCCTTCCTCCAAAATTGGCATTTGGAGCCTTGAGTTAATGTGCTCGAAGGGTCTCTAAGACTTCGCTAGGGTGTAGGGCATGCTCTTCCTCGCTTCTTGAGAACATCAAGATGTCATCCACAAAGACTACCACGAACTTATTTAGAAACTCCCTAAACACCCAACTCGTCAAACCTGCAAAATATGCGGGTGCATTCGTCAAACCAAAAGGCATGACAAGCCGCTAGAAAACCGTCGGGAGTCCTAAAAGTAGTCATATCTATACTATCCTCAGCTACCCTCAACTGATGAAATCCTATAGCTAATTCCAACTGCGAGAAAACTGAAGCACCATCCAAATGGTCGAACCAATAATCTATCCTCGGAAATGGGTGACTGTTCTTATTTGTGAGCTTATCCAATTCCCTATAGTCCACGCACAATCTAAGCGAACCATCAACCTTCATAGCAAAAACAATTAGAGCACCCCACTCCGAGATACTTCTTCTTATGAACCCTTTCTCAATCAACTCTTTCACTTGTTTACTAAGCTCCCTCCTTTATCTTGGAGCCATGTGGCGCATAGGCAATGCAACTGGATTTGCATTGTCCACCAAGTATATACGGAAATCTATCTCGCGTTTTGGAGGTAAGCCCCTAAACTCCTCGAAGACATCATCATACTCATGGACTACTCGAACATATTACAATTCATCGATGGATGCGTCAAGTGATTCTAGGTAGATAAGTATCATCGAAACCCTAGGGTCACATGAAATATCAAGGGTCTTTCCACAACGAGTCAATAGTCTAGTATGGCATCATATCTAGCTAGCCAATCTATCCCTAGAATCAAACTATAGCCAATGAAACCAAGGCGTTGCATTCAAACTTAACGCCCAAGATAGACATTCTCAAATCCCGACAAATCAGAGATAAATGAGCCGAACCACTAATAGGATTGAGACTACAATGGGATCCATAACTAAGCTAGTATTTAGGTGCAGTGTTTCACCTAACGAAGAAGATATAAACGAATGCGAAGCGCCATAATCAAACAAAGTTCGAACTGGATGATCAAAAAGAAAAATCAAACTTTCGACAGAAATGTTTCTACTCTCTCCTGTCCGGGTGCCATGAGAGCATGAACCTACCCTCCAGAAGTAGGCCTTGTCCTCTGCCCTTGCCCTTGTCCTTGCCTCCTCGGGTAGTCTTTAATCAGATGTCCTGCCTCACCGTAATGAAAACAACCATGCTACCTCTTCTTCCAATAGTCCTTAATTACATGGCCCGTTATACCACAATAAAGACACTTCCTCTTGTCATGGGGTTTATTATTCTTTCCACCCTTCTTAGGTTCTACTTTCTTGTTCTTTGATTCTTCCACTTTCTTTTCACCTTTACTTCTTCATGGATTAAAGCCATATCAACAAGTTTCTCATCCATGGGTTGTGCTCCTTAGCCAAACCCCATCATTCTCATTTTTACCATCCTTGTGTAACATGTTAACATGTCTCATGAAAGTTGCCTACATCGCATAGAAAATCCTACAAAGCTTAAAAGAAGATTAGCCATATGTGAAACTACTATGGCTACAGATGGTGGTTAGGCACTTCTTTTCCCTTCAAGAGGCGTCGTAGTATGATCACGCCTACGGAACCATGTCGCGATGAGCTTACCTCCCAGAAAGCCACAGCCCTGGAGACTCAGAAAAGAAGGAAACAAGGATTCAAACAGAAAAATCAAAAGATAGTGCATATGGCTTTGGGGAAATGTCTTTCAAAACAAATTTTTATTTTTATTTTAAAAAAAATACTTCTTTTAAAACCATTTTGAAAACAACTTTCAAAATCTTTTATCTGATCCGATAACCTTCAGCTCTTATATAATGTGTAACACCCCACGTCCATTAATGTCACTCACTAAGGGAATGCATTAGCTTTCATGGAGTATTACAAGTGTACAGAACAGAATATCACAAGATAGATATATAAAATGGTACTTACGAAAATTCAAAATTTATTCATTGCAGCGGAAAAGCAAAACATGTTTGGTTACAACATCAAAACCACATGCTAAAGACAAGTACACAAATATCTATTTTATACAAAATTATCATCAGAGTACATAAAAGTAAGACAATAATCCCACCCCAATTAGCCATAATGAAAAAGAGATAAAGCTGAGCATTACTTTCAACACTTCCAAGCACTTCAAAAAGAAAGGAATCCAAGTCATGCATCACAATTCCCACCCAAAGAAGACCTTGGGGGGGGGGGGGGGGTAGAAAGAAAAGAGGTGAAACAAAAAGGGGTCAGACATAGGTCTGGCGAGTCTAGTGACTTTAACAATATAATTAGTAAAGTAACAGGATAAGAACATAAACTGGATTTAAGAGATGACTGTAACATAAGAAGATATGACAAGGTAACAAGATGAACAAGATGTAACGTTGACTATGCTTCTAATCACCATAAGATAATTCCTACACCGCACCAATAATAGTTTCGTCCTAGAAGATGATCCCTCTTGGCTTAATAGAATGATGATAGCTTCGTGTATTTCTAGCAGGCATCATTAGTAACCAACGTGCACCTATCACCACTAGATGTATCCACTATCCTCCCTGTTTGATTATGTACCTCTAGCTGCCATTATAGGTAACCAATATGCAACTATCACCACTAGATGTACCCTCTTACGAAACATAATAATAATGGTGGTAGTCTCGTGTACTCCTAGCTGCTGTCCTAGGTGCCTTCTGCTCCTATCTCGACTAGTTGTACCCACTACCCTCCCCATTCGATTGGCTCCCTAACTCGTATATACTCGTGCTGGTCCCACAGTAAGGTGTATCACTCCCTAAATTGGAAAACCTATACTACTAAAATGCACGACTTATGTCTACACGATGCAACAATGTCTTACCTACCAGCCCGGACCCATGCACGCATATGGCTCCGTTAGTCTTGTATTGCCACCGCCCTTTACTCTTTTGACCTCTTAAAATCAAACCGGTAAGCATGTCCCGTCCTCATCCTAGTCCAAGCTCATATAGATACTGAAATGGGTTACTGGTTATAAACGGTCCACACACTTGACACAAGCTTCCCTCCTAAGCTTGGCCCCCACTAGGAATTCCCACTTAACCCCTTTTTATCCCCATGTCTTATCACATGTCTCATCTTGGTTAAGTGCTTGTATTATGTTTCACATGCTACCCATATTTCCCACTTAACCCTTCAATATCCCCATGTCTAATCACATGTCTTATCTTGGTTAAGTGTTCACTAATTCATTATAGCCATAATCTTGCAAGGCCTCCCACATTAGATTGTCGTTTTGCGGTTGCTGGATATGCTGGGCGATTCCGGGCAGGCTTATACCGTAATCTGAATCTAATCTCGTGTCTTTGCATTATTGCGCATCTAATTTCTGCCTTTCACCTCTCACATTAGATTACTGAATTGCAATTGCTGGATGTGCCGAGCGGTTACGTGCAGTCTTATACTGCAATTCGAATCAAACCTCGTGTCTTACGCGTTCATTATCACTATCTTGATTCAAGTCCCAATTTTAAATCTTGAATTAAAATATATTCCAATTACCCATAATTTACAATCTAAATTATGTTTATAATTTTAATCCAAATTAGGCCTGTAATCTTATGTATACATGTTATGCCAAATTACGCCCAAATTAATTTATGTTCATTGTTATTAACAATTTATGCCAAACCTCATTTATACAAATTATATCCAATTATGCCCAATCCAACTTATGGAAAATCTCATGTATACAATTTATACACAATTGTGCCCAAATTGATTTATGCCAATAATCTCATTTTGTTACATATTTCCCCAAACTTTTCCCAATCGTTCAAGCGTTATTCGTATGCAAATCTCAACGCAATATGTTAGGCTCGATGTTAGCCTAATCTCATAAAAAAAAGGAAAAGAAGAGGAGAAGAGAATCAACATCAAAATTGCCGTAAACATACGAACATGCATATGATACATAAACATGCATATAACGATAAACTGGATTAGAAAGGCATACGGAATATGAACTGGCATAGAACAATGAAATAGATCCAATAGGCATATGATAACAGAACTTTGGGTATGAATCTGAAAGATAAGAATTTACACAACTTGATATGATTCATCTTACAGGCATGTTCATAAAATCCAATTTACAATCTTATCACAATCACTTTTAATTTAATTATATGTGAAAGTAATGTGGACTCACAGCGATAGGATTTAGAAGAGAGAATAGATCTGAATTCTTAATTCTGAATTTGATTAGCTAAACCGTTGTAGAATTTGATTCTTATCTTCCAATATGAATACTCCTATTCTGATTTGCTTTGGTAGAGAAGAAAGACTAGGTTATTTTTTATTAGAGCAGCATGAAGGCGCAATGGATGAATAACAATGAGATTAGGATTAGGTTTAGGGGTATTTTATAGATGCTCTAGGTGAATTAGGACCCTTAGATTAGATTAGGATCCATCTGAACCATCCAAACCAGAAATATACGTCATCCAGCCAATCCTAGAAGGACACATCAGCCCTAGACCACCAAAACTCGTCTAGGAGATCTGGGCAGATGGGGATCAACACCCTTATAAGTGGTCGACACCCCTATAGGGGGGTCGACACCTATGTTGACTCCCATAGGGGGGGGGGGTCGACACCCTAGAGCAGAAGATTTCCCGCTCACCCAAATTTGGATGATTTTGATTTTTGAATTAATTTTTGATTTGTTATTTAATTATTATTAAATTCTGCTAGTTCTTGAAAACTTATAAGATTTATATCTTCTTCATACTACATTCGTTTTACGCAAACTCAGACTCTACCCTAAGCAGAATTCCAAGATGAGCACAATGGCGCAACCCATTTCCCTTAATTCTTCTTATAAAAATTAAGTATTCTTTAATTATCCCTTATGTCATGTTTTTAAAATTACGGGTTGTTGCATTCTCCCCTACTTAATGGATTTCGTCCTCGAAATCTTCCGGTTAAGAAGAATGTATCCCACCATCCAATCAGCAATCTACTCATCCATCATCACAAGCATCCATTGTCCTTAAAAGATTTCTAATTCCATATGAACATTTGCAAAAGTGTGTGTATATGTCCCCTATCTAATGCAAAGATCAGGTGGTCTACTGATTCAGTTGACCTCCTTTATGCGAAACAAGATAGTGCCATGCGTCCATTATGTATGCAAAAGAATCTTAATGATACATATCATTTCTATATGAGTGCACAACCATTCATTCAAATGCAGCATCCATATGATAACACATTCGATATACATCCATTAACTTAAATATGTACACTCATTCATATGCAATATGAAAGTGATTGAACCGATCTAGTGCCTAATGTGTGCGTAAATGCATTCACAGGCTACCACTAGCAAACACTAGCAAACACTTACATCCACCAAACATAACATGTCTCAAACACATGTTTACAACCATAGGATTTTCTTCCTAAGGGTCGAAGATGTAATCGAGAGCATACACTAACGATAGAACAAGTATAAACGAAGCGGTAGAAAAAGGAGTAGATAATAACATACCCTCAAAAAGGAAATGGTACGACGCGCGTATCTTGTCTTCAGTCTCCCAAGTCACGTCTCCTTGATCACCAACCTACTGGACTTTAACCAACTTGACCTCTCGGTTGCGTAATTTCTTGACCTTCGATCCAAGGATGCATCTAGGAACTCGTTTAACGATGGCGTCTCGCTCTACTTCGACTTCTTGAAGCATGCTCGGCTCTACTACTTCCGCGGTATCGTGTAAACATTTCCTCAAATGCGGCACATGAAGTAAGTCATGAACACCACTAAGCTTCTCAGGCAACTTCACTTTGTAGGCCATCTATCCAATTCTTTCTGTAATGGGGAATGACCCTACAAACCTTGGTGCCAATTTCCCTGCAAACCCAAAACTAACTACGTTCCCCAACGGTGATACCTTAATAAATACCATGTCTCCAAGACTGAACTCAAGATCGGTCCTTCTCTTATCAGCATATGACTTTTGCCTGTCCTATGCAATTTTCATGCGTCTTCAAATTAATTTTACATTCTTTGAAGTTTCCCTAATCATCTTGGGCGCAAGCAAAATCTTATCCATAGCCTCCCACCAACAAGTCAGTGATCGACATGGTCGTCCATATAGAGCCTCAAAAGGTGCCATGCCAATACTAGTCTGATAGCTGTTGTTGTAGGAGAACTCTACTAATGAAGATGATCCTCCCATGTCTCTCAAAGTCCAAAATGCATAACCTCAAAAGATCTTCTAGAATCCGATTCACTCTTTCTGTTTGGCCGTCCGTCTGAGGGTGATAAGCGGTGCTTAAACACAATTGAGTTCCCACCGCCTCTTGCAAGATCTTCCAAAACTCATTGGTGAAAATGAGATCTCAATCGCTGACGATACTGGAAGGTATGCCATGTAGATGAACTATCTCTCGGATATAAATAGATGCTAGCCATGTCGTTGTTCTTTTACTCTTAGTGGGAATGAAATGGGCGCTCTTCGTAAGTCTACTACTACCCAAATCCCCATATTACCCTTCCTTGACCTCGGCAAACCGTCAACGAAATCCATTGAAACACCTTTCCATTTCCACTGTGGAACCTCTAAAGGGTGAAGCAAACCACCATGCTTCTTTTGCTCTGCCTTGACTTGCTGCCACACCAGGCATCTAGAAACGAGCTCTGCCACATCCTTCTTCATTCCGGCCCAAAAGAAAACTTCTTACTTCTGTTGCGTTCTTTGGGATCTTCCCATCTTGGATTGCCACCACCTTCAACGGATCCACTGCTATCCCCTCCTTAGAGACCACGTGCCATAAGAACCTTACACCCTTCCTCCAAAAATGGCATTTGGAGCCTTGAGTTGATGTGCTCAAAGGGTCTCTAAGAATTTGCTAGGGTGTAGGGCATGCTCTTCCTCGCTTCTAGAGAACATCAAGATGTCATCCACAAAGACTACCACGAACTTATTTAGAAACTCCCTAAACACCCTACTTGTCAAACATGCAAAACATGCGGGTGCATTCGTCAAAACAAAAGGCATGACGAGCCGCTCGAAGAAACAATCGGGAGTCCTAAAAGCAGTCTTATCCATACTATACTCAGCTACCCTCAACTGATGAAATCCTATAGCTAATTCCAACTGCGAGAAAACCGAAGCACCATCCAACTGATTGAACCAATCATCTATCCTCCTCAATTAGTGTCTCTTCTTCTTTGTGAGCTTATTTAGCTCCCTATAGTCCATGCACAATCTAAGCGAACCATCAACCTTTGTAGCAAAAACAACTGGAGCACCCTACTCTGAGATACTTCTTCTTGTGAACCCTTTCTCAATCAACTCTTTCACTTGTTTACTAAGCTCCCTCCTTTATCTTGGAGCCATGTGGCGCACAGGCAATGCAACTGGCTTTGCATTGTCCATCAAGTATATACGGAAATCTATCTCGCATTTTGGAGGTAAGCCCCTAACCTCCTCAAAGACATCATCATACTCATGGACTACTCGAATAGATTACAAATCATCGATGGGTGTGTCAAGTGATTCTAGGTAGCTAAGCGCCTTTGAAACCCTAGAGTCACATGAAATATCATGGGTCTTTCCACAACGAGTCAACAGTCTAACTACCTTCCTTTCACAGTCTAGGATGGCACCATATTTGGCTAGCCAATCTATCCCTAGAATCAAACTATAGCCAATGAAACCAAGGCGTTGCATTCAAACTTAACGCCCAAGATAGACATTCTCAAATCCCAACAAATCAGAGATAAATGAGCCGAACCACCAATAGGATTGAGACTACAATGGGATCCATAACTAAACTAGTATTTAGGTGCAGTGTTTCAACTAACGAATAAGATATAAACGAATGCGAAGCACCAGAATCAAACAAAGTTCAAACAGGATGATCAAAAAGAAAAATCAAACTTTCGACAGAAATATTTCTACCTCTCTCCTGTCATGGTGCCATGAGAGCATGAACCTGCCCTCCAGAAGTAGGCCCTGTCCTCTGCCCTGGTCCTTGCCTCCTCGGGAAGTCTTTAATCATATGTCCCGCCTCACCATAATGAAAACAACCATGCTTCTTGTTTTCTTATAGTCCTTAATTGTATGGCCCGTTATACCGCAATAAAGACACTTCCTCTTGTCACGGGGTTTATTATTCTTTCCACCCTTCTTAGGTTCTACTTTCTTGTTATGTGATTCTTCCACTTTCTTTTCACCTTTACCTTCTTCGTGGATTGAAGCCATATCAACAAGTTTCTCATCCTTGGGTTGTGCTCCTTAGCCTAAACTCCCTCATTCGTCCTTGTGTAACATGTTAACAAGTCTCTCGAATGCTGCCTCCATCGCACGGAAAACCCTACGAAGCACGAAAGAAGATTAGCCGTAGGTGAAACTACTGCGGCTACAGATGGAGGTTAGGAACTTCTTTGTTGTTCGTTGGGCGCCGTAGTCTTATCACGCCTACCAAACCATGCCGTGATGAGGTTACCTCCAAGGAAGCCAGAATCCCCGGAGACTTAGAAAAGAAGGAAATAAGGATTCAAACAGAAAAATCAAAAGATAGTGCATATGGCTTTGGGGAATATCTTTCAAAATAAACTTTTCTTTATACTTCTTTTAAAACCTTTATGAAAACAACTTTGAAAATCTTTTACCTGATCCGGTAACCTTCAGTTCTGATACAATGTTTAACACCCCACGTCCATTAATGTCACTTACTAAGGGAATGCATTAAGTTTCATGGAGTATTATAAGAGTATAGGACAGAATATCACAAGATAGATATATAAAATGGTACTTACGAAAATTCAAAGTTTATTCATTACATCGGAAAAGCAAAACATGTTTGGTTACAACATCAAAACCACAGGCTAAAGCCAAGTACACAAATATCCATCTTGTACAAAATTATTATCAGAGTACATAAAAGTAAAACCATAATCCCACCCCAAATAGCCATAATGAAAAAGAAATAAAGCTGAGCATTACTTTCAACACTTCCAAGCACTTCAAGAAGAAAGGAATCCAAGTCATGCTTCACAATTCCCACCCTGAAGACCGAGGGGGAGGGTGGAGAAAGAAAAGAGGAAAAACAAAAAGGGTTTAGACATAAGTCTGGCGAGTCTAGTGACTTTAACAATATAACCAGTAAAGTAACAGGATAAGAACATAAACTGGATATAAGAGATGACTGTAATATAAGCAGATTTGACAAGGTAAAAAGATGAACAAGATGTAACGTTGACTATGCTTCTAATCACTATAAAATAATTCCTACACCGCACCAATACTAGTTTCGTACTAAAAGATGATTCCTCTTAGCTAAATATAATGATGATAGCCTGATGTATTTCTAGCTACCGTCATAGGTAACCAACGTGCACCTATCACCACTAGATGTATCCACTATCCTCCCTATTTGATTATGTACCTCTAGCTGCTATCATAGGTAACCAATATGTACCTATCACCACTAGATGTACCATCTTACTAAACATAATAATAATGATGATGGTAGTTTCGTGTACTCCTAGCTGCTATCATAGGTGCCGCCCGCTCCTATCTCCATTAGTTGTACCCACTACCCTACCCATTCGATCGACTCCCTAACTCGTTGATACCTGTTTTGGTCCTACAGTAGGGTGTATCAATCCCTAAAGTGGTAAACCGATACTACTAAAATGCACGGCTTATATCTACACGATGCAACAACGTCTTACCTACCAGACCGGACCCACGCACGCACATGACTCCATTGGATTTGCATTGCCACCCTTCTTTACTCTTTTGACCTCTTACAATCAAACCATTAAGCGTGTTCCGTCCTTGTTCTAGTTCGAGCTAATATTTATACTGAAATGGGTTACTGGTTGAAAAGGGTCCACACATTTGACACAAGCTTCCCTCCTAAGCGTGGCCCCCACTAGGAATTCCCACTTAACCCCTTTTTGTCCCCATGTCTTATCACATGTCTAATCTTGGTTAAGTGCTTTTATTATGTTTCACATGCTACCCATGTTACCCACTTAATCCTTCAATATCATTATGTCTAATCACATGTCTTATCTTGGTTAAGTGTTCACTAATTCATTATAACCATGATCTTGCAAGACCTCCCACATTAGATTGCCGTTTTGCGGTTGCTGGATATGCTGGGCGGTTCCGGGAACGCTTATACCGCAGTCCGAATCTAACCTTGTGTCTTTGCATTATTAAGCATCTAATTTCTTCCTTTGACCTCCCACATTATATTACGAAATTGCGGTTGCTGGATGTGCCGTGTGGTTCGCAGTCTTATACCGCAATTCGAATCTAACCTCAAGTCTTAGATGTTTATTATCACTTTCTTGATTCAAGTCCCAATTTTAAATCTTGGATTAAAATATATTCCAATTACCCATAATTTCCAATCTAAATTATGTTTATAATTTTAATCAAAATTAGGCCTATAATCTTATATATACATGTTATGCCAAATTACGATCAAATTAATTTTGCTCATTGTTATTAACAATTTATGCCAAACGTCATGTATACAAATTATATCCAGTTATGCCCAATCCAACTTATGCCAAATCTCATGTATACAGTTTATACACAATTATGCCCAAATTGATTTATGCCAATAATCTCATTTTATTACATATTTCCCCAAACTTTTCCCAATCGTTCAAACGTTATTCGTATGCAAATCTCAATGTAATATGTTAGGCTCGAAGTTATCCTAATCTCATAAAAAAAGGAAAAGAAGAGGAGAAGAGAATAAACATCAAAATTGGCGTATATATATGAACATGCATATGAAATATAAACATGCATATAACGATAAACTAGATTAGAAAGTAATATGGAATATCAACTGGCATAGAACAATGAAATAGATCCAATAGGCATATGGTAACAGAACTTTTGGTATGAAACTGAAAGATAAGAATTTACAAAACTTGATATGATTCATCTCACAGGCATGTTCATAAAATCAAATTTACAATCTTATCACAATCACTTTTAATATAATTATATGTGAAAGTAACGTGGAATCACAACGACAGGATTTAGAAGAGAGAATAGATCTGAATTCTGAATTTGATTAGCTAAACCATTGTTGTAGAATTTGATTCTTATCTTCCAATTTGAATACTCCTATTCTGATTTGCTTTGGTGGAGAAGAAAGGCTAGGTTAATTTAGATTAGAGCCGCATAGAGGCACCGTGGATGAATAACAATGAGATCATGTTTAGGTTTAGGGGTATTTTATAGATGCTCTAGGTGAATTAGGACCCTTGGATTAGATTAAGATCCATCTAAACCATCCAAACCAGAAAAATACTTCATCCAGCCAATCCCAGAAGGACACTTCAGCCCTAGACCACCAAAACTCGTCTGCCAATTTGGGTAGATGGGGGTCGACAACCTTATAGGTGGTCGACACCCCTGTTGACACCTCTATATGTGGGTCGACACCTATGTCGACTCCCCGAGGGGGGGGGGGGGGACGGGGTCGACACCGTATAGCGAGAGATTTCCCGCTCACCAAGATTTGGATGATTTTGATTTCTGATTTCATTTTTGATTTGTTATTTAATTATTATCAAATTCTTCTAATTCTTGAACTCTTCTAAGCTTCATAACTTCTTCATATTGTATCCTTTTTACGCAAACTCGGACACTATCCCAAACAGAATTCCGAGACGAACACAATAATTCTTCTTATAAAAATGAAGTATTCCTTAATTATCCCTTATGTCATGTTTTTAAAATTATGGGTTGTTACAGATCGGGTCCTCCATCCGATCCAAATCGGTACCTTCAATCCGAAGGCGACGTTCTCTTCTTGGCAGTAAGGGGAAAACAGACCGAGTCGGGTTCCTACATCTCCATCCAAACCGTGCTGGTGACCTCATTCCAAAGCAGCATGCACTTCTGTGCAGCAAAAGGTGGATTTGGTCCTCCTTTTCGATCCGATCCGACCCGAAGCCCAATCAATGCCGAAATCCAAACGTTTCTGATTTTGCGGGAGTTCACGGAAACGAGCGTAACTTTCAAACCGTAAGTCCTTTTAGCCAAACGAAAGCTCTATCCGAAGCTAAATCAGAGGGCTTCAAGAGTTACTTAGCAAAGCTCCGTAATTGATGTTTTCGGGTCCAAAAAGGTCATCTGTTAGGAGTTTCGAGCCGTCCTTTGTTTGTGATGCGACTTCAACCAAATCCCTTCTTGTCTTCTGATGATGTTCCAAATACTTAAGCGTATTGTTAACTAGAAATTTCATGTGTGACGGCTTTGACTAAACAGCGTGCCAGCATTTATGTTTTATCATTTATGGCTTAATTTTTATGGTTTATTATTTATTTTATATAGTATACTGTTTGTACTTTATTGTTTATGGTTTACGGTTTATGGTTTATTGTTTATGGTTTGCGATTATGGTTTAATGTTTATGGTTCATGGTTTATCGTTTATTGTCTATGATTTATCATTTATGGCTTAATGTTTATGGTTTATGGCTTTATTTTATAAATTTTATTGTTTATACTTTATTGTATATGGTTTATTGTTTGTATGGTTTACGGTTTATGGTTTATTGTTTAAGGTTTACAATTTATTGTTTATGATTTATCATTTATGGATTAGTGTTTATGGTTTATAATTTATTTTATATAGTTTACTGTTTATACTTTATTGTTTATGGTTTACTTATTGTTTATGTTTTACGGTTAGAGTTTATTGTTTATGATTTATCATTTATGGTAAAATGTTTATGGATTATGCTTTATATTATACAGTTTACTGTTTATACTTTATTGTTTATGGTTTATGGTCTACGGTTCACGGTTTACAATTTATTGTTTATTACTAGACCCAAAAATGGCACAAACAACAAAATGTAGTGTGAAGTCCTCACAATCACAAACCACCGAGAATAAATGCAGGAAAGCAGGAAAGAACAGGGAACACACGAGGTTTTTATAGTGGTTCGGCTCAAACAAGGCACGAGCACTTTATATTTTCTTAAGTCCTAAGAAATTACAAATACAATGCCTTTCTACAATTCGTACGAATCATTTACGTACAACATCCTTGTATTTTAATAAAGAAGTGGGGAAGAGAGAGTGGTTTTATACACGAAATCCTCTTGTTAGATTAATATGGAAGAAGCACAATGTCCTTGTGTTCTCTTCAATGGAGTCCGAGAGTTAGAATGGCCAATAATCCTTTAGAATTCCCTGAATCCATTTATTTATAGATGTAGAAGTCTCAAGGATGAATGACATGTGTTACGAATCCAATGCGTTTCTAAGATGTATTGGGTAAGTGGAGGAAGTCTCATGTGGTTCGTGTAAAGCCTTGTGTGGTCCGATTCGTGAAAGTAGGAGTAAAACAGGCCTTAAGAATAGGTAAAAATCAATTGTGCATAGTAGAATATTTCATCCTAGAGGTGTCGGATCGGGTCTTAAATCTGATCCGAACCGGTGCCTTCAATCCGAAGGCGACGTTCTCTTACTGGCAGTAAGGAGAAAGCGGATCGGGTCGGGTTCCTACACATCCATCCGAACTGAGCTGGTGACTTCATTCCAAAGCAGCGTGCACTTCTGTGCGGCAGAATGTGGGTCGGGTCCTCCTTTTTGATTCGATCCGGGCCATCCGATCCGACCTGGAGTCCAATCAATGCCGAAATCCAAACGTTTCCGGTTTTGCGGGCGTTCATAGAAATGAGCATAACTTTCAAACCATAAGTCCGTTAAAGCCAAGCAAAAGCTCTACCTGAAGCTAATTCAGAGGGCTACAAGACTAACTGAGCTAAGCTCCATAAATGTTTTTTGGGTCCGAAATAGGTCATCTTTTAGGAGTTTCGAGCCGTCGTTTGTTTGTGATGCGACTTCAACCAAATCGCTTCCTGTCTCCTAGATGAATGACATGTGTCGCGAATCCAATGTGTTGCTAAGAAGCAGTGGGTAAGTGGAGGAAGTCTCCTGTAGTTCGTGTAAAGCCATGCGTGGTACGATCCGTGAGAGTAGGAGTAAAACAAACCTTAAAAATATGTCAAAATCGATTATGTGTAGTAGAATATTTCATCCTAGATGGGTCGGATCGGGTCCCCCATCCGATCCAAACCGGTGCATTCAATCCAAAGGCGACATTCTCTTCTTAACAGTAAGGAGAAAGTGGATCGGGTCAGGTTCCTACATCTCCAACCGAACTGAATTGGTAACTTCATTCCAAAGGAGCATGCACTTCCGTGTGGCAGAAGGCAGATCAGGTCCTCCTTTCCGATCCGATCCAGGCCATCCAATCTGACCCGGAGTCCAATCAATGCGAAAATCAAAACGTTTCCGGTTTTTCGGGTGTTTACGGAAACGAGTGTAACTTTAAAACCATAAGTTCATTTTATCCAAATGAAAGCTCTACCTGAAGCTAATTTAGAGGGCCATAAGAGTTACTGAGCAAAGCTCCGTAATTGATGTTTTCGGGTCCAAAATAGGTCATCTATTAGGAGTTTCGAGCCATCCTTTGTTTATGATGTTACTTCAACCAAATCGGTTCCTGTCTTCTGAAGATGTTCCAAATACTTAAGCGTGTTGTTAACCAGAAATTCCATGTGTGACGGCTTTGACTATAAAGCATGTCAACATTTATGGTTTATCATTTATGGCATAATGTTAATGGTTTATTCTTTATTTTATATAGTTTACTATTTGTTGACCTGCTTTTTAGACAAAGCCGTCACACATGAAATCGCTGGTTAACAATACACACAAGTACGGGGAATATCGTCAGAAGACAGGAAGCGATTTGGTTGAAGTCGCATCACAAAAAAAGATTGGCTCGAAACTCCTATCAGACGACCTCTTTTGGGCCTGAAAACATCAATTATGGAGTTGGGCTCTGTAATTCTTGTAGCTCTTTGAATCAGCTTCAAATTGAGCTTTTTTTTGGGCAAACTGACTTACGGGTTGGAAGTTACGCCCATTTCCATGAACACATGCAGTACCGAAAACTTGGATTTGGAATTAGCATATGAACACAAACGGTGACGTCTCAGATCCAAAGGCTCCTAGGATGGAGCCATCGCAAAGAGAATGCGATTCTGGAAAATACTGCATATTTCTTGATGTGGACGGACATGACACAAATGACTGTAGGCACTTGCCAGACTTGATTGAGGAACGGGTTAAATGTGGAGAGCTACCCGAGTATGTGAAACAACCTATAACACATGCACCTGCCTGCCACCACCTGCTCCCCGAAGAGTTAATGACCCTAGATCGAGCTCTTGTGGGCTCACATCAAATGATCTGGATTGGATCACTTTGCATTTTCAGCATTTATTAGGATTTAAGATATGTCTCTTTGCTTTCTTTAGGTTTTCCGATTAGCTAAATCGAAGTACACACGTTCGGGGTTAGGATTTAGCTGCAAAGCGTGCTCCGCACCTGATGACAAATCAACCAGGATTTTCTTTGGTTTCGTACTTTGAATTGAATGAGGAAGGACTTTCCGAATATGGATTATGTTTGACGAATTTAAGTGTCTTGTCAAGTTGTGGCAGGATTCTCAATCTCAATTAAAGTATGACTTATACTTATCTCGGACCCCTAGGCATGGATTAAGCCTAGGGATAGACTATCTTGTCAGGTTTTAGCAAGTATAGTTCTATCCCGACATGAGTATGGATTGCACTCACTAGGATGTTTAAGTATGGATTATACTCAGAGACGACGAACGATCTTACCAGGATTGGGCAATGGAACTCAACAAAACTCGAGTATGGCTTATGCTTAGTGTGAACTTCCTGGTATGGCTTATACCCGGAAGGTTAGGTCCCTCGCCAGGTTTTGGCAGGATGATTCGAACGTCTCTCGATTATGGTTTATGCTCAGACAATCGCCCAAGCATGGTTTATGCTTGAAATTTTAATAAATTTTCTCAGGATTTGACACACCTTTTTGCACTCTTTTCTTCGTAGGTTTGGATTATACTTGCCGCTGGCAGGACCGGCGTGGCCTTGGATTACCCAAAAATCATCTTCCTTCAACCAGTAGGATATGTTCTGAGGGGCAAAATGTTCAGCTGCTTTTTTTCTCAAAGCCATCACAAATGAAATCTTTGGTTAATAATACGCACAAGTATGGGGAATATGTTCAGTAGACAAGAAGCGATTTGGTTGAAGTCGCATGACAAACAAAGATTGGCCTGAAACTCCTATCAGACGACCTCTTTTGGGCCCGAAACGGAGTTAAGCTCTATAACTCCTGTAGCCCTCTGAATCAGCCTCAAATCGAGCTTTCATTAGGGCAAAACAGACTTACGGTTTGGAAGTTACGCCTGTTTCCATGAACAAATGTAGAACCGGATGGAATTAGCACATGAACACAAACGGTGACGTCTCCTATCCAAAGCCTCCTAAAAGGGAGCCATCGCAAAGGGAACGCGATTCTAGAAAATGCCGCATATTTCATGATATGGATGGACATGACACAAATGACTATAGGCACTTGCGAGACTTGATTGAGGAATGGGTTAGACATGGAGAGCTACCCGAGTATGTGAAACAACCTACAGCGCTTGCACTCGCGCTGCCACCACCTGCCCCCCGGAGAGGGAATGACACTGGATCGAGCTCCCGTGGCCTCATCATCAACTGATCTGGATTGGATCACTTTGCATTCTCAGCATTTCTTAGGATTTAAGATATGTCTCTTTGCTTTCTTTAGGTTTTTCGATTGGCTAAATCAGAGTACACATGTTCAGGGTTAAGATTTAGCTCCAAATCGAGCTCTGCACCCGACGACTAACCAATCAGGATTTTCTTCGGTTTCGTACTTTGAATTGAATAAGGAAGGACTTTCCGAACATGGATTATGTTTGGCGTATTAAAGTGTCTTGTCAAGTTGTGGTAGGATTCTCAATCTCAATTAAAGTATGGCTTATTCTTATCTCGGACCCTTAGGCATGGATTATGCCTAGGGACAGACTGTCTTATCGGGTTTTGGCAAGTATAGATCTATCCCGGCATGAGTATGGATTGTACTCACTAGGATTCTTAAGTATGGATTATACTCAGGGGCGACGAACGATCTTGTCAGGATTGGGCAAAGGAACTCAACAAAACTCGAGTATGGCTTATGCTCAGTTTGAACTTCTTGGTATGGTTTATAACCGGAAGGTTGGGTCCCTTGCCAGGTTTTGGCAGGATGATTCGAACGTCCCTTGAGTATGGTTTATGCTCAAACAAATGCTCAAGCATGGTTTATGCTCGAAAGTGTAATCAATTTTTTCAGGATCTGACACATCGTTTTGCTCTCTTTTCTTTGCAGGTATGGATTATACTTGCAGCTGGCAGGCCCGGCATGGCCTTGGATTATCCAGAACACATCTTCCTTCAACCAGCAAGATATGTTCTGAGGGATAAAATGTTGACCTGCTTTTTAGTCAAAGCCGTCACAAAAGAAATCTCTTGTTGACAATACGCACAAATATAGGGAATATCGTCAGAAGACAGGAAGCGATTTTGTTGAAGTCGCGTCACAAACAAAGATTGGCCCAAAACTCCTATTAGATGACCTTTTTTGGACCCGAAAACGTCAACTACGGAGCTGAGCTCAGAAACTCTTGTAGCCCTCTGAATTAGCTTCAAATCGAGGTTTCTTTTGGGAAAAACAGACATACCATTTGGAAGTTACGCCTGTTTCCGTGAACGCATGCAGATCCGGAAATTTAGAATTGGAAATAGCACATGAACACAAACTGTGACGTCTCCTATCCAAAGCCTCCCAGGAGGGAGCCATCGCAAAGAGAACGTGATTATGGAAAATACCGCATATTTCATGATATGGACGGACATGACACAAATGACTGTAGGAACTTGCGAGACTTGATTGAGGAACGGGTTAGACGTGGAGAGATACCCGAGTATGTGAAACAACGTACAACGCTTGCATCCACGCTGCCACCACCTTCTCCCCGAAGAGGGAATGACCCTGGATCGAGCTCCCGTGAGCTTATCATCAACTGATCTGGATTGGATCACTCTGCATTTTCAGCATTTCTTAGGATTTAAGATATGTCTCTTTGTTTTCTTTAGGTTTTCCAGTTGGCTAAATCGGAGTACACACGTTCAGGGTTAGGATTTAGATCCAAAGCGAGCTCTGCACCCAATGACAAACCAATCAGGATTTTCTTTGGTTTCGTACTTTGAATTGAATAAGGAAGGACTTTCCGAACATGGATTATGTTTAGCGAATTAAAGTGTCTTGTCAAGTTGTGGCAGGTTTCTCAATCTCAATTAAAGTATGGCTTATACTTATCTCGGACCCTTAGGCATTTATTACGCCTAGGGACAGACTGTCTTGTTAGGTTTTGGCATCCCGGCATGAGTATGGATTGTACTCACTAGGATTCTTAAGTATGGATTATACTCAGGGACGACGTATGATCTTGTCAGGATTGGGCAAAGGAACTCAACAAAACTCGAGTATGGCTTATGCTCATTTTGAACTTCCTGGTATGGCTTATACCCGGAAGGTTAGGACCCTCGCCAGGTTTTGGCAGGATGATTTGTACATCCCTCGAGTATGGTTTATTCTCAAGCGAATGCCCAAGCATAGTTTATGCTCGAAAGTGTCATTAGTTTTGTCCGGATTTGACACACCTTTTTGCTCTCTTTTCTTCGCAGGTATTGATTATACTTGCAACTTGCAGGCTCAGCGTGGCCTTGGGTTATCCAGAAAACATCTTTCTTCAAGCAACAAGATATGTTATGAGGGGCAAAATGTTGACCTGCTTTTTAGTCAAAGCCATCACACATGAAATCTCGGGTTAACAATGCGCACAAATTTAGGGAATATTGTCAGAAGACAGGAAGAGATTTGCTTGAAGTTGCATCACAAAAAAAGATTGGACCAAAACTCCTATCAAACGACCTTTTTTGGGCCTGAAAACATCAATTACAGAGTTGAGCTCAGCAACTCATGTAGCCCTCTGAATCAGCTACAAATTGAGCTTTCGTTTGGACAAAACGGACTTACCGTTTGGAAGTTACGCCCTCTTCCATGAAAACAAGCAGATCCGGAAACTTGGATTTGAAATTAGCACACGAACACAAACAGTGACGTCTCTTATCCAAAGCCTCCCAGGAGGGAGCCATCGCAAAGAGAACGCGATTCTGGAAAATACCGCATATTTCATGATATGGACAGACATGACACAATTGACTATAGGCACTTGCGAGACTTGATTGAGGAACAGGTTGGACGTTGAGAGCTACCCGAGTATGTGAAACAACCTGCAGTGCTTGCACCCGCACTGCCACCACCTGCTCCCCGGAGGGGGAATGACCCTGGATCGAGCCCCCGTGGGCTCATCATCAACTGGATTGGATCACTCTGCATTTTCAGCAATTCTTAGGATTTAAGATATGTATCTTTGCTTTCTTTAGGTTTTTCGATTGGCTAAATCGGAGTACACACGTCCGGGGTTAGGATTTAGCTCCAAAGTGAGCTCTGCACCCGATGACAAACCAATCAGGATTTTCTTTGGTTTTGTACATTGAATTGAATAAGGAAGGACTTTCCGAACATGGATTATGTATGGCCAATTAAAGTGTCTTGTCAAGTTGTGCCAGGATTCTCAATCTCAATTAAAGTATGGCTTATACTTATCTCAGACCCTTAGGCATGGATTATGCCTAGGGACAGACTGTCTTGTCAGGTTTTGGCAAGTATAGCTCTATCCCGGTATGAGTATAGATTGTACTCACTTGGATTTTTAAGTATGGATTATACTCAGGGTGGACGAACGATCTTGTCAGGATTGGGCAAAGGAACTCAACAAAACTCGAGTATGGCTTATGCTCAGTTTGAACTTCCTGGTATGGCTTATACCCGGAAGATTAGGTCCCTCGCTAGTTTTTGGCAGGATGATTCGAACGTCCCTCGAGAATAGTTTATGTCCAGACAAACGCCCAAGCATGGTTTATGCTCGAAAGCGTAATCAGTTTTATCAGGATTTGACACACCATTTTGCTATCTTTTCTTCGTAGGTGTGGATGATACTTTCAGCTAGCAGGTCCGGCGTGGCCTTGGATTATCCAGAATACATCTTCCTTCAACCAATAAGATATGGTCTGAGGGGAAAAATGTTGACCTGCTTTTTAGTCAAAGCCGTCACACATGAAATCTCTGGTTAACAATACGCACAATTATAGGGAATATCATTAGAAGACTGGAAGCGATTTGATTGAAGTCGCATCACAAACATAGATTGGCCTGAAACTCCTATCGGACGACCTTTTTTAGCACCGAAATCATCAACTACGGAGCTGAGCTCGGCAACTCATGTTGCCCACTTAATCAGCTTCAAATTGAGCTTTCGTTTGGGCAAAACGGACTTACCGTATGGAAGTTACGCCCGTTTCCGTCAACACATGCAGATCCGGAAACTTGGATTTGGAATTAGCACATGAGCACAAACAGTGACGTCTCCTATCCAAAGCCTCACAGGTGGGAGCCATCGCAAAGAGAACGCGATTCCGGAAAATACCGCATATTTCATGATATGGACGGACATGACACAAATGACTATAGGCACTTGCGAGACTTGATTGAGGAATGGGTTAGACGTGGAGGGCTACCCGAGTATGTGAGACAACCTACAGTGCCTACACCTGCGCTGCCACCACCTACTCCCCGGAGAGGGAATGACCCTGGATCGAGCTCCCATGGGCTCATCATCAACTGATCTAGATTCAATCACTCTGAGCATTTCTTAGGATTTGAGAAATGTCTATTTGCTTTCTTTAGGTTTTCCGATTGTCTAAATCGGAGTACACACGTTCGGGGTTAGGATTTATCTCCAAAGCGAGCTCTGCACCCGATGACAAACCAATCAGGATTTTCTTTGGTTTCGTACGTTGCATTGAATAAGGAAGGATTTTCCGAACATGGATTATGTTTGGCGAATTAAAGTGTCTTGTCAAGTTGTGGCAGGATTCTCAATCTCAATTAAAGTATAGCTTATACTTATCTCGGACCCTTAGGCATGGATTATGCCTATGGACAGACTCTCTTGTCAGGTTTTGGCAAGTATAGCTGCATCCCGGCATGAGTAGGGATTGTACTCACTAGGATTCTAAAGTATGGATTATACTCAAGGACGACGAACGATCTTGTCAGGATTGGGCAAAGGAACTCAATAAAACTCGAGTATTGCTTATGCTCAGTTTGAACTTCCTGCTATGGCTTATACCCGGAAGGTTAGGTCCCTCGCCAGGTTTTGGCAGGATGATTTGAACATCTCTCGAGTAAGGTTTATGCTCAGACAAACACCCAAGCATGGTTTATGCTTGAAAGTGTATTCAGTTTTGTCAGGATTTGACACACCTTTTTGCTCTCTTTTCTTCACAGGTATGGATTATACTTGCAGCTGGCAGGCTCGGCGCGGCCTTGGATTATCCAGAACACATTTTCCTTCAACAAACAAGTTATGTTCTGAGGGGAAAAATGTTGACCTGCTTTTTAGTCAAAGCCGACACACATGAAATCTCTAGTTAACAATACGCACAAGTGTAGGGATTATCGTCAGAAGACAGGAAGCGATTTGGTTGAAGTTGCATCAAAAACAAAGATTGGCCCGAAACTCCTATCAGACGACCTTTTTTGGGCCCAAAAACATCAATTATGGAGCTGAGCTCAGCAAATCATGTAGCCCTCTGAATCAGCACCAAATCGAGCTTTCATTTGGGCAAAATGGACTTACCGTTTGGAAGTTACTCCCGTTTCCTTGAACACATGCAGATCCGAAAACGTAGATTTGGAATTAGCACATGAACACAAACAGTGACGTCTCCTATCCAAAACCTCCCAGGAGCGAGCCATCGCAAAAAGAACGCGATTCTAGAAAACACCACATATTTCATGATATGGACGGATGTGACACAAATGATTGTAGGCACTTGCGAGACTTGATTGAGGAACGAGTTAGACGTGGAGAGCTACCAAGTATGTGAAACAACCTACAGCGCTTGCACCCGCACTGCCACCACCTGCTCCCTGGAGAGGGAATGACCCTTGATCGAGCTCCCGTGAGCTCATCATCAACTGGATTGGATCACTCAGCATTTTCAGCATTTCTTAGGATCCAAGATATGTCTCTTTGCTTTCTTTAGAATTTCCGATTGGCTAAATCAGAGTACACACGTTCAGGGTTAGGATTTAGCTCCAAAGCGAGCTCTACACCCGATGACAAACCAATCAAGATTTTCTTTGGGTTCGTACTTTGAATTGAATAAGGAAGGACTTTCCGAACATGGATTATGTTTGGCGAATTAAAGCGTCTTGTCAAGTTATGGCAGGATTCTCAATCTCAATTAAAGTATGGCTTATACTTATCTCGGACCCTTAGGCATGGATTATGCCTAGCGACAGACTGTCTTGTCAGGTTTTGGCATGTATAGCTCTATCATGGCATGAGTATGGATTGTACTCACTAGGATTCTTAAGTATGGATTATACTCAGGGACGACGAACGATCTTGTCAGGATTGGGCAAAGGAACTCAACAAAACTCGAGTATGGCTAATGCTCAGTTTGAACTTCCTGGTATGGCTTATACCCGATAGGTTAGGTCCCTCGCCAGGTTTTGGCTGGATGATTCGAACTTCCCTCGAGTATGGTTTATGCTCAGACAAATGCCCAAGCATGGTTTATGCTCGAAAGTGTAATCAGTTTTGTCAGGATTTGGCACACCTTTTTTCTCTCTTTTCTTCGCAGGTATGGATTATACTTGTTGCTGGCAGGCCCGGCGTGGCCTTGGATTATCCAAAACACATCTTCCTTCAACCAGCAAGATATGTTCTGAGGGGAAAAATGTTGACCTGCTTTTTAGTCAAAGCCGTCACACATGAAATCTCTGGTTAACAATACACACAAGTATAGGGAATATCGTTAGAAGACAGGAAGCGATTTGCTTGAAGTCGCATCACAAATAAAGATTGGCCCGAAACTCCTATCAGATGACCTTTTTTGGGCCCGAAAACATCAATTACGGAGCTGAGCTCAGCAACTCATGAAGCCCTCTGAATCAGCTTCAAACCGAGCTTTCGTTTGGGCAAAACAGACTTACCGTTTGGAAGTTACGCCCATTTCAGTGAACACATGCAGATCCGGAAACTTAGAATTGGAAATAGCACATGAACACAAACAGTGATGTCTCCTATCCAAAGCCTCCCTGGAGGGAGCCATAGCAAAGAGAACGCGATTATGGAAAATACCGCGTATTTCATTATATGGACGGACATGACACAAATGACTATAGGCACTTGCGAGACTTGATTGAGGAACGGGTTAGACGTGTAGAGCTACCCGAGTATGTGAAACAACCTACAACACTTGCACCCGCGCTGCCACCACTTGCTCCCCGGAGAGGGAATGGCCCTGGATCGGGCTCTCGTGGGCTCATCATCAACTGATCTGGATTGGATCAATCTGCATTTTCAACATTTCTTAGGATTTAAGATATGTCTCTTTTCTTTCTTTAGGTTTTCCGATTGGCTAAATCGAAGTACACACGTTCAGGGTTAAGATTTAGCTCCAAAGCGAGCTCTGAACCCGATGACAAACCAATCAGGATTTTCTTTGGTTTCGTACTTTCAATTGAATAAGGAAGGACTTTCCGAACATGGATTATGTTGGGCGAATTAAAGTGTCTTTTCAAGTTATGGCAGGATTCTCAATCTCAATTAAAGTATGGCTTATACTTATCTCGGACCCTTAGGCATGGATTATGCCTAGGGACAGACTGTCTTGTCAGGTTTTGGCAAGTATAGCTCTATCCCTGCATGAGTATGGATTGTACTCACTAGGACTCTTAAGTATGGATTATACTCAGAGACGACGTACGATCTTGTCAGGATTGGGCACAGGAACTCAACAAAATTCGAGTATGGCTTATGCTCAGTTTGAACTTCCTGGTATGGCTTATACCTGGAAGGTTAGGTCCCTCGCTAGGTTTTGGCAGTTTTTGTTCAAACGTCCCTTGAGTATGGTTTATGCTCAAACAAACGCCCAAGCATGGTTTTTGCTCGAAAGTGTAATCAGTTTTGTCAGGATTTGACACACCTTTTTGCTGTCTTTTCTTCGCAGGTATGGATTATACTTGCAGCTGGCAGGCCCGGGCCTTGGATTATCCAGAAAATTTCTTCCTTCAACCAGTAAGATATGTTATGAGGGGCAAAATGTTGACATGCTTCTTAGTCAAAGCCATCATACACGAAATCTCTAGTTAACAATACACAAAAGTATAGGGAATATCGTCAGAAGACAAGAAGCGATTTTGTTGAAGTCGCATCACAAACAAAGATTGGCCCAAAACTCCTATCAGACGATCTTTTTTGGGCCCGAAAACATCAATACAGAGCTAAGCTCAACAAGTCATGTAGCCCTTTGAATCAGCTTCTAATCGAGCTTTCGTTTGGGCAAAACGGACTTACCATTTGGAAGTTACGCCCGTTTCCATGAAAACATGCAGATCCAGAAACTAGGATTTGGAATTAGCACATGAACACAGACAGTGACGCCTCCTATCCAAAGCCTCCCAAAAGGGAGCTATCGCAAAGAGAACGCAATTCTGGAAAATTCCGCATATTTCATGATATGGACGGACATGACACAAATGACTGTAGGCACTTGCGAGACTTGATTGAGGAACGGGTTAGACGTGGAGAGCTACCCGAGTATGTGAAACAACCTATAGCGCTTGCAACAGCGCTGCCACCATCTGCTCCCCGGAGAGGGAATGACCCTGGATCGAGCTCCCGTGGGCTCATCATCAACTGGATTGGATCACTCTGCATTTTCAGGATTTCTTAGGATTTATGATACGTCTCTTTTCTTTCTTTAGTTTTTCCGATTGGCTAAATCAGAGTACACACGTTCAGGGTTAGGATTTAGCTCCAAAGCGAGCTCTGCACCTGATGACAAACCAATCAGGATTTTCTTTGGTTTCGTACTTTGAATTGAATAAGGAAGGACTTTCCGAACATGTATTATGTTTGGCGAATTAAAGTGTCTTGTCAAGTTGTGGCAAGATTTTAAATCTTAATTAAAGTATGGCTTTTACTTATCTCAGACCCTTAGGCATGGATTATACCTAGGGACAAACTGTCTTGTCTAGTTTTGACAAGTATAGCTCTATCCCGGCATGAGTATGGATTGTACTCACTAGGATTCTTAAGTATGGATTATACTCAGGGACGACGAACGATCTTGTCAGGATTGGGAAAAGGAACTCAAAAAAACTTGAGTATGGCTTATGCTCAGTTTGAACTTCCTTGTATGGCTTATACCCGAAAGGTTAGGTCCCTCGCCAGGTTTTGGCAGGATGATTCGAACATCCCTCGAGTATGGTTTATGCAAAGACAAACGCCCAAGCATGGTTTATGCTCGAAAGTTTAATCAGTTTTGTCAGGATTTGACACATCTTTTTGCTCTCTTTTCTTCGTAGGCATGGATTATACTTGCAGCTGGCAGGCCCGACGTGGCCTTGGATTATCCAGAACACATCTTCCTTCAACCAGCAAGATATGTTCTGAGGGGAAAAATGTTGACCTGCTTTTCAGTCAAAGCCTTTACACATGAAATCTCTGGTTAATAATATGCACAAGTATAGAGAATAACGTTAGAAGACAGGAAGCGATTTGGTTGAAGTCGCATCACAAACAAAGATTGGCCTGAAACTCCTATCAGACGACCTTTTTTCGGCCCGAAAACATCATTTACGGAGCTGAGCTAAACAACTCATGTAGCCCTCTGAATCAGCTTCAAATCGAGCTTCCGTTTGGGCAAAACAGACTTACCATTTGGAAGTTAAGCCCATTTCCGTGGGCACATGAGGATCTGGAAACTTGGATTTGGAATTTGCACATGAAAACAAATAGTGACGTCTCCTATCCAAAGCCTCCCAGGAGGGAGCCATCGCAATGAGAAAGCAATTCTGGAAAATACCACATATTTCATGATATGGACGGACATGACACAAATGACGATAGGCACTTACGAGACTTGATTGAGGAACGGGTTAGACGTGGAGAGCTACCCGAGTATGTGAAACAACCTACAGCACTTGAAACCGCGCTGCCACCACTTGCTACCTGGAGAGGGAATGAACCTGGATCGAGTTCCCGTGGGCTCATCATCAACTGTTCTGGATTGGATCACTCTGCATTTTCAGCATTTCTTAGGATTTAAGATATGTCTCTTTGCTTTCTTTAGGATTTTTGATTGGCTAAATCGAAGTACACACGTTCAGGGTTAGGATTTAGCTCCAAAGCGTGCTCTGCACCCGATGACAAACCAATCAGGATTTTGTTTGGTTTCGTACTTTGAATTGAATAAGGAAGGACTTTCCAAATATGGATTATGTTTGGCGAATTAAAGTGTCTTGTCAAGTTGTGGCAGGATTCTCAATCTCAATTAAAATATGGCTTATACTTATCTCGGAACCTTAGGCATGGATTATGCCTAGGGGTAGACTATCTTGTTAGGTTTTGGCAAGTATAGCTCTATCCCGGAATGAGTATGGATTGTACTCACTAGGATGCTTAAGTATGGATTATACTCAGGGACGACGAACGATCTTGTCAAGATTGGGCAAAGGAACTTAACAAAACTCGAGTATGGCTTATGCTCAGTTTGAACTTTCTGGTATGGCTTATACCCGGAAGGATCTATCCCTCGCCAGGTTTTGGAAGGATGATTCGAACGTCCCTCGAGTATGGTTTATGATCTGACAAACGCCCAAGCATGGTTTATGTTCGAAAGCGTAATCAGTTTTGTCAAGATTTGACACACCCTTTTGCTCTCTTTTATTCGCATGTATATATTATACTTGCAGCTGGGCAGGCCCGGCGTGACCAGAAAGATATGTTCTGAGGGGTAAAATGTTGACCTGCTTTTTAGTCAAAGCCGTCACACATGAAATCTCTGGTTAACAATACGCACAAGTATGGGGAATATCGTCAGAAGACAGGAAGCAATTTGGTTGAAGTCGCATCACAAACAAAGATTGGCCTGAAACTCCTATCAAACGACCTCTTTTGGGCCTGAAAACATCAATTACGGAGCTGAGCTCAGCAACTCTTGTAGCCCTCTGAATCAGCTTCAAATCGGGCTTTCGTTTGGGCAAAACGGACTTACCGTTTGGAAGTTACGCCCGTTTTCGTGAACACATGCAGATCCGGAAACTTGGATTTGGAATTAGCACATGAACACAAATAGTGACGTCTCCTATCCAAAGCCTCCCAGGAGGGAGCCATCGCAAAGAGAACGCGATTCTAGAAAATACTGCATATTTCATGATATGGACGGACATGACACAAATGACTGTAGGCACTTGCGAGATTTGATTGAGGAACGAGATAGACATGGAGGGCTACCCGAGTATGTGAAACAACCTATAGCGCCTGCACCCGCGCTGCCACCACCTGCTCCCCAGAGAGGGAATGACCTTGGATCGAGCTCCCGTGGCTCATCATCAATTGATCTGAATTCGATCACTCTGCATTTTCAGCATTTCTTAGGATTTAATATATGTCTATTTGCTTTCTTTAGGTTTTCCGATTCGCTAAATTGGAGTACACACGTTCGGGGTTAGGATTTAGCTCCAAAGCGTGCTCTGCACTCGATGAAAAACCAATCAGGATATGCTTTGGTTTCGTACTTTGAATTGAATAAGGAAGGACTTTCCGAACATGGATTATGTTTGGCGAATTTAAGTGTCTTGTCAAGTTGTGGCAGGATTCGCAGTCTCAATTAAAGTATGACTTATACTTATATCGAACCATTAGGCATGGATTATGCATAGGGACAGACTGTCTTGTCAGGTTTTGGCAAGTATAGCTCTATCCCGGCATGAGTATGGATTGTACGCAATAGGATGCTTAAGTATGGATTATACTCAGGGACGACGAATGATCTTTTCTGGATTGGGCAAAGGAACTCAACAAAACTCGAGTATGGCTTATGTTAAGTTTGAACTTCCGGTTATGTCTTATACCCGGAAGGTTAGGTTCCTCGCCAGGTTTTGGCAGGATGATTCGAACGTTCCTCGAGTATGGTCTATGCTCTGACAAACGCCAAAGTATGGTTTATGCTCGAAAATGTAATCAGTTTTGTCAGGATTTGACACACCTTTTTGCTCTCTTTTCTTCGCAAGTATGGATTATACTTGCAGCTGGCAGTCCCGGCGTGACCTTGGATTATCTAGAACACATCTTCCTTCTACCAGCAAGATATGTTCTGAGGGGCAAAATGTTGACCTGCATTTTAGTCAAAGCCTTCACGCATGAAATCTCTGGTTAACAATACGCATAAGTATGGTGAATATCGTCAGAAGACAGGAAGCGATTTGGTTGAAGTTGCATCACAAAAAAAGATTGGCCCGAAACACCTATCAGACGACCTCTTTTGGGCCCAAAAACATCATTGACGGAGCTGAGCTCAGTAACTCTTGTAGCCGTCCGAATCAGCTTCAAATCGAGCTTTTGTTTGGGCAAATCGGACTTACCGTTTGGAAGTTAGGCCCATTTCCATTAACACATGCAGAACTGTAAACTTGGATTTAGAATTAGCCCATGAACACAAACGGTTACATCTCCTATCCAAAGCCTCCCAGGAGGGAGCCAACGCAAAGAGAATGCAATTTTGGAAAATACTGCATATTTCATGATATGGACGGACATGACATAAAAGACTGTAGGCACTTGCGAGACTTGATTGAGGAACGGGTTTGACATGGAGAGCTACCCGAGTATGTGAAACAACCTACAGCGCCTGCACCCACGCTGCCACCACCTGCTCCTCGGAGAGGGAATGACCCTGGATGAGCTCCCATGGGCTCATCAGCAACTGATCTGGATTGGATCACTCTGCATTTTCAGCATTTCTTAGGATTTAAGATATGTCTCTTTGCTTTCTTTAGGTTTTCCGATTAGCTAAATCGGAGTACACAAGTCCGGGGTTAGGATTTAGCTCCAAAGCGTGCTCTGCACCAGATGACCAACCAATCGGGGTTTGCTTTGGTTTCGTACTTTGAATTGACTAAGGAAGGACTTTCCGAACATGGATTATGTTTGGAAAATTTAAGCATCTATTCAAGTTGTGGATGGATTCTCAATCTTAATTAAATTATGACTTATACTTATCTCGTACCCTTAGGCATGGATTATGCCTAGGGACAGAATGTCTTTTCAGGTTTTGGCAAGTATAGCTCTATCCCGGCATGAGTATGGATTGTGCTCACTAGGATGCTTAAGTATGGATTATACTCAGGGACGACGAACGATCTTGTCAGGACTGGTCAAAGGAACTCAACAAAACTCGAGTATGGCTTATGCTCAGTTTGAACTTCCTGTTATGGTTTATACCCGAAAGGTTAACTCCCTCGCCAGGTTTTGGCAGGATGATTCGAATGTCCCTCGAGTATGTTTTATGCTCAAACAAACGCCTAACAAATGTTTATGCTCGAAAGTGTAATCAGTTTTGTCAGGATTTGACACACCTTTTTGCTCTCTTTTCTTCCCAGGTATTGATTATACTTGCAGCTGGCATGCCCGGCGTGGCCTTGGATTATCCAGAACACATCTTCCTTCAACCAACAAGATATGTTCTGAGGGGCCAAATGTTGACCTGTTTTTTAGTCAACCAACAACACATCTTCCTTCAACCAACAACACATCTTCCTTCACTATAGGCACTTGCGAGACTTGATTGAGGAACGAGTTAGATTGGAGAGCTACCCGAGTGTGTGAAACAACCTACAGCGCCTGCACCCGCACTACCACCACCTGCTCCCCGGAGAGTGAATGACCTTGGATCGAGCTCCCATAGGCTCATCATCAACTGATCTAGATTGGATCACTCTGCATTCTCAACATTTCTTATGATTTAAAATATGTCTGTTTGCTTTCTTTAGGTTTTCCGATTGGCTAAATCGGAGTACACACGTTTGGGGTAAGGATTTAGCTCCAAAGCCTGCTTTGCACCCGATGACAAACCAATCAGGATTTGCTTGGTTTCGTACTTCGAATTGAATAAGGAAGGACTATCCGAACATGGATTATATTTTGCGAATTTAAGTGTCTTGTCAAGTTATGGCAGGATTCTCAATCTCAATTAAAGTATGGCTTATACTTATCTCGGACCCCATGCGTGGATTATGCCTAGGGAAAGACTTTCTTGTTTGATTTTGGCAAGTATAGCTCTATCTCGGCATGAGTATGGATTGTACTCACTAGAATGTTTAAGTATGGATTATACTCAGGGACGATGAACGATCTTGTCCTGATTGGGCAAAGGAACTCAATAAAACTCGAGTATGGCTTATGCTCAGTTTGAACTTCCTGGTATGATTTATACCCGGAAGGTTAGGTACCTCGCCAGGTTTTGGCAGGATGATTCGAACGTCCTTCGAGTATGGTTTATGCTCAGACAAACGCCCAGGCATGGTTTATGCTCGAAAGTGTAATCAGTTTTATCAGGATTTGACACACCTTTTTGCTCTCTTTTCTTTGCAGGTATGGATTATACTTGTAGCTGGAAGGACCGATGTGGCCTTGGATTATCCAGAACAAATCTTCCTTCAACCAGCAAGATATTTTCTAAGGGTCAAAATGTTGACCTACTTTTTAATCAAACCCGTCACACATGAAATCTCTGGTTAACAATACGCAAAAGTATGGGGAATATCATTAGAAGACAAGACGATTTAGTTGAACTTCCTGGTATGGCTTATACCCGGAAGGTTAGGTCCCTCGCCAGGTTTTGGCAGGATGATTCGAACGTCCCTCGAGTATGGTTTATGCTTAGACAAACGCACAATCATGGTTTATGCTCAAAAGTGTAATCAGTTTTGTCAGGATTTGACAGACCTTTTTTGTAACACCCCTAAGTCCTACACCGTGGAAGCCTATGTGAAGTGGATACTTATATAGTAGAGCTCATCTCTCACTAACGTCGAGACTTAGTGATGGAAAACCCTACACCTGAGAGGTGGCAAAGTAGGGACAATATCGGTGTTAGTAGGGAGGTTGGTTCAGCCTATGTGGCAACGCCATGTGTTGGCGGATCTCGAAACTTAGCCGGGGCCTTTTGAGGAACAAAACCCCGTACCTATACAGTGGCTAAGTTGGGGACAACATCTTTCATGAACGAAGGTGCGGGCTTTTACAATGGTGTTAGAGCCAATACCCAATCGGAATTGTGGCTCCTACATGGACCACAACGCCTGGCTGAGGTGTTTGTGAGCCAAAGGGGACGTTGGACTCTGTAGGAGGGGAGATGTAACACCCCTAAGTGCCACATCATGGAAGCCTGTATGAATTGGGTACTTATATAGTAGAGCCCATCTCTTGCCAACGTCGAGGCCTAGTGATGGAAAACCCTACACCTAAGAGGTGGCAAAGTAGGGACAATATCGGTGTTAGTATGGAGGTTGGTTCAGCCTATGTGGCAACACCATGTGTTGGCGGATATTGAAACATAGCCGAGGCTATTTGAGGAACCAAACCCCATACCTATAAGGTGGCTAATTTGGGGACAATATCTTGCGTGAACGGATGTGCGGGCTATTATATTTTTGCTCTCTTTTCTTCATAGGTATGGATTATACTTGCAGCTGGCAGACCCAGCGTGGCCATGGATTATCCAGAACACATCTTCCTTCAACCAGTAAGATATGTTCTGAGGGGCAAAATGTTTACCTACTTTTTAGTCAAAGCCGTCACACATGAATTCTTTGGTTAACAATACACACAAGTATGGGGAATATCGTCAAAAGACCGGAAGCGATTTGGTTGAAGTCGCATCACAAACAAAGATTGGCCCGAAACTCCTGTCAGACGACCTATTTTGGGCCCGAAAACATCAATTACAGAGCTAAGCTCAGTAACTCTTGTAGCCCTCTAAATCAACTTCAAATCGAGCTTTCGTTTGGGAAAAACGGACTTATGGTCTGGAAGTTACGCCCGTTTCCGTGAACCCCTGTAGAACCGGAAACTTGGATTTGGAATTAGCACATGAACACAAACGGTGACGTCTCCAATCTAAAGCCTCCTAGAAGGGAGCCATCGCAAAGAGAACGCGATATTGGAAAATACTGTATATTTCATGATATGTACGGATATGACACAAATGACTGTAGGCACTTGCAAGACTTGATTGAGGAACGGGTTAGACGTGGAGAGCTACCCGAGTATGTGAAACAACCTACAGCGCCTGCACCCGCGCTGCCATCACCTTCTCCCCGAAGAGGGAATGACCTTGTATCGAGCTCTTATGGGCTCATCATCAACCAATCTGGATTGGATCACTCTGCATTTTTATCATTTCTTAGGATTTAAGATATGTTTCTTTGCTTTCTTTAGGTTTTCCGATTGGCTAAATCCGAGTACACACGTTCGGGGTTAGGATTTAGCACCAAAGCGAGCTCTGCACCCAATGACAAACCAACCAGGATTTTCTTTGGTTTCGTACTTTGTATTGAATAAGGAAGGACTTTCCGAACATGGATTATGTTAGGCGAATTAAAGTGTCTTGTCAAGTTGTGGAAGGATTCTCAATCTCAATTAAAGCATGGCATATACTTGTCTCGGACCCTTAGGCATGGATTATGCCTAGGGACAGACTGTCTTGCCAGGTTTTGGCAAGTATAGCTCTATCCCAGCATGAGTATGGATTGTACTCACTGAGATGCTTAAGTATGGATTATACTCAGGGACGACGAAAGATCTTGTCAGGATTGGGCAAAGGAACTCAACAAAACTCGAGTGTGACTTATGCTCAGTTTGAACTTCCTAGTATGGCTTATACCTGAAAGGTTATGTCCCTCGCCAGGTTTCAGCAGGATGATTCGAACGTCCCACGAGCATGTTTTATGCTCAGACAAATGCCCAAGCATGTTTTATGCTCGAAAGTGTAATCAGTTTTGTCAGGATTTGACACACCTTCTTGCTCTCTTTTCTTCGTAGGTATGGATTATACTTGCAGCTGGCAGGCCCGGCGTGGCCTTGGATTATCCAGAACACATTTTCCTTCAACCAACAAGATATGTTCTGAGGGGCCAAATGTTGACCTGTTTTTTAGTCAAAGCCGTCACACATGAAATCTCTGGTTAACAATATGCACAAGTATGGGGAATATCATTAGAAGACAGGAAGTGATTTGGTTGAAGTCGCATCACAAACAAGGATTGGCCCGAAACTCCTATCAGACGACCTCTTTTGGGCCCGAAACATCAACTACGGAGCTGAGCTCATCAACTCTTATAGCCCTCTAAATCGCTTCAAATCGAGCTTTCATTTGGGAAAAACGGACTTATGGTCTGGATGTTACGTCCGTTTCCGTGAACACCTGTAGAACCGGAAACTTGGATTTGGAATTGGCACATGAACACAAATGATGACGTCTCCTATCTAAAGCCTCCCAGAAGGGAGCCATCGCAAAGAGAACGCGATACTGGAAAATACCGCATATTTCATGATATGTACGGATATGACACAAATGACTGTAGGCACTTGCAAGACTTGATTGAGGAACGGGTTAGACGTGGAGAGCTACCCGAGTATGTGAAACAATCGACAGCGCCTGCACCCGCGCTGCCATCACCTGCTCCCCGAAGAGGGAATGACCTTGTATCGAGCTCTTATGGGCTCATCATCAACCAATCTGGATTGGATCAATCTGCATTTTCATCATTTCTTAGGATTTAAGATATGTTTCTTTGCTTTCTTTAGGTTTTCCGACTGGCTAAATCCGAGTACACACGTTCGGGGTTAGGATTTAGCACCAAAGCAAGCTCTGCACCCAATGACAAACCAACCAGGATTTTCTCTGGTTTCGTACTTTGTATTGAATAAGGAAGGACTTTCTAAACATGGATTATGTTTGGCGAATTAAAGTGTCTTGTCAAGTTGTGGAAGGATTCTCAATCTCAATTAAAGCATGGCATATACTTGTCTTGGACCCTTAGGCATGGATTATGCCTAGGGACAGACTGTCTTGCCAGGTTTTGGCAAGTATAGCTCTATCCCGGCATGAGTATGGATTGTACTCACTAAGATGCTTAAGTATGGATTATACTCAGGGATGACGAACGATCTTGTCAGGATTGGGCAAAGGAACTCAACAAAACTTGAGTATGACTTATGCTCAGTTTGAACTTCCTAGTATGGCTTATATCTGAAAGGTTAGGTCCCTCGCCAGGTTTCAGCAGGATGATTCGAACGTCCCACGAGCATGTTTTATGCTCAGACAAATGCCCAAGCATGTTTTATGCTCGAAAGTGTAATCAGTTTTGTCAGGATTTGACACACCTTTTTACTCTCTTTTCTTCGTAGGTATGGATTATACTTGCAGCTGGCAGGCCCGGCGTGGCCTTAGATTATCCAGAAAACATCTTCCTTCAACCAACAAGATATGTTCTGAGGGGCCAAATGTTGACCTGTTTTTTAGTCAAAGCCGTCACACTTGAAATCTCTGGTTAACAATATGCACAAGTATGGGGAATATCATTAGAAGACAGGAAGTGATTTGGTTGAAGTCGCATCACAAACAAGGATTGGCCCGAAACTCCTATCAGATGACCTCTTTTGGGCCCGAAAATATCAACTACGAAGCTGAGCTCAGCAACTCTTATAGCCCTCTAAATCGCTTCAAATCGAGCTTTCGTTTGGGCAAAACGGACTTATCGTTTGGAAGTTACACCCGTTTCCGTGAACACATGCAGATCTGGAAACCTGAATTTGGAATTAGCATATGAACACAAACAGTGACGTCTCCTATCCAAAGCCTCCCAGGAGGGAGCCATCGCAAAGAGAACGCGATTCTGGAAAATACCACATATTTCATGATATGGACGGACATGACATAAATGACTGTAGGCACTTGCAAGACTTGATTGAGGAACGGCTTAGACGTAGAGAGCTACCTGAATATGTGAAACAACCTATAGCGCTTGCACCTGCGCTGCCACCACCTTCTCCCTGGAGAGGGAATGACCCTGGATCGAGCTCCCGTAGGCACATCATCAACTAATTTGGATTGGATCACTCTGCATTTTCAGCATTTATTAGGATTTACGATATGTCTCTTTGCTTTCTTTAGGTTTTCTGATTGGCTAAATCGGAGTACACACGTTCAGAGTTAGTATTTAGGTCCAAAGCGAGCTCTGCACCTGATGAGAAACCAATCAGGATTTTCTTTGGTTTCGTACTTTGAATTGAATAAGGAAGGACTTTCCGAACATGGATTATGTTTGGCGAATTAAAGTGACTTGTCAAGTTGTAGCAGGATACTCAATCTCAATTAAAGTATGGCTTATACTTATCTCGGACCCTTAGGCATGGATTATGCCTAAGGACAAACTGTCTTGTCAAGTTTTGACAAGTATAGCTCTATCCCAGCATGAGTATGGATTGTACTCACTAGGATGCTTAAGTATGGATTATACTAAGGGACGACGAACGATCTTGTCTGGATTGGGCAAAGGAACTCAACAAAACTCGAGTATGGCTTATGCTCAGTTTGAACTTTCTGGTATGGCTTATACCTGGAAGGTTAGGTCCCTCACCTGGTTTTGGCAGGATGATTCAAATGTCCCTCGAGTATGGTTTATGCTCAGACAAACGCCTAAGCATGGTTTATGCTCGAAAGTGTAATCAGTTTTGTCAGGATTTGACACACCTTTTTGCTCTCTTTTCTCGCAGGTATGGATTATACTTGCAGCTGGCAGGAACGGCGTGGACTTGGATTATCCAGGACACATCATCCTTCAACCAGCAAGATATGTTCTGAGGGGTAAAAAGTTGACCTGCTTTTTAGTCTAAGCCATCACACACGAAATCTCTGGTTAACAATACGCACAAGTATGGGGAATATCATCCGAAGACAGGTAGGGATTTGGTTGAAGTCGCATTACAAACAAAATTGGCCGGAAAGTCCTATCAGACGGCCTCTTTTAGGCCCGAAAACCTCAATTACGGAGCTGAGCTCAGCAACCCTTGTAGCCATCTGAATTAGCTTCAAATCGAGTTTTCATTTGGGCAAAAAGGACTTACCATTTGGAAGTTACGTCTGTTTACGTGAACACATGCAGATCCGGAAACTTGGATTTGGAATTAGCACATTAACAGAAACAGTGACGTCTCCTATCCAAAGCCTCCCAGGAGGGAGCCATCGCAAAGAAAACGTGATTCTGGAAAATGCCGCATATTTCATGATATGGACGGACGTGACACAAATGACTGTAGGCACTTATGAGACTTAATTAAGGAACGGGTTTGATGTGGAGAGCTACCCAAGTATGTGAAACAACCTTGCGCCTGCACCCGCGCTGCCACCACCTTCTCCCCAGAGAGGGATTGACCCTGGATCGATCTCCCGTGGGCTCATCATCAACTGATCTGGATTGGATCACTCTGCATTTTCAGCATTTCTTAGGATTTAAGATATTGTCTCTTTGCTTTCTTTAGGTTTTCCGATTGGCTAAATCGGAGTACACACTTTCGGGATTCAGATTTAGCTCCACAGCGAGCTCTGTACCCGATGACAAACCAATCAGGATTTTCTTTGGTTTCGTACTTTGAATTGAATAAGGAATTACTTTCCGAACATGGATTATGTTTAGCGAATTAAAGTGTCTTGTCAAGTTGTGGCAGGATCCTCAATCTCAATTAAAGTGTGGCTTATACTTATCTCAGACCCTTCGGCATGGATTATGCCTAAGGACAGACTGTCTTGTCAGGTTTTGGCAAGTATAGCTCTATCCCGGCATGAGTATGGATTGTACTCACTAGGATGCTTAAGTATGGATTATAATTAGGGACGACGAGCGATCTTGTCAGAATTGGGCAAAGGAACTCAACAAAACTCGAGTATGGCTTATGCTTAGTTTGAACTTCATGGTATGGCTTATACCCGAAAGGTTAGGTCCCTCGCCAGGTTTTGGCAGGATGATTCGAACGTCCCTCGAGTATGGACTATGCTCAGACAAACGCCCACGCATGGTTTATGCTCGAAAGTGTAATCAGTTTTGTCAGGATTTGACACACCTTTTTGCTCTCTTTTCTTCGCAAGTATGGATTATACTTGCAGGTAGTAGGCCCGGCGTGTCCTTGGATTATCTAGAACAAATCTTCCTTCAACCAACAAGATATGTTCTGAGGGGCAAAATGTTGACCTGATTTATAGTCAAAGCCGTCACACATGAAATCTTTGGTTAACAATACGCAAAATTATGGGGAATATCGTCAGAAGACAGGAAGCGATTTGGTTGAAGTCGCATCACAAATAAAGATTGGCCCGAAACTCTTAACAGACGACCTCTTTTAGGCTCGAAAACATCAATGATAGAGCTGAGCTCGGTAACTCTTTTAGCCCTCCGAATCAGCTTCAAATCGAGCTTCGTTTAGGCAAATCGGATTTACCATATGGAAGTTACGCCCGTTTCCGTGAACACATGCAGAATCGTAAACTCAGATTTGGAATTAGCACATGAACACAAACGGTGACGTCTCCTATCCAAAGCCTCCCAGGAGGGAGCCAACGCAAAGAGAACGTGATTCTGGAAAATACTGCATATTTCATGATATGGACGGACATGACACAAATGACTGCAAGCACTTGCGAGACTTGATTGAGGAACGGGTTAGACGTGGAGAGCTACCCGAGTAAGTGAAACAACCTACAGCGCCTGCACCCACGCTGCCACCACTTGCTTCCCGGAGAGGGAATGTCCCTGGATCGAGCTCCCATGGGCTCATCATCAACTGACCTGGATTGGATCACTCTGCATTTTCAGCATTTCTTTGGATTTAAGATATGTCCTTTTGCTTTCTTAAGGTTTTCCGATTGGCTAAATCGGAGTACACCCGTTCGGGGCTAGGATTTAGCTCCAAAGCGTGCTCTGCACCCGATGTCAAACCAATCAGGGTTTGCTTTGGTTTCGTACTTTGAATTGAATAAGGAAGGACTTTCCGAACATGGATTTTGTTTGGCGAGTTTAAGTGTCTTGTCAAGTTGTGGCTGGAATCTCAATCTTAATTAATGTATGGCTTATGCTTATCTCAGACCCTTAGGCATGGATTATGCCTAGGGACAGACTATCTTGTCAGGTTTTGGGAAGTCAAGCTCTATCCCGGCATGAGTATGGGTTGTACTCACTCGGATGCTTAAGTATGGATTATACTCAGGGACGACGAATGATCTTGTCTGGATTGGGCAAAGGAACTCAACAAAACTTGAGTATGGATTATGCTCGGTTTGAACTTCCTATTATGGCTTATACGCGGAAGGTTAGGTCCCTCGCCAGGTTTTGGCAGGGTGATTCGAACGTCCCTCGAGTATGTTCTATGCTCAGACAAACGCCAAGCATGGTTTATTCTCGAAAGTGTAATCAGTTTTATCAGGATTTGACATACCTTTTTGCTCTCTTTTCTTCGCAGGTATGGATTATACTTGAAGCTGGTAGGCCCGGCATGACCTTGGATAATCCAGGACACATCTTTCTTCAACCAGCAAGATATGTTTTAAGGGGCAAAATGTTGACCTACTTTTTAGTCAAAGCCGTCACGCATGAAATCTCTGGTTAACGATACGTACAAGTATGAGGAATATCGTCAGAAGACAGGAAGCAATTTGGTTGAAGTCGAATCACAAATAAAGATTGGCCCGAAACTCCTATCAGATGACCTCTTTTGGGCCTAAAATCATCAATTATGGAGCTTAATTTAGTAACTCTTGTTGCCCTCTGAATCGGCTTCAAATCGAGTTTTCATTTGGGTAAAACGGACTTACGGTTTGGAAGTTACATCCGTTTCCGTGAACACCTGCAGAACCAGAAACTTGGATTTGGAATTAACACATGAACACAAACTGTGACGTCTCCTATCCAAAGCCTCCCAGAAGGGAGCTATCGCAAAGAGAATGCGATTCTGGAAAATACTTCATATTTCATGATATGAACGGAAATGGCACAAAAGACTATAGGCACTTGCGAGACTTGATTGAGGAATGAGTTAGACGTGGGGAGCTACCCGAGTATGTGAAACAACCTACAGCGCCTGCACCCATGCTGCCACTACCTGCTCCCTGGAGAGGGAATGACCCTGGATCGAGCTCCAATGGGCTCATTATCAACTGATCTGGATTGGATCACTTTGCATTTTCTGCATTTCTTAGGATTTAAGATATGTCTCTTTGCTTTCTTTAGGTTTTCCGATTGGCTTTGGTTTGCTTTGGTTTCGTACTTCGAATTGAATAAGGAAGGACTTTCCGAACATGGATTATGTTTGTAGAATTTAAGTGTCTTGTCAAGTGATGGCAGGATTCTCAATCTCAATTAAAGTATGGCTTACACTTATCTCGGACCCCTAGACATGGATTATGCCTAGGGACAGACTGTCTTGTCAGATTTTGGCAAGTATAACTCTATCCTGGCTTGAGAATGATTGTACTCACTAGGATGCTTAAGTATGGATTATACTCAGGGATGACGAAAGATCTTATCAGGATTGGGCAAAGGAACTCAACAAAACTCGAGAATGGCTTATGCTCAGTTCGAACTTCTGGGTATGGCTTATACCCGGAAGGTTAGGTCCCTCGCCAGGTTTTGGCAGGATGATTCGAACGTCCCTCGAGTATGATTTATGCTCAGACAAACGCCCAAGCATGGATTATAATCGAAAGTGAAATCAGATTTGTCAGGATTTAACATACCCTTTTGCTCTCTTTTCTTCGTAGGTATGGATTATACTTGCAGCTGGCAGGCCCGGCGTGGCCTTGGATTATCCAGATCACATCTTCCTTCAACCAGCAAGATATGTTCTGAGAGGCAAAATGTTGATCTAATTTTTATTCAAAGCTGTCACACATGAAATCTCTGGTAAACAATAAGGAGAAGTATGGGGAATATCATCATAAGATTGAAAGCAATTTGGTTGAAGTCGCATCACAAACAAAGATTAGCCTGAAACTCCTATCAGATGACTTCTTTTGGGCTCGAAAACATCAATTACGAAGCTGAGCTCAGTAAACCTTTTAGCACTCTGAATCAGCTTCAAATCGATCTTTCATTTGGGCAAAACGGACTTACTATTTGGAAGCTACGCCCGTTTCTATGAACACATGCAGATACGGAAACTTGGATTTGGAATTAGCACATGAATACAAACGGTGATGTCTCCTATCCAAAGCCTATCAGGAGGGAGCCGTCGCAAAGAGAACGCGATTCTAGGAAATACTGCATATTTCATGATATGGAGAGACATGACACAAATGACTGTAGGTACTTGCGAGACTTGATTGAGGAACGGGTTAGATGTGGAGAGCAACCCGAGTATGTGAAACAACCTACAGCACCCGCGCTACCACCACCTGCTCCCGGGAGAGGGAATGGCCTGGGATCGAGATCCCGTAGGCTCATCATCAACTGATCTGGATTGGATCACTCTGCATTTTCAGCATTTCTTAGGATTTAAGATATATCTCTTTGCTTTCTTTAGGTTTTCCGGTTAGCTAAATCGGAGTACACACGTTCGGGGTTAGGATTTAGCTCCAAAGCATGCTCTGCACCCGTTGACAATCCAATCAGGATTTGCTTTGGTTTCGTACTTCGAATTGAATAAGGAAGGACTTTCCGAACATGGATTTTGTTTTGTGAATTTAAGTGTCTTGTCAAGTTGTGGCAGGATTCTCAATCTCAATTAAAGTATGTCTTATACTTATCTTGGACCCTTAGGCGTGGATTATGCCTAGGGAAAGACTGTCTTGTCAGGTTTTGGCTAGTATAGCTCTATCCCGACATGATTTTGAATTATACTCACTAGGATGCTTAAGTATGGATTATACTCAGGGACGACGAACGATCTTGTCCTGATTGGGCAAAGGAACTCAATCAAAGTTGAGTATGGATTATGCTCAGTTTGAACTTCCTGGTATGACTTATACCCGGAAGGTTAGGTCCCTCGCCAGGTTTTTGCAGGATGATTCGAATGTCCTTCGAGTGTGGTTTATGCTCAGACAAACACGCAAACATGGTTCATGCTCGAAAGTGTAATCAGTTTTATCAGGATTTGACATACCCTTTTGCTCTCTTTTCTTCGCAGGTATGGATTATACTAGAAGCTGGCAGCCCCGACGTGGCCATGGATTATCCAGAACACATCTTCCTTCAACCAGCAAGATTTGTTCTGAAGGGCAAAATGTTGTCCTGCTTTTTAGTCAAACCCGTCACACATGAAATCTCTGGTTAGCAATACGCACAAGTATGGGGAATATCATTAGATGACTTAAAACGATTTGGTTGAACTTCCTGGTATGGCTTATACCGGGAAGGTTAGGTCCCTCACCATGTTTTGGTAGGTTGATTCGAACGTCCCTCGAGTATGGTTTATGCTCAGACAATCGGAAAATCATGGTTTATGCTCGATAGTGTAATCAGTTTTGTCAGGATTTGACACACCTTTTTTGTAACACCCCTAAGTCCCACATTATGGAAGCCTGTGTGAAGTGGGTACTTATATAGTAGAGCCCATCTCTTACTAACATCGAGGCCTAGTGATGGAAAACCCTACACCTGAGAGGTGGCAAAGTAGGGACAATATCAATGTTAGTAGGGAGGTTGGTTCAGCCTGTGTGGCAACGCCATGTGTTGGTTGATCTTGGAACTTAGCCGAGGTCTTTTACGGAACAAAACCCCATACCTATACAGTGGCTAAGTTGGGGACAATATCTTACATGAACGGAGGTGCGGGCTGTTACAGTTGTATCAGAGCGAATACCCAGTCGGAATTGTGGCTCCTACATGGACCACAACGCCTGGGTGAGGTGTTTGTGAGCCAACAGAGACATTGGACTCTGTAAGAGGGGATAATGTAACACCCCTAAGTCCCACATCATGGAAGCCTATGTGAAGTGTATATAGTAGAACCCATCTCATGCTAACGTCAAGGCCTAGTGATGGAAAACCCTACACCTGAGAGGTGGCAAAGTAGGGACAATATCAGTGTTAGTAGGGAGGTGGGTTCAGCCTGTGTGGCAACGCCATGTGTTGGCGGATCTCGAAGCTTAGCCGAGGCCTTTTGAGGAATAAAACCCCATACCTATACGGTGGCTAATTTGGGGACAATATCTTGCGTGAACGGAGGTGCGGGCTGTTACATTTTTTATCTTTTTTCTTCACCAGTATGGATTATACTTGCAGCTGGCAGGCCCGGGGTGGCGGTGGATTATCCAGAACACATCTTCCTTCAACCAGCAAGATATATTCTGAGGGAAAAATGTTGACATGCTTTTAGTCAAAGCCGTCACACATGAAATCTCTGGTTAACAATGCACAAAAGTATGGCGAATATCGTCAGAAGACAGGAAGCGATTTGGTTGAAGTCGCATCAGAAACAAAGATTGGCTCGAAACTCTGGTCAGACGACCTCTTTCGCGCCCGAAAACATCAATTACAGAGCTGATCTTAGTTGCTCTCGTAGCCCCCTGAATCAGCTTCAAATCGAGCTTTCGTTTGAGCAAAACGGACTTATGGTTTGGAAGTTACGCCCGTTTTCGTGAACACATGCAGAACCGGAAACTTGAATCTGGAACTAGCACATGAATACCAACCGTGACGTCTCCTATCCAAAGCCTCTCAGGAGGGAGCCATCGCAAAGAGAACGCGATACTGGAAAATACTGCATATTTCATGATATGTACGGACATGACACAAATGACTGTAGGCACTTGTGAGACTTGATTGAGGAACGGGTTAGACGTGGAGAGCTACCCGAGTATGTGAAACAACCTACAGCGCCTGCACCCGCGTTGTCACCACCTATTCCCCGGAGAGGGAATGGCACTGGATCGAGCTCTTGTGGGTTCATCATCAACTGATCTGGATTGGATCACTCTGGATTTTCAGCATTTCTTAGAATTTAAGATATGTCTCTTTGCTTTCTTTAGGTTTTCCGATTGGCTATATCAGAGTACACACGTTCGAGGTTAGGATTTAGCTCAAAAGCGTCCTGCTGCACCCGATGACAAACCAATCATGATTTGCTTTGGTTTTGTACTTTGAATTGAATAAGGAAGGGCTTTCCGAACATGGATTATGTTTGGCGAATTTAAGTGTCTTTTCAAGTTGGGGCAGGATTCTCAATCTCAATTAAAGTATGGCTTATACTTATCTCGGACCCCTAGGCATGGATTATGCCTAGGGACAGACTGTCTTGTCAGATTTTGGCAAGTACAGCACTATCCCGGGATGAGTATGGACTGTACTCACTAGGATGCTTAAGTATGGATTATGCTTAGGGACGACCAATGATCTTGTCAGAATTGGGCAAAGGAACTCAACAAAACTCGAGTATGGCTTATGCTCAGTTTGAACTTCCTGGTATGGCTTATACCCAGAAGGTTAGGTCCCTCGCCAAGTTTTTGGCAGGATGATTCGAATGTCCCTCAAGTAAAGTTTATGCTCGGACAAACGCCCAAGCATGGTTTATGCTCGAAAGTGTAATCCGTTTTTTAAGGATTTAACACACCTTTTTTCTCTCTTTTCTTCACAGGTATGGATTATACTTGCAGCTGGCAAGCCTGGCGTGGCCTTGGATTATCCAGAACGCATCTTCCTTCAATCAACAAGATATGTTCTGAGGGGCCAAATGTTGACCTGCTTTTTACTCAAAGCCGTCACGCATGAAATCTCTGGTTAACAATACGCAAAAGTATGGGGAATATCGTCAGAAGACTGGAAGCGATTTGGTTGAAGTTGCATGACAAATAAAGATTGGCCCAAAAATCCTATCAGACGACATCTTTTGGGCCCGAAAACATCAATTATGGAGCTATGCTTAGTAATTCTTGTAGCCCTCTGAATTAGCTTCAAATCGAGCTTTCGTTTAGGCAAAACGGACTTACGGTTTGGAAGTTACGCCCGTTTCCGTGAACACATGCAGTACGGGAAACATGGATTTGGAATTTGCACATGAATACAAACGATGACGTCTCCTATCCAAAGCCTCCCAGGAGGGAGCCATCGCAATGGGAACGCAATTTTGGAAAATACCGCATATTTCATGATATGAAAGGACATGACACAAATGACTGTAAGCACTTGCGAGACTTGATTGAGGAAAGGTTAAACGTGGAGAGCTACCTGAGTATGTGAAACAACCTACAGCGCCTGCACCCGCGCTGCCACCACCTGCTCCTCGGAGAGGGAATGACCCTAGATCGAGTTCCCTTCGGCTCATCATCAACTGATCTGGATTGGATCACTCTGCATTTTCAGTATTTCTTAGGATTCAAGATATGTCTCTTTGCTATCTTTAGGCTTTCCGATTGGCTAAATCGGAGTACACATGTTTGGGGTTAGGATTTAGCTCCACAGTGTGCTCTGCCCCCGATGACAAACCAATCACGATTTTCTTGGGTTTCATACTTTGAATTGAATAAGGAAGGACTTTCGGAACATGGATTATGTTTGGCGAATTTAACTGACTTATCAAGTTGTGGCAGGGTTCTCAATCTCAATTAAAGTGTCGCTTATACTTATCTTAGACCCCCAGGCATGGGTTATGCCTAGGGACAGACTGTCTTGCCAGGTTTTGCAAGTATAGCTCTATACTGGCATGAGTGTGGATTGTACTCACAAGGATGCTCAAATATGGATTATAATCAGGGACGACGAACGATCTTGTCAGGATTGGGCAAAGGAACTCAACAAAACTCGAGTATGACTTATGCTCAGTTTGAAGTTTCTGTTATGGCTTATACCCAGAAGGTTAGCTCCCTTGCCAGCTTTTGGCAGGATGATTCGAACGTCCCTCGAGTATGGTTTATGCTCAGATAAACGCCCAAGCATGGTTTAAGCTCGAAAGTATATCAGTTTTTTCAGGATTTGACACACTTTTTTGCTCTCTTTTCTTCACAGGTATGGGCTATACTTGCAGCTGGCAGGCTCGGCGTAGCCTAGGATTATCCAAAACACATCTTCCTCCAACCAGCAAGATATGCTCTGAGGGGCAAAATGTTGACTTTCTCTTTAGTCAAACCCGTCACACATGAAATCTTTGGTTAATAACACGCACAAGTATGGGGAACATCGTCAGAAAACAGGAAGTGATTTGGTTGAAGTCGCATCACAAAAAAAGATTAGCCCTAAACTCCTATCAGACGACCTCTTTTGGGCCTGAAAACATCAATTACGGAGCCGAGCTCAGTAACTCTTGTAGCCCTCTGAATCAGCTTCAAATCAAGCTTTCGTTTTGGCAAAACGGACTTACGGTTTGGAAGTTACATCCGTTTCCGTGAATACATGCAGAACCAGAAACTTGGATTTGGAATTAGCAAACGAACACAAACAGTGACGTCTCCTATCCAAAGCCTCCCAGGAGGGAGCCATCGCAAAGAGAAAGCGATTATGGAAAATACTGTATATTTCATGATATGGACGGACATGACACAAATGACTGATTAAGCACTTGCGAGACTTGATTAAGGAACGGGTTAGACATGGAGAGCTACCCGAGTATGTGAAACAACCTACATCACCTGCACCCGCGCTGCCACTACCTGCTCCCCGGAAAGGGAATGACACTGGATTGAGCTCTTGTAGGCATATCATCAACTAATCTGGATTGTATCTCACTGCATTTTTAGCATTTCTTAGGATATAAGATAAGTTTCTTTGCTGTCTTTAGGTTTTCCGATTGGCTAAATCGGAGTACACACGTTCTGGGTTAGGATTTAGCTCCAAAGCGTGCTCTGCACCTGATGACAAACCAATTAGAATTTGCTTTGGTTTCGTACTTTGAATTAATAAGGAAGGACTTTCCGAACATGGATTATGTTTGGCGAATTTAAGTGTCAAGTCAAGTTGTGGAAGATTCTCAATCCCAATTAAAGTATGGCTTATACTTATCTCGGACCCCTAGGCATGGATTATTCCTAAGGACAGACTGTCTTGTCAGGTTTTGGAAAGTATAACTCTATCCCGACTTGAGTATGGATTGTACTCACTAGGATGCTTTAGTATGGATTATACTCAGGGACGACGAATGATCTTGTCAGGATTGGGCAAAGGAACTCAACAAAACTCGAGTATGGCTTATGCTCAGTTTGAACTTCCTGGTATGGCTTATACCCGGAAGGTTAGGTCCCTCGCCAGGTTTTGGCAGGATGATTCGAACGTCCCTCGAGTATGGTTTATACTCAGATAAACGCCCAATCATGGTTTATGCTTGAAAGTGTAATAAGTTTTGTCAGTATTTGACACAACTTTTTGCGCTCTTTTCTTCGTAGTTATGGATTATACTTGCATCTGGCAAGCACGACATGGACTTGGATTATCCAGAATTCATCTTCCTTCAATCAGCAAGATATGTTCTGAGGGGCAAAACGTTGACCTGCTTTTTTCTCAAAGCCGTCACACATGAAATATCTGGTTAACAATACGCACAAGTATGGGGAATATCGTCAGAAGACAGGAAGCAATTTGGTTAAAGTTGCATCACAAACAAAGATTGGCCCAAAAATCCTATCAGACGACCTCCTTTGGGCCCAATAACATCAATTACGGAGCTATGCTTAGTAATTCTTGTAGCTCTCTGAATCAGCTTCAAATCGAGCTTTCCTTTGGGCAAAACGGACTTACGGTTTGGAATTTACGCCCGTTTCCGTGAACACATGCAGTACCTAAAACTTGGATATGGAATTAACACATGAACAAAAACGGTGACGTCTCCTATCCAAAGCCTCCCAGGTGGGAGCTATCATAACGAGAGCACGATTCTGGAAAATACCGCATATTTCATGATATGGACGGACATGACACAAATGACTGTAAGCACTTGCGAGACTTGTTTGAGGAACGGGTTAGACGTGGAGAGCTACCCGAGTATGTGAAACAACCTACAGCGCCCGCACCAGCGCTGCCACCTCCTGCTTCTCGGAGAGGGAATAACCCCGGATCGAGTTCCCATGGGATCATCATCAACAAATCTGGACTGGATCACTCTGCATTTTCAACATTTCTTAGGATTTAAGGTATGTCTCTTTGCTTTCTTTAGGTTTTCCGATTAGCTAAATCGGAGTACATACGTTCAGGGTTTGGATTTAGCTCCAAAGCGTGCTTTGCACCTGATGACAAACCAATTAGGATTTGCTTGGGTTTCGTACATTGAATTGAATAAGGAAGGACTTTCAGAACATGGATTATGTTTGGCGAATTTAAGTGTCTTATCAAATTATGGTAGGATTCTCAATCTTAATTAAATTATGGCTTATACTTATCTCGGACCCCTAGGCATGGATTATGCCTAGGGACAGACTGTCTTGTTAGGTTTTGGCAAGTATAGCTCTATCCCGGCATGTGAATGGATTGTACTCACTAGGATGCTCAAGTATTTATTATACTCAGGGACGACGAACGATCTTGTCAAGATTGGGCAAATGAACTCAACAAAACTCGAGTATGGCTTATGCTCAGTTTGAACTTCCTGGTATGGCTTATACCCAAAAGATTAGGTCCCTCGCCAGCTTTTCGTAGGATGATTCAAACGTCCCTCGGGTATGGGTTATGCTCCGACAAACGCCCATGCATGTTTTATGCTCGAAAGTGAAATCAGTTTTGTCAGTATTTGACACACCTTTTTGCTCTCTTTTCTTCGCAGGTATGGATTATACTTGCTGCTACCAGGCTCGACGTGGCCTTGGATTATCAAGAACACATCTTCTTTCAACCAACAAGATATGCTCTGAGAGGCAAAATGTTGACCTGCTTTTTAGTCAAACCCATCACAAATGAAATCTCTGGTTAACAATACGCCTAAGTATGGGGAATATCATTAGAAGACAGGAAGTGATTTGGTTGAAGTCGCATCACAAACAAAGATTGGCCTCAAACTCCTATCAGATGACCTCTTTTCGGCTTGAAAACATCACTTATAGAGCCATGCTCGGTAACTCTTGTAGCCCTCTGAATCAGCTTCAAATCGGGGTTTCATTTGGGCAAAACGGAGTTATGGTTTGGAAGTTACATCTCTTTCCGTGAACACATGCAGAAACGGAAACTTGGATTTGGAAATAGCACATTAACACAAACGGTGACGTCTCCTATCCAAAGCCTCCCACGAGGGAGCCATCGCAAAGAGAAAGCGATTCTGGAAAATACTGCATATTTCATGATATGGACGGACATGACACAAATGACTGTAGGCACTTGCGAGACTTGATTGAGGAACGGGTTAGACGTGGAGAGCTATCCGAGTACGTGAAACAACCTACATCGCCTGCACCCGTGCTTCCACCACCTGCACCTGGAGAGGAAATGACCCTGGATCGAGCTCTTATGGACTCATCATCAACTGATCTAGATTGGATCACTCTAATTTTCAGCATTTCTTAGAATTTAAGATATGTCTCTTTGCTTTCTTTAGGTTTTCCGATTGGCTAAATCGGAGAACACACGTTCGGGGTTAGGATTTAGCTCCGAAGCGTGCTCTGCACCCGATGACAAACCAATCAGGATTTGCTTTGGTTCGTACTTTGAATTGAACAAGGAAGGACTTTCCAAACATGGATTATGTTTGGCGAATTCAAGTTTCTTGTTTAGTTGTGGCAGGATTCTTAATCTCAATTAAAGTATGGCTTATAATTATCTCGGACCCCTAGGCATGGATTATGCCTAAGGACAAACTGTCTTGTCAGGTTTTGGCAAGTATAGCTCTATCCCGACATGAGTATGGATTGTACTCACTATGATGCTTAAGTATGGATTATACTCACGGACGACGTATGATCTTGTCAGGATTGGGCAAATGAACTCAACAAAACTCAAGTATAGCTTATGCTCAGTTTGAACTTCCTGGTATGGCTTATTCCCGGAAGGTTAGGTCCCTCGCCAAGTTTTGGCAGGATGGGTCGAGCGTCCCTTGAGTATGGTTTATGCTCAAACAAACGCCTAAGCATGATTTATGCTCGAAAGTGTAATCAGTTTTGTTAGGATTTGACACAACTTTTTGCTCTCTTTTCTTCGTAGGTATGGATTATACTTGCAGCTGGCAGGCCCGGTGTGGCCTTGGATTATTCAGAACACATCTTCCTTCGACCAGCAAGATTGTTCTGAGGGGCAAAATGTTTACCTGCTTTTTAGTCAAAGTCGTAACATATGAAATCTCTGGTTAACAGTACAGACAAGTACGGGGAATATCATCAGAAGATAGGAAGCGATTTTCTTGAAGCTGCATCACAAACAAAGATTAGCCCGAAACTCCTATCACACGACCTCTTTTGGGCCCGAAAACTTCAATTATTTAGCTGAGCTAAGTAACTCTTGTAGCCTTAAGAATCAACTTCAAATTGAGCTTTCGTTTGGGCAAAACGGACTTACGGTTTGGAAGTTACGCCTGTTTCCGTTAAAACATGCAGAACCAGAAACTTGGATTTGGAATTAAATCATAAACAAAAACGGTGACGTCTCATATCCAAAGCCTCCTAGGAGGGAGCCATCGCAAAAGCGAACACGATTATGGAAAATACTGCATATTTCATGTTATGGACGGACATGACACAAATGACTGTAGGCACTTGCGAGACTTGATTGAGGAACAGGTTAGACGTGGAGAGCTATCCGAGTATATGAAACAACCTACAGCGCCTACACCCGCGGTGCCACCACCTTCTCCCTGGAGAGGGAATGACCCTGAATCGAGCTCCCGTGGGCTCATCGTCAACTAATCTGGATTGGATCACTCTGCGTTTTCAGCATTTCTTAGGATATAAGATATGTCTCTTTGCTTTCTTTGGGTTTTCCAATTGGCTAAATCGGAGTACACACGTTCGGTGTTAGGATTTTTGTCTAAAGTGTGCTCTGCACTTGATGAAAAACCAATCAGCATTTGCTTTGGTTTCGTGCTTTGAATTGAATAAGGAAGGAATTTCCGAACATGGATTTTGTTTGGCGAATTTAAATGTCTTGTCAAGTTGTGGTAGGATTCTCAATCTCAATTAAAGTATGGTTTATACTTATCTCGGATCCTTAGGCATGGATTATGCCTAGGGATAGACTGTCTTGTCAGGTTTTGGCAAATATAGCTCTATGCCGGCATGAGTATGGATTGTACTCACTAGGATTCTTAAGTATGGATTATACTCAGGCACGACGAATGATCTTTTCAGGATTGGGCAAAGGGACTCATCTAAACTCGAGTATGACTTATGCCCAGTTTGAACTTCCTAGTATGGCTTGTACCCGGAAGGTTAGGTCCCTCGCCAGGTTTTGGAAGGACGATTCGAACGTCCCTCGAGTATGGTTCATGCTAAGAAAAATGCCCAAGCATGGTTTATGCTCGAAAGTGTAATCAGTTTTGTCAGGATTTGACACACCTTTTTGCTCTCTTTTCTTCGTAGGTATGGATTATACTTGCAACTGGCAGGCCCGGCGTGGCCTTGGATTATCCAGAACACATCTTCCTTCAACCAACAAGATATGTTCTGAGGGGCAAATTGCTGACCTTCTTTTTAGTCAAAGACATCACACATGAAATCTCCGGTCAACAATACAGACAAGCATGGGGAATATCATCAGAAGACATGAAGCGAATTTGTTGAAGTCGCATCACAAACAAAGATTGGCCCGAAACACCTATCAAACGACCTCTTTTGAGCCCGAAAATATCAATTACGAACTAGAGCTCGATAACACTTATAGTCTTCTAAATCAGCTTCAAATCGAGCTTTCGTTTGGGCAAAACGGACTTACGGTTTTGAAGTTTCGCCTGTTTCCGTGAACATATGCAGAACCAGAAACTTAAATTTGGAATTAGCACATGAACACAAATGGTGACGTCTCCTATCCAAAGCCTCCCAGGAGGGAGACATCGCAAAGAGAATTCGATTCGGGAAAATACTGCATATTTCATGATATGGATGGACATGACACAAATGACTGTAGGCGCTTGCGAGACTTGATTGGGGAACGGATTAGACGTGGAGAGCTACCCGAGTATGTGAAACAACCTACAGCGCCTGCACCCGCGCTGCCACCACCTGCTCCCCGGAGAGGGAATGACCCTGGATCGAGCTCCTGTGGGCTCATCATAAAGGGATCTAGATTGGATCACTCTGTATTTTTAGCATTTCTTAGGATTAAAGATATGTCTCTTTTCTTTCTTTAGGTTTTCCGATTGGCTTAATCGGAGTACACACGTTCGGGGTTAGGATTTAGCTCCAAAGCATGCTCTGCACCTGATGACAAACCAATCAGGATCTGCTTTGGTTTCGTATTCTGCATTGAATAAGGAAGGACTTTCCGAACACGGATTATGTTTGGCAAATTTAAGTGTCTTGTCAAGTTGTTGCAGGATTCTCAATCTTAATTAAAGTATGGCTTATACTTAACTCGGACCCCTAGGCATGGATTATGCCTAGGGACAGACAGTCTTGTCAGGTTTTGGCAAGTATAGTTCTATCCTAGCATGAGTATGGATTGTACTCGCTAGGATGCTTAAGTATGGATTATACTCAGGGACGACGAACGACCTTGCCCGGATTGGGTAAAGGAACTCAACAAAACTCGAGTATGGCTTATGCTCAGTTTAAACTTTCTAGTATGGCTTATATTTGGAAGGTTAGGCCCTTACCAGGTTTTGGCAGGATGATTCGAACGTCCCTTGAGTATGGTTTATGCTCAGACAAACGCCCAAGCATGGTTTATGCTCGAAAGTGTAATCAATTTTGTCAGGATTTGACACACCTTTTTGCTCTCTTTTCTTTGCAGGTATGGATTATACTGGCAGCTGGCAGGCCCGGCGTGGCCTTGAATTATCTAGAACACATCTTCCTTCAACTAACAAGATATGTTCTGAGGGGAAAAATGTTGACCAGCTTTTTAGTCAAAGCCATCACACATGAAATCTCTGGTTAACATTACGCACAAGTATGGGGAATATCGTCAGAAGACAGGAAGCGATTTGGTTGAAGTCGCATCACAAACAAAGATTGTCCCAAAACTCCTATCAAAAGACCTCTTTTGGGTCCGAAAACATCAATTACGGAGCTGAGCTCAATAACTCTTATAGCTCTCTGAATCAGCTTCAAATCAGGCTTTCGTTTGGGCAAAACGGATTTACGGTTTGGAAGTTACGCCCGTTTCCGTGAACACATGAAGAACCGGAAACTTGGATTTGGAATTAACACGTGAGCATAAACGGTGATGTCTCCTATCCAAAGCCTCCCAGGAGGGAGCCATCGCAAAGAGAACGCAATTCTGGAAAATACTGCATATTTCATGATATGGACGGACATGACACAAATGACCGTAAGCACTTGCGAGACTTGATTGAGGAATGAGTTAGACGTGGAAAGCTACCCTAGTACGTGAAACAACCTACAACGCCTGCACCCGCGCTGCCACCCCCTGCTCCCCGGAGAGGGAATGAACTTGGATCGAGCTCTCGTGGGCTCATCATCAACTGATCTGGATTGGATCACTCTGCATTTTTTGCACTTCATAGGATTTAAGATATGTCTCGTTGCTTTCTTTAGGTTTTTCGATTGGCTAAATCGGAGTACACACGTTCGGGGTTAGGATTTAGCTCCAAAGCGTGCTCTGCACCTGTTGACAAACCAATCAGGATTTGCTTTGGTTTCGTATTTTGAATTGAATAAGGAAGGACTTTCCGAACATGAATTATGTTTGGCAAATTTAATTGTCTTGTTAAGTTCTGGTAGGATTCTCAATCTCAATGAAAGTATGGCTTATACTTATCTCGGACCCCTAGGCATGGATTATGCCTAGGGATAGATTGTCTTGTCAGGTTTTGGCAAGTATATCTCTAACCTGGCATGAGTATGGATAGTACTAACTAGGATGCTTAAGTATGTATTATACTCAGGGACGACGAACGATCTTGTCAGGATTGGGCAAAGGAACTCATCAAAACTCGAGTATGGCTTATGCTCAGTTTGATCTTCCTGGTATGGCTTATGCCCAGAAGGTTAGGTCCCTCGCCAGGTTTTAGCAGGATGATTCGGACGTCCCTCGAGTATGGTTTATGCTAAGACAAACGACTAAGCATGGTTTATGCCCGGATGTGTAATCAGTTTTTTCAAGACTTGACACACCTTTTTGCTCTCTTTTCTTCACAGGTATGGATTATACTTGCAGCTGGCAGTCCCGTCGTGGCCTTCGATTATATAGAACACATCTTCCTTCAACCAGCAAGATATGTTGAGGGGCAAAATGTTGGCCTGTTTTTAGTCAAAGCCATCACACATGAAATCTCTGGTTAATAATACACACAAGTATGGGGAATATCGTCAGAAGACAGGAAGCGATTTGGTTGAAGTCGCATCACGAACAAAGATTGGGCCCAAACTCCTATTAGATGACCTCTTTTGGGCTCGAAAACCTTAAGTACAGAGCTGAGCCTGATAACTCTTGTAGCCCTCTGAATCAGCTTCAAATCCAACTTTCGTTTGGGCAAAACGGACTTTATGTTTGGAAGTTACGCCCGTTTCCGTGAACACATGCAGAACCGGAAACTTGGATTTGGAATTAGCACATGAACACAAATGGTGACGTCTCATATTCAAAGCCTCCCAGGAAGGAGCCATTGAAAGGAGAACGCGATTCTGGAAAATACTGCATATTTCATGATATGGACGGACATAGACACAAATGACTGTAGGCACTTGCGAGACTTGATTGAGGAACGGGTTAGACGTGGAGAGCTACTCGAGTATGTGAAACAACCTACAACACATGCACCCATGCGGCCACCACCTGATTCCCCGAGAGGGAATGACCCTGGATCGAGCTCTCATGGGCTTATCATCAACTGATTTGTATTGGATCACTCTGCATTTTCAGCATTTCTTAGGATTTAAGATATGTCTCTTTGCTTTCTTTAGGTTTTCTGATTGGCTAAATCAAAGTACACACGTTTGGGGTTAGGATTTAGCTCCAAAGCGTGCTCCGCACCGGATGACAAACCAATCAGAATTTGCTTTGGTTTCGTGCTTTGAATTGAATAAGGAAGGACTTTCCGAACATGGATTATGTTTAGCGTATTTAAGTGTCTTGTCAAGTTGTGGCAGGATTCTCAATCTCAATTAAAGTATGGCTTATACTTATCTTGGACCCCTAGGCATGGATTATGCCTAGGGACAAAATGTATTGTCAGGTTTTGGAAAGTATAGCTCTATCCCGGCATGAGTATAGATTGTACTCACTAGGATGCTTAAGTATGGATTATACTCTGGGACGATGAACGATCTTGTCAGGATTGAGCAAAGGAACTCAACAACACTCGAGTATGTCTTATGCTCAGTTTGAACTTCCTGATATGGCTTATACCTGGTAGGTTAGGTCCCTCGCCAGGTTTTGGCAAGACGATTCGAACGTCCCTCGAGTATGGTTTATGCTCAGACAAACTCCCAAGCATGGTTTATGCTTGAAAGTGTAATTAGTTTTTTCAGGATTTGACACACCATTTTGCTATCTTTTCTTCGCAGGTATGGATTATACTTGCAGCTGGCAGGCCCGACGTGGCCTTGGATTATCCAGAACACATCTTCCTTCAACGAACAAGATATGTTCTAAAGGGAAAAATGTTGACCTGCTTTTTAGTCAAAGCCATCACACATGAAATCTCGTGTTAAAAATACGAACAAGTATGTGGAATATCGTCAGAAGACAGGAAGCGATTTGATTGAAATCGAATCACAAACAAAGATTGGCCCGAAACTCCTATCAGACGACCTCTTTTGGGCCCGAAAACATTAATTACAAAGTTGAGCTCGGTAACTCTTGTAGCCCTCTGGATCAGCTTCAAATCGAGCTTTTGTTTGGGCAAAACGGACTTACAGTTTGGTAGGTACGCCCGTTTCTATAAACACATGCAGAACCGGATACTTGGATTTGGAATTAGCGCATGATCACAAACGGTGACGTCTCCTATCCAAACCCTCCTAGGAAGGATCCATCAACAAGAGAACGCGATTTTGGAAAATACTGCCTATTTCATTATATAGACGGACATGACACAAATGACTACAGTCACTTGCAAGAGTTGATTGAGGAACGGGTTAGTCGTGGAGATCTGCCCGAGTATGTGAAACAACCTACAGCAACAACACCCACGTTGCCACCACCTGCTCCCCAGAGAGGGAATGACCATAGATCGAGCTCCCGTAGGTTCATCATCAACTGATCTGGATTAGATCACTCTCCGTTTTCAGCAGGATTTAAGATATGTCTATTTGCTTTTTTAGGTTTTCCGATTGGCTAAATCGGAGTACAGACGTTTGGTGGTAGGATTTGGCTCCAAAGCGTGCTCTGAACCGGATGACAAACCAATCAGGATTTGCTTTGGTTTCAGACTTTGAATTGAACAAGGAAGGTCTTTCCGAACATGGCTTATGTTTGGCAAATTTAAGTGTCTTGTCAAGTTATTGCAGGATTCTCAATCTCAATTAAAGTATGGATTGTACTTATCTCGGACCCCTAGGCATTGATTATGCCTAGGGACAGACAGTCTTGTTAGGTTTTGACAAGTATAGCTCTATCCTGGCATGAGTATGGATTGTACTTATGAGAATGCTTAAGTCTGGATTATACTCAGGGACGAAGAATGATCTTGTCAGAATTAGGCAAAGGAACTAAACAAAACTCAAGTATTGCTTATACTCAGTTTGAACTTCCTGGAATGGCTTATACCCTGAAGGTTAGGTCCCTCGCCAGGTTTTGGCAGGATGATACGAATGTCCCTCGAGTATGGTTTATGCTCAGACAAATGCCCAAGCATGGTTTATGCCCGAAAGTGTTATCAGTTTTGTCAGAATTTGGCACAGCTTTTTGCTCTCTTTTCTTCACAGGCATGGAGTATACTTGCAGCTGGCAGGCCCGGCGTGGCCTCGGATTATCCAGAACACACCTTCCTTCAACCACCAAGATATGTTCTGAAGTGCAAAATGTTGACCTAATTTTTAATCAAAGCAGTCATACATGAAATCTCTGGTTAAAAATACGCACAAGTATGGGGAATATCATCAGAAGACAGGAAGCGATTTGGTTGAAGTTGCATCACGAACAAAGATTGGCCCGCAACTCCTATAAGACGACCTCTTTTGGGCCCGAAAATATCAATTACAGGGCTGAGCTTGGTAAGTCTTGTAGCCCTCTGAATCAGCTTCAAATCGAGTATTCGTTTGGGAAAAACGGACTTACGGTTTGGAAGTTACGCCCGTTTCCGTGAACACATGCAGAACCGGAAACTTGGATTTGGAATTAGCACATGAACACAAACGGTGAATCTCCTATCCAAATCCTCCTAGGAGGGAGCCATCGTGAAGAGAACATGATTCTAGAAAATACTGCATATTTCTGATATGGACGGACATGACACAAATGACTGTAGGCACTTGCGAGACTTGATTGAGGAACGGGTTAGACGTGGAGACCTACACAAGTATGTGAAACAACCTACAGCGCCTGCACCCGCGCTGCCACCACCTGCTCCCCGTAGAGGGAATGACCCTTGATCGAGCTCCCGTTGGCTCATCAACAACTGATCTGGATTGGATCACTCTACATTTTCAGCATTTCGTAGGATTTAAGATATGTCTCTTTGCTTTCTTTAGGTTTTCCGGTTGGCTAAATCGGAGTACGCACGTTCGGGGTTAGGATATAGCCCCAAAGCATGCTCTGCACCCGATGACAAACCAATCATGATTTGCTTTGGTTTCGTACTTTGAATTGAATAAGGAAGGACTTTCCGAACATGTATTATGTTTTGTGAATTTAAGTGTCTCGTCAAGTTGTGGCAGGATTCTCCATCTCAATTAAAATATGGCTTATACTTATCTCAGATCCCTAGGCATGGATTATGCCTTGGGACAGACTGTCTTGTAAGGCTTTGGCAAGTATAGCTCTATCCCGGCATGAGTATGGATTGTAATCAGTAGGATGCTAAAGTATGGATTATATTCAGGGACGACGAACGATCTTGTCAGGATTGGGCAAAGGAACTCAACAAAACACGAGTATGTCTTATGCTCAGTTTGAATTTCCTGGTATGGCTTATACCCGGTAGGTTAGGTCTCTCGCCAGATTTTGGCAGGATGACTCGAACGTCCCTCGAGTATGGTTTATGCTCAGACAAACGTCGAAGCATGGTTTATGCTCGAAAGTGTAACAAGTTTTGTCATGATTTGACACACCTTTTTGCTCTCTTTTCTTCGCAGGGACGGATTATACTTGTAGCTTGCAAGTCCGGCGCGTCCTTGGATTATCCAGAACACATCTTCCTTCAACCAACAAGATATGTTCTGAAGGGCAAAATGTTGACCTGCTTTTTAGTCAAAGCCATCACACAAGAAATATCGGGTTAACAATACGCATAAGTATGGGGAATATCGTCAGAAGATAGGAAGAGATTTGGTTGAAGTCACATCACAAACAAAGATTGGCACGAAACTCCTACCAGACGACAACTTTTGGGCCCGAAAACTTCAATTACGGAGCTGAGCCCGGTAACTCTTATAGCTCTCTGAATCAGCTTCAAAGCGAGCTTTCTTTGGGAAAATCGGACTTGCGGTTTGGAATTCACGCCCGTTTCCGTGAACACATGCAGAACCAGAAATTTGGATTTGGAACTAGCACATGAACACAAACGTTGACGTCTCCTGTCCAAAGCATCCATCGAGGGAGCCATCGCAAAGAGAACGCGATTCTAGAAAATACTGCATATTTCATGATATGGACGGACATTGCACAAATGACTGTTGGCACTGGCGAGATTTGATTGAAGAATGGGTTAAACGTGGAGAGCTACCCAAGTATTAGAAACAACCTCCTGCACCCGCGCTGCCATCACCTACTACCCGGAGAGGGAATGACCCTGGATTGAGCTCCCGCGGGCTCATCATCAACTGATCTGGATTGGATCACTCTGCATTTTCAGCATTTTTTAGGATTTAAGATATGTCTCTTTGCTTTCTTTAGGTTTTCCGATTGGCTAAATCGGAGTACACACGTTCGGGGTTAGGATTTAACTCCAAAGAGTTCTCTGCACCCGATGACAAACCAATCAGGATTTGCTTTGGTTTCGTCCTTTGAATTTAATAAGGAAGGCCTTTCCGAACATGGATTATGTTTGGCGAATTTAAGTGTCTTGTCAAGTTGTGGCAGGATTCTCAATATCAATTAAAGTATGGCTTATACTTATCTCGGACCTCTAGGCATGGATAATGCCTAGGGACAAACTGTCTTGTCAGGTTTTGGAAAGTATAGCTCTATCCCAGCATGAGTATGGATTGTACTCCCTAGTATGCTTAAGTATGGATTATACTCAGGGACGACGAACGATCTTGTCAGGATTAGGCAAAGGAACTCAACAAAACTCGAGTATGGCTTATGCTCAGTTTGAATGTAACACCCCGAATTTTCTAAGAATATTAAAATTAACAAATTTAAGAACACTTAATTTTTAGAAGAAGAATTAACTGAAATGGGTTGCGCTATTACGTTCATCTCAAAATTTTGGTCAAGTTAGACATTTGATTTGCATAAAACAGTTAACTTATGAAGAAGTTATTAAGATTTGAAGTTTGTATGCATATGAGAGAAATATATATAGATATATATAAAAATTAAATTAATAAATATGCAAAAAAGTTCAAAACAGCGAATTGGGAGGGGAAATAACCGAACCGGCCCATTTTTGAGGTCGTCCCGAGCCTTGATGGGTCGACCAAGGGTTGATTCAGGGTGTTTGACTATCAACCTGTGGGCCGATTCGCTCTACGGTAGATGTGGCGTCTGATTTGTTCTGATGGACTCCTTGTTGTGTCATTAGAGCTGATGTGGCTATTCTGTCTTGTCTGAATGGCTTTGATTTTCTCTAGGTTAATCTGACGGTTCCTATTAAATCAAACTTCTATATAAGCAACCTAATACCTCAACCCTAAATCATATTAAAAATCAAACCAAGAGCCGACATGATGCCGTTGGACAACCTCGAGTAGCCGCCATTCAACTTGAAGCAAATTAAAAGACACAAACCAAATCAAATCAAAATTAAACTAAAACAACAATTGTCAAAGTCAAAGGCGAGCATTTCAACTTCAGAATACAGATTACAGAAATTAAGATTGTCTTTAGTGAGTGTAGTTATCTTTTAATGTAAATAAATTTAAGACGTGATTTGATATAAAGTGAAAAATAGAATTATACCATGTTGTATAATATTGACGATTCTAATTCATGTTTGTTTCTTGTGATGATTTTATCATGAATTGTCCGGGAATGTTTGTGGCTTATTGGACTTGGTGTTGGATCTATTAAAGATTGAGAATGAAACTATCAATATCATCAGCAAGTTATATGTTTCATGTTAAGATCTACATATATATGTTTATATGATTAATGCAAGTTGTATATATTATGTTAGATCCAAGTCAAGATCTACGTATATATATTCATATGCTTTAGTTAGATCTATATGCCAATATATATGTTCATATGCAAGTTACAAGTTTTATGTTGGATCCTTGTCAAGATCTATCTAGGTTCATATGATTAATGCAAGTTTTATGTTTTATGATAGATTCAAGTCACGATCTAATTATACATGTGTTCATATGCAAGTTACAAGCTTTATGTTGGATCCATGTCAAGATCTATCTAGGTTCATACGATTAATGCAAGTTATATGTTTTATGATAGATCCAAGTCACGATCTAATTATACATATGTTAATATGCAAGCTACATGTTAGATCCAAGACTAGATATATATTTATGTAACACCCCGAATTTTTGAATAATCAAATTAACTAAATTTAGGAATGCTTAATTTCAAATGTGGGAATTAAGGGAAACGGGTTATGCCATTGCGTTGGTCTCGGAATTCTGGTTGAGATAGAGTTCGAGTTTGCGTAAAACGGATGTTGTATGAAGAAGATATGGACGAACGAAGTTAGGCAAAAAAACCAGAAATGGGCCAGAATGCACTGGTGCACTTGGGAAGTGCGCCAAACAAAATTGCACTGGTGCACTTGGGAAGTGTGCCCATGCAATATTTCACTGGCGCACATGGCAGGCGCGCCCAGGCCGAGGTAAAAATCTGCACAGATTTCTGAGGTTCTGATTCGAACGGTGAGTCAATGCTGAGTCATTTCTGACTAGTTAATGAGTCACTAGGGTTTCTGGATAGTTCTAATCTGGACTGAATGGTTGCGATTAACTCTAGGGTCATCCGACGGCTATAATTAAGTTGAAATTCTATATAAACATGTATAGACTCAAACCCTAGAATCAAATCAAAATTAGATCAGTGGTCGTCATGTTGTCACTCCAAACCCTAGAGTAGCCGCCACCAACTAGAAGCAAATTAAAGACAACAATTCAATTCAAATCAAGCCTAAAACTACAACAACGAAATTGTCTACAACAAGGGAACACTAATCGATTATAGAATTCAGAACCAAGAGCTCAAGACCCCTTATTCGGTGAGTTCTAGTCACTTTTAGGTTTAAATGAATAAAAGTGAATTGTGGTAGACTATGATTTGGGTATATGTTGTTTGTAGTTATGCAAGTTCATTGTTGTGAATCATGAAGTTATGCAAGTTCCTTATTGTTGTGAATCATGAAATGATGCAAGTTCCTTATTATTGTGAATCATGAAGTTATGCAAGTTCATTATTGTTGTGAATCATGAAGTTATGCAAATTATTATGTTAAGAAACTATGAACCCATGCAAGTTACCTATGCAAGTTGTTGCGTTGTTAATTCATGAATCTATGCTAGTTGTTATGTTATGAATCATGAACCTATGAAAGTTACCTATGCAAGTAGATAAGTTGTTAATTCATGAACCTATGATAGTTGTTATGTTGTGGATCATGAACCTATGTAAGTCACCTATGCAAGAAGTTATGTTATGAATCATGCAAGTTGTTATATTGTGAATCATGAACCCATATAAGTTGTTGATTGTGTTGAGAATCATGAACCTATGTTAGTTGTTAATTATGTTTTAATTCATGAACCAATGCAAGTTGCTACGAATCCATGCAAGTTGTTAATTATGTGGCGAATCATAATTATATGCAAATTTATCATGTCATTTTCCCTAGTTGTCATGCTTATGCCAAAAATTGTACTGAAAATGATCACCTTGACATTCCCTTTATTTTATTGTTATGGCGAGACTACTTGTAGCCTCGATGACGCCAAAAACGCAAACGGTTGCGCTAGTTAAGAAGCGGGGAAAAAGGGGAATTTGTAATAGGCATAATTTACTTAGTGATTATGTAAATTGGACACATGATTCTGGTAGGGAAACATATAAATAATTACCTATTATGACATGGGTAAAATTGGGTAAAAATGGTATAATTTGAATATGACCATTTATGGATAAGAAATCCAAATTGTTAATAAGATAGGTATCGACACCTATGAAAGAGGAAAGGATTAATTAATTAACTTAATTAATCAAAAGAGGAATGTTTAAGCAATTAAAGCCTGAAGATTTAATATTGAATTGGCATAAATGCCTTAAAAGGGCATAAAACAAATTTGTGATGAAATTGGTATGATTTTACATACCAAAAATAGATGGACATAATTGAGTCAATTATGGCCATAGTGAAATTTGGAAATAATTAATAATTTGAATAGGGAAAGTAATTCAAATTGGGGGATGATTAATTAGGAGTAATTAATCGTCTAAGACACGAGGTTAGGCTCGTTTGTAGTGTAAGACTGCCCGGACCCGCCCGGCAAATCAAGCTGCCACAAATGCCAGTCAAATGTGGGAGGTATTAGGCATAAATTAAACACGTAACAATTGTAAAGACACGAGGTTAGAATCGTTTGTGGTGTAAGACTGCCCGGACCCGCCCGGCAAATCCAACTGCCACAAATGCCTGTCTAATGTGGGAGGTCTTCGGTATAAATTAAATACGTAACAATTGTAAAGACACGAGGTTAGACTCGTTTGTGGTTTAAGACTGCCCGGACCCGCCCGGCAAATCGAGCTGCCACAAATGCCAGTCTAATGTGGGTGGTCTTTATAAGGTTGCGGTCTTAATGAATTAAGAAAAACTTAACCAGATAAACATGTAGTTGGACATGAGGGGTTAAGTGGTTGCCTTGGGTGGCATGTGGAATTAAGTGGGTGCCTTGGGTGGCATGTGAAATACGATTAGGTATCTCTATAATTAATTAATGCTGATTAAAGTCAAATATGGATGATAAACAAAAGTTTGGTTGAGCGAGTGATTCTCTAGGTAACGATCTGATGTTGATCTCGGTCTTCGGGGTTGGTACTTAGGGAAATTCTCTTAACCAATATAATTGTGGACTAAGGAGAACCTAATCATAAACTAAGTGAAAGGGTTAAGACCAGCTTAACCAATATAACCATAATTGGATATGGTAATAAGAAAAGACTACTTAACGTAACTTAATACTTATGGACTGTATGATGATAGGGTTAAGTAAAATGAATTGGATTGTGGGTGGGTTAAGTACAACTGATGGGTAGGTGGGTAATATTAATATATATAGGCCCACAAACTTAACCATTAAATAAATAGGATTAAATCAGTGGGAGGGTTAAGTATAACTGAAGGGTAGGTGGGTAATGTTAATAAATATAGGCCCACAAACTTAACCAGATAAAAAGGGTTATGTAATTAAAGACACCTAACGATATAAATAACCGGGGCAAATTAGTAAAGTCATGTATTAAAGACACCCATATGGGTACGCATAACTAATGGGAATAGATACAGTTATGTATTAAAGACACCTATAGGTACGCATAACCGATAGGTAGAATAGGGGTTATGTATTAAAGACACCTATAGGTGCGCATAACTGATTGAGGGCTATGTAATTAAAGACACCTTAGTGTATACATAGTCAGTAGAAAACCTAGTGGGAAATACTAGAGGGGACCAAGCTTAGGTGGATAGCTTGTGTCAAGTCATGGGGGCCCATTTCAACCAGTAACCAATACGTATCTTTGTGGGCTCGACCCAAGTCGAGGATGGGATACGCATACTGGGTTTGACTGTATGAGGCCAAACCGGGTTAGCGGTGGCAATGCAATTCCTACGGGTTCATACGCGGGTGTGGACCCGGGATGGTAGGTAAGACGTTGTTGCATCATGTAGGTATAAGCCGTGCATCTCTGGTATTATCGGGTTGCCACTTTGGGGAGTGATACACACCACTATTGGACCAGCACGGGTATCTACGTGTTAGGGAGCCGATCGAATGAGGAAGGTAGTAGGTACGACTAGTGGAGATAGGAGCAGGCGTCACGTATGATAGCAGCTAGGAGTACAGCTACCATATTATGAATATTTTAACTAGAATAGGGAGGGTAGTGGGTACCACTAGTGGAGATAGGAGCAAGCGGCACCTATGACAGCAGCTAGGGGTACACGAAACTACCACCATCATTATCATTAGCGGAAGTGATCATCCCATCTTGATTTGACTAGTAATATTGCAGAGTAGTTAGTAGTGAATCATGCATACACCTTACCTTATTTGTCCTGTCATACCTGCCATTTGTACCGTGAATCCTCTTATCCACTTTGTATGCCTATCATGTTTACCTTTATTTATTTACTGGCTAAAAGTTACTGGACTCACCAGACGTATGTCTGACCTAGTTTGTTTCGCCTCTTTTCTTCCGTTTCCCCCCTCAGGTTCTCAGGGAGGAAACACACAGGTTTAGTCAGGATTTGGATATCATCTTCTAGGAGCTACTTCTGAAGTATGGCTCGAGTCTCTGTCTCTTATATGGCTTGCTCTTTAATATGGGGAATGATGTTTTCTTTTAAATACCTATGTACTCTGATAATATAAGACAGAAGTGTTTTGTTGTAAGGGTTTTATGACTCATGGTATTATGTAACAAGATATTTTCGTGATTTAATAAAGTTGATTATTTTCCGCTACAAAATTTTTATATCTGTCTTGTTATATTCTGTGTCTGTTTACCAAAAACGCTCCACGGAAGTTAAGGCATTCCCTTTGTGAGTGACCTTATTGGAGGTGGGGTGTTACACTTGGTATCAGAGCTGAAGGTTACCAGATTAGATAAAAGTTTTTGAAAACTATTTTCAAAAAGGTTTTAAAAGAAAGTATTTTCAAAAAGGAAAGCCTGTTTTGAAAAACATTCCCCGAAAAGCCATATGTAGTATCCTTCGGTCCTTTGTCTAAAATCTCTTACTTTGATAGGATAGGTGAATGCTCTCGCGGCTGATGGATAGGACAGGGATAGAAAAATTTATGTAGAAGGTTTAATTTTCTTATCTGTTTATGAAGCTAAGACTCTTTTTTTTTCTGTAATCAAGACTCCGCACTTTAATACTAGTCTTATTTCTGATCCCGTAGTTGTTTCAAACCCCATTTGTGGTTCGGCTCAATTGTTAGTGATTTGTAGGGGTTTGAAATTATCTGTGTTAGGCGTCAAAAATTTGAATGTGACATTTGTGTGCTCAAGTTTATGGGCTATGGGTTGGTTCTAAATGGACCAGCTTCTATGTAGAGGGTCATTCTAGATTTTGGTAGGAGGGTCGTTAAGTTTCTAACTTGTCATGGGAAGACCCCCAAAATTTCTTGTGACCTGCAAGGGTCTGTTATGCTTAGCTTTCTAAGAATCATTCTGTAATCTATTCTGTACTAGTAGTCTGTAAGTATCTGGATATTTCTGAAGGATACAGATTTCTACTCGAAGTATGAAGTAGATCTCCAGTTTTGACATTGTTTAATGGGGGTAATTCTTTGGGTGTCAGTCTAATGTTGATTTCAGTCTTCGGGGCTGAGACTTAGGGAATTATTCTCTTAACCGATGTCAAATGGGGACAGAGCTTTTGTTTTAGTTATATCATTTGTTTTTATCTTATCAACCGAATCTTCGACCTTTAGATAGGAAATCCATGGATGTAAACATATGCTTGGGACATGTTATGTTTGATGGTTGCAAGTGGATGCAAGTGTTTGCTAGTGGTTGCTCGTGGATGCATTTACACACACATTAGGCACTAGATCGGCTCAAATCACTTTCATATTGCATATAAATGTGTGTGCATATTTAGGTTAATGGATGAACAATGGTTGTGTTATCATATGGATGCTGCATTTTGATGAATGGTTGAGCACACATGTAGAAATAATATGCATCGATAGGATTCTTTCGCATACATAATGAACGCACGGCACTATCATGGTTTGCATTAAGGAGGTCAACTGAATCGGTAGACCGCCTGATTTTGCATTATATAAGGAACATATACACACACTTTTTGCATATGTTCATTCAACATTAGAAGTTTTCTAAGGACAATGGATGCTTGTGGATGATGGTTGAGTAGATGGGTGATTGGATGGTAGGACACATTCTTCTTAACTTGAAGATTTCGGGGACGAAATCCTTTAAGTAGGGGAGAATGTAACACCCCGAATTTTTGAATAATCGAATTAACTAAGTTTAAGAATACTTAATTTCAAATGTGGGAATTAAGGGAAATGGGTTACGCCATTGCGTTCGTCTCGGAATTCTGGTTGAGAAAGAGTCCGAGTTTGCATAAAACGGATGCTGTATGAAGAAGATATGGACGAACGAAGATAGGTAGAAAAACCAGAAACGAACCAGAATGCACTGGCGCACTTGGGAAGTGTGCCAGAACAAAATTGCACTGGCGCACTTGGGAAGTGCGCCCATGCAATATTGCACTGGCTCACTTGGCAGGTGCACCCAGTCCGAGGTAAAAATCTGCACAGTTTTCTGAGGCTCTGATTCGAACGATGAGTCAGTGCCGAGTCATTTCTGACTAGTTAATGAGTCATTAGGGTTTCTGGATAGTTCTAATCTGGACTGAATGGTTGTGATTAACTCTGGGGTCATCCAACGGCTATAATTAAGTTGAAATTCTATATAAACATGTATAGACTCAAACTCTAGAATCAAATTAAAATTAGATCAGTGGTCGTCACGTTGTCACTCCAAACCCTAGAGTAGCCGCCACCAACTAGAAGCAAATTAAAGACAACAATTCAATTCAGGCCTAAAACTACAACAACGAAATTGTCTACAACAAGGGAACGCTAATCAATTACCGAATTCAGAACCCAGAACTCAAGACCCCTTATTCGGTGAGTTCTAGTCACTTTTAGGTTTAAATAAATAAAAGTGAATTGTGGTAGACTATGATTTGGGTATATGTTGTTTGTAGTTATGCAAGTTCATTGTTGTGAATCATGAAGTTATGCAAGTTCCTTATTGTTGTGAATCATGAAATGATGCAAGTTCCTTATTATTGTGAATCATGAAGTTATGCAAGTTAATTATTGTTGTGAATCATGATATGATGCAAGTTTATTATTGTTTTGAATCATGAAGTTATGCAAATTACTATGTTGAGAAACTATGAACCCATGCAAGTTACCTATGCAAGTTGTTGTGTTGTTAATTCATGAATCTATGCTAGTTGTTATGTTATGAATCATGAACCTATATAAGTTACCTATGCAAGTTGATAAATTGTTAATTCGTGAACCTATGATAGTTGTTATGTTGTCGATCATGAACCTATGTAAGTCACCTATGCAAGAAGTTATGTTATGAATCATGCAAGTTGTTATATTGTGAATCATGAAACCATATAAGTTGTTGATTGTGTTGAGAATCATGAACCTATGTTAGTTGTTAATTATGTTTTAATTCATGAACCTAGGCAAGTTGCTATGAATCCACGCAGGTTGTTAATTATGTGGTGAACCATAATTATATGCAAAGTTATCATGTCATTTTCCCTAGTTGTCATGATTATGCCAAAAATTGTACTGAAAATGATCACCTTGACATTCTCTTTATTTTATTGTTATGGCGAGACTACTTTGTAGCCTCGATGACGCCAAAAATGCAAACAGTTACGTTAGTTAAGAAGCGGGGAAAAGGGGGAATTTATAATAGGCATAATTTACTTAGTGATTATGTAAATTGGACACATGATTCTGGTAGGGAAACATATTAATAATTACCTATTATGACACGGGTAAAATTGGGTAAAAATGGTATAATTTGAATATGACCATTTATGGATAAGAAATCCAAATTGTTAATAAGATAGGTATCGACACCTATGAAAGAGGAAAGGATTAATTAATTAACTTAATTAATCAAAAGAGGAATGTTTAAGCAATTAAAGCCTGAAGATTTAATATTGAATTGGCATAAATGCCTTAAAAGGCATAAAACAAAATTGTGATGAAATTGGTATGATTTTACATACCATAAATAGATGGACATAATTGAGTCAATTATGGCCATAGTGAAATTTGGAATTAATTGATAATTTGAATAGGGAAAGTAGTTCAAATTGGGGGATGATTAATTAGGAGTAATTAATCGTCTAAGACATGAGATTAGGCTCGTTTGTGGTGTAAGACTGCCTGGACCCGCCCGGCAAATCCAGCTTCCACAAATGCCAGTCTAATGTGGGAGCTCTTAGGCATAAATTAAATACGTAACAATTGTAAAGACACGAGGTTAGACTCGTTTGTGGTGTAAGAATGCCCGGACCCGCCCGGCAAATCCAGCTGCCACAAATTCCAGTCTAATGTGGGAGGTCTTAGGCATAAATTAAATACGTAACAATTGTAAAGACATGAGGTTAGACTTGTTTGTGGTGTAAGACTGCCCGGACCCGCCCAGCAAATCCAGCTGCCACAAATGCCAGTCTAATGTGGGAGGTCTTTATATGGTTGCGGTCTTAATGAATTAAGAAACACTTAACCAAATAAACATGTAGTGGGACATGAGGGGTTAAGTGGGTGCCTTGGGTGGCATGTGGAATTAAGTGGGTGCCTTGGGTGGCATGTGAAATACGATTAGGTGTCTCAATAATTAATTAATGTTGAATAAAGGCAAATATGGATGATAAACAGAAGTTTGGTTGAGTGAGTGATTCTCTGGGTAACGATCTGATGTTGATCTCAGTCTTCGGGGTTGGTACTTAGGGAGTTATTCTCTTAACCAATGTATCTGTGGACTAAGGAGAACCTAATCATAAACTAAGTGGAAGGGTTAAAACCAGCTTAACCAATATAACTATAATTGGACATGGTAATAAGAAAAGACTACTTAACCTAACTTAATACTTATGGACTGTATGATGATAGGGTTAAGTAAAACGAATTGGATTGTGGGTGGGTTAAGTACAACTGATGGGTAGGTTGGTAATATTAATATATATAGGCCCACAAACTTAACCATTAAATAAATAGGATTAAATCAGTGGGAGGGTTAAGTACAACTGAAGGGTAGGTGGGTAATGTTAGTATATATATGTCCACTAACTTAACCAGATAAAAAGGGTTATGTAATTAAAGACACATAATGGTATACATAACCGGGGCAAAATAGTAAAGTTATGTATTAAAGACACCCATAGGGGTACCCATAACTAATGGGAATAGATAGAGTTATGTATTAAAGACACCTATAGGTACGCATAACCGATAGGTAGAATAGGGGTAATATATTAAAGACACCTATAGGTGCGCATAACTGATTGAGGGCTATGTAATTAAAGACACCTTAGGGTATACATAGTCAGTGGAAAACCTAGTGGGAAATACTAGAGGGGACCAAGCTTAGGTGGATAGCTTGTGTCAAGTCATGGGGGCCCATTTCAACCAGTAACCCATACGTATCTTTGTGGGCTCGACCCAAGTCGAGGACGGGACACGCATACTGGGTTTGACTGTAAGAGGCCAAATCGGGTTAGCGGTGGCAACGCAAGTCCAATGGGTTCATATGCGTGTGTGGACCCGGGCTGGTAGGTAAGACGTTGTTGCATCGTGTAGGTATAAGCCGTGCATCTCTGGTAGTATCGGGTTGCCACTTTGGGGAGTGACACACCCCACTGTGGGACCAGCACGGGTATCTACGAGTTAGGGAGCTGATCGAATGGGGAAGGTAGTGGGTACCACTAGTGGAGATAGGAGCAGGCGGCACCTATGACAGCAGCTAGGAGTACAACTACCATATTATGAATATTGTAATTAGAATGGGGAGGGTAGTGGGTACCACTAGTGGAGATAGGAGCAAGCGACATCTATGACAACAGCTAGGGGTACACGAAACTACCACCATCGTTATCATTAGCGGAACGGATCATCCCATCTTGATTTGACTAGTAATATTGCAGAGTAGTTAGTAGTGAATCATGCATACACCTTACCTTATTTGTCCTGTCATACCTGACATCTGTACCGTGAATCCTCTTATCCACTTTGTATGCCTATCATGTTTAACTTTATTTATTTACTGGCTAAAAGTTACTGGACTCACTAGACATATGTCTGACCTAGTTTGTTTCGCCTCTTTTCTTCCGTTTCCCCCCCCCCCCTCAGGTTCTCAGGGAGTAAACACACAGATTTAGTCAGGATTTGGATATCATCTTCTAGGAGCTACTTCTGAAGTATGGCTCGAGTCTCTGTCTCTTATATGGCTTGCTCTTTAATATGGGGAATGATGTTTTCTTTTAAATACCTATGTACTCTGATAATACAAGACAGAAGTGTTTTGTTGTAAGGGTTTTATGACTCATGGTATTATGTAACAAGATATTTTCGTGATTTAATAAAGTTGTTTATTTTCCGCTGCAAAATTTTTATATCTGTCTTGTGATATTCTGTGTCTGTTTACCAAAAACGCTCCACTGAAGTTAAGGCATTCCCATTTTGAGTGACCTTAATGGAGGTGGGGTGTTACAATTTATATGCATGTTTGTAAAGTGGACTTATGCAAGTTCACCTTGTTAGATCTAGTTCACACCTATATGTTAATGTTAAAATTATACATGCCTTGGAAATGGACATGTCATGATTATGTCAAATGCTAGTTTATAATTGAGGTTATGTTCACACATGCCTAGATCTACATATTAACATGTTTTAGGCTTATGATTATCTAAGTCTAAATTATATGCAAGTTCATGTGACATGTTAAATTATATGAATAAAGTTCTATGCAAAATTTACATGTTTTGTTGAATCTATATTATGCATGTCCCCTTCGTTACCTCTTGTTTATAAATTGGGCTAATATGCGAGCCCAATGACTTTATGTGATTAATACGAATGAACAAACGGGGGTAACGTTGGGATAGTTATTAAATCAAAACATGTTAATAATGTAGGTGGGCCCAAAACCATGTAAATGGTTAAGGCCATGAATGATATAATTTATACCATTAGTCTTGAACATAACTAAAATATGTGACATGAAACACTTATGGAAAATTCACATGTATAAAAGGTAAAAGATGATTATGCCTAACCCGAGGTTAGACTGAGCTGTTGTGTAAAACTGCCCGAAACTGACCGGCACATCCAGTAACCACAAGAATACCTGTCTAATGTGAGATGTTAGTGCATCAAGCCCAGAAAGACCCGAGGTTAGACTGAGTTGTTGTGTAAAACTGCCTGAAACCGACCGACACATCAAGTAACCAAAACAATACCTGTCTAATGTGAGTGGTTGGTGCTTTAATTAATTAATTAATTAAAGCTCATGAACAATCAAGCTAGAAATGGTGAGGTTAAGTAATTAAGGGAACAGTTAACCAACTTAACATGTTAACAATACAAGATTGGTGGGATTTAGTAATTGAGGAAACACTTAACCAACTTAACTAGACAAGATTGATAGGGGTTAAGTCAAACCAAGGACACTTAACCAATTTAGCATGTTGACTAGAAAAACCCTAGTAAAGGGGACCCGTTTCAGCAGTAACCCACATGGATGTATCAAGGTACCTTGAACTAGGCAGGGTGGGGCACGATTACTGGGATGAATATAAGCAGTTAAAAGGGCGGTGGTTAGGTGCGTTAGTGTAGGTTCTGACGGAGTACGGGCGTGCACGGGCTACGGAGTGGAAAAAGCAGGCACTGGGCACCAGGCGTACACTTGTGCATCTTTGAATCGTGTCAGGGTTGCCATTATAGGACTTGATACACCCTATACTGGAACCAACACAAGTACTTAAAAATTACGTGGGGCCGCATGACACCGGGAATACATGAATGTGATTAGGAGCCGATCAATACATGAATGGGATCACTTTATCATAAACATACATTGCTAGTTAAACAGCTCTTAGTGGGTGTAGAGAAGTAAAAGTGGGTGCGATAGCCAAATCTAGTTAAATCTTACTTTACCTCATTTTAGGACTACCCTATCCTTGTGGTATCATTCTAAGTTCAGTGTATTCATGTCATAGTCTTTTACTTGTTTACATGCTATTAAATAACTAGGCTTACCAGACTTATGTCTGACCTATTTTCCTTTCGCTTCTTTTCTTCCGTCCCCCCCCCCCCCCCAGGTCAGCATGGAGGAAACACTTCCGCTTAGTCCAGGTTAGCCAAAGCTTGAAGACCGTAGATGTAAGGCTTGGACATTCTTTTTTGAGCTATGGCTATGGTCAAGCACTTATTGGGGATTTAAGTCATTTTATTTTCAGTATTTCTTTTTTATGTTTTCAAGATAGATGAAAAGTTGTAATAATTTGGAAGGTTGAAACAGTTGTTGAATTGTTGTGTTGAACAAGTATTTATGAACTAATATTGATCTTTTTCCACTGCATTAATTTTCTGTCTTGTAATTTATTAGTATCTTGTACCTTAAAACGCTCCATCAAAGTTAAGGCATTCCCTTTGAGAGTGACCTTAATGGAGGTAGGGTGTTACATTGAACTTCCTGGAATGGCTTATACCCGGAAGGTTAAGTCCCTTGCCAGGTTTTGGCAGGATGATTCGAACATCCCTCGAGTATGGATTATGCTCAAACAAACGCCGAAGTATGGTTTATGCTCGAAAGTATAATAAGTTTTGTCAGGATTTGACACACCTTTTTGCTCTCTTTTCTTCGCAGGTATGGATTATACTTGCAGCTGGTAGGTCCGGCGTGGCCTTGGATTATACCGAACACATCTTCCTTTAACCAGCAAGATATGTTCTAAAGGGCAAAATGTTTACCTGCTTTTTAGTCAAAGCCATCACACATGAAATCTCAGGTTAACAATACGTACAAGTATGGGGAATATCGTTAGAATACAGGAAGCGATTTGATTGAAGTCGCATCACAAACAAAGATTGGCCCAAAACTCCAATCAGACGACCTCTTTTGGGCCCGAAAACATCAATTACGGAGCTGAGCTCAGTAACTCTTGTAGCCCTCTGAATCAACTTCAAATCGAGCTTTCTTTGGACAAAACAGACTTACGGTTTGGAAATTACGCCCGTTTCCATGAACACATGCAGAACCAGAAACTTGGATTTGGAATTAGCACATGAACACAAACGGTGACGTCTCCTATCCAAAGCCTCCCAGGAGGGAGCCATCGCAAAGAGAACGCGATTCTGGAAAATACTGCATATTTCATGATATGGACGGACAAGGCACAAATGACTGTTGGCACTTACGAGACTTGATTGAGGAACATGATAAACGTGGAGAGCCACCAGAGTATGAGAAACAACCACCTGCACCCGCGCTGCCACCACCTGCTCCTCGGAGAGGGAATGACCCTACATCGAGCTCCCATGGGCTCATCATCAACGGATCTGGATTGGATCACTCTACATTTTCAGCATTTTTTAGGATTTAAATTATGTCTCTTTGCTTCCTTTAGGTTTTCTGATTGGCTATATCGGAGTACACACGTTCGGGGTTAGGATTTAGCTCCAAAGCATGCTTTGCACCCGATGAAAAACCAATCAGGATTTGCTTTGGTTTCGTACTTTGAATTGAATAAGGTAGTACTTTCTGAACATGGATTATGTTTAACGAATTTAAGTGTCTTGTCAAGTTGTGGCAGGATTCTCAATCTCAATTAAAATATGGCTTATACTTATCTCGGACCCCTAGGCATGTATTATGCCTCGGGACAGACTGTCTTGTCAGGTTTTGGAAAGTATAGCTCTATCCCGGCACTAGTATGGATTGTACTCCCTAGGATGCTTAAGTATGGATTATACTCAGGTACGACGAACGATCTTGTCAGGATTGCGCAAAAGAACTCAATAAAACTCGAGTATGGTTTATGCTCAGTTTGAACTTCCTGGTATGGCTTATACCCGGAAGGTTAGGTCCCTCGCCCGGTTTTGGCAGGATGATTCGAACGTTCCTCGAGTATGGTTTATGCCCAGACAAACGCTGAAGCATGGTTTATGCTCGAAAGTGTAATAAGTTTTGTCAGGATTTGACACAATTTTTTGCTCTCTTTTCTTCGCAGGTATGGATTATACTTGCAGATGGCAGGTCCGGTGTGGCCTTGGATTATCCCGAACACATCTTCCTTCAACCAGCGAGATATGTTCTGAAGGGTAAAATGTTGACCTGCTTTTTAGTCAAAGCCGTCACACATGAAATCTCATGTAAACAATACGCACAAGTATGGGAAATATCGTCAGAAGACATGAAGCAATTTGATTGACGTCTCATCACAAACAATTATTGGCCTAAAATTCCTATCAGACGATCTCTTTTGGGCGCGAAAACATTAATTATGGAGATGAGCTCAGTAACACTTGTAGCCCTTTGAATCAGCTTCAAATCGAGCTTTCTTTGGACAAAACAGACTTACGGTTTGGAAATTACGCCTGTTTCCTTGAACACATGCAGAACCAGGAACTTGGATTTGGAATTAGCACATGAACACAAACGGTGGCATCTCCAATCCAAAGCCTCCCAGGAGGGAGCCATCGCAAAGAGAACGCGATTCTGGAAAATACTGCATATTTCGTGATATGGACGGACAAGGCACAAATGACTGTTGGCACTTGTGAGACCTGATTAAGGAACAAGTTAAACGTGGAGAGCTACTCGAGTATGAGAAACAATCGCCTGCACCCGCGCTGCCACCACCTGCTCCCCGGAGAGGGAATAATCCTGAATCGAGCTCCCGTGGGCTCATCATCAACTGATCTGGACTAGATCACTCTACATTTTTAGCATTTTTTTAGGATTTAAGATATGTCCCTTTGCTTTCTTTAGGTTTTCTGATTGGCTAAATCAGAATACACACGTTTGGGGTTAGGATTTAGCTCCAAAGCGTGCTCTGCACCCGATGACAAACCAACCAGGATTTGCTTTGGTTTCGTACTTTGAATTGAATAAGGAAGGAATTTCCGAACATGGATTATGTTTGGCGAATTTAAGAGTCTTGTCAAGTTGTGGCAGGATTCTCAATCTCAATTAAAGTATGGCTTATACATATCTCAGACCCCTAGGCATGGATTATGCCTAGGGACAGACTGTCTTATCAGATTTTGGAAAGTATAGCTCTATCCTGGCATGATTATTGATTGTACTCCCAAGGATGCTTAAGTATGGATTATACTCAAGGACCACGAACAATCTTGTCACGATTGAGCAAACGAACTCAACAAAACTCGAGTATGGCTTATGCTCTGTTTGAACTTCCTGGTATGGCCTATACCCAGAAGGTTAGGTCCCTCGCCAGGTTTTGGCAAGATGATTCGAACGTCCCTCGAGTATGGTTTATACTCATACAAACACCCAAGCATGGTTTACGCTCTGAAGTATAATCAGTTTTGTCAGGATTTGACACACATTTTTGCTATGTTTTCTTCGCAGGTATGGATTATACTTGTAGCTGGTAGGCCCGGCGTAGCCTTGGAATATCCAGAACCTATCTTCCTTCAACCAGCAAGATATGTTATGAGGGGCGAAGTGCTGACCCGCTTTTTAGTCAAAGCTGTCACACATGAAATCTCTGGTCAACAATACAGACAAGTATGGGGAATTTCGTCAGAAGACATGAAGCGATTTGGTTGAAGTCACATCACAAACAAAGATTGGCCCGAAACTCCTATCAAACAAACTCTTTTGAGCCCGAAAACATAAATTATGAAGCTGAGCTCTATAATGCTTGTAGTCCTCTAAATCAGCTTCAAATCGAGCTTTCATTTGGGCAAAACGGACTTACGGTTTGGAAGTCATGCCCGTTTCCATGAACATATGCAGAACCGGAAACTTAAATTTGGAATTAGCACATGAACACAAACGGTGACGTCTTCTATCCAAAGCCTCCTAGGAGGAAGCCATCGCAAAGAGAACGCGATTCTGGAAAATACTGCATATTTCATGATATGGACGGACATGACACAAATGACTGTAGGCATTTACGAGACTTGATGAGGAACAAATTAGACGTGGAGAGCTACCCGAGTATGTGAAACAACCTACAGCGCCTGGAACCGCGCTGCCACCATCTCCTCCCCGCAGAGGGATTGAACCTGGATCGAGCTCCGTGGGCTCATCATCAACTGATCTGGATTAGATCACGCTGCATTTTCAACATTTCTTAAGATATGTCTCTTTGCTTTCTTTAGGTTTTATGATTGGCTAAATCGGAGTACACATGTTTGGGGTTAGGGTTTAGCTCGAAAGCGTGCTCTACGCTCGATGACAAACCAATCAGGATTTGCTTTGGTTTCGTACGTTGAACTGAATAAGGAAGGACTTTCTGAACGTGGATCATGTTTGGCGAATTTAAGTGTCTTGTCAAGTTGTGGCAGGATTCTCAATCTCAATTAAAGTATGGCTTATACTTACCTCGTACCACTAAGCATGGATTATGCCTAGGGACAGTCTGTTTTGTCAGTTTTTGGCAAGTATGGCTCTACCCCGGCATGAGTATGGATCGTAATCCCTAGGATGCTTAAGTATGGATTATACTCTGGGACGACAAATGATCTTATCAGGATTGGGCAAAGGAACTCAACAAAACTCGAGTATGGCTTACTCTCAGTTTAAACTTTCTGATATGGCTCATACCCAGAAGGTTAGGTCCCTCGCCAAGTTTTGGCAGGATGATTCGAATGTCCCTCGAGTATTGTTTATGCACAGACTAACGCCCAAGCATGGTTTATGCATGAAAGCGTAATCAGTTTTGTCAGGATTTGACACACCTTTTTGCTCTCTTTTCTTCGCAGGTATGGATTATACTTGCAGCTGGCAGGCCCGGCGTGGCCTTGGATTATCCAGAACACATCTTACTTCAACCAACAAGATATGTTCTGAGGGGCAAAATGTTGAGCTGCTTTTTAGTCAAAGCCGTCACACATGAAATCTCTGGTTAACAATACACACAAGTACGGGGAATATCGTCAGAAGACAGAAGGCGATTTGGTTGAAGTCGCATCACAAACAAAGATTAGCCCGAAATTCCTATCAGACGACCTCTTTTGTGCCCGAAAACCTCAATTACGGAGCAAAGCTCAGTAACACTTGTAGTCCTCTGAATTAACTTCAAATCGAGCTTTCGTTTGGGCAAAACGGACTTACCGTTTGGAAGTTACACCCGTTTTCGTGAACACATGTAGAACCGGAAACTTGGATTTGGAATTAGCACATGAAATCAATCGGGGACCTCTCCTATCCAAAGCCTCCCATGAGGAAGCCATCGCAAATAGAACGCGATTCTGGAAATTATTGCATATTTCAGGATATGGACGGACATGACACAAATGACTATAGGCACTTGCGAGACTTGATTGAGGAATGGGTTAGACGTGGAGAGCAACCCGAGTATGTGAAACAACCTACAGCGTGTAACACCCCATGTCCATTAATGTCACTCACAAAGGGAATGTATCAATGTCCATGAAGCGTTATTGTTGTATAGAACAGATAAATTACAAGAATAAATAAATAGAACAACACAACGGAAGATAAAACTTATTTCATAGCATTCAAAACAAGCTTACATTAGTAGTTTCCAAAACCATTACAACAGGATCAATCGTCTTATCCAAAAACTTCAAAGTACATAAAGAAGCAAATACTTAAATAACATAAGTGCATAAATCCCCACTGAGCATAAGCAAAGCCATAAAGATGAGAGAGTCTAAAGCGATAAATTTACTCTTTTCAAGCAACTGAAAAAATTGGCACTAAGCTGTAGTATTCCCTCCTTGCAAACCTGAGGGGGGGGGGAAGGAAAGAAAAGAGGTGGAAACAAACGGGTCAGACATAAAGTCTGGCGAGTCCAGTAATTTTAACAAATAATAGGTAAGGTAAATGATCAAGACATAAATAGGCATCATGATATGGCTGTAACATAGATAAGGTAGATAAAAAGGATGGACAAGATGATTTCGTTCCTTAGTACTAAGATAATCCTACACCTTGGCTAAGCGAATAACCCTCCAAGTACTAACCCCGAAGACCGAAGTCAACATCAGACTAGCACCCAAAGGACTATCCAACTCAACCAACATGTATTTCGTTACACCACACTTTTGCTAAGTTACACCACATTACTTAATTACACCGCACATCTACTAGTCTCTTTTACTCAAGGTTGATCCCTTCCCACTAACTGTACCCACATGATAAACTTGGTAGTTACTTGTACCTAGCTGCTATCGTAGGTGCCGGCTTGCTCCTACCACCGCTATGGTACCCTCACTCTACCCATTCGATTGGCTCCGTAAACCCCATAGGCACATGTGCTGGCCCCACAGTGGGGTGTATCACTCCCCAAAGTGGCAAACCCGATACCAACATGAAATGCACGGCCATACGTACACGATGCAACAATGTCTTACCTACCAGCCTGGACCCATGCACGCACATGAACCCGTTGGACTTGCGTTGCCACCGCTATTCACGTTTTTACCTCTTATATTCAAGCCCAGTAAGCGTGCCCCAGCCCTGGCCTAGTACCGGGCCCAATTAGATACTGAACGGATTACTTGTTGAAACGGGTCCCCATCCGACACAAGCCTGTCACCTATGCTTAGCCCCCACTAGTTTTTTCCTCCACTTAACCATTTTAATTTAATTGTCCATGTCCTACACATGCTACGGTTAAGTCCATACTTACATGTCATAATTTACATGCCTTATCTTATTCCAGTTAAGTCCATATTTACATGTCATAATTTACATGTCACCCCACTTAACCCTCTAACCATACCCATGTCTTATTATGGTTAGTATTCCTTAATTCATTCCTTATGACGAACGGTGCATGACCTCCCACATTAGACCGAACACTTTATGGCCGCTGGATTTGCCTGGCGGTTCCGGGCAGTCTTACGCCACATACCGGGTCTAACCTCATGTCAGACATCGTTACACCTACAATTCATGCCTTTGACCTCTCACATTAGACGTAAAATTGTGGCAGCTGGATTTGCCGGGCGGTTACGGGCAGTCTTACACCACAATTGTACCTAACCTCGTGTCAAAGGTTTATTAATAATCGTATTTCACCCAAACCCAATTTTTATGTCATGTGTTTCCAATTCAACATATAATCATGCTTACAATTTTTGCCGATACTAATTACATATTAATTAGCCTCAATTATAAATTTCCAATTATAGGAAATTTCATCAATTCCATGCAATTCATACCCAAATATGCCAATTTCACATATTAACCAATTATCCAATAATATCCAATAATTTCCAATTTTCCAAATTTCCCATATTCCCAATATTCCCCATCGTTCCCACGTATTCGCATTCGCGTGTATTTTTAATATAGGCTCGAAGGTAGCCTAGATCCACAAATAAAAGGAATAGGGGTAAGAAGTGAGAATCAATTCATAGAAAATTGGAATTAAACATCATCATGAAATAAAGAGGCGTATAGACTGGCATAGAGGCATAATAAAAGATTCAACATGAATAAACTGATAAAAGGTATGGACTTTACATAGAAACATAGGCATATGATGACATGAATCAAAAAGTTGAAGACTTGGTGAGATTTTAATTACAAATATATATGAATCCTTTTTACAACTTTTTCATGTTACTTTAATCCCATTAAATTTGTGAAAATAACTGTACTCACCTTTCGTGGCTTAAGAAAAGGATTAACGAATTGAAATTGGTGTAGAAACGTTGCGGTGATGTTGATTGATCTTCTTCAATTGTTGTTGAAGCTCTAAACATTGATTTGAATTGTGTGTGAACACTTGAGATTTGATTTAGAGGCGGAGGCACAGCATAATGGTGTCATTGTTAATATTTTATGAATTAGGGTTAGGTTGATGACATATTTATAGGTGTAGGAAGTTATTTAGGCCTTAGGATTAACCCTAGAACTGATCTAGAGAATCAAAAATCGTCCCAGGACCAAAAATCGCACCACGTAGCAAAACTGGCCGAACCAAGTTCGACCTCCCAAATTTTCGGGTCTGCAAAACATAGGGAGGTCGACCCCCAGGTCGACCCCCTGGTCGACCTATCCGATCAGGTCGACCCATAGGTCGACCCCCTGGTCGACCTAGGTCCTGGGCGGGAATTTTCCTGTCCAGCCTGGGTACCTGCAATTTCGAATTTGAATTTGAATTTTCTGGCTGAGTTTAACTTTAATTAATTCTGCTTAATTACTCAAACTTCCGAGGCCCATAACTTCCTCATACGAAGTCCGATTTATGCAAACTCGGACTCTATGTCAAGCAGAATTCCGAGATGAACGCAATGGAGCAACCCATTTCCCCTCATTCCTCTTCTAAAAATTAAATGTTCTTAAGTTTAGTTAATTCAATCATTCAAAATTCGGGGTGTTACATTGTCCCCTACTTAAAGTATTTCGTCCTCAAAATCTCTAAGTCAAGAAGAACGTATCCTACCATCCATATACTCAACAATAAACCACTAACAACCATTGTCCTTAAAAAAAATTAATGCTTTTCATGTACATATGCATAGTGTGTGCATATGTTCGTATACTAATGCAAAATCAAGCGGTCCACTGATTCAGTCGACCTCCTTAATGCAAATAATGATAGTGCCATGTATCGATCATGTGTGCAAAGAACCCTATACATATCATTACTACATGCGTGCACAACCATTCATTTAAATGCAACATCCATATGATACACACATTCAATGTACATTCATTTTACTAAATACATCCATTTATATGCACTATGCAATACGAAAGTGACTGAGCCGAACTAGTGCCTAAAGTGTGTGTATATGCGTCCATGAGAAAGCACTAGCAAACATTTGCATCCACACGCATCCACCATACATAACATGTCTCAAACACATGTTTCAACCATAGGACTACCCTATCTAAAGGTCAAAGATACTAGCGAGAGGACATACTAAAGATTGAACAAGTACAAGCAAAGCGATAAAGGAGAAATTAAAAGACATACCCTCGAAAAGAAAAGGGTACAATGAATGCATCTTCTCTTCCGTCTCCCAAGTAGCATCGCTCTCATCATCTCCCCATCGCACTTTGACTAGCTTGAACTCTTGATTCCTCAACTTGTTAATCTCCGACCTAAGAATGCATGTAGGAGCTTGTCGAATCGTCGCATCACGCTCTATCTCCACCTCTCTAAGCAAGATCGGCTCTACCACTTACACGATCTCATATAAGCACTTCCTCAAATGTGATACATGGAATACGTCGTGTACACCACTAAGTCTCTCGGGCAACTCCACTCTATAAGCCATCTGTCCAATCCTCTCATTAACAGGAAACGACCCTACGAACCTTGGTGCTAACTTCCCAACGGACCCAAAGTGAACAACATTCCGTAATGGAGACACCTTGATAAAGACCATGTCCCCAATATCAAATTCAAGATCTGTCCCCCTATTGTCCACATACGATTTCTGCCTATCTTGCGCCGTCTTCATCCTCCTTCGAATTAAATCGGTCTTTTCCGAAGTCTCTCTAATCATTTCGGGCCCAAGTAAGATCTTATCCGTAGATTCCCACCAACATGTAGGTGAAAGACAAGGCCTTCCATAAAGAGCCTCGAAATGTGCCATGCCAATGCTAGACTGAAAACTATTATTATACGCGAACTCCACAAAAGGAAGATGCTCCTCCCATGTACCTCTGAAGTCTAAAACACATAGCTTCAAAAGGTCCTTTAGAATATGATTCACCTTCTCGGTCTGGCCATCCATCTGAGGATGATATGCGGTGCTCAAACATAACTGAGTCCCTACCGCCTCTTGCAAGCTCTTCCAAAACTCGCTAGTAAAGATAGGATCGCGATCGCTCACTATGCTAGAAGGAAAACCGTGCAAACGAACTATCTCTCGAATGTATACGGAGGCTAACCATGGAGCAGTCCTCTTACTCTTCATGGGAATGAAATGGGTGCTCTTAGTAAGTCTGTCTACCACGACCAAAATCCCCGTATTACCCTTCCTTGATCTTAGTAACCCATCAACAAAGGCCATCGAGACACTCTCCCACTTCCATTGTGGGACCTCCAATGGGTGAAGCAACCCACCGGGCTTCTTTTGCTTTGCTTTTACTTGTTGGCACACCAAGCATCTAGCGACAAACTCGGCCACATTCCTCTTCATACCGACCCAAAATAAACTCGTCTCATGTCCATGTACATCTTGTCCCCATCGGGATGAATGGTCATCTTCGAACGATGTGCATCATAAAGAATGGTCTTCCTCAAGTTCTCGTCTCGTGGTACACAAAGTCTACCGTCCCTACATAACCAACCCTTATCATTTAGGGTATACCTACTGAGATAGCTTGATGACTCCCCCCTTATGAGCTTCTCTACTAACTCAACCAACTATGGGTCATCTCGCTGTACCTCACCAATCCGTCCCAAAAGCGTAGGTCTGACTTCTAAAGATGCTAGCAAACCGGGTACAAAGTCAATGGAAGGGCTAAAGTCAAACGTAGAGATGAACTCTAAACTTTGCCGCTCAACAAACAACGGACTCAAGGACAACCTTTTCCTACTTAAGGCGTCTGCCACCATGTTACCCTTGCCAGAGGTATATGCTATCTCGAAATCGTAGGACGCTAAGAATTCCATCCACCTTTGTTGCCTTAAGTTCAAGTCCTTCTGAGAGAACAAGTATTTTAGCGATTTGTGGTATGTGAACAATTCGAATTTCTCGCCAAGAAGATAATGGCGCCAAGACTTAAGCGCGAAAACAATAGCGGCCAACTCTAGGTCATGTGTAGGGTAATTTCCCTCATGCACTCTCAACTGTCATCCTCCATAGGCTATTACCCTCCCCTCTTGCATTAAGACTACACCTAGTCCTGTCCCACAAGCATCGGTTTAAACGGTAAATGGCTTACTCCCATCTGGCAACACTAAGACTGGGCTGTGGTCAAAGCTCTCTTTAAACATTGGAACGCATCATCACAATCTACGTCCCACGTGAAAACTAGGTTCTTCTTCATCAAGTGTGTCAATGGGGCTGATATCTTTGCGAAGTCCTTGATAATCTTCCTATAGTATCCTGCCAACCCCAAGAAACTCCTCACCTCGGTAGCATTTTTAGGGACCTTCCAACCTTGGATGGCCACCACCTTCGCGAGATCCACAGCTATCCCTTCTTTATAAACCACATGCCCTAAGAATCGCACTTCCTTCCTCTAAAAGTGACATTTAGAAAATTTAGCTTTAAGGTTATGCACTCGAAGGGTCTCCAACACTTCCCTAAGATGTAGGGCATGCTCTTCCTCGCTCTTAGAAAAGATCAAGATGTCATCCACAAAGACCACCACAAATTTATTATGGTACTCCCTAAACACCCTACTCGTCAAATCAACAAAGTATGCGGGGGCGTTTGTCAAACCGAAGGGCATTACAAGCCACTCAGAGAAACCGTCCGGAGTCCTAAAGGCAGTCTTGTCTATGCTATCCTTAGCCACTCTCAACTGATGGAAGCCAGAGGCTAAGCCCAACAGTGAAAACACTGAGGCGCCAACTAACTGATCGAAGAGATCATCAATCCTCGGCAGTGGGTGGCTATTCTTCTTAGTAAGCTTATTAAGTTCTCTATAGTCCACACAAAGTCTAAGGGACCCATCAGCCTTCGTGGCATATACTATTGGAGCACCCCACTCCGATGTACTATGTCTTATGAATCCCTTCTCAAGCAACTCCCCTACTTTCTTATTGAGCTCCCTCCTCTCACGAGGAGCCATGTGGCATACTAGCAAAGATACTGGTTTTGCATTGTCTACAAGATAAATAAGAAGGTCTATCTCACATTTTGGGGGTAGACCCCTCACCTCATTGAAGACATCAACGTATTCACGGACTATACGAACAGAATGTAAATCATCATTGAATGCGTCAAGTGACTCAAGATAACTAAACATCACCGATCCTCTAGGGTCACAAGAAATATCAAGGGTCTTTCCACTATGTGTCAACAATTTTACTACCCTTCGTTCACAATCTAGGATGGCACCATATCTGGCTAGCCAATCCATCCCTAGAATCAAATCATAGCCCATAAAACCAAGCACAAAAGCATTACATTCAAAACCAACGCCTAAGATATACAATCTCAAATCCTTACAAACCATGGATAAATGAGCCAACCCACCAATAGGATTTGAGACTACAATGGGATCCATAACGATACTAGTATTTAAGTGCAGTGTTTCAACTAATGATGTAGAGATAAACGAATGTGATGCGCCAGAATCGAATAAAGTATGGACAGGATGATCAAACAAGAGAATCAAACTTTCGACAGAAATTTTTCTACCTTCTTCCTGTCCCGGAGCCATGAGAGCGTGAACCTGCCCTCCTGAAGTAGAACCTGCCCTTGCTTCTTAGGACAGTCCTTCACAGCAAGACCTGCATCACCACAATGATAACAAGCAAACTTCTTCTTCTTCCTACAGTCTTTCTTTAAATGGCCGGGTATACCATAGTTGTGACACTTCCACTTTTCTTTATCACCTTTCTTTTGTTGTTGGGCTTTCTTTGGATCCACCTTCTTATCTTGCGACTTAGAAGAATTTGCGCCTTTTTCCTCTTCATGCATATACGCCATATCAACAAGCTTTTCATAGGTAGCCCCCATTGGAATGTGGGACATAGCCAAACTGTGAGGCGGTTCATTTAGGCCCTTTGCAAACCTCAAGGCCTTCTTGTGAGGCGTATTCACCAACTCTAGCCCAAATCTCGCCAACTTATTAAATTCATCACATACTCCTTCACGGTCAAGTTTTTCTGCTTCAATGTTAAGAACCTCTCCATGTACATACTCTCCTCAGCTTGAGAAAGGAACTTCAACTCAAACCTTCCCCTAAAATCTGCCCACGTCTCTATAGCACGCTTTCCATTAGTAACCTCCTACCAAAATGAAGCTTTGTCCTTCATCAACCAAGCAGCCAATTAGACCATCCTACAATTGTCTAAATCGAAAGTGCCAAACATATCCTCCACTTCTTTCAACCAATTTCTAGCTTCAACGAACGTTTCAGACCCACTAAAAGCTGTTCCACCCATCGAACGAAAGCCTCGAGATATTGACGAAACCAACCAGGTACATAACACCCTCTGGTATCTCAGATGCTCCAGACATGCTGAAAATAAAAAGAAAGAGTTTCAAAACAAGGGAAGCGAAAGAGAGATGTATGGCTTGCGGGGATTATGCTCTTTATAGTAAACTTTCCTTGAAAATAGTTTCTTTAAAACAAGTTGTTGAAATACTTTCTAGGAAAATAATACTTTTGAAAACACTTTTCGAAACTTTTTATCTGTTCTTGTAAACATAGCTCTGATACCACGTGTAACACCCCATGTCCATTAATGTCACCCACAAAGGGAATGCATCAATGTCCATGAAGCGTTATTGTTGTATAGAACAGATAAATTACAAGAATAAATAAATAGAACAACACAGCGGAAGATAAAACTTATTTCATAGCATTCAAAACAAGCTTACATAAGTAGTTTCCAAAACTATTACAACATGATCAATAGTCTTTTCCAAAAACTTCAAAGTACATAAAGAAGCAAATACTTAAATAACATAAATGCATAAATCCCCACTGATCATAAGCAAAGCCATAAAGATGAGAGAGTCCAAAGCGATACATCTATTTTTTTCAAGTAACTGAAAGAAATCAGCACTAAGCTGTAGTGTTCCCTCCTTGCAAACCTGAGTTGGGGAAGGAAACAAAAGAGGTGGAAACAAACGGGTCAGACATAAAGTCTGGAGAGTCTAGTAATTTAAACAAATAATAGGTAAGGTAAATGATCAAGACATAAATGGGCATCATGATATGGCTGTAACATAGATAAGGTAGATAAAAAGGATGGACAAGATGATTTCGTTCCTAAGTACTAAGACAATCCTACACCTTGGCTAAGCGAACAACCCTCCAGGTACTAACCCCGAAGACCGAAGTCAACATCAGACTAGCACCCAAAGGACTATCCAACTCAACCAACATGTATTTCGTTACACCCCACTTTTGATAAGTTACACCACATTACTTAATTACACCGCACATCTACTAGTCTCTTTCACTCAAGGTTCATCCCTTCCCACTAACTGTACCCACATGACAAACTTGGTAGTTACCTATACCTAGCTGCTATCGTAGGTGCCGGCTTGCTCCTACTACTGCTAAGGTACCCTTACTCTACCCATTCGATCGGCTCCCTAAACCCCGTAGGCACCCGTGCTGGCCCCACAGTGGGGTGTATCACTCCCCAAAGTGGCAACCCCGTTGCCAAGATGAAATGCACGGCCATACCTACACGATGAAACAACGTCTTACCTTCCAGCCCGGACCCATGCACGCACATGAACCCGTTGGACTTGCGTTGCCACCGCTATTCACGTTTTGATCTCTTATATTCAAGCCTAGTAAGCGTGCCCCAAACCCGGCCTAGTACCGGGCCCAATTAGATACTCAATGGGTTATTGGTTGAAACGGATCCCCATCTGACATAAGCCTCGCACCTATACTTGGCCCCACTAGGTTTTTTCCTCCACTTAACCATTTTAATTTAAATGTCCATGTCTTACACATGCTATGGTTAAGTCCATACTTATATGTCATAACTTACATGCCTTATCTTATTCCGGTTAAGTACATATTTACATGTCACCCCACTTAACCCTCTAACCATACCCATGTCTTATTATGGTTAGTATTCCTTAATTCATTCCTTATGACGAACGGTGCATGACCTCCCACATTAGACCGAACACTTTATGGCCGCTGGATTTTCCTGGCGGTTCCGGGCAGTCTTACGCCACATACCGGGTCTAACCTCGTGTCAGACATCGTTACACCTATAATTCATGCCTTTGACCTCTCACATTAGACGTAAAATTGTGGCAGCTGGATTTGCTGGGCGGTTCTGGGCAGTCTTACACCACAATTATACCTAACCTCGTGTCAAAGGTTTATTAATAATCATATTTCACCCAAACCCCAATTTTTATGTCATGTGTTTCTAATTCAACATATAATCATGCTTACAATTTTTGCCTATACTAATTACATATTAATTAGCCTCAATTATAAATTTCCAATTATAGGCAATTTCATCAATTCCATGCAATTCATACCCAAATATGCCAATTTCACATATTATCCAATTATCCAATAATACCCATTTTTCCAAATTTCCCATATTCCCCATCGTTCCCACGTATTCACATTCGTGCGTATTTTTAATATAGTCTCGAAGGTAGCCTAGATCAACCAATAAAAGGAATAGGGGTAAGAAGAGAGAATCAATTCATAGAAAATTGGAATAAAACATCATCATGAAATAAAGAGGCATATAGACTGGATAGAGGCATAATAAAAGATTCAACATGAACAAACTGATAAAAGGTATGAACTTTTCATAGAAACATAGGCATATGAGGACATGAATCAAAAAGGTGAAGACTTGGTGAGATTTTCATTACAAACATATATGAATCCTTTTTACAACTTTTTCATGTTACTTTAATCCCATTAATTTTGTGAAAATAACTGTACTCACCTTTCGTGGCTTAGGAAAAGGATTAACGAATTGAAATTGGTGTAGAAACATTCCGGTGATGTTGGTTGATCTTCTTTAATTGTTGTTTAAGCTCTAAACTTTGATTTGAATTGTGTATGAACACTTGAGATTTGATTTAGAGGCGACGACTAGGGTTTAAGAGAGAGTTTGACAGCATAATGGTGCCATAGTTAATATTTTATGAATTAGGGTTTGGTTGTTGACATATTTATATGTGTAGGAAGTTATTTAGGCCTTAGGATTAATCCTAGAACTGATCTGGAGCATCAAAAATTGTCCCAGGCCCAAAAAAAGCACTACGCAGCAAAACTGGCCGAACCAGGTTCGACCTCCCAAATTTTCGGGTCTGGAAAACCTAGAGAGATCGACCCCCTGGTCGACCTATCCGATCAGGTTGACCTGTAGTCGACCTGGGTCCTGGGTGGGAATTTTACCGCCCAGCCCGGGTACCTGCAATTTCGAATTTTAATTTGAATTTTCTGGCTTGGTTTAACTTTAACTAATTCTGCTTAATTGCTCAAAATTCCGAGGCCTATTACTTCCTCATACGAAGTCCGATTTATGCAAACTCGGACTTTATCTCAAGCAGAATTCCAAGACGAATGCAATGGAGCAACCCATTTACCTTCATTCCTCTTCTAAAAATTAAATGTTCTTTAGTTTAGTTAATTCAATCATTCAAAATTCGGGGTGTTACACAGCGCTTGCACCCGCGCCGCCACCACCTGCTCCTCGGAGAGGGAATGACCCTGGATCGAGCTCCCGTGGGCTCATCATCAACTGATATGGATTGGATCACTCTGCATTTTCAGCATTTCTTAGGATTTAATATATTTCTCTTTGCTTCCTTTAGGTTTTCCGATTGGCTAAATCGGGGTACACACGTTCGGGGTTTGGATTTAGCTCCAAAGCATGCCCTACACCCGATGACAAACCAATCAGGATTTGCTTTGGTTTCATACTTTGAATTGAATAAGGAAGGACATTTTTAACATGGATTATGTTTGGATAATTTAAGTGTCCTGTCAAGTTGTAGCAGGATTCTCAATCTCAATTAAAGTATGGCTTATACTTATCTCGGACCCCTAGGCATGGATTATGGCTAGGGATAGACTGTCTTGTCAGGTTTTGGCAAGTATAACTCTATCCCGGCATGAGTATGGATTGTACTCCCTAGGATTCTTAAGTATGGATTACACTTAGGGATGACGAACGATCTTGTCAGGATTGGGCAAAGGAACTCAACAAAACTCGAGTATGGCTTATTCTTAGTTTGAACTTCCTGGTATGGCTTATACCTGAAAGGTTAGGTCCCTCGCCATGTTTTGGCAGGATGATTCGAACGTCCCTCGAGTATGGTTTATGCTCATATAAACGCCCAAGCATGTTTTATGCTCGAAAGTGTATTCAGTTTTGTCAAGATTTGACACACCTTTTTCTCTCTTTTCTTTGTAGGTATGGATTACACTTGCAGTTGGTAGGACAGACGTGGCCTTAGATTATCCAAAACACTTCTTCCTTCAACCAGCAAGATATGTTCTAAGGGGCAAAATGTTGACCTGCTTTTTAGTCAAAGCCTTCACTCATGAAATCTATGGTTAAAAATACGCACAAATATGGGGAATATTGTCAGAAGACAGGATGCGATTTTGTTGAAGTCGCATCGCAAATAAAGATTGGCCCGAAACTCCTATCAGACGACCTTTTTTGGGCCTGAAATCCTCAATTATGGAGTCAAGATTTGTAACTCTTGTAGCCCTCTGAATCAGCTTCAAATCAAGCTTTCGTTTGGACAAAACGGACTTACGGTTTGGAAGTTATGCCCATTTCCGTGAACGCATGCAGAACCAGAAACTTGGATTTGGAATTATCACATGAACACAAACGGTGATGTCTCCTATCCCAAGCCTCCCAGGAGGGAGCAATTGCAAAGAGAATGCGATTCTGGAAAATACTGCATATTTCATGATATGGACGGACATGACACAAATGACTGTAGGCACTTGCGAGACTTGATTGAGGAACGGATTAGACGTGGAGAGCTACCCAAGTATGTGAAACAACCTACATCGCCTGCACTCGCGCTACCACCACATGCTCCTCGGAGAGGGAATGACCCTGGATCAAGCTTCCGTGGGCTCATCATCAACTGATATGGATTGGATCACTCTGCATTTTCAGCATTTCTTAGGATTTTAGATATGTCTCTTTGCTTTCTTTAGGTTTTCCGATTGGCTAAATCGGAGTACACAAGTTCGCAGTTAGGATTTAGCTCCAAAGCGTGCTCTGCACCTGATGACAAACGAATCAGGATTTGATTTGGTTTCATACTTTGAATTGAGTAAGGAAGGACTTTCCGAACATGTACTATGTTTGGCGAATTTAGGTGTCTTATCAAGTTGTGGCAGGATTCTCAATCTCGATTAAAGTATGGCTTATACTTATCTCAGAACCCTAGGCATGGATTATGCCTTGGGACAGACTGCCTTGTTAGGTTTTGGCAAGTATAGCTCTATCCCGGCATGAGTATGGATTGTACTCCCTAGGATGCTTAAGTATGATTATACTCAGGGACGACGAACGATCTTGTCAGTATAGCTTATGCTCGGTTTGAACTTCCTAGCATGGCTTATACCCGGATGGTTAGGTCCCTCGCCGGGTTTATGCAGGATGATTCGAACATCCCTCGAGTACGGTTTATGCTCAGACAAACGCCCAAGCATGGTTTATGCTTGAAAGTGTAATCAGTTTTGTCAGGATTTGACACACCTTTTTGCTCTCTTTTCTTCGCCAGTATGGATTATACTACTGTTGGCATGCCCGACGTGGCCTTGGATTATTCAGAACACATCTTCCTTCAACCAGCAAGATATGTTCTGAGGGGCAAAATGTTGACCTGCTTTTTAGTCAAGGCCGTCACACATAAAATCTCTGGTTAACAATACGCAAAAGGTGGGGAATATCGTTAGAAGATAGAAAGCGATTTGGTTGAAGTCGCATCACAAACAAAGATTGGCTCGAAACTCCTTTCAAAAGGCCTCTTTTGGGCCCGAAAACCTCAATTATGGAGTCGAGCTTGGTAACTCTTGTAGCCCTCTGAATCAGCTTCCACTCGAGCTTTCGTTTGGACAAAACGGACTTACGGTTTCCTTGAACACATGCAGAACTGGAAACTAGGATTTGGAATTAATACATGAACACAAACGGTGATGTCTCCTATCCAAAACCTCCCAGGAGGGAGCCATCGCAAAGAGAACGCGATTCTGGAAAATACTGCATATTTCATGATATGGATGGACATGACACAAATGACTGTAGGCATTTGCAAGCCTTGATTGAGGAACGGGTTAGACATGGAAAGCTACCCGAGTATGTGAAACAACCTACAGCTTCAGCACGCGCACAGTCACTACCTGCACCCTGGAGAGGGAATTACCATGGATCGAGCTCTCGTGGGCTCATCATCAAGTGATCCGGATTGGATCACTCTGCATTTTCAACATTTCTTAGGATTTAAGATATGTCTCTTTGCTTTCTTTAGGTTTTCCGATTGGCTAAATCGGAGTACACTCGTTCGGGGTTAGGATTTAGCTATAAAGCGTGTTATGCACCTGATGACAAAACAGTCAGGAATTGCTTTTGTTTCGCTCATTGAATTGAATAAGGAAGGACCTTCCGAACATGGATTATGTTTGGCGAATTTTAGTGTCTTGGCAAGTTGTGGCAGGATTCTCAATCTCAATTAAAGTATGGCTTATACTTATCTCGGACCCCTAGGCAAGGATTGTACTCCCTAGGATGCTTAAGTATGGATTATACTCAAGGACAACGAATGATCTTGTTAGGATTGGGTAAAAGAACTCAACAAAACTCAAGTATGGCTTATGCTCAATTTGAACTTCCTAGTATGGCTTATACCCGGAAGGTTAGGTCCCTCGCTAGGTTTCCGTAGGATGATTCGAACGTCCCTCGAGTATGGTTTATGCTCAGAAAAACGTTCAAGCATGGTTTATGCTCGAAAGTGTAATCAGTTTTGGCAGGATTTGACACAACTTTTTTCTCTCTTTTCTTCGCAGGTACGGACTATACTTGCAGCTGCCAGGCCCTGCGTGGCCTTGGATTATCCAGAACACATGTTCCTTCAACTTGCAAGATATGTTCTGAAGGGAAAAATGTTGACCTGCTTTTTAGTCAAAGTCATCACACATGAAATCCCTGGTTAACAATACACACAAGTATGGGGAATATCTTCAGAAGACAGGAAGCAATTTGGTTGAAGTCAGATCACAAACAAAGATTGGACCGGAACTCCTATCAGAAGACGTCTTTTGGGCCCGAAAACATCAATTATGGAGCAAAGCTCCGTAACACTTGTAGCTCTCTGAATCAGCTTCAAATCGGGCTTTCGTTTGGGCAAAACGGACTTACGGTTTGGAAGTTATGCATGTTTCCGTGAACAAATGTAGAATTGGAAATTTGGATTTTGAATTAGCACATGAACACAAACGGTGACGTCTCCTATCCAAAGCCTCACAGGAGGGAGCCATCGCAAAGAGAACGCGATTTTGGAAAATATTGCATATTTCTTGATATGAATGGACATGACACAAATGACTGTAGGAACCTGCGAGACTTGATTGAGGAACGGGTTAGACATAGAGAGCAACCTGAATATGTGAAACAACCTACAGCGCCTGCCGCGCTACCACCACCGGCTCCCTGGAAAGGGAATGACCTTGGATCGAGCTCCCATGGGCTCATCATCAACTGATCTGGATTGGATCACTCTGCATTTTCAGCATTTCTTAGGATTTAAGATATGTCTCTTTGCTTTCATTAGATTTTTTGACTGGCTAAATCGGAGTACACACGTTCGAGGTTAGGATTTAGCTCCAAAGCGTGCTCTACACCCGATGACAAACCAATCAGGATTTGCTTTGGTTTCGTACTTTGAATTGAATAAGGAAGGACTTTCCGAACATAGATTATGTTAGGCGAATTTAAGTGTCTTGTCAAGTTATGGCAGGATTCTCAATCTCAATTAAAGTATGGGTTATACTTCTCACGTACCCCTAGGAATGGATTATGCCTATGGACAAACTGTCTTGTCAGGTTTTGGCATGTATAGCTCTATCCCGGCATGAGTATGGATTGTACTCCCAAGGATGCTTAAGTATGGATTATACTCACGGACGATGAACGATCTTGTCAGGTTTGGGCAAAGGAACTCAACAAAACCCGAGTATGGCTTATGCTCAGTTCGAACTTCTGGTATGGCTTATACCCGAAGGTTAGGACCCTCGCTAGGTTTTGGCAGGTTGATTCGAACGTCCCTTGAGTATGGTTTATGCTCAGAAAAACACCCAAGCATGGTTTACGCTCGAAAGTGTAATCAGTTTTGTCAGGATTTGATACACCTTTGTGCTCTCTTTTCTTCATAGGTAGGGATTATTCTTGCAGCTTGCAGGGCCGACGTGTCCTTGGATTGTCCAGAACACATCTTACTTCAGCCAGCAAGATATGTTCTGAGGTGCAAAATGTTGACCTGCTTTTTAGTCAAAGACGTCACACATGTAATTTCTGGTTAATAATACGCACAAGTACGGGGAATATCGTCAGAAGTTAGAAAGCGATTTGGTTGAAGTCGCATCACAAACAAAGATTGGCCCAAAACTCCTATCGTACGACCTCTTTTCGGCCGAAAACCTGAACTACGGAACGAAGCTCAGTATCTCTTGTCGCCCTCAAAATCAGCTTCAAATTGAGCTTTCGGTTGGGCAAAACAGACTTACGGTTTGGAAGTTACGCCCGTTTCCGTGAACACATGCAGAACCGGAAACTTGGATTTTGAATTAGTACATGAACATAAACGGTGACATCTCCTATCCTAAGCATCTTAGGAGGGAGCCATAGCAAAGAGAATGCAATTCTGGAAAATACTGTATATTTCATGATATGGACGGACATGACACAAATGACTGTAGGCACTTGCGAGACTTGATTGAGGAACGGGTTAGACGTTGAGAGCTACCCGAGTATGTGAAACATCCTCCAGCACCTACACCCGTGCTGCCACCACATGCTCCCCAGAGAGGGAAAGACCATGGATCGAGCTCCCGTGGGGTCATCATCAACTGATCTGGATTGGATCACTATGCATTTTCAGCATTTCTTAGGATTTAAGATATGTCTCTTTGCTTTCTTTAGGTTTTCCGATTGGCTAAATCAGAGTACACATGTTCGGGGTTGGGATTTAGCTCCAAAGCGTGCTCTGCACAAGATGACAAAACAATCCGGATTTTCTTTGGTTTCATACTTTGAATTGTGTAAGGAAGGACTTTCCGAACATGGATTATGTTTGCCTAATTTAAGTGTCTTATCAAGTGTTGGCAGGATTTTCAATCTCAATTAAAGTATGGTTTATATTTATCTCGGACCCCTAGGCATGGATTATGCCTAGGGACAGACTGTCTTGTCAGGTTTTAGCAAGTATAGCTCTATCCCGGCATGAGTATGGATTGTACTCCTTAGGATGCTTAAGTATGGATTATAATCATGGACAATGAACGAACTTGTCAGGATTGGGCAAAATAACTCAACAAAACTAGGGTATGGCTTATGCCCAGTTTGAACTTCCTGGTATGGCTTATACCCGGAATGTCCCTCGCCAGGTTGAACTTGATTATGGCTTATGCTCAGTTTGAACTTCCTGGTATGGCTTATACCTGGAAGGTTAGGTCCCTCGCTAGGTTTTGGCAGGATGATTCGAATGTCCCTCGAGTATGGTTTAGGCTCATACAAATGCCCCAGCATGGTTTATGCTCGAAAGTGTAATCAGTTTTGTCATGATTTGACACACCATTTTACTCTCTTTTCTTCCCAGGTATGGATTATATTTGCGGCTGGCAGGGCCGACGTGGCCTTGGATTATCCAGAACACATCCTCCTTCAGCCAGCAAGATATGTTCTGAGGGGCAAAATGTTGACCTTATTTTTATTCAAAGCCGTCACACATGAAATCTCTGGTTAACAATATGCACAAGTATGGGGAATATCGTCATAAGACAGAAAGCGATTTGGTTGAAGTTGCATCACAAACAAAGATTGGCCCGAAACTCCTATCAGACGACCTCTTTTGGGCCCGAAAACCTCAATTACAAAGCCAAGTTCAGTAAATCTTGTAGCCTTCTGAATCAGCATCAAATCGAGGTTTCATTTGGGGAAAACGGACTTAGGTTTGGAAGTTACGCCCGTTTCTGTGAACACATGCAGAACCGGAAACTTGGATTTGGAATTAGCACATGAACACAAACGATGACGTCTCTTATCCAAAGCCTCACAGGAGGGAGTCATCGCAAAGAGAACGCGATTCTGGAAAATACTGCATATTTCATGATATGGACGGACATGACACAAATGACTATAGGCACTTGCGAGGCCTGATTAAGGAACAAGTTAGACATGGAGAGCTACCCGAGTATGTGAAACAACCTACAGCTTCTGCATTAGCGCTGCCACCACATGCTCCCCGGAGAGGGAATGACCATGGATCGAGCTCCCGTGGGCTCATCATCAACTAACGTGGATTGGATCACTCTGCATTTTCAACATTTTTTAAGATTTAAGATATGCCTCTTTGCTTTCTTTAGATTTTCCGATTGGCTAAATCATAGTACACACGTTCGGGGTTAGGATTTAGCTCCAAAGCGTGCTCAGCACCCGATGACAAACCAACCAGGATTTGCTTTGGTTTCTTACTTTGAATTGAAAAAGGAAGGACTTTCCGAACATGGATTATGTCTTGTCAGTTTTGATAGGATTCTCAATCCCAATTCAAGTATGGCTTATATTTATCTCGGGCCCCTAGGCATGGATTATGCCTAGAGACAGACTGTCTTATCAGGTTTTGTCAAGTATAGCTCTATCCCGACATGAATATGGATTGTACTCCCTAGGATTCCTAAGTATGGATTATACTTAGGGCGACGAATGATCTGGTCGGGATTGGGCAAAGGAACTCAGCAAAACTCGATTATGGCTTATGCTCAGTTTGAACTTCCTGGTATGGCTTATACCCAGAAGGTTAGGTACCTCGCTAGAGTTTGTCAGGATGATTCGAACGTCCCACGAGTTTGGTTTATGCTCAGACAAACACCCAAGCATGGTTTATGCTCGAAAGAGTAATCAGTTTTTTCAGGATTTGACACCCCTTTTTGCTCTCTTTTCTTTGCAGGTATGGATTATACTTGCAGCTGGCAGGGCCGACGTGGCCTTGGATTATCCAGTACACTTCTTCCTTCAGCAAGCAAGATATGTTCTAAGGGGAAAAATGTTTACCTGCTTTTTAGTCAAAGCCGTCACACATGAAATCTTTGGTTAACAATACGCACAAGTATAGGGAATATCGTCAGAAGAAAGGAAACGATTTGGTTGAAATCACATCACAAACAAAGAATGGCTCGAAACTCCTATCAGACGACCTCTTTTGGGCATGAAAACCTCAATTACAGAGCTAAATTTTGTAACCCTTGTAGCCCTCTGAATTAGCTTCAAATCGAGCTTTCGTTTGGGCAAAAGGGACTTACGGTTTCGAAGTTACGCCCGTTTCCGTGAACACATGCAGAACCGGAAACTTGGATTTGGAATTAGCACATGAACACAAACGGTGACGTCTCCTATCCAAAGCCTCCCAAGAGTGACACATCGCAAAGAGAACGCGATTCTGGAAAATACTGCATATTTCACGATATGTACGGACATGACACGAATGACTGTAGGCACTTGCGATACTTGATTGAGGAACGGGTTAGACGTGGAGAGCTACCCAAGTAAGTGAAACAACCTACAATGCCTGCACCCACGCTGCCACCAACTGCTCCCCGTAGAGGGAATGACCCTGGATCGAGCTCCCGTGGGCTCATCATCAACTGATCTGGATTGGATCACTCTGCATTTTCATCATTTCTTAGGATAAAAGATATGTCTCTTTGTTTTCTTTAGGATATTCGATTGGCTAAATCGGAGTACACACGTTCGGGGTTAGGATTTAGCTCCAAAGCGTGCTCCACACCCGATGACAAACCAATCAGGATTTACTTTGATTTCGTACTTTGAATTGAATAAGGAAGGACTTTCCGAACATGTATTATGTTTGGCGAATTTAAGTGTCTTGTTCTCAATCTCAATAAAAGTATGGCTTATACTTATCTCGGACACCTAGGCATGGATTATGCCTAGGGATGGACTATCTTGTTTGGTTTTGGCAAGTATAGCTCTGTCCTGGCATGAGTATGTATTGTACTCCCTAGGATGGTTATGTATGGATTGTACTCAAGGACAACGAACGATCTTGTCAGGATTGGGCGAAGGAACTCAACAAAACTCGAGAATGGCTTATGCTCAGTTTGAACTTCCTGGTATGGATTATACCCGAAAGGTTAGGTCCCCTCACCAGGTTTTGGCAGGATGATTCGAACATCCCTCGAGTATGGTTTATGCTCAAACAAACTCCAAAGCATGGTTTATAATTGAAAGTGTAATCAGTTTTGTCAGGATTTGGTACACCTTTTTGCTCTCTTTTCTTCCCAGGTATGGATTATACTTACAGCTGGCAGACCCGACGTGGCCTTTGATTATCCAGAACACATCTTTCTTCAATTAGCAAGATATGTTCTGAGGGGAAAAATGTTGACCTTCTTTTTAGTCAAAGCCGTCACACATGAAATCTCTGGTTAACAATATGCATAAGTACGGGGAATATCGTCAGAAGATAGGAAGCGCTTTGGTTGAAGTCACATCACAAACAAAGAATTGCTCGGTACCCCTATCAGGTGTCCTCTTTTGGATCCAAAAATATCAATAAAGGAGCAAATCTCAGTAACTCTTGTAGCTCTCTGAATCAGCTTCAAATCAAGCTTTCATTTGGGCAAAACAGACTTACGGTTTGGAAGTTACGCCCGTTTCCGTAAACACATGCAGAATCGGGATCTTAGATTTGGAATTAGCACATGAACACAAACGGTGACGTCTCCTATCCAAAGCCTCCCAGGAGGGAGCCATTGCAAGGAGAACGATTTTCTAGAAAATACTTCATATTTCACGATATGGATAGACATGACATAAATTACTATAGGCACTTTCGAGACTTGATTGAGGAACAGGTTAGACGTGGGGAGCTACCCGAGTATGTGAAACAACCTACAACACCTGCACCCGCGCCACCACCACCTGCTCCCCGGAGAGGAAATGACATTGGATAGAGCTTCTGTGGGCTCATCGTCAACTGATCTGGATTGGAACACTCTGCATTTTCAGCATTTCTTAGGATTTAAGATATGTCTCTTTGCTTTCTTTAGGTTTTCCGATTGGCTAAATCGGAGTACACGTGTTCGGGGTTAGGATTTAGCTCCAAAGCGTGCTCTACACCTGATGACAAACCAATCAGGATTTGCTTTGGTTTCGTACTTTGAATTGAATAAGGAAGAACTTTCCAAACATGGATTATGTTGGGCGAATACAAGTGTCTTGTCAAGGTGTGGCTGGATTCTCAATCTCAATTACAGTATGGCTTATACTTATCTCGAACCCCTAGGCATGGATTATGCCTTGGGACAGACTACCTTGTAAGTTTTTGGCAAGTATAGGTCTATCCCAGCATGAGTATGAGTTGTACTCCCTAGGAGGCTTAAGTATGGACTATACTCAGGGACGACGAACGATCTTGTCAGGATTGGGCAAAGGAACTCAACAAAACTGGAGTACGGCTTGTGCTCAGTTTGAACTTCCTGGTATGGCTTATACCTGGAAGGTTAGGTCCCTTGATAGGTTTTGGCAGGATGATTCGAACATCCCTCGAGTATGGTTTATGCTCAGACAAAAGCCGAAGCATAGTTTATGCTCGAAAGTGTAATCGGTTTTGTCAAGATTTGACACACCTTTTTGCTCTCTTTTCGTCGCAGGTATGGATTATACTTGTAGCTGGCAGGCCCGGTGTAGCGTTGGATTATCCAGAACACATCTTCCTTCAACTAGCAAGATATGTTTTTAGGGGCAAAATATTTACCTGCTTTTAAGTAAAAGCCATCACACATGAAATCTCTGGTTAACAATACGCATAAGGATGCGGAATATCGTCAGAAGACAGGAAGCGATTTGGTTGAAGTCACGTCACAAACAAAGATTGGCCTAAAACTCCTATCAGACGGCCTCTTCTGGGCCTGAAAACCACAATTACAAAGCTGAGCTAAGTAACCCTTGTAGCCCTCTGAATCAGCTACAAATCGAGCTTTCGTTTGGGCAAAAAGGACTTACGGTTTGGAAATTACGCTCGTTTCCGTGAACACATGCATAACCAGAAACTTGGATTTGGAATTAGCAAATGAACACAAACGGTGACGTCTCCTATCCAAAGCCTCTCAGGAGGGAGCCATCACAAAGAGAACGTGATTCTGGAAAATACTGCATATTTCATGATGCAGACGGACATGACACAAATGATTGTAGGCATTTGCGAGACTTGATTGAGGAACGGGTTAGACGTGGAGAGCTACCCGAGTATGTGTAAGAACCTACAGCGCCTGTACCTACGCAACCACCACCTGCTCCACGGAGAGGGAATGACCCTGGATCGAGCTTATGTGGGCTCATCATCAACTGATTTGGATTGGATCACTCTACATTTTCAGCATTTATTAGGATTTAATATATGTCTCTTTGCTTTCTTTTGGTTTTCCGATTGGCTAAGTCAGAGTACACACGTTCGGGGTTAAGATTTAGCTCCATAGCGTGCTCTGCACCCAATGACAAACCAATCAGGATTTTCTTTGGTTTCGTACTTTGAATTGAATAAGGAAGAACTTTCCGAACATGGATTATGCTTGGAGAATTTAAGTGTCTTGTCAAGCAGTGGCAGGATTCTCCATCTCAATTAAAATATGGCTTATACTTATCTCGGACCCCTAGGCATGGATTATGCATAGGGACAGACTGTCTTTTCAGATTTTGGCAAGTATAGCTCGATCCTGGCATGAGTATGGATTGGACTCCCGAGGATGCTTAAGTATGGATTATACTCAGGGATGATGAATGATCTTGTCAGGATTGGGCAAAGGAACTCAACAAAACTCGAGTATGGCTTATGCTCAGTTTTAACTTCCTGGTATGGGTTATACCCGGATGGTTAGGTCCCTCGCCAAGTTTGGGCAGGATGATTCGAATGTCCCTTGAGTATGTTTTCTGCTCAGACAAACACCCAAGCATGGTTTATGCTCGAAAGTATAATCAATTTTATCAGGATTTGACACACCTTTTTTCTCCCTTTTCTTCGCAGGTATGGATTATACTTGCAGCTGGTAGGCCCGGCGTGGCCTTTGATTATCCAAAACACATCTTCCTTCAACCAGAAAGATATGATCTGAGGGGAAAAATGTTGACCTACTTTTTAGTCAAAGCCGTCACACACGAAATCTCTAGTTAACAATACGCACAAGTATGGGGAATATCGTCAGAAGACAGGAAGCGATTTGGTTGAAGTCGCATCACAAACAAAGATTGGCCCGAAACTCCTATCAGACGACCTCTTTTGGGACGAAAAACCTTAATTATGGAGCTATGCTCATTAACTCTTTTAGCCCTTTGAATCAGCTTCAAATCGGGCTTTCGTTTGGGCAAAACAGACTTACGGTTTGGTAGTTATGCCCGTTTCCATGAACACATACAGAACCGGAAACTTGGATTTGGAATTAGCACATGAACACAAACGGTGACATCTCCTATCCAAAGCCTCCCAAGTGGGAGCCACCGCAAAGAGAATGCGAATCTGGAAAATACTACATATTTCATGATGTGGACGGACATGACATAAATAACTGCAGGCACTTGCGAGACTTGATTAAGGAATGGGTTAGACGTGGAGAGCTACCCGAGTATGTGAAACAACCTACAACGCCTGCACCCGCGCTTCCATTACCTACTCCCCGGAGAGGGAATGACCCTGGATCGAGCTCCCGTGGGCTCATCATCAACTGAATCGGATTGGATCACTCTGCATTTTCAGCACTTCTTAAGATTTAAGATATGTCTCTTTGCTTTCTTTAGGTTTTCCGATTGGCTAAATCGGAGGATGCACGTTCGGGGTTAGAATTTAGCTCCAAAGCAGGCTCTATACCTGATGATAAACCGATCAGGATTTGCTTTGGTTTCGTACTTTGAACTGAACGAGGATGGACTTTCCGAACATGGATTATGTTTGGCGAATTTAAGTGTCTTGTCAAGTTGTGGCAGGATTCTCAATCTCAATTAAAGTATGGCTTATACTTATGTCGTACCCCTAGGCATGGATTATGCCTAGGGACAGACTTTCTTGTGCGATTTTGGCAAGTACAGCTCTATCTCGGCATGAGTATGGATTGTAATCCCTAGGATGCTTAAGTATGGATTATACTCAAGGACGACGGATGATCTTGTCAGGATTGGGCAAAGGAACACAACAAAACTCGAGTATGGCTTATGCTCAGTTTGAACTTCCTGCTATGGCTTATACCCGAAAGGTTAGGACCCTCGCCTGGTTTTGGCAGGATGATTCGAACGTCCCTCGAGTATGGTTGATGCTCAGACAAACGGCCAAGCATGGTTTATGATCGAAAGTGTAAGCAATTTTGTCAGGATTTGACACACCTTTTTGCTCTCTTTTCTTCGTAGGTAGGGATTATACTTGCAGCTGGAGGGCCCGGCGTGGCCATCGATTATCAATAACAAATCTTCCTTCAACCAATAAGATATGTTCTAAGGGGCAAAATGTTGACCTGCTTTTTAGTCAAAGTCATCACACATGAAATCTCTAGTTAACAATATGCACAAGTATGGGGAATATTGTCACAAGACAGGAAGCGTTTTGGTTGAAGTCGCATCACAAACAAAGATTGGCCCAAAACTCCTATCAGACGACCTTTTTTGGGCCCGAAAACCTCAATTACAGAAGTGAGCTTAGCAACCCTTGTAGCCCTATGAATCAGCTTCAAATCGAGCTTTCTTTGGGCAAAACGGACTTACGATTTGGAAGTTACGCCCGTTTCCGTGAACACATGCAGAACCGGAAACTTGGATTTGGAATTAGCACATGAACACAAACGGTGAGTGTGCTATCCAAAGCCTCTCTGGATGGAGCCATGGCAAAGTGAACGCGATTCTCAAAAATACTGCATATTTCATGATATGGATGAACACGACATAAATGACTGTAGGCACTTGCGAAACTTGATTCAGGAACGGGTTAGACGTGACCCGGATAGGGAATGACCCTGGATAGAGATACTCGAGTATGTGAAACAACCTACAGTGCCTGCTACTACCGCCTGCTCCCCGGATAGGGAATGACCCTGGATAGAGCTCCCGTGGGCTCATCATCGACTGATTTGGATTGAATCACTCTGCATTTTCAGCATTTCATAGGATTTAAGATATGTCACTTTGCTTTCTTTAGGTTTTCCGATTGGCTAAATCAGAGTACATGCGTTTGGGGTTAGGATTTTGCTCCACAGCGTAGTCTGCACCCGATGACAAACCAATCTGGATTTGTTTTGGTTTCATACTTTGAATTGAATATGGTAGGACTTTCCGAACATGGATTATTCTTGGCGAATTTAAGTGTCTTGTCAAGGTGTGGCAAGATTCCCAATCTCAACTAAAGTATGGCTTATACTTATCTCAGACCCCTAGGCATGGATTATGCTTAGGGATAGACTGTCTTGACAGCTTTTGGCAATTATAGCTCTATCCCGGCATGAGCATGGATTGTACTCACTAGGATTCTTAAATATTGATTATGCTTAGGGATGACGAGTGATCTTGTCAGGAATGGGAAAAGGAACTCAACAAAACTCGAGTATGGCTTATGCTCAGTTTGAACTTCCTGGTATGCCTTATACCCGGAAGGTTAGGTCCCTTGTTAGGTTTGGCAGGATGATTCGAACGTCCCTTGAGTATGGATTATGCTCGGACAAACGCCCAAGCATGGTTTATGCTCGAAAATGTAATCAGTTTTGTCAGGATCGACACACCTTTTTGCTCTCTTTTCTTCGTAGGTATGGATTATACTTGCAGCTGGCAGGCCCGGCGTGGCCTTGAATTATCTAGAACACATCTTCCTTCAACCAGCAATATATGTTCTGAGCGGCAAAATGTTGTCCTTCTTTTTAGTCAAAGCCGTCACACATGAAATCTCTAGTTAACAATACGCACAAGTATGGGGAATATCGTCAGAAGACAGGAAGCAACTTGGTTGAAGTCGCATCACAAAAAAAGATTGGCCCGAAACCCCTATCAGACGACCTCTTTTGGGCCGGGAAACCTCAATTATAGAGTTGGGCTCAGTTTATCTTGTAGACCTCTGAATCAGCTTCAAATCGAGCTTTCGTTCGGGCAAAACGGACTTACGGTTTGGAAGTTACGCCTGTTTCCGTGAACACATGCAGAACCGGAAACTTGGATTTGGAATTAGCACATGAGCACAAACAGTGATGTCTTCTGTCAAAAGCCTCCCAGGAAGGAGCCATCGCAAAGTGAACGCGATACTGGAAAATACTGCATATTTTGTGATATGGACGGACATAACACAAATGACTATGGCACTTGCGAGACTTGATTGAGGAACGGGTTAGACGTGGAGAGCTACCGGAGTATGTGAATCAACCTACAGCGCCTGTATCTGCGCTGCCACCATCTGCTTCCTAGAGAGGTAATGACCCTGGATCGAGCTCCGGTGGGCTCATCATCAACTTACCTGGTTTGGATCACTCTGCATTTTCAACATTTCTTAGGATTTATGATATGTCTCTTTGCTTTCTTTAGGTTTTCCTATAAGCTAAATCGGAGTACATACGTTCGGGGTTAGGACTTAGCTCCAAAGCGTGCTCTGCACCCGATGAGAAACCAATCAGGATTCGCTTTGGTTTCGTATTTTGAATTGAATAAGGAAGGACTTACCTAACATGGAATATGTTTGGCGAATTTAAGTGTCTTATCAAGTTGTGGCAGGATTCTCAATCTCAATTAAAGTATGGCTTATACTTATCTCGGACCTCTAGGCATGGATTATGCCTAGGGATAGACTGTCTTGTCAGGTTTTGGCAAGTATAGCTCTATCCCGGCATGAGTATGGATTGTACTCGCTAGGATGCTTAAGTATGGATTATACTCGGGGACGACGAACGATCTTGTCAGGATTGGGCAAACGGACTCAACAAAACTCGAGTATGGCTTTTGCTCAGTTTGAACTTCCTGATATGGCTTACACCCGGAGGGTTAGGTCCCTCGCCAAGTTTTAGCAGGATGATTCGAACGTCCCTCGAGTATGGTTTATGCTCAGACAAACACCTAAGCATGGTTTATGCTTGAAAGTGTAATAAGTTTTTTCAGGATTTGACATGCCTTTTTGCTCTTTTTTCTTCGTAGGTATGGATTATACTTGTAACTGGCAGGCGCGGCGTGGCCTTGGATTATCCAGAACAAATCTTCCTTCAACCATCAAGATATGTTCTGAGGGGAAAAATGTTGACCTGCTTTTTAGTCAAAGCCGTCACACATGAAATCTCTGGTTAACCATACGCACAAGTATGGGGAATATCATCAGAAGAAAGGAAGTAATTTGGTTGAAGTCGCATAAAAAACAAAGATTGGCCCAAGACTCCTATCAGACGACCTTTTTTGGGCCCGAAAACCTCAATTATGGAGGTGAGCTTAGTAATTGTCATATCCCTTTGAATCAGCTTCAAATCGAGTTTCCGTTTGGGCGAAAAGGACTTACGGTTTGGAAGTTACGCCCGTTTCCATGAACACATGCAGAACTGAAAACTTGGATTTGGAATTAGCACATGAACACAAACGGTGACATCTTCTATCCAAAGCCACCCAGGAGGGAGCCATCGCAAAGAGGATGCGATTCTGGATAATACTGCATATTTCATAATATGGACGGACACGAGACAAATGACTGTAGGCACTTGCGAGACTTGATTGAGGAACGGGTTAGACGTGGAGAGCTACCCCAGTATGTGAAACAACCTACAGCGCCTGCACCCGTGCTACCACCGCCTACTCCCTGGAGAGGGAATGACACTGGATCGAGCTCTTGTGGGGGTCATCATCAACTGATTTGGATTGAATCACTCTGCATTTTCAGCATTTCATAGGCTTTAAGATACATCTCTTTGCTTTCTTTAGGTTTTCCGATTGGCTAAATCGGAGTACACGCGTTCGTGGTTAGGATTTAGCTCCAAAGCGTGGTCTGCACCCGATGGCAAACCAATCTGGATTTGCTTTGGTTTCATACTTTGAATTGAAAAAGGTAGGACTTTCTGAAAATGGATTATGCTTGGCGAATTTAAGTGTCTTGTCAAGCTGTGGCATGATTCTCAATCTCAATTAAAGTATGGCTTATACTTATCTCGGACCCCTAGGCATGGATTATGCCTAGGGACAGAATGTCTTGTCAGCTTTAGGAAATTATAGCTCTATCCCGGCATGAGCATGGATTGTACTCACTAGGATTCTTAAATATAGATTATGCTCAGGGACGACGAGTGATCATGTCAGGATAGGGCAAAGGAACTCAACAAAACTCGAGTATGGCTTATGCTCAATTTGAACTTCATGGTATGGCTGATACCCGAAAGGTTAGGTCCCTCGTTAGGTTTGGCAGGATGATTCGAACATCCCTCAAGTATGGATTATGCACGGACAAACGCCTAAGCATGTTTTATGCTCGAAAATGTAATCAGTTTTGTCAGGCTTGACACACCTTTTAGCTCTCTTTTCTTCGTAGGTATGGATTATACTTGGAGCTGGCAGGCCCGGCGTGGCCTTGAATTATCCAGAACATATCTTCCTTCAACTAGCAATATATGTTCGGAGGGGCAAAATGTTGACCTGCTTTTTAGTCAAAGCTGTCACACAAGAATCTCTGGTTAACAATACGCACAAGTATTGGGAATATCGTCAGAAGACAGGAAGCGATTTGGTTGAAGTCGCATCACAAACAAAGATTGACCCGAAACTCCTATCAGACGTCCTCTTTTGGGCCCGAAAACCTCAATTATTGAGCTGGGCTTAGTTTCTCTTGTAGCCCTCTGAATCAGATTCAAATCGAGCTTTCGTTCGGGCAAAACGGACTTACGGTTTGGAATTTACGCCCGCTTCCATGAACAAATGCAGAACCGGAGACTTGGATTTGGAATTAGCAAATGAACACAAACAGTGACGTCTTCTATCAAAAGCCTCCCAAGAAGGAGCAATCGCAAAGTTGATGCGATTCTGGAAAATACTGCATATTTCATGATATGGACGGACATAACACTAATGAGTATAGGCACTTGCGAGACTTGATTGAGGAACGGGTTAGACGTGGAGAGCTACCGGAGTATGTGAATCAACCTACAGCACCTGCACCCGCGCTGCCCCCACCTGCTCCCTAGAGAGGTAATGACCCTGGATCAAGCTCCGGTGGGCTCATCATCAACTTACCTGGATTGGATCACTCTGCATTTTCAACAATTCTTAGGATTTATGATATGTCTCTTTGCTTTCTTTAGGTTTTTCGATTTGCTAAACCAGAGTACACACGTTCGGGGTTAGGATTTAGCTCCAAAGCGTGCTTTGCACCCGATGAGAAACCAATCAGGATTTGCTTTGGATTTGTACTTTGAATTGAATAAGGAAGGACTTACCGAACATGGATTATGTTTGGCGAATTTAAGTGTCTTATCAAGTTGTGGCAGGAAACTCAATCTCAATTAAATTATGGCTTATACTTATCTCGGACCCCTAGGCATGGATTATGCCTAGGGACAGACTGTCTAGTCAGGTTTTGGCAAGTATTGCTCTATCCCAGCATGAGTATGGATTGTACTCTCTAGGATGCTTAAGTATGTATTATACTCAGGGACGACGAATGATCTTGTCAGGATTGGGCAAACGAACTCAACAAAACTCGAGTATGGCTTTTGCTCAGTTTGAACTTCCTGGTATGGCTTATACCTGGAGGGTTAGGTCCCTCGCCAGGTTTTGGCAGGATGATTCAAACGTCCCTCGAGTATGGTTTATGCTCAGATAAACACTCAAGCAAGGTTTATTCTCGAAAGTGTAATAAATTTTGTCAGGATTTGACACACCTTTTTGCTCTCTTTTCTTCGTAGGTATGGATTATACTTGCAACTGGCAGGCCTGACGTAGCCCTGGATTATCCAGAACAAATCTTCCTTCATCCATCAAGATATGTTCTAAGGGGAAAATTGTTGATCTGCTTTTTAGTCAAAGCCATCACACATGAAATCTCTGGTCAACCATACGAACAAGTATGGGGAATATCATCAGAAGACAGGAAGCAATTTAGTTGAAGTCGCATAACAAACAAAGATTGGCCTAAAAATCCTATCAGACGACCTCTTTTTGGCCCGAAAAGCTCAATTATGGAGCTAAGCTCAGTAATTGTCGTAGCCCTCTGAATCAGCTTCAAATCGAGCTTTCGTTTGGGTGAAACGGACTTACAGTTTGGAAGTTACACCGGTTTCCGTGAACACATGCAGAACCTGAAACTTGGATTTGAAATAAGCACATGAACACAAACGGTGTCGTCTTCTATCCAAAGCCTCCCAGATGGGAGCCATCGCAAAGTGAACGCGATTCTGGAAAATACTGCATATTTCATGATATGCACGGACATGACCCAAATGACTTTAGGCACTTGCGAGACTTGATTGAGGAACGAGTTAGATGTGGAGAGCTACCCGAGTATGTGAAACAACCTACAGTGCCTGCACCCGCGCTGCCACCACCTGCTCACCAGAGAGGGAATGACCCTGGATCGAGTTCCTGCGGGCTCATCATCAACTAATCTGGATTGGATCACTCTGTATTTTTAACATTTCTTAGGTTTTATGATATGTGTCTTTGCTTTCTTTAGGTTTTCCGATTGGCTAATTCGAAGTACACACGATCAGGGTTAGGATTTAGCTCTAAAGCGTGCTCTACACCCGATGACAAACCAATCAGGATTTTCTTAGGTTTCATACTTGGAATTGAATACGGAAGGACTTTCCGAACATGGATTCTGTTTGGTGAATTTAAGTGTCTTGTCAATTTGTGGCAGGATTCTCAATATCTATTAAAGTATGGCTTATACTTATCTTGGACCCCTAGGCATGAATTATGCCATGGGACAGACTGTTTAGTCAGGTTTTGGCAATTATAGCTCTATCCCAGCATGAGTATGGATTGTACTCACTACAATTCTTAAGTATGGATTATACTCAGGGACGACGAACGATCTTGTTACGATTGGGAAAAGGAACTCAACAAAACTCGAGTATGGCTTATGCTCCGTTTGAACTTCCTGGTATGGCATATACCCGGAAGGTTAGGTCCCTCGCCAGGTTTTGGCAGGATGATTCAAACGTCCCTCGAGTATGGTTTATGCTCAGATAAACGCCCAAGCATGATTTATGCTCGAAAGTATAATCAGTTTTGTTAGGATTTGATACACCTTTTCGCTCTATTTTCTTCACATGTATGGATTATATTGCAACCGGCAGGCCTGTGGTATCCTTGGATTAACCAGAACACATTTTCCTTCAACCAGCAAGATATGTTCTGAGGGGCAAAATGTTGACCTGATTTTTAGTCAAAGTTGTCACACATGAAGTCTCTGGTTAACCATACACACAAGTATGGGGAATGTCATCAGAAGACAAGTAGCAATTTGGTTGAAGTCGCATCACAAACAATGATTGGCCCGAAACTCCTATTAGATTACCTATTTTGGGCCCGAAAACCTCAGTTATGAAGCTGAGCTCAATAACTCTTGTAGCCCTCTGAACAAGCTTCAAATCGAGCTTTCGTTTGGGCGAAACTGGCTTACAGTTTGGAAGTTACGCCTGTTTCTGTGAACACATGCAGAACCGGAAACTTGGATTTGGAATTAGCACATGAACATAAATGGTGATGTCTCCTATCCAAAGCCTCCCAAGAGGGAGTCATCGCAAAGAGAATACGATTCTGGAAAATACTGCATATTTCATGATATGGACGGACATGACACAAATGACTTGCTAGACTTGATTAAGTAACCGGTTAGACGTGGAGAGCTACCTGAGTATGTGAAACAACCTACAGCGCCTGCACCCGTGCTGCCACCACCTGCTCCCCGGAGAGGAAATGACCATGGATCGAACTCCTGTGGGCTCATCATCAACTGATGTGGATTGGATCACTCTCCATTTTTATCGTTTCTTAGGATTTAAGATATGTCTCTTTGCTTCTTTAGGTTTTCCGATTGGCTACATCGGAGTACACACGTTCAGAGTTAGGATTTAGCTCCAAAGCGTGCTCTGCACCCGATGACAAACCAATCGGGATTTGCTTTGGTTTCGTAGTTTGAATTGAATAAGGAAGGACTTTCCGAACATGGATTATGTTTGGTGAATTTAAGTGTCTTGTCAAGTTGTGGCAGGATTCTCAATCTCAATTAAAGTATGGCTTATACTTATCTCGGAAGCCTAGGCATGGATTATGTAACACCCCACATCCATTAATTTCACTCACAAAGGGAATGCATTAACTTCTATGGAGCGTTTTAATTAAGTATAGAATAGAAACTTAACAACAAGACAGATATAAACAGTACTCAAAAATTTAAAAGTTTATTTCATTGCAGCGAAAAACACATATGTATTATTACATCATCAAAAACCAGAGTCAAAGTACATAATATTCATCTTAACTACCAAAGTACATAAATTGAAAGACATAAGCCCCAATACAAAATAGCCATAAATAAAAGAGAAGATGAACTTTACTTCAGCGATCCAAGCAATCTTCTAAAAGCAGAGAAACAACAGTCCAAAATCAAGCTCCACTGGTGCTAGTACCAACCTGAGCTCCTGGGGGGCGAGGGGGAAGAAGAAAAGAAAAGGAAACAAAGGGGGGTCAGACATAAAGTTTGGCAAGTGCGTTAACTTTAACAATATAATTAACAAAGTAACTAGGCTAAGGCACAAGTTGGAAAATAAGGAAATGACCATGAACCATTGAGTATGGCAGAGTAAACAAGGAAACAAGATGAACAACGATATCGTTAAAGGTGCACCCTAACTCACTATAAGATAATTACTATACTGTACCACCACTATAAGGTAATTGCTATACTGCACCACCACTAGTCACCCTAAGGTTGATCCCGCCTACAGAACTTTAATTGTGATAATGGTTGTTTCGTGCACCCCTAGCTGCCTTCATAGGTGCCACCTGCCCCTATCTCCACTAGGTTTACCCACTACCCCTAAGCGATCGGCTCCCTAACTCGTAGATACCCGTGTTGGCCGCACAATGGGGTGTAAAACTCCCCAAAGTGGCAACCCGATACCACAAATAATGCACGGCTTATACCTACACGATGCAACAACGTCTTACCTACCAGCCCGGGTCCACACGTGCATATGAACCCGTTGGACTTGCGTTGGCACCGCTAACCCGTTTTGGCCTCTTACGGTCAAGCCCAGTATGCATGTCCCGTCCTCGACTTGGGTCGAGCCCACAAAGATACGTATAGGTTACTGGTTGAAACGGTCCCCCATTACTTGACAAGCTATCCACCTAAGCTTGGTCCCCTCTAGTACATCCCACTTAACCCACTTCTTATTCATGTTTCAATTAACTGTTTCAATTTTGGTTAAGTTTTCTAATCGTATTTCCAAATGCCACCCAAGGCACCCACTAGATTCCACATGCCACCCAAGGCACCCACTTAATCCCCTCATGTCCCACTACATGTTTATCTGGTTAAGTGTTTCTTAATTCATTAAGACCGTAACCTCATAAATACCTCTCACATTAGATTGGCATTTGTAGCAGTTGGATTTGCCCGGCGGGTCCCGGCAGTCTTACACAACAAACGAGCTTAACCTCGTGTCTCTATAATTGTTACGTATTTAATTTATGCCTAAGACCTCTCACATTAGACTGGCATTTGTGGCAGCTGGATTTGCCGGGCGGGTCCGGGCAGTCTTACACCACAAAAGAGCCTAACCTCGTGTCTTAGACGATTAAATACTCCTGATTAATCATTCCCAAATTTTAATTACTTTCCCTATTTAAATTATCAATCAATTCCAAATTTAACGATGTCCATAATTGACTCAATTATGTACATCCATTTATGGTATGTAAAATCATACCAATTTTCATCACAAATTTATTTTATGCCTTTTAAGGCATTTATGTCAATTAAATCTTTTTAATATTATCCCCTTACCCCACGTTGTACGTTTGTTCGTTTAACGTAAAATATATGTTAGACTCGAATAGTCTAACTCATGGAATAAAGAGAATACATCACAACATACATATAATTAAAACTAGATCTAAACATAAGGGGTGAACTTGCATGTGTGAATGATGTTCTACATCTAAAACTTGCATAGGCGAAAGTTACAACATGCATAAATCATGTATGTCATAGATCTACATCTAAAGGTGTAAACTTGCATAGGCAATAACCACAAACTTGCATAACATGGTTCGTATTCCAAACTCATATATTTACATAAACTTGCATATGTGATTTATGCAACATAACAATTGTGTATTCGTACATTTAAACATATAAACTATCATGTAGAATTTATCATATAACTCACACATGTCATAGCCTAACTTTAGATCTAAAATTGATGTCACGAAACATGTAAGGTTATACTAACTTGCATATGATTCATGTCTAAATCATTATCTAAACTTGCATATATACTTGTGATCTATCATATGAATCAACATAACCAAACTAGCATATGAACAACATGATGGTTTGATTACACATAAGCCAATCATAGAATTACAACATAGGTGATAACATCATAACTTTACATCATAGATGATAGCAACATAACATCATAGAAATTATGTAACACCCCACGCCCGCTAGGGTCACTCACAAAGGGAATGCCATAGCATCGGTGGAGTATTTTAGTGAATATAGAACAGAAAAATTACAACAAGACATATATAAATAGTACTTGAAATTTTAAAACATCATCTCATAACAGCGGAAATAAACATGTCTGGTTACATCATAAAACCACGGTAAAAGTCAAGTACAATATCCATCAAAATAAAGAAGTACATAATCCCACTCTATATACAATAGCCTGAACAAAAGAAAAGATAACTGGATAACTGGAGCTTTACATCTACCCAAGCTCCTCAAGACTGGAAACAGAAATCCGATCAAGCTCTACTACCGCTAGGATCCACCGTAGGACCTGAGGGTTAGGAAAAAGATAAAAACAACGGGGTCAGACATAAGTCTGAGTGAGTCCTATAACTTTAACAATACAATCATTAAAGTAACCAGAGAAGACATAAACTTGACCTATGGTAATATCTGGGGATGAATGGCTACACTAAGCAGCTTGGAAGACTTAGGATTAACTAAGATAATCGTCAGGACGCATCTACCCATCCAAGGATAATTACTAACTGCACCACACCAGTCATTCCTACTTAAAGGTTGATCCCTTCCAAGGACTTAGAAAATTTCCCCAGTAGTTTCATGTACCCCTAGCCCACTACATAGGTGCCGTCTGCCCCTATCTCCACTAGGTGTACTCAGTATTCTTACCCAGTAGTTTCGTGTACCCCTACATAGGTGCCGTCTGCCCCTATCTTCCTTAGGTGTACCCACTACTCCCTAAGCGATCGGCTCCCTACCGTAGATACCCGTGCTGGTCCCACAGTGGGGTGTATCACTCCCCTAAAGTGGCTACCCAATACTAACGGTGCACGGCTTAATATCTACACGATGCAACAACGGCTTATCTACCAGCCCGGGCCCACACACGCATATGAAACCCGTTGGACTTGCGTTGCCACCGCTAACCCGTTTTGGCCTCTTATAATCAAGCCCAATATGCGTGTCCCGTCACTCGACTTGGGTCGAGCCCACAAAGATACGTTTGGGATATTGGTTGAAATGGGCCCCCACAAGCTACCCACTTAAGCTTGTCAAATATCTAGTGTATCCCACTTAACCCTTTGATCATGTTTAATTACATGTTTCCACTTGGTTAAGTATTCTAATCGTATTTTCTATTGCCACCCAAGGCAACCCACTAGATTCCACGTGCCACCCAAGGCAACCACTTAACCCCTCATGTCCCACTACATGCTATTATGGTTAAGTGTTTCTTAATTAATTAAGACCGTGATCTCCCGTAAAGACCTCCCACATTAGACTGGCTGTTATGACCGCCTGGTTAAGCCGGTAGAATCCGGGCAGTCTTACATCATAACAGAGTCTAACCTCGTGTCTTTACCTTAATCACGTATTTAATTTATGGCTAAGACCTCTCACATTGGGCTGACATTTGTAGCAACTGGTTAAGCCGGTCGGGTCCGGGCAGTTTTACACTACAAATGAGTCCAACCTCGTGTCTTAGTCGATTAATTACACCTAATTAATCACCCCCATATTAATTATCCCTAATTAATATCAAATTTTCCATAACATGGGTAGACCTAACTTAATAGGTAAATTCCCATGGGGTAGACCTAACTCAATAGGTAAATTCCCTCTTATGGTAATTTATTTTTATGGTATGCTTAATCATACCCAAACATTCATTTATTAACATATTACCAACCCCATCGTTCCCCACATAAATCGTTCTCGTTACATGACATAATAAGGGGAAGATCATCACAAATATCATGGGTTTAACATACAACTTTGTCATGGGTTAAGAGGATGTCAACTTGCATATATGAGCATATATTAACCCAACTACATACAACCCAAACTTGCATATTATCATACACATGATTTGCATAACATGTTGCATATGAGCTTGCATATTATCATACACATATCTTACCTAACATGTTAAACTTGCATATAGGCATTCTCAATCTTGCATAACATGTTAAACATGCATTTAAGCATACACATAACTTGCATAAGCATTCACATACTTGCATAGGCATCCACATACTTGCATAGACATTCACATACTTGCATAACTTGCATATCATGTCATTTAAGCATATACATATCTTGCATAAGTATTCATATACTCGCATAAGCATGCATAACTTGCATATCCCATAAATCTTGCATTTAAACATATATATGACTTGCATAAGCATCCATACACTTGCATAAGCATGCATAACTTGCATATCACTTTCAACTTGCATTTAAACATACACTTAACTTGCATATCACTTTCAACTTGCATTTAAACATACACTTAACTTGCATATCACTTTCAACTTGCATTTAAACATATACTTAACTTGCATATCTCACTTTGCTAAACATGCATAATTCCACTTATTAAATATGCATAAATCCACTTATTAAACATGCATATATCAACTTGTTAAACATGCATAAATCAACTTATTAAGCATGCATAAACCAACTTATCAAATGTGCATAAACATAGAACAACATAGAGTAATATATCATTATACATGATTCAAACTCACTAATCCGCATTTAAGACCATAAGTCTCATTACACCCAATCTACTTACTTTAACAAATGATGTTAAAGTGATAGAAACTCACCAAACTTAAGATTAGCAACCTTATTAGTTGCAAACTATGAAGATAATGATGATTAGAGATTGATTAGAGAGGGATTAGCTTGCAACTTTCTTTATGAACTAGTGGAGGCCATGCTCAAATTTCATTTTGCCATAGTTTAGTTACAAGACTTAATTATGAATGAATTAGGGTAGGGTTGGGGTCTTATTTATAGGATTAGGTGAGTGTTTTAGGCCCTTAGATTAACCCTAGATTAGATTAGGACCCTTAGATTTAGGAAATCTCTAGAACCAGCCCTCCTAGCCAGCCTGAACCCCAACCTGGTGCAACCTGGTGCACCCAGGTTCACAGAACGGTGCCACCCTGTCGACAGGCAAGTCGACAGGCATGTCGACACCCCTGTCGACAGGCCTGTCGACAGCCCTGTCGACATGGGTTGGGCGGGAAGCTTCCCGCCTGACCCCGCCTGGCCCATTCCAAATCTGAATTTAAATTTAAATTTAAATTCCTAAATCTGTTTTTAGCTCTAATTTTTCTGCAAACTTCTTTGGGCCATAACCGGGCCATACGGACTCCGATTTTCGAAAACTCGGACTCTATTTCGCGTATTTTTCCGAGACGAACGCAATAACGCAGCCCGTTATCCCCAATTCCCACGTCTGAGATTATTTATCCTATAATTAGCGAATTTTAGTATTAACTAAAATTCGGGGTGTTACAAATTACAACACAATTCTACAACATAATTATAACATGCGGTCAATAGTTCACATCATATCCAAATAATCCACATTATAACTCAATCCAATTAAATTGCTAATTATTTTATTAAAATTATCGAACTCACAACTCAAAGAGGGTCTTGAGTTCTGAATTCTGAGTTCTGAAGTTGTATTAGCTTTCCTTTGACGAAGATTCCTTGTTAGGGTTGAAAAGAATTGAATTTGATTTGTTGTTCTTCCTCTCTAATTGGTGGCGGCTACTCTAGGTTACAAGATGACAGCATGAAGACCATAGTTTCAGTTTTAATTCTGATTTAGGGTTTGAGTCTACCAATGTTTATATAGAATTTTAATTTAATTATAGCCGTCGGATGATCTTAGGGTCAATCAAAACCATTCAGTCGGAATAGGGTGATACTTCAGCCCTAATGACTCAGCAAGGAGTCAGAAAGGACTCAGCAACATGGGTCAGACTGAACCAGAAAGCTGTGCAGGCCTGCCGCCTCGGCCTGGGCGCACATGGCAAGTGCGCCAGTGCAAATTTGTACTGGCGCACTTCCCAAGTGCGTCAGTGCAATCTTCCTCTTTTTTTTCTATTTTGCCACCAAACTTCGTTCGTCCATAACTCCTTCATCCGGTACCCGTTTCCCGCAAACTCGGACTCTATCTCAACCAGAATTCCGAGACGAACACAATGGCGCAACCCCATTCCCTTAATTCTCAAGACTGAGATTAATTATTCTTTATTTTAGTTAATTCGATTATTCAAAAATCCGGGGTGTTACAGATTATGCCCAGGGACAGACTGTCTTGTCCGGCTTTGGTAAGTACAGCTCTATCCCGGCATGAGTTTGGATTGTAATCACTAGGATGCTAAAGTATGGATTATACTCAGGGACAACGAATGATCTTGTCAGGATTGGGCAAAGGAACTCAACAAAACTTGAGTATGGCTTATGCTCAGTTTGAACTTCCTGGTATGGCTTATACCCGGAAGGTCCCTCGCTAGGTTTTGGCAGGATGATTCGAACGTCCCTCGAGTATGGTTCATGTAACAACCCGAATTCCGACAGACCAATTTTTTTTCAAAAAACCAATCCATCAAAACAAGAGTTGGTTGCTCTGGTATCCTGCAGAAAAGACAAAGACAAGAAATATGTCAGAGTTCGGAAAACACCTCACATCGGAAGGAATAAAATATAATATATATATATATATATATATATATATATACATAGCTTTATCTTAATTACAATACTGCTAAATCAGTATATCCAAAGCTATAAGTCTCTGTCATGAATCTAACCTGCGAATGTTATGAGGAGGGGGTCAGAACATAAGTTCTATGTGAATGAGTTTAAACTACACTTCTTGAATAATCCTACATATACCGTTCAATTACATTTTATTGTTTATTAGGTTATTTGTGTCGTTAGCGCTCAAGGCTTACACACACGTCGCATACATCTACTCCTAGTAGATTAACCTAATATAATGTATATGTAGCTACCCCCAAACTGAGGTACACCCCATGGTACCCCACTCGCATAGTCCCCACCGTATCCTCGTAGTGATATACGCAGTCCCCCGTCCTATGTTATAGTAATGTATATTCCTCTTATATATATAATACAACACTACGCCCACATAGGATCACTCTAATTTGACTGCCGTTATCGAATAATGCCCACCAGTCTACGATACACCAACAAGAGCAGACATGGTTATATCTAGACTCTTCCACGTACGTATTCTCTATTGTATTCGATATCTAACCCGCACACCCATCGTGTGTGCGTGCCCGAGTTCCGTGGCAGGGCTACACAAGAAACACGGAACTCGGTCGGGATTTTTCCTTATATTTGTGCAAGGCCCGCCTTTAAGAGCCTCCCACACAAATATCCCTAGGGTCTGTTTTCTATGGTGGCTATGGCCCTACCTCGGACCCTCCCATAACTAATAAAGACTACGAGTGTTAAGCGACAAGCCCCTAAGCAGCCAATCTAAACATCCATGTGGCGTCTCTCCTCAACCACCGTCCCACGATAGTGAATGGCTAATGGTATATTAGGTATAGATCTAGTCTTTCCACATCCTATTGGCTGTGGTAACAGGCACTCGACGACCTACTATCCATGTTGGTCCTGACCCTCCACCTCCGTTGAGGCAGCCGTCGAATCACCATTTCCGTCACCGCGAACAACATTCTGACTGCCCAGCTATTCTTGCAGTCAAGGCCAACCCACCTAGTAGTTACGCGCAGACCCAACCTCTGCGGGCACAGCCTGAAACATCTGCCACCATACAGAGGACTACTAGGAGCACCTTTAACGTCTCAGGAAGCCGCGTGCTTCCCCTTCCAGTCCATTGGAGCCGCCAAAATAATGAATGTGCGCTCCACTCGTGTCTTATGACACCGTGATGATTTACCTTGTTGGTTTATTCATCCTACAACGTACGGATTGCCCCAAGCACCTTGATTTTATATGTCATTAGACCCTACGTCTAATCAATTCTTACTCACTTATGTTACCTCGTTAGTTTTTCTTATTTAACTTGGTTATTCTTATTCATATTGACTTCCTTTCCAAGTTTACCAAGTTACCCTCGCTTATTAATTCAATTTATACTTGACCCATTTAAGTCCATTAATAAGACCACAACATGTTGTTTTCCAACTTCATAAATTATTCCCTTTTAGGATTACAACAACATGTTATACATAATTCATAGTTAAGTATTCCTTATCCACATATATACTGATTAAGAGAATAATCCCATAAACACCAGCCCCGAAGACCGAAATCAACATCAAACTGGCACCCAGAGGATTACTCAACCCAACCAACATATATGATTCTAGTTTACTTCTTTTCCATTCATATAACTTATATCACCTTAAATTTCACACTTCTCCTTCCCAAACTACTTAATTTATAATTAAGTATATCTTCACATACAAGTTACCTTATTTTCCTCTATCGTTTCTTATAACTTACCTTATCCCAAAAGTTATACTTTCTACTTGTCCCTAGGACAAGTCTAACCTATTATCCTTCCTTTTCTTATTCAAATTCATTCATAATAGGTTATTTACCATTCCCCCACTTTTGTCATTAATTTAGATTTACTTAACCCTTTCCATTTATTTAACCCGTTACCTAAACTTTACCCAATTCAATTAATTTGTGATGCAATAACGGGTCCCCTTTGGTTAAGCATTATTTATTTATGTCTTACATGTCGCCCATGTCCCACTTAACCTCTTTTATTATTGTTTCCATGCCTTACACATGCTTTACTACGGTTAAGTCCACCTTAGTCATGTTTTACTTCACGTATCTTACTACAGTTAAGACCACATTTATATGTTTTACATGTCTTGTCTTACTACGGTTAAGTCCATATTTACATGTCATATTTTACATGTCACCCACCTAACCCTCTAACCATACCCATGTCACCCACATATCTTATTATGGTTAGTACTCCTTAATTCATTCATTATGACGAACGGTGCATGAGCTCCCACATTAGACCGAACACTTTGTGGCTGCTGGATTTGTCGGACGGTTCCGGGCAGTCTTACACCACAAAGTGGGTCTAACCTCGTGTCACCAACCGTTACGCCTACAATTCATGCCTTCAACCTCTCATATTAGACGCCAATTGTGGCAGCTGGATTTGCCGGGGGGTTCCGGGCAGTCTTACACAACAATTTTGCATATTCTAACTTGTCACTAATTACATATTAATCTGCTTTAATTACAAATTTCCAATTATAGGCAATTTCATCAATTCCACGTAATACATACCCATATATGCCAATTTCTTTTATATTCCAATTATCCAAAATATCCAATAATACTCAAGTTCATAAAATCAATATTTTTCCAATATATTTCCCAACGTTCGCATGTTCATACATATAACCTAATTTACCTTTTAGGCTTATCTTACCAATAAATTTAACCAATCCATGATATCCAATTACATGCTGTTAATATTAAATTGTACTTATTCCATATCCAATTTCAATCATGCCAAACTACATAAATTTAAAATTACCATACAATTATGTCCATAATTTTATTCAAATCATACATAAATCCTTCCAACCCATATTATGTCCAAACAACCCCTTTTTCCCTTTTACTTTCTTGTTCTCGTTTACAACGCATAAATTCATGATAGATATAGGCTAGAGATAGCCTAGCTATAAAAATAAAAAGAGGAAAGAATAAAAAGGAGAGAACTCCATCGTAAGCATAAATGAAATAACTGATCTTATTAAATTATCATCATATTCATTATGGGGAATGGCAAACGATAGAAGTACAATTATACAACAATTGCATTTTAAACCACTCACCTTGGCTGGATTGGAGAAATAAACAATTGGTTATTAAGGTAGAACGTTGGTTTAGGCTTCTTATTTGATTATTGACGCAGAACGTGAATTGTTGTTGACGAAACTTGCTACTTGATTTGATTAAACTCCAAAATTGATGAAGAACTTGCAATTTAATTTAGAGTTTAGAGGCGGCGGCTATGTTGGGTTGAAGTTTGGTGGCATGGAGGCGTCTTATAAGAGATAGAATGATTTTAGGGTTAGGATAGGTGTTATTTTATAGGTGGGTTAGAGCAACTAGGACCTTCGGATTAAATAAAAACTCATCTAAACCGTCCACCTCACCCTAGAAAAGAACCATTCAGAACAACCATTTTCACACTTAGTGCACCTTTAAAAGAAAAAAAAAACCGCTTTATTTCTTTCTAATTAATACATTACATACTATTTTTAACATATAGCAACCTCTTTCCTTCATGCATTCAATTTTATTTATTTATTTATTTGCACTTATACGCGAACCTTTATTTGCTATATTCTTCTCCTAATCAATTAATTGATTCGTTTCTTTTTTTGTCTACTCTTTTTGAAAGGAAACCGCATGTCCTTAAACCATTTTCTTTCATTTATTTACATCTAATCACATGTGCATGCGTCTCTGATTTGAATGTTATTTAATAACATTAACCTTCCTCCAATTGTGGCTTGATTATGGCCTTATTAGTTTACTTTTTAAACGTATAAATTTCAAAAGTTGATCCTTTCACATTAATTGCTCCATTTTAATGTTTACAACCTTTTTCTATGCATGCTTTAATTGCGCATTTGACATGTTTTGCATTCCATATTCTCCTTCTTTTATTTGCATCACATTAATTTATTTTTATTCAGATTCATGCATCATCCATTTATTTAATGCGATAATTTCACATATCCTCTTTCACTTATTGCATTAATTTCAAATAACATGTATACATATATGCCCCCTTTTAGTTTGTCTCTATGTTCGCACGCAACTTCAATTTTGAATCATGTTCATATGCATCCATCTCTTATGCGTATACTAATTTTTATATGCGAACAATTGTCTATTTTATTTGGAAATTTCTTCCTTAATCAATTAATGGTTTATTTCCATTCTTTCAATTAAACCTCCAATTAACTTATCCCCTTTCACACTGGACCAATTTGCTAAGCCACTATTTAGCCGCTCCTTAAAACAAAAACAAAAAATATGGCACTAGTGGGGACTGAACTCGCAACCTCTTATGTACAAGTCTCTTGTATTAACCAAATGAGATACTAAGTCTTTTGTTAACAAGACTTAGGACCAAGCTACATATTATTCTTTTCCCATTGCACTTTTTCATGTTTTGTTGCATTTCTTAAATTAAGGATAACTTCTTCGTTTTAAATCAATTTTCTACAAACTATCGGTCTAAATTGACCAGAAAATCGCCACGAACGTAATGACACTAATTTCATGACCAAATTCTAGAGTCTCTTCAAATTCTCCTTTTTATTTCTTTTTAAATGTTCGCATGTATTTCTTCGCATTTCACTGTATTTCTTCTTATTTTAAATATTGCATGTAATTTCTTTATTAATCTTTTTCTTTATTTCACTGCATGAACTTCTTACATGCAATTACATTAATATTATTTAATCTTTCCTTTAAATATATCCATGTATATATACATATATCTCATTTTTAATTATATTAAAAATGCGGGGTGTTACATTCTCCCACCCTTAAGGAATTTCGTCCTCAAAATTCGATAGGGGTAAAATATATAATTCCTCGCATAATATCAAACCATCAAGTGTGCACCCAATTTTTTTTTGCAAGCATTGTGCACATGCACAAAGTGAAATACATCATAGTAATGCATGTATGCCTTATTTAGTACCACCTGTAAGAACACGTAACTTCCCCGGTAAGGAAAGAGCGGATACTTTGAGGACAAGCCACTTCGGGACGCAAACATAAGAACATTTCATTGTATATTACAATAATTCCATCATAATACAAGAATATACAGAGTATGAATAAATATTACTCTGAAAATATCAGAGATTTAAATTACATTTAAATACATGGTAGCGGAAAAATAATGCAAAACACAACTGAAAGAGATATACGGATACAGAGCTTTCCAGATATCATTCCAGCTGTAAATCAGGATCCTGTGAATATGAATCTGCAAAACCAATACTACTAGCTGCCCGTGTCAAAATAAGGACACCCAGAGTTTAGGTTAAAAACAATAAACTCCAGGTCAGTCATGTGATAGGTGTGAGAACTAAAATAGTTATTAATCTTTATTTTAAAGTTAGGTAAATCGAGGGACCACGCCGTATAACACGGAACGGGTTTCCTCCCAAGAATACCAGTGCATAAAACAATAGCGCAATGATAAATAAAGAAAAATGAAGCTATCATAAGACCCAGATCCCATCACACAATGCAACGCAAGCCGGAGGATAGGGTTTTACCTTATAATAGCCAAAGAATGCTTGATACGCTAAATTTCATCTTTTATTATTACTATATGTGTCTAGTGTATAAAACTACTTCAAATCATAAGTATCAATCATAGACAGCATGGGTACCATATGTCATGTCGCCAATACTAGGCTCTACAATCAAAACCGCAAAGTCACGTATTGGAAGTTAGATTTCCATTTGTGAACCGAGGCAAAAGATAGTCCTCACCGATTCGAGACTGTCTAGCCCAAGCCTCAGGATCAGAGCTCGAGTGACCCTTGGATCATCAGGGCCGGTCCACCGATGTGGATTAAAATGCCTGAACACTGCGTTTCCCCGCCCTTTGGGGCGTAAATGAGCCAAATGACTCCATCGGCTCCATACAGTCACCGATATATCCGAGGCGCCTTGCAACAGCAACCACCACACAGATGAAAATAATATAAATGTCAGGGCTGGTAGGTCACCGACACCACCCTAGCTAGAAGGAAACACATGCCCTCCCTGATGTCCTATCCCGTTTTTGGTTCACAACCGGGGTGTGAGGCACGCAAATCGATGCTACACAAAGCTATGACACACAGGCAGTGCTTTGATCATCAACCACAAGACTTTGCTTTTCAACAGAAGCTTCGATCAATTGCCACTTAGGCAAGCCACACAGGCAATTTACTCCATGCGATTGATATCCATCAATATATAACCCCTGAGCTCGTATGTCTTAGAGAAGGGCGTTAAGCAAGAGAATAAATTCTTCGCCGCCAAACAGATATATATTTAATAGAAATCAATCACACAGAATAAAATCCAATGTCTGAAACACAATCCATTTACAAGTTCGTTCTGGGTCTGAACGAAACCGGAGGCACCTTGTACCTCGCATATCCATCGATCTCCAAGTACGTCTGGACGATCACCAACTGATTCCCTCCTCTTGGGTGTACAGCCCAATCAAGATCATCAGTAATCACCCAAACGATGTGAAGTCCTCCAGTCTTCGACCACCATCTTCATCCTCGACAGCACGTCGAATCAGTTATTCAGAATAGGGTAAACCCGGTCTTTCTGAATAACTCGCGTATATAATAAACAAGTGTTATACAAACACAACATACGCCTCATTCCAATTCAGAATATTCTCTTATTCAAATATTCTTATACTTTGGGAAAGGTTCCCATTAATTTTATCAAAGATAAATTCTTAAATTTATTAATTAATCTTCTTTTGAATATCAATTCAAACTAGTCGGGATTAGCGAACCACACTTGAAGTAATCATTTATTTTGTTTCCCAATCACAACCTATTCATCCCATGAAGTAGAATTGGTAATACTTCATATCTAACACCACGGTGTTATCGGTAAATTCAATTACCATTTCACGTTCAAATCCAATTAAAGATTTAGTTATCGCCTGAAGTGAAACTGGTGATACTCCATTCTCGATCATTTCGATCTAATTAAAGATTCATTAAAACTCCATTTGGTTTTAATCTTCCCAAAAATCACTATCTTGTATTTAAATAGGTTAAAGAACCAATGTCATCTAAAACACGGTTCACGATAAACCCAAAATCACATTCCATTAATTATCGGGTTAAAGAACAAGTGTTATTTAAAACACCATTCACGATAAACCCAAAATCAATTCCATTTCAATTCCAATTAAATGTCATTTAATTGGTATACTTCATTAAATCTAAATAAAAGGATTTACTCTTTTTCTCAAATGGGTTTAAGAACAGTGTTAATGAATACACCATTCACGACAAACCCAAATCACATTTGATATTAAATACAAGGCTCTGAATAGAAAATATATCAGCTTATATTCAATATCAAATTCTACGACCAACAAATATCGTATTGGAAATAACGATATAAATATATCTTTCAAATTTCCATAACAATATCTGTATAATCACGAAATCCAACATCGAAATATTCCAAAGATAATTTCGATTCAAATCCATTCCAATTCAATTATTGGAAATCCTGGTTACTTTTAATACCCTTTTAAATCCACTTTATTTATTTCAAAAAAAAAAGGATTTTAATTCTAGTCCAAAACTAGTTCATTTCGATAAAAATCTATTTTTATCTTTTCAAATGTGGGGCTTTCCATCCCAATTCTTCAAAAATCATTTCTTATGATTTTACACAAATTATTACTATTTTTAATAATTTAATCAAGGCCCGTACAGTCAATTTCCATCAACGGCCATCGAACTACACCTATAGCGACCTTTTCCAAATTTGATTTGGACATAATTCCAAATACAACCGTTAGATTTCAAATCTCTAATATTCGTTAGAAAGCTCTTTTCGATACGAACTAAACGTTTCCGGTATTAGGAGAATCCGACGGTCGGATCTCCCGCAACGTCAATTCGAAGTCAATGGTCGAAATTCGCGAACTATCGCGGCGCGGCGGGCTCTATTCAGGCCATTTAATATATAATATATATTATATATATATTTCGTTGATTTCCTTTCAAAACTTATTTTATAAATCGTTTAAAATTCATTTTCAAAACGATTTCAACTTCATATTCAATTTCGAATCAAAATTGAATATTCCACTTCATCAATATACAAATGGTAATATTTTCAAAACGTTATATTTTGAAATCACATTCTTTTCTATATTCATTATAAAAATGAATAAAATCGATATAAATATCGTTCACGTCAAAATGACGTCAATCTAATCAACACGGCTTTTATACATTTCAATAACTTATTTATTCTATTCACAAATGAATATTTATTCTATTCAACACATGAATATTTATTCTATTCAACACATGAATATTTATTCTATTTAACACATGAATTTATATTTTTATTAAACACATGAATATTTATTCTATTCAACACAGGAATTTATATTCCATTCAACACATGAATTTATATTTTTATTCAACACATGAATATTTATTCTATTCAACACATGAATTTATATTCAATTCAACACATGAATTTATTTTCTTTCTATTCAACACATGAATTTTCTAATATTCCTTATTTTCCAAATTGGAATGAGGCCCAATCAATTACCATATAATGTTAATTATATGGATTTTCTACAATGCATGTATCTAATAGCAACGATAAATCATCAATCATCATCCAGAGTGCACCACACAACTGCATAAGCATTAAATATAAATAATTAACGCTTATACAGTCTGTCAACCAATCGATTGATATACAACTAAACAATCGGGATTAATGTACGTCAAATATCATCCTAATACCCGTGTGGGGTTTCAAAACAACAAACACAGATTTTATTTGTGCAGTTGGGCGATGTGTAAAATTTATCGTCCCAATCAATATCAGTCAAATTAGTGTATATAAACAAATCGTTTGATATGTTTATAAACATTTATTATATATACACGTTAAAAATTATATTTTAACTATAAAATATTTTCCACTATAAAATATTTTATTATATTTCACATCACACAGTCAAATTTCACAACACAACAATCAAACAAACAAGTCATCCATGGTCTGTGGACGACGGGTGCTGCTAAGCACCATTTGCATCCAAGTATATATACTTCACACTAGAAATAAATTAAAGGTGAGCAGTTCTCACCGACTAGCTAAACCAATTCACCGCGACTCTTCTAATGTGGAAAATCTTCGTCGCTCGCCTTTTGTCGCTTTCGTTGTCCGTATTCACTACATATATAAAAATCACATATTTTTATTTCACTTTCAAGATCATAAAAATAGAATCTTTATATTATTGCTATGTATATAAAAATCACATTTTTTTTATAACTGCACTATGGATAAAAATTCTATTTTTATACTGCTACCATATGGATAAAAATTCTATTTTTATACCGCTACAATATAGATAAAAAATTCTATTTTTATAACGGTGTTCATATAATAAAGATCATAATTTTTATCACGCTAACTTCATAATAAAAATTTTATTTTTATATCGCTCTTCTTCTAATAAAGATCATATTTTTACTTCGCTACAAATCAAATCTTTACTTCATTAAAAATACATCCTTTCTTTGCTAACATCATATATAAAAATCAGACCTTCCTTCGCTAACATCATATATAAAACTCCGACCTTTCTTCGCTAACATCATATCTTTACTTTCTCTATAATATAAAAATCATATTTTTATTTTACTACTTGAATAAAAATTATATTTTTATCCTACTAATTAAACGATAGAAATCATAACTTTATTTTCATCAGAAACACAACATATTTTTCCTTTGTCATATGCATTAAAAATCAAATTTTTAACATCCTAACTGAAGAAAAACGAAGAGAAATGCTTACAAGGGTGTCGAGGTGGCGGAGGGGCATGGAGAAGGGCTGAAACCAGTCGGGAACTGAAACGTACACGCCGTACATGTTAAAAATTGGATCTTTGAGGAGAGGGGGGCCCCACGGGGATGCTGACGTGGCACAGAGGGGGGCTGGGGGTCGAGGATGGCTCAAGTGGTGGCGTAGGGGGAGGGGTCCGGCGATGGGGATTGGCGATGGTGGGCTGTTTTGGGGGGAATAAGGGGGCGCTGTCGATTTAGAAGAGGGGGAGGAGGAGAGAAGGCGGAGCAGGGGGATCTGAGGTCGGGGAGGTAGGCGCGCGCCAGGCGGCGCTGACCCCATGGAGGTGCGGCGAGATCGATCGACGGTGGTGGGGGGGTATTTTTTATTTTTTTTATAATACGGCTGAAATGAGAGGAGAGAGAAAGTGAGGTAGAGAGTATATAAATATATATATATTTATTTTATTAATTTTATAATCCATAAAGTTACTTTTTATTTCGACCTCGAAATCTAACCCACCGACTATTGTCCCTAGCTAATTGCCCCCATTCCGAACACAATGGGATATGTATCGTAAGATGATTCGATTGTTTCGATCATTCATCGTCAAAATCAAAATATAAATCTATATATTGAATTTGAACGCACATTTCAATTTACCGGGGCCACATACGGACTCTAAAAATTCTCAAAAAATATTTTCTAGCTTCGTATTGACGATACGGTTCTAACAAAACTAATTTCGTCAAATTCTGAGACCATTTGACAAATGGCCATTTTCCAGTCGATTAAAATCAAATGAAATTGGTCAAACGCGTTTTCTTTTGCCATGCTCCCATATTGATTCAAAAAATTATGAAAATTGGAATCTAGCAATAACTTGACCCTCCGGTTCCGACAAAAGTGGTTTCGTCGAAAACCGAGGTCGTTTGCAAAATTTCCATTTTTAAGGGCTAGAATTCCACAACGACTATTCTGAATTTTCAACTGGGCCTAATTTTTTATTCCCGCTATGAAATTTCAATTTTTCTGATTCGTGGGAAAGATATTCTCAAATAGATTCTAATATTTTTGGTTTCGCTGAAATCCGGTTTATTTTGAATCCTGTACATTCATTTGAATTTTGAAATTGAATTTTCGAACTACCGCGCCATTTTCAATTCCTTTTATAAATAAAAATAAATATTTATATTCTAACGACGATCTATATAAATAGATACATTCTAATTCTAGTCAAAATAAATTTCTCGTCGTTATTATTTAAAATAATTCGTTTTAAATATTCAAAATTCATTAAAATAGCCAATATAAAAATTTTAAATTGGCTTATATTTCCGGGTTATTACACCACCTATATGTATGCAAACTTTCAATTTTTTTTAAAACATGATGCTCACATCCTAAACATACTTGCAGTTCTACATGAATGCAATATTTTTGAAAAACCAAAACATTGTTCATCCAAATTTTCCCATACTCTTATAGAATAAGAGCATAGTTCATCCAATTGTTGCATCCAAAATCCTACCAACCATTATTAAATTCGAAATTTAGAAAAATCTAATTTTCCAAATTTGATTTCTTATGTTACAAAAGGTATAAACGGAAGAATTTACATTTTCCATTTTTCTTTTGTGTACCTTTTCTGGTTGCACTGGGATTCTTACATAGCTATTCTATAAAAAGTTCCTATTTTCCTATCCAAGCACAATTACATAAGAAACTTTTTTTTTCAACTTATCTTTTTCGAGCAATAATTCTAGTCTTTATAATGCTTATGCATTCTACGGGAATTTATTTTTATTATTCTAGGATAGTCCTTATTATTTACTTCCTAGCCTCAAACTCGTTCTTTCTAGACACTAATCCTTACCTACTCCATTCGTTTTAAAACATGATTTGGTCTCTCTCTTTTTTTCTAAATTTTTCTCCCAAAAATTAAAAATGGTAATACTTTATTTTCTTTACCAAAACATGCTTTTGCCAAACCATAAAAACACGCCGTAACAAAAATGCAAAACATTTTTTTCAAACATCAAAAACTGGAGTAGACAAGGGCAACTATTTCTTAATTGGATTTCCAAATTACCTAGGCTTTCCTAGACACATCCACGAAATCATTTCTTCCAACTATATATATTCCTAATCCAATTTCCACTTTATAAGGTTTCTCTACTAAACCCACTAATCTCAGTTACTATTGTATGGGATACATTTTTCTTAACACCAATCATTTTGTACACTTTCCACCCAACATACCTAAGGGTCTCAGGTTTCCTTGCTCATTCTTTTAGCTTACAAAACAGTTATCCCAATTCTTTCCATATTTTAATCTTTCTATTTAGTGGGCTTCTTTATAGATCTAGGTTTATATATAATATATTTATATTTTTGAAAATGCAAATACGCTCTCTCATTATCTATATAGGAATCGTAAACCTATGCTCCGATACCAAATGTAACAACCCGAATTTCGACGGACCGATTTTTTTTCAAAAACCCAATCCATCAAAACCCGAGTTGGTTGCTCTGGTATCCTGCAGAAAAGACAGAGACAAGAAATATGTTAGAGTTCGAAAAACACCTCACAGCGGAAGGAATAAAATATAATATATACAAACATTGCTTTACCTTAATCACAATACTGCTAAATCAGTATCTCCAAAGCTATAAGTCTCTATCATGAATCTAACCTGCGAATGTTATGAGGAGGGCGTCAGAACATAAGTTCTGTGTGAATGAGTTTAAACTACACTTCTTGAATAATCCTACATATACCGTTCAATTACATTTTATTGTTTATTAGGTTATTTGTGTCGTTAGCGCTCAAGGCTAACACACACGTCGCACCCATCTACTCCTAGTAGATTAACCTAATATAATGTATATGTAGCTACCCCCAAACTTAGGTACACCGCGTGGTACCCCACTCGCATGGTCCCGACCGTATCCTCGCAGTGATATACGCAGTCCCCCGTCCCATGTCAGAGTAATGTATATTCCTCTTATATATATATAATACAACACTACGCCCACATAGGATCACTCGAATTTGACTACCGTTATCAAATAATGCCCACCAGTCTACGATACACCACCTATAACACCCCGTATTTTCTGTGAACGTATAAGTAACAAATCAGAGGATAATTAAATAAGAATCAAGGGAAACGGGTTGTGCCATTGCGTTCGTCTCAAAATTCTGCTTGGAAACGAGTCCGAGTTTGCAAGAATCGGAGTCCGTATGAGGGAGATATGACCCTCCGAAGTTTCAGAAATATTCAGAATCGAAAACAGCTCGAAATTCGAATTCAAAATTCGAATTCAAACCCAGAAGCGGGCTGGGTGGGAATTTCCCGCCCAGGGCCCAAGTCGACTAGGCAATCAACCCCCCAGGACCCAGGTCGACTGGGGAGTCGACTGGGCAGTCGACCCCCCAGACCAGGTCGACTGGGCAGTCGACCTGGGGGTCGACCTCCCTGGTCGAACCTGGTGCGTGTGTGTGCGATTTTGGGGGCTGTGACGTGTTTTGACGGACCTGATGAGTTCTAGGGTTAATCTGAGGGCCTAAATGAGTTCCTAAACCTATAAATACATCCTAAAACCTAGCCTTCTCTACACACAATTCTATTTTTCTTCTACTCTACCTCTGTTCTAAATAAAAATGGCATCGCTACTCTGTTGGAATCAAAACAAGAAGCTAATCAACATCACCCTAAGCAACTCAATTCAAGCTAGAGATTAAAGCTTCTGCAATGATTCTACAACAATTAAAGTTCTTTCTTTAATCAAACCAAGGCAAGTACAGTTATTTTCCGATATAAACGTTAATGCTGATTGTGACATGAATTGTAAATCTGAATCTGAGGTTATATCTGTTCTGTTCTGTTTAGATCTTATTTTGTATCTCTTTCCTCTTTCTGTTTTATAGCCAGGCTACCACGAGCCTGAGCCAATCTTATAAGAGATTAACATACGCTGAAATGTTTGGGACAGTAAAATGAATAATGCATAAATTGGGCATGACCAATAGGTGACTGATTTGAGGAAAGAACATGGACTGTAGCTAGAACGTAAAATTGAGACATATGACTGGACATGTTATATTTATAACATAAAGGGTATTGAACATATGATTTGAGGACACGACATAGAAAGGTATATAATTGGACATAAATATAGACTGTATTGAACATATGACTTGAGATAAAGAGAATATGGCTTAGGTATAAAGATTTACATTAAAGTAGGATATCTATCAAATGTGAATAACACCTAAGTAGGAGATTTTTTAACATATGACATGCATTGAAATCGATAGCTATATTTGGTATAATTTATATTGGAATCTTTTGTACTAGGCAAGTTGAACTAAATTGGGACATGTAAATTACGACCATAATCTATGACATGGAAATTCAATGCAAACGTGGGGTATATGATCATAGTGTGAATCATGACAACTATTTAGGCATGCAAACTTAGGCCAAATTTATAATTAGGCAAGATATGTTTGTGAAACTTTAAGGAATGATTACATCTGTTATATTTACCTAATTTGCTAGTTCTGCTGTATTGGCCTAATCTGCTAGTTCTGTTATATTACTTAATCTACTGGTTCTGCTCTACTGCCTAGTCTGCTAGATTTTTTCATCTGCCAAATCTGTCATCTGCTAAGTCTGTTGAAAATGCCAAATATGCTAAACTAAATCTGTTGAGAAGCCTAATCTGTTATCTGCTAAATCTGTTGAGTTGATATAATTAGTCCGCTATTGACATAATCTGAATTGGCTATAGTTAGGAATAATTGACATGTATATTAGGTGTGGGTATAAATAGTAAATCATTAATTAATTTGCCGCAAAGATAAACATGGCTAACTCGAGGTTAGAATGAGTTTGCAGTGTAATTCTGCCCGGAACCGCCCGGCATATTCCAGTGGTCGCAAACAATAGGTTCTAATGTGAGAAGTTAGTCATAACGTGCTTGGAACCCGAGGTTAGACTCAGTTTGCGACAGAAACCTGCCCGGAACCAACCGGCCTAACCAGTAGCCGCAAACTGTCAGTCTAATGTGAGAGGTCTGGGCATTAATATTTAATTAATGAATGTCTGAGATAAGTAAGATGTCTAAAACGTGTTGGGTGGGTAAGGTTGAACCAATTGGACCAATGAATCTGATAAACCCGTTTCGTGAATCTGTAGGCCCAATACAAAGTTAGACAATCTGTAACCGGTTATTCTGTAACCGGTTAATCTATAAGTCTGTTAATCTGTAACCAGTTAATCAGTAAGCCTATTAATCCGAACATTTGATCCGTTAGTTTGGAAACCTGTTAACTTGATTATCTGATCTATGAACTAGTTGATCTAAACTCTGTATGTCTGAAACTTGTAAACAAGTTAATCTGAAATCTGTTAGTCTGGGGACACAAGGTTATGAGGGGAATTACATGTGTCATCTGTTGTTTGGGACCCATATAAGTCAGTAACCCTTTCTGGTATCAAAACTTTGACCCAACAGTATGTAGGGTCCGGGCACGCTTACTGAACTAATTATAAGCGGTTCATTCTGATAATGGCGAGGGGTGTTGATGGTGCGTTCCAACCGGGTCATATGCGTGCATGGATCCCGGTCTGGCTCTAAGGATGTAAGACGCTGTGACATATGTAAATAGGTCTGTGCCAATTGGTTGTCACTTTAGGGAGTGATACACCCTATTGTGGGGCCGACACAGGATATTTATGTATTAGGTAGCCGATCGCTTGGGGTAGGGTTTTAGGGTACACATAGTTCTGTCTGTTTCTGTTGGTACCGTCCGTTTCTGTTGGGTGGCAACACCTGTCTGTTTCTGCGTGGTACCGTCTGTTCGGGTGGTAAAGGCCCAATTACTAGTGTACACCTAATTCTACATTCTTTTTCCTTAGTGATTAATCTGTTTCTGTTTCTGTTCGGGTGGTAAAGGCCCATTATCTGCATTCTGCTTCTGTCTATTTTTGATCGGGTGGTAAAGGCCCATTATTAGCGTTATGTTTCTGTGGAAATTATTATGTACCTGTTTCAGTTTAGACATTAGGGTGACACCTAATTCTGTTATACTAGTATTGGTGCAGAGAAGTGCAAAGAAATAGCTTATGTCATTCTGTTCTTCTGTTATATCTGCTACACCTGTTACAGTTATCTCTCATCCAGTTTTATGTTCATGTCATGTTATTATTATCTGTTCATAACTGAAAATCAGTGGACTTGCCAGACTTTTTGTCTGACCCTTGTTGTTTCGCCTCCTTTCTTCCGTTTCCCCCCCAGGTTTTTTAGAAGGGAATACTCTAGCTTGATCCAGATTTCTTCCGCTTGCAGTGCTTAAAGTATGGCTTGTCTTCTTCTGTGGGGATTATGATTTTAAACTATGCATTCTGAAGGCTTTTGTACAAGACTGATATTTTGTACTTGAATTCTGATATTGTGATTTGAAAGGATGTAACCAAGTTTATTTCGGTTCTGTTGAAATAAAGTTATAAATTTTTCAAGTACTGTTTTATCTGTCTTGTAAGTTTCTGTTCTATTTACTAAAATGCTCCACCAAAGTTAAGGCATTCCCTTTGTGAGTGACCTTAATGGAGGTGGGGTGTTACACTTGGTATCAGAGCTAAAGGTTACCAGATTAGATAAAAGTTTTTGAAAAACTATTTTCAAAAATGTTTTGAAAGGAAGTATTTTTAAAATAAAGCTTATTTTCAAAAACATGATCCCCAAGAGCCATATATCTTTCCTTCAGTCCTTTTTGTATTGAATCTTTCCTTTTTCGTTTCAGCATGTCTGAAGCATCTGAGATACCAGAGGGTGTTCATGTACTCGGTTGGTTTCGTCAATATCTTGAGGCTTGGACCGCCGCCGCAGGTCCAGCAAATGATCCCCCTCCTCCACCCCCTCCTCGTGCAATTGCTTTCTCAAAGATCTGGAGAGATTTTAGGGCCATGGGTGGAAAGGATTTCAAGGGAACTGAATCATTCGTAGAAGCGAGGAACTGGATGAAAGAAACTGAGGATCTATTCGTTATCTTCGAGGTGGACAATAGGCAGAAGGTACAGTTGGCGGTATGGCTGCTCAAAGACGAAGCTTCCTATTGGTGGGAAGTCACTAACGCCGAGAGGCCTGTTGAGACGTGGATGGATTTCAGAATAAGGTTTGAGACAAAATTCCTCTCGCAAACTGAACGAAGTTTACAACTGGAAAAGTTCTTATCTCTTAATCAAGGAAGTATGACGGTCAAGGAATACGTCAACCAGTTCAACCAACTAGCTAGGTTCGGGTTGGATTTAGTCAACACTCAGCATAAAAAAGCTCTCCTCTTTGTGAAAGGATTGAACGAGCCACTGCACAGCCTGGCCATGACCCATGTACCCATAGGAGCGACTTACGAGAAATCGGTGGACATGGCACTACTGCATGAGGAAGACAAGGGCCCGAAAGAGACAAAGAAGGAAGAACCACAGAATAAGAAAGCATGGCCCAAAAAGGAAACACAAAAGAAGGATGAGAAGTCTGAAGATAAGAAGGGGAAAAAGTGCTTTACTTGTGGAAGCTCGACTCATCTGAACAAGGATTGCAGAAAAAGGAAGGGCACTTGCTTCAACTGTGGAGAGATGGGACATTTCACTAAGGACTGCCCGAAGAAATGAGGGCAAGGAGGGCAGGCGAACACTCTTGAGGCTAGTGGCTAGGATAGAAATAGGAAAATTCCTATAATAGGTTTAATTTCTTTATCTGATTATGGAGTTAAAACTCTTTCTGATTCTGGTATTTTGATTTTGTAATCGATACTCTGCACTTTAATACTAGTATTATTTCTGATTCCGCTGTAGACTCAGACCCATAAGGGTTATGACTCATCTGTTGTGATAGATTGGGGTTTGAGAGATATCTGTGTTAGGCATCAAGTAGGATGCATACATTCTGGGTTTTTATCATGCTTAGTTCGGTAACCTGATCTGTACCAGTAATATGTAAATATCTGAATATTCCCGATAAGGTTAAGATTTCCAGTTTTGACATTGTCTAAAGAGGGTAATCCTCTGGGTGTCAATTTGATGTTGGTTTCGGTCTTCGGGGCCGATACTTAGGACCCATGTCTAATGGGGACCAAGTTTTTGTTTTATCTGTACTCGCTTCCATCGTTTGACTGTATCCTATCGTTCGAATCTTTGAACTTTAGGTAGAAACTAATGGGTGTAAACATGTGTTTGAGACATGTTATGTTTGATGGTTGCAAGTGGATGCAAGTGGTTGCTAGTGGTTGCTCGTGGATGCATATACACACACTAGGCACTAGATCGGCTAGAAAACACTCTCATACTGCATATGGATGTGTGAGCATTTTCAATTTTTGTGGATGCAAAATGATTGACTCAGCACATGGATGTTGCATATGACTGAATGGTTGTGCACTCATATAGAAATGATATGTATCGAGTAGGAAAATTGCATACATGTTGGACTCATGGCACTGGCATAATTCGCATTAAGGAGGTCAACTGAATCAGTGGACCGCCTGATCATTGAATTAGATAAGGAACATATACACACACTTTTACATATGTTCATACAACATTAGAAGTTTCTAAGGACAATGGACGCCAGAGATTGATGATTGAGTAGATGGATGTTGGATGGTAGGACACATTCTTCTTAACTTGAAGATTTCGGGGACGAAATCCTTTAAGGAGGGGAGAATGTAACATCCCGTATTTTCTGTGAACATATAACTAACAAATCAGAGGATAATTAAATAAGAATCAAGGGAAACGGGTTGCGCCATTGCGTTCGTCTCGGAATTTTGCTTGGAAACGAGACCGAGTTTGCAAGAATCGGAGTCCGTATGAGGGAGATATGACCCTCCGAAGTTTCAGAAATATTCAGAATCGAAAACAGCTCGAAATTCGAATTCAAACCCAGAAGCGGGCTGGGCGGGAATTTCCCGCCCAGGGCCCAAGTCGACTGGGGAGTCGACTGGGCAGTCGACCCCCCAGGACCCAGGTCGACTGGGCAGTCGACCCCCCAGACCAGGTCGATTGGGAAGTCGACCTGGGGGTCGACCTCCCTGGTCGAACCTGGTGCGTGTGTGTTCGATTTTGGGGGCTGTGACGTGTTTTGACAGACCTGATGAGTTCTAGGGTTAATCTGAGGGCCTAAATGAGTTCCTACACCTATAAATACATCCTAAAACCTAGCCTTCTCTACACACAATTCTATTCTGCTTCTACTCTACCTCTGTTCTAAATAAAAATAAAAATGGCGTCGCTACTCTGCTGGAATCAAAACTAGAATCTAATCAACATCAACCTAAGCAACTCAATTCAAGCTAGAGATTAAAGCTTCTGCAACGATTCTACAACAATTAAAGTTCTTTCTTTAATCCAACCAAGGCAAGTACAGTTATTTTCCGATATAAACGTTAATGCTGATTGTGATATGAATTGTAAATCTGAATCTGAGGTTATATCTGTTCTGTTCTGTTTAGATCTTATTTTGTATCTCTTTCCTCTTTCTGTTTTATAGCCAGGCTACCACGAGCCTGAGCCAATCTCATAAGAGATTAACATACGCTGAAATGTTTGGGACAGTAAAATGAATAATGCATAAATTGGGCATGACCAATAGGTGATTGATTTGAGGAAAGAACATGGACTGTAGCTAGAACGTAAAACTGAGACATATGACTGGACATGTTATATTTATAACATAAAGGGTATTGAACATATGATTTGAGGACACGACATAGAAAGGTATATAATTGGACATAAATATATACTGTATTGAACATATGACTTGAGATAAAGAGAATATGGCTTAGGTATAAAGATTTACATTAAAGTAGGATATCTATCAAATGTGAATAACACCTAAGTAGGAGATTTTTGAACATATGACATGCATTGAAATCGATGGCTATATTTGGTATAATTTATATGGGAATCTTTTTTACTAGGCAAGTTGAACTAAATTGGGACATGTAAATTATGAACATAATCCGTGACATGGAAATTCAATGCAAATGTGGGGTATATGATCATAGTGTGAATCATGACAACTATTTAGGCATGCAAACTTAGGCCAAATTTATAATTAGACAAGATATGTTTGTGAAACTTTAAGGAATGATTACATCTGTTATATTTGCCTAATTTGCTAGTTCTGCTGTATTGGCCTAATCTGCTAGTTCTGTTATATTGCTTAATCTGCTGGTTCAGCTCTACTGCCTAGTCTGCTAGATTTGTTCATCTGCCAAATCTGTCATCTGCTAAGTCTGTTGAAAATGCCAAATCTGCTAAACTAAATCTGTTGAGATGCCTAATCTGTTATCTGCTAAATCTGTTGAGTTGATATAATTAGTCCGCTATTGACATAATCTGAATTGGCTATAGTTAGGAATATTTGACATGTATATTAGGTGTGGGTATAAACGGTAAATCATTAATTAATTTGCCGCAAAGATAAACATGGCTAACTCGAGGTTAGAATGAGTTTGCAACGTAATTCTGCCCGGAACCGCCCCGCATATTCCAGTGGTCGCAAACAATAGGTTCTAATGTGAGAAGTTAGTCATAACGTGCTTGGAACCCGAGGTTAGACTCAGTTTGCGACAGAAACCTGCCCGAAACCAACCGGCCTAACCAGTAGCCGCAAACTGTCAGTCTAATGTGAGAGGTCTGGGCATTAATATTTAATTAATGAAAGTCTGAGATAAGTAGGATGTCTAAAACGTGTTGGGTGGGTAAGGTTGAACCAATTGGACCAATGAATCTGATAAACCCGTTTCGTGAATCTGTAGGCCCAATACAAAGTTAGACAATCTGTAACCGGTTATTCTGTAACCGGTTAATCTGTAAGTCTGTTAATCTGTAACCAGTTAATCAGTAAGCCTGTTAATCCGAACATCTGATCCGTTAGTCTGGAAACCTTTTAACTTGATTATCTGATCTATGAACTAGTTGATCTAAACTCTGTATGTCTGAAACTTGTAAACAAGTTAATCTGAAATCTGTTAGTCTGGGGACACAAGGTTAGGAGGGGAATTACATGTGTCATCTGTTGTTTGGGACCCATATTAGTCAGTAACCCTTTCTGGTATCAAAATTTTGACCCAACAGTAGGTAGGGTCCGGGCACGCTTACTGAACTAATTATAAGTGGTTCATTCTGATAATGGCGAGGGGTGTTGATGGTGCGTTCCAACTGGGTCATGTGCGTGCATGGATCCCGGTCTGCCTCTGAGGATGTAAGACGCCGTGACATCTGTAAATAGGTCTGTGCCAATTGGTTGTCACTTTAGGGAGTGATACACCCTACTGTGTGGCTGACACAAGATATTTATGTATTAGGGAGCCGATCGCTTGGGGTAGGGTTTTAGGGTACACTTAGTTCTGTATGTTTCTGTTGGTACCGTCTGTTTCTGTTGGGTGGCAACACCTGTCTGTTTCTGCATGGTACCATCTGTTCGGGTGGTAAAGGCCCAATTACTAGTGTACACCTAATTCTACATTCTGTTTCCGTAGGGATTAATCTGTTTCTGTTCGGGTGGTAAAGCCCATTATCTGCATTCTGCTTCTGTCTGTTTCTGATCGGGTGGTAAAGGCCCATTATTAGCGTTCTGTTTCTGTGGAAATTATTCTGTAACCATTTCTGTTTCAGTTTAGACATTAGGGTGACACCTAATTCTGTTATACTAGTATTAGTGCAGAGAAGTGTAAAGAAATAGCTTATGTCATTCTGTTCTTCTATTATATCTGCTACACCTGTTACAGTTATCTCTCATCCAGTTTTATGTTCATGTCATGTTATTATTATCTGTTCATAACTGAAAATCACTGGACTTGCCAGACTTTTTGTCTGACCCTTGTTGTTTCGCCTCCTTTCTTCCGTTTCCCCCACAGGTTTTGTAGAAGGGGATACTCTAGCTTGATCCAGATTTCTTCCGCTTGCAGTGCTTAAAGTACGGCTTGTCTTCTTCTGTGGGGATTATGATTTTAAACTATGCATTCTGAAGGCTTTTGTACAAGACTGATATTTTGTACTTGAATTCTGATATTGTGATTTGAAAGGATGTAACCAAGTTTATTTCGGTTCTGTTGAAATAAAGTTATAAATTTTTCAAGTACTGTTTTATCTGTCTTGTAAGTTTCTGTTCTGTTTACTAAAATGCTCCACCAAAGTTAAGGCATTCCCTTTGTGAGTGACCTTAACGGAGGTGGGGTGTTACACCACCCAGAGCAGACATGGTTATATCTAGACTCTTCCACGTACGTATTCTCTATCGTATTCGATATCTAACCCGCACACCCATCGTGTGTGCGTGCCCGAGTTCCGTGGCAGGACTACACAAGAAACACGGAACTCGGTCGGGATTTTTCCTTATATTTGTGCAAGGCCCGCCTTTAAGAGCCTCCCACACAAATATCCCTAGGGTCTGTTTTCTATGGTGGCTATGGCCCCACCTCGGCCCCTCCTATAACTAATAAAGACTATGAGAGCTAAACGACAAGCCCCTAAGCAACCAATCTAAACATCCATGTGGCGTCTCCCCTCAACCACCATCCCACGATAGTGAATGGTTAATGATATATTGGGTCTAGCTCTAGTCTTTCCGCATCCTATTAGCTGTGGTAAAAGGCACTCGACGACCTACTATTCTTGTTTGTCCTGGCCCTCCACCTCCGTTGAGGCCGCCGTCGAAACACCTTTTCTGTCACTGCGAATAGCATTCTGACTGCCCAACTATTCTTGTAGTCAAGGCCCACCCACCTAGTAGTTACGCGTAGACCCAACCTCTGCGGGCACAGCCTGAAACATCTGCCACCACACAGAGGACAACTAGGAGCACCTTTAACATCTCAAGAAGTCGCGTGCTTCCCCTTCCAGTCCATTGGAGCCGCCAGAATAACGAATGTGCGCTCCCCCTCGTGACTTATGACACCGTGATGATTTACCTTGTTGGGTTATTCATCCTACAACATACGGATTGCCCCAAGCACCTTGATTTTATATATCATTAGACCCTACGTCTAATCAATTCTTACGCGCTTGTGTTACCTCGTCAGTTTTTCTTATTTAACTTGGTTATTATTATTCATATTGACTTCCTTTTCAAGTTTACCAAGTCATCCTTGCCTATTAATTCAATTTGTACTTAACCCATTTAAGTCCACTAATAAGAGCACAACATGTTTTTTCCAACTTCATAAATTATTCCCTTTTAGGATTACAACAACATGTTATACATAATTCATAGTTAAGTATGTCTTATCCACATATATACTGATTAGGAGAATAATCCCCTAAACACCAGCCCCGAAGACTGAAATCAACATCAAACTGGCACCCAGAGAATTACTCAACCCAACCAACATATATGATTCTAATTTACTTCTTTTCCATTCATATAACTTATATCATCTTAAATTTCACACTTCTCCTTCCGAAACTACTTAATTTATAATTAAGTATATCTTCACATATAACTTACCTTATTTTCCTCTATCGTTTCTTATAACTTACCTTATCCCAAAAGTTATACTTTCCACTTGTCCCTAGGACAAGTCTAGCCTATTATCCTTCCTTTTCTTATTCAAATTCATTCATAATAGGTTATTTACCATTCCCCCACTTTTTTCATTAATTTAGATCTACTTAACCCTTTCCATTTATTTAACCCGTTACCTAAAATTTACCCAATTCAATTAATTTGTGATGCCATAATGGGTCCCCTTTGGTTAAGCATTATTTATTTATGTCTTACATGTCGCCCATGTCCCACATAACCTTTTTTATTATTGTTTCCATGCCTTACACATGCTTTACTACGGTTAAGTCCACCTTAGTCATGTTTTACTTCACGTATCTAACTACAATTAAGTCCACATTTATATGTTTTACATATCTTGTCTTACTACGGTTAAGTCCATATTTACATGTCATATTTTACATGTCACCCACTTAACCCTCTAACCATACCCATGTCACCCACATGTCTTATTATTGTTAGTATTCCTTAATTCATTCATTATGACGAACGTTGCATGACCTCCCACATTAGACTGAACACTTTGTGGCTGCTGGATTTGCCGAGCGGTTCCGAGCAGTCTTACACCACAAAGCGGGTCTAACCTCGTGTCACCAACTGTTACGCCTACAATTCATGCCTTTGACCTCTCACATTAGACGTCCAATTGTGGGAGCTGGATTTGCTGGGCGGTTTCGGGAAGTCTTACACCAAAATTGCGCCTAACCTCATGTCAAAGGTTCATTAACATCGTATTTCACCCAAATCCCAATTTTCATGTTATGTGTTTCCAATTCAACATATAGTCATGTTTACAATTTTGCCTATTCTAACTTGTCACTAATTACATATTAATTAGCCTTAATTACAAATTTCTAATTATAGGCAATTTCATCAATTCCATGTAATTCATACCCAAATATGCCAATTTCTTTTATATTCCAATTATCCAAAATATCCAATAATACTCAAGTTCATAAAATCAATATTTTTTCAACATATTTCCCAACGTTCCCATGTTCATACATATAACCTAATTCACCTTTTCGGCTTATCTTACCAATAAATTTCACCAATCCATGATATCCAATTACATGTTGTTAATACTAAATTGTACTAATTCCATATCCAATTTCAATCATGCCAAACTACATAAATTTAAAATTACCATACAATTATGTCCATAATTCTATTCAAATCATACATAAATCCATCCAACCCATATTATGCCCAAACAACCCCTTTATTCCCTTTTACTTTCTCGTTCTCGTTTACAATGCATAAATTCATGATAAATGTAGGCTCGAGATAACCTAGCTATAAAAATAAAAAGGGGAAAGAATAAAAAGGAGAGAACTCAATCGTAAGCATAAATGAAATAACTGATCTAATTAAATTATCACCATATTCCTTATGGGGAATGGCAAACGGTAGAAGTACAATTATACAACAACCGTATTTTAAACCACTCACCTTGACTGGATTAGAGAAATAAACAATTGGTTGTTGAGGTAGAACGTTGGTTTAGGCTTCTTATTTGATTATTGACGCAGAACGTGAATTGTTGTTGAAGAAACCTGCTACTTGATTTGATTAAACTCCAAAATTAATGAAGAACTTGCAATTTAATTTAGAGTTTAGAGGCGGCGGCTATGTTGGGTTGAAGTTTAGTGGCATGGAGGCGTCTTATAAGAGATAAAATGATTTTAGGGTCAGGCTAGCTGCTCTTTTATAGGTTGGTTAGAGCAACTAGGACCTTAGGATTAAATAAAAACTCATCTAAACTGTAACGACCCGTATCCTACGCATCAGAGGATCGTAGAATATTTATTTCTTTCCCATATGAAGTTGTATGGTCATGTAACTTTGGGAAACATCTATTAGAGTCATTTCCCATGTTCAAGATTTTTTTCGATTTTTAAATGACCATTTTGCCCTTAGTTAGTACTGTTTTGGCCATAACTTTTGATTGGAAGGGAAATTTGACCTGAAACCACTTCCATTGGATTCGTTTGATGGTTTACCTTTCCGTTGAGTGGTCATAATAGCTAAACGGACTTACCGTTTGGGAGATATGGCTGAAATAAGGTTTGGAGGGTGAAAAACTGCTTAACCGGGCCAAATCGGGTGATTAGTGAGTAGGCCCATAACCCATTTCGGGATTAGGGTTATGGGGAGGCTGAAATGAGATAGAGTATCATTCCATTTCAGTTTTCTAGCCTCCACTTATCACCAAGGAACCCTAAAAATGGCCTCTAACCTCTAAATCACCTCCAAATCATCTTTTGGTCAAGGATTAAGCTTAGCAAATCTAATCAAGGGAGATCTACACCAAATCAACATTGGAGCTGCTGTTTAGCATTGGAATTCACATCAAATCAGAGATTTATTTCAGATCTTAGTTTATTTGTGGCTAAGGTGAGTGATTTGCATAGTTTTACACTAATTATGGCTAGTTAAGGGTGATTAGTGTTAATTAGCGAATTTAAGCATGATAAAATTCGGGAAAAATGTTCATAAATTCCTAAATGATGATTTAGACCTCTGATATGAATTTGGGTTAATTTGGTTAAGTTTTGCTAATCCTATCATTAGTTTCACCTAAACATGCTTAAGGGGAAATGTGGGATTTTGGGTATGTTTGATCCATTTTAACCTATCATGTTGATGTTTTGATGTTGGTGGTTGATTATGTATGTTACTATGACTGTATGAAATGCTTTGTGATTGATTTCAATAGTTAGAAAGGTCGAAAACATCGTCGAATGGCGTAAACACTTGCTGGAACAGTTTCAGAAAATAGTGCAGGGTTCGGATCGGATCGGATATGGGGCTCGGATCGGATATGTTGAACTGGGCAAGGGATTCGATCGGATCGGAACCTGACACTTGGGAAAAAGTGGCAAAAAGGAAAGCCACGCTAACTGAACTGGGATCGGATCGGATTAAGGAGGATGGATCGGAGCGGAAGCATGAAGGCGGATCAGAGCGGAGGCATAAAGACGGATCGGATAGGAGCATGTGAAGGAAGCATGGAGACGGATCGGATAGGAGCATGTGAAGGAAGCATGGAGACTGATTGGAGCGGTAGCACGAACTGGAGGGGAATGGCACCCGACCCGAACCGAGGAGAAACACCCGACCCGAACCGATGGAGGACACCCGACCCGAACCGCACCAGAAGAAGACCCGACCCGAATAGATGGAGGATACCCGACCCGAACCGATGGCTTGAGGAGGAACTGGACCCGACCCAGTATTGACCAATAACCCGGGATGCAAAGGTAGTCCAATATGGGAAGTTACAGCTCAGGATCCAGTTGGGAACCGATGAGTTCACTTCATGGTTGGACATTGCTGCGGGACGTGTGCTAAGGAGTTGTCGACGTTCATAACTTCGATTCACCACTAAAAATGAAGGATGGCTACTTATCAGTGCAGTAGGGTCATTATGACCTGAGGGGCAAGGTGATGGTAGCAAGACTACGTTATCAATGCAGTAGGGTCATTATGACCTGAGGGGCAAGGTGATGCGTAGTAAGACTATGAGCCAGTGTAGTGGGGTCATTACGACTCCATGGGGCAGAGTGGACATATTAAGGATTAGTAAGGCTATGAGCCAGTGCAGTGGGGTTCTTGTGACTTCATGGGGCAAAGTGGACATAGCAAAGGATTTGTGGCTACGTTATCGGTGCAGTGAAGCCATTTATGACTTCATGGGGCAGAGTGATCGTAGCAAGGCATGTTGGGTGATTGAAGTGGTGAATATCGTACGCTTTACGCACTGAGTGAGAGATGTGAGGATGGATGCTATGTTTGATTGTTTGCCATCATTATGACATGCACACCTCCCCCACCTCCGTATCTTTACACCGTTTGATATGGTACGTTAGAGTGTTGTACAGTATGTAGTGCTAACTCTTTGGTTGCAAGTCCAGGTTCATGTATGTTTTAGTCTACCTGTTATTGTTCACTTTAGATGCTTATCGCTCATACCAGGCTTTATGTCTGACCCAGAGTTTTATGTCTCCTCTTATTACTCTGGGTGCTCACATGAGTAGACTAGAGACAGGTGAGCTGGTGATGCGCGAGTAGCTGATTCGGAGGCGGGCAGGAGGCTTCCGCGTATGATATATATATATATATACACACACATTCTCCCTGTGTCGTTGGTGGTCGCTACTTGGGCATTAGTAGTGTACCTCCTTCATCTTACTTTTGCTTTGAGACAGTTTGAAAGTTGTAATAAGCTGTATTTTGGATTTCCGCTGCTATGATGTTTAGTTCTAGTTTTCAGCTTATGCACTGTCTCTCCTGTTTTATGTCAAGTATGTTATTATTATACTTTGTTCTATGCGCTGTGAGACATTCTACAGGTTCTTTGTATGTTCATTTCCTTCTTCCCTTTCCTTCTCACGACCCGTTCCGTGCTAACTGGATATGTGTACAGCGCACTTTTGGAGTAAATGTCGGTTGGTGCGGGGCGGGCCGTCACACTTGGTATCAGAGCTCTAGGTTGCGTAGTTAACCTAGGGAAAGACACTAGGGAGAGTTAGTACGTATATGAGAGCGCGTATTTGTGATTACTTTGGTTTTCAAAAGCTATGTATATATATACTATTAGTAGTATAAGAATGAAGTCGCACTGCACTAGCACCACTATGGGGTCGTTAATCGTTTCCCTTTTTCAGATTGACGATGAGCCGAGACACGAGGGGTGCTGGTAGAGGGACCAACCAAGGGAATGCCTCTGACATGAGGGCGATGTTTACTAACCTCATGAGGGACATGCTTAGAGAAGTTCAAGGGGCAGTTCCCAATCCCAGAGTTGGTGTTGGCCCAGTAGTGTAGGCGCCTAGAGTCGATTTCGCCAAGTTGTGCAAGGATTACACTAATCTTGGTGGAAAGCCGTTCCACGGAACGGAGTCGGCCACAGATGTTCAAGATTGGATGGATAGCTGTGATCGTATCTTTGATGACTTGGGTCTTGAGGATGCGATGAAGAGAAGGCTAGCGTCTCGTCAGCTGCAAGGGCGAGCGATGAATTGGTGGAATGCCATTAGAACAGCTACTCCAGAGGATCAGGTTACTTGGGATCAGTTCAAGGCTCGCTTTAGCGAGAAGTTCATTCCAGCTGCCCAGAAGTCAGTATTGTTCAAGAGGTTCTTGGAACTCAAGCAGGGTGGCAGGGCAGTTTCTGATTATATTGCTGAGTTCGACACTTTGTCGAAGTATGGACTGTCTCTCATTGATACTCCTAAAAAGAAGAATGAGAAGTTCATTACTGGTTTGGATGGATACTTGGGGGAAAGGCTTATCAACCACATCGATGAGACTTTTGAATCGATCGTGGGGAAAGCTTTGAGATCAGAGAGCCTTTACCCTAAGTCAAAGACTGAGGCTACATCTGCAGAAGGGCCAAAGCCGCAAGCAGGCGGTGGAGGCAAGAATAACTCCCAGAATAAGAGGAAGCAGGACCAATCTAAGGGTGGCCAGAAAAAGAGCAAGAAGGATGTTGAGTGCTTCAGCTGTGGAAAGAAGGGCCATTATGCTAAAGAATGTCGGGCCAAGCCAGCGGAAAGGAAGTGCTATAACTGTGGTCAAATGGGACATCAGAAGGATGAGTGTCCGCAACCTCTTAAGGAGAAGCAGATTGTGAAAGCATATGCTATTGATGTTGTTCCTTCTTCGTCGAATGCCCCAACTGTGGCGGAGAAAGGAAAGAATGTTGTTATTCAAGGTATGCTTTCTATTTATGATGTACCAGTTCGAGTTTTGTTTGATACTGGGGCTTCCCATTCCTTCATATCTAGTGACCTGGTAGATAGGTTGGGACTGGAACCCGAGATAGTCGATAGACCATTGGTTGTGACGAACCCGATTGGTGGTTCGACTAGCCTTAGTATGATTTGCAGGAATTTGGTCTTATCGAGTCATGGATGTATGTTTGTATGTGGTTGCTTTGTTTTGGGCTTTACTGGGTATGGCATTATATTGGGAGTCGATTGGCTCCAAAGATACGGGGTGGTGGTAGACTGTGAGGGCTTTTTGGTGACAGTGAGGGCGGATGATGGGCGGAGGGTAGTGTTTGGTAGTCTACCTAGTGATGGGGTTATGGCTAGTTTTGTAAATTCCCACGACATCCCGCAGGAAGAGTTGTCAGATGTGCCCGTGGTTGGCCAGTATCCGGACGTCTTCGAGGAGGTGACCGAACTTCCACCACACCGAGAGATTGAGTTCCGTATTGATTTAGTGAAAGATGCCAGACCTATAGTGATGCCACTTCGTCGTATGGCACCAAGGGAGCAGCGAGAGCTCGGGGTGCAAGTCAGCAATCTTTTGAAGAAGGGATTTATTAGAAGGAGTGTCTCCGAGTGGGGAGCACCAGTTGTGTTTGCCACTAAGGCAGATGGTTCCCTTCGTTTGTGTGTGGACTATCGCGAGTTGAATAAGGTAACGAGGAAGAATAAGTATCCTCTACCGCGGATAGATGATTTGTTTGATCAACTGGAAGGAGCAAGGGTGTTCTCCCAGTTGGACCTCGCGACAGGATTTCATCAGCTTCGAGTAGCGGATGAGAGTGTTCCGAAAATGGCATTTAGGACGCCGTCTGGATTTTAAGAGTGGTTGGTCATGCCGTTTGGGTTGACCAATGCACCAGCCTACTTTGTGGATCTTATGAATCGAGTGTTCAGAGATTAGTTGAATAAGTTTGTTCTTGTGTTCATGGATGATATCCTTGTTTATTCAAGATCAGAGGAGGAACACAAGGGACACTTGAGGATTGTGATGGAGGTGTTGAGGAAACACCAATTGAAAGCGAAATTCTCTAAGTGTCATTTTTGGAGAAGGGAAGTAAGATTCTTGGGTCATGTTGTTTCAGAGAGTGGTATTGCCGTGGACCCTGCGAAGGTGACTACGGTACAGGATTGGCCTACGCCCAAGAATGTAACAGATGTGAGAAGTTTCTTGGGATTAGCTGGATATTATCGTAAGTTTATCCAGGACTTCTCCAAGATAGCAGCACCGTTGACTCAGTTGACTAAGAAGAATCAGTCCTTCGTCTGGGACGAAGTGTGTGAGGATGCCTTCAAGAGTCTAAAGAAGAAGTTGCCGTGTGCGCCAGTGTTAGTCATTCCTAAAGGGAGTGAAGAGATGACGGTATACACGGACGCTTGTGGTACCGGACTGGGTGCTGTATTGATGCAAGGAGGTAGGGTTGTAGCTTATGCTAGTCGACAGCTAAAGCCGCATGAGAAGAAGTATCCTACCCATGATTTGGAATTGGCAGCGATTGTATTTGCGCTAAAGATGTGGAGACACTATCTCTTGGGAGAAAGATTTGAGTTGTTTATCGATCATAAATCGTTAAATTATCTCTTCTCTCAAAAAGATCTGAATCTCCGTCAGCAGAGATGGTTAGAGTTCTTGGCTTTGTATGATTTTGATATCGCATACACACCTGGGAAAGGTAATGCGGTAGCCGATGCCTTGAGTAGGAGACATGCCAGCTTAGGGGCAATGTTTCTTGAATGGAAGCAACTGGAGTATATCGCGGGGTTTGATTTCAGACCAAAGTGCGAATTGGATCCAGTTATGCTAGCTAGTTTGGCGATCAGACCCACCTTGATAGAGCGGATTGGTTCCAGCCAGAGGGACGATCCTAATCTATTAGAAATCATCTCCAAGTTAGAGATGAACATCGACGGTGAGGAGATGAATGTGTACGGGCTTGATCGAGATGGATGGTTTAGAAGGAATGGAAGGCTAGTTGTGCCCAATGTGAATGGTTTGAGGGATGAAGTGCTTAGAGAATGTCATCACTCAAAACTGACTATACATCCCGGTGGTAATAAGATGTATCGAGACATGAGACAAACTTACTACTGGGAAGGGATGAAAAGAGACGTTGGGAAGTTTATATCCAAATGCATGAATTGCCAGCTAGTTAAAGCTGAGCAAAAGAAGCCTAGTGGGTTGTTGCAACCATTAGAAATTCCCGAATGGAAATGGGAGCAAGTATCGATGGATTTCATCGATGGTTTACCAAGGACTAGATCGGGATATGATAGCATTTGGGTAATTGTGGATCGATTGACTAAAAGTGCAAGATTTATACCAGTCAAATCGACCAAAACGGCAGCCAAGTTGGCAGAATTGTATATGAAGTGAGTAGTGAGATTTCATGGAGTACCCAAAAGCATTGTGAGTGACCGAGACCCGTTGTTCACTAGTGGGTTTTGGAAGAGCTTACAAGAGGCTCTAGGGTCAGGATTACATCTCAGTACCGCATATCATCCTCAGACCGACGGTCAGACGGAGAGGGTGAATCGTATATTGGAAGATCTCTTGAGAGCGTGTATATTAGATTTTGGTGGATCATGGGATGACCATTTGCATCTAGTAGAGTTTGCATATAATAATTGCTACCAATCCAGTATCGGTATGGCTCCATATGAAGCTTTGTACGGAAGACCGTGCAACTCACCATCATGTTGGATAGAGACTGGCGAGAAGTTTGTGCTTGGACCAGATGTGGTGAGAGAAACTTCGGATAAGATTAAGATCATTCAGCAACGAATGAAAGCTGCTCAAGATAGGCAGAAGAGTTATGCTGATAAGAGGAGAAGAGACTTGAAATTCTCCGTTGGTGACTTGGTGTTTGTCAAGATCTCTCCGTTGAAGAGCGTGATACGATTTGGCAGGAGAGGTAAGTTGGCACCAAGATTTGTTAGCCCATTCCCTGTTCTTGAACTAGTCGGGAATTTGGCATATAGAGTTGGCTTACCAGAGAAAATGGCGGGAGTTCACAATGTATTTCATGTTTCCCAACTAAGGAAGTTCGTTCACGACTCAGATATGACTATTTCACCTGATCAGTTAGAGGACTTCGAAGTAGAACCCGAGGCGTTTGGGAGCCGCAATCCAATCTGTATTGTGGGGCACGATACGAAGCAACTTCGAAGGAAGGCGGTGAAGCTAGTCAAGGTTCAGTGGGGCGAGGACGAGAATGATTGTACTTGGGAGGCAGAGGAGAGCATTAGGAAGGCATATCCAGAACTCTTTGCCTGGTAAGATTTACTTTGCAATTTAGTTTTCCGCATGCTAGGGTAGATTTGTTTTGCTTGCATGTTTGATTGTTGTTTTATGACTGATAGGCATGCGGGACCTTTATGTGTGTGTTTGGATTAGGGAATTTCGGGGGCGAAATTTCTTAAGTGGGGAAGAGTGTAACGACCCGTATCCTACGCATCGGAGGATCGTAGAATATTTATTTCTTTCCCATATGAAGTTGTATGGTCATGTAACTTTGGGAAACATCTATTAGAGTCATTTCCCATATTCATGATTTTTGTCGATTTTTAAATGACCATTTTGCCCTTAGTTAGTACTGTTTTGGCCATAACTTTTGATTGGAAGGGAATTTTGACCTGAAACCACTTCCATTGGATTCGTTTGATGGTTTACCTTTCCGTAGAGTGGTCATAACAGCCAAACGGACTTACCTATTGGGAGATATGGCTGAAATAAGGTTTGGAGGGTGAAAAACTGCTTAACCGGGCCAAATCGGGTGATTAGTGAGTAGGCCCATAAACCATTTCGGGATTAGGGTTATGGGGAGGCTGAAATGAGATAGAGCATCATTCCATTTCAGTTTTCTAGCCTCCAGTTATCACCAAGGAACCCTAAAAATGGCCTCTAACCTCTAAATCACCTCCAAATCATCTTTTGGTCAAGGATTAAGCTTAGCAACATCTAATCAAGGGAGATCTACACCAAATCAGCATTGGAGCTGCTGTTTAGCATTGGGATTCACATCAAATCAGAGATTTATTTCAGATCTTAGTTTATTTGTGGCTAAGGTGAGTGATTTGCATAGTTTTACACTAATTATGGCTAGTTAAGGGTGATTATTGTTAATTAGCGAATTTAAGCATGATAAAATTCGGGAAAAATGTTCATAAATTCCTAAATGATGTTTTAGACCTCTGATATGAATTTGGGTTAATTTGGTTAAGTTTTGCTAATCCTATCATTAGTTTCACCTAAACATGCTTAAGGGGACATGTGGGATTTTGGGTATGTTTGATCCATTTTAACCTATCATGTTGATGTTTTGATGTTGGTGGTTGATTATGTATGTTGCTATGACTGTATGAAATGCTTTGTGATTGATTTCAATAGTTAGAAAGGTCGAAAACGTCGTCGAATGGCGTAAACACTTGCTGGAACAGTTTCAGAAAACAGTGCAGGGTTCGGATCGGATCGGATATGGGGCACGGATCGGATATGTTGAACTGGGCAAGGGATTCGATCAGATCGGAACCTGACACTTGGGAAAAAGTGGCAAAAAGGAAAGCCACGCTAACTGAACTGGGATCGGATCGGATTAAGGAGGACGGATCGGAGCGGAAGCATGAAGGCGGATCGGAGCGGAGGCATAAAGACGGATCGGATAGGAGCATGTGAAGGAAGCATGGAGACGGATCGGATAGGAGCATGTGAAGGAAGCATGGAGACGGATCGGAGCGGAAGCACGAACTGGAGGGGAATGGCACCCGACCCGAACCGAGGAGAAACACCCGACCCGAACCGATGGAGGACACCCGACCCGAACCGCACCAGAAGAAGACCCGACCTGAATAGATGGAGGATACCCGACCCGAACCGATGGCTTGAGGAGGAACCCGACCCGACCCAGTATTGACCAATAACCCGAGATGCAAAGGTAGTCCTATATGGGAAGTTAGAGCTCAGGATCCAGTTGGGAACCGATGAGTTCACTTCATGGTTGGACTTTGCTGCGGGACGTGTGCTAAGGAGTTGTCGACGTTCATAACTTCGATTCACCACTAAAAATGAAGGATGGCTACTTATCAGTGCAGTAGGGTCATTATGACCTGAGGGGCAAGGTGATGGTAGCAAGACTACGTTATCAATGCAGTAGGGTCATTATGACCTGAGGGGCAAGGTGATGCGTAGTAAGACTATGATCCAGTGCAGTGGGGTCATTACGACTCCATGGGGCAGAGTGGACATAGTAAGGATTAGTAAGGCTATGAGCCAGTGCAGTGGGGTTCTTGTGACTTCATGGGGAAAAGTGGACATAGCAAAGGATTTGTGGCTACGTTATCAGTGCAGTGAAGCCATTTATGACTTCATGGGGGCAGAGTGATCGTAGCAAGGCATGTTGGGTGATCGAAGTGGTGAATATCGCATGCTTTACGCACTGAGTGAGAGATGTGAGGATGGATGCTATGTTTGATTGTTTGCCATCATTATGACATGCACACCTCCCCCACCTCCGTATCTTTACACCGTTTGATATGGTACCTTAGAGTGTTGTACAGTATGTAGTGCTAACTCTTTGGTTGCAGGTCCAGGTTCAGGTATGTTTTAGTCTACCTGTTATTGTTCACTTTAGATGCTTATTGCTCATACCAGGCTTTATGTCTGACCCAGAGTTTTATGTCTCCTCTTATTACTCTGGGTGCTCACACGAGCAGACTAGAGACAGGTTAGCTGGTGATGCGCGAGTAGCTGATTCGGAGGCGGGCAGGAGGCTTCCTCGTATGATATATATATATATATATATATATACATTCTCCCTGTGTCGTTGGTGGTCGCTACTTGGGCATTAGTAGTGTACCTCCTTTATCTTACTTTTGCTTTGAGACAGTTTGAAAGTTGTAATAAGCTGTATTTTGGATTTCCGCTGCTATGATGTTTAGTTCTGGTTTTCAGCTTATGCACTGTCTCTCCTGTTTTATGTCAAGTATGTTATTATTGTACTTTGTTCTATGCGCTGTGAGACATTCTACAGGTTCTTTGTATGTTCATTTCCTTCTTCCCTTTCCTTCTCACGACCCGTTCCGTGCTAATTGGACATGTGTACAGCGCACTTTTGGAGTAAATGTCGGTTGGTGCGGGGCGGGCCGTCACATAAACCGTCCACCTTACCCTAGAAAAGAACCACCTAGAACAACCCTTTTCACACTTAGTGCTCCTTTAAATAAAATAAGAAAAAGAAACCGCTTTATTTCTTTCTAATTAATGCATTACATACTATTTTTAACGTATAGCAACCTCTTTCCTTCATGCATTCAATTTTTGTTATTTATTTATTTGCACTTATACGTCAACCTTTATTTGCTATATTCTTCTCCTAATCAGTTAATTGATTTCTTTCTCTTTTTGTCTACTCTTTTTGAAAAGAAATTGCATGTCCTTAAACCATTTTTTTTATTTATTTACATCTAATCACTTGTGCATGCGTCTCTGATTTGAATGTTGTTTAATAACATTAACCTTCCTTCGATTGTGGCTTGCTTATGGCCTTATTAGTTTAATTTTTAAACGTTTAAATTTAAAAAGTTGATCCCCTTCACATTTATTTGCTCCATTTTAATGTTTACAACCTTTTTCTATGCATGCTTTAATTGCACGTTTGACATGTTTTGCATTCCATATTCTCTTTCTTTTATTTGCATCACATTAATTTATTTTTATTCAGGTTCATGCATCGTCCATTTATTTAATGCAATAATTTCATGTATCCTCTTTCCCTTATTGCATTAATTCAAGTAACATGTATACATATATGCCCCCTTTTTGTTTGTCTCTATGTTCGCATGCAACTTCAAATTTGAATCATGTTCATACGCATCCATCTCTTATGCGTATACTAATTTTTATATGCGAACAATTGTCTATTTTATTTGGAAATTATCTTCCTTAATCAATTAATGGTTTATTTCCATTCTTTCAATTAAACCTCCAATTAACTTATCCCCTTTCGCACTGAACCAATTTGCTAAGCCACTATTTAGCCACTCCTTAAAACAAAAACAAAAAATATGGCACTGGTAGGGATTAAACTCACAACCTCTTATGTACAAGTCTCATGTATTAACAAAATGAGCTACTAAGTCTTTTGTTAACAAGACTTAGGACCAAGCTACATATTATTCTTTTCCCTTTGCTATTTTCCATGTTTTGTTGCATTTCTTAAATTAAGGATAACTACTTCGTTTTAAATCAGTTTTCTACAAACTATAGGTCTAAATTGACCAGAAAATCGCCACGAACGTAATTACGCTAATTTCATGACCAAATTCTAGAGTCTCTTCAAATTATCCTTTTTATTTCTTTTTAAATGTTCGCATGTATATCTTCGCATTTCACTGTATTTCTTCTTATTTCAAATATGGCATGTAATTTCTTTATTAATCTTCTTCTTTATTTAACTGCATAAACTTCTTACATGCAATTACATTAATATTATTTAATCTTTCCTTTAAATATATCCATGCATATATACATATATCTCATTTTTAATTATATTAAAAATGCGAGGTGTTACAGTTCATGCTCAGACAGACGCCCATCATAGTTTATGCTCAAAAGTGTTATTAGTTTTGTCAGGATTTGACACACCTTTTTGCTCCCTTTTTTCGCAGGTATGGATCATACTTGCAGCTTGCAGGCCCGACGTGGCCTTGGATTATCCAGAACACATCTTCCTTCAACCAGCAAGATATGTTCTAGGGGGCAAAATGTTGACCTTCTTTTTAGTCAAAGCCCTCACACATGAAATCTCTGGTTAACAATATGCACAAGTACGGGGAATATCGTCAGAAGACAGGAAGCGATTTGGTTGACGTCGCATCACAAATAAAGATTAGCCCGAAACTCCTAGCAGACGACCTTGGAGCTGAGCAAAGTAAGTCTTGTAGCCAACTGGATCAGCTTCAAATCGAGCTTTTGTTTGGGCAAAACGGACATACCGTTTGGAAGTTACGCCCGTTTCCGTGAACACATGCAGAAATGGAAACATGGATTTGGAATTAGCACATGAACACAAACGGTGACGTCTCCTATCCAAAGCCTCCAAGGAGGGAGCCATCGCAAAGAGAATGCGATTTTGGAAAAACCGCATATTTTTTGATATGGACGGATATGACACAAATGACTGTAGGTACTTGCGAGACTTGATTAAGGAAAAAGTTAGACGTGGAGAGATACCCAAGTATGTGAAACAACCTACAGCGCCTGCACCCGCGCAGCCACCACCTACTTCCTGGAGAAAAAATGACCCTGGATCGAGCTCGTATGGGCTCATCATCAACTGATCTGGATTGGATCGCTCTCCGTTTTCAGCATTTCTTAGGATTTAAGATATGTCCCTTTACTTTCTTTAGGTTTTCTGATTGGCTAAATCGACGTACACACGTTTGGGGTTAGGATTTAGCTCCAAAGCGTCCTCTGCACCCGATGACAAACCAATCAGGATTTGCTTTGGTTTCGTACTTTGAATTGAATAAGGAAGTACTTTCCGAACAGGGATTATGTTTAGTGAATTTAAGTGTCTTTTCAAGTTGTGGCAGGATTCTCACTCTCAGTTAAATCATGGCTTATACTTATCTCGGACCCGTAGGCATGGATTATGCCTACGGACAGACTGTCTTGCTAGTGTTTGGTAAGTATAGCTCTATCCCGGCAGGATTATGGATTGTACCCACTAGGATGCTTAAGTATGGATTATACTTAGGGACAACGAACGATCTTGTCAGGATTGGGCAAAGTAACTCAACAAAACTCGAATATGGCTTATTCCCAGTTTGAACTTCCTGGTATGGCTTATACCCGGAAGGTCCCTCGCCAGGTTTTGGCAGGATGATTCGAACGTCCCTCAAGTATGGTTTATGCTCAGACAAACTCCCAAGCATGGTTTATGCTCTAAAGTATAATCAGTTTTGCCAATATTTGACACGCCTTTTTGCACTCTTTTCTTCCCAAGTATGGATTATATTTGCAGCTGGCAGGCCCGGCGTGGCCTTGGATTATGCAGAACACATCTTCCTTCGACCAGCAAGATATGTTCTAAGGGGCAAAATGTTGATCTGCTTTTTAGGCAAAGCCGTCACAAACAGTGACATCTCCTATCCAAAGCCTCCAAGGAGGGAGCCATCACAAAGAGAGTGTGATTATGGAAAAACTGTATATTTCATGATATGGACGGATATGACACAAATGACTGTGGGCACTTGGAGATTGGATTGAGGAATAGATGTGGAGAGCTACCCGAGTATGTGAAACAACCTACAGCGCCTGCAACCGCGCTGCCACCACCTGCTCCCTGGAGAGGAAATGACCCTGGATCGAGTTCCTATGGGCTCATCATCAACTGATCTGGATTGGATCATTCTCCATTTTCCACATTTCTTAGGATTTAAGATATGTCTCTTTACTTTCTTTAGGTTTTCCGATTGGCTAAATCGAGGTACCACGTTCGGGTTTAGGATTTAGCTCCAAAGCGTGCCCTGCACCCGATGACAAACCAATCAGGATTTGCTTTGGTTTCGTACTTTGAATTGAATAAGGAAGTACTTTCCGAACAAGGATTATGTTTAGTGAATTTAAGTATCTTGTCAAGTAGTGGCAGGATTCTCAATCTCTATTAAAGTATGGCTTATACTTATCTCAGACCCCTAGGCATGGATTATGCCTAGGGACAGACTATCTTGTCAGGGCTTCGTAAGTATAGCTCTATCCCAGCAGAAGTATGGATTGTATTCACTAGGATGCTTAAATATGGATTGTACTCATGGACAACGAACGAGCATGTCAGGATTGGGCAAAATAACTCAACAAAACTCAGGTATGGATTATGCCCAGTTTGAACTTCCTTGTATGGCTTATACCCGGAAGGTCCCTGGCCAGGTTTTGGCAGGATGATTCGAACGTCCCTCGAGTATGGTTTATGCTCAGACAAATGCCCAAGCATGGTTTATGCTCGAAAGTGTAATCAATTTTATCAGGATTTGACACACCTTTTTCACTCTTTTCTTCCCAAGTATAGATTATATTTGCTCCTAGTAGGCCCGGCGTGGCCTTGGATTATCCAGAACACATCTTCCTTCAACCAGCAACATATATTCTGAGGGGCAAAATGTTGACCTGCTTTTTAGTCAAAGCTGTCACACATGAAATCTCTGGTTAACAATATGCAAAAGTACGGGGAATAACATCAGAAGACAGGAAGCGATTTGTTTGAGGTCGCATCACAATTAAATATTGGCCCAAAACTCCTATAAGACGACATCTTTTGGGCCCGAAAACCTCAATTACGGAGCTGAGCTCAGTAAATCTTGTAGCCCTTTGAATCAACTTCTAATCGAGCTTTCGTTTGGGAAAAACAGACTTACGGTTTGGAAGTTACTCCCGTTTCCGTGAACACATGCAGAGCCGGAAACTTGGATTTGGAATTAGCACATGAAAACAAACGGTGACGTCTCCTATCCAAAGCCTCCCAAGAAGGAGCCATCGCTAAGAGAACGCGATTCTGGAAAAACTGCATATTTCATGACATGGATGGATATGACACAAATGACTATAGGCACTTGCGAGACTTGATTGAGGAACGTGTTAGACGTGGAGAGCTACACGAGTATGTGTAACAACCTACAGCGCATGCGCCCGCTCTGTCACCACCTTCTCCTTAGAGAGGGAATGACCCTGGATCGAGCTCCCGTGGGCTCATCATCAACTTATCTGGAATGGATCACTCTGCATTTTTAGCATTTCTTAGGATTTAAGATATGTCTCTTTGCTCTCTTTAGGTTTTCCAATTGACTAAATCAGAGTACACACGTTTGGGGTTAGGATTTAGCTCCAAAGCGTGCTCTGCACCCGATGACAAACCAATCAGGATTTGCTTTGGTTTCATACTTTGAATTGAATAAGAAAGGACTTCATGAACATGGATTATGTTCTGCAAATTTAAGTGTCTTGTCAAGTTGTGGCAGGATTCTCAATCTCAAATAAAGTTTGGCTTATACTTATCTCGGACCCCTAGGCATGGATTATGCCTAGGGACAGACTGTCTTGTCATGTTTTGGCAAATATCGCTCTATCCCGGCATGAGTATGGATTGTACTCACTAGGATGCTTAAGTATCGATTATACCCAGGGACGACGAATAATTTTGTCAGGGTTGGGCAAAGGAATTCAACAAAACTCGAGTATGGCTTATGCTCAGTTTGAACTTCCTGGTATGGCTTATACCCGGAAGGTTAGGTCCCTTGCCACGTCTTGGCAGGATGATTCGAACATCCCTTGAGTATGGTTTATGCTTAGACAAATGCCCAAGCAAGGTTTATGCTCGAACGTGTAAACAGTTTTGTTAGGATTTGACACAACTTTTTGCTCTCTTTTTTTCGCAGGTATGGATTATACTAGCAGTTGGAAGGCCCGGCGTGGCCTTGGATTATCCATAACACATCTTCCTTCAACTAGCGAGATATGTTCTAAGGCGAAAAATGTTGACTTGCTTTTTAGTCAAAGCCGTCACACGTGAAATCTCTAGTTAATAATATGCACAAGTATGGAGAATATCGTCAGAAGACAGGAAGCGATTTGATTAAAGTCACATCACAAAAAAAGAATGGCCCGAAACTCCTAGCAGACGACCACTATTGGGCCCGAAAACCTCAATTTTGGAGCTGAGCACAGTAAGCCTTGTAGCCCTCTAAATCAGCTTCAAATCGAGCTTTCGTTTGGGCAAAACGGATAAACGGTTTAGAAGTTACGCCCGTATCCGTGAACACATGCAGAACCGGAAACTTGGATTTGGAATTAGCACATGAACACAAACGGTGACGTCGCCTATCCAAAGCCTCCAAGGAGCGAGCCATCGCAAAGAGAACGAGATTCTGGAAAAACTACATATTTCGTGATATGGACGGATATGAAACAAATGACTGTAGGCACTTGCGAGACTTGATTGAGGAACATGTTAGACGTGGAGAGCTAACTGAGTATGTGAAACAACCTACAACGCCTACACCTGCGCTGCCACCACCTACTCTCTAAAGAGGGAATGACCCCGGATCGAGCTCCTGTGGGCTCATCATTAACTGATCTGGATTGGATCACTCTGCGTTTTCATCATTTCTTAGGATTTAAGATGTGTCTCTTTGCTTTCTTTAGGTTTTCCGATTAGCTAAATCGGAGCACACACGTTCGGGGTTCGGATTTAGCTCCAAAGCTTGCTCTGCACTAGATGACAAACCAATCCGGATTTGCTTTGGTTTCGTACTTTGAATTGAATAAGGAAGGACTTTCCGAACATGGATTATGTTTGGCGAATTTAAGTGTCTTGTCAAGTTGTGGAAGCATTCTCAATCTCAATTAAAGTATGGCTTATACTTATGTTGGACCCCTAGGCATGGATTATGCCTAGGGGCAGACTGCCTTTTCAAAATTTGCCAAATATAGCTCTATCTCGGCATGAGTATGGATTGTACTCACTAGGATGCTTAAGTATGGATTGTACTCAGGGAGACGAACGATCTTGTTTGGATTGGGAAAAGGAACTCAACAAAACTCGAGTATGGCTTATGCTCAGTTTGAACTTCCTGGTATGGCTTATACCTGAATGGTTAGGTCCCTCTCCACCTTTTGGCAGGATGATTCGAACGTCCCTCGAGTATGGTTTATGCTTAGACAAACGCCCAAGCATGGTTTATGCTCGAAAGTGTAATCAGTTTTGTCAGGATTTGACACACATTTTTGCTCTCTTTTTTCGCAGATATGGATTATACTTGCAGTTGGAAGGCCCGGCATGGCCTTGGATTATCCAGAACACATCTTCCTTTAACCAGTAAGATATGTTCTAAGAGGCAAAATGTTGACCTGCTTTTTAGTCAAAGCCTTCATACTTAAAATCTCCGGTTAACAATACGCAGAAGTATGGGGAATATCGTCAGAAGACAGGAAGCAATTTGGTTGAAGTCACATCACAAACGAAGATTGGCCCGAAAATTCTATCAGGCGACCTCTTTTGGGCCCGAAAACCTAATTTACGGAGCTGAGCTCCGTAGCCCTTTGAATCAGCTTCAAATCGAGCTTTCATTTGGGCAAAACAGACTTACGGTTTGGTAGTTACGCCCGTTTCCGTGAACACATGCAGAACTGGGAAATTGGATTTGGAATTAGCACATGAACACAAACGGTGACGTCTCCTATCCAAAGCCACTCATAAGGGAGCCATCGCAAATAGAACGCGATTCTAGAAAATACTGCATATTTCAAGATATGGACGGACATGACACAAATGACTGTAGGCACTTGTGAGACTTGATTGAGGAACGGGTTAAACGTGGAGAGCTACCCAAGTATGTGAAACAGCCTACAGCGCCTGCACTCGCGCTGCTACCACCTGCTCCCCGGAGAGGGAAAGACCCTGGATCGAACTTCTGTGGCCTCATCATCAACTGATCTGGATTGGATCACTCTGCATTTTCATCATTTCTTAGGATTTAAGATATGTCTCTTTGGTTTCTTCAGGTTTTCCGATAGGCTAAATCGGAGTACACATGTTCGGGGTTAGGATTTAGCTTTAAAGCGTGCTTTGCACCCAATTACAAACCAATCAGGATTTGCTTTGGTTTCGTAATTTAAACCGAATAAGGAAGGACTTTCCAAATATGGATTATGTTTGGCGAATTTAAGTATCTTGTCAAGTTGTGGAAGGATTCTCAATCTCAATTAAAGTATGACTTATACTTATCTCGGACCTCTAAGCATGGATTATGCCTAGGGATAGACTGTCTAGTCAGGTTTTGGCAAGCATAGCTCTATCCCGGCATGAGTATGGATTGTACTCACTAGGATGCTTAAGTATGGATTATACTCAGGGACGACGAACGATCTTGATCGGATTGGGCAAAGGAACTCAACAAAACTCGAGTATGGCTTATGCTCAGTTTGAACTTCCTGGTATGGCTTATCCCGGAAGGTTAGGTCCCTAGCGAGGTTTTGGCAGGATGATTCGAACGTCCCTCGAGTATGGTTTATGCTCAGAAAAATGCCTAAGCATGGTTTATGCTCTAAAGTGTAATCAGTTTTGTCAGGATTTGACACACCTTTTTGCCTTTCGCAGGTATGGATTATACTTGCAACTGGCAGGCCCGGCGTGGCCTTGGATTATTCAAAACACATCTTCCTTCAACCAGCAAGATATGTTCTGAGGGGCAAAATGTTGACCTACTTTTTAGTTAGAGCACTTACACATGAAATCTCTGGTTACCCATACGCACAAGTATGGGGAATATCATCAGAAGACAGGAAGCGATTTGGTTGAAGTCGCATCACAAACAAAGATTTGCCAGAAACTCCTATCAAACGAACTCTTTTGGGCCTGAAAACCTCAATTACGGTGCTGAGCTCCATAACATTTTTATCCCTCTTAATCAGCTTCAAATCGATTTGGTTGAGGTTGCATCACAATTAAATATTGGCCCAAAACTCCTATAAGACGACATCTTTTGGGCCCGAAAACCTCAATTACGGAGCTGAGCTCAGTAAATCTTGTAGCCCTTTGAATCAACTTCTAATAGAGCTTTCGTTTGGGAAAAATGGACTTACGGTTTGAAAGTTACGCCCATTTCCGTGAACACATGCAGAACCGGAAACTTGGATTTGGAATTAGCACATAAACACAAACGGTGACGTCTCCTATCAAAAGCCTCCCAAGAGGGAGCCATCGCAAGGAGAACGTGATTATGGAAAATTCTGCATATTTCATGATATGGACGGACATGTCATAAATGACTGCAGGCACTTGCGAGACTTGATTGAGGAACGGGTTAGACATAGAGAGCTACCCGAGTATGTTAAACAATCTACAGCGCATTCAACCGTGCTGCCACCACCTGCTCCCCGAAGAGGAAATGATCCTGGATCGAGCTTCCGCGGGCTCATCATCAACTGAACTGGATTGGATCACTCTGCGCTTTCATCACTTCTTAGGATTTAAGATATTTCTCTTTGCTTTCTTTAGGTTTTCCGATTGGCTAAATCGGAGCACACACGTTCGGGGTTAGGATTTAGCTCCAAAGCGTGCTCTGCACCCGATGACAAACCAATCAGCATTTGCTTTGGTTTCGTACTTTGAATTGAATAAGGAAGGAATTTCCAAACATGGATTATTTTTGGAATTTAAGTGTCTTGTCAAGTTGTGGCAGGATTCTCAATCTCAATTAAAGTATGGCTTATACTTATCTCGGACCCCTAGGCATGGATTATGCCTATGGAGAAATTGTCTTTTTGGGTTTTAGCAAGTATAGCTCTATCCTGGCATGAGTATCACCAGGATGCTTAAGTATGGAATATACTCAGAGACGACGAATGATCATGTCAGAATTGGGCAAAGGAACTCAACAAAACTCGAGTATGGCTTATGCTCAGTTTGAACTTCCTGTTATGGCTTATACCCGGAAGGTCCCTCGCTAGGTTCTGGCAGGATTATTCGAACGTCCCTCGAGTATGGTTTATTCTCAGAAAAACGCCCAAGCATGGTTTATCCTCGAAAGTGTAATCAGTTTTATCAGGATATGACACACCTTTTTCCTCTCTTTTCTTCCCAGGTATGGATTATACTTGCAGCTGGCAGGCCCGGGGTGGCCTTGGATTATCCAGAACACATCTTCCTTCACCCAAAAAGATATGTTCTAAGGAGAAAAATGTTGACCTGATTTTTAGTCAAAGCCGCCAAAAATGAAATCTCTGGTTAACAATATGCATAAGTATGGGAATATCGTCAGAAGACAGGAAGCGATTTGGTTGAAGTCGCATCACAAACAAAGGTTGGCCCGAACTCCTATCAAATGACCTCTTTTTTGCCCGAAAACATCAATTACGGAGCTGAGCTTAGTAACCCTTATAGCCCTCTAAATCAGCTTCAAATTTGAGCTTTCATTTGGGCAAAACGGACGTATGATTTAGAAGTTATGCCCGTTTCCGTAAACACATGCAGAACCGGAAACTTGGATTTGGAATTATCACATGAACACAAACACTGACGTCTCATATCCAAAGCCTCACAAGAGGGAGCCATCGCAAAGAGAACGTGATTTTGGAAAATACTTCTTATTTCATGATATCACTATAGGCACTTGCGCGACTTGATCGAGGAACAGGTTAAACGTGGAGAGCTACCCGAGTATGTGAAACAACCTACAGCGCCTGCACCCGCGCTGCCACCACCTGCTTCCCGGATAAGGAATGACCCTGGATTGAGCTCCCGTGTGCTCATCATTAACTGATCTGGATTGGACCACTCTTCATTTTCAGCATTTCTTAGGATTTAAGATATGTCTATTTTCTTTCCTTAGGTTTTCCGATTGGCTAAATCGTAGTACACACGTTCGGGGTTAGGATTTAGCTTTAAAGCGTGCTTTGCACCCGATTACAAACCAATCTGGATTTGCTTTGGTTTCGTACTTTGAACTGAATAAGGAAGGTCTTTGCAAACATGGATTATGTTTGGCGAATTTAAGTATCTTGTCGAGTTGTGGTAGGATACTCAATCTCAATTAAAGTATGGCTTATACTTATCTCGGACCCCTAGGCATAGATTATACCTAGGGACAGGCTGTCTAGTCAGGTTTTGGCAAGCATAGCTCTATCCCGGCATGAGTATGGGTTGTACTCACTAGGAAGCTTAAGTATGGATTATACTCAGGGACGACGAACGATCTTGACTGGATTGGGCAAAGGAACTCAACAAAACTCGAGTATGGCTTATGCTCAGTTTGAACTTCATGGTATGGCTTATACCCGGAAGGTTATGTCCTTAGCCAGGTTTTGGCAGGATGATTCGAACGTCCCTCGAGTATGGTTTATGCTCAGAGAAACGCCCAAGCATGGTTTATGCTCGAAAGTGTAAATAGTTTTTTCAGGATTTGACACACCTTTTGCTCTCTTTTCTTCGCAGGTATGGATTATACTTGCAACTGGCAAGCCCGGAGTGGCCTTGGATTATTCAAAACACATCTTCCTTCAACCAGCAAGATATGTTCTGAGGGGCAAAATGTTGATCTGCTTTTTAGTCAAAGCCGTCACACATGAAATCTCTGGTTAACCATACGCACAAGTATGGGGAATATCGTTAGAAGACAGGAAGTGATTTGATTGAAGTCGCATTACAAACAAAGATTTGTCAGAAACTCCTATCAGACGAACTCTTTTGGGCCTGAAAACCTCAATTACGGTGTTGAGCTCAACAACATTTTTATCCCTCTTAATCAGCTTCAAATCGAGCTTTCGTTTGGAAAAAACGGACTTACAGTTTGGAAGTTATGCCTGTTTCCGTGAACACATGCAGAACCGGAAACTTGGATTTGGAATTTGCTCATAAACACAAACGGTGACGTCTCCTATCCAAAGCCTCCCAAGAGGGAGCCATCGCAAAGAGAACACGATTCTGGAAAATTCTGCATATTTCATGATATGGACGGACATGACACAAATGACTGTAGGCACTTGCGAGACTTGATTGAGGAACGGGTTAGACATGGAGAGCTACCTGAGTATGTGAAACAATCTACAGCGCTTGCACCCGCGCTGCCACCACCTGCTCCGCGGAGAGGAAATGACCCTAGATCGAGCTCCAGTGGGCTCATCATGAACTGAAATGGATTGGTTCACTCTGCCATTTCAGCATTTCTTAGGATTTAAGATATGTCTCTTTGCTTTCTATAGGTTTTCCAATTGGCTAAATCGGAGTACACACGTTCGGGGTTAGGATTTAGCTCCGAAGCGTGCTCTGCACCCGATGACAAAACAATCAGCATTTGCTTTGGTTTTGTACTTTGAATTGAATAAGGAAGGACTTTTTGAACATGGATTATTTTTGGCGAAGTTAAGTGTCTCGTCAAGTTGTCGCAGGATTCTCAATCTTAATTAAAGCATGGATTATACTTATCTTGGACCCCTAGGCATGCATTATCCTAGGGACAAACTGTCTTTTCAGGTTTTGGCAAGTATAGCTCTATCCCGGCATGAGTATGGATTGTACTCACTAGGATGCTTAAGTATGGAATATACTCAGGGACGACGAACGATCCTGTCAGGATTGGGCAAAGGAACTCAACAAAACTCGAGTATGGCTTATGCTCAGTTTGAACTTCCTGGTATGGCTTATACTCGAAAGGACACTCGGCAGGTTCTGGCTGGATGATTCGAACGTCCCTCGAGTATGGTTTATGCTCAGATAAACGCCCAAGCATGGTTTATGCTAGAAAGTGTAATCAGTTTTATCAGGATATGACACACCTTTTTGCTCTCTTTTCTTCCCAGGTATGGATTATACTTGCAGCTGGCAGGCCCGGGGTGGCCTTGGATTATCCAGAAACATCTTCCTTCACCCAACAAGGTATGTTTTAAAGAGAAAAATGTTGACCTGATTTTTAGTCAAAGCCGCCCAAAATGAAACCTCTGGTTAACAATATGCATAAGTATGGGAATATCATTAGAAGACAGGAAGCGATTTGGTTGAAGTCGCATCACAAACAAAGGTTGGCCCGAAACTCCTATCAGATGACCTCTTTTGGGCCCAAAAAAATCAATTAGGGAGCTGAGCTTAGTAACCCTTGTAGCACTCTGAATCAGCTTCAGATTTGAGCTTTCATTTGCAAAACACGGACTTATGGTTTGGAAGTTACGCTCGTTTCCGTAAACACATGCAGAACCTAAAACTTGGATTTGGAATTAGCATATGAACACAAACACTGACGTCTCATATCCAAAGCCTCACAGGAGGGAGCCATCGCAAAGAAACGCGATTCTGGAAAATACTGCTTATTTCATGATATGGACGGACATGACGCAAATGACTATAGGCACTTGCGCGACTTGATTGAGGAACATGTTAAACTTGGAGAGCTACACGAGTATGTGAAACAACCTACAGCGCCTGCACCCACGCTGCCACCACCTGCTTCCCGGATAGGGAATGACCCGGATCGGGCTCCCGTTTGCTCATCATCAACTAATCTGGATTGGATCACTCTATATTTTCAGCATTTCTTAGGATTTAAGATACGTCTATTTTCTTTCTTTAGGTTTTCCGATTGGCTAAATCGGAGTACACACGTTCGGGGTTAGGATTTAGCTCCAAAACATGCTCTGCACCCGATGACAAACCAATCCTGATTTCCTTTGGTTTCATACTTTGAATTGAATAAGGAAGGACTTTCCGAACATGGATTATGTTTGGCGAATTTAAGTGGCTTGTCAAGTTGTGGAAGGATTCTCAATCTCAATTAAAGTATGGCTTATACTTATCTCAGACCACTAGGCATAGATTATGCATAGGGACAGACTGTCTTATTAGGTTTTGGCCAGTATTGCTCTATCCCAGCATGATTATGGATTGTACTCATTAGGATGCTTAAGTATGGATTATACTCAAGGAGACGAATGATCTTTTCAGGATTGGGCAAAGGAACTCAACGAAACTCGAGTATGGCTTATGCTCAATTTGAACTTCCTGGTATGGATTATACCCGGAAGGTTAGGTCCCTTACCACGTTTTGGAAGGATGATTCGAATGTCCCTCGAGTATGGTTTATGCTCAGAAAAAAGCCCAAGCATGGTTTATGCTCGAAAGTGTAATCATTTTTGTCAGGATTTGACATACTTTTCTCTCTCTTTTTTCGCAGTTATGGATTATACTTGCAGCTGGCAGGCCCGACGTGGCATTGGATTATTCAGAACACATCTTTCTTCCACCAGCAAGATATGTTCTGAGGGGCAAAATGTTGACCTGCTTTTTAGTCAAAACCATCATACGTGAAATCTCTGGCTAATAATATGCAGAAGTATGGGGAATATCATCAGAAGATAGGAAGCGATTTGGTTGAAGTCACAACACAAACAAAGATTCGCCCGAAACTCCTATCAAACGACCACTTTTGGGCTCGAAGACCTCAATTACAGAGTTGAGCTCGATAACTCTTGTTGCCCTTTAAATCAGCTTTAAATCAAGCTTTCGTTTAGGCAAAACCTACTTACGGTTTGGAAGTTACGACCATTTCCATGAACACATGCAGAACTAGAAATTTGGATTTGGAATTATCACATGAACACAAACGGTGACGTCTACTATCCAAAGCCTTCCAGGAGGGATCCATCGCAAGGAGAACGCGATTCTGGAAAATACTGCATATTTCATGATATGGACAGACATGACACAAATGAATGTAGGCACTTGCGAGACTTGATTGGGGAACGGGTTAGACGTGGAGAGCTAGCTGAGTATGTGAAACAATATACAACGCCTGCACCCACGCTGCCACTACCTACTCCCCGAGGAGGGAAAGACCTTGGATCGAGCTCCCGTGGGCTCATCACCAACTGGTCTGGATTGGATCACTCTGCATTTTCATCATTTTTTAGAATTTAAGATATGTATCTTTGCTTTCTTTAGGTTTTCCGATTGGCTAAATCGGAGTACACACGTTCGGGGTTAGGATTTAGCTCCAAAGCGTCCTCTGCACCCGATGACAAACCAATCAGGATTTGCTTTGGTTTCGTAGTTTGAATTGAATAAGGAAGGACTTTCCGTACATGGATTTTGTTTGGTGAATTTAAGTGTCTTGTCAAGTTGTGGTAGGATTCTCAATCTCAATTAAAGTATGGTTATACTTATCTCGGACCCCTAGGCATGGATTATGCCTAGGGACAGACTATATTGTCAGCTTTTGGCAAGTATAGCTCTATCCCGGCATGAGTATGGATTGTACTCACTAGGATGATTAAGTATGGATTATACTCAGGGACGACGAACGATCTTGTCACGATCGGGTAAAGGAACTCAACAAAACTCGAGTATGGCTTATACTCAGTTTGAACTTCCTAGTATGGCTTATACCCGGAAGGTTAGGTCCCTCGACAGGTTTTGGCAGGATGATTCGAACGTCCCTCGAGTATAGTTTATGCTCAGACAAATGTCAGGATTTGACACACCTTTTTTCTCTCTTTTCTTCATAGGTATGGATTATACTTGTAGTTGGCAGGCCCGACGTGGCCTTGGATTATCTAGAACACATCTTCCTTGAACCAGCAAGATATGTTCTGAAGGGCAAAATGTTGACTTGCTTTTTAGTCAAGGCTGTCACAAATGAAATCTCTGGTTAACAATACGCACAATTATGGGGAATATCATCAGAATACAAGAAGCGATTTGGTTGAAGTTGCATCACAAACAAAGATTGGCCCGAAACTCCTATCAGACGACCTCTTTTGGGCCCGAAAACATCAATTATGTAGCTGAGTTCAGTAACTCTTGTATCCCTCTGAATCAGCTTCAAATCGAGCTTTCGTTTGGGTAAAACGGACTTATCATTTGGAAGTTACGCCTGTTTCCATAAACACATGCAGAACCGGAAACTTGGACTTTGAATTAGCACATGAACACAAACGGTGACGTCTCCTATCCAAAGCCTTCCAGGAGGAAGCCATCGTAAAGAGAATGCGATTCTGGAAAATACTGCTTATTTCATGATATGGATGGACATGACACAAAAGACTATAGTCACTTGCGAGACTTGATTGAGGAATGGGTTTGATGTAGAGAGCTGCCCGTGTATGTGAAACAACCTATAGCGCCTGCACTCATGCTACCACCACCTGCTCCCTAGAGAGGGAATGACCCTGGATTGAGCTCCCATGGGCTCATCATCAACTGATCTGGATTGGATCACTATGCATTTTCAACATTTCTTAGGATTTAAGATATGTCTCTTTGCTTTCTTTAGGTGTTCCGAATGGCTAAACCGGAGAGTACACACGTTCGGGGTTATGATTTAGCTCCAAAGTGTGATCTGCACCTTATGACAAACCAATCTGGATTTGCTTTGGTTTCGTACTTTGAATTGAATAAGGAAGGACTTTCCGAACATGCATTATGTTTGGCGAATTTAAGTGTCTTGTCAAGTTGTGGTAGGATTCTCAATCTCAATTAAAGTATGGCTTATAATTATCTCAGTTCCCTAGGCACAGATTATGCCTAGGGATAGACTGCCTTGTCAGGTTTTGGCAAGTATAGCTTTATCCCGGCATGAGTATGGATTGTACTCACTAGGATGCTTAAGTAAGGATTATACTCAGGGAGGACGAATGATCTTGTTAGGATTGGGCAAAGGGACTCAACAAAACTCGAGTATGGCTTATGCTCAGTTTGAACTTCCTGGTATGGCTTATACCCAGAAGGTTAGGTCCCTCGCCACGTTTTGGCAAAATAATTCGAACGTCCCTCGAGTATGGTTTATGCTCAGAAAGAAGCCCAAGCATGGCTTATGCTCGAAAGTGTAATCAATTTTGTCAGGATTTGACACATTTTGCTCTTTTTTTTTGCATGTATGGATTATACTTGCAGCTAGCAGGCCCGGCGTGGCCTTGGATTATCCAGAACACATCTTCCTTCAACCAGCAAGATATGTTCTATGGGGCAAAATGTTGACCTGCTTTTTAGTGAAAGCCATCAAACGTGAAATATATTGTTAACAATACGCAGGATTATGGGGAATAACGTCGGAAGACAGGAAGCGATTTGGTTGAAGTCGCATCACAAACAAAGATTGGCCTGAAACTCCCGTCATATAACCACTTTTGGGCCCAAAATCCTCAATTATGGAGTAACACTCAGTAACTCTTGTAGCACTCTGAATAAGGTTCAAATCGAGCTTTCATTTGGGCAAAACGGACTTACGATTTGGAAGTTACGCCCGTTTCCGTGAACTCATGCAGAACCAAAAACTTGGATTTGGAATTAGCACATAAACACAAACGGTGATGTCTCCTATCCAAAGCCTCCTAGGAGGGAGCCATCGCAAATAGAACGCGGTTCTGGAAAATAATGCATATTTCATGATATGGATGGACATGACACAAATGACTATAGACACTTGCGAGACTTGATTGAGGAACGGGTTAGATGTGGAGAGCTACCCTAGTATGTAAAAGAACCTACAGCGCTTGCATCCGCGCTACCACCACCTGCACCTCGGAGAGGGAATGACCCTGGATCAAGCTCCCGTGGGCTAATCATCAACTGATTTGGATTGGATCACTTTACATTTTCAGCATTTCTTAGGATTGAAGATATGTCACTTTGCTTTATTTAGGTTTTCCGGTTGGCTAAATCGGAGTACACACGTTCGTGGGTAGGATTTTGCTCCAAAGCGTGCTCTGCACCTTATGACAAATAAACCCAGATTTGCTTTGGTCTTGCACTTTGAATTGAATAAGGAAGGACTTTCCGAACATGGATTATGTTTGGCGAATTTAAGTGTCTTGTTAAGTTGTGGCAGGATTCTCACTCTCAATTAACGAATAGCTTATACTTATCTCGGTCCCATAGGCATGGATTATGCCTAGGGATAGACTATCTTGTCAGGTTTTGGCTAGTATAGCTCTATCCCGACATGAGTATGGATTGTACTCACTAGGATGCTTAAGTATGGATTATACTCAGGGACGACGAACGATCTTGTCAGGACTGGGTAAAGGAACTCAACAAAACTCGAGTATAGCTTATGCTCAGTTTGAACTTCCTAGTATGGCTTATACCCGGAAGGTTAGGTCCCTCGACAGGTTTTGGCAGGATGATTCGAACATTTCTCGAGTATAGTTTATGCTCATACAAACGCCCAAGCATGGTTTATGTTCGTAAGTGTAATCAGATTTGTCAGGATTTGACACACCTTTTTGCTCTCTTTTTTTCGCAGGTATGTATTAAACTTGCGGCTGGCAGGCCTGGCGTGGCCTTGGATTATCCAGAACACATCTTCCTTCAACCAGCAAGATATATTCTGAAGGGCAAAATGTTGACCTGCTTTTAAGTCAAAACCGTCGTAGACGAAATCTTTGGTTAACAATACGTACAAGTATGGAGAATATCGTCAGAAGACAAAAGTGATTTGGTTGAAGTTGCATCACAAACAAAGATGTCATAGAAACTCCTATCAGCTGACTCTTTTGGGACCGAAACCCTCCATTATGAAGCTGAGCTCGCTAAATCTTGTAGCCCTATGAATCAGCTTCAAATCGAGCTTTCGTTTGGGCAAAACGGACTTACGGTTTGGAAGTTATGCTCGTTTCCATGAACACATGCAGAACCGGATACTTGGATTTGGAATTAGCACATGAACATAAACGGTGTCGTCTCCTATCTAAAGCCTCCCAGTAGAGAGCCACCGCAAAGAGAATGCGATTCTAGAAAATACAACGTATTTTATGATATGGACGGACATGACAAAAATGATTGTAGGCACTTGCGAGACTTGATTGAGGAACGGGTTAGATGTGGAGAGCTACCCGAGTATGTGAAACAACCTACAAAGCCTGCACCCGCGCTGCCACCCCCTGCTCTCCGGAGAGGAATGACCCTAGATCGAGCTCCCTGGGATCATCATCAGCTGATTTGGATTGGATGACTCTGCGTTTTTAGCATTTCTTAGGATTTATGTCTCCTTGCTTTCTTTATGTTTTCCGGTTGGCTAAATCGGAGTACACACATTCGGGGTTAGGATTTAGCTCCAAAGCGTGCTCTGCACCCGATGACAAACCAATCAGGATTTGCTTTGGTTTCGTACTTTGAATTGAATAAGGAAGGACTTTCCGAACATGGATTATGTTTGGTGTATTTAAGTGTCTTGTCAAGTTGTGGCAGGATTCTCAATCTCAATTAAAGTATGGCTTATACTTATCTTGGACCCCTAGGCATGGATTATGCATAGGGACAAACTATCCTGTCAGGTTTTGGCAAGTATAGCTCTATCCTGGCATGAGTATGGATTTTACTCACTTGGATGCTTAAGTATGGATTATAGTTAGGGACGACGAACGATCTCGTCAAGATTGGGCAAAGGAAATCAACATAACTCGAGTATGGCTTATGCTCAGTTTGAACTTCTTAGTATGGCTTATACCCGAAAGGTTAGGTCCCTCGCAAGGTTTTGGCAGGATGATTCGAACATCCCTCGAGTATGGTTTATGCTCAAACAAATGCCCAAGCATGGTTTATGCTCGAAAGTGTAATCAGTTTTGTCAGGATTTGACACACTGTTTTGCTCGCTTTTCTTCGTAGATATGGATTATACTTGCAGCTAGCAGGCCCGGCGTGGCCTTGGATTATCCAGAATACATCTTCCTTCCACCAGCAAGATATGTTCTGAGGGGCAAAATGTTGACCTTCTTTTTAGTTAAAGCCATCACACATGAAATCTCTGGTTAACAATATGCACAAGTATGGGGAATATCGTCAGAAGACAAGAAGCGATTTGGTTGAAGTGACATCACAAACAAAGATTGGCCCGAAACTCCTATCAGACGACCTCTTTTGGGCCCGAAAACCTTAATTACGGAGCTGAGCCCAATAACTCTTGAAGCCCTCTGAATCAGCTTCAAATCGAGCTTTCGTTTGAGCAAAACGGGCTTACGGTTTGAAAGTTACACCCATTTCCATGAACACATGCAGAACCGGAAACTTGGATTTGGAATTAGCACATGAACACAAACGGTGACATCTCCTATCCAAAGCCTCCCAGGAGGGAGTCATCGCAAAGTGTGCACAATTCTGGAAAATATTGCATATTTCATGATATGGATGGACATGACACAAATCACTGTAGGCACTTGCGAGACTTGATTGAGGAGCGGGTTAGATATGGAGAGCTACCTGAGTATGTGAAACAACCTATAGTGCCTGCACCCGCGCTACCACCACCTGCTCCCTGGAGAGTGAATGACCCTGGATCGAGCTCCAGTGGGCTCATCATCAACTGATATGGATTGGATAACTCTGCATTTTCAGCATTTCTTAGGATTTAAGATATGCATCTTCGCTTTCTTTAGGTTTCCCGATTGGCTAAATCGGAGTACACACATTCGGGGTTAAGATTTAGCTCCAAAGCGTGCTCTGCACCCGATGACAAACCAATAAGGATTTTCTTTGGTTTCGTACTTTGAATTGAATAAGGAAGGACTTTCCGAGCATGGATTATGTTTGGCGAATTTATGTGTCTTGTCAAGTTGTGGCCGGATTCCCAGTCTCAGTTAAAGTATGGCTTATACATATCTCGGACCCCAAGGAATGGAAAATGCCTAAGGACAGACTGTCTTGCCAGGTTTTGGCAAGTATAGCTCTATCCCGGCATAAGTATGGATTGTACTCACTAGGATTCTTAAGTGTGGATTATTCTCAGGGACAGCGACCGATCTTGTCTGGATTGGGCAAAGGAACTCAACAAAACTTGAGTATGGCTTATGCTCAGTTTGAACTTTCTAGTATGGCTCATACCCGGAAGGTAAGGTCCCTTGCCAGGTTTTGGCAGGATGATTTGAACGTCCCGCGAGTATGGTTTATGCTCAGACAAACACCCAAGCATGGTCTATGCTTGAAAGTATAATCAATTTTATCATGATTTGACACACCTTTTTTCTCTCTTTTCTTCACAGGTATGGATTATACCTGCAGCTGGCAGATCCAGCGTGGCCTTGGATTATCTAGAACACATCTTTCTTCAACCAACAAGATATTTTCTGGGGGGTAAAATGTTGACCTGCTTTTTTGTCAAACCCATCACGTAAGAAACCTCTGGTTAACAATACGCACAAGTATGGGGAATATCGTCAGAAGACAAGAAGCGATTTGGTTGAAGTCGCATCACAAACAAAGATTGACCCGAATCTCCTATCAGACGACCTCTTTTAGGCCCAAAAACATCAATTACGGAGCTTTGCTCCGTAACTCTTGTAGCCCTTTGAACCAACTTCAATTTGTGCTTTCGTTTGGGCAAAACGGACTTACGGTTTTGAAGTTACGTCTATTTCCATGAACACATGCAGAACCGGAAATTTGGATATGGAATTAGCACATGAACACAAACGGTGACGTCTCCTATCCAAAGCCTCCCAGGAGGGAGCCATCGCAAAGAGAATGCGATTCTGGAAAATACTGCATATTTCATGAAATGGACGGACATGACACAAATTACTGTAGGCACCTGCGAGACTTGATTGTGGAACGGGTTACACGTGGAGAGCTACCCGAGTATGTGAAACAACCTAAAGCGCCTGCACTTGAGCTACCACCTTCGGCTCCACAGAGAGGGAATGACCCTGGATCGAGCTCCTATGGGCTCATCATCAACTGATCTGGATTGGATCACTCTGCATTTTCAGCATTTCTTAGGATTTAAGATATGTCATTTTGCTTTCTTTAGGTTTTCCGATTGGCTAAATCAGAGTACACACGTTCAGGGTTAGGATATAGCACAAATACGTTGTCTGCACCCAATGACAAACCAATCAGGATTTGCTTTGGTTTCGTGCTTTGAATTGAATAAGGAAGGACTTTTCAAACATGCATTATGTTTGGCTAATTTAAGTGCCTTGTCAAATTGTGACAGGATTCTCAATCTCAATTAAATTATGGCTTATACTTATCTCGGACCCCTGGGCATGGATTATGCCTAGAGACAGATTATCTTGTCAGGTATTGGCAAGTATAGCTCTATCCTGGCAATAGTATGGATTGCACTCACTAGGATGCTAAAGTATGGATTATACTCAAGGACGACGAACGATCTTGTCAGGATTGGGAAAAGAAACTCAACAAAACTCGAGTATGGCTTATGCCCAGTTTGAACTTCCTAGTATGGCTTATATCCAGATGGCTAGGTCCCTAGCCAGGTTTTTGCAGGATGATTTGAACATCCCTCGAGTTTGGTTTATGCTTAGGCAAACGCCCAAGCATGGTTTTTGCTCGAAAGTGTAATCAGTTTTGTCAGGATTTGACATACCTTTATTCTATCTATCTTCTCAGGTATGGATTATACTTGCAGCTGGCTAGCCCAGCGTGGCCTTGGAAAATCATGAACACGTCATTCTTCAGCTAGCAAGCTATGTTCTAAGGGGCAAAATGTTGACCTTATTTTAAGTCAAAGACGGAACACATGAAATCTCTGATTAACAATAAGCACAAGTACGGGGAATATCGTCAGAGGACAGGAAGCGATTTGGTTGAAGTCGCGTCATAAATAAAGATTGGCTAGAAACTCCTATCAAACGACCTGTTTTGGGCCCGAAAACCTCAATTATAGAGCTGAGCACAGTAACTCTTGTAGCCCTCTGAATCAGCTTCAAATTGAGCTTTCTTTACGACAAAACGGACTTACGGTTTGTAAGTTACGCCTGTTTTCGTGAACACATGCAGAACCGGAAACTTTGATTTGGAGTTAGCACATAAACACAAACGGAAACTTGGATAGACATGACACAAATGACTGTAGGTATTTGCAAGACTTGATTGAGGAACGGGTTAGACGTGGAGAGCTACTCGAGTATGTGAAACAACCTACAGCGCCTGCACCCACACTACAAGCACCTGCTCCCCGGAGAGGGAATGACCCTGGATCGAGCTCCCGTGGGCTCCTAATCAACTGATCTGGATTGGATCACTCTGCATTTTCAGCATTTCTTAGGATCTAAGACATGTCTCTTTGCTTTCTTTAGGTATTCTGATTGGCTAAATCGGAGTACACACGTTCGGGATTAGGATTTAGTCCAAAGCGTGCTCTGCACCCGATTACAAACCAATCAGGATTTGCTTTGGTTTCGTACTTTGAATTGAATAAGGAAGGACTTTCCGAACATGGATTATGTTTGGCGAATTTTAGTGTCTTGTCAAGTTGTGGCAAGATTCTTAGTCTCAATTAAAGTATGGCTTATACTTATCTCGGACCCCAAGTCAGGATTATGCCTAGGTACAGACTGTCTTGTCAAGTTATGGAAAGTATAGCTCTATCCAGGCATGAGTATGGATTGTACTTACTAGGATGCTTAAGTATGGATTATACTCAGGGACTACGAACGATCTTCTCAAGATTGGGCAAAGGAACTCAGCAAAACTCGAGTATGGCTTATGCGCATTTTGAACTTCCTGGTTTGGCTTATACCCGGAAGGTTAGGTCCCTCTCCAGATTTTGACAAGATGATTCGAACGTCCCTCGAGTATGGTTTATGCTCAGAAAAACCCCCAAGCAAGGTTTATGCTCGAAAGTATAATCAGTTTTGTCAAGATTTGACACACCCTTTTGCTCTCTTTTCTTTGCAGGTATGGATTATACTTGCAGCTGGCCGGACCGGCGTGGCCTTGGATTATCCAAAACACATCTTCCTTCAACCAGCAAGATATGTTCTTAAGGGCAAAATGTTGACCTGCTTTTTAGACAAAGTCGTCACACAAGAAATCTCTGGTTAACAATATGCACAAGTATGGGGAATATCGTCAAAAGACTGGAAGCAATTTAATTGAAGTCGCATCACAAACAATGATAGGACCGAAACTCCTATCAGACAACCTCTTTTAGGCCCGAAAACATCAATTACAAAATAAAGCTACATAACTCTTGTAGCCCTCTGAATCAGCTTCAAATCGAGCTTTCGTTTGGGTAAAACAGACTTACAGTTTGGAAGTTACGTCCGTTTCCGTGAACACAAGCAGAACCGGAAACTTGGATTTGGAATTAGCACATGAGCACAAACGGTGATGTCTCCTATCCATACCTCCCAAGAGGGAGCCATCGCAAAGAGAACGCGATTCTGGAAAATACTGCATATTTCATGATTTGGACGGACATGACACAAATGACTGTAGGCACTTGCGAGTCCTGATTGAGAAACGTGTTAGACGTGGATAGCTACCCGAGTATGTGAAACAACCTACAGCGCCTGCACCCGCGCTGCCACCACCTGCTCCGCAGAGAGGGAATGACCTTGGATCGAGCTTCCATGGGCTCATCATCAACTAATCTGGATTGGATCACTCTGCATTTTTAGAATTTCTTAGGATTTAAGATATGTCTCTTTACTTCCTTTAGGTTTTCCGATTGGCTAAATCGGAGTACACACGTTCGGGGTTAGGATTTAGGCGTGCTCTGCACCCATTGACAAACCAATCAGGATTTGCTTTGGTTTCGTACTTTGAATTGAATAAGGAAGGACTTTCCGAACATGGATTATGTTAGGAAAATTTAAGAGTCTTGTCAAGTTGTGTCAGGATTCTCCATCTCAATTAAAGTATGGCTTATACTTATCTCGAAACCTTAGGCATGGATTATGCCTAGGGACAGACTGTCTTGTCAGGTTTTTGCAAGTATAGCTCTATCCCGGGAATAGTATGGATTGTACTCACAAGGATGCTTAAGTATGGATTATACTCAGGGATGACGAACGATCTTGTCGGTATTGGGCAAAAGAACTCAACAAAATTCGTGTATGGCTTATGCTCAGTTTGTACTTCCTGGTATGGATTATACCTGGAAGGTTAGGGCGCTCGCAAGGTTTTGGCAGGATGATTCGAACATCCCCCGAGTATGGTTTATGCTCAGACAAACGCCCAAGCATGGTTTATGCTCAAAAGTGTGACCAGTTTTGTCAGGATTTGACACACCTTTTTGCCATCTTTTCTTCCCAAGTATGGATTATACTTGCGGCTGGCAGGCCCGGCATGGCCTTGGATTACCCAGAACACATCTTCCCTCAACTAGCAAGATATGTTCTGAGGGGCAAAATGTTGACCTGCTTTTTAGTCAAAGCCGTCATACATGAAATCTCTAGTTAACAATATGCGCAAGTATAGGGAATATCGTCAGAAGACAGGAAGCGATTTGGTTGAAGTCGCATCACAAACAAATATTGGCCTGAAACTCCTATAAGACGACCTCTTTTGGGCCCGAAAACATCAATTATGGAGCTAGGCTCTGAATCTCTTGTATCCCTCTGAGTCAGCTTCAAATTGAGCTTTTGTTTGGCCAAAACGGACTTACGGTTTACAAGTTACTCCCGTTTCTTTGAGCACATGCAGAACCGGAAACTTGTATTTGGAATTAGCACATAAACAGAAATGGTGACGTCTCCTATCCGAAGCCCCCCCAGGAGGGAGCCATCGCAAAGAGAACGCGATTCTGGAAAATATTGCATATTTCATGATATGGACGGAAATGACACCAATGACTGTAGGCACTTGCAAGACATGATTGAGGAACGGGTTAGACATGGAGAGCTACCCGAGTATGTGAAACAACCTACAGCGCCTGCACTCGCGCTGCCACCACCTGCTCCCCGGAGACGGAACGACCCTGGATCGAGCTTTCTTGGGTTCATAATCAAATGATCTGGATTGGATCACTCTCCATTTTCAGCATTTCTTAGGACTTAAGATATGTCTCTTTGCTATCTTTAGGTTTCCCGATTGGCTAAATCGGAGTACACACGTTCGGGGTTAGGATTTAGCTCCAAAGCTTGCTCTACACGCGATGAAAAACCAATTAGGATTTGCTTTGGTTTCGTACTTTGTATTTAATAAGGAAGGACTTTTCGAACATGGATTATGTTTGGCGAATTTTAATGTCTTGTCAAGTTGTGGCAAGACTCTCAATCTCAATTAAAGTATGGCTTATGCTTATCTCAGACCCCTAGGCATGGATTATGCCTAGGGACAGATTGTCTTGTCTGGTTTTAGCAAGTATAGCTCTATCCCGGCGTGATTATGGATTGTACTCACTAGGATGCTTAAGTATGGATTATACTCAGGGACGATGAACGATCTTGTCAGGATTGGGCAAAGGAACTCAACAAAACTCGATTAATACTTATGCTCAGTTTGAACTTCCTAGTATGGCTTATACCTGGAAGGTTAGGTCCCTCGCCTGGTTTTGGCAGGATGAATCGAACATCCCTAGAGTATGGTTTATGCTCAGACAAACGCCCAAGTATGGTTTATGCTCGATAGTGTAATCATTTTTGTCAGGATTTGACACACCTTTATGCCCTCCTTTTTTCGCAGGTATGGATTATACTTGTAACTGAAAGGCCCAGCGTTGCCTTGGATTATCCAGAACACATCTTCCTTCAACCAGCAAGATATGTTCTGAGGGGCAAAATGTTGACCTATTTTTTAGTCAAAGCCGTCACACATGAAATCTCTAGTTAACGACACGCGCAAAGTATGTGGAATACCGTCAGAAGACAGGAAGCGATTTGGTTGAAGTCGCATCACAAACAAATATTGGCCCAAAACTCCTATCAAACGACCTCTTTTGGGCCCTAAAACATCAATTACGGAGCTAAGCTCCATAACTCTTGTAGCCTCTGAATCAGCTTCAGATCGAGCTTTCGTTTGGGCAAAACGGACTTACAGTTTGGAAGTTACTCCCGTTTCCGTGAGCAAATGCAAAACCAGAAATTTGGATTTGGAATTAGCACATGAACAGAAACGGTGACGTCTCCTATCCAAAGCCTCCCAGGAGGGAGCCATCGCAAAGAGAATGTGATTCTGGAATATATCGCATATTCATGATATGGATGGACATGACAAAAATGACTGTAGGCACTTGCGAGACTTGATTGAGGAACGGGTTAGATGTGGAGAGTTAGTCGAGTATCTGAAATAACCTACAGAGCTTGCACCCGCGCTGCCACCACCTGCTCCCTGAACAGGGAATGACCCTGCTTTCTTTAGATTTTTCGATTGGCTAAATCGAAGTACACACATTCGGGGTTAGGATTTAGATCCAAAGCATGCTCTACACTCGATGACAAACCAATCAGGATTTGCTTTGGTTTCGTACTTTGAATTGAATAAGGAAGGACTTTCCGAACATGGATTATGTTTGGTGAATTTAAGTGTCTTGTCAAGTTGTGGCAAGATCTCAATTAAAGTATGACTTATATTTATCTCGGAACCCTTGGCATGGACTATGCCTAGGGACATACTGTCTTGTCAGGTTTTGGCAAGTATAGCTCTATCACGACATGTGTATGGATTGTAGTCACTGGGACGGTTAAGTATGGATTATTCTCAGGGACGACGAACGATCTTGTCAGGATTGGGCAAAGGAAGTCAACAAAACTTGAGTATGGCTTATGCTCAGTTTGAACGTCCTGGTATGACTTATACCCGAAAGGCTAGGTCCCTTGCCAGGTTTTGTCAGGATGATTCGAACGTCCCTCGAGTATGGCTTATGCTCAGACAAACGCCCAAGCATGGTTTATGCTCGAAAGTGTAATCAGTTTTGTCAAGATTTGACACACATTTTTGCTCTCTTTTCTTCGCAGGAATAGATTATACTTGCAGCTGGCAGACCCGGCGTGGCCTTGGATTGTCCAGAACACATCTTCCTTCAACCAGCAAGACATGTTCTGAGGGGCAAAATATTAACCTGCTTTTTAGTCAAAGCCGTCACACATGAAATTTCTGGTTAACAATACGCACAAGTATGGGGAATATTGTCAGAACACAGGAAGTGATTTGGTTGAAGTTGCATCACGAATAAATATTGGCCTGAAAATCCTATCAGACGACCTCTTTTAGGCCCATAATACTTGTAGCCCTCTTAATCAGCTTCAAATCGAGCTTTCGTTTGGGCAAAAGGGACTTACGGTTTGGAAGTTACGCCCGTTTCCGTGAGCACATGCAGAACCGGAAACTTGGAATTAGCACATGATCACAAACGGTGATGTCTCCTATCCAAATCCTCCGAGGAGGGAGCCATCGCAAAGAGAACGCGATTCTGGAAAATACTGTATATTTCATGATATGGACGGACATGACACAAATGAATGTGGGCACTTGCGAGTCTTGATTGAGCAACGGGTTAGACGTGGAGAGCTACTCGAGTATGTGAAACAACCTATAGCGCCTACACCCACGCTGCCACTACCTGCTCCCCGAAGAGGGAATGACCCTAGATCGACCTCTCGTGGGCTGATCAACTGATCAGGATTGGATCACTCTGCGTTTTCAGCATTCTTTAGAATATAAGATATGTCTCTTTGCTTTCTTTAGGTTTTCCGATTGGCTAAATCGGAGAACACATGTTCGTGATTAGGATTTAGCTCCAAAGCGTGCTCTACACCCGATGACAAACCAATCAGGATTTGCTTTAGTTTCGTACTTTGAATAGAATAAGGAAGGACTTTCCGAACATGGATTATGTTTGGCGAATTTTAGTGTCTTGTCAAGTTGTGGCAGGATTCTCAGTCTTAATTAAAGTATGGCATATACTTATCTCGGACCCCTAGGCATGGATTATGCCTAGGGACAGACTGTCTTGTCAGGGTTTAGCAAGTATAGCTCTATCCCGGCATGAGTATGGATTTTACTCACTAGGATGCTTAAGTATGGATTATACTCAGGGACGATTAATGATCTTGTCAGGACTGGACAAAGGAACTAAACAAAACTCGAGTATGCCTTATGCCCAGTTTGAACTTCCTAGTATGGCTTATGCCCGGAAGGTTAGGTCCCTCGCCCGTTTGTGGTAGGATGATTCGAATGTCCCTCGAGTATAGTTTGTGCTCAGACAAACGCCCAAGCAGTGTTTATGTTCAAAAGCGTATTCAATTTTGTCATGACTTGACATAACTTTTTTCTCTCTTTTCTTCGCAAGTATGGATTATACTTGCAGCTGGTAGGCCCAGCGCGGCCTTGGATTATCCAGAACACATCTTCCTTCAACCAGCAAGATATGTTCTGAGGGGAAAAATGTTGACTTGCTTTTTAATCAATGTCGTCACACTTGAAATCTCGGGTTAGCAATACACACAAGTATGGGGAATATTATCAGAAGACAGGAAGCGATTTGGTTGACGTCGCATCACAAACAAAGATTGGCTTGAAATTTCTATCAGACGAACTCTTTTGGGCCCGAAAACATAAATTATGGAGCTAACCTCCGTAACTCTTGTAACCCGCTGAATCAGCTTCAAATCGAGCTTTCATTTGGGCAAAACGGACTTACGGTTTGAAAGTAACGCCTGTTTCCATGAACACATGTAGAACCGGAAACTTGGATTTGTAATTACCACATGAACATAAACGATGACGTCTCCTATCCAAAGTCTCTCAGGAGGGAGCCATCGCAAAGAGAACGCAATTCTGGAAAATACTTCATATTTCATAGTATAGACGGACATGACACAAATGACTGTAGGCACTGTAACACCCCGGATTTTTGAATAATCGAATTAACTAAAATTAAAGAATAATTAATCTCAGACGTGAGAATTAAGGGAATGGGGTTGCGCCATTTTGTTCGTCACGGAATCCTGGTTGAAATAGAGTCCGAGTTTGTGGGAAACGGGCACCGGATGAAGGAGTTATAGACGAACGAAGTTTGGTGGCAAGAAAGAAAAAAAAATTATTGTGCTGGCGCACTTGGGAAGTGCGCCAGTACAAATTTACATTGGTGCGCTTCCCAAGTGCGCCCAGGCCGAGGGAAAACCTGCACAACCTTCTGGTTCAGTCTGACCCATGTTCTGACCCATTGTTGAGTCCTTTCTGACTCCTTGCTGAGTCATTAGGGCTGACTTGTCACCCTATCATGACTGAATGGTTTCGATTAACCCTAAGAGCATCTGACGGCTTAAATTAATTAAAAACTCTATAAAAAACCCATAGACACAAACCCTAAATTAGAATTAAAACTGAAACTATGGCCGTCATGTTGTTGTCTTGAACCCTAGAGTAGCCGCCACAAATTAAAGAGGAAGAACAGCAAATCAAATCAGTTCTATTCAACCCTAACAATGAATCTTTTTCAAAGGAGAGCTAATGCAACTCCAGAAATCAGAATTCAGAACTCAGGACCGCTTTTTAGTAGTGAGTTCGATCACCTTAACAAAATAATTGCTAAATCAATTATGATGTGATATATGTTGGATTATAAGCTGTGGTTGTGAATCTAATTCATATGCTTAATCATGTATGTTAACTTGATTCATATCATATGATGTTATGCAAGTTTTATATATGATGTTATGCAAGTTAATATGATTATGCAAGTTTCACATATGATGTTATGCAAGTTAATATGATTATGCAAGTTTCATATATGATGTTATGCAAGTTAATATGATTATGCAAGTTTCATGTATGATGTTATGCAAGTTAATATGATTATGCAAGTTGTACATATGATGTTATGCAAGTTAATAGGATCATGCAAGTTGTATGCAAGTTATATGATGTTATGTAAGTTTGGATCTAAAATATATGCTAGTAGTTCAAGATGTTAACTTGTGTCAATGAATCCCTTTTTATAATCCAACCACCTAGGTTTATAACATCAGTTTTTATGTGAATATGGATTTGGAACATATGCTAGTTCGTATAGGTATTATGTTCATATGCAAGTTTAAGTGATAATTGGATTCATATATATACAAGTTCACACCTATAAAGTTTAGATCCATATTCAAGTTGACATTTTTATGTTGAATCTATGACATGCCTAGTTATGCAATTTTACACCTTTATGCGGATCCATAGTTTACTCAAGGTAACACCTTTATTGGATCCATAGATTTGAATCAATGGTTTGTCGGGATTTGAGAGTGTCTATCTTGGGCGTTAGATTTGAATGCAACGCCTTCATCCTTGGTTTCATGGGCTATAGTTTGATTCTAGGGGTGGCTTGGCCAGCTAGGCGGGGTGCCATCCTAGATTGTGAAAGCAGGGTAGTTAGACTATTGATTCGTTATGGAAAGACCCTCATATTTCTTGTGACCCTAGGGGTTCAGTGATGCTTAGCTGCCTAGAATCTTCTGACGCATCCAACGATGATTGGGAGTCTGTTTGTGTGGTCCGTGAGTATGAAGACGTCATTGATAAAGTGTGGGGTTTACCCAGAGGCGCGAAATAAGTTTTCGTATGTGCTTAATAGATTAAGCAAAGCCAGTTATGTAATCAGCAGTGGTTTTGGAGCAAGACTGGCAAGGACAACCAGAGTCGGTCAAGTGCTCAATTGGTTGGCCGTTTTACTAGTATCATCTCATATAGGTCGTCTGAATTCGAAGGAGGTATCCCTTGGGTGTTTGTCTGATATTGGTTTAGGCCTTTAGGGCTTGCACTTGGGGGATGTCGAGTTCGACTACGATGGTCTGTGCGAGGATGGATAGTTGTGATGATTTTGCATGGGATAATATCCTGGTTTTCTCCAGAAACAGAGAAGAGCATGCCCTACATCTTAGGGAAAGCTTAGGGACCCTACAAGTGCACCAGCTTAAAGCTAAGTTCTCCAAAATACCATTTTTGGAGGAAAGAAGTGAGGATTTTAGGGCATGTGGTCTCTAGGGAAGGGTGATATGTTATGGTGGATGGAGTTCTTGGCGTCCTACGATTTCGAGACAGCATATACCCCTGGCATGGGTAACGTGGTGGCAGATGCCTTAAGTAGGAAAAAGTTATCTTTGAGTCTGTTAAGCGGCGAAGTTTAGAGTTCATCTCTACGTTTGACTTTAGACCATCCATTGATTTTGTACCCAGTTTGCTAGCGTCCTTGAGGCCAGACCTAGGCTTTTGGGACGGGTTGGATAGGCACAGCGTGATGACCCACAGTTGATGGAGTTAGTAGAGAAGCTCATAAGAGGGGAGTCATCAAGCCACTTAAGTAGGTATACCCTAGATGATAAGGGTTGCGTAGGGACGGTAGACTTTGTGTAGATGACCTAAGGAAGACCATTCTTGATGATGCACATCGTTTGAAGATGACCATCCATCCCGGTGGGGACAAGATGTACATGGACATAAGACGAGTTTACTTTTGGGCCGGTATGAAGAAGGACGTGGCAGAGTTTGTCGCTAGATGCTTGGTGTGCCAACAAGTAAAAGCAGAGTAAAAGAAGTCCGGTGGATTGCTTCACCCATTGGAGGTCCCACAATGGAAGTAGGAAAGTGTTTCGATGGACTTTGTTGACGAATTACCAAGATCGAGGAAGGGTAATACTGGGATTTGGGTCGTGGTAGACAGACTTACTAAGAGCGCCCATTTCATTCCCGTGAAGAGTAAGAGGACTGCTCCATGGTTAGCCTCCGTATACATTCGAGAAATAGTTCGTTTGCACGGTGTTCCTTCTAGCATAGTGAGCGATCGCGATCCTATCTTCAACAGCGAATTTCGGAAGAGCTTGCAAGAGGCGGTAGGGACTCAGTTATGTTTAAGCACCGCATATCATCCTTAGACGGACGGCCAGACCGAGAGGGTGAATCGTATTCTAGAGTTCGCATATAATAACAGCTTTCAGTCTAGTATTGGCATGGCACCATTCGAGGCTCTTTATGGACGGCCGTGTCGTTGGCCTACATGTTGGTGGGAGTCTACAGACCAGATCTTGCTTGGACCCGATATGATTAGAGAGACTTCGGAAAAGATCGATTTGATTTGAAGAAGGATGAAGACGGTGCAAGATAGACAGAAATCTTATGTGGACAAGAGGAGGTCATTTCTTGAGTTTGATGTTGGGGACATGGTCTTTGTCAAGGTGTCTCCATTACGGAACGTCGTTCGCTTTGGGTCCGTTGGAAAGTTGGCACCAAGGTTCGTAGGGCCGTTTCCTATTAAGGAAAGGATTGGGAGATGGCATATAGAGTGGAGTTGCCCGAGAGACTTAGTGGTGTACACGACGTATTCCATGTATCACATTTGAGGAAGTGCTTGCACGAGACCGTGGAAGTGGTAGAGCCGAGCTTGCTTATAGAGGTGGAGATCGAGCGTGATGCAACGATTCGACGAGCTCCTACCTGCATTCTTGGGTCGGAGATTAAGAAGTTGAGAAATCGAGAGGTCAAACTAGTCAAAGTGCAATGGGGAGATGATGAGAGCAACGCTACTTGGGAGACGGAAGCGAAGATGCGTTCATTGTACCCTTTTCTTTTCGAGGGTATGTCTTTTAATTTCTCCTTTATCGCTTAGCTTGTACTTATCTTATCTTTAGTATGTCCTCTCGCTAGTATCTTTGACCTTTAGATAGGTTTGTCCTATGGTTGAAACATGTGTTTGAGACATGTTATGTATGATGGATGCATGTGGATGCAATTGGTTGCTAGTGGTTGCTCGTGGATGCATATACACACACTTTAGGCACTAGATCGGCTCAGTCACTTCATATTGCATATTGCATATAAATGTGTGTACATATTTAAGTAATGGATGTATAATGGTTGTACCATCATATGGATGCTGCATCTTGGTGAATGGTTGTGCACACATGTAGAAATAATATGTATCGATAGGATTTTTCGCATACATAATGGATGCATGGCACTATCATGATTTGCATTAAGGAGGTCAACTGAATTAGTAGACCGCTTGATTTTGCATTAGATAAGGAACATATACACACACTTCTTGCATATGTTCATACAGCATTAGAAATTTTATAAGGACAATGGATGCCTATGTTTGATGGTTGAGTAGATGGTTGTTTGGATGGTAGGATATGCATTCTCCTTAACTTGGAGATTTCGGGGGCGAAATCCTTTAAGGAGGGGAGAATGTAACACCCCGGATTTTTGAATAATCGAATTAACTAAAATTAAAGAATAATTAATCTCAGACGTGAGAATTAAGGGAATGGGGTTGCGCCATTGTGTTCATCTCGGAATTCTGGTTGAAATAGAGTCCGAGTTTGCGAGAAACGGGTACCGGATGAAGGAGTTATAGACGAACGAAGTTTGGTGGAAAAAAAGAAAAAAGAAATTGCGCTGGCGCACTTGGGAAGTGCGCCAGTACAAATTTACATTGGTGCACTTCCCAAGTGTGCCTAGGCCGAGGGAAAACCTACATGGCCTTCTGGTTCAGCCTGACCCATGTTCTGACCCTTTATTGAGTCCTTCCTGACTCCTTGCTGAGTCATTAGGGCTGACTTGTCACCCTATCATGATCGAATGGTTTCGATTAACCCTAAGAGCATATGACGGCTTAAATTTATTCAAAACTCTATAAAAAAGACCAATAGACTCAAACCCTAAATCAGAATTAAAACTGAAACTATGGCCGTCATGCTGTTGTCTTGAACCCTAGAGTAGCCGCCACAAATTAAAGAGGAAGAACAACAAATAAAATCAGTTCTATTCAACCCTAACAATGAATCTTTTTCAAAGGAGAGCTAATGCAACTCCAGAAATCAGAATTCAGAACTCAAGACCGCTTTTGAGTGCTGAGTTCAATGACCTTAACAAAATAATTGCTAAATCAATTATGATGTGATATATGTTGGATTATAAGTTGTGGTTGTGAATCTAATTCATATGCTTAATCATGTATGTTAACTTGATTCATATCATATGATGTTATGCAAGTTTTATATATGATGTTATGCAAGTTAATATGATTATGCAAGTTTCACATATGATGTTATGCAAGTTAATATGATTATGCAAATTTCATATATGATGTTATCCAAGTTAATATGATTATGCAAGTTTCATGGATGATGTTATGCAGGTTAATATGATTATGAAAGTTGTACATATGATGTTATGCAAGTTAATAAGATCATGCAAGTTGTATGCAAGTTATATGATGTTATGTAAGTTTGGATCTAAAATATATGATAGTAGTTCATGATGTTAACTTGTGTCAATGAATCCCTTTTTATAATCCAACCACCTAGGTTTGTAACATCAGTTTTTATGCGAATATGGATGTGGAACATATGCTAGTTCGTATAGGTATTATGTTCATATGCAAGTTTAAGTGATAATTGGATTCATATATATACAAGTTCACACCTTTAAAGTTTAGATCCATATTCAAGTTGACATTTTTATGTTGAATCTATGACATGCCTAGTTATGCAAGTTTACACCTTTATGCGGATCCATAGTTTACTCAAGTTAACACCTTTATTGGATCCATAGATATGCAAGATGACACCTTTATGTTTAGGTTGATGACATACACAGTTTATGTAAGTTTGTGATAATTATCTGGGCTAGTTGGGTGTAAAATTATGTTCATACATGCAAGCTCACACCTTTTTAGATCTATGATTTTTGGATCCTTGATAATGCAAACACTATGCAAGTATGTTGTAATTCTTAATTGCAAGTTAGATGCAAATTAGATCTATTATTGTGTGTATGTGACTTTGTGACGTTTATTCCATTTTTTTTTTAGTATTAGACTATTTGTTAGTCTAATACGTATACGTCATGTTAAACGAACGAATGACGGGGGTACGATGGGGAAAATACTGGATATACACATATCGTGAATTTTCATGTAATGGCCTAAAAAGGCATGTACTTAATTTTAAAGAAATAAAATATAATTGTGGTGAAAATTGGTATGATTTTAAATACCATAAATGGATGGACATAATTGAGTCAATTATGAACATCATTAAATTTGGAATTGATTGATAATTTGAATAGGGAAAGTAATTCAAATTGGGGAATGATTAATTAGGAGTAATTAATCGTCTAAGACACGAGGTTGGGCTCTTTTGTGGTGTAAGACTGCCTGGACCCGCCCGGGAAATCCAGCTGCCACAAATGCCAGTCTAATGTGAGAGGTCTTATGCATAAACTAAATACGTAACAATTGTAAAGACACGAGGTTAGGCTTTTTTGTGGTGTAAGACTGCCCGGACCCGCCCGACAAATCCAGCTGCCACAATTGCCAGTCTAATGTGAGAGATACTTATGAGGTTACGGTCTTAATGAATTAAGAAACACTTAACCAGATAAACATGTAGTGGGACATGAGGGGGTTAAGTGGGCGCCTTGGGTGGCGTATGGAATCTAGTGGGTGCCTTGGGTGGCATGAGGAAATACGATTAGTAACACTTAACCAAGGTAAAACATGTAAGTGGGACATAGGGGTTAATTGAGTGCCTTGGGTGGCATGTGGAATTACTAATGGAAACCCTTAACCAAATTTAAAACATGTAATTGAAACATGAATAAGAAGTGGGTTAAGTGGGAAATTCTAGAGGGGACCAAGCTTAGGTGGATAGCTTGTGTCAAGTAATGGGGGCCCTTTTCAGTCCAGTAGCCCATTAAGTATCTTTGTGAGCTCGACCCAAGTCGAGGATGGGACACGCCTACTGGGTCTGATTGTTAGAGGCCAAATTGGATTAGCGGTGGCAACGCAAGTCCAATGGGGTCACGTGCGTGCGTGGGTCCGGGCTGGTAGGTAAGACGTTGTTGCATCGTGTAGGTATAAGCCGTGCATCATTGGTGGTATTGGGTTGCCACTTTGGGGAGTGATACACCCCACTATGGGGCCAGCACGGGTATCTACGAGTTAGGAAGCCGATTGAATGGGGTAGGGTAGTGGGTACACCTAGTAGAGATAGGAGCAGAGGGCACCTATGTAGTCAGCTAGGGGTACACGAAGCTACCACTATTATTAATAATTATTAAGGGGTACACCTAGTGGAGATAGGAGCAGGCGGCACCCATGACATCAGCTAGGAGTACATAGAATTACCGTTATTACTTATTGATGGGGTACATCTAGTGGGGATAGGTACACGCTGGGTACCTATGATAGCAACTAGAGATATACAGTCAAACATGGAGGATAGTGGGTACATCTAGTAGTACACGAAGCTATCATCGTTCTATTTAGCCAAGAGGGATCAAATTTCTAGAATGACTAGTAGGGGTGCAGTTAGTGCTAGTACAGTACAGTATGGTACAGTACGGTAGAGTATAGTAATTATCCTATATTGATTAGGAAGCGCCATTTACGTTATCTCTGTTTCTCTTGATTGCCTTGCCATACCGATGTGGTTCACACAGACATTACCTTATTCTCCAGCTTATATCTTATCATATTGCTTTAATAATTATGTTGTTAGAGTTATCGCACTCGCCAGACTTTATGTCTGACCCCCTTTGTTTCCACCTCTTTTCTTCCTTCCCCCCCCCCCCCCCAGGTTCTAAGGGTGGGACTAATACTAGTGGAGCTTGATTGGGATCTCTTTGGGAGCACTTGGATTTGTACTGCTGAAGTAAAGTTCAGCTATTTGTAGTAGTGGGATTATGTACTTTGTTTTATCAAGATGGATATTATGTACTTGACTTTGGTTTATGGTTTTTGATGATGTAACCAAACATATTTACCTTCTACTGCAATAAATAAAGTTTTAAATTTTCAAGTGCTGCTTTATATCTGTCATGTTGTGATTTTCTGTTCTATATTCACTTAAAATGCCCCATGGAAGTTAATGCATTCCCTTTGTGAGTGACATTAATGGACGTGGGGTGTTACAGGCAATTGCGAGACTTGATTGAGGAATGGGTTAGCCGTGGAGAGCTACCCAAGTACATAAAACAACCCACAACGCCTGCATCCGCGCTGCCACCACCTATTCCCCTGAGAGGTAATGACCGTGGATCGAGCTCCCGTAGGCTCATCAACAATTGTTTTCGATTGGCTCACTCGGCATTTTCATCATTTCTTAGGATTTAAGATATGTCTCTTTGCTTTCTTTAGGTTTTCCGATTGGCTAAATTGGAGTACACACGTTCGGCGTTAGGATTTAGCTCCAAAGCACTCTCTGTACCCGATGACAAACCAATCAGGATTTTATTTGGTTTCATACTTTGAATTGAATAAGGAGGGACTTTCATAACATGGATTATGTTTGGAGAATTTAAGTGTCTTGTCAAGTTGTGGAAGGATTCTCAATCTCAATTAAATGATGGCTTATACTTAGCTCGGACCCCTAGGCATGGATTATGCCTAGGGACAGACTGTCTTGTTAGGTTTTTTCTAGTATTGCTCTATCCCGGCATGATTATGTATTGTACTCACTAGGATGCTTAAGTATGGATTATACTAAGGGACGACGGACGATTTTGTCATGATTGGGCAAAGGAACTCAACCAAACTCGAGTATGGCTTATGCTCTGTATGAACTTCCTTGTATGGCTTATACCCGGAAGGTTAAGTCCCTCGCCCGGTTTTGGCAGGATGATTCGAATGTCCCTCGAGTATGGTTTATGCTCAGACATACGCCCAAGCATGGTTTATGCTCGAAAGTGTAATCAGTTTTGTCAGGATTTGACACACCTTTTTGCTCTCTTTTCTTCTCATGCATGGATTATACTTGCATCTGGCGGGCCCGGCGTGGCCTTGGATTATCCAGAACACATCTTACTTCAACCAGCAAGATATGTTCTGAGGGGTAAAATGTTGACCATCTTTTTAGTCAAAGCCATCACACATGAAATCTCTTATTAATAATATGCACAAGTATGGGGAATATCGTCAGAAGACAGGAAGCGATTTGGTTGAAGTTGCATCACAAACATAGATCGGCACGAAACTCATATCAGACAACCTCTTTTGGGCCCGAAAACATCAATTACGGGGCTGGGCTCCGTAACTCATGTAGACTGTGAATCAGCTTCAAATCGAGCTATCATTTTGGCAAAACGGACTTACAGTTTGAAAGTTATGCCCGTTTCTGGGAGAACATGCAGAACCGGAAACATGGATTTGGAATTAGCACATGAACACAAATGGTGACGTCTACTATCCAAAGCCTTCCAAGAGGGAGCCATCGCAAAGAGAAATCGATTCTAGAATATACTGCATATTTCATGATATGGACGGACATGACACAAATGACTATAGGCAGTTGCGAGACTTGATTGAGCAACGCGTTAGACGTGGAGAGCTACTTGGGTATGTGAAACAAACTACAGCGCCTGCACCCATCCTGCCACTACCTGCTTCCCGGAGATGGAATGACACTGGATCGAGCTCACGAGGGCTCATCATCAACTGATCTGGATTGGACCACTCTGCATTTTCAGCATTTCTTTGGATTTAAGATATGCCTCTTTGCTTCCTTTAGGTTTTCCGATTGGCTAAATTGGAGTACACATGTTTCGGGTTAGGATTTAGCTCCAAAGCGTGCTCTGCGCCCGATGACAAACCAATCAAGATTTGCCTTGGTTTTGTACTTTGAATTGAATAGGAAGGACTTTCCGAATATGGATTATGTTTGGCGAATTTAAGTGTCTTGTCAAGTTGTGGCAGGATTCTCAATCTCAATTAAATTATGGCATAAACTTATCTTGGACCCCTAGGCATAGATTATGCTTAGGGACAGATTGTCCTGTCAATTTTTAGTAAGTATAGCTCTATCCCGGCATGAATATGGATTGTACTCACAAGGTTGCTTAAGTATGTTTTATACTCAGGGAAGACGAATGATCTTGTCAGGATTAGGCAAAGGAACTCAACAAAACTCGAGTATGGCTTTTGCTCAGTTTGAACTTCGTGGTATGGCTTATACCCGGAAGGTTAGGTCCCTCGCCAGGTTTTGGCAGGATGATTCGAACGTCCCTCGAGTATGGTTTATGCTTAGACAAACGCCCAAGCATGATTTATGCTCGAAAGTGTAATCAGTTTTGTCAGCATTTGACAAACCTTTTTGCTCTCTTTTCTTCGCAGGGATGGATTATGCTTGCAGCTGGCAGGCCCGGCGTGGCCTTGGATTATCCAGAACACATCTTACTTCAACCGGCAAGATATGTTCTAAGGGGCAAAATATTGACTAGCTTTTTAGTCAAAGCCGTCACACATGAAATCTCTGGTTAACAATACGCACAAGTATGGGCAATATCGTCAGAAGACAAGAAGCGATTTGGTTGAAGTCGCATCACAAACAAAGATTGGCTCGAAACTCCTATCAGATGACCTCTTTTGGGCCCGAAAACTTCAATTACGGAGCTAAGCTCTGTAACTCTTGTAGCCTCTGAATCAGCTACAAATTGAGCTTTCGTTTGGGAAAAACAGACTTACGTTTTGGAAGTTACGCCCGTTTCCGTGATCACATGCAGAACCGGAAACTTTGATTTCGAATTAGCACATGAACTCAAACAGTGACGTTTCCTATCCAAAGCCTTCCAGGAGGGAGTCATTGCAAAGAGAACGCGATTCTAGAATATACTGCATATTTCATGATATGGACGGACATGACACAAACGACTGTAGGCACTTACGAGACTTGACTGAGGAACGGGTTAGACATGGAGAGCGGGAATGTCCCTGGATCGAGCTCCCGTGGGCTCATCATCAACTGATATGGATTGGATCACTCTCCATTTTCAGCATTTCTTAGGATTTAAGATATGTCTCTTTGCTTTCATTAGGTTTTCCGAAAGGCTAAATCGAAGTAAACATGTTCGGGGTTAGGATTTAGCTCCAAAGCATGCTCTGCGCCCGATGACTAACCAATTAGGATTTGCTTTGGTTTCGTACTTAGAATTGAATAAGGATGGAATGTTCGAACGTGGATTATGGTTGGAGAATTTAAGTGTCTTGTCATGTTGTGGCAGGATTCTCAATCTCAATTAAAGTATGGCTTATAATTATCTCGGACCCCTAGGCATGGATTATGCTTAGGGACAGACTGTCTTGTCAGGTTTTGTCAAGTATAGCTCTATCCCGGGATGAGTATGGATTGTAGTCACTAGGATACTTAAGTATGGATTATACTCAGGGACGACGAACGATCTTGTTAGGATTGGGCAAAGGAAGTCAACAAAACTCGAGTATGGCTTATGCTCAGTTTGAACTTCCTGGTATGGCTTACACCCGAAAGGTTAGGTCCCTCGCCAGGTTTTGGCAGGATGATTCGAACGTCCCTCGAGTGTGGTTTATGCTTAATAAAACGCCCAAGCATGGTTTATGCTCGAAACTGTAATCAATTTTGTCAGGATTTAACACACCTTTTTGCTCTCTTTTCTTCGCATGTATGGATTATACTTGCAGCTGGCAGGCCCGGCGTGGCCATGGATTATCCAAAACACTTCTTACTTCAACCAGCAAGATATGTTCTGAGGGGCAAAATGTTGACCTGCTTTTTAGTCAAAGCCTTCACGCATAAAATCTCTTGTTAACAATACGCACAAGTATGGGGAATATCATCGGAAGACAGGAAGCAATTTGGTAGAAGTCGCATCATAAATTAAGATTGGCCTAAAACTCCTATTAGAGGACCTCTTTTGGGCCCGAAAACATCAATTACGTAGCTAAACTCCTTAACTCTGGTAGTCTCTGAATCAACTTCAAATCGAGCTTTTGTTTGGGCAAAACGGACTTACGGTTTGAAAGTTATGCCCATTTCCGAGAGCACATGCAGAACCGAAAACTTGGATTTGGAATTAGCACATGAACGCAATAGTTGACATCTCCTATCCAAAGCCTCCCAGGAGGGAGCCATCGCAAAGAGAACGCGATTCTGGAATATACTACATATTTCATGATATGGACGGACATGACACGAATGACTGTAGGCACTTGCGAGACTTGATTTAGGAACAGGATACATGTGGAGAGCTACCCGAGTATGTGAAACTGCCACCACCTGCTCCCCGAAGAGGGAATGGCCCTAGATCGGGCTCCCATGGGATCATCATCAACTGATCTGGATTGGATCACTCTGCATTTTCAGCATTTCCTAGGATTTAAGATATGTCTCTTAGCTTTCTTTAGGTTTTCCGAATTGCTAAATCAATGTACATACGTTCGGGGTTAGGATTTAGCTCCAAAGCGTGCTCTACACCTGATGACAAACCAATCAGGGTTTGCTTTGGTTTCGTACTTTGAATTGAATAAGGAAGGACTTACCGAGCATGGACTATTTTTGGCGAATTTAAGTGTCTTGTCAAGTTATGGCAGGATTCTCAATCTCAATTAAAGTATTGCTTATATTTATCTTGGACCACTAGGCATGGATTGTGCCTAGGGACAGACTGTCTTATCAGGTTTTGGCAAGTATAGCGCTATCCCGGCATTAGTATGGATTGTGCTCACTAGGATGCTTAAGTATGGACTATACTCAGGGACGACGAACGATCTTGTCAGGATTGGGCAAAGGAACTCAACAAAACTCGAGTACAACTTATGCTCAGTTTGAACTTCCTGGTATGGCTTATACCTGGAAGGTTAGGTCCCTCGCCAAGTTTTGGCAGGATGATTCGAACGTCCCTCTAGTATGGTTTATGCTCAGACAAACGCCCAATCATGGTTTATGCTTGAAAGTGTAATCAGTTTTGTCAAGATTTGACACACCTTTTTGCTCTCTTTTCTTCGTTGGTACGGATTATACTTGCAGCTAGCAGGCCCGTCGTGGCCTTCGATTATCCAGAGCACATCTTCCTTCAACCAGCAAGACATGTTCTGAGCGGCAAAATGTTTACCGGCTTTTTAGTCAAAGCCATCACACATGAAATCTCTGGTTAACAATACGCACAAATATGGGGAATATCGCCAGAAAACAGGAAGTGATTTGGATGAAGTCGCATCACGAACAAAGATTGGCCCGAAACTCCTATCAGACGACCTCTTTTAGGCCCGAAAACATCATTTACGGAGATAATCTCCATAACACATGTAGCTCTCTAAATCAGCTTCAAATCGAACTTTTGCTTAGGCAAAAGGGACTTACGGTTTGGAAGTTACGCCCGTTTCTGTGAGCACATGCAGAACCGGAAACTTGGATTTGGAATTAGCACATGAACACAAATGGTGATGCCTCCTAACCAAAGCCTCCCAAGAGGGAGCCATCGCAAAGAGAACGTGATTATGGACTATACTGCATATTTCATGATATGGGCGGACATGACACAAATGGCTGTAGGCACTTACGAGACTTGATTGAGGAACGGGTTAGACATGGAAAGCTACCCGAGTATGTGAAACAACCTATAGCGCCTACACCCGCGCTGCTACCACCTGCTCCCCGGAGACGGAACGACCTTGGATCGAGCTCCCGTGGGCTCATCATCAACTGATCTGTATTGGATCACTCAGCATTTTTTAGCATTTCTTAGGATTTAAGATATGTCTCTTTGCTTTCTTTAGGTTTTCCGATTAGCTAAATTGGAGTACACACGTTCGTGTTTAGGATTTAGCTCCAAAGCGTGCTCTGCACCCGATGACAAACCAATCAGGATTTGCTTTGGTTTCGTACTTTGAATTGAACAAGGAAGGACTTTCCGAACATGGATTATGTTTGGCGAATTTAAGTGTCTGGTCAAGTTGTGGCAGGATTCTCAATCTCAATTAAAGTATGGCTTATACTTATCTCGGACCCCTAGGCATGGATTATGCCTAGGGATAGACTGTCAAGATATGTTTTGGTAAGTATAGATCTATCCCGTCATGAGTATGGATTGTACTATCTAGGATGCTTATGTATGGATTATACTTAGGGACGACGAACGATCTTCTCAGGATTGGGCAAAGGAACTCATCAAAACTCGAGTATGGCTTATGCTCCGTTTGAACTTCGTGGTATTGCTTATACCCGGAAGGTTAGGTCCCTCGCTAGGTATTGTCAGGATTTGAAACACTTTTTTGCTCTCTTTTCTCCAGAGGAATGGATTATATTTGTAGCTGGTAGGCTCGGCGTGGCCTTGGATTATCCAGAACGCATCTTCCTTCAACCAGCAAGATATGTTCTAAGGGGCAAAATGTTGACCTTCTTTTTAGTCAAAGTCGTCACACATGAGATTTCAGGCTAACATACACACAAGTGTAGGGAAAATCGAAAAAAGACAGGAAGCGATTTGGTTGATGCCATATCACAAAACAAAATTGGACCAGAACTCCCATCAGACGACCTTTTTTGGGCCCGAAAACATTAGTTGCGGAGCTAAGTTCCGTAACTCTTGTAGCCCTCTGAATCAGCTTCAAATCAAGCTTTCGTTTGGGAAAAATGGACTTATGGTTTGGAAGTCGCGCCGGTTTCTGTGAGCACATGCAGAACAAGAAACTTGGATTTGGAATCAGCACATGAACACAAACGGAGACGTCTCCTATTTAAAGCCTATCAGGAGGGAGCCATCACAAAGAGAATGCGATTCTGGAAATTATTTCATATTTCGTGATATGGGCGGACATGGCACAAATGACTGTAGGCACTTGCTAGACTTGATTGAGGAACGTGTTAGACGAGGAGAGCTACCCGAGTATGTGAAACAACCTACAGCGCCTGCACCCGCGCTGCCACCACCTGCTCCCCGGAGAGGGAATGACCCTAGATCGAGCTCCCGTGGGCTCATCATCAACCGATCTGGATTGGATCACTCTGCATTTTCAGCATTTCTTTTGATTTAAGATATGTCTCTTTGCTTTCTTTAGGTTTTTCGATTCGTTAAATCGGAGTACACACGTTCGGGGTTAGGATTTAGCTCCAAAGCATGCTCTGCACCCGATGAAAAATCATTTAGGATTTTCCTTGGTTTCGTACTTTGAAAGGAAGGACTTTCCGAAAATGGATGAAGTATAACGAATTTATGTGTCTTGTCAAGTTGTGGTAGGATTCTCAATCTCAATTAAAGTGTGGCTTATACTTATCTCGGACCCCTAGGCATGGATTATGCCTAGGAACAGGCTGTCTTGTCAGGTTTTGGCAAGTATAACTCTATCCAGATATGATTATGGATTGTACTCACTAGGATGCTTAAGCATGGATTATACTAAGGGACGACAAATGATCTTGTCAGGATTGGGCAAAGGAACTCAACAAAACTCGAGTATGGCTTATACTCAGTTTGAACTTCTTGGTATGGCTTATACCCGAAAGGTTAGGTGCCTTTATGCTCGAAAGTGTAATCATTTTTTTCCAGATTTGGCACACCCTTTTGCTCTCTTTTCTTCACAGGTATGGATTATACTTCCAGCTGGCAGGCCCGGCGTGGCCTTGGATTATCCAGAACACATCTTACTTCAACCAGCAAGACATGTTCTGAGGGACAAAATGTTGAACTACTTTTTAGTCAAAGCCGTCACACATGAAATCTCTGGTTAACAATACGCACAAATATGGGGAATATCGTCAGAAGACAAGAAGCGATTTGGTTGAAGTCGCATCACAAACAAAGATTGGCCCGAAACACCTATCAAACGACCTCTTTTAGGCCCGAAAACATCAATTACGGAGCTAAGCTCCATAACACATGTACCCTATGAATCAGCTTCAAATCGAGCTTTCGTTTGGGAAAAAGGGACTTACGGTTTGGAAGTTACGCCCGTTTCCGTGAGCATATGCAGAACCGGAAACTTGGATTTGGAATTAGCACATGAACACAAACAGTGATGTCTCCTAACCAAAGCCTCCCAGGAGGGAGCCATCGCAAAGAGAACGCGATTCTAGACTATACTGCATATTTCATGATATGGACGGACATGACACAAATGGTTGTAGGCACTTGCGAGACTTGATTGAGGAACGGGTTAGACGTGGAAAGCTTCCCGAGTATGTGAAACAACCTACAGCGCCTGCACCTGCGCTGCTACCACCTGCTCCTCGGAGACGGAATGACCCTGGATCGAGCTCCCGTGGGCTCATCATCAACTGATCTGTATTGGATCACTCTGCATTTTCAGCAGTTCTTAGGATTTAAGATATGTCTCTTCGCTTTCTTTAGGTTTTCCGATTGGCTAAATCGGAGTACACACATTCGGGCTTAGGATTTAGTTCCAAAGCATGCTCTGCACCCAATGACAATCCAATCAGGATTTGTTTTTGTTTTGTACTCTGAATTGAACAAGGAAGGACTTTCCGAATATGGATTATGTTTGGCGAATTTAAATGTCTGGTCAAGTTGTGGCAGAATTCTCAATCTCAATTAAAGTATGGCTTATACTTATCTCGTACCCCTAGGCATGGATTATGCCTAGGGACAAACTGTCAAGTCAGGTTTTGGTAATTATAGCTCTATCCCGACAGGAGTATGAATTGTACTCACCAGGATGCTTAAGTAGTGAATATACTCCGGGACGACGACGAACGATCTTCTCAGGATTGGGAAAAGGAACTCATCAAAACTCGAGTATGGCTTATGCTCCGTTTGAACTTTGCGGTATGGCTTATACCCGAAGGTTAGGTCCCTCGCCAGGTTTTGGAAGGATAGTTCGAATGTCCCTCGAGTATGGTTTATGCTCAGATAGACGCCCAAGCATGGTTTATGCTCGAAAGTGTAATCCATTTTGTCAGGATTTGACACACTTTTTTACTCTCTTTTCTTCGGAGGTATAGATTACATTTGCAGCTGGCAGTCCCGGCGTGGACTTGGATTATCCAGAACACATCTTCCTTCAACCAGCAAGATATGTTCTAAGGGGAAAAATGTTGACCTGCTTTTTAGTCAAAGTTGTCACACATGTAATCTATGGTTAACAATACACAGAAGTATGGGGAATATTGTCAGAAGACAGGAAGCGATTTGGTTGAAGTCGCGTCGCAAACAAATATTGGCCCGAAACTCCTATCAGACAACCACTTTTGGGCCTGAAAACCACAATTATGGAGCCAAGCTCAGTAACTCTTGTAGCCCTTTGAATCAGCTTCAAATCAAGCTTTCGTTTGGGAAAAAAGGACTTACAGTTTGGAAATTATGCCCGTTTCCGTGAAAACATGCAGAACCGGAAACTTGGATTTGGAATTATCACATGAACACAAACGGTGATGTCTCCTATCCCAAGCCTCCCAGGAGGGAGCCATCGCAAAGAGAACGTGATTCTAGAAAATACTGCATATTTCTTGATATGGATGGACATGACACAAATGACTGTAGGCACTTGCGAGATTTGATTGAAGAATGGGTTAGACGTGGAGAGCTACCCGAGTATGTGAAATAACCTACAGTGCCTGCAATCGCGCTGCCACCATAGTGCCTTAACTCCTATCAGACGACCTCTTTTGGGCCCGAAATCATCAGTTACAGAGCTATGCTCCATAACTCTTGTAGTCCTCTGAATTAGCTTCAAATCGAGCTTTCGTTTAGGAAAAATGGACTTACGATTTGGAAGTCAAGCTAGTTTCCGTGAGCACATGCAGAACCGCAAACTTGGATTTGGAATTAACACATGAACACAAATGGAGACGTCTCCTATTTAAAGCCTATCAGGAGGGAGTCATCGCAAAGAGAATGCGATTCAGGAAAATATTGCATATTTCGTGTCATGGGCGGACATGGCGCAAATGACTGTAGGCACTTACGAGACTTGATTTAGGAACGGGTTTAGATGTGGAGAGCTACCCGAGTATGTGAAACAACCTATAGCGCATGCACCCGCGCTGCCACCTCCTGCTCCCCGGAGAGGGAATGACCCTGGATCGAGCTCCCGTGGGCTCATCTTCAACTAATCTGGATTGGATCACTATGCATTATCGGCATTTCTTAGGATTTAAGATATGTCTCTTTGCTTTCTTTAGGTTTTCCGATTGGTTAAATCAGAGTACACACGTTCGGGGTTAGGATTTAGCTCCAAAGCGTGCTCTGCACCCGATGAAAAACCAATCAGGATTTTCTTTAGTTTCCTACTTTGAATTAAATAAGGAAGGACTTTCCGAACATGGATTAAGTTTGGCAAATTTAAGTGTCTTGTCAAGTTGTGGCAAGATTCTCAATCTCAATTAAAGTATGGCTTATACTTGTCTCGGACCCCTAGGCATGGATTATGCCTAAGGACAGACTGTCTTGTCAGGTTTTGGCAAGTATAGCTCTATCCCGACATGATTGTGGATTGTACTCACTAGGATGCTTAAGCATGGATTATACTCAGGGATGACGAACGATCTTGTCAGGATTGGGCAAAGGACTCAACAAAACTTGGGTATGGCTTATACTCAATTTGAACTTCCTGGTATGGCTTATACCCGGAAGATTAGGTCCCTTGCCAGGTTTTGGCAGGATGATTAGAATGTCCCTCGAGTATGGTTTATGCTCAGACAAACGCCCAAGCCTGGTTTATGGTCGAAAGTGTAACCATTTTTGCCAGGATTTGACACACTTTTTTGCTCTCTTCTCTCCACAAGTATGGATTATACTTGCAGCTGGAAGGCCCGGCGTGGCCTTCGATTATCCAGAACACATCTTCCTTCAACCAGCAAGATATGTTCTGAGGGGCAAAATGTTGACCTGCTTTTCAGTCAATGCCATCACACATGAAATCTCTGGTTGACAATACGCACAAATATGGGGAATATCGTTTGAAGACAGGAAGCGATTTGGTTGAAGTCGCGTCAATAACAAAGATTGGCCCAAAAATCCTATCAAACGACCTCTTTCGGGCCCAAAAACATCAATTACGAAGCTATGCTCTGTAACTCTTGTAGCCTCTGAATCAGCTTCAAATCGAGATTTCGTTTGGGTAACACGGACTTATAGTTTGGAAGTTATGCTCGTTTCCGTGAGCACATGCAGAACCGGAAAAATGGATTTGGAATTAGCACATGATCACAAACGGTGACGTCTCCTACCCAAAGCCTCTCAGGCTGGAGCCATCGGAAAGAGAACGCGATTCTTGAATATACTGCTTATTTCATGATATGGACGGACATGACACAAATGATTGTAGGCACTTGCGAGACTTGATTGGGGAACGGGCTAGATGTGGATAACTACCCGAGTATGTGAAACAACCTACAGCGCCTGCACCCTCGCTGCCACCACCTGCTCCCCGGAGAGGGAATGACCTCGGATCAAGCTCCAGTTGGCTCATCATCAACTAATCTGGATTAGATCACTCTGCATTTTCAGCATTTCTTGGGATTTTAGACATGTCTCTTTGCTTTTTTTAGGTTTTCCGATTGGCTAATTCAAAGTACACACGTTCGGGGTTAGGATTTAGCTCCAAAAGCGTGCTCTGTACCCGATGACAAACCGATCAGGATTTTCTTTGGATTTGTACTTTGAATTGAATAAGGAAGGACTTTCCAAACATGGGTTATGCTTGGCGAATTTAAGTGTCTTGTCAAGTTGTGGCAGGATTCTCAATCTCAATTAAATTATGGCTTATACTTATCTCGGACCCCTAGGCATGGTTTATGCCTAAAGACAGACTATCATGTCAGGTTTAGGCAAGTATAGATCTATCCCGGCATGCGTATGGATTGTACTCACTAGGATGCTTAAGTTTGGATTATACTCAGGGATGACGAACGATCTTTTTAGGATTGGGCAAAGGAACTCAACAAAACTCGAGTATGGCTTATGCCCTGTTTGAACTTCCTGGTATGGCTTATACCTGGAAGGTTAGGTCCCACGCCATGTTTTAGCAGGATGATTTGAATGTCCCTCAAGTATGGTTTATGCTCAAACAAACGCCCAAGCATGGTTTATGCTCGAAAGTGTAATCAGTTTTTTCAGGATTTGGCACACCTTTTTGTTCTCTTCTCTTCGCAGGTATGGATTATACTTGCAGCCGGCAGGCCCGCCATGGCCTTAGATTATCCAAAACATATCTTCCTTCAACCAGCAAGAAATGTTCTGAGGGGCAAAATGTTGACCTGCTATTTAATCAAAGCCGTCACACATGAAATCTCTGGTTAACAATACGCACAAGTACGGGGAATATCGTCAGAAGACATAGAGCGATTTGGTTGAAGTCGCATCACAAACAAAGATTGGCCCGAAACCCCTATCAGACGACCTCTTTTAGGCCTGAAAACATCATTTTCGGAAATGAGAATTGTAACTCTTATAGCCTTTGAATCAGCTTCGAATCGAGCTTTCGTTTGGGCAAAACGGACTTACGGTTTGGAAGTTACGCCCGTTTCTGTGAGCACATGCAGAACCGGAAACGTGGATTTGGAGTTTGCACATGAACACAAATGGTGACATCTCCTATCCAAAGCCACCCAGGAGGGAGCCATCGCAAAGAGAACGCGATTCCGGAATATACTGCATATTTCATGATATAGACGGACATGACACAAATGACTGTAGGCACCTGCGAGACTTGATTGAGGAATGGGTTAAATGTGGAGTGCTACTCGAGTATGTGAAACAGCCTACAGCGCCAGCACCCGCATTGCCACCACCTGCTCCCCAAAGAGGGAACGACCCTAGATCGAGCTCCCATGGGCTCATTATCAACTAATCTGGATTGGATCACTCTGGATTTTCAGCATTTCTTAGTATTTAAGATATGTCTCTTTGCTTTCTTTAGGTTTTACGATTGGCTAAATCGATGTACACACGTTAGGGGTTAGGATTTAGCTCCAAAGCGTGCTCTACACCCGATGACAAACCAATCAGGATTTGCTTTGGTTTCGTACTTTGAATTGAATAAGGAAGGACTTAACGAACATGGATTATGTTTGGTGAATTTAAGTGTCTTCTCATGTTATGGCAGGATTCTCAATCTCAATTAAAGTATGGCTTATAGTTATCTTGGACCCCTAGGCATGGATTATGCCTAGTGACAGACAATTCTGCTAGGTTTTGGCAAGTATAGCTCTATCCCAGCATGAGTATGGATTGTACTCAGCAGGATGCTTAAGTATGGATAATACTCATGGGCGACGGACGATCTTGTCAGGATTGGGCAAAGGAACTCAACAAAACTCGAGTACAGCTTATGCTCAGTTTGAACTTCCAGGTATGGCTTATACCTGGAAGGTTAGGTCCCTCGCTAGGTTTTGACAGGATGATTCGAACATCCCTCGAGTATGGTTTATGCTCAGACAAACGCCCAAGCATGGTTTACGCCCAAAAGTGTAATCAGTTTTGTCAGGATTTGACACACCTTTTTGCTCTCTTTTCTTCGCAAGTATGGATTATGCTTGCAGCTGGCAGACCCGACGTGGCCTCGGATTATCCAGAACACATCTTTCTTCAACCAGCAAGATATGTTCTGAGTGGCAAAATGTTGACCTGCTTTTTAGTCAAAGCCGTCACACATGTAATCTCTGGTTTGCAATACGCACAAGTATGGGGAATATCATCAGAAGACAGGAAGGGATTTGATTGAAGTCACATCACAAGCAAAAATGGCCTAAAATACCTATTAGACGACCTCTTTTGGGCCCGAAAACATCAATTACGAAGCTAAGCTCCATAATTCTTGTAGCCCTTTGAAGCAGCTTCAAATCGAGCTTTCGTTTGGGCAAAAGGGACTTACGGCTTGAAAGTTACGCCCTTTTCCGCGAGCACATTTAGAACCAAAAACTTGGATTTGGAATTAGAACATGAACACAAACGGTGACGTCTCCTATCCAAAGCCTCCTAGGAGTGAGCCTAGCAAAGAGAATGCGATTCTGGAATATACTGCATATTTCATGATATGGATGGACATGACACAAATGACTGTAGGCACTTGCGAGGCTTGATTGGGGAACAAGTTAGATGTGGAGAGATACCCGAGTATGTGAAACAACCTACAGCATCTGCACCCGCGCTGCCACCACCTGCTCCCCGGAGAGGGAATGATCCTGGATCGAGCTTCCGTGGGCTCATCATCAACTGATCTGGATTGGATCACTCAGCATTTTTAGCATTTCTTAGGATTTAAGATATGTCTCTTTACTTTCTTTAGGTTTTCCGATTGGCTAAATCGGAGTACACACGTTCGGGGTTAGGATTTAGCTCCAAAGCGTGCTCTGCACCCGATGACAACCAATCAGGTTTTGCTTTGGTTTCATACTTTGAACTGAATAAGGAAGGACTTTCCGAACATGGATTATGTTTGGCGAATTTAAGTGTCTTGTCAAGTTGTGGCAGGATTCTCAATCTCAATTAAAGTATGGCTTATACTTATCTCGGACTCTATGCGTGGATTATGCCCAGGGACAGACTATCAGGTTTTGGTAAGTATAGCTCTATCCTGGCATAAGTATGGATTGTACTCACTAGGATGCTTAAGTATGGATTATACTAAGGGACGACGAATGAACTTGTCAGGATTGGGCAAAGGAACTCAAAAAAACTCGTGTATTGCTTATGCTCTGTTTAAACTTCCTGGTATGGCCTATACCCGAAAGGTTAGGTCCCTCGCCAGGTTTTGACAGGATGATTTGAATATCCCTCGAGTATGATTTATGCTCAGACAGATGCACTAGCATGGTTTATGCTCGAAAGTGTAATCAGTTTTGTCAGAATTTGACACACCTTTTTGCTCTCTTTTCTTTGTAGGTATGGATTATACTTGCAGCTGGCAGGCCCGACGTGGCCTTGGATTATCCAGAACACATCTTCCTTCAACCAGCAAGATATGTTCTAAGAGGCAAAATGTTGACCTGCTTTTTAGTCAAAGCGGTCACACATTAAATTTCTTGTTAACAATACGCAAAAGTATGGGAAATATCGTCAGAACACAAGAAGCGATTTGGTCAAAGTCGCATCACAAATAAAGATTGGCTCGAAACTCCTATCAGGCGACCTCTTTTAGGCCCGAAAACATCAATTACGGAGCCAAGCTCCATAACTTTTGTATCCCTCTGAATCAGCTTCAAATCTAGCTTTTGTTATGGCAAAATGGACTTACGGTTTGGAAGTCACCCCCGTTTCCGTGAGCACATGCAGAACCGGAAACTTGTATTTGGAATTAGCACATGCACACAAACGGGGACGTCTCCTAATCAAATCCTCCCAGGAGGGAGCCATCGCAAAAAGAACGCGATTCTGGAAAATATTGCATATTTCAGGATATGGACGGACATGACACAAATGACTGTAGGCACTTGCGAGACTTGATTGAGGAACGGATTAGACGTGGAGAGCTACCCGAGTATGTGAAGCAACCTACAGCGCCTGCACCTGCACTGCTACCACCTGCTCTCCGAAGGGGGAATGAACTTGGATTGAGCTCCCATGGGCCCATTATCAACTGATCTAGATTGGATCACTCTGCATTTTCAGCATTTCTTAGGATTTAAGATATGTCACTTTGCTTTCTTTAGTTTTTTCGATTAGCTAAATCAGAGTACACACTTTCAGGGTTAGGATTTAGCTCCAAAGCATGCTCTACACCCGATGACAAACCAATCAGGATTTTCTTTGGTTTCGTAATTTGAATTGAATAAGGAAGGACTTTCCGAACATGGATTATGTTTGGCGAATTTAAGTGTCTTGTCAAGTTGTGGCAGGATTCTCAATCTCATATAAAGCATGGCTTATACTTATCTCGGACCCCTAGGCATGGATTATGCTTAGGGACAGACTGTCTTGTCAGGTTTTGGCAAGTATATCTCTATCCCAGCATAAGTATGGACTGTACTTATTAGGATGCTTAAGTATGGATTATACTCATGGACGACGAATGCTCTTGTCAGGATTGGGCAAAGGATCTCAACAAAACTCGAGAATGGCTTATGCTCAGTTTGAACTTCTTGGTATGGCTTATACCCGGAAGGTTAGGTCCCTCGCCAGGTTTTGGCAAGATGATTCGAACGTCCCTCGAGTATGGTATATGCTCAGACAAACGCCCAAGCATGGTTTATGCTCGAACGTGTAATCTATTTTTCCAGGATTATACACACATTTTTTCTCTCTTTTCTTCGCAGGTATAGGTTATACTTGCAGCTGGCAGGCCCGGCGTGGCCTTGGGTTATCCAGAACACATATTCCTTCAACTAGCAAGATATGTTCTGAGGGGCAAAATGTTGACCTGCTTTTAAGTCAAAGCCGTCACACATGATATCTCTGGTTAACAATACGCACAAGTATGGGGAATATCGTCAAAAGACAGGAAGCGATTTGGTTGAAGTCGCATCACAAACAATGATTAGCCCGAAACTCCTATAAGACGGCCTCTTTTGGGCCCGAAAACATCAATTACGGAGCTAGGCTCTGAATCTCATGTAGCCCTATGAATCAGCTTCAAATCGAGATTTCGTTTGGAAAAAACGGACTTACGGTTTGGAAATTATGCCCGTTTTCGTGATCACATGCAGAACTGGAAACTTGTATTTGGAATTAGCACATGAACACAAACGGTGACGTCTCCTATCCAAAGTCTCCCAAGAGGGAGACATCACAAAGAGAACGTGATTCTGTAATATACTGCATATCTCATGATATGGACGGACATAACACAAATGACTATAGGCAATTGTGAGACTTTATTGAGGAACGGGTTATACGTGGAGAGCTACCCGAGTATGTGAAACAATATACAGCGCCTGCACGCGCGCTGCCACCACCTGCTCCTCGGAGAGGGAATGACCCTGGATCGAGCTCCCGTGGGTTCATCATCAACTGATCTGGATTGGATCACTTAGCATTTTCAGCATTTATTAGGATTTAAGATATGTCTCATTGATTTCTTTAGGTTTTTCGATTGGCTAAATCGAAGTACACACGTTCGGGGTTAAAATTTAGCTCCAAAGCATGCTCTACACCCGATGACAAGCCAGTCAGGATTTGCGTTAGTTTCGTACTTTGAATTAAATAAGGATGGACTTTCCGAACATGGATTATGTTTGGCGAATTTAAATGTCTTGTCAAGTTGTGGCAGGATTCTCAATTTCAATTAAAGTATGGATTATACTTAACTCGGACCCCTAGGCATAGATTATGCCTAGGGATAGACTGTCTTGTCAGGTTTTGGCAAGCATAGCTCTATCCCGGCATGAGTATGTATTGTACTCTCTAGGATGCTTAAGTATGGATTATACTCAGGGACGACGAACGACGTTGTCAGGATCAGGCAAAGGAACTCAACAAACTCGAGTATGGCTTATGCTAAGTTTGTACTTCCTGGTATGGCTTATACCCGGAAGGTTAGGTCCCTCACCAGTTTTTGGCAGGATGATTCGAACGTCACTCGAGTATGGTTTATGCTTAGATAAACCCCAAGCAATATTTGTGCCCGAAAGTGTAATCAGGTTTGTCAGGATTTAACACACCTTTTTGCTCTCTTTTCTTCGCAAGTATGGATTATACTTGCAGGTGGAAGGCCTGGCATGGCTTTGGATTATCCTGAACACATCTTCCTACAACCAGCAAGATATGTTCAGAGTGGCAGAATGTTGACCTGTTTTTTATTCAATGCCGTCACACATGAAATCTCTGGTAAACAATACGCATAAGTATGGGTAATTTCGTCAGAAGGCAGGAAGCGATTTGGTTGAAATCGCATCACAGGCAAAGGTTGGCTCGAAACTCCTATCAGATGACCTCTTTTGGCCCGAAAACATCAATTATGGAGCAAAGCTCCATAACTCTTGTAGCCCTCTGAATCAGATTCAAATCGAGCTTTCCTTTGGGAAAAAGGGATTTACAGTTTGGAAGCTACGCCTATTTCTGTGAGCACATGCAGAACAAGAAACTTGGATTTGGAATTAAAACATGAACACAAACGGCGATGTCTCCTATCCAAAGCCTCCCAGGTGGGAGCCATTGTAAAGAGAACGCGATTCTGGAATATACTACATATTTCATGACATGGACGAACATGACACAAATGACTATAGGCACTTGCGAGACTTGATTGAGGAATGGGTTTGACGTGGAGAGCTACCCGAGTATGTGAAACAACCTAAAGCGCCTGCAACCGCGCTGCCACCACCTGCTCCCCGGAGAAGGAATGATCCTGGATCAAGCTCCCGTGGGCTCATCATCAACTGATCTGGATTGGATCACTCTGCATTTTCAGCATTTCTTAGGATTTATGATGTGTCTCTTTGCTTTCTTTAGGTCTTCTGATTGGCTAAATCGAAGTACACACGTTCGGGGTTAGGATTTAGCTCCATAGCGTGCTCACCACCCAATGACAAACTAATCAGGATTTGCTTTGGTTTCGTACATTGAATTGAATAAGGAAGGACTTTCTGAACATGGATTATGTTTGGCGAATTTAAGTGTCTTGTCAAGTTGTGGTAGGATTCTCAATCTCAATTAAAGTATGGCTTATACTTATCTCGGACACTAGGCATGGACTATCCCTAGGGACAGACTGTCTTATTAGGTTTCGGTAAGTATAGCTCTATCCTAGCATAAGTATGGATTGTACCCACTAGGATGCTTAAGTATGGATTATACTAAGGCACGACGAATGATCTTGTCAGGATTGGGCAAAGGAACTCAACGAAACTCCAGTATGGCTTATGCTTAGTTTGAACTTCCTGGTATGGCTTATACCCTGAAGGTTAGGTCCCTCGCCAGATTTTGGCAGGAAGATTCGAACGTCCCTCGGGTATGGTTTTTGCTCAAACAAACGCCCAAGCAAGGTTTATGCTCGAAAGTGTTATTAGTTTTGTCAGGAATAGACACACCTTTTTGCTCTCTTTTCTTTGCAGGTATGGATTATACATGCAGCTGGCAGGCCCAGCGTGGCCTTGGATTATCCTGAACACATCTTTCTTCAACCAGCAGATATGTTCTTAGGGGTAAAATGTTGACCTGCTTTATAGTCAAAACCGTCACACTTGAAATCTCTGGTTAACAATACGCATAAGTACGGGAAATATCGTCAGAAGACAGGAAGCGATTTGGTCGAAGTCGCATCACAAATAAAGATTGGCCCGAAACTCATATCAGGAGACCTCTTTTGGGCTCGAAAACATCAGTTACATAGCTAAGCTCCGAAACTTTTGTAGCCCTTTGAATCAGCTTCAAATCTTGCTTTCGTTTGGGAAAAACGGACCTACGGTTTGGAAGTCACGCCCGTTTCAGTGAGCACATGCAGAACCAGAAACTTGGATTTGGAATTAGCACATGAACACAAACAGTGACGTCTCCTATTCAAAGCCTCCCAGGAGGGAGCCATCGCAAGGAGAACGCGATTCTGGAAAATAATGCATATTTCATGATATGGACGGACATGACACAAATGACTGTAGGCACTTGCGAGACTTGATTCAGGAATGGGTTAGACGTCGAGAGCTACCCGCGTATGTGAAACAACCTGCAGTGCTTGCACCTGCGCTGCCACCACCTGCTCCTCGAAGAGGGAATGACCTTGGATCGAGCTCCCGTGGGCTCATCATCAATTAATCTAGATTGGATCATTCTGCATTTTCAGAATTTCTTAGGATTTAAGAGATGTCTCTTAGCGTTCTTTAGGTTTTCCGATTGGCTAAATTGAAGTATACACGTTCGGGGTTAGGATTTAGCTCCAAAGTGTGCTCTGCACCCGATGACAAACCAATCAGGATTTTCTTTGGTTTTGTACTTTGAATTGAATAAGGAAGGACTTTCCGAACATGGATTATGTTTGGCGAATTTAAGTGTCTTGTCAAGTTGTGGCAGGATTCTCAATCTCAATTAAAGTATGGCTTATACTTATCTCGGGCCCCTAGGCAAGGATTATGCCTAGGGACACATTGTCTTGTCGGGTTTTGGAAAGTATAGCTCTATCCCGGCATGAGTAAAGATTGTACTCATTAGGATGCTTAAGTATGGATTCTACTCAGGGACGACGAACGATCTTGTCAGAATTGGGCAAAGGAACTCAACAAAACTCGGGTATGGCTTATGCTCAGTTTGAACTTCTTGGTATGGCTTATACCTGGAAGGTTAGGTCCCTCGCCAGGTTTTGGCAAGATGATTCGAACGCCCCTCGAGTATGGTTTATGCTCAGACAAACGCCCAAGCATGGTTTATGCTCGAAAGTGTAATCAGTTTTGTCAGGATTTGACACACCTTTTTGCTCTCTTTTCTTCGTATGTATGGATTATACTTGCAGCTGGAAGGCCTGGCATGGCCTTGGATTATCCAGAACACATCTTCCTTCAACCAGCAAGATATGTTCTTAGTGGAAAAATGTTGACCTGCTTTTTGTCAAAGCCGTCACACATGAAATCTCTAGTTAACAATATGCGCAAGTATGGGGAATATCATCAGAAGACAGGAAGCAATTTGGTTGAAGTCGCATCACAAACAAAGATTGGCCCGAAACTTCTATCAGACGACCTCTCTTGGGCCCGAAAACATCAAATACAGAGCTCTACTCCGTAATTCTCATAGCCCTATGAATCAGCTTCAAATCGAGCTTTCGTTTGGCCAAAACGGACTAACGGTTTGAAAGTTACACCCGTTTCCGTGATCACATGCGGAACCAGAAACTTGGATTTGGAATTAGCACATAAACACAAACGGCGATGTCTCCTATCCAAAGCCTCCCATGAGGGAGCCTTCGCAAAGAGAACGCGATTCTGGAATATACTGCATATTTCATGATATGGACGGACATGACACAAATGACTGAAGCACTTGCAAGACTTGATTGAGGAACGGGTTAGACATGGAGAGCTACCCGAGTATGTGAAACAACCTATGGCGCATGCACTCGCGCTGCCACCACTTGCTCCCCGGAGAGGGAATGACCTACATCGAGCTCCCGTAGACTCATCATCAACATATCTGGATTGGATCACTCTTCGTTTTTAGCATTTCTTAGGATTTAAGGTATGTCTCTTTGCTTTCTTTAGTTTTTCCGATTGGCTAAATCGAAGTACACACATTCGGGGTTATGATTTAGCTCCAAAGCGTGCTCTACACCCGATGACAAACCAATCAGGATTTTCTTTAGTTTCATACTTTGAATTGAATAAGGAAGGACTTTCCAAACATGGATTATGTTTGACGAATTTAAATGTCTTGTCAATTTGTGGCAGGATTCTTAATCTCAATTAAAGTATGGCTTAAACTTATCTTGTACCACTGGGCATGGATTATGCCTAGGGACAGACTGTCTTGTCAGGTTTTGGCAAGTATAGCAGTATCCCGGCATGATTAAGGATTGCACTCATTAGGATGCTTAAGTATGGATTATACTAAGGGGCAACGAAAGATCTTGTTAGGATTGGGCAAAGGAACTCAACAAAACTCGAGTATGGCTTATGCTCAGTATGAACTTCCTGGTATGGCTTATACCTGGAAGGTTAGGTCCCTTGCCAGGTTTTGGCAGGATGATTCGAACGTCCCTCGAGTATGGTTTATGTTCAGACAAACACCCAAGCATGGTTTATGCTCGAAAGTGTGATCAGTTTTTTTAGAATTTGACACACTTTTTTGCTCTCTTTTGTTCGCGGGTATGGATTATACTCGCAGCTGGCAGGCTCGGCGAGGCCTTGCATTATACTTGACACATCTTCCTTCAACTAGAAAGATATGCTCTGAAGGGTAAAATGTTGACCTGCTTTTTAGTCAAAGCCGTCATACATGAAATCTCTGGTTAACAATACACACAAGTATGGGGAATATCGTCAGAAGACAGGAAGCGATTTGTTGAAGTCGCATCACAAACAAAGATTGGCCCGAAGTTCCTATCAGACAACCTCTTTTGGGTCTGAAAACATCGATTATGGGGCTGAGCTCCGTAACTCTTGTAGCCCTCTAAATCAGCTTCAAATCGAGCTTTCGTTTGGGCAAAATGGACTTATGGTTTGGAAGTTACGCCCGTTTCCGTGAACACATGCAGAACCAGAAACTTGGATTTTGAATTAGCACATGAACACAAATGGTGACGTCTCCTATCTAAAGCCTCCCAAGAGGGAACCATCGCAAAGAGAATGCGATTCTGGAAAAATACTGAATATTTCATGATATGGACGAGCATGACACAAATGTCTGTAGGCACTTGCGATACTTGACTGAGGAATTGGTTAGACATGGAGAGCTACTCGAGTATGTGAAACAACCTACAGCGCCTGCACCCGTATTGCCACCACCTGCTCCCCGGAGAGGGAATGACCCTGGATCGAGCTCCCGTGGGCTCATCATCAACTGATCTGGATTGGATCACTCTGCATTTTCAGCATTTCGGAGGATTTAAGATATGTCTCTTTGCTTTCTTTAGTTTTTTCGATTGGTTAAATCGGAGTACACACGTTAGGGGTTAGGATTAAGCTCCAAAGCGTGCTCTGCACCCGATGACAAACCAATCAGGATTTGCTTTGGTTTCTTACTTTGAATTGAATAAGGGAGGACTTTCCGAACATTGATTATGTTTGGCAATTTTAAGTGTCTTGTCAAGTTGTGGCAGGATTCTCAATCTCAATTAAAGTATGGCTTATACTTATCTCGGACCCCTAGGCATGGATTATGCGTAGGGACAGACTGTCTTGTCTGGTTTTGGCAAGTATAGCTCTATCTCGGCATGAGTATGGATTGTACTCATTAGGATGCTTAAATATGGATTATACTCAGGGACGACGAACGATCTTGTCAGGATTGAGCAAAGGAACTCAACAAAACTCGAGTACGGCTTATGCTCAGTTTGAACTTCATGGTATGGCTTATACCCGGAAGGTTAGGTCCCTCGCCAGGTTTTGGCAGGATGATTCGAACGTCCCGCGAGTATGGTTTATGCTCAGACAAACACCCCAGCATGGTTTATGCTCGAAAGTGTAATCAGTTTTGTTAGGATTTGACACACCTTTTTGCTCTCTTTTCTTCGCAGGTATGGATTATACTTGCAGATGGCAGGCCCGCCGTGGCCTTGGATTATCGAGAACACATCTTCCTTCAACCAAGAAGATATGTTCTGAAGGGAAAAATGGTGATCGGCTTTTTCGTCAAAGTCGTCACACATGAAATCTCTGGTTAACAACACGCACAAGTATGGGGAATATCGTTAGAAGAAAGGAAGCGATTTGGTTGAAGTCGCATCACAAACAAGGATTGGTTCGAAACTTCTATCAGACAGCACCTTTTATGCCCGAAAACATTAATTACGGAGCAGACCTCCATAATTCTCGTAGCCCTCTGAATCAGCTTCAAATCGAGCTTTCATTTGGGCAAAACGGACTTACGGTTTGGAAGTTACGCCTGTTTCCGTGAGCACATGCGGAACGGGAAACTTGGATTTGGAATTATCACATGAACACAAACGGTGACGTCTCCTATCCAAAGCCTACCAGGAGGGAGAGATCGCAAAAAGAACGAGATTCTGGAATATACTGCATATTTCATGATATGGACGGACATGACACGAATGACTATAGGCACTTGCGAGATTTGATTGAGGAACGGGTTAGACGTCGAGAGCTACCCGAGTATGTGAAACAAACTACAGCGCCTGCAACCGCGCTGCCACCACCTGATTCCCGGACAGGGAATGACCCTGGATCGAGCTCCCGTGGGATCATCATCAGCTGAACTTGATTGGATCACTCTGCATATTCAGCATTTCTTAGGATTTAAGATATGTCTCTTTGCTTTCTTTAGTTTTTCCAATTGGCTAAATCGAAGTACACACGTTTGGGGTTAGGATTTAGTTCCAAAGCGTGCTCTGCACCCGATGACAAACAAATTAGGATTTGCTTTGGTTTCGTACTTTGAATTGAATAAGGATGGAATTTCCGAACAAGGATTATGTTTCGCGAATTTTAGTGTCTAATCAAGTTGTGGAAGGATTCTCAATCTCAATTAAAGTTAGGATTTTACTTATCTCGGACCCCTAGGCATGGATTATGCCTAGGGAGAAACTGTCTTGTCAGGTTTTGGCAAGTATAGCTCTATCCCGACATGAGTATGGATTGTACTCACTAAGATGCTTAAATATGGATTATACTCAGGGGCGACGAACGATCTTGTCAGGATTGCTCAAAGGAACTCAACAAAACTCGAGTATGGCTTACGCTCAGTTTGAACTTCCTGGTATGGCTTATACCCGAAAGGTAAGGTCGCTCGCTAGGTTTTGGCAGGATGATTCAAACGTCCCTCGAGTATGGTTTATGCTCAGACAAACTCCCAAGCAAGGTTTATGCTCGAAAGTGTAATCAGTTTTGTTAGGATTTGACACACCTTTTTGCTCTCTTTTCTTCACAGGTATGGATTATACTTGCTGCTGGCAGGATTTATGTGGCCTTGGATTATGCAGAACACATCATCCTTCGACCCGCAAGATATGTTCTAAGGGGCAAAATGTTGGCCTGCTTTATAGTCAAAGCCATCACACATGAAATCTCTAGTTAAAAATATGCACAAGTACGGGAATATCGTCAGATTACAGGAAGCTATTTGGTTGAAGTCGCATCACAAAAAAAGATTGGCCCAAAACTCCTATCAAATGACCTCTTTTGGGCCCGAAACATCAATTACGGAGCTAAGCTCAGTAACTCTTTTAGTCCTCTGAATCAGCTACAAATCGAGCTTTCATTTGGGCAAAACGAACTTACAGTTTGGAAGTTACGTCTGTTTCCATGAACATATGCAGAACCGGAAACTTGGATATGGAATTAGTACACGAACACAAACGGTGACGTACCTATGAAAAGCCTCCCAGGAGGAAGCCACCGCAAAGAGAACGCGATTTTGGAAAATACTTCATATTTCATGATATGGACGGACATGACACAAATGACTATAGCAACTTGCGAGACTTGATTGAGGAACGGGTTAGATGTGGAGAGCTACCAGAGTATGTGAAACAACCTACAGCGCATGCACCCACGCTGCCACCACCTGCTCCCCGGAGAGGGAATGGCCTTGGAACGTGCTCGTGGGATCATCATCAACTGATCTGGATTGGATCACTCTGCATTTTCAGAATTTCTTAGGATTTAAGATATATCTCTTCGCTTTCTTTAGGTTTTCCGATTGGCTAAATCGGAGTACACACGTTCGGGATAAGGATTCAGCTCCAAAGCGTGCTTTGCACCCGATGACAAACCAAAAAGGATTTGCTTTGGTTTCGTACTTTGAATTGAATAAGGAATGACTTTCCAAACATGGATTATGTTTGGCGAATTTAAGTGTTTTGTCAAGTTGTGGCAGAATTCGCAATCTCAATTAAAGTATGGCTTATACTTATCTCGGACCCCTAGGCATGGATTATGCCTAAGGACAGATTGTCTTTTCAGGTTTTGGCAAGTATAGCTCTATCTCGGCATGAGTATGGATTGTATTCACTAGGATGCTTAAGTATGGGTTACACTCAGGGACGACGAATGATCTTGTCAGGTTGGGCAAAGGCACTTAACCAAACTCAAGTATGGCTTATGCTCAGTTTGAACTTCCTAGTATGGCTTATACCCGGAAGGTTAGGTCCCTCGCCAGGTTTTAGCACGATGATTCGAACGTCCCTCGAGTATGGTTTATACTCATACAAACGCCCAAGCATGGTTTATGCTCGAAAGTGTAATCAGTTTTGTCGGGATTTGACACACCTTTTTGCTCTCTTTTCGTCGCAGGTATGGATTATACTTGCAGCAGGCAGGCCCGGCGTGGCCTTGGACTATCCAGAACACATCTTCCTTCAAACAGCAAGATATGTTCTGAGGGGCAAAATGTTGACCTGCTTTTTAGTTAAAGCCGTCACACATGAAATCTTTGGAAAACAATATGCACAAGTGTAGGGAATATCGTCAAAAGACAGGAAGCGATTTGGTTGAAGTCGCATCACAAACGAAGTTTGGCCTAAAACTCCTATCAGACGACCTCTTTTGGGCCTGAAAACCTTGATTACGGAGCCTAGCTAAATATCTCTTGTTGCCTTCTGAATCAGCTTCAAATCGAGTTTTCGTTTGGACAAAACGGACTTACGGTTTGGAAGTTACGCCCGTTTCCATGAACACATGCAGATCCGAAAACTTGGATTTGGAATTAGCACATGAATAAAAGCGGGGACGTCTCCTATCCAAAGCCTCGCAGGAGGGAGCCATCGCAAGGAGAGCGCGATTCTAGAAAATACTGCATATTTCATGATATGGGCGGACATGACACAAATGACTGTAGGCACTTGCGAGACTTGATTGAGGAACGGGTTAGACGTGGAGAGCTACCCGAGTATGTGAAACAACCTACAGCGCCTACACCCGCGCTGCCACCACCTGCTCCCTGGAGAGGGAATGACCCTGGATCAAGCTCCCGCGGGCTCATCATCAACTAATCTGGATTGGATCACTCTACATTTTCAGCATTTTTTTAGGATTTAAGACATGTCTCTTTGCTTTTTTTAGGTTTTCTGATTGTCTAACTCGGAGTACACACGTTCGGGGTTTGGATTTAGCTCCAAAGCATGCTCTGCACCCGATGACAAACCCGTCAGGATTTGCTTTGGTTTCGTACTTTGAATTTAATAAGGAAGGACTTTACGATCATGGATTATGTTCAGAGAATTTAAGTGTCCTGTCAAGTTGTGGTAGGATTCTCAATCTCAATTAAAGTATGGCCTATACTTATCTTGGACCCGTAGGCATGGATTATGCCTAGGGACAGACTGTCTTGTCTGGTTTTGGCAAGCATAGCTCTACCCCGGCATGAGTATGGATTGTACTCACTAGGATGCTTAAGTATGGTTTATACTCAGGGGCGACGAACGATCTTGTCAGGATTGCGCAAAGGAACTCAACAAAACTCGAGTATGGCTTATACTCAGTTTGAACTTCCGTGTATGGCTTATACTCGGAAGGTTAGGTCCCATGCCAGGTTTTGCAGGATGATTCGAACATCCCTCGAGTATGATTTATTCTCAGACAAATGCCCAAGCATGGTTTATGCTCGAAAGTGTAATCAGTTTTGCCAGGATTTGACACACCTTTTTGCTCTCTTTCCTTCACAGGTATGGATTATACTTGCAGCTGGCAGGCCTGTCGTGGCCTTGGATTATCCAAAACACATCTTCCTTCAATCAGCAAGATATGTTCTGAGGGGCAAAATGTTGACCTATTTTTTAGTCAAAGCCATCACACATGAAATCTCTGGTTAACAATACGCACAAGTATTGGGAATATCATCAGAAGACAGGAAGCGATTTGGTTGAAGTCACATCACAAACAAAGATTGGACCGAAACTCCTATTAGACGACCTCTCTTAGGCTGGAAAACATCGATTACGGAGATAAGCTCCATAACTCCTGTAGCCGTCTGAATCAGATTCAAATCGCGCTTTCGTTTGGGTAAAACGGACTTACGGTTTGGAAGTTACTCTCGTTTCCGTGAACACATGTTGAACCGGAAACTTGGATTAGGAATCAGCACAAGAACACAAACAGGGACGTTTCCTATCCAAAGCCTCGCAGGAGAGAGCCATCGCAAAGAGAGCGCAATTCTAGAAAATACTGCATATTTCACGATATGGACGGACATGACACCAATGACTGTAGGCACTTGCGAGACTTGTTTGAGGAACAGGTTAGAAGTGGAGAGCTACCCAAATATGAAACAACCTACAGCGCCTGCACCCGCGCTGCCACCACCTGCTCCCCGGAGTGGGAATGACCCTAGATCGAGCTCCCGTGGGCTCATCATCAACTGATCTGGACTAGATCACTCTGCATTTTCAACATTTCTTAGCATTTAATATATGTCTCTTTGCTTTCTTTAGGTTTTCAATTGGCTAAATCGGAGTACACACGTGCGGGGTTAGGATTTAGCTTCAAAGCGTGCTCTACACTCGATGACAAACCAATCAGGATTCGCTTTGGTATCGTACTTTGAATTGAAAAAGGAAGGACTTTTCGAACATGGATTATGTTCGATGAATTTAAGTGTCCTGTCAAGTTGTGACAGGATTCTCAATCTCAATTAAAGTATGGCTTATACTTATCTCCGACGCCTGGGCATGGATTATGCCTAGGGGCGGACTGTCTTGTCTGGTTTTGGCAAGTATAGATCTATCCCGACATGAGTATGGATTGTACTCACAAGGATGCTTAAGTACGGATTATACTCAGGGGCGACAAACGATCTTGTCAGGATTGAGTAAAGGAACTCAACAAAACTCGAGTATGGCTTATGCTCAGTTTGAACTTTCGTGTATGGCTTATACCCGGAAGGTTAGGTCCCTCACCAGGTTTTGCAGGATGATTCGAACACCCCTCAAGTATGGTTTATGTTCAGAAAAACACCCAAGCATGGTTTATGCTCGAAAGTGTAATCAGATTTGTTAGGATTTGACATACCTTTTTGCTCTCTTTACTTCGCAGGTATGGATTATACTTGCAGCTGACAGGCCCGGCATGGCCTTGGATCATCCGGAACACATCTTCCTTCCACCAACAAGATATGTTCTGAGGGGAAAAATGTTGACTTGCTTTTTAGTCAAAGCCGTCACACATGAAATCTCTGGTTACAATACGCACAAGTATGGGGAGCATCGTCAGAAGACAGGAAGCGATTTGGTTGAAGTCGCGTCACAAACAAAGATTGGCCCGAAACTCCTATTAGACGACCTCTTTTGGTCTCGAAAACCTCAAATACATAGCAGAGCTTAGTAACTTTTGTAGCCCTCTGAATCAGCTTAAAATGAAGCTTTCGTTTGGGTAAAACGGAATTACGGTGTGGAAGTTATGCCCGTTTCCGTGAACACATGCAGAACCAGAAACTTGGATTTGAAATTAGCACATGAACACAAACGGTGATGTCTCCTATCCAAAGCCTCCCAGGAGGGAGCCATCGCAAAGAGAACGCGATTCTGGAAAATACTACATATTTCATGATATGGACGAACATCACACAAATGACTATAGGCACTTGCAAGACTTGATTGAGGAACGGGTTAGACGTGGAGAGCTACCCGAATATATGAAACAACCTACAGCGCCTGCACCCGCGCTGCCACCACCTGCTCCCCGGAGAGGGAATGACCCTGGATCTAGCTCCCGTGGGCTCATCGTCAACTGATTTGGATTGGATCACTCAACATATTCTGCATTTATTAGGATTTAAGATATGTCCATTTGCTTTCTTTTGATTTTCTGATTGGCTAAATCGGAGTACACACGTTCGGGGTTAGGATTTAGCTCCAAAGCGTGCTCTGCACCCGATGACAACCCAATCAAGATTTTCTTTGGTTTCGTACTTTGAATTTAATAAGGAAGGACTTTACAAACATTGATTGTGTTTGGCGAATTTAAGTGTCTTGTCAAGTTGTGGCAGGATTCTCAATCTCAATTAAATTATGGCATATACTTATCTCGGACTCCTAGACATGGATTATGCTTAGGGACAGACTGTCTTGCTGGGTTTTGGCTAGTATAACTCTATCCCGGCATGAGTATGGATTGTACTCACTAGAATGCTTAAGTATGGATTATACTTAGGGACGACGAATGATCTTATCAGGATTGGGCAAAGGAACTCAACAAAACTCGAGTATGGCTTATGCTCAGTTTGAATTTCCTGGTATGGCTTATACCCGGAAGGTTAGGTCCCTCGCCAGGTTTTGACAGGATGATTCGAACGTCCCTCGAGTATGGTTTATGCTCAGACAAACACCCAGGATTTGACACACCTTTTTGCTCTATTTTCTTCACAGGTATCGATTATACTTGCAGCTGGCAGGTCCAGCGTGGCCTTGGATTATCCAGAACACATCTTTCTTCAACCAGCAAGATATGTTCTGAGAAGAAAATGTTGACCTAATTTTTAGTCAAAGCCGTCACACATGAAATATCTGGTTAAAAATACGCATAAGAAAGGGGAACAACGTCAGAAGATAGGAAGCGATTTTGGGCGCGAAAACCTCAATTATGGAGCTGAGCTCCGTAACACTTGTAGCCCTCTGAATCAGCTTCAAATTGAGATTTCATTTGGGAAAAACGGACTTATGGTCTGGAGGGAGCCACCACAAAGAGAACGCGATTCTAGAATTAGTACATGAACACAAATGGTGACGTCACCTATCCAAAGCCTCCCAGGAGGGAGCCATCGCAAAGAGAACGCGATTCTGGAAAATACTGCATATTTCATGATATGGACGGACTTGACACAAATGACTGTAGGCACTTGCGAGACCTAATTGAGGAGTGGGATAGATGTGGAGAGCTACACGAGTATGTGAAACAACCTACAGTGCCTGCATTCGCGCTGCCACCACCTACTCCCCGGATAGGGAATGACCCTGGATCGAGCTCCTGTGGGCTCATCATCAACTGGTCTTGATTGGATCACTCTTCATATTCAGCATTTCTTAGGATTTAAGATATGTCTCTTTGCTTTCTTCATGTTTTTCGATTGGCTAAATTCGAGTACACTCTTTCTGGGTTAGGATTTATCTCCAAAGCGTGTTCTGCACTCAATGACAAACCAGTGAAGATTTGCTTTGGTTTCGTACTTTGAATTGAACAAGGAAGGACTTTCCGAACATGGATTATGTTGGGCGAATTTAAGTTTCTTGTCAAGTTGTGACAGGATTCTCAATCTCAATTAAAGTATGTCATATACTTATCTCGGACCCTTAGGCATTGATTATGCCTAGGGACAGACTGTCTTGTTAGGTTTTGGCAAGTATAGCTCTATCCCGGCATGAGTATGGATTGTACTCACTAGGATGCTTAAGTATGGATTATACTCTGGGACGACGAACGATCTTGTCAGGATTGGGCAAAGGAACTCAACAAAACACGAGTATGGCTTATGCTCAGTTTGAACTTCCGGGTATGTCTTATACTCGAAGGTCAGGTCCCTCGCCAGGTTTTGGCAGGATGGTTTCAATGTCCGTCGAGTAAGGTTTATGCTCAGACAAACGCCCAAGCATGGTTTATGCTCGAAAGTGTAATCAAATTTGTTAGGATTTGACACACCTTCTTTTTAATCAAAGCAATCACACATGAAATCTCTGGTTAACAATGCGCATAAGTATGGGGAATATCATCAAAAGACGGGAAGCAATTTGGTTGAAGTCGCATCACAAATAAAGATTGGCCTGAAACTCCTATCAGACAACCTCTTTTGGGCCCGAAAACCTCAATTACGAAGCTAAGCTTAATAATTCTTATAGCCCTTTGAATCAGCTTCAAATCGAGCTTTCATTAGGGCAAAAGGGACTTATGGTTTGGAAGTTACGCCCGTTTCCGTGAACACGTGCAGAACCGAAAACTTGGATTTGGAATTAGCACATGAACACAAACGGTGACGTCTCCTATCCAAAGCCTCCCAAGAGGGAGCCATCGCTAAGAGAACGCGATTTGGAAAGTACTACATATTTCATTATATGGATGGACATGACACAAATTACTGTAGGCACTTGCGAGACTTGATTGAGGAACAGGTAAGACGTGGAGAGCTACCCGAGTATATGAACAACCTACAGCGCCTGCACCTGCACAGCCAACACCTGCTCCCCGGAGAGGGAATGACCCTGGATCGGCTCCCGTGGGCTAATCATCAACTGATCTGGATTGGATCACTCTGCATTTTCAGCATATCTTAGGATTTAAGATATGTCTCCTTGCTTTCTTTAGGGACAGACTGTCTTATCAGGTCTTGGAAAGTATAGCTCTATCCTGGCATGATTATGGATTACACTCACTAGGATGCTTAAGTATGGATTATACTCAGGACGACGAACGATCTTGTCAGGATTGGGCAAAGGAGATCAACAAAACTCGAGTATGGCCTATGCTCCGTTTGAACTTCCTGTTATGGCTTATACCCGGAAGGTTAGATCCCTTGCCAGGTTTTGGCAGGATGATTCGAACATCCCTCGAGTATGGTTTATGCTCAGACAAATACCTAAGCATGGTTCATGCAAGACAGTGTAATTAGTTTTGTCAGGATTTGACACACCTTTTTGCTCTCTTTTCTTCGCAGTATGGATTATACTTGCAGCTGGCAGGCCCGACGTGGCCTTGGATTCTCCAGAACACATCTTCCTTCAACGAGCAAGATATGTTCTATAAGGCAAAATGTTGACCTGCTTTTTAGACAAATCCATCACCCATGAAATCTCTGGCTAACAATACGCACAAGTATGGGGAATATCGTCAAAAGACAGGAAGCGATTTGGTTGAAGTCGCATCACAAACAATGACTGGCCCGAAACTCCTATCAAACGACCTCTTTCAGGCCTGAAAACCTCAATTACGGAGCTAAGCCCAATAACTCTTGTATCCCTCCAAATCGGCTTCAAATCAAGCTTTCGTTTGTGCAAAATGGACCTACGGTTTGGAAATTACGCCCGTTTCTGTGAACACATGCAGAACCGAAAACTTGGATTTGGAATTAGCACATGAACAGAAACTGTAACGTCTCCTATCCAAAGCCTCCCAGGAGGGAGCCATCGCCAAGAGAACGCGATTCTTGAAAACACTTCATATTTGATGATATGGACGAACATGACACAAATGACTGTAGGCACTAGCGAGACTTAATTGAGGAGCGGGTTAGACGTGGAGAGCTACCCAAGTATCTGAAAAACCTACAGCACCTGCTCCCTAGAGAGAGGGAATGACCCTGGAACGTTCTCCCGTGGGCTCATTATCAACTGATCTGGATTGGATCACTATGCATTTTCAACATTTCTTAGGATTTAAGATATGTCTCTTTGCTTTCTCTAGGTTTTTCGATTGGTTAAATCGGAGTACACAGGTTCGGGGTTAAGATTTAGCTCCAAAGCGTGTTCTACACCCGATGACAAACCAATCAGGATTTGCTTTGGTTCCGTACTTTGAATTGAATAAGGAAGGACTTTCCTAGCATGGATTATGTTTGGCGAATTTAAGTGTCTTGTCAATTTGTGGCAGGATTCTCAGTCTCAATTAAAGTATGGCTTATGCTTATCCCGGACCCCTAGGCATAGATTATGCCTAAAGATAGACAGTCTTGTCTGGTTTTGGCAAGTATAGCTCTATCCCAGCATGAGTATGGATTGTACTCACTAGGATGCTTAAGTATGGATTATACTCATGGACGACGAACGACCTTGTTAGGATTGGGCAAAGGAACTCAACAAAACTCGAGTGTGGCTTATGCTCAGTTTGAACTTCCTAGTATGGCTTATACCCAGAATATTAGGTCCCTCGCCAGGTTTTGGTAGGATGATCCGAACATCCCTCATGTATGGTTTATGCTCAAACAAACGCCCAAGCATGGTTTATGCTCGAAAGTGTATTCAATTTTGTCAGGATTTGACACCCGTTTTTGCTCTCTTTTCTTTGCAGGTATGGATTATATTTGAAGCTGGGAGGCCAGGCGTGGCCTTGGATTATCCAGAACACACATCTTCCTTCAACCAGCAAGATATGTTCTAAGGTGCAAAATTTTGACCTGCTTTTTAGTCAAACCCGTAACACATGAAATCTCAGGTTAACAATACACACAAGTATGGGGAATATCATCAGAAGAAAGGAAGCGATTTGGTTGAAGTCGCATCACAAACAAAGATTTGCCCGAAACACCTATCAGACGACCTCTTTTGGGCCCAAAAACCTCAATTATGGAGCTGAGCTCAGTAACTCTTGTAGTCCTCTGAATCAGCTTCAAATCTAGCTTTCATTTGGGCAAAACGGACTTACGGTTTGGAATTTACGCCCGTTTCCATGAACACATGCAGAACTGGAAAATTGAATTTGGAATTAGCACATGAGCACAAACGATGATGTCTCCTATCCAAAGCCTCCCAGGACGGAGCCATCGCAAAGATAACGCAATTCTGGAAAATACTGCATATTTCATGATATGGACGGACATGACAAATGACTGTAGGCACTTGCGAGGCTTGATTGAGAAACAGGTTAGACGTGGAGAGCTACCCGAGTATGTGAAACAACCTATAGCGCCTGCACCCGCGCTGCCACCACCTGCTCCCCGGAGTGGGAATGATCCTTGATCGAGCTCCCGTGGGCTCATCATCAATTGATCTGGATTGGATCACTCTTCATTTTCATCATTTCTTAGGATTTAATATATGTCTCTTTGCTTTCTTTAGTTTTTCCGATTGGCTAAATCGGAGTCCACATGTTCTAGGTTAGCATTTAGCTCCAAAGCGTGTTCTGCACCCAATGACAAACTAATCAGGATTTTCTTTGGTTTCGTACTTTGAATTGAATAAGGAAGGACTTTCCGAAGATGGATTATGTTTGGTGAATTTAAGTGTCTTGGAAAGTTGTGGCAGGATTCTCAGTCTCAATTAAAGTAAGGCATATACTTATCACGGACCCATAGGCATGGATTATGCGTAAGGACAGACTATTTTGTTAGGTTTTGGCAAGTATAGCTCTACCCCGGCATGAGTATGGATTGTACTCACTAGGATGCTTAAGTATGGATTATACTCAGCGGCAACAAACGATCTTATCAGGATTAGGCAAAGGAACTCAACAAAACTCGAGTATGGCTTATGCTCAGTTTGAACTTCCAAGTATGGCTTATACCTGGAAGGTTAGGTCCCTCGCCAGGTTTTGGTAGCGTGATTCGAACGTCCCTCGAGTATGGTTTATGCTCATACAAATGCCCAAACATGGTTTATGCTCAAAAGTGTAATTAGTTTTGTCAGAATTTGACACACCTTTTTGCTCTCTTTTCCTCGCAGGTATGGATTATACATGCAACTGGCAGGTCCGGCGTGGCGTTGTATTATCCAGAACACATCTTCCTTCGACCAGCAAGATATGTTCTAAGGGGCAAAATGTTGACCAACTTTTTAGTCAAAGCCGTCACACATGAAATCTCTGGTTAACAATACGCACAAGCATATGGAATATTGTCAGAAGACAGGAAGCGATTTGGTTGAAATCGCATCACAAACAAAGATTGGCCCGAAACTCTTATCAAACGGCCTCTTTTGGGCCCAAAAACCTCAATTATGGAGCTAATCTCAATAACTTTTGTAGCCCTCTGAATCACCTTCAAATCAAGCTTTCGTTTGGGCAAAACGGACTTACGGTTTGGAAGTTACGCCCGTTTCCATGAGCACATGCAGAACCGGAAACTTAGATTTGGAATTAGCACATGAACACAAATGGTGACGTCTCCTATCCACAGTCTCCAAGGAGGGGCCATCACAAAGATAACGCGATTCTGCAAAATACTGTATATTTCATGGTATGGACGAACATGACACAAATGACTGTAGGCACTTGCGAGACTAGATTGAGGCACGGGTTAGACGTGGAGAGCTACCCGAGTATGTGAAACAATCTACAGCACTTGCACCAACGCTGCCACCACCTGCTCCTTGGAGAGGGAATTGTTAGAGTTTATGCCCTAGAGGCAATTCGTTTGATGAGATTGGTAACACTGTTGATGTTATTGTTTTATTTGGAATAAAATAATATTCTATTATGTTATATTTACTGCGTAATATAAATATTAATATAATAGAAGTCCTTAGAATTATAATACGGAATTATATAGTTCGAGTAAGACTGAACTTGAGATTATATAATGTGATAAGTATTATAATTCTTAAATGTCCCTAGTCGAGTTTTATTGTTTATAAAGGACAACAATAAAGCGTTGAGACTGGTATATTGGTTGACTGATGATGACATCTCATTGATCATTAATATACGTGATATTAAAGTCAAGATATAAATATGTATTAAAGAATATTGTATTGGGCTGACCCACTGTGAGATAACTCCATGGAATATAATTAACAGTATCATAAATTGTTCTCATAGTGACAGTGATGTAATGGTCCTCAGACCTGAAATCATTATAATTTTATTCGAGGATATTTGTGTTTTGATATCATCTAAAGTTATTTCGTAACAGAGTAATGATAACGGTGATTATTGGATATATCTCGAATCGAATGAAGATTATGAATGATCTAGATGGAATTTAACCCTGTGATATATTCATAGTGATATCCATGGGCCTCTTGATTGGGTGAGACTGTGAAATGCATGGCCGTGCTCAAATATTGATTTGTTTTAAACAGTCTACTCATCGGTCAAGATAAACGGATTAAATTATAAAGAGGATGATACGATCCATGCCTCGAGTTTAATCCTGGATATACTGGTTAAAAGGATTATATTACACTGAGACACTAGTTACAGAAAGGTAGATTGATCTTATTATAACTTGGGTAGCAGCGACGTATTGCTATATGCCAATCACTGTTTATGATTTTAAATACGATTTAAAATCATTGCCAACGTTGTAATAACCTAGAGGGTCACACACTTAGAACATGGTAAGGAGTAGACTGGTTTTAGTTTGGATAAAATGAAATATCAATTGTTGAGGTCTAGTTTGAATGAATATAAGGAATTGTCCTATATTTGTGTACCACGTGTATACATTAAAATGATAAATATGTTATTTCATTTTATTTGTAAGTGTGTGTGTCACATAATTTTTCAAGCCGATCATTTTAGAAAACCCTAAAAACTAAAATCAGAAATGGCGGCTGGCACCACCATCTCCTCCTTTCCTTCGATGTGATCGAAAACCATGCTCGTGTGGATACCAGTAGAGGCTCTTCATTTTAATGGGCTAATGATTCGATCCTTCCACCGTAGAAAAAATCCAGAGACTTCAACGGATTCAATCAAACCGCATGACTCAAAATTTGGGGATTTTACACACAAGCAAGGTATGAACCTTATAATGTACCGATTTGCATAGATCCACATATTTAAGTGATAATTTGGTAATCATTTTAGGGTTTCGATTAGTTTTGGATTAACCCTAAATTACCTTCAATGGTATCAGAGCTGTAGGGTTTGCAAAATTCGATATTTCGAATGTTCATCTTGATTCATATCTGCTTATAATCCTGGATAATGATACTATTGCAAATATTGATTTTAAGTTTTGAACTAAATTTATTTGTAACAGTGAAATTGTTTCACTATTATAATACTCATGTGTTTGACACCTGATATTGAAATCATTTTTCCATAAACGATTTTATGTTATCCAGTAATAATTTATAGTTGATTATAAATATTAACTTTGTTTAATATTGTTATTTTAATGAACTATGGAGCCATGTGTATTAATCAAAAGCTAGTTCTGATTAATCTAAAATATCAAGCCATTTTTATTTGAATTTTATGAGCATATTGTAATTATGTAAATCTGTGCAATTGCATGAAAATAATTAAATTAAGCAAGTAGTAATAACATCCAGGATTAATTTTAACTGAATGGTTGATTATTGACATTAATTCTAGTTGATGATTGATAAATACCATCCTGTCAATTGTTTGGCAAATGAATCAACTGTTAATTCAGTATGACTTTAATATAGAGATTGAATCCGTAGGATTGTTTAAGATATGAAATGTTCATAAGATGGTCTATAATATAATTATAAGTAACATATCCATTATTTTATCAATCTGGATGAACCTGTTGAGTATATTAAGATATACATGCCCTTTAGCTATAATAGTGGACACTGATTTGTTTTTGAAACAAATTTATATATGAATTTACTTATATAATCATTTTGTATATCTAGATATGCTAATGAATATATAAATATTATATACAAATCTGATTTGTAAGTTTTAATTCCAAACACATATTATGACATATCTGATATGCAAACTTTTGGTTTTAAAATTATGTTTAATCTTAATCAGGGTATTCATATTTTATATGTAATATATATTTATGTAGTATATATGTATACAAGGTAATCTGTACCTATTCTATAAAAGGAAAATAATTTTGATGAATATGATTTCATCAAAATGAAACATAAATCCTGGCCTGATTTTGATCTTATAATTACATTATAATGACAATGAAAAGGACTGCCTCAAATCATAACAAAAGTACTATGATTTGAAGACTGAGTAATATATATGTGATATATATGAGGGTACGACATATGTTAAGATGACCTAGAGTGTTAAAATGAATTTGGATTTCATTGTATTGATCGTATATTTATAGATAAATATATGTTATAACCTGTTCACATATCTACAGGAAATTTGTGTTCCTGTTTAAATATCATATTATCTGGATAATCAGTAATGCTTGTTTTGTACAAATTTTGATTTGTAAACTCTAGTCTCAATTTTTTTGTGTACTAGCAAACCTGGATATGTATATATATGATATATATATATATATATTTACATAGTTAAATCCTATTTGATATGCAGATATGTATGGATATGATTGACTTAAATATATATCCACATTACATTGTTTAATATTTAAAAATATCCTGATATCTTAACAGATCAGATCAGTATGACTGAATTTTAATACATATATTTAAGTCAATATTGACATACCCATATATATGTATTTGACAGGAAGTTTAACTTTAGATGCTTGAAAACTGCTTATACTATATATATGATTAATCTGTTTTGAAATAAATGTTGTTTCATTCAGAACATGATATGCAGAACTATAAATCACCCAAAATTATACAAATCACTTGCTATAAGTTTTGTTTGTAAAAATTTATACATATATTTTATATATGTATGAACCTTTTATACTTCTGATTTATTATTATTAATACCAGTGTAATGTTGAATAGCAATTGGTAGAGGTATATATATAGAAAGTGGTAGATATGTCCTGTTAAATGTGCTCTATCATAATAATGGTTTGATTCATCCAACAATCTGAATTGTCAGTTTGAGGAAATAGCGGTCTAGCCATGATTCAAATGTTGAATCTGTATAACAATGATAAGTGATTGGATTTAAAATTGATCTTTCTTAAACACTAAATGTGAATTGATATCAATTTGATTGATATATTCAGTTGTTTAAGACTTGAAACAAAACTTGCCAGGTTCAAATATTATTATTTGATTGACAGATCTGTTATAATTTTGCCAATATAAATGAAGTTATATTGTGTATGTATATTTTGATATACATGCTTTTGAATATGTCAATGCATAATAAAATTGGTTCTTTAACTGGCATATACTTAAAAAACAGGGGTTTGTCTATTTTGAGTATGAACAAAGATCAGTGCTCTGTCTACATAAGTGTGAATGTGATTCATCAAAATAATTCACTACTTAAACAGTATAAAGTTAAAACTTGTTTTGATGAGTACATGTGTGTTTAGGCATGTAATTGTACAATTTTAACTGGTTTTACAAATAGGATAATACTTATTACAAGCTGCATTCATGTATGTTACCAAATACAGCAGCTTGTTCAAGTTTGATTATTGCTGTAACTACTATATATATATATATATATATATATATATATATATATATATATATATTGACCGGCTAAAATTCCCTGTGCATTAGATGCAATGAAGTATACATATTACATTTATGGAATGTTATATATGTATAAGTATAAGTAATTCGTATTTATATATTATATTAGCCTATGTAACATATATATATATGGTTCATGATCAAAGGTAAAATCAACATGTCCCCTTATTATCATGATAATGTATTTATATATATATAAAACCTTGGTTCAAGCAATATTATATAAATATATTTGATATATTTTGATATTCTGCTCATATTGAAAAACCTCCACTACAATTTGATTTGTAGTTGGGATTTGAACAAATAATACACCGTATTTTAATATTGAAGCAGGATATACATGATATAATTGAGCTAAAATTAGTATAGCTTATATTCTGATGATTGAATTACAGGTTTGACCTGAAAAGGGCAGATGGATAATTATGGACGCTGAAATTGTTTCAGGGGATGATCGTCCAAGTTTTTCGATGAGCAGCATCATCATTAAAAATTACATTGAAACTGTTTCAATGAGATATGAGCTGAACTTGAATATATGTAAACATAGTTTTGAGTTTGTCTTAAAATGTTGATGAATATGCATATGTTTTGTTATATAAGATGCTGATGCTAAATGCAAATGTCTGGAACTTACATGTAACATATTGTATTGTATAAGTTAAAGTTTGGCCATTAATTGTTATTATACTTGTTCTGTTATGACCCCATCCTGTAAGACTGTGTATCAATGTAATATGATTATAATGGTTTTAGTTGGCCTAGTCTATGCATGTTTACATAATGCTGAAATTATATTTTACAGTACAGTTTCATATGGTCTTCATTGATTATAATCATAAGTCTGGTATGTGATATCAATGCCACTGAGATTAAGAGACTTACCTGTAGGCGTATGGATATTATTAAAGGTTTTGATGTTCAAATATATACCGTATTAGATATAAATGTGTATATATAAATATTGAATTGGTTAATTAAAATTCAAATAAAATTTGAATATAATGTCTGATTCTAGAGTTAAAATATCCAATATTTTGAAATGTTCAAAACAATTATAGGCATGATCCCTATATATTGCAGAATTTAAGTATGTATATGTTTGTTACATATATATTTTTTATTTAAACCGATTTATATTATGAACATAAAATACATATATTATGATATATGTAAATAACTCTAATATTGTTTTCCATTACGAATTATAAATTCCCTTTAAAGCAAAATTTTGTTATATTAAATCATGGTGAAGTCTTCCAATGGTACACCCATCAATGTCCAATAATATCACTGGCTGTAGGTAACGCCAAAGCGTTGTGCATCCTCTTATATTGGTTATATGCTGTAGGAGTAATTGTGGTGCTTCGACTGTATTATTGGGTCTGATTTAACTAAGGCTGCATAATAGGATTATGGCCTTAGAGACAACAACATGAATTATTCTATATTTGAGCAAATGAATAATACTGAAGAAAATTTCAACATGCGATCCAAGAGTTATAAATATGATATAATTGGCATAAGATGACTACCTAAAAGATTGTGTTTTGGAGATTTTCCAAAGCAGAGTCAAAACATGATTAGATATGGATCTTGGAACACCATTATATATATATATATATATATATATACTGATATATGTATACAAACAAAGGGATGTTAATTTGAGTGGGAGCATATTTTAGTTTGAATTATACATTAATATAAATATAAAGTTTGATTGTCAAAATTTTGTATTTATATAATTATAAAAGAATCAGTTAATATTTATTACCCGTTGCTGATATTGAATAACAGATAACTCCGATAATTTAAATTTGTTCTTGAGAAGGATAAATTGATATAAATCAAATTTCTTGACTAACATTGAAATTTGAGGATTGTCCTCAAACAAATTAAAACGTAATTGTTCTAACAAATATAGAGGATGTAAAATAAAAAGTTAAAGTGTGACTTCAACTAAATTAGATATAAATGTTATAATAATCTACTTATACATTTCTAGTATTAGATACTAGGTATAAATCACATAAATGTATGTTGATTTACAGAAATTATAGAATAGGTAGAAAACTGATATAAGGACAAGTGGACTTACGATTGGAAATGGAGCAAATGTTGCTGGATTATCTATAGGAAGTTAATTCTTGTTCAATATAATGGCTTAATAAATAAAATAATTGTTATTACAAAATTCCATGTAAAATAAAAGTTATTATAAATCTTGTTCAGACAAGTTTGAATTTCATTTGTTGTGACGACAAGGAATTTCGCTCGATCTGAATCAGTCGTTAAACCGATCTAGACCGTTCGAAACCACTAATCGTTGAGAACAGGACAAATCAGAACACAAACAGAAGAACATTTCATTGCTATTACAACAATTCCATCAGAATACAAGAATATACAGAGTATAAATGAATAAATTACATTCGATAAAATATCAGAGATTACAATAAATTACATAGCAGCGGAAAATAATACAAAGCACACCTGAAGGTGATATACGGATACAGAGCTTTCCGGATATCATTCCGGCTGTAAACCAGGATCCTGTGAATATAAGTCTGCAAAACCGAAACTACTAGCTGCCCGTGCGGAAAATAGGGGCACCCAGAGTTTAGGTTAAAACAATAAACTCCAGGTCAGTCATGTGACTGGTGTGAGAACTAAAACAGTTATTTAAAACTTTATTTTAAAAGAGAGTAATTCAAGGGACCACGCCGTATAACACGGAACGGGTTTCCTCCCAAGAATACCAGTGCATAGAATAAACAGCGCGATGCTTTTTCGAAAAATGAAGCTATTATAAGACCCAGGTCCCATCACACAATGCAACGCAAGCCAGAGGATAGGGTTTTCCCTTATAATAGCCAAACATGCTTGGTACGTTTAAAACAAATCATTTGATACTATAATAAGTGTATAGTGTCAAAACAGTTTCAATCATAAATATAAATCATAGACGGCATAACATCCCATGCTACTATGTCGCCATACTAGTTCTACAATTAAAACCGCGATACACGTATTAGAAATTGGATTTCTGTCATGAGTCGAGGCAAGGGGCAAGCTCCTCTCCGCGCTCGAGACACTCTAGCAAATGCCTCAGGACTACACACTCTGGGCAATCCTTGGATCGGTTGGGCCGGTCCTCACTTACGTTAGAGGATTATTTATTCCTGAACACACGTTTCCCGGTCCTTACAGACCTATAATCGAGGCGCCTCATTCAAACAACCACAAAGGTGAAAAGTATATAAATGTCAGGGCTGGTAAGTCACTGACACCACCAAAGCTAGAAAGAAACGTCGTGCTCTCCCAACGGCCCGTATCCCGTTTTTAACTCATAATGAGGTGTGAGGCTCGCGAATTCACGTTTTACACAAAGCTACGTCATAAAGGCCGTGCTTTGATCATCAACCACAAGACTTTGCTTTTCAACAGAAGCCTTGATCCATGCAACTCAGCATGCCACACAGGCAATTCACGCCATGCGATTGATATCTATAGATATATAACCTCTAAGCTCGTACGTCTCAGAGAAGGGCGTTAAGCAAGAGAATAAATTCTCCGCCGCCAAACAGATATATATTTAACAGAAATCAATCAACACAGAATAAAATCCAATGTCAGACACACAATCCATTTACAAGTCCGTTCTGGGTCTGAACGAAACCGGAGGCACTTTCCTCGCATATCCATCCATCTCCAAGTACGTCTGGACGACCACCAACTATTTCCATCCTCTTGGGTGTACAGCCCAATCAGGATCGTCAGTAATTATCCAAACGATGTGAAGACTTCCGGTCTTCGACCACCGTCTTCATCTTTGACATATCGTCGAATCGGTTATTCAGAATGGGTATAAACCCGGTCTTTCCGAACAAATCCGCGTATATTAAAACAAATGTTACACCAACACAACATACGCCTCATTCCAATTCAGAATATTCTTTTTATTCACGAAATCACATTCTTAGGGAAAGGTTCCCATTAATTTTATCCAAGATAAATTCTTTAAAATTTATCCTTTAATCTTCCTTTGGATGTCGTTTCAAACCAAATTATGGTTTTCTAAACTAGTCGAGATTAGCGAACCACACCGAAGTAATTATTTATTTTATTTCGCAATCCCAACTTATTCATCCCATGAAGCAAAACTGGTAATACTCCATATCTAATACTATGGTGTTATCGGTAAAATTAATTACCATTTCATGTTCAAATCTAATTAAAGATTTAACTATCGTTTTGGAGCAAAACTGGCGATACTCCATTCTCGCTCATTTCTAAATTTGATAATTTAGATTATAGGTTCACATTTCAACCTAATTGCAGATTCGTTAAAACTCCTTTTACTGGGTTAAAGAACTAGGTATTATTTAAAACACAGTTCACGACAAACCCAAATCACATTCTATTTGTTGTCGGGTTAAAGAACTAGTGTTATTTAAAACACCGTTCACGATAAACCCATTTCAAATCCAATCAAATATATTAGAAATTCCGATTATTTAAAACCCCTTTTTAAATCTAATTCATTTATTTAAAAAAAAAATTGGGTTTTAAATTTAGTTCAAAACTAGTTCATTTTGATAAAAATCTATTTTTATCTTTTCAAATACGGAGTTTTTAATCCCAATTTTTCCCAAATCATTTCTTATGATTTTACACAAATTATTGATATTTTTAATAATTTTATCAAGGCCCGTACAGTCGATTTCCAACAACGGCCATCGAACTGCACTTACAACGACCTTTTCCAAATTTGATTTGGACGTATCTCCAAATCCAACCGTTAGATTTCAAATTTCTAATGTTCGTTAGAAAGCTCTTTTCGATACGAACCCAACGGTTCCGGTTTTAGGAGAATCCGACAGTCGGATCTCCCGTAATGTTCGTTTCAAATAAATGGTCGAAATTCACGAACTGCCGCAGCGCGGCGCGTTCTATTCAGGCCATTATGTTATATATATAATATATATAATATATATTTCGTCGATTACTGTTTAAAACGAATTATATAAATAGTTTTAAATTCGTTTCAAAAGCAATTTCAACTTCCATTTCAATTCAAATCAAAATTGAATTCTTCTTTATAAATTCGTTTTAAAATTCATTTCTATTCAATTCAATTTGAATTCATTTCAATTCGCTTTCTATTCAATTCGAATTCGTTTTCAATTCAATTCAATTCCAAAGTCGTTTTCTATTCGATTCAATTCAAATTGGTTTTCTATTTGATTCAAATTCGTTATATATTCCATTGAAATCAAATTCGTTTTCTATTCAATCAAATTCGTTATATATTCAATTGAAATCTAATTCGTTTTCTATTCAATCAAATTCGTTATATATTCAATTGAAATCTAATTCGTTTTCTATTCAATCAAATTCGTTATATATTCAATTGAAATCTAATTCGTTTTCTACTCAATCAAATTCGTTATATATTCAATTGAAATCTAATTCGTTTTCTATTCAATCAAATTCGTTATATATTCAATTGAAATCTAATTCGTTTTCTATTCAATCAAATTCGTTATATATTCAATTGAAATCTAATTCGTTTTCTATTCAATCAAATTCGTTATATATTCAATTGAAATCTAATTCGTTTTCTATTCAATCAAATTCGTTATATATTCAATTCAAAGTGGTTTTATATTCAATTCATTTCGAAATCGCTTTACAATATTCATTTTAAAATGAATAAAATCGATATAAATATCGTTCACGTCAAAATGGCGTCAATCTAACCAACACGGCTTCATATATTTCTATTTTCAAATATTCTATTTCAAATATTTCTATTTGTCAACACACGACCAATCTCAATGAATGAGTACCGTCCACGTGTGACTACTTTTGTTAAATTATTTCGTTCAACACATGACTAATCTCAATGGATGAGTACAGTCAACACATGAACCTTTATTTTATATTGATAAAGATATAAATTTTATTATAAAAATATTTCGTTCAACACATGACTAATCTCAACGGATGAGTATAGTCAACACATGAACCTTTATTTTATATTGACAAAGATATAAATTTTATTATAAAAATATTTCGTTCAACACATGACTAATCTCAACGGATGAGTACAGTCAACACATGAACCTTTGTTTTATATTATAATATTCTTTATTTTCTAAATTGGAATGAGGCCCAATCAATTGCCATATAGCGTTAACTATATGGATTTCCATACAACACATGTATATAATAGCATTGAAAAATAATCAACCATCAACCAAAGTGCACTACACTGTATAAGCATTAAATATAGATGTCCAACGCTTATAACAGTCTGTCAATCAATCGATCGACATATTTAATCAATCAGGATGAGTGAACTTCAAATTTCAACCCAACACCCATGTGGGGTTTCAAATCAACAAACACAGATTTTAGTTGTGCAGTTGGGCGATGTGTAAAATTTTTCGACCCAATCAATATCAGTCAAATCAGTGTATATAAACAAATCGGCCGATTTGTTTATAAATATTTATTTATTCACTTTCACGTTAAAAATTATATTTTTAACGATAAAACATTTTATTCAACCTATGAAAATATTCTGTTCAGTTCATTTATTAAATAAAATGATTTCTTTATTTTTCTAACTTATTTTAGAAAATTTCGGCGGCATAACGGCACGATACTAGAAACAGGACAAGGCCTAGCCTTATCCCCGGTCTAGTGAAGGCCCACGCCATTCACACATCAATCTAATCCATTCATTTCACCAAACAATTCAATCAAATAATCTAACTAATTTGCAATCAAACAAACAAGTCCATGGTCGGTGGATGATTGTGTCGGGTGCTACTAAACACCGTCTGCATCCTAGTATATATATATATATAACTAGAAAAGAAATTGAAAGGTGAGGAATTCTCAACAATAGCTATCCAATACCACGACTCTTCATTTAGAGAAATCTTCATCGTTATCGCATCTTTGTCATCTTCGTTGCCCGTAGTCACTACATATGTAAAAATCGAATTTTTACTTTGTAATTCAGTATATAAAAATCGAATTTTTACTTTGTTATTCAATATATAAAAATCGAATTTTTACTATGTTATTCAATATATAAAAATCGAATTTTTATACCGCTACTATATAGATAAAAAATTATATTTTCACATCGATGTTCCTATAGTAAAGACTATATATTTTTTTTATCACGCTATTCTTCATATAAAGATTTCGCCCTTTCAAAAATAAAGATTTCGCCTTTTCAAAAATAAAGATTTCGCCTTTTCAAAAATATAGTTTTCGCCTTTTCAAAAATATAGTTTTCGCCTTTATAAAAATCATCACTTTATTTCAACGTATATAAAATAAAAATCAGATTTTTATTTTGCTGCATATACAAAGATGATATTTTTAATATTCCTATCATGTAAAAATTATATTTTTAATTCACTACATAAACAAAAATCATATTTTTACATCTTCTATATAGTAAAGATTATATTTTTAATACTTTAAAAATATAAAGATCATATTTTTAATTCTTCAAAAATATAAAAATCATATTTTTACCTCGATAAAAATCGTATTTTTATTTCGATAGTTTCATAATAGAAATCTAAATCTTTTCCATTTGAAAAATCTCATCTTTTCTATTTTAAAAATCTAAACTTTTGTATTTTAAAAATCCGAGCTTTTGCATTTTAAAAATCCGAGCTTTTGCATTTTAAAAATCCTTACTTAACTCATAGTGGTTCATACAAAATTTTAATAGCATAAGTAAATAAATACAAACAAATAGAAGACTTACAGTGGTTTTTTTTTATTAGAGGGAAGGGGTTTGGATTCACGGAAGGAGGAGGGGTCGGGCGTTGGAGCTGCAGGGTGCGCCGGAGTTGGTCAGGCGGAGGCGGTCAGCAGGAGGAGGGGGCGGCCGCTGCTTCGAGATGGGGGAAGCAAGGAGGATCGTCGATCATCAGGGGGGTCTGACTTCGTCGCGCGGTCTTGGAGTGAGGGGTTGTGGCCACGCCTGTGGCGCGATGGCGCAGCGTGAGGGGGAGGCGGCGGTGGCCCACCCCCAGGCGGCGCGGCGCGTTAGTTACGGCACAAAGCCCCTTTTTTTTATTTTGAAAAATGAATTGAAATTATCGGGTGGGGAGGGGGGCCTGGGTAGTTAAGGGAAGAAAGGGTTTTTTTTATTGTATTTTTTCACTAAAAAGAAACTTTTATTTTTGACCTCTAAACGAGGCCCACCGCCTGTCGTCCATAGCGTTTTACCCCCATTCCGAACACAATGGGATATGCTTCGCAAGCTGATTCGACCATTTCGATCAGTTTCCGTTGAATTTACATTTAAATCACTATATTGAATTTTAAACGTACATTTCAAATTACCGGGGTCACATACGAACTCTATAAATTGCAGAAAAATATTTTCTAGCTTCGTATTGACGATACGGTCCTAACAAAACTAGTTTCGTTGAATTCTGGGACTGTTTGAAAAATGGCTAATTTCCAGTCGATTAAAATCAACTGAAACTAGTCAAACGCGTTTTCCTTTGCCACGCTCACATATTGATTCGAAAAATTATGAAATTTGGAATCTAGCAATAACTTGACATCATGGACCTAACAAAAGTGGTTTCGTCGAAATCCGAGGTCGTTTGCAAAAAGTCTATTTTTAAGGGCCTGAATTCCATAGCGACTATTCAGAATTTTCAACTGGACATATCTTTTGATTCCCACTATGAAATTTTGATTTTTCAGATTCGTTGGAAAGATATTATCAATTAGATCCTGATGTTTTTGGTTTCACTAAAATCCGGATTGTTTTGCACCCGGTACATTCAATTGAAGTTTGAAATCGAATTATCGAACTACCGCGCCATTTTCGATTCCTTTTATAATTATATATAATTATTTATATTCTAACGACGGCGTATATAATATAAACGTTCGAATTATATTGAAAATAAATTTCTCGTCGATATGAGTTAAAATAATCTATTTTAAATGTTCAAAATTCGCTAAAATTGCCAAAATAAAAATTTTAAACTGGCTCGGAATTTTCGGGTTATTACAATCTCCCCCACTTAAAACTTTTCATCCCCGAAAAGGAACAAAGTCGAAAGTGGTTTGATTAATCAACTCTATGTTCGATCTGGCTTCCATTCTCCAACTTTTCAGTTTCTTAGAATTTCCAAAATTTCAAAAATTTGGCTAACACCCTAATTTTTCGAAAAATTTCGCCATAACCTCCCCTGCACCGGGAGCATCGGGGAATTTCAAATAGCTTCCCCGGTACTTCTAATCTCAAAAAGAAAAAGAAAAAGCCAAGCGGCTAGCCAATAGGCTCATAAAATCACCATCACCCAAACAAAACAGTAAATTATGTAGTAAACATGTACCTATTTGTCGGGCAAACAAATTTTATTCTTCGGCTCTAGCCTCCTTGCTATGACCTGTTCAATGTAAGTATATGTAGATGCATGCAAATGCGACCAATTTTCAATACAGTTCAATATTTGATGCTATTAGGCATAATGGTTCAAAATTAGCAAACAAATAAACAAACAACACAAACATCAATCAATTAGTGGATTAGAGTTTCAAATTGATAATTTTACTATATATACAGAAAATCTTGTTTTTGATGCCAATTCACGACAATGTGTTCTAACTATATATAAGTTTTGGTTCTCACACCAGTCTAATGGAAATATATCGATATCACACCTTCGTTACTCGAACATGAATACTAATGACGACTAGTCAATCATTAGAACCATCTTCGGGCCACTAGAGTATGATTCTATATCTACCCAATATATTAAAACTTCGAATATACGTTCATGACGCGTATACGCGAAATCTTTATATACTAGATTGTCCATATTCAAAATAAATAAATTATCAAATACGTTTTAAAATGGTTTAAATTTCAAAACAAAATTGTTTTCATTTGAAAAATATACTCTTCACACTCGTTCTAGGACACTACTGATCCTATCTCTAACGAGTCATTCTAATTGGATATTACTAATCCAATATCTGATGAATTCTTTCGTATGCTTCTAATGTGTCTTGTTCTCGAGCTCTGTAAACCAAAGCTCTGATACCAAATGTGACGACAAGGAATTTCGCTCGATCTGAATCAGTCGTTAAACCGATCTAGACCGTTCGACACCCCTGATCGTTGAGAACAGGACAAATCAGAACACAAACAGAAGAACATTTCATTGCTATTACAACAATTCCATCAGAATACAAGAATATACAGAGTATAAATGAATAAATTACATTCGATAAAATATCAGAGATTACAATAAATTACATAGCAGCGGAAAATAATACAAAGCACAACTGAAGGTGATATACGGATACAGAGCTTTCCGGATATCATTCCAGCTGTTAACCAGGATCTTGTGAATATAAATCTGCAAAACCGAAACTACTTGCTGCCCGTGCGGAAAATAGGGGCACCCAGAGTTTAGGTTAAAACAATAAACTCCAGGTCAGTCATGTGACTGGTGTGAGAACTAAAACAGTTATTTAAAACTTTATTTTAAAAGAGAGTAATTCAAGGGACCACGCCGTATAACACGGAACGGGTTTCCTCCCAAGAATACCAGTGCATAGAATAAACAGCGCGATGCTTTTTCGAAAAATGAAGCTATTATAAGACCCAGGTCCCATCACACAATGCAACGCAAGCCGGAGGATAGGGTTTTCCCTTATAACAGCCAAACATGCTTGGTACGTTTAAAACAAATCATTTGATACTATAATAAGTGTATAGTGTCAAAACAGTTTCAATCATAAATATAAATCATAGACGGCATAACATCCCATGCTACTATGTCGCCATACTAGTTCTACAATTAAAACCGCGATACACGTATTGGAAATTGGATTTCTTTCATGAGTCAAGGCAAGGGGCAAGCTCCTCTCCGCGCTCGAGACACTCTAGCAAATGCCTCAGGACTACACACTCTGGGCAATCCTTGGATCGGTTGGGCCGGTCCTCACTTACGTTAGAGGAATATTATTCCTGAACACACGTTTCCCGGTCCTTATAGACCTATAATCGAGGCGCCTCATTCCAACAACCACAAAGGTGAAAAGTATATAAATGTCAGGGCTGGTAAGTCACTAACACCACCAAAGCTAGAAAGAAACGTCGTGCTCTCCCAATGGCCCGTATCCCGTTTTTAACTCATACCGAGGTGTGGGGCTCGCGAATTCACGTTATACACAAAGCTACGTCATAAAGGTCGTGCTTTGATCATCAACCACAAGACTTCGCTTTTCAATAGAAGCCTTGATCCATGCAACTCAGCATGCCACATAGGCAATTCACGCCATGCGATTGATATCTATAGATATATAACCTCTAAGCTCGTACGTCTCAGAGAAGGGCGTTAAGCAAGAGAATAAATTCTCCGCCGCCAAACAGATATATATTTAACAGAAATCAATCAACACAGAATAAAATCCAATGTCAGACACACAATCCATTTACAAGTCCGTTCTGGGTCTGAACGAAACCGGAGGCACTTTCCTCGCATATCCATCCATCTCCAAGTACGTCTGGACGACCAACAACTATTTCCATCCTCTTGGGTGTACAGCCCAATCAGGATCGTCAGTAATTATCCAAACGATGTGAAGACTTCCGGTCTTCGACCACCGTCTTCATCTTCGACATATCGTCGAATCGGTTATTCAGAATGGGTATAAACCCGGTCTTTCCGAACAAATCCGCGTATATTAAAACAAATGTTACACCAACACAACATACGCCTCATTCCAATTCAGAATATTCTTTTTATTCACGAAATCACATTCTTAGGGAAAGGTTCCCATTAATTTTATCCAAGATAAATTCTTTAAAATTTATCCTTTAATCTTCCTTTGGATGTCGTTTCAAACCAAATTATGGTTTTCTAAACTAGTCGAGATTAGCGAACCACACCGAAGTAATTATTTATTTTATTTCCCAATCCCAACCTATTCATCCCATGAAGCAAAACTGGTAATACTCCATATCTAATACTATGGTGTTATCGGTAAAATTAATTACCATTTCACGTTCAAATCTAATTAAAGATTTAACTATCGTTTTGGAGCAAAACTGGCGATACTCCATTCTTGCTCATTTCTAAATTTGATAATTTAGATTATAGGTTCACATTTCAACCTAATTGCAGATTCGTTAAAACTCCTTTTACTGGGTTAAAGAACTAGGTGTTATTTAAAACACAGTTCACGACAAACCCAAATCACATTCTATTTGTTGTCGGGTTAAAGAACTAGTGTTATTTAAAACACCGTTCACGATAACCCCATTTCAAATCCAATCAAATATATTAGAAATTCCGATTATTTAAAACCCCTTTTTAAATCTAATTCATTTATTTGAAAAAAAAATTGGGTTTTAAATTTAGTTCAAAACTAGTTCATTTTGATAAAAATCTATTTTTATCTTTTCAAATACGGAGTTTTTCATCCCAATTTTTCCCAAATCATTTCTTATGATTTTACACAAATTATTGATATTTTTAATAATTTTATCAAGGCCCGTACAGTCGATTTCCAACAACGGCCATCGAACTGCACTTACAACGACCTTTTCCAAATTTGATTTGGACGTATCTCCAAATCCAACCGTTAGATTTCAAATTTCTAATGTTCGTTAGAAAGCTCTTTTCGATATGAACCCAACGGTTCCGGTTTTAGGAGAATCCGACTGTCGGATCTCCCGTAATGTTAGTTTGAAATAAATGGTCGAAATTCACGAACTGCCGCGGTGCGGCACGTTCTATTCAGGCCATTATATTATATATATAATATATATAATATATATTTCGTCGATTACTGTTTAAAACGAATTATATAAATAGTTTTAAATTCGTTTCAAAAGCAATTTCAACTTCCATTTCAATTCAAATCAAAATTGAATTCTTCTTTATAAATTCATTTTAAAATTCATTTCTATTCAATTCAAATTTCAATTCAATTTGAATTCATTTCAATTCGCTTTTTATTTAATTCGAATTCGTTTTCAATTCAATTCAATTCCAAAGTCGTTTTCTATTCGATTCAATTCAAATTGGTTTTCTATTTGATTCAAATTCGTTATATATTCCATTGAAATCAAATTCGTTTTCTATTCAATCAAATTCGTTATATATTCAATTGAAATCTAATTCGTTTTCTGTTCAATCAAATTCGTTTTATATTCAATTGAAATCTAATTCGTTTTCTATTCAATCAAATTCGTTATATATTCAATTGAAATCTAATTTGTTTTCTACTCAGTCAAATTCGTTATATATTCAATTGAAATCTAATTCGTTTTCTATTCAATCAAATTCGTTATATATTCAATTGAAATCTAATTCGTTTTCTATTCAATCAAATTCGTTATATATTCAATTGAAATCTAATTCGTTTTCTATTCAATCAAATTCGTTATATATTCAATTGAAATCTAATTCGTTTTCTATTCAATCAAATTCGTTATATATTCAATTGAAATCTAATTTGTTTTCTATTCAATCAAATTCGTTATATATTCAATTCAAAGTGGTTTTATATTCAATTCATTTCGAAATCGCTTTACAATATTCATTTTAAAATGAATAAAATCGATATAAATATCGTTCACGTCAAAATGGCGTCAATCTAACCAACACGGCTTCGTATATTTCTATTTTCAAATATTCTATTTCAAATATTTCTATTTGTCAACACATGACTAATCTCAATGAATGAGTACCGTCCATGTGTGACTACTTTTGTTCAATTATTTCGTTCAACACATGACTAATCTCAACGGATGAGTACAGTCAACACATGAACCTTTATTTTATATTGATAAAGATATAAATTTTATTACAAAAATATTTCGTTCAACACATGACTAATCTCAACGGATGAGTACAGTCAACACATGAACCTTTATTTTATATTGATAAAGATATAAATTTTATTATAAAAATATTTCGTTCAGCACATGACTAATCTCAACGGATGAGTACAGTCAACACATGAACCTTTATTTTATATTATAATATTCTTTATTTTCTAAATTGGAATGAGGCCCAATCAATTACCATATAGCGTTAACTATATGGATTTCCATACAACACATGTATATAATAGCACTGAAAAATAATCAACCATCAACCAAAGTGCACTACACTGTATAAGCATTAAATATAGATGTCCAACGCTTATAACAGTCTGTCAATCAATCGATCGACATATTTAATCAATCAGGATGAGTGAACTTCAAATTTCATCCCAACACCCGTGTGGGGTTTCAAATCAACAAACACAGATTTTAGTTGTGCAGTTGGGCGATATGTAAAATTTATCGACCCAATCAATATCAGTCAAATCAGTGTATATAAACAAATCGGCCGATTTGTTTATAAATATTTATTTATTCACTTTCACGTTAAAATTATATTTTTAACGATAAAACATTTTATTCAACCTATGAAAATATTCTGTTCAGTTCATTTATTAAATAAAATGATTTCTTTATTTTTCTAACTTATTTTAGAAAATTTTGGCGGCATAACGGCACGATACTAGAAACAGGACAAGGCCTAGCCTTATCCCCGGTCTAGTGAAGGCCCACGCCATTCACACATCAATCTAATCCATTCATTTCACCAAACAATTCAATCAAATAATCTAACTAATTTGCAATCAAACAAACAAGTCCATGGTCGGTGGATGATTGTGTCAGGTGCTACTAAACACCGTCTGCATCCTAGTATATATATATATATATAACTAGAAAAGAAATTGAAAGGTGAGGAATTCTCACCAATAGCTATCCAATACCACGACTCTTCATTTAGAGAAATCTTCATCGTTATCGCATCTTTGTCATCTTCGTTGCCCGTAGTCACTACATATGTAAAAATCGAATTTTTACTTTGTAATTCAATATATAAAAATCGAATTTTTACTTTGTTATTCAATATATAAAAATCGAATTTTTACTATGTTATTCAATATATAAAAATCGAATTTTTATACCACTACTATATAGATAAAAAATTATATTTTCACATCGATGTTCCTATAGTAAAGACTATATATTTTTTTTATCACGCTATTCTTCATATAAAGATTTCGCCCTTTCAAAAATAAAGATTTCGCCTTTTCAAAAATAAAGATTTCGCCTTTTCAAAAATATAGTTTTCGCCTTTTCAAAAATATAGTTTTCGCCTTTATAAAAATCATCACTTTATTTCAACGTATATAAAATAAAAATCAGATTTTTATTTTGCTACATATACAAAGATGATATTTTTAATATTCCTATCATGTAAAAATTATATTTTTAATTCGCTACATAAACAAAAATCATATTTTTACATCTTCTATATAGTAAAGATTATATTTTTAATACTTTAAAAATATAAAGATTATATTTTTAATTCTTTAAAAATATAAAAATCATATTTTTACCTCGATAAAAATCGTATTTTTATTTCGATAGTTTCATAATAGAAATCTACATCTTTTCCATTTGAAAAATCTCATCTTTTCTATTTTAAAAATCTAAACTTTTGCATTTTAAAAATCCGAGCTTTTGCATTTTAAAAATCCGAGCTTTTGCATTTTAAAAATCCGAGCTTTTGCATTTTAAAAATCCGAGCTTTTGCATTTTAAAAATCCGAGCTTTTGCATTTTAAAAATCCTTACTTAACTCATAGTGGTTCATACAAAATTTTAATAGCAAAAGTAAATAAATACAAACAAATAGAAGACTTACAGTGGTTTTTTTTTTATAAGAGGGAAGGGGTTCGGATTCACGGAAGGAGGAGGGGTCGGGCGTTGGAGCTGCAGGGTGCGCCGGAGTTGGTCAGGCGGAGGCAGTCAGCAGGAGGAGGGGGCGGCCGCTGCTTTGAGATGGGGGAAGCAAGGAGGATCGTCGATCATCAGGGGGGGTCTGACTTCGTCGCGCGGTCTTGGAGTGAGGGAGGGTGGCCACGCCTGTGGCGCGATGGCGCAGCGTGAGGGGGAGGCGGCGGTGGCCCACCCCCAAGCGGCGCGGCGCGTTAGTTAGGGCACGAAGCCCCTTTTTTTTATTTTGAAAAATGAATTGAAATTATCGGGGGGGGGGCCTGGGTAGTTAAGGGAAGAAAGGGTTTTTTTTTATTGTATTTTTTCTCTAAAAAGAAACTTTTATTTTCGACCTCTAAACGAGGCCCACCGCCTGTCGTCCATAGCGTTTTACCCCCATTCCGAACACAATGGGATATGCTTCGCAAGATGATTCGACCATTTCGATCAGTTTCCGTTGAATTTACATTTAAATCACTATATTGAATTTTAAACGTACATTTCAAATTGCCGGGGTCACATACGAACTCTATAAATTGCAGAAAAATATTTTCTAGCTTCGTATTGACGATACGGTCCTAACAAAACTAGTTTCGTTGAATTCTGAGACCGTTTGAAAAATGGCTAATTTCCAGTCGATTAAAATCAGCTGAAACTAGTCAAACGCGTTTTCCTTTGCCACGCTCACATATTGATTCGAAAAATTATGAAATTTGGAATCTAGCAATAACTTGACATCACGGACCTAACAAAAGTGGTTTCGTCGAAATCCGAGGTCGTTTGCAAAAAGTCTATTTTTAAGGGCCTGAATTCCATAGCGACTATTCAGAATTTTCAACTGGACGTATCTTTTGATTCCCGCTATGAAATTTTGATTTTTCAGATTCGTTGGAAAGATATTATCAATTAGATCCTGATGTTTTTGGTTTCACTAAAATCCGGATTGTTTTGCACCAGGTACATTCAATTGAAGTTTGAAATCGAATTATCGAACTACCGCGCCATTTTCAATTCCTTTTATAATTATATATAATTATTTATATTCTAACGACGGCGTATATAATATAAACGTTCGAATTATATTGAAAATAAATTTCTCGTCGATATGATTTAAAATAATCTATTTTAAATGTTCAAAATTCGCTAAAATTGCCAAAATAAAAATTTTAAACTGGCTCAGAATTTCCAGGTTATTACATTTGTAATAAAAGAACAATTGTTATTCATTTTATTTAAAATGAAATATCGTATGGAATTTCACAAATAGTTAATGATCTTTTGTAAATCCTTAACTATAATGTACTTGACATTAATATTGAATGGATCAAATTTAGTGATTTAAATCCAGTATACCTTTAATATTACCAGTTAGCTCTATAAACAAGAAAGCATATCAAAACTCCATTATGATGGAATTTTGAAATCATTTGATTTTGAATCATATGAAGAATGCAAATCTTGTTTATTAAAGAAAATAACTGAACCACTTTTTCACTTGACATAGTGAACGAGCAATATGTATTGGCTCTCGTACATGATGATGTACCTGGAGCAATGAACACATAAATTAGAGGTAGATTTTATTACTTCATTATATTTACTGATGATATCAGCAGATACGGATCTGTGTATCTTATGAAACACGTATCAAAATCCTTTGAAAAGTTCAAGGAATTCAAAATGAAGTTAGAAACCAATTTTGATAGAAAATAAATTCTCTTTGAAAGGATCAAAGAGAATATTTAAGCCAATTAATTGACAATTGGCCATATGAGTTGAAATTGTTTCATAACTCACTCCATCTAGAAAACCATATTGGAATAGTGTGTCTGAATGGAGACATCGTGCCTTATAAGATAAAATACGGTTAATAATAAGTCATAAAGATCTTCCAATATTAAATTTAGAACAATTACATAAAATTCCACTAAAACAATCTGAAGATACCATATAAGATATGGACTAGGAAATATCCTATTGTATCTAATGCGATGATTTGAGATGAAAAGACGTTTATTAAACGTCCTTCCTCTGATAAGATCAGACCTAAATCAAATAACTCTTTTGTGGATATAAATTCTCAGAGAATAAAATGTTTATTGCTCGATTTGGTATCCTTTTGAAGAAGAGCTAGTCTCTATGACACCGATGGGAATAAAACAGATTTCGAAATGTCTCGGAAACCACAAAATACCATTGAATCTTGTATAAACAAGAAATTGAGTGGGAGTGACACAATGATTCTGATGTTATTTGATAACACATTAATTATTGTATATAATGTTAAAAACAAGAAATAAATACTGATTCTAAGAAAGAAGATGTTTGGATAAAGAAGTTCATGATTGAACTTAATTCATTGTTGATCGAATGATATACATTGCGATAACAATGTGGCTATTGCTCAGGCCAAAAACGTTAAACTCATAATCAATCCAAACATATATTTAAGAAATATAATTCTTATATGAAATTGTTCACAAAGGATATAAACATATCTGCAAAGTTGCAAAAGCTATAGTATTGCAGACCTACTGAATTAAATACTGTCGCAGCAGAAGTTTAATAGTCACACTAGTTTCATGAGTATACGATACGTAAATGATTGACTCTAGTGCAAGTGGGAGATTGTTAGAGTTTATTCCCTAGAGGCAATTCATTTGATGAGATTGATAACACTGTTGATGTTATTGTTTTATTTGGAATAAAATAATATTCTATTATGGTATATTTACTGCGTAATATAAATATTAATATAATAGAAGTCCTTAGAATTATAACACGGAATTATATAGTTCGAGTAAGACTGAACTTAAGATTATATAATGTGATAAGTATTATAATTCTTAAATGTCCCTAGTCGAGTTTTATTGTTTATAAAGGACAACAATAAAGCGTTGAGACTGGTATATTGATTGACTGATGATGACATCTCATTGATCATTAATATACGTGATATTAAAGTCAAGATATAAATATGTATTAAAGAATATCGTATTGGGCTGACCCGCTGTGAGATAACTCCATGGAATATAATTAACAGTATCATAAGTTGTTCTCATAGTGACAGTGATGTAATGGTCCTCAGACCTGAAATCATTATAATTTTATTCGAGGATATTTGTGTTTTGATATCATCTAAAGTTATTTCGTAACAGAGTAATGATAACGGTGATTATTAGATATATCTCGAATCGAATGAAGATTATGAATGATCTAGATGGAATTTAACCCTGCGATATATTCGTAGTGATATCCATGGGCCTCTTGATTGGGTGAGACTGTGAAATGCATGGCCGTGCTCAAATATTGATTTGTTTTAAACAGTCTACTCATCGGTCAAGATAAACGGATTAAATTATAAAGAGGATGATACGATCCATGCCTCGAGTTTAATCCTGGATATACTGGTTAAAAGGATTATATTACACTGAGACACTAGTTACAGAAAGGTAGTATCAAATCATTGATCTTATTATAACTTGGGTAGCAACGACGTATTGCTAGATGTCGATCATTGTTTATGATTTCAAATACGATTTAAAATAATTGCCAACGTTGTAATAACCTAGAGGGTCACACACTTAGAACATGGTAAGGAGTAGACTGGTTTTAGTTTGGATAAAATGAAATATCAATTGTTGATGTCTAGTTTGAATGAATATAAGGAATTGTCCTATATTTGTGTACCACGTGTATACATTAAAATGATAAATATGTTATTTCATTTTATTTGTAAGTGTGTGTCACATAATTTTTCAAGCCGATCATTTTAGAAAACCCTAAAAACTAAAATCAGAAATTGCGGCTAGCACCACCATCTCCTCCTTTCCTTCGATGTGATCGAAAACCATGCTCGTGTGGATACCAGTAGAGGCTCTACGTTTTGATTTGCTAATGATTTGATCCTTCCACCGCAGAACAAATCCAGAGACTTCAACGGATTCAATCAAACCGCATGACTCAAAATTTGGGGATTTTACACACAAGCAAGGTATGAACCTTTTGATGTATCGATTTGCATAGATCCACATATTTAAGTGATAATTTGGTAATCATTTTAGGGCTTCGATTAGTTTTGGATTAACCCTAAAGTACCTTCAGGAATGACACTGGATCGGGCTCCCGTGGGCACATCATCAACTGATCTGGATTGGATCACTCTGCATTTTCAGCATTTCTTAGGATTTAAGATATGTCTCTTTGCTTTCTTAAGGTTTTCCGATTGTCTAAATCGGAGTACACACGGTCTGATCTAGGATTTACCTCCAAAGCGTGTTCTGCACCCGAAGACAAATAAATCAGGATTTGCTTTGGTTTCGTACTTTGAATTGAATAAGGACGGACTTTTCGAAGATAGATTATGTTTGGCGAATTTAAGTGTCTTGTTAAGTTGTGGCAGGATTGTGAATCTCAATTAAAGTATGGCTTATACTTATATCGGACCCTAGGCATGGATTAAGCCTAGGGACAGACTGTCTTGTCAGGTTTTGGCAAGTATAGCTCTATCCCGTCATATGTATGGATTGTACTCACTAGGGTGCTTAAGTATGGATTATACTCAGGGACGACGAATGATCTTGTCAGTATTGGACAATGGAACTCAACAAAACTCGAGTATGGCTTATGCTCAGTTTGAACTTCCAGGTATGGCTTATACCCGGAAGGTTAGGTCCTTCGCCAGGTTTTTGCAAGATGATTCGAACGTCTCTCGAGTATGGTTTATGCTCAGACAAACGCCCAAGCATGGTTTATGCTCGAAAGTGTAATCAGTTTTGTTAGGATTTGACACACCTTTTTGCTCTCTTTTCTTCGTAGGTATGGATTATACTTCCAGCTTACAGGCCCGGCGTCGCCTTGGATTATCCGGAACACGTCTTCCTTCAACCAGCACGATATCTTCTGAGGGGCAAAATGTTGACCTGCTTTTTAGTCAAAGCCGTCAAACATGAAATCTTTGGTTAACAATACGCACAAGTATGGGAAATATTGTCAGAAGAAAGGAAGCAATTTGGTTGAAGTCGCATCACAAACAAAGATTGGCCCGAAACTCCTATCAACAACCTCTTTTGGGCCCGAAAACCTCTATTATGGAGCTGAGCTCAATAACTTATGTAGCACTCTGAATCAGTTTAAATCGAGCTTTCGTTTGGGCAAAACGGACTTACGGTTTGGAAGTTAAGCATGTTTCCGTAAACACACGTAGAACCAGAAACTTGGATTTGGTATTAGCACATGAACACAAACGGTGACGTCTCATATCCAAAGCCTCCCAGGAGGGCGCCATCGCAAAGAGAACGCGATTCCGGAAAATACTGCATATTTCATGATTTGGACGGACATGACACAAATGACTGTAGGCACTCGCAAGACTTGATTGAGGAACGGGTTAGATATGGAGAGCTACCGGAGTATGTGAAACAACCTACAGCGCTTGCACCCGCGCTGCTACCACCTGCTCCTCGGAGAGGGAATGACCCTAGTTCGAGCTCCAGTGGGCTCATCATCAACTGCTCTGGATTGGATCACTCTAAATTTTCAGTATTTCTTAGGATTTAAGATATGTCTCTTTGCTTTCTTTAGGTTTTCCGATTGGCTAAATCGGGGTGCACAAGTTCGGGGTTAGGATTTAGCTCCAAAGCGTGCTCTACACTCAACGACAAACCAATCAGAATTTGTTTTGGTTCCGTACTTTGAATTGAATAAGGTAGGACTTTCCGAACATGGATTATGTTTGGCTAATTTAATGCCTTGTCAAGTTGTGGTAGGATTCTCAATCTCAATTAAAGTATGGCTTATACTTATCTCGGACCCCTAAGCATGGATTATGCCTAGGGACAGACTGTCCTATTAGGTTGTAGAAAGTATAGCTCTATCCTGGCCTGAGTATGGGTTGTACTCACTAGGATGCTTAATTAAGGATTATACTCTGGGACGACGAATGACCTTGTCAGGATTGGGCAAAGGAACTCAATAAAACTCGAGTACGGCTTATGCTCAGATTGAACTTCCTGGTATGGCTTATACCCGGAAGGTTAGGTCCCTCGCCAGGTTTTGGCAGGATGATTCGAACATCCCTTGAGTATGGTTTATGCTCAGACAAACTCCTAAGCATGGTTTACGCCCAAACTGTAATCAGTTTTTTGAGGATTTGAAACACCTTTTTACCCTCGTTTCATCACATGTATGGATTATACTTGCAGCTGGCAGGCCCGGCGTGGCCCTGAATTATCCAGAACACATCTTCCTTCAACCAGCAAGATATGTTCTAAGGGAAAAAATGTTAACCTACATTTTAGTCAAAGCTATCGCAGATGAAATCTCTGTTTAACAATACGCACAAGTATGGGGAATATCGCCAGAAGACAGGTATCGATTTGGTTGAAGTCGCATCACAAACAAAGATTGGCCTGAAACTCCTATCAGACGACCTCTTTTGGGCCTGAAAACATCAATTACAAAGCTGAGCTTCGTAAGTCTTGTATCTATCTTAATCAGCTCCAAATCAAGCTTTCATATGGGCAAAACAGACTTACAGTTTGGAAGTTACGCCCATTTCCGTGAACACATGCAGAACCGAAAACTTGGAATTGGATTTTGCATAAACTTTCCGGATCGGATTGGTCTAGGCGGACCGGATTGGGTTAAGGCATCACACCTTCACCAACTCAGCATCTTTCCATCCATGCATAGGTGTCGGCTCGGATCGGAATCCCCGGTTCGGCTTGGGATGAGGCAGACTCGACCCGCCTTGAATTCTGCATTGGAGCTTGAAGTCTTCAGTTGGTAGGCTCAGGATCGGTTCGGAAGTGAGAGAACCCGAACTGAACCACCTGTAGCAAACTCTGAGCTGCAGAGTTGACCTATTCTTAAGGTAACAATTATTCCTACTATCATGGATCGAACTCCACCCGTCTCCACACGATCTGGTGACCACTTCTCCACTACTTCCGAGATCACCTCAGCGCTCGCCACATGGCACACCCGATCTGAACCACTCCGGATCTCCCTAGGGCTCCTCCATGCCTATAAATACACTGCTCCACAACCATTTGAAGGGACTTTTGGTCTTTTTATCTTTTGGTTCTCACTCATCATGGCTTCCATCATTACTTCACGCAAGGCCATTGCTCAATAAGGAAGCTGAATTCCATCATCAATGAGGATTTCACACCGCATTTGGGTGTTAGCCCAAATTTCGGTCTAACATTTTGGCGCGCCAGGAAGGGGGCACACGATATTACTTTAATCTCTAGCTTGAAAGGAATCGGATTGCTCGGCTATTGGATTGATGGTTAAACGAAAGAAAGATGGAAATTTCTCTCGTACTGAGGACGTTGGTACAGAAGGTTCGAGGAATGAGGCGAGCCAGGAGGCTTCCTCTCATGGTGATCCATCGACATACTTAACCAGAGAAGAGATGGATGGCGTTATTGCTGAATTGATAACTCAAATGGAAAGGCAAGATGATCTCCTCCGCAAACAAAGGAGATGATGGATGCATTCTTAACTCAGATGGAAGGCAGGCCGAGCTGTAACACCCCGTGTGTTGAATAACTTGTTATAATATAAAACAGGGCAGAATTAAATTTTAAAATCTGAATCAGGGGAAACGGGCTATGCCATTGCGTTTGTCTCGGAAAAATACGCGAAATAGAGTCCGATTTTTCGAAAATCGGAGTCCGTATGACCCAGTTAAGGCCCGAAGAAGTTTTCAGAAATTAAAAACAGATTTAAATATAAAAATTTAAACATTTCAGAAGAGGCGGGAAAATTCCCGCCAGGCTGAGGGAGTTGACCCAGGGGTCGACATGGGTGTCGACCCCCTCCCTAGGGGTCGACCCCCCCCCCCCTCTGTCGGTCTGTGTGACCTAGGTGCACCATTTTGGCTTTTGGGCTGTGCTGGTGGCTAGTGACGAAATCTGACGGCTCTAATCTGATTTAGGGTTAATCTAATGGCCTAAAACACCTAACTAATCTATAAATACACCCTAAGACTACACTAATTCATACTAAAAATAGCTACAACACCGTTATGCCGTCAAAATGCAACTTGAAGGAGCCTCCATCAAATTAAAGAGGAAGATAGCTTCTCAAATCAACTTCTAATCAACCCTAGCAACTTAATCTTCTTCTTAGGAGTGCTAATCAACAAGTTGTGAGTTTCTATAGCCTTAATGACCAATTGTTGAAATGATTATGATATGATATAATGAGGTTATGGCTATGAATGTGGATCAATGCAAGATTATGTTATCATATGCTATGTGTTTGTGATGTTATGCAAGTTATGCAAGTTATGTGCTATGTGTTCATGATGTTAAGCAAGTTATGCAAGTTATATGCTACATGTTCATGATGTTAAGCAAGTTATGCAAGTTATATGCTACATGTTCATGATGTTATGCAAGTCATATGCTACATGTTCATGATGTTATGCAAGTTATGCAAGTTATATGCTATATGATCATGATGTTATGCAAGTTATGCAAGTGTTAGGCTATGTGTTCATGATGCTAGTTATGCAAATTGCTATACCAAACATTGATCCATTATGACACCATGTTATGCAAGTTTGGTGTTTGATTATATGCAAGTTCATATATGATATGTTATGCAAGTTTGGTGTATGATTATATGCAAGTTCATATATGACATGTTATGCAAGTTTGGTGTTTGATTATATGCAAGTAACATGTGCAAGTTTACACCTTAGTATGATATGCATGCATATGCAAGTTAACCCCTTAGTATGTCATACATACATATGAAAGTTTACCCCTTTGTATGACATAAGTCACTTATGCAAGTTAACCTCTTTATGACATATGTGATTCATGCAAGTTTGGGTTGGTTATTTATGCTAGTTGGGTTTGATGCTATATGCATGTTGACACCTTTAAAACCCATGTTGGTTGAACTCATTGTATTTGTGATGAATCATCCCTTTTATGTCATGTTAGCGAATTACGTGGGGAACGATGGGGTTAATATACATGTTAATGAAATGGTGTGAAGTTGGTATGATTATGCATACCATAAAGTGGATGGACATAATTGAGTCAATTATGTACATCGTTAAAATTTGAATTAATTAGGGAAAATTAATTCGAAATGTGGGGGTGATTAATTAGGTGTAATTAATCGACTAAGACACGAGGTTGGACCCTTTTGTAGCATAATACTGCCCGGAACCGACCGGCAAATCCAACGGCTATAAATGATTGGCCCAATGTGAGAGGTCTTAGGCACAAACTAAATACGTGACAAGTGTAAAGACACGAGGTTAGACTCGGTTATGGCGTAAGGCTGCCCGGACCCAACCGGCAAATCCAGCTGCCATAAAAGATAGTCTAATGTGAGAGGTCTTTACAACGGTTACATCCTTAATCAATTAAGAAACACTTAACCAGATAAGCATGTAGTGGGGCATGAGGGGTTAAGTGGGTGCCTTGGGTGGCATGTGGAAATCAAGTAAGTGCCTTGGGTGGCATGTGGAAATCTAGTGGGTTGCCTTGGGTGGCAATAGAAAATACGATTAGAATACTTAACCAAGTGGAAACATGTAATTAAACATGATTAAAGGGTTAAGTGGGATGCACTAGGTAAAGGGACAAGCTTAGGTGGGTAGTTTGTGGGGGCCCATTTCAACCAGTAACCCATATGTATCTTATTGGGCTCGACCCATGTCGAGGACGGGACACGCGTACTGGGCTTGACTATAAGAGGCCAAAACGGGTTAACGGTGGCAACGCAAGTCCAATGGGTTTCATATGCGTGTGTGGACCCGGGCTGGTAGGTAAGACGTTGTTGCATCGTGTAGATATAAGCCGTGCACCATTGGTTGTATCGGGTTGCCACTTTGGGGAGTGATACACCCCACTGTGGGGCCAGCACGGGTATCTACGGTAGGGAGCCGATCGCTTGGGGAGTAGTGGTACATCTAGTGGAGATAGGGGCAGACGGCACCTATGTAGTCAGCTAGGGGTACATGAAACTACTGGGTAAATTTTCTAAGTCCTTGGGAGGGATCAACCTTTAAGTAGGAATGACTGGTGTGGTGCAGTTAGTAATTACCCTTGGGTGGGTAGATGCGTCTTTACCGTTATCTTAGTTCATCCTATGTCTAGTTGGCTACTTAGTGTAGTCATTTATCCCCAGTCATTCCGTACCAAATTTATATCATACCCTAATTACTTTAATGATTGTGTTGTTAAAGTTATAGGGCTCACTCAGACTTATGTCTAACCCCGTTGTTTTTATCTTTTCCCCCTTAGGTCCTCAGGTTGGGCCCAGCACTAGTGGGCTTTGATCAGATCTCTTTATCTATCTTTTGGAGCTTGGACCGTGATGTAAAGCCCAGCTTATCTTTTCTATTATGGCTATTGGTTACTTAGTGGGATTATGTACTTATGTTTTTATCAGGATGGATATTTGGTACTTGACTCTTTTATGGTGTTGTAACTAAACATGTTTACCTTCTGCTGCAATGAAATGATGTTTTAGATTTTCAAGTATTTATATCTGTCTTGTTGTAATTTTTCTGTTCTATATTCACTTAAATACTCCACCGAAGTTAAGGCATTCCCTTAGTGAGTGACCTTAGCGGGTGTGGGGTGTTACACGTGGTATCAGAGCGAAGGTTACCGGAACAGATAAAATTTTTAGAAAACTATTTTTCTAAAAACATTTTTTGGAAGAAGTATTTTCAAAAACATGTCTTTTAAGAGAAAAGTTTTTGAAAGAAAAGCATAATCCCCAATAGCCATATCTTTATCTTTCGAATTCTCCGTTTTGAATCTTTCCTTTTTCGTTTCAGCATGGCTGAAGATCTTAACTTTCCGGAGGGTGTGATGATACCAGTATGGTATAGGAGATTGATGGAGGCTAGGGCTGCCACTGCGGGTCCAGCAAATGTTCCTCCACCAACAGTAGCACCCGATCTTCCTCCTCCTCCTCCTCGCACGGATACTTTTGCTAAGACTTGCAAGGAATTTAAGGCTATGGGAGGGAAACCTTTTCAAGGATCTGAAACTTTTGTGGAAGCTAGAGATTGGCTTAAGGAGGTGGAAGAGTTGATAGATATCTTTGAGATGGAAGAAGGAAAGAAAGTCAAGTTAGCGGCTTGGTTAATGAAGGGAGAGGCCTCATTCTGGTGGGAGGTCACTAATGGAGAGCGCCCTGTTGACTCTTGGGCGGATTTCAGGCAGAGATTTGTGGCAAAGTTTCTCTCAAGGGTGGAGGAAAACTTGTATATGGAAAGGTTCTTGACTCTAAAGCAAGGGAACCTATCAGTGAAGGAATATGTCAACAAGTTTAATCAATTGGCAAAGTTTGGCATAGACATGGTGAATACGCCGGAGAAGAAGGCTTTGAGGTTCGTTAAGGGCTTGAATGAACCGATGCATGGATTGGCTATGACTCACATCCCTATGGGGGCCACCTTTGAGAAGCTAGTAGACATGGCACTCATGCATGAGGAAGAGAAGGGTCCCAATGCTAATACGGCACCCGAGAAGAAAGGAGATCAAAAGAGACCTCAACAGCAACAGCAAAACAAGGGTGGGAAAGGCAATGGTGGCAAGGGAAAGAAGAAGTGCTTCAATTGCGGAACACCAGGCCACCTAAGCAAAGATTGTCGAAAGAAGAAGAAGAAGACTGGTTGCTTCCACTGTGGCGAAGCAGGGCATCTAGTGAAGGATTGCCCTAAGAAGGGGCAAAGGACGGGATCTACCTCAGGAGGACAGGTGCAAGCTCTTATGGCACCAGGTCAGGCAAGGGGGAAAGTTCAGGCTCTCGCGGTTCCACCGATTCAGGAAAGAGGTAGAACTATTTCCGTTGAAAGTTTGGTTTTTCTGTTTGATCATCCTGTCCGTACATTGTTTGACTCTGGCGCATCGCATTCGTTTATCTCATCATCATTAGTTGAGTCACTGCACTTAGACACCAGTCTAGTAGATGATCCCTTGGTTGTTTCAAACCCAATTGGGGGCTCCACTTATTTGTCCATGATATGTTTGGGTTTGAAGATTTCTATACTTAGCGTTGAGTTTAGATGTGATGCTTTTGTTTTGGGCTTCACGGGCTATGGGTTGATTTTGGGCATGGACTGGTTATCCAGTAATGGTGCCGTTCTTGATTGTGAAAGGAGAGTTGTTAGGCTCATGACCCGCTTGGGTAACACTCTCGAGATCTCTTGTAATCCCATGGATTCTGTTATGCTAAGTTATCTTGAATCGCTTGACGCTTCAGTCGAGAGTTTGCGATCTGTTAGAGTGGTCCGGGAATACTCGGATGTGTTTGAGGAGGTGAAGGGCTTACCTCCGAAGCGGTAGATAGACTTCCGAATATATCTGGTGGACAATGCTAAACCAGTAACTTTACCAGTGCGCCACATGGCTCCTCGTGAGAGGAGGGAACTCCATAAGCAAGTAGGGGAGTTGCTTGAGAAGGGGTTCATAAGACGAAGTATATCGGAGTGGGGTGCTCCAGTAGTTTTTTCCACGAAGGCGGATGGGTCCCTCAGACTTTGTGTAGACTATAGAGAACTCAACAAGCTCACAAAGAAGAATAGACACCCATTGTCGAGGATTGATGATCTTTTTGATCAGTTGGTTGGCGCTTCAGTATTTTCGTAGTTGGACTTAGCCACGGGGTTTCATCAGTTGAGAGTGGCTGAGGATAGCATAGACAAGACTGCCTTTAGGACTCCGGATGGTTTCTATGAGTGGCTGGTGATGCCATTTGGTGACGAACGCCCCTGCATACTTTGTTGATTTGATGAGTAAGGTGTTCAGGGAGTACCTTAATAAGTTCGTGGTGGTCTTTGTGGATGACATCTTAGTCTTTTCTAAGAGTGAAGAAGAGCATGCCCTACATCTTAGGGAAGTGTTGGGGACTCTTCGAGCGCATAGCCTTAAGGCTAAATTCTCTAAATGTCACTTCTGGAGGAAAGAAGTGCGGTTCTTGGGGCACGTGGTCTCTAAGGAAGGGATAGCTGTGGATCCCGCGAAGGTAGTGTCCATCCAAGATTGGAAGGTTCCGAAAAATGCTACCGAGGTGAGGAGTTTCTTGGGGTTGGCTGGCTACTATAGGAAGTTTATCAAGGACTTCGCGAAGATATCAGCCCCATTAACTTGCTTGACAAAGAAGAATCTGGTTTTCGCATGGGACGTAGATTGTGATGATGCGTTCTGACGGTTAAAGAGAGCTTTAACCACAGCCCCAGTCTTAGTGTTGCCAGATGGGAGTAAGCCATTTGTTGTCTATACCGATGCTTGTGGGACAGGACTGGGCGCAGTCTTAATGCAAGAGGGAAGGGTAATAGCCTACGGTGGAAGGCATTTGAGAAAGCATGAGAAAAATTATCCTACCCATGATCTAGAGTTGGCCGCTATTGTTTTTACGCTTAAGATTTGGCACCATTATCTTCTTGGAGAGAGGTTCGAATTGTTCACTGACCACAAATCATTGAAGTACTTGTTTTCTCAGAAGGATTTGAACTTAAGACAGCAAAGGTGGATGGAGTTCTTAGCATCCTATGATTTCGAGATAGCGTATACCCCTGGCAAGGGTAACGTGGTGGGGGACGCCTTGAGCAGAAAAAGGTTGTCCTTGAGTCCATTGTTCGTGGAACGACGAAGCTTGGAATTTATCTCGATGTTTGATTTCAGACCTTCCGTTGACTATATACCCGGTTTGCTAGCATCCTTGGAGGTCAGACCTACTCTTTTGGGACGGATTGGCGAGGCACAGCGGGACGACCCACAGTTGGTTGAGTTAGTAGAGAGGCTCATGAGGGGGGAGTCGTCCAGCCATTTGAGTATGTACACCCTAGACGATAGGGGGTGCTTGCGTAGAGACGGTAGACTTTGTGTACCGCAAGACGAGGGTTTGAGGAAGGCTATTATTGATGATGCACACCGTTCTAGGATGACCATTCATCCCGGTGGGGACAAGATGTACCAAGACATGAAGCGAGTTTTCTTTTGGGCCGGTATGAAGAAAGATGTGGCAGAGTATGTCGCTAGATGCTTGGTGTGTCAACAAGTGAAAGCGGAGCAAAAGAAACCTGGTGGGTTGCTTCACCCATTGGAAGTTCCGCAATGTAAGTGGGATAGCGTCTCGATGGATTTTATTGATGGGTTACCAAGATCAAGGAAGGGTAATACGGGAATTTGGGTTGTGGTAGACAGACTTACTAAGAGCGCCCATTTCATACCCGTGAAGAGCAAGAGGACTGCTCCATGGCTAGCTTCAGTTTACCTTCGAGAGATAGTTCGATTGCATGGTGTACCCTCTAGCATAGTGAGCGATCGAGATCCTATCTTCACTAGCGAGTTTTGGAAGAGTTTGCAAGAAGCAGTGGGGACTCAGTTTTGTTTGAGCACCGCATATCATCCTCAGACGGACGGCCAGACCGAGAGGGTGAATCGTGTTCTGGAAGACCTTTTGAGGCTTTGTATCTTGGATTTTGGAGGTACGTGGGAAGAGCATCTTCCATTAGTGGAGTTCGCGTATAATAACAGCTTTCAGTCCAGTATTGGTATGGCTCCTTTCGAAGCTCTTTATGGAAGGCCTTGTCGATCACCTACATGTTGGTGGGAATCTACGGATAAGATCTTGCTTGGGCCTAATATGGTTAGAGAGACTTCAGAGAAGATTGATTTGATTCGAAGAAGGATGAAAACGGCGCAAGATAGGAAAAAATCTTACGCGGATAAGAGGAGGACGGATCTTGAGTTTGATGTTGGGGACATGGTCTTTGTCAAAGTATCTCCATTACGGAATGTTGTTCGCTTTGGGTCCGTTGGGAAGTTAGCACCAAGATTTGTTGGGTCGTTTCCTATTAAGGAAAGAATTGGACAGATGGCATATAGAGTGGATTTACCCGAGAGACTTAGTGGGGTACATGACGTATTCCATGTGTCACATTTGAGGAAGTGCCTACATGTGACCGCGGAGGTGGTAGAGCCGAGCTTGCTTAGAGAAGTGGAGGTAGAGCGTGATGCAACTATTCGGCGAGCTCCTACCCGCATCCTTGGGTCAGAGGTTAGGAAGTTGAGAAACAGAGAGGTTCGACTAGTCAAAGTGCAATGGGGAGAGGATGAGAGCAATGCTACTTGGGAGATAGAAGCGAAGATGCGTTCACTGTACCCATTCCTTTTTGAGGGTATGTCTTTTAACTTCTCCTTTATCGTCTGTCTAGTACTTATCTTATCTTTAGTATGTCCTCTCATTAGTACCTTTGACCTTTAGATAGGGTAAACCTATGGTTGAAACATGTGTTTGAGACATGTTATGTTTGATGGATGCGTGTGGATGCAAGTGGTTGCTAGTGGTTGCTCGTGGATGCATATACACACACTCTAGGCACTAGATCGGCACAATCACTTCATATTGCATATTGCGTATAATTGTGTGTAGGTAGCTATATTAATGGATGTATAATGGTTGTGCTATCATATAGATGATGCATTTTGGTGAATGATTGTGCACTCATGTAGAAATAGTATGTGTCGATAGGGTACTTTCGCATACATATTGGATGCAAGGCACTATCATGGTTTGCATTAAGGAGGTCGACTGAATCAGTAGACCGCCTAATTTTGCATTAGTATACGGACATATACACACACTCTTTGCATTTGTTCATACAACATTAGAAACTTTAAGGACAATGGATGCCAGTGTTTGATGGTTTGAGTAGATGGTTGTTTGGTTGGTAGGATACGTTCTTCTTGACTTAGAGATTTCGGGGACGAAATCCTTTAAGTAGGGGAGAATGTAACACCCCGTGTGTTGAATAACTTGTTATAATATAAAACAGGGCAGAATTAAATTTTAAAATCTGAATCAGGGGAAACGGGCTATGCCATTGCGTTCGTCTCGGAAAAATGCGCGAAATAGAGTCCGAGTTTTCGAAAATCGGAGTCTGTATGACCCAGTTAAGGCCCGAAGAAGTTTTCAGAAATTCAAAACAGATTTAAATATAAAAATTTAAACATTTCAGAAGAGGCGGGAAAATTCCCGCCAGGCTGAGGGAGTCGACCCAGGGGTCGACATGGGTGTCGACCCCCTCCCTAGGGGTCGACCCCCTCCCTATTGGTCGACACAGGGGTCGACCCCCCCTGTCGGTCTGTGTGACCTGGGTGCACCATTTTGGCTTTTGGGCTGTGCTGGTGGCTAGTGACGAAATCTGACGGCTCTAATCTGATTTAGGGTTAATCTAATGGCCTAAAACACCTATCTAATCTTTAAATACACCCTAAGACTACCCTAATTCATACTAAAAATAGCTACAACACCGTTATGCCGTCAAAATGCAACTTGAAGGAGCCTCCATCAAATTAAAGAGGAAGATAGCTTGTCAAATCAACTTCTAATCAACCCTAACAACTTAATCTTCTTCTTAGGAGTGCTAATCAACAAGTTGTGAGTTTCTATAGCCTTAATGACCAATTGTTGAAATGATTATGATAGGATATAATGAGGTTATGGCTATGAATGTGGATCAATGCAAGATTATGTTATCATATGCTATGTGTTTGTGATGTTATGCAAGTTATGCAAGTTATGTGCTATGTGTTCATGATGTTAAGCAAGTTATATGCTACATGTTCATAATGTTATGCAAGTTATATGCTACATGTTCATGATGTTATGCAAGTTATGCAAGTCATATGCTACATGTTCATGATGTTATGCAAGTTATGCAAGTCATATGCTACATGTTCATGATGTTATGCAAGTTATGCAAGTTATATGCTATATGATCATGATGTTATGCAAGTTATGCAAGTGTTAGGCTATGTGTTCATGATGCTAGTTATGCAAATTGCTATGAAAAACATTGATCCATTATGACACAATATTATGCAAGTTTGGTGTTTGATTATATGCAAGTTCATATATGATATGTTATGCAAGTTTGGTGTATGATTATATGCAAGTTCATATATGACATGTTATGCAAGTTTGGTGTTTGATTATATGCAAGTAACATGTGCAAGTTTACACCTTAGTATGATATGCATGCATATGCAAGTTAACCCCTTAGTATGTCATACATACATATGCAAGTTTACCCCTTTGTATGACATAAGTCACTTATGCAAGTTAACCTCTTTATGACATATGTAATTCATGCAAGTTTGGGTTGGTTATTTATGCTAGTTGGGTTTGTTGCTATATGCATGTTGACACCTTTAAAACCCATGTTGGTTGAACCTATTGTATTTGTGATGAATCATCCCTTTTATGTCATGTTAGCGAATTACGTGGGGAACGATGGGGTTAATATACATGTTAATGAAATGGTGTGAAGTTGGTATGATTATGCATACCATAAAGTGGATGGACATAATTGAGTCAATTATGTACATCGTTAAAATTGGAATTAATTAGGGAAAATTAATTCGAAATGTGGGGGTGATTAATTAGGTGTAATTAATCGACTAAGACACGAGGTTGGACCCTTTTGTAGCATAAGACTGCCCGGAACCGATCGGCAAATCCAGCGGCTACAAATGATTGGCCCAATGTGACAAGTCTTAGGCACAAACTAAATACGTGACAAGTGTAAAGACACGAGGTTAAACTCGGTTATGGCGTAAGGCTGCCCGGACCCAACCGGCAGATCCAGCTGCCATAAAAGATAGTCTAATGTGAGAGGTCTTTACAATGGTTACATCCTTAATCAATTAAGAAACACTTAACCAGATAAGCATGTAGTGGGGCATGAGGGGTTAAGTGGGTGCCTTGGGTGGCATGTGGAAATCAAGTAAGTGCCTTGGGTGGCATGTGGAAATCTAGTGGGTTGCCTTGGGTGGCAATAGAAAATACGATTAGAATACTTAACCAAGTGGAAACATGTAATTAAACATGATTAAAGGGTTAAGTGGGATGCACTAGATAAAGGGACAAGCTTAGGTGGGTAGCTTGTGGGGGCCCATTTCAACCAGTAACCCATATGTATCTTATTGGGCTCGACCCATGTCGAGGACGGGACACGCGTACTGGGCTTGACTATAAGAGGCCAAAACGGGTTAACGGTGGCAACGCAAGTCCAACGGGTTTCATATGCGTGTGTGGACCCGGGCTGGTAGGTAAGACGTTGTTGCATCGTGTAGATATAAGCCGTGCACCATTGGTTGTATCGGGTTGCCACTTTGGGGAGTGATACACCCCACTGTGGGGCCAGCACGGGTATCTACGGTAGGGAGCCGATCGCTTGGGGAGTAGTGGGTACACCTAGTGGAGATAGGGGCAGACGACACCTATGTAGTCAGCTAGGGGTACATGAAACTACTGGGTAAATTTTCTAAGTCCTTGGGAGGGATCAACCTTTAAGTAGGAATGACTGGTGTGGTGCAGTTAGTAATTACCCTTGGGTGGGTAGATGCGTCTTTACCGTTATCTTAGTTCATCCTATGTCTAGTTGGCTACTTAGTGTAGTCATTTATCCCCAATCATCCCGTACCAAGTTTATATCATACCCTAATTACTTTAATGATTGTGTTGTTAAAGTTATAGGGCTCACTCAGACTTATGTCTGACCCCGTTGTTTTTATCTTTTTCCCCTCAGGTCCTCAGGTTGGGCCTAGCACTAGTAGGCTTTGATCAGATCTCTTTATCTATCTTTTGGAGCTTGGACCGAGATGTAAAGCCCAGCTTATCTTTTTCTATTATGGCTATTAGTTACTTAGTGGGATTATGTACTTATGTTTTTATCAGGATGGATATTTGGTACTTGACTCTTTTATGGTGTTGTAACTAAACATGTTTACCTTCTGCAGCAATGAAATGATGTTTTAGATTTTCAAGTATTTATATCTGTCTTGTTGTAATTTTTCTGTTCTATATTCACTTAAATACTCCACCGAAGTTAAGGCATTCCCTTAGTGAGTGACCTTAGCGGGTGTGGGGTGTTACACGAGCAGTGATACACAACTCACTCGAAATAACATGGAGTCAGCCCCAGTAGGAGCAGCAAACCAGATCGGTTCAAACCGATCCAGATCACAGGGCGAAATCTGATCCGAACCGGGGGCACGAAGGGAACAAGGGGTAACCCTCCTCAGCATTTTGCGGCTGCAACACTTAGTCTTTTGGATGGAAACACAGGCTCGGGTCAAGCATGACCTTCCTCCGCTACGGTCCGAATGGACATTCAGCCACCCCCTTCAGCTCAACCGCAACCTAATGTGGCTCGTAGCAGAGAACCTGGTCCAGTTCGGTTCATGAAACGACCCGAACTTCCCCGGTCTCCGAAGAGAAAGAGAAAGAACGAATTGTTTTGAGAACACGACAAAATAGAACGTAGACGGGAGAACATTTCATTGTTAATTACAACAATTCATCAGATTACAAGAATATACAGAGTATAAATCAATATTACACAGAAATATCAGAGATTTAAATTACATTTAAATACATAGCAGCGGAAAATAATACAAAATACAACTAAAGGAGATATACGGATACAAAGCTTTCCGGATATCGTTCCAGCTGTAAACCAGGATCCTGTGAATATAAATCTGCAAAACCAAAACTACTAGCTGCCCGTGTCAAAATAAGGGCACCCAGAGTTTAGGTTAAAACAATAAACTCCAGGTCAGTCATGGGACTGGTGTGAGAACTAAAACAGTTGTAAATCTTTATTTTAAAGTTAGGTAAATCAAGGGACCACGACGTATAACACGGAACGGGTTTCCTCCCAAGAATACCAGTGCATAAAACAACAGCGCAATGCTAAATAAAGAAAAATGAAGCTATTATAAGACCCAGATCCTATCACACAATGCAACGCAAGCCGGGGGATAGGGTTTTCCCTTATAATAGCCAAGAATGCTTGATACGTTTAAAACAAATTATTTGATACTATTATAAGTGCATAGTGTATAAAACAACTTCAAATCATAAGTATCAATCATAGACGGCATAAGTGCCCCATCCCACTATGTCGCCATACTAGGCTCTACAAATAAAACAGCAAAGTCACGTATTTGAAAATTGGATTTCCATCTATGAACCGAGGCAAAAGATAGTCCTCAACCGATTCGAAACGCTCTAGTCCGTGTCTCAGGCAAATACTCAGTCAAGCCTTTGGATCGTCAAGGCCGGTCCACCGATGTGGATTAAAATGCCTGAGCACTGCGTTTCCCCACCCTATGGGGTGTCAATGAGCCAACAAATGACTCCATCGGACCCGGATCGTCCGATCAAACCGAGGCGCCTCGCAACAGCAACAACCACATAAGTCAAACTCGTCAGGGCGTGTAAAACCACTGACACCACTTCTAACTAGAAAGAAACGCATGTCCTCTCTGAGGTCCGTCTCTCGTTTTTGGTTCATACCAGTTGTGAAACTCGTGAAGTAAACATTACACAAAGCTACGCCACAAAGGCCGTGCTTCGATCATCAGCCACAAGACTTTGCTTTTCAACAGAAGCCTTGATCATTTTCCACTTAGGCATGCCACACAGGCAATTCACTCTATGCGTTTGATATCCATCAGTATATAACCCCTGAGCTCGTACATCTCAGAGAAGGGCGTTAAGCAAGAGAATAAATTCTCCGCCGCCAAACAGAAATATATTTAATAGAAATCAATCACACAGACTAAAATCCAATGTCAGACACACAGTCCATTTACAAGTTCGTTCTGGGTTTGAACAAAACCGGAGGCACCTAGTACCCCGCATATCCATCGATCTCCAAGTACGTCTGGACCATCACCAACTGTTTCCATCTTCTTGGGTGTACATCCCAATCAAGATCATCAGTAATCACCCAAACGACGTGAAGACCTCCGGTCTTCGACCACCGTCTTCATCTTCGACCTATCGTCGTATCAGTTATTTAGAATGGGATAAACCCGGTCTTTCCGAATAACTCGCGTATATTATAAACAAGTGTTACACAAACACAACATACGCCTCATTCCAATTCATCAGTCACTAACTGTAAATTAACAAGAGAATAATTCCCCAAATATTAACCCCGAAGGCCGAAACCAACATCAGATCAATATCCAGAAAACCATTCTGCTTAGCTAACCGACAGTTAGTTTCTAAATTTCACATTCATAGGGAAAGGTTCCCATTAATTTTATCAAAAATAAATTCCTTGAATTTATTCTTTAATCTTCTTTTGAATATCGATTCAACTAGTCGGGATTAACGAACCTTACCGAAGCAATCGTTTGTTTTAATTTCCCAATCCCAACCTATTCATCCCATAAAGTAAAACGGGTCTTACTTCATATCTAACACCACGGTGTTATCGGCAAATTTAATTACCATTTCACGTTTAAATCTAATTGAAGATTTAACTATCGCCTGGAGCAAAACTGGTGATACTCCATTCTCGATCTTTTTCAATCTAATTAAAGATTCATTAAAACTCCACTTAGCTTTAATCTTTGACTGGGTTAAAGAATCAGTGTCATTTAAAACACGGTTCATGATAAACCCAAAATCACATCACATTTCAATCAGTCCCTAACCGTAAATTAACAAGTGAGCAATTCCCTAAGTATTAACCCCGAAGGCCGAAACCAACACCAGATCAATACCCCAGAAACCATTCAACTTAACTAATCTCCAGTTAGTTTCTGATTTTCTTAACTCCTTTGGGTCTAAGAACAGTATTATTGAAGATACCATTCACGACAACCCAAAATCACATATCATTAATGATCGGGTTAAAGAACGAGTGTTATTTAAAACACCACTCACGATAAACCCAAGAATCAATTCGAATTCAATTCCAATTAAATATTATTTAATTGGTATACTTCATTAAATCTAAATAAAAAGATTTAATCTTTTCTCAATTGGGTTCAAGAACAGTGTTAATGAAGACACCATTCACGACAAACCCAAATCACATTTGATATTAAATACAAGGCTCTAAATAGAAAATATATCGGCTTATATTCAATATCAAATTCTACGACCAACAAATATCGTATTGGAAATAACGATATATATATCTATATCTTTCAAATTCCCATAACAATATCTGTATCATCACGAAATCCAATATCGAAATATTCTGAAGACAATTTCGATTCAAATCCATTCCAATATAATTATTGGAAATTCTGGTTATTTTCAAAACCATTTCAAATCCAATTTATTTATTTAAAAATAAATAGAATTATAATTCTAGTTCAAAACTAGTTCATTTTGATAAAAATCTATTTTTATCTTTTCAAATATGGAGTTTTTCATCCCAATTCTTCTCAAATCATTTCTTATGATTTTACACAAATTATTACTATTTTTAATAATTTTATCAAGGCCCGTACAGTCGATTTCCATCAACGGCCATCGAACTACACTTACAGCGACCTTTTCCAAATTTGATTTGAACATAATTCCAAATCCAACCGTTAGATTTCTAATATTCGTTAGAAAGCTCTTTTCGATACGAACCCAACGGTTCCGGTTTCAGGAGAATCCGACGGTCGGATCTCCCGTAATATCCGTTCGAAGTCAATGGTCGAATTTCGCGAACTGCCGCGGCGCGGCGCGTTCTATTTAGGCCATTATATTATATATACAATATATATAATATATACTTCGTCGATTTCCTTTTAAAACGTATTTTATAAATCGTTTTAAATTCGTTTTCAAAACGATTTCAACTTCATTTCAAATTCAAATCAAAGTGAAATTTTTCCTTATAAATCCGTTTTAAATTCCTTTCAAATTGATTTCAATTCAAATCGATTTATAATTCAATTTCAGTTCGTTTTCAATTCAATTTGAATTTTAATTCGAATTCATTTCTATTCAGTTTCATTTCGAATTTCAATTCTTTTCAAAATATCAAATTTTGAAATCACTTTCGATATTCATTATAAAACGAATAAAATTGATATAAACATCGTTCACGTCAAAATGGCGTCAATCTAATCAACACGGCTTCATATATTTCTATTTTCAAATATTCTATTTTCAAATATTTCCTTTTCAGATATTTCTATTTCAAATATTTCTTTTTCAAATATTTCTTTTTCAAATATGGAATGAGGCCCAATCAATTACCATATAATGTTAATTATATGGATTTTCTACAACACATGTATACAATAACAACGATAAATAATCAACCATCATCCAGAGTGCGTTCTACACTGTATAAGCATCAAATATAAATATTTAACGCTTATAACAGCCTGTCAATCAATCGATCGACATACAACTAAACAATCGGGATTAGCGTACGTCAAATATCATCCCAATACCCGTGTGGGATTTCAAACAATCAAACACAGATTTTATTTGTGCAGTTGGGCGATGTGTAAAATTTATCGTCCCAATCAATATCAGTCAAATGTGTGTATATCAACAAATCGTCCGATTTGTTTATTTTTATTTCCTTTCATATATACGTTAAAAATTCTATTTTTAACTATAAAATATTTTTAACTATATAAATATTTTATTTCATTTCACATCACATCACACAATCAACTACACATCAAAATCTAACAAACAAGCATACAAGCCATCCATGGTCTGTGGACGACGGGTGTCGGGTGCTACTAAACACCGTCTGCATCCTAGTATATATTATTAACTAGAAAAAGAAAGTTAAAGGTGAGAAGTTCTCACAGAGGGTTCCACTCCGCCGTGCTTTGCTTTTGAACTGCTGAACCGTCTGGATCAGTTGAAATTCCATTGCAGTTCTTTTCCCGCTGTTTATAATAAAAATTATATTTTTATTACTTCATTTCAATAAATAAAGATTCTATTTTTATTTCTCCTTTATATATATATATTTTTACAACGCTTCTTTCTATATAAAAATTATATTTTTATACTTCTACATAATAAAAATCGAATTTTTACATCGCTATTCAATACATAAAAATTGAATTTTTACTTCTAAAAATCGTAACTTTTCTAAACTAAATCCCTAATCTTTTCTAAATTAAATTTCCAATCTTTTCTTGTTTAAAAATCCGGCTTTTTCTTGTTTAAAAAATCAGGCCTTTTCTTGTTTAAGAATCCGGCCTTTTTAATGTTAAAATCCCAATCATTCCTCATTTTCTATTCATTCGTTTCTAGAACTGAAAATCGTTGAGTAAATAAAAGAAATAAAAGAAATAAATAAATAACTTACATTGATTAGTGGAGAAGGAGGGGGTTTTCAGAGAGGGCGCAGGGCTTCAGGTCGAACCAGAGGGGGGGAGAGGGGAAGGCTCAGAGCTGTGGCGGCGCTTGGCATGGCCGAGGGTGGCGCGAGGGCGGTAGCACGGTAGCGCGCTACGATTGGGGGGGGCTCGATTTGGGGATCGGGGTTCGTGGGTTTCGGGGTGTCGCGCGTTGGAGAGGGAGGCGCGCAGGGGAGCGGTGGCTTTAGTGGTGGTGGGGGAGGAGCTCCGGCGATGGGGGACACGGCGGCGAGGCTAGGGCGCTCCATCGATCATCGGTTTGCTTTTTTTTCATTATTTTTTTGTGGGTTTGACCAAGTGAGGGAAGAGAGAGATAAAGGGAAATGAGGGGGGGGCTTTTATATAAATATATATTTTTATTTTATTTTAATCCAAAGAGTAACTTTTTATTTCGACTTCGAAACGAGACCCACCGCCTGTCATTCATAGCTATTTTACCCCCATTCCGAACACAATGGGATATGTATCATAAGCTGATTCGGTCGTTTCGACCAGTTTTCGTCAAAATCAAAATATATATTTATATATATTCAATTTGAACGTACATTTCAAATTACCGGGGCCACACACTAACTCGAAAAATTCCAAAAAAATATTTTCTAGCTTCGTATTGACGATACGGTCCTAACAAAACTAGTTTCATCGAATTCTGAGACCGTTCGAAAAATGACCATTTTTCAGTCGATTAAAATCAACTGAAACTGGTCAAACGCGTTTTCCTTTGCCACGCTCACATATTGATTCGAAAAATTATGAAATTTGGAACCTAGCAATAATTTGACATCGCGGATCCAACAAAAGTGTTTTCGTCGAAATCCGAGGTCGTTTGCAAAATGGCTATTTTTAAGGGCCTGAATTTCATAGCGACTATTCAGAATTTTCAACTGGACATATCTTTTGACCCTCGCTGTGAAATCTTGATTTTTCAGATTCATTGTAAAGATATTATCAATTAGATTCTAATATTTTTGGTTTCACTAAAATTCGGCTTATTTTGAACCCGGTACATTCATTTGAACTTTGAAATCGAATTATCGAACTACCGCGCCATTTTCAATTCCTTTTATAATTATAAATAAATATTTATATTCCAACGTCGAGCTATATAAATATATGCGTTCGAGTTCTATTCAAAATAAATTTCTCATCGTTATTATTTAAAATAATTCATTTTAAATAATCAAAATTCGATAAAATTGCCAAAATAAAAATCTTAAATTGGCCCAGATTTCCGGGTTATTACAATCTCCCCCACTTAAAACTTTTCGTCCCCGAAAAGGAACAAAGCCGAAAGTTGTTTCACAAATCAACTCAACTTCCAGTTTTTTGATTACGGCTTAAGTTCATCAACTTTTCAGTTTCTAAGAACTTTTCAAATTTTTCAAAAATTTGGCTAACACCCTAAATTTTCGAAAAATTTCGCCATAACCTCCCCTGCACCGGGAGCACGGGAAAATCCCGAAATTTCCATACAGGCCTTCTTATCTCAAAAAGAAAAAGAAAAAGCCAAGCGGCTACCCAATCGGCTCATAAAATCATCATCACCCAAACAAAACAGTAAATTATGATAAACATGTACCTATTTGTCGGGCAAACAAATTTTATTCTCTGCTCTAGCCTCCTTGCTATGACCTGTTCAATGTAAATACATGTATATGCAAGCAAATGCGATAAATTTTCAATACAATTTACTATTTGATTCTATTAGGCGTAATGGTTCAAAATTTCAAACAAATAACCAAACAAAACAAACATCAATCAATTAGTTGGTTATCATTTCAAATGCATAACTTTGATACATAGACAAAAATCAGATTTTTGATGCCAAATCACAACAATAAGCCCTATCTAGTTTCGGTTTTCACACCAGTCAATTGGAAATATATAGAAATCTCACTTTCGAAACTCGAAAATAAATATTGGCGATGGTGCCCCATCACCAGAATTATCCCCGGGCACTAGAGTGTGATCCTATAACTATCCCATACATTAAAACTTCGAATACACGTTTGCAAGACGTATATGCAAAATCTTTATATATTGGATTGTCCAAATTCATATAAATAAATAATCAAATACGAATAATTGATTTAAATTTCAAAATAAAAATTGTTTTCATTTTAAAAACATACTCTTCACACTCGTTCTAGGATACTACTGATCCTATCTCTAACGAGTCATTCTCATTGGATATTACTAATCCAATTTCTGATGAATTCTTTCGTATGGTTCTAATGTGACTTGTTCTCTGAGCTTTGTAAACCAAAGCTCTGATACCACGCTGAAACGACCCGAACTTCCCCGGTCTCTGAAGAGAAAGAACGGATTGTTTTGAGAACACGACAAAATAGAATGCAGACGGGAGAACATTTCATTGTTAATTACAACAATTCATTAGATTACAAGAATATACAGAGTATAAATCAATATTACACAGAAATATCAGAGATTCAAATTACATTTAAATACATAGCAGCGGAAAATAATACAAAATACAACTGAAGGAGACATACAGATACAAAGCTTTCCGGATATCGTTCCAGCTGTAAACCAGGATCCTGTGAATATAAATCTGCAAAACCAAAACTACTAGCTGCCCGTGTCAAAATAAGGGCACCCAGAGTTTAGGTTAAAACAATAAACTCCAGGTCAGTCATGGGACTGGTGTGAGAACTAAAACAGTTGTAAATCTTTATTTTAAAGTTAGGTAAATCAAGGGACCACGCCGTATAACACGGAACGGGTTTCCTCCCAAGAATAGCAGTGCATAAAACAACAGCGTAATGCTAAATAAAGAAAAATGAAGCTATTATAAGACCCAGGTCCTATCACATAATGCAACGCAAGCCAGGGGATAGGGTTTTCCCTTATAATAGCCAAGAATGTTTGATACGTTTAAAACAAATCATTTGATACTATTATAAGTGCATAGTGTATAAAACAACTTCAAATCATAGGTATCAATCATAGACGGCATAAGTGCCCCATCCCACTATGTCGCCATACTAGGCTCTACAAATAAAACCGTAGAGTCACGTATTTGAAAATTGGATTTCCATCTATGAACCGAGGCAAAAGATATTCCTCAACCGATTCGAGACGCTCTAGTTTGTGTCTCAGGCAAGTACTCAGTCAAGCCTCGAATCGTCAGGGTCGGTCCACCGATGTGGATTAAAATGCTTGAACACTGCGTTTCCCCACCCTATGGGGTGTCAATGAGCCAACGAATGACTCCATCGGACCCGGATCGTCCGATCAAACCGAGGCGCCTCGCAATAGCAACAATCACATAAGTCAAACTCGTCAGGGCGTGTAAAACCATTGACGCCACTTCTAACTAGAAAGAAACGCATGTTCTCCCTGAGGTCCGTCTCCCGTTTTTGGTTCATACCGGGTGTGAAACTCGCGAAGTAAACGTTACACAAAGCTACGCCACAAAGGCCGTGCTTCGATCATCAGCCACAAGACTTTGCTTTTCAACAGAAGCCTTGATCATTTGCCACTTAGGCATGCCACACAGGCAATTCACTCTATGCGTTTGATATCCATCAGTATATAACCCCTGAGCTCGTACGTCTCAGAGAAGGGCGTTAAGCAAGAGAATAAATTCTCTGCCGCCAAATAGAAATATATTTAATAGAAATCAATCACACAGACTAAAATCCAATGTCATACACACAGTCCATTTACAAGTTCGTTCTGGGTCTGAACGAAACCGGAGGCACCTAGTACCCTGCATATCCATCGATCTCTAAGTACGTCTGGACCATCACCAACTGTTTCCATCTTCTTGGGTGTACATCCCAATCAAGATCATCAGTAATCACCCAAACGACGTGAAGACCTCCGGTCTTCGACCACCGTCTTCATCTTCGACCTATCGTCGTATCAGTTATTTAGAATGGGATAAACCCGGTCTTTCCGAATAACTCGCGTATATTATAAACAAGTATTACACAAACACAACATATGCCTCATTCCAATTCATCAGTCACTAACCGTAAATTAACAAGAGAATAATTATCCAAATATTAACCCCGAAGGCCGAAACCAACATCATATCAATATCCAGAAAACCATTCTGCTTAGCTAACCGACAGTTAGTTTCTAAATTTCACATTCATAGGGAAAGGTTGCCATTAATTTTATCAAAGATAAATTCCTTGAATTTATTCTTTAATCTTCTTTTGAATATCGATTCAACTAGTCGGGATTAACGAACCATACCGAAGTAATCGTTTGTTTTAATTTCCCAATCCCAACCTATTCATCCCATGAAGTAAAACGGGTCTTACTTTATATCTAACACCACGGTGTTATCGGCAAATTTAATTACCATTTCACGTTTAAATCTAATTAAAGATTTAACTATCGCCTGGAGCAAAACTGGTGATACTCCATTCTCGATCTTTTTCAATCTAATTAAAGATTCATTAAAACTCCACTTAGCTTTAATCTTTGACTGGGTTAAAGAATCGGTGTCATTTAAAACACGGTTCACGATAAACCCAAAATCACATCACATTTCAATCAGTCCCTAACCGTAAATTAACAAGTGAGCAATTCCCTAAGTATTAACCCCGAAGGCCGAAACCAACATCAGATCAATACCCCAGAAACCATTCAACTTAACTAATCTCCAGTTAGTTTCTGATTTTCTTAACTTCTTTGGGTCTAAGAACAGTATTATTGAAGATACCGTTCATGACAACCCAAAATCACATTTCATTAATGATCGGGTTAAAGAACGATTGTTATTTAAAACACCATTCACGATAAACCCAAGAATCAATTCGAATTCAATTCCAATTAAATATTATTTAATTGGTATACTTCATTAAATCTAAATAAAAAGATTTAATCTTTTCTCAACTGGGTTCAAGAACAGTGTTAATGAAGACACCATTCACGACAAACCCAAATCACATTTGATATTAAATACAAGGCTATGAATAGAAAATATATCGGCTTATATTCAATATCAAATTCTACGACCAACAAATATCGTATTGGAAATAACGATATATATATCAATATCTTTCAAATTCCCATAACAATATCTATATCATCACGAAATCCAATATCGAAATATTCCGAAGACAATTTCGATTCAAATCCATTCCAATATAATTATTGGAAATTCTGGTTAATTTCAAAACCATTTCAAATCCAATTTATTTATTTAAAAATAAATAGAATTATAATTCTAGTTCAAAACTAGTTCATTTTGATAAAAATCTATTTTTATCTTTTCAAATATGGAGTTTTTCATCCAAATTCTTCTCAAATTATTTCTTATGATTTTACACAAATTATTACTATTTTTAATAATTTTATCATGGCCCGTACAGTCGATTTCCATCAACGGCCATCGAACTGCACTTACAGCGACCTTTTCCAAATTTGGTTTGAACATAATTCCAAATCCAACCGTTAGATTTCTAATTTTTAATATTCGTTAGAAAGCTCTTTTCGATACGAACCCAACAGTTCTGGTTTCAGGAGAATCCGACGGTCGGATCTCCCGTAATATCCGTTCGAAGTCAATGGTCGAAATTCGCGAACTGCCGCGGCGCGGCGGGTTCTATTCAGGGCATTATATTATATATATAATATATATAATATATACTTCGGCGATTTACTTTTAAAACGTATTTTATAAATCGTTTTAAATTCGTTTTCAAAACGATTTCAACTTCATTTCAAATTCAAATCAAAGTGAAATTTTTCTTTATAAATCCGTTTTAAATTCCTTTCAAATTGATTTCAATTCAAATCGATTTATAATTCAATTTCAGCTCGTTTTCAATTCAATTTGAATTTCAATTCGAATTCATTTCTATTCAATTTCAATTCGAATTCATTTCTATTTAGTTTCCTTTCGAATTTCAATTATTTTTCAAAATATCGGATTTTGAAATCACTTTCGATATTCATTATAAAATGAATAAAATAAATAAAATCGATATAAACATCGTTCACATCAAAATGGCGTCAATTTAATCAACACGGCTTCATATATTTCTATTTTCAAATATTCTATTTCAAATATTTCCTTTTCAAATATTTCTATTTCAAATATTTCTTTTTCAAATATGGAATGAGGCCCAATCAATTACCATATAATGTTAATTATATGGATTTTCTACAACACATGTATACAATAACAACGATAAATAATCAACCATCATCCAGAGTGCGTTCTACACTGTATAAGCATCAAATATAAATATTTAACGCTTAAAACAGCCTGTCAATCAATCGATCGACATACAACTAAACAATCGGGATTAGTGTACGTCAAATATCATCCCAATACCCGTGTGGGATTTCAAACAATCAAACACAGATTTTATTTGTGCAGTTGGGCGATGTGTAAAATTTATCGTCCCAATCAATATCGGTCAAATGTGTGTATATCAACAAATCGTCCGATTTGTTTATTTTTATTTCCTTTCATATATACGTTAAAAATTCTATTTTTAACTATAAAATATTTTTAACTATATAAATATTTTATTTCACATCACATCACACAATCAACTACACATCAAAATCTAACAAACACGCATACAAGCCGTCCATGGTCTGTGGACGACGGGTGTCGGGTGCTACTAAACAACGTCTGCATCCTAGTATATATTATTAACTAGAAAAAGAAAGTTAAAGGTGAGAAGTTCTCACAGAGGGTTCCACTCCGCCGTGCTTTGCTTTTGAACTGCTGAACCGTCTAGATCAGTTGAAATTCCATTGCAGTTCTTTTCCCGCTGTTTATAATAAAAATTATATTTTTATTACTTCATTTCAATAAATAAAGATTCTATTTTTATTTCTCCTTTATATATATATATATTTTTACAACGCTTCTTTCTATATAAAAATTATATTTTTATACTTCTACATAATAAAAATCGAATTTTTACTTCGCTATTCAATATATCAAAATCGAATTTTTACTTCTAAAAATCGTAACTTTTCTAAACTAAATCCCTAATCTTTTCTAAATTAAATTTCCAATCTTTTCTTGTTTAAAAACCCGGCCTTTTCTTGTTTAAAAAATCCGGCCTTTTCTTGTTTAAAAATCCGGCCTTTTTAATGTTAAAATCCCAATCATTCCTCATTTTCTATTCATTCGTTTCTAGAACTGAAAATCGTTGAGAAAATAAAAGAAATAAAATAAATAAATAAATAAATAACTTACATTGATTAGTGGAGAAGGAGGGGGTTTTCAGAGGGGGCGCAGGGCTTCAGGTCGAACCAGAGGGGGGGAGAGGGGAAGGCTCGGAGCTGTGGCGGCGCTTGGCATGGCCGAGGGTGGCGCGAGGGCTGTAGCACGGTGGCGCGCTGCGATTGGGGGGGGCTCGATTTGGGGATCGGGGTTCGTGGGTTTCGGGGTGTCGCGCGTTGGAGAGGGAGGCGCGCAGGGGAGCGGTGGCTTTAGTGGTGGTGGGGGAGGAGCTCCGGCGATGGGGGACACGGCGACGAGGCTAGGGCGCTCCATCGATCGTCGGTTTGCTTTTTTTCTTCTTCTTTTTCATTTTTTTTTTTTTTTTTGCGGGTTTGACCAAGTGAGGGAAGAGAGAGATAAAGGGAAATGAGGGGGGGTTTTATATAAATATATATATTTTTATTTTATTTTAATCCAAAAAGTAACTTTTTATTTCGACTTCGAAACGAGACCCACCACCTGTCATCCACAGCTAATTACCCCCATTCTGAACACAATGGGATATGTATCATAAGCGGATTCGGTCGTTTTGACCAGTTTTCGTCAAAATCAAAAAATATATTTGTATATATTCAATTTGAACGTACATTTCAAATTACCGGGGCCACACACTAACTCGAAAAATTCCAGAAAAATATTTTCTAGCTTCGTATTGACGATACGGTCGTAATAAAACTAGTTTCATCGAATTCTGAGACCGTTCGAAAAATGATCATTATTCACTCGATTAAAATCAACTAAAACTGGTCAAACACGTTTTCCTTTGCCACGCTCACATATTGATTCGAAAAATTATGAAATTTGAAACCTAGCAATAATTTGACATCGCGGATCCAACAAAAGTGGTTTCGTCGAAATCCGAGGTCGTTTGCAAAATGGCTATTTTTAAGGGCCTGAATTTCATAGCGACTATTCAGAGTTTTCAACTGGACATATCTTTTGACCCCCGCTATGAAATCTTGATTTTTCGGATTCATTGGGAAGATATTATCAATTAGATTCTAATATTTTTGGTTTCACTAAAATCCGGCTTATTTTGAACAAGGTACATTCATTTGAACTTTGAAATCGAATTATCGAACTACCGCGCCATTTTCAATTCCTTTTATAATTATAAATAAATATTTATATTCCAACGTCGAGCTATATAAATATATGCGTTCGAATTCTATTCAAAATAAATTTCTCATCGTTATTATTTAAAATAATTCAATTTAAATAATCAAAATTCGCTAAAATTGCCAAAATAAAAATCTTAAACTGGCCCAGATTTCCGTTTTATTACAGTTCGGCCCATCCGATCCGAACACCACCGATCCGAACCAGATCGCATTCCAGGTGCCACATCACTCTTCTGAAGGCTACGTTGTGGGTACCTCCGACTCGATCCGAATGGTTTTCCAAGCTCCCCATACTTTTTCGAACTCTTCTAGATTTAACGCTGGGGGCACCAGCTCTGACCTTAGCAGCTTACAACAGCTCTTTGAAGGCGATCGGCTCACCAACCTCATTGAACACCTCTCGAGAGGCTGCACCTATCAGAATGACATGGATGATGTAAACCACTATCCATTCACACAAGAAATCAGGAATTCTCGCAACCCACTGGATTTCAACCTTCCAGTTCTGGAACCATACAACGGCACGATGGATCCTACCGTGCATCTTATGCGCTACAAACGTCATATGGAAGTTCAATCTGCATTGGAAAACGTCATGGAAAAATGCTTCACTCTCTTCTTGACTGATATTGTTGTTGTGTGGATTCGACAGCTGGAATCTGAATCAATCAACAGCTGCAACATGCTCAAAGACGGAGAACCGTCTGATTCTGGAAAAGGAAAAGTGAAAGTTGCTATCAAGAATGACCGCAACGCTGAGCCCCGGAGAGTGCCCAAATATGAAAAGTACAACGGACTCAATTCGACCTTGACTGACATCTACATGAACACAAACGGTGACGTCTCCTATCCAAAGCCTCCCAGGTGGGAGCCATCGCAAAGAGAACGCGATTCTGGAAAATACTGCATATTTCATGATATGGGCGGACATGACACAAATGACTGTAGGCACTTACGAGACTTGATTGAGGAACGGGTTAGGCGTGGAGAGCTACCCGAGTATGTGAAACAACCTACATAGCCTGCACCCGCGCTACCACCACCTACTCCCTGGAGAGGGAATGACCCTGGATCGAGCTCCCGCGGTCTCATCATCAACTGATCTGGATTAGATCACTCTGCATTTTCAGCATTTTTTAGGATTTAAGATATGTCTCTTTGCTTTCTTTAGGTTTTCCGATTGGCAAAATCCGAGTACACATGTTCGGGGTTAGGATTTAGCTCTGTAGCGTGATTTGCACCCGATGATAAACCAATCAGGATTTGCTTTGCTTTCGTACTTTGAATTAAATAAGGAAGGACCTTCCGAACATGGATTATGTTTCGCAAATTTAAGTGTCTTGTCAAGTTGTGGCAGGATTCTCAATCTCAACTAAAGTATGGCTTATACTTATCTTGGGCCCCTAGGCATGGATTATGCCTAGGGACAGATTGTCTTATCAGGTTTTGGCATGTATAGCTCTATCCCGGCATGAGTATGGATTGTACTCACTAGGATGCTTAAGTGTGGATTATACTCAGGGATGACAAACGATCTTGGCAGGTTTGGGTAAAGGAACTCAAAAAAACTCGAGTATGGCTTATGCTCAGTTCGAACTTTCTGGTATGGCTTATACCCGAAAGGTTAGGTCCCTCGCCAGGTTCTGGAAGGATGATTCGAACGTCCCTCGAGTATGGTTTATGCTCAGATAAATGCCCAAGCATGGTTCATGCTCAAAAGTGTAATCAGTTTTGTCAGGATTTGACATACCTTTTTGCTCTCTTTTCTTCGCATGTATGGATTGTACTTGCAGCTGGCAGGCCTGGCGTGACCTTGGATTATCCAGAACACATCTTCCTTCAACCAGGAAGATATGTTCTGAGGGGCAAAATATTGACCTACTTTTTAGTCAAAGCCGTCACACATGAAATCTCAGGTTAACAATACGCACAAGTACGGGGAATATGTTAGAAGACAGGAAGCGATTTGGTAGAAGTCGCATCACAAACAAAGATTGACCCGAAACTCCTATCAGGCGACATCTTTTGGGCCCAATAACATTAATTATGGAGCTAATCTCCGTACGACTTTTAGCCCTCTGAATCAGCTTCAAATTGGGTTTTCGTTTAGGCAAAACGGACTTACGGTTTGGAAGTTACGCCCGTTTCCATGACCACATGCAGAACCGGAAACTTGGATTTGGATTTAGCACAACCCTTTCGGATCGGATCGGTCTCGGCGGACCTGATCGGATTGAGGCATCACATCTTCACCAACTCAGCATCTTCCCATCCACGCATAGATGTCGGCTCAGATCGGAATCCCCGATTCGGCTTCGGATGGGGCAAACCCGACCCGCCTTGAATACTGCATTGGAGCTTGTTGTCTTCGGTTGGAAGGCTCTGGATCGGTTCGGAAGGGAGAGAACCCGAACCGAACCGCCTGCAACGAACTCTGGGCTGCAGCATTGACCTATTCTTAAGGCAACAACCGTTCCTACTATCATGGATTGAACTCCACCTGTCTCCACACGATCCGGTGACCACTTCTCCACTACTTTCGAGATCACCTCGGCGCTCGCCACATGGCACACCCGATCCGAACCACTCCGGAGCTCCCTAGGGCTTAATGATTATGGTGACCACTTTATTCTTTATGGTTTATAGTTTATGGTTTATTATTTATGGTTTACAGTTTATTGTTTATGATTTATCATTTATGGCTTAACGTTTATGGTTCATGCTTTATTTTATATAGTTTACTGTTTATACTTATTGTTTATGGTTTACTTATTGTTTATGTTTTACGGTTTATGGTTTATTGCTTATGATTTATCATTTATGGTTAAATGTTAATGGTTTATGTTTTATATTATATAGTTTACTATTTATGCTTTATTGTTTATGGTTTATTGTCCATGGTTTATGGTTTATTGTTTATTGTTTAATATTAGACCCAAAAATGGTAATAAAACCCAAATGTAGTGTGAAGTCCTCACAATCATAGATCACAGAGAATAAATGCAGGAAAGCAGTAAAGAACAGGGAACACACGAGGTTTTTATAGTGGTTCGGCTCAAACCAAGCATACGACCACTTTATATTTTCTTAAGTCCTAAGAAATTACAAAATACAGTGCCTTTCTACAATCCGTAGTAATTATTTACATACAACATCCTTGTACTTTAAAGAAGAAGTGGGGAAGAGAGAGTGGTTTTATACATGAAATCCTCATGTTAGATTAATATAGAAGAAGCACAATGTCCTTGTGTTCTCTTCAATGGAGGCCGAGAGTTAAAATGGCCAATAATCCTTTAAAGGTCCCTGAATCCGTATATTTATAGATGTAGAGAGTCTCTCGGATGAATGGCATGTGTCACGTATCCAATGCCTTGCTAAGACGTAGTGGGTAAGCGGAGGAAGTCTCCTGTAGTTCGTGTAAAGCCATGCGTGGTCCGATCCGTGAAAGCAGGAGTAAAACAGGCCTTAAGAATAGGTCAAACTCGATTATGTGCAGAAGAGTATTTCATCCCTGACGGGTCGGATCGTATCATCCATCCGATCCAAATCAGTGCCTTCAATCCAAAGGCGACGTTCTCTTCTGGGCAGTAAGGAGAAAGAGGATCGGGTTGGGTTCCTACATCTCCATCCGAACCGAGTCGGTGACTTCATTCTAAAGCAGCATGCACTTCTGTGCGGCAAAAGGTGGATCAGGTCCTCTTTTCCAATCCGATCCGGGCCATCTGATCCGACCAAGAGTCCAATCAATGTCGAAATCCGAACGTTTCCGATTCTGCGGGCGTTCATGGAAACGAGCGTAACTTTCAAACCGTAATTCCGTTTTAGCCAAACGAATGCTCAAGATAATTCAGAGGGCTACAAAAGTTACTGAGCGGGGCCCCATAATTGATGTTTTTGGGTCCAAAATAGGTCATCTATTAGGAGTTTTGAGCCATCCTTTGTTTGTGATGCGACTTCAACCCAAATCGCTTCCTGTCTTCTGACGATGTTCCAAATACCTTAGTGTATTGTTAACCAAAAATTCCATGTGTGACGGCTTTGACTAAAAAGCGTGTCAACATTTATTGTTACTCATTTATGGCTTAATGTTTATGGTTTATTCTTCATTTCATATAGTTTACTATTTTTACTTTATTTTTTATGGTTTACGATTTATGGTTTATTGACTATGGTTTATGATTTATGGTTTATTGTTTATGGTTTACGTTTATGGTTTAATGTTAATGGGTCATGGTTTATGGTTTATTGTCTATGATTTATCATTTGTAGCTTAATGTTTATGTTTTATGGCTTTATTTTATAAAGTTTGTTGTTTATACTTTGTTGTTTATGGTTTATGGTTTATTGTTTATACTTTAATCTTTATGGCTTACGGTTTATGATTTTTTGTTTAAGGTTTACATTTTATTGTTTATGATTTATCATTTATGGCTTAATGTTTATGGTTTATGCTTTATTTTATATAGTTTACAATTTATACTTTATTGTTTATGTTTTACTTATTGTTTATGTTTTACGGTTTATGGTTTATTGTTTATGATTTATCATTTATGGTTAAATGTTTATGGTTTATGCTTTATATTATATAGTTTACTGTTTATGGTTTACGGTTTACAGTTTATGGTTTATTGTTTATTATTAGACCCAAAAATGGCACAAACACCCAAATGTAGTGTGAAGTCCTCACAATCACAGATCATAGAGAATAAATGCAGGAAAGAAGGAAAGAACAGGGAACACACGAGGTTTTTATAGTGGTTCGGCTCAAACCAAGCCTATGACCGCTTTTTATTTTCTTCAGTCCTAAAAAATTACAAATACAATGCCTTTCCACAATCCGTAGGAATCATTTACATACAACATTTTTGTATTTCAATGCAGAAGTGAGGAAGAGAGAGTGGTTTTATACATGAAATCCTCGTGTTAGATTAATATGGAAGAAGCATAATGTCCTTATGTTCTCTTCAATGGAGGCCGAGAGTTAGAATGGCCAATAATCCTTTAGAAGACCCTGAGTCCATGTATTTTTAGATGTAGAGAGTCTCCCGGATGAATGACATGTGTCACAAATCCAATGTGTTGCTAAGACGTAGTTGGTAAGTGGAGAAAGTCTCATGTAGTTCGTGTAAATCCATGCGTGGTCCGATCCGTGAAAGTAGGAGTAAAACAGGCCTTAGGAATTGGTTAAACTCGATTAAGTGCAGTAGAAAATTTAGTCCTAGACGGGTCGGATCGGGTCCTCCATCCGATCCGAACCGGTGCCTTCAATCCAAAGGCGACGTTCTCTTCTTGGAAGTAAGGAGAAATAGGATCGGGTCGGGTTCCTACATCTCCATCTGAACTGAGCCGGTGACTTCATTCCAAAGCAGCATGCACTTCTGTGTGGCAAAAGGTGGATCGGGTCTTCCTTTCCGATCCGATCTAGGCCATCCGATCCGATCTGAAGTCTAATCAATGCCGAAATCCAAACGTTTCCGGTTCTACGGGCGTTCGCAGAAACCAGCGTAACTTTCAAACCATAATTCCATTTTTGCCAAACGAAAGCTCTACCTGAAGCTAATTCAGAGGGCTACAAGATTTACTAAGCGAAGCTCTTTAATTAATGATTTAGTGTCCAAAATAGGTCATCTGTTAGGAGTTTTGAGCCGTCCTTTGTTTGTGATGTGAGTTCAACTCAAATAGCTTCCTATCTTCTGATGATGTTCCAAATACTTTAGTGTATTGTTAACCAAAAATTCCATGTGTGATGGCTTTGACTAAAAAGCGTGTCAACTTTATTGTTTATCATTTATGGCTTAATGTTTATGATTCATTCTTTATTTTATATAGTTTACTGTTTTTACTTTATTTTTTATGGTTTACGGTTTCTGGTTTATTGTCTATGGTTTACGGTTTATGGTTTATTGTTTATGGTTTACGTTTATGGTTTAATGTTAATGGGTCATGGTTTATGGTTTATTGTCTGTGATTTATCATTTAAGGCTTAATGTTTATGGTTTATGGCTTTATTTAATGAAGTTGTTGTTTATACTTTATTGTTTATGGTTTATTGCTCATACTTTAATCTTTAAGGCTTATGGTTTATTGTTTAAGGTTTACAGTTTATTGTTTATGATATATAATTTATGGCTTAATGTTTATGGTTTATGCTTTATTTTAAATAGTTTACAGTTTATACTTTACTGTTTATGGTTTACTTATTGTTTATGTTTTACGGTTTATGGTTTATTGTTTATGATTTATCATTTATGGTTAAATGTTTATGGTTTAAGCTTTATATCATACAGTTATTGTTTATACTTTATTGTTTATGGTTTATTGTCTATGATTTACGGTTTATTGTTTATTATTAGACCCAAAAATAGAACGAACACCCAAATGCAATGTGAAGTCCTCACAATCACATATCACGGAGAATAAATGCAGGAAAGTAGGAAAGAACAGGGAACCCACGAGGTTTTTATAGTGGTTCTGCTCAAACCAATCCTATGCCACTTTATATTTTCTTATGTTCTAAGAAATTACAAATACAATGCCTTTCTACAATCCGTAGGAATCATTTACATACAAAATTTTTGTATTTCAATGAAGAAGTGGGGGAAGAGAGGGTGGTTTTACACACGAAATCCTCGTGTTAGATTAATATGGAAGAAGCACAATGTCCTTGTGTTCTCTTCAATGGAGGCCGAGAATTAGAATGGCCAATAATCCTTTAGAAGTCCATGAGTCCGTGTATTTATAGATGTAGAGAGTCTCCCGGATGAATGACATGGGTCACCAATCCAATGCGCTACTAAGACGTAGTGGGTAAGTGGAGGAAGTCTCTTGTAGTTCGTGTAAAGCCATGCGTGGTCCGATCCGTGAAAGTAGGAGTAAAATAGGCCTTAAGAATAGATCAAACTCGATTGCATGTAGTAGAATATTTAGTCGCAAACGGGTCGGATCGGGTCCTCCATCCGATCCGAACCAGTGCCTCCAATCCGAAGGAGACGTTCTCTTCCTTGCAGTATGGAGAAAGAGGATCGGGTCAGGTTCCTACATCTCCATCCGAAACGAGTCGGCGACTTCATTCCAAAGCAGCATGCATTTCTGTGCGGCAAAAGGTGGATCGGGTCTTCCTTTCCGATCCAATCTGGGCCATCCGATCCGACCTGGAGTCCAATCAATGCCGAAATCCAAACGTTTCCGGTTTCGCGGGAGTTTAAAGAAATGAGCGTAACTATCAAACCGTAGTTCCATTTTTGCCAAACGAAAGCTCTACCTGAAGCTAATTTAGAGAGCTACAAGATTTACTGAGAGAAGATCCGTAATTGATGTTTTCAGGTCCAAAATTAGTAATCTGTTAGGAGTTTTGAGCCGTCCTTTGTTTGTAATGCGACTTCAACCCAAATTGCTTCCTGTCTTCTGACGATGTTCCAAATACTTTAGTGTATTGTTAATCAAAAATTCCATGTATGACAGCTTTGACTATCAACATTTTTTTTATGGCTTAATGTTTATGCTTTATTCTTTATTTTATATAGTTTACTGTTTTTACTTTATTTTTTATGGTTGACGGTTTATAGTGTTTTGTCTATGGTTTACGGTTTATTGTTTATGGTTTACGTTTATGGTTTAATGTTAATGGGTCATGGTTTATTGTCTATGATTTATCATTTATGGCTTAATGTTTATGGTTTATGGCTTTATTTTATAAAGTTTGTTGTTTATACTTTATTGTTTATGGTTTATGGTTTATTGTTTATACTTTAATCTTTATGGCTTACGGTTTATATTTAATTATTTAAGGTTTACAGTTTATTGTTTATGATTTATCATTTATGGCTTAATGTTTATAGGTCACACTTTATTTTATATAGTTTACTGTTTATACTTTATTGTTTATGTTTTACTTATTGTTTATGTTTTACAATTTATGGTTTATTGTTTATGATTTATCATTTATGGTTAAATTTTTATGGTTTATGCTTTATATTATATAGTTATTGTTTATACTTTATTGTTTATTGTAACACCCCATGTCTGTTAATGTCACTCACAAAGGGAAAGCATTAACTTCCATGAAGCATTATAAGTAAACAGAACAGAATATTACAAGACAGATACGTAAAGTAGTACTTGAAAAATTTATAACTTTATTACAATAGAAACAGAAGTAAGTTTGGTTACATCTTTCAAAACCACAATATCGGAATTCAAGTACATAAATATCAGTCTTGTACAAAAGCCTTCAGAGTACGTAATTTTAAAGCCATAATCCCCAACAGAAAATGCCATAAATAGGTAGAATCAAAGCCGAGTAATACTTCAAACACTCTAGCACTTCAAGAAGAGATAAATCTAAGTCAAGCTCTTACATTCCCAACCCGAGTACCTAGGGGGAAACGGAAGAAAAAAGGAGAAACAAACAAGGTCAGACATACGTCTGGTGAGTCCAGTGACTTCAGCATATAAACAGATAACAGTACCATGATATGTAAATAAAACTGGATGAGAGATAGCCGTAATAGGAATAGCAGGTCAACAGAAGAAAAAGAATGATATAGGCTAAGCTAAGCTCCTTACTTAGTTTTCACTTCTCTGCACTAATACTAGTATAACACAATTAGGTGTTGTCCTATTGTCTAAACAGAAAATAGAATGATCTCTTCAGAAACACGATGTTAGAAATGGGCCTTTACCACCCGAACAGAGACAGACGGTACAGAAACAGAATCAGGAACGAAATCAGAGACAGAAACAGAATAATCCCTACGGAAACAGAATATTAGAGTTAGGTTTGCACTAGTAATGGGCCTTTACCACCCCAAGATATGGTACCACACAGAAACAGACAGGTGTTACCACCCCAACAGAAACAGACGGTACCCCAACAAAAACAGACAGAACTAAGTGTACCCTAAATTCAACCCCAAGTGATCGGCTTCCTAATACATAAAAACCCTATGCCAGCCCACAGAAGGGTGTATCACTCCCTAAAGTGGCAATCTACGGACACAAACCTATTTACAGATGTCACAGTGTCTTACATCCTCAGAACAGACCGGATCCATGCACGCACATGACCCGGTTGGAATGCGCCATCAACACCCCTCGCTATTATCAGAGTGAACCTCTTACAATTAGTTCAGTAAGCTTGCCTGGACCACTCTTAGTGTTAGGTCATAGTTTTGATACCAGAAAGGGTTACTGACTAATATGGGTCCCAAACAATAGATGACATAAGTAATTATCCCTCCTAAGCTTGTGTCCCCAGACTAACAGATTTCAGATTAACTTGTTTACAGATTTCAGATGTACAAAGCTCAAATTAACTAGTTTTCAGATCAGACATACAAGTTAACTGGTTTTCAGACTAACGGATCAGATGTACAGATTAACAAGTTCTCAGACTAACAGATCAGATATACAGATTAACAGACTTACAGATTGTTTTACCTAACTTTGTATTGGGCCTACATATTCACGAAACGGGTTTATTAGATTCATCAGTCCAGTTGTTTTAACCCTATCCACCCAACACGTTTTAGGCATCATATTTATCTTAGATTTGCATTAATTAAATATTAATGTGCAGACCTCTCACATTAGGTCGGTAGCTTGTGGCCGCTGGATGTGCCGAGCTGTTCCGGGCAGACTTCTGCCACAAGCCAGACCTAACCTCGTGTCTAAATATCCTTATGCCCACGACCTCTCATAATAGACTGACAGTTTACGGTTGATGGTTAAGCCGGTTGGGTCTGGGCAGGCTTCCACCGCAAAATGAGTCTAACCTCGTGTCTCAACATTCTTATTTGTAGCTAAAGTTTTCATTCACAGATTATGCCAATATCAGATTAATTATGCCAATTCAACAAATTAACTTCTTTACAAGTTACAGCAGATTATTCAAAGTTCCATTAACGTGTTTTGCTCAATTTTAGATCGATCCTGCAGATTACATACCCGAATCATAGTATTCAATTCCAACAGATCTAGTGGATTAGGCAATTTAATAGATTTAAACATATCCTAAAGTTCTGTTAACATATCTTGCCTAATCATAAATTAAGCCTCATTTTACATGCCCAAATTATGGTCATAATTCTCAACATAGCATATGCCCAAATTTATTTAGATTTTCCACAATACAGAATATTCTCTAAAAGGCCCAAATCATGATATACAATATGAATTATGCCAATTTATAGTCGTTGATTACCGCGTATGTCAAATATCCAAAAATCCGAATTAGGCATATTCACATTAATAGTAATCCCTATTTTAATATAGGTTTTTCGGGCCTAAGTCACATATCCTTTTTCTTCCAAGTCATAGATCATCATATAAAATATGTCCCAAATCTAGCTCTTAAATTACAACATATATTATGTAATACGATCTTGAATTATAACATGCATTATGTCCCCAAATTACAAGTCATTTGTTGTCATACATTAATTCTCCTTCTTCCAAATCATAAACCGTTATATATAGTATGCCTAGATCTGGATCTTAAATTACAACTTATGTTGTGTTCTCAGTTTATCATAAATCAGTTATGTCCAATTATGCATCATTCAATATTTTCCCCAAATATAGCGTTCGCGTGTCAAACTCTTATGAGATTTGTCTCAGGCTCGTAGTAGTCTGGCTTTAGAACAGAAGGAAGGAAGAGATACAGAATAGTTATAATAAGATAGATCGACATAGAAAAACAGATCTGATAAACAAGAATAAGATGGATCTACACAGAAAAACAGATCTTATAAACAAGAATAAGATAGATCTCCAATTCAGATTATACCCCTGTCAAGATCATAATTAAATTTCATATTTGAAAATAATTGTACTCACAAATCGTGGTTTAAGAAAGAGAAGAACGATTCTGGGATCTGATTTTCTGGAGTTAATTTAGCTTTCCGTTGATGTAGGCATTGATTTGTTATCTTTATCTTCTCTTTTGAATTGATTGATTAGGGTGGAGGCTAGGTCACTTTAGGTTTTAGGAGCATGGAGGCACCATTCCTCTTTGTTAATGAATTAGGGTTTAGGTTTAGCTATTTATATATAGATGTCTAGGATCGATTAGATCTCTTAGATTAACCCAAAAACCATCAGGACCACTCAGATGCCACATCAGCCCTTAGGGCGAATCGGCCACGAGTTAACAGTCAAACACCCTGGATCGACCCCCGGTCGACCCAGCGGGGCTCGGGTTGACTCCAAAAATGGGGCGGTTCGGCTATTCCCCCTCCCGATTCGCTGTTTTGAACTTTTTTGAATATTTATTTTTTTAATTATATATATATACATATTTCTCTCTCATATGCATACAAACTTCAAGGCTTAATTACATCTTCATAAGGTATCCATTTTGTGCGAACCAAATGTTTATCTTAACCCAAAATTTTGAAACGAACATAATAGCGCAACCCATTTCACTTAATTCTTCTTCTAAAAATTAAGTATACTTTAATTTGTGAATTTTAATGTTATAAAATTACGGAGTGTTACATTCTCCCATCCTTAAAGGATTTCATCCCCGAAATCTCCATGTTAATAAGAATGTATCCTACTATCCAATCATCCATCTGCTTAACCATCATCCACATGCATCCATTGTCCTTAAAAGGTTTCTAATGCCGTATGAACATATGCAGAGTGTGCGTATATGCTTCTTATCTAATGCAAAATCAGGCGGTCTACTGATCCAGTTAACCTCCTTAATGCGAATTATGTTAGTGCCATGAGTCCAATTATGTATGCAAGAAATCGTATTTGATACACATCATTTCTATATGAGTGCAGAACCATTCATCCAAATGCAACATCCATGGGATGAGTCAATCATTTTGCATCCACAAAAATTGAAAAATGCACGCACATCCATATGCAGTATGAGAGTATTTTTGAGCCGATCTAGTGTTTAGTGTATGTATATGCATCCGCGAGCAACCACTTGCATCCACTTGCAACCATCAAACATAACATGTCTCAAACACATGTTTACACCCATTAGTTTCTACCTAAATGTCGAAAACTAGATTGATAGGATTCAGCCGAGTGATAGAAACAAGTATAATTAAAACAAAAGTTCTGTTCCCATTAGACATCGGTTAAGAGAATAAATCCCTAAGTATCAACCCCGAAGACCGAAATCAACATTAGATTGACACCTAGAGAATTACTCCCATTAAATAGTGTCAAAACTGGAAATATACTTCACGCTTCCAGTAAAAAACCCTATCCTTTTCAGAAATATTCAGATACTTACAGACTACTGGTACAGATCAGATTATCAAATGATTCTTAGGAAACTTAGCATGATAAAACCCCACCATATCCCACAAAAACCAGAATGTATGCATCACAGTCAACTTAACGCTTAACACAGATACCTTCAAACCCCAACTTATCATGAATAGATGAGTCGTAACCCTTATGGGGCTTGAGACTAGAAAGATCAGAAACAAGACTAGTATTAAAGTGTAGAGTCTCAATTACAGAATCAAAATGCCAGAATCAAAAAGATTTTTAACTCAATAATCAGATAAGGAAATTAAACCTTCTACAGAAATTTTCCTATCTCTATCCTATCCACCACCCACGAGAGCATTTGCCTACCCTCCAGAAGTAGGTTCTGCCCTCTACCCTTGCCCTCGTTTCTTCGGGCAATCCCTAGTGAAGTGCCCCATTTCTCCACAGTTGAAGCTAGCGCCCTTTCTCTTTCTGCAATCCTTGTTCAGATGAGTCAAGCTTCCACAAGTAAAGCACTTTTTCTCCTTCTTATCTTCATACTTTTCATCTTTATCTTGTGTTTCCTCTTTGGGCCACGCTTTCTTGTTTTGTAGTCCTTTGAGCTTTTCCTCTTTTTTCACACTGTTGGCTTCCTCTTCATGCTTTAATTCCATGTCAACCAATTTCTCGAAGGTAGCCCCCATAGGAATGTGGGTCATAGCCAACTCCGTGTAGCGGTTCATTCAAACCTTTAACGAATCTCAGGGCCTTCTTATCAGGTGTGCTCACCAAGTCTAAGCCAAATCTCGCCAATTGGTTGAACTTGTTGACGTACTCCTTTACTCATAAATTCCCTTGCTTCAATGCTAAGAACCTCTCCATGTATAAATTCTCTTCTGCTCGTGAGAGAAATTTCATCTCGAACCTATGCCTGAAATCCCTCCATGTCTCCACTGGATGCTCTCCATTCTTGACCTCCCACCAAAACGAGGCTTCGTCCTTCATTAACCAAGCAGCTAGCTGGACCTTCCTTTCATCTTCTATCTCCAAGATACCAAATAAATCTTCCACCTCCTTAAGCCAATTTCGAGCTTCAACAAACGTCTATGAACCGTGAAAAGGTTTTCCGCCCATTGCCAAAGGTCCTTGCATATCTTCGAAAAAGTATCAATGCATGGAGGGGGAGGAGGAACGTCTGCTAGGTCTGCGGCGGTGGCCCTAGCCTCCAGATACCTTCAGAACCAAGTTAGTATCAGTATGCCCTCGGGTATCTCGGGTACCCTAGACATGCTAAAAATAAAAAGGGAAGAGATTCAAAATGGAGAATCAAAAAAAAAGATATATGGCTTTTGGGGATTATGTTTTTTCAAAATAAACTCTACTTTTGAAAATACTTCCTTTTTAAAACCTTTTTGAAAATAGTTTTCAAAAACTTTTATCTAATCTGGTAACCTTCAGCTCTGATACCAAGTGTAACACCCCACGTCCATTAATGTCACTCACAAAGGGAATGCATTAACTTCCATGAAGCATTATAAGTAAACAGAACAGAATATTACAAGACAGATACATAAAGTAGTACTTGAAAATTTTATAACTTTATTACAACAGAAATAGAAGTAAGTTTGGTCACATCTTTCAAAACCACAATATCGGAATTCAAGTACATAAATATCATTCTTTTACAAAAGCCTAACGAGTACGTAATTTTAAAGCCATAATCCCCAATAGAAAATGCCATAAATAGGTAGAATCAAAGCCAAGCAATACTTCAAGCACTCTAGCACTTCAAGCAGAGAGAAATATAAGTCAAGCTCTTACGTTCCCAACCTGAGTACCTGGGGGGAAACGGAAGAAAAGAGGCGAAACAAAATAGGTCAGACATACGTCTGGTGAGTCCAGTGACTTCAGCATATAAACAGGTAACAATACCATGATATGTAAATAAAACTGGATGAGAGATAGCCGTAATAGGAATAGCAGGTCAACAGAAGAAAAAGAATGATATAGGCTAAGCTAAGCTCCTTACTTAGTTTTCACTTCTCTGCACTAATACTAGTACAACACAATTAGGTGTTGTCCTATTGTCTAAACAGAAACAGAATGATCTCTTTAGAAACACGATGCTAGAAATGGGCCTTTACCACCCGAACAGAGATAGACGGTATAGATACTGAATCAGGAATGAAATCAGAGACAGAAACAAAATAATCCCTATGAAAATAGAATATTAGAGTTAGGAGTACACTAGTAATGGGCCTTTACCACCCCCAAGAGACGGTACCACACAGAAACAGACAGGTGTTACCACCCTAACAGAAACAGATGGTGCCCCAACAAAAACAGATATAACTAAGTGTACCCTAAATTCTACCCCAAGCGATCGGCTCCCTAATACATAAATACCCTGTGTCGGCCCTACAGAAGGGTGTATCACTCCCTAAAGTGGCAATCTATAGACACAGACCTATTTACAGATGTCACGGTGTCTTACATCCTCATAGCAGACCGGATCCATGCACGCACATGACCCGGTTGGAATGCGCCATCAACACCCCTCGCCATTATCGGAGTGAACCTCTTACAATTAGTTCAGTAAGCGTGCCCGGACCCCTCTTAGTGTTGGGTCATAGTTTTGATACCAGAAAGGGTTACTGACTAATATGGGTCCCAAACAACAGATGACACAAGTAATTATCCCTACTAACCTCGTGTCCCCAGACTAACAGATTTCAGATTAACTTGTTTATAGATTTCAGATGTACAAAGTTCATATTAACTAGTTTTCATATCAGACATACAAGTTAACAGGTTTTCAGACTAATGGATCAGATGCACAGATTAACAAGTTCTCAGATAACGGATCAGATATACAGATTAACAGACTTACAGATTGTTTTACCTAACTTTGTATTGGGCCTACAGATTCACGAAACGGGTTTATTAGATTCATCAGTCCAGTTGTTTTAACCCTATCCACCTAACACGTGTTAGGCATCATATTTATCTTAGATTTGCATTAATTAAATATTAATCCACAGACCTCTCACATTAGGTCGGTAGCTTGTGGCCGCTGGATGCGCCGGGCGGTTCCGGGCAGACTTCTGCCACAAGCCAGACCTAACCTCGTATCTAAGCATCCTTGTGCCTACGACCTCTCACATTAGACTGACATTTTGCGGTTGCTGGTTAAGCCAGTTCGGTCCGGGCAGGCTTCCACCGCAAGCTGAGTCTAACCTCGTGTCTCAACATTCTTATTTGTAGCTAAAGTTTTCATTCACAGATTATGCCAATATCAGATTTATTATGTCAATTCAACAAATTAACTTCTTTACAAGTTGTAGCAGATTATTCAAAGTTCCATTAATATGTTTTGCTCAATTTTAGATCGAGCTTACAGATTACATACCCAAATCATAGTATTCAATTCCAACAGATCTAATGGATTGAGCAATTTAATAGATATAAACATATCCTAAAGTTCTATTATCATATCTTGCCTAATCATAAATTAAGCCTCATTTTACATGCCCAAATTATGGTCATAATTCTCAACATAACATACGCCCAAATTTAGTTAGATTTTCCACAATATAGAATATTCTCTAAAAGGCCCAAATCATGATATACAATATGAATTATGCCAATTTATAGCCGTTGATTACCGCGTATGTCAAATATCCAAAAATCTGAATTAGGCGTATTCACATTAATAGTTATCCCTATTTTAATGTAGGTTTTTCAGGCCTAAGGCACATACCCTTTTTCTTCCAAATCATAGATCGTCATATAAAATATGCCCCAAATCTAGCTCTTAAATTACAACATGTATTATGTCCTCAAAATTAGATCTTGAATTATAACATGCGTTATGTCCCCAAATTACAAGTCATATGTTGTCATGCATTAATTATCCTTCTTCCAAATCATAAACTGTCATATATAGTATGCCTAGATCTAGATCCTAAATTACAACTTATGTTGTGTTCTCAATTTAGTCATAAATCAGTTATGTCCAATTATGCATCATTCAATATTTTCCCCAAATTTAGCGTTCGCGTGTCAATCTCTTATGAGATTTAGCTCAGGCTTGTAGTAGCCTGGCTTTAGAATAGAAGGAAGGAAGAGATACAACATAGTTACAATAAGATAGATCTACACAGAAAAACAGATCTGATAAACAAGAATAAGATGGATCTACATAGAAAAACAGATCTTATAAACAAGAATAGGATAGATCTCCAATTCAGATTATACCCCTGTCAAGATCATAATTAAATTTCATACCTAAAAATAACTGTACTCACAAATCGTTGTTTAAGAAAGAGAAGAACGATTCTGGGATCTGATTTTTTGGAGTTGATTTAGCTTTCCGTTGATCTAGGCGTTGATTTGTTATCTTTATCTTCTCTTTTAAATTGATTGATTAGGGTGGAGGCTAGGTCACATTAGGTTTTAGGAGCATGGAGGCACCATTCCTCTTTGTTAATGAATTAGGTTTTAGGTTTAGCTATGTATATATAGATGTCCAGGAACGATTAGAGCTCTTAGATTAACCCAGAAACCATCAGGACCACTTAGATGCCACATCAGCCCTTAGGGTGAATCGGGCCACGGGTTGACAGTCAAACACCCTGGATCGACCCCAGGTCGACCCAACGGGGCTCGAGTCGACTCCAAAAATGTTGCGGTTTGGCTATTCCCCCTTCTCGATTCGCTGTTTTGAACTTTTTTGAATATTTATTTATTTAATTTTTTATACATATATATATATATATATATATATATATATATTTCTCTCATATGCGTACAAACTTCAAGACTTAATAATATCTTCATAAGGTATCTGTTTTGTGCAAACCAAATGTCTATCTTGACCCAAAATTTTGAAATGAATATAATAGCGCAACCCATTTCAATTAATTCTTCTTCTAAATATTAAGTATACTTTAATTTTTGAATTTTAATGTTATAAAATTACGGGGTGTTTCATTTATGGTTTATTGTCTATGGTTTATGGTTTATTGTTAATTATTAAACCAAAAATGGCACTAACACCCAAGCAATGTGAAGTCCTCACAATCACAGATCAAGGAGAATAAATGCAGGAAAGCGGGAAAGAACAGGGAACACACGAGGTTTTTATAGTGGTTCGGCTCAAACAAAGCCTACGACCACTTTATATTTTCTTAAGTCCTAAAAAATTACAAATACAATGCCTTTCTACAATCCGTAGGAATCATTTACATACAACATATTTGTATTTCAATGAAGAAGTGCGGAAGAGAGAGTAGTTTTATACACGAAATCCTCATGTTAGATTAATATGGAGGAAGCACAATGTCCTTGTGTTCTCTTCAATGGAGGCCAAGATATATGGCCAATAATCCTTTTGAAGTCCATGAGTCCGCGTATTTATAGATGTAGAGAGTCTGTCGGATTAATGACATTTTTCATGAATCCAACGTGTTGCTAAGAAGTAGTGGGTAAGTGGAGGAAGTCTCTTGTAGTTCATGTAAAGCCGTGTGTGGTCCGATCCGTGAAAGTAGGAGTAAAACAGGCCTTAAAATAGGACAAACTTGATTGTGTGCAGTAGAATATTTCATCCTAGACTGGTCGGATCGGGTCCTCCATCCGATCCGAACTGGTGCCTTCAATCCAAAGGCGACGTTCTCTTCTTGGTACTAAGGAGAAAGCGGATCGGGTCGGGTTCCTACATCTCCATCCGAACAGAGCTGGTGACTTCATTCCAAAGCAGCGTGCACTTTTGAGCAGTAGAAAGTGGATCAGGTCCTATTTTCCGATCCGATCCGGGCCATCCGATCCGACCTGGGGTCCAATCAACGCGGAAGTCAAAACATTTCTGGTTCTGCAGGCATTCACGGAAATGGGCGTAACTTTCAAACCGTAAATTCGTTTTAGCCAAACGAAAGCTCTACCTGAAGCTAATTCAGAGGGCTACAAGTACTACCGAGCAAAGCTCCGTAATTGATGTTTTCGTGTCCAAAACAGGTCATCTGTTAGGAGTTTCGAGCCGTCCTTTGTTTGTGATGCGACTTTAACCAAATCGCTTCCTGTCTTTTGAAGATGTTCCAAATACTTTAGCGTGTTGTTAACCTGAAATTTCATGTGTGACGGCTTTGACTAAAAAGCGTGTCAACATTTATGGTTTATCATTTATGGCTTAATATTTATGGTTTATTCTTTATTTTATATTGTTTACTATTTTTACTTTATTGTTTATGGTTTACGGTTTATGGTTTATTGTATATGGTTTACGTTTATGGTTTAATGTTTATGGGTCATGGTTTATGGTATATTGTCTATGATTTCTCATTTATGGCTTAATATCTATGGTTTATGGCTTTATTTTATAAAGTTTGTTGTTTACACTTTATTGTTTATGATTTATTGTTTATACTTTATTCTTTATGGTTTACGGTTTATGGTTTGTTGTTTATGGTTTACAGTTTATTGTTTGTGATTTATCATTTATGGCTTAATGTTTATGGTTTATGCTCTATTTTATATAGTTTACTGCTTATACTTTATTTTTTATGGTTTACTTATTTTTTATGTTTTACGTTTTATGGTTTATTGTTTATGATTTATCATTTATGGTTAAATGTTTATGGTTTATGCTTTATATTATATAGTTTACTGTTTATACTTTATTGTTTATGGTTTACGGTTCATTGTCTATCACTACAAAAAAATATGATATACATTGCATTGTGTTATAGCGTTACATTAAAGAGCTATGGAAAAATAATAAATGAAAAGAAAATAACAACTAAATTGTGCTATATAATTAGAATAAAGGAAATAAGGTATAAATTGTGATGTTTATAAACATATTCTGCTGTATTAGTGTTGTGTATTAACAAGGCAGGAGCGAAAAGAAGCATGGAGCCAAGTAAAAACAGATGGCCACGAAAATGAAATTTTACTTTATCACTTCCACGAACTTCTCCTCAAATCCCTAAAATTTTCAATTCACTTCAAAAACTCCAGGAACCCTAGTAAATCGGCATTCTTTCCAGCATCCCGTGAGGCGACAATCTTCGATTCAATACACCGGTAAATCATTTCACTCGAGCATCCTGAAATCAACCATTGTCGATTCAGTTAAATTGCAAATCTACATTGTATTTGTCCTAATCAACGACAGAATCGTCTAAAATAGGATCTTATCACGATGCCCTTGATTCAAATTCGTCTCTGGATTCAATTAAAATAAATTCAAAACCTGCACCGATTGCAAGAGGATAAAACCCCTCTTCTTTACATGTTCTAATTAGGTTCTCCAGACTTTAATTTCTCTTGCCTGTCATTGAATTTCTGCTTTGTTTGTTTTTTTAGTTTCATGCTTTTGAAATGAAAATATTAAATAATCGAGGCAATCCCTGCTGTGGTCATTTCAACTGATTTCCATGTCAATTATTAGTGCTGCTTAAATTGTTTTCCTTGATTTCATCTACGTACTTCAACTCTATACTTTTATTTTCATTTGATTTATGTGATAATTTTACATATATGATATGAAGTTGCCTCTTATTCTTTAGTGTGAAAAGTAGTTAGTTGACAGTTCTTACAACTAGGCAATTTATCTTACTACTTTATGATAACAGGAAGCAAGGCAGCAAATACCAGTTTGACAATAGCTATATATATATGTATGTATGTATATATATATATTCAAGGTGAAAAGAATAATATACAAACTTGTATTTGCTACCAAGATTACGCCATGCATTCGTTAGTGTAAGCACTCTATAGAATGGAGATACCTAGGTCATTTCCATACTTGAACAATTCCAGGTAATATTTATGTTGCTATTACCCTGTGATTAACTGCAAGAATTAGATAAAATGAATAGCTCATATTCTAGGTAGTAAAATTGTACAACTGCGGCGTTTAGATGGGAAACATTTCGTTGGACAAAGCCTAAACGAGGTTGGAGAATGGTGTTACCCTAATTTTTTTTTGAAATTAACTTTACTTCCATTAAATACTTGCTAGATGGCCAACTTAGGATCTCCTTATCCTCAAGATAAGTTCTTTTGGGTCATTACCTCCATAACTGACAATTAGGTTATACCTCTGCAATATAAATCTGAGATTAAATTGTATACTTTATAGGACGAGCTTTATGGTAATGTAAATTAAGAAGTAAGATCATCCCTTAAATATCCCACAATGGCCCCATAACAAATACTGTTTGCATATCCAACTGCCTATTATTTAGTTTTAAAATTTCTGAATATTGATAGCTTATACCACCAATCCCATACCTGTAACATTTATATAATATAAACTTAATTTAATTATTATATTTGTAAAAGCTTTAATTAGGTGATATCTATACAAATGTATTATGTATTGATTATTTGAGTATATCAGTAGTAAAAACATATATATATATATATATATATATATATTAAGCCGTCATATTTATATTTTCTTGTTGATCTAGAGAAATAAATAGGTATTATTGAAAAACTTTTTTCCTGGAACAATTCCTAAGCATGTAGTTAAATATTTTGAACTTAATGGCATTTTTCTAGAAACCCACATTAGACTGTGCTGTTATGACCTGGAAAGAAATGCATTAGGAAAGAATGTGACTGAAGGCATAGCTTAATGGCATTTCTCATTCAGCATGTGATATTAAAATTTTGATATTAGCTATATAAGATGAATATTGTCGAACATGATGATATCTTCAACATGGTATGTGTATTGAAAAAGCATGGTTGTTATACCTTGCTTTTGGATGATACATTTTGGTTAAGCTAATTTGGATAATGAATGATTTTGACTCAATAAATTTCTATTATCATCCAACCAACTTAATTGCAGGCATGCTAGAATAAATAACAATTGTATAAAGTTTTATTTTTGTTACTCATCATAACTGTCATTATGATTATGCGTTGTCTACCCAAAACAACTTATTATGTTTACGATTAAGTTATGAGTTCCATCCTTACCCAAAACAATTTTGTACTTCTTGCACACCTTAAGATAGAATAAAATTAAATTTAGTAGATTTTAAAATCAGGGACGGGAGTTAATAGACTTTTTTTCTTTCATTGTAAGACCATCTGATTTTTGGAATACTGAAAATTTACAGAAAATTTTAGTCAATTAATCTAACAAAACTGTCTCATACTGGTATTTCCAAAAAGTCCAGGAATTTATGGGCAACTTTTGACTGATTATAATTACTTTCTGCCCCTGTTGATGCTTTTGTTTTCCAACAATTGCATACCAGTACAAGGGATGCTTATTATTTTTTCATTTGTTCCCAAAAACAGGTATGGATTCTTCTGTTTGTTAGCACTGGAGCTAAAAATCATGGACCCTTGGATGATATCAGGAGGATTCTACCTCCAGAACATGGTATTAGTCCCTTGAGGTTATGCTTCAGCTTATGTTGCTATTGTATTACAGGGCATTCTTACATTCCATATAAAGCATTTATAGTGTTAATGTATTTCCTAACTATGTACAACCATCATTCAGTTTTATTCAAGCTATGGTAGTACTATATTTTCTACACAGTGAAACTCATGAATGGCATCTCATAGTGTTTGACATGTTTAACACATACAATAGGTCACTGTTGAATTCATTATTCATTAGATGCAATATATACGCATAGGAAAAAAAAGCCAGAAAACACTCAAAATTATTATTTATTACTGTATGAAAAACATGCTAAATGCTACATAGCTGCTAATGACACTAACTTAGCAAGCTTAATTTTTTTTCTATTATATTTAAACACACAAAGTAGATTCTAAACGGGGTTAGTAATAAACATCAATAAAACACAAATGAAGTAAATTAACTTATCAATAAATAGAGATAAAAAATCCTTCCCTTGGTTATTTTATTTCATATTCTATTCTTTTTCTATTTGCAAAAATTGTACCTACCATACATAAATGATTCATATTTAGCATATATGCTTTATTGCAGGCAGTCCACATCACCAAGTATCATGCATTACAAAAATAAATCATATAATCATGTTTAATAGCTAAAAAGGTGGTTGAACAATTATACAACTAGAAGGAACACTTAATCTGTACATTTCTTCCTTTTGTTTAGTGATGTTGTTATTTTAAGGAAAATAAATGTATTCTATCTTCTATTCGCGCTGCTATCATTTCAAAGAAAATAAAATATATATTTGATCTTCAGCTAGTGCTACTGTTGTTTTAAAGAATATACATATATTTTAACTTCAGTTAGCACTACTGTCATTCTAAAAAAAAAACTGCTTTATGCACTTATGGATCTAAATAATTGTACAACTTTGATATTTTTATCGATGTTCAATGCACTTATCGATAATAATGGTCCTTTTGGATTCTACTACCCAATTAGGTATCATGTCCCACTAAAAATAAGTATTTTTACCCTATAGAAGAACGACTATAAAAATCTAACAATCTTATAAAATATTTGCCTGTTTCCTTCATTTTCTGTGTTTACAGTTTACTGGTAAGACTTTTTAGGCATATTAAATCCTTCTTTAGATTAAAAACTGTAGTCTGTAGGCGCCATTAGCCAATGCATCGATACAAAGATAGTCAAGTAAGCTAGGTAGGAACTACATGGTGAGATAATCTAGCCTCTTTTACTTATTCTAGTAATATTAAATACTCTAGTTGGATGTTTTTTTATTACATAAACATACAAATTTATTTGCTGTTCTCATTATTTCTTTCCTTAAGTGGTTGGAATGGATCTAATAAAGGAAATCAATGTCTCAACCTTCTTTGGTGGGTCATTTATAAAGTTGGAAGGTAATGCAAAATTTGTTTCTATTTTCATCTAATTTCTGATTCAATGGTTTTTGAACCTATTGGAACTTACAACATGCCTGCTGCTCTTACATAATTTTTACTTTTTGCCTGCACCATCCAATATTACTACCGTTGTAAGCACCTTTGCCTGAAATCATATGCCGGAGTAGGACGAAGACAACAAATAGATAGGAGAGTGTGGATTTGTGGCTATTTGCTCATGAAAAGTAAAAGAATATTAAATGCAAATTAAGCTTGGATTATTGGCTAATGTTGCTCCTCTGTTTTCTTCCTGATAACTAATTGTTTTCTTTTCAACATGAGGACATTCCATTCATTGCTTCAATTTTATCCAAATTTCACCGTCCTGATAATGAGAAACTCAAAAATTTCTTTCCTAAATTCAAATATTTTTGTTTTATTTTGATTCCACCATGCTTTAATTATTATAATAATTATCAAACATGCGATTTGTTAGTAACCGAGACTTTTATATTTCCTATTTAATAGTGGGATAACGGTTAACCCATTTTGGGTTTTAGTGATTGATACTAGGCAGTTTTCCTTGATTTCATAGTTCTTTCTGGAATATTTGTTGTTTTCAAATAAATTACTTTCAGTAGCGATACATGGTAATTTAATATCAGCTTGAATTGTGTTCACATGCTTTATGCAAGGCAAATATCATAAAAGATGTGCATCATCAAAATGATTTTGTGTTTTGCATGTTCCATTACTAAAATATTTTTGTGTTCTGCATGTTCTCATGTTAGCATAAGCACTTACTATAACAAATGATAAATGTTATCGAGGATGCTTTATTTACTTGCTAGGCACATAGTTATGTATACCTTTTAAATATGTTTTTTTAGGTACATAGTTATAAAAAGTAGAGTTCAATATTAAATGTCCTGAAGCAAGCTAATGGCATATGATCTATGAAATTACTAATAAGCTAAAACCTTGATGAAATATAATTTGATATGGAAATTACCTTTAACAATGATTATCATTTTATGCAAAAAAAGTTATCCTAATGATACCACTTTCTTATACACAGAAATGATTGTAATGCATGAACTAATCTATTTCGATGGGGTTGTCAGCTAGCATGGGTAAACTAGACTTTTTCCAAGGTAGTAGATACTGATTTAACATGAACGAAGTTGTTTTCTAAGAATTATAGCATGTTTTTTGAGAGTGTGATTGATCCTAGGTTCAATAACAGATTTAAAATGAAAAATAAAATTTATTCTTGGTGGTTTTCTCAACATTGTTTTCTTTTTAATGGAGTTATCAGGGTCAAAAATTATTACGTTTTGATAGTTTTTGTTTGTTATTTGAATAGGTGTTCAAAATTCGTGGAACAAAGCAAAAAAGCGTTTTTTCTTCAGGCAAAAGGTTTTTAAGTGCTTTGTATTGTCTTTCTGCACATGCATTTTGTCAGTTTTGGATGGTTAGAACTAATATAATATGCAATGATGAAAACAGCCTTTCCAGGGTTAATGAATGACCAAATAAAAATTTCGCATTGAAAAGTAGTCCTTGATGTTATAATACTTTTATGTACATGTACAATTTTTAACATTTTGCTAAAATAGCTGCAACTGTTAGAAAGAATTATGACATTCATGTTCATTTAATATGCTACATTTTTTAGCAACCCAATTTTTGTGTGTTGCATTGGGGTTTTACTAGTATGCCAAAACTTACGTGTGCAAGCAATACAACTTCAGTTTGATGAAATAGTGAATATAAAAATTCCTGTTGTGTGGAGCAGCTACTGCATATTCAAACATAAATATAAAAACATGAAGGAGAACTGTAAGGCATGTATACATCAGTACGTGTGTTTCAATGTACATTTGAGTAAGCACTTGTGTGTGTTTGTGTTCGACTATACTTATGCTCAAACATAAATATAAAAATCTGAAGGAGAACTGTAAGGCATGTATACGTCAGTATGTGTGTTACAATGTACATTTGAGTGAGAACTTGTGTGTGTATGTGTTCGACTATACTTATGCTCACTAGCTAGTGAATGCTATTTGACAGAAAAAACTAAACTTGTGAAAATTTGAGTTAAAAATGAAACTATAATTCATTACACATATATTATGTTTTTTCAGGAGCCTGTAATTCACTACGCTTATAGTTACTAGGTTTGCTTGATGATTCAACTACCTATAGCCTAATTTGTTATTTATCTAGTTGCTATCTTTCATGTAACTTGCTTTAGAAATGAGAATATGAAACATAATAACAGAATCAGGCCTCAGGAAATACATATGCATGTACATATTCTGTGTTGTATAAACAAATTATTGTGTTATAACTGTTTTATGGAATAAAAGAAAATTAAGGTCTCAGGCCATTTGTTTCCTTTTCCAGCGATTCAAGCAATATTAGACATCAGTCTAGTTGCAGCATGCTGCTGCGGACAACAGCAGCAGCTACTGCGGACAACAGCAGCAGCTACTGCTGAAAAGGGGTTGGTGACAGCAGCAGCAGCCACTGACCTAGCCACCTCAAATCCAGTCATAAGGATAGTTCCTTTCTTATGTTTCAAGTATGCTGGTTGGAGGTGGCTGCTGTTTGAAAGGAAGGAGAGTGGTTGAAAAATGAATGACAATAGAAGAACAGTAAATAGAAATGGTTGGAGTTTAGTGCTACCTTGAAATTTGCAATTCCTATGAATTTAATGTGTACGTACATTTAGCTTTAGGCCTAAATGGGGCATGCAAAGAAACAAAAACTGTAAAAACAAAAGGGACGAGAACAAAAAAAGACTAATAAAACGTAACAGTTTTTATTATAACTGTGATATGTATTTTGCTTGTGTTTCTTGTATTTTGCTTGTGTTTCTTGTATTTTGCTTGTGTTTTTGCATTTTTCTTTGTTATATGACTGTAACTTGTGTTTGTGAATTGCAGGTTTTAGAAGTTGGACGAGTTTACAAGCTGAAGACTAAGTGATTTTTCATGTAATTTTGTTTTGAAACGATGTTTGAACAACATGTATGTTGACTTATTTCTATATTTATTAGTAGATTTATTAACTATGACTTTGTGATTGAAATCAAATATGCTTTTGGTATTGGTTTTTTGTTATTGACAGTTTTGTCCTGTGAATTACTATTTAATTGTTTGAACTGTGCATAAATTAAATAAAAGATTTGCTATATAAAGATCATAGCTGAATTATGTGCTATACATTAAAATTATTAATAGCGGAAAATTGCACTTATGGAAATAAAAGGTGGAATGCTATGTAAAAAATTAAATAGGGTGGAAAACCTTTTCATATCATTGAATGTATGCTACGATAACACTGGAAAGCTATATATACTATAATAAACATTCATAGCGAAAAACTCCTCTTATGGAATCAAAATGTGAAATGCTATATAAAATGTAAATCATGTGAAAAACTTTTCATATGATTGAATATGAGCTATGAAAACAGCGATAATGCTATAAAAAAGCGAGTATTTAATATAGCAAGGTCTGAACGTTATATATCAATGGGTCATTCAATAATAGCGTATTTATTTTAAAAAACAAAATGGAAAACATTTTTCATAGCAATGAATATGTGCTATGAAATTATAGATAACGCTATAAAAAATAAGCTGAGATTTTAGTAAGCAAATATAATTGCAACGTTTGAACGCTATGTAAAACATTTCATGCTGATGGACATGCGCTATAAAATGTATAATACTATAGCGTTTAGATTTGACCTATAAGATATAAAGGGCTATTATTGCATGTCGTTATATAGCGTCGTCACTAATGCTATAATAACATATTATAGCATTTTTCACGTGCTATTAAAAGGTAAATCTGTTGTAGTGTATAGTTACGGTTTACGGTTTATTGTTTATATTAAACCAAAAATGGCACTAACACCCAAATGCAGTGTGAAGTCCTTACAATCACAGATCACAGAGAATAAATGCAGGAAAGAAGTAAAGAACCGGGAACACACGAGGTTTTTATAGTGGTTTGGCTCAAACCAAGCCTACGACCACTTTATTTGTTTTCTTAAGCCCTAAGATATTAAAAATACCATGCGTTTCTATAATATGTAGGAATCATTTACGTACAACATCCTTGTATTTTAATGAAGAAGTGGGGAAGAGAGAGTGGTTTTATACATGAAATCCTCATGTTAGATTAATATGGAAGAAGCACAATGTCCTTGTGTTCTCTTCAATGGAGGCCGAGAGCTAGAATGACCAATAATCCTTTAGAAGTCCCTGAATCCGTGTATTTGTAGATGTAGAGAGTCTCCCGGATGAATGACATGTGTCACGAATCCAATGCATTGCTAAGACGTAGCGGGTAAGTGGAGGAAGTCTCCTGTAGTTCGTGTAATGCCATGCGTGGTTCGATCCGTGAAAGAAGGAGTAAAACAAGCCTTAAGAATAGGTCAAACCTGATTGTATGCTGTAGAATATCTCATCCCAGACGGGTCGTGTAACAACCCGAATCTCGATAGATCGATTTTTTTTCGAAAACCCAATCCATCGAAACCCATGTTGGTTTTCTATGGTATCCTGCAGAAACAGACAGAGACATAAAATATGTCATAGTTCGGAAAACATCTCACAGCGGAAGGAACAAAATATAATATAATCAAAACATAGCTTTACCTTAATAATAATACTGCCTACCCAGTATTCAAAGCTATAACATCTCTTTCTCAAGCCTAACCTGCAACTGTGTTATGAGGAGGGGGTCAGAACATAAGCTGTGTGTGAATGAATTTAAAGTACACACTTTGGATATTCCTACATATACTGTTCAGTTATATTTTCTTATTTATTAGGTTATTGGTGTCAACGGCGCTCCACGCTTACACGCACACTCGTTGCACCCATCTACTCCCTAGTAGATTAACCTAATATATGTAGCTACCCCCAAATTATGGTGCACCCCATGGTACCCCACTCGCACGGTCCTCACCATATCATCGCAGGAATATACGTAGTCCCTCATCCTACGTCCGAGTGACGTGCGGATCTTTGTATATAATGACGCTACGTCTGCACAAAACCATTATAACTATATTACATAGGCGTAATGACTGTCATCGTAGAATAATGCCCTCTAGTCTACGATACACCACCCAGAGCTGACATGTGTGTACCCAGACTTTCCCACGTATCGCCAAACGTATTCGACGCCTAACCCGCACACCAATCATGTGTGCGTGCCCAAGTTCCATGGCAGGGCTACACACGGAACTCGATCAGGAGCTTTCCATATATTTATGCAGGTTCTCCTTTAAGAGCCTCTCACGCAAATATCCCTAGGGTCTGTTTTTCTATGATGGCTATGGTCCCACCTCGGCCCCTCCCTTAACTATTAAAGACTACAAGAGCTAAACGACAAGCCCCTAAGCAAACAATCTAAACATCCATGTGGCGTCTACCCTCAACCACCACCTCGATAGTTAAAGGTCGATGGCCTCTTGGGTTTAGCTCTAGTCTTTCCGCGCCTTGCTGGTTGTCGATGACAGGTTCTCGACGACCTATACTATCTTCGTTGGTCCTGACCCTCCGACTCCGAAGTGAGGCATCCGCCGAGCTACCCTTAAAGTCACCATGTCACAGCATTCTGACTACCCCTACTTGTGCAGTCAAGGCCCACCCACCTGATAGTTATGCGCAGACCCAACCTCTGTGAGCACAGTCCGTAACTACACACCATAGAGGACTACCAGGAGCACCTTTAACGTCTCAGGAAGCCGCATGCTTCCCCTTCCAGTCCGTTAGAGCCGCCAGAATAATCAGATTAACATGCGCTCCCCTCGTGTCTTACAATACCATGATGATCTACCCCGTTTGGTTATCCATCCTCTAACATATGGACTATCCCAAGCGCCTCAGTTTACTGTGTCATTAGATCCTACGTCCAATAATCAATTATTCGTTTGCTCTACCTCGACAGATTTCTCATTAACTTGGTTGTTTCCAATTTCCCTTGACTTCTTATTCAAGTTACCAAGTTTCTCTTGCTTATTAACCTCATTCACACTTAATTCATTTAAGTTCATTAATAAGCCTACAACATGTTATTCTCTATATTGTAATTCAATATTCATAATTCATTCTCTTGACACTGCTCTTTGTCCGATCTTGTGAAAACCGAAACTTCCCCGTGAAGGAAAACCCAGATTGAGTTGAGAACAAGACAAATCAGAACACAAAATGAAAAATATTTCATTGCTTATTACAACAATTTACATCAGAATACAAGAATTTACAAAGTATGAAGAAATAATATACATTCGACCAATATCAGAGATTTAGATTACATTTAAATACATAGCAGCGGAAAAATAATACAAAACACAAATGAAAGGAATATACGGATACAGTGCATTCCGAATATCATTCCAGCTGTAAACGAGGATCCTGTGAATATAAATCTGCAAAACCCAACTACTAGCTGCCCATTTGGAAAATAGGGGCACCCAGAGTTTAGGTTAAAACAATAAACTCCAGGTCAGTCATGTGACTGGTGTGAGAACTAAAACAGTTATTTAAAACTTTACTTTAAAATCAGGTATATCAAGGGACCACGCCGTATAGCACGGAACGGCTTTCCTCCCATGAATATCAGTGTATATAACAAAACAACACAATGTTTTTTGGAAAAATGGAGCTATTATAAGACCCAGGTCCCATCACACAATGCAACGCAAGCCTGAGGATAGGGTTTTCCCTTGTAATGGCCAAACATAATTGGTATGTTAAAACAAATCATTTGATACTTATTATAAGTGCATAGTGTTTAAAAAAACTTCAAATATAAATGAATCAATCCTAGATGGCATGGCTACCATATATCATGTCGCTAATACTAGGCTTTACAATCAAAACCGCAAATGTACGTATTGGAAGTTGGATTTTCATCTGTGAACCAAGGCAATGGATCATCCTTACCGCTTCGAGATTGTCTAGCCCGAGCCTCAGGATCAGAGCTCGAGCGACCCTTGGATCGTCAGGGCCGGTCCAGACGGATTGGATTAAAATGCCTAAACGCTACGTTTCCCAGCCCTATGGGGCGTAAAATCGGTCTGTATAAAGATCATACCATCCAACGGCTCCGTAGAGGCCGATATAACCGAGGCGCCTCACTATCCATCGTCCACATAAGTAAAACGGCTGGGCATCCAAAACCCAGACACCACTCCTAGCTAGAAGGAAACGCATGCTCTCCCTGATGTCCTCTCCCATTTCTGATTCACACCGGGGTGCGAGGCTCGTGAAGTAACGCTACACAAAGCAATGCTATATTAAAGCCGTGCTTTGATCATCTGCCACAAGACTCTACTTTTCAACAGAAGCCTTGATCATTTGCATCTCAGCGTGCCACACAGGCAATTCAAGCTATGCAACCGATGTCTATCAATCACACAGAGTGAAATCCGATGTTTGACACACATCCATTTACAAGTTCGTTCTGGGTCTGAATGAAACCGGAGGCACCTTATTCCTCGTCCCATATGTCCAATACAGGAGAGAGGTCCTCGCATATCTGGTCGATCTCCATGTACGTCTGGATGATCACCACTTATTTCCTTGTCTTGGGTGCACAACCCAATCAAGACATCAGTAATCATCCAAACGATGTGAAGACCTCTGGTCTTCAACCACCGTCTTCATCGTCCACTAATCGTCGTATCAGTTATTCAGAATGGGATAAACCCGGCCTTTCCAAATAACTCGCGTATCTAATAAACAAGTGTTACAAAAACACAACATACACCTCATTCAAATTCTGAATATTCTTTTATTTAAATATTCATATCCTTTAGGAAAGGTTCCCATTAATTTTATCAAAGATAAATTCTTTAAAATTTATTCTTTAATCTTCCTTTGGATATCAATTCAAAGCAAATTATAGTTTATCCAAACTAGTCGGGATTAGTGAACCTTACCGAAGTAATCATTTGTTTAATTTCCCAATCCCAACCTATTCATCCCATGAAGCAAAATTGGTAATACTTCATATCTAACACCACGGTGTCATCGGTAAATTTAATTACCATTACACGTTCAAATCTAGTTAAAGATTTAACTATCGCTTGGAGCAAGACTGGTGGTACTCCATTCTCGATCATTTCCCGAATTTGATAATTTAAACTATCACATTCCCATTTCAATCTAATTAAAGATTCATTAAAACTCCAGTTCAGTTTTAATCTCGAAAATCATTACTTGATGGTTATTCCAAGTAAGGAAATTAATCTTATCTTTAAATGGGTTAAAGAACTAATGTCATTTAAAACACATCTCACGATAAACCCAAAATCACATTACATTAACCATGGAATCTTCTCGGAATACAAATCAAAATATATAATCGATATGAACTTCCATATCCAACTGATAATATAAATGGAATAAAGGCAAAGCCTTTTAAATTCCATATATAGTAACAGTCCTCCTCCACAGAATTTCACTTCGATTATTACCGAATCGAATTCCATTCCATTCCAATTTATTTTACTAAACTGGAAAACTTTACTTTGGAAAACCTTCTTTGAATCATAACAAAAGATTTATAAATTCCAAATCACATTTCATTGTAAATCGGGTTAAAGAACGAATGTCGTTAAAACACAGTTCACGTAAACCCAATTCACATTCCATCAGTCTCTAACCGTAAATTAGTAAGAGAACAATTCTCTAAGTATTAATCCCGAAGGCCGAAACCAACATCAGATCAATACCCAGGAAACCATTCAACTTGGCTAATCTCCAGTTAGTTTCTAGTTTTCCTAACTCCATTGGGTTTAAGAGCAGTATTATTAGAGATACCATTCGCGACAAACCCAAAATCTCATTCATTGTTAATCAGGTTAAAGAACAAGTGTTATTTAAAACACCGTTCACGGTAAACCCAAAAACCAATTTCAGTTTAATTCCAATTTACTGTTTATTAATTGGTAACTTCATTAAATCTTAACAAAAAGATTTAATCTTTTCTCAGCTGGGTTTAAGAACAGTGTTAGTGAAGACACCATTCACGACAAACCCAAAATCCCATTTTATATTAAATACAAGGCTCTGAATAGAAAATATACCAGCTTATATTCAATATCAAATTCTGAACTCAACAAATATCGTATTGGAATAACAATATATATATATATATATATATATATCTTCCAAATTCCTCCACAATGTCCATATAATCACGGAATCCAATAACTAAATATTCCGAAGATAGTTTCGACTCAAACCCATTCCAATTCATATATTGGAAATTCTGGTTATTTTAAAACCCCTTTCATATCCAATTTATTTATTTAAAAATATTGGATTATAATTCTAGTTCATAACTAGTTCATTTCGATAAAAAAAAATATTTTTATCCTTTCAAATATGGAATTTTTCATCCCAATTTTTCCCAAATCATTTATTTTGATTTTACACAAATTCTCGATATTTTTAATAATTTTATCAAGGCCCGTACATTCGATTTCCATAAACGGCCATCGAACTGCACTTACAGTGACCTTTTCCAAATTTGATTTGGACATAATTCCAAATCCAACCGTTAGATTTCAAATTTCTTGTATTCTTTAGAATGCTTTTTTCGATACGAACCCAACGGTTCCTGTTTTAGGAGAATCCGATGGTCGGATCTGATGTCCATTCGAAGTCAATGGTCGAAATTCACGAACTGCGATGGTGCGGCGCGTTCTACTCAGGCCATTATATATATATAATTATATATATATATAATATATATTATATATTTTTCATTGATTTCCATTTAAAACATATTTTATAAATCGTTTTAAATTCGTTTTCAAAACGATCTCAACTTCATATTCAATTTCAAATCAAAGTTGAATATTGCATATCCTTAATATATAAATGATAATATTTTCAAAACATTATATTTTGAAATCACTTCCTTTTCGATATTCATTATAAAAATGAATAAAATCGATATAAATATCGTTCATGTCAAAATGGCGTTAATCTAATCAACATGGCTTTATATATTTATTTATACTCGTGTCCATCCCAAATCGGACATCAAAATCATATTTTGATCTTTGGCTAAATATTATTTTAAATTATTCGTTTTTTTTAAATATTCATTCTTTCTGAACTGGAATCAAACACAGTCAATTACCATATAATTTTATTTATGTGGATTCCATACACTACATGTACACAGCAATAATCAAACACAGCCAACACTACTACAAAAGTGGGCATATTCGACACTATTTTTATGTGGCCGTAGATCAAAAAAGCGTTGTCGTAGGCCATTTTTTCAAGTAGGCAACATCAGGGGGCGTGGCATCCGCGGCCGTTGCATTAGCCACCTAAGGCAACACTTTTGCCCATCTACGGCCACGGAAAGAAAGTGTTGCATTATAGCCATAATGCAACACTATTTGCACGTAATGCAACACTATTCAGCGTTGCCTTAAGCATTAGTTAGGGCCTGGCTTCCAGTGCCGCCACGTCAGCTGTCTACGTGTCACACGACACGTCATCTCTCCATGTCAGCACTCCACGTGTCACATGCCACACCAGCTATCCACGTCAGCTGTGGGGTCCACGTGCGACGGGTAAGCAATTATATTTAATGTAATGCAACACCACTACAATATGTAATGCAACACCATTACAATGAAATGCAATATCAATAAAAGCTAACGCAACAGTAGAAGAAGGAAAATGCAACACTAATTTGATAGAAATACAATGCTTTAATTAAATATTTTGCAATATAGGTTTTGTACAAGAAACTCATCCAAAGCAATTGTTTTAATTATCCAAATATCAAAACTCAAAAATCAGCTACACCGTTTTGTTCATTGTATACAGTAAGCTCGAACTACTTCAAGAATAGGTGCATGGCATAAGGGACATTATCCTGATCCATTCCTGGCCAATTCTTTAGCGAATTCTGAACATGTACACATGTGTCCACACTTGCAAAATGTATTACTCATTTATATATATGAATCATATATATGCAGCAATCCGATTGCAATAGGAAATACATATGTATGTTAGTATGTACCTATATATGAATCATATATATGCAGCAATCCGATCTGCAAAATGTATCCCTCTGCCTTCCAGAATTAAATATGCACCTGATCAAATGATAACAAGTTATTTGATAAGTGGTGGCATCGAATGGCCATTGGCCTTCTTAGTAAAATGTTATGAACACAATTATTACAATTGACTTACTGACCATTGGCGATTGGTCACTCATGCCAGCCAACAAATAAGCAATTTCATATGGCCATTCGTCTTCTGAGCAAAAAGTTTTCAGTTCCCATATTACTGCCATGTACAGTGTGTCACTTCATATCCTGTCAAGCTTCAGAAGCATATCGTCATCTACATCTTCAACTCCTAATCAAAACTCCATCGTCAAAAGTTAAAAAAAAACAATGGAGGACTCTTCACTATGCATCACTGCCACTGTTCTTTCAGGACATTGGACTTACGAATTTGTGCATCTCACGCTTAGGCATACGCTGAAGCTTAATGAGGAGTGGACTATACGGGTTATACCCAAAAACTCTTTTCTAATAACATGCCCATCTTACAGTACGCGTGATCATGCGCTAATGTTGAAACTTTTTACAAAAATTGGAGGTGCTTTTTATGTGCAACAATGGTCTGCTGAAGAATTTGAGCCTGAACCAGCGTTCGAGGCAGAATCATGGGCCAGATTTGTTGGCTTTCCCGAGTTCCTGAAGACAAATGTTCCTGCAATAAAAGAATTAATGACGCCAATGGGAAATGTGTGTGAAATTGACGACTGTCATTGGTCTCGAATTGACCATAGATCATTATACCTGAAAATGGAATTTTATGAAGGCATTGGCTTGGAGAATGTTTTTGCTGCTCGATTCGACAACAAGAAATACATCATTAGGGTTGAGCGCACCACACATACTCATCCTTTGACGAGGCCTGAAATTCTGTTTGTGAGCAATAGGGAGGAACCGGTGGTACCATTTTTTTGTGATCATAGGTAAATTTTACTTCCATCCACAGTTTCTTATAGTGAGACACAACCACACATGCACACACTCACATACATACATACAAGGTTATAATGCCCCACCCAAGATTCTGAAATAATAATACAAACTGGTGCTCTGTTAGTTGTACATAGATGTGGTTGTGTGGCTTGAATTTGAGACACTGTTATTGTATGGCTTGAATTTCCTTCAGATGTGGTTACATGTCAAATTGTTTGATAATTAATGTGTGTTACATGTCAAATTGTTTGATAATTAAGGCATATAAACTCGTAGGTGGATCACATTATTTGAGAATTGAATCATATAATATATTAGGTGGATCACAAAATGTTTACAGAAATAGAAGTTTGATCATATAATATATTAGGTGGATCACAAAATGTTTACAGAAATAGAATTAACATACTTATTGAAGTTTGATCATCCAAAGATCACTTTGCCCTCCACAACAAGAAATTCTGGTTTGGTCGCTGACTATGCTCTATCCTTAACAGCCACTCTGACATAGACAATGACTCTGACATGGACAATGACTCTGACATGGATGCTGGTGCTGATGCTGGTGTGGATGCTGGTGATGACTGGTGATGTTTGTGGATGTTGGTTTTATTCTGCTGGTAATGATTTTTGGCTTGAAATTTTGTGAATATTTGTGAAACTTTGTGTGGTTGTGGAAGTTTGTGATGACTGGTGATGACTGATGATGGATGCTGGTGAATGTTTTTGAATGTTTGTGAATGGTACGTTGTTTTGTTTGTGAATGCTGGTGATTTTTTAAAATCTCTGCGTACGTCTCTGGTGTATACTTATGATACTTGTGCGTGTATACTTGTGCGTGCCTTCAGATGGCTGCCTTATGATACTTGTGCGTGCATGTATACTTGTGCGCGCGTGTATACTTGTGCGTGTCTACTTGAGCGTGTGTACTTGTGCGTGTATACTTATGATACTTGAGCTTGTATACTTGTGATACTTGTGCGTGTATACTTATGATACTTGAGCGTGTGTACTTGTGCGTGTATACTTATGATACTTGAGCTTGTATACTTGTGATACTTCTGCGTGTATACTTGTGCGTGTATACTTATGATACTTGTGCGTGCGTGTATACTTGTGAGTGTATATATGCACTGCGTGTATGATGTGTATTGTAATAAAACGAAAATGCTTGAGTGCCCGCTTCAGATTTTGTCAAAATCTGCGGTAAGAGGCTTAAAATTCGGATGTCACCGCAGTGCATACACACCGCAGTGCAAATTAACCTCAAGCATACAAATTAACCGCAGTGTAAGGTATGAACCTCAAGCAGTGCAAATTAACTGCAGTCCCCATTCCTTAACTAGCTCGACCTCTATAATAAACCAATGTCTTTTTCATGCCAGTAACCCGGTTCCCATGGTTTATTGCTGGGTATAATTTTCGAGTAAACCTCAGCATAATCCCAAATCCCAAATCAATAATAAGCGCAACTAATTACTCATAAGCGAATGGGTTTTCCAAAATGTAACAAATGAACTAATTACTAATTACTCATAATCCAATCTATAATAAGCGCAACTAATTCACAGTGCAATACAAACTGAACCTGAGGGAAAAAACTGGCGATGTCAGCGCCCTGAGCAATCAAAACTAGAAAGCGTTTCAAAGCTTCATCCTTTTCGGAATAGAATTTGCTGTCGAGGAGAGGATCGATACTGACGTGAATTTAGGTTTAAATTTTTGTCAATAGTAAAAAGGGGAAAAAACGATTAGATGATGGAGAAGAAAACGATTTCATGAAGGGAGAAGATCGCGCCAAAATTTCGTCAAAAGAATGAAATGACGTGGCTGTCAATGATTGGATGATGGCTAACATTAAGATCATCAGATCCATAGATGGTTTGAACCGTTGGATTAATCTTTCATCTACGGTTGGGGTTTTTATATGTTGATAACGCGGATAGCTGAGCTGGATTATATATACGTAATGCTACGCTTTTAACCGGTGTTGCACATCAGAACACTAAAATTCCCACCGCAACAATGCATCCACGTATAATACAACAACATATGAATGCTGTTGCAGAAGCTCGAAGAAATCATAGCTTTCGCCACACTTTTCATGCAACGCACACAAATTAGTGTCGAATATGCCCACTTTTGTAGTAGTGCAACCATCATCCAGAGTGCATTACACAACTGCATAAGCATTAAATATAAATAATTAACGCCTACAACAGCCTGTCAACGAATCGATTGACATACAACTAAATATTGGGATTAGTGTATGTCAAATATCATCCCAATACCCTATGGGTTTTCAATCAACAAACACTGAATATTATTTGTGTAGTTGGGCGATGTGTAAAATATATCATCCCAATATATATCAGTAAAATAGGTGTACATAAACAATCGTCCGATTTGTAAATGATTATTTATTTATTCATATACATGTTAAAAGTTATATTTTTAACGATAAATAATTTATTCCAACACAAGAATATTTTATACAGCCTATTTCACATCCCAAACAATTTTCACAACACAATCAAACAAAAAAGTCATCTATGGTCTGTGGACGACGGGGAGCAGTTCGTATATGCAGTTATAAAATAAATAACTGTATAAAGAAAATTAAAGTGAGGACTTCTCACATTGGGATCCACTCCGTCAGTTTTATCTGAATTCAGTACAGTTTGGATCTGAATTTGCTTAAAATTAAAACTATTTCCAATCTGGGTCTGGTTAGTCTTGTTGTGAAGCTCTCATCCCCACGATCGCAACAGATCCAGTTTCGCGCGATTTGGACCTCATACGGAAAAGATATGATTTTTATTCTATAATCGAACTTCACAACGCTTTAAAATGTTATAACAGTTTAAATTAAAACCGGTCGTACCTTTCTATTTTCGTTTAAAACTAGGTCGGGATTTTTTCTCAAAATCTGTTGCGCTTGGTGACGATCAGACCACATCGAGGAGCTTCGAGAGGCACGCCAAGATGTACCACCCACATCGAGTTCGAACTAGCCACGACGGAGCAATCTCAGGCGATACGATGGAAGTTGGAGGGTACGACTCTCGAGTTACACGAAGCAAGGGAGGGCGAGGCTGGTATGGATTTGAAGAGGAGGAGGAGATCTTCAAAATCCTCAACTGGAGCTTTCGATTTTATAGTGTAGATTTGGGTTATGGAGGAGAGAAGGTGGAGAGCTTTTCCACCGTATATCGTAGCAGCGGGGAGAGAGAAAGGACGCGGTTTTATTTTATTTTATTTTTATGGATTTTCGGATTGGCCGAAATACATATAATTCCAAAAATACGTGTTTTCCTATTCGAACTCTAAATCAAACCCAGTGAGTATCGCCCCTATCTCAATACCACTATTCCGAACATAATGGGATATGTTTGTAAGCCAATTCGACTGTTTCGATCAGTTTTTCTTTAAATTAAAACATAAATCAGTATATTTTTAATTTGAACATACATTTTAATTTACCAGGGCCGCATACTAACCGCAAAAATTACAGAAAAATAAATTTGGATATGTTTTGAGGATATGGTTCTAACAAAACTAATTTCGTCGAATTTGGAGACCGTTTGTAAAAAAGTCATTTTTCAGTCGACTAAATTCAAGCTTAAATTGCCAAACACGTTTAAATCCGCCACGCTCACATATTGATTCCAAAAATTATGAAAATTGGAATCCAGCAATAATTTTACATCCCATATCTAACAAAAGTGGTTTCATCAAAAGCGGAGGTCGTTTGCAAAATTTCCGTTTTTAAGGGTTATATTTCCATAGCGACTATTCTGAATTTTCAACTGGGCGTAACTTTTTAATTCCGCTATGAAATTTCAATTTTTCAAATTCGTTGGAAAGATATTTTCAAACAGATTCAAATATTTCTAGTTTCACTAAAATCCAGTTTATTTGAATCCTGTACATTCATTCGAAATTTGAAATCGAATTTTCAAACTACCGCGCCATTTTCAATTCCATTTATAATTAAAATAAATATTTATATTATAACTTCGATTTAAATAAATATATACATTCAAATTCTATTCAAAATAAATTTCTTGTCGTTATTATTTAAAATAAATCATTTTAAATATTCAAAATTCATTAAAACTGCCAAAATAAATTTTTTAAATTGGTTCTAATTTTCTGAGTTGTTACATATTCTTGGTTGCCATAACATGTTCTACTTAATTTATAATTAAGTACATCTTAATTTACATATTTTTTGTAATTCAACATTTATGATTAAATACAACTTACTTATCTCCATAAGTTTTCCCTCTTCTTTCTCATTTAATCATAATCTTATCGTACACCGTCATTACAGTTGATCATAATTTACTTATTAACTTAGTTTTTTTTTTTTTTTGCAAAGCAAGTCGGATTATAGTGGCCGTACCACTTTTTTATAGATATAAGGAACAGGTGAACTGCACATGCACATCTCAGCTAATACTCAGTCACAACATGAAAGCTAGTATAATGACAGATACAAAATACAACAAAAACTACATAGCAACGTCCCCCGTACCATCATCATCCTCGTCAACGGTAAAAGGGGTCATAAGGTCAACATAGGTGCAAATAATTTCAGCCAGATTTTCAACATAATCAGACGATTCCGGAGTGAAAATGAAACTCCGATCCCAAGACGTGTCCTGCAAAATACTCTCATTATCTTCTCTAAGCTCACCTTCATCCCAAAGCTGCAATTGTTGCCCAACTGGGCGGTACAAGAAACGTCTCGTTAATTACTTATTCACTTAGTTCTCTTAACTAAGGTTTACTAATAAGTTTCCTTTTTCCTTTATATAACTTATGTTATCCTCGTTTATGGATTTATTCTTATTCTCGCTAATTACTTAATCTTCGATTAAGTACAACTTTATTACATAAGTTATTTCATCTTCCCCTATCATTCATTATAACTTACCATATTTCTTAAGTTATAATTCCCACTTGTCCCCAGGACAAACCTACCTATTATCTTTCCTCTTCTTATTCAAGTTCATTCATAATAAGTTGTTATCATTCCCCATTTTGGCATTAATTAAGATTTACTTTACCCTTCCCACTTCTTTAACAACTTTACTTAGCCCCTACTCAATTGAATTGGTTCGTAATACCGCTACAGATTATTTAGGTTAAGTATTCCAATTTAACGAATTATCCATGCTACCCATGTTACCCATTTAACCCTTTATTATTCCCATGTATTACCATATGGCTTATCTTGGTTAAGTGCTTATTATTAATTCATTATACCTGTAATTGTGCAAGACCTCCCAAATTAGATTTTCGTTTGCGGTTGCTAGATATGCCGGGCGGTTCCGGGCAGACTTCTACCATAATCCAAATCTAACCTCGTGTCTTAGCACTACTACACATCTAATTTCTGCCTTTGACCTCTCACATTAGATTACCGTCTGCAGTTGCTGGATATGTCGGGCGGTTCTGGGCAGACTTATACTGCAATCTGAGTCTAACCTCATGTCTTAGGCATATAAGTTCTTATTATAACTTATACCCATAATTCAAATGTTGGATTATAATATATGTCAATTACCCATACATCCCAATTCACGGTTATGCTTATAATCCTATCAATAGATTATGCCTATAATCCCGGTTCAACTTAAAATCCCAATTTTCATATTCATAATTCCAATTTGATGTGTATGCATAAATCCCACCATAGTTGTATTCATAAATCCCACCATAGTCGTATTGATAATTCCAAGCATAGTTATGCGCATAACCCGTTTATAAGTTGTTCCCCAAACCTCCCAGTCCTATGTTATACCCAAATCAACCTTTTCCCTTTTTTCCCAATATCGTTTCAATCGCATAAATCCGCAATAGACATAGGCTTGAAGATAGCCCAGCTATAAAAAAAAAAAAAGGGAAGAAAGGAGGAAAACAAGCATAGGCATCAACAACTGTTCATAATAACAAGTTAAATATACGATGATAAAATTAAGCATAGGTGAATTCTAGATCTGATCTACAAACTATGGTGAACTGATATGATTCTAATCCAAATCTTAGGTCCAATTACTTATTAGGTATTTTAATCTATAAGTACCACAAACTCACTTTATCGGATTAGCTCTTCCATATGTTTATTATGTGTGTAAATGGGGAATGACAAACGATAGATCTACTATTGTACAAAAAATGTATTTTAAATCCACTCACTTGTATGTTATCCCACTTCTAGATCCGATCCATGGTTTCCTCCCTTTTTGCGCTGCATAGATCTAGGCATCTGAATTCTTTTATTTTATTTTGGGGTAAAGGAATCCTAGATCTATCTTTTTATTTTAAGAAGAGATTTGGAAAGAAAGAGAAGAGATTAGATCTAAGAATTGCTTGGGGAAGAAGAAGAATCTGAATTATTTTAGGTTGGAGAAACATCATGTCGTCGCCATTAATTTAGGTGAGAAAAACAATGAGATTAGGGTCCATTATATAGCTTAGGATTCACGAATTAAGTCATCAAAACCATACAGGTTCACAAAAATGAAATCAGCACAAATCTGGTCGAAGGGGTCTACCCCTGCATCTACTCCCCTTAAGGGGGGTTGACACCTGTGCCTCCCCCCCAGGGGGTCGACACCTTTGTCGACACCCTATAGGGGGTTGACACCTATGTCGACACCCCTTAGGGGGGGGCGTCGACACCCTTTGAGCGGGATTTTTCCCTCTCACCCGCTTTTGGCTGTTTTTGAATATTTTCGAATTCTGGAGATAATTTGTATATATATATATGAGCCTTTTATGTATACAAACTTCTAAAGCTCATAACTTCTTCATACATTATCCATTTTACGCAAACTTGGTGTCCCTATAAACCAGAATTCCAAGGCGGACGCAATGGTGATGTCCGTTTTATTTAATTCCCGATATTTAAATTAAGTATTTTTATTTTATTATCTTTTATGTTACATACATTGTTATCGTATTAATTTCCCTTATCTTCAATGTATGTATTAATCTAAACTGCGCATCACCATTATTTATATATCCATGCATATAAATATATTTAATTATATTAAAAAAAATTAGGGTGTTACATTCTCCCACCCTTAAAGAATTTCGTCCCCGAAATTCGATAGGGGTAAAATAGATAATGCCTCGCATAATATCCAACCATCATGTGTGCATCCAATTTTTGTAAGCATTGTGCACATATGCAAAGTGAAGTACATCATAGTAATGCATGTATGCCTAATTTGGTACCATATATATGTATGCAAACTTTTCAAAAACTCTTTCAAAACATGATGCTCACTTCCTAAATATTCTTGCAATTCTATATGAATGCAATATTTTTGAAAAATCAAAACTTTTTTCACCTAAATTTTCCCACACTCTTATAGAGTAAGAGCATAGTTCATCCAATTGTTGCATCCAAAACCCTACCAACCATCATTAAATTCGAAATTTTGAAAAATCTAATGTTCTAAATTCGACTTCTTATGTTACAAAAAGGTATAAAACGGAAGAATTTACATTTTCCGTTTTTCTTTTATGTACCTTTTTAATTGTAATTGGATTTTATGTAACTATTTTATAAAGATCCGCTACTTTCCTATCCAAGCACAGCCCACATAAGAAAACTTCATTTTCTCTTTCAACTTATCTTGGAAAAAGATTTCATTCTTATTCGTCTTGTCTTAAGATTTTCATTTTCTTTTCCCATTATATTTGTTTCTTTTCTGAGTTTATTGTTTTCTTTTTAGTTAGGCTATTTTTCTTTCTTAGCTTATTTTACTAAATCTCATGATTTAAGTTTATTTTCAAATAAGCCTTTCCATCATCCTACACAGCTACTACTAAGGGCCAAGAATCATAAGACTAATTCACTAAAGAAAAGTCCAACCACAAACCCTCAATGCTCACTTGCCCTTCTTATCTAGTAGCTACTACTAGTCCTTGTCGTGTATTACTAGCCTATACTTTTTTCTCTCAAGCAACAATCCAAGGCTTTACAATGCTTATGCATTCTACGGGAATTTTGTTAGTTCAACATTAGCTTATCTCTGACCGTAAATTGGTAAGAGAATAACTCCCTTAGTATCAACCTCGAAGACCAAAATCAACATCAGATTGATACTCAGAGAATCACTCAACTCAACCAATTTCTAGTTGGTTCCAATTATTTAATTTCTTATCTCAATTCTTTCTAGGCATTATTCCTTACCTACTCCATTCTTTTTAAAACATGGTTTGGCCTCATTTTTTTTTCATAACATTTTTCTTCCAAAAATTAAAAGTACTAAAACTTTAATTTTTTTCCAAAACTTACTTTTGCCAAACCGTAAAACATGTTGCAACATAAAAATGCAAAGTATTTTTTTTCAAATCACAAAAATGGAGTAGACAAGGATAACTATTGGGTTTACATTGTTTCTACTTACAGTGTTAATTTGGCTGCTATCTACAAGGTGCAAACATCTACTCTATTCTTACTTTCTACAACTTATTTTGTCCACCTAACAAAATTTCTTTTCAAAACAGAATAGAAATTCCAAAACTTCTTTTACAAAACGCAAAACTTTTTATGCTTTACTTCTATATCCTTTCATATATTATAATATAAAAACTAGTGAGTTGTATACTTTTCCATGAGAGATTTTTTTTTAAATCAAGTAATCATTGTTTTACAAAATATACCCCACTTTGCTTTAAAACCCACATGCACTAAATATGTTCTTTGCATAATTTCACTCAAAAATACTTTTAAGATTAAAACTTGAAAAATATCACAAACTCTTTAGCTAAAACTTTTTTTATATATAAATTCAAGTCCTTAAAAGTTAATCATTGGGTTAGACTCAAAGTGGGTCTTTTCAACTCAACTAGGATTTCTTAGACACTTTCAACTTTCTCAACTATATATATTCCTAATCCATTTTCCACTTTCTAACCTTTTTCTAATTTATAAGGTTTCACGTTTAAACCCACTAATCTGAAATATTAACATTTCAGTTTCTATCATATAGGATACTTTCTCTTTCCAATACCAAATCATATTGTACACTTCTAACTAAACCACCTAAGGGTCTCAAAATTTCTAGGTTCATTCCTTTAGTGCATAAACCAGTATCCCAATTCTTTCCATATTTAACTCCTTCTATTTAGTGGGCTCCTTATGGATCTAGGTTTTTATATATTTATATTTTGAAAATACAAATACGCTAACTCATTATCTCCCTAAGATCCCTAAACCGAAGCTGTGATACCAGATGTAACAACCCGGATCTCGACAAACCAATTTTTTTCAAAAACCCAATCCATCGAAACCCGTGTTGGTCTGCTCTGGTATCCTGCAGAAAAAGACAGAGACATAAAACATATCAGAGTTCAGAAAACATCTCACAGCGGAAGGAACAAAATATAATATAATCAAAACATAGTTTTACCTTAATAATAATACTTCATAGCCAGTATCCAAAGCTAACATCTCTATCTCAAGCCTAACCTGCAACTGTGTTCTGAGGAGGAGTGTAATGTCCCATATTTTATTGGTATAATAACTAATTTATTTAATTTTTTAAATAATGATTTAGAGATTCAAATGGTTGTTTAATTAAATAGTATTGAATATTTAATTAATTAATATAAATAATAGAATAATATATTTATTTCTGAAATAGTCGAAAATTATAGAAATCGCAATATTGTGTGAATTAGATTATTTATAATATTTAATTTAGTTTAGATTTGAATTACAATTATGAATTTATTATTTAAACGAAGTTTGAACGTATAATTATAATATAATTATAATCGAGCTCTAAATGGCGCGGTAGTTCGTAATTTGGCAAATCGAACTTTAATTGAATATACAGAATCCACTTTAAGTTGGATTTCTATGAAGCAAGAAACGTTCGAATCTGTTGAACGATATTTTTCTAATATAAGAGAAAAATCGAGATTTCATCGTGTAGATTGTGAGTTATGTCTGAATCAAATTTCCAAATAGTTGTTATGGAATCGTTTATAAAGTATAACGATATATTTAATTCTAATTAAATATTGGCTTCAAATTTAGACAGGATATTTGAGACGTAGCCATAATTTATTTTTTAGAATTTTTCTGTGATTTTATTCTAAAAATAAGCACTTTTTATTTTGAGGTATTTTACACTCTAAACCAGCATTTTGGGATTTCATAGAATAAGCTAATTTGTCTATATTATTATATTTTTGGGACCCTGACACATTGCTCATCACAACAGTACTTTTATGTTTGTCCGTAGCAACTCGTATGTGGAAATTTTGTATATTACTTCGTATGGAGGTTTCAGGTATATGCTAATAATAAAATCAAAAGAAAATACTAAGAGGATTAGCTAAACAACATCAATTAAAATGACACCAAGGTGAACTGTGTTAGAATGAGTATACAATCCTTTACCATGTTTGACTCAAACTCAATACGTTTCATCTATCAAACGTGTATTGTCCAACCACTGAATTGTTGAGAGATACAGGGAATAAGAGAGACATATTTATGTACCTTTCTTGGCAACAAAAGTTTGGAAGCACAGTCTAATTGACATGCCCACCCTACTCTATGTACCAAAGACTTCATGGCAAAATATAATCCCATAAGGCAGCACGTCGCTTCTCATTATGAGGCCTTAGCTACTAAGAAATTGGCGCAGGGACCTGTCACACCTTCACTAATCAACTTAATGAAACTGCAAACCTATTAGTGTACCTCCTATCCCTTAGCTACTAAGACTCCTAAGCCTATAAATAACAAAGGCTGGACTCCTTTGTTTTTCTTTCAGACAAAACAAAAATAGCTGAAACTTATAATGGCGTGGCATGGCAAGAATTTGCGGTGAAAATGGTGGAAGTTCTGCCATGGTATATGCATACAGCGTGAGCAGCAGTTTGGAAACTTAGAGTGGGAAAATGGCGCAAGCCCCTGGTAGCGCACAAAAGCTGTGTAAACACATTTGTAGAGAAGAGCACCGAGTTATGTAATGAAAGTGGAAGGAGGAGGTCAGTATATATGCGGGTTCCATGAAGTATGGAGTGTACAGGAGGTTGTTGAGACTAAGTTGAGTCTCCAGCATAGCCAACGACGATGTACAGTGGGGATGGTCTAAAACGGAAGTCGAGGTCGATGGGGGTATGGACTGGTGGTCTGGTGGCACTTGTAGAGGCTGTCAAAGGGGGTGTTCGGCCGAAGTTTTGGTCATCACATATGTAGACAGCACATGTGGTATGGTTGGGAGTTTCCTTCTTCATAAGGAACTCGAGTGTGAGATGCTAAATGGTGGACGAACATGTGAGTGATGCTATTGGAAGAACAGTGGAGATGGAAGAATACGTAAGTAGGAGGAAGAGGAGTTTCACGTGCAGTTTGAAGAGTATGGGGAGAGGAACCGTGAATGGCCATCTCAAAAGAATGGGAACGCAGCAGTAAAACCAGGGTTTGTGTGACAAAACCTTGGTGGAAGTTTTGCATTAGCAGGGCGTAAGCATATGTCAAGGACATAAGTGTACATGGGAGTTGTTCATGCGTTTTGAAGAGGATGCAATGCATGGAACAGTGGAGGTTCGCGTGTATAGGGAAAGTAATGCCAAAACAAAAGGGGAAATGTGGGTGGCTCGCGCTTGCATATGGTTTAAACTTTGGGGGCTTAGTGGAGTAATAAGCGAATATATGGTGGTAAGAAGGTCGTTCGAACCTTTCTGCCTGTAAACGTGAAGACCATCTGAAGCCACATCGAAGGAGGAACGTGAAGTTGCGTGACAATGGTCTGAAGTGGTAGAGATTTTAAAGATGTGAGCTTTTGCCATTTTTATGGATTTTCTAATGGGAAGGTGAAGAGGATGGGGAGCTGTGAATTTTCCAAAAGAGTGGAAATCAAATACTGGAATGAATTATCAAATAAGGAAGGAGGAGCCACTTTTCATCCGGGTGAATTCTTCTGTTCCGAAATTATATGTGCCCGGTGTCCCAAAGCAATCACAGCCCCCTGATTTCCGCTTTTTGCAGTTAAACCCTTTAATTGTACGGAGACTTAAATGTAAAAAAACCGAAATGGAGAGATTTGATTGGAGGGGACATGGAAGATATGAGAATTGGGTACAGAAGAATTGGTCTCCTTTTCCTCTTGGAAGAAAACGGGTATGTCAATGGGCCAACGAGGCAAGTTAAGGCCCAATAATTTGAAATAAATTAAAGTTTATTAGTTAAATAATGTATTAATTTGTAAACCGTATAACTTATGCATACCGTGCTTTTGGAATCGAGGGACTTTGGGCTTTGCAGTTGGCATGAGAAGTATATCAAAATAGAATGGAGGACAGGGTAAGAAGAGGCTACTTTGCAGCACGTGTGGACATCAAACATGGATTTTGAAAGAAGTGGACTTGAAATTGGTAAAGCCCATTGAATTTAAATTAATTAAGTTAGAATTAGTTTAACATTGTATAATAACTTATAACGCAATATCTTATACATACAGTATCAGAATTTGACGAAACAAGATCCATTCGGATCATATGGACGGTGGCTACACAATGAAACTGATTCAGAGTGAATTGGAGCTCGTTACAATTTATAGCTAAATAAATTGTTTGTCAGAATCAACCGACAGTTATCGTTATTTAACGATGATCGTCCAATGTGAGTAAATCTCACTAACTTTGTACAGTTTATATTTTTATAAATATAATCTAATATTGATGAAATGATGATTGATTGTTGTGTGTCGATTGTTTGGTTGAATTGCTGATTTATTGATTGAAATTATAGATAACGATATATATATATATATATAAATCGTTAATCAAATATTGATTCTGTTTGTCAGAATATTTCATATTGAAATGAAATCAATGTTATTTATATTGTTTAACATATGTGATGCAGGGAAACAGGTTGGAGGGATCCAACTGGATTCCTCAATATTTATAATACTGTTTGTTTTCATATATTGTGATATATGATGTGATATAAAATCTGTGATTTATTATGATGACACTGGTCATGTTATTTGGTAGTTTAAATTCCATATGAAATACTGTAATGTAAAAAGGAAATTTTCAAAGTGAATATTGAAAATGAAAGGATTTATAAAAAATGAATAGAATTATATAAAAGGATTTATATAAAATAAATAGAATTATATAAAAGGATTTATATAGAATAAATAGAATTATATAAAGGGAATTATAAATGAGATTATAAATGTTGGAAATGAAATAAGATTTGTATGAATAATTCTACAAATAGAAATATAAATAGAATTTGGGTTTAAGATATTGTTTTCAAAAACAAAATCAAACTGTTTTGATTTTATAAAGAAATATTTTTCACATGCTATTTGAAAATTTGATTAAAGTAAATATTTTGCTAATAAAATATTTATAAAGGAAATAGGGTTTGAAATAGGAATTTAAAATGGAGTTAAAGGAATTAGAAACTGAATGGAGATTAGTTAAGTTGAACAGCTGTCTGGGTATTGATCTGATGTTGGTTTCGGCCTTCGGGATTAATACGTAGGGGGTTATTCTCTTACTAGTTTATAGTTAGAGGCTGATATATATGAGAAGATAGAGATGCATGAATCAGAAATGGAAACATTTTCCAAAGTTAATAACGTATATTTTCTAAAATTAGAAAATAAGGATTTGATGAATATATGGAAATGAGAAATAGGGAAATGAATAAATGTTGATTGATGATTGATCGATAGAATTTCCATCTGGCAATAATATCGTTGTTTGCACACATGTTTTTCTTTGATAATTAAATCACCGACTGTCAAAGTTTTTGACCATTTTTCCATCGTCAATACGGAGGGGCCGGGATCAGATTCATTATCTGAAAACCACTCTATATGGGCGTTTTGCGTTGCGATCAAATATAATGAAGATAATTGATTATGGAGTTATGCAAGGGCTGTCCTGTTTATAGAATAGTACCATCAGTCTGTCCAGTCCCAGGGCGACCTGTATGGAAGAATGTCCGACGGAGTAGATTTAATAGATCGCGTAAGTTGATCTCTTCAAACGTATTTACGTTTGGTGGCAGAGGAATTCGTTCCTCTTGGCTGTTTACCTGTGATATGTTTGGAGAAATCAATTTGTGATTTAGTAGGTATGACGATGTGACATTCAAAGTGAATGAAGATGTGGTTTGTAAAGGATACGTTATGGCCTCTGGCCTCACAACCAGAAATGGTATAAAATCGGGTAGGTCGCATGGCTAAGCAGTTAGCTGCCAAGTAGGGTGTATTATCACATGATCTAGAGTTTCATTTACTTCTATAATCTATTTGATGCTGTCCCTTTCAGGAAACGGTTATTGATCCCCACCGTTGATGATAATACATTCGGTACAATCAAGCAAAATGAGTGACCAATCATGTTTAGCCTGGGTTGCAAGATGTTCTTGTTGAACCCAGTGTATTCCTCTCTAGAGACGCACTGTCAGAAGGTGGTCCCATACTTTGCCAGTTGGAATTCATTAACCAATAAGCGCCCATAGTTTTTGATTATATATTATGTATGTGGAACGTGAAATGAAAGCGTTCTGCTAGATGATTATTATATTGTGACTGATAGAAACTATTGTAATATCTAACGGATTTTGATATAAAGATTATCGTTTCTTTCAAAAGGATTTTTGAATGTTGAATCAAGTGTTTTGTATTCTCATAAGGGAAAAACCCGTTCAGTGTTATATGACGTGGTCTTATGAGATATCGTTTATTTTCTAAAATTGTTTTAAATTGTTTACTCACACCAGCCCCATGACTGACCCAGAGTTTATTTTATTTTGTTTTATCCTAAACTCTTGGGTTCCCAAATTTGTATGAGCAGTCAAGTAGTCAGGTTTTACATATATACTTGGAGAGCTTGGAGCAGGTGGCTTCAGGAATATATAGCTATTGTTTATTTCCGCTGTGTTGTAAGTGTTATACTTTGATAATTTTATTATATACATATACTCTTTTTATTTCAAAGTTATGTATCTATTGTATATATTGTTCGTTCCGCTGTGAGATTCGTGTTACTCTGATGATGTTGTATATTCTTCTTCTTTCTCTCCTAATCTAAATTTCTATCTTATCTATTCTCACCCTTTAATTTCTTTCATGGGCTCTCTGGTATTTCCGATGCTTGCATAGTCGACATTGAGTTTATGTCGATAACTAGGATCGCGAAAACCCGGATCATTACAATGGTATCAGAGCTTAAGGTTAAGTAATTACCTTGGCTCTGTGGCGTAACTCGATAGAGATGGGGTTAGTAATACCCTAGATTGAGTTGAGTGTATATATACAAGTGAACGTATTTGTAGATTTTATAAAAATGAATTTGTATTGTGTAGATTCATTGGTTGAGTAATTTATGAATTTCGGTCGATCAATTTGATCCACTGTATTGGTAGGAGTTTATAAACACTTGAATACAATAAACAGACACAGTATATTTTACCCGAAATATATTTTCTTATAAAAGGAATATATATTGGAATTATTATAATATATAGAATGTGTTGGTTGTTATTATAATCGAATGAGATTATAAATTGAAATGGTTATTGTTGATACCAAAAGCTGGTTCAACACCCAAAGGAAAGAGATTTGTAGAGAATAAATGAAGATTAACAGCAATAAACCATGCATAGAAAATTTAAAAAGATCACACACAGAGTTTTTATAGTGGTTCGGCGAAGATGGTGCCTACGTCCACTTTATATGTTATTTCTCTTTTTTATTTGCTAGAATGATTACAATATCTCCTTTTCTGAATTGAAACACAGTTATTTATAGATGGTACAATGCTTGGCCATTATCTACACGTGCCATCGGATCCAACAGAATAGCTGCGGCTGAATGAATCGGTATCTGCTGAAGAATCGGTCTTTCTTCCAAAAATCCAGTGCGGATTCGATGCTTGATCTACCCGCCGTGGGAAATTTGAATGGAAAAAATCTGGGATGAACTATTCTTTAGACTAACCCTTAGACGAGCGCTTTGTAGATGGCTGGACCGGGCCTCATCATACTCCTTTGGGACCGCTTCTAATGGATAATCGTGGAATAGGAGGATGGGCTTCTTTAATCGATTTACTTCAAGGGATTCGAAGGCGAATCTTCGACACTACCATGCCTTGATGGGAAGTCCAAAAAGGCTCATCAACACATTGCCCCCCAAAGTATGATTCACTTAATGGGAAGCATGCTTTGCTGCTACATTTTTTGAAGCAAAGTCTATGCATCGCTTACTCCATTGGTTGCCCCGACTTTCATTCAATAGGTACCGCATACTGTGTCAAGTCCCATCAATTGCTTCGAGATTGTAAATGAATTCAAATAATGATGGCGCCTTTCTATCTCCCCGTCTGATCAACTGACTTCTGATTTTCCAACTTCTTTACGCATCCACCTGGTCCAATCAGATTGATCGAATCTGAATAGCCACATTTCTTTACTGCTATAAAAGTTAAATTTCATTTACCCTTTTCTTTTTACTTTTTCATCATTGTGGGGGTAAATCTACTACTTCGAAAGAAAACAGTCAGCGATCATCATCTTCTCCAAAAATCATCTTTTTCAGGTATGAATTGCTCTCCATTTCGAAATATCACTTTTGCACAATTGTTCCCCTTTTTTACTGTGACCTAGGGTTTAATTTGACTCCATCGACGGGGTTTCTCCGTACTAAACCTGTCCATATCAAATTTCTAATCTTGATGGCAAAAGATTTTATAATTTATCCCAAACTAGATCACCAGTTACTCGTTTTTCCTCTTTTTAGTAGGTTAATGGCTAAGTCGAAGTCTAGTGGAGAGATACCTTTTTCCGTTAGAATGGACAGTTCCTCGGACTCTACAAGCCAATCAGAATCCGCTCCTAGCAACAATCCTCAAAGTCAGTCGATGGATCCGCAACCCATCCCCCCGATATCGGTCGAGCTATCCGAGGCGACACCTATCCCTTTGGCGCCCAATATGCTTCCTGGTGCGGAAATCCTAAGGATCCCTCCAGAAGCAGAAAAATCCAACATTACTCTCAAGCGATTACATTTAACAGCAAAACATAACATTCCTTTTGATGACGTTCTAGTCCCCACGGAGACCGACAGACCTCTTAACCCCCCGGATGGTTGTATGGCAATTTCTCTTCCGATGTGCAACGTGGGAGCCATTCCCCCTTTTCCACCTTTCATCATTGGTTTTTTATGTCGAATGAACTTGGCTCCAATGCAGTTTCATCCGATAGCTTATGGCAACCTATTGTCGACCTGTTACCTATTTCTGAGATTTCTGGGACATCTTCCGACCTTTGATGACATAGCCTTCTTTTTCAACCTTAGACAATATGATAAGTCTCCTTCTTTATTTTTCTTTGAACCTGTTCGCGGTCGGAAGATTATTGAGGAGGTTCCAAGCAAGGCAGGCGATCCCAGGAGAGACTAGTTTTAAATTAAGCAACAGCCGGGGTGCGCTCAATACTGGTTAAAATGCGGTAAGTTCTCCTGTACTATTGGAGTCTCTCCCCCCAACTGATCTTTCTTTCAATATACAGAAGGCGAGCTAGCAAGACCTGATGGGGAGGTCTTTAAAGAACTTCACAGACGGCTGATCGAGATAGAAAAGAAGCAGCGGGAGTTCTGGGACTGCCTAACCGATGAAAACTTGCACCGATATGCCCTCCTCGATCAGCATAGGTCGAGGGGCTCAACGAAAGAAGGGCCTGACCCTGAAGTGCCGGCTCGAGATGATGTGCCCCCAGTTACAAAAAAGTCGGGTGATAAACAGGCGATTCCACAGGTCGGAGGGTCCTCTTTTCATCTTTGCCTGAGAAGAAAAGGAAATCCGGTTCAAAGAAGCCTATTTTCAAAAAGCAGATTCAGAAGGTCAAGTTTCAGGAAGTTGCTCGCAATGGGGTCGGACATCGATCAAAAAAGAAGGTGTCCGCTAAGAGGTCTCCCAAAGTGGCACCAAGGAATATAAACAAAGAAGAATCCATTGAGTTCCATCCAAAAAATTCGGGGGTTGAAGATGATTTTCCCTCAACTCATGACTTGCAGGCGAAGCTCGACGCAGCCCCTCTTCCGGGTTGGAAAATCTTCAAATGCCTGATGTTATTCTCTCTCCTCAAAGCTTAAATCCGGATCGATTCTTTGCCCACCAATCTGAGGGAATGTCCTTTCCAGACAAACAGAGCGACATTGGAGGTATAATTTTGTGATAGCTATAAGGTTTTATTGTACGTTAAAACACCAAATGCTTATATGAAAATCGAAGACTGCTCACTTCATTTTGTTTCCCCTACATGTGTCGATGAAGAGTTTTATGGAGATCTGTTCACTTCCTTCTCAAGGGACGTCGAGCCAAGGGAAGCCACTTTGCCCCATACTGAAAAAGATGTCAACGAAAAAGACAATGATAACAGGAGGAGAGAAGCAGAAGCCGTGAAGAGAGACAGGAAGGAAGAATCAAGATAAGAAAGAGGAGATCAACTGCCCAAGGACCAGGATGGGCAGTAAAAGAGATGCTTGAAAAGATATGACCGATCGCCGAAAGATATGGACGAGTTAAGTAACACGCCCAAGAAGAGGAAAGTGGATAAATTTCCCAAGTCCAGGGAGAAAAGGGAAGCCGAGTCTTCTCGGGTAGTGACCCATCGCTCCAATCCTATGGCTGGCACTTCTTCCGTCGACCGATTCCAAGAATTGGAACGAAATTTCCCCGGTCTTGTTTTTTCTGAGATTGGAGCACTCCCCGAAATACAACCATTATCCCACAGCTTTCGTCACCGTATGCGCAGTAATTTGGAATATGCCTTGTCTCAATATGATGCTATGCTGGAATATGCCGAGATGGTGAGTGAGGCATTAAAGGAAAAACTAGTCGAACTTGCTAGTTTAAAAAGGGATGTCGACAGTGGTAAGAGGACCTTCGGGTTCCTTGAAAAGAGAATTAAAGACCAAGAGTTACAGGCAGCGGCGGACAGAGAAAAGCACCGGAAAGAGATCGAGGAGTTGGAGATTCATACCCAACAGAAAGGCCAGGAATGCGCCTCCATGAGGGAGGAAATTGCAGCTTTGAAGAGGGATAGAGCTCAGCTTGACCTCGAAATTCATAATTTAAAAGGTGCCCTTCATTTATCAGAGTTAGCTAAGGATCAGGCCGAAAAGAACGCTGCTGCAGCGGTCGAGTCCGCTGGTAATCTGAAGCTTCAGCATGATATTGAAGTCGAGACTCTTAAGGCCGAGCATGTCCGGGAGAAGGTTGAGATGAAGAAGGGGCATGCTCGCCAGGTTCTTCTATTTTGCGCGGATGTTCTTCGCCGCAGGGATTTGTCCTGGATGCCTGGATATCCCAAGTCGTTAGTTGATGAGTGGAAGGTACTCTTATGGGAGGAAGAGAAGAAGGCAACACAGGGTCGTCCAGTGAATGAGACGTCACTGATGACCCATATCTTGAATGACAGAGAGCGTGCCATTGTGGTGGAGGCACGAAAACAAGAAAGGAAAATGGCAGAGGCGGAGCATCGTAAGGTGAAGGGAAAATCGGTCCTTCAGACTAAAGCTAGTGATAGTCGTCCTTATGCTCCCGCGCCTTCTGCGCACAGGGTTACAGAGAGGTGTTCGTCTTCTACCTTTCCATCCGACAAAGTCAAGGCCACGGAAGGATAGGTGGCCGGTTCGAATACGGAAGGTGAGCTTCTCCTCTCTCCTTTTTCTTTTTCAAACCTTATCCTCCTCCAACTTACATGTATCTTTTCTCCTTTTCAGGGATTTCCATTGCTTCTGAAACGTTGAACGAAGGACCTGTCGCCGAGAAAAAGGGTGTTACTGAAGATGTGATCAAGGCTGCAGAAGTATAAACGGTTGACTTAGTATCTCCTGATGTTGAGATTATTGAGGAATCCAAAAACGAGGGTCGCCCATCTATGGCCGAGACCAAGGATCAGGAAGACAAGGAAATTTCCGCTTTGAAGCCCGAGCCCATTGAAGATCCTGCAAACACTGGACTTCTTCAATTCAATCTTGCAACCATTATATCTGCAGCTCCATTCCCTACTATTTTGGCAAATCCACAGGCTTCTACCCGGACTCCTCGCTCCTTTGGTAGCACGCTTGGAGGTTCAAGACGCGTGATGACCACTGAGGAGATGTTAGAGATGATCAGACAGAAGGAGTTGGCTGAGATGGTGGAACAAGGATTGATGCCGCCTCCCTCTTAAACTTTCCATTTCTGTGTAATTTTTTGATGATGTAGCGCTATCCGGATAGCACCTGTCAGGAAGTAATATTTGTAATGATATCAGGGTACTTTAAATGAAAATCAACTTATGATGATAACGTGTATATAAATGTCGTATGGATTTCATGGCTATGTTTTTTTTAAAACATTAAGGGTAAGTCGCCCTTCATCCTAATCGGGGGCGATAGCTACATCTTTTGCCCCCAATGTCGGGTAGACCTTTGAGTGGCGAACTCCCCCATCGAGTTTAGGATGTCTCATCCTTGATCAAAACCTGGATGTAACTAAACAGGGGCGCCTTGAGGCTTTTATACTTATCCTTTGGTCAATAAAGGGCAAAGTTCTATTGTTTGAGCGGTCTTTTGTCAAGGTGCACCATTCACGCTTGGGTGTCGTTTATGCTCTTCCTCAAGTCAATGAGGTCTAGAGTCGAGGTCTGATAGTCAATCAGTATGCCTGGATAGGTGTCAGTCTTATCCTTGATTCATCCAAGGTAAAGGTTATAAGGTCAGTCGTTCAATCACAATCACTGGCTCTTCTATAATTACAACAAATTAGAGCAGGAATGGAGACGCTTATTAATACGCTAATGCGACCGATGATGGTCGCTTATTACAATGCCAGAAACAAATAAATCAATAATCTAAATGCAGAAAGAAGGTAAAAACATCGAAATACAAATTCTAAGAAAGATAATGCCATAAATGCTCCGCGTTCCATGCTCTTTGAAACAGCTCGCCATCCATAGTCACTAATCTTAAACTTCCATTATCGAGCTTTCTCTGAATGACGTAAGGTCCTTCCCATTTTAGGCCCATATGCACAGGAACTGGAAAGATTCGTTTCAAGACCAGATCGCCTACTACGAAGGTTTTTGGTCGGACCTTCTTGTTATCATATCGAGCGGCCCTTGCCTGTGAGCCTGGGCACGAAGATTTGCTTCTTCTCTTTTTTCGTCGATCATGTCCAAAGACGTCAAGAGAAGTGCCTTGTTAGTCAAGGGATCATAGTATGTTGTCCGATGAGTCGGGACTTCAAGCTCGATCGGGAGGACTGCTTCGGATCCGTATGACAAACCGAAGGGGGTATGGCCCGTAGCGGTCTTATGGGTAGTACGATATGCCCATAGTGCCAAGGGTAATTTGTCGACCCATTTTCCTTTAGCGCGTTCCAGTCGTTTCTTTAAAATGGTCTTAATGATCTTATTGACCGCTTCGACTTGACCATTGGATTGGGGGTGTGCGACTAGTGTACTTCTTTTCAATATGACATTTCTCACAAAAATCTCGAAATTCTAAACTGTCGAAGTGAGTTCCATTATCTGTGACAATAGTTCGAGGCACTCCATATCGGCATATGATATTCCTGATGATGAAGTTGATAACTTTCTTCGTTGTGATTGTAGTCATCTGCTCAGCTTCTGCCCATTTTGTGAAGTAGTCTACCGCCACAATTGCATACCTTGCACCCCCTTTCGAAATAGGCAATGTTCCTATAATGTCAATTCCCCACACAGCAAATGGCCAAGGACTAGTCATTGGGGTAATATTTGTCGGGAGTGCCCGTAGGATTTGCGCGAATCTCTGACACCTATCACATTTTTGGCTTAGTTGGAAGCATCCCTATTGATGGTCGGCCAGAAATACCCATAGCGCAGTATTTTTTGGGCAAGGGCTTGTCCCTCGGTATGTGCTCCACAATCCCCCTCATGTACTTCCTGCAGTATCCTTTTAATGTCGTTGTTGGCTATACATCGGAACATAGGAACAGAAAATCCTCTTCTATAGAGTTGGCCTTGCTGAATAAGGTACCTAGAGGCTCGTCGTACCAAGGCTCGTTTTTCGTTTTTCTTTTCAGGTAATTGCCCGTGGAGAAGGAAATTTTTAATGGGAGTCATCTATGATTCTTCTTCGGGTTCGACGCCTGTCTGATCGACATCCATTTGGTCGATGCTTGGCATCCTCAAGATTTCTATGGGAACTAACTCTGTTTCGCTCGGATGGTCTGAACTAGCCATTTTGGCTAGCCTATCTGCTTTCTGGTTTTCTATTCGAGGGACATGGGAGATGCTGTATTGGTCGAAGCTCCGTAGCAGCTTTTCGACTTCTTTGAGGTAAGAGGTCAGTCGCTCTCCTCGGGTTACGAATTCTTTTTTGACTTGGCAGACTACAAGCTGTGAGTCACAATAGATGTCGAGCGATGTTATCTTCAGGTCTTTCGCCAGTTTGAGTCCAGCAATCAGGGCTTCGTATTCAGAGTCGTTATTAGTTGCTAAAAATTCTAATCTCAGAGCATAATAGACCGAGCGCCCCTTAGGGGACAAAAGTACAATGCCAGCGCCTGAACATTGTCTATTTCGGGCCCCATCCGTGTAGAGCTTCCAACTGACTGGCTTCTGCTCGATCCTCATGGGCTTAGGGTTCTCATCTTGACATTCTTCCTCCGGGGTCGTGAACTCTGCTATGAAATCAGCTAGAGCTTGTCCTCGGATCGATTTCCGAGGAATAAATGTTAAGTCAAACTGGCTTAATTCAATATTCCATTTTAGCAGTCTCCCACTCGCTTCTGGCCTTTGTAAGATTTGTTGAAGATGCTGATCAGTGAATATCTTAATTAGATGGGCCTGGAAGTAGTGTCGAAGCTTCCTTGACGTGATTAACAAACTATAGGACAATTTTTCAATTTTAGGATAATTGTGTTCGGCCCCGGTTAATTTTTTACTCACATAGTAGACTGGTCGCTGCACTCGATCTTCTTCTCAGACAAGAACTGAGCTGAGTGCATGTGCTGATACTACTAAGTAAACGAACAAGTCCTCATGATCGACAGGTTTGGAGAGAATATGAGGCTTTTCAAGATGGTCGAGTAGATTGCGAAAAGCTTCGACACAGTCAGGTGTCCAAGCAAAGTTTCGCTTTCCTCTTTTTATCAATTCAAAGAACGGCAGGCATTTATCAGTGGCTTTCGAGATGAACCGTCCCATAGCTGCTACCTTTCCTGCTAAACTCTGAACATCCTTTATCCGGCGAGATTCCTGGATCCCTTTAAGGGCTGCAATCTGATCGGGATTGATCTCGATTCCACGGGAACTCACAATGAAACCGAGGAATTTGCCCGATGCTACTCCAAAAGAATACTTCAGCGGATTTAGCTTCATTCCATATATTCGGAGGATGTTAAACATCCTCTACAGGTCGTCCACTTGCTTGGATAATTGTTTTGATTTTACCAACATGTCATCTACAAATACTTCCATTGTTTTCCCAATTTGATCATGAAACATTCGGTTGACTAACCTTTGATAGGTAGCTCCTGCGTTCTTTAGGCCAAAAGGCATCACCACATAACAGTATAGTCCGAGATCGGTAATGAAGCTGGTGTGTTCTTGGTCAGGGATATGCATGGCAATTTGATTATATCCAGAATATGCATCCATGAATGAGAGTAGCTCGTGCCCGGCGGTCGAGTTAACCAGCTGGTCGATCCTGGGTAATGGGAAGTTGTCTTTGGGGCACGCTTTGTTTAGGTCAGAGAAATCGATACAAGTTCTCCATTTCCCATTAGCCTTCTTCACAAGTACCGGGTTAGCTATCCAGTCGGGATAGGTTGAATCCCGGATGAATCCATTGGCCTGTAATTTCCCGATTTCCTCCTTCAAAGCTCTCGACCTTTTGGGGCCTAGCATTTTCCTTTTTTGCTTTACTGGGGTATATTTTGGGTTGATGCTGAGGGAGTGGGTTATAATAGATGGAGATATCCCACACATGTCAGCATGGGTCCAGGCGAACACGTCCAAATTTGCCCGAAGGAATTCACTTAACTCCCTCGTCCGGAGGGGATCAAGGTGAGATCCAATCTTTAGGACCTTGGTGGGATCATTATCATCGATGGGTATTTCTACGGTGGCCTCATTTGGGGCCGCCTTTCTGCACCCTGACTCATCGTCATCTCGTGGGTCGATGTCTTCGACCTCACAGGCTGACGGTCCTGGTCGGGGTGTTTTCTGTAATTGCTATGCTTCCTTATTCTCCCCCGAGGGGGAAGATTTCTCAGACTCCTGGTTACCGCCGTTCCGTAGCTCCTTCCATTCTGCCATATAGCACGCTCGACCTGTTACCTGGTCTCCTCGCATAGTTCCAATTCCGCTATCCGTGGGGAACTTCAAAAGTAAACACCAAGGGGCGATACACGCTCGAAACGCAGCCAGGGCAGGCCGCCCCAAGAAAGCGTTATAATGCGAGTTGATATTCATTATGACGAATGGCAGAATCCTGACTGTTCGTCGATCCCCATCTCCTAATTCCACTGATAGCTTGACCTGACCGATGGGTTCGGTGGTCGACCCATTGAAACCACGTATCTGACCTGCATACAGCTCCAAGTCCTTTACATCTAATTTCATTTGGTCGTAGGTCTGCTTAAATAGGATGTTTACTGAGCTCCCGTTGTCAATCAAAACCTTTCGGACGGTAGCTGGGCCAATAACAGTTGTTATTACCAATAGATCGACTGTAGGAATTTATATACCAGATGATTCTCGCTCGCGGAAGATGATATCCTCGCCCATCGTTCTTCTTTGTTTGATAGGACTTGTAGCTTCATGGGGATCTACTTCTGCAACATCAAGATGTTTTGCGGCGTTGACGTATCATTCCATGGCTCTGATGCTATGACCTGCGGGATGCGGTCCTCCCACGATGGTATTAATAACAATCCCCTTTCCTTTTTCTTGAGGGGTAGCACGAGTCGTGGCTTGGTTTTGCTTAGGCATCGAAGTTCCTTTCCCCCTGTCCCTTGGAGCAGTTTTATATTCGTCGAGTTTTCCTTCTCGAATCAGATTTTCCACGATGACCCCAAGATGTTGACACTCATTGGTTGTATGCCCATAAATGTCATGGAATAAACAATACTTCCCGATTTCACGTTCCTTCTCTGTAGGCTCTCGTGGGGGCGGCTTCTTATATTGCATCGTATTACAGGTATCGAGGTATATGTTCTCTAATGTATCGTTTAACGTCGTATATGTTTCAAATACCTGGAAGCGGGGGCGCTTCTGGGAATTCCCTTGCTTCGAACCACCGATGTTCGATCCTTCACTATTTCGCTTGCCGCGATTTTCCACATTTACTTTGATTTTCCGAGTTATCCTCGGATTGTTTAACCGCAGCGTTGTTTCGAGTTGACGGATTGAAGGCATCCCTCTGACCGTATTCTTCCAGCTGCACATCTTCTTGCCTTAATCGAACGTTGGCTTTTTCATAGAATGCTTCAATCATGGTCAGTGGTTTTCCAATCAAATATTTCTCGAACTCGGTTCGTTTGTCGATGCCATCGACCATGGCCGTCAAAACGGTCTCGTGGTTGGGGTTGCTAACTTCGGTTGCCGCCCGATTAAACCGATTGAGATAATTTCTTAGGGATTCGCCTCTCACCTACTTAACTGCTGACAGAGCCATGACATGTTTTGATTTGGTGGCATGAAGACGGAACTGAGTTAGGAACTTTTCACTCAGGTTTTTAAAGCTAGATACAGATTTCGCGGGTAAGCGGACAAACCACATAAGAGCTGTACTACTTAGAAAGATTGGAAAAGCCTTGCATTTGATTGTGTCAGGTGCAACCGCTACTTCCATGTGCCAAGAATATCTCATTAGATGTTGCTGTGGGTCTGAAGTCCCATCGTACTGGTCCATTTGGGGCATATTGAATCTCCTGGGAAATTCCGCTTGCAAAATGTCACAGTGAACGACGTATGGCTTTGGTCGATTCCCCAGTCCTCATTTCTATACCCGCGACTATCATTCATAATTTTTCGTACCATTGCGGCTAGGTTTGGTGGAACCACTTTATCCAGATCGACTTCTTCTACCGTTGGACTCCTTTTACCCCTTTAATCAGGAAATCTTCTCCTTTGGTTTTCTTGGTCCCTTACAAGATTACGGGGAGGGCGTATAGGAGACCGATTTCTTCGAATAGGTTTCGGTTTACTGGAGGAGAAGGCTCTCGGTTGTGTGGGGCTACAGGGTCGACTACTTCTAACTCGACCTGTTCAGCACGCCCTTGAGCACGTTCATCGGGCGGATTCTGATGTTCTTCCGTCTGCGGTAGTCGGGCAATTTCAATTCTCTCTAACGGACGCCGGGATCGGCGTGGATCCCTGTCTTCTTCTGATGAAGACGAGCTTCTTGATACTCGGCCCGGCGGCGGAGAAGGGAGTCGATAACCCTGGAGCTCCTGAGCTTGATTTCTGAATTCTTCCCATTGCCTTGCCATGCGAGTCATGTCTTCAAGCATAGCGGCATTCTCCTAAGAGTGGACCCTTAGGGCATCAGTAGTCTCCCTAAGTCGATCTACTATAGCCATGAATTCGTCTCGAGCTGCAAAGGCAGATGATGGAGTTAAATCCCCTCCAGCGGGTAATACAGGCTGACCCAAAGTAGTTTCGGGGGGCGGTCGACCCACCAGCTGCTCCCGTAGAGGACCCCACCTGCGTATTTTTTCCTGTATTGCGTGCCGTTTTCCCTGCCATTGGCAAATCAATGCAATAATAAAAAAATGGGATTTTGGTCTTCGACTTGGTGATCCAAAAGTAGAGCAAAAAATCCGAAATGATCTGAGAAATTCAGGTTCTCAGTGAAAGCACCAAAATGTTAATACCAAAAACTGGTTCAACACCCAAAGGAAAGAGATTTGTAGAGAATAAATGAAGATTAACAGCAATAAACGATGCACAAAAAAATTAAAAAGATCACACACAAAGTTTTTATAGTGGTTCGGCGAAGATGGTGCCTACGTCCACTTTATATGTTATTTCTCTTTTTTATTTGCTAGAATGATTACAATATCTCCTTTTCTGAATTGAAACACAGTTATTTATAGATGGTACAATGCTTGGCCGTTATCTACACGTGCCATCGGATCCAACAGAATAGCTGCGGCTGAATGAATCGATATTTGCTGAAGAATCGGTCTTTCTTCCAAAAATCCAGTGCGGATTCGATGCTTGATCTACCCGCCGTGGGCAATTTGAATGGAATAAATCTGGGATGAACTATTCTTTAGACTGACCCTTAGACGAGCGCTTTGTAGCTGGCTGGACCGGGCCTCATCATACTCCTTTGGGACCGCTTCTAATGGATAATCGTGGAATAGGAGGATGGGCTTCTTTAATCGATTTACTTCAAGGGCTTCGAAGGCGAATCTTCGACACTACCATGCCTTGATGGGCAGTCCAAAAAGGCTCATCAACAGTTATATAAATAACAAATTAGAATTCATATAAGTGTTGTAACATCCTGTGTTTTTTGATGAAATTAAAAATGTGGAAATATGTATATATATATATATATATATATTGTATGCATGGATATATTTTAGAGAGAAATTAAATAATGACAATAAAATTGCATGTAATAAGTTAATATAGTGAAATGAAGAAAAAGATTAATAAAAGAAATTACATGCAATACATGAAATGGGAAGAAATGCATGCGAACATTTAAAAAGAAATAAAAAGGAGAATTTGAAGAGCCTCCAAAATTTGGTCATGAAATTGGTGTCATTGCGTTCGTGGTGATTTTTTGATCAATTTAGACCTATAGTTTGTAGAAAATTGATTTAAAATGAAGAAGATATCCTTAAATTAAATATTGCAGCAAAACATGAAAAAGAGGAATGAGAAAAGAATAATGGGTAGCACTGTTCTAAGTCTTGTTAGCAAAAGACTTAGTAGCTCATTTGGTTAGTACATGTGACTTGTACACAAGAGGTATAGAGTTCGATCCCCACCAGCATCATATTTTGTTTTAGGGGAATGGCTAAAAAAGTAGCTTAGTGTAAACGTAGTTCAAAAAGCCTAATCAAAACTAAATTCATTCATAAGCCGCCATGATGCTGCATCCTAAACTAAGCTTGTCTCTTCTCCAACAAATTAAAGCTTAGGAATTGTGAAAATCACAAGATAATTAATTAAAATAATTTGGATAAGTTGTGGTCTGCAGTGTATGAATATGCCTGTTGAATCATATGCTATTATCCAGTTCTGTTATACTCTATTCTATTAATATATTCCAGTTTTGTTATCATATGTAATTGGATTCATTTGTTGATGTCAATTCTTATGTCTAATTACATATGCTTGATTAAATTCATTCAATGCAAGTTATGTTTTGATCTATGCATGTTTATATGCAACTTATGTTTTGATTTATGCAAGTTTATATGCAAGTTATGTATTGATCTATGCAAGTTATGCAAGTTTATATGCAAGTTTTGTTTTGATCTATGCAAGTTATGTAAGTTTATATGCAAGTTATGTTTTGATCTATGAAATTTTGTATGCAAGTTATGTTTTGATCTATGCAAGCTATGTTTTGATCTATGCAATTTTATATGTAATTTATGTTTTGATCTATGCAAGTTTATATGCAAGTTATGTTTTGATCTATGCAAGTTATGTTTTGATCTATGCAAGTTTATATGTAGGTTATGTTTTAATCTATGCAAGTTATGTTTTGATCTATGCAAGTTATGCAAGTTATGTTCATCTATGCATGTTCACAACACCAAAATGGCCAATGTTGCTAAATATTTTAGAAACATTTTTTAGGTGTTGCAGATTGGTATGTTGCAGATTTTTGAAACACCTGTGTTATGTTTCAGATTGATAAACTGAAATACTTGGAAGTTATTTCAGATTGACGGATTGAAACACTTAGTAGGTGTTTCAGATTGACGGATTGAAACACTCAATGAGAGTTTCAAATTAATGGATTGAAACACTTGGTCAGTGTTTCAAATTGATAAACTATAACACATTATTAGTGTTTCAAATTGATAATCAACAACACTTGATAGGTGTTTCAAAATGATAACCAGCAACATTTACTTGATGTTTTAAATTGACAATCATAAATGCTTATGGTATGTTTCAAACTGATAATTTACCACACGACTAATGTGTTGCAGATTTGAGATATGATAATTAGTTTTAAATTGCAATTGATACCATAAATAATACACATAATCTATCATTCTACAAATTAAAAGCTAAAAAATATGAAAGGAAATGCCATAAGAAAATTTACCAAAAAGAAATTACTAATGAATAAAGATAGACCATATATTCAAAGTAACAAAAAAGTATAGTCCAAGTTACACAACAATTATAAGGTTGACAATTTCATAAAATAACATAAAAATAACCATACTTGTCCGTAAATGCTTTCTACGTACGCTGATCCATCATATTATCATTTTGAAATCCATATATGTAAAAAGGAGAAAGAAATCATATTCCATTATATACTCCCCATATAATTTTAATCAATAAAACAATTGTAATAATCACGAACATTAACACATAAAATACCTAATGCATTAAATTTAATCAAAACCCGATTTCAAAACCAAGTCAAGACTCAATTTTAAAAATAAAAATGAATACCATATTCTTATCCATTACTTACGAAAGCTATTAAAAGAAACGATATTGGTGTAATCAAACATTTCTTATGTTCTGGGCTTACAGTTAATAGAAAGCTAGAAGTCTCATAAGTGTCATGCAACTAAGGATGCAGGATAAAATATCCATTTAATACCTGCACTACAATGCAAGTCAAACTGGTCCATCCATGATTCAATCAAACAAATGATAAACTAAAATAATTAAATTTAGGTTGAGTGAAACGTAGGCGTTCCTAGTATAGCATGTAAGATGTGAGGTAAATAAATACATACACATGACTGAGATCTTAATTGCTATCTTATCCTGCATTAAATTTGAAATTCGTTTGACTTGTGATTTCATTCATTTATCACTACTACTTTTTGTTTAGGGAATTATGCCTAACTATCTTTGGAAGTCTTAAATAAAACTTTTGGTTCCTAACAAATGAATATACATAGAGTTTAACTATATGTGAGAGAATTAGTAAAGCAAAGAAATGTAGTTTTAAAGAAAATTAGTGACAAATGAATATACAAATATAACATTTTTTTGTTCTTTTTAACTACTTTTCCATGTATATTTTTTTAAACACGGTGCTATAACCTGTCATTGCCTGATGCCAAAAGCAAAACAACCATCAAAAAATTAGTAAAAGAACTTTTAACTAGTTTTAACCCCTCGCCCTTTTGTAATAACCATCTGTATCGTATACCAAATTGATAACAGGAGAAAAAGGAAATCTTTGTTTTGTTAGTCTGTCCCCTTAACAAGATTAGTTAAAACATTATACATGGTAATAATTTTGCGATAAGAAAATACATATTACAATCATACCCTGCACAAAAATTGGTTAGCACGCCCTCCCATGCTAGTTCGTATTACTTCACTCTTCAGCATCCTATATATAAACTCAAGCAATTTTCATATACAGTTTGAAAAATTGTCATAAAGTATGATACCTGACTTGATAAAATCTTGGGTTATCTTATTTCGTATAAGTCACAACCTATGTATGTCAATGAGGTACCTAAATTTGATAAACACACAAAAAGGAGGGTCTCATTTTTGTCCATTTCTATGTCATTTTGCAATTTGCACAATATTTATGTATAATGAGACTAAGAATTAGCCAATAAGTCACCTTTAATTTTTATTTTTATTTTCTATCCTCATGATCCTTATGCAATTGTATTGACAATGTGTGGTGTATTAGGTACCACCCAAGAATGTTAAAACTGATGAAATCAAGAAAGCCCATTTAATAAAATCTATGATTGTCACGTGTTGCTTGAAACAAGTAATTTAAGGCATTATACGAAGGCATGTGCATAAAATTATAATAAAAGATTACTTACAATCTGACTGATTTGCTAGCATCAGGAGTGTCGCCAAAAGCAGACCCAACTGCTACTTTAGAAACTGAGCAAACACAAAGAGAATGGGTCTCACTTTAGCAAAGCAAATTTGCTTTCCCTGTCTACCTAAACAGAACTGGTCAGTTAGACAAGCGTAAACCAGTAAGCTTCGAACTATACGTCATCTATCAACTAACTATAAAAGCAGTTAAACCCTTTTCAACTTTCTCTACCGTGCGAATAGGTTCTTCCGACTTTCCTATTGCGCACAGTCAATCAGCATGTGAACTCCTACAAACGTTGCAGCGATCATCTCCAGTTTGCGCAAGTCATCCTGGTCACAATCAATGCACGTACAAATTTCAGCATTCTACTTATATGTAAACTAAAAGCGGCTCTGATAAAATAACTTTATCAATAGGACACATAAATTGTCAATTATGACCAAGGAAGTGCATAAGAAACAGGAAGATTCGATCAGAAAAATTACCTAAAGTCAAGTGTTCATCATATAAATATATAGAAACCATATGAAACACAGGACAAATCTGTTAAAATCAAACTTGCTAAAACGACTTGGATTTAATTTTTCAACCCAGATTCCATTTTCAGTCCACATCCATGTACAGTCTCCATGTGTACGATTGTTTCAAATTTCAATACACACAATTTACCTACATGCATATAATTAGCTGTTGAAACTGAAATTCTATAATGTCAGAAATGGTCACCAGAAGATTATGTCCATGGACTTTAAGAAAAAAACATGACAAACTAAATGGTCCATTATAGGTTATTAACAACCAATGTTTTATGTTGAGTGACACATGATGCGACAAAACATCACATTATAAATTTACACTAAATTTACAACAGAGCATGCCTTCAACATTGGACTAGCCTATACAAGCCAATGCTTGTTTTGTGAAATAAGTGCTAATGCAAGCCACAACCTATGACGAAATCAAAGTGTATGAACCGGCTATTCAGACAAATTGGGAGACTCTAAAAGCATCATTTTGTTAAAATCCATGGCTGTAGCATAATTCTTTTGTAGAATCAAGCTTCAAATGTTCACCAACATTATCAGTTATAACTCCCAAACCTTCAGGCTTCAAACAATTTTACAGGAAAACAGAAATAATTGTGTTTTTTTTAACAAAAACTAATGAGTCGTAAAAATTAAAGGATTACTGTTGGTGAGGAACAATTTATGCAATCCGTTTACTGCCATAGTGACTCATCTTGCCATAAAGCTTGCATACGATATGAGAAAGACAGTCAATCATTTACTAATAAATGTGCCTCATTATACTATAAAGCTTGTATACAATTTGAGAGAAGCACTCATGTTTACATAATAATACACATAAAATAAGCAAGAGCTATATAACGTATATTTTTTAAACATTGCACTGATACTAGGTTGCAAAATAATATAGTTATATCAACCAAAAAAGACAAAGTTAAATATACTCATTGAATAAAGCAAACAACACTCACTTGTCATTGATGTTGGCGTAGACCATTCTTAATTGTGCTGGCACCTGAAATTAAATATTTAGATATTTGTTTGGTGCCAATGTTCAAAGGTATCAACATGTTGTTAAAATCAAGGTTTGAAATTCCGTGTTCCGGTTCCGTTTCGGTCTCCTAATGGATGTGAAAACCGCATTTTGAATGGTGAAATAGACGAAGAAATTTATATAGACCAGTCTGAAGGATTTGTAGTACATGATCAAGAACATAAAGTATGCAAATTAGATAAATCATTATATGGTTTAAAACAAGCACCTAAACAATGGCATGAAAAATTTAATAACTTTAATCATTTCACATGGTTTTAAAGTTAATGAAAGTGACAAGTGCATTTATTACAAATCTGAGAATGGCATTTGCACTATTATATGTCTTTATGTAGATGACCTACACATTTTTGGGTCAAACATTCATGCCATAAACTTAGTCAAATCCTTATTAAGTGCCAGTTTTGATATGAAAGATCTAGGTGAGGCGAGTGTAATCCTTGATATTAGAATTACTAGGTCCGAAAAAGGGACTTTCTTTGGATCAATCTCATTATATTGAGAAGTCTCTAAAGAAAGACAATTACTTTGACTGTAAATCTGCATGTACATCATACGATCCCAGTGCAAAGATATTTAAGAACACTTGTGAAGGTGTAAGACAGTCAAAGTAAGCGAACATCATTGGCTGCCTTCGGATGCCACTGATTGTATTAGACCCGACATTGCCTATGTCGTGGGATTATTATGCATGTTTACTAGTAGATCTAGTATAGAACATTGACATGCTATTGAAAGGGTCATAAGATACCTTAAACGAGCCATGAACCTTGGATTACATTATGAAAAGTTTCCAGTTGTACTTGAAGGATATTCTGATACAGACTGGAATACTTTATCTGTTGATTCAAAAGCGACCAGTGGCTATATATTTAGCATCGCTGGAGAAGCTGTCTCTTGAAAATCCAAGAAACGGACTATTTTGACTTAGTCTAATATAGAGACTAAGATAATAGCACTAGCAACAGGTAGTGAAGAAGCAGAGAACTAAAGAAATCTGCTAGTTGAGATCCCTATATGGGAAAAATAGACACTAGTGGTGTAATCGATTGTAATAGTTCCGCGGCTATTGCAAAAAGTATAGAACCGTTATAACAATGGTAGAAAACGACGTCGTAAGCACAATACTGTAAAAGAACATCACATATATAGTGATGAAAAATTTGACGACTATTGAAAGAAAAACAGAACCGATATTACAACGGTAAGAAATGACAGTCGTATGCACAGTATTGTTAGAGAACATCACATATAAGGTGATGATAATTTGGAAAAACCTTTGATGAAAGGACTGTTCAGAAAGAAAGTCCTTAATAATTCTAAAAGAATGGGACTATCGCCCTGTGATTGTGGAATCACGCACAATGGTAACCCGACCTAAATGACTGGAGATCCCAAGAACTAGGTTCAATGGGTAAAAACAAGTTGTGTAGTGATAGTAGATGAACATGCTAAATTTTAGATTAAGAAGCATGTATTCCTGAAGTGATTAGAGGATGAGTTAATAAAAACTCTTAATGAGATCTATACTCTATTTGGAGTGGAATACCTACCTTCAGGAGTGCTCTTGATAGACTCACCTTTGTGAATGTGGAAATGTGGCCGGTTTTAGGCAAAACTTCTAGAGCGTTCACTAAACTGGGATAGACGTGCATGGCCATAAACGCATGGGCTTATTTGATTGCACTATAGAAAAGATTGTGTGTGGTTTGATGTCAGGAATAAAGTTCAAGACTACGTGTCACTCTAATAAAAACTGAATCTTATTCACTACGCAAAGGTTCAAGTCGGATGACACCTTTGTTTATGCACAGTCTTATGTTTTTAGAAACTGCTCGATAATATTTTAAAAAATTCAAGTGGAGGATTGTTGGAAATTTCATGAATTATTTAAAATATGAAATAAGTTTATGATGGCTCATATTTGTGAATAGTCCCACATCATGGGATTATAAGAAAGATTCAAGTATTTATACTTGTTTCTAAGAAGTCATGTTGGGGCCTTAGGCTCCCAATGCATGCTTTGTTGTGAGGAGGGAGACCATGCATCATGACCACCACACGCGTGCGACCGACCGACGCGACTCGATCCGGCTCGGCTCGGTTCGGTCTTGGGCCTTGGCTATGTGGTGTAAACACTTATATTTTTGGTCTAGAAAACACTGCGTTTTTCGAACTATTTTTTAAATACAGAAAATATTTCGAGCCGACTTCTATTTATGAAGCGGTAAACTCTTGACCCGGTATTTTCAGCAGATCCTATTTTTCTTTCTCTGCCTAGTATTTTCGATTAACCATAATCTCCGTCTATATATAGTCTTCAGTTATAGACGAGATTACTACAGAAAAAAATCTGCTTTCTCCTCTACCATTAAAAAAAAAAAAAATCTTTCGAAAATTTTCGAGTAGTTAAATTCGAAAGTGCAAATCTGCACTGATTTGTTGTGCAAAACAAATCAGTTATTCATTTTAGTGAGGCTGTTTTATCTAGAGGCGACGGCGGAAGTACGAACTGGTTTTGCACCACCGACCAGATCGTCGAATCGTCTTCAAGAAAGCGACAAAGTACGTGACTCAGCCATTGTTTCCCAACAAGTCCTTGTATGAATCATCATTCATCAATTAATAGATCTAACCAGAAGTATGAGATAACATTAGTTATGGCCAAAGGACACTTGCTAAACTGTGTGGTGTTAAAAGTCAAGACTATCGCACATCTAGAACAAGGATTTGGTGTTATTACCTGAAATGACATTATTCTTTCATTGTGACTTTTTTGTTTTCTTTCTCTCTTTCGATATCACAATGCAAACAACTCAAAAATATTATCAACATGGAACCAGATTAGAATATTTTTTAAGTTATAAACCTAATACTAATAGTCTTCGGGTTCACAACATTAAAAGAAAATTAAATATTGCCTTGCATCAGATGAGAGGTCTAAGGCAGCCATAGTGATATCCCTTCTTTCTCCAGCTGTATAAAGGGGCACGGACTCTCTTAGCTTGGTCTTCATTTCTCTTAATTAGCTGTATAAACGGGCAAAGATTAGTGCATATATAAAATTAGTGATCAAAATTAAGTAGTTGTTATACCTTGGTTATATGTAGATTCATCCTAAAAGATCTAATCGGGGATAGAACACTTGCAAACTTGTAATTAACTGAAATTTAGGTTGTTTTATAATAAAATATTGAGAAAGTCTAATGGCTATATTCTCCTAATACCATATAATTATGTACAACCTTCGAGTAAATATATGCTCTGGGAGACCAACGATAGTAGGCTTGTGACTGCCATGTCGTTTTCGAAATTCTTGTAACAGATTTCTTATCTTGAAAGCGATGTTATCAAAACCGAACCGTGCATCGAACCGTGACTGTCCAAGGTTTAAGGTTTTGAAGGTTGAACCAATTGAACCGTTAAAGCCGTGTTTTTTTTCAAAAAAAAAAATCTTGCATTCGACTAAGCAAATATGTGTAATCTACAGCTGCAATTTAAAAATAGGAAAATGTCCCACATCGCAAAAGCTACCAAACATGCTTCCCCCTTCAGCTTATATAACAATGTCACATGCCCCACTAGTTATTAGCAGCTTGCAACATGCGTATGGGCCATTAAATTGGCCCATGAAGTAAATTTAAACTTTTATGCATTGCTGGGTTATAGGATGCGGCTTTGCAGTGGTTTTGGAGGTTGAACTTGCGGCTTTGCAACGGTTTTGAAGGTTCTGGGGCGGTTGGTGCACAAGCCCGGTTCAATTCCATTTCAGGCCGTGTAACCAAAAGACCTGCGGTTTTTCGTGGTTTAACCGCGGCCCGGTTCGGTTTTAATAACTATGCTTGAAAGCCTTCTCCAAATGATTGTCCTGAAAATACAAATAATTAAATATTTGAATTAAAAAATAAAATAAAAAATCTAGAAACGGTATTTCATGCATGCATACCTGATTCATTTCAATTGTTTGGAGAGCATCTCTATGAGTAAAAATAATTGCATGGTTTTGGTTCTCTGTTTTCCCTTCTCCAATTATAGACGGGCCATGAAGCTTTGTACGATAAATTTCCTGCACAAGTTGCAAGCAACATATTAAAGAGGCAATGCACATGAAAGTATAGGCAGATTCATCTTAGGTCAAGGGAAGGGGAAGTTGCCCTTTTGTTGAGACTGTCATGGACTACCCATGCAGCAACTGAGGCTGAGAAGGTAGCTGATATATATTGTTCTAATCATGGAAGAGCTTATCTGGATCAAGTACCTGTTAATGGAGTCTCTAGGTGTGAGTTCCATAATTGTTACAGCGCTCCTACTTACTGGGTGTTGGCCTCAAATTGCATCGCCAATGCTACTCCGTAAGCAACATCGTTGTATAGCTTTACCTGCGTTTTGTTTCTACATGCATTAGCCACTGAATATATATACATATGCAAACATGGACATACAAACACATACAAATTAGATTTTTAGATATAGTAGTCCATCTCTAGAACATATTAACCAAATAATATGTGTGCACTTCAACATAAATGAAACTTAGTTATCATATTTTTATTCTAGTACTATATATTATCTTTTTATTTCCATAAATACATTTCCAATTGATTTGCTGATCATCATTGATTTTTACTTGGTTTTCTGTTTTTATTACTTCAGTCTTGGGGATAGTAAATTAACGACAGTAAGCTAGTTCTCAAACTGATAAAAAGGCAGAGTACAAATAAAAAGTACTATTGTTTTTATTGCTTGGTTTTCTGTTTTTATTATTTTAGTACTATTGATTTTTACTTATTTTGTCTGTTTTGGCAATCATAGTCCCCAAGCTGACCTCCATACCAATTAAAAAGTAAGCAAACCCATCGATGTCCAGTAATTCAACGGTAACTGATTATTTGGTTGGTTTTACCATTCAATCACTTTTTTAAAGGACTGAATATCAAGGGGTAGAATATTCCCCCTATGTTGAAGATGCTCCAAGATGGCTACAAATCTTCCCCCTATGTGCGAAGCTTTTGGGTATAAGACAAAAATTAGTAATAGCTGTGATACCAGGGTAAAATGCTCCACTGAACTATTTTCATTATAACACACAGGACAAGTATAAATGTAATCAATGTTTAGTTTGCTTATTCGTTGTCGGTCTGGTTTGACTTTTTTTTTTTTTTTTTAAAATTATTATTCAAAGGACGGAATGAATTGCTTTCATCGTTATTAAAGGAAAAAAAGCCTATTTAAGTAGGAATGAGAATAAATATAAATAGAACATTTGGTGAAATGGTTGTTGACTGGTGCCATGCGAATATGATGCTCTGAATGATGGGATCACAGCTAAAACCAAATTAAGTTTACGAAATATGATACTGTGAATGATAGCGTAAACGGGTTTCAGGTTACCGAATTAACCAAAAAAAAAAAAAAATATTGGTGTACAGGTACAGAATCCCATTTAAGTTTTAAACGAGGTTCAATACACCTGTTTAAAACATAAGCAGAGTTTAGAACACCGTTTTCCTATCGCCGCAAAGTCCCTTCATGTGTAAATTCATGTTGTTAGAGCGTCGGACAACACTTTAAATGTAGCATCGCTCCATTTGATAACTACTGAAATGCTCTTAGTTTGAATCCAGCTTTAGCAACTGTGGAATGTACAAGAAAACAAGAACTGTAATAATGGAATTATATTGTACGTTATAAAAGTTAACAATGCATATTAACAATTAACATACAATGCGTTGTAACTTATTCAGAAAATCGGTTTGCATAAATAAAATATAATGGTGTACAAGTTTTAACACTCGTTACAAATTATGTATTCCCGCAACATCGGGACAGTCCAACTTTTTTGACATGTGATATGCCCACAACATTATTTGTTTGAACAGGCTTAAAATAATTATTTGTGGAGTAAGTATAACAAGTTGACCAATATCGGTTTCAGGATGTACTCTAAGTCTCTAACAAAATTTTCTGTAAATAATGAAGTTGTGACCTATATCACTCACATTTTACTCTTGAGCCTAGCATATAAGTAGTATATGGATCCGATAAAAGAAATGGCCACTTGTAGAGTCATTCCTTCAGTGGGAAATAGCACAGTAATCACTCCACGAACAATGAAAACCGTAGCCGTCTTTGACTCTTTATAATGAAGTCCGTAGCCAGAGTCTGAAATCTGCCAGCAATAGCCTTGACAACACATGACTGAGTAACATTATTTTCTTTCTTCTTTATGTTGATTTTTGGGCTTTTTTCTGTTGTAGAGACTTTGCATTGTTATTTTGCCATTTGTTAATTCAACTGCATCAACACTAGGCTGATGTGATCTGTACACATTTATCATGTATTTCCTTGTAGCTTGGATCTCTTCTTTGGAAGTCTCTCTGCTAATTCCAAGTGTTTGGTATGGATCTTTTACATTAATTCTTGGAAAGACAACTGAATTAACATAGAAATTAAGACCTCGAGTAAAAGCTTGTATACGTATATTCGTAAAAATTAATCACAAATGCTTATAGCCTTGTATGAATCTCACTCCAAATCAAACCTCCCCAATTATAATTTGAAACACTAATTCTAAACTCAATTATCATCTTGAAAATTATTCTAGTCAAAGGTCTAAAGTGGTTATTTACTTGCATGACCAATATTACACTCAAAGGTTTAAAGTGGTTTGATTATCATTTGGTAAAACATTCCTCTTATTTATTTATTATATTCCTAGTACATAAAATTATTCTAGTCTGTCTTCATTAAATACGCTTTGTGTTGTTGTGGTTTTCTTCTCTACCTAATTTTCTTACAAACTAGCCATCAATGAGCATAAACCAAAAGAGCGTTAACTGTTCAACATCGTACTTCAAAATTGAAAACACGGCTGATTTTGAAGGAATGAATTATCAATAAGCGAACAAAATAGCCGTAGGTTTATAGCGACTTACAGTACGCGATGAAAGATGATGATTCAAAATACTAAATCGTTCCAAAATCACCAGAAGATAAAGTCGAATCAATCATTGACCATTGATGTGCATTTCAATTTGAATCCCTAAACCCTACTCATTGAAATAGAAGTAACCTAGATCAATAAGGAAAGAATTACCAAGGTTAGCAAGTACAACGTAGCCTGACACGTATATTGATGAAGCTCAGTTCCATCGACGTAGAAATTTGTCACTTGTTTTTCTTCTTTTTGGGAATCACGAAGAAGAATGGATGAGGAAGTCGAAAGAATGGAACGGTTTAGCGGCCTGAGGTTGCTTGGAAAATAAGAATGCGGAATGCAGTAGGGGTAGATTACATTTAATTTTACCAAATAATGAAAATTAATTAATTTAGGAACGAAACCAGGCTATCTGAAACATTGCAGGATCATATTAAGTCCTGAAACGTAACCTTAGCATTTCAAATCAAATATACCGTCTGTTTCAAATTTTCTAATTTGGTGTAGTGGTTCATATGCAAGTTATGTTCATCTATGCAAGTTTATGCTTATATGTTAAGATCTATGCTAGTTCATATGTTTAGTTCTATGTCAGTTCAAATAGCATATGTTAATTGGATCTATCTTATATGCTAGTTCATGTTTATATGTTTAATTAGAATTATATTATTCTATGCCAAGTTTATGTTACACATGCTTAATTAGATATATATTGTTTTATGCCAATTTGAATGTCATATGTCTCTTTCCTTTCCTTTTTCTTATGAGTTAGGCTAACAGCGAGCCTAACGTATTATGTGAATTATACGTACGAACAACGTGGGGATGTTGGGGAATAGTTTGGGAAAACATTAATATTGGATTTTATGTAATTGGCATAAAATGGTTAGTAACCATGTAATTAACTTGAGACATAAATTGGTATAGTTTATATACATGGAAATAATGGACATAATTTAGATGATAATTATGAACATAGCTTGAATTGACTACACTTATGAATAATTGACATATAAACATGGACATGAATGATAAATATGTAAATTTATTAAAAGATAAATATGCGATTGAGTTGCGGTGTAAGACTGCCTGGAACCACCCGGCACATCCAGCAACCGCAACAGGTCTAATGTGAGAGGTTAGCGCATCAAGCCCAAAACCCGAGGTTAGAATGAGTTTGTGGTAGAAGTCTGCTCGGAACCGCCCGTCACATCTAGCAACCGCAAACAATAGTTCTAATGTGAGAGGTTGATGCATTAATAAATCAATTAATGCCAATGAACAGACATGCTAAGAATGGTAAGATTAAGAAACATATGAATAGGCGACACTTAACCAATACAACATGTTAATTAAACAAATGGGTAGGGTTAGGTTAAATTGAGAACACTTAACCGGTATAACATGTTGGTTAAAAAACCCTAGTAACGGGGACCCATTTCAGCAGTAACTCACATAGATGTATCATGGTACCCTAAACTAAGCAGGGTGGGGCACGATTACTAGGCTGATTATAAGCGGTCAAAATAGCGGTCGGTGGTGCGTCAGTGTTGGTTCCGACGGAGTACGGGCATGGACGTGCTCCATAGTGGAAAAATCAGGCATTGGGCATCAGCAGTTATATATTGTGCATCTTGAATTGTGTCGGGTTGCCATCATAGGGATTGATTCACCCAATGATGGAACCAGCACAGGTATCTACACACAAGCGGGGCCGAATGACACAAGTAATAAATACATACGAGTTAGGAAGCCGATCGCATGAGGAGGGTAGTGGGCACAACTAGTGGAGATAGGAGCAGGCAGCACATATGACATCAGCTAGGGGTACACGAAATTACCATTATTATTATTATTATCATTATGATTAGTAAGAGGTATCAATTTTCAGTATCGGACTAGTAATGGTGCAGTGTATTTAGCATTGGTGCAGTGTAGTAATTATCCTATAGCGATTAGAAGCGCAATCAACGTTTATCTTATTCATCTTTCCTACCTTGTCATGCATGCTTATGTTACAGTCATTTCTTACTTTCCAGTTTATGTTCTTATCCTATTAATTTAATAATTATATTGTTAAAGTTATTGGACTTGGCAGACTTTATGTCTGACCTCGTATGTTTCGCCCCTTCTCTTTCCGTTCCCCCCCCCCCCCAAGGTTCTCAGGGTGAGCCTAGTGGAGCTTGGTTCAGATCTCTTTCTCTCTCTTTTGGAAGGCTTGGATGGCTGGAAGTAAGGTTATCTCTTTTTTATGGCTATTTATGTTGGGGTTATGCTTTTTGTTTTATGTACTTAGAAAATAATTTGTCAAGATGGATATTAAGTGTACTTGATTTTGGTTTTGTAATCAAACTATTTTTCCGCAGCAATGAAGTTGTTTTAAAATTTTAAAGTACCAATATATGTATCTTTCTTTTTATATTCTATTATATACACTTATAATACTTCATGAAAGTTAATGCATTCCCTTTGTGAGTGACATTAATCGACGAGGGGTGTTACACGTGGTATTAGAGCTGAAGGTTACTAGAGCAGATTAAAGGTTTTGAAAAACCATTTTCAAAAGCATTTTTTCAAGAAGTATTTTCAAAAACATGTTTTAAAGAAGGTGTTTTCAAGATAAAAGTTTATTATGGAAAAATATAATCCCCAAAAGCTGCATATATTTCTTTCGATTCTTTGTATCGAATCTCTTCCTCTTTCCCTTTTTAATTTCTTCCTCCGCGTATAGATGTTTTTCTAAGATATGTAAGGACTTTCGTGCGATGGTCGAAAAACCGTTTCATAGGTTTGATACGTTTGTCGAAGCTAGAATTGGCTCAAGGAAGTGGAGGACTCATTTGGTATCTTTGAGATAGACGATGGATGGAAGGTTCAGCTAGCTGATTGGTCGATGAGGAAGTTTAGACTAAGGAGCACAACCCAAGGATGAGGAATTTGTTGATATGGCTTTAATCCATGAAGAAGATAAAGGAGAAATTGGAAAGAATAATTAACCTCGTAACAAAAGAAAGGCTGTAAGGATAACAAGGGCCAAAAGGAAAGGAAGTGCCATAATTGTGGAACACCTGACCACTTAAAGAAAGACTGTAGAAAGAAAAAGAATACTAGCTGTTACCATTGCGGTGAGGCAGGACATATGATTTAGGATTACCCGAGGAGGCAAGGGCAAGGACAGTGGGCAGGATCTTCAGGAGGGAAGGTTGTGTTCTCGTGGTCAGTATATCGAAAAGATATAGGAAGTTTCAGTTGAAGATTTGATTTCTTTTTCCTAAGACTCTTTTCGACTCCTGCACTTTGCATTCATTTATATTTGCTTCATTAGTTGAAACACTGCACATAAATACTAGTTTAGTTACAGATCCCATTATAGTCTCAAATCCTATTAGAGGTTCGGCTCATCCATGGTCTGCCGAGATTTGAGAGTGTCTATCTTGGGCGTTGGGTTTGAATGCAACGCCTACATTCTTGGTTTCATGGGCTACGGCTTGATTCTAGGCATGGATTGGTTAGCCAGGTATGGTGTCATCCTGGATTGTGGAAGGAGGGTAGTTAGATTGTTGACTCGTTATGGAAGAACCCTTGATATTTCTTGTGACCCTAGAGATCTGGTGGTGCTTAGCTACCTAGAATCTCTTGATGCATCCATCGATGATTTGGAATTTGTTCGTGTAGTCCGTGTGTATGGTGACGTCTTTGATGAAGTTCGAGGTTTACCCCCGAGGCGCGAGATAGACCTCCGTATATACTTAGTAGATAATGCAAAGCCAATTGCATTACCAGTACGCCACATGGCTCCGACAAAGAAGAGGGAACTTGATAGGCAAGTGGGGGAGCTACTTGGGAAGAGGTATGATAGGTGAATCATATCAGGATGGAAAATCTATTAAAGACAGTCCTTGAGGAAGCCCATCAATCAAAGATGACTAGTCATCCAAGTGGCAATAAAATGTATAGAGTTCGAGGAAGTGGAGCTAAACTTGCGGAAGGAAGTAAAAGTAGAGAAGACAGCGAGAATGCGACTTGGGAGACTGAAAATAAAGATCACGCTTCATACCCTTTTCCTTTAGGACTATGTTCTTAACTTATTTTTCCAAAGCTTTTTATTCGTACTTGTTTCTATCATTTGAGTACATCTTATCCATAGCATTTTTCGATCTTTAGATAGGAAAATCATATGGTTGTAAACATGTGTTTGAGACATGTTATGTTTGGTGGATGCAAGTGGACGCAATTGCTTGCTAGTGGTTGCTCGTGGATGCATTTACATACACATTAGGCACTAGATCGGCTCAATCACTTTCATATTGCATATTGATAAGTGTGCATAGTTAAATAAATGGGTGTATATTGATTGTATTATCATATGGATGCTGCATTTAGATGAATGATTGTGCACGCATGTAGAAATAATATGTATTATTAGGATTATTTTGCACACATAATGGAAGCATGACACTGTCATGATTTGCATTAAGGAGGTCAATTGAATATGTAGACCGCCTGATCTTTGCATTAGGTAAGGGACATATACGCACACTTTTGCATATGTTCATATAGCATTAGAAGTCTTTTAAGGACAATGGATGCTTGTCGATGATGGATGAGTAGATGGATGATGAATGGTAGGATACATTCTTCTTAACTTGAAGATTTCGGGGATGAAATCCTTTAAGGAGGGGATAATGTAACACCCCGCATTTTTAATGAAATTAAAAATGTGGATATATATATATATATATATAATGTATGCATAGATATATTTTAGAGAGAAATTAAATAATGACAATAAAATTGCATGTAATAAGTTAATGTAGTGAAATGAAGAAAAAGATTAATAAAAGAAATTACATGCAATACATGAAATGCGAAGAAATGCATGCGAACATTTAAAAAGAAATAAAAAGGATAATTTGAAGAGCCTCCAAAATTTGGTCATGAAAATAGTGTCGATACGTTCTTGGCGATTTTCTGATCAATTTAGACCTATAGTTTGTAGAAAACTGATTTAAAATGAAGAAGATATCCTTAAATTAAATATTGCAGCAAAACATGAAAAAGAGGAATGAGAAAAGAATAATGGGTAGCACTGTCCTAAGTCTTGTTAGTAAAAGACTTAGTAGCTTATTTGGTTAGTACATGTGACTTGTACACAAAAGGTACAAAGATCGATCTCCACCAGCGTCATGTTTTTGTTTTAGGGAAATGGCTAAAAGAGTTGCTTAGTGTGAGCGCAGTTCAAAAAATGGTTTAGTGTGAAAAGGGTTAATTGGAAAGATAATTAAAAAGAAATATATATATATATATATATGTATATACATATATATGACATGTGGGTGTCAACACCCCTGCTGCTGCACATCATGTTGCACACATGGCGCATTTTTGTTGGTTAGTGACATTTTTGATGGTTTTAGGGCTTATGTAGCTTTTTTTAATTGGCCCAATGACGTGTCTTTTTGGTTTGAAGGGTTTAGATGAATCCTAGACTAATCTAAAGGCTCTGATTAATCAAATTCTTCTATACAAGCACACATAAACCTAAGCCCTAATCAAAACTAAATTCATTCATAAGCCGCCATGCTGCTGGATCCTAAACTAAGCTAGTCTTTTCTCCAACAAATTAAAGCTTAGGAATTGTGAGTACCGTCACGTTCACAAGATAATTAATTAAAATAATTATGATAAGTCGTGGTCTGGACTGTATGAATATGCCCGTTGAATCATATGCTATTAGCCAGTTCTGTTATCATCTATTATATTAATATGTGCCAGTTTTGTTATCATATGTAATTGGATTAATTTTATGATATTAATTCCTATGTCTAATTACATATGCTTGATTAGATTCATTCTACGCAAGTTATGTTTTGATTTATGCAAGTTATGCTTAGATCTATGCAAGTTATGTTTTGATCTATGCAAGTTTATACGCAAGTTATGTATTGATCTATGCAAATTATGCAAGTTTATATGCAAGTTATGTTTTTCTCTATGCAAGTTTAAATGCAAGTTATGTTTTGATCTATGCAAGTTATGCAAGTTTATATGCATGTTATGTTTTGATCTATGCAAGTTTATATGCAAGTTATATTTTGATCTATGCAAGTTTATATGAAAGTTATGTTTTGATCTATGCAAATTATGCAAGTTTATATGCAAGTTATGTTTTGATCTATGCAAGTTTATATGTAAGTTTTGTTTTGATCTATGCAAATTTAGATGCAAGTTATGTTTTGATCTATGCAAGTTTATATGCAGGTTATGTTTTGATCTATGCAAGTTTATATGTTGGTTATGTTTTGATCTATGCAAGTTTGTATGAAAGTTATGTTTTGATCTATGCAAATTATGCAAGTTTATATGCAAGTTATGTTTTGATCTATGTAAGTTATGTTTTGATCTATGCAAGTTTAGATGCAAGTTATGTTTTGATCTATGCAAGTTTATATGCAGGTTATGTTTTGATCTATGCAAGTTTATATGTTGGTTATGTTTTGATCTATGCAAGTTTATATGCAAGTTATGTTTGATCTATGCAAATTATGTAAGTTTATATGCATGTTATGTTCATCTATGCAAGTCATATGCAAGTTATGTTCATCTATGCAAGTTTGTGCTTATATGTTTAAATCTATGCCAGTTCATATGTTTAGATCTATGTCAGTTCACATTGAATATGTTAATTGGACCTATCTTATATGCTATTAAACGTTTATATATTTAATTAGAATTATGTTGTTCTATGCCAAGTTTATGTTACACATGCTTAATTAGATCTATATTGTTTTATACCAGTTTGAATGTCATATGTCTCCTTCCTTTCCTTTTTCTTATGAGTTAGACTAACAGCAAGCCTAACGTATTATGTGAATTATACGTACGAACAACGTGGGGATGTTGGGGAATAGTTTGGGAAAACATTAATATTGGATATTATGTAATTGGCATAAAATGGTTAGTAACCATGTAATTAACTTGAGACACAAATTGGTATAGTTTATATACATGGAAATTATGGACATAATTTAGATGATAAATATGAACATAGCTTGAATTGACTACACTTGTGGATAATTGACATATAAACTTGGACATGAATGGTAAATATGTAAATTGATTGAAAGATGAACATGCCTAACTCGAGGTTAGATTGAGTTGCGGTGTAAGGCTGTCCGGAACCACTCGGCACATCCAACAACCGCAACAATAGGTCTAATGTGAGAGGTTAGCGCATCAAGCCCAAAACTCGATGTTAGAACGAGTTTGCGGTAGAAGTCTGCTCGGAACCGCCTGGCACATCCATTGACCGCAAACAACAGTTCTAATGTGAGAGGTTAGTGCATTAATAAATCAATTAATGCCAATGAACAGACATGCTAAGAATGGTAAGGTTAAGTAACATACGTATAGGCGACACTTAACCAATACAACATGTTAATTAAACAAATGGGTGAGGTTAGGTTAAATTGAGAACACTTAACTGTTATAACATGTTGGTTAGGAAACCCTAGTAAAGGGGACCAATTTCAGCAGTAACCCACATAGATGTATCATGGTACCCTGAACTAGGCATGGTGGGGCACGATTACTGGGCTGATTATAAGCGGTCAAAATAGCGGCGGGTGGTGTGCCAGTGTAGGTTCCAATGGAGTACAGGCGGCACGTGCTCCGGAGTGGAAAAATCAGGCACTGGGCATCAGAAGTTATACACTGTGCATCTTGTACTGTGTCGGGTTGCCATCATAGCGACTGATACACCCCATGGTGGAACCAGCACAGGTATCTACAAACAAGCGGGGCCGAATGACACAAGTAATAAATACATACGAGTTAGGGAGCCGATCGCATGGGGGGGGGGGTAGTGGGTACAACTAGTGGAGATAGGAGCAGGCGACACCTATGACAGCAGCTAGGGGTACATGAAACTACCATTATTATTATTATCATTATGATTAGTAAGAGGGATCAACTATCAGTATGGGACTAGTAATGGGGCGGTGTATTTAGCATTGGTGCAGTGTATTAATTATCCTATAGTGATTAGAAGCGCGATCAACGTTTATCTTATTCATCTTGCCTACCTTATCATGCATGCTTATGTTACAGTCATTCCTTACTTTCCAGTTTATGTTCTTATCCTGTTACTTTAATAATTATATTGTTAAAGTTACTGGACTCGCCGGACTTTATGTCTGACCTCGTTTGTTTCGCCCCTTTTCTTTTCGTTCTGCCCTCCCCCCAAGTTCTCAGGGTGGGCTTAGTGGAGCTTGATTTGGATCTCTTTCTCTCTCTTTTGGAAGTTCTTAGATGGTTGAAAGTAAAGTTAAGCTTATCTCTTTTTTATGGCTCTTTATGTTGGGGTTATGCTTTTTTTATGTACTTAGAAAATAATTTTTCAATATGGATATTAAGTGTACTTGGTTTTATTGTTGGTATTGGTGTTGTAATCAAACTATTTTTCTGCAACAATGAAGTTGTTTTAAAATTTTAAAGTACCAATATATGTATATGTCTTGTTATATTCTATTCTATACACTTATAATACTCCATGAAAGTTAATGCAATCCCTTTGTGAGTGACATTAATGGACGTGGAGTGTTACAAGTGTAATATATGAAATCAGATGAATTAAATATGAATTTAAATTAGAATTTGGAATTTGAAATTCTGAAAACATGAAAAGTGTTTGTAAATGGAATTGAATTGAATATATGACAATTTTAAAATCCTGAGAGATTTTAATTTGTTTACAAGCATTGTGAAGGATATTTTGAAAGTGATTTCAAAATGAAGGTGTTTAAATATGGTTTTGAAATTGTTATAGTATTGAACTCACTTCGATAGCTGGAAAATAACCCTGACGATGATGGCGACCTCATCAGTGTCATTTTCTAGTTGGTAAGTGACGGATTACTACCAAAGATTTTGTTTTTGAATTGTTTTGTGGAAAGAAAGTTATTTTGAATCCTAAAAAGGGATATCTGGTTTTAGAAAAGCTAAAATGTTTAAAATACCCTGGGGAAGATTGTTTGAATTAAAACAAATTAATTGTGAATTTGTGAAAGCAAATTGAAATTGATTTGAAACCAGTTAAGTGGAAAATGAATTGAAATAGAAAATACCGAGAAAAATCGGATGGGTGAGTTAAGAGTTCGAAGAATGGAATTTGAATTTGAAATGGAATTTGGCTTGTATAAGCAAATTATTTGGTTTTGAGGAGAAACTGATTGGAGTTTGATTTTGATAACATTGGTATATGCTGAGTTAATAGCATATGGAAGTGATAGAGTTGGTATGCCCGACAAAAAGGTATCAGTTATATTTTATACTGAGTTTGGGATTTATGAGCCAGTTGGCAAATCACTTGGCTGTTTGATTTTCTTTTGGATTGGAGAGGGCCTAGAGAGGCAAGTTGTAGTTGTACCAATTGAGCCGTGCGAAGGAGACGCCAGCGAATTTTTTTGGAAATTTAGAGTGTTAGAAAAAATTTAGATTTTTTCTGAAATTTTTTGTTTAAAAGAATAAATTAATATTTTAATTAAAATTAAGCAGTTCAGGTGAAATTAAAGTTAAAAAAGTGAAACAAATAATTTTTAACCCAGTTAATACGGTTTGTTTTCTACCTTACTAATTTTGAGGACGAAATTATTTTAAGAGGGAAGAATGTAACGTCCTATGATTTTATGGTATAATAATTTATTTATTTAATTTTTAAAATAATGATTTAGAGATTTAAATGATTGTTTATATAAATAGTATTGAATATATAATTAATATAAATAATAGAATAATATATTTATTTCCGAAATAGTCGGAAATTGTAGAATTCGCAATATTGTGTGAATTAGATTATTTATAATATTTAATTCAGTTTAGAATTGAATTATAATAATGAATTTATTATTTAAGCGAAGTTTGAATGTATAATTACAATATAATTATAATCGAGCTCTAAATGGCGCGGTAGTTTGTAATTTGGCGATTCGAACATTAATTGAATATACAGAATCCGTTTGAAGTCGGATTTCTATGAAACAAGAAACTTTTCAAATCTGTTGAATGATACTTTTCTAATGGAAGAGAAAATTCGAGATTTCATCATGTAGATTGTGAGTTACATCCATATCAAATTTCCAAATAGTCACTATGGAATCGTTTATAAAGCATAATGATATGTTTAATTTTAATTAAATATTGGCTTCAAATTACGACAGGATCTTTGAGGCGTAGCCATAATTTAATTTTTAGAACTTTTCTGTGATTTTTATTTTGAAAAATAAGCACTTTTTATTTTGAGGTATTTTACACCCTAAACCAGCATTTTGGGATTCCATATAATAAGCTAATTAGTCTATATTATTATATTTTTGGGACCCTGGCACATTGCTCATCACAACAGTACTTTTAATTTTTTCCGTAGCAACTCGTTTGTGGAAATTTTGTATATTACTTCGTATTGAGGTTTCAGGTATATGCTAATAATAAAATCAAAATAAAATAATAAGAGTACTAGCTGAACAACATCAATTAAAATGACACCAAGGTGAACTGTGTTATAATGAGTATATTATCCTTTACCATGTCCGACTCAAACTAAATACGTTTCATCTATCAAACGTGTATTGTCCTACCACTGAATTGTTGAGACTATAGGGAATAAGAGAGACACATGTTTATGTACCTTTCTTGGCAACCAAAGTATGGAAGCACAGTCTATTTCACATGCCTACCGCTTCTCATTATGATGCCTTAGCTACTACGAAATTGGCGCAAGGACTTGTCACCCCTTCACCAATCAACTTAATGAAACTGCAAACCTATTAGTTTACCTCCTATCCCTTAGCTACTAATAATCCTAAGCCTACAAATAACAAAGGCTGGACTCCTTTGTTTTCCTTTCAGACAAAACACAAAATAGCCGAAACTTATAATGGAGTGGCGTGGCAGGAATTTGCGGTGAAAATGGTGGAAGTTGTGCCATGGTATATGCATACAGCGTGAGCAGCGGCTTGGAAACTTAGAGTGGGAAAATGGCGCAAGCTTCTAGTAGCGCTCAAAAGCTGTGTAAACACATTTGTAGAGAAGAGCACTGAGTTATGTAATGAAAGTGGAAGGAGGAGTTCAGTATATATGAGGGTTCCATGAAGTATGGAGTGTACAGGAGGTTGCTGAGTTTGCAGCATAGCCAACGAGGATGTACAGTGGGGATGGTCTAAAACGGAAGTCGAGGTCGACGGGGGTACGGTCTGGTGGTCTGATGGCGCTTGTAGAGGCTGTCGAAGGGGGTGTTCGGCCGAAGTTTCGGTCGTCACATATGTAGACTGCACATGCGATATGGTTGGGAGTTGCCTTCTTCATGAGGAACTCGAGTGAGATGCTAAATGGTGGAGGAACATGTGAGTGATGCTATTGGAAGAACAGTGGGGATGGAATAATACGTAAGTAGGAGGATGTAACACCCCACCTCCGTTAAGGTCACTCACAAAGGGATTGCCTTAACTTTGGTGGAGCATTTTAGTAAACAGAACAGAAACTTACAAGACAGATAAAACAGTACTTGAAAATTTTATAACTTTATTTCAACAGAAGCTTGGTTACATCCTTTCAAATCACAATATCAGAATTCAAGTACAAAATATCAGTCTTGTACAAAAGCCTTCAGAATGCATAGTTTAAAATCATAATCCCCACACAAGAAGACAAGCCATACTTTAAGCACTGCAAGCGGAAGAAATCTGAATCAAGCTAGAGTATTCCCTTCTACAAAACCTGGGGGGGGGGGGGGGGGAAACGGAAGAAAGGAGGCGAAACAACAAGGGTCAGACAAAAGTCTGGCAAGTCCAGTGATTTTCAGTTATGAACAGATAATAATAACATGAAAATAAAACTGGATGAGAGATAACTGTAACAGATGTAGCAGACATAACGGAAGAACAGAATGATATAAGCTATTGCTTTACACTTCTCTGCACTAATACTAGTATAACAGAATTAGGTGTCACCCTAATGTCTAAACTGAAACAGAAACAGGTACAGAATAATTTCCACGCTAGTAATGGGCCTTTACCACCCGATCAGAAACAGACAGAAGCAGAATGTAGCATAAGGTGTACACTAGTAATTGGGCCTTTACCACCCGAACAGACGGTACCACGCAGAAACAGACAGGTGTTGCCACCCAACAGAAACAGATGGTACCAACAGAAACAGAAGTACTAAGTGTACCCTAAAACCCTACCCCAAGCGATCGGCTCCCTAATACATAAATATCCTGTGCCAGCCCCACCGAAGGGTGTATCATTCCCTAAAGTGGCAACCTTTGAATGACACATACCTATTTATAGATGTCACGACGTCTTACATCCTCAGAGGCAAACCGGGATCCATGCACGCACATGACCCGGTTGGAACGCACCATCAACACCCCTCGCCATTATCAGAATGAACCGCTTATAATTAGTTCAGTAAGCGTGCCCGGACCCTACCTACTGTTGGGTCAAAGTTTTGATACCAGAAAGGGTTACTGACTAATATGGGTCCCAAACAACAGATGACACAAGTAACCCCCCTCCTATTCTTGTGTCCCCAGACTAACAGATTTCAAATTAACTTGTTTATAGGTTCAGACATACAGAATTCAGATCAACTAGTTCACAGACAAGTTTTCAGACTAACAGATCAGATATATAGATTAACAGACTTACAAATTAGCTGATTTCAGATTAACAGGCTTACAGATTAACTAGTTACAGATTAACAGACTTACATATTTGTCTAACTTTGTAATTGGGCCTACAGATTCAAGGAACAGATTTATTAAATTCATCAGTCTAGTGAGTTTAACCCTATCCGCCCAACACATTATATTTATCTCAGATTTTCATTAATTAAATATTAATGCCCAGACCTCTCACATTAGACTGACAGTTTGCGGCTACTGGTTATGCCGGTTGGTTCCGGGCAGGTTTCTGTCGCAAACTGAGTCTAACCTCGGGTTTCAAGCACGTTATGACTAACTTCTCACATTAGAACCTATTGTTTGCGGCCACTGGATATGCCGGGCGGTTCCGAGCAGAATTACGCCGCAAACTCATTCTAACCTCGAGTTAGCCATGTTTATCTTTGCGGCCAATTAATTAATGATTTACCATTTATACCCACGCCTAATATACATGTCAATTTTCATAATTATAGCCAATTCAGATTATGTCAATAAAAGACTAAATATATCAACTCAACAGATATGGAAGATAACAGATTTAGCAGATTAGGCGACTTAACGGATTCAGCAGATTAAGCAGTTTAGCAGATTTAGCATATAACAGTTTAGGCATCTTCAGCAGACTTAGCAGATGACAGATTTGGTATATGAACAGATATAGCAGATCATAGCAGACTTAGCAGATGACAGATTTGGTATATGAACAGATATAGCAGATTATAGCAGAACTAGCAGATTAGGCAATATAACAGAACTAGCAAATTAGGCAATATAACAGAACTAGCAGATTAGGCCATATAACAGATTTAATCATTCCTTAAAGTTTCATAAACATATCTTGCCTAATTATAAATTTGGCCTAAGTTTGCATGCCTAAATAGTTGTCATGATTCACATTATGATCATATACCCCACGTTTTCATTGAATTTATATGGCATAGATTATGGTCATAATTTACCATATAACACATGTCTCAAATTTAGTTAAACTTGCCTAGTACAAAAGATTCACATATAAATTATACCAAATATAGCCATCGATTTCAATGCATGTCATATATTCAAAAATCTCCCACTTAGGTGTTATTCACATTTAATAGTTATCAAATCTTAACATAAATCTTCACACCTAAGTCATATTCCCTTTTTATCCCAAATCATGAATTTCTATATAAAAAATATGCCCAACAATCTAGAACTTTAAATTATAACAGATCTTTAATTCAAAAATATGCGTTATGTCCAATGTCTCAAGTCACATGTTAATATACAATGGTTCCTCTTCTTCCAATTCACAGAATATGCACAGATCTAAATCTAGTTTACAACCTATGTCCTTTTAGTCACAGATTAGCCATGTCTAATTATGCCATCATTCATTATTTATCCCAGAAGTTTAACGTTCGTGCGTTAATCTCTTATGAGATTTGGCGCAGGCTCGGGGTAGCCTGGCTATAGAACAGAAAGAAGAAAGAGATATAGAATAAAATAGATCAGAACAGAACATACGCAATCTCAAATTCAGATTTACAATCATGTCACAATTATAATTAAAGTTTATATCGGAAAATAACTGCACTTGCCTTGGTTGGATTCTAAAAGAAAAAGGTGTTGTAGCTGTTCTCTTTTATTCCTAATCAGAATTGGAGGAAGAAGAAGCACAAGTCCTAGCTTAGGTTTCAGCAGAGTAGAGACGCCATTGATTTATTTATTTTTAGAGAGGAAGAGAGCAATGGAGGCTAGAGAATTGTATATGAGATTTAGGTTTAGGTTAGGGATGTATATATAGGTGTAGGAAGTTATTTAGGACCATTAGATTAACCCTGAATCATGAGAACCATTCAAATGCAAAATCTTCATTTGAGCGAATCGGCCCACGGGATGACAGCCAAACACCCTGGATTAACCCCTAGTCAACCCAGCGGAGCTCGGGTCGACCTCAAAAATGGGTCGGTTCGGTTATTCCCCCTCCCAATTCGCTATTTTGAACCTTTTTTGCATGTTTATTTATTTAATTTTTATATATATCTATATATATTTCTCTCATATGCATACAAACTTCAAGGCTTAATAACTTCTTCATAATTAACCATTTTTTTTAATTTGTGAACATCACTATTATTAAAAATACGGGGTGTTACAGAGGAAGAGGAGTTTCACGTGCAGTTTGAAGAGTATGGGGAGAGGAACCGTGAATGTCCATTACAAACAAATAGGAACGCAGTAGTAAAACCAGGATTTGTGTGACAAAACGTTGGTGGAATTTTTGCATTAGAAGGGCGTAAGCATATGTGAAGGACGTAAGTGTACATGGCGGTTGTTTATGCGTTTTAAAGAGGATGCAATGTATGGAACAATGGAGGTTCGCGTGTACTATGATACCCCGTATTTTCTATGAATGTTAAAGTAACGAATTAAAGAATACTTAATTTTAAAAGTGGGAATTAAGGGAAACGAGTTACGCCACTGCGTTCGTCTCGGAATTTTGCTTGGGATAGAGTCCGAGTTTGCGTAAATCGGACAACTTATGAAGAAGTTATAAGCCATAGAAGTTTGTATACGCACAAGGAAGTATATATATGTACACACACACACACAAAATCATCTCCAGAAGCAAAATATGTCAAAGACGAGTGAGCGGGAAAGATCCCGCTCAAATGGCGTCGACCCCTCTTAAGGGGGGTCGACATTAGTGTCGACCCCCCTTAAGGGGGTAGACATAGGTGTCGACCCCACTTAAGGGGGTAGAAACCTTCCGAGATCCAATTCCTGTGACGATTTCTGCAGTTCTGAGCTAATGCGGCCTTCTCTGATTGGCCCGGTGACGAATTCTGATGTATTAGGGCTTATGTGTCGTACTGTGATTGGCTGAGTGACACATCTCTTTGGTTTGGATGGCTTTGTTTACTCCTAGACTGATCTAAAGGCTAGAATTAATCCTAGACTTCTATATAATCAACTCAAACCCTAAACCTAAAACACAAAAACACATTCTATGAAGCTGTCATGCTGTCTCTTTCTGAACTAGCGTAGCCTCCATCTTCTTAAAACTAGAATATCTTCTTCAACTAGAAATCAATTAGGAGAACATCAATAGTCTACATCAAAGGAATAGCTTAACAAATTCAGAAATCGAACTCCAGAATACAAGAACTATTCTTTTTCTGTAAGTTCGGTTATATTTCAGATTTAAATATATAAAAGTCATGACTTGAAATAAATCGAATCTAGAACTGTGCCTAATTATGATTCTGATTCATGTTTACCTTTATGACAACTCCGAAATTAACTATGCCTATGAGACTATTGTAATTTGTACAATTGAACCTATCATATTGTATATTAATTTGGTGACGCTTTTATGTTATGTTATGTTATGTACATGTTCATAAGCTGAGTCATGTTCATATATGCTTATATGTTTAGATCTACATGCTTGCTTTTATGATATGTTATGTACATGTTCATAAACTAAGTCATGATCAGATATGCTTACATGTTTAGATCCAAGTTAATACATATGTTTAAGATCTATGTAAATTCCTGTTCATATGCTTAAGATCTATGTTAATTGGATCTAACTCAAGAACAAGTTCACATTGATATGCTTGATTAAGTTTATATTGTTCGTGATTTTTTTTTTACACTTGCTTAGTTAGATTCATATTATTTTGTGCTGTTGGAATGCTACATGTTCCTTTCTTTTCCCTTTTGTTTATGAGTTGGGCTAATTTTCGAGCCTAACGTTCTATATAAACAATGAGAACGAATAACGGAGGGAAACGTTGGGGTAAAACATTAAATTTACATGCTAATGGTATAGATTGGTTCATAATCATGTAAATGATTAATAGCATGAAATGGTATAATATGTATACCATTAATTATGAACATAATTTAAATAGTAAATGTGACATGACAACACTTGTGGATAATTTACATATAAACTTGACATAAATGACGAATATGTAAATTAAATAAAGGATGAACATGCCTAACCCGAGGTTAGATTGAGTTGTGGTGTAAAACTGCCCGGAACCGCCCGCCACATCCAGTAACCACAACAACACCTATCTAAGGTGAGAGGTCGGTGCATCATGCCCAGGAAAAACCCAAGGTTAGATTGAGTTGTGCTGTAAAACTGCCCGGAACCGCCCGGCACATCCAGTAACTGCAACAACACAGATCTAATGTGAGAGGTTAGTGCATTAATAAATTAATTAATGTTAATGAACAGGACATGTTAAGAATGGTGGGGTTAAGTTAACTAAGGTAGCAATTAACCAGTACAACATGTTAATTAAACAAATAGTAGGGTTAAATAACACAAGAAGACAACACATTGCCAATATATAACATGATATATGGTAGGGTTATGTAACACAAGAAGCCAACACTTAACCAATATATAACATGATGTATGGTAGGGTTAACTAACACATGAAGGCAACACTTAACCGATATAACATGATGTATGGTAGGGTTAAGTAACACAAGAAGGCAACACTTAACCAATATATAACGTGATGTATGGTAGGGTTAAGTAACACAAGAAGGCAACACTTAACCAATATATATAAAATGATGTATGATAGGGTTAAGTAACACAAGAGGGCAACACTTAACCAATATAACATGATGAACGAGTGGGGTTAAGTTAATAGAAAACACTTAACCAATACAACATGATGTGTGGGCGGGTTAAGTTAACATGAATGGAGAACACTTAACCAATATTACATGAACAAAGGGGATAGGGTTAAGGCAAGCTTTACCAATAATACATATTGACTTGATCAGTGGGAGGGTTAAGTACATCTCGCGTAGGTGGGTAATATTAGTATATATAGGCCCATAAACTTAACCGTTAAATAAACATGCTTGAATCGGTGGGAGGGTTAAGTACATCTCGTGTTGGTTGGTAATATTTGTATATATAGGCCCACAAACTTAAACAGTAGAAATCCCTAGTAACGGGGACGCATTTCAGCTGTAACCTGCATAGATGTATCATGGTACCCTGAACTTGGCAGGGCGGGGCACGATTACTGGGCTGATTATAAGCGGTTAAAATTGTGACAGGGGATACATCAGTGTAGGTTCCGATGATTTACGGGCGTGCACGTACTCCGGAGTGGGAAAAAGAAGACACTGAGTACCAGTAGTTACACACTGTGCATCTTGAATCGTGTCGGGTTGCTATCATAAGGATTGATACACCTTATGGTGGGACCAACACAGGGTATCTACACACAAGAGAGGGCCGATTGACATAGACACATGGAACATTAATACAAGTAGGGAGCCGATCGATAGGGTAGTAAGGGTACATCTAACATCTTCGTGGCAATTAGGCTGATTGAGGTAAGATCCTCCTACTAGATGTACACCTGAAGGCTTCCACAATTGCGGGGATTGGGATTATGTTTTAGTATTATCATTTTATACAGATTACTAGTAGGGACACCAGTTAAGCAGTGCAGAGATATAGAAAACGGAATAACAGGGTAGTAGCGAAGCAGAGAAAGAGTAGAATCGCATTCATTTTACCTTGCCTTATCTTGTCTTAAGTTATCTTGTTTTATGGTATTGTCCTATTTTCAGTTTATTCATGTCATGATCCTTTATCTTGTTTACATGTTGAAAAATCACTGGATTTACCAGACTTATGTCAAACCTGTTTTCTTTCGTCTTCTTTTCTTCCGTCCCCCCCCCCCCCAAGATAGTCAGGGAGGGAATAGCTCAGCTTAGTTTGGACCGTTTCTCTTTCCAAGCATGGAGATTCTTTGATGTATGTCTTGGAACCTCTTATCTTTGGCCATGGCTGTGATTGCACTTTAATTTGGGGACTTATGCTACTTTGCTATGTTTTGTTCTTCTTATATACTTGGAAGTTTTTGAATCAAGATAGAAGTTTTATGTAATACTTTTAAGTATGATTGAGTCAATTGTTGTAAAAGCTTGACTGAACTACGTTGCTTATAAAATGACTTTATTTTTCCTCTTCTTTATTTGTATGTCTTGTAATTTATCTGCATCTCTTACCTATAACGCTTCACTGAAGTTAGTGCATTCCCTTTGTGAGTGATATTAATGGAGGTGGGGTGTTTCACTTGGTATCAGAGCTGAAGGTTACTAGATCAAATAAAAGATTTGAAAAATTATTTTCAAAACGGTTTTAAAAGAAGCATTTTCTAAAGAAAAGTTTTGTTTTAAAGGCATATTCCCCAAATCCATATGCACTTTTGATCCTCTTCTTTTCCTTCTTTACCGAGTCTCTGGGGCTCCTGGCTTTTTGGGAGGTAACCTCATCGCGGCATGGTTCCGTAGGCTTGATCAGACTACGAAACCTGTCAAAGGGCAAAGAAATGCCCAACTTTCATATTTAGTCGCAGTAGTCTCACCTACGGCTAATTTTCTTTTATGCTTTGTAGGGTTCTCCATGCGATGGAGGCAGCTTTCAAGAGACTTGTCAACAAGTTACACAAAGATGGCAAAGATAAGAATAAGGGGGTTTGGATAAGGAACACAACCCAAGGATGAGAAACTCATGGATATGGACTTGGTTCACGAAGGAGGACAGAATAGAAAAATATAAGACAAAAGGAAGTGTCGTTATTATGGTATAACGGGTCATATAATTAAGGACAAGGGCAAGAACAAAGGATAGAATTTTCAAGAGGGCAAGTGCATGCTTTCACCACCAGCGTACCTGAGAGAGAGGTAGTAGAGTTTCTATTGAAAAAGTTTAGTTTTTCTTTTTGATCATCCTGTTAGTACTCTTTTTGATTTTAGCGCTTCACATTCATTTATAACTGCTTCCATAGTTGAGTCTCTGCACCTTAGTGCTTGTATAGTAGTAGATCCCATTATTTTCTCAAATCTAATTGGTGGTTCGGCTCATTTATCTTTGGTTTGTAAGGATTTGAGAATAGCTGTATTGAGTCTAAGTGTAATGCTTATGCTTTTGGTTTCATGGGCTATGGTTTGATTCTAGGCATGGATTGGTTAGCTAGTAATTGTGAAAGGAGGGTAGTCAGACTTTCAACTTACCTTAGGAATACCCTGGAGATTTCGTGCGATCCTAAGGGATCTATTTGTCTTAGCTACCTAGAATCACTTGATGCATCTATCGACGATTTGCGATCCGTTGGAGTAGTCTATGAGTACGCAGATGTTTTTGATTAGGTTAGGGGTTTGTCCCCTAAAACGCAAGATAGACTTCCGCATATATCTAGTTGACAATGCAAAGCCAGTTGCATTACCTGTACGATACATGAATCCAAGGGAAAGGAAGGGCTCAGTAAACAAATAAAAGAGTTACTTGAAAAAGGATTCATAAGGCGAAGTATTTCTGAATGGGGTGCTCCAGTCGTTTTCGTTACAAAGGCAGATGGTTCACTTTGCTTGTGCATAGATGATATTTTGGAATGAGGAAGAACATGCTTTACATCTAAGGGAAGTCTCGGATACCCTCCAAGCGCATCAACTTAAGGCGAAGTTCTACAAAAATGCCATTTTTGGAGAGAAGAAGTAAGGTTTCTAGGACATATGGCGTCCAAAGAAGGGATAACAGTAGATCCAGAAAAAGTAGTTGCGATGCAAGACTGGGAGGTCCCAAGGAATGCAACAGAAGTAAGAAGCTTTCTTGGACTAGCGAGCTAATATAGGAAGTCCATTAAGGACTTTACGAAGGTATTAGCCCCACTTACAAGATTGACGAAGAAGAATCTAACCTTTGCTCGGGATATTGGTTGTGATATCGCTTTCCAACAATCGAAGAGGGCTCTTACAACGGCCCAGTTATGACTTTTACCTTACGGTAGTAAAAGGCTTACGTTACACACGGTTGCATGCGGCACGGGAGTAGGCGCCATTTTGATGTAAGGGTAAGATCGTAGCGGATGCCTTAAGAAGAAAACGGTTGACTTCAAGTCCTCTTTATGTGAAAAAGAAAAGTTCATAATACATATCAAACCTTGAATTTTAAAACCTTCGTTTGAGTTAGTAGTCAGCATCGCTAGGAGTAAGACCTACGCTTTTGAATTAAATAGGGACTTCACAAAGAAAAGACTCTCAGATAGCTGACGCAATGGATAAGTTAATTAAAGAAGAGACCTCTAGTCACCTTAATAAATAAGCTTGCAAGAAGCCATGAGTACGCAGTTATGATTGAGCACCGCTTATCATCCTCTGACAAAAAGGGTGAACAAGATTTTGGAAGACCTTTTGAGGTAATGTTAGCATGACACGGCAGAAGTTGTAGTGCCAAGTATACTATAAGAAGAAAAGGTGGAATGAGAGGCGACAATGAAATGAGTTCCAACGCGTATTCTGGAAACAGAAATTAAGAAGCTACGCAATCGTGAAGTTAAGACAATCATAGCAATATGGAGTGAAGCTCAAGAAGATGCGACTTAGAAGATTGAAGACTAGATACGCGCATCATACCCTTTTTGAGGGTATATCCTTGATCTCTCTTTTTGTGTAAGGTTTATTTGCTAGTCTTTATCTTTTAAGTATATCCTCTCGGTCCAATCCTCGATCCTTAGGTAGAAACCAATGGATGTAAACATGTATTTGAAACATGTTATGATTGATGGTTGCAAGTGGTTGCTCATGAATGCTTATACACACACACACACACTAGTTACTAGATCGGCTCGATCACTTTCATATTTCATATGCATATATGTGTATATATATGGATTGAAACTTGATGTGTTATCATATGGATGTTGCATTTGTATGAATGGTTGAGCACTCATGTAGAAGTTATAATGTATGATTAGGAATAATTGCATACATGATGGACTCATAGCACTGACATAATTTGCATTAAGGAGGTCAACTGAATCAGTAGACCGCCTGATTTTGCATTAGATAAGGGCATGTACACACACTATGCATATGACCATGAAAACATTAGAAATCTTTTTAAGGATAATGGATGCCTGTGATTGATGGTTGAGTAGATGGATGTTGAATGTTAGGATACATTCTTCTTAACTTAGAGATTTCAGGGACGAAATCCTTTAAAGGAGGGGAGAATGTAACACCCCATATTTTCTATGAATGTTAAGTGGGAATTAAGGGAAACGGGTTATGCCATTGCGTTCATCTCGGAATTCCACTTGGGGTAGAGTCCGAGTTTACATAAATGGGACAACGTATGAAGAAGTTATAAGCCGTAGAAGTTTCTATACGTGCAAGAAAGTATATATATACACACAAAATCATCTCCAGAAGCAAAATAAATCAAAGATAAGTGAGCGGGAAAGATCCCGCTCAAATGGTGTCGACCCCTCTTAAGGGGGGTCGACATTAGTGTCGACCCCCCCAAGGGTGGTAGACATAGGTGTCAACCCCCCTAAGGGGTATAGACATAGGTGTCGACCCCCCTTAAGGGGGTAGACCCCTTCTGAGATCCAGTTCCTATGATGATTTATGTAGTTTTGAGCTGATGTGGCCTTCACTGATTGGTCCGGTGATGAATTCTGATGTATTAGGGCTTATGTGTCGTACTGTGATTGGCTGAGTGACACATCTCTTTGGTTTGGATGGCTCTGATTACTCCTAGACTGATTTAAAGGCTAGAATTAATCCTAGACTTCTATATAATCAACTCAAACCCTAAACCTAAAACACATTCTATGAAGCCGTTGTGATGTCTCTTTCTGAACTAGCGTAGCCTCCATCTTCTTAAAACTAGAATATCTTCTTCAACTAGAAATCAATTAGGAGAACATGAATAGTCTACATCAAAGGAATAGCTTAACAAATTTAGAAATCGAACTCCAGAATACAAGAACTATTCTTTTTCTGTAAGTTCGGTTATATTTCAGATTTAAATATATAAAAGTCATGACTTGAAATAAATCGAATCTAGAACTGTGCCTAATTATGATTCTGATTCATGTTTATCCTTATGACAAATCCGAAATTAACTATGCCTATGAGACTATTGTGATTTGTACAATTGAACCTATCATATTGTATATTAATTTGGTGATGCTTTTATGTTATGTTATGTACATGTCCATAAGCTAAGTCATGTTAATATATGCTTATACGTTTAGATCTACATGCTTGCTTTTATGATATGTTATGTTATGTACATGTTCGTAAACTAAGTCATGATCATATATGATTACATGTTTAGATCCAAGTTAATACATATGTTTAAGATCTATGTAAATTCCTGTTCATATGCTTAAGATCTATGTTAATTGGATCTAACTCAAGTACAAGTTCACGTTGATATGCTTGATTAAGTTTATATTGTTTATGAAAAATTTGTATTACACATGCTTAGTTAGATTCATAATATTTGAGATGTTGGAATGCTACATGTTCCTTTCTTTTCCCTTTTGTTTATGAGTTAGCCTAATTCATGAGCCTAACGTTCTATATAAATAATGCGAACGAATAACGGGGGGAAACGTTGGGGTAAAACGTTAAATTTACATGCTAATGGCATATATTGGATCATAATCATGTAAATGGTTAATAGCATGAAATGGTATAATTTGTATACCATTGATTATGAACATAATTTGAATAGTAAATGTGACATGACAACACTTGTGGATAATTTACATATAAACTTGACATAAATGACGAATATGTAAATTAAATAAAGGATGAACATGCCTAACCCGAGGTTAGATTGAGTTGTGGTGTAAAACTGCCCGGAACTGCCCGGCACATCCAGTAATCGCAACAACACCTATCTAATGTGAGAGGTTAGTGCATCATGCCCAAGAAAAACCCGAGGTTTGATTGAGTTGTGATGTAAAACTACCCGGAACCGCCCGGCACATCCGGTAACTACAACAACACAGATCTAATGTGATAGGTTGGTGCATTAACAAATCAATTAATGCTAATGAACATGACATTTTAAGAATGGTAGGGTTAAGTTAACTAAGGCAACACATAACCAATACAACATGTTAATAAACAAATGGTAGGGTTAAGTAACATAAGAAGGCAACACTTAACCTATATATAACATGATGTATTGTAGGGTTAAGTAACACAAGAAGGCAACACTTAACCAATACATAACATGACGCATGGTAGGGTTAAGTAACACAAGAAGGCGACACTTAACCGATATAACATGATGTGTGGTAGGGTTAAGTAACACAAGAAGGCAACACTTAACCAATATATAACATGATGTATGGTAGGGTTAAGTAACACAAGAAGGCAACACTTAACCAATATATATAACATGATGTATGATAAGGTTAAGTAACACAAGAGGGCAACACTTAACCAATATAACATGATGAACGAGTGGGGTTAAGTTAATAGAAAACACTTAACCAATACAACATGATGTGTGGGCGGGTTAAGTTAACATGAATGGAGAACACTTAACCAATATTACATGAACAAAGCGGATAGGGTTAAGGTAAGCTTAACCAATAATACATATTGACTTGATCAGTGGGAGGGTTAAGTACATCTCGCGTAGGTGGGTAATATTAGTATATATAGGCCCACAAACTTAACCGTTAAATAAACATGCTTGAATTGGTGGGAGGGTTAAGTACATCTCGTGTAGGTGGGTAATATTTGTATATATAGGCCCACAAACTTAACCAGTAGGAAACCCTAGTAATGGGGACCCATTTCAGTAGTAACCCACATAGATGTATCATGGAACCCTGAACTAGGCATGATGGGGCACAATTACTGGGCTGATTATAAGCGGTCAAAATAGCGGTAGGGGGTACGTCAGTGTAGGTTCCGACGGTTTACGGACGTGCACGTGCTCCAAAGTGGGTAAAAGCAGGCACTCGGTACCAGTAGTTACACATTGTGCATCTTGAATCGTGTCGGGTCGCTATCATAAGGATTGATACACCTTATGGTGGGACTAGCACAGGGTATCTACATGCAAGAGAGGGCTGATTGACACAGACACATGGAACATTAATACAAGTAGGGAGCCAATCGATAGGGTGGTAAGGGTACATCTAACATTTTCGCGGCAATTAGGCTGATTGAGGTAAGATCCTCCTACTAGATGTACACCTGAAGGCTACAATAATTGCGGGGATTGGGATCACATTGTATTATTATCATTTTATACAAATTACTAGTAGGGACATGTAACACCCAGAATTTTCTATGAATATTAATATTAACAATCTTAAGCATACTTAATTGTTAAAGTGAGAACTAAGGGAAAAGGTTACGCCATTGCGTTCGTCTTGAAATTCTGCTTGGAATAGAGTCCAAGTTTTCGTAAATCGGACTTCATATGAGGAAGTTATGGCTCTCGGAAGTTTTAGTAATTTTATATAAATAAAAATAGTTCATAGTAAATAAATAAAAAATTAAAATTCAAACAGGGAAGCGGGATGGGCAGGAATTCTCCCGCCCAAGCCCAGGTCGACCAGGGGGTCGACCAAGGAGTCGACCTCCCCTATACAGGTCGACCAGGGGCTCGACCTGGGGATCGACCTACCCCCAGGGAAGATATGAAATCAGACGATCCTGACTTGTTGTCGAGTCTTACCTGACTTGTTGCTAAGTCATTAGGGCAAAGGTGACAATTCTAGATAACTCTATCTAGTCTAGACGGTTGTGATTGCTCATATGATAATCTAACGGCTTAAGTTGATTTAAACTTCTATAAAAGCACGCCTAGACACAAACCCTACACCTAAACTAGATTAGTCTCTTGGCCACCATGCTGATGCTAGGATAGTTCTTCTTCCTAAAGCTTAGGGATTAGCAAGTCGGAATTCTAATTCAAAACGACAAACGAATTATCTTCTTCTCTAACCTGTCTTTGTGAGTACAATTTCTTTCACAAAATAATTAATAAACTAATTATGATGAGTTATAATTGGGATTATGAGAACATGTCTGTTGAATCATGTGACATTGCTTAGCTTTGTTATCACTTGTTGGTGAACATATGACAGTTTTGTTAACTTATGCTAGTAGATTTATTTCATATGTCCAATCACATATGTTTAACTTGATTTATTTTATGACATCAGTTTATATGCAAGTTTGGGATGTAAATCGTAAGCTAGTTCGTATGTGAATCTTATGCAAGTTTGGGATGTTAAATCATATGTTAGTTTGTATGTGAATCTTATGCAAGTATGTTCTTGTATATGCTAGTTTGAATGTGAAACTTATGCAAGTCTGTATGCGAATTATACACAAGTTTATATGAGAGTCAAGTATATACATATGCTAGTTTATATTCAAAACATGTGATAAATTCATATGCAAATTGTAGGAATCCATATGCAAGTATAGGTGAAAACTATATTCACATATGCAAGTTTAAGTGAAACCCATATTCATATATGCAAGTTCACAATTTCATATTTAGATCTATATTTCGATCCATGGTAGTTTATGCAAATTTAGGTTTTATATGTCCATTTCCTATGCAAGTTATTGGCCATGCAAACTTATGTTATAATTCTTATTTGCAAGTTACATCCATTTTATGTGTTAAGCAAGTAGTGATGTTTATTTTCTTTTTATGAGTTAGACTATTTACGAGTCTAACATGTTTCATATTAAAACATACGAATAGCGTTGGGACGATGGGAAAATATTAATTATGTAAATTGTTAATTAGCATAAAATGGCTCTAAACGCATATAATTAAATTGAGACATTAATTGGTATAATCTATATACCTAAAAAGTATGGACATAATTTAGGTGACAATTATGGACATAGTTAATTTGGAAATTATTGACAATTTGAATAGGGATAATTAATTCATATTGGGGTGAAATAATTATGTGTAATAATAAACGCCTAAGACACGAGGTTAGACCCGTTTGTGGTGTAAGACTTCCCGTAGCCGCCCGGCAAATCCAGCAACCACAAACGATAGTCTAATGTGAGAGGTCGAAGGCATAAATTAAATGTGTAGCAATTGTAAAGACACGAGGTTAGACACGTTTGCGGTATAAGACTGCCCGGACGCGCCCAATAAATCCAGCAACCGCAAACGGTAATCTAATGTGGGAGGTCTTACAAGGTTACAATTATAATGAATTAAGCAACACTTAACCAAGATAAATAAGTGGTGGGACATGGGGGTTAAGTGGGTGACATGGGTGACATGTGAAATACGATTAGAAACACTTAACCAAATTGAAACATGTAAGAAGACATGAATAAGAAGGGGTTAAGTGGAAAATTCTAGTGGGGACCAAGCATAGGTGGAAAGCTTGTGTCAAGCGTGGGGGACCCTTTTCAAACCAGTAACCCATTAAGTATCTTTATGAGCTCGAGTTAGATCGAGGACGGGACATGCTTACTGGGTTTGATTGTAAGAGATCAAAATGGGTTAACGGTGGCAACGCAAGTCCAACGGGGTCATGTGCTTGCGTGGGCCCGGGTTGGTAGGTAAGACGTTGTTGCATCGCGTAGATATAAGCCATGCATATTTAGTGGTATCGGGTTGCCACTTTAGGGAGTGATACTCCCCACTGTGGGACTGGCACAGGTATCTACGAGTTAGGGAGCCGATCGCATGGGGGTAGTGGGTACAACTAGTGGAGATAGGGGCATGCGACACCTATGAAGACAGCTAGGGGTACACGAAACTACCATTATGGTTATTATGTTCCGTAGGCGGGATCCACTTTTAGGGTGACTAGTAATGGTGCAATATAGTAGTTATCCTATAGTGATTAGGAGCGAGATTAGCGCCAGAATATTCCTCTTGTTTGTTTTGTCTTGCCCACTTGTTTCATAGTCATTCCTTGTTTTACCAGTTTATGCCTTATCCTAATTACTTTAATAATTATATTGTTAAAGTTATTGGACTCGCCAGACTTTATGTCTGACCCCCTTTGTTTTCACTTCTTTTCTTCCTCCCCCCTCCCCCAGGTTCTCAGGGTGGGACTAGTGCTAGTGGATCTTGATTTGGATCTTTCCCTCTCTTTTGGAAGTGCTTGGATTGCTGAAAGTAAAGTTCAGCTCATCTCTTTTATGGCTACTTATGTTGGGGCTATGCTTTTTACTTTATATACTCTGAAAATAATTTTTCAAGATGGATATTAAGTGTACTTGGTTTTGTTGTTGGTTTTTGATGTTGTTGTAACCAAACTATTTCTCCGCTGCAATAAAAGTTGTTTTTAATTTTTCAAGTACCAATATATGTATCTGTCTTATTATATTCTATTCTATACACCAATAATACTCCATGAAAGTTAATGCATTCCCCTTGAGAGTGACATTAACGGACGTGGGGTGTTACACATGGTATCAGAGCTGAAGGTTAACAGAACAGATAAGAGATTTCGAAAAACTATTTTTCAAAAGCATTTTATAAAGAAACACTTTCAAAAGTATGTTTTTAGGAGAGTATTTTCAAGAGAAAAGTTTGTTTTTAAAAACATAACCCCCAAGAGCCATATATCTTTCTTTCGGTTCTCCATTCTGAATCTCTTCCCTTTTCTTTTCAGCATGTCTGGTTTACCCGAGATACCGGAGGGAATATCGATACCAACCTGGTTCATAAGGTACCCGGAGGCTAGGGCCACCGCTGCAGGCCCAGCAGACATTCCTCCTCCCCCAGCTGCAGCCGCTCCTCCTCCCCCCCCTCCTTGCATTGATACTTTTTCGAAGATATGCAAAGACTTTCGAGCAATGGGCAGAAAACCTTTTCACGGATCAGAGACGTTTTTTGAAACTCGAAATTGGATTAAGGAGGTGGAAGATTTGTTTGGTATCTTCGAGATAGAAGATGGAAGGAAGGTCCAGTTGGCTGCTTGGTTAATGAAGGATGAAGCCTCGTTTTGGTGGGAGGTCACGAATGGAGAGCGTCCAGTGGAGACATGGATGGATTTCAGGCATAGGTTTGAGATGAAATTTCTCTCACGAGCCGAAGAGAATTTATACATGGAGAGATTCTTGGCGTTGAAGTAGGGGAATTTATCAGTAAAGGAGTACATCAACAAGTTCAATTAGTTGGCGAGATTTGGATTAAACTTGGTGAACACACCTGAAAAGAAGGCCCTGAGATTCGTTAAAGGTTTGAATGAGCCGCTACATGGGTTGGCTATGACCCACATTTCTATGGGGGCTACCTTTGAGAAACTGGTTGACATGGCGCTTATGCATGAAGAGGAGAAAGGCACTAATGCTAATAAGGCACCAGAAAAGAAAGGGGATCAAAAGAAGCCACAACAGCAACCTAAGAAAGGTGGTAAGGATAACAATAGCAAAGGAAAGAATAGGTGCTTTAATTGTGGAACACCAGGCCATCTGAGCAAGGACTGTAGGAAGAAGAAGACTAGCTGCTTCAACTACGGTGAGGCATGACATTTGATCAAAGACTTCCCGAGAAGATAAGGGAAAGGTCAGAGGACAAGGTCTACTTCTGGAGGGCAGGTTTAGGCTCTCATGGCACCAGGGCAAGCAAGAGGGCAGGTTCATGCTCTCATGGCACCAGAACAGGAGAAAGGTAGAAACATTTCTGTTGAAAGTTTGGTTTTTCTGTTTGATCATCCTGTTCGTACTTTGTTTGATTCTGGCGCTTCACACTCGTTTGTATTTGCTTCGTTGGTTGAAACACTGCACCTAAATACTAGTCTAGTTACAGATCCCATAGTAGTCTCAAATCTTATTGGTGGTTCGGCTCATCTTTCAATGATTTGTCGGGATTTTAGAGGGTCTATCTTGAGCATTGAGTTTGAATGCAATGCCTTCGTTCTTGGCTTCACGGGCTATGGGTTGATTCTAGGCATGGATTAGTTATCTAGTAATGGTGCCATCCTCGATTGTGAAAAGAGAGTGGTTAGACTTATGACTTACCTCAGCAACACTCTCGAAATCTCTTGTAATCCCATACATTCTGGTATGCTTAGCTACCTAGAATCTCTTGATGCGTCTGTTGAAAACTTGCAGTCTGTTAGAGTAGTCCGTGAATACTCAAATGTATTTGAAGATGTGAAGGATTACCTCCGAAGCGGGAGATAGACTTCCGCATATAACCTTGTTAAAAATGCAAAACCCGTAGCTCTACCCGTTAGACACATGGCTCCAAGGGAGAGAAAAGAGCTCAGTAAGCAAGTCAAAGAGTTGCTCGAAAAGGGTTTATAAGGCGGAGTATTTCTGAATGGGATGCTCTAGTAGTGTTCGCAACCAAAGCGGATGGATCACTTCGCCTATGCGTGGATTATAGGGAGCTAAACATGCTGACCAAGAAAATTAGGCAACCACTTCTAAGAATAGAAGACTTGTTTGATCAGCTTATAGGAGCGTCAGTTTTCTCCCAACTAGACCTGGCTACCGGGTTCGATCAGCTAAGAGTGGCTGAAGACAGCATTGATAAGACCGTGTTCAGAACCCCCGATGGTTTCTTCGAATGGCTTGTCATGCTTTTCGGCTTGACAAACGCACCCGCTTACTTTGTTGACTTGATTAGCAGGGTGTTCAGGGAGTTCCTTAATAAGTTTGTGGTGGTCTTCATAGACGACATTTTGCTTTTCTCGAAGAATGAAGAAGAGCATGCTTTGCATTTAAGGGAAGTCATGGATACTCTTCGTGTACATCAGCTGAAAGCCAAGCTCTCCAAATGCCATTTCTGGAGAGAAGAAGTGAGGTTTCTTGGACATGTGGTGTCCAAAGAAGGGTTAGGTGTGGACCCCGCAAAATGCGGTGCATGATTGGAAGGTTTCACGGAATGCAACCGAAGTCTGAAGCTTCCTCGGGCTTGCGGGCTTTTACCGAAAATTCATTAAAGACTTCACAAAATCTCAACCCCACTCACAAGATTGATAAAGAAAAACCTTATGTTCGCTTGGGATTTGGATTGTGATATTGCTTTCCAACATTTGAAAAGGGCTCTAACAACAGCCCCAGTTCTGACATAGCTTGATGGGAGCAAAATGTTTACCGTATACAAAGATGCATGCGGTATAGGATTGGGTGCGATCTTGATGCAAGAAGGAAAGGTAGTTTGTTATGGGGGAAGGCAATTGAAGATATATGAGAAGAACTACCCAACTCATGATTTGGAGCTAGCTTCCATTATTTTCGCTCTAAAGTCATTGCGTCATTACCTACTAGGAGAAAGGTTCGAATTGTTTACTGACCATAAATCATTAAAGTACCTTTTCTCACAAAAAGACCTTAGCTTAAGACAACAAAGGTGGATGGAATTTCTGGCCTCATATGATTTTGAGATTTCCTATACCCCTGGCAAGGGTAATGTGGTAGCAGACGCCTTGAGTAGAAAGAAGTTGACCTTGAGTCCTCTCTTTGTAGAAAGGAAAATCTTAGAGTACATTGCAAACTTTAACTTTAGACCCTCCTCTGAAATTGTGCCTAGTCTGTTAGCATCGCTAGAGGTGCGACCTACTCTTTTGGACTCAATAGGAACCACGCAACGAGAAGACCTTCAGTTAGTTGATGTGATTGATAAGCTAGTTAGGGGTGATACTTCTAGTCACCTCAATAGATACTCCATCGATGATAAGGGTTGGTTGAGACGGGATGGAAGGCTATGAGTCCCACATGCAAAGGATTTAGTGAAGATGGTTCTCGAAGACGCACACCATTCTAAGCTGACCATACACCCAGGCGGAGACAAGATGTATAAAGATATAAAAAGGGTTTTCTTTTGGAATGGCATGAATAGGGATGTAGCTGGGTCTACCGCTAGGTGCTTGATATGCTAGCAAGTCAAAGCGGAGCAGAAGAAGCCTGGTGGTCTGCTTCAACCTCTAGAGGTCCCAAAATGGAAGTGGGATAACATTTCGATGGACTTTGTTGATGGGTTGCCTAAGTCAAGAAGGGGTAATACCAGTATTTGGGTAATAGTGGACAGGCTCACTAAAAACGCTCAATTAATACCTGTTAAAAGTAGAAGGACTGCCTCGTCCCTAGCATCCATTTATCTTAAAGAGATAGTTCAACTCCATGGGATACCCTCTGGCATAGTGAGTGATCGAGATCCTATCTTTACCAGCGAGTTTTGGAAAAGTTTGCAAGAGGCTGGAGGCACACAATTATGCTTAAGCACGGCCTATCACCCCCAAACCGATGGTCAGACGGAAAGGGTGAACAGAGTATTGAAAGACCTCTTAAGATTGTGCATTCTTGACTTTGGAGGGACATGGGAGGATCATCTTCCTTTTGGTGGAATTCGCTTACAACAATAGCTACCAAGCCACCATAGGCGTGACACCCTTTGAAGCTTTATATGGAAGACCATGCTGATCACTAACTTGTTGGTGGGAGTCTACAGACAAGCTAGTACTTGGGCCAGACATGATTAGAGAAACCTCAGAAAAGGTGAACCTGATAAGAAGACGGATGAAGGCTGAACAAGATAGACAGAAGTCCTACACAGGCAAAAGAAGGACCGACCTTGATTTTAAGGTTAGAGATAGGGTGTTCCTTAAAGTATCTCCTTTGAGGAATGTCATTCGCTTTGGGCCCGTAGGAAAGCTAGCACCAAGATTTGCAAGACCATTTCCTACCATTGAAAGGATTGGGACGATGACTTACAGAGTAGAGCTACCCGAGAGACTGGCTGGAGTTCATAATGTTTTTCATGTTTCTCAACTACGAAAGTTCTTACATGAATCTGCAGAAGTGGTGGAGCCAGGTATACTAAGGAAGTAGAAGTGGAACGAGAAGAGACTATGAGAAGAGTTCCAACTCGTATCTTGGGTACGGAAGTCAAAAAGCTACGCAACCGTGAAGTCAAGCTTGTTAAAGTTCAATGGAGTGACGCTGAGGAAGACGCGACTTGGGAAACTGAGAGGAAAATACGCGCAGCCTACCCTTTTCTTTTTTAGGGTACCTCCTTGATCTCTTTTTCCATAAGTTTATTCATGCTTATATCTATCTTTTAAGTATGTCTCCTCAGTCCTACTCTCTATCCTTAGGTAGAAACCAATGGATGTAAACATGTATTTGAAACATGTTATGATTAATGGTTACATGTGGTTACAAGTGGTTGCCAGTGGTTGCTTGTGGATGCATGTACACACACATTAGGCATTAGATCGGCTCAATCACTTTCGTATTGCATATAAAATATGTGTGCATATTTAAATTAATGGATGTGTAATGGTTGTGTTATCATATGGATGCTTCATTTTGATGAATGGTTGTGCACAAATGTAAAAGTAATATGTATCGTTAGGATTTTCTTACATGCATAATGGACGCATGGCACTATCATGATTTTCATTAAGGAGGTCAACTGAATCAGTGGACCACCTGATTTTACATTAGATAAGGAACATATACGCACACTTTTTGCATATGTTCATATGGCATTAGAAATCTTGTAAGGACAATGGATGCCTGTGTTTGATAGTTGAGTAGATGGATGATTGGATGTTAGGATATACATTCTCCTTAACTTGGAGATTTCAGGGGCGAAATCCTTTAAGGAGGAGAGAATGTAGCTTCCTGAATTTTCTATGAATATTAAAAATAACAATCTTAAGAATACTTAATTGTTAAAGTGAGAATTAAGGGAAATAGTTTACGCCATTGCGTTCGTCTCGAAATTCTGCTTGGAATAAAGTCCAAATTTTCGTAAATCGGACTTCGTATGAGGAAGTTATGGCCCTCAGAAGTTTCAGTAATTTATATAAATAAAAACAGTTCATAATAAATAAATTAAAATTAAAATTCAAACAGGGAAGCGGGCCAGGCGGGAATTCTATCGCCCAAGGCCAGGTCGACCAAGGGGTCGACCTCCCCTATACAGGTCGACTAGTGGTCGACCTACCCCCGGGGCAGATCTGAAATCAGACGATCCTGACTTGTTGTTGAGTCTTACCTGACCTATTGCTGAGTCACTAGGGCAGAGGTGGCAATTCTATAATTCTATGTAGTCTAGACGGTTGTGATTGCTTCTATGATAATCTAACAGCTTAGGTTGATTTAAACTACTATAAAAGCACGCCTAGACTCAAACTCTAAACCTAAACTAGATTAGTCTTTTGGCCACCATGCTGCTGCTAGGATAGTTCTTCTTCCTAAAGCTTAGGGATTAGCAAGTTAGAATTCTAATTCAAAACGACGAATGAATTATCTTCTTCTCTAACCTGTCTTTGTGAGCACAATTTCTTTCACAAAATAATTAATAAATTAATTATGATGAGTTATAATTGGGATTATGAGAACATGTCTGTTGAATCATGTGACGTTGCTTAACTTTGTTGTCGTTTGTTGGTGAACGTATGACAGTTTTGTTAACTTATGATAGTAGATCTATTTCATATGTCTAAACACATATGTTTAACTTGATTTATTTTATGACATTAGTTTAATGCAAGTTTGGGATTTAAATCATATGCTAGTTCGTATGTGAATCTTATGCAAGTTTGGGATGTTAAATCATATGCTAGTTTGTATGTGAATCTTATGCAAGTCTGTTCTTATATAGGCTAGTTTGAATGTGAATCTTTTGCAAGTCTGTATGCGAATTATACACAAGTTTATATGAGAGTCAAGTATATACATATGCTAGTTTATATGCAAAACATGTGATAAATTCATATGCAAGTTGTAGGAATCCATATGAAAGTTTAGGTAAAAACTATATTCACATTTTTAGGTGAAAACTATATTCACATATGCAAGTTTAAGTGAAACCCATATTCATATATGCAAGTTCACAATTTCAGGTTTAGATCTATATTTAGATCCATGGTAGTTTATGCAAATTTATGTTTTATATGTCCAATTCCTATGCAAGTTATTGGCTATGCAAACTTATGTTATAATTCTTATTTGCAAGTTACATCTATTTTACGTGTTATGAAAGTTGTGATGTTTCTTTTCTTTTTATGAGTTAGACCTTTTGCGAGTCTAACGTATTTCATATTAAAACGTACAAATAGCGTGGGGACAATGGGAAAATATTAATTACGTAAATTGTGAATTGACAAAAATTGGCTTTAAAAGCATATAATTAAATTGAGACATTAATTGGTATAATTTATATACCTAAAAAAGTATGGACATAATTTAGGTGTCAATTATGGACATAGTTAATTTGGAAATTATTGACAATCTGAATAGCGATAATTAATTCATATTGGGGTGAAATAATTATGTGTAATAATAAACGCCTAAGACACGAGGTTAGACCCGTTTGTGGTGTAAGACTGCCCGGACCCGCCCGGCAAATCCAGCAACCACAAAAGGTAGTCTAATGTAAGAGGTCGAAGGCATAAATTAAATGCGTAACAATTGTAAAGACACGAGGTTAGACACTTTTGCGATATAAGACTGCCCGGAACCGCCCGGCAAATCCAGCAACCGCAAACGGTAGTCTAATGTGGGAGGTCTTATAAGGTTACGGTTATAATGAATTAAGCAAGACTTAACCAAGATAAACATGTGGTGGGACATGGGGGTTAAGTGGGTGATATGGGTGACATGTGAAATAAGATTAGAGACACTTAACCAAATTGAAACATGTAAGAAGACATGAATAAGAAGGGGTTAAGTGGAAAATTCTAGTGAGGACCAAGCATAGGTGGAAAGCTTGTGTCAAGCATGAGGGACCCTTTTTCAAACCAGTAACCCATTAAGTATCTTTGTGGGCTAGATCGAAAACGGGATACACTTACTGGGTTTGATTGTAAGAGGTCAAAACGGGTTAACGATGGAAACGCAAGTCCAAGGGGTCATGTGCATGCGTGGGCCCGGGCTGGTAGGTAAGATGTTGTTGCATCGTGTAGATATAAGCCGTGCATCTTTAGTGGTATCGGGTTGCCACTTTGGAGAGTGATACACCCCACTATGGGACCAACATGGGTATCTACGAGTTAGGGAGCCGATTGCATGGGGCTAGTGGGTATAACTAGTGGAGATAGGAGCAGGAGGCACCTATGAAGACAGCTAGGGGTACACGAAACTACCATTATGGTTATTATGTTCAGTAGGCGGGATCCACTTTTAGGGTGACTAGTAATGGTGCAGTATAGTAATTGTCCTGTAGTGATTAGGAGCGAGATTAACGCCAGAATATTCCTATTGTTTGTTTTGTCTTGCCCACTTGTTTCACAGTCATTCCTTGTTTTACCAGTTTATGCCTTATCCTAATTACTTTAATAATTATATTGTTAAAGTTATTGGACTCGCCATACTTTGTGTCTAAACCCCGTTGTTTTCGCCTCTTTTCTTCCTCCCCCCCAAGGTTCTCAGGGTGGGACTAGTGCTAGTGGAGCTTTATTTGGATCTTTCCCTCTTTTGGAAGTGCTTGGATTGCTGAAAGTAAAGTTCAGCTCATCTCTTTTATGGCTACTTATGTTGGGGTTATGATTTTTTACTTTATGTACTCAAAAAATAATTTGTCAAGATGGATATTAAGTGTACTTCGTTTTGTTGTTGGTTTTTGATGTTATTGTAACCAAACTATTTCTCCGCTATAATAAAAGTTGTTTTTAATTTTTCAAGTACCAATATATGTATCTGTCTTGTTATATATTGTTCTATACACCAATAATACTCCATGAAAGTTAATGCATTCCCCTTGAGAGTGATATTAATGGACGTGGGGTGTTACAGGACACTAGTTAGGCGGTGCAGAGATATAGAAAACAGAATAACAGGGTAGTAGCGAAGCAGAGAAAGAGTAGAAGCGCATTCAGTTTACCTTGCCTTATCTTGTCTAAAGTTATCTTGTTTTATGGTATTGTCCTATTTTCAGTTCATTCATGTCGTGATCCTTTATCTTGTTTACATGCTGAAAAATCACTGGACTTACCAGACTTATGTCTGACTTGTTTTCTTTCGTCTTCTTTTCTTCTGTTCCCCCGGTAGTCAGGGAGGGAATAACTCAGCTTATTTTGGACCGTTTCTCTTTCCAGGCTTGGAGATTCTGTGATGTATGGCTTGGAACGTCTTATCTTTGGCCATGGCTGTGATTGCACTTTAATTTGGGGAATTATGCTACTTTGCTATGTTTTATGCTTCTTATATACTTGGAAGTTTTTGAATCAAGACAAAAGTTTTATGTATTACTTTTAAGTAAGATTGAGTCAATTGTTGTAAAAGCTTGATTGAACTACGTTGCTTATAAAATGACTTTATTTTTCCACTGCTTTATTTGTCTGTCTTTTAATTTATCTACATCTCTTACCTATAACGCTTCACTGAAGTTAATGATTCTCTTTGTGAGTGATATTAACGGAGGTGGGGTGTTTCATGTACAGGGAAAGTAATGGCAAAAAAAGGGGAAAGGTGGGTGGCTCGCGCTTGAATAGGGTTTAAACTGTGGGGGCTTAGTGGAATAATAAGCGAATATATGGTGGTAAGAAGGTCGTTCGAACCTTTCTGCCTGTAAACGTGAAGACTATCAGAAGCCACATCGAAGGAGGAACATTTAGCTACGTGACAATGGTCTTAAGTGGTAGAGATTTCGAAGATGTGAGATTTTGCTATTTTTATGGATTTTCTAACGGGAAGCTGAAGTGGATGGGGAGCTGCGAAATTTCTAAAAGAGTGGAAACCAAATACTGGAATGAATTATCAAATGAGGAAGACGGAGGAGCCACTTTTCCTCTTGGAAGCAAAAAGGTATGTCAATGGGCCAACAAGGCAAGTTAAGGCCCAATAATTTGAAATAAATTAAAGTTTATCGGTTAAATAATATATTAATATGTAAACCATAGAAATTATTCATACCATGCTTTTGGAATTGAGGGACTTTGGGCTTTACAGTTGGCATGAGAAGTATATCAAAATAGAATGGAGGAAAGGGTAAGAAGAGGCTACTTTGCAGCATGTGTGGACTTCAAACATGGATTTTGAAAGTAGTCGACTTGAAATTGGTAAAGCCCATTGAATTTAATTTAATTAAGTTAGATTTAATTTAATACTGTGTTATAACTTATAACACAACATCTTATACATACGGTATTGGAATTTGACGAAACAAGATCCGTTGGGATCGTATGGACGGTGGCTACACAATGGAACTGATTAGGAGTGAACTGGAGCTCGTTACTTTTATAGCGAAATAAATTGTCTGTCAGAATTAACCGACAGTTATCGTTATTTAACGATGATTGTCCAATGTGAGTAAATCTCACTAACTCTGTATAGTTTATATTTTTGTAAGTATAATCTAATACTGATGAAATGATGATTGATTGCTATGTGTTGATTGTTTGGTTGAATTGCTGATTTATTGGTTGAAATTATCGATAACGATATATATATATATATATATATAAATCGTTAATCAAATATTGATTCTGTTTATCAGAATATTTCATGTTGAAATGAAATCAATGTTATTTATATTGTCTAACATCTGTGATGCAGGGAAACAGGTTGGAGGGATCCAACTGGATTCCTCAATATTTATAATACTATTTGGTTTCATATATTGTGATATATGATGTGATATATAATCTGTGATTGATTATGATGACACTGGTCATGTTATTTGGTATTTTAAATACCATATGAAATACTGGAATGCAAAAAGGAAATTTTCAAAGTGAATATTGAAAATGAAAGGATTTATATAAAACAAATAGAATTATATAAAAGGATTTATATAAAATAAATATAATTATATAAAAGGATTTATATAGAATAAATAGAATTATATAAATTAAAGGGAATTATAAATGAGATTATAAATGTTGGAAATGAAATAAGATTTGTATGAATAATTCTGCAAATAGAAATATAAATAGAATTTGGGTTTAAAATATTGTTTTCAAATATGAAATCAAACTGTTTATATTTTATAAAGAAATATTTTTCACACGCTATGTGAAAATTTGATTAAAGTAAATATTTTGCTAATGAAATATTTATAAAGGAAATAGGGTTTGAAATAGGAATTTAAAATGGAGTTAAAGGAATTAGAAACTGACAGGTGATTAGTTAAGTTGAACAGTTGTCTGGGTATTGATCTGATGTTGGTTTCGGCCTTCAAAGTTAATACGTAGGTGGTTGTTCTCTTACTAGTTTATAGTTAGATACTGATATATGTGAGAAGATAGAGATGCGTGAATCAGAAATGTAAACGCTTTCCAAAGTTAATAACATACATTTTCTAAAATCAAAAAATAAGGATTTGATGAATATATGGAAACGAGAAATGGGGAAATGAATAAATGTTGATTGATGATTGATCGATAGAATTTTCATCTGGAAATAATATCATTGTTTGCACATACGTTTTCTTTGATAGTTAAATCACTGACTATCAAAGTTTTTGACCATTTTTCCATCGTCAATGCGGAGGGACTGGGATCGGGTTCATTATCTGAAAACCACTCTGTATGGGCATTAGCATTGCGATCAAATATGATGAAGATAACTGAAGACGGAGTTATGCAAGGGTTGTCCTGTTTACAGAATAGTACCTTCGGTCTGTCCAGTCCCAGGACGGCCTGTATGGAAGAATGTCTGACAGAGTATATTTAATAGATCGCGTAAGTTGATCTCTTCAAACGTATTTACGTTTGGTGGCGGAGGAATTCATTTCTCTTAGCTATTTACGTGTGATATGTTTGGAGAAATAAATTTGTGATTTAGCAGGTACGACGATGTGACATTCAAAGTGAATGAATATGTGGTTTTTAAAGGATACGTTATGGCCTCTAGCCTCACAATCAGAAATGGTATAAAATAGGGTAGGTCGCATGGCTAAGTGGTTAGCTGCCAAGTAGGGTGCATTGTCACATGACCTAGAGTTTCATTTACTTCTATAATCTATTTCGATGCTGTCCCTTTTGGCAAACGGTTGCTGATCCCAACCGTTGGTGATAATACATTCGGTACACTCAAGCGAAATGAGTGACCGGTCATGTTTAGCCTGGGTTGCAAGATGTTCTTGTTGAACCCGTGTATTCCTCTCTAGAGATACACTGTCGGAAGGTGGTCCCATACCTTGCCAGTTGGAATTCATTAACTAATAAGCGCCCGTCGTTTTTGACTATACATTATGTATGTGGAACGCGAGATGAAAGCGTTCTGCTAGATGATTATTATATTGTGACTGATAGACACTATTGTAATATCAAACGGATTTTGGTATAAAGATTATCATTTCTTTCAAAAGAGTGTTTTGGATTCTCATAAGGGAAAAACCCGTTCCATGTTATACGTCATGGTCTTATGAGGTATCGTTTATTTTCTCAAACTGTTTTAAATTGTTTACTCACACCATTACCATGACTGACCCGGAGTTTATTTTGTTTTCTTTTACCCTATACTCTTAGGTGCCCAAATTCGTATGGGCAGTCAAGCAGTCAGGATTTACCGATATACTTGGAGAGCTTGGAGCAGGTGGCTTCAGGAATATATAGCTATTGTTTATTTCCGTTGTATTGTAAGTGTTATACTCTGATAATGTTATTGTATACATATACTAGTTTTATTTCAAAGTTATGTATCTATTATATATATTGATCGTTCCGCTGTGAGATTCGTGTTACTCTAATGACGTTGTATGTTCTTCTTCTTCTTCTATTCTAAGTTTCTATCTTATCTATTCTCACCCGCTAATTTCTTTCATGGACTATCTGGTATTTTCGATGCTTGGATAGTTGACATTGAGTTTATGTCGATAACTAGGATTGCGAAAACCCAGGTCATTACAAGGGGATCAGAAAATAAGTTTTGTGTGAATGAATTTAAAGTACACACTTTGGATAATCCTACATATACTGTTCAGTTACATTTTCTTATTTATTAGTTTATTGGTGTCAACAACACTCCACGCTTACATACACACTCGTTGCACCCATCTACTCCCTAGTAGATTAACCTAATATAATATATATGTAGCTACCCCCATATTAAGGAACACAACATGGTATCCCACTCGCACGGTTCTCATAGTATCATCGCAGGAATATACACAGTCCCTCATCCTACGTCCGAGTGATGTATGGATCTGTGTATAACGAAGCTACGTCTACATGGAACCATTATAACTATATTACGTATGTTTAATGACTGCCATCATTGAATAATGCCCTCTAGTCTACGATACACCACCCAGAGCAGACATGTGTGTACCTAGACTTTCCCACGTACGTATTGCCAAACTTATTCGATGCCTAACCAGCACACCTATCATGTGTGCATGCTCGAGTTTCGTGGCAGGGCTACACACGGAACTCAGTCGGGAGCTTTCCTTATTTGTGCAGGCCAGCCTTTAAGAGCCTCTCACACAAATATCCCTAGGGTCTGCTTTTCTATGGTGGCTATGGCCCAACCTCGGCCCCTCCCTTAACTAGTAAAGACTACAAGAGCTAAGCGACAAGCCGCTAAGCAAACAATCTAAACATCCATATGGCGTCTACCCTCCACCACCGCCTCGATAGTGAAATAGGGGAAGCGTAACTTTGAGTGGACTCCCGATTGTGTAGAGGCTTTCCAGAATCTGCTGGATTTATTAGAGAAGCCCCCGATATTGTCAAAACCCGTGGATCACGAGGATTTATTTGTCTATCTGGCTGTGTCGTCTCATGCTGTCAGCACAGCATTGGTGCATAAAGAAGACAAGGTCCAGAGGCCTGTATACTATGTAAGCAAGAAGCTAGCCACTACAGAACGTAATTATCCGAGAAAAAAAAATTTGCTTATTGCCTCTTAATTGCTTCCCGAAAGCTCCGCCATTACTTTCAGGCTCACCCGATAGTTGTATACACCGATCAACCTCTAAGACAAGTGTTGCAAAAACCCGAAGCATCGGGGCGGTTACTTAAATGGAATATCAAGTTGAGTCAATTCAATTTGAATTTTCAACCACAGAGATCAATAAGGGGGCCGGTCTTAGCCAACTTCATAGCAGAGTTCACGATTCCGGAGAGGAAATGGTGAATGACAAGGTTGTTGCTTCAGAACAATAGTTAGATATTAGTCCGCGGAAGTTATATGCGGACGGGGTCAAGAATGATCGAATATTCGGCACCGGAGTAGTTTTAATCACTTCTGAAGGACGATCTGTTTTCTACGCCCTGCGATTAGAATTCCTTGCTACTAATAACGATTCGGAGTATGAAGCCCTGATTGCCAGGCTAAAGCTCGCCAAGGAATTAGGAGCAAAGACACTGGATATATGCTGTGACTCCAAGATATTTGTCTGCCAGCTATGGGAGGAGTTTGTTACTAAAGGACCTCGGCTTGTTACTTATCTTAGAAGAGTAAAGGAGTTATTGGACAATTTGGAGCGTTACAGCATAACAAATATTCCAAGAGCAGAGAATCAGAAAGCATACCGGTTGGCAAAACTAGCAAGTTCTGACAACCTTGAAGAAACTGAAATGGTTCCAATAGAGATATTGGAGTCACTGAGTTTCGGCTTAATGGAGGTGGAACTAGCCCTAGAAACCGAGCCAGAGAGGGAGTCATGGATGACACCAATTAAGAACTTCCTCAAGAGCGGAATTCTCCCATTGAAAAAAAGCAAAAGACGAGATATAACACGTAAGGCTGCAAGATACGTGTTACAGGACGATGTCCTCTATCGCCAAGGGTTTTCCATGCCCGTACTACGATGTTTCGCACACGACGACATCAAACGTGTACTGCAGGAAGTGCATGAAGGCGAGTGTAGAGATCACACCGAGGGCCAGACCCTAGCAAAGAAAGTATTGCGGTATGGATATTTTTGGCCTACTGTGAATAAAGACGCAACTGATTATTCACGACGCTGCGATAAATGTCAAATATTCGCCAAAGTTCCCAGAGCACCTCCGACCCAGCTTAAGTCAATGGTAAGCCCATAGCCGTTTGCCATATGAGGAATTGATATTATTGGAGTATTACCCATCGCCAAAGGAGGAGCAAAGTACGCGATCGTCGCCGTGGATTATTTCACGAAATGGATGGAAGCCGAACCCTTAACCACGATCACAACAAGAAAGGTGATAAGTTTTGTGGTCAGAAACATTATCTGCCGATTTGGGATACCGAAGACCATTATAACTGATAATGGGACATAGTTCGACAGCGGCGAATTCAGAAACTTTTGTCAAAAATACAAGATCGATAAAAGGTATACCGTTGTAGCTCACCCACAGACAAATGGGCAAGTTGAGGCAATAAACAAAGTTATTAAATCCATTCTTGAGAAGCGGTTAGAACGTGCCAAAGCCAAGTGGGTGGGTGAGCTACCGCTAGCCTTGTGGGCCTACAGAACAACGTTTAAGACGGCAACTGGTCATACTCCCTTCTCACTCTCCTTTGTATCGGAGGCAGTGATCCCAGTGGAGTTCGAAGTCCCCTCTCATAGGGTAACATACTATGACCCAATGACGAATAGAGAACTCCTCCCAGAGTCTCTTGACATGGTTGAAGAAAAAAGAGACGAAGCTGACTTGCATGCCTCAAGACATCGACACCAAGTAGCACGCTATTATGACCAAAAAGTTCGCTTCAGGACTTTCGAACCAGGGGACTTAGTGTCAAAGCGGATCTTCCCGTCTTCAACCCAATTGGTCCAAAGTGGGAAGGACCATATGCTATCCAACAAAAGCTTGATACAGCAGCCTTCAAGCTAACGACCGTGGATGGCGAGGAGATTCCCAGAGCTTGGAATAATGCTCAGCACTCACGCGATATCTGGGATAAATATGCAATGTTTTCCTTTTGTTTGTATAGACTATGTAAAAAGGCATGACTTGCCTTAAAAAGTCTGTTTACATGAATAAAGGATTATGAAGTGGATGCAGGCTACGACTTAGCTGAACCACTATAAAAATATCGTGTGTCATTTACTTTCCTACATTATTTTTATCTTCATTGATTATTCTAACATGACTATGAAACACAAAACATTAAATTAGACTTGAAAAATTGGAGACAATTCGCGCGTAGGAGAAAACGAAATGACTGTTTGCATAATAAGAAAGAAGGAATGGGAAGACGACATTCCTAACTCTAACTCTCATGAATCGAGAGAGAGTATAAAGAATGGGAAGACGATGTCCCGTGAGGCGTGAAGGTGCACCCCGATAAGAGACCGCCTCAATAGTACTCTAACCTAATTATGAGACAGGAGAGTATAAAGATGCTAGAATAATAAGCATCAACAACAAAAGAAATTTAGCCCCGCCAGAGAGTCGGGGGCAACTGGATGTTGAATTTAATCAATCTCGCATAAGCCTTAGTTAATCAGTCTATTCAAGATTGATTGGGGGCATATACATACATGTGTTCCCTTTATCATGACTTTATTGTATAAATTTGACATGACATATTGTTTATCTGCATTTTTACTTAAATAAGAGATTCACAAATATTTGACATTGTAGGGAACAAACTACTTTATTCACAAATATTTGAGTTCATACAAAAAGACTAAGCAAAAGATGGAAGGGTTGCGCCCGCTACAACAATAATGGACTAGTGGAATATCAAAACAAAAGACAAAATGTGTTTTCTCTTGGACTTTGGAGTAGACTTTGCCTTCTTGGCATCCTTAAGCTTTTCCTTCTCTTCTTTCTCAGTGTTAGTGAAAATACGCTTCAGATTCTTCTTCCCCGGGACAGTGACACTGGGATCAATAGAAGATTTTTTAGCAAGTTCCTCAGTGATCGATCTAGTTGAAAGTTTAACGACTAACCTTGAACCAGGATGTACTATCACAATAGGTTTAAGATATTCAGGATCTATCTCCTCAACTTTCAACTGCACATGCTTATCTTGCTTGGCCTTCATCTCCGCCAAAATCGGATCATCGAAATTCCCTGCATCCCCATTTGTAGTAACGTCGGGGTCTTCATCATGCCCGTCATTACCACCGTCATCTTTCAAAGCAATTATTATTTCGTCATCATGAGGAGTTTTGGTGTTAGGTGGTATGGCAGCCTTGTCGACAACCTCTTTTCTCTCCCCCTCGTCATCCTTCCCAGGTTCTGTAGCAGCGACTTTATCCTATTTCTCCTGGGTCTCTTAAGTAGACTTTTTACCCGGAGATGTCTTTTGTGAATCGTCGGCCCTTTCTACTGGCTTAGTACCTACAAAGAGAGAAGCAACAGTTATTAATTCAGGAGAAAACATGGGGTCTTCAATTGTCTGCCCGATAATATGACCAAAGGTTGAGATAGCCTTGATGAATTGAGGCGAAAAGGTAGAAATACCTTCAGCAGACTTCTCGACTTGAGCGGCAATAACGTCGGAGGTAGACTCGGTTATAGGAGACAAAAGAGAAGCCTCAGGAATTCCTGGCGTTTCAGGGTCATATCCTTCTACTCCAATGGCCTCAGCTATAGCAGAAGAGGAGCTGGCTTCGATGGTATTTTTTCCTTTGGGCTGAAGCTTCTCTTCCTCCATGGCAGCAGCAATAAGTCTACACCCTTCGGCCAAGTGCACTCGTTCCTCACCCTTAAGAAATGCCTCCATAAGCTTATTTTCGTTAATCGAATCCACTCTGAGTTCTGCTTTCTCCCATTCGACCAGCTGGTCCTATGCATACACAACGGGAGTGGGATAGTCCTTAAGCTGAGCAAGATCTCGATGATGGATCATTTCTGCAAAGAATCCGTCCATGGTTTCACCACTCTCGTCAATCTCCCTTTGAGCATCTTTTAGTTGTTCGTTGACTTCCTCAACTTGTTGCAAAGCCGTATTTACATTTCTTTCAGCAAGAGCTGCCCTTGTCTCAGCTTCCAATAACTTAGTCTTAAGCTCTGCGTTCTTTTTGACTAAATCTGCTTTCTCTTGAGCAAGACGAGTATTCTCAGATTTGGCATCCTCTGCTTGCTTCTTTAAATCTATCTGCTCCTGACTATGGGATTCAAGCTCGGAATGATAACACTTTTGTAATTCCTCGAGCTGCTTCTTATAGTTATCGCGTCGCATTGTATAAGAGCAAGCTTAGCTTCGGCATCCTCCAGATTTTTCTCAGAGTTTTCGATGGCCCTCGCATCATACTCAGCAGCGTCAGCCATGGTTTTTACATCCGCCATCAGATCACTAATGATTTTAGAGAGTCTTTGCATACTTCTTCATCTCTTTATATTGTTCATCAACGAAATCTATGGTAGCCTTGACATCGTTGGCCCAATCAGATTTTACTAGTTGGGGTTTTAGGACAAAGTGCATATGCTCGAAATGTTGCTCGGGAAATTGCTACCTCAGAACTTCCAGTCTAGCCTGGTTCTCATCATTGAGAATAACCGGCCTTGTGGTAGTTGTGTCAACAATACGATGAGATAACTTCGTGGTGGGTCGTTTCTTTCCTGTGTCCTTCCCCGATTCTAGTTGCTTCCCTTTTGGATCAGAAACCTTTCTTGAGGTATAATCTTGAGGAATTGTGCCCTTAGATGGAGCAGAAGGCTATGCGCTATACTTATCTTTCTCATGATGTGAAGGATGGCTCTTGTGCTTGTCTGAACATCTGTGGTGTGGGGATCGAGAATGGGAAGGTCAATAAGGCTTTGGAAGTCTATCCCTCCCGTCGTCTCTACCCCCAAGTTCATGCCGATCATGCCTCTCGTCGGGATCTATTGGGGGCATACTTGATGAACATCTCGCATATGATATCACTGCCTCCCCATTTGACCTATAAAAAGAAATGAAGGAATATTAGAATCAACGTTATCATAAAACTCGAGTGCTGTGATGTGCGGTACTAGAGTGTAGTGTGTTTCCTAAAGTGGTGATCTCCCCCCAGACAAACCAGAGTCCGGACTGAGGCTAGTATGAGTGGTCCCTTGGACTTTACTGGAGTAACTTCTTCTTCAGAAGTGGAAGCAAGAGGATTAGTCGCAAAGTCATCTACAATATAAAAGGTCTCGGGCAAGGGAAGATTTCCTAAGTCCCGATATATGGAGTTATCACCTATAGTCTTATCCTCTAAAGGAACAACTGATGGTAACTCCGTTGGAGAGATTGGCCTTTCAGGGGTAGCTACATCTTCAGGAGTGATATATTTATCTCTATCCTTTTTAGCTATGTTCGACGGTTCCTCATCCAGAGTCGAAGAAGGAGAGTCCCTATGGGGTACCGTTGGATTTTTCGAGCTATCTCCTACCTCAGGAATAATATCAACTGGGGGTATATACACCTAAGGGCCTTCTCCATGCCCTATGCTACTAGTTATAGCAACAAGACGATGCCTATAAAGATATTCATCCACCAAACACTCTTTGATGGTCAAGAATTTTTTATCACCGTTGAGTAGTTGCTTCAAGCGATCAAATTGCATTAGATGTTTCTCTTGCGACAAGTAAGGAACTGCAAGTAAAAACAAACGATGTTAGTATGTTTTCGAGATCTGGAACTTAAAACATTGATGTCCTTACTCGACTTGAGCTACCTTCTGGCGCACCCCGGCTGCAGTCTAATGTAAAACCATTCAGGCTTCGGATCTCCAGCTTTGCTGCTAAAAAGAATCGGGATAATTTTCCTTTTTGGCACTGATTCGAAATACACAAAAGATGGAGTCTCATTGATTCGATGCTTGAAATTGTAAAAGAAATGAACATCTTCGAAGGTGAGTTCCTCACCTAGAATTTCTTGGTATGCTATGTACAGGGTATACAAATAAGCATAAGAGTTAGGATGAAGTTGCATAGGAGCAATCTGCATTTCTCTCAAAAAGTTTACGATGAATGGTGGAAAGGGAGGAATTGCTCCGACAAGACACATTAATCTGGTAATGGCCATGTACCCCTCTGGTGGATTATGAGGACGATCTGTTTTAGATGACACCTCGGTATCTCTTCGGAGAATCCTGTGTTTTAAACATATCCTAGCAAGTCTGTCATCATCGATTGTCGATTCAATCGAGTCTTTAGGCGATTCCAAGATAACTGCATCCCCAAATTCGTCGGGAGCATGGTTATCTCCTACCCCTCCTTCTTTGTCCTCACCAGAGAGACATCACCTCTAGAAGATGCTTCACTATTATGAACTTCCATCTCATAGTCTGGGTCTTCATTATTCCATCCTGAGTCTGAGGTGGAAGATACATCCTCGACAGTTGGATTCTTAGATGATCTGGTGGCGTCTTTCCTTTCTGCTAGTCTAGATGAGCGTCTTTTTGCCATGGTCATTAAGCTATTGAAGAAGCAATAGTAGGAGTTAGAGTAAAGCTACACGTTTTCCCCTGTGCATGTGTGTGATCTAAAGTGTACAAGCGTGTATGCAATAACATGAGTTAGTTAAATAAAGAAGTCCAGTATAAAGATGAACAATGTAGTGGGGTATTTATAAGCAGTCCAAAAGTCAAGTCAGAGAGGCTCTATTCTAACTGTCCATAAAGTCATCAACTACGGCTAACATTGATTAAGTTAACTGAATTATTTCTAATAAGTCCTCTTTGATTGGTTCGGAAGTTAAGTGGAAATAGTTTCGGGTCGGTTAAGGTGTACGTGTTGTGATCGAGTCGGATCAAGTCCCTTTGTTGTGTTAAAATCGGATCGGGTCGGATGTCCTAGGTGTTGTGGGATCGGATCGAGCGCCCAGATCATCAGTAGACAAGTTCGAATATTTCACTGCAACAGATCGAATCAAATGAGTTCCAAAGAAGATAATAACGACCGATTCGGTTGACACTGAACCGAACCGCCCTTATACCCTCATGCTTATCCTCCTAATTCAACTTTCCCTTTGCAATTGTCATCAGTTCCACCAACCTGACCTGGTTAAATGAATCCTTTTCTCCTCCCTCTTGTGCCTCCCACTCCGAACTGACCCCATTCCTTTCTCTCTTCTTCTCCTTTACTTCCCCATCAACACCGAACCCGCCTCCTTTCAAAAGCTCATCCACTTTTCATGGACTCCATCACAATGAAATACTCATGGATCTATACGTCTAGCGCTGGCTTCAACCTCCTCCGCAACCATCTCGAGGTGGCAACGAGACCACCAACGTCGATGGCGAGAAGGCACCCAGCACCGTGTCGAGATTGACACAATGATGGGCGGAATTATTCGAATCACTCTTAAATTCCAAATTAGAATCATTTAAAGAAGAATTAGTTGCAAATCAGAGTTCTACCTATGGATTTATTTCGAGAAATTGATGAGTTTTTCTTTGTGATTCACGATTTAGGGTTGGGGTGTTTTGAGAATGAAGAAGGTGGCAGAAGGCAATAAAGTGTAGATGAAGAGTGTGAAAACATATGTATACGTGCGTGAAAGGGATAGTAGTCCCTTCGTGCTCCAGTGGAGAAGACCTTGAATTCCGGTCAGATCATTGCATGGCCCTCAAGCTTAAAGACTTTTTAGCTCATCGATAGTTGAAGCACGGGCTAAGGCGGATAAGTTTGATCTGATCCGAAGCAGATCCGATAATGTTAATTCAGCATGTAAAAAAAAAAGATTCATAAATATGCATTATTAAAGTTTACCTGGAGGTGCTATCAGATATCAAGCAAAATTCTTAAAGTTATTTGAAGTAACGAAAGCAATTTGTGCGTTCTATGGTGTATATATAGACAACCAGAGGTGCAACTTGATGAAGCAACACAACTTTACAAGTGAATGGAAGTAACTATTCAGTGATTTTAAATCAGAAACCAATGGATGGATAATTTTGATGTACACTCTATTTTTAATAGAAGCGTACTTCAAGGGGGCAAAATGTTAGCCTACTTTGCGAACTAGGCTACACAAAGTCAGAAGATTAATTACGAAGGACGATTCACTAGAAGAATACCCACTTCGACGACCGGATCGGATCGGTATCTCTTGATCAAGGCGGAACAACTCAGAGCAAAGAAGGAAGAAGCGTAGGCTAAATCGGATCGGTTCGACTCGATCTGCCCCTCCAATCCCAAGAACATACGATCCGGGCCAAAATCTGCAACAGTTATAACCCACGTTCCCAGTAGACTTGGAGCAGTTGTGAACACATTATCCCACGTTCACCCACTAATTTAATGCGCTGTGACCACCAGAAGAGATCTGAACCCGACATTCATGGGATGGGCGCCACGTGGATCTGAACTGAAGCCATTCCAGAAGCATTTTTCACCTATAAATACACCTCCAAGGCTCATTTAAAAGGATCTTTTGGCATTTTCAGAACTCAAACTCCTTAGCTATCCGAATTTCATCATCATTTTTAGATTGCAATCATCATTTAAAGCATGAGATTGAGTGAATTCATGCCTTGTATGAGTGAAATTGATTGAAAATCATTGTTGTATTTGTTTTCAAATCATCAATTTAAAGAGTAGAAAGTGGACGTAGGCTATTTAACGCCGAACCACTATAAACTATGTGTTTCTTCTTTGTTTTTGATTTCATTTCCATAGTATTATCTCTGATTTGGGTGTTAGAACCATTTTTGGATCTAACGACACCGTACCACTGATTTTTGCTAATATATAACCTTTGTGCTCATACGTCTCAGAGAAGGGTGTTAAGCAAGAGAATAAATTCTCTGCCACCAAACAGATATATATTTAGCAGAGATCAATGAATACAATGTAAAATACGATGTTAGACATGAAATTCTGCCTTTAACTGGGTGAAAGAACCAATGTCATTTAAAACACAGTTCACGATAAACCCAAAATCCCATTCCATTAACCATGGAATCTTCACGGAAAACAGATCAATATATAATTGATATCAATTTCTGTATCCGACTAATAATATAGATGGAATAACGACAAAGCCTTTTAAATTCCATATGTATTAACAGTCTTCCTCCATAGAAGCTTATCTCGATTATTACCAAATCGAATTCCATTCAATTCCAATTCAATATATTAAACTGGAAATCTTTACATTGGAAAATTCCTTTAATCTTAATTACAAGATTATAAATTCCAAATCATATTCTTCATTGTTAATTGGGTTAAAGAACAAGTGTTATTTAAAACACCGTTCACGATAAACCCAAAAATCCAATTCTTTTATTCAATTCCAATTAAATATTAATTAATTGGAAACTTCACTAAATCTTAATTAAAAGATTTATTCTTTTTTTCAATGGGGTTCAAGAATAGTGTTGATGAAGACACCGTTCACGACAAATCCAAAATCCAATTTGATATCAAATACAAGGCTCTGAATAAAAAGTATATCGGCTTATATTCAATATCAAATTCTGAAACCAACGATATCATATTTGAATAATGATATATATATATATATAACAAAAATGTGTGATCTTCTAAAAAGAAGAGAGCACACATATATATATATAACAAATCAAAAAAGATACAAAGTCTAAATACAGACTCAAAAGGAGACAAAAACTGAACAAAAATATGAATGTAGAGGAAAATAGATAGATGAGCTTCGGATAAACCACCGCCCATCAACCTCAACATCGAATTCCGGCAAAGCAACCAACCGATATTGAAGTATATCTACTCCTATACAATATTATGACACCCATGCATAATACAACAAAAAGGGTAACAAAACACCCCAAAAACACTCTAACTCCACACACTCAGAAAGATCCAACATAATATAAACGCCAATCCTGACAGCTATCCACTGAGCTCCACATCTGAATCAACCACCTGTAACTGAAAGAAACTGGGCAAATTATTAGTAACTGACACATATGTGTGTGTGTGTATATATATATATCTTAGAATATATATATATGTATATATCCATACATTTATATGTAAAATTAACAACAATGACGATATCTATTACCTCTAAAATAACTATTAATTCTAATATATAAACTCAAATTAAATCTAACCTTATACAAAAAACATTCAAACCCCGATTCACAAAAAAACTTATAGCGAGAATTAGACATCCAATCCAGGCTGAATTTAACAATTCTAATAATTAAATTATCAGGAGAAACTGAATTAGAGTGAAAAAATTTCTGATTTCTCTCCTACCAAATGAACCAACTAATGATAGTAACTAAAGAATCCAAGATATATCTCTGTCTAGAATTATAAACAAATCTCCTACAAACCCAATAATCAACACAGCTACTAAAAGAATTAAAACAATCAAAAGCAAAAACCTTAAAACCACGTTAAAAATAAAAAAGGTAAAACAACAAAAGAAAAATAAATGGTCAACATCTTCATCCATAATACTACAAAAACAACACTTAAAATCAATAATAATATTCTTCCTCTTTAAAAGCTCAACTGTATTAAGCTTGTTATGAATAATCAACCACATAAGAAACTTAGCTTTAGGAGGAGAATTATATTTCCCCAGAAACCTAAAAGGGCGCAAAGAGACACCAGAAAAATTAATAAAATTATACATAGAATTAACAGAGTAAAAAGAACTCTTATCCAAACCTTAGTTAATAGAATCAATATTCTCATCCAAATGAAACAAAGCTAACTTAGCTTTAAGTAAGGCTAATTGCCTTAACAAATCTCCTTCTATAATATTATCAGATGAAAACTCTCACGGAGGATCTAAATCCCTTCTATAGACATCCATAATCAAAGCATTTTTAAACCTGCTAATATTAAAAAGCTCATTAAATTCAATTCTAAGCGGTACCCAAGAAATCCAAGCATCATGCCAGAAGAAAGTATGATTTCCTGAATGAATAATCATCTTACAACCTAATTTAAAAAAGTCAAAACAATCCAAAACAGCCTTCCAAAAATGAGAAAGCCTATTATGCCAACTGACACTAGAACCAACAATAAACTCATCTCCAGAATAATAAAATTTGGAGATAATAATCTTCCAAGTAGCCGACACATCAGGACACCAAAATCTATATAACCATTTGGCTAGCAGGGAAGAATTAAAATTATATGAATTTATGATCCCCAAACCTCCATCTTTCTTGGGTTTACAACAAACCCCCCAGTTAACAAGACATTTAAAGCCTCTACAAATAGGGACACCACTCCAAAGATAATTACGCCTTATTCTATCAATTTTCTCAATAACCCATTGAGGAAATCGATGAACGACCATCCAATAAGAGGGAATAGTAGATAGCACCGAATTAACAAGAACTAATCTAACCTGCTCTAGACAGAAATCTATTATTCCAACTCGATAATCTAAAATTGATCTTATCGATAATAACTAACCAATCATCCTTCTGAAGCTTCGAAGGCCTAATCTTAAAGCCTAAGTAATCAAAAGGAAATTTCAAAATAGAACAATTCAAGGTACTAGCAACCAAAGATTCAACATTGTCAAAATCATTAAGGACCATAACTGCACTCTTATCAAAATTGATTTTAAGGCCAGACAACATCTCAAAACAGTGAAGAACAAAATTAAGAGCAATAATATGCTTAGGCAAGTGGGAAGAAAATAATAGCGTATCATCTGCAAATTGGAGAATAGATAATTCGTTATTAAATTCCTCATTTCCAACACTGCCTAAGACACCTAATCTCCTAGTGCTCTTAATAATTCTAGAGAAAACATCAGCCGCTAAATTAAAAAGGAAAGGCGATGGGGGATCCCCTTGTCTAAGACCTCTCTTAGATTGAATCTTCTTACCCACTACCCCATTAACAACAATGTTGGAGCAATCAGACCTAAGCAATAGCATGATCCAGTTGATCCATCTGACACTAAAACCTCTAGCAAGACATAATTCACAAATAAAATCCCAATCGATAGAATCAAAAGCCTTCTCAAAGTCTGACTTCAAAATGGCATAGGAAAAATTATTCTTACAACAAACATTTATATACTCCTGCACCGCAGCCACTCCATCCACAATGTTTCTGCCTTTAGTGAAAGCAGTTTGAGAAAAATCAATTAGATCGTTCGTCTTGCTACTAAGCCTGTTCGCTAGGACTTTAGAAATAATCCTGACAGAAACATTAATTAAGGAAATAGGCCTAAAATCCTTAAGAGAATTAGCTCCCTCTCTCTTGTGAATAAGAATGACATTGGAAAAATTAAAACTACCTAATATCAAATCACCACTATAAAATTCATTAAATTTATTTATTAAATCAAATTTCAAAACCTCCCAAAACTGTTTGTAAAAAAGAATAGAAAAACCATCAGGTCCAGGAGCTTTGTCACTAGGCATATCACAGATAGCCTTCCAAATCTCCTGCTCCGAGAAAGAATATCTAAATTAGCTAACTCAACCTTAGTATCAGAAGGATACAAGACATTCCATCTAACATTTGTCCTTCCCTTAATCCTAGAACCAAAAATCTGCTGATAGTAACTAGTGAAAGCTTCATTTAAGGCTCTCTGAGATGTGAATTCCACATCATTGATAAAAATAGAATGAATCAAATTATCATGTCTCCTCTTATTAGCCACACTATGAAAAAACTTAGTGTTATTATCTCCCTCTTTAATCCATTGAACACGGGATCTTTGCCTCCACACGATATGTTCTTTAGCTAAAATCTGCATGAGATCATTTCTACGATTACAATACCTATCCCTCTCAATGGAATTAAGAATCCTGGACCCGTAAATCCTATCTAAATCTAACAGCTCACACATAATCTTGTCTTTCCTAATTCTAATACTACCAAAAATATACTTATTCCAACGCTTGAGAAAAAAATCTTAACTTACCTAACTTAGCAACAAAAATCTTAGCAGAATTACCCCTATATAAATTATTAAAATAAATAAGGAGTTCCACTTAATATAAATAAGGTTGATGAAACTAGGATCAAGTAACCACATCTTCTCAAATTTGAAACTACTACTAATAGAAATATTCGAATCACATGAAAGAATAAAAGGACAATGACGAGAATATAAAAAAGGCAACCCCTTAACTCTACAAACCGAAAATCTATCATCCACCTCAGAATTAATAAAAAAAATCTATCTAATAAAGAAAAAGAAGGACTATCTCCAACATTCAACCAAGTGAACGATCTATTATCAAGAGGAATCTCGATCAAATTATTGTCCAAAATGAAATCGTTGAATTCCTCCATATCAGAGAAGTTAACTTCCCGAGGTGATCTCTCTCCTATAAACCTAGTAACGTTGAAATCCCCCCCACTATCCATTGATTGGGTACAAGACTCCTAAAATCCGCACATTTAACCCACAAAAGTCTCCTCTCAATTTTTGTGTGAGGGCCATAAACGTTGGAAATGCCTAGAGTAGAATTATCCATAAGAGAAGCTAAAATAATATGCAAAGAATAAAACATTAGAAACTCCTGAACAATACTAAACCGATTATCTTTCCAACCAATCACAAGCCCCCCTGGCACTACCGACTGCCGGAAGACATGCCCAATTACGAAAAAGGGATCCACCTAACCGTGCATAAAAACTAAAATAAGGGCTCTCAACTTTAGTCTCCTGAAGCAAAACGATATCAATATGATGGTCATTAAAGAAGGTTCTAACCTTAGCACATCTTTTAGGATCATTTAGACCCCTAATATTAAAACTAACAATCCTCATCCTATCAATGAATTAACTCTCTCTAATTCTATACTTCTAATGTAATTTGCATCTAACTCAATATCAGAAAAAAATGGAAGCAGTATCGCTAGCAAGCTAAAATAACTGACTGGTCGAAAGACTACAAACGCAAAAGGAGTATAATCACTACCATAAACAGGAGCCATACCTGAGCCCAAACCCGAATTACTACTATTAGCATTCGAGTTTGGGAGCTTACCATGAGAAGAAGAGGAGCTGTGTTTGATTCTCGCACTACGCCGAACCAAACCAGAACTAGGAATAACTCTTATATGCCTCCCCCTCTAGACGAAGTAGTGGAATCACCACTATTCAATGAAAGGCCTCCACTGTCCTCACGCAGCCCGATTCTACCTGATGGACTAAATCGATCAACTGAAAATGGCTCCGAGAAAGGCAAAGCGCACTCTACATGAAACACATTGAAGCACGGTCTAGAAAACAAGGATAACAGTCTCATACCTGTCCCCCTCAACAGTATTATACACCCACTCTTATCCAACAACAATATAAAATCATTTAAAATAGTACTGCCCAACATCAAATGAACTGCAGATTCTCCTTGAACGATCTCCAAAGTACCACTAAAATCAAAACTGACAACAGATCCATCTGCACAACCCATTTGCTCCATCTCAACACTCCCAGCCCCAACAATCACCTCACGATCACAATCAGGAATACTGACCCCTTAATCCAAACCAAATCTAGCATTAACATCATGAAATCTAAAATCCATAGCCCTCCCAACAAGCTCATGTCTGGAATTCCGCAAAAATTTAATATAAACCTTCCCACCAAATTTAAATCTACTCACTTTGAAACCTCTCAACTTTGAAGAGAAAGCCTTCGGATCAACCGTCGTCTGATTCACTGAGACTAACTTTCCCTCCCTCGAATTCTTCTCTTCATCTATTACCTCCAAGAGGCCAAAGCAATTAGATACATACATATATATGTGTATATATATATATATATCTTCCAAATCCCTCAACAATATCCGTATAATCACGAAATCCAATATCGAAATATTCCGAAGATTATTTCCATTCCGAATCCATTCCAAATTATTCATTGGAAAATTTTGGATATTTTAAAACCAATTTCAAATCCAATTTATTTATTTCTAAAAGTAAATAAATAATTATTATTCTAGTTAATAACTGGTTAATTTCGATAAAAATATATTTTTATCTTTACAAAACTGGAATTTTTCATCCAAAATCTTTCCAAATCATTTATTACGATTTTACATAATTTTTCCATATTTTTAATAATTTTATTATCGCCGTACAGTCAGTTTCTAATATCGGCCACCGAACTGCATCCATAGCGACCTTTTCTGAAATTGATTTCGACATATCTACAAATCTAACTTGTAGATTTCAAATCCCTTTTATTCATTGGAAAGCTCTTTTCGATACGAACCCAATGATTCCGGATTTAGGAGAATCCGACAGTCGGATCTCTCGTAACATCCATTTGATGTTAATGGTCGAAATTTGCGAACGGTGGCTGCCCGGCGCATTCTATTCAGGCCATTATAATATATATAATATATATTATATATATTTCATCGATTTCTATTTAAAATGAATTTAATAAACCGTTTTAAATTTGTTTTTAAAAACGATTTCCACTTTCATTTCAATTTCAAATCAAAATTGAATATTCCATTATAAATTCGTTTTAAATTCATTTTAAAACAATTTCAATTTGATTTTCAAATTCAAATCAAAATTGAATATTCTTTATAAATTCGTTTATAAATTCATTTCAAATCGATTTCAATTTCAATTTCATTTTCAAATTTAAATTATATTTGAATATTCCAATATAAATTCGTTTTAAATTTATTTTAAAACAATTTCAATTTGATTTTCAAATTTAAATCAAAATTGCATATTCCTTCTCATTATAATATTAAAATGATAATATTTTCAAAATATCATATTTTTAAATCACTTTTCGATATTCATTATAAAATGAATAAAATTGACAAGATTCGCGTTCGTGTTAAATTGGCGTTTAACTACTTAACACGACTTCACATTTCAATATTCACTAAATATTATTTTAAAATATTCATTAATTCTGAACTGGAATCAGACATAATCAATTACCATATAATTTCAGTTATATGGATTTCAACATCACATGTATATAACAATAACGATAAACAATCATTAAAAATTCATACAACATCCAGAGTGCGTTCTATAACTGTATAAGCATTAAAATAAATAAATAACGCTTGTACAGTCTGTCAACCATCGATTGACATATCACTAATTATTGGGATCAGTGTATGTCAAATATTATCCCAATACCCATGTAAGGTTTTCAAACAACAAAACTGTTTATTATTTGTGCAGTTGGGCGATGTGTAAAAATTTATCGCCCCTATCCATATCAGATAAATTGGTGTACATAAACAAACCGTCCGGTTTGTAAATGAATATTTATTTTATTTTCATTATAATTTATATATATCTTTTATATAAATAATTTTTATATACAACAATATCAATACATGACAATCCAATCACAATTCAAAAAAACAGTCAACTGGTGTATACAATAAATAGTGTCGGGGGCTTCTAAGCCCCGTCTGCAACCTAGTATATAATAATTGTAATTTAAACTGAGTGTGAGAGAGTTCTCACATTCGTTTCCACTACTCCATTCTTTTATTTCTGAATTTCTGTTCTGATTTAAAATATGCCTGAAATTCTAATCAGCTCCATTTCAGTTCCAGTCAGTTTCATGTTGAAAAGTTCGAAGCCATGACCGCATTGCAACTTGTTTCACTGAATTCTGAGCTCGTATGAAAAAGATACACAGATTTATACATTAATTACATAAATATTCAATTAATTAAATAATTGTTTTCTTAAATACTTCACTAATTACATTTAAGGAATTCTGGGCTGCTCATCATCTTCTCCCGTTTGTTATTCTCTGGTTCCAGTTCGTGAAAACCTCGTCCACCCTCCCTCCTTTCGCACCACCTAAACCACCCCCTGAGCCCGATCCAAGACCACCACATAAAAGACCATCTCCTCAACTACCACCAGCCTACATGGCAACTCCGGTGCCTCCCAACGCCATGAAAACGAGTGCAAACCGGGCATTTTGAGCCTAAAAATCATCCAGGATAATAGAAAAGAACTGATCAAACAACCATGGAATTGAAGATCTAATTTTCCTCTTTGATATTTGTTTTGATTTCCCATTCTAATTCGAAATGATTTAAGAGGAATCGAGGAAGAAAAATTTGAGGATTTCTGGCCGTAGAACGAGAGTGACGGCTGATCGATTTAATGAAACTAGGGTTTCAAAATTTCTATTTTATACCCTTTTATTTATTTTAATAATATTTAGTCTAGGAATTCGCTTGTTTAACGCACTGAACTCTGAAGCAAACCCAACGACTGTCGGCCCCTGCTAAATAGCCCCATTCCGGACACAATCGAATATGTTTTGTAAGCCAATTCTAATGTTTTGATCAGTTTTTCTTTAAATTAAAATATAAATCAATGTATATTAAATTCAAACGTACATTTAATCTACCGGGGCCAAATACTACCTCCAAAAATTCCAGAAAAATAAATCTAGCTATGTTTTGACGATACGGTCCTAACAAAACTAATTTCGTCGAATTTGGAGGCTGTTTGAAAAATAGTCAATTTCTGGTCGATCGAATTCAAATTTAAATTACCAAACACATTTAAATTTACTACGCTCACATATTAAATCCAAAAATTATGAAATTTGAAACCTAGCAATAATTTGACATTCCGGATCCAACAAAAGTGGTTTCGTCGAAATAGAGTCGTTTGCAAAATGGCTATTTATTATATTATATTAAATTCCATAGTGGCTATTTTAAATTTTAAACAGAACATAACTTTTTATTCCCGCTATGAAATCCGGATTTTTCAGATTCGCTGGAAAGATATTTTCAAACAGATTCTAATATTTCTTGTTTCACTAAAATCCGATTTATTTTGAATCATGTACATTCATTTGAAATTTGAAATCGAATTTTCAAACTACAGTGCCATTTTAAACACCTTTTATAATTAAATTAAAAATTTTCATTTTAACCTCTATTGAAATAAATTTTTGGTCAATATAATTTAAAATAAATCATTTTAAATATTTAAAATCCGTTAAAATTGCTGAAATAAAAAAAAAATTGGCCCAGAATTTTCGGGTTGTTACAGGTTCGGCTCAACCCAAGCCTACGGCCACTTTATATTTTCTTAAGTCCTAAGAAATTACAAATATAATGCCTTTCTGCAATCCATAGGAATCATTTACATACAACATCATTGTATTTTAATGAGGAAGTTGGGAAGATAGAATGGTTTGATACACGAAATCTTCGTGTTAGATTAATATGGAAGAAGCACAATGTCCTTGTGTTCTCTTTAATGCAGGCCGAGAGTGGTTTTATACAAGAAATCATCATATAAAATTAATATGGAAGAAGCATAATGTCCTTATGTTCTCTTTAATGGAGGCTGAGAGTTAGAATGGCCAGTAATCTTTTAGAAGTCCCTAAATCCGTGTATTTATAGATGTAGATAATCTCCCGGATGAATGAGATGTGTCACGAATCCAATGCATTGTTAAGACGTAGTGGGTAAGTGGAGGAAGTCTCCTTAGTTCGTTAAAGCCAGGCATGCTCCGATCCGTGAAAGTAGGAGTAAATCAAGCCTTAAGAATAGGTCAAACTCGATTGTGTGCAGTAGAATATTTCGTCCTAGATGGGTTGGATCGCGTCCTCCATCTGATTCGAACCGGTGCCTTCAAACCGAAGGCGACATACTCTTCTTTGCAGTAAGGAGAAAGTGGATCGGGTTCCTACATCTCCATCCGAATCGAGTCAGTAATATCATTCCAAAGCAGTGTGCACTTCTGTGCAGCATAAGGTCGATCGTGTCCTCCTTTCCGATCCGATCCGGGCCATCCGATCCGACCCAAAGTCCAATCAATGCCGAAATCCAAACGTTTCAGGTTCTGCGGGCGTTCACGGAAACGAGCGTAACATTCAAACCGTAAGTACGTTTTAGCCAAATGAAAGCTATACCTGAAGCTAATTCAGAGGGCTACAAGTGTAATTAAGCTAAGCTCCGTAATTTATTTTTTGGATCCAAAATAGGTCATCTGTTAGGAGTTTCGAGCCGTCCTTTGTTTGTGATGTGACTTCAACCAAATTGCTTCCTATCTTTTGACGATGTTCCAAATACTTAATCGTATTGTTAACTAAAAATTCCTTATGTGACGACTTTGAGTAAGAAACGTGTCAACATTTATGGTTTATCATTTATGGCTTAATGTTTATGGTTTATTCTTTATTTTATATAGTTTACTGTTTTTACTTTATTGTTTATGGTTTACGGTTTATGGTTTATTGTTTATGGTTTACAGTTTAAGGTTTATTGTTTATGGTTTACGGTTTAAGGTTTATTTTTTATGGTTTACAGTTTATTGTTTATGATTTATCATTTATGGCTTAAAGTTTATGGTTTATGCTTTATTTTATATAGTTTACTGTTTATACTTTATTGTTTATGGTTTATTGTTTATGATTTATCGTTTATGGTTAAATGTTTATGGTTTATGCTTTATATTATATTGTTTACTGTTTATACTTTATTGTTTATGGTTTACGATTATTGGTTTATTGTCTATGGTCTACGGTTTATGGTTTTTTTTTTGTTATTAGACCCAAAAATGGAACTAACACCCAAATGCAGTGTGAAGTCTTCACAATCATAGATCACATAGAATAAATGCAGGAAAGCAGTAAAGAATTGGGAACACCCGCGGTTTTCATAGTGGTTCGGTCAAACCGAGACTACGACCACTTTATATCATCTTAAGTCCTAAGAAATTAGAAATACAGCGCCTTTCTACAATCCGTAGGAATCATTTGCATACAACATCCTTGTATTTTACTGAAGAAGTGGGGAAGAGAGAGTGGTTTTATACACGAAATCCTCGTGTTATATTAATACGGAAGAAGCACAATGTCCTTATGTTCTCTTCAATCGAAGCCGAGAGTTTGAATGGCCAATAATCCTTTAGAAGTCCCTGAATCCGTGTATTTATATATGTAGAGAGTCTCCCGGATGAATGACATGTGTCACGAATCCAATGCGTTGCTAAGACATTGTGGATAAGTGGAGGAAGTCTCCTGTAGTTCGCGTAAAGCCATGCGTGGTCCGATCCGTGAAAGTAGGAGTAAAACATGCCTTAAGAATAGGTCAAACTTGATTGTGTGCAGTAGAATATTTCGTCCCAGACAGGTCGGATCGGGTCCTCCATCCGATCTGAACCGGTTCCTTCAATCCGAAGGGGACATTCTCTTCTTGGCAATAAGGAGAAATCGGATCGGGTCGGGTTCATACATCTCCATTCAAACCGTGCCGATGACTTCATTCCAAAGCACCGTGCATTTCTGCACGGCAGAAGGTGGATCGGGTCCTCCTTTCCTATCCGATCTGAGCCGTAGTCCAATCAATGCCAATATCCAAACGTTTTCGGTTCTGCGGGCGTTCACGGAAACGAGCGTAACTTTCAAATCGTGAGTTCTTTCTAGCCAAACGAAAAATCTACCTGAAACTAATTTAGAGCGCTGCAAGAGTTACAGAGCAAAGCTCCGTAATTGATGTTTTCGGGCCTAAAATAGGTCATTTCTTAGGAGTTTCGAGCCATCCTTTGTTTGTGATGCGACTTCAACCAAATCGCTTCCTGTCTTCTGACGATGTTACAAATACTTAAGCGTATTGTTAACCAGAAATTCCATGTGTGACGGCTTTGACTAAAAATCATGTCAACATTTATGATCGATCATTTATGGCTTAATGTTTATGGTTTATTCTTTATTTTATATAGTTTGTTGTTTTTACTTTATTGTTTATGATTTACGGTTTATGGTTTATTATTTATGGTTTACGGTTTATGGTTTAATGTTTATGGGTCATGGTTTATGGATTATTGTCTATGATTTATCATTTATGGCTTAATGTTTATGGTTTATGGCTTTATTTTATAAAGTTTATTGTTTATATTTTATTGTTTATGGTTTACGGTTTATGCCTTATTCTTTATAGTTTACGGTTTATAGTTTACAGTTTATTGTTTAGGAATTATCATTTACGGTTTATAGTTTATAGTTTTTTATTTATACTTTATTGTTTACGGTTTATGGTTTATTGTCTATGGTTTACGGTTTATGGTTTATTGTTTATTATTAGACCCAAAAAATGGCACTAACACCCAAATGCAGTGTGAAGTCCTCACAATCACAGATCACAGAGAATAAATGTAGGAAAGCAGTAAAGAACAGGGAACACACGAGGTTTTTATAGTGGTTCGTCTTAAAGCAAGCCTACAACCACTTTATATTTTCTTAAGTCCTAAGAAATTACAAATACAATGCCTTTATATTGTTCGTAGGAATCATCCGTAGGAATCATTTACATACAACATCCATCTATTTTAATGAAGAAGTGGGGAAGAGAGAGTGCTTTTATACACGAAATCCTTGTGTTAGATTAATATGGAGGAAGCGCAATGTCGTTGTGTTCTCTTTAATGGACGTTGAGAGTTAGAATGGCCAGCAATCCTTTTGAAGTCCCTGAATCCGTGTATTTATAGATGTAGAGAGTCTCCCGGATGAATGACATGTGTCACGAATCTAGTGCGTTGCTAAGACGTAGTGGGTAAGTGGAGGAAGTCTCTTGTAGTTCGTGTAAAGCCATGCGCGGTCCGATCCGTGAAAGTAGGAGTAAAATAGACCTTAAGAATAGGTCAAACTCGATTGTGTGCAGTAGAATATTTTGTCCTAGGTGGGTCGGATCGGGTCCTCCATCTGATCTGAACTGGTGCCTTCAATCGGAAGGCGACGTTCTCTTCTTTGCAGTAAGGAGAAAGCGGATCTGGTCGGGTTCCTACATCTCCATTCAAACCGAGCCAGTGACTTCATTCCAAAGCAGCCATCACTTCAGTGTGGCAGAAGGTGGATCGGGTCCTCCTTTCTGATCCGACCTGGGCCATCAGATCTGACCCGGGCCATCCGATCTTACCCGGAGTCCAATCAATGCCGAAATCCAAACGTTTCTGGTTCTATGGGCATTCACGAAAATGAGCGTAACTTTCAAACCGTAAGTCCGTTTTAGCCAAACGAAAGATTTACCTGAAGCTAATTCAGAGGGCTACAAGGGTTACGGAGCAAAGCCCATAATTGATGTTTTCGGGTCCAAAATATGTCATTATTAGGAGTTTCGAGCCGTCCTTTATTTGTGATGCGACTTCAGCCAAATCCCTTCCTATCTTCGGACGATGTTCCAAATACTAAGCGTATTGCTCTCCAGAAATTCCATGTGTGACATCTTTGACTAAAAATCGTGTCAACATTTATGGTTTATCATTTATGGCTTAATGTTTATGGTTTATTCTTTATTTTATATAGTTTACAATTTTTACTTTATTGTTTATGGTTTACTGTTTATGGTTTATTGCTTATGGTTTACGGTTTATGGTTTATGGTTTACGGTTTACGGTTTAATGTTTATGAGTCATGGTTTATGGTTTATTGTCTATGATTTATCATTTATGGCTTAACGTATATGGTTTTTAACTTTATTTTATAAAGTTTATTGTTTATACTCTGTTGTTTATGGTTTATTGTTTATACCTTATTCTTTATGGTTTACGGTTTATGGTTTATTGTGTATGGTTTACAATTTATTGTTTATGATTTGTAATACCCCATATTTTCCATGAATTTTAAAATAACAAAATTAAGAACACTTAATTCTTAGAAGAAGAATTAGGTGAAACGGGTTACTCCATTGCGTTTGTCTCGAAATTCTGCTTAAGATAGAGTCTGAGTTTGCGTGAATCGGACTCCGTATGAAAAAGTTTTGGAGGTTAGAAGTTTTCAAGTTTAAGAAGAATATAAATTAAAAATAATAATTAAATAATCAATTCAGTTTGAAATTCAAAAATTCAAAAATCGGCTAAGCGTGAAATCTCCAGCTCAAGGGTGTCGATATGGGTGTCGACCCCCCCGTAGGGGTCGACCCCTACCAACTGTGCTGGACAGTGATGGTTTTCTGAGTCATAGGGCTACGTGGCGACTTCTGATTTGACTAGTGACACATTTTCTTAGACTAGACAGCTCTGATGACTCCTAGGTTGATCTAAAGGCCCATATTAATCCTAAACTTCTATATAATCACCCCAAACATCAATCCTAGACCTCATTCGATGAAGCCGTCATGCTAGCCTAGCCTCCATCTTCTCCAAACTAGAAATCAAGCTAGAAAGCTCCAAACCAAATCCAAACTAGAGAATCAAATGTCTACATCAAGTGTTAAGCTTAACAAATTCCGAAATCAGATCCCAGAATACAAGATCCGTTCTTTTTCTATAAGTTCAGTTATTATTCCGATTTGAACACCTAATAGAAATCATGACTGTAATAATCGAATCTAGAACTATGCCTAATTTTTATTCGTGCTTATCCTTTTGTCAAATCTGAATTGCCTATGCTTATGCGACTGTTGTGATTGACATAATGAAACCAATCTTTCCTATGGGACTGTTGTGATTGACATAATGAAACCTATCTTTCCTATGGGACTGTTGTGATTGACATAATGAAACCTATCTTGCCTATGAGACTATTGTGATTGACATAATGGAACCTATCTTGCCTATGAGACTGTTGTGATTGATATGATGGAACTTATCATGTTGTACATCCTATGCCTATGAGAATATTGTGATTGATATGATGGAACTTATCATGTTGTACATCAAAATTAGTGATTCTCTTAAGTCCAATTCTATCTAATCTTTATACCTATGGTGTAAATTGCTTAGCTTGCCCGCACTTATTGTTAATGTACAACATGCCTATTGGAAATATGATTCTTGGATTGGGCACACCTTTACATGCCTATTTTTTCTTATGTCAGTTCTTATGCTTCTTCTCAATTTTTCCCTTTTTATTTTCTTTTATGAGTACTAGGTTCATTCGGAACTTATATTGAATCTCGTTGTACGTGCGATTATAATGCGGGAAAAATTGGGTATAATTTAATTAAGTAAATTTTGGGCATACAAGTGAATGTGGCATAAAACTTATACTGACTACACTTGGAGAATATTGATATAAAAAGACCTAAACTTGGACACATATGACAAATATGTAAATTGGCTAAAGATGATCATGCCTAACCCGTGATTAGATTGAGTTGCAGTGTAAGATTGCCCGGAACCGCCCGGCACATCTAGCGACTGCAACAATATAGATCTAATGAGAGAGGTTAGAGCGTTAAGCCCAAAAACCAGAGGTTAGATTGAGTTGCGGTGTAAGACTGCCCGGAATCGCTCGACACATCTAGCATCCACAACAATATAGATCTAATGTGAGTGGTTGGTGCTATAATGAATGAATTAAAGCTAAGGGATGGACAGACTAAGAATGCTAGGGTTAAGTTAATCAAGGCAACACTTAACCAATACAAAATGTTAATTAAACAGATGGGTGGGGTTAGCTTAATTTGAGAACACTTAACATTATAACATGTTGATTAGGAAACCCTAGTAACGGGGACCCATTTCAGCAGTAACCCACATAGATGTATCACGGTACCCTGAACTAGGCAGGGTGGGGCACGATTACTGGGCTGATTATAAGCGATCAAAATATCGGTGGGTGTTGCAGCAGTGTAGGTTTCGGAGGATTATGGGCATGCACGTACTCCGGAGTGGAAAAAACAGGCACTGGGCATCAGTAGTATACACTGTTCATCTTGAATTTGTATCGGGCTGCCACCATAGGAATTGATACACCCCATGGTGGGACTAGCACAGGTATCCACAATCAAGCGGGGCCAAACGACACAAGAAATATACGCATGCGAGTAGAAGCCGATCAGAAAAGGGATCACTTTGTTATGAGCACATGATGGTAGCTGAAACATTCGTTAGTAGGTGCAGAGAAATGGAAATGAGTGCGATAGTATATTCAGTTTATCTTGCCTTATCTTATGTCATCTTATTGCTATGGTATTGTCCTATGTTCAGTTTATTCATGTCATGATCCTTTTACCTGTTTACATGCTGAATAATCACTGGTCTTACCAGTCTTATGTCTGACCCATTTTCTTTTGCCTTATTTTCTTTCGTTCCCCCCTCCCGGTCCGTAGGGAGGGAATACTTCAGCTTAGTGCAGACTTTTTCCAGCTTGATGAGAGTAGATGTATTGCTTGGATTCTCTTTTCTTGGGTTATGGCTGTGGTTACAATTTTATTGGGGATTCATGCTGCTTTACTACTGTTTTATGCTTCCTTTTGTACTTGGAGTTTTAAATCAAGACAGATGTTTTATTGTAATAATTTAGAAGTTGGGTTTTGAGACATTGCTTGTAATTTTTTTATTGAACCACATTATTTATGAAATGATTTCAGTTTTCCGCTGTTTATATGTATGTCTTGTAAATTATCTGTGCCTTTTACCTAAAATAATTCACCAAAGCTAATGCATTCCCTTTGCGAGTGACCTTAACGGAGGTGGGGTGTTTCATTTGGTATCAAAGCAATGGTTTACTAGATCAGATAGAAGTTTTTGAAAACTATTTTTCAAAAAGAAGTTTAAAGAAGCATTTTCAAGAAAAGTGTTGTTTTATTTTAAAGGCATAATCCCCAAAGCCATATGCACTATCTTTCTATCCTTTGTTTTGAACCTTTTCTTTTCATTTCAGCATGTCTGGGGATCTTAATCTTCCTAGGGGCGTACCGACACCTGGCTAGTTCGGAAGATATCTGGAGGCTAGGGCTAATGATGCAGGCCCAGTTGACGTTCCTCATCCCGCAATCGCAGCCATTCCTCCTCCGCGTGTGAATGTTTTCTCGAAGATATGTAGAGACTTTCGGGCTACTGGTGGAAAGAACTTTAATGGGACCGAGTCATTTGTGGAAGCCAGAAACTGGCTCAAGGAAATAGAAGTTTTGTTTGTTATCTTTGAAATGGACGATAGGAAGAAGATAGAATTGGTTGTATGGTTACATAAGGACGAATCCTCTTACTGGTGGGAAGTTACCAATGTTGAGATACCAGTTGAAACTTGGGAGGATTTCAGAATGAGATTTGAAATGAAGTTCCTCTCGCTAGCTGAGCGAAGTCTACAGACGGAGAAGTTTTTAGCACTCAAATAGGGAATCCTATTGGTTAAGGAATACGTCAACTAATTCAACCAGTTGGCTAGATTCAGACTGGAGCTAGTAAACACTCCACATAAAAAGGCTCTTCGATTCGTTAAAGGGTTAAATGAGCCACTGCACAGCCTAGCTATGTCCCATATACCTATGGGTGTGACTTTTGAGAGACTGGTGGACATGGCACTGTTACAGGAGGAAGACAAGGATGGCAAGAAAGAGGCAAAGGTGGAAGAACCTCTAGATATGAAAGTGGAGGGATCGCATAATAAGAAGACGGACTCTAAGAAAGGCGGGAAGGATAATAAACCCCATGACAAGAGGAAGTGTAAAATTTGTGGCATACCTGGACATCTGATTAAGGACTGCAGAAAGAAGAATAGGAAGATGGGTGGTTGCTTTCAGTGCGGCGAGACAGGACATATGGCTAAGGATTGCCCAAGAAGGCAAGGGCAAGGGCAGAGGACTAGATCTACTTCTGGAGGGCAGATTCACGCTCTCATTGCACCTTCGCAAGAAAGAGGTAGAAATATTTCTGCTGAGAGTATAGTTTATCTTTATGATCATCCAGTTCGTACTCTTTTTGATTCTGGCACATCGCACTCTTTTATATTTACTGCTTTAGTTGAATCTCTGCACCTAGGTACCGGTATAGTAGAGGATCCCATGGTTGTTTCAAATCCAATTGGGGGTTCAGCTTATTTGTCAATGTTTTGTTTGGATTTGGAAATTTCTATACTAAGCATTGGGTTTAGATGTAATGCTTATGTTTTGAGTTTCACGGGCTATGGGTTGATTCTAGGCATGGATTGGTTATCCAGTAATGGTGCCATCCTCGATTGTGAAAGGATAGTGGTTCGACTTATGACTCGCCTCGGTAACACTCTCAAGATCTCTTGTAGTCCCATGAATTCTGTTATGCTTAGCTATCTAGTATCTCTTGATGCGTTCATTGAAAACATGCAATCTATTAGAGTAGTCCGTGAATACTCGGATGTATTTGAAGAGGTGAAGGGTTTACCTCCGAAGCGAGGGATAGACTTCCGCATATACCTTGTTGATAATGCAAAACCTGTTGCTTTACCCGTTAGACACATGGTTCCAAGGGAAAGGAAAGAGCTCAGCAAGCAAGTTAAAGAGTTGCTTGAAAAGGGGTTCACAAGGCGGAGTATTTCTAAATGGGGTGCTCCAGTGTTGTTGCAACCAAAGCGGATGGTTCACTTTGCCTGTGCGTGGACTATAGGGAGCTAAACAATCTGACCAAGAAGAATATGCACCCACTTCCTAGAATAGACGACTTGTTCGACCAGCTCGTGGTGCCTCGGTTTTCTCCCAACTAGATCTGGCCACCGAATTTCATTAGCTAAGAGTAGCTGAAGACAGCATAGATAAGACCGCGTTCCGGACCTCAGATGGTTTCTTCGAATGGCTTGTCATGCCTTTCGGCTTAACAAACGCACCTGCCTATTTCGTAGACCTGATGAGTAGGGTGTTCAGAGAGTTCCTTAATAAATTTGTAGAGGTCTTCGTGGGTGACATTTTGGTTTTTTTCAAAAAGTGAGGAAGAACATGCTTTGCATTTGAGGGAAGTTATGGATACTCTTCGAGCACATCGGTTGAAAGCAAAATTCTCCAAATGCCATTTTTGGAGAGAAGAAGTTAGGTTTCTTGGACATGTGGTGTCCAAAGAGGGGATAGCTGTGGATCCAACAAAGGTAGTTGCGATGCAAGATTAGAAGATTCTACGGAATGCAACCGAAGTACGAAGTTTTATCGGGCTAGCAGGCTTTTACAGAAAGTTCATTAAGGACTTTGCGAAGATCTCAGCCCCACTTACTAGGTTGACGAAGAAGAAACTAACTTTTGCCTGGGATTTGGATTGTGACGTTGCTTTCCAACGACTAAAAAGGGCTCTGACAACGGTCCCAGTTATGACATTGCCTGATGGGAGTAAGATGTTTACGGTATACATGGACGCATGCGGTACCGGACTAGGCGTTGTCTTGATGCAAGAAGGCAAGGTAGTTTGTTATAGGGGAAGGCAGTTGAAGGTACATGAGAAGAACTACCCAACTCATCATTAATAACTAGCTGCCATTGTTTTCGCTCTTAAGTCATGGCGTCCTTACGTGCTACGAGAAAATTTTGAATTGTCTACTGACCGTAAATTGTTAAAGTAACTTTTCTCACAGAAAGATCTTAACTTGATACAACAAAGGTGGACTGAATTTCTTACCTCATACGATATTGGGATTGCTTATACCTTTAGCAAGGGAAATGTGGTAGCAGACGCCTTAAGTAGGAAAAATCTGACCTTCATTCCTCTCTTTGTAGAAAGGAAAAGCTTGGAGTACATGGCAAATTTTGATTTTAGACCCTCCTTTGAATTTGTACCTGGTTTGTTAGCATCGCTAGAGGTGCGGCCTACTCTTTTGGACTCAATAGGAACAACACAATGTGAAGACCCTCAGCTAGTTGATGTGATGGATAAGCTAATTAGAGGTGAGACTTCTAGTCACCTCAATAGATATTCCATCGATGACAAGGGCTAGTTTACGGTTTATGTTTATGGTTTACGGTTCATGGTTTAATGTTTATGGGTCATGGTTTATTGTCTATGATTTGTCATTCATGGCTTAATGTTTATGCTTTATGGCTTTATTTTATAATTTTTATTGTTTATACTTTATTGTTTATGGTTTATGGTTTAATGTTTATACTTCATTCTTTATGGTTTACGGTTTATGGTTTATTGTTTACAGTTTATTGTTTATAATTTATCATTTATGGCTTAATATTTATGGTTTATGCTTTACTTTATATAGTTTACTGTTTATACTTTATTATTTATGGTTTACTTATTGTTTATGTTTTATGATTTATGGTTTATTGTTTATGATTTATCATTTATGGTTAAATGTTTATGGTTTATGCTTTATATTATATAGTTTACTGTTTATACTTTGTTTTTTATGGTTTATGGTTTATGGTTTATTTTCTACGGTTTAGGTTTATGGTTGTTTATTATTAGACCCAAAAATGGCACTAACACCCAAATGCAATTTGAAGACCTCACAATCACATATCATAAAGAATAAATGCAGGAATGCAGTAAAGAACAGGGAACACATGAGGTTTTTATAGTGGTTCTGCTTAAACCAAGCATACGACCAATTCATATTTTCTTAAGTCCAAAGAAATTACATATACAATGCCTTTCTACAATCAATAGGAATCATTTACATAAAACATACTTGTATTTTAAAGAAGAAGTGGGGAAGAGAGAGTGGTTTTATACACGAAATCCTCGTGTTAGATTAATATGGAAGAAGCACAATGTCCTTGTGTTCTCTTCAATAGAGGCCGAGAGTTAGAATGGCCAATAATACTTTTGATGTCCCTGAATCCGTGTCTTTATAGATGTAGAGTGCCTCCCGGATGAATGACATGTGTCACGAATCCAATGCTTTGCTAAGACGTAGTGGGTAAGTGGAGGAAGTCTCCTGTAGTTCATGTAAAGCCATGCGTGGTCTGATTTGTGAAAGTAAGAGTAAAACAGGCCTTAAGAATAGGTCAAACTCAATTGTCTGCAGTATAATATTTTGTCGCAGATGTGTCGGATCGGGTCCTCTATCCGATCCGAAATGGTGCCTTCAATCCGAAGGCGACATTCTCTTCTTAGCAGTAAGGAGAAAGCGGATTGGGTCTTGTTCCTACATCTCCATTCGAACCGAGCCGGTGACTTCATTCCAAAGCAGCGTGCACTTCTGTGCGGCAGAAGGTGGATCGGGTCCCCTTTTTCGATCTGATCTGGGCCATACGATCCGACCCGGAGTCCGATCAATGCCGAAATCCAAATGTTGCCAGTTCTACAGGCGTTCATGGAAACGAGCGTAACTTTCAAACCTCAAGTCCCTTTTAGCCAAACGTAAGCTCTAACTGAAGCTAATTCAGAGGGCTACAAGAGTTACTAAGCAAAGCTCCATAACTGATGTTTTCGAGCCCAAAATAGGTCATCTATTAGGAGTTTTGAGCCATCCTTTGTTTGTGATGCGACTTCAACCAAATCGCTTCCTGTCTTCTGACGATGTTCCAAATACTTAAGCATATTGTTAACCAAAAATTCCATGTGTGATGGCTTTGACTAAAAATCGTGAGAACATTTATGGTTTATCATTTATGGCGTAATGTTCATGGTTTATTCCTTATTTTATATAATTTACTGTTTTTACTTTATTGTTTATGGTATACGGTTGATAGTTTATTGTTTATGGTTTACTGTTTATGGTTTACTGTTTTAGGTTTAATGATTATGGGTCATGGTTTATTGTCTATGATTTATCATTTATGGCTTAATGTTTACGGTTTATGGATTTATTTTATATAGTTCATTGTTTATACTTTATTGTTTATGGTTTATGGTTTATTGTTTATACTTTGTTCTTTATGGTTTACGGTTTATGGTTTATTGTTTATGGCTTACAGTTTATTGTTTATGATTTATCATTTATGGCTTAATGTTTATGGTTTAAGCTTTATTTTATATAGTTTACTGTTTATACTTTATTGCTTATTGTTTACTTATTGTTTATGTTTTATGGTTTATGGTTTATTGTTTATGATTTATCATTTATGGTTAAATGTTTATGGTTTATGCTTTATATTATATAGTTTATTATTGTTTATGGTTTACGATTTATTGTCTATGATTTACGGTTTATGGTTTATTGTTTACTATTAGACCCGAAAAAGGCACTAACACCCAAATGCAATGTGAAGTCCTCACAATCACAGATCATAGAGAATAAATGCAGGAATACAGTAAAGAACAAGGAACACACGAGGTTTTTATAGTGGCTCGGCTCAAACCAAGCCTACGACCACTTTATATTTTTTTAAGTCCCAAGAAATTACAAATGCAATGCCTTTCTACAATCCGTAGGAGTCATTTAATACAACATCCTTGTATTTTAATGAAGAAGTGGGGAAGAGAGAGTGGTTTTGTACATGAAATCCTCGTGTTAGATTAATATGGAAGAAGCACAATGTCCTTGTGTTCTCTTCAATGGAGGCCGAGAGTTAGAAAGGCCAATAATCCTTTTGATGTCCCTGAATCTGTGTATTTATAGATATAGAGAGTCTCCCGAATGAATGACAAGTGTCACGAATCCAATGCATTGCTAAGACGTAGTGGGTAAGTGGAGGAAGTCCCCTGTAGTTCCTGTAAAGCCATGTGTGGTCCGATCCGTGAAAGTAAGAGTAAAACAGGCCTTAAGAATAGGTCAAACTTGATTGTGTGCAGTAGAATATTTTATCCCAGATGTGTCGAATCGGGTCCTCTATCCGATCTGAACCAGTGCCTTCAATCCGATGGCGGCGTTCTCTTCTTGGTAGTAAGGAGAAAGCGGATCGGGTCGGGTTCCTACATCTCCATTCGAACCAAGCCGGTGACTTCATTCCAAAGCAGCGTGCACATCTGTGCGGTAAAAGGTTGATCGGGTCGTCCTTTCCGATCACATCCGGGCCATCCGATCCGACCCGGAGTCTAATCAATGCCGAAATCCAAACATTTCTGGTTCTGCGGACGTTCACGGAAACGAGCGTAACTTTCAAACCGTAGGTCCGTTTTAGCCAAACGTAAGCTCTACCTGAAGCTAATTCAGTGGGCAACAAGAGTTACTAAACAAAGCTCCGTAATTAATGTTTTCGAGCCCAAAGCAGGTCATCTATTAGGAGTTTCGAGCCGTCCTTTGTTTGTGATGCGACTTCAACCGAATCGCTTCCTGTCTTCTGACGATGTTCCAAATACTAAAGCATATTGTTAACCAGAAATTCCACGTGTGACGCCTTTAACAAAAAATCGTGTCAATATTTATGGTTTATCATTTATGGCTTAATGTTTATGGTTTATTCTTTATTTTATATAGTTTACTGTTTTTACTTTATTGTTTATGGTTTACGATTTATAGTTTATTGTTTATGGTTTACTGTTTATGTTTGTGGCTTAAGGTTCATGCACTACAACAAAATGACCCTATTACAACGGTGGAACACCGTTGTAATATACATTTTACAACGGTGGGCAAACCGTCGTGTATTAAGAAGTTGTAATAGCCTAATATTTTTTACAACTTTTCTGCACTGTTGCAACACCGTTGTAATATGTATATTTTACAACTTTTTTCCACCGTTGTAATAAGTTTATTACAACAGTTATGCACCGTTGTTGTTTTAATTTTTACAACTAATTATAACCGTTGTGATATATTTTATTACAATTTTTATATTTTACAATTTTTATATTTTACAATGGTAATATATCCACAAATTATATACATATTACTAATAAAAGAATTCATTGCAGAACATATTATCTAAAAAAACTGAAGATATCAAACAAACTTAAAACATAAACGAAAACAATATATTATTAATTTCAAACTCATCATTTTTTTTACATAATACACTGACAAAACTGAAGATACAAAGACTTTATAACAGTTCTAACTTTCTTCTGCTCATGTTAATCTCCTTGTGCTCCTTTTTCTCCTTAATATCCATTCCTAAGAAAGAAATTATCAAACTGTTAGTGCTGCAGTATAGATTTATGCATGTAACGAAAATTGAAAACATGTGAGTGCACAAAATAAACAGCTAACAAGCACGTGATAATATCACCTAACAAGCAGTCCACACATTCTACTTGTAGCAGCTCACATATTTACATCAACCACAACTAATTTGGACTCATTTAATAAGTTTTCTTTATAAATGAACTTGATTGAACAAGAACTATATAAGCGATCTTAGTTGAACTGAAGCTGTACAAAATGATAGATTTCAAGTTGGACTGAACGTGACAAGAAATGATACAAGTCCAAATGTCCAAGGCTAATTGGCAGATATCCAAACTAGGAAGTTCAGTATAAGATCTGGCTTGACCGGAATCACTAAATATTAGCTTTTATTACTCTCTTAGATAAGTCTTACACTATTTCTGTAATGAACAGATAATTTATAAGGAAATTGAAAAGAGTAGACGAAATAAAAAGAGATTGGATGAAGCACTAGCCACATATCAAATAGTGTACAATCATGTTAGCTCTTTTATAACAAATTATTTCAACTCATGTAGCGATTTTGTTAACTGGAGTACGCATGTGGATGGAGATAAGTCATAATTTTGCACATCAACAAAATTATATAGCTTATGGTTTCATATCCATACCTTCAAATAGAGCTTTGTGACCATGACTCATCTCTGCCAAGAACCAATCCTTTCCGATATTTGTAAACTTGAAATGATTTTATCACTTCCTATCAAAATAATAGCAAAAATTATTACTATTATTATAAACAACTGGAGACGTAAAACAAAATCAACCACTAAATTAAAGCAATCAATGAAAGCAATCTCTTTCCTGCAACCAATCTTGAACAATGAGTAATTTTCTTTTAACACCATTGCAGTTAATAAAAAACAATACTTTTTTTTCAGCTCGTGTAAAGAGAAAGCATAAATTCAGTTGAAAAACTGAACAAGAATATTGAACGTAACACAATTTTCTCAAAAGCAACGACACATAAATGAGGTCATCACTTGGTTTTGAATGTTTACAGGTTTTCCTCTATAAAAATTATTTACATTAGTGCAGAATCCAGTTCCAAATATAGTTGAATCTAAATCGGTATTGTGCACTAACTAGGAATATTAACTATGATTATCCACTATGAACTATGATTAACTATCAACTAGGAATGGAAAAACAACCTACAATTAACTGAAAGTAAGGCAGGAATTTAAAATGAACTAAACTAATGAATTGAAGAAGAAACAAGAATATATATATAAACCAGTAAACAAAATCGAGCCTTTGCCTGGTCACTCTCCCAAAGTCGATTTTCTGATCCCCAAAATCGAGTCTTCTGGCACCACCCGTCCAAGTTTCATCGTCGTCTTCAAAATCAATAATAGCATCGCTGGAAATCGAAAGTCGGAGATTGCTGGGATGCTCGATTGCTGGGAATAAATAAACCAGTAAACGGGTCCTTCCTCGTTGGATGCTCGATTGCTAGGAGCTCGGAACTCGAAGATGCTGGAAATCGAAGGAGGATGAAGATGCTGGAAATCGAAGGGGGGATGAAAATGCTTGGAGACGCTGGAAATCGAAAACGAATGAGAGTAATCGCCATTTTTTTTTCTTTTGGAACTAGGGTTTTTTTCAAGCGAATTGGAATGCGAAAGGTATAGGCGGCGGCTCCTTGTTGAGTGAGTCTTGCGTGTTAGGGTTTGGTAAATCAAATGAGGGCTGCACGTTAATAATGGGTTGGATCCTGAAACTGGGCTGAAATTAAGTTTAAATTTTTAGTATAGTTATCCTTGGTCTGATTATTGGTACTCAGGTTTAAGTTTCATGCGTTTAAATTTCGTGCGTTTAAATTTCATGCCCCAGGTTTAAGTTTTAATATTTACAACTAAACAGTACACAAAATGTACCGTTTCGGACGGGGCGCTGCCCCGCACCCCGCCGGGTGCGCTGCCCCCTGGACCTCCGCGACCTGACCGGGCAGGTCGAACCCCGTTAGCGGGGGCGTTGCCCCCGCACCCCCACCTTGGGGGGTTGCCACCCCCCTGGACCCCCCCTCCGTAGGGATCATATTTGACAAAAGATTTTGGAAAAACTTTCAACAACGATTACTTATTAAAAAATATTATATACTAAATATTAATTACTACTAATAGTCATGATTAATTATAAATTAAATATTTATTATTTGTTATTTACTTATTGATTATTAATTAATTGATTATTAACCGCTCATTAGTTATTACTTACTAATTAATTACTAGTACTTAATAATGAAGTAGTTATAAATAATTATTTTTAATTAAATATTTAATATTTATATGTTGATTATTATTAAATAATTACTAATTGGTTGTTAATTAGTAATTATTAGTAGGAATTATTTATTTATTGATTGATGTATTTTTAATTAAATATTAAATATGTATTTATTGATTATTAATTAATAATTACTAATTGGTCGTCAATTACTAATTAGTTGTAAATATTAATTATTAAAAATTATTTAATGAAAATAATTAATATTAAAATATAGTCATATATTACAACAGTCAAAAAATAAAAGTTGTGATAGGCTTTTATTACAGCTGTCAAAATAACACAGTTGTTAAAAATAAATTTATTACAACTTTTCTGGAAAAAAGTTGTAAAAAACATTTATTACAACGGTGCTTTAACCACCGTTGTAAAATTAAAGTTGTAATATGGTGTTTTTGTTGTAGTTACAACGGTGTTTATACCACCGTTGTAAAAAACCATTTATTACAACGGTGCTTTTACCACCGTTGTAAAAACCCATTTATTACAACGGTGCGTTTACCACCGTTGAAAAATTAAAGTAGTAATATGGTGTTTTTGTTATAGTGATGGTTTATTGTTTATGGGTCATGGTTTACTGTCTATGATTTATCATTCATGGCTTAATGTTTATGGTTTATGGCTTTATTTTATAAAGTTTAATGTTTATACTTTATTGTTTATGGTTTATGGTTTAATGTTTATACTTCATTCTTTATGGTTTACGGTTTATTGTTTATGTTTTACAGTTTATTGTTTATGATTTATCATTTATGGCTTAATATTTATGGTTTATGCTTTACTTTATATAATTTACAGTTTATACTTTATTGTTTATGGTTTGATTACTGTTTATGATTTATGTTTTATGGTTTATTGTTTATGATTTATCATTTATGGTTAAATGTTTATGGTTTATGCTTTATATTATATAGTTTACTGTTTATACTTTGTTTTTTATGGTTTATGGTTTATTTTCTACGGTTTAGGTTTATGGTTGTTTATTATTAGACCCAAAAATGGCACTAACACCCAAATGCAATTTGAAGACCTCACGATCACATATCATAGAGAATAAATGCGGGAAAGCAGTAAAGAACAGGGAACACATGAGGTTTTTATAGTGGTTCGGCTTAAACCAAGCCTACGACCACTTTATATTCTCTTAAGTCCTAAGAAATTACAAATACAATGCCTTTCTAAAATCAGTAGGAATCATTTACATACAACATATTTGTATTTTAAAGAAGAAGTGGCGAAGAGAGAGTGGTTTTATACATGAAATCCTCGTGTTAGATTAATATGGAAGAAGCACAATATCCTTGTGTTCTCTTCAATAGAGGCTGAGAGTTAGAATGGCCAATAATCCTTTTGATGTCCATGAATCCGTTTATTTATAGATGTAGAGTTCCTCCCGGATGAATGACATGTGTCACGAACCCAATGCGTTGCTAAGACGTAGTGGGTAAGTGGAGGAAGTCTCCTGTAGTTCGTGTAAAGCCATGCGTGGTCCGATCCGTGAAAGTAAGAGTAAAACAGGCCTTAAGAATAGGTCGAACTCGATTGTGTGCGGTAGAATATTTCATCACAGATGTGTCGGATTGGGTCCTCTATCAGATCCGAAATGGTGCCTTCAATCCGAAGGCGACGTTCTCTTCTTGGCAGTAAGGAGAAAGCAGATTGGGTCTTGTTCCTACATCTCCATTCGAACCGAGTCGTTGACTTCATTCCAAAGCAGTGTGCACTTCTGTGCAGAAGAAGGTGGATCAAGTCCCCTTTTCCGATCCGATCCGGGCCATCCGATCCGACCCAGAGTGCAGTCAATGCCGAAATCCAAACGTTTCCGGTTCTATAGGCGTTCACGGAAACGAGAGTAACTTTCAAACCGCAAGTCCCTTTTAGCAAAACGAAAGCTCTACCTGAAGCTAATTCAGAGGGTTACAATTGTTATTATGCAAAGCTCCATAATTGATGTTTTCGATCCCAAAATAGGTCATCTATTAGGTGTTTCGAGCCATCCTTTGTTTGTGATGCGACTTCAACCGAATCGCTTCCTGTCTTCTGACGATGTTCCGAATACTTAAGCGTATTGTTAACCAAAAATTCCATGTGTGATGGCTTTGACTAAAAATCGTGTGAACACTTATGGTTTATCATTTATGGCTTAATGTTCATGGTTTATTCTTTATTTTATATAGTTTACTGTTTTTACTTTATTGTTTATGGTTTACGGTTTATAGTTTATTGTTAATGGTTTACGGTTTATGGTTTACTGTTTTAGGTTTAATGTTTATGGGTCATGGTTTATTCTCTATGATTTATCATTTATGGCTTAATGTTTACGGTTTATGGCTTTATTTTATATAGTTTATTGTTTATACTTTATTGTTTATGGTTTATGGTTTATTTTTTATACTTTATTCTTTATGGTTTACGGTTTATGGTTTATTGTTTATGGCTTATAGTCTATTGTTTATGATTTATCATTTATGGCTTAATGTTTATGGTTTATGCTTTATTTTATATAGTTTATTGTTTATACGTTATTGTTTATTGTTTATGTTTAACGGTTTATTGTTTATGATTTATCATTTATGGTTAAATGTTTATGGTTTATGCTTTATATTATATAGTTTATTATTGTTTATGTTTTATGATTTATTGTCTAGGGTTTACTGTTTATTGTTTACTATTAGACCCAAAAAAGGCACTAACACCCAAATGCAATTTGAAGACCTCACAATCACATATCATAAAGAATAAATGCAGGAATGCAGTAAAGAACAGGGAACACATGAGGTTTTTATAGTGGTTCTGCTTAAACCAAGCATACGACCAATTCATATTTTCTTAAGTCCAAAGAAATTACATATACAATGCCTTTCTACAATCAATAGGAATCATTTACATAAAACATACTTGTATTTTAAAGAAGAAATGGGGAAGAGAGAGTGGTTTTATACACGAAATCCTCGTGTTAGATTAATAGGAAGAAGCACAATGTCCTTGTGTTCTCTTCAATAGAGGCCGAGAGTTAGAATGGCCAATAATACTTTTGATGTCCCTGAATCCGTGTCTTTATAGATGTAGAGTGCCTCCCGGATGAATGACATGTGTCACGAATCCAATGCTTTGCTAAGACGTAGTGGGTAAGTGGAGGAAGTCTCCTGTAGTTCATGTAAAGCCATGTGTGATCTGATCCGTGAAAGTAAGAGTAAAACAGGCCTTAAGAATACGTCAAACTCAATTGTGTGCAGTAGAATATTTCATCCCAGATGTGTCGAATCGGGCCCTCTATCTGATCTGAACCAGTGCCTTCAATCCGAAGGCGATGTTCTCTTCTTGGTAGTAAGGAGAAAGCGGTCGGGTTCCTACATCTCCATTCGAACCGAGCCCGTGACTTCATTCCAAAGCAGCGTGCACTTCTACGCGGCAGAAGGTTGATCGGGTCCTTCTTTCCGATCCCATCTAGGCCATCCGATCCGACCCAAAGTCCAATCAATGCCGAAATCCAAACGTTTCTGGTTCTGCGGGCGTTCACGGGAATGAGCGTAACTTTCAAACCGTTGGTCCGTTTTAGCCAAACGAAAGCTCTACCTGAAGCTAGTTCAGAGGGCTACAAGAGTTACTAAGCAAAGCTCCGTAATTGATGTTTTCGAGACCAAAATTGGTCATCTATTAGGAGTTTTGAGCCGTCCTTTGTTTGTGATGCGACTTCAACCAAATCGCTTCCTGTCTTCTGATGATGTTCCAAATACTAAAGCGTATTGTTAACCAGAAATTCCATGTGTGACGGCTTTGACTAAAAATCGTGTCAACATTTATGGTTTATCTTTTATGGCTTAATGTTTATGGTTTATTCTTTATTTTTTATAGTTTACTGTTTTTACTTTATTGTTTGTGGTTTACGGTATATAGTTTATTGTTTATGGTTTACGGTTTATGCTTATGGTTTACGGTTTATGCTTTAATGTTTATGGGTCATGGTTTGTTGTTATGATTTATCATTCATGGCTTAATGTTTGTGGTTTATGGCTTTATTTTATAAATTTTATTGTTTATACTTTATAGTTTATGGTTTTCGGTTTATTGTTTATATTTTATTCTTCATGGTTTACGGTTTATGTTTTATTGTTTCTGTTTTACAGTTTATTGTTTATGATTTATCATTTATGGCTTAATGTTTATGGTTTATGCTTTATTTTATATAGTTTACTATTTTTACTTTATTGTTTATGGTTTACTTATTTTTTATGTTTTACGGTTTATGGTTTATTGTTTATGATTTATCATTTATTGTTAAATGTTTGTGGTTTATGCTTTATATTATATAGTTTACTATTTATACTTTATTGTTTATGGTTTACAGTTTATGGTTTATTATCTATGGTTTACAGTTAATGGTTTTGTTTTTTATTATTATACTACCCAAATGTAGTGTAAAATTCTCACAAAATCATATATCACAGATAATATATGCAGGGAAGAAGTAAAGAATAGGGAGAACGCGACGTTTTTATAGTGGTTCGGCTCAAACTAAGCCTACGACCACTTTATATTTTCTTAAGTCATAAGAAATTTCAAATACAATGCCTTTCTACAATCCGTAGCAATCATTTATATACAACATCCATGTATTTTAATGAAGTAGTGGGGAAGGGAGAGTTGTTTAATACTTGAAATCCTCGTGTTAGATTAATATGGAAGAACCACAATGTCCTTGTGTTCTCTTCAATGGAGACCGAGAGTTAGAATCGCTAATAATCCTTTTGATGTCCCGGAATCCATGTATTTATAGATGTAGAGTGTCTCCCGGATGAATGGCATATGCCACGAATCCAATGCGTTGTTAAGAAGTTGTAGGTAAGTGGAGGAAGTCTCCTGTAGTCCGTGTAAAGCCATGCGTGGTCCGATCCGAGAAAGTAAGAGTAAGACAGGCCTTAAGTATAGGTCAAACTCGATTGTGTGCATTATAATATTTCGTCTCAGATGTGCCGCATCGTTTCCTCCGTCCGATCTGAACCGGTGCCTTCAATCTGAACCAGTATCTTCAATATGAAGGCGACGTTCTCTTCTTAGCAGTAAGGAGAAAGCGGATCGGGTCGGGTTCCTACATCTCCATTCGAACTGAGCGGGTGAGTTCATTCCAAAGCAGCGTGCACTTCTATGTGGCAGAAGGTGGATCGGGTCCTGCTTTCCGGTCCGATCCGGGCCATCCGATCCGACCCGGAGTCCAATCGATGTCAAAATCCAATTGTTTCCGATTCTGCGGGTGTTAACGGAAACGAGTGTAACTTTCAAACCTTAAGTCCGTTTTAGCCAGACGAAAGCTCTACATGAAGCTAATTCAGAGGGCTATAAGGGGTACTATGCAAAGCTCCGTAATTGTTGTTTTTAGGTCCAAAATAGGTCATCTGTTAGGAGTTTCGGGCCATCCTATGTTTGTGATGCGACCTCAACCAAATCGCTTCCTATGTTCTTACGATGTTCCAAATACTTATGCGTATTGTTAACCAGAAATTCCATGTGTGACGTCTTTGACTAAAAATCGTGTCAACATTTATGGTTTATCATTTATGGGTTAATGTTTAAGGTTTATTCTTTATTTTATATGGTTTACTATTTTTATTTTATTGTTTATGGTTTACGGTTTATGGTTTATTGTTTATGGTTTATGGTTTATTGTTTTCGGTTTATGGTTTAATGTTTATGGGTCATGGTTTATGGTTTATTGTCCATGATTTATCATTTATTGCTTAATGTTTATGGTTTATGTCTTTATTTTATAAAGTTTATTGTTTATACTTTATTAATTATGGTTTATGGTTTATTGTTTATACTTTATTCTTTATGGTTTACGGTTTATGGTTTACTGTTTGTGGTTTACAGTTTATTGTTTATGATTTATCATTTACTGCTTAATGTTTATGGTTTATGTAACACCCCACCTCCGCCAGGGTCACTCTTGCAAGTACACTAGCTTTGGAGGGGTGTTGGACAAGGTAAACATGCATGAAGATATCACAAGACAGAACATATGAGTAAAACAGAGTAAATAAAGCAGCGGATAAAAGTACTATTTCAAAACCATAGTCAAGTTACATCAAAGTACTTAGTCATCATTTTTCCAGCTACTACAAGTCTAGAAAACATAAACTGAAAAATACATAAGTAAATTATTCCCCAAAGATAACAGTGGTGTTACCATAGCAAAGCTCAAGTCCAACCCGTACATGAGCTGTCAGAAAAGCAAGCCAAAGATCCAAGCTAGGTGCTAGTGTTCCCACCCTGAGAACCTGGGGGGGGGGGGGGGGGGAACGGAAGAAAAGAGGCGAAAGGAAAACAGGTCAGTCATAAAGACTGGTAAGTCCTACCTACTATTAGTATAAAAACTAGTAAAATTAACTGGACATGAGAAACTGAGATGAAACATAAGGATGGTAACTAAACTGGCATGGTAAATAGTTAACAAGATAGATCAAGTGTGGCATCGCATATACAAGGTTAAGTTGCACCAAGTGTACTAGTATTCTAACCCATGTCAAGTATAAACAAGAAATGATCCCTTGGCCCAATATCATGTGCTGACCTAAATCAAGGTCTAACTATACGATCTAGTCGATCGGCTCCCTATAATCCTAACTCATCGTGTATCAGTGTCATACGGCTTAATCATGAAATGTAGTTAACTGTGCAAGGTCCGCCCTAGGGTGTATCCAGCCCTAAGATGTTAACCACTGACACAAAACAAGCACGCACAGTCTAAACCTACTGGTGCCCATGTTTAACCCCGGACTCATGTGCACGACCATGTTCCGCCTGAACTTAACTGGTGCACTCATTCAGCCGTCTCTTTTTTGGTCTCTTACGATCAGCCCAGTAATCGTGCCCCACCCTAGCCTAGTCCCTAGGGTATCGTTGATACATCCAAGAGGGTTACTGCTGAAAAGGACCACGTAACTAGGATTTCAAATGGGTTAAGTGTGGTTAACCCTATCCTAACCATGTATCGAGTTGGTTAAGTGTGTCCAAGAAATTCATGACTTAACCCTATCAATACATCGTGTTCAACTGGTTAAGTATATTCAAGTGGTCCATGACTTAACCCTACCATGTGGCATTAATTAACTTAATGCACCCCAACCTCTCACATTAGACTTTGTTGTGATTACTAGTTAAGCCGGGCGGGTCCGGGTAGCTTTACACCACAACCTAGTCTAACCTCGGGTTTTAAGCGCGACATGACCAACTACTCACATTGGATCCTATTGTTTGTAGCTACTAGTTAAGCCGGGCGGTTCTGGATAGATTTATGCTACAAACTCAACCCAACCTCGAGTTGGCCACTTTCATGTTTTCTAAGTGTCGTGTCCATGTTCATGTTTTCAAGCATAAACACATGTCAAACTTTCATGTCATATTTTCAAGTCATGTTTTCATGTCATCTAAGTTTGCCTAACTACCCATAACGTACTCCCATCGCACGTAAATTCGCATCAACACACATAGATCAAAGAGAGAACATAAGAATATGACAAGGTGGGCATAAGATGGCAAAGTCTATCACAAGTTAAACATGGTGATATTTGAGGCAAAAGGGGTACAACATACTAGCATATGGCCTCAACATGTATGATAGCATAAAAGGTGACTTGGCCTCAAACATGACAATAACATAAAGGTGATTTGGCCTCAAACATGTCAAATAGCATAAGGGTGATTTGGCCTCAAACATGACAATAACATAAAGGTGATTTGGCCTCAAACATGTCAAATAGCATAAGGGTGATTTGGCCTCAAACATGTCAAATAGCATAAGGGTGATTTGGCCTCAAACATGACAATAACATAAAGGTGATTTGGCCTCAAACATGACAATAACATAAAGGTGATTTGGCCTCAAACATGTCAAATAGCATAAGGGTGATTTGGCCTCAAACATGTCAAATAGCATAAGGGTGATTTGGCCTCAAACATGACAATAACATAAAGGTGATTTGGCCTCAAACATGACAATAACATAAAGGTGATTTGGCCTCAAACATGTCAAATAGCATAAGGGTGATTTGGCCTCAAACATGTCCAATAGCATAAGGGTGATTTGGCCTCAAACATGACAATAACATAAAGGTGATTTGGCCTCAAACATGTCAAATAGCATAAGGGTGATTTGGCCTCAAACATGTATGACTTCAAACTTAGCAAATAAACTTGTGGGTAGCATGTAGTTCAACATCATATGTAAGTTAACATCAAGGTTATGAGAGGTTCTATGTTGCATTATGCATAACTACCAAGTTCTATGTTGCATTATGCATAACCACCAAATAAAGCTCATTGCTTTCTACCCAAAAATCAAGGTAAATGATACTAGGTTCATGATAGTGCCACAATCATAGATCAAAAGAGTCATAAATGGATCTATGCATACAAATATAGCCCAAGGCAAGTATTATACCCAAAAGTCTCATTTCAACTTGCTACATGATCATATTAACTTCATAGTTTAAATCTAAGAGTAGAGTGGGGCTTACAAATCGCGGCTATGAGATCTAGAAACCAAATAGAACAAGATAGAGACGTTGTAGAAGCTCTAGGAATGATGTAGTAACACAAATAGCCTTGAGAACAAGTAGCTCCTTTGATTTGATGAAGAAAGATGGCTCCTTTTTGCCTTAGAAGCTCTCAAGATGAAGATGGAGGCCATGATTAGGGAGCATTTTGGCAGAATTTAGTTGTTAGGTTGATTTTTGATGATTTAGGCTAGGTATTATGGTGTTTTTATAGGTGTAGAGACTAGTTTAGGCCATAGGATTAACCCTAATTCAGATCTGAGCCATCAAATCACGTCACAAGCCAACAAAACAAGACCCAGGAGCCAAAACAGGTGCACCAGGCCAAACTGGCCCGACCACCCAGGTCGACAGGGGTGTCGACTAGGCAGTCGACACGAGCTGGGGAAAGTCGACTCCCAAGTCGACTCCCCAGTCGACTTGGGGCTGGGCGGGAAATTTTCCCGCCCAGTCTGTTTGGCTCCAGATTTGATTTTCGAACTATTTTTAAACTCTGGATTTTCTAAAAACTTTGTCGGGCCATAACTGGGTCATACGGACTCCGATTTTCGAAAACTCGGACTCTATTTCTCGTATTTTTCCGAGACGAATGCAATGGCACAGCCCGTTTCCCTTGATTCAGATTTTAACATTTAATTCTGCCTTGATTAATGTTATAACATGTTATTCAAAATACGGGTTGTTACATTCTCCCTACCTTAAAGGATTTCGTCCCTGAAATCTTCAAGTTAGGAAGAACGTATCCTACCATCCATCATCCATCTACTCGAAACATCATCCACGAGCAGTCATTATCCTTAAAAGATTCTAAATGCTATATGATCATATGCGAAAGGTGTGTATATGTACTTATCTAATGCGAAAATCAGACGTTTACTGATTCAGTAAACCTCCTTAATGCAAAGTATGTTAGTGAAATGAGTCCATATGTATGCAAATTCCTAACATAATTCATAATCTCTACATGAGTGCACATAACATTCATCAATATGCAACATCCACGTGATAGCATAACAAGTTTCAGCCATGAATAAGTATAAGCACTCATGCATATGCAATATGAAAGTGTGTGAGCCGATCTTAGTGCCTAATGTGTATCATGCATCCACGAGTATCCACTTGCAAACACTTGCAACCACTTGCAAACATCAAGCATAACATGTTTCTAATACATGTTTCATCCAAAGGGTTTCTACCTAAGGTTCTCATGACAGGATTAACGAAGCAACCAGATAAACATGGATAGCAAAAGATAGATATGCTAGCTTATAAGAAAAGAGATTGAGAATGTACCCTCAAAAAGAAATGGGTGAAGCGCGCGCATCTTCTCCTCGGTTTCCCAAGTTGCGTCCTCTTCGGATTCACTCCACTGAACCTTTACTAACTTGACTTCTTGATTCCTTAAATTCTTGATCTTCGTTCCCAAGATACGAATCGGAGCTCGCCTCAGGGTTGCCTCTTTCTTTACCTCCATGTCTTCAAGAATGCTATGCTCAACTACCTCGGCTGACTCATGTGGGCACTTTCGGAGATGTGAGTCATGAAAAACATTGTGCACTCCGGTCAGCTTCTCGGGCAATTCCACCTTATAAGCCATCTTCCCAATCCTCTCTATGATAGGGAAGGGTCCTATGAACCTTGGTGCCAGCTTCTCAACTGCTCCAAAACGAACCACACTACGCAAGGGAGAAACTTTCACAAAGACCATATCTCCAACTTCAAATTCCAAATCAGTCCTTCACTTGTCTGCATAGGATTTCTGTCTATCTTGGGCCGCTTTCGTCCGTCTTTTAATCAACTCAACCTTCTCGGGTGTGTCCCTTATCATATTGGGCCCAAGTATAAGCTTATTCGTGGTCTCCCACCAACAAGTTGGTGACTAGCACGGTCTTCCATATAGAGCTTCAAATGGTGCCATTCCTATGCTTGCTTGGTAGCGTTTATTATAAGCAAACTCTACTAGAGGAAGGTGGTCTTCCCACGTACCACCAAATTCAAGAATGCATAGCCTCAATAGATCTTCTAGTACCCTATTCACCCTTTCGGTCTGACCATCCGTCTGTGGGTGATAGGCCGTACTTAGATTCAATCGTGTACCCATCGCTTCTTGCAAACTATTCCAAAACTGGCTAGTGAAAATTGGGTCACGATCGCTAACTATGCTAGAAGGAACTCCATGCAATCGCACTATCTCTCGAAGATAAACAGATGCTAGCCATGATGTGGTCCTCTTGCTCTTCAACGGAACAAAGTGAGCACTCTTCCTAAGTCTATCAACTATGACCCATATCCCATAAAGCACAAAAAGTTTGGTCAACTAAGTGGACACCTTCACCCCAATTATATATCACAAACAGACAAGTCATACTCCTTATGGGGTTTGCAACAGAACTAAGATTGAAAATAGGACCGAGAGGATATACTTAAAAGATAACATGCGAGTAAGCTCTACAGGATAATAGGGATCAAGGATATACTCTTAAAAGGAGATATGATGCGCGTATCTAGTCTTCAATCTTCTAAGTCGCATTTTCTTGTGCTTAATCCCATTGTGCCTTAATCGTCTTTTAACTTCACAATTTCATAGTTTCAAAATATGAGTTGGAACTCGTTTCACCGTTGCCTCTTGTTCCACTTCCACTTATTCTTTTCCTAAAAATACTTGGCTATAACTACGTGCTCATGGTTTTCATGCAAGCTTTCCAAAATTCGTTAGTGAATCCTGGATCTCGTTTTCATACTATACGGTATTCCACGCAGAAAAACTATCTCTTGAAAACAAATGCCAATCCATGTTGCCAAATGTACTTACTAGGGTGATTTCTATAACCCTGCTTAAGCGAAATGGACTATCCGCCTTAGTGGCGAACACTACTCGATTGGATTACAAATTTCCAACAAAGGTGCCAAGGGATTCTAGATAACTAATCATGACAGAACCCTAAAGGTCACACGAGATTTCGAGGGTATTACCGAGGCGAGTCATGAGCCTCGCAACCCTATGTTCGAAATCAAGAATGGCTCCATAACTGGACAACCAATCCATGCCCAAAATCAACCCGTATCCCATAAACCCGAGAATATAAGCATCACACATGAATTCTACACTCAAGATAGAGATTTTCAAATCCACACAAATCATAGATAAATGGGCGGAACCCCCAATTGGATTTGAAACACTAACGGGATCGTCAACTAGACAAGTACTTAGGTGCAAACTTTCAACAAGACTAGAAGAAATAAAACTATGCGATGCGCCAGAATCAAATAAAGTTCGAACAGGAAAACCAGAAATGTAAACAAGGCTTTCTATAGAAATACTACCTCGGTTCGGAGTTGGAGTAGCGTTGAGAGCACGCATCTGCCCTCCAGAAGGTCCTGCTCGCTGAGCATGTCCTTGCCCCTGTCCTCGCTTCCTTGGGCAATCCTTACTGAAGTGTCCAGACTTTCCGCAATGAAAGCATTCTCCCAACTTCCTCTTCTTCTTCCTACAATCTTTGGCTATATGTCCAGTGATCCCACAGAAGTTGAATTTCCTTGTCTTCTTTGCCTTGTTGCTGTTGTTCTTGCCTCCTTTCTCGGCATTAGCCTTGACCTCCTTCTTGCCACTCTAATCTTCCTCTTGAAGCAGGGCCATACTTACCAGACTCTCGAAGGTCGCCCCCATGGGTATATGAGACATGGCCAAACCGTGCAATGGCTCATTCAATCCTAGAGCAAAGTGTAGGGCCTTCTTCTGAGCTGTGTTAACCAAGTCTAGACCGAATTGAGAAAGTTGATTAAACTTATCCACGTATTCCCTAACGGTCTTGTCCCCTTGCTTTAGTGATAGGAACCTTTCCATCTGAAGGTTCTCCTCTGTCGATGATAGAAACCTTAGTCCAAACCTTCTCTTAAAGTCATCCCAAGTCTCAATTGGCCTAGTAGTGGTGGTGACTACCCACCAATATGCAGCTTCCTCTTTCAATAACCATACCGCCAACAGAACTTTCCTACGATCCTCTACATCAAAGATAGCAAAAAGGTCTTCAGTTTCCTTCAACCAGTTCCTTGCCTCAAGAAAAGTCTCCGTCCCAACAAAATTCTTGCCACCCATCGCCTTAAAGTCCTTGCAAATCTTCGTGAAATCTGCTTGCGGATGCTGAGGAGGAGGAGGAACCTCAGCTGCGGGAGGAGGAGGAATGTTCGTGGGGCCGGCTTCATTCGCCTTTGCCTCCATGTACCTTCTAAACCAAATAGGTACTGGTACACCCTCCAGAATGGCAAAATTATCGGCCATACTGAAACGAAGAAAAAGATAGATTGAGAACGAGGAAACAAAGGATAGTGCTAATGGCTTTTGGGGAATAGCCTTTTAAAATAAACTAGACTTTCTTGGAAAAATACTTCTTTATAATCGGTTTTGAAAATAGTTTTTCAAAAGGTAAGTTTTAAAAACTTTTCTTTAAAAACTTTTGCTCCATCTCGTAAACCTTATGCTCTGATACCAAATGTAACACCCCACCTCCGCTAGGGTCACTCTTGCAAGTACACTAGCTTTGGAGGGGTGTTGGACAAGGTAAACATGCATGAAGATATCACAAGACAGAACATATGAGTAAAACAGAGTAAATAATGCAGCGGATAAAATTACTATTTCAAAACCATAGTCAAGTTACATCAAAGTACTTAGTCATCATTTTTCCAGCTACTACAAGTCTAGAAAACATAAACTGAAAAATACATAAGTAAATTATTCCCCAAAGATAACAGTGGTGTAGCCATAGCAAAGCTCAAGTCCAACCCGTACATGAGCTGTCAGAAAAGCAAGCCAAAGATCCAAGCTAGGTGCTAGTGTTCCCACCCTGAGAACCTGGGGGGGGGGGGGAACGGAAGAAAAGAGGCGAAAGGAAAACAGGTCAGTCATAAAGACTGGTAAGTCCTACCTACTATTAGTATAAAAACTAGTAAAATTAACTGGACATGAGAAACTGAGATGAAACATAAGGATGGTAACTAAACTGGCATGGTAAATAGTTAACAAGATAGATCAAGTGTGGCATCGCATATACAAGGTTAAGTTGCACCAAGTGTACTAGTATTCTAACCCATGTCAAGTATAAACAAGAAATGATCCCTTGGCCCAATATCATGTGATGACCTAAATCAAGGTCTAACTATACGATCTAGTCGATCGGCTCCCTATAAGCCTAACTCGTCGTGTATCAGTGTCATACGGCTTAATCATGAAATGTAGTTAACTGTGCAAGGTCCGCCCTAGGGTGTATCCAGTCCTAAGGTGTTAACCACTGACACAAAACAAGCACGCACAGTCTAAACCTACTGGTGCCCATGTTCAACCCCGGACTCATGTGCACGACCATGTTCCGCCTGAACTTAACTGGTGCACTCATTCAGCCGTCTCTTTTTTGGTCTCTTACGATCAGCCCAGTAATCGTGCCCCACCCTAGCCTAGTCCCTAGGGTATCGTTGATACATCCAAGAGGGTTACTGCTGAAAAGGACCACGTAACTAGGATTTCAAATGGGTTAAGTGTGGTTAACCCTATCCTAACCATGTATCGAGTTGGTTAAGTGTGTCCAAGAAATTCATGACTTAACCCTATCAATACATCGTGTTCAACTGGTTAAGTATATTCAAGTGGTCCATGACTTAACCCTACCATGTGGCATTAATTAACTTAATGCACCCCAACCTCTCACATTAGACTTTGTTGTGGTTACTAGTTAAGCCGGGCGGGTCCGGGTAGCTTTACACCACAACCTAGTCTAACCTCGGGTTTTAAGCGCGACATGACCAACTACTCACATTGGATCCTATTGTTTGTAGCTACTAGTTAAGCCGGGCGGTTCTGGATAGATTTATGCTACAAACTCAACCCAACCTCGAGTTGGCCACTTTCATATTTTCTAAGTGTCGTGTCCATGTTCATGTTTTCAAGCATAAACACATGTCAAACTTTCATGTCATATTTTCAAGTCATGTTTTCATGTCATCTAAGTTTGCCTAACTACCCATAACGTATTCCCATCGCACGTAAATTCGCATCAACACACATAGATCAAAGAGAGAACATAAGAATATGACAAGGTGGGCATAAGATGGCAAAGTCTATCACAAGTTAAACATGGTGATATTTGAGGCAAAAGGGGTACAACATACTAGCATATGGCCTCAACATGTATGATAGCATAAAAGGTGACTTGGCCTCAAACATGACAATAACATAAAGGTGATTTGGCCTCAAACATGTCAAATAGCATAAGGGTGATTTGGCCTCAAACATGACAATAACATAAAGGTGATTTGGCCTCAAACATGTCAAATAGCATAAGGGTGATTTGGCCTCAAACATGTCAAATAGCATAAGGGTGATTTGGCCTCAAACATGACAATAACATAAAGGTGATTTGGCCTCAAACATGACAATAACATAAAGGTGATTTGGCCTCAAACATGTCAAATAACATAAGGGTGATTTGGCCTCAAACATGTCAAATAGCATAAGGGTGATTTGGCCTCAAACATGACAATAACATAAAGGTGATTTGGCCTCAAACATGTCAAATAGCATAAGGGTGATTTGGCCTCAAACATGTATGACTTCAAACTTAGCAAATAAACTTGTGGGTAGCATGTAGTTCAACATCATATGCAAGTTAACATCAAGGTTATGAGAGGTTCTATGTTGCATTATGCATAACTACCAAGTTCTATGTTGCATTATGCATAACCACCAAATAAAGCTCATTGCTTTCTACCCAAAAATCAAGGTAAATGATACTAGGTTCATGATAGTGCCACAATCATAGATCAAAAGAGTCATAAATGGATCTATGCATACAAATATAGCCCAAGGCAAGTATTATACCCAAAAGTCTCATTTCAACTTGCTACATGATCATATTAACTTCATAGTTTAAATCTAAGAGTAGAGTGGGGCTTACAAATCGCGGCTATGAGATCTAGAAACCAAATAGAACAAGATAGAGACGTTGTAGAAGCTCTAGGAATGATGTAGTAACACAAATAGCCTTGAGAACAAGTAGCTCCTTTGATTTGATAAAGAAAGATGGCTCCTTTTTGCCTTAGAAGCTCTCAAGATGAAGATGGAGGCCATGATTAGGGAGCATTTTGGCAGAATTTAGTTGTTAGGTTGATTTTTGATGATTTAGGCTAGGTATTAGGGTGTTTTTATAGGTGTAGAGACTAGTTTAGGCCATAGGATTAACCCTAATTCAGATCTGAGCCATCAAATCACGTCACAAGCCAACAAAACAAGACCCAGGAGCCAAAACAGGTGCACCAGGCCAAACTGGCCCGACCACCCAGGTCGACAGGGGTGTCGACTAGGCAGTCGACACCAGCTGGGGAAAGTCGACTCCCAAGTCGACTCCCCAGTTGACTTGGGGCTGGGCGGGAAATTTTCCCGCCCAGTCTGTTTGGCTCCAGATTTGATTTTCGAACTATTTTTAAACTCTGGATTTTCTAAAAACTTTGTCGGGCCATAACTGGGTCATACGGACTCCGATTTTCGAAAACTCGGACTCTATTTCTCGTATTTTTCCGAGATGAACGCAATGGCATAGCCCGTTTCCCTTGATTCAGATTTTAACATTTAATTCTGCCTTGATTAATGTTATAACATGTTATTCAAAATACGGGTTGTTACAGTTTATGCTTATTTTTATATAGTATATTGTTTATGTTACACGGTTTATGGTTTATTGTTTGTGATTTATCATTTATGGTTAAATGTTTATGGTTTGTGCTTTATATTATATAGTTTACTGTTTATACTTTGTTGTTTATGGTTTACGGTTTATGGTTTATTGTCTATGGTTTACGGTTAATGGTTTTGTTGTTTATTATTAGACCCAAAAATGGCACTAACACCCAAATGCAGTGTGAAGTCCTCATAAAATCATAGATCATAGAGAATATATGCAGGAAAGCAGTAATGAACAGGGAGCACACGACGTTTTTATAGTGGTTCGGCTCAAACTAAGCCTACGACCACTTTATATTTTCTGATGTCCTAAGAAATTTCAAATACAATGCCTTTCTACAATCTATTGTAATCATTTACATACAACATCCTTGTATTTTAATGAAGAAGTGGGGAAGGGAGAGTGGTTTAATACACGAAATCCTCGTGTTAGATTAATATGGAAGAAGCACAATGTCGTTGTGTTCTCTTCAATGGAGGTTGGGAGTTAGAATGGTTAATAATCCTTTTGATGGACCTGAATCCGTGTATTTATAGATGTAGACAGTTTCGCGAATGAATGACATGTGCCATGAATCCAATGTGTTGCTAAGAAGTAGTGAATAAGTGGAGGAAGTCTCCTATAGTTCGTATAAACCAATGTGTGTCCGATCCGTGAAAGTAGGAGTAAAACAGGCCTTACGAATAGGTCAAACTCGATTGTGTGCAGTAGAATATTTCATCCCAGATGTGTCGGATTGTTTCCTCTATCCGATCTGAACCGGTGCCTTCAATCCAAAGGCGTTGTTCTCTTCTTGACAGTAAGGATAAAGCGGATTGGGTTGGGTTCCTACATCTCCATTCAAACTGAGCAGGTGACTTCATTCCAAAGCAGCGTGCACTTCTGTGCGGTAAAAGGTGGATCGGCTCCTGATTTCCGATCCGATCCGGGCCATCCGATCCGATTCAGGCCATCCGATCCGACCCCGAGTCCAACCAATGTCGAAATCCAAACGTTTCCGGTTCTGTGGGCGTTCACGGAAACGAGCGTAACTTTCAAACCGTAAGTCAGTTTTAGCCAAACGAAAGCTCTACCTGAAGATAATTCAGAGGGCTACAAGGGTTACTAATCAAAGCTCCGTAATTATTGTTTTCGGGTCCAAAATAGGTCATCTGTTAGGAGATTCGAGTCATACTTTGTTTGTGATGAGATTTCAACTAAATCGCTTCCTGTGTTCTTACGATGTTCCAAATACTTATGCGTATTGTTAACCAGAAATTTAATGTGTGACGACTTTGACTAAAAATCATGTCAACATTTATTGTTTATCATTTATGGCTTAATGTTTATGGTTTATTCTATATTGTGTTTAGTTTACTGTTTTTAATTTATTGTTTATGGTTTACGGTTTATGGTTTATTGTTTATGGTTTACTGTTTATGGTCAATTGTTTTCGGTTTATGGTTTAATGTTTATGGGTCATGGTTTATGGTTTATTATCTATGATTTATCATTTATGGCTTAATGTTTATGGTTTATGTCTTTATTTTATAAAGTTTATTGTTTTTACTATATTGATTATGGTTTATAGTTTATTGTTTATTCTTTATTCTTTATGGTTTATAGTTTATGGTTTATTGTTTATGGTTCATAGTTTGTGGTTTATGATTTATCATTTATGGCTTATTATTTATGGTTTATGCTTTATTTTATATAGTATACTGTTTATACTTTATTGTTTATGGTTTACTTATTGTTTATGTTTTACGGTTTATGGTTTATTGTTTATGATTTATCATTTATGGTTAAATGTTTATGGTTTTTGCTTTATATTATGTAGTTTATTGTTTATGCTTTATTGTTTATGGTTTACGGTTTATGGTTTATTATCTATGGTTTATGTTTAATGGTTTTGTTGTTTATTATTAGACACAAAAATGGCACTAACACCGAAATGCGGTGTGAAGTCCTCACAAAATCATATATCACAGAGAATATATGCGGGAAAGCAGTAATGAATAGGGAGCACACGAGGTTTTTATAGTGGTTCGTCTCAAACGAAGCATACGACCACTTTATATTTTCTTAAGTCCTAATAAATTTCAAATATAATGCCTTTCTACAATCCGTAGGAATCTTTTACATACAACATCCTTGTATTTTAATGAAGAAGTGGGGAAGCGAGAGTGGTTTTATACACAAAATCCTCGTGTTAGATTAATATGGAAGAAGCGCAATGTCCTTGTGTTCTCTTCAATTGAGGCCGAGAGTACGAATGGCCAATAATCCTTTAGAAGTCCCTAGATCCGTGTATTCAAAGATGTACGGAGTCTTCCGGATGAATGACATGTGTCATGAGTCCGCTGCATTGCCAAGACGTAGTGGGTAAGTGGAGGAAGTCTCCTGTTGTTCGTATAAAGTCATGCGCGATCCGATCCGTGAAAGTAAGAGTAAAACGTGCCTTAAGAATAGGTCAATCTCAATTGTGTGCAGTAGAATATTTCATCCCAGACGGGCTGGATCGGGTCCTCCATCCGATCCGAACCGGCGCGTTCAATCCGAAGGCGATGTTCTCTTCTTGGCAGTAAGGAGAAAGCGGATCGGGTCGGGTTCCTACATCTCCATTCGAACCGAGCCGGTGAATTCATTCCAAAGCAGCGTACACTTCTGTGCGACAGAAGGTGGATCGGGTCTTTTCCGATCCGACCCGGGCCATCCGATCCGACCCGCAGAACAATCAATGCCGAAATCCAAATGTTTCTGATTCTGCGGGCGTTCACGAAAACGAGCGTAACTTTTAAATCGTAAGTCCGTTTTAGCCAAATGAATGCTATACCTGAAGCTAATTCAGAGGGCTACAAGTGTTACTAAGCACAACTCCATAGATGATACTAATGGGCCCAAAATAGGTCATCTGTTACGAGTTTCGAGCAATTCTTTGTTAGTGATGCGACTTCAACCAAATCTCTTCATGTCTTCTGACGATGTTCCAAATACTTAAGCGTATTGTTAACCAAAAATTCCGTGTGTGACAGCTTTGACTAAAAATCGTGTCAACATTTATGGTTTTTCATTTAATGGCTTAATGTTTATGGTTTATGGTTTATTCTTTATTTTATATAGTTCACAGTTTTTACTTTATGGTTTATGGTTTAATGTTTATGGGTCATGGTTTATGGTTTATTGTCTATGATTTATCATTTATGGCTTAATGTTTATGGTTTATGGCTTTATTTTATAAAGTTTATGGTTTATAATTTATTGTTTATGGTTTACGGTTTATTCTTTATGGTTTATGGTTTATGGTTTATTGTTTGTGGTTTACAGTTTATTGTTTATAATTTATCATTTATGGCTTAATGTTTATGGTTTATGCTTTATGTTATATAGTTTACTGTTTATACTTTATTTATTATGGTTTACTTATTGTTTATGTTTTATGGTTTATTTTTTATGATTTATAGTTTATGGTTAAATGTTTATGGTTTATGTGTTATAATATATAGTTTAGTGTTTATGCTTTATTGTTTATGGTTTACTGTTTATGGTTTATTGTCTATGGTTCATGGTTTACGGTTTACTGTTTCTTATTAGACCCAAAAATGAATCTAACATGCAAATGCTGTGTGAAGTCCTCACAATCAAAAATCATAGAGAATAAATGCAGGAAAGCAGTAAAGAATAGGGAGCACACGAGGTTTTTATAGTAGTTAGGCTCAAACCAAGCCTATGACCACTTTATATTTTCTTAAGTCCTAAGAAATTATAGATACAATGCCTTTCTATAGTCCATAGGAATTATTTACATACAACATCCTTGTATTTTAATGAAGAAGTAGGGAACAGAGAGTGGTTTTTTACACGAAATCCACGTGTTAGATTAATATGGAAGAAGCTCAATGTCCTTGTGTTCTCTTCAATGGAGGCTGAAAGTTATAATGGCCAATAATCCTTTAGAAGTCCCTGAATCCTTGTATTAATAGATGTAGAGAGTCTCCCGGATGAATGACATGTGTCAGAATCCAATGCGTTGCTAATACATAGTGGGTAAGTGAAGGAAGTATCCTGTAGTTCGTGTAAAGCCATGCGTGGTTCGATTCGTGAAAGTAGGAGTAAAACATGCCTTAAGAATAGGTCAAACTCGATTGTGTGCAGTAGTATATTTTTTCCCAGATGGGTTGGACTGGGCCCTCCATCCGATCTGAACCGGTGCCTTCAATCCGAAGGCGACGTTCTCTTCTTGGCAATAAGGAGAAAGCGGATCGGGTTCCTAGATCTCCATCCGAACCGAGCCGGTGACTTCATTCCAAAGCTGCATGCACTTCTGCGCAGCAGAAGGCAGATCGGGTCCTCCATTCTTATCCAATCCGGGCCATCCGATACGACCCAGAGTCCAATCAATGCCGAAATCCAAACGTTTCCGGTTCTGCGGGCGTTCACGGAAATAAGCGTAACTTTTAAACCTTAAGTCCGTTTTAGCCAAACGAAAGCTCTACCTGAAGCTAATTCAGAGGGCTACAAGTGTTACGAAGCAAAGCTCCGTAGTGGATGTTTTCGGGCCCAAAATAAGTCATCTATTAGGAGTTTCGAGCCGTCCTTTGTTTGTGATGCGACTTCAACCAAATCGCTTCCTGTGTTCTTACGACGTTCCAAATACTTATGCGTATTGTTAACCAGAAATTCCATGTGTGACGGCTTTGACCAAAAATCATGTCAACATTTATAGTTTATCAATTATGGCTTAACGTTTATGGTTTATTCTTTATTTTATATAGTTTGCTTTTTTTACTTTATTGTTTATGGTTTATAGGTTATTGTTTATGGTCTACGATTTATGGTTTATAGTTTACGGTTTATGGTTTAATGTTTATGGGTAATGGTTTATGGTTTATTGTCTATGATTTATCATTTATGCTTAATGTTTATGGCTTTAGTTTTTACACTTCATTGTTTATGGTTTATGGTTTATTGTGTATACTTTATGCTTTGTGGTTTATGGTTTATAGTTTATTTATTTAAGGTTTACAGTTAATTGTTTATGATTTATCATTGATGGCTTAATGTTTATGGTTTATGGTTTATGGTTTATTGTTTATGATTTATAGTTTATGGTTAAATGTTTATGGTTTATGTGTTATATTATATAGTTTACTGTTTATGCTTTATTGTTTATGGTTTACTGTTTATGGTTTATTGTCTATGGCTCAAGGTTTATGGCTTATTGTTTCTTACTAGACACAAAAATGACTCTAACATGCAAATGCAGTGTGAAGTCCTCACAATCAAAGATCATAGAGAATAAATGCAGGAAAGTAGTAAAGAACAGGGAGCACACGAGGCTTTTATAGTGGTTAGGCACAAACCAAGCCTATGACCACTTTATATTTTCTTAAGTCCTAAGAGATTAAAGACACAATGCCTTTCTATAGTTCATAGGAATTATTTACATACAACATCCTTGTATTTTAATGAAGAAGTGGGGAAGAGAGAGTTGTTTTATACACGAAATCCTCGTGTTAGATTAATATGGAAGAAGCACAATGTCCTTGTGTTCTCTTCAATGGGGGATGAGAGTTAGAATGGCCAGTAATCCTTTAGAAGTCCATGAATCTGTCTATTCATAGATGTAGAGAGTCTCCTGGATGAATGACATGTATCACGAACCCAATGCATTGCTAAGACATAGTGGGCAAGTGGAGGAAGTCTCCTGTAGTTCGTGTAAAGCCTTGCATGGTCCGATCCATGAAAAAAAGAGTAAAACAGGCCTTAAGAATAGGTCAAACTCGACTGTGTACAGTTGGATATTTCATCCCAAGTGTGTCAGATCGGGTCCTCTATCTGATCTGAACCAGTGCTTTCAATCCGAAGGCGATGTTCTCTTTTTGGAAGTAAGGAGAAAGCGGATCAGGTCGGGTTTCTACATCTCCATTTGAACTGAGCCAGTGACTTCATTCCAAAGCAGCGTGCACTTCTGTGCGGCAGAAGGTGGATCGGGTCCAACTCTCCGATCCCATCCGGGCCATCCGATCGGACCCGGAGTCCAATTAATGTCAAAACCCAAACGTTTCTGGTTCTATGGGCGTTCACGGGAACGAGCGTAACTTTCAAAATCGTAAGTCCCTTTTAGCCAAACGAAAGCTCTACCTGAAGCTAAATCAGAGGGCTACAAGAGTTACTAAGAAAATCCCCATAATTGATGTTTTCGGGCCCAAAATGGGTCATATATTAGGAGTTTCGAGCCGTCCTTTGTTTGTGATGCGACTTCAACCAAATCGCTTCATGTCTTCTGATGATGTTCCAAATACTTAAGCGTATTGCTAACTAGAAATTCCATATGTGACGGCTTTGACTAAAAATCGTGTCAAGATTTATGGTTTATCATTTATGGATTAATGTTTGTGGTTTATTCTTTATTTTATACAGTTCACTATTTTTTACTTTATTGTTTATGGTTTATGGTTTACGATTTATAGTTTATTGTTTATGGTTTACGGTTTATGGTTTATGTCTTACGGTATATGGTTTAATGTTTATGGGTCATGGTTTATTGTCTATGATTTATCATTTGTGGCTTAATGTTTATGGTTTATGGCTTTATTTTATAATGTTTATCATTTATACTTTATTGTTTATGGTTTATATTATATTCTTTATGGTTTACGTTTTATGGTTTATTGTTTATGGTTTACAGTTTATTACTTATGATTTATCATCTATGGCTTAATGTTTTTGGTTTATGCTTTATTTTATATAGTTTACTGTTTATACTTTATTTTTTATGGTTTACCTATTGTTTATGTTTTACAGTTTGTTGTTTATGATTTATCATTTATGGTTAAATGTTTATGGTTTATGTTTTATATTTTATAGTTTGCTATTTATACTTTATTGTTTATGGTTTACGATCTATTGTCTATGGCTACGGTTTATGGTTTATTATTAGACCCAAAAATGGCACTAACACCCAAATGCAATGTGAAGTCCTCACAATCAAAGATCATAGAGAATAAATGCAGGAAAGCGGTAAAGAACAGGAAACACACGAGGTTTTTATAGTGGTTCGGCTCAAACCAAGCCTATGACCACTTTATATTTTCTTAAGTCCTAAGAATTTACAAATACAATGCCTTTCTACAATCCATAGGAATCATTTAATACAACATCCTTGTATTTTAATGAAGAAGTGGGGAAGAGAGAGTGGTTTTATACATGAAATCCTCGTGTTAGATTAATATGGAAGAAGCACAATATCCTTGTGTTCTCTTCAATGTAGGCCGAGAGTTAGAAAGGCCAATAATCCTTTTTATGTCCATGAATCCGTGTATTTATAGATATAGAGAGTCTCTTGGATGAATGACATGTGTCACGAATCCAATGGGTTGCTAAGACGTAGTGGGAAAGTGGAGGAAGTCTCATGTAGTTCCTGTAAAGCCATACGTGGTCCGATCCATGAAAGTAGGAGTAAAACAGGCCTTAAGAATAGGTCAAAGTCGATTGTGTATAGTAGAATATTTCATCCTAGATGTGTCGGATCGAGTCATCTATCCGATCCGAACTGGTGCGTTCAATCCGAAGGCGACGTTCTCTTCTTGGCAGTAAGGAGAAAGCGGATTGTGTCGGGTTCCTACGTCTCTATTCGAATCGAGCCGCTGACTTCATTCCAAAAGCAGCATGCACTTCTGTGCGGCAGAAGGTCGATCGGGTCCTCCTTTCCGATCCCATCCGGGCCATCCGATCCGGCCCGGAGCCCAATCAATGCCGAAATCTAAAAGTTTTGGTTCTGCGGGCATTCACGGAAACAAGCGTAAGTTTCAAAACATAGGTCCGTTTTAGTCAAACGGAAGCTCTACCTGAAGCTAATTCATAGGGCTACAAGGGATACTAAGCAAAGCTCTGTAATTTGTGTTTTCGGGCCCAAAATATGTCATCTCTTAGGAGTTTCGAGCCGTCCTTTGTTTGTGAGGTGACTTCAACCAAATTTCTTCTTGTCTTCTGACGATATTCCAAATACTTAAGCGTATTGTTAACAAAAAAATCCATGTGTGATGGCTTTGACTAAAAATCATGTCAACATTTATGGTTTATCATTCATGGCTTAATGTTTATGGTTTATTCTTTATTTTATATAGTTTACTGTTTTTACTTATTGTTTATGGTCTACGGTTTATAGTTTATTGTTTATGGTTTACGGTTTATGGTTTATGGTTTACAGTTTATGGTTTAATGTTTATGGGTCATGGTTTATTGTCTATGATTTATCATTTATGGCTTAATGTTTATGGTTTACGGCTTTATTTTATAAATTTTATTGTTTATAGTTTATTGTTTATACTTTATTCTTTATGGGCTACGGTTTACGCTTTATGGTTTATAGTTTATGGTTTACAGTTTATTGTTTATGATTTATCATTTATGGCTTAATGTTTTTGGTTTATGCTTTATTTTATATAGTTTAATATTTATACTTTATTGTTTCTAGTTTACTTATTTTTTATGTTTTACGTTTTATGGTTTATTGTTTATGATTTATCATTTATTGTTAAATGTTTATGGTTTATGCTTTATATTACATAATTTACTGTTTATACTTTATTGTTTACGGCTTATGGTTTTGGTGTTTGTTATTAGATGCAAAAATGGAACTAACAGCCAAATGCAGTGTGAAGTCCTTACAGTCATAGATCACAGAGAATATATGCAGGAAAGCAGTATGGAACAGGGAGCATACGAGGTTTTTATAGTGGTTCGGCTCAAACCAAGCTACGACCACTTTATATTTTCTTAAGTCCTAAGAAATTAAAAATACAATGTCTTTCTACAATCCGTAGAAATTATTTACGTACAACATCCTTGTATTTTAATGAAGAAGTGGGGAAGGTAGAGTGGTTTTATACACGAAATTCCCGTGTTAGATTAATATGGAAGAAGCACAATATCCTTGTGTTCTCTTCAATGGAGGCCGAGATTTAAAATGGCCAATAATCCTTTTGATGTCCCTGAATCCGGGTATTTATAGATGTAGAGAGTCTCCCGGATGAACGGCATGTGTCATGAATCCAATGTGTTTCTAAAACATAGTGGGTAAATGGAGGAAGTCTCCTGTAGTTCGTGTAAAGCCATGCGTGTTCCGATCCGTGAAAGTAAGAGTAAAACAGGCCTTAAGAATAGGTTAAACTCGATTGTGTGCAGTAGAATATTTCATCCCTGATGCCTCGGATTGCGTCCTCCATCCGATCCGAACCGGTGCCTTCAAACCAAAGGTGATGTTCTCTTCTTGGTAGTAAGGAGAAAGCGGATTGGGTCGGGTTCCTATATCTCCATTCGAACCGAGCCCGTGACTTCATTCCAAAGAAGCATGCACTTTTGTGCGGTAGAAGGTGGATCGGGTCCTCCTTTTCGATCCAATCCGGGCCATCCGATCCGATCCGGAGTCCAATCAATGCTGAAATCCAAACGTTTCTGATTCTGTGGGCGTTCACGAAAATGAGCATAACTTTCGAAGCGTAAGTCTGTTTTAGCCAAACGAAAGCTCACTTGAAGCTAATTCAGAGGGCTACAAGGATTACTAAGGAAAGCTCCGTAATTGATGTTTTTAGACCCAAAATAGGTCATCTATTACGAGTTTTTAGCCGTCGTTTGTTTGTGATGCGACTTCAACCAAATTGCTTCCTGTCTTCTGACGATGTTCCAAATACTTAAGCGTATTGTTAACCAGAAATTCCAAGTGTTATGGCTTTGACTAAAAATCTTGTCAACATTTATGGTTTATCATTTATGGCTTAATGTTTATGGTTTATTCTTTATTTTATATAGTTCACTTTTTTTTACTTTATGGTTTATGGTTTATTGTTAGTAGTTTACAGTTTATGGTTTACGGTTTATGGTTTAATGTTTACGGGTCATGGTTTATGGTTTATTGTCTACGATTTATCATGTATGGCTTAATATTTATGGTTTATGGCTTTATTTTATAAAGTTTATTGTTTATACTTTTTTGTTTATGGTTTATGGTTTATTGTTTATACTTTATTTTTTATCGTTTACGGTTCATGGTTTATTGTTTATGATTTATCATTTATGGCTTACTGTTTACGGTTTATGCTTTATTTTATAAAGTTTACTGTTTATACTTTATTGTTTATGGTTTACTTATTGTTTATGTTTTATGGTTTATTATTTATGATTTATCATTTATGGTTAAATGTTTATGGTTTATGCTTTACATTATATAGTTCACTGTTCATACTTTATTGTTTATGGTTTATGGTTTGTTGTCTATGGTTTACGGTTTATGGTTTATTGTTTATTATTTGACCCAAAAATGACACTAGCACCCAAATGCAGCGTGAAGTCCTCACAATCGCAGATCACAGAGAATAAATGCAGGAAAGCAGTAAAGAAAAGGGAACACACAAGGTTTTTATAGTGGTTCGGCTCAAACCAAGCCTACGACCACTTTATATTTTCTTAAGTCCTAAGAAATTACAAATACAATGCCTTTCTATAATTCGTAGGAATCATTTACATACAACATCCTTGTAATTTAATGAAGGAGTGGGGAAGAGAGAGTGGTTTTATGCACGAAATCCTCGTGTTATATTAATGTGGCGGATGCACAATGTCCTTGTGTTCTCTTCAATGGAGGTCGATTGTTAGAATGGCCAATAATCCTTTTGAAGTCCCTAAGTCTGTGTATTTATAGATGTAGAGAGTTTCCCGGATGAATGACATGTGTCACGAATCCAATGTATTGCTAAGACGCAGTGGGTAAGAGGAGGAAATCTCCTGTAGTTCGTGTAAAGCCATGCGTAGTCCGATTCGTGAAAGCTGGAGTAAAACAGGCCTTAAGAATAGGTCAAACTCGATTGTGTGTAGTAGAATATTTCATCCCAGACGGGTTGGATAGGGTCCTCCATCCGATCCAAACCGGTGCCTTCAGTCTGAAGGTGACGTTCTCTTCATGGCGGTAAGGAGAAAGCAGATCGGGTCGGGTTCCTACATCTTCATTCGAACCGAGCCTGTGATATCATTCCAAAGCAGCGTGCACTTGTTTGCGATAGAAGGTGGATCGTGTCCTCCTTTCCGATCCGATTCGGGTGATCCGATCCGACCCGAAGTCCAATCCATGCCGAAATCCAAACGTTTACGGTTTACGGTTTAATATTTATGGGTCATGGTTTATGTAAAAACCCGTAACTTCCCCGATGAGGAAAGCGCGGATAGTTCGAGAACAAGCCACATCAGAACGCAGACGGGAGAACATTTCATTGTTTATTACAAAAATTCCATCAGAATACAAGAATATACAGAGTATAAATAAATATTACACAGAAAATATCAGAGATTTAAAATACATTACATAGCAGCGGAAAATAATACAATACACAACTGAAGGAGATATACGGATACAAAGCATTCCGGATATCGTTCCAGCTGTAAACCAGGATCCTGTGAATATAAATCTGCAAAACCAAAACTACTAGTTGCTCGTGTCAAAATAAGGGCACCCAGAGTTTAGGTTAAAACAATAAACTCCAGGTCAGTCATGGGACTGGTGTGAGAACTAAAACAGTTATTTAAAACTTTACTTTAAATCAGATATATCAAGGGACCACGCCGTATAACACGGAACGGGTTTCCTCCCAAGAATACATGTGCATATAACAAAACAACGCAATGGTTTTTTGAAAAAATGAAGCTATTAAAAGACCCAGGTCCTATCACACAATGCAACGCAAGCCGGGGGATAGGGTTTTCCCTTATAATAGCCAAGCATGCTTAGTACGTTTTAAACAAATCATTTGATACTATTATAAGTGTATAGTGTATAAAACAACTTCAAATCATAAGTATCAATCATAGACGACATGGGTACCATATATCATGTCGCCATACTAGTTCTATAATTAAAACCACAAATGTCATGTATTTGGAAGTTGGATTTCCATCTGTGAACCGAGGCAAAAGATAGTCCTCTACCGATTCGAGACAATCTAGCCTACCATGTCTCAGGATCAGAGCTCGAGTGACCCTGGGATCGTCAGGGCCGGTCCACCGATGTGGATTAAAATGCCTGAACATGCGTTTCCCCGCCCTTTGGGGCGCAAATGAGCCAATAGATGACTCCATCGGACTTGGATCGTCCGATCAAACCGAGGCGCCTCGCAATAGCAAAAACCACATAAGTCAAACTCGTCAGGGCGTGTAAACCACTGACGCCACTTTTAGCTAGAAAGAAACGCATGTCCTCCTTGAGGTCCATCTCCCATTTTTGGTTCATACCGGGTGTGAAACTCGCGAGGTAAACGTTACACAAAGCTACGCCACAAAAGCCGTGCTTCGATCATCTACCACAAGACTCTGCTTTTCAACAGAAGCCTTGATCATTCGCCACTTAGGCATGCCACACAGGCAATTCACTCTATGCGTTTGATATCTATCAGTATATAACCCCTGAGCTCGTACGTCTCAGAGAAGGGCGTTAAGCAAGAGAATAAATTCTCCGCCGCCAAACAGATATATATTTAATAGAAATCAATCACACAGACTAAAATCCAATGTCAGACACACAGTCCATTTACAAGTTCGTTCTGGGTCTGAACGAAACCGGAGGCACCTAGTACCCTGCATATCCATCGATCTCCAAATACGTCTGGACGATCACCAACTGTTTCCATCTTCTTGGGTGTACATCCCAATCAAGATCATCAGTAATCACCCAAACGACGTGAAGACCTCCGGTCTTCGACCACCGTCTTCATCTTCGACTTATCGTCGTATCAGTTATTCAGAATGGGATAAACCCGGTCTTTTCGAATAACTCGCGTATATTTTAAATAAGTGTTACAAAAATACAACATACGCCTCATTCCAATTCATCAGTCACTAACCGTAAATTAATCAAGAGAATAATTCCCCAAATATTAACCCCAAAGGCCGAAACCAACATCAGATCAATATCCAGAAAACCATTCTGCACATTCTTAGGGAAAGGTTCCCATTAATTTTATCAAAGATAAATTCTTTTAAATTTATTCTTTAATCTTCTTTTGAATATCAATTCAAACTAGTCAGGTTTAACGAGCCTTACCGAAGTAATCATTTGTTTTAATTTCCCAACCCCAACCTATTCATCCCATGAAGTAAAACTGGTAATACTTCATATCTAACACCACGGTGTTATTGGTAAATTTAATTACCATTTCACGTTCAAATCTAATTAAAGATTTAACTATCGTCTGGAGCAAAACTGGTGATACTCCATTCTCGATCTTTTCAATCTAATTAAAGATTCATTAAAACTCCACTTAGTTTTAATCTTTGACTGGGTTAAAGAATCAGTGTCATTTAAAACACGGTTCACGATAAACCCAAAATCACATCACATTTCAATCAGTCCCTAACCGTAAAATAGCAGGTGAGCAATTCCCTAAGTATTAACCATGAAGGCCGAAACCAACATCGGATCAATAACCCAGAAACCATTCAACTTAACTAATCTCCAGTTAGTTTCTGATTTTCTTAGCTCCTTTGGGTCTAAGAACAGTAGTATTAAAGATACCGTTCACGACAACCCAAAATCACATTCCATTAATTATCGGGTTAAAGAACAAGTGTTATTTAAAACACTGTTCACAATAAACTCAAAAATCAATATCAATTCAACTCCAATTAAATATTATTTAATTGGTACACTTCATTAAATCTAAATAAAAAGATTTAATCTTTTCTCAACTGGGTTCAAGAACAGTGTTAATGAAGACACCATTCACGACAAACCCAAATCACATTAGATATTAAATACCAGGCTCTGAATAGAAAATATATCGGCTTATATTCAATATCAAATTCTACGATCAACAAATATCGTATTGGAAATAACGATATATATATATATATATATATATATATATATATCTTTCAAATTTCCATAACAACATCTGTATAATCACGAAATCCAATATCGAAATAATCCGAAGACGATTTCGATTCAAATCCATTCCAATTCAATTTATTGGAAATTCTAGTTACCTTCAAAACCATTTTTCAAATTCAATTTATTTATTTTAAAAATAAATAGAATTATAATTCTAGTTCAAAACTAGTTCATTTCGATAAAAATCTATTTTTATCCTTTCTAATATGGAGTTTTTCATCCCAATTCTTCACAAATCATTTCTTATGATTTTACACAAATTAATACTATTTTTAATAATTTTATCAAGGCCCGTACAGTCGATTTCGATCAACAGCCATCGAACTGCACTTACAGCGACCTTTTCCAAATTTGATTTGGACATAATTCCAAATCCAACCATTAGATTTCTAATTTCTAATATTCGTTAGAAAGCTCTTTTCGATACGAACCCAACGGTTCCGGTTTTAGGAGAATCCGACGGTCGGATCTCCCGCAATATCCATTCGAAGTCAATGGTCGAAATTCGCGAACTGCCGCGGCGCGGCGCATTCTTTTCAGGCCATTATATTATATATATATAATATATACTTCGTCGATTTCAATTCAAAACGTGCTTTATAAATCGTTTTAAATTCATTTTCAAAACGGTTTCAACTTCATATTCAATTTCAAATCAAAATTGAATATTCTATTATAAATTCGTTTTAAATTCATTTCAAATCGAGTTCAATTCAATTTCAATTCGAATTCATTTATATTCAATGTCAATTCGAATTCATTTATATTCAATTTCAATTCGAATTCATTTATATTCAATTTCAATTCGAATTCATTTCTATTCAATTTCAATTCGAATTCATTTCTATTCAATTTCAATTCGAATTCATTTATATTCAATTTTAATTCGAATTTCAATTCTTTTCGAAAAATCAGATTTTGAAATCACTTTCGATATTCATTATAAAATGAATAAAATCAATATAAATATCGTTCATGTCAAAATGGCGTCAATCTAATCAATACGGCTTCATATATTCCTATTTTCAAATATTTTATTTCGAATATTTCTATTTCAAATATTTCTTTTTCAAAACTGGAATGAGGCCCAATCAATTACCATATAATGTTAATTATATGGATTTTCTACCACACATGTATACAATAACAACGATGAATAATCAACAATCATCCAAAGTGCATTCTATGCTGTACAAGCATCAAATATAAATATTCAACGCTTATAACAGTCTGTCAATCAATCGATCGACATTCAGCTAATTATTGGGACTAGTGTACGTCATATATCGTCTCAATACCCGTGTGGGGTTTCAAACAATCAAACACAGATTTTATTTGTGCAGTTGGGCGATGTGTAAAATTTATCGTCCCAATCAATATCAGTCAAATGTGTGTATATAAACAAATCGTCCGATTTGTTTATTTTTATTTCCTTTCATATACGCGTTAAAAATTCTATTTTTAACTATAAAATATTTTTAACTATATACATATTTTATTTCATTTCACATCACATCACACAATCAACTACACATCAAAATCAAACAAAAAAGCATACAAGTCGTCCATGGTCTATGGACGACGGGTGTCGGGTGCTACTAAACACCGTCTGCATCCTAGTATATATTTTAACTAGAAATAAAAATAAAGGTGAGGAGTTCTCACAGAGGATTCCACTCCGTTGTGCTTTGCTTTCGAACTGTTGAACCTTCTGGATCTTCTTGAAATTCCAATTCAGCTCTTTGTCCCGCTGTTTATAATAAAAATTATATTTTTATTCACCCTACTCCATAAAAATTATATTTTTAATACTTCTACTTTATAAAAATTATATTTTTATATTTCACATATGATAAAAATCATATCTTTACTTTATGAAAAAATATATTTTTTCTTTCTCTATTCCTATCATAAAAATCACATTTTTATACCGCCACTATATAGATAAAAATTCAATTTTTACAACGGTGTTCATAAAATAAAGATTATATTTTTATCACGCTATTTTCTATATAAAAATTATATTTTCATATATCTACTTCTAATACAAAGATCGAACTTTTATATCATTGCTATAAAAATCACATTTTTGTTTCAACATATATATAGTAAAAATCAAATTTCTATTTCGCTACATACATAAAGATCAAATTTTTATTCTCTATATAATATAAAAATCATATTTTTATATGGCTACTTCTATAAAGATCCCATCTTTCTTACTTCTACTATATAAAAATCACATTTTTATAATCACGATATATGGATAAAAATTCTATTTTTAATACTCCTACCTTATAAAAATCATATTTTTATATTTAATATATGATAAAAATCGTATATTTATATTTCATGTCATATAAAAATCGCATCTTTATTATTTCTATTATATAAAAATCGCATCTTTATTATTTCTATAGCTATTTACATGAAAACGATATATATATATACACACACATTATTAACTAAACTTAATAAATAAATAAAAACTAAGTAATTTAAATTACCTTTCACATTTCCAACGAAGGGGGGGATGAAAGTGGCGGTGGGTGGTTGTAACACCCCGAATTTCAATTTACACTAATGGTTAGAAATTAAAGTATAATTAATCTCAGATGGAAGAACCAGGGGAAACGGGCTGCGTCATTGCGTTCGTCTCGGAAAAATACGCGAAATAGAGTCCGAGTTTTTGAGAATCGGAGTCCGTATGGCCCGGTTATGGCCCAAAGAAGTTTTAGGAAATTTAAATTTAAATTTCAGATTTGAAAAACAAGTTTGGAGCCAAAAGAGGAAAGGGGGGGAAAATTCCCGCCTAGCCCCGTGTCGACAGCCATGTCGACAGGGGTGTCGACAGCCCTGTCGACAGGGGTGTCGACACAGGGTGTCGGCCCTGCTGGTCTGGGTGCACCAGGTTTGGTCTTGGCTGAGTCTAGGGCCATGTTCTAGAGGGTTCCTAAATCTAAGGGTCCTAATCTAATCTAGGGTTAATCTAAGGGCCTAAAACACTTTCTAATCCTATAAATAAGACCCCAACCCTACCCTAATTCATTGATAATTAAACCTAGTAATTAAACTATGGCAAAATGCAACTTGATCATGGCCTCCACAAATCAATGAAGAGGGTTGCATGCTAATCTCTCTCTAATCAACCTCTAATCCCTTCTTAGCATCTTAATCTTCTTCATTTGGTGTGCAAAATTGCTAGTTGTGAGTTTCTATCACTTTGATGATCTTTTGGTAAACTAATTAGATGAGATGTGATGGGATTTATGGTTTTGTATGTGGGTTAATGAGCTTTGAATCATATGATATGATGTTAGCATTAATCTTATGTTTATGCATGTTGAGTATGTATGTTTATGCATGTTGAGTATGTAAGTTTATGCAAGTTTAATATGATGTATGTTATGATTGCATGATGCTAAATATGCAAGTTGTGGGTTATGTAATCATATGCATGTTATGCAAGTTCATGGTGATATGCTATGCAAGTTACATGTAAGTAAATATGCAAGTTACATGTTTGTTAATATGCAAGATTCATGTTTGTTAATATGCAAGTCACATGTATGTAAATATGCAAGTTACATGTTTGTTAATATGCAAGTTACATGTTTGTTAATATGCAAGTTACATGTAAGTAAATATGCAAGTTATATGTTTGTTAATATGCAAGATTCATGTAAGTAAATATGCAAGTTACATGTTTGTTAATATGCAAGTTACATGTTTGTTAATATGCAAGTTACATGTATGTAAATATGCAAGTTATATGTTTATTAATATGCAAGTTCATGATGACACCTTATGCAAGTCTATGAGTTAATATGCAAGTTGTTATGCAAGTGAATATGTAAGTTATGTGACATATTATATGCAAGTTATGTGACATGTTATGCAAGTGCATGTGCAAGTTATGTGGTTGTTAGTATGCAAGATGGCACCTTTGAAACATGTTCATTCATATGCAAGTTGACACCTTTTATGTGTGTTATATCATGAGAACGAAATTACGTGGGAACGATGGGGTAATTTAATGCATAGGTTAATAAGATTATGTGAAATTAATATAATTATGCATAATATAAAATAAATGAACATAGTATGGGAATTTGCCTATTTAGTTAGGTGTACCCATACTATGTGTTGGGAATTTACCTATTGAGTTAGGTCTACCCCATGGGAATTTACCTATTGAGTTAGGCCTACCCATGTTAAGAAAAACTTGATTAACTAGGGATAATTAATATAAAATTATGAGGGTGATTAATTAGGTGTAATTAATTGACTAAGACACGAGGTTGGACTCAGTTGTAGCGTAAAACTGCCCGGACCCAACCGGCTTAACCAGTTGCTACAAGTGTTAGCCCAATGTGAGAGGTCTTAGGCACAAACTAAATACGTGATTAATGTAAAGACACGAGGTTAGACTCTGTTATGACATAAGGCTGCCCGGAACCAACCGGCTTAACCAGCGGTCATAAAAGACAGTCTAATGTGAGAGGTCTTTACAAAGGTTACGTTCTTAATTAATTAATTAAGAAACACTTAACCACATTAGCATGTAGAGGGACATGAGGGGTTAAGTGGGTGCCTTGGGTGGCATGAGAAATCTAGTGATTGCCTTGAGTGGCAATAGAAAATACGATTAGAATACTTAACCAAAGTGGAAACATGTAATTAAAACATGATTAAAAGGTTAAGTGGGATATACTAGAAAAAGGGACAAGCTTAGGTGGGTAGCTTGTGGAGGCCCATTTCAACCAGTAACCCATACGTATCTTTGTGGGCTCGACCCATGTCGAGGACGGGACACGCATACTGGGCTTGACTATAAGAGGCAAACGGGTTAGCGGTGGCAACGCAAGTCCAACGGGCTTCATATGCGTGAGTGGGCCCGGGCTGGTAGGTAAGCCGTTGTTGCATCGTGTAGATATAAGCCGTGCACCGTTAGTTTTATCAGGTTGCCACGTTGGGGAATGGTACACCCCACGGTGGGGCCAGCACGGGGATCTACGTTAGGGAGCCGATCGAATGGGGAGTAGTGTGTACACCTGGTGGCTTGTAGGGCCCCGCGGCGCCTACTTGGTCACCTAGGGGTACGCAAGTACTATTAAGTTAATTTTATAAGCCATGGGTGGGATCAACCTTTAAGTTAGGAACGACTGGTGTGGTGCAGTTTAGTAATTTACCTTGGGAAGGGTAGATGCGTCTTTATCCTTTATCTTAGTTTAGTTGATTGCTTAGGGTAGCTATTCATCCCTATATGTTACCGTATATCAATTCATGTCTTCTCTGGTTACTTTAACGATTGTATTGTTGAAGTTATAGGACTCGCTCAGACTTATGTCTGACCCCGTTGTTTTTATCTTTTTCCCAACCCTCAGGTCCTGTGGTGGATCCTAGCAGTAGTGGAGCTTGATCGGATTGCTGTTCCAGTCTTTAGGAGCTTGGGTAGATGTAAAGCTCCAGTTATCCAGTTATCTTTTCTTTTGTTTTGGCTATTGTATGAGAGTGGGATTATGTACTTCTTTATTTTGATGGATATTGTACTTGACTTTTATTATGGGTTTATGATGTAACCAGACATGTTTTATTTCCGCTGTTATGAGATGATATTTTAAAATTTCAAGTACTATTTATATCTGTCTTGTAGTAATTTTTCTGTTCTATACTCACTAAAATACTCCACCGATGTTATGGCATTCCCATTGTGAGTGACCATAGCGGGAGTGGGGTGTTACAGTGGTCTTCTTCGATGAAGGGGGGATTGATGATTAAAGAAGGAGAGAGGAGGGGAAGTGGAGGACGGAGAGGAGGACCAGAGGTCGGAGAGGGGTGCAGATAGGGTTTCAGGGCGGCGATGGGAGGCTTAGCAGCGGTAGAAAGGGGAAAGAGGGGAAGAGATGCGGAGGAGAGAGAGGGAAGGGGGAAATGGTCGGGGTGACGAGGGGGAGGTTGCGGCCTAGGGGAGGAACGACGGCGCCTGGCCTGGGCGGCGCGACGACCTACGGAGGGGGGGGTTCGCGATTTCCTAAGAGCAGCCCCTTTTTTCTGTTGAAATGAATCTCAATGGGAAGGAAGAGGGATAAAGGGGGGGGGGTTTATTTTATTTTGTTATTTAATTAATATTTTAATTCTAAAAAGCAACTTTTATTTTCGACCTCAAAACGAGACCCACCGCCTGTCGTCCATAGCTAATTACCCTCATTCCGAACACAATGGGATATGTATCGTAGGCTGATTCGATCGTTTCGATCAGTTTTCGTCAAAATCAACATATAACTCTATATATTGAATTTTAACGTGCATTTCAATTTACTGTGGTCACATACTAACTAGAAAATTCCCGAAAAATATTTTCTAGCTTCGTATTGACAATACGGTCCTAACAAACTAGTTTTGTCAAATTCCGAGACCGTTTGAAAAATGGCCATTTTCCAGTCGATTAAAATCAACTGAAACTGGTCGAACGCGTTTTCCTTTGCCACGTTCACATATTGAATCGAAAAATTATGAAATTTGAAACCTAGCAATAATTTGACATCACAGATCCAACAAAAGTGGTTTCGTCAAAATCCAAGGTCATTTGCAAAATTTCCATTTTTAAGGGCCTGAATTCCATAGCGACTATTCAGAATTTTCAACTGGACATATCTTTTGATTCCCGCTATGAAATTTCAATTTTTCGGGTTCGTTGGAAAGATATTCGCAATTAGATTCTATTATTTTTGGTTTCACTAAAATATGGTTTATTTTTCATCCAGTACGTTCAATTGAAGTTTGAAATCGAATTATCGAACTACCGCGCCATTTTCAATTCCTTTTATAAATATAATTAAATATTCATATCCTATCGTCGATTCAAACGAATATATACATTCGAATTATATTCAAAATAAATTTCTCGTCGATATTATTTAAAATAATTCATTTTAAATAATCAAAATTCGCTAAAATTGCCAAAATAAAAATTTTAAATTGGCCCAGATTTCTGGGTTATTACAGTTTATGGTTTATTGTCTATGATTTATTATTTATGGCTTAATGTTTATGGTTTATGGCTTTATTTTATAAAGTTTATTGTTTATACTTTATTGTTTATGGTTTATTGTTTATACTTTATTGCTTGTGGTTTACGGTTTATAGTTTATTGTTTATGGTTTACAGTTTATTGTTTATGATTTATCATTTATGGCTTAATGTTTATGGTTTATCCTTTATTTTAAACAGTATACTGTTTATACTTTATTGTTTATGGTTTACTTATTGTTTATGTTTTACAATATATGGTTTATTGTTTGTGATTTATCATTTATGGTTAAATGTATATGGTTTATGCTTTGTATTATATAGTTTACTGTTTATACTTTATTGTCTATGGTTTACGGTTTATTGTCTATGGTTTACGGTTTATGGTTTATTGTTTATTATTAGACCCAAAAATGGCACTAACACACAAATGCAATGTGAAATCATCACAATCACAGATCATAGAGAATAAATGCAGGATAGCAGTAAAGAACAGGGAACACACGAGGTTTTTATAGTGGTTCATCTCAAACCAAGCCTACAACCACTTTATATTTTCTTAAGTCTTAAGAAATTACAAATACACTTCCTTTCTACACTCCGTAGGAATCATTTACATACAACATCCTTGTATTTTGATGAAGAAGTGGGGAAGAGAGAGTGGTTTTATAAACTAAATCCTCCTGTTAGATTAATATGGAAGACGCACAATGTCCTTGTGTTCTCGTCAATGGAGGCCGAGAGTTATAAAGGCTAATAATTCTTTCGATGTCCCTGAATCCGTGTATTTATAGATATAGAGAATCTCCCGCATGAATGACATGTGTCACGAATCCAATGCGTTGCGAAGATGTAGTGGGTAAGTGGAGGAAGTCTCCTGTAGTTCTTGTAAAGCCATGCATGGTCCGATCCGTGAAAGCAAGAGTAAAACAAGCCTTAAGAAGAGGTCAAACTCGATCGTGTGCAGTAGAATATTTCGTCCCAAGTGTGTCGGACCGGGTCTTCTATCCGATCCAAACCGGTTCCTTCAATCCGAAGGCGACGTTCTCTTCTTGGCAGTAAGGAGAAAGAGGATCGGGTCGGGTTCCTACATCCCCATTCGAACCGAGCTGGTGACTTCATTCCGAAGCAGTGCGCATTTCTATGCAGCATAAGGTGGATTGGGTCATCCTTTCCGATTCGATCCGGGCCATCCGATCCGACCCGGAGTCCAATTAATGCCGAAATCCAAATGTTTCCGGTTCTGCGGGAGTTCACGGAAACGAGCGTAACTTTCAAACTGTAAGTCCGTTTTAGCCAAACGAAAGCTCTACCTGAAGCTAATTCGGAGGGCTACAAGTGTTACTAAGCAAAGCTCCGTAATTGATGTTTTTGGGCCCGAAATAGGTCATCTATTAAGAGTTTCGAGCCTTCGTTTGTTTATGATGCGACTTCAACCAAATCGCTTCCTGTCTTCTGACGATGTTCCAAATACTTAAGCGTACTGTTAACCAGAAATTCCATGAGTGACGGCTTTAACAAAAAATCATGTCAACATTTTTGGTTTATCATTTATGGATTAATGCTTATGGTTTATTCTTTATTTTATATAGTTCACTGTTTTTACTTTATTGTTTATGGGTTTATGGTTTATTGTTTATAGTTTACGGTTTATGGTTTATGGTTTAATGTTTATGGGTCATGGTTTATGGTTTATTGTCTATGATTTATCATTTATGGGTTAATATTTATGGTTTATAGCTTTATCTCATAAAGTTTATTGGTTATACTTTATTGTTTATGATTTATTGTTTATACTTTATTCTTTATGGTTTACGGTCTATGCTTTATCGTTTATGGTTTACAGTTTATTGTTTATGATTTATCATTTATGGCTTACTGTTTATGGTTTATGCTTTATTTTATATAGTTTACTATTTATACTTTATTTTTTATGGTTTACTTATTGTTCATGTTTTATGGTTTATGGTTTATTGTTTATGATTTATCATTTATGGTTAAATGTTTATGGTTTATGCTTTATATTATATAGTTTACTGTTTATACTTTATTATTTATGGTTTACGGCTTATGGTTTATTGTCTATGGTTTACGGTTTATAGTTTATTGTTTTTGGTTTTCGGTTTATGGTTTAATGTTTATGGGTCATGTTTTATGGTCTATTGTCTATGATTTATCATTTATGGATTAATGTTAATGGTTTATGGCTTTATTTTATAAAGTTTATTGTTTATACTTTATTGTTTATGATTTATTCTTTATGGTTTGCGGTTTATAGTTTATAGTTTATGGTTTGTAGTTTATTGTTTATGATTTATCATTTATGGCTTAATGTTTATCGTTCATGCTTTATTTTATATAGTTGACTGTTTATACTTTATTGTTTATGGTTTACTTATTATTTATGTTTTACGGTTTATGGTTTATTGTTTATGATTTATAGTTTATGGTTAAATGTTTATGGTTTCTGCTTTATATTATATAGTTTACTGTTTTTGCTTTATTGTTTATGGTTTACGGTTTCTGGTTTATTGTTTATTATTAGACCCAAAAATGGCACTAATACCCAAATAAAGTGTGAAGTCCTCACAATCAAAGATCACAGAGAATAAATGTAGGAAAGCAGTAAAGAACAGGGAGCACGCAAGGATTTTATAGTGGTTAGGCTCAAACCAAGCGTACGCCCACTTTATATTTTCTTAAGTCCTAAGAAATTACAGATACAATGCCTTTCTACACTCCGTAGGAATTATTTACATACAACATCCTTGTATTTTAATGAAGAAGTGGAGAATGGAGAGTAGTTTTATACACGAAATCCTCGTATTAAATTAATATGGAAGAAGCACAATGTCCTTGTGGTCTCTTCAACGGAGGTCGAGAGTTAGATTGGCCAATAATACTTTAGAAGTCCCTGAATCCATGTATTTATTGATGTAGAGAATCTCCCGAATGAATGACATGTGTCACGAATCCAGTCCGTTGCTAAGACGTAGTGGGTAAGTGGAGGAAGTCTCCTGTAGTTCATGTAAAGACATGCGTGGTCCGATTCGTGAAAGTAGAAGTAAAATAGGCCTTAAGAATAGGTCAAACTCGATTGTGTGAGGTAGAATATTTTGTCCCAGACGGGTTGGATCGTGTCCTCCATCCGATCCGAACTGGTGCCTTCAATCCGAAGGCGACATTCTTTTCTTGGCAGTAAGGAGAAAGCGGATTGGGTCGGGTTCCCACATCTCCATCCGAACCGAGCCGGTGACTTCATTCAAAAGCAGCATGCACTTTTGTGCAGCAGAAGGTAGATCGGGTCCTCCTTTCTGATCCGATCTGGCCATCCGATCCGACCCGCAGTCCAATCGATGCCGAAATCCAAACATTCCCGGTTCTGCGGGCTTTCATGGAAATGAGCGTAACTTACAAACCGTAAGTCGTTTTAGCCAAACGAAAGCTCTACGTGAAGCTAATTCAGATGGCTACAAGTGTTACTAAGTAAAGCTTCGTATTTGATGTTTTTAGGCCCAAAATAGGTCATATGTTAGGAGTTTCGAGCCGTCCTTTGTTTGTGATGAGACTTCAACCAAATCGTTTCCTGTGTTCTTACGATGTTCCAAATACTTATGTGTATTGTTAACTAGAAATTCCATATGTGACGGCTTTGACTAAAAATCAAGTCAACATTTAAGGTTTATCATTTATGGCTTAATGTTTATGGTTTATTCTTTATTTTATATAGTTTACTATTTTTACTTTATTGTTTATGGTTTATGGTTTACGGTTTATGGTTAATTGTTTATGGTTCTTGGTTTATGGATTACGGTTTATGGGTTAATGTTTATGGGTCATTGTTTATGGTTTATTGTCTATGGTTTATCATTTATGGCTTAATTTTTATGGTTTATGGCGTTATTTTGTAAAGTTTGTTGTTTATACTTCATTGTTTATGGTTTATGGTTTATTGTTTATACTGGTTTATTGTTTATACTTTATTGTTTATGGTTTACTTATTGTTTATGTTTTACGGTTTATGATTTATTGTTTATGATTTATCATTAATGGTTAAATGTTTATGGTTTATGCTTTACATTATATAGTTTACTTTTTATTCTATATTGTTTATGGTTTATGGTTTATTGTCTATGGTTTAAGGTATTTGGTTTATTGTTTATTATTAGACCCAAAATTGGCACTAACACCCAAATTCAGTGTGAAGTCCTCATAATCACAGGGCACAGAGAATAAATGCAGGAAAGCAGTAAAGAACAGGGAACACACGAGGTTTTGATAGTGGTTCGGCTCAAACCAAGCATACGACCGCTTTATATTTTCTTAATTCCTAAGAAATTACAAATGCAATGCCTTTCTATATTCTGTAGGAATCCTTTACATACAACATCCTTTTATTTTAACGAAGAAGTGGGGAAGAGAGAGTGGTTTTAAACACGAAATCCTCGTATTAGATTAATATGGAAGAAGCACAATGTCCTTGTGTTCTCTTCAATGGAGGCCGAGAGTTAGAATGGCCAATAATCCTTTAGAAGTCCCTGAATCCGTGTATTTATAGATGTATAGGGTCTGCCGGATGAATAACAAATGTCATGAATCCAATGCATTGCTAAGACATAGTGGGTAAGTAGAGGAAGTCTCCTGTTGTTCGTGTAAAGCCATGCGTGGTCTGATCCGTGAAAGTATGATTAAAATAGTCCTTAAGAATAGTTCAAACTCGATTGTGTGCAGTAGAATATTTTGTCCCAGACGGGTCGGATCGGGTCCTCCTTTCGATCCGAAACTGTGCCTTTAATCCGAAGGCGACTGTAACAACCCGTATTTTCAATAACCTGTAATAACATAAATCGAGGCAGAATTTAATTCTAAAATGGGAATCAAGGGAAACGGGCTATGCCATTGTGTTCGTCTCGGAAAAATACGCGAAATAGAGTCCGAGTTTTCGAAAATCGGAGTCCGTATGACCAAGATATGGCCTCGCGAAGTTTCACGAAAATTCCCAAATTAAAGTATACTTAATTAAGTGAAATGGGTTGTGTAGATATATATATATATATATATTGATATATATATATATATATATATAATTGAAAATTTAATAAATAAATATGCAAAAATGCTCAAAACAGCGAATTGGGAGAGGGGAATAACCGAACCGGCCGATTTTTGAAGTCGACCCGAGCCTGCTGGGTCGACTAGGGGTTAATCCAGGGTGTTTGGCTGTCAACCCGTGGGCCGATTCGCTCAAGTGCAGATTTTGCATTTGAATGGTTCTCATGGTCCATCTTTAATCTAAAGGCCCTAGATGGTTCCTACACTTGACTTCTTCCCCAAGACATGCTTTGATGGCTTGGATTGAATCTAGGGTTAATCCTATGGCCTAAAACACTTGCCTAATCTATAAATAAGACCCTAACCTACCCTAATTCATTCATAATTAAACCTAGTGACTAAACTATGGCAAAATGCTAGCTCTCATGGCCTCCACTAATTTTATGAAGAGGGTTGCATACTAATCACTCTCTAATCAACTTCTAATCCCTTCTTAGCATCTTAATCTTCTTCATTTGGTGTTCAAAGTTGCTAGTTGTGAGTTTCTATCACTTTGATGATCTTTTGGTAAACTAATTAGATGAGATGTGATGAGATTTATGGTTTTGTATGTGGGTTAATGAGCTTTGAATCATATGATATGATGTTAGCATTAATCTTATGTTTATGCATGTTGAGTATGTAAGCTTATGCAAGTTTAATATGATGTTTGTTAATATGCAAGTTACATGTTTGTTAATATGCAAGTTACATGTATGTAAATATGCAAGTTACATGTTTGTTAATATGCAAGTTACATGTTTGTTAATATGCAAGTTACATGTATGTAAATATGCAAGTTACATGTTTCTTTATATGCAAGTTACATGTTTGTTAATATGCGAGTTACATGTATGTAAATATGCAAGTTACATGTTTATTAATATGCAAGTTCATGATGACACATTATGCAAGTCTATAAGCTAATATGCAAGTTTGTTATGCAAAATGAATATGTAAGTTATGTGACATATTATATGCAAGTTATGTGACATGTTATGCAAGTTCATATGCAAGTTATGTGTTTGTTAATATGCAAGATGGCACCTTTGAAACATGTTCATTCATATGCAAGTTGACACCTTTTATATGTGTTATATCATGAACGAAATTACGTGGGAACGATGGGGTAATTAAATGCATAAGTTAATAAGATTGTGTGAAATTAATATAATTATGCATAACACAAAATAAATAAACATAGTATGGGAATTTGCCTATTTGGTTAGGTGTACCCATACTATGTGTTGGGAATTTACCTATTGAGTTAGGTCTACCCCATGGGAATTTACCTATTAAGTTAGGTCTACCCATGTTAAGAAAACTTGATTAATTAGGGATAATTAATATAAAATTATGAGGGTGATTAATTAGGTGTAATTAATTGACTAAGACACGAGGTTGGACTCAGTTGTAGCGTAAAACTGCCCGGACCCAACCGGCTTAACCAGTTGCTACAAATGTTAGCCCAATGTGAGAGGTCTTAGGCACAAACTAAATACGTAATTAATGTAAAGACACGAGGTTAGACTCTGTTATGACATAAGGCTGCCCGGACCCAACCGGCTTAACCAGCGGTCATAAAAGACAGTCTAATGTGAGAGGTCTTTACAAAGGTTACGTTCTTAATTAATTAATTAAGAAACACTTAACCACATTAGCATGTAGAGGGACATGAGGGGTTAAGTGGGTGCCTCGGGTGGCATGAGAAAATCTAGTGGTTGCCTTGGGTGGCAATAGAAAATACGATTAGAATACTTAACCAAAATAGAACATGTAATTAAAACATGATTAAAGGGTTAAGTGGGATATACTAGAAAAAGGGACAAGCTTAGGTGGGTAGCTTGTGGAGGCCCATTTCAACCAGTAACCCATACGTATCTTTGTGGGCTCGACCCATGTCGAGGACGGGACACGCATACTGGGCTTGACTGTAAGAGGCAAACGGGTTAGCGGTGGCAACGCAAGTCCAACGGGCTTCATATGCGTGAGTGGGCCCGGGCTGGTAGGTAAGCCGTTGTTGCATCGAGTAGATATAAGCCGTGCACCTTTAGTTTCATCAGGTTGCCACATTGGGGAATGATACATCCCACGGTGGGGCCAGCACGGGTATCTACGTTAGGGAGCCGATCGAATGGGAAGTAGTGTGTACACCTAGTGGATTGTAGGGCCCCGTGGCGCCTACTTGGTCACCTAGGGGTACGCAGGTACTAATTAGTAAATTTTATAAGTCCTTGGGTGGGATCAACCTTTAAGTTAGGAACGACTGGTGTGGTGCAGTTTAGTAATTTACCTTAGGGAGGGTAGATGCGTCTTTATCCTTTATCTTCGTTTAGTTGACTGCTTAGGGTAGCCATTCATCCCTATATGTTACCGTATATCAGTTTATGTCTTCTCTGGTTACTTTAACGATTGTATTGTTAAAGTTATAGGACTCGCTCAGACTTATGTCTGACCCTGTTGTTTTTATCTTTTTCCCAACCCTCAGGTCCTACGGTGGATCCTAGCAGTAGTGGAGCTTGATCGGATTGCTGTTCCAGTCTTTAGGAGCTTGGATAGATGTAAAGCTCCAGTTATCCAGTTATCTTTTCTTTTGTTTGGCTATTGTATGAGAGTGGGATTATGTACTTCTTTATTTTGATGGATATTGTACTTGACCTTTATTGTGGTTTTATGATGTAACCAGACATGTTTTACTTCCGCTGTTATGAGATGATGTTTTAAAATTTCAAGTACTATTTATATCTGTCTTGTTGTAATTTTTCTGTTCTATATTCACTAAAATACTCCACCGATGCTATGGCATTCCCTTAGTGAGTGATCATAGCGGGAGTGGGGTGTTACACGTGGTATCAGAGCTTAAGGTTACCAGAACAGATAAAATTTTTGAGAAAAACTACTTTCTAAGAGTATTTTCGAAGAAAGTATTTTTAAAAGCATGTCTTCTAAGAGAAAAAGTTTTTGAAAAAGAAAAGCATAATCCCCAATAGCCATATCTTTATCTTTCGGAATCTCCTTTTTGAATCTTTCCTCTTTCGTTTCAGCATGGCTGAAGATCTTAACATCCCGGAGGGTTTAGTTATACCACTATGGTATAGGAGGTTGCAAGAGGCTAGGGCCGCGGCTGCGGGTCCGGCCAATGCTACTACACCAGAGACAACCGCTCCTCCTCCTCAGCCTAGAGTGGATAATTTTGCTAAGGTTTGCAAGGAGTTCAAGGCTATAGGAGGAAAACCTTTTCTTGGTTCAGAGACTTTCGTAGAGGCTAGAGATTGGCTTAAGGAAGTGGAAGAGTTGCTAGATATCTTTGAAGTGGAAGAGGGAAAGAAAGTCAAGTTGGCGGCTTGGTTAATGAAGGGAGAGGCCTCATTCTGGTGGGAGGTCACTAATGGAGAACGCCCTGTTGACTCTTGGGCAGATTTTAAGCAAAGGTTTGGGGCTAAGTTTCTCTCAAGGGCGGAAGAGAATCTGTTTATGGAGAAGTTCTTGAATTTGAAGCAAGGGAATCTCACGGTGAAAGAATATGTCAACAAATTCAATCAATTAGCAAGGTTTGGCATAGAGTTGGTGAATACACCGGAGAAGAAGGCTTTGAGGTTCGTTAGAGGCTTGAACGAACCATTGCAAGGAATAGCTATGACTCACATTCCTATGGGGGCCACTTTTGAGAAGCTTGTCTACATGGCACTTATGCATGAGGATGATAAGAATTCTAAGGCACCAGAGAAAAAGGGGGATCAGAAGAAACCGCAACAGCAACAACAAGGCAAGGGCGGAAAAGGCAATGGTGACAAAAAGAAGACGAAGAAGAAGTGCTTCAATTGTGGAACACCAGGACACCTCAGTAAGGATTGTCGCAAAAAGAAGAAGACCGGTTGCTTTCATTGTGGTGAAGCAGGGCATCTTGTGAAAAACTGCCCAAAGAAGGGGCAGAAGACGGGGTCTACCTCAGGAGGCCAGGTGCAAGCTCTTATAGCACCACCTCAGTCAGGGGGGCAAGTTCAGGTTCTCTCAGTTCCACCGATTCAGCAGAGAGGTAGAACTATTTCCGTTGAAAGTCTGGTTTTTCTGTTTGATCATCCAGTTCGTACTTTGTTTGACTCTGGCGCATCGCATTCTTTTATCTCATCATCGTTAGTTGAGTCACTGCACTTAGACACCAGTCTAGTTGATGATCCCTTGGTTGTCTCAAACCCAATTGGGGGCTCCATATATCTGTCTATGATATGTTTGGGTTTGAAGATTTCTATACTTAGCGTTGAGTTTAGATGTGATGCTTTTGTATTGGGCTTCACGGGCTATGGGTTGATCTTGGGCATGGACTGGTTATCCAGTAATGGTGCCGTTCTTGATTGCGAAAGGAGAGTTGTCAGGCTCATGACCCGCTTGGGTAACACTCTCGAGATCTCTTGCAATCCCATGGAATCTGTTTTGCTAAGTTATCTTGAATCGCTCGATGCTTCGGTCGAAAGTTTGTGTTCTGTCAGAGTAGTCCGGGAATATCCGGATGTGTTTGAAGAAGTAAAGGGTTTGCCTCCGAAGCGGGAGATAGATTTCCGAATTTATTTGGTGGATAATGCCAAACCAGTGTCTTTGCCAGTACGCCACATGGCTCCTCGTGAGAGAAGAGAACTTCATAAGCAAGTAGGGGAGTTGCTTGAGAAGGGGTTCATAAGGCGAAGTATATCGGAGTGGGGAGCTCCAGTAGTGTTTGCCACGAAGGCGGATGGGTCCCTCAGACTTTGTGTGGATTATAGGGAACTTAATAAGCTCACGAAGAAGAATAGACACCCATTACCGAGGATAGATGATCTCTTTGATCAGTTGGTTGGCGCGTCAGTATTTTCGCAGATGGACTTAGCTACAGGGTTTCATCAGTTAAGAGTGGCGGAGGACAGTATAGAGAAGACTGCTTTCCGGACTCCGGATGGTTTTTATGAGTGGCTAGTGATGCCATTTGGGTTGACAAACGCCCCCGCATACTTTGTTGATCTCATGAGTAGAGTGTTCAGAGAGTATCTGAATAAGTTTGTAGTAGTTTTTGTGGATGACATCTTGGTCTTTTCCAAGAATGAAGAAGAGCATGCCTTACATCTCAAGGAAGTGTTGGAGACTCTTCGAGCGCATAGTCTTAAAGCTAAATTCTCTAAATGCCATTTTTGGAGAAGAGAAGTGCGATTCTTAGGGCATGTGGTCTCTAAGGAAGGGATAGCTGTGGATCCCGCAAAGATAGTATCTATCCAGGATTGGAAAGTTCCTAGAAATGCTACCGAGGTAAGAAGTTTCTTGGGGTTGGCAGGATATTATAGGAAGTTCATCAAAGACTTCGCGAAGATATCAGCCCCATTAACCCGCTTGACGAAGAAGAATCTGGTTTTCTCATGGGATGTAGATTGTGATGATGCTTTCCGACGGTTAAAGAGAGCTTTGACCACCGCTCCAGTTTTAGTGCTTCCAGATGGGAGTAAGCCGTTTGTTGTTTATACCGATGCTTGTGGAACAGGATTAGGCGCAGTCTTGATGCAGGAGGGAAGGGTAATAGCCTATGGAGGGAGACAATTGAGAGTGCATGAGAAGAATTACCCTACCCATGATCTAGAGTTGGCCGCGATTGTTTTCGCACTTAAGTCTTGGCGCCATTATCTTCTTGGTGAGAGATTCGAGTTGTTCACCGACCATAAATCATTGAAGTACTTATTCTCTCAGAAGGATTTAAACTTAAGACAGCAAAGGTGGATGGAGTTCTTAGCATCCTATGATTTCGAGATAGCGTATACCCCTGGTAAGGGTAACGTGGTGGCAGACGCCTTAAGTAGAAAAAGGCTATCTTTGAGTCCATTGTTCGTGGAACGACGAAGCTTGGAGTTTCTTTCTTTGTTTGACTTCAGACCTTCTGTTGATTTTGTACCTGGTTTGTTGGCATCCTTGGAGGTTAGACCTACTCTTTTGAGACGGATTGGCGAGGCTCAGCGAGACGACCCACAGTTGGTTGTGTTGGTAGAGAAGCTTATAAGAGGGGAGTCGTCCAGCCATTTGGGTAGATACACCATAGATGATAAGGGATGGTTGCATAGAGACGGTAGACTTTGTGTACCGCAAGATGAGGGTTTGAAGAAGGCTATTTTGGATGATGCACATCGTTCAAGAATGACTATTCATCCCGGTGGAGACAAAATGTACCAAGACATGAAGAGAGTTTTCTTCTGGGCCGGTATGAAGAAAGATGTGGCCGAGTATGTGGCTAGATGCTTAGTGTGCCAACAAGTTAAAGTGGAGCAAAGGAAACCCGGTGGGTTGCTACACCCATTGGAAGTTCCACAGTGGAAGTGGGATAGTGTCTCGATGGATTTCATCGACGGGTTACCGAGATCGAGGAAGGGCAATACGGGAATTTGGGTTGTGGTAGACAGACTTACCAAGAGTGCCCATTTTATACCCGTAAAGAGTAAGAGGACCGCTCCATGGCTTGCTTCAGTCTATGTTAGAGAGATTGTTAGATTGCATGGCGTACCATCCAGCATTGTGAGTGATCGAGATCCTATTTTCACTAGTGAGTTTTGGAGAAGTTTGCAAGAGGCGGTAGGGACTCAGTTGTGTTTGAGCACCGCATATCATCCTCAGACGGACGGTCAGACCGAGAGGGTGAACCGTATCTTAGAAGATCTTTTGAGGCTTTGTATCTTGGATTTTGGAGGTACATGGGAAGAACATCTTCCTTTGGTGGAGTTCGCATATAATAACAGCTTTCAGTCCAGTATTGGTATGGCTCCTTTCGAAGCTCTTTATGGAAGGCCTTGTCGATCTCCTACATGTTGGTGGGAATCTACGGATAAGATCTTGCTTGGGCCGGATATGGTTAGAGAGACTTCAGAGAAGATTGATTTAATTCGAAAAAGGATGAAAGCAGCGCAAGATAGACAGAAATCTTATGCGGATCGGAGAAGGACGGATCTTGAGTTTGAGGTTGGGGACATGGTTTTTGTCAAAGTATCTCCATTGAGAAATGTTGTTCGCTTTGGGTCCGTAGGGAAGTTAGCACCGAGATTTGTTGGGCCGTTTCCTATTAAGGAAAGGATTGGACGGATGGCATATAGGGTGGAGTTGCCCGACAGACTTAGTGGTGTTCATGATGTATTCCATGTATCACATTTGAGGAAGTGCTTACATGAGACCGCGGAGGTGGTAGAGCCGAGCTTGCTTAGAGATGTAGAGGTAGAGCGTGATGCGACGATTCGACGAGCTCCTACTCGCATCCTTGGGTCAGAAACTAGGAAGTTGAGGAACAGAGAAGTTCAGCTAGTTAAAGTGCAATGGGGAGATGACGAAAGCAATGCTACTTGGGAGACGGAAGCAAAGATGCGTTCTTTGTATCCATTTCTTTTTGAGAGTATGTCTTTTAACTTCTCCTTTATTGCTTGTCTAGTACTTATCTTATCTTTAGTATATCCTCTCGCTAATACCTATGACCTTTAGATAGGGTAAAACCTATGGTTGAGACATGTGTTTGAAACATGTTATGGTTGATGGATGCATATGGATGCAATTGTTTGCTAGTGGTTGCTCGTGGATGCATATACACACACATTAGGCACTAGATCGGCTCAGTCACTTCATGTTGCATATTGCATAAATGGATGTGGTAGTTAGATTGATGGATGTATCATGGCTGTGTTATCATATGGATGATGCATTTTTGTGTATGGTTGTGCACGCATGTAGAAATTTGTATGTGTCAATAGGGTTTCGCATACATATTGGATGCATGGCACTATCATGGTTTGCATTAAGGAGGTTTACTGTATCAGTAACCGCCTGATTTTCGCATTAGGTAAGTACATATACACACACTTTTGCATATATCCATCCAGCATTTAGAATCTTGTAAGGACAATGATTGCTCGTGGATGATGCTTTGAGTAGATGGATGATTGGATGGTAGGATACGTTCTTCCTAACTTGAAGATTTCGGGGACGAAATCCTTTAAGGAGGGGAGAATGTAACAACCCGTATTTTCAATAACCTGTAATAACATAAATCGAGGCAGAATTTAATTCTAAAATGGGAATCAAGGGAAACGGGCTATGCCATTGTGTTCGTCTCGGAAAAATACGCGAAATAGAGTCCGAGTTTTCGAAAATCGGAGTCCGTATGACCAAGATATGGCCTCGCGAAGTTTCACGAAAATTCCCAAATTAAAGTATACTTAATTAAGTGAAATGGGTTGTGTAGATATATATATATATATATATATTGATATATATATATATATATATATAATTGAAAATTTAATAAATAAATATGCAAAAATGCTCAAAACAGCGAATTGGGAGAGGGGAATAACCGAACCGGCCGATTTTTGAAGTCGACCCGAGCCCGCTGGGTCGACTAGGGGTTAATCCAGGGTGTTTGGCTGTCAACCCGTGGGCCGATTCGCTCAAGTGCAGATTTTGCATTTGAATGGTTCTCATGGTCCATCTTTAATCTAAAGGCCCTAGATGGTTCCTACACTTGACTTCTTCCCCAAGACATGCTTTGATGGCTTGGATTGAATCTAGGGTTAATCCTATGGCCTAAAACACTTGCCTAATCTATAAATAAGACCCTAACCTACCCTAATTCATTCATAATTAAACCTAGTGACTAAACTATGGCAAAATGCTAGCTCTCATGGCCTCCACTAATTTTATGAAGAGGGTTGCATACTAATCACTCTCTAATCAACTTCTAATCCCTTCTTAGCATCTTAATCTTCTTCATTTGGTGTTCAAAGTTGCTAGTTGTGAGTTTCTATCACTTTGATGATCTTTTGGTAAACTAATTAGATGAGATGTGATGAGATTTATGGTTTTGTATGTGGGTTAATGAGCTTTGAATCATATGATATGATGTTAGCATTAATCTTATGTTTATGCATGTTGAGTATGTAAGCTTATGCAAGTTTAATATGATGTTTGTTAATATGCAAGTTACATGTTTGTTAATATGCAAGTTACATGTATGTAAATATGCAAGTTACATGTTTGTTAATATGCAAGTTACATGTTTGTTAATATGCAAGTTACATGTATGTAAATATGCAAGTTACATGTTTCTTTATATGCAAGTTACATGTTTGTTAATATGCGAGTTACATGTATGTAAATATGCAAGTTACATGTTTATTAATATGCAAGTTCATGATGACACATTATGCAAGTCTATAAGCTAATATGCAAGTTTGTTATGCAAAATGAATATGTAAGTTATGTGACATATTATATGCAAGTTATGTGACATGTTATGCAAGTTCATATGCAAGTTATGTGTTTGTTAATATGCAAGATGGCACCTTTGAAACATGTTCATTCATATGCAAGTTGACACCTTTTATATGTGTTATATCATGAACGAAATTACGTGGGAACGATGGGGTAATTAAATGCATAAGTTAATAAGATTGTGTGAAATTAATATAATTATGCATAACACAAAATAAATAAACATAGTATGGGAATTTGCCTATTTGGTTAGGTGTACCCATACTATGTGTTGGGAATTTACCTATTGAGTTAGGTCTACCCCATGGGAATTTACCTATTAAGTTAGGTCTACCCATGTTAAGAAAACTTGATTAATTAGGGATAATTAATATAAAATTATGAGGGTGATTAATTAGGTGTAATTAATTGACTAAGACACGAGGTTGGACTCAGTTGTAGCGTAAAACTGCCCGGACCCAACCGGCTTAACCAGTTGCTACAAATGTTAGCCCAATGTGAGAGGTCTTAGGCACAAACTAAATACGTAATTAATGTAAAGACACGAGGTTAGACTCTGTTATGACATAAGGCTGCCCGGACCCAACCGGCTTAACCAGCGGTCATAAAAGACAGTCTAATGTGAGAGGTCTTTACAAAGGTTACGTTCTTAATTAATTAATTAAGAAACACTTAACCACATTAGCATGTAGAGGGACATGAGGGGTTAAGTGGGTGCCTCGGGTGGCATGAGAAAATCTAGTGGTTGCCTTGGGTGGCAATAGAAAATACGATTAGAATACTTAACCAAAATAGAACATGTAATTAAAACATGATTAAAGGGTTAAGTGGGATATACTAGAAAAAGGGACAAGCTTAGGTGGGTAGCTTGTGGAGGCCCATTTCAACCAGTAACCCATACGTATCTTTGTGGGCTCGACCCATGTCGAGGACGGGACACGCATACTGGGCTTGACTGTAAGAGGCAAACGGGTTAGCGGTGGCAACGCAAGTCCAACGGGCTTCATATGCGTGAGTGGGCCCGGGCTGGTAGGTAAGCCGTTGTTGCATCGAGTAGATATAAGCCGTGCACCTTTAGTTTCATCAGGTTGCCACATTGGGGAATGATACATCCCACGGTGGGGCCAGCACGGGTATCTACGTTAGGGAGCCGATCGAATGGGAAGTAGTGTGTACACCTAGTGGATTGTAGGGCCCCGTGGCGCCTACTTGGTCACCTAGGGGTACGCAGGTACTAATTAGTAAATTTTATAAGTCCTTGGGTGGGATCAACCTTTAAGTTAGGAACGACTGGTGTGGTGCAGTTTAGTAATTTACCTTAGGGAGGGTAGATGCGTCTTTATCCTTTATCTTCGTTTAGTTGACTGCTTAGGGTAGCCATTCATCCCTATATGTTACCGTATATCAGTTTATGTCTTCTCTGGTTACTTTAACGATTGTATTGTTAAAGTTATAGGACTCGCTCAGACTTATGTCTGACCCTGTTGTTTTTATCTTTTTCCCAACCCTCAGGTCCTACGGTGGATCCTAGCAGTAGTGGAGCTTGATCGGATTGCTGTTCCAGTCTTTAGGAGCTTGGATAGATGTAAAGCTCCAGTTATCCAGTTATCTTTTCTTTTGTTTGGCTATTGTATGAGAGTGGGATTATGTACTTCTTTATTTTGATGGATATTGTACTTGACCTTTATTGTGGTTTTATGATGTAACCAGACATGTTTTACTTCCGCTGTTATGAGATGATGTTTTAAAATTTCAAGTACTATTTATATCTGTCTTGTTGTAATTTTTCTGTTCTATATTCACTAAAATACTCCACCGATGCTATGGCATTCCCTTAGTGAGTGATCATAGCGGGAGTGGGGTGTTACAGCGACGTTCTCTTCTTGGCAGTAAGGAGAAAGCGGATCGGGTCGGGTTCCTGCATCTCCATTCGAACTGAGCAGGTGACTTCATTCCAAAGCAGCGTGCACTTCTGTGATGCAGAAGATGGATCGGGTCCTCCTTTCCGATCTGATCCAGGCCATCCAATCCGACCCGGAGTCCAATCATTGCTGAAATCCAAACGTTTATGGTTCTACGGGCATTCACGGAAACGAGCGTAACTTTCAAACTGTAACACCCCGTATTTTCTATGAATATTAAATTTGTCAAAATGAAGAATACTCATTTTTTAGAAGAAGAATCAAGTAAAACAGACTATACCATTGCGTTCATCTCAAAATTCTGGTCAAGATGGACCTAAAGTTTAGGTTAAACGGATAATGTATTAGAAAGTTATGGACCTTGGAAGTTTGTATACATATAAGGGGAATGTGTGTGTGTATATATATATATATAAATTAATAAAATAAAATCAACCTAAAATTCAAGAAAAAAAATCAAAACAGCGGAAGCGGGAAGGCAAAACGCCGAACCAACCTATTTTTTGGGTCGACCTGAGCCCCGCTGGGTCAACCCAGGTCGACTAGGGTTCGAATCAGGGTGTTTGGAATCTGTCCCATTGGCCCAGAATGGCCTGTGCGAATTCTTGTGTTTTAGGGCGTACGTGGCGTTCTCTGATTGGCCTGGTGACACATTTTCTTGGACTAGATGGTTTGGATGGATCCTATGTTGATCTAAAGGCTCTAATTAATCCTACAAATCTATAAATACACATCTAATCTAAACCCTAATATAAGCTAAATTCTTTCATGAACCTATATGCTGCTGCACCCTAAACTTACCTAGCCTCCACCATAACAAATCAAATTCAAGCAAGAAGATAAAAATCAAAGTCTACATCAAGGGTTAAGCTTAAAAAATTCAAAAATCAGATCCCATAATTCAAGATCCGTTCTTTTTCTATGAGTGGTAGTCACTTTTAGGTTTAAATAGATAAATGTGAATTGTGGTAGACTATGAATTGGGTATATACTGTAAATCATGAACTTATGCAAGCATACTATTTCATTTTCCATCGATCTAATATATGGACATTCTACTATGTTTCCTATGTGATTCTTGAATTACAATTATACAAGTGCGTGACCCGTGCTGCGCAACGGGAAGTCGAGTGAATGACCTGTGCTATCCACATTTAAAGTTGATTGTGCATGCTATATGCATATGACATTATATATATATATGAGGCAAGTTAAATGACACCCGTAATAGTGTAGCACCTCATTTGCCCCATTATTTCTGCCTCCCATTTCCCTTTATCTCTTCTTCCACTCACTCTTACCTCGCACTCACTTAAATTAATATAAATGAGAGGTGGAAATCAAAGGGCATTTGGAGTGCATTCGAATGCTTGCCTATATATATATATATATATATATATATATATATATATAATTGGTTATACACGTTAGTGAGTATCCTTCAATTTTGGATTGTTAGTTTCAATTATTACTATTATTATTATTGTTATTATTATTTTGTGGGCTTATTCTACCCCAAAGATTTTCTTGAATTGTTATCATTGTCATCCTTGGATAAAGAAATTTTAATTTATAGAGGCTTGTTTTTACGTCTAAGGCGGACATCAAATTTCATGTTCCACTTAACCATCATACATAATAATTCAATACAATCATCTAACACAGTCATATTATTTAATTCTAATTTCATGTATTCATAATTTTATATAACAGTTTTCTTTATGATCTTTTTTCATTTCAATTTTAATATGGAACATTTTATTTCACGTACAACAACATACAACCACCAAGAGTACATTCCTAAAGAGTTATGTACTTCTGCACTACTTATGCTCTATGAAATTTATTCATTCTGCAAACAAACACAATCTAGTATTACATATCGAAAACAATAAATGTAGCGGAAATTTAATTTAATTGTTTGAGAGCTAGTAGAAATCATTGCAGGACACTACAATGAGAAAGAATATTTATTTTTGGACTTTTTCCCAATATAGCAAAGAACAATAGAAATGGAATGAAATTGGAATAATATGAGGTTTGGTTTATTGAGTGTTCATTAGTTAAAATTTTAATTCTGGAAGAGCTTGTGGAAAATAAAATAGTTCAAGGGTCTAATGCAAGAATGGAACACAAAATAAGAAGTATGTATATGGTTTGAGATGCAATAAGGTGAAACACACATGCCGCGTGTGTATCATTAGAGCAATCATGAACATGCCACTATCACCTATGTCATTACATACAACGTCAGTTTTCAAAATAGAGGAATACACCAACACAACAAAAAGAAGATTTATCAATGCACACGCTAATATATAATGAAACACACATGGAATACACAGCCCTTACAATCAGTCTCCTATATCCATTAATTCAACACAATCTAGATTAAGTACTGAAACTTAATACGTATATGACGATAACATGGGCCATCTCCAAATAAATTACCATACTGAAGCCCATTCCACAAAACCATCTGCCCATTAGAACTTCTCAATAGCATGTAAGGAATAGACTTTGAGTAAGATCACCCAAAATAACTTAAGTCACATTCATTACTCATATCCAACAGTCCTCTCCACATAACAGCGGTCATCATAACCACCCACTTATTGAACTGATGTGATATTCATCCAGGCAACACCCACGCTCCAGCCTCCAGGTTGTTGTTCCAACTATCACCAGTCTTCATGTACGCATTCACTAACGTGAGAGCCACATCCTCTGCTGCAGTCATCTCCAACAACTGCATGGGTAAATATGTTCACAGCCATCTTAAAAGCCATAGGGGAAAACCTGTGATTTTAGCATCACCTGTTGAGGGTTTGAAATTAGCGACCTGGTAATAGAAGTGGAAACATGAAATCTCCAAACTAGCGATCCAAAACACAATAGACAGCTATAAACTCAAAGTGATCTGAATATGTTTGCATATAAACACTATGATCTGAATTTGGAATCTGGCATGTTACCAAAGCATATATGTATGCAGTTTTGTACACGACAGAAACTGAATATATTGTCTTAGTATTAAAGATTAAAACTCAAATGAACAGTGGAGAACTCACTCCTTGCACAATAGAATAGTTAAATGCGATCAGTATTATTCTGTAAAGTTTAATTACCATTGGATGTTTAATGCTACACTCTAGAATGTAACATTTTGGTGTAATAGTAAAGCCATTAGTACCAAATATTTTTGGCCTGGCAACAGCAGTCTTCTATTGTTTATACCAACAGAGGATGCAATTTAGCACATTCTTATTTTCAAAATGATTAAAGATTTTAAGGTATCATGAAATCGAACCACCTAAGCCAATAAGACCAAAATGGTTAATTTTAAGCTTCGGGTAAAACAAATACAACGTTCAGGTGGAACTTTTATAAGATCATATAAGCCCTTCACTGATGTCCGCTTTCATGTCCAGTAATGCCTACCCAACATCCACCACGTGGATCACCGACCCACATACTTTTCACAGACCAAAAAAAGAGTCAGCTTAAAGTAATGCTTTTATACATGAATAACATGAGTAAAGAGTGTTACCATCTCCAATGGAAGATGTCAACGTGTTGTATTTGGTTTTTAATAAGTGCAACTGTTTGAGAAGAATACAGCCTTTAGCCATGGAGCAAACCTGAACCACAGTACCACATCACATGTTGTGGGCCTTGTGGCAACTTTGAAAAAAAAAGAGTACTCAAAGATATATTAGATTATCCATTAGACCGTAAATTATTCAAAGTATGCAAAACTTTGGAATCGAATTAAACACATTACTATTTCTTTCAACACAGATGCAAGAATACATACTAATTAGGTATCTTGAAGAAAAATGAGTAATACTATGTAAAAATAAATTTTGTTATAAATTTATCCATTTATTTGGATTTAAAAAAAGGTTCTTTGAAACAAAAAGCTTGAGCAAAACAGCATAGATCATAAATCTTAACATAGTCATAACATCAAAATTTAGACCAAAATGAAAATACTTGAGATGGCCTATCAATAGTCTACTTCAGGTACAATAATGTTTTAAATTAAATTCTAAATACATAAGGGAAAAAAGGATGATGGTTTAGAACAAATGGCACTGACAGTATCTAACCATGCCAAGAAAATTTTATTATATTTATAAACTGTAGGTACAAAAGGGATAGCCTCATCATTCATAACACTAAAACTTTGACATGACTCATTAGTATTATTTCATTACCAGTATGTTAGGCACATTCGTTGGACATGCGCTAAGAATATTGAGACCAGATTTATTAATAGTGAATTAATGTCATATATGTAAACAGAAGTATCCTTATATAAATTTGTAGTTGTAATTTCATAGCTTGGATCATATTATGTGTTTCCCTTACGAAGAAATTCAATTTTATCATGTTTAGAAACAAAACTATGAAAAGAGAAATCAGAAGTCACATGTAAAAGATAAGAGACTTAAACCACAAATATTCATATTGCATTTCAGATTCTGTAATGCCCTTTTTCGAAATTATTGTTTATTGCGGGCCATTCACACCATTTTACTTCAACATCATATAGATTTAAGGGTTAACTACACATTAGCAGTTGCATGCCTTGGTTAATCTGAGAAAGTAAATAGTATAACTCGAACAGGGATTTAAAAACTGTACATATAACAATCAACATCAGGTTGCTGGAAGTTATAGCTGGTAACCTTAACGTAGAAGGCTAAAAGTATTGCATTTTATTCTTAACCTTCATAGACTAAAAAGTGAAAGGTATATTATTCGTAACTTGAAGCAATGCAATTAGACTTTCAGTTCGGTGCTTATTTGCATCAGTTGCTAGAAAACCTAGAAAAGAGGGCCAGGAAATTGCGGTTTTATCCAGAATTCATGGGGTACATATTTTTTTTTAAGTTTTATTGAATCTGAACCATTTATTTTCATTTCCTGACAATTTTCCCTAAATAATTTTGGAACTTCTAGCATTTTTGTACTTGTATTGAGTTCAAGTTATGGGAGTAAATATTTTTAACAAAAGAAAAAGAACGTTGTCATCATTCCCTAATGTACAACCATGAAAACATGGTCTATAAGAGCAGAAACCAAGAAAGGAAGAAGTAATAATGCATTTGATATCATATTTAAACACCAAAAAGAATGAATGGTGAAATTATACAATTCAATGAAATCCTAAGAGTAGTTAGCAGATAGTTGTTTTCACGTTCAGAATGCATATAGCAAACATATCGGATGTTCAAATAGTGTCATATCTTACTCATGTTTGAATGGTTCCCTGTCCTGAACCCAGATATTAACGCCTAACACATTCATGCACTCTCAAGCTACCTATTTACACATCTTTATGCGCACAGTAGGCCAGGCCAAGGCAGCTTTATTCATGCCCAAGCCTTACTGCCACCATGTCTACATTGATGGATTCCTCTATGGACATGCTATAGTCGGACTAATCCTGCAAGGAACATGCAGTAGTTGTACTTAATGTTACTCTATCATAGATACATGCACTAATCAGTTCAAAGGTAGAAGTTTTATAAAAATGTATATTTTACAAAGGACTGCGGTTATGTAGGAAATATTGCCAAAATACATTCCAAACTCTTGAGCTCTAGCTCCACACAATACCATTATGACCATTTCAATAATGCTATTTTAAGAAAGGTTCAACTATGGACAAATTATCATACTATTTACATGCAGCATGCATTTATCCGTCTTGTACACGTTATTCCATTGTACAGATGACCATTTCATTCCCTCCCCCCCCCCTCCCTCAGTTCTTAGGGATGAAATACCCAGGCTTAGCCAGTTTTGGATATCATCTTGCTAGGAGCTACTGTTGAAGTATGGCTCGAGTCTTTGTCTTTGCTACGTCTTACTCTTTTATTGGGAAATAATGTTTTCTTTTAATTCCTATGTACTCTGATTATGCAGGATAGAAGATTGTGTTGCAATGGTTTTATGAATTATGGTATTATAAACCACAAGATTATGATTTATGTATGAAATAAAAATTTTGAAACTTCCGTTGCTATCTTTATTTATATCTGTCGTGTAATTATTTTGCGTCTGTTTACTTACAATGCTTCAAATAACGTAATGCATTCCCTTAGTGAGTGATAATAACGGACGTGGGGTGTTTCACAAACCGTAAGCCCGTTTTATCCAAACGAAAGCTGTACCTGAATCTAATTCAGAAGGCTACAAGAGTTACGGGGCAAAGCTCCATAATTGATGTTTTAAGGTCCAAAATAGGTCATCCGTTAGTAGTTTCGAGACGTCCTTTATTTGTGATGCGACTTCAACCAAATCTCTTCCTGTCTTCTGACGATGTTCCAAAAACTTAAGCATATTGTTAACCAGAAATTCCATGTGTGACAGCTTTGACTAAAAATTGTGTCAACATTTATGGTTTATCATTTATGGCTTAATGTTTATGGTTTATTCTTTATTTTATATAGTTTACTGTTTTTACTTTATTATTTATGGTTCACGGTTTATGATTTATTGTTTATGGTTTATGGTTTTTGGTTTACAGTTTATGGTTTAATGTTTATGGGTCATGGTTTATTGTCGATGATTTATCATTTATGGCTTAATGTTTATGGTTTATGGCTTTATTTTATAAAGTTTATTATTTACGGTTTATGGTTTATTATTTGTACTTTATTCTTTATGGTTTATGGTTTACAGTTTATTGTTAATGATTAATCATTTATGGCTTAATTTTTATGGTTTATACTATATTTTATATAGTTTACTATTTATTGTTTATGGTTTACTTATTGTTTATGTTTTACGGTTTATGGTTTATTATTTACGATTTATAGTTTATGGTTAAATTTTTACGGTTTATGCTTTATATTGTATAGTTTACTGTTTACCCTTTATCATTTATGGTTTACAATTTTTGGTTTACTGTCTATGGTTTACGGTTTATTGTTTATTATTAGACCCGAAAATGGCACTAACACCCAAATGTAATGTGAAGTCCTCACAATCAAAGATCACAGAGAATAAATGCAGGAATGCAGTAAAGAACAGGGAGCACACAAGGTTTTTATAGTGGTTCGGCTCAAACCAAGCCTATGACCACTTTATATTTTCTTAAGTCCTAAGAAATTACAAATACAATGCCTTTATATAATCCGTAAGAATCATCTATATACAACATCCTTGTATTTAATGAAGAAGTAGGGGATAGAGACTGGTTTTATACACGAAATCCTCATGTTAGATTAATATGGAAGAAGCACATTGTGCTTGTGTTCTCTTCAATGTAGGTCGAAAGTTAGAATGGCCAATAATCCTTTAGAACTCCCTGAATCCATGTGTTTATAGATGTAGAGAGTCTCCCAGATGAATGACATGTGTCACGAATCCAATGCGTTGCTAAGACGTAGTGGGTAAGTAGAGGAAGTCTCATGTAGTTCATGTAAAGCCATGCGTGGTCCGATTCGTGAAAGTAGGAGTAAAACAGGACTTAAGAATATGTCATACTCGATTGTGTGCAGTAGAATATTTTGTCCCAGACGGGTCAGATCGGGTTCTCCATCCGATCTGAACCGGTGTCTTCAATCCGAAGGCGACGTTCTCTTCTTGGTAGTAAGGAGAAAGGGGATCGGGTCGCGTTTCTACATCTACATCCGAACCGAGCCAGTGACTTCATTCCAAAGTAGCGTGCACTTCTGTATGAAAGAAGGTGGATCGGGTCCTCCGTTCCGATCCGACTCGGAGTTCGAGCAATGCCGAAATCCAAACGTTTCCTGTTCTGCAGGCGTTTACAGTAACGGGCGTTACTTTCAGACCGTAAGTCCGCTTTAGCCAAATGAAATTTCTACCTAAAGCTAATTTAGAGGGCTACAAGTGTAACCAATCAAAGCTCCATAATTAATTTTTTCGGGGTCAAACTAGGTCATCTGTTAGGTGTTTCGAGTCGTCCTTTGTTTGTGATGCGACTTCAACCAAATCTCTTCCTGTCTTCTGACGATGTTCCAAATACTTAAGTGTATTATTAACCAGGAATTCCATATGTGACGGCTTTGACTAAAAAGCGTTTCAATATTTATGGTTTAACATTTATGGCTTAATGTTTATGGTTTATTCTTTATTTTAAATAGTTTACTATTTTTACTTTATTGTTTATGGTTTATTGCTTATGAATTACGGTTTATGGTTTATTGTTTGTGATTTACGTTTATGGTTTAATGTTTATGGGTCATGGTTTATGGTTTATTGTCTATGATTTATCATTTATGGCTTAATGCTTATGGTTTATGGCTTTATTTTATAAATTCTATTGTTTGTACTTTATTGTTTATGGTTTATGGTTTATTGTTTATACTTTATTCTTTATGGTTTATGGTTTATGGTTTATTGTTTATGATTTATAGTTTATTGTTTATGATTTATCACTTATGGCTTAGTATTTATGGTTTATGCTTTATTTTATATAGTTTACTATTTGTACTTTATAGTTTATAGTTTTTTTTATTGTTTGTGTTTTACGGTTTATGGTTTATTATTTACGAATTTTCATTTATGGTTAAATGTTTACGGTTTATGCTTTATATTATATAGTTTACTGTTTATACTTTATTGTTTATGGTCTATGGTTTATGGTTTATTGTCTATGGTTTACAGTTTATGGTTTATTGTTTATTATTAGACCCAAAAATGGCACTAATACCCAAATGCAGTGTGAAGTCATCACAATCACAAAACACAGAGAATAAATGCAGGAAAGCAACAAATAACAGGGAACACACGAGGTTTTTATAGTGGTTCGGCTCAACCTAAACCTTCTGTAACACCCCGAATTTCAGTTAACACTGATATTCACTAATTACAGAATTAATAATCTCAGATGTGAGAATCAGGGGAAACGGGTTACGTCATTGTGTTCGTCTCGGAAAAATACGCGAAATAGAGTCTGAAATTTTGTAAATCGGAGTCCGTATGACCCGGTTAAGGCCCAAAGAAGTTTTCGGGAAATTTGAATTTCGAAACATGCAGAAATGGGGGCCAGGCGGGAAAACTCCCGCCCAGCCAAGTCGACTTGGCTGTCGACAGGGCTGTCGACTTGCCTGTCGACATGCCTGTCGACTTGGCAGTCGACATGCCTGTCGACTTGGCAGTCGACAGGGCTGTCGACTTGCCCTGTCGGCTGATTCTGGCCTGGGTGCACCTGGTTGAGTTTTGGGCTGGGTTGGAGGGCTTGGGACGAAATCTGACGGACCTAAAATAACCTAGGGTTAATCTATGGGTCTAAAACACAACCTAATCCTATAAATACACCCTAAGACTACCCTAATCCATACAAAAAATAGAATCTATGCCATCATGCCGCCAAAATGCAACTTAGAAGGAGCCTCCACTAATTAGAGAAGAGGATTGCAAGCTAATCAACTACTAATCCACCTCTACTTCAACTCTAGCAACTATCTAAGGAGCTAATCTTGGAGTTTGTGAGTTTCTATCACTTTAATAACCAATTGCTAAACTAAGTAGATGAGATATGATGAGATCATATGGTTTTGCTTGCGGATCAATGGGTTTTAGGTCATATGTTATGATGCTAGTTTGCTAATCACTATGTTTAACACTTATTCATGACGACACTATGTTTATGCAGGTTAAGTGTTTGGGTTTATGCATGTTAAGTGGTGGGTTTTATGCATACTAAGTGTTTGGTTTTATGCATGCTAAGTATTTGGTTTTATGCATGCTAAGTGTTTTGTTTTATGCAAGTTAAATGCTTGGTTTTATGCTAGAATCATGTGTGAAATAAGTGACATGACATGCAAGTTTAACCTATGAGTTTGGATCTATAATATGCATAAACTATGCAAGTTGTTTGGATTAGTGATATGCATAACATATGCGAGTTTACCATTGTATGTCATACATATATATGCAAGTTCATATGTAACATGTTATGCAAGTTATGTGTTTGGTTATATGCAAGTTTTGTGCATGATTATATGCAAGTTCATATGTAACATGTTATGCAAGTTATGTGTTTGGTTATATGCAAGTTAACATGTGACATGCTATGCAAGTTCACACCTTTGTATGACATAAGAATCATATGCAAGTTACCCCCTTTGTGACATATGTGCTTCATGCAAGTTTGGGTTAAATGCTAGTTGGGTTTAATGTATGCTCATATATGCAAGTTGACACCTTTTAAACCCATGATAAAGTTATATGCTATGTTGGTTAAACCCATGGCATTTGTAATGAATCTTCCCTTTATTATGTCATGTTATGAGAACGAATTACGTGGGGAACGTTGGGGTTAATATGCATGTTAATAAAATGGTGTGAAATGGGTATGCTTAAGCATAACATAAAGTGAATGGACATAATTGGGAATTTACCTATTAAGTTAGGTCTACCCATATTATGGAATTGGGAATTTACCTATTAAGTTAGGTCTACCCATATTATGGAATTGGGAATTTACCTATTGAGTTAGGTCTACCCATATTCTTGAAATTGGTAATTAATTAGGGATAATTAATACAAATTATGGGGGTGATTAATTAGGTGTAATTAATCGACTAAGACACGAGGTTGGACCCTTTTGTAGCATAAGACTGCCCGGAACCGACCGGCAAATCCAGCGGCTACGAATGATTGGCCCGATGTGAGAGGTCTTAGTCATAAACTAAATACGTGACAAGTGTAAAGACATGAGGTTAGACTCTGTTATGGTGTAAGGCTGCCCGGAACCAACCGGCATAACCAGCTGCCATAAAAGACAGTCTAATATGAGAGGTCTTTACAAAGGTTACGATCTTAATTAATTAAGAAACACTTAACCAAATTAGCATGTAGTGGGGCATGAGGGGTTAAGTGGGTGCCTTGGGTGGCATGTAGTAACTAGTGGGGGTGCCTTGGGTGGCATGAGGAAACTAGTGGGTTGCCTTGGGTGGCAATAGAAAATACGATTAGAATACTTAACCAAAGTGGAACATGTAATTAAACATGATTAAAGGGTTAAGTAAGTGCCTTGGGTGGCATGTGGGAATCAAGTTAGTGCCTTGGGTGGCATGTGGAAATCTAGTGGGTGCCTTGAGTGGCAATTAAAATATGATTAAAAGACTTAACCAAAATTTATAACATGTAAGTGGACATGGTTAAAGGGTTAAGTGGGATTCACTAGAAATGACAAGCTTAGGTGGGTAGCTTGTGGGGGCCCATTTCAACCAATATCCCAAACGTATCTTTGTGGGCTCAACCCAAGTCGAGGAAGGGACACGCATATTGGGCTTGACTGTAAGAGGCCAAAACGGGTTAGCGGTGGCAACGCAAGTCAAACGGGTTTCATATGCGTGTGTGGACCCGAGCTGGTAAGTAAGACGTTGTTGCATCGTGTAGGTATAAGTCGTGCACCGTTCATATTATCAGGTTGCCACTTTGGGGGATGATACACCCCACTGTGGGGCCAACACGGGTATCTACGTTAGGGAGCCGATCGCTTTGGGAGTAGTGGGTACACCTAGTGGAGATAGGGGCAGACGACACCTATGTAGTCAGCTAGGGGTACACGAAACTACTATTAAAAATTACTAAGTACACTTAGTGGGATCAACCTTAAGTAGGAATTACCCTTGGTGGGTAGATCTGGGGTGGTGCAGTGTAGGAATTACCCTTGGGTGGGTAGATCTGGGGTGGTGCAGTGTACTAATTATCCTTGGGTGGGTAAATGCGTCTTTACGGTTATCTTAGTTCATCCTTAGTCTAGTTGGCTGCTTAGTGTAGCCATTTATCCCCAGTCGTTACCGTATATCAAGCTTATGTCTTACTCTGGTTACTTTAATGATTGTATTGTTAAAGTTATAGGACTCACTCAGACTTATGTCTGACCCTGTTGTTTTTATCTTTTTTCCAACCCTCAGGTTATCAGAGTGGGCCTCGCACTAGTGGGCTTTGATCAGACTGTTTTATCTATCTTTTGGAGCTTGGACCGTGGATGTAAAGCTCGGTTTATCTTTTCTATTATGGCTATTAAGTTATGTAGTGGGATTATGTACTCTTGTTTTATCAGGATGGATATTATGTACTTGACTCTTGTTTATGGTTTTGGTGTAACCAAACATGTTTTACTTTCCGCTGCAATGAAATGATATTTTAAATTCTCAAGTATTACTTATATCTGTCTTGTTGTAATTTTTCTGTTCTATATTCACTTAAAATACTCCACCAATGTTATGGCATTCCCTTAGTGAGTGACCGTAGCGGGTGTGGGGTGTTACACGTGGTATCAGAGCTTAAGGTTACCAGAACAGATAAAATTTTTAGAAAAACTATTTTTCTAAAACATTTTTGGAAGAAGTATTTTCAAAAACATGTCTTTTAAGAGAAAAGTTTTTGAAAGAAAAATATAATCCCCAATAGCCATATCTATATCTTTCAAATTCTCCGTTTTGAATCTCTTCCTCTCTCGTTTTGAGTTTCCCCTCCGCGTATAGATGATCTTTCTAAGATAGATAAGAATGGAAAACCACTTCAAGGGACTTAGACATTAGTCGGACTAGAAGTTGGTTCAAGAAGGAGGAGGACTTGTAGGTACCTATTGGATAGACGATGGGAGGAAGGCTCAAATAGTTGTTTGGTTAATGAAGAGCGAAACCTCATTTTGATGGGAGGTTACGAGTGGAGAATGGGAAGAAGAGGGCTAGTAGTTATCCTTTTGGGAGGAATAGGACACCTTATTAGGATTGTCCAAAGAGGCAAGGGCAAGGTACGGAATCTCCTGGAGTGTAGTTGTATTCCCTCACGGCTAGTGTACCAGATGGGGATAGGACCGTCTAGGTTGGAATTTGGATTTCTTTATTATCCGGTTCGAACTTTATTTGATTCTGACGCATCGAGTTCGTTTATCTCATCATTGTTAGTTGAGTCACTGCACTTAGACACCAGTTTAGTAGATGATCCCTTAGTTGTTTCAAACCCAATTGGGGGCTCCATGATGTGTTTGGGTTTGAAAGTTTCTATACTTATCGTTGAGTTTAGATGTGATGCTTTTTGGGCTTCACGGGCTATGGGGTAGTTTTGGGCATGGACTGGTTATCCAGTAATGGTGCCGTTCTTGATTTTGAAGGGAGAGTTGTTAGGCTTATGACCCGCTTGGGTAACACTCTCGAGATCTCTTGTAATCCCATGGAATCTGTTATGCTAAGTTATCTAGAATCGCTTGACACGTCGGTCTAGAGTTTGCGATCTGTTAGAGTGGTCCGGGAATACTCGGATGTGTTTAAGGAGGTGAAGGGCTTACCTCCGGAGCGGGAGATTGACTTCCGAATATATCCGGTAGACAATGCCAAGCCAGTATCTTGGCCAGTGTGCCACATGGCTCCTCGTGAGAGGAGGGAACTCCATAAGCAAGTAGGCGATTTGCTTGAGAAGGGGTTTAGAAGACGAAGTATATCGGAGTGGGGTGCTCCAGTAGTTTTTGCCACGAAGGCGGATGGGTCCCTCAGACTTTGTGTAGACTATGGAGAGTTGAACAAGATAACAAAGAAGAATAGACACCCATTGCCGAGGATTGATGATCTCTTTGATCAGTTGGTTGGCGCCTCAGTGTTTTCGCAGTTGGACTTAGCCACGGGGTTTTGTCAGTTGAGAGTGGCTGAGGATAGTATAGAGAAGACTTCCTTTAGGACTCCGGATGGTTTTTATGAGTGGCTGGTGATGCCATTTGGTTTGACGAACGCCCCCGCATACTTTGTTGATTTGATGAGAAGGGTGTTCAGGGAGTACCTAAATAAGTTCGTGATGATCTTTGTGGATGACATCTTGGTCTTTTCTAGGAGCGAAATAAGTTTTCGTATGTGCTTAATAGGTTGAGCAAAGCCAGTTATGGGAAAAACGGTGGTTTTGGAGCGAGACTGGCGAGGACATCTAAGAGTTGGACAAGGGCTTAATTGTTTATCCGTTTTTACTAGTATCATCTCACGTAGGTCGTCTGAATTCGAAGGAGGTATCCCTTGGATGTTTGTCTGATATTGGTTTAGGCCTTTGGGGCTTGCACTTGGGGGATGTCAAGTTCGACTAGGATGGTCTGCGTGAGAGATGGACAGTTGTGATGATTCTGGATGGGGTAATATCCTGGTTTTCTCTAGAAGTGGAGAAGAGCATGCCCTACATCTTAGGGAAGTGTTGGAGACTCTTCGAGCGCATAGTCTTAAGACAGCAAAAAGTGGATGGAATTCTTAGCATCCTATGAGTTTGAGATAGCGTATACCCCTGGCAAGGGTAACGTGGTAGCAGATGCCTTAAGTAGAAAAAGGTTGTCCTTGAGTTCATTGTTCGTTGAACGACGGAGCTTAGAGTTTATTTCTATGTTTGACTTTAGACCTTCCGTTGACTTTGTACCCGGTTTGCTAGCCTCCTTGGAGGTTAGGCCTACTCTTTTGGGGCGGATTGGCGGAGCACAGCGAGACGACCCACGGTTGGTTGAGTTAGTAGAGAAGCTCATGAGGAGGGGGAGTCGTCCAGCCATTTGAGTAGGTACACCCTAGATGGTAAGGGGTGGTTGCGTAGAGACGGTAGACTTTGTGTACCGCAAGACGAGGGTTTGAGGGAGGCTATACTTGATGATGCACATCGTTCGAAGATGACCATTCATCCCGGTAGGGACAAGATGTACCAAGACATGAAGCGAGTTTTCTTTTGGGCCGGTATGAAGAAAGACGCGGCCGAGTATGTCGCTAGATGCTTGGTGTGCCAACAAGTGAAAGCGGAGCAAAAGAAAGCCGGTGGGTTGCTTCACCCATTGGAAGTTTCGCTATGGAAGTGGGATAGTTTCTCGATGGATTTTGGCGATGGATTACCAAGATCGAGGAAGGGTAATATGGGAATTTGGGTTGGGGTAGACAAACTTACTAAGAGTACCCATTTTATACCCGTGAAGAGTAAGAGGACTGCTCAATGGCTAGCTTCAATCTACATTCGAGAGATTGTTAGATTGCATGGTGTACCTTCCAGTATAGTGAGCGATTGAGATCCTATCTTCACTAGCGACTTTTGGAAGAGTTTGAAAGAGGCGGTAGGGACTCAGTTGTGTTTGAGCACCGCAAATCATCCTCAGACGGACGGCCAGACCGGGAGGGTGAATCGCATTTTAGAAGACCTTTTGAGGCTATGTATCTTGGATTTTAGAGGTACATGGGAAGAGCATCTTCCATTGGTGGAGTTCGCGTATAATAACAGCTTTCAGTCTAGTATTGGCATGGCTCCTTTCAAAGCTCTTTATGGAAGGCCTTGTCGATCACCTACATGTTGGTGGGAATCTACGGATAAGATCTTACTTGGGCCCGATATGGTTAGAGAGACTTCAGAAAAGATTGATTTGATTCGAAGAAGGATGAAAGCGGCGCAAGACAGACAGAAATCTTATGCGGACAAGAGGAGGACGGATCTTGAGTTTGATGTTGGGGACATGGTCTTTGTCAAAGTACCTCTGTTACGGAATGTGGTTCGCTTTGGATCTGTTGGGAAGTTAGCAACAAGGTTTGTTGGACCGTTTCCTATTAAGGAAAGGATTGGATGGCCTGTAGAGTGGAGTTGCCCGACAGACTTAGTGGTGTACATGATGTATTCCATGTGTCACATTTGAGGAAGTGCCTACATGAGACCGCAGAGGTGGTAGAGCCGAGCTTGCTTAGAGAAGTAGAGATAGAGCGTGATGCGACTATTCGACGAGCTCCTACACGCATCCTTGGGTCAGAGATTAAGAGGTTGAGAAATAGGGAGGTTCAACTAGTCAAAGTACAATGGGGAAAAGATGAGAGCAACGCTACTTGGGAGACGGAAGCGAAAATGCGTTCATTATACCCATTCCTTTTTGAGGGTACGTCTTTTGACTTCTCCTTTATCGTTTGTCTAGTACTTATCTTATCTTTAGTATGTCCTCTTGTTAGTGCCTTTGACCTTTAGATAGGGTAGACCTATGGTTGAAACATGTGTTTGAGACATGTTATGATTGATGGATGCATGTGGATGCAAGTGTTTGCTAGTGGTTGCTCGTGGATGCATATACACACACTCTAGACACTAGATCGGCTCAATCACTTCATATTGCATATTGCATATAATTGTGTGTAGGTGGCTATATTTATGGATGTATAATGGTTGTTTTATCATATGGATGATGCATTTTGGTGAATGATTGTGCACTCATGTAGATATAGTATGTGTCGATAGGGTTCTTTCGCATACATATTGGATGCATGGCACAATCACGGTTAGCATATGTTCATACATTAGATAGGGAACATATACACACACTTTTTGCATATGCTCATACATAAGTAGAAATTGTTTTAAGGACAATGGATGCCCGTGTTTGATGGATTGAGTAGATGGTTGTTTGGATGGTAGGATATGCATTCTCCTTAACTTGGAGATTTCGGGGACGAAATCCTTTAAGGAGGGGAGAATGTAACACCCCGAATTTCAGTTAACACCGATATTCACTAATTACAGAATTAATAATCTCAGATGTGAGAATCAGGGGAAATGGGTTACGTCATTGTGTTCGTCTCGGAAAAATACGGGAAAAAGAGTCCGAAATTTTGTAAATCGGAGTCCGTATGACCCGGTTAAGGCCCAAAGAAGTTTTCGGGAAATTTGAATTTCGAAACATGCAGAAATGGGGGCTAGGCGGGAAAACTCCCGCCCAGCCAAGTCGACTTGGCTATCGACAGGGCTGTCGACTTGCCTGTCGACATGCCTGTCGACTTGGCAGTCGACAGGGCTGTCGACTTGCCCTGTCGGTTGATTCTGGCCTGGGTGCACCTGGTTGAGTTTTGGGCTGGGTTGGAGGGCTTGGGACGAAATCTGACGGACCTAAACTAACCTAGGGTTAATCTAAGGGTCTAAAACACAACCTAATCCTATAAATACACCCTAAGACTACCGTAATCCATACTAAAAATAGAATCTATGCCATCATGCCGCCAAAATGCAACTTAGAAGGAGCCTCCACTAATTAGAGAAGAGGATTGCAAGCTAATCAACTACTAATCCACCTCTACTTCAACTCTAGCAACTATCTAAGGAGCTAATCTTGGAGTTTGTGAGTTTCTATCACTTTAATAACCAATTGCTAAACTAAGTAGATGAGATATGATGAGATCATATGGTTTTGCTTGCGGATCAATGGGTTTTAGGTCTTATGTTATGATGCTAGTTTGCTAATCACTATGTTTAACACTTATTCATGACGACACTATGTTTATGCAAGTTAAGTGTTTGGGTTTATGCATGTTAAGTGGTGGGTTTTATGCATACTAAGTGTTTTGTTTTATGCATGCTAAGTATTTGGTTTTATGCATGCTAAGTGTTTTGTTTTATGCAAGTTAAATGCTTGGTTTTATGCTAGAATCATGTGTGAAATAAGTGACATGACATGCAAGTTTAACCTATGAGTTTGGATCTATAATATGCATAAACTATGCAAGTTGTTTGGATTAGTGATATGCATAACATATGCGAGTTTACCTTTGTATGTCATACATATATATGCAAGTTCATATGTAACATGTTATGCAAGTTATGTGTTTGGTTATATGCAAGTTATGTGCATGATTATATGCAAGTTCATATGTAACATGTTATGCAAGTTATGTGTTTGGTTATATGCAAGTTAACATGTGACATGCTATGCAAGTTCACACCTTTGTATGACATAAGAATCATATGCAAGTTACCCCCTTTGTGACATATGTGCTTCATGCAAGTTTGGGTTAAATGCTAGTTGGGTTTAATGTATGCTCATATATGCAAGTTGACACCTTTTAAACCCATGATAAAGTTATATGCTATGTTGGTTAAACCCATGGCATTTGTGATGAATCTTCCCTTTATTATGTCATGTTATGAGAACGAATTACGTGGGGAACGATGGGGTTAATATGCATGTTAATAAAATGGTGTGAAATGGGTATGCTTAAGCATAACATAAAGTGAATGGACATAATTGGGAATTTACCTATTAAGTTAGGTCTACCCATATTATGGAATTGGGGATTTACCTATTAAGTTAGGTCTACCCATATTATGGAATTGGGAATTTACCTATTGAGTTAGGTCTACCCATATTCTTGAAATTGGTAATTAATTAGGGATAATTAATACAAATTATGGGGGTGATTAATTAGGTGTAATTAATCGACTAAGACACGAGGTTGGACCCTTTTGTAGCATAAGACTGCCCGGAACCGACCGGCAAATCCAGCGGCTACGAATGATTGGCCCGATGTGAGAGGTCTTAGTCATAAAATAAATACGTGACAAGTGTAAAGACACGAGGTTAGACTCTGTTATGGTGTAAGGCTGCCCGGAACCAACCGGCATAACCAGCTGCCATAAAAGACAGTCTAATGTGAGAGGTCTTTACAAAGGTTACGATTTTAATTAATTAAGAAACACTTAACCAAATTAGCATGTAGTGGGGCATGAGGGGTTAAGTGGGTGCCTTGGGTGGCATGTAGTAACTAGTGGGGGTGCCTTGGGTGGCATGAGGAAACTAGTGGGTTGCCTTGGGTGGCAATAGAAAATACGATTAGAATACTTAAACAAAGTGGAACATGTAATTAAACATGATTAAAGGGTTAAGTAAGTGCCTTGGGTGGCATGTGGGAATCAAGTAAGTGCCTTGGGTGGCATGTGGAAATCTAGTGGGTGCCTTGAGTGGCAATTAAAATATGATTAAAAGACATAACCAAAATTTATAACATGTAAGTGGACATGGTTAAAGGGTTAAGTGGGATTCACTAGAAATGACAAGCTTAGGTGGGTAGCTCGTGGGGGCCCATTTCAACCAATATCCCAAACGTATCTTTGTGGGCTCGACCCAAGTCGAGGAAGGGACACGCATATTGGGCTTGACTGTAAGAGGCCAAAACGGGTTAGCGGTGGCAACGCAAGTCCAACGGGTTTCATATGCGGGTGTGGACCCGGGCTGGTAAGTAAGACGTTGTTGCATCGTGTAGGTATAAGCCGTGCACCGTTGATATTATCAGGTTGCCACTTTGGGGGATGATACACCCCACTGTGGGGCCAGCACGGGTATCTACGTTAGGGAGCCGATCGCTTGGGGAGTAGTGGGTACACCTAGTGGAGATAGGGGCAGACGGCACCTATGTAGTCAGCTAGGGGTACACGAAACTACTATTAAAAATTACTAAGTACACTTAGTGGGATCAACCTTAAGTAGGAATTACCCTTGGTGGGTAGATCTGGGGTGGTGCAGTGTAGGAATTACCCTTGGGTGGGTAGATCTGGGGTGGTGCAGTGTACTAATTATCCTTGGGTGGGTAAATGCTTCTTTACGGTTATCTTAGTTCATCCTAAGTCTAGTTGGCTGCTTAGTGTAGCCATTTATCCCCAGTCGTTACCGTATATCAAGCTTATGTCTTACTCTGGTTACTTTAATGATTGTATTGTTAAAGTTATAGGACTCGTTCAGACTTATGTCTGACCCCGTTGTTTTTATCTTTTTCCCAACCCTCAGGTTATCAGAGTGGGCCTAACACTAGTGGGCTTTGATCTGACTGTATTATCTATCTTTTGGAGCTTGGACCGTGGATGTAAAGCTCAGTTTATCTTTTCTATTATGGCTATTAAGTTATTTAGTGGGATTATGTACTCTTGTTTTATCAGGATGGATATTATGTACTTGACTCTTGTTTATGGTTTTGGTGTAACCAAACATGTTTTACTTTCCGCTGCAATGAAATGATATTTTAAATTCTCAAGTATTACTTATATCTGTCTTGTTGTAATTTTTCTGTTCTATATTCACTTAAAATACTCCACCGATGTTATGGCATTCCCTTAGTGAGTGACCGTAGCGGGTGTGGGGTGTTACACCTTCAACCACTTTATATTTTCTTAAGTCCTAAGAAATTACAAATACAATGCCTTTATACAATCCATAGGAATCATTTACATACAACATCCTTGTATTTTAATGAAGAAGTGGGAAGAGAGAGTGGTTTTATACTCGAAATCCTCGTGTTAGATTAATATGGAAGAAGCACAATGTCCTTGTGTTCTCTTCAATGGAGGTTGAGAGTTAGAATGGCCAATAATCCTTTAGAAGTCCCTGAATTCGTGTATTTATAGATGTAGAGAGTCTCTCGGATGAATGATATGTGTCACAAATCCAATACATTGCTAAGACGTAGTGGGTAAGTGGAGGAAGTCTCATGTAGTTCGTGTAAAGCAATGCATGGTACGATCCGTGAAAGTAGGAGTAAAACAGGCCTTAAGAATATGTTAAACTCGATTGTGTGCAGTAGAATATTTTGACACAGACGGGTCGAATTGGGTCCTCTATCCGATCCGAACCGGTGTCTTCAATCTGAAGGCGACGTTCTCTTCTTGGCAGTAAGGAGAAAGCGGATCGTGTAAGGTTCCTATATGTCCATCCGAACCGAGCCGGTGACTTCATTCAAAAGCAGCGTGCACTTTTATGCAGCAGAATGTGGATCGGGTCCTCCTTTCTGATCCGATCCGACCCGGGGTCCAATCAATCCCGAAATCCAAACGTTTCTGGTTCTGCACACGTTCACGGAAACTAGCGTAACTTTCAAACAATCTGTCCGTTTTAGCCAAATGAAAGATCTACCTAAAGCTAATTCAGAGGGCTGCTAGAGTTACTGGACTAAGCTCCATAATTGATGTTTTTGGGTCCAAAATAAATCATCTATTAGGTGTTACAAGCCATCCTTTGTTTGTGATGCGACTTCAACTAAATCACTTCCTGTCTTCTGACCATGGTCCAAATACTTAAGCGTACTGTTAACCAGAAATTCCATGTGTGACGGCTTTGACTAAAAAGCATGTCAACATTTATGGTTTATCATTTATGGCTTAATGTTTATGGTTTATTCTTTATTTTATATAGTTTACTGCCTTTACTTTATTGTTTACGATTTATGGTTTATGGTTTATTGTTAATGGTTTATAGTTTATGGTTTATGGTTTACGGTTGGTTTAATGTTTATGGGTCAGGGTTTATGTATTATTGTCTATGATTTATCATTTATGGCTTAATGTTTATGGTTTATGGCTTTATTTTATAAAGTTTATTGTTTATACTTTATTGTTTATGGTTAGAGTTTATTGTTTATGATTTATCATTTATGGCTTAATGTTTGTGGTTTATGCTTTATTTTATATAGTTTACTGCTTATACTTTATTATTTATGTTTTACTTATTGTTAATGTTTTACGTTTTATGGTTTATTGTTTATAATTTATCATTTTTGGTTAATTGTTTATGGTTTATGCTTTATATTATATAGTTTATTGTTTATACTTTATTGTTTATGGTTTACGACTTACGGTTTATTGTCTATGGTTTACGGTTTATGGTTTATTGTTTATCATTAGAACCAAAAATGGCACTAACATCCAAATGCTGTGTGAAGTGTTCACAATCACAGATCCCAGAGAAAAAATGCACGAAAGCATCAAAGAACAGGAAACACACGAGGTTTTTATAGTGGTTCGGCTCAAACCAAGCCTACGATCACTTTATATCTTCTTAAATCTAAAGAAATTACAAATACAATGCCTTTCTACAATCTGTAGGAATCATTTACATACAACATCCTTGTGTTTTAATGAAGATATGGGGAAGAGAGAGTGTATTTATGCCCGAAATTCTTGTGTTAGATCTATATGGAAGAAGCACAATGTCCTTGTGTTCTCTTCAATGGAGGACGAGAGTTAGAATGGAAAATAATCCTTTAGAAGTCCCTGAATCCGTGTATTTATAGACGTAGAGAGTCTTCCGGATGAATGACATGTGTCACGAATCCAATGCGTTGCTAAGACATAGTGGGTAAGTTGAGGAAGTCTCCTGTAGTTCGTGTAAAGCCATGCGTGGTCCGATCCGTGAAAGTAGGAGTAAAATAGGCCTTAAGAATATGTCAAACTCGATTGTGTGTTGTAGAATATTTCATCATAGATGGGTCGGATCGGCTCCTCCATCCGATCTGAACCAGTACCTTCAATCGAAGGCGACGTTCTCTTCTTCGCAGCAAGGAGAAAGCGGATCGGGTCGAGTTCCTACATCTCCATCCGAACCGAGCCAGTGACTTTATTCCAAAGCAGCGTGCACTTTTATGTGGCAGAAGGTGGATCGAGTCCTCCTTTCTGATCTGATCCGTACCATCCAATCAAACCCGGGGTCCAATCAAGGCCGAAATCCAAACGTTTCCGGTTCTACGGGCATTCACGGAAAGGAGCGTAACTTTCAAACCGTAAGTCCGTTTTAGCCAAAAGAAAGCTCTGCCTAAAGCTACTTCAGAGGGCTACCAAGATAAGCTTCGTAAATGATGTTTTTGGGTCCAAAATAGGTCTTCTATTAGGAGTTTAGATCTGTCCTTTGTTTGTGTTGTGACTTCAACAAAATCGCTTCATGTCTTCTGACGATGTTTTAAATACTTAAGTGTATTATTAACCAGAAATTCCATGTGTGACGACTTTGACTAAAAAGAGTGTCAACATTTATGGTTTATCATTTATGGCTTAATGTTTATGGTTTATTCTTTATTTTATATAGTTTACTGTTTTTACTTTATTGTTTATGGTTTACTGTTTATGGTTTATTGTTTATTGTTTTTGGTTTACGGTTTATGGTTTACGGTTATGGTTTAATTTTTACGGGCCATGGTTTATGGTTTATTGTCTGTGTATTTATGGAAGAAGCACAATGTCCTTGTGTTCTCTTCAATGGAGGCCGAGAGTTGGAATGACCAAAGATTCTTTAGAAGTCCCTGAATCCGTGTATTTATAGATGTAGAGAGTCTCCCGAATGAATGGCATGTATCAAGAATCCAATGCGTTGGTAAGACGTAGTGTATAAGTGGAGGAAGTCTCCTATAGTTCGTAAAAGCCATGTGTGGTCCGATCCGTGAATGTAGGAGTAAAAAAGGCCGTAAGAATAGGTCAAACTCAAGTGTGTGCAGTAGAATATTTCGCCCTAGACGGGTCGGATCGGGTCCTCCATCCGATCCGAACTAGTGCCTTCAATCCGAAGGCGATGTTCTATTCTAGGCAGTAAGGATAAAGCGGATCGGGTCAGGTTCCTACATCTCCATCTGAGCCTAGCCGGTGACTTCATTCCAATCCAGCGTGCACTTCTGTGCGGTAGAAGGTGGATTGGATCCTCCTTTTCGATGTGATTCGGGACATCCGACCTGACCCAGAGTCCAATCAATGCCGAAATCCAAACGCTTCCGGTTCTGCAGGCATTCACGGAGACGAGCGTAACTTTCAACCGTAACTCCGTTTTAGCCAAATGAAAGCTCTACTTAAAGCAAATTCAGAAGGCTACAAGAGTTACCGAGCGATGCTCTGTAATTGATGTTTTAGGGTCCAAAATAGGTCATTTTTAAGGAGTTTCGAGCCGTCCTTTGTTTGTGATGCGACTTCAACAAAATCTCTTCCTGTCTTCTGACGATGTTCCAAATACTTAAGCGTATTGTTAACCAAAAATTCCATGTGCGACGGCTTTGACTAATAAGCGTGTCCACATTTATGGTTTATCATTTATGGCTTAATGTTTATGGTTTATTCTTTATTTTATATAGTTTACTGTTTTTACTTTATTGTTTATGCTTTACGGTTTATAGTTTATTGTTTATGGCTTATGGATTATGGTTTATTGTTTATTGTTTATGGTTTATGGTTTATGCTTTGATGTTTATGGGTCATGGTTTATGGGTTATTGTCTATGATTTATCATTTATGGCTTAACATTCATGGTTTATGGCTTTGTTTTATAAGGTTTATTGTTTATACTTTATTGTTTATGGTTTATGGTTTATTGTTTATACTTTATTCTTTATGGTTTACGTTTATGGTTTATTGTTCATGGTTTACAGTTTGTTGTTTATGATTTATCATTTATGGCTTAATGTTTATGGTTTATGCTTTATTTTTTATAGTTTACTATTTACACTTTATTGTTTATGGTTTAGTTATTGTTTATGGTTTATTGTTTATTGTTTGTAATTTATCATTAATGGTTAAATGTTTATGGTTTATGCTTTATATAATTTAGATTACTGTTTATACTTTATTGTTTATGGTCTACGGTTTATGATTTTTTGTCTATGGTTTACGGTTTATGGTTTATTGTTTATTACTAGACCCAAAAGTGGAACTAACACCCAAATGCAGTGTGAAGTCCTCACAATCACAGGCCACAGAGAATAAATGCTGGAAAGCGGTAAAGAACAGGGAATACACGAGGTTTTTATAGTGGTTCGGCTCAAACCAAGCCTACGACCACTTTATATTTTCTTAAGTCCTAGGAAATTACAAATACAATGCCTTTCTACAATCCGTAGGAATCATTTACATACAACATCCTTGTATTTTAATGAAGAAGTGGGGAAGAGAGAGTGGTTTTATACACGAAATCCTCGTGTTAGATTAATATGGAAGAAGCACAATGTCCTTGTGTTCTCTTCAGTGGAGGCAGAGAGTTAGAATGGCCAATAATCTTTTAGAAGTCCCTGAATCCATGTATTTATAGATGTATAGAGTATCCCTGATGAATGACATGTGTCACGAATCCATTGCTTTGCTAAGACGTAGTGGGTAAGTGGAGGAAGTCTCCTGTAGTTCATGTAAATCCATGCATGGTCCGATCCGTGAAAACAAGAGTAAATTAAACCTTAAGAATAGATCAAACTCGATTGTGTGCAGTAGAATATATCATCCCGGATGGGTCAGATCAGGTCCTCCGTTCGTTCCGAACCAGTGCCTTCAATCCAAAGGCGACGTTCTCTTTCGTGCAGTAAGGACAAAGAGGATCGGGTCGGGTTCCTACATCTCCATCTGAACCGAGTCGATGACATCAGTCCAAAGTAGCATGCACTTCTGTGCGGCAGAAGGTGGATTGTGTCCTTCTTTCCAATGCGATCCGACCCGAAGTCCAATCAATGCCGAAATTCAAACGTTTCTGGTTCTGTGGGCGTTCATGGAAATGAGCATAACTTTCAAACCGTATGTCCGTTTTAGCTAAACAAAAGCTCTACCTGAAGCTAATTCAGAGGGCTACAAGTGTTAAAGAGCTAAGCTCCGTATATGATGTTTTCGGGTCCAAAATAAATCATCTATTAGGAGTTACAAGTTGTCCTTTGTTTGTGATACGACTTCAACCACATCACTTCCTATCTTCTGACCATGTTCCAAATACTAAAGCGTATTGTTAACCAAAAATTCCATGTGTGACGGCTTTGACTAAAAAGCATGTCAGCATTTATGGTTTATCATTTATGGCTTAATGTTTATGGTTTATGGTTTATGGTTTATTCTTTATTTTATGTAGTTTACTGCTTTTACTTTATTATTTACGGTTTACTGTTTATGGTTTATTGTTTATGGTTTATAGTTTATGGTTTACGGTTTTTGGTTTAATGTTTATGGGTTATGATTTATGGTTTATTGTCTATGATTTATCATTTATGGTTTATGGCTTTATTTTATAAAGTTTATTGTTTATGGTTTATTGTTTATACTTTATTGTATATGGTTTATGGTTTATTGTTTATGGTTTGCAGTTTATTGTTTATGATTTATCATTTATGGCTTAATGTTTCTGGTTTATGCTTTATATTATATAGTTTACTATTTATACTTTATTGTTTATGGTTCACTTATTGTTTATGTTTTACGGTTTATGGTTTTTTTGTTTATGATTTATCATTTATGGTTAAATGTTTATGGTTTATGCTTTATATTATATAGTTTATTGTTTATACTTTATTGATTATGGTTTACAGTTTATGGTTTATTGTCTATGGTTTACGGTTTATTGTTTATTATTAGACCCAAAAATGGCACTAACACCCAAATGCAGTTTAAAGTCCTCACAATCGCAGATCACAGAGTAATATGGCAGAAAGCAGTAAAGAACAGGGAACACACATTGTTTTTATAGTGGTTCGGCTCAAACAAAGCCTACAACCACTTTATATTTTCTTAAGTCCTAAGAAATTACAAATACAATGCCTTTCTAAAATCCGTAGGAATCATTTACATACAACATTCTTGTATTTTAATGAAGAAGTGGGGAAGAGAGAGTGGTTTTATATATGAAATCCTCGTGTTAGATTAATATTGAAGAAGCACAATGTCCTTATGTTCTCTTCAATGGAGGCTGAGAGTGAGAACGGACAATAATCCTTTAGAAGTACCTGAATCCATGTATTTATAGATGTAGAGAGTCCCCCGGATGAATGACATGTTTCACGAATCTAATGCGTTGCTAAGGCGTAGTGGGTAGGTGGAGGACATCTCCTATAGTTTATGTAAAGCCACGAGTGGTCCAATCCATGAAAGTACGAGTAAAACAGGCCTTAAGAATTGGTCAAACTCGATTGTGTGCAGTAGAATATTTCGTCTTAGACAGTTCGGATCGGGTCCTTTATCCAATCTGAACTGGTGCCTTCAATCTAAAGGCGACATTCTCTTCTTGGCAGTAAGGAGAAAGAGGATCGGGTCGGGTACCTACATCTCCATCTGAACCGAGCCGGTGACTTCATTCCAAAGCAGCGTGCACTTCTGTGTGGCAGAATGTGGATCAGGTCCTCCTTTCCGATCCGATCCGACCCGGAGTCCAATCAATGCCGAAATCCAAACGTTTCCAGTTCTTTGTGCGTTCATGGAAACGAGCGTAACTTTCAAACCATAAGTCCATTTTGGCCAAATGAAAGCTATACCTAATGTTAATTCAGAGGGCTATAAGAGTTACTGAGTGACGCTCCGTAATTGATGTTTTCGGGTACAAAATAGGTAATCTGTTTGGAGTTTCAAGACGTCCTTTGTTTGTGATGCGAGTTCAACCAAATCGCTTCCTGTCTTCTGACGATTTTCCAAATACTTCAGCGTATAGTTAACCATAAATTCCATGTGTGATGGCTTTTACTAAAAAGCGTGTCAACATTTATGGTTTATCATTTATGTCTTAATGTTTATGGTTTATTCTTTATTTTACATAGATTACTGTTTTTACTTTATTGTTTATGGTTTATGGTTTCTTGTTTATTGTTTATGGTTTACGGTTTATGGTTTATTGTTTATGGTCTACGTTTATGGTTTAATGTTTATGGGTAATGGTTTATTGTTTATTGTCTATGATTTATCATTTATGGCTTAATGTTTATGGTTTATAGCTTTGTTTTATAAAGTTTATTGTTTATACTTTATTGTTTATAGTTTATGGTTTATTTTTTATAATTTATTCTTTATGGTTTACGGTTTATTGTTTGTGGTTTACAGTTTATTGTTTATGATTTATCATATATGGCTTAATGTTTATGGTTTATGCTTTATTTTATATAGTTTACTGTTTATACTTTATTATTTATGGTTTAATTATTGCTTATGTTTTACGGTTTATGGTTTATTGTTTATGATTTATGATTTATCATTTATCATTTATGGTTAAATGTTTATGGTTTATGCATCATATTAAATAGTTTACTGTTTATACTTTATTGTTTATGTTTACAGTTTATGATTTATTGGGTATGGTTTATGGTTTATTGTTTATTATTAGACCCAAAAATGGCACTAACACCCGAATGCAGTGTGAAGTCCTCACAATCACAGATCACAGAGAATAAATGTTGGAAAGCAGTAAATAACAGGGAGCACATGAGGTTTTTATAGTGGTTCGACTCAAATCAAGCCTACAACCACTTTATATTTTCTTAAGTCCTAAGAAATTACAAATACAGTTCCTTTCTACTATCCGTAGGAGTCATTTACATAAAACATCCTTTTATTTTAATGAAGAAGTAGGGAAGAGAGAGTAGTTTTATACAAGAAATCCTCGTGTTAGATTAATATGGATGAAGCACAATGTCCTTGTGCTCTCTTCAATGAGGGCCAAGAGTTAGAATGGCCAATAATCCTTAAGAAGTCCCTGAATCCATGTATTTATAGATGTAGAGATTCTCCCAGATGAATGACATGTGTCAAGAATTTAATGCGTTGCTAAGACGTAGTGGGTAAGTGGAGGTAGTCTCCTGTAGTTCGTGTAAAGCCATGCATGGTCCGATCCATGAAAGTAGGAGTAAAACAAACCTTAAGAATAGGTCAAACTCGATTGTGTGCAGTAGAATATTTTGTCCCAGGCGGGTCGGACCGGGTCCTCCATCCGATCTGAACCAGTGCCTTCAATCCGAGGGCGACGTTCTCTTCTTGGCAGTAAGGAGAAATCAGATCGGGTCGGGTTCCTACATCTCCATCCGAACTGAGTTGGTGACTTCATTCCAAAGCAGCGTGCACTTTTGTGTAGTAGAAGTGGATCGGTCCCTCCTTTCCGATCCGACCTGGCCATCCGATCCGACCCGGAGTTCAATCAATGCCGAAATCCAAATGTTTCCGGTTCTGTGGGCGTTCACGAAAACGAGCGTAACTTTAAAATTGTAAGTCTGTTCTAGCCAAACGAAAGCTCTACCTGAAGCTAATGCAGTGGGCTATAAGAGTTACTTAGCAAAGCTCCGTAATTGATGTTTTCGGGTCCAAAATAGATCATCTATTAGGATTTTCGAGCCATCCTTTGTTTAGGATGCGACTTCAACCAAATCGGTTGTAACACCCCACGTCCATCAATGTCACTCACTAGGGGAATTCATTAACTTTCATGGAGTATTATAAGAGTATAGAACAGAATATCACACGATAGATATATAAAATGGTACTTTAGAAAATTCCAAATTTATTCATTGCAGTGGAAAAGCAAAACATGTATGTTTACAACATCAAAACCATATACTAAAGCCAAGTACACAAATATCCATCTTAAACAAAACTATTATCAGAGTACATAAAAGTAAAACCATATTCCCATTGCAAATAGCCATAATGGAAAAGAGATAAAGTTGAGCATTACTTTCAACACTTCCAAGCACTTCAAGAAGAAAGAAATCTGAGTAAAGCTCCACTAATCCCACCCTTAGGACCTGGGGGGAGGGGGAAAGTAAAGAGGCGAAACAATAAGGGTCAGACATAAGTCTGGCGAGTCTATTGACTATAACAATATAATTAGAAAAGTAACAGGATAAGAACATAATCTGGATATAAGAGATGACTGCAACATAAGCAGATATGACAAGGTAAACAAGGTAAGTAAGATAGAACATCGGTTGCGCTCCTAACCACTATAAGATATGCTCTGCACCGTATCAACATACTAGTTACATACTAAAAGATGATCCCTCCCTATTAATCATAATAATGGTAGCTTTGTGTACCCCTAGCTACTCTCGTAGGTACCCACTTGCTCCTACCGCCACTAGTTGTACCCACTACTACCCTCCCCATTTGATCGGCTCCCTAACCTCGTAGATACCTATGCTGGTCCCACAATATGGTGTATCATTCCCTAAGGTGGCAACCCTGATACTACTGAAATGCACAGCTTATACCTACATGATGCAACAACGTCTTAGCTACCAGTCCGGACCAACGCACGCACATGACTCCGTTGGACTTGCACGGCCATCGCTAACTCTTTATTGACCTCCTACAATCAACCCCAGTAAGTGTGTCCCTGTCCTCGACCTAGTTCGAGCTCATATAGATACTAAAATTGGTTAGTGGTTGAAAAGGGTCCACCCACTTGACACAAGCTTCCCTCCTAAGCTTGGTCCCCATTAGGAATTCCCACTTGACCCTTCTTTATCCCCATGTCTAATCACATGTCTCATCTTGGTTAAGTGCTTTTATTATGTTTCAAATGCTACCCGTGTTACCCACTTAACCCTTGATTATTCCCATGTCTAATCACATGTCTTATCTTGGTTAAGTGTTCATTAATTCATTATAATCGTATTCTTGCAAGATCTCCCACATTAGATTACCATTTTGCGGGTGCTGTATTTGCCAAGAGGTTCCGGGCAGGCTTGTACCGCAATCTGAATCTAACCTCATGTCTTTGCATTATTACGCATCTAATTTCTGCCTTTGACCTCTCACATTAGATTACCAAATTGCGGTTACTGATATGTCAGGCAGTTCCATGCAGGCTTATACTACAATACGAATCTAACCTCGGGTCTTAGGCGTTCATTATCACTTTCTTGATTCAAGTCCTAATTTCAAATATATTCCAATTACGCATAATTTCCAATCTAAATTATGTTTATACTCTCATGTTCCAAATTATGCCCAAACCCATCTTCATAGTTATTAACAATTTATGCCAAACCTCATGTATACAAATCATACTCAATTATGCCCAAACCAATTTTCCATATTCATCAACAATTTATGCCAAATTTCATTACATTGCATATTTCCAAAACTTTTCCCAATTGTTCCAATGTTATTCGTACGTAAATGTCAATGCAATATGTTAGGCTCGAAGTTAGCCTAATCTCATAAAGAAAAAGGAAAAGAAGAGAGGAAGAGAATCAAAACATCAAAATTGGCATAAACATAAGAACAGGCACATGAAACATAAACAGGCATATAACGATAAAATGGATCAGAAAGGCATATCATAGATTTATAGGTATGAATCTGAAAGATAATGATTTACATGCTTGATAAGATTCATTTCAGTCACAGGCATATACATTAGATCCAATTTACAATCCTATCACAATTACTTTTTAATTTAATTATATGTGAAGGCGACATAAACTCACAGCGATATGATTCTTAGAAAAGAGAATTAGGCGTTATTGTAGTAAATCTGATCTTGAATAATCTCTACTTTGATTGTTTGTAGATCTGATCCTCTAATTTGAATACTCCTACTCTGATTTGCTTTGGTGGAGAAAAGAGGCTAGATTTGATTTAGATTAGAGCTACATGGAGGCACCATGGATGAAAACAATGAGATTAAGGGTAGGTTGAGGGGTATTTTATAGATTCTCTAGGTGAATTAGTAACCTTAGTTTAGATTAGGATCCATCTGAACCGTCCAGACCTGAAAAAAACGTTTTCCCGCTAATCCCAGAAGAACACATCATCAGATCCACCACAAAACATGTCAGGCCAGATTTAGGCCGATGGGGTCGACACCCCTACAGGGTAGTCGACAACCTTGTCGACACCCCATGGTGGGGGTCGACACCTCCTGGAGGGGTCGACACCCACGAGCGGGAAATTTCTCACTAGCCCGCTTTGTCTAATTTTTTATTTTTAAATAGTTTTTGTTATTTAATTATTATTTAAATAAATTCTGCTTTAAACTGAAATCTTCTAAGCTTCATAACTTCTTCATACGATATCCGATTTACGCAAACTCAGACTCTATTCCAAGCATAATTCCCAGATGAACGAAATGGCATAGCCCGTTTCCCTTAATTATCCTTATAAAATTAAGTATTCTTTAACTACCTCTTACGTCATGTTTTAAAATTACGAGGTGTTACATTCTCCCCTCCTTAAAGGATTTCGTCCCCGAAATCTTCAAATTACAAAGAATGTATCCTACCGTCCATCATCCATCTACTCATCCATCATCAACAAGCATCCATTGTCCTTAAAAGATTTCTAATGTTATATGAACACATGCAAAAGTTTGTGTATATCTCCCTTGTCTAATGCAAAGATCAGGCGGTCTAATGATTCAATTGGCCTCCTTAATGCAAAACATGATAGAGCCATGCGTCCATTATGTATGCAACAGAATTCTAATGATACATATCATTTCTATATGAGTGCACAACCATTCATTCAAATGCTCATCCTTATGATAACATATTCAATATACATCCATTAACTTAAATATGCACACTCATTCATATGCAATATGAAAGTGATTGAGCCGATCTAGTGCCTAATGTGTGTGTAAATGCATCCACGAGCAACCACTAGCAAACATTTACATCCACTTGCATCCACCAAACATAACATGCCTTAAAACGAATGTTTACAACATAGGATTTTCTACCTAAAGATCGAAGATATAATTGACAGGATACGCTAAACGATAGAACAAGTACAAACGAAGTGGTAGAAAAAGGAGAAGTTAAGAACATACCCTCAAAAAGGAAAGGGTACGACACGCGTATCTTGTCTTCAGTCTCCCAAGTCGCGTCTCCTTGATCATCTCCCCACTGGACTTTAACCAACTTGACCTCTTGGTTGCGTAATTTCTTGACCTCCAATCCAAGGATGCATGTAGGAACTCGTCTAACCGTGGTATCTCACTCTACTTCCACTTCTCTAAGCATGCTTGGCTCTACTACTTCCGTGGTATCGTATAAAAAATTTCTCAAATGCGATACATGAAATACATCATGAACACCACTAAGCTTCTCAGGAAACTTCACTTTGTAGGCCATCTGTCCAATTCTTTCTATAAAGGGGAATGGCCGTACGAACCTTGGTTCCAATTTCCCTACAGATCCAAAAAGAACTACGCTCCTCAATGATGAAACTTTAATAAAAACCATGTCTCCAACATCGAACTCAAAATCGGTTCGTCTCTTATCAACGTATGACTTTTGCCGGTCTTATGCCGTCTTCAATGCGTCTTCGAATCAAGCATGTCTTCTCTAAAGTTTCCCTAACTGTAACACCCCGTAATTTTAAAACAGGACATAAGAGATAATTAAAGAATAACTAATTATTCAAAGAAGAATTAAAGGAAATGGGTTATGCCATTGCATTTGTCTCCAAATTCTTCTTGAGATAGAGTCTGAGTTTGCGTAAAACGGATACTGTATGAAGAAGATATGGACGAACGAAGTTAGGCAGAAAAACCGGAAGTCAACCAGAATGCACTGGCGCACTTCACAAGTGTGCCAGTACAAAAATGCACCGGCGCACCTACCAAATGCGCCTATACTGATCCAGCACAGAATTCTAGAGTGTTCTGTGATGATGTGTCTTATTCTGAGTGGCCAGATGGTGTGTATTTGAGCTGGGTGGTTCTGATGGACTCCTAGTTCATCTAAGGGATCTAAATAATCCTAGACATCTATATATTTGTAGTTAAACCTAAACCCTAACATCATAACCCTAAAACTGTGGTGCCATCATGATGTTCATCTACAAGCTAGCCTAAGCCTCCATTCATTCTCTCCAAACTAGAAAATCAAATCCAAACTAGTAATTGATTAAGAAGAACATCAAATCAAATCTAAATTTGAAGAATAAATAGTCTACTTAAAGGGAGAGCTATTCAGTTTTAGAATACAGATCCCGAAATTCAAGACCATTCTGTAATTTATAAGTTCACGTTACATTCAGAAATAAAAGTTAATTGTGATTATGACATTGTAATAAATCTGGATCTGAGATTATGCCTTTCTTTCTATGTCCTTTGGATCTATCTCATTGATAATATTATGTACGTTCTTTGTCTCTTCTTTCCTTCTTCCCTTTTTGTTTTATAGCCAGGCTACTGCAAGCCTGAGCCAAATCTCATAAGAGATGAACGTATGAAATAAAATTGGGCATAATATAGGATTTGGACATGAGCGGCGCTAAAATTTGGGAAAAAGAATTAAATTGTGTATAATTGGGCATAATTGAGTTGTAACTGGTTGAGGACATAACACATATTGTATTCAAAACATAATGTGTATCAAACATATGATTTGAGGCATAAAGCATTGGACATATGACTTGGGATTTGAGGCATAAAGTATTGGATATATGACTTGAGATTTGAGACATAAAGTATTAGACATATGACTTGGGATTTGGGGCGTAAATTGAACGGTAAATATAAGGCATAGTACATGTTGTGGTTTAGGATCTAAAAATTGGGGCATATATATACACATATATATATATATGATAGTTTATGATTTGGAAAAAAAGATTTGTGTGTATAGTGACGTATGGCATAGGCATGAAAACAAGATTTGCTTTTGTTTTATAATCAGTTACTTTTTTTATAATTTAACACCTAATTCTAATTGTGACATGTAATAAAATTGACATGAGCATATGCCTGATGTAAGTTATCCTTTCATTGAAATCTGTGCTTGAGTATATATATATATATATATATATATATATATATATATCTTTGGAATCATTTTGACTATGAAACTGGTCCAATCATATTTATCCTTTTTGTATATTGGAATTGTAACCCTTTTTAAGTTCATGATATAATCATATCTATATGCTTGCGATGGATTCTATGCAAAACTTGTCTTTTTAGTACTTCAAGTTTATTGGACCAATAGTTCTTATCATCATATGACTATGCCTCACCTTACGATGTTCCATCTTGATTCTCCCCTTATTTTATGAACCTCGGGTTGAATCTCGAAATACGTACGTTATGAATGCTGGGGTAATTGGGTATAACATGGAATTGACATTATTTGGCATAATTTGGGACATGTAGTATGGCATGACTGTTGAGATACAATTTGGGGTAATTTGACATGAATTAGGGAATATGTAATTTGACATATTGAACCTAGAATTGGCATGAACGACAAAGTATGGAATTGGCATATAAATCAAGTTTTGGGAAAAATTGTTATTGTTGCGAATTTGGTGCAACATGAGCATTAAATCTAGATTGGGCGTAAAATGCAACATGACTAGATTTGGTGAATTTGGTAAATAGCATGTAAAATCTGGATTTTGGTATATAGGGTAAATGTGTAGATTAAAAATGAACATGCCTTTCTTGAGGTTAGATTGAGTTATGGTGTAAAACTGCCCGGAACCGCCCGACACATCTAGTAACCACAACAACACCTATCTAATGTGAGTGGTTAGTGCATCATGCCCAAGGAAAACCCTAGGTTAGATTGAGTTGTGGTGCAAAGCTACCTGGAACTTCCCGGCACATCCAGTAACTGCAACAACACATATCTAATGTGAGAGGTTGGTGCATTAATAAATCAATTAATGCTAATGAACAAGATGAATGACTAGGGTTAAGTTCATAGGAACACTTAACCGATATAACATGAATGACTAGAGTTAAGTTAATAGGAAACACTTAACCAATATAGCATGATGAATGGTAGGGTTAAGTAATAAGAAACACTTAACCAATATAACTTGATTTGTGGTAAGGTTAAGTTAAAACAAGAGGGCAACACTTAACCAATATAACTTGATTTGTGATAGGGTTAAGTTGACACAAGAAGGCAACGCTTAACCAAAGTAACATGACAAGTAGGTGAGTTAAGTTAACTTGAATTAATCGATGACACTTTACCAATACAACATGATGAACACGTGGGGTTAAATTAACAAGAGAACACTTAACCAATATAACATGATAAACCAACGGGGTTAATTTAATAAGAAACACTTAACCAACTTGACACGATGAATGGGTGGGTTAAGTTAACATGAATGGACAACACTTAACCAATATGACATAATGTGCGGGAGGGTTAAGTACATATCGGGTTGGTGGGTAATATTAGTAAATGTAGGCCCACAAATTAACCGTTAAATAAACATGCTTGAATCGATGGGAGGGTTAAGTACATCTCGTCTAGGTGGGTAATATTAGTACATATAGGCCCACAAACTTAACCGTAAAGTAAACGTGCTAGAATCAGTGGGAGGGTTAAGTACATCTCGTGTAGGTGGGTAATATTTGTATATATAGGCCCACAAAACTTAACCAACAGGAAACACTAGTACGGGGACCCATTTCAGTAGTAACCCACATAGATGTATCATGGTACCTTGAAACTAGGCAGGGTGGGGCACGATTACTGTGCTGATTATAAGCGGTCAAAAACGGCGGCAGGGGGTGCATCAATGTAGGTTCCGACGGTTTACAGGCATGCACGTACTCCGGAGTGGGAAAAATAGGCACTCGGTACTAGTAGTTATACACTGTGCATCTTGAATCGTGTCGGATCGCTATCATAAGGACTGATACACCTTATGGTGGGGCCAACACAGGGTATCTACATGCAAGAGAGGGCCGATTGACACAGAAACAAGAGAAATTAATACAAATAAGGAGCCGATCGATAGGGTAGTAAGGGTACATCTAACATGTTCACGGCAATTAGGCAGATTGAGGTGAAATCCTCACGATAGATGTACACATGAAGGCTTCCACAATTACGGGAATTGGGATCACGTTATCATTTTATACAAATTACTAGTTGGGACACTAGTTAGGTGGTTCAGAGATAGATATAGAAATCAGAATAACAAAGTAGAGCGAAGCAAAGAAAGAGTAGAAGCGCATTCAGTTTCTCTTGCCTTATCATACCTTATGCTTATCCTATGTTATCTTGTTATCCATATTATCAAGGTATTGTCTTATATTCAGTTTATTCATGTCATGATGCTTTTGCCTGTTTTTATGCCGAAAGTCATTGGACTTAGCAGACTTATGTCTGACCTAGTTTTGTTTCGCCTCTTTTCTTCCGTTCCCCCCTCAGTTTCACAGGGAGGAAATGTTACCACTTAGCTCAGTTTTCTTTCCAAGCTCGAAGACACTCGATGTATTGCTTTGGACTCTCTCTTCTACTGCTATGGCTGGTTCATGCTTTATTGGGGAATATCATTGTTATTTTTATACTTCTTTTTGAATCAAGACAGAAGTTCTATGTATTACTTTTAAGTATGATTGAGATAACTATTGTAAAAGCTTGACTGAATTAAGTTGTTAATAAAATGACTTTATTTTTCCGCTGCTTTATTTGTCTATCTTGTAATTTATCCGCATCTTTTACCTATAATGCTCCACCGAAGTAAAGGCATTCCCTTTGTGAGTGACCTTAATGGAGGAGGGGTGTTTCACTTGGTATCAGTGCTGATGGTTACCAAATCAGATAAAAGATTTGAAAAATTATTTTCAAAATGGTTTTAAAAGAAGCATCAAAAGAAAAGTTTTGTTATAAAGGCATATTCCCCAAAGCCATATGCATTATCTTTTGATCCTTTGTTTGAATCCATGTTTCCTTCTTTCCTGAGCCTCCGGGGCTCCTCGATTTCTGGGAGGTAACCTCATCGCGGCATGGTTCCGTAGGCTCGATGAAACTACGACACTTGTCAAAGGGCAAATAAGTGCCCAACCAACTTCCATCTATAGCCGCTGTAGTTTCACCTACGACTAATTTTCTTTCGAGCTTTGTAGGATTTTCCATGCGATGGAGGCAGCTTTCGAGAGACTTGTCAACGTGTTACACAAGGTGTAACACCCCACATCTGTTAAGGTCACTCACAAAGGGAATGCCTTAACTTCAATGGAGTATTTTGGGTACTGGAACAGAAATATTACAAGACAGACATATATAAAACAGCGGAAAATAAAGTGGAAGTACTTCAAATCATTTATTAAATATAAATGTTTACAAGAAAAGCCCATCAACTCCCAATACCCAATTTCATAGTTAAGATATCTGTCTTGCTCAAAAACAAAGAAGCATAAAAACAAACTGCAGTATTCCCCAATAAAGAAAAGCAAGCCATAGCCAAGAGAAATCCAAGCCATACATGAAAGACCCTTGGAGCTTGGTAGGATCCGAACTAAGCTGTATTCCCACCCTATGAACCGGGGGGGGGGGAACGGAAGAAAAAGAGGCGAAACAAAACGGGTCAGTCATAAAGACTGAGAAAGTCCTAGTGACTTTCAGCATAAAAATAGATAAAGATAACATGGCATGAATAAACTGAAAGTAAACATAAGCATGATGGCAAGGTAGGCAAGATAAACTAAGATAACAAGATAAACTTCGGGCACGATGAAACAAGTATAACGTCCTATAATTCCTATCAAGTATCCCACCGCATGGTTTCTATCAAGAATAACATCGCAAGGTTTCTAAGCTTTACCATTAAAACGATATCTATTTGCTCTGCACCACCTAACTAGCATCCTCATAAGTGTCTTACATTGAATGATCCGTATTCCTACTAGTGTCCCAACTAGTGCCCTGTGTAACAAGGATCTGTACCCCCTATTAGTGTCCCAACTAGTAGCCCGTGTTATATAATAATTACAACGTGATCCCAATCCCCGCAATTATGTTAGCCTTCAGGTGTACATCGATTATGAGGATTCCACCTCGATCACCCCAATGGCCATGTATATATTCGATGCACCCTTACTACCTTATCGATCGGCTCCCTACTTGACCTAGTTCTCGTTTGTGTCACACGGCCCCCTACTTGTAGATACCTGTGCTGGTCCCACCATGGGGTGTATCAAGTCCCATGGTGGCAAGCCTGACACAATCAAGATGCACAGCTTTATACCTACTGATGCCCAGTGGCTAAATTTTCTGCGCCGAAGTGTGTGCACGCCCGCACTCCGTTAGAACCTGCACTGCTGCACCAACCGCCGCTAATTTGACCTCTTATAATCAGTCCAGTAATCGTGCCCCACCCTGCCTAGCTCAGGGTTCCGTTGATACCTAATGTGGGTTACTGCTGAAATGGGTCCCCGTTACTAGGTTTTTCTAATGGTTAAGTCTGTGGGCCTATATTCTCTGATATTACCCACCAACCCTGATGTGTGCTTAACCCCGCTACTAATTCAAGCATGTGTATTTAATGGTTAAGTGTATGTGGGCCTATATTTACTAACATTACCCACCAACCCGATATGTACTTAACCCTTCTACTCGTTATGTTACCATGGTTAAGTGTTTACCTTAGTTATCTTAACCTTTCTCGCTTATTATGTTTGATTGGTTAAGTGTGGTTTATTAACTTAACCCCGTTCGTCTATCTGGTTACATTGGTTAAGAATTTTCTTGTTAACTTAACCCCATGTGTTACTTAACCCTACCACGCATCACATCATCTTGGATAAATGCATGTTAACTTAACCCCATCCACTAGTCATATTATAATGGTTAGGTGTTATCAACTTATTCAAGTTAACTTAACCCACCCGCTTGTCCTGTTATGTTGGTTAAGTGTTACTACTTAACCGCAACCACTTGTCTAATTAACCCATTGTATTAGTTAAGTGTTCTTATTAACTTAACCTCACTCTCTAGTCCAGTTTAATCATGTTATAATGGTTAAACATTTGCTTAACCTTACCCACTCCCGTAGTCAACATATTAAATTGGTTAAGTGTCCAAATTAACCTAATTATATTACTTAACCCACCAATTTATATCATATTGGTTAAGTGTTCTTATTTACTATTCGTATTTCCACATGTCACCCACTTAACCCCCATGTCCCACCACATGTTTATCTGGTTAAGTATTTCTTAATTCATTAAGGCCGTAACCTTATAAAGACCTCTCACATTAGACTGACATTTATGGCAGCTGGATTTGCCGGGCGGGTCCGGGCAGTCTTACACCATAAAAGAGTCTAACCTCGTGTCTTTACAACTGTTATGCTTTTAATTTGGGCCTAGGACCTCTCACATTGGGTTGACATTTGTGACTACTGGATTAGCCGGGCGGTTCCGGGCAGGTTTACGTCACAAATGAGTCCAACCTCGTGTCCTAAGCATTGATTATTACTTATAATCTTTTACCCCAATTTGAATTTATTTCGCCTATTCAAATTATCAATTAATTCCTAATTTAACGATGTCCATAATTGACTCAATTATGTCCATCATTTAATGGTATGCAAAATCATACCAATTTTACCACAATTTATCTTAGGCCATTAAAGGCAACTTATCTCAATTTATATTTATCCCTCTTTTAAGGCTATTACATACCAACTAATATATGTACCCAATTCTAGTCAGTTTACATATATACCAAGTTTCATGTTTTTTTTCATATGTCAAGATCTAGCCAAAATTACATGTATCAGGTTCCATACCCAATAAACCTAAATCCGATGATTCATGATGTAGTTATCCCAAACTATAATATTTTTATTTCAATACATGCCAGTTGCCCAAGTTCATAATACATGTTTATGCCAATTATAAAGTTTACAATCGCTTTCCTGCTCAAATTTCCCAGTCTACACATGCCTAATTAACATAAGCCCAATCTTTTGATTTAATTTACATAGGCTCCAAAACTCATAATTTTATTTTACATGCCAAATTACATACATGTTATATATACCAAATTTCATGTTACATTACATAGATCCAATTGGTGTCGAATTCCATGTATATAATATTTATGTAAATTTTATCATAACAGGATTATACCAAAATTTACAGATCTACCCCAAACTTGCAAATAAAATGATAACATCCAATTTCATGTTGCCAATTATTAATCATATTCTTATAGGCAATAATCCCATTATTCCCCTGTATACATCTCGTATGCGAATCGCGATTTTAGGCCAAGGTCCGAAGTTGACCAAGGTTCATCAAAAGAAAATAAATAGGGGAAGGTAGAAATTTGCATAATAAATAGATCAGAGAGAAAACAACATCATGATAGGCATAAAGATTACAACTTGATGATAACATCATTACGAATCAAGGAAACTGCTGAATAAATCACAAACTTGTCATGAGAATAAAGGTAGACAATTCTCAAAGCTAAAGATTCAAAAAGCAACAGGAATAGATCTGAATCGATAAACATACTTAGATCCAATTCCACTTTAATTCATGACCACATTATAATAAAATATTTAAATCGGAAAGCAACTAGAACTTACAGAGAACGACTAATGAATTAGGGAGTGAATTTGTCGTAGAAAGTTGTAGTGTCATTGATCTTTCCTCTTGAATTTGTTGTAGAAGCATTGATCTTTGATTTGATTTGGGTTTGAACGCTTAAACTTTAATTTGGAGACGACGGCCATGGGTCAAGAGAGATTTCAGCAGCATTTAGGTGTAAGAATGATTTGTTATGAATTAGGTTAGGTCTAGGTGTTATTTTATAGGTGTAGGAAACTCATTTAGTCCATTAGATCAACCCTAGAGTCAACCCGGACCATCAAAACTCATCCCGGGCCTCAAAAATGGGTTCTGGGCCACCCCAGGCCGACCAGGTCGACCTGTACAGAGGAGGGGTCGAAACTACAGTCGACCTGGGGGGGGGGGGGGGTAGGTCGACTATAGTGTCGACACTATGGTCGACCTGGGTCAGTCTGCCAGAAAGTCTGCTGAAATCTTGTTTTGGCCATATCTTGGTCATACGGACTCCGATTTTCAAAAACTCGGACTCTATTTCGTGTATTTTTCCGAGAGGAACGCAATGGTGATGTCCATTTTACCTAATTCCTGATTCTTTAATTAGTTATCCTTATTTTACTATCTTTTCCCTTACATACATCGTTATCGAACTAATTTTTCTTCTCTTCCATGTATTAATTAATTCTTCTTATGCATCACCATTATTTACCCATCATAAGCATATTTTTATATATTTCATTTTATTTTTAATTATATTAAAAATACGGTGTGTTACACAAGGATAACAAAGATAAGAATGAGGGAGTTTGGCTAAGGAGCACAACCCAAGGATGAAGAACTCATAGATATAGACTTGGTTCACAAAGGAGGTAAAAAGGAAGGAATAGTAAAACCTAAAACAAGAGGAAGTATCTGTATTATGGTATAACGGGTCATATAATTAAGAATAAGGGCAAGAACAAAGGATAGGATTTTCCAAAAGGCAAGTGCATGCTTTCACCGCCAGCATACCTGAGAGAAAGGTAGTAAAGCTTCGGTTGGAAAAGTTTAGTTTTCTGTTGATCATCCTGTTAGCACTCTTTTGATTTTGGCGCTTCACATTCATTTATATCTGCTTCCATAGTTCAGTATCTGCACCCTAGAGCTTGTATAGTAGAGGATCCCATTATTGTCTCAAATCCAGTTGGTGGTTCGGCTCATTTATCTTTGATTTGTAAGGATTTGAGATACTTATGTTTTTGGGTTTCATGTGCTATGGGTTGATTCTAGGCTTGGATTGATTAGCTAGTAATTGTGAAAGGAGGGTAGTTAGACTTTCGACTTGCCTCGGGAATACCCTCGAAATTTCATGTGATCCTAAGGTATTAGTTTGTCTTAGCTACCTAGAATCACTTTATGTATTTATCGACGATTTTCGATCCGTTGGAGTAGTCCATGAGTACACAGATGTTTTTGATTATGGTTAGGGGTTTGTCCCCTAAACGAGAGGTAGACTCCCACATATATCTAGATGACAATGCAAAGCCAGTTATGCGGTCAATGATAGTTTTGGAGCAAGACTGGCGAGGATAGCCAGAGTCGGATAAGTGCTCAATTGTTTGGTTGTTTCGCTAGTATCATCTAACATAAATCGTCCAAATTCAGAGGAGTTATTCCTTGGGTGCTTGTTTGATATTGGTTTAGGCCTTTGGGGCTGGTACTTGAGGGATGTCAAGTTCGACTAGGATGGTTTGCATGAGAGATATCGACCCTCAGAATTGTGACATGATGGATAAGCTAAGTGGAAGAGAGACCTCTAATCATCTTAGTATATACACTTGGTATCATGGTTAACATCGGTTTATCTTGGAAAGATAGTTCGACTAAAATGGATACCCTCTAGCATAGTAAGTGATCGACGTCCTATCTTTACTAGTGGGTTTTGGAAATGGAGGTCAAGAAGCTTCGCAATCATGAATTTAAATTAGTTAAGGTACGGTGGAGTGAAGCTCAAGAAGATGCAACTTAGAAGACTGAAGACTAGATACACGCATCATACCATTTTTGAGGGTATATCCCTGATTCCTCTTTTTCTGTAAAGTTTATTTGCATGTTAGTCTTTATCTTTTAAGTATATCCTCTCGATCCTTAGGTAGAAGCCAATGGATGTAAACATCTGTTTGAGACATGTTATGTTTGGTGGATGCAAGTGGTTGCAAGTGTTTGCTAGTGGTTGCTTGTGGATGCATATACACGCATTATGCACTAGATCGGCTCAGTCACTTTCATATTGCATATGCATGAGTGAATTTTTATACATATGAATTGAAACTTGATGTGTTATCATATGTATGTTGCATTTGTATGAATGATTGTGCACTCATGTAGAGGTTATAAAGTACGATTAGGAATAATTGCATACATGATGGACTCATGGCACTGACATGATGCGCATTAAGGAGGTCAACTGAATCAGTAGACCGCCTGATTTTGCATTTGGGTAAGGACATATATACACATTATGCATATATTCAAGAAAAATATTAGAAACCTTTTTAGGGACAATGGATGCCTGTGATTGAATGGTTGAGTAGATGGATGTTGGATGGTAGGATATACATTCTTCTTAACTTGAAGATTTTGGGGGCGAAATCCTTTAATTAGGGGAGAATGTAACACCCCGTAATTTTAAAACAGGACATAAGAGATAATTAAAGAATAACTAATTATTAAAATGAAGAATTAAATAAAACGGGTTACGCCATTGCGTTCGTCTTGGAATTCTGCTTGAGATAGAGTCTGATTTTGCGTAAAACGGATACCGTATGAAGAAGTTATGGATGAACGAATTTAGGCAGAAAAACCGGAAATCGACCAGAATGCACTGCCGCACTTCACAAGTGCGCCATTACAAAAATGCACTGGCGCACCTGCCAAGTATGCCCATACGGATCCAGCATAGAATTCTGGAGTGTTCTGTGATGATGTATCTTCTTCTGAGTGGCCGGATGATGTGTATTTGAGCTGGGTAGTTCAAATGGACTGCAAGTTCATCTAAGGGCTGTAAATAATCCTAGACATCTATATATACGTAGCTAAACCTAAACCCTAACATCATAACCCTAAAACTATGGTGCCATCATGATGTCCATCTACAAGCCAGCCTAAGCCTCCATTCATTCTCTCCAAACTAGAAAATCAAATCCAAAATAGTAATTGATTAAGAAGAACATCAAATCAAATCCAAATTAGAAGAACAAATAGCCCACTTAAAGGGAGAGCTATTCAGTTTCAGAATACAGATCCCAAAATTCAAGACCATTCTGTAATTTGTAAGTTCACGTTACTTTCAGAAATAAAAGTTATTTGTGATTATGACATTGTAATAAATCTGGATCTGAGATTGTGCCTGTCTTTCTATATCCTTTGGATCTATCTCATTGATAATATTATGTCGGTTCTTTGTCTCTTCTTTCCTTCTTCCCTTTTTGTTTTATAGCCAGGCTACTGCGAGCCTGAGCCAGAAATAAAATTGGGCATAATATATGATTTGGACATGACCAGCGCTAAAATTTGGGAAAAAGAATTAAATTGTGTATAATTGGGAATAATTGAGTTGTAACTGATTTGAGGACATAACACATATTGTATTCAAAACATAAAGTGTATCGAACATATGACGTGAGATTTGAGGCATAAAGTATTGGACATATGACTTGGGATTTGAGGCATAATGTATTGGACATATGACTTGAGATTTGAGACATAAAGTATTGGACATATGACTTGGGATTTGGGGCGTAAATTGAACTTTATGTATAAGGCACAGTACATGTTGTGGTTTAAGATCTAAAAATTGGGGCATGTATATATATATATATACATACATACATACATACATACATACATACATATATATATATGATAGTTTATGATTTGGAAAAAGAAGATTAGTGGGTATAGTGATGTATGGCTTAGGCATGAAAACAAGATTTGCCTTTGTTTTGTAATCAGTTACTTTTATTTAGATTTGAACACCTAAATCTAATTGTGACATGTAATAAAATGGATATGAGAATATGCCTGATGTAAGCTATCCTTTCATTGAAATTTGTGCTTGAGTGTATGTATATATCTTTGGGAATCATTTTGACTGTGAAATTGGTCCAATCATATTTATCCTTTTTGTATATTGGAATTGTAACCGTTTTTAAGTTCATGATACAATCATATCTATTTGCCTGCGATGGATTCCATGCAAAACTTGTCTTTTTAGTACATCAAGTTTATTGGACCAATAGTTCTTATCATCATATGACTATGCCTATCCTTATGATGTTCCATCCTGCTTCTCCCCTTATTTTATGAACCTCGGGTTGGATCTCGAAATATGTACGTTATGAATGCAGGGGTAATTGGGTATAACATGGAATTGACATTATTTGGCATAATTTGGGACATGTAGTATGGCATGACTGTTGAGATGCAATTTGGGGGTAATTTGACATGAATTAGGGAATATGTAATTTGAAATATTGAATCTAGAATTGGCATGAATGACAAAGTATGAAATTGACATATAAATCTAGTTTCGGGCAAAATTGTTATTGTTGCGAATTTGGGGTAACTTGAGCATTAAATCTTGATTGGGCTTAAAATGTATCATTACTAGTTTTAGTGAATTTGGTAATTAGCATGTAAAAATCTAGATTTGGGTATATAGGGTAAATGTGTAGATTAAAGAAGAACACGCCTTTCCCGAGGTTAAATTGAGTTATGGTGTAAAACTGCCCGGAACCGCCCGGCACATCCAGTAACCACAACAACACCTATCTAATGTGATAGGTTGGTGCATCATGCCCAAGAAAAACCCTAGGTTAGATTGAATTGTGGAGTAAAACCGCCCGGAACCGCCCGACACATCTAGTAACCGCAACAACACATATCTAATATGAGAGGTTGGTGCATTAATAAATCAGTTAATGCCAATGAACGAGATGAATGACTACGGTTAATTTCATAGGAACACTTAACCGATATAACATGAATGACTAGGGTTAAGTTAATAGGAAACACTTAACCAGTATAGCATGATGAATGGTAGGGTTAAGTAATAAGAAACACTTAACCAATATAACTTGATTTGTGGTAAGGTTAAGTTAAAACAAGAGGGCAACACTTAACCAATATAACTTGATTTGTGGTAGGGTTAATTTGACACAAGAAGGCAACACTTAACCAAAGTAACATGACAAGTAAGTGGGTTAAGTTAACCTGAATTAATTGATGACACATAACCAATACAACATGATGAACACGTGGGGTTAAGTTAACAAGAAAACACTTAACCAATATAACTTGATAAATGAATGGGGTTAAGTTAATAAGAAACACTTAACCAACATGATACGATGAATGGGTGGGTTAAGTTAACATGAATGGACAACACTTAACCAATATGACATAATGTGCGGGAGGGTCAAGTACATATCGGGTTGGTGGGTAATATTAATAAATATAGACCCACAAATTAGTCGTTAAATAAACATGGTTGAATCGATGGGAGGGTTAAGTACATCTCGTGTAGGTGGGTAATATTAGTACATATAGGCCCACAAACTTAACCGTTAAGTAAACATGCTAGAATTGGTGGAAGGGTTATGTACATCTCATGTAGGTGGGTAATATTTGTATATATAGGCCCACAATACTTAACCATAAGGAAACTCTAGTAATGGGGACCCATTTAAGCAGTAAACCACATAGATGTATCATGGTACCCTGAAACTATACAGGGTGGGGCACTATTACTGGGCTGATTATAACCGGTCAAAAACAGCGGTAGGGGTTACGTCAGTGTAGGTTCCGACAGTTTACAGGCATGCACGTACTCCGGAGTGGGAAAAAGCAGGCACTGGGTACCAATAGTTATACACTGTGCATCTTGAATCGTGTCGGGTCGCTATCATAAGGACTGATACACCTTATGGTGGGGCCAGCACAGGGTATCTACACGTAAGAGAGGGCCGATTGACACAAACACAAGAGAACTTAATACAACTAGGGAGCCGATCGATAGGGTAGTAAGGGTACATCTAACATGTCATGGCAATTAGGCAGATTGAGGTGAAATCCTCACGATAGATGTACACATGAAGGCTACCACAATTACGGGGATTGTGATCATGTTATCATTTTATACAGATTACTAGTTGGGACACTAGTTAGGTGGTGCAGAGATAGATACAGAAATCAGAATAACAAAGTAGTAGTGAAGCAGAGAAAGAGTAGAAGCACATTCAGTTTCTCTTGCCAAATCATACCTTATGCTTACCCTATGTTATCTTGTTATCCCTGTTATCAAGGTATTGTCTTATATTCAGTTTATTCATGTCTTGATGCTTTTGCCTGTTTATATGTTGAAAGTCACTGGCCTTACCAGACTTATGTCTGACCTAGTTTTGTTTCGCCTCTTTTCTTCCGTTTCCCGCCTTTGTTTCACAGGGAGGAAATGTTACGACTTAGCTAAGTTTTCTTTCCAAGCTCGATGATAGTCGATGTATTGCTTTGGACTCTCTCTTCCACTGCTATGGCTGGTTCATGCTTTATTGGGGAATATCATTGTTATTTTTATGCTTCTTTTTGAATCAAGACAGAAGTTCTTTGTATTACTTTTAAGTATGATTGACATAATGGTTGTAAAAGTTTGACTGAATTAAGTTGTTAATAAAATGACTTTATTTTTCCGCTTCTTTATTTGTCTATCTTGTAATTTATCCGCATCTTTTGCCTATAATGCTCTGCCGAAGTTAAGGCATTCCCTTTGTGAGTGACCTTAACGGAGACGGGGTGTTTCACTTGGTATCAGAGCTGAAGGTTACCGGATCAGATAAAAGATTTGAAAAATTATTTTCAAAACGGTTTTAAAAGAAGCATTTTCAGAAGAAAAGTTTTGTTTTAAAGGCATATTCCCCAAAGCCATATGCATTATCTTTTGATCCTCTATTAATATCCATGTTTCCTTCTTTCCTGAGTCTTCGGGGCTCCTGGCTTTCTGGGAGGTAACCTCATCGCGACATTGTTCCGTAGGCTCGACAAGACTACGACACTTGTCAAAGGGCAAATAAGTGCCCAACTTCGATCTATAGCCGTTGTAGTTTCACCTATGGCTAATTTTCTTTAGAGCTTTGTAGGATTTTCCATGCGATGGAGGTAGCTTTTGAGAGACTTGTCATCGTGTTACACAAGGATAGCAAAGATGAGAATAGGGAGTTTGGCTAAGGAGCACAACACAAGGATGAAGAACTCATGGATATAGACTTGGTTCACACAAGAGGTAAGAAGGAGGGAATTGTAAAACCTAAAACAAGAGGATGTATCTTTATTATAGTATAACGGGTCATATAACTAAGAATAAGGGCAAGAACAAGGGACAAGATTTTACGGAAGGCAAGTGCATGCTCTCACCGCCACCATACCTGAGACAGAGGTAGTAAAGCTTCGGTTGAAAAAGTTTAGTTTTCTGTTGATCATCCTGTTAGTACTCTTTTGATTTTAGCGCTTCACATTCTTTTATATCTGCTTCCATAGTTGAGTCTCTGCACCCTAGAGCTTGTATAGTAGAGGATCCCATTATTGTCTCAAATCAAATTGGTGGTTCGGCTCATTTATCTTTGGTTTTAAGGATTTGAGATACTTATGTTTTTGGGTTTCATCGGCTATGAGTTAATTCTAAGATTGGATTGATTAGCTAATAATTGTGAAAGGAGGGTAGTTAGACCTTCAACTTGACTCGGGAATACCCTCGAAATTTCGTTCGATCCTAAGGGATTAGTTTGTCTTAGCTACCTAGAATCACTTTATGTATTTATCGATGATTTTCAATTCATTGGAGTAGTCCATGAGTACGCAGAAGTTTTTGAATAAGGTTAGGGGTTTGTCCCCTAAAATGTGAGGTTGACTCCCACATATATATAGATGACAATGCAAAGCCAGTTATGCGGTCAACAATTGTTTTGGAGCAAGACTGGCGAGGATAGCCAGAGTCGGTTAAGTGCTCAATTGTTTGGTTGTTTTGCTAGTATCATCTCACATAAATCGTCCGAATTCGGAGGAGGTATTCCTTGGGTGCTTGTCTGATATTGGTTTAGGCCTTTGGGGCTTGTACTTGAGGGATGTCAAGTTCGACTAGGATGGTTTGCGTGAGAGAAATCGACCCTCGGAATTGTGACACGATGGATAAGCTAAGTAGAAGAGAGACCTCTAATCATCTTAGTATATACACTTGGTATCATGGTTAACATCTATTTATCTTGGAAAGATAGTTCGACTACATTGGATACCCTCTAACATAGTAAGTGATCGAGGTCCGACCTTTACTTGTGGGTTTTGGAAATGGAGGTCAAGAAGCTTCGCAATCGTGAATTTAAATTAGTTAAGGTACGATGGAGTGAAGCTCAAGAAGATGCAACTTAGAAGACTGAAGACTAGATACGTGCACCATACCCTTTTTGAGGGTATATCCTTGATTCCTCTTTTCCTGTAAAGTTTATTTGCATGCTAGTCTTTATCTTTTAAATATATCCTCTCAGTCCCATCCTCGAATCTTATTTAGAAACCAATGGATGTAAATATGTGTTTGATACATGTTATGTTTGGTGGATGCAAGTGTTTGCTTGTGGTTTCTTGTGGATGCATATAAACACATTAGGCACTAGATCGGTTCAGTCACTTTCATATTGCATATGCATGAGTGAATTTATATACATATGAATTGAAATTTGATGTGTTTTCATATGGGTATTGCATTTGTATGAATGATTGTGCACTCATGTAGAAGTTAGAAAGTACGATTAGAATAATTGCATACATGATGGACTCATGGCACTGACATGATTCACATTAAGGAGGTCAACTGAATCACTAGACCACCTGATTTTACATTTGGGTAAGGACATATACACACACTATGCATATGTTCATGAAAAATATTAGAAACCTTTTTAAGGACAATGGATGCATGTGATTGAATGGTTGAGTAGATGGATGTTGGATGGTAGGATATACATTCTTCTTAACTTGAAGATTTTGGGGATGAAATCCTTTAAGTAGGGGGAATGTAACACCCAGTAATTTTAAAATAGGACATAAGAGATAATTAAAGAATAACTAATTATTAAAATAAGAATTAAATGAAATGGGTTACGCCATTGCGTTCGTCTCGGAATTCTGCTTGAGATTGAGTCCGATTTTGCGTAAAACAGATAGGTATGAAGAAGATGTGGACGAACGAAGTTAGGCAGAAAAACCAGAAGTTGACCAGAATGCACTGGCACACTTCACAAGTGCGCCAGTGCAAAAATGCACTGGCGCACCTGCCAAGTGCGCCCATACTGATCTAGCATAGAATTCTGGAGTGTTCTTTGATGATGTATCTTCTTCTGAGTGGCCGGATGATGTGTATTTGAGTTGGGTGGTTCTGATGGACTCCTAGTTCGTCTAAGGGCTATAAATAATCCTAGACATCTATATATACGTAGCTAAACCTAAGCCCTAACATCATAACCTAAAATTGTGGTGCCATCATGATGTTCGTCTACAAGCTAGACTAAGCCTCCATTCATTCTCTCCAAACTAGAAAATCAAATCCAAACTAGTAATTGATTAAGAAGAACATCACATCAAATCTAAATTATAAGAACAAATAGTCTACTTAAAGGGAGAGCTATTCAGTTTCAGAATACAGATCCCAGAATTCAAGACCATTCTGTAATTTGTAAGTTCACGTTACTTTCAGAAATAAAAGTTAATTGTGATTATGACATTGTAATAAATCTGGATCTGAGATTATGCCTGTCTATTTATATCCTTTGGATCTATCTCATTGATAATATTATGTCCGTTCTTTGTCTCTTCTTTCCTTCTTCCCTTTTTGTTTTATAGCCAGGCTGCTGCGAGCCTAAGCCAAACCTCATAAGAGATGAACGTACGTTGGAAATAAAATTAGGCATATTATATGATTTGGAAATGACCAACACTAAAATTTGGGAAAAAGAATTAAATTGTGTAAAATTGGGCATAATTGAGTTGTAACTGATTTGAGGACATAACACATATTGTATTCAAAACATAAAGTGTATTGAACATATGACGAGAGATTTGAGGCATAAAGTATTGGACATATGACTTGGGATTTGAGGCATAAAGTATTAGACATATGACTTGAGATTTGACACACATAGTATTGGACATATGACTTGGGATTTGGGGCGTAAATTGAACTGTAAATATAAGGCATAGTACATGTTGTGGTTTAAGATTTAAAAATTGGGGCATATATATGTATATATATTTGATAGTTTATGATTTGGAAAAAGAATATTAGTGTGTATAGTAGGCATGAAAACAAGATTTGCCTTTATTTTGTAATCAGTTACTTTTTTTTAGATTTGAACACCTAAATCTAATTGTGACATGTAATAAAATGGATATGAGAATATGCCTGATGTAAGCAATCCTTTCATTGAAATCTGTGCTTGAGTATATATACATATTTGGGAATCATTTTGACTGTGAAACTAGTGCAATCACATGTATCGTTTTTGTATATTGGAATTGTAACCCTTTTTAAGTTCATGATATAATCATACCTATATGCCTGCGATGGATTCCATGCAAAACTTGTCTTTTTAGTACATCAAATTTATTGGACCAATAGTTCTTATCATCATATGACTATGCCTATCCTTACGATGTTCCATCTTGGTTCTCCCCTTATTTTATGAACCTGGGGTTGAATCTCGAAATACGTACGTTATGAATGCGGGGGTAATTGGGTATAACATGAAATTGACTTTATTTGGAATAATTTGGTACATGTAGTATGGCATGACTATTAAGATGCAATTTGGGGTAATTTGACATGAATTAGGGAATATGTAATTTGACACATTGAACCTAGAATTGGCATGAACGACATAGTATGAAATTGGCACATAAATCAAGTTTTGGGCAAAATTGTTATTGTTGCGAATTTGGGGTAACTTTAGCATTAAAACTAGATTGGGCATAAAATGTAACATGACTAGTTTTAGTGAATTTGGTAATTAGCATGTAAAATCTAGATTTGGGTATATAAGGTAAATGTGTAGATTAAAGATGAATACGCCTTTCCCGAGGTTAGATTGAGTTGTAGTGTAAAACTGCCCGGAACCGCCCGGCACGTCCAGTAACCACAACAACACCTATCTAATGTGATAGGTTGGTGCATCATGCCCAAGAAAAACCCTAGGTTAGATTGAGTTGTCGCGTAAAACTTCCAGGAACCGCCTGACACATCCAACAACCGCAACAACGCATATCTAATGTGAGAGGTTGGTGCATTAATAAATCAATTAATGCTAATGGACAAGATGAATGACTAGGGTTAAGTTCATAGGAATACTTAACCAATATAACATGAATGACTAGGGTTAAGTTAATAGGAAACACTTAACCAGTATAGCATGATGAATGGTAGGGTTAAGTAAAAATAAACACTTAACCAATATAACTTGATTTGTGGTAAGGCTAAGTTAAAACAAGAGGGAAACACTTAACCAATATAACTTGATTTGTGGTAGGGTTAAGTTAACACAAGAAGGCAACACTTAACCAAAGTAACATGACAAGTAGGTGGGTTAAGTTAACCTGAATTAATTGATGACACTTAACCAATACAACATGATGAACACATGGGGTTAAGTTAACAAGAAAATACTTAACCAATATAACTTGATAAACGAACGGGGTTAAGTTAATAAGAAACACTTAACCAACATGACATGATGAATGGGTGGGTTAAGTTAACATGAATGGACAACACTTAACCAATATGACATAATGTGCGGGAGGGTTAAGTACATATTGGGTTGGTGGGTAATATTAGTAAATATAGGCCCACAAATTAACCGTTAAATAAACATGCTTGAATCGATGGGAGGTTTTAGTACATCTTATGTAGGTAGGTAATATTAGTACATATAGGCCCACAAACTTAACCGTTAAGTAAACATGCTAGAATTGGTGGAAGGGCTAAGTACATCTCATGTAGGTGGGTAATATTTGTATATATAAGCCCACAAAACTTAACCAACAGGAAACACTAGTAACGGGGTTCCATTTCAGTAGTAACACACATAGATGTATCATGGTACCCTGAAACTAGGCAGGGTGGGGCACGATTACTGGGTTGATTATAAGCAGGCACTGGGTACCAGTAGTTATACACTGTGCACGTACTCTGGAGTGGGAAAAAGCAGGCACTGGGTACGTCAGTGTAGGTTCCGACGGTTTACATGTGTGCACGTACTCTGGAGTGGGAAAAAGCAGGCACTGGGTACCAGTAGTTATACACTGTGCATCTTGAATCGTGTCGGGTCGCTACCATAAAGACTGATACACCTTATGGTGGGGCCAGCATAGGGTATCTACATGCAAGAGAGGGCCGATTGACACAAACACAAGAGAACTTAATACAAGTAGGGAGCCGATCGATAGGGTAGTAAGGGTACATCTAACTTGTTCATGGCAATTTGGCAGATTGAGGTGAAATCCTCACGATAGATGTACACATGACGGCTACCACAATTACGCTGATTGGGATCACGTTATCATTTTATACAGATTACTAGTTGGGACACTAGTTAGGTGGTGCAGAGATAGATATAGAAATCAGAATTACAAAGTAGTAGCGAAGCAAAGAAAGAGTAGAAGCGCATTCTGATTCTCTTACCTTATCATACCTTATGCTTACCCTATGTTATCTTGTTATCCCTGTTATCAAGGTATTGTCTTATATTCAGTTTATTATGATGCTTTTGCCTGTTTATATGCTGAAATTCACTGGACTTACCAGACTTATGTCTGACCTAGTTTTGTTTCGCCTCTTTTCTTCCGTTCCCCCTCCCTCTCAGTTTCACAGGGAGGAAATGTTACCACTTAGCTCAGTTTTCTTCCCAAGCTCGAAGATAGTCGATGTATTGCTTTGGACTCTCTCTTCCACTGCTATGGCTGGTTCTTGCTTTATTGTGGAACATCATTGTTATTTTTATGCTTCTTTTTGAATCAAGATAGATGTTCTATGTATTACTTTTAAGTATGATTGAGATAACTGTTGTAAAAGCTTGACTGAATTAAGTTGTTAACAAAATGACTTTATTTTTCCGCTGCTTTATTTGTTTGTCTTGTAATTTATCCGCATCTTTTACCTATAATGCTCCACCGAAGTTAAGGCATTCCCTATGAGTGACCTTAACGGAGGCGGGGTGTTTCACTTGATATTAGAGCTGAAGGATACCGGATCAGATAAAAGATTTGAAAAATTATTTTCAAAACAGTTTTAAAAAATCATTTTCAAAAGAAAAGTTTTGTTTTAAAGGCATATTCCCCAAAGCCATATGCATTATCTTTTGATCCTCTGTTTGAATCCATGTTTCCTTCTTTCTTGAATCTCCGGGGCTCCTGGCTTTCTGGGAGGTAACCTCATCGCGGCATGGTTCCGTAGGCTCGACGAGACTACGACGCCTATCAAAGGGCAAATAAGTGCCCAACTTCCATCTATAGCCGTTGTAGTTTCACCTACAGCTAATTTTCTTTTGAGCTATGTAGGATTTTCCGGGCGATGGATGCAGTTTTCGAGAGACTTGTCAATGTGTTACACAAGGATAACAAAGATGAGAATGAGGGAGTTTGGCTAAGGAGCACAACCCAAGGATGAAGAACTCATGGATATAGACTTGGTTCACAAAGGAGGTAAAAAGGAAGGAATAGTAAAACCTAAAACAAGAGGAAGTATCTTTATTATGGTAAACCGGGGCATATAATTAAGAATAAGGGCAAGAACAAAGGACAATATTTTTCGGAAGGCAAGTGCATGCTCTAACCGCCAGCATACCTGAGAGAGAGGTAGTAAAGCATCGGTTGAAAAAGTTTAGTTTTCTGTTGATCATCCTGTTAGCACTCTTTTGATTTTAGCGCTTCACATTCGCTTATATCTACTTCCATAGTTGAGTCTCTACACCCTAGCGCTTGTATAGTAAAGAATCCCATTATTGTCTCAAATCCAATTGGTGGTTCGGCTCATTTATCTTTGGTTTGTAAGGATTTGAGATACTTTTGTTTTTGGGTTTCATGGGCTATGGGCTGATTCGAGGCTTGGATTGATTAGCTAGTAATCGTGAAAGGAGGGTAGTTAGACTTTCGACTTGCCTCGGGAATAACCTCGAAATTTCGTGCGATCCTAAGGGATCAGTTTGTTTTAGCTACCTAGAATCACTTTACGTATTTATCGACAATTTTCGATCCGTTGGAGTAGCCCATGAGTGCGCAGATATTTTTGATTAATGTTAGGGGTTTGTCACCCAAAACGTGAGGTTGACTCCCACATATATCTAGATGACAATACAAAGCCAATTATGCGGTCAACGATAGTTTTGGAGCAAGACTGGTGAGGATAGCCAGAGTCGGTTAAGTGCTCAATTGTTTGGTTATTTTGCTAGTATCATCTCACACAAATCGTCCAAATTCGGAGGAGGTATTCCTTGGGTGCTTGTCTGATTTTGGTTTAGGCCTTTGGGGCTTGTACTTGAGGGATGTTAAGTTCGACTAGGATGGTTTGCATGAGAGATATTGACCCTCAGAATTGTGACATGATGGATAAGCTAAGTAGAAGAGAGACCTCTAATCATCTTAGTATATACACTTGGTATCATGGTTAACATCTGTTTATATTGGAAAGATAGTTCGACTACATTGGATACCCTCTAGCATAGTAAGTGATCGAGGTCCTATCTTTGCTAGTGGGTTTTTGAAATAGAGGTCAAGAAGCTTCGCAATTATGAAGTTTAATTAGTTAAGGTATGGTGGAATGAATCTCAAGAAGATGCAACTTAGAAGACTGAAGTCTAGATACGTGCATCATACCCTTTTTGAGGGTATATCCTTGATTCCTCTTTTTTTGTAAAGTTTATTTGCGTGTTAGTCTTTTTCTTTTAAGTATATCCTCTCGGTCCTATCCTCGATCCTTAGGTAGAAGCCAATGGATGTAAACATGTGTTTGAGACATGTTATGTTTGGTGGATGCAAGTGGTTGCAAGTGTTTGCGAGTGGTTTCTTGTGGATGCATATACACACATTAAGCACTAGATCAGCTTAGTCACTTTCATATTGCATATGCATGAGTGAATTTTTATACATATGAATTGAAACTTGATGTGTTATCATATGGATGTTGCATTTTTATGAATGATTGTGCACTCATGTAGAAGTTATAAAGTACGATTAGGAATAATTGCATACATGATGGACTCATGGCATTGACATGATTCGCATTAAGGAGGTCAACTGAATCAGTAGATCGCCTGATTTTGCATTTGGGTAAGGACATATACATACACTATGCATATGTTCATGAAAAATATTAGAAACCTTTTTAAGGACAATGGATGCTTGTGATTGAATGGTTGAGTAGATGGATGTTGGATGGTAGGATATACATTCTTCTTAACTTGAAGATTTAAGGGGCGAAATCCTTTAAGTAGGGGGAACGTAACACCCAGTAATTTTAAAATAGGACATAAGAGATAATTAAAGAATAACGAATTATTAAAAGAAGAACTAAATGAAACGGGTTACACCATTGCGTTCGTCTCGGAATTCTGCTTGAGATAGAGTCCGAGTTTGCGTAAAACGGATATTGTATGAAGAAGATATGGACGAATGAAGTTAGGCAGAAAAATCGGAAGTCGACCAGAATGCACTAGCGCACTTCACAAGTGCACTATTACAAAAATGCACTAGCGCACCTGCCAAGTGCACCCATACTGATCCAACACAGAATTCTGGAGTGTTCTGTGATGATGTATCTTCTTCTGAGTGGATGGATGATGTATATTTGAGCTGGGTGTTTCTGATGGACTCCTAGTTCATCTAACGGCTCTAAATAATCCTAGATATCTATATATACGTAGCTAAACCTAAATCCTAACATCACAACCATAAAACTATGGTGCCATCATGATGTTCGTCTATAAGCTAGCCTAAGCCTCTATTCATTCTCTCCAAACTAGAAAATCAAATCCAAACTAGTAATTGATTAAGAAGAACATCAAATCAAATCTAAATTAGAAGAACAAATAGTGTACTTAAAGGGAGAGCTATTCAATTTCAGAATACAGATCCCAGAATTCAAGACCATTCTGTAATTTATAAGTTCACATTACTTTCAGAAATAAAAGTTAATTGTGATTATGACATTGTAATAAATATGGATCTGAGATTATGCCTGTCTTTGTATAACCATTGGATCTATATCATTGATAATTTTATGTCTGTTCTTTGTCTCTTCTTTCCTTCTTCCCTTTTTGTTTTATAGCCAGGCTACTGCGAGCCTGAGCCAAATCTCATAAGAGATGAACGTATGTTGAAAATAAAATTAGGCTAATATATGATTTGGACATGACCAGCGCAAAAATTTGGGAAAAAGAATTAAATTGTGTATAATTGGGCATAATTGTGTTGTAACTAATTTTAGGACATAACACATATTGTATTCAAAACATAAAGTATATTGAACATAGGACTTGAGATTAGAGCCATTAAGTATTGGACATATGACTTAGGATTTGAGGCATAAAGTGTTGGACATATGACTTGAGATTTGAGACATAACGTATTGGACATATGGCTTGGGATTTAGGGTGTAAATTGAACTATAAATATAAGGCATAGTACATGTTGTGGTTTAAGATCTAAAAATTGGGGCGTGTATATATATATATATATATATATATATCTATGTATGTATGTATGTATGATAGTTTATGATTTGGAAAAAGAAGATTAGTGTGTATAGTGATGTATGGCTTTGGCATGAAAACAAGATTTTCCTTTGTTTTGTAATCAGTTACTTTTTTTTAGATTTGAACACCTAAATCTAATTGTAACATGTAATAAAATGGATATGAGAATATGCCTAATGTAAGTTATCCTTTCATTGAAATCTGTGATTGAGTGTGTGTATATATATATATATATATAACTTTGGGAATCATTTTGACTACGAAACTGGTCCAATCATATTTATCCTTTTTGTATATTGGAATTGTAACCCTTTTTAAGTTCATGATATAATCATATCTATATGCCTGCGATGGATTCCATGCAAAACTTGTCTTTTTAGTACATCAAGTTTATTGGACCAATAGTTCTTATCATCATATGACTATGCCTATCCTTACGATGTTCCATCTTGCTTCTCCCTTTATTTTATGAAACTAGGGTTGAATCTCGAAATACGTACGTTATGAATGCAGGGGTAATTGGGTATAACATGGAATTGACATTATTTGGCATAATTTGGGACATGTAGTATGGCATGACTGTTAAGATGCAATTTGGGGTAATTTGACATGAATTAGGGAATATGTAATTTGACATATTGAACCTAGAATTGGCATGAACGACAAAGTATTAAATTGGCATATAAATCAAGTTTTGGGCAAAATTGTTATTGTTACGAATTTGGGGGAAACTTGAGCATTAAATCTAGATTGGGCGTAAAACGTAACATGACTAGTTTTGGTGAATTTGGTAATTAGCCTGTAAAATCTAGATTTGGGTGTATAGGGTAAATGTGTGGATTAAAGATGAACATGGCTTACCCGAGGTTAGATTGAGTTGGGGTGTAAAACTTCCCGGAACCGCCAAGCACATCCAGTAACCACAACAACACATATCTAATGTGAGAGGTTAGTGCATTATGCCTAGGAAAAACCCTAGGTTAGATTGAGTTGTGGTGTAAGACTGCCCGGAACTGCCCAGCACATCTAGTAACCGCAACAACACATATCTAATGTGAGAGGTTGGTACATTAATAAGTCAATTAGTGCTAATGAACTAGATGAATGACCAGGGTTAAGTTCATAGGAACACTTAACCGATATAACATGACTGACTAGGGTTAAGTTAATAGGAAACACTTAACCAGTATAGCATGATGAATGGTAGGGTTAAGTAATAAGAAACACTTAACCAATTTAAATTGATTTGTGGTAAGGTTAAGTTAAAAAAGAGGGCAACACTTAACCAGTATAACTTGATTTGTGGTAGAGCTATGTTGACACAAGAAGGCAACACTTAACAAAAGTAACATGACAAATAGGTGGGTTAAGTTAACCTGGATTAATTGATGACACTTAACCAATACAACATGATGAACACGTGGGGTTAAGTTAACAAGAAAACACTTAACCAATATAACTTGATAAACGAACGGGGTTAAGTTAATAAGAAACACTTAACCGTCACGATGAATGGGTGGGTTAAGTTAACATGAATGGACAACACTTAACCAATATGACATAATGTGCGTGAGGGTTAAGTACATATCGGGTTGGTGGGTAATATTGGTAAATATAGGCCCACAAATTAATCGTTAAATAAACATGCTTGAATCGATGCGAGGGTTAAGTACATCTCGTGTAGGTGGGTAATATTAGTACATATAGGCCCAGAAACTTAACCATTAAATAAACATGCTAGAATCAGTGGGAGGGTTAAGTACATCTGGTGTAGTTGGGTAATATTTGTAGGTATATAGGCCCACAAAACTTAACCAACAGGAAACCCTAGTAACGGGGACCCATTTCAGTAGTAACCCACATAGATGTATCATGGTACCCTGAAACTAGGCAGGGTGAGGCACGATTACTGGGCTGATCATAAGCGGTCAAAAACAGTGGCAGGGGGTACGTCAATGTAGGTTCCGACGGTTTACGGGCGTGCACGTACTCCGGAGTGGGAAAAAGCAGGCACCAGTAGTTATACACTGTGCAACTTGAATCGTGTCGGGTCGCTATCATAAGGATTGATACACCTTATGGTGGGGCCAGCACAGGGTATCTACACGCAAGAGAGGGCCGATTGACACAGACACACGAGAAATTAATACAAGTAGGGAGTCGATCGATAGGGTAGTAAGGGTATATCTAACATGTTCATGGCAATTAGGCAGATTGAGGTGGAATCCTCACGATAGATGTACACCAGAAGGCTGCCACAATTAGGGGATTGGGATCACGTTATCATTTTATACAGATTACTAGTTGGGACACTAGTTAGGTGGTGCAGAGATAGATATAGAAATCAGAATAACAAAGTAGTAGCAAAGCAGAGAAAGAGTAGGAGCGCATTTAGTTTCTCTTGCCTTATCATACCTTATGCTTATCCTGTGTTATCTTGTTATCCCTGTTATCAAGGTATTGTCTTATATTCAGTTTATTCATGTCATGATGCTTTTGCCTGTTTATATGCTAAAAGTGACTGGACTTACCAGACTTATGTCTGACCTAGTTTTGTTTCGTCTCTTTTCTTCTGTTCCCTCCCCCTCAGGTTCATAGGGAGGAAATGTTACCACTTAGCTCAGTTTTCTTTCCAAGCTCGAAGATAGTCGATGTATTGCTTTGGACTCTCTCTTCCACTGCTATGGCTGGTTCATGCTTTATTGGGAAATATCATTGTTATTTTTATGCTTCTTTTTGAATCAAGGCAAATGTTCTATGTATTACTTTTAAGTATGATTGAGATAACTGTTGTAAAAGCTTGACCGAATTAAGTTGTTAATAAAACGACTTTATTTTTCTGCTGCTTTATTTGTCTGTCTTGTAGTTTATCCGCATCTTTTACCTATAATGCTCCACCGAAGTTAAGGCATTCCCTTTGTGAGTGACCTTAACGAAGGCGGGGTGTTTCACTAACCATTTCGGGCCCAAGTAAAATATTATCCATAGACCCCCAATGACAAGTCGGTGATCGACAAGGTTGTCCATATAGAGCTTCAAAGGGTGCTATGACAATACTCGTCTAATAGTTGTTGTTGTAGGTGAAATCTACTAATGGAAGATGTTCTTCCCATGTCCCTCCAAAGCTAAGATGCATAACCTCAAAAGATCTTCTAGAATCTGATTCACTCACTTTGTTTGGCCGTTCGTCTGAGGGTGATAAGCGGTGCTCAAACACAATTGCGTTCCTACCGCCTCTTGCAAGCTCTTCGAAAACTCACAAGTGAAAATGGGATCTCGATCGCTTATGATACTAGAAGGTTTGCCGTGTAGGTGAACTATCTCTCGGAGATAAACAAATGCTAACCATGTCGCTGTTCTTTTACTCTTCACGGGAATGAAATGGGCGCTCTTGGTAAGTCTATATACTACTACCCAAATCCCTGTATTACTCTTCGTTGACCTTGGCAAACCTTCGGTGAAATCCCTGGGAACACTTTCCCATTTCCACTGTGGAACCTCTAAAGGGTGAAGCAAACCACCAGGTTTCTTTTACTCAGCCTTGACTTGCTGGCACACTAAGCATTTAGAAACGAACTTAGCTACGTCCTTCTTCATTCCTGCCCAAAAGAAAACTCGCTTCATGTCCCTATACATTTTGTCACTACCGGGATGTATGGTCATCTTAGAATGATGTACTTCTTCAAGGATTGTCCTCTTCAAACTCTCATCTCATGATATGTAAAGTCATCCATCCCTACGCAATCGACCTTTTTCGTTTATAGTATACCTACTAAGATAGCTCGAAGATTCCCCTCTTATGAGCTTGTCTACTATCTCTATCAACTGTCGGTCATCTCGCTGTGCTGCTCCTATCTGTCCCGAAAGCGAAAGTCGTACCACTTACGATGCCAACAAACCAGGTACATAATCGATAGAGGGTCCAAAGTCGAAGGTAGATATATACTCTAAACTCTACCGCTCGACAAACAAAGGACTCAAAGTCAACATCTTTCTACTCAAGGCGTCTGCTACAACGTTACCCTTGCCAAGGGCATATGCAATCTCAAAATCGTAGGATTGTAACACCCCGTAATTTTAAATATAAAATTTAACAAATAAAAGAATACTTAATTTTAAATGTGAGAATCAAGGGAAACGGGTTACGCCATTGTCTTTGTCTCGGAATTCTGGTTGAGATAGAGTTCGAGTTTGCGTAAATTGGACTTCATATGAAGAAGTTATGGCTGTCGGAAGTTTCCAAAAAATTCAAATAAATTCAAATAGCTCGAAAATAGATTCAAATTCAAACCAGAAGTCAGAAGCGGGGTAGGCGGGAAAATTCCCGCCCAGGACCCAGGTCGACCAGGAGGTCAACCCTAGTGTCGACCTCCCCCCTACAGGTCGACCAGGGGGTTGACCTAGGGGTCGAGCTGCCCCCCCGGGGCAGATCTGAGAGGTGACGATTTTGTAACTCAGTGCTGAGTCATTAGGGCTGAGGTGTCACCCTATCTTGGCTGGATGGTTTTGACTGATTCTAGGTTGATCGGATGGCCTAAATTAATCCTAAATTCTATATAAACACATGTAGACTCAAACCCTAAAACCAAATAAAAATTAGAACCATGGCTGTCATGTTATCACCTTGCAACCTAGAGTAGCAGCCACCAACTAGAGAGAAAGTGAAGCTAATCAACTCAATTCAACTCAAATTTATAACACAACAACGAATTTGTCTTCTTCAAAGGCGAGCTAGATCAATTTCAGAACTCAGATTCCAGAACTCAAGACCTTCTTTGAGTTGTGAGTTCAATTTCTTTAATAAGATAAGTAACAAGTTAATTGGGTTGAGATATAAATTGGGTTATATGGCTATGTTTGTGAAACATTGGAAAATTGTGTTATTTCATGAATATATGCTAGTTGTTCATAATGACAGTTTTTGTTGTAGATTCCTTTGTATATGCCCAATCACCTAGGTTCAACTTGATTCATGTTTGACATCATTCTATATGCAAGTTTGGGTGTAGATTATATGCTAGTTTCTATATGGATTATACACCAGTTTACATGTGAATCAAATAAAGTGACTATATGCAAGTTTGGGTGTAGATTATATGTTAGTTTCTATATGAATTGTACACAAGTTTACATGTGAATCAAATAAAGTGACTATATGCAAGTTTAGGTAGAAATTGGATTCACATATATGCAAGTTTACATATTTAGATTGAGATATATGATGTACATAGTTTTATGTAAGTTTTGGATGAAAACAATATTATATATGCAAGTTCACACCTTTAGGCCTATGTTTAGATTCATGACAATAACAAGTTTATGTAAGTTATGTTGAAATCCTTGTTTGCAAGATTAGATCCATTTTGTGTGTTATGCAAATTTGCGATGCTTATTCCATTTTATGTGTTAGACTAATTGCTAGTCTAATATACATATATGTCATGATAAACGAACGAACAACATGGAGACGATGGGGGTAATATTGAATATACACATATTGAGAATTGGCATAATGGCCTTGAAAAAGACATATAATTAATTAAAGACATTAATTGGAAAAATTGGCATTTATGGACATAATTGAGACAGTTATGGACATAAGTATATTTGGAATTTATTTACAAATTTTGAATAGGGATATTAATCCACTTTGGGGTTAAATAAAAATGTGTAATAATAAACTGCCAAAGACACGAGGTTAGACTCGTTTGTGGTGTAAGACTGTCTGGACCCGCCCGGCAAATCCAGCAGCCACAAATGCCAGTCTAATGTGAGAGGTCGAAGGCATGAATTAAATGCGTAACAGTTGTAAAGACACAAGGTTAGGCTCGTTTGTGGTGTAACACTGCCCGGACCCGCCCGGCAAATCCAGCTGCCACAAATGCCAGTCTAATGTGGGAGGTCTTTACAAGGTTACGGTGTTAATGAATTAAGAAACACTTAACCAGATAAACATGTGGTGGGACATTGAGGGGTTAATTGGGTGCCTTGGGTGGCATGTGAAATTGAGTGGGTGCCTTGGGTGGCATGTGAAATACGATTAGATGCACTTAACCAAGATTGAAACATGTAAGAAGACATGAATAAGAAAGGGGTTAAGTGAGAAAAAACCTTAGAAGGGACCAAGCATAGGTGGAAAGCTTGTGTCATGCATGGGGGCCCTTTTCAAACTAGTAACCCATTAAGAATCTTTGTGGGCTCGACCCAAGTAGAGGACGGGACACACGTACTGGGTTTGATTGTAAGAGGTCAAAACGGGTTAGCGGTGGCAACGCAAGTCCAACGGGGTCATATGCGTGTGTGGGCCCGGGCTGGTAGGTAAGACGTTGTTGCATCGTTTAGGTATAAGCTGTGCATTCTTGGTGGTATCAGGTTGCTACTATGGGGAGTGATACACCCCTCTGTGGGGCCAGCACGGGTATCTACGGGTTAGGGAGCCGATCGAATGGGGTAGTGAAACGACCTGAAAATCGCCCTTATGGGAAATCGCCGGATACGCTTACTTTGGGCTACAATACATCAGCACAATAACAGAAAACTTTTATAAACATTACAATAATGTTACATCAGAGTACAGAATATCAGAGTACATCAAATAAAATTACAGCGGAAGATAAATTACAATATTTTAATACATTGCAGCGGAAATAAAATAACTAAGGCAGCGGAAGACAACTATGCTCTGGACACAGCTTTAGGCTTCAATCCAGAATCCTGCTCGAGATAAGAACCTGTAGAAAAACTACTCGACTGCCCGTGTGGAAAGAGGGCACCCGAGTTTGTAAAGGTGGAAACAAACAACGGGTCAATGATGGGACTGGTGTGAGAATTCTAAACTAATTTAACTAATAGTAATAAGACAAATCCAAGGACCACGCCACTAACGCGGAACGGGTTTACTCCAATGGTTTGCCGGTGCATAATTAAATGTAAATCATTAAACAATGCAATGCTTTTTAGAAAAATGAAACCATTATAAGATCCAAGTCCCATCACATAATGCAACGCAAACCAGAGGATAGGGTTTTACCTTATAATGGTCAAAAATGCTTGATACGATGAAACGGATTTGATATTATTGTTAGTGTATATATGTTTTTTATAAAAACATTTCAATCATAATGTATCAATCCTAGACGGCATAGTACCCCATCCTACTATGACGCCATACTAGTAATAAAATCAAAACCGCATGGTGTCGTATTGGAAATTGGGTTTCCATTGTGAGTCAAGGATAGGGAGGAGTTCCTTACCGATTCGGGACACTCTAGCTAATGTCTTAGGATCCCCCGCAAAGAACCCTTGGATAGCTGCAGGGCCGGTCCACACATACAGCTTCGTGGATTAGTTATTCCTGAGCACACGTTTCCCGGTCCTATAGGACCTAACATCCGAGGCGCCTCATTCCATTATCCATATAAGTAAAATATCAGTCAGTTTAAGCACCGACGCTACTTCTAGCTAGAAAGAAACGGGATGCTCTCCCTGCATTCCCTTCTCCCGTTTTAGACTCCACCGGGTTGTGAGGCTCGTGAAGTTACGTAATACACAAAGTTGTGCTCATTCAAGCTGTGCTTTGATCATCCCATAAGGCCCTGCTTTTCAACAAAAGCCTTGATCATTTGCATCTTGGCATGCCACATTGACAATTCACGCCATGCAACCAATCACTATTAATATATACCAGGGTGTTAAGCAGAGAATAAATTCTCCACCACCAAACAGAAATACATTAATAAAAATCAATCTTGTTTACATGGAATGAAATTCAACGTCGGACACATATCCATTTACAAGCTTATGCTCTAGGTCTGAGCGAAAACCAAATCCATGCAATCAACCTATACGTCCGGACAATTTCCACTTCAACCCCTTCAGGGTAGCTACTGTTGGATCTAGATTAACCCTAGAGGGGGGGTGAATAGGGTTTATCGCAGTTTTTAACTGAATTAAAAATCTAACGAGATATATAATAATAAACAGATTACAGAATATAGCAGAAACAGAAATGCAGAAAATAAATCACACACAGATATACCCAGCTTCGGCAAAACCCTGCCTATTGCTGCATTTCTAAGGTTTCTACTAGGTGATAGAACGGATCCAACATACAAGACCATGTACACTTGCAAACACTGCTCCTATTCTAACCCTACGCTAAAAAACCGTAGACAGATCGATATCCCCTCTATCAGTTTTCCCCTGATTATAACCCCGTAACCAGTAACCCAAATTTTACAGACTATGTCAACTGTCAGTCAACTCCTTGACTGAAAATCCTAGTATTTTACAGACACTAGAAACTGGTTGTTTGTTTACAAAGATGGCAGAATTAAAAAAAACAAAACAAATTGAAAAATAACACAAGCTAAACCCTATGAGTTAAAATAAAAAAGGGTCATCCCCTTTTAAAATTAAAAACACTTAAGCCCTTGATTTCTTGGCCGGCCCATTTGCAAATTTCCAAGCCCGTTCATTTTGTTTCTTCAAAAAACATGGCGGCGCTCTGTGAAACTCTAGGGTTTGAGATTTCTCCCAAATTTGATTGATTGCTTATGAAAGATGAATCTCTGATGGCTTATCTCGTCTGATTTGGAATTGCTCTCTGGCTCTTTGTCTCGTCGATTTGGAGTGGATCGAATCCCTCTAAAAAAAACGTGAGTTTCTCTGAACTTTTAATCTCTGCTTGAAAATTGTGTTGTTTTGTTTTTCGATGCTGAAACCGACTATGATGAATTGGTGTTTAAAATAGGATTAGAAAATCCTTTAATTGCTCTGATTTCAATATATGGCCGATCTGATTTGTGCGTGTTTTCCTCTTTTGATTTAATCACCTCGGCATAGAAAAAGTGAATTTGAATATGTTGCCTTGGCTTTGATAGCTTTCCTGTTTTGTTGTGGTGAACCTTCCTGGAATGTTTGTGGCCCCTTGAACAATTCTCTTTGCGACATTGATGAATTGTTGCCTTGTATAATTTGATGTTATTCTGAAAACAATTAGTTGCCTGAAATTTTCTGAAGGTTTGAGCTCGTTTCTTGATTGAAAAATCTATCTTACCAAATATGGTTTTACCAATATTAAACCGATTAAATCATGCTCATAACAAAACAAGATTTCTGAAAAATGATTTCTTGCCTTAAATAACACTCATGCAGATTTTTCAGGAAATATAAATTTTCCCTTTTGCTTGATTGATTTTCTGAAAAATAGTTTAAAGCTTGCCAAAAAATGAACCATGAATTTCTTGAGCATTTCTGATTTGTTGTAGGAAATATTTTGCCATTGTGATTCCTGAAAGTAGAATTGATTTCTTGCCTTAATTGAATTTCTCGAATGCATTGTTAACACCCATGATATCCATTGAATATCAAAACCTGGAAATAAAAATTCTTGCCATATATCCTTCATGACTTGTTCTGGTGCATTCATATTGCCTGGAATCATTTTTGGTCATGATTACATACTTGCCAAATATGTTTATCACTTTCCACTTTTGCTTCACTGTTTTGATCTAAAAACTGATTTGAACCTTACTCAATTTTGAAAGAAATGATTCAGGAAACAAACTATGATTTCTTGCTTTTAGTAAATCTGTAAATGTTCATTTTCTCTCCCTTTTCAAATATTGCCATTCCAGGAAAAAATAAGCATTAAATTCTTCTGTGATTTCTATCATGATTTGTTTTCTTGCGATAAAGAGAATACCTTGAATAAACTTGCTGAAAATGATTTTCTGATTTCTGGAATTGAATGATAAGTTCTTTTTGCATGCAAGCTTCATTTACCAAAAAAAACTGTTGCCATACAAACTGTTTGGAACATTTCCTTAATCAATGTTGTTTAGCACACATTCATGCTTGCCGAGCCATTTCTATTGTTGACCTGCAACATGTTGTTTTAACTTGTTACATCTGACCATGATCGGCCATTTTTAAACTTAAGCTTTCACTAGCCTCTTGAATGAATTTGAACTTGGCTCCTGCATGAACAATGCTGTGTATGTCCCATGTATGCAATTCTGGAAACATCATGCATGTCTTTACCTTGATGTTATTAAACAATTATATATTTCATTTGGCATTTGCTCGAACATTGTGTTACTTGAGCTCAATTGCTCTGTTCATGTTACCATATATACTTGTATACTTGCTCCACCATACTTGTGCTCACTGTCTTGCATTGATGCATGTTGTGTTGATGCCATGAACTAAATCCTTGACTTGTTTTGCTGAAACTTGAATCCTGGCATTTGTACCATTTTCCTTGCTGTCTTGTTGTGTTGCACTTGCGTGAAACTGAATTTAGCTCTAACATGAAACTTGTTGTTGTCCATGCATGTTGTATTGCTTTGTGTTGACCCATGAACTTTTTGTTGACTTTACATATATGCTCGGCCCCATTGTTACACATTTGACTTTTGGCTTGAATTTTCACTGAAGTGCTTGAAATTGCTCCATTAATTTTTGTGTCTGCTTTTGACTTTTGGTACTTTGTTGCCTCGACCATTCTACTTTGTACTTTACATTTGCGCTGTGTCGAGCTTGGTCCATGTGACTGCTCCACAGCTGTATACACTGATTGGCGAGGCAGTGCACACACGTATTTATACACGTGTGTATTTGCAGCCATCAGAAAGTTTTCCTATCCCTGTACTATATATATATATATATATACTGTCTAGACACAGTCGGATTAACAAATCAGATCAAGTCAGAAAAATGATGAGAAACACACCAGAAAACTGAGGCAAATAAAATTTTTAAAATTAAAAATTATATTCGCATGTGCTCAGTATTATTTCTATTGCAGTGTACTGTGTGTTTCTGTGTTTCATGTGACAGGTATGAAGACTGGACTGACAGTGATTAGGCTGACAGTGAAGCTGGCAGAAGACTGAAGACTGTATCAGTGAACAATGTGTATAAGTGTCAAAATGTATACATGTGAATATGAGTTTGTATATATATATATATATATATATATATATATATAACTGAGTGATGAGTGATGTAACGAGGAGTTGTGTATATGAAAAATGAAATGATTTGTATCAGTGAAGTGTTCAAATAAATGGAGTTGTAAAAACTGTACTGTTTGATATTGAAATAAAATATCCTGTTCAAATAAAACACTGTGTGAATATTTAAATAATTGTACTGTGGTATTTTATTTAAACAGAAATATTATATTCCTATATGTAATGAATATATAGAACAGTACAGTTATTAACACATTTATAATAATATATATTTGGTTGTTATCATCAAACAAAAATCATATAATTGTGTATACAACACCGTTATATACAACAATCTCCCCCTTTTGATGATGACAAACAAATATTAAGATTTTGAATATAATATAAACGTGTTTTATAGTGAACAACAGAAACTCCCCCTATTTGAATGCCCCCCTACAACAGATAACTCCCCTATAACTGTGCATGAGTGAAATGAATAATAAATTTTCCAAATTAAAAATATTTATAAAATATTCACTCATACATCAAAATCTCAATCCTTCTCCCCTTTTTGTTATCATCAAAAGGATACAGAGTTTAAAATACGGATGAAAATTGACTAAAAATATAATTACAGCTTAAGAGGAATAATGGTCATCATAAATCTCAATCAGTCAAACAAAAATCATAATAAACTGAGAACAGGTGACATATTTCACATTGCAGAGAATGATGGATTTACGATGAAATTTATATAAAATGGGGAGAGTTATAAAAATATGAATTATTTTCCAAAAAAAATGATTTTATAAAAAAAATGGAGCTAAAAAACAGTTACAGGTTTGGACTATAGTTAATAATTCAATTTAAGTGATAAAATCGTATAATCTCAAATCCCAATCCCTATCAATCAACAAATCATAATACGTCATAAGATTTCAACACATTTCACAGATTAGAAGATGGATTGATAGACTGGTTTTTATACACAGAGGAGAATTTCAAATTTATTTCAATTTATAGCACATTTTCCTATTCATTTTTTTTATTTAAGAGCACACTGACCATGCATAACCAGAGCTTGGATTTTTAAATGGGATTAGTCGCAGCTTAAATTATAAGTTGTCTCATAACCATGCATGACCTGAGCTTGGATTTTGAAATGAGATTAGAGACACACTTATGCATTAATTATATTTATTATTTTCAGCTTTAAAAAGAAAAAAAATTCCTCGGTATATAAAACCAAATATGGATGATAGAAAAGTGGTAGGTATAGAAATGGACTGTGAAATCAATTTCCAAATTAATTATATTATGAAATATGCTCGACTGTACCGGGATTATTGAAAATTTCAATTATCACTAATTTCTGAAAAATAATATAGTCCTATTTCTATCATGAATATTTCCACTGTTTATTCAAAAATAATTTTATAAGATATTAAACTCTCCACATCAATATAAAATCATGATGAATGACAGAATGATGAAAGATAATGAAGATGGTCGTGAAATAATTGCCAGTTCAAAGATATTATAATTACTGTTCAACCATCATGAAAATTTAAATAAAATCTCCTCTTGTTGTGAAATATACTGTAGTCATAACTCATCACAATTTTAAAATTCTAATAACTATTTTGATGAATTATAAATACAACACAAATTGGATATTGATTTCAGTTTCTGAATGAATAAACAACAAATAATTTTAAAATTGAAAATCAATTACCAGGGGAATTTAGGGAGATATATACACCATAAAGAATATATACAAAAAAATATTCAAAACTTCTAAACTGATACCACATGGTGTCTCTATTTACGAGGAATTTTAACATGATACTGAACAAGAATGTCATAGACAAAAGAATTATTAAGTACAAAGCCCAAGCAGACGAGATAATAGATTACGCACATGTATCAGAGCAGCAAGCAAGTGATTCCAGAACAAACATTTTTTAAAAACAGTATCAGAGCAGCACAGAAAAACAGTTCCAAATCATACTTGTCGATGTCACAGAATATGATTCATGATCCAAGATCAGAAATACTGTTTATTTGAAAAACATTTGAGGAATATGAATAGCTCAAGATTCAATGAATCGATCACATCAAATTTCAACTTCAAAATATGTGTGAGATTCAATAAATCAATAATTCCAAATGATTTTAAATAAACATTCAAGCCAGTTGATCATGAAATAACAGTGAGTTACAAAATCAGATTTTTGACGAATTTTTCACAAGAAATCTCTGACAAGCACAAGTGAAATATTCAGATCATTTACATCAAATTTGAGAATTATTCATTGTGACGGCAAGGAATCTCGCTCGGTCCGAACCAGTCGCTAAACCGATCCAGGCCGTTCGAAACGCCCTATCGTTTGAGAACAGGACAAAACAGAACGCATACAGAAGAACATTTCACTGTGTATTACAACAATGCATCAGATTACAAGAATATACAGAGTATGAATGAATATTACACAGAAATATCAGAGATTTAAATTACATTTAAATACATAGCAGCGGAAAATAATACAATACACAACTAGAATGAGATATATGGATACAAAGCTTTCCGGATATCGTTCCAGCTGTAAACCAGGATCCTGTGAATATAAATCTGCAAAAACCAAAACTACTAGCTGCCCGTGTCAAAATAAGGGCACCCAGAGTTTAGGTTAAAACAATAAACTCCAGGTCAGTCATGGGACTGGTGTGAGAACTAAAACAGTTATAATTCTTTATTTTAAAGTTCGGTAAATCAAGGGACCACGCCGTATAACACGGAACGGGTTTCCTCCCAAGAATACCAGTGCATAAAACAAACAGCGCAATGCTAAGTAAAGAAAAGTGAAGCTGTTATAAGACCCAGGTCCCATCACACAATGCAACGCAGCCGAGGATAGGGTTTTTCCTTATAACAGCCAAAGAATGCTTGATACGGTTAAAACAAATCGTTTGATACTATTATAAGTGCATAGTGCATAAAACAACTTCAAATCATAAGTATCAATCATAGGCGGCATGAGCATCCCATGCCACTATGTCGCCATATATAGGTTTACAAATAAAACCGCAAAGTCACGTATTTGGAAATTGGATTTCCGTCTATGAACCGAGGCAAAAGATAGTCCTCAACCAATTCGAGACTGCCTAGCCCGAGTCTCAGGATCAGAACGCATCGACCCTTGGATCGTCAGGGCCGGTCCACCGATGTGGATTAAACTTAAACCCTGGACACTGCGTTTCGCCGCCCTTTGGGGCGTAAGCGAGCCAACGAATGACTCCATCGGACCCAGATCGTCCGATCTAACCGAGGCGCCTCGCAACAGCAACAACCACATAAGTCAAACTCGTCAGGGCGTGTAAAACCACTGACGCCACTTCTAGATAGGAGGAAACGCAGGCCCTCCCTGAGGTCCGTCTCCCGTTTTTGGTTCATACCGGGTGTGAAACTCGCGAAGTAAACGTTACACAAAGCTACGCCACAAAGGCCGTGCTTTGATCATCACCACAAGACTTTGCTTTTCAACAGAAGCCTCGATCAATTGCCACTTAGGCATGCCACACAGGCAATCCATCCTATGCAACCGATATCAGTCACACAGAATGAAATCCGATGTCAGACACACAGTCCATTTACAAGTCCGTTCTGGGTCTGAACGAAACCAGAGGCACCTAATACCCCGCATATCCATCGATCTCCAAGTACGTCTGGACGATCACTAACTGTTTCCATCTTCTTGGGTGTACAGCCCAATCAAGATCATCAGTAATTACCCAAACGACGTGAAGACCTCCGGTCTTCGACCATCGTCTTCATCTTCGACTTATCGTCGTATCAGTTATCCAGAATGGGATAAACCCGGTCTTTCCGAATAACTCGCGTATATTTTAAATAAGTGTTACACAAACACAACATACGCCTCATTCCAACTCATCAGTCACTAACCGTAAATTAATCAAGAGAATAATTTCCCAAATATAAACCCCGAAGGCCGAAACCAACATCAGATCAATATCCAGAAAACCATTCTGCTTGGCTAACCGACAGTTAGTTTCTAAATTTCACATTCATAGGGAAAGGTTCCCATTAATTTTATCAAAGATAAATTCCTTGAATTTATTCTTTAATCTATTTTTGAATATCAATTCAAAACTAGTCGGGATTAACGAACCTTACCGAAGTAATCATTTGTTTTAATTTCCCAATCCTAACCTATTCATCCCATGAAGTAAAACTGGTAATACTTCATATCTAACACCACAGTGTTATCGGTAAATTCAATTACCATTTCTCGTTCAAATCCAATTAAAGATTTAACTATCGCCTGGAGTAAAACTGGTGATACTCCATTTTCGATCATTTCAATCTAATTAAAGATTCATTAAAACTCCACTTAGTTTTAATCGTTAACTGGGTTAAAGAATCAGTGTCATTTAAAACACGGTTCACGATAAACCCAAAATCACATTCCATTAATTATCGGATTAAAGAACGAGTGTTATTTAAAACACTGTTCACGATAAACCCAAAAATCAATATCAATTCAATTCCAATTAAATATTATTTAATTGGTACACTTCATTAAATCTAAATAAAAAGATTTAATCTTTTCTCAACTGGGTTCAAGAACAGTGTTAGTGAAGACACCATTCACGACAAACCCAAATCACATTTGATATTCAATACAAGGTTCTGAATAGAAAATATATCGGCTTATATTCAATATCAAATTCCACGACTAACAAATATCGTATTGGAAATAGCGATATAGATATATATCTTTCAAATTTCCGTAACAACATCCGCATAATCACGAATTCCAACATCGAAATATTCCGAAGACAATTTCGATTCAAATCCACTCCAATGCAATCATTGGAAATTCTGGTTATTTTTAAAACCCTTTTCAAATTCAATTTATTTATTTAAAAATAAATAGAATTATATTTCTAGTTCAAAACTAGTTCATTTCGATAAAAATCTATTTTTATCTTTTCAAATATGGAGTTTTTCATCCCAATTCTTTCTAAATCATTTCTTATGATTTTACACAAATTATTACCATTTTTAATAATTTTATCAAGGCCTGTACAGTCGATTTCCATCAACGGTCATCGAACTGCACTTACAGCGACCTTTTTCGAATTTGATTTGGACGTATCTCCAAATCCAACCGTTAGATTTCAAATTTCTAACATTCATTAGAAAGTTCTTTTCGATACGAACCCAACGGTTCCAGTTTTAGGAGAATCCGACGGTCGGATCTCCCGCAATGTCCGTTTGAAATAAATGGTCGAAATTCACGAACTGCCGCGGCGCGGCGCGTTCTTTCAGGCCATTATATTATATATATAATATATATATATATATAATATATTTCGTCGATTTCTATTTAAAACGAATTATATAAATAGTTTTAAATTCGATTCAAAAGCAATTTCAACTTCCGTTTCAATTCAAATCAAAATTGAATTCTTCTCTATAAATTCGTTTTAAAATTCATTTCTATTCAATTCAATTCGAATTCGTTTCAATTTGCTTTCAATTCAATTCGAAATCGTTTTCAATTCAATTCATTTCGAAATCGTTTTCAATTCAATTCATTTTGAAATCGTTTTCAATTCAATTCATTTCGAAATCGTTTTCAATTCAATTCATTTCGAAATCGTTTTCAATTCAATTCATTTCGAAATCGTTTTCAATTCAATTCATTTCGAAATCGTTTTCAATTCAATTCATTTCGAAATCGTTTTCAATTCATTTCATTTCGAAATCGTTTTCAATTCATTTCATTTTGAAATCGTTTTCAATTCAATTCATTTCGAAATCGTTTTCAATTCAATTCATTTCGAAATCGTTTTCAATTCAATTCATTTCGAAATCGTTTTCAATTCATTTCATTTCGAAATCGTTTTCAATTCATTTCATTTCGAAATCGTTTTCAATTCATTTCATTTCGAAATCGTTTTCAATTCATTTCATTTCGAAATCGTTTTCAATTCAATTCATTTCGAAATCGTTTTCAATTCAATTCATTTCGAAATCGTTTTCAATTCAATTCATTTCGAAATCGTTTTCAATTCATTTCATTTCGAAATCGTTTTCAATTCATTTCATTTCGAAATCGTTTTCATCGATATAAATATCGTTCACGTCCAAATGGCGTCAATCTAATCAATACGGCTTCATATATTTCTATTTTCAAATATTCTATTTCAAATATTTCTTTTTCAAAATAGTTGTCAATACTAAAATATTTCGTTCAACACATGACCAATCTCAATGGATGAGTACTGTCAACACATGAACCTTTATTTTATATTGATAAAGATATAAATTTTATTACTAAAATATTTCGTTCAACACATGACCAATCTCAATGGATGAGTACTGTTAACACATGAACTTTTATTTTATAATATTCTTTATTTTTCAAATTGGAATGAGGCCCAATCAATTACCATATAAAGTTAATTATATGGATTTTCATACAACACATGTATATAATAACATTGAAAATAATCAACCATCAACCAAAGTGCACTACACTGTAAAAGCATCAAATATAGATATTCAACGCTTATAACAGCCTGTCAATCAATCGATCGACATATTTAATCAATCAGGATGAGTGAACTTCAAATTTCATCCCAACACCCGTGTGGGGTTTCAAACAATCAAACACATATTTTATTTGTGCTGTTGGGCGATGTGTAAAATTTATCGTCCCAATCAATGTCATTCAAATACGTGTACATAAACAAACCGTCTGGTTTGTAAATGAATATTCTATTTTATTCACTTCACGTTAAAAATTATATTTTTAACGATAAAACATTTTATTTCAACCTATGAATTTCTATTCAATTCATTTACACAATAAAATGATATTTTTATTTTTCTAACATATTTTAGAAAATTTCGGCGGCATAACGGCACGATACTAGAAACGGGACAAGGCCTAGCCTTATCCCCGGTCTAGTGAAGGCCCACGCCATTCACACATCAATCAAATCAATTTCATTTTGCAAACCACAAAATTTGGAGTAAGAGTCTAACCTAGCCTTACTCCTTCGCCTTATAACGGCGCACGTCTAATCCTAACCAATTTATCGATTCGATTTTTCACACCACAAACCACATTCAAACCAATATCGCAATCAATCACCAAACAGCCAAACAAACAAGTCCATGGTCTGTGGACGATTGTGTCGGGTGCTACTAAGCACCGTCTGCATCCTAGTATATATATATAACTAGAAAAGAATTTGAAGAGTGAGAAATTCTCACATATAGCTATCCTAGCTCCACGGCTCTTCATTTGCAGAAGTCTTCGTCGTTTCGCCTTTTTGTCACCTTCGTTGTCCGCTTTCACTACATATGTAAAAATCAAGTTTTTACTTCAAAGTTCAATATATAAAAATCGAATTTTTACTTCAAAGTTCAATATATAAAAATCGAATTTTTACTTCAAAGTTCAATATATAAAAATCGAATTTTTACTTCAAAGTTCAATATATAAAAATCGAATTTTTACTTCAAAGTTCAATATATAAAAATCGAATTTTTACTTCAAAGTTCAATATATAAAAATCGAATTTTTACTTCAAAGTTCAATATACAAAAATCGAATTTTTACTTCAAAGTTCAATATACAAAAATCGAATTTTTACTTCAAAGTTCAATATACAAAAATCGAATTTTTACTTCAAAGTTCAATATACAAAAATCGAATTTTTACTTCAAAGTTCAATATATAAAAATCGAATTTTTACTTCAAAGTTCAATATATAAAAATCGAATTTTTACTTCAAAGTTCAATATATAAAAATCGAATTTTTACTTCAAAGTTCAATATATAAAAATCGAATTTTTACTTCAAAGTTCAATATATAAAAATCGAATTTTTACTTCAAAGTTCAATATACAAAAATCGAATTTTTACTTCAAAGTTCAAAAATCGAATTTTTACTTCAAAGTTCAATATATAAAAATCGAATTTTTACTTCACTATTCAACATAGATAAAATTTCATTTCAAAAATATAGATTTCGCATTTTTACATCTAAAAATTTCGCCTTTTCCCATTTAAAAATATCGCCTTCTCATATTTAAAAATATAATCTCTTTGCATTTTAAAAAACTAACTTTTTGCATTGTAAAAAAAAAATCTAACTTTTTGCATTGTAAAAATCTAACTTTTTGCATTGTAAAAATCTGTTCGAAAATTAAATAAAAACAGTTTGAAAATTAAATATAATCAGATTTTTTTTTTAAAATAAAAACAGTATTTAATCAAAAAAACAGAAATAAAATAATAAAGAAAACTTACAGCGTTCAACTGCGAGGGGGGGGGGGGGGATTTCTGAGGCGGCGGTTGTCGCGATAAGGGGGGGGGGGGGTCTGATGTGCGGTGGCGCGCCCACAGTTGGTCGGAGGAGCGGGTTTATGGAAATTGGGGTGTGGGTTGCTGGGGCGCTCGCGTCAGGTGGTAGGGAGCGGTCGCGGTGGGGTTTTGGGGGAGGTCGCGATCGGATGGGCGGGGGGGGCGGGGGGGGGGGGGGGGTGCTCTTCGAGGCAGCGGCGGTGGTGGCGGCAAGGGTTTCCCCCTTCCGTCGATCGCCTTGCTTTCTTCTTTTTTTTTTTTTTTTTTTTTTTTTTGATTTTCAGAATGAATGGGGGGGCCAGAACTAAGGAAAAGGGGAGAAGGGATATATTTTTTTTTTATTTTTTTATTTATTATTTAATTATTAAAAGTTGACTTTCACATACGACCTCTAAACGAGGTCCACCGCCTGCCGCCCATAGCGTTTCACCCCCATTCCGAACACAATGGGATATGTACCGCAAGCTGAATCGACCGTTTCGATCAGTTTCCTTTTAATTTACATTTAAATCACTATATTGAATTTTAAACGTACATTTCAAATTACCGGGGCCACATACGAATTCTAAAAATGGCAGAAAAATATTTTCTAGCTTCGTATTGACGATACGGTCCTAACAAAACTAGTTTCGTCGAAATCTGAGACCGTTGGAAAAATGGCCAATTTCCAGTCGATTAAAATCAACTGAAACCGGTCAAACGCGTTTTCCTTTGCCACGCTCACATATTGATTCGAAAAATTATGAAATTTAAAACCTAGCCATAATTTGACATCACGGTCCCAACAAAACTGGTTTCGTCGAAATCCGAGGTCATTTGCAAAATGTCCATTTTTAAGGGCCTTATATATATAAAAATATATATAAATTCCACAGCGACTATTTCTAATTTTAAACTGGACATATCTTATCATTTCTAAAATGAAATTTCAGTTTGTTAACTTCGTTCCAAAGATATAGTTATACAGATTCAAATATTTCTTGTTTCGTTCAATTCTGACTTATATTGAATTCTGTATATTCATTTGAAATTAGAAATCGAATTTTCGAACTACCGCGCCATTTTCAATTCCTTTTATAATTATATATAAATTTTTATATTCTAACGATGACGCGTATAATATATACGTTCGAATTATATTGAAAATAAATTTCTCGTCGATATTATTTAAAATAATCAATTTTAAATAATCAAAATTCGCTAAAATGGCCAAAATAAAAATTTTAAACTGGCCCAGATTTTCCGGGTTATTACATTCATGATCCTAAAATTAAGAAATAATTTATTTGAAATCACATGAGTCAATGTCAAGTTTGAGATATAATGAATTATTCACACAAGATTGATAATTTCAAATTCAAGTGGTGTGTGATATTCAAAATATCAAGAATTTCAGATGATTTCAAATAAATAGATTTCAAAATAAAATGATCATGAATGAATATAAATATCACGATGTATCACTGATTCAAGACAATTTAACATATTCAAGCCAATCTGAAAATTTATGAAATTATCACAACTGATAAGTAACAAGATGTACTGTAATGAGTATAGTATTTTAAGCGTTTCCTAAATGAATTGGAAGAAACTCATAACAGCATAAGTGTGAAATTTCATTAATTATTCAGATCTTCAAAAATTTAGAATTCAAAATAACAGTGTTCAAGATATGATATTAATGCTTCAGCACTGTTAAGAATTCAAAAAAACTAAACTTCAAAAACAATTACAGATATTTACAGAAATAAATTCAAGATCTGGAAAAGATTAAAAATATTAGAGTTTTATACACATGAAGTGAATTTCCAGATAATATGAATTCTACAATTGGAAGTTTTAAGACAGCCCAGAATAAGAAGAATACGGCAGTGACAAATCAAACAAGAACAAACAAATAAACTGAAGGAGATAGAAGAAGAAATAACCAAAAAAATATTTACAAAGGTGAGTTTAGAGATCATACCAGAATCCAATGTAAATCAGAATCACTAACTCAACAAGTTTGGCTAAGGAACTGAAAAGAATCTATGATATGAAGCTGTTTGATTCCAATTTCTCTCTTGCAAAGCAGCACCTCAACCTTCTCCGGCTCCTAACACTTTATAGGATTGAGTGGTCTAACAAAGTTTGTAAAACCACTCACAGTTGTATTCATATGTTTTGGTATCCAGACTTGTTTATATAACAAACCATTAGAATTAACTTTCGTACCCTTAGGAACCCAAATCTGTTTGAACTTTACGAAGCCCGTTTTAGTTTTTGGGATCCAAGAACGTTTAAATGGTTTATTATAAAATGATTTCTCACCACAATTTCGATTCAAAAAGCCTTTGAAATTTTTAGAGTTCAAATTTTCAAAGCAGTTCTTTCCAAAACAGTTTGAGGGATTTTTCAAATCATTTGAATTTTGTTTTCCAAAAACATCATTTTTCCCGAAGCCAAGACCAGATTTATTTCCAATAGAAACTTGGTTTTGTAACAGCATATTCAACGGTTTTTCCCCATTAGAAAATTTACCCAAAGTTGATTCCAATCGTTGAATTTTGAATTTTAGATCACTATTTTCTTTTAATAAATTTGAGCAATTATTTATAGCGATCTTCTGTTCAGCATTGGACTGTTTCAAAACCAAATTCTCATTTTTCAAGGAATTTAATTTTGGCTTGGGATTCGGAAATTTCAAGTTCAAATCGTTTTTGTTTTTCAGATTCAAAATTCTTGGATTTTTCAATCTCATTTTCAAGTTCTTTCAAAACCAAACCACTTTTCACCAAATTTTCATTTTCAGCAATTTCAAATTTGGAATATATATTTGTTTTAAAATTTTCAAATTCCTTTTGCAGAAGGTTATTTAAATTTGGTAACTTAGTCTTGTTCTCATTTAAGATCAAAATTTCATCTTCAAACTTTTGAATATTTTTATTGAGATGAACAAGATTGATTTTCAAATTCAAATAATTTCTACAAACTGAATTTGAAGAATTTTTAACTTATTCATGTTGTGATTCCAAATCATCAATTTTGCTAGTCAACTCAAAATTCTTAGATTTCAGAGACTTATTTTTCAGTTGGAGTTTATCAACAGATTTCATTAAATCAAGACACATGTAAACAAGATCTTCATATGAGAAATTCTCTGTTTTAGCATTTGTTGATTCTCCATCATCTGATTCATCTGAAGTTTCATTTGTAAATCCTGTTAAATAGAACTCTGAATCTGGATTGACTTTCTCGGGTTTTGAGCTACCGTTGTCAGATCTTCCATACTTCGTATTGAGAGTATCCCAGATTTCATGTGCAGATGAACAATGGCATATAAGATTAAACTGTTCAGTACTAAGATAATTGAATATAATTTTCATAGCACAGGTATTGAAAGTAATATCTACACTATCAAATCCATTGATAAAAACATCCCAATATTTAATATTAACAGATTTTAGATAAAGTTCCATTTTTGATTTCCAGTTTGAAAAATCTGTTCCGTTAAAAATAGTTGGAGATGAACTGGATTGACTCTCTATCGACTGACAACTAGGAACCACCATTACTCTAGAGTTAACAGAAAACCTGCTCTGATACCAAATGTTGGATCTAGATTAACCCTAGAGGGGGGGGTGAATAGGGTTTATCACAGTTTTTAACTGAATTAAAAATCTAACGAGATGTATAATAATAAACAGATTACAGAATATAGCAGAAACAGAAATGCAGAAAATAAATCACACATAGATATACCCAGCTTCGGCAAAACCCTGCCAACTGCTGCATTTCTAAGGTTTCTACTAGGTGATAGAACGGATCCCGCATACAAGACCATGTACACTCGCAAACCCTGCTCCTATTCTAACCCTACGCTCAAAAACCGTAGACTAATCGATATCCCCTCTATCAGTTTTCCCTGATTACAACCCCGTAACCAGTAACCCAGATTTTACAGACTCTGTCAACTGTCAGTCAACTCCTTGACTGAAAATCCTAGTATTTTACAGACACTAGAAACTGGTTGTTTGTTTACAAAGAAGACAGAATTAAAAAACAACAAAACAAATTGAAAAATAACACAAGCTAAACCCTAGGAGTTAAAATAAAAAAGGGTCATCCCCTTTTAAAATTAAAAACACTTAAGCGCTTGATTTCTTGGCCGGCCCATCTGCAAATTTTCAAACCCGTTCATTTTGTTTCTTCAAAAAACATGGAGGCGCTCTGTGAAACTCTAGGGTTTGAGCTTTCTCTCAAATTTGATCAATTGCTTGTGAAAGATGATTCTCTGATGGCTTATCTCGTCTGATTTGGAATTGCTCTCTGGCTCTTTGTCTCGTCGATTTGGAGTGGATCGAATCCCTCTAAAAAAATGTGAGTTTCTCTGAACTTTTAATCTCTGCTTGAAAATTGTGTTGTTTTGTTTTTCGATGCTGAAACTTCCTATGATGAATTGGTGTTTAAAATAGGATTAGAAAATCCTTTAATTGCTCTAATTTCAATATACGGCCGATCTGATTTGTGCGTGTTTTCCTCTTTTGATTTAATCACCTCGGGATAGAAAAAAATGAATTTGAATATGTTGCCTTGGCTTTGATAGCTTTCCTGTTTTGTTGTGGTGAACTTTCCTGGAATGTTTGTGGCCCCTTGAACAATTCTCTTTGCGACATTGATGAATTGTTGCCTTGTATGATTTGATGTTATTCTGAAAACAATTAGTTGCCTGAAATTTTCTGATGGTTTGAGCTTGTTTCTTGATTGAAAAATCTATCTTACCAAATATGGTTTTACCAATATTAAACCGATTAAATCATGCTCATAACAAAACAAGATTTCTGAAAAATGATTTCTTGCCTTAAATAACACTCATGCAGATTTTTCAGGAAATGTAAATTTTCCCTTTTGCTTGATTGATTTTCTGAAAAACAGTTTAAAGCTTGCCAAAAAATGAACCATGAATTTCTAGAGCATTTCTGATTTGTTGTAGGAAATATTTTTCCATTTTGATTCCTGAAAGTAGAATTGATTTCTTGCCTTAATTGAATTTCTCGAATGCATTGTTAACACCCATGATATCCATTGAATATCAAAACCAGGAAATAAAAATTCTTGCCATATATCCTTCATGACTTGTTCTGGTGCATTCATATTGCCTGGAATCATTTTTAGTCGTGATTACATACTTGCCAAATATGTTTATCACTTGCCACTTTTGCTTCACTGTTTTGATCTAAAAACTGATTTGAATCTTACTCAATGTTGAAAGAAATGATTCAGGAAACAACCTATGATTTCTTGCTTTCAGTAAATCTGTAAATGTTCATTTTCTCTCCCTTTTCAAATATTGCCATTCCAGAAAAAAAATAAGTACTAAATTCTTCTGTGATTTCTATCATGATTTGTTTTCTTGTGATAAAGAGAATACCTTGAATAAACTTGCTGAAAATGATTTTCTGATTTCTGGAATTGAATGATAAGTTCTTTTTGCATGCAAGCTTCATTTACCAAAAAAAACTGTTGCCATACAAACTGTTTGGAACATTTCCTTGATCAATGTTGTTTAGCACACATTCATGCTTGTCGAGCCATTTCTATTGTTGACCTACAACATGTTGTTTTAACTTGTTACATCTGACCATGCTCGACCATTTTTAAACTTAAGCTTTCACTAGCCTCTTGCATGAATTTGAACTTGGCTCCTGCATGAACAATGCTGTGTATGTCCCATGTATGCAATTCTGGAAACATCATGCATGTCTTTACCTTGATGTTATTAAACAATTATATATTTCATTTGGCATTTGCTCGAACACTGTGTTACTTAAGCTCAATTGCTCTGTTCATGTTACCATATATACTTGTATACTTGCTCGACCATACTTGTGCTCACTGTCTTGCATTGATGCATGTTGTGTTGATGCCATGAACAAAATCCTTGACTTGTTTTGCTGAAACTTGAATCCTGGCATTTGTACCATTTTCCTTGTTGTCTTGTTGTGTTGCACTTGTGTGAAACTGAATTTAGCTCTAACATGAAACTTGTTGTTGTCCATGCATGTTGTATTGCTTTGTGTTGACCCATGAACTTTTTGTTGACTTTACATATATGCTCGGCCCCATTGTTACACATTTGACTTTTGGCTTGAATTTTCACTGAAGTGCTTGAAATTGCTCCATTAATTTTTGTGTCTGCTTTTGGCTTTTGGTACTTTGTTGCCTCGACCATTCTGCTTTGTACTTTACATTTGCGCTGTGTCGAGCTTGGTCCATGTGACTGCTCCACAGCTGTATACACTGATTGGCAAGGCAGTGCACACGCGTATTTATACACGTGTGTATTTGCATCCATCAGAAAGTTTTCCTGTCCCTGTACTATGTATATTTATACTGTCTAGACACAGTCGGATTACCAAATCAGATCAAGTCAGAAAAATGATGAGAAACACAACAGAAAACTGAGGCAAATAAAATTTTTAAAATTAAAAATTATATTCGCATGTGCTCAGTATTATTTCTATTGCAGTGTACTGTGTGTTTCTGTGTTTCATGTGACAGGTATGAAGACTGGACTGATTGTGATTAGGCTGACAGTGCAGCTGGCAGAAGACTGAAGACTGTATCAGTGAACAATGTGTATAAGTGTCAAAATGTATACATGTGAATATGAGTCTGTTTATATATATATATATATATATATATATATATATATATATATATATATATATAACTGAGTGATGAGTGATGTAACGAGGAGTTGTGTATATGAAAAATGGAATGATTTGTATCAGTGAAGTGTTCAAATAAATGGAGTTGTAAAAACTGTACTGTTTGATATTGAAATAAAATATCCTGTTCAATAAAACACTGTGTTAATATTTAAATAATTGTACTGTTGTATTTTATTTAAACAGAAATATTATATTCCTATCTGTAATGTATATATAGAACAGTACAGTTATTAACACATTTATAATAATATATATTTGGTTGTTATCATCAAACAAAAATCATATAACTGTGTATACAACACCGTTATATACAACAACTACTCCAATCACGGGCATTAGCAGTCATCGTCCATTCGATATGAAGATCGACGGTCTTCAATTGTCGTCTTCAACTCTTCGACTTAGATCGACGTATAATCATTTTAAATGAGATTGAACTCGGACTTTCCAAATGATCCTCGCATATATGTATAATTTAAAAATCATTTCTTATCGTTTTTAGTATTTAATAACGATCTATTGCTATTTTTTTATTTATATAAAAATAGTTCAAATCAATTTAACGACGCTTCAAGTCAAGAGGCGACCTTGGCGCTGTTTTCACTCAAATTTGTTTTACACATTTCTCTAAATCTAACCATTGGATTTTAATACAATTCATATCGTTGGAAAGATCTTCCCAAGGCGAACCTATCGGTTTCAGTTTTGGGAAAATCCGACGGTCGGATCTTTTGGTATAACTGTTTAAAAGTACAATACCAAAACGCGAACTACCACGCTCGATTCGTTAAATTTTAATTTATTTATATATAATGATATATAAATAATTCCTTCGTCCATTTCATTATTGTGATTATCATAACAAGTAAAGAACACTTGGTTTCATAACATTTTGATATATATAACCTAACACACAATAATGTTTATTTTATTTTAATTCACATACACATCCTAGACATAACACTAAATATGTTTGTATTTCCTTTGCATTAACGTAACGTTAAACTATGTTTTTTCTTCCTAATGCATTTAACATATCACAAATATGTTTATATTTCTATGCATTTTCTTGACTCTAAAATATGAATATATTTCACATGCATTTTCATGACTACAAAATATGAATGTATTTCATATGCAATATCGCTACAACCAAATATGATTATACTTCATATGCAATATCGCTACAACAAAATAGGATTATACTTCATATGCAATATCGCTACAACAAAATATGATTATACTTCATTTGCAATATCGATACAAAAAAATATGACTTAATTTCATATGCAATATCGCTACAACAAAATAGGATTATGTTAAAAATTATATTTCTAACACATACAAACATATTTGAAAACATGTACATTTTATGCGCTTCTCATTTACTTCTTTACTAGCATGTTAAAAATAATGTTTTAACATACAAAATATTTTCTAACGTTACACGTTAAAATAAAAAGAATATGTTTACATTAAATCAATTCTAACATTTCATGTTAACATAAAAAGCGTATTTTTATGTTTAATCAATTCTAATACACATGTTAATATGAAAAGGATATTTATGTTTAACATGACATCTCTAAATCAAATGGCATATTCATATTAACATGACCGTTCTACTAAAACGTGTTTTCATTTGCATGAATTGACAACACGATTCTAATGTTTTTTTATTTCATACACAAATTCTAATATGTACTGACAATAAAATGTCTTATTATTTATTTATACACAAATTCTAATATGTATTGTGACGATAAAGATAATTCATTAATTAACATACAACCTCCATCTCAATAGAATACCAAAAAGTGATGCATTCATTTTTGTTGACAATTCTAGTTAAAAAAAATGTAATTTTTTTTTCAAATCTCTTTTTAACAAAAATATAATTTTTGTTCTCAACCATCACATTTAACAAAATGTACATTTTTATTTCAACTCTTTCCTTTAGACAAAAATGTGAATTTGACCACACTAATATATATTGACAAAAATGTGAATTTTTACTCTACTCTTTTATATCGACAAAAATGTGAATTTTGACACTACTAATTTATATTGACAAAAATGTGAATTTTTACTCTACTCTTTTACGTCGACAAAAATGTGAATTTTGACGCTACTAATTTATATTGACAAAAATGTGAATTTTTTTACTCTACTCTTTTATATCGATAAAGATGATAATTTTGACGCAACTCTTATATTTGACAAAGATGATAATTTTTGTCGCAACTCTTATATTTGACAAAGACGATAATTTTTGTCGCAACTCTTTTATTTGACAAAGATGCTAATTTTTGTCGCAACTCTTATATTTGACAAAGATGCTAATTTTTGTCGCAACTCTATTCTCTAATAATCATAAACATTCATTTCGACATTCTAATAAAAAAATGATAATTTTGTTTGATTCAATTCTCTAATTAACATAAACGTTAATTTCAATATTCTAATAACAAAATGATAATTTTGTTTGATTCAATTCTCTAATTAACATAAACGTTAATTTCAACATTCTACATAATACAACAAACATAGATCAAATCACGTATAGAAAACAGCAGAGTATTACGGCATATGAATAATACTACAATTATAATTAACAAATTTTAATTATAAAATGAAAGAATAGAATTTCTCACATCGTTATTGAGTTCTGCGTTGTTCAAATCCAAAATTCGTCAAAAATTCGACTTGCTCAGAATCAGGCCTAGTCGGTTTCATTGCGAAGATCTCGGTCTCACGATCGTGGCGCACCTGAAATCGTTCCGTTTCGAGTTCGTATGAGTGAGATACAGTTAAATTAAGATTGGATAATTTGAATTTAAATTAATTTAATAATTAAAAGTTGGAAAAAGTCAACCTTCCTCCTTCCTCCTCCCATATTCAGGCCGTTACTTTCATTATTATTGAACCCATTAGGTTCAAAACTAGGTCTCCACTTATCTCGGGATTGGTGAGGCTAGAAGTCGATCGGAAGGTGTCAAATCGAAGAGGGAGGAGAGGGCTACTTGCGCCGGAAGTGGTGGGGGTGCAGTGGGCCATGGTGGGAGCGGCGGGGCTGTTTTGAGCGTGGGTTTGGGGTGCTTTCCCTCGAAATCTGGGCACTTTTGGTCGATCATAGCCGTATGAGATCGAAGCTAAGGAGAATCTCTTCGATTTGGTGTTTGTAGTTCTGATTTTCACTGAGTGGATTGGGAGATATTGAGGAGGGAAGTTTAGGCCATTCTAGGCCATGGAATATGTAAGTGGCGGTTGTGTTTTGGCAGGGAAGGATTAGGGTTGAGGTTAATTTATATTATTTAATTAGTTAATTAGCCCATTAAGGCCCGATTTGACCCAAACTCAGAATTAGGCCCAACGACTGTCGTTCTTACCTATTAACCCCTATTCCAGACTCATCTAGCTATGTCTCGCAGGCCCAAACGATCATCTTGACCCAGTTTTTCTTATTTTAAAATTTAAGTCTTTTAATTCTAATTCAACCATACAAATAAATTTACCGGGGCCACAAATTAACTTCAAAAATTCCCGAAAAATATATTTAGCTATGTTTTGACGCTGCGAACCTGGAAAAATTAATTTCGTTCAATTCTGAGCCCGTTTGAAAAATGACATTTTTCAAGTCGATTAAAATTTACCAAAATTAACCAAACCGAAATCTTTTTGTCACGGCCACAAATTAATTCTAAAAATTATGAAAAATTAAACTTAAGCAATAATTTGACATACCGAGTCCAATAAAAGAGGTTTCGCTGAAAACAGAGGTCGTTTGTAAAATGACTATTTTTAAGGGCTATATATTTAATATTAAAAATACATTTTTAAACAAATAATTTTCGAAACTCGAAATATATAAGTGTTTATACTTTTTCAATGCAGAAACGTCATTCCGAACTCAATGGAAGTGGTTTCGAGTCCAAATTCCTTCGTATGCAAAAAGTGGCATTTTTGACCTTTATAAATTTCATAGCGACGTTTCTAAATTTTAATTTGGGCATAACTTTCGATTCCTGCTATGAAATTTCAATTTTTCGAATTCATTAGAAAGATATTTTTAAATAGATTCCAAAATTTTTGGTTTCACTAAAATTCGATTTGTTTGCATCCTGTATGGTCAGTCAAAGTTCAAGTTTGACTTTTCAAACTACCGCGCTATTTCTAACTTCTTTTATAATTAAAATTAAATTATTCATCTTAACTTCGATTTAATAATTATTATTTTAAATAAATTATCCGAAATATCAAAAACTCATTAAAACTACTTAATATAAATTTTTAAATTTAACCCAAAATTCAGGGTTGTTACAGTCTCCCCCACTTAAAAACTTTTCGTCCTCGAAAAGGAGCGAAGCTAAAAGTGTTTAATTATCCTACTCAATTATTTATTATTTATTATTCATTCATTGGTTTAAATAATTTTATAGTTGAACTAATAATTACACTACACAGTCATCAATCAATTGGTTGTTTAACTTTTTAAATATTTATAACTTTTAAATATTCAAAAATCATATTTTCTAAAATAGATTATAATTACAAATACGTATATTATAAGCTTGTCACTCTCAACTCCTTCTAGTGCATTACTAACCCCATCTCTAATGAGTTTCCTCATTCTAGGATACTGCTGATCCTATCTCTAATGAGTATTCTTATTGGATATTACTAATCCAATCTCTGATGAGTCTTTTGTTCAGTTCAAACGAGTTTTACCCCAAAGATTTGAGCTAACCAAAGCTCTGATACCAAAATGAAACGACCCGAAAATCGCCCTTGCGGGAAATCGCCGGATACGCTTACTTTGGGCCACAATACATCAGAACAATAACAGCAGACTTTTATAAACATTACAATAATGTTACATCGGAGTACAGAATATCAGGGTACATCGAATAAAATTACAGCGGAAGATAAATTACAAAATTTTAATACATTGCAGCGGAAATAAAATAACTAAGGCAACGGAAGACAACTATGCTCTGGACACAGCTTTAGGCTTCAATCCAAAATCCTTCTCGAGATAAGAACCTATAGACAAACTACTCGACTGCCCGTGTGGAAAGAGGGCACCCGAGTTTGTAAAGGTGGAAATAAACAACGGGTCAGTCATGGGACTGGTGTGAGAATTCTAAACTAATTTAACTAATAGTAATAAGACAAATCTAAGGACCACGCCGCTAACGCGAAACGAGTTTACTCCAATGGATTGCCGGTGCATAATTGAAAGTAAATCGTTAAACAACGCAATATTTTTTAGAAAAATGAAACCATTATAAGACCCGTCCCATAACACAATGCAACGCAAACCAGAGGATATGGTTTTACCTTATAATGGTCAAAAATGCTTGATACGATAAAACGGATTTGATATTATTGTTAGTGTATATATGTTTTTAATAAAAACATTTCAATCATAATGTATCAATCCTAGACGGCATAGTACCCCATCCTACTATGTCGCCATACTAGTAATACAATCAAAACCGCATGGTGTCGTATTGGAAATTGGGTTTCCATCGTGAGTCAAGGCTAGGGATGAGCTCCTTACCGATTCGAGACACTCTAGCTAATGTCTCAGGATCCCCCGTAGAGAACCCCTGGATAGTTGCAGGGCCGGTCCACACATACAGCTTCGTGGATTAGTTATTCCTGAACACATGTTTCTCGGTCCTATAGGACCTAACATCCGAGGCGCCTCATTCCATCATCCACATAAGTAAAATATCAGCCAGTTTAAGCACCGACACTACTTCTAGCTAGAAAGAAACGTGCTGATTTCCCTACATTCCCTTCTCCCGTTTTAGACTTCACCGGGTTGTGAGGCTCGTGAAGTTACGTAATACACAATGCTATGCTTATTCAAGTTGTGCTTTGATCATCCCACAAGGCCCTACTTTTCAACAAAAGCCTTGATCATTTGCATCTTGGTGTGCCACATTGACAATTCACGCCATGCGACCAATCACTATTAATATATACTAGGGTGTTAAGCAGAGAACAAATTCTCCACCACCAAACAGATATACATTAATAAAAATCAATCTTATTTACATGGAATGAAATTCAACGTCAGACACACATCCATTTACAAGCTTATGCTCTAGGTCTGAGCGAAAACCAAATTCGTGCAATCAGCCTATACATCCGGACAATTTCCACTTCAACCCCTTCAAGGTAGCTACTCCAATCACGGGCATTAGCAGTCGTCGTCCATTCGATATGAAGATTGCCGATCTTCAATTGCCGTCTTCAACTCTTCAACTTAGATCGACGTATAATCATTTGAAATGAGATTGAACTCGGACTTTCCAAATGATCCTCGCATATATATAATTTAAAAATCATTTCTTATCGTTTTTAGTATTTAATAACGATCTAAGCTCCCTATAGTCCACGCACAATCTAAGCGAACCATCAGTCGTTGTAGCAAAAACAACAGGAGCACCCCACTCTTGGATACTTCTTCTTATGAACCCTTTCTCAAGCAACTCTTTCACTTGTTTACTAAGCTCCCTCCTTTCTCTTGGAGCCATGTGGTGCACAGGAAATTCGACTGGCTTTCCATTGTCCACTAAGTATATACGAAAATCTATCTCGCGTTTTGGAGGTAAGCCCCTAACCTCCTCAAAGACATCTACATACTCACGGACTACTCGAACAGATTGCAAATTATCAGTAGATGTGTCAACAGATTTTAGGTAGCTAAACATAACTGAACCCTTAGGATCGCATGAGATATCGAGAGTATTACCCAAACTAGTCAACAGTCAAACTACCCTCTTTTCACAATCGAGAATGGCACCATACCTGGCTAGCCAATCCATTCCTAGAATCAATCCATAGCCCGTGAAGCCAAGCACATAAGCGTATTCCTCTCTAGAGGTACACTAGCGAAATGTGGTTCCATACCTTGTCATAGTTGGAAATCCATTACCCAATACGTGTTTGCAGTTTTGATTGTATACTATATATGTAGAACGTGAGATGAAAGCGTTTCTGCTAGATGATTATTATATTGTGGTTGATAGACATTATTATAATATCAAAAGAGTTTTTGATATAAAGATATTTTGGATTCACATAAGGGAAAAACCCGTTCCGTTATACGGCGTGGTCTTATGAGATATCGTTTACTTGTTCAAACTGTTTTAAACTGTTTTACTCACACCAGTCCCCTGACTGACCCGGAGTTTATTTTGTTTTGTTTTCCCTAAAATCTTGGGTGCCCAATTTTGTACGGGCAGTCAAGTAGTCAGGATTTTACAGATATACCAGGAGAGCTTAGAGTAGGAGGCTTCAGGATCATATAGCTATTATTTATTTCCGCTGTGTTGTAAGTGTTGTACTCTGATAATGTTATTGTATACATATAATGATTTTATTTCAAGGATATGTTATCTATTATATGTTATTCGTTCCGCTGTGATGTTTGTGTTTACTCTGATGTTGTATGTTCTTCTTCTTCTTCTTCTTCTATTCTAAGTTTCTATATTATCTTTCCTCACCCTCTGTCTTCTTTCTATTAGTTTCCTGGTTTCCAGTGCAATTTGGGGTTGGACTTGTGTTATTTAGTCAGCTCAAATTGGACTGAATTTTTGGGTCACTACAGGTGAAAAGCAACGAGTAGGCAGACAACTAAAAGTTCGTTAGTTGGTGGATAATGTTTGCTCGAGAAGGTCGCTTGAGCAGTAAATAGCCATCAAGGTTGGATGACTAGAGATATTGAAGGCTGAGAGATTATCGTTGTCGTAAATTCTAGCAGGCTCAAAGCAGGGGTACGATGGGGGCACCCAAAAGACCGATTGTAGGTCGAGTACCTTGGGTATCGTTGAAAGACCTAGTTGTCAAGGTTGGACATTGTCAAAGTTGGACATATAGAGTTTATGCTAGAACTGGGGTTACCATTAGCCATGACCTTTGGCAAGGTTGGCCGTCATACGATTAACAATGGTTTCAAAGCAGGATTGGCGGTGATAGCTAGAGTCAGTCATGGATGATTGGTTGTTCTGCTTTACCGTCTAATGTAGGTTGTCCAAAGTCGAAGGAGATGTTTCATGGATGCTTGTCAGATATTGGTTTAGGCCTCTGGGGTTTGTACTTAAGGGATGTTGAATTCGATTAGGATGGTCTACATGAGATATATATAATCTGGATGTTATGAGTGCTTTCCGTGATTAATTGGGTGTTTTGGTTTTCATGGATGAATGATTGAATTGTTTATAGTAAAGGCTATCACTGTCCGATGTGGGGAAGATAAGGTTGATTTCTTCTCTGATGTCATGTGTAGATTAGTATGCTTATCTATCCCTTCTCATACACTTTATTATTGAAGTTTGTTAGCTATTTTATCGCTCACTAAGACTGTTGTCTGACTCAAGGTTTTATGTTTCCTCTTATTACCTTGGGCTGTTCATCCAATTGTTGGATGGGCAGACTAAGTAGCAGGTAACAGGTAGCTTAAGTGAGGACGGTGTTATTGTTCGGAGGCAAGCAGTATGCTGGCGTGCTATTTTTACTACTATTTAGTATTTTTTTCCGCTGTGGGTTATTTTTATGAGTGTTGTAGTGAGGCAAATTGTACAAACACAACAATTGTTATCCACGTGTATGGGAATACTTTATGTTGTCATGAAAGTTTAGTGTTTTCTGCTTCACTATCATTACCTGTTGTATATTTCTATTATATTTTATCCTTGCGTTGTGAGTTTACGACAGATTTCGTTTATCTACCATACCTTGATGATCGTCCATAGCTTCCTGGCACACCTTTCAGCGCATTATTCCTCTTGTATAGTACGGAGGCTGTGGGCGGTCGTCACATAGTTCGTGTAAAGCCATGCGTAGTCCGATCCGAGAGAATAGGTGTAAAACAGGCCTTAAGAATAGGTCAAACTCGATTGTGTGCAGTAGAATATTTCGTCCCAGACGGGTCGGACCGGGTCCTCCATCCGATCTGAACCGGTGCCTTCAATCCGAAGGCGACGCTCTCTTCTTGGCAGTAAGGAGAAAGCGGATCCGGTCGGGTTCCTACATCTCCATTTAAACCAAGCAGGTGAATTCATTCCCAAGCAGCGTGCAGTTCTGTGCCGTAGAAGGTGGATCAGGTCCTCCTTTCCCACCCAATCCGGGCTATCCGATCCGGCCTGGAGTCCAGTCAATGCCGAAATCCAAACGTTTCCGGTTATGCGGGCATTCACGGAAACGAGCATAACTTTCAAACCGTAAGTTCATTTTAGCCAAAAGAAAGCTCTACCTGAAGCTAATTCAGAGGGCTACAAGAGTTACATAGCAAAGATCTGTAATTTATATTTTCGGGTCCAAAATAGGTCATCGGTTAGGAGTTTCGATTCGTCCTTTGTTTGTGATGTGACTTCAACCAAATCGCTTAATGTCTTCTAATGATGTTCCAAATACTTATGCGTATTGTTAACCGGAAATTCCATGGTGACGGCTTTGACTAAAAAGCGTGTCAACATTTATGGTTTATCATTTAAGGCTTAATGTTTATAGTTTATTCTTTATTTCATATAGTTTACTATTTTTTATTGTTTATGGTTTATGGTTTATTGTTTATAGTTTATGGTATATGGTTTATTGTTTATGGTTTACGTTTATGGTTTAATGTTTATGGGTCATGGTTAATGGTTTATTGTCTATGATTTATCATTTATGGCATAATTTTTATGGCTTATGGCTTTATTTTATAAAGTTTATTGTTTATACTTTATTGTTTATGGTTTATAGTTTATACTTTATTCTTTATGGTTTACAGTTTACGGTTTATTGTTTATGGTTTACAGTTTATTATTTATGATTTATATTTATGGCTTAATGTTTTTGGTTTTTGCATTATTTTATACAGTTTACTATTTATACTATATTATTTATGGTTTACGGTATATCGGTTATTGTTTATGTTTTACGGTTTATGGTTTATTGTTTATGATTTATCATTTATGGTTAAATGTTTATGGTTTATGCTTTATATTATATAGTTTACTGTTTATACTTCATTGTTTATGGTTTACAGTTTATGGTTTTTATCTATGGTTCACGGTTTATGGTTTATTGTTTATTATTAGACCCAAAATTGGCACTAGCACCCTAATGCAGTGTTAAGTCCTTAAAATCACATATCACAGAGAATAAATGCAGGAAAGCAGTAAAGAATAGGGAACATAAGATATTTTTATAGTGGTCGGCTCAAACCAAGCCTACGACCACTTTATATTTTCTTAAGTCCTAAGAAATTACAAATACAATGCCTTTCTATAATCCATATGAATCATTTACATACTTGTATTTTAATGAAGAAGTGGGGGAAGAGAGAGTGGTTTTGTACACGAAATTCTCGTGTTAGATTAATATGGAAGAAGCACAATGTCCTTATATTCTCTTCAATGGAGGGCGAGAATTAGATTGGCCAATAATCCTCTAGAAGTCCCTAAATCCGTGTATTAATAGATGTAGAGAGTCACCCGGATGAATGACATGTGTCACGAATCCAAAACGTTGCTAAGACGTAGTCGGTAAGTGGGGGAAGTCTCCTGTTGTTCGTGTAAAGCCATGCATGGTCTGATCCGTGAGAATAGGTATAAAATAGGCCTTAAGAATAGGTCAATCTCGATTGTGTGCAGTAGAATATTTCGTGCCAAATGGGTCAGACTGGGTCCTCCATCCGATCTGAACCGGTGCCTTCAATCTGAAGGCGACGCTTTCTTCTTGGCAGTAAGGAGATAGCGGATCGGGTCGGGTTCCTACATCTCCATCTGAACCGAGCCGCTAACTTCATTCCCAAGAAGCATGCATTTCTGTGCAGCAGAAGGTGGATCGGGTCCTCCTTTCCGATCCAATCTGACCTGGAGTCCAATCAATGCTGAAATCAAAATGTTTCTGATTATGCGGGCGTTCACGGAAACGAGCGTAACTTTCAAACCATTGGTACGTTTTTGCCAAATGAAAGCTCTACCTGAAGCTAATTCAGAGGGCTATACGATTTATATAGCAAATATCTTTAATTGATGTTTTCGGGTCCATAATAGGTCATCTATTAGGAGTTTCGAGTCATCCTTTATTTGTGATGCGACTTCAACCAAATCGCTTAGTGTCTTCTGATGATGTTCTAAATACTTAAGCGTATTGTTAACCAGAAATTCAATGGTGAGACTTTGACTAAAAAGCATATCAACATTTATGGTTTATCATTTATGGCTTTATGTTTCTAGTTTATTCTTTATTTTATATAGTTTACTATTTTTTCTTTATAGTTAATGGTTTATGGTTTATGGTTTATTGTTTATGGTTTGCGGTTTATGGTTTATTGTTTACGGTTTATGTTTATAGTTTAATGTTTATCGGTCATGCTTTATGGTTTACTGTCTATGATTTATCATTTATGGCTTAATGTTTATGGTTTGTGGCTTTATTTTATCAAGTTTATAGTTTATACATCATTGTTTATGGTTTATGGTTGATTGTTTATACTTTATTCTTTACGATTTACGGTTTATGGTTCATTGTTTATGGTTTACAGTTTATTGTTTATGATTTATCATTTATGGCTTAATGTTTTTGGTTTATGCTTTATTTTATATCGATTACTGTTTATACTATATTATTTATGGTTTACGGTTTACAGTATATTGTTATTATTTTACGGTTTATGGTTTATTGTTTATGATTTATCATTTATGTTTAAATGCTTATGGTTTATGCTTTATATTATATAGTTTACTGTTTATACTTTATTGTTTATGGTTTATGGTTTATGGTTTTTGTCTATGGTTTACGGTTTATGGTTAATTGTTTATTATCAAACCCAAAATTGGCACTAACAACCAAATGCAGTGTGAAGTCCTACATCTCCACTCGAACCGAGCCGGTGACTTCATTCCAAAGCAGCGTGCACTTATGTGTGGCCAAAGGTGGAACGGGTCCTCCTTTCTGATCCGATCCGGGCCATCAGATCTGACCAGGAGTCTAATCAATGCCGAAATCCAAACATTTCCAGTTCTGCGGGCATTCACGGAAACGAGCGTAACTTTCAAACCGTAAGTCCGTTTTAGCCAAACGAAAGCTCTACCTGAATCTAATTCCGAGGGCTATAAGAGTTACTAGGCTACTCTCCATAATTGATATTTTCGGCTCCAAAATAGGTCATCTGTTAGGAGTTTCGAGTCGTCCTTTGTTTGTGATGCGACTTCAGCCAAATTGCTTCCTGTCTTTTGACGATGTTTCAAATATTTAAGCATATTGTTAACCAGAAATTCCATGTGTGACGGCTTTGACTAAAAAGCGTGTCAACCTTTATGGTTTATCATTTATGGCTTAACGTTTATGGTTTATTCTTTATCTTATATAGTTTACTGTTTTTACTTTATTGTTTATGGTTTATTGATTATGGTTGACGGTTTATGGTTTATTGTTTATGGTTTACGTTTATGGTTTAATGTTTATGGTTCATGGTTTATGGTTTATTGTCTATGATTTATCATTTATGGCTTAATGTTTATGGTTTATGGCTTTATTTTATAAAGAATATTGTTTATACTTTATTGTTTATGGTTTATGGTTTATTGTTCATACTTTATTCTTTATGATTTACGGTTTATTGTTTATGGTTTACAGTTTATTTTTTATGATTTATCATTTATAGCTTAATCTTTATGGTTTATGCTTTACTTTGAATAGTTTACTATTTATACTTCATTGTTTATGATTTACTTACGGTTTATGTTTTACGGTTTATGGTTTATTATTTATGATTTATCATTTATGGTTAAATGTTTATGGTTTATGCTTCATATTATATAATTTACTATTTCTACTTTATTGTTTATGGTTTATCGTTTATTGTCTATGGTTTACGGTTTATTGTTTATTATTGGACCCAAAAATGGCACCAACTCCCAAATCAGTGTGAAGTCCTCACAATCACAGATCACAGAGAATAAATGCAGGAAAGCCATAAAGAAAAGGGAATACGCAAGGTTTTTATAGTGGTTCCGTTCAAACCAAGACTACGACCACTTTATATTTTCTTAAGACCTAAGAAATTACAAATACAATGCCTTTCTACAATCCGTAGGAATCATTTGCATACAACATCCTTTTATTTTAATGAAGCAGTGGGGAAGAGACAGTGGTTTCATACACGGAATCCTCGTTTTAGATTAATATGGAAGAAGCACAATGTACTTGTGTTCTCATCAATGGAGGCCGAGAGTTTGAATGGCCAGTAATCCTTTAGTAGTCCCTGAATTCCGTGTATTTATAGATGTAGGAGTCTCCCATGTATCACAAATTCAATGCATTGTTAAGACGTAGTGGGTAATTGGAGGAAGTCTCCTGTAGTGCATGTAAAGCCATGTGTGGTCCAATCCGTGAAAGTAGGAGTAAAATAGGCCTTAAGAATAGGTCAAACTAGATTATGTGCAATAGAATATTTCGTCCCAGACGGGTCGGACCGGGTCCTCCATCCAATCCGAACTGGTGCCTTCAATCCGAAGGCGACGTTGTCTTCTTGGCATTAAGGAGAATGCGGATTGGGTCATGTTCCTACATCTCCATCTGAACCGAGCCAGTGACTCCATTCCAAAGCAGCGTGCAATTCTGTGCGGTAAAAGGTGGATCGGGCCCTCCTTTTCGATCCGATTCGGGCCATCCGATCCGGCCCGGAGTCCAATCAATGTCGAAATCCAAATGTTTCCAGTTATGCGAGCGTTCACAGAAACGAGCATAACTTTCAAACCGTAAGTTCGTGTTAGCCAAACGAAAACTCTACCTTAAGCTAATTTAGAGGGCTACAAGAGTTATGCAGCAAAGCTCCGTAATTGATGTTTTCGAGTCCAAAATAGGTTATTTGTTAGGAGTTTTGAGCCGTCCTTTGTTTGTGGTGCAACTTCAACCAAATCGCTTCCTGTCTTCTGATGATGTTCTAAAGACGATGTTCCAAATACTTATTTGTTAACCAGAAATTCCATGTGTGATGGATTTGAATAAAAAGCATGTCAACATTAATGGTTTATCATTTATGGCTTAATTTTTATGGTTTATTCTTTATTTTATATAGTTTAATGTTTTTTACTTTAATGTATATAGTTTACGGTCTATGGTTTATTGTTTATGGTTTATGGTTTACTGTTTATGGTTTATGTTTATTGTTTAATGTTTAATGTTTATGGGTGATGGTTTATGGTTTATTGTCTTTGATTAATCATTTATGGCTTAATGTTTATAGTTTATGTCTTTATTTTATAAAGTTTATTGTTTATACTTTATTGTTTATGGTTTATTGTTTATACCTTATTCTTTACGGTTTACGGTTTATGGTTTATTGTTTATGGTTTATAGTTTATTGTTTATGATTTATCATTTATGGCTTAGTGTTTATGGTTTATGCTTTATTTTATATAGTTTACTGTTTATACTTTATTGTTTATGATTTATTTACTGTTTATTTTTTACGGTTTATGGTTTATTGTTTATGATTCATCATTTATGGTTAAATATTTATGGTTTATGCTTCATATCATGTAGTTTACTGTTTATACATTATTGTTTATGGTTTACAGTTTCTGGTTTATTGTCTATGGTTTACGGTTTATGGTTTATTGTTATTAGACCCAAAAATGGTACTAACACCCAAATGCAGTTGAAGTCCTCACAATCACTGATCAAAGATCATAGAGAATAAATGCAGGAAAGCAGTAAAGAACAGTGAACACACTAGGTTTTTATAGTGGTTCGGCTCAAACCAAGCCTACGACCACTTTATATTTCTTAGGTCCTAAGAAATTACAAATACAATGCCTTTCTACAATCCGTAGGAATCATTTACATACAACATCCTTGTATTTTAATGAAGAAGTGGGGAAGAGAGAGTGGTTTTATGTACGAAAGCCTCGTGTTAGATTAATATGGAAGAAGCACAATGTCCTTGTGTTCTCTTCAATGGAGGCCGAGAGTTAGAATGGCTAATAATCATTTAGAAGTCCCTGAATATATGTATTTATAGATGTAGAGAGTCTCCTGGATGAATGACATGTTTCATGAATCCAATGCGTTGCTAAGACGTAGTGGGTATGTGGAGGAAGTCTCTTGTAGTTCCTGTAAAGTCATGCGCGGTCCGATCCTTGAAAGTAGGAGTAAAACATGCCTTAAGAATAGGTCAAACTTGATTGTGTGCAGTAGAATATTTTATCCCAGATGGGTCGTATCGGTCCTTCATCCGATCCGAACCGGTGCCTTCAATCCAAAGGCGATGTTCTCTTCTAGGCAGTAAGGAGAAAGAGGATCGAGTCGGGTTTCTACATCTCCATCTGAACCGAGCCGGTGACTTCATTCCAAAGCAGCGTGCACTTATGTGTGGTAGAAGGTGGTTCGGGTCCTCCTTTCCGATCCAATCCGGGCGATCCGAATCGACCCGAAGTCCAATCAATGCCGAAATCCAAACATTTCCCGTTCTGCGGGCGTTTACGGAAACTAGCGTAACTTTCAAATCGTAAGTCTGTTTTTGTCAAATGAAAGCTCTACCTGAAGCTAATTCTGAGGGCTATAAGAGTTATTGAGCAAAGCTCCATAATTGATGTTTTTGGGTCCAAAATAGGTGATCTATTAGGAGTTTCGAGCCGTCCTTTGTTAGTTATGTGACTTCAACCAAATCACTTCCTGTCTTCTAACGATGTTCCAATTACTTAAGCGTATTGTTAACCAAAAATTCCATTTATGACGGCTTTGACTAAAAAGCGTGTCAACATTTATAGTTTATCATTTGTGGATTAATGTTTATGGTTTATTCTTTATTTTATATTGTTTACTGTTTTTACTTTATTGTTTATGTTTTACGGTTTATGGTTTATTGTTATGGTTTATTGTTTATGATTTAACGTTTATGGTTCATGGTTTATGGTTTACTATCTGTGATTTATCATTTATGGCTTAATGTTTATGGTTTATGGCTTTATTTTATAAAGTTTATTATTTACACTTTATTGTTTATGGTTTATGGTTTATGATTTATGGTTTATTGTTTGTACTTCATTCTTTATGGTTTACAATTTATGCTTTATTTTATATAGTTTACTGTTTAAACTTTATTGTTTATGGTTTATCATAGAGAATAAATGCAGGAAAGCAGTAAATAACAAGGAACACACAAGGTTTTTATAGTGGTTCGGCTCAGACCAAGCCCACGACCACTTCATATTTTCTTAAGTCCTAAGAAATTACAAATACAATGCCTTTCTACAATCCGTAGGAATCATTTACAAACAACATCCTTGTATTTTAATGAAGAAGTGGGGAAGAGAGAGTGGTTTTATACACGAAATCCTTGTGTTAGATTAATATGGAAGAACCATAATGTCCTTATATTCTCTTCAATGGAGGCCGAGAGTTACAACGACCAATAATCCTTTAGAAGTCCCTGAATCCGGGTATTTATAGATGTAGAGAGTCTCCCGGATGAATGACATGTGTCACGATTCCAATGCGTTGCTAGGACGTAGTGGGTAAGCGGAGGAAACCTTCTGTAGTTCGTGTAAAGCCATGCGTGGTCTGATTCGTGGAAGTAGGAGTAAAACAGGCCTTAAGAATAGGTCAACCTCGATTGTGTGCAATATAATATTTCGTCCCAGACGGGTCGGACTGGGTCCTCCATCTGATCTGAACCGGTGCCTTCAATCCGATGGCGGCGTTCTCTTCTTGGCACTAAGGAGAAAGCGGATCGGGTCGGGTTCCTACATCTCCATCCGAACCGAGCCGGTGACTTCATTCCAAAGCAACGTGCACTTTTGTGCGGCAGAAGTTAGATCGGGTCCTTTTTTCCGATCCTATCTCGGCCATCCGATCCGGCCCAGAGTCCAATCAATGCCGAAATCCAAACGTTTCCACTTCTACGCGCATTCACAGAAACGAGCGTAACTTTCAAACCATAAGTCCGTTTTAGACAAACGATAGCTCTACCTGAAGCTAATTTAGAGAGCTACAAGAGTTACGTAGCTAAGCTCCGTAATTGATTTTTCAGGTCAAAAATAGGTCATCTGTTAGGAGTTTCGAGCCGTCCTTTGTTTGTGATGTGACTTCAACCAAATTGCTTCCTGTCTTCTGCCGATGATCCAAGTACTTAAGAGTATTATTAGCCAGAAATTCTATGTGTGACTGCTTTGATTAAAAAGCATGTCAACATTTATAGTTTATCATTTATGGCTTAATTTTTATGGTTTATTCTTTATTTTATATAGTTTATTGTTTTTACTTTATTGTTTATGGCTTACGGTTTATGGTTTATTGTTTATGGTTTAGAGTTAATGGTTTATTGTTTATGGTTTACGTTTATGGTTTAATGTTTATGGGTTATGGTTTATTGTCTATGATTTATCATTTATGGCTTAATGTTTATGGTTTATGGCTTTATTTTATAAAGTTAATTGTTTATATTTTATTGTTTATGGTTTATGGTTTATTGTTTATACTTTATTCTTTATGGTTTACGGTTTATGGTTTATTGTTTATGGTTTACAGTTTGTTGTTTATGATTTATCATTTATGGCTTAATGTTTACGGTTTATGCTTTATTTTATACAGCTTACTGTCTATACTTTATTGTTTATAATTTACTTATTGTTTATGTTTTACGGTTTATGTTCTATTGTTTATGATTTATCATTTATGGTTAAACGTTTATGGTTTATGCTTTATATCATATAGTTTACTATTTATACTTTATTGTTTATGGTTTACGGTTTATGGTTTTTGTCTATGCTTTACGGTTTGTGGTTTATTGTTTATTATTAGACCCAAAATTGGCATTAGCACCCAAATGCAGTGTGGAGCCCTAAAAATCACGGATTATAGAGAATAAATACAGGAAAGCAGTAAAGAACATGGAACACACGATGTTTTTATAGTGGTCGGCTCAAACCAAGCCTACGACCACTTTATATTTTCTTAAGTCCTAAGAAATTACAAATACAATGCCTTTCTACAATCCGTAGGAATCATATACATACAGCATCCTTGTATTTTAATGAAGAAGTTGGGAAGAGAGTGTGGTTTTATACATGAAATCCTTATGTTTGATTAATATGGAAGAAGCACAATGTCCTTGTGTTCTCTTCAATGGAGGCCGTGAGTTAGAATGGCCAACAATCCTTTTGAAGTCCTTGAATCCGTGTATCTATAGATGTAGAGAGTCTCCCGGATGAATGACATGTGTCACGAATCCAATGCGTTGTTAAGAAGTAGTGGGTAAGTGGTGGAAGTCTCATGTAGTTCATTAAATCCATGTGTGGTCCGATCCGTGAAAGTATGAGTAAAACATGCCTTAAGAATTGGTCAAACGTGATTGTGTGCAGTAGAATATTTCGTCCCAGACGGGTTGGATCGGATCCTCCATCTGATCTGAACCGGTGCCTTCAATCCGAAGGCGACTTTCTCTTCTTGGTAGTAAGGAGAAAGTAGATCGGGTCGTGTTACTACATCTCCACCCGAACTGAGCCGGTGACTTCATTCCAAAGCAGCGTGCACTTTCGTGCGGCAAAAGGTGGATCGTGTCCTCCTTTCCGATCCGATTTGGGCCATCAGATCGACCCGGAGTCCAATCAATGCCAAATCCAAACGTTTCCGGTTTATGGTTTATGGTTTAAGTTTATGGTTTATTTTCTATGATTTATCATTTATGCCTTAATGTTTATAGTTTATGGCTTTATTTTTTAAAGTATATTGTTTATACTTTATTGTTTATGGTTTATTGTTTATACTTTATTCTTTATGGTTTACGGTTTATGGTTTATTGTTTGTGGTTTACAGTTTATTTTTTTGTGATTTATCATTTATGGCTTAATTTTTATGGTTTATGCTTTATTTTATATAGTTTACTCTTTATACTTCATTGTTTATGATTTACTTACTGTTTATGTTTTACGGTTTCTGGTTTATTGTTCATGATTTATCATTTATGGTTAAATGTTTATGGTTTATGCTTCATATTAAATAATTTACTATTTATACTTTATTGTTTATGGTTTACAGTTTATGATTTATTGTTTATGGTTTACGGTTTATGGCTTGTTGTTTATTATTAGACCCAAAAATGGCACTAACACCCAAATGCAGTGTGAAGTCCTCACAATCGCATATCACAGAGAATAAATGCAGGAAAGCCTTAAAGAACAGGGAATACAGGAGATTTTTATAGTGGTTCGGCTCAAACCAAGCCTATGACTACTTTATATTTTCTTAAGACCTAAGAAATTACAAATACAATGCCTTTCTACAATCTGTAGGAATCATTTACATACAACATCCTTCTATTTTAATGATTCTCTTCAATGGAGGCCGAGAGTTAGAATGGCCAATAATCCTTTAGTAGTCCCTGGCTTTCGTGTATTTATAGATGTAGAGAGTCTCCCGGATGAATGACATGGGTCACGAATTCAATGCATTGCTAAGACATAGTGGGTTATTGGAGGAAGTATCCTGTAGTGCGTGTAAAGCCATGCGTGGTACGATCCGTGAAAGTAGGAGTAAAATAAGCCTTAAGAATATGTCAAACTCGAATATGTGCAATAGAATATTTCGTCCCAGACGGGTCGGACCAGGTCCTCCTTCCAATCCGAACCGATGCCTTCAATCCGAAGACGACGTTGTCTTCTTGGCAGTAAGTAGAAAGTGGATTGGGTCGGGTTCGTACATCTCCATCTGAACCAAGTCGGTGATTTCATTCCAAAGCAGCGTGCAATTCTGTGCAGCAGAAGGTGGATCGGGTCCTCCTTTCCTATTCGATCCGGGTCATCCGATCCGACCTGGAGTCCAATCAATGCCGAAATCCAAACGTTTCCGGTTCTGCGGGCGTTCACGGAAATGAGCATAACTAGCAAACCATAAGTTCGTTTTAGCCAAACAAAGACTCTACCTTAGGCTATTTCGGAGGGCAACAAGATTTTCCCAACAAAGCTCCAAAATTGGTGTTTTCTAGTCCAAAATAGGTCATCTATTAGGATATTTGAGCCATCCTTTGTTTGTGATGTAACTTCAACCAAATCGATTCCTGTCTTCTGACGATGTTCCAAAGACGATGTTCCAAATACTTAAGCGTATTGTTAACCAGAAATTCCATGTGTGATGGATTTGCCTAAAAAACATGTCAACATTTATGGTTTATCATTTGTGGCTTAAGTTTTATGGTTTATTCTTTATTTTATATAGTTTACTGTTTTTTACTTTATTGTTTATAGTTTGCGGTTTACGGTTTATGGTTTACTGTTTATGGTTTATATTTATGCTTTAATTTTTATTGGTCATGTTTTATGGTTTATTGTCTATGATTTATCATTTATGGCTTAATGTTTATAGCTTATGGCTTTATTTTATAAAGTTTATTGTTTATACTTTATTGTTTATGGTTTAGTGTTTATACTTTATTCTTTATGGTTTACGATTTATGGTTTATTGTTTATGGTTTACAGTTTAATGTTTATACTTTATTGTTTATGATATATTTATTGTTTATGTTTTACAGTTTATGGTTTATTGTTTATGATTCATCATTTATGGTTAAATGTTTATGGTATATGCTTCATATTATGTAGTTTACTATTTATACTTTATTTTTTTATGGTTTACAGTTTATGGTTTATTGTCTATGGTTTACGGTTCATGGTTTATTGTTTTTTATTAGACCCAAAAATGGCACTAACACCCAAACGCAGTATGAAGTTCACACAATCACAGATCACAGATCTTAGAGAATAAATGCAGGAAAGCAGTAAAGAACAGGGAACACACGAGGTTTTTATAGTGGTTCGGCTCAAACCAAGCCTACGACCACTTTTTATTTTCTTAGGTCCTAAGAAATTACAAATACAATGCCTTTCTACAATCTGTAGGAATCATTTACATACAACATCCTTTTATTTTAATGAAGAAGTGGGGAAGAGAGAGTGGTTTTATACACGAAATCCTCGTGTTAGATTAATATGGAAGTAGCTCGATGTCCTTGCGTTCTCTTCAATGGAGGCCGAGAGTCAGAATGGCTAATAATTCTTTAGAAGTCCCTGAATCCATGTATTTATAGATGTAGAGAGTCTCCGGGATGAATGACATGTGTCAAGAATCCAATGCATTGCTAAGACGTAGTGGGTAAGTGGAGGAAGTCTCCTGAAGTTCGTGTAAAGCCATGAGTGGTCTGATCCTTGAAAGTAGGAGTAAAACAAGCCTTTAGAATAGGTCAAACTTGATTGTGTGCGGTAGAATATTTCATCCCAGACTAGTCATATTGGGTCCTCCATCCGATCCGAACCTATGCCTTTAATCCAAAGGAGACGTTCTCTTCTTGGCAGTAAGGAGAAAGTGGATCGGGTCGGGTTCCTACATCTCCACCCGAACCGAGCCGGTGACTTCATTCCAAAGTAGCGTGCACTAATGTGTGGTAGAAGGTGGTTCGGGTCCTCCTTTCTAATCCGATCCGGGCGATCCAATCTGACCCGAAGTCCAATCAATGCCGAAATCCAAACATTTCCCGTTCTGCGGGCGTTCATGGAAACTAGCGTAACTTCTAAACCGTAAGTCTGTTTCAGCCAAATGAAAGCTCTACTTGAAGCTAATTCTGAGGGCTATAAGAGTTATTGAGCAAAGCTCCATAATTGATGTTTTCAGCTCGAAAATAGGTCATCTGCTAGGAGTTCAAACGGTCCTTTGTTAGTGATGCGACTTCAACCAAATCGCTTTCTGTCTTCTAATGATGTTCCAATTACTTAAGCGTATTGTTAACCAGAAATTCCATTTGTGACGGCTTTGACTAAAAACTGTGTCAACATTTACGATTTATCATTTATGGCTTAATGTTTATGGTTTATTCTTTATTTTACATAGTTTACTATTTTTTACTTTATTGTTTATGGTTTACGGTTTAAGGTTTATTGTTATGGTTTACGGTTTATGGTTTACTGTTTATGGTTTACGTTTATGATTTAATGTTTATGGTCCATGGTTTATGGTTTACTGTTTATGATTTATCATTTTTGGCTTAATGTTTATGGTTTATGTCTTTATTTTATAATGTTTATTATTTACATGTTATTGTTTATGGGTTATTGTTTGTACTTCATTCTTTATGGTTTACAGTTTATCGTTTATCATTTATGGCTTAATGTTTATGGTTTATGCTTTATTTTATATAGTTTACTGTTTAAACTTTATTGTTTATGATTTATCATAGAGAATAGATGTAGGAAAGCAGTAAATAAAAGGGAACACACAAGGTTTTTATAGTGGTTCGGCTCAAACCAAGCCTACGAGCACTTCATATTTTCTTAAGTCCTAAGAAATTACAAATACAATGCCTTTCTACAATCCGTAGGAATCATTTACATACAACATCCTTGTATTTTAATGAAGAAGTGGGGAAGAGAGAGTGATTTTATACATGAAATCCTCGTGTTAGATTAATATGGAAGAACCATAATGTCCTTGTACTCTTCAATCGAGGCCTAGAGTTAGAACGGCCAATAATCATTTAGAAGTCCCGGAATCCAGGTATTTATAGATGTAGAGAGTCTCCTGGATGAATGACATGTGTCACGATTCCAGTGCGTTGCTAAGACGTAATGGGTAAGCGGAGGAAGCCTCCTGTAGTTCATGTAAAGCCATGTGTTGTCCGATCCGTGAAAGTAGGAGTAAAACATGCCTTAAGAATAGGTCAACCTCGATTGTGTGCAATAGAATATCTCGTCCCGGACGGGTCGGACTGGGTCCTTCATCCGATCCGAACCGGTGCCTTCAATCTGATGGCGACGTTCTCTTCTTGGCAGTAAGGAGAAAGCGGATCGGTCGGATTCCTACATCTCCATCTGAACCGAGCCGGTGACTTCATTCCATAGTAGTGTGCACTTTTGTGCTGCAGAAGGTGGATCGGGTCCTTCATTTCAATCCGATCTGGGCCATCCGATCCGACCTAGAGTCCAATCAATGCCAAAATCCAAACGTTTCCAGTTCTGCGCGCGTTCACGGAAATGAGCGTAACTTTCAAACCGTAAGTCCGTTTTATACAAACGATTTACCTGAAGCTAATTCAAAGGGCTACAAGCGTTACACAGCTAAGCTTCGTAATTGATGTTTTTGGGGCCAAAATATGTCATCTGTTAGGAGTTTCGAGCCGTCCTTTGTTTGTGATGTGACTTCAACCAAATCGCTTCCTCTCTTCTGGCGATGTTCCAAATACTTAAGCGTATTATTAACTAAAAATTCCATGTGTGACTGCTTTGATTAAGAAGCGTGTCAACATTTATGGTTTATCATTTATGGCTTAATTTTTATTGTTTATTCTTTATTTTATATAGTTTTTTGTTTATTGTTTATGGTTTACAGTTAATGGTTTATTGTTTATGGTTTACGTTTATGGTTTAATGTTTATGGGGTGATGGTTTGTGGTTTATTGTCTATGATTTATAATTTATGGCTTAATGTTTATGGTTTATGGCTTTATTTTATAAAGTTTATTGTTTATACTTTATTGTTTATGGTTTATTGTTTATACTTTATTCTTTATGGTTTACGGTTTATGGTTTATTGTTTATGGTTTACAGTTTATTGTTTATGATTTAACATTTATGGCTTGATGTTTATGGTTTATGCTTTATTTTATATAGCTTACTGTTTATACTTTATTGTTTATGGTTTACTCATTGTTTATGTTTTACAGTTTATGTTTTATTGTTTATTATCTATCATTTATGGTTAAACGTTTTTGGTTTATGCTTTGTATCATAGAGTTTACTGTTTATACTTTATTGTTTATGGTTTACGGTTTATGGTTTATTGCCTATGGTTTACAGTTTAATGTTTATTGTTCATTATTAGACCCAAAAATGGCGCTAACACCGAAATGCAATGTGAAGTCCTCACAATCACAGATCATTGAGAATAAATTCAGGAAAGCAGTAAAGAGCAGGGAACACACAAGGTTTTAATGGTGGTTCAACTCAAACCAAGCCTACGACCACTTTATATTTTCTTAAGTCCTCAGACATTAAAAATACAATGCCTTTCTACAATCCGTAGGAATCATTTACGTACAACAACCTCCTATTTTAATGAAGAAGTGGGGAAGAGAGAGTGGTTTTATGCACGAAATCCTAATGTTAGATTAATATGGAAGAAGCACAATGTCCTTGTGTTCTCTTTAATTGAGGCCGAGAGTTAGAATGGCCAATAATCCTTTAGAAGTCCCTGAATCCGTGTATTTATAGATGTAGAGCGTCTCCTAGATGAATGACATGTGTCACGAATCCAATGCATTGCTAAGACGTAGTCGGTAAGTGGAGGAAGTCTCATGTTGTTCGTGTAAAGCCATGCGTGGTCCGATCCGTGAAAGTATCAGAAAAACAGGCCTTTAGTATAGGTCAAACTTGATTGTGTGCAGTAGAATAATTCATTCCAGACGGGTCGGATCGGGTCCTCCATCCGATCCGAACCGGTACCTTCATCCCGAAGGCGACGTTCTCTTTTTGGCAGTAAGGAGAAAGCGGATCGGGTCGGGTTCCTACATCTCCATCCAAACCAAGCCGGTGACTTCATTCCAAAGCAGCGTGCACTTCTGTGCAGTAGAAGTTGGATCGGGTCCTCCTTTCCGATCCGATCTGGGCCATCCGATCCGACCCGGAGTCCAATCAATGCCAAAATCCAAACGTTTCCGGTTATGCGAGCGTTCACAGAAACGATCGTAACATTCAAACTGTAAGTCTATTTTAGCCAAATGAAAGCTGTACCTGAAGCTAATTCAAAGTGCTACAACAGTTGCTTGGCAAAGATCCCTAATTGATGTTTTCGGGTCCAAAATAGGTCATCTCTTAGGAGTTTCGAGCCATCTTTTGTTTGTGATGCGACTTCAACCAAATCGATTCCTGTCTTCTGACGATGTTCCAAATACTTAAGCGTATCGTTAACCAGAAATTCTATGTGTGACAACTTTGACTAAAAAGCGTGTCAATATTTATGGTTTATCATTAACGGTTTATCATTTATGTCTTAATGTTTATGGTTTATTCTTTATTTTATATAGTTTACTATTTTTTGCTTTATTGTTTACGGATTATGGTTTATCATTTATGGTTTACGTTTATGGTTTAATGTTTATGGGACATGGTTTATGGTTTATTGTCTATGATTTATCATTTATGGCTTAATGTTTATGGTTTATGGCTTTTTTTATAAAGTTTATTGTTTATACTTTATTGTTTATAGTTTACGGTTTATTCTTTATACTTTATTCTTTACAGTTTACGGTTTATGGTTTATTGTTTATGGTTTACAGTTTATTGTTTATGATTTATCATTTATTTCTTAATTTTTTTGGTTTATACTTTATTTTATATAGTTTACTGTTTATACTGTATTGTTTATGGTTTATAGTTTATTGTTTATGTTTTACGATTTAGGGTTTATTGTTTATGATTTATCATTTATGGTTAAATGTTTATGGTTTATGCTTTATATTATGTTGTTTACTTTTTATACTTTATTGTTTATGGTTTACGGTTTATGGTTTTTGTCTATAGTTTACGGTTTATGCTTTATTGTTTACTATTAGACCTGAAATTGGCACTAACTCCCAAGTGTAGCGTGAAGTCCTCAAAATCACATATCACAGAGAATAAATGTAGGAAAGTAGTAAAGAATAGGGAATACATGAGGTTTTTATAGTGTTTCGGCTAAAACCAAGCCTACAACCAATTTATATTTTCTTTAAGTCCTAAGAAATTACAAATACAATGCCTTTCAACAATCCATAGAAATCATTTACGTACAAAATCCTTGTATTTTAATGAAGAAGCGGGGAAGAGAGAGTGGTTTTATACATGAAATTATCGTGTTAGATTAATATGAAAGAAGCATAATGTCCTTGTGTTCTCTTCAATGGAGGCCGAGAGTTAGAATGGCCAAAGATCCTTTAGAAGTCCCTGAATCCGTATATTTATAGATGTAGAGAGTCTCTCGGATGAATGATATGTGTCACGAGTCCAACGCTTTGCTAAGACGTAGTGGGTAAGTGGAGGAAGTCTCCTGTAATTCGAGTAAATCCATGTGTGGTCTAGTCCATGAAAGTAGCAGTAAAACAGGCCTTGCGAATAGGTCAAACTCGATTGTGTGCAGTAGAATATTTTGTCCCAGACAGGTCGGATCAGGTCCCCCATCCGGTTCGAACTGGTGCCTTCAATCTGAAGGCGACGTTCTCTTCTTGGCAATAAGGAGAAAGCAGATCGGGTCGGGTTACTACATCTCCATCCTAACCGAACCGGTGACTTCATTCCAAAGCAGCATGCACTTCTATGCAGAAGAAGGTGGATCTAGTCCTCCTTTCCGATCCGATCTGGGCCATCCGATCCGATCTGGGCCATCTGATCCGACCCAGAGTCCGATCAATACCGAAATCCAAACGTTTCCAGTTATATGGGCATTCACGGAAACAAGCGTAACTTTCAAACTGCAAGTTCGTTTTAGCCAAACGAAAGCTCTACCTGAAGCTAATTCAGAGGGCTACAAGAGTTACTTAGCAAAGATTTGTAATTGATGTTTTCGGGTCCAAAATAGCTCATCTGTTCGGAGTTTTGAGCCGTATTTTGTTTGTGATGTGACTTCATCCAAATCGCCTCCTGTTTTCTGACGACGTTCCGAATACTTAAGCGTATTGTTAACTAGAAATTCCATGTGTGACCGCTCTGACTAAAAAGCGTGTCAACATTTATGGTTTATCATTTATGGCTTAATGTTTATGGTTTATTCTTTATTTTATATAGTTTACTACTTTTACTTTATTGTTTATGGTTTACGGTTTATCGTTTATTGTTTATGGTTTACGGTTGATGGTTTATGTTTATGGTATAATGTTTATGGGTCATGGTTATTGTTTATTGTCTATGATTTATCATTTATGGCTTAGTGTTTATGGTTTTCGGCATTATAAAGTTTATTGCTTATACTTTATTGTTTATGGTTTACAGATTATTGTTTATGATTTATCATTTATGGCTTAATGTTTCTGGTTTATGCTTTCTTTTACATAGTTTACTGTTTATACTATATTGTTTATAGTTTACGGTTTATGATTTATTGTTTATGTTTTACGGTTTATGGTTTATTGTTTATGATTTATCATTTATGGTTAAATATTTGTGGTTTATGCTTTATATTATATTTTTACAGTTTATACTTTATTGTTTATGGTTTACGGTTTATGGTTTTGTCTATGGTTTACGATTTATGGTTTATTTTTTATTATTAGACCCAAAATTGGCGCTAACACCCAAATGCAGTGTGAAGTATTCAAAACCATAGATCACAGAGAATGAATGCAGGAAAGCAGCAAAGAACAGGGTACACACAAGGTGTTTATAACCAAGCCTACGACCACTTTATATTTTCTTAAGTCCTAAGAAATTACAAATTCAATGCCTTTCTACAATCCGTAGGAATCGTTTACATACAACATCCTTGTATTTTAATGAAGAACTGGGGAAGAGAGAGTGGTTTTATACATGAAATCCTCGAGTTAGATTAATATGGAAGAAGCACAATGTCCTTGTGTTCTCTTCAATGGAGCCCGAGATTAGAATAGCCAATAATCCCTTAGAAGTCCCTGAATCTGTGTATTTATAGATGTAGAGAGTCCCCCGGATGACTGATATGTGTTACGAATCCAATGCGTTGCTAAGGCATAGTGGGTAAGTGGAGGAAGTCTCATGTAGTTCATGTAAAGCCATGCGTGGTCCGATCCGTGAAAGTAGGAGTAAAACAGGCCAAAAGAATAGGTCAAACTTAATTGTGTGCAGTAGAATATTTCCTTCCAGATAGGTCAGATCGGGTCCTCTATCCGACCCGAACCGGTGCCTTCAATTCGAAGGTGACGTTCTCTTCTTGGCACTAAGGAGAAAGCGGATCTGAATCGGGTTGTGTTCCTACACCTCCATCTGAACCAAGCCGGTGACATAATTTTGAAGCAGCGTGCACTACTGTGTGGCAGAAGGTGGATCTGGTCCTCCTTTCCGATCTGAACCGGGCCATCCTATCCGATCCGGAGTCCAATAAATGCCAAAATCGAAACGTTTCCGATTCTGCGGGCGTTCACGGAAACGAGCGTAACTTTCAAACTGTAAGCCAATTTTTGCCAAATGAAAGCTCTACCTGAAGCTAATTTAGAGGGCTATAAGACTTGCTAAGGTAAGCTCTGTAATTGATGTTTTCGGGTCCAAAATAGGTCATCTATTAGGAGTTTTGAGCTGTCCTTTGTTTCTGTTGCGACTTCAACCAAATCGCTTCTTGTCTTCTGACAATGTTTCAAATACTTAAGCGTATTGTTAACCAGAAATTCCATGTGTGACGGATTTGTCTAAAAAGCATGTCAACATTTATGGCTTAATGTTTATGGTTTGTTCTTTATTTTATATAGTTTGTTGTTTTTACTTTATTGTTTATTATTTACGGTTTATGGTTTATTGTTTATGGTTTACGGTTTATGGTTTATTGTTTATGATTTACATTTATGGTTTAATGTTTATGGGTCATGTTTTATGGTTTATTGTCAATGATTTATCATTTATAGCTTAATGTTTGTGGTTTATGGCTTTATTTTATAAAGTTTATTGTTTATACTTTATTGTTTATGGTTTATGGTTTATGGTTTATTGTTTATACTTTATTCTTTACGGTTATGATTTGTTGTTTATGGTTTACAGTTTATTGTTTATGATTTATTATTTATGGCTTAATGTTTTTGGTTTATGCTTTATTTTATATAGTTTACTGTTTATACTTTATTATTTATGGTTTAAGGTTTATGGTTTATTGTTTATGTTTTACGGTTTATGGTTTATTGCTTATGATTTGTCATTTACGGTTAAATGTTTATGGTTCGTGCTTTAAATTATATAGTTTACTATTTATACTCTATACTTTATGGTTTACGGTTTATGGTTTTTGTCTATGGTTTACGGTTTATTGTTTATTGCTAGACCCAAAATTGGTACTAACACCCAAATGCAATGTGAAGTACTCAAAATCATAGATCACAGAGAATAAAGGCAGAAAAGTACCAAAGAATAGGGTACACATATGGTGTTTATAGTGGTTCGGCTCAAACCAAGTGTATGACCACTTTATATTTTCTTAAGTCCTAAGAAATTACAAATTCAATGCCTTTCTACAATCCGTAGGAATCATTTACATACAACATCCTTGTATTTTAATGAAGAAGTGGGGAAGAGAGAGTGGTTTTATACACAAAATCCTCTTGTTAGATTAATACGGAAGAAGCACAATATCCTTGTGTTCTCTTCAATGGAGGCCGAGAGTTAGGATGGCCAAAGATCATTTAGAAGTCCCTAAATCCGTGTATTTATAGATGTAGAGCGTCTCCCGGACGAATGATATGTGTCACAAATCCAATGCGTGTCTAAGACGTAGTGGGTAAGTGGAGGAAGTCTCCTGTAGTTCGTGTAAAGCCATTGGTGGTCCGATCCGTGAAAGTAGGAGTAAAACAGGCCTTAAGAATAGGTCAAATGCAATTGTGTGTAGTAGAATATTTCATCCCAAACGGGTCGGATTGGGTCCTCCATCCGATCCAAACCGGTGCCTTCAATCCGAAGGCGACGTTCTCTTCTTAGCAGTAAGGAGAAAGCGGATAGGGTCGGGTTCCTACATCTCAATCTGAGCCTAGCCTGTGACTTCATTCAAAAGCAGTGTGTACTTCTGTTTGGCAGAAGGTGGTTTAGGTCCTCCTTTCCGATCTAATGCGGGCCATCCGATCCGACTCGGAGTCCAATCAATGCCGAAATCCAAACGTTTCCGGTTCTGCGGGCGTTCATGGAAACGAGCGTAACTTTCAAACTGTAAATCCGTTTTAGTCTAACGAAAACTCTAGCTTAAGCTAATTTAAATGGCTACAAGAGTTACTAAGCAAATCTGTGATGGCCCGCCCCGCACCAGCCGGCATTTCAAATGAAAGTGCGTTGTGCCAATGTCCAACCAGCATGGGACGATCGCCAAAGGAAGGAAAGAAGGGAATTTGAACTAGCGAGGAACCTGTAGAATGTCTCACAGTGCATGGAATAAAATATAATAATAACATACTTGACATAAAACGGGCGAGACAGTGCATAAGCTGAAAACAAAACCATCATAGTAGTGGAAAATCCAAATACAGCTTATGTTTCACATCATCGTTATTACAACTTTTAAAAACTGTCGCTAAAGAATAATAAGGAAGGTACACTACTAATGCCCAAAGTAGTGACCAGCAGCGACACAGAGAGAATATCTATATATATCATACGTGGAAGATTCCTTCTTGTCTCTGGTACAGCTACTCGTGCATACCACCTAATCTGTCTCTAGTCTGCCCGTTTAAAAGCACCCAGAGTAATAAGAAGAGACATAAAACTCTGGGTCAGACAAAAGTCTGGTATGAGCGATAAGCAGCAAAATAGAACAATAACAGGTATACTAAATCATACCTGAACCTGCAACGAAAGAATTAGCATAACAAGATGTACAATACTCTAAGGTGACACTAACATATGGTGTAAAGATACGGGGGTGGGGGTATGCATGTCATAGTGATGTCAAACAATCAAGCATAGCAACCATCCTCACATCTCTCACTCAGTGCGTAAAGCATACGATAACCACCACTTTGATCACCCATATCCTTGCTATGATCACTTTGCCCCGTGGAGTCATGGCGACTCCACTGCACTGATCCATACCCACTAGTCCTTGATATGTCCACTCTGTCCCATGAAGTCATAACGACTCAACTGCACTAGCTCATAGCCATGCTATGGTCACTTTGCCCCATGGAGTAATAACTACCCCACTGCACTGATCCGCAGTCTAACAATCATCTATCAGTGGTGAATCAAAGCTATGGACGTCGACAACTCCTTAGCACACGTCCCGCAGCAAAGTCCAACACATGAAGTTAACTCATTGGCTCACATCTGAATCCTGAGTAAAACATCCCATTTGGACTACCTTTGCATCTCGGGTTTTAGTCTTCTCCGGATTGATTCGGAAATAAGCTTCCATTCGGATCGGTCCTCTTCTCCTTGTTCTATCCATGGTCATCGATCTCGTTCGGGTCGTGGGTAACTCTCGAAGCCGGTTCGGTTCGTAACTCTCCTCCAGCTCATGCACCTCAGGTCGGCTCATGGGAGGCTCCAGTCCACTACGGTTTGGTTCATTCTCCTTCCACCGGATCGGGTAATGAGCACCCATTGGGTTCGGGTCGGGCCCCTTTATCGCTTCTGATCGTGACTCCAGGTCATGGCTCTTCTCGCAGCTCATGGAGCTCAGCTCGTGGTGACATGCTTGGCTCGTGAGGCTATCTCACGAATGGAGGGCTCGGCTCGAGATGGCTCTCCACAGTCGGGTTGGGTCGGGTAGGGGCGATCTGGTCCAGTTCTGGGTCATTTCCTGCAACTTTTCCAACGACTGTTTTTACGCCACATGACGGCGTTTTCGACCATTCTAACTATTCTAAACAACCGCAAAGCATACCATACAGTCATAGCAATATGTAGAATTGACTACAAACACCAAAACCACAATTTGATATGTTAAAACGGATCAAATATACCCAAAACCCATGTTTTCCCCTTAATCATGTTTAACAATAACTAATGATAGGATTAAAAAACTTAACCAAATTAACTCAAACTTCTAACAGAGGCTTAAAATAATATTTAAGAATTTCTAAACATTTTTCCAGATTTTTTACATGTATAATTTCATTAATCAACACTAATCACCCTAGTTAACTATAATTAGTGAGGAACTATGCAAATTACTCACCTGCTCCACTGATTTGGGGCGATTTCTAGCGTCTAACAGCAGCTCTATCTCTGAAATAATGCTATTGCTCCTTGATTTTATGTTGCTAAGCTTAATCCTTGGTTAGAAAGTGATTTGAAGGTGTTTTTAGAAAGTGGAGGCCATTGAGAGGGTTGAAAGGGTGTTAGTGGCGGCTGAAAAATGGCAAAGAAAAGGTTTTCTAACCCTAATCAGCCCTTATAAAGCTCTAATCCCGAAATCTCCTAATGGGCCTAGTTGTTAACCATCCTATTTGGACCGGTTAAGCTGCTTTTCACCTTCTAAACTTTAATTCAGCCATATCTCTCAAATGGTATGTCCGTTTGGCTAATGTGACCACTCTACGGAATTGTAAACCATCATCCGAATCTAGTGGAAGTAGTTTCAGGTCAAAACTCCCTACCAATCAAAAGTTATGGCCAAAACAAGATCAACTAGGGGCAAAACGGTTATTTAAAAATTGGCAAAAACCATGAACATGGGAAATGACCCCAATAGTCGTCTCCCAAAGTTACATGGCTATACGATTTCGTATGTTAAAGAAATAAATATTCTACGATCCTTCGACGTGTAGAATGCGGGTCGTTACATTCTCCCCCCTTAAGAAATTTCGCCCCCGAAATTCCTTAACTAAGAAACAAGCAAAGGATCCCGCATGCCTACCGACTATTTACAACAATCAAACAAACAAAAACAAACAAACAAGTCTATCCTAGCATGTGGAAAACTAAGTAGCAATTAAAATCTTGACAGGCAAAGAGTTCTGGATACGTCTTCTTAATGCTCTCCTCTATCTCCCAAGTACAGTCATTCTCATCCTCGCCCCACTGAACCTTGACTAGATTCACCGCTTTCCTTCGAAGTTTCTTCATATCGTGCTCGACAATACGAACCGTCTTGCGGTTCCTAACCGCCTCGGGTTCTACTTCAATATCATCCAACTGATCAGGTGAAATAGTCATATCGGGGTCATGCATGAATTTCCTTAACTGAGAAACATGAAATACGTTATGAAATCCTGCCATCTTCTCTGGTAATTCAACTTTATATGCCAAATTTCCAGGTTGTTCGAGGATTGGGAATGGACCAACAAATCTTGGTGCTAACTTGCCTCTCCTGCCAAATCGTATCACGCGAAGAAATCTTGACAAACACCAAGTCGCCAATGGAGAATTTTAAATCTCTTCTCCTCTTATCAACATAACTCTTCTGCCTATCTTGGGCAGCCTTCATTCGCTGTTAAATGATCTCAATCTTGTCTGAAGTTTCTCTTATCACATCTGGTCCAAGCACAAACTTCTCACCAGTTTCTAACTAACATCATGGTGAGTTACACGGTCTTCCATACAAAGCTTCATATGGAGCCATATCAATACTGGATTGATAACTATTATTATATTCAAACTCTACTAGATGCAAATGGTCATCCCATGATCCACAAAAATCCAATATGCAAGCTCTCAAGAGATCTTCTAATACTCGATTCACCTTCTTTGTCTAACCGTCGGTTTGAGGATGGTATGCGGTACTGAGATGTAATCTGATCCTAAAGCCTCTTGTAAGCTCTTCCAAAACCCACTAGTAAACAACGGGTCTCTGTCACTCACAATGCTTAAAGGTACTCCATGAAATATCACTACCCACTTCATATATAGTTCCACTAACTTAGCTGCCGTTCTACTCGACTTGACGGGTATAAACCTTGCACTCTTTGTCAATTGGTCCATAATCACCCAAATGCTATCATGGCCCGATCTAGTCCTTGGTAACCCATCAATGAAATCCATTGAGACTTGTTCCCATTTCCATTCTGGAATTTTTATTGGTTGCAACAAACCACTAGGCTTCTTTTGCTCAGCTTTAACTAACTGGCAGTTCATGCACTTGGATATAAACTTCCCAACGTCTCTTTTCATCCCTTCCCAGTTGTAGGTCTGCTTCATGTCTTGATACATTTTATTACCACCGGGGTGCATAGTCAGTTTTTAGTGATGACATTCTCTAAGCACTTCATCTCTCAATCCATTGACATTAGGTACAACCAGTCTACCATTCTTTCTAAGCCATCCATCTCGATCAAGCCCATACTTGTTCATCTCCTTGTCGATACCCATCTCTAACTTGGAGATGATTTCCAATAGGTTAGGATCGTCCCTCTGACTGGAGCCAATCCGCTCAATCAAAGCGGGTCTGATTGTCAAACTTGCTAATACTTCTGGACCCAATTCGCACTTTGGTCTGAAATCATACACAATGACGTACTCTAGTTGCTTCCATTCTAGAAACATAGCCCCTAAACTGGCATGACTTCAACTCAATGCATCAACTACCATATTGCCCTTTCCTGGTGTATATGCGATATCGAAATCGTAGGAAGCCAATAATTCTAACCATCTTTGCAGTCGAATATTTAGATCCTTCTGAGGGAAAAGATACTTTAACGATTTATGATGAGTAAACAACTCGAATCTTTCTCCCAAGAGATAATGTCTCCACATCTTCAATGAGAACACGATCGCTGCCAATTCCAAATCATGGGTAGGATATATTTTCTCATGCAGTTTCAGTTGCCGACTAGCATAAGCTACAACCTTACCTCCTTACATCAATACAGCAACTAGTCCGGTAACACAGGCATCTGTGTATACCGTCATCTCTTCATTCCCTTTAGGAATGACTAACACTGGTGCACATGTCAACTTTTCCTTTAGACTCTTGAATGCATTCTCGCACTTTTCGTCCTAGACGAAAGCTTGATTTTTCTTGGTCAACTGAGTCAACGGTGCCGCTATTTTGGAGAAGTCTTGGATAAACTTACGTTAGTATCTAGCCAATCCCAAGAAACTTCTTACGTCTGTTGCATTCATGGGAGTAGACCAAGCTTGTACCGTAGTCGCCTTTGCAGGGTCCACAGCAATACCATTCTCTGAAACAACATGGCCCAAGAATCTCACTTCCCTCCTCCAGAAGTGACACTTAGAAAACTTTGCTTTCAATTGGTGTTTTCTCAACACCTCCATCACTATCCTCAGATGTTCCTTGTGTTCTTCCTCTGTCCTCGAATAAACCAAGATATCGTCTACGAACACAAGAAAAAACTTATTTAATTGATCCCTAAATACCCTATTCATAAGATCCACAAAATATGCTGGAGCATTGGTCAACCCGAATGGCATGACCAACCACTCATAGAACCCAGACGGTGTCCGAAATGCCGTTTTAGCTATACTCTCAGCTTCCACTCTAAGCTCATGAAAACCTGTCGCGAGATCCAACTGGGAGAACACTCTCACGCCTCCCAACCGATCAAACAAATCATCTATCTGCAGTAGAGGATACTTATTCTTCCTCGTCACCTTATTCAACTCGCGGTAGTCCACACTCAATCGAAGGGAACCATCTGCCTTGGTAGCAAACACAACTGGTGCTCCCCACTCAGAAACACTTCTTCTGACAAATCCCTTCTTCAATAGATCGCTTACTTGCACCCTGAGCTCTCGCCGCTCCTTTGGTGCCATACGAGGAAGTGGCATCACTATAGGTCTGGTATCTTTCACTAAGTCAATCTGAAACTCAATCTCTTGGTGTGGTTGAAGTCCGGTCACTTCCTCGAAGATGTCCAGATACTGGCCAGCCACGGGCACATATGACAACTCGTCATGCGGGATGTTGAGGGAGTTTAGAAAACTAGCCACTACCCCATCACTAGGTAGACCACCAAACACTACCCTCCTCCCATCATCCGCCCTGACTGTCACCAAAAATCCCTCACAGTCTACCACCACCCCGTACCTTTGGAGCCAATCGACTCCCAAAATAATGCCAAACCCAGTAAAGCCCAAAACAAAGCAATTACAAACAAGCATGCATCCATGACTCGATAAGACCACATTACGACAAATCATACTAAGGCTAGTCAAACCACCAATCGGGTTCGTCACTGCTAAAGGTCTGTCGACTATCTCACGTACCAATCCCAACCTATCTACCAGGTCACTAGATATGAAGGAATGGGAAGCTTCGGTATCAAATAATACTCGAACAGGAACATCATAAATAGAAAGCATACCTTGAATGACGACATTCTTCCCTTTCTCCACCACAGTTGGGGCATTCGACAAAGAAGGAACGACATTAAGAGCATATGCTTTCACAATCTTCTTCTCTTTAGGGGGTTACGGACATTTATCCTTGTGATGTCCCACTTGGCCACAGTTGAAGCACTTCCTGCCCGCTGGCTTTGCTCGACATTCATTAGCATAATGGCCCTTCTTGCCACAGCTAAATCACTCAATATCTTTCTTTCTCTTTATCTGACCATCCTTAGCTTGGTTCTGACTCTGCTTCCTTTTATTCTGAGAATTATTCTTGCCTCCCCCGCTTGCTTGCGGCTTTGGCTCTTCTGCAGATGCAACCTCAGTCTTTGACTAGGGTATAGACTCTCTGATCTCAAGGCTTTCCCCACAATCGATTCATACATCTCATCGATATAGTTTATAAGCCTTTCCCCCAAGTACTGATCTAAGCCTGTTATGAACTTCTCATTATTCTTCTTGGGAGTGTCAATAAGAGATATTCCATACTTCGATAAATATCAAACTCAGCAATATACTCCGAGACTGCTCTATCATTCTGCTTAAGTTCCAAGAACTTCCTAAAAAATTCTAATTTCTGAGCAATTGGGATTAACTTATCACTGAATCAGGCCTTAAACTAATCCCATGTAACTTGATCCTCTAGAGCAGCTGCCTTGATAGCATTCCAACAATTCATCGCCCGTCCTTGTAGCTGACGGGATGCTAGCTTTCTCTTTGTCGCATCCTCGATACCAAGTCTTCGAAGACACGCTCACAGCTATCCAACCAATCCTGAACTACTGTAGCTGATTCCGTTCCGTGGAACGACTTCCCACCAAGGCTAGTGTAATCCTTGCATAGCTTGGCAAAATCGGCTCTAGGCACCTGCACCGCTACACCACCACCATTTGCAGCATTGGGAACTGCTCCTTGCACATTTCTAAGCATCTCTCTCATGAAGGCAGTGAACATCGTCCTCATATCATGGGCATTCCCATTATTAGCTCCTCTACCAGTACCACTAGTATATCAGCTCATCGTTCAATCTGTAAGGAAAAAACGATTAACCATCTATTCAGTGGTGCCAGTGCAATGCGACTTCATCCTTAAATATACTAATAGTATATATATATATATAGCTTTTGAAAACCAAAATATCACAAATACGCACTCTTATATACGTATTATCTCTCCCTGGAGCCTTCACTAGGTTAACTACGCAACCTCGAGCTCTGATACCAAATGTGACGGCCCGCCCCGCACCAGCCGGCATTTCAAATGAAAGTTCGTTGTGCCAATGTCCAACCAGCACGGGACGGTCGCCAAAGGAAGGAAAAAGGGAGTTTGAACTAGCAAGGAACTTGTAGAATGTCTCACAGCGCATGGAATAAAATATAATAATAACATACTTGACATAAAGTAGGCGAGACAGTGCATAAGCTGAAAACTAAACCATCATAGCAGCGGAAGAACCAAATACAGCTTATGTTTCACATCATCATTATTACAACTTTTAAAAACTGTCTCTAAAGCAAAATAAGGAAGGTACACTACTAATGCCCAAAGAAGTGACCTGCAGCGACACAGGGAGAATATCTATATATATCATACATGGAAGCCTCATGCTCGTCTCTGGTACAGCTACTCGTGCATACCACCTAACATGTCTCTAGTCTGCCCGTTTAAGAGCACTGAGAGTAATAAGAAGAGACATAAAACTCTGGGTCAGACAAAAGTCTGGTATGAGCGATAAGCAGCAAAACAGAACAATAACAGAGATACTAAACCATACCTGAACCTGGACCTACAACCAAAGAGTTAGCACAACAAGATGTGCAATACTCTATGGTAACACTAACATATAGTGTAAAGATACGGGGGTGGGGGTGTGCATGTCATAGTGATGTCAAACAATCAAGCATAGCAACCATCCTCACATCTCTCACTCGATGCGTAAAGCATACGATATCCACTGCTTTGATCACCCATATCCTTGCTATGATCACTCTGCCCCATGGAGTCATGGCGACTCCACTGCACTGATCCATAGCCACTAGTCCTTGCTATGTCCACTCTGCCCCACGAACTCATAACGACTCCACTGCACTGGCTTGTAGCCATGCTACGATCACTTTGCCCCATGGAGTAATAACTACCCCACTTCAATGATCCGTAGCCTAGCAATCGTCTCTCGGTGGTGAATCAAAGTTATGGACGTCGACAACTCCTTAGCACACGTCCCGCAGCAAAGTCCAACACATGAAGTTAACTCACTGGCTCCCATCTAGATCCTGAGTACAAACTTCCCATTTGGACTACCTTTGCATCTCGGGTTTTAGTCTTCTCCGGATCGGTTCGGAAATAATCTTCCATTCGGATCGGTCCTCTTCTCCTTGTTCTATCCATAGTCAGGTCGGCTCATGGGAAGCTCCGGTCCACTTCGGTTTGGTTCGTTCTCCTTCCACCGGATCGGGTCATGGGCACCCATTAGGTTCGGGTCGGGCCCCTTCATCGCTTCAAATTGTGACTCCAGGTCGTGGCTCTTCTCGCAGCTCATGGAGGTCAGCTCGTGGTGACATGCTTGGCTCGTGAGGCTATCTCACGAGTGGAGGGCTCGGGTCGAGATGGCTCTCCACGGTCGGGTCGGGTCGGGTAGGGGCGATCCGGTCCGGTTTTGGGTCATTTCCTGCAACTTTTCCAATGACTGTTTTTACGCCACACAACGGCGTTTTCGACCATTCTAACTGTTCTAAACAATCACAAAGCATACCATACAGTCATAGCAACATGTAGAACTGACCACAAACACCAAAACCACAATTTGATATGTTAAAACGGACCAAACATACCCAAAACCCATGTTTTCCCCTTAATCATGTTTAACAATAACTATTGATAGGATTAACAAAACTTAACCAAATTAACTCAAACTTCTAACATAGGCTTAAAATAATATTTAAGAATTTCTAAACAATTTTCCAGATTTTTGACATGTATAATTTCGTTAATTAACAATAATCACCCTAATTAACTGTAATTAGTGAGGAACTATGCAAATCACTCACCTTAACCACAAATAAAACTTTCAAAACTGAAACTCCACAGATTTGGGGCGATTTCTAGCGTCTAACAGCAGCTCTATCTCTGAAATAGTACAATTTCTCCTTGATTTGATGTTGCTAAGCTTTATCCTTGATTAGAAAGTGATTTGAAGGTGTTTTTAGGAAGTGGAGGCCATTGATAGGGTTAAAAGGGTGTTAGTGGCGGCTGAAAAATGACAAAGGAAAGGTCTCCCTATCCCTAATCAGCCCTTATAAAGCTCTAATCCCGAAATACCCCAATGGGCCTAGCTGTTAATCACCCTATTTGGCCTGGTTAAGCTGTTTTTCACCTTCTAAACTTTAAATCAGCCATATCTCCCAAATGGTAAGTCCGTTTGGCTAATGTGACCAATCTACGGGATTGTAAACCATCATCCAAATCCAATGGATGTGGTTTTAGGTCAAAATTCCCTACCAATCAAAAGTTATGGCCGAAACAAGATCATCTAGGGGCAAAACGGTCATTTAAAAATTGGCAAAAACCATGAACATCGGAAATGACCCCAATAGTCGCCTCCCAAAGTTACAGGACTATACGACTTCGTATGTGAAAGAAATAAATATTCTACGATTCTTCGATGCGTAGAACGCGGGTCGTTACAAAATCTCCGTAATTTATGTTTCGGGTCCAAATAGGTCATCTGTTAGGAGTTTCTAGCCGTCCTTTGTTTGTGATGCGACTTCAACTAAATCGCTTCCTGTCTTCTAATGATGTTCCAAATACCAAAGTGTATTGTTAACCGGAAATTCCTTGTGTGATGGCTTTGACTAAAAAGCGTGTCAACATTTGTGGTTTATAATTTATGGCTTAATGTTTATTGTTTATTCTTTATTTTATATAGTTTATTATTTTTACTTTATTGTTTATGGATTACGGTTTATGGTTTATTGTTCATGGTTTACGGTTTATGGTTTATTGTATATGGTTTATGTTTATGGTTTATGGTTTAATGGCTAGCGGTTATGGTTTGTGGTTTATTGTCTATGATTTATCATTTATGGCTTAATGTTTATGGCTTATGGCTTTATTTTATATAGTTTATTGTTTATACTTTATTGTTTATGGTTTATTGTTTATACTTTATTCTTTACGGTTTACAATTTATAGTTTATTGTTTATGATTTTTCATTTATGGCTTAATTTTTATGGTTTATGCTTTATTTTATATACTTTACTGTTTATACTTTATTGTTTATGGTTTACAGTTTATTGTTTATGTTTTGAGGTTTGTGGTTTATTGTTTATGATTTATCATTTATGGTTAAATGTTTATGCTTTATGCTTTATATTATATAGTTTTCTGTTTATACTTTATTGTTTATGGTTTACGGTTTATGGTTTATTGTCTATGGTTTACGATTTATGAATTATTGTTTATTATTAGACCCAAAATTGGCACTAACACCCAAATGCAGTGTGAAGTCCTCACAATCACAGATCACAGAGAATAAATGAAGGAAAGCCGTAAAGAACAGGGAACACATGAGGTTTTTATATTGGTTTGGCTCAAACCAAGACTGCAACCACTTTATGTTTTCTTAAGTCCAAAGAAATTACAAATACAGTGCCTTTCTACAATCCATTGGAATCATTTACATACAACATCCTTGTATTTTAATGAAGAAGTCGGGAAGAGAGAGTTTTTTTATACACAAAATCCTCGTGTTAGATTAATATGGAAGAAGCATAATGTACTTGTGTTTGCTTCAATGGAGGCCGGGAGTTAGAATGGTCAAAGATCCTTTAGAAGTCCCTAAATCCATGTATTTATAGAAGTAGAGAGTCTCCTGGATGAATGACATGTGTCCTGAATCCAATGCGTTGCCAAGACATAGTGGGTAAGAGGAGGAAGTGTCCTATAGTTCGTGTAACGCCATGCGTGGTCCGATCCGTGAAAGTAGTAGTATAAAAGGCCTTAAGAATAGGTCAAACTCGATTGTGTGCAATAGAATATTTCTTTCTAGACGGGTCGGATCAGGTTGTCCATCCGATCCGAACCAGTGCCTTCAATCCATAGGCGACGTTCTCTTCTTGGCAGTAATGAGAAAGAGGATCGGGTTGGGTTACTACATGTCCATTCGAACCGAGCCGGTGACTTCATTCCAAAGCAGCGTGCACTTCTGTGCGGCAGAAGGTAGATTAGGTCCTCCTTTCCGATCCGATCCGGGCCATCCAATCCGACCTGAAGTCCAATCAATGCCACAATCCAAAAGTTTCCGGTTCTGCAGGCATTCACGAAAACGAGCGTAACTTTCAAACCGTAAGTCCGTTTTAGCCAAACGAAAGCTCTACCTTAAGCTAATTCAGAGGGCTACAAGGGTTATTGGTCATAGCTCCGTATTTGATGTTTTCGGGTCCAAAATAGGTCATCTGTTAGGAGTTTCCAGCCGTCCTTTGTTTATGATGCGACTTCAACCAAATCGTTTCCTGTCTTCTGACGATGTTCCAAATACTTAAGCGTATTGTTAACCAGAAATTCCATGTGTGACGGCTTTGACTAAAAAGCATGTCAACATTTATGGTTTATCATTAATGGCTTAATGTTTATGGTATATTCTATATTTATATAGTTTACTGTTTTTACTTTATTGTTTATGGTTTACGGTTTTTGATTTATTGTTTATGGTTTACGGTTTATGATTTATTGTTTATGATTTACGTTTACGGTTTAATGTTTTTGGGTCATGGTTTATGGTTTATTGTCTATGATTTATCATTTATGGCTTAATGTTTATGGTTTATGGCTATATTTTTTATAGTTTATTGTTTATGGTTTATGGTTTATAGTTTATATTTTATTCTTTACGGTTTATGGTTTATGGTTTATTGTTTATTGCTTACAGTTTATAATTTATCATTTATTGCCGAATGTTTTTGGTTTATGCTTTATTTTATATCGTTTACTGTTTATACTGCATTGTTTATGGTTTACGGTTTATTGTTTATGTTTTACGGTTTATGGTTTGTTGTTTATGATTTATCGTTTATGGTTAAATGTTTATGGTTCATGCTTTATATTATATAGTTTACTATTTATGGTTTACGGTTTATGGTATATTGTCTAGGGTTTACGGTTTATGGTTTATTATTTATTGTTAGATCCAAAATTGGTACTAACACATAAATGCAGTGTGAAGTCCTCACAATCACAGATCATAGAGAATAAATGCAGGAAAGCAGTAAAGAATAGGGAACATACGAGATTTTTATAGTGGTTCCCTACGACCACTTTATATTTTCTTAAGTCCTAAGAAATTACAAATACAATGCCTTTCTACAATCCGTAGGAATCATTTACATACAACATCCTTGTATTTTAATGAAGAAGTGGGGAATAGAGAGTGGTTTTATACACGAAATCCTCGTGTTAGATTAATACGGAAGAAGCACAGTGTCCTTGTGTTCTCTTCAATAGAGGCCGAGAGTTAGAATGGCCAAAGATCCTTTAGAAGTCCCTGAACCTGTGTATTTATAGATGAAGAGGGTCTCTTGAACGAATGACATGTGTCACGAATCCAATGCGTGTCTAAGACGTTGCGGGTAAGTGGAGAAAGTCTCCTGTAGTTCGTGTAAAGCCATGCGTTGTCCGATCCGTGAAAGTAGGAGTAAAATAGGCCTCAAGAATAGGTCAAACTCAATTGTGTGCAGTAGAATATTTCGTCCCAGACGGGTTGGATCGGGTCCTCCATCCGATCCGTACCGGTGCCTTCAATCCGAAGGCGACGTTCTCTTTTTTGCGGTAGTGAGAAAACGAATCGGGTCGGGTTCCTACATCACAATCTGAATCGAGCCGGTGACTTCATTCCAAAGCAGACTGCACTTTTGTGCGGCAGAAGGAGGATCGGGTCCTCCTTTCCGATCCAACGCGAGCCGTCCTATCCGACCCACAGTACAATCAATGCCAAAATCCAAACGTTTCCTGTTATGCGGGCATTTACGGAAACAAGCATAACCTTCAAATCGTAAGTCCGTTTTTGCCAAACGAAAGCTCTACCTTAAGCTAATTCAGAGGGCCACAAGAGTTTCTGAACAAAGCTCTGTAATTTTTGTTTTCGGGTCCAAAACAGGTTATCTGTTAGGAGTTTCGAGCCGTCCTTTGTTTGTGATGCGACTACAACCAAATCGCTTCCTGTCTTCTGATGACGTTCCTAATACTTAAGCGTACTGTTAACCCAAAAATCCATGTGTGGCGGCTTTGACTAAAAAGCGTGTCAGCATTTATGGTTTATCATTTATGGCTTAATGTGTAAGGTTTATTCTTTATTTTATATAGATTACGTTTTTTTACTTCAATGTTTATGGTTTACGGTTTATGGTTTATTGTTTATGGTTTAGGGTTTATGGATTATTGTTTATGGTTTACGTTTATGGTTTATTGTTTATGGGTCATGGTTTATGACTTATTGTCTATGATTTATCATTTATGGTTTATTGTTTATGGTTAATGGATTTATTTTATAAAGTTTAATGTTTATACTTTATTGTTTATGGTTTATGGTTTATTGTTTATACTTTATTCTTTACGGTTTATGTTTTATTGTTTATGGTTTATAGTTTATTGTTTATGATTTATCAGTTATGGCTTATTGTTTTTGGTTTATGCTTTATTTTATATAGTTTACTGTTTATACTATATTGTTTATGGTTTATGGTTTACAGTTTATGGTTTATTGTTTATGTTTTACAGTTTATGGTTTATTGTTTATGATTTATCATTTATGGTTAAATGATTATGATTTATGCTTTATATTATATAGTTTTCTGTTTATACTTTATTGTTTATGGTTTACGGTTTACGGTTTATTGTCTGTGGTTTACAGTTTATTATTTATTATTAGACCCCAAATTGGCACTAACACCTTAATGTAGTGTGAAGTCATCACAATTTTAGATCACAGAGAATAAATGTAGGAAAGCAGTAAAGAACAGGGAACACACGAGGTTATTATAGTGGTTCATCTCAAACCAAGCCTACGACCACATTATATTTTCTTAAGTCCTACGAAATTACAAATACAATGCCTTTCTACAATCCGTAGGAATCATTTACTTACAACATCCTTGTATTTTAATGAAGAAGTGGGGAAGATAGAGTTGTTTTATACACGAAATCCTCGTGTTAGTTTAATATGGAAGAAGTTCAATGTCCTTGTGTTCTCTTCAATGGAGGCCGAGAGTTAGAATGGCCAAATATCCTTTAGAAGACCCTGAGTTCATGTATTTATAGATGTAGAGAGTCTCTCGGATGAATGACATGTATCACGAATCCAATGTGTTGCTAAGACGCACTGGGTAAGTGGAGGAAGTCTCCTGTAGTTCGTATAAAGCCATGCGTGGTCTGATCCGTGAAAGTAGGAGCAAAACAGGCCTTAAGAATAGGTCAAACCCATTTGTGTGTAGTAGAATATTTCGTTCCAGATGGGTTGGATTGGGTCCTCCATCCAATCCCAACCGCTACCTTCAATCCGATGGCGACGTTCCCTTCTTGGCGGTAAGGAGAAAGTGGATCGGGTCCGGTTCCTACATCTCCATCTGAACCGAGCCGGTGACTTCATTCCAAAGTAGAGTGCACTTCAGTGCGGCAGAAGGTGGATTAGGTCCCCCTTTCTGATCCGATCCGGGCCTTCCGGTCCGACATAGAGTCCAATCAATGTCGGAATCCAAACGTTTCCGGTTCCGCGGGCGTTCACCGAAATGAGAGTAACATTCAAACCATAAGTCTGTTTTACCCAAACGAAAGTTCTACCTTAAGCTAATTCAGAGGGCTACAAGGCTTACTGAGCAAAGCTCCGTAATTGATGTTTTTGGGTCCAAAATAGGTCATCTGTTAGGAGTTTCGAACCGTCCTTATTTGTGATGAGACTTCAACTAAATCTCTTCCTGTCTTCTGATGATGTTCCAAATACTTAAGAGTATTATTAACCAGAAATTCTATGTGTGACGGCTTTGACTAAAGAGCATGTTAACATTTATGGTTTATCATTTATGGCTTAATTATTATTGTGTATTCTTTATTTTATATAGTTTACTGTTTTTATTTATTGTTTACGGTTTATGGTTTATTGTTTATGGTTTACGGTTTATGGTTTATTGTATATGGTTTACGTTTATGGTTTAATGTTTATGGGTTATTGTTTATGGTTTATTGTATGTGATCTATCATTTATGGCTTAATGTTTATCGTTTATGGCTTTATTTTATAAAGTTTATTGTTTATACTCTATTGTTTATGGTTTATGGTTTATTGTTTATACTTTATTCTTTACGGTTTACGGTTTATTGTTTATGTTACAGTTTACTATTTTTCATTTATGGCTTAATTTTTTTGGTTTATGCTTTATTTTATATAGTTTACTGTTTATACTATAATGTTTATGGTTTAGGGTTTAAGGTTTATTGTTTATGCTTTACGGCTTATGGTTTGTTTTTTGTGATTTATCATTTACGGTTAAATATTTATGGTTTATGCTTTATATTATATAGTTTATTGTTTATGGTTTACGGTTTATGGTTTATTGTCTATGGTTTACGGTTTATGGTTTATTGTTAATTATTAGACCCAAAATTGGCACTAACACAAAACTGCACTTTGAAGTCCTCACAATCACAGAGAATAAATGCAGGAAAGCAGTAAAGAACAGGGAACACACGAGGTTTTTCTAGTGGTTCGGCTCAAACCAAGCCTACGACCACTTTATATTTTCTTAAGTCCTAAGAAATTACAAATACAATGCCTTTCTACAATCCGTAGGAATCATTTACATACAACATCCTTGTACTTTAATGAAGAAATGAGGAAGAGAGAGTGGTTTTATACACAAAATCCTCATGTTAGATTTATATGGAAGAAGCACAATGTCCTTGTGTTCTCTTCAACGGAGGCCGAGAGTTCGAATGGCCAAAGATCCTTTAGATGTCCCTGAATCCGTGTATTTATAGATGTAGAGAGTCTCACGGATGAATGATATGTGTCAAGAATCCAATGCATTGCTAAGGCGTAGTGGGTAAGTGGAGGAATTCTCCTGTAGTTCGTGTAAAACCATGTGTGGTCCTATCCATGAAAGTGGGAGTAACAAAGGCCTTAAGGATAGGTCAAACTCGATTATGTGTAGTAGAATACTTCGTCCCAGATGGTTCGGATCGGGTCCTCCATCTGATCTGAACCGGTGCCTTCCATCCGAAGGCGACGTTCTCTTCTTGGCGGTAAGGAGAAAGCGCATCGGGTCGAGTTCCTACATCTCCATCCAAACCGAGCCGGTGACTTCATTCCAAATTAGAGTGCACTTCTGTGCGATAGATGGTGGATTAGGTCCTCCTCCTTTTCGATCCGATCCGGGCCATCCGATCCGACCTGGAGTCCAATCAATGCCGAAATCCAAACGTTTCTGGTTCTGCAGGCATTCACGGAAGCGAGCGTAACTTTCAAACCGTAAGCCTGTTTTAGCCAAACCAAAGTTCTACCTTAAGCTAATTTAGAGGGCTACAAGAGTTATTGAGAAAAGCTCTATAAGTGATGTTTTTGGGTCCAAAACAGGTCATCTGTTAGGAGTTTCGAGCCGTCCTTTGTTTGTGATGCGATTTTAACCAAATCGCTTCCTGTCTTCCGACGATGTTCCAAATAATTATGCTTATTGTTAACCAGAAATTCCATGTGTGGCGGCATTGACTAAAAATTGTGTTAATATTTATGGTTTATCATTTATGGCTTAATGTTTCTAGTTTATTCTTTATTTTATACAGTTTATAGTTTTTACTTTATTGTTTATGGTTTACGGTTTCTAGTTTATTGTTTATGGTTTACGGTTTATGGTTTACGTTTTTGGTTTAATGTTTATGGGTCATGGCTTATGGTTTATTGTCTATGATTTATCGTGAATGGCTTAACGTTTATGGTTTATGGCTTTATTTTATAAAGTTTATTGTTTATACTTTATTGTTTATGGTTTATGGTTTATTGTTTATACTTTATTATTTATGGTTTACGGTATTTGGTTTATTGTTTACGATTTACAGTTTATTATTTATGATTTATTATTTATGGATTAATGTTTTTGGTTTATGCTTTATTTTATATAGTTTACTGTTTATACTATATTGTTTGCGGTTTACGGTTTATTGTTTATGTTTTACGGTTTATGGTTTATTGTTTATGATTTATCATTTATGGTTAAATGTTTATGGCTTATGCTTTATATTATATATTTTTCTATTTATACTTTATGGTTTATGGTTTACGGTTTATGGTTTATTGTCTATGGTTTATGGTTTATGGTTTATTATTTATTATTAGACCCAAAATTGGCACTAACACCCAAACGCAATGTGAAGTCCTCAGAATCACAAATCACAGAGAATAAACGCAGGAAAGCTGTAAAGAACAGGGAACACACGAGGTTTTTATAGTGGTTCAGCTCAAACCAAGCCTATGACCACTTTATATTTTCTTAAGTCCTAAGAAATTACAAATACAATGCCTTTCTACAATCCGTAGGAATCATTTACATGCAACATCCTTGTATTTTAACGAAGAAGTGGGGAAGAGAGAGTTGTTTTATACACGAAATCCTCGTGCTAGAATAATATAGAAGAAGCACCGTGTTCTCTTCAATGGAGGCCGAGGGTTGGAATGGCCAAAGATCTATTAGAAGTCCCTGAATCTGTGTATTTATAGAAGTAGAGAGTCTCTCGGATGAATGATATGTGTCATGAATCCAATGAATTGCTAAGACGTAGTGGGTAAGTGGGGGAAATCTCCTGTAGTTCGTATAAAGCCATGCGTGGTCTGATCCGTGAAAGTAGGAGCAAAAAAGGCCTTAAAAATAGGCCAATCTCAATTGTGTGCAGTAGAATATTTCATCCTAGATGGGTCCGATCGGGTCCTCCATCCGATCTAAACCGGTGCCTGCAATCCAAAGGCAACGTTCTCTTCTTGGCAGTAAGGAGAAAGCTGATCGGGTCGGGTTCCTACATCTCCATCCGAACCGAGCAGGTGACTTCATTCCAGAGCATTGTACACTTCTGTGCAGCAGAAGGTGGATCAGTTCCACCTTCCCGATCCGATGTGGGCCATCTGATCTGACCCGGAGTCCAATAAATGCTGAAATCCAAACGTTTCCGATTTTGTGGGCGTTCATGGAATCGAGCGTAACTTTCAAACCGTAAGTATGTTTTAGCCAAACGAAAGCTCTACCTGAATATAATTCAGAGGGATACAAGATTTATTGAGCTAAGCTCCGTAATTAATGTTTTTGGGTCCAATATAGGTCATCTGTTAGGAGTTTCGAGCTGTCCTTTTTTTTATGCGACTTCAACCAAATCGCTTCCTGTCTTTTGACGATGTTCCAAATACTTAAGCGTATTGTTAACTAGAAATTCCTTGTGTGACGGCTTCGACTAAAAGGCATGTCAACATTAATGGTTTATCATTTATGGCTTAATGTTTGTGGTTTATTCTTTATTTTATATAATTTACTTTTTTTTTTTACTTTAATGGTTATGGTTTACGGTTTATGGTTTATTGTTTATGGTTTACGGTTTATGGTTTAATGTTTATGGTTCATGATTTATGGTTTGTTGTCTATGATTTATCATTTATGGCTTAATGTTTATGGTTTATGGCTTTATTTTTATAAAGTTTATTGTTTATACTTTATTGTTTATGGTTAATGGTTTACTATTTATACTTTATTCTTTACGGTTTACTGTTTATGGTTTATTGTTTATGGTTTATCATTTATGGCTTAATGTTTTCGGTTTATGCGTTTTTTATATAGTTTACCGTTTATACTATATTGTTTATGGTTTACAATTTAAGGTTTATTGTTTACGATTTACGGTTTATGGTTTATTGTTTATGATTAGTCATTTATGGTTAAGTGTTTATGGTTTTTGCTTCATATTATATAGTTTACTGTTTATACTTTTTTGTTTATGGTTTATGATTTATTATTTATTATTAGACCCAAAATTGGCACTAACACCCAAATGCAGTGCAAAGTCCACACAATCATAGTTCATAGAGAATAAATGCAGGAAAGCAGTAAAGAATAGTGAACACACGAGGTTTTTCTAGTGGTTCGGCTCAAACCAAGCCTACGACCACTTTATATTTTCTTAAGTCCTAAGAAATTACAAATACAATGTCTTTCTACAATCCATAGGAATCATTAACATACAACAACCTTGTATTATAATGAAGAAGTGGGGAAGTGAGAGTGGTTTTATACACAAAATCCTCACGTTAGATTAATATGGAAGAAGCACAATGTCCTTGTGTTCTCTTCAATGGAGGTCGAGAGTTAGAATGGCCAAAGTTCCTTTAGACGTCCCTGAATCCGTGTATTTATAGATGTAGAGAGTCTCATGGATGAATCACATGTGTCACGAATCCAATGCGTTGCTAAGACATAGTGGGTAAGTGGAGGAAGTCTCCTGTAGTTCGTGTAAAGCCATGTGTGGTCCTATCCGTGAAAGTAGGAGTAACATAGGCCTTTAGAGTAGGTCAAACTCGATTATGTGCAGTAGAATATTTCGTCCTAGATGGGTCGGATCGGCTCCTCCATCCGATCCGAACCAGTGCCTTCAATCAGAATGCGACGTTCTCTTCTTGGCGGCAAGGAGAAAGCGGATCAGGTCAGGTTCCTACATCTCCATCCGAACCGAGCCGGTGACTTCATTCCCAAGTAGCGTGCAATTCTGTGCGGTAGATGGTGGATCAGGTCCTCCTTTCCGATCTGATCTGGGCCATTCGATCCGATCTGGGTCCAATCAATGCCGAAATCCAAACGTTTCCGGTTCTGCTGGTGTTCACGGAAGCGAGCGTAACTTTCAAACCATAAGCCCGTTTTAGCCATACCAAAGCTCTACCTTAAGCTAATTCAGAAGGCTACAAGAGTTACTGAGCAAATCTCCATAAGTGATGTTTTCGTTTCCAAAACAGGTCATCTGTTAGGAGTTTTGAGCCGTCATTTGTTTGTGATGCGAATTTAACCAAATTTCTTCTTGTTGTCTGACGATTTCCAAATACTTAAGCGTATTATTAACCAGAAATTCCATGTGTGACGGCATTGACTAAAAAGCATGTAAACATTTATGGTTTATCATTTATGGCTTAATGTTTATGGTTTATTCTTTATTTAATACAGTTTACTGTTTTTTACTTTATTGTTTATGGTTTACGGTTTCTGGTTTATTGTTTATGGTTTATAGTTTACGTTTTTTATGGTTTACGTTTTTGGTTTAATGTTTATGGGTCATGGTTTATGGTTTATTGTCTATGATTTACCATGAATGGCTTAAGGTTTATGGTTTATGGCTTTATTTTATAAATTTTATTGTTTATACTTATTGTTTATGGTTTATGGTTTATTGTTTATTGTTTATACTTTATTCTTTACGGTTTACGGTTTATGGTTTATTGTTTATGGTTTATCGTTTATTGTTTATGATTTATCATTTATGGCTTAATTTTTTTGGACTATGCTTTATTTTATATAATTTACTATTTATACTATATTGTTTATAGTTTACGGTTTATTGGTTATGTTTTACGGTTTATTGTTTATGATTTATCATTTATGGTTAAATGTTTATGGTTAATGCTTTATATTGTATAGTTTTCTATTTATAATTTATTGTTTATGGTTTGCAGTTTATAGTTTATTGTCTATGGTTTACGGTTTATGGTTTATTATTTATTATTAGACCCAAAATTGGCACTAACACTCAAATGTAATGTGAAGTCCTCACAATCACAGATCACAGAGAATTAATGCAGGAAAGCAGTAAAGAACAGGGAACACACGATGTTTTTATAGTGGTTTGGCTCAAACCAAGCCTATGACCACTTTATATTTTCTTAAGTCCTAAGAAATTACAAATACAATACCTTTCTACAATCCGTAGGAATCATTTACATACAACATCCTTGTATTTTAATGAAGAAGTGGGAAAGAGAGAGAGTTGCTTTATACACGAAATCCTCATGTTAGATTAATATGGAAGAAGCATTGTGTTCTGTTCAATGGAGGCCAAGAGTTGGAATGGCCAAAGATCTTTTAGAAGTCCCTGAATCCGTGTATTTATAGATCTAGAGAGTCTCCCGGATGAATGACGTGTGCCATGAATCCAATGCATTGCTCACACGTAGTGGATATGTGGAGGAAGTCTCCTGTAGTTCGTATAAAGCCATGCATGGTCTGATCCATGAAAGTAGGAGTAAAAAGGCCTTAAGAATAGGTCAGTCTCGATTATGTGCAGTAGAATATTTCGTCCCAGATGGGTCGGATCGGGTCCTCCATCCGATCTGAACCGGTGCCTACAATTCGAAGGCGGCGTTCTCTTCTTGGCAGTAAGGAGAAAGTGGGTCAGGTCGGGTTCCTACATCTCCATCCGAACCGAGTCGGTGACTTCATTCTAGCGCAACGTACACTTCTATGTGGCAGAAGGTGGATCGGGTCCACCATTCCGATCTGATCTGGCCATCCGATCTGACCCGAAGTCCAATCAATGCCAAAATCCAAACGTTTCCGGTTCTGTGTGCGTTCACGGAATCGAGCGTAACTTTCAAACTGTAAGTATGTTGTAGCCAAACGAAAGCTCTACCTGAAGCTAATTCTGAGGGCTACAAGATTTATTGAGCTATGCTCTGTAATTGATGCTTACGGGTCCGAAATAGGTCATCTGTTAGGAGTTTTGAGCCGTCCTTTGTTTGTGATGCGACTTCCACCAAATCGCTTCCTGTCTTCTGACGATGTTCCAAATACTTAAGCGTATTGTTAACCAGAAATTCCATGTGTGACGGCTTTGACTAAAACGCATGACAACATTTATGGTTTATCATTTATGGCTTAATGTTTATGGTATATTCTTTATTTTATATAGTTTACTGCTTTTAATTTATTTTTTATGGTTTAAGGTTTATGGTTTATTGTTTATGGTTTACGGTTTATCGTTTATGTTTTACGTTTATGGTTTAATGTTTATGGGTCATGGTTATGGTTTATTGTCTATGATTTATCATTTAGGGCTAAATGTTTATGGTTTATGGCTCTATTTTATAAATTTATTGTTTTACTTTATTGTTTATGGTTTATGGTTTACTGTTTATACTTTATTCTTTACGGTTACGGTTTATGGTTTATTGTTTATGGTTTATAGTTTATTGTTTATGGTTTATCATTTATGGCTTAATGTTTTTTTATGCTTTATTTTATATAGTTTGCTATTTATACTATATTGTTTATGGTTTATGGTTTACGGTATATGGTTAATTGTTTGTGTTTTACGGTTTATTGTTTATTGTTTATGATTTATCATTTACGGTTAAATGTTTATGGTTTATGCTTTATATTATATAGTTTACTGTTTATACTAAATTGCTTATGGTTTACGGTTTATGGTTTATTGTCTATGGTTTATGGTTTATTGTTTATTATTAGACCCAAATTTGGCCCTAACACCCAAATGCATTGTGAAGTCCTCACAATCATAGATCACGGAGAATAAATACAGGAAAGTAGTAAAGAACCAGGAACACACAAGGTTTTTATAATGGTTTGGCTCAAACCGAGCCTACGACCACTTTACATTTTCTTAAGTCCTAAGAAATTACAAATACAACGCCTTTCTACAATCCGTAGGAATCATTTACATACAACATCCTTGTATTTTAATGAAGAAATGTTGAAGAAAGAGTGGTTTTATACATGAAATCCTCATGTTAGACTAATATGGAAAAAGCACAATGTCCTTTTGTTCTCTTCAATGGAGGCCGAGAGTTAGAATGGCCAAAGATCCTTTAGAATTCCCTGAATCCATGTATTTACAGATGTAGAGAGTCTCTCGGATGAATGACATGTGTCACAAATCCACTGCGTAGCTAAGACGTAGTGGGTAAGTAGAGGAAGTCTCCTGTAGTTCGTGCAAAGCCATGCGTGGTCCGATCCGTGAAAGTTGGAGTAAAACAGGCCTTGAGAATAGGTCAAACTCGATTGTGTGCAGTAGAATATATCGTCCCAGACGGGTCAGATCAGGACCTCCATCCGATCCGAATCGGTGCCTTCAATCCGAAGGCGACATTCTCTTCTTGGCAGTAAGGAGAAAGTGGATCAGGTCGGGTTCCTACATCTCTATCCGAACCGAGCCGGCGACTTCATTCCAAAGCAGAGTGCACTTCTATGAGGTAGAAGGTGGATCGGGTCCTCCTTCCCAATCCGATCCAGGCCATCCGATTCGACCCGGAGTCTAATCAATGCCGAAATCCAAAGGTTTCCAGTTCTCCGGGCGTTCACGAAAACGAGCGTAACTTTCAATCCGTAAGTCCGTTTCGGCCAAATGAAAGCTCTACCTGAAGTGATGTTTTTGGGTCCAAAACAGGTCATCTGTTAGGAGTTTCGAGCCGTCCTTTGTTTATGATGCGACTTCAACCAAATCATTCTTGTCTTCTGATGATGTTCCAAATACTTAAGCATATTGTTAATCAGAAATGCCATGTGTGATGGCTTCGACTAAAAAGCGTGTCAACATTTATGGTTTATCATTTATGGCTTAATGCTTATGGTTTATTCTTTATTTTATATAGTTTACTTTTTTTACTTTATTATTTATGGTTTACAGTTTATGGTTTAGTGTTTATGGTTTACGATTTATGGTTTATTGTTTATGGTTTAGGTTTATGGTTTAATGTTTATGGGTCATGGTTTATGGTTTATTGTCTATAATTTATCATTTATGGCTTAATGTTTATGGTTTATCGCTTTATTTTATAAAGTTTATTGTCTATACTTTATGGTTTTTGGTTTATTGTTTATACTTCATTCTTTATGGTTTATTGTTTATGGTTTATGATTTATCATTTGTGGCTTAAAGTTTATGGTTTATGCTTTATTTTATATAGTTTACTATTTAAACTTTATTGCTTGTGGCTTACGGTTTATGGTTTATTGTTTATGTTTTACGTTTTATGGTTTATTGTTTATGATTTATCATTTATGGTTAAATTTTTATGGTTTATGCTTTATATTGTATAGTTTACTTTTTATACTTTATTGTTTATGGTTTACGGTTTATGGTTTATTGTCTATGGTTTACATTTTATGGTTTATTGTTTATTATTAGACCCAAAAATGGCACTAACACCCAAATGTAGTGTGAGGTCCTCACAATCACAGATCACAAAGAATAAATGCAGGAAAGGAGTAAAGAACAGAAAATACACGAGGTTTTTATAGTGGTTCAGCTCAAACAAGCCTACGACCAATTTATATTTTCTGATGTCCTAGGAAATTACGAATATAATGCCACTCTACAATCCATAGGAATCATTTACGTACTACATCCTTTTATTTTAATGAAGTGGTGGGGAAGAGATAGTGGTTTTACACACAAAATTCTCGTGTTAGATTAATATGGAAGAAGCACAATGTCCTTGTGTTCTCTTCGATGGAGGCGTAGAGTTAGAATGGCAAAAAACCTTTAGAAGTCCTTGAATCCATGTATTTATAGACGTAGAGAGTCTCCCAGACGAATGACATGTGTCACGAATCCAATGCGTTACTAAGACGTAGTGGGTAAGTGGAGGAAGTCTCTTGTAGTTCGTGTAAAGCCATGCGTGGTCCGATCCGTGAAAGTAGGAGTAAATCAGGCCTTAAGAGTATGTCAAACTCGATTGTGCGTCGTAGAATATTTCGTCCTAGATAGGTCGGATCGGGTCCTCCGTCCGATCCGAACTAGTGCCTTCAATCCAAAGGCAACGTTCTCTTCTTGGCAGTAAGGAGAAAGTGGATCGGGTCGGGTTCCTACATCTCCATCCGAACTGAGTCGGTGACTTCATTCCAAAGCAGCGTGCACTTATGTGCGGTAGAAGGTGGATCAGGTCCTCCTTTCTGATCCGATCTAGGCCATCCGATCCGACCCGGAGTCCAACCAATGCTGAAATCCAAACATTTCCGGTTCTGCAGGCTTTCACGGAAACGAGCGTAACTTTCAAACCGTAAGTCCGTTTAATCTAAATAAAAACTGTACCTTAAGCTAATTCAGTGGGTTACAAGATTTATTGAGCAAAGATCCGTAATTGATGTTTTCGGGTCCAAAATAGGTCAGCTGTTAGGAGTTTCGATCCTTCCTTTGTTTGTGACGTGACTTCAACCAAATCGCTTCCAGTCTTCTGACGATGTTTCAAATACTTAAGCGTATTGTTAACCAGAAATTCCACGTGTGACGGCTTTATTTTCTATAGTTTATTGTTTATAGTTTATTGTTTATGGTTTATTGCTTATACTTTATTCTTTATGGTTTGCGGTTTATGGTATATTGTTTATGGTTTACAGTTTATTGTTTATGAATTATCATTTGTGGCTTAATGTTTTTGGTTTATGCTTTATTTCATATAGTTTAATGTTTATACTATATTGTTTATGGTTCACAGTTTATTGTTTATGTTTTACGTATTATGGTTTATTGCTTATGATTTATCATTTATGGTTAAATGCTTATGGTTCATGCTTTATATTATATAGTTTAATGTTTATACTTTATTGTTTACGGTTTATCGTTCATTATCTATTATTTACGGTTTATGGTTTATTATTTATTATTAGACCCAAAATTGGTACTAACACCCAAATGTAGTGTGAAGTCCTCACAATCATAGATCATAGAGAATATATGCAGGAAAGTAGTAAAGAACAGGGAACACACGAGGTTTTTATAGTGTTCGGCTAAAACCAAGCCTACGAACACTTTATATTTTCTTACGTCCTAATAAATTACAAAAGTAATGGCTTTCTACAATCCGTAGGAATCATTTACATACAACATCCTTGTATTTTAATGAAGAAGTGGGGAAGAGAGAGTTGTTTTATACACGAAATCCTCGTGTTAGATTAATATGGAAGAAGCACAATGTCCTTGAGTTCTCTTCAATGGAGGCCGAGAGATAGAATGGCCAAAGTTCCTTTAGAAGTCCCAGAATCTGTGTATTTATAGACGTAGAGAGTCTCCCGGATGATTGACATGTGTCACGAATCCAATGCGTTGCTAAGACATGGTGGGTAAGTGGAGGAAGTCTCCTATAGTTCGTGTAAAACCATGTATGGTCCAATCCGTGAAAGTAGGAGTAAAATAGGCCTTAAGAATAGGTCAAACTCAAGTGTGTGCAGTAGAATATTTCGTCCTAGACGGGTCGAATCAAGTCTTCCACCCAATCTGAACCGGTGCCTTCAATCCGAAGGTGACGTTCTCTTCTTGGAAGTAAGGAGATAGCGGATCGGGTCGGGTTCCTACATCTCCATGTGAATTGAGCCAGTGAATTCATTCGAAAGCAGCATGCACTTCTGTGCGGCAGAAGGTGGATCAGGTCCTCCTTTCTGATCTGATCTGGGCCATCCGATCTGACCCAGAGTCCAATCAATGCCGAATTCCAAATGTTTCCGGTTCTGCGGGCGGTCACGGAAGCGAGCATTACTTTAAAACCGTAATTCCATTTTAGCCAAACGAAAATTCTACCTGATTTAGGGGGCTACAAGAGTTATTGAGCAAAGCTCCGTAATTGATGTTTCGGGTTCCAAGTAGGTCATCTATTAGGAGTTTCGAGCCGTCCTTTGTTTGTGATGCGACTTCATCAAAATCGCTTCCGGTCTTCTGACGATGTTCCAAATACTTAAGCGTATTGTTAACCGGAAATTCCATGTATGACTGCTTTGACTAAAAAGCATGTCAACATTTATGGTTTATCACTTATGGCCTAATGTTTATGGTTTATTCTTTATTTTATATAGTTTATTGTTTTCACTTTATTGTTTGTTGTTTACGGTTTATGGTTTATTGTTTATGGTTTATGGTTTATGGTTTATTGTTTATAGTTTATGTTTATGGTTTAATGTTTATGAGTCATGGTTTATGGTTTATTGTCTATGATTTATCATTTATGGCTTAATGTTTATGGTTTATTGTTTATACTTTATTCTTTACGGTTCACGATTTATGGTTTATTGTTTATGGTTTACAGTTTATTGTTTATGATTTATCATTTATGGCTTAATGTTTTTGGTTTACGCTTTATTTTATATAGTTTACTGTTTATACTATATCGTTTAAGGTGTACGGCTTACGGTTTATTGTTTATGTTTTACAGTTTATGGTTTATTGTTTGTGATATATCATTTATGGTTAAATGTTTATGGTTTATGCTTTATATTATATTGTCTACTGTTTATACTTTATTGTTTATGGTTCGGTTTATGGTTTATTGTCTATGGTTTACGGTTTATGGTTTATTGTTTATTATTAGATCCAAAATTGGCACTGACACCGAAATGCAGTGTAAATTCCTCACAATCACATATCACAGAGAATAAATGCAGGAAAGCAGTAAAGAACAGGGGACACATGAGGTTTTTATAGTTGTTCGGCTCAAACCAAGCCTACAACCACTTTATATTTTCTTAAGTCCTAAGAAATTACAAATACATTGCCTTTCTACATTTCGTAGTTTACATACGACATCCTTGTATTTTAATGAAAAAGTGGGGAAGAGAGAGTGGTTTTATACATGAAATCCTCGTGTTGGATTAATATTAAAGAAGCACAATGTCCTTGTGTTCTCTTCAATGGAGGCCGAGAGTTAGAATAACCAATAATCCTTTAGAAGTACCTGAATCCGTGTATTTATAAATGCAGAGAGTCTCCTGGACGAATGACTTATGTCACGAATCCAATGCGTTGCTAAGGCATAGTGGGTAAGTAGAGGACGTCTCTTGTATTTAGTGTAAAGCCATGCGTGGTCCAATCCGTGAAAGTAGAAGTAAAACAAGCCTTAAGAATAGGTTAAACTCGATTGTGTGCACTAGAATATTTCGTCCCATACGGGTCGGATCGGGTCCTCCATCTGATCCGAACGGGTACATTCAATCCGAAGGCGACGTTCTCTTCTTGACAGTAAGGGGATAGCGGATCGGGTCGGGTTCCTACATATCCCTCCAAACCGAGCTAGTGACTTCAATACAAAGCAGCGTGCACTTCTGTGCGGCAGAAGGTAGATCGGGTCCTCCTTTCCAATCCGATCCAGGCCATCCGATCCGACCCTGAGTCCAATCACCTGAAGCTAATTCAGGAGGCTACAAGTGTTACTGAGATAAGCTCCATAATTGATGTTTTCGGGTCCAGAATAGTTCTTCTATTGGGAGTTTTGAGCCATCATTTGCTTGTGATGCGACTTCAACCCAATCGCTTCCTGTCTTCTGACGATGTTCCAAATACTTAAGCATATTGTTAACAAGAAATTCCATGTGTGACGGATTTGACTAAAAAGCATGTCAACATTTATGGTTTATCATTTATGGCTTAATGTTTATGGTTTATTCTGTATTTTATATAGTTTACTGTTTTTACTTTATTGCTTATGGTTTACGGCTTATGGTTTACTATTTATGGTTTACGGTATATGGCTTATTGTTTATGGTTTACGTTTTATGGTTTAATGTTTATGGGTCATGGTTTCTGGTTTATTGTCTATGATTTATCGTTTATGGTTTGATGTTTATGGTTTATGGCTTTATTTTATAAAGTTTATTGTTTAAACTTTATTGTTTATGGTTTATGGTTTATTTTTTATACTTTATTCTTTATGGTTTATGGTTTCTTGTTTATGGTTTACAGTTTATTGTTTATGATTTATCATTTATGGCTTATGTTTATGTTTTATGCTGTATTTTAAACAGTTTACAATTTATAATTTATTTTTTATGGTTTATTGTTTAAGCTTTACGGTTTACGGTTTATTGTTTATGATTTATTATTAATGGTTAAATGTTTATGGTTTATGTAACACCCCACGTCCATTAATGTCACTCACAAAGGGAATGCATTAACTTCCATGGAGCATTTTAATTGTGTATAGAACAGAAACTTAACAACAAGACAGATATAAACAGTACTAAAACTTTAAAACTTTATTTCAATGCAGCGGAAAATACATAAGTTTGATTACGTCATCAAAACCAGAGTCAAAGTACATAATATCCATCTTGATCAACTCAAAGTACATAAATTGAAAGACATAATCCCCAATACAAAATAGCCATAAATAAGAGAGGCTGAACTTCACTTCAGTGATCCAAGCAATCTCCTAAAACAAGAGGTACAACTGTCCAAAATCAAGCTCCACTGGTGCTAGTTCCAACCTGAGCACCTTGGGGGGGGGGGGGGAAGGAGGAAAAGAGAAGGAAACAAAGGGGGTCAGACATAAAGTCTGGCGAGTGCGATAACTTTAACAATATAATTACCAAAGTAACTAGGCTATGGCATAAGTTGGAAGATAAGGAAATGACCATGAACCATTGAGTATGGCAGAGTAAACAAGGAAACAAGATGAACAACGATATCATTAAAGCGCACCTAAACCACTATAAGATAATTACTAAACTACACTAACACTATAAGATAATTTCTATACTGCACCACCACTAGTCACCCTAAGGTTGATCCCGCCTGCAGACTTAATAGTGATAATGGTAGTTTCGTGCACCCTTAGCTGCCTTCATAGGTGCCGCCTGCCCCTATCTCAACTAGGTGTACCCACTACCCCCATGCGATCGTCTCCCTAACTCGTAGATACCCGGGTTGGCCCCATAGTGGTGTGTATCACTCCCCAAAGTGGCAACCCGATACCACAAATAATGCACGGCTTATACCTACACGATGCAACAATGTCTTACCTACTAGCCTGGGTCCACACACGCATATGAACCAGTTGGACTTGCGTTGCCACCGCTAACCCGGTTTGGCCTCTTACAGTCAAGCCCAGTATACGTGTCCCGTCCTCGACTTGGGTCGAGCCCACAAAAGATACTTATGGGTTACTGGTTGAAATGGGCCCCTATTACTTGACACAAGTTATCCACCTATGCTTGGTCCCCTCTAGTATATCCCACTTAACCCACTTCTTATTCATGTTTACTTACATGTTTCAAATTTTGGTTAAGTATTTCTAATCGTATTTCAAATGCCACCCAAGGCACCCACTAGATTCCATATGCCACCCAAGGCACCCACTTAACCCCTTCATGTCCCACTACATGTTTATCAGGTTAAGTGTTTCTTAATTCATTAAGACTGTAACCTCATAAAGACCTCTCACATTAGACTGGCATTTGTGGCAGCTGGATTTGCCGGGCGGGTCCGGGCAGTTTTACACCACAAAAGAGCCTAACCTCGTGTCTTTACAATTGTTACGTATTTAATTTATGCCTAAGACCTCCAACATTAGACTGGCATTTGTGGCAGCTGGATTTGCCGGGCGGGTCCGGGCAGTCTTACACCACAAAAGAGCCTAACCTCGTGTCTTAGACGATTAATTACTCCTAATTAATCATTCCCCAATTTGAGTTACTTTCCCTATTCAAATTATCAATCAATTCCAAATTTAACGATGTCCATAATTGACTCAATTATGTCCATCCATTTATGGTATGTAAAATTATGCTAATTTTTCATAACAAATTTATTTTATGCCTTTTAAGGCATTTATGCCAATTAAATCTTTTAATATTATCCCCTTACCCCACGTTGTACGTTTATTCGTTTAACGTAAAATATATGTTAGACTTGAATAGTCTAACTCATGGAATAAAGAGAAAACATCACAACATACATATAATTAAAAATAGATCTAAGCATAAGGGGTGAATTTGCATGGGTGAATGATGTTCTACATCTAAAACTTGCATAGGCCAAAGTTACAACTTGCATAAACAACATATGTCATAGATTCAAATCTAAAGGTGTGAACTTGTTGGGATAATGGTCACAAACTTGCATAAATCATGTATGTCATAGATCTACATCTAAAGGTGTAAAATTGCATAGGCAAAAACCACCAACTTGCATAACATGATTCATATTCCAAACTCATATATTGGTGTAAACTTGCATATGTGATTTATGCAACATAACGATGGTGTAAACTTACATCTAAACATGTAAACTAGCATGTAGAATTTGGCATATAACTCACACATGTCATAGCCTAACTTTAGATCTAAAATAGATGTCATGAAGCATGTAAGGTTACATATAAATTTCCCCAACTTGCATATGATTCATGTCTTGATAAAAAACTAAACTTGCATACGTACTTATGATTTATGATATGAATCAACATACCCAAACTAGCATATGAACAACATGGTGATTCGATTATACATAAGCCAATCATAAAATTACAACATGGATGATAGCATCATAACTTTACAATATAGATGATCACAACATAACATCATAGAATTCATCACAAAGTTACAACATAATTATAACATGCGGTCAATAATTCACATCATATCCAAATAATCCACATCATAACTCAATCCAATTAATTTGCTAATTATTTTATTAAAATTATCGAACTCACAACTCAAAGGAGGTCTTGAGTTCTGAATTCTGAGTTTTGAAGTTGTATTAGATTTCCCTTGAAGAGGATTCGTTGTTTAAGTTGAAAAGAATTGAATTAGATTAGCCTTCTTCCTCTCTAATTGGTGGCGGTTATGCTGAGTTGCTAGGTGACGGCATGGAGGCCATGAATCTAATTTTGTTTTAATTTTAGGGTTTGAGTCTAGAGGTGTTTTTATAGAGTTTAGGATTAGTTTAAGCTGTCCGATCAACCCAGAATGAATCCCAGCCAATCAGAGAATATCAGAAACCCTAATGAGTCAGCATCTAGTCATCAATAGGTCATAAAACAAATCTGCCTGGGAGGGGGGAGGGCAGGTAGACCCTATGGTCGAACTGGTCAGGGCAGGTCGACCCCCGGGTCGACCTGGCCCTGGCGGGAATTTTCCCGCCTAGCCTGTCTGACTCCGAAATTTGAATTTTCTGAAATCTGTTTTGAATTTTCTGAAACTTCCGATGGCCATATCTTCTTCATACGAAGTCCAATTTACGCAAACTCGGACTCTATCTCAACCAGAATTCCGAGACGAACACAATGGCACAACTCATTTCCCTTAATTCCCACATCTGAGATTAGTTATTCTTAAATTTGTGAACATTAATATTAACAGAAATATGGGGTGTTACATTCTCCCCTCCTTAGAGGATTTCGCCCCCGAAATCTCCAAGTTAAGGAGAATGCATATCCTAACATCCAAACAACCATCTACTCAACCATCAAACACAGGCATCTATTGTCCTTATAAAATTCCTAATGCTGTATGAAGATATGCAAGAAGTGTGTGTATATGTTCCTTATCTAATGCAAAATCAAGCGGTCTACTGATTCAGTTGACCTCCTTAATGCAAACCATGATAGTGCCATGCGTCCATTATGTATGCGAAAGAACCCTATCGATACATATTACCTCTACATGCGTGCACAACCATTCACCAAAATGTCGCATCCATATGATAGCACAACCATTAAACATCCATTAGCTTAAGTATGCACACACATTTATATGAAATATGCAGTGACTGAGCCGATCTAGTGCCTAAAGTGTGTGTATATGCATCCACGAGCAACCACTAGCAAACACTTGCATCCACATGCATCCATCATACATAACATTTCTCAAACACACGTTTCAACCATAGGACTACCCTATCTAAAGGTCAAAGGTACTAGCGAGAGGACATACTAAAGATAAGATAAGTACAAGGTAAGTGATAAAGGAGAAATTAAAAGACATACCCTCAAAAAGAAAAGGGTATAATGAACGCATCTTCTCTTCCGTCTCCCAAGTAGTGTTGCTCTCATCATCTCCCCATTGCACTTTGACTAGCTTGACCTCTCGATTCCTCAACTTCTTAATCTCCGACCCAAGAATGCACGTAGGAGCTCGTCGAATAGTAGCATCACGCTCTATCTCCACCTCTCTAAGCAAGCTCGGCTCTACCACTTCCGCGGTCTCGTGCAAGCATTTCCTCAAATGTGATACATGGAATACATCGTGTACGCCACTAAGTCTCTCAAGCAACTCCACTCTATACACCATCTGCCCAATCCTGTCCTTAATAGGAAACGGCCCTACGAACCTTGGTGCTAACTTCCCAACGGACCCAAAGCAAATGACGTTCCGTAATGGAGACACCTTGACAAAGACCATGTCCCCAATATCAAACTCAAGATCTGTCCTCCTCTTGTCCGCATAAGATTTATGCCTATCTTGCGCCGTCTTCATCCTCCTTCAAATCAAATCGATCTTTTCCGAAGTCTCTCTAATCGTATCTGGCCCAAGCAAGATCTTATCTGTAGACTCCCACCAACATGTAGGCGATCGACACGGCCGTCCATAAATAGCCTCGAACGGTGCCATGCTAATGCTAGACTGAAAGTTGTTATTATGTGCGAACTCCACCAACGGAAGATGTTCCTCCCATGTACCTCCGAAATCTAAGACACACAACCTCAATAGGTCCTCTAGAATACGATTCACCCTCTAGGTCTGGCCGTCCGTCTGAGGATGATATGCGGTGCTCAAACATAACTGAGTCCCTACCGCCTCTTCCAAGCTCTTCCAAAATTGGCTAGTAAAGATAGGATCGCGGTCGCTCACTATACTAGAAGGAACACCATGCAAACGAACTATTTCTCGAATGTATACGGAGGCTAACCATGGAGCAGTCCTCTTAATCTTCACGGGAATGAAATGGGCGCTCCTTGTAAGTCTGTCTACCATGACCCAAATCCCCGTATTACCCTTCCTCGATCTCGGTAACCCATCAACAAAGTCCATCAAGACACTTTCCCACTTCCATTGTGGGACCTCCAATGGGTGAAGCAGTCCACCGGGCTTCTTTTGCTCTGCTTTTACTTATTGGCACACCAAGCATCTCGCGACAAACTCGGCCACGTCCTTCTTCATACTGGCCCAAAAGTAAACTCGTCTCATGTCCATGTACATCTTGTCCCCGCCGGGATGGATGGTCATCTTCGAACGATGTGCACCATCAAGAATGGTCTTCCTTAGGTCCTCGTCTTTTGGTACACAAAGTCTACCGTCCCTACGTAACCAACCCATATCATCTAGTGTATACCTACTAAGATGGCTCGATGACTCCCCCCTTTTGAGCTTCTCTACTAACTCAACCAACTGTGGGTCATCTTTGTGCCTCACCAATCCGTCCCAAAAGCGTAGGTCTGACCTCCAAGGATGCTAGTAAACTGGTTACAAAGTCAATGGAAGGTTTAAAGTCAAACGTAGAGATGAACTCTAAGCTTCGCCGCTCAACAAACAACATACTCAAGGACAACCTTTTTCTACTTAAGGCGTCCGCCGCCACGTTACCCTTACCAGGGGTATATGCTATCTCGAAGTCATAGGATGCTAAGAATTCCATCCACCTTTGCTGCCTTAAGTTCAAGTCCTTCTGAGAGAATAAGTATTTTAGCGGTTTGTGGTCAGTGAATAATTCGAATTTCTCGCCAAGAAGATGATGGCGCCAAGACTTAAGCGCGAAAACAATAGCGGCCAACTTTAGGTCATGTGTAGGGTAATTTCTCTCATGCACTCTCAACTGCCTTCCACCATAGGCTATTACCCTTCCCTCTTGCATTAAGACTGCGCCTAGTCCTGTCCCACAAGCATCGGTATAAACGGTAAATGGCTTACTCCCATTTGGCAACACTAAGACTGGGGCTGTGGTAAAAGCTCTCTTTAGACGTTGGAACGCATCATCACAATCTATATCCCATGTGAAAACTAAGTTCTTCTTCGTCAAGCGTGTTAATGGGGCTGATATTTTTGCAAAGTCTTTGATAAACTTCCTATAGTAGCCAGCCAACCCTAAGAAACTCCTCACCTCGGTAGCATTTTTGGGGACCTTCCAATCTTGGATGGCCACTACCTTTGCGGGATCCACGGCTATCCCTTCTTTGGGAACCACGTGCCCTAAGAATCGCACTTCCTTCCTCCAAAAGTGACATTTAGAAAATTTAGCTTTAAGGCTATGCGCTCGAAGAGTCTCCAACACTTCCCTAAGATGTAGGGCATGCTCTTCCTCGTTCTTCGAAAAGATCAAGATGTCGTCCACAAAGACTACCACGAATTTATTAAGGTACTCCCTAAACACCCTACTCATCAAGTCAACAAAGTATGCGGGGGCATTTGTCAAACCGAAGGGCATCACAAGCCACTCGAAGAAACCGTCTGGAGTCCTAAAGGCAGTCTTGTCTATGCTATCCTCAGCCACTCTCAACTGATGGAAACCCATGGCTAAGTCCAACTGCGAAAACACTGAGGCGCCAACTAACTGATCGAAGAGATCGTCAATCCTCGGTAGTGGGTGTCTATTCTTCTTAGTAAGCTTACTAAGTCCTCTATAGTCCACACAAATTCTAAGGGACCCATCTGCATTCGTGGCAAATACTACTGGAGCACCCACTCCGATATACTACGTCTGATGAACCCCTTCTCAAGCAATTCATTCACTTGCTTACTGAGTTCTCTTCTCTCTCTTGGAGCCATGTGGCGCACTGGCAATGCAAATGGCTTTGCATTATCTACTAGATATATTCGAAAGTCTATCCCATGTTTTGGGGGTAAACCCCTCAGCTCATCGAAGACATCAACATATTCACGGACTATGGGAACAAAATGTAAATCATCATCGGATGCGTCAAGGGATTATAGGTAGCTAAGCATTATTGGACCTCTGGGGTCACAAGAAATATCAAGGGTCTTTCCAAAACGAGTCAACAATCTAACTACCCTTCTTTCACAATCTAGTATGGCCCCATATCTAGTTAGCCAATCCATACCTAGAATTAAATCGTAGCCCATGAAGCCAAGAACAAAGGTGTTGCATTCAAACTCAATGCCCAAGATAAACACTCTCAAATCCCGACAAATCATAGAAAGATGAGCCAAACCACCAATAGGATTTGAGACTACTAAGGGATCTGTAGCTAGACTAGTATCTAGGTGCAGTGTTTCAACTAATGATGTAGAGATAAACGAAAGTGATGCTCCAGAATCGAATAAAGTACGGACAGGATGATCAAACAGAAAAACCAAACTTTCAACGGAAATTGCTCTACCTCGTTCTTGCAGCGGTGGGACCATGAGAGCCTGAACTTGTCCACTTGCCTGTACTGGTGCCATAACAGCCTGCACCTGTCCTCCTGAGGTAGACCCTGCCCTCTGCCCTTTCTTTGGGCAGTCCTTAATATGATCTCCCACCTCGCCACAGTGGAAACAACCAGCCTTCTTTTTCTTCCTACAATCTTTGCTTAGATGGCCGGGTGTCCCACAGTTAAATCATCTTTTCTTTCCCTTACCATTGTTTCCTTTGCCACCTTTCTTGTTCTGTTGTTGCTGTTGCGGCTTCTTTTGATCCCCTTTCTTCTCGGGTGCCTTATTAGCATTGGCGCCCTTCTCCTCTTCAGGCATAAGCGCCATGTCAACTAGCCTCTCAAAGGTAGCCCCCATAGGGATGTGGGTCATAGCTAACCCATGAAGCGGCTCGTTCAAACCCTTAACAAATCTCAGGGCCTTCTTTTCTGGTGTACTCACCAAGTCCAAGCCAAATCTCGCCAACTGGTTGAATTTGTTGACGTACTCTTTCACTGATAGATTCCCTTGCTTCAATGCTAGAAACCTTTCCATGTATAGATTCTCTTCAGCCCATGAGAGAAACTTCGCCTCAAACCTCCGCCTAAAATCTGGCCATGTATCGACTGGACGTTCTCCATTAGTGACCTCCCACCAAAATGAGGCCTCATCCTTCATTAGCCAGGCAGCAACTGGACCTTCCTTCCATCTTCCACTTCAAAGATTCCAAACAATTCTTCCACCTCCTTTAGCCAGTTTCGAGCTTCAACAAATGTCTCCGTCCCGTGAAAAGGTTTTCCACACATTGCCCGAAAGTCCTTACATATCTTAGCAAAAGTATCAACGCGAGGAGGAGGAGGAGCATTTGCTTGACCTGCGGTGGCGGCCCTGGCCTTGAGATATTGATGAAACCAACTAGGTATATGAACACACTCTGGTATCTCAAATGCTTCAGACATGCTGAAACGAAGAAGGAAAGATTCAATACAAAAGAACCGAAGGAAAGATATATGGCCCTTGGGGTTATGCTTTCTAAAATAAGCTTTTCTCTTGAAAATACTTTCCTTAAAACATACTTTTGAAGGTACTTCTTTATAAAAATTGTTTTTGAAAAACAACTTTTCAAAATTCATATCTTTTCTGGTAACCTTCAGCTCTGATACCACATGTAACACCCCACGTCCATTAACGTCACTCACAAAGGGAATGCATTAACTTCCATGGAGCATTTTAAGTGTGTATAGAACAAAAACATAACAACAAGACATATATAAGTAGTACAAAAACTTTATTTCAATGCAGCGGAAAATACATAAGTTCGATTACATCATCAAAACCAGAGTCAAAGTACATAATATCCATCTTGATCAACTCAAAGTACATAAATTGAAAGACATAATCCCCAATACAAAATAGCCATAAATAAGAGAGGCTGAACTTTACTTCAGCGATCCAAGCAATCTTCTAAAAGCAAGAGGTACAGCTATCCAAAATCAAGCTCCACTGGTGCTAGTTCCAACCTGAGCACCTTGGGGGGGAGGAGGAAGGAAGAAAAAAGGAGGAAACAAAGGGGGTCAGACATAAAGTCTGGCGAGTGCGATAACTTTAACAATATAATTACCAAAGTAAATAGGCTAAGGCATAAGTTGGAAGATAAGGAAATGACCATGAACCATTGAGTATGGCAGAGTAACCAAGGAAACAAGATGAACAACAATATCGTTAAAGCGCACCTAAACCACTATAAGATAATTACTAAACTACACCAACACAATAAGATAATTGCTATACTGCACAACCACTAGTCACCCTAAGGTTGATCCCGCCTACAGACTTAATAATGATAATGGTAGTTTCGTGCACCCCTAGCTACCTTCATAGATGACGCCTGTACCTATCTCCACTAGGTGTACCCACTACCCCCATGCGATCGGCTCCCTAACTCGTAGATACCCGTGCTAGCCCCACAGTGAGGTGTATCACTCCCCAAAGTAGCAACCCGATACCACAAATAATGCACGGCTTATACCTACACGATGCAACAACGTCTTACCTACCAGCCCGGGTCCACACACGCATATGAACCCGTTGGACTTGCGTTGCCACCGCTAACCCGGTTTGGCCTCTTACAGTCAAGCCCAGTATGCGTGTCCCGTCCTCGACTTGGGTCAAGCCCACAAAAGATACTTATGGGTTACTAGTTGAAATGGGCCCCCATTACTTGACACAAGCTATCCACCTAAGCTTGGTCCCCTCTAGTATATCCCACTTAACCCACTTCTTATTCATGTTTACTTACATGTTTCAAATTTTGGTTAAGTATTTCTAATCGTATTTCAAATGCCACCCAAGGCACCCACTAGATTCCATATGCCACCCAAGGCACCCACTTAACCCCTTCATGTCCCACTACATGTTTATCTGGTTAAGTTTTTCTTAATTCATTAAGAACGTAACCTCATAAAGACCTCTCACATTAGACTGGCATTTGTGGCAGCTGGATTTGTCGGGCGGGTCCGGGCAGTCTTACACCACAAAAGAGCCTAACCTCGTGTCTTTACAATTGTTACGTATTTAATTTATACCTAAGACCTCCCACATTAGACTGGCATTTGTGGTAGCTGGATTTGCCGGGCGGGTCCGGGCAGTCTTACACCACAAAAGAGCCTAACCTCGTGTCTTAGACGATTAATTACTCCTAATTAATCATTCCCCAATATGAATTACTTTCCCTATTCAAATTATCAATCAATTCCAAATTTAACGATGTCCATAATTGACTCAATTATGTCCATCCATTTATGGTATGTAAAATCATACCAATTTTTCATCACAAATTTATTTTATGCCATTTAAGGCATTTATGCCAATTAAATCTTTTAATATTATCCCCTTACCCCACGTTGTATGTTTATTCGTTTAACGTAAAATATACGTTAGGCTCGAATAGTCTAACTCATGGAATAAAGACAAAACATCACAACATACATATAATTAAAAATAGATCTAAGCATAAGGGGTGAACTTTCATGGGTGAATGATGTTCTACATCTAAAACTTGCATAGGCCAAAGTTACAAGTTGCATAAACAACATATGTCATAGATCCAAATCTAAAGGTGTGAACTTGTTGGAATAATAGTCACAAACTTGCATAAATCATGTATGTCATAGATCTACATCTAAAGGTGTAAACTTGCATAGGCAATAACCACCAACTTGCATAACATGATTCATATTCCAAACTCATATATTGGTGTAAACTTGCATATGTGATTTATGCAACATAAGGATGGTGTAAACTTACATCTAAACATGTAAACTAGCATGTAGAATTTGGCATATAACTCACACATGTCATAGCCTAACTTTAGATCTAAAATAGATGTCATGAAGCATGCAAGGTTACATATAATTTTCCGCAACTTGCATATGATTCATGTCTTGATAAAAATCTAAACTTGCATACATACTTATGATTTATGATATGAATCAACATACCCAAACTAGCATATGAACAACATGGTGATTCGATTATACATAAGCCAATCATAAAATTACAACATGGATGATAGCATCATAACTTTACAATATAGATGATCACAACATAACATCATAGAATTCATCACAATTTTACAACATAATTATTATGCGGTCAATAATTCACATCATATCTAAATAATCCACATCATAACTCAATCCAATTAATTTGCTAATTATTTTATTAAAACTATCGAACTCATAACTCAAAGGAGGTCTTGAGTTCTGAATTCTGAGTTCTGAAGTTGTATTAGCTTTCCCTTGAAGAGGATTCGTTGTTTAAGTTGAAAAGAATTGAATTAGATTAGCCTTCTTCCTCTCTAATTGGTGGCGGCTATGCTGAGTTGCTAGGTGACGGCATGGAGGCCATGAATCTAATTTTGTTTTAATTTTAGGGTTTGAGTTTAGAGGTGTTTTTATAGAGTTTAGGATTAGGTTAAGCCGTCCGATCAACCTAGAATTAATCCCGTCCAATTAGAGCATATTAGAAACCCTAATGAGTCAGCATCTAGTCATCAACAGGTCATAAAACAAATCTGCCCTCGGGGGAGGGGGGAGGAGGGCAGGTCGACCCTATGATCGACCTGGTCAGGGCAGGTCGACCCCCAGGTCGACCCTATGGTCGACCTGGCCCTGGCGGAAATTTTCCCGCCTAGCCTTTCTGACTCCGAAATTTGAATTTTCTGAAATCTGTTTTGAATTTTCTGAAACTTCCGATGGCCATATCTTCTTCATACGAAGTCCAATTCATGCGAACTCGGACTCTCAGAATTCCGAGACGAACACAATGACGCAACCCGCTTCCCTTAATTCCCACATCTGAGATTAGTTATTCTTTAATTTATGAACTTTAATTTTAACAGAAATACGGGGTTTTACAGTTTATGCTTTAAATTATATAGTTTACTTTTTGTTCTATATTGTTTATGGTTTATGGTTTATGTTTTATGGTTTATTGTCTATGGTTTACGATTTTTGGTTTATTGTTTATTATTAGACCCAAAATTGGCACAAACACCCAAATTCAGTGTGAAGTCCTCATAATCACACAGATCACAAAGAATAAATGCAGGAAAGCAGTAAAGAACAGGGAACACACGAGGTTTTGATAGTGATTCGGCTCAAACCAAGCGTACGACCACTTTATATTTTCTTAATTCCTAATAAATTACAAATGCAATGCCTTCCTATATTCCGTAGGAATCCTTTACATACAACATCCTTGTATTTTAATGAAGAAGTGGGGAAGAGAGTGGTTTTGTACACGAAATCCCCGTGTTAGATTAATATGGAAGAAGCACAATGTCCTTTTGTTCTCTTCAATGGAGGCCGAGAGTTAGAATTGCCAATAATCCTTTATAAGTCCATGAATACGTGTATTTATAGATGTAGAGAGTCTCCCGGATGAACAATATGTGCCACAAATCCAATGCGTTGCTAAGACGTCGTGGGTAAGAGGAGGAAGTCTCTTGTAGTCCGTGTAAAGCCATGTGTGGTTCGATCCGTGTTAGTAGGAGTAAAACGGGCCTTAAGAATAGGTCAAATTCTATTGTATGCAGTTGAATATTTCATCCTAGATGGGTCGGTTCGGGTCCTCCATCCGATCCGAACTGGTGCCTTCAATCCGAAGGCGATGTTCTTTTCTTGGCAGTATGGAGAAAGTAGATCGGGTCGGGTTCCTACAACTCCATCCGAACCGAGCCGGTGATTTCATTCCAAAGCAGCATGCACTTCTGTGCGGAAGAAGGTGGACCGGGTCCTCCTTTCCTATCCGATCTGGGCCATCTGATCCGACCTAGTGTCCAATCAGAGCCGAAATCCAAATATTTCCGATTCTACGGGCATTCACGGAAACGAGCGTAACTTTCAAACCGTAAGTCAGTTTTAGCCAAGCGAAAGGTCTGCCTGAAGCTAATTCAGAGAGCTACAAGAGTTACTTAGCAAAGATCCATAATTGATGTTTTCTGGTCCAAAATAGGTCATCTGTTAGGAGCTTCGAGCTTTCCTTTGTTTGTGATGTGACTTCAACCAAATTGCTTCCTGTCTTCTGACGATGTTCCAAATACTTTAGTGTATTGTTAACCAGAAATTCCATGTGTGACGGCTTTGTCTAAAAAGCGAGTCAATATTTAGGGTTTATCATTTATGGCTTAATGTTTATGGTTTGTTCTTTATTTCATATAGGTTACTGTTTTTACTTTATTCTTTATGGTTTATGGTTTATTGTTTATGGTTTACGGTTTATGGTTTATTGTTTATGGTTTACGTTTATGGTTTCGTGTTTACGGGTCATGGTTTATGGTTTATTGTCTATGATTAAACATTTATGGCTTAATGTTTATGGTTTATGGCTTCATTTTATAAAGTTTATTGTTTAAACTTTATTGTTCATAGTTTATGGTTTATGGTTTATTGTTTATACTTTATTCCTTATGGTTTATGGTTTATAGTTTATGGTTTATTGCTTATTGTTTACAGTTTATGATTTATCATTTATGGCTTAATGTTTATGTTTTATGCTTTATTTTATACAATTTACTATTTATACTTTATTGTTTAAGGTTTATGTTTTATGGCTTATTGTTTAAGTTTTACGGTTTATTGTTTATGATTAATCGTTCATGGTTAAATGTTTATGTTTTATGCTTTTTATTATATAGTTTACTTTTTATACTTTGTTGTTTATGGTTTATTGTTTATTATTACACCCAAAATTGGCACTAACACCCAAATGCAGTGTAAAGTCCTCACAGTCACAGATCGTAGAGAATAAATGAAGGAAAGTAGTAAAGAACAGGGAACACAAGAGGTTTTTATAGTGGTTCGGCTCAAACCAAGCCTACGACCATTTTATATTTTCTTAAGTCCTAAGAAATTAAAAATGCGATGCCTTTCTACAATCTGTAGGAATCATTTATATACAACAACCTTGTATTTTAATGAAGAAGTGGGGGAAGAGAGAGTGGTTTTATACACGAAATCCTCGTGTTAAATTAATATGGAAGAAGAAGCACAATGTCCTTGTGTTCTCTTCAGTGGAGGCCAAGAGATAGAATGGCCAATAATCCTTTAGAAGTCAACGAATCCGTGTATTTATAGATGTAGAGTGTCCCCTGGATGAATGACATGTGTCACGAATCCAATGCGACGCTAAGACGTAGTGGGTAAGTGGAGGAAGCCTCCTTTAGTTCGTGTAAAGCCATGCGTGGTCCGATCCGTGTAAGTAAGAGTAAAACGGGCCTTAAGAATAGGTCAAACTCTATTGTGTGCAGTAGAATATTTCGTCCCAGACAGGTCTGTTCGGGTCCTCCATCCGATCCGAACCAGTGCCTTCAATCCGAAGGCAGCGTTCTCATCTTTGCAGTAAGGAGAAAGCAGATTAGGTCGGGTTCCTACATCTCCATCTGAACCGAGTCGGTAACTTCATTCAAAACCAGCATGCACTTCTTTGCAGCAGAAGGTAGACCGGGTCCTGCTTTCCGATCCGATCCGTACCATCCGATCCGACTTGGAGTCCAATCAATGTCGAAATCCAAACGTTTTCGGTTCTGCGGGCATTCACGGAAACGAGCGTAACATTCAAACCGTAAGTCCGTCTTAGCCAAATGAAAGCTCTACCTGAAGCTAATTCAGATGGCTACAAGAGTTACTGAGCGAAGCTCCGTAATTAATGATTTCGGGTCCAAAAATAGGTCATCTGTTAGGACTTTTGAGCAATCCTTTGTTTGTGATGTGACTTCAACTAAATCGCTTCCTGTCTTCTGACGATGTTCCAAATACTTAAGCGTATTGTTAACCAGAAATTCCATGTGTGGCGGCTTTGACTAAAAAGCGTGTCTACATTTATGGTTTATCATTTATGGCTTATTTTTTATGGTTTTCTTTATTTTATATAGTTTACTGTTTTTACTTTGTTGTTTATGGTTTACGGTTTATGGTTTGTTGTTTATTGTTTACAGATTATTGTTTATGATTTATCATTTATGGCTTAATGTTTATGTTTAATGCTTTATTTTATATAGTTTACTATTTATACTTTATTGTTTACAGTTTATTGTTTAAGTTTTATGGTTTATGGTTTATTATTTATGATTTATCATTTATTCTTAAATGTTTATGGATTGTGCTTTATATTATATAGTTACTTTTTATACATATTTGTTTACGGTTTATGGTTTATTGTCTATGGTTTACCCTTTTTTGTTTATTGTTTATTATTTGACCCAAAATTGGCACTAACACCCAAATGTAGTGTGAAGTCCTCACAATCACAGAGAATAAATGCAGGAAAGCAGTAAAGAACAGCGAACACACGAGGTTTTTATAGTGGTTCAGCTCAAACCAAGCCTACGACCACTTTATATTTTCTTAAGTCCTAAGAAATTACAAATGCAATGCCTTTATACATTCTGTAGGAATCATTTACATAAAACATCCTTGTATTTTAATGAAGAAGTAGAGAAGAGAGAGTAGTTATATACAAGAAATCCTCGTGTTAGATCCTCGTGTCAGATTAATATGGAAGAAGCACAATGTCCTTGTGTTCTCTTCAATGGAGGCCAAGAGTTTGAACGGCCAATAATCCTTTAGCAGTCCCTTAATCCATGTATTTATAGATGTAGAAAGTCTTCCGGATGATTTACATGTGTCACGAATCCAATGCGTTCCGAAGACGTAGTGGGTAAGTGGAGGAAGTCTCTTGTAGTACGTGTAAAGCCATGCATGGTCCGATCCGTGAAAGTATGGGTAAAACAGGCCTTAAGAATAGGTCAAACTCAAGTGTGTGCAGTAGAATATTTCGTCCCAGACGGGTCGGATCAGGTCCTCCATCCGATCCGAACCGTCGCCTTCAATCCGAAGGCGACATTCTCTTCTTACCAGTAAGGAGAAAGCGGATCGGGTCGCGTTCCTACATCTCCATCCGAACCGAGCCGGTGACTTCATTCCAAAGCAGCATGCACTTATGTGCGGAAGAAGGTGGATCAGGTCCTCCTTTTTGATCCGATTTGGGCCATTCGATCCGACCCGGAGTCCAATCAATGCCGAAATCCAAACATTTATGGTTCTACGAGCGTTCACGGAAACGAGCGTAACTTTCAAACCGTAAGTCTGTTTTAGCCAAACGAAAATTTTACCTGAAGCTAATTCAGGGGGCTACAAGAGTTATTGAGAAATGCTCCATAATTGATGTTTTCGGGTCCAAAATAGGTCATCTGTTAGGAGTTTCAAGACATCCTTTGTTTGTGATGCTACTTCAACCAAATCGCTTCCTGCATTCTGACGATGTTCCAAATACTTAAGCGTATTGTTAACCAGAAATTCCATGTGTGACGGCTTTGACTAAAATTCATGTCAACATTTATGGTTTATCATTTATGGCTTAATATTTATGGTTTACTCTTTATTTTATATAGTTTACTATTTTTACTTTATTGTTTATGGTTTAAGGTTTATGGTTTATTGTTTACGGTTTATGGTTTATTGTTTATGGTTTACGTTTACGGTATAATGTTTATTGTTCATGGTTTCTGGTCTATTGTCTTTGATTTATCATTTGTGGCTTAACGTTTATGGTTTGTGGCTTTATTTTATAAAGTTTATTGTTTATACTTTATTTTTTATGGTTTATTGTTTATACTTTATTCTTTACGGTTTATGATTTATTGTTTATGGTTTACAGTTTATTGTTTATGATTTATCATTTATTGCTTAATGTTTTTGGTTTGTGCTTTATTTTATATAGTTTAATGTTTATACTATATCGTTTAAGGTTTACGGTTTACAGTTTATTGTTTATGTTTTGTGGTTTATGGTTTATTGTTTATGATAAATAATTTATGCTTAAATGTTTGTGCTTTATATTATACAGTTTACTATTTATACTTTCTTGTTTATGGTTTCGGTTTATGGTTTATTATCTATGATTTACGGTTTATGTTTTATTGTTTATTATTAGACCTAAAATTGGCACTAACACCCAAATGTAGTGTAAAGTCCTCACACTCACATATCCTAGAGAATAAATGCAGGAAAGCAGTAAAGAACATTGAACACACGAGGTTTTTATTGTGGTTCGGCTCAAACCAAGCCTACGACCACTTTATATTTTCTTAAGTCCTAAGAAATTACAAATACAATGCTTTCTACATTCCATAGGAATCATTTACATAAAACATCCTTGTATTTTAATGAAAAATTAAGGAAGAGAGAGTGGTTTTATACACAAAATCCTCGTGTTAGATTAATATAGAAGAATAACACTGTCCTTGTGTTCTCTTCAATGGAGTCCGAGATTTAGAATTGTCAATAATCTTGTAGACATCCTTGAATCCGTGTACTTATAGATGTAGAGAGTCTCCCGGATGAATGACACGTGTCATGACTCAAATGTGTTGCTAAGATGTAGTCCTTAAATGGAGGAAGTCTCCTGTAGTTCGTGTAAAGCCTTGCTTGGTCCGATCCGCGAAAGTAGGAGTAAAACAGGCCTTAAGAATAGTCAAACTCGATTGTGCGTAGTAGAATATTTCATCCCAGACGGGTCAGATTGGGTCCTCCATCCGATCCGAACCGGTGCCTTAAATCCGAAGGCGACGTTCTCTTCTTGGCGGTAAGGAGAAAGAGGATCGGGTCGGGTTCCTACATCTCCATCTGAACCGAGCCAATGACTTCATTCCAAAGCAGCGTGCACTTTTGTGTGGTAGAAGGTGGATTGGGTCCTTCTTTTCGATCCGATCCGACCCAGAGTCCAATCAATGCCGAAATCAAACGTTTCTGGTTCTGCGAGCGTTCACGGGAATGAGCGTAACTTTCAATCCGTAAGTCCGTTTTAGCCAAACGAAAGCTCTACCTGAAGCTAATTCAGAGGGCTATAAGTGTTACTAAGCGAAGCTCTGTAATTGATGTTTTTGGGTCCAAAATAGATCATATGTTAGGAGTTTCAAGCCATCCTTTATTTGTGATGCGACTTCAACCAAATCGCTTCCTGTCTTCTGACGATGTTCCAAATACTTAAGCATATTGTTAACCAGAAATTCCATGTGTGACGGCTTTGACTAAAAAGCGTGTCAACATTTATGGCTTAATGTTTATGGTTTATTCTTTATTTTATTTAGTTTACTGTTTTTGCTTTATTGTTCATGGTTTGTGATTTACGGTTTATTGTTTATGGTTTACGGTTTATGTTTTATTTTTTTTGTTTACGGTTTATGGTTTAATGTTTACAATTCATGGTTTATGGTTTAATGTATAGTTTACTTTTTTTACTTTTTTGTTTATGGTTTACGGTTTACGGTTTATTGTTTATGGTTTATGGTTTATTGTTTATGGTCTACGTTTAAGGTTTAATTTTTATGGTTCATGGTTTATGGTTTATTGCCTATGATTTCTTATTTATGGATTAATGTTTATGGTTTATGGCTTTATTTTATAAAGTTTATTGTTTATACTTTATTGTTTATGGTTTATGGTTTATTGTTTATACTTTATTCCTTATGGTTCACGGTTTATGGTTTATCGTTTATGGTTTGCACTTTTTTATTTATGATTTATCATTTATGGCTTAATGTTTATGTTTTATGCTTTATTTCATATACTTTACTATTTATACTTTATTTTTTATAGTTTACGGTTTATTGTTTAAGTTTTACTGTTTATGGTTTATTGTTTATTATTTATCATTTATGGTTAAATGTTTATAGTTTATGCTTTATATTATATAGTTTACCTTTTACACTTTATTGTTTATGGTTTACGATTTATGGTTTATTGTCTACGGTTTACGGATTATGGTTTTTTATTTATTATTAGTCCCAACATTGGTACTAACACCCAAATGCTGTGTGAAGTACTCAAAATCACAGATCATAGAGAATAAATGCAGGAAAGCAGTAAAGAATAGGGAACACACGAGGTTTTTATTGTGGTTCGGCTCAAGCCAAGCCTACGACCACTTTATATTTTCTTAAGTCCTAAGAAATTACAAATACAATGCCTTTCTACATTCTGTAGGAATCATTTACATACAACATCCTTGTATTTTAATGAAGAAGTGGGGAAAAGAGGGTGGTTTTATACACGAAATCCTCGTGTTAGATTAATATGGAAGAAGCAGAATGTCCGTGTGTTCTCTTCAATATAGGCCGAGAATTAGAATGGCCAATAATCTTTTAGAAGTCCCTGAATCGGTGTACTAACAGATGTAGAGAGTCTCTCGGACGAATGACATGTGTCACGAATCCAATGCATTCCTAAGACGTAGTGGGTAAGTGGGGGAAGTCTCCTGTAGTTCGTGTAAAGTCATGCGTGGTCCGATCCGTGAAAGTAAGAGTAAAACAGGCCTGAAGAATAGGTCAAACTTGATTGTGTGCAGTAGACTATTTTTTCCAGACGGGTCGGATCGGGTCCTCAATCCGATCCGAATGGGAGCCTTCGATCCGATGGTGACGTTCTCTTCTCGGCAGTAAGGGGAAAGCGGATTGGGTCGGGCTCCTACATCTCCATCCGAACCGAGCCGTTGACTTCATTCCAAAGCAGCGTGCACTTCTGTGCGGCAGAAGGTAGATCAGGTCCTCCTTTCCGATCCGATCCGGGCCGTCTGATCCGACCCGGAGTCCAATCAATGCCGAAATCCAAACGTTTCCAGTTCTGCAGGCGCTGACGGAAACGAGCGTAACTTTCAAACCGTAAGTCCGTTTTAGCCAACCTAAAGCTCTTCCTGAAGCTAATTCAGAGGGATACAAGTGTTACTGAGCGTATCTCCGCAATTGATGTTTTCGAGTCCAAAATAGGTCATCTGTTAGGAGGTTCGAGCCGTCCTTTGTTTGTGATGTGACTTCAACCAAATCGCTTCCTGTCCTCTGACGATGTTCCAAATACTTAAGCGTATTGTTAACCAGAAATTCCATATGTGACGGATTTGACTAAAAAGCATGTCAACATTTATGGTTTATCATTTATGGCTTATTGTTTATGATTTATTCTTATTTTATATAGTTTACTGTTTTTACTTTATTATTTATGGTTTACAGTTTATGGTTTATTGTTTATGGTTTACAGTTTATGGTTTATTGTTTATGGTTTACGTTTGTGGTTTAATGTTTATGGGTCATGGTTTATGGTTTATTGTCTATGATTTATCATTTATGGCTTAACGTTTATGGTTGATGTCTTTATTTTATAAAGTTTATTGTTTAAACTTTATTGTTTATTGTTTATGGTTTATTGTTTATACTTTATTCTTTATGGTTTACGGTTTATGGTTTGTTGTTTACAGTTTACAGTTTATTGTTTATGATTTATCAATTATGGCTTAATGTTTATGTTTTATGCTTTATTCTATATAGTTTACTGTTTATACTTTATCGTTTATGATTTACCATTTAGTTTTTAAGTTTTACGATTTATGATTTATTGTTTATGATTTATCATTTATAGTTAAATGTTTATGGTTTATGCTTTATATTATCTGATTTACTTTTTATACTTTATTGTTTATACTTTATTGTTTGTGTTTTATGGTATATTATTTTATTGTTTATTGTTCTATGTTTATGGTCCTCCTTTCCGTTCCGATCCAGGCCATCCGATCCGACCTGCAGTCCAATCAATGCCGAAATCAAACGTTTCCGGTTCTGCGGGCGTTCACAGAAACGAGCGTAACTTTCAAACCGTAAGTCCGTTTTAGCCAAACGAAAGCTCTACCTGAAGCTAATTCAGAGGGCTACAAGTGTCACTAAGAGAAGCTCTATGAGTCATGTTTTCGGGTCCAAAATAGGTCATCTGTTAGGAGTTTCGAGCCGTCCTTTACTTGTGATATGACTTCAACAAAATCGCTTCCTGTCTTCTGACGATGTTCCAAATACTTAAGCATATTGTTAACCAGAAATTCCATATGTGACGGCTTTAACTAAAAAGCATGTCAACATTTATAGTTAATCATTTATGGCTTAATGTTTATGATTTATTCTTAATTTTATATAGTTTACTGTTTTTACTTTATTGTTTATTGTTTACGGTTTATGGTTTATTGTTTAGGGTCTACGTTTATGGTTTAATTTTTATGGGTCATGGTTTATGGTTTATTGCCTATGATTTATCATTTATGGCTTAATGTTTATGGGTTACGGCTTTATTTTATAAAGATTATTGTTTATACTTTATTGTTTATTGTTTACGGTTTATTTTTTATAATTTATTCTTTATGGTTTACAGTTTATGGTTTATTGTTTACAGTTTACAGTTGATTGTTTGTGATTTATCATTTATGGCTTAATGTTTATGTTTTATGCTTTATTTTATATAGTTCACTGTTTATACTTTATTGTTTAAAGTTTATGGTTTATTGTTTAATTTTTACTATTTATGGTTTATTGTTTATGATTTATCATTTATTGTTAAATGTTTATGGTTTATGCTTTATATTATATAGTTTACTTTTTATACTTTATTGTTTTTAGTTTATGGTTTATGGTTTATAGTCCATGGTTTACGATTTATGGTTTATTGTTTATTGTTAGACCCAAAATTGGCAATAACACCCAAATGCAGTGTGAAGTCCTCATAATCATAGATCACAGAGAATAAATGCAGGAAAGTAGTAAAGAATAGGGAACACATGAGGTTTTTACAGTGGTTCAGCTCAAACCAAGCCTACGACCACTTTATATTTTCTTAAGTCCTAAGAAATTACAAGTACAATGCCTTTCTACATTCCGTAGGAATCGTTTACATACAACATCCTTGTATTTTAATGAAGAAGTGGGGAAGAGAGAGTGGTTTTATACACGAAATCCTTGTGTTAGATTAATATGAAGAAGCACATTGTCCATGTGTTCTCTTCAATGGAGGCCGAGAGTTAGAATGGCCAATAATCCTTTAGAAGTCCCTGAATTCGTGTATTTATAGATGTAGAAAGTCTCCCGGATGAATGACATGTGTCACGAATCCAATTCCTTGCTAAGATGTAGAGGGTAAGTGTAGGAAGTCTCCTGTAGTTCGTGTAAAGCAATGCATGGTCCGATCCGTGTAAGTAGGAGTAAAACAGGCCTTAAGAATATGTCATATTCGATTGTGTGCGGTAGAATATTTGCCCTAGATGGGTCAGATCGGGTTCTCCATCCGATCCAAGCGGGTGCCGTTAATCCGAAGGCGAGTTCTCTTCTTGGTAGTAAGGGGAAAGAGGATCGGTTCGAGTTCCTACATCTCCATCTGAACTGAGCCATTGACTTCATTCCAAACGAGCCTGCACTTCTATGCCGTAGAAGGTAGATCGGGTCCTCCTTTTCGATCCGATCTGGGCCGTCCGATCCGACTCGGAGTGCAATCAATGCCGAAATTCAAACATTTCTGGTTTTGTGGGCGCTCACGGAAACGAGCGTAGCTTTCAAACCATAAGTCCGTTTTAGTCAAACGAAAGCTCTACCTGAAGCTAATTCAGAGGGCTTTGTTTGTGATGTGACTTCAACCAAATCGCTTCTTGTCTTCTGATGATGTTCCAAATACTTAAGCATATTGTTAACCAGAAATCCCATGTGTGACGGCTTTGACTAAAAAGCATGTCAAAATTTCTGGTTTATCAATTATGGCTTATTGTTTATAGTTTATACTTTATTTTATATAGTTACTATTTTTACTTTATTGTTTATGGTTTACGGTTTATGGTTTATTGTTTATGGTTTACGGTTTATTGTTTATGGTTTACGTTTATGGTTTAAAGTTTGTGGGTCATGGTTTACGATTTATTGTCTATGATTTATCATTTATGGCTTAATGTTTATGGTTTATGGCTTTATTTTATAAAGTTTATTGTTTAAACTATACTGTTTACGGTTTATGGTTTATTGTTTATACTTTATTCTTTATGGATTACGGTTTATGGTTTATTGTTTATGGTTTACACTTTATTTTTTATGATTGATCATTTATGGCTTAATGTTTATGTTTTATGCTTTATTGTATATAGTTTACTATTTATACTTTATTGTTTATGGTTTACGATTTATTGTTTAAGTTTTATGGTTTATTGTTTATGATTTATCATTTATGGTTGCATGTTTACGGTTTATGCTTTATATTATATAGTTTACTTTTTATACTTTATTGTTTATGGTTTATTATCTATGGTTTACGGTTTTTGATTTATTGTTTATTATTAGACCCAAAATTGGCACTAACATCCAGACGCAGTGTGAAGTCCTCACAATCACATATCACAGAGAATAAATGCAGGAAAGCAGTAAAGAACAGGGAACACGTGAGGTTTATATTGTGGTTTGGATCAAACCAAGCCAACGACCACTTTATATTTTCTTAAGTCCTAAGAAATTACAAATTCCATGCCTTTCTATATTCCATAGGAATCATTTACATACAAAATCCTTGTATTTTAATGAAGAAGTGGGGAAGAGAGAGTGATTTTATACATGAAATCCTTGTGTTAGATTAATATGGAAGAAGCACAATGTCCTTGTGTTCTCTTCAATGGACGTCGAGAGTTAGAATGACCAATAATCCTATAGATGTCCCTGAATCCGTGTATTTATAAATGTATAGCATCTCCTGGATGAATGACATGTGTCGCGAATCCAATGTGTTGCTAAGACGTAGTGGGTAAGTGCAGGAAGTCTCTTGTATTTCGTGTAAAGTCATGCATGGTCCGATCCATGTAAATAGGGGTAAAACATGCCTTAAGAATAAGTCAAACTCGATTATGTGTAGTAGAATATTTCCTCCTAGACTGTTCATATCGGGTCCTCCATCCGATCCGACATAGTGCCTTCAATCCGAAGGCAACGTTCTCTTCTTTGCAGTAAAGGGAAAACGGATCGGGTCAAGTTCCTACATCTCCATTCGAACCGAGCCGGTGACTTCATTCCAAAGCAGCATGCACTTCTATGAGGAAGAAGGTAGATCGGGTCCTCCTTTCCAATCCAATCTGGGCCATCGGATCCGACACAGAGTCCAATCAATGCAGAAATCCAAATGTTTCTAGTTCTGCGAGCACTCACAGAAACGTGTGTAACTTTCAAACCGTAAGTTCGTTTTAGCCAAACGAATGCTCTACCTGAAGCTAATTCAGAGGGCTACAAGTGTTACTGAGTGAAGCTCCATAATTGATGTTTTCGGGCCCAAAATAGGTCATGTATTAGGAGTGTCGAGCCGTCCTTTGTTTGTGATGCGACTTCAACCAAATCGCTTCCTGTCTTTTGACGATGTTCCAAATACTTAAGCGTATTGTTGTTAACCAGAAATTCCATGTGTGACGGATTTGACTAAAAAGTGTGTCAACATTAATGGTTTACCATTTATGTTATTATTTATTTCATATAATTTACTGTTTTTAATTTATTTCTTATGATTTACAGTTTATGGTTTATTGCTTATGGTTTACGGTTTATGGTTTATTATTTATGGTTTACGTTTATGGTTTAATGTTTATTGTCATGGTTTATGGTTTATTGTCTATGATTTATCATTTATGGCTTAATGCTTATGGTTTATGGCTTTATTTTATAAAGTTTATTATTTGAACTTTATTGTTTATGGTTTATGGTTTATTGTTTATACTTTATTCTTTATGGTTTACAGTTTATGGTTTATTGTTTATGGTTTACCGTTTATTGTTTATGATTTTTCATTTATGGCTTAATGTTTATGTTTTATCCTTTATTTTATATAATTTATTGTTTACAGTTTACGGTTTATTGTTTAAGTTTTACGGTTTATGGTTTATTGTTTATGATTTATCATTTTTGGTTAGATGTTTATGGTTTATACTTTATACTATATAGTTTACTTTTTATTCTTTATTGTTTATGGTTTATGGTCTATGGTTTACGGTTTTTGATTTATTGTTTATTATTAGACCCAAAATTGGCACTAACAACCAAATCTAGTGTGAAGTCCTCACAATCCCAAATCACAGAGAATAAATGCAGGAAAGCAGTAAAGAACAGGGAACACACGAGGTTTTGATAGTGGTTCGGATCAAACTAGGCCTACGACCACTTTATATTTTCTTAAGTCCTAAGAAATTACAAATGCAATGCCTTTCTATATTCCGTAGGAACCCTTTACATACAACATCCTTGTATTTTAATGAAGAAGTAGGGAAGAGAGAGTGGTTTTATACACGAAATCCTCGTATTAGATTAATATGGAAGAAGCACAATGTTCTTGTGTTCTCTTCAATGGAGGCTGAGAGTTAGAATGGCCAATAATTCTTTAGAAGTCCCTGAATCCATGTATTTATAGATGTAGAGAGTCTCCCGGATGAATGATATGTATCACGAATCCAATGTGCTGCTAAGACATAGTGGGTAAGTGGAGGAAGTCTCATGTAGTTCGTGTAAAGCCGTGTGTGGTCTGATTCGTGTAAGTAGGAGTAAAACATGCCTTAAGAATAGGTCAAACTCTATTGTATGCGGTAGAATATTTCGTCCAAGACAGGTTGGATCGGGTCTTCCATCCGATCTGAACCGGTGCCTCCAGTTCGAAGGCGACATTCTCTTTTTGGCAGTAAGGAGAAAGTGGAACGGGTCGGGTTCCCACATCTCCATTCGAACCGAGCCGGTGATTTTATTCCAAAACAGCGTGCACTTCCATACGGCAGAAGGTTGACCGGGTTCTCCTTTCATATCTGATCCGAGCCATCTGATCCGACCTTGTGTCCAACCAATGCCGAAATCCAAACGTTTCCAGTTCTACAGGTGTTCATGGAAACGAGCGTAACTTTCAAACCGTAAGTTCGTTTTAGCAAAACGAAAGCTCTACCTGAAGCTAATCCAGAATGCTACAAGCGTTAATGAGCAGGGCTTCGTAATTAATAATTTCGGTTTCAAAATATGTCATCTGTTAGGAGTTTCGAGTTGTCCTTTGTTTGTAATGCGACTTCAACCAAATTGCTTCCTGTCTTCTGGCGATGTTCCAAATACTTAAGCGCATTGTTAACCAGAAATTCCATGTGTGACGGCTTTGACTAAAAAGCGTGTCAACATTTATGGATTATCATTTATGGCCTAATGTTTATGGTTTATTGTTTATTTTATATAGGTTACAGTTTTTACTTTATTGTTTATGGTTTATAGTCTATTGTTTATACTTTATTCTTTATGGTTTACGGTTTATGGTTTATTGATTATAGTTTACAGTTTATTGTTTATGATTTATCATTTATGGCTTAATGTTTATGCTTTATTTTATATAGTTTACTGTTTATACTTTATTGTTTACGGTTTATGGTTTTTTTTAAGTTTTATGGTTTACGGTTTATTGTTTATGGTTTATCATTTATGGTTAAACGTTTTTGGTTTATGCTTTATATTATATAGTTTACTTTTTATACTTATTTGTTTACGGTTTATGGTTTATTGTCTATGGTTTACAGTTTTTGGTTTATTGTTTATTATTAGACACAAAATTGGCACTAACCCCCAAATGTTGTGTGAAGTCCTCACAATCACAGATCATAGAGAATAAATGCAGGAAAGCAGTAAAGAATAGGGAACACATGAGGTTTTTATAGATTTCGGCTCAAAACAAGCCTACGACCACTTTATATTTTCTTAAGTCCTAAGAAATTACAAATGCAATGCCTTTCTACTTTCCATAGGAATCATTTATATACAACATCCTTGTATTTTAATGAAGAAGCGGGGAAGAGAGTGTGGATTTATACACGAAATCCTCGTGTTAGATTAATATGGAAGAAGCACAATGTACTTGTGTTCTCTTCAATGGAGGTCGAGAGTTAGAGTGGCCAATAATCCTTTAGAAGTCACTGAATCCGTGTATTTATAAATGTAGAGAGTCTCCCGTATGAATGACATGTGTCACAAATCCAATGCGTTGCTAAGACGTAGTGGGTAAGTAGAGGAAGTCTCCTGCAGCTCGTGTAAAGCCATGCATGGTCCGATCCGTGTAAGTAGGAGCAAAACGGGCCTTAAGAATAGGTCAAATTCTATTGTGTGTAGTAGAATATTTCTTCCCAGACGGGTCGGATCGGGTCCTCCATCCGATCCTAACCGATGCCTTCAATCCGAAGGCAACACTCTCTACTTGGGAGTAAGGAGAAAGCGGATCGGGTCGGGTTCCTACATCTCCACCCGAATCGAGCCGGTGACTTCATTCCAAAGCAGCGTGCACTTCTGTGTGGCAGAAGTTGGACCGGGTCCTCTGTTCCTATCCGACCCGGGCCATCTAATCCAACCTGGAGTCCAATCAGTGCCAAAATCCAACGTTTTCGGTTTTGCGGGCGTTCACGGAAACGAGCGTAACTTTCAAACCGTAAGTCCGGTTTAGCCAAACGAAAGCTTTACCTGAAGCAAATTCAGATGGCTAGAAGAGATACTGAGAAAAGCTCCGTAATTGATGTTTTCGTGTCCAAAAATAGGTCATTTGTTAAGAATTTCGAGTCGTCCTTTGCTTGTGATGCGACTTCAACCGAATCGCTTCCTGTCTCCTGATTTATGGTTTACGGTTTATTGTTTATGGTTTATCATTTATGGTTAAACGTTTTTGGTTTATGCTTTATATTATATAGTTTGCTTTTTATACTTATTTGTTTATGGTTTATGGTTTATTGTCTATGGTTTACAGTTTTTGGTTTATTGTTTATTATTAGACACAAAATTGGCACTAACCCCCAAATGTAGTGTGAAGTCCTCACAATCACAGATCATAGAGAATAAATGCAGGAAAGCAGTTAAGAATAGGGAACACACGAGGTTTTTATAGTGGTTCGGCTCAAACCAAGCCGACGACCACTTTATATTTTCTTAAGTCTTAAGTAATTACAAATACAATGCTTTTCTACATTCCGTAGGAATCATTTACATACAACCTCCATGTATTTTAACAAAACAGGGGGAAAGAGAGAGTGGTTTTATACACGAAATCCTTGTGTTAGATTAATATGGAAGAAGAACAATGTCCTCGAGTTCTCTTCAATGGAGGTCGAGAGTTAGAATTGTCAATAATTCTTTAGACGTCCCTGAATCCGTGTATTTATAGATGTAGAGAGTCTCCCGGATGAATGACATGTGTCATGAATCCAGTGCATTGATAAGACAAAGTGGGTAAATGGAGGAAGTCTCCTATAGTTCGTGTAAAGCCATGCATGGTCCGATCCGTGAAAGTAGGAGTAAAATATGCCTTAAGACTAGGTTAAACTCGATTGTGTGCAGTTGTAACAACCCGAATTTTAATAACATGTTGAAACTAGAAATCAAGGTATAGTTAATTTTTAAAATAAGAATCATGGGAAATGGGTTACGCCATTGCGTTCGTCTCGAAATTCTGCTTGAGATAGAGTCCAAGTTTGCGTAAAATGGATATAGTATGAAGAAGATATGGACGAACGAAGTTGGGCAGAAAAACCAGAAACGGCTCAGAATGCACTGGCGCACTTGGGAAGTGCGCTAGAACAAAATTGCACTGGCGCACTTGGGAAGTGCGCCAGTACAATTTTAGCACTGGAGCACCAGCCTAGTGTGCCCAGGCCAGAAAACCTGGTTGGTCAGGCCCTGGCTGGCCTGGACAGGTTCTGGTTGATTTTTGAGGCTTGGCTGAGTCACTAGGGCTTACATGTCACTTTCTGATTGGCTTCTCTTGAGATGGATAGTCTGGATTCACTCTAGCTTCATCGACGGCTCTAATCAGATTAAAATTCTATAAATACAACTCATGTCTAACCCTAAATTCACACAAATAATATAATACTAAAGTCGTCATGCTGCTGAACTCCCTCTTGAACCATGGCCGCCGCCCCAAATTAAAGCTTAAGCATTCAAACTCCAATCAATTCTAAGGACAAAAGCTTTCATACACAATTCGAAGATTAAGGCTTCTACAACGATTCAAGACAATAAATCAGCATTTTACATCAATTTCAGTCCTTAGTTCGCTAGCCATGATCTGTAAGTTCTAGTTGTTTTTAGATTTAAACATTTAAATTACAATATGGCCATGGAATAAAGTGGAATTGGATTTAAGTATGTTTATTGATTCAGATCTATTTCAATTGCTTCTGAATCTTGAGTTTTGGGACTTTTCTATGTTCGTTCTCATATCAAGCTTATGATCTATTCAGCCTGTTGTAAATCAGTTTTTCTTGATTCATATTGATATTATTATCAATATCTATCTTTTATGCCAGAGATGATGTTTTTATGCCAGTTTTCTCTCTATGCTGATTATTATACAAATTCTACCTTCCCCTATTTATTTTCTTTCGATGAACCTAGGTCAATTTCGGACCTACGCCTAAACCGTGATTTGCTGAATACGGGGAAATACAGGAATGTTGTCTATATTGGATATATATGTTTGGAAAATTTGATGGCATAACATGAAATTGGAAATTTGGGGTATTGTCAATATAATTGAAATTGCAAGTTTGGCCATTGGCATAATTAAATTGGCATGAAGTGGGCATAATGAATTAGCATGTAAATCAAATCACGAGTTCGGGCCTATGTAAATTAAATCAAAAGATTAGGTTTATGATTGGGCATAAGTAGAATTGGGTTTTGAACCTAAAAGCAATTGTAAACTTGATAATTGGCATAAATATGTATTATGAACTTGGGTAGTTGGCGTGTGTTGTAATAAAAAGATTATAGTTTGGTATAACTATATCATGAATCTTGATTTGGGTTTATTTGGACATGAAACTTGATACATGTATTCTTGGCTAGAACTCGATATGGGTAAAATGGCATAAACTTGGCATACATGTAAATAGGCAAGAATTGGACATATGTAAACTTACTAGAATTGGGTATATATATAAATTAGCATGTAATTTGGATCCTGGGCATATGTTTATTAATATGTAAAGTTGGGAATTTGAAACATGAAAATGACTGTGTATTGGATAATTGACTTGAACACGAACATGAACATTTCTATATGTTAAACACATGAACCGATATTGGGGTTTTGGGGGAAATACGACCATTAACGAACCTTTGACATGAGATTAGACTCAGTTTGTGGTGTAAATCTGCCCGGAACAGCCCGGCAAATCCTGTAGCCACAAAATGTCAGTCTAATGTGAGTGGTCGAAGGCCAAATTGTAGGCGTAACGGTTTATGACACGAGGTTAGATCCAGTTTGTGGTGTAAATCTGCCCGGAACCGCCCGGCAAGTCCAGTGGCCACAAAATGCACGGTCTAATGTGAGAGGTCATGATTCATTCGTCACAATGAATGAATTAAGGAATACTAACCATAATAAGACGTGGGTATGGTTAGAGGGTTAGGTGGGATGACATGGAAATTTGACGTGTAAATGTGGACCTAACCGGTATGAGTTAAGAACATGTAAAACTTATAAATGTGGGCTTAACCAACATAACTGTTAATCAGACCAATGGGTGGGTTAAGTAATATGACTAGACTAATGACACTTAACTAATATAACATGACACGTGACAGGGTTAAGTCAACTTGAACATATAGATAATACTTAACCAACTTGGCATGATACGTGGGCGGGTTAAGCCATGAATTACTTGAAATACTTAACCAATGAAATCTGACGAATGGGGGGGTTAAGTTAAATGGGTTGGTTTAACTTGAATGGGTTGATAACACCCAACCGATATAACCTGATGTGTGGTAGGGTTAAGTAAATACACGAGGGTAACACTTAACCATTATAAGATGGCTAGTGGATGAGGTTGAGTTAACATACACTTAACCAATCTAACGTGAGGTGTGGTAAGGGTTAAGTTAACACAGGGGAGAACGCTTAACCGATATAACAAGACATGCGGTAGGGTTAAGTAACACAAGAGAGAACACTTAACCAAGGTATCATGATGGCAGGGTGGGGTTAAGTTAAATAGATAACACTTAACCAACCTGTAGGGTATACGAATAGACCCTAGGAAAACCCTAGTAGCGGAACCCGTTTCAGCAGTAACCCACATTAGGTATCAACAGTACCCTGAGCTAGGCAGGGTGGGGCACGATTACTAGGCTGATTGTAAGCGGTCAAAACGACGGCAGAGGATGCAGCAGTGTAGGTTCCGACGGATTACGGGCGTGCACGTATTCCGGAGTGGAAAATTTAGCCACTGGGCATCAGTAGATATAAAGCTGTGCATCAAAAAGGGTGTCAGGGTTGCCATCCTAGGGATTGATACACCCTAGGGTGGGACCAGCACATGTATCTACAAGTAGGGGGCCGCAAGAACTAGGTCGAGTAGGATCCGATCGATTAGGGTAGTAAGGAGACATCTAACACATTCATGGAATTGGGATGGTTGAGGTAAAACCCTCATATTAGATGTCATCCTGAAGGATACCATAACTACAGGGTTGGGATAACCTTAGTATATAACACATGTGAAACATTGTAAGTAAGAGCCGATCAAATAGGTACGGTAGGGACACAAAACTGTCAATATGAGTTGGGACCCTCATCGTGGGATATGTACCTATAAAACTATCATGTGGGTTATGGGGGATCAATTATCTTGTAATTAAAACTTAGTAACCTAATTGAAACGCTAGTTAGGTGGTGCAGAGAATATAGGAAATCAAAAAAAAACAGTGGAATGGTGAAGCTTAGAAATCTTGCGATGTTATACTTAATAGAAACCTTGCAATGTGATACTTGGTAGGAACCTTGTGATGATACTCTTCATAGGAAGCATGGGATGTTATACTTGATTCATCGTGCCTGTAGCTTACCTTGTCATCATGCTTATGTTTACTTTCAGTTTATTCATGCCATATTATCTTCACATGTTTTTATGCCGAAAGCCACTAGGACTTACTCAGTCTTTATGACTAACCCAGTTTGTTTCGCCTCTTTTTCTTTCGTCCCCTCCCCCCCCCCCCCCCCAGGATCGCAGGGTCGAAATACAGCTTAGTTCGGATCTTACCAAGCTCCAAGGCTCTTTCATGTGCTGCTTGAATCTCTCTTGGCTATGGCTTGCTTTGCTTTATTGTGGAATACTACAATTTATTTTCATGCTTCTTTGTTTTTGAGCAAGACAGATATTTTAGCTATGTAATTGGGTATTTGAAAGTTGATGGGCTTTTATTATAAACAATTATATTTAATAAATGATTTGAAGTACTTCTACTTTACCTTCCACTGTTTTATATATGTCTGTCTTGTAATATTTCTGTTACAGTACCCATAATGCTCCATTGAAGTTAAGGCATTCCCTTTGTGAGTGGCCTTAGCGGATGTGGGGTGTTACATTTGGTATCAGTGCAGAAGGTTACCGGACTAGGCAAAAGTTTTAAAAACCTTCTGAAAACTATTTTCAAAAACCGTTTACAAAGAAGCATTTTCTATGAAAAGTCTTGTTTTATTTGAAAGGCATATTCCCCAAAGCCTATGCACTATCTTTTGATTCTCTCCTTGAGTTTCTTCTCTCTTTCTTTTTTCACTATAGTTTTGTAGGTGTACGACACTTGTAGGAGGGCAAAGAAGTGCCCAACTTCCATCTGTAGCCGTAGTAGTTCCATCTGTGCTAATCTTATTTCAAGCTTTGTAGGGTTGCCATGCGATGGAGGTAGCTTTCGAGAAACTTGTCAACAAGCTATACAAGGATAGCAAGAACGAGGATAAAGAACACAAGCCTAAGGATGAGAAACTTGTTGATATAGCTTAATCCACGAAGGAGGAAAAGGTGAAGGGAAAGAGGCCAAAGTGAAAGAATAATAAAACGCACGACAAGAGAGAGTATCTTTAGTATGGTAAAAAGGGACATGTAGTTAAGTATTAGAGGACAAGGACAAGGGCAAAGGACAAGATCATCGAGAGGGCAATTGTATGCTCTCACTACTAGCGTACCTAAGAAGATGTGGTAACGTTTCTGTTAAAAGTTTAGCTTTTATTTTCTATTATACCATGGGAACTTTGTTTTTGTACATCGTATCCTTTTTAATTCTGCTTCGATAGTTGAGTCTCTACACCTTAGTACTAGCGTAGTAGAGGGTCCCATTTTTGTCTCAAATCCTGTTGGGGAATCGACTCATTTATTCATGACTTGTTTGGATTTGAGAATGTCTATGCTAAGTGTTGAGTTTAGAAGTAACGCTTATGTTTTTGGGCTATGGGTTGTTTCTAAAGATGGAGTGGTTATCTAAAAATGATACCATTCTCGAGTATGAAAAGAGGGTAGTTAGACTCTTGACTAGCCTCGGTAATACCCTCGAAGTCTAGTGTAACCCTTAGGGTTCTGCCATGCTTAGTTACCTAGAATCTCTAGATACATTTATCAATCCGCTTGAGTAGTGTTCACACTAAGGCGGATGGTTCATTTCGCTTATGCATGAGTTATAGAAAGTCACCTTAGTAAGTACACTTGGCAACATGGTTGACATTTTTTTATTTTCAAAAGATAATTCATTTATGTGGAATACCTTCTAGTAAGTGAATGAGATGCAAGATTCACTAGTGAATTTTGAAGAGCTTGCATGAAACCATGAGTACGCAGTTATGTTTAAGCTGGGTATACTAGAAAAAGAATAAGTGAAAGTGGAACGAGAGGCGACAGTGAAATGAGTTCCAACTCATATTTTGGAAATAGGAATTAAGAAGCTACGAAATTGTGAAGCTAAAGACGGCAAAGCACAATGGAGTTAAGCTCAAGGAAATGCGACTTAGAAGATTGAAGACTAGACACGCACATCATATCACTTTTTAAGAGTATATCCTAAATCCCTCTTTTCTTGTAAAGCTTACTTGCATGCTATCTTTTAATTATAACCTCTCGGTCCTATCCTCAATTCTATTTCTGTTGCAAAACCCCATAGGGATCATCTGTTAGTAATACATGTTGGGGCTTGAGGGTGTCCGTTGGGTTGAGTAATTCTTTAGGTGTCAGCCTGAGGTTGATTTCGGTCTTCGGGCTGGTGCTTAGGGAGTTCTTCTCCTAATCAGTAAATATGTGACGTAGATTTCCAGTTTTGACACTGCCTAATAGGCACAAAGTTTTTACTTGCTTCTATCATCCGACTATATCTTCAGGTAGGAACAAATTGGTGTAAACATGTGTTTGAAACATGTTATGATTGATGGTTGCAAGTGGTTGCAGGTGGTTGCTAGTGGTTGCTCGTGGATGCATATACACGCACATTAGACACCAGATCGGCTCTGTCACCTTTCATACTGCATATGCATGAGTGTTTATACTTATTTATGGATGAATTTGAATATTTTATCATGTGGATGTTGCATATGGATGGATGTTTGTGCACGCATATAGTGTTAGTGTGACTAGGACTATTTGCATACATGTTGGACTCATGGCACTAAACATATTTTGCATTAAAGAGATCAATCAGGCCTGATCATTTGCATTAGGTAAGAAACATATACACACTTTCTGCATATGTTCATACAGCATTAGAAATCTATTAAGGACAATGGAGTCCTATGATTGATTATTGAGTAGATGGATGATTGGATGGTAGGACACATTCTTCTTAACTTGAAGATTTCGGGGACGAAATCCTTTAAGGAGGGGAAAATGTAACAACCCGAATTTTAATAACATGTTGAAACTAGAAATCAAGGTATAGTTAATTTTTAAAATAAGAATCATGGGAAATGGGTTACGCCATTGCGTTCTTCTCGAAATTCTGCTTGAGATAGAGTCCAAGTTTGCGTAAAACGGATACCGTATGAAGAAGATATGGACGAACGAAGTTGGGCAGAAAAACCAGAAATGGGTCAGAATGCACTGGCGCACTTGGGAAGTGCGCCAGAACAAAATTGCACTGGCGCACTTTGGAAGTGCGCCAGTACAATTTTAGCACTGGCGCACCTGCCAAGTGCGCCCAGGCCAGAAAATCTGGTTGGTCAGGCCCTTGCTGGCCTGGACAGGTTCTGGTCGATTTCTGAGGCTTGGCTGAGTTACTAGGGCTTACATGTCACTTTCTGATTGGCTTCTCTTGAGATGGATGCTCTGGATTCACTCTAGCTTCATCGACGGCTCTAATCAGATTAAAATTCTATAAATAAAACTCAAGTCTAACCCTAAATTCACACAAATAATATAATACTAAAGCCGTCATGCTGTTGAACTCCCTCTTGAACCATGGCCGCCGCCCCAAACTAAAGCTTAAGCATTCAAATTCCAATCATTTCTAAGGACAAAAGCTTTCATACGCAATTCGAAGACTAAGGCTTCTACAACGATTCAAGACAATAAATCAGCATTCTACATCAATTTCAGTCCTTAATTCGCTAGCCATGCTCTGTAAGTTCTAGTTGTTTTTAAATTTAAACATTTAAATTACAATATGGCCATGGAATAAAGTGGAATTGGATTTAAGTATGTTTATTGATTCAGATCTATTTCAATTGCTTCTTGAATCTTGAGTTTTGGGACTTTTCTATGTTCGTTCTCATGTCAAGCTTATGATCTATTCAGCCTGTTGTAAATCAGTTTTTCTTGATTCATATTGATATTATTATCAAGATCTATCTTTTATGCCAGAGATGATGTTTTTATGCCAGTTTTCTCTCTATGCTGATTGTTATACAAATTCTACCTTCCCCTATTTATTTTCTTTCGATGAACCTAGGTCAATTTCGGACCTAGGCCTAAACCGCGATTTGCGTACAATTGAATACGGGGAAATACGGGAATGTTGTCTATATTGGATATATATGTTTGGAAAAATTGATGGCATAACATGAAATTGGAAATTTAGGGTATTGTCAATATAATTGAAATTACAAGTTTGGCCATTGGCATAATTAAATTGGCATGAAGTGGGCATAATGAATTAGCATGTAAATCAAATCACGAGTTCGGGCCTATGTAAATTAAATCAAAAGATTAGGTTTATGATTGGGCATAAGTAGAATTGGGTGTTGAACCTAAAAGCAATTGTAAACTTGATAATTGGCATAAATATGTATTATGAACTTGGGTAGTTGGCATGGGTTGTAATAAAAAGATTATAGTTTGGGATAACTACATCATGAATCTTGATTTGGGTTTATTTGGACATGAAACTTGATACATGTAATCTTGGCTAGAACTTGATATGGGTAAAATGGCATAAACTTGGCATACATGTAAATAGGCAAGAATTGGACATATGTAAACTGACTAGAATTAGGTATATATATAAATTGGCATGTAATTTGGAACTTGGGCATATGTTTATTAATATGTAAAGTTGGGAATTTGAAACATGAAAATGACTGTGTATTGGATAATTGACTTGAACACGAACATGAACATTTCTATATGTTAAACACATGAACTGATATTGGGGTTTTGGGGGAAATACGACCATTAACGAACCTTTGACACGAGGTTAGACTCAGTTTGTGGTGTAAATCTGCCCGGAACCGCCCGACAAATCCAGTACCCACAAAGTGTCAGTCTAATGTGAGAGGTCGAAGGCCAAATTGTAGGCGTAACGGTTTATGACACGAGGTTTGAACCAGTTTGTGGTGTAAATCTGGCCGGAACCGCCCGGCAAATCCAGTGGCCACAAAATGCACGGTCTAGTGTGAGAGGTCATGATTCATTCATCATAATGAATGAATTAAGGAATGCTAACCATAATAAGACGTGGGTATGGTTAGAGGGTTAGGTGGGATGACATGGAATTTTGACGTGTAAATGTGGACCTAACCGGTATGAGTTAAGAACATGTAAAACTTATAAATGTGGGCTTAACCAACATAACTGTTAATCAGACCAATGGATGGGTTAAGTTATATGACTAGACTAATGACACTTAACCAATATAACATGACACGTGACAGGGTTAAGTCAACTTGAACATATAGATAATACTTAACCAACTTGGCATGATGCGTGGGTTAGTTAAGCCATGAATTACTTGAAATACTTAACCAATGAAATCTGATGAATGGGGGGGGTTAAGTTAAATGGGTTAGTTTAACTTGAATGGGTTGATAACACCCAACCGATATAACCTGATAGGGTTAAGCAAATACACGAGGGTAACACTTAACCATTATAAGATGGCTAGTGGATGAGGTTGAGTTAACATACACTTAACCAATCTAACGTGAGGTGTGGTAAGGGTTAAGTTAACACAGGGGAGAACGCTTAACCGATATAACAAGACATGCGGTAGGGTTAAGTAACACAAGAGAGAACACTTAACAAAGGTATCATGATGGGGGGTGGGGTTAAGTTAAATAGATAACACTTAACCAACCTGTGGGGTATACGAATAGACCCTAGGAAAACCCTAGTAGCGGGACCCGTTTCAGCAGTAACCCACATTAGGTATCAACGGTACCCTGAGCTAGGCAGGGTGGGGCACGATTACTGCGCTGATTGTAAGCGGTCAAAACAGCGGCAGGGGTTGCAGCAGTGTAGGTTCCGACGGATTACGGGCGTGCACGTATTCCGGAGTGGAAAATTTAGCCACTGGGCATCAGTAGATATAAAGCTGTGCATCAAAAAGGGTGTCGGGGTTGCCATCCTAGGGATTGATACACCCTAGGGAGGGACCAACACAAGTATCTACAAGTAGGGGGCCGCAAAAACTAGGTCGAGTAGGAGCCGGTCGATTAGGGTAGTAAGGAGACATCTAACACATTCATGGAATTGGGTTGGTTGAGGTAAAACCCTCATATTAGATGTCGTCCTAAAGGCTACCACAACTATGGGGTTAGGATAACCTTAGTATATAACACATGTGAAACATTGTAAGTAAGAGCCAATCAAATAGGTACGGTAGGGACACAAAACTGTCAATATGAGGTGGGACCCTCATCGTGGGATATGTACCTATAAAACTATCATGTGGTTTATGGGGGATCACATATCTAGTAATTAAAACTTAGTAACCTAATTGAAACGCTAGTTAGGTGGTGCAGAGAATATAGGAAATCAAAGAAAATAGTGGAATTGTGAAGCCTAGAAATCTTGTGATGTTATACTTAATAGAAACCTTGCAATGTGATACTTGGTAGGAACCTTGTGATGATACTCTTGATAGGAAGCATGGGATGTTATACTTGATTCATCGTGCCTGTAGCTTACCTTGTCATCATGCTTATGTTTACTTTCAGTTTATTCATGCCATATTATCTTCACCTGTTTTTATGCTGAAAGCCACTAGGACTTACTCAGTCTTTATGACTGACCCTGTTTGTTTCGCCTCTTTTTCTTTCGTCCCCCCCCCCGGATCGTAGGGTGGAAATACAGCTTAGTTCGAATCTTACCAAGCTCCAAGGCTCTTTCATGTGCTGCTTTGATCTCTCTTGGCTATGGCTTGCTTTTCTTTATTGGTGAATACTACAATTTATTTTCATGCTTCTTTGTTTTTGAGCAAGACAGATATTTTAGCTATGTAATTGGGTATTTGAAAGTTGATGGGAAACAATTATATTTAATAAATGATTTGAAGTACTTCTACTTTACCTTCTGTTGTTTTATATACGTCTGTTTTGTAATATTTCTGTTCCAGTACCCATAATGCTCCATTGAAGTTAATGCATTCCCTTTGTGAGTGACCTTAACGTATGTGGGGTGTTACAGCAGTAGAATATTTCGTCCCAGACGGGTCGGATCTAGTCCTCCATTCGATCCGAACCTGTAAGGACCCGAAACTCCCCCGGTCTCCGAAGAGAAGAGGAATAACGGAATTGCTTTGAGGACAAGACAAATCGGAACACAAACAGAAGAACATTTCATTGCTTATTACAACAATTCCATCAGAATACAAGAATATACAGAGTATAAATAAATATTATACATCATAAAAATATTAGAGATTTACAAATTACAATGCAGCGGAAAATAATACAAAACACAACTGAAAGGAATATACGGATACAGAGCTTTCCGAATATCATTCCAGCTGTAAACCAAGATTCTGTGAATATAAAGCTACAAAACCAAAACTACTAGCCGCCCGTGTGGAAAATTGGGGGCACCCAGAGTTTAGGTCAAAACAATAAACTCCAGGTCAGTCATGTGACTGGTGCGAGAACTAAAACATTTATTAAACCGATTTTAAAGTTAGGTATATCAAGGGACCACGCCATATAACACGGAATGGGTTTCCTCCCAAGAATACCAGTGCATAAAAACAACAGTGCAATGCTAAATAAAGAACAATGAAGCTATTATAAGACTCAGGTCCCATCACACAATGCAACGCAAGCCGGAGGATAAAGTTTTTACCTTATAATAGCCAAAAAAGCTTGCTATGTGACATTTTATATTTTACTATTACTATAAGTGTATAGTGTCAAAACAATTTCAAATATAAATGTATCAATCGTAGACGGCATGAGTGCGCCATCCCACTATGTCTCCATACTAGGCTCTACGATCAAAACCTCAAAATGTCGTATTGGAAGTTGGATTTCCCTCTGTCAACCAAGAAAGGGATCGTCCTTACCGCTTCGAGACTGTCTAGCCTGAGCCTCAGGATCATAACGCATCGACCCTTGGATCGTCAGGGCCGGTCCACTCGATGTGGATTAAAATGCCTGAACACTACATTTCCCTGCCCTATGGGGCATAAATGTAGTATGTATAAAGACCATCCATCGGGCCCGGAACGACCGATATAACCGAGGCGCCTCGCAATCCATCATCCACATAAGTATATCGTCAGGGCTTGCACAACACTGACACCACTCCTAGCTAGAAGGAAACGCATGTCCTCCCTGAAGTCCTCTCCCGTTTCTGGTTCATACCAGGGTGTGAGGCTCGCGAGTTAACGCTACACAAAGCTATGCCATATTAAAGTCGTGCTTTGATCATAAACCACAAGACTCTGCTTTTCAACAGAAGCCTTGATCATTTGCATCTCAGCATGCCACATAGGCAATTCACGCTATGCAACCGATGTCTATCAATCACACAGAATGAAATCTGATGTCAGACACACATCCATTTACAAGTTCGTTTTGGGTCTGAACGAAACTGGAGGCACCTTTTTCCTCGTCCTATATGTCTAATATAGGAGAGAAGCCCTCGCATATCCGGTCGATCTCCAAGTACGTCCGGATGATCACCACTTATTACTGGTGTAGAGCCCAATCAAGACATCGGTAATCATTCAAACGATGTGAAGACCTCTAGTCTTCAACCATCGTCTTCATCCTTGACATATCGTCGAATCAGTTATTCAGAATGGGATAAACCCGGTCTTTCTGTGCAACTCGCGTATATAAACAAGTGCTATAAAAATACAACATACGCCTCATTCCAATCCAGAATATTTCTTTATTCATATATTCTTATACTTTGGGAAAGGTTCCCATTAAATATATCAAAGATAAATTCTTTAAATTTATTCTTTAATCTTCCTTTGGATGTCAATTCAAACCATTTACGGTTTTCCAAACTAGTCGGGATTATCGCACCTTACCGAAGTAATCATTTGTTTAATTTCCCAATCCCAACCTATTCATCCCATGAAGAAAAACTGGTAATACTCCATATCTAACACCACAGTGTTATCGGTAAATTTAATTACCATTTCACATCCAAATCTAATTAAAGATTTAACTAACGCCTAGAGCAAAACTGGTGATACTCCATTCTCGATCATTTCAATCTAATTAAAGATTCATTAAAACTCCACTTGGTTTTAATCTTCCTAAAAATCAATATTAATGATTGTTTAACTTGGGAAATCATATTCTGTCTTTAACTGGGTTAAAGAACCAATGTCATTTAAAACACGGTTCACTATAAACCCAAAATCACATTCCATTCCATCAGCATTTAACCATAAATTGGCAAGTGAACAATTCCCTATGTATTAACCTCGAAGGCCGAAACCAACATCAGATCAATACCTATGAAACCATTCAACTTAACTAATCTCTAGTTAATTTGTTATTTTCTTAAATCCATTGGGTCTAAGAACAATATTATTAAACATATCATTCACGACAACCCAAAATCTCATTCCGTTATTAATCGGGTTAAAGAACAAGAGTTATTTAAAACACCGTTCATGATAAACCCAAAGACCAATTTCAATTCAATTCCAATTAAATATTAATTAATTGGTATACTTCATTAAATCTGGATAAAAAGATTTAATCTTTTGTCAACTGGGTTCAAGAACAGTTTTAATGAAGACACCATTCATGACAAACCCAAAATCACATTCCATTCCATCAGCCTTTAACCGTAAATTAGCAAGTGAACAATTCCCTAAGTATTAACCCTGAAGGCCGAAACCAACATCAGAACAATACCCTGGAAACCATTCAACTTAACTAATCTCCAGTTAGTTTATGATTTTCTTAACTCCATTGGGTCTAAGAATAGTATTATTAAAGTTATCATTTACGAAAAATCCAAAATCATATTTGATATTAAATACAAGGCTCTGAATAAAAAATATATCGGCTTATATTCAATATCAAATTCTGGAATCAACAAATACCATATTGGAATAACGATATATATATATCTTCCAAATTCCTCCACAATATCCGTATAATCACGGAATCCAATATCGAAATATTCCGAAGACAATTTTTATTCAAATCCATTCCAATTTATATATTGGAAATCCTGGTTATTTCTAAAACCATTTCTAATCAAATTTATTTATTCAAAAATATTGGACTATAATTCTAGTTCATAAGTAATTCATTTCGATAAAAATATATTTTTATCTTTTCAAATATGGAGTTTTTCATCCCAATTCTTTCCAAATCATTTATTATGATTTTACACAAATTATTGATATTTTTAATAATTTTATCAAGGCATGTACAGTCGATTTCTGTAAATGGCCATTGAACTGCACTTATAGCGACCTTTTCCGAATTTAATTTGGATATAATTCCAAATCCAACCGTTAGATTTCAAATATCTAATATTCATTAGAAAGCTCATTTCGATATGAACCCAACGATTTCGGTTTCAGGAGAATCCGACGGTCGGATTTCCCGTAATGTCCATTCGAAGTCAATGGTCGAAATTCACGAACTACCGCAGCGCGACGCGTTCTATTCAGGCCATTGTGTATATATATATATATATTATATTTCGTCAATTTCCTTTTAAAACGTATTTTATAAATCATTTTAAATTCGTTTTCAAAATGATTTCAACTTCACATTCAATTTCTAATCAAAATTGAATATTCCATATCATCGCTATATAAATGATAGTATTTTCAAAACATTAGATTTTGAAATCAATTCCTTTTCGATATTCATTATAAAAATGAATAAACTCGATATAAATATCATTCTCGTTCAAATGGCGCCAATCTAATCAACACGGCTTTATATATTGAAGTATATTCATGTCCATCCCAAATCGGACATCAAAATCATAATTTGATACTTTTACTGAATATTGTTTTAAAATATTAATTATTTTTAAAATATTCGTTATTTTAAAATATTCATTCTTTCTGAACTGGAGTCAGACACAGTCAATTGCCATATAATGTTGTTTATATGGATTTCATACAACACATGTATAGTACAACAATGATAAACAATCAACCATCATCCAGAGTGTATTCTACACTACATAAGCCTTAAATATAAATATTTAATGCTTATGACAGCCTGTCAATCAATTGATTGACATACAACTAAACAATTCGGATTAGTGTACGTCAAATTTCATCCCAACACCCGTGTGGGGTTTCAATCAACAAACACTGAATATTATTTGTGCAGTTGGGCGATTTGTAAAATTTATCGTCCCCAACAATATCCATCAAACGTGTGTACATAAACAAATCTTCCGATTTGTTTAAGAATATTTATTTTATTCATATCAACGTTAAAAATTACATTTTTAACTACAAAATATTTATTCAATTCATTTACACAATAAAAATGATATTTTTATTGTTCTAACATATTTTAGAAAATTTTGGCGGCATAACGGTACGATATCAAAATCGGGTAATGTCTAGCATTACCCCTCTCCTGATATTGGCTCACACCATACCCACATAACAATTCTAATCAATTCATTTCGCCCACACAACCAAATTCAACCAAATAATCCAATCAACCAAGCCATATAATCAAACAAGTCGTCCATGGTCTGTGGACGATGGAGAACAGTTCATATATGCAGTTATAAAATAAATAGCTATACAAAGAAAATTATAATGAGGAGTTCTCACCTTTGGGATCCACTCCTCCGTTCTATTCTGAATTTCTGACCCCTTTGGATTTGCCTGAAATTCCAACGTAGTCTCATCTACGCTGTTCATATTAAAAATCACTTTTTAATATGCTGTGTATATATTTAAAAATTGCATTTTTAATATAAAACCATTTCTGTAAAAATTATATTTTTATAACGAAGTTCATATAATAAAAATCATATTTTTATGTTGCTATGATTATAATAAAAATCATAGTTTTATAACTCTACATAAATAAAAATCATATTTCTATATTGCTATGATTATAATAAAAATAATATTTTTATAACTCTACATAAATAAAAATCATATTTTTATAACTCTAATATATATATATATATATATATAAATCGTATTTTCTTATGTTAATAAAAGAACATCTTCATATTTTTTAAAAATCATATCTTGATATTTTTTAAAAATCATCACTTATGCGATTAAAACCATAACTTTATGTATTTTATATACGAATAAAAATCGTATTATTTTACATTCAAAACTGATTTTTTTACAAATCTTTAAATAGAAAAAAACTGATTTTTAAAACTGAATTTTTAGAAGTTAAAACTAATTTTAAAATTGAAAAATCACCTCCTTTTCCTTGTCGAGCTCGCTGGAGCGTTGCATCGTTGGTGGCGGCTTGTTGGGGCGCGACGGAACAGTGGGGTTTTGAGGCGGCGTTAGGGCTTTAGAGGGGTGGACCAGGGCGTCAATCGATTTGGGGGGGTCTGGGGGGCCATGGTTTTTCGAGTGGAGGGAGGAGAGGTCGTCAGAAGGGAAGGAGATGGCGGGGGGGTTGCGCGCAGGGGAGCGGGGCAGTGGATGGCCTCCGGCGGCGCGTTGAACGACGAGATCTGTTCGTTCGTTTTTTTCTTTTTCTTTCAGATCTATAACATGAGTGGAGAGGGAGAGGATATAGGGGGTTTTATTATATAAATGTTTCTTTTTAATTTTAATTTTAAATCCAAAAGGTTGCTTTTTAATCCGAACCCCATCTCGAGCCCAACAATTGTCGCCTCTAGCTAATCACCCCAATTCCGAACACAATGGGATAAGTTTCGTAACCCAATCCGGTTGTTATGATTAGTTTCCGTCAATAACAAAATATAATCTATATATTGAATTTGAATGCACATTTCAATTTACTGGGGCCACATACGAACCCTAAAAATTCCAGAAAAATAAATCTAGCTTTGTTCTGATGATACGGTCCTAACAAAACTAATTTTGTCCAATTTGGAGACCGTTTGAAAAACGGTCATTTTCTGGTTGATCCAAATTGATTGAAACTGTCAAAACACGTTTTCCTTCGCCACGTTCACATATTAATCCTAAAAATTATGAATTTTGGAATCTAGCAATAATTCGACATCCCGGATCCAACAAAAGTGGTTTCATCGAAAACGGAGGTTGTTTGCAAAATGGCTATTTTTAAGTGCTATATTTCCATAGCGGCTATTCTGAAATTTCAACTGGGTATAACTTTTTATTCCCGCTATGAAATTTCAATTTTTTGGATTCGTTGGAAAGATATTTCAAATAGATTCAAATGTTTTTGGTTTTACTAACATCCGGTTTATTTTGAATCCTGTACATTCATTTGAAATTTGAAATCGAATTTTCAAACTACTGTGCCATTTTCAATTCCTTTTATAATTAAAATAAAATTATTCATTTTAACTTCGTCGAAAATAAATTTTCTATCGTTATTATTTAAAATAGTTCATTTCAAATATTCAAAACTCATTAAAAGTTTCAAAATAAAAATTTTAAATTGGTCCTAGTTTTTTGGGTTGTTACAATCTCCCCCACTTAAAATCTTTTCGTCCCCGAAAAGGAACAAAGCTGAAAGTTGTTTAACTAATCAACTCATCTTTCATTATTTTAATTATGACTTAAGTTCTTCAACTTTTCAGTTTCTAAGAATTTTCCAATTCTTCAAAAATTTGGCTAACACCCTAAATTTTTGAAAAATTTCGCCATAACCTCCTTTGTACAGGAGCACAGGGAAAATCCCCAAACCGCCACACATGCCTCTCCAATCAAAAAGAAAATGAAACAGCGAAGCGGCTAGCCAATCGACTCATAAAATCATTAAAAACCCAAGAAATACAATAAACATGTACCTATTTGTCAGGCATACAATTTTATTCCTCTGCTCTAGCCTCCTTGCCATGACCTGTTCAATGTACATATATGTATATTCATGCAATTTCTATTAATTTTCTATTCAGTTCAATATTCGATACAATTTGGTCATATGTACCATTCTTTCACACAATGGGTTTATTAGATAACAAATAATCATACAACACAACCATCAATCAATTAGTGAATTAATGTTTCAAATTCATAATTTTGATATATATATACAGAAAATCATGTTTTTGATGCCAATTTACAACAATAAACCGTATCTAGTTTTGGTTCTCACACTAGTCAATTGGAAATATATAGGAATCCCACTTTCGAAACACGAACATAAATGTTGATGATGCTATAGCGATCATCGGAACCATCTCTGTGCGACTAGAGTGTGATTCTATATCCATCCAGTATATTGGAGGCTTCAAATACACGTGGATTAGACGTATATTAAAATCTCTATATACCTGATAGTCCATATCAATTTAAAATATATATTCAAATACGAATAAGAAGGTTTAAATTTAAAAACAAAATTTGTTTTCATTTTTATTTCAAAAACACTACTCTTCACACTCATTCTAGGATACTACTGATCCTGTCTTTAACGAGTCATTCTCATTGGATATTACTAATCCAATCTCTAATGAATTCTTTTGTTTGGTTCTAATGTGTCTTGTTCTCCGAGCTATGTAAACCAAAGCTCTGATACCACTATAAGGACCCGAAACTCCCCCGGTCTCCGAAGAGAAGAGGAAGAATGGATTGCTTTGAGGACAAGACAAATCAGAACACAAACAGAAGAATATTTCATTGCTTATTACAACAATTCCATCAGAAAACAAGAATATACAGAGTATAAATAAATATTATACATCAGAACATTATCAGAGAATTACAAATTACAATGCAGCGGAAAATAATATAAAACACAACTGAAAGGAATATACAGATACAGAGCTTTCCGAATATCATTCCAGATGTAAACCAGGATCCTATGAATATAAATCTGCAAAACTATAACTACTAGTTGCCCGTGTGGAAAATAGGGGGCACACAGAGTTTAGGTCAAACCAATAAACTCTAGGTCAGTCATGTGACTGGGGTGAAAACTAAAACAGTTATTAATCTGATTTTAAAGTTAGGTATATCAAGGGACCATGCCGTATAACACGGAACGGGTTTCCTCCCAAGAATACCAGTGCATAAAAAAATAGCGCAATGCTAAATAAAGAACAATGAAGCTATTATAAGATTCAGGTCCCATCACACAATGCAGCGCAAGCCGGAGGATAGATTTTTTACCTTATAATAGCCAAAAATGCTTGGTACATGAAATTTCATATTTTACTATTACTATAAGTGTATAGTGTCAAAACAATTTCAAATATAAATGTATCAATCATAGACGGCATGAGTGCCCAATCCCACTATGTCGCTATACTAGGCTCTACAATCAAAACCGCAAAATGTCGTATTGGAAGTTGGATTTCCCTCTGTGAACCAAGGCAAGGGATTGTCCTTACCGCTTCGAGACTGTCTTGCCCGAGCCTCAGGATCAGAACGCATCGACCCTTGGATCGTCAGGGCTGGTCCATTCGATGTGGATTAAAAAGCCTGAACACTACGTTTCCCCGCCCTATGGGGCGTAAATTTGGTCTGTATAAAGGTCATCTTTCGGCCCCGGAATGAACGATATAGCCGAGGCGCCTCGCTATCTGTAACACCCCGTGTATTCTATAACCGTGAAAGTCATAAATTAAAGTATAATTAATTTCAAATCAAAGAATTAAGGGAAACGGGATACGCCGTTGTGTTCATCTCGGAAAAATACGCGAAATAGAGTCCGAGTTTTCGCAAAACGGATAACGTGTGAAGAAGATATCTTTAATTTAAATATCGCAGCAAAACATGAAAAAAAAGAATGGGAAACGAATAATGTTTAGCATTGTTCTAGGGTTTGTAAGCAAAAGACTTAGTAGCTCATTTGGTTGGAACACATGACTTGCATACAAGAGGTACAGAGTTCGATCCCCGCCAGCGCCCTATTTTTGTTTTAGGGGAATGGCTTAAAATAGCCTAGTGTGAACGCAGTTCAAAAAGTGGTTTAGTGTGAAAATGGGTAATTGGGAAGATAGAGAAAAAAATGAATATATATAATATATATATATATACATATACGCATATATATATATATATATATATATATATATATATATATATATATATGACGTGTATGCATCATGTAGCGTACATTGCGCATTTTTGGTTGTCAAGGATGGTTTTTTTTTTTTGGCCTTCTCCAATTTTTAATTATGACAAATTAAAGGTAAGAAAATATTTATTCATATATAAATAAATATTTATATATGGGTAATTAATACGGTAAAGGGGAAAATGTATCTATTAAATACGTATTTACGTTTGAATTGGTGAACATTTAATACGCTGAGTCATTTCAGACTCATCGCTGAGTCAATGCTGAGTCATTTTCGACTCATGGCTGAGTCAATAGGATAACTCTATCCTGACTGAACGGTTATGGTCATTTCTAGGATTAATCAAACGGCCTAAATTAATCCTAAAATTCTATATATACAACTCAAACCTAACCTAAACTCACACAAAAAAATAAGAATGAGGCCATCATGCTGTTGAGGAACGACTAGGAGTAGCCACCAATTTGAGAGAAGATTAGGAGGCAAATTCTAAAGCATAAAGCAACTTAAACAAATCAAATCAACGTCAAAAGGAGTCGCATCTCCAAATTCCTGAATTGGAGAATTCGCGACACGATTGTAAGTAGAGTATTATTTTGGTATGAATAAATAACTGTGTTGGTTTGTACACTTGATTTGTGGTGATAAGTAATTCATATTTGTGCGTTACTATGATTCTTATCGATTTGGAATATTGTATAACGATTGGATATTCGCAAAGTATGTTATTCATTATAAAAACTACATGTTTGCGGTAGTTTTATGCAAGTATACGTTTGGATATTCGCAAAGTATGTTATTCATTATAAAAACTACATGTTTGCGGTAGTTTTATGCAAGTATACGTTTGGATATTCGCAAAGTATGTTATTCATTATAAAAACTACATGTTTGCGGTAGTTTTATGCAAATATACGTTTGGATATTCGCAAAGTTTGTAATTCATGTTGAAGCTACATGTATGTAGTTCTTTAATTGAAATTCATGCAAGTTTTTGGTTTTGCTACTATGCCATCATAATGTGTATTTCTGTACAAAAATCATTTTGTGTGTAATTGGAACAAATTTGGGTTATTATAATTCATATGAAATTATGTTGAAAATTTGGCATCATGATCTATATATTAAGCCATACTTTTGTACTAGAAAACCTCTTTGCGAACTTATGAATATGACTAGGCTATGATTGATATTTTGCATAATTGAAAAACATGTTAGGTCTATATTGTTAACAAGAATTATATGATGACACATGTGGTACATAGCTAGGTTAGATTTAAAATCCCATTTGCAAGTTTGCATGACTAAAGTAAAAATCATGATTTCATGTTTAGAAATATTTATGCCATAAGTATATGTGTGCCATGGTTATGTGAATAGATTTAAAATCATGATTAAGTTGGAATAATTCTAGTTGAACTATACTTTTGTATTAGTAACAAAAGTAAGCACCCTTGTAAACATGTAGTAACCTTATGAACATGATTTGCTTATGTTTGACATTATGCCTAAAGAAAAATATAGGTTTATGTTGTAGTTAAGACTATGTGTCAATAATGATATCCAATTTAGATTCTAACTAAACTACAAGTTTACATGCTTTGATTCATGTCACTTATGCATTATGACCAAAGTATACGTTGCTACTATGCAAGTACACCAGTTTCTATTTTGTAGTTCCAACGTTATGTTGCAAGTTCATGCGTTCACATTCCCCTTTTTGTGTATGTAATCACGCTTTAAGCCTCCCCTTTTTTTCACATGGCTAAGTTGGGCTTGAAAAGGCTAAGCCCAACATATATATATATATAATAAACGAACGTATTAAACGGGGAAAATAGCGTTGGGCCAAATTAATTAATAAATGAAAATATAAAGTAAAGGGGCCCAAATTCAAGTATGGGTTGGGCCCATGATTGGTGTAAACCTTTACACCATTAGCTTAAACTGATTTTCAATAATGGGCCGCAAATATTTACATATAAAAAGAAGAAAGACAAAATATGTAAATGTAGAAAATACGATGTGTTTAACCCGAGGTTGGATTGAGTTGTGATGTAAACCTGCCCGGAACCGCCCGGCTGTCCAGTAGTCACAACAATACCTATCCAATGTGGGTGGTTAAACATGGAGCCCAATAAGGACCCGAGGTTAGACTGAGTTGTGGCGTAAGACTGCCCGGACCCAACCGGCAACAGGCAGCCACAACAATACCTGTCTAATGTGAGAGGTCAAGGCTTTAATAAGACAATTAAGGCTGAGTCAGGATTGATAGGATTAAGTAGATTATATTAATACTTAATCAAAATGGAACATGTTAAACTAAACAGACTGATTGGGGGTTAGGTTTATAAACACTTAACCAACTTAGCATGTTGGCTAGAAATAGAAAACCTAGTAGCGGGGGACCCTTTTCAGCAGTAACCCTACAAGGCGTATCATGATACCCTGAAACTAGGCAGGGTGGGGCACGATTACTGGGCTGATTGTAAGAGGTCAAATCGACGGCGGTGGTGCAGCAGTGTTGGTTCTAACAGGGTGCGGGCGTGCACACACTCCGGCGTAGAAAAATAAGGCACTGGGCACCAGTAGCATACCTGTGCATTCTAGGATTGTGTCGGGTCGCCACCATGGGACTTGATACACCCCATGGTGGGACCAGCACAGGTAACTACAACATCGGGGGCCGTAAGACACATGTAACTATGCGAGTAGGAGCCGATCATCGTAAAATGGATCACTTCACCCTGGTTATGGGGTGCCTATTGGGAACTAGTTTATATGGGTACAGAGATTAATATGGGGTACGATAGTATATTCGACCCTAGACAACTTAACCAAGTTTATAGTGCTTTCCCCATTTCTAGTTTATACTTATCATACCCAGTTCTTTATTCATAGACAGAGTAGTCCTCGACTTACTCAGGCTTTATGTCTGACTCTACTTTTCTTTCGTCTTCTTTTCTTTCGTCTTCTTTTCTTCCGTTTCCCCCCCAGGTCCACAGGGAGGGAATACTGCAGCTTGACCAGCCTTCATATCCAGCTTGAAGAGAAAGAATGTATTGCTTGGACCTTTCCGTTTTGAACTATGGCTTTGGACAACAACTATGGGGCTTTTGCAGTTTACTTATGTTTTCTTTATGCTTCTTTAAATAATGTAATCAAGACAGTTATGAAGGTGTTATGTTTTTTTTTGAAAGGATGTAAGACAATCATGGTGATGTTGCTGTAACACGTATTTACTTTTATGAAATAAAAGTTGCTGCTTTTCTGCTATTTACAAATATGTGTTCTTATATCTGTCTTGTATATCTGTGACTTATACTTATAAACCTCCACCAAAATTAGGGCATTCCCTTTGAGAGTGACCCTAACGGAGGTGGAGTGTTTCACTATCCATCATCCACATAAGTAAAACGTCAGGTCTTGCAAAACGCTGGCACCACTCCTAGCTAGAAGGAAACGCATGTCCTCCCTGAAGTCCTCTCACGTTTCTGGTTCACACCGGGGTGTTAAAGTCGTGCTTTGATCATCAAGCACAAGACTCTGCTTTTCAACAGAAGCCTTGATCATTTGCATCTCAGCATGCCACACATGCAATTCACACTATGCAACCAATGTCTATCAATCACATAGAATGAAATCCGATGTCAGACACACATCCATTTACAAGTTCGTTCTAGGTCTGAACGAAACTGGAGGCACCTAATTTCTCGTCCCGTATGTCCAATACAGGAGAGAGGCCCTCGCATATCCGGTCGATCTCCAAGTACGTCTGGATAATCACCACTTATTACCTAGTCTTGGGTGTACAGCCCAATCAAGACATCTGTAATCATTCAAACGATGTGAAGACCTCTGGTCTTCAACCACCGTCTTCACCCTCGACATATCGTCGAATCAGTATTCAGAATGGGATAAACCTGGTCTTTCTGAATAACTCGTGTGTATAATAAACAAGTGCTGTAAAAACCCAACATACGCCTCATTTCAATCAAGAATATTTCTTTATTCAAATATTCTTATACTTTGGGAAAGGTTCCCATTAATTTTACCAAAGATAAATTCTTTAAATTTATTCTTTAATCTTCCTTTGGATGTCAATTCAAACCATTTATGGTTTTCCAAACTAGTTGGGATTATCGCACCTTACCGAAGTAATCATTTGTTTAATTTCCCAATCCCAGCCTATTCATCCCACGAAGTAAAACTGGTAATACTCCATATCTAACACCACGGTGTTATCGGTAAATTCAATTAGCATTTCACGTCTAAATCTAATTAAAGATTTAACTATCGCCCGGAGCATAACTGGTGATACTCCATTCTCGATCACTTCAATCTAATTAAAGATTCATTAAAACTCCACTTGGTTTTAGTCTTCCTAAAAATCAATATTAATGATTGTTTAACTTGGGAAATCATATCCTGTCTTAAACTAGGTTAAAGAACCAATGTCATTTAAAACACGGTTCACTATAAACCCAAAATCACATTCCATTCCATCAGCCTTTAACCGTAAATTAGAAAGTGAACAATTCGCTATGTATTAACCCCGAAGGCCGAAACCAACATCACATCAATACCCATGAAACCGTTCAACTTAAATAATCTCCAGTTAGTTTCTGAGTTTCTTAAATCTGTTGGGTCTAAGAACAGTATTATGAAAGATACCATTCACGACAACCCAAAATCTCATTCCATTGTTAATCGGGTTAAAGAACAAGTGTTATTTGAAATACCGTTCACGACAAACCCAAAGACCAATTTCAATTCAATTCCAATTAAATATTAATTAATTGGTATACTTCATTAAATCTAAATAAAAAGATTTGATCTTTTCTCAACTGGGTTCAAGAACAGTGTTAATGAAGACACCATTCATAACAAACCCAAAATTACATTCCATTCCATTAGCCTTCAATCGTAAATTAGCAAGTGAACAATTCCCTAAGTGTTAACCCCAAAGGCCGAAACCAACATCAGAACAATACCCAGGAAACCATTCAACTTAACTAAACTCCAATTAGTTTCTGATTTTCTTAACTTCGTTGGGTCTAAGAACAGTATTATTAAATATACCATTCACGATAAACCAAAAATTACATTTGATATTAAATACAAGGCTCTAAATAGAAAATATTTCGTCTTATATTCAGTATCAAATTCTGGAATCAACAAATACCGTATTGGAATAACGATATATATATCTTCCAAATTCCTCCACAATATCCGTATAATCATAGAACCCAATATCGAAATATTCTGAAGACAATTTCGATTCAAAACTATTCCAATTTATATACTAGAAATCTTGGTTATTTCTAAAACCATTTCAAATCCAGTTTATTTATTCAAAAATATTGGATTATAATTCTAGTTCATAATTAGTTCATTTCGATAAATATATATTTTTATCTTTTCAAATATGGAGTTATTCATCCCAATTCTTTCCAAATCATTTGTTATGATTTTACACAAATTATTGATATTTTTAATGATTTTATCAAGGCCCGTACAGACGATTTTCGTAAACGGCATTCGAACTGCACTTATAGCGACCTTTTCCAAATTTTATTTGGACCTAATTCCAAATCAAACCGTTAGATTTCAAATATCTAACATTACTTAGAGAGCTCTTTTCGATACGAACCCAATGGTTCCAGTTTCAGGAGAATCCGACGGATCTCCTGTATTGTCCATTCGAAGTCAATGGTCAAAATTCGCGCACTCCCGCAGCGCGGCGCGTCCTATTCAAGCCATTATATATATAATATTATATATATTTCATCGATTTTCTTTTAGAACATATTTTTTAAATTGTTTGAAATTCGTTTTCAAAACGATTTCGACTTCACATTCAATTTCTAATCAAAATTGAATATTCCATATCATCGCTATATAAATGATAGTACTTTCAAAACATTAGATTTTGAAATCAATTCCTTTTGGGTATTCATTATAAAAATGAATAAAATCGATATAAATATCGTTCTCGTTCAAATGGCGCCAATCTAATCAACATGGCTTTATATATTGAAGTATATTCGTGTCCATCCCAAATCGGACATCAAAATCATATTTTGATTCTTTTACTGAATATTGTTTTGAAATATTCATTATTTTTAAAATATTCATTATTTTAAAATATTCATTCTTTCTGAACTGGAATCAGACATAGTCAATTACCATATAATGTTGTTTATATGGATTTCATACAACACGTGTATAGTACAACAATGATAAATAATCAACCATCATCCAAAGTGTATTCTACACAGCATAAGTATTAAATATAAATATTTAGCGCTTACGACAGCCTGTCAATCAATCGATCGACATACAACTAAACAATTGGGATTAGTGTACGTCAAATTTCATCCAAACACCCGTGTGGGGTTTCAATCAATAAACACTGAATATTATTTGTGCAATTGGGCGATGTGTAGAATTTATCATCCCAATCAATATCCGTCAAATGTGTGTACATAAACAAATCATCCGATTTGTTTAAGAATATTTATTTTATTCATATCAACGTTAAAAATTATATTTTTAACTAAAAAATATTTATTCAATTCATTTACACAATAAAAATGATATTTTTATTGTTCTAACATATTTTAGAAAATTTTGACGGCATAACAGCACGATATTAAAATCAGGTAATGTCTAGCATTACTTCTCTCCTGATATTGGCTCACGCCATACCTATATAACAATTCTAATCAATTCATTTCACCAAAACAACCAAATTCACCAAATAATCTAATCAACCAAACCAAACAATCAAACAAGTCGTCCATGGTCTGTGGACGATGGGGAATAGTTCATATATCAGTTATAAAATAAATAACTTTACAAAGAAAATTATAGTGAGGAGTTCTCACCTTTGGGATCCACTCCTCCGTTCTATTCTGAATTTCGGACCCCTCTGGATTTGCTCGAAATTCCAACGCAGTCTTTTCTACATTGTTCATATTAAAAATCACCTTTTTAATATGCTTTTTACATATTTAAAAATCGCATTTTTAATATAAAACCATTTATGTAAAAATTATATTTTTATAACGAAGTTCATATAATAAAAATCATATTTTTATATTGCTATGATTATAATAAAAATCACATTTTTATAACTCTACATAAATAAAAATCATATTTTTATATTGCTATGATTATAATAAAAATCATATTTTTATAATTCTACATAAATAAAAATCATATTTTTATAACTCTAATATATATATATATATCGTATTTTTTTTATGTTAATAAAATCACATATTCATATATTTTTAAAAATCAAACCTTGATATTTTTTTAATAATCATCACTTATGCGATTAAAACCATAACTTTATGTGTTTTATATATGAAAAAATCATATTATTTTACAATAAAAACTGATTTTTTTACAATCCTTTAAATAGAAAAAAAACTGAATTTTTAAAATTTAAAACTAATTTTAAAAATTGAAAAATTACCTTCTTTTCCCCGTTGAGCTTGCTGGAGGGCTGCATTGTTGGTGGCAAGACATCGGAGGGTGGCAGCTTTGCTGGGGCGTGACAGAGCAGTGGGGGTTTCAGGCGGCGTCAGGGCTTTAGGGGGGTGGAACACGACGTCAATCGATTTGGGGGAGGTCTGGGGGGCTACCATCGTTCGAGTGGAGGGAGGGAGAGGTCGTCGGAGGGGAAGGAGATGGCAGGGGGAGGGGGTTGTGCGCAGGGGAGCGGTGCGGTGGTTGGCCTCCGGCGGCGGATTGAACGACGAGATCTGTTCGTTCATTTTTTTTCTTTCAGACCTGAATCGTGAGTGGAGAGGAAGAGGATATAGGGGGTTTTATTATATAAATATATATATTTAGTTTTAATTTTAAATCCAAAAGGTTGCTTTTTAATCCAAACCCCATCTCGGGCCCAACGACTGTCGCCCCTAGCTAATCACCCCCATTCCGAACACAACGGGATATGTTTCGTAACCCAATCCAGCTGTTATGTTCAATTTCCGTCAAAATCAAAATATAAATTATATATTGAATTTGAACGCACATTTCAATTTACTGGGGCCACATACGGACCCCAAAAATTCCAGAAAAATAAATCCGTTTATGTTTTGATGATACGGTCCTAACAAAACTAATTTCGTCCAATTTGGAGACCGTTTGAAAAATGGTCATTTTCTGGTCGATCCAAATTGACTGAAACTGTCTAAACACGTTTTCCCTCGCCACGCTCACATATTAATCCCAAAAATTATGAATTTTGGAATCTAGCAATTATTCGACATCCCAGATCCAACAAAAGTGGTTTCGTAAAAAATGGAGGTCGTGTGCAAAATGGCTATTTTTAAGGGCTATATTTCCATAGCGACTATTCTGAAATTTCAACTGGACATAACTTTTTATTCCCATTATGAAATTTCAATTTTTCGGATTCGTTGGAAAGATATTTTCAAATAGATTCAAATGTTTTTGGTTTTGCCAAAATTCGGTTTATTTTGAATCCTAAGCATTCATTTGAAATTTGAAATCGAATTTTCAAACTACCGCGCCATTTTCAATTCCTTTTACAATTAAAATAAAATTATTCATTTTAAATTCATCGAAACTAAATTTTCCGTTGTTATTATTTAAAATAATTCATTTTAAATATTCAAAATTAATTAAAATTATCAAAATAAATTTTTTTAATTGGTCCTGATTTTCGGGGTTGTTACAGAACCGGTGCCTTCAATTCGAAGGCGACGTTCTCTTCTTGGCAGTAAGGGGTAAGCGGATCCAATCCGAGCCGGTGACTTCATTCCAAAGCAGCATGCACTTCTGTGCTGCAGAAGGTAGATCAGGTCTTCCTTTCCGATCCGATCCGGGATATCCGATCTGACCCGTAGTCCAATCAATGCCGAAATCAAACGTTTCCGGTTCTGCGGGCATTCACGGAAACGAGCGTAACTTTCAAACTGCAAGTCCGTTTTAGCCGAATGAAAGCTCTATCTGAAGCTAATTCAGAGGGATACAACTGTTACTACACGAAGCTCCGTAATTGATGTTTTCGGGTCCAAAATAGGTCATCTGTTAGGTGTTTCGAGCGGTCCTATGTTTGTGATGCGACTTCAACCAAATCGCTTCCTGTCTTCTAATGATGTTCCAAATACTTAAGCGTATTGTTAACCAGGAATTCCATGTGTGACGACTTTGACTAAAAAGCGTATCAGCATTTATGGCTTAATGTTTATGGTTTATTCTTTATTTTATATAGTTTACTGTTTTTACTTTATTGTTTATGATTTACGGTTTATGGTTTATTTTTTATGGTTTACGGTTTATGGTTTATTATTTATGGTCTACGTTTATGGTTTAATGTTTATGGGTCATGGTTTATGGTTTATTGCCTATGATTTATAATTAATGTTTATGATTTATGGCTTTATTTTATAAAGTTTATTGTTTATACTTTATTGTTTATGGTTTATGGTTTATGGTTTATTGTTTATACTTTATTCTTTATGGTTTACGATTTATGGTTCATTGTTTATGGTTTACAGTTTATTATTTATGATTTATCATTTATGGCTAAATGTTTATGTTTTATGCTTTATTTTATATAGTTTACTATTTATACTTTATTGTTTACGGTTTATGGTTTATTGTCTAAGTTCTACGATTTATGGTTTATTGTTTATGATTTATCCTTTATGGTTAAATGTTTATGGTGTATGCTTTATATTATATAGTTTACTTTTTATTCTTTATTGTTTATGGTTTACGTTTATGGTTTATTGTCTATGGTTTACGATTTTTGGTTTATTGTTTATCATTAGACCCAAAATTGGCACTAACACCCAAATGCAGTGTGAAGTCCTCACAATCACAGATCATAGAGAATAAATGCAGGAAAGCAGTAAAGACCGGGGAACACACAAGGTATTTATAGTGGTTCGGCTCAAATCAAGCCTACGACCACTTTCTGTTTTCTTAAGTCCTAAGAAATTACAAATACAATGCCTTTCAATATTCTGTAGGAATCATTTACATACAATATCCTTGTATTTTTAATGAAGAAGTGGGGAAGAGAGATTGGTTTTATACACGAAATCCTCGTGTTAGATTAGTATGGATAAAGCGTAATGTCCTTGTGTTCTCTTCAATGGAGGCAGAAAGTTAGAATGGCCAATAATCCTTCAGAAGTCCCTGAATCCATGTATTTATATATGTAGAGAATCTCCCGGATGAATGATATGTGTCACGAATCCAATGCGTTGCTAAGATGTAGTGGGTAAGTGGAGGAAGTCTCCAGTAGCTCGTATAAAGCCATGTGTGGTTCGATCCGTGTAAGTAGGAGTAAAACGGGCCTTAAGAATATGTCAAACTCTATTGTTTAAAGTAGAATATTTCGTCCTAAATGGGTCGGATCGGGTCCTCCATCCGATCGTAACCAGTGCTTTCAATCCGAAGGCGACGTTCTCATCTTGGCAGTAATGAGAAAGCGGATCGGGTCGGGTTCCTACATCTCCATCCGAACCAAGCCGGTGGTTTCATTTCAAAGCAGTGTGCACTTCATTGTGGCAGTGGGTAGACTAGGTCCTCCTTTCCTATCCGATCTCGGCCATCCGATCTGACCGGGTGTCCAATCAATGCCGAAATCCAAATATTCTTGGTTCTGCGGGCATTCACGAAATGAGCATAACTTTCAAACCGTAATTTTGTTTTATCCAAACGAAAGCTCTACCTGAAGCTAATTCAGAGGGCTACAAGTATTACTGAGTGAAGCTCTGTAATTGATGTTTTTGGGTCCAAAATAGGTCATCTGTTAGGACTTTTGAGCTGTCCTTTGTTTGTGATGCGACTTCAACCAAATTTCTTCCTGTCTTCTGATGATGTTCCAAATACTAAAGTGTATTGTTAACCAGAAATTCCATGTGTGACAGTTTTGACTAAAAAGGGTGTCAAAATTTATGGTTTATCATTTATGGCTTAATATTTACGGTTTATTCTTTATTTTATATAGTTTACTATTTTTACTTTATTGTTCATGGTTTACGGTTTATGTTTTTTTTGTTTATGGTTTACATTTATGGATTAATGTTTATGGGTCATGGTTTATGGGTTATTGTCTACAACTACTCATTTATGGCTTAATGTTTATTGTTTATGGCTTTATTTTATAAAGTTTTTTTTAACTTTATTGTTTTTGGTTAATGGTTTATGGTTTATTTTTTGTACTTTATTCTTTATGGTTTACGTTTTATGGTTTATTGTTTATGGTTTACAGTTTATTGTTTATGATTTATCATTTATGGCTTAATGTTTATGTTTTATGCTTTATTTTATATAGTTTACTCTTTATACTATTGTTTACGGTTTGCGGTTTACGGTTTATTGTTTAAGTTTTACAGTTTATTGTTAATGATTTATCAATTATGGTTTATGCTTTATATTATACAGTTTACTTTATATACTTTATTGTTTATAGTTTATGGTTTATGGTTTGTTGTCTATGGTTTATGGTTTTTGGTCTATGTTTATTATTATACCCAAAATTGGCACTAACACCCTAATGCAGTGTGAAGTCCTCACAATCATAGATCATAGAGAATAATTGCAGGAAAGCAATAAAGAACCGGGAACACGTGAGGTTTTTATAGTGGTTCGGCTCAAACCAAGCCTGCGACCACTTTATATTTTCTTAAGTCCTAAGAAATTACAAATGCAATGCCTTTATACATTCCGTAGGAATCATTTACAAACAACATCCTTGTATTTTAATGAAGAAGTGGGGAAGAGAGAGTGGTTTTATACACGAAATCCTCGTGTTAGATTAATACGGAAGAAGCACAATGTCCTTGTGTTCTCTTCAATGGAGGCCGAGAGTTAGAATGACCAATAATCCTTTAGAAGTCCCTAAATCCTAGTTTTTATAGATGTAGAGAGTCTTCCGGATGAATGACATGTGTCATGAATCCAATGTGTTGCTTAGACATAGTGGGTAAGTGGAGGAAGTCTCCTGTAGTTCGTGCAAAGCCGTGCGTGGACCGATCCGTGTAAGTAGGAGTAAAACGGGCCTTAAGAATCGGTTAAACTCTATTGTGTGCAGTAGAATATTTCGTCCCAGACGGGTCGGACCGTGTCCTCCATCCGATCCGAACTGGTTCCTTCAATCCGAAGGCAACGTTCTATTCTTGGCAGTAACGAGAAAGCAGATCGGGTCGGGTTCCTACATCTCCATCTGAACCGAGCCAGTGACTTCATTCCAAAGTAGCGTGCGCTTATGTGCGGTAGAAGATGGACCGCGTCCTCCTTTCCTATCCGATCAGGGCCAACCTGGAGTCAAACCAATCCCGAAATCCAAAAGTTTCCGGTTCTACAGGCGTTCACGGAAACGAGCGTAACTTTAAAACCTAAGTCCGTTTTAGCCAAATGAAAGCTCTGCCTGAAGCTAGTTCAAATGGATACAAGAGTTACTGTGCAAAGCTCCATAGTTGATGTTTTCTGGTCCAAAAATAGGTGATCTGTTAGGTGTTTCGAGCCATCCTTTGTTTGTGATGCGACTTCAACCAAATCGTTTCCTGTCATCTGACGATGTTCCAAATACTTAAGCATAATTATAACCACAAATTCGATGTGTGACGGCTTTGACTAAAAAGCGTGTCAATATTTATCGTTTATCATTTATGGCATAATGTCTACGGTTATTCTTTATTTTATATAGTTTACTGTTTTTACTTTATTGTTTATGGTTTACAGTTTATGATTTATGGTTTATGGTTTGTCTATGATTTATCATTTACGGCTTAATGTTTATGGTTTATGGCTTTATTTTAAAAAGTTTATTATTTAAACATTTGTTTATGGTTTATGGTTTATTGTTTATTGTTTATACTTTATTCTTTATGGTTTACGGTTTATGGTTTATTGTTTATGGTTTACAGTTTATTGTTTATGATTTATCACTTATGGCTTAATGTTTATGTTTTATGCTTTATTTTATATAGTTTATTGTTTATACTTTGTTGTTTACAGTTTACAGATTATTGTTTAAGTCTTACGGTTTACGGGTTTATTGTTTATGATTTATCATTTATGTTTAAATATTTATGGTTATGCTTTATATTATATAGTTTACTTTTTATACTTTATTGTTCATGGTTTACGGTTATGGTTTATTGTTTATGTTTTACGGTTTTTGGTTTATTGTTTGTTATTAGTCCCGAAATTGGCAGTAACACCCAAATGCAGTGTGAAGTCCTCACAATCACAGAACACAAAGATCTAAATGCAGGAAAATAGTAAAGACCAGGGAATACACGAGGTTTTGGTTTGGCTCAAACCAAGTCGATGACCACTTTATATTTTCTTAAGTCCTAAGAAATTACAAATGCAATGCCTTTCTACATTCCGTAGGAATCATTTACATACAACATCCTTTTATTTTAATGAAGAAGTGGGGAAGAGAGAGTGGTTTTACACACGAAATCCTCGTGTTAGATTAATATGGAAGAAGCACAATGTCCTTGTGTTCTCTTCAATGGAGGCCGAGAGTTAGAATGGCCAGTAATATTTAGAAGTCCCTGAATCTGTGTATTTATAAATGTAGAGAGCCTCCCAGATGAATGGCATGTGTCACGAATCCAATGCATTACTAAGACATAGTGAGCAAGTGGAGGAAGTTTCCTGTAGTTTGTGTAAAGCCATGCGTGGTCCAATCTGTGTAAGTAGGAGTAAGACGGGCCTTAAGAATAGGTCAAACTCTATTGTGTGCAGTAGAATATTTCGTCCCAGACGGGTCGGATTGGGTCCTCCATCCGATAACCGGTGCCTTTGCTCCGAAGGCGACGTTCTCTTCATGGCAGTAAGGAGAAAGCAGATCGGGCAGGGTTCCTACATCTCCATCCGAACCGAGCTGGTGACTTCATTCCAAAGCAGCGTGCACTTCTGTGCGGCAGAAGGTGGACCGGTCCTCCTTTCCTATCCAATATGGGCCATCCGATCCGACCTGGATTCCAAATCAATGCCGAAATCCAAGCGTTTCTGGTTCTGCTGGCATTCACGAAAACGAGCGCAACTTTCAAACCGTAAGTTCGTTTTAGCCAAATGAAAGCTCTACCTGAAGCTAATTCAGAGGGCTACAAGTGTTACTGAGGAAGGCTCCGTAATTGATGTTTTCGTGTCCAAACTAGGTCATCTGTTAGGAGTTTTGAGCCGCCCTTTGTTTGCGATGCGACTTCAACCAAATAGCTTCCTGTCTTCTGACGATGTTCCAAATACTTAAGCTTATTGTTAACCAGAAATTCCATGTGTGATGGCTTTGACCAAAAAGCATGTCAACATTTATGGTTTTTCATTTATGGCTTAATGTTTATGGTTTATTCTTTATTTTATATAGTTTGTTGTTTTTACTTTATTGTTTATTGGTAACGGTTTATGATTTATTGTTTATGGTTTACGGTTCATGTTTTATTGTTTATGGTTTACGTTTATGGTTTAATGTTTATGGGTCATGGTTTATTGTCTATGATTTATCATTTATGGCTTAATGTTTATTGTTAATGGCTTTATTTTATAAAGTTTATTGTTTAATCTTTATTGTTTACGGTTTATTGTTTATTGTTTATACTTTATTCTTTATGGTTTAATGTTTATGGTTTATTGCTTATAGTTTACAGTTTATTGTTTATGATTTATCATTTATGGCTTAATGTTTATATTTTATGCTTTATTTTATATAGTTTACTGTTTATACTTTATTGTTTACGGTTTATGGTTTATTGTTTTAGTTTTACGGTTTATGGTTTATTATTTAAGACTTATCATTTATGGTTGAATGTTTATGGTTTATGCTTTATATTATCTAGTTTACTGTTTATACTTTATTGTTTATGGTTTACGGTTTATATTTTATTGTCTATGGTTTACGGTTTATTGTTTATTGTTTATTATTAGACCCAAAATTGGCACTAACACCGAAATGCAGTGTGAAGTGCTCACAATCACAAATCACAGAGAATAAATGCAGGAATGCTGTAAAGTACAGGGAACACACAAGGTTTTTATTGTGGTTCGGCTCAAACCAAGCCTACGACCACTTTATATTTTCTTATGTCCTATGAAATTACAAATGCAATGCCTTTCTACATTCCGTAGGAATAATTTACATAGAACATCCTTGTATTTTAATGAAGAAGTGGGGAAGAGAGAGTGGTTTTATATATGAAATCCTCATGTTAGATTAATATGGAAGAAGCACAATGTCCTTGTGTTCTCTTCAATAGAGATCGAGAGTTAGAATGGAAAATAATCCTTTAGAAGTCCCTGAGTCCGTGTATTTATAGATGTAGAGTGTCTCCCGGATGAATGACATGTGTCACGAATCCAGTGCGTTGCTAAGACGTAGTGGGTAAGTGGAGGAAGTCTCCTGCATTTCATGAAAGCCATGCGTGGTTCGATCCATGTAAGTAGGAGTAAAACAGGTGTTCACAAAAACGAGCGTAACTTTCAAACCGTAAGTCTGTTTTAGCCAAACGAAAGCTCTACCAGAAGCTAATTCGGAGGGCTACAAGTGTTATTGAGTTAAGCTCCGTAACTGATGTTTTCTGGTACAAAATAGGTCATCTATTAGGATTTTTGAGCCGTCCTTTGTTTGTGATGCAACTTCAACCAAATCGCTTCCTATCTTCTGACGATTTTCCAAATACTTAAGTGTATTTTTAACCAGAAATTCCATATGTGACGGATTTGACTAAAAAGCAGGTCAAGATTTATGGTTTATCATTTATGGCTTAATGTTTATGGTTTATTCTTTATTTTGTATATTTTACTTTTTTTACTTTATTGTTTATGGTTTATGGTTTTGTAACGACCCGTGTTTTTTTAATGATAATGCATAATTTATTTAATTATTTAAATAATGGTTTGGTAATTTAAAATGACCAGAATTAAATGATTTTGAATATTTAATTAAATTAAATAATAGAATAATTTTTTTTTTTTGAAATAGTGGAATCGACAATATTGTGTTAATTGGATAATTTAAAATATATAATTCAGTATAGAGTTGAATTATATTAACGAATATATTATATAAACGATAGTTGAACGTATAATTATATTATAATTATAATCGAGCTCGAAATGGCGCGGTAGTTCGTAATTTGGCGATTCGAACTTTAAACGAATATACAAAATCCGTTTTAAGCCGGATTTCTGTGAAACAAGAAATGTTCGGAGCTTGTGAAGTATATTTTTCTAATGGAAGAGACAAATCGGGATTTCGTCGTGCAGATTTTGATTTATGATCAAATCAAATTTTCGAAAAGTTGATGTGGAATTCCTTTATAATTATAACGATTTATTTATATTATAAATGGATTTTTAATATAAATTGAATACTGATTTAATCTAGATTTGAAATGTCGAGTTATAAATTCAGATAGGAATATTTTGGAGCTGTATGATACTCTATTGTGAATATATATGATAATATTTATTTATAAATATTTTATTTAATTATTTTTAAGTATATTAATATTTAAATAGGTTTATTTAGAGCTTTAAAAATAGCCAGTTTTGCAAATGACCTCCGTTTTTGACGAAACAAATTTTGTTGGATCTAGAATATTAAATTATTGCTAGATTTCAATTTTTTTGATTTTTGGAGTCAGTATGTGGCCATACGGGATTTTAGTGCAAAAAATAGTCGATAATTTGACTTTAAAATTACGTTGTGTGAGCAAACGGACTCAAATTTCGACAAAACAAGTTTTGTTGGGTCCGTAATGTCGAATTGTAAGTGATGTCCATTTTCATCAGATTTGGGTAACATATGTGATCATAGGGATTTTTAAAAGGCGAATACAAATAGCGATGATAATATAAATTAATATAAAATTTGAGGAAGCTATTAAGCCAAATGTATCCTATAAATATACCTTAACTCCCCAAACCCTAATATTTATTTTCTCTGGTCAAAATTTATGGCCATCGTTCCTTTTATTCATCTTCACCTAAAACGTGAGTTTAAAAAATGTAAATAAAATGAAATAAAATAACATAAATAAAGCTATGTATATATAAAGATTCTGCAATACAAAAGCTTCATTTCCATATGTTTATTTCCCATCTCGATGTCATCCTAGTCGTTGAAAATTTTCTGTGATGCTAGGGTTCAACGAATCCTGGTATTTGCACAGCAATTCGATACTTGGGTTTTATATCTGGGTTATGATTGGAAACCGCAACCATGTGTGATTTTTGGTAAAATTTGGGATAAGTTTGGGTCGATGCTTTCGTAGGGGGAAATTGTCGCTAAAACCGGGTTTGTGAAAAATGTGTGGAAGTCCTTTTCTCGGGAGATGCGAGTTTTACGAAATTGTTTTGGAAATGGTGAGTTTTCAATGAGATGATTTTTTGTAGTTTTTACATGGATTTTTGTTTGGTGATGTTATAGTAGTAGCGTGGTGAGGTAATGATGTCGTAACCATGGAAGAATGTCCGACATAGTATATTTAATAAATCGCGTAAGTTGATCTCTTCAAACGTATTTACATTTGGTGGCGGAGGAATTTGTTTCTCTTAGTTGTATACCCGTGGTATTTTTTGAGAAATCAATTTGTGATTTAGCAGGTATGACGATGTGACATTCAAAGTAAATAAAGGTGTGATCTAAAAGTTATAGCCTCTAGCCTCACAACTAGGAAATGGTATAAAATCGGGTAGGTCGCATGGCTAAGTGGTTAGCTGTCAATTATGGTGTATTGTCACCTGATCTAGAGAAATTCCATTTACTTCTATAATCTATTTCGATGTTGTCCCTTTCGGGAAACGGTTGCTGATCCCAACTGTTGGTGATAATACATTCGGTACACTCAAGTGAGATGAGTGACCGGTCATGTTTAGCCTGGGTCGCAAGATGTTCTTGTTAAACCCGGTGTATTCCTCTCTAGAGATAGTTGGTCCCATACCTTGCCAGTTGGAATTCATTACCCAATTAGCACCCGCAGTTTTTGATTATATATTATGTATGTGGAACGTGAGATGAAAGCGTTCTGCTAGATGATTATTATATAATGGTTGATAAACACTATTATAATATCAAAAGAATTTTCATATAAAGATTATCGTTTCTTTCAAAAGAATTTTTGAATGTTGAATCAAGTGTTCTGGATTCTCATAAGGGAAAATATCGTTCCGTTTTATACAGCGTGGTCTTATGAGATATAGTTTATTTTCTCAAACTGTTTTAATTTGTTTACTCACACCAGTCCTGTGACTTACCCGGAGTTTATTTTGTTTTGTTTTCCCAAAACTCTTGGGTGCCCAAATTTGTACGGGCAGTCAAGTAGTCAGGATTTTACAGATATACTGACAGCTTGGAACAGGAGGCTTCAGGATTTTATAGCAATTGTTTATTTCTTCTCTATTGTAAGTGTTGTACTCTGATTAATGTTATTGTATACATATACTAGCTTTATTTCAGAGTTATGTTATATTTTATTCGTTCCGCTTTGGGATTCGTGTTACTCTGATTTTGTTGTTGTGATCATCTTGTTCTTCTATTCTAATTTTCTATCTTATCTATTCTCACCCTCTAACTTCTTTCTGTTAACTATATGGTATTTCTGATGCTTGGATAGTCGACATTGAGTTTATATTGATAACCAAGGTCGCAAATTCCCCGAGTCGTTATAGTGGTATCAGAGCTGAAGGTTAAGTAATTACCTTGGCTCTGTGGTGTAACTCAGTAGAGATGGGATTATCAATACCCCAGATCGAGTTTGAGTGTATATATATGAGTGAACGTATTTGTAGATTTTATAAAAATTGTTTTATATTGTGGAGATTTATTGGTTGAGTTGTTTATGAGTTCTAGTCAATCAATTTGATCCACTGTATCGATAGTGGTTTATAAACACTCGTGTACGATGAACCGACACTATATGTTTTGAAAAGAGGGTAAATGAAATAATTTTACCCAAAATATATTTTGATACAAACAAAGTATTGATATTTGAAATATTATAGTATATTGGATGTGTTGGTTGTAATTATAATTAGATAAGATTATAATTGAAACAGTTATGTAAATAACCAATCAGAATTCGTATAAGTGTTACGAAATGAATTAAATCTGAATTTAAATCAGAACTGAAATTAAAACCCTGGAGATTTGGAAAGGTGTTTGTAAATGGATTTGGAATTAATATATGAGAACTTTAAAATCCTAGGAGATTTTAAATTGTTTACAAGTTTTGTGAATAATATTTTGAAATGTATTCAAAAATGGAAATGTTTAGAAATGGTTTTTAAAGTGATATAGTATTGAACTCACTTCGGTCGTTTGTAACAACCCGCAAATTCTGGGCCAGTTTAAAATTTTTATTTTGGCAATTTTAGCGAATTATGAATATTTAAAATAGATTATTTTAAATAATATCGACGAGAAATTTAATTTGAATATAATTTGAACGTATATATTATATACGTCGTCGTTAGAATATATTATAATTATATATAATTATAAAAGGAATTGAAAATGGCGCGGTAGTTCGAAAATTCGATTTCTAATTTCAAATGGATATACATAATTCAATATAAGTCAGAATTGAACGAAACCAGAAATATTTGAATCTGTATAACTATATCTTTGTAACGAAGTTAACAAACTGAGATTTCATTTTAGAAATGATAAGATATGTCCAGTTTAAAATTAGAAATAGTCGCTGTGGAATTTATATATATTTTTATATACATAAGGCCCTTAAAAATAGCCATTTTGCAAACGACCTCGGATTTCGACGAAACCAGTTTTGTTGGGTCCGTGGTGTCAAGTTGTTGCTAGATTCCAAGTTTCATAATTTTTCAAATCAATATGTGAGCGTGGCGAAGGAAAACGCGTTTGACCAGTTTCCGTTGATTTTAATCGACTGGAAATTGGCCATTTTTCAAACGGTCTCAGAATTCGACGAAACTAGTTTTGTTAGGACCGTATCGTCAATACGAAGCTAGAAAATATTTTTCTGGAATTTTTCTAGTTAGTATGTGACCCCGGTATTTTGAAATGTGCGTTTAAAATTCAATATAATGATTTGAATGAAAATTCAAACGGAAACTGATTGTAACAATCAAACCAGCTTACGATACATATCCCATTGCGTTCGGAATGGGGGTATTTAGCTATGGGCGACAGTTGTTGAGTTCAGATTGGGGTTCGTTTGAAAAGTCAACCTTTTTGCAAATTTAAATAATAAAATAAAAAAAAAAAAAAAAAATTTTTAATTTCTCCCCCCCCCCCCCTTTATCTTCATTGCCCCCCCCCCCCCCCCCCCGTTGAAATCATATTCAGAAAGGAAATAAAAAAAAACTGTATTGAAAAGCATTTTAAAACTGATTTTTTTTTTTTTAAGTATATAAAACTGATTTTTTTTAAGTATATAAAACTGATTTTTATAAGTAGAAATTATAGATTTTTATCATTTTAAAGTTAAGTTTTTATTAATAAAAAGGTTTAATTTTTATTGGTTAAAAAGATTAGATTTTTCTTTTCTCTTAAAGCTTTGATTTTTAATCATGAAAACATGATTTTTATTCAAAGGAATTTTGAATTCGTAGGAGGTAGAAAAAGTTTAGAATTTTGTTGTAGGAAAAATAAGATTTTTGACGAGATAAAAATTAGATCTTAGCGGCTTAAAAATATAATCTTTATATTCAAAGTAGAGGTTTAAAAATATAATCTTTATATATGGAATAACGATGTAAAAATAGAATTTTTATATATTAAACTTCGATAGAAAAATAGAATTTTTATATATTGAACTTCGAACTAAAAATATGATTTTTATATATTGAACTTCGAGCTAAAAATATGATTTTTATATATTGAACTTCGAACTAAAAATATGATTTTTATATATTGAACTTCGAACTAAAAATATGATTTTTATATATTGAACTTCGAACTAAAAATATGATTTTTATATATTGAACTTCGATGTAAAAATAGAATTTTTATATATTGAACTTCGATAGAAAAATATGATTTTTATATATTGAACTTCGATAGAAAAATATGATTTTTATATATTGAACTTCGATAGAAAAATATGATTTTTATATATTGAACTTCGATAGAAAAATATGATTTTTATATATTGAACTTCGAACTAAAAATATGATTTTTATATATTGAACTTCGAACTAAAAATATGATTTTTATATATTGAATAGCGATGTAAAAATTCGATTTTTACATATGTAGTGAAAGCAGCAACGAAGGTGACAAAAAGGCGAAACGACGAAGACTTCTGCAAAAGAAGAGCCGTAGAGCTAGGATAGCTATATGTGAGAATTTCTCACTCTTCAATTTATTTTCTAGTTATATATATATATACTAGGATGCAGACGGTGTTTAGTAGCACCCGACACAATTGTCCACAGACCATGGACTTGTTTGTTTGGTTGCATAGATTAGAGATTGTTTGATTGAAATTGAATTGTGTGGTGAAATAAATTGATTTGATTGATGTGTGAATGGCGTGGGCCTTCACTAGGCCGGGGATAAGGCTAGGCCTTGTCCCGTTTCTAGTATCGTGCCGTTATGCCGCCGAAATTTTCTAAAATAAGTTAGAAAAATAAAAATATCATTTTATTGGATAAATGAACTGAATAGAAATTCATAGGTTGAAATAAAATGTTTTATCGTTAAAAATATAAATTTTAACGTGAAGTGAATAAAATAAAATATTCATTTATAAACCGGACGGTTTGTTTATGTACACCTATTTGAATGACATTGATTGGGACGATAAATTTTACACATCGCCCAACTGCACAACTAAATCTGTGTTTGATTGTTTGAAACCCCACACGGGTGTTAGGATGAAATATGAAGTTCACTCATCCTGATTGGTTAAATGTGTCGATCGATTGATTGACAGGCTGTTATAAGCGTTGAATATCTATATTTGATGCTTGTACAGTGTAGTGCACTTTGGTTGATGGTTGATTATTTTTCAATGCTATGATATACATGTGTTGTATGAAAATCCATATAATTAACTTTATATGGTAATTGATTGGGCCTCATTCCAATTTGAAAAATAAAGAATATTATAAAATAAAAGTTCATGTGTTGACAGTACTCATTCATTGAGATTGGTCATGTGTTGAACGAAATATTTTAGTAATAAAATTTACACTTTTATCGATATAAAATAAAAGTTCATGTGTTGACAGTACTCATTCATTGAGATTGGTCATGTGTTGAACGAAATATTTTGATAATAACAACTATTTTGAAAAAGAAATGTTTGAAATAGAATATTTGAAAATAGAAATTTATGAAGCCGTGTTGATTAGATTGACGCCATTTTGACGTGAACGATATTTATATCGATTTTATTCATCTTAAAAATGAATATTGAAAAGTGATTTCGAAATCGAATATTTTGAATTGAATTGAAAACGATTTCGAAATGAATTGAATTGAAAACGATTTCGAAATGAAATGAATTGAAAACGAATTCGAATTGAATTGAAAACGATTTCGAAATGAAATGAATTGAAAACGAATTCGAATTGAATTGAAAACGATTTCGAAATGAAATGAATTGAAAACGAATTCGAATTGAAAACGATTTCGAAATGAATTGAATTGAAAATGATTTCGAAATGAAATGAATTGAAAACGAATTCGAATCGAATTGAAAGCGATTTCGAAATGAAATGAATTGAAAACGAATTCGAATTGAATTGAAAACGATTTCGAAATGAATTGAATTGAAAACGATTTCGAAATGAAATGAATTGAAAACGAATTCGAATTGAATTGAAAACGATTTCGAAATGAATTGAATTGAAAACGATTTCGAAATGAAATGAATTGAAAACGAATTCGAATTGAATTGAAAACGATTTCGAAATGAAATGAATTGAAAACGAATTCGAATTGAATTGAAAACGATTTCGAAATGAAATGAATTGAAAACGAATTCGAATTGAATTGAAAACGATTTCGAAATGAATTGAATTGAAAACGATTTCGAAATGAAATGAATTGAAAACGAATTCGAATTGAATTGAAAACGATTTCGAAATGAATTGAATTGAAAACGAATTGAAATGAATTCAAATTGAATTGAAATTTGAATTGAATAGAAATGAATTTTGAAACGAATTTATAAAGAAGAATTCAATTTTGATTTGAATTGAAAAGGAAGTTGAAATTGCTTTTGAAACGAATTTAAAACTATTTATATAATTCGTTTTAAATAGAAATCGACGAAGTATATATTATATATATTATATATATATATAATATAATGGCCTGAATAGAACGCGCCGCGCCGCGGCAGTTCGTGAATTTCGACCATTTATTTCAAACGGACATTGCGGGAGATCCGACCGTCGGATTCTCCTAAAACCGGAACCGTTGGGTTCGTATCGAAAAGAGATTTCTAATGAATGTTAGAAATTTGAAATCTAACGGTTGGATTTGGAGATATGTCCAAATCAAATTCGAAAAAGGTCGCGGTAAGTGCAGTTCGATGGCCGTTAATGGAAATCGACTGTACGGGCCTTGATAAAATTATTAAAAATAGTAATAATTTGTGTAAAATCATAAGAAATGATTTGTGAAGATTTGGGATGAAAAACTCCATATTTGAAAAGATAAAAATAGATTTTTATCGAAATGAACTAGTTTTGAACTAGAATTATAATTCTATTTATTTTTAAATAAATAAATTGAATTTGAAAGGGGTTTTGAAAATAACCAAAATTTCCAATGGTTGCATTGGAGTGGATTTGAATCGAAATTGTCTTCGGAATATTTCGATGTTGGAATTCGTGATTATACAGATGTTGTTATGGAAATTTGAAAGATATATATTTATATCGTTATTTCCAATACGACATTTGTTAATCGTAGAATTTGATATTGAATATAAGCCGATATATTTTCTATTCAGAGCCTTGTATTGAATATCAAATGTGATTTGGGTTTGTCGTGAATGGTGTCTTCACTAACACTGTTCTTGAACCTAGTTGAGAAAAGATTAAATCTTTTTATTTAGATTTAATGAAGTGTACCAATTAAATAACATTTAATTGGAATTGAATCAATATTGATTTTTGGGTTTATCGTGAACAGTGTTTTAAATAACACTCGTTCTTTAACCCGATAATTAATGATTGTGATTTTGGGTTTACCGTGAACCGTGTTTTAAATGACACTGATTCTTTAATCCAGTTAATGATTAAAACTAAGTGGAGTTTTAGTGAATCTTTAATTAGATTGGAAAATCGAGAATGGAGTATCACCAGTTTTGCTCCAAGCGATAGTTAAATCTTTAATTAGATTTGAACGTGAAATGGTAATTGAATTTACCGATAACACCGTGGTGTTAGATATGAAGTATAACCAGTTTTACTTCATGGGATGAATAGGTTGGGATTGGGAAATTAAAACAAATGATTACTTCGGTAAGGTTCGCTAATCCCGACTAGTTTGAATTGATATTCAAAAATAGATTAAAGAATAAATTCAAGGAAATTTATCTTGGATAAAATTAATGGGAACCTTTCCCTATGAATGTGAAATTTAGAAACTAACTGTCGGTTAGCCAAGCAGAATGGTTTTCTGGATATTGATCTGATGTTGGTTTCGGCCTTCGGGGTTAATATTTGGGGAATTATTCTCTTGATTAATTTACGGTTAGTGACTAATGGATTGGAATGAGGCGTATGTTGTGTTTGTGTAACACTTATTTAAAATATACGCGAGTTATTCGGAAAGACCGGGTTTATCCCATTCTGAATAACTGAACGACGATAAGTCGAAGATGAAGACGGTGGTCGAAGACCAGAAGTCTTCACGTCGTTTGGGTGATAACTGATGATCTTGATTGGGCTGTACACCCAAGAAGATGGAAACAGTTAGTGATCGTCCATACGTACTTGGAGATCGATGGATATGCGGGGTACTAGGTGCCTCCGGTTTCGTTCAGACCCAGAACGGACTTGTAAATGGACTGTGTGTCTGACATTGGATTTCATTCTGTGTGACTGATATCGGTTGCATAGAGTGGTTTGCCTGTGTGGCATGCTAAGATGCAAATGATCGAGGCTTCTGTTGAAAAGCAAAGTCTTGTGGTGATGATCAAAGCACGGCCTTTGTGGCGTAGCTTTGTGTAACGTTTACCTCGCGTGTTTCACACCCGGTATGAACCAAAAACGGGAGACGGACCTCAGGGAGGGCATGCGTTTTCTTCTAGCTAGAAAGTGGCGTCAGTGGTTTTACACACCCTGACGAGTTTGACTTATGTGGTTGTTGCTGTTGCGAGGCGCCTCGTATTGATCGGTCGTTCTCGAACCGATGAAGTCATTTGTTGGCTCATTGACACCCCAAAGGGTGGGGAAACGTAGTGTTCAGGCATTTTAATCCACATCGGTGGACCGGCCCTGACGATCCAAAGGCTTGACTGAGTACTTGCCTGAGACACGGGCTAGAGCGTCTCGAATCGGTTGAGGACTATCTTTTGCCTCGGTTCATAGACGGAAATCCAATTTCCAAATACGTGACTTTGCGGTTTTATATGTAAACCTATATATGGTGACATAGTGGGATGGGGCGCTCATGCCGCCTATGATTGATACTTATGATTTGAAGTTGTTTCATACACTATGCACTTATAATAGTATCAAATGATTTGTTTTAAACGTATCAAGCATTCTTTGGCTGTTATAAGGGAAAACCCTATCCCCCGGCTTGCGTTGCATTGTGTGATAGGACCTGGGTCTTATAACAGCTTCATCTTTCTTTATTTAGCATTGCGCTGCTGTTTTATGCACTGGTATTCTTGGGAGGAAACCCGTTCCGTGTTATACGGCGTGGTCCCTTGATTTACCTAACTTTTAAAATAAAGAATAATAACTGTTTTACTTCTCACACCAGTCACATGACTGACCTGGAGTTTATTGTTTTAACCTAAACTCTGGGTGCCCTTATTTTGACGGGCAGCTAGTAGTTTTGGTTTTGCAGATTTATATTCACAGGATCCTGGTTTACAGCTGGAACGATATCCGGAAAGCTTTGTATCCGTATATCTCATTCTAGTTGTGTATTGTATTATTTTCCACTGCGATGTATTTAAATGTAATTTAAATCTCTGATATTTCTGTGTAATATTCATTTATACTCTGTATATTCTTGTAATCTGATGCATTGTTGTAATATACAATGAAATGTTCTTCTGTATGCGTTCTGTTGTGGTTTGTTCTCGAACTATCCGACGCTTTCCCTTACGGGGAAGTTGAGGGTCGTCACAGTTGGTATCAGAGCTTTGGTTTACAAAGCTCAGAGAACAAGGCACATTAGAACCATACGAAAGAATTCATCAGATATTGGATTAGTAATATCCAATGGGAATGACTCGTTAGAGATAGGATCAGTAGTATCCTAGAACGAGTGTGAAGAGTATATTTTTCAAATGAAAACAATTTTTGTTTTGAAAATTTAAATCAATTATTCGTATCTGATTATCTATTTATATTGAGTTGGACAGTCCAGTATATAAAGATTTTGCGTATACGTCTGATCCGCGTGTATTCGAAGTTTTAATATATTGGATAGATATAGAATCATACTCTAGTGGCCCGAAGATGATTCTGATGATTGAGTACTCATCGTCAGAATTTATATTCGTGTGACGAAGGTGTGACATCTATATATTTCCTATTGACTGGTGTGAGAACCAAAAATTAGATAGGGCCTATTGTTGTGAATTGGCATCAAAAACAAGATTTTCAGTATATGTATTAAAATTATGGATTTGAAAAGCTAATCAACTAATTGATTGATGTTTGTGTTGTTTGTTTATTTGTTTGCTAATTTTTAGCCATTTAGCCTAACAGAACCAAATATTGAATTATATCGAAAATTGGTTGCGTTTGCTTGCATATACATATGTTTATATTGAACAGGTCATAGCAAGGAGGCTAGAGCCAGAGAATAAAATTTGTTTGCCCGACAAATAGGTACATGGTTACTACATAATTTCCTGTTTTGTTTGGGTGATGATGATTTTGTGAGCCTATTGGCTAGCCGCTTGGCTTTTTCTTTTTCTTTTTGAGATTTGAAGGACCGGGGAAGCTATTTGAAATTCCCCGATGCTCCCGGTGCAGGGGAGGTTATGGCGAAATTTTTCGGAAATTTAGGGTGTTAGCCAAATTTTTGAAATTTTGAAAATTCTCAGAAACTAAAGAGTTGGAGAATGGAAGCCTGACCGATCGTAGAGTTGATTAATCAAACCACTTTCGACTTTGTTCCTTTTCGGGGACGAAAAGTTTTAAGTGGGGGAGATTGTAACAACCCGCAAATTCTGGGCCAGTTTAAAATTTTTATTTTGGCAATTTTAGCGAATTATGAATATTTAAAATAGATTATTTTAAATAATATCGACGAGAAATTTAATTTGAATATAATTTGAACGTATATATTATATACGTCGTCGTTAGAATATATTATAATTATATATAATTATAAAAGGAATTGAAAATGGCGCGGTAGTTCGAAAATTCGATTTCTAATTTCAAATGGATATACAGAATTCAATATAAGTCAGAATTGAACGAAACAAGAAATATTTGAATCTGTATAACTATATCTTTGTAACGAAGTTAACAAACTGAGATTTCATTTTAGAAATGATAAGATATGTCCAGTTTAAAATTAGAAATAGTCGCTGTGGAATTTATATATATTTTTATATATATAAGGCCCTTAAAAATAGCCATTTTGCAAACGACCTCGGATTTCGACGAAACCAGTTTTGTTGGGTCCGTGGTGTCAAGTTGTTGCTAGATTCCAAGTTTCATAATTTTTCGAATCAATATGTGAGCGTGGCGAAGGAAAACGCGTTTGACCAGTTTCCGTTGATTTTAATCGACTGGAAATTGGCCATTTTTCAAACGGTCTCAGAATTCGACGAAACTAGTTTTGTTAGGACCGTATCGTCAATACGAAGCTAGAAAATATTTTTCTGGAATTTTTCTAGTTAGTATGTGACCCCGGTATTTTGAAATGTGCGTTTAAAATTCAATATAATGATTTGAATGAAAATTCAAACGGAAACTGATTGTAACAATCAAACCAGCTTACGATACATATCCCATTGCGTTCGGAATGGGGGTATTTAGCTATGGGCGACAGTTGTTGAGTTCAGATTGGGGTTCGTTTGAAAAGTCAACCTTTTTGCAAATTTAAATAATAAAAAAAAAAAAATTTTTAATTTCTCCCCCCCCCCCCTTTATCTTCATTGCCCCCCCCCCCCCCCGTTGAAATCATATTCAGAAAGGAAAAAAAAAAACTGTATTGAAAAGCATTTTAAAACTGACTTTTTTTTTAAGTATATAAAACTGATTTTTTTTAAGTATATAAAACTGATTTTTATAAGTAGAAATTATAGATTTTTATCATTTTAAAGTTAAGTTTTTATTAATAAAAAGGTTTAATTTTTATTGGTTAAAAAGATTAGATTTTTCTTTTCTCTTAAAGCTTTGATTTTTAATCATGAAAACATGATTTTTATTCGAAGTAATTTTGAATTCGTAGGAGGTAGAAAAAGTTTAGAATTTTGTTGTAGGAAAAATAAGATTTTTGACGAGATAAAAATTAGATCTTAGCGGCTTAAAAATATAATCTTTATATTCAAAGTAGAGGTTTAAAAATATAATCTTTATATATGGAATAACGATGTAAAAATAGAATTTTTATATATTGAACTTCGATAGAAAAATAGAATTTTTATATATTGAACTTCGAACTAAAAATATGATTTTTATATATTGAACTTCGAACTAAAAATATGATTTTTATATATTGAACTTCGAACTAAAAATATGATTTTTATATATTGAACTTCGAACTAAAAATATGATTTTTATATATTGAACTTCGATGTAAAAATAGAATTTTTATATATTGAACTTCGATAGAAAAATATGATTTTTATATATTGAACTTCCATAGAAAAATATGATTTTTATATATTGAACTTCGATAGAAAAATATGATTTTTATATATTGAACTTCGATAGAAAAATATGATTTTTATATATTGAACTTCGAACTAAAAATATGATTTTTATATATTGAACTTCGAACTAAAAATATGATTTTTATATATTGAATAGCGATGTAAAAATTCGATTTTTACATATGTAGTGAAAGCAGCAACGAAGGTGACAAAAAGGCGAAACGACGAAGACTTCTGCAAAAGAAGAGCCGTGGAGCTAGGATAGCTATATGTGAGAATTTCTCACTCTTCAATTTATTTTCTAGTTATATATATATACTAGGATGCAGACGGTGTTTAGTAGCACCCGACACAATTGTCCACAGACCATGGACTTGTTTGTTTGGTTGCATAGATTAGAGATTGTTTGATTGAAATTGAATTGTGTGGTGAAATAAATTGATTTGATTGATGTGTGAATGGCGTGGGCCTTCACTAGACCGGGGATAAGGCTAGGCCTTGTCCCGTTTCTAGTATCGTGCCGTTATGCCGCCGAAATTTTCTAAAATAAGTTAGAAAAATAAAAATATCATTTTATTGGATAAATGAACTGAATAGAAATTCATAGGTTGAAATAAAATGTTTTATCGTTAAAAATATAAATTTTAACGTGAAGTGAATAAAATAAAATATTCATTTATAAACCGGACGGTTTGTTTATGTACACCTATTTGAATGACATTGATTGGGACGATAAATTTTACACATCGCCCAACTGCACAACTAAATCTGTGTTTGATTGTTTGAAACCCCACACGGGTGTTAGGATGAAATATGAAGTTCACTCATCCTGATTGGTTAAATGTGTCGATCGATTGATTGACAGGCTGTTATAAGCGTTGAATATCTATATTTGATGCTTATACAGTGTAGTGCACTTTGGTTGATGGTTGATTATTTTTCAATGCTATGATATACATGTGTTGTATGAAAATCCATATAATTAACTTTATATGGTAATTGATTGGGCCTCATTCCAATTTGAAAAATAAAGAATATTATAAAATAAAAGTTCATGTGTTGACAGTACTCATTCATTGAGATTGGTCATGTGTTGAACGAAATATTTTAGTAATAAAATTTACACTTTTATCGATATAAAATAAAAGTTCATGTGTTGACAGTACTCATTCATTGAGATTGGTCATGTGTTGAACGAAATATTTTGATAATAACAACTATTTTGAAAAAGAAATATTTGAAATAGAATATTTGAAAATAGAAATTTATGAAGCCGTGTTGATTAGATTGACGCCATTTTGACGTGAACGATATTTATATCGATTTTATTCATCTTAAAAATGAATATTGAAAAGTGATTTCAAAATCGAATATTTTGAATTGAATTGAAAACGATTTCGAAATGAATTGAATTGAAAACGATTTCGAAATGAAATGAATTGAAAACGAATTCGAATTGAATTGAAAACGATTTCGAAATGAAATGAATTGAAATCGAATTCGAATTGAATTGAAAACGATTTCGAAATGAAATGAATTGAAAACGAATTCGAATTGAATTGAAAACGATTTCGAAATGAAATGAATTGAAAACGAATTCGAATTGAATTGAAAACGATTTCGAAATGAATTGAATTGAAAACGATTTCGAAATGAAATGAATTGAAAACGAATTCGAATCGAATTGAAAGCGATTTCGAAATGAAATGAATTGAAAACGAATTCGAATTGAAAACGATTTCGAAATGAATTGAATTGAAAACGATTTCGAAATGAAATGAATTGAAAACGAATTCGAATTGAATTGAAAACGATTTCGAAATGAATTGAATTGAAAACGATTTCGAAATGAAATGAATTGAAAACGAATTCGAATTGAATTGAAAACGATTTCGAAATGAAATGAATTGAAAACGAATTTGAATTGAATTGAAAACGATTTCGAAATGAAATGAATTGAAAACGAATTCGAATTGAATTGTAAACGATTTCGAAATGAAATGAATTGAAAACGAATTCGAATTGAATTGAAAACGATTTCGAAATGAATTGAATTGAAAACGATTTCGAAATGAAATGAATTGAAAACGAATTCGAATTGAATTGAAAACGATTTTGAAATGAATTGAATTGAAAACGAATTGAAATGAATTCAAATTGAATTGAAATTTGAATTGAATAGAAATGAATTTTGAAACGAATTTATAAAGAAGAATTCAATTTTGATTTGAATTGAAAAGGAAGTTGAAATTGCTTTTGAAACGAATTTAAAACTATTTATATAATTCGTTTTAAATAGAAATCGACGAAGTATATATTATATATATATATAATATAATGGCCTGAATAGAACGCGCCGCGCCGCGGCAGTTCGTGAATTTCGACCATTTATTTCAAACGGACATTGCGGGAGATCCGACCGTCGGATTCTCCTAAAACCGGAACCGTTGGGTTCGTATCGAAAAGAGCTTTCTAATGAATGTTAGAAATTTGAAATCTAACGGTTGGATTTGGAGATACGTCCAAATCAAATTCGAAAAAGGTCGCGGTAAGTGCAGTTCGATGGCCGTTAATGGAAATCGACTGTACGGGCCTTGATAAAATTATTAAAAATAGTAATAATTTGTGTAAAATCATAAGAAATGATTTGTGAAGATTTGGGATGAAAAACTCCATATTTGAAAAGATAAAAATAGATTTTTATCGAAATGAACTAGTTTTGAACTAGAATTATAATTCTATTTATTTTTAAATAAATAAATTGAATTTGAAAGGGGTTTTGAAAATAACCAAAATTTCCAATGGTTGCATTGGAGTGGATTTGAATCGAAATTGTCTTCGGAATATTTCGATGTTGGAATTCGTGATTATACAGATGTTGTTATGGAAATTTGAAAGATATATATTTATATCGTTATTTCCAATACGACATTTGTTAATCGTAGAATTTGATATTGAATATAAGCCGATATATTTTCTATTCAGAGCCTTGTATTGAATATCAAATGTGATTTGGGTTTGTCGTGAATGGTGTCTTCACTAACACTGTTCTTGAACCTAGTTGAGAAAAGATTAAATCTTTTTATTTAGATTTAATGAAGTGTACCAATTAAATAACATTTAATTGGAATTGAATCAATATTGATTTTTGGGTTTATCGTGAACAGTGTTTTAAATAACACTCGTTCTTTAACCCGATAATTAATGATTGTGATTTTGGGTTTACCGTGAACCGTGTTTTAAATGACACTGATTCTTTAATCCAGTTAATGATTAAAACTAAGTGGAGTTTTAGTGAATCTTTAATTAGATTGGAAAATCGAGAATGGAGTATCACCAGTTTTGCTCCAGGCGATAGTTAAATCTTTAATTAGATTTGAACGTGAAATGGTAATTGAATTTACCGATAACACCGTGGTGTTAGATATGAAGTATAACCAGTTTTACTTCATGGGATGGATAGGTTGGGATTGGGAAATTAAAACAAATGATTACTTCGGTAAGGTTCGCTAATCCCGACTAGTTTGAATTGATATTCAAAATAGATTAAAGAATAAATTCAAGGAAATTTATCTTGGATAAAATTAATGGGAACCTTTCCCTATGAATGTGAAATTTAGAAACTAACTGTCGGTTAGCCAAGCAGAATGGTTTTCTGGATATTGATCTGATGTTGGTTTCGGCCTTCGGGGTTAATATTTGGGGAATTATTCTCTTGATTAATTTACGGTTAGTGACTAATGGATTGGAATGAGGCGTATGTTGTGTTTGTGTAACACTTATTTAAAATATACGCGAGTTATTCGGAAAGACCGGGTTTATCCCATTCTGAATAACTGATATGACGATAAGTCGAAGATGAAGACGGTGGTCGAAGACCAGAAGTCTTCACGTCGTTTGGGTGATAACTGATGATCTTGATTGGGCTGTACACCCAAGAAGATGGAAACAGTTAGTGATCGTCCATACGTACTTGGAGATCGATGGATATGCGGGGTACTAGGTGCCTCCGGTTTCGTTCAGACCCAGAACGGACTTGTAAATGGACTGTGTGTCTGACATTGGATTTCATTCTGTGTGACTGATATCGGTTGCATAGAGTGGTTTGCCTGTGTGGCATGCTAAGATGCAAATGATCGAGGCTTCTGTTGAAAAGCAAAGTCTTGTGGTGATGATCAAAGCACGGCCTTTGTGGCGTAGCTTTGTGTAACGTTTACCTCGCGTGTTTCACACCCGGTATGAACCAAAAACGGGAGACGGACCTCAGGGAGGGCATGCGTTTTCTTCTAGCTAGAAAGTGGCGTCAGTGGTTTTACACGCCCTGACGAGTTTGACTTATGTGGTTGTTGCTGTTGCGAGGCGCCTCGGATTGATCGGTCGTTCTCGAACCGATGGAGTCATTTGATGGCTCATTGACACCCCAAAGGGTGGGGAAACGTAGTGTTCAGGCATTTTAATCCACATCGGTGGACCGGCCCTGACGATCCAAAGGCTTGACTGAGTACTTGCCTGAGACACGGGCTAGAGCGTCTCGAATCGGTTGAGGACTATCTTTTGCCTCGGTTCATAGACGGAAATCCAATTTCCAAATACGTGACTTTGCGGTTTTATATGTAAACCTATATATGGTGACATAGTGGGATGGGGCGCTCATGCCGCCTATGATTGATACTTATGATTTGAAGTTGTTTCATACACTATGCACTTATAATAGTATCAAATGATTTGTTTTAAACGTATCAAGCATTCTTTGGCTGTTATAAGGGAAAACCCTATCCCCCGGCTTGCGTTGCATTGTGTGATAGGACCTGGGTCTTATAACAGCTTCATCTTTCTTTATTTAGCATTGCGCTGCTGTTTTATGCACTGGTATTCTTGGGAGGAAACCCGTTCCGTGTTATACGGCGTGGTCCCTTGATTTACCTAACTTTTAAAATAAAGAATAATAACTGTTTTACTTCTCACACCAGTCACATGACTGACCTGGAGTTTATTGTTTTAACCTAAACTCTGGGTGCCCTTATTTTGACGGGCAGCTAGTAGTTTTGGTTTTGCAGATTTATATTCACAGGATCCTGGTTTACAGCTGGAACGATATCCGGAAAGCTTTGTATCCGTATATCTCATTCTAGTTGTGTATTGTATTATTTTCCGCTGCGATGTATTTAAATGTAATTTAAATCTCTGATATTTCTGTGTAATATTCATTTATACTCTGTATATTCTTGTAATCTGATGCATTGTTGTAATAAACAATGAAATGTTCTTCTGTATGCGTTCTGTTGTGGTTTGTTCTCGAACTATCCGACGCTTTCCCTTATGGGGAAGTTGAGGGTCGTCACATCGTTGGATTCCGATAATGATCTGAACATCCTCGGGGTTCATTTTCGAGTTTCTAAGTGACGGATTACTACCAAAAAAATTGTTTTTGGACATGTTTTGAGAAAACAAGTTGTTTTGATCCGAAAGGGAATATGTTATTTTTAAAAAGGGTAAGTTATTTAATATTCCCGAGAAGAGATTGTTCGGTTTAAAAATATTTTAAAAAGGTATTTGCGAAAGCAAATTGAAATTTAATTAAAACCAGTTAAGTGGAAATTGAATTGTATTAGAATGATATCGAAAAACATTAGATCTGGATGTAGGAATTTGAAATGTTATTGGATGAATGAGTTAAAAATTTGGAATCGAGGTTGAAACTTGAGTTGGATTGGAATTTGGTTTGGGAATAAAACAAATAATTGAGGTAAGGATGGATTGATTGGAATTTTGATTGGGATGGTATTGGTATATGTTGAATTAATAACAGATGGAAGTGAAAGAGTTGATATGCCCGAAAAAAGGTACAAGTTTATTTTTATATGAGTTTGGGGAATTTATGAGCCGATTTAGCAAGCCGCTTGGCTGTTTGACTTTCTTTTGGATTGGAGAAGGCCCAGAGAGGCGAGATGGAGTTGTACCGATTGAGCCGTACAAAGGAGGTGCTGGCAAAATTTTTGGGAAATTTCAGGTGTTAGCAAATTTTCAGAATTTTTGAAACTTTTTGTAAATAGAGAATGAATTAAGAATTTAATTGAAATAATCGGTTCAATTGAAACTGGAGTTAAGAAGTAAACAAATAACTTTTTACCCAGTGAATAGGGTTTGTTTTCTACCTTAGCAATTTCGAGGACAAAATTATTTTAAGGGGGAAAGAATGTAACGACCCATAGTTTTTGCGGATAATAAATAGTTTATTTAATTATTTAAATAGTTGTTTGGTAATTTAAAATGACCAAAATCAAATAATATTGAATATTAAATTAAATTAAATAATAGTATAATATATTTATTTCCGAAATTGTCGGAAATAGTGGGATCGACAATATTGTGTTAACTGGACAATTTAAAATATATAATTCAGTTTAGAGTTGAATTATATTAATGAATATATTATATAAATGTTAGTTGAACGTATAATTGTATTATAATTATAATCGAGCCTGAAATGGCGCGGTAGTTCGTAATTTGGCGATTCAAACTTTAAATGAATATATAGAATCAGTTTTAAGCCGAAAATCTGTGAAATAAGAAACATTCAGAGCTGGTGAAGTATATTTTTTTAATGGAAGAGAAAAAATGGGATTTAGTCATGCAGATTTTTATTTATGATCAAATCAAATTTTCGAAAAGTCGCTATGGATTCCTTTATAATTTATAACGATTATTTTATATTATAAATGGATTTTTAACATAAATTGAATACTAATTTAATCTGGATTTGAAATGTCGAGTTATAAATTAAGATAAGAATATTTTGGAGCTGTATGATATTATATTGTGAATATATACGAAAGTATTTATTTATAAATATTTAATTTAATTATTTTTAAATATATAAATATTTAAATGGGTTTATTTAGAGCTTTAAAAATATCCAGTTTTGCAAATGACCACCGTTTTCGATGAAACTAATTTTGTTGGATCCGGAATATTAATTTATTGCTTGATTTCAATTTTCGTGATTTTTGGAGTCAGTATGTAGTCGTACGGGATTTTAATGCGAAAAACACTCGATAATTTGATTTTAAAATTACGCTGTGTGAGCAAGCAGACTCGGAATTCGACGAAACAAGTTTCGTTGGGTCCATAATGTCGAACTGTAGGTGTATGTCCATGTTCATCAGATTTGGGTATCGTATGTGATCATAGAGATTTTTAAAAGGCGAATATAGCGATGATAATATAAATTGATATAAAAATTGAGGAAGCTTCTAATAGAAGACAAATGTATACTATAAATATACATTAACTCCCCAAACCCTAATATTTATTTTCTCTGGTCAAAATTTGTGATTGTCGTTCCTTTTATTCATCTTCACATAAAACGTGAGTTTTAAAAATGTAAATCAAATAAAATAAATTAGCATAAATCATGCTATGTATATATAAAGATTCGGCAATACAAAAGCTTCATTTCCATGTGTTTATTTCCCATCTCGATGTCATCCGGTTCGTTGAAAATTTTCAGCGACGCTAGGATTAAACGAATCCTGATATTTGCACAACAATTCGATACTTGGGTTTTATGTTTGGGTTATGATTGGAAATCGCAAGCGTGTGTGATTTTTGGTAAAATGGATAAGTTTGTGTCGGTGCTTTCCAGTATAGGGAAACTATAGGTAAAACCGGGTTTGTGAAAAATGTGTGGAAGTCGTTTTCCAAGGAAGTGTGGGTTTTACGAAATTGATTTGGAAATGGAGAGTTTTCGATGAGATGGTTTTTGGTAGTTTTTACTTGGATTTTTGTTCGGTAATGTTATAGTAGTAGCGTGGAGAGGTAATGAAGTCGTAACCATGGAGTGTTGAACGAGTTGATTATTTTGGGGTTGGCGTGATTGAAGATTCGAAGAGGAAGGGGATGGCGATGTTTGTTTTTGATTTAACAGAGAAATGAGGGAGATCGAAAGGAGCTTGAGCATGGTAATGGCCATTGAAAGACACGGGTTGGAATTCTGGGTAGAAGGAAGATGATGATGATGATGATATAGCTAAAGGTATATACATGGATTAACGGCTTAATTAGATTGATAATTAGTATTTAACTTTTAGTTTGAATGATGTTCAAGAAAGAGGAAGAGTTGTGGAACAAAATACACAACAATTGGTGATGAGGAAATTTATAGTTCACCATTGGGAAGAAATAGCAGTGCGGACGGGAGTTGGTCTTGGACCGGGTGAAAAGAGTAAGGCCCAATTATAAGAGGAAATTAGTTGAACTTAATTTAATTAATGTATATAGACTGGTAATGTTAATAACTTCGTCATACTTAATCATAAATTGAGAAATGAGATCCGTTAGGATCGTATGGACGGTGGCTACACAATGGAACTGATTGAGAGTGGATTAGAGCTCGTTACAATTTATAGCAAAATAAATTGTCTGTCTGAATCAATCGACAGTTATTGTTATTTAACGATGATCGTCCAATGTGAGTAAAACTCACTAACTCTGCCAGTTTATATTTTTTAAATATAATCTAGTGTTAATAAATGATGATTGATTGCTATGTGATGATTGTTTGGTTGAATTGCTGATTTAGCGGTTGGAATTATAGATAACGATATATATATCGATAATCAAATATTGATTCTGTTTATCAGAATATTTCATATTGAAATGAAATCGATGTTATTTATATTGTTTAACATCTGTGGATGCAGGGAAACAGGTTAGAGGGATCCAACTGGATTCCTCAAATATTATTGTTGTTATTTTCATATATTGTGGTATATGATGTGAGGTATTTTCTATGATTGATTATTTTTGTGAGGATGACATGCACTGTGATTTGGTATTTCTGAAATACAATACGTAATACCAGAATGTAAAAAAGGAATTTTCAAAGTGTATATCGAAAATGAAATATTTATAAAATCAAAGGATTTTATAAAAGGAATTTTATTTAGAAAATAAATAGAATTATATAAAGAAAATATCTATATGAAATAAATATAATTATATAAAGGAAATATTTATATGAAATAAATACGATAATTATAAAAGGAAATATTTATGAAATGAATAGTATAATTATTAAAGGAATTGTTGAGGTAATAAATAGAATGATAAAGGAATGGTGGGATATAAAAAGAACTATGAAATGGATTTAAAGTAGATTGTAAATAGAAATCTGTTTTAATAGATAAATTGAGAAGATTAATTTATAAAGGATGTTTTTATAAATTAAACAAAATAATTATCATTGGATAAATTGAATATATAAGTCTGGACTTATATAGAGAAGTAGAAATCGGTTTTGACACCGATATTTTAAAAATGAGAATGCAGCATTTTTAAAGGGAATTATAAATGAAATTTAAGTGTTAGAAATAAAAAGGAGATTTCATATGAATAATTCTATAAATAGAAGTATAAATTGAATTTGGAAATAGAATATTATTCTAAAATACAAAATCAAAATTAATGGATTATATAAAAGAAACATTATTCACATTCGATGTGAATAATGGATTTACATTAATATTTTATAAATTAAAACATTTACAAGGGAAATTGGGTTTTGAAATAGGAATTCAAATGGGAACTTGAATGAGATAGGAAATAGAGTTAAATCGAATATTAGTTATTCGAATAGAGTTAAATCGAATGTAAGTTATTCGAATAGAGTAAAATCGAATATTAGTTATTCAAATAGAGTTAAATCAAATATTAACTATTCGAATAGAGTTAATCAAATATAGTAATTCAAATAGAGATTATCGAATATAGTTATTCGAAGAAAGATTATCGAATATAGTTTATACGAAAGAGAGATTATCGAATATAGTTTATTCGAAGAAAAGAGTTATCAAATAGAGTTTATTCGAAAGAGAGTTATCGAATAGAGATTATTCGTGAGAGAATTATACATTGAAATTCGATTTTATCGAATTGGGGAAAGTACTATTCGCTTTCCGTTTTTAATCAAGATTTATTTATTTAATAATAAATTAGTTGTTTGTTTATTTATCCAAATTAATAAATAAAAGTTATATATAAGTTATTATATTTCGGAAGCATGGGATTATAACACTATTGTTATAGTCAAATGATTTCTATAAAAGAAGTGGATTTGTAAATAGAATCCGAGAGTTACGTAAGGAAGTTTGTTAAAGATTTAAAAGGTGAACTTTGTGTATTTCGAGGTTAGAAATGTTGTTCAGTAAAGGTCTGAGAGGTAGTTTTACTCCAACTTGATTGACTTCATTTTTAACTAAGGAATGGTTAAGGTTCGATAGTGGAGGTAGGTAAAGTGAATTTAGTTAATGAGTGTAATGGTCTGAGTTGGCATAGCAATGTTTTATTTAAACATCTGTTTAAATCCAATGAAGGAGTTTTGGAAATGTTTTACAAATAAGAATCAGAAATGTTTTCTAATATATAAAAAATAGAAATGAAAGTAAATATGGAAATGTTTTCCAATGATTAGTAACACATATTTTCTAAATTTAGAAAATAAGAATTTACGAATATATGGAAACGGGAATAGGGAAATGGATAACTGAATGAAAAATAAAATAAAGGGGGATCAGTGTTGATTGATGATTTGCTCGGAAAGATTTCCATTTGGAAATACGACCGTTGTTTGCACACATGTTTTCTTTGATAGTTAAATAACCGACTATCAAAGTTTGTGACCATTTCCATTGTCAATATGGAGAGATCGAGATCAGATTTATTATCTGAAAACCACTCCGTATGGGCATTATCGTTGCGAATCAAATATGATGAAGATAATTGAAGACGAAGTTTGTACAAGGGCTATTCTGGCAAATCCTAGGTAGAAATTACCTAAGATGGGTTTACAGAATAGTACCTTCGGTTTGTCCAGCCCCAGGACAACATGTATGGAAGAATGTCTGACATAGTATACTTAATAGATCATGTAAATTCATCTCTTCAAACGTATTTACGTTTGGTGGCGGAGGAATTCGTTTCTCTTAGCTGTATACCCGTGGTATTTTTGGAGAAATCAATTTGTGATTTAGCGGGTATGACGACGTGACATTCAAAGTAAATAAAGGTGTGATCTATACGTTATAGCCTCTAGCCTCACAATCAGGAAATGGTATAAAATCAGATTGGTCGCATGGCTAAGTGGTTAGCTGCCAATTAGGGTGTATTATCACCTGATCTAGAGAAATTCCATTTACTTCTATAATCTATTTCAATGTTGTCCCTTTCGGGAAATGGTTGCTGATCCCAACCGTTGGTGATAATACATTAGGTACACTCAAGCGAAATGAGTGATCGGTCATGTTTAGCCTGGGTTGCAAGATGTTCTTGTTGAACCCGGTGTATTTATCTCTAGAGATACACAGTCAGAAGGTGGTCACATGCCTTGCCAATTGTAATTCATTACCAATAAGCACCCACGGTTTTTGATTATATATTATATACTAGTGTGTGGCCCGTGCTACGCATACGGGCAGTCGTATAATCTGAAGGGTTGGTGTTAAGAACATCCTAGTTTATGTATTTTTCAATACCAGAATATTGTGGTTCTTATTCGATTCCATAGATATATTTTATTTTGAACTAAAATGTTGCATAATACTTATTATTTTGAGTTGTAAACTTTGTAGCTGTATAATCAATTAATTCCAAATCAAAAGTTTTAGTTTTGCTTCATCAATTTGCAGAAGGTATTCTAACGAATTATTAGCTCTAATCTTGTTAAAAGTTCAGCCTATTAGTAAAAATTTATATTTTAACCAATGATATTTAGCAAAATAAGTGGATCAGTATATAGAGCCTAAGTAGAAGATATAGAGTAATAAGTGGCAAATAAGAGATTTGGACTATGTGAATAACACATGATGGATTTAAATTGAATGGATGAATTTTATATGCTCATAAAATATTAAATTTTATGTTCAAATAGTTACAATGTCCAAGTAAGCTGAATTTTTAACAGTTAATGTAAACTGATTGTCGCTCCTTGTTCAGTATTGAAATCAAACCTAAGAACTTTCCTGCATATCCGGTCATATGTTATAAAGGATCGAATATGAAACCTTAGTTGATAGACATTGCAGTTTGTACAATTTGATAGTATTAGAAAAGGAATTCTAACTTGTCAATAATAAGGATGCATTCGTTTTAATTTTGTATACTGGTTCCCAGAATAGATACATGTGGAAATGGAGTAAGAAGTGGATTCTTTCTTTTCCCGTGAAGTAGTTAACTCTTTACATGATGGAATAATGAGAGTGGAAGAAACATTTGTTAATTGGATATCCCTTTCCTTACTTATTATTACCAAAGTAGTGTAAAACTAAAAACTTAAATGGAGATAATTATTTACGCACCCAAAGATTACGTAGAACAATCCAGACAACATTTTTACAAACTTTAATTTACAACAAAATGTAAAACCAAAACCTATACAAAATATTGTGTGCTCTCTTCTTTTTAGAGGATCACACATATTTGCTCATAAAAAAAACCTATACAAAATATTTATATAGGTCACCATTTATCAGATAAAACACAAAACATCCCAAAATTTTATACAGAATACTTACATAGGTCACTATTTAGCAAATAAAACATCCCAAAATTCTATGCAGAATACTTACATAGGCCGCTATTTAGCAAATAAAACATTAAACATCCCATCCTAGAAATCAATGGTAACAATAATACCATATTCAAAATTAACAAACAATAATATTAATAATGCTACTTAAACAATAATTAACTATAACATTGAAAACCATACTCTAATTAAACAAACGCTAACGATAAGAAAACTATTAACAGTTCAAATAACGATTACATTACTCCAATCGCAAAACAAACATACTGAAAAACAATCATTCATTTTTCTTTACATTCTCCTCAACACACAAAAATATACTTGCTTACTACCACCAAGCTCTTATTTTCCAGTTCATTTCGAAGTCCATAATCCACAATTTATTTTGCTCCAATCTATGAGGTTGAATATGAGATGAAAATCGATTAGATATTTTTCTACCATGTTCTTCAGCCAAATTCTCTGCATGTGATGTTGTAATTGAGTTATAATTATCCTTTTTTGTTCAATAAACAATCTGTAGTCAAGTGAAACAAAACAACTACTAATTGTCAGAAGATAGATGTAACAATTGCAACATATGGAACTGGAATTAGGAAAAGGAAAGTTGATATAAATTAATAAATGTTTCAATGTGCGCTAATGAACATGTAAATATAAATACATATATGATTACACCATACTGACAATCCAGCTAAGCAAGAGAAAAAAAAAGCAATATAAAATTAGCCATAAATGACCTGCTACATCTATTTAGTAAAATAAACGTACCTAAAGCAGTGGTGTAATCAATACATGGGAAATCAATCTTCTTTTCTAGTATATGGTTAGCTATCGAAGCAGTGGTTAGTTGAAGTATCTCCACCAACTTAGTTTTCCCTTCTAAAAATCTGAATTATTATTCTGTAAAAACATAAGATACAATTGGTTTGTTGAAGCTTTGCATACTTTAAAATAGAGAAAATAACTATATATTTTAAATCAACTCATGATGATATGGTATGAACTTATAAGCAATTGTTACAATTACATCTTCGTAATTAGCAGATCAGTCATATTGTACATCCACTCTTAGACATCGAGTCCTTCTCTGGCACTTTGTGTATGAGATAGAAAATAGGTACAAAAGGAAACATTGACATTGAGTTGCATAAATCAATAATAAACTGACATGTCAAAATAACATTTCACACTACAAGAAATGCTCAAATTGGTTACGGACCATAGCGACGGCTGGCGACGGCAAAAAAAGCGGCCCTCGCTAGCCGTTGCCAGCCATCGCCTAAAATGAATATAACCGCGAGGCTACAGGAACAAATAACATTCACGAGGCCCCCTCCCCCAAAATCAAAACCCACGATCATCAGAACCCTCCCAAACCTGTCACCCCCCCCCCCCCCCCCCGCCCCCCCCGCCGATTTGATTCCTCCACTTGTCTCCTTCCCCCTCCTGCCTTCTCAAGCCCTCTCCATTCTTCCAAACCAATTTCTCTCTCTCTAAGGTATGAATTCTAACCTAATTTCATGAATTAATTGTTTAATAATGATATAAATGTATGTGTTAGTTGATTATACGATGGTTGCTGAATTAATGTAGTTGATTTAGTAATGATTGGAACCCTAAATTGTTGATTTAGTTGTTTATCAGTGTGATGTTCAATTTTGTGTTAATGTATGTGTTAATGAACCGTTATTTTATGCGTATGTAATTATTGGATATGAGATTGGTGTACATGTTGTTGGATATAGCTAGTTAAAAGCGATGGTTGTGAAATTGTTGGGTTGTAGACGGGGCTTGAAAATGAATTATGTTGTGGAAATTATTGGAATGGAATTACTATGTATGGCGCAAGTAGGATTGTGGTTGATGGTTTATTTTGGTTGAAACCAAATAGGATTAGTTTGTGGGGAAAAATTCGTCTGCGTACGAAATAGATTATTGAAATCCCCCTTGTCAAAAGCTACGAGGCTTTAAGGTAGCGCGAGGAGCCGTACATCGGGACGGTGCCGGTTTTAATTACCCTGCCGTTATGCTGCCGAAATTTTCAGAAATATTCATGTGTTTGAATTATTTTCATATGTTCAAGTATATTCATATGTGATAATTTATTCATGATAGAAATAAATTTCTCAGATAATAAAAATCACATTTATATTATGTATGAACCACTAAAAATATTCATGTGTTGAATAAATTCTTTGAACAATGAAAATCACATTTTTATTATATGTATGAACCAATAAAAATGTTCATGCGTTGAATAAATTCTTTGAACAATAAAAATCACATTTTTAATGTATGTATGAACCATTAAAAATATTCATGCGTTGAATAAATTCTTTGAACAATATATGTATGTGTTATCGAAATCAGTGACATATATTTTTGAATCAGGAAAAATGTCCAATTATTACATTGACCATCGTTGGATGTATGAAGTTAGAATTGGAATGAAAGGCTCAGTGAAAGAAGATTTCTATAATTGTGTAAATGAATTTGTTAGATTTGCAGTATCTAATAATCGAAATTACGAGGAGCTTCGTTGTCCGTGTAGTAAGTGCAAACTGATGAGGTTTCATAAACCAGACATCGTTAAAGTACATTTGTACAAATCAGGTTTTGTGCCAAATTATTATTTATGGGATCGTCATGGAGAAATTGTTGCGCCTACAGTAAATCCTGTAGCGTCGGAGGTCGAATTAGTTATCACGAATCCAATATAAGATATGGTGGAAGATGCAGCACTGTCAATGTTCCCTATCGGTCAGGTTGACGATGATGACGTCAATATTGAAGAAGAACCGAACACGGAAGCCAGAAAAATATATGATTTATTGGCTTCATCTAAGCGGTCATTCTGGAATGGTTGTGAAAGTGGAACCGAATTATCGGTAACCGTTGAGTACATACCATGAAATCAAAATTTAACCTTACAGAAGCTGCATTTACAGCGGTTGTACAAGCTGCGAAAAGACATATGCCACCCGATAATCTGATGTGCGATAGTCATTACAAAGTGAAAACACTAATGTCAGCTTTTGGTTTGCCATACCAAAAAATAGATACTTGTGCTAAAGGTTGCATGTTGTATTGGAAAGATGATATTAATCTTAGAAACTGTAAGAAATGGGGCGGGGAAAGGTATAAACCTAGAAAAAAGAAAGGTAAGGAAGTTCTGTATACAAGAATGCATTATTTACCAATCATCCCTAGAGTATAACGGTTATATGCATCCTCAGTCACTGCATGTCATATGCGATGGCATAGCGTGCGAGCACAAGAAGATGGAACTTTGACACATCCATCGGATGGAGAAGCATGGAAACATTTTGATAGGACGTATCCAACTTTTGCCGCAGATAGCCGTAACGTCAGACTTGGTTTATGTACAGATGGGTTTTCACCATTTTCTCAGTTTGGTAGTAAATATTCATCTTGGCCTATTATCGTTACTCCTTATAATTTACCTCCGTGGATGTGTATGAAAACTCCATATACGTTTCTCATTGTTGTCGTTCATGGTCCTAATGATCCAAAACAAGGCATCGATGTTTATCTACAACCATTAATCGAAGAGTTGAAAAAACTATGGGATGATGGAGTTGAAACCTACGACATTTAAAAAAAAAAGAATTTTTGTATGTTCGCTTGTTTGTTATGGACGATTAGTGATTTCCCTGCATATGGGATGCTTTCAGGTTGGAGTACCGCCGATCGTCTATCTTGTCCGTTATGCATGGAAGAATCACAAGCATTTTTCTTACGGTATGGAAGGAAGCATTCGTGAGTTGATTGTCACCATTGTTTTCTGCATACCAATCATACTTTTAGAAGAGATAAAAAAAAAACTTTAAAGATAACAGCGGAGTGACATTGCAAGCACCCAAAATTTGGACAAGTGAAGAAATATACGATATTGTAAAGGATTATCCGAAGATCCATGAGACTGGAGAGCAGACAAAAATTCCGGGTAAATCTGACATTCATAATTGGTGTAAACAAAGCATATTCTGGGAGCTACCTTATTGGAATGATCTCAAACTTCAACATAATATCGACGTTATGCACAATGAGAAAAATGAATTTGATAATGTGTTTAATACTGTTTTGAATGTCAAAGGAAAAACAAAGGACGATATATATTCGAGACGTGACATAGAAGAATATTGTAAATGTCCAGAACTTCATATGAAGCCTAATGACAATAAAAAACCCAAAGCGTGCTATGAACTAGACAACAAACAAATAAAACTTGTACTGAAATGGGTTGAGGGACTGAAATGTCCGGATGGGATTTCTTCTAATCTTCGTAGATGTGTTGACTATAAAAACAATAAACTGAGTGGGATGAAAAGTCATGATTGTCATATCATGATGGAATATTTATTACCAGTGGTGTTCAAAGAATTATTGCTTGTAAAAATGTGGGGTGTTTTAACAGAGTTAAGCTTATTCTATAAACAGCTTTGTTCGGCAACGTTAAAAATTGATCGTCTCCGTAAACTTGAAGTAGAAATTCCAATATTGATTTTCAAATTAGAGAAAATCTTCCCTCCGGGATTTTTTAATGTAATGGAGCATTTACCTATTCATCTTCCATCCGAAGCTATACTTCGAGGTCCAGTGCAATATGGATAGATGTATCCTTTTGGAAAGTAAAATTTATGCTTACAATTCAAAGTGACATTAGTGCATATAAATTGAATTAATTTTATTTTAGGTATATGAATCATCTAAAGAAAAAAGTACGTCAAAAAGCACGAGTTGAAGGTTCGATTTGCAAATCTTATCCTGAAGAAGAAGCTTCGTTCTTTTTTATCATTACTTCAGTGATCATGTGAACCTATCATTTGTAAGTGGTCCTCGTAATAATGAAACCGTGGAACCCAATTTTTGTCTGACAATGTTATCTGTTTTTAGACAACATGGTCGATCTTCTGGAAAATGTGTAGAAATATGGTTAGATGATAGAGATCACCATGTAGCACACACATATGTTCTTCTAAATTGTGCTGAAGTTGCACCATTTGTTAGGTACTAAAATTTTAACTTTATTACAGTTATGTATACATAAATTGTTTGCTAGTAATAAAATCATTTATATTTGCAGTATTTACGAATCAGAAAATCCAAATGGCGATCTCAGTAAAGATTTTGCTAAATGGTTCTCGAAGTACGTTTTCGATCCAATAAACTGCGTCAATGACGAGGGTTTGCAACATCTTGCGCTTGGACCAAAAAGAAATGTTAAGACTTATCCAATATTCTTCGTCAATGGATTTAAATTCAACACCAAAGACCATGGTACTGACAGATTAACATATAACAGTGGTGTATTTGTCAAAGGTAGTGATGATCCCGAAGAGCATATAAAAGACTTTTATGGCGTCTTGACACAAATTTTAGAGTTGACATATTATGTACAACCCATTGAAAAAGTTTTTCTATTCAAGTGCAACTGGTTCAACAATGTTCCTGGTACTGGAATCAACGTGCATAAAGATTACAAGCTTATAGAAATAAAGGACACATCGCATTACTATAAGTATGATCCTTTTTTATTGGCAAAGCAAGCATTACAAGTTTACTTTGCTCTGTATCCGTCCTTAAAAAGAGATAAAGCAGATTGGCCTACTGTAATTAAAACAAAGGCAAGATTTACCTTAGAAGGAATTGCTATTCCAGACGATGCAGCGTATCAAATGGATGCAAATCAAATGATGACATAATAATTGCTAATGATGTTAATTTAGAATCTTTAAACGATGAATCAAATGAATTAATAGAAACTTTTGAGAGTACAGAGGACAACGATATAGAGTATGAGACCGAGACTGAATCAGAAAATGAAGAAGAAGAATATTATTTGTATCGCTATGTTGTAAACTTATATGATGTGCTATGTTGTGAACTTATATGATGTGTTATTTTGTGAACTTATGTGATGTACTATTTTGTGAACTTATATACGATGTGCTACGGTTATTTATTAGCTGGTTCTTCTTCTTTTATGTAAATGGGTCTTGTAGTTGCATTTGATAATATATGTTGTATGAGTTTATTTGATAATGGATGTGCATAATGATGTATGAGTTATTATTATACTAAATAATCTGTTTGTGACAGATATGCCTCTTAGACGCCGACCTATCCATAGTTCAGAGGCAAGTGCGAGCGGTACAACACCGGATACACGTCCGGTCGTAGAGCTCGTGCCCAAGTCCGCAGGGTAAGTTTTTAATTTCGTAAATGCTTAGTATTCAAAAGTTATTAAATGATAATATCGTACTTTCTGCAGGGGGTTTGATATTATTCCAGGAGAGCTTGTTTTACGTGTGTCTAGACAAGCATATGTCGCTAGATGGACAGAGGCGTGGGCTCACTGGGACGATATTCCTATGCAGATTAGGAATGTCATCCTCGCGGAGGTTCTTGTAAGTATAAATATATTTCTCATTTGCAAAATTATATAAAATATGTAATACAATTTGTTTGTTAATTTATAGTGTTATGTACTTGTCCGGGATGAAGATATGGATGTTTTCCTCACCGCAAGGAACCAGAAGATGAGGAAAATTTATTCAGGCAATGTATACAAGGCAAAAAAAAGCGAAAAAGAGGCCTCAGTGGATGAGCGAGGAGGTCTACGCCGATTTCCAGAAATTGTGGGCCACGGAAGCTGCGAGGGTAAATTACTTAAGCTTGTTTTAAAATTTTATTTTGTATATCCATCAATTAATCATATAATTAAATATACAGGAGCTTTCAGAGCGAAATAGAGCAAACAGGCTCAAAAATCCTGCTTTGCATCGGGTTGGGTCTAAGTCCTTCTCCCAGCATCGTCGCGAATTGGTACGAATGGTAAATTACATTTACAAATAGTTCTAAACTTTTTAAATCGTATTGATTAATTCCAAATATATATTTTATCATTTCAGATGTCGACGCTCCAACGGGAGCCTACATTTGCTGAAGTATTTACACAGACTCATGCCGTCGAGCGGACAGATGAGGAGGGTAACACCTCATATACCTGGTCGGACTCTAAGTCCTGCGAAACGATGGTTAGCATTTGTAATAATTTTTATTTCACATTGTTAATTTGAATTGAGTATTTAATGTATTCCATAATTGTCCGCTATCGCAGGACAAATACAGGGCGGCCTTAGATGCTCGAGCGACGCAGTTAGGTCAAGAGCCAGACGTGGAGGAGTGCAATCACATCTGGAACAGAATCATCGACCCGCCTACCAGGGGTAGACGCTATGGCTTTGGAAACATAGAGGTAAAGCGTTTTATTAAAGCATTTTATATCGACAACTCTATTACAATAATTGTATAAAGCATGTAAAGTGTATAAAAAAACTTTTGACAATGGTTTCTAACTTTTTATAATATAATTACAGATAGCGGGCACTCATGCCTCTTATACGAGGCGTCAGGATGAGGAGGAGATCAACATGCTTCGACAACAGGTTGCAGCCTTAGAAGATTTTCAGAAGAACAGGCTCGAGACCGTGCTGGATGCGCGGATTGCTGCATATCTTCAGGAGCATGGTGTGATGCCGCCGAGTGAGCCCGTGGAGGAGGACGATGAGGACGAGGAGGACAGTGAGACTGATGATGATGAGTAGGTAGGTATTGTCTTTTTTTTTTTGGACTTGTTTTGTAAATACAAACTAGTTGTTGGTGATGGACTTGAGATGTTTGTGGTATTTTGTGGAGACATGGTTTGTTTGATGGTATTTTGGACATGGTTTGTTTGATGTGGATATGGTGATGGTTTTTTGATAGTTTATCGTTTATATTTTTGTTTTTTTGGACATGTTGATGGTACGAGTTGATTTATAGTGTTGATGAGGTGATTGAATGTGAATTTGAGTTGATGGAATGTGAAATTGAGTGTATATGAGTTGATGATGAACTGCATTTTGAGTTTGTGTGGTTTGATGGCTTGTTAGCTGCTGAAATGCAAAAAAAAAAAATAGTTTGGCGACGGCTGGCCACGGTTGGTTACGGCTTTCTGGTCAAGCTTGGCGACGGCGGGCGAGAGTTTTTTTTACCCAGTTTTGCCACGTATGGTGACGGCTGGCGACGGCTATGTAGTCACGGTTGGCGACGGCTTGTCAGGGCCATTTGGTGACAGTTTGTGACGGTTGTATGAATTATAGTCGTTTTGTCCACGTGGCAACCTTATCGTCGCTAGCCGTCGCTAATGCGGTGTCCAAAGCCGTCGCCATAGCCGACGCTATTTACTTAGCGTCCACATTATTTGTAATGGAATTTAGCGACGGCTGGCCACGGCTTGCGACCGCTTACGATGGCTGTTTGCCGTCGCTATTTCAGCCGTTTCTTGTAGTGTCAGGAAAAGCATTCTCCTTTTGTAGGATATTGGAAAGAAGGTTAAATGAAGGGAATGAATGGCTTACATGAAAGGAAATGTTTTTTTTAATTGTTCATAATTTAGATGTAGCTAAGCTGACATGTTAAAATAAAAATATCAGTGTTATCAAATGAATGAATATCATGTCTACCACAGGACTGCATAACTGATCTTATCTACCACATAAAAGATTTGTATAACATTTTTTTACCTATATTTAGACAGATAATAAGTTCTAGCTTCCTCATTCTGAAGTTGTCTATACATCATACAGACTATTTTTACATTGCAACACTCATAATCATTGATTCCAGTCTTATATTCACATTGCAAACTTTTGATCAAGCAACTATAGTCCCATTATCATATTCAACTCTTTCAACACTCGTTGCATTCATTTCTAGCCTATTATCACAATGAAGCTTTCAGATTTGCAATTGAAATCTCATTACTACATCTGGCTGACGGATTTTACTCTTCAGCCTGCACCTGCAATTCAATGATGCACTCCTAGTCTACTTCATCCACTAAAACATCTGTGCAACTATCAGTCCGTGAATCTGAAGCTTCTGAAACGACGGTGCTTGCAATGTCCAAGCTGCTAGTATAGGCTATGGCTTATATCACTGTAAATGTATGTTCTGAGGGTCTTGTTTATTCACTGACTTGAAGTAGCAATTCAATATAGGAACAATTTTGAGCTTGCTTCATTTTCGACATTAGTTATGTTACGTGGAAGACTTCCATGTATGAATCACGTCATGTCTACAACATGTTGTCATCAGGTGTTAGTTAGAAAAAGTTGGAAAAGGAAATATCTATTTATATAAAATGATTTATTTATCTTAACTCCTGTTCGTACAAACTAACATGTAGCTTGGAATTTCAATGTGTTTACTATAGCCGATGGCTTAAAATTTCTATGTATTTGCTATACTCAGTGGGAAATTATTATAGCAAGTAGAAGTCATGTGTTTTTGGCGTGTGAGTCGGAGTGGCAGTAAGATACGTAGCCAACTTGTGCCTAATCTGATACAGGGTGGAATCAATACAGCATTGAGAAACATGACGAAAGATGATTGAAGGTGGCATAAGTTTGATATTGTGAAGAGAAGCGACCGGCGTGGTATTCAACATCATATTCACTTTATTCTTTGGGTCACTTTACTGAATCCAACATATGTTTTCCAAAGCAACCTAAAACTTCCCCACTGAGTTTTGAAGGAAGCACAACAGATACACATGTATGTGACTAAATTGTACGGTGAAATGTTATACTTTGATATCAAGTAAAATTAGATTTCAACTATATCCATGACATCATAAATAGTTAGATTATCTTGTACCATCAAAGTACTCTTCTTTATATCATGATGAAAATGAAGCATTTCCTTATGCTATCAGATTTAATTGTACATAGAACTCCAAAAAAAAAATCATAGAACAAATGCAATGACTACATATCTGTATTTAAGCAAATTGAAATTACAAATACATATTCACTCAATAAAATACCTTTAACGTAATCAACCACCACTTCTTCCAAACAATTTGCCAAACTATCGATCAGTAGCACAACTTTTTCATAACTTATATTGTTAGTCCATAAATAATATACAACTTTATGCAATAAATTTATCAGAAAAAAAAAACCAATAACAACTAATAATTTGGTAATTCAACTTGAATTTTAATGTAAGAACAAATTTCTCTTTAAAGACCAATCAAGTTGATATAAGGCATGAAAGACATTACTATTATAGCACTTTTTGATTTCTTTAATGCATTTTCCTATAAAAACCAATAAGAATAATGAAGGAAACAATGTTCAAATCCAATTAGTATATTCTATAAAAAAAAATATTTTTGAATGGACCTAAATTAGTTCTATACTTGTTATGTGCAATCCTAAAAATTAAGTACGCTGGTGGAGTACATTAAAACAGTAAAGTAGCATAGTGTGAAATTATACATTTATTTCTAAAAATAGTCAAATCACTCTTAGATTGTGCCTTTATATATATATATATATATATATATATATATATGCATGTATTTAACAAATTAGGATATTTTGTATGAATTAATGTAAAAGTAAGCAGAGTAGTATTTGTAAAAAAAGAATTTAGTGGGAATTAGACACTAATAAATGATGGATATAAAATACAGACAACAAATAAAAAAAAGGAAATTTAGCGTAGGAAAAATTGAGATTTCAGCTTTGAGCAATATTAGAATGCAAGAAAGAAAACAAAATTAAGACCTCATATTAATATGACCATAATACTTACCTTCATCTTCTGTTATTGAATATGAATCTACCTAATTATATTTCTTTGCCTTTGAAAAAGAAATTGATTGCTCTCATTTAAAGACGAATTGCTGGAACCAAAATTAATTAGGTGATAATATTATACTATATTTTTTTACCTAAAAATGCAACACAGGTCCAATTTGAAATGGTTATGCATAATGAGAAAAAATTATAGGCTTTGTACAAATTTAATTTCATTACAAATTTAAGACAAAGTATTTAAATTGGATGAAATTAATTTTACCTATTAAAAAAATATTAAGTTTGTAGTTCAAAAGACTCAGTTGGAACAGATCAATTGACTTAAGTAACCATATATTTAATCAGAGAAAAATTTGTGGAAACTTGTAATCAACACTGATTAAATGATTATTTTTATGCGATAAAAAGTAATAAGTTATGAATTAAAAGTAACTTAGCATAGCGTGCAAGCAGGATTGATGCAATCACGAAGTTGATGTCCAAATTACATTTTTTCAAGATTAAGAGAATGCAAGTTAGTTAATTGAGCACAGATGACGGTGGAAACATATAGTGGTTACAACTGCCATACTAATAAATCAATGTGGGTTGTGAATATTTCATAATAATGAAAAGAGTACAAATGGTAGGGATAAACTACAAATTGAGTTTGATGTCATTTAAAAAGAAAGTTATTGGAAACACACAATGGTCGTATACTATATTTATATATAAAACATAATTTTCGAATGAATTTTTTTATATACAAAAAGCATGTTATAAATTTATTAATGTGATTCAAATGTATAGTATTGGAAAACACATGAAAATTGCAATGGAAACTATATTTATAATAGTGAAAAATTAAAGTAAATACACAAAGGTAGTTTTAATGTTGATAGTTCGAAAATAATCATATAAGAAGACGCAAAAATTTAAACAATAACAGATTAAAGCTTAAGAGCAAGGTGGCTATTGATTGCCATTATTCTTTCCTCATAGACATTCAATTTCTAAGATCAAGCTTGAATTTTTATACGAAATAATAACTGCTTAGAGATCTAGTAAAAAAAAAAAAATTAGAAAGTACATTGGTTACCATTGATTGATTTAAAATCTTAATTACAACCACTTTTATTTTCTGTATCTTTTTTCATCTTATTTAATTTTCTCATGTTAACATTTTCTTTCCTCTTCCAATTTGATCCAGTTGAGAACAATAAAGGACGATTGTGGTAATGGGGAGAAAAGTGCAATAGTAGTAGCCTTAAATTGATATCTAAAATAATGTATTTTACCCTGTCTGTAATAGTACATATACGAATAATGTAACAACAATTTAACTAAGCTCCTTAACCCAATTTGAATTTGGTTCAACTTTTTTCTTTCTAAATATGCTAACTATTCGTACATATTTAGAAAAATCTGAAAGAACCATAGAAAAAATAGGGCTTCGATAGCTTCAATATTAAAATAACCTTTGAAGATATCTATTCTTGTATATTATTTCTATGTCTGTTGCTTTGATAAAAATGGCTAGTAAGCAATACATCAATTAATGAAGTTATCAACATAAAATTTGATGGTAAGCATATAGCTATTTGTGTTGCACTGATTAGAATGGACATGAATTTTGAAAACCTTTGTTGTTTGATTCCTCCTTCTCCAATTGATTGTTCAAGCACCAGTTGAAAACCAATTCGATATCCGTCAAAATTAAAAATGATAAATTTTCTAAAACCAAAGCAGAGACTAAATGAATCAGAATTAATTGATAAATCAAAGACTGGAGAGCATAATATTTGATGGTAAGCTTACAGCTATTTGTATTATATTAATTAGAATGGCCATGAAATCTGGATCCTGCTGCTCCTGCAATTGATTGTTTGAGCTCCAGTCAAAAACCAACTCTTTTGGGATTAACATCCTGAAAAATTAAAAATGATAATTTTTTAGAACCAAAGCAGGGATCAAATGATTGAAATTTTACTGAAAAATTAGAGAACAGAGAGACCATCTGGTGCCATTGAAAAAAAAGTCGTTCTTCTTTTATACATTCAGCCCAAAAAAAAAGTAGAGCTAAAAAATTCCATTAATTCTCATTCCAAAAGCTATCTAACTGCAATAGAGAAAGTACTTTGAAAGTAATCAATAGTTGATTTTGGATCTTAGTGACCTTCAAACCAACAATTGCATCCATTTTGGATTTAATTTTTCATACAATTGGAACATGGAAGAAAGAAGGAATTGTTTGGGGGAAACTGCAATCTGGGTGGAGAACGTGATGCAGAAGCAACCTAAAACGTGTATATACTGAATGATAAAATTTTCCCTTCTTAAAAGTATTCATTCCAACCGAATGATAGGGTATATTTGAAAGAATGAAAAGGCTTCAAAGAGGGAAGTATTTGCTTTATATATAAGATAAAAGGAATATTCCTTTTGATAGTCAGAATAAATATAACAGCTAGGGGTGTTACGGTTACGGCAACCGTCAGTTTTACCTCTAACCATAACCGCAACCGTAGTTGACGGTTAGCAAATTTTATAACCGTTACCGCAACCATTACTGTAAATTTACATAGATATCCATAAATAATTCAAGTTCTAACTGCTTTTTCTTAAGAATTAGTTTGTTTATCTATGAAACAAATCATCCATGTGCATGTTGTCTATAAATTAAAGCGTAAATAAATTATATATATGTTATTTTTCTACATTAAGTTATTAAAAAACACATATTTTTTATGAAATACTGTAGAAAAATCTTGTGCGGTTGGTATGGTTTACCGCGTTTATCAAAATCCACAACCGTTACCGTCACCGTTACCGTAGTAGACGGTAACCGTGTATACGGTTGGTGCGGTTTGGCGGTTGGACGGTCCAACCATATTAGCCCTAATAACAGCACAAACATGTTGGGCCGCCACATTAAATTTTGAAGATAGTATACCTTACAACAATAATTCATATATGTAAGCGCGGAATGATATTAAACTTTTGATAACTTCATTCAAAGAATTTTATAGCTTCATTCTGCAAAACAATAGTGAAATAAAAGTTCAGAAGAATTCAAGAAGGGGAACAAAAAGCTAAGTCAAGATAATAATTTAATTGACAAAAATAGTGAATTTGAAAATTACTCCAAGTATAACAGTATTGATGAATAAATTTCAAGTTATAGAATGTCGTTGATTGTAACAGAAACAGGGACACTAAATAAAATTAGACATTAGTTTTGAAAATATTATTTACAGGATTGTTATATTTATGCAGTTTAAATAGTAAAGCTTTATTATTTATTCTATTCAATATATTTTCTTTCAGGTTTGTGATACATATTAATTTGATAACTGAACATCAAACAAACAGAAATTGTACAATATGAATCAAAGCTTATGCTATCCGATGGTAAATCATGTAAATTTGTATATTAACATTATTCTACAATGACTACCTTTTTAGTGATGAATTAATACAGTTGAGATTAGGTTCGAAGCCACTGTTGATACAATATCTAAAAACATTATGTCAGAGACAGAACATCTAATAGAGCTTACATTATAGCGATGTGCAGAGTTAGAATTAGGTTATCAATGAATCCATCCATCTTTTATTTTAGCTTTTTGATCAAATAGACCTTGAACATACAATTTGCATCCACTAAAAATTCATGTATATCATAAAATAATATGTTGAAACTTCATCCACTGTCAAAAAATCAAAAAGTTATCTGAAACACTCCACCTCCGTTAAGGTCGCTCACAGAGGGAATGCCTTAACTTCAGTGGGGCATTATAGGTAAAAGATGCAGATAAATTACAAGACAGACAAATAAAGCAGCGGAAAATAAAGTCATTTTATTAACAATGTGGTTCAGTCAAGCTTTTACAACAATTTCCTCAATCATACTTAAACGTAATACATAGAACTTCTGTCTTAATTTAAAAACTTCCAAGAATAAAAGAAGCATAAAAACAATGATATTCCCCAATAAAGCATGAACCAGCCATAGCAGTGGAAGAGAGAGAGTCCAAAGCGATACACCAACTAATCTTCAAGCTTGGAAAGAAAAGAGGTCCAAGTTAGGCTAAGCTACTCCTTCCCTGACTACCTGGGCGGGGAAACGGAAGAAAAGAGGCGAAAAACAAACTAGGTCAGACATAAGTCTGGTAAGTCCAGTGATCTTTCAACATGCAAACAAGATTAAGGATCATGACATGAATAAACCGAAAATAGGACAATATCATAAAAACAAGGTAACTAAAGGCAAGATAAGTGCAAGATGAACTGAATGCGCTTCTACTTTTTCTCTGCTTCGCTACTACTCTGTTAACCTGATTTCTATATTTATCTCTTCACCACCTAACTAGTGTCCCAACTAGTAATCTGTATAAAATGATAATCGTGATCCCAACCTCTGTAATTGTGGTAGCCTTCAGGTGTACATCTATCGTGAATATTCCACTTTAATCAGCCTAATTGCCACGAACGTGTTAGATGTACCCTTACTACCCTATCGATCGGCTCCCTACTTGTATTCATGTTGCATGTGTCTGTATCAATCGGCCCTCTCTTGCGTGTAGATACCCTTGTTGGTCCCACCATAAGGTGTATCAATCCTTATGATAGCAACCCGACACGATTCAAGATATACATTGTATAACTACTGGTATCCAGTGCCTGCTTTTTCCCACTCTGGAGTACGTGCACGCCCGTAAATCGTCGGAACCTACACTGACGTACCCCCGCCGCTGCTTTGACCGCTTATAATCAGCCCAGTAATCGTGCTCCACCCTGCCTAGTTCAGGGTACCGTGATACATCCATGTGGGTTACTACTGAAATGGGTCCCCGTTACTAGGGTTTACTATTGGTTAAGTTTATGGGCCTATATTTACTAATATTACCCACCAACCCGATATGTACTTAACCCTCCCATCGATTCAAGCATTTTTAATAAACGATTAAGTTTTGTGGGCCTATATGTACTAATATTACACACCTACACGAGATGTACTTAACCCTCCCATCGATTCAAGCATGTTTATTTAATAGTTAAGTTTTGTGGGCCTATATTTACTAATATTACCCACCAAGCCGATATGTACGTAACCCTTCCATTGATTCAAGCATGTTTATTTAATGGTTAAGTTTTGTGGGCCTATATTTACTAATATTATCCACCAACCCGATATGTACTTAACCCTTCCACTGATTCAAGCATGTTTATTTAATGGTTAAGTTTTGTGGGCCTATATTTACTAATATTACCCACCAACCCGATATGTACTTAACCCTCCCGCACATTACGCCACATTAGCTAAGTGTTGACCGCTCATGTTAACTTAACCCACCCATTCGTCATGTCATGTTGGTTAAGCATTTCTTATTAACTTGACCCTCCTTATTTATCATGTTGGATCAGTTAAGAGTTTCCAACTAACTTAACCCCGTTCGTTCATTAAGATATATTAGTCAAGTGTTTCTTGTTGACTTAACCCCACGTATTCATCTTGTTGTATTGGTTAAGTGTCATCAATCAATTCAAGTTAACTTAACCCGCCTATGTGTCATGTTAATTTGGTTAAGTGTTGCCTTTTTGTGTTAACTTAACCCTACTACAAATCAAGTTATATTGGTTAAGTGTTGTCCTCTTATTTTAACTTAACCTTTCCATAAATCAAATTATATTGGTTAAGTGTTTCTAAATTTACTTAACCTCACCCACTTGTCTAATTAACATGTTGTAACGGTTAAGTGTTCAAAATTTACTTAACCTCACCCACTTGTCTAATTAACATGTAATAACGGTTAAGTGTTCTAAATTTACTTAACCTCACCCACTTGTCTAATTAACATTTTATAACGTTAAGTGTTCTAAATTTACTTAACCTCACCAACTTAGTTAATTAACATGTTATAATGGTTAAGTGTTCTAAATTTACTTAACCTCACCCATCAGTTTAGTTAACATGTTGAATTGGTTAAGTGTTTCCTTAATTGACTTAACCCTACCATTCTTGACTTAGCTTTATTAAAGCACCAACCACTCACATTAGACAGGTATTGTTGTGGTCACTGGATGTGCCGGTCGGTTCCTGGCAGTTTTACTCCACAATTCAGTCTAACCATGGGTCCTTTTTGGGCTCAATGCACTAACCACCCCACATTAGGCATGTATTGTTGTGGTCACTGGATGTGCCGGTCGGTTAGGGGCAGTTTTACACCAAAACTCAGTCTAACCTCGGGTTAGGCATATTCGTGTTTTCTAAATTTACATATTTCTTATTTATGACAAATTCCATATGTAAATTATTCCCAATTTAATTATGCCATAATTATCCTTTTAATTATGCTCACAATTAATGGTATACTAAATATACCATTTCATGAACCAATCTATGCCATGTAATTTTTCATGTTTATCCTACATATTTATATGTAAATTATAAATCAATTATTGTCATGGCCTACTTTCCTTCTAAATCACGTTCAAAATTTTAGGTATATAGATTATACCATTTTCATGCCACTTATCATGCTTATGTGTCAAACATGCCAAATACATGTAATTTCATGTTTTCCCCAACGTTACCCCCGTTGTACGTTCGCAAAATTATATAGAATGTTAGACTCGATATTTTAGCCTAACTTATAAAACAAAAAGGGAAAAGAGGAACTTTGCAACATTCCAACATCATACAAAATTATGGATCTAACTACACATATGTCACATGGATTTGGCATAGAACAATATACTTTTAACTATGAACTTGCAAATTTGATCTATGCAACATGTACCACAAGCATATGGATTTACATAAAACTATATAAGTTAAACCTAGCATGTAGTGGTGAACTTGCAAATTAGATCTATCATAAAGGCATATGAATCTAACATATAAAGTTGTAGATCTAAACATATAAGGTCGTAGATCTAAACATTTATTCATAAAGGCTCTAAACAATTAGGCATAAACGACATGACTTAGCCTAAAACTTGTATGTATCATAATATCACCAAACTTACATATGATAATTTCATTCCCAAATTCCTATACAACATCATAGGTTTACTCACCAATTTCCACATAACATGATAGGTACGATAGACCACTATAGTTCATAAGCATATATGATAGAATAGACATGAATAAACATGAATCAGAGTCACATACAACTTGATACAATTCTATTTTACAATTCATTACAAATCATGTCTTTAATTTATTCACATCTGAAAGATAACAACACATACAAACAAAAAGGAATTCTTGAGTTCTAGGATCTGTATTCTGAAGTTGAATTGCTCGCCTTTGATGTAGATCGTTGAATTCTCTTAGTTGAATTAGATTTAATTTGATTTAGGTTTTAGTGGCGGCTAGGTTTAGATGAGAGTGAATAATAGAATTAGGTTTTAGGTTTAGGGTCCTTATATAGTTGTAGAGAATGTTTTAGGACCAGTAGATTAACCTTGAACCATGAGAACCAATCAGATGCCACATCTGCCTTAGAGCAAATCGGCCCACGGGTTGACAGCAAAACACCCTGAATCAACCCCTAGTCAACCCAGCGGGGCTCGGGTTGACCTCAAAAATGGGCCGGTTCGGTTATTCCCCCTCCCGATTCGTTGTTTTGAACTTTTTTGCATATTTATTTATTTAATTTTTATATATATCTATATATATTTTTTTATCATATGCATACAAACTTCAAGGCTTAATAACTTCTTCATAAGGTATCCATTTTATGCAAACCAAATGTCTATCTTGACCAAAATTTTGAGACGAACGTAATAGCGCAACCCATTCCACTTAATTATTCTTCTAAAAATTAAGTGTTCTTGAATTTGTTAATTTTAATATTCTCGAAAAATTCGGTGTGTTACATTCTCCTCTCCTTAAAGGATTTCGTCCACGAAATCTTCAAGTTAAGAAGAATGCATCCTAACATCCAATCATCCATCTACTCATCCATCATCCACAAGCATCCATTGTCCTTAAAAGACTTCTAATGCCATATGAACATATGCAGAGTGTGTATACATGTCTCTTATCTAGTGCAAAATCAGGCAGTCTACTGATCTAGTTGACCTCCTTAATGCGAATCATGAGAGTGTCATGCATCCAATATGTATGCAAATATCCCTAATCATGTAAATACTATATGTGTGCATATTCACTCATCCATATGCAACATCCATATGATAACACATCAAGTTTCAATCCATATACAAATACATTCATATGCATATGCAATATGAAAGAGACTGAGCCGATCTAGTGCCTAATGTGTTTATATGCATCCACGAGCAACCACTAGCAAACACTTGCAACCACTTGCAACCATCAATCATAACATGTCTCAAACAAAAGTTTTCATCCATTGGCTTCTACCTAAGGATTGAGGATAAGACCGAGAGGATATACTTAAAAGATAAAGACTAACATGCAAATAAATATTACAGAAAATGGAGGAATCAAGGATATACCCTCAAAAAGGGTATGATGTGCGTGTCTAGTATTCAGTCTTCTAAGTCGCATCTTCTTTGAGCTTCACTCCACTGTACCTTAACTAATTTAACTTCACAATTGTGAAGCTTCTTGACCATCATTTCCAAAACCCACTAGTAAATATAGGACCTCGATCATTTACTACGCTAGAGGGCACCCAATGTTGTCGAACTATCTTTCCAAGATAAACAGAAGTTAACCATGACACCAAGTGTATATACTAAGATGATTAGATGTCTCTCCTCTACTTAGCTTATCCATCATGTCACAAATCTGAGGGTCTAAAGCTAAAGGTTGCTATGTACTTTTTACCTCTCTTAAGGTTAGTTTTTTTCTCTACTTAGGGCGCCTGCCACAACTAGTTATCTCTCACGCAAACCATCCTAGTCAAATTCGACATCCCTCAAGTACAAGCCCCAGAGGGCTAAACCAATATCAGACAAGCACCCAAGGAATACTTCCTCTGAATTTGGACGATTTATCTGAGGTGATACTAGCAAAACAACCAAACAATTGAGCACTTAACCGACTCTGGCTATCCTCGCCAATCTTGCTCCAAACCTATCGTTGATCGCATAACTGGCTTTGTATTGTCAACTGGATATATGCGGAAGCCTCTCTCAAGTTTTTAGGGGGAAAACTCCTAACCTTAATCAAAAAAACATCTGTTACTCATGAACTACTCTAACGGATCAAAAATCATCGATAAATACATAAAGTGATTCTAGGTAGCTAAGACAAACTGATCCCTTAGGATCACACGAAATTTCGAGGGTATTCTCGAGGCAAGTCAAAAGTCTAACTACCCTCCTTTCACAATTACTAGCTAACTAATCCATGCCTAGAATCAACCTATAGCCCATGAAACCAAAAACATAAGTATCTCAAATCCTTACAAACCAAAGATAAATGAGCCGAGCCACAAATTGGACTTGAGACAATAATGGGATCCTCTAGTACATAAGCTCTAGGGTGCAGAGACTAAACTATGGAAGCAGATAAAAATGAATGCAAAGCACAAAAAACAAAAAAAGTACTAGCAGGGTCATCAAGACGAAAAACAAAACTTTTCAACAGAAACCTTACTACCTCTCTCTCAGGTATGCTGGTGGTGAGAGCATGCACTTGCCTGCCGGAAAATCCTGTCTTTTGTTCTTGCCCTTGCCCTTAATTATACGACCCATTATACAAAATAAAGATACTTCCTCTTGTTTTAGGTTTTACTATTCTTTCCTCCCCTCCTTTGTTAACCAAGTCCATATCCATGAGTTCTTCATCCTTGTGTTGTGCTCCTAAGCCAAACTCCCTCATTCTCATCTTTGCCATCCTTGTGTAACTTGTTGACAGGTCTCTTTAAAGCTGCCTCCATCGCACGGAGAATCCTACAAAGCTCGAAAGAAAATTAGCTGTAGGTGAAACTAATACGTCTATAGATGGAAGTTGGGCGCTTATTTGCCCTTTAATAAGTGTCGTTGTCTCGTTGAGCCTACGGAACCATGTCGTGATGAGGTTACCTCCTAGAAAGCTAGGAGCCCCGGAGACTCAGGAAAGAAGGAAACAAAGATTCAAACAGAGGATCAAAAGATAGTACATATGGCTTTGGGGAATACGCCTTTAAAACAAAACTTTTCTTTTGAAAATGCTTCTTTTAAAACTGTTTTGAAAATAAATTTTCAAATCTTTTATCTGATCCGGTAACCTTCAGCTCTGATACCAAGTGAAACACCCCACCTCCGTTAAGGTCACTTACAGAGGGAATGACTTAACTTCGGTGGAGCATTATAGGTAAAAGATGCAGATAAATTACAAGACAGAAAAATTAAAGCGGCGGAAAATAAAGTCATTTTATTAACAATGTGGTTCAATCAAGCTTTTACAACAATTTCCTCAATCATACTTAAATGTAATACACAGAACTTCTATCTTGATTTAAAACTTCCAAGAATAAAAGAAGCATAAAAACAATGATACTCCCCGATAAAGCATTAACCAGCCATAGCAGTGGAAGAGAGAGAGTCCAAAGCGATACACCAACTAATCTTCAAGCTTGGAAAGAGAAGATGTCCAAGTTAGGCCGAGTTATTCCCTCCCTGACTACCGGGGGGGTGACGGAAGAAAAGAGGAGAAAAACAAACTAGGTCAGACATAAGTCTGGTAAGTCCAGTGATCTTTCAACATGCAAACAAGATAAAGGATCATGACATGAATAAACCGAAAATAGGACAATACCATAAAAACAAGGTAACTAAAGGAAAGATAAGAGCAGGGTGAACTGAATGCGCTTCTACTTTTTCTCTACTTCGCTATTACTCTGTTAATCAGATTTCTATATTTATCTCTGCACCACCTAACTAGTGTCCCAACTAGTAATCTGTATAAAATGATAATCGTGATCCCAACCCCCGTAATTATGGTAGCCTTCAGCTGTACATCTATCGTGAGGATTCCACCTCAATCAACCTAATTGCCATGAACATGTTAGATGTACCCTTACTACCCTATCAATCGGTTCCCTACTTGTATTCATGTTCCATGTGTCTGTGTCAATCGGCCCTCTCTTGCGTGTAGATACACTATGCTGGTCCCACCATAAGGTGTATCAATCCTTATGATAGCAACCCGACACGATTCAAGATGCACAGTGTATAACTACTGATACCCACTACCTGCTTTTTCCTACTCCGGAGTACGTGCACGCCCGTAAATCGTTGGAACCTACACTGACGTACCCCCTGCTGCTGCTTTGACCGCTTATAATAAGCCCAATAATCGTGCCCTACCCTGCATAGTTCAGGGTACCGTGATACATCCATGTGGGTTACTGCTGAAATGGGTCCCCGTTACTAGGGTTTCCTATTGGTTAAGTTTGTGGTCCTATATTTACTAATATTACCCACCAACCCGATATGTACTTAACCCTCCCATCGATTCAAGCATTTTTAATAAACGGTTAAGTTTTATGGGCCTATATGTACTAATATTACCCACCTACACGAGATGTACTTAACCCTCCCATCGATTCAAGCATGTTTATTTAATAATTAAGTTTTGTGGGCCTATATTTACTAATATTACCCACCAACCCAATATGTACTTAACCCTTCCACTGATTCAAGCATGTTTGTTTAATGGTTAAGTTTTGTGAGCCTATATTTACTAATATTACCCACCAACCCGATATGTACTTAACCCTTCCATTGATTCAAGCATGTTTATTTAATGGTTAATTTTTGTGGGCCTATATTTACTAATATTACCCACCAACCCGATGTGTACTTAACCCTCCTGCACATTACGCCATATTAGTTAAGGGTTGTCCGCTCATGTTAACTTAGCCAACTCATTCATCATGTCATGTTGGTTAAGCATTTCTTATTAACTTGACCCTCCTTATTTATCATGTTCTACTAACTTAACCTCATTCGTTCATCAAGATATATTGGTCAAGTGTTTCTTGCTAACTTAACCCCACATATTCATCTTGTTGTATTGGTTAAATGTCATCAATCAATTCAAGTTAATTTAACCCACCTACATGTCATGTTACTTTGGTTAAGTGTTGTCTTCTTGTGTTAACTTAACCCTACTACAAATCAAGTTATACTGGTTAGGTGTTGGCCTCTTATTTTAACTTAACCTTTCAATAAATCAAGTTATATTGGTTAAGTGTTTCTAAATTTACTTAACCTCACCCACTTGTCTAATTAACATGTTATAATGGTTAAGTGTTCTAAATTTACTTAACCTCACCCACTTGTCTAATTAACATGTTATAACGGTTAAGTATTCTAAATTTACTTAACCTCACCCACTTGCCTAATTAACATGTTATAACGGTTAAGTGTTCTAAATTTAATTAACCTCACCCACTTGTCTAATTAACATGTTATAATGGTTAAGTGTTCTAAATTAACTTAGCCTCACCCACTTGTCTAATTAACATGTTATAACGGTTAAGTGTTCTAAATTTACTTAACCTCACCCACTTGTCTAATTAACATGTTATAACGGTTAAGTGTTCTAAATTTACTTAACCTCACCCATCAGTTTAGTTAACATATTGAATTGGTTAAGTGTTTCCTTAATTGAATTAACCCTACCAATCTTGACTTAGCTTTATTAAAGCAACAACCACTCACATTAGACAGGTATTGTTGTGGTTACTGGATGTGCCGGTTGGTTCCAGGCAGTTTTACACCACAACTCAGTCTAACCTCGGGTCCTTTTTGGGATCAATGCACTAACCACCTACATTAGACAAATATTGTTATGGTCACTGGATGTGCCGGTCGGTTCCGGGCAGTTTTACACCACAATTCAGTCTAATCTTGGTTTAGGCATATTCGTCTTTTCTAAATTTACATATTTCTTATTTATGACAAATTCCATATGTAAATTATTCCCAATTTAATTATGCCATAATTATCCTTTTAATTATGCTCACAATTAATGGTATAGTAAATATACCATTTCATGAACCAATCTATTCCATGTAATTTTTCATGTTTATCCTACATATTGATATGCAAATTATAAATCAAGTATGGTCATGGCCCACTTTCCTTCTAAATCACGTTCAAGTTTTAGGTATATAGATTATACCATTTTCATGCCACTTATCATGCTTATGTGTCAAACATGCCAATTACATGTAATTTCATGTTTTCCCCAACGTTACCGCCGTTGTATGTTCGCAAAATTACATAGAATGTTAGGCTCGATATTTTAGCCTAACTTATAAAACAAAAAGGGAAAAGAGGAACTTTGCAACACTCCAACATCATACAAAAGTATGGATCTAACTACACATATGTCACATGGATTTGGCATAGAACAATATACTTTTAACTATGAACTTGCAAATTTGATCTATGCAACATGAACCACAAGCATATGAATTTACATAAAACTATACAAGTTAAACTTGGCATTTAGTGGTGAACTTGCAAATTAGATCTATCATAAAGGCATATGGATCTAACATATAAAGTTGTAGATCTAAACATATAAGGTCGTAGATCTAAACATGTATGCATAATGGCTCTAAACAATTAGGCATAAACGACATGACTTAGCCTAAAACTTGTATGTATCATAATATCACCAAACTTACATATGATAATTTCATTCCCAAATTCCAATACAACATCATAGGTTTACTCACCAATTTCCACATAACATGATAGGTTCGATAGACCACAATAGTTCATAGGCATATATGATAGAATAGACATGAATAAATGCTAATCAGCATCACATTCAACTTGATACAATTCTATTTTACAATTCATTAAAATCATGTCTTTAATTTATTCACATCTGAAAGATAACTATACTTACAAACAAAAAGGAATTCTTGAGTTCTGGGATCTGTATTCTGAAATTGAATTGCTCACCTTTGATGTAGATCGTTGAATTCTCTTAGTTGAATTATATTAGATTTAATTTGATTTAGGTTTTAGTGGCGGCTAGGTTTAGATCAGAGTGAATAATAGAATTAGGTTTTTGGTTTAGGGTCCTTATATAGTTGTAGAGGGTGTTTTAGGACCATTAGATTAACCCTGAACAATGAGAACCAATTATATGCCACATCTGCCTTAGAGTGAATCAGCCCACGGGTTGACAGCCAAACACCCTGAATCAACCCCAAGTCGACCCAGTGAAGCTCGGGTCGACCTCAAAAATGGGCCGGTTCGGTTATTCCCCCTCCCAATTCGCTATTTTGAACTTTTTTGCATATCTATTTATTTAATTTTTATATATATCTATTTATACGTATATTTTTCTCATATGCATACAAACTTCAAGGCTTAATAACTTCTTCGTAAGGTATCCGTTTTATGCAAACCAAATGTCTATCTTGACCAAAATTTTGAGACGAACGTAATAGCGCAACCCATTTCACTTAATTCTTCTTCTAAAAATTAAGTGTTCTTCAATATGTTAATTTTAATATTCTCAGAAAATTCGGGGTGTTACATTATCTGTCTAAACATCTGATTATATTCAGTTAGACAAAACCTGACAAAATCCACACTTGCTGTTGAGGATAAACCTATTTAAATTTAGAAGAAAAAATTTTCCCATGCATGTAATAGGGATAGCAAAGTACAGAATCAGTTTTTAAATAACTGATTCTGCCATATTTAAAGAAGTGGATATTTTGAGAAATTTCTATTGTATTTACAGCAGCAGATCCCTTGTGTTTTTATCAATTAAAGAACTGGATTTAATCGCACTACTCAAATATTTTAACAGGCAATAAATTTTTGTCCGTCCATTCATGAGGATAATGACAACAAAATAAAACAAATCCATGTCCGAAAACTGCATAAGATTCTGACTTTAATATCGATCAAATCATGCATACCTACCAAGGATTATAGGCTGAACAAAATAAAATGATCTTTTTGTTGTATAAGATCTTAGACGCCTCACCCTTCATTAATCCAAAAATGTCAATTAATACGTACATTTTGCAAAAATTAGATTGCTTAATCCAGAAGTAACTTTTATTAAAATACTTGTAAATAGAAGATGTTCCTGAAACCTTAAGAGTTAATGAATAACTCAGTAAACAATATTGAATTATAACAACAGATAGTAAATTGCAAATATTAATTGATGTTATATGGTGCTGATTTTAAGATGTTAATTAAAAATAAAACAATAATATATAGAAACACAGTAAACTGTGATACTTTATCGCTGCTACTCTGAATTGCTTAAGAAATAACACATTAAAAATCAGGTGAAAAATATAACAGTGAGTGTTGACGGGAAAAAATGTCGTAAACACCAAAGATTCCCAATTACTAGGAATTATAAATATGGTCGCATAGACAAGAACATTAAATAGAACATAAGCAGTAAATAACATGAGATTTATAGTGGTTCGGCCTCAGTGAGGGCCTACGTCCACTTTGAAGAGTCAGTTGGAATATTATTAATCACTTGGAAGAATTACAAGGTTGATACTATCTAATGACATCTCATTACATACACTTTTCATGATATATGATGTCATAATTATCATATATTGAATAATAAGGAAAAAGGTAATTTTGTCCTTCTTCTTCCTCAAAGAGGAGATGCCATTAATGAAGCTTTATGGGGGTCTCCAAGCTCAAGAATTCAAACCCCTTGAAGTGTGAGGCCATGGGGTATTTATAGGAAGTGGTTAGGTAGGAGTAGGTAGAAATGGGGACCATCTTCCAGAAATTTGTACCTCTTGCTGTCGGGCCTCGGAAATTCGCACCTGGGGTGAGGTGCGAAATTTTGCACCTGATAGGTGCAAAATTTCGCACCCACCAGGTACAAAATTTCGCACCTGCCAAATACGAAATTTTGCACCTGGCTTGGGGCGAAGTGGATTTCGGTGAGAGGCGTTATCGAGGCTGGTTGTTTCTTTTGAGGTGTCGAAGCTCCTCAACACGAAATGAAGGAATCCACCATTTTGCTGGTCCGAAGTGAAGGAATCTGAGCTTCCAGCATGGAGAAAATCAGATGAATCGGGCTGTGGGGCCCCGGATACCCACCGGCGCTGCTCCCGAACCCGCTTGACAGCTCGCCTTCGGCTTGGATGCGGACGGATACTGATGGGGCCAGGTTGCGTCTGAGGGATGCGATGTCCTGCTAGTGGCCAGATTCGAGCCTTCTGATACTGGACCCCAAAAGATATTGGCGACACCTCCGGGCTGTAATATCACGTGATATGTTGAGTCGAGCGTGTCTTGAGTACTTTTGGTGACCGGACCAAAAGGTCGGTCAACATTTGCCCCCCAAAGTACGTCTTATGTTGACATGATGTGCTTTGGAATGAAAGTTGAGATGATAGTTAGGTTGCAGATTTATCCTGCAAGTTATAGGAAAAACATGTTAGTTAGCGGGCACGCTCGTTGGGGAATCGTGAGCGAGCCGCTGTTGGTTTGTTGTCGCACTCGCATTGCTTAGTATCTGCATAGCGTCGTCGTCGCGCATTTTAGGCGATTTGACACTTGCGGGGGATGTGCGTACGTGGGCGCTTTGATGATTGAGCATTTGGTGAGTATGCAAGTGGTCATTGAGTCATGATTGACTTGGTAGCTACGACTTCGAAGATAAGTAGATGTAGCCGTATTTCGGTGTATGATCTCGAATTCCGATCTTGGAACGTTCGTTTAGGGCATACTGATCCCCCGATTGTAGTTACTTCCTTTCTCCTCTTCTCCGGATAGAAAATCATCGTAAGGCATGAAGGATGCCAAACTACTTCTTTTGTATTTTGGATATTCGAGGTGTTGTTAGGTTTTCGGGAGAAGGGAAGAGAGAGGTGGAAAGTAAGAGGGCTTTAAGATTTGGTACCCAAGAACGTGGAGTAGCGGATCTTGGGAAACGCGATTAGGAATTTGGATAAAGGTTGCCAAGCATGTGTGAATACGGGATCGGGCTTTGTGTCCCAAATGCTCATTAAATCTTTCACGCTCTTCGGGAGTTTGAATCTTGGTTGAGGCGATGATAACTAAACCGATGCATGGGAGTACGAGACATAACTTAGCACTCCCATGACTTTATCGAGCCTTGTCGTCGATCATAAGTTTGTAAACATGATCCTTGTCATGGTGCCATATGAGTGGGCAGTGATTAGTGATTTTTGATCTCACGACGCGGTCCTTAAGAATTGGACTTGCTTGGACTGTCGGCTTGAAGGCTTATATGATATCGACACGTAGTCGAGATGTTAGTCTTGTGATCTAATCGGTAACCTAACCACGATGCAACTGCATCTTGATGTAGGTGTTGCACTGGCGGTTGGTGATGGCCGTGCCGTTAGTTATTGAAGCTAAAGGCTGCCACCATGTTCTGGAGTATCAGTTTTTTTTAGAGTCTGAGTACTGATGGAAGCCGAGAAGCCTCCATGGCCTGAACTTTGCTCCAGATTTCTTCTGTTGCGAGGTGAAGGTGCTCTAAACACAGCGGCTCCGTAGGATGCTGTGAAGATGATGCCAATGCAGAGACTTAAGGGGATCTGATCGGGTCTAGAGATTGCCAGGCCAGTGTGACAATCCGTAGAGGGTTGCCCCAAGCCCGGGTATATGTTAAATTTTGCTCGTCGTCAGGGATGAGCTAGCTAGCTCGGATCGTTGCTCAATGTTTCATGTATGGTCGGTGATTGGAGTTGAACGTAACACAATTGGTGCGCGAATGATTCTGGAAATGAACTCATGCAGACTGATCGCTCGGATATGCGCGCAAGATGCGGGCATATGGTCGAGTTGTTAGTCTCCAACCTAATTATGTCAGGGCCATTATCCGGTTCAAAAAATGGCGCTGACGTTTGCTGGTAACTACTACCATAGTTATCCAAACTAGGTGTGGTCGCCGCGTTTCGATGAGCTTGTAGGTATGCATCGAGGGGCGTGAGTTAGCTTCATGTTTCATTTAAGTATGAGTTTGCTAGCAGGACGCTGAGACTTTGCGAACCCAATGAACAGGCCACGGGAACTCGGGAACTTGTATAAATTCTCTAGCTCCTCGGGAAACTGGTGATTGTATCGGTCCCTCTGTCCTTTGGTTCGAGGTTCTACGCCATTCTTCCTAGTATTGGCGGGAGGTTAGAAGTTTCCAAGACTCGAGCTTTTGGGTCTTGATCATCCTTATGGAGAGGTGTATTTTCCTCTTTAGAATGGTTGCCCCGAAGGTTGAAGCAATGGAAACGCCAGCACGGGGGCTAGTAGGGATTCTTCCCAGGTCCTGCAATGAGTAAGATGACGTAGAGATAGGTGGGGGACCGCCCCCGAGCTCGAGTATTTGTCAACTGAAGAGGTTGCGAGCGATGAACCCTTAACAGTCAAATAGATGCTTCTTTTGCTGGACTGCCCCCCTTTGGAGCGGAGGTGACACCGGGCTTTGCCCGCACGCCTCCTTAAGCGTCCGGGTCCCGGTTAGAGTTACAGTGGGAACAATCTGTAGAAGTAGGTGGAACCGTGGACTTCGGGATACCACATTCATGTGATCCTCTTTGGAGGAGGAGAAGTTGTGGTTGACTGGGCGTAGCTGATGTAACCGGGCAAACAATGCAAGCTGGGGTGGAGAATCAGGAAGCCCGGCTGGTGGCAATCGGATGGGAAGATGGACAGGATGAACCTGCCATATAAGATGCCCGGGCAAAGTCTAGTTAGGATGCCCAGGAGAAATCTGCTGCCATGGTGGCAAGGAAGTAGGTCGATGCTGAGGCGGAGAAGGAGAGGGCATCTGAGTAGGCTAGGAATAAGGAGAGCCACCGGTAACACCTGCTAGAAGAGGGTGAGAGGACCCTTAGCACACTCGTAGCGGATGCCATTATGTGGCTCCGGGCCAGTCACTTAGCTGATCAGAAGACTGCCGAAGATGCTGAGAAGAGAGCGGAGTTAGGCGCCAAGAAGGCTTGGGGAGACACCTATGTTCGATTAGTCCTTGCTTTCTACATCGTCCCTAAGCCGTTGTCATGTGTTGCTCTCAAGGAGGCTATGATGATTACAACCGGCGAGGATGATGGCGGAAGGCGCACATCGATGCCTCATGGATCCATTACTCTTGTGTAGAGTAGAGGAGGAGGAAGCTGTTCTGGAAAGAAAGGGCCCATCATTGGTGGTGACCTGCCTGTAACGAACTTGTATAGACAAAAGAAAAGAAAAGGATGAGTAGCATCAGTGGTTGTTAAAGGAATTAAAGATACTTTGGGTTAGGTGAACCAATAGTATATGCAAGCGCGGTCCTCGATTTTGGTCCTTAAAGACATGGTGTGGTATTCATGAATACCCTGTCATCAGAGAGAAGAGATGTTAGACATGTAGTTTGTCTTAAGTGTGTGTGAAATGGAATATGAATTAGTAAAGATCGCATTTCGTGTTAAGTGTTCGAACGTTCTTCTCATGTTTTCCGGCGTCCCGTACTTGCACAAGCGTACTTGTTGTTACACAACCAGGAATGTGATCGGAGACCGCGCTCTGGGTTGATTGTTCCAGAGGGGTGTGATTGTGTGTAGTGCCCTGGGTTGTTGTTCCATAGGGGTGAGACAGAGTACCGCGCTCTGGGTTGTTGTCCCAGAGGGGTGAGACAGAGTACCGCGCTCTAGGTTGTTGTTCTAGAGGGGTGAGATAGAGCACAGGCTTCTAGTAAGTTTCCCACAGCTCAGGAAACCCGTAGTTTGCGAAGCTAGGCTTGAGCGCCTGCTATTCTTTCTTGGGTTGCCCGGGAAAATCCCAAGTGTAGCGAAGGCATATAATGTCGCATTATGCAGTCCGTCCGGTGTGTTGCTCTCCCGTCGTTCATCGGGTTGGAGCGAGGGACAGCGTCGTTTATTCGCCGGAGAAAAGCTCCGATCATCAGCGTGTAGGGTCCGATCATGGCCATAAGCTGCACCTAAGATTTTAGGGCTTCGAGGAAACGATTTAATGTCGGTCTCGGTGCTGCGCCGAGATTCGATAGGTACCCGTAGCCGGGGGAAATGTACATCGCTCCCGGCTGTATTTTGGGCGGCCCCAAGTCGCGTGGGACTTGGGCGAACGATTTATCCTTGGCCTTAAGTCGAGATTCGAGTTAGAGGTTATTTATACTCGGTCGCGCCGCGGGCCGGCGACTCAAGTGGCATGGCTAGCTCCGGTGCTCGGGGCGCCGGTCGTTGCCAATGTTGTTTGGCCTCGATGTTGGATCGAGGTTCGGATGGCGGCACCGGCTCCCGTGGCCGGGGAACCGATGCGGCAACCGAAAGTTTGAACGCAAGCTGCTTGTCAGGATTAATCAGACACGTTATGCTCGAAGCAAACATGGTAGGGGTACATGAAACTGAACATCACTCCTATGGATATCTCTGGTGGTAGTAGCCTTTGCAATGCCTCGAATTATAGGAAAGAAAGACATCGTTGGAAGGCTTGAATTGATTGTTCACTAGGTTACGTAGAGTAGAGGCAAAGATGTTCATTGTTCCTTGCCCTTGGGAATTCGGCTCCGTCCACGGTTGAGGGTTTGAAAGTTCCGTCACCGATCTTCCGTTGTATGAGTGTGGGCCTTCCTAATGAGGGGCGAGGCCTGCTGGTGGAGGAAAGACCCATTATAAGACGAGGTTGCCGATGTTGAGGTCCTTATGGCGGGCTCTGGAGTTGAAGTATCGGGCTACTCGTTACTGATTAAAGCTTGATCCAGGGGACCGGTTCCCAGGTCGGAGATGTTGATCCAGTATAGTGTGCTCGTGTATTCGAACTAGCCGTAATGGTTGACTATAGGTCGGACAGAAGCCATTTGGAGGGCTTACAACACTTGAGGCCTGATAAGAACTAGATCGGTGCAAAAGGCGACCCGCGCGAGGTGAGGTATGAGGCATGGATGCTCATTATTGCCACAGTCCTGACGAGCCGGGGGGATGATCTTGAGGGATTAATTGTCGGTCGAGTTTTTGTTTAGTGGGAATCTCTGATGAGCGTTGAGCGGCACGGAGACCCTATGCAGTGCGGATCTCCGATGAGCGTCGAGTGGCTCGATGGTCCCGCGTAGTGGGAACCCCCAATGAGCATCGAGTGGCTCGGAGATCTCGTGCAATGGGAATCTTTGATGAGCGTTGAGTGGCCCGGAGTTTCCATGCGGACGAGTTCCTCAATGTTGTTCTGCAAGTGGCGAAACATGTTCGTGTTATATCTATGGACGGTGTAGAGTCAACAATATCCTGTAGAGTCCCTTGGCACATTCGTCAGACATTTAGGTCTGGGCCTTTTGCACGGTTGGGAGTTGTAGGTTGCGAGATAGATTTTCTCGGGGGTGTTGTTGAGAGTAGTATAGACATGGAAGGACGGAGGTCGAAGATGCTTCCTCTTGCTATTGCTACAACCTTTGACGTTGTCGGCATGAGCAAGATTGTGCAGAGCAGTGGAATCAGAGTTGTTGGAGCTCTGGGCGTTATCACGATGCAGGATGTTGAGGGTAGGAACTTGATTGCTTTATGCTAAATTTCGGCATAGGAAGTAGTCGGCACTTATGTGGAAGATCTTCTGAGTCCTTGATTTTCTTTGACCGGTCCATGCTCTAAGTTTGAAATCAGGTGGCATGCCCTTTGTAAGCTAGACGAGCGTGACTCGAGGAGTGTGTTCCTTGACTTCGGTAAAGGCGGTGTTGGATTTTGCGAGATGGCCTTTGAGAGTTCACAGGTGCCTTGGTAACTGTTCGAGACTAAGAGTATGTCTCTAGGTATCACGACATGCATCTTGGATTGCGGGACCAGTCTTTTGGCGAGTTAGGAAGTCGGGAGAACCCGGATAGAGCCGTCTTGGATAAGGACGGGGAAGCACTTGCACTTTATGGCATGACGATGTGTAATGAGCCTACGTGCCATTTGTGGCAGCTATCGAAGCTTCGAGAATCATGACTTCTTAAAGTAAGGGGCGAGCGTTAGCATGTCGGAGTGCTGGCGCCAATGGCGCCATTTGGTATTATGGCTAGCCGAAGTGAATGGGTTACGCCTCGTACCACTTTCGCAGACATCGTGGGCGTTCCGCCGCGATTACTTTACGATCCATGGATCGTGTCGGTGAATATCGGTTGCATGATCTAGTCCTAGACTTTGGAGCCTAGCGCATCTTCTTGGCGGAAGGACTTTGGCAATATGGGAGTCTCCAACTTCGGTTGCATGATGTTGTGGAAGTCAGTTGAAGTGAATTTAGGCCCAGTTGGATGCTAGAAGCGTAGGTGATAAGTACGGACTCATAGCAGTTTGAGTCCATCCAGCGGAGGCTTGAGCGTCAAAGCCGGGGACGGCCGGGATGACGCCTTCCGCTTCTGGTGGTGACCCAGATATTGCAGAGATTAGAGCTTAGTCGTGCCTTCATGGAATGCCACATGTGGTGTGTTGGAGTGTCAGGGCCACTTAGATTTGCGTGTGATCCTAGTGAATGGATAATTCCTGGAGTGTACCGACGGATGACACCTGCGATCTCTGACCCATTTTCGAAAGCAAGCAATTGATTTCAATTGCCCATAGTGGCACTGGTGCCCCTAGTGCTAACGTCAAAGTTATGAGTCAGATGATTGAGAGGAAGGTCCTGTTGGATTCCAATTGGAGGGACCACATCGAGCGTAATTCTGACTCATGAAACAATGGGAGGAGTACCATCCAAAGCTACGCGCATTGGTGCTTGAGCAACATTTCCAACTGCAAAGCCTGACCAATTGAAGCACATCGAGCTGGAGCGATGTCGGGATTAGGGGTGCCCCCGAGTGTAGTGGGACCGGCACTATTCCGAGGAGTGGCGTCGGTTAGTTCGCGGGGTTGCCCCAAGTCCCGAGTCGATGGTGGAGGAGCATCGATACTTGCCTCCGTAACGCATGCTTGGCCAGTCGGATCTGAATTGCTTCTTATCATGTCTTCAATTCTGGCGAGGAAGGTATTGAAAGCTTCTTCTTACCGCTCGAATCAAGCTTTCAAATCGGTGGTAGGATTATTGATTGTTCTTTTGATGCCCCCCTGAGTGACGTAATTCGATGGAGATCTGGTTTTGGTTTAGCTATCGAGTTTGGGCGAGCTAGTGCGCACCCGGATTCGAAAACACTTTGGTCCGACGAGCTACTGGAAGAGCAGGACTCTGGTTGCGAGTGGCGATAGTTGGGCTCTTCTGAGTTGATGGTTGCTACACGGTCCCAGTTTGTTACCATGTTCCTTGGCCGTAAGTGATGATGGTTTGATCATCATCTCTTTTCTGTCATTGTTGTTGTCGCCATATGAATGTTGGAGCGGATGGCGATGTTTTTAATGAGACTGAACTTTTTTCCTTGACGTGGACCCTTAGCTTCGAAAGGAGAAATTTCCGATGCGGTGCGTCGTAAGCGGGCGCGGTTCTGGACAAGCTGAAATAGAATGACAATGCATCGACTCTTTTTTTTTTTTGAAGTTGGCGCATAAGGTTGGTGTTGATCTTCAATGCCTAGCATGAGAGTTACATTCTCATATTTCTAATTAAGCGTGTGAATTTGTGCTTGAGCCGCATGAGCTTCGGGGTCCACAAGTGGAAGAAGATCTGTTTCAAAGCGGGTCCTCCGCCGCTCGGGGCGGGTGAGAGGTACTGGTGTCAATTGCGGCCGATGGGGATGAGCGTTAGGTTTTGTCGGAATTCTGCTCAACGCTAGCGAGAGTCATGATGCTTTTTGGACGTACTGCTCAAGGCGCTTCTCATGGATAAGATTTTCGATTACGTCTTTGAATTGATGGCAATTATTGGTATTGTGCCCATACATGTCGTGGTATCAGCAGTACTTGCCAGCCTTCCTCTCATGATTAGTGGATTCCCTGTTGTACGACTTCTTATATTGGAGCGCATTACACGTTTCCCGGTAGATTGTTTCCAAGTCTTCATTCAGCGGGGTGTAGATCTCGTACGTCCTGTGAGAGCCAGACTTCTTGGGTTCCATAGGAACTTGGCCGTTGTTGTGGCCGCCTTGCCTACTATTATTCGGCCTTTGTTTGTGGGGACATGCCCACTTGTTCTTATAAAAGAGCTTCGCTTTCGTTTCCCTTTGATGTTGTCATTTATGGTATCCGCATGTGGATTATTGGGAAGACAGGCCCTGGGGAGTCAGTTTTGTCTCGCCTCTTCTTGACATAAGTATTGCCTAGCCTTTTCATGGAAAGCGTCGAGGCTTTTTGGCCGCTTCCGATCGATCCATGCCCCGAATTCGGAAGTAGGGAGGACACCTTTAGTTAGTTGACAGAGTAAGGTGCAAGGATCTGGATCCTTGACCTCAGCGAGCGCGACATTGAACCGGGAGAGGTAGCTTTTGAGCGAGTTAGCGGGTCCTTGGTAGAGGTTAGACAAGGTGAGGGCATTCTTTGGAGTAGGGATGTGCAATTTGAACTGCTTGATCAATTCTGCTGCTAATTGGCCGAAGTTGTTAATGGAATCGAGTGGGAGGTGAGAGAACCATAACAAAGTGGTTCCTGATAAGAAGACTGGGAATCACTTGCATTTGACCGGATAATTGCCCCGACTTGAGTCAATTTTCCATTCATATTGATTTAAGAAGGTACAAGGGTCAGTTGTGCCATCATAGAGCGGCATCTGTGGCATGCTGAAGCGGCATGGCCATTCAGCTTCATTTACCCTCCTGGCGAAGGGGTTGCGCCTAATGTGCGCTTCCCATGAATCATGCATGTTTCCTCGCCTCTCCCTCATGATCCTTCGGACCATGTCGGGAAGGTATGTTGGATGGGGATCCACCATCGGGACTCATAGGTTTTGGCGAGGTTCCGGCGTCCTATTGCGAGGATGTTTCTTATGATGGACGTCCGGATTGTCTTCCTTTATGTCCTCGACATCTATAATTGGATCTTGATGAAGAGCGGATTGATGCGGATCCTATTTTGGAAGAGCGTAGAACATTTGAATAGCGGGCCCAACATCTGATTAGCGGTCATTGAGTTGTGTCGAGGAAGAGGTTGGTTCATAGGATCTGGTCCGTCATTAATAATCAAGCGAGAGTGATCTCGGTACTGTGCCCCCTAGCTATATGTGACTGTAATTCGATCGCCGTAGCCGCTCCCATTGTCGTTGGCGTAGCCATTGTCGAGAGTATTGGTGCAAATGGCGATGTTGTTGATGAGACTAAACCTCCTTCTTTGTCCGCGGGAGGCGGAGTCGAGGCTGGGTGAGGCGGAGTCGAGGTCCGCGGGAGGCCGAGTCGAGGCCGAGTGAGGCGGAGTCGAGGCCGAGGTCCGCGCGAGGCGGAGTCGAGGCCAAGTGAGGAGGAATCGGGGCCGAGGTCCGCGCGAGGCGGAGTCGAGGCCGAGGTCCATGGGAGGCGAAGTCGAGCCTCGAGGTCCGCGGTAGGGAGTCGAGCCACGAGGTCCGCGGTAGGCGGAGTCGAGCAATGAGGTCCGCAGGAGGCGGAGTCGAGGCCGAGTGAGTCGAGGTGTTCTATCTCTCAATGAAAGCACCAAATGTTGACGGCAATAAATGTCATAAACACCAAAGATCCCCAATTGCTAGGAATTATAAATATGGTCACATAGACAAGAACATTAAATAGAACATAAGCAGTAAATAACATGAGATTTATAGTAGTTCGGCCTCAGTGAGGGCCTACTTCCACTTTGAAGAGTCGGTTGGAATATTATTAATCACTTGGAAGAATTACAAGGTTGAGACTATCTCATGACATCTCATTACATTCACTTTTCATGATATGTGATGTCATAATTATCATATATTGAATAATAAGGAAAGACAATTTTGTTCTTCTTCTTCCTCAAAGAGGAGATGTCATTAATGAAGGTTTATGGAGGCCTCCAAACTCAAGAATTCAACCCCCTTGAAGTGTGAGGCCATGAAGTATTTATAGGAAGTGGTTAGGTAGGGGTTAGGTAGGAGTAGGTAGGAATGGGGACCATCTTCCAGAAATTCGCACTTCTTGCTATCGGGCCTCAGAAATTCGCACCTGGGGTGAGGTGAGAAATTTCGCACCAGGTAGGTGCAAAATTTCGCACCTGTCAGGCACGAAATTTCGCTTGCACCCGGCTGGGTGTGAAGTGGATTTCGGCGAGAGGCGTTGTCGAGACTGGTTGGTTCTTTTGAGGCGTCGAAGCTCCTCAACACGAAATGAAGGAATTCACCGTTTTGCTGGTCTGAAGTGAAGGAATCTGAGCTTCCGGCATGGACAAAATCGGATGAATCGGGTGGTGCCCACAGTTTCAACCTAACCGGCTAGGTCGATCACCGCCGGGGCTGTGGGGCCCCGGACCCCCACCGACGCTGCGCCCGGACCCACTTGACGGTTCGCCTTCGGCTCAAAGCACGGCACGCCATTGGCTCAGAGCACGGCTCGCCTTTGGCTCGGATGCGGACGGATACTGATGGGGGTTGCGTCTGAGGGATGCGACGTCCTACTAGTGGCCAGACTCGAGTCTTCTGATACTGGCTCCCCAGAAGATATTGGCGACACCTCCGGGCTGTAATATCACGCGATATGTTGAGTCGAGTGTGTCTTGAGTACTTTTGGTGACCGGACCAAAAGGCCGGTTAACAGTAAGCGAGCAATCCAGATGCACAAAATCAACTTCAGTACCATGTAAATGTAATCTTATTTTATGAACAGAGAAAAAAACTATAATGATTGTTAGCTGATTTTTGAATTTGATTTTGTTAAAATTTCTAGAGTCAGTTAAAGAATATTTCCATCATCCATGCGAAACGGAATAATAGTATTTGGAAGTTTTAAAGTGGATTCGAAATAATATCTTATTATCTTGTCCAATTGTTCACATTAAACCATAAAAATTCGTTCAATATAGTTTAGTTATTTTCTTTTTCCGACAATTACATACATGCTGGACAACCTAAAAGACAAAGATTCGTAAGCTCGTAGCTGTGAATAAAACGTCGAAGCTTATGTCACAACTGGTTGTAGAACCAAATTTACACATCTCTAGTTCTCTTATTTAAGATGAGTGGATTGAAAATTCAGTTTAGCAATAAAATTGAGTTCACCTTCTAGTGTACAGTAACCAAAGATCACCTCATTTGGTTATAGTTTAATATTTTGGTGCTCGTTGTATTGTACAACGATTCATATTTTTGTTACTCATATGTTGCTAGTGTCATCGTATGTTACCATTAATCACAACATATACTGATTGGTCGCACTTCAGAATTTGTGGCCCAGATGTTTAATAATTACTTAAAATCTTCTATTAGAGATGACAATAATATACAAATCCATTGATAGTCCAATATATTCATATCAAAAATTTATAATATATACCTACTGCAATATATCATATAATCAAGCATATTTCGGTAAACACAAATCATATGTTTTTAAACCTTGTTGATCCAATTGAAAGCAGTTTGAAATAGCCATACAAAGAAAATATAATAGATTTGACTTTTATTTTTAAATAGTCGTGTCTACTGATTTTTATTTAGAACAATATTATTTGGATTACATATTCTCCTCTATACATGCTCAATAAAAAGAATTGTCATTCTGACATTTACTGCATATTAACGTATTAATGTATACTCCTTACCAACACACAGATGAACATGTTAACCAATTCAAAAAAAAAAGTAACCATGGATTCGAGATAATAGATGACTATTAATTTGTCAAATTGTTATAAAGTTAAAATTTGAGGTAATAAGGGGTAATGATGGAGATTTAATTATTAGATTCAGTATATTAGTGTGAAATCGTACAACCAAATTCAAATTAAAAATAGAACCAGAAACGAATTTGTGGCGAAGTTACCATGCTTAGAAGATTCCGAGTAGAAGTGCCGCCTGTGGTCAAAGATCGGATCTAAGCAGAGACGAAAAATTACTGCTTTCCCATCATCGTGTTTAAGCTTTTTAGTCGTCTAAGTGATGAGTTAGGATTTCAGTTCGATAGAAAACGTGGGTTTGGCTGGGAGTAAGACGACGGTAAACGATCCCAAAAATAGACACTTTCTTGACATGTGGTGCATAGAGAATAGTCTGGATTCTGCTTTCCATTATAAGTAATAGATAGATTATATAGTTTACTGTTTATACTTTATTGTTTATGGTTTAAGGTTTATGGTTTATTGTCTATGGTATATGGTTTATTGTTTATTGTTAGACCCAAAAATGGCACTAACACCCACATGCAGTGTGAAGTCCTCACAGTCACAGATCAAAGAGAATAAATGCAGGAAAGCAGTGAAGAACAGGGAACACACGAGATTTTTATAGTGGTTCGGCTCAAACCAAGCCAACTCCACTTTATATTTTCTTAAGTCCCAAGAAATTACAAATACAATGCTTTCCTACAATCCGTAGGAATCATTTACATACAACATCCTTATATTTTAATGAAGAAGTGGGGGAAGAGAGACTGGTTGTATTTTAATGAAGAAGTTGGGGGAAGAGAGAGTGGTTTTATACACGAAATCCTTATGTTAGATTAATACGGGAGAAGCACAATGTCCTTGTGTTCTCTTCAATGGAGGTCGAGAGTTAGAATGGCCAAAGATCCTTTAGAAGTCCCTGAGTCCATGTATTTGTAGATGTAGAGAGTCTCCTGAATGAATGGCATGTATCAAGAATCCAATGCTTTGCTAAGATGTAGTGCGTAAGTGGAGGAAGTTTCCTGTAGTTCGTATAAAGCCATGTATGGTCCGATCCATGAATGTAGGCGTAAAAAAGGCCTCAAGAATAGGTCAAACTTGAGTGTGTGCAGTAGAATATTTCGTCCTAGATGGGTCGGATCGGGTCCTCCATCCGATCTGAATCGGTGCCTTCAATCTGAAGGCGATGTGCTCTTCATGGCAGTAAGGAGAAATCAGATCAGGTTAGGTTCCTATATCTCCATTCGAACCGGGCCGGTGACTTCATTCCAAAGCAGTGTGTACTTCTGTGTGACTGAAGGTGGATCGGGTCCTCCTTTCCGATATGACCAGACCCGTAGTCCGATCAATGCCGAAATCCAAACATTTTTAGTTCTGCGGGCGTTCACGGAAACGAGCGTTACTTTCAAACTGTAAGTCCGTTTTAGCCAAACGAAAGCTTTCCCTGAATCCAATTCCGAGGGCTACAAGATTTATAGAGCGATGTTCCGTAATTGATGTTTTCGGGTCCAAAATAAGTCATATGTTAGGAGTTTCGAGCTGTGCTTTGTTTGTGATGCGCCTTCAACCAAATCGCTTCCTGTCTTCTGACGATGTTCCAAATACTTAAGCGTACTGTTAACCATAAATTCCATGTGTGACGGGTTTGACTTAAAAGCATGTCAACGTTTATGGTTTATCATTTATGGCTTAATGTTTATGGTCTATTTTTTATTTTATTTAGTTTGTTCTTTTTTACTTTATTGTTCATGTTTGAGATTTATGGTTTATTGTTTATGGTTCACGATTTATGGTTTATTTATTTTTTGGTTTATGGTTTATGGTTTAATTTTTATGGGTCCTGGTTTATGGTTTATTGTCTATGATTTATCATTTATGGCTTAATGTTTATGGTTTATGGCTTTATTTATTAAAGTTTATTATTTATACTTTATTGTTTATGGATTATTGTTTATACTTTTTTCTTTATGGTTTACGGTGTATTGTTTATTGTTTATGGTTTACGGTTTACTGTTTATGATTTATCATTTATGGCTTGATGTTTATGGTTTATGCTTTATTTTATATAGATTATTGTTTATAATTTATCGTTTATGGTTTACGGTTTATTGTTTATGTTTTACGGTTTATGGTTTATTGTTTATGATTTATCATTTATGGTTAAATGTTTATGGTTTATGCTTTATATTGTATAGTTTACAATTTATACCTAACTGTTTATGGTTTACGGTTTATGGTTTATGGTTTATTGTTAGACCCAAAAATGAAACTAACACCCACATGTAGCGTGAAGTCCTCGCAATCACAGATCATAGAGAATAAATGCAGGAAAGCAGTAAAAAACAGGGAACACACGAGATTTTTATAGTGGTTTGGCTTAAACTAAGCCTACGTCCACTTTATATTTTCTTAAGTCCTAAGCAATCACAAATACAATGCTTTCTTACAATCCATAGGAAACATTTACATAGAACATCCTTGTATTTCAATGAAGAAGTTGTGGAAGAGAGAGTTGTTGTATTTTAATTAAGAAGTGGGGGGGAAGAGAGAGTGGTTTTATACACGAAATCCTTGTGTTAAATTAATATGGAAGAAGCACAATGTCCTTGTGTTCTCTTCAATGGAGGCCGAGAGTAAGAATGGCCAAAGATCCTTTAGAAGACCCTGAATTCGTGTATTTATAGATGTAGAGAGTCTACCGAATGAATGGAATGTATCAAGAATCCAATGCGTTGCTAAGACGTAGGACGTACGTAGAGGAAGTCTCCTGTAGTTCGTGCAAAGCCATGTGTGGTCTGATCTGTGAATGTAGGAGTTAAAAAGGCCTTAAGAATAGGTCAAACTTGAGTACGTGCAGTAGAATATTTCATCCCAGACGGATCGGATCGGGTCCTCCATCCGATCTGAATCGGTACCATCAATTCGAAGGCGACGTGCTCTTCTTGGCTGTAAGGAGAAAGCGGATCGGGTCGGGTTCCTATATCTCCATCCGAACCGAGCCGGTGACTTCATTCCAAAGCGGCGTGCACTTCTATGTGATAGGAGGTGGATCGGGTCCTCCTTTCCGATCTGACCGGACCAGAGTCCAATCAATGCCGAAATCCAAATGTTTTTGGTTCTATGGGCGTTCACGGAAACGAGCGTAACTTTCAAACCGTAAGTCCGTTTAAGCCAAACAAAAGCTCTAACTGAAGCTAATTTCAAGGGCTACAAGAGTTACAGAGTGATGCTCCATAATTGATGTTTTCGAGTCCAAAGTAAGTCATCTGTTAGGAGTTTCGAGTCGTCCTTTGTTTGTGATGCGACTTCAACCAAATCGCTTCCTGTCTTCTGACGATGATCCAAATACTTAAGCGTATTGTTAACTAGAAATTCCATGTGTGATGGCTTTGACTAAAAAGCATGTCAAATTTATGGTTTATCATTTATAGCTTAATGTTTATCGCTTATTCTTTATTTTATATAGTTTACAGTTTTTGCTTTATTGTTTATGATTTACGATTTAAGGTTAATTGTTTATGGTTCACGGTTTATGGTTTATTTTTTTTGATTTACGGTTTATGGTTTAATGTTTATGGGTCTTGGTTTATTGTTTATTGTTTATGGTTTATCATTTAAGGCTTAATGTTTAAGGTTTATGGCTTAATTTGTAAAGTTTATTATTTATACTTTATTGTTTATGGTTTATTGTTTACACTTTGTTTTTTATGGTTTACGATGTATGGTTTATTGTTTATGGTTTACAGTTTACTGTTTATGATTTATCATTTATGGCTTAATGTTTATGGTTTATGCTTTATTTTATATAGTTGACTATTTATACTTTATTGTTTATGATTTACGGTTTATTTTTATGTTTTACGGTTTATGGATTATTGTTTATGATTTATCATTTATGGTTAAATGTTTATGGTTTATGCTTTATATTATATAGTTTACTATTTATACTTTATTGTTTATGGTTTACGGTTTATGGTTTATTGTCTATGGTTTATGGCTTATGGTTTATGGTTTATTGTTTATTCTTAGACCCTAACACCCACATGAAGTGTGAAGTCCTCACAATCACAGATCACAGAGAATAAATGCAGGAAAGCAGTAAAGAACAGGGAACACACAAGATTTTTATAGTGGTTCGGCTCAAACCAAGCCTACGTCCACTTTATATTTTCTTATGTCCTAAGCAATTACTAATACAATGCTTTCCTACAATCCGTAGGAATCATTTACATACAACATCCTTGTATTTTAATGAAGAAGTGGTGGAAGAGAGAGTGGTAGTATTTTAATGAAGAAGTGGGGGGTAGAGAGTGTGGTTTTATACATGAAATCCGTGTGTTAAATTAATATGGAAGAAGCACAATGTCCTTATGTTCTCTTCAATGGAGGCCGAGAGTTAGAATGACCAAAGATCCTTTAGAAGTCCTTGAATCTTTGTATTTATAGATGTAGAGGGTCTCCTGAACGAATGGCATGCATCAAGAATCCAATGCGCTGTTAAGACGTAGTGAGTAAGTGGAGGAAGTCTCTTGTAGTTCGTGTAAAGCCATGTGCAGTCTAATCTATGAATGTAGAAGTAAAAAAGGCCTTAAGAGTAGGTCAAACTCGAATGTGTGCAGTAGAATATTTCGTCCCAAACGGGTCGGATAAGGTCCTCCATCTGATCCGAATCGGTGCCTTCAATTCGAAGGAGTTGTGCTCTTCTTGGTAGTAAGGAGAAAGCGGATTGGGTCGGGTTCCTATATCTCCATCCGAACTGAGCCGGTGACTTCATTCCAAAGCATCGTGCACTTCTGTGTTACAGAAGGTGGATCAGGTCCTCCTTTCCGATCCGACCAGACCCGGAGTCTAATCAATGCCGAAATCCAAACGTTTTCAGTTCTGCAGGCGTTCACGGAAATGAGCATAACTTTCAAACCGTAAGTCCGTTTTATCCAAACAAAAGCTCTACCATAAGCTAATTCCGAGGTCTACAGAAGTTACAGAGCGATGCTTCGTAATTGATGTTTTCGGTTCCAAAATAGATCATCTGTTAGGAGTTTCAAGTCGTCCTTTGTTTGTGATGCGACTTCAACCAAATCGCTTCTATCTTCTGACAATGATCCAAATACTTAAGCGTATTGTTAACCAGAAATTCCATGTGTGACGTCTTTGACTAAAAAGCATGTAAACATTTATGGTTTATCATTCATGGCTTAATGTTTATGGTATATTCTTTATTTTATTTAATTTGCTGTTTTTGCTTTATTTTTTGTGGTTTACGATTTATGGTTTATTATTTATGGTTCACGGTTTGTGCTTTATTTTTTTGGTTTCGGTTTATGATTTAATGTTTATGGGTCTTGGTTTATGGTTTATTGTCTATGATTTATCATTTATGGCTTAATGTTATGGTTTACGGCTTTATTTTATAAAGTTTATTATTTATACTTTATTGTTTATGGTTTATAGTTTATTGTTTATACTTTATTCTTTATGGTTTATGGTGTATGGCTATTGTTTATGGTTTACGATTTACTATTTATGATTTATGGCTTAATGTTTAAGATTTATGCTTTATTTTATATAGTTTACTATTTATACTTTATTGTTTATGGTTTAAGGTTTACGGTTTATTGTTTATGTTTTATGGTTTACGGTTTATTATTTATGATTTATCGTTTATGGTTAAATGTTTATGGTTTATGGTTTATATTATGTAGTTTTCCAATAATACTTTACTGTTTATGGTTTACGGTTTATGGTTTATTGTCTATGGTTTATTGTTTATTTTCGACCCAAAAATGGCACTGACACCCACATGCAGTGTGAAGTCCTCACAATCACATATCATAGAGAATAAATGCAGGAAACCAGTAAAGAACAAGGAGCACACGAGATTTTTATAGTGGTTCGTCTCAAACCAAGCCTACTCCACTTTATATTTTCTTATGTCCTAAGCAATTACAAAAACAATGCTTTCCTACAATCCGTAGGAATCATTAACATACAACATCCTTGTATTTTAATGAAGAAGTGGGGGAAGAGAGCGTGGTAGTATTTTAATGAAGAAGTGGGGGGAAGAGAGAGTGGTTTTATACATGAAATCCTTGTGTTAGATTAATATGGAAGAAGCACAATGTCCTTGTGTTCTCTTCAATGGAGGTCGAGAGTTAGAATGACCAAAAATTCTTTAGAAGTCCCTGAATCTATGTATTTATAGATGTAGAGAGTCTCCCGAATGAATGGCATGTATCAAGAATCCAATGCAATGCTATGACGTAGTGCGTAAGTGGAGGAAGTCTCCTGTAGTTCGTGTAAAGCAATATGTGGTCCGATCCGTGAATGTAGGAGTAAAAAAGGCCTTAAGACTAGGTCAAACTCGAGTGTGTGCAGTAGAATATTTTGTCCTGGACGGGTCGGATCAGGTCCTCCATCCGATCCGAATCGGTGCCTTTTATCTGAAGGTGACGTGCTCTTCTTGACATTAAGGAGAAAGCGGATCGGGTTGGGTTCCTATATCTCCATCCGAACCGAGCCGGTGACTTCATTCCAAAACAGCGTGCACTTCTGTGTGACAGAAGGTGGATCAGTCTCCTTCCCGATCTGACCGGATCCGGAGTCCAATCAATGCCGAAATCCAAATGTTTTCGGTTCTGCAGGCATTCACGGAATCGAGCGTAACTTTCAAACCGTAAGTCCGTTTTAGCCAAACGAAAGCTCTACCTAAAGCTGATTCATAGGGCTACAAGTGTTACGGAGTGATACTCCGTAATAGATGTTTTTGGGTCCAAAATAGGTCATATGTTAGGAGTTTTGAGTCATCCTTTGTTTGTGATGCGACTTCAACCAAATCGCTTCCTGCCTTCTGATGATGTTCCAAATACTTAAGCGTATTGTTAACCAGAAATTCCATGTGTGACAGCTTTGACTAAAAAGCGTGTAAACATTTATGGTTTATCATTTATGGCTTAATGTTTATGGTTTATTCTTTGTTATATTTAGATTACTGTTTTTACTTTATTGTTTATGGTTTGCAATTTAAGGTTTATGGTTCAAGGTTTCTGGTTTATTTATTTTTTTGGTTTACGGTTTGTGGTTTAATGTTTATGGGTCTTGGTTTATGGTTAATTGTCTATGATTTATCATTTATGGATTAATGTTTATGGTTTATGGCTTTATTTTATAACATTTATTATTTATACTTTATTGTTTATGGTTTATTGTTTATACTTTATTCTTTATTGTTTACAGTGTATGGTTCATTGTTTGTGGTTTATGTTTTACTCTTTATGATTTATCATTTATGGCTTAATGTTTATGGTTTATGCTTTATTTTTTGTAGTTTACTGTTTGTACTTTATTGTTTAGGGTTTACGGTTTACGATTTATTGGTTATGTTTTATGGTTTATGGTTTATTGTTTATGATTTATCATTTATGGTTAAATGTTACGGTTTATGCTTTATATTATATAGTTTACTGTTTGTACTTTATTGTTTACGGTTTATGGTTTATTGTTCATGGTTCATTGTTTACTGTTTATGATTTATCATTTATGGCTTAGTGTTTATGGTTTATGCTTTATTTTATATAGTTTATTGTTTATACTTTATTGTTTATAGTTTACGGTTTATTGTTTATGTTTTGCAGTTTATTGTTTATGATTTATCATTTATGGTTAAATGTTTAAGGTTTATGCTTTATATTATATATTTTTACTATTTATACTTTATTGTTTATGGTTTACGTTTATGTTTTATTGTCTATGGTTAATGGTTTATTGTTTATTGTTAGACCCAAAAATGGCACTAACACCCACATGCAGTGTGAAGTCCTCACAATCATAGATCACAGAGAATAAATGCAAAAAACCAGTAAAGAACAGTGAACACACGAGATTTTTATTGTGGTTCGGCTCAAACTAAGCTAACGTCCACTTTATAATTTCTTAAGTCCTAACCAATTACAAATACAATGCTTTCCTACAATTCGTAGGAATCATTTACATACAACATCCTTGTATTTTAATGAAGAAGTAGGGGAAGAGAGAGTGGTTGTATTTTAACGAAGAAGTGGGGGGGAAGAAAGAGTGGCTTTATACCCGAAATCCTTATGTTAGATTAATGTGGAAGAAGCACAATGTCCTTGTGTTCTCTTCAATGAAGGCCGAGAGTTAGAATGACAAAAGAACCTTTAGAAGCCCCTGAATCCGTGTATTTATAGATGTAGAGAGTCTCCCAAATGAATGGCATGTATCAAGAATTCAATGCGTTGCTAAGACGTAGTGCGTAAGTGGTTGAAGTCTCCTGTAGTTCGTGTAAATCCACATGTGGTCCGATCCGTGAATGTAGGAGTAAAAAAGGCCTTAATAATAGGTCAAACTCGAGTATGTGCAGTAGAATATTTTGTCCCAAACGGGCCGGATCAAGTCCTCCATCCGGTCTGAATCGGTGCCTTCAATCCGAAGGCGACGTGCTCTTCCTGGCAGTAACGAGAAAGCGGATTGGGTTGGGTTACTATATCTCCATTCGAACCGAGCCGGTGACTTCATTCCAAAGCAGCGTGCACTTCTGTGTGGCAGAAGTTGGATCGCGTCCTCCTTTCTGATCCGACTGGAACCGAAATCCAATCAATGCCGAAATCCAAACGTTTTCGGTTCTGCAGGTGTTCATGGAAACGAGCGTAACTTTCAAACCGTAAGTCCGTTTTGGCCAAACGAAAGCTCTACCCGAAGCTAATTCCGAAGGCTACAAGAGTTGTAGAGCGATGCTCTGTAATTAATGATTTGGAGTCAAAAATATGTCATCTGTTAGGAGTTTTGAGTCATCCTTTGTTAGTGATGCGACTTCAACAAAATCGCTTCCTGTCTTCTGACGATGATCTAAATAGTTAAGCGTATTGTTAACCAGGAATCCCATGTGTGACGGCTTTGACTAAAAAGCATGTCAACATTTATGGTTTATCATTTATGGCTTAATGTTTATGGTTTATTATTTAATTTATTTAGTTTATTGTTTTTACTTTATTGTTTATAGTTTACGATTTAAGGTTTATTGTTTATGGTTCACAGTTTATGGTCTATTTTTTTGGTTTACGTTTTATGGTTTAATGTTTATGGGCCTTGGTTTATGATTTCTTGTCAATGATTTATCATTTACGGCTTAATGTTTATGGTTTATGGCTTTATTTTATAAAGTTTATTATTTATACATTATTATTTATGGTTTATGGTTTATACTTTATACTTTATTCTTTATGGTTTACGGTGTATGGTTTATTGTTTATGGATTACGTTTTACTGGCAATGATTTATCATTTATGGCTTAATGTTTATGGTTTATGCTTTATTTTATATAGTTTACTGTTTATATTTTATTGTTTATGGTTTACGGATTATAGTTTACGGTTTATAGTTTATGTTTTAGGGTTTATTGTTTATGATTTATCATTTATGGTTAAATGTTTATGGTTTACGCTTTATATTATATAGTTTACTGTTTATACTTTATTGTTTATTGTTTACGGTTGATGGTTTATTGCCTATTGTTTATTGTTTATTGGTAGACCCAAAAATGTCCCTAACACCCACATGTAGTGAGAAGTCCTCACAAATGACATACCATAGGGAATAAATGCAGCAAAGCAGTAAAGAACAGGTAACACACGAGATTTTTATAGTGGTTCGGCTCAAACCAATCCTACGTCCACTTTATATTTTCTTAAGTCCTAAGCAATTACAAATACAATGCTTTCCTACAATCCGTAGGAATCATTTACATGCAACATCCTTGTATTTTAATGAAGAATTAGGGGAAGAGAGAGTGGTTGTATTTTAATGAAGAAGTGGGGGGGGGGGGGAGAGAGAGTGGTTTTATGCACGAAATCCTTGTGTTAGATTTTTATGGAAGGTCTTTATGTTATCTTCAATGGAGGCCGAGGGTTCGAATGGCCAAAGATCCTTTAGAAGTCCCCGAATTCATGTATTTATAGATGTAGAGAGTCTCTCGAATGAATGACATGTATCGAGAATTCAATGCATTGCTAAGACATAGTGCGTAAGTGGAGAAAGTCTCCTGTAGTTTGTGTAAAGCCATGTGTGGTCCGATCCGTGAATGTAGGAGTAAAAAAGGCCTTAAGAATAGGTCAAACTCGAGTGCATGTATTAGAATATTTCGTCCCAGACGAGTCGGATCGGGTCCTCTATCTGATCCGAATCAGTGCCTTCAATCCGAAGGCGATGTGCTCTTCTTGGCAGTAAGGAGAAAGCGGATCGGGTCGGTTTCCTATATCTCCATCCGATTCGAGCCGGTGACTTCATTCCAAAGTAGCGTGCGCTTCTATGTGACAGAAGGTGGATCAGGTCCTCCTTCCGATCCGACCGGACCCGGAGTCCAATAAATGCTGAAATCCAAACGTTTTCGGTTTCGCGGGCGTTCACGGAAACGAGCATAACTTTCAAACCGTAAGTCCGTTTTAGCGAAACGAAAGCTCTACCTGAAGCTAATCCCTTGGGCCATAAGGGTTCCAAAGTGGTGCTCCATAATTGATGTTTTCGAGTCCAAAATAGGTCATCTGTTAGGAGTTTCGAGTCGTCCTTTGTTTGTGATGTGACTTCAACTAAATTGCTCCTGTCTTCTGACGATAATCCAAATACTTAAGCGTATTGTTAACTAGAAATTCCATTTGTGATGACTTTGACTACAAAGTGTGTCAACATATATGGTTTATCATTTCTGGCGTAAGGTTTATGGTTTATTCTATATTTTATTTTGTTTACTATTTTTACTTTATTGTTTATGGTTTACGATTTAAGGTTTATTGTTTATGGTTTGTGGTTTATGATTTTTTTTTTGGTTTACGGTTTATGGTTTAATGTTTATGGGTCTGGATTTATGGTTTATTGTCTATGATTTATCATTTATGGCTTAATGTTTAAGGTTTATGGCTTTATTTTATAAAGTTTATTTTTTATACTTTATTGTTTATGGTTTATTGTTTATACGTTTTTCTTTATGGTTTATGGTGTATGGTTTATTGTTTATGGTTTACGGTTTACTATTTATGATTTATCATTTATGGCTTAATATTTATGTTTTATGCTTTATTTTATATAGTTTACTGTTTATACTTTATTGTTTATGGTTTACGGTTTATTATTTATGTTTTACTGTTTATTGTTTATGATTTATCATTTATGGTTAAATGTTTATGGTTTATGCTTTATATTATATAGTTTACTATTTATACTTTATTGTTTATGGTTTACGGTATATGATTTATTGTCTATGGTTTATGGTTTGTTGTTTATTGTTAGACCCAAAAATTGCACTAACACCCACATGTAGTGTGAAGTCCTCACAATCACATATCATAGAGAATATATATGCAGGAAACCAGTAAAGAACATGGAACACACAAGATTTTTATAGTGGTTCGGCTCAAACCAAGCCTACGCCCACTTATTATTTTCTTAAGTCCTAAGCAATTACAAATACAATGCTTTCCTACAATCCATAGGAATTATTTACATACAACATCCTTGTATTTTAATGAAGAAGTGGGGGAAGAGAGAGTGGTTGTATTTTAATGAAGAAGTGGGAGGAAGGGAGTGGTTTTATACACGAAATCCATGTGTTAGATTAATATGGAAGAAGCACAATGTCCTTGTGTTCTCTTCAATGGAGACCGAGAGTAAGAATTGCCAAAGATCCTTTAGAAGTCCCTGAATCCGTGTATTTATAGATGTAGAGAGTCTCCCGAATGAATGGCATGTATCAAGAATCCAATGCGTTGCTAAGACGTAGTGTGTAAGTGGAGGAATTCTCCTGTAGTTTGTGTAAAGCCATGTGTGGTCCGATCCGTGAATGTAGGAGTAAAAAAGGCTTTAAGAATAGGTCAAACTCGAGTGTGTGCAGTAGAACATTTCATCCCAGACGGGTCGGATCTGGTCCTCCATCCAATCTGAATCGGTGCCTTCAATCCGAAGGCGACGTGCTCTTCTTGGCAGTAAGGAGAAAGCGGATTGGGTCGAGTTCCTATGTCTCCATCCGAACCGAGCCGGTGACTTCATTCCAAAGCAGCATGCACTTCTGTGTGACATAAGGTGGATCGGGTCCTCCTTTCCGATCCGACCGGACCCGGAGTCCAATCAATGCCGAAATCCAAACGTTTTCGGTTCTGTGGGCGTTCACGGAAACGAGCATAACTTTCAAATCGTAAGTCCGTTTTAGCCAAGCGACAGCTCTTCCTGAAGCTAATTCCAAGGGCTACAAGAATTACAGAGTGATGCTCTATAATTGATGTTTTCGGGTCCAAAATAGGTCATCTGTTAGGAGTTTCGAGTCTTCCTTTGTTTGTGATGCGACTTCAACCAAATCGCTTCCTGTCTTTTGAAGATGATCCAAATACTTAAGCGTATTGTTAACCAGAAATTCTATGTGTGACGACTTTGACTAAAAAGCGTGTCAACATTTATGGCTTAATGTTTATGGTTTATTCTTTATTTTATGTAGTTTACTGTTTTTACTTTATTGTTTATGGTTTACGATTTAAGGTTTATTGTTTATGGTTCGCGGTTTATGGTTTAATTTTTTGGTTTACGGTTTATGGTTTAATGTTTATGGGTCTTGGTTTATGGTTTATAGTCTATGATTTATCATTTATGGCTTAATGTTTAAGGTTTATGGCTTTATTTTATAAAGTTTATTATTTATTGTTTATGGTTTTTTTGTTTTTAGTTTGTTATTTATTGTTTGCGGTGTATGATTTATTGTTTATGGTTTACGGTTTACTGGTTATGATTTATCATTTATGGCTTAATGTTTATGGTTCATGCTTTATTTTATATAGTTTACTGTTTATACTTTAATGTTTATGGTTTACGGATTATTGTTTATGTTTTACGGTTTATGGTTTATTGTTTATGATTTATCATTTATGGTTAAATGTTTATGGTTTACGCTTTATATTATATAGTTTACTGTTTATACTTTTTTGTTTACAGTTTACGGTTTATGGTTTACTGTCTATGGTTTTTGGTTTATGGTTTATTGTTAGACCCAAAAATGGCCCTAACACCCACATGCAGTGTGAAGTCCTCACAATCACATGTCATAGAGAATAAATGCAGGAAAGCAGTAAAGAACAGGGAACACACGAGATTTTTATAGTGGTTCGGCTCAAACCAATCCTACTTCCACTTTATATTTTCTTAAGTCCTAAGCAATTACAAATACAATGCTTTCCTACAATCCTTAGGAATCATTTACATGCAACATCCTTGTATTTTAATGAAGAATTGGGGGAAGAGAGAGTGGTTGTATTTTAATGAAGAAGTGGGGGGGGGGAAGAGAGAGTGGTTTTATACACGAAATTCTTGGGTTAGATTATTATGGAAGAAGTACAATGTCCTTGTGTTCTCTTCAATGGTCGCCGAGAGTTAGAATGGCCAAAGATCCTTTAGAATTCCCTGAATACGTGTATTTATAGATGTAGAGAATCTACCGAATGAATGGCATGTATCAAGAATCCAATGCATTGCTAAGACATAGTGTGTAAGTGGAGAAAGTCTCATGTAGTTCATGTAAAGCCATGTGTGGTTTGATCCGTGAATATAGGAGTAAAAAAGGACTTAAGAATAGGTCAAACTAGAGTGCATGCAGTAGAATATTTCTTCCCAGACAAGTCGGATCCAGTCCTCCATCCGATCGAAATCGGTGTGTAACACCCCGTAATTCTGTTAATATTAATATTCACAAATTAAAGAATAACTAATCTCAGACTTGAGAATTGTGGGAAACGGGTTGCGTCATTGTGTTCATCTCGGAATTCTGGTTGAAATAGAGTCCGAGTTTGCGTGAATTGGACTTCGTATGAAGAAGTTATGGCCGTCGGAAGTTTCAGAAAATTCAAAACAGCTCGCAGGAAATTTAAAAATTCAAACAGAAAAGTGTTCCCGCCCAGGCAGGTCGACTGGGGAGTCGACACTAGTGTCGACCTCCCCCCCCCTCCCCAAGTCGACTGCCATGTCGACTTCCCCCCCCCCCCCCCCAGGTCGACTGTAGTGTCGACTTGGGTGTCGACTTGGTATGGCGGCTAGGGTTTGGGCAGAGCCCAATCTTGAGCTGCTGATGTGTCTTTAGGGCTGTGTTGGCAAATTTAACGGTTCAGTTTAGTTTTGAGATTATCTGACGGTCTAAAATAAACCCTAACTCTATAAATACCTAGGTAGTCTCTCACCCTAATTCTAAGAAAAATAGAATAGTTACCGTCATACCGCCGCCATGGAAATCAATGGAGCCGCCGCCAACTAAGAAGGAAGAAAAGGTAATTCAATTCTAATTCTCTCAACCCTAAAGCCAAGAAAAACTCTCTTTTCTTCTCTAATTGTGAGTATGATAGTCTTAACAAGATTATTATCATTTTAATTAGGTTAAGTAATGAATGAATTATGAGTAGATGATGTGAATTGTCTTATATGTTATCATGTATGTTATCAATCCTATGCTATATGGTGATGATATCCTATATGTTGTACATCATTCTATGATGATGTTATGTATGTTGAAAGTTTCTATGCAAAGTTGTGATAAATCATACATGTTAAAAAGCCGTGATGTTACTATCTATGCTAGTTAGTTCATATTAATTAAATCATCATGTTTGGGCTATGTTGATCTATATGACAAGTCTCAAATGCAAGTTAGATTGATTAGAAAAGTTATGAACATATGCCATGACATCTATTATGACATCTAGAATTATGCTATGACATATGTGACATCCTATGCTAGTTCACACCATTATTATGTTGCCTAAAAACCTCATATGCAAGTTTATGTATAGATTTGGGCTATGATCATATCATGTAAATTGTGACATTTAACAAGTTGACACCTTTTGATCCTTAACATGCGTAGTTTATGCAAGTTTCACCTCTATTATGATTAGATTTATTTTAATTGTCTACATGTTGTGATAATTTATCTTTGTGCTATGCGTTAGACTATTCAAGTCTAGCCTATATTATGCATTGAATAAGCGAACGTATAAACGTGGGGTAGGGGTAATATTAAGGATTTAATAATAAGATGTTGGGGTGCAATTGTTATGATTTTGCATACCATGAGTCAATTATGGACATCAATAAAAGTGAACTTAATTAATAATTTGGATAGGGAGTTATTAAAACTGGGGTAAAAGATTATAAGTGATAATCAATGCTTAGGACACGAGGTTGGACTCGTTTGTGACGTAAACCTGCCCGGACCTGCCCGGCAAATCCAGTGGTCACAAATGTCAGCCCAATGTGAGAGGTCCTAGGCCTAAACTAAAGCATAACAGTTGTAAAGACATGAGGTTAGACTCTTTTATGGTGTAAGACTGCCCGGACCCGCCCGGCAAATCCAGCTGCCATAAATGCCAGTCTAGTGCAAGAGGTCTTTAAGAGGTTATGGCCTGAATAAATTAAGAAATACTTAACCAGATAAACATGTAAAGTGGGACATGGGGGTTAAGTAGGTGCCTTGGGTGGCATGAGGAATCTAGTGGGTGCCCTTAGTGGCATGAGAAATACGATTAGTAAGACTTAACCAAACACACATGTAAATGAACATGACTAAGAGGGTTAAGTGGGATATACTAGTGGTAACAAGCTTAGGTGGGTAGCTTGTGGGGGCCCATTTCAACCAGTATCCCAAACGTATCTTTGTGGGCTCGACCCAAGTCGAGGACGGGACACACATACTGGGTTTGACTATAAGAGGCCAAAACGGGGAGCGGTGGCAACGCAAGTCCAACGGGTTTCATATGCGTATGTGGACCCGGGCTGGTAGGTAAGACGTTGTTGCATCGTGTAGGTATAAGCCGTGCATTCTCAAGTTGTATCGGGTTGCCACTTTAGGGGAGTGATACACCCCACTGTGGGGCCAGCACGGGTATCTACGAGTAGGGAGCCGATCGATAGTGGGTAGTGGGGTACACCTAGTGGCGATAGGGGCAGACGGCACCTATGTGGTCAGCTAGGGGTACGTAAGGCTATTTATATGTTTCTGTGGGAAGCAAGTGGGATCAACCTTTAGGGTGGCTGGTGCGGTGCAGTGTAGTAATGTGTGGTGCAGTATAGTAATTATTCGTTAGTAATTAGGTATGCCTTTAACGTTATCCTTCACGTTATCTTCATCTGTTCATTCTATACCTAATAGTTCATAGACATTTACTTGTCTTCCAGTTTATGCCTTAGTCTAGTTATTTTGATAATAGTATTGTTAGAATTATCATACTCGCCAGACTTTATGTCTGACCCCCTCCATTTCTATCCTTTTTCCCCTCCAGGTCCTCAGGTTGGACCCAGCTCTAGTGGAGTTTGATTGGATTGCTTCATCTCTCTTTGGAAAGCTTGGACCGTTGAAGTAAAGTCCAGCTTGTTATCTTCTTTAATGGCTATTTGTGTAATGGGATTATGTATTTTGTTTTATCAAGATGGATAATGTACATGACTCTGATTTATGGTTTTATGATGTAACAAACATGTTTAAATTCCGCTGCAATAAAATGAAGTTTTAGATTTTCAAGTACTACTTATTATCTGCCTTGTTGTAATTTTTCTGTTCTATATTCACTCATAACCTCCATGGAAGTTAATGCATTCCCTTTCTGAGTGACATTAATGGTCGTGGGGTGTTACACGTGGTATTAGAGCTTAAGGTTACCAGAACAGATAAAAATACTTTAGAAAAATAGTTATTTTTGGAAGAAGTGCTTTCAAAAACATGTTTTAATGAGTAATTTGAAGAGGAAATTTTTTTTTAAGAAAAACATAATCCCTAAAAGCCATATCTTTATCTTTCGAATTCTCATTTTGAATCTTTCCTTTTTTGTTTCAGCATGGCTGAAGATCTTAACCTACCCGACGGTGTAACGATACCAGGATGGTATAGGAGGTTATTGGAGGCTAGGGCCGCTGCAGGTCCAGCCAATGTTCCTCCACCACCAGTTGCATCCGTTCCTCCTCCTCCTTCTCGCGTAGATACCTTTGCAAAGACGTGCAAGGAATTCAAGGCTATGGGTGGAAAACCCTTTCAAGGGTCAGAAACGTTTGTGGAAGCTAGAGATTGGCTTAAGGAGGTGGAAGAATTGCTAGAAATTTTTGAAGTAGAAGAAGGGAGGAGAGTTCGTTTAGCAGCTTGGTTGATGAAGGGAGAGGCCTCGTTTTGGTGGGAGGTCACTAATGGGGAGCGTCCTGTTGACTCTTGGGCGGATTTTAGACGTAGGTTCGAGGCGAAGTTTCTCTCTAGGGCGGAAGAAAATCTATATATGGAAAGGTTCTTGACATTGAAGCAAGGAAGCTCATCGGTGAAAGAATATGTCAACAAATTTAATCAGCTAGCAAGGTTTGGTTTGGACTTAGTGAACACGCCGGATAAGAAGGCTCTAAGGTTCGTGAATGGCTTGAATGAACCGTTTCAAGGGTTGGCCATGACCCACATCCCTATGGGGGCCACCTTTGAGAAGCTAGTAGAAATGGCGCTCATGCACGAGGAGAAAAGTGCTAAAGCTGATAAGGCACCCGAGAAGAAAGGGGATCAGAAGAAACCCCAACAGCAAAACAAGAAGGGTGGTAAAGACAATAATGACAAGGGAAAGAAGAAATGTTTTAACTGTGGGACCCTAGGCCATCTCAGCAAGGACTGCCGAAAGAAAAAGAAGACTGGCTGTTTTCATTGTGGCGATGCGGGACATCCAGTGAAGGACTGCCCAAAGAAGGGGCAGAGGGCAGGGACTACCTCGGGAGGACATGTGCAGGCTCTTATAGCACCAGGGCAGGCAAGGGGACAAGTTCAGGCTCTCGCGGTCCCACCGCTGCAGGAACGAGGTAGAACCATTTCTGTTGAAAGCTTAGTTTTTCTGTTTGATCATCTTGTCCGTACCTTATTCGATACGGGCGCATCGCATTCGTTTATCTCTACATCATTAGTTGAATCACTGCACTTAAACACCGGTTTAGTAGAGGATCCCTTAGTTGTTTCAAATCCAATTGGGGGCTCAGCTCATTTGTCCACGATGTGTTTGGATTTGAAAATTTCTATACTTAGCGTTGAGTTTAGATGTGATGCTTATGTGTTGGGCTTCACGGGGTATGGGCTAATTTTAGGAATGGATTGGCTATCCAGAAATGGGGCCGTTCTTGATTGTGAAAGGAGAGTGGTTAGGCTCGTGACTCGCCTTGGCAACACTCTCGGAATCTTTTGTAATCCCGTAAATTCTGTTATGCTAAGTTATCTAGAATCGCTTGACGCGTCTGAGGAAAATCTACGATCTATTAGAGTGGTCCGAGAGTATTCGGATGTGTTTGAGTAGGTGAAGGGCTTGCCTCCGAAGCGGGAGATAGATTTTCGAATATATCTTGTGGATAATGCGAAACCAGTATCTTTTCCAGTACGCCACATGGCTCCTCATGAAAGGAGGGAACTCGATAAGCTAGTGAAGGAGTTGCTTGAGAAGGGGTTCATAAGACGTAGTATATCGGAGTGGGGTGCTCCAGTAGTATTTGCCACGAAGGCGGATGGGTCCCTTAGACTTTGTGTGGACTATAGAGAACTTAATAAACTTACTAAGAAGAACAGACACCCACTACCGAGAATTGACGATCTCTTCGATCAGTTAGTTGGCGCCTCGGTGTTTTCGCAGTTGGACTTAGCCACTGGTTTCCATCAGTTGAGAGTGGCTGAGGATAGCATAGACAAGACTGCCTTTAGGACTCCAGATGGTTTCTATGAATGGCTAGTGATGCCCTTCGGTTTGACAAACGCCCCCGCATACTTTGTTGATTTGATGAGTAGGGTGTTTAGGGAGTACCTTAACAAATTCGTGGTAGTTTTTGTAGACGGCATCTTGATCTTTTCTAAGGATGAAGAAGAGCATGCCCTAAATCTTAGGGAAGTGTTGGAGACTCTTCGAGCGCATAGCCTTAAGGAAAAATTTTCTAAGTGTCACTTCTAGAGGAAGGAAGTACGATTCTTAGGGAACGTGGTTTCCAAGGAAGGGATAGCCGTGGATCCCGTGAAGGTGGTGGCCATCCAAGATTGGAAGGTCCCTAAAAATGCTACTGAAGTGAGAAGTTTCTTGGGGTTGGCTGGCTAATATAGGAAGTTTATCAAAGACTTCGCAAAGATATCAGCTCCATTGACATGCTTGACGAAGAAGAACCTAGTTTTCACATGGGACGTAGATTGTGATGATGCGTTCCAACGTTTGAAGAGAGCTTTGACCTCAGCCCCAGTCTTAGTACTGCCAGACGGGAGTAAGCCATTTACCGTATATACTGACGCTTGTGGGACAGGACTAGGCGCAGTCCTAATGCAAGAGGGCAGGGTAATAGCCTATGGTGGAAGGCAGTTGAGAGCGCATGAGAAGAATTACCCCACACATGACCTAGAGTTGGCCGCTATTGTTTTCACGCTTAAGTCTTGGCGTCATTATCTTCTTGGCGAGAAATTCAAATTATTCACTGACCACAAATCGCTAAAATACTTATTCTCTCAGAAGGACTTGAACTTAAGGCAGCAAAGGTGGATGGAGTTCTTGGCGTCCTACGACTTTGAGATAGCATATACCCCTGGCAAGGGTAACGTGGTGGCCGATGCCTTAAGTAGAAAAAGATTATCCTTAAGTCCTTTGTTTGTTGAGCGGCGAAGTTTAGAGTTCATCTCTATGTTTGATTTTAGACCTTCCGTTGACTTCGTACCCGGTTTGCTAGCATCCTTGGAGGTCAGACCTACGCTTTTGGGACGGATTGGGGAGGCACAGCGAGACGACCCACAGTTGGTTGAGTTAGTAGAAAAGCTCAAAGGAGGGGAGTCATCAAGCCATCTCCGTAGGTATACCCTAGATGAAAAGGGTTGGTTACGTAGGGACGGTAGACTTTGTGTACCAAAAGACAATGACCTAAGGAAGACTATTCTTGACGATGCACATCGTTCGAAGATGACCATTCATCCCGGTGGGGACAAGATGTACAAAGACATGAAGCGAGTTTTCTTTTTGGCCGGTATGTAGAGGGACGTGGCCGAGTATGTCGCTAGATGCTTGGTGTGCCAACAAGTAAAAGCGGAGCAAAAGAAACACGGTGGGTTGCTTCACCCATTGGAGGTTCCACTATGGAAGTGGGAAAGTGTCTCGATGGACTTTGTGGACGGATTACCGAGATCGAGGAAGGGTAATACGGGGATTTGGGTTATAGTAGATAGACTTACTAAGAGCGCCCATTTTATTCCCGTGAAAGGTAAGAGGACTGCTCCATGGTTAGCTTCTGTATACGTATGAGAAATAGTTCGTTTGCACGATGTTCCTTCTAGCATAGTAAGCGACCGCGATCCTATTTTCACTAGTGAATTTTAGAGAAGCTTACAAGAGGCGGTAGGGACTCAGTTATGTTTGAGCACCGCATATCATCCTCAGACGGACGGCCAGACCGAGAGGGTGAATCGCATTCTAGAGGATCTTTTGAGGCTATGTATCCTAGACTTTGGTGGTACATGGGAAGAGAATCTTCCGTTAGTGGAGTTCGCATATAATAACAGCTTTCAATCTAGCATTGGCATGGCACCTTTCGAAGCTCTTTATGGACGACCTTGTCGTTCACCTACATGTTGGTGGGAATCTACGGACAAGATCTTACTTGGGCCCGATATGATTAGAGAGACTTCGGAGAAGATCGACTTGATTCGGAGGAGGATGTAAGAAGCGCAAGATAGGCAGAAATCATATGCGGATAAGAGGAGGACGGATCTTGAATTTGAAGTTGGGGACATGGTCTTTGTCAGAGTGTCTCCATTACGAAACGTAGTTCGCTTTGGGTCCGTTGGGAAGTTAGCACCAAGGTTTGTAGGGTCGTTTCCTATTAAGGAGAAGATTGGACAAATGGCGTATAGATTGGAGTTGCCGGAGAGACTTAGTGGTGTACACGACGTATTCCATGTATCACACTTGAGGAAGTGCTTGCACGAGACCGCGGAGGTGGTAGAGCCGAGTTTGCTTAGAGAGGTTGAGATAGAGCGTGATGCGACGATTCGACGAGCTCCTATATGCATTCTTGGGTCGGAGATTAAGAAGCTGAGAAATCGTGAGGTCAGGCTAGTCAAAGTACAATGGGGAGATGATGAGAGCAATGCTACTTGGGAGACATAAGAGAAGATGCGTTCACGATACCCTTTTCTTTTTTAGGGTATGTCCTTTAATTTCTCCTTTATCGCTTGTCTTGTACTTATCTTATCTTTAGAAGTATCCTCTCGCTAGTATCTTTGACCTTTAGTTAGGATAATCATATGGTTAAAACATGTGTTTGAGACATGTTATGTATGGTGGATGCAAAGTGGATGCAAGTGTTTGCTAGTGGTTGCTCGTGGACGCATATACACACACTATTAGTCACTAGATCATCTCAGTCACTTCATACTACATATTGCATATAAATGGCTGTATTTAGTAAAATGGATGTATAATGGTTGTGCTATCATAGGGATACCGCATTTTGGTGAATGGTTGTGCACGCATGTAGAAATAATATGTATCGGTAGAGTTCTTTTGCATACATAATGGACGCATGGCACTATCATGGTTTGCATTAAGGAGGTCAACTGAATCAGTGGACCGCCTGATTTTGCATTAGATAGGGACATATACACACACTGTGCATTTAAACATAAAAGCATTAGAAGTCTATAAGGACAATGGATGCCTGTGTTTGATGATTGAGTAGATGAACGATTGGATGTTAGGATATACATTATTCTTGACTTGAAGATTTCGGGGACGAAATCCTTTAAGGAGGGGAGAATGTAACACCCCGTAATTCTGTTAATATTAATATTCACATATTAAAGAATAACTAATCTCAGACGTGAGAATTGTGGGAAACTGGTTGCGCCATTGTGTTCGTCTCGGAATTCTGGTTGAAATAGAGTCCGAGTTTGCGTGAATTGGACTTCGTATGAAGAAGTTATGGCCATCGGAAGTTTCAGAAAATTCAAAACAGCTCACAGGAAATTTAAAAATTCAAACAGAAAAGTGTTCCCGCCCAGGCAGGTCGACTGGGGAGTCGACATTAGTGTCGACCTCCCCCTCCCCCCCCCCCCAAGTCGACTGCCATGTCGACTTCCCCCCCAGATCGACTGTAGTGTCGACCTGGGTGTCGACTTGGTCTGGCGGCTAGGGTTTGGGCAGAGCCCAATCCTGAGCTGCTGATGTGTCTGTAGGGCTGTGTTGGCAAATTTAACGGTTCAGTTTAGTTCTGAGATGATCTGACGGTCTAAAATAAACCCTAACTCTATAAATACCTAGGTAGTCTCTCACCCTAATTCATAAGAAAAATAGAATAGTTACCGTCATACCGCCGCCATGGAAATCAATGGAGCCGCCGCCAACTAAGAAGGAAGAAAAGCTAATTCAATTCTAATTCTCTCAACCCTAAAGCAAAGCAAAACTCTTTTTTCTTCTCTAATTGTGAGTATGATAGTCTTAACAAGATTATTATCATTTTAATTAGGTTAAGTCATGAATGAATTATGAGTAGATGATGTGAATTGTCGTATATGTTATCATGTATGTTATCAATCCTATGTTATGTTGTGATGATATCCTATATGTTGTACATCATGCTATGATGATGTTATGTATGTTGAAAGTTTCTATGCTAAGTTGTGATAAATCATACATGTTAAAAAGCCGTGATGTTACTATCTATGCTAGTTAGTTCATATTAATTAAATCATCATGTTTGGGCTATGTTGATCTATATGACATGTCTCATATGCAAGTTAGATTGATTAGAAAAGTTAGAAAAGTTATGATATCCTATGCTAGTTCACACCATCATTATGTTGCCTAAAAACCCCATATGCAAGTTTATGTATAGATTTGGGCTATGATCATATCATGTAAATTGTGACATTTAACAAGTTGACACCTTTTGATCCTTAACATGCGTAGTTTATGCAAGTTTCACCCCTATTATGATTAGATTTATTTTAATTGTCTACATGTTGTGATAATTTATCTTTGTGCTATGCGTTAGACTATTCAAGTCTAGCCTATATTATGCGTTGAATAAGTGAACGTATAAACGTGGGGTAGGGGTAATATTAAGGATTTAATAAGATGTTGGGGTGCAATTGATATGATTTTGTATACCATGAGTCAATTATGGACATCAATAAAAGTGGACTTAATTAATAATTTGGATAGGGAATTATTAAAACTGGGGTAAAAGATTATAAGTGATAATCAATGCTTAGGACACGAGGTTGGACTCGTTTGTGACGTAAACCTGCCCGGACCCGCCCAGCAAATCCAGTGGTCACAAATGTCAGCCCAATGTGAGAGGTCCTAGGCCTAAACTAAAGCATAACAGTTGTAAAGACACGAGGTTAGACTCTTTTATGGTGTAAGATTGCCCGGACCCGCCCGGCAAATCCAGCTGCCATAAATGCCAGTCTAGTGTGAGAGGTCTTTATGAGGTTATGGCCTGAATAAATTAAGAAATACTTAACCAGATAAACATGTAAAGTGGGACATGGGGGTTAAGTAGGTGCCTTGGGTGGCATGAGGAATCTAGTGGGTGCCCTTAGTGGCATGAGAAATACGATTAGTAAGACTTAACCAAACACACATGTAAATGAACATGACTAAGATGGTTAAGTGGGATATACTAGTGGTAACAAGCTTAGGTGGGTAGCTTGTGGGGGCCCATTTCAACCAGTATCCCAAACGTATCTTTGTGGGCTCAACCCAAGTCGAGGACGGGACAGGCATACTGGGTTTGACTATAAGAGGCCAAAACGGGGAGCGGTGGCAACGCAAGTCCAACGGGTTTCATATGCGTGTGTGGACCCGGGCTGGTAGGTAAGACGTTGTTGCATCGTGTAGGTATAAGCCGTGCATTCTCAAGTTGTATCGGGTTGCCACTTTAGGGGAGTGATACACCCCACTGTGGGGCCAGCACGGGTATCTACGAGTAGGGAGCCGATTGATAGTGGGTAGTGGGGTACACCTAGTGGAGATAGGGGCAGACGGCACCTATGTGGTCAGCTAGGGGTACGTAAGGCTATTTATATGTTTCTGTGGGATGCAAGTGGGATCAACCTTTAGGGTGGCTGGTGCGGTGCAGTGTAGTAATGTGTGGTGCAATATAGTAATTATTCGTTAGTAATTAGGTATGCCTTTAACGTTATCCTTCACGTTATCTTCATCTGTTCATTCCATACCTAATAGTTCATAGACATTTACTTGTCTTCTAGTTTATGCCTTAGTCTAGTTATTTTGATAATAGTATTGTTAGAATTATCATACTCGCCAGACTTTATGTCTGACCCCCTCCATTTCTATCCTTTTTGCCCTCCAGGTCCTCAGGTTGGACCCAGCTCTAGTGGAGTTTGATTGGATTGCTTCATCTCTCTTTGGAAAGCTTGGACCGTTGAAGTAAAGTCCAGCTTGTTATCTTCTTTAATGGCTATTTGTGTAATGGGATTATGTATTTTGTTTTATCAAGATGGATAATGTACATGACTCTGATTTATGGTTTTATGATGTATCAAACATGTTTAAATTCCGCTGCAATAAAATGAAGTTTTAGATTTTCAAGTACTACTTATTATCTGTCTTGTTGTTATTTTTCTGTTCTATATTCACTCATAACCTCAATGGAAGTTAATGCATTCCCTTTGTGAGTGACATTAATGGACGTGGGGTGTTACACGGTGCCTTCAATCCGAAGGCGACGTGCTCTTCTTGGCAGAAAGGAGAAAGCGGATCGGGTCGGGTTCCTATATCTCCATCTAAATCGAGCCGGTGACTTCATTCCAAAGCAACTTGCACTTCTGTGCGACAGAAGGTGGATCAGGTCCTCCTTTCCAATCCGAACAGAGCCAGAGTCCAATCAAGGCCGAAATCCAAATGTTTTCGGTTCTGTGGGCGTTCACGGAAACGAGCGTAACTTTCAAATCGTAAGTCCGTTTTAGCCAAGCGAAAGCTCTACCTGAAGCTAATTCTGAGGGATACAAGAGTTACAGAACGATGCTCCGTAATTGATGATTTTGGGTCCAAAATAGGTCATTTGTTAGGAGTTTCGAGTCATCCTTTGTTTGTGATGCGACTTCAACTAAATCACTTCCTATCTTCTAACAATGATCCAAATACTTAAGCGTATTGTTAACCAGAAATTCCATGTGTGATGACTTTGACTAAAAAGCGTGTCAACATTTATGGTTTATCATTTATGGCTTAATGTTTATGGTTTATTCTTTATTTTATTTAGTTTACTATTTTTACTTTATGGTTTACGATTTAAGGTTTATTGTTTATGGTTCGCGGTTTATGGTTTATTTTTTTTGGTTTACGGTTTATGGTTTAATGTTTATGGGTCTTGGTTTATGGTTTGTTGTCTATGATTTATCATTTATGGCTTAATGTTTAAGGTTTATGGCTTTATTTTATAAAGTTTATTATTTATACTTTATTGTTTAAGGTTTATGGTTTATGGTTTATTGTTTATACTTTGTTCTTTATGGTTTATGGTGTACGATTTATTGTTTATTGTTTATGGTTTACTGTTTATGATTTATCATTTATGGCTTAATGTTTATGGTTTATGCTTTATTTTATATAGTTTTCTGTTTATACTTTATATTTTATGGTTTACGGTTTACTATTTATTGTTTATATTTTACGGTTTATGGTTTATTGTTTATGATTTATCATTTATGGTTAAATGTTTATGGTTTATGCTTTATATTATATAGTTTACTATTTATACTTTATTGTTTATGGTTTATAGTTTATTCTTAGACCCAAAAATGGCACTAACACCCACATGCAGTGTGAAGTCCTCACAATCACAGATTACAGAGAACAAATGCAGGAAAGCAGTAAAGAACAGGGAACACACGAGATTTTTATAGTGTTTCAGCTCAAACCAAGCCTACGTCCACTTTGTATTTTCTTAAGTCCCAAGCAATTACAAATACAATGCTTTTATACAATCCATAGGAATCATTTACATGCAACATCCTTGTAATTTAATGAAGAACTGGGGGAAGAGAGAGTGGTTGAATTTTAATGAAGAATTGGGGTGGGGGGGAAGAGAGAGTGTTTTTGTACAAAAAATGCTTGTGTTAGATTGTTATGAAATAAGCACAATGTACTTGTGTTCTCTTCAATGGAGGCCCAGAGTTAGAATGGGTAAACGTCTTTTAGAAGTCACTGAGTCCGTGTATTTATAGACGTAGAGAGTCTCCCGAATGAATGGCACGTATCAAAAATCCAATGCGTTGCTAAGACGTAGTGCGTAAGTGGAGGAAGTCTCCTGTAGTTCGTGTAAAGCCTTGTGTGGTCTGATCCTTGAATGTAGGAGTAAAAAAGGCCTTAAGAATAGGTCAAACTCGAGTGCGTGCGGTAGAATATCTCGTCCTAGACGAGTCGGGTCCTCCATCCCATCTGAATCGGTGCCTTCAATCCGAAGGCGACGTGCTCTTCTTGTTAGTAAGGAGAAAGCGGAACGGGCCGGGTTCCTATATCTCCATCCGAACCGATCCGGTGACTTCATTCCAAAGCAGCATGCACTATTTTGTGGCAGAAGGTGGATGGGGTCCTCCTTTCCGATCTGACTAGACCCGGAGTCCAATCAATGCCGAAATCCAAACGTTTTTCGGTTCTGTGGGTGTTCACGGAAATGAATCGCTCAAGCTAACTCCGAGGGCTACAAGAGTTACAAAGAGATGCTCCGTAATTGATGTTTTCGAGTCCAAAATAGGTCATCTATTATGAGTTTCGATTCGTCCTTTGTTTGTGATGCGGCTTCAACAAATCGCTTCCTGTCTTCTGACGATAATCCAAATAATTAAGCGTATTGTTAACAAGAAATTCCATGTGTGACGGCTTTTACTAAAAAACATGTCAACATTTATGGTTTATCATTTATGGCTTAATGTTTATGGTTTATTCTTTAATTTATTTAGTTTACTATTTTTACTTTATTGTTTATGGTTTACGATTTAAGGTTTATTGTTTATGGTTCACGGTTTATGGTTTATTTTTTTTGGTTTACGGTTTATGGTTTAATGTTTATGGGTCTTGGTTTATGGTTTATTGTCAATGATTTATCATTTATGGCTTAATGTTTATGGTTTATGGCTTTATTTTATAAAGTTTGTTATTTATACATTATTGTTTATGGTTTATTGTTTATACTTTACTCTTTATGGTTTACGGTGTATGGTTTATTGTTTATGGTTTATATTTTACTGTTTATGATTTATCATTTATGGCTTAATGTTTATGGTTAATGCTTTATTTTATGTAGTTTACTGTTTATACTTTATTGTTTATGGTTTATGGTTTACGATTTGTAAAGACCCGAAAATCCCCGCCCTTTGGGATCAACCATAAACCACACAGGTCTGATCCAAAGGTTAGAAATCCTCGAATACCTAAACTTTGGGAATACAAAACATCAGAAAAAAACACAGCAGACTTTTATTACATCATGATAATATAACATCAGAGTACAGAATATATCAGAGTACAAATAAACTGCAGCAGAAGATAAATTTTACATTAAATATGATACACAGCGGAAGACTTAAACTGATACAGCGGGAGGCGATCAATGCACTGGACACAGCTTTAAACTCCGATCCAGGATCCTGCTAAAGAGATAAATATCTGCAAAAAGCTAATCGACTGCCCGTGTGGAAAATATGGGCACCCGAGTTTGCCAGTGAAACAAACTACAGGTCAGTCATGGGACTGGTATGAGAAATCTTTCTATACTAACTAACAATATGGCGAATCACAAGACCACGCCGCTAACGCAGAACGGGTATACTCCATTGGATTGCCAGTGCATAATTTTATAAAGTTTATATAAAAATAACGAAATGATTTTCGGGTCTTTACACGATTTATTGTTTATGTTTTACGGTTTATGGTTTATTGTTTATGATTTATCATTTATGGTTAAATGTTTATGGTTTATGCTTTATATTATATAGTTTACTGTTTATATTTTATTGTTTATGGTTTACGGTTTATGGTTTATTGTCTATGGTTTATTGTTTATTATTAGACCCAAAAATGGCACTAACACCCACATGTAGTGTGAAGTCCTCACAACCAAAGATCATAGAGAATAAATGCAGGAAAGCAGTAAAGAACAGGGAACACACGAGATTTTTATAGTGGTTCGGCTCAAACCAATCCAACATCCACTTTATATTTTCTTAAGTCCAAATCAATTACAAATACAGTGCTTTCCTACAATCCCTAGGAATCATTTACATGCAACGTCCTTGTATTTTATTGAAGAATTGTGGGAAGAGAGAGTGGTTGTATTTTAATGAAGAAGTGGGGGGAAGATAGAGTGGTTTTTTATACGAAATCCTTGTGTTAGATAATTATGGAAGAAGCACAATGTCCTTGTGTTCTCTTTAATGGAGGCCAAGAGTTAGAATGGCCAAAGATCCTTTGGAAGTCCCTGAATTCGTGTATTTATACATGTAGAGAGTCTCCCAAATGAATGGCATGTATCAAGAATCTAATGCATTGCTAAGACATAGCGCGAAAGTGGAGAAAGTCTCCTGTAGTTCGTGTAAATCCATGTGTGTTCCGATCCATGAATGTAGGAGTTAAAAAGGCCTTAAGAATAGGTCAAACTCGAGTGCGTGCAGTAGAATATTTCGTTCCAGACAACTCGGATCAGCTCCTCCATCCGATCCGAATCGGTGCCTTCAATCCGAAGGCGACATGCTCTTCTTTGCAGTAAGGAGAAAGCGGATCGGGTCAGGTTCCTATATATCCATTAAAATCGAGCCGGTGACTTCATTCCAAAGTAGCGTGCACTTCTGTGTGACAGATGGTGAATCAGGTCCTCCTTTCCGATCCGACCAGACCCGGAGTCCAATCAATGGCGAAATCCAAACGTTTTCGGTTCTACGGGCATTCACGGAAATGAGCGTAACATTCAAACCGTAAGTCCGTTTTAGCCAAACGAAAGTTCTACCTGAAGCTAATTCCAAGTGCTACAAGAGTTACAGAGCAATGCTCCGTAATTGATGTTTTTGGTCCAAAATAGGTCACCTTTAAGAGTTTCGAGTCGTCCTTTGTTTGTGATGTGACTTCAACAAAATCGCTTCCTGTCTTCTGAAGATGTTCCAAATACTTAAGCGTATTGTTAACTAGAAATTCCATGTGTGACGGCTTTGAATAAAAAGCGTGTCAACATTTATGGTTTATCATTTATGGCTTAATGCTTATGGTTTATTCTTTATTTTATTTAGTTTACTGTTTTTACGTTATTTTTTATGGTTTACAATTTATGTTTTATTGTTTATGGCTCCCGGTTTATGGTTTATTTTTTTTTGTTTACGGTTTATGGTTTAATGTTTATGGGTCTTGGTTTATAGTTAATTGTCTATGATTTATCATTTATGGCTTAATGTTTATGGTTTATGGCTTTATTTTATGAAGTTTATTATTTATACTTTACTGTTTATGGTTTAAGGTTTATTATTTATACTTTTTTCTTTATGGCTTACGGTGTATGGTTTATTGTTTATGGTTTACAGTTTACTGTTTATGATTTATCATTTATGGCTTAATGTTTATGGTTTATGTGTTATTTTGTATAGTTTACTGTTTATACTTTATTGTATATGGTTTACGGTTTATTGTTTATGTTTAACGGTTTATGGTTTATTGTTTATGATTTATCAATTGTGGATAAATGTTTATGGTTTATGCTTTATATTATATAGTTTACTATTTATAATTTATTGTTTATGGTTTATGGTTTACGGTTTATTGTCTATTGTTTGTGGTTTATTGCTTATTGTTAGACCCAAAAATGGCACTAACACCCACATGCAGTGTGAAGTCCTCACAATCACAGATCACAGAGAATAATGCAGGAAAGTAGTAAAGAATAGGGAACACACGAGATTTTTATAGTGGTTCGGTTCAAACCGAGCCTACGTCCACTTTATATTTTCTTAATTCCTATGCAATTACAAATACAATGCTTTCCTACAATCCGTAGGAATCATTTACATACAACATCCTTGTATTTTAATAAAGAAGTGGGGGAAGAGAGAGTGGTTGTATTTTAATGAAGAAGTGGGGGGAAGAGAGAGTGGTTTTATACACGAAATCCTTGTGTTAGATTAATATGGAAGAAGCACAATGTCCTTGTGTTCTCTTCATTGGAGGCCGAGAGTTAGAATGGCCAAAGATCCTTTAGAAGTCCCTGAATCCGTGTATTTATAGAGGTAGAGAGTCTCCCGAATGAATGGCATGTATCAAGAATCTAATGCATTGCTAAGACATAGTGCGTAAGTGGAGGAAGTCTTCTAAAGTTCGCGTAAAGCCATGTGTGGTCCGATCCATGAATGTAGGAGTAAAAACGGCCTTAAGAATAGGTCTAACTCGAGTGCGTGCAGTAGAATGTTTTTTCCCAGACAGGTCGGATCAGGTCCTCCATCCGATCCGAATCGGTGCCTTCAATCCGAAGGCGACATGCTCTTCTTGGCAGTAAGGAGAAAGTGGATCGGGTTGGGTTCCTACATCTCCATCCGAACCGAGCCGGTGACTTCATTCCAAAGCAGTGTGCACTTCTGTGTGACAGAAGATAGATAGGGTCCTCCTTTCCAATCTGATCGGACCCGGAGTCCAATGAATGCCGAAATCCAAACGTTTTCGGTTCCGCGAGCATTCAAGAAAATGAGCGTAATTTTCAGACTGTAAGTCTGTTTTAGCCAAACGAAAGCTCTACCTGAAGCTAATTCCGAGGGCTACAAGTGATACCGAGCGATGCTCCGTAATTGATGTTTTTAGGTCCAAATTAGGTCATCTGTTAGGAGTTTCGAGCCGTCCTTTGTTTGTGATGCGACTTCAACCAAATCGCTTCTTGTCTTCTGACAATGTTCCAGATACTTAAGCGTATTGTTAACCGAAACTCCACGTGTGACGGATTTGACTAAAAAGCGTGTCAACATTTATGGTTTTTCATTTATGGCTTAATGTTTGTGGTTTATTCTTTATTTTATTTAGTTTACTTTTTTTACTTTATTCTTTATGGTTTATGATTTATGGTTTATTGTTTATGGTTTACGGCTTATGTTTTTTTTTGGGTTTACAGTTTGTGGTTTAATGTTTACAGTTCTTTGTTTATGGGTTATTGTCTATGATTTATCATTTATGGCTTAATGCTTATGGTTTATGGCTTTATTTTGTAAAGTTTATTATTTATACTTTACTATTTATGGTTTATGGTTTATTGTTTATACTTTATGGTTTACAGTGTATGGTTAATTGTTTATGGTTTACAGTTTACTGTTTACGATTTATCATTTATGGCTTAATGTTTATGGTTTATGCTTTATTTTATATTATTTACTGTTTATACTTTATTGTTTATGGTTTACGGTTTACGGTTTATTGTTTATGTTTTACGGTTTATGGTTTATTGTTTATGATTAATCATTTATGGTTAAATGTATATGGTTTATACTTTATATTATGTAGTTTACAATTTATACTTTATTGTTTATGGTTTACGGTTTATTGTCTATGGTTTATGGTTTATTGTTAGACCCAAAAATGGCACTAACACCCACATGCAGTGTGAAGTCCTCACAATCACAGTAAAGAATAGGGAACACACGAGATTTTTATAGTGGTTCGGCTCAAACCAAGCCTACGTCCCTTTATATTTTCTTAAGTCCCAAGCAATGACAAATACAATGCTTTCCTACAATCCGTAGGAATCATTTACATACAACATCCTTGTATTTTAATGAAGAAGTGGGGGGCAGAGTGAGCGGTTTTATACACGAAATCCTTGTGTTAGATTAATATGGAAGTAGCACAATGTCCTTGTGTTCTCTTCAATGGAGGACGAGAGTTAGAATGGTCAAAGCTCCTTTAAAAGTCCCTGAATCCGTGTATTTATAGAGGTAGAGAGTCTCCCGAATGAATGGCATGTATCAAGAATCTGATGCGTTGCTATGACGTAGTGCGTAAGTGGAGGAAGTCTCATATAGTTCGTGTAAAGCCATGTGTGGTCCGATCCGTGAATGTAGGAGTAAAAAAGGCCTTAAGAATAGGTCTGACTCGAGTACGTGCAGTAGAATATTTCGTCCCAGATGGGTCGGATCGGGTCCTCCATCCGATCCAAATCGGTGTCTTCAATCCAAAGGCAACATGCTCTTTTTGGCAATAAGGAGAAAGCGGATCGGGTCGTGTTCCTACATCTCCATCCGAACCGAGTCGGTGACTTCTTTCCAAAGCAACGTGCACTTCTGTGTGACAGAAGGTGGATCGAGTCCTCCTTTCCGATCCGATCGGACCCAGAGTCCAATCAATGCCAAAATACAAACGTTTTCGGTTCTGCGGTCGTTCACGAAAACGAGCGTAATTTTCAGACTGTAAGTCCATTTTAGCCAAACGAAAGCTCTACCTGAAGCTAATTCCGAGGGCTATAGGAGATACAGAGCGATGCTCCGTAATTGATGTTTTCGGGTCCAAAATAGGTCATCTATTAGGAATTTCGAGCCGTCCTTTATTTGTGATGCGACTTCAACCAAATCACTTCCTGTCTTCTGACGTTGTTCCAAATACTTAAGCGTATTGTTAACCGAAATTCCATATGTGACGGCTTTGACTAAAAAGCGTGTCAACGTTTATGGTTTATCATTTATGGCTTAATGTTTATGGTTTATTCTTTATTTTATTTAGTTTACTGTTTTTCTTTATTGTTTATGGTTTGCGATTTACGGTTTATTGTTTATGGTTTATGTTTTATTTTTTTTGTTTTACGGTTTATGGTTTAATGTTTACAGTTCTTGGTTTATGGTTTATTGTCTATGATTTATCATTTCTGGCTTAATGTTTATGTTTTACGGCTTTATTTTATAAAGTTTATTATTTATACTTTACTGTTTATGGTTTATTGTTTACACTTTATTCTTCATGGTTTATAGTTTATGGTTTATTGTTTATGGTTTACGGTTTACTATTTATGATTTATAATTTATGGCTTAATGTTTAGGGTTTATGCTTTATTTTATATAGTTTACTGTTTACACTTTATTATTTATGGTTTACGGTTTATTATTCGTGTTTTACGTTTTATGGTTTATTGTTTATGATTTATCATTTATGGTTAAATTTTTATGGTTTATGCTTTATATTATATAGTTAACTGTTTATACTTTATTGTTTATGGTTTATAGTTTATGGTTTACTGTCTATGGTTTATGGTTTATGGTTTATTATTAGACCCAAAAATGGCTCTAACACCAACATGCAGTGTGAAGTCCTCGCAATCACAGATCACAGAGAATAATTGCAGGAAAGCAGTAAAGAATAGGGAACACACGGGATTTTTATAGTGGTTCGGCTCAAACCATGCCTACGTCCACTTTATATTTTCTTAAGTCCTAAGCAATTACAAATACAATGCTTTCCTATAATCCGTAGGAATCATTTACATGCAACATCCTTGTATTTTAATGAAGAAGTGGGGGAAGAGAGAGTGGTTGTATTTTAATGAAGAAGTGGGGGGAAGAGAGAGTGGTTTTATACATGAAATCCTTGGGTTAGATTAATATGGAAAAAGCACAATGTCTTTATGTTCTCTTCAATGGAGGCCGAGAGTTAGAATGGCCCAAGATCCTTTAGAAGTCCTTGAATCCGTGTATATATAGAGCTAGAGAGTCTCCCGAATGAATGGCATGTATCAAGAATCCAATGCTTTGCTAAGACGTAGTGCATAAGTGGAGGAAGTCTCTTGTAGTTCGTGTAAAGCCATTAGTGGTCCGATACATGAATGTAAGAGTAAAAAAGGCCTTAAGAATAGGTCAAACTCGAGTGTGTACAGTAGAATATTTTGTCCTAGACGGGTCGGACCGGGTCCTCCATCCAATCCGAATCAGTGCCTTCAATCCGAAGGCGACATGCTCTTCTTGGCAGTAAGGAGAAAGCGGATCGGGTCGGGTTCCTACATCTCCATCTGAACCGAGTCGGTGACTTCATTCCAAAGCAGCGTGCACTTCTGTGTGACAGAAGGTGGATCAGGTCCTCCTTTCTGATTCGATCGGACACGTAGTCCAATCGATGCCGAGACGTTTTCGGTTCTGCGGGCATTCACGAAAAACGAGCGCAGTTTTCAGATGGTAAGTCCGTTTTAGCCAAACGAAAGCTCTACCTGAAGCTAATTCCGAGGGCTCCAAAAGATTCAAAGCGAGGCTCCGTAATTGATGTTTTCGGGTCCAAAATAAGTCATCTGTTAGGAGTTTCAAGCCGCCCTTTGTTTGTGATGCGACTTATGGTTTAATGTTTATGGGTCTTGGTTTACGGTTTATTGTCTATGATTTATCATTTATGGCTTAATGTTTATGGTTTATGGCTTTATTTTATAAAGTTCATTATTTAAACTTTATTGTTTGTGGTTTATGGTTTATTGTCCATACTTTGTTTTTTATGGTTTACAATGTATGGTTTATTTTTTATGGTTTACGGTTTACTGTTTATGATTTTCATTTATGGATTAATGTTTATGGTTTATGCTCTATTTTATATAGTTTACTGTTTATACTTTATTGTCTATGGTCTACGGTTTACAGTTTATTGTTTATGTTTTATGGTTTATGGTTTATTATTTATGATTTATCATTTATGGTTAAATGTTTATGGTTTATGCTTTATATTATATAGTTTACTGTTTATACATTATTGTTTATGGTTTATTGTCTACGGTTTATGGTTTATTGTTAGACCCAAAAATGGCACGAACACCCACATGCAGTGTGAAGTCCTCACGATAACAGATCACAGAGAATAAATGCAGGAAAGCAGTAAAGAATAGGGAAAACACAAGATTTTTATAGTGGTTCGGCTCAAACCAGGCCTATGTCCACCTTATATTTTCTTAAGTCCTAAGCAATTACAAATACAATGCTTTCCTACAATCCACAGGAATCATTTACGTACAACATCCTTGTATTTTAATGTAGAAGTGGGGGAAGAGAGAGTGATTGTATTTTAATGAAGTAGTGGGGGGAAGAGAGAGCGGTTTTATACACGAAATCCTTGTGTTAGATTAATATGGAAGAAGCGCAATGTCTTTATGCTCTCTTCAATGGTGACCGAGAGTTAGACTGCCCAAAGATCCTTTAGAAGTCCCTGAATCCGTGTATTTATATATCTAGAGAGTCTCCCAAATGAACGGCATGTATTAAGAATCCAATGCGTTGCTAAGACGTAGCGCGTAAGTGGAGGAAGTCTCCTGTAGTTCGTGGAAAGCCATGTGTGGTCTGATCCGTGAATGTAGGAGTAAAAAAGGCCTTAAGAGTAGGTCAAAATTGAGTGTATCCAATAGAATATTTTGTCCCAAACGGGTGGGATCGGGTCCTCCATCTGATCCGAATCGGTGCCTTCAATCCGAAGGCGATGTGCTATTCTTGGTAGTAAGGAGAAAGCGGATCGGGTCGGGTTCCTACATCTCCAGCCGAACCGAGCCAGTGACTTCATTCCAAAGCAGCATTCACTTCTATGTGACAGAAGGTGGACCGGGAACTCTTTTCCGATCCGATCGGACTCGGAATCTAATCAATGCCAAAATCCAAACGTTTTCGGTTATACGGGCATTCACGGAAACGAGTGTAACTTTCAAACTGTAAGTCCGTTTTAGCCAAACGAAAGCTCTACCTGAAGCTAATTCCAAGGGCTACAAGAGATTCAAAGCGATGCTCCGTAAATGATGTTTTCGGGTCCAGAATAGGTCATCTGTTAGGAGTTTCGAGCCGCCCTTTGTTTGTGATGCGACTTCAACCAAATCGCTTCCTCTCTTCCGACGATGTTCCAAATACTTAAGCGTATTGTTAACCAGAAATTCCTTGTGTGACAGCTTCGGCTAAAAAGTGTGTCAACATTCATGGTTTATCATTTATGGCTTAATGTTTATGGTTTATTCTTTATTTTATTTAGTTTACTGTTTTTACTTTATTGTTTATAATTTATTATTTATGGTTTACGGTTTATGGTTTATTTTTTTTGGTTTACGGTTTATGGTTTAATGCTTATGGGTCTTGGTTTATGGTTTATTGTCTATGATTTATCATTTATGGCTTAATGTTTATGGTTTATGGCTTTATTTTATAAAGTTTATTATTTATACTTTATTGTTTCTGGTTTATGGTTTATTGTTTATACTTTATTCTTTATGGTTTACGGTGTATGGTTTATTGTATATGGTTTACGGTTTACTGTTTATGATTTATCATTTATGGCTTAATGTTTATGGCTTATGCTTTATTTTATATAGTTTACTGTTTATACTTTATTATTTACAGTTTACGGTTTATGTTTTATGGTTTATTGTTTATGATTTATCATTTATGGTTAAATGTTTATGGTTTATACTTTATATTATATAGTTTACTGTTTATACTTTATTGTTTATGGTTTATTGTCTATGGTCTATCATTTATGGTTTATTGTTTATTGTTAGACCCAAAAATGGCACTAACACCCACATGCCGCGTGAAGTCCTCACAACCACAGATCATAGAGAATAAATGCAGGAAAGCAGTAAGGAACAGGGAACATACGAGATTTTTATAGTGGTTCGGCTCAAACCAGGCCTACGTCCACTTTATATTTTTCTTAATTCCTAAGAAATTACAAATACAATGCTTCCCTACAATTCGTAGGAATCATTTACATACAACATCCTTGTATTTTAATGAAGAATTAGGGGAAGTGAGAGTGGTTGTATTTTAATGAAGATGTGGGGGGAAGAGAAAGTGGTTTTATACACGAAATCCTTGTGTTAGATTAATATAGAAGAAGCTCATTGTCCTTGTGTTCTCTTCAATGGAGGCCGAGAGTTAGAATGCCCAAAGATCCCAATGCATTGCTAAGACGGAGTGCGTAAGTAGAGGAAGTCTCATGTAGTTCGGGTAAAGCCATGTGTGGTCCGATCCATGAATGTAGGAGTAAAACAGGCCTTAAGAATAGGTCAAACTCGAGTGTGTGTAGTAGAATATTTCATTCCGGACGGATCGGATTGGGTCCTCCATCCGATCTGAATCGGTGCCTTCAATCTGAAGGCAACGTGCTCTTCTTGGCAGTATGGAGAAAACGGATCGGGTCGGGTTCCTACATCTCTATCCGAACCGAGCCTGTGACTTCATTCAAGCATGGACTTCTATGTGACAGAAGGTGTATCGGGTCCTTCCGACCTGATCGGACCTGGAGTCCAATCAATGCCGAAATCCAAACGTTTTCGGTTCCACGGGCGTTCACGGAAATGAGCATAACTTTCAAACCATAAATCCGTTTTAGCCAAACGAAAGCTATACCTGAAGCTATTCCGAGGGCTACAAGAGTTACAGAGCGATGCTCCGTAATTGATGTTTTTAGGGCCAAAATAGGTCATTTGTTAGGAGTTTCGAGCCGTCCTTTGTTTGTGATGCGGCTTCAATAAAATCGCTTCCTGTCTTCTGATGATGTTCCAAATACTTTAGCTTATTGTTAACCAGCAATTCCATGTGTGACGGCTTTGACTAAAAAGCGTGTCAACATTTATGGTTTATCATTTATGGCTTAATGTTTATGGTTTATTCTTTATTTTATTTAGTTTACTATTTTTACTTTATTGTTTATGGTTTACGATTTATGGTTTATTGTTTATGGTTTATGGTTTATGGTTTAATTTTTTTTAGTTTACGGTTTATGGTTTAATGTTTATGGGTCTTGGTTTACGGTTTATTGTCTATGATTTATCATTTATGGCTTAATTTTTATGGTTTATGGTTTTATTTTATAAATTTTACTATTTATACTTTATTGTTTATGGTTTATTGTTTATACTTTGTTGCTTATGGTTTACGGTGTATCGTTTATTGTTTATGGTTCACGGTTTACTGTTTATAATTTATCATTTATAGCGTAATGTTTATGGTTTATGCTTTATTTCATATAGTTTACTGTTTATACTTTATTGTTTACGGTTTACGGTTTATGGTTTATTGTTTATGATTTATCATTTATGGTTAAATGTTTATTGTTTATGCTTTATATTATATAATTTACTATTTATACTTTATTGTTTATGGTTTACGGTTTATGGTTTATTGTCTATGGTTTAAGGTTTATGGTTTATTGTTTATTGTTAGACCCAAAAATGGCACTAACACCCACATGTAGTGTGAAGTCCTCAGATCAAAGAGAATATATGCAGGAAAGCAGTATAGAACAGGGAACACACGAGATATTTATAATGGTTCGGCTCAAACCAAGCCTACGTCCACTTTATATTTTCTTAAGTCCTAAGAAATTACAAATACAATGCTTTCCTACAATCCGTAGGAATCATTGCCATACAACATCCTTTTATTTTAATGAAGAAGTGGGGTAAGAGAGAGTGGTTTTATTATAATGAAGAAGCGGAGGGAAGAGGGAGTGGTTTTATACACGAAATCCTTGTGTTAGATTAATATGGAAGAAGCACAATGTCCTTGTGTTCTCTTCAATGGAGGCCGAGAGTTAGAATGGCCAAAGTACCTTTAGAAGTCCCTGAATCCATGTATTATAGATGTAGAGAGTCTCCTGAATGAATGGCATGTATCAAGGATCCAAATCGTTGCTAAGACGTAGTGCGTAAGTGGAGGAAGTCTCCTGTAGTTCATGTAAAGCCATGTGTGGTACAATCCGTGAATGTAGGAGTAAAACAGGCCTTAAGAATAGGTCAAACTCGAGTGTATGCAGTAGAATATTTCATCCCAGATAGGTTGGATCGGGTCCCCCATCCGATCTGAATCGGTGCCTTCAATCCGAAGGTGTCGTGCTCTTCTTGGCAGTGAGGAGAAAGCGGGACGGGTCGGGTTCCTACATCTCCATCCGAACCGAGCCGGTGGCTTCATTCCAAAGTAGCATGCACTTCTGTGTGATAGAAGGTGGATCGGGTCCACCTTTCTGATCCGATCGGACCCGGAGTCCAATCAATGCCGAAATCCAAATGTTTTTGGTTCTGCGGGCATTCACAGAAACGAGCGTAACTTTCAAACCGTAAGTCCGTTTTATCCGAACGAAAGCTCAACTTGAAGCTAATTCCGAGGGATACAAGAATAATAGAGCGATGCTTTGTAATTGATGTTTTCGGGTTCAAAATAGGTCATCTGTTAGGAGTTTCAAGCCGTCCTTTGTTTGTGATGCAACTTCAACCAAATCGCTTCCTGTCTTCTGACGATGTTCCAAATACTTAAGCGTATTGTTAACTAGAAATTTCTTACTTTATGACTTTGACAAAAAAGCATGTCAACATTTATGGTTTATCATTTATGGCTTAATGTTTATGGTTTATTCTTTATTTTATTTAGTTTACTGTTTTTACACTATTGTTTATGGTTTATGATTTATGGTTTATTGTTTATGGTTTATGGTTTACGGTTCACGGTTTGTTTGTTTTTTGGTTTACGGTTTATGGTTTTATGTGTATGGGTCTTGGTTTATGGTTTATTGTCTATGATTTATCATTTGTGTCTTAATGTTTATGGTTATGGTTTATGGCTTTATTTTATAAAGTTTATTATTTATACTTTATTGTTTATGGTTTATGGTTTATTGTTTATACTTTATTTTCTATGGTTTACAATGTATGGTTTATTGTTTATACTTTATTTTCTATGGTTTACAATGTATGGTTTATTGTTTATGGTTTACGGTTTATTGTTTATGATTTATCATTTATGGCTTAATGTTTATGGTTTATGCTTTATTTTATATAGTTTACTGTTTATACTTTAATGTTTATGGTTTACAGTTTATTGTTTATGTTTTGCGGTTTATGGTTTGTTGTTTATGATTTATCATTTATGGTTAAATGTTTCTGGTGTATGCTTTATATTATATAGTTTACTGTTTATACTTTATTGTTTATGGTTTACAGTTTATGGTTTATTGTTTACGGATTATGGTTTATGATTTACGGTTTATGGTTTATAGTCTACCTAAGGCTAAATCCGAGGGCTACAAGAGTTACATAGCGATGCTCCGTAATTGATGTTTTCGGGTCCAAAATAGGTCATCTGTTAGGTGTTTCAAGCCGTCCTTTGTTTGTGATGCGAGTTCAACCAAATCGCTTCCTGTCTTCTGACGATGTTCCAAATACTTAAGCGTATTGTTAACCAGAAATTCCATGTGTGACGGTTTTGACTAAAAAGCATGTCAACATTTATGGTTTATCATCTATGGCTTAATGTTTATGGTTTGTTCTCTATTTAGTATAGTTTACTATTTTTACTTTATTGTTTGTGGTTTACGATTTATGGTTTACCGTTTATGGTTTATTTTTTTGGTTTACGGTTTATGGTTTAATGTTTATGGGTCTTGGTTTATGGTTTATGGTTTATTGTCTATGATTTATCATTTATGGCTTAGTGCTTATGGTTTATGGCTTTATTTTATAAAGTTTATTATTCATACTTTATTGCTTATGGTTTATTGTTTATACTTTATTCTTTATGGTTTACGGTGTATGGTTTATTGTTTATGGTTTACGTTTTACTGTTTATGATTTATCATTTATGGCTTAATGTTTATGGTTTATGCTTTATTTTATACAGTTTACTGTTTATACTTTATTGTTTACGTTTTACGGTTTATTGTTTATGTTTTACGGTTTATTGTTTATGATTTATCATTTATGGTTAAATGTTCATGGTTTATGCTTTATATTATATAGTTTACTATTTATACTTTACTGTTCATGGTTTACGGTTTATGGTTTATTAACTATGGTTTATGGTTTATTATTTATTTTTAGACCCAAAAATGGCACTAACACCCAAATGCAGTGTGAAGTCCACATAATCACAGATTATAGAGAATAAATGCATGAAAGCAGTAAAGAACAGGGAACACACTTTATTTTTATAGTGGTTCGGCTCAAACCAAGCCTACGTCCACTTTATATTTTCATAAGTCCTAAGAAATTACAAATACAATGCTTTCCTACAATTCGTAGGAATAATTTACATACAACATCCTTGTATTTTAATGAAGAAGTGGGTGAAGCGAGAGTGGTTTTATACACGAAATCATCGTGTTAGATTAATATGGAAGATGCACAATGTCCTTGTGTTCTCTTCAATGGGGGCCGAGAGTTAGAATGGCCAATGATCCTTTAGAAGTCCCTGAATCCGTGTATTTATAAATGTAGAGAATCACCTGAATGAATGGCGTGTGTCATGAATCCAATGCGTTGCTTAGACGTAGTGCGTAAGTGGAGGAAGTCTCCTGTAGTTCGTGTAAAGCCATGTGTGGTCTGATCCGTGAATGTAGGAGTAAAACAGGCCTTAAGAATAGGTCAAACTCGAGTGTGTGCAATAGAATATTTCGTCCAAGATGGGTCGGATCGGGTCCTCCATCTGATCTGAATCGGTGCCTTCAATCCGAAGACGACGTGCTCTTCTTGGCAGTAAGGAGAAAGCGGATCGGGTCGTGTAACACCCCGTATTTTTAGGATAATAAAATAAGAATAACTTAATTAAATAATGAGAATTAAGTAAAAAGGGCTACGCCATTGCATCCATCTCAGAATTCTGGTCATGATAGACACCTGGTTTGCGTAAAACGGACATGATATGAAGAAGTGATTATGCCTAGAAGTTTGTATGCGCATAAGAGAAATATATATATATATACAAACAAATTAAAATGTAAAATAAAGAACAAAATAAGGATTGCATGTAATAAATACATGCACTGAAAAAAAATGTAATGCATGCATTGAAAGAAAGAAAGGATTGGTTGCATGCAATGTAAATATGTTGCATGCACTGATTTGCAAACATAACGCATTAACATTAAAAGAAAAAGATTCATGCAATGGTTTAATTTAAGTATTGTAACTAACATGAAAAAGAGAAGTAAGGAGAGAATAATAATTATCATTGTTCTAAGACTTATTAACAAAAGACTTCATAGCTCGGTTCGTTAAGGCATTGGATTTGTAGCATAGAGGTCGGGGGTTCGAACCTCGGCAGTGTCATAATTTTTATCTTTGTTTTAGAGAGGGTCAACTGAACATGCAAATATATGTACGCATACAAATTCAAAATTTGAAAGGATAAGAACGTACATATAAGGAAATAAAGAGAATATATGTATATATATATATATGAGAATATATATATATATATGCATAAATATATGTATACAAAATATAAAATTCAAGATAAGGCTACAGTCAATGAAATATGGCAAGAATCAAATAATGGTGCAACATCGTTTGAATTTTGAAAATAAAACGAAAATTGTGCATATATACACATAAAGGGTCGGTAGAGGAATTGTATACATATAAAAATATTTCATGTGAATAAAACAGTTAAATAAATTCCAGAAATTCAAAAATCAAATTTCTGTGCCAAAACAATTCAAACATTCAAAATTCAAATTTCTACGCCAAAACAGCTTGCGGGAACCAATGCTGACTCAGCACTGCGTGTATGATAAGATTTGGCTAGATTCATTTGCGAACCTAGATTATTTTCTTAACTGGGTTCAATGCTAACTCAGCGCTGCGTGTACGATAAGGTCTTGAGCACCTATAAATAATACCCTAGACATAACCCTAAACATCATAATTCGGTGGCTGCGTTGGAGCTCTGCCAGGGCTCCCTCTCTCTCTTCTCAAATCTATTCTGAAATTAAAATGTTAGCCTAGGAGGATTATGAATTCAGATCCGGAAGAGGTAATCAACGTTAATAAAAAAGATTATTGAATCATGAAAGCAAGGTAAACCTCTAAGAACCAATCTATTTAAATTATTTCTCTTTCCCTTCTCTTTTCATGAAATAATAAATCCATGGTTGCTAGGTCTTGAATCAAATTAAAGGGAAAAGCAAAACCATGGATGATATAACGAATCAAATCCAAAATTTGGGGAAAGCTTAAAGGTGAGTTGGTTTAAGCTATATCCTTTAGATAATGTTATGATTATCGCTTAACATTCCCCTTTTTAATAAATTTTGAAATAACCAGTTTAATTATAAATTGCTATTGTAACGAATTGAAATGTTGATACAAATATGTCAGGAAATTCCTATGTTGAATTGGCTAAATTATTGAATGTTTACATGTTGGAGAAAATAAACTTATTAGGATATGAGTAGCCAATTCAGTGGTTGTAATTACATGCTTTACTTGGGACATATTATTGAGTGAACGACATGTTAAAATAATTACCCGAATGAATGTTTACATGTCCTAGTAAAATTAAACATATGTTAAAATGATATGTGACAAAATATAGGCAAAAATTGGACGACATGTAAATTAGATTACTGTAAACTATATTACAGTAAAAAGGATGATATGTATAAAAATTTCATGTAATGAACATAACATATGTTACGTTTTGAGATTTTAATTTGGAAGCGCAATTTGATATGAACATAAGTGATTGAATGAAAATGAATATGCCTAGGATTACAATTAGAAATTGTAAATACACTTATGGCACGAGGTTAGGTTGCATTAGTGGCGGAAGTCTATCCGGACCCAACCGGCATATCCAGCAGCCACTAATGTTGAACCTAATTTTAGAGGCCTAATTTCAAGAATTAACAACATGTGCTAAGACACAAGGTTAAGTCATCTTGTGATAGAAGTCTGCCCAGACCCGCCCAGCAAATCCAGCGTCCACAAGTGTAGGCTTAATGTGAGAGGTCTAGTGCTTATATATATGTGTGTGTGTGTGTGTGTGTGTGTGTATGTGTGTAACAAGATATGAATAAATGGCAAGGATGGTAATTAAATGTCTAACTCAGAAAATAAGAAAGGAAGGGATGTAATGAACTGAGTTAGTGTGATAAGAGGGAAAAGTGATGTATTTCCCTAAATGACTTATTTCTGAAAACGTTGTTGCAAGTAAGCTATAATAAATATAGAAAAGTAAAGAAATTACTTGCTACCATGGATTTAGATGGGAAAACATTATGAAAATAAATCATTGATTCCTTCTATCAAAATGATCAGGTGCATGAAGTGTTTTCCTTAATATAATAAGGAACATATATTACAGAGAATGAAGAATAATGGTTTACAACAGTAAATGGTTTAAAAGAGGAATTATAATAACTTATTATAAATAAATAACATTAATGAAAATGTTGTATAATAGGTAGACTTGTCCTAGGGACAAGTGAATATTATAACTTAGGTTATAATAAACTAGTAAGGGAATGGGATAACTGGTGAATTGAGTTAAGTGACACTTAATTTTAAATTAAGTAATCAGGAAAGGGGAAAATCTAAAACAAGTTAAGAAAAGGGAGGAAAATATATTGTACTTAATTATAAATTGAGTAGTCTGGGAGTTTGAAACACATTGGTAAGAATAACATGTTTAGACTTGTCCTGGACAAGGGGAAATTATAACATAGGTTATAATAAATGGGTAGAGAAACTTATTAATGGGCCTTAGTTAATAGAACTAAGTTAATAAGTAAACAACGATAAGTCGTATTAACGATGTAAAGTGGAATTATGATTAAATGAGAGAGGATGAGGAAAACTTATGAAATGAAATAAGTTATATATAATCATAAATGGTAAGTGACATGTTAATTGGAAATATGCGAATTAGATATACTTAATTACATATTAAGTAAAACATGTATTGAAATTAAACAATAATATAAAAGGGATTGTGGATCACAGACCTTGGGCCACAATCTAGAAATAACATGTTGTAAGCTTATTAATAAACTAAAATAAATTAAGTTGTATGACTGAAATTAATAAGCAAGAGAAACTTGGTAATTTGAATAAGAATTCAATATGAATTGGAATAACCAAGTTAACTGGAAACCTAGTGAGGTGAGACAAGCACGTAAAAGAATGTTTAGACATAGGGTCTATCAACATGCTAAAGTAAGGCGCTTAGACCAGTCCGTATGGTTGAGGGTGAATAACCCAACAGGGTAGATCATCGAGGTGTTATAAGGCACGAGGGGAGCGCATATTCATCTGATTGTTTGACAGCTCCAAAGGACTGGAAGGGGAATCACGCAGCTTCCTAGGACGTAGGGTACTCTTGGTATTCCTCTGTGAGTGGCAGATGATCCGCCTATACTCACAGAGGTTAGGTCTGCGTAGGTGAACCAATGAGTATGCCTTAATTGCAATAATAAGGGGCAATCAAAAAGATTAAGATCGGACAGCGTGATTCGGTGAGACCAGTTAGTGCCATGTGATAGCAACTCATCATCTACCTATCATCTTCAGTCAGTACGTAAAGCAGAAAGGAGGAGAGCTCCAAAAGACCATATACTTTGCTATCTAGTTATGGGTGAGGTTGGCCAATCTCTTGGGTGGATTTCATTAGTTGAGGGAGGGGTCTAGTTGGACCATAACCACTGTAAAAGCAGACCTTAGCATCTACAATCGGCAGATATGTGAAAGCTCCCGACCGAGTTCCGTTTTCCTTGATTAGCCCTGCCACGGGACTCGGGCGCACATATAGAGAACATGTGCAATAGTCATCGACAACGATTTACGATACATATGTGGGAAAGTCTAGGTACACTCATGTTGCTCTGGGTGGTGTATCATAAGATTAGAGGGCATTATTCGAGGATGGAACCTAATTCGATCGAATGGTTCAAAGATGGCAGTTCGAACGCTTACATAATATAGAAGTAGTGGTTCTTTGCAGACGTAGCATTGACATATATATATATATATAAATCCGTATGACATTCTGGCGTAGGATTAGGGACTGCTATATTCCTACGATGATACTGGAGACCGTGCGAGTGGGGTACCATGGGGTGTATCTCAATATTGAGAGATAGCTACATATACTCTATTAGGTTAATTCACTGGGAAGTAAATGGGTACGACGTGTGGGCAAGCCTTGAGTGTTGCTAACCCAAGTAACCTAATAAATAAGAAAATATGATTGAACGGTATATGTAAGATTATCCAAAGTGTATAGTTTAAATCCAGTCACCAGAACTTGTGTTCTGACCCCCTCCTTATAACACACTCGCAGGTTAGATTGCGGCAGAGACATGATAGCTTTGGATATTGGTTAGGCAGTATTAATAATACGGTAAGGCTATGTTTTGATTATACTACATTTTATTCTTTCTGCTATGAGATATTTTTCTGAGCTCTGACATGTTTTATGTCTCTGCATTTTCTGTAGGATACCAGAGAAAACCAATCCGAGTTTCGATGGATTGGAATTTTGAAAAAAAAAAATCGGTCTATCGAAATTGGGGTGGTCACAGGTCGGGTTCCTTCATCTCCATCTGAACCGAGCCGGTGACTTTCATTCCAAATCAGCGTGTACTTCTGTGTGGCAGAAGGTGGATCGGGTCCTCCTTTCCGATCCGATCCGACCCGGAGTCCAATCAATGCCGAAATCCAAACGTTTTTGATTCTATGGGCGTTCACGGAAACGAGTGTTACTTTCAAACCGTAAGTCTATTTTAGCCAAACGAAAGCTCTACCTGAATCTAATTCCGAGGGCTACAAGAGTTACGGGGCGATGCTCCATAATTGATGTTTTCGGGTTCAAAATAGGTCATCTATTAGGAGTTTCGAGCAGTCCTTTGTTTGTGATGTGACTTCAACCAAATCGCTTCCTGTCTTCTGAAGATGTTCCAAATACTTAAGCTTATTGTTAACCAGAAATTCCATGTGTGACGGCTTTGACTAAAAAGCATGTTAACATTTATGGGTTATCATTAATGGCTTAATGTTTATAGTTTATTCTTTATCTTATATAGTTTACTGTTTTTACTTTATTGTTCATGGTTTACGATTTATGGTTTATTGCTTATGGTTTACGGTTTATTTTTTTTGGTTTATGGTTTAATGTTTATGCGTCTTGGTTTATGGTTTATTGTCTGTGATTTATATTTATGGCTTATTGTTTATGGTTTATGGCTTTATTTTATAATGTTTATTATTTATACTTTATTGTTTATGGTTTATGGTTTATTATTTATACTTTATTGTTTATGGAATACGGTGTATGGTTTATTGTTTATGGTTTACGGTTTATTGTTTATGATTTATCTTTTGTTGCTTAATGTTTATGGTTTATGCTTTATTTTATATAGTTTACTGTTTGTACTTTATTGTTTACGGTTTATGGTTTACGGTTCACGGTTTATTGTTTATGTTTTCGTTTATGGTCATTGTTTATGATTTATCATTTATGGTTAAATGTTTATGGTTTATGCTTTATATTATATAGTTTACTGTTTATACTTTATTGTTTATGGTTTACGGTTTAAGGTTTATTGTTTATGGTTTATTATTTATTGTTAGACCCAAAAATGGGACTAACACCCAAATGCAGTGTGAAGTTTCTCACAATCACATATCATAGAGAATAAATACAGGAAAGCGGTAAAGAAAGGGGAACACATGAGTTTTTTATAGTGGTTCAGCTCAAACCAAGCCTACGTCCACTTTATATTTTCTTAAGTCTTAAGAAATTACAAATGCAATGCTTTCCAATAATCCGTAGGAATCATTTACATACAACATCCTTGTATTTTAATGAAGAAGTGGGGGAAGAGAGAGTGGTTTTATACATGAAATCCTCATGTTAGATTAATAAGGAAGAAGCACAATGTCCTTGTGTTCTCTTCAATGGCGGCCGAGATTTAGAATGGCCAAAGATTCTTTAGAAGTCCCTGAATCTTTGTATTTATAGATGTAGAGAGTCTCCCAAATGAATGGCATGTGTCACGAATCCAATGCGTTCTTAAGACGTTGTGCGTAAGTGGTGGAAGTCTCATGTAGTTCGTGTAACGACATGTGTGGTCCGATCCGTGAATGTAGGAGTAACAGGCCTTAAGAATAGGTCATACTTGAGTGTGTGCAGTAGAATATTTCGTCCCAGATGGGTCGGACCAGGTCCTCCATCCGATCCGAATCGGTGCCTTTAATCCGAAGGTGACATGTTCTTCTTGTCAGTAAGGAGAAAGCGGATCGGGTCGGGTTCCTACATCTCCATCCGGACTGAGCCGGTGACTTCACTCCAAAGTAGTGTGCACTTTTGTGTGGTAGAATGTGGATCGGGTCCTCCATTTCGACCTGATCCGACCCGAAGTCCAATCAATGGTGAAATCTAAACGTTTTCGGTTCTTTAAGCATTCAAGAAAATGAGCGTAACTTTCAAACCGTAAGTCCATTTTAGCCAAACGAAAGCTCTACCTGAAGCTAATTTCGAGTGATACAAGCGTTACATAACAATGCTCCGTAATTGATGTTTTCGGGTCCAAAATAGGTCATCTATTAGGAGTTTCAACCCGTCCTTTGTTTGTGATGCGACTTCAACCAAATCGCTTCCTGTCTTTTGATGATGTTCCAAATACTTAAGCGTATTGTTAACCAGAAATTTCATGCGTGACGGCTTTAACTAAAAAGCATGTCAACATTTATGGTTTATCATTTATGGCTTAATGTTTATGGTTTATTCTATATATTATACAGTTTACTGTTTTTTACTTTATTGTTTATGGTTTACAATTTATGGTTTATTTTTTATGGTTTATTTTATTTTATTTGGTTTACAGTTTATGGTATAATGTTTATGGGTCTTCGTTTATGGTTTATTGTCTATGATTTATCATTTATGGCTTAATGTTTATGGTTTATGGCTTTATTTTATAAAGTTTATTACTTATACTTTATTGTTTATGGTTTATTGTTTATACTTTATTCTTTATGGTTTACGATGTATGGTTTATTGTTTATGATTTACGGTTTATTGTTTATGATTTATCATTTATGGCTTAATGTTTATAGTTTATGCTTTATTTTATATAGTTTACAGTTAATACATTATTGTTTATGGTTAACGGTTTATGGTTTATTATTTATGTTTTACGGTTTATGTCTTATTATTTATGATTTATCATTTATGGTTAAATGTTTGTGGTTTATGCTTTATATTATGTAGTTTACTATTTATACTTTATTGTTTATGGTTTATGATTTATTGTCTATGGTTTATGGTTTATTGTTTATTATTAGACCCAAAAATGGCACTAACACCCAAATACAGTGTGAAGTCTTCACAATCACATATCACAAAGAATAAATGCAGGAAAGCAGAACAGGGAACACACGAGATTTTTATAGTGGTTCGGTTCAAACCAAGCCTACCTCCACTTTATATTTTCTTAAGTCCTAAGAAATTACAAATACAATGCTTTCCTATAATCCGTAGGAATCATTTACATACAACATCCTCGCATTTTAATGAAGAAGTGGGGGAAGAGAGAGTGGTTTTATACACGAAATCCTCGTGTTAGATTAATATGGAAGAAGAACAATGTCCTTGTCTTCTCTTCAATGGAGGCCGGGAGTTAGAATGGCCAAAGATCCTTTAGAAGTCCCTGAATCCATGTATTTATAGATGTTGAGAGTTTCCCGAATGAATGGCATGTGTCACAAAACCAATGCGTTGTTAAGACTTAGTGCGTAAGTGGAGGAGGTCTCATGTAGTTCGTGTAAAGCCATGTGTGGTCCGATCCATGAATGTAGGAGTAAAACAGGCCTTAAAAAATAGGTCAAACTTGAGTGTAAGCAGTAGAATATTTTGTCCCAGATGGTTCGGACCGGGTCCTCCATCCGATCCAAATCGGTGCCTTCAATCCGAAGGCGACGTGCTCTTCTTGGCAGTAAGGAGAAAGCAGATCGGTTCGGGTTCCTACATCTCCATTTGAACCGAGCCAGTGACTTCATTCCAAAGCAGCGAGCACTTCTGTGTAGCAGAAGGTGGATCGGGTCCTCCATTCCGATCTGATCCTGAGTCAAATCAATGCTGAAATCCAAACGTTTTCGGTCCTGCGGGCGTTCACGGAAACAAGCGTAACTTTCAAACCATTAGTCCATTTTTGCCAAACGAAAGCTCTACCTAAAGCTAATTCCTAGTGCTACAACAGTTACATAGCAAGGCTCCGTAATTGATGTTTTTGGGTCCAGAATAGGTCATCTATTATGGGTTTCAGGCCGTCCTTTGTTTATGATGCGGCTTCAACCAAATCGCTTCCTGTCTTCTGACGATGTTCCGAGTACTTAAGTGTATTGTTAACTACAAATTCTATGTGTGACGGCTTTGACTAAAAAGCATGTCAACATTTATGGCTTATCATTTATGGCTTAATGTTTATGATTTATTCTTTATATTATATAGTTTACTATTTTTACTTTATTGTTTATGGTTTACGATTTATGGTTTATTGTTCATGGTTTACAGTTTATGGTTTATTTTTTTGGTTTACGGTTTAATGTTTATTGATCTTGGTTTATGGTTTATTTCTATGATTTATCATTTACGGCTTAATGTTTATGGTTTATGGCTTTATTTTATAAAGTTTATTATTTATACTTTATTGTTTATGCTTTATTGTTTATGCTTTATTCTTTATGGTTTACGATGTATGGTTTATTGTTTATGGTTTACGGTTTATTGTTTATGATTTATCATTTATCTCTTAATTTTTATGGTTTATGCTTTATTTTATGTAGTTTATAGTTTATACTTTATTGTTTATGGTTTACGGTTTATCGTTTATGTTTTACGGTTTACGTTTTTTGTTTATGATTTATCATGTATAGTTAAATGTTTATGGTTTATGCTTTATATTATATAGTTTATTATTTATACTTTATTGCTTAAGGTTTACGGTTTATTGTCTATGGTTTATGGTTTATTGTTTATTGTTAGACCCAAAAATGGCACTAACACCCAAATGAAGTGTGAAATCCTCACAATCACAGATCAAAGAGAATAAATGCCGGAAAGAAGTAAAGAACGAAGAACACACGAGTTTTTATAGTGATTCGGCTCAAACCAAGCCTTACTCCACTTTTTATTTTCTTAATTCCTAAGAAATTACAAATAAAATGCTTTCCTACGATCCGTAGGAATCATTTACATACAACATGCTTGTATTTTAATGAAGAAGTGGGGGAAGAGAAAGTGGTTTTATACACGAAATCCTCGTGTTAGATTAATATGGAAGAAGCACAATGTCCTTGTGTTCTCTTCAGTGGAGGCCGAGAGTTAGAATGGCCAAAGATCCTTTAGAAGTCCCTGAATCCATGTATTTATAGATGTAGAGATTCTCCCGAATGAATGGCATGTGTCACGAATCAAATGCGTTGCTAAGACGTAGTGCATAAGTGGAGGAAGTTTCCTGCAGTTCGTATAAAGCCATGTGTGGTTCGATCCGCGAATGCTGGAGTAAAACAGGCCATAAGAATTGGTCGAACTCGAGTGTGTGCAGTAGAATATTTCATCCCAGACGGGTCGGATCGGGTCCTCCATCCGATCCGAATTGGTGCCTTCAATTCGAAGGCGACATGCTCTTCTTATCCATAAGGATAAAGCGGATCGGGTCAGGTTCCTACATCTCCATCTGAACCAAGCCCGTGACGTCATTCAAAAGCAGTGTGCACTTCTGTATGGCTGAATGTGGATCGGGTCCTCCTTTCCAATCCGATCCGACCCGATGTCCAATCAATGCCGAAATCCAAACGTTTTCGGTTCCATTAGCATTCACGGAAACGAGCGAAACTTTCAAACCGTAAGTCCGTTTTAGCCAAATGAAAGCTCTACCTGAAGCTAATTCCAAGGTCTACAAGATTTATCAAGCGATGCACCATAATTGATGTTTTCGGGTCCAAAATAGGTCATCTGTTAGGAGTTATGAGCCGTCCTTTGTATTGTGATGCGAATTCAACCAAATCGCTTCCTGTCTTCTGACGATGTTCCAAATACTTAAGCGCATTGTTAACCAGAAATTCCTTGTGTGACAACTTTGACTAAAAAGTGTGTCAACGTTTATGGTTTATCATTTATGGCTTAATTTTTATGGTTTATTCTTTATTTATATAGTTTACTATTTTTACTTTATTGTTTATGGTTTATGATTTATGGTTTATTATTTATGGTTTACGGTTTATGGTTTATTTTTTTGGTTTACGGTTTGTGGTTTAATGTTTATGGGTCTTCGTTTACGGTTTATTGTCTATGATGTATCATTTATGGCTTAATGTTTATGGCTTATGGCTTTATTTTATAAATTTTATTATTTATACTTTATTATTTATGGTTTATTGTTTATACTTTATTCTTTATGGTTTATGGTGTATGGTTTATTATTTATGGTTTATTGTTTATGATTTATCATTTATGGCTTAATGTTTATGGTTTATGGTTTATTTTATATAGTTTACTTTTTATACTTTATTGTTTATGGCTTATGATTTACGGTTTATTGTTTATGTTTTACAGTTTATGTTTTATTGTTTATGATTTATCATTTACGGTTAAATGTTTATGGTTTATGTTTTATATTATATAGTTTACTGTTTATACTTTATTGTTTATGGTTTACGGTTTATTTTCTATGGTTTATGGTTTATTTTTTATTGCTAATCCCAAAAATGGCACTAACACCCAAATGTAGTGTGAAGTCCTCACAATCACATATCATAGAGAATAAATGCAGGAAATCATTAAAGAACAGAGAACACACGAGATTTTTATAGTGGTTCAGCTCAAACCAAGCCTATGTCCACTTTATATTTTCTTAAGTCCTAAGAAATTACAAATACTTTGCTTTCCTACAATCCGTAGGAATCATTTACATACAACATCCTTGTATTTTAATGAAGAAGTGGGGGAGGAGAGAGAGTGGTTTTATACACGAAATCCTTGTGTTTGATTAATATGGAAGAAGCACAATGTCCTTGTGTTCTCTTCAATGGAGGCCGAGAGTTAGAACGGCCAAAGATCCTTAAGAAGTCCCTGAATCCATGTATTTATAGATGTAGAGAGTCTCCCGAATGAATGGCATGTGTCACGAATCCAAGCGTTGCTAATACGTAGTGCGTAAGTGGAGGAAGTTTCATGTAGTTCGTGTAAAGCCAAGTGTGGGCCGAACCATGAATGTAGAAGTAAAAAAGACCTTAAGAATTGGTCAAACTTGAGTGTGTGCAGTAGAATATTTTGCCCCAGATGGGTCGGATCGGGTCCTCCATCCAATCCAAATCGGTGCCTACAATCCGAAAGCGACGTGCTCTACTTGGCAGTAAGGAGAAAGCAGATCGGGTCAGGTTCCTACATCTCCATCCGAACCGAGCCAGTGACTTCATTTCAAAGCAGCGTGCACTTCTGTGTGGCAGAAGGTGGATCGGGTCCTCCTTTCCGATCCGATTCGAACCGTAGTCCAATCAATGCCGAAATTCAAACGTTTTCGGTTCTACAGGCGTTCACGGAAATGAGCGTAACTTTCAAACCGTAAGTTCATTTTAGCCAAACAAAAGCTCTATCTGAAGCTAATTCCGAGGGCTACAAGAGTTCCAGAGAGATGCTCCGTAATTGATGTTTTCGGGTCCAAAATAGGTGATCTGTTAGGAGTTTCGAGTCGTCCTTTATTTGTGATGCGACTTCAACCAAATTGCTTCCTGTCTTCTGACGATGTTCCAAATACTTAAGCGTATTGTTAACCAGAAATTCCTTGTGTGACGGCTTTGACTAAAAAGTGTGTCAACATTCTATTTATCATTTATGGATTAATGTTTATGGTTTATTCTTTATTTTACATTGTTTACTGTTTTTACTTTATTGTTTATGGTTTACGATTTATGATATATTGTTTATGGTTTATTTTATTTGATTTACGGTTTATGGTTTAATGTTTATGGGTCTTGGTTTATGGTTTATTATCTATTATTTGTCATTTATGGCTTAACGTTTATGGTTTATGGCATTATTTGATTAAGTTTATTATTTATACTTTATGGTTTATGGTTTATTGTTTATACTTTATTCTTTTTGGTTTATGGTGTATGGTTTATTTTTTATGGCTTATTGTTTATGATTTATCATTTATGGCTTAATGTTTATGGTTTATTTTATATAGTTTACTATTTATACTTTATTGTTTATGGCTTACAGTTTACGGTTTATTGTTTATGTTTTACGGTTTATGTTTTATTGTTTATGATTTATCATTTATGGTTAAATTTTTATTGTTTATGCTTTATATTATATAGTTTACTGTTTATACTTTATTGTATTTGGTTTACAGTTTATGGTTTATTGTTTATTGTTAGACCCAAAAATGGCACTAACACCCAAATGCATTCGAAGTCCTCACAATCACAGATCACAGAGAATAAATGAAGGAAGGCAATAAAGAACAGGGAACACACGAGATTTTTATAGTGGTTCAGCTCAAACCAAGCCTACGTCCACTTAATATTTTCTTAAGTCCTAAGAAATTACAAATAAAATGCTTTCTTACAATCCGTAAGAATCATTTACATACAACATCCTTGTATTTTAATGAAGGGGGGGGGGGGAGAGTGGTTTTATACACGAAATCCTCATGTTTGATTAATATGGAAGAAGCACAATGTCCTTGAGTTTTCTTCAATAGAGGCCGAGAGTTAGAATGGCCAAAGATCCTTTAGAATCCCTGAATCCGTGTATTTATAGATGCAGAGAGTCTCCCGAATGAATGGTATGTGTCACGAATCCAATGCATTGCTAAGACGTAGTTCGTAAGTGGAGGAAGTCTCCTGTAGTTCGTGTAAAGCCATGTATGGTCCGATCCGTGAATGTAGGAGTGAAACAGACCTTAAGAATAGGTCAAACTCGATTGTGTGCAGTAGAATATTTCGTCCCAGATGGGTCGGATCAGGTCCTCCATCCGATACGAATCGGTGCCTACAATCCGAAGGCGACGTGCTCTTCTTGGCAGTAAGGAGAAAGCAGATCGGGTTGGGTTCCTACCTCTCCATCCAAACCGAGCCGATGACTTCATTCCAAAGCTGCGGGCACTCCTGTGTGGTAAAAGGTGCATCGGGTCCCCCTTCCCGATCCGATCCAACCCAGAGTCCAATCAATGTCGAAATCGAAACATTTTCGGTTCCGCGAGTGTTCACGGAAATGAGCGTAACTTTCAAACCGAAAGTCTGTTTTAGCGAAACGAAAGCTCTAATTGAATCTAATTCCGAGGGCTACGAGAGTTGCAGAGCGATGCTCCATAACTAATGCTTTCGGGTCCAAAATAAGTAATCTGTTAGGAGTTTCAAGCCATCCTTTGTTTGTGATGTGAATTCAACCAAATCGCTTCCTATCTTCTGGCGTTGTTCCAAATACTTAAGCGTATTGTTAACCAGAAATCCCACGTGTGACGGCTTTGACTGAAAAGCGTGTCAACATTTATGGTTTATCATTTTTGGCTAAATGTTTATGGTTTATTCTTTATTTTATATAGTTTACTGTTTTTACTTTATTGTTTATGGTTTAAGATTTATGGTATATTGTCTGTGGTTTATGGTTTATTGTTTATTATTAGACCCAAAATGGCACTAACACCCAAATGCAGTGTGAAGTCCTCACAATCACAGATCACAGAGTATAAATGCAGGAAAGCAGTAAAGAACAGGGAATACACGAGATTTTTATAGTGGTTCGGCTCAAACCAAGCCTTCGTCCACTTTATATTTTCTGATGTCCTAAGAAATTACAAATATAATGCTTTCATACAATCCGTAAGAATCATTTACATACGACATCCTTGTATTTTAATGAAGAAGTGGGGGAAGAGAGAGTGGTTTTATACACGAAATCCTCGTGTTTGATTAATATGGAAGAAGCACAGCGTCCTTGTGTTCTATTCAATGGAGGCCAAGAGTTAGTATGGCCAAAGATCCTTTAGAAGTCCCAGAATCCATGTATTTATAGATGTAGAGAGTCTTCCGAATGAATGGCATGTGTCACGAATCCAATGCGTTGCTAAGACGTAGTGGGTAAGTGGAGGAAGTCTCATGTAGTGCGTGTAAAGCCATGTGTGGTCCGATCCGTGAATGTAGGAGTAAAACAGACCTTAAGAATAGGTCAAACTGGAGTGTGTGCAGTAGAATATTTCATCCCGGATCGGTCGGATCGGGTCCTCCATCCGATCCAAATAGGTGTCTTCAATCCAAAGGCGAGTGCTCTTCTTGGCAGTAAGGAGAAAGCTGATCGGATCAGGTTCCTATATCTCCATCCGAACCGAGCCGATGACTTCGTTCTAAAGTAGCCTGCACTTCTGTGTGGAAGAAGGTGGATCTGGTCCTCCTTTTCGATCCGATCCGACTCGGAGTCCAATCAATGCCGAAACCTGAACGTTTTCGGTTCTGCGGGTGTTCACAGATAGGAGCATAACTTTCAAACCGTAAGTCAGTTTTAGCCAGATGAAAGCTCTACCTGAAGCTATTTCCCAGGGCTATAAGCATTACCGAGCGATGCTCCGTAATTGATGTTTTTGGATCCAAAATAGTTCATTTGTTAGGAGTTTCGAGCCGTCCTTTGTTTGTGATGCGACTTTAAACAAATCGCTTCCTGTCTTCTGACGATGCTCCAAATACTGAAGCCTATTGTTAACCAGAAATTCCATGTGTGATGGCTTTGACTAAAAAGCATGTCAACATTTATGTTTTATCATTTATAGTTTAATGTTTATGGTTTATTCTTTATTTTATATAGTTTATTGTGTTTACTTTATTGTTATGGTTTACGATTTATGGTTTATTGTTTATGGTTTATGGTTTGTTTTATTTGGTTTACGGTTTATGGTTTAATGTTTATGGGTCTTGGTTTATGGTTTATAGTCTAAGATTTATCTTTAATAGCTTAATGTTTATGATTTATGGCTTTATTTTATAAAGTTTATTATTTATACTTTATTGTTTATCGTTTATGGTTTATTGTTTCTACTTTATAGTTTACGGTGTATGGTTTATTGTTTAAGGTTTACGGTTTATTGTTTATGATTTATCATTTGCGGCTTAATGTTTATGGTTTATGCTTTATTTTATATAGTTTACTGTTTATACTTTATTGTCTATGGTTTACGGTTTATTGTTTATATTTTACGGTTTATGGTTTACTGTTTATGATTTATCATTTATGGTTAAATTTTTATGGTTTATGCTTTATATTATATAGTTTACTGTTTATACTTTATTGTTTATGGTTTACGATTTATGGTATATTGTTTATGGTTTGTGGTTTATTATTTATTGTTAGACCCAAAAATGGCACTAACACCTAAATACAATGTGAAGTTCCTCACCATCACAGATCACAGGGAATAAATGCAGGAAAGCAGTAAAGAACAGGGAACACACGAGATTTTTGTAGTGGTTCAACTCAAACCAAGCCAACGCCCACTTTATATTTTCTTAAGTCCTAAGAAATTAAAAATGCAATGCTTTCCTAAAATCCGTATGAATCATTTACATACAATATCCTGGTATTTTAATGGAGAAGTGGGGGATGAGATAGTGGATTTATACACGAAATCCTCGTATTTGATTAATATGGAAGAAGCACAATGTCCTTGTGTTCTCTTCAATGGAGGCCGAGACTTAGAATGGCCAAAGACCCTTTAGAAGTACCTGAATCCTTGTATTTACAAATGTAGAGAGTCTCCTAAATGAATGGCATGTGTCACGAATCCAAGCGTTGCTAATACGTAGTGCGTAAGTGGAGGAAGTCTCATGTAGTTCGTGTAAAGCCAATTGTGGGATGATCCATGAATGTAGGAGTAAACCAGACCTTAAGAATAGGTCAAACTCGAGTTTATGCAGTATAATATTTCGTCCCAGATGGGTTGGATCAGGTCCTCCATCCAATCCGAATCAGTGCCTACAATCCGAAGGCGACGTGCTCTTCTTGGCAGTAAGGAGAAAGCGGATCGGGTCGGGTTCCTACATCTCCATCTGAACTGAGCCGGTGACTTCATTTCAAAGCAGCATGCACTTCTGTGTGGCAGAAGGTGGATTGGGTCCTCCTTTCCGATCCGACCTGTAGTCCAATCAATGTCGAAATCCAAACGTTTTCGGTTCTTCGGGAAATTCATGGAAACGAGCGTAACTTTCAAACCGTAAGTTCATTTTAGCCAAACGAAAGCTCTATCTGAAGCTAATTCCGAGGGCTACAAGAGTTGCAGAGCGATGCTCCGTATTTGATGTTTTCAGGTCCAAAATAGGTGATCTGTTAGGAGTTTCAAGTCGTCCTTTGTTTGTGATGCGACTTCAACCAAATCACTTCCTGTCTTCTGACGATGTTCCAAATACTTAAACATATTGTTAACCAGAAATTCCTTGTGTGACGGCTTTGACAAAAAAATGTGTCAACGTTTATGGTTTATCATTTAGGGCTTAATGTTTATGGTTTATTCTTTATTTTATATAGTTTACTGTTTTTACTTTATTGTTTATGGTTTACGATTTATGGTTTACGGTTTATTTTATTTAGTCTACTGTTTATGGTTTAATGTTTATGGGTCTTGGTTTATGTTTTATTGTCTATGATTTATCATTTATGGCTTAATTTTTATGGTTTATGGTTTTGTTTTATAAAAGTTTATTATTTATATTTTATTGTTTATGGTTTATGGTTTATTGTTTATACTATATTCGTTTTGGTTTATGGTGTATTGTTTATTGTTTACGGTTTATGGTTTATTGTTTATGATTTATCATTTATGGCTTAATGTTTATGGTTTATTTTATATAGTTTACTGTTTATACTTTATTGTTTATGGCTTACGGTTTACGATTTATTGTTTATGTTTTATTGTTTATGATTTATAATTGATAAATGTTTATGTTTTATGCTTTATATTATATAGTTTATTTTTTATACTTTATTGTTTATGGTTTACGGTTTATTGTCTATGGTTTATGGTTTATTGTTAGGCCCAAAAATGGAAATAACACCCAAATGCAATGTGAAGTCCTCACAATCACAGATCATAGAGAATAAATGCAGGAAAGCAGTAAAGAACAGGGAACACACGAGATTTTTATAGTGGTTCGGCTCAAACCAAGCCTGCGTCCACTTTATATTTTCTTAAGTCCTAAGAAATTACAAATAAAATGCTTTCTTACAATCCGTAGGAATCATTTACATACAACATCCTGGTATTTTAATGAAGAGGGGGGGTGGAGAGAGAGTGGTTTTATACACGAAATCCTCATGTTTTATTAATACGGAAGAAGCACAATATCCTTGAGTTCTCTTCAATGGATGCCGAAAGTTAGAATGGCCAAAGATCCTTTAGAAGTCCCTGAATCCGTGTATTTGTAGATGTAGAGAGCCTCCCGACTGAATGGAATGTGTCACGAATCCAATGCGTTGCTAAGACGTGGTGCGTAAGTGGAGGAAGTCTCCTGTAGTTCGTGTAAAGCCATGTGTGGTCCGATTCGTGAATGTAGGAGTGAAACAGACCTTAAGAATAGGTCAAACTCTATTGTGTGCAGTAGAATATTTCGTCCTAGATGGGTCGGATCGGGTCCTCCATCCGATCCGAATCGGTGCCTGCAATCCGAAGGCGATGTGCTCTTCTTCGCAGTAAGGAGAACGCGGATCGGGTCGGGTTCCTACATCTCCATCTGAACCGAGCCGGTGACTTCATTCCAAAGCAGCTCACACTTCTATGTGGCAGAAGTTGGATCGGGTCCTCCTTTCTGATCCGATCCAACCGGAGTCCAATCAATGCCGAAATCCAAACGTTTTCGGTTCTGCAAGTGTTCATGGAAACGAGCGTAACTTTCAAACCGTAAGTCCGATTTAGCCAAACGAAAGCTCTACCTAAAGCTAATTTCGAGGGCTACAAGAGTTGCAGAGCAATGCTCCATAATTGATGTCTTCGGGTCCAAAATAGGTCATCTGTTGGGAGTTTCAAGCTGTCCTTTGTTTGTGATGTGAATTCAACCAAATCGCTTCCTGTCTTCTGACGATGTTCCAAATACTTAAGAGTATTGTTAACCAGAAATTCCATGTGAGACGGCTTTGACTAAAAAGTGTGTCAACATTTATGGTTTATTAATTATAGCTAAATGTTTATGGTTTATTCTTTATTTTTTGTAGCTTACTGTTTTTACTTTATTGTTTATGGTTTATGATTTATGGTTTATTTTCTATGGTTTATGGTTTATTTTTTATTGTTTGACCCAAAATGGCGCTAACACCCAAATGCAGTGTGAAGTCCTTACAATCACAGATCACAGAGAATAAATGCAGGAAAGCAGTAAAGAACAGGGAACACACGAGATTTTTATAATGGTTCGGCTCAAACTAAGCCTTCTCCACTTTATATTTTCTAAAGTCCTAAGAAATTACAAATATAATGCTTTCTTACATTCCGTATGAATCATTTACATACGGCATCCTTGTATTTTAATGAAGAAGTGGGGGAAGAGAGAGTGGTTTTATACACGAAATCCTTGTGTTTGATTAATGTGGAAGAAGCACAATGTCCTTGTGTTCTATTCAATGGAGGCCAAGAGTTAGTATGGTCAAAGATCCTTTAGAAGTCCCAGAATCCATGTATTTATAGATGTAGAGAGTCTCTCGAATGAATGGCATGTGTCACGAATCCAATGCGTTGCTAAGACGTAGTGGGCAAGTGGAGGAAGTTTCCTGTAGTTCATGTAAAGCCATGTGTTGTCCGATCCTTGAATGTAGGAGTAAAACAGATCTGAAGAATAGGTCAAACTCGAGTGTGTGCAGTTGAATATTTCATCCCAGATGGGTCAGATCGATTCCTCCATCCGATCTGAATCGATGCCTTCAATCCAAAGGCGACGTGCTCTTCGTGGTAGTAAAGAAAAAGCAGATCGGATCGGGTTCCTATATCTCCATCCGAACCGAACCGAGCCGATGACTTCGTTCAAAAGCAGTGTGCACTTCTGTGTGGAATAAGGTGGATTGGGTCCTCCTTTTCGATCCGATCCGACCCGGAGTCCAATCAATGCCGAAACCCAAACGTTTTTGGTTCTACGGGCATTCACGGAAACGAGCATAACTTTCAAACCGTAAATCAGTTTTAGCCAGACGAAAGCTCTACCCGAAGCTATTTCCGACGGCTATAAGAGTTACGAGCGATGCTCCGTAATTGATGTTTTCGGGTCCAAAATAGTTCATTTATTAGGAGTTTCGAACAGTCCTTTGTTTGTGATGCGACTTCAATCAAATCGCTTCCTGTCTTCTGACGATGTTCCAAATACTTAAGCGTATTGTTAACCAGAAATTCCATGTATGACGGATTTGACTAAAAAGCATGTCAACATTTATGGTTTATCATTTATGGTTTAATGTTTATAGTTTATTCTTTATTTTATATAGTTTACTGTTTTTACTTTATTGTTATGGTTTACGATTTATTGTTTATTATTTATGGTTTACGTTTTATGGACTGTTTTATTCGGTTTACGGTTTATGGTTTAATGTTTATGGGTTTTGGTTTATGGTTTATATTCTAAGATTTATCTTCTATAGCTTAATGTTTATGATTTATGGCTTTATTTTATAAAGTTTATTAGTTATATGTTATTGTTTATCGTTTATGGTTTATTGTTTATACTTTATGGTTTACGGTGTATGGTTTATTGTTTATGATTTATCGTTTGTGGCTTAATGTTTATCGTTTATGCTTCATTTTATATAGTTTACTGTTTATACTTTATTGTTTATGGTTTACGGTTTACGGTTTATTGTTTATATTTTACGGTTTATGGTTTATTGTTTATCATTTAAGGTTAAATGTTTATGGTTTATGCTTTCTATTATATAGTTTACCGTTTATACTTTATTGTTTATGGTTTACGGTTTATGGTTTTTGGTTTATTGTTAGGCCCAAAAATTGCACTAACACCCAAATACAATGTGAAGTTCTCACAGTCACAGAGAATAAATGCAGGAAAGCAGTAAAGAACAGGGAACACACGAGATTTTATTAGTGGTTCGGCTCAAACCAAGCCAACATCCACTTTATATTTTCTTAAGTCCTAAGAAATTACAAATGCAATACTTTCCTACAATCCGTACGAATCATTTACATATAACATCCTTGTAATTTAATGAAGAAGTGGGGGAAGATAGAGTGGTTTTATACACGAAATCCTCGTGTTAGATTAATATGGAAGAAGCATAATGTCCTTGTGTTCTCTTCAATGGAGGCTGAGAGTTAAAATCGCCAAAGATCCTTTAGAAGTCCCTGAATCCATGTATTTATAGACTTAGAGAGTCTCCTGAAAAAATGGCATGTGTCATGAATCCAATGCGTTGCTAAGACGTAGTGCGTAAGTGGAGGAAGTTTCCTGTAGTTCGTGTAAAGCCATGTGCGGTCCGATCCTTCAATGTAGGAGTAAAACAAGCCTTAAGAATAGGTCAAACTCGAGTGTGTGCAGTCGAATATTTCGTCCCAGATGGGTCAGATCGGGTCAACCATCCAATCTGAATTGGTGCCTTCAATCTGAAAGCGACGTTCTCTTCTTGGCAGTAAGGATAAAGCAGAACGGGTCGGGTTCCTACATCTCCATCCGAACCGAGCCCGTGACTTCATTCCAAAGAAGCGTGCACTTCTATGTGGCGGAAGGTGGATCGGGTCCAGCTTTCTAATCCGCTCTGACCCGGAGTCCAATCAATGCCGAAATCCAAACCTTTTCGGTTCTACGGGCATTCACGGAAACGTGCTTAACTTTCAAACCGTAAGTCCGTTTTAGCCAAACGAAAGCTCTACTTGAAGCTAATTCCGAGGCTCCATAATTGATGTTTTTGGGTCCAAAATAGGTCATCTGTTAGGAGTTATGAGCCATCCTTTATTTTGTGATGCGACTTCAACCAAATCGCTTCCTGTCTTCTGACGATTTTTCAAATACTTAAGCGTATTGTTAACCGGAAATTCCTTGTGTAACGGCTTTGACTAAAAAGCATGTCAACATTTATGGTTTATCATTTATGGCTTAATGTTTATGGTTTATTCTTTATTTTATATAGTTTACTATTTTTACTTTATTGTTTATGGTTTACGATTTATGGTTTATTGTTTATGGTTTATGGTTTATTTTTTTAGTTTACGGTTTATGGTTTAATGTTTATGGGTCTTGGTTTATGGTTTATTGTCTATGATTTATCATTTATGGCTTAATGTTTATGGTTTATGGCTTTATTTTATAAAGTTTATCATTTATACTTTATTGTTTATGGTTTATGGTTTATTGTTTGTACTTTATTCTTTATGGTGTATGGTTTATTGTTTATGGTTTACGGTTTATTGTTTATGATTTATCATTTATGGTTTAATGTTTACGGTTTATGGTTTATTTTATATAGTTTACTGTTTATGCTTTATTGTTTATGGTTTACGGTTTATGGTTTATTGTCTATGGTTTATGGTTCATGGTTTATTGTTTATTGTTAGACCCAAAAATGACACTAATAGCCAAATGCAGTGTGAAGTCCTCACAATTACAGATCATAGAGAATAAATGCAGGAAAGCAGTAATGAACAGGGAACACAAGAGATTTTTATAGTGGTTCGGCTCAAACCAAGCCTACGTCCACTTTATATTTCTTAAGACCTAAGAAATTACAAATACAATGCTTTCTTACAATCCGTAGGAATCATTTACATACGACATCCTTGTATTTTAATGAAGAAGTGGAGGAAGAGAGAGTGGTTTTATACACGAAATCCTCGTGTTTGATTAATATGGAAGAAGCACAATGTACTTGTGTTCTCTTCAATGGAGGCCGAGAGTTAGAATAGCCAAAGATCCTTTAAAATTCCCGCAATCCGTGTATTTATAGATGTACAGAGTCTCTCGAATGAATGGCATGTGTCACGAATCCAATGCGTTGCTAAGACGTAGTGTGTAAGTGGAGGAAGTCTCCTGTAGTTCGTGTAAAGCCATGTGTGGTCCGATCCGTGAATGTAGGAGTAAAATATACCTTAAGAATAGGTCAAACTCGAGTTTGTATGGTAGAATATTTCGTCCCAGATGGGTCTGATCGGGTCCTCCATCCGATCCGAATCGGTGCCTACAATTCGAAGGCGACGTGCTCTTCTTGGCAGTAAGGAGAAAGCGGATCGGGTCGGGTTCCTACATCTCCATCCAAACCGAGCCGGTGACTTCATTCCAAAGTAATGTGCACTTCTGTGTGGCAGAAAGTGGATCTGGTTCTGCGGGCGTTCACGGAAACGAGGGTGACTTTCAAATCGTAAGTCCGTTTTAGCCAAACGAAAGCTTTACCTGAAGCTAATTCCGAGGTCTACAAGATTTACCGAGAGATGCTCCATAATTGATGTTTTTGGGTCCAAAATAGGTCATCTGTTAGGAGTTTCAAGTCGTCCTTTGTTTGTGATATAACTTCAACCAAATCGCTTCCTGTCTTCTGACGATGTTCCAAATACTTAAGCGTATTGTTAACCAGAAATTCCACGTGTGATGGCATTGACTAAAAAGCATGTCAAAATTTATGGTTTATCATTTATGGCTTAATTATTCTTTAGTTTATGTAGTTTACTATTTTTACTTTATTGTTTATGGTTTACGATTTATAGTTTATTTTTTTGGTTTGGGTTTAAGGTTTAATGTTTATGGGTCTTGGTTTTTGGTTTATTGTCTATGATTTATCATTTATGGCTTATTGTTTATGGTTTGCAGCTTTATTTTATAAAGTTTATTATTTATACTTTATTGTTTACGGTTTATACTTTACTCTTTATGGTTTACGGTGTATGGTTTATTGTTTATGGTTTACGGTTTATTGTTTATGATTTATCATTTATGGCTTAATGTTTATGGTTTATGCTTTATTATAGTTTACTATTTATACTTTATTGTTTATGGTTTACGGCTTATGGTTTATTGTTTATGTTTCATGGTTTATGGTTTATTGTTTATGATTTATCATTTATGGTTAAATGTTTATGGCTTATGCTTTATATTATATAGTTCACTGTTTATGCTTCATTGTTTATGGTTTATGGTTTACAGTTTATGGTTTGTGATGTATGGTTTGTTGTTCGCTGTTTATTGTTAGACCCAAAAATGGCACTAACATCCAAATGTAGTGTGAAGTCCTCACAATCACAGATCACTGAGAATAAATGCAGGAAAGAAGTAAAAAACAGGGAACACACGAGATTTTTATAGTGGTTTGGCTCATACCAAGACAACATCCACTTTATATTTTCTTAAGTCCTAAGAAATTACAAATACAATGCTTTCCTACATCCGTAGGAATCATTTACATACAACATCCTTGTATTTTAATGAAGAAGTGGGGGAAGAGAGAGCGGTTTTATACACAAAATCCTCATGTTTGATTAATATGGAAGAAGCACAATGTCCTTGTGTTCTATTCAATGGAGGCCGAGAGTTAGAATGGCCAAAGGTCCTTTAGCAGTCCCTGAATCCATGTATTTATGGATGTAGAGAGTCTCGCGAATGAATGGCATGTGTAACGAATCCAATGCGTTGCTAAGATGTAGTGCGTAAGTGGAGGGAGTCTCCTGTAGTTTGTATAAACCCATGTGTGGTCCGATCTGTGAATGTAGGATTAAAACAGACCATAAAAATAGGTCAAGCTCGAGTGTGTGTAATAGAATATTTTGTCCCAGATGGGTCGGATCGGGACCTCCATCCGATCCGAATCGGTGCCTACAATTCGAAGGCGACGTGTTCTTCTTGGCAGTAGGGAGAAAGCTGATCGAGTCGGGTTCCTACATCTCCATCCGAACCAAGCCAGTGAATTCATTCCAAAGCAGCATGCACTTCTATGTGGTAGAAGGATGATTGTGTCCTCCTTTCTGATCTGATCCGACCAGGAGTCCAATCAATGCCGAAATCCAAACGTTTTTGGTTCTGCGGGCGTTCACGGAAACGAGCATAACTTTCAAACCGTAAGTCCGTTTTAGCCAAACGAAAGCTCTTTCTGAATCTAATTCTGAGGGCTACAAGAGTTACCGAGGATCCTTCGTAATTGATGTTTTCGGGTCCAAAATTGTTCATCTGTTAGGAGTTTCGAGCCATCCTTTGTTTGTGATGCGACTTCAACCAAATCGCTTCCTGTCTTCTGTAGATGTTCCAAATACTTAAGCGTTTTCTTAACCAGAAATTCCATGTGTGACGGCTTTGACTAAAAAGCATGTCAACATTTCTGGTTTATCATTTATGGCTTAATGTTTATGGTTTATTCTTTATTTTATATAGTTTACTGTTTTTGCTTTATTGTTTATGGTTTACGATTTATGGTTTGTTGTTTATAGTTTACGGTTTATGGTTTATTTTTTTTGTTTTACGGTTTATGGTTTAATGTTTATGGGTCTTGGTTTATGGTTTATAGTCTATGATTTATCATTTATGGCTTAATGTTTATGATTTATAGCCTTATTTTATAAAGTTATTATTTGTACTTTATTGTTTATGGTTTATTGTTTATACTTTATTCTTTATGTTTTACGGTGTATGGTTTACTGTTTATGGTTTACAGTTTATTGTTTATGATTTATCATTTGTGGCTTAATGTTTATGGTTTACGATTTATTTTATATAGTTTACTGTTTATACTTTATTATTTACGGTTTACGGTTTATTGTTTATATATTACGGTTTATGGTTTATTGTTTATGATTTATCATTTATGGTTAAATGTTTATGGTTTATGCTTTATATTATATAGTCACTACAACAAAAAGAACCTTTTATGACGTTTAAAAACCGTCATAAAAATTTTCTATGACGATTGTATAGACATCATATATCAACATATTATTAAAAGTCTGGCAGATATTATGACGTGTAATTCTTGCAATTGAAAATGTACATTTGTTGCCATCTTAAACAGGCCATATTAGTGCAACTACTTTTCTATAGCTTATGAAGCATGCTATAGAAAGTTTTTATGATGCATCGAAACGTCATTTAAATGGTGTAATATGTTGACATTCCTTGTTTTTATGACATATGAACAAGCCATTGAATTTTTTTATGACACATCGAAACACATTATGGAAAATTCAGTATTATTTACTACAACATCGTTTTGTTGCTATAAAAGCATTCAAAACATTCTATTGTAACATTTTGCTACCATAACATTCAATGTTTACAACTTATAATTCTTATTATATATTATAACAATTCAAGAAAAAAACATATTTGTCACATTAATCCAAGTACACAAATGAAGTCATAAGCCAAACCACAATATATATATATATATATATATATATATATATATATATATATACCCATAATATTTCATATGTGATAAATTCAAACATAAATGATGACAATACATATGACTATAACAAACCAAAACGATACGTTATAAAAATATTCGTGAACATCAATAGCTAATATCGCAAGCACGGTCTAACACCAATCCCTTTGCTCCATGTGACTGGCCACCCCCATGCAATCCCCTACTACTTCACCACCAACACCTCCTTGAAACCTATCGAAAGTACCTGTTGATAGACCTAGTCCAAATGCATAAACGAGTTTAATTGGCTCTTATAAATATACTCTTATAAAAACGTGGGAATCACTAATGTTGGTACTCAGAAAGCAAAAACATACGACATGGACTTGCCTCTTTTAGTATATTTTTTGTGGTTTCTATCTTCATCATTGGCTTAATATGAAACTTCTGAACTTTGCCTTTCAACATGATGAGGGACCTTCCTAGTAGTAGCACTAGGCTGCATAAATTCAAATGATTTATTCTTAAAATGGATACATGTGTATAAATTAAAAGTATAATAATAATGTGCAAATATGCACAGATATCCATGTAAAGTCACTCAAAGAGATTTATAGATAAGAAGTGGTTACTTACACCAACAACAATCTCGCTTTTCATAAACTTAGGATCATCTAATTCAAGTATCTCTGATTCTGAATGTTTAAAGGGTCCCCGTGAGGACCGCCCATAACCTCCGCACTAAACAAGTGGAAAATGCGCTGAAAGGTGTGCCAGGCTGCTATGGATGATCATCAGAGTAGGTAAACACATCAAAACCTGTCGTAGAACTCACCGCGCAAGGATGAAATATAATAGAACATATACAACAGGTAATAGTAATGAGGTATCATATAGCAAACTTTTGCAACTTTCTCAACAGCCAGAAAGGTTATCCAACTGATATCAAAGTTTGTACATAAGGCCTCACTATAACTCTCAAGCAACTCAAACAGCGGAAACAAAAATACTAGATAGTAATAAAAATGGTACGCCAGTCTCCTGCTCGTCTTCGCTCAGCTTCCCCGTCTCACTAAGCTCCATTACCTGTAACCTGCTACTTAGTCTGCCCATCCACAACCGGATGAACAACCCAAGGTAATAAGAGGAGACATAAAACCTTGAGTTAGACAATAGTCTTAGTGAGCGATAAAACAGCTAACAAACTTCAACAAGAAAGTATATGAGAATGGGTAAATGAACAACTTATCTACCCACAACACCAGAGAAGAACTCAACCTTATCTTCCCCACATCAGACAGTGATAGCCTTTACACCAAGCATTTCAACCATTAATCCATAGAAACTAGAACAACCATTTGTTCATAGCAAACAGAAACAATCAACAATATCAATCATGGGATCGAGATTATATATGTCATGCAAAACATCCAGCATACATGACAGACTCTGGCTATCACCGCCAATCCTACTTTGAAACCATCGTTAATCATATGACGGCCAACCTTGCCATATGTCAAGGGCTAATGGTAACCCTAGTTCTAACATGAACTCCATATGTCCAACCTTGACATTAGGCCTTTCCCCAAGACCCAGGGTGCTCGACCAGCAACCTTCTGGTCTTTTGGGTGCCCCCGTCGTATCCCTGCTTTGAGCTTGCTAGAACTTACGACAACGATGACCTCTCGGCCTTCGCATCTCTAGTCATCCAACCTTGACGATATTTCATAGCTCAAGCAACCTTCTCGAGCAGCCATTATCCATCATCTCACGACCTTTGAGTTGACACCGAACACATTCATCACTTCGAGCCTTCCTACTTGAACCACCTCGAAGCTACACCATCACCGAGCCCTCTGGAAGGACCCCAAAACCGACCCCTCTGGAAGGACCCATAAAACCGACCCTTCCTGGGAAGACCCAAAACCGACCCCTCCTGGGAAGACCCAAAGCCGACCCTTCCTGGGAAGACCCAAAACCGACCCTTCCTGGGAAGACCCAAAATCGACCCTTCCTGGGAAGACCCAAAATCGAACCTTCCTGGGAAGACCCAAAACCTGCACCTCTTTAATGCAACTCCAATTGATCAAAACTTCGCCAAACGACGAATCCGGCGAAACCAACTCATCTGATTCATCCAATATGACCACAAACATGTTATGAAACCACCTACAACATGATTACAACGATTTTCACCAAAATCATGCAAATTCACCAAAAACATGATAAATGAACATATGAACTCAAATATAGATCTAACTTGCATAAACTCATGAAACAACATAAAACTTACCATTTAAATTATCTAGATCAGATCCTAGAATGATTCATATGTAATTTATACTTAACATGGTGTAGATCTAAAGAAAATGACATGAATATGATGAAATTAACAACATAAAACTCATATACTTGCATGAATCCGAATGAGAGATGTAAATCACTCACCGGTTATCCAAAACAAAGCAAAAGCGATGAAAAAGCAATCCGGACAACGAACACTTCGAATCAAACCCTTCAATCCGATGAATTCGCCCTTGAAACGATGTTGATCTAGCCTCGAATGGTATAGATCTTCGATTTCCCCCCTTGGATTTGGAATTTTAAGGGTGAAAAGGTGTTAGAGGAAGAAGGAGATCAAAGCCTCCTCATAAGAGAATGGAAAATTCTAACCTATCCCCATATCCCTTACCCCCTATTTATAGTCTCCACCAATCTAATGGGCCTTCTCCAAACCAGCTCATTAGCCTTCCAAAACCTGAACAACCAACTGAAAAACCTTAAAACAGCGATTTCTCCCAAACCGCTGAACCAAATCCTTATTGTAACCACTCTACGGAAAGGCAATCATCAATTCCTTTCCAATGGCATAGGTCTCACCCTCTGATTCGACCTGAGTCAAAAGTTATGCCCTGTACAAGACTGACAGGGGCAAAATGGTCACAAACAAAATCGGTAAAATTTATGGACATGTCTCACATCCCCATAAGCAACATACCAAAAGATGAGAATGATCCAACCCTCAGGGGAAAAAAATCAAAATATTTTACGACCTTCCGATACGTAAAATGCAGGCTGTTACAGTCCCGCAGTAAATGAAGAAGACAAGTTAGAATCTCTTTTGAACTCAACTGAATTAAGTTCAGACTTCTGTCTATTATTTTCAGCACCAGATATGTGGGCAAATGGATCAGAGGCAAAAGTCGGTGGAGGTTGTATGTGCGTCTCTGGAGTTGGCAAAGAAACCAAATGATTTCCAAATAGATTCTTCTCCAAGCCACTCTGCAATTCATTAATAACAAATTCAGTAGAAAAACGAGCAAGGAAATATGTTTGTAGTCATGTAATAAGAAATCAATCAAAGTAGACTGCATGATTTTCGAAGAACTGAATACATCCAATGAAAGAACACAGTCCTAGTTCTTAACTATAATGGCTCATGTTTACAATGGTTAGGCACATTCTTGAAGTTTCTCATATATTACAAGATATACGAAATATATTATCTTATGATTAATAAACATACCTGAATAATTGCCTCTTTCAATTTTGAGTAAAGATGAAATCCTGTATCCTTAATGTTTTTTGGGGCCATATCTACAGGCAAAAAGCAAGTTGAATGTGAAAATAACAAAGTAACAGTGGCTTCATATTACTCTGTGAAATTAGCTTACTCTGATATTCCACTTCTAGGAACAAAACCTAATTAAATTGTTCTGAACGAAAGCATTTAAGTCGCCACAAAATTAGCAGAAAACAAGTTGGAAACTGAATATCTAGAAAAATTAAATTATCCATGCTTGATTACCTTTCGAGGATGAAACACATTCTTAGAACATAGAAGCTTTACATCATACCATACTAAGAGCTTATGAACACTGGCTAGTGACTGCCGAAACATGGATTACTATTCTCTATATTGTAGCATAAAATAATATACAGGGGAGGATGCACTAATGAACTAGGTTACTCTAGGATACAGCGAGGGCGTAATTTTTGTAATCCTGGTATAATATTTGACCAACATGACTTTATTTCCAAGTTACAAATTAATATAAAATTTAGACATTTAGTTATTTGGAAAGCATAGGTTATCCATGCATAATTACCTTTCCGGGATGAAAATCATTCTTAGGATCATAATGTCATACCATACTAAGAGCTTACGAACACTGACTAGAGACTGCCGAAGCATGGGTGTACTATTCTCTATGTTGTAGTATAAAATAATATACATGGGAGGATGCGGTAACGAGTTAGGTTACTCTAGGATACAGCAGAGGGTATGATTTTGTAATCCTGGCATAATATTGGCCAACATGACTTTATTTCCCAGTTACATAAATTAATATAGAATATTGACATTTAAATACAGCTGCCAACTATCGCTGTAAGTCCCGCAAAAAACACGGATCTCCAAAGAAATAAACTGAATTCATTTTGATGGAGAAACAACATAAGCACAGTATACAATCTCATATCCATAACCAACTAATAGAATTGGTAACAGATGTAAATCTCCAATAATAAGACTGATAATGGTTTTAAACGTCATCATGGTCAACCAAGAACAAATTCTGCATAATCTATAGACTCTACGGGGCATACATACTAACTATACACAAAGGATCATCATTACCTTTATTAACTGATAGAGTTGCAATTTTTGTCCGACCACGAAGTTCAGGAGATGCTCTTATGATATATGCACACATGATGTTTCAAGTTGGAATCTCAGTTATGACAATTTTAACATCTTAATTTTATTCCATTTTTTGTTTTCCTGGTGTCAAGAAATCACCAACGGTTTTACAATTACTTTAAATTTATGTCCAACATACTGTTTTTTTATATAATAATTTTAGCTTATTTGACCCAACAAAAAAAACAAAAACAAAGATTATATTTGAAATTTAATGACAATTTTATCTAATGATGATTAGAAATGTCTTTCTCAAATAACCTTTTCTTATGACATTCGATTTATTTTCTTACACTAAAGCTAAAGAAAATACAATTGGAAAATAACACACATATGTATATACATTTGTGTGTGTGTACAACTATACATACATACACACACATGTGTGTGTGCGTGTGCAACTACAAATGTATGCATGTGTGTGGGCTTGTGGATATAAACAACAACAACTAAGCCATAAATCCCAAATAAGTATTAATTTCTTCGATTGATGCCTTCTGAACTGAGCTAAATTTTTGTAAATAGGGTGAACTTATCATGTAGATTAAGTTCAGAAAATTTCAGATCAATCCAAGATTATAACGCCATTTAAACCACATCATAAACTAATGGTCAAATATCCCGGTTTATGGAAAGACTGTGACCAAAGAGGAAGAATAAAGATAAAAGAGTTGCTTAATAATGCATATCGGTTCATCAGCAACGGACAAAATATCCCTTACACTGGAACCTCTGTTAAGCCCATGCAAAAATTCTGAACACAAATGAGTAACAATGTACAAATTATTATAAAATATATCCAGCCTCAGAAATTCAAAAGGGATATGTAAAGACGAACTAAACAATATACTTTATACATCTATGTAAGGTATTTAAGGATAAAAACTATATCGTTTCCTAGTGATCATTTCAGGTTTTGGGTTTCATCGGCCTTAAAGTTCCTAAGGTTTATTCTGAATCCATGAAATACGCTCATTTACTTGAAACTGAGCATAAGAAGAGTTTCGTTGAAACCGAGCATAAGCTCAGTTAAAAATGAGCAGTGAGCTCAGTTTATTACTCAATTTCGTTGCTCAGTTTCAAGGAAACTGAGCATTGCTCAGTTTCTTTGAAACTAAGAAATTGAGCATTGCTTGGTTTTAAAAAAACTGAGCTTTGCTCAGTTTCAATGGTTTTAACGAGACTGTTATGTTTCAAAAAAAACTTGTAAATGTTTTATACCAAATCATAGATTGAACAACTTTGTTATAAACTAGTGCATACTTGTGAAATATTTTTTTTTTCTTGATAACAAAGTAGCCATTTTCATTTTTTAGAGTTGAAAGTTAAATAATAACAACAGCCACTTAAGTAAATCAAATTAATAATTTTCTCTTAAATTACTTCTTGAATTATAAATTATCAACCTTATAAGTTTACAGTAGAGCACTTAACATGTTATACGTACTGATATTTTAATGAAGTAGTAAACTCAAACTAAATTATTTATGAAGACATTAAGAAAACTACATTGATGTTAATTTTACATTGAATATTAGATTATAAGGATGGATAAGCATTGCAAAATTAAAAACAACATTTATAATCAATATAAAACCAAGTTTATTGTGACAAACTTTTAATAAGGATGTGAACAAAGGGAAAATTATCTGGACACACATACATATATCCTGACATGTATGTAATAAGCAGTACAATTATCAATTTTTAAGGCTATGATATGCCATAGTTAAAATTTCTTTACTTATTGATTATTGTTGCACTTCCACCAACAGAGCGTAATAATTAAGCATGTTCACCCTTTTATTCCCTTATATATAATTTCATTTACTGTGACATAATAAATTTGGTTACATGACATTAATTATGCATTGAGCACTCTTATTCGGCTAAATCTTTCAATTAATAACATTCCATTCATGGTTTTGCTATTGCTTTTTTTGTTTGATTATTTCGGAGATGATTTACCCTTCCAGAAAGGAAACAATACCATAGTTTCTACTTTTAAAATATACTCTTATGGTTATATGGCAGCTATTAAGCGAAAATGGTGGATAAGAGACCATGTATGCCTTGATAATGCTCTTTCTAGTATGTGTACCAGAAAATACTTGAATAACCAATGATTTTATTGAAAACTTCACCTTTATAAGCAATTAGCCTAGAAGTCATGTTATCGTTGTAAGCCGGAGTCCTTATTCATGAAATTTAATATAAGAAATTGATTGGTAATTTGTCAGCAAGATTTTAGGATTTTAAATCACCACAAGCAATAGATATGCTACTGTATTTTTCATAATTAATAAAATGTTATTATATTTTCGTTTATAACATATCGTGGCTTATTTGGGAATGAAAAGTAGATGATTAGAGGGGTCAACATATCAATAAAGCAAAGTCACAAAAAAAATATGGAAAATTAATGAAAATTATACATGAAAAATTACCACAAATAAATTGTTCTTACTTGCCAAATGTTCTGTGCATTTCCTGAAGCAGCAAGTGCAGCAAATCATCAAAGTTTAGCGTTCTCCCCAAAAATTTTAACCAAACAATATAACTTAAAAAAGGAAAAAGAAAATGCATTATAACATAGGTAAATAATAGAAAGTTTTTATGATTCACTTGTTGCAAATAACCTGCTTTCGTATTGTTGTCACAGGATCATTTCTAGTTTGAAGGAATCGATCCCATTCATTTGTCATCAAAGCTCTTTGATTCTAGCCAAACTCCTGTATGAAGAAATTATTATTTCAGAAAATGATAAACCTAAGTTGCGGTAAAATGATCCCATTCTTTAACACCCGCAACCGATGTAGGATGAAATACAACCTAAAACACACCCATTTCTGTTCCCATAAGGCGTTTGCAGTCAAAGGAAAAAAGATATGCTCATTGTTTCTTCTTATTCAATAGCAAGGTGGCCCTTTCATATTAGAATGTATATACATAAGCAATTAAATGTCAAAATTAATGACGTAAATACATTTACCTTCAATTTCAAAATAAACGTACATGTGCTACCATAGCAAATTACAACAAGGTTTAACTAATTAGCATATTTATTGCATTTTGTCCAATATTGTTCTTTATTTTAAATATTTACCTTAATTACTTTGTTATAGATTTTATTAATTTAGTACTATTTTCAATTTGTGCATGTGACTGCCATTCTTTTATTCAGTCCTATATTTGCATACCTATATTTGGAAAAACAGCAAGATGAAATACCTTTATCTATACTAAACCCTCAACTCCATTGTACGACACAAAATTATGGATTTGAATGGATAACGACTGTCAGATCTGGCTTCCAAATGCTTTGCGACTTCGGTTTGAAGGGATTTGAGTTTCACTGCTGTGGTTACACTTACCCATCACTTGTGGCTCGAGAGAAATCGTAGAAGATTCAAGAATAAGAAGATCTGTTGCACTCAGAGATTCAAATTATTGGATCCAGATGTTAGGACACGGCTGCACCGACGACATCGCCATGGCCGATTATCAGCAGAGCAGCAAAGGACAAGGTTCTTTTCTTACAGTGGAAAGGGCCACGATTTACTTGTCAAAAGTAGTAATAATTGTAATCGATTATTGTTGTTGTTGGTGGTGAATATAGAAGAAGTAAACTGAATTTTTTTAGGGTTATGATTGAGGAGGAAATAAAAAAGGAAAAGGGCGGAAGAGAAAAAAATAAATGAAAAGGAAGCGGCCTTAAAATGAGAAAGGAGCGGGAGCTGGAAATATCTACCGTCTAATTTTAAGGAGTTGTGATGACATGTGAAATGCGCTCTCTTCAACCCTATTTGGCTTTAAAATGAACAAATATGACTAGAGGCCTTTAAACGTCATGCTAAGTAGCTATCAATAAGCATTTTTCTTGTAGTGAGTGTACTATTTATACTTTATTGTTTATGGTTTACGGTTTATTGTCTATGGTTTATGGTTTATGCATTATTATTTATTGTTAGACCCAAAAATGGCACTAACACCCAAATGCAGTATGAAGTTACTCACAATCACAAATCAAAGAGAATAAAAGCAGGAAAGCAGTAATGAACAGGAAACACATGAGATTTTAATAGTGGTTCGGCTCAAACCAAGCCTACGTCCACTTTATATTTTCTTAAGTCCTAAGAAATTGTAAATGCAATGCTTTCCAACAATCCGAAGGAAACATCTACATACAAAATCCTTGTATTTTAATGAAGAAGTGGGGGAAGAGAGAGTGGTTTTATACACGAAATCCTCGTGCTAGATTAATATGGAAGAAGCACAATGTCCTTGTGATCTCTTCAATGGAGGCCGAGAGTTAGAATGGCCAAAGATCCTTTAGAAGTCCCTGAATCCGTGTGTTTGTAGATGTAGAGACTCTGCCAAATGAATGGGATGAGTCACAAATCCAATGCGTTGTTAAGACGTAGTGCGCAAGTGGAGGAAGTCTCCTATAGTTCGTGTAAAGCCATGTGTGGTACGATCCGTGAATGTAGGAGTAAAACAGGCCTTAAGAATAGGTCAAACTAAAGTGAGTGCAGTAGAATATTTCATCCCAAATGGGTCGGATTGGGTCCTTCATACGATCCGAGTTGGTGCCTTCAATCCGAAGGCGACGTGCTCTTCTTGATAGTAAGGAGAAAGCAGATCGGGCCGGGTTCCTACATCTCCATCTGAACCGAGCCGGTGACTTCATTTCAAAGCAGCATGCACTCTTGTGTTGTAGAAGGTGGATCAGGTCATCCTTTCCAATCCGATCAGACCCATAGTCCAATCAATGCCGAAATCCAAACGTTTTCGGTTCTGCGAGTATTCACGGAAATGAGCGTAACTTTCAAACCGTAAGTCCATTTTAGCCAAATGAAAGCTCTATCTGAAACTAATTCCGAGGGCTACAAGGATTATGGAGCGATGCTCTGTAAATGATGTTTTTGGGTCCAAAATAGGTCATCTATTAGGAGTTTCGAGCTGTCCTTTGTTTATGATGCGACTTCAGCCAAATCGCTTCCTGTCTTTTGATGATGTTCCAAATACTTAGGCGTATTGTTAACCAGAAATTTCATGTATGATGGTTTTGACTAAAAAGCATGTCAACAATTATGGTTTATCATTTATTGCTTAATGTTTATGGTTTATTCATTATTTTATATAGTTGACTGTTTTTGCTTTATTGTTTATGGTTTACGATTTATTGTTTATTGTTTATGGTTTACGTTTTATGGTTTATTTTTTTTGGTTTATGGTTTAATGTTTATGGGTCTTAGTTTGTGGTTCGTTGTCTATGATTTATCATTTAAGGCTTAATGTTTCTGGTTTATGGCTTTATTTTATAAAGTTTAGTATTTATACTTTATTGTTTATGGTTTATTGTTTGTACTTTATTCTTTATGGTTTACGGTGCATGGTTTATTATTTATGGTTTACGGTTTATTGTTTATGATTTATCATTTATGACTTAATGTTCATGGTTTATGCTTTATTTTATATAGTTTACTGTTTATACTTTATTGGTTATGGTTTACGGTTTACAGTTTATTGTTTATGTTTTACGGTTTATGGTTTATTGTTTATGAATTATCATTTATGGTTAAATGTTTATGGTTTATGCGTTATATTATATAGTTTAGTGTTTATACTTTATTGTTTATGGTTTATTGTCTATGGTTTACGGTTTATTATTTATTGTTAGACCCAAAAATGGCACTAACACCCAAATGCAGCGTGAAGTCCTCACATTCATAAATCACAGAGAATAAATGCAGGAAAGAAGTAAAGAACAGGGAACACACGAGATTTTTATAGTGGTTCGGCTCAAACCAAGCCTACATTGTAACACCCCGTATTTTATGTGAACTATAAGTAACAAATTAAAGTATACTTAATTTTTAGGAGAAGAATTAAGGGAAATGGGTTGCGCTATTGCGTTCGTCTCGAAATTCTGCTTGAGGTAGAGTCCGAGTTTGTGTAAAACGGATACCGTATGAAGAAGATATGGACGAATGAATTTAGGTAGAAAAACCGGAAACTGGCCAGAATACACTGGAACACTTGTGAAGTGCGCCAGTACAAAAATACACTAGCGCACCTGCCAAGTGTGCTCATACCGATCTAGCACGGAATTCAGGAGTGTTCTGTGATGACGTGTCTTCTTCTGAGTGGCTGGATGACCTGTCTTCGAGCTAGGTGGTTCTGATGACTTCTAGACTGATCTGAAGGCTCTAAATCACCCTATTCTCCTATAAAAACACCCCCAAACCTCACTTTCTCTCCACACAATTTCATTTTGCCTATAGTCTGCCTCTATTCTAATTAAAATAAAATAACGGCGTCGATACTCTGCTGAAATCTAAGCTAGAACTAGTGCATCTTCTTCCAATCTGAATAGAATTAAAAGAGAACAACTATTTTCTAATCTAATCGATAGTCTACGCCAAAGGAGAACTATTCAGTGTCAGAATACAGATTCAGAATGCAAGAATCGTTACCTTTTTGTGAGTACAGTTATTTTTAGATATGAACTTTAGTTATGATCTTGACATGGTTATAAATCTGAATCTGAGGTTATGCATATTCTTATCTGTCAAATCTATTTTTCTGTGACTATTCTCTTTTTTTCTGTTCTATAGCCAGGATACTACGAGCCTGCGCCAAATCTCATAAGAGATTAACGCACGAACGCTAAATTTTGGAGTAAATAATGAATAATGCATAATTGGACATGACTGTTCTGTGACTGATTTGAGAAAAGGACATATGTTGTAAATTAGATCTAGATCTGTGTATATTCTGTGATTTGGAAGAAGAGGAATCATTGAATGATAACATATGACTTGAAACTTGGGGACATAATGCATATAAAAATTAAGATCTGATTTTGAGAGGATATAATTTAAAGATCCAGATTTTTGGGTATATTTTATATAATGATTCATGACTTTAAAAAGGAATATGAAACTTAGGCGTAAAGACCTAAATTAAAATAGGATAACTATTAATGTGAATGCGCCTAAATATGGATTTTTGGATACTGGCATTAAAGTCTATAATTTGGCATAATTTATATCATGATTTGGGGCTTTTAGAGAGTGTTCTGTACTGTGCAAAGTTTAACGAAAATTTGGGGGCATATATTGTATTATGAATTATGACCATGATTTGAGCATGTAAGTTTTGGCTTATTTTATGATTAGGCAAGATATGTAAATATAATTTTTAAGAAATGTTAAATCTGCTAATCTGTTGAATTGCTTAATCCCCCGAACCCTAGCCGCAGCGCAGTGATGTGTTTTGTTTCGGTGATGGCGTGACTTCGAGGTGATTCAAGTAGGAAGACTCGAAGTGATGAATGTGTTCGTTGATCAAGGTGGAACAACGAATGCGGAGACAACTCAAAGGTCGTGAGTTGGTGGATAATGGTTGCTCGAGAAGGTTGCTTGAGCTATGAAACATCGTCAAGGTTGGACGATTAGAGATGCGAAGGCCGAGAAGTCATCGTTGTCGTAAGATCTAGCAGGCTCAAAGCAGGGGTACGATGGGTATCGTTGAAAGGCCCAAAAGACCGGTTGTTGGTCAAGTACCCTGGGTCTTTCTGGTTGGGGAAAGGCCTAGTGTCAAGGTTGGACATTGCCAAGGTTGGGCATATGGAGTTCATGCTAGAACTGGGGTTATCATTAGCCCTTGACATATGGCAATGTTGGCCGTCATACGACAATGATGGTTTCGAAGCAGGATTGGCGGTGATAGCCAGAGTCGGTTATGGATGATTGTTTGTTCTGTTTGTACTATCTCACATAGATTATCCAAAGTCGAGGGAGATGTTCTTTGAGTGCTTAAGTGATATTGGTTTAGGCCTCTGGCGAGGGTACTTGAGGAATGTTAAACTCGATTAGGGTTGTCTATGTGAGACTTATATAATCTGGATGTTATGTGTGTTCTCTATGATTGAATGGGTGTTCTGGTTTCTATGGATTAATGGTTGAAATGCTTGGTGTAAAGGCTATCACTGTCCGATGTGGGGAAGATAAGGTTGAGTTCTTCTCTGGTGATGTGGGTAGATAAGTTGTTCATTTACCCATTCTCATATGCTTTCTTGTTGAAGTTTGTTAGCTGTATTATCGCTCACTAAGAATATTGTCTGACTCAAGGTTTTATGTCTCCTCTTATTACCTTGGGCTGTTCATCCGGTTGTGGATGGGCAGACTAAGTAGCAGGTTACAGGTAATGGAGCTTAGTGATACGAGGAAGCTGAGAGATGACGAGCAGGATGCTGGCGTACCAGTTTTATTCTATCTAGTATTTTTGTTTCCGCTGTTTGATTTGCTTGAGAGTTGTAGTGAGGCCTTATGTACAAACTTGGATATCAGTTGGATAATCTTTCTGGATGTTGAAAGAGTTTCAAAAGTTTGCTATATGATACCTCATTACTATCACCTGTTGTATATGTTCTATTATATTTTATCCTTGCGCTGTGAGTTCTACGACAGGTTTCGATGTGTTCACTTACTATGATGATCGTCCATAGCAGCCTGGCACGCCTTTCAGCGCATTATTCCTCTTGTTTAGTGCAGGGGTTATGGGCGGTCGTCACAGTGTTACACTTAGTATCAGAGCTGAAGGTTACCAGATTTGATAAAAAGTTTTTGAAAGCTATTTTCAAAAATGTTTTAAAAAGGAAGTATTTTCAAAAGTACAGTTTATTTTGAAAAACATAGTCCCCAAAGCCATATATCTATCTTTTGATTTTCTGTTTTATCCTTGTTTCCTTCTTTTCTGAGTCTCCGGGGCTCCTGGCTTTCTGGGAGGTAACCTCATCGTGACATGGGACTCTTCAGAAGGTTTAATTTCTGTAGAAGGTTTAATTTCCTTATCTGATTATTAAGTTAAAACTCTCTTTGATTTTGGCATTTTGATTCTGTAATTGAGACTTTGCACTTTAATACTAGTCTCGTTTTTGATCCCGCTATAGTCTCAAACCCCATGAGGGTTACGACTCATATATTTGTGATAGTTTAGGGTTTGAGGGTATCTGTGTTAGGTGTTAAGTTGATTATGATGCATACATTCTGGTTTTTGTGGGATATGGTAGGGTTTTATCATGCTTAGTTTCCTAAGAATCATTTGATAATCTGATTCCATCAATAGTTTGTAAGTATCTGAATATTTCTGATAAGGTTAGGGGTTTTTACTCGAAGCATGAAGTAAATTTCTAGTTTGTCATTGTTTAAGGGGAGTAATTCACTGGGTGTCAATATGATGTTTATTCGGTCTTCGGGGTTGATACTTAGGGAATTATTTTCTTAACCGGTGTCTAATAGGAACAGAGCTCTTGTTTTAATCATACTTGCTTCTATCACTCAGCTGTATCCTATCGATCGAGTTTTCGACCTTTAAATAGAAACTAATGGGTGTAAACATGTGTTTGAGACATGTTATGTTTGATAGTTGCAAGTGGAAGTAAGTGGTTGCTAGTGGTTTCTCGTGGATGCATATACACACACTAGGCACTAGATCTGCTCAATAACACTTTCATATTGCATATGGATGTGTGTGCATTTTTCAATTTTTGTGGATGCAGAATGATTGACTCATCATATGGATGTTGCATTTGGATGAATGGTTATGCACTCATATAGAAATGAAGCGTATCAAATAGGATTTCTTGCATACATAATTAGATTCATGGCACTAACATAATTCGCATTAAGGAGGTCAACTGAATCAGTAGACCGCCTGATCTTTGCATTAGATAAGAGACATATACACACACTTTTGCATATGTTCATACAACATTAGAAGTTTTCTAAGGACAATGGGTGCTTGGGGATGATGGTTGAGTAGATGGATGATTGGATGGTAGGACACATTCTTCTTAACTTGAAGATTTCGGGGACGAAATCCTTCAAGGAGGGGAGAATGTAACATCCCGTATTTTCTGTGAACATATAAGTAACAAATTAAAGTATACTTAATTTTTAGGAGAAGAATTAAGGGAAACAGGTTGCGCAATTGCGTTCGTCTCGAAATTCTGCTTGAGATAGAGTCCGAGTTTGCGTAAAACGGATACCGTATAAAGAAGATATGGACGAGTGAAGTTAGGCAGAAAAACCATAAACCGCACAGAATACACTGGCGCACTTGTGAAGTGCGCCAGTACAAAAATACACCGGTGCACCTTCCAAGTGCGCCCATACCGATCCAGCACAGAATTCTGGAGTGTTCTGTTATGACGTGTCTTCTTCTAAGTGGCTGGATGACCTGTCTTTGAGCTGGGTGGTTCTGATGACTTCTGGACTGATCTGAAGGCTCTAAATCACCCTATTCTCCTATAAAAACACCCCCCAAACCTCACTTTCTCTCCATAGAATTTCATTCTGCCTCTATTCTAATTAAAATAAAATAATGGTGTCGCTACTCTGCTGAAATCTAAGCTAGAACTAGTGCATCTTCTTCCAATCTGAATAGAAATAAAAGAGAATAACTATTTTCTAGATAGTCTACGCCAAAGGAGAGCTATTCAGTGTCAGAATACAGATTCCAGAATACAAGAATCATTCCCTTTTTGTGAGTACAGTTATTTTCAGATATGAGCTTTAATTATGATCTTGACATGGTTATAAATCTGAATCTGAGGTTATGCATGTTCTTATCTGTCAGATCTGTTTTTCTATGACTATTCTCTTTTTTTCTGTTCTATAGCCAGGCTACTACGAGCTGCACCAAATCTCATAAGAGATTAACGCACGAACACTAAATTTTGGAGTAAATAACGAATAATGCATAATTGGACATGATTAATCTGTGACTGATTTGAGAAAAGGACATATGTTGTAAATTTGATTTAGATCTGTGCATGCTCTGTGATTTGGAAGAAGAGGAATCATTGAATGATAACATATGACTTGAAACTTGGGGACATAATGCATATAAAAATTAAGATCTGATTTTGAGAGGATATAATTTAAAGATCTAGATTTTTGGGTATATTTTATATAATGATTCATGACTTGAAAAAGGAATATGAAACTTAGGCGTAAAGACCTAAATTAAAATAGGATAACTATTAATGTGAATGATCCTAAATATGGATTTTTGGATATGGGCATTAAAGGCTATAATTTTGCATAATTTATATCATGATTTGGGGTTTTTAGAGAATGTTCGGTACTATGGAAAGTTTAACGGAAATTTGGGGGCATATATTGTATTATGAATTATAACCATGATTTGAGCATGTAAGTTTAGGCTTAATTTATGATTAGGCAAGATATGTAAATAGAATTTTTAAGAAATGTTAAATCTGCTAATCTGCTGAATCTGTTGAATTGCCTTTTCTGCTAATCTGCAAAATTGCCTAATTTGCTAGATCTGTTATCTGCTAAATCTGTTGAATTGCTTAATCTGTTGAAAGCTGAATAATTGTAGTTTGGAGGCTCGATCTAAAATTGAGCAAAACATGTTAATAGAACTTTGGATAATCTGTCGTAACTGGTAAAGAAGTTAAATCTGCTAAAGGGACATAATTAGTCCGATATTTTCTATAATGGAATAAAGTGGCTATGAAACGAGGTTAGACTCCGTTTGCGGTAGAAGCCTTCCCGGAACCAACCGGCTTAACCAGCGATGGCAAACTGTCAGTCTAATGTGAGAGGTCGTAGGCATAACTGAAATATGCTTAGACACGAGGTTAGCTCTGGCTTATGGTAGAAGTCTGCCCGGAACCGCCCGACATATCCAGCGGCCATAAGTTACCGACCTAGTGTGAGAGGTTTGTGCATTAATATTTAATTAATGCAAATCTGAGATAAACATGATGTCTAAAACGCATTGGGTGGATAGGGTTAAACCAACTGGACTGATGAATTTAACAAACCCATTTCATGAATCTGTAGGCCCAATACAAAGTTAGACAATCCGTAAGTCTGTTAAAATTGTACATCTGATTCGTTAGTCTGAAAACTTGTTAACTTGATTGTCTGATCTGTGAAATAGGAAATCTGAACTCTGTATGTCTGAAACTTGTAAACAAGTTAATCTGAAATTTGTTAGTCTGGGGACACAAGGTTAGGAGGGGAAATACTTGTGTCATCTGTTTTTTGGGACCCATATTAGTCAGTAACCCTTTCTGGTATCAAAAACTTTGACCCCATGCTATGTAGGGGTCCGGGCATGCTTACTGAACTAATTATATGCGGTTTATTCTAATAATGGCGAGGGGTGTTGATGGTGCATTCCAACCGGGTCATGTGCGCGCACGGATCCAGTCTGCTTTGAGAATGTAAGACACCGTGACATCTGTAAATAGGTCTGTGCCAATAGGTTTCCACTTTAGGGAGTGATACACCCTACTGTGGGGCCGACACAGGGTATTTATGTATTAGGGAGCCGATCGCTTGGGGTAGGACTTAGGGTACACTTAGTTCTGACTGTTTCTGTTAGTACCGTCTGTTTCTGTTGGGTGGTAACACCTGTCTGTTTCTGTGTGGTACCATCTGTTGGGGTGGTAAAGGCCCATTACTAGTGTACACCTAATTCTAACATTCTGTTTTCGTAGGGATTATTCTGTTTCCGTCTCTAATTCCATTTTCGATTCTGTTTCCGTATCTTCTATCTGTTTGGGTGGTAAATGCCCATTAGTTGAGTGGTAAAGGCCCATTATTAGTATTATGTTTCCGTACCTTCTGTCTGTTGGGGTGGTAAAGGCCCGTTATTAGTATTCTGCTTCTGTACTTTCTGTTTGTTGGGGTGGTGAAGGCCCATTACTAGCATTCTGTTTCTGTATAGATTATTCTGTTTCGATTCTATTTTAGTTTAGACATTATGGTAACACCTAACCTTGTTGTACTTGTATTAGTGCAGAGAAGTAAGACGTAAGTAAGGAACATAACTTAGTTTACATCATTCTATTTCTTCTGTTAACTTAAAGTATATATGTTATTCTTGTTGATGTAATCTCTCATCCAGCTTTATTTACATGTCATGATAATATTATCTGTTTATATGTTGGAAGTCACTGGACTCGCCAGACTTTATGTCTGACCTCGTTTGTTTTCTCCCCTTTTCTTTCCGTTTCGCCACCCAGGTGCTCAGGGTGGAAACATAGGAGCTTGATTCTTATACTCTCTGCTTGAAGTGCTTTGAGTATTGCTTGGCTTTGACTCTATATTTTCATGGCAGTTTATGTTGGGGATTATGGCTTTGAAACTTTACATTCTAAAGGATTTTGTATGAGACTGATAATTGTGTACTTGAGTTTTGGTATTGTGATTTAAAAAGATGTAACCAAACTTATTTCTGCTTCTGTTGTAACAAAGTTATAATTTTTCAAGTACTACTTATCTGTCTTGTAATATTCTATTTTGTCTACTAAAACGCTCCATTATAGTTAAGGCATTCCCTTTGCAAGTGACCTTAACGAAGGTGGGGTGTTACATACGTCCACTTTATATTTTCTTAAGTCCTAAAAAATTACAAATATAATGCTTTCCTACAATCCGTAGGAATCATTTACATACAACATCCTTGCATTTTAATGAAGAAGTGGGGAAAGATAGAGTGGTTTTATACACGAAATCCTCATGTTAGATTAATATGGAAGAAGCACAATGTCCTTGTGTTCTCTTCAATGGAGGCTGAGAGCTAGAATGGCCAAAGATCCTTTATAAGTCCCTGAATCCGTGTATTTATAGATGAAGAGAGACTCCCGAATGAATGGCATGTGTCACGAATCCAATGCGTTACTAAGACGTAGTGTGTAAGTGGAGGAAGTCTCTTGTAGTTCACGTAAAGCCATGTGCTGTCCGATCCATGAATGTAGGAGTAAAACAGACCTTAAGAATAGGTCAAACTCGAGTGTGGGCAGTAGAATATTTCGTCCCAGATGGGTCGAATCGGGTCCTCCATCTGATCTGAATCGGTGCCTACAATCCGAAGGCGACGTCCTCTTCTTGGCAGTAAGGAGAAAACAGATAGGATCGGGTTCCTACATCTCCATCAGAACTGAGCCGATGACTTAGTTCAAAAGCAGGGTGCACTTCTGTGTGGCAGAAGGTGGATCGTGTCCTCTTTTCCGATCCGATCCGACCTGGAGTCCAATCAATGCCGAAACCCAAACGTTTTCCGTTCTACGGGCGTTCACGAAAAAGAGCATAACTTTCAAACATTAAGTCAGTTTTAGCCAGACGAAAGCTCTACCTGAAGCTAATTCCGAGGGCTACAAGCGTTTCCGAGCGATGCTCCGTAATTGATGTTTTCAATTCCAAAATAGTTCATTTGTTAGGAGTGTCGAACCGTCCTTTGTTTGTTATGCGACTTCAACCAAATCGCTTCCTGTCTTCTGACGATATTCCAAATACTTAAGCGTATTGTTAACCAGAAATTCCATGCGTGACGGCTTTGACTAAAAAGCATGTCAACATTTATGGTTTATCATTTATGGCATAATGTTTTTGGTTTATTCTTTATTTTATATTGTTTATTATTTTTACTTTATTGTTTGTGGTTTACGATTTACTGTTTATTGATTATGGTTTAAGGTTTATGGTTTATTTTTTGGTTTACGGTTTATGGCTTAATGTTTATGGGTCTTGGTTTATGGTTTATGGTTTATTGTCTATGATTTATCATTTATGGCTTAATTTTTATGGTTTGTGGTGTTATTTTATAAAGTCTATTATTTATACTTTATTGTTTATGGTAGATGGTTTATTGTTTATTGTTTATACTTTATTCTTTATGGTTTACCGTGCATGGTTTATTGTTTATGGTTTACGGTTTATTGTTTATGATTTATCATTTATGAATTAATGTTTATGGTTTATGCTTTATTTTAAATAGTTTATAGTTTATACTTTATTTTTTATGGTTTACGGTTTATGATTTATTGTTTATGTTTTACAGTTTATGGTTTATTGTTTATGATTTATCATTTATGGTTAAATGTTTATGGTTTATGCTTTATATTATATAGTTTACTATTTATACTTTATTGTTTATGGTTTACGGTTTATGGTTTATTGTCTATGGTTTATGGTTTATTGTTAGACTCAAAAATGGCACTAACACTTAAATGCAGTGTGAAGTCCGCATAATCACAGATCACAGAGAATAAATATAGGAAAGAAGTAATGAATATGGAACACACGAGATTTTTATAGTGGTTCGGCTCAACCCAAGCCTACGTCCACTTTATATTTTCTTAAGTCTTAAGAAATTACAAATGCAATGCTTTCCTACAATCCGTAGGAATCATTTACATACAACATCCTTGTATTTTAATGAAGAAGTGGGGGAAGAGGGAGTGTTTTATACACGAAATCCTCATGTTAGATTAATATAGAAGAAGCACAATGTCCTTGTGTTCTCTTCAATGGAAGCCGAGAGTTATAATGGCCAAAGATCCTTTGGAAGTCCCTGAATCCGTGTATTTATAGATGTAGAGAGTCTCCCGAATGAATGGCATATGTCACGAATCCAAAGCGTTGCTAAGATGTTGTGCGTTATTGGAGGAAGTCTCTTATAGTACGTGTAAAGCCATGTGTGGACCAATCCGTGAATGTAGGAATAAAACAGGCCTTAAGAATCGGTCAAACTCGAGTGTGTGCAGTAGAATATTTTGTCCCAGACTGGTTGGATTGGGTCCTCCATTCGATACGAGTCGGTGCCTTCAATCCGAAGGCGACGTGCTCTTCTTGGCAGTAAGGAGAAAGCGGATCGGGTCGGGTTCCTACATCTTCATCCGAACCGAGCCGGTGACTTCATTCCAAAGCAGCAGTACTTCTGTGTGGCAGAAGGTGGATCAGGTCCTCCTTTTCGATCCGATCCGACCAGGAGTCCAATCAATGCCGAAATCCAAACGTTTTCGGCTCTGCTGGCGTTCACGGCAACGAGCTTAACTTTCGAACCGTAAGTCCAGTTTAGCCAAACGAAAGCTCTACCTGAAGCTAATTCCATGGGCTACAAGAGTTGCCAAGAGATGCTCCGTAATTTATGATTTCGGGTCCAAAATAGGTCAACTGTTAGGAGTTTCGAGCCGTCCTTTGTTTGTGATGCAACTTCAACCAAATCGCTTTCTGTCTTCTGACGGTGTTCCAAATACTTAAGCGTATTGTTAACCATAAATTCCATGTGTGACAGCTTTGACTAAAAAGCGTGTCAACATTTATGGTTTATCATTAATGGCTTAATGTTTATGGTTTATTCTTTATTTTATATAGTTTACTGTTTTTACTTTATTGTTTATGGTTTAAGATTTATGGTTTGTTGTTTATGGTTTATGGTTTATTTTTTTTGGTTTACTGTTTATGGTCTAATGTTTATGGGTGTTGGTTTATGGTCTATTGTCTATGATTTATCATTTATGACTTAATGTTTATGGTTTATGACTTTATTTTATAAAGTTTATTATTTATACTTTATTTTTTATGGTTTATTATTTATGATTTACCATTTATGTTTATGGTTTATGGTTTATTATTTTTGTTTATGGTTTATTATTTATGATTTACCATTTATGGCTTAATGTTTATGCTTTATGCTTTATTTTATATAGTTTACTGTTTATACTTTATTGTTTATGGTTTACGGTTAATTGTTTATGTTTTACGGTTTATGGTTTATTGTTTATGATTTATCATTTATGGTTAAATATTTATGGTTTATGCTTTATATTATATAGTTTACTGTTTATACTTTATTGTTTATGGTTTATTGTCTATGGTCTATCATTTATGTTTTATTATTTGATGCTATACCCAAAAGTGGCACTAACACACAAAAGCAGTGTGAAGTCCTCACAATCCACGATCATAGAGAATAAATGCAGGAAAGAAGTAAAGAACAGGGAACACACGTGATTTTTATAGTGGTTCGGCTCAAACCAAGCCTACGTCCACTTTATATTTTCTTACGTCCAAAGAAATTACAAATACAATGCCTTCCTACAATTTATAGGAATCATTTACATACAACATCCTTGTATTTTAATGAAGAAGTGGGAGTGAAGAGAGTGGTTTTATAAATGAAATCCTCGTGTCATATTAATATGGAAGAAGCACAATGTCCTTGTATTCTCTTCAATGGAGGCCGAGAGTTAGAATGGCCAAAGATCCTTTAGAAGTCCCTGAATCCGTGTATTTATAGATGTTGAGAGTCTCCCGAATGAATAGCATGTGTTACGAATTCAATGCGTTGCTAAGACTTAGTGCGCAAGTGGAGGAGATCTCATGTAGTTCGTGTAAAGCCATGTGTGTTCCAATCCGTGAATGTTGGAGTAAAATAGGCCTTAAGAATAGGTCAAACTCGAGTGTGTGCAGTAGAATATCCCATCCCAGATGGGTCGGATTGGGTCCTCCATCCGATCCGAGTCGGTGCCTTCAATCCGAAGGCGACGTGCTCTTCTTGGCAGTAAGGAGAAAGCGGATCGGGTCGGGTTCCTACATCTCTATCCGGACCGAGCCGGTGACTCCATTCCGAAGCAGCGTGCACTTCTGTGTGGCAGAAGGTGGATCAGTTGCTCCTTTCCAATCCGATCAGACCCGGAGTTCAATCGCAAATCCGTTTTAGGCAAATGAAAGCTCTACCTGAAGCTAATTCCGTGGGATACAAGATTTACAGAGCGATGCTCCGTAATTTATGTTTTCGGTTCCACAATAGGTCACCTGTTAGGAGTTCTGAGCCATCCTTTGTTTGTGATGCGACTTCAACCAAATCGCTTCCTGTCTTCTGACGTTGTTCCAAATACTTAAGCGTATTGTTAACCAGAAATTCCATGTGCGACGGCTTTGACTAAGAAGCATGTCAACATTTATGGTTTATCATTTACGGCTCAATGTTTATGGTTTATTCTTTATTTTATATGGTTTACTGTTTTTACTTTATTGCTTATGGTTTACAATTTATGGTTTAGTGTTTATGGTTTACAGTTTATGGTTCAATGTTTATGGGTCTTAGTTTACGGTTTATTGTCTATGATTTATCATATATGGCTTAATGTTTATGATTTATAGCTTTATTTTATAAAGTTTATTATTTATACTTTATTTTTTATGGATTATGGTATATTGTTTATACTTTATTCTTTATGGCTTATGATGTATGGTTTATTGTTTATGGTTTATCATTTTTGGCTTTCTGTTTATGGCTTATGCTTTATTTTATATAGTTTACCATTTATACTTTATTGTTTATGGTTTTCGGTTTATTGTTTATGTTTTACGGTTTATGGTTTATTGTTTATGATTTATCATTTATGGTTAAATGTTTATGGTTTATGCTTTATATTATATAGTTTACTATTTTTACTTTATTGTTTATGGTTTATGGTTTATTGTCTTCGGTTAATGGTTTATTGTTTATTGTTAGACCCAAAAATGGCACTAACACCCAAATGCAGTGTGAAGTCCTCATAATCACATATCACAGAGAATAAATGCAGGAAAGCAGTAAAGAACAAGGAACACACGAGATTTTTATAGTGGTTCGGCTCAAACCAAGCCTATGTTTACTTTATATTTTCTTAAGTCCGAAGTAATTACACATACAATGCTTTCTACAATCCATAGGAATCATTTAAATACAACATAAACTTGTATTTTAATGAAGAAGTGGGGGAAGAGAGAGTGGTTTTATACACGAAATCCTCGTGTTATATTAATATGAAAGAAGCACAATGTCCTTGTGTTCTCTTCAATGGGGGCCGAGAGTTAGAATTTCCAAATATCCTTTAGAAGTCCCTGAATCGGTGTATTTATAGATTTAGAGAGTCTTCCGAATGAATGGCATGTGTCACGAATCCAATGCGTTTCTAATACGTAGTGCGTAAGTGGAGGAAGTCTCATGTAGTTCGTGTAAAGCCATGTGTGGTCCGATCTGTGAATGTAGGCGTAAAACAGGCCTTAAGAATAGGACAAACTCGAGTGTGTGCAATAGAATATTTCATCCCTGATGGGTGGGATCGGGTCCTCCATCCGATCCGAATCAATCCTGTCAATCCGAAGGCGACGTGCTCTTCTTGGCAGTAAGGAGTGTTGTATATAACGCAGTTGTATACACAATTATATGATTCTTGTTTGATGATAACAACCAAATATATTATTATAAATGTGTTTGTTATTGTACTGTTTCACATATTCATCACAGACAGGATTATAATATTTATATTTAAATAGAATACGACTGTACGGACATTCATATATTCATACAGTATTTTATTTAAATATAAATATTATATTTCAAACATTCAAATAGTACAACTATTTATAACTCCACTATTTGAATACATCACTGATATATATTTCATTTCATATATACATTCACAGAAGATTGTACTTGTAAATAAACTGAATACGATAGACAAGTTTGTTTGACAACAATAAAATAATATTTTATTTCAAACAAAATTTGTTTATTACAAATATCAGTACAATATTCTTTTTCATTCATAGCTCCTACAACACTCATTCGATTATACATTTTCAGTTATACATACAGACAATTTCACTATTACACACACTGTTCTTGTTTTCTGCATTCTGTCTTCTGTCTTCACAGCTTTTAGTCCAGTCAGTCCAGTCTTCATACCTGTCATACAAATGAACACACACACAGTACACTGCAATAGAAATAATATTGAATACATGTAAATAAAAAATTTATTTTTAAAATTTTATTTGCCTCAGTTTTCTGGTGTGTTTCTCATCATTTTTCTTACTTGATCTGATTTGTTAATCCGACTGTGTCTAGACAGTATAATAGTACAGGGGCAGGAAAATTCGTCTGTTGGCTGCATATACATATGTGTATACACGTGTGCACTGCCTCGCCAATCAGAATGTAGCGAGCAACTGAGGAGTAGCCACGTGGACCTGCTCGACTCAGTGCAACACACATACATGCCATACATGGACGAGCATCTCAAAAGCAAAACATATATACATACATACATATATATATATACACACACATATGTGTATATATATATATACATATATGTACATATGAAGTGTTCAAGCTCATGGAACAGCAAAAATGTGGTCGAGCCATATCAAACCAGCCCCAAAGCAAATATAAATGAAGCAATGAACACAATATGCATGAATGGCAGATTTCAACTTGAGTATATAGTTCAACATGGTACAACATAGTGAAACAGGTGCAGCATCAACATTCTTGGTGGTTCAGCAAAAGCACAATGGTGTTCATGGTACTAATAAACAATTTCAGCAAGACAGATTTCAATGCAATCCATCTCACAAACAATTGGCAAGACTCAAGCATGTGTGAGTTAATGAGCCAGATGTACAAACAAGTGGGTGCACAAGTTTATACAGTCAAGCGTAGTGATGTGGCATTTCTTTTTGGATCAGCAGCATATACACATTAGCATGATCAGCAGTGCATGCACAGGGATAATATAATGCGGCAGTTTTCAAATTCATGGGATCAAGTAGAAGTTCATGTGCATCATATTACAAAGTGAGCCAAGTATAAATGGTGGAGCCAACATTAATAATCAAGTCAAAGTCAAAATACAAGCTTCACAAGGGAATACAATTATGGCCGAATGGAACAAGCATAAGTGGCACACAACAATGCATAGTAATGTTGAATTCATTTTTTGACAAAGTATTACTGGTTTATGTGTTTCCAGAAATTGGAAATATTTAAATCATTCTAGAAATCAACCAAGGAAAGCAATTAATTCTTTCCTGAATTCAACCCCTTATTTTTTGGCAAAGAGATTATTTTCTGCAAACATTTTTTGGTCATTAAAACAGTTCTGTTTTAGACTGTATCAACCTTGGCAATACAATGTTTGGCAACAATTATATATGGGATCAATCAAATAATTCAACTCGCCAACAATGTACTAAAAGATTTTCAGAAATGAAGATAGCATTTTTTGGCAAGTTTTTATTTTGTCAAATAAAACAGACATAGATAGAAAAGTCTTTTTGGAAAGATTTTGTCATAGAAAAGATTTTCTCATCAATCTTCATATGTAGCAAATTAATTTGTTTCCAGAAATTACAGGAAATCCAAATTCATTCAAGACAGTTTTTTTATCAAGACAAATATTCATTCACGGCAATCATATCTCAGAGGATTCAAGGCAGAAAATTAAATCATGCATGGGATGTTTCTGTTAGCAAATTCGAAGAGAGTCTTCTGAGAAACAAATCAATAAGTTCTTTTTTGGCAAGAATCATGTGTGGCAAAAATGGTTCGAGAGATGCAAAGGCAGCTATTCTTTTCAGAATAAATCACACAAGGCAAATGGAAATTATTCATGTTTCCAATCTGACACTTAAGGCAAAAACAAAATCACGCAATAAATCAGAGGATTAAAAGTCGAGGAAAATCAGGCAACAAATCAAAAGGGGCAACGCAGAATCAGGTCAAGCCACTTAATCGAAATCAGAGGGATATGGTTTTCTTAACCCTATAACTACACCAACATCATCACTGGCATGGAGATCGAAACCAACAAAAATCATTTCAAGCAAAGATTCAAAATTTCAGAGGACTTACAATTTCATTTCGGTTTTCGTTCAACAACAAATTCCAAAATCAGAGGACGTTCAGTTGAAGATGCAATCCACTTGAGAACCGAAGCCACAAGAGAATTTCTTATTCCAGCAGTCAATTCAATTTGAGGATTTAAGAGTAAACCCTAGCTATTTCCATCGGCCACCATTTTTATTCTCAAGAGAAAAAGAGAAATCAGGACAAATAAAAACAAGGGCGCACCAAGTTAAGGATGGCCGGCCAATGTTTTAATTGAAAAGGGGATGACCCCTTTAAATTCAATCTCCTTTATTCATTTTTTTAATTAGTGTTTCTCCTTGTTTTAATTTTCTATTTGTTGTATTGTCTTTTAATTTGAGTTGTAAAACCGTCGAACCAGTTTTCTAGAGTCTGTAAAATCTAGGGGATCTAGTCAGGGTGTTGACTGTCAGTTTCAGAGTCTGTAAAATCTGGATTACGGATTACGGGATTGTAATCAGGGGAAATCTGATTGAGGGGATATCGGTCAGTCTACAGTTTTGAGCGTAGGGTTAGAATAGGAGCAGGGTTTGCGAGTGTACATGGTCTTGTATGCGGGAGCTGTTCTATCACCTAGTAGAAACCTTAGAAATGCAGCAGTAGCCAGGGTTTTGCCGAAGCTGGGTATATCTGTGTGTGATTTATTTTTTGCATTTCCGTTTCTATTATATTCTCTGATCTGTTAATTATTATATATATCTCGTTAGAATTTTAATTCTTGTTAAAAACTGTGATAAACCCTATTCACCCCCCCCCCCCTAGGGTTAATCTAGATCCAATAAGTGGTATCAGAGCAGGTATTCTGTTAACTCTAGAGTATTGGGTCATTCTAGTTGTCAGTCCGTTGAGAGTCAGTCCACTTGTACTCCATCTATTTTTAATGGTACAGATTTTTTAAATTGGAAATTAGAAATGGAGTTATATTTAAAATCTGTTGATATTAAATGTTGGGTTACTGTTATTAATGGATTTGATATAGTTAGTAGAAATGATATTGGGTTTAATTCTCGTGCTATTCATACTTTATATTCTTATATTGATGATGTCCAATATAGCCTTATCTCCCATTGTTTGACTGCGCAGGAAATCTGGACAACTCTCAACACGCTATATGGAAAAGAAGACAACAGCTCAAAACCCCAGAAGGTCAACTCAGTTTCAGAACTGTGCTTAACAAGTTATACAGTTGGAAATCCAGATGGAGACTCAACAGGAGATCTTTCTTGTAAAGATTTAATTTCTCGCTAAAATAATTTAACTGGATCTGTTGAGAACCTGAAGTCTACAAATAAAATTCTGAAATCTGAAAAACTTGAATTGATTTGCAAAAATAATCTTTTGGAATCAAAGCTTAAAAATGTCAAGAAGTTTTCAAATTCTAATTGCAAAAATTGTTTAAATTTGAAAAATGATCTTGTTCGTCAAAATAAAAATGTTCAAAAACTTGAGGATGAAATATTGATTTTAAAAGAGAACAAGATAGAGTTTGAAAGCACAAACAATTGTTTGCAAAAGGAATTTGAAAATTTCAAGAAGACTGAAAATTCCAAATATATTTTTGCTGAAAAACAAAGCTTGTTGAAAACTGAGTCTATTTTGAATAAGCTAGAAATTGAGATTGAAAATCTGAAGAATTTTGAATCAGAAAGTCGAAAACATTTTGAATTTGAAATTGGTGATTCCCAAGCCAAAGTTAAATTGCTTGAAAATGAGAATTTGGTTTTGAAACAGTCCAATGCTGAACAGAAGATCGCTATAAATAATTGCTCAAATCTATTAAAAGAAAATAGCGCTAAAATCCGAAATTCAACGATTAGAATCAACCTTGGATAAATTTTCCAATGGGGAAAAATCGTTGAATATGCTGTTACAAAACCAAGTTTCTATTAGAAATAAATCTGGACTTGGTTTTGGGAAAAAGGATGTTTTTGGAAAACAAATTCAAATGATTTGAAAAATCTCTCAAATTGCTTTGGAAAGAACTGCTTTGAAAATTTGAACTCTGAAAATTTCAAAGGATTTTTGAATCGTAATTGTGATGAGAAATCGTTTTATAATAAACCATTTAAACATTCGTGGATCCTAAAAAATAAAACAGGCTTCGTTAAGTTCAGACAGATTTGGGTTCCTAAGGGTACGAAAGTTAATTCTAATGGTTTGTTATATAAACAAGTTTGGGTACCTAAAACTGTGAACAAAACTGTGAGTGGTTTTGCAAATTTTGTTAGACCACTTGATTCTCTAAACTGTTAGGTACTAGAGGTGGCTGAGGAACTGCTAGGCAAAAGAGATTTGGATTAAAGCTGCTCAGTACTTCAGTAATCATTCACAGTTCCTTAGCCAAGGCTGTTGAGTTAGAGATTCTGGTTTACATTGGATTCTGGTATGATCTCTAAACTCACCTTTGTAAATATTTTCTGTTTTTTATTTTCTTTGTTTTTTTCTTTCTTCTTCGATCCCTTCTGTTTATTTTTATTTTTATGTTTTATGTTCTGTCACTGTCATATCATTATAACTTCTACTGGACTTCATTAACTTCCAATTGTAGAATTCATATTTTCTGGAAATTCGCTTTAGTTGAATAGGACTCTGATGTTTTAATTATTTCCAGATCTTGTATTTAATCTTGTATATATCTGCAATTGTTTTGAAGTTTAGTTTTCTGATTATCTGAATTCTTAGCAGTGCTGAAGCATTAATATCATTTCTTGAACACTGTTATTTTGAATTCAAAATTCTTGAAGATCTGAAAATTTGATGAAGTTTCACACACCACTGCTGTTTTGAGTTTCTTCTAATTCATTTTAGAAAAGCTTGAAATATTATACTCATTACAACACACTGCTACTTCTCTGGTGTGATAATTTCATTAGTTTTCGGATTGGCTTGGAAATTTTAAATTGTCTAGAATCTCAGTGATACATCTTGAAAATCATTGTTATTCATGATCATTATGGTTAGAATTTGTTTGTTTGAAATCATCTGAAATTATTAATATTTTGAATTATCACACACCTCCTAAATTTGAAATTATCAACCTTGTGTGACTGATTCATTATATTTCAAAAACTTGACATTGATTCAAGTGATTTCAAATAAATTGTTTTGGATCATGAATATCTATCAAACCTGATGTAAATGATCTGATTTTTTCTTTGGGCTTGTCAAAAATTCTTGTGAAAATTTCTTTGAAAATATGGTCCTAAAATTCTTTATTATTTCATGGTTACTTGATTTTAATATATGTTTGTTTAAAATCAATTGAAATTTATTAAATCACACACATATCTTGAATCTGAAATATAATATTGTGTGATTGATTCATTAAATTCTGATATATTCACATTTCGTCAAATGATTTAAAATAAACTAAATTTTATAATCATGGATCATGGAATATATTGATTTTTTGTGACCTTCAGAAACATCGTCTGACAAGTCTGTTGTGATATTGATTTTTTTTGTGCTGCTCTGATACTGTTTTTCAAATAACTGTCTGCTTTAATCTGACTGCTGCTCTGATAATTGTGCCAAATTTGTAATCTTGTCTGTTTGGGCTTTATGTTTGAATTTTCTTTAATCTGAGATATCTACAGTGTGAATAAATTACTCAATAAAGGAGACTACAATTGGTATCAGCTTTTTCCATCCATCTGTTCTGAATTTTCACCTTGTATAAACACCATACACATCCTTTTTTCCCTCTTGTATAAATCTGTATAAATTCCTCTTGTAATTGATTTTCAATTTTAAAATTATTTATTAATTATTCATTCAGAAAATTGAAATCAATATCCAAATAGAACTGTATTTATATTTCATCAAAATTGTTATCAGATTTTTGAAATTGTGATGAATTGTGACTGCATTATATTTCAGAACAAGAGAAGATTTTATTTAGATTTTCATGATGGTTGAATAATTATTATAATATCTTTGAATCAGCAATTATCTCACGACCATCTTCATTATCTTTCATCTTTCTGCCAATCCATTGTGATTTTATATTAATGTGGAGAGTTAATATTTCTAAAAGTTTTTTGAACAGTGGAAATATTCGTGATAGAAATGGGACTATGTTATCATTCAGAATTAGTGATAATTGGAAATTTTCAATAATCCCGGTACAGTCGAGCATATTTCATAATATAATTAATTTAAAATTTTATTTCACAGTCCATCTCTGTACTTACCACATTTCTATCATCCATATTGGTTTTATATATCGAGGAGTTTTTCTTTTTGAAGCTGAAAATGATGAAAATATAATTAATATATAAGTGTGTCTCTAACCTCATTTAAAAATCCAAGCTCTGTTCATGTATGGTTAAGAGGCAACTTACAATTTAAGCTGCGACTGACTTCATTTAAAAATCCAAGCTATGGTTATGCGTGGTCAGTGTGCTCTTAAATAAAAAAATAAAAGAAAAGGAAAAATGTGCTATAAATAGAAATTAATTTGAAATTCTCCTTGGCATGTAAAAACCAGCCTATCGATCCATATTCTAATTTGTGAAATGTGTTAATATTTTATGAAGTATTATGATTTGTTGATTGATAGCTATTGGGATTTGAGATTATTTGTTTTTGTCACTTAAATTGAATTATCAATTACAGTCCAAATCCATCACTGTTTTTGTGCTCATTTTTATAAAATCCGTTTGAAAATAATTGGAAAATGTTCATTTTTTTTTTTTAAACTCTCTCCATTTTTATAAAATTCATCGTAAATCCGTCATTCTCTACAATGTGAAATATGCCACCAGTTCTTAGTTTATTATGTTTTTTTTGTTTGACTGATTGAGATTTATGATGACTGTTCTTCCTCTTAAGTTGAAATTATATTTTTAGTCAATTTTCATCTGTATTTTAAAATCTGTATCCTTTTGATGATAACAAAAGGGGGAGAATGGATTAGATTTTGATTTATGAGTGAATATTTTATAAATATTTTTATTTTTGAAAATTAGTTATTCAGTTCAGTTCACTCATGCACAGTTATAGGGGGAGTTTCTGTTGTAGGGGGAGCATTCAAATAGGGGGAGTTATGTTCTTCACAGTCAAACACATTACTATTTTCAAAATCTTCATATTTGTTTGTCATCATCAAAATGGGGAGATTGTTGTATATAACGCAGTTATATACACAATTATATGATTCTTGTTTGATGATAACAACCAAATATATTATTATAAACGTGTTTGTTATTGTACTGTTTCATATATTCATCACAGACAGGATTATAATATTTATATTTAAATAGAATACGACTGTACAGACATTCATATAATCATACAGTATTTTATTTAAATATAAATATTATATTTCAAACATTCAAACAGTACAACTATTTATAACTTCACTATTTGAATACATCACTGATATATATTTCATTTCATATATACATTCTCAGAAGATTGTACTTGTAAATAAACTGAATACGATAGACAAGTTTGTTTGACAACAATAAAATAATATTTTATTTCAAACAAAATTTGTTTATTACAAATATCAGTACAATATTCTTTTTCATTCATAGCTCCTACAACACTCATTCGATTATATATTTTCAGTTATACATACAGACAATTTCACTATTACACACACTGTTCTTGTTTTCTGCATTCTGTCTTCTTGTCTTCTGTCTTCACAGCTTTCAGTCCAGTCAGTCCAGTCTTCATACCTGTCATACAAATGAACACACACACAAAGTACACTGCAATAGAAATAATATTGAATACATGTAAATAAAAAATTTATTTTTAAAATTTTATTTGCCTCAGTTTTCTGGTGTGTTTCTCATCATTTTTCTTACTTGATCTGATTTGTTAATCCGACTGTGTCTAGACAGTATAATAGTACAGGGACAGGAAAATTCGTCTGTTGGCTGCATATACACATGTGTATACACGTGTGCACTGCCTCGCCAATCAGAATGTAGCGAGCAACTGAGGAGTAGCCACGTGGACCTGCTCGACTCAGTGCAACACACATACATGCCATACATGGACGAGCATCTCAAAAGCAAAACATATATACATACATACATATATATATACACACACATATGTGTATATATATATATATACATATATGTACATATGAAGTGTTCAAGCTCATGGAACAGCAAAAATGTGGTCGAGCCATATCAAACCAGCCCCAAAGCAAATATAAATGAAGCAATGAACACAATATGCATGAATGGCAGATTTCAACTTGAGTATATAGTTCAACATGGTACAACATAGTGAAACAGGTGCAGCATCAACATTCTTGGTGGTTCAGCTAAAGCACAATGGTGTTCATGATACTAATAAACAATTTCAGCAAGACAGATTTCAATGCAATCCATCTCACAAACAATTGGCAAGACTCAAGCATGTGTGAGTTAATGAGCCAGATGTACAAACAAGTGGGTGCACAAGTTTATACAGTCAAGCGAAGTGATGTGGCATTTCTTTTTGGATCAGCAGCATATACACCTTAGCATGATCAGCAGTGCATGCACAGGGATAATATAATGCGGCATTTTTCAAATTCATGGGATCAAGTAGAAGTTCATGTGCAACATATTACAAAGTGAGCCAAGTATAAATGGTGGAGCCAACATTAATAATCAAGTCAAAGTCAAAATACAAGCTTCACAAGGGAATACAATTATGGCCGAATGGAACAAGCATAAGTGGCACACAACAATGCATAGTAATGTTGAATTCATTTTTTGACAAAGTATGACTGGTTTATGTGTTTCCAGAAATTGGAAATATTTAAATCATTCTAGAAATCAACCAAGGAAAGCAATTAATTCTTTCCTGAATTCAACCCCTTATTTTTTGGCAAAGAGATTATTTTCTGCAAACATTTTTTGGTCATTAAAACAGTTCTGTTTTAGACTGTATCAACCTTGGCAATACAATGTTTAGCAACAATTATATATGGGATCAATCAAACAATTCAACTCGCCAACAATGTACTAAAAGATTTTCAGAAATGAAGATAGCATTTTTGGCAAGTTTTTATTTTGTCAAATAAAACAGACATAGATAGAAAAGTCTTTTTGGAAAGATTTTGTCACAGAAAAGATTTGCTCATCAATCTTCATATGTAGCAAATTAATTTGTTTCCAGAAATTACAGGAAATCCAAATTCATTCAAGACAGTTTTTTTATCAAGGAAAATATTCATTCACGGCAATCATATCTCAGAGGATTCAAGGCAGAAAATTAAATCATGCATGGAATGTTTCTGTTAGCAAATTCGAAGAGAGTCTTCTGAGAAACAAATCAATAAGTTCTTTTTTGGCAAGAATCGTGTGTGGCAAAAATGGTTCGAGAGATGCAAAGGCAGCTATTCTTTTCAGAATAAATCACACAGGGAAAATGGAAATTATTCATGTTTCCAATCTGACACTTAAGGCAAAAACAAAATCACGCAATAAATCAGAGGATTAAAAGTCGAGCAAAATCAGGCAACAAATCAAAAGGGGCAACGCAGAATCAGGTCAAGCCACTTAATCGAAATCAGAGGGATATGGTTTTCTTAACCATATAACTACACCAACATCATCACTGGCATGGAGATCGAAACCAACAAAAATCATTTCAAGCAAAGATTCAAAATTTCAGAGGACTTACAATTTCATTTCGGGTTTCGTTCAACAACAAATTCCAAAATCAGAGGACGTTCAGTTGAAGATGCAATCCACTTGAGAACCGAAGCCACAAGAGAATTTCTTATTCCAGCAGTCAATTCAATTTGAGGAATTAAGAGTAAACCCTAGCTATTTCCATCGGCCGCCATTTTTATTCTCAAGAGAAAAAGAGAGATCGGGACAAATAAAAACAAGGGCGCACCAAGTTAAGGATGGTCGGCCAATGTTTTAATTGAAAAGGGGATGACCCCTTTAAATTCAATCTCCTTTATTCATTTTTTTAATTAGGGTTTCTCCTTGTTTTAATTTTCTATTTGTTGTATTGTCTTTTAATTTGAGTTGTAAAACCGTCGAACCAGTTTTCTAGAGTCTGTAAAATCTAGGGGATCCAGTCGGGGTATTGACTGTCAGTTTCAGAGTTTGTAAAATCTGGATTACGGATTACGGGATTGTAATCAGGGGAAATCTGATCGAGGGGATATCGGTCAGTCTACGGTTTTGAGCGTAGGGTTAGAATAGGAGAAGGGTTTGCGAGTGTACATGGTCTTGTATGCGGGAGCTGTTCTATCACCTAGTAGAAACCTTAGAAATGCAGCAGTAGGCAGGGTTTTGCCGAAGCTGGGTATATCTGTGTGTGATTTATTTTCTGCATTTCTGTTTCTATTATATTCTCTGATCTGTTAATTATTATATATATCTCGTTAGAATTTTAATTCTTGTTAAAAACTGTGATAAACCCTATTCACCCCCCCCCCCCTCTAGGGTTAATCTAGATCCAACAAGGAGAAAGGGGATCGGGTCGGGTTCCAACATCTCCACCCGAACCGAGCCGTGATTTCATTCTAAAGCAGCATGCACTTCTATGGGGTAGAAGGTGGATCGGGTCCTCCTTTCCGATCTGATCCGACCCGGAGTCCAATGGATGCTGAAATCCAAACGTTTTCGGTTTTGTGAGCATTCACGGAAACGGGCATAACTTTCAAACCATAAGTCCGTTTTAGCCAAAAGAAAGCTCTACTTAAAGCTAATTCCGAAGGCAACAAGGGTTACATAGCGATGCTCCATAATTTATGTTTATGGGTCCACAATAGATCATTTGTTAGGAGTTTCGAGCCATCCTTTGTTTGTGATGCGACTTCAACCAAACCGCTTCCTGTCTTCTGACGATGTTCCAAATACTTAAGCGTATTGTTAACAAGAAATTCCATGTGTGACGGCTTTGATTGAAAAGCATGTAAACATTTATGGTTTATCATTTATGGATTAATGTTTATGGTTTATTCTTTATTTTATATAGTGTACTGTTTTCACTTTATTGCTTATTGTTTACGATTTATGGTTTAGTGTTTACGGTTTATGGTTTATTTTTTTTGGTTTACGGTTTGTAGTTTAATGTTCATGGGTCTTGGTTTTTGGTTTATTGTCTATGATTTATCATTTATGGCTTAATGTTTATGATTTATGGCTTTATTTTATAAAGTTTATTATATATACTTTATTTTTTATGGTTTATGGTCTATTGTTTATACTTAATTCTTCATGGTTTACTGTGTATGGTTTATTGTTTATGGTTTACGATTTATCATTTATGGCTTAATGTTTATGGTTTAGACTTTATTTTATATAGTTTACCATTTATACTTTATTGTTTATGGTTTACGGTTGATTATTTATGTTTTTTGGTTTATGGTTTATTGTTTATGAGTTATCATTTATGGTTAAATGTTTATGGTTTATGCTTTACATTATATAGTTTACTGTTTGTACTTTATTGTTTATGGTTTATGGTTTATGGTTTATTTTCTATAGTTTTTGGTTTATTGTTTATTATTAGACCCAAAAATGGCACTAACACCCAAATGCAGTGTGAATGCCACATAATCGCAAATCACAGAGAATAAATGCAGGAAAGCTGTAAAGAACAGGGAACACACAAGATATTTATGGTGGTTCGGCTCAAACCAAAACTACGTCCACTTTATATTTTCCTAAGTCCTAAGAAATTTAAAATACTGTGCTTTCCTACAATTCGTAGGAATCATTAAAATACAACACAAACTTGCATTTTAATGAATAAATGGGGTAAGAGAGAGTGGTTTTATACACGAAATCCACGTGTTAGATTAATATGGAAGAAGCACAATGTCCTTGTGTTCTCTTCAATGGGGGCCGAGAGTTAGAATGGCCAAAGATCCTTTAGAAGTCCCTGAATCCATGTATTTATAGATGTAGAGAGACTCCCGAATGAATGGCATGTGTCACGAATCTAATGCGTTTCTAAGACGTAGTGCGTAAGTGGAGGAAATCTCCTGTAGTTCGTGTAAAGCCATATGTGGTCCCATCCGTGAATGTAGGAGTAAAACTGGCCTTAAGAAGAGGCCAAACTCGAGTGTGTGTAGTAGAATATTTCGTCCCTGACGGGCCGGATCGGGTCCTTCATCCGATCCGAATCGGTGCCTTCAATCCGAAGGCGACATGCTCATCTTGGCAGTAAGGAGAAAGCTAATGGGTCGGATTCCAACATCTCCATCCGAACCGAGTCGGTGACTTCATTCCAAAGCAATGTGCACTTCTATGTGACAGAAGGTGGATCGGGTCCTCCTTTCCGATCCGATCCGATCCGATCCGATCCGACCTGGAGTCCAATCAATGCCGAAATTTAAACATTTTCGGTTCTGCAGGCGTTCACGGAAACAAGCGTAACTTTCGAACCTTAAGTCCTTTTATGCCAAAATAAAGCTCTACCTGAAGCTTATTCCGAGGGATACAAGTGTAACAGAGTGATGCTCCATAATTGATGTTTTAGGGTCCAAAATAGATCGTCTATTAGGAGTTTCAAGCTATCATTTATTTGTGATGCGACTTCAATCAAATCGTTTCCTGTCTTCTGAAGATGTTCCCAATAATTAAGCGTATTGTTAACTAGAAATTCCATGTGTGTCGGATTTAACTATAAAGCATGTCAACATTTATGGTTTATCATTTATGGCTTAATGTTTATGGTTTATTCTTTATTTTATATAGTTTACTGTTTTTACTTTATTGTTTATGGTTTACGATTTATGGCTTATTGTTTATGGTTTACGGTTTATGGTTTATTTTTTTGGTTTACGGTTTATGGTTTAATGTTTACGGGTCTTGGTTTATGGTTAATTGTCTATGATTTATCATTTATGGCTTAACATTTATGGTTTATGGCTTTATTTTATAATTTTTATTATTTATACTTTATTGTTTATGGTTTATTGTTTATACTTTATTCTTTATGATTTACGGTGTATGGTTTATTGTTTATGATTTACGGTTTATTGTTTATGATTTATCATTTATGGCTTAATGTTTATGGTTTACGCTTTATTTTATATAGATTACTACTTATACTTTAGTGTTTATGGTTTATGGATTACAGTTTATTGTTAATGTTTTACGGTTTATGATTTATCGTTATTCTTAAATATTTATGGTTTATGGTTTATTGTCTATGGTTTATAGTTTATGGTTTATTGTTTATTGTTAGACCCAAAAATGGCACTATCACCCAAATCCAACGTGAAGTCCTCACAATCACAGATAACAGAGAATAAATACGGGAAAACAATAAAGAACAGGGAACCCACGAGATTTTTATAGTGGTTCGGCTCAAACCAAGCCTACATCCACTTTATATTTTCTTAAGTTCTAAGAAATTACAAATACAATGCTTTCCTACAGTCCGTAGGAATCATTTACATACAACATCCTTGTATTTTAATGAACAAGTGGGGGAAAAGAGAATGGTTTTATACGAAATCCTCGTGTTAGATTAATATGGAAGAAGCACAATGTCCTTATGTTCTCTTCAATGGAGGCCGAGAGTTAGAATGGCCAAAGATACTTTAGAATTCCCTGAATCCGTTTATTTGTAGATGTAGAGAGTCTCCCGAATGAATGGCATATGTTACGAATCTAATGCTTTGCTAAGACGTAGTGCATAAGTGGAGGAAGTCTCCTATAGATCATGTAAAGCAATGTGTGGTCCGATCCATGAATGGCAGAGTAAAATAGACCTTAACAATAGGTCATACTCGAGTGTGTGCAGTAGAATATTTCATCCCAGATGGCTGGATCGGTTCCTCCATCCGATCTGAATCGGTGCCTATAATCCGAAGGCGACGTCCTCTTCTTGGCAGTAAGGAGAAAGCGGATCGGGTCGGGTTCCTACATCTCCATCAGAACCGAACTGGTGACTTCATTCCGGCAGAAGTTGGATCAGATCCTCCTTTCCGATCTGATCCTACCTGGAGTCCAATCAATGCCGAAATCCAAACATTTTCGGATCTATGGGCATTCACAAAATGAGCGTAATTTTCAAACCGTAAGTCCATTTTAGCCAAACGAAAGCTCTACCTGAAGCTAATTCTGAGGGCGACAAGAGTTACAGAGCGATGCTCTGTAATTGATGTTTTCGGGTCCAAAATATTTCATCTATTAGGAGTTTCGAGCCGTCCTTTGTTTGTAATGCGACTTCAACCAAATCGCTTCCTGTCTTCGGACGATGTTCCAAATACTTAAGCATATTGTTAACCAGAAATTCCATGTGTGACGGCTTTGACTAAAAATCGTGTCAACATTTTGGTTTATCATTTATGGCTTAATGTTTATGGTTTATTCTTTATTTTATATCGTTTACTGTTTTTACTTTATTGTTTATGGTTTATAATTTAAGGTTTATTGTTTATGGTTTTTTTTTTGGTTTACGGTTTATGGTTTAATGTTTATGGGGTTTATTATCTATGATTTATCATTTATGGCTTAATTTTTATGGTTTATGGCATTATTTTATAAAGTTTATCATTTATACTTTGTTGTTCATGGTTTATTGTTTATACTTTAGTCTTTATGGTTACGGTGTATGATTTATTGTTTATGGTTTACAGTTTATTGTTTATTATTTACCATTTATGGCTTAATGTTTATAGTTTATGCTTTATTTTATATAGTTTGCTGTTTATACTTTATTGTTTATGGTTTACGGTTTATTGTTTATGTTTTACGGTTTATGGTTTATTGTTTATGATTTATCATTTATGGTTAAATGTTTATGGTTTATGCTTTATATTGTATAGTTTACTGTTTATACTTTATTGTTTATGGTTTACAGTTTATGGTTTATTTTCTATGGTTTATGGTTTATTGTTTATTGTTAGACCCAAAAATGGCACTAACACCCAAATGCAGTGTGAAGTCCTCATAATTACAGTTCACAGAGAATAAATGCAGGAAAGCAGTAAAGAACATGGAACACACGAGATTTTTATAGTGGTTCGGCTCAAACCAAGCCTACGTCCACTTTATATTTTCTTAAGTCCTTAGAAATTACAAATACAATGGTCTCCTACAATCCGTAGGAATCATTTACATACAACGTCCATGTATTTTAATGAAGAACTGGGGGAAGAGAGAGTGGTTTTATACATGAAATCCTCGTGTTAGATTAATATGGAAGAAGCACAATGTCCTTGTGTTCTCTTCAATGGAGGCCGAGAGTTAGAATGACCAATGATCCTTTAGAAGTCCCTGAATCCGTGTATTTATAGATGTAGAGAGTCTCCCGAGTGAATGGCATGTGTCACAAATCTAATGCGTTGCTTAGACGTAGTGCGTAAGTGGAGAAAGTCTCCAGTAGTTCGTGTAGAGCCATGTGTGGTCCGATCCGTGAATGTAGGAGTAAAACAGACCTCAAGAATTGGTTAAACTCGAGTGTGTGCCATAGAATATTTCTTCCCGGATGTTTCGGATCAGGTCCTCCATCCGATCTGAATCGGTGTCTACAGTCCAAAGACGACATGCTCTTCTTGGCAGTAAGGAGAAAGCGGATCGGGTCGGTTTCCTACATCTCCATCCGCACCGAGCCGGTGACTTCGTTCCAAAGCAGTATGCACTTCTGTATGGAAGAAGGTGGATCGGGTCTTCCTTTCCGATCCGATTGGACCCGAAGTCCAATCAATGATGAAATCTAAACGTTTTCGGTTCTGCAGGCGTTCACGGAAACGAGCGTAACTTTCAAACTGTACATCCGTTTTAGCCAAAGGAAAGCTCTACCAGAAGATAATTCCGAGGGCTATAAGAGTTATAGAGCGATGCTCCGTAATTGATGCTTTCGTGTCCAATATAGTTCATCTATTATAAGTTTTGAGTCGTCCTTTCTTTGTGATGCGACTTCAACCAAATCTCTTCCTGTCTTCTGACGATGTTCTAAATAATTAAGCGTATTGTTAACCAGAAATTCCATGTGTGACGACTTTGACTAAAAAGTGTGTCAATGTTTATGGTTTATCATTTATGGCTTAATGTTTATGTTTTATTCTTCATTTTATATAGTATACTGTTTTTACTTTATTGTTTATGGTTTACGGTTTATGGTTTATTATTTATGGTTTACGATTTATTTTTTTGTTTACTATTTACGGTATAATGTTTATGGGTCTGGGTTTATGGTTTATTGTCTATGATTTATCATTTATGGTTTAATGTTAATGGTTTATGGCTTTATTTTATAAAGTTTACTATTTATACTTTATTGCTTATGGTTCATTGTTTATACTTTACTCTTTATGGTTTACGGTGTATGGTTTATTGTTTATGGTTTACGGTTTATTGTTTATGATTTATCATTTATGGCTTATTATTTCTGGTTTATGCTTTATTTTATATAGTTTACTATTCATACTTTATTGCCTATGGTTTACGGTTTATGGTTTATTGTTTATGTTTTACGATTTATGGTTTGTTGTTTATGATTTATCATTTCTGGTTAAATGTTAATGGTTTATGCTTTGTATTATATAGTTTACTGTTTATAATTTATTATTTACGGTTTATGGTTTATTGTCTATGGTTTATGGTTTATTGTTAGACCCAAAAATGGAACTAACACCCAAAAGCAGTGTGAAGTTCCTCACAATCACAGATCACATAGAATAAATGCAGGAAAGCAGTAAAGAACGGGGAACACACGAGATTTTTATAGTGGTTGGGCTCAAACCAAGTCTACGTCCACTTTATATTTTCTTAAGTCCTAAGAAATTACAAAAACCGTGCTTTCCTATAATCCGTAGGAATCATTTACATATAACATCCTTGTATTTTAATGAAGAAGTGGGGGAAGAGAGAGTGGTTTTATACACAAAATCCTCATGTTAGATTAATAAGGAAGAAGCACAATGTCCTTGTGTTCTCTTCAATGGAAGCCGAGAGTTAGAATGGCCAAAGATCCTTTAAAAGTCCCTGAATCCGTGTATTTATAGAGGTAGAGAGTCACCCGAATGAATGGCGTGTGTCACGAATCCAATGCGTTGCTAAGACGTAGTGCGTAAGTGGAGGAAGTCTCATGTAGTTCGTGTAAAGCCATATGTGGTCCAATCCGTGAATGTAGGCGTAAAACAGGCCCTAAGAATAGGTCTAACTCAAGTGTGTGCAATAGAATATTTCGTTCCAGATGGGTCGGATCGGGTCCTCCATCCGATCCGAATTGGTGCCTTCAATTCGAAGGCGGCGTGCTATTCTTGGCAATTAGGAGAAAGCGGATCGGGTCTGGTTCCTACATCTCCATCCGAATCGAGCATGTGACTTCATTCCGAAGCAGCGTGCATTTCTGTGTGGCAGAAGATGGATCGGCTCCTCCTTTCAGATCCGATCCGACCCAGAGTCCAATCAATGCCAAAATCCAAATGTTTTCGGTTCTGCGGGCATTCACGGGAACAAGCGTAACTTTCAAACCGTAAGTTCGTTTTAGCCAAACGAAAGCTCTACCCAAAGCTAATTCCGAGGGCTATAAGAGTTACGGAGGGATGCTCTGTAATTGATGTTTTCGGGTCCAAAATAGGTCATCTGTTAGGAGTTTTGAGCCGTCCTTTGTTTGTAACACGACTGCAACCAAATCGCTTCCTGTCTTCTGACGATGTTCAAAATACTTAAGCGTATTGTTATCCCGAAATTCCATGTGTGACAGCTTTGACTAAAAAGTGTGTCAACATTTACTGTTTATCATTTATGGATTAATGTTTATGGTTTATTCTTTATTTTATATAGTTTACAGTTTTTACTATATTATTTGTGGTTTACGATTTTTGGTTTATTTTTTTGGTTTACGGTCTATGGTTTAATGTTTATGGGTCTTGGTTTATGGTTTATTGTCTATGATTTATCATTTACGGCTTAATGTTTATAGTTTATGGCTTTATTTTATAAAGTTTATTATTTATACTTTATTGTTTATGTTTTATGGTTTATTGTTTATACTTTACTCTTTACGGTTTACAGTGTATGGTTTATTGTTTATTGTTTATGGTTTACAATTTATGGTTTATGATTTATCATTTATCGCTTAATGTTTATGGTTTTTGCTTTATTTTATATAGTTTACTATTATTCTTTATTGCCTATGGTTTCCGGTTTACAGTTTATTGTTTATGTTTTACGGTTTATGATTTGTTATTTATCATTTATCATTTATGGTTAAATGTTTAAGGTTTATGCTTTATATTATATAGTTTACTATTTATACTTTATGGTTTACGGTTTGCGGTTTATTGTTTATGGTTTATTGTTTATTTTTAGACCTAAAATGGTACTAACAGCCAAATGCAGTGTGAAGTCCCCACAATCACAGATCACAGAGAATAAATGCAGGAAAGCAGTAAAGAACAGGGAATTTATGAGATTTTTTTGTGGTTCGGCTCAAACCAAGACTACGCCACTTTATATTTTCTTAAGTCCTAAGAAATTACAAATTCAATGCTTCCTACAATCCATAGGAGTCATTTACATACAACACCCTTGTATTTTAATGAAGAAGTGGGGGAAGAGAGAGTGGTTTTATAAACGAAATCCTCATGTTAGATTAATATGGGAAAAGAACAATGTCCTTTGTTCTCTTTAATGGGGGACGAGAGTTAGAATGGCCAAAGATCCTTTAGAAGTCCCTGAATCCGCATATTTATAGATGTAGAGAGTCTCCCGACTGAGTGGCATATGTCACGAATCCAATGCGTTGCTAAGACATAGTGCGTAAGTGGAGGAAGCCTCCTGTAGTTCGTGTAAAGCCATGTGTGGTACGATCCGTGAATGTAGGAGTAAAACAGGCCTTAAGAATAGGTCAAACTTGAGTGTGTGCAGTAGAATAGTTCATCCCAGATGGGTCATATCGGGTCCTCCGTCCGATTCGAATCGATGCCTTCAATACGAAGGCGAGGTTCTCTACTTGGTAGTAAGGAGAAAGCGGATCGGGTCGGGTTCCTATCCGAACCGAGCCGTTGACTTCATTCCAAAGCAGCGTGCACTTCTGTGTGGCAAAAGGTGTATCCGGTCCTCCTATCCAATCTGATCCGACCCGGTATCCGATTTATGCCGAAATCCAAATGTTTTCGGTTCTGCGGGCATTTACGGAAACGAGCGTAACATTCAAACCGTAAGTCCGTTTTAGCCAAAAGAAAGCACTACCTGAAGCTAATTCTGAGGGCTAAGAGAGATACAGAGCGATGCTTTGTAATTGATGTTTTCGAGTCCAAAATAGGTTATCTGTTAGGAGTTTCGAGCCGTACTTTGTTTGTGATGCAACTTCAACCAAGTCGATTCCTGCCTTCTGACGATATTTCAAATACTTAAGCGTATTGTTAACCCGAAATTCCATGTGTGACAGCTCTGACTAAAAAGCGTGTAACATTTATGGTTTATCAATTATGGAGTAATGTTTATGGTTTTTTCTTTATTTAATATAGTTTACTGTTTTTACTTTATGGTTTACGGTTTATGGTTTATTTTTTATGGTTTACGGTTTATTGTTTTTTTTTGTTTACATTTTATGGTTTAATGTTTATGGGTCTTGGTTTATGTTTTACTGTCTATGAATTATCATTTATTGCTTAATGTTTATGGTTTATGGCTTTATTTTATAAAATTTATTATTTATACTTTGTCGTTTATGGTTTATGGTTTATTGTTTTTACTTTACTCTTTATGGTTTACTGTGTATGGTTTACAATTTATGTTTTGCGGTTTATTGTTTATGATTTATCATTTATGGTTTAATGTTTATGGTTTATGATTTATTTTATATAGTTTACTATTCATACTTTATTGCTTAAGGTTTACGGTTTTTTGTTTATGTTTTACGGATTATTGTTTATTGTTTCTGATTTATCATTTATGGTTAAATGTTTATGGTTTATGCTTTATATTATATAGTTTACGGTTTAAATTTTATTGTTTAAGGTTTACGGTTAATGGTTCGTTGTCTATTGTTTATGGTTTATTGTTTATTATTAGACACAAAAATGGCACTAACACCCAAATGCAGTGTGAATTTCCTCACACTCACAGATCAAAGAGAATAAATGCAGGAACGTAGTTAAGAACAGGGAAAACACGAGAGTTTAACAGTGGTTCGGCTCAAACCAAGCCTAGTCCACTTTATATTTTCTTAAGTCCTAAGAAATTACAAACACAACGCTTTCCTACAATCCATGGGAATCATTTACATACAACATCCTTGTATTTTAGCGAAGAAGTGGGGGAAGAGAGAGTGGTTTTGTGCATGAAATCCTCGTGTTAGATTAATATGAAGAAGCACAATGTCCTTGTGTTCTCTTCAATGGAGGCCGAGAGTAAGAATGGCCAAAGATCCTTTAGAAGTCCCTGAATCCATGTATCTATAGATGTAGAGAGTCTCCCGAATGAATGCCATGTGTCACGAATCAAATGCGTTGCTAAGACGTAGTGTGTAAGTGGAGGAAGTCTCCTGTAGTTCGTGTAAAGCCATGTGTGGTCCGATCCGTGAATGTAGGAGTAAAACAAGCCTTAAGAATAGCTCAAACTTGAGTGTGCACTGTTGAATATTTCATCCCAGATGGGTCGGATCGGGTCCTCCATCCGGTCTGAATCGGTGCCTTTAATCCGAAGGCAGCGTGCTCTTTTTGGCAGTAAGGAGAAAGGGGATCGGGTCATGTTCCTACATCTCCATCCAAACCAAGCCGGTGACCTCATTCCAAAGCAGCATGCACTTCTGTGCGACAGAAGGTGGATTGGGTCCTCCTTTCCGATCAGTTCCGACCCCGAGTCCAATCAATGACAAAATCCAAACGTTTTTTGTTCTGTAGGTGCTCACAGAAATGAGCGTAACTTTCAAACCATAAGTCCGTTTTTGCCAAACAAAAGCTCTACCTAAAGCTAATTTGGATGGCTACAAGAATTGTTGAGCGTTGCTTTGTAATTGATGTTTTCGAGTCCAAAATAGGTAATCTTTTAGGAGTTTCGAGCCGTCCTTTTTTGTGATGCGACTCAACCAAATAGCTTCCTATCTTCTGAAGATGTTCCAAATACTTAAGCGTATTGTAAACCGTAAATTCCATGTGTGACGGCTTTGACTAAAAAGCGTGTCAACATTTATGGTTTATCATTTATGGCTTAATGTTTATGGTTTATTCTTTACTTTATATAATTTACTATTTTTACTTTATTGTTTATGGTTTACAATTTATGGTTTATTGTTTATGGTTTACAATTTATGGTTTGTTTATTTTTGGTTTACGGTTTGTGGTTTAATGTTTATGGGTCTTCGTTTATGGTTTATTGTCTATGATTTATCATTTATGGCTTAATGTTTATGATTTATGGCTTTATTTCATAAATTTTATAATTTATACTTTATTGTTTATGGTTTATTGTTTATACTTTACTCTTTATGGTTTATGGTGTATGGTTTATTGTTTATGGTTTACGGTTTACTATTTATGATTTATCATTTATGGATTAATGTTTATGGTTTGTGCTTTATTTTATAAAGTTTACTGTTCGTACTTTTTTTTATGGTTTATGGCTTACGGTTTATTGCTCATGTTTTATGGTTTATGGTTTATTGTTTATGATTTATCATTTGTGGTTAAATGTTTACGGTTTATGCTTTATGTTATATAGTTTACTGTCTATACTTTATTGTTTACGTGGTTTATTGTCTATGGTTTATGCTTTATTGTTTGTTGTCAGACCCAAAAATGGCGCTAACACCCAAAAGCAGTGTGAAGTTCCTCACAATCACAGATCACAGAGAATAAATGCAGGAAAACAGTAAAGAACAGGGAACACATGAGATTTTTATAGTGGTTCGGCTCAAACCAAGCCGTCCTAAGAAATTACAAAAACAATGCTTTCCTATAATCCATAGGAATCATTTACATACAACATCCTTGTATTTTAATGAAGAAGAGGGGGAAGAGAGAGTGGTTTTATACATAAAATCCTTGTGTTAGATTAATATGGAAGAAGCGCAACGTCTTTGAGTTCCCTTCAATGGAGGCCTGGAGTTAGAATGGCCAAAGATCCTTTAGAAGTCCCTGAATCCGTGTATTTATAGATGTAGAGAGTCTCCTGAATGAATGGCATGTATCACAAACCCAATGCGTTGCTAAAACACAATGCGTTAGTAGAGGAAGTCTCCTGTAGTTCGTGTAAAGCCATGTGTTGTCCGATCCGAGAATGTAGGAGTAAAACAGGCCTTAAGAATAGGTCAAACTCGAGTGTGTGCAGTAGAATATTTCATTCCAGACGGGTCGGACCGGGTTCTCCATCCGATCTGAATCGGTGCCTTCAATCCGAAGGCGACATGCTCTTCTTGGTAGCAAGGAGAAAGCGGATCGGGTCGGGTTCCTACATCTCCATCCGAACCAAGCCAGTGACTTCATTCCAAAGCAGCGTGCACTCTGTATGGCAGGAGGTGGATTGGGTCCTCCTTTCTAATCCGATCCGACTCGGAGTCCAATCAATGCCGAAATCCAGACATTTTCGTTTCTGCGGGTGTTCACGGAAACGAGCGTAACTTTCAAACCGTAAGTCCATTTTAGCCAAACGAAAGCCCAACCTGAAGCTAATGCCGAGGGCTACAAAAGCTACTAAGCGATGCTCTGTAATTGATGTTTTTGAGTCAAAAATAGGTCATCTGTTAGGAGATTCGAGCCTTCCTTTGTTTGTGATGCGACTTCAACCAAATCGCTTCCTGTCTTCTGACGATGTTCCAAATACTTAAGTGTATTGTTAACCAGAAATTCCATGTGTGACGGCTTTGACTAAAAAGCGTGTCAACATTTACGGTTTATCATTTATGGCGGCATGTTTGTGGATTATTCTTTATTTTATATAGTTCACTATTTTTTACTTTATTATTTGTGGTTTACGATTTATGGTTTTTTTTTTTTATGTTACGGTTTATGGTTTAATGTTTATGGGTCTTGGTTTATTGTTAATTGTCAATGATTTATCATTTATGGCTTAATATTTATGGTTTATGGCTTTATTTTATAAAGTTTATTATTTATACTTTATTGTTTATGGTTTAAGGTTTATTATTTATACTTTACTCTTTATGGTTTATGGTGTATGGTTTACTTTTTATGGTTTACGGTTTATTGTTTATGATTTATCATTTATGGCTTAATGTTTATGGTTTATGATTTATTTTATATATTTTACTGTTCATACTTTATTGATAAAGGTTTACGGTTTATTGTTTATGGTTTATGGTTTATTGTTTATGATTTATCATTTATTTTTAAATTTTTATGGTTTATGCTTTATATTATATACTTTACTGTTCATACTTTATTGTTTATAGTTTACGGTTTATTGTCTATGGTTTATGGTTTATTGTTTATTGTTAGACCCAAAAAAGGCACTAACACCCAAATGCAGTGTAATGTTTCTCACAGTCACAGATCACAGAGAATAAAATCAAGAAAGAAGTAAAGAACAAAGATCACACGAGATTTTTATATTGGTTCGGCTCAAACCAAGCCCACGTCCACTTTATATTTTCTTAAGTCCTAAGAAATTACAAATACAATGCTTTCCAACAATCCGTAGGAATCATTTACATACAACATCCTTGTATTTTAATGAAGAAGTAGGGGAAGATAGAGTGGTTTTATACACGAAATCATCGTGTTAGATTAATATGGAAGAAGCACAATATCCTTGTGTTCTCTTCAATGGAGGCCGAGAGTTAGAATGTCGAAAGATCCTTTAGAAGTCCTTGAATCCATGTATTTATAGATGTAGAGAGTCTCCTGAAAGGATGGCATGTGTCTCGAATCAAATGCATTACTAAGACGAAGTGCGTAAGTGGAGGAAGTCTCCTGTAGTTCGTGTAAAGCCATGTGTGGTCCAAGCCGTGAATGTAGGAGTAAAACAGGCATTAAGAATAGGTCAAACTCGAGTGTGTGCAGTACAATATTTCGTCCTAGATGGGTCATATCGGGTCCTCCATCCGATCCAAATCGGTGCCTTCTATCAGAAGGCGACGTGCTCTTCTTGGTAGTAAGGAGAAAGCGGATCGGGTCAGGTTCCTACATCTCCATCCGAACTGAGTCGGTAACATTATTCCAAAGAAGCGTGCACTTCTATATGGCAGAAGGCGGATCGGGTCCTCCTTTCCGATCCGATCCGACCCGTAGTCCAATCAATTCTGAAATCCAAACGTTTTCGTTTCTGCGGGCGTTCACTGAAATGAGCGTAACTTTCAAACCGTAAGTCTGTTTTAGTCAAACGAAAGCTCTACCAGAAACTAATTCAGATGGCTACAAGAGTTACTGAGCGATGCTCCGTAATTAATGTTTTTGGCCCAAAATAGGTCATCTGCTAGGAGTTTCGATCCGTCCTTTGTTTGTGATGCGACTTCAACCAAATCGCTTCCTGTCTTCTGACGATGTTCAAAATACTTAAGCGAATTGTAAACCAGAAATTCCATGTGTGGCGGCTTTGACTAAAAAGCAAGTCAACATTTACGGTTTATCATTTATGGCTTAATGTTTACGGTTTATTCTTTATTTTGTATAGTTTACTATTTTTACTTTATTATTTATGGTTTACGATTTATGGTTTATTTTTTTGGTTTACGGTTTATGGTTTAATGTTTATGGGTCTTGGTTTATGGTTTATTGTCTATGATTTATCATTTATGGCTTAATGTTTGTGGTTTATGGATTTATTTTATAAAGTTTATTATTTATACTTTATTGTTTATGGTTTATGGTTTATTATTTATACTTTATTCTTTATGGTTTATGGTGTATAGTTTACTGTTTATGGTTTACGGTTTATTGTTTATGATTTATCATTTACGGCTTAATGTTTATGGTTTATGCTTTAATTTATATAGTTTACTGTTCATACTTTATTCCTTATGGTTTACGGTTTATTGTTTATACTTTACAGTTTCTGGTTTATTGTTTATGATTTATCATTTATGGTTAAATGTTTATGATTTATGCTTTATATTATATAGTTTACTATTTATACTTTGTTGTTTATGGTTTATGGTCTATGATTTATGGTTTATTGTTTATTGTTAGACCCAAAAATGGCACTAACACCCAAATGCAGTGTGAAGTTTCTCACAATCACATAACACAGAGAATAAATGAAGGAAAGCAGTAAAGAATAGGGAACACACGAGGTTTTTATAGTGGTTCGGCTCAAACCAAGCCTACGTCCACTTTATATTTTCTTAAGTTCTAAGAAATTACAAATACAATGCTTTCTAAAATCCGTAGGAATCATTTACATACAACGTCCTTGTATTTTAATGAAGAAGTGGGGGAAGAGAGAGTGGTTTTATACACGAAATCGTCGTGTTAGATTATATGGAAGAAGCACAATGTCCTTGTGTTCTCTTCAATGGAGGCCGAGAGTAAGAATGACCAAAGATCCTTTAGAAGTACCTGAATCCATGTATTTATAGATGTAGAGAGTCTCCTGAATGAATGGCATGTGTCTCAACTCAAATGCATTGTTAAGATGTAGTGCGTAAGTGGAGGAAGTCTCCTGTAGTTCATGTAAATCCATGTGTGGTCCGATCAGTGAAAGTAGGAGTAAAACAGGCCTGAAGAATAGGTCAAGCTCGAGTGTGTGTAGTAGAATGTTTCATTCCAGATGGGTCGTACTGGGTCCTCCTTCTGGTCTGAATCGGCGCCTTCAATCCGAAGGTGGCATGCTCTTCTTGGCAGTAGGAGAAAGAGGATCGGGTCGGGTTCCTGCATCTACATCCGAACAGAGCCAGTGACTTCATCCCAAAGTAGCGTGCACTTCTATGTGGTAGAAGGTGGATCGGGTCCTCCTTTCCAATCCGATCCAACCCGGAGTCCAATCAATTCTTAAATCCAAACGTTTTCGATTCTGCGGGCATTCATGGAGACGAGCGTAACTTTCAAACCATAAGCCCATTTTAGTCAAACGAAATCTCTACCTGAAACTAATTCAAATGGCTACAAGATTTACTGAGCGATGCTCCATAATTGATGTTTTTGGGTCCAAAATAGGTCATCTGTTAGGAGTTTCGAGCCGTCCTTTTTTGTGATGCGACTTCAACCAAATCGATTCCTGTCTTCTGACGATGTTCCAAATACTTAAGCGTATTGTTAACCAGAAATTCCAAGTGTGACGGCTTTGACTAAAAAACGTGCCAACATTTATGGTTTATAATTTATGGCTTAATGTTTATGGTTTATTCTTTATTTTATATAGTTTACTGTTTTTTTCTTTATTGTTTATGGTTTACACTTTATGATTTATTGTTTATGTTTTACGATTTATGCTTTATTTTTTTGGTTTACGGTTTATAGTTTTATGTTTATGGGTCTTGGTTTATGGTTTATTGTCTATGATTTATCATTTATGGCTTAATGTTTATGGTTTATGGTTTATGGCTTTATTTTATAAAGTTTGTTATTTATACTTTATTGTTTATGGTTTATGGTTTATTGTTTATACTTTACCCTTTATTGTTTATGGTGTATGGCTTACTGTTTATGGTTTACGGTTTATGATTTATCATTTATGGCTTAATGTTTATGGTTTATACTTTATTTTATATAGTTTACTATTCATACATTATTGCTTATGGTTTATGGTTTATGGTTTATTGTTTGTCTTACGGTTTATGGTTTATTGTTTATGATTTATAATTTATGGTTAAATGTTTATGGTTTATGCTTTATATTATATAGTTTACTGTTTATACTTTATTGTTTATGGTTTACGGTTTATGGTTTATTTTTTGTGGTTTATGGTTTGTTATTTATTGTTAGACCCAAAAATGGCACAAAATGAATTGTGTGAAGTTCCTCACACTCACATATCACAGAGAATAAATGCATTAAAGCAGTAAAGAACAAGGAACACACGAGATTTTTATAGTTGTTCGGCTCAAACCAAGCCTACGTCCACTTTATATTTTCTTAAGTCCTAAGAAATTACAAATACAATGCTTTCCTACAATCCGTAGGAATCATTTACATACAACATCCTTGTATTTTAATAAAGAAGTGGGGGAAGAGAGAGTAGTTTTATACACGAAATCCTCGTGTTAGATTAAAATGGAAGAAGCACAATGTCCTTGTGCTCTCTTCAATGGAGGTCGAGAGTTAGAATGGCCAAAGATCCTTTAGAAGTCCCTGAATCTGTGTATTTATAGATGTAGAGAGTCTCCCGAATGAATGCCATGTGTCACGAATCAAAAGCGTTGCTAAGACGTAGTGCGTAAGTGTAGGAGGTCTCTTGTAGTTCGTGTAAAGCCATGTGTGGTCCGATCCGTGAATATAGGAGTAAAACAGGCCTTAAGAATATGTCAAACTCGAGTGTGTACAGTAGAATATTTTGTCCCAGATGGGTCGGATCATGCCCTTCATCCAATCTGAATCGGTGCCTTCAATCTGAAGGCGGCGTGCTCTTCTTGGCAGTAAGGAGAATGTGGATCGGGTCGGGTTTCTACATCTCCATCTGAACCGAGTTGGTGACTTCTTTCCAAAGCAGCGTGCACTTCTGTGTGGCAGAAGGTGGATCGGGTCCTCCTTTCCGATCCGATCCGACTCGGAGTCCAGTCAATGCCGAAATCCAAACGTTTTCGGTTCTGCGGGTGTTCACGGAAACGAGCGTAACTTTCAAATCGTAAGTCCGCTTTAGCCAAACGGAAGCTCTACTTGAAGCTAATTCAGAGGGCTACAAGGGTTATTTAGCAATGCTCCGTAATTGATGTTTTCGGGTCCAAAATAGGTCATCTGTTAGGAGTTTCGAGCCGTCCTTTGTTTGTGATGCGACTTCAACCAAATCGATTCCTGTCCTCTAACGATGTTCCAAATACTTAAGCGCATTGTTAACCCGAAATTCAATGTGTGGCGGCTTTGACTAAAAAGCGTGTCAACATTTATGGTTTATCATTTATGGCTTAATGTTTATGGTTTATTCTTTATTTTATATAGTTTACTGTTTTTACTTTATTGTTTATGGTTTACGATTTACGGTTTATTGTTTATGGTTTATGATTTATTTTATTTTTTTGTTTACGGTTTATGGTTTAATGTTTATGGGTCTTGGTTTATGGTTTATTGTCTATGATTTATCATTTATGGCTTAATGTTTATGGTTTAAGGCTTTATTTTATAAAGTCTATTATTTATACTTTATTGTTTATGGTTAATTGTTTATACTTTACTCTTTATGGTTTACGGTGTATGGTTTATTGTTTATGGTTTACGGTTTACTGTTTATGATTTAACATTTATGGCTTAATGTTTATGGTTTATGCTTTATTTTATATAGTTTATTGTTCATACTTTGTTTTTTATGGTTTAGGTTTATGGTTTATTGTTTATGTTTTATGGTTTACGGTTTATTGTCTATGATTTATCATTTATGGTTAAATGTTTGTGGTTTACGCATTATATTATATAGTTTACTATCTATACTTTATTGTTTATGGTTTACGGTTTATGGTTTATTGTCTATGGTTTATGCTTTATGGTTTATTGTTTATTGTTAGACCCAAAAATGGCACTAACACCCAAATGCAGTGTGTAGTTCCTCACAATCACAGATCACAGAGAATAAATACAGGAATGCAGTAAAGAACGGGGATCACATGAGATTTTTATAGTGGCTCGGCTCAAACCAAGGCTACGGCCACTTTATATCTTCTTAAGTCCTAGGAAATTTCAAATACAATGCTTTCCTACAATCCATAGGAATCATTTACATACATCATCCTTGTATTTTAATGAAGAAGTGGGGGAAGAGAGAGTGGTTTTATACACGAAATCGTCGTGTTAGATTATATGGAAGAAGCACAATGTCCTTGTGTTCTCTTCAATGGAGGTCGAGAGTTAGAGTGGCCAAAGATCCTTTAGAAGTCCCAGAATTCGTGTATTTATAGATGTAGAGAGTGTTCCGAATCAAACGTGTTTCTAAGACGTAGTGCGTAAGTGGAGGAAGTCTCATGTAGTTCGTGTAAATCCATGTGTGGTCCGATCCGTGAATGTATGAGTAAAACAGGCCTTAAGAATAGGTCGAACTCGAGTGTGCGCAGTAGAATATTTCGTCCCAGATGGGTCGGATCTGGTCCTCCATCCGATCCGAGTCGGTGCCTTCAATCCGAAGGCGACGTGTTCTTCTTGGCAGTAAGGAGAAAGCGGATCGGGTCGGGTTCCTACATCTCCATCTGAACCGAGCCGGTGACTTCATTCCAAAGCAGTGTGCACTTCTGTGTGGTAGAAGGTTGACTGGGTCCTCCTTTTTGATCCGATCCGACCCGAAGTCCAATCAATGCCGAAATCCAAACGTTTTATATTCTGCAGGCGTTCATGGAAATGAGCGAAACTTTCAAACCGTAAGTCCGTTTCAGCCAAACAAAAGCACAACCTGAATCTAATTCCGAGGGCTACAGGAATTACAGAGTGATGCTCCGTAATTGATGTTTTCGTGTCCAAAATAGGTCATCTGTTAGGAGTTTCGAGCCATCCTTTATTTGTGATGCGACTTCAACCAAATCGCTCCCTGTTTTCTGACGATGTTCCAAATACTTAAGCGTATTGTTAACCAAAAATTCCATGTGTAATGGCTTTGACTAAAAAGCATGTCAACATTTATGGTTTATCATTTATGGCTTAATGATTATGGTTTATTCTTTATTTTATATAGTTTACTATTTTTACTTTATTTTTTATGGTTTACGATTTATGGTTTATTGTTTATGGTTTGCGTGTTATGGTTTATTTATTTTTGGTTTATGGTGTAATGTTTATTGGTCTTGTGTTATGTTTTATTGTCTATGATTTATCATTTACGGCTTAATGTTTATGGTTTATGGCTTTATTTTTTACAGTCTATTATTTATACTTTATTGTTTATGGTTTATTGTTTATACTTTACTCTTTATGGTTTATTGTTTATGGTTTACATTTTACTGTTTATGATTTACCATTTATGGCTTAATGTTTATGGTTTATGCTTTATTTTATATAGTTTACTGTTCATAATTCATTTTTTATGGTTTACGGTTTATTGTTTATGTTTTACAGTTTATGGTGTATTATTTATGATTTTTCATTTATGGTTAAATATTTATGGTTTATGCTTTATGTTATATAGTTTACTGTCTATAATTTTTTGTTTATGGTTTACGGTTTATGGTTTATTGTCTATGGTTTATGCTTTATAGTTTATTGTTGGAGCAGTAAACAACAGGGAACACACGATATTTATTTAGTGGTTCGGCTCAAACCAGGGCTACGTCCACTTTATATCTTCTTAAGTCCTAAGAAATTACAAATATTATGCTTTCCTACAATTCGTAGGAATCATTTACATACAACATCCTTGTATTTTAATGAAGAAGTGGGGGAAGAGAGAGTGGTTTCGTACAAAATCCTTGTGTTAGATTAATATGGAAGAAGCGCAATGTCTTTGTGTTCTATTCAATGGAGGCCTACAGTTAGAATGGCCAAAGATCCTTTAGAAGTCCCTAAATTCGTGTATTTATAGACGTAGAGAGTCTCCCGAATGAATGGCATGTATCACGAATCCAATGCATTGCTAAGACGTAGTGCGTTAGTGGAGGAAGTCTCCTGTAGTTCGTGTAAAGCCACGTGTGGTCCGATCCATGAGTAAAACAGGCCTTAAGAACTGGTCAAACTCTCGTGTGTGCAGTAGAATATTTCATCCCAGATGTGTCGGACCAGGTTCTCCATCCGATCCGAATCGATGCCTTCAATCCGAAGGCGACGTTCTCTTCTTGGCATCAAGGGGAAAGCGGACCGGGTCGGGTTCCTATATCTCCATCCGAACCGAGTCGGTGACTTCATTCCAAAGCAACGTGCACTTCTGTGTGGAAGGAGCTGGATCGGGTCCTCCTTTCTAATCTGATCCGACCCGGAGTCCAATCAATGCCGAAATCCAAACGTGTTCGGTTCTGCGGGCGTTCACAGAAACGAGCATAACTTTCAAACCGTATGTCCGTTTTACCCAAATGAAAGCCTAACCTGAAGCTAATTCCGAGGGCTACAGGAGTTACTGAGCGATGCTTCGTAATTGATGTTTTCGGGTCCAAAATAGGTCATCTGTTAGGAGTTTTGAGCCATCCTTTGTTTGTGATGCGACTTCAACCAAATCGCTTCCTGTCTTCTAACGATGTTCCAAATACTTAAGCGTATTGTTAACCAGAAATTCCATGCGTAATGGTTTTGACTAAAAAGCATGTCAACATTTATGGTCTATCATTTATGGCTAAATGTTTATGGTTTATTCTTTATTTTATATAGTTTACTATTTTTACTTTATCGTTTATGGTTTACCATTTATGGTTTATTGTTTATGGTTTACGGTTTATGGTTTATTTTTTTTGGTTTATGATTTATGGTTTAATGTTTATGGGTCTTGATTTCTGGTTTATTGTCTATGATTTATCATTTATGGCTTAATGTTTATGGTTTATGGCTTTCTTTTATAAAGTTCATTATTTATAATTTATTGTTTATGGTTAATGGTTAATTGTTTATACTTTACTCTTTATGGTTTACGGTGTATGGTTTACTGTTTGTGGTTTACGGTTTATTGTTTATGATTTATCATTTATGGCTTAATATTTATGGTTTATTCTTTATTTTATATAGTTTACTATTCATACTTTATTGCTTATGGTTTGCAGTTTATTGTTTATGTTTTACGCTTTACGGTTTATTGTTTATGATTTACCATTTAGGGTTAAATGTTTATGGTTTATGCTTTATATTACATAGCTTAATGTTTAAACTTTATTGTTTATGGTTTACGGTTTATGGCTTATGGTTTATTGTTTATTGTTATATCCAAAAATGGCACTAACACCCAAATGCAGTGTGAAGTTCCTCACAATCACAGATCACGGAGAATAAATGCAAGAAAGCAGTAAATAACAGGGAACACAAGAGATTTTTATAGTGGTTCAGCTTAAAACAAGCCTACGTCCAATTTATATCATCTTAAGTCCTATGAAATTACAAAACTAATGCTTTTCTATAATCTATAGGAATCATTTACATACAACATCCTTGTATTTTAATGAAGAAGTGGGGGAAGAGAGATTGGTTTTATACACGAAAACCTCATGTTTGATTAACATGGAAGAAGCACAATGTCCTTGTGTTGTCTTCAGTGGAGGCCGAGAGTTAGAATGGCCACAGATCCTTTAGAAGTCCATTAATCCATGTATTTTTAGATGTAGAGAGTCTCCCGAATGAATGACATGTCACGAATCAAATGTGTTGCTAAGACGTAGTGCGTAAGTGGATGAAGTCTCCTGTAGTTCGTGTAAAGCCATGTGTGGTCTGATCCGTGAATGTAGGAGTAAAACAGGCCTTAAGAATAGGTCAAACTCGAGTGTGTGCAGTAAAATATTTCGTCCCAGACGAGTCGGATCGGGTCCTCTATCCGATCCGAATCGGTGCCTTCAATCCGATGGCGGCGTGCTTTTCTTGGCAGTAAGGAGAAAGCGGATCGGGTCAGGTTACTAAATCTCCATCTGAACCGAGCCGGCGACTTCATTCCAATGCAGCATGCACTTCTGTGTGGAAGAAGGTGGATCGGGCCTCCTTTCCGATCCGATCCGACCCGGAGTCCAATCAATGCCGAAATCCAAACGTTTTCGGTTCTGCGGGCGTTCACGGAAAAGAGCGTAACTTTCAAACCATAAGTCCGTTTTAGCCAAATGAAGGCTCTACCTGAAGTTAATTTCGAGCGCTACATGATTTATAGAGCGATGCTCTATAACTGATGTTTTATGGTCCAAAATAGGTCATCTGTTAGGAGTTTCGAGCTGTCCTTTGTTTGTGATGCGACTTCAACCAAATCGATTCTTGTCTTCTAACAATGTTCCAAATACTTAAGCGTATTGTTAACCCGAAATTCCATGTGTGTCGGCTTTGACTAAAATACATGTCAACATTTATGGTTTATCCTTTATGGATTAATGTTTATAGTTTATTCTTTATTTTATATAGTTTACTATTTTTGCATTATTGTTTATAGTATACGATTTATGGTTTATTGTTTATGGTTTATGGTTTATTTTTTTTGGTTTACGTTTTATGGTTTAATGTTTATGGGTCTTGGTTTATGGTCTATTGTCTATGATTTATCATTTATGGCTTAGTGTTTATTGATTATGGCTTTATTTTATAAAGTTTATTATTTATACTTTATTGTTTATAGTTTATTGTTTATACTTTACTCTTTTACGTTTTATTGTTTATGATTTATAATTTATGGCTTAATGCTTATGGTTTATGCTTTGTTTTATATAGTTTACAGTTCATACTTTATTGCTAATGGTTTACGGTTTACGGTTTATTGTTTATATTTTACAGTTTATGGTTTATTGTTTATGATTTATCATTTATGGTTAAATGTTTATGGTTTATGCTTTATATTATATAGTTTACAATTTATACTTTATTGTTTATGGTTTATTGTCTAAGGTTTATGGTTTATTGTTTATTGCTAGACCGGAAAATGGCACTAACACCCAAATGCAGTGTGAAGTTCCTCACAATCATAGATCACAGAGAATAAATGCAGGAAAGCCGTAAAGAATAGGGAACTCACAAGATTTTTATAGTGGTTCGGCTCAAACAAAGCCTATGTCCACTTTATATTTTCTTAAGTCCTAAGAAATTACAAATACAATGCTTTCCTAAAATCCATAGGAATCATTTACATACAACATCCTTGTATTTTAATGAAGAAACGGGGGAAGAGAGAGTGGTTTTATACACAAAATCCTCGTGTTGGATTAATTTGGAAGAAGCACAATGTCCTTGAGTTCTCTTTCAATGGAGGTCTATAGTTAGAATGGCCAAAGATCCTTTAGAAGTCCCTGAATCCGTGTATTTATAGATGTGGAGAGTCTCCTGGATGAATGGCATGAGTCACGAATAAAATGCGTTTCTAAGACGTAGTGCGTAAGTGGAGGAAGTCTCCTGTAGCTCATGTAAAGCCATGTGTGGTCCGATCCGTGAATGTAGGAGTAAAACAGGCCTTAAGAATAGGTCAAACTCGAGTGTGTGTGTAACAGCCCGCACCTCCGTTCACGCAAGATATTGTCCCCAACTTAGCCACCGTATAGGTGTGGGGTTTTGTTCCTCAAAAAGCCTCGGCGTTAGTAAGAGATGGGTACCCACTTCACACAGGCTTCCATGATGTGGGACTTAGGGGTGTTACATTCTCCCCTCCTACAGAGCTCAACGTCCCCGTTGGCTCACAAACACCTCACCCAGGCGCTGCGGTCCACACAGGAGCCACAATTCCGGCTGGGTATTGGCTCTGATACCACTGTAACAGCCCGCACCTCCGTTTACGCAAGATATTGTCCCCAACTTAGCCACCGTATAGGTGTGGGGTTTTGTTCCTCAAAAGGCCTCGGCGTTAGTAAGAGATGGGTACCTACTTCACACAGGTTTCCACGATGTGGGACTTAGGGGTGTTACAGTGTGTGGTAGAATATTTTATCCCAGATGGGTCGAATCGGATCCTCCATCCGTTCTGAATCGGTGCCTTCAACCCGAAGGCGGCGTGCTCTTCTTGGCAGTAAGTAGAAAGTGGATTAGGTCGAGTTCCTACATCTCCATCCGAACCGAGCCGGTGACTTCATTCCAAAGCAGTGTGCACTTCTGTGTGGAAGAAGGTGGATCCGGTCCTCCTTTCCGATCCGATCTGACCCGGAGTCCAATCAATGCCGAAATCCAAACGTTTTCGGTTCTACGGGCATTTACGGAAACAAGCGTAACTTTCAAACCGTAAGTCCGTTTTAGCTAAACGAAAGCCCAACCTGAAGCTAATTCCAAGTGCTACAGGAGCTACAGAGCAATGCTCTGTAATTGATTTTTTTGGATCCAAAATAGGTCATCTGTTCGTAGTATCGAGTCGTCCTTTGTTTGTGACGCGACTTAAACCAAATCGCATCCTGTCTTCTAATGATGTTCCAAATACTTAAGTGTATTGTTAACCAGAAATTCCATGTGTAATGGTTTTGACTAAAAAGCGTGTCAACATTTATGGTTTATCATTTATGGCTTAATGTTTATGGTTTATTCTTTATTTTATATAATTTACTGTTTTTACTTTATTGTTTATGGTTTACGATTTATGGTTTATTATTTATGGTTTACAGTTTATGGTTTTTTTTTTGGTTTACGGTTTATGGTTTAATGTTTATGGGTCTTAGTTTATGGTTTATTATCTATGATTTATCATTTATGGCTTAATGTTATTGGTTTATGGCTTTATTTTATAAAGTTTATTATTTATACTTTATTGTTTATGATTTATGGTTTATTGTTTATACTTTACTCTTTATGGTTTACGGTGTATGGTTTACTGTTTCTAGTTGACGGTTTATTGTTTATTATTTATTAGTTATGGCTTAATGTTTATGGTTTATGCTTTATTTTATATATTTTACTGTTCATACTTTATTGCTTATGGTTTACGGTTTATAGTTAATGTTTTACGGTTTATGGTTTATTGTTTATGATTTATCATTTATGGCTAAATGTTTATGGTTTATGATTTATATTATATAGTTTACTGTTTATACCATATTGTTTATGGTGTACGGTTTATGGTTTATTGTTTATGGTTTATGGTTTATTGTTAGACCCAAAAATGGCACTAGCACCCTAATGATGTGTGAGGTTCCTCACAATCACAGATCACAAAGAATAAATGCAGGAAAGTAGTAAAGAATAAGGAACACATGAGATTTTTATAGTGGTTCGGCTCAAACCAAGCCTACGTCCACTTTATATTTTCTTAAGTCCTAAGAAATTACAAATACAATGCTTTCCTACAATCCGTTGGAATCATTTACATACAACATCCTTCTATTTTAATGAAGAAGTGGGAGAAGAGAGAGTGGTTTTATACACGAAATCCTCTTGTTAGATTAACATGGAAAAAGCACAATGTCCTTGTGTTCTCTTCAATGGAGGCCGAGAGTTAGAAATGCCAAAGATCCTTTAGAAGTCCCTGAATCCGTGTATTTATAGATGTAGGGAGTTTCCCCAATGAATGGCATGTGTCACGAATTAAATTCATTGTTAAGACGTAGTGTGTAAGTGGAGGAAGTCTCCTGTAGTTCGTGTAAAGCCATGTGTGGTCCGATCCATGAATGTAGGAGTAAAACAGGCCTTAAGAATAGGTCAAACTCGAATGTGTGCAGTAAAATATTTCATCCCAGACGGGTCGGATCGGGTCCTCCATCCGATCAGAATCGGTGCCTTCAATCCGATGGAGGCGTGCCCTTCTTGGCAGTAAGGAGAAAGCGGATCGGGTCGGGTTCCTACATCTCCATCCGAACCGAGCCGACGACTTCATTCCAATGCAGCGTGCACTTCTGAGTGGCAGAAGATGGATCGGGTCCTCCTTTCCGATACGATCCAACCCGGAGACCAATCAATGCAGAAATCCAAATGTTTCCGGTTCTGCAGGCATTCATGGGAACGAGCAAAACTTCCAAACCATGAGTCAGTTTTAGCCAAAGAAAGCCCGACCTAAAGCTAATTCTGAGGGCTAAAGGTGTTACAGAGCGATGCTCCGTAATTGATGTTTTCGGGTCCAAAATACGTCATCTATTAGGAGTTTTGAGCCATCCTTTGTTTGTGATGCGACTTCAACCAAATCGCTTCCTGTCTTCTGACGATGTTCCAAATACTTAAGCGTATTGTTAACCAGAAATTCCATGTGTAATGACTTTGACTAAAAAGCGTGTCAACATTTATGGCTAAATTTTTATGGTTTATTCTTTATTTTATATAGTTTACTGTTTTTACATTATTTTTTATGGTTTACGATTTATGGTTTATTGTTTATGGTTTACAGTTTATGGTTTTTTTTTTGGTTTATGGTTTAATGTTTATGGGTCTTAGTTTATTGCTTATTGTCTATGATTTATCATTTATGGCTTAATGTTTATGGTTTATGGCTTTATTTTATAAAGTTAATTATTTATACTTTATTGTTTATAGTTTATGGTTTATGGTTTATTGTTTATACTTTACTCTTTATGGTTTACGGTGTATGGTTTACTGTTTATGTAGTTTATTGTTTATTAATTATAATTTATTGCCTAATGTTTATGGTTTATGCTTTAGTTTATATAGTTTACTTTTCATACTTTATTGCTTATGGTTTACGGGTTATTGTTTATGTTTTACGGTTTATGGTTTATTGTTTATGATTTATCATTTATGGTTAAATGTTTATGGTTTATGCTTTATATTATATAGTTTACAGTTTATGGTTTACGGTTTATGGTATATTGTCTATGGTTTATGGTTTATTGCTAGACCCAAAAATGGCACTAACACCCAAATGCAGTGTGAAGTTCCTCAAAATCACATATCACAGAAAATAAATGTAGGAAAGCAGTAAAGAACAAGGAACACACGAGATTTTTAGTTTGGCTCATACCATGCCTACGTCCACTTTATATTTTCTTAAGTCCTAAGAAATTACAAATACAATGCTTTCCTACAATCCGTAGGAATCATTTACATACAACATCCTTGTATTTTAATGAAGAAGTGGGGGAAGAGAGAGGGGTTTTATACACGAAATCCTCGTGTAAGATTAATATGGAAGAAGCATAATGTCCTTGTGTTCTCTTCAATTGATGCCGAGAGTTAGAATGGCCAAAGATCCTTTAGAAGTCCCTGATTCCGTGTATTTATAGATGTAGAGAGTCTCCCGAATGAATAGCATGTATCAAGAATCCAATGCATTGTTAAGACAAAGTGCATAAGTGGAGGAAGTCTCCTGTAGTTCGTGTAAAGCAACATGTGGTCCGATCCATGAATGTAGGAGTAAAACAGGCCTTTACAATATGTCAAACTCGAGTGTGTCCAGTAGAATATTTCGTCCTAGACGGGTCGGAAAGGGTCCTCCATTCGATCCGAATCGGTGCCTTCAATCCGAAGGCGGCGTGCTCTTCTTGGCAGTAAGTAGAAAGTGGATTAGGTCGGGTTCCTACATCTCCATCTGAACCGAGCCGGGGACTTCATTCTAAAGCAGCGTGCACTTCTGTATGAAAGAAGGTGGATCGGGTCCTCCTTTCCGATCCGATCTGACCCGAAGTCCAATCAATGCCGAAATCCAAACGTTTCCGGTTCTACGGCCATTCATGGAAACGAGCGTAACTTTCAAACCGTAAGTCCGTTTTAGCCAAACGAAAGCCCAACCCGAAGCTAATTCCAAGTGCTACAGCAGCTATAGAGCGATGCTCCATAATTGATTTTTTTGGGTCCAAAATAGGTCATCTGTTCGGAGTTTCGAGCCTTCTTTTGTTTGTGATGCGACTTAAACCAAATCGCTTCCTGTCTTCTGACGATCTTCCAAATACTTATGCGTATTGTTAACCAAAAATTCCATGGGTAATTGCTTTAACTAAAAAGCGTGTCAACATTTATGGTTTATCATTTATGGCTTAATGTTTATGGTTTGTTCTTTACTTTATATAATTTACTATTTTTACTTTATTGTTTATGGTTTACGATTTATGGTTTATTGTTTATGGTTTACGTTTTATGGTTTATTGTTTTTGGTTTACAGTTTGTGGTTTAATGTTTATGGGTCTTCGTTTATGGTTTATGGTCTATGATTTATCATTTATGGCTTAATGTTTATGATTTATGGCTTTATTTTATAAAGTTTATAATTTATACTTTATTGTTTATGGTTTATGGCTTATTGTTTATACTTTACTCTTTATGGTTTACGGTGTATGGTTTACTGTTTATGGTTTACGGTTTACTATTTATGATTTATCATTTATGGCTTAATGTTTATGGTTTGTGCTTTATTTTATAAAGTTCACTGTTCATACTTTATTGCTTATGGTTTACGGATTATTGTTAATGTTTTACGGTTTATGGTTTATTGTTTATGATTTAACATTTATGGCTAAATGTTTATGGTTTATGCTTTATATTATATAGTTTACTGTTTATACCATATTGTTTATGGTTTACGGTTTATGGTTTATTGTCTATGGTTTATGGTTTTTTTGCTAGACCCAAAAATGGCACTAGCTCTCAAATATAGTGTGAAGTTCCTCACAATCACAGATCACAAAGAATAAATGCAGGAAAGTAGTAAAGAATAAGGAACACATGAGATTTTTATAGTGGTTCGGCTCAAACCAAGCCTACGTCCACTTTATATTTTCTTAAGTCCTAAGAAATTACAAATACAATGCTTTCCTACAATCCGTAGGAATCATTTATATACAACATCCTTTTATTTTAATGAAGAAGTGGGGGGAGAGAGAGTGGTTTTATACACGAAATCCTCTTGTTAGATTAACATGGAAGAAGCACAATGTCCTTGTGTTCTCTTCAACGGAGGCCGAGTGTTAGAATTGCCAAAGATCCTTTAGAAGTCCCTGAATCCGTGTATTTATAGATGTAGGGAGTTTCCCCAATGAATGGCATGTGTCACGAATAAAATTCGTTGCTAAGACGTAGTGCGTAAGTGGAGGAAGTCTCCTGTGGTTCGTGTAAAGCCATGTGTCTTCCGATCCATGAATGTAGGAGTAAAACAGGCCTTAAGAATAGGTCAAACGAGTGTGTGCAGTAAAATATTTCATCCCAGACGGGTCGGATCGGGTCCTCCATCCGATCAGAATCGGTGCCTTCAATCCAATGGTGGCGTGCTCTTCTTGGCAGTAAGGAGAAAGCGGATCGGGTTGGGTTCCTACATCTCCATCCGAACCGAGCCGACGACTTTATTCCAATGCAGCGTGCACTTCTTTGTGGCAGAAGATGGATTGGGTCCTCCTTTCCGATACGATCCAAACCGGAGTTCAATCAATGCAGAAATCCAAACGTTTTCGGTTATGCGGGCGTTCAAGGAAACGAGCATAACTTTCAAACCATAAGTCCGTTTTAGCCAATCGAAAGCCCAACCTAAAGCTAATTCCGAGGGCTAAAGGTGTTACAGAGCGATGCACCGTAATTGATGTTTTCGGGTCCAAAATAGGTCATCTGTTGGGAGTTTCGAGCTGTCCTTTGTTTGTGATGTGACTTCAACCAAATCGCATCCTGTCTTCTGACGATGTTCCAAATACTTAAGCGTATTGTTAACCAGAAATTCCATGTGTAATGGCTTTGACTAAAAAGCGTGTCAACATTTATGGTTTATCATTTATGGCTTAATGTTTATGGTTTATTCTTTATTTTATATAGTTTATTGTTTTTACATTATTGTTTATGGTTTACGATTTATGTTTTATTGTTTATGGTTTACAGTTTATGGTTTTTTTTGTTTATGGTTTATGGTTTAATGTTTATGGGTCTTGGTTTATTGTTTTTTGTCTATGATTTATCATTTATGGCTTAATGTTTATGGTTTATGGCTTTATTTTATAAAGTTTATTATTTATACTTTATTGTTTATGGTTTATGGTTCATTATTTATACTTTACTCTTTATGGTTTACAGTGTATGGTTTGTTGTTTATGCAGTTTATTGTTTATTATTTATTATTTATAGCTTAATTTTTATGGTTTATGCTTTAGTTTATATAGTTTTCTGTTCATACTTTATTGCTTATGGTTTACGGCTTATTGTTTATGTTTTACGGTTTATGGTTTATCATTTATGGTTAAATGTTTATGGTTTATGCTTTATATTATATAGTTTACAGTTTATGGTTTATTGTCTATGGTTTATGGTATATTGTCTATGGTTTATGGTTTATTGTTAGACCCAAAAATGGCACTAACACCCAAATGCAGTGTGCAGTTCCTCACAATCACAAATCACAGAGAATAAATGCAGGAAAGCAGTAAAGAACAAGGAACACGCGAGATTTTTATAGTGGTTCGGCTCAAACCAAGCCTATGTCCACTTTATATTTTCTTAAGTCCTAAGAAATTACAAATACAATGCTTTCTACAATCCGTAGGAATCATTTACATACAACATCCTTGTATTTTAACGAAGAAGTGGGGGAAGAGAGAGTGATTTTATACACAAAATCCTCGTGTTAGATTAATATGGAAGAAACACAATGTCCTTGTGTTCTCATTAATTGAGGCTGGGAGTTAGAACGGCCAAAGATCCTTTAGAAGTCCCTGAATCCATGTATTTATAGATGTAGAGTGTCTCCCGAATGAATGACATGTATCAAGAATACAATGTGTTGTTAAGACATAGTGCGTAAGTGGAGGAAGTCTCCTGTAGTTCATGTAAAGCAATATGTGGTCCGATCCGTGAATGTAAGAGTAAAACAGGCCTTAACAATAGGTCAAACTCGAGTGTGTCCAGTAGAATATTTCGTCCCAGACGGGTCGGATCGGGTCCTCCATCCGTTCTGAATCGGTGCCTTCAATCCGAAGGCGACATGCTCTTCTTAGCAGTAAGTAGAAAGTGGATCGGGTCGTGTTCCTACATCTCCATCCGAACCGAGCCGGTAACTTCATTCCAAAACAGCGTGGACTTCTGTGTGACAGAAGGTGGATCGGGTCCTCTTTTTCGATCTGATTGGACCTGGAGTCCAATCAATGCCGAAATCCAAACGTTTTCGGTTCTATGGGCGTTCACGGAAATGATCGTAACTTTCAAACCGTAAGTCCGTTTTAGCTAAACAAAAGCTCTACCAGAAGTAAATTCCAAGGGCTACAAGAGTTACAGAGAAATGCTCCATAATTGATGTTTTCGGGTCGAAAATAGTTCATCTGTTAGGAGTTTCGAGCAGTCCTTTGTTTGTGATACGACTTCAACCAAATCGATTCCTATCTTCTGACGATGTTCTAAATACTTAAGCGTATTGTTAACCTGAAATTCCATGTGTGACGGCTTTGACTAAAAAGCATGTCAACATTTATGGTTTATCATTTATGGATTAATGTTTATGGTTTATTCTTTATTTTATATAGTTTACTGTTTTTACTTCATTGTTTATGGTTTACGATTTATGGTATATTGTTTATGGTTTACGGTTTATAGTTTATTTTTTTTGGTTTATGGTTTAATGTTTGTGGGTCTTGGTTTGTGGTTTATTGTCTATGATTTATCATTTATGTCTTAATATTTATGGTTTATGGCTTTAATTTTTAAAGTATATTATTTATACTTTATTGTTTATGGTTTATGGTTTATAGTTTATAGTTTATACTTTACCCTTTATGGTTTACGATGTATGGTTTACTGTTTATGCTTTACGGTTTATTGTTTATGATTTATCATTTATGTCTTAGTGTTTATGGTATATGCTTTATTTTTTATAGTTTACTATTCATACATTATTGCTTATGGTTTACGGTTTATGGTTTATTGTTTATGTTTTACGGTTTATGGTTTATTGTTTATGATTTATCATTTATGGTTAAATGTTTATGGTTTATGCTTTATATTATATAGTTTATTGTTTATACTTTATTGTTTATGGTTTACGGTTTATAGTTTATTGTCTATGGTTTATGGTTCATTGTTTATTGTTAGACCCAAAAATGGCACTAACTCCCAAAGCAGTGTGAAGTTCCTCACAATCACAAATCACAGAGAATAAGTGCAGGAAATGCAGTAAAGAACAGGGAACACACGAGATTTTTATAGTGGATCAGCTCAAACCAAGCCTATGTCCACGTTATATTTATCATTTACATACAACATCCTTGTATTTTATTGAAGAAGTAGGGGAAGAGAGAGTAGTTTTATACATAAAATCCACGTGTTAGATTAATATGGAAGAAGCACAATGTCCTTGTGTTCTTTTCAAAGGAGGCCGAGAGTTAGAATGGCCAAAGATCCTTTAGAAGTCCTTGAATCCACGTATTTATAAATGTAGAGAGTCTCCCGACTGAATGGCATGTGTCAAGAGTCCAATGCGTTGCTAAGTTGTGGTGCGTAAGTGGAGGAAGTCTCCTGTAGTTCGTGTAAAGCTATGTGTGGTCCAATTCGTGAATGTAGAAGTAAAACAGGCCTTAAGAATAGGTCAAACTCGAGTGTATGCAATAGAATATTTCATCCCAGACGGGTCGGATCGGGTCCTCCATCTGATCTGAATCGGTGCCTTCAATCCGAAGGCGACGTGCTCTTCTTGGCAGTAAGGATAAAGCCAATCGGGTCGGGTTCCTACATCTCCATCCGAACCGAGCCGGTGACTTCATTCCAAAGCAACGTGCATTTCTGTGTGACAAAAGGTGGATCGGGTCCTCCTTTCCGATCCGATCGGACCTGGAGTCCAATCAATGCCGAAATCCAAACATTTTTGGTTCTATGGGCGTTCACGGAAATGAGCGTAACTTTCAAACTTTAAGTCCGTTTTAGCCAAACGAAAGCTCTACCTGAAGCTAATTCCGAGGGCTACAAGGGTTATGGAGTGATGCTCCGTAATTGATGTTTTCGGGTCCAAAATAGGTCATCTGTTAGGTGTTTCAAGCCGTCCTTTGTTTGTGATGCAACTTCAACCAAATTGATTCCTGTCATCTGACGATGTTCCAAAATACCTAAGCGTATCGTTAAACCGAAATTCCTCGTGTGATAGCTTTGACTAAAAAGCGTGTCAACATTTATTATTTATCATTTATGGCTTAATGTTTATGGTTTATTCTTTATTTTTTATAGCTTACTGTATTTACTTTATTGTTTATGGTTTACGATTTACGGTTTATTGTTTATGGTTTACGGTTTATTTTTTTGGTTTTTGGTTTATGAGTCTTAGTTTATGGTTTATTGTCTATGATTTATCATTTATGGCTTAATGTTTATTGTTTATGTTTTTATTTTATAAAGTTTATTATTTATACTTTATTATTTATGGTTTATGGTTTATTGTTTATACTTTACTCTTTATGGTTTACAGTGTTTGGTTTACTATTTATTGTTCATGGTTTATTGTTTATGATTTATCATTTATGGCTTAATGTTTATGGTTTATGCTTTATTTTATATAGTTTACTATTCATACTTTATTGCTTATGGTTTACGGTTTACGATTTATTGTTTATGTTTTACGGTTTATGTTTTATTGTTTATGATTTATCATTTATTGTCAAATGTTTATGGTTTATGCTTTATATTATATAGTTTATTGTTTATACTTTATTGGTTATGGTTTACAGTTTATAGTTTTTGTCTATAGTTTTTGGTTTATGGTTTACTGTTTATTGTTAGACCCAAAAATGGCTCTAACACCCAAATGCAGCGTGAAGTTCCTCACAATCACAAATCACAGAGAATATTTGCAGGAAAGCAGTAAAGAACAGGGAACACACGAGATTTTTATAGTGGTTCGGCTCAAACCAAGCCTATGTCCATGTTATATTTTCTTAAGTCCTAAGAAATTACAAATACAATGCTTTCCTACAATCCGTAGGAATCATTTACATACAACATCCTTGTATTTTAATGAAGAAGTGGGGGAAAAGAGAGTAGTTTTATACACGAAATCCGCGTGTTAGATTAATATGGAAGAAGCACAATGTCCTTGTGTTCTCTTCAATGGAGGCCAAGAGTTTGAATGGCCAAAGATCCTTTAGAAGTCCCTGAATCCATGTATTTATAAATGTAGAGAATCTCCCGACTGAATGGCATGTGCCACGAATCCAATGCGTTGCTAAGACGTAGTGCATAAGTGGAGGAAGTCTCCTGTAGTTCGTGTAAAGCCATGTGTGGTCTGATCCGTGAATGTAGAAGAAAAACAGGCCTTAAGAATTGGTCAAACTCGAGTGTGTGCAATAGAATATTTCATCCCAGATGGGTCAGATCGGGTCCTTCATCTGATCCGAATCAGTGCCTTCAATCCGAAGGCGATGTGCTCTTCTTAGCAGTAAGGAGAAAGCCCACGGGGTCGGGTTCCTACATCTCCATCCGAACCTAGCCGGTGACTTCATTCCAAAGCAGCGTGCACTTCTGTGTGACAAAAGGTGGATCGGGTCCTCTTTCCGATCCGATCGGACCTGGAGTCCAATCAATGCCGAAATCCAAACATTTTCGGTTCTGTGGGGGTTCACGGAAACGAACGTAACTATCAAATTGTAAGTCTGTTTTAGCCAAATGAAAGCTCTACCTGAAGCTAATTCCGAGGGTTACAAGTGTTACAGAGTGATTCTCCGTAATTGATGTTTTTGGGTCCAAAATAGGTCATTCGTTAGGAGTTTCGAGCCGTCCTTTGTTTGTGATGCGACTTCAACCAAATCGATTCCTGTCTTCTGACGATGTTCCAAAATACTTAAGCGTGTTGTTAACCCGAAATTCCTCGTGTGACGGCTTTGACTAAAAAGCGTGTCAACATTTATTGTTTATCATTTATGGCTTAATGTTTATGGTTTATTCTTTATTTTATATAGTTTGCTGTTTTTACTTAATTTTTTATGGTTTACGATTTATGGTTTATTGTTTACGGTTTATGGTTTATTTTTTTGGTTTTCGGTTTATGGGTCTTGGTTTATTGTCTATGACTTATCATTTATGGCTTAATGTTTATGGTTTATGGTTTTATTTTATAAAGTTTATTATTTATACTTTATTGATTATGGTTTATTGTTTATACTTTACTCCTTATGGTTTATGGTGTATGGTGTATGGTTTACTATTTATTGTTTATGGTTTATTGTTTTTGATTTATCATTTATGGCTTAATGTTTATGGTTTATGCTTTATTTCATATAGTTTACTATTCATACTTTATTGCTTATGGTTTACATTTTACGGTTTATTGTTTATGTTTTACGGTTTATGGTTTATTGTTTATGATTTATCATTTGTGGTTAAATATTTATGGTTTATGCTTTATATTATATAGTTTATTATTTATAATTTATTGTTTATGCTTTACGGTTTATGGTTTAATGTCTATGGTTTACGGTTTATGGTTTATTGTTTATTGTCGGACCCAAAAATGGCACTAACACCCAATGTAGTGTGAAGTTCCTCACAATCACAGATCACAGAGAGTAAATGCAGGAAAACAGTAAAGATCAGGGAACACACGAGATTTTTATAGTGGTTTGGCACAAACCAAGCCTACATCCACGTTATATTTTCTTAAGTCCTAAGAAATTACAAATACAATGCTTTCCTACAATCCGTAGGAATCATTTACATACAACATCCTTGTATTTTAATGAAGAAGTGGGTAAAGAGAGAGTGGTTTTATACACGAAATCCGCGTGTTAGATAAATATGGAAGAAGCACAATGTCATTATATTCTCTTCAATGGAGGCCGAGAGTTAGAATGGCCAAATATCCTTTAGAAATCCCTAAATCCATGTATTTACAGTTGTAGAGAATCTCCCGACTGAATGGCATTTGTCAAGAATCCAATGTGTTGCTAAGACGTAGTGCGTAAGTGGAGGAAGTCTCCTGTAATTCATGTAAAGCCATGTGTGGTCCGATCCGTGAATGTAAAAGTAAAACAGGCCTTAAGAGTAGGTCAAACTCAAGTGTGTGCAGTAGAATATTTCGTCCTAGACAGGTCGGATCGAGTCCTCCATCCAATCTGAATCGGTGCCTTCAATCTGAAGGCGACGTGCTCTTCTTGGTAGTAAGGAGAAAGCGGATCAGGTCAGGTTCCTACATCTCCATTTGAATCGAGCCGGTGACTTCATTCCAAAGTAGGTGCACTTCTGCGTGGCAGAAGGTGCATCGGGTCCACCTTTCCAACCGATTAGACCCGCAGTCCAATTATTGTCGAAATCCAAACGTTTTCGGTTCTGCAGGCGTTTACGGAAATGAGCGTAACTATCAAACCTTAAGTCCGTTTTAGCCAAACAAAAGCTCTACCTAAAGCTAATTCTGAGGGCTACAAGAGTTACGGAGCAATGCTCCGTAATTGATGTTTTTGGATCCAAAATAGGTCATTCGTTAGGAGTTTCGAGTCGTCCTTTGTTTATGATGCGACTTCAACAAAATACTTAAGCGTATTGTTAACCAGAAATTCCATGTGTGATGGCTTTGAACAAAAAGCATGTCAACGTTTATGGTTTATCATTTATGGTTTAATCTTTATGGTATATTCTTTATTTTATATAGTTTACTGTTTTTACTTTATTGTTTATGGTTTACGATTTATGGTTCATTGTTTATGATTTGCGGTTTATGGTTTATTTTTTTTTGGTTTATGGTTTAACGCTTATGGGTCTTGGTTTATGGTTTATTGTCTCTGATTTATCATTTATGGCTTAATGTTTATGGTTTATGGCTTTATTTTATAAAGTTTGTTATTTGTACTTTATTGTTTATGGTTTATCGTTTATACTTTATTCTTTATGGTTTACGGTGTATGGTTTATTGTTTATGGTTTACGGTTTATTGTTTATGATTTATCATTTATGGCTTAATGTTTATGGTTTAAGCTTTATTTTATATAGTTTACTGCTTATACTTTATTGCTTATGGTTTATGGTTTATTGTTTATGTTTTACGGTTTATGGTTTATTGTTTATGATTTATCAGTTTTGGTTAAATGTTTATTGTTTATGCTTCATATTATATAGTTTACTGTTTATACTTTATTATTTATGGTTTACTGTCTATGGTTTATGGTTTATTGTTAGACCCAAAAATGGCACTAGCACCCAAATGCAGTGCGAAGTCCTTACAATCATAGATCACAGAGAATAAATGCAGGAAAGCAGTAAAGAACAGGGAATACATGAGATTTTTATAGTGGTTCATCCCAAACCAAGCCTACGTCCACTTTATATTTTCTTAAGTCCTAAGAAATTAAAAATACAATGCTTTCCTACAATCCGTAGGAATCATTTATATACAACATCCTTGTATTTTAATGAAGAAGCGGGGGAAGAGAGAGTGGTTTGGTACACGAAATCCTCGTGTTAGATTAATATGGAAGAAGCACAATGTCCTTGTGTTCTCTTCAATGGAGGCCGAGAGTTAGAATGGCCAGAGATCCTTTAGAAGTCCCTGAATCCATGTACTTATAGATGTAGAGATTCTCCAGAATGAATGGCATGTATCACGAATCCAACGCATTGCTAATACATAGTGCGTAAGTGGAGGAAGTCTCTTGTAGTTCGCGTAAAGCCATGTATGGTCCGATCCGTGAATGTAGGAGTAAAACAGGCCTTAAGAATAGGTCAAACTTGAGTGTGTGCAGTAGAATATTTCATCCCAGAAGGGTCGGATCGGGTCCTCCATCCGATCTGAATCCGTGCCTTCTAGGCGAAGGAAACGTGCTCTTCCTGGCAGTAAGGAGAAAGCGGATCGGGCCGGGTTCCTACTTCCCTATCTGAACCAAGGCGGTGACTTCATTCCAAAGCAGCATGCACTTCTACGCGACAAAAGGTGGATCGGGTCCACCTTTCCGATCTGATCAGACCCGGAGTCGAATCAAAGCCGAAATCCAATCATTTTCGGTTCTACAGGCATTCACGGAAACGAGCGTAACTTTCAAACCGTAAGTTCGTTTTAGCCAAACGAAAACTCTACCTGAAGAAAATTCCGAGGGCTATAAGAGTTATGGAGCAATGCTCCGTAATTGATGTTTTCGGATCAAAAATAGGTCATTCGTTAGGAGTTTTGAGTCGTCCTTTGTTTGTGATGCGACTTCTACAAAATACTTAAGCGTATTGTTAACCAGAAATTCCATGTGTGTTGGCTTTGAACAAAAAGCATGTCAACATTTATGGTTTAATATTTATGGTATATTCTTTATTTTATATAGTTTACTATTTTTACTTTATTGTTTATGGTTTACGATTTATGGTTCATTGTTTATGGTTTGCGGTTTATGGTTTATTTTTTTTGGTTTATGGTTTAACGCTTATGGGTCTTGGTTTATGGTTTATTGTCTATGGTTTATCATTTATGGCTTAATGTTTATGGTTTATGTCTTTATTTTATAAATTTTATTATTTGTATTTTATTGTTTATTGTTTATACTTTATTCTTTATGGTTTATGGTGTATGTGTTGTATATAACGGTGTTGTATACACAATTATATGATTTTTGTTTGATGATAACAACCAAATATATTTCTATTATAAATGTGTTTGGTATTGTACTGTTATATATATACATCACAGCAATGAATATAATATTTATATTTAAATAAAATACGACTGTACAGAAATTCAAATATTAACCAGTATTTTATTTAAATAAAATATTTTATTTCAATATTCAAACAATACAACTATTTGTAACTCCACTATTTATACATTCACAGAATATTTGTACTTGTATATAAACAGAATAAAATAGACAAGTTCGTTTGACAACAATAAAATGATATTTTATTTCAATCAAACTTGTTTATTACAGACATCAGTACAATCACTCTTTCATATACATTAGCTCCTCACTATACACTCATACATTCACTCAGTTTGCATTTCATATATACAATTTTATTTACACAGACACACTGACACTCTTCTTATTTTCACTGTCTTCTGTCTTTTATCTTTTGTCTTCACAGCTTTCTGCATTCAGTCCAGTCTTCATACCTGTCATATACAGAAACACACACACAGTACATTGCAATAGAAATAAAAATTGAATACATGCAGATTTGAATTTTATTTTTAAAATTCCATTTGCCTCAGCTTTCTGGTGTGTTTCTCATCCTTTTTCATGACTTGATCTGATATATATTTCTAGTACTCATTGATCAGCCTCAACACACTACATTGGTTTGCTGATCAGAACCAGTTGATTCTGAACAGCCTCAACACAATGTAGCGGTTTGCTGATAAAGTTTCATACGGGCAGTCACACATATATACACACATGTATACACACTCATACGTGCATATATACATATATGTATACATGAAAGAAAATACATGACAAACAGCAAAAGAGAATTGTCAAAAGTAATCAAAGCTATCCAAAAATACAAAAAGTCAAACCAGCAAGTCCATGAATCAAACAAAATGCCAAGCAAGATGATACAAGTGCTAGTGGTCGAGCTCAGACAGCTAAACAGCAAAGCAAAATGGATAAGCAAAAGTTCAGCAATAATAAGGCAGTACAAAATGGTGGAGCCAGGATATGAACACATCAATGGTCGAGCTATCAGTGACATGGTGCACAAATTAAACAAATCAGTACAAAGAGAATGGTCGAAGCAACAACAATGCCAAACTACATTTCAATGCATATCAAAGCAGCAAGCACAAGCTCAAGGATATACAAGTTCAGCATGATAATGGCAACAGTTCAAGTCAGAGTAGCCAAACAAGATACAAGCAGTGCACAAGTACAATGGAAGTGCAGATAGTAAAATTCAAATCAGTCCATATTCATGATGCACATAAGCACAACTCATACATGGTTCTACAACATGATATCAAGCATGGTCAAGCAATGAGCACACAAGATTGTGTAATGCATTAAAACATTTCAGGTTCAAGAAATCTGTGCAAAAAGTTTTGCAAATCATCTTTGGGAATTCATCAACAAATTTCCAGAATTGCAAGTAAATATACAAGACAACATGGCAGTTCAAGTGAATTCAAAGTATTTTCAGTTCAGGCTCAAGTGCAACAAGGCATTTTAAACAGCTAAAGTGCAAAGCAGCAAGTGTTAAATGGTCATTAACAAGCTTACATGGCAACATAGCAAGAGGCATAGCATCTGCATGGTGTATGGTGCACAATTGACACAGTGGCGCAGGTCAAGGCAAGAACAGTGGATGCATATGAAGCATGGATATACAAGTGGTCATACACATGCAGTAATGAAGGATTGAACAACCAATATGAATGAAGAATTAGTATATTGATTTATGGCAGAAATAAATTCATAAGTCTCCAATTTTTCTTTCCAAATTCACAACAGTCATGGGAACAATCAAAGCAAGGAGGAATTCTGCATATCAATCAATTTTTCATTTGATTTAAAATAAGAAATGATCCTTAATGTTTTGAGAAATCAAGATATTTTTTTTGAAATAAATTCTTTTTGGGAAGTGTTTAAATTCAAAATATACTGCATGGAATCAATGTTGAGCAATTCAATCAAGGAACATTTTTGGAAGTTTTTTTTTGGTTCGAAATCATTCCTGAAATCGTCTAATCATGAATGGCCAGAGCAATCAAAGGATTTGTTTCAAGTCTCATTTCAATCAGAGGATTCTACAAATCAATCTGCAGTAAAGCACAAACATGGTATGTATTCATGGACAAGCAACAATCATTCAAGGCCGTTGTATTTTAAACAAGGCAACAAATTTCAAATCCATTCGAGAATTTCAAAAGGGGCTGATTCACTCAAGTTTTTATCAGCAGCAAATCAGTGAATTAAAAGCCGAAAAAAAAAATCAGAAATTACCAAGAAAGCCAACAATAACTCGAGAGCAAAATCAGGGAAAAATCAAGCACGCAATCAGATCGAATCATATATGAAATCAGTGTTGTAGGGTTTCTAATTCACCCTATATAAAACACCAGATTCATCATTGGCAGTCGATGGAAAAATAATCGATCGAAACCACAAACAAGAGATCATCAAAACTGAAACCAACAAACAACCCACAAGTTTTAAAAGCAAGGATTTTTCAGAAATACTCACAGTTTTTCGATCGAGCAAGAGAACAATTCCAGAAGGTTTCAACCACAAGAGCGAATAACCCCAAAATCGTTGAAGCAAGGAGCTTCAAAATTCGATCGACATCATCAAGTTGAAGCCATCAGAGAACCATGACATAAATCCATCAAGCAAACGATCGATTTGGGGGAGATTCAGTGAAACCCTAGTTATCGCAGCCGCCATTTTTGTTTCCCAGAGCAAAAGAGAAAGTAAAGAGATCGGGTGCAAATAAAAGGAGAATGGGCCGGCCAAGATAAATAAAAGAGGATTTGGATTTGTTTAAAGGGGATGACCCCTTTAATATAATTTTTTTTTTATTTTAAGAATTAGGGTTTACATATTTTTTTTCATTCTGTTGTTTTTAAATTGTATTGTAAATCGTCTGAATCAGTTCTAGATTCTGTAAAAATCTAGGAGAGATCAGTCAGGGAGTTGGCTGTCAGTTTCAGAGTCTGTAAATCTGAGTTACGAGTTACAGGGTTTGTAATTCGGGAAATCTGATCTAGGGGTTTAGATCAGTCTAGGGGTTTGAGCGTAGGGTTAGAATAGGAGCAGGGGTTTGCGAGTGTACATGGTTTTGTATGCGGGAACTGTTCTATCACCTAGTAGAAACCTTAGAAATGCAGCAGTAGGCAGGGTTTTGCCGAAGCTGGGTATATCTGTGTGTGATTTACTTTCTGCATTTCAGTTTCTGCTATTTTCTGTGATCAGTTTATTATTATATATCTCATTAAGTTTTTAATTCAGTTAAAAACTGTGAAAAACCCTATTCACCCCCCCTCTAGGGTTATTCTAGATCCAACAAGTGGTATCAGAGCAGGTTATTTCACTAACTCTAGAGTCATGGGTCATCCTAGTTGTCAACCGATAGAGAGTCAGTCCAGTTCATCTCCAAATGTTTTTGATGGAACAGATTTTTTAAACTGGAAATCCAAAATGGAATTTTATTTAAAATCTGTTAATATCAAATGTTGGGATGTTATTATCAATGGATTTGATAGTGTAGATATTAATTTCAATTCTCGTGCTATGAAAATCATATTTGATTATCTTAATACTGAACAGTTTAACCTTATCTGTCATTGTTTATCTGCACAGGAAATCTGGGACACTCTCAATACGAAGTATGGAAGACTTGACAACCACAGCTCAAAACCCGATAAAGTCAACTCAGATTCAGAGTTCTGTTTAACAGGATTTACAAATGAAACTTCAGATGAATCAGATGATGGAGAATCAACAAATGCTGAAACCGAGAATTTCTCATACGAAGATTTGGTTTATATGTGTCTTGATTTAACTAAATCTGTTGATAAACTCCAATCTAAAAATAAATCTCTGAAATCTAGGAATTCTGAGTTGATCAGCAAAATTGATGATTTGGAATCACAACTTGAATATGTTAAAAATTCTTCAAATTCTGTTTGCAAAAATTGTTTGAAATTGAAAGCCAATCTTGTTCATCTCAATAAAAGTATTCAAAAGTTTGAAGATGAAATTCTGATCTTAAATGAGAACAAGACTGAGTTGTCAAATTTGAATAATCTTCTGCAAAAGGAATTTGAAAATTTTAAAACAGATATAAATTCCAAATTTGAAATTGCTGAAAAGGAGAATTTGTTGAAATCAAATTTGATTTTAGAAGAACTTGAAAATGAGATTGAAAAATCCAAGAATTTTGAGTCTGAAAAACAAAACGATGCTGAAAAGAGTAAGATCGCTATAAGTCATTGGTCAAATTTAATAAAAGAAAATAGCGATCTTCAATCTAAAATTCAACGATTTGAATCAATCTTGAATAAATTTTCTAATGGAGAAAAATCGTTGGACATCTTGTTGAAAAACCAGTTTCCTATTGGAAATAAGTTTGGACTCGGATTTGAAAAGTATAATGATTCTGAAAAGCAAAATTCAAGTGTTTTTAAAAATCCTTCAAATCATTTTGAAAAGAATCGACTTGACAATTTGAAATCTAAAAATTTCAAAGGATTTGTGAAATATAGACAAAATGAAATTTTGTTTTATAACAATTCTGTTGAACAATCATGGACCCAAAAAATAAATAAAGCCAATTTTGGAAAAACTAAACTGATTTGGGTTCCTAAGGGTACGAAAGTAAACTCAGAGGGATTGTTATACAAACAAGTTTGGGTACCGAAGGTTCGACATACAACTATGAGTGGTTTTACTAACTTTGTTAGACCACTCGATCCTTTAAACTGTTAGGTACCAAAGGAGGCTGAGGAACTGCTATGCTGAAAAGAGATTGATTTCAAGTTGCTCTATATTTCTGTATTCTTTACAGTACCTCAGCCAAGACTGATGAGTCAGAGATTCTGGTTTACACTGATTTCAGGTATGATCTCTGAATTTGTCCTTGTAAATATTCTCGTTTTTTTTATCTCTTGTTTATTTCTTCTTCTATCTCTCTTCTGTTTATTTTCTTTTTCTGTTTGATTTGTCACTGTCATATCATTTTAACTTCTTGGGCTTCCTTAACTTCTAATTACAGTAATCATGATCTTCTGGAAACCTTCTTTATTTGAATAGAATTCTGAGGTGTTAATCATTTCCATATCCTGAATTTAATTTTGTAAATATCTGCAATTGTTTTTGAGATTTTGTTTATTTCTGAATTCATAACAGTGTTGATGTATTCTTATCATATCTTGAACACTGTTAATTTGAATTCTAAATTTTTGAAGATCTGAATATTTAATGATATGTCACACACCTTTGTTGTTCTGAGTTTATTCTAATTCATTTTAGAAAAGCTCAAAATATTATACTCATTACAACACTCTGTTATTTATCAGTTGTGATAATTTCATTGATTTTCAGATTAGCTTATATCAGTGATACATCTTGGAATTCATCTTTATTCATGATCATTATATTGAAATATGTTTGTTTGAAATCATCTGAAATTCTAGATATTTTGAATATCACACACCTCTTATTTTTGAAACTGTCAATCTCGTGTGACTGATTCATTATATCCCAAAACTTTACATTGATTCATGTGATTTCAAATAAATTATCCCGATCATGAATATTTTCAAATTTGATGTAAATGACCTGAAAATTCTCTTGGGCTTGTCGGAAATAGTTTTTGAGAAATTCTTGAAAATGTTCTTTTTGAAAATGGTCTTTGAAAATCATTGTTATTTCATGATTATTTGATTTGAATATATGTTTGTTTAAAATCATTCGAAATTACTGATTTATTGGATCTCACACATATCTTGAATCTGAAATATAACCTGGTGTGATTGATTCATTAAATCCTAATACTTTCACATTTCTTCAAATGATTTAAAATAGAGTATATTTGCAAATCTTGGATCATGAACCACCTTATGTGACCAACATCTTGACAAGTCTTTTGTGATACTGATTTCTATGAGCTGCTCTGATACTGTTTTTGAAAAATGTTTGTTTTGGAATCATGCTGCTCTGATTATAAGAAATTGATTTGTAAATATTTTGTTTTGGAATGCTTGATTTGGTATCAAAGATTTATCGTGTTCTGATAAATGAAATTTGTGTGCTTGAGTTGCTTGCTTTGTATTTAAGTCTTTTCTGTTGACTGAGGTACCATTATTTGCCACCGGGGTGTCATTAAAATCCTTGAGAAAGCAAGAACATTTGGTATCAGAAGCGCCTTATATTTGTCACATCCATCTGTTCTGATTTTTCACTTTGTAGAGACACCATGTGGTATCAGTTTAAAAGTGCTGCATATTTTTTTTTGCTGTATATATGTATTTTTTCCCTCTTGTCATGCATAGATCAGCATATTACTCTTGTAATTGATTTTCAAGTTTAAAATTATTTATTGATTATTCTTTCAGAAATTGAAATCAATATCCAAATTAAACTGTATTTATAATTCATCAAAATTATAACCAGATTTAGAAATTGTGATGAATTGTGACTGCAGTATATTTCACAACAAGAGGAGAATTTTATTTAGATTTTCATGATGGTTGAATATTTATTATAATATCTTTGGACTGGCAATTATTTCATGACCATCTTCATTACTTATCATCCTTCTGACATCCATCATGTTTTATATTAATGTGGAGAGTCTAATTTTTTTTTTTAAAATTGTTTTTAAATAAACAGTGAAAATATTTGTGATGGAGTTGTGATTATATTATTATTCAGAATTAGTGATAATTGAAAATTTGCAATTATCCCGGTACAGTTGGTCATATTTCATAATATAATTAATTTAGAAATTTATTTCACAGTCCATATCTGTACCTACCACACTTTCTATCATCCATATTGATTTTTTCAAGGAGTTTTTGTTTTTGAAACAGAAAAAGATAATAATATAATAAGTATTTCTCTAACCTCATTTAAAAATCCAAGCTCTGGTTATGCATGGTTACGAGATTACTTATATTTAAGCTGCAACTGATCTCATTTAAAAATCCAAGATCTGGTTATGCGTGGTCAGTGTGCTCTTAAATTTAAAAGAAAAAGAAAAGAAAATAATTTGGATAAAATAAAGATTTATATGAAATTCTCCTTGGTGTATATAAAAACTAGCCTATCAATCCATATTCTAATTTGTGAAATGTATTGAAATCTTATGAAGTATTATGATTTGTTGATTGATAGCTATTGGGATTTGAGATTATTTGTTTTTGTCACTTAAATTGAATTATTAATTATAGTCAAAATCCATCATTATTTTTTTTAAAAAAAACAAAAAACAAAAAAAGATATCCTTTGAAAATAATTGGGAATGAATTGTTTATAAAACTCTCTCCATTTTTACCCATCGTAAATCAGTCATTTTCTGCAATATGAAATATGCCACTAGTTCTCAGTTTATTATGATTTCTGTTTGACTGATTGAATTTTATGATGATCGTTCTTCCTCTTAAGCTGAAATTATATTTTTAGTCAATTTTCATCTGTATTTTAAAATCTGTATCCTTTTGATGATAACAAAAGGGGGAGAATGGATTAGATTTTGATTTATGAGTGAATATTTTATAAATATTTTTAATTTTGAAAATTTAATTATTCATACATTTCACTCATGCATAGTTATAGGGGGAGTTTCTGTTGTAGGGGGAGCATTTAAATAGGGGGAGTTCAAATATTCACGAACAAACACATTTATTATATTCAAAATCTTTTATTTGTTTGTCATCATCAAAAGGGGGAGATTGTTGTATATAACGGTGTTGTATACACAATTATATGATTTTTGTTTGATGATAACAACCAAATATATTTCTATTATAAATGTGTTTGGTATTGTACTGTTATATATATACATCACAGCAATGAATATAATATTTATATTTAAATAAAATACGACTGTACAGAAATTCAAATATTAACCAGTATTTTATTTAAATAAAATATTTTATTTCAATATTCAAACAATACAACTATTTGTAACTCCACTATTTATACATTCACAGAATATTTGTACTTGTATATAAACAGAATAAAATAGACAAGTTCGTTTGACAACAATAAAATGATATTTTATTTCAATCAAACTTGTTTATTACAGACATCAGTACAATCACTCTTTCATATACATTAGCTCCTCACTATAACACTCATACATTCACTCAGTTTGCATTTCATATATACAATTTTATTTACACAGACACACTGACACTCTTCTTATTTTCACTGTCTTCTGTCTTTTATCTTTTGTCTTCACAGCTTTCTGCATTCAGTCCAGTCTTCATACCTGTCATATACAGAAACACACACACAGTACATTGCAATAGAAATAAAAATTGAATACATGCAGATTTGAATTTTATTTTTAAAATTCCATTTGCCTCAGCTTTCTGGTGTGTTTCTCATCCTTTTTCATGACTTGATCTGATATATATTTCTAGTACTCATTGATCAGCCTCAACACACTACATTGGTTTGCTGATCAGAACCAGTTGATTCTGAACAGCCTCAACACAATGTAGCGGTTTGCTGATAAAGTTTCATACGGGCAGTCACACATATATACACACATGTATACACACTCATACGTGCATATATACATATATGTATACATGAAAGAAAATACATGACAAACAGCAAAAGAGAATTGTCAAAAGTAATCAAAGCTATCCAAAAATACAAAAAGTCAAACCAGCAAGTCCATGAATCAAACAAAATGCCAAGCAAGATGATACAAGTGCTAGTGGTCGAGCTCAGACGGCTAAACAGCAAAGCAAAATGGATAAGCAAAAGTTCAGCAATAATAAGGCAGTACAAAATGGTGGAGCCAGGATATGAACACATCAATGGTCGAGCTATCAGTGACATGGTGCACAAATTAAACAAATCAGTACAAAGAGAATGGTCGAAGCAACAACAATGCCAAACTACATTTCAATGCATATCAAAGCAGCAAGCACAAGCTCAAGGATATACAAGTTCAGCATGATAATGGCAACAGTTCAAGTCAGAGTAGCCAAACAAGATACAAGCAGTGCACAAGTACAATGGAAGTGCAGATAGTAAAATTCAAATCAGTCCATATTCATGATGCACATAAGCACAACTCATACATGGTTCTACAACATGATATCAAGCATGGTCAAGCAATGAGCACACAAGATTGTGTAATGCATTAAAACATTTCAGGTTCAAGAAATCTGTGCAAAAAGTTTTGCAAATCATCTTTGGGAATTCATCAACAAATTTCCAGAATTGCAAGTAAATATACAAGACAACATGGCAGTTCAAGTGAATTCAAAGTATTTTCAGTTCAGGCTCAAGTGCAACAAGGCATTTTAAACAGCTAAAGTGCAAAGCAGCAAGTGTTAAATGGTCATTAACAAGCTTACATGGCAACATAGCAAGAGGCATAGCATCTGCATGGTGTATGGTGCACAATTGACACAGTGGCGCAGGTCAAGGCAAGAACAGTGGATGCATATGAAGCATGGATATACAAGTGGTCATACACATGCAGTAATGAAGGATTGAACAACCAATATGAATGAAGAATTAGTATATTGATTTATGGTAGAAATAAATTCATAAGTCTCCAATTTTTCTTTCCAAATTCACAACAGTCATGGGAACAATCAAAGCAAGGAGGAATTCTGCATATCAATCAATTTTTCATTTGATTTAAAATAAGAAATGATCCTTAATGTTTTGAGAAATCAAGATATTTTTTTTGAAATAAATTCTTTTTGGGAAGTGTTTAAATTCAAAATATACTGCATGGAATCAATGTTGAGCAATTCAATCAAGGAACATTTTTGGAAGTTTTTTTTTGGTTCGAAATCATTCCTGAAATCGTCTAATCATGAATGGCCAGAGCAATCAAAGGATTTGTTTCAAGTCTCATTTCAATCAGAGGATTCTACAAATCAATCTGCAGTAAAGCACAAACATGGTATGTATTCATGGACAAGCAACAATCATTCAAGGCCGTTGTATTTTAAACAAGGCAACAAATTTCAAATCCATTCGAGAATTTCAAAAGGGGCTGATTCACTCAAGTTTTTATCAGCAGCAAATCAGTGAATTAAAAGCCGAAAAAAAAATCAGAAATTACCAAGAAAGCCAACAATAACTCGAGAGCAAAATCAGGGAAAAATCAAGCACGCAATCAGATCGAATCATATATGAAATCAGTGTTGTAGGGTTTCTAATTCACCCTATATAAAACACCAGATTCATCATTGGCAGTCGATGGAAAAATAATCGATCGAAACCACAAACAAGAGATCATCAAAACCGAAACCAACAAACAACCCACAAGTTTTAAAAGCAAGGATTTTTCAGAAATACTCACAGTTTTTCGATCGAGCAAGAGAACAATTCCAGAAGGTTTCAACCACAAGAGCGAATAACCCCAAAATCGTTGAAGCAAGGAGCTTCAAAATTCGATCGACATCATCAATTTGAAGCCATCAGAGAACCATGACATAAATCCATCAAGCAAACGATCGATTTGGGGGAGATTCAGTGAAACCCTAGTTATCGCAGCCGCCATTTTTGTTTCCCAGAGCAAAAGAGAAAGTAAAGAGATCGGGTGCAAATAAAAGGAGAATGGGCCGGCCAAGATAAATAAAAGAGGATTTGGATTTGTTTAAAGGGGATGACCCCTTTAATATAATTTTTTTTTTATTTTAAGAATTAGGGTTTACATATTTTTTTTCATTCTGTTGTTTTTAAATTGTGTTGTAAATCGTCTGAATCAGTTCTAGATTCTGTAAAAATCTAGGAGAGATCAGTCAGGGAGTTGGCTGTCAGTTTCAGAGTCTGTAAATCTGAGTTACGAGTTACAGGGTTTGTAATTCGGGAAATCTGATCTAGGGGTTTAGATCAGTCTAGGGGTTTGAGCGTAGGGTTAGAATAGGAGCAGGGGTTTGCGAGTGTACATGGTTTTGTATGCGGGAACTGTTCTATCACCTAGTAGAAACCTTAGAAATGCAGCAGTAGGCAGGGTTTTGCCGAAGCTGGGTATATCTGTGTGTGATTTACTTTCTGCATTTCAGTTTCTGCTATTTTCTGTGATCGGTTTATTATTATATATCTCATTAAGTTTTTAATTCAGTTAAAAACTGTGAAAAACCCTATTCACCCCCCCTCTAGGGTTATTCTAGATCCAACAGTATGGTTTATTGTTTATGGTTTACGGTTTATTGTTTATGGTTTACGGTTTATGGCTTAATGTTTATGGTTTAAGCTTTATTTTATATAGTTTACTGCTTATACTTTATTGTTTATGGTTTATGGTTCACGGTTTATTGTTTATGTTTTACGGTTTATGGTTTATTATTTATGATTTGTCAGTTTTGGTTAAATGTTTATGGTTTATGCTTCATATTATATAGTTTACTGTTTATACTTTATGGTTTACTGTCTATGGTTTATTGTTTACTGTTAGACCCAAAAATGGCTCTAGCACCCAAATGTAGTGTAAAGTCCTCACAATCATAAGTCACAGAGAATAAATGCAGGAAAGTAGTAAAGAACAAGGAACACACGAGATTTTTATAGTGGTTCAGCTCAAACCAAACCTACGTCCATTTTATATTTTCTTAAGTCCTAAGAAATTAAAAATACAGTGCTTTCCCACAATCCGTAGGAATCATTTATATACAACATCCTTGTATTTTAATAAAGAAGTGGGGGAAGAGAGAGTGGTTTTATACAGGAAATCCTCGTGTTAGATTAATATGGAAGAAGCACAATGTCCTTGTGTTCTCTTCAATGGAAGCCGTGAGTTAGAATGGCCAAAGATCCTTTAGAAGTCCCTGAATCCATGTATTTATAGATGTAGAGATTCTCCAAAATGAATGACATGTATCACGAATCCAATATATTGCTAAGATATAGTGCGTAAGTGGATGAAGTCTCTTGTAATTCGCGTAAAGCCATGTTTGGTCCGATCCGTGAATGTAGGAGTAAAACAGGCCTTAAGAATAGGTCAAACTTGAGTGCGTGCAGTAGAATATTTCATCCCAGATGGGTCGGATCGGGGCCTCCATCAGATCTGAATCAGTGTCTTCAAGCCAAAGGCAACGTGCTCTTCCTAGCAGTAAGGAGAAAGCGGATCGGGTCGGGTTCCTACATCCCCATCTGAACCAAGCCGATGACTTCATTCCAAAGCAGCATGCACTTCTATGCGACAAAAGGTGGATCGGGTCTTCCTTTCCGATCTGATCAGACCCGGAGTCGAATCAATGCCGAAATCCAATCGTTTTCGTTTCTGCGGACGTTCACGGGAACGAGCGCAACTTTCAAACCTTAAGTCCGTTTTAGCCAAACGAAAACTCTACCTGAAGCTAATTCGGAGGGCTATAAGAGTTATGGAGCAATGCTCCGTAAATGATGTTTTCGGGTCCAAAATAGGTCATCTGTTTGGAGTTTCGAGCCGTCCTTTTTTTGTGACGCGACTTCTGCCAAATCGCTTCCTGTCTTCTAACGATGTTCCAAATACTTAAGCGTATTGTTAACCCGAAATTTCATGTGTGAAGGCTTTGACTAAAAAGCATGTCAACGTTTATAGATTTTCAATTATGGATTAATATTTATGGTTTATTCTTTATTTTACATAGTCTAATTTTATTGTTTATGATTTACGATTTATGGTTTATTGTTTACGGTTTATGGTTTATTTTTTTTGTTTACGGTTTATGGTTTAATGTTTATAAGTCTTGGTTTATTGTTTATTGTCTATGATTTATCATTTATGTCTTAATGTTTATGGTTTACGGCTTTATTTTATAAATTTTATTATTTATACTTTATTGTTTATGGATTATGGTTTATTGTTTATACTTTATTCTTTATAGTTTACGGTGTATGATTTATGGTTTACGGTTTATTGTTTATGATTTATCATTCATGGCTTAATGTTTATGGTTTATGCTTTATTTTATATAGTTTACTATTTGTAAGTTATTCTTTACGGTTTACGGTTTAATGTTTATGTTTTACGGTTTATGGTTTATTGTTTATTGTTTATGATTTATCATTTATGGTTAAATGTTTATGGTTTATGCATTATATTATATAGCTTACTGTTTATACTTTATTGTTTATAGTTCATTGTCTATGGTATATGGTTTATTGTTTATTGTTAGACCCAAAAATGGCACAAACACCCAAATTCAGTGTGAAGCCCTCACAATCACAGATCACAGAGAATAAATGCGGGAAAGCAGTAAAGATTAGGGAACGCACGAGACTTTTATAGTGGTTCGGCTCAAACCAAGCTTACGTCTGCTTTATATTTTCTTAAGTCCTAAGAAATTACAAATACAATGCTTTCCTACAATTCATAAGAATCATTTACATACAACATCCTTGTATTTTAATGAAGAAGTCGGGGAAGAGAGAGTGGTTTTATAGACGGAATCCTTGAGTTAGATTAATATGGAAGAATCACAATGTCCTTGTGTTCTTTTCAATGGAGGACGCGAGTTAGAATGGCCAAAGATCCTTTAGAAGTCCCTGAATCCGCGTATTATAGATGTAGAGAGTCTCCCGAATAAATGGCATGCATAACGAATCTAATGCGTTGCTAAGACATAGTGCGTAAGTGGATGAAGTCTCATGTAGTTCGTGTAAAGCCATGTGTGATCCGATCTATGAATGTAGGAGTAAAACAGGCCTAAAGAATAGGTCAAACTCGAGTGTGTTCAATAGAATATTTACTCCTAGACGTGTCGGATTGGGTCCTCCATCCAATCTGAATCGGTGCCATCAATCTGAAGGCATCATGCTCTTCTTGGCAGTAAGGAGAAAGCGGATCGGGTCGGGTTCCTACATCTCCATTCGAACCAAGCCGATGACTTCATTCCAAAGTAGCGTGCACTTCTGTGTGGCAGAAGGTGGATCGGGTCCTCCTTTCCGATCTGATCGGACACAGAGTCCAATAATGCCGAAATCCTAACGTTTTCAGTTCTGCGGGCTTTCACGGAAACGAGAATAACTTTCAAACCGTAAGTCCGTTTTAGCCAAACAAAAGCATTACCTGAAGCAAATTCCGAGGGCTACAAGAGTTATGGAGCACTGCTCCATATTGATGTTTTCGTGTCCAAAATAGGTCATCTGTTAGTAGTTTCGAGCCGTCCTTTGTTTGTGATGCGAATTCAACCAAATCGCTTCCTGTCTTCTGACGACGTTCCAAGTAATTAAGCGTATTGTTAACTAGAAATTCCATGTGTGACGGCTTTGACTAAAAAGTGTGTCAACATTTATGGTTTATCATTTATGGCTTAATGTTTATGGTTTATTCTTTATTTTATATAGTTTGCTGTTTTTACTTTACTGTTTATGGTTTACGATTTACGGTTTATTGTTTTGGGTTTACGGTTTATGGTTTATTTTTCGTTTACGGTCTATGGTTTAATGTTTTGCGGGTCTTGTTTTATCGTTTATTGTCTATGATTTATAATTTATGGTTTAATGTTTATGGTTTATGTCTTTATTTGGTAAAGTTTACTGTTTATACTTTATTGTTTATGGTTTACGGTTTATTGTTTGTACTTTATTCTTTATGGTTTACTGTGTATGGTTTATTGTTTATGGTTTACGGTTTATTGTTTTTGATTTATCATTTATGGCTTAATGTTTATGGTTTATGCTTTATTTTATATAGTTTACTATTTATACTTTATTTTTTATGGTTTAAGGTTTATTGTTTATGTTTTACGGTTTATGGTTTATTGTTTATGAATTATCATTTATGGTTAAATTTTTATGGTTTATGCTTTATATTATATAGTTTACTGTTTATACTTTATTGTTTATGGTTTACGATTTATGGTTTATTGTCTATGGTTTATGATTTATTATTTATTGTTAGACCCAAAAATGGCACTAATGTCCAAATGCAGTGTGAAGTCCTTAAAATCACAAATCACAGAGAATAAATGCAGGAAAGAAGTAAAGAACAAGGAACACATAAGATTTTTATTGCGTTTCGGCTCAATCCAAGCCTACATCCACTTTATATTTTCTTAAGTCCTAAGAAATTACAAATACATTGCTTTCCTACAATCCATAGGAATCATTTACATACAACATCCTTGTATTTTAATGAAGAAGTGGGGGAATAGAGAGTGGTTTTATACACGAAATCCTCGTGTTAGATTAATATGGAAGAAGAACAATTTCCCTGCGTTCTCTTCAATGGAGGCCGAGAGTTAGAATGGCTAAAGACCCTTTAGAAGTCCCTGAATCCATGTATTTATAGATGTAGAGAGGCTCCTAAATGAATGGCATGTATCACGAATCCAATGCGTTGCTCAGACATAGTGCGTAAGTGGGGGAAGTCTCATGTAGTTCGTGTAAAGCCGTGTGTGGCCCGATCCGTGAATGTAGGAGTTAAACAAGCCTTAAGAATAGGTCAAACTCGAGTGTGTGCAGTAGAAGATTTCGTCCCAGATGGGTCGAATCAGGTCCTCCATCCTATCTGAATCGGTGCCTTCATTCCGAAGGCGACGTGATCTTCTTGGCAGTAAGGAGAAAGCGGATCGGGTCGGGTTCCTACATCTCCATCCGAACCGAGCCAGTGACTTCATTCCAAAGCAGCGTGCACTTCTGTGTCGCATAAGGTGGATCGATTCCTCCTTTCTGACCCGATCCGACCCGGAGTCCAATCAGTGTCGAAATCCAAACGTTTTCGGTTCTGCGGGCATTCACGGAAATGAGCATAACTTTCAAACCGTAAGTTCGTTTTAGCCAAACGAAAGCTCTACCTAAAGATTATTCCGAGGGCCACAGGAGTTACAGAGCGATGCTCCGTAATTGATGTTTTCGGGTTCGAAATAGGTCACCTGTTAGGAGTTTCGAGTCATCCTTTATTTGTGATGTGACTTCAACCAAATCGCTTCCGGTCTTCTGACGATGCTCCAAATACTTAAGCGTATTGTTAACCAGAAATTCCATGTGTGACGGCTTTGACTAAAAAGAATGTCAACATTTATGGTTTATCATTTATGGCTTATTGTTTACGGTTTATTCTTTATTTTATATAGTTTACTATTTTCACTTTATTGTTTATGGTTTACGATTTATGGTTTATTGTTTATGGTTTGTGGTTTGTGGTTTATTTTTTTTGGTTTACAGTTTATGGTTCAATGTTTATGGGTCTTGGTTTATGGTTTATTGTCTATGATTTATCATTTATGACTTAATTTTTGTGGTTTATAGCTTTATTTTATAAAGTTTATTATTTATACTTTATTTTTTATGGTTTATGGTTTATTGTTTATACCTTATTCTTTATGGTTTATGGTGTATGATTTATTGTTTATGGCTTACAGTTTAATGTTTTTGATTTATCATTTATGGCTTAATGCTTATGGTTTATGCTTTATTTTATATAGTTTACTGTTTATACTTTATTGTTCATGGTTTATAGTTTACGGTTTATTGTTTATGTTTTATGGTTTATGGTTTATTGTTTATGATTTATGATTTATGGTTAAATATCTATGGTTTATGCTTTATATTATTAAGTTTAGTGTTTATAATTTATTGTTCATGGTTTACGGTTTATGGTTTACAGTTTATGGTTTATTGTCTATGGTCTATGGTTTATTGTTTCTTGTTAGAAACAAAAATGGCACTAGCACCCAAGTGCAGGAAATCAGTAAAGAACAGGGAGCACACGAGATTTTTATAGTGGTTCGGCTCAAACCAAACCTAGTCCACTTTATAATTTCTTAAGTCCTAAAATATTACAAATACAATGCTTTCCTACAATCCGTAGGAATCATTTACATACAACATCCTTGTATTTTAATGAAGAAGTGGCGGAAGAGAGAGTTGTTTTACACACAAAATCCTCATGTTAGATTAATATGGAAGAAGCACAATGTCCTTGTGTCCTCTTCAATGGAGGCCAAGAGTTTGAGTGGTCAAAGATCCTTTAGAAGTCCCTGAATCCGTGTATTTATAGATGTGGAGTATCTCCTGAATGAATAACATGTATCATGAATCCAATGCGTTGCTAAGACATAGTGCATAAGTGCAGGAAGTCTCCTGTAGTTCGTGTAAATTCATATGTGGTCCAATCCATGAATGTAGGAGTAAAACAAGCTTTAAGAATAGGTCAAACTCGAGTTTGTGCAGTAGAATATTACATCCTAGATGGGTCAAATTGGGTCCTTCATCCGATCCGAATTGGTGCCTTCAATCCAAAGGCGACGTGCTCTTCTTGGAAGTAAGAAGAAAGAAGATCGGGTCGGGTTCCTACAGCTCGATCTGAACCTAGCTGGTGACTTTATTCCAAAGCAGCGTGCACTTCTGTATGGCAGAAGGTGGATCGGGTCTTCCTTTCTGATCCGATCCGACCCGAAGTCCAATCAATGCCAAAATCCAAATTTTTTCGGTTTTGCGGGCGTTCACGGAAACGAGCGTAACTTTCAAACCGTAAGTCCGTTTTAGCCAAAAGAAAGCTCTACTCGAAGCTAATTTCGTGGGCTACAAGTGTTACAGAGCGATGCTCTGTAATTGTTGTTTTTGGTACAAAAATAGATCATCTATTAGGAGTTCCGAGCGGTCCTTTATTTGTGATGCAACTTCAACTAAATCGCTTCCGGTCTTCTGACGATGTTCCAAATACTTAAGCGTATTGTTAACCAGAAATTCATTGTGTGACGGCTTTGACTAAAAAGCATGTCAACATTTATGGTTTATCATTTATAGCTAAATGTTTATGGTTTATTCTTTATTTTATATAGTTTACTATTTTTGCTTTATTGTTTATGTTTTACGGTTTATGGTTCATGGTTTACAGTTTATGGTTTACTTTTTTTGGTTTACGGTTTATGTTTTAATGTTTATGGGTATTTGTAACAACTCGTATTTCTTGTGTATATTAAAGTAACGAATTAAAGAGTATTTAATTTTAGAAGAAGAATTAAGTAAAATAGATAACGTCTTTGCGTTCATCTCGGAATTCTGCTTGAGATAGAGTCCGAGTTCGCATAAATCCGACACCGTATGAAGAAGTTATAAGCCTTAGAAGTTTGTATACGCCCAAGGAAGTATATATATACATATAAAATAATTCCTGAAGTCAAAACAGGGTTCAAATCTCGAATTTGGGTCAAAGCATCTGAGCGGGAAATTTCCCACTCAGGGGTGTCGACCCCCCTCCCCAGGGGGAATGGACATAGGTGTCGACCCCCTATAGGGGTGTAGGCATATTTGTCGACCCCCCATGGTGGAGTCGACCCCTTTTGGCCCAGATCTTGTTGGATCTAGATTAACCCTAGAGGGGGGTGAATAGGGTTTATCATAGTTTGTAACTGAATTGAAAATCTGACAGGATATTAAAATAATAAACAGAGCAGAAATAAATAAATCACACACAGATATACCCAGCTTCGGCAAAACCCTGCCTATTGCTGCATTCCTAAGGTTTCTACTAGGTGTTAAAATAGATCCCGCATACAAGACCATGTACACTCGCAAACCCTGCTCCTATTCTAACCCTACACTCAAATCCCTAGACTGACCGATATACACTCGATCAGATTTTCCCTGATTACGACCCTGTAAACAGTAACCCAGATTTTACAGACTCTGTCAACTTCCAGTTTAACACCTAACTGGTTTCCCCTAGATTTTTACAGAATTCTAGAAACTGTTTAGAATTGAATACAAACTGAATTTAAAACGACACACTAAAAAATAAACAACTAAACACCCTAGAATTTATAAAGGAAGGGTCATCCCCTTTTATGCTTAAAACACTTGGCTTAGTCAAGTGAGAAATAGGCCGGCCACTTTAATTTGCTTCTGCCCGATCTCTACTATCTCTGGAAAAATAAATGGCAGCTAGGGTTTTTAGTGTTTGCTCCCAAATTCAATCGCGATAGCTTCAGGTTGATATAATTTGGTTCTCTGATGTGTTCCTCGTCGATGCCCAAATTTGCGTGGCTCTCTGATGCTTCGATTTGGTATCTTGGTGACCGAAAAACAATGGATGAATTTTGTGAGTTCCTATGAAATTTATTCTTCGGTTTTATGCTTGAAATTGATTGTGTTGGTCTTCGATCCTCTTCTTTGCCAGTGATGAATCGGTGTTAAATAGGGTAAAATAGAAAACCCTACAACTCTGATTTTGTATATGCGACTTACCCTGATTTTTCTCGTTTTCCCTTTTTGATTTTTGGCTTTGATTAAGTTTTGTTGTGTGTGTTTCTTCTTTTGCTCGGCTTGATTCTTCAATTGTTTTAATGCCGTGACTGATTTGTGAATCCTGGACATGAATGGTAAGTGTGGTCCCTTGCACATCATTGAATCACATCATTGAATTTGTAGAATTTAAAACCATTCTTAGATCTTGCCAAACATAGATCACTGTAAAAACTGCTCCATTCAGTTTTGCATTTTCTTGCTAAGGCTATACTTGTTTGCTTTCTGGTTTATAGTATACATGTTGAAATTCTGATGTGCATGTACATATGAAACTGATCATGTTGCACTTGTCTTGAGAGTAGGATCCATTATATGATTGCTCCAATTTGTATTTGAAACTGAAAACTTAACATGAAATTGCTGTGTAAAACATGAGTGTTTGAACTGCTCCATGATTGACTGCTTCTAAACTGTACTCGAAATGCCCAAGATAAAACTGTGAGAGAATGGACACTTTTGCCATTTCTGGAACCATTTTCCATTTGACTTGCATCCCTTAACATTGTGATTGACCACTTTTGCTGCATCATACTGTCTTGAATCTGAACCATTTTTGTACACACATTTAGCATTGTGAATATGCACACACATGCTTGTTCGGCCCCATTTTGTTAAAACTTGAGTTGCTTGAAAATCTGGTTTGTTGTCTTGACCATGTTGAGTATCACTTTGACTATGACCATGAGGTTGAGCTGAACCATTTTGTTGTTGCACCTGTCTTGTTCACTTAGTCCATGCTGACTCTATCATGTTTGTTGTATCAACTCCATACTGCCATGTCACTTTGCTGTATGATCATGTATTCTGTGTTCACCCTTTTGTAACTCGACCACTTAATTGCTGCTTGCTGTGCTATATTTGAGTTGTTTCATTGGCTTGCTGATTTTCATCTTTCTTCTTTGATTTGATTGTCCCACTGATGACTGTGCACTGAGTCGAGATGGTTCACGTAGCTACTCCTCAGTTGCACACTGCTACATTCTGATTGGCGAGGCAGTGCACACGTGTATATTTGTACACATGTGTATATGCAGCCATTCAGAAGATTTCCTGTCACTGTACATATACAAACTGTCTGTCTAGACACAGATGAATCAGATCGAGTCAGAAAAAATGATGAGAAACACACCGAAATTCTGAGGCAAATAAAATTTAAAAATAAATATATATTTGCATTTGTTCAATATTATTACTATTGCAGTGTACTGTTGTGTGTTTTTGTGTATGACAGGTATGAAGACCGGACTGAAGTGACTGGACTGAAGGCTGTAAAGACAGAAGACAAGAACGTATGAAGACTGGACTGATAATGAAGTGTTGTGAAGGCAAAAGACAGAAGACAGTAAGATAGAAGAAAAAAAACATTTCAGTGTTAATGTGTCAAACAGAGATGAGTGTGATAGTGTATGAGTGACTTAGTGTTTGTAGAGAAGAGTTGTGTACAAAAGAAAATGTATGTGATATGAAATGTGTATGAATTGTATATAAGAGAAGTGTACAAATAGTGGAGTTGAAATTCTGTACTGTTTGATATTGAAATAAAATATTATATTTAAATAAAATACTGTGTGAATATTTGAATTTCTGTACAGTCGTATTTATATTTAAATATAAATATTATATTCCAGTCTATGATAAAAATCTGAAAACAGTACAGCAACAAACACATTTAAAATAATATATATTTGGTTGTTATCATCAAACAAAAATCATATAATTGTGTATACAACTGCGTTATATACAACAATCTCCCCCCTTTTGATGATGACAAACAAATATGAAGATTTTGAAAAGCAGTAAAAATGTTTGACTGTGAAGAACAGAACTCACTGTGAAGAACAGAACTCCCCCTATTTGAATGCTCCCCCTACAACAGAAACTCCCCATATAACTGTGCATGAGTGAAATGAAATGAATTTTCAAAATTAAAAATATTTATAAAATATTCACTCATAAATCAAAATCACATAAATCAAAATCCCAATCCATTCTCCCCCTTTTGTTATCATCAAAAGGATACAGAATTTAAAATATAGATGAAAAATGACTAAAAATATAATTTCAGCTTAAGAGGAAGAACAGTCATCATAAATCTCAATCAGTCAAACAAAAATCATAATAAACTAAGAACTGGTGGCATATTTCACATTGTAGAGAATGGCAGATTTACGATGAATTTTATAAAAAATGGAGAGAGTTTTAAAAACAATTCATTTCCAATTATTTTCAAAGGATTTTTATAAAAAATAATGCACAAAATCCAGTGATGGATTTGGACTATAATTATAAATTCATCTTAAGTGACAAGATCGAATAATCTCAAATCCCAATATCTATCAATCAACAAATCATAATACGTCATAATATTTCAACACATTTCACAGATTAGAAAGATGGATTGATAGGCTGGTTTTTATACACTGAGGAGAATTTCAGATTAATTTCTATTTTTAGCACTTTATTTCCTTTTTATTTATTTTTATTTAAGAGCACACTGACCACGCATAACCAAAGCTTGGATTTTTAAATGGGATCAGTCGCAGCTTAAATTATAAGACGTTTCATAACCATGCATAACCAGAGCTTGGATTTTTAAATGAGGTTAGAGACACTCTTATATATTAATTATATTTTTATCATTTTCAGCTTTAAAAAAAAACTCCTCGGCATATGAAACCAATATATGAATGATAGAAAATGGGGTAGGTACAGAGATGGACTGTGAAACAAATTTCTAAATTAATTATATTATGAAATATGTTCGACTGTACCGGGATCATTGAAAATTTTCAATTATCACCAATTCTGAATAATAACATATTAACTCTCCACATTAATATAAAATTATTATGGATGGCAGAAGGATGATAAGTAATGAAGATGGTTGTGAAATAATTGCCAGTTCAAAGATATTATAATAAGTATTCAACCATCATGAATTTTTTTTTTATAAATAAAATCTCCTCTTGTTGTGAAAATATATTGTAGTCACAATTCATCACAATTTCAAGATCTGATAATAATTTTGATGAATTTAACTACAGTCCAGTTTGGTTATTGATTTCAATTTCTGAATGAATAATCAATAAATAGTTTTAAAATTGAAAATCAATTACAAGAGAAATTATGTAGATCTTTACAAGATAAGAGGAAAATTTGTACAAGGCAACAAAAACATGTGTGGATCCATACAAGGTGAAGATTAGAATCTAAGTACAGATGGGTGAAACAAAAATAAGACACTTCTGATACCACTTGTAGTCTTCTTTATCGAAGAATTTAATTACACCCTGCTGGACTATCATGGATACCTCAGACTAAAAAAAATATTAAACACAAACCCAGCCAGACAAACTTAGCACATTTATTAGAGCAGCAGATAAGAACAAGCAATTATTTGAAGAACAGTATCAGAGCAGCAATCAAATCATAAACAAGCAATTTCCAACATATTTTCAAAACAATATCAAAGTAGCACAAGACATCAGTCATGAATCAGACTTGTCAGAATATGTTTCACAGAAGTTTCAGATGGTCATAAAAGATGATTCATGATCCCAGATTTAAAAATATTGTTTATTTTAAATCATTTGAAGGTATATGAAAATATTAGAATTTAATGAATCAATCACACCAAATTATATATTTCAGATTCAAAATATGTGTGTGATTCAATAAATCAATAATTTCAAATGATTTTTGAACAAACAAATATTTAAATCAAATAACCATGAAATAATAGAAAGATTTAAGACCAATTCTTCAAGAAAATTTTCACAGGAATTTCTGACAAACCCAAAGAATTTTTCAGAATATTTACATCAAGTTTGAGAAAAAATTCATGATTAAAAATAATTTATTTGAAATCACTTGAATCAATATCAAGTTTGATATATAATGAATTATTCACACAAGATTGATAATTTCAAATTTAGGTGGTGTGTGATATTCAAAATATCTAGAATTTCAGATGATTTCAAACAAACAAATTTCAACCATAATAATCATGAATAAATGTGAAATTCAAGATGTATCACTGCGATTCAAGCCAATCCGAAAATCAATGAAATTATCACGAATGATAAGAAGCAGTGTACTGTAATGAGTATAATACTTTAAGCGTTACCAAAATGAATTGGAAGAAACTCAAAACAGCATAAATGTGTGAAATTTCATTAATTATTCAGATCTTCAAAAATTTAGAATTCAAAATAACAGTGTTCAAGATATGGCACGAATACATCAACACTGTTATAAATTCAGAAAACAGAAAAAGAACTTCAAAACAATTGCAGATAGAAATAAAAAAATAAAAAAATCAGTATCTGGAAATGATTAAAAAGTATCAGAGTTTTATACACGCAAAACAAAATTCCAGAATATCATGAATACTGCAACTCAAGAAGCAAAAAGAATATGGCAGTGATAAATCAAATCAGAATAGACAGAAGAAAGAGATAGAAGGAAGAAGAAGAAATAAAAAAAATCAAAACAAAAATTATTTACAGAGGTGAGTTTAGAGATCATACCAGAATCCAGTGTAAATCAGAATCTCTAACTCAACGCAATCTTATGCTAAAGAACTACAAAGAATACAGAAATATAGAACAACTTGAAATCAGATTCTTTTCAGCACAGCAGTTCCTCAGCCATCACTGATACCTAGCAGTTGAGAGGGTTAAGTGGTCTAACAAAGATTGTTTTACCACTCATAGCTGTGTATCGATCTTTCGGTACCCAAACCTGTCTATATAACAAACCATCTGAATTTATCTTTGTACCCTTCGGAACCCAAACTTGTTTGAAATTAAACGAATTTACTTTATTTCCTTTCGGGGTCCAAACTGAATTAAATGAATTGTTATCAAACCAATTCTTATCTCGATTGTGATTCAAAAACCTTTTGGAATTTCTAAAATTCAAATTTTCAAAATGACTCTTCTTAAAGCAGTTTGAAGGATTTTTGAAATCACAAGAGTTCAAATTTTCAAAATCATTTCTTTTTCCAAAACCAAGACCATGTTTATTTCCAACAGAAATTTGGTTTTTCAACAACATATTCAAAGATTTTTCACCATTAGAGAAACGTTTTAGACTCAACTCAAGATTGCTGATCTTGGACTTAAGATCGGAATTTTCTTTCATTAGGTTCGAGCAACGATTAATGCTGGTTTTCCTTCTCTCAGTATCATTTTGTTTTAAAAACAAATTTTCATTTTCAAGCAGTTTGATTTTGGTGTTTGACTCAAGGATTTCAGATTCAAATTTAATTTGTTTTTCAAATTCAAGTTTCTTGAGATTTTCAATCTCTTTTTCAAGCTCACTCAAAATCATATCCGTCTTCAACAAACTATTATTTTCAGCAATTTCATGTTTGGAATTTTTAATAGCCTTAAAATTGATAAATTCTTTTTGTAAACAATTGTTTGTACTGTTTAACTCAATCTCGTTATCTTTTAAAATAAGAATTTCTTCTTCAAGCTTTTGAATGTTTTTGTTGAGATAAACGAGATCAGTTTTTAATTTCAAACAATTCTCACAATCAGAATTATCTAATTTTATGACGTTTGTAAATTCTGATTCTAAACAGTAGATTTTGCTATTCAACTCGTGATTTTTAGATTTTAAAGATTTGTTTTTACGATGGAGTTTATCAATGATTTTTGTTAAATCAGTACACATATAAACCAACTCTTCATATGAGAAGCTTTCAGTTTCATTGTCTGTTGAGTCTCCATCGTCTGATCTACTTGAATTTTCATTTGTTTCTTCTCCTGAGCATAGATCTGAATCTGAGTTGTCCATTTTGGATTTTGAGCTGCTGTTGTCAACCTTTCCATACTTCGTATTGAGAAAATTCCATATTTCCTGCGCAGTCAAGCAATGAGAAATGAGGTTATATTGGACATCATCAATATAAGAATACAAAGTGTGAATAACACGAGAATTAAATCCAATATCGTTTCTATTGACCATATCATAACCATTAATAACAGTATCCCAACATTTAATATCAATAGATTTTAAATATAATTCCATTTCTAATTTCCAATTTAAAAAATCTGTACCATTGAAAATAAATGGAATACGACTGGACTGATTCTCAGAAGACTGACAACTAAGATTCATGACTCTAGGGTTAATGAAATTACCAGGCTCTGATACCACTTGTTGGATCTAGATTAACCCTAGAGGGGGGGTGAATAGGGTTTATCACAGTTTGTAACTGAATTGAAAATCTGACAGGATATTAAAATAATAAACAGAGCAGAAATAAATAAATCACACACAGATATACCCAGCTTCGGCAAAACCCTGCCTACTGCTGCATTCCTAAGGTTTCTACTAGGTGTTAAAATCGATCCCGCATACAAGACCATGTACACTCGCAAACCCTGCTCCTATTCTAACCCTACACTCAAATCCCTAGACTGACCGATATACACTCGATCAGATTTTCCCTGATTACGACCCTGTAAACAGTAACCCAAATTTTACAGACTCTGTCAACTGCCAGTTTAACACCTAACTGGTTTCCCCTAGATTTTTACAGAATTCTAGAAACTGTTTAGAATTGAATACAAACTGAATTTAAAATGACACACTAAAAAATAAACAACTAAACACCCTAGAATTTATAAAGGAAGGGTCATCCCCTTTTATGCTTAAAACACTTGGCTTAGTCAAGTGAGAAATAGGTCGGCCACTTTAATTTACTTCTGCCCGATCTCTACTATCTCTGGAAAAATAAATGGCGGCTAGGGTTTTTAGTGTTTGCTCCCAAATTCAATCACGATAGCTTCAGGTTGATATAATCTGGTTCTCTGATGTGTTCCTCGTCGATGCTCAAATTTGCGTGGCTCTCTGATGCTTCGATTTGGTATCTTGGTGACCGAAAAACAATGGATGAATTTTGTGAGTTCCTCTGAAATTTATTCTTCGGTTTTATGCTTGAAATTGATTGTGTTGGTCTTCGATCCTCTTCTTTGCCAGTGATGAATCGGTGTTAAATAGGGTAAAATAGAAAACCCTACAACTCTGATTTTGTATATGCGACTTGCCCTGATTTTTCTCGTTTTCCCTTTTTGATTTTTAGCTTTGATTAAGTTTTGTTGCGTGTGTTTCTTCTTTTGCTCGGCTTGATTCTTCAATTGTTTTAATGTCGTGACTGATCTGTGAATCCTGGACATGAATGATAAGTGTGGTCCCTTGCACTTCGAATTCCTGAATGCTTTTTCACCCTGAATTGTAGAATACTTGCCACGAATAAACATGAATTGATTCTTTCCCAAAATCCATTTGCCAAAACATGAATAGAAAACTGGAAAGATTCCTTTTTAAAAAAAAATTGATTGCTGAAAAGTTTTCCTTTGCACATTGTAAAAAATAACTCTTGCCAAATATAATTTGATTTCTGAAAACAGCAGTATGATTTATGGAGTTGTGAAAACGATTAAACCCTTGCCAAACGTATAAATGAGATTTCTGGAAACAAAACAAAAGTTTCCTCTTTTGATTCTTTGAATGAAGAATGATGCCTTGGTTTCCTTGATACACATAAATTGAGTAAACCAATTCTGTAAGAAATTTAATTTGCTATGCCCTTTAGAAAGATTGCCAAAATTTGTTTGCATCATTTCTGGAAAGCAATGTACTGATTTTCTGGTCAATAAAAACGACATAGGTATTTTCTGGAAACTTTAGAAAACTGAAAGATTTGTTTCCAGAATCACATCATTGAATTTGTAGAATTTAAAACCATTCTTAGATCTTGCCAAACATAGATCACTGTAAAAACTGCTCCATTCAGTTTTGCATTTTCTTGCTAAGGCTATACTTGTTTGCTTTCTGGTTTATAGTATACATGTTGAAATTCTGATGTGCATGTACATATGAAACTGATCATGTTGCACTTGTCTTGAGAGTAGGATCCATTATATGATTGCTCCAATTTGTATTTGAAACTGAAAACTTAACATGAAATTGCTGTGTAAAACATGAGTGTTTGAACTGCTCCATGATTGACTGCTTCTAAACTATGCTCGAAATGCCCAAGATAAAACTGTCAGAGAATGGACACTTTTGCCATTTCTGGAACCATTTTCCATTTGACTTGCATCCCTTAACATTGTGATTGACCACTTTTGCTGCATCATACTGTCTTGAATCTGAACCATTTTTGTACACACATTTAGCATTGTGAATATGCACACACATGCTTGTTCGGCCCCATTTTGTTAAAACTTGAGTTGCTTGAAAATCTGGTTTGTTGTCTTGACCATGTTGAGTAACTTTGACTATGACCATGAGGTTGAGCTGAACCATTTTGTTGTTGCACCTGTCTTGTTCACTTAGTCCATGCTGACTCTATCATGTTTGTTGTATCAACTCCATACTGCCATGTCACTTTGCTGTATGATCATGTATTCTGTGTTCACCCTTTTGTAACTCGACCACTTAATTGCTGCTTGCTGTGTTATATTTGAGTTGTTTCATTGGCTTGCTGATTTTCATCTTTCTTCTTTGATTTGATTGTCCCACTGATGACTGTGCACTGAGTCGAGATGGTTCACGTCGCTACTCCTCAGTTGCACACTGCTACATTCTGATTGGCGAGGCAGTGCACACGTGTATATCTGTACACGTGTGTATATGCAGCCATTCAGAAGATTTCCTGTCACTGTACATATACAAACTGTCTGTCTAGACACAGATGAATCAGATCGAGTCAGAAAAATGATGAGAAACACACCGAAATTCTGAGGCAAATAAAATTTAAAAATAAATATATATTTGCATTTGTTCAATATTATTTCTATTGCAGTGTACTGTTGTGTGTTTCTGTGTATGACAGGTATGAAGACCGGACTGAAGTGACTGGATTGAAGGCTGTGAAGACAGAAGACAAGAACGTATGAAGACTGGACTGATAATGAAGTGCTGTGAAGGCAAAAGACAGAATACAGTAAGATAGAAGAAAAAAACATTTCAGTGTTAATGTGTCAAACAGAGATGAGTGTGATAGTGTATGAGTGACTTAGTGTTTATAGAGAAGAGCTGTGTACAAAAGAAAATGTATGTGATATGAAATGTGTATGAATTGTATATTAGAGAAGTGTACAAATAGTGGAGTTGAAATTCTGTACTGTTTGATATTGAAATAAAATATTATATTTAAATAAAATACTGTATGAATATTTGAATTTCTATACAGTCGTATTTATATTTAAATATAAATATTATATTCCAGTCTGTGATAAAAATCTGAAAATAGTACAGCAACAAACACATTTAAAATAATATATATTTGGTTGTTATCATCAAACAAAAATCATATAATTGTGTATACAACTGCGTTATATACAACAGATCTGGCCAATGAGGTGTTTTGCCATGTGTCGCTTTCTAATTCGCTTTGCGATGTGGTATTCTACTCTGGACGATTCTGATGACTTCTAGACTGATCTGAAGGCTCTAGATCTCCCTATACACCTATAAAAAGACCCCTAAACCTATTGTTTTCTCCACATGAATTCATAAGCGTTTATATGCTGCTAAAACCTGAAGTGACCTAGCCTCCACCTTAATCAATCAAATTAGAGTTTTCAAGTTAACAATTAAAGTCTACATCAAAGGAATAGCTACATAAATTCAGAAATTAGATCCCAGAATTCAGGCCGTTTTGTAATTTGTGAGTTCATGTTACTTTCAGAAATAAAATTTAATTATGATTCTGACATTGTAATAAATCTGAATCTGAGATTATGCCTATTTCTATTTGTCTTTCTATATCCACTGGATCTATCCCATTGATATTATTATGTCCATTCTTTGTCTCTTCTTTCCTTCTTCCCTTTTTGTTTTTATAGCCAGGTTACTGCGGGCCTGAGCCAAATCTCATAAGAGATGAACGTACGTTGGGAAAAATTGGACATAATATATGATTTGGACATGGCCAGCGCTAAAATTGGGGAAAAAATTAAATTATGTATGATTGGGCATAACTGATTTGTAACTGATTTGAGGGTACAACACATGTTGTATTTAAAATATAAAGTGTATCGAACATATGACTTGAGATTTGAGGCATAAAGTATATTGGACATATGACTTGGAGTTTGGGGCATAAATTGAACTGTAAACATGTAAGGCATAGTACATGTTGTGGTTTAAAACATAAAATTGGGACATATTATATATGACAGTTTATGACTTGAAAGAAGGAGATTATTGTGTATAGTGATATATGGCTTAGGCATGAAAACCTAAAGTAAGATAGGGATAACTGTTAAATGTGAACGCAACTAAATTGGGATTTTGGGTAATTGGCATGCACTGTAATAAAAGGATATAATTTGGCATAGTTTATACTGTGAATCATGATTGGGGTTTTTGGAGAATATTTTGTACGGTGCAATATGACTACTATTGCAAATTTGGAAAAAATTGGGTGTAACCAATTTTGAGTAATAACTTGAATTTGAATTTGTGAGGCATAACTTGCAATCAACTTTGTTGGGGTATAACTTGAGAATTGGAACATGACTAGTTTAGTGAATTTGGGATGATTAGCATATAAAATCTAGACTTGGACATGTATGGTAAATATGCTAAAAGATAAACATGCCTAACCCGAGGTTAGATTGAGTTGCAGTGTAAAACTGCCCGGAACCGCCCGACACATCCAATAACCGCAACAACACAGATCCAATGTGAGAGGTTAGCGCATTTAGCCCAAAACCCGTGGTTAGAATGAGTTTGCAGTAGAAGTCTGCCCGGAACCGCCCGGCTCATCCAGCAACCGCAAACAACAATTCTAGTGTGAGAGGTTGGGGCATTAATAAATTAATTAATGTCAATAAACAGACATGCTAAGAATGGTAAGAGTAAGTAAATTTAGAACACTTAACCGTTATAACATGTTAATTAGACAAGTGAGCAGGGTTAAGTTAACCAGTATAACATGATGAATGAGAAGGGTTAAGTTAATAAGAAACACTTAACCAATATGACATGATGAATGAGTAGGGTTAAGTTAATAAGAAACACTTAACCAATATGACATGATGAATGAGTAGGGTTAAGTTAAAACAAGAGAGAAACACTTAACCAATATAACAGGATGCGTGGAAGGGTTAAGTTAACAAAAGAAGGCAACACTTAACCAATGTAACACGACAAATGGGTGGGTTAAGTTAACTTGAATTGATTGATGACTACTTAACCAATACAGCATGATAAACGCGTGGGGTTAAGTTAATAAGAAACACCTTAACCAATTTAACTTGATAGGGTTAAGTTAATGGGTAATACTTAACCAATATAACATGATGAATGAACAGAGTTAAGTTAATAGGAAACACTTAACCAATCCAACATGACGAGTGAGAAGGGTTAATAAGAAACACTTAACCAACATGACAGGATGAGTGGGTGGGTTAAGTTAACATAAATGGACAACACTTAACCAATATGACATAATGTGTGGGAGGGTTAAGTACATATCGGGTTAGTGGGTAATATTAGTAAATATAGGCCCACAAACTTAACCGTTAAGTAAACATGTTTGAATTAGTGGGAGAGTTAAGTACATATCGGGTTGGTGGGTAATATTAGTAAATATAGGTCCACAAACTTAACCAGAAAAGAAACCCTAGTAATGAGGACCCATTTCAGCAGCAACCCACATAGATGTATCAAGGTACCCTGAAACTAGGCATGGTGGGACATGATTATTGGGCTTATTATAAGCGGTCAAAATAGCGGCAGGGGGTACGTCTGTGTAGGTTCCGACGGATTACGGGCGTGTACGTACTCCGGAGTGGGAAAAGGAAAGCACTGGGTACTAGTAGTTATACACTGTGCATCTTGAATCGTGTTGGGTTGCTATCATAAGGATTAATACACCGTATGGTGGGACCAGCAAAGGGTATCGACACGCAAGAGAGGGCCGACTGACACACACACAAGGAAAGTTAATACGAGCAAGGAGCCGATCGATAGGGTAGTAAGGGTACATCTAACATCTTCATGACAATTACGCTATTTGAGGTAAGATCCTCAAACTAGATGCACACCTGATGGCTACCCCAATTGCGGAGATTGGGATCACATTATCATATAATCATTTTAAACAAATTACTAGTTGGGACACTAGTTAGGTGGTGCAGAGATATAGAAATTAGAATAACAGGGTAGTAGCGAAGCAGAGAAAGAGTAGAAGTGCATTTAGTTTATCTTGCCTTATCATATCTATGCTAATCGTATGTTATCTTGTTATCCTTGTTATCACGGTATTGTCTTATATTCATTTTATTCATGTCATGATGCTTTTGCCTATTTACATGCTGAAAGTCACTGGACTTACCAGACTTATTTCTGACCTAGTTTATTTTGCCTCTTTTCTTCCGTCCCACCTCCCCCCCCCCCCCCAGGTTCATAGGGGAAATGTTACCACTTAGCTCAGTTTTCTTTCCAAGCTCGAAGATAGTCGATGTATTTCATTGGACTCTCTCTCTTCCACTGCTATGGCTGGTTCATGCTTTATTGGGGAATATCATTGTTATTTTTATGCTTCTTTTATACTTGGAAGTTTTTGAAATCAAGACAGAAGTTCTATATACTACTTTTAAGTATGATTGAGACAATTGTTGTAAAAGCTTGTTTGAACCACATTGTTTATAAAATGACTTTATTTTCCGCTGCTTTATTTGTATGTCTTGTAATTTATCTGCATCTTTTACCTAAACGCTTCACCGAAGTTAAGGCATTCCCTTTGTGAGTGACCTTAACGGAGGTGGGGTGTTACACGTGGTATCAGAGCTGAAGGTTACCGGATCAGATAAAAGATTTGAAAAATTATTTTCAAAACAGTCTTAAAAAAGCATTTTTAACAGAATTATTTTGTTTTAAAGGCATATTCCACAAAGCCATACGCACTATCTTTTGATCCTCTGTTTGAATCCTTGTTTCCTTCTTTCCTAAGTCTCCGGGGCTCCTAGTTTTCTGGGAGGTAACCTCATTGTGGCATGGTACTGTACGCTTGATGAGACTACGACATCTGTCAAAGGGCAAAGAAGTGTCCAACTTCCATCTATAGCCACAATAGTTTCACCTACGGCTAATTTTCTTTCAAGCTTTGTAGGGATTTCCGTGCGATGGAGGCAGCTTTCAATAGACTTGTCAACAAGTTACACAAGGATGGCAAAGATGAGAATGATGGAGTTTGGCTAAGGAGCACAACCCAAGGATGAGGAACTCATGGATATAGACTTGTCTTACAAAGGAGGTGAAAAGAAAGAGGTGTAAGTGGAAGAATTACAGGACAAGAAGGGAAGGAAGAATAGGAAAACCTAAGACAAGAGGAATTGTCTTTATAACGGGTCATATAATTAAGGACAAGGGCAAGAACTAAGGACAGGATTTTCAGGAGGGCAAGTGCATGCTCTCACCGCCAGCGTACCTGAGAGAGAGGTAGTAAAGTTTCTATTGAAAAAGTCTAGGTTTTCTTTTTGATCATCCTGTTGGTACTCTTTTTGATTTTACCGCTTCACATTCATTTATATCTACTTCCATAGTTGAGTCTCTGTACCTTAGTACTTGTATAATAGAAGATCCCATTATTGTCTCAAATCCGGTTGGTGGTTCGGCTCGTTTATCTTTGGTTTGTAAGGATTTGAGAATAAATATGTTAAGTATTGAGTTTAAGTGTAGTGCTCATGCTTTTGGTTTCATGGGCTATCGGTTGATTCTAGGCATGTATTGGTTAGCTAGTAATTGTGAAAGGAGGGTAGTTAGACTTTCGACTTGCCTCGGGAATACCCTCAAGATTTCATGTGATCCTAAGGGATCAATTGGTCTTGGCTACCTAGAATCACTTGATGCATCTATCGAAGATTTGCGATCCATTGGAGTAGTCTATAAGTACGCAGATGTTTTTGATTAGGTTAGGGGTTTGTCCCCTAAAACGCGAGATAGACTTCCGCATATAACTAGTTGACAATGCAAAGCCAGTTGCACATGAATCCAAGGGAAAGGAAGGGCTCAGTAAAAAAGTAGAAGAGTTACTTGAAAAATGGTTCATAAGGCGAAGTATTTCTGAATGGGGTGCTCTAGTCATTTTCGTTACAAAGGCGGGTGGTTCACTTCACTCGTGGATGATATTTTGGAATGAGGAAGAACAAGCTTCGCATCTAAGGGAGGTCTCGGATACCTTCCAAGCACATCCACTTAAGGCGAAGTTCTCCAAAAATGTCATTTTTGGAGAGCAGAAGTAAGGTTTCTAGGACATGTGGCGCCCAAAGAAGGGATAGCAGAAAATTCCGCAAAAGTAGTTGCGGTGCAAGACTGGAAGGTCCTAAGGAATGCAACAGAAGTAAGAAGCTTTCTTGGACTAGCGGGCTAATATAGGAAGTTAATTAAGGACTTTATGAAGGTATCGTCCCAACTTACTAGATTGACGAAGAAGAATCTAATCATCTTAGTATATACACTTGGTAACATGGTTAGCATCTATTTATTTTCAAGAGATAGTTCCGGGAATGCTAGCAGGACACGGCAGAAGTTGTAGTGCCAAGTATATTATAAGAAGAAAAGGTGGAACGGGAGGCAACAGTGAAATGAGTTCCAATGCATATTCTAGAAATAGAAATTAAGAAGCTACGCAAATCATGAAGTTAAGACAGTCAGAGCTGTATGGAATGAAGCTCAAGAAGATGCGACTTAGAAGACTGAAGACTAGATATGCGCATCATACCCTTTTTGAGGGTATATCCTTGATCTCTCTTTTTCTATAAAGTTTATTTGCTAGTCTTTATCTTTTAAGTATATCCTCTCGATCCTTAGGTAGAAGCCAATGGATGTAAACATGTGTTTGAAACATGTTATGATTGATGGTTGCAAGTGGTTGCAAGTGTTTGCTAATGGTTGCTCGTGGATGCATACACACACATTAGGTACTAGATCGGCTCCGTCACTTCCATATTGCATATGCATGAGTGAATTTTTGAATTGAAACTTGATGTGTTATCATATGGATGTTGCATTTGTATGAATGATTGTGCACTCATGTAGAAGTTATAAAGTATGATTAGGAATAATTGCATACATGATGGACTCATGGCACTGACATAATTCACATTAAGGAGGTCAACTGAATCTGTAGACCGCCTGGTTTTGCATTAGATAAGGACATGTACACACACACACTATGCATATGTTCATAAAAAAGCATTAGATACATTCTAAGGACAATGGATGCCTATGATTGAATGGCTGAGTAGATGGATGTTGGATGTTATGATACATTCTCCTTGACTTGGAGATTTCGGGGATGAAATCCTTTAAAGGAGGGGAGAATGTAACACCCCGTATTTCCTGTGGATGATAAAGTAACGAATTAAGAGTACTTAATTTTAGAAGAAGAATTGAGTAAAACGGATTGCGCCGTTGCATTCGTCTCGGAATTCTTCTTGAGACAGAGTCCGAGTTTGCGTAAATCGGACACCGTATGAAAAAGTTATAAGCCTTAGAAGTTTGTATACGCACAAGGAAGTATATATATATACATGTAACACCCCACTCCCGCTATGATCACTCACAATGGGAATGCCATAGCATCGGTGGAGTATTTTAGTGAATATAGAACAGAAAAATTACAACAAGACAGATATAAATAGTACTTGAAATTTTAAAACATCATCTCATAACATCGGAAGTAAAACATGTCTGGTTACATCATAAAACCACAATAAAGGTCAAGTACAATATCCATCAAAATAAAGAAGTACATAATCCCACTCTCATACAATAGCCAAACAAAAGAAAAGATAACTGGATAACTGGAGCTTTACATCTATCCAAGCTCCTAAAGACTGGAACAGCAATCCGATCAAGCTCCACTACTGCTAGGATCCACCGTAGGACCTGAGGGTTGGGAAAAAGATAAAAACAACAGGGTCAGACATAAGTCTGAGCGAGTCCTATAACTTTAACAATACAATCGTTAAAGTAACCAGAGAAGACATAAACTGATATACGGTAACATATAGGGATGAATGGCTACCCTAAGCAGTCAACTAAACGAAGATAAAGGATAAAGACGCATCTACCCTCCCTAAGGTAAATTACTAAACTGCACCACACCAGTCGTTCCTAACTTAAAGGTTGATCCCACTCAAGGACTTATAAAATTTACTAATTAGTACCTGCGTACCCCTAGGTGACCAAGTAGGCGCCACGGGGCCCTACAATCCACTAGGTGTACACACTACTTCCCATTCGATCGGCTCCCTAACGTAGATACCCGTGCTGGCCCCACCGTGGGATGTATCATTCCCCAATGTGGCAACCTGATGAAACTAAAGGTGCACGGCTTATATCTACTCGATGCAACAACGGCTTACCTACCAGCCCGGGCCCACTCACGCATATGAAGCCCGTTGGACTTGCGTTGCCACCGCTAACCCGTTTGCCTCTTACAGTCAAGCCCAGTATGCGTGTCCCGTCCTCGACATGGGTCGAGCCCACAAAGATACGTATGGGTTACTGGTTGAAATGGGCCTCCACAAGCTACCCACCTAAGCTTGTCCCTTTTTCTAGTATATCCCACTTAACCCTTTAATCATGTTTTAATTACATGTTCTATTTTGGTTAAGTATTCTAATCGTATTTTCTATTGCCACCCAAGGCAACCACTAGATTTTCTCATGCCACCCGAGGCACCCACTTAACCCCTCATGTCCCTCTACATGCTAATGTGGTTAAGTGTTTCTTAATTAATTAATTAAGAACGTAACCTTTGTAAAGACCTCTCACATTAGACTGTCTTTTATGACCGCTGGTTAAGCCGGTTGGGTCCGGGCAGCCTTATGTCATAACAGAGTCTAACCTCGTGTCTTTACATTAATTACGTATTTAGTTTGTGCCTAAGACCTCTCACATTGGGCTAACATTTGTAGCAACTGGTTAAGCCGGTTGGGTCCGGGCAGTTTTACGCTACAACTGAGTCCAACCTCGTGTCTTAGTCAATTAATTACACCTAATTAATCACCCTCATAATTTTATATTAATTATCCCTAATTAATCAAGTTTTCTTAACATGGGTAGACCTAACTTAATAGGTAAATTCCCATGGGGTAGACCTAACTCAATAGGTAAATTCCCAACACATAGTATGGGTACACCTAACCAAATAGGCAAATTCCCATACTATGTTTATTTATTTTGTGTTATGCATAATTATATTAATTTCACACAATCTTATTAACTTATGCATTTAATTACCCCATCGTTCCCACGTAATTTCGTTCATGATATAACACATATAAAAGGTGTCAACTTGCATATGAATGAACATGTTTCAAAGGTGCCATCTTGCATATTAACAAACACATAACTTGCATATGAACTTGCATAACATGTCACATAACTTGCATATAATATGTCACATAACTTACATATTCATTTTGCATAACAAACTTGCATATTAGCTTATAGACTTGCATAATGTGTCATCATGAACTTGCATATTAATAAACATGTAACTTGCATATTTACATACATGTAACTCGCATATTAACAAACATGTAACTTGCATATAAAGAAACATGTAACTTGCATATTTACATACATGTAACTTGCATATTAACAAACATGTAACTTGCATATTAACAAACATGTAACTTGCATATTTACATACATGTAACTTGCATATTAACAAACATGTAACTTGCATATTAACAAACATGTAACTTGCATAGCATATTACCATGAACTTGCATAACATGCATATGACTACATAGCCCACAACTTGCATATTTAGCATCATGCAAACATAACATACATCATATTAAACTTGCATAAGCTTACATACTCAACATGCATAAACATAAGATTAATGCTAACATCATATCATATGATTCAAAGCTCATTAACCCACATACAAAACCATAAATCTCATCACATCTCATCTAATTAGTTTACCAAAAGATCATCAAAGTGATAGAAACTCACAACTAGCAACTTTGAACACCAAATGAAGAAGATTAAGATGCTAAGAAGGGATTAGAAGTTGATTAGAGAGTGATTAGTATGCAACCCTCTTCATAAAATTAGTGGAGGCCATGAGAGCTAGCATTTTGCCATAGTTTAGTCACTAGGTTTAATTATGAATGAATTAGGGTAGGTTAGGGTCTTATTTATAGATTAGGCAAGTGTTTTAGGCCATAGGATTAACCCTAGATTCAATCCAAGCCATCAAAGCATGTCTTGGGGAAGAAGTCAAGTGTAGGAACCATCTAGGGCCTTTAGATTAAAGATGGACCATGAGAACCATTCAAATGCAAAATCTGCACTTGAGCGAATCGGCCCACGGGTTGACAGCCAAACCCCCTGGATTAACCCCTAGTCGACCCAGCGGGCTCGGGTCGACTTCAAAAATCGGCCGGTTCGGTTATTCCCCTCTCCCAATTCGCTGTTTTGAGCATTTTTGCATATTTATTTATTAAATTTTCAATTATATATATATATATATATATATCAATATATATATATATATATATATCTACACAACCCATTTCACTTAATTAAGTATACTTTAATTTGGGAATTTTCGTGAAACTTCGCGAGGCCATATCTTGGTCATACGGACTCCGATTTTCGAAAACTCGGACTCTATTTCGCGTATTTTTCCGAGACGAACACAATGGCATAGCCCGTTTCCCTTGATTCCCATTTTAGAATTAAATTCTGCCTCGATTTATGTTATTACAGGTTATTGAAAATACGGGTTGTTACATTCTCCCCTCCTTAAAGGATTTCGTCCCCGAAATCTTCAAGTTAGGAAGAACGTATCCTACCATCCAATCATCCATCTACTCAAAGCATCATCCACGAGCAATCATTGTCCTTACAAGATTCTAAATGCTGGATGGATATATGCAAAAGTGTGTGTATATGTACTTACCTAATGCGAAAATCAGGCGGTTACTGATACAGTAAACCTCCTTAATGCAAACCATGATAGTGCCATGCATCCAATATGTATGCGAAACCCTATTGACACATACAAATTTCTACATGCGTGCACAACCATACACAAAAATGCATCATCCATATGATAACACAGCCATGATACATCCATCAATCTAACTACCACATCCATTTATGCAATATGCAACATGAAGTGACTGAGCCGATCTAGTGCCTAATGTGTGTGTATATGCATCCACGAGCAACCACTAGCAAACAATTGCATCCATATGCATCCATCAACCATAACATGTTTCAAACACATGTCTCAACCATAGGTTTTACCCTATCTAAAGGTCATAGGTATTAGCGAGAGGATATACTAAAGATAAGATAAGTACTAGACAAGCAATAAAGGAGAAGTTAAAAGACATACTCTCAAAAAGAAATGGATACAAAGAACGCATCTTTGCTTCCGTCTCCCAAGTAGCATTGCTTTCGTCATCTCCCCATTGCACTTTAACTAGCTGAACTTCTCTGTTCCTCAACTTCCTAGTTTCTGACCCAAGGATGCGAGTAGGAGCTCGTCGAATCGTCGCATCACGCTCTACCTCTACATCTCTAAGCAAGCTCGGCTCTACCACCTCCGCGGTCTCATGTAAGCACTTCCTCAAATGTGATACATGGAATACATCATGAACACCACTAAGTCTGTCGGGCAACTCCACCCTATATGCCATCCGTCCAATCCTTTCCTTAATAGGAAACGGCCCAACAAATCTCGGTGCTAACTTCCCTACGGACCCAAAGCGAACAACATTTCTCAATGGAGATACTTTGACAAAAACCATGTCCCCAACCTCAAACTCAAGATCCGTCCTTCTCCGATCCGCATAAGATTTCTGTCTATCTTGCGCTGCTTTCATCCTTTTTCGAATTAAATCAATCTTCTCTGAAGTCTCTCTAACCATATCCGGCCCAAGCAAGATCTTATCCGTAGATTCCCACCAACATGTAGGAGATCGACAAGGCCTTCCATAAAGAGCTTCGAAAGGAGCCATACCAATACTGGACTGAAAGCTGTTATTATATGCGAACTCCACCAAAGGAAGATGTTCTTCCCATGTACCTCCAAAATCCAAGATACAAAGCCTCAAAAGATCTTCTAAGATACGGTTCACCCTCTCGGTCTGACCGTCCGTCTGAGGATGATATGCGGTGCTCAAACACAACTGAGTCCCTACCGCCTCTTGCAAACTTCTCCAAAACTCACTAGTGAAAATAGGATCTCGATCACTCACAATGCTGGATGGTACGCCATGCAATCTAACAATCTCTCTAACATAGACTGAAGCAAGCCATGGAGCGGTCCTCTTACTCTTTACGGGTATAAAATGGGCACTCTTTGTAAGTCTGTCTACCACAACCCAAATTCCCGTATTGCCCTTCCTCGATCTCGGTAACCCGTCGATGAAATCCATCGAGACACTATCCCACTTCCACTGTGGAACTTCCAATGGGTGTAGCAACCCACCGGGTTTCCTTTGCTCCACTTTAACTTGTTGGCACACTAAGCATCTAGCCACATACTCGGCCACATCTTTCTTCATACCGGCCCAAAAGAAAACTCTCTTCATGTCTTGGTACATTTTGTCTCCACCGGGATGAATAGTCATTCTTGAACGATGTGCATCATCCAAAATAGCCTTCTTCAAACCCTCATCTTGCGGTACACAAAGTCTACCATCTCTATGCAACCATCCCTTATCATCTATGGTGTATCTACCCAAATGGCTGGACGACTCCCCTCTTATAAGCTTCTCTACCAACACAACCAACTGTGGGTCGTCTCGCTGAGCCTCGCCAATCCGTCTCAAAAGAGTAGGTCTAACCTCCAAGGATGCCAACAAACCAGGTACAAAATCAACAGAAGGTCTGAAGTCAAACAAAGAAAGAAACTCCAAGCTTCGTCGTTCCACGAACAATGGACTCAAAGATAGCCTTTTTCTACTTAAGGCGTCTGCCACCACGTTACCCTTACCAGGGGTATACGCTATCTCGAAATCATAGGATGCTAAGAACTCCATCCACCTTTGCTGTCTTAAGTTTAAATCCTTCTGAGAGAATAAGTACTTCAATGATTTATGGTCGGTGAACAACTCGAATCTCTCACCAAGAAGATAATGGCGCCAAGACTTAAGTGCGAAAACAATCGCGGCCAACTCTAGATCATGGGTAGGGTAATTCTTCTCATGCACTCTCAATTGTCTCCCTCCATAGGCTATTACCCTTCCCTCCTGCATCAAGACTGCGCCTAATCCTGTTCCACAAGCATCGGTATAAACAACAAACGGCTTACTCCCATCTGGAAGCACTAAAACTGGAGCGGTGGTCAAAGCTCTCTTTAACCGTCGGAAAGCATCATCACAATCTACATCCCATGAGAAAACCAGATTCTTCTTCGTCAAGCGGGTTAATGGGGCTGATATCTTCGCGAAGTCTTTGATGAACTTCCTATAATATCCTGCCAACCCCAAGAAACTTCTTACCTCGGTAGCATTTCTAGGAACTTTCCAATCCTGGATAGATACTATCTTTGCGGGATCCACAGCTATCCCTTCCTTAGAGACCACATGCCCTAAGAATCGCACTTCTCTTCTCCAAAAATGGCATTTAGAGAATTTAGCTTTAAGACTATGCGCTCGAAGAGTCTCCAACACTTCCTTGAGATGTAAGGCATGCTCTTCTTCATTCTTGGAAAAGACCAAGATGTCATCCACAAAAACTACTACAAACTTATTCAGATACTCTCTGAACACTCTACTCATGAGATCAACAAAGTATGCGGGGGCGTTTGTCAACCCAAATGGCATCACTAGCCACTCATAAAAACCATCCGGAGTCCGGAAAGCAGTCTTCTCTATACTGTCCTCCGCCACTCTTAACTGATGAAACCCTGTAGCTAAGTCCATCTGCGAAAATACTGACGCGCCAACCAACTGATCAAAGAGATCATCTATCCTCGGTAATGGGTGTCTATTCTTCTTCGTGAGCTTATTAAGTTCCCTATAATCCACACAAAGTCTGAGGGACCCATCCGCCTTCGTGGCAAACACTACTGGAGCTCCCCACTCCGATATACTTCGCCTTATGAACCCCTTCTCAAGCAACTCCCCTACTTGCTTATGAAGTTCTCTTCTCTCACGAGGAGCCATGTGGCGTACTGGCAAAGACACTGGTTTGGCATTATCCACCAAATAAATTCGGAAATCTATCTCCCGCTTCGGAGGCAAACCCTTTACTTCTTCAAACACATCCGGATATTCCCGGACTACTCTGACAGAACACAAACTTTCGACCGAAGCATCGAGCGATTCAAGATAACTTAGCAAAACAGATTCCATGGGATTGCAAGAGATCTCGAGAGTGTTACCCAAGCGGGTCATGAGCCTGACAACTCTCCTTTCGCAATCAAGAACGGCACCATTACTGGATAACCAGTCCATGCCCAAGATCAACCCATAGCCCGTGAAGCCCAATACAAAAGCATCACATCTAAACTCAACGCTAAGTATAGAAATCTTCAAACCCAAACATATCATAGACAGATATATGGAGCCCCCAATTGGGTTTGAGACAACCAAGGGATCATCAACTAGACTGGTGTCTAAGTGCAGTGACTCAACTAACGATGATGAGATAAAAGAATGCGATGCGCCAGAGTCAAACAAAGTACGAACTGGATGATCAAACAGAAAAACCAGACTTTCAACGGAAATAGTTCTACCTCTCTGCTGAATCGGTGGAACTGAGAGAACCTGAACTTGCCCCCCTGACTGAGGTGGTGCTATAAGAGCTTGCACCTGGCCTCCTGAGGTAGACCCCGTCTTCTGCCCCTTCTTTGGGCAGTTTTTCACAAGATGCCCTGCTTCACCACAATGAAAGCAACCGGTCTTCTTCTTTTTGCGACAATCCTTACTGAGGTGTCCTGGTGTTCCACAATTGAAGCACTTCTTCTTCGTCTTCTTTTTGTCACCATTGCCTTTTCCGCCCTTGCCTTGTTGTTGCTGTTGCGGTTTCTTCTGATCCCCCTTTTTCTCTGGTGCCTTAGAATTCTTATCATCCTCATGCATAAGTGCCATGTAGACAAGCTTCTCAAAAGTGGCCCCCATAGGAATGTGAGTCATAGCTATTCCTTGCAATGGTTCGTTCAAGCCTCTAACGAACCTCAAAGCCTTCTTCTCCGGTGTATTCACCAACTCTATGCCAAACCTTGCTAATTGATTGAATTTGTTGACATATTCTTTCACCGTGAGATTCCCTTGCTTCAAATTCAAGAACTTCTCCATAAACAGATTCTCTTCCGCCCTTGAGAGAAACTTAGCCCCAAACCTTTGCTTAAAATCTGCCCAAGAGTCAACAGGGCGTTCTCCATTAGTGACCTCCCACCAGAATGAGGCCTCTCCCTTCATTAACCAAGCCGCCAACTTGACTTTCTTTCCCTCTTCCACTTCAAAGATATCTAGCAACTCTTCCACTTCCTTAAGCCAATCTCTAGCCTCTACGAAAGTCTCTGAACCAAGAAAAGGTTTTCCTCCTATAGCCTTGAACTCCTTGCAAACCTTAGCAAAATTATCCACTCTAGGCTGAGGAGGAGGAGCGGTTGTCTCTGGTGTAGTAGCATTGGCCGGACCCGCAGCCGCGGCCCTAGCCTCTTGCAACCTCCTATACCATAGTGGTATAACTAAACCCTCCGGGATGTTAAGATCTTCAGCCATGCTGAAACGAAAGAGGAAAGATTCAAAAAGGAGATTCCGAAAGATAAAGATATGGCTATTGGGGATTATGCTTTTCTTTTTCAAAAACTTTTTCTCTTAGAAGACATGCTTTTAAAAATACTTTCTTCGAAAATACTCTTAGAAAGTAGTTTTTCTCAAAAATTTTATCTGTTCTGGTAACCTTAAGCTCTGATACCACGTGTAACACCCCACTCCCGCTATGATCACTCACAATGGGAATGCCATAGCATCGGTGGAGTATTTTAGTGAATATAGAACAGAAAAATTACAACAAGACAGATATAAATAGTACTTGAAATTTTAAAACATCATCTCATAACATCGGAAGTAAAACATGTCTGGTTACATCATAAAACCACAATAAAGGTCAAGTACAATATCCATCAAAATAAAGAAGTACATAATCCCACTCTCATACAATAGCCAAACAAAAGAAAAGATAACTGGATAACTGGAGCTTTACATCTATCCAAGCTCCTAAAGACTGGAACAGCAATCCGATCAAGCTCCACTACTGCTAGGATCCACCGTAGGACCTGAGGGTTGGGAAAAAGATAAAAACAACAGGGTCAGACATAAGTCTGAGCGAGTCCTATAACTTTAACAATACAATCGTTAAAGTAACCAGAGAAGACATAAACTGATATACGGTAACATATAGGGATGAATGGCTACCCTAAGCAGTCAACTAAACGAAGATAAAGGATAAAGACGCATCTACCCTCCCTAAGGTAAATTACTAAACTGCACCACACCAGTCGTTCCTAACTTAAAGGTTGATCCCACTCAAGGACTTATAAAATTTACTAATTAGTACCTGCGTACCCCTAGGTGACCAAGTAGGCGCCACGGGGCCCTACAATCCACTAGGTGTACACACTACTTCCCATTCGATCGGCTCCCTAACGTAGATACCCGTGCTGGCCCCACCGTGGGATGTATCATTCCCCAATGTGGCAACCTGATGAAACTAAAGGTGCACGGCTTATATCTACTCGATGCAACAACGGCTTACCTACCAGCCCGGGCCCACTCACGCATATGAAGCCCGTTGGACTTGCGTTGCCACCGCTAACCCGTTTGCCTCTTACAGTCAAGCCCAGTATGCGTGTCCCGTCCTCGACATGGGTCGAGCCCACAAAGATACGTATGGGTTACTGGTTGAAATGGGCCTCCACAAGCTACCCACCTAAGCTTGTCCCTTTTTCTAGTATATCCCACTTAACCCTTTAATCATGTTTTAATTACATGTTCTATTTTGGTTAAGTATTCTAATCGTATTTTCTATTGCCACCCAAGGCAACCACTAGATTTTCTCATGCCACCCGAGGCACCCACTTAACCCCTCATGTCCCTCTACATGCTAATGTGGTTAAGTGTTTCTTAATTAATTAATTAAGAACGTAACCTTTGTAAAGACCTCTCACATTAGACTGTCTTTTATGACCGCTGGTTAAGCCGGTTGGGTCCGGGCAGCCTTATGTCATAACAGAGTCTAACCTCGTGTCTTTACATTAATTACGTATTTAGTTTGTGCCTAAGACCTCTCACATTGGGCTAACATTTGTAGCAACTGGTTAAGCCGGTTGGGTCCGGGCAGTTTTACGCTACAACTGAGTCCAACCTCGTGTCTTAGTCAATTAATTACACCTAATTAATCACCCTCATAATTTTATATTAATTATCCCTAATTAATCAAGTTTTCTTAACATGGGTAGACCTAACTTAATAGGTAAATTCCCATGGGGTAGACCTAACTCAATAGGTAAATTCCCAACACATAGTATGGGTACACCTAACCAAATAGGCAAATTCCCATACTATGTTTATTTATTTTGTGTTATGCATAATTATATTAATTTCACACAATCTTATTAACTTATGCATTTAATTACCCCATCGTTCCCACGTAATTTCGTTCATGATATAACACATATAAAAGGTGTCAACTTGCATATGAATGAACATGTTTCAAAGGTGCCATCTTGCATATTAACAAACACATAACTTGCATATGAACTTGCATAACATGTCACATAACTTGCATATAATATGTCACATAACTTACATATTCATTTTGCATAACAAACTTGCATATTAGCTTATAGACTTGCATAATGTGTCATCATGAACTTGCATATTAATAAACATGTAACTTGCATATTTACATACATGTAACTCGCATATTAACAAACATGTAACTTGCATATAAAGAAACATGTAACTTGCATATTTACATACATGTAACTTGCATATTAACAAACATGTAACTTGCATATTAACAAACATGTAACTTGCATATTTACATACATGTAACTTGCATATTAACAAACATGTAACTTGCATATTAACAAACATGTAACTTGCATAGCATATTACCATGAACTTGCATAACATGCATATGACTACATAGCCCACAACTTGCATATTTAGCATCATGCAAACATAACATACATCATATTAAACTTGCATAAGCTTACATACTCAACATGCATAAACATAAGATTAATGCTAACATCATATCATATGATTCAAAGCTCATTAACCCACATACAAAACCATAAATCTCATCACATCTCATCTAATTAGTTTACCAAAAGATCATCAAAGTGATAGAAACTCACAACTAGCAACTTTGAACACCAAATGAAGAAGATTAAGATGCTAAGAAGGGATTAGAAGTTGATTAGAGAGTGATTAGTATGCAACCCTCTTCATAAAATTAGTGGAGGCCATGAGAGCTAGCATTTTGCCATAGTTTAGTCACTAGGTTTAATTATGAATGAATTAGGGTAGGTTAGGGTCTTATTTATAGATTAGGCAAGTGTTTTAGGCCATAGGATTAACCCTAGATTCAATCCAAGCCATCAAAGCATGTCTTGGGGAAGAAGTCAAGTGTAGGAACCATCTAGGGCCTTTAGATTAAAGATGGACCATGAGAACCATTCAAATGCAAAATCTGCACTTGAGCGAATCGGCCCACGGGTTGACAGCCAAACCCCCTGGATTAACCCCTAGTCGACCCAGCGGGCTCGGGTCGACTTCAAAAATCGGCCGGTTCGGTTATTCCCCTCTCCCAATTCGCTGTTTTGAGCATTTTTGCATATTTATTTATTAAATTTTCAATTATATATATATATATATATATATATATATCAATATATATATATATATATATATATATCTACACAACCCATTTCACTTAATTAAGTATACTTTAATTTGGGAATTTTCGTGAAACTTCGCGAGGCCATATCTTGGTCATACGGACTCCGATTTTCGAAAACTCGGACTCTATTTCGCGTATTTTTCCGAGACGAACACAATGGCATAGCCCGTTTCCCTTGATTCCCATTTTAGAATTAAATTCTGCCTCGATTTATGTTATTACAGGTTATTGAAAATACGGGTTGTTACAATACATATAAAATAATTCCAAAAGTCAAAACAGGGTTCAAATCTCGAATTTGGGTCAAAGCAGGCTAAGCGGGGAATTTCCTGCTCAGGGGTGTCGACCCTCCCCCCCCCCCAGGGGGAGTCGACATAGGAGTCGACCCCCCTATAGAGGAGTTGACCCTTTTTGGCCCAGATCTGGCCGATGAAGTGTTTTGCCACGTGTCGCTTTCTGATTCACTGTGTGATGTGGTATTCTGCTCTGGACGATTCTGATGACTTCTAAACTGATATGAAGGCTCTAAATCTCCCTATAGACCCATAAAAAGACTCCTAAACCTGTTGTTTTCTCCACACTAATTCATAAGCGTTTATATGCTGCTAAAACCTGAAGTGACCTAGCCTCCACCTTAATCAATCAAACTAGAGTTTTCAAGTTAACAATCAAAGTCTACATCAATGGAATAACTAATCAAATTCAGAAATCAGATCCCAGAATTCAAGACCGTTCTGTACTTTGTGAGTTCATGTTACTTTCAGAAATAAAATTTAATTGTGATTCTGACATTGTAATAAATCTGAATCTGAGATTATGCCTATTTCTATTTGTCTTTCTATATCCATTGGATCTATCTCATTGATATTATTATGTCCATTCTTTGTCTCTTCTTTCCTTCTTCCCTTATTGTTTTTATAGCCAGGCTACTGCGAGCCTGAGCCAAATCTCATAAGAGATGAACGTACATTGGGAAAAATTGGACATAATATATGATTTGGACATGGCCAGCGCTAAAATTGAGAAAAGTATTAAATTATGTATAATTGGGCATAACTGATTTGTAACTGACTTGAGGGCACAATACATGTTGTATTTAAAATATAAAGTGTATTGAACATATGACTTGAGATTTAAGGCATTAAGTATATTGGACATATGACTTGGGGTTTGGGGCATAAATTGAACTGTAAACATGTAAGGCAAGGTACATGTTATGGTTTAAGACCTAAAATTGGGGCATATTATATATGATAGTTTATGACTTGAAAGAAGGAGATTATTGTGTATAGTGATATATGGCTTAGGCATGAAAACCTATAGTAAGATAGGGATAACTGTTAAATGTGAACACCCCTAAATTGGGATTTCGGGTAATTGGCATGCACTGCAATTAAAGGCTATAATTCGACATAGTTTATATTGTGAATCATGATTGGGGGTTTTGGAGAATATTTTGTACGGTGCAATATGACTATTATTGCAAATTTGGGAAAAATTAGGTGTAACCTATTTTGAGTAATAACTTGAATTTGAATTTCTAGCGCATAACTTGCAATCAGCTTTGTTGGGGTATAAATTGAGAATTGGAACATGACTAGTTTAGTGAATTTGGGATGATTAGCATATAAAATCTAGACTTGGACATGTATGGTAAATATGCTAAAAGATAAACATGCTAAACCCGAGGTTAGATTGAGTTGCGGAGTAAAACTGCCCGGAACCGCTAGGCACATCCAGTAACTGCAACAACATAGATCTAATGTGAGAGGTTAGCGCATTTAGCCCAAAACCCGAGGTTAGAATGAGTTTGCGGTAGAAGTCTGCTCGGAACCGCCCGGCACATCCAGCAACCACAAACAACAATTATAATGTGAGAGGTTGGGGCATTAATAAATTAATTAATGCCAATAAACAGACATACTAAGAATGGTAAGGTTAAGTAAATTTAGAACACTTAACCGTTATAACATGTTAATTGGACAAGTAAGCAGGGTTAAGTTAACCCGTATAACATGATGAATGAGAAGGGCTAAGTTAATAAGAAACACTTAACCAATATGATATGATGAATGAGTAGGGTTAAGTTAATAAGAAACGCTTACACAATATGACATGATGAATGGGTAGGGTTAAGTTAAAACAAGAGAGAAACACTTAACCAATATAACAGGATGCGTGGAAGGGTTAAATTAACACAAGAAAGCAACACTTAACCAATGTGACATGACAAGTGGGTGGGTTAAGTTAACTTGAATTCATTGATGACACTTAACCAATATAACATGATGAACGCGTGCGGTTAAGTTTATAAGAAACACTTAACCAATTTAACTTGATGGGGTTAAGTTAATGGGAAACACTTAACCAATATAACATGATGAATGAACGGGGTTAAGTTAATAGGAAACACTTAACCAATCCAACATGACGAGTGAGAAGGGGTTAATAAGAAATACATAACCAACATGACATGATGAGGTTGTGGGTTAAGTTAACACGAATGGACAACACTTAACCAATATGACATAATGCGTGGGAGGGTTAAGTACACATTGGGTTGGTGGGTAATATTAGTTAATATAGGCCCACAAACTTAACAATTAAGTACACATGTTCGAATTAGTGGGAGGGTTAAGTACATATTGGGTTGGTGGGTAATATTAGTAAATATAGGCCCACAAACTTAGCCAGTAAAGAAATCCTAGCAACGGGGATCCATTTCAGAAGTAACCCACATAGATGTATCAAGGTACCCTGAAACTATGCAGGGTGAGGCACGATTACTGGGTTGATTATAAACGGTCAAAATAGCTGCAGGCGGTACGTCAGTGTAGGTTCCAACGGATTACGGGCATACACATACTCCGGAGTGGGAAAAAGCAGGCACTGGGTACTAGTAGTTATACACTGTGCATCTTGAATCGTGTCGGGTTGCTATCATAAGGATTGATACACCTTATGGTGGGACCAACACAGGGTATTTGCATGCAAAGAGAGGGCCGATTGACATAGGCACAAGTAAAGTTAATACGAGTAAGGAGCCGGTCGATAGGTTTGTAAGGGTACATCTAACATCTTCATGGCTATTAGGCTTTTTGAGGCAAGATCCTCATACTAGATGTACACCAGAAGGCTACCACAATTGCGGGGATTGGGATCACATTATCATATGATCATTTTATGCAGATTACTTGTTGGGACACTAGTTAAGTGGTGCAGAGATATAAAAATCAGAATAACAGGGTAGTAGCGAAGCATAGAAAGAGTAGAAGTGCATTCAGTTTATCTTGCCTTATCATATCTATGTTAATCATATGTTATCTTGCTATCCTTTTTATCACGGTATTGTCTTATATTCAGTTTATTCATGTCATGATGCTTTTGCCTATTTACATGTTGAAAGTCACTGGACTTACTAGACTTATGTCTGACCTAGTTTGTTTCGCCTCTTTTCTTCCGTCCCCCCCCCCCCTAGGTTCACAGGGAGGAAATGTTACCACTTAGCTCAGTTTTCTTTCCAAGCTCAAAGATAGTCGATGTATTGCTTTGGACTCTCTCTCTTCCACTACTATGACTGGTTCATGCTTTATTGCGGAATATCATTGTTATTTTTATGCTTCTATTATACTTGGAAGTTTCTGAAATCAAGACATAAGTTCTATGTATTATTTTAAAGTATGATTGAGACAATTGTTGTAAAAGCTTGACTGAACTACATTGTTTACAAAATGACTTTATTTTCCGCTGCTTTATTTGTCTGTCTTGTAATTTATCTGCATCTTTCACCTAAACGCTCCAATAAAGTTAAGGCATTCCCTTTGTGAGTGACCTTAACGGGGGTGGGGTGTTACAGTCTTGGTTTATGGTTCATTTCCTATGATTTATCATTTATGGCTTAATGTTTATGGTTATGGCATTATTTTATAAAGTTTATTATTTATAATTTATTGTTTATGGTTTATATTTCATACTTTGCTTTTTATGGTTTAAGGTTAATGGTTTATTGTTTATGGTTTACGGTTTATTGTTTATGATTTATCATTTATGGCTTAATGTTTACAGTTTGTGCTTTATTTTTTATAGTTTACTGTTTATACTTTATTGTTTATGGTTTACGGTTTACAGTTTACGGTTTATTGTTTACGTTTTATGGATTATGGTTTATTGTTTATGATTTATCATTTATGGTTAAATATTTATAGTTTATGCTTTATATTATATAGCTTACTATTTATATTTTATTGTTTATGGTTTACATTTTATGGTTTATTGTCTATGGTCTATGGTTTATGGTTTATTGTTTATTGTTAGACCCAAAAATGGCACTAACACGGAAATGCAGTGTGAAGTCCTCACAATCACAGATCATAGAGAATAAATGCAGGAAAGCAGTAAAGAACCGGGAACACAAGAGATTTTTATAGTGGTTCGGCTCAAACCAAACCTACGTCCACTTTATATTTTCTTAAGTCCTAAGAAATTACAAATACAGTGTTTTCTAACAATCCGTAGGAATCATTTACATACAACATCCTTTTATTTTAATGAAGAAAGTGAGGAAGAGAGAGTGATTTTATACACGAAATCCTCGTGTTAGATTAATATGGAAGAAGCAAAATGTCCTTATGTTCTCTTCAATGGAGGCCGAGAGTTAGAATGGCCAAAGATCCTTTAGAAATCCCTTAATCCGTGTATTTATAGATGTAGAGAGTCTCCCGAATGAATGCATGTATCACAAATCTAGTGCGTTGCTAAGACGTAGTGCGTAAGTGGATCGGGTCCTCCTTTCTGATCCGATCGGACCTGGAGTCCAATCAATGCTGAAATCCAAACGTTTTCGTTTCTTCGGGTGTTCACGAAAACGAGCATATCTTTCAAACCATAATTCCGTTTTAGCCAAATGAAACCTCTACCTGAAGCTGATTCCGAGGGCTACAAGAGTTATAGTGCGATGCTCCATAATTGATGTTTTGAGTCCAAAATAGGTCATCTATTAGGAGTTTCGAGCCGTCCTTTTTTTGTGATGCGACTTCAACCAAATCGCTTCCTGTCTTCTGACGATGTTCCAATTACTTAAGCGTATTGTTAACCAGAAATTCCACTTGTGACGACTTTGACTAAAAAGCATGTCAACATTTATGGTTCATCATTTATGGCTTATTATTTATGGTTTATTCTTTATTTTATATAGTTTACTATTTTTACTTTATTGTTTATGGTTTATGATTTATGGTTTATTGTTTATGGTTTACAGTTTATGGTTTTTTTTTTTTGGTTTATGGTTTGTGGTTTAATGTTTACGGGTCTTGGTTTATGGTTTATTGTCTGTGAGTTATCATTTATGGCGTAATGTTTATGGTTTATAGCTATATTTTATAAAGTTTATTATTTATACTTTATTGTTTATGGTTTATTGTTCATACTTTATTCTTTATGGTTTACGGTGTATGGTTTATTGTTTATGGTTTACGGTTTAATGTTTATGATTTATCATTCATGGCTTAATGTTTATGGTTTACGCTTTATTTTATATAGTTTGCTGTTTATACTTTATTGTTCATGGTTTACGGTTTATTGTTTATGTTTTACGGTTTAGGGTTTATTGTTTATGATTTATCATTTATGGTTAAATATTAATGGTTTATGCTTTATATTATATAGTTACTATTTATATTTTATTGTTTATGGTTTACAGTTTATGGTTTATGGTCTATAGTTTATGGTTTATTTAATAAAGTTTATTACGTATACTTTATTGTTTATGGTTTATGGTTTATGGTTAATTGTTTATACTTTTTTCTTTATGTTTTACGGTGTATGGTTTATTGTTTTTGATTTATCATTTATGGCTTAATGTTTATGGTTTATGATTTATTTTATATAGTTTACTGTTTATACTTTATTGTTTGTGGTTTACGGTTTATTGTTTATGTTTTACGGATTATGGTTTATTGTTTATAATTTATCATTTATGGTTAAATATTTATGGTTTATGCTTTATATTATATATTTTACTGTTTATGCTTTGTTGTTTATGTTTTACGGTTTATAGTTTATTGTCTATGGCTTATGGTTTATTGTTTTTTGTTAGACCCAAAAATGGCACTAACAACTAAATGCACTGTGAAGTCCTCACATTCACAGATCACAGAGAATAAATGCAGGAAAGCAGTAAAGAACAGGGAACACACGAGATTTTTATAGTGGTTCGGCTCAAACCAAACCTACGTCCACTTTATATTTTTTTAAGTCCTAAGAAATTACAAATATAATGCTTTCCTACAATTCGTAGGAATCATTTACAAACAACATCCTTGTATTTTAATGAAGAAGTGAGGGAAGAGAGAGTGGTTTTATAAACGAAATCCTCGTGTTAGTTTATTATGGAAGAAGCAAAATGTCCTTGTGTTCTCTTCAATGGAGGCCGAGAGTTGGAATGGTCAAAGATCCTTTAGAAGTCCCTGAATCTGTGTATTTATAGATGTAGAGAGTCTCCTGAATGAATAACATGTATCATGAACCCAATGCATTGCTAAGACGTAGTGCGTAAGTGGAGGAAGTCTCCTATAGTTCGTGTAAATCCATATGTGGTCCGATCCGTGAATGTAGGAGTAAAACAGGCTTTAACAATAGGTCAAACTCGAGTGTGTGCAGTAGAATATTTCGTCCCAGATGTGTCGGATCGAGTCCTTCATCCGATCCGAATCGGTGCCTTCAATCCAAAGGCGACGTGCTCTTCTTGGCAGTAAGGAGAAAGAAGACCGGATCGGGTTCCTACATCTCCATCCGAACCATGCCGGTGACTTCATTCCAAAACAACATGCACTTTTGTGTTGCAGAAGGTGGATCGGGTCCTCCTTTTCGATCCGATCCAACCCGGAGTCCAATCAATGCCGAAATCCAAATGTTTTTGGTTCTATGGGCGTTAACGGAAACGAGCGTTACTTTCAAACTGTAAGTCCGTTTTACCAAACGAAAGATCTACCTGAAGCTAATTCCGAGGGCTACAAGAGTTCTAAAGCAATGCTCCGTAATTTATGTTTTTGGTACCAAAATAGGTCTTCTGTTAGGAGTTTTGATCAGCCCTTTGTTTGTGATGCGACTTCAACCAAATCGATTACTGTCTTCTGACGATGTTCCAAATGCATAAGCATATTGTTAACCAGAAATTTCATGTGTAACGGCTTTGACTAAAAAGCGTGTCAACATTTATGGTTTATCATTTATGGCTTAATGTTTATGGTTTATTCTTTACTTTATATAGTTTACAGTTTTTACTTTATTGTTTATGGTTTATGATTTAGGGTTTATTGTTTACGGTTTATGGTTTATTTTTTTTAGCTTACGGTTTATGGTCTAATGTTAATGGGTCTTGGTTTATGGTTCATTGTCTATGATTTATCATTTATGGCTTAATGTTTATGGTTTATGGCTTTATTTTATAAATTTTATTATTTATACTTTATTGTTTATGGTTTATGGTTTATTATTTATACTTTATTCTTTATGGTTCACTATGTATGGTTTATTGTTTTTGGTTTACGGTTTATTGTTTATGATTTATCATTTATGGCTTAATGTTTATAGTTAACACTTAATTTTATATAGTTTACTGTTTATAGTTTATTGTTTATGGTTTACGGTTTACGGTTTATTCTTTATGTTTTACAGTTAATGGTTTATTGTTTATGATTTATCATTTATGGTTAAATATTTGTGGTTAATGCTTTTTATTATATAGCTTACTATTTATATTTTATTGCTTATGGTTTACAGTTAATGGTTTATTGTCTACGGTTTATGGTTTGTTGTTTATTGTTAGACCCAAAAATGGCACTAACACCCAAATGCAGTGTGAAGTCCTCACAATCACAAATCACAGAGAATAAATACAGGAAAGCAGTAAAGAACAGGGAACACACGAGATTTTTATAGTGGTTCGGCTCAAACCAAACCTATGTCCACTTTATATTTTCTTAAGTCCTAAGAAATTACAAATACAATGCTTTCCTACAATCCGTAGGAATCATTTACATACAACATCCTTGTATTTTAATGAAGAAGTGAGGGAAGAGAGAGTGGTTTTATACACGAAATACTCATGTTAGATTAATATAGAAGAAGCACAATATCCTTGTGTTCTCTTCAATGGAAGCCGAGAGTTGGAATGGTCGAAGATCCTTTAGAAGTCCCTGAATCCGTGTATTTATAGATGTAGAGAGTCTTCTGAAGGAATGACATGTATCATGAATCCAATGCGTTGCTAAGACGTAGTGCGTAAGTGGAGGAAGTCTCCTGTAGTTCATGTAAATCCATATGTGGCCCAATCCTTGAATGCAGGAGTAAAACAGGATTTAAGAATAGGTTAAACTCGAGTGTGTGCAGTAGAATATTTCATCCCAGATGAGTCGGATCGGGTCCTACATCCAATATGAATCGGTGCCTTCAATTCAAAGGCGACGTGCTCTTCTTGGTAGTAAGGAGATAGAAGATCGGATCGGGTTCCTACATCTCCATCCGAACCGTGTCGGTGACTTCGTTCCAAAGTAGCATGCACTTTTGTGTGGCAAAACGTGGATCGGGTCCTCCTTTCCTATCCGATCCGACCTGGAGTCCAATCAATGCCGAAATCCAAACGTTTTTGGTTCTGTGGGCGTTCACGGAAACATGCATAACTTTCAAACTGTTATTCGGTTTTAGCCAAACGAAAGCTCTACCTGAAGCTCATTCTGAGGGCTACAAGTGTTATAGAGAGATGCTCCATAATTGATGTTTTTGGTACCAAAATAGGTCATCTGTTAGGAGTTTTGTGCCGTCCTTTGTTTGTGATGCGACTTCAACCAAATCGCTTCCTGTCTTCTGACGATGTTCGAAATACTTTAGCGTATTGTTAACCAGAAATTCCATTTGTGACGGCTTTGACAAAAAAGCATGTCAATATTTATAGTTTATCATTTATGGCTTAATATTTATGGTTTATTCTTTATTTTATATAGTTTACTGTTTCTACATTATTGTTTATGGTTTATGATTTATGGTTTATTGTTTATGGTTTACGGTTAATGGTTTATTTTTTTTGGTTTACGGTTTATGGTTTAATGTTAATGGGTCCGTGTTTATGGTTCATTGTCTATGATTTATCATTTATGGCTTAATGTTTATGGTTAATGGCTTTATTTTTTTAAAGTTTATTGTTTATACTTTATTGTTTATGGTTTATTGTTCATACTTTATTCTTTACGTTTTATGGTGTATGGTTTATTGTTTATGGTTTACGGTTTATTGTTTATGATAAATCATTTATGGATTAATGTTTATGGTTTATGCTTTATTTTATATAGTTTACTATTTATACTTTATTGTTTATGGTTTATGGTTTACGGTTTTTTGTTTACGTATTACGGTTTATGGTTTATTGTTTATGATTTATCATTTATGGTTAAATATTTATAGTTTATGCTTTATATTATATAGCTTACTCTTTATATTTTATTCTTTATGGTTTACAATTTATGGTTTATTGTCTATGGTTTATGGTTTATTGTTTATTGTTAGACGCAAAAATAACACTAACACCCAAGTGCAGTGTGACGTCCTAACAATCACAAATCACAGAGAATAAATGCAAGAAACTAGTAAAGAACAGGTAACACACGAGATTTTTATAGTGGTTCGGCTCGAGCCAAACCTACGTCCATTTATATTTTCTTAAATCCTAAGAAATTACAAATACAATGCTTTCCTACAATCCGTAGGAATCATTTACATACAACATCCTTGTATTTTAATGAAGAAGTGAGGGAAGAGAGAGTTGTTTTATACATGAAATCCTCGTGTTAGATTAATATGGAAGAAGCACAACGTTCTTGTGTTCTCTTTAATGGAGGCCGAGAGTTGGTACGGTCAAAGATCCTTTAGAAGTCCCTGAATCCGTGTATTTATAGATGTAGAGAGTCTCCCAAATAAAAGACATGTATCATGAATCCAATGCGTTGCTAAGACGTAGTGCGTAAGTGGTGGAAGTCTCCTGTAGTTCGTGTAAATCCATATGTGGTCCGATCCGTGAACATAGGAGTAAAACAGGCTTTAAAAATAGGTCAAACTCGAGTGTGTGCAGTAGAACATTTCATCCCAGATGGGTCGGATTGTGTCCTTCATCCTGTCTGAATCGGTGCCTTCAATCCGAAGACGAAATGCTCTTCTTGGCAGTAAGGAGGAAGAAGATCGGAACGGGTTCCTACGTCTCCATCTGAACCATGCCGGTGACTTCATTCCAAAGCAGTGTGCACTTCTGTGTGGCAGAAGGTGGATCAAGTCCTCCTTTCCTATCTGATCCGACCTGAAGTCCAATCAATGTCGTAATCTAAACGTTTTCAGTTCTATGGGCGTTCACGGAAACGAGCGTAGCTTTCAAACCGTAAGTCCGTTTTAGCCAAACGAAAGATCTACCTGAAGCTAATTCCGAGGGCTACAAGAGTTACAGAGCGATGCTCCGGAATTGATGTTTTTGGTATCAAAATAGGTCATCTGTTAGGAGTTTGGCTAAAAAGCGTGTCAACATTTATGGTTTACCATTTATGGCTTAATGTTTATGGTTTATTCTTTATTTTATATAGTTTACTTTTTTTACTTTATTGTTTATGGTTTATGATTTATGGTTTACTGTTTATGGTTTATGGTTTACGGTTTATGGTTTATTTTTTTTGTTTACGGTTTATGGTTTAATGTTAATGGGTCTTGGTTTATAGTTCATTGTCTATGATTTATCATTTATGGATTAATGTTTATGGTTTATGGCTTTATTTTATAAAGTTTATTATTTATACTTTATTGTTTATGGTTTGTTGTTCATACTTTATTCTTTATGGTTTACGGTGTACGGTTTATTATTTATGGTTTATTGTTTATGGTTTATCATTTATGATTTATCATTTATGGCTTAATGTTTATGGTTTATGCTTTATTTTATATATTTTACTGTTTATACTTTATAGTTTATGGTTTACGGTTTATTGTTTATGTTTTACGGTTTATGATTTATCATTTACGTTTAAATCAATATGGTTTATGCTTTATATTTTATAGCTTACTATTTATATTTTATTGTTTATGGCTTATTGTCTATGGTTTATTGTTTATTGTTGGACCCAAAAATGGCACTAAAATCCAAATGTAGTGTGAAATCCTCACAATCACAGATCATAGAGAATAAATGCAGGAAAGCAGTAAAGAACAGGGAACACACGAGATATTTATAGTGGTTCGGCTCAAACCAAACCTACGTCCACTTTATATTTTCTTAAGTCCTAAGAAATTACAAATACAATGCTTTCCTACGATCCGTAGGAATCATTTACATACAACATCCTTGTATTTTAATGAAGAAGTGAGGGAAGAGAGAGTGGTTTTATACACGAAATCCTCGTGTTAGATTAATATGGAAAAAGCACAATGTCCTTGTGTTCTCTTCAATGGAGGCCGAGGGTTGGAATGGTCAAATATCCTTTAGAAGTCCTTGAATCCGTGTATTTATAGATGTAGAGAGTCTTCCGAATGAATGACATGTATCATGAATCCAATGCGTTGCTAAGACGTAGTGCATAAGTGGAGGAAGTCTCCTGTAGTTCATGTAAATCCATACGTGGCCTGATCGGTGAATATAGGAGTAAAATAGGCTTTAAGAATAGGTCAAACTTGAGTGTGTGCAGTAGAATATTTCGTCCTAGACGGTTCGGATCGGGTCCTTCATCCGATCCGAATCAATGCCTTCAATCGGAAGGCGATGTGCTCTTCTTGGTTGTAAGGAGAAAGAAGATAGGATCAGGTTCTTGCATCTCCATCTGAACTGTGCCGGTGACTTCATTCCAAAGCAGCGTGCACTTCTGTATGGAAAAAGGAAAATCGGGTCTTCCTTTCCTATCCGATCCGACCCGGAGTCCAATCAATGCCGAAATCCAAACGTTTTCGGTTCTGTGGGCGCTCACGGAAACGAGCGTAACTTTCAAACCGTAAGTCCGTTTTAGCCAAATGAAAGCTCTACCTGAAGCTAATTCCGAGGGATGCAAGGGTTACCGAGCGATGCTCCGTAATTGAGTTTTTTGGTACCAAAATAGGTCATCTATTAGGAGTTTCAAGCCGTTCTTTGTTTGTGATGCGACTTCAACCAAATCGCTTCCTGTCTTTTGACGATGTTCCAAATACTTCAGCGTATTGTTAACCAGAAATTCCATGTGCGACGGCTTTAACTAAAAAGCATGTCAACATTTATGGTTTATAATTTATGGCTTAATGTTTATGGTTTATTTTTTATTTTATATATTTTACTGTTTTTACTTTATTGTTTATGGTTTATGATTTATGGTTTATTGTTTATGGTTTACGGTGTTTTTTTGGTTTACGGTTTATGGTTTAATGTTAATGGGTCTTGGTTTATGGTCCATTGTCGATGATTTATCATTTATTGCTTAATGTTTATGGTTTATGGCTTTATTTTATAAAGTTTATTATTTATACTTCATTTTTTATGGTTTATGGTTTATGGTTTATTGTTCATACTTTATTCTTTATGCTTTACGGTGTATGGTTTATTGTTTATGGTTTACGGTTTATTGTTTATGATTTATCATTTATGGATTAATGTTAATGGTTTATGCTTTATTTTATATAGTTTACTATTTATAATTTATAGTTTTTGGTTTACGGTTTATTGTTTATGTTTTACGGTTTATGATTTATCATTTATGGTTAAATCAGTATGGTTTATGCTTTATATTATATAGCTTACTATTTATATTTTGTTGTTTATGGTTTATGGTTTATTGTCTATGGTGTATGGTTTATTATTTATTGTTCATTTTTAGACCCAAAAATGGCACTAACACCCAAATGTAGTGTGAAGTCCTCACAATCACAGTTCACAGAGAATAAATGCAGAAAAGCTATAAAGAACGGGAACACACGAGATTTTTATACTGGTTCAACTCAAACCAAACCTACTTCCACTTTATATTTTCTTAAGTCCTAAGAAATTACAAATACAATGCTTTCCGACAATCTGTAGGAATCATTTACATACAACATCCTTGTATTTCAATGAAGAAGTGGAGGAAGAGAGAGTGGTTTTATACACGAAATCCTCGCGTTAGATTAATATGGAAGAAGCACAATGTTCTTATGTTCTTTTCAATGGAGGATGAAAGTTAGAATGGCCAAAGACCCTTTAGAAGTCCCTTAATCCATTTATTTATAGATGTAGAGAGTCTCCCGAATGAATGGCATGTATCACAAATCCAGTGCGTTGCTAAGACGTAGTGCGTAAGTGGAAGAAGTCTCCTGTAGTTCGTGTAAAGCCATGTGTGGTCCGATCCGTGAATGTAGGAGTAAAACAGGCCTTAAGAATAGGTCAAACTCGAGTGTGTGTAGTAGAATATTTCATCCCAAATGGGTCAGATCGGGTCCTCCATCCGATCCGAATCGATGCCTTCAATCCGAAGGCGACGTTCTCTTCTTAGCAGTAAGGAGAAAGCAGATCGGGTCGGGTTCCTACATGTTCATCCAAACCAAGTCGGTGACTTCATTCCAATGCAGTGTGCACTTATGTGTTGCAGAAGGTGGATCGGGTCCTCCTTTCTGATCCGATCGGACCCGGAGTCCAATCAATGCCGAAATCCAAACGTTTTCGGTTCTTCGGGCGTTCACGGAAACGAGCGTAACTTTCAAACCATAAGTCTGTTTTAGCCAAACGAAACCTCTACCTGAAGGTAATTCCAAGGGCTACAAGAGTTATAGTGTGATGCTCCGTAATTGATGTTTTGAGTTCAAAATAGGTCATCTATTAGGAGTTTCGAGCCGTCCTTTTTTTGTGATCCGACTTCAACGAAAAAGCTTCCTGTCTTCTAACGATGTTCCAAATACTTAAGCGTATTGTTAACCAGAAATTCCATTTGTGACGACTTTGACTAAAAAGCATGTCAACATTTATGGTTCATCATTTATGGCTTATTGTTTATGGTTTATTCTTTATTTTATATAATTTACTATTTTTACCTTATTGTTTATCGTTTACGATTTATGATTTATTGTTTATGGTTTACGGTTTATGGTCTATTTTTCTTTGGTTTATGGTTTATGGTTTAATGTTTATGGTTTATGGTTTATTGTTAGTGAGTTATCATTTATGGCGTAATGTTTATGGTTTATGGCTATATTTTATAAAGTTTATTTTTTATACTTTATTGTTTATGGTTTATGGTTTATTGTTCATGCTTTATTCTTTATGGTTTACGGTTTATGGTTTAATGTTTATGGTTTACGGTTTATTGTTTATGATTTATGATTTATCATTTATGGCTTAATGTTTATGGTTTATGCTTTGTTTTATATAGTTTACTATTTATACTTTATTGTTCATGGTTTACGGTTTATTGTTTAAGTTTTATGGTTTATTGTTTATGATTTATCATTTATGGTTCAATATTAATGGTTTATGCTTTATATTATATAGCTTATTATTTATATTTTATTGTTTATGGTATACAGTTTATGGTTTAATGTCTATGGTTTATGGTTTATTTTATAAAGTTTATTATGTATACTTTATTGTTTATGGTTTATGGTTAATTGTTTATACTTTTTTCTTCTTGGTTTATGGTGTATTGTTTATTATTTATGGTTTACGGTTTATTGTTTTTGATTTATCATTTATGGCTTAATGTTTATAGTTTATGCTTTATTTTAAATAGTTTACTGTTTATACTTTATTGTTTATGGTTTACGGTTACAGATTATTGTTTATGTTATACGGTTTATTGTTTATTGTTTATGATTTATCATTTATGGTTAAATATTTGTGGTTTATGCTTTATATTATATAGTTTACTTTTTATACTTTATTGTTTATGGTTTACGGTTTATGGTTTATTTTCTATGGTTTATGGTTTATTGTTTCTTATTAGACCCAAAAATGGCACTAACACCCAAATGCAGTTTGAAGTCCTCACAATCACATATCACAGAGAATAAATGTAGGAAAGCAGTAAAGAACAGGGAACACACGATATTTTTGTAGTTGTTCGGCTCAAACCAAACCTACACCCACTTTATATTTTCTTAAGTCCTAAGAAATTACAAATACAATGCTTTCCTACAATCCGTAGGAATCATTTACATACAACATCCTTGTATTTTAATGAAGAAGTGGGGGAAGAGTGAGTGGTTTTATGCACGAAATCCTCGTGTTAGATTAATATGGAAGAAGCACAATGTCCTTGTGTTCTCTTTAATGGAGGACGAGAGTTAGAATGGTCAAAGATCCTTTAGAAGTCCCTGAATCCGTGTATTTATAAATGTAGAGAGTCTCTCGAATGAATGACCTGTATCATGAATCCAATGCGTTGCTAAGACATAGTGCGTAAGTGGAGGAAGTCTCCTGTAGTTCGTGTAAATCTATATGTGGTCCGATCCTTGAATGTAGGAGTAAAACAGGCTTTAAGAATAGGTCAAACTCGAGTGTGTGCAGTATAATATTTCGTCCCAGATGGGTTGGATCGGGTCATTCATCCGATCCGAATCGGTGCCTTCAATCCGAAGGCGATGTGCTCTTCTTGGCAGTAAGGCGAAAGAAGGTCGGATCGGGTTCCTACATCTCCATCTGAACCGTGCCGGTGACTTCATTCCAAAGCAGCGTGCACTTCTGTGTTGCAGAACGTGGATCGGGTCATCCTTTCCGATCCGATCCGACCCGGAGTCCAATCAATGTCGAAATCCAAACGTTTTCGGTTCTGTCGGCGTTCACGGAAATGAGCGTAACTTTCAAATCATAAGTCTGTTTTAGCCAAACGAAAGCTCTACCTGAAGCTTATTCTGAGAGCTACAAGAGTTACAGAGCAATGCTCTGTAATTGATGTTTTTGGTACCAAAATACGTCTTCTATTAGGAGTTTGGATCCGCCCTTTTTTTGTGATGCGACTTCAGCCAAATCGCTTCCTGTCTTCTGACGATGTTCCAAATACTTAAGCATATTGCTAATCAGAAATTCCATGTGTGACGGCTTTGACTAAAAAGCGTGTCAACATTTATGGTTTATCATTTATGGCTTAATGTTTATGGTTTATTATTTATTTTCTATAGTTTACTGTTTTTACTTTATTGTTTATGGTCTATGATTTATGGTCTATTGTTTATGGTTTATGGTTTTTTTTTTTTGGTTTACGGTTTATGGTTCGTTGTCTATGATTTATCATTTATGGCTTAATGTTAATGGTTTATGGCTTTATTTTATAAAGTTTATTGTTTATGGTTTATTGTTCATACTTTACTCTTTATGGTTTACGGTGTATGGTTTGTTGTTTATGGTTTACGGTTTATTGTTTATGATTTATCATTTATGGCTTAATGTTTATGGTTTATGCTTTATTTTATATAGTTTACTGTTTATACTTTATTGTTTATGGTTTACGGTTTACGTTTTATTGTTTAGGTTTTACGATTTATGGTTTATTGTTTATGATTTATCAATTATGGTTAAATATTTATGGTTTATGCTTTATATTATACAGCTTACTATTCATATTTTATTGTTTATGGTTTACAATTTATGGTTATTGTCTATGGTTTATGGTTTATGGTTTGTTGTTTATTGTTAGACCCAAAAATGGCACTAACACCCAAATTCAGTGTGAAGTCCTCACAATCACATATCACAGAGAATAAATAAGGGAAAGTAGTAAAGAACAGGGAACACATGAGATTTTTATATTTGTTCAACTCAAACCAAACGTACGTCCACTTTATATTTTCTTAAGTCCTAAGAAATTACAAATACAATGCTTTCCTACAATCCATAGGAATCATTTACATACAATATCCTTGTATTTTAATGAAGAAGTAAGGGAAGAGAGAGTGGTTTTATACATGAAATCCTCGTGTTAGATTAATATGGAAGAAGCAATGTCCTTGTGTTCTTTTCATTGGAGGCCGAGAGTTGGAATGGTCAAAGATCCTTTAGCAGTCCCTTAATTCGTGTATTTATAGATATAGAGAGTCATCCGAATGAATGACATGTATCATGAATCCAGTGCGTTGCTAAGACGTAGTGCATAAGTGGAGGAAGTCTCCTGTAGTTCATGTAAATCCATATTTGGCCCGATCCGTGAATGTAGGAGTAAAACAGGCTTTAAGAATAGGTTAAACTCCAGTGCGTGCAGTAGACTATTTCTTCCCAGACGGGTCGGATCGGGTCCTTCATCCGATCCGAATCGGTGCCCTCAATCTGAAGGTGACGTGCTCTTCTTGGTAGTAAGGAGAAAGAAGATCGGATCGGGTTCCTACATCTCCATCTGAACCGTGTCGGTGACTTCATTCCAAAGCAGCATGCATTTCTCTGTGGCAAAAGGTGGATCGGGTCCTCCTTTCCTATCCGATCCGACCCGGAGTCTAATCAATGCCGAAATCCAAACGTTTTCGGTTCTGTGGGCATTCACGGAAATGAGCGTAACTTTCAAACCGTAAGTCCGTTTTAGCCAAACGAAAGCTCTACCTGAAGCTAATTCCGAGGGCTACAAGAGGTGCAGAGCGATGCTCCGTAATTGATGTTTTGGTACCAAAATAGGTCATATGTTAGGAGTTTCGAGCCGTCCTTTGTTTGTGATGCGATTTCAACCAAATCGCTTCCTGTCTTCTGACGATGTTCCAAATACTTAAGCATATTGTTAACTGAAATTCCATGTGTGACGGCTTTGACTAAAAAGCATGTCAACATTTATGGTTTATCATTTATGGCTTAATGTTTATGGTCTATTCTTTGTTTTATATAGTTTACTGTTTTTACTTTATTGTTTATGGTTTATGATTTATGGTCTATTGTTTATGGTTTACGGTTTATGGTTAAATTTTTTTAGTTTACGGTTTATGGTTTAGTGTTAATGGGTTTTAGTTTATGGTTCATTGTCTATGATTTATCATTTATGGCTTAATGTTTATGGTTTATGGCTTTATTTTTTAAAGTTTATTGTTTATACGTTATTGTTTATTGTTCATGCTTTATTCTTTGTGGTTTATGGTGTATGGTTTATTGTTTATGGTTTATGATTTATTGTTTATGATTTATTGTTTATTATTTATCATTTATGGCTTAATGTATATGTTTTATGCTTTATTTTATATAGTTTACTGTTTATACTTTATTGTATATGGTTTATGGTTTACGATTTACGTTTTTTGTTTATGTTTTACGGTTTATGGTTTATTGTTTATGATTTATCATTTATAGTTAAATATTTATGGTTATGCTTTATATTATATATCTTACTATTTATATTTTATTGTTTATGGTTGGTTTATGGATTATGGTTTATTGTTTATTGTTAGACCCAAAAATGGCACTAACACCCTAGTGCAGTGTGAAGTCCTAACAATCACAGATCATAGAGAATAAATGCAGGAAAGCAGTACAGAACAGGGAACACACAAGATTTTTATAGTGGTTCGGCTCGAACCAAACCTAGTCCACTTTATATTTTCTTAAGTCCTAAGAAATTACAAATAAAATGCTTTCCTACAATCCGTAGGAATCATTTACATACAACATCCTTGTATTTTATTGAAGAAGTGGGGGAAGAGAGAGTGTTTTTTAACACGAAATCCTCGTGTTTGATTAATACGGAAGAAGCACAATGTCCGTGTGTTCTCTTCAATGGAGGTCAAGAGTTGGAGTGGTCAAAGATCCTTTAGAAGTCCCTGAATCCGTGTATTTATAGATGTAGAGAGTCTCCCAAATTAATGACATGTATCATGAATCCAATGCGTTGCTAAGACGTAGTGCGTAAGTGGAGGAAGTCTCCTATAGTTCATGTAAACCCATATGTGATCTGATCCATGAATGTAGGAGTAAAACAGGCTTTAAGAATAGGTCAAACTCGAGTGTGTGCAGTAGAACATTTCGCCCCAGACGGGTCGGATCGGGTCCTTCATCCGATCTGAATCGGTGCCTTCAATCCGAAAGCGACGTGCTCTTCTTGGCAGTAAGGGGGAAGAAGATTGGATCGGGTTCCTACATCTCCATCCAAACCGTGCTGGTGACTTCATACCAAAGCAGAGTGCACTTCTGTGTGGTAGAAGGTGGATCAGGTCCTTCTTTCCTATCTGATCCGACCCGGAGTCCAATCAATGCCGAAATCCAAACGTTTTCGGTTTTGTGGGCGTTCACGGAAACGAGCGTAACTTTCAAACCATAAGTCCGTTTGAGCCAAACGAAAGCTCTACCTGATGCTAATTCGGAGGGCTACAGGTGTTAGAGAGAGGTGCTCCGTAATTGATGTTTTTGGTACCAAAATAGGTCATCTGTTAGGAGTTTCGAGCCGACCTTTGTTTGTGATGAGACTTCAACCAAATCGCTTCCTGTCTTCTGACGATGTTCCAAATACTTAAGCGTATTATTAAACAGAAATTCCATGTATGACGGCTTTGACTAAAATGCGTGTCAACATTTATGATTTATCATTTATGGCTGAATGTTTATGGTTTATTCTTTATTTTATATAGTTTACTGTTTTTACTTCATTGTTTATTGTTTATGATTTATGGTTTATGATTTATGGTTTAATGTTTATGGGTCTTGGTTTATGTTTTATTGTCTATGAGTTATCATTTATGGCTTAATGTTTATGGTTTATGGTTTTATTTTATAAAGTTTATTATTTATTCTTTATTGATTATGGTTTATGGTTTATTGTTTATACTTTATTCTTTATGGTTTACAGTGCACGGTTTATTGTTTATGGTTTATTGTTTTTGATTTATCATTTATGGATTAATGTTTATGGTTTATGCTTTATTTTATATAGTTTACTGTTTATACTTTATTTTTTATGGTTTACGATTTACGATTTATTGTTTTTGTTTTACGGTTTATGGTTTATTGTTTATGATTTATCATTTATGGTTAAATATTTATGGTTTATGCTATATATTATATAGTTTACTGTTTATGCTTTATTGTTTATGGTTTACGGTTTGTGGTTTATTGTTTACGGTTTTGTTTATGGTCTATTGTTTATTATCATACCCAAAAATGGCACTAACACCCAAATGCAGTGTGAAGTCCTCACTATCACAGATCACGGAGAATAAATGCAGGAAAGCAGTAAAGAACAGGGAACACACAAGATTTTTATAGTGGTTCGGTTCAGACCAAACCTACGTCCACTTTATATTTTCTTAAGTCCTAAGAAATTACAAATACAGTGCTTTCCTACAATCCGTAGGAATCATTTACATACAACATCCTTGTATTTTAATGAAGAAGTTAGGGAAGACGAGGTGGTTTTATACATGAAATCGGCGTGTTAGATTAATATGGAAGAAGCACAATGTCCTTGTGTTCTCTTCAATGAAGGCCGAGAGTTAGAATGGTCAAAGATCCTTAAGAAGTCCCTGAATCCGTGTATTTATAGATGTAGAAAGTCTCCCGAGTGAATGACATGTATCATGAATCCAATGCGTTGCTAAGACGTAGTGCGTTAGTGGAGAAAGTCTCTTATAATTCGTTTAAATCCATATGTGATCTGATCCGTGAATGTAGGAGTAAAACAGGCTTTAAGAATAGGTCAAACTCGAGTGTGTGCAGTAGAATATTTCATCCTAGACGGGTCGGATCGGGTCCTTCATCTGATCTAAATCGGTGCCTTCAATCCGAAGGCGACGTGCTCTTCTCGGCAGCAAGGAGAAAGAAGATCAGGTCGGGTTCCTACATCTCCATTCGAACCGAGCCAGTGACTTCATTCCAAAGCAGCATGCACTTCTATATGACAGAAGGTGGATCGGCTCCTCCTTTCCGATCCGATCCGACCCGTAGTCCAATCAATGCCGAAATCCAAACGTTTTCGGTTTTGCGGGCATTCATGGAAACTAGCGTAACTTTCAAACCGTAAGTCCGTTTTAGCCAAATGAAAGCCCTACCTGAAGTTAATTCTGAGGGCTACAAGTGTAACAAAGCGATGCTCCATAATTGATGTTTTTGGTACAAAATTTAGTCATCTGTTAGGAGTTTCGAGCCGTCCTTTGTTTGTAATGCGACTTCAACCAAATGTTTACAGTTTATGGCTTTAATTTATTAGGTTTATTATTTATACTTTATTGTTTATGGTTTATTGTTCATACTTTGTTCTTTATTGGTTACAGTGCATGGTTTATTGTTTATGGTTTTCGGTTTATTGTTTATGATTTATCATTTATGGCTTAATGGTTATGGTTTATGCTTCATTTTATATAGTTTACTATTTATACTTTATTGTTTATGGTTTACGGTTTATGGTTTACGGTTTATTGTTTATGTTTTACGGTTTATGGTTTATTGTTTATGATTTATCATTTAGGGTTAAATATTTATGGTTTATGCTTTATATTATATAGCTTACTATTTATATTTTATTCTTTATGGTTTACAGTTTATGGTTTATTGTCCATGGTTTATTGTTTATTGTTAGTCCCAAAAATGGCACTAATGCACAAATGTAGTGTGAAGTCCTCACAATCACAGATCACAGAGAATAAATGCATTAAAGCAGTAAAGAACAGGGAACACACGAGATTTTTATAGTGGTTCGGCTAAAACCAAACCTACGTCCAATTTATATTTTCTTAAGTCCTAAGAAATTACAAATACAATACTTCCCTATAATTCGTAGGAATCATTTACATACAACATCCTTGTATTTTAATGAAGATGTGGGGGAAGAAAGAATGGTTTTATACACGAAATCCTCATGTTAGATTAATATGGAAGAAGCACCATGTCCTTATGTTCTCTTCAATGGAGGCCGAGAGTTTGAATGGCCAAAGATCCTTTAGAAGTCCCTGAATCAGTGTATTTATAGATGTAGAGAGTCTCCCGAATGAATGGCATGTATCACGAATCCAGTGCGTTGCTAAGACGTAGTGCGTAAGTGCAAGAATTCTCCTGTAGTTCGTGTAAAGCCATATGTGGTCCAATCCGTGAATGTAGCAGTAAAACAGGCCTTAAGAATAAGTCAAACTCGAGTGTGTGCAGTAGAATATTTCATCCCAGACGGGTCGGATTATTTCCTCCATCCGATCTGAATCGGCGCCTTCAATCTGAAGGCGATGTTCTCTTCTTGGCAGTAAGGAGAAAGCAGATTGGGTCGGGTTCCTACATGTCCCTCCGAACCAAGCCGGTGACTTCATTCCAAAACAGCGTGCACTTCTGTGTTGCAGAAGGTGGATCGGGTCCTCCTTTTCGATCTGATCGGACCCGAAGTCCAATCAATGCCGAAATCCAAACATTTTCATTTCTGTGATCGTTCATGGAAACGAGCGTAACTTTCAAACCATAAGTCCGTTTTAGCCAAACGAAAGCTCTACCTGAAGCTAATTCCGAGGGCTACAAGGATTATAGTGCGATGCTCCGTAATTGATGTTTTTGGATCCATAATAGGTTATCTTTTAGGAGTTTCGAGTCTTCCTTTGTTTGTGATGCGACTTCAACCAAATCGCTTCCTGTCTTCTGACGATGTTCCAAATAATTAAGCGTATTGTTTACCAGAAATTCCATGTGTGACGGCTTTGACTAAAAAGCATGTCAACATTTATGGTTTATCATTTATGGATTGTTGTTTATGGTTTATTCTTTATTTTATATAGTTTACTATTGTGACGGCAAGGAATTTCGCTTGATCTGAATCAGTCGTTAAACCGATCTAGACCGTTCGAAACCCCTGATCGTTTGAGAACAGGACAAATCAGAACACAAACAGAAGAACATTTCATTGTTATTACAACAATTCCCTCAGATACAAGAATATACAGAGTATAATGAATAAATTACATTCGATAAATATCAGAGATTACAATAAATTACATAGCAGCGGAAAAATAATATAAAGCACAACTGAAGGTGATATACGGATACAGAGCTTTCCGGATATCATTCCAGCTGTAAACCAGGATCCTGTGAATATAAATCTGCAAAACCAAAACTACTAGCTGCCCGTGCGGAAAATAGGGGCACCCAGAGTTTAGGTTAAAACAATAAACTCCAGGTCAGTCATGTGACTGGTGTGAGAACTAAAACAGTTATTTAAAGCTTTACTTTAAAAGAGAGTAATTCAAGGGACCACGCCGTATAACACGGAACGGGTTTCCTCCCAAGAATACCAGTGCATAGGATAAACAACGCAATGCTTTTTCGAAAAATGAAGCTATTATAAGACCCAGGTCCCATCACACAATGCAACGCAAGCCGGAGGATAGGGTTTTCCCTTATAATAGCCAAACATGCTTGGTACGTTTAAAACAAATCATTTGATACTATAATAAGTGTATAGTGTCAAAACATTTCAATCATAAATATCAATCCTAGGCGGCATGGGTACCATCTATCATGTCGCCATACTAGGCTCTACAAATAAAACCGAATTACACGTATTGGAAATTGGATTTCCGTCATGAGTCGAGGCAAGGGGCAAGCTCCTCTCCGCGTTCGAGACACTCTAGCAAATGTCCCAGGGCTACGCACTCTGGGCAACCCTTGGATGCTTCAGGGCCGGTCCTCACTTACGTTAGAGGATTAGTATTCCTGAACACACGTTTCCCGGTCCTTACAGACCTAAAATCGAGGCGCATCGTCCAACAACCACAAAGGTGAAAAGTATATAAATGTCAGGGCTGGTAAGTCACTGACACCACCAAAGCTAGAAAGAAACGTCGTGCTCTCCCTGTAGTCCGTATCCCGTTTTTGACTCATACCGAGGTGTGAGGCTCGCGAATTCACGTTATACACAAAGCTGCCACGTAGGCTGTGCTTTGATCATCAACCACAAGATTTTCTTTTCAACAAAAGCCTTGATCATTGCATCTTAGCATGCCACACAGGCAATTCATGCCATGCGACTGATGTCCATCGATATACAACCTCTGAGCTCGTACGTCTCAGAGAAGGGCGTTAAGCAAAAGAATAAATTCTCCGCCGCCAAACAGATGTATATTTAATAGAAATCAATCAACACAGAATAAAATCCAATGTCAGACACACAATCCATTTACAAGTCCGTTCTGGGTCTGAACGAAACCGGAGGCACTTTCCTCGCATATCCATCCATCTCCAAGTACGTCTGGACGACCACCAACTATTTCCATCCTCTTGGGTGTACTGCCCAATCAGGATCGTCAGTAATTATCCAAACGATGTGAAGACTTCCGGTCTTCAACCACCGTCTTCATCTTCGACATATTGTCGAATCGGATATTCAGAATGGGTATAAACTCGGACTTTCCGAATAACCCGCGTATATTAAAAACAAATGTTACACAAACACAACATACGCCTCATTCCAGTTCAGAATATTCCTTTATTCATAAAATCACATTTTTAGGGAAAAGTTCCCATTAATTTTATCCAAGATAAATTCTTTAAAATTTATCTTTTAATCATCCTTTTGATGTCGTTTCAAACCAAATTATGGTTTTCTGAACTAGTCGAGATTAGCGAATCCACACCAAAGTAATTATTTATTTTATTTCCCAATCCCAGTTTATTCATCCCATGAAGCAAAACTGGTGATACTCCATATCTAACACCATGGTTTTATCGGTAAAATTAATTACCATTTCACGTTCAAATCTAATTAAAGATTTAACTATCGCTTTGGAGCAAAATAGGCGATACTCCATTCTCGCTCATTTCTAAATTTGAAATTTAAATTATAGATTCACGTTTCAATCTAATTACAGATTCATTAAAACTCCCTTCACTGGGTTAAAGAACTAGGTGTTATTTAAAACACAGTTCACGACAAACCCAAATCACATTCTATTTATTATCGGGTTAAAGAACTAGTGTTATTTAAAACACAGTTCATGATGAACCCACAAATCAATTCTAGTTCAATTTAAATCAAATATATTAGGAATTCCTATTATTTAAAACCCCTTTTTAAATCTAATTTATTTATTTAAAAATAAAAACCCGGGTTTTAAATTGAGTTCAAACTAGTTCATTTCGATAAAAATCTATTTTTATCTTTTCAAATATGGAGTTTTTCATCCCAATTTTTCCCAAATCATTTCTTATGATTTTACACAAATTATTGATATTTTTAATAATTTTATCAAGGCCCGTACAGTCGATTTCCATCAACGGCCATCGAACTGCACTTACAGCGACCTTTTCCAAATTTGATTTGGACGTATCTCCAAATCCAACCATTAGATTTTGAATTTCTAATATTTGTTAGAAAGCTTTTTTCGATACGAACCCAACGGTTCCGGTTTTAGGAGAATCCGACGGTCGGATCTCCCGTAATGTCCGTTTGAAATAAATGGTCGAAATTCACGAACTGTCGCGGCGCGGCGCGTTCTATTCAGGCCATTATATTATATATATAATATATATAATATATATTTCGTCGATTTCTATTTAAAACGAATTATATAAATAGTTTTAAATTTGTTTCAAAAGCAATTTCAACTTCCATTTCAATTCAAATCAAAATTGAATTCTTCTTTATAAATTCGTTTTAAAATTCATTTCCATTCAATTCAAATTTCAATTCAATTTGAATTCATTTCAATTCACTTTTAATTCAATTTGAATTCGTTTTCAATTTAATTCAATTTCAAAGTCGTTTTCTATTCGATTCAATTCAAATTGGTTTTCTATTCGATTCAATTCAAATTGGTTTTCTATTCGATTCAATTCAAATTGGTTTTCTATTCGATTCAATTCAAATTGGTTTTCTATTCGATTCAATTCAAATTGGTTTTCTATTCGATTCAATTCATTATAAATTCAATTGAAATCAAATTCGTTATATTTTCAATTCGAATTCGTTTCCTATTCAATTTAATTCAAATTGGTTTTCTATTCGATTCAATTCAAATTGGTTTTCTATTCGATTCAATTCAAATTGGTTTTCTATTTGAATCAAATTCATTATAAATTCAATTGAAATCAAATTCGTTATATATTCAATTCGAATTCGTTTCCTATTCAATTTAATTCAAATTGGTTTTCTATTCGATTCAATTCAAATTGGTTTTCTATTCGATTCAATTCAAATTGGTTTTCTATTCGATTCAATTCAAATTGGTTTTCTATTTGAATCAAATTCATTATAAATTCAATTGAAATCAAATTCGTCATATATTCAATTCGAATTCGTTTCCTATTCAATTTAATTCAAATTTCATTTCAAAATATGCGATTTCGAAATCACTTTTCAATATTCATTTTAAAATGAGTAAAATCGATATAAACATCGTTCACGTCAAAATGGCGCATCTCTAATCAACACGGCTTCATATCATTCTATTTTCAAATATTCTATTTCAAATATTTCTTTTTCAAATATTTCCTATTCAAATATTTCTATATTGGAATATTTCGTTCAACACATGACTTATCTCAACGGATGAGTACAGTCAACACATGAACATTTACTTTATATTGATAAAGAAGTAAATTTTATTATTAAAATATTTCGTTCAACACATGACTAATCTCAACGGATGAGTACAGTCAACACATGAACATTTACTTTATATTGATAAAGAAGTAAATTTTATTGTTAAAATATTTCGTTCAACACATGACTAATCTCAACGGATGAGTACAGTCAACACATGAACATTTACTTTATATTGATAAAGAAGTAAATTTTATTATTAAAATATTTCGTTCAACACATGACTAATCTCAACAGATGAGTACAGTCAACACATGAACATTTACTTTATATTGATAAAGAAGTAAATTTTATTATTAAAATATTTCGTTCAACACATGACTAATCTCAACGGATGAGTACAGTCAACACATGAACATTTACTTTATATATTCTATATTTTCTAAATTGGAATGAGGCCCAATCAATCACCATATAATATTAATTATATGGATTTTCATACACCTCACGTATAAGATAGCATTGAAAAATAATCAACCATCAACCAAAGTGCACTACACTGTATAAGCATCAAATATAGATATCTAACGCTTATAACAGCCTGTCAATCAATCGATCGACATATTTAATCAATCAGGATGAGTGAACTTCAAATTTCATCCCAACACCCGTGTGGGGTTTCAAACAATCAAACACAGATTTTTGTTGTGCAGTTGGGCGATGTGTAAAATCTATCGACCCAATCAATGTCCTTCAAATAGGTGTACATAAACAAACCGTCCGGTTTGTAAATGAATATTTATTTTATTCACTTCCACGTTAAAACTATATTTTTAACGATAAAATATTTTATTTAACTTATGAATGTTCTATTCAGTTCATTCATTCAATAAAATGATATTTTTATTTTTCTAAAATATTTTAGAAAATTTCGGCGGCATAACGGCACGATACTAGAGACGGGACAAGGCCTAGCCTTATCCCCGGTCTAATGAAGGCCCACGCCATTCACACATCAATCATATCCATTCATTTCACCAAACAATTCAAATCCAAACCAAATCATCTAACTAATTTATGCTACCAAACAAACAAGTCCATGGTCTGTGGACGATTGTGTTGGGTGCTACTAAGCACCGTCTGCATCCTAGTATATATATATATATATATATATAATTAGAAAAGAAATGGAAGAGTGAGAAATTCTCACCAAAAGCTATCCCACTTCACGACACTTCAAATGTAGAAGTCTTCCTCGTTATCGCATCTTTGTCATCTTCATCGCCCGTAGCCACTACATATGTAAAAATCGAATTTTTACTTCGTTATTCAATATATAAAAATCGAATTTTTACTATACTATTCAATATATAAAAATCGAATTTTTATATCTTCGCTATATAGATAAAATTTCTATTTTCACACCGCTACTATATAGATAAAAATTATATTTTCACATCGATGCTCATATAGCAAAGATTATATTTTTATCACGTTATTCTTCATATAAAGATTTCGCCTTTTCAAAAATATCATTATAAAAATCACATCTTTATTTTTCTACGCATATAAAGATGGTATTTTTAATATTTCTATCATGTAAAAATTATATTTTTAATTCTCTACACAAACAAAAATCATATTTTTATTTCATTTATATAGTAAAGATCATATTTTTAATACTTTAAAAATATAAAAATCATATTTTTATTACTTTAAAAATATAAAGATCAAATGTTTATATCGCTAATCACTTAATAAAAATCTAATCTTTTTATTAAGGAAAATTTTTGTTCTTTCAAAAATCAGTTTTCATAACATAAAGAAATCATCTTTTATAATAAAAGAAATCAGCTTTTATAACGAAATAAAATAAAATAAAATAAAAGCAAAACTTACAGAAGAAAAAAAGGGGGAAGGGGATGCTCCGACTGAGGGAAGTTGATTGCATCGCGCGTCGCCTGGGGGGGGGGAGGGGGGGTTCTCGTCGATCGGCAATAGGAGAAAAAGGGGGGGTTCGATCGCATCGCGCTTCGATGGACGCGGGGGGGGGGGGGGGGGGGTTTCGAGAGGGGGTCGGCGGGCGAACGATGGGTAGGGGGCGGCTGGGTGGTGGCGCGACATCGTGATCGACGGGGGGGAGGGGGGGTGGGGCTGACGATAGTTTAGGGTTTTTTTTCTTTTCTTTTTTCCTTTTTTTTTTCTTCGAATGAATTTGAAAAAGGGGGGGCAGATGAGTTAAAGAGGAGAGGGTTTCTTTTTTTTATTATTATTTAATTAATTTAATTTCTCTCTCCTAAGTTGACTTTTCATACGCCCTCGAAATCGAACCCACCGCCTGTCGTCCATAGCGTTTTACCCCCATTCCGAACACAATGGGACATGTTTCATAGGTTGATTCGATCGTTTGAATCAGTTTCCGTTGAATTTACATTTAAATCACTATATTGAATTTTAAACGTACATTTCAAATTACCGGGGTCATATACTAACTAGAAAAATTCCAGAAAAATATTTTCTAGCTTCGTATTGACGATACGGTCATAACAAAACTAGTTTCGTCGAATTCTGAGACCGTTTGAAAAATGACCATTTTCCAGTCGATTAAAATCAACTGAAACTGGTCAAACGCGTTTTCCTATGCCACGCTCACATATTGATTCGAAAAATTATGAAATTTGGGATCTAGCAATAATTTGACATCACGGATCCAACAAATGTGGTTTCGTCGAAATCCGAGGTCATTTGCAAAATTTCCATTTTTAAGGGCCTGAATTCCATAGCGACTATTCAGAATTTTCAACTGGACATATCTTTTGATTCCCACTATGAAATTTTGATTTTTCGGATTCGTTGGAAAGATATTATCAATTAGATCCTAATGTTTTTGGTTTCGCTAAAATCCGGATTGTTTTGCACCCGGTATATTCAATTGAAGTTTGAAATCGAATTATCGAACTACCACGCCATTTTCAATTCTATTTATACTTATATATAAATATTTATATTCTAACGGCGACGTATATAATATATACGTTTGAATTATATTCAAAATAAATTTCTCATCGATATTATTTAAAATAATCTATTTTAAATATTCAAAATTCGCCAAAATTGCCAAAATAAAAATTTTAAACTGGCCCAGATTTTCCGGGTTATTACATTCTCCCCCACTTAAAACTTTTCGTCCCCGAAAAGGAACAAAGTCGAAAGTGGTTTGATTAATCTACCCTACGTTCGATCTGGCTTGCATTCTCCAACTTTTCAGTTTCTGAGAATTTTCAAATTTTCAAAACTTTGGCTAACACTCTAAATTTTCGAAAAATTTCACCATAACCTCCCCTGCACCGGGAGCATCGGGGAATTTCAAATAGCTTCCCCGGTCCTTCTAATCTCAAAAAGAAAAATAAAAAGCCAAGCGGCTAGCCAATAGGCTCATAAAATCATCATCACCCAAACAAAACAGTAAATTATAGTAAACATGTACCTATTTGTCGGGCAAACAAATTTTATTCTTCGGCTCTAGCCTCCTTGCTATGACCTGATCAATGTAAGTATATGTATATGCAAGCAAATGCGACCAATTTTCAATACAATTCAATATTTGATGCAATTAGGCATAATGGTTCAAAATTATCAAACAAATAAACAAACAACACAAACATCAATCAATTAGTGAATTTACGTTTCAAATTCATAATTTTGATATATATACAGAAAATCTTGTTTTTGATGCCAATTCACAACAATGTGTTCTAACTATATTTGTTTTGGTTCTCACACCAGTCTAATGGAAACATATAGAAATCACACCTTCGAAACACGAACACAAATTCTGATGATGAGTACTCAACCATCAGAATCATCTTCGGGCCACCAGAGTATGATCCTATATCTATCCAGTATATTAAAACTTCGAATATACGTTCATGTCGCGTATATGAAAATCTTTATATACTCGATTGTCCATATTCAAAATAAATAAATAATCAAATACGTAGAATTGATTTAAATTTTCAAAACAAAATTGTTTTCATCTGAAAAAAAAATATACTCTTCACACTCGTTTTAGGATACTACTGATCCTATCTCTAACGAGTCATTCTAATTGGATATTACTAACCCAATATCTGATGAATTCTTTCGTATGGTTCTAATGTGTCTTGTTCTCGAGCTCTGTAAACCAAAGCTCTGATACCAAATGTGACGGCAAGGAATTTCGCTCGATCCGAATCAGTCATTAAACCGATCTAGACCGTTCGAAACCCCTGATCGTTTGAGAACAGGACAAATCAGAACACAAACAGAAGAACATTTCATTGTTATTACAACAATTCCCTCAGATACAAGAATATACAGAGTATAATGAATAAATTACATTCGATAAATATCAGAGATTACAATAAATTACATAGCAGCGGAAAAATAATATAAAGCACAACTGAAGGTGATATACGGATACAGAGCTTTCCGGATATCATTCCAGCTGTAAACCAGGATCCTGTGAATATAAATCTGCAAAACCAAAACTACTAGCTGCCCGTGCGGAAAATAGGGGCACCCAGAGTTTAGGTTAAAACAATAAACTCTAGGTCAGTCATGTGACTAGTGTGAGAACTAAAACAGTTATTTAAAGCTTTACTTTAAAAGAGAGTAATTCAAGGGACCACGCCGTATAACACGGAACGGGTTTCCTCCCAAGAATACCAGTGCATAGGATAAACAACGCAATGCTTTTTCGAAAAATGAAGCTATTATAAGACCCAGGTCCCATCACACAATGCAACGCAAGCCGGAGGATAGGGTTTTCCCTTATAATAGCCAAACATGCTTGGTACGTTTAAAACAAATCATTTGATACTATAATAAGTGTATAGTGTCAAAACATTTCAATCATAAATATCAATCCTAGGCGGCATGGGTACCATCTATCATGTCGCCATACTAGGCTCTACAAATAAAACCGAATTACATGTATTGGAAATTTGATTTCCGTCATGAGTCGAGGCAAGGGGCAAGCTCCTCTCCGCGTTCGAGACACTCTAGCAATTGTCCCAGGGCTACGCACTCTGGGCAACCCTTGGATGCTTCAGGGCCGGTCCTCACTTACGTTAGAGGATTAGTATTCCTGAACACACGTTTCCCGGTCCTTACAGACCTAAAATCGAGGCGCCTCGTCCAACAACCACAAAGGTGAAAAGTATATAAATGTCAGGGCTGGTAAGTCATTGACACCACCAAAGCTAGAAAGAAACGTCGTGCTCTCCCTGTAGTCCGTATCCCGTTTTTGACTCATACCGAGGTGTGAGGCTCGCGAATTCACGTTATACACAAAGCTGCCACGTAGGCTGTGCTTTGATCATCAACCACAAGACTTTGCTTTTCAACAAAAGCCTTGATCATTGCATCTTAGCGTGCCACACAGGCAATTCATGCCATGCGACTGATGTCCATCGATATACAACATCTGAGCTCGTAAGTCTCAAAGAAGGGCGTTAAGCAAAAGAATAAATTCTCTGCCGCCAAACAGATGTATATTTAATAGAAATCAATCAAAACAGAATAAAATCCAATGTCAGACACACAATCCATTTACAAGTCCGTTCTGGGTCTGAACGAAACCGGAGGCACTTTCCTCGCATATCCATCCATCTCCGAGTACGTCTGGACGACCACCAACTATTTCCATCCTCTTGGGTGTACTGCCCAATCAGGATTGTCGGTAATTATCCAAACGATGTGAAGACTTCCGGTCTTCAACCACCGTCTTCATCTTCGACATATCGTCGAATCGGTTATTCAGAATGGGTATAAACCCGGACTTTCCGAACAACCCGCGTATATTAAAAACAAATGTTACACAAACACAACATACGCCTCATTCCAGTTCAGAATATTCCTTTATTCATAAAATCACATTTTTAGGGAAAAGTTCCCATTAATTTTATCCAAGATAAATTCTTTAAAATTTATCTTTTAATCATCCTTTTGATGTCGTTTCAAACCAAATTATGGTTTTCTGAACTAGTCGAGATTAGCGAATCCACACCGAAGTAATTATTTATTTTTTTTCCCAATCCCAGCCTATTCATCCCATGAAGCAAAACTGGTGATACTCCATATCTAACACCATGGTTTTATCGGTAAAATTAATTACCATTTCACGTTCAAATCTAATTAAAGATTTAACTATCGCTTTGGAGCAAAACTGGCGATACTCCATTCTCGCTCATTTCTAAATTTGAAATTTAAATTATAGATTCACGTTTCAATCTAATTACAGATTCATTAAAACTCCCTTCACTGGGTTAAAGAACTAGGTGTTATTTAAAACACAGTTCACGACAAACCCAAATCACATTCTATTTATTATCGGGTTAAAGAACTAGTGTTATTTAAAACACAGTTCACGATGAACCCACAAATCAATTCTAGTTCAATTTAAATCAAATATATTAGGAATTCCGATTATTTAAAACCCCTTTTTAAATCTAATTTATTTATTTAAAAATAAAAACCCGGGTTTTAAATTGAGTTCAAACTAGTTCATTTCGATAAAAATCTATTTTTATCTTTTCAAATATGGAGTTTTTCATCCCAATTTTTCCCAAATCATCTCTTATGATTTTACACAAATTATTGATATTTTTAATAATTTTATCAAGGCCCGTACAGTCGATTTCCATCAACGGCCATCGAACTGCACTTACATCGACCTTTTCCAAATTTTATTTGGACGTATCTCCAAATCCAACCGTTAGATTTTGAATTTCTAATATTCGTTAGAAAGCTCTTTTCGATACGAACCCAACGGTTCCGGTTTTAGGAGAATCCGACGGTCGAATCTCCCGTAATGTCCGTTTGAAATAAATGGTCGAAATTCACGAACTGCCGCGGCGCGGCGCGTTCTATTCAGGCCATTATATTATATATATATAATATATATTTCGTCGATTTCTATTTAAAACGAATTATATAAATAGTTTTAAATTCGTTTCAAAAGCAATTTCAACTTCCATTTCAATTCAAATCAAAATTGAATTCTTCTTTATAAATTCGTTTTAAAATTCATTTCTATTCAATTCAAATTTCAATTCAATTTGAATTCATTTCAATTCGCTTTCAATTCAATTTGAATTCGTTTTCAATTTAATTCAATTCCAAAGTTGTTTTCTATTCGATTCAATTCAAATTGGTTTTCTATTCGATTCAATTCAAATTGGTTTTCTATTCGATTCAATTCAAATTGGTTTTCTATTCGATTCAATTCAAATTGGTTTTCTATTTGATTCAATTCATTATAAATTCAATTGAAATCAAATTCGTTATATATTCAATTCGAATTCTTTCCTATTCAATTTAATTCAAATTGGTTTTCTATTCGATTCAATTCAAATTGGTTCTCTATTCGATTCAATTCAAATTGGTTTTCTATTTGAATCAAATTCATTATAAATTCAATTGAAATCAAATTCGTTATATATTCAATTCGAATTCGTTTCCTATTCAATTTAATTCAAATTGGTTTTCTATTCGATTCAATTCAAATTGGTTTTCTATTCGATTCAATTCAAATTGGTTTTCGATTCAATTCAATTCAAATTGGTTTTCTATTCGATTCAATTCAAACTGGTTTTCTATTTGAATCAAATTCATTATAAATTCAATTGAAATCAAATTCGTTATATATTCAATTCGAATTCGTTTCCTATTCAATTTAATTCAAATTTTATTTCAAAATATACGATTTCGAAATCACTTTTCAATATTCATTTTAAAATGAGTAAAATCGATATAAACATCATTCACGTCAAAATGGCGCATCTCTAATCAACACGGCTTCATATCATTCTATTTTCAAATATTCTATTTCAAATATTTCTTTTTCAAATATTTCTTATTCAAATATTTCTATATTAAAATATTTCGTTCAACACATGACTTATCTCAACGGATGAGTACAGTCAACACATGAACATTTACTTTATATTGATAAAGAAGTAAATTTTATTATTAAAATATTTCGTTCAACACATGACTAATCTCAACGGATGAGTACAGTCAACACATGAACATTTACTTTATATTGATAAAGAAGTAAATTTTATTATTAAAATATTTCGTTCAACACATGACTAATCTCAACGGATGAGTACAGTCAACACATGAACATTTACTTTATATTGATAAAGAAGTAAATTTTATTATTAAAATATTTCGTTCAACACATGACTAATCTCAACGGATGAGTACAGTCAACACATGAACATTTATTTTATATTGATAAAGAAGTAAATTTTATTATTAAAATATTTCGTTCAACACATGACTAATCTCAACGGATGAGTACAGTCAACACATGAACATTTACTTTATATATTCTATATTTTCTAAATTGGAATGAGGCCCAATCAATCACCATATAATATTAATTATATGGATTTTCATACACCTCACGTATAAGATAGCATTGAAAAATAATCAACCATCAACCAAAGTGCACTACACTGTATAAGCATCAAATATAGATATCTAACGCTTATAACAGCCTGTCAATCAATCGATCGACATATTTAATCAATCAGGATGAGTGAACTTCAAATTTCATCCCAACACCCGTGTGGGGTTTCAAACAATCAAACACAGATTTTTGTTGTGCAGTTGGGCGATGTGTAAAATCTATCGACCCAATCAATGTCCTTCAAATAGGTGTACATAAACAAACCGTCCGGTTTGTAAATGAATATTTATTTTATTCACTTCCACGTTAAAACTATATTTTTAACGATAAAATATTTTATTTAACTTATGAATGTTCTATTCAGTTCATTCATTCAATAAAATGATATTTTTATTTTTCTAAAATATTTTAGAAAATTTCGGCGGCATAACGGCACGATACTAGAGACGGGACAAGGCCTAGCCTTATCCCCGGTCTAGTGAAGGCCCACGCCATTCACACATCAATCATATCCATTCATTTCACCAAACAATTCAAATCCAAACCAAATCATCTAACTAATTTATGCTACCAAACAAACAAGTCCATGGTCTGTGGACGATTGTGTCGGGTGCTACTAAGCACCGTCTGCATCCTAGTATATATATATATATATATATATATATATATATATATATATATATATATATATATATATATAATTAGAAAAGAAATGGAAGAGTGAGAAATTCTCACCAAAAGCTATCCCACTTCACGACACTTCAAATGTAGAAGTCTTCCTCGTTATCGCATCTTTGTCATCTTCGTCGCCCGTAGCCACTACATATGTAAAAATCGAATTTTTACTTCGTTACTCAATATATAAAAATCGAATTTTTACTATACTATTCAATATATAAAAATCGAATTTTTATATCTTCGCTATATGGATAAAATTTCTATTTTCACACCGCTACTATATAGATAAAAATTATATTTTCACATCGATGCTCATATAGCAAAGATTATATTTTTATCACGCTATTCTTCATATAAAGATTTCGCCTTTTCAAAAATATCATTATAAAAATCACATCTTTATTTTTTACGCATATAAAGATGGTATTTTTAATATTTCTATCATGTAAAAATTATATTTTTAATTCTCTACACAAACAAAAATCATATTTTTATATCATTTATATAGTAAAGATCATATTTTTAATACTTTAAAAATATAAAAATCATATTTTTATTACTTTAAAAATATAAAGATCAAATGTTTATATCGCTAATCACTTAATAAAAATCTAATCTTTTTATTAAGGAAAATTTTTGTTCTTTCAAAAATCAGTTTTCATAACATAAAGAAATCATCTTTTATAATAAAAGAAATCAGCTTTTATAACGAAATAAAATGAAATAAAATAAAAGCAAAACTTACAGAAGAAAAAAAGGGGGAAGGGGATGCTCCGACTGAGGGAAGTTGATTGCATCGCGCGTCGCCTGGGGGGGGTTCTCGTCGATCGGCAGTAGGAGAAAAAGGGGGGGTTCGATCGCATCCCGCTTCGATGGACCGGGGGGGGGGGGGGGGTTCGAGAGGGGGTCGGCGGGCGAACGATGGGGAGGGGCGGCTGGGTGGTGGCGCGGCATCTTGATCGAGGGGGGGCTGACGATAGTTTAGGGTTTTTTTTCTTTTTTTTTTCTTCGAATGAATTTGAAAAGGGGGGGGGGGCAGATGAGTTAAAGAGGAGAGGGTTTCTTTTTTTATTATTATTATTTAATTAATTTAATTTCTCTCTCCTAAGTTGACTTTTCATACGCCCTCGAAATCGAACCCACCGCCTGTTGTCCATAGCGTTTTACCCCCATTCCAAACACAATGGGACATGTTTCGTAGGTTGATTCGATCGTTTGAATCAGTTTCCGTTGAATTTACATTTAAATCACTATATTGAATTTTAAACGTACATTTCAAATTACCGGGGTCACATACTAACTAGAAAAATTCCAGAAAAATATTTTCTAGCTTCGTATTGACGACACGGTCCTAACAAAACTAGTTTCGTCGAATTCTGAGACCGTTTGAAAAATGGCCATTTTCCAGTCGATTAAAATCAACTGAAACTGGTCAAACGCGTTTTCCTATGCCACGCTCACATATTGATTCGAAAAATTATGAAATTTAGGATCTAGCAATAATTTGACATCACGGATCCAACAAAAGTGGTTTCGTCGAAATCCGAGGTCATTTGCAAAATTTCCATTTTTAAGGGCCTGAATTCCATAGCGACTATTCAGAATTTTCAACTGGACATATCTTTTGATTCCCGCTATGAAATTTTGATTTTTCGAATTCGTTGGAAAGATATTATCAATTAGATCCTAATGTTTTTGGTTTCGCTAAAATCTGGATTGTTTTGCACCCGGTATATTCAATTGAAGTTTGAAATCGAATTATCGAACTACCACGCCATTTTCAATTCTATTTATACTTATATATAAATATTTATATTCTAACGGCGACGTATATAATATATACGTTTGAATTATATTCAAAATAAATTTCTCGTCGATATTATTTAAAATAATCTATTTTAAATATTCAAAATTCGCCAAAATAAAAATTTTAAACTAGCCCAGATTTTCCGGGTTATTACAACTATTTTTACTTTATTGTTTATGGTTTACGATTTATGGTTTATTGTTTAAGGTTTACAGTTTATGGTTTATTTTTTTTGGTTTACGGTTTAATGTTTATGGGTCGTGGTTTATGGTTTATTGTCTATGAGTTATCATTTATTGCTTGATGTTTATGGTTTATGGCTTTATTTTATAAAGTTTAAAATTTATACTTTATTGTTTATGGTTCATGGTTTATTGTTGTACTTTATTCTTTATGGTTTACGGTGTATGGTTTATTGTTTATGGTTTACGGTTTATTGCTTTTGATTTATCATTTATGTCTTAATGTTTATGGTTTATGCTTTATTTTATATAGTTTAATGTTTATACTTTATTATTTAGGGTTTACGGATTATGGTTTATTGTTTATGTTTTACTGTATATGGTTTATTGTTTATGATTTATCATTTATGGTTAAATATTTATGGTTTATGCTTTATATTATATAGTTTACTATTTATACTTTTTTGTTCATGGTTTACAGTTTATGGTTTATTGTCTGTGGTTTATTTTTTTTGGTTTTTTTTTTCTTGTTAGACCCAAAATGGCACTAACACCCAAATGCAGTTTGAAGTCCTCACAATCGCAGATCACAGAGAATAAATGCAGGAAAGCAGTAAAGAACAGGGAACACGCGAGATTTTTATAGTGGTTCGGCACAAACCAAACCTACTTCCACTTTTTACTTTCTTAAGTCTTAAGAAATTACAAATACAATGCTTTCCTACAATCCGTAGGAATCATTTACATACAACATCCTTGTATTTTAATAAAGAAGTGGGGGAAGAGTGAGTGGTTTTATGCACGAAATCCTCGTGTTAGATTAATATGGAAGAAGCACAATGTCCTTGTGTTCTCTTTAATGGAGGACGAGAGTTAGAATGGTCAAAGATCCTTTAGAAGTCCCTGAATCCGTGTATTTATAAATGTAGAGAGTCTCCCGAATGAATGACTTGTATCATGAATCCAATGCGTTGCTAAGACATAGTGCGTAAGTGGAGGAAGTCTCCTGTAGTTCATGTAAATCTATATGTGGTCCGATCCGTGATTGTAGGAGTACAACAGGCTTTAAGAATAGGTCAAACTCGAGTGTGCAGTATAATATTTCATCCCATACGGGTGGGATCGGGTCCTTCATCCGATCCAAATCGGTGCCTTCAATCCGAAGGCGACGTTCTCTTTTTGGTAGTAAGGAGAAAGAATATCGGGTCGGGTTCCTACATCTCCATCCGAACAGAGCCAGTGACTTCATTCCAAAGCAGCGTGCACTTCTGTGTGCCAAAAAGTGGATCGGGTCCTCCTTTCCAATTCGATCGGACCTGGAGTCCAATCAATGCCAAAATCCAAACGTTTTCGGTTCTGCGGGCATTCACGGAAATGAGCGTAACTTTCAAACCGTAGTTCTGTTTTAGCCAAAAGAAAGCTCTACCTGAAGCTAATTCCGAGGGCTACAAGAGTTACCAAGCGATGCACCATAATTGATGTTTTTGGGTCCAAAATAGGTCTTTTGATAGGAGTTTTGAGCCGTCCTTTGTTTGTGATGCGACTTCAACCAAATCGCTTCCTGTCTTCTGACGATGTTCCAAATACTTAAGCGTATTGTTAACTTGAAATTTCATGTGTGACGGCATTGACTAAAAGCATGTCAACATTCATGGTTTTTCATTTATGGCTTAGGGTTTATGGTTTATTCTTTATTTTATATAGTTTACTGTTTTTACTTTATTGTTTATGGTTTACGATTTATGGTTTATTATTTAGGGTTTACGGATTATGGTTTATTTATTTTTTTGGTTTACGATTTATGGTTTAATGTTTATGGGTCCTGGTTTATGGTTTATTGTCTACGATTTATCATTTATGGCTTAATGTTTATGGTTTATGGCTTTATTTTGTAAAGTTTATTATTTATACTTTACTGTCTATGGTTTATGGTTTTTTTTACACTTTATTCTTTTTGGTTTACGGTGTATGGTTAATTGTTTATGGTTTACGGTTTATTGTTCATGATTTATCATTTATGGCTTAATGTTTATGGTTTATGCTTTATTTTATATAGTTTACTATTTATGCTTTATTCTTGATGGTTTACGGTTTACGGTTTATTGTTTATGTTTTATGGTTTATTGTTTATGATTTTTCATTTATGGTTAAACATTAATGGTTTATGCTTTATATTATATAGTTTACTGTTTATACTTTATTGTTTATTTTACAGTTTATGGTTTAGTATATATGGTTTATGGTTTATTGTTTATTGCTAGACCCAAAAATGGCACTAACACCCAAATGTAGTGTGAATCCCTCACAATCAAAGATCATAGAGAATAAATGAAGGAAAACAGTAAAGAACAGGGAACACACGATATTTTATAGCGGTTCGGCTCAAACCAAACCTATTTTCTTAAGTCCTAAGAAATTACAAATGCAATGCTTTTCTACAATCCGTAGGAATCATTTACATACAACATCCTTGTATTTTAATGAAGAAGTGGTAGAAGAGAGAGTGGTTTTATACACGAAATCCTCGTGTTAGATTAAAATGGAAGAAGCCCAATGTTCTTATATTCTCTTCAGTGGAGGCCGAGAGCTAGAATAGCCAAAGATCTTTTAGAAGTTCCTGAATCCGTGTATTTAATGATATAGAGAGTCACCCAAATGAATGGCATGTATCACGAATCCAATGCGTTGTTAAGACGTAGTGCGTAAGTGGAAGAAGTCTAGTTCGTGCAAAGCCATGTGTGGTCCGATCCGCGAATGTAGGATTAAAACAGGCCTTAAGAATAGGTCAAACTCGAGTGTGTGCAGTAGAATATTTCGTTACAGAGGGGTCGGATCTGGTCCCCTATCCGATCTGAATCGGTGCCTTCAATCCGAAGGCGAAGTGCTCCTCTTGGCAGTAAGGAGAAAGCAGATCGGGTCTGGTTCCTACATCTCCATCCGAACCGAGCCGGTGACATCAATCCAAAGCAGCGTGCACTTCTGTATGGCCGAAGGTGGATCGGGTCCTCCTTTCCGATCCGATCGGACCCGGAGTCCAATCAATGCTGAAATACAAATGTTTTCGGTTCTGCAGGCGTTCACGGAAACGAACGTAACTTTCAAACCGTAAGTCTGTTTTAGCCAAACGAAAGCTCTACCTGAAGCTAATTCCGAGGGCTACAAGTATTACTTAGCGATGCTCCGTAATTGATGTTTTTGGGTCCAAAATAGGTCATCTATTAGGAGTTTCGAGCCGTCCTTTGTTTGTGATGCGACTTCAACCAAATCGCTTCCTGTCTTCTGACGATGTTCCAAATACTTAAGCGTATTGTTAACCAGAAATTCCATGTATGACGGCTTTGACTAAAAAGCATGTCAACATTTATGGTTTATCATTTATGGCTTAATGTTTATGGCTTATTCTTTATTTTATATAGTTTACTATTTTTATTTTATTGTTTATGGTTTACGATTTATTGTTTATGGTTTACGGTTTATGTTTTTTTTTGGTTTTTGGTTTATGGTTTAATGTTTATAGGTCTTGGTTTATAGTTTATTTACTATGATTTATCATTTATGGCTTAATGTTTATGGTTTATGGCTTTATTTTATGAAGTTTACAATTTATACTTTATTGTTTATGGTTTATTGTTCATACTTTATTCTTTATGGTTTACAATATATGGTTTATTGTTTATGGTTTACAGTTTATTGTTTATGATTTATCATTAATGTTTATGGTTTGTGCTTTATTTTATATATATTACTGCTTATACTTTGTTGCTTACGGTTTACAGTTTATTGTTTATGTTTTACTGTTTATGGTTTATTGTTTATGATTTATCATTTACGGTTAAATATTTAATGTTTATGCTTTATATTATATAGTTTACTATTTATACTTTATTGATTATGGTTTATTGTTTATTGTCAGACCCAAAAATGGCACTAACACCCAAATGCAGTGTGAAGTCCGCACAATCACAGATTAAAGAGAATAAATGCAGGAAAGCAGTAAAGAGCAAGGAACACACTTGACTTTTATAGTGGTTTGGCTCAAACCAAACCTACATCCACTTTATATTTTCTTAAGTCATGAGAAATTACAAACACCATGCTTTCCTACAATCCGGAGGATTCATTTACATACAACATCCTTATATTTTAATGAAGAAGTGGGGGGGGGCAGAGAGAGTGGTTTTATACACGAAATCCTCGTGTTAGATTAATATGGAAGATGCACAATGTCCTAATGTTCTCTTCAGTGGGGGCTGAGAGTTAGAGTGGCCAAAGATCCTTTAGAAGTCCCTGAATCCGAGTATTTATTGATGTAGAGAGTCTCCCGAATGAATGGCATATATCATGAATCAAGTGCGTTGCTAAGACGTAGTGCATAAGTGGAGGAAGTCTCATGTAGTTCGTGTAAAGCCATGTGTGGTCCAATCCGTGAATATAGGAGTAAAACAGGCCTTAAGAATAGGCCAAACTCGAGTGTGTGCCGTAGAATATTTTGTCCTAGACGGGTCAGATCGGGTCCTCCATCCGATCTGAATCGGTGCCTTCAATCCGAAGGTGACGTGCTCTTCTTGGCAGTAAGGAGAAAGCAGATCTGGTCGGGTTCTTACATCTCCATCTGAACCAAGCCGGTGACTTCATTCCAAAGCAGCGTGCATTTCTGTGTGGAAGAAGGTGGATTGGGTCCTACTTTCCGATCCGATCGGACGTGGAGTCCAATCAATTTCGAAATCCAAACGTTTCCGTTTCTGCGGGCGTTCACGGAAACGAGCGTAACTTTCGAACCGTAAGTCTGTTTTAGCCAAACGAAAGCTCAACCTGAAGCTAATTCCGAGGGCTATAAGAGTTACCGAGAGATGCTCTGTAATTTATGTTTTTATGTCCAAAATAGGTCATCTATTAGGAGTTTCTAGCCGTCCTTTATTTGTGATGCCACTTCAACCAAATCGATTCCTGTCTTCTGACGATGTTCCAAATATTTAAGCGTATTGTTAACCAGAAATTTCATGTGTGGCGGCTTTGACTAAAAAGCGTGTCAACATTTATGGTTTATCATTTATGGCTTAATGTTTATGGTTTATTCTTTATTTTATATAGTTTACTATTTTTACTTTATTGTTTATGGTTTACGGTTTATGGTTTATTATTTATGGTTTACGGATTATGGTTTATTATTTTTGGTTTACGGTTTATGGTTTAATGTTTATGGATCTTGGTTTATGGTTTATTGTCTATGATTTATCATTTATGGCTTAATGTTTATGGTTTATGGCTTTATTTTATAAAGTTTATTATTTATAATTTATTGTTTATGGTTTATGGTTTATTGTTTATACTCTATTCTTTATGGTTTACGGTGTATGGTTTATTGTTTATGGTTTATGGTTCATTGTTTATGATTTATCATTTATGGCTTAATGTTTATGGTTTATGCTTTATTTTATATAGTTTACTGTTTATACTTTATTGTTGATGGTTTACGGTTCACGATTTATCATTTATGTTTTACGGTTTATGGTTTATTGTTTATGATTTATCATTTATGGTTAAATATTTATGGTTTATGCTTTATATTATATAGCTTACTATTTATACTTTATTGTTTATGGTTTATAGTTTATGGTTTATTGTCTATGGTATATGGTTTATTGTTTGACCCAAAAATGGCACTAACAACCAAATGTAGTGTGAAGCCCTCATAATCATAGATCACAGAGAATAAATGCAGGAAAGCTGTAAAGAACAGGGAACACACGAGATTTTTATAGTGGTTCAGATCAAATCAAACCTACGTCCACTTTATATTTTCTTAAGTCCTTAGAAATTACAAATACGATGCTTTCCTTCAATCCGTAGGAATCATTTACATACAACATCCTTGTATTTTAATGAAGAAGTGGGGGAAGACAGAGTGGTTTTATACACGAAATCCTCACGTTAGATTAATATGGAAGAAGCACAATGTCCTTGTGTTCTCTTCAATGGAGGGCGAGAGTTATAATGGCCAAAGATCCTTTAGAATTCCCTGAATCCGTGTAATTGTAGATGTAGAGAATCTCCCGAATGAATGGCATGTATCACAAATCCAATGTCTTGTTAAGATGTAATGTGTAAGTGGAAGAAGTCTCTTGTAGTTCGTGTAAACCCATGTGTGGTCCGATCCGTGAATGTAGGAGTAAAACAGGCCTTAAGAATAGGTCAAACTCGAGTGTGTGCAGTAGAATATTTCATCGCAGACGGGTCAGATCAGGTCCCCCATCCGATCCAAATTGGTTCCTTCAATCCTACGTCCATTTTATATTTTCTTAAGACCTAAGAAATTACAAATACAATGCTTTCCTACAACCCGTAGGAATAATTTACATACAACATCCTTGTATTTTAATGAAGAAGTGGGGGAAGAGAGTGTGGTTTTATAAACGAAATCCTCGTGTTTGGTTAATATGGAAGAAGCGCAATGTCCTTATGTCCTCATCAATGGAGGCCGAGAGTTAGAATGGGCAAAAATCCATTAGAAGTCCCTGAATCTGTGTATTTATGATATAGAGAGTCTCTTGAATGAATGGCATGTGTCACGAATCCAATACATTACTAAGAAGTAGTGCATAAGTGGAAGAAGTCTCCTGTAGTTCGTGTAAAGCCATGTGCAGTCCGATCCATGAATGTAGGAGTAAAACAGGCCTTAAGAATAGGTCAAACTCGAGTGTGTGCTATAGAATATTTCGTCATAGATGGGTCGGATCGGGTCCTCCATCCGATCTGAATCGGTGCCTTCAATGCGAAGGCGACGTGCTCTTCTTGGCAGTAAGGAGAAAGCAGATCGGGTCTGGTTCCTACATCTCCATCTGAACCGAGCCGCTGACTTCATTCCAAAATGCGTGCACTTCTGTATGGCAGAAGATGGATCAGGTCCTCCTTTCCGATTCGATCGGACCCTGAGTCCAATCCATGCCGAAATCCAAAAGTTTTCTATTCTGCGGGTGTTCATGGAAACAAGCATAACTTTTAAACCGTAAGCCTGTTTTAGCCAAACGAAAGCTCTACCTGAAGCTAATTCTGAGGGCTATAAGAGTTACGGAGCGATGCTCCGTAATTGATGTTTTTGAGTCCAAAATAGTTCATCTGTTAAGAGTTTCAAGTTGTCCTTTATTTGTGATGCGACTTCAACCAAATCGCTTCCTGTCTTCTGACGATGTTCTAAATACTTAAGCGTATTGTTAACAAGAAATTCCATATATGATGGCTTTGACTAAAAAGCATGTCAACATTTATGGTTTATCATTTATGGCTTAATGTTTATGGCTTATTCTTTATTTTATATGGTTTACTGTTTTTACTTCATTGTTTATGGTTTACGATTTATGGTTTATTGTTTATGGTTTACGGTTTATGGTTTATTTTTTTGTGTTTATGGTTTAATGTTTATGGGTCTTGGTTTATGGTTTATGGTTTATGGTTTATTGTCTATGATTTATCATTTATGGCTTAATGTTTATGGTTTATGGCTTTATTTTATAAAGTTTATTATTTATACTTTATTGTTTATAGTTTATGGTTTATTGTTCATACTTTACTCTTTATGGTTTACAGTGTATGGTTTATTGTTTATGGTTTATGGTTTATGGTTTATTGTTCATGATTTATCATTTATGGCTCAATGTTTATGGCTTATGCTTTATTTTATATAGTTTACTATTTATACTTTATTGTTTATGGTTTACAGTTTATTGTTTATGTTTTATGGTTTGTGGTTTATTGTTTATGATTTATCATTTATGGTCAAATATTTATGGTTTATGCTTTATATTATATTGTTTACTGTTTATGCTTTATTGTTTATGGTTTACGGTTTATGGTTTATTGTCTATGGTTTATGGTTTATTGTTAGATTCAAAAATGGCACTAGGACCCAAATGCAGGGTGCAGTCCTCACAATCACAGATCATAGAGAATAATTGTTGGAAAGAAGTAAAGAACATGGAACACACGAGATTTGTAACACCTCACCTCCGCCAGGGTGGCTCTTGCAAGCAACTCTGACTTTGGTGGGGCGTTTTAAAACAAGGTAAACATGCATAATGATATAACAAGGCAGGACATGACATATATATATATATGTAAATAAACAGAGTAAGTAGATAGACAAAACAGCGGAAGAATTTTAAACCATTTCAAAAACAAGTCTGCTACATCATAATGTCAATTTCCCAAATAAACAAGTCTAGTACATAAAATAACATCATCTGGAACTGAAAAGGAAAACATAAAAGTAGCTATCCCCAAAGTGGAAAACCCATAGCGAGCTCAAGTCCAAAGCATACATGAGCTATCCAAGAAAGCAGCTAAGATCCAAGCTAGGCTCCTGTATTCCCTCCCTGAGAACCTGGGGGGGGGGGGGGAACGGAAGAAAAGAGGCGAAAGAAAACAGGTCAGTCGAAAAGACTGAGTAAGCCCTGCTACGATCAGTCTATAAACTAATAAAGTTAACAGCATGATGGAAACTGAGATGATCATAGATAACAACATACTGGCATGATAAATTAACTACAAGATAGATAGAGGTGTCTTCACATAAACAAGGTTAAGTTCTGCACCACGGTGTACTAGCAAACCAACATAACTGGTATTGATCCCTTGGCCCAAGCTTTGACCCAATAACATGAAGTGACCCTAATATAAGGTCCAACCAAACGGTCTAGTCGATCGGCTCCCTATAAGCCTAACACGTCAAGTGTTGGTGTCCATACGGCCCACATATGGATGTAGTCAGACTGTGTTGGGTCCACCTTCGGGTGTATCAAGACCTCGGGTGTCAACCCCAGACACTGAAGCAATAATGCACAGTCTAAACCTACTGGTACCCGTGCCTCGAGTTTGTCCAATACCGGATTACGTGCACGCCCGTAGCCCGCCTGGACCCGCACCGCTATACCACTCAGCCGTCGCTTTGGTCGCTTACATCAGTCCAGTAATCGTGCCCCGCCCTAGCCTAGCCTCTAGGGTTGTGATGATACCAAACTGGGATTACTGCTGGAACAGACCACGTTGCTAGGGTTTCCTAAGAGGGTTAAGTGCGATTTAACCCTTCACTAATCATGGATTAAATTGGTTAAGTGTAACCGACAGTTCACAACTTAACCCCATTTCAATCCCTCAAACCCCCAAATGGATTAAATTGGTTAAGTGTAACCGACAGTTCACAACTTAACCCCATTTCAATCCCTCGAATCCCCAAATTGGTTAAGTATTAGTGGACCCTGACTTAACCCTAATCATGAGGCATTAATTAATTTAATGCACCTTAACCTCTCACATTAGACTTTGTTGTGGTTACCTAGTTAAGCCGGTGGGTTCCGGGTAGATTTACACCACAACTTGGTCTAACCTCGGGTCTTGGCACCACATGACCAACTTCTCACATTGGGTCCTATTGTTTGTAGCCACTAGTTAAGCCGGTCGGTTCCGGGTAGAATTACGCTACAAACTCAACCCAACCTCGAGTTGGCCACACTTATGTTTTCTAAGTGTCATGTCCACTTTATTTCAAAACATAATTACAAGTCAACAAATACTTGGGTAGACCTAACTTAATAGGTAAATTCCCAAGGGGTAGACCTAACTTAATAGGTAAATTCCCAATCTTATATTTTCATGTATTTTAAGTTTACCCAAACCCCCCCCCCCCCCCTAACGTCATTCTATCGCTTACATATTCGTAATAACGCATAAAGGATAGGAAGAGGGAACTTGGCATAACATACATGATGAACTTGCATATCACAACAAACATGCATAACATGTTAGACTTGCATAACTTAGCATAGTGAACTTGCATATTACCATAAACATGCATAACATGTTAAACTTGCCTAACATGGCATAGGGAACTTGCATAAGCATGCATAACTTGTCAAACATGCATAACGTGTCATTGTGAACTTGCATAAGCATGCATAACTTATTAAACATGCATAACATGGCATAGTGAACTTGCATAAGCATGCATAACTTATTAAACATGCATAACATGGCATAGTGAACTTGCATAAACGTGCATAACTCAATAAACTTGCAAATCATGGCATAGTGAACTTGCATAAACATGCATAACTCAATAAACTTGCAAATCATGGCATAGTTAACTTGCATAAACATGCATAACTCAATAAACTTGCAAATCATGGCATAGTGAACTTGCATAAACATGCATAACTCAATAAACTTGCATAAATTCCCAACTTGCATCACATATTAACTTTAGAGTTTCTAAAATGAAGGTAAGAGGGCTTACAAATATTATGAAGACAAAAATCTACTAATAAAGATTGAGAAGCCCTTCATGCAAGCATATAAAAACCCAAAACAAAGCTCCAATAAGAAAACTCTTAACAAAAATTCCAAAAACTCTAGCTTAGCCAATAAAGCTTGCAACTTGATGATGTATGCAAGCTAATGATCATTCATACAACTTAGAAATGCTTGTATGAACATCAAAATCTTCATAGGAATGATTTTTGAAGAGGGTGGAGGCTAGGGTTCTTAAGTGGAGGCCATTTGAGAAATCAATTTGCCATAGTTTAGCTACTAGAATGAATAAATGAGGTTTTAGGGTAGGATTAGGGTCTTATTTATAGAAGATTAAAGTGTTTTTAGCCCTAGGATTAACCCTAGGTTAGTTTAGGTCCATCAGATTTCGGAAGTCTCCAGAACACAGCCACAAAACCAGACCAAGACCCAAAATGGTGCGCCAGGCAAAACTGCCCGGCCACCCTGTGTCGACAGGGCTGTCGACATGGCTGTCGACACCCTGGGGACCCTGTCGACATGCATGCCTGTCGACATGGGGGTCCTGGCGGGAGTTTTCCCGCCTGCGCCAGTTTGCCCTAATTTCCAACTTTGAACTTGAAATTCAAATCTGTTTTTGACATGGAAATTTCTGAAAACTTCAATGGGCCTTAACTGGGTCATACGGACTCCGATTTTCGAAAACTCGGACTCTATTTCGCGTATTTTTCCGAGACGAACGCAATGGCATAGCCTGTTTCCCTTGATTCAGAATTTAAAATTAAATTCTGCCTCGATTTATGTTATAACAGGTTATTGAAAATACGGGTTGTTACATTCTCCCCTCCTTAAAGGATTTCGTCCCCGAAATCTTCAAGTCAGGAAGAACATATCCTACCATCCAACATCCATCTACTCAAAACATCATCCACGAGCAATCATTGTCCTTACAAGATTCTAAATGTGGTATGAACATATGCAAAAGTGTGTGTATATGTACTTATCTAATGCAAAGATCAGGCGGTTACTGATACAGTAAACCTCCTTAATGCATATGTATGTCAGTGAAATGAATCCATATGTATGCAAATTCCTAACATAATTCATAGTATCTATATGAGTGCACATAACATTCATCCATATGCAACATCCATGTGGTAGCACAACATGTTTCAACCATGAATAAGTGTAAGCACTCATGCATATGCAACATGAAGAGTGTGTGAGCCGATCTAGTGCCTAATGTGTATAATGCATCCACGAGTAACCACTTGCAAACACTTGCAACCACTTGCAAACATCAAGCATAACATGTTTCAAATACATGTTTCATCCAAAGGGTTTCTACCTAAGGTTCTCATGACAAGATAAACACGATAAACTAGATAAACATGGACAGAGAGATATGCTAAAAAGAGATCTTAGAAGATAAGCAAGATAAACTCCTTTTTGGATTACAAGAAATCCATTCAAACTCTGACATATAGTACTAACCGATGAGTCATAACCCCCTTATGGAGTTTACAACAGAAATAAGATCGAGAATGGGACCGAGAGGATATATATACAAAAGATAACTTGCAAGCAAGCTCCACAGGAAAACAAGGATCAAGGATGCACTCTTAAAAAGAGATATGGTGCGCGTATCTAGTCTTCACTCTTCTTAGTCACGTTTCCTTGAGCTTAACTCCACTGTGCTTTGACCGTCTTTTACTTCATGATTTCTTGTCTTCCTAACTCCTATTTCCCAATTCGAGTTGGAACTCATTTCATTATCGCCTCTCGTCTTCCTTTTCCACTTATTCTTTTTTTCTGTATACCTGGCTTAAACATAACTGTAACCTCATGATTTCATGCAAGCTCTCCAAAATTCACTAGTGAATCCTGGATCTCGTCTACTTACTATAAAGTATTCCACGCAGCAGAACTTTTCTTGAAAATACCAATCCACGTTGCCAATTGCCCTTATAAACGTGATTCTCTATAACTCATGCTTAATCGAAATGAACCATTCGCCTATGAGTGATAGGCCATACCTAGATTCAGTTGCCTACCCATGGCTTCCTGTAGGCTATTTCAAAACTGGCCAACTTCTTGAGGGTAAACCGTTGCTAACCATGATGCAGTCCTCTCGCTCTTCACCGGACTGAAATGAGCACTCTTCGTGAGTCTACCTATTATGACCCACATACCCGTATTCCCTTTCTTGGATCTAGGTAGTCCATCCACATAATCTATCGAGATGTTTTCACGCTTCCCTTGCGGAACCTCCAATGGAGGTAATGGCCCGCCGGGCTTCTATGACTTGGCCCTAACCTGGTGGCACAACATGCATCCTGAGACCAACTCGGCCACCTCCTCGAGTGATGCGCATCTTCAAGAACCTTATTTACCAAGTCTTCCACTCGAGGAACACATAATCTCTCATCGCGCCTTAGTCATCCCTTGTCATCTATAATATATCTAGCGAGGTGACTTAACATCTCGCCTCGAATCAACTAGTCCATGTTCTTGACTAACTGCGGGTCTTCTTCCTGTGAAACCCCCTTCTTGATCCAGAAGAGTAAGTCTAAGCTCAGGGAATGCTAACTAACTAGCCAAACGGAGAAAGCTTCTTACTTCAATTGCCCTCCTCAAAGTTTTCCGGTCTTAAACCGCAACCACTTTAGCGGAATCCACCGCTAAGCCTTACTTAGGAACTATGTGCCCAAGAAATCCAACTTCTTTCCTCCAAAGTGACATTTGGAGAACTTGACCTTCAACTGGTGGCTCTAAGCGTATCCATCACCTCCTTGAGATGTCTAGCATGTTCTCCCTCGTTCTTTTAAGAAGATCAAAATATCGTCTACGACGACCACGACAAACTTGTTCAAGGACTCCCTAAACATCCTACCCATCAAGTTCACGTAATATGCGGGTGCATTAGTCAAACCAAATAGCATGACTAGCCATTCTAAAAATCCATCTAGAGTCCTAAACGCAGTCTTGTCAATTCCATCCTCAGCCATCCTAAGCTGATGGAATCCGGTAGCTAGATCAAAAAAAAACAGATGCTCCTACAAGCTGATCAAACAAATCATCGATCCTTGGTAACGGTTGTCTATTCTTCTCACGATAATCAACACATAAGCGAAGCAAACTGTCCACATTAGTAACGAATACTACTGGAGCACCCTTCTCGAAAATGCTTCGTCTCAGGAAGTTCTTCTCAAGCAACTCCTTGACTTGCTTTCTTAACTCTCATCTCGTGAGGTCATGTGCCTAACCGACCACGAAACTGGCTTGGTATTACCAACCAGATAATGCGGAAATCTATCCCACGTCTAGGGGTAACCCCTTTACTTCCCCCAAGATATCAGGATATTCTCGGACCACCCTCACAGATTGCAAACTATCGATAGACGAGTTGAGGGATTCAAGATAACATAACATGACGGGACCCATAGGGTTGCTAGAAATTTCTAGGGTATTACCGAGGCGAGTCATGAGCCTCACAACCCTATATACAAAAACCAAGAATGGCTCCAAAACAGGACAACCATTCCATGCCCAAAACCAACCCATATCCCCTGAAACCGAGAATATAAACATCCCACGAGAATTCTATACTCAAGATAGAAATTTTCAAATCCACTCAGACCACAGACAAACGGGCAGAACCCCCAATTGGATTTGAAACACATACGGGATCATCAACTAGACTAGTACTTAGGTGCAAACTTTCAACTAGATCAGATGAAATAAAACTATGCGATGTGCCAGATTCAAACAAAGTACGAACAGGGAAAGTCAGAAAATGTAAACAAGACTTTCAACGGAACACTACCTCTATCATGAGCTGGAAGAGCGGTGTTGAGGGGATGAACTCGCCCTCCAGATAGTCCTGCACACTGAGTCTGACCTTGCCCTTGTTTCCTCGGGCAATCCTTGCTGAGATGTCCAGACTCACCACAATGAAAGCATTCGCCCCGCTCTCTCTTCTTCTTCCTACATTCCCTGGATATATGTCCAACTTTACCACAGAAGTTGCATTTCCTATTCTCTCTTGGCTTGTCCTTGCAGTTGTTGTTATTCTTGCCTCGCTTCCCGGAATTTACCCTCTTGCCTTGAGACTCATTCGCCTTGACCTCTTTCTTGTCATTGCTATCTTCTTCTTGAAGTAGGGCCATATTCACCAAATTCTCGAAAGTCGCCCCCAAGGGTATATGAGACATGGACAAACCATGTAATGGCTCGTTTAATCCTAGAGCAAAGTGTAGGGCCTTCTTCTGAGCTGTATTAACCAAGTCTAAATCGACCCGAGCCAGTTGATTAAACTTATCTATGTATTCCCTAATAGTCATGTCCCCTTGCTTCAGTGATAAGAACCTCAGTCCAAACCTTCCTCTAAAATCATCCCAAGTCTCAATTGGCCTGGTAGCGGTGGTGACTACCCACCAACGTGCAGCTTCTTCCTTTAGCAACCATACTGCTAATAAAACCTTCCTGCGGTCACCTATATCAAAGGTGGCTAAAAGGTCCTCGGTCTCTTTCAACCAATTCCTTGCCTCTACAAAAGTCTCTGTTCCACTAAAATTCTTGCCACCCATCATCTTAAAGTTCTTACAAGTTTCCGCAAAATCCGCTTGTGGAGGCTGAGGGAGAAGAGGAACATCAGCTACGGAAGGAGGAGGAGGAACAGCGGCCTTGACTGGAAAGACAACATTAGAGACACCCGGGACTGGTGCCGTGACTTCCAAGTACCGACGAAACCAATCGGGTATTGTTACTCCTTCGGGTAAAATGAGATTATCAGACATGCTGGAAACGAAAAGAAAAGAGTTCAAACGAGGGGTCAAAGGATAGTGCTAATGGCTTTTGGGGAATAGCCTTTAAAAATAACTAGACTTTTCTTTGGAAAATACTTTATACTTGGTTTTGAAAATAGTTTTTCAAAAGTTTTAAAAACCTTTTTATCCCTTCTCGTAAACCATATGCTCTGATACCAAATGTAACACCCCACCTCCGCCAGGGTGGCTCTTGCAAGCAACTCTGACTTTGGTGGGGCGTTTTAAAACAAGGTAAACATGCATAATGATATAACAAGGCAGGACATGACATATATATATGTAAATAAACAGAGTAAGTAGATAGACAAAACAGCGGAAGAATTTTAAACCATTTCAAAAACAAGTCTGCTACATCATAATGTCAATTTCCCAAATAAACAAGTCTAGTACATAAAATAACATCATCTGGAACTGAAAAGGAAAACAAAAAAGTAGCTATCCCCAAAGTGGAAAAACCATAGCGAGCTCAAGTCCAAAGCATACATGAGCTATCCAAGAAAGTAGCTAAGATCCAAGCTAGGCTCCTGTATTCCCTCCCTGAGAACCTGGGGGGGAACGGAAGAAAAGAGGCGAAAGAAAACAGGTCAGTCGAAAAGACTGAGTAAGCCCTGCAAAGATCAGTCTATAAACTAATAAAGTTAATAGCATGATGGAAACTGAGATGATCATAGATAACAACATACTGGCATGATAAATTAACTACAAGATAGATAGAGGTGTCATCGCATAAACAAGGTTAAGTTCTGCACCACGGTGTACTAGCAAACCAACATAACAGGTATTGATCCCTTGGCCCAAGCTTTGACCCAATAACATGAAGTGACCCTAATATAAGGTCCAACCAAACGGTCTAGTCGATCGGCTCCCTATAAGCCTAACACGTCAAGTGTTGGTGTCCATACGGCCCACATATGGATGTAGTCAGACTGTGCTGGGTCCACCTTCGGGTGTATCAAGCCCTCGGGTGTCAACCCCAGACACTGAAGCAATAATGCACAGTCTAAACCTACTGGTACCCGTGCCTCGAGTTTGTCCAATACCGGATTACGTGCACGTCCGTAGCCCGCCTGGACCCGCACCGCTGTACCACTCAGCCGTCGCTTTGGTCGCTTACATCAGTCCAGTAATCGTGCCCCGCCCTAGCCTAGCCTCTAGGGTTGTGATGATACCAAACTGGGATTACTGCTGGAACAGACCACGTTGCTAGGGTTTCCTAAGAGGGTTAAGTGCGATTTAACCCTTCACTAATCATGGATTAAATTGGTTAAGTGTAACTGACAGTTCACAACTTAACCCCATTTCAATCCCTCAAACCCCCAAATGGATTAAATTGGTTAAGTATAACCGACAGTTCACAACTTAACCCCATTTCAATCCCTCGAATCCCCAAATTGGTTAAGTATTAGTGGACCCTGACTTAACCCTAATCATGAGGCATTAATTAATTTAATGCACCTTAACCTCTCACATTAGACTTTGTTGTGGTTACCTAGTTAAGCCGGTGGGTTCCGGGTAGATTTACACCACAACTTGGTCTAACCTCGGATCTTGGCACCACATGACCAACTTCTCACATTGGGTCCTATTGTTTGTAGCCACTAGTTAAGCCGGTCGGTTCCGGGTAGAATTACGCTACAAACTCAACCCAACCTCGAGTTGGCCACACTTTTGTTTTCTAAGTGTCATGTCCACTTTATTTCAAAACATAATTACAAGTCAACAAACACTTGGGTAGACCTAACTTAATAGGTAAATTCCCAAGGGGTAGACCTAACTTAATAGGTAAATTCCCAATCTTATATTTTCATGTATTTTAAGTTTACCCAAACCCCCCCCCCCCTAACGTCATTCTATCGCTTACATATTCGTAATAACGCATAAAGGATAGGAAGAGGGAACTTGGCATAACATACATGATGAACTTGCATATCACAACAAACATGCATAACATGTTAGACTTGCATAACTTAGCATAGTGAACTTGCATATTACCATAAACATGCATAACATGTTAAACTTGCCTAACATGGCATAGGGAACTTGCATAAACATGCATAACTTGTCAAACATGCATAACGTGTCATTGTGAACTTGCATAAGCATGCATAACTTATTAAACATGCATAACATGGCATAGTGAACTTGCATAAGCATGCATAACTTATTAAACATGCATAACATGGCATAGTGAACTTGCATAAACGTGCATAACTCAATAAACTTGCAAATCATGGCATAGTGAACTTGCATAAACATGCATAACTCAATAAACTTGCAAATCATGGCATAGTGAACTTGCATAAACATGCATAACTCAATAAACTTGCAAATCATGGCATAGTGAACTTGCATAAACATGCATAACTCAATAAACTTGCATAAATTCCCAACTTGCATCACATATTAACTTTAGAGTTTCTAAAATGAAGGTAAGAGGGCTTACAAATATTATGAAGACACAAATCTACTAATAAAGATTGAGAAGCCCTTCATGCAAGCATATAAAAACCCAAAACAAAGCTCCAATAAGAAAACTCTTAACAAAAATTCCAAAAACTCTAGCTTAGCCAATAAAGCTTGCAACTTGATGATGTATGCAAGCTAATGATCATTCATACAACTTAGAAATGCTTGTATGAACATCAAAATCTTCATAGGAATGATTTTTGAAGAGGGTGGAGGCTAGGGTTCTTAAGTGGAGGCCATTTGAGAAATCAATTTACCATAGTTTAGCTACTAGAATGAATAAATGAGGTTTTAGGGTAGGATTAGGGTCTTATTTATAGAAGATTAAAGTGTTTTTAGCCCTAGGATTAACCCTAGGTTAGTTTAGGTCCATCAGATTTCGGAAGTCTCCAGAACACAGCCACAAAACCAGACCAAGACCCAAAATGGTGCGCCAGGCAAAACTGCCCGGCCACCCTGTGTCGACAGGGCTGTCGACAGGGCTGTCGACACCCTGGGGACCCTGTCGACATGCATGCCTGTCGACATGGGGGTCCTGGCGGGAGTTTTCCCGCCTGCGCCAGTTTGCCCTAATTTCCAACTTTGAACTTGAAATTCAAATCTGTTTTTGACATGGAAATTTATGAAAACTTCAATAGGCCTTAACTGGGTCATACGGACTCCGATTTTCCAAAACTCGGACTCTATTTCGCGTATTTTTCCGAGACGAACGCAATGGCATAGCCCGTTTCCCTTGACTCAGAATTTAGAATTAAATTCTGCCTCGATTTATGTTATAATAGGTTATTGAAAATACGGGTTGTTACATTCTCCCCTCCTTAAAGGATTTCGTCCCCGAAATCTTCAAGTCAGGAAGAACATATCCTACCATCCAACATCCATCTACTCAAAACATCATCCACGAGCAATCATTGTCCTTACAAGATTCTAAATGTGGTATGAACATATGCAAAAGTGTGTGTATATGTACTTATCTAATGCAAAGATCAGGCGGTTACTGATACAGTAAACCTCCTTAATGCATATGTATGTCAGTGAAATGAATCCATATGTATGCAAATTCCTAACATAATTCATAGTATCTATATGAGTGCACATAACATTCATCCATATGCAACATCCATGTGGTAGCACAACATGTTTCAACCATGAATAAGTGTAAGCACTCATGCATATGCAACATGAAGAGTGTGTGAGCCGATCTAGTGCCTAATGTGTATAATGCATCCACGAGTAACCACTTGCAAACACTTGCAACCACTTGCAAACATCAAGCATAACATGTTTCAAATACATGTTTCATCCAAAGGGTTTCTACCTAAGGTTCTCATGACAAGATAAACACGATAAACTAGATAAACATGGACAGAGAGATATGCTAAAAAGAGATCTTAGAAGATAAGCAAGATAAACTCCTTTTTGGATTACAAGAAATCCATTCAAACTCTGACATATAGTACTAACCGATGAGTCATAACCCCCTTATGGAGTTTACAACAGAAATAAGATCGAGAATGGGACCGAGAGGATATATATACAAAAGATAACTTGCAAGCAAGCTCCACAGGAAAACAAGGATCAAGGATGCACTCTTAAAAAGAGATATGGTGCGCGTATCTAGTCTTCACTCTTCTTAGTCACGTTTCCTTGAGCTTAACTCCACTGTGCTTTGACCGTCTTTTACTTCATGATTTCTTGGCTTCCTAACTCCTATTTCCCAATTCGAGTTGGAACTCATTTCATTATCGCCTCTCGTCTTCCTTTTCCACTTATTCTTTTTTTCTGTATACCTGGCTTAAACATAACTGTAACCTCATGATTTCATGCAAGCTCTCCAAAATTCACTAGTGAATCCTGGATCTCGTCTACTTACTATAAAGTATTCCACGCAGCAGAACTTTTCTTGAAAATACCAATCCACGTTGCCAATTGCCCTTATAAACGTGATTCTCTATAACTCATGCTTAATCGAAATGAACCATTCGCCTATGAGTGATAGGCCATACCTAGATTCAGTTGCCTACCCATGGCTTCCTGTAGGCTATTTCAAAACTGGCCAACTTCTTGAGGGTAAACCGTTGCTAACCATGATGCAGTCCTCTCGCTCTTCACCGGACTGAAATGAGCACTCTTCGTGAGTCTACCTATTATGACCCACATACCCGTATTCCCTTTCTTGGATCTAGGTAGTCCATCCACATAATCTATCGAGATGTTTTCACACTTCCCTTGCGGAACCTCCAATGGAGGTAATGGCCCGCCGGGCTTCTATGACTTGGCCCTAACCTGGTGGCACAACATGCATCCTGAGACCAACTCGGCCACCTCCACGAGTGATGCGCATCTTTAAGAACCTTCTTTACCAAGTCTTCCACTCGAGGAACACATAATCTCTCATCGGGCCTTAGTCATCCCTTGTCATCTATAATATATCTAGCGAGGTGACTTAACATCTCGCCTCGAATCAACTGGTCCATGTTCTTGACTAACTGCGGGTCTTCTTCCTGTGAAACCCCCTTCTTGATCCAGAAGAGTAAGTCTAAGCTCAAGGAATGCTAACTAACTAGCCAAACGGAGAAAGCTTCTTACTTCAATTGCCCTCCTCAAAGTTTTCCGGTCTTAAACCGCAACCACTTTAGCGGAATCCACCGCTAAGCCTTACTTAGGAACTATGTGCCCAAGAAATCCAACTTCTTTCCTCCAAAGTGACATTTGGAGAACTTGACCTTCAACTGGTGGCTCTAAGCGTATCCATCACCACCTTGAGATGTCTAGCATGTTCTCCCTCGTTCTTTTAAGGAGATCAAAATATCGTCTACGACGACCACGACAAACTTGTTCAAGGACTCCCTAAACACCCTACCCATCAAGTTCACGTAATTTGCGGGTGCATTAGTCAAACCAAATAGCATGACTAGCCATTCTAAAAATCCATCTAGAGTCCTAAACGCAGTCTTGTCAATTCCATCCTCAGCCATCCTAAGCTGATGGAATCCGGTAGCTAGATCAAAAGAAAACAGATGCTCCTACAAGCTGATCAAACAAATCATCGATCCTTGGTAACGGTTGTCTATTCTTCTCATGATAATCAACACATAAGCGAAGCAAACTGTCCACATTAGTAACGAATACTACTGGAGCACCCTACTCGAAAATGCTTCGTCTCAGGAAGTTCTTCTCAAGCAACTCCTTGACTTGCTTTCTTAACTCTCATCTCGTGAGGTCATGTGCCTAACCGGCCACGAAACTGGCTTGGTATTACCAACCAGATAATGCGGAAATCTATCCCACGTCTAGGGGTAACCCCTTTACTTCCCCCAAGATATCAGGATATTCTCGGACCACCCTCACAGATTGCAAACTATCGATAGACGAGTTGAGGGATTCAAGATAACATAACATGACGGGACCCATAGGGTTGCTAGAAATTTCTAGGGTATTACCGAGGCGAGTCATGAGCCTCACAACCCTATATACAAAAACCAAGAATGGCTCCAAAACAGGACAACCATTCCATGCCCAAAACCAACCCATATCCCCTGAAACCGAGAATATAAACATCCCACGAGAATTCTATACTCAAGATAGAAATTTTCAAATCCACTCAGACCACAGACAAACGGGCAGAACCCCCAATTGGATTTGAAACACATACGGGATCATCAACTAGACTAGTACTTAGGTGCAAACTTTCAACTAGATCAGATGAAATAAAACTATGCGATGTGCCAGATTCAAACAAAGTACGAACAGGGAAAGTCAGAAAATGTAAACAAGACTTTCAACGGAACACTACCTCTATCATGAGCTGGAAGAGCGGTGTTGAGGGGATGAACTCGCCCTCCAGATAGTCCTGCACACTGAGTCTGACCTTGCCCTTGTTTCCTCGGGCAATCCTTGCTGAGATGTCCAGACTCACCACAATGAAAGCATTCGCCCCGCTCTCTCTTCTTCTTCCTACATTCCCTGGATATATGTCCAACTTTACCACAGAAGTTGCATTTCCTATTCTCTCTTGGCTTGTCCTTGCGGTTGTTGTTATTCTTGCCTCGCTTCCCGGAATTTACCCTCTTGCCTTGAGACTCATTCGCCTTGACCTCTTTCTTGTCATTGCTATCTTCTTCTTGAAGTAGGGCCATATTCACCAAATTCTCGAAAGTCGCCCCCAAGGGTATATGAGACATGGCCAAACCATGTAATGGCTCGTTTAATCCTAGAGCAAAGTGTAGGGCCTTCTTCTGAGCTGTATTAACCAAGTCTAAATCGACCCGAGCCAGTTGATTAAACTTATCTATGTATTCCCTAATAGTCATGTCCCCTTGCTTCAGTGATAAGAACCTCATTCCAAACCTTCCTCTAAAATCATCCCAAGTCTCAATTGGCCTGGTAGCGGTGGTGACTACCCACCAACGTGCAGCTTCTTCCTTTAGCAACCATACTGCTAATAAAACCTTCCTGCGGTCACCTATATCAAAGGTGGCTAAAAGGTCCTCGGTCTCTTTCAACCAATTCCTTGCCTCTACAAAAGTCTCTGTTCCACTAAAATTCTTGCCACCCATCATCTTAAAGTTCTTACAAGTTTCCGCAAAATCCGCTTGTGGAGGCTGAGGGAGAAGAGGAACATTAGCTACGGAAGGAGGAGGAGGAACAACGGCCTTGACTGGAAAGACAACATTAGAGACACCCGGGACTGGTGCCGTGACTTCCAAGTACCGACGAAACCAATCGGGTATTATTACTCCTTCGGGTAAAATGAGAATATCAGACATGCTGGAAACGAAAAGAAAAGAGTTCAAACGAGGGGTCAAAGGATAGTGCTAATGGCTTTTGGGGAATAGCCTTTAAAAATAACTAGACTTTTCTTTGGAAAATACTTTATACTTGGTTTTGAAAATAGTTTTTCAAAAGTTTTAAAAACCTTTTTATCCCTTCTCGTAAACCATATGCTCTGATACCAAATGTAACACCCCACCTCCGCCAGGGTGGCTCTTGCAAGCAACTCTGACTTTGGTGGGGCGTTTTAAAACAAGGTAAACATGCATAATGATATAACAAGGCAGGACATGACATATATATGTAAATAAACAGAGTAAGTAGATAGACAAAACAGCGGAAGAATTTTAAACCATTTCAAAAACAAGTCTGCTACATCATAATGTCAATTTCCCAAATAAACAAGTCTAGTACATAAAATAACATCATCTGGAACTGAAAAGGAAAACATAAAAGTAGCTATCCCCAAAGTGGAAAAACCATAGCGAGCTCAAGTCCAAAGCATACATGAGCTATCCAAGAAAGCAGCTAAGATCCAAGCTAGGCTCCTGTATTCCCTCCCTGAGAACTTGGGGGGGTGGAAACGGAAGAAAAGAGGCGAAAGAAAACAGGTCAGTCGAAAAGACTGAGTAAGCCCTGCTACGATCAGTCTATAAACTAATAAAGTTAACAGCATGATGGAAACTGAGATGATCATAGATAACAACATACTGGCATGATAAATTAACTACAAGATAGATAGAGGTGTCATCGCATAAACAAGGTTAAGTTCTGCACCACGGTGTACTAGCAAACCAACATAACAGGTATTGATCCCTTGGCCCAAGCTTTGACCCAATAACATGAAGTGACCCTAATATAAGGTCCAACCAAACGGTCTAGTCGATCGGCTCCCTATAAGCCTAACACGTCAAGTGTTGGTGTCCATACGGCCCACATATGGATGTAGTCAGACTGTGCTGGGTCCACCTTTGGGTTTATCAAGCCCTCGGGTGTCAACCCCAGACACTGAAGCAATAATGCACAGTCTAAACCTACTGGTACCCGTGCCTCGAGTTTGTCCAATACCGGATTACGTGCACGTCCGTAGCCCGCCTGGACCCGCACCGCTATACCACTCAGCCGTCGCTTTGGTCGCTTACATCAGTCCAGTAATCGTGCCCCGCCCTAGCCTAGCCTCTAGGGTTGTAATGATACCAAACTGGGATTACTGCTGGAACAGACCACGTTGCTAGGGTTTCCTAAGAGGGTTAAGTGCGATTTAACCCTTCACTAATCATGGATTAAATTGGTTAAGTTTAACCGACAGTTCACAACTTAACCCCATTTCAATCCCTCAAACCCCCAAATGGATTAAATTGGTTAAGTGTAACCGACAGTTCACAACTTAACCCCATTTCAATCCCTCGAATCCCCAAATTGGTTAAGTATTAGTGGACCCTGACTTAACCCTAATCATGAGGCATTTATTAATTTAATGCACCTTAACCTCTCACATTAGACTTTGTTGTGGTTACCTAGTTAAGCCGGTGGGTTCCGGGTAGATTTACACCACAACTTGGTCTAACCTCGGGTCTTGGCACCACATGACCAACTTCTCACATTGGGTCCTATTGTTTGTAGCCACTAGTTAAGCCGGTCGGTTCCGGGTAGAATTACGCTACAAACTCAACCCAACCTCGAGTTGGCCACACTTATGTTTTCTAAGTGTCATGTCCACTTTATTTCAAAACATAATTACAAGTCAACAAATACTTGGGTAGACCTAACTTAATAGGTAAATTCCCAAGGGGTAGACCTAACTTAATAGGTAAATTCCCAATCTTATATTTTCATGTATTTTAAGTTTACCCAAACCCCCCAACGTCATTTTATCGCTTACATATTCGTAATAACGCATAAAGGATAGGAAGAGGGAACTTGGCATAACATACATGATGAACTTGCATATCACAACAAACATGCATAACATGTTAGACTTGCATAACTTAGCATAGTGAACTTGCATATTACCATAAACATGCATAACATGTTAAACTTGCCTAACATGGCATAGGGAACTTGCATAAACATGCATAACTTGTCAAACATGCATAACGTGTCATTGTGAACTGCATAAGCATGCATAACTTATTAAACATGCATAATATGGCATAGTGAACTTGCATAAGCATGCATAACTTATTAAACATGCATAACATGGCATAGTGAACTTGCATAAACGTGCATAACTCAATAAACTTGCAAATCATGGCATAGTGAACTTGCATAAACATGCATAACTCAATAAATTTGCAAATCATGGCATAGTGAACTTGCATAAACATGCATAACTCAATAAACTTGCAAATCATGGCATAGTGAACTTGCATAAACATGCATAACTCAATAAACTTGCATAAATTCCCAACTTGCATCACATATTAACTTTAGAGTTTCTAAAATGAAGGTAAGAGGGCTTACAAATATTATGAAGACACAAATCTACTAATAAAGATTGAGAAGCCCTTCATGCAAGCATATAAAAACCCAAAACAAAGCTCCAATAAGAAAACTCTTAACAAAAATTCCAAAAACTCTAGCTTAGCCAATAAAGCTTGCAACTTGATGATGTATGCAAGCTAATGATCATTCATACAACTTAGAAATGCTTGTATGAACATCAAAATCTTCATAGGAATGATTTTTGAAGAGGGTGGAGGCTAGGGTTCTTAAGTGGAGGCCATTTGAGAAATCAATTTGCCATAGTTTAGCTACTAGAATGAATAAATGAGGTTTTAGGGTAGGATTAGGGTCTTATTTATAGAAGATTAAAGTGTTTTTAGCCCTAGGATTAACTCTAGGTTAGTTTAGGTCCATCAGATTTCGGAAGTCTCCAGAACACAGCCACAAAACCAAACCAAGACCCAAAATGGTGCGCCAGGCAAAACTGCCCGGCCACCCTGTGTCGACAGGGCTGTCGACATGGCTGTCGACACCCTGGGGACCCTGTCGACATGCATGCCTGTCGACATGGGGGTCCTGGCGGGAGTTTTCCCGCCTGCGCCAGTTTGCCCTAATTTCCAACTTTGAACTTGAAATTCAAATCTGTTTTTGACATGGAAATTTCTGAAAACTTCAATGGGCCTTAACTGGGTCATACGGACTCCGATTTTCGAAAACTCGGACTCTATTTCGCGTATTTTTCCGAGACGAACGCAATGGCATAGCCCGTTTCCCTTGATTCAGAATTTAGAATTAAATTCTGCCTCGATTTATGTTATAACAGGTTATTGAAAATACGGGTTGTTACAAGATTTTTATAGTGGTTCAGCACAAACCAAACCTACGTCCACTTTATATTTTCTTAAGTCCTAAGAAATTACAAGCACAATGCTTTCCTACAATCCATATGAATCATTTACATACAACATCCTTATATTTTAATGAAGAAGTAGGGGAAGAGAGAGTGGTTTTATACACAACTTAGTGTTAGATTAATATGGAAGAAGCACAATGTCCTTGTGTTCTCTTCAATGGAGGCCGAGAGTTAGAATGGACAAAGATCCTTTAGAAGTCCCTGAATCCATGTATTTATAGATGTAGAGAGTCTCCCGGTTGAATGACATGTATCATAAATCCAGTGCATTGCTAAGACGTAGTGCATAGGTGGAATAAGTCTCCTGTAGTTCGTGTAAAGCCATATGTGGTCCGATCCGTAAATGTAGGATAAAACAGGCCATAAGAATAAGTCAAACTCGAGTGTGTGCAGTAGTATATTTCATCCCAGACGAGTCGGATTGGATCCTCCATCCGATCTGAATCGATGCCTTCAGTCCGAAGGCGACGTGATCTTCTTGGCATTATGGAGAAAGCAGATCGGGTTGGGTTCCTACATCTCCATCTGAACCAAGCCGGTGAATTCATTCCAAAGTGATGTGCACTTCTGTGTGGCAGAAGGTGGATCGGGTCCTCCTTTGTGATCCGATCGGACCCGTAGTCCAATCAATGCTGAAATCCAAACATTTTCGGTTCTGTGGATGTTCACGGAAACGAGCGTAACTTTCAAACCGTTAATCCGGTTTAGCCTAACGAAAGCTCTACCTAAAGCTAATTCCGAGGACTACAAGAGTTACGGAGCGATGCTCCTAATAGATGTTTTTGGGTCCAAAATAGGTCATCTATTAGGATTTTCGAGCTTTCCTTTGTTTGTGATGCGACTTCAACCAAATCGCTTCCTATCTTCTGACGATGTTCCAAATATTTAAGCGTATTGTTAACCGGAAATTCCATGTGTAACGGCTTTGACTAAAAAGCGTGTCAACATTTATGCTTTATCATTTATGGCTTAATGTTTATGGTTTATTTTATATAGTTTACTACTTTTACTTTATTGTTTATGGTTTACGATTTATGGTTTATTGTTTATGGTTTACGGTATATGGTTTATTTTTGTTGGTTTACGGTTTATGGTTCAATGTTTATGGGTCTTGGTTTATGGTTTATTGTTTATAAGTTATCATTTATGGCTTAATGTTTATGGTTTATGGCTTTATTTTATAAAGTTTATTATTTACACTTTATTGTTTATGGTTTATGGTTTATTGTTTATACTTTATTCTTTATGGTTTACGGTGTATGGTTTATTGTTTATGTTTTACGATTTATTGTTTTTGATTTATCATTTATGGCTTAATGTTTATGGTTTATGCTTTATTTTATATAGTATATTGTTTATACTTTATTGCTTACGGTTTACGGTTTATTGTTTTTGTTTTACGGTTTACGGTTTATTGTTTATGATTTATCATTTATGGTTAAATATTTATGCTTTATATTACATAGTTTATTGTTTATACTTTATTGTTTATGATTTACTGTTAATGGTTTATTGTCTATGGTTTATGGTTTATTGTTTGACCCAAAAATGGCACTAACACCTACTGAAGTCCTCACAATCACAGAACACGGAGAATTAATGCAGGAAAGCAGCGAAGAACAGGGAACACACGAGATTTTTATAGTGGTTCGGCTCAAACCAAACCCACGTCCACTTTATATTTTCTTAAGTCCTAAGAAATTAAAAGTACAGTGCTTTCCTATAATCCATACGAATCATTTAAATACAACATCCTTGTATTTTAATGAAGAAGTGCAGGAAGAGATAGTGGTTTTATACACGAAATCCTCGTGTTAGGTTAATTTGGAAGAAGCACAATGTCCTTGTGTTCTCTTCAATGGAAGCTGAGAGTTAGAATGGACAAAGATCCTTTAGAAGTCCCTGAATCTGTGTATTTATATATGTAGAGAGTCTCCCGAATGAATGATATGTATCATGAATACATGCGTTACTAAGACGTAGTGCGTAAGTGGAGGAGGCCTCCTGTAGTTCGTGTAAAGCCATGTGTGGTCCGATCCGTGAATGTAGGATCAAAACAGGCTTTAAGAATAGGTCAAACTCAAGTGTGTGCAGTAGAATATTCCGTCCTAGATGGGTCGGATCGGGTCCTCCATACGATCTGAATTGGTGCCTTCAATCCGAAGGCGACGTGCTCTTCTTGGAAGAAAGGAGAAAGACGATTCGGTTGGGTTCCTACATCTCCATCTAAACTGAGCCGGTGACTTCATTCCAAAGCATCTGCATTTCTGTGTGGTAGAAGGTGGATCGGGTCCTCCTTTCCGATCCGATCAGACCCAGAGTCCAATCAATGCCAAAATCCAAATTTTTTTCGGTTCTGCGGGCGTTCAAGGAAACTAGCATAACTTCAAATCGTAAGTCTGTTTTAGCCAAATGAAAGCTCTACCTGAAGCTAATTCAGAGGGCTACAAGTGTTACCGAGCGATGCTTCGTAATTGATGTTTTTGGGTCCAAAATAGGTCATCTGTTAGGAGTTTCGAGCCGTCCTTCATTTGTTATGCGACTTCAACCAAATCGCTTCCTCTCTTCTGACGATGTTCCAAATACTTAAGCGTATTGTTAACTAGAAATTTCAAGTGTTACGGCTCTAACAAAAAAACGTATCAACATTTATGGTTTATCAATTATGGCTTAATGTTTATGGATTATTCTTTATTTTATATAGTTTACAGTTTTTACTTTATTACTTATGGTTTACGATTTATGGTTTATTGTTTATGGATTATGGTTTATTTTTTTGGTTTACAGTTTATGGTTTAATGTTTATGGGTCTTGGTTTATGGTTTATTGTCTATGATTTATCATTTATGGCTTAATGATTATGGTTTATGGCTTTATTTTATAAAGTTTATTATTTATACTTCATTGTTTATGGTTTATGGTTTATGGTTTATACTTTATTCTTTATGGTTTACGGTGTATGGTTTATTGTTTATGGTTTACGGTTTATTGTTTATAATTTATCATTTATGGCTTAATGTTTATGGTTTATGCTATATTTTATATAGTTTACTGTTTATACTTTATTGTTGACGGTTTACGTTTACGGTTTATTGTTTATGTTTTACGGTTTATGGTTTATTATTTATGATTTATCATTTATTGTTAAATATTTATGGTTTATGCTTTATATTATATAGTTTACTATTTATACTTTATGGTTTATAGTTTATGGTTTATTGTCTATGGTTTGTGGTTTATGGTTTATTGTTTATTGTTAGACCCAAAAATGGCACTAACATCCAAATGTAGTGTGAAGCCCTCACAATCATAAATCACATAGAATAAATGTAGGAAAGCAATAAAGAACAGAGAAAACACGAGATTTTTATAGTGTTCGGATCAAAGCAAACCTACATCCACTTTATATTTTCTTAAGATCCAAGAAATTACAAATACAATGCTTTCCTACAATCCGTAGGAATCATTTACATACAACATCCTTGTATTTTAATGAAGAAGTGGGGGAAGAGAGAGTGGTTTTATAAACGAAATCCTCATGTTTGGTTAATATGGAAGATGCGCAATGTCCTTATGTCCTATTCAATGGAGGCCGAGAGTTAGAATGGCCAAAAATCCATTAGAAGTCCCTGAATCCGTGTATTTATGATATAGAGAGCCTCCCGAATGAATGGCATGTGTCACGAATCCAATACATTGCTAAGAAGTAGTGCGTAAGTGGAAGAAATCTCCAGTAGTTCGTGTAAAGCCATGTGTGGTCCGATCCGTGAATGTAGGAGTAAAAAAGTCCTTAAGAATAGGTCAAACTCGAGTGTGTGCTGTAGAATATTTCGTCATAGACGGGTCGGATCGGGTCCTCCATCCGATCCGAATCGGTGCCTTCAATGCGAAGGCGACGTGCTCTTCTTGGCAGTAAGGAGAAAGCAGATAGGTCGGGTTTCTGCATCTCCATCCGAACCGAGCCGTTGACTTCATTCCAAAGTAGCGTGCACTTCTGTGTGGAAGAAGGTGGATCGGGTCCCCCTTTCCGACCCAATCCGACCCGGAGTCCAATCAACGCCGAAATCCAAATGTTTTCGGTTTCTGCGGGCGTTCACGGAAACGAGCGTAACTTTCAAAACGTAAGTCCGTTTTAGCCAAACGAAAGCTCTACCTAAAGCTAATTCCGAGGGCTACAAGTGTTACGGAGCAATGCTTCGTAGTTGATGTTTATGATTTATGGTTTATTTTTTATGGTTTACGGTTTATGATTTTTTTTTTTGGTTTATGGTTTAATGTTTATGGGTCTTGGTTTATGGTTTATTGTCTATGATTCATCATTTATGGCTTAATGTTTATGGTTTATGGCTATATTTTATAAAGTTTATTATTTATACTTTATTGTTTATGTTCTATGGTTTATTGCTTGCGGTGTATGGTTTATTGTTTATGGTTTATGGTTTATGGTTCATTGTTTATAATTTATCATTTATGGCTTAATGTTTATGGTTTATGCTTTATTTTATATAGTTTACTGTTTATACATTATTGTTGATAACCTTTTAATTATAGAAAATCAATTCCACATTTATTTCCATAATGGTCATAACATTTATTTCCATATAATATGGGTTGTATTTCCATTTACATGCCCATAAAATGGAAATCCTTAAAATTCAAACACATAACAACAAGATTTATATAATAGCATTATTTACATATATTTGGACAGATAAGAATTATAAATATATTTGTATTTTAAGCATGGAATTAACGTTGTTACTAATTTTTATCTTATTATTATTTATTATTTATGTTCTTGTCTAAATAACTATAAATTTGAAAGTAAAACTATTTTTTCTTTCTTTGTTGATATTAACATGGTGTACATTTTAAAACATCATTTTTATTGTTGATTACACCAATTAGCAACAATTTATTAACTAGATTTATTTGGTAAATTCAAAATCATATAATTAATTTAAACATATCAACTTATATCTACAATACTAAGTGATATTATGGAGTGTTTTGTAAATAACTAAATAAAATTTGGAATGTAAACACTTGAGGTTAATATTGTAATGCAATACAGAGTGATTATATTTATGGAAATGAGTTAAATGTGAATTTATGGTAATTATTATGTGTATAATTTATGTTATGTGATTTAGGTGTTTATATATTTGAATTATTATTTAAAACATTTTTTCTAATATGAATATAGTTAATTTAATGTGATTTATTAGGCGAACCAACAAATTATAGTCTGTTAAAGTTATTTCACTAGTTTTAGCATTACGTAACTAATTGTAAAATATTGTATTAAATGTATGATGTTAGAAATAATTGTGAGAGACTTAAATGATCATTGAAAAATTGAAGTGTAGTTACATGCGGTAGAAAATAATAATAATATAAATTTGTCATTCTTTAGTATTTGAAAGAAACATTAGTTACTTAAATTTATTCAAATTTCTTAAATTTTGGGCTTTGTAACTAATTTAAATATGTTGACTTAAATATAGAATGATATGAGCTAACTGTTAAATTATACGTAAAATAATTGTGTGAGCTCTAAAAAGTCCATACCAAAATGTAAAATGATGAAACAGACAAAATGATGAAAGGAGTTTAGTAAATAAGTGTAAAGTGATAAACAAATTTGGAAATAAAATATCCAGAGAGAATTGAGGGAAGTAGAGAGAACTTCTAAAATAAATGAGAGAACTTAAAAGTCTTTTGCTTTACTATTATTTAATAGATATGTTAAGCTTATTAGTTTGCACGCATATATGTAGTGGAAATTAGGCGCATGCCCCTAGTTTTAAATGCGATGTAACTTTCCATCCTCCAAATTCAACACTACAAATTTAATCTTTATAATTTATATTGTTCGCTCGGGCTGCTACAATGAGCAAACTAACTTGCAATATGGTAAACGTGATATCCTTCAGTAGATTTATGGGATTCCAATTTCGTTTTAACTATCAAATCACTAATTTATCTCTTTATATTAATATTTATATGCATTACGTTTTGCCCTTTTTATAGAGACAAATATTTTCTTCCTCGGATACTTGCCATTAGTCAAATATTTGCGAGGTGGTGTTTAGATTGCCTTATGTAAATATTTGCTCAGTATATATCTTCCCTAGGAAAATTTGTTTACTGGCTATAAGGCACGACTGCAATAATTAAATATAAGAGCAACAATAGCTCAACTATAATATTATTATATAAGGCGCGTAAAAATCATGCAGCATGAAACAACGTATGCGAAGTAGTATGGATGAGTTCATAACATAGAGGCTTAGGAAAATCAACATTTGCAAATGATTGACACAACATCATGTTGCAGAAGAAATGCTTAACCAGAGTTGTATATAAAGGTGTAGAATTGGTAGAGAGGAAAAAACTTGATGTAGATACAAGCACAAAATTATACAACACATGGAGGTAGTAGAAAATAGGAGTGGTTGAATATGGCAACATATAAGAAAAGCTGATACTTCAATGGTAGCTGGTGAAGTTTCAGCAGATATGAAGTTGAGTCAGTCTGAAAAAACCTTGTATAAATTGTACAGTGAAAACTACTATAAAGAGGGATGTTGGCATTAGAATGCATACTAGCGATCAATGAAATTGTTTTTCTAGTAGGGTTCAAATTGGCTTACATGTATATATTCCTTAGTCAAATATTTAACAACTAAATACTTGCCTTATGGAAAATATTTTCCAGAGAAAATTACACATTTCACGTCCATATTTGTTGTAAGATGTGATATTATTGGGAGATGAAATGTAACATGACTAGTAAGATGCACCGAGCGAAAGAGGATTATGTAGAATTAGTTGTTGTAAAGTAGAATAGGAGGACTGTAAATAGAAGGATAGTAGGATGTCGAAAAAAGAGTGTGATGTAAATTGAGTTGAGGTAACACGTACCATGCATGAGGGTAGAACCATTTAGAAGAATGTTGATGCATAAAACTAAGTGAATGACTAAAGGAACGTTGTATACAAGAATTATATAAGCAAATTGTGATGATCGCTCTACAGCCTCGATACCCAAATAATTTATTGTGGTGGTGCTCGGTTGATGTAAGCGATCATCAAGATTAAAGAAAAGAAAACAAGCTAGAAACTTGCTGTATATCTCACAGTGTATAGAATAAAATATAATAGTTATATATAACCTATATAAAACAAACACGATAGTAAATAACTGATAATGAACCATATGCATCAAAGAAATAAATCCATAATACGACATAATCGAATAGAGTCATAGAAGCGTATAACCCAAATGGAATTGTTACTAAGATAATACTAATCCCTATAGTAGTAAATGGATAAAAATAATAGAATACATATAAATAATATGTGGAATAGCCTCCTGCTTACTTTCTAATTAGCTACTTGTGCTCACTTCTAACATGTATCTATTATGCTCATTTAAGAGCGCGTAGAGAAATAAGAAGCAATGCATAAAACTCCAAGTTAGACAAAGTTTTATGAGTGACAATAATCTCAAGTATTAAATAAAACATCACAGTAGGCATAAAGAACCATATCTGACTTGTCCTTGCATCTAGAGACTTAACACATGCAATAAATAAAATAACATACTATGTAATGAAAACCATATATGACCAGTCCTTGCATCCAAAGAGTTATCACATGTAATATTGCACTCTGCTCTAAGGTCATCGTGTTATTTAGTATAGATAGATGCATAAATGATAAGGTGATAGCAAACAAACAAGCATAAACATCCATCAACCACCCTCAAATCCACTCATAGAATGCATTGAATATACGGAATTTGTCACCTCAAAACCACTCGACCAATGAGGATATGGGTCATTCCTACATTATTCGGACTCTTCCTCTAGTGACTCTTGTCATAGCTCACCCTTATCCTCCAAATGGGTCAGTAGTTCCCAATACTGACAATCCATTACATATGTCTGAGTCGTTGATGTAACTCACATCAAGAGTCATTTGATAAGTAGGTTCCAAGATGGAAATCAATTGTCGTAGGACCTCACAATTTCCCTCCTAGCCATAACAGTTGGAGGTCATCCCCATGAACATCAATTGTCATGTGACCTCATCAATTGCCCTCCAAGAACCACTCATGTGATACTTTCGCGTAACTCCCTTTTCTTTTGGAAATATGGTAAACCATCATTTGGAGTCGTTCTTTATAAATATGTCGTTGAACAACATGAAACCCTCAATCTTAACTATCATTCATTTGTCAATCCAAAGTGCTTTAATTTGAAGGTTTTTTCTATTTGAAGTTACCCCAATCCAAAGCATAGAGCTCGAGACCACAAGTCCAGTGCAAAAAATGATGTTTAAAAATGGACTTCATAAGCATACATTACGCCATCTGAAGTAAATCTTATTTGACTATGTCATTCTGAGTTGTGTCGAATCATGTTGTACCGATTCGAACTTCAAGGCCGTAACTCAAGCATAGAAATTCCAACAACTTGAGACTTGACACGGGACCTTAAGGATTTTCTTTTTGTCACCATCATTTTCTTGCAAATTTAGGCAATCACCTGGATTGGAACAAACCGTAATATAGGCATGACCATATCATCTTCTAACCTATTTTCGTCATCTGATCAACATTTGCATCCATTCACATATATTTGCAATAGGCATATGACATGTAAAACATGCAAGAAAGCATCAAATTAAGCTAAAGAGAATCAAAGCATAGGTAAGAATAAATGGTATCATGTTCATATAAATGCAATAGGGGTAGCTTATTGTATTGATTTTTACAAATTAGATCCAATTTAATCTAAATTCATATATGTGTGTTAACATAGCAAAATATGATTTACCATTATTATTCTAAGATTTTAGGAGGTGTTTAAAAGTTAATACCACTTATTTAGTAAAAAAATCACTAATTGCTCACTTTAATCCTAAGAGTCTCTTTGTACCCAAATGAATAGTTTTTGGTATGGATTTCTATATTGTTCAAGCAGCTCTCTTCCCAAATTTGATGTTCCTATTAATAATGTAACTAGTTCATTAAAGTAACGCATAATGATGATTTTGGAATAAGGAAACCAGTGTTGGAGATGAGTTCTGTTCTGGAAATTGCGAAAATGGATGAGGCATCCCATTGGCTCCCATAAGAACGTATGACCCTAATCAAGAAGTAGGACTTGGATCCACCTCCTTAATGACCTTAATTACCCATCTAAACTTCCAAAACCTTTTCATACCTTTAAACAGCTATATCTCTCAAATACTAAGTTCGTTTTCTTAATTTGACCACTCTATAGGAAGGGAAATCATCATTCAAACCCAATGAAAGTGGTTTTAGGTTCAGATTCCTTTCCAGTCAAAGGTCATGAACGAAACAAGATTCACTAAGGGAAAAATTGTTGAATAAAAACTTAGCAAAAATCATGAAGGTAAGAAATGATCCTAGTAGTCATTTACCATAATTATAGAATGTCGTATGAAAATAATATACATATCTGACGATCTTCAGTAAGTATAATACGGGTTGTTATATTCTCCGCCCTTTAGGAATTTCGCTTCCAAAATCCATTATCAAGTTTTTAGGGTCATCTCACATGCCAGCCAACCATATGTTGTCGATGAAGTCGAACAAGCAAATATTACAACCATAACAAAGAAAGAATAATCTAAGTCTATCCTAGCATGTAGGATACTACAAAAGGGCATAATGATAATAACGTAAATGAAAATAAAAAAACATGCTAAAAATATTACCAAGTGAGGAGTTCTGGATACCAAGTCCACATATAGTCTTTAGTTTCCCAAGTGCAATCTCCTTCACCTTCACCCCATTGAAAATTCACAAGTTTCACTATCTTACTTCTAAATTGCTTCGTATCGTGCTTGATGATATAAATAGGCTTGCGAGTCTTAGAAGATTTTGGTTCCACCTCAATATCATCCAACTGATCTTTTGTGATAGTTACATTGAAGTCGTGAACAAACTTTCTTAAGTGAGAAACATAGAGTGCATTGCGTAATCCAACCGTCTTTTGAGATAAGTCAACTTTATAGGCTAGAATCCCTACCCACTCAAGACTAGGAAAAGGATCAAAGAAACACGAGCCAGCCTTCCACTTCTACCAAATCGAATTAAATTCCTCAAAAGAGAAATATTAACAAACATTAAGTCGTCAAATGAGAAATCTAAATCTCTGTCTCTCTCATCTACATAGCTTTTATGCATGTCCTGAGCTGCACTCATTCGATGTTGAATGGTTTATTCATATCTGAGCTCTCTCTAACCACATATAGCCCAAGTATCAATTTCTCGTCCGCCTCTAACCAACATGAAGGAGCATTGCATGGTCTACAATACAATGCTTCACACAATGTCATATTAATGCTAAATTGATAACTATTGTTATATGCGAACTGTACAAGGTAGAAATGATCATCCCACAAACTTTCAAAATCTAGGATATAAGCTCATAACAGATATTCCAATATATGATTCACTTTCTCAATTTGGCAATTAGTTTGAGAGTGATAAGCAATATTGAGGTGTACTCAGTTCCTAAGTTTTTTTTTGCAAGCTTTCCTAAAACCCAATAGCAATCAACAAGTGTAATGTCCCGGTTTTTAAACGATTTTGTTAGTGGTAAATATTGATTTCAATATGATGATTAAAATAAATATGTTTACTTAATAAACTAAAACAAGTATAATCATATGTGTAAACATATAAATGTACGAATACACATATTTAGTTATGTTTTAAACTTGAAAACGTAATATAAGTATGCAACATTAAAACATAGATCATAACATGAATACATATTGAAAATATGGACAACCTTAAATGTTCACATAAAAATGATAACACAATTTGCATATGAAAGGGGCATTCTATTGCTTTAAAAGTAGACAAGTGATCCAGGTAGTCAATGGAATTTCTTTGGAGTATTTTGGACTGGAAATCATAGAGTCAGCTTATTAGTTATATCTACATACAAGTATCAAGATGAATGTTTGTGTTGGGCCAGTAACCGTGTAATATATTATGTGATGTTATATTTTGTTAAATTCCGCTGTGAGACTCTGATATTCTCATTCTTCTATTCTAATAGTTCTATCTATCTTCTTATACTCTTATTTCTTCTTATTAAAGATCTGTATTTTCGTGCACTTTGGGTTGAATGTGTAAGATATTAGTCAGCTCAAATGGGTACAGATTTACAGGCCTTTACAACAAGTCTTGATCACTAAGAATGATCATTGGCACTACGTTGAATCATACAATACTACCATCCACTTCGCATATAGCTTAGCCAAATTAATTATTGTTCTACTTGACCTGATGGGTATGAAGCAGATTGTTAACCGGCTTTTTTTTCTAGTTCTCAGGACAGTATCAGATACGCTCAACCCAACGAACCACGTGAAGTAGAGGCCGAAAAGGGACACACAAGAGTGAAGGAAATAGGATCAAGAAGGGATTACACCACTTGTAACCTCACGGCATCCAGAAGACGTCCGCGAACCAAGGCCTCGGACCCTGAAGGAGTTACGAGCCTCAACCACTCGGTCCTGAGATCCTCGAGCCCCTCGGAAGGACTTCACACCAGGCATGACGCAGAATTCGCACCGAGCCAGTGAGAATTCTCGCACCCATGCCTTGGTTCGAAATTTCGAGCCCATACCTGGGTTCGAAATTTCGAACCCAGTGGGTGCGAGGTCTCGAGCCCGGCGGGTGCGGAATCTCTCACCCATTGCTGAGTTAAAGATTCCAAGCCCAGTAGGGACGAAATCTCGCACCCATGGCTGGGCTCGAGATTTCGAACCTAACGGGAGCGAGATGACTCACCCGCGCTTGGGTTCAAAATTTCGAACCCAGCGGGTTCGAAATTCTGAACCCAAGGAACTCGAAATTTCGAACCCGTGCCCGGGTTTGAAATTTCGAGGCGTAGGTAGTGGGCTCAAATTTCCTGCATGTGGTCCCTATTTCTACCTACTCCTACCTACTCCTACCTACTCCCACTCCTATAAATCGCCCATGGCCTCACACTTCAAAAGGGTTGGATTTTATTCACTTGAGACCTTCCTAGAGCTTCATGAGCCTCATTAATGGCATTTCCTATTTGAGGAAGGAGGAGAATTAAATATTCTTTTTACCAAATACCTAGCATATGACAATTATAAAAGTGACTGAAATGAGCATGGATCTAACTTGTAATTCTTGAGTGATTAATAAAATTTTAACATCCATCCAAAATGGACGTAGGCCTAATCCACGACTGAAGTACTATAAATTCTCGCGTCATTTACCGCTTTCTCTTACTTAGTCTTACGACCAAATTAACTATTCCTAGTAATAGGAATCTTTGGTGTTTACGACATTTTTTGCCATTGCTTTCATTGAGAGTCGAACTTAAGGCTTGCGTCTTTCTTCAACATTATCATCTCGACTTTGATGAGCTTAAGGTTCCTTGCTCAACCTACTGTCGAGTCTGCTTACGATGGTAAAGAAGTCAAAGAACGCGATGGTCGGCTCTTCAGCCGCAGTTAAGGCCGGTACCTCCCAACGACCTCAACCAGTAGATGTCCCGGCCCCTAATGAAACCATCCATCCTGTTGTGGACCCCGAAGCGCCCGTTACTGAAGCTCAAATTTGCGTGCTTAATGAAAGATATGAGAACACTGCGGTCGAGATCAACCAAGGATTAAAGGATAACATCGACCTTATGCGGCAACTTCAAGAAAGTCAACGTGTCATCGCCCGACTTCAATTAGCTCGGAACAATGCTCGACCCCGAACGACCGCATGGAAACTTCCTCTTCCGAGTCAAGGGGCTCACACCAAAGGAGGAGGTTCACCCTCGTTAATAATGTCGGCGCTCGCACCAATGTCCTCGATAACGGTAACGATCATGCCAATGGGAATGGGAACAGCAACGGCGACCGAACTACAATCACATATAGCGAGGGTGCACAGTACCGAGACTGCTTTCACTTGATTATCAATGATGGACCCGCTCCTACAAACCAACCTCTTCCTTGACACAACCCAGCGGTCGCTGATCCGGGTGAAGGGCCCGTTATTCCAATGGCATGTGCTCCTTTAGAACAAGATCTGCATCACCCCACTCCACCTCAACGTCCGCACATAGACCCAATCATATATGTCGAGGGCATAGAGGAAGACGATCCGGACATCCATCATAGAAGACGGCCCTGCACCAGGACTCCGGAGCCACGTCAAAATCCGTGAATCCCAATGGCGGATCGCCATCCAAATTATCATCCCAACATGATACAAAGGGTCATGAGGGAAATGCGAGGGGGTGCACGCAGCTCATGGGAAGCCCACATTAGGCATAATCCTTTCACGAGAAGAGTAAATGAGGCCGAATGGACGAGGCGCTTTAGCATGCCACAAATGCCACTCTACGATGGTACCACTGATCATTGTGCCTTCTTGAATCGCTATGAATGGCAAATGGACTCGAGCCAGTGTGATGATCTAGCCAAATGTAAATACTTCCTGGTCTTCCAGTCTAGTACCGCTTTACTTTAGTTCGCGTGCCTCCCTCTTGATTCCATTAACAAGTTCGAATAACTAGCAACAGAGTTGGTCAAGCAATTCAGGGTGCACATCCCAACTCCAAAGAATGCCCTCACTTTATCCAACCTATACCGGGGGCCTTCCGAGTCGCTTAGAAGCTACCTTTCCCGGTTCAGCACAGCTCTCGCCGAAGTCGAGGATCTAGATCCTCACACCATACTCTTTCAAATATTGAAAGGTGTCATCCCTACTTCAGTGTTCGGAGCCTGGATCGATCGAAAACAACCCAAGAGCCTCGACGCCTTCTATGAGAAGGTAGACCAATACTTGTGCTAAGAAGAGGCAAGACGGAATCGGCTCTCCGCCACAAGTCGCCCCAATGATCCCCAAGAGGATACCGCCAATAACCACTTCAGAGGTAGGCGAGGAGGGGAGCCCTTCGACCAAAACCGGGGGCGGGTCCCCAAACAAAAAAAACAAACAATGGCAGGCCGGATGGACGAAACAACGGGTAAGCCCTAGCAGAATTAAGAAAGCCCGGTCCTCGCCAAGCTTTCGAAACCTATACTCCATTGAATAAAGACATAGAGATAATCGACTTGGAAACGTGTAACACCTTGCCACACAAGAAATCGCGCGTTAGAGAATCAACTGACCGTGAGAAGAACACCGGGAGGTATTGTCAATACCATGACGTGTATGGGCATGACACCAACGAATGCTGCAAACTTAGGAATGCAATCGAGAAACTTATCCGTGAGAAACGGCTCGAGAAATATGTCCAAGAGCCCTTTCCCCCTGAAGCAAACTTGTAGCCTCCACTGCCAGCTTACAGATAGCCATCAAGGGAGCTTTGGGACCATCTAACCCAGGACGAGGAATCGTGATCAACACCATGTGTGGCGGGCCCTACCCCACATATGACAGCTTTCGAAAAATGGAGGAATATGTGAGTTTCATAAAATATGCTACTTACGAAGCCTGCTCTGCTCTCCCTGAGTCCATCCCATCCAAGCTATAAAAGACCATGCGGGACGACATCACCTTCCGAGAAAGAGAATCGACGGGGGTGGAAATCCTGACCACCGATCCATTAGTCATCACTACCGAGATCGATGCCGCTTCCGTTCGAAAGGTTTTAATCAACTCAGGGAGTTCAGTCAACATCTAAGGCCGCCTATGACCCGATGAAATTGGAAACGAATGACTTGAAGCCATGTCATGCCATAATTCACGGCTTCAATGGGGCCTTTAGTTCGCCATAGGGATGATCAACCTACCTATAGAACTGGGCAAGGGGGACCGAAGCTAAGTCCAAATTCTCACCTTCATGGTCATATACACCGATTCCCCTTATAACGCTTCCCTAGGGCGCCACTTTCTCACCGAATTCTGAGTTTACATGGCAACATGGTCTCTCCTAATGAAATTCCCGATGGAAAATGGGATTGGAACCGTTAAGGGAGACCAAGTAAGCGCCAGGGAATGTTATGCAATAGAATGGAAGAACGCGCACAACAAGGACAAGGGCAAAGTCGTACCCATGCCTTCTTGCGCCAAGAACGTCTTGGCATAGCAGTCGGCGGCGTTTGGACCCTGGCTCAGGCGCCAATCCTGTCTTTCCGATGACCTCGACCCACAGAAAGACGGAGAGCTCGAATACGAGGGGGCTAACATGGTCGAATCCTCAGTGGACGTTCCCGTCAACCTCGACGACCCAACAAGGGTGATGAAGGTAGGGTCACAACTCCATCCAGCAATTAAAGAAGATCTCATATGCTTCCTAAAAGCCAATTTAGATGTGTTTGCATGGACTCACTCCAACATGAAGGGCATCGACCCCGCAATTGCTTGCCATTCCCTTTGCTTAAATCCCAGAATGCCTCCAGTTAAACAGAAGCGCCGCTTTTTAGGGCCCGAGAGGTCCAAGGCCCTCGAAGAAGAGGTAGGCCGTCTTCTCAACCATAACTTCATCCACGGAGCTGACTATCCCGAATGGGTTTCCAACCCAGTTCTGATTAAGAAAGCCAATGGTAAATGGTGAACATGCATCAAACTTCTCCGATCTGAACAAGGCATTCCCTAAGGACAGCTTCCCGCTCCCGAAGATTGACTGATTAGTTGACTCGACCGCCGGATACCAGCTACTATCCTTCATGGACGCCTACTCAGGCTATAACCAGATCCCGATGAGCCTCCGCGACCAAGATCATACCTCTTTCATAACCGACCTCGGGCTCTACTGCTACCGTGTTATGCCCTTTGGCCTCAAAAATGCCGGCGCCACTTACCAACGAATGGTTAATCGACTTTTTAAAAATCAAATTAGAAAGTCCATAGAGGTGTACGTGGACGATATGCTGGTGAAGTCTAAAATATCAAGCGATCACGTCCACGACCTCTCCGAAATGTTCGATGTCCTTTGCCAGTACGACATGAAACTCAACCCCCTGAAATGCTCCTTCGGAGTTGCCTCGGGAAAGTTCTTGGGTTTCGTTGTCAATTCCCGGGTCATCGAAGCTAACCTAGAAAAAATCCAAGCTATTCGGGACATCCGAGTCCCCGAGAACATCAGGGATGTCCAGAGTCTGAATGAAAAGTCGCCACTCTAAGTCGCTTCATCTCTAAGGCCACCGACAAATGCATCCCCTTGTTCGATTTACTCCGAAAAGGGAAATGCAACTTCGAGTGGACCCCCGAATGCGTCTCCGCGTTCGAGGAACTTCCGGATCATGTAGAGTGACCACATGTCCTCTCTAAGCCTATAAACCATAAGGACTTATATATTTACATGGTTGTTTCTGCGTAGGAAATCAGCTCAGGACTAATACGCCTCGAAGACCGCAGTCAATGGCCCGTCTACTATATCAGCAAGCAGTTGACGGGGGCAGAGAAGAACTACCCAAAGCTAGAGAAGTTGGCGTTCTGCTTATTGATTTCCTCTAGAAAGCTCCTACCGTACTTCCAGTCGCATCCCATAAAAGTTTTCGCTGACCAGCCACTGTGTCCGGTCCTACAGCCAACCGAGGCTTCAGGACGATTATTAAAGGTGGAGCATAGAGTTAAGCCAGTTCGAGATAATCTTCATCTCCCGTGAGCCATCCTCGGCCAAGCTCTCGCAGATTTCATCGTGGAGTTCACAGCCCCCGAGGAGGATCCCACAGAGAATGCTGGAACTCCCAGCGCTCAGTCGAAATTGTTCATAGATGACTCCTCTAACAGAAAATGCTCCGGGGCTGGAGTCGTGCTCATCACCCCTAAAGAACGCCTGATGTATTACGTGTCGAGGCTAAATTTCCCTGCTACTAACAACGACGCGGAGTATGAGGCCTTAATCGTCGGGCTTAGAATCGCGATCAAGCTCAAGCTAGAGACCGCCCACATCTTCTCCGATTCACAAACTATCGTCCAACAAGTACCCGGAGAGTATCAAGAGAAAGAGGGACGGCTTGCCCAGTACCTGGCCCGGGATCATAGGCTACTCGCCTACCTTGATCATTTCACTATCACCCATATCCCACGCAAGCAAAATGAAAAAGCGGATTCACTCGCCAGGATGGCAAGCTCTAAAGATCCGCAACTTAACGGATTCTCCCCAGTTGAAATCCTCAACTCCCTAAGCATCGAGCAAGGGCAAGACGAGACAATTATGAGCACCGAACCCGAGCCCGAGTCATGGATGACACCGATCAAAAATTACCTACAACACGAGATCCTACCAAAGTACTACAAGGAAAGGTGTGTGCTCACTCGCCAGCCAGCCCATTGCCTTTTTATGGATGGGGTACTCTACCGCAGAGGTTTTTCTATTCCCTTGATCGGGTGCATAGCTCACGGCGACGCCCTCCAAGAGCAAAGTAGTGCGCATGAAGGCCAATGTGGTGATCACACTAGGAGGCAGACCCTGGCCAGACAGATTCTCAGACATGGTTATTACTAGCCCATGCTTGATCAAGACACTACGGACTACGCTCACAAGGGCGATAAGTGCCAGTGCTTCTCCAAGATTCCAAGAGCCCTGCCTACCGAACTGTCTCAAATGGTCAGCCCATGGCCATTCACCATGTGGGGAATCGACATCATCGGAACTCTTCCAATGGTCAGAGGTAGGGCACAATACGTCGTTGTCGCAGTGGACTATTTCACCAAGTGGGCAGAAGCTCAAGCTCTCGCCACCATTACCACAAATAAGATGATCAACTGTGTTGTCCGCAACATCATTACCCACTATGGAGTGACTCAAGCTATTATATCGGACAATGGCACCCAATTCGAGAGCACCGAGTTTAAAGCCTTCGGCCAGCGCCACGGCATTGATAAAAGATTCTCAGCGGTGGCTCATCCCCAAGCCAATAGGCAAGTCGAGGTGGTTAACAAGGTCATCAAGTCCATCATCAAAAAGCGTTTGGAAAAGGCTGGGTGCATGTGGGTAGATGAACTTCCTCTAGCTCTATGGCTTACCGCACCACCCACAAGATAGAAACAGTTCATATTCCTTTCTCCCTCACATACGGGTCTGAAGCCGTCATTCCCATAGAGCTCAAGCTTCAGTCCCATCGGGTCATCTACTTCGATCCAAAGACGAACCAAGATTTACTTCTAGGATCGCTCGACTTGCTGGAAGAAAAAAGGAACAAGGCCGATATTAGAGCCACTTCCCAATGACAGCGAGTGGCCCAATACTTCAATTCCAGAGTCTGCCACAAGGACCCTAATATCGGCGACCTTGTCCTTAAGCGGGCTTTTCCCGTTCCAACGGGCCTAGTGCCTCGCTGGGAAGGCCCATACTCCATACATCGAAAGCTCAGCGATAGAACCTTCAGGCTCGCCACCATCTATGGAGCAGAACTCCCATGGGCATGGAACAACGAACATCTCCACAGCTACTTTACATAACTCAGTTTACGGTCGTTTACACTTTTTAAACAATATTATGTTTTTTCATGAATCCAAAGCATTGTAAAGGCTATTATTGCCAAAGTTATCAGTAGAAATGATGCTCAATTTCCTATCTCCTTTTTGTTTACTTCTCACGCAATGCGTCTTGTTAGTTCCAACAACTAGCTCGATTCACGCCTACGACCGCTGCATCGGCACTCTGAGCACGAGAGTCGGAACAGCCATTTCGATTTCTAGGCAATAACGAGTCTAGGACACTTGGCTATGCCTGGCACCCCGAGCATGGTAGCCGGTAATGCTACTCGAATCACCGGCCCTCGGTGAGACCGAGTATAAACAACCTCTAACTCGAACCTAGGCCTAGTGCCGAGGCCAAGGATAAATCGTTCCGCGTCCTACTCCATGCGGCTTGGCGCCACTCCGCGACCGACTAAGATCGATGCAAATCTCTCTTTGCGGGTTGCGGGTACCGGTCGAATCTTGGCGCAGCACTAAAACCGACCTTAAATCGTTTCTTCCCCTTAGCTCTCAAGGGTAGGGGGCTGCCCGTGGCCAAGATCGAACCTTACGAGCCGATGATCAGGGCTAAAAACTACACCGGCAAATAAACGACGTCTAGCGGCTCGCTTCAACCCGATGAATGACGGGAGAGCCATCCACCTGGCAGACCGCACAAGGCGACGCCATAGGCCTTCGCTATACTCGGGTTTAACCCCGAGCTACCCAAAACAGCAAGCGTATAGCCTGGTTTTGCAAAGTACGGGTTCCCTGAGCTGAGGGGAACTTACTGAAAACAGTGCTCTACCTCACCTCTCTGGAATAATTCACCCAGAGACGGCCCCTAATCGCTTTTATGACAAGTGTAACGATAAGTAAGTTGTACAGGACGCTGGAAAACATAAAAAGAGAATTTGAACACTTGACATAAACAACGATCTTTACTAATTCATATTTCCTTTTCACACACACTAAACAAACTATGTGTCTAACACTTTTACTTTCTAATGACAGGGTGTACATGAGAACCACACCGTGCCTTTAAAAACCAAAAGCGAGGGTCGTACCCGCGTAAACTATCGGCCTACACTACTGAAATAATGGTAAATCCTACTAAGGTTGCTGACGCTAGTCATGTTTCTTCCTCTTGTTCTTGTGTTTGTTCTTTTTTGTGGACTCGGTGCTTAACGTCTCTTTCCTCGCACCAGCACCGGACCTCTTCCTACTCGACCCACTCCTGCTTGACCGACCCTTCGGATGAGTGATTGATTCATGAGTGACAGAAAGGCGACGACCCCCAGCACTATCACCGCTGGAGATCTCTGTGACGTCAGTAGTAACAACAAGCGGCACAGGTACGGGGGCACTCCGGCAGCAGGACCAACCACGGTCTCGCTCCTCTTTAAGATCTCCTTCCCGCTCAGCTTTCTCTTTAGCCTCTCTAGCGGCCTGTCGGTCGGCAAGCTTCCGAGACTTGTGCGGTATGATGTCAGCGGCCTTGGTTTTCTCAAGGGTCTCCACATCCCATATCGTATACACATCGGCACCCACTAAACCCCTGGCCAAGGCACTCTGTCCGTCAACCACCTCTAGTTCCTCATTGAGAATGTCCACCATGCTAGGAGTTACTCTTATGTCGGAAAAGGTGTTAAGTTGGTCGTCGTCCTCTCCAGCCTATGTCCATATGAGGCCCGGGCCAGACTCAGGAGGAACTGTATAGAAATGACACAACCTTTTTTGTCCATAAACTCAATAATCACTTTATTCTCAGGGATGCAGGGTAAAAGGAGTTTACCCATGGTCAAGGGTGGCGCAGGAATGATAGGAAGGGTGCTTGCGGCAATAGGTAAGGTAAAACTGGTATCCCCCACTGCTGGGAAGTCGGGATTGTACTCGGTAGCGGTTTGGGCCGAAACCTCAGGACCTCTCACCATAGCAGACCGAGGGTCTAGGGGATGATAGAAGCTCCCCTACAAATGTTTCTGTCACCACCACGCTATCGGTCGGCACAAACTTCCCCTTCTCCTTAGCAAGCCTCGCCAACCTCTTATTCTCAGCATCCTCTCGCAACAACCTCCTTCTTCCTCCAACTTCTCACGTTCGCTACTGTCCAGAAGAACATTTGCAAGTTGGCGCTCATCTAAAGTGCTTATATCCACTCACGCAAGAAGGCCTCATAAGGGATTAACCTCTCCCAAGTTCTATCAAGCTCGCGGGGATAGTCTTCGACCCACAAAATCCCTCGGAATCTCAAAGCCTTGACATACATATTATGGATACTCTCCTCGAAGGGGGACCCAATGCGAAATTCTGCGTCTTTCAGTTATCCCCTCAGTAGCTCTATCTCTCTTAAATATTCAACATTTATACCCTCAGACTCACTCAACACATCTCTGCTTCTAGCTTCGCCTTTCTCATTACCTCGAGCTGCCTCTTTAACTCCGTGACCTCGGCATTCTCAGCCCACAACCTGTCATTTTCCTCCCTCAAAGCGGCATTGTTATTCTTGAGTTCGATGACCCTCGCATTGTCTTTTTCCAAAACATCACACGCTCGCTTTAGATCGGCTTTGTCATTTTTTAGAGCCGTGGTCTGGGTAGTTAGATCAACCACGGTGGCTTTATAATTCGAGATGGTATGCCCCGACTCCATCTTCAGTGTATCATAAGCCTGCATCATCTCAGCTGCAACAACTTAGCTAACATTGAAGGGTTTGATAATGCATAAAAGAGAACTTATGATGCAAGGAACGGGCGTACCTATCTTCTTATTCAAAGCTTCGATGGTGGCCTTTTTGGTAGCAAGCTACAGGTTCTTCTTTTTGATCAGCTCTGAAAGCTAGAGGGAATACTTGGTAAACTCATTGGTTTGGTGATATGAAGCTTTCACATGCATCCACAACTCACTAGACTCTCTGTTAGGAGCTGGACGGAGGTCGGGGACGAATCTCAACTCATCAAAATAGTGCTGGGGGAAAACGGCGCTTCCTGAATGCCTTTCGTTCCTCTATCGACAACCCTTGAAACTGGGGTTCTGTCAAGTCTGACAGCTCTATCTTAGTCTCACTCTTCGACCTCAATTGTCCAAGATGCGCTTCCTCCTCCCTAACAAGATGAACGGGGGCTGAAGGAGTGGTAGATGGGGGAGTTGTCGAAGGCAAAGATCGAGACCCACCTATGTTGAGCCGAGTATCTCCTACGGATACGTGAATAGGAGGAGGAGGTGTTGGAGATCACCTAGATCGGTCCTGGTCTCGATGACTGCTGCCTTGCTCTAATAGAGGTGGAGCACCGTACAAGCTGGTAGATCTTTGGAATCTCTCGAAGGAAGAACTCTGGGGAGGCTGGCAATCCCCGCACCCATAACTTCGTCCGCCACGTCCTCCTGCCATGACACCTGCCAATGGAACAAGCCGAAGTTAGTCAAGTAGTTCACGTAGGCCGACATCTATGCTATGAAGTGTTATGGATGTATGTCCTAAAGTATAACAAGCTGAAGTTAGTCAAGTAATTCACGTAAGCAGACATCTATCCTTGTGCACGTTAACTGTGAATTCTGGGCCGAAACGGTCGACCGCCTGATTTTCAACCGGTCGACCGGTTTAGCCCAGATTGCACAGTTAATGTGTACTCATATATTCTAATATATATATTCAAAGATTGAAGGTGTGAAATTATTTGAGGATAGATTTTAATATAGAAAACTTACTAACATACCAAATAATCAACCTCTAATGTATAATACCAATGGATATCTTCTTTTTCTTCTTTTTGTCGATCACGGCGTATCTCTTTGTCAGAAATCAAAACTCTATGAGAATCTTGGCTCAACAAATGTTTCCGCCACAACCGCGCTCCTGATCACCGCAAACTTTCCTTTCTCTTCAGCAAGCCTCGCCAACCTTTCGTTCTCAGCATCCTCCTACAACATCCTCCTTCCCTCCTCCAGCCTCTCACGTTCGTCGTTGTTCAGAAGGACAGTCACGAGTTGGCTCTCGTCCAGGGTGCTTACGTCCACTTAGAGCAAGAAGGCCTCATAAGGGATTAACCTCTCCCAGGTTCTGGCTAGCTCGCGGGGGTAGTCTTCGACCAACAAAATCCCTCGAAATCTCAAAGCTTTCACGTACATATCATGGATACTCCTCGTAGGAGGACCCAACATGGAACTCTGCATCACTCAGTTGTCCCCTTAGTTGCTCTATGTCCCTTTAATGTTCGGCTTTTGTACCCTCAACCGCACTCAATATTTCCCTATCGCTAGCCTCAGCGTCCTCCTTCGCTTTCCTCATTGCCTCGAGCTGCCTCTTTAACTCGGCAACCTCGGCATTCTCAGCCCGCAACCTCTCGTTTTCCTCCCTCAAAGCGATATTGTCATTATGGAGCTGAGTAACCTTCCCAATTTCCTTTTCCATGTCAGCGCATACTTTTGGACCACTCATCCTTATCATTCTTAAAGGTTGTGTTTTTAAGGGTCAAGTGACTTACGGTATCACTAAAAGTCTCACGGTCCCGTGCAGCCCTTGCCTTTAAAGTCACGTAGGCTTGCTTCAGCTCCGCTGCAACAACATAGTCAAACGTTAAAACTGGGAAACACATGGGGTAGTGGTAAATTAGCCACAACGCAGTAGAGAAACCCACATATCTCGGCTTCCAAGTGGGTAACCGAGGTCTTTTCACCATCAATGTTCAGCTGACTGTTGGCGATCAACAGGGGAGTTGTCGAAGGCAGAGATTGGGATCCACCTATGTTGAGCTGAGCATCCACCGCAGACACGTGAATTGGAGGAGGGGGAGGGGGTGCCGGAGATCGCCTAGATCGATCCTGGTCTCGATGACCGCTGCCTTGTTCTAACGGAGGTGAAGCACCATACAAGCAGGCGGATCTCTAGAATCTCTCGAAAAAAACTCTGGGGATGCTGGAGACCCCCGCGCCCATAACTTCATCCACCGCGTCCACCTGTCATATCATCTGCCAATGGAACAAGCAGAAGTTAATCAAGTAACTCACGTTAGCAAACATCTATGTTATGCAGTGTTATGGATGTATGCCCTAAGTGTTCTCTCAACAGACCAGATTATGGTCCGACCAAGGGATTTAGCCCCTCGGCAGTGCAAGTAAGTTTTTCCAGGCTTGTCGTGTTTGTCCATGGAGTCACTACTAAAGCAAGTCCTTTTAAACCATCAAACTGGCTCGCGGGTTCGAGCAGGGTCGTGGCCCCTTAGTAAGTCGCAGGAGACTGCGGTCCAACCAACACTCCTTCCCTCTCCCCTGTCGGAGGCGGGACGGGAGTGCTCAGCAACCCCTCATCTCTAGCCACCTCCTCTTAACCATGAACCTTACCTCCACGCACATCTCCTTGAGGCAGAGCAGTCTTTTGCAATTCTCCTCCCGCTGAGGGCATTTTCCTCTTTCGCTCAACAGGGGTAAAGCCTGCCACAACTCCCTCCTTTGGCACACTAATAGCAATCACGGGTCTAATCACAGACCGTTTGTCTGGCAACAACCCAGCGCGGCGGAGGCGATCCTGACTTGTCATGGTACTGGTATCGCGGAGATTCCCTGGTATCACCCGCAAAGCATTAAGGCGTTGCCGATATACATCCCCGTGGGTGCCTTTGGATTTACTGTCATATCCCATTTAAAACCATGAATAAAGGAAGGAATCCTAAAACTACGGCAAGGAACGAAGTTAGAGAAACACTTACTTCCCACGATCCACCTTCTGGCAAATCCGGGAGGGCAACTAACGAAGAACAACTCGCACTTAAACACTGACAGCCTGGACCATGTACCGACAAAGAATTTTGTGGCAGCTGTTGCTTCCAGAAACCATTGAGAGGGGGAGGTAGTGCTCGTTTTCCTTAGGTGGAATAAATATCGAATGTCTTCCCTAGTGGGTTCCCTGTGCAGAAACTTGTGGAAGAGGACACAATTACCCAGAAGAGAAGCATAAGCATTGGGGTGTACTTGCGATGGCGTGAGGAGGAAATAGAACAACATATCCTGAATGATGTTATTAGCCAAAGGCACACACCCGGCGAGGCAAGCTTGTCGGTTCCAGGGAGTAAGACCTTCATGCGGCACATGGGCTCTGCCATCTCTCCTTGGGGCATGACTTCATCCACCAGTATGTTAAATCGCACTGCCATTTTCTTGACCGTAGTAGCATCCAAGCAAGATGGTACTGAATCGATGGGATTCTCCAAAATCACCGCATCAGGCAACATGTCCGGAGCTACCGAAGGTACGGGCTCATCCTCGCCCGTGATATCTACATTCTCGGCCTCTTCAGTTACGACCAGGGAATATTATCGCTTAGGTTACTCCCCGTGCTCAGACGCTTCGGGTGAGCTGGTCAAATGAGAAGGAGTTGATCCTTCGGTAGTGGTCTCAAGCTCGCTGCCAAACGAGCTACCTCCAGGGGAAGGGTCAGGTGTGTGTGATGCAGGCTGGGAAGCCTCGACTTCCATAGTCTTTCCAGTCCTTGAAATGTTCTGTATCTTTAACTATACTTTAACGCATCAGTGTTAGAACAAGCAGTGTAGTGACCTGTACCCCTCGTGTTGGTGACAACTAATATATGCGTGCAATGCTATACAAGGATGAGATACATAAAGAAAGTCCAAAATGATTCATAAAAGTCCAAGTCCCGGTCCAGTTGTATGCTCTACCCTATGTGAACAACCCTAAACCCCTCTCGTGCGGTTAGTAATATATGCGTCAACGATAAACGATAAATCCAGAGACAAATATTTGGAAGTCAAATTCCATGAGCATGACAATTTGGAAACCCGGCAGCGGCCATGTCCCCAACCACGTCGGGCTCGAGATTTCGAGCTCTAGGTTCGAAATTTCAAACCCAGAAGGGTTCGAAGTTTCGAACCGACCTGGGTTCGCAAACTCGAGCCCCTTGGGTTCGAAATTTCAAACCCAGATAGGGGGCTCAAGAATTCGAACCCATGGGGTTCGAAAATCCAAACCTAGAAAGGTTCGATGCCTCGAACACCCCGGGTTCAAAAATTCGAACCCGTGAGGTTTCGAGACTTCGAACCCGGTTGGTTCGAAAATTCGAACCCACTGAGGTTCGAAAATTCGAACCCATGAGGGTTCGAGAATTCAAAGCTGGCTGGGTTCGACAAATCGAACCTACGAGGTCTCGAGGTCTCCGCCATGGCCCTTCGACCTCCTCCCCTTCTCAACTCCTCGATTTAAGGCCTCACCTAGCTCAGTTCGAAATTATTGGGCTCGAAATTATCGGGTTCGAAGCTTTCGGCAATGGCTGCCAAAGAAAGAAAAGTTAGAAGGAAAAAAGTGAAGGGGGCTTATTTATAAAAGAAAATCATGTCTCTTCCCATTCCAGCGCGGGTTCGAGATTTTCGAACCCATGGGGTTCAAAATTTCGAACCTCCGGGATTGAATTTCCGAAGCCTTGGGCTTGAAATTTCGATCCCCCCGGGCTCGAAATCTCGAAGCCAAGGATCGAATTTCCGAGTCACAGGGTTCGAAATTTTGATACCCCTGGGCTCGAAATTTCTGACCCAAAAAAAAATTGAAATGGCAATGGCGACGATGGTCACAACTCCAAGATCGAAAGTGCTATGACACGCTCTCTCATGCGCGTGCTCCACACATGTGCGTACCGACTCCCATACATCCACAGAGACTACGCACTACGGACACTTAATGAATTGAGTGCGGCGCATCCTCCGAACGACAGCCCATCTACACCACCAGGGAGAATGAACCCCACAGCTAACACTTATTTACCTTTTGAATTACAGGAAAAATTAACAGCTTCGCCACTACTTCATCCTACACAAAGCACATCATGTTAAAGACAATACGTACTTTGGGGGGCAAATTTTAACCGGCTTTTTGGTCCGGTTCCCAGTATTATCAGATATGCTCAACCCAGCGAACCACGTGAAGCTGAGGCCGAAAAGGGACACATAAGAGTGAAGGAAACATGATCAAGAAGGGATTACACCACTTATAACCTCATGGCATCTAGAAGACGTCCGCGAACCAAGGCCTCGGACCCCGAAGAGTTACGAGCCTCGACCACCCGGTCCCGGGATCCTCACGCCCCTCGGAAGGACTTCACGCTAAGCATGATGCAGAATTTGCACCAAGCCGGGTGCGATATCTCGCACCCATGCCTGCGTTCGAAATTTTGAACCCATACCTGGGTGCGAGATCTCGAGCCCAGCGGGTGCGAAATCTCGCGCCTATGGCTGGGTTCGAGATTCCGAGCCCAGCAGGGATGAAATCACACACCCATGGCCGTGCTTGAGATATCGAACCCAGCGGGAGCGAGATGTCTCTCCCGTGCCTGGGTTCGAAATTTCGAACCTAGCAGGTTCGAAATTTTGAACCCAGGGGACTCGAAATTTCGAGGCGTGCAGGTGATGGGCTCGAATTTCCTGCATGTGGTCCCTATTTCTACCTGATCCTACCTACTCCTACCTACTCCCACTCCTATAAATAGCCCATGGCCTCACACTTCAAAAGGGTTGGATTTTCTTCACTTGAGACCTTCCTAGAGCTTCATGAGCCACATTAATGGCATCTCCTATTTGAGGAAGAAGGAGAATTAAATATTCTTTTTCCCAAATACCTAGCATATGGCAATTATAAAATTGAATGTAATGAGCATGGCTCTACCTTGTAATTCTTGAGTGATTAATAAAAGTTCAACGTCCTTCCAAAGTGGAGTAGGCATAATCCACGGCCAAACCACAATAAATTCTCGTGTCATTTACCGCTTTCTCTTACTTAGTCTTGCGACCAAATTAACTATTCCTAATAATAGGAATCTTTGATGTTTACGACATTTTTTGCCATCAACATTGATGCTCTTAGTCAACCAAAATATGGTCAACCAAATTCTTTCATATCCTTCTCGAGTCCTTCGCTAACCATCAATGAAATCAATTGATGCAAGTTCTCATTTCCACTTAGGAACATCCAGTGGCTACATCAAATCACTAGGCATCTTTTTCTCGACTTTGATTAGCAATTCAAACACTCATAAATGAATATTAATATCTTTCTCCATCCCTTCTCAATAAAAGGTTTGCTTCATATCACGTTACATCTTATTACATATAGGTTATATGGACAATCTCAACTGATGAAACACTTGAAGCACCCCATCTTTAATTCCATTGACAATAGGTGCAAATAAACTCCTACTTATGGAGCCTACCATCATGATAGAGCCTGTACATATTTAAGCCTATAGACTCCATTCAAATTTTACTCCGGTGATAATGTTAGCCAATCTAGGATCACCTCTTAGGCTAGAGCCGATCAATTTAATCATAGTAGGTCTCATTGTCAAACTAGCCAACATTTGCAGCTCTACTCACATTTAGACGAAAAATCATAACCAACAATATAAACTAGTTGATTCCATTCCAGGAACATACCTCTAAGTTGTCATGTCTCCTTCTCAAAGAATCAGCGACCATGTTACCCTTTCTCAGGTTGTATGATATATCAAAATCATAAGAGGCAAGAAACTCAAACCATCATTACTGACAAAGGTTAAGATATTTCTTTGAAAAGAGGTACTTCAATGATTTATAGCCAATGAACAATTTATACCTCTCTCTTAAAAGATAGTGCCTCAACATTTTCAATGCAAATACAATCGCTGCCAATTTCAAATAATGAGTGTTATACATTTTCTCATAAGGTTTTAGTTATCGACTTGCGTATGCAACAATTTTACATTTTTGCGTCAATATCGAATACACATTCATCCATATACACCATTGTCTCTTCATTCCTATTTGGAATAACCAATATAGTCACACCTATCAACTTTTCTTTTAGACTTACGAAAGCATTTTCACATCTTACATCCCAAACAAAACCTGATCTTTCTTTGGCAATTAAGTCAATGTAGATGCTTTCCTGGAGGAATTTTGGTTAAATCTTCAGTACTATCCATCCAATCGCAAGAAATTTCTCACATCTATAGTTTTGTTGGGCATAGTTCAATTTTGAACTGTTGCGACTTTCGCATGATCCAAGGTGATACCTTTCGTGGATACAACATGATCTAAGAATCTCTCTCTTCCAAAAGCGATATTTAATAAACTTGGCCTTCAATCAGTGCTCTCTCATCACCTCAAGCAAAATCCCTAAAATGACTCTTTTGTTCCCCTTCCATTCGTGAGTAGGAAAGAACATCATTGACAAACACAAGCAAAAACATATTTAGCTGATCTTTGAATATGGTTCATAAGATTCACAAAGTATATCAGTGTGTTGGTCAACACATTGGCATAATCAATCACTCATAAAAGCCAGATGATATTCAAAATGCTGTAATTGACACACTTTCCATTGTCACTCACAGTTGATGAAATCCCATCATGAGATCTATCTGAGAAAATATGTTCGCACTATGTAATTGATTCAACAACTCATCAATATCTAAGATTGAGTATTTTTACTTCTTCATTGCCTTAAGCAGCTCACATTAATCCACACACAATCTAGGAGAACCATTTCTTTCATAAAGAATGGAAGGGATGCTTCCAACTTAGATATACTTCTGCAAATGAACCCTTTTTGCGACAGGTCGATCACTTGCACCTTAAGGTCTCGCTGTTCTTCATGTGCCATCCTCCTAATAGTCATAACTATGGGTCTGGCATCTTTCTTCTAGTTGATACGGAACTCAATCTCTCTATGTGGTAGAAGTCAGGTCACTTCCTTAAAGACGTTCGGATTCTCCCTAACACACTTGGTGACTCATCATGTGGAACATCAAGTGAATATAAAAAGATAGACATCATCTTATCGTCATATAGACGACCTAACACTACCCGCCACCCAACATAGCCTATATAGTCACCAGAGATCTCTCATAATCCGCCATTACTTCATGCCTCTAAGGCCAGCCAACTCACAGAATAATGCCAAAACCAACAATCCCAAGACAAAGCAATCATAATCAAAAGAGCACTCATGGCTTGATAGGACCAACCCACTTCAAATCATTCCAAGGATAGCGGAGACACCATTAGTGTTTGTCATAATCAATAGTTGGTCAACTATTTTGTATTTCAATACTAACAAGTCACTAGATACGAATGAGCAGGTAGCCTCAGTATAAAAAAAAGCAGAAATGAATATCATCAAAGAAAGCATAACTTGGATGATGATATTATTTCCTTTCGCCATCGCTAATGGGCATATGACAAAGCCGAAATAACATTAACAGGATATCTTTTTCTAGTTGCTTCTTCTTTAAAGTTATGGACAATCCATTTGGCGGCGACCTATTTTGTTATACTTGTAGCACTTCTTATTCTCAGATCGACATTCCTCTAAATAATACCCTTTTTTACCGTGTCCAGAACAAGTGACTTCAGACTTAATTTTCTTCTTCTGCCCATCTTTGGCATGAGAAGTTTACCATCTATTGTTCCGCCTCTTCTTCTCTACCTTGCTCACTTGTGTCTTTGGTTCTTCCCTCGTAACAATATAAGCATCTCCCTTTGATTTAGATTAAAGGCTCTTCTTCCTCAAGAATTTTCCAATAACATATTTGAAAATCTCATCAAAATGGTTTATGAGCTTTCCCCCAAGCAATCGTCCAAGATAGTGATGAACTTCTGATTTTATTTTCTAGGGTGTCGATGAAAGACATCGTACACTTCGATAAAGTGCTGAATTCAGCAACATAATCAGAGACAATCTTATCTCCTTGCTCAAGCTCAGCAGATCTCAAAAGCAATCCCGACTTTTGGGCAGTCAGGACAAACTTATCACTGAAATGGTCTTTGAATTAACCCTAAGTGATATAATACTTATGAGTAGCATTATTGATGGCCTTCCACCTATTCATGACCCTTCCTTGAAGCTGACACGGGGCTAACCTCCTTTTCATGGCATCACTAAGCTTAAGATCCCCAAAATGCACTAGCAAGTGCCAAACCGATCCTAAACTTCCATGGCTGGCTATGTTCTATTAAACGATTAACCATTCAAACTGGTATTGTCCTTATTAAGCTTAGAAAAGTCAACCCTTGGCGCCTGTACTGGTGCACCACCACCTTCAGCAACATCCATAGTAGCTTCTTGAGCATTTCTTACCATGTCCCTCATAAAAGCAATGAACATGGTCCAACTATCCAGATTATTAGCACTATTAACTCCTGACGTAGCCCCTTCCACGACTCTAGAATTTAAGTTCCTAACGGTATTCCTTTTTTGATGATTCATCGTTCAATCTGTAATGAAAGCAACCGGTCTCATTTTCAAGAATTCTACTTAACAGCGCATGTATTTGGAGCAACTTTATTTATAAGTATACATGTTAATATATATAGTGTCTCTTATAAATATTAAAATGTATAAGAATACGCGCTCACACATAAGTATACCCCTCCATAGTATTCCCAATTAGGTCAAACCATGCTACCTAAGCTCCAATACCAAATGTGATGACATCCCTACATCTCCAACGCTCGAATAGTGCGTTGTGCTGGAGCTCGATCGATGTAATGAAACCATCAAGGTTAAAGAAAAGAAAACAGCCTAGAAGCATGTCGTATATCTTAAAGCGCATGAATAAAATATGATCGAAACACATGACAGATACAAAACATGGAAGATAGTAAATAGCCAATAATGAACCATAAGCATCGGTGTGATAGATCCATAATATAACATAACAGAAATAGATCATACAAGTGGAAATAACTTAAATGAAATTGTCTCTAAGATGAAAGTACTACCAATCCCCATAGTAGTGCCAGAAAGAAACATATCATATATAAATAATATGTGGAATAGCTTCATGGTCGCTTTTCAATTAGCTATTTGTGCTCACTCCTAACATGTCTCTAATATGCACGTTTAAGAGCATCCGAACAAATAAGAAGAATTGCATAAAAATTCAAGTCAGACAATGTTTGATATGAGCGATAATAACTTCAAACCTTAAATTAAATAGCATAGTAAGCATGAGGTACCATACCTAACATGTCCCTGCACCAAAGAGTTAGCACATATAAAATTGTATTATATTCTAAGATCATCACTAAATGTAAATAGATGGTATGTGATAAGATGATAGAAAACAAGTAAGCATAAGCATCCTCACATCCACTAATAGAATGCATTGGATACACGGTATTTGTCATCTCATAACCACTCGACTGATGAGGTTGGTGGGCAGTTCCTACATCATTTGAATCCTACCTCTTGATACTACTAATATAGCTCATTTTTATCCTACATGTGTGCCTATATTTCCCAATACCAATAACCCCTTTACATGCATTGTTTCCTAGATGATTTAGCTACCGATTCATCAGTATAATTTAGCTATTGATTCATCAATATAACTCACAACAGCAATCATCCGACAAGCGGTTTATCCCCAACAAACATAACACTATGGGACCTCATCAATTGCCCTTTAAGCCAAAATAAATGAGGGCTATCCGCGGTGAACATAAATATTCCTCCAAGCACTCCTCAATCGATCACATTGACTTCCTTGTAACTCTCTCTTCATTTAGAAATATGGTAAATTGTCTTCTAGAGTTTTTCCTCATGAAGATAGAGTCGTTGTTGCACCACATGGATACTCAATCCTAACTATCATGCATGTGTCAATCGAACGTGCTCCGACCTAAACTTGCTCCTATATGAAGCTACTTTGATCCAAATCATGCATCTTGACACCACGAATCTACCATAAAAATGACGTCTAAAAGGGACTTTGCATGCAAAAGTTGCATCCATTAGAAGTTAATACTATCTGACTTCACTGGCTCAAGTTGTACTGATCCGAGCTGCATCGATCCAAGCTGCTCAAAGCCACAACTCAAACTCAAAATGATTTAAAACTTGACATGCAACATAAGGAAAAGTTTTGTGTCTCCGCCAATTTGTACACAAATTTGGGCACCTGCTCGAATTGGACCGACCCAAGATCAAGGAACAAATATCGTCTTCTAACCTATTTTCGTTATGTGATCTGTGTTTGCATCCATTCACACATATTTACAACGAGCATATGACAAGTAAAACATGCTCATACATGCATCACATTATGTCTAAGAGAATCAAATCATATGTAAGAAAAAATGTTATCATATTAATATCAATACACAAGCGTACCCTATAGTCTTGATTTTTACAAATGAGATCCAATTCAATCCAAATTCATATATTGTAACGCATTAAAAAATGATTTATCATTATTATTTTTAAGATTTTAGGAGGTGTTTAGAAGTTAACATCACTTAATTAATAAAAAAAACCACAAATCACCCTTCTTAATCCCAAGAGTCTCTTTAGATCGAAATAATAGTTGGAATGGATTTGTATGCTATTTCAGCAGCTCTTTTTCAAATTCGATGTTAATTTACCCCAATTTTCTCTTAACAATGTAATTAATGGATTAGAACAAGGGTTAATGGTGGTTTTAGAAGGAGGAAGTCATTGTCTGAAATGAAATCTATTTTGGGAGTTGTAAAAAGATCAAACTAGGTATCCCATTAACTCCTGCAACCTCCTCTAACCCTAATCCTGAAATGATCCTTAGACTCACCTCCTTGATGACCTTAATTACCCATTTAAGTGTAAAAACCTTATCAAACCTCTAAACAGCTATATCTCTCAAAAATTAAGTCTTTTTTCTTAATGTGACTATCTACATAAAATGAAATCATCATCCTGGCCCAATGGAAGTGGTTTCAGGTCCAAATTTCTTTCTATTTGAAAATCATGAGCAAAAAAAGATTCATCAACAGTAAATTGGTCATAATTTTTTATAGCAAAAATCATGAAGGTGAGAAATGACCTTAGTAGTCACCCAAAATTATAGAATCATATGACCTACTATGAAAATAATATAAATATCTTATGATCCTCAAGAATAAAGATCGTAGCACATGGTGAATGACTACTTAAGGTATCTAACCACTCCTTCCAATTAGCTGAAACAAGGAATATCAAAAGCAATCATTTGGATATAAATGTTGGGAACTCACATGAAGCATTGTATAGTAACAACCTGGCTCTGATTTGATTATAGCGAGAAGTAGCCTGAAACGATAAGAAAATTCTCTTACACATCTATAATTCATCTATAATTCATGTATCAAAAAACTAGAAAGTCAAATATTTGCCTGGAGCTTATATTTGATTGGGTGGTAAATTGAATTCTTCCAAGTAAATATTTAGCAGACAAATATTTAACTAAGATGCAAATATTTGATGGATAAAATTTTGCCCTAAAAAAATCGTAAAAGTATAATATATGGACGTCAATAGAATGAGAATAAAATTTGTGATTTAATGGGGGAAACAAGATTGAAATCTGTCAAATCCACTGAATGATATTACGTTTTCGATATTTAAATTTAACTTTATATAGCGATCTATGTGAATGAATGACTAACATGATCAGTAATTTCAAGGATGTAATATACCTTAAACCTTAAAGTAATCTGCATTTTAAAAAAAAAAAAGGGATGTGAGCCAAGTGTTCCCTACACAAAGATATAAATCAAAGTTTGAGTGCATATACTTGATTTATCTAATTTTAAGTGGAAATTATAAGTATTTTAAATTTTAAATTATTGATGATTTCACATATAGAGGATTGCACTCACATAGGATACAACTGAGACTCATATTCAAATGGTGCAACCTTGTAAATATTCATTGTTAACCAAAGTTTTGGTCCGGTTACCAAAAGTACACAAGACACGCTCGACTCAATGTATCGTGTGTGGTTAAAGATGGGAGTGTCGCCATAAAGCAAAGGAAATAGGTTGAGAAGGGATCGCTCCAGCAAGGACCTCACCGCTCCTCCAAAACATCGTCAATCCATCACCTTGAACCCCGTAAGGGCAAAGGCCTTAGCCGTCACGCCCATTGTCCTCATTTTTGTACACTCCTCGTACTCCTCTAGGTACAAATTTCGTACCCCCTCGGGGTACGAAATTCGAACCCTACAAGGTTCGAAGCTCGAACCCATGCGGGGTTCGAAGTTCGAACCCACACGGGGCTTGGAGCTCGAACCCCACGGGGTTCGGAATTCGAACCCACGCGGGGTTTGGAGTTCGAACCCCATGGGTTCAAAGCTCGAACCCACACGGGTCTTGGAGCTCGAACCCCACGAATGGGTTCGAGTTCCTGGGCTTCAATGCGGTCGAGGTTCGAGATTTTCTGGAGGGATATACCTTGGGGTGTGAGATAACCAAATCTTGCCCCGGCAAGCTCCCGGCCATGTTGATCACCTAAAAATAGCTAATCGGCACATGTCGATCACCTATTTTTGGTTGATTACTCCATGGCACAAAGCCCACTCCTTTTATCCCTTTTCCCAATCCTTTTTATCCCTTAGTACTTTCTACCTACTCTCACCTAACCTCTTCCTATAAATACCCCCACCACATTCATTTCAAGGGGACTTGGCTGGAGAGCTTGAGAGCTCCATTAATGGCAGCAAGCCCACTGGGGAAGAAGATGGCTCTGGAATCCTTCCAGGATGCTTACCCCCTTCGGGGTACTTACGGTTTACCTCCGACCACCTCTCGGATCCCTTTGGCCTCAACTCTGCCTCCTACGGACCTCGAGGCTCGACTCCGCCTCCTCGGCCTTGCTTCACTTGAGCTCGACCTCGACACACTCAGCCTTGATACCCTTAGCCTTGACTCCACCTCACTCGGCCTCGCCTCACTCGACCTCGACTCCGCCTCGCCCAGCCTCGAGTATGCCTCCTTCGGACAACGGGCCTCGACTTCTCCTCGACACACTCGGCCTCAACACCCTCGTCCTCGACTCCGCCTCACTCTACCTCGACAAGCTTGGCCTCGACACCCTCGGCCTCGACTCCACCTCGACACGCTCGGCCTCGACACCCTCGGCCTCGACTCCGCCTCACTCGGCCTCGCCTCACTATACCTCGACACACTCGGCCTCGACACCCTCAGCCTCAACTCCGCCTCACTCGGCCTCGATGCCCTCGGCCTCGACTCTGCCTCACTCGGACTCGCCTCACTCGGCCCCGACACCCTCGGCCTTAACTCCGCCTCACTCGGCCTCGCCTCACTCAACCTAGACTCCGCCTCACTCGGCCTCGCCTAACTCAGCCTCAACTCCGCCTTGATGCCCTCGGCCTCGACTCCGCCTCGACTCCGCCTCGCTCAGACTGGCTCTAACATCGACGACTCCTCGGCTGCTCTCGCCCAACAAGGAAGATCAATCACAAGGACTAGGAGGATATTATTAATCATTACCGCTTCCTGTAATAGCCTTGTTGTACTTTGTATAGAATTGTTGTACTTTGTTGTAATGGAATAAAATTAGCACAACCTTCAAAGCGGATGTAGGCCCCGATGGGCTGAACCACTATAAATAACTGTCCTTTACTTTCCCGTACATTATTACTGCGTTTCTTATAATTCTATGCTCTGGACAAAAAGTTTCAAATTTTGGGAACTCTCTGGTGTTGACGACAATTTTAGGCGTCAATGTTCGGCGTGCCAGGTAGGGGAAAGTAAAGCGCGCACCTACGGTCGACTTTCTGTCACTTCCTTCGAGGAATCGAAACCTCGCCTTTCCTTCTACTCAGTCAATGAGACTTTGAATGCTACTTAAATTTTCTCAGACTTACGAACCGAGCCCATCCGCAATGGTGAACTAAGGAAAGAACCCCATAGTTGGACCTTCCACTATTGATCCTCATTCGGAATTTCCCCTCAACCTCCATCAAACAACGCCTTCGCCCAAACACGACGAAGCCGATTCTTCCCACCAATTCTCAAACCGTAAGTTCGTTTATGCTACTATAATTCCATGGTGTTCACCAAACAGATTTCTCAACAGTGGCGAGAAAGGGGAAAATCCATCCTTGGTAAACCATCTAATGATAATCAAGTCGCTCCGGTCCGTCGGCGGTTTCTTTCTGACATATTAGCCACTGCTGATGTGGCATTGCCTTCGGGCCCCGAGGCCTTGATAACCCAATTGTAGCTTCTCATGCTTACCCAAACACTACAAGAAACTAAGCAATGGCTCGAAGCCTAATTCAGGCAAAACAAGGAATTAGTCTAGCAACATGCTCAGCGAGGCATCGCTCGACTCACAATAAGTAGAAGCACATCAGGGATAGAACCCGGATTTATTTCTTTTCGCACATTGTCATCTCGACACCCGGCGAGCTTAAGGTTCCTTGCTAAACCTGTCGTCGAGTCCGCTCACGATGGCAAAGCGACCAAAGAATGCAATGGTTGGCTCTTCAGCTGCATCTGAGGCCGGTACATCCCAACAACCCCAACCGGTGGGTATCCCGACCACTAATGAAAACGTCCCTCCTATTGTGGACCCCGAAGCGCCCGCGACAAAAGCTCAGATCCGTGCGCTTAATGAAAAATATGAGAACACATTCGTCAAGCTCAACCAAGCATTGGGGAATAACATCGACCTTATGCGACAACTTCCAAAAACATTAGCGGGTCTTCGATCGACCTCGGCCAACTCAAAGAGACACTCGACCTCGGAAACTTCCTCTTCCGAATCGAGGGGCCCGCATCAAAAAAGGAGGTTTAGTCCCATCAACAATGTCGCCGTTTGCACCAACGCTCTCGGCAACAGCAATGGCAACCGAACTACAAGTCACATGTAGCGACGGGCACAGTACTGAGACCGCTCTCGTTTAATCATCAAGGACGGACCAGTTCCAACCAACCTCTTCCTCGACATAATCCATCGGCCGCCAATTAAAGTAATGGGCCCACTATTCCGGGGACCCGCGCTCCAACAAAATAGGATCTTTACCAGCCCGCTCCGCCTCATCATCTGCACCAAGGCCTAATCACAGATGTCAAGGACATGGAGGAAGACGAACCGGACCTCCATCGAACTACGTCACTTGGGTAGGAACCGATGGAATAAATAAAAATCTTATCGCAGATTTAAAAGCTCAACTTGAGCGGTAGGCTGAAACTTTCGAAACCTTCCTCGCCGTAATCAAAAGCAGAATAAGAAGTGCTTCAGCACCGACTAGCCTGGCATACACTGTTGAGACGAGTACCAATGTTCCTCCACCTGTGACTCAGGACTTGGGGGCAACCCTAGAAACTAACCAGCCGACTAATAACTGCTCCTCGGAACAGTGTCAGTCCCACTACACTCGGGGGCACCCCTAGTCCCGATGTCGCCACCAGCCCGTAACACTTTGTTCGGTCAGGTTGCGGGCTTCGCAGTTGGAAATGTTGCTCAAGCACCAACACGCCTAGCCTTGGATGGCGCTGCTCCCATGGTTCCGCGAGTCAGAATTACACCCGATGTAGCCCCCAAGTTGGAATTCAATCGAACTTTCTTGATCAACCAATTCCTAGTTTGGACTTAAACACTGGGGGCACCAATGCCACTCCAGACAATTAAGATCGACTGCTTACATTTAGAAATGGGTCAGAGACTGCGGATGTCATCCGTTGGAACACTCAATGCATTATACATTTGCTAGGACCATACACGAAGCCGAGTGGTCCCGACACTTCAACATGCCACATGTAGCATCCTATGACGGCACGAATAACCTCTAATCTCGGCAATGTCAGAATCACCATCAAAAATGGAGCACGTCATCCCAGTCGTTTCCGGCTTTAACGCTCGAGCCTCCGCTAGGCGGACGCAAACTACTAGGAGTCCGTACTTGTCGCATATGCTTCTAGCATCCGACTGGGCCCATGTTCACCTCAACTGACCTCCGCAAAGTATAACAGAGGATGAAGACTAACGAGATGACAAAGACCTTCCTAGAAGGCTCGCTAGGCTCCAAACTCCTCAACTGGATCACGACCTCTAAAAAGTAGCATGATCCCGGCCTCCACTTATTGCCGACATGGTCCGTGAGATCGTTGGAGAATCACGGGGGAACGCCTACGACGTCTGCAAAACTAGTGCGAGGCATAACCCATTCACTTCGGCTATCCTTAAAACTGAATGGCACAAGCACTTCGACATGTCAACACTCACTCCTTACTCAAAGAGGCAATGATCCTCGAAGCTTCATTAGCCTCCACAAATGGCACATAGGTTCATTAAATGTCACTAACGCCATAAGTTGCAAGTGCTACCATGTCCTTGTCCAAGACAGCTCTATTATGGATCTCTCGACTTCCACCTTGAACTATCACCGCTCTCGACTAACTCGTTAGGAAGTTGGTCGTGCAATCCAGGATGCATGTCGCGAATCCCAGGGACATCCCCTCGGTCTTAAACATCTGCCAAGGCACCCATGAAAACTCTCAAAGACTACCATGCAAGATCCAACACCGCCTTGGCCAAGGTCGAGAAATCTACTCCTCGAATCACAATCGTCCAGCTTATAAATGGCATACCACCTGCTTCCGAGCTCAGAGCACGGACCGATCAAAAGAAATCAAAGATCCAGGAGATCGTCTGCATTAATGCGGACTACTTCCTATGCCAAAACCTAGCGTAGAGGAATCAAGCTCCTACACTCAACATCTTGCCTCGTGGCGACACCTTGAGCTACGACTCTAATCCCATCGCTCTGCGCAATCTTGCTTGCGCCGGAAAAGGTAGTCTCAATAATAAAGGGAAGCGCCTTCGTCTTCCTTCTTTCCGCAGCTATACTTCCTTCAGGGGCATCGCGGGAAAATCCACCTCGTAGCCTGCAATTCCCCATCATGCAAAAGGCTAAGGCCTGAAAGTCCGACGAGCGCACCAAGCGACTCTATAGGATATTTTCGGTTTTACAGCATCCGCGGACACAACACAAACATGTTTCGCCACCTGCATAACAACATCGAGGAATTCATCCGCATGGGAACTTTGAGTCGCTCAATGCTCATCAAAGATTCCTACTACACAGGATCTCCAAGCCACTCGACGCTCATCGAGGGTTCCCACTTCGTGGGACCTTCGAGCCACTCGACGCTCATTGGAGATCCGCACTGCATGGGATCTCCGAGCCACTCGATGCTCATCAAAGACTCCCACTAAACAAAACTTTGACCGAAAATTAATCCCATAAGATCATCCCCCCGGCTCATCAGGGCTATGGCAACAATGAGCATCCATGCCTCACAACTCGCCTCACGTAGGTCGCCTTTTGCACCGATCTAGTTGATATCAGGCCTCAAGTGCTGTAAGCCTTCCAAATGGCTTCTATCCGACCTATAGTCAACCATTATGGCTAATTCGTATACACGAGCGTGCTACACTGGATCAACATCTTCGACTCGGAAACCAGTCCCCTGGATCAAGCCTCAAATCAACAACGAGTAGCCCGATACTTCAACTCTAGAGTCCGCCATAAGGACCTCGACATCGGCAACCTCGTCTTACAATGGGTCATTCCTCCACCAGCAGGCCTCGTCCCTCGTTAGGAAGGCCCGTACTCATACAACGGAATCTCAATGATGGAACTTTCAAACTTTCAACCATGGACAGAGCCGAACTCCCAAGGGCATGTAACAACGAACATCTTCACCTCTACTCTACATAACTTAGTGTACAATCAATTCAGGCCTTCCAACGATGTTTTGCTTTCCTTTAATTTGAGGCATTGCAAAGGCTACTACTATCATAGATATCCGTAGGAGTGATGTTCAGTTTCCTGTCTCCCTTCCATGTTTGCTCCGTGCATGACGTGTTTGATTAATCCTGACAACCAGCTTGCGTTCAAACTTTCGATCACCGCATCGGCGCTCCGAGCACGGGAGTCGGTGCCGCCGTCCGAACCTTGATCCGACATCGAGGACAAACAATATTGGCTACGACCGGCGCCCCGAACACAGGAGCTGGCCATGCTACTCGAGTCGCCGGCCCGCAGCGCGATCGAGTATAAATAACCTCGAACTCGAACCTCGACCCAGTGCCGAGGCCGAGGATAAATCTTTGAACCACCCAACAGCCAGACAAGGCGATACAAACTCCTCCTAACTATGGGTGATGGTCGAATCTTAGCGCAGCACCGAGACCGACTTTAAATCCTCTCTTCCCCGAAGCTCTCAAGGCTAAGGGGTAGCCCATGGCCACAATCGGACCCTACGGGCGGATGATCCGGGCTTCTCTTTCCTGGCGAACGACGACGCCTTTCAGGCTCGTCTCAACCCCATGAACGATGGAGAGCCAACATCAGACGGACTGCACAACACGATGTCATGCGCCTTCGCTACTCTCGTGATTAACCCCGGGCAACCCAAGAAAAAACACTAGGTGCTAAAGCCTGGCTTCACGAACAACGGGTTTCCTTAGTTGAGGGAAACCTATAAGAAGCCTATGCAATGTCTCACCCCTTTGGAACAACGACCCAAAGGGAGGTACTCTATCACACCCCTCTGGAACAACGACCCAGAGCACAGTACACTATCACACCCCCTGGAATGATAAACCCAGGGTGCGGAATACAAAATTGTTTTTTTTTTGTTAAGTGTAACGATAAGTATGCCTATGCAAGTATGAGACGCCTGAAAACATAGGAAGAACATCCAAACATTTAACACAAACGGCGATCTTTACTAATTCATATTTAATTTCAACACACACACGTTAAGACAAACTACATGTCTAACATCTCTTCTCTCTTATGACAGGGTGTACAAGAAAACCACATCATACCTTTAGGGACCAAAAGCGAGGGTCACACTCACACATACTATTGGTTTACCTATCCCAAAGATTCTTTGATTCCTTTAATAATTACTAATGCTACTCATCCATTCTTTCTCTTTTCCTTTTTTCTATGTAGGCTCGACACAGGCAGGTCACCACCAGTAATGGGCCCTTTCCTTCCAGAACTGTTTCCTCCTCCTCTACCCAGCACAGGAGTAACGGATTCATGAGGCATCGATATGCATCGTCCTCCATCATCCTCATCGCTTGTAATTATCATAACCTCCCCGAGAGCAATACATGGTAACGTCTTAGGTACGATGTAAGAAGCAAGGACCAATGTAGCCTGGGTTTATCCCCAAGCCTTCCTGGTGCCCAGCTCTGCTCTCTTCTCAATATCTTCAGCGGCTTTCTGATCAGCTTGCTCCCTGGCCTGGAGTCGCATAACTACATCCGGTTCAAGTTGCAAAGGGTCCTCTCGCCTTCTTTTGGTGGGCATCATAGACGACTTTCCCTTTTCCTAGCCTACTCAGAGGCCCACCCCTTCTCTTCTTCGGCATCGACCTACCTCTTCGCCACCACGGCATCAGATTTCTCCTGGGCATCCTGAATAGACTTTGCCCAAGCATCTTGTATGGCAACCTCATCCTGTCCGTCTTCCCCTCCGGCTCCTCCGACTTAGCCACTAGCCGAGCTTCCTGATCCTCCACCTCAGCTTGCATTGCTTGCACATTTACATCAGCTACGCCCGTCGTATGAGCACTTTAGTCAACCACCAACTTCTCCTCCTCCAAAGAGGCTCATACGAATATGGGATCCCAAAGCCATGGGTTCTCCTATTACTCTAGATTGCCCCCGCTATAACTCCAACCGGAGCCGGGACTCGGACGCTTAAGGAAGCACGGGGGTAAGCCTAGCGTCGCCTCCGCTCCAAGCAGGGCTTCCCAACACAAGAACAACTACTTGACTTTTGAGGGTTCATCACTCGCGTCCTCTTTAGTTAGCAAGTACTCGAGCTTGGCGGCAGTCCCCCGCTTATCCTTGCAAGAACTTACTCGTCGCAAGACTTGAGGAGGATCCACACTAGCTTCCGCGTTGGCATTTCCATCGCCACAGCCCTTGGGGCAACGATTCTAAAGAAGAACGAACGCCTCGCCCTAAGGATGATCCAAGCCTAAAAGCTCGGGTCTCGAAATCTTCTAACCACCAGCCAATACTAGGAAGACCGGGCTTAGAAGCTCGGACCAAAGAACAGAGGGAGCAATATAACCACCGGTTCCCCGAGGAACTGGAGAACTTAGATAAATTCTCAATACGCAAGGTAAAAAAATCCATATTTCAGTGCAAGTTCTTGGGTTTCCATGGCCGGTTCATTGGGTTCGCAAAGTATTAGTGCCCTGCCAGCAAACTCATACTTAAACGCAACATGAAGCTAACTCACACCCCTCGATGCATACCTACAAGTGCATCGAAACACAGCGACGACACCTAGTTTGGATAATTATGGAAGTAGTTATCGGTAAACGTCAGCACCATTTTTCGAATCGGATAATGACCCCGACATAATTGGATTGGAGACTAACGACTTGATCGTATGCCCAAATCTTGCGCGCGTAACCGAGCGATCAGTCCAAATAAATTCATTTCTGGAATCGTTCGCCAACCAATCGTGTTACATCCAATTACCGACCAGACATGAAATATTAAGCAACGATCCGAGCTTGCTAGCTCGTCTCTGACGTCGAGCAGAATATAGCAGGCACTCGAGCCTGGGGCAACCCTCTACAGATTGTTGAACCGACCTGGAAATCTCAAGACCCAATCGGATCCCCTTAAGTCTCTGCACTGCCACCATCTTTAGAGCACCTCCACCTCGCAACGAAAGAAATCCGGAGCTAAAGTTCAGGCCATGAAGGCTTCTCAACTTCCATCAGTACCTGGACTCCACAAAAAGCTGACACTCCGGAGCATGGTGGCAGCCTTTAGCTTCAACAACTAACGCCACAGCCATCACCAACCGCCAATGCAACACCTAAGTCAAGATGCAGCCGTATCGTGGTTAGGTTATTGATCAGATCCCAAGACTAACAGCTCGACTACGTGTCGATATCTTACATAAGCATTCAAGCTGACAATCCAAGCAGATCCATTCCTTGAGAACCGCGTTGCGAGACCAAAAATCACTACCGTTCCCCAAGGTCCACCGCTCCACATTCTGGAATACCAAATTCGAAAGCCCTCTTACTTTCCATATCTCTCTTCCCTTCTCTCGAAAACCTAACAACACCTCGAACATCCAAAGTACAAAAGAAGTATTTTGGTATCCTCCATGCCTTACGACGACTTTCTATCCGGAGAAGAGAAGAAAGGAAGAAATTACAATCAGGGAATCGACATACCCCAAACAAACGTTCTGGGATCGAAATTCGGGATCGTACGCCAAGCTACGATCATATTCACTTAACTTCGAAGCTCCATCCCAATGACGTTTCAGCAACCACTTAGGGCAGTAATGCACCTAAGCCATGGCAATGACCATGCGTACACGCTTTGAGAATCTTAACCGAGCAGACCAACTCAATTCAAATGCGCGCCCATAAGCCTTAATGGTTCAAATATGCACACCAAATAAACAATGGCTTGCTCATGATCCCACGGAAAGAGAGCCCGCTAACTAACATGTTTTTTCCTATAACTTACAAGATAAAACTTCAACCCAACTATCATTCCAAAGCACATCATGTCAAGACAAGATGTCAAGACAAGACGTACTTTGGGGAGCAAATGCTTCTTTTGGTCCGGTTACCAAAAGTACACAAGACACGCTTGACTCAATGTATCACGTGTGAATAAAGATGGGAGTATCGCCATAAAGAAAAGGAAATAGGTCGAGAAGGGATCGCGCCGGCAATGCCCTCACTGCTCCTCCAAAACATCGCCAATACATCACCTCGAATCCCGTAAGGGCAAAGGCCTTAGCCGTGACGCCCATTGTCCTCATTTTTGTACACTCCTCGTACCCCTTTGGGTACGAATTTCGTACCCTCTAGGGGTACGAAATTTGAACCCCGCGGGGTTCAAAATTCGAACCTATGCAGGTTCGAAGTTTGAACCCACACGGGGTTCAGAGTTCGAACACCGCGGGGTTCGGAGTTCGAACACCGCGGGGTTTGGAGTTTGAACCCCATAAGTTCAAAGTTCGAACCCCACGGATTCGAAGTTCGAACCCATGCGGGGTTCGAAGTTCGAACCCCACTGGTTCGAAGATCGAACCCCAGGGACGGGTTCGAGTTCCTGGGCTTCAATGTGGTCGGGGTTCGAGATTTTCTGGAGGGATATACCTTGGGGTGTGACATAACCAAATCTTTCCCCGGCAAGCTCCCGACCATGTTGATCACGTAAAAATAGCTGATAGGCACATGCCGATCACCTATTTTTGGTTGATCACTCCATGGCACAAACCCCACTCCTTTTTATCCCTTTTCCCACTCCTTTTTATCCCTTAGTACTTTCTACCTACTCTTACATAACCTCTTCCTATAAATACCCCCCTACCTCGTTCATTTCAAGGGGACTTGGCTGGCGAGCTTGAGAGTTCCATTAATGCCAGCAAGTCCATTGGGGAAGAAAATGGCTCCGGACTCCTTCCGGGATACTTACCCCTTCGGGGTACTTACGGTTTACCTCCGACCACCTCTTGGACCCTTCCGACTCTGACAACCTCTCAGACCCCTTTGGCCTTGACTCCGCCTCCCACGGACCTCGAGGCTCGACTCCGCCTCACTCGACCTCGACCTCGACACACTCGGCCTCAACACCCTCGGCCTTGCCTCACACGACCTCGACTCCGCCTCGACTATGCCTCCTTCGGACAACGGGCCTCGACTTTGCCTTGACACACTCGGCCTCGACACCCTCAGCCTCGACTCCGCCTCACTCGACCTCAACACCCTCGGCCTCGGCCTCGACACACTCGGCCTCGAGACCCTCGACCTCGACTCCGCCTCGACACCCTCGGCCTCAACTTCGCCTCACGCGATCTCGCATCACTCGACCTTGACCTCGACACCCTCGTCCTCGACTCCGCCTCACTCGACCTTGCCTCACTCGACCTCGATTCCGTCTCACTCGGCCTCGCCTTACTCGGCCTCGACTCTGCCTCAATGCTCTTGGCCTCGACTCCGCCTTACTTGGACTCGCCTCACTCGGCCTTGACACTCTCGGCCTCGCCTCACTCAACCTCGACTCCTCCTCACTCGGCCTCGACTCTGCCTCGATGCCCTCGGCCTCGACTCCGCCTCACTCGGGCTCGCCTCACTCGACCTCGACTCCGCCTCATTCAGTTACGCTACAACATCGACGACTCCTTGACTGCTCTTGCCCAGCATGGAAGATCAATCACAGGGACTAGGAGGATATTGTTAATCATTACCGCTTCTTGTAATAGCCTTGTTGTACTTTGTATAGCCTTGTTGTCCTTTGTTGTAATGGAATAAAATCAGTACAACCTTCAAAGTGGACGTAGGCCCCGATGGGTCGAACCACTATAAATAATTGTGTCCTTTACTTTCCCTTACATTATTACTGCGTTTCTTATAATGCTCCGCTCTAGACAAAAAGTTTCAACTTTTTGGAACTCTTTGATGTTGTCGACAATTTTATGTGTCAACATTCATCTAGGAAATTTTTGCAAGAGTAACATACTAAAACTAGTTAGGGAAAAGTCTTGGACAATACATGATGTTTAAGTTCTCAAAATACATAGTAGTGAAGCGTAAGAATAAGGATGTGTTAACACATTTATACAAATACATATACGCACCCGCACGCACAAACAACATTTGTGTATACAACTAGTGTACATAAAACTCAAGCTACATAAACATTTTCACACATACATAACACTAAACAAAAATGCACTAGAGGTAGTTGATCGATTGCCTCCATCGGTCTCTCGGTTAGCCACCATCTTCTGCTAAAATCGATCTTTGTTTATGATGATTCCTCTCTAATATCATTTGTTTTGTTTGTAAGTTATTTCTCATAGAAAATGCATTCAAGCATAGCTAAACCAAAAAATATTTAATGATTTATGTGATAGGAACACAAGTGCATGAGTAGAGATTACTCATATGAATGCGGGCCTTGTCAATCCACCTCATTTGCACGTATGCACCCAATACCACAGAACCGCAAAACTCTTGATTCACGCTATAGATGCAAAATGAGATATTGAACCACATACTTAAATTTTATGAATTATTTTAAATATTCAATTTGATCGCAGTTTACAAAATGATGAGAATTTCTTATGATTGTTGCAAGAGAAAGATAGCTACACAAAAGATGGCTTTTCCTGAATGATACGATGAAGGGGTCGACTCTAGAATAAGATTTAGGTTAGGGCTTCTTGGCCTGAGTCCAAAAATAGAACATGAAAACATGTACTTTTTTGTTTTTAAAAAAAATTAAATACCATTTAATTTAAAATAAATATAAATTTTTGTTCTATTTAAATTAATTTATAATTTTAAATAAATTGTTTCCTAATCCACTATTATATTTCAAATACGTTGTTTTTATAAAATATTATTTTGACATTTAAACTGATTTTTATTTAAATGTTGTACATTTAAAATTTAAATTCTTTTATTAAATAATTTTAAGTCAATTTATCAGACAAGTTTACAAATTCTATTTTTAATTACTAAATATTATTACTAACTTAGGAAAGTCTATTTACACACAAAATTGTGATACAAATTTAGATACAAGAAATCTCAACCATTAAATCTCTTCTTGAATTCAACCTTCCATGTAAAGGCAAACAAACCCAATAGTTCGCAATTTATATGTCTAATTTTGTGTTACAATAGTCGCCCCTATTAACTTCAACTAATTAATACTTAAAAATTGGAATTTTACATGACTCATTGCTGTAAGAAGCTCATTGCATCTAACTAACTGCCAAAGTCGAAAAAATATTGTTAAAAGAAAATAGAACTCCAGATTTTTACCATGTTGTCCTCAACTATCCCTAATTCTCAATTTTCGTTGCCTGCTTCTTTCTCTCTTCAATTATCGTCATCATTGTGTCCTTCTTCCATCGCTTATCTTTCCCACCCCCTAAGCCTCCAACTGGCACAGCGAATTGATATATTTGTGTCACTCCAAACCCTAGCCTGCTACCATAATTTCACATGCCTTCCTCTCCTCCCCTGAGCCTTCCACCGTCGAGCCCCCAACCACCAGCTCCTTTGGATCTTTTACCCTCCACTTGAAAGATCTCAGTCAGCCCATGAAAGTGTCATATTTCATATAATTCATCACAAGCATAGTCACGGAGCCTATAGATCAACAGAGCAATTTAGGGCCTCCTTAGTTCAACATCTTCCACAATCTTCAAAGGAGTTTCTTGCGCTATCCGCTTTTTCTGGTTGTTCTACTTCTTTTTCCCAAAATGCTACTGCGTCTTCATTACGATAGCATGTTTCGAGAGAGAGGCCTCTTGATACTAGCCTACTCTTATTGCCTCTGTGACTTTATCCCATGCCTTCAGTGCCAAATTCTGTCAACATTCTATAGGTTGAAGTCCTACCTTGAATGGTGATCGAGCTTTGAAAGATTTTTTTTAGGTAATCAACTTCCTATTTTTACTCCTCTTAAGTTTTACGAGCCTAGGAAAATTCAAAGTATGTCTTGCTCTAAGATGTATCTGAAGCTAGTCCAAAAAAGTAGACAATAATGAAAAGTTCTATAATTATCTATATTATTGACTCAAGACCTCAATACCCATTTTCTAAAGATTATATTCATAGGATATGGAAGCCGACTGGTGACTTTTCTATTTACTCTAAGGAAGATGGTTTTATGTTATCAAGCTTGGTAAAAAAAGAGTACCATGATAGGATTTTGGAGGGAAGTCCACACTTTTATGATAAAAAATTAATGATGTTGAAGCTTTGGTCAGTAGGTATCAAACTTAGTAAAGGCATTTTGTAGTCTATACCTATATGGGTCAGACTCCATAGATTGCCTCTTGACTATTGGCGAGAAGAAGAGATTGATCGTACTGCGTCTATTCCTGGTAACCCTCTTGAACTTAATAAATTTATGGAAGAAATTAGAAATATTATTTGTGCTTGGTGTTGATAAGCCATTTGGCAAGACTGTTAAGATCCCACAAATACCATAAATTCAAGATAAACCATCATCAAAAGATCATTAAGTCTGTCTGATCAACATCTGGCTCGACTAGGGTCCAGTTAGACCTGGAATATTGCATACTCAAACATGGAGATCTGCCACCATAAATTCAAGATTGAAGACTTTCGGGTGGACCAAACCACATATTGAACCGAGCCGCACCATATAAGACAAATAAAAAGCATATTGAACGTCTCAACTCGGAACATATTTGGGTCAACTAAGACATAGGCCGATCCGAATCGGAAGCTAGGCACACATGCCGAGAGCCAAATACCTATTGAGCTCGGGTCGAACAAATCTTGGTTGGACTTTATCGAGCCGAGCCCGCACCTATGAAAAAATATCTCTATTTTGACTTGTTATTGCTCTGATTTGACCGCTTCTTATACTCCTAGAATTCCAGATCGACTACCACTTGTCTATATCTAGCCCGGCCAGGCCTTTTTACATGAAAAGAAAGCATCTTCAGCCATTCCTACAGTCCTGGGATGAATGTCGTGTGTCCTAGTCAACCCAAGAACTGTTTCATGTATAAATAGCCCTCCAAAGCTTTAAAGAAAGGATATTTAGCCAATCTCTTGTCATTGTATTATTGTTACAGCATTGTACTCGGAATTAGCCATTAAAATCACCATTTATACTTAAATTCTCATATAATCAGGAGATTATAAAATGGACGAGGCTCGTTAATGCTGAACCACCATAAATTTGCATGTTATTGCATTTATTCTCGTTTTCATTTATATTTCTACATTTTTATTCTCTTTATTATCTCTTTTTCAGGTGTTGTGCCATTATAAGTTGCCAACACTTTAGTGCTTTCACTGAGAAAACTCAATTCCCAGTGTCTAAAGCGTTTTGATCAAATTTTGGATCACTAAGTCTGAGACAAAATTCTAACTTTCATCATCTACACTAAAATGGTTACCAAGTCTTCTGCACGTGCTTTCGGAAAATAGCATCATTAAACAAACCATGCCTCACTATTAGCCGCAGCCACGACTCCAACACTTGCCTTAACCCAGTCTAGGTCAACCCTCTCCGGGTCGACATCGACCCAGTTCGATTCCCAACCAATCATCAACCCTCCAGCACTTCCTTCTCCCAATGACCAGGCTCCTTCCTCGGCATTTTCCACTGGCGACGACTTCGCAGTGCTGTTATACCAGCTTTGGGAGACTACGACAAGGTTGAATGCTTAAGCGCGGGAGAATGCAACAATGAGGCCGGACATAAATCGAATAACGAGACAATGGGAAGAGTTCAGGAACTAGCAATCTACTTGTCCACTACAAGATCAGAATGTAGAAGGCTCGTCATCGTCCAGGAGGAGCAGGGACCAACAATGACAACGTCGCCCAATTGAAAGGCCAGAGAATATCAGAAACTTGCACTCTATATAGCTCCCATCCCGGCTCGATCAGGCTAAACCGACTCGGCTTGATATTAACGAGCTAGGGGATACTGAGCGAGGAATCCTAATCCTCTAGATAACCGTGGTACTTCCAGGGCCACTCGTGCTCCCGTGCTTCTTCCCATGCGTCCTATGATTGACTGGGACAGCCAGGGCTAATGAAGTTCCGCCTGGACGGTAGGCCAGGTGACGTTGCCTAGAACGGGGGCTGAAGGGTCACACCGAGCCAAAAGCCCATATCAGTTCATCTTCAGTACTCCCGATTTGACTGCCATGTTGTTGTAGATCATGAATGATTGTATGGGCTATAAGAATGAAGATTGGGGAATCGATCATAGCAACACTCCATTTACGGATGCTATTCTACAAGCGGAGTCTCGATATGATTCAATATGCTGTAGGTAAGCCATTATTCTAGCATGATGGACCGCCAACAACATCTGATGAGGTATTTGTAAAACATGGAGACATCTAGTGCCCCGGACGCGGTTAAGTGCAAACCCTCGCTACAAGAAAACATACATATATTTATATTTATTGGTTGAGTTTGATATGTAACTGCGACCAATGTGATTTTTTATTTTGTACTTGAAGATTTTGGTTGCATTTGTTTAACAACTGACTAAAATATTGGACACATTTAGCGTTTCCCTCCCATTACGTTTCGCTTCCCTCCCATTACGTTTCGCTTCCCTCCTCTATTTCATTTTTTCCGCCGAATTTACTTTTCTCCTCGTCTTCCCCTAAATTACTCTTCTTCTTTCTTGTCTTCCCCTAAATTACTTTGTTCGTTCCTGTCTTCCCTGTTTCTAACATTTCTCGTCTTCCTTCCCAGGCCCGGCTCTTCCCACTTAGGGCATGGGAAAATTAGGGCACCAAACCATCATCGACCGCGTGTATTTCGCAGGAAATATTTTTTGGCAATCTGCAACTAAGCCAGGGAGAAACTGAATCACCAAATCGCGAACTTACTCCAAACGTCAATGATTCAAATCGTGTGAAAGGCGGGCGTAGGTGCAAGGCTATCAAAACTGCAACGGGTCTTCTTCTTCGGTTGGTTAGTAATTCAATAATTTGATTATGTTGTAAATTTTCATGTAATACAGTACACAAATTTCATTTGAATGCGTAGGTGCTAGGTAAAAACTTTTCCGTGTAGTAATTTGGTCCTTAGCAAATTTTCATTTAATTTGTAATTAGTAAATTTCAAATTCTCGTATGTATTAATCAAGTTATTTGTATGTATTCAACTTAAGTCTCCATTTAATTAGTTGTTGGGAAAATTTTATTCCAGGTTGGTATAAATTACATTGAATTCAAGTTGCTCTTTACAACCTGGGGATAATTGCTGAGCAAATTTCATTCCAGGTTGTAAGTTACTGCTGAGCAATGAAGATAAATTTGAATTAGTGAATTAATATTAGGTTAGTATAAATTGAATTAGTGTCATTCTTAGACTTTGTGATTTCGTAATTTCTTTGGAACTGTTTGGTAATGCCTGTAGGTTGAATTAATTTGGAATTTAAGGCATGATTTGTTTTTCTCTGTATGTGTTAGGTAGATCTTGTTGATTAATTTCATAGAAATTAACTTCGTGAAATCACAAAGAGAAAAAAAATTAGTTTTGAGTAAATTAGATTTTAGTGTCTAATTATATTTTCATTAAAGCCAGTTTGATCTCAAGACGCTTGGAATTAGTTTTGATTTAAAAAAAGTCTTAAACACAAATCATGTCAAAATCGTAATTTAGTGTTAAAGTGTATTCCAAGGTTAGCTAAAACTATTTTTCCTATTCAGTTCAAAAAAGTAAAATTGAAAAAAAATTGTTTTTCTGTGTAAATTAATATTGTTGGTGTTCAAATCATTTGTTTTTTATGCGTAAATTAATATCGATTGGTGTTCAAATCTTTTGTTTTTTTATGTGTAAATTAATATTGTTGGTTACTGCGTTGTTGATAAACTTAATAGTAGGTTGAAAGCCTTCAGATATTGAAATTTCATTGTTTGAAGATATCCATTGTTTGAAGCTACTAAAAGCATGCCAATAAGGAGTGTTTTTCTTATAGATTAGTGATACTCCAATCCATATCATAGTAGCAAAATTTGTATATAGAGCAGTGATACCTATGTTGACTTGATCGAATAGGTCGTTAGCTAATTGCTATTCGATAGCAGCAATTGGGGTATCATACTTTCGGGCTACTCCATTTGGGTAGCGAGTACAAACATTTTCTTGATACCAGGGAAGCTGTGAGATTATGCACTATTGCAATGTTAGTTTCATTTTTGTCTATACTTGATGTTTTCAACTAATACAGGAGCCCTTCTGATAAAAACCCTTTATGAAACTATTTAAATGTAATTTTGTGTTGTTACTTTTGAGTATTTTATGTGAATGGTAAGAAGTAAGTGACTGAATATATAAGCTGGAATTCTTGATGAAATTTTAATATGAAATTGGTAGTAAGCAGTTTTTTCTTTCATATGACTTGATTAGCTTATTTGCTACCTTTCCTCAATCTACTGTTTCTGTAATCAATGCAAGTAAATTTTTGTACTATAAGTTGTTGCCAAACTTGCTTTTAGTAAACAAATTAAATTTCTTACATTTAACATAAAGATTGTGTGCACTAATCGACCACTCCCAGAGCCCGGAAAGTCGTGAGAATGGTACTAGGACAGGAGACTGCCTAGGAAGTCCTCTAGCGCTTGAGTACGGGAGCCTTTGGCACTGGGTATCCACCTTTTTAACATAAAGATTGTTTCCTATCGTAGGTTTGGGGAAATTGAAGATGCAAAGAAACACATTTGATTATCTGGGCAACAATCAGATAATGATGAACTGCAGAGGCCACAGTCTATTGAATGGCATGCATATAGGTAGATGGTTTGCATTAAGGGAAGTTGGAGAATGGAAAAGTGCACTAAGGGAAGCTAATGCTGCAATTGCTTTGGGAGTAGATTCTTGCCCTTGGTAAGAATCAAAACCTCCAAATAAACCTTAATTGATCTTGATTGTATTATAAGCGAACTGTAATTGTAGATCGTCGCATGTAGAGCTGAATCACTTCACTATAAGAAAAATATCTTTATATCGCAACGTAGCACATCGCTCAAACGCTTAGTAAAAGAATACATTGATAGGATTTCCTTTGAATACGCAAAGTACAAGATCAACTTGTGGAAAACTATCTGCTTCTCCTTTTCTCTTCAATTCATTGGATTTTCCCATATTGATAAGAATGAAGACTGGTTTTTCCATTATTTGGGGTGAATTTTAATAGTCTGTGTTTATTTTTTATTTTAACCGGGTATTGATTATCTCTCTCCAGATATGCTCACTACTTCTCTTTTGATTCATGTTTTGTTGTCTTTCTGCTTTGGATATTTTGAGTAGATGAAACAAAAACTTATTAATATCTGTAGTTTGGATACTATTAACAAAAAATTCATAGGGTAAATCTTGTATCCAAATTTAGTTCAGGTAGCAGTATTAAACTAGTATATTCTTTTATCCTTACTGTTTATATGAAAGCATCTCAAAAAATCAGTTTATGTTTTGTTCAAAAGCCAAATGCCACTGGATGCTTCTCAAAAGTAACTAATAGAGAAAAAGTGTACCCTGGAAGCTTTTCGGATATACATCTATGATCTGGGATAGGTGCAAATCCTTGGAAGAAAGTGACATCGTATATTAGAGGTGTCTCTACCAACAGTTAGAAACTAGTTATTTTTGTACATATTTAGTTTTAGATAAATTTTTATTTCATACTTTCATGTGGCATACTAGAGATATCAGGCATAGACCATTGTTTGTGAGACATGTACTAAGTAATTAATGTCTCCTTCTTTTGGTTCTAATTCACTTATATTATCTTTTAAGCTGAATCATTTGTTCAATCAAACTGCTAGCATTGCAAAATATAGTGTTTCTGAACTAACATTACAGTTGATTTCCTTGCATTTAGATAATAAAACTCTTTTGGACGAATATGAATAGTTGTCTGGAGCTTTACAAGAAAGGTTGAACACCAAACAGAGTCGACTGGTGGAGATACTTGCATTCTTGAACTGTTGCCTGCATTCTTCTTCTGTAGAGCATTGTATCATCCTATGCTCTTATTTAAGTATGTCGCCTTATTTTTATATTCATATCCATGCACATGAGATTTCATGGTCTATGTTTGAAGATTATGCATTTGGATACGAAAAAAAGAAGTCAAACATGGTTGCTAGTTAAGTTGCATTGGTATAGCATCCATGGTGTTTTTGTTGCCATGCTTGTGACAGACTGATCTCAGATTATGAGGTGAGCATTGTATTATAAATCAGAGGTTGTTGAATTGCATGAAAACCCTTACTTGTTAGATTTGGAGTAGTAAACTATTTTGGACTAGAAACCGTAGTTCTAAAAATTAATTTACTCTATGATTGTTGTGTTATAGAGAAAAATTGGTATAAATTAAAAAATAGATGAAGTGTAAGTAACATGCATGAATGTAATAGTTTCACAAGGTATAGGGACTTTAGCACTAACTACTTACAAGTGTAAACTAATCAAATCTACTCCATAGGATTTTTTAACGTTGTAGTTTTTCTAGCATTTATGAGTAAATTTAGGTTTTCTTCTTTTTTCCATTTGTTACCTATTTAGTTTAGCTAACACATTTCCTTGAAAAAAAAAAACCATTTCGACAAAAATCATTTATCTGGAACCATTGCAGAGAGACTCATCAGCTCTAAAATGCAACTTATAAATGTGTAAGAGTTAAAAATATCAAAATTTATATATTTCATGCACAAATACTATTAGATAGTAATCACACCTACATTGTGTAAGCTATTGATGCAAGTGAGTTCATTGGAGAGATCCCAGATTCTATAGGTCAAGTGAGATTGATCAAGGTTCTGTAAGTATTTTCACAAGAGTGCACCATCTCTTATTATTGTTTCTTTCACATAAGAAAATATGCTAATTATTTGTTCCAGATAAAATACAACACAATATAAATTCTTTTGTATGTATTTTGTTGTTTTAAATAAAATTCAATGAACACAAACAGATGTTTTTCGATTGCGGACCAGAACGAACACGAACAAACATAGATAGACATTTCTATTTACGTTAGATTTTTTTTTAATGATGTTTCTATTAGTTGCATTATTATTATAATTATAATTATATACTGGATTATAAGCATTTTACAAGTCTTTACTCAACTAGTCAACTTAGTAGTTGTTATTAACAATTTGAACAAAAACGGATCAGGCAATATTTTTGTTGTATAAATTATGTTGTCCTAATTCATGTCACAAATGAAAATTGATTAGATTCGGATGGACATTTTTCGGTCATGAAAACATATGGATAAAGGTCACTTTTACAAATTCAACAACCGTAGATTGAAGGTTGCAGATGCCACTTTAAAGAAGTTTGCCGAACATGGAGAAACAGTATCTGTGAATGGATTGATATTGAATTGTACGGATAGGAAATCCAAAGTTTATGAACTGGTCTATTGTGGTCTTAAGAATGATCTTAAAAGCCATGTATGTTGGCATGTCTATGGTCTTCTCTATCGATTGGATAGAGATTACAAAGAAGCTATCAAATGTTACAGAAATGCTTTGAGAATTGATCCTGAAAATATTGAAATCCTGTGAGATTTGTCACTATTACAGGCTCAAATGTGTGATTTAAGTGGATTTGTTGATACTCGACAATAGCTTCTCACATCAAAGCCAAACCATAGGCTAAATTGGATCAGCTTTTCGGTTGCTCATCATTTGAATTCAAACTGTTCAAAAACAATAGAAATACTAGAGGCCTGTGAAGGGACATTGGAAGATGGTTATCCTCCAGAAAATGAGCAATATGAATATGGAGAAATGTTACTGTGCAAGGTATCTCTATAAGAGGAGTGTGGGCAGTTTGAAAGGGCTGTAAAGAAGATGCAGAAAATAGAGTCCAAAATTGTTGAGATTGTCGCACAAAGAACAAATGGCTTCCATATTTGTGAAGCTTGGTCGTTTGGAGGAACAAGAGAAAATATATAGAGCATTACTTATGTTGAATCCTGGCAATTGTGAATACTATAAAGGATTGCAAAAGTGCATAGGAGTTTACTCTAATAAAGGTCAATATACATCTGAAAAAAAATGATCAGTTGGATGCGCTGTATAAATCACTCATGGAGCAATATCGTTGGTCTTCTGCAGTGAAGAGAATACCTTTATATTTTCTTCAAGGTGAAAGATTTAGAGAGGCAGCATATGTATATCTCAGCCCTCTTCTTACCAAGGGAGTTCCTTTTTATTTTCTAACCTTAGCCCTCTGTATGATCATCCTGGAAAGGCATGTATTCTATTCAAAAGGCATGTATTCTGGAATAGTTGTTTATTCAGTTGGAAACTTCAGATAAAACTACAGGAAGTTTCATAGACAATTCTGTAAAAAGACCCTTCTTCAATGCTTATGTGGATAATGCTATTGATATCCCAGCATTATGACCGGCAAGGCCAGCATGATGCTGCTCTAGCAAAGATTGATGAAGCTATTGAACATACTCCTACTGTGATTGATTTGTACCCAACAAAGGTGCGCTGCATACCTACAAGTTTTAGATTATTTATGCATTTGAATTTTTCCATCTGTTTTTTGGGGTTTTTGTTGTAATTCAATGTAGATTCAGTAATTTACACTATTGTGACTAGCTAAAAAGCATTATAATATATATATATATATATATATATATATATATATATATATATAATATGAAACAGAACTTGGAAATGTAGTGTTTTTTCCATAATACAGAATCAAAACAAAATGCAATGCAGATTTTTTTTTTTGAGTTTCTAAAAGGAAAAATGTATAAATAACAAGTAAAGAAATAATAGTACTTAATAAAATGGACTTGCATGCAAGTATCAAATGCAAGTGTAAGCACAAGTGCAAAGAAACAGTCGCTAAAACAGAGAACCTATATATGAAGTACCAAGAGCTGGTATCAAAAGCACAAAAATAGAATGTAACAAGGGCAATGTGAAATTCTCCCTTTTTATGTGTGAAACAAACAAAAATGAATGCAAATAGACTAAATAGAAAAAGCAGAAATGCTACAAAATGAATGGGGGGCAGAGATGCAAAGTTAAAATAAAATGACAAAATTGAACGTACTATGCACCATAAAATAAGTAAAACAGGCGAAAAAAATGCAGTGTGATTTATTTTTCCGAAATGAATTTCTCTCAATGAGAAAGGAACGTAAAATGAAAACAACAAACCAAGAAAAAGACACATAAATGCACAAGTAAATGTACAAAAATGAAACAAATGAAAAAGAAATAACAAAATGCAATTTTTTAAATGAAAAGTATCACCAAATTAAACAAAAGAAAAGAATAGTAATTTGAAGAGTAAAACTAATATTAAATTGCATTTCTTGACCGTGGCGCTAAAAACTTATTCAATAATGATATTACTCTCGATAATAACACCATCAAATTATATTGTAACAAAAACCACAAGCATACGATATGCAGTTGTAGTACATATGCGAGAATGGATCAATTCTCGAGAAACAAAAAAGAAAATTTAAAATCATTCAATCAAGTTAACCTAAAGATTTTGCATGTTTATTTAACTAAAAAGTTAAAATAAATAGAAAAGTGTAGGTAGCTCTGCATTATTCATTTATCGTTGCCTATAATTTCAAAGTATAGGTAGCCATTTCATGTGTGACTTTTTTATGACTCACTATCGTGGTCAAGTCATTCGCTATTTACGTTGATAATCTTGCAATATTATCTCAATGTTGTTCGTTTAGTTTAGATTTTGAACTTGGAATTATAGAAGAAGAAAAATGCGCATAGTTTGATTTTCAACTTGTTTTATTTTATCAATGTCTTCTTACTTCACATATTTAGTTTTATTTTATTAATGTCTGCTTGCTTCACATATTTGGTTTTCTCCTTCATGAGTTAAGCTTACTAGTTTCTACAAGTGCAGGTTGATTTCAGATTCCTATTTAATCTTTGTACAAGTGCAGGTTGAGTTGGCATTTGGAAGGTGAGCTATAAGTTGATGATGCTTTCATGCTTGGAAGTAATATAGTAATGAATTTAACTGAAAATGAAATGCCATTCACAGGTTTGAAAATGCAGTAGCATCTTATAGTTTGAATTATGTTGAAATAATTTATGTTGAATTTTGTCAAACTAACTTTTATTATTAATAATACTAACATGGAAAGATCAAAAGCTTGAACATGCATTCTTGCAGGGGAAGCCCGGGAACTTCAGTTGAGCCTACTTTGAGAAGAAGACAAATAATCGTCGTAGCTTTTGAGATCATTTAGGGTAGCAACTTACACCTTAGTTTGCAGTCGAACAACTTAGTGGAAGGTATTAGCTCCAGAGACAAAGTCGACTCTTTACTGTTGTTATTCTCTTTACTGTTGTTATTCTCTAATATATCTAATATATAGATATATAGATACATTGACTGTTTAGCATAAGATTTAAATTCATTTTTGTTCTACAATACAGAGACACATATCAAAAATAGTTGGAATATCTTTAGCATCTGAGAATGCACTACCTGTAGAAGAGGAGGACGGTTACACATCTGGTTATTCGTATTCTTTTGCTTTATTATTTGCTCACCAGACTTATTTGTTACTCTAAAAATAATTATCTCATGTTCAAAAAGTATTATTTTTTTCCTTCTAATTTTCTTTAATGTGCTATAGATTTACTACATCTATGAAATCTTCTAGCTTTTAGCCTACAGTTGCAGTTAGTCCTAGTTTTGTATGTGGAGAGCGCGCAGCAAAGAGAAAAGATGTATATTTACATCTTAATTTGTTTAAGGACTAAGATGATGGCAATAAACTTATAATGTATCATTCTGTTAAGTACTATGCTAAATTGGAAAAGAAACGTAATGCTATAGAGGCAGAGAAAATGGAAGCTGAAGCAAGAGCTAAGGTAAGTTGAAAACCGAATACAGTGTTCGGTTCAGTCATGTTTCTCATACTTGTAACACCCCACCTCCGTCAGTGCCACTCTTGCAAGGACACTAGCTTTGGAGGGCGTTAAACAAGGTAAACATGCATGCAGATATCACAAGACAGAACATATAAGTAAAACAGAGTAAATAAAGCAGCGGATTAAACTAGCATTTCAAAACCATAGTCATATTACAACAAAGTACTTTATCATTATTTTCCAACAAACAAAGTCTAGACAAAAGCATAAACTGAAATACATAAAGTGCTATCCCCAAAGTGAAGTGATAAACCATAGCTAGCTCAATGTCCAAAAGCGTACATGAGCAAATCCAGTAAGCAAGCTATAAAGATCCAAGCTAAGCTCCAATGTTCCCACCCTGAGGACCTGAGGAGGGGGGGGGGGGGGGACGGAAGAAAAGAGGCGAAAGAAAACAGGTCAGTCAAAAAGACTGGTAAGCCCTACTACTATCTGTCCATGAACTAGTAAAGCTAACTGGCATGAGAAGTTGAGATGAACATAAGGATAACAACATGCTGGCATGATGATTAACTAACAAGATAGATAAAGGTGTCATCGCATAATCAATGTTAAGTTTTGCACCACGGGTGTACTAGCACTCTAACATGTCAAGTAAAAACAAGAATTGATCCCTTGGCCCAAGCTTGGCCCAACATCATGAGGTGACCTAAATCAAGGTCCAACTACACGGTCTAGTCGATCGGCTCCCTATAAGCCTAACTCGTCGTGTATCGGTGTCATACGGCTTAATCATGTAATGTAGTTGACTGTGCAGGGTCCACCCCTAGGGTGTATCAGGCCCTACGGTGTAACCCTCAGACACAATTCCAGGATGCACAGTCTAAACCTACCGGTGTCCGTGTTCAACTCCGGACTTAATGTGCACGACCATAGTCCGCCTGAACAACCGGTGCATCATTCAGCCGTCTCTTTTGGTCTCTTACAATAAGCCCAGTAATCGTGCTCCACCCTAGCCTAGTCCTAGGGTCTTATGATACTATCTAGAGGGTTACTGCTGAAAAAGACCACGCAACTAGGGTTTCTTAACGGGTTAAATGTGGTTAACCCGATCCAAACGTGGATTAAATTGGTTAAGCGTACCCAAGGTTCCTGACTTAACCCCGATTAACCCATCAAGCCCAAATTGGTTAAGTATTAAGTGGACCATGACTTAACCCTAATCAGGAGGCATTAATTAACTTAATGCGCTTTAACCTCTCACATTAGACTTTGTTGTGGTTACTAGTTAAGCCGGGCGGGTCCGGGTAGCTTTACACCACAACTAGGTTTAACCTCGGGTTCGAGCACAACATGACCAACTTTTCATATTGGGTCCTATTGTTTGTAGCCACTAGTTAAGCCGGGCGGGTCCGGGTAGATTTATGCTACAAACTCAACCCAACCTCGAGTTGGCCACTCTCATATTTTCTAAGTGTCATGTCCATTATGTTTCCAAAACATAATTACAAGTTAACATATCACGTTATGTTATAAAAACCATGTTCATGTCATTATGTTACCCAACCCCAACGTAATCCCATCGTTTACATAATCGCAACAACGCATAAAGGATAAAATAGGAAACTTGGCATAACCATGACATAAAGGTGTTGAAGCCACAAGTTTAACATGGTGACATATGAAATGTACATATGTTCATATACTTGCATATTGCATTATTAGGCTTCAAAAGCATGCATAAAACTAAACTTAGCATATGAGTGATACATGGTGATAAATAACATGTAGAAGTTGCTAGAAGTTCGCATTTGGCCTCACATGCAAGTTATCATAAAGGATATGATAACTTCCATGTTGCCAAAATGCAACCTTTAACATAAAGCTTGAAGCTTTAAGCTCACAAACTCAAGTCTAACTTGCATAACATGATAACATGTGTATAATGATCAACCCAAACTTGCATAACATAGCAACATGTGTCATACATCATGATTAAACCAACTTGCATAACATAATGATCAACCAAACTTGCATATCATGATGATCAACCCAAACTTGCATCATTCATTTAACTTTAGAGTTCAATAAAAAGAAAGTAGAAAAGGGCTTACAATGCTATGAAGACACAAATGAATATTTATTATAAAGATTGAGACGAAGCCCTTATGCAATCACCAAAAAGACCCAAATATGCAAGCTCCAAATGAAAAACCCTTGAGCCAAATCAATAAAAACTCTTGCTTTGTAATAGAAATGTTGCAACTTGACTTGAATGCAAACTAAGAACATTCATACAAGTTTGAAAATACTTGTATGCATTCAAAATCTCTCATATAAATTAACTTAGAAATTTTAGCATGAGAGTGGAGGCCATGAGAGGAACAAATTTGGCATAGTTTAGTTGTAGGGTTGAATAATGATGATTTAGGCTAGGTTTAAGGGTCTTTTTATAGAAGATTAGGATAGTATTAGCCATAGGATTAACCCTAAATTCAATCAGAGCCATCAAATCCCGTCACTAGCCTCCAAAGCAGGTCCAAACAGCCAAAATGGTGCACCAGGTTGCCTGGGTCCGACCAGGCAGGTCGACCCCCAGGTCGACCCTGGGGTCGACTCCCCAATCGACCTGGGGGGGGGGGGGGGAGGTCGACTCCCCAGTCGACCCCCCTGGGTCTGGCGGGAATTTTCCCGCCACTTCTGATTTTCTGTAATTTGAATCTGTTTTGAAAATTTGAATTTTTCATGAAACTTCGCGAGGCCATATCTCGGTCATACGGACTCCGATTTTCGAAAAATCGGACCCTATTTCGCGTATTTTTCCTAGACGAACGCAATGGCACAGCCCGTTTCCCTTGATTCAGATTTTACAGTTTAATTCTGCCTTGATTTATGTTATAACATGTTATTCAAAAATACGGGCTGTTACATTCTCCCCTCCTTAAAGGATTTCGTCCCCGAAATCTCCAAGTTAGGAAGAACGTATCCTACCATCCATCATCCATCTACTCAAAACATCATCCACGTGCAGTCATTGTCCTTAAAGGATTCTAAATGCTGTATGATCATATGCAAAGGTGTGTGTATATGTACTTATCTAATGCAAAAATCAGGCGGTTACTGATACAGTAAACCTCCTTAATGCAAAGCATGTTAGTGAAATGAGTCCATATGTATGCAAATTCCTAACATAATTTATAATCTCTACATGAGTGCACATATCATTCATCCATATGCAACATCCACGTGATAGCATAACAAGTTTTCATCCATGAATAAGCATAAACACTCATGCATATGCAACATGAAAGTGTGTGAGCCGATCTTAGTGCCTAATGTGTATCATGCATCCACGAGTATCCACTTGCAAACACTTGCAACCACTTGCAACCATCAAGCATAACATGTTTCAAATACATGTTTCATCCAAAGGGTTTCTACCTAAGGTTCTCATGACAAGCTTAACGAGATAATAAGATAAACAGGATAAGGTAAGATATGCTAATTAGGAAAGAGGTCGAGAATGTACCCTCAAAAAGGAATGGATAAAGCCCACGTATCTTCTCCTCGGTTTCCCAAGTTGCATCTTCGTCGGCTTCACCCCACTGAACTTTCACCAATTTGACTTCTCGATTCCTTAGTTTCTTGACCTCTGTTCCCAAGATACGAATCGGAGCTCTTCTCAAGGTTGCCTCTTTCTCTACCTCAATGTCTTCAAGAATGCTTGGTTCAACCACCTCAGCCGACTCATGAAGGCACTTTCGTAGATGCGAGACATGAAAGACATTATGCACTCCGGCTAGCTTCTCGGGCAATTCCACCTTATAGGCTATCTTTCCATTCTCTCTATGATAGGGAAGGGTCCTACGAACCTTGGTGCCAGCTTCCCAACTGCTCCAAAACGTACCACATTACGCAAAGGAGAAACCTTCACGAAAACCATGTCTCCCACTTCGAATTCCAACTCTGCCCTTCGCTTGTCAGCATAGGATTTCTGTCTGTCTTGGGCCGCTTTCATCCGTCTTCTCACCAATTCAACTTTCTCGGATGTGTCCCGTATCATATCGGGCCCAAGTATAAGTCTATCTGTTGTCTCCCACCAACAAGGTGGTGACCTACACGGCCTCCCATATAAAGCTTCAAATGGTGCCATCCCTATGCTGGCTTGATAGCTATTATTATAAGCGAACTCTACAAGAGGAAGGTGGTCTTTCCAAGTACCACCAAAGTCGAGAACACAGAGCCTCAAAAGATCTTCTAGCACTCTATTCACCCTTTCGGTTTGGCCATCCGTCTGGGGGTGATAGGCTGTACTCAGATCGCTTCTTGCAAACTGTTCCAGAACTAGCTAGTGAAAATCGGGTCATGATCGCTAACTATGCTAGAAGGAACTCCATGCAACCGTACTATCTCTCGAAGATAAATAGATGCTAGCCATGATGCGGTCCTCTTGCTCTTTACTGGGATGAAGTGAGCACTCTTCGTAAGTCTGTCAACTATGACCCATATGCTCGTATTCCCTTTCCTTGACCTAGGCAATTCATCCACGAAATCCATAGAAATACTCTCCCACTTCCATTGCGGGACCTCCAATGGATGTAATAGCCCACCTGGTTTCTTTGACTCGGCTTTCACTTGTTGGCACACCATGCACTTTGAAACATACTATGCCACATCTTTCTTCATTCCATCCCAAAAGAAAATACGCTTCATATCTCTATACATCTTATCTCCTCCCGGATGTATAGTCATCTTCGAGTGATGTGCTTCTTCAAGAACCTTATGCACCAAGTCTCCTACTTGTGGAACGTATAGCCTTCCATCACGCCTTAGCCAACCCTTATCATCAATAGTATACCCGGCAAGGTGACTAGACGTCTCACCACGAATCAACTTATCCATGACCTCGACTATTTGCGGATCTTCCTTCTGTGAAGCCCCAACTTGGTCAAGAAGTGTGGGTCTAAGCTCAAGGGATGCTAATGAACCCGTCATCGACTCAACAGTCGTCGTGAAATCAAAGGTTGCCAAGAATTCTAAGTTCTTCATCTCAATGAACAAGGGACTCAAAGTCAACCTCCTTCTGCTTAGTGCATCCGCCACAACATTACCCTTGCCAGGGGTATAAGCTATCTCGAAGTCATAAGATGCCAAGAATTCCATCCACCTTTGCTGCCTTAGATTCAGATCTTTTTGCGAGAAGAGGTATTTGAGTGACTTGTGATCAGTATATAACTCAAACCTTTCGCCTAGAAGATAGTGGCGCCAGGATTTGAGTGCAAAGACGATCGCTGCTAACTCCAAATCATGAGTGGGATAGTTCTTCTCATGAACTTTAAGTTGCCTACCCCCATAACATATCACTCTTCCCTCTTGCATTAAAACAACACCTAACCCCGTGCCACATGCATCTGTGTACACGGTAAACATCTTACCACTATCGGGTAATGCCAAAACTGGAGCTGAGGTAAGGGCTCTCTTGAGCCTTTGAAAAGCAAGATCACACTCCAAGTCCCATGAAAAGACTAAGTTCTTCTTTGTCAACTTAGTAAGAGGGGCCGAAATCTTAGCGAAGTCCCTGATGAACTTCCTATAGTAGCCTGCCAGACCGAGAAAGCTTCTTACTTCGGTTGCATTCCTCGGAGTCTTCCAGTCTTGAACCGCAACCACTTTCGCGGGATCCACCGCTATGCCTTGCTTAGAAACTATATGTCCAAGAAATGACATTTGGAGAATTTGGCTTTCAACTGATGCGCTCTAAGCGTATCCATCACTTCCTTGAGATGCCTAGCATGCTCTTCCTCATCCTTTGAGAAGATCAGAATATCATCCATGAAGACAACAACAAACTTGTTGAGGAACTCCCTGAACACCCTACTCATCAAGTCTACGAAGTAGGCGGGTGCATTAGTCAAACCGAATGGCATGACAAGCCATTCAAAGAATCCATCTGGAGTCCTAAACGCAGTTTTATCAATACTATCCTCAGCTACTCTAAGCTGATGGAATCCGGTGGCTAGATCGAGCTGAGAGAAAACAGAAGCACCAACAAGCTGGTCAAAGAGATCATCAATCCTCGGTAACGGGTGCCTATTCTTCTTTGTCAGCTTGTTCAATTTTCGATAATCAACACATAGACGAAGCGAACCATCCGCCTTAGTAGAGAATACCACCGGAGCACCCCATTTAGAAATGCTTCGCCTAATAAAATTCTTCTCAAGCAACTCCTTGATTTGCTTACTGAGCTCCCTTCTTTCACGAGGGGCCATGTGCCTAACGGGCAATGATACTGGCTTGGCATTATCGACTAGATAAATGCGGAAATCTATCTCTCGTTTAGGGGGTAACCCCTTAACTTCTTCAAAGACATCAGGATAGTCTCGGACCACCCTTACAGATTACAGATCATCGATGGACGAGTCGGGAGATTCAAGATAACATAACATGACGGGACCTCTAGGGTTACAAGAAATTTCTAGGGGATTACCGAGGCGAGTCATGAGCCTCACCACCCTATATTCACAATCGAGAATGACTCCATAACTGGACAACCAATCCATGCCCAAGATCAACCCATATCCCGTGAACCCGAGAACATAAGCATTACACGTGAATTCTACAGTCAAGATAGAAATCTTCAAATCCACACAAATCATAGATAGATGGGCGGAACCCCCAATTGGATTTGAAACACAAACGAGATCCTCAACTAGGCTAGTACTTAGGTGCAAACTTTCAACAATGTCAGAAGAGATAAAACTATGCGATGCGCCAGAATCAAATAAGGTGCGAACAGGATAATCAGAAATATAAACAATACTTTCTACAGAAATACTACCTCGATCCTGAGCTGGAGCTGTGTTGAGAGCATGCACTTGCCCTCCAGAAGGTCTTGCACGTTGATTCTGCCCTTGCTTCTTGGGGCAATCCTTGCTAAAATGTCCGGTCTCTCCACAATGAAAGCATCCGCCCAACTTCCTCTTCTTCTTCCTACAGTCTTTAGCTATGTGCCCAACAATCCCACAGTAGTTGCATTTTCTTGGGTCCTTTGCCTTAGCCTTGTTGCCCTGGTTGATCTTGTTGTTCTTGTTGTTCTGATTGCTCTGATTTCCTCCCCCCTTGGAGTCTGTCTTCTTGGCTTGAGTCTCACTAGCCTTGACTTCCTTCTTGTCATTCTTATTGTCTCCTTGAAGCAATGCCATGTCCACTAGGCCTTCAAAAGTGGCCCCCATGGGTATATGAGATAGGGCTAAACCTTGTAATGGCTCGTTCAACCCTCGTGCAAAGTGCAAAGCCTTCTTCTGGGGAGTATTAATCATGTCCAAACCGAATCGGGCGAGCTTGTTAAACTCATTCACATACTCCCTCACTGTCATGTCCCCTTGCTTCAAAGATATAAACTTCTCTAATTGCAGATTTGCCTCAGCTGATGATAGAAACTTAAGCCCAAATCTTGTCCTAAAGTCGGCCCAAGTCTCTATAGGCCTCGTAGCATTGGTGACCTCCCACCAATAAGCAGCTTCTTCTTTTAATAACCATGCTGCCAATAAAACCTTTCTATGATCTTGCACATCAAAGATGACGAAGAGATCTTCAGTTTCTTTCAACCAATTTCTTGCCTCCACAAAAGTCTCCGTTCCAATAAAGTTCTTGCCGCCCATCGCCTTAAAGTCTTTGCAAATCTTAGCGAAATCTGCTTGCGGATTCTGAGGAGGAGGAGGAGGAGGAACCTCAGTTATATTGGGGGTATTTGCTGGGCCCACATCATTGGCCCTAGCTTCCAAGTACCTCCGGAACCATCCGGGAATGGTCACTCCCTCGGGAAGGTTAAGATCGGCCATACTGAAAAAGGAAAAAGATAGATTCAGAACGAAGAAACGAAGGATAGAGCTATGGCTTTTGGGGAATAGCCTTTTTAAAATAACTAGACTTTTCTTGGAAAATACTTAATTGGTTTTGAAAATAGTTTTTCAAAAGGTAAGTTTTAAAAACACTTTTGCTCAAATCTTGTAAACCTTATGCTCTGATACCAAATGTAACACCCCACCTCCGCCAGTGTCACTCTTGCAAGGACACTAGCTTTGGAGGGGCGTTAAACAAGGTAAACATGCATGCAGATATCACAAGACAGAACATATAAGTAAAACAGAGTAAATAAAGCAGCGGATTAAACTAGCATTTCAAAACCATAGTCATATTACAACAAAGTACTTGATCATTATTTTCCAACAAACAAAGTCTAGACAAAAGCATAAACAGAAAAACTGAAATACATAAAGTACTATCCCCAAAGTGAAGTGATAAACCATAGCTAGCTCAATGTCCAAAAGCGTACATGAGCAAATCCAGTAAGAAAGCTATAAAGATCCAAGCTAAGCTCCAATGTTCCCACCCTGAGGACCTGAGGGAGGGGGGGGGGGGAACGGAAGAAAAGAGGCGAAAGAAAACAGGTCAGTCAAAAAGACTGGTAAGCCCTACTACTATCTGTCCATGAACTAGTAAAGCTAACTGGCATGAGAAGTTGAGATGAACATAAGGATAACAACATGCTGGCATGATGATTAACTAACAAGATAGATAAAGGTGTCATCGCATAATCAATGTTAAGTTTTGCACCACGGGTGTACTAGCACTCTAACATGTCAAGTAAAAACAAGAATTGATCCCTTGGCCCAAGCTTGGCCCAACATCATGAGGTGACCTAAATCAAGGTCCAACTACACGGTCTAGTCGTTCGGCTCCCTATAAGCCTAACTCGTCGTGTATCGGTGTCATACGGCTTAATCATGTAATGTAGTTGACTGTGCAGGGTCCACCCCTAGGGTGTATCAGGCCCTACGGTGTAACCCTCAGACACAATTCCAGGATGCACAGTCTAAACCTACCGGTGCCCGTGTTCAACTCCGGACTTAATGTGCACGACCATGGTCCGCCTGAACAACCGGTGCATCATTCAGCCGTCTCTTTTGGTCTCTTACAATCAGCCCAGTAATCGTGCCCCACCCTAGCCTAGTCCTAGGGTCTTATGATACTATCTAGAGGGTTACTGCTGAAAAGGACCACGCAACTGGGTTTCTTAACGGGTTAAATGTGGTTAACCCGATCCAAACGTGGATTAAATTGGTTAAGCGTACCCAAGGTTCCTGACTTAACCCCGATTAACCCATCAAGCCCAAATTGGTTAAGTATTAAGTGGACCATGACTTAACCCTAATCAGGAGGCATTAATTAACTTAATGCGCTTTAACCTCTCACATTAGACTTTTTTGTGGTTACTAGTTAAGCCGGGCGGGTCCGGGTAGCTTTACACCACAACTAGGTCTAACCTCGGGTTCGAGCACAACATGACCAACTTCTCACATTGGGTCATATTGTTTGTAGCCACTAGTTAAGCCGGGCGGGTCCGGGTAGATTTATGCTACAAACTCAACCCAACCTCGAGTTGGCCACTCTCATATTTTCTAAGTGTCATGTCCATTATGTTTCCAAAACATAATTACAAGTTAACATATCACGTTATGTTATAAAAACCATGTTCATGTCATTATGTTACCCAACCCCAACGTAATCCCATCGTTTACATAATCGCAACAACGCATAAAGGATAAAATAGGGAACTTGGCATAACCATGACATAAAGGTGTTGAAGCCACAAGTTTAACATGGTGGCATATGAAATGTACATATGTTCATATACTTGCATATTGCATTATTAGGCTTCAAAAGCATGCATAAAACCAAACTTAGCATATGAGTGATACATGGTGATAAATAACATGTAGAAGTTGCTAGAAGTTCGCATTTGGCCTCACATGCAAGTTATCATAAGGGATATGATAACTTCCATGTTGCCAAAATGCAACCTTTAACATAAAGCTTGAAGCTTTAAGCTCACAAACTCAAGTCTAACTTGCATAATATGATAACATGTGTATAATGATCAACCCAAACTTGCATAACATAGCAACATGTGTCATACATCATGATTTAACCAACTTGCATAACATAATGATCAACCAAACTTGTATATCATGATGATCAACCCAAACTTGCATCATTCATTTAACTTTAGAGTTCAATAAAAAGAAAGTGGAAAAGGGCTTACAATGCTATGAAGACACAAATGAATATTTATTATAAAGATTGAGACGAAGCCCTTATGCAATCACCAAAAAGACCCAAATATGCAAGCTCCAAATGAAAAACCCTTGAGCCAAATCAATAAAAACTCTTGCTTTGTAATAGAAATGTTGCAACTTGACTTGAATGCAAACTAAGAACATTCATACAAGCTTGAAAATACTTGTATGCATTCAAAATCTCTCATATAAATTAACTTAGAAATTTTAGCATGAGAGTGGAGGCCATGAGAGGAACAAATTTGACATAGTTTAGTTGTAGGGTTGAATAATGATGATTTAGGCTAGGTTTAGGGGTCTTTTTATAGAAGATTAGGATGGTATTAGCCATAGGATTAACCCTAGATTCAATCAGAGCCATCAAATCCCGTCACTAGCCTCCAAAGCAGGTCCAAATAGCCAAAATGGTGCACCAGGTTGCCTGGGTCCGACCAGGCAGGTCGACCCCCAGGTCGACTCTGGGGTCGACTCCCCAGTCGACCTGGGAGGGGGAGGTCGACACCCCAGTCGACCCCCAGGTCGACCCCCCCTGGGTCTGGCGGGAATTTTCCCGCCACTTCTGATTTTCTGAAATTTGAATCTGTTTTGAAATTTGAATTTTTCGTGAAACTTCGCGAGGCCATATCTCGGTCATACGGACTCCGATTTTCGAAAACTCGGACCCTTTTTCGCGTATTTTTCCTAGACGAACGCAATGGCTCAGCCCGTTTCCCTTGATTCAGATTTTACAGTTTAATTCTGCCTTGATTTATGTTATAACATGTTATTCAAAAATACGGGTTGTTACAATACTGTTACTTTTTAAGTATGATGATAATAAACTACTTGCACACACATAATGCAGGCAGAGCATGAGGCAGCTTTAAAGGAGTTACCAAAGAATTTGTACGTCAAAGCAAAGCCTATGCCTGGCTATTATAAGACGGGACCTCCACCAAAGATTGAACCTAAGAAGGTACCTTTTATATCATACTAAGCAGATTAAAACACGTTACATATATCTTAAAGTTACTTATCCCTACTATCCCTGCACACTTATTATACTTAAAAGAGAAACGAATAATATCCTTGGTTCCTTATACAAATCATTCCTCAAAATAAATTTCATTCAGGTCAACATAATATTAGAAATAAACCTAAATTTAGGTGGCTACAAGGGGTGTTGTAACAGGGATGCCATTTAACGTTCATATACTTATATATATATATATATATATATATATATATATATATATTCACACACACATGCAGATGTATCGTGTGGCTGAAAAGAATCACATGAATAATATTTATAGTTTAAATTTCATAAGACACAGAATAAATCATATATCTAACAAAAACAGTATCTGCTGATAGGTCAACACCACACAAGAGTTCTTTAGAATTTTCCGTGGACTAAAGAAATGAACCAAAAAGAAAAAATAATGAGAATAATAAAAAAAATGAAGTTAAATGTGAACCTTAACATCATCAGTAACTGCCTAGCAATTTTTGCTTTAACAAGCTAGTAATTATGTAGCAAGATACAGTACAAAATGTTCTGAAAAATTAGATACAGCTGAAATATCCAACATCAAAATAACCACGAAGATATGCTGATGTAACACGATAGGGAATTAGAAAATATTTAAAGCCCAATTTATCTTTGTTATAATGAGAACAAGCTATTAAATATTTAAAGCCAAATCTATCTTAGTAATAATTACATCAAATAACCTGGGAGCTGTTTAATTGGAAGGAGAATACCATGAATGAATTAGATGGTGATTATATGGCCAGAATTCTGAGCAATCTTTTCTGGAGTGAAGACCATTAGCAACAATGGATGTGACTTTAATTGTTATTACTTATTGTGTAAATTTGTTTCTGAATGCTTGTAGTATGTGAATTTGCTAATTCAAATAACTATTATTTAAATGATTATGGAAAATACTTATGTGACTAATGTGTTCTCATTTACTTGGGTATGATGATTATATGATTGATCATTGATTTAAATCAAGTTTTTATACAATTGTTGTTGATTCAATTTGACTTATATAACTCATAGCTGGAAATAATGTAAGCCACTAACAGTATATAGTAGAATTTAAAATGTGTTACAAAACAGTCAATACGTTTTAGTAGCGTTTAAAAACGCTATAAAAACAAATGTAACACAACACTTGAATTTTAGGTCGCAAAAAATAAATTCAACGAAAATTTTTAGTTGCACAGAATAAACGCTACAGAAATGAAAAAAAAAGATTCACGTACATACATTTAGTAGCGTTTGAAAAACGCAGCTGTCCATAAAATTTGTAGCGTTTATTAAAACGCAACCAAAAAACAAGACTTTTAGTTGCAGGATCTGTAGTAGCGTTCATTAAAATGCTACCAAATGGTTTTGGTAGCGTTTTTCAAATGCTGCTAAAGGACATTTCTGGCGTAGTGTCCTTCGTGATATATCTCAATGGGGTGGCACTTATGTGGTTCATGTGATTTCCCCAAGATCTATCTCGAACTTTCAAAGCTTGGGCGAGAAATTCTTAAACCAATTCCATTTGCACGTACTAAATCTAAGCATGTCATGGCTCTTTCCGCAATAAAACAAACACCTGGAGAATCTTTGAGGAATTAACTTGACCGATTCAATATGACCATAACTGAAGTGAGTAATCTCAATCACGAAACAGTTTTGATGGCAATTGTCGATGGAATCGACAAGAAGATAGAGTTTGGAAAGTACTTGATTAGAAAGCCTCCCACAATTATCAAGTTATTTTATGAAAAGGCCAAAATTAACCTTCGACAAGAAGATGCATAGGTGAATCTCGAAGAAGATCTGAATTATGCGCCGAAGATGAATATTCAAAGCAATGTATAAGTGAAGCAGTCCGGAGACAATTCCATAAAGACTGAAGTAAATATTGGAAATCGTGGTAAACGAAATAACAACCAACGAAAGAACGACAATGGAAACCGAATCAAAAAGGAGATCCTAAAAAGAGGCCCTGGTTTCAAGCGCTTGATAGTTACACAATGTTGAATGACACGTTGGAAAACGTCTATCTTAATACATGCAACACTATGCAGTACAAGAAACCACCTCCATAGGAATCCACAGAAAAAGAACGTGAGCCTGGGAAGTTTTGTTTATTTCGTGAAATTTACGACCATGCGACTAATAAGTGCCATCATCTTAGAGACATCATCGAGAAACTGATTCGAAAGGGAAAATTCGATGAATACAAGGTTTCCCCACGAGACAGAGGGTAGGGGACATTGAAATCCAAATAAGGTCAGGTGGCTCTTGGAGCCACTGCTAGTGGAAAAATAAAGGAATGGCTATTAATACCATTGTCGGAGGACCACATCTGGCAGGTCACAATGGCCAGACTATGGACCTATATGTTAATGTTGCAAAGCATTTGGAAGTTGGGGAGTGCAGCACCCCCAAAGCATCGAGTCCTATGAAGCAGAGGAAGACAATGGCCGAAGATATTATCTTTCATGACAAAGAGTCAAAAGGGGTGGAAACCCCAAGCATTGATCCATTGGTGATTACAGTTAATATCCGCCGAGCCACTATGTGGAAAGTCCTTGTTGACAGCGGTAGTTCCATAAGTATTCATTTTAAGTAACCCTTTGACCAGATGAGGTTGGAGGCAAGAGATTTGAAGCCATGCAAATGCAAAATTTGCAACTTCAATGTCTCAACTAACAAGCCAGTGGGATTTATTGAGTTGCCGGTTGTAACACCCCACCTCCGCCAGGGTGACTCTTGCAAGCACTCTGACTTTGGAGGGGCGTTTGAATCAGGTAAACATGCATAATGATATATCAAGGCAGAACAAGAACATATGTATATATGTAAACAGAGTAAATAACATAGATAAAACAGCGAAAGATTTTCAAACCATTTCAAAACAAGTCTGGTACAACATAATGTTAACTTCCCAAATACACAAGTCTAGATAAAAACAACATTACTGAAAAACTGAAATACATAAGTACTATCCCCAAAATAAGTGATAACCATAGCTAGCTTCATGTCAAGACCGTACATGAGCTAAAATCCCACAAGCAAGCGATCAGAAATCCAGCTAAGCTCCAATATTCCCTCCCTGAGAACCGGGGGGGGGGGACGGAAGAAAAGAGGCGAAAGAAAACAGGTCAGTCAAAAAGACTGAGTAAGCCCTACTACAATCAATGTAAACTGATAAAGTTAACTGGCATGAGAAGCAGGTATGATCATAAGGATAACAACATACTAGCATGGTGATTAAGTCACAAGGTAGATAAAGGTGTCATCGCATAATCAGGATTAAGGTTTTTGCACCACAGGTGTACTAGCAAACTAACATGACTTGAATAAACAAGTATTGATCCCTTGGCCCAATAACATGAAATGACCCTAATACAAGGTCCAACCAAACGGTCTAGTCGATCGGCTCCCTAAGCCTAACTCGTCACGTGTTGGTGTCAATACGGCCCAACCATAATTGTAGTCGAACTGTGCCGGGTCCACCCTTCGGGTGTATCAAGCCCTAGGGTGTCAACCCCTGGACACCGTGAACATGAGTGCACAGTCCCGATCTACTGGTACCCATGGGTGACTTCTCCAAATACGGACTACGTGCACGACCATAGTCCGTCCGGAACTACATCGGCGTACCACCCGGTCGTCGTTTATTTGGTCGCTTACCTCCAGCCCAGTAATCGTGCCCCCTCCCTAGCCTAGTCCCTAGGGCCTTAATGATACCAATTTTTGGGGATTACTGCGGAGTGGGCCCCCATTGCTAGGATTTTCTAGTGGGTTAAGTACGGTTTAACCCTCTTGCTAATCATGGATTAACTTGGTTAAGTGTAACGATGAGTTCACGACTTAACCCTGATTAATCTACCAAGCCCAAATTGGTTAAGTATTAAGTGGACCATGAATTAACCCTAATCACGAGGCATTAATTAATTCAATGCACCTTAACCTCTCACATTAGACCTTGTTGTGGTTACTAGTTAAGCCGGGCGGGTCCGGGTAGCTTTACACCACAACTTGGTCTAACCTCGGGTTCAAGGTACAACATGGTCAACTTCTCACATTGGGTCCTATTGTTTGTAGCAACTAGTTAAGCCGGTCGGTTCCGGGTAGGTTTACGCTACAAACTCAACCCAACCTCGAGTTGGTCACACTTATCTTTTCTAAGTGTCATGTCCATCATGTTTCCAAAACATGTTACAAATTTTCAAGCAATTGGGTAGACCTAACTTAATAGGTAAATTCCCAATGGGTAGACCTAACTTAATAGGTAAATTCCCAAGCTTATGTTTTTATGTCTTTTAAGTTTACCCAACCCCAAACGCAATCCCATCGCTTACATATCGCAATAGCGCATAAAGGATAGAAAGAGGGAACTTGGCATAATCATGACATAAAGGTGTTGAAGCCACAAGTTCAACATGGTGGCATATGAAATATACATGTGTTCATATACTTGCATATTACATTTTTAGGCCTCAAAAACATGCATAAAACCAAACTTAGCATATTGGTGATACATGGTGCTAAATGACATGTAGAAATGGCCATAAGTTCGCATCTAGCCTCACATGCAAGTTATCATAAGAGATATGATAACTTACATGTTGCCAAAATGCAACCTTTGGCATAAAGCTTGAAGCTTTATGTTCATAAACCCAAGATAAGCTTGCATAACATGATAGCATGAACAAAATGTTTAACCCAAACTTGCATAACATAACTTGGCATACTTGCATATAAACTTGCATATCACAACATGATAAACTTGCATATAAACTTGCATATCACAACATGATAAACTTGTATATAAACTTGCATATCACAACATGATAAACTTGCATTTCATAGCATAGTAAACTTGCATATAAACTTGCATATCATACATTTAACTTTAGAGTTTAAGTATGAAAGTAGAATAGGGCTTACAATACTTATGAAGGCACACAAAACTATGACAAAGCCCTTATGCAACCAATTAGACCCAAAACGCAAGCTCTAACATAAAAAACCCTTGAGCCAAAATGATCAAAAATCTTTCTTTATGATGCAAATGTAGAAACTTGACTTGAATGCAAGCTAATGATGCTCATACAAGTTTGAAAACACTTGTATGCATGGAAAATCACTTAGAAATTTATTTAGGAATTTTATGAAGAGAGTGGAGGCCATGAGAGGATTGATTTTGCCATAGTTTAGTTACTAGAATGAATAATGATGATTTAGGGTTAGGTTAGGGCCTTATTTATAGAGATTAGGACTAGTTCTAGCCTTAGAATTAAACCCTAGTTCCAATCTCAGCCCTCAAAACCGAATCTGGCCCCCAAACTCAACACAATCTCAAAATGGTGCACCAGGCTAAATAGCCCGGCTGGACCAAGTCGACAGGGCTGTCGACTTGGGTCCAACCAAGTCGACTCCCAAGTCGACAGGGCTGTCGACTTGGGTGCTCTGGCGGGAATTCTCCCGCCTGGCCCAAACTGGCCCAAATTTTCAAATTCAAACTTGAATTTGAAATCTGTTTTTGCTTTGGAATTTTCTGAAAACTTCGTTGGGCCTTAATCGGGTCATACGGACTCCGATTTTCGAAAACTCAGACTCTATTTCGCGTATTTTTCCGAGACGAACGCAATGGCATAGCCCGTTTTTCCCTTGATTCAGATTTTAGAATTTAATTCTGCCTCGATTCACGTTATTACAGATTATTGAAAATACGGGTTGTTACACCGGTGGAGTTAGGAGAGGGGGACCGTAGGGGAGTGTGGATCCTCTCCTTTCTTGTGATGGACACAAACTCTCCATACAACTCCTTCTTGGTTCAACTGGGTCTAGCGGAGTTTAGGGCATGCATAGCTCTCTAGTGCGTACTTCTAAAGTTTCCGACTGAAGCTGGAGTTGGTGTAGTACGGGGAGATCAAGTAGCAGGACGAGCATGCTACTCAGCAGAATGGAAGAAAGTCTATGATAAGGAAAACAAGGAGTCCGAAGGAAGTCCTCCTGCAAAGGAGGCGGCAACATAGCAGCTAAATAAAATATATTAGCCAAGACCGTCTAGTCGCCATCTCGGGGATATTGATCCAAGGGAGGACGAAGAGTCGGGATGTAGAAAGGCAAGTCCTAATGAAACTATAGTGGAGATTCCAATCGATAACGACAATCCGACCAAGGTCTTTAAGTTCGGATTCCATCTAGACCCCCTCCGGATGAGGGAGTTGACTTTCTCTGTGTAAACCTGAACGTGTTTGCATGAACCCATATTGACATGTGTGATATCTCCATCCATCATGACTCATTTATTAAACGTAGACCTAAAGCATGTCCCAATAAAGCAAAAAAGGCGCATGCTTGGTCCGGAGAGGCCGGCAGCTTTGAAGGAAGTCGTCGAAAGATTGAAGAATAATGGGTTCATCCGAGTTACGACATACCCTAAGTGGATATCAAATCCAGTACTTTTGAAGAAGGCAAATGGGAAGTGGCGAATGTGGACCAACTTTTCAGACTTGAATAAGACCTACCCTAAAGATAGTTTCCGACTCCCCAGGATTGACCAGCTTGTCAATTCAACGGCTGGACACGAGCTCCTCTCGTTCATGGATGCTTATTCATGATATAATCATATTGCGATGCATCTCCTAGACCAAGATCATACTAGTTTCATAATGGATCTTAGGTTGTATTTCTATGTGGTAATGCCTTTTGGACTGAAGAATGCGAGAGCAACCTATCAACGCTTAGTCAACCGCATGTTCCATGATCAAATCGGGAAGATGGTGGAGATGTATGTAGATGATATGTTAGTAAAGTCAAAGTACTCAACCTATCATGTCCGAGACTTGGCAGAGATATTCGGTGTACTTTGCAGATATGGAATGAAGCTCAACCTTTTTAAATTCTCTTTTGGTGTTGCGTCAGATAAAGTTCTTTGGTTTCATCATTAGCTTTTGAGGAATTGAGATTAACCCTGAATACATAAAAGCAACCAAGGGTAATCAGGAGCCTCAAAAGATCAAAGATGTACAGAGCTTTGCGGGAAAGGTTGTAGCTTTGGGAAGATTCATTTCTAGAGTGACCAAAAAGTGCATTCCCTTTTTGAGTTAATAAAGCGAGGGAAGCACAACTTCATTTGGACGCCTAATTGTGTCAAAGCTTTTCAGAACCATCCTAATCACTTGGAGAGACCACCTATATTGTCTTAGCCAGTTGACTATGAGGACTTATTTGTGTACTTAGCAGTGTCCCTACATGCCATCAGTTTAGCTCTAGTCCGTGAAGAAGATCGGGTGTAATGACTAGCATATTACGTAAGTAAGAAGTTGATATGAGCGAAACACAACTATTCAAAAATTGACAAACTGGCTTATAGTTTGTTAATTACAACAAGAAAGCTCTGTCACTACATACGAGCTCATCCAATCAAGGTATACACTGACCATCTGCTACGACGGATTCCTCATTGACTTGAGGCGTTTAGGAGGTTGCTTAAGTGGAACATCGACCTAAGTCAGTTCGACCTCACCTTCCTTCCCTAAAAGTCAATATGAGGACAAGCATTGTCAGATTTCATAGCTGAATTTACAACTCCTGACGATGACGCTCCAGAGGATGATTCCAATCTTCCTTATGTCAAACCAACATTGGACACATGGAAGCTGTACACTGACGGGGCTCGTAATGATCGATGTTATGGCTCTGGAATTGTCTTACTAACTCCTGAGGGACGATCGATTTATTACACCCAGAGGCTAGACTTTCTAGCTACTAACAATGATTCTGAGTATGAAAACTTAATTACCGGGCTGAAGCTCGCAAAGGACTTGGGGGTAGTGGCATTGGACGTTTTCTATGATTCACAATTTATTGCATTTTAGGTTCGGAAGGAGTATTAGACTAAAAGGCACGGCTTGCCACCTATTTCAAACAAGTAGAAGAGTTGTTGGAAGATTTCGACTACCATAGCATCTCACATATTCCAAGGGAAGAAAATCAAAAGGCTGACAGATTAGCTAAACTAGCTAGTTTTGATGCTTGAGATGAAGTAGAAATAGTGCCAATCGAGGCAATAGATACTTCAAGAATTGACCAGATGGATATTGATCAAGTCTTGGAGACAGAACCTAAGAAAGAGTCATGGATGACCCCTATCAAGAACTTCCTACAGAATGTGACCCTCCTGGGACGAAAGAATGAAAAGAGAGCCATCGTGCGTAAAGCCTTAAGAGATATCATCCAGGGAGATACACTTTACGGAAGAGGGTTCTCATTTCCTATTCTCCGTTGTGTTGCCGACGATGACACGAAACGAGTGTCGCGGGAAGTACACGAAGGTGAATGTGGCGCTCACACCGGGGGTAGAGTCTGGCAAAGAAGGTGTTGTGGTATGGCTACTTATGGCCTTTCGTTAGTCAGGATGGGGCTAGTTAATCCAAACTTTATGACAAATGTTAGAGATTTTCCCAGATTCAAAGAGCTCTGCCAACTCAACTCTCCCAGATGGTTAGCCCTTGACCATTCACTATATGGGGAGTGGACATCATTGGAAGCCTTATGATTTCTAAAGGTGGAGGAAAGTATGTGACCGTGACTGTGGATTACTTTACGAGATGCCAAAGCTGAACCAATGACCACAATCACGACAAAGCGGGTGATCAACTTTATCGTCAGAAACATCATATGTCGATTTAGGCTTCCCAGGAGCATTATCACTTATAATGGGACCCAGTTCAACTGCTCAAAATTCAGAGAATTTTGCCAACAATATTGCTTCGAGAAAAAGTACATTACAGTTGCACACCAACAATCAAATGGACAAGTCGTCGTAAACAAGACCATTAAGTATATCCTAAAGAAACAATTAGAACTGGCTAAAGGCAAATAGGTTGGTGAACTACATTTAGCCTTTTGGGCTTATCGTACCACCCATAAGTCTGCGATTGACCATACTCCATTCGCCTTTTCCTGCGGCTCTGAAGGTATTATCCGAATAGAACTCGAAGTTCCCTTTCACAGGATGACATATTACGATCCCTTGATTAATAAGGCGCTTCTCTTGGAATCATTGGACATGCTTAATGAAAAGAGAGAGAAGAAGCTAACTTGCATGTTGAGGCGCATGGGCAACAAGTCGCCTGATACTATAATAAGAAGGTCCAATTCAAAACCTTCGACTTTGGCAACGTTGTTTTGAAACGAGTCTTCCCAACCCTAGTTCACATAGGCCCGAAATAGGAAGGACCATACGTCATCTAACAGGGTCTTGATAATTGAACCTTCAGGCTAATGACTATTGATGGCGACCCACTTCCAAGAGCATGGAATGAAAAATATTTTTGATGATATATTTCTTAGAATTTTATTGTTTCATTTATTCTTAGTATTGCAATAAGTCATGTCTCACCCCTTACGATTATTCATAAATAAAAGCTCTTTTCCATGCTTCATTGTTGGGTCTATTACTTTGGCAACTGTTATGATTCGACTGACCTGTGCCAAGAATTAAACGAAGGGGAAATGAACTTCTCAACGATGTTTAGTGGCTCACATTTCGACGAGCTGGCCTAACTCCATGACTAGTCAGACTTAGGTTGACTGAAATTCGAGATGGACTCCGATGCCCGATAAGGTGATCAACAGTTTGTAAACCAAAGTATTGAAACGACACCTAAACGACATCTTTAACTCTCTCCCACATTTCGATGGGATGAGTATAAATTTTGGATGTGATCTGACCATCCTAATGGTGACTTTTGCCCTTGAGGTGAGGGCAAAAGGACAATGCCTAAGCAAGCGCGACTTGAATGATTGCCCGACTAACCCCATTCTTCAAATCTTGGAACAGATATAAACTAAGGATGAGTGCGACTTGAACACTCGTTCCCTAATTCTAACTCTCACAACTTGAGAGTACAAAATGACTTGCATGACTCAACACAAGGCCGCCTGACCAATGACTCTAACCCATACCGACAATGGGAGAGTATAAAGGACGAACAATGACGTCTACACCAACTTTGCCGCCCTTTGACCGAGGGTAGGAGTATAAACATTTAAGGATCAAACATGCAAATTGACTCACCCATATCCCCACCAATGCTGGAAGCATAGGTATAGCCTCATAAATGAACTTCGAACTCGACTCGTGATTCAAAGTTACTTGGGGGCATACACACTATACATCCAAATATCGACGTACTACTTATTATTTGACTTGGTAATATTTAGACCTACTACTTATTACTTGACTTAGTAATATTTAAATTGGGAGTACACTAAATGGAAAGTAATATATAAACTTGCAAACATATAACATTGTTTATATCAAAGAAAAAACGGTGTTCCATATACAAAAGTGCAGGTTTATACAAATTTACAAGGAAAAACACGAGGACTGCACTCGCAACAACATCTGCAGGGCCTGAAAAACAATACACCAAATAATTTAATTAAACCTGAGATAGCTTATCATCGGTCTTCTTCTTCTCCTCCTGCTCTTTCTCCCTCTGCGCAGCAAAGTCCATAGGCTCCTCAACACTCATAGACTTCCTTTTCTTGGACTTGGTGCAGGAGGAATCAAAAGCTCTCGACTTAGGCGCATCATGCTACTTCTTGCTTTGTATGGCTTAGAAAGGGGAGGAGTTTCCTTGACGAGCAGATTTGTAATAGAAGGAGCATTAAATTAAAGAGGTTTTACCAAAAAAGACCGAAACTTGATTCAAAATTGAGGAGGAGAAGCTTACCCTCATTTCAAGCCTTTATCTCCACTAGGGTTAGAGGTCCGTCTTGTCCCCAGTATATTACATGTTTTCTTCTTCCGACTGAGAGCCCTTGTCATCTAACCCCTTCAAGGCGTCTATCATTTCATCATCCTTGCATGTGTCTTTGGCGGGGGGGGGGGGATTTGCTACTCTTCAGTGACTTTCGTCTCAACTTCGGAAGTAGTCATCTCTATAGTCGTCTTTATAGGAGTACCTAAAGCAGGAAGAGCAATAATCAGTCTCGGTGGAATAACAGGTCTCCCGATTTGTAACACCCCATGTCCATTAATGTCACTCACTAAGGGAATGAATTAACTTTCATGAAGCGTTATAAGAGTATAGACCAGAACATCACAAGACAGATATATAAAATGGTACTTAAAAATTCAAAATTTATTGATTGCAGCGGAAAGGAAAAACATGTTTGATTACAACATCAAAACCATATACTAAAGCCAAGTACACAAATATCCATCTTGAATAAGATTATTATCAGAGTACAAAAAAGCAAAACCATAATCCCACTCCAAATAGCCATAATGAAAAAGATATAAAGCTGGGCATTACTTTCAATACTTCCGAGCACTTCAAGAAGAAAGAGATCCAAGTCAAGCTTCACTAATCCCACCCTAAGGACCTAGGGGGAAAGAAAGAAAAGAGGCGAAACAAAAAGGGTTAGACATAAGTCAGGCAAGTCTAGTGACTTTAACAATATAATCAGTAAAGCAACAGAATAAGAACATAAACTGGATATAAGAGATGACTGTAACATAAGCAAATATGACAAGGTAAACAAGGTAAGCAAGATAGAACATCGACTGCGCTCATAACCACTATAAGATATGTTCTGCACCGTACCAACATACTTAGTGGTAGCTTTGTGTACTCCTAGCTGCTCTCGTAGGTGCGCCACTTGCTCCTACCACCACTAGTTGTATCCACTACCCTTCCCATTCGATTAGCCGCCTAACCTCGTAGATACTTGTGCTGGTCCTACAATAGGGTGTATCACTCCCTAAGGTGGAAACCCCGATACTACTGAAATGCACAGCTTATACCTGCACGATGCAACAGCGTCTTACCAACCAGCCCGGAACCACGCACGCACATGACTCCATTGGACTTGCACTGCCATCGCTAACTCTTTATTGACCTCTTACAATCAACCCCAGTAAGCGTGTCCCTATCCTCAACCTAGTTCGAGCTCATATAGATACTAAAATAGGTTACTGGTTGAAAAGGGTCCACACACTTGACACAAGCTTCCCTCCTAAGCTTGGTCCCCACTAGGAATTCCCACTTAACCCTTTTTTCCTATGTCTAATCACATGTCTCATCTTGGTTAAGTGCTTTTATTGTGTTTCACATGTTACCATGTTACCCACTTAACCCTTTATTATTCCCATGTCTAATCATATGTCTCATCCTGGTTAAGTGCTTTAATTATGTTTCACATGCTACCCATGTTACGCACTTAACCTTTTATTATCCCCATGTCTAATCACATGTCTTATCTTGGTTAAGTTTTCATTAATTCATTATAACCGTAGTCTTGCAAGACCTCTCACATTAGATTACCATTTTGTGGTTGCTGAATATGCTGGGCGGTTCCGGGCAGGCTTATACCACAATCCAAATCTAACCTCGTGTCTTTGGATTATTAAGCATCTAGTTTCTGCCTTTGACCTCTCACATTAGATTACTGTTTTCCGGTTGCTGGATATCCCGGGCGGTCTCAGGAAGGCTTATAACGCAATCTGAATCTAACCTCGTGTCTTAGGCGTTTATTATCACTTTCTAGATTCAAACCTCAATTTCAAATCTTGGATTATAATATATTCCAATCTAAATTATGTTTATAATTTTAGTCCAAATTATGCCTATAATCTCATGTGTACAAGTTATGCCAATTCATGCCCAAACCAATTTACGTAGCCATCAACAATTTATGCCAAATCTCATTTTATTACATATTTCCCAAACTTTTCCCAATCGTTCCAATGTTATTCGTACGTAAATACCAACGCAGTATGCTTAGGCTCGAAATTAGCCTAATATCAAAAAGGGAAAAAGAAAAGAAGAAGGGAGAAAATCAAAACAACAAAATTGGCATAAACATATAATGAGCATGTAAAATGAATAACAATAAAGTAGATCAGATAGGCATATGATAATAGCAATTGGGTATGAATCTGAAGGATAACAAATTACAAAACTTGATATGATTCATCTTATTTACAGGCATATACGTCAGATCCAATTTACAATCCTATCACAATTACTTTTTAATTCAATTATATGTGAAAGTAACATAGACTCACAGCGATAAGATTCTTAGAAAAGAGAATTAGGTGTTGTTGTAGCAATTCTGATCTTGAATAATCTCTACTTTGATTGTTTGTAGATCTGATCTTCTAATTGGAATACTCCTATTCTAATTTGTTTTAGTGGAGAAGAAAGGCTAGTTTAGATTAGAGCAGCATGGAGGCGCCTTGGATGAAAACAATGAGATTAGGGTTAGGTTTACGTGTTTATTTATAGATATATTAGGTGAATTAGGACCTTTAGATTAGATTAGGAACCATCTGAACCATCCAGACCAGAAAAACACGTCATCCGGCCAATCCTAGAAAAATACGTCGTCAGATACCACAAAACACGTCATCGCCCAGATCTGGGCCGATGGGGGTCGACACCCTATAGGGGGGTCGACTCCCCAATCAACACCCCTATAGGGAGGTCGACTCCCCAGTCGACTCCCCTTGGGGGGGGGGGGTCGACACCCATGAGCGGGAAATTTCCCGCTTAGCTATTTTGGGTTGGATTTCGAATTTTGAACTACTCTGGTCATTTAATTATTATTCAATTAAATTCTGCTTTAAACTGAAATCTTCTAAGCTTCATAACTTCTTCATACATTATCTGATTTACGCAAATCCAGACTCCATCCCAGGGAGAATTCTGAGACGAACGCAATGGCGCAGCCCGTTTCCTTTAATTCTTCTTCTATAAATTAATTATTCTTTAGTTTGTCATTTTAATATTTTAAAATTATAAGGTGTTACATTCTCCCCTCCTTAAAGGATTTTGTCCCCAAAATCTCCAAGTTAAGAAGAATGTATACCTTACCATCCAATCATCCATCTATGCATCCATCATCCACAAGCTTCCATTGTCCTTAAAAGATTTCTAATGCTATATGAACATATGCAAAAGTGTGTGTATATGTTCCTTATCTAATGCAAAATCAGGCGGTCTACTGATTCAGTTGACCTCCTTAATGCAAATCATGATAGTGACATGCGTCCGTTATGTATGCAAAAGGATCCTAATGATACATATCATTTCTATATAAGTGCATAACCACTCATCCAAATGCAACATCCATATGATAACACATTCAATATACATCCATTAATTTAAATATGCTCACTCATCCATATGCAATATGAAAGTGATTGAGCCGATCTAGTGCCTAATGTGTGTGTAAATGCATTCACGAGCAACCACTAGCAAACAATTACATCCACTTGCATCCACCAAACATAACATGTCTCAAACACACGTTTACAACCATAGGATTTCTACCTAAAGATCGAAGATATAATCAAGAGGATACACTAAACGATGGAACAAGTATAAAAAAAGAGGTAGAAAAAGGAGAAGTTAAGAACCTACCCTCAAAAAGGAAAGGGTACGATGCACGTATCTTGTCTTCTGTTTCCCAAGTCGCGTCTCCTTGATCATCTCCCCATTGGACTTTAACCAACTTGACCTCTCAGTTGCATAACTTCTTGACCTCCGATCCAAGGATGCATGTAGGAACTCATATAAACATGGTATCTCGCGCTACTTCGACTTATCTAAGCATGTCTGGCTCTACTACTTCCGTGGTATCATGTAAACACTTCCTCAAATGCAATACGTGAAAAACGTCATGAATACCACTAAGCTTCTCAGGCAATTTCACTTTGTAGGCCATCTGTCCAATTCTTTCTGTAATGGGGAATAGCCCAACGAACCTTGGTGCCAATTTCCATACAAATCCAAAGCAAACTACGTTCCTCAATGGTGACACTTTAATAAAAACAGTGTCTCCAATATCGAACTAAAGATCGGTTCATCTCTTATCAGCGTATGACTTTTGTCGGTCTTGTGCCGCCTTCATGCGTCTTCGAATCAAGTCTATCTTCTCTGCAGTTTCCCTAACCATCTCGGGCCCAAGCAAATCTTATCCGTAAATTCCCACCAACAAGTTGGTGATCGACAAAATCGTCCATAAATGGCCTCAAAAGGTGCCATGCCAATACTAGTCTGATAGATGTTGTTGTAGGCGAACTCTACTAATGGAAGGTGTTCTTCCCATGTCCCTCCAAAATCCAAGATGCATAACCTCAAAAGATCTTCTATAATATGATTCACTCTTTTTGTTTGGCTATCCATCTGAGGGTGATAAGCGGTTCTCAAAGACAATTGCATTCCTACCACCTTTTGCAAGCTCTTCCAAAACTCACTAGTGAAAATGGGATCTCGATCGCTTACGATACTAGAAGGTTTGCCATGTAGATGAAGTATCTCTCAGAGATAAACATATGTTAACCATGTCGCTGTTCTTTTACTCTTAACGGGAATGAAATGGTCGCTCTTGGTAAGTCTATCTACTACTACCCAAATCCCCGTATTACCTTTCCTTGACCTCAGTAACCCGTCGACAAAATCCATGGAAACACTTTCCCGTTTCCACTGTGGAACCTCTAAAGGGTGAAGCAAACCACCAGGCTTCTTTTGTTCAGCCTTGACTTGCTGGCACACTAAGCATCTAGAAACGAACTCAGCCACATCCTTCTTCATTCTGGCCCAAAAGAAAACTCGCTTCATGTCCCTATACATCTTGTCACCACCGGGATGTATGGTCGTCTTAGAACGATGTGCTTCTTCAAGGATTGTCCCTCTCAAACTCTCGTCTCGTGATACGCAAAGTATTCCATCCCTATGAAACCAAGCTTTTTCATCTGTAGTATACCTACCAAGATGGCTCGAAGACTCCCCTCTTATGAGCTTGTCTACTATCTCTATTAACTGTGGGTCATCTCATTGTGTCGCACCTAACTGTCCTAAAAGCGTAGGTCGCACCTCTAACGATGCCAACAAACCGGGCACATAATCGATGTCTAAAGTCAAAGGTGGATATATACTCTAAACTCTGCCGCTCGACAAACAAAAGGACTCAAAGTCAACTTCTTTCTACTTAAGGCGTCAGCTACAACGTTACCCTTTCCAGGGGCATATGCAATCTCAAAATCGTAGGATTCTAAGAACTCCATCCAACTTTGTTGCGTTAAGTTTAGATATTTTTGAGAGAACAAGTATTAAAGTGACTTATGGTCTGTATACAACTCAAACCTCTCTCCAAGCAAACAGTGACGCCAAGACTTAAGCGCATAAACTATGGCAGCTAACTCTAAGTCGTGGGTAAGGTAATTCTTCTCATGGACCTTTAACTGCCTTCCACCAGCATATCACCCTTCCCTCTTGCATCAAAACTGCGCCAAGCCCTGTCCCACAAGCATCGGTATACCCGGTGAATGGTTTACTCCCATCTAGCAAAACTAAAACTGGAGCTGTCGTCAATTCCCTCTTCAAACATTGGAAAGCATCGTCACAGTCGACATCACAAGAAAAGGTCAAATTCTTTTTCATCAACCGTGTAAGTGGGGCTAAAATCTTAGCAAAGTCCTTGATGAAATTTCTATTATAGCCGGCCAAACCAAGAAAACTTCTTATTTCTGTTGCACTCTTAGGAATCTTCCAATCTTGGATTGCTACCCCCCTTCGCGGGATCCACTGCTATCCCGTCTTTAGAGACCACGTGCCCTAGGAATCTTACTTCCTTCCTCCAAAATTGACATTTGAAGAACTTAGCCCTTAGCTGATGTACTCGAAGGATCTCTAAAACTTCCTTAAGATGTAAGGCATGCTCTTCCTCGCTTCTAGAGAAGATCAGGATATCATCCACAAAGACTACCACGAACTTCTTTAGAAATTCCTAAACACCCTACTCATCAAGTCCACGAAATATGCTGGAGCATTCGTTAAACCAAAAGGCATGACGAGCCATTCAAAGAAACCATCTAGAGTTCTAAATGCATTCTTATCTATGCTGTCCTCAGCCACCCTTAGCTGATGAAATCCGGTAGCTAAATCCAACAGCGAGAAAACCAAAGCACCAACCAACCGATCGAACAAGTCATATATCCTCGGTAACGGGTGTCTATTCTTCTTCGTGAGCTTATTCAACTCCTTATAGTCCACACACAATCTAAGCAAACCATCAGCCTTCGTAGCAAAAACAACTGGAGCACCCCACTCCGAGATACTTCTTCTTATGAACCCTTTCTCAAGCAAAATTTTCACTTGTTTACCAAGCTCCCTCCTTTCTCTTGGATCCATGTGGCGCACAGGAAATGCAACTGGCTTTGAAGTATATACGGAAATCTATCTCAAATTTTGGAGGTAAGCCCCTAACCTCCTCAAAAGACATCTGCATACTCACGGACTACTCGAATAGATTGCAAATCATCAATAGATGTGTCATGAGATTCTAAGTAGCTAAGCATAACAAAACCCTTAGAGTCGCATGAGATATCGAGAGTATTACCCAAACGAGTCAACAGTCTAACTACCCTCTTTTCACAGTTGAGAATGGCACCGTACCTTGCTAACCAATCCATTCATAGAATCAACCCATAGCCCATGAAACAAAGCACATAAGCATTGCATTCGAACTCAACGCCATACACAAATATTCTTAAATCCCGACATAACATAGACAGATGAGCCGTACCCCCAATAGGATTTGAGACAACAAGGGGATCCACTACTATACTAGTATCTAGGTGCAGAGACTCAACAACAGAAGCAGATATAAACGAATGTGAAGTGCCAGAATCAAACAAAGTACGTATAGGATGATCGAAAAGGAAAATAAAACTTTCAATAGAAATGTTTCTACCTCTCTCTTGTATAGCTGCCATAAGAGCATGAACCTGCCCTCCAGAAGTAGATCATGTCCTCTGTCCTAGCCCTTGTCCTTTCCTCCTTGGGCAGTCTTTAATCATATGTCATGCCTCACCACATTGGAAGCAACTAGTCCTCTTCTTCTTCCTACAGTCCTTCTTCAAATGGCCTGGTATTCCACAATTGTGACACTTTCTTTTTTATGAACCCTTATTATCCTTGCCGCCCTTCTATTGTTGTGTTGTGCCTTCTTTGGATCCCCCTTCTTATCCTGTGCCTTGTTAGCACCTTTCTCCTCTTCATGTATCAATGCCATATCAACAAGATTCTCGAAAGCAGCCCCCATAGGAATGTGGGAGATAGCCAACCCGTGTAATGGTTCATTCAGACCCTTGGAAAATCTCAAGGCCTTCTTATGTGGAGTATTAAATAATTCTATACCAAATATTGCTAACTGGTTAAACTTGTTAAACTTGTTAACGTACTTCTTCACAGGAAATCTCTCTTGTTTGAAAGCCAAGAACCTCACCATGTATAAACTCTACTCTGCTTGTGAAATAAATTTCTTCTCGAACCTTTGTCTAAAATCCACCCACGTCTCCACTGCACGTCCTCTATTAGTTACTTCCCACCAAAATGAAGCTTTATCCTTCATCATCCAAGCGGCTAGCTGAACCTTCCTTCCATCGTCTATCTCAAAGATACCAAATAAGTCCTCCACTTCCTTGAACCAATTCCGAGCCTCAAAAAACATCTCAGCTCCATAAAACGGTTTTCCGCCCATCGCATGGAAGTCTTTGCATATCTTAGAAAAAGGTCTACACGGAGAGGAGGAGGAGGAGTAGCTGCAGCTGGGGAAGGAGGAACATTTGCTGGGCCTGCGGTAGTAACCCTAGACTCCAGATACCTTCTGACCCAGTCTGGTATCTGTACGCCCTCGGGTATATCAGATTCCCCAGACATGCTGAAAGGGAAAAGGAAGAGATTAAAAACAGAGAATCGAAAGAAAGATATATGGCTTTTGGGGATTATGTCTTTCATAATAAACCTTTCTCTTGAAAATACCTTCTTTAAAACATGTTTTTGAAAATACTTTTAAAAAAAATGCTTTTGAAAACGGTTTTCAAAATCTTTTATCTGTTCTGGTAACCTTCAACTCTGATACCACGTGTAACACCCCACGTCCATTAATGCCACTCACTAAGGGTATGCATTAACTTTCATGGAGCGTCATAAGAGTATAGAACAGAACATCACAAGACAAATGGTACTTAAAAATTCAAAATTTATTCATTGCAGCAGAAAAGCAAAACATGTTTGGTTACAACATCAAAACCACATACCAAAGCCAAGTACACAAATATCCATCTGAACAAGATTATTATCAGAGTACATAAAAGCAAAACCATAATCCCACTCCAAATAATCGTAATGAAAAAGAGATAAAGCTGAGAATTACTTTCAACACTTCCAAGCACTTCAAGAAGAAAGAGATCCAAGTTAAGCTTCACTAATCCCACCCTAAGGACCTGGGGGGAAAGAAAGAAAAGAGGCGAAACAAAAAGGGTCACAAAAGGGTCAGACATAAGACTGGCGAGTCTAGTGACTTTAACAACATAATCAGTAAAGTAACAGGAGAAGAACATAAACTGGATATAAGAGATAACTGTAACATAAGCAGATATGACAAGGTAAACAAGGTAAACAAGATAGAACATTGATTATGCTCCTAACCACTATATGATATGCTATGCACCTACCAACATACTAGTTACATATTAAGAGATGATCCCTCCTACTAATCATAATAATGGTAGCTTCGTGTACTCCTAGCTTCTCTCGTAGGTGCGCCACTTGCTCCTACCACCATTAGTTGTACCCACTACCCTTCCCATTCGATCGACTCCCTAACCTCGTAGATAGTTGTGTTGGTCCCATAATAGGGTGTATCACTCCCTACGGTGGCAACCCCGATACTACTGAAATGCACAGCTTATACCTACACGATGCAATAGCGTCTTACCTACCAGCTCGGACCCACGCACACACATGACTCCATTGGACTTGCGCTGCCATCGGTAACTCTTTATTGACCTCTTACAGTCAATCCCAGTAAGTTTGTCCCTTTCCCCGACCTAGTTCAAGCTCATATAGATACTAAAATGGATTACTGGTTGAAAATGGTCCACACACTTGACACAAGCTTCCCTCCTAAGCTTGATCCCCACTAGGAATTCCCACTTAACCCTTTTTTCCCATGTCTAATCACATGTCTCATCTTGGTTAAGTGCTTTTATTATGTTTCACATGCTACCTATGTTACCCACTTAACCCTTTATTATTCCTATGTCTAATCACATGTCTCATCCTGGTTAAGTGCTTTAATTATGTTTCACATGCTACCCATGTTACCCACTTAACCCTTTATTATTACCATGTCTAATCACATGTCTTATCTTGGTTAAGCGTTCATTAATTCATTATAACCGTAATCTTACAAGACCTCCCACATTAGATTACCATTTTGCGGTAGCCGGATATATCGGGCGGTTCCGGGCAGGCTTATACCGCAATCTGAATCTAACCTCGTGTCTTTGCATTATTACACATCTAGTTTCTGCCTTTGACCTCTAACATTAGATTACTGTTTTGCAGTTATTGGACATGCCGGGCGGTTCCGGGCTGGCTTGTACCGTAATCCGAATCTAACCTCGTGCCTTAGATGTCTATTATCACTTTCTTGATTCAAGCCCCAATTTCAAATCTTGGATTATAATATATTCCAATCACCCATAATTTCCAATCTAAATTATGTTTATAATTTTAATCCAAATTATGCCTATAATCTCATGTGTACAAATCATGCCAATTTATGCCTAAACCAATTTCCATAGTAGTCAACAATTTATGCCAAATCTCATTTTATTACATATTTCCCAAACTTTTCCCAATCGTTCCAACGTTATTTGTACATAAATCTCAACGCAATATGCTTAGGCTTGAAGTTAGCCTAATATCAAAAAGGAAAAAGGAAAAGAAAATGAGGAGAGAATCAAAACATCCAAATTGGCATGAACATATAAATGGGCATGTAAAATGAATAGCGATAAAGTAGATCTGATAGGGATATGATAATAACAATTAGGTATGATTCTGAAGGATAACAAATTACAAAACTTGTTATGATTCATCTTATTTACAGGCATATACAACAGATCCAATTTACAATCCTATCACAATTACTTTTTTTTTGAAGTAGCACAATTACTTTTTAATTCAATTATATGCGAAAGTAACATAGACTCACAATGATAGGTTCTTAGAAAAGAGAATTAGGTGTTGTTGTAACAACTCTAATCTTGAATAATCTCTACTTTGATTGTTTGTATATCTGATCTTCTTATTGGAATACGCCTATTTTGATTTGTTTAATGGAGAATAAAGGCTAGTTTAGATTAGAGTAGCATGGAGGCACCATGGATGAAAACAATGAGATTAGGGTTAGGTTTAGGTGTTTATTTATAGGTATATTAGGTGAATTAGGACCTTTAGATTAGATTAGGAACCATCTGAACCATCCAGACAAGAAAAACATGTCATCCAGCTAATCCTAGAAAAACACTTCGTCAGATACCATAAAACACGTCATTGCCCAGATCTTGGCTGATGGGGGTCGACACCCTATAGGGGGTCGTCTCCCCAGTCGACACCCCTATGGGGGGGTCGACTCCCCAGTCGACTCTCCTTGGGGGGGTCGACACACACAAGCGGAAAATTCCCGCTCAGTTATTTTGGGATGGATTTCGAATTTTGAACTACTCTGGTCATTTAATTATTATTTAATTAAATTCTGCTTTAAACTGAAATCTTCTAAGCTTCATAACTTCTTCATATGATATATGATTTACGCAAACCCGGACTCCATCCCAAGCAGAATTCCGAGACGAACGCAATGCACATCCCGTTTCCCTTAATTCTTCTTCTAGAAATTAATTATTCTTTAGTCTGTCATTTTAATATTTTAAAATTACAGGGTGTTACACGACTGGAGGCCCAGCCGCAAGACGACGAGATATGATCATTTTCTGGATTGGGGAGAGAAGAGATATACCTCGATAGAGGCATCTTTAGGAGTAGCCGGAGTCTTGACTTTTTGGATAGGAGTCACAGGATTTCTTGAGATCAAGCTTGGCTCATCTGGATTGTACTCCTCCACGGTTCCAAAGGAATAGGCTGGAGGAAGCGGAATGATTGGTTGATCTACAGGAGGATCTACGGTGAGAGTGGGTTGACTAGCAGTTTTTGTAGTGGATGCATCAACTTTGTTTGCATTGGGTTTCCCTTCCATTGTTGATTTCCCTTTAATCCTATAACGCTCGGTATCCTCCTTCTCTTTTAGTAACTTTCTTATGTCAGCCAAAACTATTGGTTCATCGCCACTAATAAACCGGTTGTCAACGCCTCTTCGTCCTTTGAACGCCCAATAATGACCCTCTTTTCCTTGCCCATAAACATATCCCCGGTGTCATTCAGGGTTCGCAAATAGTCTTCGACCTAAGATATATCCCGATTACGGAGAACTCGAGCATAAAACATGAGCACGTTGCCACCAAAATTGTGAGCATTGTTTTATCTTCTCCGCATGGTCTGCCTTAAGAATTTGGATCTCAATCTATGCTAGAGTTGAGAGTTAAACACATTTTCCAGAGCATCATCGTAATTATCTTCTGCCTTCTTCCTAGCCTCCTCAGAAGCGATGAGTTGAGCTTTAAGATTTTCAACCTTTGGATCCGGTTGCTCTTTACCTTTCCTCATAATCTTGTTCTCAACATTGAGGGACACGCACTGATGACCCACCAACTTCACATCATCTTGAGTAGACTTGGCGAGGTACGTACATTGATCAAGTTCTATTTTAAATCGAACATGAGCATCGTCCAGCTCTTCTTTGGTCTTCTTATATTCCTTTTTATGGGTGGCCAGTTCAGTCTCACACTCGGTCAGCGCTTTCATGATATGCTCAAGAACGCTCTTCACGAAGCCCCATTCCATATTCATTCCATCAATCTCAACGTCCATACTCATGATAACCTGATCTAATCTTCTTGAACATGTGGACATTTCATTATATTGATTTAAATCAAAGTCAGTGTCAAACCTAACCCAATTTCCAAAGTTTTCTAGGAAAGGTTATAGGTTGGGAATGAAATTTACATGAGCAAAGTGATGCTGGGGGGAAGATTTCTCAAGTTCTTTGACCCTTTCAGCGGGTGTTTTTCTCTTGTGCGGACGAAATAGACAACTAAGGGTTCTTATCTGAACGCTTGGTAAGGACAAGAGAATCTTGGCCTCGGGAAGTAGTTAAGTGTGACTTATGAGGGGGATCGGTAGGGCGAATGTGGTGGAAGGTCTTGGTCTAGGAGTGTTCGCTAGTAGTCTTGTCATTGCCCCCGAGAAGTTCTGTCATGAAAACGAGAGGTGGAAACATGCTTTTTTATGTCATGCTCCTTGTCTTTCACTCATGGTAGTTCCCTCTCTTTCTCCTTCTTATCCTTCCTCTTCTTATCCTTCTCTTTTCTTTCTTGGTCCCCCTTCTCTTGCCTCACCTTCTCATGTTGTTTCTTCTCTCTCTCTCTCTCTCTCTCTCTCGTGAACGCTTCTCGTCGTATTCACGATCCCGCTTTTCCTAGGAGGGGGTCAGGACAACTAGGCCGCCTCTTTTTAGATTAAAGCCAAATTGATCATAGTATCACCCTCCTTTCTTCATGGCATCTATGATTCAAGAAAAGAGTTGAGTTAGTACTTAGCGTATGAAAACAGAAAGAGTGTTATGACAAGCAGTGCTTATGTGTGTCCTAGTGCTCCCCCCAGTGACATATCAGATCTCGGAATTTGGATTGTCATCATCGTCTCCTTGCCCTTTGTAGGAGTAGTGTCATCCCCAGACTTCGGGAAAAGGAGCTAGAATCCATATTTTGAGAATAGAATATAGTATCCGGGAGATTTAAATCTTGCAAGCCCCGGAATGGGGAATCCACTTTTTTTCTCGAACGCCCTGAATGGAAGGTTATTCTTCTCTATAGCAGAGCCCTTCGATTGGGGACCCTGAGAGTCTTTTACAATCTCCTTTTGGGAGATGGTTCTTTCTCCCCTTCCATGGGATCCCGACTAGATCTAGGAAGATCGGCCTCCGTAATAATTATTTTCCTTTACTTCACGACCTTTTTCCACTTGGTTGGATATCGGGCCGCGACAACTACAGATCCTTCGACTGAGGGTTGACTTGCTTTCCCCCGACTGGGGGCACACTAGCAGCTATAGTCGAAGGCTCCACAACTGGGGGCATGATAATTGGCGGTATACCGATTGGTGGGACTTGACCCCTGCCCGATACCGATATTCTGTTAGCATTGAGAAGGTGGTAACGATGAAGGAGTGCGCATGTAAGGCATCTTTTGACACTTCGGTCTTTCTTTGGAAAGCTTGACAGAATATCCAGATGTTCTTGGTATTCTTGGCCAATGTATTTAGCTGGATTGCTACCTGTAAGAAGTTACAAATGTTAAAACCATTTTCATGCAATCAGTATAACAGTAAGTTAAGGTTCGATGCTAACTGCATTTGTGCCATCTATGGGCACACCCTAGCTATTGAGAAGTATAAAACTAGTCATGTTTGACGTCTCCCAGCTTGCTCGGTACATCCTCGATGATCTTCCTTCCACGAGAGCCTTCAAAAAAAGAAATGTAGTGGTTGGGTCCTCCTTATGTCTGAAGTTAAAAAAGAAGACCACATCATCGAAGGTTAGAGCTTGATGTAGATGCTCCATGTACAAGAGTATAGCGACATCAAATTGGCGTAAGTAATAAGATGAACCTGCATCGGCGCAAATCTCATGCGTCTAAGGAATTCAACGATGAAAGGATGGAAAGGAGTAATAATCCCGACCATGCACAATTGTCGGCTTATTGCTATGAAACCTTCAAGCGGGTTGTGAGGATGCTCCTTTTATTCACAAATCTGGATCTATCCTCAGGGGATTCTATGTTTGGCACTTAATTTTTTTAGTTTTCCCTCATCCATGCTACAAGGCCAAGATTCTAGGGGATTCTCTAAAAGAATGACATCTGGAAGCGTATCGAGGGCTACCTCTAAAGTCGTTGCTTTGCCCATAGCTTCCTCTTCTCGGAAGGACGATGCATTTGCCTCTTGATCGTAGATTGGACTTCAAAGTTGAGATTGGGATCTATGTCTATAGACGAACAATGTTCTATGTCCAAATAAGGAGGAAGTATCTTTCCTCTACCAGCTTTGGATCCTCTGGTATCGTATCTTCTCATCATGATTGGTAATGTTATTCAAGAAAGATGATTTGTTAGAAGATTAAAAATATCACAAGTGTGTGTACTAAGTGTAAGTGCGCGAAGTGGAAGTGTACAAAAATAATCATAGAAGCAGAAACATTAAAGGCAGTAATATGCTTAAGTCCATATAAGTTCGATTCATATGCAGTTTCAAGTTCGTGTGTCCAAGGCACTATCCTAACTGTCCAAATATATAAGTGGAGTTAATTCTTTGACTACTATTATGTATGAAGGCATGAAGATGAATAAGTTTGCTTTGAAAACGAGTCTTAAGTCGGGTCGGATGACCCCAGGTCGACATTCCCCAGGTCGACCCTTTCTAGCCACGAACAGTCCTGATATAATCTACTTTAGCATGTACAAACAACTTCCAATCTTTGGCTCGACTATCCATTGATCAACTCGAGTCCCAACTTTGTACTTCCCTGCCAAGTGCCCCTCTTCTCCATGCCAAGTCTCCACTCTTATCCCAAAGGCCTTCGGGTCGAGTAACATCTGTGATGACCGCCCACGGCCTTTGCACTAAACAAGAGGAGTAATGCATTGAAAGACATGCCAGGAAGCTATGGACGATCATCGGGGTATGATAACACAAATGGAACTTGTCGTAGAACTCACAGTGCAAGGATAAAATATAGTAGAAAATATACAATAGGTAATAATACTGAAGCATCATATAACACACTTTTGAAACTTTCACAACATCCTGAAAGATTATCCAAACATCATAGGAAATATCAAAGTCTGTACATAAAGCCTCACTAAAACACTCATAGAGCAACTCAAACAACAGAAACAAAAATATTATATAGTAAGAAAATGGGTACATGAGCCTCCAGCTCACCTCTGAACTGCAACATCGTCCTCACTAAGCTATCACCTATCACCTACCACGTAGTCTGCCCATCCACAACCGGATGAACAGCCCAAGGTAATAAGAGGGAAACATAAAACCTTAAGTCAGACAACAGTCTTAATGAGCGATAAAACAGCAAAAAAAACATCATCAATAAAGTATATGAGAATGGACAGATAAATATACTAATCTACCCACAACACCAGAGAAGAACTCAACCCTATATTCCCCACATCAGACAGTGATAGCCTTTACAATAACATTTCAACCATACATCCATGGAAACCAGAACACTCATTCAACCAGGGCAAAGCATTTATGACATCCAAATTATATATGTATATCTCATGTAAACCATCCTAATCAAACTCAACATCTCTTAAGCACAAACCCCAGAGGCAGAAACCAATAACAGACAAGCACCCAAAGAACATTTCCTTCGACGTTGGACAATCTACATGAGATGGTACAAACAGAGCAACCAATCATCCATGACCGACTTTGGCTATCACCGTCAATCCTGCTTTGAAACCATCGTTAATTGTATGACGGCTAACCTTTCCATATGTCAAGGGATAATGGTAACCCCAATTCTAGCATAAACTCCATACTCCTTTCAACGATACGTATGTTTGTATAACCTTGACAACTAGGCCTTTCAATGATACCCAGGGTACTCGATCTACAACCGGTCTTTTAGACATCTATAGTGCACCCCTGCTTCGAGCCTGCTAGAACTTACGACAATGATAATCTCTCGGCTTCACATCTCTAGTCATCCAACCCAACGACTTTTCATAGCTCAAGCAACCATTATCCATCAACTCACAACCTTTGAGTTGTCAAATCATTTGCTATCCTATAGTAATCAACGAACACCTTTCAACACTTCAAACCTTCCTACTTGAATTCACTTCGAAGTCACTTCCATTGAGTCCGGATCATCGTTTACGACTTTTTTGACTATAAATATCGATACCTTTTGAGTTGGGCGATTTTGGTCCTTTTCGTTTAGTATACGACCAAAATATCACTTTTTTTTTGCATATGGACGAATTTGGACTCGAAACTACTTCCATTGAGTTCAAAATATCATTTAGATGTTCGAAAACTATGAGCTTCGATATGTTTTGAGTTTTGGAAATTTGGGGACTTTGGGGTTGGGTTTGGGTTAGCCAATCTAGCCACATTAAAACCCCCCAATAGCCTTCTCCCTCTCATTCCTCCTTCATTCATTTCTTCTTGCTCTAAAATTAGAAATGGAGAAGGGAATTGGAAATTAAAATTCTTAAGCTAGGTTGGCTTCATGAGATCCAATTCAAGAGGAAATCAAGTGCAAAAGCTTGGGTAAGCTTCTCCATCTTCCTCTTCATCTTCTCCAAGTCCACTCCTCGGTAATTTCGGAGAATTCCTATGAACTAACTCATAGGAAATTTATTTATATGATTTTAGATTGGAGATTCTAGTGTGTTGCTTAAAGGGAGGTTGATCTAACTTGGTTTTGAAGCTTCTACCTCCTTCCTTAAGAACAAAGGCGAGTTCTTTATGAACTCACATCTATGCCACAAGCCGTTGGCTTGTAAAAGTGTAATCTAGTGTTCATTTGAGTTTGCATATGCTAGTAAATTGGTTAGGTTAGTGTAACTTAGCCGATTTCATGAGTTTTATGTTTCATTGAATTGTAATCGTAGCTAGGAGATCATTCACATAATCGAATGAATATGCTATGAGTTGTTTTGGCGATGTTGTGAGGCTCCATTGTTGCACCAGCAAGTTCTAAGACTTCACAATTTGCTTATATTACGTTTGATTGCTTTGGTTTAATATTATGTTCATTTTAGAGCTTAATATCAAAATCATTGAATTCAGGTTGTATGAGTTGATACCGTAATCGTTAGAGGCCTCGTTGACGTCAAGAAGTGTTCATGAGACTCGAATAATCTAGCACAATTGATGGAGGTGGACCGGGAGGGTCAAAACCCTCCCTATCCGACAAGGGAAAAAGCCCAGGTTCGGTCCAGTCGACTGGTCGAATTCAGACCAGTCGACTGGTGGTCTGCTTGGGGAACAGCCCAGGTATTGACCGATCGACTAGTTTTGGCTGTGGACCGGAGGGACCGCTGTACACAATTTAGATTGATCCAGGCTCTTCTCCGGTCGGAGCCCGAACAGTTTGGCCTTTTCTGTGACTTTTCAGTTTCTCTAATTCACAGAATTCAGCAGTTTGATTATTGATGTAACGTCCCGTATTTTCTGGCAAATTATTCGAATTATTTTATTATTTAAAATATTGGTTTGAATTTTAATAATCGATTTTAACCATTTTATTTTGAATATTTAATTACATTAATAATATAATAACATTTTAAATTCAGAATATTTGGGAAAATGTGGAATTCGCTGTATAATGTGATCGGGCAAGTTTAAAATGATTTAATATGGTTTGTATTGAAATTATCGTGGCGATTTCGTTTATAAATCGAAGGTTGAACGTTTAATTTGTAATTTAATTATAAAACGAGCTACAGCGGCGCGGTTGTTCGTAAATTGGCGTTTTGAACTTTAAACGGCTGTACAGGGCCCTAAATAAGTCGGATTTTCTCGAAACAAGAAACGCTAGAATCTGTTTAACGATATTTTTCTAATGAAAGAGAAAATTCCAGTTTTCATAGCGTAGATTTTATTCTATGTCCAAATCAAATTTTGAAAAGGTCGCTATGGAATTCCTTTATAAATTATAACGTTTATTTATATAAAATAAATGGTTTTTAATTTTTTTTATAATATCGATTTGGCTTCAAATTCAACCCGTGATATTTTATTTTGGTAGTGTATGAAATTCTGGTCGTGTATGGCCAATTTCAATATTTCAATATTATTATATTGAAGTATTTTATAATTGGTTTATTTTATTTGAATTCAGCTGTTATAAAATGGCCATTATTCAAACGACCTTTGTTTTCGACAAAACAAATTTTATTGGGATCGCAATAGTAAATTATTGCTAGATTTCAAGTGGCACGTCAATCGGGGTTAATTTGTGAGCATGGCAAAATAAAATACAAATAAAAACGACCATTTGAGCAAATGGACTCGGAATTCGATGAAACAAGTTTCATTAGGACCGTATCATCAAATTATACTACACGGTCTGTTGCTGTCTCGAACGGAGTTTGTACGTGGGCGCAGGAGCAAATAAACAACGTTTAAAATAGCGATAGACACAAATAAAAATCGTTAGTCAACATCGTTCGTCAAATCAACATAAAATATATTATTTACACACTATATACCCCCTTTAATCAGAAATTTTCAGCCAAAACCTAATTTCATCAGCCATTTTTGTAAATAAACCCCTAGTTACAAAATCATTTATATCTCCAAATCTATCATGAATTCGAGGGGGGTTCCCACACGAAAGTTGTAGATCGGCTCGATGCCGAGCTGATGTAAAAAGTTGGTGAAGTTTCGACAAGTGTGGTGGCCGGAAATCGCAAGGAACAGTGAAAAACTGTTTTCGTTTTTTCCATGATTGTGGGAGGTGTGGTCGATTTCATGGGTCCAGACCAGGGGGAACTAAAGAGGGAAGACAGGGCTTTAATTTGGCACTGGTCTTGGGTCTTACGGTGGTCTGTAGAGATGGGAATTGGAAGATGAACGAAGATGTACCGTTTTGGGTTTACTTATCATAGTAGGTGGCTGTTTGGTTGATTTCACGGCGCTGGGGGGCCGATCTGGAGGAGGTGGCCGAAGGTCGATGAAGGAGGCGGAGGAGGCGGTGTTGGGTGCTGGAGTTTGGGGTGGAGGAACCTAGTGGGACGACGGTTTTGGTGTAGGGTCGGAGTAGACGTCAGATCGACGGAGGTGGCGGTTGTTGATGGTATTTGGTGTTGAGGTTGTGGTATTGAGTTCTGGAAGGGGATTATCGAGTTTGAGTGAGAAGGATGGGAGAAAACGCGTTCTTTGATTCTTGCCATGATGACGTGGCGACCAGATTAGTTAAGGTAATTAAATATTTAATTAATTTTTAATTAGTTAATTAATGATCGTATAAATATATCAAACTTAAAACAGGCGTAACTTTTACATACGTTAAACGATTTCAGCGAAACTGGATCTGTTGGGATTGCAGGAACGAGACCTAGATGATGGCACTGACTAGGCACTGATCTGACACATTTGAAATTTCAGCAAATTTTAAACGTCCGTTTCAAATAAAAAGGGACAAACGCGTCAACCGTCAACCGTATAAATCTGGTGAGTTAATTCTCACACCTTCTGGAATTCTATGATGTGATAAATCCATAGTAAAATATAATTCACCGTTAATAGTACAAATTGGTTGATTTGATACGATGGATGCAAATTGGTTGTTTATTATTTATTGGTTGCAGTTATTTATATTTCATCAATTATTTTATTCGTATATTATTTCAAACTGTATCTGTGATGCAGAGAAGGACAGGTTGGAGGGATCCTACCGGATTCGTCAAATAAACTGTATTTTATTTGTGGTGCATATTATTCATATATGAATTGTTCACACCGACTGACACCAAACCTGTTTGAATGTTGATGGTTGAATATATATTCCTCATTTTGTGATTAAAATTAGTCGACAGTGTTGATTGGGTAATTGGCAGTGAATGGCCAAAAATATATAGTTTTAAACATTGGTCTACCGTCAGGTGGATTGAAGTGATTTTAAAGTTATAAATTCTTTTTAACTAGATTAAAGTTTTTCAGTTAATTTATATAAATAATTAAATTAGAAATTTATAAAAAAATAAATATTTTAAATCGAGTTATAAGAGAAATTATTGAAATGATTTATGCAAGTTAAAAGCAGAAAGCCAAGAATTTACATAAGGGTTGGTAAAATAGAATATTGTTTTTTTAAACAATTAAATAGTGATTTTAAATTAATTAAGTTATTTAATTAATTTAAAAAGGGAAATGACAAATGAAAATCAATGAATACATAACTGGGATATACGGTCAGCAAAATCAGCCGTGCTTAATTGAAATTTATAATGGAGTTAATTTGATTTAAAATTTTATGAATATTCGTCAAATTTAACGAATAATGAAAATATAGTTAATCTTTGATTAACCATAAATTAATAATTTTTTTGATTTGTTTAGGGTTAAATATTAGTTAATCTTGATTGACTATAAATTAAGGGATTATTGAAGCATTTAGTGTTAATAAAATAATCACCATTTGATAAGCTTTTAAAGGTGATAATTATTCTATTTTTAATTAGTAGCAAGGTTAACTATTTTAATATAGTTAGCATTAAAGCTAATTATTAATTTAATTTATGATAATTAAAGCGATGGTTTTTAATTTGAATACAGTGTAGGATTGAGTAAGTGACAATAAGTTTGATCAAAGGGGCGATAAGAGCTTTATAAAGGGATTGATAATCTAAGTTTTTAAAACGAAACTCGTAAATGGAATTGGCAAGTGGATGTGGAGATTTAAATAAGATTTTACTTAATGGTTAAATTAAGTAAAGTAAATTAAATTGAAATAAAAGATTATGGGAGATGATAAATAGACTAGTAATAGACTGGAACATGGTAATGATTTAGAATAAAATAAAAAGGGTGTTAAGATGCTTAACGGGTTTGTGTAAGTGATAAAGGAAAATCCAAGCAAAGTTTAAAAATTAGGTTTTCAAAACAAAAGTGACGACTTTAAAGGTTAAAGAATTGAATCAAGCGAACACCGTAATTGGTTAAGGATTTCAAATATAAAGGAAATTACTTAAAAAAAATTGTGTTAAATATTGGAAAAGGGATTTTGGAAATAAAATCCAAGTAAGGAGTTCATGTTGTAAAGAAGTTGGAAAGAAGATTTGTATCCAAGAGAAGCTTTATTTTGGAAATGCCCAAATGTATGAAAACAAATTTGAAAAGGGATTTTGATTATACTCATAAGCTATAAGCGAAATGATGTTTTAAATTTTAAAAGTTATGGTTTAGAAAATATTTACTTAATTAAACAAATTGAGTAGAGAGGTTAGATTGGAAGGGGATTTCAAATAAAAGAAACGATTTATAAAGCTAGATTTGGAATCAAGGTTGTATATGAGGTGATAATAGCAGTGGTTAAGTGACAAACTGGTATTTATTCTGAGATAAGAACGTTGTCGATCAAGGTCTGAGAGGTAAATAAAATACCCCAACCTGAACGGCTTCACTATTATCGAGGAATGGTATTAGTTTGGAATGAGTGAAGGTGTTGGAATTGGTTTTATTCTATACGAGGAAGGTTGAACTCTAATGCGAGATTTTGGTGTATAAATGATATTGCAATATTAGTTTCAATATAAATAAGAATATTTGATTTTAATTATATAGCTTAACATTTGATTTATCATATTAGAATTGGTAATTTGGTTTATACTATTATGTATATACATATACGTATATCGTGAGATACTCAAATATAGAAAAAGGGGAAAAAGGTTTTGAGGAAATATATCGATATTTCCAAAAGAAATGGAAAGCTAGGTGTATATATGTTCAGGCTCTAAGGTATTTGAAATAGTTTTGGTTATAATAAATTAAGAATAATTATAATATTGAAAGATTTAGAAGTTGATTACCTATTGTGCTAAATATATTTTAAACAGGCCAAGAATGCCAAATACTGAATCAGTGAAATCATTTTAATGACACGATTGTTATTCGATAGTTAAATCACGGACTATCAAACCTTACCAATACGATTGTTGGTACGAAAAGACCGGGATCGAATTTATATTCGAAAACCTTTCCAACCAGCAAATACGCGAAGATGTCGATTGAAGACGGAGCAAGTGAAGGTCGTGGATCTTCATAAGCGGAAGGATTACTTGATGAATATCCTCTATGTTGCAACGCAGAGGTATTCTGACGTGATTCGGTCGTGGTTGAGATTTTGCGGTTTGCAAGGACCACTCGCTACAAATCCTTGGGGTGATTCCTATATCAGGATGCGGTAGGAGGGTACCTTCGGTTCATCCTGTTCCAGGATGACTTGTATGGACGAATGTTTGACAAAGTATTTCCAAAGGATCGCGTACGTTGATTTCTTCAAACGTATGATAGTTGGGTAGCTCCCAACTAGAGTATTTTTGTGAACGTCAGTTAGTGATATCTGATGGATCTGATAATGTGGCATTCAAAGTGAATGGTGGCCTGATGTTCGAAAATGAATTCTAACCTCAAGCCTCATCAATCGAGAAATGACAAAAATCGGCCAGGCAGTATGGCTATGTGGGTCGCTCCCATTAGGGTGTATAATCACCTATCTAGAGAAATTCCATTTGCTTCTTTAATCTATATTCGATGCTGTCCCTTTTCGGGAGGCGTTTGCTGATCCCAACCGTCAGTGATATACATTCGATACACTCAGGCAAAATGAGTGGTCGGTCATGTGTAGGCCGGGTTGCAAGAAGTTCTTGTTGAACCTAGTGTATTCACCTCTAGAGATACACTATCGACAGGTGGTTCCATACCTTGTCAAAGTCGGAATCCAATATCCAATAAGCTCCCGCGGTTTTGATTGTATACTATATATGTGGAGCGTGAGATGCAAGCGTTCCGCTAGATTGTTAATTATTTGTATTTAGACATTATGATAATATCAGAATAGTTATGATTTCAAAAATGTTTTGGGTTATAGTAAGGTAAAAACCGTCCGTGTTTATGTGTGGGCTGGTCTTACTATTATCCTTTGATTTCATAAAGGATTTTCCAAAATTAAACAAGTTGTGTGTTCTGTGAATTTATCACTGAAAGTATTCCAGACTGACACGGTGTATTTTGCTTTGCTTCAAATGTGCTCGGGTTAGACCGGGTATATTTCCAAGTCATGTATCGCTTGGAGTTTCAGGAGTTGGAAGCAGGAGGCTTCACCGCTAGTTATATAAAGTTATTTTTCCACTGTGTCTGATATATGTTGTACTCTGATGGTTGGTATTTATATACAGTTCTTTTGTATAAAAAGATTTGTTATATTATATTTTATCTGTTCCACTGTGAGTTTCTGATGTGGTGTTCTTCTTCTTTCTTCTATTCTAATATTCTTTCTTTCTATTCTCACCCTCTAAATTCTTTCTAATAACAATCTGGGATTCGATACTTGGATTTTTGGCAAGTAATATGGGTTTATGTATTATTGTCAAAAATTCGAGCGTTGAGTCTTTCCCCGGGTCGTTACAGTGGTATCAGAGCTATTGGTTTAGTGATAACCTTGGTTTTGTGGTGTGACTCAATGGAGATGGGGTTAGCAATACCCTAGATTGAGTTTGATTATATATATGAGAGCATGTATTTGTAATTTGATATAAAATTATTTTTGAAATTATTTTACCCAATTTATTTTATAAAATAATAAAGAAAGGATTCTTCTCAAATTATTATAATATAGGCAAATTATTTGGATTTGTTAATGTTGATTGTGTGATATGTTTGGATGGTGTGCTCGATCTCATGGATGTAAATATGAACATGAATCGATTTGTTTAGAACCAATATGAAATAAATAAGTTGGATAAATCAATCCAAATTTAATAAATCCGAATGGATAATTAAAGAAATAAATGGATGAATAAGAAGTGATTATAAATAATTATAACCTCATATCGATTGAATTGTGGTAAAATTGGTTGATATGAATGCTATGGATGTTTTGAACATGATTTACATTTGTTTGATGACTAATGAGTTCGTTTGAGTGGAGAACAGGTGTAGAAGTGCCAATTCAGTTTAAAATCTATCCAAGAGGAAATTCTGGAGTTAATCAAATCCAGTTCGAACCGAGCTGCATAATAATTAAGACAACTCAAGTATAAATTATCGCTTATCGCGTATTAACGCATGTAAAAAGGTAAACCTACGCAAATATGAAATTTTTGGTTTTTATTTGGGTTTTGAGTTTGGTTTTTGATTTTTCCGACCATGAGAGTTGATGTATATATATTTCTTGAACCTGCAATATTGCAGATGTCCTCCATGCAGGGGAGACTCTACCGAACTTTTTCCAAAATTTAAGGTGTTAGAATTTTTTTAAAGATTTTTTGGAATTTCTTTTATTTGAATTAATTTGGTCTTACGACCGATTAGATTTGTTTTGGAAATCAAATCGAGTTTTAAATTTTATTACTTTTATAATATAATGGGTTGTAACGTTCTTTCTACCTTAGCAATTTCGAGGATGAAATAATTTTAAGGGGAAAGGAATGTAATGTCTCGTATTTTATGGCCAATTATTCGAATTATTTTATTATTTAAAATATTGGTTTGAATTTTAATAATCGATTTTAACCATTTTATTTTGAATATTTAATTATATTATTAATATAATAACATTTTAAATTCAGAATATTTGGGAAAATGTGGAATTCGCTGTATAATGTGATCGGGCAAGTTTAAAATGATTTAATATGGTTTGTATTGAAATTATCACGGCGATTTCGTTTATAAAACGACGGTTGAACGTTTAATTTATAATTTAATTATAAAACGAGCTGCAGCAGCGCGGTAGTTCATAAATTGGCGTTTTGAACTTTAAACGGCTGTACAGGGCCCCAAAATAAGTCAGATTTTCTCGAAACAAGAAACGCTAGAATCTGTTTAACGATATTTTTCTAATGAAAGAGAAAAAATCCAGTTTTCATAGCGTAGATTTTATTCTATGTCCAAATCAAATTTTGAAAAGGTCGCTATGGAATTCCTTTATAAATTATAACGTTTATTTATATAAAATAAATGGTTTTTAAAAAAATAATAATATCTATTTGGCTTCAAATTCAACCCGTGATATTTTATTTTGGTAATGTATAAAATTTTGGTCGTGTATGGCCAGTTTCAATATTTTAATATTATTATATTGAAACATTTTAAAATTGGTTTATTTTATTTGAATTGGGCAGTTATAAAAGGGCCATTATTCAAACGACCTCTGTTTTTGACGAAACAAATTTTATTGGGACCGCAATAGTAAATTATTGCTAGATTTCAAGTGGTGCGTCAATCGGGGTTAATTTGTGAGCGTGGCAAAATAAAATACAAATTAAAACGACCATTTGAACGTGAACGAGCGCCATTTGAGCAAATGGACTCGGAATTCGACGAAACAAGTTTCATTAGGACCGTATCATCAAATTACACTACGCCGTCCATTGCTGTCTCGAACGGAGTTTGTACGTGAGCGCAGGAGCGAATAAACAACGTTTAAAATAGCAATAGACATAAATAAAAATCGTTAGTCAACATCATTCGTCAAATCAACATAAAATATATTATTTACACACTATATATACCCCCTTAAATCAGAAATTTTCAGCCAAAACCTAATTTTGTCAGCCATTTTTGCAAATAAACCCCTAGTTACAAAATCATTTATATCTCCAGATCTATCATGAATTCGAGGGGGTTTCCCACACGAAAGTTGTAGATCGGCTCGATGTCGAGCTGCTGTAAAAAGTTGGGGAAGTTTCGACAAGTGTGGTGGCCGGAAATCGCGAGGAATGGTGAAAACTGTTTTCGTTTTTGCCTTGATTGTAGGAGGTGTGTTCGATTTTATGGGTCCAGGCCAGGAGGAACTGAAGAGGGAAGACAGGGTTTTAATTTGGCATTAGTCTCGGGTCTTACAGTGGTCTGTGGTGATGGGAATTGGAAGATGAACGGAGATGTACTATTTGGGTTTACTTATCAAAGTAGCTGGCGGTTTGGTTGATTTCACGGCGCTAGGGGCCGATCTGGAGGAGGTGGCCGAAGGTCGATGAAGGGGGTGGTGTTGGGTGCTGGCGTTTGGGGCAGAGGAACCTGGTGGGATGGCGGTTCTGGTGCAGGGTCGGAGTCGATATCAGATCGACGGAGGTGGCGGTTGTTGATGGTATTTGGTGTTGAGGTCGTGGTATTGACTTCTGGAAGGGGATTATCGGGTTTGAGTGAGAAGGATGGGAGAAAACGCGTTCTTTGATTCTTACCATGATGACATGGTGACCTGTTTAGTTAAGGTAATTAAATATTTAATTAATTTTTAATTAGTTAATTAATGATCGTATAAATATATCAAACTTAAAACAGGCGTAACTTTTACATACGTTAACGGATTTCAGCGAAACTGGATCCGTTGGGATCGTAGGAATGAGACCTAGATGATGGCACTGACTAGGCACTGATCTGACACAGTTGAAATTTCAGCAAATTTTAAACGTCTGTTTCAAATAAAAAGGGACAAACGCGTCAACCATCAACCGTATAAATCTGGTGAGTTAATTCGCACACCTTCTGGAATTCTGTGATGTGATAAATCCGTAGTAAAATATAATTCACCGTTAACAATACAAATTGGTTGATTGGATGCGATGGATGCAAATTGGTTGTTTATTATTGATTGGTTGCAGTTATTTATATTTCGTCAATTATTTTATTTGTATATTATTTCAAACTGTATTTGTGATGCAGAGAAGGACAGGTTGGAGGGATCCGATCGGATTCCTCAAATAAACTGTATTTTATTTGTGGTGCATATTATTCATATATGAATTGTTCACACCGACTGACACCAAAACCTGTTTGAATGTTGATGGTTGAATATATATTCCTCATTTTGTGATTAAAATTAATCGGCTGTGTTGATTGGGTATTTGGCAATGAATGGCCAAAAATATATAGTTTTAAACATTGGTCTACCGTCAGGTGGATTGACGTGCTTTTAAAGTTATAAATTTTTTAACTAGATTAAAGTTTTTCAGTTATTTTATATAAATTATTAAATTAGAAATTTATAAATAAATAAATATTTTAAATCGAGTTATAAGAGAAATTATTGAAATGATTTATGCAAGTTAAAAGCAGAAAGCCAAGAATTTACATAAGGGTTGGTAAAATAGAATATTGTTTTTTTAAAACAATTAAATAGTGATTTTAAATTAATTAAGTTATTTAATTAATTTAAAAAGGGAAATGACAAATGAAAATCAATGGATAAATAACTGGGATGTACAGCAAAATCAACCGTGTTTAATTGAAATTTATAATGGAGTTAATTTGATTTAAAATTTTCTGAATATTCGTCAAATTTAGCGAATAATGAAAATGTAGTTATCTTTGATTAACTATAAATTAAGAATTTTTTTGATTTGTTTAGGGTTAAATATTAGTTAATCTTGATTAAATATAAATTAAGGGGTTATTGAAGTATTTAGTGTTAATAAAATAATCACCATTTGATAAGCTTTTAAAGGTGATAATTATTCTATTTTTAATTAGTAGCAAGGTTAACTATTTTAATATAGTTAATATTAAAGCTAATTATTATTTTAATTAATGATAATTAAAGCGATGGTTTTTAATTGGAATACAGTGTAGGATTGAGTAAGTGACAATAAGTTTGATCAAAGGGGCGATAAGAGCTTTATAAAGGGATTGATAATCTAAGTTTTTAAACGAACTCGTAAATGGAATTGGCAAGTGGATGTGGAGATTTGAATAAGATTTTACTTAATGGTTAAATTAAGTAAAGTGAATAAATTAAATTGAAATAAAAGATTATGGAAGATGATAAATAGATTAGTAATAGACTGGAATATGGTAATGATTTAGAATAAAATAAAAAGGGTGTTAAGATTCTTAACGGGTTTGTGTAAGTGATAAAGGAAAATCCAAGCAAAGTTTAAAAATGAGGTTTTCAAAACCAAAGTGACGACTTTAAAGGTTAAAGAATTGAATCAAGCAAACACCGTAATTGGTTAAGGATTTCAAATACAAAGGAAATTACTAAAAATTGTTTTGTATTAAATACTGGAAAAGGGATTTTGGTAATAAAATCCAAGTAAGGAGTTCCTATTGTAAAGAAGTTGGAAAGCGGATTTGTATCCAAGAGAAGCTTTATTTTGGAAATGCCCGAATGTATGAAAACAAATTTGACAAGGGATTTTGATTATACTCATAAGCTATAAATTTAAAAGTTATGGTTTAGTAAAGATTTACTTAATTAAACAAATTGAGTAGAGAAGTTAGATTGGAAGGGGATTTCAAATAAAAGAAACGATTTATAAAGCCAGATTTGGACTCAAGGTTGTAAATGAGATGATAATAGCAGTGGTTAAGTGACAAACTGGTATTTATTCTGAGATAAGAACGTTGTTGATCAAGGTCTGAGAGGTAAATAAAATACTCCAACCTGAACGGCTTCACTATTATCGAGGAATGGTATTAGTTTGGAATGAGTGAAGGTGTTGGAATTGGTTTTATTCTATACGAGGAAGGTTGAACTCTAATGCGAGATTTTGGTGTATAAATGATATTGCAATATTAGTTTAAATATAAATAAGAATATTTGATTTTAATTATATAGCTTAACATTTGATTTATTACATTAGAATTGGTAATTTGGTTTATACTATTAAGTACATACATATATGTATATCGTGAGATACTCGAATATAGAAAAAGGGGAAAAAGGTTTTGAAGAAATATATCGATATTTCCAAAAGAAATGGAAAGCTGGGTGTATATATGTTCAGGCTTTAAGGTATTTGAAATAGTTTTTGTTATAATAAATTAAGAATAATTATAATATTGAAAGATTTAGAAGATGATTATCTATTGTGCTAAATATATTTTAAACAGGCCAAGAATGCCAAATACTGAATCAGTGAAATCATTTTAATGACACGATTGTTATTTGATAGTTAAATCACTGACTATCAAACCTTACCAATATGATTGTTGGTACGGAAAGGCCGGGATCGAATTTATATTCGAAAACCATTCCGACCAGCAAATATGCGAAGACGTCGATTGAAGACGGCGAAAGTGAAGGCCGTGGATCTCCATAAGAGGAAGGATTACTTGACGAGTATCCTCTGTGTTGCAACGCAGAGGTATTCTGACGTGATTTGGTCGTGGTTGAGATTTTGCAGTTTGCAAGGACCACTCGCTACTGATCCTTGGGGTGATTCTTATATCAGGATGCGGTGGGAGGTACCTTCGGTTCATCCTGTTCCTAGATGACTTGTATGGACGATTGTCTGACAAAGTATTTCCAAAGGATCACGTACGTTGATTTCTTCAAACGTATGATAGTTGGGTAGCTCCCAACTAGAGTATTTTTGTGAATGTCAATTAGTGATATCTGATGGATATGACAATGTGGCATTCAAAGTGAATGGTGGCCTGATGTTCGAAAAGGAATTCTGACCTCAAGCCTCATCAACCGGGAAATGACAAAAATCGGGCAGGCAATATGGCTATGTGGGTCGCTCCCATTAGGGTGTATAATCACCTATCTAGAGAAATTCCATTTGATTCTTTAATCTATATTCGATGCTGTCCCTTTTCGGGAAGCGGTTGCTGATCCCAACCGTCGGTGATATACATTCGATACACTCAAGCGAAATGAGTGGTCGGTCATGTGTGGGCCGGGTTGCAAGAAGTTCTTGTTGAACCTAGTGTATTCGCCTCTAGAGATACACTATCGGCAGGTGGTTCCATACCTTGTCAAAGTCGGAATCCAATATCCAATAAGCGCCCACGGTTTTGATTGTATACTATATATGTGGAGCGTGAGATGCAAGCGTTCCGCTAGATTGTTAATTATTTGTATTTAGACATTATGATAATATCAGAATAAGTTATGATTTCAAAAATGTTTTGGGTTATAGTAAGGTAAAAACCGTCTGTATTTATGTGTGGGCTGGTCTTACTATTATCCTTTGATTTCATAAAGGATTTTCCAAAGTTAAACAAGTTGTGTGTTCTGTGAATTTATCACTGAAAGTATTCCAGATTGACCCGGTGTATTTTACTTTGCTTCAAATGTGCTCGGGTCAGACCGAGTATATTTCAGGTCAGGTATCGCTTGGAGTTTCAGGAGTTTGAAGCAGGAGGCTTCACCGCTAGTTATATAAAGTTATTTTTCCGCTGTGTCTGATATATGTTGTACTCTGATGGTTGGTATGTATATACAGTTCTTTTGTATAAAAAGAATTGTTATATTATATTTTAATAGTTCACTGTGAGTTTCTAATGTGGTGTTCTACTTCTTTCTTCTATTCTAATATTCTTTCTTTCTATTCTCACCCTCTAAATTCTTTCTAATAACAATCTGGGATTCGATACTTGGGTTTTTGGCAAGTAATATGGGTTTATGTATTGTTGTCGAAAATTCGAGCGTCGAGTCTTTCCCCGGGTCGTTATAATTGACCTTTAATGGACTTTCGATTTGTTCATGGCGAACGAATTTATAATTGATAGTTGTGGTATTTAATTTACGTGATTAAAATGTGAATTCTTCTTTCGATCATTATTTCGATCGCTATTACATGAGATTTGCCACTTCGAAGCTATATAAAAAGGGTTTTAAATTTATTAGTGGATACCAATCTTTTACTAAATGGTTTCAAATTCTACTTCATTATATGAAGTTATTTTCCAAATTGTTTTACTATCTACTAGTATATGATTTCATAAACCATTATCTCGTTCGTATGGGAAATCTAATTAAACGCCTTAGTAAAAACAAGGACTATGACCCCTTGTGTTTTCTTCGACGTTTAATTCTTGGACTCGTTCGATTGAACCCCGTGGCAATGATCGTTTAGTATTTCTAGTGTAATATACAAGGTGGTCGTAAATATTAGAGTAGAGCAAGTGGTTATCGGACATGTAGTTTGACTCTTATATTTACTAGCTTGGTGTAGTTTATACTATACTTGATCATTTCTGTTCAATTCAACCTTCGGGTCACTGTGATGATCTTCAGATCTTCTTGAGGAACTACGGTTCATTTTTTTATCTCGATGATCTTCGAATCATTCTAAGGAACTTCAGTTCCATCTTATCGTAGGAGCTTCGGTTCCCATATTGATTTTGATGAGCCTTCGGGCTCTCGTCTTGACTTACGTCTTCCCCTTATTTAGGATCCTCGAGATTTCTAATTTATTTATTTCTTCGATCTTATTTATATTGACATATGTGTTGTCAATCTTGTATTGATATTTATTTATCAATCTTATTTTTATTAACATATGTGCTGTCAATCTCGTATTGATATTACTTTATCAATCTTAATTTCTTCGTTATTGAGATATCCTTATATAGTATCGAGATTTCTTTGGCATATTTTCTGGACATATCGAGTCTTCACATTTAACATGTGAACATTGTTGTTATTTCATATATGTCATTTTCTATTATATCTTTGTTTTTATCTCAGTTTATTAAGATGAGTATAGCTAGACTGATCCGTTTATTGTTTATTCTCATAAATAATACTCGGATCAGACTGAGTATTACAGGTGCCTCTCCTTTACAGTAGAATGGACTAGCTTCTCCTTTTGGTTAACCGCACTTGTTTAGTAGTTTTATCTTTCATGTATTGAGATTGTAACTCTTATGTGTACATATTCTTCTGTGTTGTACATGTATCTATTATTTTATGACATAGTGGATCTTGCATGACAATTTATATTATGATCACCACTTCTGTAGTATTATTCATATCCATTTCTTCCTTAATGATGTGAATATTTGTCTCTGATTTAATGTTATGTATTTAATATTGCTTTCCGAATTATATATAGCCACTATGTAGTAGATTTGAACTTGATTAGATGTGTTGGGTTTCCTCACGAGATTCAAAAAGTTAGACCACATTATCCGATATATTTAACACTCTTTCAAAGCTAATATACAGATGGTCGCTCCTCAATAGCCTTATTCTTCGGGTTAGCTGACACCATTGCTTGCAATGGCCTTGGCTAACGCGAGTATAGAGGTGGGGCATTACACTTGGTATCAGAGCCAAGTTTGGAACAATATAATTTATTATGGCGAGGATTATTGTCCTAAGTTTCTTAGGAAATCATGTTTAGGATTTTTTTTTCGAGTCTTAGGACCCATCATATTCTATCTTATATCTTGATCCTTTGTTTGACCAATCAAATTTATTTGAATCTTACATTTTTTTCTTCTCTTCTCTCTTTTAGAGGAGAAGAATGGTTAGTCCTTCTCGCCGCGGTGTTGGCTCTTCAAGCAATCCCCCTCAAGAAGGAGCCTTTATGTCCTATCAACAACTCTTGGATCTTATAACTAACGCTCATGCTGCCGGAGTTGCTTCCGTAACTACCCATCCTAGACCCGGGTTCGCACGATTATGTGGTGATTTCACCAAGCTTGGTGGAAAGTCAACTAAAGGCTTTGGAGATGTTATTGTGGTCCAATCATGGTTGAGGACCTGCGACCGCTTATTTTCCCGCATGGATTTTTCGGACTTGCATCGGGTTCAAGTCGCTTCTAGAATGCTCGAAGATCGAGCTCTTGATTGGTATGAGCTTAAGACTTCTGAAATTCAAGAAGCAGACCTAACTTGGAAACAATTCCAAGAAAAGTTTGAAGCCAAGTTCGTGCCCGAGAGTGGGAAAGTGGCATTAGCCCGTCGTTTTATAGACCTTGTTTAGGGCGACTCCTCCGTGGCCGAGTATGCCGCATCTTACTACTCTCTCTCTCCAAATACGGGCTTGAGTATATTGATACTGCAAAGAAGAAGAATCGGAATTTTTTTCATGGGCTCAACATGAATCTAAGATAGTCTTTGCTTCTTAAATTGGCCAAGCCATTTGATGAATTAGTGGATATCGTGCTTAGTCTTGAGGAAGCCGATAAAGATAGCGACAGTGATGTCATGTTTGCTGTGAAGAAAAGGAAGCAAGCTACTTCGATGGAAAAAACTTCTACCTCTAGATATCGGGCGTGTTTGAATTGTGGTGCTAGAGACCATTATGTTAATGATTGTTCGAAACCCCTCTTTTGTCGCTATTGCAAAATTTTGGACTATCATATTTCGACATGCCTTGATCTGCAGAATAAGAGGAAGAAGTGATCCTTCTCCGCTAAGGTACATTTCCTTCTATCATTGTGCTATTGTCATTTTTCGTGATTTTTCCTTTTTGGGATTTCTTTGATATGGGCCAAGAGGGCTCATGGACGCTTTGTCCTTATGTATTACGAGTTAAGGATTTGCATGTTTTTCCTTGAGCTTTCGTTGCCTATTTGTTTTGCTATCGAGACGTCTATAGCTTTATTTGGGTAATGATTGAGTATTCTCTATTTACTTTTGATTGTTACTTGTTTCAAACAAGTAATTCCGTCTTTTCGATTTAGTAAGGAATTTAATTAAACGTCTTGGTAAAAACGAGTGGGTCAACACACTTGGGTTTACTTTATCGGTTAATTTTTGGACTTAGTCGATTGAGATTTGTCTTTATTTTTGGGTTAAAATCTTAGGATTGTGATGGTATTTTGTGTAGTTCTCAAGCTCCCAATTTGTGAAGTTAGGCCCCCACTCGGTGGATTCTTAAGGCTATCACTTTATGAGTTTTTACTTTCCTTTGATTTTTCATTTTGTTGCACTTATGTGTTGTATATCATTATATACATCGGCAATGGGAGGATCACATGTGTTGTATATCTTTATATACATCGGTATTGATCATTTTCGTTTGAGCTCATGTGGTGTATATCTTTTATGTACATCGGCGGAATCCTTATATGTTGTATATATTATATATATCGTTAAGGAGAGGATCACATGTGTTGTATATCTTTATATACATCGGCGTTGATCATTTTCGTTTGATCTCATGTGGTGTATATCTTTATGTACATCGGCGAGATCCTTATGTGTTGTATATCTTTGTATACATCGTTAAGGAGAGGATCACGTGTGTTGTATATCTTTATATACATCGGTGTTGATCATTTTCGTTTGAGCTCGTATGGTGTATATCTTTATTTACATAGGCAAGATCCTTCTGTGTTGTATATCTTTATATACATCGGTAAGGAGAGGATCACATGTGTTTTATATCTTTATATACATTAGTGTTGATCATTTTCGTTTGAGCTCATGTGGTGTATATTTTTATATACATCGATGAGAGATCACATGTGTTGTATATTTTTATATACATCGATGTTGGCCATCTTTGTTCATCCTTGTGTGTTGTATATCTTTATATACATCGGTAAGGAGAGGATCACATGTGTTATATATCTTTATATACACTGGTGTTGATCATTTGCGTTTGAGCTCGTGTGGTGTATATCTTTATGTACATCGGCGGAATCCTTATGTGTTGTATATCTTTATATAAATCGGTAAGGAGAGGATCACATGTGTTGTATATCTTTATATACATCGATGTTGATCATTTTCGTTTAAGCTCATGTGGTGTATATTTTTATATACATCGATGAGAGGTCACATGTGTTGTATATTTTTATATACATCGATGTTGGTCATCTTTGTTCATTCTCATGTGTTGTATATTTTATATACATTGATAAGAGATCACATGTGTTGTATATTGTTATATACATCGATGTCGATCATATTTGTTTGTTCTCATGCGATGTATATCTTTACATACATCGGTGTAGATCATTATGGATTGGTATGCTCACACATATTGTATTTTGAGTGTCATTCTAGTTGTAATTTTTCTTGATCTCTTTGTGTGATTTCTAGAATTTGAGTGATTTGAGTTTTCATTTGTAAAATTATCTCGAATCCACTTTCGAAAAATGATAAGCTATATTTTGCTATCTATTTTAGTCTCTTGTTTCCAGATTTCGAATTCGTTATTTTCGGGATCTCGTGAATATGGGTTAATAATTATTCCAGTTTGTTTTGTAAACCTCATTGAACCAAGTTTTCGAGATCATAACCTGACTGGTTTGACCTCATTCTTCTTAGTAATGTCTTTGTGAATTTGAATAACCAAAAGTTCTCGAATTCTATGAAATTCTTCCAATTAATTCATAAGTGAATTTCTTGGCTCATTATATTTTTGTATATCAATTTTTGGTTTATGCTTGATTGTTACTATATGATTTTTTCCTTAAATAATTGCGAGGACACAATTTCTTTAAGGGGGGAAGTCTGTAACAACCTACATATTTGACGACAATATATTTAAATATTTTATTTATATATATCGTCGTTAATCGTTAATCGAATGTGTATCCAAAAAGTCATATTTTTCATATGGTAGAATTTGGACTTGAGACCACTTCCATTGAGTTCGGATCATCATTTGCGACCTTTTTGACTATAAACATCGATACCTTTTGAGTTGGTCAATTTTGGTCTTTTTCATTTGGTATACGACCAAAATATCACTTTTTAGCATATGGATTAATTTGGACTTGAAACTACTTCCATTGAGTTCAAAATATCTTTTAGGTGTTCGAAAACTATGAGCTTCGATATGTTCCGGGTTTTGGAAATTTAGGGACTTTGGGGTTGGGTTTGGTTTTGCCAATCTAGCCGCATTAAGAACCCCTCAATAGACCTATTCCTCTCATTCCTCCTTTATTCATTTCCACTTGCTCTAAAATTAGAAATGGAGAAGGGAATTGGAAATTAAAATTCCAAAACTAGAGTTGGCTTCTTGAGATCCAATTCAGGAGGAAATCAAGTGCAAAAGCTTGGGTAAGCTTCTCCATCTTCATCTTCTCCAACTCCACTCATCTGTAATTTCAGAGAATTCCTATGACCTAACTCTATGGAAATTCATTTATATGATCTTAGATTGGAGATTCTAGTGTGTTACTTGAAGAGAGGTTGATCTCACTTGGTTTTGAAGCTTCTACCTCCTTCCTTAAGAACAAAGGTGAGTTCTTTATGAACTCACATCTATGCCACAAGCCATTGGCTTGTAAAAGTGTAATATAGTGTTCATTTGAGTTTGCATATGCTAGTAAATTGGTTAGGTTAGTGTAACTTAGCTGATTTCATGAGTTTTATTTTTCATTGAATTGGAATTGTAGCTAGATCATTCACATAATCGAATGCATATGCTATAAGTTGTTTTGGCAATGTTGTGAAGTTCCATTGTTGCACCGGCAAGTTCTAAGACTTCACAATTCCCTTATATCATGTTTAATTGCTTTGGTTTAATATTATGTTCATTTTAGAGCTTAAAACCAAAATCATCGAATTCAGGTTGTATGAGTTGATACCATGATTGTTAGAGGCCTCGTTGACGTCCAGAAGTTTTCACGAGACTCGAATGATCGTGCATGATTGATGGAGGTCGACCGGGAGGGTCAAAACCCTCCCTATCCGACCTGGACAACAGCCCAGGTTTGGACCAATTGATTGGTCAAATTCAGACCAGTCGACCAGTGGTCTGCTTGGGAAACAGCCCAGGTACTAACCAGTCGATTGGTCTGAATGGACCAGTCGACTGGTTTTGGCTGTGGACCGCAGTGACCGCGGTCCACAGTCTAGATTGATCCAGGCTCTTTTCCGGTCAGAGCCCAGACCGTTTGGCCTTTTCTGTGACATTTCAGTTTCTCTAATTCATATAATTCAGCAGTTCTGTTATCGACCTTTAATGGACTTTCGATTTGTTAGTGGTGAATGAATTTTTAATCGATAGTCGTGATATTTAATTTACGTTATTAAAACATAAATTCTTCATTCGATCATTATTTCGATCGCTATTACATGGGATTTGCCACTTCGAAGCTATATAAAAAGGGTTTTAAATTTATTGGTAGATACAAATCTATTAATAAATGGTTTCAAATTCTACTTCATTATATGAAGTTATTTTCCAAATTGTTTTACTATCTACTAGTATATGATTTCATAAACCTTTATCTCGTTCGTATGAGAAATCTAATTAAACGCCTTAGTAAAAACAAGGACTATGACCCCTTGTGTTTGCTTCGACGGCTAATTCTTGGACTCGTTCAATTGAACCCCATGGCAATGATCGTTTATTATTTCTAGTGTAATATACAACTTGATCGTAAATATTATAGTAGAGCAAGTGGTTATAGGATATGTAATTCGACTCTTATATTTACTAGCTTGGTATAGTTCATACTAGATCATTTCTATTCAATTCTACCTTCGGGTCACTTTGATGATATTCGGATCATCTTGAGGAACTTCGGTTCATTTTTTTTATCTCGATGATCTTCGGATCATCCTAGGGAACTTCGGTTCCATATTATCTTAGGAGCTTCGGTTCCAGTGGATCTTCGGATCATTCCGACCTTCGGGTTATCCTAATGTTCTTCAGATCATCTTGAGGAACTTCGGTTCATTGATTTTTATCGATGATCTTCGGATCATCCTACGGAGTCGTGACCCGCTGTCTTCGGACCATTGTATGAGCTTCGGCTCAACACTATGGCTTGTGCCTTGAGATCGCGTCTTACCTTCGATATTGGGTTGGTTGAGTCTTCGGACTCCCTTATTATCTTGGTTGTGTCTTTGGACTCCCATATTGATTTTGATGAGCCTTCCAGCTCCCGTCTTGACTTACGTCTTCCCCTTATTTGGGATCTTCAAGATTTCTAATTTATTTATTTCTTCGATCTTATTTATATTGACATATGTGTTGTCAATCTCGTATTGATATTAATTTATCAATCTTATTTTTATTGACATATGTGTTGTCAATCTCGTATTGATATTAATTTATTGATCTTAGTTTCTTTGTTATTGAGATATCCTTATATAGTATCTAGATTTCTTTGGCATATTTTCTGTACATATCGAGTCTTCACATGTTACATGTGAACATTGTTGTTATTTCATATATGTCATTTTCTATTATATCTCTATTTTTATCTCAGTTTATTATGATGAGTACAGCTAGACTGATCCGTTTATTGTTTATTCTCATAAATAATACTCGGGTCAGACCGAGTATTACAGGTGCCTCTCCTTGACAGTAGCATGGACTAGCTTCTCCTTTTGGTTAACCGCACTTGTTTTAGTAGTTTTATCTTTTATGTATTGAGATTGTAACTCTTACGTGTAAATATTCTTTTGTGTTGTACATGTATCTACTATTTTATGATATAGTGGATTTTGCATGACCACTTAAATTATGACCACCACTTCTGTAGTACTATTCATGTCTATTTCCGCCTTAGTGATGTGAATATTTGTGTCTGACTCTGATTTTACTTTTATGTATTTTATAATTCTTTCCGAATTATATATAGCCACTATGTAGTAGATTTGAACTTGATTTAGATTTGTTGGATTTCCTCATGGGATTCAAATATTAGACCACATTATCCGACATATTTAACACCATTTCAAAGCTAATATACAGATGGTCGTCCCTCAATAGCCTTATTCTTTAGGTTAGTTGACACTAATGCTAGCAATGGCCTTGGCTAACGCGAGTATAAAGGTGGGGTGTTAAATTACATCACTGCGTTGCGGTTAGAGTTCAGGGGTTTGCCCCGGAAAAAAAATCAGGCCTTTTGTTCAAATCTAGGTCGTACCTGAAAAATGAAATTTTCAGAATTGACCTTGTTGGAGCTGACCGACTGATCCATTCATCACAGGACCGACCGACCCATTCATCACTTTGACCTGAAGTCACCCAACCGAACGACCCAACTCTTCTGAATCATGGCTGTAACACCCCGAAATTAGATATACTATACCGTAAAGATAATTAATTAAAGGGTTAATTAATTAATGAAGAAAAAAATGAATATATATAAGCAATTAATACAAAAAGTGGAAGGAAATGTGTTGATGCATGGAGTAAAAAGAAAGATTTATGCATGTATAAATAGATATATATATATATATATGTAACTTCATTATGCATTGACTTTGTATGTTACGAGGAAAGTAGAAAAAAAAAATTATATACTCGATTTCCACTTTTTAAAATAGGTAATCAATCATTTTGCATTAGTTGTCAATATTAGAATTTATGAATAGGTGCATATATATATATAAATAGATATTTATATATGTGGGCAATTAATGTATACAGTAAAGGAGGAATATGTAAACATGAATAGATTGAAATTAATTTGTAGATGTGTTTTAATATGACATTGATTGAAAAACATGTAATTGACCTTAGTTTGTATATGTGTTTGTGCTAATTTGTCATCCATATTAATTGATATTAATTAAAGAAAATATGTTAATTAGGCATTTATGTTCATTTGTAAAAGCATGTTATTTGACATCAAATTGTAAACATGTTAATTGGGTATGTTAGGAAACCATGTAATTAATCTTAATTTGTATAAATGCTTATGCTAATTTGTCACTTATGTCAATTAACATTAAACAGAATATGTTAATTTGAGAAATATAGTAAATTGGTCACTTATGTTAATTAACAATAAAAAATAAGGACATGTTAATTGACATCAATTAAGAAGAACACGCTAATCGTAGAAAAAATGCAATTAGATGTTTAATTCAATCCATATTAATTTAAGGGAAGAAAAATAGAAGGCTATAAAATACATTTGTTGACTCAGCACTAGGTGTACGATACGGATAACCTAATATCCAAAGGCTAGAATTAATCCTAGACTTCTATATAAGCAACCCTAGTCCTCAAACCCTAAATCACACAAATTCATTCTAAGGAGCCTCCATGCTGTCCATGACCGTTCTAGCCTAGCCACCATTTCTTCTTCAATTAGGAAGCAAGTTAAAAGCTACGAATCAAAACTAACTTAGAGAATTGATAGTCTTCTTCAAGGGATTGCTTTTCAAATTCAGAAAACAGATCCCAGAAAACAAGACTTTCTTTTGTTTTTAAGTCCTGTTATTATTTAGATGTGAACGATTAAAAATTTATGATTTGTAGTAAAGAGAAAACTAATGTTATTCCTAGTTGTAAGATAATGATGATGCTGATTTATATCTATTATTGTAACGATTCTATCGCATGTGCTTATGAGACTATTGTGGTTATTATATTGGTGTTAAACCAATCATGTATTATGTGAAGTTTGGTGACTTATTCATGTTATGTTACATGCAAGTTGTTACGCTATTGTGGTTATTATGTTGATGTAAACCAATCATGTAAAATTGGTGAATTATTCATGTTATGTTACATGCAAGTTGTTAGGCCAAGACATGTATTATGTTTAGATCTATGAAAATTGGATCCAAGATAAAAGTTCACACTCACATGCCTAGTTGAACTTGTGTAATTCCATATGTTTAAGATTCATGTTTATTTGATCCAAATTAAAAGTTCACATGTCTAGTTGAACTTGTGTAATTCTATATGCTTAAGGTTTATGTTTATTGAACCAAAATAAAAGTTTACATTTACATGCCTAGTTGGATTTGGGTAATTTCATATGCTTAAAGACTCATGTTAGTTGGATCCAAAAATGCAAGTTCATTATTTTATGCCACATTTACATGACACGTGTTTAGTTAGATCCTTATTATTTTATGTTGTGTGAATGGTACATGCTCCCTTCTTTCCCCTTTTGTATATAAGTTAGGCTAAGTTACGAGCCTAACATTCTATGTGAATTTTGCGAACGTATACGGGGGTAACGTTGGGAAAACCTTAGAAATTATTATTATTGGCATAATTTGGCCCATAAATAGATGAATGGTTAGTGGCATAAAAATAGTATAATTTATATACCAAAAATTATGAACATGATTTAGTAGGTAAACGGGGCATGACTTGAATGGCAATAATTATGGATAATTTACATACAAATATGTAAGGTAAATGTGTAAATTAAAGATGAACATGCCTAACCCGAGGTTAGATTGAGTTGTGGTGTAAAACAACCCTGAACCACCTGGCACATCCAGTAACCACAACAACACCTATCTAATGTGAGAGGTTAGTGCATCATGCCCAAGAAAAACCCGAGGTTAGATTGAGTTGTGGTGTAAAACTGCCCTGAACCCCCTGGCACATCCAGTAACCGCAACAACACATATCTAATGTGAGAGGTTGGTGCATTGATAAATCAATTAATGCTAATGAACAAGACATGCTAAGAAATGACTAGGGTTAAGTTAATGAGAAACACTTAACCAATATAACAAGATGAATGACTAGGGTTAAGTTAATGAGAAACATTTAACCAATATAACAAGATGAATGACTAGGGTTAAGTTAATAGGAAATACTTAACCAGTATAGCATGATGAATGGGTAGGGTTAAGTAATAAGAAACACTTAACCAATATAACTTGATTTGTGGTAAGGTTAAGTTAAAACAAGAGGGTAACACTTAACCAACATAACTTGATTTGTGGTAAGGTTAAGTTAAAACAAGAGGAAAACACTTAACCAATATGACTTGATTTGTGGTAGGGTTACGTTAACACAAGAAGGAAACACTTAACCAAAGTAACATGACAAGTAGGTGGGCTAAGTAACTTGAATTGATTGATGACACTTAACCAATATAACATGAATGGCCAGGATTAAGTTAATGAGAAACACTTGAGCAATATAACTTGATGAACGAATGGGGTTAAGTTAATAAGAAACACTTAACCAACATGACACGATGAATGGGTTGGTTAAGTTAACATGAATGGACAACACTTAACCCATATGACATAATGTGTGGGAGGGTTAAGTACATATCGGGTTGGTGTGTAATATTAGTAAATATAGGCCCACAAAACTTAACCATTAAATAAACATGCTTGAATCAGTGGGAGGGTTAAGTACACATCGAGTTGGTGGGTAATATTAGTAAATATAGGCCCACAAACTTAACTAGTAGGAAACCCTAGTAACAGGGACCCATTTCAGCAGTAACCCACATAGATGTATCATGGTACCCTGAACTAGGCAGGGTGGGGCACAATTACTGAGCTGGTTATAAGCGGTCAAAACAGCGGCGGGGGGTACGTCAGTGTAGGTTCCGACGGCTTACGGGCATGCACGTACTCCGGAGTAGGAAAAAGCAGGCACTGGGTACTAGTAGTTATACACTGTGCATCTTGAATCGTGTCGGGTTTCTATCATAAGGATTGATACACCTTATGGTGGGACCAGCACAGGGTGTCTACACGCAAGAGAGGGCCGATTTACACAGACACAAGAGAAATTAATACAAGTAGGGAGCCGATCGATAGGTTAGTAAGGGTACATCTAATACATTCATGGCAATTAGGCAGATTGAGGTGGAATCCTCATAATAGATGTACACCTGAAGGCTACCACAATTATAGGGATTGGGATCGCGTTATCATATTATCATTTTATACAGATTACCAGTTGGGACACTAGTTAGGTGGTGCAGAATATAGAAATCAAAATAACAAGGTAGTAGCGAAGAGGAGAAAGAGTAGAAGCGCATTCAGTTTATCTTGCCTTGTCATATCTTGTGCTAATCTTATGTTATCTTGTTATCACGGTATTGTCTTATACTCCGTCTTATTATCTTATATCTAGGGTGCTGTCCTAGGTTCAGTTTATTCATGTCATAATCCTTTTTCGTGTTTACATGCTAAATAGTCACTGGACTTACCAGACTTATGTCTGACCTAGTTTTGTTTTGCCTCTTTTCTTCCGTTTCCCCCTCCCTCCAGGTTCACAGGGAGGAAATGTTATCACTTAGCTCAGTTTTCTTTCCAAGCTCGAAGATAGTTGATGTATTGCTTTGGACTCTCTCTTCCACTGCTATGGCTGGTTCATGCTTTATTGGGGAATATCATTGTTATTTTTATGCTTCTTTTATATTAACTTTTTAAATCAAGACAGAAGTTCTATGTATTACTTTTAACTATGATTGAGATAACTATTGTAAAAGCTTGATTGAACCACACTGTTTATAAAATGTCTTTATTTTCCGCTACTTTATTTGTCTATCTTGTAATTTATCTACATTTTTTACCTAAAATGCTCCACCGAAGTTAAGGCATTCCCATTGTGGGTGGGGTGTTTCAATGGCCAACTGACCCAACTCTTCCGAATCATGGCCGATCGACCCACTCTAAAACCACCAGACCCATCCACTAGCCATACGATTGACCTAATCCTTGAGATTGACTCGACCAGCTTTGCTCAACCTAGGTTCGGCCGACCCAGTTCACTCCGGCTGACCGCTTCCTCCTTTTAGGACCGATCAGACCTCATCGAGACTGGCCCGATCCAACTCTTGTACTACACTGTGTACTTCGCTTGTACTGCATTGTACCATGACCGACCAGGAAGGTACCGACCGACCAGGACAAAGCCGACCCATTTCCTGCACATTTCAATCCAACTCTGATTGCAACCAAAACTTCGCAGAATGATAAATCTGACGAAACCAACTCGTCCAACTCATCAATTATGACTACAAACATGATATGGAATCACTAGCAACATGAAAACAACGATTTTCATCACAAGTTATATAAATTTCACCAAAATCATGATAAATGAACATATGAACAAATTTATGGATCTAACTTGCATATGCATAGAAATTACCAGTATAAACTTGCTAAATTAGAAGTGTGATTCATATGAAAATGAACTTACCAAGTGTAGATCAATGAGAAAATGCTTGAATTTGATGAAAAAACATGACCAAACATTCATATACTTGATTGAATATATGTGAGAGATGCATATCACTCACCAATTCTCCAAATCAAAGCAAAAATAATGATTGAGATTCTGGAAAGCAAGCAATGCGAACCAAACCCCTTGATCCGATGAACTCTCACTTCAAATGATGTGGATCAAGACTTAAATGGTGTAGATCTTTGATTTCCTTCCCTTAGATCTCGAATTTAATGGTGGAAAGGTGTAAGACGAAGGGGGCACATAGGCCACCAAATGAGAGAATAGAGAAACAAATACATATCTCTCACCCCTTATTTATAGCTTCCACCAGTCCACTAATGGTCCTCCCCAATTCAGCCCATTATGGCTTACAGAACTTGAACAGCCAACTGTGAAACCTTAAAATAGTGATTCCTCCCAAACCGCTGAGCCAAAACTTTAATGTAACCAACCTATGGAAGGGCAATCATCATTTCCTTTCCAATGGCATAGGTCTCAACCCTAATTCGACCTGAGTCAAAAGTTATTCCCTGTACAAGACTGACAGAGGCAAAATGGTCACAAACAAAATTGGTAAAAATTATGGACATGTCTCACATCCCCGTAAGCAACATATTAAAATATGAGAATGATACAACCCTCAGAGAATAAAATAAAAATACTTTACAATCCTTCGATACGTAAAAAGCAGGATGTTACATTCTCCCCCTTAAGAATTTCGCCCCTGAAATTCCAAGCAAACACGAGCAAGCACAATAATTCCACATGCCTATGCATCCAAACTAGCAACCATCAAGCCATGCATCCATAGCCTTATCCTAGCACGCGGAATTCTATCAAAAAACAACAACATACAATGATATTACAATGATACGATATCAAAGAGTCCTACCGAAGAAGAGTTCTGGATGAGTCGCCTTCATACACTTCCATCTTCCAGGAACAATCGTCGCCATCTTCACTCCATTGTATCTTGACTAGCTTAACCGTCTTCCTCCTAACCTGTTTCGTGTCATTTCCCACAACATGAAGTGGCTTACGAGGTCTTGCCACTACAATCTCTACTTCTAGGTCTTCATACTGCTCTAGAGATACCACTACATTCGAATCATGCAAGAACTTCCGTAGAAACGACATATGGAAAACATTATGCACACTCAACATCTTCTCGGGTAACTCCAATTTATATGCGAGCTTTCCAATTCGCTCGACTATCAGAAATGGTCCAATGAACCTAGGAGCTAACTTTCCTTTATTGTCGAATCGAACCACATGCTTTAATGGCAAAATTTTCACGAAAACCCTATTTCCTACGTCGAATTCCAAATCTTTTCGATGCTTATCAGCATAACTCTTATGACGGTTTTGGGATGCCTTCATTTGTTGCCGAACAATCTCGATACAATCTGAGGTCTCTTATCATCTCTGGCCCAAGTATTAACTTATCTCCAGTCTCTAACCAACATGCTGGAGAATTACACGGCCTCCTGTACAATACCTCGTATGGTGTCATCCCAATGCTAGACTGGTAGCTATTATTATACGCAAATTCAATTAGATGTAGATGGTCTTCCCATGATCCTCCAAGTCTAAAACACAAGCCCTCAGGAGATCTTCCAAAACTCGATTGACCCTCTTGGTTTGACCCTCAGTTTTGGGATGATATGCCGTACTCAAGCACAACTCAATTCCCAAAGCTTCTTGTAGACTCTTCCAAAATCCACTTGTGAACAATGGATCTCGGTCAGTCACTATGCTCTTTGGGATACCATGGAATTGAACTATTCATTTCACATAAAGTTCAGCCAATTTCGATGTTGTCCTAGTCGGCTTGACAGGAATGAACCTTGAACTTTTGGTCAAGTGATCCACGATGACCTAAATCCCCTCGTTTTCTGCCTTGGTTCTAGGTAGTCCATCGATATTTGGTTCCACTTCCACGTAGGAACTTCCAATGGCTAAAGCAATCCACTCGACTTCTTCCGTTCAGCTTTCACCAACTGACAATTCATGCACTTGGAAATGAACTTTACAATATCTCGCTTCATCCCTTCCCAGTATTAGACTCGCTTCATGTCCTGATACATCTTTTTACCACCGGGATGAATCGTCAACTTCGAGTGATGAAATTCTCTCAGAACCTCATCTCTTAGTCCATCAATATCAGGAATAACCAGTCGTCCTTGATTTCGAAGCCAACCTTCTCGATCGACTTCGAACTCTTTATCCTCTGGTTCCAGTTTCTAGATAAAGTCGACAAGCTGTGCATCCCGCTTTTGGCTCTTGCCAATCCTTTCGATAAGAGTAGGTCTTATTGATAAGCCTGCCAACATTTTAGGTTCCAACTCATATACTGGCCTAAAATCAAACCCTGCCAAGTACTCGAGGCCCTTCCATTCGCTCCCAAACTTGCGTGTCTTCGACTCAACGCATCAGCCACTGCGTTGCCTTTGCCAGGAGAATAGGCGATACCAAAATCATATGATGCCAGAAACTCTATCCACCTTTGCTGCCGAAGATTCAAATCATTTTGGGAAAAAAGATACTTTAATGACTTATGATCCGTGAACAACTCAAATCGAACTCCCAACAGGTAATGTATCCACATCTTCAGAGCAAACACAATCGCCGCCAACTCCAAATCATGAGTTGGGTAATTTCCCTCATGCGGCTTCAGTTGTCGACTCACGTAGGCCACAACCTTATCCTTCATCATTAGCGCTCCTCTAAGTCCAGTGCCACATGCATCGGTATAAACAATCATCTCTTCATACTCACTTGGAATGGTCAAAACAGGAGCACTTATCAGCCTCTCCTTCAAGATCCTGAATGCTTGTTCACACTTTGCATCACAAGTGAACACTTGGTTCTTCTTTGTCAATCCTGTCAACGGTGCAGTTATCTTGGAGAAATCCTTGTTAAATCATCGGTAATAACCTACCAACCCAAGGAAACTCCAAACATCTGTCGCATTCTTTGGTCGATCCCTGTCCTGAATTGCCGCCACTTTAGCGCGGTCAACTGCTATCCTATTTCCAAAAACAACATGACCTAAGAACCTCACTTCCTTCTTTAAGAAGTGACATTTCGAAAATTTGGCTCTCAACTGATGCTTTCGCAAGATTTCCAACACAACTCTCACGTGCGTCTTGTGTTCTTCTTCGTTCTGGTAGTAAACCGGAATATCATCCACGAACACAAGCATGAACTTGTTCAACTGATCTCCGAATACCCTATTCATAAGATCCACGAAATATGCTGGAGCGTTAATCAAATCGAATGGCATCATCAACCATTCGAAGAAACCGAATGGTGTCCTAAAAGAAGTCTTTTGCACACTATCCTTAGCCACCCTCAACTGGTGAAATCTCACTGCCAAATCCATCTGAGAAAACACTTTAGCTTCGTGAAGCTGATCGAACAAGTCATCAATTCTTGGCAATAGGTACTTGTACTTCTTAGTCACTTTATTCAGCAAATGATAGTCCACACACAATCTTAACGAGCCATCCGCCTTGGTTGCAAATACCACTGGTGCACCCCATTCGGAAACACTTCTCTGAATGAATCCCTTTCCTAGAAGGTCTTGAACTTGCACTCCAACTCTCGTTGTTCCTTAGGCATCATCCTCCTAAGAGGCACAATGATTGGTCTAGCACCCTCGACCAAATCGATCCTAAACTCGATCTCACGATGCAGCGGCAACCTTTTGACCTCGTCAAAGAAAACCTCATACTCATTAGCGATCAGCACAGAAGACAAGTCTTCCTGTGGAATCAAAAGCGAATATAGATAGCTTATGAAGACACCATCTTCGGGCTTACATCTAATCAACACTTTTTGCCCTTCCACATCCCCGACTCTCACCTCTAGCTTCTCGCAATTCACTCTCACTGCATACCTCTTGAGCCAATCCAAGCCTAAGATGATCCCATACCCAACGAAGTTAAGAATAAAACAATCACACATAAAAGAGCAATCATGACTCAACAACACCAGACCCCGACATATCATACAAAGATTGGACGAACCCCCAACTGGATTAGTCACTACGAAAGGTCTATCACAAATCTCGGATTCTGAACCCAAGCGGCACACAAGCTCATTGAAAATTAATGAATGTGATGCTCCAGTATCAAAAAAACTCGAACTGAAACACCTCGAACAGAAAGAGTACCTTGGATGACGACACCCTTTCCTTTCTCCTCTGTAGTAGGATCTCTTGAAGAAATCTGTATGGCTTTCAAAGCATAAGCCTTCACAACCTGTTTACCCTTAGCTGCTTCTGGACAATCCTTCTTCTCATGGTCAGGCTTTCCACACTTAAAGCACTTCTTCTTAGCTTTAGGATTCTTGCACTCATTCAAATAGTGACCCTTCAGTTAGAAGTTAAAGCAAACCACCTCACTCTTAGGCTTCTTCTGGTCATCCTTTCCTTTGTGTTTTTGCTGCTTCCTCTTCTTAATATTACCACCTTGTTGCGGTTTCTGAACTTCTTTGGTTGCAGCGACAACATTTGCTTCCTTAGGAAACATGCTCTCATGACAAACATCTTTCTCCACAATCTTCTCGAATGAATCATCAATATGTTCCACCAACAGTCTCCCTATGTAGGCATCCAGACCCATAACAAACTTCTCGTTCTTCTGATAGGGCGTGTCAGTGTATGAACGAACATATTTGGACAAGGCCTCGAAGTCAAAAACATAATCAAGCACAGAACGACCATTCTGTTTCAACTCTACAAACTTCTTGAATAAAGCAGACTTCTGAGTAGTGGAGATAAACTTTGCTTCCAACTTAGCATGGAATTGCTCCCATGAAATCTCCTTTTCTGGATTCTCAAGTTAATTGAATTCCACCACTCCGTGGCCCTGCCCTATAATTGCCTTGACGCAAGCTTTCTCTTAGTTGCACCATCCAAACCCAAGTCTCCAAAAATGTGAACACAAGAATCCATCCACCTCTGAACCTCTTTAGCTGGCTTAGTTAAATGGATTCCCTCCTACAGATGCATAATATTTGCACAGCTTCGCAAAATCCACAACCATAGGCAACTGAACACCTACATTAACCATGGCGGCCACTGGAGCGGGTGCCCTTCGCATGAATGCCTCCATCAGGGCTTCAAACATGACTGGGTAGTCTAGTGTACCTCCATTACCCCCTCCAATACCAGCTTCCCAAGCAGCGTGTCTTGATGCTCGTCTACTCATTTTAAATCTGCAATTTATAATAATTAGCCACTTCCAAGAAAAACCGCTAAAAGAATACTACCGCTATTACTATATACATTAACATATATAGTAAGCATTCAACTGAAATCTACAAATAAGTCTCCCATACGTAATCACGTCTTAGAAATTTGGCTAAAATCGATAGCTAAGGCTTTGATACCAAATGTGACGACCGCCTACAGCCCCTGCACTAAACAAGAGGAATAATGCATTGAAAGACGTGCCAGGCAGCTATGGACGATCATTGGGTATGATAACACAAACGGAACATGTCGTAGAACTTACAACGCAAGGATAAAATATAGTAGAAAATATACAGCAGGTAATAATAGTGAAGCATCATATAACAAACTTTTGAAACTTTCACAACAACCTGAAAATTATCCAAACATTATAGGAAATATCAAAGTCTGTACATAAAGCCTCACTACAACACTCATAGAGCAACTCAAACAGCAGAAACAGAAATACTAGATAGTAATAAAACTGTTATGTAAGCCTCCAGCTCGCCTCTGAACTGCAACATCGTCCTCACTAAGCTATCACCTGCCACATAGCCGGCCCATCCACAACTGGATGAACAGCCTAAGGTAATAAGAGGGAAACATAAAACCTTGAGTCAGACAATAGTCTTAGTGAGAAATAAAACAGCTAACAAACATCGTCAATAAAGTATATGTGACACCCCACGTTCGTTAATGTCACTCACTGAGGGGATGCATTAAGTTTCGCGAAGCGTTGTAGGTAAACAGACACAGAATAATTACAAGACAGATTTAAATAAGGTAGCAACGGAAATTTCAAATTTTTATTTCAACATAAAACATAATACCTTAGTTCACAATACCATAAGACATAAAACCATTACAACAAAATACTTCTGTCTTACATCACCAGAGTACATAGGTATTAAAGAAAAACATTATTCCCCAATAAAAAGAGTAAGCCATAGTAGAAACAAAGACTTGAGCCATGCTCGAGAAGTAGCTTCTAGCAAGATAATATCCAAGTCCTGACTAAGCCTGGGTGTTTCCTCCCTGAGAATCTAGGGGGAAACGGAAGAGAGAGGGAAAAACAAAGGGGTTAGACATAAAGTCTGGTGAATCTAATTACTTTTAACAGTAAATAAATAAAGGTGAACATGACAGGCATAAAGTGGGTAAGAGAGGTCACTATATAAATGGCAGGTGTGACAAGGAAGATAAGGTAAGGTGTACACATACTTCACTAGTGACTACTTTGCACTATTACTAGTATAACTAAAGTTAGATGATCCCTTCCATAATAAGTTGGTAGACTCAGGGTATACGTCCGCGGGTACCCTAACCATTACCTTAATCGATCGGCTCCCTATTCCATAAATACCCTGTGCCGGCCCCACAATAGGAGGTATCACTTCCTTAAGTGGCCACCCAAGAGGTGCACAACCATATCTACTAGTGTCACGGTCGTCTTAGCCCCCTCTGCGCGGCCCATGCATGCAGATGTCCCCGGTCGGTTTGCGCCGTCCATCCCATTTGGATCTCATACAATCAATCAGTAAGTGTGCCCTTATCTCCGCCTAGTACGGAGTTCTTTATTTGATACCCACTCAGGGTTACTGATTGAAATGGGTCCCACATAATATGATACAAGCTCTCCCCTTTGTCTTGTATCCCCACTAGGTTTTTCACTAACTATGTATACCCTTAGGTGTCTTTAGCTACATAGTCCTATACCAGTTATGCTTACCCTAAAGGGTGTCTTTAATTACATAACTTTATTCTATTTTCCACTGGATATGTATACCATCAGGTGTCTTCAATAACATAATCATATTGGGTTAAGTTTGTTGGCCTATATATCTATATATTACCCACCCCTTCTAATTTACTTAACCCGCCCACTACTCATCCAGTTTTACTTAACCCTAACTTAAGTTCATAGTCATACAATCTTAATGAATTAAATTAGGTTAAGTAGTCCAATTCTATTACCATGTCCAATTATGGTTTCATACTGGGTTAGACCTCCCACATTAGGCCTGCAACATGTGGATGTTGGATATGTCGGTCGGGTCCGGGCGGTCTTATTCCACAATTGGGCCTAACCTTGTGTCTTAGCCCAATTCATATTTACGTACTTAGACCTCCCACATTAGGTTCAACATTAGTGGCTGCTAGATATGTCGGACGGGTCTGGGCAGACTTCCACCACTAACGTAACCTAACCTCGTGTCATAAGTACAATTACAATTCCTAATTGTAATTACTAACATTCCATTTTTAATTAATTTACCAATTAATTAATCCTTTCCTTTATAGGTGTCAATACCTATTTTGCAACAATAATTTGAATTACATGTCCATAAATGGTCATATTCAAATTATGTCATTTTTACCCAAATTTACCTATGTCATTATAGGTGATTATTTCTATGTTTCCCTATTTGAATTAAATGTCCAACTTATATAAACATTATACAAATCATGCCAATTATAAATCCCCTTTTTCCCCGTTTCCTAACTAACGTGATCGCATGTATTTTGGCGTCATCGAGGCTACAAAGTAGCCTCGCCATAACAATAAAAAGGGAGTGATAAAGGTGATAGTTTCAGCACAGTTTTGGCATAAGCATGACAACAAGGTGAATGGACATGTAATCATCATAACATAGTGAACACAGAGCTGATGAACTTGTGGCAACTACAATGTCAAAGTCAACATAACATGGTCTAAATTTGTCATTTAGATGTCCAAAAAAATAAGGGTGACATAGTAGCATGCTTAGATCTAAAAGGGTGGCATCGCATGTCAAGTTTACAACATATCGTGATTACTACAACATAACAGGTGAATGGTGATTATCATAAAGGATTAGATCTAAATTAACAAGTTCATATTTCCCATAATATAGTTGCAAGTCAAGATCTACATAGTCAGCATAGTAGAATGTCCATAATCATACTGGATCTAGGGATAATGACATAATAAACTTGCATAAGTTCATGATTCACAACATATACCTAATTCGTACTCTATCATAATTCACATTTATCCATTTAAACCTAAAAGTGACTAGAAACTCACAGCGTTAGGTTCAGAAAATTTAGAGAGAGAGAGAGATCTGAATTCTGAATAGCTAAACTGATTGTAGTAGACTTCGATTCTGTTTCAATTTGCAACCCAACAGCATTTGGCCTCTATGACCTCCAATGGAGAAAATAAGAGAATAGGGGACCATATTTATGGCCTAGAACCAATGAACCAGACCCAGAATCAAGTCCAGGTACGTAAAACGAATTTTGCCTAGATCTGTCCGGGGGGGTCGGCACCCATGTCGACACCCCTATAGGGGGGTCGACACCTATGTCGACAACCCCTTAGGGTTCGGCACCCACGAGCGGAAATTTTCCCGCTTAGCCCGCTTTGGCCCGATTTTGATTTTTGAATTGTTCTTGAAGGTTCTGGAATTTATTTTATATATATATATATCTTGTGCGTAAACAAACTTCGAACCCTCATAACTTTTTCATACGGTGTCCGTTTTAAGTAAACCAAAGTCCATTCTGACCAGAATTTCGAGACGGACGCAATGGCATAGTCTGTTCCCTCTAATTACGAATGTCAAATTAATTATTATTTTATTTATCCTCTTTTAATGTTGCTAAAATTTGGGGTGTTACATTCTCCTCTACTCAAAGGATTTCGTCCCCGAAATCTCTAAGTTGGGAAGAATGCATATCCTACCATCCATAATCCATCTACTCATCCAACATCCATTGGCATCCATTGTCCTTGAAAGCCTCTAATGCTTATATGAATATATGCAAAAGTGTGTGTGTATATATCCCAACACTAATGCGAAAATCAGGCGGTCTACTTATTCATTTGACCTCCTTAATGTAATGTATGTTAGTGCCATGAATCCAATATGTATGCAAATAAACCTATTACATAATATAAGTTCTATATGTGTGCACACACATTTGTCCAAATGAAACATCTATATACTAACTCATCCATTTCAATCCATAAAAGAAAATGCACACACATCCATATGCAGTATGAAAGTGATTGAGCCGATCTAGTGCCTAATGTGTGTGTACATGTGTCCACAAGAAGCCACTAGCAAAAACTTGCATCCACTAGCATCCATCAAACATAACATGTTTCAAACACATGTTTTCATCCATAGGACTCCTATCTAAAGGTCGAAAATACCATGAATAAGATATACTCAAATGATAGATACAAGTACTGATAAAGCTTTTGGAAAAGAAGTTAAGAACATACCCTCGAAGAGAAAAGGGTACGAAGCACGAATCTTATCTCTGGTTTCCCAAGTCACGTCCTCTGGGTTATCTCCCCATTGAACCTTTAGCAACTTGATCTCTTTATTGCGTAGCTTCTTAACCTTAGATCCCAGAATACGGGAAGGAACTTGCCTTATTTTTGCATCCTGTTCCACCTCTACCTCTTCCAATATACTTGGCTCAACAACTTCTGCGGTGTCATGCAAGCACTTCCACAGATGAGAAACACAGAAAATATCATGAACGCCAGATAGATTTTCAGGAAGCTTTACTCTATAGGCCATTTGGCCAATCCTTTCGGTTATGAGAAATGGTCCCACAAACCTAGGTGCCAACTTCCCTACTGCTCCGAAGCAGACCACATTCCTCAGAGGTGATACTTTGATAAAAACCAATTCTCCCACTTCGAATTCGATGTCATTCCTTCTATTGCCTGCATATGGTTTTTGCCTGTCTCAAACTGTCTTCATCCGCCGTCGAATAAGGTCAATCTTTTCAGACGTTTCTCTAACCATATCTGGTCCAAGTAATAATCTTTTTGTAGATTCCCACCAATAAGTCGGTGATCTACAGGGGCGCCCGTACAATGCTTCAAAGGGTGCCATGTTGATGCTGGCCTGATAGCTGTTATTATAGGCAAACTCCACCAAAGGAAGATGCTCTTCCCAAGTCCCTCCGAAGTCAAGGATACACAGTCTCAAAAGATCTTCAAGAATCCTGTTCACCCTCTTCGTCTTCCCATCGGTCTGGGGATGATAAGTGGTGCTTAAGCGCAACTGTATACCTAATGCCTCTTGCAAACTTCTCCAAAACTCGCTGGTAAAGATGGGGTCACGATCGCTTACTATGCTGGAAGGTACTCCATGGAGGCGAACTATCTCACGAACATACATCGCTGCCAACCACGATGTCTTCCTTTTGCTCTTGACTAGAATAAAGTGAGTGCTCTTAGTGAGTCTATCTACTACCACCCAAACACTGGTATTGGCTTTCTTCGATCTAGGCTACCCATCTATGAAATCCATCGAGACGCTCTCCTATTTCCACTGCGGCACTTCCAATGGATGAAGCAATCCATCGGGCTTCTTTTGCTCAGCCTTGACTTGCTGACAAACCAAACATTGAGAAAAAAATTCTGCCACGTCCTTCTTCATCCCAGTCCAAAAGAAAACCCTTTTCATGTCTCTATACATCTTGTCGCCACTTGGATGAATAGTCATCTTAGAATGGTGGGCTTCTTCTAGGATTGCCTTTATCAAGCTTCCAGTCTGAGGAACACAAAACCTTCCATCTCGTCGCAACCACCCCTTTTCATCTATGGCATATCTACTGAGGTGACTAGAAGTCTCCCCTCTTCTGAGCTTATCCATAATGTCTAGAATCTGTGGGTCACCTTATTGCGAAGCTCCTATCTGCTCCACAAGAGTCGGTCATATATCCAAGGATGCAAATATATCAAGCAAAAGTTTGATGGAGGGTCTAAAATCAAAAGATGATATGAACTCCAAGTTCTCTCTTTCCACAAACAAAGGACTCAGAGCCATCCTCTGCCTACTTGGTGCATCTGCAACCACATTACCCTTGCCAGGGGTATAAGAAATCTCAAAATCGTATGAAGCTAAGAATTCCATCCACCGTTGTTGCCTTAAGTTAAGATCCTTCTGAGAGAATAGGTACTTGAGAGATTTGTGATCGGTGTACAACTCAAATCTTTCTCCCAGCAAATAATGACGCCACGTCTTCAATGAAAATACTATGGCAGCTAGTTGTAGATCATGGGTGGGATAGTTCTTTTCATGAACTCTCAACTGCCTACCCCAATAACATATTACTTTCCCTTCTTGCATCAACGCCGCACCAAGCCTTGTACCGCATGCATCTGTGTAAACAGTAAACACTTTACTTCCATCGGGCAAGGTCAAGACTGGGGCTGTTGTCAGAGCCCTTTTCAGCCGTTGGAAAGCAACATCATAGTCTATATCCCATGAAAATACCAAATTCTTCTTTGTCAGCCTAGTGAGAGGGGATGATATCTTTGCGAAGTCCTTAATGAACTTCCTATAGTAACCTGCCAACTCAAGAAAGCTTCTCACTTCGGTTGCATTTTTAGGAGTCTGCCAATCTTGCACTGCAACCACCTTCGCGGGATCTGCAGCTATCCCTTCTTTGGAGACTACATGCCCCAAGAGTCCTACCTCCTTTCTGCAGAAATGGCATTTGGAGAACTTTGCTTTTAGCTGGTAGTACGGGGAGTTTTCAAAACTTCCCTCAGATGTTGGGCATGCTCTTCTACGTTATTGGAGAAGATCAAAATATCATCAACGAAGACTACGACGAATTTGTTTAGGAATTCCTGAAACACCCTACTCATCAAATCAACAAAATAGATGGGTGCATTTGTCAGCCCAAAAGGAATCACTAGTCATTCAAAGAAACCGTTCGGAGTTCTGAAAGCAGTCTTATATATGCTATCCTCAGCCACTCTCAATTGATGGAACCCAGTAGCCAAGTCCAACTAAGAAAATACTGAGGCACCAACGAGCTGATCAAATAAATCATCAACTCTTGGAAGCGGGTGCCTATTCTTTTTGGTGAGCTTATTTAATTCTCTATAGTCAACACACAGACGAAGTGATCCATCAGCTTTAGTTGCGAATACTACTGGAACACCCCATTCAGATATGCTTCGTCTGATGAACCCTTTACCAAGTAGATCCCCTGCTTTCTTACTCAGTTCCCTCCTTTCCTTTGGAGCCATGTGGCATACTGGCAACGCAACAGGCTTTGCATTGTCCGCCAGATATATGCGGAAATCGATCTCGCGCCTTAGAGGTAAACCCTGTACCTCATCAAAAACATCGGAGTAATCCCGAACCACTAGAAAAGATTGCAAGTCCTCTATGGATGCATCTAAAGACTCTAGGAAGCTAAGCATAACAGACCCTTGGGGTCAAAAGAAACTTCGAGGGTCCTCCCATGACAAGTGGGGAGCCTGACAACCCTCCTTTCACAATCTAAAACATCTCCATATGTGGTAAGCCAATCCATTCATAGAATCAACCCATAACCCATAAACCCGAGCACATACGCATCGCATTCAAACTCGACGCCTAACACAAATAATTTCAAACCCCTATAAATCATCGATAAATGAGCCGAACCACCAACGGGGTTTGAAACAGCCACGGGATCTACTATAATACTAGTAACTAAGTGCAGAGATTCAACCACAGAACTAGATATAAACGAGTGTGAAGCACCAGAATCAAAAAGTGTTCTAACTGGATGGTTTGAAAGAGAAACTAAACTTTCTAAGGAAATTTTTATACCTCTTTCAGGAGCACTGACGGCGAGAGCATGCACTTGCCCTCCAGAAGTTCCTGCCCTCTGACCCTGTCCCTGTTTCTTCGGGCACTCCTTAGAGAAGTGTATGACCTCTCCACAATTAAAGCAATTGCCCTTCCTTCTCTTATAGTCCTTGATCAAGTGATCTTCCTTCCCACAATTGTGACGTCCTCTTATCCTTTCCTTTGACATCTTTCCCTCCTTTCTTTTACTGTTGTTGTGGCTGTTGTTGCTGTTGCCCTTTCTTGGGCCACACCTTCCTGTTCTGCGATGTCCCCTCAGTCTTTGCTTCCTTCTTCTCTCCCTTGCCCTCCTCATGCATTAGGGCCATATCCACAAGCCTTTCAAAGGTGTCCTCCATAGGAATATGGGATATAGCAAGACCTTGTAGAGGCTCATTCAGTCCTTTAGCAAATCGTAAAGCCTTTCTGTGTGGTGTATCCACCAACTCTAGTCCGAACCTTGCCAACTGGTTGAAATTGTTCACAAACTTCTTCACCGTCAAGTTCCCTTGCTTAAGCGCTAAGAACCCCTCCATCTGTATGCTTTTCTCAACTTGGGAAAGAAATTTCATCTCAAACCTCTGTCTGAAATCTTCCCAGGTTTCCAGCAGACGTCCAGCCTGGGTGACTTGCCACCAAAATGAGGCTTAGTCTTTTAACAGCCAAGCAGCTAATTGAATCTTTCTTCGGTCCTCCACTTCAAAGATTATGAATAAGTCCTCGGTCTCCTTAAGCCAATTCCGAGCTTCCACAAATGTCTCATTCCCATGGAATGGCTTACCTCCAATAGCACGGAAGTCCTTACAGATTTTGGCGAAGTTATCTACTCTTGGACAGGGAGGAGGAGGAGGAATGACTGGGGCAACAGGAGGAGGGGCGTCTCTCTGGCCTTCAGCAGGCGCTGTGGCCTCCAAATATCTTTGGAACCATCCGGGTATCGTGACGCCCTCTGGGGTATTAGGAATGTTTTGATCCCCAGACATGCTGAAAAGGGAAAATTTTAGATAAAGGACTGAAGGATATTACATATGGCTTCTTGGGGAATATTTTCAAAACAGACTTTTCTTTTTGAAAATAATTTCTTCTAAAACCTTTTTGAAAAATATTTCAAAAACTTTTATCTAATATGGTAACCTTCAGCTCTGGTACCAAGTGTGACACCCCACGTCCGTTAATGTCACTCACTAAGGGAATGCATTAAGTTTCATGAAGCGTTGTAGGTAAATAGACAGAGAATAATTACAAGACGGATATAAATAAGATAGCAGCGGAAATTTCAAATTTTTATTTCAACATAAAACATAATACCGTAGTTCACAATACCATAAGTCATAAAACCATCACAACAAAATACTTCTATCTTGCATCATCAGAGTACATAGGTATTAAAGAAAAACATTATTCCCCAATAAAAAGAGTAAGCTATAGTAGAGACAAAGACACACTCCAGAAGTAGCTTCCAGCAAGATAAAATCCAAGTCCTGACTAAGCCTGGGTGTTTCCTCCCTAAGAACCTGGGGGGAAACGGAAGAGAGAGGAAAAAACAAAGGGGTCAGAAATAAAGTATGGCGAGTCTAGTTACTTTTAGCCAGTAAATAAATAAAGGTGAACATGACAGGTATAAAGTGGATAAGAAAGGTCACTATATAAATGGCAGGTGTGACAAGGCAGACAAGGTAAGGTGTACACATACTTCACTAATGACTACTCTGCACTGTTACTTGTATAACTAAAGTTAGATAATCCCTTCCACAATAAGTTGGTAGACTTAGGGTATACGTCCGAGTGTACCCTAACCACTACCTTAATCGATCGGCTCCCTATTCCGTAGATATCTTGTGCTGGCCCCACAGTAAGAGGTATCACTTCCTAAAGTGGAAACCCAAGAGGTGCACAACCATATCTACTAGTGTCACGGTCGTATTAGCCCCCTCTGCCTGGCCCATGCACGCACATGTCCCCGGTCGGTTTGCGCCGTCAACATCATCCGCCCCGTTTGGATCTCTTACAATCAATCTATAAATGTGCTCTTATCTCCGCCTAGTACAGAGTTCTTTATTTGATACCTGCTCCTGGTTATTGATTGAAATGGGTCCCACACAATATGACACAATCTCGCCCTTTTGTCTTGTATCCCCACTAGGTTTTTCACTAACTACGTATACCCCTAGGTGTCTTTAATTACATAGTCCTATACCAGTTATGCTTACCCTAAAGGGTGTCTTTAATTACATAACCTTATTCTATTTTCCAATGGCTATGTATACCATCAGGTGTCTTTAATTACATAACCTTATTGGGTTAAGTTTGTGGGCCTATATATCTATATATTACCAACCCCTTCTAATTTACTTAACCCACCTACTACTCATTCAGTTGTACTTAACCTTAACTTAAGTTCATAGTCATACAATCTTTATGAATTAAATTAGATTAAGTAGTTCAATTCTATTACCATGTCCAATTATGGTTTCATACTGGGTTAGACCTCCCACATTAGGCCTGCAACATGTGGATGCTGGATATGCCGATCGGGTCCGGGCAGTCTTATTCCACCGTTGGGACTAACCTCGTGTCTTAGCCCGATTCATATTTACGTACTTAGACCTCCCACATTAGGTTCAACATTAGTGGCTGCTGGATATGTCGGTCGGGTCCGGGCAGACTTCCACCACTAACGTAACCTAACCTCGTGTCATAAGTACAATTACAATTCCTAATTGTAATTACTAACATTCCATTTTTAATTAATTTACCAAGTAATTAATCATTTCCTTTTATAGGTGTCAATACCTATTTTGCAACAATAATTTGAATTACATATCCATAAATGACCATATTCAAATTATGTCATTTTTGCCCAAATTTACCTATGTCATTATAGGTGATTATTTCTATGTTTCCCTATTTGAATTATATGTCCAACTTATATAAACATTATCAAAATCATGCCAATTATAAATCCCCTTTTTCCCCATTTCCTAACTAACGTGATCGCATGTATTTTGGCGTCATCGAGGCTACAAATTAGCCTAGCCATAACAATAAAAAGGGAGTGACAAAGGTGATAGTTTCAGCACAGTTTTGGCATAAGCATGACAACAAGGTGAATGGACATGTAATCATCATAACAAGGTGAACACAGAGCTGATGAACTTGTGGCAACTACAATGTCAAAGTCAATATTACATGGTCTAAACTTGTCATTTATATGTCTAACAAAATTAGGGTGACATAGTCGCATGATTAGATCTAAAAGGTTGGCATCGCTTGTCAAGTTTACAACATATCGTGATTACTACAACATAACAGGTGAAAAGTGATAGCACAAAGGATTAGATCTAAATTAACAAGTTCGCATTTCCCATAATATAGTTGCAAGTCAAGATCTACATAGTCAGCATAGTAGAATGGCCATAATTATATTGGATCCAGGGATAATGACATAATAAACTTGCATATGTTCGTGATTCACAACATATACCCAATTCATATCTATCATAATTCACATTTATCCATTTAAACCTAAAATTGACTAGAAACTCACAGCGTTAGGTTCAGAAAATTTATAGAGAGAGATCTTGTAACACCCCACGTCCATTAATGTCACTCACAAAGGGAATGCATTAACTTCCATGGAGGTTATAAGTGAATATAGAACAGAAAAATTACAACAAGACAGATAATAAGTAGTACTTGGAAATCTAAAACTTCATTTTATTGCAGCGGAAACATGTTTATTACATCACAAAACCATTAATCAGAGTCAAGTACATTATCCATCTTCATAAAGCAAAATACATAATCCCATTACACAAATAGCCATTAAAGAAGATAATAAGCTGGACTTTACTTCAAGGGTCCAAGCTTTCCAAAGAGATGAAGCAATCCAATCAAGCTCCACTAGAGCTGGGTCCAACCTGAGGACCTGGAGGGAAAAAAGGATAGAAATGGAGGGGGGTCAGACATAAAGTCTGGTGAGTATGATAATTCTAACAATACTATTATCAAAATAACTAGACTAAGGCATAAGCTGGAAGACAAGTAAATGTCTATGAACTATTAGGTATGGAATGAGCAGATAAAGACAACGTTAAAGGTAACGTTGAAGGCATCCCTAATTTCTAACGAATAATTACTATATTGCACCGCACATTACTACACTGCACCGCACCAGTCACCCTAAAGGTTGATCCCACTTGATTCACACAGAAACATATAAATAGTCTTACGTACCCCTAGCTGACTACATAGGTGCCGTCTGCCCCTATCTCCACTAGGTGTACCCCACTACCCACTTTCGATCGGCTCCCTACTCGTAGATACCCGTGCTGGCCCTACAGTGGGGTGTATCACTCCCCTAAAGTGGCAACCCGATACAACTTGAGAATGCACGGCTTATACCTACACGATGCAACAACGTCTTACCTACCAGCCCGGGTCCACACACGCATATGAAACCCATTGGACTTGCGTTGCCACCGCTCCCCGTTTTGGCCTCTTATAGTCAAGCCCAGTATGCGTGTCCCGTCCTCGACTTGGGTCGAGCCCACAAAGATAGGTTTGGGATACTGGTTGAAATGGGCCCCCACAAGCTACCCACCTAAGCTTGTCATTAATATATCCCACTTAACCCTCTTAGTCATGTTCATTTACATGTGTGTTTGGTTAAGTCTTACTAATCGTATTTCACATGCCACTAAGGGCACCCACTAGATTCCTCATGCCACCCAAGGCACCTACTTAACCCCCATGTCCCACCTTACATGTTTATCTGGTTAAGTATTTCTTAATTCATTCAGGCCATAACCTCATTAAGACCTCTCACATTAGACTGGCATTTATGGCAGCTGGATTTGCCGGGCGGGTCCGGGCGGTCTTACACCATAAAAGAGTCTAACCTCGTGTCTTTACAACTGCTATGCTTTAGTTTAGGCCTAGGACCTCTCACATTGGGCTGGCATTTGTGACCACTGGATTTGCCGGCGGTTCCGGGCAGGTTTACGTCACAAACCAGTCCAACCTCGTGTCCTAAGCATTGATTAACACTTATAATCTTTTACCCCAGTTTTAATAATTCCCTTTTCAAATTGTTAATTACTTCCAATTTTAATGATGTCCATAATTGACTCAATTATGGTCATCCACTCATGGCATGCAAAATCATATCAATTGCACCCTAACATCTTAATATTAAATCCTTAATATTACCCCTACCCCACGTTTATATGTTCGCTTTATTCAATGCATAATATAGGATAGACTTGAATAGTCTAACACACTGCACAAAGATAAATTATCACAACATACAGACAATTAAAATAAATCTAATCATAATAGGGGTGAAACTTGCATAAACTACGCATGTTAAGGATCAAAAGGTGTCAACTTGTTAAATGTCACAATTTACATGATATGATCATAGCCCAAATCTATACTTAAACTTGCATATGGAGTTTTTAGGCAACATAATGATGGTGTGAACTAGCATAGGATATCACATATGTCATAGCATAATTCTAGATGTCATAATAGATGTCATGGCATATGTTCATAACTTTTCTAATCAATTTAACTTGCGTATGTAACTTGTCATATAGATCAACATAGCCCAAACATGAGTTTTTAATTAATATGAACTAACTAGCATAGATAGTAACATCATGGCTTTTTACATGTATGATTCATCGCAACTTAGCATAGAAACTTTCAACATACATAACATTATCATAGCATGATTTACAACATATAGTATATCATCACCACATAGCATAGGATTAATAACATACATGATAGCATATGACAATTCACATCATCTACTCACAATCCATTCATGACTTAACCTAATTAAAATGATAATAATCTTGTTAAGACTATCATACTCACAATTAGAGAAGAAAAGAGAGTTTTTCTTTAGAGTTGAGTAGAATTAGATTAGAAGCGAGTTGGATTAGCTATCTTCTTCTTTAGTTGGCGGCGGCTATGCTGAATTCCATGGCGACGGCATGACGGAAGCTCTTCTATTTTTAATGATGTTTAGGGGTAGTATTAGGGTGTGTTTATAGGTGTAGCTAGTTGTTTTAGGCCTTTAGATAGACCCTAGGATAGATTAGAACCGTCAGATTTCGTCACAGCCCCCAAAACCCAGCCCAAAAACCCATTCAGGTGCACCCAGGTCGCCTGGGCTCGACCAGGGAGGTCGACCCCCAGGTCGACCCTAGGGTCGACACCCATGTCGACCTGGTGGGCAGGTCGACCCCCAGGTCGACCTGGTCTGGGCGGGAATTTTTCCCGCCCAGCCTGTTTGGGCTGAATTTTCGAAATTTGAATTATCTGAATCTGTTTTGAATTTTCTGAAACTTCGGATGGCCATAACTTCTTCATACGAAGTCCAATTCACGCAAACTCGGACTCTATCTCAACCAGAATTCCGAGACGAACACAATGGCGCAACCCATTTCCCTTAATTCTTAAATCTGTAATTAATTATTCTTTAATTTGTGAACATCACTATTATTAGAAATACGGGGTGTTACATTCTCCCCTCCTTAAAGGATTTCGCCCCCGAAATCTCCAAGTTAAGGAGAATGCATATCCTAACATCCAACCAACCATTTACTCAACCATCAAACACTGGCATCCATTGTCCTTATAAAGTTTCTTATGCTGTATGAACATATGCAAGAAGTGTGTGTATATGTTCCCTATCTAATGCAAAATCAGGCGGCTACTGATTCAGTTGACCTCCTTAATGCAAACCATGATAGTGCCATGCGTCCATTATGTATGCAAAAGTTCCCTAATGCTACATATTATCTCTACATGCATGCACAATCATCATCTGAATGCAGCATCCACATGAAAATACAATCGTCATACATCCATTTTACTAAATACATCCATTTATATGCAATATGAAGTGACTGAGCCGATCTAGTGCCTAATAGTGTGTGTATATGTGTCCACGAGCAACCACTAGCTACCACTTGCATCCACTTTGCATTCATCATACATAACATGTCTCAAACACATGTTTCAACCATAGGATGATCCTAACTAAAGGTCAAAGATACTAGCGAGAGGATACGCCAAAGATAGGATAAGTACAAGATAAGCGATAAAGGAGAAATTAAAAGACATACCCTCAAAAAGAAAAGGGTATCGTGAACGCATCTTCTCTTCTGTCTCCCAAGTAGCGTTGCTCTCGTCATCTCCCCATTGTACTTTGACTAGTTTGACCTCTCGATTTTTCAGCTTCTTAATCTCCGACCCAAGAATGCATGTAGGAGCTCGTCGAATCGTCGCATCACGCTCTATCTCCACCTCTCTAAGCAAGTTCGGCTCTACCACTTCTGCGGTCTCGTGCAAGCACTCCCTCAAATGTGACACATGGAATACGTCGTGTACACCACTAAGTCTCTCGGGCAACTCCACTCTATACGCCATCTGTCCAATCTTCTCCTTAATAGGAAACGACCCTACAAACCTTGGTGCTAACTTCCCAACGGACCCAAAGCGAACTACGTTTCGTAATGGAGACACTTTGACAAAGACCATGTCCCCAACTTCAAACTCGAGATCTGTCCTCCTCTTATCCGCATAAGATTTCTGCCTATCTTGCATTGCTTTCATCCTCCTTCGAATCAAGTCGATCTTCTCCGAAGTCTCCCTAATAATATCGGGCCCAAGTAAGATCTTATCCGTAGATTCCCACCAACATGTAGGTGAATGACAAGGTCGTCCATAAAGAGCTTAGAAAGGTGTCATGCCAATGCTAGATTGAAAGCTGTTATTATATGCGAACTCCACTAACGGAAGATGCTCCTCCCATGTACCCCCAAAGTCTAGGACACATAATCTCAATAGGTCCTCTAGAATACGATTCACCCTCTCGGTCTGGCCGTCCGTCTGAGGATGATATGCGGTGCTCAAACATAACTGAGTCTCTACCGCCTCTTGTAAGCTTCTCCAAAATTCGCTAGTGAAAATAGGATCGCGGTCGCTCACTATGCTAGAAGGAACGCCGTGCAAACGAACTATTTCTTGGACGTATACAGAAGCTAACCATGGAGCGGTCCTCTTACTCTTCACGGGAATGAAATGGGCGCTCTTAGTAATTCTATCTATTATAACCCAAATCCCCGTATTACCCTTTCTCGATCTCGGTAATCCATCAATAAAGTCCATCGAGACGCTTTCCCACTTCCATAGTGGAACCTCCAATGGGTGAAGTAACCCACCGGGTTTCTTTTGCTCCGCTTTTTCTTGTTGGCACACCAAGCATCTAGCGACATACTCGGCCACGTCCCTCTTCATACCGGCCCAAAAGAAAACTCGCTTCATGTCTTTGTACATCTTGTCCCCGCCGGGATGAATGGTCATCTTCGAACGATGTGCATCGTTAAGAATAGTCTTCCTTAGGTCATCGTCTTTTGGTACACAAAGTCTACCGTCCCTACGTAACCAACCCTTATCATCTAGGGTATACCTACGGAGATGGCTTGATGACTCCCCTCCTTTGAGCTTTTCTACTAACTCAACCAACTGTGGGTCGTCTCGCTGTGCCTCGCCAATCCGTCCTAAAAGCGTAGGTCTAACCTCTAAGGATGCTAGCAAACCGGGTACGAAGTCAACGGAAGGTCTAAAATCAAACATCGAAATGAATTTTAAGCTTCGCCGCTCAACAAACAAAGGACTTAAGGATAATCTTTTTCTACTTAAGGCGTCCGCCACCATGTTACCCTTGCCAGGGGTATATGCTATCTCGAAGTCGCAGGATGCTAAGAACTCCATCCACCTTTGCTGCCTTAAGTTCAAGTCCTTCTGAGAGAATAAGTATTTTAGCGATTTGTGGTCACTGAATAATTCGAATTTCTCGCCAAGAAGATAATGACGCCAAGATTTAAGCGCGAAAACAATAGCGGCCAACTCTAGGTCATGTGTAGGATAATTTTTCCCATGCGCTCTCAACTGCCTTCCACTATAGGCTATTACCCTACCCTCTTGCATTAAGACTGTGCCTAGTCCTGTCCCACAAGCGTCAGTATATACAGTAAATGGCTTACTCCCGTCTGGCAGCACTAAGACTGGGGCTGAGGTCAAAGCTCTCTTCAACCGTTGGAACGCATCATCACAATCTACGTCCCATGTGAAAACTAGGTTCTTTTTCATCAAGCATGTTAATGGAGCTGATATCTTTGCGAAGTCTTTGATAAACTTCCTATAGTAGCCAGCCAACCCCAAGAAACTTCTCACTTCAGTAGCATTTTTAGGGACCTCCCAATCTTGGATGGCCACCACCTTCGCGGGATCCACGGCTATCCCTTCTTTGGAAACCACGTGCCCCAAGAACCGTACTTCCTTCCTCCAGAAGTGACACTTAGAAAATTTAGCCTTAAGGCTATGCGCTCGAAGAGTCTCCAACACTTCCCTAAGATGTAGGGCATGCTCTTCTTCATCCTTAGAAAAGATCAAGATGTCGTCTACAAAGACTACCACGAATTTGTTAAGGTACTCCCTAAACACCCTACTCATCAAATCAACAAAGTATGCGGGGGCGTTTGTCAAACCGAAGGGCATCACTAGCCATTCATAGAAACCGTCCGGAGTCCTAAAGGCAGTCTTGTCAATGCTATCCTCAGCCACTCTCAACTGATGGAAACCAGTGGCTAAGTCCAACTGCGAAAACACTGAGGCGCCAACTAACTGATCGAAGAGATCGTCAATCCTCGGCGGTGGATGTCTGTTCTTCTTAGTAAGCTTATTAAGTTCTCTATAGTCCACACAAAGTCTAAGGGACCCATCCGCCTTCGTGGAAAATACTACTGGAGCACCCCACTCCAATATACTTCGTCTTATGAAGCCCTTCTCAAGCAACTCCTTTAGTTGCTTATCGAGTTCCCTCCTTTCACGCGGAGCCATGTGGCGTACTGGCAAAGATACTGGTTTCGCATTATCCACAAGATATATTCGAAAATCTATCTCCCGCTTCGGAGGCAAGCCCTTCACCTCCTCAAACACATCCGAATATTCTCGGACCACTCTAACAGATTGTAGATTTTCCTCAGATGCGTCAAGCGATTCTAGATAACTTAGCATAACTGAATTTATGGGATTACAAAAGATTTCGAGAGCGTTACCAAGGCGAGTCATGAGCCTAACTACTCTCCTTTCACAATCAAGAACGGCCCCATTTCTGGATAACCAATCCATTCCTAAAATTAACCCATAGCCCGTGAAGCCCAACACATAAGCATCACATCTAAACTCAACGCTAAGTATAGAAATTTTCAAATCCAAACACATCATGGACAAATGAGCTAAGCCCCCAATTGGATTCGAAACAACTAAGGGATCCTCTACTAAACTGGTGTTTAAGTGTTGTGATTCAACTAATGATGAAGAAATAAACGAATGCGATGCGCCCGAATCGAATAAGGTACGGATAGGATGATCAAACAGGAAAACTAAGATTTCAACAGAAATGGTTCTACCTCGTTCTTGCAGCGGTGGGACCGCGAGAGCCTGAACTTGTCCCCTTGCCTGCCCTGGTGCCATAAGAGCCTGCACCTGTCCTCCCGAGGTAGCTCCTGCCCTCTGCCCCTTCCTTGGGCAGTCCTTCACTAAATGTCCCGCATCGCCACAATGAAAACAGCCAGTCTTCTTTTTCTTTCGGCAATCCTTGCTGAGATGGCCTGGTGTCCCACAGTTAAAACATTTCTTCTTTCCCTTGCCATTATTGTCTTTACCACCCTTCTTGTTTTGCTGTTGTGGTTTCTTCTGATCCCCTTTCTTAGCGGGTGCCTTATCAGCTTTAGCGCTTTTCTCCTCGTGCATGAGCGCCATTTCTACTAGCTTCTCAAAGGTGGCCCCCATAGGGATGTGGGTCATGGCCAACCCTTGCAGCGGTTCATTCAAGCCATTCACGAACCTTAGAGCCTTCTTCTCCGGCGTGTTTACTAAGTCCAAACCAAACCTTGCTAGCTGATTAAATTTGTTGACATATTCTTTCATTGACGAGCTTCCTTGCTTCAATGTCAAGAACCTTTCTATATATAGATTTTCTTCCGCCCTAGAGAGAAACTTCGCCTCGAACCTACGTCTAAAATCCGCCCAAGAGTCAACAAGACGTTCCCCATTAGTGACCTCCCACCAAAATGAGGCCTCTCCCTTCATTAGCCAAGCTGCTAATCTAACTCTCCTCCCTTCTTCCACTTCAAAGATTTCTAGCAATTCTTCCACCTCCTTAAGCCAATCTCTAGCTTCCACAAACGTTTCTGGCCCTTGAAAGGGTTTTCCACCCATAGCCTTGAATTCTTTGCACGTCTTTGCAAAAGTATCTATGCGAGGAGGAGGAGGAGGAATGGGTGCAACTGGTGGTGGAGGAACATTGGCCGGACCTACAGCGGCCCTAGCCTCTAATAGCCTCCTATACCATCCTGGTATCGTAAAACCGTCGGGTAGTTTAAGATCTTCAGCCATTCTGAAACTAAAAAGGAAAGATTCAAAATGGAGAATTCGAAAGATAAAGATATATGGCTATTTGGGGATTATGTTTTTCATAAAAACTTCCTCTTTAAATTTCTCATTAAAACATGTTTTTGAAAACATTTCTTCAAAAAAAAATAACTATTTTTCTAAAGTATTTTTATCTGTTCTGGTAACCTTAAGCTCGGATACCACGTGTAACACCCCACGTCCTTTAATGTCAATCACAAAGGGAATGAATTAACTTCCATGGAGGTTATAAGTGAATATAGAACAGAAAAATTACAACAAGAAAGATAATAAGTAGTACTTGGAAATCTAAAACTTCATTTTATTGCAGCGGAAACATGTTTATTACATCACAAAACCATTAATCAGAGTCAAGTACATTATCCATCTTCATAAAACAAAATACATAATCCCATTACACAAATAGCCATTAAAGAAGATAACAAGCAGGACTTTACTTCAAGGGTCCAAGCTTTCCAAAGAGATGAAGCAATCCAATCAAGCTCCACTAGAGCTGGGTCCAACCTGAGGACCTAGAGGGGAAAAAGGATAGAAATGGAGGGGGTCAGACATAAAGTCTGGCGAGTATGATAATTCTAACAATACTATTATCAAAATAACTAGACTAAGGCATAAGCTGGAAGACAAGTAAATGTCTATGAACTAATAGGTATGGAATGAGCAGATAAAGATAACGTTAAAGGTAACGTTGAAGGCATCCCTAATTTCTAACGAATAATTACTATACTGCACCGCACATTACTACACTGCACCGCACCAGTCACCCTAAAGGTTGATCCCACTTGCTTCACACAGAAACATATAAATAGTCTTACGTACCCCTAGCTGACTACATAGGTGTCGTCTGCCCCTATCTCCACTAGGTGTACCCCACTACCCACTTTCGATCGGCTCCCTACTCGTAGATACCTGTGCTGGCCCCACAGTGGGGTGTATCACTCCCCTAAAGTGGCAACCCGATACAACTTGAGAATGCACGGCTTATACCTACACGATGCAACAGCGTCTTACCTACCAGCCCGGGTCCACACACGCATATGAAACCCATTGGACTTGCGTTGCCACCGCTCCCCGTTTTGGCCTCTTATAGTCAAGCCCAGTATGCGTGTCCCGTCCTCGACTTGGGTCGAGCCCACAAAGATACGTTTGGGATACTGGTTGAAATGGGCCCCCACAAGCTACCCACCTAAGCTTGTCATTAATATATCCCACTTAACCCTCTTAGTCATGTTCATTTACATGTGTGTTTGGTTAAGTCTTACTAATCGTATTTCACATGCCACTAAGGGCACCCACTAGATTCCTCATGCCACCCAAGGCACCTACTTAACCCCCATGTCCCACCTTACATGTTTATCTGGTTAAGTATTTCTTAATTCATTCAGGCCATAACCTCATAAAGACCTCTCACATTAGACTGGCATTTATGGCAGCTGGATTTGTTGGGCGGGTCCGGGCAGTCTTACACCATAAAAGAGTCTAACCTCGTGTCTTTACAACTGCTATGCTTTAGTTTAGGCCTAGGACCTCTCACATTGGGCTGACATTTGTGACCACTGGATTTGCCGGGCGGTTCCGGCAGGTTTACATCACAAACGAGTCCAACCTCGTGTCCTAAGCATTGATTAACACTTATAATCTTTTACCCCAGTTTTAATAATTCCCTATTCAAATTATTAATTACTTCTAATTTTAATGTTGTCCATAATTGACTCAATTATGGTCATCCACTCATGGCATGCAAAATCATATCAATTGCACCCCAACATCTTAATATTAAATCCTTAATATTACCCCTACCCCACATTTATACGTTCGCTTTATTCAACGCATAATATAGGCTAGACTTGAATAGTCTAACACATAGCACAAAGATAAATTATCACAACATACAGACAATTAAAATAAATCTAATCATAATAGGGGTGAAACTTGCATAAACTACGCATGTTAAGGATCATAAGGTGTCAACTTGTTAAATGTCACAATTTACATGATATGATCGTAGCCCAAATCTATACATAAACTTGCATATGGGGTTTTTAGGCAACATAATGATGGTGTGAACTAGCATAGGATATCACATATGTCATAGCATAATTCTAGATGTCATAATAGATGTTCATAACTTTTCTAATCAATTTAACTTGCATACGTAACTTGTCATATAGATCAACATAGCCCAAACATGATGATTTAATTAATATGAACTAACTAGCATAGATAGTAACATCATGGCTTTTTACATGTATGATTCATCGCAACTTAGCATAGAAACTTTCAACATACATAACATCATCATAGCATGATTAACAACATATAGTATATCATCACCACATAGCATAGGATTAATAACATACATGATAGCATATGACAATTCACATCATCTACTCACAATCCATTCATGACTTAACCTACTTAAAATGATAATAATCTTGTTAAGACTATCATACTCACAATTAGAGAAGAAAAGAGAGTTTTTCTTTAGAGTTGAGTAGAATTAGATTAGAAGCGAGTTGGATTAGCTATCTTCTTCTTTAGTTGGCGGCGGCTATGCTGAATTCCATGGCGACGACATGACGGAAGCTCTTCTATTTTTAATGATGTTTAGGGGTAGTATTAGGGTGTATTTATAGGTGTAGTTAGTTGTTTTAGGCCTTTAGATAGACCCTAGGATAGATTAGAGCCGTCAGATTTCGTCACAGCCCCCCAAAACCCAGCCCAAAAACCCATTCAGGTGCACCCAGGTCGCCTGGGCTCGACCAGGGAGGTCGACCCCCAGGTCGACCCTAGAGTCGACACCCATGTCGACCTGGTGGGCAGGTCGACCCCCAGGTCGACCTGGTCTGGGCGGGAATTTTTCCCGCCCAGCCTGTTTGGGCTGAATTTTCGAAATTTGAATTTTCTGAATCTGTTTTGAATTTTCTGAAACTTCAGATGGCCATAACTTCTTCATACGAAGTCCAATTCACGCAAACTCGGACTCTATCTCAACCAGAATTCCGAGACAAACACAATGGCGCAACCCGTTTCCCTTAATTCTTACATCTGTAATTAAGTATTCTTTAATTTGTGAACATCACTATTATTAGAAATACGGGGTGTTACAGATCTGAATTCTGAATAGCTAAACTGCTTGTAGTAGACTTTGATTTTATTTCACTTTGCAACCCGACAGCGTATGGCCTCTATGATCTCCAATGGAGAAAATAAGAGAATTGGGGACCATATTTATAGTCTAGAACCAATGAACCAGACCCAGAATCAAGTCCAGGTACGTAAAATGAATTCTGCCCAAATCTGTTCAGGAGGGTCGACACCCATATAGGGGGGTCGACACCCATGTCGGCACCCTTATAGGGGGGTCAACACCTATGTCGACACCCCCGGGGGGGTCGACATCCACAAGCGGTAATTTTCCCGCTCATCCGTTATTTCCTGATTTTGAATTTTTAATTGATTTTGAAGGTTCTGGAATTTATTTTATATATATATACATATATTTATCTTGTGCGTAAACAAACTTTAAACCCTCATAACTTTTCATACGGTGTCCGTTTTACACAAACCAAATGTCCATTCTGACCAGAATTTCGAGACGGATGCAATGGCATGTCCGTTTTTTCTAATTTCGATTGTTAAATTAATTATTATTTAATTTATATTCTCTTAATGTCATTAAAATTTGAGGTGTTACGGTATATATGAGAATGGATAGACAAACATACTAATCTACCCACAACAACAGAGAAGAACTCAACCCTATCTTCCCCACATCGAATAGTGATAGCCTTTACAATAACATTTCAACCATACATCCATGGAAACCAGAACACCCATTCAACAATGGCAAAGCACTTATGACATCCAAATTATATATATACAAATTATATATATCTCATGTAAACCATCCTAATCAAACTCAACATCCCTTAAGCACAAGCCCCAAAGGCTGAAACCAATATCAGACAAGCACCCAAGGAAAATTTCCTTCGACGTTGGACAATCTGGATGAGATGGTACAAACATAGCAACCAATCATCCATGACTGACATTGGCTATCACCACCAATCCTGCTTTGAAACCATCGTCAATCGTATGACTGCTAACCTTGCCATATGTCAAGGACTAACGGTAACCCCAGTTCTAGCATAAACTCCATACGCCTTTCAACGATACGTATGTATGTCCAACCTTGACAACTAGGTCTTTCAATGATACCCAGGGTACTCGACCTACAATTGGTCTTTTAGACGTCTCTAGTGTACCCCTGCTTCGAGCCTGCTAGAATTTACGACAATGATATTCTCTCCGCCTTCACATCTCTAGTCATCCAACCCGACGACTTTTTCATAGCTCAAGCAACCTTCTAAAGCAACCATTATCCATCAACTCACGACCTTTGAGTTGTCACATCATTCGCTGTCCTATACCGATCAACGAACATCTTTCAACACTTCGGACCTTCCTACTTGAATTTACTTAGAAGTCACACCCTCAATGAGCTAAGTTACATCATTGTGCTGTGGCTAGTGTTCGAGGGTTTGCCCAAAAAAAAATTCAGACATTTTGTTCAAATCTGGGTCGTATCCGAAAAATGAAATTTTCATAATTGACCGTGTTGGAGCTGACCGACCGACCCATTCATCACAGGGCCGACCGACACATTCATCACTTCGACTTGAAGCTACCGAACCGACCGACCCAACTCTTCTGAATCATGGCCGACTGAACCACTCTAAAACCACTAGACCCATCCACCAACCATAAGCCTAACCGACCAAACCAATACTTAAGACCGACCGGACCAAGTTTGCTCAACCAAGGTTCGACCGACCCAGTTCACTCTGGTGGACCGCATCCTCGTTTTAGGACCGACCCGACCCAATTGAGACCGACCCGATCCAACTCCTGTACTACATTGTGTACTTCACTTGTACGACATAGTACTGCGACCAACCAGGAAGGTACCGACCGACCAGGACAAGGCCGACCCATTTCCTGCACATTCCAATCTAACTCCAATTTCAACCAAAACTTTGCCGATTGATAAATTCAACGAAACCAACTCTTCCAACTCATCAAATATGACTAAAAACATGATATAAAATTACTAGCAACATGAAAATGACGATTTTTATCACAGGTCAAAAATCATGATAAATGAACATATGAAAAAAATTATGGATCTAACTTGCATATGCATATGGAATGACATAGAAATTACCGGTTTATACTTGCTAAATTAGATCATAGGGTGATTCATATGAAAATGAATTTACCAAGGTGTAGATCTATGAGAAAATGCTTGAATTTTATGAAAAACATGACCAAACATTCATATACTCGATTGAATCTATGTGAGAGATGCATATCACTCACCAATTCTCCAAATCAAAGCAAAAACAATGAATTGAGATTCCAGATAGCAAGCAATTCAAATCAAACCCCTTAATCCGATGAACTCTCACTTCAAACGATGTAGATCTAGCCTCAAATGATGTAGATCTTCGATTTCCTTCCCTTAGATCTTGATTTTAATAGTTGAAAGGTGTTAGAGGAAGGGGGAACATAGGCCACCAAATGAGAGAATGGAGATACTAAACCATTTCTTATATCTCTCATCCCCTATTTATAGCTTCCGCCAGCCCACTAATGGGCCTCCCCAAATCAGCCCATTATGGCTTACATAACCTGAACAACCAATTGTAAAACCTTAAAACAGCGATTCCTCCCAAACCACAAAGCCAAATCTTTAACGTAACCACTCTACGGAAGAGCAATCATCATTTCCATTCCAATGGCACATGTCTCAACACCTAATTCGACCTGATCAAAAGTTATTCCTTGTACAAGACTGATAGAAGCAAAATGGTCACAAACAAAATTGGTAAAAAATTATGGACACGTCTCACATCCCTATAAACAACATACTAAATTATGAGAATGATCCAACCTTCAGGGAATAAAATAAAAATATTTTATGATCCTTCGATACGTAAAATGCGGGCTATTACAACATCTGACTGACCCGAACCATGCCTCAAACTCCAAGCCGTATTATCCACTGTATTTAATCAATACTTCACTCCTTCAGATCGATTACTACTTCCATCGACTCGAACACTCCTTCATCTCCAACCCAGCTCCACTTTGCCTCATCACATCTCCACGTCTTCGGCTCGAACTGATAAGCGTTCGAATCGAGCTCTGAATATCTCTCCACGACCCATCAACCTCTATTCCCACTCGATTACGTAGGACTGCCTAAGAGCCTCTCGAACTCCTTCCAACTTCTCCCTAAAAACCAAAATCTCAAATCAAACTCCATCTTGAGTTCCACAATACGAAATCGCCATCTCGTTCCCATCATTTCTCCTCCATGAGCATTAACCAAGATCACCACCTCGTGGTCCTACCTCTGACTCTAGCATGGTCGCCAACGATGATTTCAACCATAAATCGTTTCGAATTTGGGTCAAGAAAAGAAAAAAGAGAAAAGATGGGCATCTTGGACAACATCGTATGAAATTGTAATGTAAAAACGTGAGAGGATGAATTGAAGCTGGCCAAGTCAGATTTAGGAAGAAATTAATAGGTTTTAATCGATTTCGAGTGATTTGAAATATTGGAGACGGGTTAGGTTCAAATAATAGTAAGGGGTAAAAGTAAAATAATGTGGAGTGGGACAACCTTATATAGTAAAATAGAGGGACTCATCGTATTAAACTGAGGTGACAGTTCACATACATAGTGGGTCGGCTTGACATATCGACTCGGGATATTTTCGGCCCAGGACAGACCAACCCCAAGCAAAAAATCGTATTTCGGGTCGACATTGACATGAGAAATTCAATGTTAATCTACTAACACATTGTTCTGACAATCATATTCGACAACGTCTCATATTGACTCATACATGATTTTCTAGTCTGACTTGACCATGTGCTCGACTAGCGTAAATTAAAACATCGTTCGACAACGAATTGTATGTGTGACATCACATTAGGGAGCCTACGATTCGACACAATGAGTGATAATCTCTTTTTACAGACAGAATAACCCGAGTACAATGGCATCACAAAGGGATACGGCTATCCCTGATCACCATTCATAGACTGAATATATTATATCAAATTGTTGTTCAACATATTACAAAGCACATCGCGTCTACAAGGCGAGGTACTTTAGGGGGAAAATGCCGACCAGCCTTTTGGCAAGGCCTTCAAGATCACATACAATCCAGAAATTCGAGATGAACCATCGTCAAGAGACCATCAGGCCAGTTTGATCAACATCCGGCTCGACTAGGGTCCAGTTCGACCCAGAATATTGCACACTCAAACATAGAGGCTTGCCACCACAAATCCAGGATTGAAGAATTTTAGGCCGACCAAAGCGCATATTGACCCGAGCCGCCACCATACAAGATAAATACCAAGCATCTTGAAAGTCTCAGCTCGGAACATATTCGTGTCTACTAGGACATAGGTCGACCCGAAGCGGAAGCAACACACATATGCCGAGAGCCAAATACTTGTGGAGATCAGGTCGAACAAGTCTCGGTTCGACTATGTCGAGCCGAGCGCGCTCCTGTACCAAAATATCTCCATTTTGACCTGCTCCTACTCCGATTTGACCGCTTCTTCTACTCTTAGAATTCAAAATCAGCTGCCACATGTCCACATCAAGCCGGTCCGAGCCTTTTTATACAAAAAGAAAGCTTTTTCATTCATTCCTACAGTCCCAGGATGGGATGCCACGTGTCTTAGTCGAGCTGAGAACTCTAGCATATATAAATAGACCTCCAAAGCTTCAAAGAAAGGACTTTTGGCCAATCTCTTATCATTTTATTATTGTTGCAGCAATGTACTCCAGATTAGCCATTAAAATCGCCATTTGTACTCAAATTCGCATATAATCAAGAGATTATAAAGTTGCATACGATTGCATTTATTCTCGTTTTCATTTATATTTTTTCATTTTTATTCTCTTCATTATCTCTTTTCAGGTATTGTGCCATTTTAAAGTGTCAACACTTGGTTTTGAATGAAGTTTCTAATTCGTTTTCTTACCCCAAGCATATCTCAATTTTATTAAAGAATGTCAATTAGTAATGTAGGAGGTTGAGCATGCGTGGTTTCTGCCTAGATGCTCGAATTGTCACTGTTTTGAACATCTAGAAAATATTTGTCAGTTTACTGAAGTTTGGGTCCTAAGTAAATGGCTTCTCATACTTGCCATACTAACCCTATGGAGATTAATCCTAATAGGCAGTATTATGATATACAGTCTTTTATAGTCTCTTTTTCTCAAGACCTCAACAACTTTTCTTTAAGTTTAGTCCAAAATAAAGGAGATTGGGCAGTAGACGGATTACCTTTCGAAATCGATGACAAAGTCATGTAATCTACTGTTACAACATCTTTGCATCTTGATGATAATAGTAGGGACCAAAATCAACTTCTCTTGCAAAATGAATGTTTTAGGCCTTCTTTTGATCCTGATGACATGGATTTAATGGCCACAACATATGACATGGGATCACCTGATGGTAATAATTTGAATAACAATTTTTTTGGTCAAACCGTATTAAGGCAAAAGGCGATACGTAAAGTCAAAACTTATGAGGGACTTTCCAGTTTCAAAAAGGTATGTGTTCTGGAGTAATTAAAAATCTGTATGTAATTCAATGGTTAGTCATATAAAGGAAAAGATGAAAAAGTAAAGAAGTTTTAAAAGGTAGCAACTCTTTCTTTCGGTGGTCTAGGTGCTTCCTCCGGTTCTCAGCGCCTAATTCTTCATTGGAAGGAGGATTCTGATAGCTTTTCCTAGGTTATATAAATTTTTGCCCTATATTTAGTCTGCTCTTAGTTTTATATTTATATTGTCTTTGGATTTTATGTCTTTAGTTTGTATAATTTTTTCAGTACGAGTGAGTTTTCAGATTGAGAACTATGTCACTTGTTTTGAAATTGTATAACTGAAAATGTAAATTATACATAGATAAAGTACCAATTTTCTAAAATAAAAAGAAACTGTTAATGTCAAAAAATCATAGTTTCCAAGTCATCAAGCATTAGATGGCTACAAGATCGACGGTCTCATCAGTGTCATGGGCAACATAAGTAGTAGTGTTTGTTCTACTCAATAAAGGATCCAAATCATCATTAGCAAAAATTCTACGAAGGCGTTTAAACTTACAAGCAGAAATTATAACTTGTGGATTGTTATTGTTTTCCTTAGTCAATTTCTCTTTAAATTTGTCCTCTTCTTCTTCATCCTATGTCTCATTTTTTATTACCTTCTTCTTTTCCATTCTCTTCTTATTCTTGGAGTCAGATTACGGTTGTTGACCCTCTTTGCACTAGTTGGGATCTAGACATTCTGTTCTTTGGTGTTATACATCTATAGATGATTGAACGCTCTTCATCAGGAAGATGGTACGTACAGAATCTCAAGTTCATAAGAAGGACCCATAAAATTCCTTTAAAATTTCTCACTATGCATCAGAGAGCATCATTTTCAACCATATCTAGAATATATGCAAGGGATTGAAGATAAGTTAGAAATATAGGCAAATATGAAGTTAATGGAATGAATCTAGAATTTGATGTTGGGGATTTTGCGGTTTGAGGCTATCGAATGATGATGATCGTCATATGAATGTCGTAATTCGGACTTTAAGGATATGTGGAGCAAATTCTTTTAGACAATAGTTCAATCCATTAGGTACAACCGAATTATCGAACTATTGACTATCAGGATTCAACAAAGCCTTGGAATAACGTAAATCGGATTCAAAGTTTGTATGGCTTTGATCCGATCAAGAATACTCTGAATATATATTTTTGATGATGCAAGAATCAAGTAGATAAGAAGAGGAGAAGAACATGTTCTAATCTGCGATGCTTCTAAAATTTGCAACGCCTTGACAATGTTACAAAATTGAAGCGTTTGAAATGCTTAATGGCATCACAAATTAGAAAGAGGAGGAAGAAGAAGTTAATTTTTCAGAGTTATTTGAAATATTTTTGGCATTGGTATTTATAGGCACCGAAAGGAGGCGTCTCTTGGCTAGACGTCACAACCATTGTAACGGTCATCTCTGTTTCAGATCGATGTGTCGCATCTTTTCATCTGTAACGTCTTGAAGCATTACAAATTCAAATTTCTGCACCCATTAATAAACCTTCTTAGTTTTAATTATTTCGGGTCCGTAATGGGCCCAGATTTGGCTCGTTTACTGTTTATAAATTCCGGTCAAAAAAATATTTCTTATTTGACCCGAACCCGAAACCCGTACCCAGCCCGGTCGGTCGGACAGACGGCTCGCGTGTGTGTGGTCTATATGCATGGTCAAGTAAATATTTGGGTGCCCCAAGGCCCCAACATCCTCTTGATAAGGCTACTTAAGTATGTTGGATACACACATATATCCCACAATGTAGGATAAAACCATTTACCCCTTCCTTCTTCCTTTTTTCTTACTTCTTTTCAAAGATAAACCCCATACCCCAAAACATTGAATTGAAAATTTCTAACAATCTCCCCCAATTTTCAAAATAAATAAATAAATAAAGTGGACGGCTGAATCACTAGTGTGACTTCCTACATACCTAAGTGGGATAAAGCCTATGTAGTTCTAAGGTCAAGTTTTGCATCATCGTGGAAACAACACATAAATAAAAGGTATCTTTTGGATTTGAACCTTTACTTAGCGTCAACCATTCAAAGTTTTGTCGAGATTATGTGGTGAACGAATCTTGAACCAAGTATCCCTTAATGATAAACCCGGAAAAATCACACACATTGAATTCCTTAGTTACAGTGTTCTGTATTGCTCAGCACGTTAATGGCCATGTGCTTTAATCCTGGTTCATGAGTCTACTTTAGAAAGTGGTCTTACTTTCTTAGGAAATGGCCTGATTTCCATACTCATATAGGTAAGTCTCTTAAGGTGTTTCTGCGGTATACCTTTTAGGGTTTCTAGACTTATTAAGGACATTTATCCATCCTTTGTTCATGCAGAATCCAACACTAAATATTATAGGATTATAGATTTAGTTTTCCATAATCATACTCTTGACTTGTTGGTACCCATTGAACTTTGTCTATCCTTTTCAAGAAACAAGTTGGGTTTCTGTTAAGGATGATCAATCTTCATTCACAAACCTTAGCCCCATTTCTTTTGACTTTATAGAAACATAGCCTTTGGAAGACCCTTTCTAAGTGGTTCAGCCAAGTTTTTCCTTGTTTCTATGTAGTCAACAGTTATAACTCTACTTTTGAGTATCTGTCTTACCATTTGATGTCTTAGACTTACATGTCTAGACTTTCCATTATATGTCTTATTAAAGACATTATATATCGTTGCTTGATTATCACAGTTAATCAAGATTGTTGGTGATGGCTTCTTCCATAATGGGATTTCCATTAACAAATTCCTAAGCCACTCTACTTCCGTACATGCATCTGCTAATGCTATTAATTTTGATAACATAGTTGAATTGGATATACAGGTCTGCTTCTTGGAAGCCCAAGATACAATAGCGCCTCCTAATGTAAATATCCATCCAATCGTAGGCTTGGATTTAGATTCTACATTGTTCCAGGTTGCATCACTATATCCTTCTATTACAGCAGGATATCCTTTATAAGATAAACCATAGTTGATGGTTCCTTTCAAATAAGATAAAACTCTGGAAATCACTTTCCAATGTTCAAAACCTGGGTTACTTATAAATCAGCACAATACACTTATATTATATGCGACATCGGGTCTAGTGCAATGCATAGCATACATAAGACACCCAATAACACTAGAATACTCAAGTTGAGAAATGGTACATCTAGTGTTCTTTTCTAATTTGATACTTGGATCTAAAGGAGTTGGTGCTGGTTTATCATCAAAATGACCATACTTCTTTAGGAACTTTTCAATGTAATAAGATTGGGTAATAAATCCCCCGCTTTCCTAATGATTTTAATTTCCAGAATCACATCAGCGTCTCCTAGATCTTTCATATCAAATTTAGAAAATAGGAACTTCTTGGTTTCATTCACATATGATATATTGGAACCAAATATCAACATGTCATCAATGTATAAACATATTATAACATAACCGTTGTTATCCGATTTTCTATATTTATCTGCATCATTAACAACGAATCCAAAGGACAGTGCAACTTTATCAAACTTCTCATGACATTGCGTGGGTGCTTGCTTCAGGCCATAAAGAGATTTGACTAATTTACAGACTTTCTTTTCTTGGCCTGGGGTTATAAAACTTTCAGGATGTTCCATGTATATCTCTTCCTCTAAATCTCCATTTAGAAAAGATGTCTTTACATCCATTAGATGTATGACCAAGTTATGAATTAATGCGAGTGCTATTAAACAACGCATGGAAGATATGCGAGCAACTGGAGCATATGTATCAAAATAATCTACTCCTTGTCTTTGTTTATATCCCTTAGCAACTAATCTGGCTTTAAACTTATCAATGGATCCATTTGTATTCAACTTTTTCTTGATTATCCATTTACATCCTATAGGTTTAGCACCAGGATGTAAATCAGTTAAAACCCAAGTTTGGTTTAACATTATGGAATTCATTTCATCATTGATAGCTTCTTTCCAGAAATTAGAATCTCTAGAACTCATAGCATTAGAATAAGTTTTGGGATCATCATCGACATTCAATACATATCTTGTCACATTAAGGACTTTGTCCTTATTGCCTTCTACGAGATATGTTATGAAGTCAGGACCATAGTCCTTCTCTATTCCCGCTCTTTTACTTCTCCTGTGTTGAATACTATTATCCGGTACTGACACTTCCTTGTTATTTTGAGCAGGAGCATATTCATCATCATTGATATCATTAGTCTCAATTGGTTCTGGACTAGATGAAGTCAATGGATTCTCAATAGTTTGATTTTCAAAGAATTCTACATCTACATATTCTATAACTTCTAAGGTGTCAAGAATAAGGAACCTATAAGTTATACTATTAAGAGAATATCCTATGAAAACACAATTAAATGCCCTATTTCCTAACTTTGGTTGTTTGGGGTCAAGTTTTCTAACATATGCTAAGAAACCCAAAACTTTAAGTCTAGTAAGGTTAGGTTTTATATTAAACCGTAATTCATAAGGGGAAATATTATTCCTTTTAAGTGGTATTCTATTTAAAATGTAACATGCAGATAACATAGCATCACCTCATAGGTTATAAGGTAAATTTGAACTTATGAGCATGGCGTTAACCATTTCTACTAAAGTTCGTGTGACTGCCCGCCCCGGACTAGCTGACATTTCTCCGAAATGCATTGTGTCGATGTCCAACTAGCACAGGACGGTCGCCAAAGAAAAAGGGTATGAAGCTTAAACTACCAAAGGAACCTGTAGTATATCTCACAGTGCATGGAATAAAATATAATAACAACATAACTTTGACATAAAATAGGCGAGGCAGTGCATAAGCTGAAAACTAAATCATCATAGCAGCGGAATCCATAATACAGCTTATGATCCAACATCATTATTACAACTTCAAACTTCTGTCTCTAAAGCAAAAGAGAGAAAAGGTACACTACTAATGCCCAAGCAGTGACCAGCTACAACACATGGAGTATATGTGTATATCATACGTGAAAGCCTCCTGCTCGTCTCCGGACAGCTACTCATGCATTACCACCTAACCTGTCTCTAGTCTGCTCGTTTAGGAGCACCCAGAGCAATAAGAAGAGACATAAAACTTTAGGTCAGACAAAAGTCTGGTATGAGCGATAAGCAACAAAACAGAACAATAACGTGTATAATCCAATCATACCTGAACCTGGATCTGGAACCAAAGAGTTAGCACGACAAGATGTACAATACTCCAAGGTAACACTAACACAAAGTGTTAAAGCAATATGCGGTGTGCATGACATGGTGATAGCAAACATCAAACATAGCAATCATCCTCACATCTCTCACTCAGTGCGTAAAGCATACGATATCCACTACTTTGGTCACCTAATCTTTGGGCCATGACAGAGTCCAACCCGTTACAACTACCACTACGAGCCCCTAATCCGTCTCTTAGTGGTGAACTAAAGTTATAAGTATTGATAATCCCTTTGCACACGTCCCGCAGCAAAGTCCAATAATGAAGTCAACTCGTTGGTTCCCGTCTGGATCCTGAGTCACAACTTCTCATTTGGACTTCCCTTGCATCTCGGGTTTTGGTCGAGTTGCAGTTGGTCTTCAAAAGAATCATTGCATAATAGTAGTGGAGGCTCTAACTCGGTTCGGTTTAAGTGAAGCAACTCGGTTCGGTTCGGGTACTTCATAGTTCGAGTCCTTCAAGCTCCGTCTTATCACAATCGGTTTGGTTCGGTGTTCATTGGTTTGGTTCGGGTCTCCTTCCCTTTGCTAACGCTTCCATTCCGTTCGGCCATCCCCTTCCGGTTTAGTTCGGTGTTCCTTCATCTCCAAATCACAGTTCGGGTCGGTGCTCCTGCCTCTCCAGATCCCAGTTCGGTTCGGTCCTCTAGTTCCCCAGTTGGTCCGATCTGATCCTATACCAAGCTCCGATCCGATTCCAACTCCAAATCAATGCAAGTGGTGGTCTTCCTTCTTGCCATGACCCAATCCGATTTTGTTCAGCTCAGTCGATCCGACCCCTAGCCGATTTGGTCTCCCTTTAGCAGATCCGATCTGGATTGCTCCAGAATTTCCAGCAAGCTTGTATCGTCCATTCTCACCATACGACGGTGTTTTCAACCATTCTAACTTTACTAAATAATAATGGAACATCCCAAACAACAGTAACAACATATGGGTTCCATCAAAAAGTTCAAAACATCAAGCATATAGGTCATTTTAGATCAAACATACCCCAAAAGCATGATTTTCCCCTTAATCCCCTTAAGCATGTTTTAACAATAGGATTAGCAAACTTAATCGAAATTAACTCAAATTTTTATCATAGTCATAAAATTATATTTTTACATATTTTTCCAAAATTTTAACATGCATAATTTCGCTAATTAACACTAATCACCCCTAATTAGCCGTAATTAGTGAAAAACAATGCAAATCACTCACCTTAGCCACAAATAATCTTAGATCTGAAACTTTTCTACTATTTGGGTCGAATTCCTATGCAACACAGCAGCTCCAACTCTGATTTAGTGTTGATTTGCCTTGATTTGATGTAGCTTAGCTTATTAGTCGATTAGAAAGCGATTTCTAAGGTGTTTAAATGAAGAATTTGAGAGTGGAGGCCATTACTAGGGATAGGAGAATGAAAGTGGCGGCTGAAAAATGACAAAGGAGGGTTTCTCTATCCCCTTTCAGCCCTTAAATACCCCTAATCCCGAAATCTCTAATGGACTTAGCTTCTAATTACCCAATTAATCCCATTTAAGTTGTTTTTCACCTTCCAAACTTTATTTCAGCCATATCTCCCAAACGGTAAGTCCGTTTGATTAATATGATCACTCTACGAAAAGAGAAACCATCATCTGAAGCCAACGGAAGTGGTTTCAGGTCAAAACTCCTTACCAATCAGAAGTTATGGGTGAAACAAGATTCTCCAAGGGCAAAACAGTAATTTAAAATTCGGCAAAATCATGAACATGGGAAATGACCCCAATAGTCGTTTCACAAAGTTACATGACTATAAGACTTCGTATGAGAATAAAATAAATATTTTACGATCCTCCGATGCGTAGAATGTGGGTCATTACATTCTTCCCCCTTTAAGAAATTTCGCCCCCAAAATTCCTTAACTAAGAGAACATATAGAGGATCCCGCATGCCTATCAACCATTTGCAAACAACGAAACATACATAACAACTTAACAAGCCAATCCTAGCATGTGGTTACTAATAAGGGGATAGCTATTTCTATATGCAAATGGTCATCCATGACCCCCCAAAATCCAATATATAGGCTCTCGAAGATCCTATAATGCATGATTCAACCAAGTACCATCATAACCTGATCCAATCCTTGGTAAACCATCAATGAAATCCATTGAGACTTGTTTCCATTTTCATTTGGGAATCTCTAATAGTTTTAACAAACCACTGGCTTCTTTTGCTCGGCTCTAACTAACTGACAATTCAGGCACCTGGATATAAACTTCCCAACATCTCTCTTCATCAATCAATCTTTTTATGTTGGGTACGAATAGCCTCTTAATCCTTTGAAACCATCCTCCTCGATCAAGTCCTTGCTTGTTCATTCTCTCGTCATTGATAGTCATCTCTATCTTAGAGATGATTTCTAATAGGTTAGGATCGTCCCTCTGACTGGAACCAATCTACTCAATCAAAATCGGGTTTGATCATCAAACTTGTTAACATATCTGGATCTAATCCATACTTAGGTCTGAAATCATATCCCGCGATATTCTCTAATCGCTTCCATTCAAGAAAAACATAGCATCTAAATTAACCTGTCTTCCACTTAATGTATTAGCTATCGCACCTAGTGCGGTAGCACAGGTATCCATGTATACTGTCATCTCTTCATTCCCCATCGCCAGAATCCTACAGCTCATAGTCTACACTAGTAAAGAAAAATAGGAACAAACATAGCAACCACAACATTCATCAAACAACTCCTATCTATCACCTGCTAATGCCATGAATACGTCGATACCCATATGACTAGTCCAACCAATCTCAAGGGCTAATAGAATCCCCGGCTCCAAATGGACTACCGCACGTCCTACGTACGTTTATCCTCCAAGGATAATTAGATCACGTCCAACGGATCTAAGGTAAATGGGCGTCCCTAGATACCGCTGCTTCGAGTCCGCCTAACGCACTCTAAACTATCGATGATTCCTTGGCAGCCCCATTAGAAAAGCTATCCTCAACTCCATCTTCAACTCGAGTCCCATCGAAGTCAATCCATTTTCTTGCAGCCCTCTCGAGTCCAACTTGAGTCAATCCATTGCCCTGCTACCTTCTCGAGTCCAACTCGAGTCATCTCCTTACCTTGCAGTTTTCTCGAGTCCAAATCGAGTTGTAACACCCCACCTCCGCTAGGGCCACTCACGAGAGAGTGCACTAGCTTTGGAGGGGTGTTGTCTAGGTAAACATGCACAGAGATATCACAAGACAGAACACAGATAAATAGATAAGTAAAGCAGCGGTAGAAATTTAAAACCCATAGTTAACCATTTCAAAACCAAATAGTCAACTTACATCAAAGTACTTAGTCATTATTTTCCAACTACCACAAGTCTAGAAAACATAAATCGAAAATAACATAAAGTAAACTATTCCCAAGATAGATGTGGTGAAGCCATAGCAAGCTCAAGTCCAAACCGTACATGAGCTGTCAAGAAAGCAAGCCAAATGTCCAAGCTAAGCACTAGTGTTCCCTCCCTGAGAACCTAGGGGGGAAACGGAAGAAAAGAGGTGAAAGAAAAAGGGTCAGTCATAAAGACTGGTAAGTCCTACCTACTATTAGTATAAAAACTAATGAAGTTAACTAAACATGAGAAACTGAGATGAAACATAAAGATGGTAACTAACTGGCATGATAAATAGATAACAAGGTAGATCAACTGTGGCATCGCATATACAAGGTTTAGTTTTGCACCAATAGTACTAGTATTCCAACCCATGTCAAGTATAAACATGAGATGATCCCTTGGCCCAATATCATGAGTTGAACCAAGTCAAGGTCCAACTATACAATCTAGTCGATCGGCTCCCTATAAGCCTAACTCATCGAGTGTCGGTGTCATACGGCCCAATCACGGAATGTAGTCGAACCGTGCTAGGTCCACCCTAGGGTGTATCAAGCCCTAGGGTGCCAACCACTGACACAAATCAAGCACGCACTGTCTAAACCTACTGGTGCCCATGTCTATTTTATTCAACTCCGGACTATGTGCACGACCATAGTCCGCCTGAACCTACACTGGAGCACCTACTCTGCCGTCTTTCTGGTCGCTTACAATCAGCCCAGTAATCGTGCCCCACCCTAGCCTAGTCCCTAGGGTATCGTGATACATCCAAGAGGGTTACTGCTGAAAAGGACCACGTAACTAGGGTTTCCAACGGGTTAAGTGTGGTTAACCCCATCCAATCATGTATCAAATTGGTTAAGTGTATCCAAGTGGTTCATGACTTAACCCTAACATGTGGCATTAATTAATTTAATGCACCCAACCTCTCACATTAGACTTTGTTGTGGTTACTGGATATGCCGGGCGGGTCCGGGCAGCTTTACACCACAACCTAATCTAACCTCGGGTTTCAAGCTCGATATGACCAACTTCTCACATTGGGTCCTATTGTTTGTAGCCACTGGATTTTTCGGGCGGTTCCGGGCAGATTTACGCTACAAACTCAATCCAACCTTGAGTTGGCCACTTTATGGTTTTCTACATGTCATGACCACATTCAAGTTTTCAAGCATAATCAAGTTTCATGTCACATTTCAAGTCATGTTTTTCATTTCATTTCAAGTTTGCCTAACTACCCATTACGTATTCCCATTCGCACGTAAATTCGCATCAACACAAGTGAATCAAGGAACATAAAAATATGACCAAGATGGGCATAAGGTGGTAAAGTTGGTCATAGGTTAAACATGATGATATTTGAGGCAAAAGGTGTTCATTACAACTAGCATATAGGATTATTGACCTCAAAACATGTATGACATCAAACTTAGCAAATAAACTTGTGGGTAACATGTAGTTCAACATCATAGGCAAAGGTGATAACATGATAATAGTTGACATAGGGTGATAAACTTGTGGGTAGCATGTAGTTCAACATCATAGGCAAGTTAACATCAAGGTTATGAGGGGTTCTATGTTGCATTATGCATAATCCCTAAATAAAGCTCATAGCTTTCTACCTAAAAATCAAGATGAACGGTACTAGGTTCATGATAGTTCCACAATCGTAGATCAAAAGAGTCATAAAGATTTATGCATACAAATATAGCCCCAAGACAAGTATTACACCAAAAATCCCATTTCAACTTGCTACATGTTCATATTAATTTCATAGTTTAAATCTAAGAGTAGAGTGGGGCTTACAAATCGTGGCTATGAGAACTAGAACCAAATAGAACAAGATAGAGACGTTGTAGAAGCTCTAGGAATGATGTAGCAACACTAGAAGCCTTGAGAAATAAGTAGCTCCTTTGATTTGATGGATAAAGATTTCTCCTTTTTGCCTTAGAAGCCCTCAAGATGAAGATGGAGGCCATGATTAGGGAGCATTTTGGCAGAATTTAGTTGTTAGGATGATTTGTGATGGTTTAGGCTAGGTCTTAGGGTGTTTTTATAGGTGTAGAGACTAGTTTAGGCCATAGGATTAACCCTAGTTTAGATCTGAACCATCAAATCCCGTCACAGGCCAAGTAAACAGAACAAAGGAGCAAACTGGTGCACCAGACCAACAGGGTCCGACCAGGGAAGTCGACCCCCAGGTCAACACCCAAGTCGACTGGGCAGTCGACCTGGGCTGGGGCAGGTCGACTCCCCAGTAGACCTGGGGCTGGGCGGGAAATTTTCCCGCCCAATCTGTTTGGAGCCAATTTTGAATTTCGGGCTGAATTTTGAATTTTCTGAAATCTTTTATGGGCCATATCTTGGTCATACGGACACCGATTTACGAAATTTCGGACTCGTTTTCAAGCAGAATTTCGAGACGAACGCAATGGCGTAACCTTTTCCCATTGATTCTTAACTTATGATTTAATTCTGCCCTGATTTCTTGTTTTAACATGTTATAAAAATTCGGGTTGTTACATTCTCCCCACCTTAAAGGATTTCGTCCCCGAAATCTCCAAATTAGGAAGAACGTATCCTACCATCCATCATCCGTCTACTCAAAACATCATCCACAAGTAATCATTGTCCTTAAAAGATTTCTATTGTTGTATGAACATATGCAAAAGTGTGTGTATATGCACCTATCTAATGCCAAAATCAGGCGGTTACTGACTCAGTAAACCTCCTTAATGCAGAATATGTTAGTGAAATGAGTCCAAATGTATGCAAATTCCTAACATAATTTATAATCTCTACATGAGTGCACATAACATTCAATCATATGCAACATCCCCGTGATAGCATAACAAGTTTCATCCATGAATAAGCATAAACACTCATGCATATGCAACATGAAAGTGTGTGAGCTGATCTTAGTGCCTAACGTGTATCATGCATCCACGAGTAACCACTTGCAAACACTTGCAACCACTTGCAACCATCAAGCATAACATGTTTCAAATACATGTTTCATCCAAAGGGTTTCTACCTAAGGTTCTCATGACAAGATTAACGAGATAACAAGATAAACATGGATAGCAAAAGAAAGATATGCTGATTAGGAAAAGAGATGGAGAATGTACCCTCAAAGAGAAATGGATAAAGCCCACGCATCTTCATCTCGGTTTCCCAAGTTGCATCTTCATCGGCTTCACTACACTGAACCTTTACTAACTTGACTTCTCGATTCCTCAGCTTCTTGATCTCCGTTCCCAAGATACGAATCGAAGCTCGCCTCAGGGTTGCCTCTTTCTCTATTTCCATGTCTTCAAGAATGCTAGGCTCAACTACTTCGGCTGATTCATGTAGGCATTTTCGGAGATGCGAGACATGAAAGACATTGTGCACTCCAGCCAGCTTCTCGGGCAATTCCACCCTATAAGCCATTTGCCCAATCTTCTCGACGATAGGGAAGGGTCCTACGAACCTTGGTGCTAGCTTTCCAACTGCTCCAAAACGAACCACATTTCGCAAGGGAGAAACCTTCACAAAGACCATATCTCCAACTTCAAACTTTAAGTTTGTCCTTCACTTGTCTGCATAGGATTTCTCTCTGTCTTGGGCCGTTTTCATCCGCCTTCGAATCAACTCAACCTTCTCGGATGTGTCCCTTATCATGTCGGGCCGAAGTACAAGCTTATCCGTCGTCTCCCACCAACATGTTGGTGACTTGCACGGCCTCCCATACAAAGCTTCGAATGGTGCCATCCCTATGCTTGCTTGATAGCTGTTATTATAAGCAAATTCTACGAGAGAAAGGTGGTCTTCCCAAGTGCCACCAAAGTCAAGAATGCATAGCCTCAACAGATCTTCTAGTACCCTATTCACCCTTTCGGTCTGACCATCCGTCTGTGGGTGATAGGTTGTACTTAGATTCAATCGCGTACCCATCGCTTCTTGCAAACTATTCCAAAATTGGCTAGTGAAGATTGGGTCACGATCGCTCACTAAGCTAGAAGGAACTCCATGAAATCGCACTATCTCTTGAAGATAAACAGATGCTAGCCATGATGCGGTCCTCTTGCTCTTCACTGGAATGAAATGAGCGCTCTTCGTGAGTCTATCCACTATGACCCATATGCTAGTATTCCCCTTCCTTGATCTCGGCAATCCATCCACAAAATCCATAGAGATACTTTCCCACTTCCATTGCGGGACCTCCAATGGATGCAGTAGCCCACCGGGCTTCTTCGACTCGGCCTTTACTTGTTGGCAAACAATGCATCTAGAAACAAACTCTGAAACATCCTTTTTCATCCCATCCCAAAAGAAAATGCGCTTCATATCCTGGTACATCTTATCCCCTCCGGGATGTATGGTCATCCTCGAGAGATGCGCCTCCTCAAGAACTTTATTTACTAAGTCTCCCACTCGTGGGACACATAGTCTTCCATCACGCCTTAGCCATCCCTTGTCATCAATAGTATATCTAGCAAGGTGACTTGACTTTTCACCATGAAACAACATGTCCATGATCTCGACTATTTGCGGGTCTTTCCTCTGTGAAGTCCCAACTTGATCAAGAAGTGTAGGTCTAAGCTCAAGGGATGCTAACGAACCAGTCATCGACTCAACAGCAGGTGTAAAATAAAAGGTTGCTAAGAACTCAAGGCTCTTCATCTCAACGAACAAGGGACTCAAAGTCAACCTTCTTCTACTTAGCGCATCCGCCACAACATTACCCTTGCCAGGGGTATAAGCTATATCGAAGTCATATGATGCCAAGAATTCCATCCACCTCTGCTGCCTTAGATTCAAATCTTTCCGCGAGAAGAGGTACTTGAGCGACTTGTGATCAGTATATAACTCAAACCTTTCACCTAGAAGATAATGGGGCCAAGATTTGAGTGCAAAGACGATCGCCGCCAACTCCAAATCATGAGTGAGATAGTTCTTCTCATGAACTTTGAGTTGCATACCCCCAAAGCATATCACTCTCCCTTCTTGCATCAGGACAACGCCTAATCCCGTGCCACATGCATCGGTGTACATGGTAAACAACTTCCCTCCATCGGGTAATGCTAGAACTGGAGCTGTGGTGAGGGCTTTCTTGAGCCTTTGAAAAGCAAGCTCACACTCTAAGTCCCATGCAAAGACTAAGTTCTTCTTCGTTAACTTAGTAAGAGGGGCTGAAATCTTAGCGAAGTCCTTAATGAACTTCCTATAAAATCCTGCCAGACCGAGAAAGCTTCTCACTTCAGTTGCATTCTTTGGAACTTTCCAGTCTTGTACCGCCACTACTTTAGTGGGATCCACAGCTATGCCTTGCTTAGAAACTATATGCCCAAGGAACCGAACTTCCCTTCTCCAAAAATGGCATTTGGAGAACTTGGCTTTTAACTGATGAGCTCTAAGCGTATCCATAACCTCCTTGAGATGTGTAGCATGCTCTTCCTCGTCCTTAGAGAAGATCAGAATATCATCCACGAAGACAACCACAAACTTGTTAAGGAACTCCCTAAACACCCTACTCATCAAATCAACGAAGTATGCGGGTGCATTAGTCAAACCGAACGGCATGACGAGCCATTCAAAGAATCCATCTGGAGTCCTAAACGCAGTCTTGTCAATACTATCCTCAGCCACTCTAAGCTGATGGAATCCTGTGGCTAGATCGAGTTGAGAGAAAACAGAAGCACCTACAAGCTGGTCAAAGAGATCATCAATCTTCGGTAACGGGTGTCTATTCTTCTTTGTCAGCTTGTTCAACTCACGATAATCAACACATAGACGAAGCGAACCATCCGCCTTAGCAGCAAATACCATAGGAGCACCCCATTTAGAAATGATTCGCCTAATGAAATTTTTCTCAAGCAACTCCTTGACTTGCTTGCTAAGCTCTCTTCTTTCTCGCGGGGCCATGTGCCTAACAGGCAATGAAACTGGCTTGGCATTATCAACAAGATAAATACGGAAGTCTATCTCGCGTTTAGGGGGTAACCCCTTTACCTCATCAAAAACATCAGGATATTCTCGGACCACCCTCACAGATTGAAGATTGTCAATAGACGAGTCGAGGGATTCAAGATAACATAACATGACGGGATCCAGAGGGTTACAAGAAATCTCTAGGGTATTGCCAAGGCGAGTCATAAGCCTCACTACCCTATGCTCACAATCGAGAATGGCTCCATAACTGGACAACCAATCCATGCCCAAAATCAACCCGTATCCCATGAACCCGAGAACATAAGCATTACATGTGAATTCTACGGTCAAGATAGAAATCCTCAAATCCATACAAATCATAGATAGATGGGCGGAACCACCAATTGGATTTGAAACACTAACGGGATCCTCAACTAGACTAGTACTTAGGTGCAAACTTTCAACAATGTCAGAAGAAATAAAGGTATGCGATGCGCCAGAATCAAATAAAGTTCGAACAGGAAAACCAGAAATGTAAACAAGGCTTTCTACAGAAATACTACCTCGGTCCGGAGCTGGAGTAGTGTTGAGAGCATGCATCTACCCTCCAGAAGGTCCTGCCTGCTGAGTCTGTCCTTGCCCCTGTCCTTGCTTCTATGGGCAATCCTTACTGTAGTGTCCAGACTCTCCGCAATGAAAGCATTCTCCCAACTTCCTCTTCTTCTTCCTACAATCTTTGATTATGTGTCCAGTGATCCCACAGAAGTGGCACTTCCTTGTCTCCCTTGCTTTGTTGTTGTTGGCCTTATTACCCTTGTTGGTCTTGTTGTTCTTGTTGTTTTGATTGTTCTGATTGCCTCCCCACTTGGAGTCCTCCTTCTTGGTTTGAGTCTCATTAAGCTTAACTTCTTTCTTGCCATTCTTATCATCTCCTTGAAGCAATGCCATATCCACTAAGCTCTCGAAATTGGCCCCCATGGGTATATGAGACATGGCCAAACCTTGCAATGGCTCATTCAATCCTCGAGCAAAGCGTAGAGCCTTCTTCTGAGGTGTGTTAACCATGTCTAAACCGAATCAAGCAAGCTGGTTAAACTTATTCACATACTCCCTCACGGTCATGTCCCCTTGCTTCAAAGATATAAACCTCTCCAATTGCAGATTCTCTTCAGCGGATGATAGAAACTTAAGCCCAAACCTCATCCTAAAGTCGGCCCAAGTCTCTATAGGCCTAGTAGCGTTGGTGACTTCCCACCAATAAGCAGCTTCCTCTTTCAATAGCCATACTGCCAACAGAACTTTCCTACGATCTTCTACATAAAAGATAGCAAAAAGGTCTTCAGTTTCCCTTAACCAGTTTCTTGCCTCAACATAAGTCTCTGTCCCAACAAAATTCTTGCCACCCATCGCCTTAAAGTCCTTGCAAATCTTCGCGAAATCCGCTTGTGGACGCTGAGGAGGAGGAGGAGGAACCTCAGGTACGGGAGGAGGAGTGGGAGTGTTTGCTGGGCCCGCATCGTTGGCCCTAGCTTCCAAGTACCTTCGGAACCATCCGGGTATGGGTACTCCCTCGGGAAGGTTAAGATCGGCCATGCTGAAAAAGGAAAAGATAGATTCAGAACGAGGAAACGAAGGATAGTGCTAATGGCTTTTGGGGAATAACCTTTTAAAATAAACTAGACTTTCCTTGGAAAAATACTTAATTGGTTTTGAAAAAAGTTTTTCAAAAGGGTTTTTAAAATTTTTGTCCGGTCTAGTAAACCTCATGCTCTGATACCAAATGTAACACCCCACCTCCGCCAGGGCCACTCACGAGAGAGTGCACTAGCTTTGGAGGGGTGTTGTCTAGGTAAACATGCACAGAGATATCACAAGACAGAACACAGATAAATAGATAAGTAAAGCAGCGGTAGAAATTTAAAACCCATAGTTAACCATTTCAAAACCAAATAGTCAACTTACATCAAAGTACTTAGTCATTATTTTCCAACTACCACAAGTCTATAAAACATAAACTGAAAATAACATAAAGTAAACTATTCCCAAGATAGATGTGGTGAAGCCATAGCAAACTCAAGTCCAAACCGTACATGAGCTGTCAAGAAAGCAAGCCAAATGTCCAAGCTAAGCACTAGTGTTCCCTCCCTGAGAACCTGGGGGGGAAACGGAAGAAAAGAGGTGAAAGAAAAAGGGTCAGTCATAAAGACTGGTAAGTCCTACCTACTATTAGTATAAAAACTAATGAAGTTAACTAAACATGAGAAACTGAGATGAAACATAAAGATGGTAACTAACTGGCATGATAAATAGATAACAAGGTAGATCAAGTGTGGCATCGCATATACAAGGTTTAGTTTTGCACCAATAGTACTAGTATTCCAACCCATGTCAAGTATAAACAAGAAATGATCCCTTGGCCCAATATCATGAGTTGACCCAAGTCAAGGTCCAACTATACAATCTAGTCGATCGGCTCCCTATAAGCCTAACTCATCGAGTGTCGGTGTCATACGGCCCAATCACGGAATGTAGTCGAACTGTGCTAGGTCCACCCTAGGGTGTATCAAGCCCTAGGGTGCCAACCACTGACACAAATCAAGCACGCACTGTCTAAACCTACTGGTGCCCATGTCTGTTTTATTCAACTCCGGACTATATGCACGACCATAGTCCGCCTGAACCTACACTGGCGCACCTACTCTGCCGTCTTTCTGGTCGCTTACAATCAGCCCAGTAATCGTGCCCCACCCTAGCCTAGTCCCTAGGGTATCATGATACATCCAAGAGGGTTACTGCTGAAAAGGACCACGTAACTAGGGTTTCCAACGGGTTAAGTGTGGTTAACCCCATCCAATCATGTATCAAGTTGGTTAAGTGTATCCAAGTGGTTCATGACTTAACCCTAACATGTGACATTAATTAATTTAATGCACCCAACCTCTCACATTAGACTTTGTTGTGGTTACTGGATATGTCGGGCGGGTCCGGGCAGCTTTACACCACAACCTAGTCTAACCTCGGGTTTCAAGCGCGATATGACTAACTTCTCACATTGGTTCCTATTGTTTGTAGCCACTGGATTTGTCGGGCGGTTCCGGGCAGATTTACGCTACAAACTCAATCCAACCTCGAGTTGGCCACTTTATGGTTTTCTACATGTCATGACCACATTTAAGTTTTCAAGCATAATCAAGTTTCATGTCACATTTCAAGTCATATTTTTCATGTCATTTCAAGTTTGCCTAACTACCCATAACGTATTCCCATTCGCACATAAATTCGCATCAACACAAGTGAATCAAGGAACATAAAAATATGACCAAGATGGGCATAAGGTGGTAAAGTTGGTCATAAGTTAAACATGATGATATTTGAGGCAAAAGGTGTTCATTACAACTAGCATATAGGATTATTGGCCTCAAAACATTTATGACATCAAACTTAGCAAATAAACTTGTGGGTAGCATGTAGTTCAACATCATAGGCAAAGGTGATAACATGATAATAGTTGACATAGGGTGATAAACTTGTGGGTAGCATGTAGTTCAACATCATAGGCAAGTTAACATCAAGGTTATGAGGGGTTCTATGTTGCATTATGCATAATCCCTAAATAAAGCTCATAGCTTTCTACCTAAAAATCAAGATGAACGGTACTAGGTTCATGATAGTTCCACAATCGTAGATCAAAAGAGTCATAAAGATTTATGCATACAAATATAGCCCCAAGACAAGTATTACACCAAAAATCCCATTTCAACTTGCTACATGTTCATATTAATTTCATAGTTTAAATCTAAGAGTAGAGTGGGGCTTACAAATCGTGGCTATGAGAACTAGAACCAAATAGAACAAGATAGAGACGTTGTAGAAGCTCTAGGAATGATGTAGCAACACTAGAAGCCTTGAGAAATAAGTAGCCCCTTTGATTTGGTGGAGAAAGATTGCTCCTTTTTGCCTTAGAAGCCCTCAAGATGAAGATGGAGGCCATGATTAGGGAGCATTTTGGCAGAATTTAGTTGTTAGGATGATTTGTGATGGTTTAGGCTAGGTCTTAGGGTGTTTTTATAGGTGTAGAGACTAGTTTAGGCCATAGGATTAACCCTAATTTAGATCTGAACCATCAAATCCAGTCACAGGCCAAGTAAACAGAGCAAAGGAGCAAACTGGTGCACCAGACCAACAGGGTCCGACCAGGGAAGTCGACCCCCAGGTCGACACCCAAGTCGACTGGGCAGTCGACCTGGGCTGGGGCAGGTCGACTCCCCAGTCGACCTAGTGCTGGGCGGGAAATTTTCCCGCCCAATCTGTTTGGAGCCAATTTTGAATTTCGGGCTGAATTTTGAATTTTCTGAAATCTTCTATGGCCCATATCTTGGTCATATGGACTCATATTTACGAAATTTCGGACTCGTTTTCAAGCAGAATTTTGAGACGAACGCAATGGCGTAACCCATTCCCATTGATTTTTAACTTATGATTTAATTCTGCCCTGATTTCTTGTTTTAACATGTTATAAAAATTCGGGTTGTTACACGAGTCATCTCATAGCCCTATCGAGTCCAACTCGGGGTAATCCACATCATCGAACAGTCTTATCATGTTCCGAGCTGCACCTTGTTCCACGAGTAAACCAAGATATCATTCAGTGGAAATCTCAACAGCTACCTATATCTCACGCAAACCATCCTAGTCGAACTCAACATTCCCCAAGCACAAGCCTCAAAGGCCTAAACCAATATCAGACAAGCACTCAAGGAACATCTCCTTCCAAATTCAGACAATCTACATGAGATGATATAAACAAAACAACCTAACACTCAAGCACTCATAACCAACTTTGGCTATCCTCGCCAATCAAGCTTCGAAACTATCGTTTATCTCATGACAGCCCATGCCATATGTTAAGCGCAAATGGCAACGCTAGTTCTAACCAGACTACTGCACGTCCAACATACATTTGCCTCCCAAAGACAACTAGAACTTACAACAACAATATTCTCTCTATAACTCTAGTCGGCATTGCCAGCGATTATCCACAAACTCAGACCCAGTCTTAAATATCCATTACCCACAAACTCAAGTCCAATGTGAGTCGTTTCCCTACACGTTGCGTCTCCAAGATTAACGAACAACCATTGTTTATGGGTTTAAGTCCAACTTGAATCATCCTAACCTTCGTTGCATCCCCACGACCAACGAACACATCTTATTGCTTTGAGATTTCCCTTAGTTCCAGTTATTATTGCTATTACTAGGTAGGTACCGAATACCACCCTATACCCTCGGAGCCAATCGACTCCCAAAATAATTCTAAAACCAGTAAAGCCTAAACAAAACAATCACAAGAAAACATGCATCTATAACTCTATAAGACCAAATTACAACAAATCTCAAGTTCCAACCAGTATATCTATCAGGTCACTAGATATGAAGAAATGGGAAGCCCCTCAAACAAAACTCGAACAGGAACATCATAAATAGAAAGCATACCTCGAACAACAACACCTTTCCCTTTTCCACCGCAGTTGGGACATTCGACGAAGAAGGAACAGCGTTGATAGCATATGCTTTCATGATCTGCTTCCCCCTAGAAGGTTGCGAACATTTATCCTTGTAGTATCCCGCTTGGCCGCAATTGAAACACTTCCTTTCCCCAGGATTTACCTGGCAAATCTCTGGCATAGTGGCCCTTCTTGCCACAGCTAAAGCACTCGCCATCTTTCTTGTTCTTCTTATTATGACCATCCTTGGTTTGGTTCTGTTTCCTCTTATTATGGGGATTATCCTTGCCTCCACCACTTGCCTGCGGCTTTGGCTCTGTTGTTGATGCAACAACAACCTCGGTCTTCGACTTAGGATAAAGGCTCTCTGATCTCAATAATTTCCCCATAATGGACTTAAACGTCTCATCTATGTGGTTTATAAGCCTTTCCCCCAAGTATTCATCTAGGCCAGTTATGAACTTCTTATTCCTCTTCTCAGTAGTGTCAATAAGAGATAATCCATACTTCGATAGGGTATCGAACTCAGCAATATACTCCGAGATTGCCCTACCATTCTGCTTAAGCTCCAAAAACTTCCTAAACAACTCTAACTTTTGGGCAGCTGAGATTAAATTATCGCTGAATCGGGCCTTGAACTGATACCAAGTAATTTGATCCTCAGGGGTAGCTGCCTTAATAGCGTTCCACCAATTCATAGCCCGTCCTTACAGCTGGCGGGATGCTAGCTTTCCCTTCATTGCGTCTTTGATTCCCAGATCCTCGAAGATAGGCTCACAACTATCAAGCCAATCCTGAACTTCTGTAGCCGATTCCGTTCTGAGGAACGGCTTCCCACCAAGACTAGTGTAATCCTTACAGAGCTTGGCGAAATCGGCTCTAGGCGCCTGTACCGCTGCACCACCACCATTTGCAGTATTAGGAGCTGCCCTTTGAACACACCTAAGCATCGCTCTCATGAAGTCAGTGAACATCGTCCTCATATTAGGAGCATTCCTATTATTGGCTCCTGAACCAGTATTCCTCGTATATCGGCTCATCATTCAATCTGTAAGGATAAAACGATTAACCAGCTCTTCAGTGGTGCCAATGCAGTGCGACTCCATCCTTGGATATACTAATAGTACATATATATATATATATCTTTTGAAAACCAAAATATCACAAATATGTGCTCTCATATACGTATACTATCTCTCCCTGATGTCTTCCCCTAGGTTAACTACGTAACCTAGGCTCTGATATCAAATGTGACAGCCCCGGACTAGCCGACATTTCTCCGAAATGCGTTGTGTCGATGTCCAACTAGCATGGGATGGTCGCCAAAGAAAAAGGGTGTGAAGCTAAAACTACCAAAGGAACCTGTAGTATATCTCACGGCGCTTGGAATAAAATATAATAACAACATAACTTTGACATAAAATAGGCGAGGTAGTGCATAAGCTGAAAACTAAATCATCATAGCAGCGGAATCCATAATACAGCTTATGATCCAACATCATTACTGCAAATTCAAACTTCTGTCTCTAAAGCAAAAGAACGAAAAGGTACACGACTAATTCCCAAGCAGTGACCAGCTACAACACAGGGAGTATATATGTATATCATACGTGAAAGCCTCCTGCTCGTCTCCGGACAGCTACTCATGCATTACCACCTAACATGTCTCTAGTCTGCTCGTTTAGCACCCAGAGTAATAAGAAGAGACATAGAACTCTGGGTCAGACAAAAGTCTGGTATGAGCGATAAGTAACAAAACAGAACAATAACAGGTATAATCCAGTCATACCTGAACCTACAACCAAAGAGTTAGCACAACAGAATGTACAGTACTCTAAGGTAACACTAACACAAAGTATAAAAGCAATATGGGGTGTGCATGACATGGTGATAGCAAACATCAAACATAGCAATCTTCCTCGCATCCCTCACTCAGTGCGTAAAGCATACGATATCCACTACTTTGGTCACCTACTCTTTGGGCCATGAAGGAGTCCAACCCCGTACAACTATCACTACGCCCCTAATCCGTCTTTTTAGTGGTAAACTAAAGTTATAGGTATCGATAACCCCTTTGCACACGTCCCACAGCAAAGTCCAATCATGAAGTCAACTCGTTGGTTCCCGTCTGGATCCTAAGTGACAACTTCTCATTTGGACTTCGTTTGCATCTTTGGTTTTGGTCGAATTGGAGTTGGTCTTCAAAAGAGTCGTCGCGTAATAGTAGTGAAGGCTCTAACTCGGTTCGGTTCAGGTGAAGCAACTCGGTTCGGTTCAGGTGAAGCAACTCGGTTCAGTTCGGGTACTTCATAGTTCAAGTCCTTCAAGCTCCGTCTTATCACAATCGGTTATGTTCGGTGTTCATTGGTTCGGTTAGAGTCACCTTCCCTTTGCTAACGCTTCCGTTTGGTCAGCCATCCCCATCCGGTTCGGTTCAGTGTTCCTTCATCTCCAAATCCCAGTTCGGTTCGGTGCTCCTGCCCCTCCCGGTCCCAGTTCGGTCCGGTCCTCTAATTCCCCAGTTGGTCCGATCCGATCCCATACCAAGCTCCGGTCCAATTCCAACTCCAACTCAATGCAATTGGTGGCCTTCCTTCTTGCCATGACCTAATCTGATTCAGTTCAGCTCAGCCGACTCGACCCCTAGCCGATCTGATCCCGATTGCTCCCGAATTTCCAACAAGCTTGTATCGTCCATTCTCGCCATACTACGGCGTTTTCAACCATTCTAACTTTACTAAACAATCATGAAACATCCCAAACAACAGTAACAACATATGGGTTCAATCAAAAAGTTAAAAACATCAAGCATATAGGTCATTTTAGATCAAATATACCCCAAAAGCTTGATTTTCCCCTTAATCCGCTTAAGCATGTTTTAACAATAGGATTATCAAACTTAATCGAAATTAACTCAAATTTTGATCAGAGCCATAAAATAATATTTCAGATTTTTACATATTTTTCTAGAATTTTAACGTGCATAATTTCGCTAATTAACACTAATTGCCACAATTCGTGAAAAACAATGCAAATCACTAACCTTAGCCACAAATAATCTTAGATCTGAAACTTTTCTACTGTTTGGGTCGAATTCCTATGCAATACAGTAGCTCCAACTCTGATTTGGTGTTGATTTTCCTTGATATGATGTAGCTTAGCTTAATCCTCGATTAGAAAGCGATTTCTAAGGTGTTTAAATGAAGAATTTGAGAGTGGAGGCCATTGCTAGGGTTAGAAGAATGAAAGTGGCAGCTGAAAAGTGACAAAGGAGGGTTTCTCTAGCGCCTTTCAGCCCTTAAATAACCCTAATCCTGAAATCCCTACTGGACCTAGCTGCAAATAACCCAGTTAAGCCCATTTAAGCAGTTTTTCACCTTCCAAACCTTATTTCAGCCATATCTCCCAAACGGTAAGTTTGTTTGATTAATATGACCACTCTAAGGAAAGAGAAACCATCATCCGAAGCCAATGGATGTGGTTTCAGGTCAAAACTCCTTACCAATCAAAAGTTATGGGCGAAACAAGATTCTCCAAGGGTAAAACGGCCATTTAAAATTCATCAAAAATCATGAACATGGGAAATGACCCCAGTAGTCGTCTCCCAAAGTTACACGACTATATGACTTCGTATAGGAATAAAATAAATATTCTACGATCCTTCAATGCATAGAATACGGGTCGTTATTGTTCTATTTTTCCTCTCGGTAACAGCATTTTGTTGTGGTGTATGCGGGGCAGTACATTGATAAACTATACCATTTTGTTTGCAAAACAAAGCAAACTCATTTGAAAAATATTCACCACCACGATCTATATGTAACACTTTAATCTTAACTCCTAATTGTGTTTCGACTTCTACTTTGTAAATTTTGAATATGTCAAAAGCCTCATTTTTCGATTTCATTAGATATACATATGAATATCTAGTATAATCATCTATAAATGTTATGTAGTATTGGTTACCACCATAGGTGATATGATTTTTTAATACATCCACATCACTATATACCAAATCAAGCAAACCGGTTTTCCTTTCTACAGATTTAAAGGATTTTCTGTGTATTTTTGCTTAAATACATATTTCACATTTAGAGATGGACTCGAAATCACATTCAGAAATTAATCCTAATTTATGCATATTTCTAAGAGACTTGAAATTAATATGTCCTAATCTACCATGCCATAAATTAACAGAATCAACAATATAAGCAGAAAATTTCGTCATTAGATTCAACTTAATCATGTTATTACAAGAATATCCCTGTCCATTGAATTTGCTGTTCTTGGACAATACTAACTTATCAGACTCATATTCCATCTTGAATCCTTCTTTGTTAAGAAGGTGTCCAGAAACCAAATTCTAACACATATCGGGTACATAAAACACATTAACTAATGTAAGAACTTTCCTAGAGGTGAATATAAGTTCAATAGTGCCTTTTTCCAGTACTTTGCTTGCAACTTTGTTTGCGCCAGTAACTTTGCTGGATTCTCCATTATTTTCTTCGTAAGTCTTAAACAGATTACAGTCTTTGACAACATGAATGGTTGCTCCAGTATCGAGCCACCAATCATTTTCAACGCTACTAATGGAGTCCGCCTCTTGTACGACAGCTACAAGTTTTTCTTCAACCAAATTTGCTTTTGTTGTTTCTTCCGAAGACGACAGTCTCGGGCATAGTGGTCAGGTTTGTTACAATGGTAACAGGCACCCTTCTTTTTGTTCTTAGAATTATTATTCTTCTTAAACTGTGTCCCATTCTTAGGCTTCAATTTATTAGTAATTTCAACATTATTTGCCTTAGCTTGAGATCAGTTTGTGGATTATCGTCTAGTTCATTTTTATGAGAATCCTCTTCAATACGAAGATGACGCTGTAAACCGTCAAAATTATCGTCCGTTTCGACATGTTTTATTTTTTTCTTATATTCATTCCAAGAATTTGGGAGTCTTGAAATAATAACTCCAACAACAAAAGATTCAGAGAGATCAATACCAGCATCTTTAAGTTGATTCACCAACAATAGTATTTCACTCACTTGTCCAATTATGGACTTGTTGGCGACCATTTTGAAATCTAGAAAATTACAAATAAGAAAAAAAAATATTACTTGCCTCGGATATGCGATACTTGCATTTCAAAGCAGTCCAGAGTTCCTTTGTAGTTTCCAAGGTCCTATGAGCGTCATAGACTAGAGTAGACAATTCATTCAAAATGTGCCCTCTGCATAGAAAATCATCTTCTTTGTGCTTTCCACGTTTTTCTTTCAGATCGGCATCCTCATCAGTGGTTTCCCATGGTATTTCTTCCAAATTGTCTTCAAAGATATAGAACGATTTGACGGTGATCAGGAAGAACTTCATCATTTCTTGCCAATGAGTAAAGTTTTCAACATCAAAACGCTCCAATTTCGTAAAATGTTGATTCATAACTTGCAATGCACTCAAAACTTCAATGATTGAACTATTGTCTAAAAATTTGTTGGGGATTTTGCAGTTTGAGGCTAACGAATGATGATGATCGCCGTATGAATGTCGTACTTCAAACTTTACGGATTTGTGGAGCAAATTCTTTCAGTCAATAGTTCAATCCACCAGGTACCACCGGATTATCGAACTACTGACTTTCAAGATTTAATAAAGCCTTGAAACAGCGAAATCAGATTCAAAATTTATACGGCTTTGATCTAATCAAGAACACTCTGAATATATATTTCTGATGATGCAAGAATCAAGTAGATAAGAAGAGGAGAAGAACAAGTTATAATCTGCGACGCTAATGAAATTTGCAACGCCTTGGTGATGTTACAAAACTGAAGCGTTTGAAATGCTTAATGGCATCACAAAGTAGAAAGAGGAGGAAGAAGAAGTTAATTTTTCGGAGTTATTTGAAACATTTCTGGCGTTGGTATTTATAGGCGCTGGAAGGAGGCGTCTCTTACCAGGTGTCACGACCGTTGTAACGGTCTCTCTATTTCAAATCGAAGCGTCGCATCTTTTCATTTGTAACGTTTCGAAGCATTACAAATTCAAATTTCCAACCCGCCCAGCAGATTTGGCCTATTTACTGTTTATAAATCCTGGTCAAAAAACTATTTCTTATTTGACCTGAAACCCATACCCGGTTTTGTCGGTCAGACGGATGGCGCGCGCCTGGTCTATATGCATGGTCACCCTCCTTACAACATAGTAAATATTTGGGTGCCCCAAGGCCCCAACATCCTCTTGAGAAGGCTACTTAAGTACGTAGCATACACACATATATTCCACAATGTGCGACAAAACCTTTTACCCTTTCTTTCTTCCTTCTTTCTTACTTCTCTTCAAACATAAACTCCATATCCCAAAACATTGAATTGAAAATTTCTAACATTTGATGTTTAAGACTTATATCTAGAGAGCCATATTGGGACAAATCCTATAGGGACACAATGAAGAAGTATCCGCTTTGATCGATCTTCATGTTATGTAGGTGGAATACTACACGATGGGAGCAGTGACCCATAAGGAAAACATAAGTACGAGAAACCTTGGTTATATCTAGTCTCAAGCAATCCTGGATCTCAGCCAAAGCCATAGTCGAAAAGCATACATAGGATCAGAAGTATCGCGCATACGGACGGATTGGGATGCAGTTGGGACAAACCAATTTTGATTTCCCAAAGGAATTGACATATAAAAGATTTGAAAGGCAGAATAACACATGAAAGGTATATGAATGGGTTGCATATTGCATAGTCGAGTGGTTCATTATGCATCCATTAGAAATGTTGTAAGTGCAGACTCTCTCTATCACAAATTCTAGGAAGATCTACAGCAGTAAGATTGGATGGAGAGGAATCCAATGGGTTGTTTAGGATGACTTCTCCAACTCAATTGACATTCATAGCTAAATTTACCCGAGGACTTTCAACGATCGTCAAACAAACAAGGACAGTAAGCTCTATAGGGGCTCTGGACAGTCCAATAGTAGCTATTGGAAAATAAATGCTAGTCTGAAAGAAACTTAGTATAAGGCATTACAAAACGAAACAAAATTGAAATATCATTGTATGAATTGGTAATGATCAGTATATGGGTCAATATCGATCCATCAAACTTCATTATACTCGATTAATCTATGGAGGAACTTGGCTTCGAATATGAAGGAAAGAAAATGCATGTAGTGGCTCTAGATATAACAAAGCGAAAGGAGACTAAATTATCAGTCTCATGTGCAAACATTATAAATTTCAAGGGAATTTCGAAACTATAATTGTATTTATATCATTAAAAAACAACAGAAGCATCCAAAGGTGGACCCAAGCATGCCTGATCCAAGATAAATCTTATATTCTTGCGCTTTCATTACTCTCGGTTCTTAATAATGTGTAATATACATTATCATTGATTTTTATTGGTATGATCTAAATTTTTTTATTAGAAATGCCTATTTCCTTGAATCAAAGACTAAAAAACTTCATAAAGTCTTAGCATATTCAGTATTACCGACTCTATGCAGTCTTTTAGGATGTTAGAATAATGTTTTGGCACATATGCATGTAAGTATATTGTTGTGACGAAATTCGAATTCAAACATCAAACTAAATCTGAATTCATGACCTTGTCCCAATCCCCACAGAAGACAGGAACATTGATAGACCTGTAAAAACAAAAAACTCACTATCTCAATCACTAAAACAATAAATACCCAATCTTAATCATAAGAAAATAAAATAAATCAAGAGTAATAAAAATAAAGCACGCATCGAATTTATAGTGGTTCCACTAACAATTTGTTAGTATACATCCACTTTGAAGAGAAAATTTCATTACTATGATAAGAAGTTAAAAGAGTTTGATACAATGATCACCACTAATTGTTTTCGAAAAAATTGAACAATTGTAAACAATTATTTAAATCATTTGGCTTTCCTAAACAACAAGGGTTGTTGTAAAGGGTGTCGAACTCTAGGACCAAAATTATTTTACTACTAAATCCAATCAGATTATTCTGATAGTTTGATTTTTGAAAACAATAGAAAAAAAAGATTGTTTTTATTAAAATGGATGAAAGTAATTAGGGAGTAATGACATAAACTGGATTAATAATCATCAATAGCCAAATAGATTAATATAGATCTAACTCATGTTTCTGTCACCAATATGAATCAATAATAATTAGGTTTTTCGAAACAAACCTATGAATAACAACAAGCATAGCCTATGCAAGAGCTAAGCTCTTAAACAACAATAGGCTATAAGGACAGATTCACTACTTTATTTCTAAAACCCTAAAAATTGGATCTAAATCTAAAAAGTATTAGATTGAACTCGAATATACTCTGTGAAGGACCACAGCTCTTATACGACACAGAGTATAAAGGTTCAGATCAAACTTTTGGTTCAGATCTAGATCTATATGCATAAAGTCTTAATCTTCTTGGCTATGTGATTCATATTAAATCAAATTTATAAGCACCATCGCCCCCTAATTAAAGGTGATTAGCTAGACATAGCTAAACAAGAAAAAGGGAAGAAGAAAAGAAGAAACATAAATAAAATAAAACAAAAACTAAAGAGAAAAGGAGAAAAGTAGTTTTATTCCAAGAGAAGAGTTTATAGAATAAAACCTAAGACAATTCTAAATGAAAGGGACACAGGTTATAGCTGCCATGACCAAGACTAAGTGGCCAATTACAAGATGTGGGACAAAAGTCTTTTCCTAAATAACAAATGAAGCAACGTGAAGGCATGTGAATGGACATGCAAAATTCATGGAAAAATAGCTTGTAGGCATCAAACGGCATCAACTTCAATCATTTTCAGCATGAATAAGAACTCTACAATATCTAAGACAAGTGATCTTTATGAAAAGGCAATGAATCTTGACTTCAAAATATGCAGCAGAAGGTGGTTGAACAACAACATTTCTTCAGGTCTTCAAGTTTTAATCCAGCTCTAAAAATCAGCACTCTTCTTGCACCAATTCTTCATGCTTTTCAATAATTAAGTGTATCAATCCATTCATTATAAATAATCTGAAAACACAATTATAAATACAAAATATCAATTATTTTAAAGAGAAATCAAGATAAATATGCAGATAAAATATAGATATTTACGTGTATATCAAATACCCCCCACACTTATCTTTTTATTCGTCCTCGAATAAACTAAACTAAGATATGTCGCACTTTCGTAGGAAACACGATTGCATTTAGCATATGCAACAAGCCGTTAAATCCCTAGGTGTCCCTAGTAGGACGAGTGTTGTCTTGTGAGGGTTTTCAACGGATACTACCCACAAAATCCAAAGCGTCTTATGTACGCGGATTAATCAAATAATATATTTAGGGTCTTTCATATTCCAAGTACTTTACTTAATTTCAATAATAACGATTTAGTCCTAAATTATCCATCCCATTATTGGTGCAAAAATGAATAAGCATTTCAAGCTGAATCGTAATTCCTTGGTAATACTTTAATTGCCTTGAATGTTAAGAGCATGGTGTCAACCAAAGTTCTACACATCACAATATGCACCCAATCATTTATATATTATTATTATTAGAATAATTTTGCACCAATGTAATTTTAATGTATTGGATGTGAGTTATGCATAGATGAAGGAAAATTTTGTAGGTTCTAAAAATGTTATAGATGAGAGGGCAAGTGTACTAGCTGAACTTCAAGCTACAAAAGATAAAGTAATACTAAGGCATATATGGACGTTTTGTTTCCTTTCATCTCCTCTACTACAATCCTCGCTTCTAAGTACGGTATGATGGGTGTGGATGGAATGGAAATGAAAGCTTTATAATCAATAATGATGAATGACTGTTTTATTCTTAGATATTTTTTCTTGATTGCATTTTTTGTAAATGCATGATGAGTGGAGATGGAATGGAATGATACCGTATATTATTTCATTTGATTCCTCATCTACTAAGCGAATCATAACCAGTACTTCATGAAAGGAAAGTTTTGTGCCCTAGTTACTCTATTGTTATACCCTAATTCAACACACAAGTCTAGATTGGTGCTATATAAAAAGCTGAAAGGACAGATAAGCAAAGTTTTGTAAGATAGATAACCCATATAAAATAATACATGGTATATGGTTATCCTACCTTAACACAAGTATGGAGTCGGTAGTGTAATATTGGTATAAAAATTGACTTTTTTGTTGATGGTAAAAAATGTCATAAATACCAAAAATTCTTATTACTATGAATAGTTAATTCAATCGCAAGACTTACTAGAAGAAAGCAGTAAATGACACAAGTATTTATAGTGGTTCGGCCACGGATTAGGCCTATGTCCACTTTGGAAGGATGTTGGAATTTTATTAGTCACTCAAGAATTACAAGGAAGAGCCACGTTCATTACATTCACTTTCATAATTTCCATATGCTAGGTATTTGGGAAAGAGAATACTTAATTCTGCTTCTTCCTTAAATAGGAGATGTCATTAATGGGGCTCATGAAGCTCTATGAAGGTCTCAAATGAGAAAAATCCAACCTCTTTAAAGTGTGAGGCCATGGGTTATATATAGGAGAAGGGTTAGGTAGGAGTAGGTAGGAATTGGGGACCATTAGCAGAATTTCGCACCCGCGACCTGCATGCATCAAAATTTCGAACCCGACATGGGTGCGAAATTTCGCGCCCTACTGGGTGCGAATTTCGCACCATGCCCGATGTGAAGTTCTTTCGAGGGGCGAGGATCTCAGGATTGGGCACTTGAGGCTTGTGGCTCCTTCGAGGTCTGAGGGCTTGGTTCGGGGATGTTTTCTGGATGTTGTGAGGTTAAGAGCGGTGTAGTCCCCTTTTGGTCCTATTTCCTTCATTCCTAAGTGTCCATTTTCGGCCTCAGCTTCACGCGATTCATTGATTTGAGCGTGTCTGATGTACTTTTGGGAACCGGACAAAAAAGCCGGTTAACATTTGACCCCCAAAGTACGTCTTGTTTTTGACATGATGTGCTTTGCGCTAGTTGAGATTGTAGCGAAGCTACCAGTTCCTCTTGTAATTCAAAAGGCGAATAAGCATTAACTGTGGGGCTCATTCTCCCTGGTGGTGTGGATCAGCCGTCGTTGGAGAATGCGCCATGCTCAAATCGCTAAGTGTTCATAGTGCGCCGCCTCCGTGGATGCATGGAAGTCGGTATGCACATGCATGGAGTACGTATTAGAGAGAGTGTGGCACGGCATTTCAAACCCAGAGGTATGATCATCATCCTTCCCCTCTTTTTTTTTGAACCTGGGTTGGAAATTTTCGGACCCCAAGGGTTCGAAATTCGAGCCCAGGGGGATCAAAATTTCGAGCCCAGGGGTTCGGAATCTCAAGCCCCTGGGGGTTCGAAATTTCGAACCCATGAGTTCGAATTTTCGAACCCCTTGAGGTTCGAAATTTCAAACCTGGGAGGCTCAAAATTTCGAACCCAGTGAGCTCGAAATTTTCGAACCCGCACTGGAATGTGAAGGAACACTTTTCCTTTTATAAATAGAGCCCCCCTTCACTTTTTTCCTTTTATTTTTTCCTTCTCTGGCCGCCATTATTGAAAGCTTCGAACCCAAGAATTTCGAACCAGAGAATTTCGAACTCGATCTAGGTAGGGCCTGTGTCAAGAGAGTGAGGAGGACGGAAGTCGAAGGGCCACGGCGGAGACTTCGAGGTTCGAACCCAGCTGGGTTCGGGGTTTCGAACTCTTGTGGGTACGAACTTTCGAACCTCTATGGGTTCAAAAATTCGAATCTCTATGGGTTTGAAAGTTCGAACCCTGTAAGTTCAAATCTTCGAGCCCGTGGGTTCGATTTTCTGAGCCCACCAAGTTCGAAATTTCGAACCCTTAGGGGTTTGAATTTTCGAACCAAGATGGGTTCGAATTTCGAACCCCGCCGGGTTCGAATTCACGAACTTTAGGGGTTCGAATCTTCGAACCCCCAGGTTCAAAATTTCGACCCTGGAGAGGTTTTGGAAATTCGGACCATGGTTCCCTGGGTGTTCATTCTTTCCTGCTATTGGACTTTGACCTCTCAACTACCTGTCTTCAGATTTTCATACTTTGCACGTAACTTCGCACCGAACGTCGATGCCGGTGCTGGCAGTTACGTGAGCAGGATTTAGGACATTTCACATAGGATAGAGCATACAATCGGACTGGGACTTACTGTTGAGCTATTCCGAACTTTCTTTAAGTAGCTTATCCTTGCATAGCATTACACACACATATTAGTTGTCACCAACGCGAGGGGTACAGGTCACTATACTGCCCGTTTTAACACACGATGCGTTAAATTATAGCTAGAGATGCAGACAAGATCAAAGACCGGAAAGACCATGAAAGCCAAGGCTTCCCAGCCCTCATCACGCACATACGACTCTACCCCTAGTGGTAGCGCATTTGGCAGTGAGCTTGAGACTACCGAAGGATCGACTCCTTCTCATACGACCAGCTCACCCGAAGCATCTGAGCATGGGGAACAAATTGAGCGATGACATTCCTTGGTCGTGACTGAAGAGACAGAAAATGTGGATATTATGGGTGAGGATGCGTCCGCACCTCCGGTAGCTCCGGACGTGCTGCCTGAAGCGGTGATCTTGGAGAATCCCACTGATTCAGTACCATCGTATATGGATGCTACCGCGGTCAGGAAAATGGTGGTGCGATTTAACATACCGGCGAATGATGTCCATGCCCCGGAAGAGAAGGCAGAGCCCATGTGCCGCCCGAGGGTCTTGCTGCCTGGAACCGACAAGCTTGCTTAGCCGGGTGTGTTCCCCCAGCTAATAACTTCATTCGGGATATGCTGTTCTATTTTCGTCTCGTGCCATCACAACTGCACCCTAACGCTTATGCTTCTCTCCTGGGCACTTATGTGCTTCTCCACGAGTTCTTGCACAGGGAACCCACTGGGGAAGATATTCGATATTTTTTCCATCTAAGGAAAATGAACACTGCCTCCCCCTCTCAATGGTTTCTGGAAGCGACTGCTGCTACCAAATTCTTTGTCGGGACGTAGCCCAGGCTGTCAGTGTTTTAAACGCGAGTGGTTCTTTGCTAACTATCCTCCCTGATTAGTCAGAAGATGGATTGAGGGAAGCAAGTGTTTCTCTAGCTCCGTTTCTTACCGTGACTTTTGGATTCCTTTCTTTATTCATGGTTGTAATTAGGCTATGACAATCCAAAGGCGCCTACCGGGGACGAATATCGGCAACGCCTCAATGCTTTGCGGGCGATACTAGAGAACCTCTGCGATATTAGCACCGTGACAAGTCAGGATTGCCTCCTCCACGCTTGATTGCTACTTAACAACTGGGCTGTGATCAGACCCGCGGTTTCTATTAGTGCGCCAAAAGAGGGAGTCACGACAGGCCCAACCACTACTGGACGGAAGAGGAAAATGCGCCCCGCTGGAGGGGAGCCGCAAGAAGCTGCTCAGCATCAAAGAGATGTGCGCGAGGGCGAGGCCCACGGTCAAGAGGAGGTCGCCAGAGAGGAGGGGTTGCCGAGCATTCCGGTCCCGCCTCCGTCAGGGGAGTAGGAAGGAATGTTGGTTAGACCTCAATCTCCTGTGACTCGCTCAGAGGCCACCGCCTCGCTTGAACCCGCGGGCCAGTTCGTTGGCTTAAAAAGGCTTGATCTAGTAGTAACTCTATGGCCAAATACAACAAGCCTGGAAGAACTTACTTGTGCTGTAGAGGGGTTAACACCCTCGAGCGGACCACAATCTGGTCTGTTGAGAAAACACTTAGGGCATACATCCATAACACTGCATAGCATAGATGTTCTCCTGTGTGGGTGACTTGACTAACTTTGGCTTGTTCCATTAGCATGTGATATGGCAGGCGAATGTGGTTATGGATGCGGGGATCTCCAGCATCCCCAGAGTTCTTCCTTCGAGAGTTTCCGAAGGTCTACCAACTTGTATGGTGTTCCACCTCCGCCGGAATACGGCAGCGAGCACCGAGGCAGGGATCGATCTAGGCGATCTCCGACACCTCCTCCTCCTCCTATTCGTGTGGCCGTAGGAGACACTCGGCTCAATGTAGGTGTTTCTCGATCTTTTCCTTCGACAGCTCTTCCGTCTGTCGCCACTCCGGCTCCCGTTCATTCTGCTAGGGAAGGGGGAGCGCCTCTTGGCCAGCCGCGGCCGAAAAGAGAGACTGAGATAGAGGTGCCAAACTTGACAGAACCCCAACTTCAAGGGCTATCCATAGAGGAGCGAAGGGCATTCCTGAAACACCATTTCCCCCAACACTATTTTTACGAGCTGAAGTTCGTCCCTGACCTCTGTTCGGCTCCTGACAGAGGGTCTGGGGAGGTGTGGACGCACGTGAAAGCTTATTATCATGAAACCAATGACTCATCAAGTATTCCTTCTGGCTTTCGGAGCTGATCGGAAAGAAGAACCTACAGCTTGCTGATCAGAGGTCGATCAATGACGCCAAGAAGACCACCGTCGAAGCTTTAAACAAGAAGATAGGTATGCCCGTTCCACGCATTATAAGTTCTCTTTTATGCATTATCAGACCCTTTAATGCTAGCATTGTCGTTGCAGCTGAGATGACGCAGAATTATGATACATTGAAGAGGGAGTCGGAGCATGCCCTCTAGAATTTTAAAGCCACCGTGGTAGATTTAACTACTGAGACCACGGCTCTAAAAAAGGACAAAGTTGATCTAGCATGAACGTTTGACGTCTTGGAAAAGGAAAATGTGAGGGTTACCGAGCTCCAGAATGACAACGCCGCCTTGAGGGTGGATAATGAAAAGTTGTGGGCTGAGAATGCCGAAGTCACCGAGTTGAGGAGGCAGCTCGAGGTGATGAGAAAAGCGAAGGAGGATGTCGAAGCTAGCAACATGGATGTGCTGAGTACGGATGAGGGTGTAAAAGCCGAACATTTAAGGGAGATAGAGCAGCTGAGGGGACAACTGAGTGATGCTGAGTTCCGTTTTGGGTCCTCCTTCGAGGAGAGTATCCATAATATGTATGTCAAGTCCTTGAGATTTCGAGAAATCTCATAGGTCGAAGACTATCCCCTCGAGCTAGCCAGAACTTGGGAGAGGTTACTCCTTTATGAGGTTACTTGTGTCGAGTGGATGTGAGTACTTTAGATGAGCGCTAACTTGCGGATGTTCTCTTGGACAGTGACGAACGTGAGAAACTGGAGAAAGGAAGGAGGCTGTTTGCAGGAGGATGCTGAGAATGAAAGGTTGGCGAAGCTCGCTGAGGAGAAGGGGAAGTCCGTATTGACCGAGAGCATGGTTGTGAGAAAAACATTTGCAGAGGGGAGCTCTTATCAGCCCCTGGCCCCCGAATCTGTAATGGTGAGCGGCCCGAGACTTTGGCCTAATTTGCCACCGAGTACAATCCTGACTTCCTGGCATTAGGGGATACCAGATTCAACTTACCTACCGTCACAAGCACCCTTCCTATCCTTTCTATGCCAGCGTTGACCATAGGTAAATTCCTTTTACCCTGCATCCCTGAGAATGAAGTGATTACCGAATTTACGGACTAAAAAGGTTGTGTCTTTGCTATGCAGCTCCTTCTGAGTCTACAACGGTTGCGGGCCCTGTCCCGTGTTCCCACAAGTGACTTAATCTGGGCCAGGACTCATGGGAACACAGGTTGGAGAGGGCGGCGACCAACTTGACACCTTTTCTGACATAGGAGTAACTCCTAGTATGGTGGACATTCTTATCGAAGAAGCAGAGGTGGTTGATGGACAGAGTGCCCCGGCCAGATGCCTAATGCAAGCCGAAGTATCTACGATGGCGGCTCTGGTGGCGACCCAAAAGGCCAAGATAGTGGCCAAGTGCGAGAAGTCAGAGGGGACGGAGAGGGCTGAGCAGGAAACAAAAGAAATCCTGAAGAAGAGCGAGGTCGTGGTCGGTCTTCCTGTCGGGAGTCCCCTCGTGCCTACACTGCTTGCCATTACTACTGATATCACGAAAATCTCCAGCGGTGATGGTGCGAGGGATCGCCACCTCTCTATCACTCATGAATCGATTACTCCTCCAAAGGGTCGATCAAGCAAGAGTGGGTTGAGCAGGTAGAGGTCTGGTGCTGGTGCCAGGGAAGAACCATCAGGTTCGGAATCTACAAAAAAGCACAAGCACAAGGAAAAGAAGAAAAGACACAGTTAGTGCTAGTAGCCTAAGTAGAGGTTACCGTTATTTTGTTAGTGTAGGCCGATAGTTTATGCGAGTACGGCCCTCGCTTTTGGTTTTTCAAGACACGATGTGGTTCTCATGTACACCCTGTCATTAGAAAGTAAAAGTGTTGGACACGTAGTTTGTTTAGTGTGTGTGTGAAAACAAAATATGAACTAGTAATGATCGTTGTTTATGTCAAGTGTTCAGATGTTCTTTCTATGTTTTCCAGCATCCTGTACTTGCATAAGCATACTTATCGTTACACTTGTCACAAAAGCGATTAGGGGCCGTCTCTAGGTAAATTATTCCAGAGAGGTGAGATAGAGTGTTGGTTTCAGTAAGTTCCTCAGCTCAAGAAACCCATAGTTTGCGAAAACAAGCTGTGCACCTGCTGTTTTGGGTGGCCCGGGGTTAAACCCAAGTATAGCGAAGGCATAGGGTGTCGCGTTGTATGGTCCGCCAAGTGGGTGGCTCTCCCGTCGTTCATCGGGTTGAGGTGAGCCGCCAGGCGTCGTTTATTCGTCGGCGTAGTTTTCAACCCCGATCATAAGCTCGTAAGGTCCAATTGTGGCCATGGGCTGCCCCTAAGCCTTGAGAGCTAAAGGGGAAGAAACGATTTAAGGTTAGTCTTGGTGCTGCACCAAGATTCGACCGGCACCCATTACCGGCGAAGAGAGATTTGCATCGATCTAAGTCGGTCGCTGGGTGGCGCAAAGTCGTCCGGGCTAGGACGCGGAACGATTTATCCTCGGCCTCGGCACTGGGCCGAGGTTCGAGTTGGTGGTTATTTATACTCGGTCGCGTCGCGGGCAGGCAATTCGAGTAGCGTTGCCTGCTTCCGTGCTCAAGGTGCCGGGCGTAGCCAAGTGTTTCAGACTTGATGTTGCCTCGAGGTTGGGACGGCGGCACCATCTCCCGTGCCCGGGGTGCCGATGCGGCGGTCGCAGACGTGAACCAAGTTGGTTGTCATAACTAATAAGACGCATTACGTGAGAAGTAAACAGCAAGAAGATAGAAAACTGAACATTATTTCTACTGATAACTTTGGCAGTAATATTTACAATGCCTTAAAATTTTTGAAAAATAGAACATTGTTTAAAAAGCATAAACAACCGTAAACTGAGTTATGTAAAGTAGCGGCGGAGATTTTCGCTGTTCCACGCCCTTGGGATTTCAACTCAGTCGACGGTGGCGAGTCTGAAAGTTCCATCGTTGAGCTTTCACTGTATGGAGTATGGGCCTTCCCAGCGAGGCCTATTGGTAGGGGAAAACCCGCTTTAGAATGAGGTCGCTGATGTTGAAGCCCACATGGTGGACCCTGGAATTGAAGTATCGGGCTACCCACAGTCGTTGGGCGGCGGCTCTAATATCGGCCTCGTTCCTCTTTTCCTCCAGTAAGTCGAGTGATCCTAGAAGTAAGTCTTGGTTTGTCCTTGTATCGAAGTACGTAACTCGGTGGGACTAAACCTTAAGCTTAATGGGGGTGACGGCTTCGGATCCGTAGGCGAGGGAGAAGGGAGTGTGTCCGGTTATTGTCTTGTGGGTTGCCTGGTAGGCCCATAGAGCTAGAGGAAGTTCGTCTGCCCACATGCTCCCAGCCTTTTCCAGGCGCTTCTTGATGATGGATTTGAGGACTTTATTGACCGCCTCGACTTGCCCGTTAGCTTGGGGTGAGCCACCACTGAAAATCTTTTTTCGATGCTATGGCGCTGACATAAGGCTTAGAACTCGGCGCTCTCAAACTGGGTGTCGTTGTCGGAGATACTAGCTTGGGAAACCCCATAGCGGGTAATGATATTGCGGACAACAAAGTTGATCATCTTCTTCGTGGTGATGGTGGAAAAGACTTCAGCTTCTGCCCACTTGGTGAAATAGTCCACCGCAACGACGGCGTATCGTGCCCCGCCTCTAGCCGTTGGAAGGGTTCCGATGATGTCGATTCCCCACATGGCGAACAACCATGGGCTGACCATTTGGGACAACTCGGTAGGTGGGGCTCTTGGGATCTTGGAGAACCTCTTGCACTTATCACACTTGCGAGCATAGTCCGCGACGTCTTGATTAAGCGTGGGCCAGTAATAACCATGTCTGAGAATCTTTTTGGTCAGGGTCTTTCCTACAATGTGGTCGCCGCATTCACCTTTATGCATATTGCTTAGCACTCGGAGGGCATCGCCGTGGGCTACGCATCAAAGCAAGGGAACAGAAAAACCTCTGCGATAGAGTACCTCGTCCATAGGAAGGTAACGGGTCGACTGGCGAGTGAGCGCGTGTCTTTCCTTACAGTGTTCTGGTAGGGTCTCTTGCTGTAGGTAATTTCTGATTGGTTCCATCCAGAACTCAGGCTCGGGTTCGGCGCTCATGAGCATTTCGTCTTGTCCTTGCTTGATGCTTGGAGAGTTGAGGACTTCAATCGGGGCAAATCCATTATTTTGTAGATCTTCGGAGCTTGCCATTTTTGCGAGGGAATCTGCTTTTTCCTTTTGCTCGCGCGGGACATAAGTGACTATGAAATCTTCGAGGTAGCGAGTAGCCCCTGAACCCGGGCCAGGTATGGGGCAAGCCATCCTCCTTTCGCTTGATACTCTCCCAGAACTTGTCGGACGATAAGCTGTGAATCGGAGAAGATGTGGACGATCTCCAACTTGAGTTCGATCGCGATTCTAAGCCTGGCAGTCAAGGCCTTATATTCTGCATCGTTGTTGGCAGCAGGGAAATTCAGCCTTAACGCGTAACACATTGGGCGTTCTTCAGGGGTGATGAGCACGACTTCAGCCCCAGAGTACTTTCTGTTAGAGGAGCCATATACGAACAATTTCCATTGGGCATCGGGAGCCCCAGCGTTCTCTATGGGAGCCTCCTCGGGGGCTGTGAACTCCACAATGAAATCTGTGACAGCTTGGCCTAGAATGGCTCGTCGGGGGATGAAGGTTATCTTGAACTGCCTTAGCTCCACACTCCATTTTAGTAATCGGTCGGACGCCTCGGGTCGCTGCAGGATCGAACGTAGACGCCGGTCAGTGAAAATCTTTATGGGATGAGACTGGAAATACGGTCGGAGCTTTCTAGAGGAAATCAATAAGCAGAATGCCAACTTTTCTAACTTTGGGCAATTCTTCTTTGCCCTTGTCAGCCGCTTGCTAATATAGTAGACAGGTCGTTAGGTGCGATCTTCGAGACGTATTGGTGCTGAGCTGATTGCCTGCACAGAAACAGCCAGGTAAACGTATAAGTCCTCATGGTCTATGAGCTTAGAAAGGATAATGGTCGCTCAAAGTGATCCAGAAGTTCCTTAAATGTGGAGACGCATTCAGGGGGTCCACTCGAAATTGCGTTTCCCTTTTCGGAGTAAATCAAAAAAGGGGATGCACTTGTCGGTGGCCTTAGAGATGAACTGACTCAAAACGGCGACCTTTCGGTTCAGACTTTGGACATCCCTGATGTTCTCGGGGACTCGAATGTCCCGAATAGCTTGGATTTTTTCTGGGTTGGCTTCGATGCCCCGAGAATTGACAATGAAACCCAAGAATTTTCTCAAAGCGGCTCCGAAGGAGCATTTCAAGGGGTTGAGTTTCATGTCGTACTGGCGGAGGACATCGAACATTTCAGAGAGTTCGTGGACGTGATCGCTTGACATATTAGATTTCACCAGCATATTGTCCACGTATACTTCCATGGACTTTCCAATCTAATTTTTAAAGAGTCGATTAACCATTTGTTGATAAGTGGTACCAGCATTCTAGAGGATGAAGGGCATAACACGATAGCAGTAGAGCCCAAGATCGGTGATGAAAGAGGTATGATCTTGATCGCGGAGACTCATCGGTATCTGGTTGTAGCCTGAGTAGGCGTCCACGAAAGATAGCAGCTGGTATCCGACGGTCGATCCGACTAATTGATCGATCTTCGGGAGCGGAAAACTGTCCTTGGGACATGCTTTGTTTAGATAGGGAAGGGTCCCATGAAGTCTATACCACAAATGTCCAAAATTTCGACTTATTGAATGGGGTTTAGGGGCATCATATTTCATTTACCAGTTTTTCCTAAGAATTGACATCGATCATAAGTTTTGCCAAATTCGTAAGCGTCTTTGAAAAGGCTGGGCCAGTAGAATCCCGATTGGTGAACCTTTTAGGTTGTCTTTTTGGGACCAAAGTGACAAAACACATGCTTGGTCGTGACGGAAAGAGAGGACATTATGAGTTTCAGTGTCGGGAACAAACCATCGGAGGATTTGGCTGAGACAGTATTTAAAAAGATAAGGGTCATCCCAATAAAAGTGTTTCACTTAATATAAGAATTTTTATTTATCCTACTTAGACCAAAAAGAAGGGGTTTGCTTGGTGACTAAGTAGTTGACAATGTCAGCGAACCAAGATCAGTGGATAAAAAGAGTTGTTCATTCGGAAAATTCTCCTTGATTGGAAGAGAAGAAGTCGAGGCATTTGGAAGACAAGACAAGTGGTCTACAATAACGTTGTCAGATCCTTTTTTATCCTTAATGGTAATGTCAATTCTTGAAGTAGAAGGATCCATCGAATGAGATGAGCCTTAGCATCCTTTTTAGAGAAAAGGTACCTAAATGCAGAGTGATCATATGAACATTGATGTGTGAGCCAACTAGATAAGGTTTGGATTTTTCTAGAGCGAAAACGACTGCTAAAAGTTCTTTTTCAGTGGTCGTATAATTGATTTGAGCATCGTTCAAAGTCTTACTCGCATAGTAAATGACAAGAAGAATTTCATCGATACGTTGTCCCAAGACAGCGCCTACAACAAAATTCGAGCTGTCACGCATGATTTAAAAAGGCAGCTTCTAGTTGGGAGAGCAAGTAACGACCCGCATTCTACGTATCGAAGGATCGCAGAATATTTATTTCATTTCATATGAGGTCATATGGTCATGTAACTTTGGGGAACGACTATTGGGGTCATTTTCCATGTCACGATTTTTTTCGATTTTTAAATGACCGTTTTGACCCTAGAGAATCTTGTTTCGCCTATAACTTTCGATTGGTAAGGATTTTTGACTTGAAACCACTTCCATTAGATTCAGATGATAATTTACCTTTCCGTAGGGTGGTCACATTAATTAAACAGACCTACCGTTGGGGAGATATGGCTGAATTAAGGTTTGGAAGGAGAAAAAAAGCTTAAATGGGCTTAATAGGGTAATTAGCAGCTAGGCCCATTGGGGATTTCGGGAATTGAGCTATATAAGGGTTGGTTAGGGTTAGAGAAACCTTTTCTTTTTCTTTTTCAAGCCGCCACTTACCTCTCTTCAACACTAACAATGGCCTCCAATACCTAAATCACCGTTTAATCAAGTTTTAGACTAATCTATTTCAAACCAAGGCGGGTTAGCATAGAATTCAGGATAGAGCTGCTGGAACACATAGAGATTCGACCCAAATCAGATATACTTTTAGATCTATAAATTATTTGTGGCTAAGGTAAGTGATTTGAATTGTTTTTCACTAATTATGGCTAATTAGGGGTGATTAGTGTTAATTAGTGAAATTATATATGATTAAATTCTAGAAAAATGTTTAGAAATTCTTAAATATAATTTTAAGCCTCTGTTAGAAATTTGGGTTAATCTGGATATGTTTTGATAATCCTATCATTAGTTATGCTTAAACATGATTATGGGGAAAACAATGGTTTCTGGGTATGTTTGATCCATTTTGCATGCTATAATTGTTTTTTTGGTGTTTATGGTCGATTATACATGTTGCTATGACTGTTTGGAATGTTTTATGATTGTTTAGAACTATTAGATTGATCGAAAACGTCGTCGTATGGCGTAAATAGTTTGCTGGAAGAGTGTCAGGAATCATGCAGTATTCCGTTTGTGACAAACCCCCTCCCACGACCCAAATCCGTTCGTAACCTAGGGTCCACGAACCGGACCAAGTGATCACCATGAACCGTGGTGGGAGGAGGTATCACGAACCGGACCAAGGTGCGGGACTCAACCAAAAACTTGAACCAGATCACGAGCTAGACATCATGATCCACGAACCATGGTGGGGTCTCACGAGCCAGACAAACCACGAACCGGGAGAGATATGACCATGAGATGGACCAAAGTGAGGCGTCATGAGCTGATGCCAGGAGGAGGACCACGAACCAACCATGTATCACGAACCGGAGTCACTTCATGGACCAACGAGCCACTTGGATGACCACGAACCGGGTCCACATATGGTCCACGAGCCGGCCATAGATCGCGAGTCCGGAGCACTATAACGAACCAATGTGGAGGAGCAGGAATCGAATGAAGAGTCACGAACGGAAATTAAGACCAAAACCCGAGATGCAAAGGTAGTTCAAATGGGAAATTTATACTCAGGATCCAATTGGGAGCCAACGAGTTAACTTCATGGTTGGGCTTTGCTGCGGAACGTGTGCTAAGGAGTTGTCGACATCCATAACTTTGATTCACCACGGAAAGACGAATGTTAGGCTGCGGATCAGTGCTGTGGAGTAGTCACTACTCCATGGGGCAGAGTGATTATAACAAGGCTCTGAGCCTGTGCAGTGGAGTCCTCATGACTTCATGGGGCAGAGTGGACATAGCAAAGTACTAGTGGCTATGGATCAGTGCAGTGGTGTCATCATGACTCCATGGGGCAGAGTGATCATAGCAAAGGAATGGGTGGTCAAAGCAGTAGATATCGTATACTTTACGCACTGAGTGAGAGATGTGAGGACGATTGCTATGTTTGATGTTTGCTATCACCATGACATGCACACACCCCTCCACATTATTTTCACACCTTGTGTAGTGTCACCTTAGAGTATTGTACATCCTATTGTGCTAACTCTTTGGTTGCAGGTCCAGGTTCAGGTATGGTTATGTATAACTGTTATTGTTCTGTTTTGCTGCTTGTCGCTTATACCAGACTTTTGTCTGACCCGGAGTTTTATGTCTCTTCTTATTACTGTAGGTGCTCTTAAACGGGTAGACTAAAGACAGGTCAGGTGATTATGCACGAGTAGCTGTACTGGAGACGAGCAGGAGGCTTCCACGTATGATATATATATATAATCTCCCTGTGTTGTTGTTGGTCATACTTTGGGCATTAGTAGTGTACCTCCTTCTTTTGCTTTAGAGACAGTATTTCAAAGTTGTAATAATGTTGGTTTGGATGATAAGATGTATTTTGGATTTCCGCTGCTATGATGGTTTAGTTTTCAGCTTATGCACTCTCTCTCCTGTTTTTTGTCAAAGTTATGTTATTATTATGATTTATCCCATGCGCTGTGAGACACTCTACAGGTTCCTTGTTGGTTCAAATTCCTTTCTTTTCCTTTCTTTGGCGACCGTCCCATGCTAGTCGGGCATTGGCACAACGTTGTTTCATTGGAAATGTCGGCTGGTGCGGGGCGGGCCGTCACACCTGGTATCAAAGCTCTAGGTTACATAGTTAACCTACGGGAGGACACCAGGGAGAGATAGCACGTTTATGAGAGAGCGTATTTGTGATATTTTGGTTTTCAAAAGCTATATATATACTGTTAGTATATCTAAGGATGGAGTCGCACTGCACTGGCACCACTGAAGAGATGGTTAATCGTTTTCTCTTTACAGATTGAATGATGAGCCGATATATGAGAGGTACTGGTTCAAGGGCCAATAATAGGAATGCTCCTGATATAAGGACGATGTTCGTTGACTTCATGAGAGAGATGCTTAGGCATGTTCATAGGGCAGCTCCTAATGCTGCAAATGGTGGTGGTGCAGCGGTGCAGGCGCCAAGGGCCGATTTCGCCAAGCTCTATAAGGACTACACTAGTCTTGGTGTGAAGCCGTTCCACGGAACGGAATCAGCCACAGAAGTTTAAGATTGGCTTGATAGTTGTGAGTGTATCTTCGAGGATCTGGGAATCGAGGACGCAATGAAGAAGAAGCTAGCATCCCGTCAGTTGCAAGGACGGGCTATGAATTGGTGGAATGCTATTAAGGCAGCTACCCATGAGGATCAAGTTCAAGACCCGATTCAGTGATAAATTTATCCCAGCTGCTCAGAAATCATAATTGTTTAGGAAGTTCTTGGAGCTTAAACAGAGTGGTAGGGTAGTCTCGGAATATATTGCTGAGTTTGATACTTTATCAAAGTATGGATTAACCCTTACTGACACTCCCGAGAAGAAGAATGAGAAGTTCATAATAGGCTTAGATCAGTACTAGGGGAAAGGCTTATAAACCATATTGATGAGACTTTTGAATCGATTGTTGGGAAAGCACTGAGATCAGAGAGCCTTTATCCTAAGCCCAAGGCTGAAGTCGTTGTTGCATCTGCATAGGGGCCAAAGCCGCAGGCAAGCGGTGGCGGCAAGAATAATTCTCAGAATAAAAGGAAGCAGAGTCAGACCAAGGATGGTCAGAAAAAGAAAGATAAGAAAGATGTTAAGTGCTTTAGCTGTGGCAAGAAGGGACACTATGCTAAAGAATGCCGAGCAAAGCCAACGGACAGGAAGTGCTTCAACTGCGGCCAAGTGAAACATCACAGGGATAAATGTCCGCAACCCCCCAAAGAGAAGCAGATTGTGAAAGCATATGCTATTAATGTTGTTCCTTCTTCGTCGAATGCCCCAACTGCGGCGGAGAAAGGAAAGAACGTCGTTATTCAAGGTATGCTTTCTGTTTATGATGTTCCTATTTGAGTATTGTTTGATACTGGGGCTTCCCGTTCCTTCATATCTAGTGACCTAGTAGATAGGTTGGGATTGGAACCTGAGATAGTCGATAGACCTTTAGCGGTGACGAACCCGATTGGTGGTTCGACTGGCCATGGTATGATTTGTCGTAATGTGGTCTTATCGAGTCATGGATGTATGTTTGCTTGTGATTGCTTTGTTTTGGGCTTTACTAGGTTTGGCATTATTTTGAGAGTCGATTGGCTCTAAAGGTATGGGGTGGTGGTAGACTGTGAGGGATTTTTGGTGACTATTAGGGCGGATGATTGGCGGAGGGTAGTGTTTGGTGGCCTACCTAGTGATGAGGTAATGGTTAGTTTTCTAAATTCCCTCGACATCCCGTAGGACGAGTTATCAGGGGTTCCCATTGTTGGCCAGTATCCGCATATCTTCGAGGAAGTGACCAGACTTCCACCACACCAAGAGATTGAGTTCTATATTTATTTAGTGAAAGATGCCAAACCTATAGTGATGCCACTTCGTCGTAAGGCACCAAGGGAGCAGCGAGAGCTCGGGGTGCAAGTAAGCAATCTTTTGAAGAAGGGATTTATCAAAAGAAGTGTTTCCGATTGGGGAGCACTAGTTGTATTTGCTACCAAGGCAGATGGTTCCCTTTGTTTATGTGTGGACCATCGCGAGTTGAATAAAGTGACTAGGAAGAATAATTATCCTCTTCCATGGATAGATAATTTGTTTGATCAACTGGAAGGAGCAAGAGTGTTCTCCCAATTGGACCTCGCGACAGGATTTCATCAGCTCCGAGTAGCAGTTGATAGTATTCCTAAAACGGCATTTCGGACGCCGCCTGGATTCTATGAATGGTTGGTCATGTCATTCGGGTTGACCAATGCACCAGCATATTTTGTGGAACTTATGAATAGGGTATTCAGGGATCAATTGAATAAGTTTGTTTGTTCTTGTGTTCGTAGACGATATCTTGGTTTACTCGAGGATAGAGGAAGAACACAAGGAACATTTGAGGATAGTGATGGAGGTGTTGAGTAATCACCAATTGAAAGCGAAGTTTTCTAAGTGTCACTTCTGGAGGAGGGAAGTGGGATTCTTGGGCCATGTTGTTTCAGTGAATGGTATTGTCGTTGATCCTGCAAATGTGGCTACGATACAAGATTGGTGTATGCCCAAGAATGTAATAGACGTAAGAAGTTTCTTGGGGTTAGCTGGATATTATCGTAAGTTTATCCAGGACTTATCCAAGATAGCGGCACCGTTAACTTAGTTGACCAAGAAGAATCAAGCTTTCATCTGGGACAGAAATTGTGAAAATGCATTCAAGATTCTAAAGGAAAAATTGACGCGTGCGCCAGTGTTAGTCATTTCTAAAGGGAATGAAGAGATGAAAGTATACACGGATGCATGTTATACCGGACTAGGTGCGGTATTGATGCAAGGAAGTAGGGTTGTAGCTTATGCTAGTCGATAGCTGAAACCGCATGAGAAAAGATATTCTACTCACGATTTGGAATTGGCAGCGATCGTGTTCTCATTGAAGATGTGGATACATTATCTCTTGGGAGAAAGATTCGAGTTGTTTACGGATCATAAATCGTTAAAGTAACTCTTCTCTCAGAAGGATCTAAATCTCCGACAGCAAAGATGGTTAGAATTCTTGGCTTTCTATGATTTCTATATCGCATATGCACCTGGAAATGGCAATGCAGTAGCTGATGCATTGAGTAGAAGACATGCCAGTTTAGGGGCTATGTTTCTTGAGTGGAAGCAACTGGAGTATATCGCATTACGATTTCAGACCAAAGTGCGAATTGGATGCAGAGATGTTAGCAAGTTTGATGATCAGACCTACTTTGATTGAGTGGATTGGTTCCAGTCAGAGGGATGATCCTAACCTACCAGAAATCATCTCCAAATTAGAAATGGGTATCGACGGTGAGGAGATGAACAAGTATGGGCTTGATCAAGAAGGATGGCTTCGAAAGGATGGGAGATTAGTTGTACCCAGTGTTAATGGATTGAGAGATGAAGTTCTTAGAGAATGCATCACTCGAAACTGACTATACATCTAGGTGGTAACAAAATGTATCGAGACAAGAAGCAGACCTACTAGTGGGAAGGAATGAAAAGAGACGTTGGGAAGTTTATATCTAAATGCTTGAACTGCTAGCTAGTTAAAGCTGAGCAAAAGAAACATAGTGGTTTGTTGCAACCATTAGAAATTCTAGAATGGAAATGGGAACAAAACTTAATGGATTTCATTAATGGGTTACCAAGGACTAGATCGGGCCATGATAGCATTTGGGTGATTTTGGACCGATTGGCCAAGAGTGCAAGGTTTATACCCGTCAAGTCGAATAGAACAGCAGCTAAGTTAGCAGAACAGTATGTGAAGTGGGTAGTGAGATTTCATGGAGTACCCAAAGGCATTGTAAGTGATCGAGATATGTTGTTCACTAGTGGATTTTGGAAGAGCTTACAAGAGGCTTTAAGATCAGAATTACATCTCAATACCGCGTACCATCCTCAAACCGACGGTCAGAAAGAGAGGGTGAATCGTATATTAGAAGATCTCTTGAGAGCTTGTATATTGGATTTTGGTGGATCATGGGATGACCATTTGCATCTAGTGGAGTTCGCATATAATAATATTTATCAATCCAGTATTGGTATAGCTCCATTTGAAGCTTTATACAGAAGACCGTGCAACTCACCATCGTGTTGGTTAGAAACTGGTGAGAAATTTGTGCTTGGGCCAGATGTGATAAGAGAAACATCATACAAGATCAAGGTTATTCAATAGCAAACGAAGACTGCCCAAGATAGGCAGAAGATTTATGCTGATAAGAGAATTGAAATTCTTCATTGGAGGATTGGTGTTTGTCAATATTTCTCCGTTAAAGAGCGTGATTCGATTTGGTAGGAGAGGCAGGTTAGCACCAAAATTTGTTGGTCCATTCCCAATTCTCGAACAAGTTGGGAATTTAGCATATGAAGTTGAATTACCTGACAAGACGGCGGGAGTTCATAATGTGTTTCATGTTTCCCAGTTAAGAAAGTTCATGCATGACCCCAATATGACTATTTCACCGGATCAGTTGGATGACATCAAAGTAGAACCCGAGACGGTTGGGAACTGCAAGCCGATCCTTATTTTCGAGAGCGATACGAAGCGACTTCGAATGAAGGCGGTGAAATTGGTCAAAGTTCAGTGGGACAAGAATGAGAGTGACTGTACTTGGGAAACAGAGGAGAGCATAAGGGAATCGCATCCAGAACTCTTTGTCTGGTAAGATTTTAATAGTGATAGTTTCTTTCCTTATTAGTAGACCGCATGCTAGGGTAGGCTTGTTGTGCTTATTGTGTATGTTTGATTGCTTGTGAATGACTGATAGGCATGCGGAACATTTTTGTATGTTTTTGGTTAAGGAATTTCGAGGGTGAAATTTCTTAAGGGGGAGAGAGTGTAACGACCTGCATTCTACGTATCGAAGGATCATAGAATATTTATTTCTTTTTCATATGAGGTCGTATGGTCCTATAACTTTGGGGATCGACTATTGGGGTCATTTTCCATGTTCACTATTTTTGCCGATTTTTAAATGATTATTTTGCCCGTGGCGAATCTTGTTTCGTCTATAACTTTTGATTGGTAAAGAGTTTTGATCTGAAACTACTTCCATTAGATCCGGATGATGTTTTACCTTTCCGTAGGGTGGTCACATCAATCAAACGGACTTACGTTTGGTAGATATGGCTGAATTAAGGTTTGGAAGGTGAAAAACAACTTAAATGGGCTTAATAGGGTAATTAGCAGCTAAGCCCATTGGGGATTTCGGGATTTGAGCTATATAAGGGCAGATTAAGGTTAGAGAAACCTTTTCTTTGTCATTTTCCAACCGCCACTTACCTCTCTTCAACCCTAACAATGGCCTCCAACACCCAAATCATCCTTTAAATCACCGTTTAATCAAGTTTTAGACTAATCTACATCAAATCAAGGCGGGTTAGCATAGAATTCGGGATAGAGCTGCTAGAACACATAGAGATTCGACCCAAATCAGAGATACTTTCAGATCTATAAATTATTTGTGGCTAAGGTGAGTGATTTGCACTGTTTTTCACTAATTATGGCTAATTAGGGGTGGTTAGTGTTAATTAGTAAAATTATATATGATTAAACTCTGGAAAAATATTTAGAAATTCTTAAATATTACTTTAAGCCTCTATTAGAAATTTGGGTTAATTTGGATATGTTTTGCTAATCCTATCGTTAGTTATGCTTAAACATGATTATGGGGAAAACAAGGGTTTTTGGGTATGTTTGATGCATTTTACATGTTATAATTGTTGTTTTGGTGTTTATGGTCGATTATACATGTTGTTATGACTGTTTGGAATGTTTTGTGATTGTCTAGAACTATTAGATTGGTCAAAAACGTCGTCCTATGGCGTAAATAACTTATTAGAAGAATTGCAGGAATCATGCAGTATTCCGTTCGTGACAAACCCCCTCCCACGACCCAAATCCATTCGTGACCTAGGGTCCACGAACCGGACCAAGTGATCACCACGAACCGTGGTGGAAGGAGGTATCACGAACTGAACCAAGGTGTGGGACTCAACCAAAAACTTGAACCAGATCATGAGTCGAACACCAGCACGAGCCACAAACCATGGTGGGGTCTCACGAGCCAGACGAACCACGAACCGGGAGAGAGATGACCACGAGCTAGACCAAAGTAAGGCGTCATGAGCTGATGCCAGGAGGAGGACCACGAGCCAACCATTTATCACGAACCGGAGTCACTTCACGGACCAACGAGCCACTTGGATGACCATGAATCGGGTCCACATATGGTCCACGAGCAGACCATAGATCGCGAGTTCGGAGCACTATAACGAACCAATGTGGAGGAGTAGGAATCGAATGAAGAGTCATGAACGGAAATGAAGACCAAAACCTGAGATGTAAAGGTAGTCCAAATGGGAAGTTTATAATCAGGATCCAGTTGGGAGCCAATGAGTTAACTTCACGGTTGAGCTTTGCTATGGGACGTGTGCTAAGTAGTTGTCGACGTCCATAGCTTTGATTCACCATGGAAAGACGAATGTTAAGCTGCGGATCAGTGCAGTGGAGTAGCCACTTCTCCATGGGGCAGAGTAATCATAGCAAGGCTATGAGCTAGTACAGTGGAGTCGTCATGACTTCATGGGGCAGAGTGGACATAGCAAAGGACTAGTGGCTATGGATCAGTGCAGTGGTGTCATCATGACTCCATGGGACAGAGTGATCATAGAAAAGGAATGGGTGGTCAAAGCAGTGGATATCGTATACTTTACGCACTGAGTGAGAGATGTGAGGATGATTGCTATGTTTGATGTTTGCTATCACCATGACATGCATACCCCCCTCCCCATTATTTTCACACCTTGTGTAGTGTCACCTTAGAGTATTGTACATCCTATTGTGCTAACTTTTTGGTTGCAGGTCCAGGTCCAGGTATGGTTATGTATACTTGTTATTGTTCTGTTTTGTTGCTTATCGCTCATACCAGACTTTTGTCTAACCCAGAGTTTTATATCTCTTCTTATTACTCTGGGTGCTCTTAAACGGACAGACTAGAGACAGGTCAAGTGATTATGCACGAGTAGCTGTACCGGAGACGAGCAGGAGGCTTCCACGTATGATATATATATAATCTCCATGTGTTGTTGCTGGTCACTACTTTGGGCATTAGTAGTGTACCTCTTTCTTTTGCTTTAGAGACAGTATTTCAAAGTTGTAATAATGTTGGTTTCGATGATAAGCTGTATTTTGGATTTCCGCTAGTATGATGGTTTAGTTTTCAGCTTATGCACTGTCTCGCCTGTTTTATGTCAAGGTTATGTTATTATTATATTTTATCCCATGTGCTGTGAGACATTGCATAGGTTCCTTATTAGTTCAAATTCCTTTCTTTTCCTTTCTTTGGCGACCGTCCCGTGCTAGTCGGGCATTGGCACAACACACTTTCATCAAAAATGTCGGCTGGTGGGGGCGGGCCATCACAGAGCAGACGGTAGCGGCAGAGACAAGTTTATTTTTGGGATGCTCAAAAGATGAAATATAGTCAGAGTTGAAGTCAAAAGGAACATCCTTACCAAGAAAATTAGTCAAAGATCAAGTGATTCTGCTAAAATCCTTTTTAAAGCGACAGTAAAAGCCAACATGACCTAAAAAGGATCGGATGTCCTTAATGGATTTGGGAATGAGAAGATTAGAGATAACTTTTATTTTCGCTTTGTCTACTTCAATTCCCTTATTAGAGATGACATGTCCTAAAACAATGCCAAGTTTGACCATGAAGTGACATTTTTCCCAATTAAGAGTTAATTGTTTATCTTTGCAACGGTTAAGAACAAGATCAAGGTGATGTAAACACTCAGTGTAAGAGTCCCTAAAGATGGAAAAATCATCCATGAAAACTTCCAAAAATTGCTCAATCATATCAAAAAAAATGCTAACCATACACCTCTAAAGGTTGCAGGTGCATTACAGAGACCAAAAGGCATACGACGGTACACAAACGTACCAAAAGGACAAGTGAAAGTGGTCTTCTCTTGGTCCTTAATAGCGATAGGGATTTGATTATAGCCCGAGTGTCAGACCTTACGTTTTGATGACGACAAACAATATACACATATATCATATGTTTAATGCAGGAACTATACAAGGAAGAGATACACAAGGGAAGAATCAAGATTACAAGGATACTTAGTCATAAAGAGTATATTTCTCTCGTATAATTAGATAGATTGAATGTAAAGTCTCCTTGATCAAATATGAGAATTCAGTGTGTCTGGGCATAAACAGACGTCTGTCCTTAATATAGACAGACGTCTAACTGTAAGATAGGATTTCTTCCTAACTCAGCACAGACGTCTGTCCTATTCAAGACAGACGTCTGTCTAAAGCCTCGGGTTGCAATCCAATCTTACAGAGATGTCTGTCTCATTACTTGACAGACGTCTGTACGTGTGTTTTGAACATTTAAAATACACATACAGACGTCTGTCCTACAAGAGACAGACATCTGAGCGGATACAGACGCTCTACAAACAGGCACCTTTCCAAACTATCGTATCTTCTCTAAATCAGTTTTCCAAAAGATGTCCTCTTTCAAAATGAAGAGTTTTGATTTCTCTTTGCTCAAAAATTACAACACTTGATAACAACTCTTCATCTATTATAAATACATCTAAGATCAAGATCTAAAATCATCGATTCTTCTTTCTAGATCTATAATCTATTTTCTGAGAAACTCTCTACTTTCATTGCTTAACAATTCTCTATTCAAGCATTTCAAAATCCTTCTATATTCTCTTAGTTCTTCAACAATCATATCTAATCAAGGAGACTTTAGGAGCTATTTGTATACAGCAGTCAAAATCAGTGTTTAAGGAACACAAGTTTGTCAAAAAGATATTCTTACTGCAAGCCTATTCCTCCGGGCGAAGTGTGGGAAGTTTTCTGTGGATAAAGAAAAGACCGAAGGGGAGCTTCCGGACTGGACGTAGGATGGGAGGTCCGAACCAGGATAAAATATCGGTGTAATTATTTTATTTTATCTTTACTGCTTAATATTGCATCATCTTAATACTTGCAACTGTTTAGACTCTCATACGATCCTATTATAGACTTTCAATTAGTATCAGAGCCATGTCATAACAAATAACAGTAATTTGTGTTTGTTTCATTGTGTTTAATATGGCAAGTAATATTGTTAGTAGCATTTTTCAAGAAGGACAATCTACACAAAGACCTCCACTATTTAATGGGTCTAATTATGCATACTGGTCAACACATATGAGAATTTTTTTGGAAGCTAATGGTTTAGATATATGAGCTGCTATTCAAAAGAAATATGAATCACTAACCACTGAATTGAGTACATGGACTGATGTTCAAAAAGCAGCAGCATCAAATAATTCAAAAGCTATGAATGAATGTATTATTTTGTGCATTAAATAAAAATGAGTTTTCACGAGTAATGATATGCACTACTGCTTATGATATATGGAGAACTCTACAAATCACTCATGAAGGTACTATTAAAGTAAAACAAACCAAGATTTCAATCTTACAAAATCATCTTTCATCTTTTAAAATGAAGGCAGGTGAAAATATTAGTGATATGTATACTAGATTTCAAACTATTCAACATGATTTAATGGCTATTGGAGTTAAGTTTACCGACTTCAATCTAATCACACGTATTTTGAATTCTTTGACTAATGAGTGGAAAAGAAAAGTTTTAGCCATAGAAGAGGCTAACGATCTTTCTCAACTTAAAGTTGAGGATTAATAGGAAATCTTTTGTCCTATGAGGCTAACTTGCAGGTTAGGAAAGAACAGAATGTTGAAAAGAAGAATATAGCTTTTCAAGCAAACAATGAAGATTCAGACTTGGATGAAGAAGAGATAGTATTCATAGCAAAGAATTACAACAAATTCAAGAAGTTCAAAAAAATGACGGAATTTCAAAAGAGTGATAAACCAAATTCTACAAATCAGACCTTGGTCAAATGCTTTAATTGTGATGAGTATGGTCACATAAAGAAGGAATGCCCAAAGAATGATAAGAAGAAACAAAATTTTGAGAAATTTAAAAAGAAAAAAAGAGCTTTTCAAGTCACATAGGATGATTTAGATACATCTTCCTCAGAAAGTGAAAGTGACAGCGACTCAGAACAAGCAAATGTATGTTTTATGGCTGATATTGATGAGGTATGTCCTGAACTTTCTTATAATTAAATCTTAGAAATTAGCATGGAACTAGACGATAAATTTAGAGAACAAAAGAAGCTGAATAAAGAGCTCATTTCTAAAATAAATAGAATGGAAATTGTGATTGGACTATTAAAAGACGAGAAAACCATTCTAGAGGAAGAACTAGAGAGTACACAACTAAAAAATAACAAATTATCTTTAGAAAATGATTCTCTATCTAGCAAGTTAAGAAAAATTGAATTAGAAAATGAAGATTTTTCAGAAAAATATAATAAAATAAGTAGTGATTTAGAAACTTCATGTTCCGAGAATTCAAAACTAAAAAGTGAATTAGAAAAAATTCACTGCTAATGTCTCCAAGTTTTTTGTAGGGTAAGCAAAATTTAGAAAATTTAATCAAAACTTCAAAACCATCAGGGAATAGAAATGGCTTGGGATTTAAAAAGGATGGTAATTTCAAAAATCATAGTTTTTTGTATAAAAAGATTAAGAAAAAGAGTTTTCATGAAAAAGAAGATACATTTTTAAAGGAGAAGATAACGTCTAAAAAGACTATATTACCTAAGGAAGTAAAAATATGGATTCCTAAAACTAATAACAAACTTATTAGGCAAAAACATATTAATACTTTCTTACAAAATGTAATATACAATTCGAATTATGTTTTCAAAGGTCCCAAACACACATGGGTTTGGTTACCTTCTCTGCCTAAAATTTAGGACCCTAATGGAGGAAGTGGGTACCAATAAATTCTTTCTATCTTGTAGGTATCCAAGACAAAACAAAAGGAGAAATGGATATTGGATAGTGGCTGCTCCAAGCACATGACAGGAAATGTAAACATGCTTTCAAATATAAAGTACATGGATGGTGGCACTGTTACATTCGGAGACAATTCAAAAGGCTATGTCATTGGCATTGGTGAAGTCATAAATACTGGTATATCTAACTCTCCTATTATTTCTAATGTTTTATTAGTTAAAAATCTAAAACATAATCTCTTAAGCATAAGTCAACTTTGTGATAAAAAAATTCAAATAAGTTTTGAAAAAGAGAAATGTAACATCTTTGATGAGCACAAAAATTTAATTTTTGAAGCTATTAGAAAAAGAAACATATATATTTTGAACATGAAATCAAAGCAGAAGACAAATTTATGTCTATCTGTTAACCATGAAGATCCATGGTTATGGCATAAAGGATTTTGCCACATAAATTTTAAGAATATTAATAAACTAGCAAAAAAGGAGTTATTAGAGGCTTACCAAAAAATAATTTCAAAGTAAAAAATCTATGTGATGATTGTCAGATTGGCAAACCTAAAACGAGCTCTTTCAAATTAAAGAATAAAATTTCTATAAGACAACCCTTAGAATTATTGAATTTATATCTTTTTGGTCCTACTCAAACTCGTTCACTAAACCATAATAAATATGTTTTTGTTATTGTAGATGATTTTTCTAGATATACTTGGACCTTATTTTTAAAACATAAAAGTGATACTTTTGCATTATTTAAAATTTTCGCTAAACGAATAATCAATTTATTTGATTTAAAAATTAAAAAGATTAGAAGTGATCATGGAGGAGAATTTGAAAATTACATTTTTAAAGAATTTTGTAACAAGAAAGGAATTAGTCATAAAATTTTCAATTCCGCGAACACCACAACAAAATGGTGTTGTAGAAAGAAAAAATCGAACTTTACAAGAATGTGCCAGAACCCTTTTAAATAGTAGTAACTTACCAAAATCCTATTGGGCTGAAGCAGTAGCTACGGCTTGTTATGTTCTTAATAGAGTAACCCTTTGACCATTAATGAAAAATACATGTTATGAAATACTTTATGGCAAGAAACCAAATGTCTCGTATTTCAAAACCATTGGATCAAAATGTTTTATATTAAATACAAAAGATAATCTTGAAAAATTTGATCCAAAAGCAGATGAAGGAATTTTTATTGGATATTCTGATAGAAGTAAGGCTTATAGAATTTTTAATAAAAGAACAAATTCTATTAAGGAAAGTTTACATGTTTCTTTTGATGAAAAATTTCAAAATAATAATAAAATTTCTAATGAAGATGAAAATGAATTACAAAATAACACTAACATTAATGAACCAGAAACTAATCCTACTCTAAGATCACCTCCTCGTATTTTAAAAGATCATCCGACAAATAATATTATTGGAGACTTAAATTCAAGAGTTTCTACTAGACATCAACTTAATCAAATGAGTCACGTTGCTTTTATTTCATCTTTTGAACCTAAAAACTATAAGGAAGCAGCCAATGATGAATCATGGATTTTAGCAATGCAAGAAGAACTTAATCAATTTGAAAGAAATGAAGTATGGGAATTAATCCCTCGACCAACGGAACAATCAGTAGTTGGAACAAAATGGATCTACAAAAATAAATCTGATGAAAATGGAAATATAATTCGTAATAAAGCTCGACTGGTTGCACATGGATATAATCAAGAAGAAGGGATTGATTATGAAGAAACCTTCGCCCCTGCAGCACGTCTAGAAGCAATTTGTATTTTATTAGCTTTTGCAGTTCATCATAATATAAAATTATTTCAAATGGATGTAAAAAGTGCATTTTTAAATGGTTATACAAAAGAACAAGTTTATGTTGAACAACCTCCACTTTTTATACACGAACAATTTCCTAACCATGTTTACAAATTAAAAAAGGCTTTGTATGGTTTAAAACAAGCACCTCGTGCTTGGTATGAAAGGTTAAAATCACATTTAATAAATTCTGGATTTAAAATTGGAAAAGTAGATGTAACACCCCATGTCCATTAATGTCACTCACAAAAGGGAATGCATTAACTTCTATGGAGCGTTTTAAGTGAATATAGAACAGAAAATCACAACAAGACAGATATGAAATAGTACTTGAAAATTTAAAACTTTATTTATTGCAACGGAAGGTAAATATGTTTGGTTACATCACCAAAACCCAAAGACTAAAGTCAAGTACATAATATCCATCTTGACAAAATCAGAGTACATAATATAAAAAGCATAATCCCGTAAATAGCCATAAAAGAGATAGGTTGAGCTTTACTTCAGCAATCCAAATCCAAGTGCTCCCAAAGAGATCCAAATCAAGCTTCCCACCCTAAGAACCTGGGGTGGGAAAAGGAAGAAAAGAGGTGGAAACAAAGGGGGTCAGACATAAAGTCTGGCAAGTCCGATAACTCCAACAATATAATTATCAAAGTAACTAGGATAAGACATAAGCTTGGTAAATAAGGAAATGACTGTGAATTAATGGCAAGACCAAGCAACCAAAAATAATAGGATGAGCAAAGATAACGTTAAAGGCGCTTCCTAATCAATATAGGGTAATTACTATACTCTACCATACTCTACCGTACTGTACTGTACTAACACTAACTGCACCCATACTAGTCACTCTAGAAACTTGATCCCTCTTGACTAAATAGAATGATGATAGCTTCGTGTACTACTAGATGTACCCACTATCCCCACTAGACGTACCCCTTCAATGGTAATTCCATGTACTCCTAGCTGACGTCATAGGTGCCGCCTGCTCCTATCTCCACTAGGTGTACCCCTTTAATGATTAATTAATAATGGTAGCTTCGTGTACCCCTAGCTGACTACATAGGTGCCGTCTGCTCCTATCTCCACTAGATGTACCCACTACCCTGCCCCATTCGATCGGCTCCCTAACTCGTAGATACCCGTGCTGGTCCCACAGTGGGGTGTATCACTCCCCTAAAGTGGCAACCCAATACAACTTAAAAATGCACGGCTTATACCTACACGATGCAACAACGTCTTACCTACCAGCCCGGGCCCACGCACGCACATTACCCCGTTGGACTTGCGTTGCCACCGCTAACCCATTTTGGCCTCTAACAATCAGGCCCAGTAGGCGTGTCCCGTCCTCGACTTGGGTCGAGCTCACAAAGATACTTAATGGGCTACTGGACTGAAAAGGGCCCCCACCAAGCTTCCCACCTAGGCTTGGTCCCCTCTAATACATCCCACTTAACCCCATGTCCACTTACATGTATAAATTTGGTTAAGTGTTTTCTAATTTAACCTAGTCTCACCCTTTTGTTTAATTAACAGGTTGTATTGGTTAAGTCTGTGGGCCTATATACACAAATATTACCCACCTACCCAAGATTTACTTAACCCTCTCACTGGTTCAGACATATTAATTTACGGTTAAGTTTGTGGGCCTATATGTACTAATATTACCCACCTACCCAAGATTTACTTAACCCACTCATTCCGTATAACCCAGTTTACTTAACCCCCAACTTAAACTTAAGTTCTTACAATCCCTAGGGATCAGATTTGGTTAGGTAGTCCATTTCATTTACCATGTCCATTTTTAATTAATTAATCAATTAATTAAAACCTTTCCCTTCATAGGTGTCAATACCTATTTTATCCAATAATTTGAATTACATGTCATAATTGTTTATATTCAAGTTACTCCATTTTTCTAATCGTATTTCTCATGACATCCTCATGTCACCCACATGTCACCCATTAGATTCCTCATGCCACCCAAGGCACCCACTTAACCCCCATATGTCCCACTACATATTTACTTTGGTTAAGTGTTTCTTAATTTATTACTATCGTAACCCCTGTAGGACCTCTCACATTAGACTGACATTTGTGGCTGTTGGATTTGCCGGGCGGGTCCGGGCAGTCTTACACCACAAACGAGCCTAACCTCGTGTCCATACAATTGTTACGCATTTAGTTTGGGCCTTTGACCTCTCACATTGGGCTACCATTTGTGGCTGCTGGATTTGCCGGGCGGGTCCGGGCAGTCTTACACCACAAATGAGTCCAACCTAGTGTCTTAGGCAATTAATTATACATAATTAATTTCCCCCAATATTTGAATTACTTTCCCTATTCAAATTACAAATCATTTCCATATTTATTTATGTATAGATATGTCACCTTAATTATGTCCACTATTTATGGTACATAAATTGTACCAATTTACATCTCAAATTAATTTCATGCCTTTTTAGGCATTTGTGCCAATTCCCAATATTTAATATCCCTATTCAAATTCAAATTAATCTATGTCCATAATTAAACTATGTCCATTACTACACATTAATTTTCCAATTAATGCCTTCATTAAATTTTTCGCCTTTTAAGGCAATTCACCTTAATTAATATCTCAAATTCGTTATATGCCTCATTTACATGCCAATTCACATCTATTAACATAATCAATATTTTCATCCCATATTTGGATTAATTATTCCTAATCAAATATGTTAATAAAATTCCAATTATCTTTATGACCATAATTCACATTAATTATGTCCATATATCACTTTGCCAATTAATATCTCAATTTACATATATGCCTCTTTTAAGGCTATTACATGCCAATTCACATTTATTAACATAATCAATATTTTTCCCATAACCCCCGCGGCGTCCGTTCGCATAGAATATATGATAGACTAAGAAATAGTCTAACACATGGAAAAGGGAAAAACACCACATATTCACATAACATACAAAATAGGCCTAACTTGCATATGAGAATTTACCACATAATTTGCATAAAATCATAGATCTAAACATAGGCCTAAAAGGTATGAACCTGCATGTTATGAATAAGATTTTCATCACAAAATTTACATAGGCAATAACCACAAACTTTCATAACATGATTCATATTCCAAACTCATATTTTTATATAAACTTGCATATGTGATTTATGCAACATAACAATGGTGTAAATTTACCTCTAAACATATAAACTAGCATGTAAAGATTTAGCTTATAACTCATACATGTCATAGCCTAACTTTTGATCTAAAATAGATGTCATAATCTTTACTAACTTGCATGTGATTTATGTCTAAATCAACATCTAAACTTGCATACATACATATGATCTATCATATGAATCAACATAACCAACTTGCATTTAAACAACATGATGATTTGATTATACATAAGCCAATCATAGAACTACAACATAGATCATAACTTTACAACATGTATGATAACATCACAATTTAACAACATAATCATATCATACGGTCAATAATTCACATCATATCCATATAACCCACAATTATATCTAATCTTACTTAATTTAATAATTATCTTGATTAGAGAAATTGAACTTGCCTTTCGTGGTTAAAGAATTATGAACAATTGATCAAACTTGATGCAGAATTGTTGTAGCGACGTTAGTTGATTCGTTGTTGAAGCTCTAAGCTTGAATTAGGTTGAATTGATTAGCTATCTTCCTCTTTAGTTGGCGGCGGCTACACTGAGTTCCATGGCGACGGCATAACGGCTTTAGTTTCAATTTTAATTAGGTTTAGGGTTAGCATTAGGATGTATTTATAGGTGTAGGAAGTTATTTAGGACCATTAGATTAACCCTGAACCATGAGAACCAACCAAATGCAAAATCTGCATTTGAGCGAATCGGCCCACGGGTTGATAGGCAAACACCCTAGATTAACCCCTAGTCGACCCAGCGGAGCTCGGGTCGACCTCAAAAATGGGCCGGTTCGGTCATTCCGCCCTCCCAAATCGTTGTTTTGAACTTTTTCGCATATTTATTTATTTAATTTTTAATTTTTATATATATATCAATATATATATATATATATTTCTCTGCGCAACCCATTTCACTTAATTCTTTTCTAAAAATAAAGTATACTTTAATTTGTGAATTTTAATGTTATAAAATTACGGGGTGTTACAGTAGACACAATCCTTTTTATTAAAATAATTCAAAATGACATTTTAATTATCCAAATTTATGTTGACAACATCATCTTCGGATCAACAAATGAACTTTTATGTAACGAATTTTCAGACATAATGAAAAATGAATTTGAAATGTCACATATGGGTGAACTAATTTTTTTCTTAGGATTACAAATTAAACAACTCGAAAATGGAATTTTTCTAAACTAAGAAAAATATTGTAGCAATCTCTTAAAAAGATTTAACATGGAAAACACATCAGTGAAACCAACACCTATGAGCACTACTGCTCATTTAGAAAAAGATGAAGATGGAAAAGATTTTGATCAAAAATTATATCGAAGTATTATCGGTTCACTCTTATATCTCATTGCGAGTAGACAAGACATCATAATGAGTGTCTGCCTGTGTGCACGGTTTCAAGCTCAACCAACAGAATCGCACTATAAAGCTGTAAAACGAATCTTAAGATACTTAACCAAAACAAAAGATTATGGACTTTTTTATCCAACAGGTAGTTCTTTTGATCTAGTGTCATATAGTGATGCAGATTTCGGAGGATGTAAGTTTGATAGAAAAGGCACTAGTGGTACGTGTCACTTTATAGGTCAATCTCTGGTATCATGGTTTAGTAAATAAACAAAACTCTGTTTCACTTTCAACTTGCGAAGCAGAATATATATCAGCAGCCTTAGCATGTACTCAAGTAATTTATTTGCAACAAACATTAACGGATTTTGGAAAACTAATTATAAATTCAACAATTTTCTACGACGACACAAGTGCCAAAAATTTATCAAAAATCCAATCAACCACTCTAGAACTAAACATATTGACATTCGACACCATTTCCTACGTGATCACATTGAAAAAGGTAATATTTCTTTGGAATTTGTTAATACTGACAAACAAATTGCGGACATTTTTACCAAACCATTAAATGGAACCACTTTTATTAATTTACATAGAGAATTAGGTATATGCTCTCTCTCTGATATATAAATTTTATCCTCACCATGTTCTTCTCTCTACCATACCTTTTTCAATGGTTTTTTTTTAATTCATCTTCTGCACTTTTTAAGGAATAAATATACTAAAACTTTACCTATAAATAACTTCGGCTAAGCTAAAATAAGTTTTCATTATAAAAACAATGTCTAATAAGTCCTCTTCAATTAACATCACCTTCACCACCGATAGCTCCGCTGACACTCCACACGACCCAACTCCTACATCTAAACATGAACCGGTTTACAGGTGGCAAGATTATCGGACTGGCTTTACACCGGATTCCAAAAGAACGAAACGGGCTTTGTTTACTTCACCAGATACCAAAAGGAAAATTGATGACATTCATCATTATCAACAGGAACAACTCAGACTTCAAAAAGAGCTTTACTTCGAACAAGAAACCTCTTTTACTATATTGGCATACCTACGACAAGTTGCTTTAAAGTTCTGTAGCTCTAAACTAAAAGATGTTTCCGAACCTCTTTCACAACCGGTTAATCCACTGGATCCATCATCCTCTTATCGTACGTCACATGATCTAGTCAACCCATGGACTTCTCCAACAAGACCACCTTTCTCACCGAATCGCTAGTTTGATCAAAACGAAAACTTGAATTCATTTTTTATGTTTCATGAATAACATGCATTGTCATGATGCATTAGTATAACTATTTATTTCATTCTTTGTTTGTACTTTTTCAGTATGAAAATAAAGAAATATTTCTGAACAAATTAAAATAGACGTTTGTCAAATAGATAAACAGACATCTGTACAAAGTTTACAAACCTTTCTACGTTTTGTCTCAGCACAGACATCTGCCAATATTATGTCAGATGTCTGTTAACCCTCTCGGGTTTCAAACACAAACATAACAGACATCGGTAACTCCTCTCCACAGACGTTTGATATACCTGATTACAATCTTTTTCATTCTAGCTCAGCCCAGACATCTGTCAGCAATCCAACAGATGTCTGACATAGCTCTCGGGAAATCTTTTCTCTAAACACAGACGTCTGGCACAAAGCATGACATACGTCTGAAACCCTCTGAAACCGTTTTTAAAACCTCCACCTATATATTATCTTTTACCATTTCACTTTGTATTCCTTACTTTTACCGTTCTATCCACTCAAACCCTAAATCCCCAAATTCAACTTCTTCAAATCCATTTCTCCTAAAATGAAAAAACCTTCCAATAAATGCAAAAAGGCTACTGAAGGATCCTCCTCTCAACAAGAAACTCCTAATTATGCAACTGATCAGCAAATTGAAGAATGGATGAAAGCTTCCGATAGCCAACAGATCTTGGATTCACTGAAGAAGAAATCAATTCACACAGGGCCTTTCTATCCTTTGAGACAATTAACTCATTACGATGTTAATGACACACTGTCTCGAGCAAATTTAACTCAACTTGTGAATTATGATGCCAATCAATGTATGATTGATTCTCTAGCACTATACTTGTTTTTCATCAACTTGTGCTTGCCTTTAATTTGGTCCCCACCAGATCCTGATAATTGGATTTGGTCTTTAGTGTATGGCCAACTAATTACAATCAATATTGATATGATCGGTCAAATTTTGGGAACATCGTCTACTGGTACTCATTTGCAAGATATTCCCGACATGCGGTATAAACCTAGGGATAGAACTACCCATCTAATATGGCAAGATCATTGCCCAAAGATGACTCCATCTAATTTTCGCCCTAGGCCACATATCATAAATCGTATGCTTATTAACACAGTCATGCCACATCTTGGAAGTCATGAGCAAGTGTATCCTAACGATCATAAAGCGTTGTATGCTATCTTTGGAAACACTCGAGTAAATTAGGAACTATTTATTTTTGAGCAAATTAGATATTTTTGGACCCCATCTAAATGAACTATACCATATAGTGCATATCTTATTAGAATTTTCAGGTCACAAGGAATAAATCTTTATCTTTCCACATATCCGGAAGAAGAAGTAGAGAAGAGTGGCATACGATTTGTTGCTTTAATGCACTTACCTGATCGACCTCCTCGAATCATTCCCTTTGAACAATGGAAAGCACAACAAAACCAACCTCAACAACCGGTACAACCTCAAAGACGACAACGACCCGAAACTAGCGAACCAACCGAATATCACTCTGATCCGGATATCCAGGAAGCTAGACTAGATATAGGACATGGGGAAAGTATACATGATGTTACTTTACAGAATCAACGATTACTTTCGTTAAATGAAAAAAAATAGGTACAAAGGTGGCAAGGCTAGAACACTCTTTCTCCACACGTATGACAAAAGTTGAAAACATTTTGGATAAAGTTGTGCACTCTCTTGGAAAAATTTATCGTAAAATTCGTGGTCGTTCATCCTCCTCCCGATCATCGTCAGCATCACCTACTCCTCCTCCATCTGTACCCCTTATAAGAGACATACCACCTGAATCCAGCACTCGACAACAATCCCCTCTTGAACATGCTCCTGGTAAGGAAACAACAACTGCTTCCGACAAGGAGGAAGATGATGACTGGCCTCCTTACGTTGATCCCGGTACTACTCAGCATGCTTTTCATGGACTTTCCATTTATGAGAATATAAGTTATCACGACGTATCTCAATGGGACTATTACGGAAATCAGTCCACTAATCTATGGGGAAACTTTACGGAGGCCTAGGAACTTTATTTATCTCTCTTTAAGTATGCATTATGGTTTGTACTTTAACTTTATTTTCATTTGGCACACTATGACTTCTGTTTGATCTTGTATGATTGACATCTATGTTGTGTTTGCTATCACTATGTCTTTCTATATTTTTTATAATGACAAAAGGGGGAGAACAAGGGGTATCATCAACTCAGGGGGGGCTTGACATGCATATGTTTGTCATCATCAAAAAGGGGGAGAATGTCAGACCTTATGTTTTGATGACGACAAACAATATACACATATATCATATGTTTAATGCAGGAACTATACAAGGAAGAAATACACAAGGGAAGAATCAAGATTACAAGGATACTTAGTCATAAAGAGTATATTTCTCTCATATAATTAGATAGATTGAATGTAAAGTCTCCTTGATCAAATATGAGAATTCAGAATGTTTGGGCATAAACAGACGTATGTCCTTAATATAGACAGACGTCTGACTATAAGATAGGATTTCTTCCTAACTCAGCACAAACGTCTGTCCTATTCAAGACAGACGTCTGTCTGATGCCTCGGGTTGCAATCCAATCTTACAGAGACGTCTGTCTCATTACTTGACAAACATATGTACGTATATTTTGAACATTCAAAATACACATACAGACGTCTGTCCTTCAAGAGACAGACGTTTGAGCGGATATAGACGCTCTACAAACAGGCACCTTTTCAAACTGTCGTATCTTCTCTAAATCAGTTTTCCAAAAGATGTCCTCTTTCAAAATGAAGAGTTTTGATTTCTCTTTGCTCAAAAATTACAACACTTGATAACAACTCTTCATCTATTATAAATACATCTAAGATCAAGATCTAAAATCACTGATTCTTCTTTCTAGATCTATAATCTATTTTCTGAGAAACTCTCTACTTTCATTGCTTAACAATTCTCTATTCAAGCATTTCAAAATCCTTCTATATTCTCTTAGTTCTTCAATAATCATATCTAATCAAGGAGACTACAGGAGCTATTTGTATACAGCAGTCAGAATCAGTGTTTAAGGAACACAAGTTTGTCAAAAAGATATTCTTACTATAAGCCTATTCCTCCGGGTGAAGTGAGGGAAGTTTTCTGTGGATAAAGAAAAGGCCGAAGGGGAGCTTTGGGACTGGACGTAGGACGGGAGGTCCGAACCAGGATAAAATATCGGTGTGATTATTTTATTTTACCTTTACTGCTTAATATTGCATCATCTTAATACTTGCAACTATTTAGACTCTCATACGTTCCTATTATAGACTTTCACCGAGTACCCGTCAAGGAAACAGTAGTACTCGTGATCGGCTAGTCATTCTAACATTTGATCGATAAATGGCAAAGGGAAATGATCCCTACGTGTAGCAGCATTAAGTTTCCTATAACCAATGCAAACATGCCAACCCGTTTGGGTGCGGGTTGGGATAAGCTTGTTAGCTTCATTTTGGATCATGGTTATCCCTTTTTCTTAGGTACGACATGAATCGGACTAACCCATTAACTATCGGAAATTGGGTAGATGATTCCATTGTCAAGACATTTAAGAATTTCATCATGAACTGCTTCTTTCACGATGGGGTTTATTCGACGTTGAGGATTACGAGTGGGCTTGGCATCATCTATAAGGTGGATTCGATGTTTGACTATCGTAGGACTAATCCCCTTTATATCAGATATGGACCAACCAATTGCTTCCTTATTTTTCTTAAGGATGGGAAGGAGCAATTATTCCTTCTCTATAGTAAGGTCAGAAGCGATAATGACAGGAAGAGTTTCTTTGTCTCCTAAGTAAGCATACTTAAGATGACTGGGAAGCACTTTGAGTTCAGATTTGGGAGATGACTCAATCGAAGAAATTGGTTGAAGGATAGTATCAGTTGTGAGCAGCTCGACAGGAGTTGACTCAGAGACATTTTTGGGAATATCTTGGAACAAAGTTTCGTAATTCGATTCAATTTTGTTGTTCAGATGGTCGAGCTCAAGTTCATTGTCGTGGACCGCATGGATTTCAGAAAACTGGTCCACATAAAAGTTAGGAGAGTTTTCTGTTCTAAAGATGTTTAGTTCAATGGTCATGTTCCCAAAAGAAAGTTTCATAGACCATTTCTACAGGTGATAAGCGCATTAGAGGTTGCTAAGAAGGGTCGTCCTAAAATAAAAGGGATCTGGTTCGAAGGATTGCTTATCTGTTGAGTTACTAGGACAATGAAGTCAACTGAAAAGATGAATTTGCCTACTTTTATCAATACTTCCTCAATTTCTCCCATAGGTTTCTTAATTGAACGGTCAGCAAGCTGAAGGGTAATCTTTGTGGGTTTCAGTTCTCCTAGTCCTAATTGGCGGTAGACGAAATATGGAAGCAAGTTAACACTAGCACCTAAGTCTAATAAGCATCTATCGATTTTCTTGTCCCCAATAGTACATGATACTGTGGGGCAGCCAGGATCTTTGTATTTCACTTGCATTGATTGGGACAAGACTTCGCTTAGAGTTGCCGCTAGAAACACTTCCTTAGGTATGTGTGTATGACGTTTTTGAGTGCACAAATCTTTTCGCTATTTCACGTACTGTGGAACTTGTTGTATAATATCTAAAAGAGGAATGTTTGCTTTAACTTGCTTAAATATTTCTAGGATCTTTTCTATCTGATCCGTCTTTTTCCTAGGTCGGAGTCTATGAGAAAATGGAGCAGACAACTCAGTAGGTTGGGTTACTTGAGTTTGAGGATGGTCCTTATCAAAAATAGGCTTAATATTTTGATCTGAGTTGGTCGAATTTTCGGTAGGGTTTGGAAGATCGTTAAATAAATCATTTGGGTTGACCACATGGTTGTTAATTTGTTTTTAGGATCTAAGAGTCGTGACCGCATTCAAGTGACTAAGGTTTGAATCTTGAATGATGTGAATTCGGTTGGTGTTCGAATTTTGCCCTCTAGGGTTTTGGATGGGTTGACTTGGAAATGTACATTTTTCCCTTTCACTTAATCTAGCGTTAAGTTGAGACTTTTTTTTTTTTGAAGTTCACCCAATTTTGGTTCGTGTTTTGCATATATGAGTGTAATGAGTTGTCTAACTTATTTTGATTTTCAGCACTTTGCTTAGTCATTTGTGCTAACAGTTGACTCACCTCAGATAAATTCCCCTCAATCGTAGAAAGACGTTTTTCATATTGGGGTGCAACTGTTTGATGAGATTGGTGGAAAGGCGCCTGGTTCGAATAGTACTGATTTTTCCTAAAGGGAGGGTTCGAAGCATTGTTCGGAAATGCTTGATTCGAAGGTCTATTCATCAAAGCGTTATTTGGACCCTAAGAAAGATTTGGATGGTTGTTGGGTTTGTTGAACGCATTCACTTGCTCAAGGAACTGGGGACAGTCATCAACCGTATGATTGGAGTTAAGACATATGTGACACATGGCTTGGGAAACGTTATTAACTTGAGTGTTTGTTCTGACAACGTTCAACATGGCATCAACAAGAGTATTAGAAGAAGAGGATTCGATAGAATTACTACCGGAACGCGAATAGAGGGATTTTTCATTGGTTCGTTCCCATTGTTTCAATTTTTCTGTTAACTCATCCAGAAATTCTGAAGCTTCTACGTCTATCTGTTTTAGAAAATTGCCCTAACACATAGACTCTAACAATTGCCTAGAACTATTATCTAGTCCATCGTTTACAGTTTGACATAATGACCTTGTTTCGTAACCATGATGGGGACAACTTAACAATAGCTCTCTAAATCTTTCGAAATATTGCCAAAAAGATTCCCCCCCCCCTTTTGGTGGAAATTAGTGATTTCGTTTCTGACTCTAGCTGTTGTTTCTAGGGGGTAGAACTATTTAAGGAAAACTTCTGTAAACTTATCCCATTTTCTTAACGAATTTGAAGGCAAGCTGAGAAACCATTTTTCTGCGGAGTCAGTTAGTGCGAACGAAGTTTAATACCATTCTCACATAACTGTTGTAATTTAAAGGTTGCACAAGCGTATTCAAATTACATTAAGAAACTATATGGTTCTTCATGAGAAAAATTACCGAATTTGAGGATGCTTATCTGACTTGACCGGATTTCGAAGTGGTTACCTACAGGATTGGGTAACTGAATGCAAGAAGGGACAAAAACTCTATCAGGAAGAATTCTGTCCATCAGGGTACGAGGTGTGGGTTCGTCATCCATTTCTAAGGGTTTTTCGAGTAAAATGGGCTTTGGGGAAAGAGAAGGTGGTCTGACTCTAACTAAACAACGAGATTCTTAGTCACGGTTCCAATTTTGCATGCACCAGAAAGACAAGTAAAAGAGTTTGCCAAAAATAATTAGAGAGCGGAGAAGTTCGAAAATAGGTGAGAGAGAGAAAAAGTTTTGAAAATGGGAGCTTTAGAAAATTACAACCTACAAAACTAACGAGGGCTAAGAATAAAAAATAGTTTTTTTTTTTCTTTTAATTGCAATTCACAAGACAATCAGACACGCAGAAATTAACAACGATAAAATTTTCTGTCCTTAATAGCCCCGAACTGAAAATTTATAAACCTAATAATTTCAAACTACACAAGTAACAAGTCTCAGCCAGATCGAATCAGGATTTATCAGTGCATCACGAATCACTGTAGCAATGCAGCTGAAGTTTTAAGAACCTGATTACGTTCGAAACTCCACCCTTTCTTAGACACTGGGAGAGTCAGCTAGTATAGTCCTAATTATTAAGAAAATAAACTTTACCCTAATTGAGTACGTGACGCCCTTAAGTCCAGAGTTTACAGTTTTTATTTATTAATGCAGTTTTTTCTAGTATGAATGCAATTTTCTGGAATATTTTAATCAGTACCAGAACAGTCACAAAATAATAAATTGCAGAAATAAATTTTTACAAGCAAGCCGCGACACCTACACGAAATCTATACAAGCAATTTTTATATATTTTTCAAACAGCAGCAGACCCTGTAGAGTTTAGAAAATTCTCACTTAGATCAGCAGTTCGTCCAGTGCAACTGAGTAGCGCTAGCACGTTCACATCCCACTTGGTGTGCGACCGCTCCAACAATTCAAATTCTGCTTGTTGCAAATTGATTGACTTATGAATTCTCTGTCGACTACTAGAAAAAAAAAATAGAAGAAAAAGAAAATAAGGTTAAAAGAAAACAAAGGCAAACTAAATGAAAATGAAAGAAAAACAAAAAAGGAAACAACTTATATTAAACAGCGAAGCAAAATAACTTTTTTTTCAAGAAAAATAGATTAAGAAAAGAATTTGTATTAAACAAAAAATGGAACCCAACACTTAAACAAAATCAGAACAGTCTAATTTAGCAAGAATGCAACATGGCCTAGCGAATGAAGATGGAAACAAATAGGCCAATTCCTCCAACAACTAAAATGCACTCAACAACCTGTTATTTCTAACTTTAGTAACAATATAATCGTGTTCGCAATTTCAATAACAATACCACCTATTATCTCTCAGAATAAAGACTTCCTCATAACCCTAAAGAACAAACATGCTCCTTTTATGACCTAAATTCGAAACCAACAAACAAAAAACAAAAAACTCAGGGAACACTCCTCATATCAGACCATTAATTCTTCTCCACACAACAATTACAATGCAGTCCCCTAATAAAACAAAACAATTGAAAATGGCAGGCATGGGATTCGGAAATTTTCGAAGTGGATTTTCAGCTTTGGAGTCGAGTTGTTGCGATTTTAGCTAGGGATTTAGCGATGAATGAATTTGGTGTATGTTTGGGTTCGGATCAGATTTGTTTATGAATGGTGGACAAGGGATTTTGTGTTGGAGGAAGATGTAGGGTTTCGGGTTCGAATCGGTGAGAATTGGATTCTGTCGTGCGTTTGGTATTTCGCTCGATCTATGTTGCGAGTGCGGTTAGGAATCCTGGGTTGTCGATGAACTTGATATTGGTGAAGCTAGGGAAGGTATTGGTGAAGGGCGTGATTGTGATGATAGATCTGGTTCCAACTAATGAAGATTACGAGGATGCATTGTGGTTTGTGGTCTGAACTTCGGTTTCGGATGTAGGTGGCTGCTATTTCGAAATTGGACTTATAGTTCGAAGCAGAAGGGAATTAGCAAGGCAAGAAGTTAAGAAGGGTACTGGCAGTTAAATGGGATTTGCTGGTGAGACGGTAATGAAGGTGATGTTTGGTGAATATGAAAAAAGAAATTGTGCTCAAATTTGTGGCAATTTGGGTGAGATGTGGTGAACTGTTGCAGCGGGAAGGAATGAAGGTGTTGGGGAGGGTGATGTTAATGTTGTTGCGTGATGGAGATGGTGAAGTAGGGTTGTCGAAATTGTGAACAGAAGGCAGTCAGGAAATATAAAGCGGAGAAAATTACAGAGGGAGTTTAAAAAAAAGGAAAGCAATAATTTTGGGTTTTTAATTTGTAAGAATTGTAAAAAGGAAAGAAATTTGTAGAAAATTGGAAAGAAATAAATGAAAGAAAGGAAAAGAAATTGTATTGAAAACAAAAGGCAAGTGTTTTTTTTTCTCTCTTGCCCTTAAGATTATGGTATCAATCAATAATACCAAATCAATTAAACAAGAATTTTCTTCTATATATGAAAGAAAACAAAAGGAATAAAATGAAAAATATAACCCGAAGGATTTACTAATAAAAATTATTTTGATCCCCGCAACGGCACCAAAATTTGTTTGCGAACAAATTGAACAATTGTAAACAATTATTTAATTCGTTCGACTTTCCTAAACAACAAGTGTTGTTGTAAAGGGTGTCGAACTCTAGGACCAAAATTATTTTACTACTAAATCCAATCAGATTATTCCGAAAGTTTGATTTTTGAAAACAACAGAAAATAAATAAAAGGAGAGTTTTTGTTAAAATGGATGAAAGTAATTAGGGAGTAATGACATAAACTAGGTTAATAATCATCAACAGTCAAACAAATTAATATATATCTAACTCATGTTTCTGTCACCAATATGAATCAACAATAATTAGGTTTTTAGAAACAAACATGTGAACAACAACAAGCATAGCCTATGCAGGAGCTAAGCTCTTAAACAACCATAGGCTATCAGGACAGATGCACTACTTTATTTCAAAAACACTAAAAATCAGATTTAAAACTAAAAAATGTTAGATTGAACTCGAATATACTCTGTGAAGGAGCACAACTCTTATACGACACAGATTATGAAGGTTCGGATCTAACTCTTGGTTGAACTCTTGATCATATGCATAAAGTCCTAATCTTCTTGGCTATGTGATTCATATTGAATCAAATCTATAAGCGTCATCGCCCCCTAATTAAAGGTGATTAGCTAGACATAGCTAAACAAGAAAAAGGGAAGAACAAACATAAATAAAATAAAACAAAAACTAAAGAGAAAAGGAGAAGAGTAGTTTTATTCCAAGAGAAGAGTTTACAGAATAAAACCTAAGACAATTCTAAATGAAAGAGATACAGGTTATAGCTGCCATGACCAAGACTAAGTGGTCAATTACAAGATGTGGGACAAAAGTTTTTGCCCAAATAACGAATAAACCAACATGAAGGCATGTGAATGGACATGCAAAAGTCATGGAAAAATAGCTTGCAAGCATTAAACGACATCAACTTCAAGCATTTTTAGCATGAATAAGAACTCTACAACATATGAGACAAGTGATCTTTATGAAAAGGCATTGAATCTTGACTTTAAAATATGTAGCAGAAGGTGGTTGAACAGCAACATTTCTTTAGGTCTTCAAGCTTTAATCCAGCTCTAAAAATCAATACTCTTCTTGCATCAATTCTTCAAGCTTTTCAACAATTAAGTGTATCAATCCATTCATCATAAATAATCTGAAAACACAACTATAAATACACAGTATCAATTATTTTAAAGAGAAAACAAGATAAATATGCGGATAAAATATACACATTTACGTGTATATCATTAATCAATTCAAAATTAAGTTTGTGGCTAATAGAATTGAAGAAATAATACTAGATTATAAACTATAATTTTCCCTTAAGAAGTACCCTTGATCAAGTTAGATCATCATCTCTTCAAATCTGAAAACAATTTATATAGAGAAAATTTTTCTTCAGCCAAATTACCTTTTTGTCCCTTGAAACCTCTAGCCAAAAATTCCAGCAAAACAGAGCGTAAAGGCATTTTTCATGTCCTAGACGTGTGGTACAGGTCTCAGGATCCTGTGCCCAGGCAACCAAACGTCTGAGCCAACAACTAGACGACTGGTTCAGGTCTCAAGATCCCGCAGACCTTAAATACAGACGTTTGGACCAGGGTTTCAAACGTTTGGTCCAAGGCTCGGGATTTTGCTCACATAGAGCCAGGCGTCCAGCTCAGGTCTTAACCATATACTTGCATAGGACTCGGGGTTTGGTCTTAGCTCCAATCTTCCAGCTTCTACCAGCCATCTTCGTAACTTGATAACTTGAGCTCCCAAGCTTCAAATCGCACGTCATTTACACTGATTTCAAGTTATTCACGATCACTTCAATCTACCATAATGTTGTCATAAAATTTAGCACTCCACCTCGACACTATAACCATATCCATACTCCAACTCCAATGCACCAAGCGTCTCTAAATCTACATTCGACCAATCAATATGAATACTTCCCCAATGAGCTTCGGCAAAGCCACCATCCATTGCAATCCATTAACGAGCTCCAGGAAAGCAACCTCCCACTAACGAAGAGTTGAAAATATCCAAACCAAAACCAATCTCACCAAAAAACTAAATACTTGGGAGGGTAAACAAGTACTTACCGAGAAGATAGAATTCCAACCTCGCACCGATACTCCTTCTCATCATCAGACTAACTGCTCTCTTCAACCGTGCCACTCCATGGCATATAGCACTTTAATAAGCGAATTAAATTTGAGCAATCCTCGAACTTTCCAACGGCAATGATTTGGTGAACATATCCGGTGTAATATCCATCATATGCACCTTCTGAAGGTGTACTAGCTAACCATAACTACCAAAAACGACTCCCTCACCTCAATATGCTTAGTATGTAAGCTGAATGTCAAATTCTCCATCAAGTTATAGTACTTTGGCTATTACATGGAATATCCATACTATCATGCTCGAATCCCAAGCTTTAAATAAAGTGCTTTTTTGCCGCCTCCACTGCAACTATCAACTATACCTCCATGGCTGATAAAGAAACTACGGTTTGCAATCTAGATCTTCAACTAATGACCGTACCACCAAATATGAAGACATATCCAAAAGTTCATGCCCTTCGATCCCTATCACCAGCGTAGTCTGAGTCACGGTAACCAACCAATTTGCAACTCATTCGTTCACTACCGCTAAAAACAAAACCATGAGAAGATGCATCTCGAAGGTATCTCGGAATAGCCTTCACGACTTTCGAATGTGATTTTGCTGGATTAGCTGTATATTGACTAACCAACTTGATGACATTTGAAATTTCAGGTCTTGTACACACCACGACAAACATCAAACTTTCAACCGCACTTGCATATGACATCTTTTCCCTTATAAGCCTTATCTTTCTCCAAGATAGGTGATCCCTTATTCAAAAGTTTCATATGAAAAGGTAAAGGTATATTTAGCACCTTTGCATTCTCCATGCTAAACCGGCAAAGCACTTTCTCAATGTATTCCTTCTTAGTCATTCTCAATTCAAAACACTTTTGATTCCTCTCAATTTTCATGTCCAAGATTTCCTTTGCTTCTCCAACATCATTCATTTTGAATTCTGATTTCGAAAGCATTTTCAACTTGTTGATTTTCTTTTTGTCTTCAGAAGCAATGAGCATGTCGTCCACGTACAAGGGTAAAGACACCCAACAATCATTTTCCAACCTCTTGAAATAAACACAAGCATCCTTGATGATTCTATCAAAACATTTTTCAAGCATAACATGATCAAATCTCTTGTACCATTGTTTGGGTGATTGCTTTAGACCACAGAGTGGTTTCTTTAACTTGAAAATCAAATTTGACTTATCGTCTACCACAAACCCTTTCAGTTACTCCATGTAGATGTCTTCATCCAAGTTACCATGCATGAAGGCATGTTTTACATCAAATTGCTCCAACTGTAAGTCATGGAAATAAACTATAGTGAAATCTAGATCGATAAATGGCATACAATCGATACAAAAATCTAATCACACTTCTTTCCTTTGTGCAAACCCCTTTGCCACTTCCCTAGCTTTATATCTCTCATCATCCTCCATCTTGTATATTCATTTGTACCCTATAACACGATTTCCTTTAGGAAATGGAACCAACTCCCAAGTTTGGTTCTTCATCAATGATTGCATCTCTTCCTCTATGGCACAAATTCAATTTCGAGCTATCACTCGAATTTATGACTTCATCAAGGTCCATCAGCTCATCTTGGACTACGTGAAGAGTGTAGTCCAAATTATCACAAAAGCTAAGTTAGTTTCAATCACCATACCTTTCGGATGGTCTTATTGCACGTCGACCAACCCCAGTAGCAATATTATAACCCGAACCACTTTCGGCTCCACTTTAACTGAATCCTCTGTAGTATCATGTATATCATAAACATTACTATAAAAACTATGTAGACTATGTGATGTTTCATCAACTGCTTCCTCTTCGCAAGCTTCTTCTACAACTCTACCACTACTTGGACGAAATATGGTAATAATTTCCTTCTCTTATGATTCTCCATGAACGAAATCTGGGACATCTGCTGAGCTTTCATTCTCTATGGATAAAGCTGACTCATCAAAAGTGACATAATGAGAATACACAACCGTCTTCGTTTTTGAATTCCAGATCCGATAGCATTTTACGACGTTTGTATAACCAAGCAAAATCCTCTTGGAAGCTCTAGCCTTAAGCTTATCGTTTCCTTCATCGTGCATACAAACCGGACAACTAAACACAAGAATATACCTCAAATCAACACTCTTACCCTTCCGCGGTTCCTCCGGAATTTTGTTACCAGTAGTCGAGTATGAAATTCAATTCACAATATGCATCGCGGTAGACAAAGCTTCGCCCAAAATCCTTTAGACAACCCAATTTCAATCTCAAGCATCGAGCTTTCTCAAGTAGAGTTCAGTTCATTCTATCTGCTACTTCATTAGATTGCGAGTCTTCTGATGTGGTAGAGTGCATCTGAATACAATGATGCTTGCAATACTCCAAAAATTATCCGAAAACATACTCTCCATCATTGTCGATCTTTAAAAATTTCAAAGACATGTCACTCTCATTTTCAACAAGGACTCTCCACACTTTGAAATTTGCAAATGCCTTCGACTTTGCCTTCATTACATACACCCATACCGTCCGAGAAAAATCATCAATGAAAGAAGTATAATAACAAGCTCCACATGGTGTCCATCTCCAAACATTCGAATGAACATACTTAAGGACACCTCTTGAAACATGTTCCCTTCACCAAAGATACATGTGTTTGCTTCTCCATGACACATTCCTCTCAAAACTTTAGCTTGTTGAAACTCTGACCCATGATCCTCTCCCTCTTTCGAAGAATATCTATACACCTCCCCGAGACATGATCTAATCTCAAATGTCACAACCTTGTTGCATCCAAGCCACGAGAAATATGAATACCCACACAAGATTCACCTTTGATGGTCACTCCTTGAAACAAATAAACACCATGAGTTCTAGAACCTTTCATAACCACAAGCACCCCTCTTGAAACCCTCAAGAAATCCTTTTCAATAATGATTGTACATCCTAAAGAGTTCAATTGTCCAAAGATATAAGTGACTTATGAAGTCCTTGAACATAGCTTACATTAGTGAGCGTGCGAACAACTCCATCAAACATCATTGTTTGCACGAAGCCAATACCCATCGACCTACATATAGCATCATTTTCCATAACAATTGAATTTTCTCTCTGTCGACATAAGAGGAAAAACAATTCCTATTTGACATCATATGATAAGACATTCCCGAATCGAGTACCCATTCGCTACTCGAAACATCTGATGTTACTGCCATCAACATATTCTCATCCACCTCACCAACACCACTCTTCATCACTATGAATGAAGATGTTACTTCCTTCTTTCATTCTTCCAACGCCAGGTTTCTTATAAATATATAATATTTTCCATTTCTTTCTCTCTCTCGATCTTCCTCTTCAACCGGGCTTCATTGGTCTAAAATGCCTACGGTTTCCCTTCTTCTCATTCTCCACAAATAAACCGTGACCACTACTACTTGCACTTAACTTTTTCGTTTGATTTCTTAGTTCCTCCCTAAGAAAACCCGCTTCGATATCATCAAGAGACAAAGTAATCAGGCTACAGATCATAGTATTGGAGAACCCCGTATAACGATCCGACAACCAACACAACAATATCGTCTTCTTTTATTCTTCATCAATCTTCAAATCTACCGCCTTCAACTTCATTAGCAAACCATCAAAGACATTCAGGTGTGCCTAAGTTGAACTATCCTCTTGCACCTTGAAGGTGAAAAATGCTCGCAACAAGATCAAATGATTTGTAAGTGACTTTATCGTGTATAACTCCTCCAACTTGTCCTATATGCCTTTAACGGTTGTCTCACCACTAGCTTTAGAGATTACATTCTCTTCCATAGCAAGTTGAAGAGTGGTGTAGACCCACTCTTCCATTTCCTCTCTCTACATCCGGGACATTACTTGGAAACAAAAGAATATCAAATACTACCTGGTGCACTCGATTTCTCCTAAGAGTCGCTTTCATCTTCCATTGTCACTTCTCGAAATCATTATCACCACTTCGCTTTTCTATAACTAACCGATTCGGACGCCGCATACGAACCACGTACATATGGCGCTACACTATTTGAACTAATCGTTGAGGGACTACCCGAGGTATTATCTGATTTCGGCATTTTCATAAACACTTACCAACACCAACTGCTTTATACCAAATGTTGTTGTGAAATTCAAACTCAAACACCAACAAATATGAATCCACAATCCCAGGGAAAGACGTGATCGTTAACAGACTTGCGAAAACAATAAATCACAAAATCTCAATCACTAAACAGCCCATAACCAATCTAAAATGACCAATCACAAGCAACAAAAATAAATCAAGAGCAATGAAAATAAAGCACACCAAATTCATGGTGGTTCTACTAACGATTTGTTAGTGTACATCCACTTTAAAGAGAAATCCTATTACCACGATGAGAAGTGTCCAAGAAATTGATTTTGTGGAGAATAAAATTAAAAATAGATTATAAACCCTAATTTTTTCCCCTGAGAAGAACCCTTGATCAAGTTAGATCATCATCTCTTCAATCTAAAAATAGCATATATAGAGAGAATTTTCATCCAAGAAAATTACCCGTTTACTCATTGAAACCTTCAGCCAAGAATTCTAGCAAAACAAGATGAAACAGGCATTTTCCACTTCTTAAAAGTCTGACACGGATCTCAGGGTCCTATGCCTAGGCAACCAGACGTCTGGTTTAGATTTCGGGATTCTACAAACCTTAGAACCAGACGTCTGGATCAAGGTTCCAAAAGTCTGCTCCAGGGCTCAAGATCTGGTTCACAGAGAACCAGATGTCTGGCTCAGGTGCCAAACGTCTAACTCAGGTCTCAACCATCGGACTTACACAAGACTCAAGGTTTGGTCCTAGCTCCTAACTCACGGCTTCTACCAATCATCTTCATAACGCGATAAGATGAGCTTCCAAGCTCTAAATCAAACGTTATTTTCACCAATTCCAAGCTAATCTGGACTACTTCAATCTACCATATAGTGTCGCCATATATTTAACATATATGTGTATAGACACACACGTGCACGATGAACATGTGCATGCATGCGTGTGTGTGCATACATGTGTATGTATATGTATGTGTGTGAATGCATGTAGATATAGTGATTAATACATGTACATATAGTTTTAGGTTGTAGATAATACAATTTTCTGACCACATAATTCAAACATATTTTTCCAACCAAAGAGTAATTGTTTTATATTTTTTGACTGTATCTATACTAACTAAATAAAATTAGCTTGATTAATTAATGCCAAATATTAATGTATTTTAGTAATCAAACTAAACTGATGACAATAGCGCTAATCATCATATAGTAAACTGTCATGAATTTCAACTTGAACTGAATAAATAATTACTGAGATTTAAAATATAAATTGTTCCAATAAAATTACACCTCCGAACAATTTTTTTTTTTTTTTTAACACAACATAAATTCAACAATAAAAGTACCTCATAATCTACAAAATGTAAACAATGCTTTATCTTTACGTCATTGGAACTTATGACTTTGGAAATAATAACTGATATACTCTACATATGCTATCTACGTAAGACCAAAAAATTGAATGAACAAGCACCAAAAGAAATACCCGAGCCATGCAAAATATTCAAGAAGCATTGATAGTCTATCTTCATGGTTCGAGCATATGATATCTGTTTACTGTTGATCTCCAGACTCCTTTACTGGTGTTCTGGCATTTTCTTCCCCGTCAGTTGAACTTTTTCCAACACTAAGCTCCTCTGAGCTGTTTGGTTTGCCCTAAAAAATAGGGTAAACAAAAGTAATAAAAAAACATCACTATAATAAACAAGATTATGCAGACAAACAACATATCACCGTTGGTAAAATAACAGCTGTTATGGCTGTACATCTAGATAGACAATGCTATTTGCCCTGTTATTGTTTTCCTTTTTAAAAAAATAAAATAAAAAATTAATCATACTGCTTATACGTTGATACGCAAAAGACAGGATATTTGGAAAAAGAAAATGTCAATGGTTTCTTTTAAAGTAGTTGCACACCCCTAAAAGTGGGGTAGACATATACGAAAACCGCCCAAAGTGCGGAAAACCGAACTGAATCTTATTTCTAAAGCAAATACCCCAAACTGAACTGACTCGCAATGATACGGTTCGGTTGAGGTTTGAACTGTTGACCGAACCGTTTTAAACCGGACAGAACAGCATACCTATACCGGAAATATTATGATACAAACTTAATTAATTTATATCTAACTTTTTTATTTAAACGATATGTATACTACGTTCAGCGTATGTTGTTATATTAATAATAATCGTTATCACAAAAGGAAAAAAATTATAGTTCCAATATATTAGTTTCCATTTTATTTTTATTTTGATAATGCTAATTATAATCTTATTTGAGTTATCTTACTTGATGTTTGTGCATTGATTAACATTGATGTTTGATTGAACTATTCATGCAGTTAAACTAATCTTTCAATTCAAGATAACACTAATTTTTAACCTTTAAGTGACACAAAATTATACAATCATAAATTGATTATTGACAAAAGTAATTCTCTTATTTCATATTTAATACAGTTCATACCGAACCGAGCCAAAATCGGACTGTATTACACCAAAAACCGAACCATTTGAACGGTTAGTATAATGGTTTGTATTTTTTATCAATCGTTTGATGCGGTGCGGAAGCGGTTTGGACTCCAAACCGCACCAGACCGAACTACCCCACCCCCACCTAAAAGTAAAAACAATGTCTAACAATCTAGTAGCAGTCGTTTAGTAGTAGCCATTCCATTTAACGCTAAGTGAAGAACAGTGTTAGCTTAAAGACATTGTGCCATTCTAACCTACCTCATCTTTTTCTTTTCTTTTCTTAAAAAAAGTAATTTTTGTAGACATGCTTTATTCATTGGCAACAGTGTTATCTTACTTGATGTTTGTGCATTGATTAACATTGATGTTTGATTGAACTATTCATGCAGTTAAACTAATCTTTCAATTCAAGATAACACTAATTTTTAACCTTTAAGTGACACAACATTATACAATCATAAATTGATTATTGACAAAAGTAATTCTCTTATTTCATATTTAATACAGTTCATACCGAACCGAGCCAAAATCGGACTGTATTACACCAAAAACCGAACCATTTGAACGGTTAGTATAATGGTTTGTATTTTTTATCAACCGTTTGATGCGGTGCGGAAGCGGTTTGGACTCCAAACCGCACCAGACCGAACTACCCCACCCCCACCTAAAAGTAAAAACAATGTCTAACAATCTAGTAGCAGTCGTTTAGTAGTAGCCATTCCATTTAACGCTAAGTGAAGAACAGTGTTAGCTTAAAGACATTGTGCCATTCTAACCTACCTCATCTTTTTCTTTTCTTTTCTTAAAAAAAGTAATTTTTGTAGACATGCTTTATTCATTGGCAACAAGATCATCTATCAAAAATTTGACACTATTTCGAAATTTCTAACCTCTTAAAAATTACATTTTAAATCGATAGTTGAAACGAATATTTTTGATGATTAATATTAGCTTGCAACTCTGAAGGACTTACGTTTCGAAAAGGTACCAAATTTTGCATTAGATGATCCTGCTAATTATTATAAATATATCTACAAAAAAATCATTTTATCCAAAAAAAATGCACAAAAAGCCAAATAACAGACTGGAGAGAGACACATAAGAAAGAGGATATATACTTCTCCATGTATGTATACGTTGTCTGTGATTATTGCAAGTGAAATGCTAACATATACCTATGTTAGCGAAAACAAAAAAACATTAATTATGATTGTAAAATATAAAAATACCCTAGCACGGTAAATTACCGTATTTGGGTATAGTACATGCTTAGGTTACTTTTTTGAGACATAATCTGTAACATCTACCTTTAAGGCACATGATAACGGTGCAGGGATCATAGCGGTGAGACCCAAGAGGAAAGCAGATTCAAACGATAACCGTAATTATAAAGATGAATGATTGACTTTATTGTAACAAGTAAAATTATGATTGCAATAATCATGATGTTAATAGATACCAACACTGACATATGGTTCAGCAAAAACTGAAGATGGATTTTATTTTTGTGTTGACATTCTGAGATGGTAAGTCTTGGAAGATGGATTTCATCTTATCCATGTATGTAGTGATATTAGTTGTTTGTCTTCTTTAAGACGAGTAAAAGCATGATTAGAAGTGTCAGTTTACAGACTGGATCTATATGATTTCATATATTTGAGTGGTTAACAAAATATCACGTGTGAGAGATATGTCAACTGGCTTTCAGAATCTTGTTTCATTTAGACATTTAGCTATGTTATTATGGTTGCATACGCAGAACTTGGAGTAAAAATTTAAAGATGATAAAAGGTGCATATAAGTAGGCTTGTGAATATATGCTTTCAAATGCCGATAGTGTAATATTCACATCTTATATAAAATTATTTTTGTATATAGGATAACAATATACACATATAGCAGATATATATCCATCTGCCATTAATCAATAAGTCTTATAAAAATAGTAAAATTTGGTTTAATATTACAATTGTTCCACTACTGATGTTTACTAAAAATCATAAATATAATATTAAGAAATTGTTTAAAATTTCAATCACCAAATATGCATACACACAGAAACTTAACTATTATCCGTATAAAACAACAAATATTAATCATTCATTTTACCATAATAATACACAAATTACAAACTATTATTTTGAAGAAGAAAAAAGCAGGATAAATAACTTTTGAATTTGTGTTCTAGATATTAGATGTTTTCATTTTTTGAATATGGACAGGGACAGATCTCTAATTTTTAGAATATTCATTGAGCAGCCGACGCATAAATAATAGAAAAAAGTAATGAACGTGGAAAACCTCATCAGGCTAGTGGATTGCATTGTTAACTATGAAGAGCTGGTAGTTTTATGACTAATTCGGACAAATTTATATCAACTATAACATCACATAATAATGAAGTAAAAGGGAGAAGTTTACAGGAATATAATTATATAAATGAGGTTTAAGAAGTGAAAATAATTAGCAAGATTACCTTGTTCTTGTCACGCCATCTAGAAAATAAGCTAACTTTCTGGGCAGGTGCATTTTGAGGGGACTCTTGTTGTGGAGTTCTAAAGAAAAATGAATAAAGTTATGTGCAAGTGAATATTCCATTATCAAACATAATACAACAAGATTATACCTTAGAAAAACACAATAAACACACACACACACACACACACCCACATGTGTGTGTATACATACATAGATACTACATATACATATTATATACACACACACACACACATATACGAGACAGGTTCAATGGCACCTCAAACAGTGGAGCACCCCTATGGCCTCCCTATTTTCCACCACACAATCAGTTTCTCTCTCCCTCCACTAATTCTCTTTCTTCCTCCACTACCTTTTTTAATATAAATATCAGGAGGCTAAAGGGGTGCTGCATTTTCGGGGTGCCATTGAACGCTTGCCTATACACACACACACACACACACACACACACACACATAGAGAGAGAGAGAGAGAGTAAAGTTTATCGGATAACCAAAAATACCTTGGAGAATTTGCAGTTTGATGAGCTTTAAGCTGGCTTGACTGATATTGTATTGTAGCTTCCAGCATCGTTTCAGCCATTACAGCCCTTTTCTCCATTTGTGCATACAAAATCATGGCTTCTTCATATTTTTCCTGCAGAAATCTGATAAGAGTGAATAAAGATACAACAGAAAGGAAAAAAAGGGTATGATGAGTATTTTTATGCTTCTTTATATTAGAATTAACATGTTCTTCGCCCTTGGTATGAAATTCTTACACTACATATTTTTAGGACTGAAGCGTATCCTAATATTAACTACCATATTCTTGTCAATTAAAAATAATAATCATCCTTTAAAGTGTTTGATTCGAGATAATAATCGTTAAACTGTCAATATTATCAAAATATTAAGTATTTGATTATAATACAGTTATCTGCCATGTTAGTGGTACTACGCGCCAAATCAACTTCACTATTAGGTGACCTCCATGATGAGTTGTGTTGTTATTGACAACGTTATCCATTATTGGCAGATTACTGTAAATTACAGCTTAATTCACAAGGTACAATTAACAACTGGTGATAACAAGAAGCAAAAACGAAATTCTACTATGAGGTGAACCATAAGTATGAAGTGCTGAGTAGTAGCACAATTATGTAGGCTTTTGGAATTGAACATGTGATGCTTGCTTAAAATCTGAATAGTCCATTAACAAAGAAACAATGTGCTTAGGTTATGAAATATGTAAAATACAAGGAACCCAAAGCCATAGCTAAAAGAAGCTTCCAAGCTCTAGTGCACAACTAATTTTACTGTTAATCTATTATAGGTCAGATTTTCAACTGGCAATCACAAGAGAGGAAAGGGAAGAAGCAATAACTGACTGGAGCATGCAAGCTAATGAAGAGTGGTTAGAATTACATTTTATATGTCTTCTTGCTATTTTACTTGAAATATGAATATGCTATTATTTTCCTGCAGACTGAAGTTGTCTATATGCGATAGCAAAGGACAAAAATCTAAAGCTGCCCCGGTTGATACTCATTGAGCTTCAAAAAGAAAGAGAGAGAAAAAAAAGGTAAAAAATTCTGTATCCATATCTCTTTACTAAATTATTCTTTATTGTTTACAAATTTGAAATATCTCCTGAGATTTTATAACGACTCGTAATTTTCGACGTTTTAAAATAACGAAGTTAGTAGAAATCTAACGTTTTTAAATTAACGGTTTAACTGGAATTTAACTAGAAAGTTGAAATCTAATTTATTTTGAATTTATGAATTTGATTTCTGAATATAAACTTAAAATATGTATGTTTGATTTGAAAATAAGTATTAAAATGATATGTTTAATTCAGTACTTATTTATTGAAATAAACATAAAATCAATTATTAATAAAACATTGATTCTTAAAAAAAAAAAAAAAAAAAAAAAAAAAAATCTTATGTAGAAGTAATCCAAATAGTTATATAACGAAAACATCAAAATTTGCTCACTCCATTTAAATTGGTTTATACGATTGATTTGCGGTAACGACAACCGATATAACGTTAAAATTTAAATTTTGAATTAAATTATGAAATTTGATATTTGAAATATGTTTAACTAGACATAGCGGAGGAACAAAGTTCGTAGTAAAATACACAAATTCATTTTGTTCACGTTAATTTAGTTAAACATTAAATAAATTGTTGAAAATAAAGTATTGTCGGAATTTAGGTGTTTTTTTTTCTAAAAATACTAGATTGTATTCTGAAGAGAATGATATTTTTCGTTTCACGGAATTCAAATGTTTGTTGTCCTAAATTCATAATTTCAGGTCAAAAACACGTAAAATAGACAAATTTATAATTTAAATGTATCTCTGTCTGTATCCTTTATTGTGTGAATTAGCATTTGTACATCATGTACTTAATTTACATCTCCTTTTACAAATTGAAAAAAGGGGAAAATTATAAAGAAAACATAACACGCTTGTTGAACAGTAAGAAGAACACATACATGTATATTATTTCTCTCCCTTTATAGTTTGTATCCCTCCTTTTCCCTCTCCATTCGATTATTAAGAAAAAAATGGAACCGTCTTCTTCTCCACAAACCAATTCGCATTCTTCCTCCATCTCATTCCCTTCCCATGGTCGCACCCAGACCGTAAGGTCCGTAACCACCCATTTTCCACCTCATCATTTCGCCCTTCCACCCTCCTTCCAAAACCCTACCCATCCCCTTAAATTTGTGTCTGTAAATCCATGAAATCCGATCTCCCTCTCACCTTAACGTCGGTGCCCAAATCACTCAACCCGCCTAACCCGAATCTGCCTCCACTCCAGCAATCTCCGCCCAGCGTTGCCTGACCCCACAGACCCAAAAACCTACAAAATCTGGATCGTGCCTATCATGTTCCTCAAAGCCGGCGTGCTTTTGCCAGAAAAATCCCATGGAACTATTCGCAAAGGTTGGTGCAAGAGGCTTCTTGCCAGTGCCTCGCTGATGCTGAGACGCGTGTGGAGCTAATGATGCAAGGCGCGGTAATCGTGGTCGTATGCTACAGTTATTCACTCGTCAGCTTTGCAGACCAAATTAACGGGTGCAGTTTCATGGTGTTTGGGAGTGAGGTGTTCGCGAAGTGATGTTCGAATGTGGTGACGATGTTGGGTTTTATTGCTTGTGAAGGGAGAGCGTGAGGGATGAAGGATCGGTATTGGGTTTGTGAAGCAGCAGCGGGTTCGAACGAAAAAGAAGGTAGCGGCTAAATTTTGTTTAGAAGGGTAATTAAAAATTAATTAAATTATTAGCTTGTTCAAATAGTTCGATTCCTAATAAATTGAATTTATAACTCACGCAAGGTCGAAATCAAACACTGTCGGATCCGTTGAACTCGTATCAACATTTTCCCGTATTGTGGTGTTTTTGTCGTTCATTATCCGTATCAGTTTCTCCGTCAACTTCGTCATTTTAATAGCTTTAAAATGTGAGTTTATTCACTCACGACTGACATATTATTTGGTGAACTAAACAATATTGAAAGTTAAATAAAATGTTTGAGAAGGTGGTAGTGGCTCTAGAAATTTACGATTATATATTATGAAATTTGTGGACATGTGAGATGCACACTATTAACATATATGACACAATATGGATGTGCTATGTGATATGATTGTTGTGTTATATTTGTATTGTTCTCACATTGCAAGTTCCCTGTAGATCTAGGAAAAGTCACCATAGGTTGAAATGATATATATTTGAACGACTGTATAGATTTAGAAAATTTGAAATTGAAATTACATTGGTATTCGGGTTGAAACGATATGTGTAAGATTTAATTAACGGGCTAAAATGATACATACCTGATTCACTTGACCATAAGATAGGAAATTATATACGAATACTGTGGTCGATAAAAACTATTTTCTAAAATTTTACAAGTGTGCATCGATTTTAATAAATTGATCTCGGAACTTAATTTAAGTATTGACCTTAAATTAATAATTGAAATAATTCAACTTGAATTTATAAATTTAAGTTAAATTAATTTAATGAAATTGTTATTTAGATATAATTTATGAAGTTAATATTTAAAGTTAAGATTTAATTTAAACTAAACTTTTTAAGGTAATATTGATCTAGTATAATATAATTTTATTTTATATAACAATTAACAAGTTAATTTAAAATGGTTTAATTGAATATAAAAGAAGATTTAGTTTTAAAGATGTGTTTTAAAAGTTTAATTTAACAACTTTAATAAATTTAATTTAATAACTTGAATTAAGTGTTGAGATTTAATTTGTTTAAAATTAAGAAAATCGAAAGATTTAATTTATATTAAGGTTTTAAATTGGTATAAGATTGTATTGTTGGATTAAGTTTTTGAAATTAAAGAATGTGATTCAAAAGAATAACTTAACAATTAAACTTTAAAAGTGCTTTGAAATATAATGTAATGAAATCAACTTAAAATTCAAATTATAAACCAAACTGAAGTAATGGTTTGAAATGTAATTCTAGTTGTAACTTATTAATTTAAATTTGTACCAATTAAATTTAAGTTGGTTCGAATCAGAATTTGAAATCTGAAGTAAATGATAAGTTAAATTGTGAATTACGGATATTTGGTTCGGACTGAATCATTCCATTTAAATGAAATTATTTCTCTTAGATAAAATTTTCCCTTACTATTTGGTTTTCATAAACAACTTATAACTATTAAATTTTAAACTATTTTATCTATTAAAATATATGACTATTTCAAATAACCTATTTTATGATAAATTCAAATTTTATTCATTTGTTTATTTATTTATTTATTTGCTATTTAAATTTAACTGTTTTTAAATATATTTTACTATTTCAAATAAATGTATGTCCAATCCAAACTAATAAATCCGAAGTGATTTAAAATAAAGGTTCCGAACAAGAATGATATTTGTGAAATTGAAATCTGAATATTTGTTTTGATAAGGAATTATTGATAATATAAGATGATTTGAAATCCGAAACTGAAACCGATACTTTATGATTTTGAGACAAATGATTATAAATCAATAGTGAAATAAACTGATTTACGATATCAGAATATGATTTCAAATTTAATGACCACTGTGTGAAAATAGCGCTTGACTGTTAAAGAGACCGAAGTCGGTATTGTACTTTCTACCAATACTGATACCACTTTAACAGCCGTGCACGTAGTAGAGAATACAGAACGAAGTATGATGGTTTGGCGAACGCTACTGAAAATGAAGTAAGAGAACGATGATGGATAACGTTGACCTTCAGATCATAATTAAAATGACTAAAACAGATGTCATACCCAAACCAAGTAAGATCGCTCCTCCGATCGGGAACGTTGGGCACGCTTCTTCAAAGTCATATCTATTACTTTGTGATTTGATTGGTGTGCAGCTTTGATTATGGAAGTGTTGTTCGAGGTGGACGGTAGTTGCAGCTATGTGTTACTAACAGTCTGAGTCCGCAATCTGATAGAATCCTACCGTTCGGTATCGCCTCGATGTTTTGTCATATTATTCTGATCTATCCCTTATGATTTTGATTTGGCGTTGTTTTCTATGGAGTGCCCTCTGATAACACCGGTACGTTGAATTTACTGTATATGCATATACTACAATGCTTATACACGACGTAAGGGTAATATGGTAATCTCACTTGCATTATTTGCAATATTATATTTATCATAGACACTTGTATAATAGCGTATTGTATTATATGTATCTAGTTTCACTGATCCTTGAAGGATGGTGATCCCAAACATCCTTTAAGTTATTTGCATTTTATTGAATGTTTCGCTTGAGTTGATTCACTTATATAGAAATGTTAGTCCTGGGTCGAGTATTTTGTTTTTGCAGTATGCTCGGGTCAGCTTGAGTATTTCAACTTCGGAGATTTGTCTGCTAAAGCTAGGGATTCATTGCAATTTTTAGCCAACTGTCTATCATTACATATTCGATTATTTTCATTTCTGTCATTTGTTTATGTATTAGTGAGATTCCATATAGTTAAACTTCCGCTGTATTTGTATTTGATTTTATGACTCTAATATTATGTATAAGTTAAGATTTTGTATCATTGTACTTCAATCTCATAGCAATTAACAATCTGTTGTTTTGAATAATTTGAGTTGGTTTTATTATTGACTCGAAATGGTCGAAAGTGCAGGTCGTCACAGATTTTCTCCCTATTATATTAATATAAGATATATATTTATGACAATTCTAGTTGTTAATTTTGTATTTCACATCTATAATGTTTTGATTGTTACATTTCGGAATATCTACGTTTGAGACTTAGTAGTATTATTGTAATAATATCAAGATGTATAATTTAACAAAACATATATTGAAATACTATAATATATTCATGGTATTCTTTTTTCAAAGTTTAATATAAAATATTTCAATAACCTGATTGATATTATATTATTCAAATATCACTTGATATTGACACATTTACGGTACAGATATCATCCTTGAACAATAGTTAACAGATTTTAATTACAAAGCCGTCAGTTGAGTAATAAACAAGCAAGAATAAGAATTAGTTTCAGATTCTATAGCCACAACATTAGAATCCATGATCAGGTTTCAATAAACATAATAATTCACTGAATTTACAGTAAAATTTCAAGAAAACAAGAACCTGAAGCACATTAGCTGCATATCTTTGAGCAGCTGCATCTTGCTCAGCAGACATTCGAGCATCTTCAGCTACTTTCTGCTCTTGTTCCATGCGCATCAAGATCTATATTAATTACCAAAACAAGCCCTCAAAGAGTTAGTCAGCCTCTAGAACTAAAACAAAAATAAATAAATAGGGAAACGATGAGGAAACCCCAAGCATTGCATCCTCTTGCTCTTGCTTTTCTGAAAGTGTTTTACGCAACTCAGCCACCTCTTGCTCTAACTGCTCAACCTATTAGGCCAACACAGTAAAATTTGTAAAGGAAAGTAATAGGCATATACACCGGAAGAATGGAAGTTGAAGCATATTATCTTATCTAACTGAGCGAATATGTTGTTTACTAGCAATATGTTTTTGTACAGTGATTTCTCCATCACACAGAAACCAATACCAAATCTAAACGATGTTTACCACCATTAAAAGACTAATGTGTTCTGCATATCAATGACATTATCGTATACTTCTATAGATGGAGTGATATTTTTTAAATGGTGAAAGTATTGCTGTTCTTCGCATCCAATTGAAAAAAAAAAAGGTTTAGCGACAATAGGATAGTCAATATTTCAACCAAATCGTTATCTATTCACTGTTCCATCTAGAGAGAAAAGACTTAACAACACCATGATAAATGGATTCATCTAAATTATGCACTATTCGGTGCTCATTTATCCTAGCCTTGTACTGAAAATACACATATTTGCGTAGAATGGATTGAGAACTATGACTAATGACTTTGTTTCCATCTTCATTTAGGAATTTTCAAACTCCTAATCTTAAATGACATATTATCCGTCTTCAGTTGGCCGTCTTCCGATTACTAACCACAATGACCCAACATATAAGATGTGTTCCATGGTTTGAACAAAACAAAGATGGCTTCTGAGTACTATCTAATATGTTACCATTTGGTGCACATTTTTTTTGCAGGGCTAAATCAGTTGGAACTGGATGTGGGTTAGTCCAAACTTTGTCTTAAAAAAATAATCAAACGAACTCGAACATGACGAGTTTTAAGTTCGGATGTGTTTTAAATGAGACTCGGACAGATCTGACAGAGTTTAAACAAGGGAAAATCGTTGACAGTGGAAAATTTGATAGGCAGTGGTTTTAACCAGCTCAACATCAAGTACTCATACATACAACGAGATTTCTTGCTCCTACTTTCTTACATTATATCACTTAATTTACTCCTGTAACTTGACAACCATGAACTTTGGATATTTGAATGTGGAAATTAGGTTAAAGGGATTATTTTTGTAGGGTAATAAGTTTTAAGGACAACTTCTGAAAAATTAGTTTTAAGGACAATTCTGCACGAAAAAGATGAAAGCGGTTATCTTTTTAAGTTATACAGGAAAAAGATAAAAGCGGTTACCTTTTTAAGTAATAACGTAAAAAGATAACCGCTTTCATCTTTTTCGTGCAGAATTGTCCTTAAAACTAAATTTTCAGAAGTGTTGTTGTCCTTAAAACTTATTACCCTGAACAAATAAGCTCTTTAAGTGAAAAACCCTATTTGGATTGAATAGTTGGGGATTTATCAATGCAAATATTGAAATTGCAACAGCGCAAGCTAGTACATTAAGACTTTACCTTGGCACTCAGTATATGTCTATTATCTTGCTTAACCATCTCCATTAATGCTGTCTCCAGTTCTTCTGCTCTAATAAAAGAAGAAGGCTTCATCATTTATCATTCCTTCTATAAACTGAAATTGTGATGAGAAGTAACTACAGACCAGCTTCAACTTCATGCTAAAATGTTTGCTACATACGTGAGATGTAATGCTCAAAATGCCCGAACATATCAGACTCATGGAATAGCAAAATGACCAGACTACAGATACAAAATCATAGAGAAAATATTTCCCAGAAGTATCAGACTCACGGAATAGGAAAATGACTTGAACTGCAGACATGAAGTTATATAGACATGTGTGAATAGCTAATATTCATTCACTGGATATGATTGTTTAACTTTCACCATATGCAAATTGTACTTCACTCAAAGAAAATGTAAAAGCAATAAAAATGAAAATTTTATTAGGAGCATGACCATGCAAAAGATTATACTAACGGAATATCCAGTTGCAGATACCACAGGATAAACAAAAACAATTGCTATAATGGAATTACTTGTGTTACATTCTAACTACAAAGCACCGTTTTATAGTTGCTCATGTCTGGCCAAGGCAGATTGCCTATTACTGTATTCACGAAAATAAGATTACGAAAAAAAAAAAAATTGCTAAAAATGCAATTTAGTGTAAAGAAATAAAAAATGAGAAAATTAATCAATTTTGAAAAAATAGACAGGTCAAAAACCTGAGTGTGGCCGATCTTTTCTCCTCCAGCAATTCGCATAACTCAACTTTCAACCATGTCACCTATAGCAAAACAGTCTATTACTTCCCAAAGAAGAAAACCTGTAATATAAGTGTGTCCACTAACAAAAATCATACAGCCATGGCTAGCATATTTATCAACATGATAACACTTCCTACATTATCCTTATTGCCAAATTAATGCCAAATCTTCGGTTAGAGCCTGTACCATGCTGCATGCATATTCCATCGGTAACTTATTCCGTGCAGTTCATACAGTGTCACTCTTACCTACAAGAGCTAGTAAATTCAACTCACCATAGAATTACGATGTAATTTACTAGTCTTATTACTTTACATTTACTAGCAAACAGTAACAAAAACTGTGCACATGTGAATCTTCACTGCGCAAACAAGAGGTGCAAGATGAAAAACCTCAACATGCTTACCGTGCAAAACTCATTTACCGGATGCTTATTGGAAAAAAAGTCATGTGTGTATATATACGTACATATACATATATATTATATATACACACACACATTCATGTCTACACTTATAAATAAAAGTAAAAATAAAATATATCCTTGCAGAATTCGCTCTGTTTATTGGGATATTAACCGTTGCAGAAACTGATTGACAGTGCTCATTTTACAACCTAAAAAGGCCAAATAAAAAAACAAGTTCTTGATGGTTGACATCATATCAAATTTCAAGCTGTGAATCATCTTGATCAATCAGATTTGTATAACTGACATCCACCATTAAAAAAAAAAAAAAAAAAAAAAAAAAAAGGAAATGAAAGATGTCTCTAGTGGGATAGTGGTATGTTTCTAGCTTGCTTACCTAAAGGTCTTGGCATCAAATCCCAATGACACCGATTTATCAATGTGTTTAAAGGGAAAAAAGGAGAAGTGCAATCTTTTACAACACATAGCATGGCTCCAAATTCTATACCCTTAAAATGGAAAAAAGAAGAGGAAAAGACATAGAAGTTATCTAAATTTGATAATTGTGCTAGCACATCTTCAGTACACTCAGTACTGAATCTACAGGAAAACATAGTTAGCAAGATCGTTCATATATTCATAGCTAAATGCAGGAATGTATTAAGCGATCAAAACTGTGAAACACACAATAAAATTGAACATAATCATTTGAACTGATAATTAATACAGTAAACTAGGCCATACTTACAGACCACATTTTTAACATTAATGAATTATATAAGGTAGCCGGTTCACTGCAATGTATCAACTGGACAAAACAATATATCTTAGGACCCTAAGGATCTTCATCTCATTCAATAGGCTTATTATGTTTATAATAACCTATTCATTTCAAGTTTAGCTGCTTTTGGAATGTTTAACACAAACTAGAACTTTAGCAGTTGCATGATTGACATGTATTATTTCAATGCTGTACATATTTTTGCCTGGAAGGAAATTAAAAAAATTACTTGTTCTTGGAGATCAGGAACCGAATCCAATTCCACATCAATCTTCCCCGGTTCTAGGGGATAAAGGTCTCCATTTGTATGTATCTCGGTTTCTCCATTTGAGTTGGTATCAGGGAGCAAAGATTCTGGGTCATGTTTGAAGCTATATAACTTGGTTGCTAAACCCTTCGAATCTTTTATCGTCTGTCCTTGAAATCTTTCCTCCATTGTATCCAGAACATCTGGTCTGTGTTTATCTCTCAGACCTTGCAATTTCATTTCGTTTATTTGTTGATACCCCATACATGCAGTCAAAACTAATTGACTGCTATCGAATGTTGACCCAGCTAGCGATTGCAGTAAAGTAATTGCGTCTCCCGCATCTTTTGTTGTCACCAGTGCAGGTCCTGAATAACAAATAATTTAAATAAAAAAAAAAAAAAAATCCTACAAGAATTCATTAGCCATAATGTTCAACTCTTAACTTTCTAGGTGTTTTCAAGTTTAAATTAGGGTTGTTAATGGAATCGAAATATCCGAATTTCGTTTGCATTGGTATCCGAAAAGCGGATAATATCCGATATCCAAAAAATGGATGCGGATACGAAGACATCTGCATTCAAAAATTATCCATTTGGATTTTTTTCAAGATTATGATTTAAAATAAGTGTGTTTTAGTACAACGAAATATATTTGTTTATCACCTTGTTAGGTTAAAAGTTTATATTATATGCACTAAATACATATTAACTGCTCAAAACTATTTATTATCATCATATTTATTTTCAAGTTTTAACACTTTCATATTAATGAGATTGAAAAACATTTATGTTAAACTAAAAAAAATCATTTATATTTCTTGATTTATCGGTCGTTATCAAATAGGATAATTATTTTATATCTGTTTGTGTCTGTGGATATCAGTATCCGATATCCGGAAATGAACGGATGCAAATAAGGATATGACACTATCAATATCTGAAAGTATCCATTAACGACCCTAGTTCAAATACCACAACATTTTGAAATTTTTGCATTCTGATAGTTTACAAAGGGCATACAATGAAACCATGTGAGGAGTGCTTGCACGTTCTGGAAGAAGTACAAGTGCTCATAACGTGAGTGGAGTACAATTTAGTAGACCCTAAAACTGAAGATTCTAAGAGCACTTGCTGTATTAGTTGAAATGTTGAAAATTTAGATGGCAATACCAGAACAAAAAATGATTTTATCCAGTACCATATAACTCCAGCAATGAGAGGGCAGTTCGGAATAGCATCACACGATTTCCATCGAAAAGAAGTACATCCCAAACTCGAAGAACTGCATTGAGGTCATCAAAATGTTAGTAAGATATCGTGCTGTATGAAATTTTTATGGAGAATAATAATGAAGAATATGAATTATGACTATCCAATGGAAAAGATAATATAAAACCTGACCACTTTCCCAAGGAAGCATATTGATGAAAATTGAAAGGAACCAAGCTCCAGTAATCCATGCCACTTCCACTCCTAGGTAGTCCAGATGATTAACTGTACAAAAGAATGCATAGATTACACACATGAAATAGAAGTACTTAAATATCTACTGAGATTTGTCTATAAATTCTTGGAACAATATGTAACCTAGTTTCGGGAACCTTTCACGCACTATCTCCTCGAAAACAAGTTGATCCACCTGATAGCATATCAGCGAGCAAGGTTACTACATTACAAAACAACAAGGGATAATTTGAATGACTATAACTAGTACTTGATTAAGAATCTATGTAAGTAGCAACTGTTACCTGAGATTCTATCATTTCCTCTGAGTAATAGCCATCAAAGTAGTCATCAATTATCCCCAAAAAGGCCCTGATAGATATCAGTTACACTTGGGCAAGTAAAAAAAAGTAGTTCAGGCAAATTCGTTTCTTTAGAAGAAGTATATCGTCTACCTTTGAGATATGGTTATGGTATACTTTGATGTCATTAACTCTTCATGTAAACGTGCGAACTATCAGATTATTCCCCGTTTGTTAGTATAGAAAACCATATCTCCAATTCTCACCAGTACAATCTCCACTAAAAATGACTAACTAATATGGTAAGACATTATTTTATTAAAAGAAAAGCTAAAATAAGTGACGGATAGATTTTGAAAAAGAAATTTTAAATAGCTATTTTTCTTAAACTTAAATATTATTTTACCGAAGGCTGAATATTAATTTTATTTTCTTATAATATGGCTTACTTTTTAATGCTTTTCCTAGAATCAATATTTTTCATGACTGAGTCATTAAGATAAGCCAATGTTTTGTATTTTGATTCGGAATTTCTAATGATTCTGAATTTCAATTTATAATGATTTCTAAACTCAATTTTTCTTAAAGAAGAGCATTAATCTCAAGTGATAACTTCTTGAAAAGAATGTAGTCAATCATTTTCAAAATTCACATTTTTGTTAAAAGCAAAAGCTTGAATTTATTTAAATATTTTCCAAATGATTTTCAAATCTCAATGACTAATTTTATGTATTTTCAAATATTTTATTTAGGTATAATCTATATTACCCGCGCTATAGAGGGATTGATTACAAAGATAGTGATTTTGTATATTTTTCAGAAATTTGTTTTATAACCCGTTTTCTCTAAAACTATTTTCTATAAAAACATAGCACATAACTACATGCTAAGTTTGATATTGTTAGTAAAATGGCCATAACTTTTGAACCACTGATCCGAATTCGATTATCTTGGTCATTCTAGAAAGCTTGAATTATATGCAACAACTTTTGTTCAGAGTGTTTTAAAATATTTGTTGTTTGCTAGGTCGAAATTGTGTATTTTATCCGTTGTCCTGTGTTTAATCTTCAATTTTTTAATATCTTAACACAATATATTATTTTGAGTGAAAATATATATATTTCAAAAATAAACAATAATTCATAATTGTCTTTTGTCAAAGGTTTAGGTAGGATTTAAAAAAAAACAGTTTAGAATTTTATAAAATAATATAACATGTTTTTTTATAAAATCCAAATAATCATAAACCTTTTTTGAAGGCTAAAACTTTAAAATATTTTAACCAAAAAAAATGAAGTTTGGAAAAATGGTTTATTTTGTAAATTCAATTTTAATTTGAACCATACTTCATTTAGCTAAACGTTGTTTTTGTTTTTTTTTAAACCTGTATAGCTTTTCCTAAAACTTGATTTTTAAGTTATATTCTAATTTACTTGTTTTGATTCATTTTCTTGGTTTCGAGTTTTGGCCTTAGTACATCAACTGGGAAATATTATTTTTAAAATCCTAAGTATGGTGCTCTTATCATTCTCATACACCGTTATGGTAATGGTTACCGTTACCATTTGACAAATACTGTTACCGTACCATTGTTACTTGTAAGCCAAAATTGAGATTAGTATATCGATAATCCGGTAATTGTTACACTGGTAATGGTAAATTACCGTTCGTCCATCAAAGTTTGTATCTTGACATTTGTTTGCACATAGTGCATCTTTATTATACAAACATAAATGAGAAAGAAAATAAGTGTACCTGAAATTATTTCACCTGATTATTGAATTAAACATAATCATTTATTTGGTTCTAAATGCATACAATAAAGTATATCAGATAAATATACATATACTTTTGTTGGTATTGAAGAAATGTTATGGATAATTTACCACTAAAAATGGTAAATTTACTGTTACCATACTGTTTTAACTAGTATACCGATATCAATCAAAAATGGTTACCGGTCGACTGGTAATGGTATGGTAATGGTAAATTTACCGTTATCATAACCGCCCTACATACACGTGCCAATGAAGTAATCTTTCGCATACACTTCGTATAAGATGTAAATCTAAAGCTACTGATTTGTTTATTTTACCAAAATGCATTTTCCTCTGGCATCAGCAACAGTAACAGACCTGCAAAGAAATTCATGGCCTGTAAGGCCAAACAGTGAGCTATGATAGAAAGTTAAATAAGAAGAAAACAAAAGATGTGTGCAATCTTATTACAGGATAAGCTGTCAAATCAAGCTTTATAGAATGGAAAATGCAGCTGTAGATTATAATAAAAGGTTGATAAATATAAAATCATGTGTTCAGTTAATAAAAGCAAGTTCATATGCAGAAATCAGGATATGCCCTTTATTTTCAAATTTAATGCCTGAGAAAACCACTGTTAAAATAAATTTTACAAAACACTTCTATCAACGTTTTAGCGAAAATGTGTATTTCTAAACTGCACATATTTGTAGTTGAATTGCAAATATGTGCAGTTTTAAAAGCAAATATGTGCGGCTTAAAAAGCAAATATGTGTGACTGCAAACTTTCATTATACAAAAATTTAAAATTAGAACTGCAAATATTCACATTTGACACAAATATTTGCAGTTCTGACTGCAAATGTGCAATTTAAGATGCACAATTTTGCTGAAAACATTGAATTGGAGTTTTTCGTGAAAGCTGCTTTTGACAAGGAATTGAAGCGGATTTTGAAACTTTTGAAGTGCATTCGAAAAATAAAACATCCCTTTTCATAATTCACTGATTTATTTCAAATTGATAACCATATATGTACAATGAGAATGGGTTGCAAGATGTAGTGCTGCTCATTCAAATCTGAATTATCATGAATAGGCATGTGTAGTGGTTGAGAGAGCGCCAAAGTTCAGTCTGTAGTTTTCAGTTTGGTATAGCTTACTTGCATAGAAACCTGAGTCCTAACTCCTTAATACTACGGATATCTTTAATTTTTCTCCAACTATCAGTTCAACTTTGATCTTGTGATTCACGTACAAATTATAAAACACAAAATATCTTAGGCAACAAGCAATTGCATCTAGTGGAACATTTTCTAATTAAGAGCACAAAAATCAGCTGAGAAACAATGACCAATCAACACTAGTCGATACCTGACAGTAGCCAACTGATGGATTATGACGTGCATATGCTGTGAGAATACGTCTTAATGCATTCCTGCCATCTTCATCTAAAGCAGGGTGTCCGGGAAAAGTTCTTGGCAAATCCTGTATAAAATATGTGCACAAATTAAACATGAACATGCATACTCTGCGCAGCTTCATTTTCATAGTTGTTAACTGAGAAAAAAAAAACCAAGGTCAACCTAATTAACAACCTTCTCAATCTGCAGTTTCCATTTTTCAGGTTTCCTTCGGATGCTTTCATTTAATCCATTAGGCTCCTTGTCAGTAGCAGTACTATCATGTGCATTCAAAAGACTCTGGTAATAGCCATCTATTTTACGTGTTCTGACACCGACAAAAGCTTGCCACAACTGTATAAAATATTATACATGAGCATCAAAGATAAAATGTTACTATGTAATTAAGGATTGCACAAAATATGCTTTTAATTTGTCTTGAGTTTCGCTTTCACGCGACTGAAAATAATTTTTGCGTATTCATCTTTTGGATAACTCAAAAAATCTTAAGACAATGATTTCATAATTATGTACCAAAACTTGAGTATCAACCCACAATATTCACCGAAAAATAGGTTAAACTATAGCACGAAAGCCAAATGAAACAGTTCACCGGGGAAGTTAAACTAAGGCCATCCTAAGTGCTACCAAGAAAACCAGAGGGTATTGCATGCAACTTAGCTAAATAAAATAATTGACAAGTTCGTTCATATGAAATTATGTACCTCTCCTCTCAAAGCCATTGGAACTCCACCACGAACCAAAGATTCTAGCTCCTCTTTCCATGGAAAATGTGGCTCAGCTAAATCATCATTAGAATTCTCATTTGCTGATGACTGATTAGTTACATCCAATCTCTCCACTTCAAAAAACTCATCATCAGAGCCATCTTCATTAGCCTTCTCAATTTCTACAATTGAATTAAGTTGTTTCCTACTACCGCTTCTACCTATGCCATTTTCTTTACTAGATGCAACCTTTTTCTTTTTTAGACGGAAACTCATCATATTATCAATAGCATCTAGAGAAGGTCTAATCTCAGTCCATATTTCAAGTTTTTCCCTACTTTTCTCTTTCACCAGAGAGTCAGGAGATTTTGACTCAGTATCATTTGAGCTAATTTCTTCTGAAGTACCCAATTCACCATTTTGATCTTTAGCCAAATTTCCTTCTTCCTCGTTTGTTGATTCTGGATGTATTTTAGGAGATTCAGTTGCAGCGCATCTTTCCAGAAAGTCTTTCCATCTTTCTGACCTTTCTTCTTCCTCTTCCTGCAATCACTGCAGTACTGTAAGCAATAGTACATATACATACAATTCATCATGTCATCACTATAGAAATGGATATGTCAAACAACCCACACAAAAGTGTAGGAAACCATGAGGTGAAAGTGCAGCCCAAGCGGAGTTCACACATCTAAGAAACTGTATGGAGAAAGTTTGACGCAGCTAAATGTATCAATGTTTCTCTTTTTTTTTTTTTTTTTTTTTTTTTTTTTTAAGTCAACGTTTCTCTCCTTAATTTTTCTTGTGAAGCCATATTCCCGAGTAAGATATACACACTGATTCCTTTTATGGCATAATTATGTACGACAGTGTAGGACATATACTCTGGTTAGGAAGAACTGAAAAGTTATAATTCTAGCTAAATTATTGTACACTTGGCTACACATAAGAATGATTTAAACTATGAAACAAAGATAATTAATATTATGTAAAATATATTTTTTACCTTGTAGATGTTAGCATATTCTCTGTATCTCTGCAAGTGTTGTGGTCGAACTGCAAACCCATAGGCATCCCTATTGCATGCATTAGTTTCACAAGTTGGGTTAATATACGTGTGAAGAAAATAGATATAAAACAAATTACCAGATCATTCAATTTTTAATTTACCTCAACTCGACATCCATAGGAAGATAAATCAATCACAACACCATAAAATGACATTAATTATCATGTGTGTATTACACTTATTTAAAGCAACCACGTTTAATGTTTGAATAAGGACACAAGGATCCGACAACATTCGACTTAAACGAAGCCACAGGACAGAATGGAAACAAATCTAACCGGATCAAAATACTAATCAAAGATCTGAACTTAAAAATTCAGGAGGACCTGACAAACAAATTTCACTCAAATTTGTCTACAAGCTTCACTAAAAATGCAGAAACGGACACGATTAGTAATGCCTCCGCCACCTTATTCAATCGTTTATTTTACTTGGAAAACAAAGATCTAACAAATTTTGCTTTCATGAATAAACAAAAGAAGGCACGTGGAAAATAACACAGAGAGAGTAAAGACGATGATAAGTGATCAATGAATCAGTACCGTTTGTACTCGGAAGTAGAGAGACGGAGAAGCAAGCTCTTCTCCTTCCTTTTCGCCTTCATTTCAGCTCGTTCTGTTTAGCTTTATTTTAATTAATTATTATCGCTGGTTTAAGTATGATGTCCAAAATTCAAAATGATGAAACTATAGCGAGATCTGTTTGTTTTTGGTGCTAAAGAGATCGGTTGGACTATTAAGTGGTCCGACTACCCTCGTGTCGCAAACCGAATTTCAACATAATTATTTTAGACAAGCTATTTCAATAGTTAATTATCAGGAACGTTGCAGTACCGATCTATCATGATGGTAACATGTACCTTATGTTTGAATTATATTTTTGTAAATCAACGTTCGGTCATCTATTCATACACCGAAAATCACGTAACGTACACCACTATTTTACTAAAAAAATATTACTAAATTGTCCTTTTTCTTTATTGCATTTCTAATTAAAATCCATCAAACTAATACATTACAATTAATGATATTGACCAAATCTATGTAAAAATAATTGAAGAACTTAATGTGTTTATTTTTAAACATGAAACCCAAAATCAGAATTATGGGAACTTCTACAATAATGTGCTCAAATTTAAAATCACTTAATTTAGAAGTAGGGTTTTTTGCTAAAATTAAGATTTTTTTGTAGGATAATAAATTGGTTATCATATATTCAAAAAACTGAAATTTATTTTACTAAGCTTAAACTTTTTTTAGTGCTATGTATTTCCTATTTTCTATAAATAAGTTTAAAGTTTTAAAGAAGAAAAATGATGAAGAATAAAATAAGGCTAGTATTGTAAAAAAGACGGTGTATGTAAAGTAATTTTTTTTGATGTATGATAGTTTATTTTACTTTATGATGTATGTTAAGTGATTGTTGGTGTATGAATAGAATTAGCCTATTTTTAATCATTAAAGGACATTGTTATTGATACTTCAAATATTGTTAAGGAAAGGTCAAATTTTTTTTTTTTTTTTTTAATTATTAAGGGGAGTACCACTGAGGGAAGTATGCTCGTAACAAATAAAAGTATTTTTACCTTATTATTCATTTAGGCTTAATTTCACTCTTTTGTTTATTAATTTAATTTTTTATGGTTAATCAACAGTTGTGGTGAAACCAAACCTCAACAAAAAAAAAACATGATCGAAAAAGAAAACAATATGATATTGACACAGGAGAGTGAACGTTACGTTGGAGCTAATCAGAGTGATGAGATGGTAAGATCTAATTTCAGGTTTGTTAAATAGTATGCACATGTTGTTAGAGTTAAGATCTATTTTCAGTTTATTAAATCATATGCATATGACATCAACTACTTGACGTTATTTGCAGTTAAACGATTTAGGTTTTTTTTATTTAGGGGTTTAATGATTTTATGGTGCGTAAGTTTTTAAAAGTAAAGGTAAAAGTGTAAGAAGTTTAAAAAATTAGCTACCTACATTGATCCCCCCTTTAACAATTTAAACAAAGTGAAGTGTCCTTAAAATATGCCCCTCCCCCCCCCCCCTCCCTTAACATAAATTAGAGCATCAATAACAAACCCCTTATTAAAATGTGTAATTAGTTTGAATTTTTATTTCTATGTTACGCAACATCTAATATTTGTTTTAATTTTAGATTGTATTATTATTTAATAAAAAGAAAAGTTATAGCATATTCTAATTTGTTAGATTCTATTTTTAAATAATACTAAGACATGTGAATATTTATAGAGAAACTGTTTGAATTTTATAATAAAGTCTATTTATTAGATTCTATTTTTAAAAGATATTAGCTCGGTGATTTGAATTTATGAAAAAAGTTTACTATATCAAATTTTACGTGATATCAAAAAGACATTATTAGTAATTTATCGAAAAATTGTGACATTAAGGTATTACAATCATATTAATAAAGATATCTCAGTTATCAAAAACTTGAGACATTTTATTTTCCAAACCGCCATGTGCCGAATGAGTAATATTTTGCTATGTAATTGGACAATTTGCAAATCTAAATAATAAGAACAATATTGTTGTAATATGTATGAGTGCATATGCTTTTGTCATATTTTGTTTAGTCCCACATTGTGGGATAAGTTTTACTCCAAGCTCCCAAGCCTTTATATAAGAAGCTCATGTAATGTAAATAGTGTACTAATTTTGGGAATGAATAAAAGTATATTCTTTCTCCTCCACTAATGTCTTACTAATTGTATATGTTTACAACATGTCATAATATATATGAGTGAATATGCTTTAGTCATATTCTGTTTAGTCCCACATTGTGGGATAAGTTTTACTCCAAGCCCCCAAGCCTTTATATAAGGAGCTCATGTAATGTAAATAGTGTACTAATTTTGGAAATGAATAAAAGTATCTTCTTTCTCCTCTAATGACTTTCTAATTGTATATTGTTTACAACACGTTATCAGCACGAGATTCTATTAGAGCTGTTGTTTGAAATATTCTAGATCTATATCTATGGATCTATCATGTAAGTAATTTTTATTTGAAGGTATCAATTCATGGATTTATATATTTGTTACACAATTATTTTCTGTTTGAGAATATTTGATCAATGGAACTATGAATTTGTCATATCTTTTGTTCTTTTAGATCCGACTAAAACTTCTAGATCTCTTTTCCTTTTTTTTTTTTTTTTTTTTTTTTTGTAGATCTAGATTATATTCTAATGTATCTAACTTTTTAGATCTAATTATTTTTGTTGATCCTAAATATGTGTAGATTTATTCTTTCATTTCTTTGCGGATCTAATTTTGAATTTTTCAAATCCAATTTGATAGAGATTCAATTGTGTATATATTATTTACCTAATTGATGATGTAGTGGTAGATCTAGTTTTATTCTTTCCGATCTACTATTACTTTTCATATGGGGATAGACTGAAGATAAAATATGTATGATTTTTTTTTATGTACACCCAACGGTATTATGGGTATAAAATATGATGATGTAGCATTTAAACTCAATAACAATATTTATTTATCACTGGCAGTGAAATTGAAAACTCATGATGTAAACAATTTTTTCAAATGAGAAACCTGAAGTTCATATACAAATAAGGAACCTGAAGTTCATTTACAAATGAGAAACCTAAAGTGCATATGCAAATAAGAAACTTGAAGTTCATATGCAAATGAAGAACCTGAAGTTCATATGCAAATGAGAAAGATGAAATAAAAGCCTCAAAGCATGTAACTGCACTTAATTTTTTGCTTATAACAAATGGCATGTAACAGAAAAGGATTTGAAAATGCAATGAAGAAGAAAAAGAAAAGCTTTCATTTATTGAAGTTATTTTTCTTTTAGCACCTGAAGTGAATGGAAATATTAATGAAAGCATACACGACAAACTTAATTTTTAGTATTTGAAATAAAAATTGAGAACTTGTAATTCCTTTATAATCAAAAAAATGTTGAGTTTCCATGAAATATTGAATGCATTTGTTATTTGAGATAGAAATCTTTTATGCAATATATCTCATTTGCTAAAACTACAGATGTAAAATTTGTTGCATCCTGAAGATGCTATCATTTTACTGTGACATTAGCTATATCTTAGGCAATATAAATGTTAATTGCAGTTACCATTATCATAAATGCATTGGTTATTGTAAATTAAATGTTATATGTTCACGCTCAAAATATGGATATAAGTGTGACAACAAGGAATTTCGCTCGATCCGAATCAATCGCTAAATCGACCAAGACCGTTCGAAACCCCTGATTGTTTTGAGAACACGACAAATCAGAACGCAAACAAAAGAATATTTCATTGCTTATTACAACAATTCTATCAGAATACAACAAAGTATGAATAATTATAATAAGACAGAAAAATATCAGAGATTACAATAAATTACATAGCAACGGAAAAACAATACAAAACACAACTGAAAGTAATACACGGATACAGAGCTTTTCGAGCATCGCTCCAGCTATAAACCAGGATCCTATGAATATAAATCTGCAAAACCAAAACTACTAGCTGTCCGTGTCAAAATAAGGGCACCCAGAGTTTAGCTCAAAATAGTAAACTCCAGTCAGTCATGTGACTGGTGTGAGAGCTAAAACAGTTATTAATCTTTATTTTAAAGTTAGGTAAATCAAGGGACCACGCCATATAACATGGAACGGGTTTTCTCCCAAGAACACCAGTGCATAAAACAACAGCGCCATGCTAAGTAAAGAATAATGAAGCTATTATAAGACCCAAGCCCCATCACACAATGCAACACAAGCCGGAGGATAGGGTTTTACCTTATAATAGCCAAAGAATGCTTGATACATTAAAACAAATCATTTGATACTATTATAAATGCATAGTGTATAAAACAACTTCAAATATAAATGTATCAATCCTAGACGGCATGGGTACCATATATCATATCGCCAATACTAGGTTCTACAATCAAAACCACAATTGTCACGTATTGGAAGTTGGATTTCCATCTGTGAACCAAGGCAAAAGATAGTCCTTACCGATTCGAGAGCCTCTAGCCCGCCTCTCAGGCAAGTACTCAGTCAAGCCTTTGGATCGTCAGGGCCGGTCCACCGTTGTAGATTAAAATGCCTGAACACTGTGTTTCCCCACCCTTTGGGGGCGTAAATGAGTCCTATGACTCCATCGGCTCCACATAGTCACTGATATATCTGAGGCGCCTCGCAACCCAATAACCATATAAGTCAAACTCGTCAGGGCATGTCAAACCACTGACGCCACTTCTAGCTAGAAAGAAACGCATGTCCTCCCTGATGTTCTCTCCCCTTTTTAGCTCACAACCGGGATGTGAGGCTCGCGAATCAATGCTACACAAAGCTGTGCCACACAGATGATCAACCACAAGATGCTACTTTTCAACAGAAGCCTTGATCATTTGCCACTTAGGCATGCCACACAGGCAATTCACTCTATGCGATTGATATCCATCAATATATAATCTCGGAGCTCGTATGTCTCAGAGAAGGGCGTTAAGGAAGAGAATAAATTCTCCGCCACCAAACAGATATATATTTAATAGAAATCAATAACATAGAATAAAATCCAATGTCAGACACACAGTCCATTTACAAGTTCGTTCTGGGTCTGAACGAAACCGGAGGCACCTTGTACCTCGCATATCCATCGATCTCCAAGTACGTCTGAACGATCACCAACTGATTCCCTCCTCTTGGGTGTACAGCCCAATCAAGATCATCAGTAATTATCCAAACGATGTGAAGACCTCCGGTCTTCGACCACCGTCTTCATCCTCAACACATCGTCGAATCAGTTATTCAGAATGGGATAAACTCGGTCTTTCTGAATAACTCGCGTATATAATAAACAAGTGTTACACAAACACAACATACGCCTCATTCCAATTCAGAATATTCTTTTATTCAAATATTTTTATACTTTGGGAAAGGTTCCCATTAATTTTATCAAAGATAAATTCTTTAAATTTATTCTTTAATCTTCCTTTGAATATCAATTCAAACCAAATTATGGTTTATCCAAACTAGTCGAGATTAACGAACCTTACCAAAGTAATCATTTGTTTTCGTTGCCCAATCCCAACCTATTCATCCCATGACGTAAAACTGGTAATACTTCATATCTAACACCACGGTGTTATCGGTAAATTCAATTACCATTTCATGTTCAAATCTAATTAAAGATTCAACTATCGCATAGAGCAAAACAGGTGATACTTCATTCTCGATCATTTCAATCTAATTAAAGATTCATTAAAACTCCACTTGGTTTTAATCTTCCCAAAAATCAATATCAATGATTGTTTAACTTGGGAAATCATATCCTATCTTTAACTAGGTTAAAGAACCAATGTCATTTAAAACACGGTTCACGATAAACCCAAAATCACATTCTATTCCATCAGCCTTTAACCGTAAATTAGCAAGTGAACAATTCCCTAAGTAATAACCCCGAAGGCCGAAACCAACATCGGATCAATACCCAAGAAACCATTCAACTTAACTAATCTCCAGTTAATTTCTGATTTTCTTAACTCCGTTGGGTCTAACAACGGTATTATTAAAGATACCATTCACGGCAACCCAAAATCACATTTGATATTAAATACAAGCTCTGAATAGAAAACATATCGGCTTATATTCAATATCAAATTTTACGACCAACAAATATCGTATTGGAAATAATGATATATATATATATATATCTTTCAAATTTCCATAACAATATCTGCATAATCACGAAATCCAACATCGAAATATTCCAAAGACGATTTCGATCCAAATCCATTTCCACTTTATATATTGGAAATTCTGGTTATTTTCAAAACCATTTCAAATTCACTTTATTTATTTTAAAAATAAATGGGATTATAATTCTAGTTCAAAATTAGTTCATTTCGATAAAAATCTATTTTTATCTTTTCAAATTTGGAATTTTTCATCCCAATTCTTCACAAATCATTTCTTATGGCCATCGAACTGCACTTACAATGACCTTTTCCAAATTTCATTTGGACATAATTCCAAATCCAACCGTTAGATTTCTAATTTCTTGTATTCGTTAGAAAGCTCTTTTTGATACAAACCCAACGGTTCCGGTTTTAGGGGAATCTGACGGTCGGATCTCCCGTAATATCCATTCGAAGACAATGGTCGAAATTCGCGAACTGCCGCAGCATGGCGCGTTCTATTCAGGCCATTTAATATATATATATTATATAAATTTCGTCGATTTCGTTTTACAACGTATTTTACAAATCGTTTTAAATTCGTTTTCGAAACGATTTCAACTTCATATTCAATTTCGAATCAAAATTGAATATTCCACATCATCGATATACAAATGATAATATTTTCGAAACGTTATATTTTGAAATCACTTCCTTTTCTATAATCATTATAAAAACGAATATAATCGATATAAATATCATTCACGTCAAAATGGTGCATATCTAATCAACACGGCTTTTTATATTTCAATAATTTCGTTATTCTATTCAACAAATGAATATTTTCTTCAACACATGAATATATATTTTTATTCTATTCAACACATGAATTTATACTTTATTCAACACATGAATTTATATTTTTATTCTATTCAACACATGAATTTATAATTTATTCAACACATGAATTTATATTTTTATTCTATTCAACACATGAATTTATATTTTATTCAACACATGAATTTTTCTTTTATAATATTCCATATTTTCCAAATTGGAATGAGGCCCAATCAATTACCATATAATGTTAATTATATGGATTCCCTACAAAACATGCATATAATAGCAACGATAAATCATCACCATCATCCAGAGTGAACCACACAACTGCATAAGCATTAAATATAAATAATTAACGCTTACACAGTCTGTCAACCCATCGATTGACATACAACTAAACAATCAGTATTAGTGTACGTCAAATATCATCCCAATACCCGTGTAGGGTTTCAAATCAACAAACACAGATTTTTTATTTGTGCTGTTGGGCGACGTGTAAAATTTATCGTCCCAATCAGTATCAGTCAAATGGGTTCCCATAAACAAATCGTTCGATTCGTAAATGAATATTTATTTTATATACACGTAAAACTATATTTTTAACTATAAAATATTTTATTCATTCCACTTCACACAATCAACTTTCACAACACATCAAACAAACAAACAAGCCATCCATGGTCTGTGGACGACGGTTATCAGGTGCTGCTAAGCACCGTGTACATCCTAGTATATATGTCAACTAGAAATAAAATTAAAAGTGAGGAATCTCACCTAGAAGTTAAACCAAACAACGCGACTCTTCTTATGTAGGAAATCTTCGCCGTGCTCGCCTTTTGTCACTTTCGTCGTCCGTATTCGCTACATATATAGAAATCACATTTTTATATTCTCTAGTATATAAAAATCATATTTTTATACCGCCACTCCTATAAAAATCACATTTTTATAATATCACTTCAGCATAAAGATTATATTTTTATATCGCTCTTTTCATAATAAAAATCATATTTTTATTATGCTATGGTATAAATAAAAATCATACCTTTATCGCTACTTCATATTCAAAAATATTATCTTTTCATGTTCAAAAACATTATCTTTTCATGTTCAAAAATATTATCTTTTCATGTTCAAAAACCCCATTTTTATGTATGTAAATATCGTCTCTTTACATTGCTACATTCCATATAAAAATCGTATCTTTTCGTAATGATAATATAACCTTTTCATTATTAAAAATATAATCTTTTCATATGGATAAATCATATTTTCATATTACCTTTCAACAATAAAAATCGTATACTTATATGAATAAAAATCGCCTTTTCATCACGAAGTTATCTATATAAAATTCAGGCTATTTACTTTAATAAAAAACAGATTTTTAAATGAATTAAACCAAATAAATAAAGTAAAAAAAAAAACAACTTACTGTTATTTCCAAAATCGGGGGTTTCACGTCAGGTGGCGGGGATGGCTGCTCCATGGCGACGGCGAGCTAGGAGAGGGTGGACGTGGTTCTGGTGGGGCCTGGTGCGGTCGTTCCAGTTGGAGGGAAGGCTTCGCGGTCTTCGATTGGAGGATGGGAGGAGCAAGGGAGCGATCGACGGAGAGGAGATGGAGGCGGCGGTCGGTCTGTGGTGGCGATGGGGATGGAACGCGGTACGGTGACGGTCTGGGTAGAGAACGACGAGGTTCGCGAGTTTAGGTTTAGGTTCTTTTTTTTTTAATTCGATCTGAGAGAATACAGAGGGGGGCATTTATATATATTTTAATATTTAATTAAATCAAAAGAAGTCAACTTGTTTATTTGAACTCCAAATCGAACTCACCAGCTGTCGTCCCTAGCTAATTACCCTCATTCCGAACACAATGGGATATGTTTCGTAACCCAATTCGGCTGTTACGATCAGTTTTCGTTTAAATTAAAATTTAAATCATTATATATTCAATTTAAACGCACATTTCAATTTACTGGGGTCACATACAGACTCTAAAAATTCCAGAAAAATTATTTCTAGCCTCATATTGACGATACGGTCCTAACAAAACTAATTTCGTCAAATTCTGAGATCGTTTGAAAAATGGTCATTTTCTGGTCGATCGAAATTGACTAAAACTGTTCAAACACGTTTTCTTATGCCACACTCACATATTGATTCGAAAAATTATGAATTTTGGAATCTAGCAATAATTAGACATCCCGGATTCAACAAAAGTGGTTTCGTCGAAAACCAAGGTCATTTGCAAAATTTCCATTTTTAAGGGCTCAAAATTCCATAGCGACTATTCGGAATTTTCAACTGGGAATAACTTTTGATTCCCGCTATGAAATTTTAATTTTTCGGATTCATTAGAAAGATATTCTCAAATAGATTCTAATATTTTTGGTTTCGCCAAAATCCGATTTATTTTGAACCCTATACATTCATTTGAAATTTGAAATCGAATTTTCGAACTACCGCGCCATTTTCAATTCCTTTTATAATTAAAAATAAATATTTATATTCTAACGATGATTCAAATAAATATATACGTTCTAATTCTATTCAAAATAAATTTCTCGTCGTCATTATTTAAAATAATTTATTTTAAATACTCAAAATTCATCAAAATTGCCAAAATAAAAAATTTAAATTGGCCCAGATTTCCGGGTTATTACAATCTCCCCCACTTAAAACTTTTCATCCCCAAAAAGGAACGAAGCTGAAAGTTGTTTAACTAATCAACTCAACTTCCATTATTTTCATTACGGCTTAAGTTCTTCAACTTTTCAGTTTCTAAGAACTTTTCAAATTTTTCAAAAATTTGGCTAACACCCTAAATTTTCGAAAAATTTCGCCATAACCTCCCCTGCACCGGGAGCTTCGGGATATTTCAAATAGCCTCCCATGGCCCTCACCAATCCAAAAAGAAAAAGAAACAGCCAATCAGCTCATAAAAACATCAAAAATCCAAGAAATACAATAAACATGTACTTATTTGTCGGGCAAACAATTTTATTCCTCTTCTCTAGCCTCTTTGCTATGACCTGTTCAATGTAAGTACATTTACATGCATGCAAATGTGATAAATCTTCAATACAATTCACTACTTGGTTCAATTTGGCTAAAGGTTCAACATTTAATTAATCAAACAATAATCAAACAACACAACTAACAATCAATTAGTGAATTATCGTTTTCAAACATATAACCCTAATACATAGTCAAAAATCAAATTTTTGATGCCAAATCACAACAATAAGCTCTATCTAGTTTTGGTTCTCGCACCAGTCAATTGGAATCATATAGATATCCCACCTTCGGAACTCGAACACAGACGCCGATGATGAGGCCTCATCATCAGAATCATCTCCGGGCGACTAGAGTGTGATTCTATATCTACCCAATATATTAAAACTTCGAATACCCGTGGATCAAACGTATATGCAAAATCTTTATATATTGGATTGTCCAAACTCAATATATAATAAATAATCAAATACGTATAATTGAATTTTATTTTCAAAACAAAACTTGTTTTCACTTTTATCTTAAAAACATCACTCTTCACACTCGTTTTAGGATACTACTGATCCTATCTCTAACGAGTCATTCGTGTTGGATATACTAATCCAATCTCCGATGAATTCTTTCGTTTGGTTCTAATGTGCCTTGTTCTCGAGCTCTGTAAACTAGAGCTCTGATACCAAATGTGACAACAAGGAATTTCGCTCAATCCAAATCAATCGCTAAATCGACCAAGACCATTCAAAACCCCTGATTGTCTTGAGAACACGACAAATCAGAACGCAAACAGAAGAACAATTTATTGCTTATTACAACAATTCCATCAGAATACAAGAATATACATAGTATGAATAATTATAATACAACAGAAAAATACCAGAGATTACAATAAATTACATAGCAGCGGAAAAACAATACTAAACACAACTGAAAGAAGTACACGGATACAGAGCTTTTCGAGTATCGTTCCAGTTATAAACCAGGATCCTGTGAAGATAAATCTGCAAAACCAAAACTACTAGCTGCCCATGTCAAAATAAGGGCACCCAAAGTTTAGGTTAAAACAATAAACTCCAGGTCAGTCATGTGACTGGTGTGAGAACTAAAACAGTTATTAATCTTTATTTTAAAGTTAGGTAAATCAAGGGACCATGCCCACGGAACGGGTTTCCTCCCAAGAACACCAGTGCATAAAACAACAGCGCAATGCTAAATAAAGAACAATGAAGCTATTATAAGACCCAGGTCCCATCACATAATGCAACACAAGCCGGAGGATAGGGTTTTACCTTATAATAGCCAAAGAATGCTTGATACGTTAAAACAAATCATTTGATACTATTATAAGTGCATAGTGTATAAAACAACTTCAAATATAAATGTATCAATCCTAAACGGCATGGGTACCATATATCATGTCGTCAATACTAGGTTCTACAATCAATACCGCAATTGTCACGTATTAGAAATTGGATTTCCATCTATGAACCAAGGAAAAAGATAGTCCTTAGCGATTCGAGAGCCTCTAGCCCGTCCCTCAGGCAAGTACTCAGTCAAGCCTTTGGATCGTCAGGGCCGGTCCACCGATGTGGATTAAAATGCCTGAACACTGCGTTTCCCCGCCCTTTGGGGCGTAAATGAGTCCTATGACTCCATCAGCTCCACATAGTCACCGATATATCCGAGGCACATCGCAACCCAACAACCACATAAGTCAAACTCGTCAGGGCATGTCAAACCACTGACGCCAATTCTGGCTAGAAAGAAATGCATGTCCTCCCTGATGTCCTCTCCCATTTCTGGTTCACAACAGGGGTGTGAGGCTCGTGAATCAACGCTACACAAAGTTGTGCCACATAGGCTGTGCTTTGATCATCAACCACAAGACTCTGCTTTTCAACAGAAGCCTTGATCATTTGCCACTTAGGCATGCCACACAGGCAATTCACTCTATGCGATTGATATCCATCAATATATAACCTCTGAGCTCTTATGTCTCAGAGAAGGGCGTTAAGCAAGAGAATAAATTCTCCGCCACCAAACAGATATATATTTAATAGAAATCAATCACACAGAATAAAATCCAATGTCAGACACACAGTCCATTTACAAGTTCGTTCTGGGTCTGAACGAAACCGGAGGCACCTTGTACCTCGCATATCCATCAATCTCCAAGTACGTCTGGACGATCACCAACTGATTCCCTCCTCTTGGGTGTACATCCCAATCAAGATCATCAGTAATTATCCAAATGGTGTAAAGACCTCCGGTCTTCGACCGCCGTCTTCATCCTCGACACATCGTCGAATCAGTTATTCAGAATGGGATAAACCCGGTCTTTCTGAATAACTCGCGTATATAATAAACAAGTGTTACACAAACACAACATACGCCTCATTCCAATTCAGAATATTCTTTTATTCAAATATTTTTATACTTTGGAAAAGGTTCCCATTAATTTTATCAAAGATAAATTCTTTAAATTTATTCTTTAATCTTCCTTTGAATATCAATTCAAACCAAATTATGGTTTATCCAAACTAGTCGAGATTAACGAACCTTACCAAAGTAATCATTTGTTTTCGTTGCCCAATCCCAACCTATTCATCCCATGACGTAAAATTAGTAATACTTCATATCTAACACCACGGTGTTATCGATAAATTCAATTACCATTTCATGTTCAAATCTAATTAAAGATTCAACTATCGCATAGAGCAAAAATGGTGATACTCCATTCTCGATCATTTCAATCTAATTAAAGATTCGCTAAAACTCCACTTGGTTTTAATCTTCCTAAAAATCAATATCAATGATTGTTTAACTTGGGAAATCATATCATGTCTTTAACTGGGTTAAAGAACCAATGTCATTTAAAACACGGTTCACGATAAACCCAAAATCACATTCTATTCCATCAGCCTTTAACCGTAAATTAGCAAGTGAACAATTCCCTAAGTAATAACCCCGAAGGCCGAAACCAACATCAGATCAATACCCAAGAAACCATTCAACTTAACTAATCTCCAGTTAGTTTCTGATTTTCTTAACTCCGTTGGGCCTAAGAATGGTATTATTAAAGATACCATTCACGACAACCCAAAATCACATTTGATATTAAATACAAGGCTCTGAATAGAAAATATATCGACTTATATTCAATATCAAATTCTACGACCAACAAATATCGTATTGGAAATAATGATATATATATATAATTCTTTCAAATTTCCATAACAATATCTGCATAATCACGAAATCCAACATCGAAATATTCCAGAGACGATTTCGATTCAAATCCATTTCCACTTTATATATTGGAAATTCTGGTTATTTTCAGAACCATTTCAAATCCACTTTATTTATTTTAAAAATAAATGGGGTTATAATTCTAGTTCAAAACTAGTTCATTTCGATAAAAATCTATTTTTATCTTTTCAAATTTGGAATTTTTCATCCCAATTCTTCACAGATCATTTCTTATGATTTTACACAAATTATTACTATTTTTAATAATTTTATCAAGGCTCGTACAATCGATTTCCATCAACGGCCATCGAACTGCACTTACAACGACCTTTTCCAAATTTGATTTGGACATAATTCCAAAGTCAGCCATTAGATTTCTAATTTCTTGTATTCGTTAGAAAGATCTTTTCGATACGAACCCAATGGTTCCAGTTTTAGGATAATTCGACGGTCGGATCTCCCGCAATATCCATTTGAAGACAATGGTCGTAATTCGCGAACTGCCACAACGCGACGCGTTCTATTCGGGCCATTTAATATATATAATATATATATTATATATATTTTGTCGATTTCCTTTTAAAATGTATTTTATAAATCGTTTTAAATTCGTTTTCGAAACGATTTCAACTTCATATTCAAATTCGAATCAAAATTGAATATTCCACATCATCGATATACAAATGATAATATTTCCGAAACGTTATATTTTGAAATCACTTCCTTTTCTATAATCATTATAAAAATGAATATAACCGATATAAATATCGTTCGCATCAAAATGGCGCATATTTAACCAACACGGCTTTATATATTTCAATAACTTCGTTCTTACATTCAACAAATGAATATTTCTTCAACACATGAATATATATTTTTATTCTATTCAACACATGAATTTATATTTTATTCAACACATGAATTCATATTTTTATTCTATTCAACATATGAATTTATAATTTATTCAACACATGAATTTATATTTTTATTCTATTCAACACATGAATTTATATTTTATTCAACACACGAATTTTTCTTTTATAATATTCCTTATTTTCCAAATTGGAATGAGGCCCAATCAATTACCATTTAACGTTAATTATATGGATTCCCTACAACACATGCATATAATGGCAACGATAAATCATCAACCAACATCCAAAGTGCACCACACAACTGCATAAGCATTAAATATAAATAATTAACGCTTACACAGTCTGTCAACCCATCGATTGACATACAATGTAACGTACCAGATTTTTCTGCCATTTAAATTGGAAGATTTAAATCTGTTTATATATTATACTGGAAATATATTGGATTTCATATCGATTTATCTATTAAGAATGGAGTTTGGGAATATCGGTACAAGTTAGAACGTTCAACGTAAATTCTGCTATATATATATGTATATGTGTATATATATATATATATATATATATATATATATATATATATATATATATATATATATACGAGTACTACAGCACGTGCGATGCACGTGCGCAAGAGGTATTGGTGTTAGTAGACACCGTTTGTATGATTCTTTTTATTGTACAAACATTCAAGTTTGTATGAAATGTTCTTTTTTATATGTGCACATATGAGCAAATCGATCATTTATTAATACGTGAAATGATGGAAAGTTAGCTTAGGAGATACTATATAATTGGATAATGAAAGTCATCAAGCATTACATCAATATGTAGATAATTGTACAGTAAGTTGTTAAGGGCATAGTACTAAATGTAATCATATACTCCATAAAGCCGTTGATTTTTGGTTAACTTGCTTTTTGAAAGCATCTATAAACATGAGCTTCATAGGAGTATGAGTTAATCATTAAGTTTTCTTGTAACGATAAGATGTAATATGAATTATATGCCTCAATAATGAGCTCATTTAATTGTTAGATGGCATCTATTTCATTTAACAGATCATCGCCAGTGTCAGAAGTAGCTACTGGGTCCAACACTCCAACTATTTGACAGGATGCATTAGGCAGGCTTGCACCAATAATGTGGAAGGGTTGTGGGCTGGAATGCTACATGCATTGGTTTTGCGGCAAGAGCTTGAAAGGAACCCCACTAATTTAGATTCGGTCTAAATTTGATGGACATAATATTTATATAAATTCTTTACGCTTGCAGACATTGAATTAGTGATGGTAACATTCTACGATGTCCTGAAAGATTTTGAAACATGGAGTATGTACCCATTTATATAAGTAAACTGAAACGTTAGCATTCCGGTGCATATGTTTGTTATTTTTCATTTACTATAATATAATGTTTATTAAGTGTAAGTTGGAAAGGAATCAAACAGTTATTTAACGTTCAAATATATTGAAAGTAAAGTAGTTATTTTTATTTCTTAGTCATATTATCTTGTTATTTTGGGCTTGAATTTATAACCACATTAGCATGTATTGGTAAATTATAGGTTTCTACCGCATTTCTCATCAAATAGCTATAGCAATATTGATAATTAGACAACAAAATATTGATAATTAGAAAAAAGTTCATGCAATACGATTGAGAAAAAAATATAAAAAACATCATACAACAAAATATAACATGCTCAGATTGATTAATGCAAATCTCTTCCTACCTGCTTTAATTTTCCTGAATTTCATCAATTCATCATATACACATCTTTTCCTTTATTTTTTGCTTATCAATTTGAAAAATCATATTCTTCCTTTCATAATGTAGGCACATTCCAACAACTATATCAATAGTTTATTTCCTCATTACAGTAAAACATTTCCACTTGCATAATACATGTTACCGATATGGATAGTTAACAAACAATTTAATAATATAACCAAAACACAGCGTAAATACATCATATGCTTACTACTAACAAATATGAAGCATGCATAATCATGTTGTCATCTCTTTTCCTACAATTGATTAATGGGCAACTCCATACTCCTCCCACTCATGCAAGCTCCATCACCCCTCAATGTTGGCATGACACTGAAAATTCATCGGCAAGTATAGCAATATTTAATATGAATGTTGCTTTTGAGAGTTGATTAACTCTGCTTATAGTAATCTTATTAGTGATACATGTACAGTTATGCTTTTGAACATTCAAGCCTTTGAGGATATTATTTCAACGGTTTTAAATTATGAAGGAATAGTGTACTTGTCAAGATTATATACGTCGATACAATATAACTAAGTTTAATTAGCAATTAGCCATCAAAAGTTTAGAGGATCCATGAAAAATAATGTTGTATTACAGTTTTGTTTTCACTCGTTGGTTTTAAAATTGTTAACATTTTAGAAGATAAAATTTCAGTTAATGATGTTATAGTGCTATGACTTTTCAATCGCAAGCAATGAATTCTAAAGCTTAGAATTCTTACAAAGACTCAGGTTTATAGACGGTTATCTTTGTTGGCAGGAAAGTGAACAAAAACTTCAAATTTGTTAAATAGTTAACAAAACACGGAAAAGATTAAATGTGTATGTAAAAGAACAAAAGGTAACATGTTTCATTCTACCATATTCAAGGCTTATTAATGTAAATCTCACCTTAATTGGAAATAAGATGAAACAGTGATAAAACCATAACCATGATTACATACCTTCAAAAGCCTTCTCATGCAACTAGTGAAGTAGGATCAACTGGTATGTCGAAAGCAACTCTATTGAAAAAATTATAAGTTGACTAATAATATTGCATGGATACGATTTAACAAAGAACTTAAGCGACATAAATAAAAATTGTGAGAAAAGAAAACATACACATTATTCTATGAGTAGTGGTTCATTTCAAAGAAGAGAAAATCGTTTTGCCAATATTATATTTAGCTATATGAGATATAAATTGTCATTGATCTTAACTAAAAGCAATCAGTTAACGATTTCCTTTGAAACGATATCAAATATGCCTGTAAAGGTTAAAACAAATAGCAATCTTTAAGCTAATGCAAACCAATAGCGAGCTGGAACATTAAAATAACATACATACATCCGAATATTGTATCACATAATCCCATTTTCTTTAATATCTTTATCTTGAGGATTAAATAATTATGTTACATCTATAATTTCTATATAGAATTAGAGGTAAACTTGCTTTATAAATTATCACCTTCCCAAATATATTGGCTTTAAGTAAAAACTAAGAACTGGATGTCAATACCACAAATGATTCAATGTTATAAATTATGATAACCTTCCCAGATTCATGTTATTATCTAACGTAAGAAGCAATAGTGCAATACCAAAATAGCACAGTTGTTTTGGCCCATTCCAAAATATTTTCCACTAATTATGATAAGCATTTAATTAGATATTTGGAAGTTATAAGAACTAAAGGAGTAGCATTATACTATTTTTAAATTAGTGGAATTAACATATCAGTATATCAAGTATAATAGTTTTTTAACGTTAAAAATTAATAATGATTATAAACTTAGGTAATAACAAATATTTATTTAGACACAATATCAAAATCTCAATACTATTTGAAGAACATACCAAAAAAAGATTATAACCTTAGGTAACAACAAAAAATTAAAATCAAACGCAACTATATACCACCAATTACCAATTGAAACTTCATCAAATGTTAACCCAACTAATGTAATGAGTTGAATTGCCACCGAATCACAACAGTTTATGATATACAAATAAAGCTGCATACCTTACAGAAGTGGGAGTAGACCTGGGATGGTTCAAGAGAAGGTAGGCATTTAGGCTTATTTTGATCATTTTAAGTCTTCCCCCGTCTCTAATGCCTGCAATATCAAGGAAAAAAATTCAAACCCTTAAATTTGGTCTTATGTTAAACAATGAGGACCTCAATAGTAATTAGAATTTATGAGGTAAACAGATATTAAAAAAATATAATCAGACAGAAAATTGATAATGATTATAACCTTAGGTAACAACAAAAAATAAAAATCAGTAGCAAACCCAAATAATGAAGTGAGTTGCATGAGTAAATGAGTCACAATAGTTGGTGCAAAGACAATAACGTTGCACAACATACAGATGATGTCGTCTCCATGGTTCATAAAAAATTCTTACAAAGACTCAAGCAGGTTCATGGTTTTTCCACTAAGGAGACAAATGTTACTTTTAACTCCACCTTTCAATTCAGAATTCAATAAACCATGTAGATATGGATAATCTCGAAAATGAAATAAGGATACAAAGGAAGTTAACAAAGTTAACCATTATTTAATACTAAATAAAATCAAGGTAAAGAAAAATAATAATTAAAAAAAAGTGCAGAGCTGTACCTTCCCAGATATAGGCCAGATTGCCTTTACAGAAAGCCCTTTTGTGAACTTTAAACAATTCCGCTGTAAAATATGTAAAAATTCGTTATAAAAAAAGTTTAAAAGAGTATACAAATCAATAATATAAGAACCAGACTTATGTGGTTTGAGATCCAGGAAGTGGCTTCGTGGGAAGGGGAGGTCGAGCTTCCATTTCTTTTGCAGACAGCCATTTGATGAACTTTTTATGTTATTTTTCACTTTTATTTATATTGAGGTTCGTGCGGATTTTCGGTTAAAGCTAGAAGAGAGGAAAAAACAACGAAAGTGGATCAGCTAATGGGGACGTGGGATTTAGAAGGGAAAGTGAGTGCTGGAAATTGACGAATATGCCCATAATTCGATGGATGTTGGGTTTCAAACATTTTATTAGCCAGGTTAAGGTTATTTTTGGTAAAGAATAAAAGGCTTCATTTGGGCAAGTATTTGCATTATATATAAGATATACTAGGATAAGGCCCGTGCTTCGCACCCGAGAAGATACTCTTATTTACTGATTAAAAATATAAATTGGAAAATGAATAACCAATTATTTCTATATTTCTGGTTTGGAGCCTAATGGAGATTTTTGTCGGTAAACGGAAATTGGAAAGGTGAACCGATAAAATAAAATGCGTTGTTTCTGCACACGAAGTCCCTTTTTAACGAAATTAGCTTCATTGGGGCCTGAACGTCAAGACATGATGATATAATTATTTTCGTTAAATTTAGAGTTAGCGTTTGGCAGTGCGAATTTAACAATGAACGGTATATAGCGGTATGATAAAACCAAAAATAATATTATATGAATTCTTCTCGTGTTCTGCCTGCCTCAGTTCTTTCCCTTCATCCGGTATTTTCTATTGTTGTTTCATTTCAGTGTTTCATGTCAGCACCCTAACCTATCTCTGTCAATTTAAAGTATGCCTATGGGCAAAACGCAAAGCATGCACATGCCTTTGTCGATATACGTACCGACATTACTCTCTCAATCTCATAGCCATCAACTTGGAATAACCCAGCTGTATTTGCACATGTGTCCTTCTGCACGCCTAAAGAACATACTGATATCCTACATACTGAACGCCATGCAGAGCAAACCAAATATCAAAACATGTACAGCGCCCTATATATATTTTTACAACGCCTACCCTCTGCAACACATAAATTAAAGCGCCAGTGCCTTGTATTTTTAATTCCTTGTGTCAATTCTTCCCATAGCATGCCAACCTCCCACATATAACCTGCCTTCCATTCGTACAACCACACATCAGCAAAGGTGTAGCAGATTTAAAATCCTGCCAACCTGAAAGCAGCCGACCATCTCCTCTCACACCACTGGCCCTAGAAGATGTAGCCGAACCTATAACCATATAAGGAGGGGACATCAAACTTATCTGCATGAGTACATAGCTATGCACAGTTGCCTATATATGAGAAAGGAAGAGTACCCACAAATATTTTTGCCTGTACGGTAAGCCAACAAGACATCTCAGCATATTTACGAAAGGAAACCACAACACATGCCATCCTACAGAGACCTAAAACGTGCCTTCATGCCTTAGTTCTGAAAGTCCTAGCCTATTCCTCTATTTTGAAGCCTCTTTCCACATGCTAACTCTGTCTGAATTTTTCATCCCAATCTTATCGCCATTTTGCAACCTCATATGCCTCTCTGCAGCACAATAGAGCTGCCTACCTGTCATGAATTTTCACTTCAACCTTCACTTCAATCACCAGTCCTTGCCATCACAGCTAACCTACTTCCTATGTCTTCTAATCACAGTGACAACGGAAGTGAAAACACGCTGCACCAATTTCCTTCAGCTACATTGCACCTATCACCTATCTGTAACTTACGATAGAGACACTGATCCTATCTTTGCAACTTCTCCTATATATATACCCTGCGACCTTATTCCTTCTTTCCATCCTCTGGTTTCAGAAAACATGAAACCCAAACTTCATTTACAAAGTAACAAAAGAAAAAAGAAGAAGAAGAAACCGAATGTCAGTATGGGGAAGTTGAGGAGAGCGTGTAACCGATGAGGGAAATATTGAAGTGCGTGGGGGTACAAACAGGTACGTAGCATAAAAGGAGAGAAGGCTGGAGGACTATGCTCGTAATTTCAACACATAAATACGAGTTAAACGTTGTCAAGTGGAGGTGGTGATGTGCAAGTGGCGCGGTGAATACATGGTGCAGGCACGCTAGAAGAAGGAGGAGTTGATGGGTTCACGTGTGCGTATTGGGTGAATTTGTACCAACGGCGGAAGTTGGTGAACGAAACAGAGGGCATTGAAATGGAATCATCAGCTGGGTTCGAATTTGCTTCGTGGGAACGGGTTCAAGGTGAAAAATTAAAGTGCCTAATCTATCTTATATTTTCTTAATGGAATTTTATAAAACATGTAGTTAGATAAGAACGGCAGTGCTCTTAAAACGTGTGTGAGGGCCCTGATGTAGTTTTAGTGTCATTCTTCTTTTAGTCCATGCAAAAGATAAACATTGGGTACTGATTGTGTAAATAACTAAAATCAGTGTTTGGCTACGCGGAAGGCCTTTCAGTAGCTAAAAATACACAAAATACACGGATTCTGTATATATAACAACCTAAAATATACTAATAAACAATAACCCTGTATATAGTGAGTAGTGTGGCCGATTTAAAGTGTGTACAACATGACCGCTTTTATAAGTAATGCGTAGCCAACATAACTCTGTTAGTTTAATAGAGTACCGAAATCATGTTATAACAAACCGAGTTTTATTAGCGTCTTATCCTATTACTAAGACATGCAGACGTATATAAGCCTGTAATTAACATGGACAATGATTCATATAAATAACGTAGGTTACATTAATCAGGGTTAGTTAGTTTAGTTTAGACTTTGACGATACAAAGGTATGTAACGTATTAAATTGTTAACAGAAAGGGGACATACGAAATGATGGTAGAACTGTACTAGCGAACGCTTCATTGTAAAGATGGTTTGGACGCATTTGGAATTAACGGAAACAACTATTTTGTACAACGTATGAAGCCCAAGGTGAGTTTATCTCACTCAGTTTACCCCATTTTATATTTTATATAAATCGGGTTTCTATTTTTGTGTGCAATGGTTGGTGATTTGATGACTGTATGCATGTGTGCTGAATATTTTTAATATTCATTGATTAAATTAAGTGTTTGTTAATTTAATCAAATTAAATCGTTATTTTAACGATTAGATTCCAACAAGGTAATTTACCTTGTTGGTTACCTTTATATCAATTGAACAAATAATTGAATGCTTGATTGATTGTCATAAATAGTGTGTTGACTGTTATGTTTATCGTGATGGATAAATATAGTGTTGTATTAAATTTGAGATAACCATTGTGATGCAGGGAAGGATACGTTGGAGGGATCCAACCGGATTCCTCAAATATGTTGTTTACTTATATGAACTGTTAATCAATTTGATTGATTGTCCATTGTTCAACACTTGTTTGATATTGAACAATAGGTGATATTGGTCGAGTAGTTATCAGCAGATGGCCTGTAAATAAATTGTTTTATAGAAATTGGTTTACCGTTGGGTAAATCAATAGAAAGAAAGTTATAAAAATTGATTTATAACTAAAGACATGTTTTGAAATCTATTTTATATAGATTATTTTTAAATGAATATATCAAAGAAAAAAAATATAATTATTTTATCTTGTTATTATAAATGAGTGTACAAAATGAGAGTTGTATGTTAATGAGTTTCATAAGCAAATGAGCAACGATCAACAAAATGGTCAAGGGTTGAATTATTATTTTTCCAATAAACATGTAAATGAGATTATCTAGATTATTAATTGAATCAAATGAAATTATTTATTAATATAAAGAAATAACCAAGTAGAAATGGTTAATGGAGTAATCTTGTTTGAAGATGACCAAGTCGATTATTTGCACGAGAAATTGATTATTTAAAAACCATTATTGGATTATTAATTATTATTGATATTATGTAACATTTTAAATAACCTTTTAAGAAAGATTAATTAATTTACTTATAATTGATAATGAATTAAAGGATGTTAGACAATTAACAAAAAGTTGACTGGTAAAAGAGATTCTTAAAGTAAAATATGAATATGCATTCATAAAACGACTCGAGAGACGAGATTTGAATATATAATAGTATTTTCAAATAAAACAAAGTTGGTTTGATATATCAAGTTGAAATTTCTATATTAGAATAATATTAACTTTTAAAGCGAGGAACGTGTGAATGAAACCAAGTTGAAATGGAAATGGTGATAAAGGGAATTAGTGAATAAAACCTTGTTTACCAAGGATTTTCAATAAGTTCAATCATATTTATATGAGTTAGATTTTTGATTTGTTTCTGGAAAAGAATTATATTAAAGGAATTGAAAACAAACGAAAACCTTAGTGGCTTAAACTTGGTTATAAAAGTAAGAATCTAATGATAAGAATCTAGAGATGAATATTTTTAATGTGAAAAGGCTTTATTTGATTAAAACTAAGATATGTGGTTATTTAAAAATGATTTAAAATAAATAGAAGTGTTGGGATATTATTTGAATGAGATTTCATTTATAAACTTCTATATATTCCGAAGATAAGAATGTTGTCGACTCAAGGCCTGAGAGGTAACTAAAATACCCCAACTTGTGATGACTTCATGATTATCCAAGGATGATATTAGCTTAGAAACGATGGTAGAGGATGAAGTTAAGTTATACTTCCATGAGGAATATTATAAGCCATAAATTAAAGAGTTATACGTTAAATAATTTGATTTGGAAATAAGGAGTGAAAGAGCGGTACTCTATATGTTGGGAGATTTAGAAATATTAACAACGATTTAACTAAAAAGGCCAAGTGATGTTGTATATTGAACCAATGAACCCACGCTATTTTTGTATGGATGATAGTTATTTTATTTTGATAGTTAAATCACCGGCTATCAAAATCTGGCCAAATCGATTATTGATATGGAAAGACCGGGATCGAATTTATATTCGAAAACCATTCCGATCAGCAAATACGTAAACGTTAAAGATATCAGAAGATGGTCGAGATGGAGCAATGAAGAACGTGTATCTTCATGAGCGGAAGAACTGCTCGTTGGATTTCTAAGGGTAGCTCCCGAAGATATTCCGACTTGTGATTCTGTCGTGATTGGAATCCTCGGATTGTAAGGACTTCTCGCTACCGATCCTTAGGGTGATTCCTAGGATGTGGTAGGAGGGTGCCTTTGGTTCATCCTGTTCCTGGATGACTTGTATGGATGATGTGAACGGTGGCCATATGTTCCAAAAGTCGATTATAACCTAAGCCTCATCAACCGGGAAATGGCAGAAATCGGGCAGGCAGCATGTCTATGTGGGTCGCTCCCATTAGGGTGTATAATCACCTATCTAGAGAAAATCTGTTTCATTCTTTAATCTATTCGATGTTGGCCCTTTTCGGGAAACGGTGGGTCGCACCCAACCATTGGTGATATACATTCGATACACTCAAGCGAAATGAGTGGTCGGTCATGTGTGGGTCGGGTTGCAAGACGTTCTTGTTGAACCCAGTGTATTCGCCTCTAGAGATACACTATCGGCAGGTGGTCCCATACCTTGTCATAGTCAGAATCCAATCTCCAATAAGCGCCCACAATTTTGATTGTATACTATTTATGTGGAGCGTGAGATGCAAGTGTTCCGCTAGATTGGTATTTACTTATATTTAGACACTATTATAATACCAGAAAAGATATTGATTTCAAAAATGGTTTGGGTTATAATAAGATAAAAATCGTTCGTGTTTATGTGTGGGTTGGCCTTACTATTATCTTTTCGTTTCAAAAGAGTTTGAACTTTAAAATCAATATGGATGTTACATAAACTTAGTGGGTTTCTCACTCTGGTTCACCAGACTGACCCGGTGTTTTGTAAATGCTCGGGTTAGCCCGGGTTTTTCAGGTTCAGGTAATTGAATACTAAGAGTTCCAAGGATGTGCTGGAAAAGTTCAGATGCAGGGTTTATCAAAATATATTATGTTGTGTGATATGTATAAGGACAGGTTGTTATAACTGTCCAGGTGTATTGATTTACTCTGATAGTGTAAGTATTTTTCAAGCTCTCAATAAAGATTATTTCTATATTATATTTTGTTCCACTGCGATGTGAGACTCTGTGTTGTGTTGATTCTTCTTTCTCTTCTATTCTAATATTTCTTTCTCTCTTACCTCGCCCTCTAATTTCTTTCTAATGACTATCTGGTGTGTTCGATACTGGGATTTTGGCAAGTAATATGAGATTTATATATTATTGTCGAAATTCGAGCATCGAATTTCCACCGGGTCATTACAGTGGTATCAGAGCTATTGGTTAAGTTGTAACCTTGGCTCTGTGGCATAACTCAGTAGGGATGGGGTTAGTAACACCCTAGATTGAGTTTGAATGTATATACGGGAGAACATATTTGTAGATTTTATATAAAAATGTTTTGTATTGTGTTGATTGATCGCTTGACAATGACACAATATTGTTTTATAAAGAGGGTAAATGAAATAATTTTACCCAAAATATATTTTTATAGAAAAACAAAATAATTTTCTATATTATAATAATATTGGTTGTTTGGTTGTTTTGATTGATTTTCTTGGAATTCAAATTGAATTACGAAATGGTATTGAACTGGTTAGAAACCAATTGGTTAATTGGATGTGGAAATGAAACTTAACCTGGTTAAATTGAGTCGAATAAAATAATTTTGGAATTTTGAAATCGAATGGATAATAATGGAAATTAGTCGGATATTAATCAATTGATATTAATGTATGTTAAACCAATATGAATGCAGACCTGTAAGTATCAATGTTGAATGTATTTCAAATGATTTGATTGTATGTTATTTGAGTGTTGGATGGATTGAATAAAATTCACCATGTTGAACAAATTGAAACCAAGTTCTAATATAATGAATTGGGAATAAAATTAGTTACGAAATGGAACTGAACTGTTTAAACCCATATTGTTATTTGTTTTGCAAGTTGAGTTAAGTACAGATTGTAGAAGGCTATGGGAATTGACTTGATTATAGAGATTGGAATTACAGACAAAGAGCAGTTAGTTGGTTTGCTGTGAAATTGGAATTGAGTTGCCGACAAATAGGTAAACCTTAATAATTGGGTGGGTGGTTGATTTTATACCTCTGAGTTGGGTAGCCATTTGGCTTTTGATTCTTTTTGAGAGAATTTGAGTTGGAGTGACGTTTGTAGTTATTGTGATCGAGCCGTGCAAAGGAGATGCAGGCGAAATTTTCGGAAAAAAAAAATGAATTTGTTTTGGTGATAATTCAAAAATAATTATTTTAAATAATTGGGTTCAGAACATTCTTCTTACCTTGTAATTTCGGGGACGAAATTCTTTTAAGGGGGGAGAATGTAATGTACTGGATTTTTCTGCCATTTAAATTGGAAGATTTAAATTTGTTTATATATTATACTGGAAATGTATTGGATTTTATATCGATTTATGTATTAAGAATGGAGTTTGGGAATATCGGTACAAGTTAGAACGTTCAACGTAAATTCTGCTATATATATATACACTCGAATAAGGCTCGTGCTCCGCACCCGGGCAGATACTCGTATTTACTGGTTAAAAATATAAATTGGAAAATGAGTACCTAATTATTTCTATATTTCTGGTTTGGAGCCTAATGGAGATTTTTGTCAGTAAACGAAAATTGGAAAGGTGAACCGATAAAATAAAATACATTGTTTTTGCACACGAAGTCCCTTTTTAACGAAATTAACTTCATTGGGGACTGAACGTCAAGACATGATGATATATTTATTTTCGCTAAATTTAGAGTTAGCGTTTGGTAGTGCGAATTTAACAATGAACGATATATAGCGGTACGATGAAATCAAAAATAATATTATATGAATTCTTCTCGCGTTCCACCTGCCTCAGTTCTTTCCCTTTATCGGGTATTTTCTGTTGTTGTTTCATTTTAGTGTTTCATGTCAGCACCCTAACCTATCTCTGTCAATTTAAAGTATGCCTATGGGCAAAACGCAAAGCATGCACATGCCTTTGTCGATATACGTACCGACATTACTCTCTCAATCTCATAGCCATCAACTTGGAATAACCCAGCTGTATTTGCACATGTTTCCATCTGCACGCCTAAAGAACATACTGATATCCTACATACTGAACGCCCATGCAGAGCAAACCAAATATCAAAACATGTACAGCGCCCTATATATATTTTTACAACGCCTACCCTCTGCAACACATAAATTAAAGCGCCAGTGCCTTGTATTTTCAATTCCTTGTGTCAATTCTTCCCATAGCATGCCAACCTCCCACATATAACCTGCCTTTCATTCCTATAGCCACACATCAACAAAGGTGTAGCTGATTTAAAATCCTGCCAACCTGAAAGCAGCCGGCCATCTCCTCTCACACCACTAGCCTTAGAAGATGTAGCCGAACCTGTAACCATATAAGGAGGGGACATCAAACTTATCTGCGTGAGTACATAGCTATGCACAGTTGCCTATATATGAGAAAGGAAGAGTACCCACAAATATTTTTGCCTGTATGGTAAGCCAACAAGACATCTCAGCATATTTATGAAAGGAAACCACAACCCTTGCCATCTTACAGAGACCTAAAACGTGCCTATATGCCTTAGTTCTAAAAGTCCTAGCCTATTCCTCTGTTTCGAAGCCTCTTTCCACATGCTAACTCTGTCTAAATTTTCTATCCCAATAGTAACGACCCGTGTTTTTGGCCGTCAAATATTTTATTTAATTTATTAGTTTTAAATATTATATTTGGGAATATAATGGTTTTTAATATTTAATTCGTTATTTAAATGAAGTTTGAACGTTATATAATATAAAACGAGCTCGAAATGGCGCTGCAGTTCATAAATTCGAATTTGAACTTCAACTGGATATATACAGAGTCCGATATAAGTCAGATTTCTGTGAAACAAGAAACGCTGGGACCGTGTTGACGATAGTTTTCATATGAAAGAGAAAAATCCAGATTCCATGTTATTGATTGCGAGTTATGGAAAAATCAAAATTTGGGGAAAACGCTATGGAAATCGTTATCGGCCTTTAAAATGGCAATTTTGCAAACGAACTCTGTTTTCGACGAAATCAGTTTCATTGGGAACGTAGCGTTAAATTATTGCACGGTGGTGAATGGCGTGGAAAACCAATGTCGTATGTGACCACGATAGCTGGAAACGCCCGTTCATTTTCTATAGCGCATAATTAAATTAATAAAGGGATAATTGGGCACAACTCGAGCAGACGATCGAATTAGACCACGAAACCAGTTCCGTTGAGTTCGTATCGTCGATTAGAGCCAGGATATGTATATAGTTTGTTATTTTTGGAGACTGAATAATTTAGCGTTAAAAAGGGTATCGTGGTGCACGGTAAAAATAGTCTACCAGGGAAACAGTCTCAGAATGCGATGAAACTAGTGCCGTTGGGTTCGTATCAACAAATTATTTGAAGATTTGAAAGTTTCAAGTGGATTTGATTTATCTGGTGACTGTGGAAAAATTAAACGCGTGTTCATTTCTGGTTTTATAAAGGAATTTTTTCAAATGACATCGGATTTCGACGAAACTGGTCCCATTGGGTTCGGAATACCTTTTTACACTAAGATTAGTTTTCTTATCAGAAGACAGAAGTCATTTTTGATGAATTTATCGCATTACTTTAGGACGAAGTTTCGTAAATATTATTTTATTTATTTGGACACCCTATACTACCCTAATGAATATATGCTACGCTGCCTACCCCAAATATTACCCCGCCATCTCTTTCAACTGACATGAAAACACAAGGCAACCTACCTACCCTATATGTTATTTCAAATCACTAAGGGCGCTGTTGAAATGAAAACACAAACAGACATTCCCTTTTTCTTTCAATTGACGTTTGCATCTGAATTACCCTTACAGGCACATGGGATTACAGATAAATTGTACCGTAAACGTGGCCACCACGTTCAAATCTCCTATATATATACCCTACGCCTGTTTCATTCTCGGGGAAACAAAAACATAAAACTTTCACACCATTATTAAACGCGCGCCTCATGATTTATAAACAAAACCCATATAAACGGAAGCTTGGTCAGAACGAAGCAGATGATGAGACAGCGGTGGCGTGAGTGACATGGCGTGGAGTGGGGAAGGGAAGACCAGTGTTGTAGGGGGTGTAGCGCCGAGAGGCTTGAGCTGTTGAGGGCCTGTTGAGGGGAGTGACAACAGCACAATGGAAACGAAGAAAAAGGGGAGCGAATAGGAAAGGAAGACGCACAGTATTTTGCATGTACTCGGGTATGATGATAACGTGAGGTATAGCGATGGTGCTGGTCATTTGACTTGCGGTTTCAAAGTGAGAAAGGGGAGTGTTGGATGGACGAATGAAACACGATAGAGGGCAACTGAAACCGGGTATAAGAAGATGGAGGACGGGTTGGTATTCTCGCGAGTGGGCTTCAAAGTGGTACAGTGGAAGCAAAGGACTTGCGGTCCCAACAGGGTGGTCATCGATCTAGTTCCCGTGGCCAGAATTTTGTGTGGCAGCGGGTATTGATGTGGAGCACGGTCTGAAGTCCCAAAATGACGAAGGATCCTGGAGCGAACAAAGGAAGACACGGTTGGTCTGTTATATGACAGATCAACGTAATTAATGTTTTAAAATGGATGGTTAATTAAGTAAAAATTTAACTATTACTAAACGTTAGTTGAATTAATTAAAATATGGGTACTGTTGTGTGATTTAGGTTTGGAAAACTTGAAGTAGCAGGAGCAGCGAAAGGGGGTGAGAGGAAAGTCAGCATAGATGTTTGATAGAATGGAGGGAGGCCAAAGACATCGGTCGTTAATCTTCAAACCATGTGAAAAAAAAAGTAATTAAGACAATTATTAAGTAGTTAAAAAGAGTTCAATTATTATATTAAATCATGTTAATCGAATCAGAAAAATTTACAGGACCTCTTGAGAGATGTTGAAGACCAAGCGAACATGAAGAAGGATTAAAGGATCGATCAAGTTCTATAATATAACGTAATTAGTTAAAAAACTGAAATTTAGATTAATTTAAATAATGGTTAAGGCTTAATTATATAAAGTATAATTAAGAATTTGTTATTTTATTTAATGGCATTAACTTATAATATTAATACTGAGTGTATATTTGATCAGAATTGGACCAAACAAATCACGTTGGGACGGTATCGTTGAACTCTACCGTATAGAACTGTGCTGGACAAGACTGAAAGCTATTGGAGTTATTGGTTAAACTAGACACATGTTTAATTTAACCGGAACTGAACCGCTTAAGCGAATCAACTCAAGTTGAGTTAAACTCACTCAGTTTTCCCATTTATATTTTATATAAATTGGGTTTTTATTTTGTGTGTTATGCTTGCTGATGGTTGCCAGTTTGCTAGTTATACCTTTGTTTGTTGATTTAACTGATGAAATTAAACCGTGTTTAATTTCAGTGAAAATACCAAATCGTTATTTTTAACGATTGGTCCCAATAAAGGTAACTTACCTTATTGGTCACGTTTATTTTATAAACGTGTTTAAATGGTTTAATTGTTTGCATTCCTTGTGATTGTTGTTAAATGGCCGTCACTTATTGTTATCAGTTAAACAAAACTGAATGATCTGGTTTGTGATAACCATTTTGAATACAGGGAAGAACAGGTTGGAGGAATCCAACCGGATTCCTAAAAAATATTGTTTATTTTCATATGATCATATATGAATTGTTCTGTTTGGGTTGATTGATTTGATTGTTGATTATTGAATATTCAACATCTGTTTGGTTAAACCAATGGCTGATATTGGTTGGGTATTTGGCAGCGTATGGCCTATAAAATCAATTGGTTTATAGATATTGGTTCACCGTCAGGTGAATCGATAGAGATAAAGTGATAAAATTTATTTTATTACTGGAATTAGATTTTGGAAAATATTATTTTAAAAAAAGTTATAAAAGGGAATTAAATAACTATTTTATTTATTTAAGATTTTGATTCGTTAATAGTTTGTTTTATAAAATAAATTCTGATGTTAATCAGATTTACAAGTATGAAATGAATCGAATGGTTAAACTTTGATAATTATTATGTAAAGAGAACAATTAATGGAATTTATTTAAATTAATTATATTTTTAATTAATTTAAAGTGAGAAGTAATTGGAATCGGTTAGGGGAATAACCGCGTTTTAAGTGAATTAAATCTACCATTTTGAATTGGAAGTGATTATCGAGTTAATGTGTTTTGATTTAAAATAGTTAAACAAATATTGTTTAAATTTAGATAAGGTTTTAAAAGGGTTTACTATTTATTTTAGTTAATAAAAACTTAACTACTGCAGTAGTTGATAATTGAAGTAAATTATTATTTAATTAATAATAATAATTTAGAAAATTACTTTTCAAAGGTGATCGAAGTGAAATGGAATCAAATGGAATGGTGAAAGGAGTTTATGTACGAGTTTTATATTTAAAACCCAAAATTTATTATAACGAAGTTATAGAAGGAATTCCAAGCGAATGGAATAGCTTGATATAAGTGTTATTTGATTATTTGAATTAAGTGAAGGGAAATTTAGATAAAAAGGGTTTTATAATAAACCAGGGATATAAATGGGATTTAAAAGGGTAAAAGCGGTAATCTTAAGTTAACGTTACTGGAAAATGAGATCAAGTAAAAAGGGGAATTTGAAATAAGATTTCCAAAGTGGGAAATGGTCGAATAAATTTGAAAGGAGATTGGAAATAAGTGAATCTGGTTACAGAAATGGTTTATAGGGTTGTATAACCAAACCCAAGTTATGATGGGAATTGTTTTGATACTGAAATGAGAGATTGGGTTTTGATTACAACTTATATTTGTCTAAGGATATGAACGTTGTTGATCAAGGTCTAAGAGGTAATTAAAATACCCCAACTTGAACAACATTAGGATCATCTGAAGATGATATTAGTTGGTAATCGTAAAAGAGTTAGTGATGGTTCATTATTTCCACTAGTGAAATAATGTAACGTTGGTGAGAATTTGAAAATATATATATAACGAGAGATCGAAGTAAAGAAAATGTAAAGTTAGTTTTATTCTATACTGATCAATGTTAGTATGGTTTCGAGAATGGAATAAAGGATATAACGTAACGTTGTTTATCAAGAAATAATTCGAATAGATTTTCCAAGTTAAAAAGGATATAACAAATGTTTAAAGGGGGAATTAAGTGGGAATTTAATTTGGTCATTTTGCTAAATATTATCTAGAACTGGTTTTGAGAACACTTGTATACTATACAAGAATTCAATTATCGTATTTTTCATATTGAAAAGAGTTAGAACTTTAATTGGACAGAAGTAAATAAATCTGTTTAATTAAAAGGCCAAGTGATGCTGAATACTGAACCAGTGAACTCATTGGAGTGTCATGATTGAAACACCATATATTTTGATAGTTAAATCACCGACTATCAAATCTGTCCAATACGATTGTTGGTATGGAAAGACCGGGATCGAATTTATATTCGAAAACCATTCCGACCAATAAATACGTGAAGAGATCAGAAGATTATCGAGATGGAGCATTGAAGACCGTGGATTTTCATACACGGAAGAACCATTAATATTCTCTGCCTGGCAAGTAGAGATAAGCTGTGATTCTGTCGTGGTTGGAATCTATGGGTTGCAAGGACTTCTCGCTACTGATCCATGGGGTGATTCCTATATGGATGCAGTAGGAGAGTGCCTTCGGTTCATCCTGTTCCTGGATGACTTGTATGGACGGATGTCTGACAGAGTATTTCCAAAGGGTCATGTACGTTGATTTCTTCAAACGTGCCATAGTTGCTAGCGGAGAATCGCCGTTCTCTTAGCTTCCAGCTAGAGTATTTTTGTGGATGTCAATTAGTGATATCTGACGGATCTGACGATGTGGCATTCAAAGTGAATGGTGATCAGACGTTTCAAAAATAAACTCTGACCTCAAGCCTCATCAACCGGGAAATGACAAAAATCGGGCAGGCAGCATGGCTATGTGGGTCGCTCCCATTAGGGTGTAGAATCACCTATCTAGAGAAAATCCTATTTGCTTCTTTAATCTATGTTTCGATGCTGTCCCTTGTCGGGAGGCGGTTGCTGATCCCAACCGTCGGTGGTATACATTCAATACACTCAAGCGAAATGAGTGGTCGGTCATGTGTGGGCCGGGTTGCAAGACGTTCTTGTTGAACCCAGTGTATTTGCCTCTAGAGATACACTATCGGCAGGTGGTCCAATACCTTGTCATAGTCGGAATCCAATCTCCAATAAGCACCTGCGGTTTTGATTGTATACTATATATGTGGAGCGTGAGATGCAAGCGTTCCGCTAAATTGATATTTACTTGTATTTAGACATTATTATAATATCAGAGAAGATATTGATTTCAAAACTGTTTTGGTTTATCGTAAGGTAAAAACCATCCGTGTTTATGTGTGGATTTGGTCTTACGATTATCTTTTCCTTCTGAAAAGATTTTGAACTTTAAAAATCATGATTGGATGATTTACCCTTAGTACTGTGCGAGTTTATCCCACTCTGGTTCACCAGACTGACCCGGTGTTTTGTAAATGCTCGGGTTAGACCGGGTGTACAGGCTCAGGTTATCAAATGCTATGAAGAGACGAGCTGGAAGAGTCCAGACGTATGATATTATATAGCTGCTACACCGCTGTGTGTTGTATATGGAACAGGCTATTATAACTATCTCATTGTATGATGTACTCTGATACTGTAAGTGTTTTTAAAAGCTTTCAATAAAGATTTATTTCTGTATTATATTTTGTTCCGCTGCGATGTGAAACTCTGTGCTGTGTTGTTCTTCTTCTGCTTCTATTCTAATAATTCTTTCTTATCTCACCCTCTAATTTCTTTCTAATAACCATCCAGTGTTTTCGGTGCTTGGAGGATCGGCATGAGTTACAGTAAAGGTAGTTATGTCGATTTTCAGGGCCGGAAATTCTTGGGTCGTTACAGTTGGTATCAGAGCTGAAGGTTAAGTGATTACCTTGGCTCTGTGGCGTGACTCAGTAGAGATGGGGTTAGTAATACCCTAGATTGAGTTGAGTATATATACACGAGTGAACGTATTTGTAGATTTTATAAAAAGTGTTTTATATTGTGGAGATTTATTTGGTTGAGTTGTTTGTGAGTTCTGGACGATCAGTTTGATCCACTGTATCGATAGGAGTTTCTAAACACTCAAGTACGATAAACCAACGCAGTATGTTTTGAAAGAGGGTAAATGAAATAATTTTACCCAAATGATATTTTAATATAAAAGAATGATTAATATTTGAAGTATTATACTATATTGGATGTGTCGGTTGATTATAATTGTAATGGTTATATAAATAACCAATTAGAATTCGTATAATATAAAAGCAGATCTATTAATTATGAAATTAAAATCAGAATTGGAATTAAAATTCCCAAAAAAGTGGGAAAGGTGATTGCAAATGAACTTGGATTGAATATATGAGAATTTTAAAATCCTGGGAGATTTTAATTTGTTTTACGAGCATTGTGTTTGGTATTTTGAAATAGATTTCAAAACAAAAATGTTGAAATATGATTTTGAAAAGTTATATAGTATTGAATTCACTTTGATAGCTGGGGAATAACTCTGAGGATGCTGGCCACATCATCAGTGTTCATTTCCAAATTCTAAGCGACGGATTACTACTAAAAATCTTGTTTTGAATTGCTTTGAGAAAAACAAGTTGTTTTGAATTCTGAAAGGAATATTTGATTTTTGAAAGAGCTGAACTGTTTAAAAACTCCTGGGGTAATTGTTTGAACAAAAACAAAATTAAATAGAAATTGTGAAAGAAAATGTGAATTGAAATGAAATCAATTAACTGGAAATTGAATCAGGATATAATATATCGAGTAGACTCAGATTTTGAATTGGGAGACAGGAATCTGAAATGGTATTGGACTGGTTAGTTAAGAGTCGAAAGTGATAATGGATGGAAATTGAGTTAAGAATTGGTTTGGCCTGGGTGAGTAAAGGATTTGGTTCTAAGGGTAAAACTGGAATTTTGTTTGGGAAGGCATGTGTATATGCTGACATGGTTGCAGACGGAAAGAATATAATGATATGCCCGACAAAAAGGTGCACGTTTATTTTTATATGGGGTTGATGATTTTTGAGCCTATTTGGCAAGCCGCTTGGCTGTTTTATTTCCTTTTGGATTGGAGAAGGCCTAGAAGGGCGAGTTGGAGTTGTACCGATTGAGCAATACAAAGGAGGTGCTGGCGAAATTTTTCGGGAATTTAAGGTGTTATTTTTGAAGATATTTATCCACAATATTGAATTGATTTTCGATTTAAACTAAAGTAGATTTGAAAATTAATGGATTTGTAACGTATTTTCTTACCTTAGCAATTTCGAGGACGAAATTATTTTAAGGGGGGAAGAATGTAACGACCCGTGTTTTTGGCCATCAAATATTTTATTTAATTTATTAGTTTTAAATATTATATTTGGGAATATAATGGTTTTTAATATTTAATTCGTTATTTAAATGAAGTTTGAACGTTATATAATATAAAACGAGCTCGAAATGGCGCTGCAGTTCATAAATTCGAATTTGAACTTCAACTGGATATACAGAGTCCGATATAAGTCGGATTTCTGTGAAACAAGAAACGCTGGGACCGTGTTGATGATAGTTTTCATATGAAAGAGAAAAATCCAGATTCCGTGTTATTGATTGCGAGTTATGGAAAAATCAAATTTTGGGGAAAATGCTATGGAAATCGTTATCGGCCTTTAAAATGGCCATTTTGCAAACGAACTCTGTTTTCGACGAAATAAGTTTCATTGGGACTGTAGCGTTAAATTATTGCATGGTGGTGAATGGCGTGGAAAACCAATGTCGTATGTGACCACGATAGCTGGAAACGCCCGTTCATTTTCTATAGCGCGTAATTAAATTAATAAAGGGATAATTGGGCACAACTCGAGCACACGATCGAATTAGACCACGAAACCAGTTCCGTTGAGTTCGTATCGTCGATTAGAGCCAGGATAGGTATATAGTTTGTTATTTTTGGAGACTGGATAATTTGGCGTTAAAAAGGGTATCGCGGTGCACGATAAAAATAGTCTACCAGGGAAACAGTCTCAGAATGCGACGAAACTAGTGCCGTTGGGTTCGTATCAACAAATTATTTGAAGATTTGAAAGTTTCAAGTGGATTTGATTTATCTGGTGACCGTGGAAAATTTAAACGCGTGTTCATTTCTGGTTTTATAAAGGAATTTTTTTTCAAACGATATCGGATTTCGACGAAACTGGTCCCATTGGGTTCGGAATACCTTTTTACACTAAGATTAGTTTTCTTATCAGAAGACAGAAGTCGTTTGTGATGAATTTATCGCGTTACTTTAGGACGAAGTTTCATAAATATTATTTTATTTATTTGGACACCCTATACTACCCTAATGAATATATGCTACGCTGCCTACCCCAAATATTACCCCGCCATCTCTTTCAACTGACATGAAAACACAAGGCAACCTACCTACCCTATATGTTATTTCAAATCACTAAGGGCGCTGTTGAAATGAAAACAAAAACAGACGTTTCCTTTTTCTTTCAATTGACGTTTGCATCTGAATTACCCTTACAGGCACATGGGATTACAGATAAATTGTACCGTAAACGTGGCCACCACGTTCAAATCTCCTATATATATACCCTACGCCTGTTTCATTCTCGGGGAAACAAAAACATAAAACTTTCACACCATTATTAAACGCGCGCCTCATGATTTATAAACAAAACCCATATAAACGGAAGCTTGGTCAGAACGAAGCAGATGATGAGACAGCGGTGGCGTGAGTGACATGGCGTGGAGTGGGGACGGGAAGACCAGTGTTGTAGGGGGTGTAGGGCTGAGAGGCTTGAGCTGTTGAGGGCCTGTTGAGGGGAGTGACAGCAGCATAATGGAAACGAAGAAAAAGGGGAGCGAATAGGAATGGAAGACGCACAGTATTTTGCATGTACTCGGGTATGATGATAACGTAAGGTAAAGCGATGGTGCTGGTCATTTGACTTGCGGTTTCAAAGTGAGAAAGGGGAGTGTTGGATGGACGAATGAAACACGATAGAGGGCAACTGAAACCGGGTATAAGCAGATGGAGGACGGGTTGGTATTCTCGCGAGTGGGCTTCAAAGTGGTACAGAGGAAGCAAAGGACTTGCGGTCCCAACAGGGTGGTCATCGATTTAGTTCCGGTGGCCAGAATTTTGTGTGGCAGCGGGTATTGATGTGGAGCACGGTCTGAAGTCTCAAAATGACGAAGGATCCTGGAGCGAACAAAGGAAGACACGGTCGGTCTGGTATATGACAGATCAACGTAATCAATGTTTTAAAATGGATGGTTAATTAAGTAAAAATTTAACTATTACTAAATGTTAGTTGAATTAATTAAAATATGGGTACTGTTGTGTGATTTAGTTTTGGAAAACTTGAAGTAGCAGGAGCAGCGAAAGGGGGTGAGAGGAAAGTCAGCATAGATGTTTGATAGAATGGAGGGAGGCCAAAGACATCGGTCGTTAATCTTCAAACCATGTGGAAAAAAAAGTAATTAATTAAGACAATTATTAAGTAGTTAAAAAGAGTTCAATTATTATATTAAATCATGTTAATCAAATCAGAAAAATTTACAGGACCTCTTGAGAGATGTTGAAGACCAAGCGAACATGAAGAAGGATTAAAGGATCGATCAAGTTCTATAATATAACGTAATTAGTTAAAAAACTGAAATTTAGATTAATTTAAATAATGGTTAAGGCTTAATTATACAAAGTATAATTAAGAATTTGTTATTTTATTTAATGGCATTAACTTATAATATTAATACTGAGTGCATATTTGATCAGAATTGGACCAAACAAATCACGTTGGGACGGTATCGTTGAACTCTACCGTATAGAACTGTGCTGGACAAGACTGAAAGCTATTGGAGTTATTGGTTAAACTAGACGCATGTTTAATTTAACCGGAATTGAACCGCTTAAGCGAATCAACTCAAGGTGAGTTAAACTCACTCAGTTTTCCCATTTATATTTTATATAAATTGGGTTTTTATTTTGTGTGTTATGCTTGCTGATGGTTGCCAGTTTGCTAGTTATACCTTTGTTTGTTGATTTAACTGATGAAATTAAACCGTGTTTAATTTCAGTGAAAATACCAAATCGTTATTTTTAACGATTGGTCCCAATAAAGGTAACTTACCTTATTGGTCACGTTTATTTTATAAACGTGTTTAAATTGTTTAATTGTTTGCATTCCTTGTGATTGTTGTTAAATGGCCGTTACTTATTGTTATCAGTTAAACAAAACTGAATGATCTGGTTTGTGATAACCATTTTGAATACAGGGAAGAACAGGTTGGAGGAATCCAACCGGATTCCTCAAAAATATTGTTTATTTTCATATGATCATATATGAATTGTTCTGTTTGGGTTGATTGATTTGATTGTTGATTATTGAATATTCAACATCTGTTTGGTTAAACCAATGGCTGATATTGGTTGGGTATTTGGCAGCGTATGGCCTATAAAATCAATTGGTTTATAGATATTGGTTCACCGTCAGGTGAATCGATAGAGATAAAGTGATAAAAATTATTTTATTACTGGAATTAGATTTTGGAAAATATTATTTTAAAAAAAGTTATAAAAGGGAATTAAATAACTATTTTATTTATTTAAGATTTTGATTTGTTAATAGTTTGTTTTATAAAATAAATTCTGATGTTAATCAGATTTACAAGTATGAAATGAATCGAATGGTTAAACTTTGATAATTATTATGTAAAGAGAACAATTAATGGAATTTATTTAAATTAATTATATTTTTGATTAATTTAAAGTGAGAAGTAATTGGAATCGGTTAGGGGAATAACCACGTTTTAAGTGAATTAAATCTACCATTTTGAATTGGAAGTGATTATCGAGTTAATGTGTTTTGATTTAAAATAGTTAAACAAATATTGTTTAAATTTAGATAAGGTTTTAAAAGGGTTTACTATTTATTTTAGTTAATAAAAACTTAACTACTGCAGTAGTTGATAATCGAAGTAAATTATTATTTAATTAATAATAATAATTTAGAAAATTACTTTTCAAAGGTGATCGAAGTGAAATGGAATCAAATGGAATGGTGAAAGGAGTTTATGTACGAGTTTTATATTTAAAACCCAAAATTTATTATAACGAAGTTATAGAAGGAATTCCAAGCGAATGGAATAGCTTGATATAAGTGTTATTTGATTATTTGAATTAAGTGAAGGGAAATTTAGATAAAAAGGGTTTTATAATAAACCAGGGATATAAATGGGATTTAAAAGGGTAAAAGCGGTAATCTTAAGTTAACGTTACTGGAAAATGAGATCAAGTAAAAAGGGGAATTTGAAATAAGATTTCCAAAGTGGGAAATGGTGGAATAAATTTGAAAGGAGATTGGAAATAAGTGAATCTGGTTAAAGAAATGGTTTATAGGGTTGTATAACCAAACCCAAGTTATGATGGGAATTGTTTTGATACTGAAATGAGAGATTGGGTTTTGATTACAATTTATATTTGTCTGAGGATATGAACGTTGTTGATCAAGGTCTGAGAGGTAATTAAAATACCCCAACTTGAACAACATCAGGATTGTCTGAAGATGATATTAGTTGGTAATCGTAAAAGAGTTAGTGTTGGTTCATTATTTCCACCAGTGAAATAATGTAACGTTAGTGAGAATTTGAAAATATATATATATATATAACGAGAGATCGAAGTAAAGAAAATGTAAAGTTAGTTTTATTCTATACTGATCAATGTTAGTATGGTTTCGAGAATGGAATAAAGGATATAACGTAACGTTGTTTATCAAGAAATAATTCGAATAGATTTTCCAAGTTAAAAAGGATATAACAAATGTTTAAAGGGGGAATTAAGTGGGAATTTAATTTGGTCATTTTGCTAAATATTATCTAGAACTGGTTTTGAGAACACTTGTATACTATACAAGAATTCAATTATCGTATTTTTCATATTGAAAAGAGTTAGAACTTTAATTGGACAGAAGTAAATAAATCTGTTTAATTAAAAGGCCAAGTGATGCTGAATACTGAACCAGTGAACTCATTGGAGTGTCATGATTGAAACACCATATATTTTGATAGTTAAATCACCGACTATCAAATCTGTCCAATACGATTGTTGGTATGGAAAGACCGGGATCGAATTTATATTCGAAAACCATTCCGACCAACAAATACGTGAAGAGATCAGAAGATGATCGAGATGGAGCATTGAAGACCGTGGATTTTCATACACGGAAGAACCATTAATATTCGATGCCTGGCAAGTAGAGATAAGCTGTGATTCTGTCGTGGTTGGAATCTATGGGTTGCAAGGACTTCTCGCTACTGATTCATGGAGTGATTCCTATATGGATGCAGTAGGAGAGTGCCTTCGGTTCATCCTGTTCCTGGATGACTTGTATGGACGGATGTCTGACAGAGTATTTCCAAAGGGTCATGTACGTTGATTTCTTCAAATGTGCCATAGTTGTTAGCGGAGAATCGCCGTTCTCTTAGCTTCCAACTAGAGTATTTTTGTGGATGTCAATTAGTGATATCTGACGGATCTGACGATGTGGCATTCAATGTGAAAGGTGATCAGACGTTTCAAAAATAAACTCTGACCTCAAGCCTCATCAACCGGGAAATGACAAAAATCGGGCAGGCAGCATGGCTATGTGGGTCGCTCCCATTAGGGTGTAGAATCACCTATCTAGAGAAAATCCTATTTGCTTCTTTAATCTATGTTTCGATGTTGTCCCTTGTCGGGAGGCGGTTGTTGATCCCAACCGTCGGTGGTATACATTCAATACACTCAAGCGAAATGAGTGGTCGGTCATGTGTAGGCCGGGTTGCAAGACGTTCTTGTTGAACCCAGTGTATTTGCCTCTAGAGATACACTATCGGCAGGTGGTCCCATACCTTGTCATAGTCGGAATCCAATCTCCAATAAGCGCCTGCGGTTTTGATTGTATACTATATATGTGGAGCGTGAGATGCAAGCGTTCCGCTAGATTGATATTTACTTGTATTTAGACATTATTATAATATCAGAGAAGATATTGATTTCGAAACTGTTTTGGGTTATCGTAAGGTAAAAACCATCCGTGTTTATGTGTGGATTTGGTCTTACGATTATCCTTTCCTTTTGAAAAGATTTTGAACTTTAAAAATCATGATTGGATGATTTACCCTTAGTACTGTGCGAGTTTATCCCACTCTGGTTCACCAGACTGACCCGGTGTTTTGTAAATGCTCGGGTTAGACCGGGTGTACAGGCTCAGGTTATCGAATGCTGTGAAGAGACGAGCTGGAAGAGTCCAGACGTATGATATTATATAGCTGCTACTCCGCTGTGTGTTGTATATGGAACAGGCTATTATAACTGTCCCATTGTATGATGTACTCTGATACTGTAAGTGTTTTTAAAAGCTTTCAATAAAGATTTATTTCTGTATTATATTTTGTTCCGCTGTGATGTGAGACTCTGTGCTGTGTTGTTCTTCTTCTGCTTCTATTGTAATAATTCTTTCTTTCTTATCTCACCCTCTAATTTCTTTCTAATAACTATCCAGTGTTTTCGGTGCTTGGAGGATCGGCATGAGTTACAGTAAAGGTAGTTATGTCGATTTTCAGGGCCGGAAATTCTTGGGTCGTTACAGTTGGTATCAGAGCTGAAGGTTAAGTGATTACCTTGGCTCTGTGGCGTGACTTAGTAGAGATGGGGTTAGTAATACCCTAGATTGAGTTGAGTATATATACACGAGTGAACGTATTTGTAGATTTTATAAAAAGTGTTTTATATTGTGGAGATTTATTTGGTTGAGTTGTTTGTGAGTTCTGGACGATCAGTTTGATCCACTGTATCGATAGGAGTTTCTAAACACTCAAGTACGATAAACCGACGCAGTATGTTTTGAAAGAGGGTAAATGAAATAATTTTACCCAAACGATATTTTAATATAAAAGAATGATTAATATTTGAAGTATTATACTATATTAGATGTGTCGGTTGATTATAATTGTAATGGTTATATAAATAACCAATTAGAATTCGTATAATATAAAAGCAGATCTATTAATTATGAAATTAAAATCAGAATTGGAATTAAAATTCCCAAAAAAGTGGGAAAGGTGATTGCAAATGAACTTGGATTGAATATATGAGAATTTTAAAATCGTACGAGATTTTAATTTGTTTTACGAGCATTGTGTTTGGTATTTTGAAATAGATTTCAAAACAAAAATGTTGAAATATGATTTTGAAAAGTTATATAGTATTGAACTCACTTTGATAGCTGGGGAATAACTCTGAGGATGCTGGCCACATCATCAATGTTCATTTCCAAATTCTAAGTGACGGATTACTACCAAAAATCTTGTTTTGAATTGCTTTGAGAAAAACAAGTTGTTTAGAATTCTGAAAGGAATATTTGATTTTTGAAAGAGCTGAATTGTTTAAAAACTCCTGGGGTAATTGTTTGAACAAAAACAAAATTAAATAGAAATTGTGAAAGAAAATGTGAATTGAATTGAAATCAATTAACTGGAAATTGAATCAGGATATAATATATCGAGTAGACTCAGATTTTGAATTGGGAGACAGGAATCTGAAATGGTATTGGACTGGTAAGTTAAGAGTCGAAAGTGATAATGGATGGAAATTGAGTTAAGAATTGGTTTGGCCTGGGTGAGTAAAGGATTTGGTTCTGAGGGTAAAACTGGAATTTTGTTTGGGAAGGCATGTGTATATGCTGACAGGGTTGCAGACGGAAAGAATATAATGATATGCCCGACAAAAAGGTACACGTTTATTTTTATATGGGGTTGATGATTTTTGAGCCTATTTGGCAAGCCGCTTGGCTGTTTTATTTCCTTTTGGATTGGAGAAGGCCTAGAAGGGCGAGTTGGAGTTGTACCGATTGAGCAATACAAAGGAGGTGCTGGCAAAAATTTCGGGAATTTAAGGTGTTAGAAAATTTTCAATATTTTTGAAGATATTTATCCACAATATTGAATTGATTTTCGATTTAAACTAAAGTAGATTTGAAAATTAATGGATTTGTAATGTATTTTCTTACCTTAGCAATTTCGAGAACGAAATTATTTTAAGGGGGGGGAAGAATGTAACGACCCGTGTTTTTGGCCATCAAATATTTTATTTAATTTATTAGTTTTAAATATTATATTTGGGAATATAATGGTTTTTAATATTTAATTCGTTATTTAAATGAAGTTTGAACGTTATATAATATAAAACGAGCTCGAAATGGCGCTGCAGTTCATAAATTCGAATTTGAACTTCAACTGGATATACAGAGTCCGATATAAGTCGGATTTCTGTGAAACAAGAAACGCTGGGACTGTGTTGACGATAGTTTTCATATGAAAGAGAAAAATCCAGATTCCGTGTTATTGATTGCGAGTTATGGATAAATCAAATTTTGGGGAAAACGCTATGGAAATCGTTATCGGCCTTTAAAATGGCCATTTTGCAAACGAACTCTGTTTTCGACGAAATAAGTTTCATTGGGACCGTAGCGTTAAATTATTGCACGGTGGTGAATGGCGTGGAAAACCAATGTCGTATGTGACCACGATAGCTGGAAACGCCCGTTCATTTTCTATAGCGCGTAATTAAATTAATAAAGGGGTAATTGGGCACAACTCGAGCAGACGATCGAATTAGACCACGAAACCAGTTTCGTTGAGTTCGTATCGTCGATTAGAGCCAGGATAGGTATATAGTTTGTTATTTTTGGAGACTGGATAATTTGGCGTTAAAAAGGGTATCGCGGTGCACGGTAAAAATAGTCCACCAGGGAAACAGTCTCAGAATGCGACGAAACTAGTGCCGTTGGGTTCGTATCAACAAATTCTTTGAAGATTTGAAAGTTTCAAGTGGATTTGATTTATCTGGTGACCGTGGAAAATTTAAACGCGTGTTCATTTCTGGTTTTATAAAGGAATTTTTTTCAAACGATATCGGATTTCGACGAAACTGGTCCCATTGGGTTCGGAATACCTTTTTACACTAAGATTAGTTTTCTTATCAGAAGACAGAAGTCGTTTGTGATGAATTTATCGCGTTACTTTAGGACGAAGTTTCATAAATATTATTTTATTTATTTGGACACCCTATACTACCCTAATGAAAATATGCTACGCTGCCTACCCCAAATATTACCCAGCCATCTCTTTCAACTGACATGAAAACACAAGGCAACCTACCTACCCTATATGTTATTTCAAATCACTAAGGGCACTGTTGAAATGAAAACACAAACAGACGTTTCCTTTTTCTTTCAATTGACGTTTGCATCTGAATTACCCTTACAGGCACATGGGATTACAGATAAATTGTACCGTAAACGTGGCCACCACGTTCAAATCTCCTATATATATACCCTACGCCTGTTTCATTCTCGGGGAAACAAAAACATAAAACTTTCACACCATTATTAAACGCACGCCTCATGATTTATAAACAAAACCCATATAAACGGAAGCTTGGTCAGAACGAAGCAGATGATGAGACAACGGTGGCGTGAGTGACATGGCGTGGAGTGGGGACGGGAAGACCAGAGTTGTAGGGGGTGTAGCGCTGAGAGGCTTGAGCTGTTGAGGGGAGTGACAGCAGCACAATGGAAACGAAGAAAAAGGGGAGCGAACAGGAAAGGAAGACGCACAGTATTTTGCATGTACTCGGGTATGATGATAACATGAGGTAAAGCGATGGTGCTGGTCATTTGACTTGCGGTTTCAAAGTGAGAAAGGGGAGTGTTGGATGGATGAATGAAACACGATAGAGGGCAACTGAAACCGGGTATAAGCAGATGGAGGACGGGTTGGTATTCTCGCGAGTGGCCTTCAAAGTGGTACAGAGGAAGCAAAGGACTTGCGGTCTCAACAGGGTGGTCATCGATCTAGTTCCGGTGGCCAGAATTTTGTGTGGCAGCGGGTATTGATGTGGAGCACGGTCTGAAGTCCCAAAGCGACGAAGGATCCTGGAGCGAATAAAGGAAGACACGGTCGGTCTGGTATTTGACAGATCAACGTAATTAATGTTTCAAAATGGATGGTTAATTAAGTAAAAATTTAACTATTACTAAACGTTAGTTGAATTAATTAAAATATGGGTACTGTTATGTGATTCAGGTTTGGAAAACTTGAAGTAGCAGGAGCAACGAAAGGGGGTGAGAGGAAAGTCAGCATAGATGTTTGATAGAATGGAGGGAGGCCAAAGACATCGGTCGTTAATCTTAAAACCATGTGAAAAAAAAGTAATTAGTTAAGACAATTATTAAGTAGTTAAAAAGAGTTCAATTATTATATTAAATCATGTTAATCAAATCAGAAAAATTTACAGGACCTCTTGAGAGATGTTGAAGACCAAGCGAACATGAAGAAGGATTAAAGGATCGATCAAGTTCTATAATATAACGTAATTAGTTAAAAAACTGAAATTTAGATTAATTTAAATAATAGTTAAGGCTTAATTATATAAAGTATAATTAAGAATTTGTTATTTTATTTAATGGCATTAACTTATAATATTAATACTGAGTGCATATTTGATCAGAATTGGACCAAACAAATCACGTTGGGACGGTATCGTTGAACTCTACCGTATAGAACTGTGCTGGACAAGACTGAAAGCTATTGGAGTTATTGGTTAAACTAGACGCATGTTTAATTTAACCGGAACTGAACCGCTTAAGCGAATCAACTCAAGGTGAGTTAAACTCACTCAGTTTTCCCATTTATATTTTATATAAATTGAGTTTTTATTTTGTGTGTTATGCTTGCTGATGGTTGCCTGTTTGCTAGTTATACCTTTGTTTGTTGATTTAACTGATGAAATTAAACCGTGTTTAATTTCAGTGAAAATACCAAATCGCTATTTTTAACGATTGGTCCCAATAAAGGTAACTTACCTTATTGGTCACGTTTATTTTATAAACGTATTTAAATGGTTTAATTGTTTGCATTCCTTGTGATTGTTGTTAAATGGCCATCACTTATTGTTATCAGTTAAACAAAACTGAATGATTTGGTTTGTGATAACCATTTTGAATACAGGGAAGAACAGGTTGGAGGAATCCAACCGGATTCGTCAAAAATATTGTTTATTTTCATATGATCATATATGAACTATTCTGTTTGGGTTGATTGATTTGATTGTTGATTATTGAATATTCAACATCTGTTTGGTTAAACCAATGGGTGATATTGGTTAGGTATTTGGCAGCGTATGGCCTATAAAATCAATTGTTTTATAGATATTGGTTCACCGTCAGGTGAATCGATAGAGATAAAGTGATAAAAATTATTTTATAACTGGAATTAGATTTTGGAAAATATTATTTTAAATAAAAGTTATAAAAGGGAATTAAATAACTATTTTATTTATTTAAGATTTTGATTTGTTAATAGTTTGTTTTATAAAATAAATTCTGATGTTAATCAGATTTACAAGTATGAAATGAATCGAACGGTTAAACTTTGCTAATTATTGTGTAAAGAGAACAATTAATGGAATTTATTTAAATTAATTATATTTTTTAATTAATTTAAAGTGAGAAGTAATTGGAATCGGTTAGGGAATAACCGCGTTTTAAGTGAATTAAATCTACCATTTTGAATTGGAAGTGATTATCGAGTTAATGTGTTTTGATTTAAAATAGTTAAACAAATATTGTTTAAATTTAGATAAGGTTTTAAAAGGGTTTACTATTTATTTTAGTTAATAAAAACTTAACTACTGCAGTAGTTGATAATCGAAGTAAATTATTATTTAATTAATAATAATAATTTAGAAAATTACTATTCAAAGGTGATCGAAGTGAAATGGAATCAAATGGAATGGTGAAAGGAGTTTATGTACGAGTTTTATATTTAAAACCCAAAATTTATTATAACGAAGTTATAGAAGGAATTCCAAGCGAATGGAATAGCTTGATATAAGTGTTATTTGATTATTTGAATTAAGTGATGGGAAATTTAGATAAAAAGGGTTTTATAATAAACCAGGGATATAAATGGGATTTAAAAGGGTAAAACCGGTAATCTTAAGTTAACGTTACTGGAAAATGAGAACAAGTAAAAAGGGGAATTTGAAATAAGATTTCCAAAGTGGGAAATGGTCGAATAAATTTGAAAGGAGATTGGAAATAAGTGAATCTGGTTAAAGAAATGGTTTATAGGGTTGTATAACCAAATCCAAGTTATGATGGGAATTGTTTTGATACTGAAATGAGAGATTGGGTTTTGATTACAACTTATATTTGTCTGAGGATATGAACGTTGTTGATCAAGGTCTGAGAGGTAATTAAAATACCCCAACTTGAACAACATCAGGATTATCTGAAGATGATATTAGTTGGTAATCGTAAAAGAGTTAGTGATGGTTCATTATTTCCACTAGTGAAATAATGTAACGTTGGTGAGAATTTGAAAATATATATATAACGAAAGATCGAAGTAAAGAAAATGTAAAGTTAGTTTTATTCTATACTGATCAATGTTAGTATGGTTTCGAGAATGGAATAAAGGATATAACGTAACGTTGTTTATCAAGAAATAATTCGAATAGATTTTCCAAGTTAAAAAGGATATAACAAATGTTTAAAGGGGGAATTAAGTGGGAATTTAATTTGGTCATTTTGCTAAATATTATCTAGAACTGGTTTTAAGAACACTTGTATACTATACAAGAATTCAATTATCGTATTTTTCATATTGAAAAGAGTTAGAACTTTAATTGGACAGAAGTAAATAAATCTGTTTAATTAAAAGGCCAAGTGATGCTGAATACTGAACCAGTGAACTCATTGGAGTGTCATGATTGAAACACCATATATTTTGATAGTTAAATCACCGACTATCAAATCTGTCCAATACGATTGTTGGTATGGAAAGACCGGGATCGAATTTATATTCGAAAACCATTCCGACCAACAAATACGTGAAGAGATCAGAAGATGATCGAGATGGAGCATTGAAGACCGTGGATTTTCATACACGGAAGAACCATTAATATTCTCTGCCTGGCAAGTAGAGATAAGCTGTGATTCTGTCGTGGTTGGAATCTATGGGTTGCAAGGACTTCTCGCTACTGATCCATGGGGTGATTCCTATATGGATGCAGTAGGAGAGTGCCTTCGGTTCATCCTGTTCCTGGATGACTTGTATGGACGGATGTCTGACAGAGTATTTTCAAAGGGTCATGTACGTTGATTTCTTCAAACGTGCCATAGTTGTTGGCAGAGAATCGTCGTTCTCTCAGCTTCCAACTAGAGTATTTTTGTGGATGTCAATTAGTGATATCTGACGGATCTGACGATGTGGCATTCAAAGTGAATGGTGATCAGACGTTTCAAAAATAAACTCTGACCTCAAGCCTCATCAACCGGGAAATGACAAAAATCGGGCAGGCAGCATGGCTATGTGGGTCGCTCCCATTAGGGTGTAGAATCACCTATCTAGAGAAAATCCTATTTGCTTCTTTAATCTATGTTTCGATGCTGTCCCTTGTCGGGAGGCGGTTGCTGATCCCAACCGTCGGTGGTATACATTCGATACACTCAAGCGAAATGAGTGGTCGGTCATGTGTGGGCCGGGTTGCAAGACGTTCTTGTTGAACCCAGTGTATTTGCCTCTAGAGATACACTATCGGCAGGTGGTCACATACCTTGTCATAGTCGGAATCCAATCTCCAATAAGCGCCTGCGGTTTTGATTGTATACTATATATATGGAGCGTGAGATGCAAGCGTTCCGCTAGATTGATATTTACTTGTATTTAGACATTATTATAATATCAGAGAAGATATTGATTTCAAAACTGTTTTGGGTTATCGTAAGGTAAAAACCATCCGTGTTTATGTGTGGATTTGGTCTTACGATTATCCTTTCCTTTTGAAAAGATTTTGAACTTTAAAAATCATGATTGGATGATTTACCCTTAGTACTGTGCGAGTTTATCACACTCTGGTTCACCAGACTGACCCGGTGTTTTGTAAATGCTCGGGTTAGACCGGGTGTACAGGCTCAGGTTATCGAATGCTGTGAAGAGACGAGCTGGAAGAGTCCAGACATATGATATTATATAGCTGCTACTCCGCTGTGTGTTGTATATGGAACAGGCTATTATGACTGTCCCATTGTATGATGTACTCCGATACTGTAAGTGTTTTAAAAAGCTTTCAATAAAGATTTATTTCTTTATTATATTTTGTTCCGCTGCGATGTGAGACTCTGTGCTGTGTTGTTCTTTTTCTGCTTCTATTCTAATAATTCTTTCTTTCTTATCTCACCCTCTAATTTCTTTCTAATAACTATCCAGTGTTTTCGGTGCTTGGAGGATGGGCATGAGTTACAGTAAAGGTAGTTATGTCGATTTTCAGGGCCGGAAATTCTTGGGTCGTTACACCAATCTTATCGCCATTTTGCAGCCTCATATGCCTCTCTGCAGCACAATAGAGCTGCCTAGCTGCCTTGAATTTTCACTTCAACATTCACTTCAACCACCAGTCCTTGCCATCACAGCTAACCTACTTCCTATGCCTTCTAATCACAGTGACAACGGAAGTGAAAACACGCTGCACCGATTTCCTACAGCTACATTGCACCTATCACCTATCTGTAACTTACGATAGAGACACTGATCCTATCCTTGCAACTTCTCCTATATATATACCCATTCCTTCTTTCCATCCTCTGGTTTCAGAAAACATGAAACCCAAACTTCATTTACAAAGTAACAAAAGAAAAAAGAAGAAGAAGAAACCGCATGTCAGTATGGGGAAGTTGAGGAGAGCGTGTAACCGATGAGGGAAATATTGAAGTGCGTGGGGGTACAAACAGGTACGTAGCATAAAAGGAGAGAAGGCTGGAGGACTGTGCTCGTTTCAACACATAAGTGTGAGTTAAACGTTGTCAAGTGGAGGTGGTGATGTGCAAGTGGCGCGGTGAATACATGGTTCAGGCACGCTAGAAGAAGGAGGAGTTGATAGGTTCACGCGTGAGTATTGGGTGGATTTGTACCAGCGGCGGAAGTTGGTGAACGAAACAGAGGGCATTGAAATGGAATCATCAGCTGGGTTCGAATTTGCTTCGTGGGAACGGGTTCAAGGTGAATAATTAAAGTGCCTAATCTATCTTATATTTTCTTAATGGAATTTTATAAAACATGTAGTCAGATAAGAACGGCAATGCTCTTAAAACGTGTGTGAGGGCCCTAATGTAGTTTTAGTGTCATTCTTCTTTTAGTCCATGCAAAAGATAAACATTGGGTACTGATTGTGTAAATAACTAAAATCAGTCTTTGGCTACGCGGAAGGCCTTTCAGTAGCTAAAAATACACAAATTACACGGATTCTATATATATAACAACCTAAAATATACTAATAAACAATAACCCCGTATATAGTGAGTAGTGTGGCCGATTTAAAGTGTGTACAACATGACTGCTTTTATAAGTAATGCGTCGCCAACATGACCCTTTTAGTTTAATAGAGTATCGAAATCATGTTATAACAAACTAAGTTTTATTAGCGTCTTATCCTATTACTAAAACATGCAGATGTATATAAGCCTGCAATTAACATGGACAATGATTCATATAAATAACGTAGGTTACATTAATCAGGGTTAGTTAGTTTAGTTTAGACTTTGACCATATAAAGGTATGTAACGTATTAAATTGTTAATAGAAAGGGGACATACGAAATGACGGTAGAACCGTACTGGCGAACACTTCATTGTAAAGATGGTTTGGACACATTTGGAATTAACGAAAACAACTATTTTGGACAACGAACGAAGCCCAAGGTGAGTTTATCTCACTCAGCTTACCCCGTTTTATATTTTATATAAATCGGGTTTCTATTTTTGTGTGCAATGGTTGGTGATTTGATGACTGTTTACATGTGTGCTTATTATTTTTAATATTCATTGATTAAATTAAGTGTTTGTTAATTTAATCGAATTAAATCGTTATTTTAATGATTAGATTCCAAAAAAGTAATTTATCTTGTTGGTTACGTTTATATTAATTGAACAAATAATTGAATGCTTGATTGATTGTCATAAATTGTGTGTTGACTGTTATGTTTATCGTGATGGATAAATATAGTGTTGTATTAAATTTGAGATAACAATTGTGATGCAAGGAAGGACAGGTTGGACGGATCCAACCGGATTCCTCAAATATGTTGTTTACTTATATGAACTGTTAATCAATTTGATTGATTGTCCATTGTTCAACACTTGTTGGTATTAAATAATAGGTGATGTTGGTCGAGTAATTATCGGCAGATGGCCTGTAAATAAATCATTTTATAGAAATTGGTTTACCATTGGGTAAATCAATAGAAAGAAAGTTATAAAAATTGATTTATAACTAAAGACAGGTTTTGAAATCTATTTTATATAGATTATTTTTAAATGAATTTATTAAAGAGAAGAAATATAATTATTTTATCTTGTAATTATAAATGAGTGTACAAAACGAGATTTGTATGTTAATGAGTTTCGTAAGCAAATGAGCAGCGATCAACAAAATGGTCAAGGGTTGAATTATTATTTTTCCAATAAACATGTAAATGAGATTATTTAGATTATTAATTGAATAAAATGAAATTATTTATTAATATAAAGAAATAACCAAGTAGAAATGGTTAATGGAGTAATCTTGTTTGAAGATGACCATGTCGACTATTTGCACGAGAAATTGATTATTTAAAAACCATTATTGGATTATTAATTATTATTGACATTATGTAACATTTTAAATAACCTTTTAAGAAAGATTAATTAATTTACTTATAATCGATAATGAAGTAAAGGATGTTAGACTATTAACAAAATGTTGACTTGTAAAAGAGATTCTTAAAGTAAAATATGAATATGCATTCATAAAACGACTCGAAAGACGAGATTTGAATATATAATAGTATTTTCAAATAAAACAAAGTTGGTTTGATATATCAAGTTGAGATTTTTATATTAGAATAATATTAACTTTTAAAGCGAGAAACGTTTGAATGAAAGCAAGTTGAAATGGAAATGGTGATAAAGGGAATTAGTGAATAAAACCTTGTTTACAAAGGATTTTCAATAAGTTCACTCATATTTATATGAGTTAGACTTTTGATTTGTTTCTGGAAAAGAATTATATTAAAGGAGTTGAAAACAAACGAAAACCTTAGTGGCTTAAACTTGGTTATAAAAGTAAGAATCTAATGATAAGAATCTAGAGATGAATATTTTTAATGTGAAAAGGCTTTATTTGATTAAAACTAAGATATGTGGTTATTTAAAAATGATTTAAAATAAATAGAAGTGTTTGGATATTATTTGAATGAGATTTCGTTTATAAAATTCTATATATTCCGAAGATAAGAATGTTGTCGACTCAAGGTCTGAGAGGTAACTAAAATACCCCAACTTGTGACGACTTCATGATTATCCAAGGATGATATTAGCTTAGAAACGTTGGTAGAGGATGAAGTTAAGTTATACTTCCATGAGGAATATTATAAGCCACAAATTAAAGAGTTATACATTAAATAATTTGATTTGGAAATAAGGAGTGAAAGAGCGGTACTTCATATGTTGGGAGATTTAGAAATATTAACAACGATTTAGCTAAAAAGGCCAAATGATGCGGTATATTGAACCAATGAACCCACGTTATTTTTATATGGATGATGGTTGTTTTATTTTGATAGTTAAATCACCGGCTATCAAAATCTGGCCAAATCGATTATTGATATGGAAAGACCGGGATCGAATTTATATTCGAAAACTATTCCGATCAGCAAATACGTAAATGTTAAAGATATCAGAAGATGGTCGAGATGGAGCAATGAAGACCGTGGATCTTTATGAGCAAAAGATCTACTCATTGGATTTCTAAGGGTAGCTCCCGAAGATATTCCGACTTGTGATTCTGTCGTGAATGGAATCCTCGGATTGCAAGGACTTCTCGCTACTGATCCTTAGGGTGATTCCTAGGATGTGGTGGGAGGGTGCCTTCGGTTCATCCTGTTCCTGGATGACTTGTATGGGCGATGTGAATGATGGCTAGATGTTCCAAAAGTCGATTGTAACCTCAAGCCTCATCAACCGGGAAATGACAGAAATCGGGCAGGCAGCATGGCTATGTGGGTCGCTCCCATAAGGGTGTATAATCACCTATCTAGAGAAAATCTGTTTCATTCTTTAATCTATATGTTGTCCCTTTTCGGGAAACGGTGGGTCGCACCCAATCGTTGGTGATATACATTCGATACACTCAAGCGAAATGAGTGGTCGGTCATGTGTGGGCCGGGTTGCAAGACTTTCTTGTTGAACCCAGTGTATTCGCCTCTAGAGATACACTATCGGCAGGTGGTCCCATACCTTGTCATAGTCAGAATCCAATCTCCAAAAAGCGCCCGCGGTTTTGATTTTATACTATTTATGTGCAGCGTGAGATGTAAGCGTTCTGCTAGATTGGTATTTACTTGTATTTAGACACTATTATAATACCAGAAAAGATATTGATTTAAAAAAAAATTGGGTTATAGTAAGATAAAAACCGTCCGTGTTTATGTGTGGGCTGGCCTTACTATTATCTTTTCCTTTCAAAAGATTTTGAACTTTAAAATCAATATGAGTGTTACATAAACTTAGTGGGTTTCTCACTCTGGTTCACCAGACTGACCCGATGTTTTGTAAATGCTCGGGTTAGCGCGGGTTTTACAGGTTCAGGTTATTGAATACTAAGAGTTCCAAGGATGTGCTGGAAAAGTTCAGATGCAGGGTTATCAAATATATTCTGCTGGGTGATATGTATAAGGACAGGTTGTTATAACTGTCCAGGTGTATTGATTTACTCTGATAGTGTAAGTATTTTTCAAGCTCTCAATAAAGATTATTTCTATATTATATTTTGTTCCGCTGCGATGTGAGACTCTGTGTTGTGTTAATTCTTCTTTCTCTTCTATTCTAATATTTCTTTCTCTCTTACCTCACCCTCTAATTTCTTTCTAATGACTATCTGGTGTGTTCGATACTGGGATTTTGGCAAGTATTATGAGATTTATATATTATTGTCGAAACTCGAGCATCGAATTTCCACCGGGTCATTACATACAACAAAACAATCGGGATTAGTATACGTCAAATATCATCCCAATACGCGTGTGGGGTTTCAAATCAACAAACACAGTTTTTTGTTTGTGAAGTTGGGCGACGTGTAAAATTTATCGTCCTAATCAATATCAGTCAAATGGGTGCTCATAAGCAAATCATTCGATTCGTAAATGAATATTTATTTTATATACACGTAAAAACCTTATTTTTAACTATAAAATATTTTATTCATTCCACTTCACACAATCAACTTTCTCAACACATCAATCAAACAAACAAGTCATCCATGGTCTGTGGACGACGGGTGGAGGGTGCTGCTAAGCACCGTCTACATCCTAGTATATATTTCAACTAGAAATAAAATTAAAAGTGAGGAGTTCTCACCTAGAAGCTAAACCAAACACCGCGACTCTTCCTATGTAGGAAATCTTCGCCGTGCTCGCCTTTTGTCACTTTCGTCATCCGTATTCGCTACATATATAAAAATCACATTTTTATATTCTCTAGTATATAAAAATCATATTTTTATACTGCCACTCCTGTAAAAATCACATTTTTATAATATCACTTCATGCATAAAGATTATATTTTTATATCGCTCTTTTCATAATAAAAATCATATTTTTATTATGCTATGGTATAAATAAAAATCATACCTTTATCGCTACTTCATATTCAAATATATTATCTTTTCATGTTCAAAAATATTATCTTTTCATGTTCAAAAACTCCATCTTTATGTATGTAAATATCGTCTCTTTACATTGCTATATTCCATATAAAAATCGAATCTTTTCGTAACTAAAATATAACCCTTTCGTTATTAAAAATATAATCTTTCATAAGAAAAAATCTTATTTTTATATTACCTTTCAACAATAAAAATCGTATACTTATATGAATAAAAATTGCCTTTTCATCACGAAGTTATATATATAAAAATCAGGCTAATTACTTTAATAAAAATCAGATTTTTAAATGAATTAAACTAAATAAATAAAGTAAAAAAAACTTAATGTTATTTCCAAAAGGAGGGTTTCACGTCAGGTGGCGGGGATGGCTGCTCCATGGCGGCGGCGAGCCAGGAGAGGGTGGCGGTGGTTCTGGTGGAGCCTGCGGCGGTCGTTCCAGTTAGAGGGAGGGCTTCACGGTCTTCGATTGGAGGATGGGAGGAGCAAGGGAGTGATCGACCGAGAGGAGATGGAGGCAGCGGTCGGTCTGTGGCGGCGATGGGGGTGGAACGCGGTGCGGCGGCGGTCTGGGTAGAGAACGACGGGGTTCGCGAGTTTAGGTTTAGGTTCTTTTTTTTCTAATTTGACCTGAGAGAATACAAAGGGGGGCATTTATATATATTTTAATATTTAATTAAATCAAAATAAGTCAAATTTTTTATTTGAACTCCAAATCGAACTCACCGACTGTCGTCCCCAGCTAATTACCCTCATTCCGAACACAATGGGATATGTTTCGTAACCCAATTCGGTTGTTACATTCAGTTTTCATTTAAATTAAAATTTAAATCATTACATATTCAATTTAAATGCACATTTCAATTTACTGGGGTCACATACAGACTCTAAAAATTTCAAAAATTTTATTTCTAGCCTCGTATTGACAATACAATCCTAACAAAACTAATTTCGTCAAATTCTGAGACCGTTTGAAAAATGGCCATTTTCTGGTCGATCGAAATTGACTGAAACTGTTCAAACATGTTTTCTTATGCCATACTCACATATTGATTCGAAAAATTATGAATTTTGGAATCTAGCAATAATTAGAGCATCTCCAACTGTTCCGGAGTGTGGATTTTCATTTTGCGATTATCCACACTCCTGAGAGCGGGGAAACACAACAGTTTTCCATCCATGCGCTTGTTTAACAAACGCGTGGACCACACGCTTGTTTAACAAACGCGTGGATTCACGTGTTTGTTAAACAAGCGTGTGGAACTTCTTGTTTACCAATTTGTTATTAGTATATTTTATAACGTTTAAAATTTTAAAAATTGTTATTAGTATATTTTATAACGTTTAAAATTTTAAAAAGCATTCAATGATACAAGTATTGCCTAATACACTGATACAATAGCATTTGGATACGATAGCATTTGGATACATTAATACACTGATATAATAGCATTTGGGTATGATGACTAATACATTGTTGCATACTACATAAGCATTCAGATACGTTAATACACTGGTACAATGATACAAGTATTGCCTACTCATTGGGATATCGTTGTAATTGGGATTCTAAATCCGAGTTAAGTTGTTTCAGACGGAAAATCTCCTTTTCAAGTTGTCGTTCTCATTTTGCATTTCTAATGCATACTCATGTCCTCTTCAGCACATCGGAGGATCAACCCACTCGGTATACTTACAAACTCTAAAAGTGTTTGGATAAAGTAGGCTCATATCGTATCTAGCACATTTGTATAGCCTACGCCCTGTACTAACGTTTCTATTTTTGTTCACAACCACGCAGCAGGCCGACCCGTAGTAACAAAGCTTTCTTGGTACTGCCTCGCCGATTGCTAGAGCTTGGTATTGATTAGTATACTTACCCCCATGCACCGCAACGAAATGAGTTTGGGGTGCACCGCCGAGATGATCTGGGAGTTCTACCATGTCAAATGTTTTAGGGTCGGGGTAAACTTCTTTACCCGGTCGACGGTGATTTGGGGACACTTGTTGGGAATCATCAATAACCGTCAGGCGGTCATAAGCGTCGGACTCCAAACTTTCCCAATTTTTTGCCAAAGTATCATCATCCGTTTCCCATTGATTCATCCTACACAGGCATGGGTTAAAATTTTATTTTCAAATCAACTATTTAAAATTCATTGCTAAAAGCTAGAAGTGAAGAGAAGTTCATGTAAGTACCTTGGTTAGAGCACTATTTTGATAAAGAGAAGGAAGCACACACCTTTGTTCTTCAAATTACTAAAAGCTAGAAGTGAACATGGATTTTGGTAAAGTGGAAGGAAGAAAAGACAAATGAGGATTTTAATTTCACTTTTGTTCCATTTACTTTGCATTGAATGGTCAAATAACAAGTAGGTAGTAGGCACCAACTACATATTGTTGCTTTTTTGACCAAACACAAGGGCAACTACCATAATTTATTCCTCCTACACAAATCACACCTTCTTATATAGCAATACTTGTTCACCTTCTTAGAATACCTCCTCCTTCTAATACTAAGACAAAATGCCATCTTGGCCATCCTCCTCAGACTCTGAAGAAGAAGCGTATGAACAAATGCGACTTCAACAGTATGCGGACGAATTCCCAGAGCTAAACCTGTTGGGACTTCAGGATGTAGAACCTCAACAAGTTCAAGCACGTCAACAAGTTCAATCAGCTAAACAAGTTCAAGCGCGTCAACAACTTCTAGTACGTCGACAAGTTCAAGCACGTCAACAAGGTCAAGAACGTCAACAAGGTCAAGAACATCGTCAAGTTCAAGCACGTCAACATACTCAACCACGTCAACAAGGTCAACCACCGCATGAACACATGGTTGAATCTTATCCTGTACGATGCTATTGCGGTTATAAGCTTGACGTTGTTGTTCGAGCCGATGGCAACGATATAGGTCGCCGAAGTCATATATGTCGAGCCTATCCAAATGGTTGCAACTACACCGAATGGGTAGACGAACCTTTCAGTCCGAAGGCAGTAGCTTATGCAAACGAACTAGAACGCGAGATTAGACGACTCCAAAATGTGTGTTTAGTGCACTTAACTTTGAAGGATTTTTATTGTATCGAATGAATTGCATTGACGCGTGTTGAATGAATTGTATCGAATTGCATTGAATAATGCGGGTGGTAAATTAAACTTAACTAAAGTCACAGTCCATTGTCGTCGTGGTTTGTGTAGAACACTCAATTGTAAAATATTTAACAAAGGGGGTTGCTATTTGGTAAAGCTCTGTCATCATTAAGTGAGCTGTAGGATACAAACATATGACGAGACAACCCTCTGTCCTAAACAGTTGAGATGCTACGGCTCTGCATTTTGCATTGATTTGACAACTCGTGCTGATTAAAGATGACTTGACCACTTCTTTAATAAAGCAAAGCCAGAAACATTTAATGAATTTGTACTATTTGGATTGGTCAAGTCTTGCACATTTCACGTTTTATGGCAGAGTGGGGTCATGTCACTCTGTTTCGAGAGTTTTCGGATTTTAGTGGAGTCCATGGGAATTTGTACTGTTGGGGTCGTCCTCGATGTACTGTTTTATATCAAAAAGAGACAGAAAGATAACAATACAATACAACCATTATTGCTTTATGTCAGCAAGAAAGCCATTAATGCTTTATATCAGAACTATAGCAAGTGTTGCTTTATGTCCCTTTTTGGTATCCAATGAAGACCAGAATGCAGAAAACTATATTATATAAGGAGGAAACATTTCGGCATTCTGTACTCAAACACATTCCAATATTTTTAGTATATACGCTCAAAAAACTCGAAAGGCCACAATGTCCACCGAAGAGTGTATGTTGTTCGATGATTCTGACAAAGACTTTGATATTATGGTGGATGATCATTTTCATCGACAAAGACAGCTAATTGTTGCGTTAGGAGATGGTGAATCAGCAAAAAACCTGGAGGTTCTGGTGTTGGCCGTCGATATAAAAATCGTCATCATGCATGGCACAACGACAGACTAATGGAAGATTATTTTGTGTCAAATCCAAGGTATACAGCTATAGAGTTTAGAAGAAGATTTCGAATGAGGCGTCCTTTGTTTCTTCGAATCCTAGACTGTATTAAACAACACGATTCCTACTTCATCTACAAACGCAATGCGTCTATGACAATGGGGCACACTGGAATTCAAAAGATGACAGTTGCACTGCGTATGTTAGCCTATGGAGGTCCTACTGACGCTCAAGACGAAAATTTGAAAATTGCAGAAAGCACAGTACAAGAATGCATGGATCATTTCTGCCAAGCTATCGTAGACATTTACGGTAATCAATACTTGCGTAGACCAAACGAAGCCGACATTGCAATGTTAATGGATATGTACGTTACTAGAGGATGGCCTGGGATGTTAGGATCTTTAGACTGCATGCATTGGGAGTGGAAGACTTGTCCAAAAGCATATGCTGGAGCTTACCAGGGTAAGTCTCATACGTCAACTATTATACTTGAAGTTGTAGCATCGTACGACTTGTGGATATGGCATGCTTTTTTTGGAATGCCGGGTTCCAACAATGATTTGAACGCAGTTGAGCGCTCAACATTGTTTAACGATTTGGCAAACGGTAGATCAGTTCCATATCATTTTACTTTAGGGGGTCACGACTATGACCATGGATATTATCTAGGCGATGGTATATACCCAAAATGGAGTACCATTGTCAAGACAGTACCGAACCCACAAAACAATAAACAAGCAAAGTTTGCAGCAATGCAAGAAGGACAAAGAAAAGATGTAGAAAGAGCATTTGCCGTTCTACAATCCAGATTTGCCATAGTCAGTAATCCATGCAGACTTTGGTCTCCAAATAAAATGAATAGAATAATGTATACTTGTGTTATTTTACATAACATGATTATAGAGGACGAAAGAGACATGAAGGATGACTTCAATTACGACTGCCCTGCTCCTCCACCTGAGATTTGGCATGAAAATATGATTGGAAGCGAGCTAGAGCTTGAGTTTCACGTCGAAAGCCAGATGTCCTACCGTAACGCTCAAATTCATCGAAGACTCCAGAAAGATTTAACGGATCATCTATGGAACTTTGTTGGATGTCAGTAAAACTATTTACCGTTAGTTGTTGTTTTTTCGTTGCTTTGGTAGTTGTAATATTGTTCTGTAACCTTTATTTAGTATTTGAACCTTTGTATTCGTTTATTGTTAGTAATATCATGTATCTTAAGCTTTTATAACCGTTCATCGTTTTTATTTAAGTACATTTTCGTGTCTGCATTTCTATTTTTGTCACACTATTTCATCAGAAATCAGTAATCTAAATTTCTAAATATGTTAAACAATTTATTACAGGACACTCCAAGCGTTTGTTCGACATGCGCGTCATACATTGAAACGTACGCGGTTGTTCAACAAACGCGTGATACACGCGCCTATTGAACAACCGCATGTATTCACGCGCCTGTTGAACAACCGCGTAAAGAGTTTGCACATTCCGAAACTTTCAGCCCAGAAATCCGAACTGTGTGGTGTTTCCACACACTGTTGGAGCTGATTATGGGGTTGGATTTCAGATATTTGGATATCTAATGTTTTGTTGGAGATTCCCTTAGACGTCCCGGATCCAACAAAAGTGGTTTCGTCGAAAACCAAGGTCATTTGCAAAATTTCCATTTTTAAGGGCTCTAAATTCCATAGCGACTATTCGGAATTTTCAACTGGGCATAACTTTTGATTCCCGCTATGAAATTTTAATTTTTCATATTCGTTGGAAAGATATTTTCAAATAGATTCTAATATTTTTTGTTTTGCCAAAATTCGATTTATTTTGAGTCCTGTACATTCATTTGAAATTTGAAATTTGAAATCGAATTTTAGAACTACTGCGCCATTTTCAATTCCTTTTATAATTAAAAATAAATATTTATATTCTAACGATGATTCAAATAAATATATACGTTCTAATTCTATTCAAAATAAATTTCTCGTCGTCATTATTTAAAATAATTCATTTTAAATACTCAAAATTCATCAAAATTCCCAATTTTTTTTTTTAATTGGCTCAAATTTCCAGGTTATTACAATAAGTATGCTTTTTTATGTATTTATTTGGCAAGTATTATATGATATAATGGAAGAAATAGGTTCAGCAACAACCTGAAGTTGTGTGAAGAAATTATTTTAATAAGGAGTTATATAACTCAAAACCCAAGACCTGAATTCTTGAATTCATATCAATATTTTTCTTAACTTGTCAAAATTTATAAGCTTCTAAATATGGGGTTTACACATAATTTAAGAATTCAAAGTTCAAAAAAAAAATTAATGAACTTGAAGTTCATGAATAAGTAGCCTGAAGGTATGTTGAAATTATGTAAAATAATAAGATTTTACTTCCTGAAGAAGTTAAAGAAAATAAATAAATTATAATACTCAAGAAATAGAAACCCGAAGCTTTCTTAATGTTGAGACATGAAAAAATTGTACTTCCAGAAGAAGTTAAAAAATACACACACGTAATAATATGTGACAATAACATTGGATTCAATAGAAAATCTCTAAAAGGGTTTCATCTAACTGACATCTTTCATGTACAATTTATATTAACTGAATATCTTAAAGATATAATATGCATATTAATATCTTGAGAGATGTTCTAGGGATTTATTTTTATATAGCAAATCCAACATCTTAGAAGAGATATTAGAGATTTTTTTTGTTGCATTGCAATTACATAAATAAAAGATATGTTCCCTAAAGGAATATCATACACTCCAGAAGTAGTGATTTCTTTTCTTGAATCTTATTTTTTATTTAATGCATCTAATTTTGTTACTGCATTTAAAGTTTGATATGTATTTTTGTATATTGATATGACATTTCAATAATTTGTATATATTTATCTCTAGAGGAGATAAGTTCATCCTAGAAGCAGTGATAATAAAATATCTTTAGAGGATATATGTATATTTGGAAATGGTAAGATATCTCTAGAAGAGACCTGTTTATTTGAAAATAATAAAATATCTTCAAAAGAGATTTCTACAATTAAAAGTGATAAATATTTGTAGAAAATTTCATAAATTTCTCCTATAAGAGAAAGTATGTATTAAAACTCCCCAAATGGTGTTTATGGAATATCCCAGAAGCGATATTAAAACTCCATCAACTTAACAACTTGAAGTTGTTCATATATTTATTTGGACCACAAGTTCGATATGTTTTCAAACCAGAAGTTTTGAACATTATCATACGATCCTGAAAAATTTGTAATGACATTGATCAATACATTGAAATCAATAGTTTGATCTTTGTAATAATTTATTCTAAAATCGCTAACTAAAATGAGAAAGACTATGCAAATTTATAATACGTGGACGCACATATTTATATATTCATATCTGTAAATATTTAACTAACAACCTGAAGTGTGTTATAAGCTTATTTTATAGATTATGCATAAATATTATTTAGTGATTTAAATTTCAATCAACATGAATGTTGAATTACCCGAAGTCATATGTGTATTCAAATGATCTATATAATAAGAAAATTCCTCCAATATTACTAGATCAATGAAAGAAAAAAAAAATGAATGCATCCTATCGACTAATTAAAGGGTTATCCTCCTACAACTGATATACATATAATATATTTACTAGCAACAATGTAATGATGGATCAAAATGAGAATCCCATGATGATTATTATTTAGTGAGACAATGTTTGCCAACGTTGAGGGGGAGGATAAATGGATACAATTTCATTTTGAGTATTAGTGTTAAATAATTGACACACGAATAAATTATAAATAATATCCCTTGTAGACTTGCTTCAATATATATTTGAATCCCTAAAGGATCAAAATGCATAAACCACATTTAAAGATTAGTTTAAAAGTCAGTTTGAAATACTTTTGAAGTAAGTAATAAAAATGCCAGATGAAGGAAGTGAGTGTTCTTGAAGAAACACCTAAGAGTCTCTTAAAGAGATCCATGACATGTCAAATAACCTCAGAAGTGGTTTAGTACCTAAAATAGATAAATAAAGAGATCTCAATAAATTATATCTAGAACGTACAATATATAATCATCGATGATAAATTTATAAAAAGTAAAGCGCTTATGTCAAATCATGATTGACCATCATGAATCCTTCTCTAATTGAGAAAGGTGGACTTGTAGTCTACAAAGTAGTGAATAAACCTCGAAGGTATGAATATTTGTTAAATCACACTAAATGATGAAAGAATATTAGCTCCTGAAGAGCATAAACCACATTGTTGGTTATATGGTATATAAAGAACAAAGAGAGTTGATTACAACATTCTTTTAAGTATTGTTATAATGAAAATCATGATATAATTCATGATGAGTAGATTATTTCCTGCTTTTAAGTATTGTTGTAATGAAACATTTAATATACTTTTGAGTATAGTTGCGATATGCAAAACTCATTGAAGTGTACAGGTTCCTGAAGAATATAAATAACTTTAGTAATTATAAAGAATGCAAAGAACATAAAATAAAGATTACAACATGCTTCTAAGTATTGTTGTAATGAAAATCTTGATATAATTCAAGTTGAGTAGATTACTTCCTGTTTTTAAGTATTGTTGTAATGAAACTATTATTGTTCATTATAAATATTTTGTAGTGTGCAAACGTGATTGAAGCACAAAATTGTAAACACTCGAAGTGTATAGCAAGCAAGCACAAACAAAAGGTGCTTTAAATATGAAAACATGCTTGAAGCATGAAAATGCACACAAAAGTTTTTAAAGAAAAGTTCATTAAGGATTATCTTGTGATGTTCTACTCTTTTTCCTTCACTTTGGTTTTTTCCCATAAGGTTTTTCATTGTGAAGTTTTTAATGAGGAAAATGTTAATAAATGATGAGAATACTAAAGATTATTATCTCTTGATTCTATTCCCTTTACAAGATCTGTTTGAGTAATATTGTCAATGAGATACATATTTATGGATCCAGAAGTATCTATAACGAAATTGAGATATCAAAAAGTATGCACTCTTTTTCCTTAACTAAGATTTTTTTCACCGGGTTTTTCTTATTAAATTTTTAATTAGATACTATATTGATCCAGAAGTATCATCCTCAAAGTAATATTTGAAAGTTTTAACGAGGCATTATATTGATCTATAAGAATCAAGCACCACATCAAGAATAACATCTCAAATATGTTATTTAAGTTAATCTGTATTTTTATCCTTAACTAAAGTTTTTCCCACTGAGCATCAGACCCTAAATCATCACTGCGCCTCACGTTCACCAAGCCAATCCGTACTCCACAAATCAGATTGCAATTTACACCATCCCACATCACATATCCAACTGCTCACGCAAAAAAAGCCTTCCTGATCTTCACAACCGCACCCTTCAAAAGCCTCAACAGATCCATTTCCTGAAACCCCAATCATCTCGGCCTCATAGACCAATTTGAAAAAAAAATGAATCCAACGATATTCGTTTCCTGAAATAGGAAAGAGAGGATCGCAAAATCATAGCTGAGGAACCGTAGTTAGGAGAAGAAATTCCTTTTGTATTTGGGAAAAGGAGTACGCTTTAGCATCAACAGATCCGTTTGAGTGGACTGATGCGCCTAAACTCTTAAGTGTATTTTGGTTTGCCTAAATTGAATTGAGAAATCTATTTTATGGTTTTCTTTAAATACCATGTGTGGTTTGACTAAATTTATGTTCTGGTGAAGTGAATCCAACATGGTGGAGTGTAAGTTTGGCTTGTTTTAATTGTTCGAGTGAGTGACTTATTTTCTTTCATAGTTACAATTGTTTTTCTTTAGCTTGGTTTAGTCTTTTTTTTGTTGAGTTTAGTTGTTTTTTTACTTTAATTAGACTAGCCGTTATTTTCTTTAATTCCGAGTTAGTTTAATTTTCTTTTCGTTTCTTTTTGTTTTTATTTTATTTCTTTTACTTGTTTTCTTTCCAAAAAAAAGAAGAAGGTCAAGTCAAGGCTAAAGGATAAAGGAACAAAGAAAGGATACGTTCAATCTAACAGGGAATCAAAGTCGAGCAAATTGCAAACAGTGGGATTTTAATCATTGACACTACTCAAATTATTCTGGACAGACCACCATACACCACTGTAAAAATTTCTGAACTCTACAGGTGCTCTGTTGTAAAGAAAAAAAATTGAAATTGCTTGTAAAAAAATTTCTGCAGGGGCAGTGGCTTGCTTGTACAATTTTCTTTTAATTTCTGCAGTTATTATTCTCTTATTGTTGTGGTTGTTTGAAATTTTCATAACCGAAGTCATCATTCTCATCATTTTTCAACAATAAAATCTGATTTGATTTTCAAAATATTTAACGACTAGAGTGTATTTTATGAAATTGACTGTCTCAAGGGTTTGATCGCGGATATATATTAGTTCAATTTATTGAACTTCTAGCAAAAGAGGTTGCATACTACCCGTAAAACATTGGTCGTATCCCTTAGTATTTATACTATACGTGAACAGCCATAAGACCCTCTTCCCCCTTCAAATAGAGATTATCAACTAATAAGATATACTTGAGTATGTTATTTATTTTGTAATAAACAGCTGTTGTGTCATATAAATTAGAATTTTTTATAACGGGATGGATTACAATCGAATAAATCAAAATTTTCAAAATCTCAATGTTGGATTAGATAGACCCTTGTCTCTTCTGGAACAATGCTACCCCACTTGGATTGTCCAACCTTTTGTCATCGTATATCCACCAGTTGAAGGAAATTTTGAGCTTAAACATTCTTTTATTCAAGGAGTGCCAAAATTTACTGGTTCTGAAAATGCCTATGAATTTCTAAGTGAATTTGAATTGTATTCATCCAAATCTAAAATGCAACAATTGTCTAATGAATCAATCAAGTTAAGGCTAATTCCATTTGCATTACTTGAAAGCGCTAAAAGATGGCTAAATTCTCTTCCAAGACAATCCATAAGAAGTTGGGATGAATTTGTCAGTGTATTCTTGAAGAAGTTTTTCCCTTTCCATAAAACTCTAAAAATCAGAACAGAAATAAATCAATTTTCTCAAAATAAGGGGGAAAATTTTTCAAAATATTTTGAGAGATTCAACCAACTTCTGTATAGTTGTCCTCATCATGCAATTCCAAAATATTATATGTGTCAACTTGCATATGAAGGGCTAAACTATCAAACTCGAACACAAATAGAATCAATGTGTAGAGGAGAATTTATGTCTAAAGCGGTCGATGAAGCTTGGGAATTCTTAGAAAATTATTCTGAAAAGGACATGCAATGGGAGTCAATTCGTGTTCCCATCCGTGCTTCTACTAGAGGGGTGCATGTCGTGGACCCAAATCAATTTCCCTTAGAAATTCAAACTCCTTAATTCGAAGGACAACCCCATTATTACCCCCAAGACCAAGTCAATGTCATAGCTCAAATTAATCCTTACTCATCCACGCATAACTCTAGTTGGAGAAATCATCCAAATTTTTCGTGATCTAATCCCAATAATGTCACGAACCCATCTTCGAATTACCAAGACCCAATTTTCAATCATCAAACTTCTCAAGTTCCATCTCAATCCACGCTTTCGAATCAACCATACAGGCATTCTAACTCTTAATCTCCTTCATTTTCTCAATCTCCTCATGAAATTGTCCGATTGGAGTAACAAATAAACAATCAAGATGCAAAAATCTAACAAATGATGAATATGATGAAGGAACTAACGAAAAATAATGAGAACTTGCATAGTCAACCTGAGGTGAATCCAAAATATAATTCTCATATTATGAACTCTTGTGAGGAGGAAAATCATAATTTGGTCGACTTGGTCACCACCCTTAGGTCTGGAAAAATGATGGACAATAATGTTGGAAATCCCGATAATCATTCAAATTCGAGCACAAACAAAAAGCTTGACACTCTTTCAATGGCAACCAAGACCAATTCTTCTGAACCTTCCAAATCTCCATCTTCATTGAATGTTGGTAATCCCAACATCCCTTCTTCTAATGTCGGCAACCCCGATAATATATCGTCTTCTAATGTTGGCAATCCCAACATCCCCTCTTCTACACCCTTATGTCCGTCACTTCCTATATCGAAACCTTCTTCTTAGAGTGATCAAAATTCTGAAAAAGTCTGTAAACTAGTAGCTCCATATCCTTGTAGACTTAACAATAAGAAGAAGGATGCGAATTTTGAAAAAATTGTTGAAATCTTCAAACAAGTTCGTGTCAGTATTCCACTCTTAGACACCATCGAACAAATTCCTCAATATGCCAAGTGTCTAAAAGAGTTATGCACCCGAAAACGAGCCACTAATATTCCTAAAACTACCTTCTTGACTGCAAACACTAGCTTAGTTTTCTCGAATCCATCACCCATCAAGTATAAGGACCCCGGTTGCCCCGCAAACATAACAATCCAACTAGCCGATCGATCTGTCAAAAAGCCCTTGGGCATTATTGAAGATGTCTTGATACAAATTGAACAATTCTATTTCCCTTTGGACTTAATAATTCTTGAAACCAAGTCTGTTTTGAATCCTGATAGTCAAATTCCATTGATTTTGGGTCATCCCTTCTTAACAACCTCAAATGCTATCATTAATTGTAGGAGTGGCCACCTTCGACTATCGTTTAGGCACTTAACCATTGAATTGAATATTTTTCATCAACCCAAACAGATCGAAACAGGAGAAGTCAACATAATAGAAACAGTTTTAGATGGCACGTCTGAATTATCTCCTCTGAAAATTTCACTTTCCTCAGTAGACGTGTCCACTATGTCTTTGAAGAATTATTCGAAGATGAGCTTAAACTTTTAAATGACGAGAATGAATATATAGAACGTCTCAAAAATAATCATAATTCCATATCATCAAAAGGAATTGTGATTAAACACTCAAAATTACAGGGTTTTGATAATCTTCTACTGAATGACACAAATCATTGTCACAATAAACTTTTCATAGGGATGATTTTGATTTCAGGCTTTATTGACATGCCTTTTGTACCTCAAAAATCAGATACAAAATCATCGTACATTATTTTTGATAAAGGCAAGTGTGGGGGGAAAAGAAAATTTCATTCTTCACAAACCATTCGTTATCTTCGTACATTTCATCTTGCATTTGATTTTCACATGCATATAGTTGCTAAATTGCATTTTATTTTACAAATCATTTTGCATTTAATCCATCTTTGGGTTCTTTCTTTCACATTTAGGAAACGTTTACAGTGTGGACACTGTTTTGTCCAAGTGTGGGGGAAGTCTACATTGCATCCTTTTTTTCTTTTTTCTATTCCAATTTCATGCATTTAGATAGGACCATCATGCATTTTAGGTCATATTAACATACCATTCTTTTTGTGGAAAATACGACACATTTTAGATTGATACAACAAAATAAGTTAACAATGTTAATCAGTTGGTAGTATTTTTTTTCTCTCAACTAAGATCGAATAAGAAATATAATGAAAAGTTGAATTTTGAGGGATAATAGTGTAACTGGTACATAGGGAGATTCTTAGGTGATGGCCATGAAGTTTATTCTATATTGTAGTCTTTGTTTAAATAAGTAAAGGACTTAAAATACTTACATTCGCTTTTCAAATCTTTAAAACTAAGTTGTGTTAAGCTGAATTCGCGTAACTCTCTCCTGTTCTTATATTTTCAATAATAATAGCAATCTAAGGGTATCCAACATTGCTTGTATATCTAGCGTTGGTGTGCAAACCCGCCAAGCTTTATCTGACATGTTGTTGACAAAGTCAGCGTCGGAATATCTTGGTCTCATTTTATGAGTTGGACACTTAAGGATTACCGACATGTTGTTGACAAAGTCATCGTCGGTCTGCATAATCCGCCAAGCTCTGTCCCAACTCTCCGTCAGTCCGCAAGGCAGTGTATGGGTGGTATACCTTGGTCTTTAAGTTAGGTGTATGTAATTAATCGTAAATTTCAATTTTTATAGAGATAGAGAATAAGCGGTGATGCCCAAACATTTCTTGACCTTATTGATTTGACTAGCCATACACAAGGAAATTAGAATACCACTTTACAAACTGTGCCAAACAAACTAAGAATTTATTTCATGGCTGCACTATGTTATCGATCGAACCAACTGGCCAAACTAGAGTTTAATATTGAAAACTTGAATTATGTTGAAAATTTGTGTCAAGTTGAGGTATCTAAAATAAAATCAACTAACTAGAAATTGTTAACTTAATTTGTTGTACCACTTTCCTGAAACAAGTCGTGTTTCCATTTTTATTTTCAATTGCATAAGTCCTCTGCATTCATGTAATTACATTAGAGCCATAGCATACTGCATTTGGATTTTGTGGGTAGTATCCACTGAAAACCCTCACGAGACACCACTCGTCCTACTAGGGACACCTAAAGGTTTAACGGCTTGTTGCATACGCTCAATGCAACCGTGCTTCCTACGAAAGTATGACCTATCTAGTTAGTTTTTAATTTTTGTTTTACTCGAGGACGAGTAAAAGATAAGTGTGAGGGTATTTGATTAACATAGAAATGTGTTTATTTTTTGCTCTTATATCTTATCTTTTGTATATAAATAAATATTACTTGGGTATTGTTTTGTCACTTTTTACAGATATTCCAATTAAGCCACTTACAATCAGAAAAATGGAAAATAGAGGTCAAATTGTTGTGGATATATATTTGAAGACTTGCAGATGAAGATCTTACATCGAATTTCTTTTTGGACAAGAAAATAATTGGAAGAAGGGCTATGCATATCACAAATCAATGAAGAATTGTCAAGGAAGCAAGAGGAAAAGAGGAAAGGCCCAAACTTACTTGATTTCACTAAGGCCCATTTGTAATTCTCAACGTAAACTCTTTTGTGATTTCCCTAAGGCCCATTTGTCGTTGTATTAGGCTTAGGGTTAGGGTTGGCTATCGTGTGTTCTCATTGTAAAAATCATCCTGGAATGAATAAAGTTTTCTTCTTCTTCTCTTTTCTTTTAATTCTGTAATTTTTATTTTCTGCATTTTTTCTATTTCTTAGCAATGAGTGCCATATAGACAATTAGATTCGGTAGAGTACTAGTTCTATTTTACATTTATTTTCATTAGTGATTAATAGTTTGATTAGTTTCAACGATAATCCTAATTTTATTTCTGTTGTTATTTCTATTCTGAACTTTTATTTTCTGAATTTTTATTCTTGTTTTGCAATGTACTTTCATTAGTGATTAATCATTTGATTAGATTCAACGATAATCCTAATTGTTGCAATTTCAATTGTTCTATTTTCAACCAAATCTCAAAAGTCGTCTAACTCGCCCATGAAATTCTATAAATGATAATTTTTAATTTGCCTCCCTGTGATTCGACCTGCATACTACACGATCTATGCGCTTGTAGAATTTAATTTAAATTTTGCACTTTTCTTTTCCTTAGAAAAGCGACGATCAGTATACCCTGTTTGCTATTGTTCCAATTTCTTCTACTACCGAAAGGCAGTTCCGAAAGGGATGTGGATCGCTTGTGACGTGTTGGTGTGTTAGTAGTTTTTGGTTTGGAGCTCTGAGTTTTCTTGTTCTTGGTGTGTTGGTTTGGTGCTTTATGTCCGACTTAGGATGGGTTGGGGATGGAGTTATGAGGTTTCGACTTGAGTTAGATGATGCTTTCTTTGAGTTGTGGTTTTGTGTGTTGATACTGTGTTCTTGGAATTTATTTGCAGAAAGATTTTTGGGAGTTTTCGTTTTTAGTCGCTGGTCTTTATTGCAAGGGGTGGTGTGTTTGTCGGAATTGAATGGTTGTCATGGCTATGCTAGGTGGTTGGTGATGCTTCTAAGTCAGTCTGGGCTTCTCACTACAAGAAAAATACCCTATTGCAACTAGCTATTTGCAACAGGCGACATATGGCAGTTGCGGTAAATGATATTTAGCAACAGACCTATTATAGCAGTTGCAATAGATGAGATTTAGCAACATGCCTTTTTTTTTGTTGCGAAAAACATATTTTTAGCAACTGTCCTTCATTTCCCGTTGCAAAAACATACTTTTAGCAACTATGTTTCCATGCCAGTTGCGAATAGATATCTTTAGCAACAGTTTTTACCACTTGCAATAACTGTATTTTTTTACAACTGGTAAAGCCAGTTGCAAAAAACATACTATTAAAAATAAGTACCAGGATTTAATTATTAATTGTTAATAATTAATTTTAAATAGTTATTATTAAATTATTAACTGCTAGTAATAATTTTAAATAGTTATTATTAAATTATTAAATAGTACGAAGTAATAAGTAATATTTAGTTATAATATAATATGTATTAGGTAATAATAATTAATTAATATGAATTAATACTTTGATAATTAATAAATTCGATAAGAACTTATCATGTTGGTTATTAATAATGTATAAATTATAAATTCAACAATTCTTTTAGCTCAAACGTTTAAATTTTTGACTTCAATATTTAAATTTTTTTCAAACGTCTAAAAAATGTACTCTAACACCGCGCCTTGTCCGAAGAATGACAAATAGCGTTTGTGTTGGAATTCGAAGTTTGAGATTAAATTAAGTAGAAATTTTTTAATTGTTATTGTTATTAATTACTACTAATTATTATTTTTTATAATTATTACTATTAATATTTAATATTAAATTATTACTACTAACATTTAGTACTTAATTTTTAATAAATAATAAGTATTATTAAATAACTATTAATTAAGGTTGATATTTAGTCTGCAGTTAATAAACGTAAGTTTGTATGGTACGAAGTGTTGGCAGTATCAAATTTCCAGGTTTGGGATGCAGAATAAAACTTTTGGCTCCAAACTGAAATTTTCGCCCTCCCTCTTAAAACCGAGTATTATATTCCCTATGCGCTCCACTAACCCACCCAAATCCCCAAATAAACATTCAGTAAATCCCTAAATTGCGAAGCTTTTCCCTAAAAGCACAGAACATAACGATGGCTTCTTGTTTAATCTCCTCCTTGGTACGCCGCTCAATTCCCAGTCTTTTATTTATTTCTAGATCTTAATTTTACTCGACTACTCCTCTCATCTCAACGACTTTGATCCTTCGAAATTTATTTAGCAAACCATGCTGCGTGATTTCTTTCAAATCCGCTTTTTCAAAAAGTTTAGCCAGTGAGAGTGATATGATCAAGCATAACAACGAGAATCTCTTGCGTGTTTTGGAATCGGTGATGGCTGAGAAAAATTTGATAATAATACTCGTTAACCCTTTCGCTCTTTTTATTGAATTATACTGTAATAACGTTTATGTTTTATTGCTCAAGGAAAAATGTAATAAGGCAGCTAGAAATGAATTATTGCTCAATGAAATTCTGGAGAAGGGGCTAAATGAAAAGGTTAATTATGAAAAAAGGGTGATGGTGGTCGCAGGACAAATGAAAGTGAGGTGATTTTAAGTGGCTATTTCGTGTTACATTTAGTATAATTGTTGTGTTGCCTTGCTGTTTGTGTTCCCTTTCATGTAGGAACCTGCTGCTTATTACTTAGTAAATTTTGGGTCTGTTTGAGGGTTGGGTATGTATTGTTAAGGCAGTACCGGGTTTAAAAGCTGGGAATTACATTGGGTAAGGTCTGCATTCCCCTTTTCACATGCGTTCTTTCTGGAGTCTCACCCCCCCTCCCCCGATTTAAGGACAGCCTAGTCGTGTATGATCCTAAAGCAAAGGTTTAAGTGTTTGTGTTTACATTGGTTGTGTATCTAAGAAGCATTATATATTTTAGGAGGCTACAAACAGAGAAGTCCTACAAATTCCATTTTGTTTCCATGTGTATGAATGGATTACTTGCATAAAAATGTGGGAAGCTGGCATGTATTTATAAACATAAGTTATAAGATGCAGCAAGTTAAGCCTTTCCCTTCGTTGTCCCCGATCCCAATTTACCGTGGCCTGTAGTGCATGAGTGCCTATATACTGTGAGTTTTGCATGGTAATCTAAAGTGTTGAAATATAGAAGGAAAGACTTTTGTATTCTTGTTTGGATTATAGAAAGTTCCGCCCATATATGGTTATAGCTGCTCACGCATGCTTTGAATTTTAACAAAGTAATCTTGCCATTTTATTGTGCCACCTTGGATAGAAATATATTTTGGCTGTTAGTGATTCCTCAATTGCTTGAAGACTCCTGTTGCATGCTATGTAGTAACATGCATGTGTTTATTTGCTATTAACTGTATCAAAATTTTTGGATACATTATTTTCCGTGCTTTGCACTATTTCTCTGTCACCCGTCTGATTTAATGCCCTGCACTCGATCCCCTTTAGAATATACATTTCAGCAGTTTCATGGATCGGTATACTCAAACTATGTTGTAAAAAAAAAGTTTCCATAAAATCTTTTTACTTTGTGTTTTCCGGTTTTTGGATAAATGGATTTGGTTACATGAAAGGACCTTTCGGACAAGTGTAGAGCGTTACGGTCAATAACGCTTAGTGTTTGGTGTATTCTAACTAGGTGGACATCAACCAATTGATTAAACTCAGCTACCAATCGATCATTGAATCAATATTCACTTGATTTTTTTTTTCTTTTTATTTTTGGGTGAAACTCTAGGTCAAAGCCTTTCAACGAGACGTCATTTGATGCATGGGTGGAGTCTGCAAAAGCACCAGCTTTAGTTGACAAAAAACTCTTATTATATTTAGTTGTAATGAAAAGAAGTGTGGGTACTTGACAAGTCTATTGGCCACCACATATATTGCTGTATGTTTATGGATTCTTGGCAGAGCAATGATATAATCGATATTATAACTCAAGCGCATGTTGTTGAGAAAAGTAGTTGATGGCTGATTGAGCAAATGCCAGGTTCTAATTTATTACTTACCCTTCCATTTTTTTGGTCAAAGAATTGATTTTAAAATCAGGCCTATTTTCGATGATCCTACTGAAATACCCTATATAATTTTATGTTTTATGTTCATTGTTTTGGAATAGAAGATAAAGCTTGTACATTAAAAACTGCAAAAGTCAAAGGTGAGTATACAACTCAAATGTTGTTTTGCACTAGTGTTAACTTTTTGATTCAGTCGAATGATATGTTCAACTTGTCATGGTTTAATGTCATTCTTACATTTTTTTTAGGTAATAATGTATCGATTTAATTTAATTAGTTGATCTATTCTCATATATATACCAGTATTGCAGATTAAATATATTGTAAGCCCAAGATACTACGATTGATTATGTTTAAATACGTAGATGTGGTGAGTTACTCGATTGGAGAATTGAAAATGGAGCATTGTCTAATTTAATTTCAATGATTGGAGCATCAGATTAGCTTCAAAAACTTATCAAATGAATTGAGAATATAACAGATTTTATGAAAATGGTAATACATCATTCAGAAATTAATTTTGGGCCTGAATTTTTTACGTTGCTATCTTCATATTTTATTGGTTGAGCTTGTAACATGTGTTTTGGCAAGTGATGTGCACTCTAATTGGACTCCTGTATGTCTACTATGTAGGAACGCAATAGGCTTCAGCCTAAAAACTTGTCAAATTTTAATGGTGGCCAGCAACTGAAATTGGCGAATGGTGCTTTACATCTTCATAATCAAGTTTGTCATGATTCGCTATCATTTGGTTTCTATTCTTCTCCTCTCTTATATAATTTTCTTTTGATTGTTATTTTCTTTTTGGTTGAATTATGTGCTTGTCGATGTAAAGTTGCAGGAGCGAAATGGGATAAAACACTTTCAAATACCATTTAATTTTTTTCTATACGGCCAGAATCTGCTTTGAATACTTCACATGCGTTTCATGTTTGTCAACAGGTTTGTAGTTTGTGAACATCAGAATTTTTCATAACGTGGCTGTATTTTCAGGTTGTTATATACAGGTCCATGTTTGATTTTGACTAATCTTTTCAAGTTGCACTCTTTTGCGGACAAGCAACAGCTCAAAGAAGACCCTCAGTGGCCTAAGTTTATTCTCTTATTATATTATATGTATGTATGATTGGGTAGAAATATGAGTAGAAAATGCTTTATTCGAAAAAAATGTGTTGTGTGAGAGAAAAAATTGTTACACATGAATGGTGTATGAAAATTATAGAAACTTTTATTGTAATTGTTTGTACTATTAAAACTTTGTTAAAATAAAATTTTTATTTGTTTATTTCATTCTGCGATATACGCTATTACTAAAACAAATACATTTAATATATAATATCTATAAGCTGTATTTTTTTTTATAGATTTATGAATCTATTGCAACGGGCATATACTGTTGCAAAATGGTCTGTTGCAACAATAAAAGCCAGTTGCAAAAAAGTATACCGCAACCTTTTATTGCAACAGGCAGAAAACGTTGCAGACTTTTTGCAACTTCGCTATACCAACAGACGCAGGCCTGTTGCAATTAGTCTACTGCAACAGATTTTGCCTGTTGCGATAAGTGTTTTTTGTTGTAGTGTCTCGGTGCTGGTATGAGTGCCTTGGAGGTAAATGCAACGATGTCATGATCACTACCATCTCAGTGCTTCTATGTTATGTTCCTCAATTTACTAGGTCGCAATGGTTGCTTGTGTTGCTCCTGGAGTTGCTACGTTGTACTGTATTCGGCTGTTGTCTTGACACGTTTTGGGTAAGGGAAAATTGGTTATTTTTATCTATTGTAAAGTCTATATGTTTTGGAAATTGTTAGCTATGTAATGTCCTTGTTGTTATGTTAGTGCTAGTTGTCTCAACTTTTGGTGAAAGTCAGATGTAAGGCCTGCGCCTAGTTATTTGTCATGTCTTGTCCTGTAGGTTTGCCTGTGGAAGATCAGATGTAACTGTGGACATTTGACTCTCTGCGTGGAGATATTTAGAGTAGTCTAGTCAATTAGATTAGCTCATGTGCTTTAAGCTTGTAAAGTTGAAGTGAACGGACCACTATAAAAACCATCTATGTTGGACGGTCCACCTTAAAAACCGATTAGTAGTTAGACAATGTAACACCCAGATTTTTAATAAACTATAATTAAATAGGAAAGGGTAATAAATTAAATATTAAGCAAAATAATATTTAGAATTGGATAATGGGACTAACATCACTGGGTCCGTTGTAATTTTCTGATGAAAATAGACACTTAGTTTACTGAAAAGGGAGTTAATCTGAATAAGTTATGAGTTAAAGAAGATAAGCTAGAATTAGAAAATAAAAATATAAACATATATTGAATATGCGGTAAAATGGGATGACCCATAGTGTCGACCCATAGGCCATTGGGTCGACCCTGTGTCGACGCAAGACGTAGGTGGGTCGACCCTCTGTCAACCCAAGACGTGGGGGTCGACCCAACGTGTAGAAAGCGTGTGCCTTGGAGCACACGTGTTCGGGACGAACGTTTATTATTACTCGAACGTTATTTTTTGAGGTGACTTAGTTTTATTTGTCCATTTTTGTACCAAAGGCTGGCATGGCACTTTCTGATTGGTCAAGTGACATGGCTGGCCCAAATTTAATCCTAAATTTGGATTGTTGAGGATGCCCAGTAAACCCTATAAATAGACCAGCAAAGTCTCTATCATTTCTTCACATCCATTATTTCTCTCTTTTTCCTCTTTCCCAGGCCTACCTTAGGAAGGGACAAATAGTTAAATTTTTGCGGGGATAAAAATGTTTTATACTTTTAAAATATTTATTTTATAAATACTTATAGAGGCGGCACTAGAACAAAATAAGATATTAATAACGCTATTTAATAACGTGTTGTTATTTACACTTAATTATTTGTTTTTTCGGTAATTAACTTTGTTTTGATCATATCACTTGTAAAGCTTCTTCACAAAATTATTCACCATCTCCCTCCAATTTCACAAGTTATTGCCTCTCTCCCTCCTAAACCATTTCCCCTCCCTCCAAAACTATTTGGCTTCACGAAAAAGCAGGTCATTTCATTCTCATCTACTCAATCGAAGAAAGCAAACTCCTTCCATCTTCAGTCTCTTATGCTTTCATTACTCTCATCCCTAACTGATCTACTATATCCCAATTCATTTCCACTAATAGTTATCACGCTAAAACTGTTAGATTTTTTATTAATCCCCTTATTATCACAAAACCAATTGGCAATATGGGACTATTATTTTCATCACTCCCCCCTTCACGTGTGACGTATTTGAGCCATCTACGTGAACATAGTATTTTGGATGGAGTGGGAAACGTATGACGGTTAAGCACATATGTATTTTTTGCGTTGGCTCTAATCCTGAGCTCTGATATCATGTAGGAATTTATTAATCCCCTTATTATCACAAAACCAATATTTTCCGATATGGGACTATTATTTTCATCAAAAACTTCAAATTCCATCTCCCATCAACTACAACAACTTAATCCTATTTCACCGAATGTTCGACTCCATCGTATATTCGTACATAGCCGTGATTTGTCTTATTGTAGGCTTCTATTTTGCAGCAGAGCCCAGGTTAGTTGTCGCTCCTTAACCCTCTTCTGCCTCCTCTTTGTTTACATTTCTGTTTCCCACTGTTTAAATGATGTAGGGATGAATATCAATTAATAATCAACATAGCCTAAGTGTACGTGGGTGAAATATCATATGTAAACCGTGTACTTGTTTTTCCCTTTCCTTTTTTCAATATTTTGCTTTTTACATAAGTGTTTGTATATATTTTTCCGAAATTTATAAAACGACCCATTGCAAACCTAAAGGTAGGGATGGAATTTGTTGATGTATAAACTAATATCACATCGAACAAATGCACATGAATTTTAGTATATTCAAAACTATAGAATGATGATAATAATTATTGTAAATAGGAAAAAAAAAAAATAAGACTAATATCAGGTTGAATGGTAAGTAGTAACATAAACAGGAAAGATGCTAAAAGAAAAATAGAGCATGGAACATTGAAATGAAATGTCAAAAAAGACAAAAGTTAAACTGGAAGAAGACGCCTATCACCTAATATAATGACCTACTAATATAATCTTTTATTATAAATGCAAAAATGTATGATTATGATCCTTTAATGTTTATGAAGAAACGACCTTTTGGCTGCTAAGATAAGTTTAGCAAAAATGTTGTAAATAATGCAATAGACGCTATCGCTAGAAAGTTGATCACATATGACTTTTTCAAATTATCTGGCTAGTTATACATTGACCTTAATGGACTCTGTTTCTTGTTATTTATATTACTAGGTTTATGACCCTTGTGGCCTTGTTGTAGTAGTAGTTCAGTCCTCTTTTCAGTGTAGTTCGAATGTCATCGAAGTTACTAAGACAAACAGGGCAATGAACGCAAAATTAAAAGGCAAATACTGCAGTCCCCTTTGGAAGCCACAAGGAAAAATGCTTTGCTTGTTTACATTTCTCTACTTCTAAGAAGTTAAATAGGTCAGATGGTAACTTTTAATCTATTAGTCAGAAAAGGAAAAGATATTCAAACTTGAAATTTCAAATCTAAAAACTTGAAACTAGAAAATAACGCGATTGACAAATTTTCTCTTAGGACCGATACTTAATGCTTTAGCGGTTATGACAAAATTTACAACTGAATTTCAAATAAGGCTAGCTTTTAATGAGAGAGACAAAGTGCAACAAATGAATTTGAACAATGGAAGATGTTCATAACTACTCCAACAAAGGCGTGCCACCATGTTGCATCTCAAAGATGTTCGCATACAACGCACATTGGTGCGAATCAGATCTCAATGGAAGCTTAGATTTTGGGGAGCAAAAACTACAGTATTTCGTTGAGTTATATAAATTGTGCAGCTTAGATCTCAATGACAATCAGATCACATTAGTGCCACCATGGTGCATCTCAAAAGCTTCATATTTACCTAAGTATTCAAAAATTTTGTTTCGTTTATACAATGTAATGTTATGGGTATAAGCATGTAAACAATGTTAATTATTGAAACATAAACTGTAGAATGCAAGTTATAGGAACTAAGACCATAACCAACCATCCGTTCTGTTCAGTTATTCTCTCTCATGTTCTGCAACTGGTCCAACGAGCCGAACACCCAGAAAGAGGGAACCAGCCACGGGACTAGCCACAGATGGGATTATAACGGCAAACGGTTTGCCGTTATAATCAAAGTTCTTCTTTTACTTGGCACATGCGTACGTGTGCAGCTCCTTATCTTCATAGTCAAACAAATAAAATCTTACTTTATTTCCTTTGGGTGGACCAATCAACAGCAAATGCGTGTGCAGCTCCTTATTCACAGCCAAACAAGCACATGCCTGGACCAATCAAATAGCATATGTTGTTATTTTCAAATAATGCGGCAGCATCTTTTAATATTTAATACATTGTTGCAGCATTTCATTTTATAACGGCAAAGTGTTTGCCGTTATGAACTTATAACGGCAAAGACTTTGCCGTTATAAGAACCAACCTCTGTTCAGTGAATCAGCCACGAACGAGCTCTGGACTAGCCACGGGCTAGCTTCAACTGACTGAACAAGCCACATCTGGTTGCTCCGTGGCTTGTTTAGTAACTGAACAAGCCATGATTGGTTGTGCTCTAATTTAATATGGTTTTAAAATTAACGAGACGGAACATATGTGAATATGTAAGAGAGTTAGAGGGTGTGCGTGATAGCTTTGGGTTGTTTTTTGGAGAGTTAAGAGTTGTGTGAGTGACAAAACTAATGGATGTACGTATGCATGTGTGTTTCTAGCTGTCTGCATGTGTGCATAGAACTTTGTATATGAAATTACATGTACATTTGAGCCAGTTGTTTAAGTTGCCATTTTTGTTGAACTTTAAATATACAATTACCTACATTACCTGGATTGTGAATTGGACCCCCCAAAGAAAACTATTGAGCGTCGGAGCAGCGGCTCCCCTAGGTTGCTGCCTGACGACAATAGCGTACCACTGCAGACAGCAGCAGAAGCATAGGCTGCCGTTTAGAGGCTTATTTCCCCATGTACGCCAATTTATATTTGCCTTTTGTTGTGTCTCCATAGCTTTTTTGCATACAACATTGATTGCAGCACTCCTAAATTTTCCATACATACTAAAAGTAGTTCGCTTCTCCTGTAAGTTAGGGTTGCGTTAAAAAGTAACAAGAGTGCTAAAGCCAGTCGCGTAAAAGCGACTGCCATGCATACTCTCGCTTGTGATTGGATAATACCAAATTTTATATCAATTAGTATGGATGTGGGTCCCTCATCAAATAATAAATTATGGCTGACTGACCAATGAAGCCGCAAGTGTATTTCATAGCATTCCTCAAAAAGTAATCTGACTATCTGACACATAATCCCGTAGTCAGACAAGTTATAAGTAATTACTTAGCAACAGAATACAAATAAGGGCGACTCATATAGACAAAGTCCTTTGTGAGTCGAAATGTTGGGCAAGTGTGAAACAATTCATAAAGATATTATACTTAACTGTACCAGAATGAATGTAAGCTGTAGTACACATTAACCAACTAGTCTAGAAGATTTTATGACTTTGTAAGAGAATTATGACTCATAAAGGATAGAGCTAAACAATTATGCATAACTGCAGTCAACTTAAAACTAATATACATAACTATTATGCAACAATTATGTATAATTCAATGATTTATAGAATTGTTTTATACATTTTGTTATCGAATTTTTTATATAAAATATGTTCGTTTCAAACGAGAAGAAGATGAAAAGAATAGGAAGTGGGGATTCTTCCACTTTTATATACGAAGGAAAGTATTGGTCAAATACAGCTTTCTTAATGGGAGAATGGCCTTTTGGACACGCACCTAGATGTTATCTCTATTGCGAGAAGGGATTCTTGCATGATCACCGCAGAAATCGGATTTGGATTTGCATCGAATCTATATTTTGATTAGAGTTATTCAAGTTAAAAAAAAATCAAATTTGAACCCCTTAGCAAGCTCAAAGTCTGAAAATTAGGGTGCGTTCTTAACGAACGTGAGCGTGGCATTTGAGCGTGCCATTTGAGCGTGGTACTGTAGCGAAGGGGAATTGTGTTTTTAGCGACGAACGAGGTATTTGAGCGTGGTATTTAATTGTTAAATTAATGGTTTTGATTTAATTAAATTCTAATTGCATCAAACTATAACGACAACATATTTCATAACACGACCACGTTTTTCATAAAACATAAAGAACACAACGGTACTGGAATTAAAACAAATACATGAAAATCTACAATAAACGACGATGAGGTAATAAGTTCAACTCCGATGAAATAAAGATACATAAGCCCTCATCGCTAAGCTCCTGAGCAATATCAACATTCCGCTCATCGTTGCGAAAAATCGTCAGAATCTCCCAAAGATCCACACGCGTCCCCGATCTCCGAACAAGCTCCAAACAATGAGCAGCAAGCTGTCTCGTATGGTCGGTCACCCACGAGCTGACACGCTCTGCCTGTCTGCGCCTAGAGGGCTGACCAGACGGTGGATCGCCCGAAGCCATCCAACCAGTATAGAAACTCGCGTCCCCGGGGGAGAAAGAACCAGCTACTGCAGGCGCTGGTGGAGGTGCTGGTGCAGTAGGAGGCGCAACCTGAGGAATCGGATACGCACAAGTATCTTTCCGCAAACAACCCTCGAACATAATGTCCTGCTCTCGAAACTTCATCGGCGAGTGCTTCCTAAATTTTCTGAATCGTCTGCCACCGCCGGTACTCCAAAATTCATCAGGACCGTTTAGATAATCGAACTCTGCATTCCATACACCCCCAGGTGTTCTAAGCAGCATGTCCCAATCACGAAAAGCTCGCTTCATGTTGTCCCATTTGATTTTAATCTGGTTTTCTGTGAACTCCAAATTAAAACGGTTGTTCATTGTTGTTGCGACTGTTGCGTAAAACCCACTGACGCTTGTATCGCGCTCCGCTATGAACTCAACGCAAACATCTATGAAAGCGGACTCCCGGTCGTCCGTCCAATTCGCAAAAGGCTGCGAGGTAGCAGTGGTGGAAGTGGAAGCCATCTGCGTAAACAAAAAAAAATAAAAAAAAATCGAAAAAAATATATATGGTAGAGAATTGAAAAATAAACTCAACTATAAAAAAATTTACCGTTTTTGCAGCTCGAAATTGCTCAAAAAATTCGAAATATGGGGTAAAAGGGGAGAGGTTTCGGGTTGGAATGAGGAGGAAGGGGGGGGGGGGGACGCGTCGGACGCCAACGGTTACTTTTCCAACGTTCGAGAATCGTGGAATCTGGAAGGGGTAAAATGTGCTCGCGTCCGACGCGTCGGACGCCAAAAAAAAAAAAATGAACGTGCCAAATTTTGGCTGCGAACGCACCCTTAGATAAAAGGAGAATATGCAGGAATGACATTTCAAAATGGGACTTGCTACAACGCCCGAAGCTTTTTTTGTCAGAATTCGCGGATCAGGTTTTGGACGGTTCTCACGCAAATACAGGTGGAATTAAATTCAGCAGGGTGGCAAATCCATCGGCAGATATTTCTTCCGCGTAAAGTGTCTAACGCAATTCCGGGCGTTGTAGCATTTTTGTTTCAAAATTCAATCGTGGGCCTCCAACTGTTATGGCAAAGACGGCGGGGGAGAAATAGAATTTGGAATTCCATACAGCCTCAAGTTCAAAATGCCTGGCAGCTCCTCCATCCCCGCTGCTACCAAAGCTCCTCACACTCGAAACCTCTACTGCTCCTATGATGTTGGCTAGTCCATATACATATTGACCAAGACTGATTTTCCGAAAGGCAGCGACCAGTACAAGTTCATAGAAAAAGACTTGCAGCCCGTGTGCAGAGAGAAAACACCTTTTGTGTTCGTACAAGGGCACCGCCCTACGTACACAATTAGCTATGATGACAGAGACATTCCCTTGAAGGAGAAAATGTTGGAGCATCCAGAGCCGGTTTTAGTGGAGAACAACGTGGCCCTTGCGTTGTTGGGTCAAGTTCATAGGTACGAGAGGTTCTTCCCTACGAGGAACTATGAATGTGTAGGTCTGTCCTATAATTTTACTCATACAGATGGTGCCCCAATGCATGTGGTGATTGGAATGGGCGGTCAGGATTGGCAGGCGATATGGGAGCCGAGATCCAACCATCCAAACATGTCCATATATCCTCAGCTTGAAAGGTTCATGTACCATGGCGGTGAGTTTGAGTATAAGAGGTTGTTTTCTACCAAGGAGAAGATGAAGCTTGAGTATGTTGGTGTTGTGCATATAATTTGCACAAATTGCTCTGATACCAGTCTGTTGTGCGAAAATTGCACAAATACGAAAGAACAATAAACATGATCTAGATTTGCCAATTGAACATGAATCTAACAATAATTATTCTATTACTCCAAACAAATAGTAAATAAATATAAAGAAGAAAATAGACATAGGATATTTATACCGGTACCATTATCATCAATAAGATAGTGTACGACCAGTTCAAAGAAGAGATTTTATTCCACAAAAGAGAGAGATACAAGAGATTACAAGATAAGATTTTACATAACCAAAATATCAAATTAGGCTTAACAAGAAGAGACACTTCATTTGCAGATCACTGGCTCCAAGCCAGGATGAGTTTACAAAAAAGTCTATGTACCCCCAATATATAGCCAGTGAAATATATATGAGTCACCAATCAAATTACCAAGATATGATAAGAAATAATGGAAGCCAATTGTAGAGGAAACAAATGGCGCTAACAAGTAAATTAAACAATTCATTTTCTTGGAAAAGATGGAAGAAAACAATCATACATTTATTTCTTTGTCATCTCTGCAATCAATAACTTATGTGTATCCATATTAAAAATATTTACTTTTCATTTTGCATATTTGTTTCCACCTATTTGTGATTTTGTACCACCAAATTTAACAATTGGGAATCATGTTGAGTAGGTACATGATGTTCTCGTGATTTTTTCTGGGCTTGGTCAAAATGTAATTTTTAAGCTATTCGATGAGGATAGTGAAACCGTTTATTAATCTAGAATTCTAAAATACACGGTTGGATTGTGAATTTTGGCTGTTGGAGCGTCTGTTGGTTGTTTACTAAGGAGCAAACTGCTTTTTGAGTCTCTCAAAGCTCCTGCATGCAATATATATATATATATATATATATATATATATATATATATATATATATATATATATATATATATATATATATATGCAAGCGTTCGGTTGCACCCCAAAAATGGAGCACCCCAAATGCCCCTTGATTTCCACCACCCGTTTATATTAAAGAATGTGAGTGGAAAGTGAGAGAGTGAGTGGAAGAAGAGAGAAGGGGAAATACTTGGTGGAGATTGAGGGGCATTTGGGGTGCTGCACTGTTCGAGGGCACCCGTAACAGTGCAGCACCCCAAACACCCCTCATTCTCCACCAAGCATTTCTCCTTCTCTCTCCTTCCACTAATTCTCTCACTTCCCACTCACTTTCTTTAATATAAATCGGTGGTGGATATCGGGGGGCATTTGGGGTGCTGCCGATCCCTTGCCATATATATATATATATATATATATATATATATATATATTGAAAATTATACACACACACATACATTCATACATACATACATACATACATACATACATACATATATATATATATATATATATATATATATATATATTTAAACGACCTACAAAAAGTACTAGTTAAATAGATAACATGTACATAGTCAATAATGTGCATGCTTCTTTACAACTCCATTTTGTTGTTCTGTAGTTAAACAGAAAGTTAAACGTCCGAAAATAACAATCAATTCCTTTTTCAGCAGTAAACCATTACACTTGCATCTCCTTTTTCAGCCATCATTTAACCCTTTAAAGAAAGGCTTATACAACTAGTACAAAACTTCTAATTATGATTGAGCCTAAATACACTGATTGTTCCCCACTGTTATTACAACATCACATAGTTGTTGTAGCATGGTCCTTTTGCCAACTTGAAATTGGAACAGAAGACTTTGAACTTAAATAAATGAGGTTAGGGTTTGTCTCCAGTTCATCTTGATGAGACTGGGGCAGAAAGACCCTATTCTGAAATCGTTTAGCAGTTGGCAGGGACACAGTAGACATGGTAGGTCCGAGAAGCAAGATTCGGTCGCACAAATCGTGAGTCTCTATCCAGGCCATCTTCTTTCGACAAGAGAAAAGAAATGAATCCTGCTCCTATTGTTTTTGACATGAATGTCCAACACTGTGTTGATCCAATCAACAAGGTAGCGGCAGCCAGTGGCGGACCCAGCCACAGAGCTCAGGTGGGGCCAAAATGCAATAGAAAAAATAAAATGCACGGTCATAGCCTCATAGAACAAGAAATGTAATGAATAATAAATATTATACCTTACTTTTCGTACATATGTCAGATTGTCCCATTATTCTTATGTCAGATAGTTCAAGATAAACTAGTGGCTCGATCCATGTGTCATTATTCTTGAAACACTATACATAAATGAAGACAAATTATGTGAGATAGGGCGTAAGAAAACAATCAGCTATGGCTGACCAATTATTTTCAGACATTTGAAGTAAAAATTGTCCAATCCAGCTATGGCCATGGCCCTAGCTGGGTTGAATGTAGATCCGCCCCTGGTGGCAGCAACAACAAAGGATATCATCATCATCATATTTTCTACTGAATTTAGCGTTGTAAAAAGGAGACGCAAGTGTGATGTTTTACTACTTGATTTTCAGTTCAATTAATAAAACATCAAACATTAACAGAAATTGGGTTTACTGCTTGATTTCCAGTTTTACCTGTCAACTTAATCGATTCCACAAGTTATAGAATGAAATAGAGAAAATTTCATATCTTTTTAACTTTAATATAATTATATGGATTATGCTAACAAAAACTGAGTTTAATTATATTGATTTTTGGTAAATTCTATTTGAATCCAACAATATGCTAAGTAGCCCCATAAAAGACGAAAAAAACCAATATACCCCCAATTTTGCTGAGTAGCCATCCACTAATTTAAAAAAAATACCCTTACATGTAAGGTGACTGCGTTGTTTTACTGTGTACCTCATAGTAGCCCTTCGTGGTTCCTCAGAGTACCACGTAGTTGCTCTATGAAGTACACTAAGAAACCACGTAGAGCTACTATGAGGTACACTTAAAAACCACGTAGGGCAACTACTGGATGTGCAAACAAATGGAAAAAAATTAATAATAGAGAAAGGGTATTTTCATCTTCGTATTTCTTTTGATAAAACGGGGGTTACTCAGCAGATTTTTGGGTTGGAATAGAATTAGCCTTGATTTTTATGTATCTCATCGAAAAAAATGATTATACAGTTGTTTGGCCTTTGACGTTCAGGTAGTAGTCACCACTGTACAAGGTAACATTACATCCTCGTTGAGATGAGGAATGACTTCGGTTTTTGTATTTGATTCCTGGTTAGCAGTTTGGAGAACACGTACCCCTAGTTGAATGATTTCTTTCTTCTAGCCTTTCATTTCTCTGCTCAGTTTTCACAGCGTCATTTCTCCTATATGCAAATATTTTATCATTGAACACTCTTGTTAGTAGTGGAAAATTGTTGAATAGTTGAAATAGTGGAAGTAAAGTTTTAATAATGTAGCAACTTTATTACTTTGAAGCTGTAGTTTTTTATAGGCACATCAAACTAATTATTTATTATTAGAATATTCTAGATACAACACTCTATATAAAACAAGAAATACTTATTTAATAATATTGTAACGACCCGTGTTTTTCGACCATTTAAAACTGAATATTTAAATTGGTTTTAAATATTTTATTTGAAATATGAATGGATTTTTATATTTTAATTACTATTTAAAATGAAGTTGAATGATATATATTCATATATAATATAAATCGAGCTTGAAAATGGCGTGCAGTTCGTAAATTGGAATTTTGAACTTCAACGGGATATACGGGATTCGATATAAGTCGAATTTCTGTGAAATGAGAAACGTTGGAACCCTGTCGATTATAATTTTCATATGAAAGAGAAAATCCAGATTCCGTGTTGTAGATTGTTAGTTATGGCCAAATCAAATTTTGAAATAGTCGCTATGGAAATCGCTATCGGCCTTTAAAATGGCCATTTTGCAAATGGTCTTTGTTTTCGACGAAACTAGTTTCATTAGAACCGTATCGTTAAATTTTTGTACAGTGTTGAATGGCGTGGCAAACCGATGTCGTATGTGGCCACGGCAGCCAAAAACGCTCGTTTAATTTCTATAACGCGTAATAAATTAATAAAGGGATATTCGAGTGTAACTTGAGCAGACGACCGAATTATGCCGTGAAACCAGTTTTGTTGAGTTTGTATCGTTGATTAGAGTCAGGATAGGTATATAGTTTGTTATTTTTGGAGATAGTGTAATTTGGTGTCAAAAAGGGTATCGTGGTGCGCGTAAAAATAACCTACCGGGGAAACAGTCTCAGAATGCGACGAAACTGGTGCCGTTGGGTTCGTATTGAAAAGTTATTATAGGATTGCAAGGTTCCAAGTTGATTTGATTTATCTGGTGATCGTGAAAAAAATTAAACGCGTGTTTATTTCTGGTTTTATAAAGGAATTTATTTCAAACGACCTCGGATTTCAACGAAACTTGTTCCATTGGGTCCGGGATATCTTTTTACACCAAGATTAGCCTTTTTATTAGTAAACAGAAATCGTTTGCAGTGGTTTTTGTCAATTACTTCATAGCGAAGTTTCGTAAAATAATATTATAACTAAACAGCTCCATCACAATCAAATCCTATGTGTTGTTACATCAAACGAAATGAAAACACAACCACCTTCTTCAAACTGCACTGACCGAATAACCTGCCAACCTCGGCTATTCTATACTAAGACCAAGGAAAGCACATGATGAATGGTCACCATCGTCCAGTTTTTACCTTCACCTTAGCAGTGCCCGTACCACAGCAGCCACACCCTTGTGTTTTCACCATCATCCAGACTACCCATCACTGAAGAACACTACAACTACATACCTTTCCAATTTCCCTATAAGATATAAGCCTATTAACATAACACATTACCACCCTATATGTGATGTACCATCACACAGTAGGCCTATTTTATTTTTCACATGACCCAACTGTAGAAAATGTACACACTTGTCCAGATAGAAGCCACGCAAGTGACGGAGATATCCAGCTACCCTACACCTAAAACACACAGGTACTACCCAATGTCTTGCGTGCCAAATTTAAAGCCGTGATGGCCAAACTACCTCATACCGTGATGCCCAAGGATCCTTGGGTATATAAGCAAACAGCTCGTCTTCTCCATGACAGCAAAATCAAACAAGAAAATAAAATTTAAACCACCATAAATAGATACCGTGAGTTTAAACATACATATAAATTAAACTCTCCTCCGCGGTGGCTGCAAGTGGAGTGGATGGGTGAAGTGGAACAGATCGGACTGTCGGCTGCATGCATGAGGTTCGAACCCGGAATTGTGGTGGACTGGCAGTGGAGACATGAGAGATGCGGGGAAGGCTAGTTGCGTGGGATTCTTGGTGAGCAGTTTTTACGTTCATATATATATATATATATATATATAAAAAAAAGAAGGAGCGAACTGGGAAAAAGATACAGTGATGAGGTGGACGGAACACGTTCAGCAGCAGGTAACGAAAATAGGAGGATTGGCAGTAAGATTAATGAGCCTAATCACAATTTGCAATGTCTAATCAGGTTATAAAAATTGATTTTGGTTAATGATAGACATATACACCATTAGTATCATTGCCGCATGCCAGTGGACACATTAGTTGATTTATAACTGCCTAATCTAAGTTAAACTAACGTAGCCAAGGACCAGATTATTATAATATATATTAACTATATATATAACGTGAATAAATGATTTGGTTAATAAATGTACATACTGATTTAGTTATTAAACTTATTACCTTCCTGGTATGTATAATAAATATCCGGATAAGGTTTGAAGAGTGCCAAATAAGTTTTCATGGCCTAAGCGTTTAAGAGATGCGTTTATAAAAGGACCTACTTACCAGCGCTCATGTTTTTAAGATGCTGTTTTTGACATACCAAAGAGATGTTTTAACATGGCCCTTAATCTTAAAATATATATAATTAGTTATTTGATTAAAATTAGTTAAATACAAACTGTAATTGTATAATTGTTGCAACGTTCCTATTTGTTATCAGACTTCGATGGAACCAAAGCCATCAGATTCGTATCGACGAGCGCGGCGCAATGAAGATAGTTGGTCAAAGTCGGCAGCAACCGGGATGTTTAATTAAATTAAACAAACGTTTAATTTAATTAGAACGAACTGATTTCCAAGGCAAACGAATCAAGGTGAGTTAAACTCACTCAGTTTTCCCATTTATATTTTATATAAATTGGGTTTTTATTTTGTGTGCTCTGCTTGCCAATGGTTGGCTGTTTGCTAATTAGATATTTATTTGCTGATTTAACTGATGAAATTAAACTGTGTTTAATTTCAGTGAAATACCAAACCGTTATTTTTAACGATTGGTTCCAATAAAGGTAACATACCTTGTTGGTCACGTTTATAAAATGAACGTGTTTAATTGGTTGAATTGTTTGATCTGAACAATCTGTTTAAGATAACCAGTTGTATACAGGGAAGAACAGATTGGAGGGATCCAACCGGATTCCTTAAATATATTATTTATTTTCATATAATCATATATGAACTGTCATGATGGGTAATTGATTTTGGTGGTGACCATTGACTGGAAAGTCGACCTGTGTTGTGTTTTAACCAATGGGTAGTATTGGTTGGGTAATCAGCAGTAAATGGCCTAAAAGTAAATTATTTATATCGATTTACCGTCAGGAAAATCGATCGAATGGAAGTTATAAAATTTACTTTATAACTAAGGATAGATTTTGAAATATATTTTATTTTGAATAAAGGTTTGTTTAAAAGGAAATAAATATTTATTATTTAAATTCATAATTTATTATTAATTTATTTTATAAGGAAATTCTGATGTTAATCAGATTGATATACAAAGGGATAGAAATTAACCAGATGATTTAAATTGGGGAATTAGTTTTTAACTGAATAACTAATCAAGGTTTAAAAGTGGTCTTTATAAGGAATTACTTAATTATTAAATTAAGGAATAACGTTCTATTCGAGAAGGATATTTTCAATGAGATAAGAAGTTATGAAACCATATTTTGAATAAATTAGTGAGATGAGATTTGTAGTGATACTGGAATGTAATATCGAGTTTTGAATTACAACTCATATCCATCTTCAGATATGAACGTTGTTGATCAAGGTCTGAGAGGTAATTAAAATACCTCAACTTGAGCAACATCAGGATTATTTGAAGGTAATATTAGTTGTAATGGTAAAGGAGGACAATGATGATTTATTATTTCACCAGAGAAATTATAACGCAACATTTTGGATATATATATATATATATATATAATGTGAATTCCAAAGTAAAAGGGAAATAAATAGAGTTGCGTGAAACTTTAACGATATTTGTGAGTTAGAAAAGGAAACGTGAAGTTGGATTCTATTCTAGGAGAATAAGTATGGGTTATTGTTGTATGTATTCCAAAGTGAAGTTATAACGATATTTGTTTAAAAAAGGTTCTTATGTTAAATAAGAAGCGAAACTATATTTATATCGAAATATTTAAGAGTTGAATTTACGTTTGTTTTAAATGAAAGGCCAAGTGGTGCTGAATACTGAACCAGTGAATCCATTGGATTGTCATGATTAAAACACTGATTATTTTGATAGTTAAATCACCGACTATCAAATCTGACCAATACGATTGTTGGTACGGAAAGACCGGGATCAAATTTATATTCGGAAACCATTCCGACCAACAAATACGTGAAGATATCAAAAGACGTTCGAGATGGAGCATTGAAGACCGTGGATCTTCATAAGCGGAAGGATTACTTATAATCTCTGGCTTAGCGGCCCGAGATAAACTGTGGTTCTGTCGTGGTTGGAATCTACGGATGGCAAGGACCTCTCGCTACTGATCCATGGGTTGATTCCTATATTGGATGCAGTAGGAGAGTGCCTTCGGTTCATCCTGTTCCTGGATGACTTGCATGGACGATTGTCTGACAGAGTATTTACAAAGGAATTACGTACGTTGATTTCTTCAAACGTACCATAGTTGGTGGCGGAGGACGACGGTTCTCTTAGCTTACCCACTAGGGTATTTTTGTGGACGTCAATTAGTGATATCTGACGGATTTGACGACGTGACATTCAAAGTGAATGGTTGCCAGATGTTGTAGAGGAAATTCAAACCTCAAGCCTCATCAACCGGGAGATATGTGTTGTATCGGTCTTACGATGTCTATGTGTGGATCGGTCTTACGATTATCCTTTTCTTTCGAAAGGATTTTAAACATAAAAATCAAGTTGTGTGATACTCTAAATGTTGTGCGAGTTTTTCTCACTCTGATTCACCAGACTGACCCGGTGTTTTGTAAATGCTCGGGTTAGCCCGTAGTGTACAGGTTCAGGTCATCAGGTACTACGAAGTCCAGAGACGAGCTGAAGATGTTTAGCCGAATGGTATTCCGCTGTGTGATTATATATATGAGGACAGATTGTCAAACTTTCCAGATATGTGTTGTACTATGATATTGTAAGTTTATTTAAAGCTCTCAATAAAGTTATTTCTGTATTATATTTTGTTCCGCTGCGATGTAAGACTCTGTGTCATGTTCTTCTTCTTATATTCTATTATTTCTTTCTTTCTTATCTCACCCTCTAATTTCTTTCTAATAACGTCCAGTGTTTTCGGTGTTTGGAAGGTCGGCATGAGTTACGGCAAAGGTATTTATGTCGATTTTCGGGGCCGAAATTCCTGTTCGTTACAAATACATAAAGCAATTTTTTAATCTCTTGAGAATTCTAGAAATTTGTATCATCTTCAATACTTTAGAATTCTCCAGAAATTTGCAGCACCTTCAACAACTCTAAACCAATTTAATACTATAGGTTTAGCTAACAAAAAATCTGACTTCATTTCCTCTAATCTGCATGTGTTTGACTATAGCTCTACATCTAAATTTCCTCATTTCTAGTTTTTTGTGGCTTTAAATTTTTTAGTTTTCAAAAAACTAGAATTAAACTAAACGTTAAGAGAACTAGGTTTTGTGTGAAGTTCCTACGTGGATTCCTTAAGGATGTCCTGAATTATCAATTTTATTTATCTACTTTGGGTTAACTTTAAGTTGCACATAACACCGAACTGAGTTTTCAAGTGACTTAGAGTTTCTTAAATTTATTTGTCAAATAATTTCTAAGTCTATGAAGCAAATGGAAATGAATTTTTAAGAGACTTTGGTCGACTTGAGACTTATGGGTTTCTGATACCGGTTTCATTAACACGCTTCAGTATGCGAATGGGTTTTCTACCACTTCTTTAATCTAACAGTTCACTTTAGAGTCCCTACAAAGAGAAATTCTTTGTCACTCTAGACAACTGTTTTGTCATCGTAAATTAAACGACAATGGGTATAATATGATGCATGGTTTCATTGTGGACGGTGCTTATTTCCAGCGTAGGCAAGCTATCTATATAGAGTATTCACGTTAACAGTGTTCTAATCATGAGACATGAACTATATAGATTGGACTGCGTATCGTATCATTTCCCTTCTTTAATGTATAAGATCATGCTGGTCAATACACGTTGACATTTTTTGGTTCATATATATTGGTTTGGTTGTACATCATTTTGTAAATATTGGGATCAAAATTAAATTCTTTCATCTATAATAATAGCTATGGATTACAAACGTTTCTTGCATAACTCAGCAGTCAGCAGCGGTTGCAAGTCCATTACGAGAATAATTTTTTACCTATTTAATAGTTGTGTATTCAGATCTTTACGAGAATAATTTTTTCAACTTGCGCCTTATTTCACCTATTTAAGCACTACATATGAGTAAATCTTATTTTTTTCCATGTGTTGGTATTGTTTTTGTTGGGTCTTAAATAAACTGTTTTAATATTATTCTAGTTTGAACTGTTCAAAAGAAGAAAGTAGTGGATAGGACATTTTGTGTAATATAATGGTTACTTTCCTTCTTTATAATGGTGAGAACACTATGTGTAATTTACCAAATAATGTTAATGTACGTTTGTTATCTCAAGTGCACAGCTGGCCCTCAAAACGTGCAAACAATGTGTGGGCACCGGGCAGTAAGCCCACCCAGGGCATCAAATTCGAACTGCCTTTGTAGAGGGAAAAAAAAGAGAGAAACACGCGAAGAACTGAAGAAGCAGAAGCGAACCATGCAAACAGAAGAAGAAGGTGCACAAAACATCTCATCAATCTTCAGCGGAAAAAATTGCGTAGCTCTAGAAAACAATTCCTAAGGTATGCTATGGCGGCTTGTAAGTTTGTACTGTATATGATCACAATCCCTAATTATCAATCAGTTTGTATCGTATAAATCTATCAATTGTGAGTCATAACCTCTGGTAAATCACAATCCCTAATTATAAATTGTTAACAATAATTGAAATTGTTGTTATGATTTATGAAACTGCTTGAAATTGGTTGTTGTGATGTACCGATTCTTTACAGTTATTACTAATTAGGGATCCTTGATTTGAGATATACAATCCCTAATTGATATACCAATTTTTGATGCCTTTCAATTAATTTGTTTCTAGGTATATCACAATCCACAATTGTTATTAAACATTATTTTTAATCTATTTAGCATGTGTATAAATTCATCACATAAATGGTAGAATAGTGACATGTTTTTGAATAGTTGATGTTCATTTAACATATTTATCATTATGTTAAGCAATTAGGCAATTACATCACAATATACAAAATCTTCGATTCAAATTAAAGTTGTTTGTAAGTTGGCTACCAGATTCATGATTATAACACCACAAAATAAAAATGAAATGAGTGAATTAAATCATGATCATAGCTGACTACTCCTAATTTGTTTTCTTATTTTACCTAATTAAAGAAAAAAAAACTTTTTTTTGCATTCACGAGTGTGGGGGAGAATTTGAATTTGGGTACATATGTTAGAAATTCAAAACGCTGACTGTTTTAACAAATTATCAATTTTTATCTGTAAGTTTGATTGCTGCTAAAAACAAAATTAATTTTTTTCTTACTACAAGTATTGTTTTTTTAAACAGGAGTCATATTTTCAATTTTGAAAAAAATAAAAGGTTGTTGAAATGTTTCCACGAAAGCAACCAGCTGGAAGTTCAAACAGGAAAAAACAAAAAAGAAATGAAGAGATAGCCAAATCATTAAGAGGGTCTCTTAGCAAGTATTTTTCAAAAACGACAGATTCAGTTGATAATGTAGATCAATCTTGTGATTCTGAACATAGAATTGGTTCCGACGATATAGTAGAAAATGAGATTGCGGTGAATGAAGAAATTAACGATATAGAAGAAACATCACATGATATTGAGATTTCACCGCAACAAATAGTAGACGAAAGTGATGTCCATTGTTTAGAACAATTGGATGAGACTAAGAACATATCGTCGGAACAAGATTTGAATATATATGATCTAGCAGTTTGGGATAATATAGATGGAAACAGAAGAGATTCACTAGTTGAGAAAGGTCCTATTATGGAGTTAAATATAACTTACCCTTAAGATGAAAACTATAGGCATTTCTCTATAAGTTATTACAAGAGACAAATGAGTAATGGAGAATATCATGATAGAAGATGGCTTGTTTGTTCTAAGTCGACATATAAAGTTTTTGTTTTTGTTGCAAGCTGTTTAGTGCAATGAGTTCAAAATGTCAATTACCAAAAGATGGAATTAGAGACTGGAGGCATCTGAGTAAGAGACTCACACAACATCAAAGAAGTAAAGAACACAATCTTAACTACGCTGCCTGGGTTGAGTTGGAAAAAAGACTACAATGCAATCAAACAATTGATAAAAATATGCAAGATCTTATTCAAAAAGATAAAGAACATTGGAAACAAGTCATGCTTAGAATAATTACAATTGTTAAGTGTCTTCCTGTTAACAATTTATCTTTTCATGAATCGAACGAGAAAATATATGAGAACTCTAGTGGTAATTTTTTAGGGTTAGTTGAAATGATTGCTGAGTTTGATCCAATAATGCAACATCATCTTCGTCTCATTCAAGATAAACAAATTCATTATCATTATCTTAACCAAAAAATTCAAAATGAGCTGATTGAGATTAATGGATCCAAAGAAAAAACACAATCATTTCAAAAATCAAAGAAGCAAAGTATTATTCTATTATACTTGATTGCTCTCCTGATGCAAGTAATAAAGAGCAAATGACTTTGATCATACGATGTGTAGATATGAAAAGTAGTCCAATTAAAGTCGAAGAAATTTTTATGGAGTTTTTGAATGTTGAAGAAACAACCGGGTTGAGGCTTTTTACAGAATTGAAAAATGCATTAGACACATATGAACTTGACATTAATAATGTGAGAGGGGAAAGATATGATAATGGCTCAAATATGAAAGGAAAAAAATCTTGGTGTGCAAAAAAGATTATGCTATATTAATCCGAGAGCTTTTTACATGCCTTGTGGTTGTCATTCTCTTAGTTATTTGTGATATGGCAAATTCTTGTGTTTGAGCAAAATCTTTTTTTGGAGCGTGCCAATGCATATATACAGTATTTGCTAATTCTTCTAAGCGGTGGGCTATTTTATTAGAATATGTTGACAACCTCACTTTGAAATCTTTATCGACTACACGTTGGGTAAGTCACATAGAAAGTGTCAAAGCTATATTACATTAAGTTCCTCAAATTAGAGATGCGCTATTTAAATTAGCAGAGATAAGTGATGATGCGAAATTATGTCGAGATGCTGAAATTTTAGCAAATCAAGAGCTATCAAGTTTTGAGTTCATCTTAAACTTAGTTATTTGGTATGAAATTCTAGCAAAAGTTAATACGGTCAGCAAAAAAATATAATCTGCAGATATGAACATTGATATTGCGATAAAATCATTGTAAGATCTCATTTCTTTTTTTGAAAACTATAGAGAAAATGGGTTTGATTCTACAAAAAATCAGGCAAGAGAAATTGCTTGTAAAATGGATATTGATCCGATATTTCATTTGAAACGTCAAGTTCGTAGAAAACGTCGAGTTGATTAAACTGTAAATTTTGAAAGAGAGCAGCAGACTGGTGAAGAATCATTCACAAATGATTATTTTATTGTTATTGTGGATATTGCCCTTTCAGAATTAAGAGAGAGATTTGAGCAATTAAATTCACTTCAGTCAACTTTTGGTTTTTTGTTCAATGCGTGAAATTAAAATCATTGGATGATGATGAATTAAAAGATTGTTGCGAAAAAGTAGATTTGGCTTTGAAAAATGGAAGTGACTCAGATATTGATGCAAAAGGTTTACTTTCGGAGATACAAATATTATAACTTACATTACATAGTGAATCATATCATGTGGACAAGCCATGAACGACCATTAAAATTTTGGATTTTTTAAAAAGTATGGATTTGTTTCCAAATGTGATGATTGTATATAGGATTCTCTTAACTCTTCCCGTGTCAGTTGCATCCGCAGAACGAAGTCTTTCAAAATTGAAATTATTAAAGTCATATTTGCGAACAACAATGAGCCAAGGCATGCTTAATGCATTAGCAATTGTATGCATTGAAAAGGATATCTTGAAAGACATTTAATATGAAGACATCATTAATGATTTCGCTTCTAAAAATGCAAGAAGAAAACATTTTAAATGACACATTTTGCAAAGAGGAAAAGAAGGTACTTGACACACTTCTTCACATGTTGTTTACTTTTATTATTTATTATCAAAATAACGTTATATTATGTCTGTTACTTCATAAAAATATTTTTCATAAATGACCAGATTATCCATATCAAAATTATGTTTAAGTCCAATCTTGTTCTCAGCATAACTTCATGATTTCCACTTTTTTGAATAATTTTCATTCCTGTTGTGCAACAAACATTTGAATAGATGAAAAATTAATTAGTCATTCCTTACCAAAAAATAACAATATGTACACCATATATAAAAATAACCATCAAATATATATAACTTACTTTTTCTTTTTTTAATTACTTTCAGTTTTGAAATAAATCCATTTTCATCATCTTTTTTATCCTTAAAGCTATCAAAAATATATGGCAGCTTGACATTATTATCAATCTCTTTGTTTTTCCTCTTCAAACTATTAGTGTTTGTAGATTAGTACCGGGACTTTGCATATTGATGTTAGTTTTAGATTCAGTGCTAAAACTTGGTATAGACATCTGCATATAAATGAAATAAAATAACTTGTTGCAATGAACATGACTAACTAACTAACTATATATATATATATATATAGGTATATATGTGTGTGTGTGTGTGACAACAAAATACCTGTGAACTTTGTAACGCAACGCACCGTCTTCACTTTCTATAATAGAATTCCCAATCAACTCAAAACCTTCAAATATGTCTGTGGCCGTGTACATGCTTGGACCTCTGTGTACATTATTTTCACCAACACATATAGTAATTGTATACTGTCTTCCCTCCAAACACTTCAAAATTGTTGGAAATTCATTTTTCTTTCCTTGCTAGAAAGAATATTATAATTTATTTAATTTTGTCAAAAAATAAAGTATTAAAATTTTCTATTAGAATATTTGGAGCTATATATACCTTTTCTTGATCTTCCATTATGTCATAAACATTTTTCTTAACTATTCTGTAAACCTTACGGTCTTGCAAAATTATTACAGCACTACCACTATTATCTTCAACAATAACACATAATCTAAATCTGCGCGCACACACACACACACACACACACACATATATATATATATAACTATTAGTAGGAAAGTAAGTAAATTTTTCTCTAACATTACAGAAAATTACCTCATGTCTGGACAGGGTACACTTCTTTTACAATTAGGACATTTATACTTCCCATCTTTCTCCTCAACTTCTTGATCACTACATGTTAAGCAAGCATCATAATACCAAGTTTGTTCCTCTTTTACATTCCTAATGGTTAATTGACAAATAACTTCTTTCTAAAAAAATTAAAATATAGTAACTTCAAGTACTTGAATAGGAACGACAAATTAAAAATTAAAAATATTAAAGTCTAGGGAGCATACCTCAATATATTCATATTTCAAGTTCCTTATCTCACCAATACTCAGTATTTAATAATCTCCGGTAATCATATCGTTAACATCAACTTTTCCTTCATTGAAATCAATAATATCCAACCTACATATTTATAAGTTTAAATTTTGATGTATATTATATTTAAAAAATATATTATATTACATTTCAATAAAACTCAAATTTACCTCTTTATCATTTTAAGAACACTGTGATGATTGTAGTTGATGAAAAACCGTGTTGCACCAATATTGATCATATTAGGTTGCTCTACAATATAAGAAACGTCATGTTATTAAATTTTCACACATTAAAGTAATTGATAGTCGATAACATAATTGGACTGATGGATGAGAGAATTGAGCTAGACTGATGGAGAAAAAAGGGTAAACCCTACCAAAACATCTTTTAATAAATTTTCTCAATTATGAATAACATAAAAGTCATACTAAAATTGTACCTTTAAATGAATTCAACCTATAACTTGCCACAATGATGATAACTATTTTCTCAGTAGCTTCTTTTAAAGCGGTGGCAAACAATTTGGCAAAATCAACCCAAAAATAAAATTTCACAGTAGAACTGTCAAAACATAATAATGGGAAGCACAATGTTGTATATACATATAACAAAATAAAGATTTAAATTCCATAATATTTAAAGTGTTATATATACACACCTCCCATCTGTAAGTTCAAATATAAAATTGCATTACTCTTTGCCATGTGCATTCACAAACTCATTTAAACCATCTTTTAAAATATCACAACCCTTATACTTGATCACTCCAATAAAATCTGATAAATAATAATAATAAATAAATGAAACTTGCAACTTATTGTAAAATAGATGTGTATGAATGTCTAAAGTATCTTAGATCATACCTAATAATTGAGCTTGGTCTTTCTCTAGTGATAACTCTTTCACATCAGCAATATCAAAGAAATCAAATTCATTTTCTCGTATCATCATCTCATAATTCAATAATTTGGTTAACTTGGTACGTCTTGTTAACCAAATCTGTAGATCATTGCGGATAGGTTTTATAGATCCTGGTTTGTAGGATTTGACACATAAATTGCTGAGAATGTATATTTGTCCTTCTTCCAACTTGTCCTTCAAGTATTCAACATAAATTTCCCATATAAATGCATGAATTCGGGTATGTTATGTTATGCAATAAAAAACATTTGAAAAAATGAATAATTATGAGATTGCAATATATCTATCTATATAAAGAATAAACTGTTTAAATATAGTTATTTACCTTGTCATCTAACAATAGGAGATTTCTTCCTAGATATTCCTTGTCACCTTTACTGCTGTAACTTTCCCAGATTCTAATAACTCGAACTCTGATTTCCCAGTCATATTATTATCAATAGGTTTTAGAGATCTTAAGCTATCAAATCTTTCCAAATATGCCGGTGATATGAGTTCTTATAAAAAAAAAGAGAAAAATTAGCTAAGTTTTGATTATAATTGGCATATGGATGAAAAAAAATTAAAGAGATGTTACATGTATATGTGCAATATTGCAGTTTTTAGAAGTACTAACCTAAGAATACAGAGAGGCTTGGAGATGAGGAGGGTGTGACAATACAGAGAAGTAGGGACAAAAGTGATTTATATTGTGCTATGTACAATCTCTTTAGCTGGTCAAACATGATGGTCCATATTGCTAGATTAATGTTATATGTTAAGATATTACTTGTATATGTTAAGATATCATTGTAAAATTATATGCAAATAATTGGTAGCTATTTTAGTCAAATGAGTAAAGGTATTAATGTTATATCACTGTGGTACATAATATAAAAAGAAATAAAGCAACGAAACATATGGAAAAAGTATATATAAATAACAACTGAAATTAATTGCAAGTGTATAAGCGCTATAGAATTATCAAGCTTTAGAATAAGAAATTTCATGGATCGAAATAATGCATATAAATGTAAACGTCTTCTACACATAAGTAGAAGCTTATGCAAATATATGGCAGTTATTTATATTCGTATATAATACAACTTTATTCTCTATGTCTATGTCATTCATTTATCTATCTTATTCTAAAGAAAATACTTTAGTACATGACATAGTAATGCTAAAATGAACCGATGTATGTTTTATACTGGCAAGTGTTGAGTAATGGTCCTAATCGAGAAGAATACTTAATACATGTTATGGTAAGTATAAATCATAAAATGTGAAAAAGGAAATGCATACTAGTATAAGTTTTAAAATGGAACTGTGAGACGACCCAAACTTACCCTTACGGGAAAGCCCAGATTGAATTGACAACAAACAAATCAGAACACGAACAATAGAACATTTCATTGCTTATTAAAGACAATTACAGAAAAATAAGTCTAGCTATGTTTTGACAATATGATCCTAACAAAACTAATTTCGTCAAATTTGGAGACCGTTTGAAAAATGGCCATTTTCTGGTCAATCCAATTCAAACTGAAACTACCAAAACACGTTTAAATTTACCACACTCACATATTAAATCCAAAAATTCAGAAATTTGAAACCTAACAATAATTTGACATTCTAGATCCAACAAAAGTGGTTTCGTCGAAAACGGAGGTCGTTTGCAAAATGGCTATTTTTAAGGGCTATATATTATTTAATATATATATAAATTCCATGGCGAATATTTTGAATTTTAAACTGGACATAACTTTCAAGTTATATTATGAAATCTCAATTTTTCACGTCTGTTAGAAAGATATCATTAAACAGATTCTAACGTTTCTGCTTTGACTAAAATCCGATTTATTTTGAATTCTGTACATTCTTTTAAAGTTTAAAATCAAAATTTCAAACTACCATGCCTTTTCAGGCTCGTTTTATAATTAAAATAAATTTATATGTTCTAACTACGATTAAAATAATTTTTTTAGTCATTATTATTTAAAATTAGTCATTTTAAATATTCAAAATCCATTATGGTAGCCAAAATAAAAAAATTAAATTGGTTTTGAAAATCCGGGTTGTTACAATCTCCCCCACTTGAAATCTTTTTGTCCTCGAAAAGGAACGGAGCTGAAAGTTGTTTAACTAACCAACTCAACTTTCATTCTGGCTTTCGTTCTTCAACTTTTCAGTTTTTAAGAATTTTCAAATTCTTCAACAATTTGGTTAACACCCTAAATTTTCAAAAAATTTCGCCATAACCTCCTTTGTAAAGCCCTATCGGTAAAACCACAACTTGCCACACATGCCCCTCATCAATCCAAAAGAAAAAGTCAAGCGGCTAGCCAATCGGCTCATAAAATCATCAAATCCCAATAAATACGGTAAATATGTACCTATTTGTTGGGCATATAATTTTATTCCTCTTCTTAACTTCCATGTTATGACCTGTTCAATAGATATACATGTGTATGTATGCAGTTTCAATCAAATTTCAATTTAATTCAATATTTGATTCGATTTGGATTAATTTACCTTACATTCTCTTATTAGTTTGATCATTCCAATATTATTAATTAGTCAAACTAATAATCATAAAACACAGCCATCAATCAGTTAATTGATTATCTTTTCAATCATATAACTTTAATATATACACAAAATCATATTTTTAGTGTTAAGTCACAAACAGTAAACTCTAGCTAAGTTTTGGTTTTCACTCCAGTCAATTGGAAGTATATAGATCTCCCACTTTTGAAACTCGAACATAAATATTAATGATGCAGCTACATCATCAGAATTATCCCCGGGCGACTAGAGTGTGATTCTATATCTACCCAGTATATTTGAGACTTCGAATACACGCTTGCAAGGCATATATTCAAACTCTTCTTACACTTGATTGTCCAAATTTAATATAAAATAAAATATTCAAATATGTATAATAAGATATAAGTTTTCAAATCTAATTTGATTTTAAAATAAATTACACTCTTCAAACTCATTCTAGGATACTACCGATCCTATCTCTAACGAGTCACACTTATAGGATATTACTAATCCTATCTCTGATGAATTCTTTCATTCGGTTCTAATGTGTCTTGTTCTCGAGCTCTGTAAACTAAAGCTCTAATACCAAGCTGAGACGACCCAAACTTACCCTTATGGGAAAGCCCGGATTGAATTGAGAAAACGAAAAATCGGAACACGAACAACAGAACATTTTATTGCTTATTAAAGACAATTACAGAAAAATAAATCTAGCTATGTTTTGACGATATGGTCCTAACAAAACTAATTTCGTCGAATTTGGAGACCGTTTGAAAAATGATCATTTTCTGGTCGATCCAATTCAAACTGAAACTGCCAAAACACGTGTAAATTTACCACACTCATATATTAAATCCAAAAATTATGAAATTTGAAACCTAACAACAATTTGACATTCCGGATCCAACAAAAGTGGTTTCATCGAAAACGTATGTTGTTTGTAAAATGGCTATTTTTAAGGGCTATATAATATTTAAAATATATATAAATTCCATAGCGACTATTTTGAATTTTAAACTGGACATAACTTTCAACTTATATTATGAAATCTCAATTTTTCACATCCCTTAGAAAGATATCATTAAACAGATTCTAATGTTTCCAGTTTTACTAAAATCCGATTTTTTTTTTGAATTCTGTACATTCGTTTAAAGTTTAAAATCGAATTTTCAAACTACCGTGCCATTTCTGGCTTGTTTTATAATTAAAATAAATTTATACATTCTAACTACGGTTAAAATAAATTTTTAGTCGTTATTATTTAAAATTAATCATTTTAAATATTCAAAATCCATTAGAATAACCAAAATAAAAAATTTAAATTGGTTCTGAAAATCCGGGTTGTTGCAAACTAGTTAAAAGGGAAATGCACAAAAGGAAATTTATTCAATGACATGCATGAAAAATGGAAATTGAAATTGATGAATGATATAAATAACAAAGTTAAGAATTCAAGTAACTCAAGTATAATATGGGAACAATTGTCAAAGAAGGGAAAATGTCATAACATACCATTAAAAGCCTGAGCATTACATAAGCAAATAAGTCTGACTCATAATCAATTCATCTCGATAATGGAATTAACAATTCCTTGATGTGTTTTTGGTTGTTTATCAAACAGGTGTATTTTCATATGACCTTAACTTCCCCATAAAGGAAAGCCCGGATTGAGTTGAAAACACGACAAATCAGAACGCAAACAGAAGAACATTTAATTGCTTATTACAACAATTTGCATCAGAGTACAAGAATATACAGAGTATGAATAAATATTACACATTGGAAAATATCAGAGATTAAATACATTAGCAGTGGAAAAACAATACATAACACAACTAAAAGAAATACACGAATATAGAGCGTTCCGGATATAGCTTTAGTTGTAATACAGGATCCTGTGAATATAATATCTGCAAAACCAAAACTCCTAACTGCCCGTGTGGAAAATAGGGGCACCCAGAGTTTAGGTTAAAACAATAAACTCCAGGTCAATTATGTGACTGGTGTGAGAACTAAAACAGTTATTTAAAACTTTACTTTGAAATGGAGTAAATCAAGGGACCACGTCGTATAACACGGAACGAGTTTCCTCCCAAGAATGCCAGTGCATATAGCAAAACAGCGCAATGCTTTTTGGAAAAATGAAGCTATTATAAGACTCAGGTCCCATCACACAATGCAACGCAAGCCGGAGGATAGAGTTTTACCTTATAATAGCCAAACTTTTTTGGTACGTTTAAAACAAATTGCTTGATACTATAATAAGTGTATAGTGTCAAAATAGCTTCAAATATAAATGTATAAATCATAGATGGCATAGTATCCCATGCTACTATTTCGCCATATAGGTTTACAACTAAAACTGAAATGTCACGTATTGGAAATTGGATTTCCGTCATGAGTCGAGGCAAGGGATGTACTCCTCGCTGGCTTCGAGACACTCTAGCAAATGCCTCAGGATCTCCCGCAGTAGACCCTTGGATCCAACAAGGCCGGTCCTCCCTTACGTTTGAGGATTAGTTATTCCTGAACACACGTTTCGCTGTCCTATAGGACCTATATCCATCAGCTCCGTAGTAACCGATATATCTGAGACGCCTCGCAATCGATCATCCATATAGGTGAAAATAAATAAATGTCCGGGCTCTACACCATGACACCACCCATAGCTAGAAGGAAACGTCATACGCTCCTTGGGTCCCTTATCCCGTTTTTGACTTATACCGAGGTGTGAGGCTCGCGAATTAACACTATACACAAAGCTATGCTATATTAAAGCCGTGCTTTGATCATCAACCACAAGACTCTACTTTTCAACAGAAGCCTTGATCATTTGCATCTCAGCATGCCACAAAGGCAATTCACGCCATGCGACTGATGTCTATCGATATATAACCTCTGAGCTTGTATGTCTCAGAGAAGGGCGTTAAGCAAGAGAATAAATTCTCTACCGCCAAACAGATATATATTTAATAGAGATCAATCAACACAGAGTAAAATCCAATGTTAGACACACATCCATTTACTAGTTCGTTCTGGGTCAGAACGAAACCAAAGGCACCTTATTCCTCGTCCCATATGTCCAACACAGGAGAGTGGTCCTCGCATATCCGGTCGGTCTCCAAGTACGTCTGGACGATCACCACTTATTACCTCGTCTTGGGTGTACAGTCCAATCAAGACATCAGTAATCATCCAAACGATGTGAAGACCTCCGGTCTTCAACCATCATCTTCATCATCGACTTATCGTCGAATCAGTTATTCAGAATGTGTATAAACCCGGCCTTTCCGAATAACCCGCGTATTTTATAAACAAGTGCTATAAAAACACACATACGCCTCATTCCAATTCTAAATATTCTTTTATTTAAATATTCATATCTTTAGGGAAAGGTTCCCATTAATTTTATCAAAGATAATTTCTTTTAAATTTATTCTTTAATCTTCCTTTGGATATCAATTTTAAACCAAATTAAGGTTTATCCAAACTAGTCAGGATTAACGGACCATACCGAAGTGATCATTTGCTTAATTTCCCAATCCCAACCTATTAATCCCATGGGGCAAAACTGGTAATACTCCATATCTAACACCACGGTGTTATCAGTAAATTTAATTACCATTTCACGTTCAAATCTAATTAAAGATTTAACTATCGCTTGGAGCAAATCTAGTGATACTCCATTCTCGATCATTCCCAAATTTGATAATTTAAATTATCACATTCAGATTTCAATCTAATTACAGATTCATTAAAACTCCACTTGGTTTTAATCTTCCCAAAAATCAATATTAATGATTATTTAACTTTGGAAATCAAACATGCCGCATCGACAATCTATACTGTACTATTGATTTCTGCCTATATATAACCTCTAAGCTCGTACGTCTTAGAGAAGGGTGTTAAGCAAGAGAATAAATTCTCCGCTACCAAACAGATATATATTTAATATTTTCGTGTCCATCCCAAATCGGACATCAAAATCATATTTTGATCCATTACTGAATATTATTTTAAAATATTAGTTATTTGTCATTTTAAAAAATTCGTTAATTTAAAATATTCGTTCTTTCCGAATTGGAATCAAACACAGTCAATTACCATATAATTTTATTTATATGGATTTCATACACACATGTACACAACAATAATCAAACACAGTCAACCATCATCCAGAGTGCATGACACAACTGCATAAGCATTAAATATAAATAATTAACGCTTACAACAGCCTGTCAACCAATCGATTGACATACAACTAAACGATTTGGATTAGTGTATGTCAAATATCGTCCCAATACCCGTATGGGGTTTCAATCAACACACACAGATTTTATTTATGTAATTGGGCGATGTGTAAAATATATCGTCCCACTCAATATCAGTCAAATGTGTGTACATAAACAAATCGTCTGATTTGTAAATGAATATTTATTTTCATTCATATACTCGTTAAAATTATTTTTTGAACGATAAAATATTTATTTCAACGCATGAATATTTTATACAGCTCAATTATACAATAAAAATAATATTTTTATTGTTCTAACATTTTTAGAAAATTTCGGCAGCATAATAGCGCGATACTAGAACCGGAATAAGGTCTAGCCTTATCCCTCGCCTAATACTGGCTCGCGCCATACACATACCAATTCTAATCAATTCATTTCACTTCCCAAACCAAATTCAAACAAATAAACCAACCAAACAAACAACCAAACATCCATGGTTTCAATCAAAGGTGTCGGGTGCTTCTAAGCACCATCTGCATCCTAGTATATATATTTAACTAGAAAATAAATTAGGGTGAGGAGTTCTCACCTTTGGTTTCCACTCCGCCAGTTTTATTTCTAAATTTCTGAATAGTTTGGATTTGCTTGAATTTCAAACACAATCTTTTTCACGCTGTTCACAGTAAAAATCACATTTTTATTATGAAGTTCATATATTTAGAAATCGCATTTTTATAACGATATATATATATAAATCAAATTTTTATAATGATGTTATATATATATAAATCTAATTTCTATTTTAAAATGATATATATATATATATAAATCATATTTTTTTAATTCGCTACATATATAAAACTCATATTTTTATATTCTCTACATATATAAAAATCATATTTTTAATTCGCTACATATATAAAAATACAATTTTTTAATTTGCTACATATATAACAATCATATTTTTATATTCTCTACATATATAAAATTCATATTTTTATATTCTCTACATATATAAAAATTGTATTTTTATTTATTCTCTTTCATTATAAAGATCACATTTTTAATACTAATCTATTTAATTATATATATATATTACATTTTAAAACAATGCTATTATAGATTAAAAACTGATTTTAAAACAATGTATTAATATAAAAAACTGCTTCTAAAACTATGTTTTTATTTAAATAAAATCAGATTTAAAACAATGTATATAATATAAAAAAACTTCCTTTAAAACTATATTTTTATTTAAATAAAATCAGATTTAAAACAATGTATTTAATATAAAAAAACTGCCTTTAAAACTATATTTTTATTTAAATAAAATCAGTCACCTTCCTCTTTTAATCATCTGGAACAAATTCGAACTGCCTTTATCCGCTAGGGTTGCCAATTGCTCGGAAATGGAGGCGCCGGACGAAGATCGAGCACTGCCACTTCGAAGCCGTCCTCCTCTTCCACCTTCGCCAGTGGTGGCGCGACACTTGAAGCCGCCATCTCCCCTAAAAACTGAACCAAATGCAGCGGCTTTGTCCCTCTATTCCAAGCGAACTGCTTCACTAATCTCGATCACCCCCGTTCAGATTATAGAGGGTGCTTAGCTCTTCGATTTTAGTGCTTGTGGTTTGGAAAAACATAGCGTGTATTGGGAGAACGAGGGGGGAAAGTATGGGGTGAAATTGGCCGTGAAAACAGCCTGGAGGCGCTGAGCGAATAAGAAATTAGGTTTTGAGAATTTTTGATTGGCCCCCTATATTAATATTTATTTTTAATTTTCTTTTAATTCCAAAAATGTTAAATTTTACATCCGAACTCCAAAAAAATTCCAACGATTATCGCCCTTAGCCAAATACCCCCATTCCGAACACAATGGGTTATGTCTGGTAAGCCAATTCGACTGTTTCGACCAGTTTCCATTAAATTTAAAATATATATCAATATATTTTAAATTCAAACGCACATTTTAATTTACCGGGGTCACATACTGACTCCAAAAATTCCCGAAAAATAAATCTAGCTATGTTTTAACGATACGGTCCTACTAAAACTAATTTTGTTTAATTTGGAGAACGTTTGAAAAATGGCCATTTTCTGGTCAACCCAAATTGACTGAAACTGTCAAAACACGTTTTCTTTCGCCATGCTCACATATTAATTTCAAAAATTATGAAAATTGGAATCTAGCAATAATTTGACATTCCGGATCCAACAAAAGTGGTTTTGTCGAAAACGGAGGTCGTTTGCGAAATGGCTATTTTTAAGGGCCATATATATATATTAAAAAATATATAAATTCTGCAGCGACTTTTCTGAATTTTCAACTGGACATAACTTTCAATCCCCATTATGAAATCTGGATTTTTCACATTCGTTAGAAAGATATAATTAAACAGATTCAAATATTTTTGGTTTTACTGAAATCCAATTTATTTTGAATTTGTACATTCAATTGAAATTTGAAATCGAATTTTCAAACTGTTGCGCCATTTCAGGCTTGTTTTATAATTAAAATAAATTTATTCGTTCTAACTTCGATTTAAATAAAAAAATTAGTCGTTATCATTTTAAATTCTGAAAGTCCATTAAAATTTCTAAAATAAATATTATAAATTGGTTTTGAAAACCCGGGTTGTTACAATCTCCCCCACTTAAAAAAAAAATTTCCCTTGAAAAGGAACGGAGCTAAAAGTTGTTTAACTAACCAACTCAACTTTCATTGTTCAACTTTTCAGTTTCTAAGAATTTTCTAACTTTTCAAAAATTTGGCTAACACCCTAAATTTTTGAAAAATTTCGCCATAACCTCCTTTGTACGGGGAGACATATAAAATCGCAACTAGCCACGCAGGGCCCTCATCATCCAAAAACGAAAAAGAAAACGCCAACCGGCTAGCCAATCGACTCATAAAATTATCCAAACCTAAGAAATATAGTAAACATGTACCTGTTTGTCAGACATACAATTTTATTCCTTTTTTTAGCCTCCTTGCTATGACCTGTTCATTATATACACATGTACATTTATGCAATTGGAATCATTTTTCAAGTCAGTTCAATATTTGATTCAATTTGGCTTAATAGTTCAAAATTTTAATTAATCAAACCAATCATCAAACAACACAATTAGCAATCAATTAGTTGATTATCATTTCAAACACATAACTTTTATATATAGTCAAAAATCCAATTTTTTTAGTGTCAAATCACAAGTAATAAGTCCTATCTAGTTTTGGTTCTTACACCAATCAACTGGAAATATATAGATATCCCACTTTTGAATAATCGAACATAAATGCTGATGATGTCATGATCATCATCAGAATCATGTTCGGGCGACTAGAGCGTGATTCTATACCAATCCAGTATATTTGAGACTACGAATATACGTTCATGACTCGTATATGCAAAATCTTCATATACTCGATTGTCCAAATTCAATAGAAATAAAATACTCAAATACGTATCATTGGATTTAATTTTCAAAACAAAATTTCTTTTCATTTTTTTAATTTTAAAAATAACACTCTTCCAACTGATTCTAGGATACTACTGATCCCATCTCTAATGAGTCATTCTCATTGGATATTACTAGTCCAATCTCTGATGAATACTTTCGTTTGGTTCTAACGTGTCTTGCTCTCGAGCTCTGTAAACCAAAGCTCTGATACCAACTCATACGACCCAAACTTCCTCGTAAAGGAGAGCCCTGATTGAGTTGAGAACACGACAAATCAGAACGCAAACAGAAGAACATTTCATTGCTTATTACTACAATTTGCATCAGAGTACACGAGTACACAGAGTATGAATAAATATTACACATTGAAAAATATTGGAGATTAAACACATTAGCAGTGAAAAAACAATACATAACACACTGAAAGAAATACACGGCTATAGAGCATTCCGGGTATAGCTCCAGTTGTAATCCAGGATCCTGTGAATATAATATCTGCCAAACCAAAACTCCTAACTGCCCATGTGGTAAATAGGGGCACCCAGAGTTTAGGTTAAAACAATAAACTCCAGGTCAATCATGTGACTGGTGTGAGAACTAAAACATTTATTTAAAACTTTACTTTAAAATGGAGTAAATCAAGGGACCACGCCGTATAACACGGAAAAGGTTTTCTCCCAAGAATACCAGTGCATATAATAAAACAACGCAATGGTTTTGGAAAAATGAAGCTATTATAAGACTCAGGTCCTATCACACAATGCAACGCAAGCCGAAGGATAAAGTTTTACCTTATAATAGCCAAACATGCTTCGTACGTTTAAACAAATCATTTGATACTATAATAAGTGTATAGTGTCAGACAGCTTCAAATATAAATGTATAAATCATAGACGACATAGTATCCTATGCTACTATGTCTCCATATAGGTTTACAACTAAAACATAAATGTCACGTATTGGAAATTGGATTTCCGTCATGAGTCGAGGCAAGGGATGTACTCCTCGCTGGCTTCGAGACACTCTAGCAAATGCCTTAGGATCTCCTTTAGTAGACCCTTGGATCCTCCAAGGCCGGTCCTCCCTTACGTTTGAGGATAGTTATTCTTGGACACACGTTTCCCGGTCCCATAGGACCTATATCCATTGGCTCCGTAGTAACCGATATATTCGAGGCGCCTCGCAATCCATCATCCACATAGGTAAGAATAAACAAATTTCTGTGCTCCATACGATGACACCACCCATAGCTAGAAGGAAACGTCATGCACTCCTTGGGTCCCTTATCCCGTTTTTGACTCATACCGAGGTGTGAGGCTCGCGAATTAACACTATACACAAAGCTATGCTATATTAAAGCCGTGCTTTGATTATCAACCACAAGACTCTGCTTTTCAATAGAAGCCTTGATCATTTGAATCTCAGCATGCCACATAGGCAATTCACGCCATGTGACCGATGTCTATCGATATATAACCTCTGAGCTCGTACGTGTCAGAGAAGGGCGTTAAGTAAGATAATAAATTCTCCGCCGTCAAACAGATATATATTTAATAGAGATTAATCAACACAAAATAAAATCCAATGTCAGACACACATCCGTTTACTAGTTCATTCTAGGTCTAAACAAAACCAGAGGCACCTTATTCCTCGTCCCATATGTCCAACACAGGAGAGAGGTCCTCACATATCTGGTCGATCTCCAAGTACGTTTGGACGATCACCACTTATTACCTCGTCTTGGGTGTACAGCCCAATCAAGACATCAGTAATCATCCAAACGAGGTGAAGACCTCTGGTCTTCAACCACCGTCTTCATCGTTGACTTATCGTTGAATCAGTTATTCAGAATGGGTATAAACCCGGCCTTTCCGAATAACCCGCGTTTTTTATAAACAAGTGCTATAAAAACACACATACGACTCATTCCAATTCTGAATATTCTTTTATTTAAATATTCATATCTTTAGGGAAAGGTTCCCATTAATTTTATCAAAGATAAATTCTTTTAAATTTATTCTTTAATCTTCCTTTGGATATCAATTTTAAACCAAATTATGGTTTATCCAAACTAGTTGGGATTAACGGACCATACCGAAGTAATCATTTGTTTAATTTCCCATTCCCAACCTATTCATCCAATGAGGGAAAACTAGTAATACTTCATATCTAACACCACAGTGTTATTAATAAATTTAATTACCATTCACATTCAAATCTAATTAAAGATTTAACTATCGCTTGGAGCAAAACAGGTGATACTCCATTCTCGATCATTTCCCAAATTTGATAATTTAAATTATCACGTTCCGATTTGAATCTAATTATAGATTCATTAAAACTCCACTTGGCTTTAATTTTCCCAAAAATCAATATTAATGATTATTTAACTTTGGAAATCAAACATGCTGCATCAACAATCTACACCGTACTATTGATTTCTGCCTATATATAACCTTTAAGCTCGTACGTCTTAGAGAAGGGTGTTAAGCAAGAGAATAAATTCTCCACCACCAAACAAATATATATTTAATATTTTCGTGTTCATCCCAAATCGGACATCAAAATCATATTTTGATCCATTACTGAATATTGTTTTAAAATATTAGTTATTTTAAAATATTCGTTAATTGAAAATATTCGTTCTTTCCGAATTGGAATCATACACAGTCAGTTACCATATAATTTTATTTATATGGAATTCATACACAAGTGTACACAACAATAATCAAACACCGTCAGCCATCATCCAGAGTGCATTACACAACTGCATAAGCATTAAATATAAATAATTAACGCTTACAACAACCTATCAACTAATCGATTGACATACAACTAAAGATTGGGATTAGTGTATGTCAATATTGTCCCAATACCCCTGTGGGGTTTTAATCAACACACACAGATTTTATTTGGGCAGTTGGGCGATGTGTAAAATATATCGTCCCAATCAATATCAGTCAAATGTGTGTGCATAAACAAATCGTCCGATTTGTAAATGAATATTTATTTTCGTTCATATACTCGTTAAAGTTATATTTTCAACACATGTTTATTTTATACAGATCATTATATAATAAAAATGATATTTTTATTGTTCTAACATTTTTAGAAAATTTCGGCAGCATAACAGCGTGATACTAGAACCGAAATAAGGACTAGCCTTACCCCTCGCCTAATACTAGCTCGCGCCATACGCATACCAATTCTAATCAATTCATTTCACTTCCTAAACCAAATTCAAATAAATAAACCAACCAAACTGTAACATCCCGGAAATTTCAACAACAGGAATGTAAAATTTATTGAAGATTTAATTATTAATGATCATTTTTATATTGATACTGGAGATAGAAATTTAAAATTAAATATATTGTTGGATGTGAATTGAATTTAAAAATAAGCGTAGTTGACGTCACATAAATTGGAGAATTTTATTTGTTGAAAATAAATCAAAATTGGTTTGGATGTGTGTGTATTCACATATATAAATTGAAACTTAACGTTTCAAATTTAAAGTTTAAAAAGGAGTTGTTTTGTGAACAATCGGTGAACGAACCAATGAGTATTTTAAAATTTAATTCATGTCATATACAAACAGCTTCAGATTCGACCAAAATAATTGTATTGACTCTAGAACGCGAAGACAAAGGGTTACGTATAATTTTTGATGCATTCGGAAATTTTGTTGGCGGTACAAATTTAGAAGGTTACAAGATAATTTGCTGTAGAAAATAACATTAGGTAAAAGTCAGATATAACCTACACCTAATAATATTACGCCGACCTATTTCTGATAAACGCGGCTAACCTAAGCATCTATGACTTGATTTTATTCTTATCCCCTTTCACTTCGCCTCTATAAAAATATCTCGCTTGCTTCATTTTTCTTCAGCAAGAAAAATGTTCGCCCTTCCAAATTAATGGCCTCCGAAAGTTGCTTTCATTCCCAAATGGAAAGTGGAAAATCAGTTTTTCCCCATAATCAAAATTTTACGTCTTTGCCCAAATTTAATCTCACCCAAATCATGGCCATCAAGCCTCTAATCACTACCAAATTTAGATCGCCGTCGCTATCTTGAAAATCACACCAACATCGGTCGCCTCCTTCTTCGGTTGATCGAAAATCGAAGCTACCAGCTTTCGCGACCTGTTCGCCCCATTTTTTTGTGATTCAAGATTCCATAGACCACTGGTCGCGATGACTAACACGGTTCTAAGATGAGTATTATACTCATGATTAAATTCTATTTCAAGTAGTTGATTTCAGTTAAATTAGAAATATAACAATCAAATCCCTTGTATTGAACTGTTGTTTGGTTTTTGCTTTACTTGTGTTTGCCATCAAAACTGTATGAACAGTGTACACCCATGCATGTTAAACCCATTATAAGTGTTGATCATTACTAGTAGTATCAATTAGTATGGCACAGTCTACTTATTGGTCAGTCACTAGTTCATTGCATCCAGTGTATAACTCATTCCACAAGTGCACTACGTATACACATATACTGATTATAGTCCAAACGGCTTGGTGCTTGAACTATTATGTTAGCTCTTCTTTGTGCTTGACCATATTTTAATGTTCCTGGAAGTTTTAGTTCGTTTTAGATGAACAAACCTTATTGTAGTAGCCTACTTATTTATATGCAAATCATTTATGGAAAATTCTATAACCTTGTTAAGCTTTCGTCTCATAGATTTGTCCAAATTATATACCATTACGTCTTGAGAAAAACCTGGACATAAGTTGTTGCAGCTACACTTGAGATTATTTGGACGCTATGAATTCTAATTTTATTGATAATTGCATGCATCTGTTTTGAGTCTGTAGCACCGTGTGTATATATATATATATATATATATATATATATATATATATATATATATATACCTGTAAGGTATTGGATCACTTATGCACCCTGTTTTGATGAACTGTGTGATGATGTTGTGACACCCTACTTGACTTAGTCTCTGTTGCATGCGATTTTAAATGAACCTTGTGATGATACTGTATCCTTAGAAAAGACACCCTACTTATCCGTTCATAGCTTGTACTGATTTTTTTTGTTAAATGTGATTGTTATTTTACCCCTTAGTTTTCCTATCTGGACGCACATGCCTTCACTGTCTTGGCTTAGAATATTCAGTTAGACAAATGATATACTACACCTTTTTCATATTATCCACTTCATTGTTAACAAAAGTGATATTCTAGTAGGATCTACATTGATTTTAATTAGTTATGGAAAATTTCATATTAATCAGATATATGTAAAGATGTTATTAATTGCCTCAATTTGCAGGGGATATATTATACCACCATACACCAATATTAATCATGTTAACTTGATCCTTACAGAAGTACCACCATGCACTCATAGCTAAAATAAAAGTGCTTTTAATTTTAGCCTTACTGATGATTTACTTGCTAAGTGCTAACAAACATAATATATAAACTGTGTTCTAATTTAGAAAAAAGAATACATGCAATAACAACATGCACTAAGGACAAAATTTTTATGCTAATGACGTATGATGCTTAATACCACTATTGTTATTGAGTTGCCGAACTTGTAACTGTATGATATTGGTTTAAACTATCAACACTAGGTAGATAAATACCGGGATTAACTTTGGAACAAATTATACATAGTCTATATTTATTGATTAATTATTGTTATTTTTGCAAAAATTTAGGATGTGCCTTGATGTTATTTTCCTGTGTGTCACATTAACTGATATATGATGTTCATTCATTTAAGCTATATATGTGGTCTACATGAGAAACTATGTGATTATATTGGGTACACCTCCATTTCGTGGTTGTCATCATGTCACTTGATTTTAGCATTTAAAACTTAATGACCTGAACCTATTTATGTAGCTTATGAACTTCAAATTGTCATGTACTTGAAAGCAATACCGAGCCTTGGTCTTGCTTTGTCATACTGAAGTGACGCACTGACATATACATTATATATATATCTTTGCCCCATGTTTAGAAATTCAGATAACTTAAAACAAAATCTATATTGGCATGCCAGTCTTTGATAAGGCATACCTATCCAAATTTTTGGGTCCATTTACTAGGTATGGGTTTAAACTGCCAAAGTAAATGGCTTCATTTTTTGGCTTATTTGTCAACTTGCAACATCTTTGCTTCGGTTATTTTGGGGCTGCCTGGTTTAAAAATCTGAAAATTTACTTTGACTCTTTTATATGTATGTACGCTATACCGATATCCTTCATGATCTCATGAGTCTATGTCTTTAAATCAGTGACCATCGTTATACTTGCACGGGAATATTTTAATCTAGGACGCTGTGGCAATTATACGTGTGTGTAATGTGTATACATACACATACGTGTATATACAAGCTCCCAAGGTCACTTATGCCATTGTTATATTCGGTTCGTACGTTGAGACGTTGCATATGTGTATATTATATACACGCATGCACTCGCAAACACCGGGACCGTTGTCCCTAAAATAATAACATACATGTACAGATATTATACTTGAGACTGAACCGATACTGCACCTATGTGCACTGAAATATTTGTATATGATATATTCGATGTTAGGATCAACAATTATAATTCAGTTTCAGCTGAAATAAATTTACTTGAACTATGATTTAATCCTGACTCGAGTGTTTTATGTTTTTGCGTGGAACGCTTGGGTCAGACCCGAGTGTTACAGATTTTAAAGAGTACGACTTAGGATTCGAAGACCATTAAAGCTGGGGATTTCAAAGACGTGCACTCTGAAGTTTCAAAAGCAGTAAATATTTTCTTGTATTCAAGTTGTTTTAAAATTTCGCTGTGTATAGAAAAATATTGTATTCAAAAATTCTGATTATATATAAAAGTTTTATTCTGCTGTTCAATGTTGTGTTATTCATTTATTTTATGTTTTTTGTGTTGATTCTATTTTTAAACCCTGTAAGCTAATAACGATTAGTCAATTTGAAAGTTTTAAGTTGGTTTAATTACCCATTTGAAGCGGTAAAAAAGGCGGGACGTTACAAGTGGTATTAGAGCTTTGGTTTATTCGAAGCATAGCGTATCGAGTTTAAAATGAGAAAAATCGACATTAGAAAAATAGGTTTTGAAAATAAATTTTGGAAAGTGTAAATATTTTAATTTTGAAAGGTGAATTATGTTGGAAATATTTTATATTTTGAAAATTAGTATTTTGGAATTGATATAGCAGAAATTTATTTTGAGATTTAAAAATTTCTTCTGGAATCCCCAGTCTTCGAGTCTAGCTTTGCCAGAGCTGTTCTTCGATAAGTGCCTTAGGTTTGAGTCTTGACTCCATCATCGAATAATAACAAAGGAAAATAAGTATAAAAGAATTAAGGAGTTAGTTGTGTGTTTTAACAATTAGAGAATTAGGAATTTGAGTAAAATTTGAAATCATTTCAAAAATGGAATGATGGATTTTATTTTGATATTTGGGATAGATATAAATGAAAATCAAATCAGAAAAAGATAAGATTGGCATATGACTGTGTTGAATTTGATTAATTTGAGTTATTCAGAATTTGGCAAGCTAATTTATATTTGGGTTCAAACTAATAATCGAATACAAGAATTCGAATGTAAGTTGTAAACTGGTTGATTAATTAGCAAAGAGTGAATGATGAACAAGAATTGTAAATGAAGCAATATATGAATGAAGATTGTGAAGAAATTCGAATCAATATTTAAATGAAAGCAAACTAATTTGATGTAACAAGTTCATATTTTGATAAAAGGAATAATGTTTACTTTTTAGAAGCCAATACCATTTGAATGCGAATATATTGCAAACGAAATTGGAAATAGCATAAATGGAGTTGAACCAGTATAGAGAGATTATTCTGAAGTTCAGAATATAAATAAAGGGAGACTTTTTTGAAGTTCGGAATGAATTATCGAATAAGAAATTATTCGATGGCTGTTATTCGGGGAAGTTAATTATGACGAATTTCAGGAAAGTGTTATTTACTTTCCATTTTAAATTAAAATTTAATATATTATTAATTAATTGTTTGAAAAAATGTATTTTAAAGTTAAATATTTCAAAGGTGTGATTCATTGTTATAATCAATGATTATAGTAAAGGAAATAAATTCTTAATTTAAAATCAGAAATTTCAAGAACTAAATTTTTACTGGTGTTTGAAGTGGTGAATTTTATCTGTTTCAAAGTTAATAATGTTGTTCAGTTAAGGTCTGAGAGGTAAATATACCCCAACTTGATTGACTTCATTGTTGACTAAGAAATGGTTAAGGTTCAATAGCATGAATTGATTAGGTGAAGTAAGTTAGTGAGTGTTAACAGTTAAGTGAGAGTAACGGTGTTTTATTTAACATCTGTTTAGTCCAAATAACAAATTTGGAAATGTTGACCAAGAGAATGAAGTATATTTTCTTTAGAAAATTTAGACATGTGAATATATGAGAATGTTTTCAAATAGTAATGAGAGATTTTCTAGAAAATAAACATGATAATTAAAAATATTTTTCAAAGGGCATGAGAAACTAACGGGTTTTGACAAATCAGAATGGTGAGAACCGAAGAACAAAGAGCCGCACGTCGAAAACGAAGGGCAGAAAAACGTAAGAGAAATGGAATTGTAATTTGAATTCGAGAAATTCATCAACGATTATTTGACGATAAATTAGAAATAGAGTTATGGAAATTAGAAACTGACTGGAGATTAGTTGAGTTGAATGACTTTCTGAGCGTTGATCTGATGTTGGTTTCGGCCTTCGGGGTTGATACTTAGGGAGTTGTTCGCTTGCTAATTAACAGTCGAAGGATGTGAACATGAAAAGGAAATAGAGCGTGATGAAAAATTTATTATAAGGAGGAAGAAATTAATTCTAGAATTTCGGAAGTGTAAATAATAATAATAATTGGAATTAAGTGATGAGGTGAGAAATTGGAAATTTTTGAGATGATGAGAGTATTAAGATTTGAATTGGTTGAGGAACTTAATAAATGGGAAAATTGGGAGAAATTTGAATTCATAAATCAGAGTTTGAAAGAATATAAGAAATCTGGATTGATGAAGAGATCGAAATTGAAATTTTGAAATGAGAAAGGAATTCGAGGATATTCTATTTCGGATATTGGATATAGAAATTTTCGAAACTTATATGAAAAATATATAAGAATTCATTGAATTTGAAAACTACTAAATTGGAAGGTAATCAATTTGAAGTAAGATCTTATATAACAAAATTTATATAAAAACAAGATGTTTGAAATATGATTTGAGAAGAAATCTTATGTAAGTGACATAAGTATGATTTATGAAATAAAGTACTGTATGTTTTCAAGTCAAGACAAGGGAAGTACCATCCTTCTCCTTTGAATTACGAGCTTAGTAAGATGTGTTGCTGGTGGTAGTAGGTTATTCGGACATAAAACTCGAGTTGTCTGAAGAAACATGACCGTGTAGCGTAATTTGCAGGGCTGTAGATGGCCTACAGTGGACAGATGTTTCTTGGGGGAACCAAGCGTAACCATTGTGTCTGCTGCGATCTATAGTTGTGATAATGGCGTAATCCGCAGAGGTGTGAAAGCTTACGAGTAGGGATGTCTCCTGAGGGAATCAGGCATAACTATTGTGTACTTACGGTCCACATGGCATATCTACAAGTGAAATAGATGTAACCCTTAGAGTTACTAAATATAGAATGGGGCCATGCAATGTGTGAGATATCTTTGTGATAGTGAGCCACCTGGTTGATGCAGCACCGTGTCTTCGTGACTTGATTCGTCTTCGTGACGTGAATTGTCCTTGTGACTTAATTGATCCTTATGTATTGATCATTTGTTTCCGTAATTCTGAGATAGAGCAGTTAACGCTCAATGACCTCAGATTTTCTCTTGATTCTTTTAATATCTTCTATTGATCTGTCCATGACGAAATTCGCAGGGAAGTGATTTCCTACGGATACAGATGTTTTCTGGGGGATCCAGATGGAACCATTGTGTATCTGCGATTCACGAACAATCAACATATCAATATCACATTGGTACTTTCCGTGTCTGTTTTTAAAAGGAATTTTTGAAATATCTTTCATTGGGAGTTGAAACAAGGACATTTAGTTCTTGAAGATTTTAGTCATGCGCCTGGCCAGCGTATGTCTAACAACGGTGAGAACGACAATAGACTTGTCAAACTTTGAGTTATCAAATATTTTCAAATCAATAAATTAAAATTAAAATATACCTAACTAGATAAATCGAGAAAGAGAATTTCAGAGTAATAATGCAAATGTTTCCTGTATAAAAATTATATAAGATTTCGAATTTTTGGAATTTTCCAAGTCGATAATTTGTAATTTGAAGTGGAGATATTATTAACAATCTTCAATGAGTATTTGGGAAAAATCGAATGGATTAAATGGAAAGATATTTGGATGAACGTGGATTGTAAGGAGTATGTGGAATGATGAATAGTGAATATTGACAGACAGGGTTATAAAGAAATTTGGAATAATTTGAGATACGTAAATCCAACTTATGCAAAATTTGAAATTTAAGAAGAGCTTAGTTTTGAAAGGAAATTTAATTTTTTTCGAGTAATTAAATATGATGATATGATGGGTGAGTAAAGAAAATCGATGACTTAAATATCGACATTTAAATTAGTTGGGGAAAATTTTCACTCAAATATGAAAATTTGAAGGATACATTGAGATAACTCCAACGATCTCTCCTTTCCGAGGACGAAAAGTTTTAAAGGGGGTAGATTGTAACATCCTGGAAATTTCAACAACTGGAATGTAAAATTTATTGAAGATTTAATTATTAATGATCATTTTTATATTGATACTAGAGTTAGAAATTTAAAATTAAATATATTGTTGGATGTGAATTGAATTTAAAAATAAGCGTAGTTGACGTCAAATAAATTGGAGAATTTTATTTGTTGAAAATAAATCAAAATTGGTTTGGATGTGTGTGTATTCACATATATAAATTGAAACTTAACGTTTCAAATTTAAAGTTTAAAAAAGGAGTTGTTTTGTGAACAATCGGTGAACGAACCAATGAGTAATTTAAAATTTAATTCACGTTAGATACAAACAGCTTCAGATTCAACCAAAATAATTTTATTGACTCTAGAACGCGAAGGCAAAGAGTTACGTATAATTTTTGATGTGTTCGGAAATTTAGTTGGCGGTACAAATTTAGAAGGTTACAAGATAATTTGCTGTAGAAAATAATATTAAGTAAAAATCAGATATAACCTACACCTAATAATATTGCGCCAACCTATTTCTGATAAACGCAGCTAACCTAAGCATCTATGACTTGATTTTGTTCTTATCCCCTTTCACTTCGCCTCTATAAAAATATCTCGCTTGCTTCATTTTTCTTCAGCAAGAAAAATGTTCTCCCTTCTAACTTAATGGCCTCCGAAAGTTGCTTTCATTCCCAAATGGAAGGTGGAAAATCAGTTTTTCCCCATAATCAAAATTTTACATCTTTGCCCAAATTTAATCTCACCCAAATCATGGCCTTCAAGCCTCTAACCATCGCCAAATTCAGATCGCTGTCGCTATTTTGAAAATCACACCAACATCGGTCGCCTCCTCCTTCGGTTGATCGAAAATCGAAGCCACCAGCCTTCGCGACCTGTTCGCCCCAGTTTTTTGTGATTCAAGATGCCATAGACCACCGGTCACGATGACTAACACGATTCTAAGATTAGTATTGTACTCATGATTAAATTCTATTTCAAGTAGTTGATTTCAGTTAAATTAGAAATATAACAGTCAAAGCCCTTGTATTGAACTGTTGTTTGGTTTCTACTTTACTTGTGTTTGCCATCAAAACTGTATGAACAGTGTACACCCATGTATGTTAAACCCATTATAAGTGTTGATTATTACTAGTAGTATCAATTAGTATGGCACATGCTACTTATTGGTTAGTCACTAGTTCATTGCATCCAATGTATAACTCAGTCCACAAGTGCACTACGTATACACATATACTGATTATACTCCAAACGGCTTGGTGCTTGAACTGTTATGTTAGCTCTTCTTTGTGCTTGACCATATTTTGATGTTACTGGAAGTTTTAGTTCGTTTTAGATGAACAAACCTTATTGCAGTAGCCTACTTATTTGTATGCAAATCATTTATGGAAAATGCTATAACCTTGTTAAGTTTTGGTCTCACAGATTTGTCCAAATTATATACCATTACGTCTTGAGAAAAACCTAGACATAAGTTGTTGCAGCTACACTTGAGATTATTTGGACGCTATGAATTCTAATTTTATTGATAATTGCATGCATCTGCTTTGAGTCCGTAGCACCTTATATATATATATATATATATATATATATATATACCTATAAGGTATTGGATGACTTATGCACCCTGTTTTGATGAACTGTGTGGTGATGTTGTGACACCCTACTTGACTTAGTCTCTATTACATGCGATTTTAAATGAACCTTATGATGATACTGTATCCTCAGAAAAGACATCCTACTTATCCGTTCATAGCTTGTACTGATTCTTTTTGTTAACCGTGATTGCTATTTTACCCCTCAGTTTCCCTATCTGGACACACATGCTTTCACTATATTGGCTTAGAATATTCGGTTAGACAAATGATATACTACACCTTTTTCATGTTATCCACTTCATTGTTAACAAAAGTGATATTCTAGATGGGTCTACATTGATTTTAATTGGTTATGGAAAATTTCATATTAATCTGATATATGTAAGGATGTTATTAATTGCCTAAATTCGTAGGGGATATATTGTACCACATACACCAATATTAATTATGTTAACTTGATCCTTATAGAAGTATCATCATGCACGTATAGCTAAAATAAAAGTGCTCTTAATTTTATCCTTACTGATGATTTACTTACTAAGTGCTAACAATCATAATATATCAACTGTGTTCTAATTTAGAAAAATGAATACATGCAGTAACAGCATGCACTAAGGACAAAATTTTTATGCTAATGACGTATGATGCTTAACACCACTATCGTTATTGAGTTGTCGAACTGGTAACTGCATGATATGGGTTTCAACTATCAACACTAGGTAGATTAAATACCGGGATTAACTTTGGAACAAATTATGCATAGTCTATATTTCTTGATTAGTTATTGTTATTTATGCAAAAATTTGGGATGTGCCTTAATATTATTTTCGTGCGTGTCACATTAACTGATATATGATGTTCATTCATTTAAGCTATATATGTGGTCTGCATGAGAACCTATGTGATTATATAGGGTACACCTCCATTTCGTGGCTGTCATCATGTCACTTGATTTTAGCATTTAAAACTTAATGACCTGAACCTATTTATGTAGCTTATGAACTTCACATTGTCACGTACTTGAAAGCAATATCGAGCCTTGGTCTTACTTTGTCATACTGAAGTGATGCACTGACCTATACATTATATATATATATATATATATATATATATATATCTTTGCCCCCTTGTTTAGACATTTAGATAACTTAAACCTGAATCTATATTGGCATGCTAGTCTTTGATAAGGCATACCTATCCAAATTTTTGGGTCCATTTACCAGTTATGGGTTTAAACTGCCAAAGTAAATGGCTTCATTTTTTGGCTTATTTATCAACTTGCAACATCTTTGCTTGGGTTATTTTGGGGCTGCCTGGTTTAATAATCTGAAAATTTACCTGGACTCTTTTATATGTATGTACGTTGTACCGATATCCTTCATGATCTCATGAGTCTATGTCTTTGAATCAGTGACCATCGCTATACTTGTGTGGGTATATTTTAATCTAGGACGTTGTGGAAATTATACGTGTGTGTATACATACACATACGTGTATATACAGGCTCCCAGGATCACTTATGCCATTGTTATATTCGGTTCGTACGTTGAGGCGGTGCATACATGTATATTATATACACGCATGCACTCGCAAACGACGAGATCGTTGTCCCTGAAATAAAAACAGATATGTACAGATATTATACTTGAGACTGAACCGATACTGCATCTGTGTATTGAAATATTTGTTTATGATATATTCGATGTCAGGATCAACAATTATAATTCAGTTTCTATTGAAATTAATTTACTTGAACTATGATTTAATCCTGACTCGAGTGTTTTATGTTTTTGCACGGAACGCTCGGGTCAGACCCGAGTGTTATAGATTTTAAAGAGTACGACTTAGGATTCGAAGACCGTTAAAGCTGGGGATTTCCAAGATGTGCACTCTGAAGTTTCAAAAGTAGTAAATGTTTTCTTGTATTCAAGTTGTTTTAACATTTCGCTGTGTATAGAAAAATATTGTATTCAAAATTTTTGATTATATATAAAAGATTTATTCTACTGTTCAATGTTGTGTTATTCATTTATTTTGTGTTTTCTGTGTTGATTCTATTTTTAAACCCTATAAGCTAGTAACGATTTGTCGATTTGAATGTTTTAAGTTAGTTTAATTACCCATTTGAAGCGGTCAAAAAGGCGGGACGTTATACATACAAACAACCAAACATCCATGGTTTCAATCAAAGGTGTCGGGTGCTTCTATGCACCTCTGCATCCTAGTAAATATATTTAACCAGAAAATAAATTAGAGTGAGGAGTTCTCACCTTTGGTTTCCACTCCGCCAATTTTATTTTTGAATTTCTGAACAGTTTGGATTTGCCTGAATTTCCAATGCAATCTTTTTCACACCGTTCATAGTGAAAATCACATTTTTATTATGATGTTCATATATTTAAAAATTGCATTTTTATAATGATATATATATATATATTTATAAATCAAAATTTTATAATGATATTATATATATATAAATCTATTAAAATGATATATATAAAAATCATATTTTTAATTCGCTACATATATAAAAATCATATTTTTATATTCTCTACAAATATAAAAATCATATTATTAATTCGCTATATATATAAAAATCATATTTTTAATTCGATGCATATATAAAAATCATATTTTTAATTCGTTACATATATAAAAATCATATTTTTATATTCTCTACATATATAAAAATTATATTTTTATTTATTCTCTTTCATTACAAAAATCACATTTTTAATACTAATCTATTTAATTATATATATACACGTTACATTTTAAAACAATGCTACTATATATTTAAAACTGATTTTAAAACAATGTTTTTAATATAAAAAAACTGCTTTTAAGACTACGTTTTTATTTAAATAAAATCAGATTTAAAACAATGTATTTAATATAAAAAAACAGCCTTTAAAACTATATTTTTATTTTAATAAAATCAGATTTAATAAAAAAAACTGTCGTCAAAACTATATTTTTTTTAAAATAAAATCAGTCACCTTCCTCTTTTAATCATCTGGAACCAATTCGAACTGCCTTCATCCGCTAGGGTTGCATATTGCTCGGAAATGGAGGCGCCGGACGAGGATCGAGCACTGCCACTTCGAAATCCTCCTCCTCTTCCACCTTCGCCAGCGGCGGCGTGACACTCGAAGCCGCCATCTCCCCTGAAAACTGAACCAAACGCAGTGGCTTTGGCCCCCAATTCCAAGTGAACTGCTTCACTAAACTCAATCACCCCCGTTCAGATTATAGAGGGTGCTTAGCTCTTTGATTTTAGTGCTTGGGGTTTGGAAAAACATAGCGTGTATTGGGAGAACAAGTGGGGAACAGTCTGGGGTGAAATCGGCTGTGAAAACCACCTGGAGGCGCTGAGCGAATAAGAAATTAGGTTTTAAGGAATTTTTTGATTGGCCCCCTATATTTATATTTATTTTTAATTTTCTTTTAATTCCAAAAATGTTAAAATTTACATCCGAACTCCAAATAAATCCCAACGACTATCGCCCCTGTAACGACCCAGATTCTTGGTCAATATATTTTAAAATATTTAATATGGTTTTAAATATAAATTTGATAATATAACTAAATTTTTATATTTAGTTATTGATTTAAAAACTGATTTCGATTTAATATCGAATATATTAAATTATCGTAATACGAAATATATTGAAATCGAAGTTAAAACTGAATCGAAATGATTCAGATGATCAGTGTCTATTCTGTTTGAATATAAAAGCGATAATAATAATTTATTATCAAGGGATCTATTTGTTTTGAATTTAAAATATATCGATTTAAATTTATATCTTCTCCATATGATCAGATTAGACTTCGAGACCCGTTCCAATGTGTTCAGAATAATGATGTAACCCTAGAAATGCCAGTTATTGCATTTAAATAGGAGTTCGGAAACACAAGATAATTTTAATTAAATAAATCCACATCGGTTCGAATTAATTTAGGGTCAACATAATTTTTTCCTTCTACCCTAAGTACTGAAGTACCTATCTAGTTACAGCTACCCTTTCACTTCACGTATTATATGTTCCCCGTCTTCATTGCTAAGAAAAACATAGAGTTAATGAGGAGTACGTTTTGTCTGCTGCTCACACCTTATAAAGCAAGCTTCGGACTTTTCTCAAATCTATCTCAAGCCATTTTCTTTGATCCAGTTTATTTCATTCGAGAATTGATTCCAGCTTACAGAGAAAAATGTGGCTGCTCCTCATGTTCAAATTGAACTATATACGCTCCAATAAATCCCCAATCCGATTCTTTTGTGTTCGTTCATTTCTAGGTACAAAATCAAGATCGAACTCCCACTTTTCATTTTGATTTCCTTCCTCATATCTTTTTTAAAATCAAAATAAATGGCTGCGTTTCTTCCTTCCTTTAAAATCAAAAACCTTTTTCCCTAAAATCCGCAATAAATGAATATCGATTTTTGGAAAAAAGAGAAGCATCCGAAGTTGAATCTAAGATCGACCTCAGGGTAACCAGATTTGGGAGTCACGATTAATTTTATGGAGTTTGAATCGGTTTGTATCAGCATCACGACCTGTTTAGCATGGCGTCGAATTGAAGTTGAGGGTTGCGGTGCAATTTAGGGTTTGTCTGGGTCTTGCTGTAGCGACTTCGACGTTGGTGAGTGGTGCTAGAGAATGAACGAGACGCGTGGGCGGAGATTTGATAGTGCGATGTTGAACGAGGTGATAAGGGTTTTGGTGGGGTTCGCACCCAAACCGTTCGATCGATTTTGTAGCTTCATTTTGGATGAGGTCAGAGGATTGAGGTTTCAGACGAGTTGAACGTGAAGGGCACAAAGAGGAGGAGCGTTGGAAAGTTTTTCCTGTAGGGACAGATCTCAGGTTCGGGAAGAAAAGAATCACAAGAGGAAGATAGTAATGGTGGTTGTCGAGTGATGGCAGTAGGGGTTCGAGTAACTTACAGTGAGGAAGGATTGATTTTTTCCATGGATTAAGGTAATTTCATTTTTTTTATGTATTTAATAAAAAAGGGATTATGTAATTAAGTTGGTTAATTATTTATTTTAAGTCAACGTTAAATATACAAATGGTTAAATGTTTAAAAATAATTATGTGTTGAAATACAACCCTAAATATTTTACCAGTATTATTAATCAAACCATGGTAAAATACCAGCTAAATAAAAATATAGTAGCTCAATAAAAATATTATTATATTAGTTAAATGAAAATATAATAATTATATGTTCATTTAATGAATTGAGTTGGAATTGTCACGTTGGGTTGCGAAATATACGAGTTGGGATTGGTTAGAGATTTTTCTGAGTCAGCTATGGATTTAAATAATTCAGGAAGCTGGATAGTCGACGAAAATAAAATCACGGTGAGAAATTCTCACTCAAGAATTTTATCTAAATTATTTTTAACGTTAAAAATAATTTGTTGGTTGTTTGGTTGCATTTGAATATTACGGTGGCTATTATACATATATATTAGTTATATAGGATTGGTGTTTGTGTCTATTATATATATATATATATATATATATATATATTGGTGATTGATTGGATTCCTGCAGTATCATTAGTGAATGCCCGCAGTATCGTTAGCGGATGACCCTATACGCCCCACGCTATGATAGTGGATGACCTTCTATACCGCGATATCCTGCCTCGAAGCAGGATGGGTATTATTTATGTTGGCTAACGTCTGTGGATGCAGGAAAACAGGTTGGAGGGATCCAACTGGATTCCTCAAAAATATTTTTATTTGTTTGTTTCATATATGCTATCTTATATGATGTGTTAGAAAAACCCGTGATCGATAATTTGGTATTTTGGATGTTTGAAATATCACTGGGCCTAAATAGTAATTTATAAAAATATCGTAAAGAGGGTTTTGAGATTTAAAAAGGAAAATTCTATTTTTTTTTCAAAAATATAAATTGAATTTAGAATGGGCTAAAGATATTTACTTGTTCTGAAAATAAATAAAACAAGTATTGTATTTATAAGCGATGTTTATGAATTGAATAATACAGGAAATTGAAGTAAAATTTATAAACAGTGTTTTTAAATAAAGTGGAAAAATTATTATTTGATAATTTGAATATTTAAATTCAAATGTGAATTTAAAAATAGAAATGGGGAAATCGTTTTAAAGAAATAAATGATGGAATTTATTCTGAAGTTCAGAATATAAATTGAACTAAAATAAATCCATAAGGATTTATGATGTGAATTCGATTAATTTGAATTTATTTAAATAGAATTTAAATTGAATATGAAAATAAATTGGGTGTTATATGTATAAGTTTTTATAAATAGAAATTTCCAAAATAAGATTTGGGTTTTAGATAGATTTAGAAATAGACTTGTTTAAATATAAAACAAGGAAATTTATAAAATGGTGTTTATAAATACAACACATTAATCATCAAGAGATAATTTGAATATTTAAATTCAAATATGAATTTAAAAATAGAATTTGAAATCATTCGAAAGGGAACAACTGTTTTTATTCCGCAATTCGAAATATCAAAGGGATGGAGTTTCAAATAGAAATTTGAAAAGGGAACTTGTTTAAATATATGAAACAAGGAAGTTGAATTTATAAACAGGGTTATAAATTTGGTGAAATAATTATCATTTGGATAATTTAAACCATTTAAATTCAAGTAAGAATTTGAAAAGTGAAATTGGAAAATGTGTTGAAATAGGATAATTGATTATATTCCGGAATTTAGAATATAAACTGAATTGAGAAAATCCAAAGGAGTTATAATTGGAATTCGATTATATCAAATTTTATAATTTATTTATAAAATGAACTGGGATTTAAAATAACAAATCAAGTATAAATAAATATATTACCGAGTAAGGAAAAAAAATCGACAATTATAGATAATCGAAATTATTATGTTGAATTGGGAAACTGATTTGATATATATTAAAATTATATCAGAATGGTGTTGAATTTATTATAAACGAAGTTTAAACGTTTTTATATATAAATATAATTAAAACGAACTCGCCGTAGCGCGGTAGTTAGTAAATTGGCGTTTCGAACTTCAATTGAGTATATAAGACTTGAGTTATAAATATATTCGAACTCAAGTGGAGTAATGAATTGTCGCTATGGAATTCGATTTCAAATTTCAATTATATAAGACTTGAGTTATAATTGAGAATATTTGAACTCAAGTATATAAGACTTGAGTTATAATTGTCGCTGTAGTTAGATAATTCGATTTCAAATTTCAATTGAACATACCGGGTGCAAAATAAACCGGATTTTGGCGAAACCAAAAATATTTGAATCTAATTGAGAATATCTTTCCAACGAATCCGAAAAATTGAAATTTCATAGCGGGGATAAAAAGTTATGCCCAGTTGAAAATTCAGAATAGTCGCTATGGAATTCTGGCCCTTAAAAATGGCCATTTTGCAAACGACCTCGGTTTTCAACGAAACCACTTTTGTTGGATCCGTGATGTCAAGTTATTGCTTGGTTTCAAATTTCGTAATTTTTCGAATCAATATGTGAGCGTGGCAAAGGAAGACGTGTTTTGACAGTTTCAGTTGATTTTAATTGACTGAAAAATGTCCATTTTTCAAACTGTCTCAGAATTTGACGAAACTAGTTTTGTTAGGACCGTATCGTCAACATGAAGCTAGAAAATATTTTTCTGGAAATTTTCGATTAGTATGTGACCCCAGTAAATTGAAATGCGCATTCAAATTCAATATATAGAGTTATATGTTGATTTTGACGAAAACAGATCGAAACGATCGAATCAGCTTACGATACATATCCCATTGTGTTCGGAATGGGGGTAATTAGCTAGGGACGATAGGCGGTAGGTCTCGTTTCGAGTTCGAATGAAAAAGTTACTTTTTAAAATTAAAATATAATATAATATATATTGTTATATATACTTTCCTTTAGCCCCCCCCCCGTTTTCTCTGTCAAACCTCAAAAGAAAAAAAAACAGAGAGAAGGGGGGATCGCGATCCCCCCTCTCCCCCCCGATTTGGTCCACCGCCGCTAAGGAAAGGGGGACCCCCTCCTTCTTCCCAGCCTGCTCCTCCTTCCCCCCTAGCGATATATCGACGACGCCCCCCTTCGAGTTCGTCCGCCGCCCAGTCACCAGGAGGCGCCCGCCTCCGACAAGACCCCCCACCTCGCGCCCGATCCTCGCTTCCCCCTTCCTCTTCTAAAAAACAGCGACCCTCCTCCCCTCCAGTGACGCGCAAGCCTCCCCCTTTTTTCTGAAAACAAAGACTAATGAACCCGATGAGCTTTTGCTTATCTTATTTACTTTATTTCTATTTTAAATCTGAAATTAAAGTGGTGATTCTTATAAGGGAAATCTGAAAATAAAAATGCAAGTTTGGATAGGGAAAATGTGGTCTTTTGCTTATGGAAAGATTATATTTTTATTACCAATAAAGATTTGATTTTAATAACGATAAAAATATGATTTTTTATCTATGTAAAGTATTAAAAATGTAATTTTTATATTATGGAAAGGTTAAAAATGTAATTTTTATATTATAGAAAGGTTAAAAATATAATTTTTATATTATAGAAAGGTTAAAAATATAATTTTTGTATTATAGAAAGGTTAAAAATACAATTTTTATATAAGCAAGAAGTTAAAAATATAATTTTTATATAAGTAGGACAATAAAAATATGATTTTTATTAGATGTGAACATCAAAAATATAATTTTTATAAGGTAGAAAATATAAAAATACGATTTTTATATATATAGTGAAATAAAAATCTGATTTTTTATTATATGTATAGTAATATAAAAATGTGATTTTTTATCCATGGAGAGATAATATAAATATGTGATTTTTATATATGTGGTGAATACGGGCAACGAAAGTGACAAAAGGCGAGCACGACGAAGATTTCTACATATGAAGAGTCGTGGTGTTTGGTTTAGCTAGTCGGTGAGAACTCCTCACCTTTAATTTATTTCTAGTTTGAAATATATACTAGGATGCAGACGGTGCTTAGCAGCACCCGACACTCGTCGTCCACAGACCATGGACGGCTTGTATGCTTGTTTGTTTGATTTTGATGTGTAGTTGATTGTGTGATGTGATGTGAAATGAAATAAAATATTTAAGTAGTTAAAAATATTTTATAGTTGAAAATATAATTTTTAACGTGAATGTGAATAAATAAATATAAGCAAATCGGACGATTTGTTTATATACACTGATTTGACCGATATTGATTGGGACGGTAAATTTTACACATCGCCCAACTGCACAAATAAAATTTGTGTTTGATTGTTTGAAACCCCACACGAGTATTGGGATGATATATGACATACACTAGTCCCAATAATTAGCTGTATGTCGATCGATTGATTGATAGGCTGTTATAAGCGTTAAATATTTATATTTGATGCTTATACAGTGTAGATCGCACTCTGGATGATGGTTGATTATTTATCGTTGTTATTTTATACATGTTGTAGAAAATCCATATAATTAACATTATATGGTAATTGATTGGGCCTCACTCCAGTTTTGAAAAAGAAATATTTGAATAGAAATATTTGAAAAAGAAATATTTGAAATAGAATATTTGAAAATAGAAATGCGAAGCCGTGTTAAGTGGTCACACGCCATTTTAACACGAACGGGAATTTTGTCGATTTTATAATGAATATTGAAAGTGATTTCAAAATCGAATATTTAGAAAGGAATCCAAATTGAAATTGAATTAATTTGAAATTCAAATTGAATTGAAAACGAACTGAAATTGAATTAAAAATCGATTTGAATTAAAATCAATTTGAAATGAATTTAAAACGAATTTGTAAGGGAAAATTCAATTTTGATTTGAATTTGAAATGAAGTTGAAATTGTTTCGAAAACGAATTTAAAACGATTTATAAAATATGTTTTAAAAAGGAAATCGACGAAATATATATTATATATATAATATAATGGTCTGAATAGAACGCGCCGCGTCGCGGCAGTTCGCGAATTTCGACCATTGACTTTGAATGGATATTACGAGAGATCCGACCGTCGGATTCTCCTAAAACCGGAACCGTTGGGTTCGTATCGAAAAGAGCTTTCTAACGAATATTTTAAATTAGAAATCTAACAGTTGGATTTGGAATTATGTCCAAATCAAATTTGGAAAAGGTTGTTGTAAGTGCAGTTCGATGACCGTTGATGGAAATTGACTGTACGGGCCTTGGTAAAATTATTAAAAATACTAATAATTTGTGTAAAATCATAAGGAATGATTTGTGAAGAATTGGGATGAAAACCTCCATATTTGAAAAGATAAAAGTATATTTTTATCGAAATGAACTAGTTTTGAACTAGAATAATTATTTATTTATTTTTAAAATAAATAAATTGGATTTGAAATGGCTTTGAAAATAACCAGAATTTCCAATAAGTGAATTGTAATGGATTTGAATCGAAATTGTCTTCGGAATATTTCGATGTTGGATTTCGTGATGATACAGATATTGTTATGGGAATTTGAAAGATATATTTATATCGTTATTTCCAATACAATATTTGTTGGTCATAGAATTTGATATTGAATATAAGCCGATATATTAACTATTCATAGCCTTGTATCTAATATCAAATGTGATTTGGGTTTGTCGTGAATGGTGTCTTCATTAACACTGTTCTTAAGCCCAGTTGGGAAAAATATTAAATATTTTTATTTAGATTTAATGAAGTGTACCAATTAAATAATATTAAATTGGAATTGAATTGGTATTGATTTTTGGGTTTATCGTGAATAGTGTTTTAAATAACACTTGTTCTTTAACCTGATAATTAATGGAACGTGATTTTGGGTTGTCGTGAACGGTATCTTCAATAATACCGTCCTTAGACCAAACTGAGTTAAGAAAATCAGAAACTAACTGGAGATTAGTTAAGTTGAATGGTTTCTTGGGTATTGATCTGCTGTTGGTTTCGGCCTTCGGGGTTAATACTTAGGGAATTGCTCACTTGCTATTTTACGGTTAAAAGCTGATAGAATTGAATGTGATTTTGGGTTTATCGTGAACCGTGTTTTAAATGATACTGATTCTTTAACCCAGTTAAAGATTAAAACTAAGTGGAGTTTTAATGAATCTTTAATTAGATTGAAAAGATCGAGAATGGAGTATCACCAGTTTTGCTCCAGGCGATAGTTAAATCTTTAATTAGATTTGAACGTGAAATGGTGATTGAATTTACCGATAACACCGTGGTGTTAGATAAGAAGTATTACCAGTTTTACTTCATGGGATGAATAGGTTGGGATTGGGAAACTAAAACCAATGATTACTTCGGTGTGGTTCGCTAACCCCGACTAGTTTGAAGTGTTATTCAAAGGAGATTAAAGAATAAATTTGAAGAATTTATCTTTGATAAAATTAATGGGAACCGTTCCCTAAGAATGTGAAATTTAGAAACTAACTGAAGATTAGTTAAGATGAATGGTTTCCTGGGTATTGATCTGATGTTGGTTTTGGCCTTTGGGGTTAATATTTGGGGAATTGTTCCCTTACTAATTTACGGTTAGTGACTGATGAATTGGAATGAGGCGTATGTTTTGTTTGTGTAACACTTGTTTATTATATATGCGAGTTATTCGGAAAGACCGGGTTTATCCCATTCTGAATAACTGTTACGACGATAAGTCAAAGATGAAGACGGTGGTTGAAGACCGGAGGTCTTCACGTCGTTTGGGTGATTACTGATGATCCTGATTGGGCCGTACACCCAAGAGGAGGTAATCAGTTAGTGATCGTCCAGAGATACTTGGAGATCGATGGATATGCGGGGTACTAGGTGCCTCCGGTTTCGTTCAGACCCAGAACGAACTTGTGAATGGACTGTGTGTCTGACATTGGATTTTAGTATGTGTGATTGATTTCTATTAAATATATATCTGTTTGGCGGCGAAGAATTTATTCTCTTGCTTAACGCCCTTCTCTGAGACTTACGAGTTCAGAGGTTATATATTGATAGATATCAATCACATGGAGTGAATTGCCTGTGTGGCATGCCTAAGTGGCAAATGATCAAGGCTTCTGTTGAAAAACAAAGTCTTGTGGTTGATGATTAAAGCACGGCTTTTGTGGCATCGCTTTGTGTAGCGTGAATTCGCGAGCCTCACACCCCGGTTGTGAACTAGAAATGGGAGAGGACCTCAGGGAGGACATGCGTTTCTTTCTAGCTAGAAGTGGCGTCAGTGGTTTTACACGCCCTGACGAGTTTGTCTTATGTGGTTGTTGCTGTTGCGAGGCGCCTCGGATATATCAGTGACTATGTGAAGCCGATGGAGTCATTTGTTGGCTCATTTACGCCCCAAAGGGCGGGGAAACACAGTGTTCAGGCAATTTAATCCACATCGGTGGACCGGCCCTGACGATCCAAAGGTCACTCGAGCTCTGACCTGAGGCTCGGGCTAGACAGTCTCGAATCGGTAGAGGTCTATCTTTCTCCTCGGTTCACAGATGGAAATCCAATTCCCAAATATGTGATTTTGCGGTTTTAATTGTAGAACTAGTATGGCGACATGATATATGGTACCCATGCCGTCTATGATTGATACTTATGATTTGAAGTTGTTTTATACACTATGCACTTATAATAGTATCAAATGATTTGTTTTAAACGTACCAAGCATGTTTGGCTATTATAAGGGAAAACTCTATCCCCCCGCTTGCGTTGCATTGTGTGATAGGACCTGGGTCTTATAATAGCTTCATTTTTCTTTATTTAGCATTGCGCTGTTGTTATATGCACTGGTGTTCTTGGGAGGAAACCCGTTCCGTGTAATACGGCGTGGTCCCTTGATTTACCTAACTTTAAAATAAAGATTAATAACTGTTTTAGTTCTCACACCAGTCCCATGACTGACCTGGAGTTTATTGTTTTAACCTAAACTCTGGGTGCCCTTATTTTGACACGGGCAGCTAGTAGTTTTGGTTTTGCAGATTTATATTCACAGGATCCTGGTTTACAGCTGGAACGATACTCGGAAAGCTCTGTATCCGTGTATTTATTTCAGTTGTGCTTTGTATTGTATTTTCCGCTGCTATGTAATGTATTGTAATCTCTGATATTTTATGATGTGTAATATTGATTCGTACTCTGTATATTCTTGTAATCTGATGGAATTGTTGTAATAAACAATGAAATGTTCTTCTGTCTGCGTTCTTTTGTGTGTTGTTCTCAAAGTATCCGCGCTTTCCTTACCGGGGAAGTTACGGGCTATCACAGTTGGTATCAGAGCTTTGGTTTACAAAGCTCAGAGAACAAGACACATTAGAACCATACGAAAGAATTCATCAGAAATTGGATTAGTAATATCCAACAGGGATGACTCGAGATAGGATCAATAGTTTCCTAGAACGAGTGTGAAGAGTATATTTTTAAAATGAAACAAATTTTTGTTTTGAAAAATTAAATTCAATTATTCGTATTTGAATATTATTTTTATATTAATTTGGATTATCAAGTATATAGAGATTTTAGTATACGTTTGATCCACGTGTATTGAAGCCTCGAATATATTCGATAGATATAGTATCACACTCTAGTCGCCCGAAGAAGATACTGATGATTGAGATCTCATCATCAGTGTTTTGTTTCGAGTTTCGAAAGTGGGATTTCTATATATTTCCATTAGATGGTGTGAGAACCAAAATTAGATAGGGCCTATTGTTGTGATTTGGCATCAAAAATGTGATTTTTGATTATATATCAAAGTTATGAATTTGAAATGATAATCAACTAATTGATTGCTAGTTGTGTTGTTTGATTATTGTTCTATTAATTAACTTGAACCATTTAGCCAAATTGAACCAAGTAGTAAATTGTATTGAAAATTTATCGCATTTGCATGCATGTACAGGTACTTACATTGAACAGGTCTTTGCAAAGAGGCTAGAGCAGAAGAATAAAATTGTTTGCCCGACAAATAGGTACATGTTTACCATAATTTACTGTTTTGTTTGGGTGATGATGATTTTATGAGCCGATTGGCCTTTTCTTTTTCTTTTGGATTGAAGAAGGCCATGGGAGGCTATATGAAATATCCCCAAGTCCCCGGTGCAGGGGAGGTTATGGCGAAATTTTTCGAAAATTTAGGGTGTTAGCCAAATTTTTGAAAAATTTGATAAGTTCTTAGAAACTGAAAAGTTGAAGAACTCAAGCCGTAATGAAAATAATGAAAGTTGAGTTGGTTTGTAAAACAACTTTCGGCTTCGTTCCTTTTCGGGGACGAAAAGTTTTAAGTGGGGAGATTGTAATAACCCGGAAAATCTGAGCCAGTTTAAAAATTTTATTTTGGCAATTTTGATGAATTTTGAATATTTAAAATAGATTATTTTAAATAATAGCAACGAGAAATTATTTCGAATAGAATTAGAATGTATATATTTATATAAATCGTCGTTAGAAATTAAATATTTATTTTAAATTATAAAAGATATTGAAAATGGCGCGGTAGTTCGATAATTCGATTTCAAATTTCAATTGAATATACCGGGTGCAAAATAAACCGGATTTTGGCGAAACCAATAAATATTTGAATCTAATTGAGAATATCTTTCCAACGAATCCGAAAAATTGAAATTTCATAGCGGGGATAAAAAGTTATGCCCAGTTGAAAATTCAGAATAGTCGCTATGGAATTCTGGCCCTTAAAAATGGCCATTTTGCAAATGACCTCGGTTTTCGACAAAACCACTCTTGTTGGATCCGTGATGTCATGTTATTGCTAGGTTTCAAATTTCATAATTTTTCGAATCAATATGTGAGCGTGGCAAAGGAAGACGTGTTTTGACAGTTTTAGTTGATTTTAATTAACTGAAAAATGGCCATTTTTCAAACTATCTCAGAATTTGATGAAACTAGTTTTGTTAGGACCGTATCATCAATACGAAGCTAGAAAATATTTTTTTGGAATTTTTCGAGTTAGTATGTGACCCCAGTAAATTGAAATGCACGTTCAAATTCAACATATAGAGTTATATGTTGATTTTGACGAAAACAGATCGAAACGATCGAATCAGCTTACGATGCATATCCCATTGTGTTCGGAATGAGGGTAATTAGCTAGGGATGACAAGCCGTGGGTCTCGTTTCGAGTTTGAATGAAAAAGTTACTTTTAAAAAATAAAATAAAATAAAATATATATTATTATATATACTTTCCTTTAGCCCCCCCTCGTTTTCTCTGTCAAACCTCAAAAGAAAAAAAAAAGAGAAGGGGGGATCGCGATCCGCCCCCCCCCCCCCCCCCCCGCGATTTGGTCCGCCGCCGCCAGGGAAAGGGGGCCCCCCTCCTTCTTCCCCGCCTGCTCCTCCTTTTCCCCCCTAGCGATAGATCGACGACGCCCCCACTCGAGCTCATCCGCCGCCCAGCCACCAGGAGGCGCCCGCCTCCGACAAGACCCCCTACCTCGCACCCGATCCTCGCTTCCCCCTTCCTCTTCTAAAAAACAGCGGACCTCCTCCCCTCCAGTGACGCGCAGGCCTCCCCTTTTTTTCTGAAAACAAAGTCTGATGAACCCGGTGAGCTTTTGCTTACCTTATTTACTTTATTTTATTTCTATTTTAAATCTGAAATTAAAGTGGTGATTCTTATATGGGAAATCTGAAAATAAAAATGCAAGTTTGGATAGGGAAAATGTGAACTTTTGCTTATGGAAAGATTATATTTTTATTACCAATAAAGATTTGATTTTAATAATGATAAAAATATGATCTTTTATCTATGTAAAGTATTAAAAATGTAATTTTTATATTATAGAAAGGTTAAAAATGTAATTTTTGTATTATAGAAAGGTTAAAAATATAATTTTTATATTATAGAGAGGTTAAAAATATAATTTTTATATTATAGAAAAGTTAAAAATATAATTTTTATGTAAGTAAGAAGTTAAAAATATAATTTTTATATAAGTAGGATAATAAAAATATGATTTTTATTAGATGTGAAGATCAAAAATATAATTTTTATAAGGTAGAGAATATAAAAATACGATTTTTATATATATAGTGAAATAAAAATCTGATTTTTTATTATATGTATAGTGATATAAAAATGTGATTTTTTATCCATGGAGTGATAATATAAAAATGTGATTTTTATGTATGTAGTGAATACGGGCAATGAAAGTGACAAAAGGCGAGCACGACGAAGATTACATATGAAGGGTCGTGGTGTTTGGTTTAGCTAGTCGGTGAGAACTCCTCACCTTTAATTTATTTCTAGTTTGAAATATATACTAGGATGCAGACGGTGCTTAGCAGCACCCGACACCCGTCGTCCACAGACCATGGACGACTTGTATGCTTATTTGTTTGATTTTGATGTGTAGTTGATTGTGTGATGTGATGTGAAATGAAATAAAATATTTAAGTAGTTAAAAATATTTTATAGTTGAAAATATAATTTTTAACGTGAATGTGAATAAATAAATATATGCAAATCGGACGATTTGTTTATATACACTGATTTGACTAATATTGATTGGGACGGTAAATTTTACACATCGCCCAACTGCACAAATAAAATCTGTGTTTGATTGTTTGAAACCCCACATGGGTATTGGGATGATATATGACAACACTAGTCCCAATAATTAGTTGTATGTCGATCGATTGATTGACAGGCTGTTATAAGTGTTAAATATTTATATTTGATGCTTATACAGTGTAGATCGCACTCTGGATGATGGTTGATTATTTATCATTTTTATTTTATACATGTGTTGTAGAAAATCCATATAATTAACATTATATGGTAATTGATTGGGCCTCATTCCAGTTTTGAAAAATAAATATTTGAATAGAAATATTTGAAAAAGAAATATTTGAAATAGAATATTTGAAAATAGAAATGTGAAGCCGTGTTAAGTAGTTACACGCCATTTTAACACGAACGGGAATTTTATCGATTTTATAATGAATATTGAAAGTGATTTCAAAATTGAATATTTAGAAAGGAATCCGAATTGAAATTGAATTAATTTGAAATTCAAATTGAATTGAAAACGAACTGAAATTGAATTAGAAATCGATTTGAATTGAAATGAATTTAAAACGAATTTGTAAGGGAAAATTCAATTTTGATTTGAATTTGAAATGAAGTTGAAATCGTTTCGAAAACGAATTTAAAACGATTTATAAAATACGTTTTAAAAAGGAAATCGATGAAATATATATTATATATATAATATAATGGTCTGAATAAAACGCGCCGCGCCGCGGCAATTCGCGAATTTCGACCATTGACTTCGAATGGATATTACGGGAGATACGACTGTCGGATTCTCCTAAAACCGGAACCGTTGGGTTCGTTTCGAAAAGAGTTTTCTAACGAATATTAGAAATTAGAAATCTAACGATTGGATTTGGAATTATGTCCAAATCAAATTTGGAAAAGGTCGCTGTAAGTGCAGTTCGATGGCCGTTGATGGAAATCGACTGTACGGGCCTTGGTAAAATTATTAAAAATATTAATAATTAGTGTAAAATCATAAGGAATAATTTATGAAGATTTGGGATGAAAAACTCCATATTTGAAAAGATAAAAGTAGATTTTTATCGAAATGAACTAGTCTTAAACTAGAATAATAATTTATTTATTTTTAAGATAAATAAATTGGATTTGAAATGGTTTTGAAAATAACCAGAATTTCCAATAAGTGAATTGGAATGGATTTGAATCGAAATTGTCTTCGGAATATTTCGATGTTGGATTTCGTGATGATACAGATATTGTTATGGGAATTTGAAGGATATATTTATATCGTTATTTCCAATACAATATTTGTTGGTCGTAGAATTTGATATTGAATATAAACCGATATATTTTCTATTCAGAGCCTTGTATCTAATATCAAATGTGATTTGGATTTGTCGTGAATGGTGTCTTCATTAACACTGTTCTTAAGCCCAGTTGAGAAAAAGATTAAATCTTTTTATTTAGATTTAACGAAGTGTACCAATTAAATAATATTTAATTGGAATTGAATTGGTATTGATTTTTGGGTTTATCGTGAACAATGTTTTAAATAACATTTGTTCTTTAACCCGATAATTAATGGAATGTGATTTTGGGTTGTCGTGAACGATATCTTCAATAATACCGTCCTTAGACCCAACTGAGTTAAGAAAATCAGAAACTAACTGGAGATTAGTTAAGTTGAATGGTTTCTTGGGTATTGATCTGATGTTGGTTTCGGCCTTCGGGGTTAATACTTAGGAAATTTCTCACTTGCTATTTTACGGTTAAAAACTGATAGAATGGAATGTGATTTTGGGTTTATCGTGAACTGTGTTTTAAATAACACTGATTCTTTAACCCAGTTAAAGATTAAAACTAAGTGGAGTTTTAATGAATCTTTAATTAGATTGAAAAGATCGAGAATGGAGTATCACCAGTTTTGCTCCAGGCGATAGTTAAATCTTTAATTAGATTTGAACGTGAAATGGTGATTGAATTTACCGATAACACTGTGGTGTTAGATATAAAGTATTACCAGTTTTACTTCATGGGATGAATAGGTTGGGATTAGGAAACTAAAACCAATGATTACTTCGGTGTGGTTCGCTAACCCCGACTAGTTTGAAGTGATATTCAAAGGAGATTAAAGAATAAATTTAAAGAATTTATCATTGATAAAATTAATGGGAACCTTTCCTAAGAATGTGAAATTTAGAAACTAACTGAAGATTAGTTAAGATGAATGGTTTCCTGGGTATTGATCTGATGTTGGTTTTGGCCTTCGGGGTTAATATTTGGGGAATTGTTCCCTTACTAATTTACGGTTAGTGACTGATGAATTGGAATAAGGCGTATGTTGTGTTTGTGTAACACTTGTTTATTATATATGCGAGTTATTCGGAAAGACCGGGTTTATCCCATTTTGAATAACTGTTACGACGATAAGTCGAAGATGAAGACGGTGGTTGAAGACCGGAGGTCTTCACGTCGTTTGGGTGATTACTGATGATCTTGATTGGGCCGTACACCCAAGAGGAGGGAATCAGTTAGTGATCGTCCAGACGTACTTGGAGATCGATGGATATGCAGGGTACTAGGTGCCTCCGGTTTCGTTCAAACCCAGAACGAACTTGTAAATGGACTGTGTGTCTGAAATTGGATTTTAGTCTGTGTGATTGATTTCTATTAAATATATATCTGTTTGGCGGTGGAGAATTTATTTTCTTACTTAACGCCCTTCTCTGAGACCTACGAGCTCAGGGGTTATATATTGATAGATATCAATCGCATGGAGTGAATTGCCTGTGTGGCATGCCTAAGTGGCAAATGATCAAGGCTTCTGTTGAAAAACAAAATTTTGTGGTTGATGATCAAAGCACGGCCTTTGTGGCATCGCTTTGTGTAGCGTGAATTTGCGAGCCTCACACCCCGGTTGTGAACCAGAAACGGGAGAGGACTTCAGGGAGGACATGCGTTTCTTTCTAGCTAGAAGGGTCATCAGTGGTTTTTCACGCCCTGATGAGTTTGACTTATGTGGTTGTTGCTGTTGCGAGGCGCCTCGAATATATCGGTGACTATGTGAAGCCGATGGAGTCATTTGTTGGCTCATTTACGCCCTAAAGGGCGGGGAAACGCATTGTTCAGGCATTTTAATCCACATCGGTGGACCGGCCCTGACGATCCAAAGGTCACTCGAGCTCTGACTTGAGGCTCGGGCTAGACAGTCTCGAATCGGTAGAGGACTATCTTTTGCCTTGGTTCACAGATTTCCATCCAATTCCCAAATACGTGATTTTGCGGTTTTAATTGTAGAACTAGTATGGCGACATGATATATGGTACCCATGCCATCTATGATTGATACTTATGATTTGAAGTTGTTTTATACACTATGCACTTATAATAGTATCAAATGATTTGTTTTAAACGTACCAAGCATGTTTGGCTATTATAAGGGAAAACCCTATCCCCCGGCTTGCGTTGCATTGTGTGATAGGACCTGGGTCTTATAATAGCTTCATTTTTCTTTATTTAGCATTGCGCTGTTATTACATGCACTGGTGTTCTTGGGAGGAAACCCATTCCGTGTAATACGGTGTGGTCCCTTGATTTACCTAACTTTAAAATAAAGATTAATAACTGTTTTTGTTCTCACACCAGTCCCATGACTGACCTGGAGTTTATTGTTTTAACCTAAACTCTAGGTGCCCTTATTTTCACACGGGCAGCTAGTAGTTTTGGTTTTGCAGATTTATATTCACAGGATCCTGGTTTACAGCTGGAACGATACTCGGAAAGCTCTGTATCCGTGTATTTATTTCAGTTGTGTTTTGTGTTGTATTTTCCGCTGCTATGTAATGTATTGTAATCTCTGATATTTTATGATGTGTAATATTGATTCGTACTTTATATATTCTTGTAATCTGATGGAATTGTTGTAATAAACAATGAAATGTTCTTCTGTCTGCGTTCTTTTGTGTGTTGTTCTCAAAGTATCCGCGCTTTCCTTACCGGGGAAGTTACGGGCTATCACAGCTTGCATCTCACGCTCCACATATATAGTATACAATCAAAATCGCGGGCGCTTATTGGAAATTGGATTCCGACTATGACAAGGTATGGGACCACCTACTGATAGTGTATCTCTAGAGGAGAATACACTGGGTTCAACAAGAATGTCTTGCAACCCGGCCCACACATGACCAACCACTCATTTCGCTTGAGTGTATCGAATGTATATCACCGACGGTCGGGATCAGAAACCGTCTCCCCAAAAAAGGACAGCATCGAATATAAATTAAAGAAGCAAATGGAATTTCTCTAGATAGGTGATTATACACTCTAATGGGAGCGACCCACATAGCCATGCTGCCTGCCCGATTTTTGTCATTTCCTGGTTAATGAGGCTTGAGGCTAGAATTATCCTTTTAGAACATCTGGTCATCATTCACTTTGAATGCCACATTGTCAGAGCCACCAGATATCACTAATTGACGCCCACAAAAATACTCTAGTGGTTAGGCTAAGAGAACCGTCGTCCTCCACCACCAACTATGGTACGTTTGAAGAAATCAACGTACGTGATCCTTTTGGAAATACTCTGTCAGACATCCGTCCATACAAGTCATCCAGGAATAGGATGAACCAAAGGCACCCTTTTACTGCATCCTTTATAGGAATCACCCCAAGTATCAGTAGCGAGAAGTCCTTGCAATCCGTAGATTTCAACCACGATAGAATCACAAACCAAATAACTTTGGTTTCAAGCCAGAGAAATTCGACAAGTAGTCCTTCCACTTACGAAGATCCACGGCCTTCAATTGCTCCATCTTGAATTACTCTCTACACGTATTTGTTGGTCAGGATGGTTTTCGAATATAAATTTGATCCCGGTCTTTCCGTACCAACAAGCGTATTGGTCAAGTTTGATAGTCAGTGATTTAACTATCAAATGACAATTGTGTAAATAAATGAGTTTTCCGATTCGATACTTGGCACTACTTGCCCTCTTTAAAATATATTTAACAAATTGATTGTTAAAACTTCTAATCCTTTCGATACATTTAAACCTTATAATTACTCTTATTTCATAACAGGATTCTCGATACTATTTTATATGCTTTAAAACATGTTTTATATTTACCTAACTTTCCATTTGTCATTTCCATAGAAAATATTGTTATGTTTTCCAAAACCTTTTTCCGTATTTCCGTAGATTTTGGCAGCTCAATATACATACATACATACATACATACATATATATATATATATATATATATATATATATATATATATATATATATATATATATTGCTTGATGGTATTAAACAAATTTTTGATACGGACAAATCAAAAGTCGAATTGTATAACTTAAAACCAAATACCTTTACTTACATTGTAACTATACTATTTAAAATCTTTCACTTATGTTCAATATTCTTCGTATGGGACACTTTACGAATTTCAACACTTTCCATTCATTCCAAACCAATACCATTCCTCGGTAATAGTGAATCCGTTCAAGTTGGGGTATTTTATTTATCTCTCAAACCTTGATCGACGACGTTCTTATCTCAGAATAAATATCAGTTTTCACTTAGCCACTGATATTAAAATCTCGTTTCCCACTTTAATTTCAAATCTGGTTTTATAAGCCGTTTCTTACATTTGAAATCCTCATTCAAAAATCTCTTTACTTAATTCCTTTAATTAAGTAAAAATTAAATAACACAACCTTTAACTTAAAGCATTATTTCACTTACAACCTTTGGGTTTATATAAAAATCCCTCGTCACTGTAACACCCCGTATGTTGAATAACTTGCTATAATATAAAACAGGGCAGAATTAAAATTTAAATTCTGAATCAGGGTAAACGGGCTATGCCATTGCGTTCGTCTCGGAAAAATACGCGAAATAGAGTCCGAGTTTTCGAAAATCGGAGTCCGTATGACCCAGTTAAGGCCCGAAGAAGTTTTTAGAAATTCAAAACAGATTTAAATATAAATCTTTAAACATTTCAAAAGTGGCGGGAAAATTCCCGCCAGACCCAGGGAGTCGACCTGGGGGTCGACTGGGGAGTCGACTTGCCCACCAGGTCGACTAGGGTGTCGACCCTAGTGTCGACCTGGGGGTCGACCTCCCTGGTCGAGCCCAGGTGACCTGGGTGCACCAGTTTGGCTTTTGGGCTGTGTTTTGGTGGCTAGGACGAGATCTGACGGCTCTAATCTAATTTAGGGTTAATCTAATGGCCTAAAACACCTAACTAATCTATAAATACACCCTAAGACTACCCTAATTCATACTAAAAATAGCTACAACACCGTTATGCCGTCAAAATGCAACTTGAAGGAGCCTCCATCAATTTAAAGAGGAAGATAGCTTCTCAAATCAACTTCTAATCAACTCTAGCAACTTAATCTTCTTCTTAGGAGTGCTAATCAACAAATTGTGAGTTTTCTATAGCCTTAATGACCAATTATTGAAATGATTATGATAGGATATAATGAGGTTATGGCTATGAATGTGGATCAATGCAAGTTATATGCTATGTGTTAATGATGTTATGCATGTTATGTAAGTCATATGCTATGTGTTTGTGATGTTATGCAAGTTATGCAAGTCATATGCTACATGTTCATGATGTTATGCAAGTTATGCAAGTCATATGCTACATGTTCATGATGTTATGCAAGTTATGCAAGTCATATGCTATGTGTTTGTGATGTTATGCAAGTTATGCAAGTCATATGCTATGAGTTCATGATGTTATGCAAGTTATGCAAGTCATATGAGAAACATTGATCCATTATGACACCATGATATGCAAGTTTGGTGTATGATTATATGCTAGTTCATACATGATATGTTATGCAAGTTTGGTGTATGATTATATGCAAGTTCATATATGACATGTTATGCAAGTTTGGTGTTTGATTATATGCAAGTAACATGTGCAAGTTTACACCTTAGTATGATATGCATACATATGCAAATTAACCCCTTTGTATGTCATACATACATATGCAAGTTTACCCCTTTGTATGACATAAGTAACTTATGCAAGTTAACCTCTTTATGACATATGTGATTCATGCAAGTTTGGGTTGATTATTTATGCTAGTTGGGTTGATGCTATATGCATGTTGACACCTTTAAAACCCATGTTGGTTGAACCCATTGTATGAATCTTCCCTTTTATGCCATGTTAGCGAATTACGTGGGGAACGATGGGGTTAATATACATGTTAATGAAATGGTGTGAAGTTGGTATGATTATGCATACCATAAAGTGGATGGACATAATTGAGTCAATTATGTACATCGTTAAAATTGGAATTAATTAGGGAAAATTAATTCGAAATATGGAGGTGATTAATTAGGTGTAATTAATCGACTAAGACATGAGGTTGGACCTTTTTGTAGCGTAAGACTGCCCGGAACCGACCGGCAAATCCAGCGGCTACAAATGATTGGCCCAATGTGAGAGGTCTTAGGCACAAACTAAATACGTGACAAGTGTATTGACACGAGGTTAGACTCGGTTATGGCGTAAGGCTGCCCGGACCCAACCGGCAAATCCAGCTGCCATAAAAGATAGTCTAATGTGAGAGGTCTTTACAACGGTTACGTTTTTAATCAATTAAGAAACACTTAACCAGATAAGCATGTAGTGGGCATGAAGGGTTAAGTGGGTGCCTTGGGTGGCATGTGGAAATCAAGTAAGTGCCTTGGGTGGCATGAGGAAATCTAGTGGGTTGCCTTGGGTGGCAATAGAAAATACGATTAGAATACTTAACCAAGTGGAAACATGTAATTAAACATGATTAAAGGGGTTAAGTGGGATGCACTAGATAAAGTGATAAGCTTAGGTGGTAGCTTGTGGGGGGGCCCATTTCAACCAGTAACCCATATGTATCTTATTGGGCTCGACCCATGTCGAGGACGGGACACGCGTACTGGGCTTGATTATAAGAGGCCAAAACGGGTTAGCGGTGGCAACGCAAGTCCAACGGGTTTCATATGCATGTGTGGACCCGGGCTGGTAGGTAAGACGTTGTTGCATCGTGTAGGTATAAGCCGTGCACCATTTGTTGTATCGGGTTGCCACTTTGGGGAGTGATACACCCCACTGTGGGGCCAGCACGGGTATCTACGGTAGGGAGCCGATCGCTTGGGAGTAGTGGGTACACCTAGTGGAGATAGGGGCAGACGGCACCTATGTAGTCAGTTAGGGGTACACGAAACTACTGGGTAAATTCTCTAAGTCCTTGGGTGGGATCAACCTTTAAGTAGGAATGACTGGTGTGGTGCAGTTAGTAATTACCCTGGGGTGGGTACATGCGTCTTTACCGTTATCTTAGTTCACCTTATGTCTAGTTGGCTACTTAGTGTAGTCATTTATCCCCAGTCATCCCGTGCCAAGTTTATATCATACCATAGTTACTTTAATGATTGTGTTGTTAAAGTTATAGGGCTCACTCAGACTTATGTCTGACCCCGTTGTTTTTATCTTTTTGCCCCTCAGGTCCTCAGGTTGGGCCTAGCACTAGTGGGATTTGATCAGATTTCTTTATCTATCTTCTGGAGCTTGGACAGTGATGTAAAGCCCAGCTTATCTTTTCTTTTATGGCTATTGTTTATGTAGTGGGATTATGTACTTATGTTTTTATCAGGATGGATATTTAGTACTTGACTCTTTATGGTGTTGTAACTAAACATGTTTACCTTCTGCTGCTATGAAATGATGTTTTAGATTTTCAAGTATTTATATCTGTCTTGTTGTAATTTTTCTGTTCTATACTCACTTAAAATGCTCCACCGAAGTTAAGGCATTCCCTTAGTGAGTGACCTTATCGGGTGAGGGGTGTTACACGTGGTATCAGAGCGAAGGTTACCAGAACAGATAAAATTTTTAGAAAACTATTTTTCTAAAAACATTTTTGGAAGAAGTATTTTCAAGAACATGTCTTTAAAGAGAAAAGTTTTTGAAAGAAAAGCATAATCCCCAATAGCCATATCTTTATCTTTCGAATTCTCCGTTTTGAATCTTTTCTTTTTCGTTTCAACATGGCTGAAGATCTTAACTTTCCGGAGGGTGTAGCGATACCAGTATGGTATAGGAGATTGATGGAGGCTAGGGCCGCCACTGCGGGTCCAGCAAATGTCCCTCCACCAACAGTAGCACCCGATCTTCCTCCTCCCCCTCCTCCTCCTCGCACGGATACTTTTGCTAAGACTTGCAAGGAATTTAAGGCTATGGGAGGGAAACCTTTTCAAGGATCGGAAACTTTTGTGGAGGCTAGAGATTGGCTTAAGGAGGTAGAAGAGTTGATGGATATCTTTGAGATGGAAGAAGGAAAGAAAGTCAAGTTAGCTGCTTGGTTAATGAAGGGAGAGGCCTCATTCTGGTGGGAGGTCACTAATGGAGAGCGCCCTGTTGACTCTTGGGCGGATTTCAGGCAAAGATTTGTGGCAAAGTTTCTCTCAAGGGCGGAGGAAAACTTGTATATGGAAAAGTTCTTGACTCTAAAGCAAGGAAACCTTTCGGTGAAGGAATATGTCAACAAGTTTAATCAATTGGCAAGGTTTGGCATAGACATGGTGAATACACCGGAGAAGAAGGCTTTGAGGTTCGTTAAGGGCTTGAATGAACCGATGCATGGATTGGCTATGACTCACATCCCTATGGGGGCCACCTTTGAGAAACTAGTAGACATGGCACTTATGCATGAGGAAGAGAAGGGTCCCAATGCTAATAAGGCACCCGAGAAGAAAGGAGATCAGAAGAGACCTCAACAGCAACAACAAAACAAAGGTGGGAAAGGCAACGGTGGCAAGGGGAAGAAGAAGTGCTTCAATTGCGGGATACCAGGCCACCTAAGTAAAGACTGTCGGAAGAAGAAGAAGACTGGCTGCTACCACTGTGGTGAAGCAGGGCATCTAGTGAAGGACTGCCCTAGGAAGGGGCAAAGGACGGGATCTACCTCAAGGGGACAGGTGCAAGCTCTTATGGCACCGGGTCAGGCTAGGGACAAGTTCAGGCTCTCGCGGTTCCACCGATTCAGGAAAGAGGTAGAACTATTTCCGTTGAAAGTCTGCTTTTTCTATTTGATCATCCTGTCTGCACGTTGTTTGATTCTGGCGCATCGCATTCGTTTATCTCATCATCATTAGTTGAGTCACTGCACTTAGACACCAGTCTAGTAGATGATCCCTTGGTTGTTTCAAACCCAATTGGGGGCTCCACTTATTTGTCCATGATATGTTTGGGTTTGAAGATTTCTATACTTAGCGTTGAGTTTAGATTTGATGCTTTTGTTTTGGGCTTCACGGGCTATGGGTTGATTTTGGGCATGGACTGGTTATCCAGTAATGGTGCCGTTCTTGATTGCGAAAGGAGAGTTGTTAGGCTCATGACCCGCTTGGGGAACACTCTCGAGATTTCTTGTAATCCCATGGATTCTGTTATGCTAAGTTATCTTGAATCGCTTGACGCTTCGGTCGAGAGTTTGCGATCTGTTAGAGTGGTCCGGGAATACTCGGATGTGTTTGAGGAGGTGAAGGGCTTACCTCCGAAGTGGGAGATAGACTTCCGAATATATCTGGTGGATAATGCTAAACCAGTATCTTTACCAGTGCGCCACATGGCTCCTCGTGAGAGGAGGGAACTCCATAAGCAAGTAGGGGAGTTGCTTGAGAAGGGGTTCATAAGGCGGAGTATATAAGAGTGGGGTGCTCCAGTAGTTTTTGCCACGAAGGCGGATGGGTCCCTCAGACTTTGTGTAGACTATAGAGAACTCAACAAGCTCACAAAGAAGAATAGACACCCATTGCCGAGGATTGATGATCTCTTTGATCAGTTGGTTGGCGCCTCAGTATTTTCGCAATTGGACTTGGCCACGGGGTTTCATCAGTTGAGAGTGGCTGAGAATAGCATAGACAAGACTTCCTTTAGGACTCCGGATGGTTTCTATGAGTGGCTGGTGATGCCATTTGGTTTGACAAACGCCCCTGCATACTTTGTTGATTTGATGAGTAGGGTGTTCAGGGAGTTCCTTAATAAGTTCGTGGTGGTCTTTGTGGATGACATCTTAGTATTCTCTAAGAGTGAAGAAGAGCATGCCCTACATCTTAGGGAAGTGTTGGAGACACTTCGAGCGCATAGCCTTAAGGCTAAATTTTCTAAATGTCACTTCTGGATGAAGGAAGTGCAGTTCTTGGGGCACGTGGTCTCCAAGGAAGGGATAGCTGTGGATCCCGCGAAGGTAGTGTCCATTCAAGATTGGAAGGTTCCGAAGAATGCTACCGAGGTGAGGAGTTTCTTGGGGTTGGCTGGCTACTACAAGAATTTTATCAAGGACTTCGCGAAGATATCAGCCCCATTAACTCGCTTGACGAAGAAGAACCTAGTCTTCGTATGGGACGTAGATTGTGATGATGCGTTCCGACGGTTAAAGAGAGCTTTAACCACAGCTCCAGTCTTAGTGTTGCCAGATGGGAGTAAGCCATTTGTTGTTTATACCAATGCTTGTGGGACTGGACTGGGCGCAGTCTTAATGCAAGAGGGAAGGGTAATATCCTATGGTGGAAGGCAGTTGAGAAAGCATGAGAAAAATTACCCTACCCATGTTTTAGAGTTGGCCGCTATTGTTTTTGCGCTTAAGATTTGGCGCCATTATCTTCTAGGAGAGAGGTTCGAATTGTTCACTGACCACAAATCATTGAAATACTTGTTTTCTCAGAAGGATTTGAACTTGAGACAACAAAGGTGGATGGAGTTCTTAGCATCCTATGATTTCGAGATAGCGTATACCCCTGGCAAGGGTAACGTGGTGGCGGACGCCTTGAGCAGAAAAAGGTTGTCCTTGTGTCCATTGTTCATGGAAAGACGAAGCTTGGAATTTATCTCGATGTTTGATTTCAGACCTTCCATTGATTATATACCCGGTTTGCTAGCATCCTTGGAGGTCAGACCTACTCTTTTGGGACGGATTGGCGAGGCACAGAGGGACGACCCACAGCTGGTTGAGTTGGTAGAGAGGCTCATAAGGGGGGAGTCGTCCAGCCATTTGAGTAGGTACACCCTAGACGATAGGGGGTGCTTGCGTAGAGACGGTTGACTTTGTGTACCGCAAGACAAGGGTTTGAGGAAGGCTATTCTTGATGATGCACACCGTTCTAGGATGACCATTCATCCCGGTGGGGACAAGATGTACCAAGACATGAAGCGAGTTTTCTTTTGGGCCGGTATGAAGAAAGATGTGGCCGAGTATGTCGCTAGATGCTTGGTGTGCCAACAGGTGAAAGCGGAGCAAAAGAAACCAGGTGGGTTGCTTCACCTATTGGAAGTTCCGCAATGGAAGTGGGATATCGTCTCGATGGATTTTATTGATGGGTTACCGAGATCGAGGAGGGGTAATACGGGAATTTGGGTTGTGGTAGACAGACTTACTAAGAGCGCCCATTTCATACCCGTAAAGAGCAAGAGGGCTGGTCCATGGCTAGCTTCAGTTTATCTTCGAGAGATAGTTCGATTGCATGGGGTACCCTCTAGCATAGTGAGTGATCGAGATCGTATCTTCACTAGCAAGTTTTGGAGGAGTTTGCAGGAAGCAGTGGGGACTCAATTGTGTTTGAGCACCGCATATCATCCTCAGACGGACGGCCAGACCGAGAGGGTGAATCGTGTTTTGGAAGACCTTTTGAGGCTTTGTATCCTAGATTTTGGAGGTACATGGGAAGAGCATCTTCCATTGGTGGAGTTCGCGTATAATAACAGCTTTCAGTCCAGTATTGGTATGGCTCCTCTCGAAGCTCTTTATGGAAGGCCTTGTCGATCACCTACATGTTGGTGGGAATCTACGGATAAGATCTTGCTTGGGCCCGATATGGTTAGAGAGACTTCGGAGAAGATTGATTGTAATAACCCGAAAATCTAGGCCAGTTTAAAATTTTTATTTTGGCAATTTTAGCGAATTTTGATTATTTAAAATGAATTATTTTAAATAATATCGACGAGAAATTTATTTTGAATATAATTCGAACGTATTTATTTATATGCGTCGTCGTTAGAATATAAATATTTATATATAATTATAAATAGAATTGAAAATGGCGCGGTAGTTCGATAATTCGATTTCAAACTTCAATTGAATGTACCGGGTGCAAAACAATCCGGAATTTAGTGAAACCAAAAATCATAGTATCTATTTGATAATATATTTCCAACGAATCCGAATAATTGAAATTTGATAGCGGGAATCAAAAGATATGTCCAAGTGAAAATTCTGAATAGTCGCTATGGAATTCAGGCCCTTAAAAATGGACATTTTGCAAACGACCTCGGATTTCGACGAAACCACTTTTGTTGGGTCCGTGATGTTAAATTATTGCTAGATTCCAAATTCCATAATTTTTCGAATCAATATGTGAACGTGGCAAAGGAAAACGCGTTTGACCAGTTTCAGTTGATTTTAATTGACTGGAAATTGGCCATTTTTCCAACGGTCTCAGAATTCGACGAAACTAGTTTTGTTAGGACCGTATCGTCAATACGAAGCTAGAAAATATTTTTCAGGAATTTTTAGGGTCCGTATGTGACCCCAGTAAATTGAAAAGTACGTTTAAATTGAATATATAAATATTTATATTTTAAATTCAACGAAAACTGATCGTAACGGACGAATTGGCACACGTGGCATATCCCATTGTGTTCGGAATGGGGGTAATTAGCTAGGGACGACAGTCGGTGGGTTTGATTTCGAGTTCATAGTAAAAAGTTACTTTTGGATTTTAAAATTAAAATTAAAATAATATATATTTATTCATAAACCCTTCCCTTCTTCATTCTCTCTCCCCTTAACCTCGTTGACTTCAAAATTGAGCAGAAAGAAATCGCGCTCCTCATACCTCGTCCGCCGCTCCTCCCCCTACAGCCACCGCCCGCCGCTTCCACCCCCTCTTCTTCCTCTGCTCTCCTCTACCTCTCCGGCCTATCACCCTCGCGACCCTCCTCTTCCAGCGAGAACCACGCCCTAAACCCCCAAGTTGAAGACCGCCGGATCCTCTACCCACTGCCACCGTATGCAGCGCCCCCCCTGAAGTCGATGGCCGACCTGAGCACCCCCCCTGCTCGAGCGACGCCTCGTTTAGCTCCTCCTCCCCTCGAGTGCGGGTCCCCATCTCAAATCAGCCCAAAACGAGATCGCTTCCTCCCCTTTCTACAAACCGAAGAGCAGCCCCTCCTCAGCAATGAAGGCAGCGAGCAGACCCCCCTAGGCGATGGTGATAAACTCTCTCCCTCCGACCATCACCTAACCTCTTTCCTCCCCCTTTTCTCGAGTAACAGTAAGTGTTTTCAGTTTTATTTATTTTTAACCTGAGTTGAGATTTTTATTGATAATCAAGATGGTATTTTCATAAAGTAAAAGGTCGTATTTTTATAAGAGGAAGGTCGTATTTTTATATAAGGAAAGACGAATATTTTTATAAGGGAAAAGTATATATTTTTAATATAGTAAAGCTTATATTTTTATATATGAAAACTTATATTTTTATTCATGAAAGTTTATACTCTTATTTTGAAAAGATTATATTTTAGTCATGAAAAGAAATAATTTTTGATTGGTAAAGGATATGATTTTTCATATGAAAAAGACGAAATAAAAATATGATTTTTATATATTGAACTTCGAAATAAAAATATGATTTTTATATATTGAACTTCGAAATAAAAATATGATTTTTATATATTGAACTTCGAAATAAAAATATGATTTTTATATATTGAACCTCGAAATAAAAATATGATTTTTATATATTGAACTTCGAAATAAAAATATGATTTTTATATATTGAACCTCGGAATAAAAATATGATTTTTATATATTGAACTTCGAAATAAAAATATGATTTTTATATATTTAACTTCGAAATAAAAATATGATTTTTATATATTGAACTTCGAAATAAAAATATGATTTTTATATATTGAACTTCGAAATAAAAATATGATTTTTATATATTGAACTTCGAAATAAAAATATGATTTTTATATATTGAACTTCGAAATAAAAATATGATTTTTATATATGGAATAGCGAAGTAAAAATTCGATTTTTACATAGGTAGTGAAAGCGGGCGACGAAGATGACAAAAAGGCGTGAAAGATGAAGATTTCTATAAAGGAAGTGCCGTGAAGTTGGATAGCTAAAAGTGAGAATTTCTCACTCTTCAATTTCTTTTCTAGTTATATATATATACTAGGATGCAGACAGTGCTTAGTAGCACCCGACACAATCGTCCACAGACCATGGACTTGTTTGTTTGGTTGCATAGATTAGTTAGATTATTTGATTGAAATTGAATTGTTTGGTGAAAATAAATTGATTTGATTGATGTGTGAATGGCGTGGGCCTTTACTAGACCGGGGATAAGGCTAGGCCTCGTCCCGTTTCTAGTATCGTGCCGTTATGCCGCCGAAATTTTCTAAAATATGTTAGAAAAATAAAAATATCATTTTATTTAAAGAATGAACTGAATAGAAATTCATATGTTGGAATAAAATGTTTTTATCGTTAAAAATATAATTTTTAACGTGAAGTGAATAAAATAAATATTCATTTACAAACCAGACGGTTTGTTTATGTACACCTATTTGAAGGACATTGATTGGGACGATAAATTTTACACATCGCCCAACTGCACAACTAAAATCTGTGTTGGATTGTTTGAAACCCCACACGGGTGTTAGGATGAAATTTGAAGTTCACTCATCCTGATTGATTAAATATGTTCACTCATCCTGATTGATTAAATATGTCGATCGTTCGATTGACAGGCTGTTATAAGCGTTAGATATCTATATTTGATGCTTATACAGTGTAGTGCACTTTGGTTGATGGTTGATTATTTTTCAATGCTATTATATGTGTGTAGTGTATGAAAATCCATATAATTAACTTTATACGGTAATTGATTGGGCCTCATTCCAATTTGAAAAATAAAGAATATTATAAAATAAAGGTTCATGTGTTGACAGTACTCATCCATTGAGATTGGTCATGTGTTGAACGAAATATTTTGATAATAACAACTATTTTGAAAAAGAAATATTTGAAATAGAATATTTGAAAATAGAAATTTATGAAGCCGTGTTGATTAGTTTGACGCCATTTTGACGTGAACGATATTTATATCGATTTCGAAATGAATTGAATATAAAACGATTTCGAAATGAAGTGAATTGAAAACAATTCAAAGTGAATTGAAAACGATTTCGAAATGAAGTGAATTGAAAACGAATTCAAAGTGAATTGAAAACGATTTCGAAATGAATTGAATTGAAAACGATTTCAAAATGAATTGAATTGAAAACGAATTCAAAGTGAATTGAAAACGATTTCGAAATGAATTGAATTGAAAACGATTTCGAAATGAATTGAATTGAAAATGATTTCGAAATGAATTGAATTGAAAACGAATTCAAACTGAATTGAAAGCGAATTGAAATGAATTCAAATTGAATTGAAATTTGAATTGAATAGAAATGAATTTAGAAACGAATTTATAAAGAAGAATTCAATTTTGCTTTGAATTGAAATGGAAGTTGAAATAGATTTTGAAACGAATTTTAAAACTATTTATATAATTCATTTTAAATAGAAATCGACGAAATATATATTATATATATATTATATATATAATATAATGGTCTGAATAGAACGCGCCGCGCCGCGGTAGTTCGCGAATTTCGACCATTTATTTCAAACGGACATTACGGGAGATCCGACCGTCGGATTCTCCTAAAACCGGAACCGTTGGGTTCGTATCGAAAAGAGCTTTCTAATGAATATTATAAATTTGAAATCTAACGGTTGGATTTGGAGTTACGTCCAAATCAAATTTGAAAAAGGTCGCTGTAAGTGCAGTTCGATGGCCATTGATGGAAATCGACTGTACGGGCCTTGATAAAATTATTAAAAATAGTAATAATTTGTGTAAAATCATAAGAAATGATTTAGGAAGGATTGGGATGAAAAACTCCATATTTGAAAAGATAAAAATAGATTTTTATCGAAATGAACTGGTTTTGAACTAGAATTATAATTCTATTTATTTTTAAATAAATAAATTGAATTTAAAAAGGGTTTTAAAAATAACCAGAATATCCAATGATTGCATTGGAGTGGATTTGAATCGAAATCGTCTTCGGAATATTTCGATGTTGGAATTCGTGATTATACAGGGGTTGTTATGGAAATTTGAAAGATATATATTTATATCGTTATTTCCAATACGACATTTGTTAGTCGTAGAATTCGATATTGAATATAAGCCGATATATTTTCTATTCAGAGCCTTGTATTGAATATCGAATGTGATTTGGGTTTGTCGTGAGTGGTGTCTTCACTAACACTGTTCTTGAACCCAGTTGAGAAAAGGTTAAATCTTTTTATTTAGATTTAATGAAGTGTACCAATTAAAGAATATTTAATTGGAATTGAATTGATATTGATTTTTGGGTTTATCGTGGACAGTGTTTTAAATAACACTCGTTCTTTAACCCGATAATTAATGGAATGTGATTTTGGGTTTATCGTGAACCGTGTTTTAAATGACACTGATTCTTTAACCCAGTTAAAGATTAAAACTAAGTGGAGTTTTAATGAATCTTTAATTAGATTGAAATGATCGAAAGTGGAATATCACCAGTTTTGCTCCAGGCGATAGTTAAATCTTTAATTAGATTTGAATGTGAAATGGTAATTGAATTTACCGATAACACTGTGGTGTTAGATATGAAGTATTACTAGTTTTACTTCATGGAATGAATAGGTTGGGATGGGGAAATTAAAATAAATGATTACTTCGGTAAGGTTCGCTAATCCCGACTAGTTTGAATTGAGATTCAAAAATAGAATAAAGAATAAATTCAAGAAATTTATCTTGGATAAAATTAATGGGAACCTTTCCCTATGAATGTGAAATCAGAAACTAACTGTCGGTTAGCTAAGCAGAATGGTTTTCTGGATATTGATCTGATGTTGGTTTCGGCCTTCGGGGTTAATATTTGGGGAATTATTCTCTTGATTAATTTACGATTAGTGACTGATGAATTGGAATGAGGCGTATGTTGTGTTTGTGTAACACTTATTTAAAATATACGCGAGTTATTCGGAAAGACCGGGTTCATCCCATTCTGAATAACGGATACGACGATAAGTGGAAGATGAAGACGATGGTTGAAGAACGGAAGTCTTCACGTCGTTTGGGTGATTACTGATGATCTTGATTGGGCTGTACACCCAAGAAGATGGAAACAGTTAGTGATCGTCCAGACGTACTTGGAGATCGATGGATATGCGGGGTACTAGGTGCCTCCGGTTTCGTTCAGACCCAGAACGGACTTGTAAATGGACTGTGTGTTTGACATTGGATTTTAGTCCGTGTGATTGATCTCTATTAAATATATATCTGTTTGGCGGCGGAGAATTTATTCTCTTGCTTAACGCCCTTCTCTGAGACGTACGAGCTCAGGGGTTATATATTGATGGATATCAATCGCATGGAGTGAATTGCCTGTGTGGCATGCCTAAGTGGCAATTGATCGAGGCTTCTGTTGAAAAGCAAAGTCTTGTGGTGATGATCAAAGCACAGCCTGTGTGGCACAGCTTTGTGTAACGTGAATTCGCGAGCCTCGCACCCCGGTTGTGAACCAAAAACGGGAGACGGACCTCAGGGAGGACATGCGTTTCTTTCTAGCTAGGGTGGTGTCAGTGACCTACCAGCCCTGACATTTATATACTTTTCACCTGTGTGGTTGTTGCTGTAGCGAGGCGCCTCGGTTTGATCGGACGATCCGGGTCCGATGGAGTCATTCGTTGGCTCATTTACACCCCAAAGGGTGGGGAAACGTAGTGTTCAGGCATAATAATCCACATCGGTGGACCGGCCCTGACGATCCAAGGGGCAGTTGCGGCTGTTCCTGAGGGGCGGGCTGGAGCGTCTCGAATCGGTTGAGGACTATCTTTTGCCTCGGTTCATAGATGGAAATCCAATTTCCAAATACGTGACATTTGCGGTTTTATTTGTAAACCTATATATGGCGACATAGTGGCATGGGACGCTCATGCCGCCTATGATTGATACTTATGATTTGAAGTTGTTTTATACACTATGCACTTATTATAGTATCAAATGATTTCTTTTAAATGTATCAAGCATTCTTGGCTATTATAAGGTAAAACCCTATCCCCCGGCTTGCGTTGCATTGTGTGATATGACCTGGGTCTTATAATAGCTTCATTTTTCTTTATTTAGCATCTCGCTGTTTGTTTTATGCACTGGTATTCTTGGGAGGAAACCCGTTCCGTGTTGTACGGCGTGGTCCCTTGATTTACCTAACTTTAAAATAAAGATTTATAACTGTTTTAGTTCTCACACCAGTCCCATGACTGACCTGGAGTTTATTGTTTTAACCTAAACTCTGGGTGCCCTTATTTTGACACGGGCAGCTAGTAGTTTTGGTTTTGCAGATTTATATTCACAGGATCCTGGTTTACAGCTGGAACGATATCCGGAAAGCTTTGTATCCGTATATCTACTTCTAGTTGTGTATTGTATTATTTTCCGCTGCTATGAATTTAAATGTAATTTAAATCTCTGATATTTCTGTGTAATATTCATTTATACTCTGTATATTCTTGTATTCTGATGCATTGTTGTAATATACAATGAAATGTTCTTCTGTATGCGTTCTGTTGTGGCTTGTCCTCGAACTATCCGACGCTTTCCTTTACGGGGAAGTTACGGGTTTTTACAGTTGGTATCAGAGCTTTGGTTTACAAAGCAGAGAACAAGGCACATTAGAACCATACGAAAGAATTCATCAGATATTGGATTAGTAATATCCAGCGAGAATGACTCGTTAGAGATAGGATCAGTAGTATCCTAGAACGAGTGTGAAGAGTACATTTTCAAATGAAAACAATTTTGTTTTGAAAATTTAAATCAATTATTCGTATTTGATTATCTATTTATATTGATTTGGACAATCCGATATATAAAGATTTTGCATATGCGTCTTGCAAACGTGTATTCGAAGTTTTAATATACTGGATGATTATAGAATCATACTCTAGTTGCCCGGGGATAATTCTGGTGATGGGGCACTGTCGCCAGTATTTATTTTCGAGCGACGAAAGTGAGATTTCTATAAATTTCCAATTGACTGGTGTGAGAACCAAAATTAGATAGGGCTTATTGTTGTGAATTGGCATCAGAAACATGATTTTTGTATATGTATCAAAATTATGAATTTGAAACTCTAATTCACTAATTGATTGATGTTTGTGTTGTTTGGTTATTTGTTTGCTAATTTTTAGCCAATTAGCCTAACTGAATCACATATTGAATTATATTGAAATTTGGTCGCATTTGCTTGCATATACATGTATATCATTGAACAGGTCATAGCAAGGAGGCTAGAGCAGAGAATAAAATTTGTTTGCCCGACAAATAGGTACATGTTTACTACATAATGTACTGTTTTGTTTGGGTGATGATGATTTTATGAGCCTATTGGCTAGCCGCTTGGCTTTTTCTTTTTCTTTTTGAGATCTGAAGGACCGAGGAAGCTATTTGAAATTCCCCGATGCTCCCATTGCAGGGGAGGTTATGGCGAAATTTTTCGAAAATTTAGGGTGTTAGCCAAATTTTTGAAATTTTGAAAATTCTCAGAAACTGAAAAGTTGGAGAATGAAAGCCAGATCGAACGTAGAGTTGATTAATCAAACCACTTTCGACTTTGTTCCTTTTCGGGGACGAAAAGTTTTAAGTGGGGGAGATTGTAATAACCCGAAAATCTGGGCCAGTTTAAAATTTTTATTTTGGAAATTTTAGCGAATTTTGATTATTTAAAATGAATTATTTTAAATAATATCGACGAGAAATTTATTTTGAATATAATTCGAACGTATTTATTTATATGCGTCGTCGTTAGAATATAAATATTTATATATAATTATAAATAGAATTGAAAATGGCGCGGTAGTTCGATAATTCGATTTCAAACTTCAATTGAATGTACCAGGTGCAAAACAATCCGGAATTTAGTGAAACCAAAAATCATAGGATCTATTTGATAATATCTTTCCAACGAATCCGAATAATTGAAATTTGATAGCGGGAATCAAAAGATATGTCCAAGTGAAAATTCTGAATAGTCGCTATGGAATTCAGGCCCTTAAAAATGGACATTTTGCAAACGACCTCGGATTTCGACGAAACCACTTTTGTTGGGTCCGTGATGTTAAATTATTGCTAGATTCCAAATTCCATAATTTTTCGAATCAATATGTGAACGTGGCAAAGGAAAACGCGTTTGACCAGTTTCAGTTGATTTTAATCGACTGGAAATTGGCCATTTTTCCAACGGTCTCAGAATTCGACGAAACTAGTTTTGTTAGGACCGTATCGTCAATACGAAGCTAGAAAATATTTTTCAGGAATTTTTAGGGTCCGTATGTGACCCCAGTAAATTGAAAAGTACGTTTAAATTGAATATATAAATATTTATATTTTAAATTCAACGAAAACTGATCGTAACGGACGAATTGGCACACGTGGCATATCCCATTGTGTTCGGAATGGGGGTAATTAGCTAGGGACGACAGTCGGTGGGTTTGATTTCGAGTTCATAGTAAAAAGTTACTTTTGGATTTTAAAATTAAAATTAAAATAATATATATTTATTCATAAACCCTTCCCTTCTTCATTCTCTCTCCCCTTAACCTCGTTGACTTCAAAATTGAGCAGAAAGAAATCGCGCTCCTCATACCTCGTCCGCCGCTCCTCCCCCTACAGCCACCGCCCGCCGCTTCCACCCCCTCTTCTTCCTCTGCTCTCCTCTACCTCTCCGGCCTATCCCCCTCGCGACCCTCCTCTTCCAGCGAGAACCACGCCCTAAACCCCCAAGTTGGAGACCGCCAGATCCTCTACCCACTGCCACCGTATGCAGCGCCCCCCTGAAGTAGATGGCCGACCTGAGCACCCCCCCCCCCTGCTCGAGCGACGCCTCGTTTAGCTCCTCCTCCCCTCGAGTGCGGGTCCCCATCTCAAATCAGCCTAAAACGAGACCGCTTCCTCCCCTTTCTACAAACCGAAGAGCAGCCCCTCCTCAGCAATGAAGGCAGCGAGCAGACCCCCCTAGGCGATGGTGATAAACTCTCTCCCTCCGACCATCACCTAACCTCTTTCCTCCCCCTTTTCTCGAGTAACTGTAAGTGTTTTCAGTTTTATTTATTTTTAACCTGAGTTGAGATTTTTATTGATAATCAAGATGGTATTTTCATAAAGTAAAAGGTCGTATTTTTATAAGAGGAAGGTCGTATTTTTATATAAGGAAAGACGAATATTTTTATAAGGGAAAAGTATATATTTTTAATATAGTAAAGCATATATTTTTATATATGAAAACTTATATTTTTATTCATGAAAGTTTATACTCTTATTTTGAAAAGATTATATTTTAGTCATGAAAAGAAATAATTTTTGATTGGTAAAGGATATGATTTTTCATATGAAAAAGACGAAATAAAAATATGATTTTTATATATTGAACTTCGAAATAAAAATATGATTTTTATATATTGAACTTCGAAATAAAAATATGATTTTTATATATTGAACTTCGAAATAAAAATATGATTTTTATATATTGAACTTCGAAATAAAAATATGATTTTTATATATTGAACTTCGAAATAAAAATATGATTTTTATATATGGAATAGCGAAGTAAAAATTCGATTTTTACATAGGTAGTGAAAGCAGGCGACGAAGATGACAAAAAGGCGTGAAAGATGAAGATTTCTATAAAGGAAGTGCCGTGAAGTTGGATAGCTAAAAGTGAGAATTTCTCACTCTTCAATTTCTTTTCTAGTTATATATATATACTAGGATGCAGACGGTGCTTAGTAGCACCCGACACAATCGTCCACAGACCATGGACTTGTTTGTTTGGTTACATAGATTAGTTAGATTATTTGATTGAAATTGAATTGTTTGGTGAAAATAAATTGATTTGATTGATGTGTGAATGGCGTGGGCCTTCACTAGACCGGGGATAAGGCTAGGCCTCGTCCTGTTTCTAGTATCGTGCCGTTATGCCGCCGAAATTTTCTAAAATATGTTAGAAAAATAAAAATATCATTTTATTTAAAGAATGAACTGAATAGAAATTCATCTGTTGGAATAAAATGTTTTTATCGTTAAAAATATAATTTTTAACGTGAAGTGAATAAAATAAATATTCATTTACAAACCAGACGGTTTGTTTATGTACACCTATTTGAAGGACATTGATTGGGACGATAAATTTTACACATCGCCCAACTGCACAACTAAAATCTGTGTTGGATTGTTTGAAACCCCACACGGGTGTTAGGATGAAATTTGAAGTTCACTCATCCTGATTGATTAAATATGTCGATCGATCGATTGACAGGCTGTTATAAGCGTTAGATATCTATATTTGATGCTTATACAGTGTAGTGCACTTTGGTTGATGGTTGATTATTTTTCAATGCTATTATATGTGTGTAGTGTATGAAAATCCATATAATTAACTTTATACGGTAATTGATTGGGCCTCATTCCAATTTGAAAAATAAAGAATATTATAAAATAAAGGTTCATGTGTTGACAGTACTCATCCATTGAGATTGGTCATGTGTTGAACGAAATATTTTGATAATAACAACTATTTTGAAAAAGAAATATTTGAAATAGAATATTTGAAAATAGAAATTTATGAAGCCGTGTTGATTAGTTTGACGCCATTTTGACGTGAACGATATTTATATCGATTTCGAAATGAATTGAATATAAAACGATTTCGAAATGAAGTGAATTGAAAACGAATTCAAAGTGAATTGAAAACGATTTCGAAATGAAGTGAATTGAAAACGAATTCAAAGTGAATTGAAAACGATTTCGAAATGAATTGAATTGAAAACGATTTCGAAATGAATTGAATTGAAAACGAATTCAAAGTGAATTGAAAACGATTTCGAAATGAATTGAATTGAAAACGATTTCGAAACGAATTGAATTGAAAACGATTTCGAAATGAATTGAATTGAAAACGAATTCAAATTGAATTGAAAGCGAATTGAAATGAATTCAAATTGAATTGAAATTTGAATTGAATAGAAATGAATTTAGAAACGAATTTATAAAGAAGAATTCAATTTTGCTTTGAATTGAAATGGAAGTTGAAATAGATTTTGAAACGAATTTTAAAACTATTTATATAATTCGTTTTAAATAGAAATCGACGAAATATATATTATATATATAATATAATGGCCTGAATAGAACGCGCCGCGCCGCGGCAGTTCGCGAATTTCGACCATTTATTTCAAACGGACATTACGGGAGATCCGACCGTCGGATTCTCCTAAAACCGGAACCGTTGGGTTCGTATCGAAAAGAGCTTTCTAATGAATATTAGAAATTTGAAATCTAACGGTTGGATTTGGAGTTACGTCCAAATCAAATTTGAAAAAGGTCGCTGTAAGTGCAGTTCGATGGCCATTGATGGAAATCGACTGTACGGGCCTTGATAAAATTATTAAAAATAGTATTAATTTGTGTAAAATCATAAGAAATGATTTAGGAAGGATTAGGATGAAAAACTCCATATTTGAAAAGTTAAAAATAGATTTTTATCGAAATGAACTGGTTTTGAACTAGAATTATAATTCTATTTATTTTTATATAAATAAATTGAATTTAAAAAGGGTTTTAAAAATAACCAGAATATCCAATGATTGCATTGGAGTGGATTTGAATCGAAATCGTCTTTGGAATATTTCGATGTTGGAATTCGTGATTATACAGGGGTTGTTATGGAAATTTGAAAGATATATATTTATATCGTTATTTCCAATACGACATTTGTTAGTCGTAGAATTCGATATTGAATATAAGCCGATATATTTTCTATTCAGAGCCTTGTATTGAATATCGAATGTGATTTGGGTTTGTCGTGAGTGGTGTCTTCACTAACACTGTTCTTGAACCCAGTTGAGAAAAGGTTAAATCTTTTTATTTAGATTTAATGTGAAAACCCGTAACTTCCCCGTAAAGGAAAGCGTCGGATAGTTCGAGAACAAACCACAACAGAACGCATATAAAAGAACATTTCATTGTATATTACAACAATGCATCAGATTACAAGAATATACAGAGTAAAAATGAATATTACACAGAAATATCAGAGATTTAAATTACATAGCAGCGGAAAATAATACAATACGCAACTAGAAGTAGATATACGGATACAAAGCTTTCCGGATATCGTTCCAGCTGTAAACCAGGATCCTGTGAATATAAATCTGCAAAACCCAAAACTACTAGCTGCCCGTGTCAAAATAGGGGCACCCAGAGTTTAGGTTAAAACAATAAACTCCAGGTCAGTCATGGGACTGGTGTGAGAACTAAAACAGTTATTATTCTTTATTTTAAAAGTTAGGTAAATCAAGGGACCACGCCGTATAACACGGAACGGGTTTCCTCCCAAGAATACCAGTGCATAAAACAAACAGCGCAATGCTAAATAAAGAAAAATGAAGCTGTTATAAGACCCAGGTCCTATCACACAATGCAACGCAAGCCGGGGGATAGGGTTTTCCCTTATAACAGCCAAAGAATGCTTGATACGTTTAAAACAAATCATTTGATACTATTATAAGTGCATAGTGTATAAAACAACTTCAAATCATAAGTATCAATCATAGGCGGCATGGGTACCATATATCATGTCGCCATATATAGGTTTACAAATAAAACCGCAAATGTCACGTATTTGGAAATTGGATTTCCGTCTATGAACCGAGGCCAGGGATCGTCCTCTACCGATTCGAGACAATCTAGCCTACCATGTCTCAGGAACAGCCGCAACTGCCCCCTGGATCGTCAGGGCCGGTCCACCGATGTGGATTATTATGCCTGAACAATACGTCTCCCCGCCCTTTGGGGCGCAAACGAGCCAACGAATGACTCCATCGGACCCGGATCGTCCGATCAAACCGAGGCGCCTCGCAACAGCAACAACCACATAAGTCAAACTCGTCAGGGCGTGTAAAACCACTGACGCCACTTTTAGCTAGAAAGAAACGCAAGCCCTCCCTGAGGTCCGTCTCCCGTTTTTGGTTCATACCGGGTGTGAAACACGCGAGGTAAACGTTACACAAAGCCACGCCACAAAGGCCGTGCTTTGATCATCACCACAAGACTTTGCTTTTCAACAGAAGCCTCGATCAATTGCCACTTAGCATGCCACACAGGCAAACCATCCTATGCAACCGATATCAGTCACACAGAATGAAATCCGATGTCAGACACACAGTCCATTTACAAGTCCGTTCTGGGTCTGAACGAAACCGGAGGCACCTAGTACCCCGCATATCCATCGATCTCCAAGTACGTCTGGACGATCACTAACTGTTTCCATCTTCTTGGGTGTACAGCCCAATCAAGATCATCAGTAATTACCCAAACGACGGGAAGACCTCCGGTCTTCGACCATCGTCTTCATCTTCGACTTATCGTCGTATCAGTTATTCAGAATGGGATAAACCCGGTCTTCCCGAATAACTCGCGTATATTTTAAATAAGTGTTACACAAACACAACATACGCCTCATTCCAATCCATCAGTCACTAACCGTAAATTAATCAAGAGAATAATTCCCCAAATATTAACCCCGAAGGCCGAAACCAACATCAGATCAATATCCAGAAAACCATTCTGCTTGGCTAACCGACAGTTAGTTTCTAAATTTCACATTCATAGGGAAAGATTCCCATTAATTTTATCAAAGATAAATTCCTTGAATTTATTCTTTAATCTACTTTTGAATTTCGATTCAACTAGTCGGGATTTACGAAACTTACTGAAGTAATCATTTGTTTTAATTTCCCAATCCCAACCTATTCATCCCATGAAGTAAAACTGGTAATACTTCATATCTAACACCACGGTGTTGTCGGTAAATTCAATTACCATTTCACGTTCAAATCTAATTAAAGATTTGACTATCGCCTGGAGCAAAACTGGTGATACTCCATTCTCGATCTTTTCAATCTAATTAAAGATTCATTAAAACTCCACTTAGTTTTAATCATTATCTGGGTTAAAGAATCAGTGTCATTTAAAACACGATTCACGATAAACCCAAAATCACATTCCATTAATTATCGGGTTAAAGAACAAGTGTTATTTAAAACACTGTTCACGATAAACCCAAAAATCAATACCAATTCAATTCCAATTAAATATCATTTAATTGGTACACTTCATTAAATCTAAATAAAAAGATTTAATCTTTTCTCAACTGGGTTCAAGAACAGTGTTAGTGAAGACACCATTCACGACAAACCCAAATCACATTCGATATTCAATACAAGGCTCTGAATAGAAAGTATATCGGCTTATATTCAATATCGAATTCTACGACTAACAAATGTCGTATTGGAAATAACGATACAAATATATATCTTTCAAATTTCCATAACAACACCTGTAATATCACGAATTCCAACATCGAAATATTCCGAAGACAATTTCGATTCAAATCCACTCCAATGCAATCATTGGAAATTTTGGTTATTTTCAAAACCATTTCAAATTCAATTTATTTATTTAAAAATAAATAGAATTATAATTCTAGTTCAAAACTAGTTCATTTCGATAAAAATCTATTTTTATCTTTTCAAATATGGAGTTTTTCATCCCAAACTTTCACAAATCATTTCTTATGATTTTACACAATTTATTACTATTTTTAATAATTTTATCAAGGCCCGTACAGTCGATTTCCATCAATGGCCATCGAATTGCACTTACAGCGACCTTTTTCGAATTTGATTTGGACGTATCTCCAAATCCAACCGTTAGATTTCAAATTTCTAATATTCGTTAGAAAGCTCTTTTCGATACGAACCCAACGGTTCCGGTTTTAGGAGAATCCGACGGTCGGATCTCCCGTAATGTCCGTTTGAAATAAATGGTCGAAATTCACGAACTGCCGCGGCGCGGCGCGTTCTATTCAGGCCATTATATTATATATATAATATATATAATATATATTTCGTCGATTTCTATTCAGAACGCATTATATAAATAGTTTTAAAATCGTTTCAAAACCTATTTCAACTTCCATTTCAATTCAAAGCAAAATTGAATTCTTCTTTATAAATTCGTTTCAAAATTCATTTCTATTCAATTCAAATTTCAATTCAATTTGAATTCATTTTAATTCGCTTTCAATTCAATTTGAATTCGTTTTCAATTCAATTCGTTTCGAAATCGTTTTCAATTCAATTCATTTCGAAATCGTTTTCAATTCAATTCATTTCGAAATCGTTTTCAATTCAATTCATTTCGAAATCGTTTTCAATTCAATTCATTTCGAAATCGTTTTCAATTCAATTCATTTCGAAATCGTTTTCAATTCAATTCATTTCGAAATCGTTTTCAATTCAATTCATTTCGAAATCGTTTTCAATATCGTTCACGTCAAAATGGCGTCAATCTAATCAACACGGCTTCATATATTGATATTTTCAAATATTCCATTTCGAATATTTCTATTTCAAATATTTCTATTTTAAAACTGGAATGAGGCCCAATCAATTACCATATAAAGTTAATTATATGGATTTTCATACAACACATGTATAATAGCATTGAAAAATAATCAACCATCAACCAAAGTGCACTACACTGTATAAGCATCAAATATAGATATCTAACGCTTATAACAGCCTGTCAATCAATCGATCGACATATTTAATCAATCAGGATGAGTGAACTTCAAATTTCATCCCAACACCCGTGTGGGGTTTCAAACAATCAAACACAGATTTTATTTGTGCAGTTGGGCGATGTGTGAAATTTATCGACCCAATCAATATCAGTCAAATCAGTGTATATACAAACAAATCGGCCGATTTGTTTATAACTATTCATTTATTCACATTCACGTTAAAAATTATATTTTTAACGATAAAACATTTTATTTCAACCTATGAATTTCTATTCAATTCATTTACACAATAAAATGATATTTTTATTTTCTAACATATTTTAGAAAATTTCGGCGGCATAACGGCACGATACTAGAAACGGGACGAGGCCTAGCCTTATCCCCGGTCTAGTGAAGGCCCACGCCATTCACATATCAATCATATCAATTTCAATTTCACCAAAACAATCCAATCCAAATCAAATAATCTAACCAACTACACAACCAATCAAACAAGTCCATGGTCTGTGGACGGGTGTCGGGTGCTTCTAATAAGCACCGTCTGCATCCTAGTATATATATATATAACTAGAAAAGTAGAATTTGAGTGAGAAGTTCTCACCGATAGCTATCCTAACTCCACGGCACTTCTAATGCAGGAAATCTTCGCCAACTTGCCTTTTTATCACCATCGTTGCCCGTATACACTGTATATAAAAAATCACATTTTTATATTCTTTATTATATAAAAATCATATTTTTATCGCTAACTTCATATTGGGAAAATAGAATTTCATCGCTATTTCATATTTGTAAAAATAGAATTTTCACTTCGTTATTCAATATATAAAAATCGAATTTTTACTCCGCTATTCAATATATAAAAATTGAATTTTTACTTCGCTATTCAATATATAAAAATCGAATTTTTACTTCGCTATTCAATATATAAAAATCGAATTTTTACTTCGCTATTCAATATATAAAAATCGAATTTTTACTTCGCTATTCAATATATAAAAATCGAATTTTTACTTCGCTATTCAATATATAAAAATCGAATTTTTACTTCGCTATTCAATATATAAAAATCGAATTTTTACTTCGCTATTCAATATATAAAAATCATATTTTTCTACATCGTTATTCCATATATAAAGATTATATTTTTAAACCTCTACTTTGAATATAAAGATTATATTTTTAAGCCGCTAAGATCTAATTTTTATCTCGTCAAAAATCTTATTTTTCCTACAAAAAAATTCTAAACTTTTTCTACCTCCTACGAATTCAAAATTCCTTCGAATAAAAATCATATTTTCATGATTAAAAATCAAAGCTTTAGGAGAAAAAGAAAAATCTAATCTTTTTAACCAATAAAAATCAAACCTTTTTATTAATAAAAACTTAACTTTAAAATGATAAAAATCTATAATTTCTACTTATAAAAATCAGTTTTATATACTTAAAAAAATCAGTTTTATTTTAATAAAAATCAGTTTTATATACTTTTAAAAAAAATCAGTTTTAAATCCTTTTATAAAAATCAGTTTTAAATCATCTTAAAATCAGAATTTAAAAACATAAAAATCGGTTTTTAATATTTAACAAAATCAGTTTTACATTTTTAAAACAAAATCAGTTTTACATTTTTAAAACAAAATCAGTTTACATTTTTAAAACAAAATCAGTTTACATTTTTAAAACAAAATCAGTTTTCATTTTTAAAACAAAATCAGTTTTTAATCTTAAAAAAACAGTTTTTATCCTATTTTAAAATCAGTTTTAAAATTAAAACAGAAATCAGTTTTAAAATTAAAACAGAATCAGTTTTTAAATTAAAACAGAATATTAAAAACTCACCTTTTCTCGCTGAGCTAGGAGGGAGGGGTTCGCTGCTGGAGGTGGCGGTTGGCCTTGGGGCGGCGGAGCTCGTCGGGGCTGGCGGCTTTGGGATCACTGGTGGCGCGGCCAACGAGGGGACGAGGTAGCGACGGCGCTGCGTTGCTGGAAGAAGGGGGGTTTCAGGTGGGCTCGATTTCAGAGAGGTGAAGAAGAGGCGGGGAAGCAGGAGATGGAAGAGGGAGGAGGCGGAGCACAGGGGGGGAGGATCGACATCGGCGGAGGAGCGATTTGGTTGTGGAGCTGAGAGCGTCGGCTTTTTCTTTTTTTCTTTTTTTTTTCCATTTCTGAGCGTATGGAGAGATAAAGGAGGAAGGGAGGGGTTGACTTTATTTATATATATTTAATTATTTTAATTTTTAAATCTCAAAAAGTAACTTTTTATTTCGAACACGAAATCAAACCCACCGACTGTCGTCCCTAGCTAATTACCCCCATTCCGAACACAATGGGATATATATCGCAAGCTGATTCGACTGTTTCGATTAGTTTCCGTTGAATTTACATTTAAATCACTATATTAAATTTTTGAACATACATTTCAAATTACCGGGGTCACATACTAACTAGAAAAATTCCCGAAAAATACTTTCTAGCTTCGTATTGACGATACGGTCCTAACAAAACTAGTTTTGTCAAATTCTGAGACCGTTAGAAAAATGGCCAATTTCCAGTCGATTAAAATCAACTGAAACTGGTCAAACGCGTTTTCCTTTGCCACGCTCACATATTGATTCGAAAAATTATGAAATTTGGAATCTAGCAATTACTTTACATCACGAACCCAACAAAACTGGTTTCGTCGAAATCCGAGGTCGTTTGCAAAATGTCCATTTTTAAGGGCCTGAATTCCATAGCGACTATTCAGAATTTTAAACTGGACATATCTTATCATTTCTAAGATGAAATCTTGATTTTTCTGAATCGTTGGAAAGATATCATCAATTAGATTCCATTATTTTTGGTTTCACTAAAATCCGGATTGTTTTGCACCCGGTACATTCAATTGAAGTTTGAAATCGAATTATCGAACTACCGCGCCATTTTCAATTCTATTTATAATTATATATAAATATTTATATTCTAACGACGACGTATATAATATATACGTTCGAATTCCATTCAAAATAAATTTCTCGACGATATTATTTAAAATAATTCATTTTAAATAATTAAAATTCGATATAATTGCCAAAATAAAAATTTTAAACTGGCCCAGATTTTACGGGTTGTTACAATCTCCCTCACTTAAAACTTTTCGTCCCCGAAAAGGAACAAAGTCGAAAGTGGTTTGATTAATCAACTCTACTTCCAATTTGGCTTCCATTCTCCAACCTTTCAGTTTCTGAGAATTTTCAAAAATTTCAAAAATTTGGCTAACTCCCTAAATTTTTGAAAAATTTCGCCATAACCTCCCCTGCACCGGGAGCATCGGGGAATTTCAAATAGCTTCCCCGGTCCTTCAGATCTCAAAAAGAAAAAGAAAAAGCCAAGCGGCTAGCCAATAGGCTCACAAAATTATCATCACCCAAACAAAACAGGAAATTATGTAGTAAACATGTACCTATTTGTCGGGCAAACAAATTTTATGCTCTTCTCTAGCCTCCTTGCTATGACCTGTTCAATGATATACATGTATATGCAAGAAAATGCGACCAATTTTCAATATAGTTCAATATTTGATTTAATTAGGCTAAATGGTTAAAATTTAGCAAACAAACAAACAAACAACACAAACATCAATCAATTAGTGGATTAACGTTTCAAATTGATAATTTGATATTTATACAGAAAATCATGTTTTGGTGCCAATTCACAACAATGTGTTCTAACTATATTAGTTTTGGTTCTCACACCAGTCAAATGGAAACATATAGAAATCACACCTTCGAAACACGAAAATAAATACTGGTGATGGCGCGCCATCATCAGAATCATGTCCGGGCGACTAGAGTGTGACTCTATATCTATCCAGTATATTAAAATTTCGAATACACGCGGATCAGACGTATACGCAAAATCTATATATACTGGATTGTCCACATCAATATAAATAGATAATCAAATACGAATAATTGATTTAAATCTTCAAAACAAAAAAATTGTTTTCATTTTCAAAAATATACTCTTCACACTCGTTCTAGGATACTACAGATCCCATCTCTAACGAGTCATTCTCATTGGATATTACTAATCCAATATCTGATGAATTCTTTCGTACGGTTCTAATGTGTCTTGTTCTCTAGCTTTGCAAACCAAAGCTCTGATACCAACTGTGAAAACCCGTAACTTCCCCGTAAAGGAAAGCGTCGGATAGTTCGAGAACAAACCACAACAGAACGCATATAAAAGAACATTTCATTGTATATTACAACAATGCATCAGATTACAAGAATATACAGAGTAAAAATGAATATTACACAGAAATATCAGAGATTTAAATTACATAGCAGCGGAAAATAATACAATACGCAACTAGAAGTAGATATACGGATACAAAGCTTTCCGGATATCGTTCCAGCTGTAAACCAGGATCCTGTGAATATAAATCTGCAAAACCCAAAACTACTAGCTGCCCGTGTCAAAATAGGGGCACCCAGAGTTTAGGTTAAAACAATAAACTCCAGGTCAGTCATGGGACTGGTGTGAGAACTAAAACAGTTATTATTCTTTATTTTAAAAGTTAGTTAAATCAAGGGACCACGCCGTATAACACGGAACGGGTTTCCTCCCAAGAATACCAGTGCATAAAACAAACAGCGCAATGCTAAATAAAGAAAAATGAAGCTGTTATAAGACCCAGGTCCTATCACACAATGCAACGCAAGCCGGGGGATAGGGTTTTCCCTTATAACAGCCAAAGAATGCTTGATACGTTTAAAACAAATCATTTGATACTATTATAAGTGCATAGTGTATAAAACAACTTCAAATCATAAGTATCAATCATAGGCGGCATGGGTACCATATATCACGTCGCCATATATAGGTTTACAAATAAAACCGCAAATGTCACGTATTTGGAAATTGGATTTCCGTCTATGAACCGAGGCCAGGGATCGTCCTCTACCGATTCGAGACAATCTAGCCTATCATGTCTCAGGAACAGCCGCAACTGCCCCCTGGATCGTCAGGGCCGGTCCACCGATGTGGATTATTATGCCTGAACAATACGTCTCCCCGCCCTTTGGGGCGCAAACGAGCCAACGAATGACTCCATCGGACCCGGATCGTCCGATCAAACCGAGGCGCCTCGCAACAGCAACAACCACATAAGTCAAACTCGTCAGGGCGTGTAAAACCACTGACGCCACTTTTAGCTAGAAAGAAACGCAAGCCCTCCCTGAGGTCCGTCTCCCGTTTTTGGTTCATACCGGGTGTGAAACACGCGAGGTAAACGTTACACAAAGCCACGCCACAAAGGCCGTGCTTTGATCATCACCACAAGACTTTGCTTTTCAACAGAAGCCTCGATCAATTGCCACTTAGCATGCCACACAGGCAAACCATCCTATGCAACCGATATCAGTCACACAGAATGAAATCCGATGTCAGACACACAGTCCATTTACAAGTCCGTTCTGGGTCTGAACGAAACCGGAGGCACCTAGTACCCCGCATATCCATCGATCTCCAAGTACGTCTGGACGATCACTAACTGTTTCCATCTTCTTGGGTGTACAGCCCAATCAAGATCATCAGTAATTACCCAAACGACGGGAAGACCTCCGGTCTTCGACCATCGTCTTCATCTTCGACTTATCGTCGTATCAGTTATTCAGAATGGGATAAACCCGGTCTTCCCGAATAACTCGCGTATATTTTAAATAAGTGTTACACAAACACAACATACGCCTCATTCCAATCCATCAGTCACTAACCGTAAATTAATCAAGAGAATAATTCCCCAAATATTAACCCCGAAGGCCGAAACCAACATCAGATCAATATCCAGAAAACCATTCTGCTTGGCTAACCGACAGTTAGTTTCTAAATTTCACATTCATAGGGAAAGATTCCCATTAATTTTATCAAAGATAAATTCCTTGAATTTATTCTTTAATCTACTTTTGAATTTCGATTCAACTAGTCGGGATTTACGAAACTTACTGAAGTAATCATTTGTTTTAATTTCCCAATCCCAACCTATTCATCCCATGAAGTAAAACTGGTAATACTTCATATCTAACACCACGGTGTTATCGGTAAATTCAATTACCATTTCACGTTCAAATCTAATTAAAGATTTGACTATCGCCTGGAGCAAAACTGGTGATACTCCATTCTCGATCTTTTCAATCTAATTAAAGATTCATTAAAACTCCACTTAGTTTTAATCATTATCTGGGTTAAAGAATCAGTGTCATTTAAAACACGATTCACGATAAACCCAAAATCACATTCCATTAATTATCGGGTTAAAGAACAAGTGTTATTTAAAACACTGTTCACGATAAACCCAAAAATCAATACCAATTCAATTCCAATTAAATATCATTTAATTGGTACACTTCATTAAATCTAAATAAAAAGATTTAATCTTTTCTCAACTGGGTTCAAGAACAGTGTTAGTGAAGACACCATTCACGACAAACCCAAATCACATTCGATATTCAATACAAGGCTCTGAATAGAAAGTATATCGGCTTATATTCAATATCGAATTCTACGACTAACAAATGTCGTATTGGAAATAACGATACAAATATATATCTTTCAAATTTCCATAACAACACCTGTAATATCACGAATTCCAACATCGAAATATTCCGAAGACAATTTCGATTCAAATCCACTCCAATGCAATCATTGGAAATTTTGGTTATTTTCAAAACCATTTCAAATTCAATTTATTTATTTAAAAATAAATAGAATTATAATTCTAGTTCAAAACTAGTTCATTTCGATAAAAATCTATTTTTATCTTTTCAAATATGGAGTTTTTCATCCCAAACTTTCACAAATCATTTCTTATGATTTTACACAATTTATTACTATTTTTAATAATTTTATCAAGGCCCGTACAGTCGATTTCCATCAATGGCCATCGAACTGCACTTACAGCGACCTTTTTCGAATTTGATTTGGACGTATCTCCAAATACAACCGTTAGATTTCAAATTTCTAACATTCGTTAGAAAGCTCTTTTCGATACGAACCCAACGGTTCCGGTTTTAGGAGAATCCGACGGTCGGATCTCCCGTAATGTCCGTTTGAAATAAATGGTCGAAATTCACGAACTGCCGCGGCGCGGCGCGTTCTATTCAGGCCATTATATTATATATATAATATATATTTCGTCGATTTCTATTCAAAACGCATTATATAAATAGTTTTAAAATCGTTTCAAAACCTATTTCAACTTCCATTTCAATTCAAAGCAAAATTGAATTCTTCTTTATAAATTCGTTTCAAAATTCATTTCTATTCAATTCAAATTTCAATTCAATTTGAATTCATTTTAATTCGCTTTCAATTCAATTTGAATTCGTTTTCAATTCAATTCGTTTCGAAATCGTTTTCAATTCAATTCATTTCGAAATCGTTTTCAATTCAATTCATTTCGAAATCGTTTTCAATTCAATTCATTTCGAAATCGTTTTCAATTCAATTCATTTCGAAATCGTTTTCAATTCAATTCATTTCGAAATCATTTTCAATTCAATTCATTTCGAAATCGTTTTCAATTCAATTCATTTCGAAATCGTTTTCAATATCGTTCACGTCAAAATGGCGTCAATCTAATCAACACGGCTTCATATATTGATATTTTCAAATATTCCATTTCGAATATTTCTATTTCAAATATTTCTATTTTAAAACTGGAATGAGGCCCAATCAATTACCATATAAAGTTAATTATATGGATTTTCATACAACACATGTATAATAGCATTGAAAAATAATCAACCATCAACCAAAGTGCACTACACTGTATAAGCATCAAATATAGATATCTAACGCTTATAACAGCCTGTCAATCAATCGATCGACATATTTAATCAATCAGGATGAGTGAACTTCAAATTTCATCCCAACACCCGTGTGGGGTTTCAAACAATCAAACACAGATTTTATTTGTGCAGTTGGGCGATGTGTGAAATTTATCGACCCAATCAATATCAGTCAAATCAGTGTATATACAAACAAATCGGCCGATTTGTTTATAACTATTCATTTATTCACATTCACGTTAAAAATTATATTTTTAACGATAAAACATTTTATTTCAACCTATGAATTTCTATTCAATTCATTTACACAATAAAATGATATTTTTATTTTCTAACATATTTTAGAAAATTTCGGCGGCATAACGGCACGATACTAGAAACGGGACGAGGCCTAGCCTTATCCCCGGTCTAGTGAAGGCCCACGCCATTCACATATCAATCATATCAATTTCAATTTCACCAAAACAATCCAATCCAAATCAAATAATCTAACCAACTACACAACCAATCAAACAAGTCCATGGTCTGTGGACGGGTGTCGGGTGCTTCTAATAAGCACCGTCTGCATCCTAGTATATATATATAACTAGAAAAGTAGAATTTGAGTGAGAAGTTCTCACCGATAGCTATCCTAACTCCACGGCACTTCTAATGCAGGAAATCTTCGCCAACTTGCCTTTTTATCACCATCGTTGCCCGTATACACTGTATATAAAAAATCACATTTTTATATTCTTTATTATATAAAAATCATATTTTTATCGCTAACTTCATATTGGGAAAATAGAATTTTCATCGCTATTTCATATTTGTAAAAATAGAATTTTCACTTCGTTATTCAATATATAAAAATCGAATTTTTACTCCGCTATTCAATATATAAAAATTGAATTTTTACTTCGCTATTCAATATATAAAAATCGAATTTTTACTTCGCTATTCAATATATAAAAATCGAATTTTTACTTCGCTATTCAATATATAAAAATCGAATTTTTACTTCGCTATTCAATATATAAAAATCGAATTTTTACTTCGCTATTCAATATATAAAAATCGAATTTTTACTTCGCTATTCAATATATAAAAATCGAATTTTTACTTCGCTATTCAATATATAAAAATCGAATTTTTTACTTCGCTATTCAATATATAAAAATCGAATTTTTACTTCGCTATTCAATATATAAAAATCGAATTTTTACTTCGCTATTCAATATATAAAAATCGAATTTTTACTTCGCTATTCAATATATAAAAATCATATTTTTCTACATCGTTATTCCATATATAAAGATTATATTTTTAAACCTCTACTTTGAATATAAAGATTATATTTTTAAGCCGCTAAGATCTAATTTTTATCTCGTCAAAAATCTTATTTTTCCTACAACAAAATTCTAAACTTTTTCTACCTCCTACGAATTCAAAATTCCTTCGAATAAAAATCATATTTTCATGATTAAAAATCAAAGCTTTAGGAGAAAAAGAAAAATCTAATCTTTTTAACCAATAAAAATCAAACCTTTTTATTAATAAAAACTTAACTTTAAAATGATAAAAATCTATAATTTCTACTTATAAAAATCAGTTTTATATACTTAAAAAAAAATCAGTTTTATATACTTTAATAAAAATCAGTTTTATATACTTTTAAAAAAAATCAGTTTTAAATCCTTTTATAAAAATCAGTTTTAAATCATCTTAAAATCAGAATTTAAAAACATAAAAATCGGTTTTTAATATTTAACAAAATCAGTTTTACATTTTTAAAACAAAATCAGTTTTACATTTTTAAAACAAAATCAGTTTACATTTTTAAAACAAAATCAGTTTACATTTTTAAAACAAAATCAGTTTACATTTTTAAAACAAAATCAGTTTACATTTTTAAAACAAAATCAGTTTTCATTTTTAAAACAAAATCAGTTTACATTTTTAAAACAAAATCAGTTTTTAATCTTAAAAAAACAGTTTTTATCCTATTTTAAAATCAATTTTAAAATTAAAACAGAAATCAGTTTTTAAATTAAAACAGAATATTAAAAACTCACCTTTTCTCGCTGAGCTAGGAGGGAGGGGTTCGCTGCTGGAGGTGGCGGTTGGCCTTGGGGCGGCGGAGCTCGTCGGGGCTGGCGGCTTTGGGGTCACTGGTGGCGCGGTCAACGAGGGGACGAGGTAGCGACGGCGCTGCGTTGCTGGAAGAAGGGGGGTTTCAGGTGGGCTCGATTTCAGAGAGGTGAAGAAGAGGCGAGGAAGCAGGAGATGGAAGAGGGAGGAGGCGGAGCACAGGGGGGGAGGATCGACATCGGCGGAGGAGCGATTTGGTTGTGGAGCTGAGAGCGTCGGCTTTTTCTTTTTTTTTCTTTTTTTTTCCATTTCTGAGTGTATGGAGAGATAAAGGAGGAAGGGAGGGGTTGACTTTATTTATATATATTTAATTATTTTAATTTTTAAATCTCAAAAAGTAACTTTTTATTTCGAACACGAAATCAAACCCACCGACTGTCGTCCCTAGCTAATTACCCCCATTCCGAACACAATGGGATATATATCGCAAGCTGATTCGACTGTTTCGATTAGTTTCCGTTGAATTTACATTTAAATCACTATATTAAATTTTTGAACATACATTTCAAATTACCGGGGTCACATACTAACTAGAAAAATTCCCGAAAAATACTTTCTAGCTTCGTATTGACGATACGGTCCTAACAAAACTAGTTTTGTCAAATTCTGAGACCGTTAGAAAAATGGCCAATTTCCAGTCGATTAAAATCAACTGAAACTGGTCAAACGCGTTTTCCTTTGCCACGCTCACATATTGATTCGAAAAATTATGAAATTTGGAATCTAGCAATTACTTTACATCACGAACCCAACAAAACTGGTTTCGTCGAAATCCGAGGTCGTTTGCAAAATGTCCATTTTTAAGGGCCTGAATTCCATAGCGACTATTCAGAATTTTAAACTGGACATATCTTATCATTTCTAAGATGAAATCTTGATTTTTCTGAATCGTTGGAAAGATATCATCAATTAGATTCCATTATTTTTGGTTTCACTAAAATCCGGATTGTTTTGCACCAGGTACATTCAATTGAAGTTTGAAATCGAATTATCGAACTACCGCGCCATTTTCAATTCTATTTATAATTATATATAAATATTTATATTCTAACGACGACGTATATAATATATACGTTCGAATTCCATTCAAAATAAATTTCTCGACGATATTATTTAAAATAATTCATTTTAAATAATTAAAATTCGATATAATTGCCAAAATAAAAATTTTAAACTGGCCCAGATTTTACGGGTTGTTACATTTAATGAAGTGTACCAATTAAAGAATATTTAATTGGAATTGAATTGATATTGATTTTTGGGTTTATCGTGGACAGTGTTTTAAATAACACTCGTTCTTTAACCCGATAATTAATGGAATGTGATTTTGGGTTTATCGTGAACCGTGTTTTAAATGACACTGATTCTTTAACCCAGTTAAAGATTAAAACTAAGTGGAGTTTTAATGAATCTTTAATTAGATTGAAATGATCGAAAGTGGAGTATCACCAGTTTTGCTCCAGGCGATAGTTAAATCTTTAATTAGATTTGAATGTGAAATGGTAATTGAATTTACCGATAACACTGTGGTGTTAGATATGAAGTATTACTAGTTTTACTTCATGGGATGAATAGGTTGGGATGGGGAAATTAAAATAAATGATTACTTCGGTAAGGTTCGCTAATCCCGACTAGTTTGAATTGAGATTCAAAAATAGAATAAAGAATAAATTCAAGAAATTTATCTTGGATAAAATTAATGGGAACCTTTCCCTATGAATGTGAAATCAGAAACTAACTGTCGGTTAGCTAAGCAGAATGGTTTTCTGGATATTGATCTGATGTTGATTTCGGCCTTCGGGGTTAATATTTGGGGAATTATTCTCTTGATTAATTTACGATTAGTGACTGATGAATTGGAATGAGGCGTATGTTGTGTTTGTGTAACACTTATTTAAAATATACGCGAGTTATTCGGAAAGACCGGGTTCATCCCATTCTGAATAACGGATACGACGATAAGTGGAAGATGAAGACGATGGTTGAAAACCGGAAGTCTTCACGTCGTTTGGGTGATTACTGATGATCTTGATTGGGCTGTACACCCAAGAAGATGGAAACAGTTAGTGATCGTCCAGACGTACTTGGAGATCGATGGATATGCGGGGTACTAGGTGCCTCCGGTTTCGTTCAGACCCAGAACGGACTTGTAAATGGACTGTGTGTCTGACATTGGATTTTAGTCCGTGTGATTGATCTCTATTAAATATATATCTGTTTGGCGGCGGGAAATTTATTCTCTTTCTTAACGCCCTTCTTTGAGACGTACGAGCTCAGGGGTTATATATTGATGGATATCAATCGCATGGAGTGAATTGCCTGTGTGGAATGCCTAAGTGGCAATTGATCGAGGCTTCTGTTGAAAAGCAAAGTCTTGTGGTGATGATCAAAGCACGACCTTTGTGGCGTGGCTTTGTGTAACGTTTACCTCGCGTGTTTCACACCCGGTATGAACCAAAAACGGGAGACGGACCTCAGGGAGGGCTTGCGTTTCTTTCTAGCTAAAAGTGGCGTCAGTGGTTTTACACGCCCTGACGAGTTTGACTTATGTGGTTGTTGCTGTTGCGAGGCGCCTCGGTTTGATCGGACGATCCGGGTCCGATGGAGTCATTCGTTGGCTCGTTTGCGCCCCAAAGGGCGGGGAGACGTATTGTTCAGGCATAATAATCCACATCGGTGGACCGGCCCTGACGATCCAGGGGGCAGTTGCGGCTGTTCCTGAGACATGATAGGCTAGATTGTCTCGAATCGGTAGAGGACGATCCCTGGCCTCGGTTCATAGACGGAAATCCAATTTCCAAATACGTGACATTTGCGGTTTTATTTGTAAACCTATATATGGCGACATGATATATGGTACCCATGCCGCCTATGATTGATACTTATGATTTGAAGTTGTTTTATACACTATGCACTTATAATAGTATCAAATGATTTGTTTTAAACGTATCAAGCATTCTTTGGCTGTTATAAGGGAAAACCCTATCCCCCGGCTTGCGTTGCATTGTGTGATAGGACCTGGGTCTTATAACAGCTTCATTTTTCTTTATTTAGCATTGCGCTGTTTGTTTTATGCACTGGTATTCTTGGGAGGAAACCCGTTCCGTGTTATACGGCGTGGTCCCTTGATTTACCTAACTTTTAAAATAAAGAATAATAACTGTTTTAGTTCTCACACCAGTCCCATGACTGACCTGGAGTTTATTGTTTTAACCTAAACTCTGGGTGCCCCTATTTTGACACGGGCAGCTAGTAGTTTTGGGTTTTGCAGATTTATATTCACAGGATCCTGGTTTACAGCTGGAACGATATCCGGAAAGCTTTGTATCCGTATATCTACTTCTAGTTGTGTATTGTATTATTTTCCGCTGCTATGAATTTAAATGTAATTTAAATCTCTGATATTTCTGTGTAATATTCATTTATACTCTGTATATTCTTGTATTCTGATGCATTGTTGTAATATACAATGAAATGTTCTTCTGTATGCGTTCTGTTGTGGCTTGTCCTCGAACTATCCGACGCTTTCCTTTACGGGGAAGTTACGGGTTTTTACATTGATTTGATTCGAAGAAGGATGAAAGCAGCGCAAGATAGGCAGAAATCTTACGCGGATAAGAGGAGATCGGATCTTGAGTTTGATGTTGGGGACATGGTCTTTGTCAAAGTATCTCCATTACGGAATGTAGTTCGCTTTGGGTCCGTTGGGAAGTTAGCTCCAAGATTTGTTGGGCCGTTTCCAATTAAGGAAAGGATTGGACGGATGGCATATAGAGTGGATTTACCCGAGAGACTTAGTGGGGTACATGACGTATTCCATGTGTCACATTTGAGGAAGTGCCTACATGAGACCGCAGAGGTGGTAGAGCCGAGCTTGCTTAAAGAAGTGGAGGTAGAGCGTGATGCGACTATTCGACGAGCTCCTACCTGCATCCTTGGGTCAGAGATTAGGAAGTTAAGAAACAGAGAGGTTCGACTAGTCAAAGTGCATTGGGGAGAAGATGGGAGCAATGCTACTTGGGAGACAGAAGCGAAGATGCGTTCACTATACCCTTTCCTTTTTGAGGGTATGCCTTTTAACTTCTCCTTTATCGTTTGTCTAGTACTTATCTTTAGCATGTCCTCTCATTAGTACCTTTGACCTTTAGATAGGGTAAACCTATGGTTGAAACATGTGTTTGAGACATGTTATGTTTGATGGATGCATGTGAATGCAAGTGGTTGCTAGTGGTTGCTCGTGGATGCATACACACACACTTTAGGCACTAGATCGGCTCAGTCACTTCATATTGCATATTGCATATAATTGTGTGTAGGTAGCTATATTAATGGATGCATAATGGTTGCGTTATCATATGGATGTTGCATTTTGGTGTATGGTTGTGCACTCATGTAGAAATAGTATGTGTCGATAGGGTTCTTTCGCATACATATTGGATGCATGGCACTATCATGGTTTGCATTGAGGAGGTCAACTGAATCAGTAGACCGCCTGATTTTGCATTAGACAGGGAACATATACACACACTCTTTGCATATGTTCATACAGCATTAGAAACTCTAAGGAAAATGGATGCCAGTGTTTGATGGTTTGAGTAGATGGTTGTTTGGTTAGTAGGATACGTTCTTCTTGACTTAGAGATTTCGGGGACGAAATCCTTTAAGTAGGGGAGAATATAACACCCCGTATGTTGAATAACTTGCTATAATATAAAACAGGGCAGAATTAAAATTTAAAATTTGAATCAGGGGAAACGGGCTGTGCCATTGCGTTCGTCTCAGAAAAATACGCGAAATAGAGTCCGAGTTTTCGAAAATCGGAGTCCGTATGACCCAGTTAAGGCCCGAAGAAGTTTTCAGAAATTCAAAACAGATTTAAATATAAATCTTTAAACATTTCAGAAGTGGCGGGAAAATTCCTGCCAGACCCAGGGAGTCGACTGGGGAGTCGACTTGCCCACCAGGTCGACTAGGGTGTCGACCCTAGTGTCGATCTGGGGGTCGACCTCCCTGGTCGAGCCCAGGTGACCTGGGTGCACCAGTTTGGCTTTTGGGCTGTGTTTTGGTGGCTAGGACGAGATCTGACGGCTCTAGTCTAATTTAGGGTTAATTTAATGGCCTAAAACACCTAACTAATCTATAAATACACCCTAAGACTACCCTAATTCATACTAAAAATAGCTACAACACCGTTATGCCGTCAAAATGCAACTTGAAGGAGCCTCCGTCAATTTAAAGAGGAAGATAGCTTCTCAAATCAACTTCTAATCAACTCTAGCAACTTAATCTTCTTCTTAGGAGTGCTAATCAACAAGTTGTGAGTTTTCTATAGCCTTAATGACCAATTATTGAAATGATTATGATAGGATATAATGAGGTTATGGCTATGAATGTGGATCAATGCAAGTTATATGCTATGTGTTAATGATGTTATGCATGTTATGCAAGTCATATGCTATGTGTTTGTGATGTTATGCAAGTTATGCAAGTCATATGCTACATGTTCATGATGTTATGCAAGTTATGCAAGTCATATGCTATGTGTTTGTGATGTTATGCAAGTTATGCAAGTCATATGCTATGTGTTCATGATGTTATGCAAGTTATGCAAGTCATATGAGAAACATTGATCCATTATGACACCATGATATGCAAGTTTGGTGTATGATTATATGCTAGTTCATACATGATATGTTATGCAAGTTTGGTGCATGATTATATGCAAGTTCATATATGACATGTTATGCACGTTTGGTGTTTGATTATATGCAAGTAACATGTGCAAGTTTACACCTTAGTATGATATGCATACATATGCAAGTTAACCCCTTTGTATGTCATACATACATACGCAAGTTTACCCCTTTGTATGACATAAGTAACTTATGCAAGTTAACCTCTTTATGACATATGTGATTCATGCAAGTTTGGGTTGATTATTTATGCTAGTTGGGTTGATGCTATATGCATGTTGACACCTTTAAAACCCATGTTGGTTGAACCCATTATATGAATCTTCCCTTTTATGCCATGTTAGCGAATTACGTGGGGGAACGATGGGGTAAATATACATGTTAATGAAATGGTGTGAAGTTGGTATGATTATGCATACCATAAAGTGGATGGACATAATTGAGTCAATTATGTACATCGTTAAAATTGGAATTAATTAGGGAAAATTAATTCGAAATATGGGGGTGATTAATTAGGTGTAACTAATCGACTAAGACACGAGGTTGGACCCTTTTGTAGCGTAAGACTGCCCGGAACCGACCGGCAAATCCAGCGGCTACAAATGATTGGCCCAATGTGAGAGGTCTTAGGCACAAACTAAATACGTGACAAGTGTATAGACACGAGGTTAGACTCGGTTATGGCGTAAGGCTGCCCGGACCCAACCGGCAAATCCAGCTGCCATAAAAGATAGTCTAATGTGAGAGGTCTTTACAACGGTTACGTTTTTAATCAAATAAGAAACACTTAACCAGATAAGCATGTAGTGGGCATGAAGGGTTAAGTGGGTGCCTTGGGTGGCATGTGGAAATCAAGTAAGTGCCTTGGGTGGCATGAGGAAATCTAGTGGGTTGCCTTGGGTGGCAATAGAAAATACGATTAGAATACTTAACCAAGTGGAAACATGTAATTAAACATGATTAAAGGGGTTAAGTGGGATGCACTAGATAAAGTGACAAGCTTAGGTGGTAGCTTGTGGGGGGGGGGGCCATTTCAACCAGTAACCCATATGTATCTTATTGGGCTCGACCCATGTCGAGGACGGGACACGCGTACTGGGCTTGATTATAAGAGGCCAAAACGGGTTAGCGGTGGCAACACAAGTCCAACGGGTTTCATATGCGTGTGTGGACCCGGGCTGGTAGGTAAGACGTTGTTGCATCGTGTAGGTATAAGCCGTGCACCATTTGTTGTATCGGGTTGCCACTTTGGGGAGTGATACACCCCACTGTGGGGCCAGCACGGGTATCTACGGTAGGGAGCCGATCGCTTGGGAGTAGTGGGTACACCTAGTGGAGATAGGGGCAGACGACACCTATGTAGTCAGTTAGGGGTACACGAAACTACTGGGTAAATTCTCTAAGTCCTTGGGTGGGATCAACCTTTAAGTAGGAATGACTGGTGTGGTGCAGTTAGTAATTACCCTGGGGTGGGTAGATGCGTCTTTACCGTTATCTTAGTTCACCTTATGTCTAGTTGGCTACTTAGTGTAGTCATTTATCCCCAGTCATCCCGTGCCAAGTTTATATCATACCATAGTTACTTTAATGATTGTGTTGTTAAAGTTATAGGGCTCACTCAGACTTATGTCTGACCCCATTGTTTTTATCTTTTTCCCCCTCAGGTCCTCAGGTTGGGCCTAGCACTAGTGGGCTTTGATCAGATTTCTTTATCTATCTTCTGGAGCTTGGACCGTGATGTAAAGCCCAGCTTATCTTTTCTTTTATGGCTATTGTTTATGTAGTGGGATTATGTACTTATGTTTTTATCAGGATGGATATTTAGTACTTGACTCTTTATGGTGTTGTAACTAAACATGTTTACCTTCTGCTGCTATGAAATGATGTTTTAGATTTTCAAGTATTTATATCTGTCTTGTTGTAATTTTTCTGTTCTATACTCACTTAAAATGCTCCACCGAAGTTAAGGCATTCCCTTAGTGAGTGACCTTATCGGGTGTGGGGTGTTACAGTCACATAATCTGTTTCCATCTATTGGGCATTCTTATAATAACCCTTACTTTGGATTTTATAACTAAATCTGCTTATCCCCTTTTCTTTACAATAAGGCCCCCTTTAACTTGGATTTTATCTCAAAAATCCATTTATCAATATTTAATATCAAAGCTCTTGTATAAATTTCCCTTTGTGTTTGAATTCCTTATTCCAATTACAAGGTTTGCTTGATTCAATCCTTTAACATATAAAGTTATCACTTTGGTTTTTAAAAACCTCATTTTCAAACTTTGCTTGGATTTTTCCCCATCACTTATACAAATCTGTTTACCCTCTTTTCACCACTTAGGTTTCAATCTAAAACCATTACCATATTTTAGTCCAATATTAATCCATTTATCATTTCCCTTAGAAATCCTCTTTTCCATTGAATTCACTTTACTTAATCAAACGATTATGTAAAATCTTATTTAAATCCTCTTCATTCACTTATAAATGTAACACCCCGTATTTTTTGGGAAATATGTTAAGTAATAAATTAGAGAATACTTAATTATAGATCTGAGAATCAAGGGAAACGGGTTATGCCATTGCGTTCGTCTCGGAATTCTTCTAGAGATAGAGTCCGAGTTTGCGTGAATCGGACTCCGTATGAAGGAGTTATGGCCTTCGGAAGAATCAATAATTAGAACGGTTCAAATCAAAATTCAAAATTCAAATCCAGAAGGAGAAATGGCCAGGCCGGGAAATTTCTCGCCCAGGGATCAGGTCGACCAGGGGGTCGACCCTAGTGTTGACCTCCCATATACAAGTCGACCTTAGTGTCGACCTACCCCCCTCGGGCAGATCTAAAAACCAACGATTTGTAACTCCCTGCTGAGTTATTAGGGCTGAGTTGGCTGTTCTGGATAACTCTATCTTGTCTTAATGGTCTTGATTGATTCTGAGATGATCTGACGGCTCCTATTCAATCAAATCTCTATAAAAGCAACCTAATACCTAAACCCTAAATCATATTTAAAATTAAATCAAGAGCCGTCATGCTGCCATTAGACAACCTAGAGTAGCCGCCACTTGAAGCTAACAAAGAGGCGAACCAAGATAAATCAAATCTGAATTAAAAGAACGACTAATCTACATCAAAGGAAAGCTATTCATCTTCAGAAAAGAGATTTCAAAAAAACAAGACTTACCTATATTTTGTAAGTACAGTTATATTTCCAATTTAAACATTAATTGGAAGTCATGGCTTGTAAGAAACTGATATTAGAACGGTGCCTATTAGTTTATCTATGTGGATTCATGTTTATTCATGCGATTTTCCTATGTTATATTCTTGTGATGAAACTAATTGGGATTGATGTTCTCATGGAGTATGTTTGTGGTTTTTATATGTTTACATGAAGCCATCATGTTTGTTGATTTTCCTAAGTTATGCCATATGCAAGTTCATGAGGCTAAGCTATGTTCACATAATCCTATAAGTCTAAATTCACATGATTTATGATTAGATCTATATATATGTTAATTTAAACAAGTTTATGTGATAGATCTAAGTCAGATCCATATATGTTAATTTAAACATGTTTATAGATTAGATCCAAGTTAGATCTATATATGTTAATTTAATGTAAGTTACATATTTTTATGTCAGATCCAATTTAGATCTACATATGTTCATGGGTATGCAATCAAGATCTGTATATGTTCATGAGTATGTAATTTGGATCTATGCTAGTTCTCGCAATGGTGATTAGTAGATCTAGTTTATTCACACTTACATGCCACATCAAGTTCATAAATATATTTATATGTCAAGATGATGTTTATATTGTATGCAAGTTGTATGACATGATTCCCTAAAATTTATAAGAACCTATCATGTTGTGAATTAATCTATCATGGTTAGAAACTGGGTGATTTCCTTATGCTATGTTGCACACAAGTTGTTAGGCTAAATAACGTCGTACAACCTTATATATTTAGATCTACAACCTTACATGTTTAGATCTATGTTAAGTAGATCCAATCCCATGCAAGTTCATCCTTACATGCCCAAGTCTAGTTGTGTAAAGTTCACATGCTTATGATTCATGCAAGTTTATTATCATATGCCAAATTTATATGTTGCATTTTTTATGCTATTGAAATATTACATGCTCTATGCTTTTCCCAATTTTATGAGTTAGGCTAAATATCGAGCCTAACACTATACGTAATTTTGCGAACGTACAACGGGGGTAACGTTGGGGGAAACATGAAATTTAATGTTATTGGCATGTTGTCACATAAGCATGTAAATGAATAGTGGCATGAAAATGGTATAATTTATATACCAAAAATTATGTATACGATTTAGAAGGAAAGTAGGCCATAATTTACTTATAAACGTGAAAGGTAAATATGTAAAAATGTAAAAGATGAATATACCTAACCCGAGGTTAGACTGAGTTGTGGTGTAAACCTGCCCGGAACCGACCGACACATCCAGTAACCACAACTATACCTGTCTAATGTGAGAGGTTAGTGCATCAAGCCCAGAAAGACCCGAGGTTAGACTAAGTTGTGGTGTAAAACTTCCCGGAACCGACCGGCACATCCAGTAACCACAACAATACCTATCTAATGTGAGTGGTGGGTGCTTTAATTAACTAATCAAAGCTCATGAACAATCAAGCTAGAAATGGTGAGGTTAAGTAATTAAGGAAACACTTAACCAGCTCAACATGTTAACAAGCCGAGATTTGTGAGGCTTAAGTAACTAAGGAAACACTTAACCATTATAACATGAGAAGTGGGTAAGGTTAAGTAAATGGTTAACCGCTATAACATGCTAACTAGACAAGATGGTGGGGTTAAGTAAACTTAGAACACTTAGTTGTTATAGCATGATAAATAAACAGGGTTATGTTAATGAGAGACACTTAACCAGTATAACCTGACAAATGAATAAGTTTAAGGAACACTTAGCCAATTTGACATGATGTAAGGGTGGGTTAAGTCAACATGAACCGCTAGATAACACTTAACCAATTTGACATGATATATGGGTAGGTTAAGTCAACGTAAACTGCAGGATAACACTTAACAAATTCAACATGACAAGTGAATGGATTAAGTTAACTTGAGTTAACTGATGACACTTAACCAATCCAACATGACGAGAAAGAGTGTAACACCCCACGTCTATTAATGTCACTCACAAAGGGAATGCATTAACTTCCATGGAGCGTATTTAGTGTATTGAACAGAATATAACAAGACAGATATAAATAATGGTACTTGAAAAAATTTAAACAACTTTTACTGCAGTGGAGAAATAGTTTGATTACAAAAACTTCATAAACCAAGTACACTTAATATCCATCTTGATAAATTGTTTTAGAGTACATAAGATAAAAAGCATAAACCCTAACACAAGTAGCCATAAAAGATATGAACTGAACTTTACTTTCAGCAATCCAAGCACTTCCAAAAGAAAGAGATCCAAGATCAAGCTCCACTAGTACTAGTCCCACCCTGAGAACCTGGGGGGGGGGGGGGAGGGGGGAAGGAAGAAAAGAGGTGAAAACAAGGGGGTCAGACATAAAGTCTGGCGAGTATAATAAATTTAACAATATAATTATTAAAGTAACTAGGATAAGGCATAAACTTGGTAAGATAAGACATGACTATGAAACAAGTGGGCACGACAAAGCAGATAAGAGGAATATTCTGGCGTTAATCTCGTTCCTAATCACTATAGGATAATTACTATACTGCACCACCACTAGTCACCCTAAAAGTTGATCCTGCCTATAGAACTTAATAATGATAATGGTAGTTTCGTGTACCCCTAGCAGCCTTCATAGGTGTCGTCTGCCCCTATCTCCACTAGTTGTACCCACTACCCCCATTCGATCGGCTCCCTAACTCATAGATACACGTGCTGGTCCCATAGTAGGGTGTATCACTCCCCAAAGTGGCAAACCGATACCACTAAAGATGCACAGCTTATATCTACACGAGGCAACAACGTCTTACCTACCAGCCCGGGCCCACGTACGCACATGACCCCGTTGGACTTGCGTTGCAACCGCTAACCCGTTTTGACCTCTTACAATCAAATCCAGTAAGTGTTCCCGTCCTCGACTTGGGTCGAGCTCACAAAGATACTTAATGGGTTACTGGTTTGAAAAGGGCCCCCATGTTTGATACAAGCCTTCCACCTATGCTTGGTCCCCATTAAGGTTTCCCCACTTAACCCCATTCTTATTCATGTCTTCTTACATGTTTCAATCTTGGTTATGTGCATCTAATCGTATTTCACATGCCACCCAAGGCACCCCCTTAATTTCACATGCCACCCAAGGCACCCACTTAACCCTCTCCACGTCCCACCACAAGTTTATTTGGTTAAGTGTTACTTAATTCGTTAGAACTGTAACCTTGTAAAGACCTCCCACATTAGACTGGCATTTGTTGCTACTGGATTTATCGGGCGGGTTCGGGCAGTCTTACACCACAAACGAGCCTAACCTCGTGTCTTTACAATTGTTACACATTTAATTCGTGCCTTTGACCTCTCACATTAGACTGGCATTTGTGGCTGCTGGATTTGTCGTGAGGGTCCGGGCAGTCTTACACCACAATAGAGTTTTCTTTCTGGAATCTGTATTCTAAAATTAATTTGCTCGCCTTTGATGTAGACAAATTCGTTGTTGTTGTTATAGACTTGAGTTGATTAGCTTTTCTTTGCTCTTAGTTGGTGGCAGCTACTCTAGGTTGCGGGGTGATAGCATGACGGCCATGGTTCTAATTTTTATTAGGTTTAGGGTTTGAGTCCACATGTGTTTATATAGAGATTAGGATTAATTTAGGCCATCCGATCAACCTAGAAGCAACCTGAACCATCCAAAAAGGCAACTCAGCCCTAATGACTCACCAACAGCTCAAAATTGGGCTTAATTCAAATCTGCCTGAGGGGGGTAGGTCGACCCCCAGGTCTACCTATAGGGTAGGTCGACAATAAGGTCGACCCCCTGGTCGACCTTGCCTGGGGCGGGAAATTTTCCTACCCTGCCCGGTTCTGAGTCTGAATTCGTTTTTGAATTTCTGGAAACTTCCGATAGCCATAACTTCTTCATACGAAGTCTAATTTATGCAAACTCAGACTCTATCTCAACCAGAATTCCGAGACGAACACAATAGCGTAACCCATTTCCCCTGATTCTCACATTTAAAATTAATTATTCCTCAATACGTTAGTTTAATGTTAACGGAAAACATGGGGTGTTACATTCTCCCTTCCTTAAAGGATTTCGACCTCGAAATCTTCAAGTTACGAAGAATACATATCCTACCATCCGATCGTCCATCTACTCAACCATCAAACACAGGCATCCATTTTCCTTAAAAGACTTCTAATGCTTTCATGTTTATATGCACAATGTGTTTACATGTCTGTATCTAATGCAAAATCAGGCGGTTTACTGATTTAGTTGACCCCCTTAATGCAAATCATGATAGTGCCATGCGTCCATTATGTATGCGAAAGAATCCTATTGATACATATTATTTCTACATGTGTGCACAACCATTCATCAAAATGAAGCATCCATATGATAACACAACCATTATACATCCACTAATTTAAATATGCACACACATTTATATGCAACATGAAGGTGATTGAGCCGATCTAGTGCCTAAGGAGTGTGTACATTCATCCACGAGCAACCACTAGCAACCACTTGCATCCATTTGCATCCATCAAACATAACATGTCTCAAATACATGTTTGCAACCATATGGTTCTTAATGATCGAAGATGTCATCGCAAAGATAATACTAAAAGATAGGACAAGTATCAACAAAGAGGTAAAAAAGGAGAAAATAAAACATACCCTAAAAAAGGAAAGGGTACAACGTACGCATCTTATCTTCCGTCCCCCAAGTCGCGTCTCTTTGATCATCTCCCCTTGCACTTTGACCAACTTGACCTCTTTGTTGCGAAGCTTTTTGACCTCCGATCCGAGAATGCGTGTAGGAGCTCGTCTGATCGTGGCATTGCGCTCTACTTCCACTTCTTCGAGCGTGCTCGGCTCTACCACTTCCGCCGTATCGTGTAAACACTTACGCAAATGCGAAACGTGAAGCACATCATGAACTCCACTGAGCTTTTCCGGTAACTTTACTCTATACGCCATCTGCTCAATCCTCTCTGTAATTGGAAAGGGTCCTACGAACCTTGGTGCCAACTTCCCTACTGATCCAAAACGGACTACGTTTCTCAACGGTGACACCTTAATAAAAACCATGTCCCCAACATTGAACTCAAGATCGGTTCGTCTCCAATCATCATATGACTTCTGTCGGTCTTGTGCCGTCTTCATTCGCCGTCGAATCAGGTCTATCTTCTCCGAAGTCTCCCTATTCATGTCGGGTCCAAGCAAAACTTTATCCATGGATTCCCACCAACATGTAGGTGATCGGCACGGTCGTCCATAAAGAGCCTCAAAAGGTGCCATGCCAATGCTAGCCTGAAAACTATTATTATAGGCGAACTCTACTAGTGGAAGGTGTTCTTCCCATGTTCCTCCAAAGTCTAGGATGCATAGCCTTAGAAGGTCTTCTAGAACCCAATTCACCCTCTTGGTCTGATCGTCCGTCTGAGGATGATAAGCGGTACTTAAGCATAACTGCGTCCCAACCGCCTCTTGTAAACTTTTCCAAAATTCGCTCGTGAAAATGGGATCTCTATCGCTCACAATGCTAGAGGGTATGCCATGCAAACGAACTATTTCTCTAAGGTTAACTGATGCTAACCATGCGGCGGTCCTTCTACTTTTAATGGGAATAAAATGGGCACTTTTAGTAAGTCAGTCTACAATTACCCAAATCCCCGTATTACCCTTCCTTGATCTTGGTAACCCATCTACAAAATCCATGGAAACGCTTTCCCATTTCCAAAGAGGAATCTCTAAGGGATTGAGCAAACCTCTGGGCTTCTTTTGTTCCGCCTTGACTTGTTGGCACACTAAGCGTCTAGCAACGAACTCGGCCACATCCTTCTTCATTCCGGCCCAAAAGAAAACTCGCTTCATATCCCTATACATCTAATCACCACCGAGATGTATGGTCATCTTAGAGCGATGTGAGTCTTCAAGAATTGCCTTCTTCAAACTCTCGTCTTATGGTACACAAAGTCTCCCATCTCTACGTAGCCAACCTCTCTCATCTATAGCCTATCTATCAAGATGTCTTGAGGACTCCCCTCCTATAAGCTTGCCTACTATCTCAACCAATTGTGGGTCGTTTTGCAGTGCCTCTCCAACTCGACCCAAAAGTGTAGGTTGCATCTCTAACGATGCCAATAGTCCAGGTGCATAATCGACAGAGGGTCTGAATTCAAAGGAAGATATGTACTCCAAACTCTATCGTTCTATGAACAAAGGACTCAAAGTTAACTTCTTTCTACTTAAGGCGTCGGCTACAACGTTACCCTTGCCAGGGGTATATGCGATCTCAAAATCGTAGGATGCCAAAAACTCCATCCATCTTTGTTGCCTCAAGTTTAGGTCCTTCTGAGAGAATAAGTACTTTAGCGATTTATGGTCTGTATACAACTCAAACCTCTTGCCAAACAAATAATGATGCCATGACTTAAGTGCAAAAACTAGGGCTGCCAACTCTAAGTCGTGGGTAGGGTAATTTTTCTCGTGGGCTTTCAACTGCCTTCCTCCAAAGCATATCACCCTTCCCTCTTGCATTAAAACTGCGCCAAGCCCTATCCCACAAGCATCGGTATGTACAGTGAATGTCTTGTTCCCATCTAGCAAAACTAAAGCTGGAGCTGTCGTTAAAGCCCTCTTCAGACGTTGGAAAGCATCATCACAGTCAATGTCCCAGGTAAAAGTCAAATTCTTCTTTGCTAATCGAGTGAGAGGGGCTGATATCTTCGCGAAGTCCTTAATGAACTTCCTATAATAACCAGCCATCCCTAAAAAGCTTCTTCCGTTGCGTTCTTAGGAGTTTTCCCATCTTGGATTGCAACTACCTTGGCAGGATCCATAGCTATCCCTTCCTTAGAGACCACGTGTCCTAAGAACCTCACTTCTTTTCTCCAAAAATGGAACTTGGAGAACTTAGCTTTAAGTTTATGCGCTAGTAGGGTCTCTAAGACTCCCCTAAGATGTAGGGCATGCTCTTCTTCATTTTTAGAGAAAACCAGAATATCGTCTACAAAGACTACCACAAACTTGTTCAAAAACTCCCTAAACACCCTACTCATTTAGTCAACAAAGTATGCTGGTGCATTCGTCAAACCAAAAGGCATGACGAGCCACTCAAAAAAACTGTCAGGAGTTCTAAATGCAGTCTTATCGATGCTATCTTCAGCCACCCTTAGCTGATGAAACCCTGTAGCCAAATCCAGTTGCGAGAAAACTGAAGCACCCACCAACTAATCGAATAAATTGTCTATCCTCAGTAATGGGTGTCTGTTCTTCTTTGTTAGCTTATTCAGCTCTCTATAGTCCACGCACAATCTAAGTGAACCATCAGCTTTTGTAGCAAAAATGACTGGAGCACCCCATCTGAAATAATCTTTCTTATGAACACCTTCTCAAGCAAACCTTTCACTCGCTTATTGAGTTCTCTTCTCTCTCTCGGAGCCATGTGGCGCACTGGTAATGCAACTGGCTTCGCATTATCTACTAAGTATATTCGAAAGTCTATCTCACGCCTCGGGGGTAAACCTCGAACCTCATCGAAGACGTCACTATATTCATGGACCACACGAACAGATTTCAGATCATTATTGGATGCGTCAAGGGATTTTAGGTAGCTAAGCATTACCGGACCTCTAGGGTCACAAGAAATATCAAGGGTCTTTCCACAACGAGTCAACAATCTAACTACCCTTCTTTCACAATCTAGGATGGCCCCATAACTAGTTAACCAATCCATACCTAGAATCAAGCCGTAGCCCATGAAGCCAAGAACAAAGGCGTTGCATTCAAACCCAACGCCCAAGATAGACACTCTTAAATCCTGACAAATCGTAGAAAGATGAGCCAACCCACCAATAGGATTTGAGACTACTATGGGATCCGTAACTAGACTAGTATTTAGGTGCAGTGTTTCAACTAACGAAGCAGATACAAATGAGTGTGAAGCACTAGAGTCAAACAAAGTACGAACAAGATGATCAAACAGAAAAACTAAACTTTCAACAGAAATGGTTCAACCTCTCGCCTGTCCTGGTGCCATGAGAGCCTGAATCTTCCCTCTTGCCTAACAGCCATGAGAGCCTGAAGCTGCCCTCCAGAAGTTCTTTGCCCTTGCCCCTGTTTCCTTGGGCAGCCCTTAACTAGATGACCTGCCTCTCCGCAGTGGAAACAGTCAGTCTTCTTCTTTTTCCTACAATCTTTGCTTAGATGGCCTGGTGTCCCACAATTAAAGCACTTCTTCTTTCCTTTGCCATTATTGTTCTTTCTGCCTTTCTTGTTTTGCTGTTGTGGTTTCTTTTGGTCTCCTTTCTTCTCCGGTGCCTTATTAGCGTTAGCACCCTTCTATTCTTCATGCATAAGCGCCATGTAAACCAATCTCTCAAAGGTAGCCTCCATTGGAATGTGGGTCATAGCCAACCCATGTAGCGGCTCATTCAAACCTTTAACGAACCTCAGGGCCTTCTTCTCCGGTGTGTTTACCAATTCCATGCCAAATCTCTCCAACTGATTAAACTTGTTGACGTACTCCTTTACTGATAAATCCCCTTGCTTCAACGCCAAGAACCTTTCCATGTATAAATTTTCTTTTGCTTGTGAGAGAAATTTCATTTCGAATCTACGCTTGAAATCGATCCATGTCTCCACCGAACGCTCTCCGTTCATGACTTCCCACCAAAACGATGCTTTGTCCTTCATTAACCAAGCAACCAATTGGACCTTTCTTCCATCTCGAAAATACTGAATAGATCTTCCACCTCCCTAAGCCAATTTCGAGCTTCCACAAACGTCTCTAATCCGTGAAAAGGTTTCCCGCCCATTGCCCTAAAATATTTGCATATCTTTGCAAAAGTATCAACACGGGGAGGAGGAGGAGCATTTTTTGGGCCAGCGACATTGGCCCTAGCTTCCAGATACCTTCTAAACCATCCTGGTATCGGTATCCCCTCGGGTATCTCGGGAATTCCAGACATGCTGAAAAGAAAATGAAGAGATTCAAAATGGAGAATTCGAAAGGAAGATATATGGCTCTTGGGGGTTATGTTTTTAATACAAACTTTTCTCTTGAAAGTACTTTCCTTATAACATATTTTTGAAAGTATTTCTTTATAAAATGCTTTTTGAAAAATAGTTTTTCGAAATTCTTATCCGGTCTGGTAACCTTCAGCTCTGATACCACGTGTAACACCCCACGTCCATTAATGTCACTCACAAAGGGAATGCATTAACTTCCGTGGAGCATATTTAGTGTATAGAACGAAATATAACAAGACAGATATAAATAATGGTACTTGAAAAATTTCGAACAACTTTTATTCCAGCGGAGAAATAGTTTGATTACAACAACTTCATAAACCAAGTACACTTAATATCCATATTGATAAATTGTTTCAGAGTACATAAGATAAAAAGCATAAACCACAACACAAGTAGCCATAAAATAGATGAGCTGAACTTTACTTTCAGTAATCCAAGCACTTCCAAAAGAGAGAGAAAGAGATCCAAGATCAAGCTTCACTAGTACTAGTCCCACCCTGAGAACCTGAGGGGGGGGGGAAGGAAGAAAAGAGGCGAAAACAAGGGGGTCAGACATAAAGTCTGGCGAGTATAATAACTTTAATAATATAATTATTAAAGTAACTAGGATAAGGCGTAAACTTGGTATGATAAGATATGACTATGAAACAAGTGGGCACGACAAAGTAGATAAGAGGAATATTCTGGCGTTAATCTCGTTCCTAATCACTATAGGATAATTACTATACTACACCACCACTAGTTACCCTAAAAGTTGATCCCTCCTATAAAACTTAATAATGATAATGGTAGTTTCGTGTACCCCTAGCTGCCTTCACAGGTGTCGTCTGCCCCTATCTCCATGAGTTGTACCCACTACCCCCATTCGATCGGCTCCCTAACTCGTAGATACCCATGCTGGTCCCATGGTGGGGTGTATCACTCCCCAAAGTGGCAACCTGATACCACTAAAGATGCACGGCTTATATCTACATGATGCAATAACATCTTACCTACCAGCCCGGGCCCACGCACGCACATGACCCTGCTGGACTTGCGTTGCCACCGCTAACCCGTTTTTACCTCTTACAATCAAATCCAGTAAGCGTGTCCCGTCCTCGACTTGGGTCGAGCTCACAAAGATACTTAATGGGTTACTGGTTTGAAAAGGGCCCCCATGCTTGACACAAGCCTTCCACCTATGCTTGGTCGCCACTAAAGTTTCCCCACTTAACCCCATTCTTATTCATGTCTTCTTACGTGTTTCAATCTTGGTTAAGTGCATCTAATCGTATTTCACATGCCACCCAAGGCACCCCCTTAATTTCACATGCCACCCAAGGCACCCACTTAACCCCCTCCATGTCCCACCACATGTTTATTTGGTTAAGTGTTACTTAATTCATTAGAACCGTAACCTTGTAAAGACCTCCCACATTAGACTGGCATTTGTGGCTGCTGGATTTGCCGGGCGGGTCCGGGCAGTCTTACACCACAAACGAGCCTAACCTCGTGTCTTTACAATTGTTACGCATTTAATTCGTGCCTTTGACCTCTCACATTAGACTGGCATTTGTGGCTGCTGGATTTGCCGGGCGGGTCCGGGCAGTCTTGCACCACAAAAGAGTCTTGTCTTTCGGGAATCTGTATTCTGAAATTTATTTGCTCGCCTTTGATGTAGACAAATTCGTTGTTGTTGTTGTTGTTGTTATAGACTTGAGTTGAATTGAGTTGATTAGCTTTTCTTTTCTCCTAGTTGGTGGCGGCTACTTTAGGTTGCGGGGTGATAGCATGACGACCATGGTTCTAATTTTTATTAGGTTTAGGGTTTAAGTCTACATGTGTTTATATAGAGATTAGGATTAATTTAGGCCATCCGATCAACCTAGAAGCAACTTGAACCATCCAAAAAGCCAACTCAGCCCTAATGACTCACCAGCAGCTCAGAATTGGGCTTAATTCAAATCTGCCCAAGGGGGGTAGGTCGACCCTCAGGTCGACCCCTAGGTCGACCCACAGGTCGACCTATAGGAAGGTTGACACTAAGGTCGACCCCTTGGTCGACTTGTCCTGGGGCGGGAAATTTTCCTGCCCTGCCCGGTTCTGAGTCTGAATTCGTTTTTGAATTTAAATTTGAATTTCTGGAAACTTCCGATAGCCATAACTTCTTCGTACGAAGTCCAATTTACGCAAACTCAGACTCTAGCTCAACCAGAATTCTAAGACGAACACAATGGAGTAACCCGTTTCCCTTGATTCTCACATTTAAAATTAATTATTCCTCAATACGATAGTTTAATGTTAACAGAAAACACAGGGTGTTACAAAGAGAACTAAGTAGTAAACCTTAGTTAAGAGGACTAAGTTGTAAACCTTAGTTAAGAAAACGAATGATTCAGGAAACTAAGTAGTAAACCTTAGTTAAGAGAACTAAGTAGTAAACCTTAGTCAAGAAAACCAAGTAGAATACGAGGAGGAACGAACGTCCATTTGATCATGAAGAAGGCTCCAATGAACTGGGTTACGAAGCATGCAGCTTTGAGGGGACGTGAGGGTACACTTGGTATCCCTTTGTGAGGCTGTAGATGATCCTCCTGGGGTTACAGAGGTTAAGGTCTGCATTAGAAGAGCCAAGGGTATGCCTTGGTTGCAATAATAAGGCAACCTAAAGACTAGGACGGGCCAGCGTGATTCGGCGAGACCAGTTTTTGCCCTGTGATAGCAACTCGTCGTCTACCTACCATGTTGAGTCAGTCGAGATACGTAAAGCGGAAAGGCGGAGAACTCCAAAAGACCATATACTTGCTATCTAATTATGGGTGAGGTTGGCCAATAGGTTTGTGGGTGCATAGTGGGTCGGCGTATAGTTCTCATTCTTGTTTTTCTTGGGTGCCTTTCATTTGTTAGTTGAGGGAGGGGTCTAGTGGGACCATATCCACTGTAAAAGCAGACCTTAGCATCTGCAATCAGCAGATATCTGAAAGCTCCCGACCGAGTTCCATGTTTCTTGATTAGCCCTGCCACGGGACTCGGGTCGCACATATAGAGGACATGTGTATCTAGACATCGATAATGATTCACGACACATATGTGGGGAAAGTCTAGGAACATATACCGCTCTGGGTAGTGTGTCCTAGACTAGGGGGCATCGTTCGATAGGTAGCATAATCCCTAGTTGGACCTAGGTCGCGTAAACCCTGAATCCGAGAAGCGTTCAATAGGTAGCATAAATCCCAGTGGCCCTGGGTAGCATAAACCCTGGTTGAATCTAGGAAGCATTCGATAAGTAAACCCTAATTGGATTTAGGTAACACTCGATGGATAAGGGACTGCATACACAATAAAAAGGGGATCATTTTATCATGAACACACGATGCTAGTTGAAACAGTCCTTAGTGGGTGCAGAGAAATAGACGTGGATGTGATAGCCAATTCCGTTAATCTTACCTTGTCTTGTTTTAGGATTATCTTATCACTATGGTATGGTTCTAAATTCAGTTTGTTCATGTCATAGTCCTTTTCTTGTTTACATGCTGGAGTATAACTGGACTTACCAGACTTATGTCTGACCTAGTTTGTTTCGCCTCTTTTCTTCTGTTCCCCCCCAGGTAGCCAGGGAGGGAATAGCTCAGTTCATTTTGGACCGTTACTCTTTCCGAGCTTGAAGATTCTTTGACGCATTGATTTGAACTCCATTTTCTACTACTATGGCTGGCTCATGCTTTATTGGGGAATATCATTGTCAGTTTATGCTTCTTTATTTTAAATAAGACATATGCTTTGTTGTAATAAGTATTGGTGTTGTAAAACAATCTTTGTACAAGCTGTGTTTTAATAAATAAAGGTTATTTATTTTCCGCTGCTTTATTTGTCTGTCTTATAATTTTTCTGCAACTTGTACCGAAAATGCTCTACCGAAGTTAAGGCATTCCCTTTGTGAGTGACCTTAACGGAGGTAGGGTGTTACACTTGGTATCAGAGCTGAAGGTTACCGGATCAGATAAAAGATTTGAAAAAATATATATTTTCAAAACGGTTTTAAAGAAGCATTTTTCAAAAGAAAAGTTTTGTTTTAAAGGCATATTCCCCAAAGCCATATGCACTATCTTTTGACCCTCTGTTTGAATCCTTATTTCCTTCTTTCTTGAGTCTTCGAGGCTCCTGGCTTTCTGGGAGGTAACCTCATCGCGGCATGGTACCGTAGGCTTGATGAGACTACGACACCTGTCAAAGGGCGAAGTAGTGCCCAACTTCCGTCTATAGCCTTAGTAGTTTCACTAACGGCTAATTTTCTTTCGAGCTTTGTTGGGTTTTCGGTGCGATGGAGGCAGCTTTCGAGAGACCTGTCAACATGTTACACAAAGATGGTAAAGATGAGGATGAGGGAGTTTGGCTAGGGTGTACAACCCAAGGATGAGAGAACTCATGAATATGGACTTGGTTCACAAAAGAGGAAATAATAGTAAAACCTAAGACAAGATTAAATATCTTTACTATGGTATAGCGGGTCATATAATTGAGGACAAGGGCAAGAATGGAGGACAAGATTTTCAAGAGGACAGGTGCATACTCTCACCACCTGCATACCTAAGAGAGAGGCAGTAAATTTTATGTTGAAAAAGACTAGTTTTTCTTTTTGATCATCCTGTTCATACACTATTTGATTCTGGTGCGTCGCACTCATATGTATCTGCTTCCATAGTTGAGTCTCTGCACCTTAGTATAGTAGAAGATCCCATTAGTGTCTCAAATCCAATTGCTGGTTCGGCTCATTTATCTTTGACTTGTGAGGATTTGAGAATAGTTATATTAATGCTTATGTTTTTGGTTTCATGGGCTATGGGTTGATTCTAGGCATGGATTGGTTAGCTAGTAATTGTGAAACGAGGGTAGTTAGACTTTCGACTTGCCTCGGGAATACCCTCGAGATTTCGTGTGATCCTAAGGGATCAGTTTGTCTTAGCTACCTAGAATCACTTTATTTATCTATCGAAGATTTTCGATCCGTTGGAGTAGTCCATGAGTATGCAAGATGTTTTGATTAGGGTAGGGGTTTTCCCCTAAAACTCGAGATAGACTTCCGCATATATCTAGATGACACTGCAAAGCCAGTTATGCGATCAACGATAATTTTGGAGCAAGATTGGCGAGGATAGCCTGAGTCGGTAAAGTGCTCAATTGTTTGGTTGTTTTGCTAGTATCATCTCCCATAGATCGTCCAAATTCGGAGGAGGTATCCCTTGGGTGCTTGTCTGATATTGGTTTAGGCCTTTGGGGCTTGTACTTGAGGGATGTCGAGTTCAACTAGGATGGTTTGCGTGAGAAATAAATGGTTGGGGTTGGCACCCTAAGTAAGACTGACCTTAAGAGAGGTAAAAAGCACATAGCAACCATTAGCTTTAGACCCTAAGATTTGTAACATGATGGATAAGCTAAGTAGAGGAGAGACCTCTAATCATCTTAGGATATACACTTGGTATCATGGTTAACATCTGTTTATCTTGGAAGGGTAGTTCGACTACATTGGATACCCTCTAGCACAGTAAGTGACGAAGGTCCTATCTTTACTAGTGAGTTGTGGAAATGGAGGTCAAGAAGCTTCGCAACCGTGAAGTTAAGGTACAGTGGAGAGAATCTCACTAAGATGCAACTTAAAAGACTAAAGACTAGATACGCGCATCATACCCTTTTTGAGGGTATATCCTTGATCTCTCTTTTTCTGTAGAGTTTATTTGCCTGACTAGTCTCTATCTTTTAAGTATATCCTCTCGATCCTATCCTCAATTCTTAAGTAGAAGCCAATGGATGTAAACATGTGTTTGAAACATGCTATGTTTGATGATTGCAAGTAGTTACTAGTGGTTGCTCGTGAGTGCATATACACACACATTAGGCACTAGATTGGCTCAGTCACTTTCTTATTACATATGCATATGTGTATTTATGAAACTTGATGTGTTATCATATGGACGATGCATTTGTATGAATGATTATGCACTCATGTAGAAGTTATAAAATACGATTAGGAGTAGTTGCATACATGATGGACTCATGGCACTGACATTATTTGCATTAAGGAGGTCAACTGAATCAGTAGACCGCCAGATTTTGCATTAGATAAGGACATATACACACACACACTATGCATATGATCATGAAAAGCATTAGAAACCTTCTAAGGACAATGGATGCCTGTGATTGGATGGTTGAGTAGATAGATGTTGGATGGTAGGATAAACATTCTTCCTAACTTAGAGATTTCGGGGACGAAATCCTTTAAAGGAGGGGAGAATGTAACACCCCGTATTTTTTGGGAAATATGTTAACTAACAAGTTAGAGAATACTTAATTATAGATATGAGAATCAAGGGAAACGAGTTACTCCATTGCGTTCGTCTCGGAATTCTGCTTGAGATAGAGTCCGAGTTTGCTTGAATCGGACTCCGTATGAAGGAGTTATGGCCTTCAGAAGAATCAAGAATTAGAACGGTTCAAATCAAAATTCAAAATTCAAATCCAGAAGGAGAAATGGCCTGGGCGGGAAATTTCCCGCTCAGGGATCAGGTCGACCAGGGGGTCGACCCTAGTGTCGACCTCCCCTATACAGGTCGACCTTAGTGTCGACCTAGGGGTCGACCTATCCCCTCTCAGGCAGATCTGAAAACTGACGATTTGTGACTCCCTGCTGAGTCATTAGGGCTGAGTTGGCTGTTCTGGATAACTCAATCTTGTCTTAATGGTCTTGATTGATTCTGAGATGATCTGACAACTCCTATTCAATCAAATCTCTATAAAAGCAACCTAATACCTAAACCCTAAATCATATTTAAAATTAAACCAAGAGCCGTCATGCTGCCATTAGACAACCTAGAGTAGCCACTACTTGAAGCTAACAAAGAGACGAACCAAGCTAAATCAAATCTTAATTAAAAGAACGACTAATCTACATTAATGGAAAGCTATTCAGCTTCAGAAAACAGATTTTAGAAAAACAAGACTTGCCTATATTTTGTAAGTACATTTATATTTCTGATTTAAACATTAATTGGAAGTCATGGCTTGTAAGAAACTGATATTAGAACAGTGCCTATTAGTTTATCTATGTGGATTCATGTTTATTCATGAGATTTTCCTATGTTATATTCTTGTGATGAAACTAATTGGGATTGATGTTCTCATGGAGTATGTTTGTTGTTCTTATATGTTTACATGAAGCCATCATGTTTGTTGATTTTCCTAAGTTATGCCATATGCAAGTTCACGAGGCTAAGCTATGTTCACATAATCCTATAAGTCTAAATTCACATGACTTTATGATTAGATCTATATATATGTTAATTTAAACATTTTTATGTGATAGATCTAAGTTAGATCCATATATGTTAATTTGAACATGTTTATAGATTAGATCCAAGTAAGATCTATATATGTTAATTTAATGTAAGTTACATATTTTTATGTTAGATCCAATTTAGATCTACATATGTTCATGGGTATGAAATCTAGATCTGTATATGTTCATGAGTATGTAATTTGGATCTATGCTAGTTCTCGCAATGGTGATTAGTAGATCTAATTTATTCACACTTACATGCCACATCAAGTTCATACATATATTTATATGTCAAGATGATGTTTATATTGTATGCAAGTTGTATGAAATGATTCCACAAAATTTATAAGAACCTATCATGTTGTGAATTAATCTATCATGGTTAGAAACTGGGTGATTTCCTTATGCTATGTAGCACACAAGTTGTTAGGCTAAATAATGTCGTACAAACTTATATATTTAGATCTACAACCTTACATGTTTAGATCTATGCTAAGTAGATCCAATCCCATGCAAGTTCATCCTTACATGCCCAAGTCTAGTTGTGTAGATTTGTGTAAAGTTCACATGCTTATGATTCATGCAAGTTTATTATCATATGCCAAATTTATATGTTGCATTTTTTTATGCTGTTGAAATATTACATGCTCTATGCTTTTCCCATTTTTATGAGTTAGGCTAAATATCGAGCCTAACACTATATGTAATTTTGAGAACGTACAACGGGGGTAACGTTGGGGGAAAACATGAAATTTAATGTAATTGGCATGTTGTCACATAAGCATGTAAATGAATAGTGGCATGAAAATGGTATAATTTATATACCGAAAATTATGTATACGATTTAGAAGGAAAGTGGGCCATAATTTACTTATAAACGTGAAAGGTAAATATGTAAAAATGTAAAAGATGAATATACCTAACCCGAGATTAGACTGAGTTGTGGTGTAAACTTGCCAGGAACCGATCGACACATCCAGTAACCATAACAATACCTGTCTAATGTGAGAGGTTAGTGCATCAAGCCCAGAAAGTCCCGAGGTTAGACTGAGTTGTGGTGTAAAACTGCCCGAAACCGACCGACACATCCAGTAACCACAACAATACCTGTCTAATGTGAGTGGTTGGTGCTTTAATTAACTAATTAAAGCTCATGAACAATCAAGTTATAAATGGTGAGGTTAAGTAATTAAGGAAACACTTAACCAACTTAACATGTTAACAAGGCATGATTTGTGGTGGTTAAGTAACTAAGCAAACACTTAACCATTATAACATGACAAGTGGGTAAGGTTAAGTAAATGTTTAACCGTTATAAGATGCTAACTAGACTAGATGGTGGGATTAAGTAAACTTAGAACACTTAGCCGTTATAGCATGATAAATAAACAAGGTTAAGTTAATGAGAGATACTTAACCAGTATAACCTGACAAACGAGTAAGGTTAAGGAACACTTAACCAATTTGACATGATGTAGGGGTGAGTTAAGTCAACATGAACCGCTAGATAACACTTAACCAATTTGACATGATATATGGGTAGGTTAAGTCAATGTAAACTACTGGATAACATTTAACAAATTCAACATGAAAAGTGAATGGATTAAGTTAACTTGAGTTAACTGATGACACTTAGCCAATCCAACATGACGAGAAAGAGAACTAAGTAGTAAACCTTAGTTAAGAGGACTAAGTTGTAAACGTTAATTAAGAAAACGAAAGATTCCGGAAACTAAGTAGTAAACCTTAGTTAAGAGAACTAAGTAGTAAACCTTAGTCAAGAAAACCAAGTAGAATGCGAGGAGGAGCGAACGTCCATCTGATCATGAAGAAGGTTCCAATGAACTGGGTGACGAAGCACGCAGCTTCGAGGGGACGTGAGGGTACTCTTGGTATCCCTCTGTGAGGCTGTAGACGATCCTCCTGGGCTTACAGAGGTTGAGGTCTGCGTTAGAAGAGCCAAGGGTATGCCTTGATTGCAATAATAAGGCAACCTAAAGACTAGAATGGACCAGCGTGATTCGGCAAGACCAGTTTTTGCCCTGTGATAGCAACTCGTCGTCTACCTACCATCTTGAGTCAGTCGAGATAAATAAAGCGAAAAGGCGGAGAACTCCAAATGACCATATACTTGCTGTCTAGTTATGGGTGAGGTTGGCCAATAGGTTTGTGGGGGCATAGAGGGCCTGCGTATAGTTCTCATTCTTGTTTTTCTTGGGTGCCTTTCATTTGTTAGTTGAGGGAGGGGTCTAGTGGGACCATAGCCACTGTAAAAGCAGACCTTAGCATCTGCAATCAGCAGATATCTGAAAGCTCCCGACCGAGTTCCGTGTTTCTTGATTAGCCCTGCCACGGGACTCGGGTCGCGCATATAGAGGACATGTGTATCTAGACATCGATAACGATTCACGACACATACGTGGGGTAAGTCTAGGAACATATACCGCTCTGGGTAGTGTGCCCTAGACTAGGGGGCATCGTTCGATAGGTAGCATAATCCCTAGTTGGACCTAGGTCGCGTAAACCCTGAATCCGAGAAGCGTTCAATAGGTAGCATAAACCCCAATGGCCCTGGGTAGCGTAAACACTGGTTGAATCTAGGAAGCATTCGATAAGTAAACCCTAGTTGGATCTAGGTAACACTCGATGGATAAGGGACTGCATACACAATAAAAAGGGGATCATTTTATCATGAACACATGATGCTGGTTGAAACAATCCTTAGTGGGTGCAGAGAAATAAAAGTGGATGTGATAGCCAATTCCGTTAATCTTACCTTGTCTTGTTTTAGGATTATTTTATCACTATGGTATGGTTCTAAGTTCAGTTTGTTCATGTCATAGTCCTTTTCTTGTTTACATGTTGAAGTATAACTGGACTTACCAGACTAATGACTGACCTAGTTTGTTTTTGCCTCTTTTCTTCCGTTTCCCCCCGGTAGCTAGGGAGGGAATAGCTCAGCTCATTTTGGACCGTTACTCTTTCCGAGCTTGAAGACTCTTTGACGCATTGCTTTGAACTCCATTTTCTACTGCTATGGCTGGCTCATGCTTTATTGGGGAATATCATTGTCAGTTTATGCTTCTTTATTTTAAACAAGACAAATGCTTTGTTGTAATGAGTATTGGTGTTGTAAAACAATCTTTGTACAAGATGTGTTTTAATCAATAAAGGTTATTTATTTTCCGCTGCTCTATTTGTCCGCCTTGTAATTTTTCTGCAACTTGTACCAAAAATGCTCCACCGAAGTTAAGGCATTCCCTTTGTTAGTGACCTTAACGGAGGTGGGGTGTTACAATAAATATCATTTACCATACTCCTTTGAAATCTTGAATTTTAAATCTGTTTAAAAACACTTATCGCCTCTTTAATCAAACTTATCGTCACTTAATCACTTCTACATTGGATTCCAATTAAAAATCATCGCTTTAATTACTATTATTTAAAATAATACTTAACTTTAATATTAAAAATAGTTAACTTTTCTAATAACTAAAAATAGGATGATTATCACTCACAAAAGCTTATTAAATAATGGTTATCTATATTAACTCTAAATAATTCAATAATTACTTCAATTTATAGTTAATCGACGATTAACTAATATTACACACCACTCATTAAATTTAACAAATATTTAGAAAAAAATTACATCCAATTAATCCCGTTATCAATTTAATCAATTTTCAATTAAACACGGTTGATTTTTGCCAACCGTACATATCAGTTAATTATTAACTGAATTTTATTGTCATTTCCCCTTTTAAATTAAATAACTTAATAAATTTAAAAATACTATTTAATTGTCTTAAAAACGATTATTCTATTTTACCAACCCGCAAGTAATTTATTTGATTTCCTGCTTTTGGAACTTGTATAAACCATTTAAATAATCTCTGTAAGAACTCGATTAAACTATATATTTATAAATTTGTAATTTAATTATTTATATACATAAAACAACTGAACAACTTTAATTCAGTTATAAATTAATAACTTTAAAACCACATCAATCCACCTGACGGTAGAACAACGTTTAAAACAATATAACTTAGGTCATTCACTGCCAATTACCCAATCAATATTGTCGATTGATTGTAATCATAACCATGATGAATATCAAGTCAACCATTAATATCAAAACAGGTTTTGGTGTCAGTCAGGGTGAACAATTCATATATATGATTGGTACGCACAACAAATAATGTACAGTTTATTTGAGGAATCCGGTCGGATCCCTCCAACCTATCCTTCCCTGCATCACAGATAACAATTGGTAAAAATATTCGAATGAAATATAATACATTTAAACAATGAAATAACGACAACCAAACAACAATAACAACCAATTTGCATCCATAGCATCCAATCAACCAATTTATACTGTTAATCGGTAAATTATATTTTTCTATGAATTTACCACATCACAGGACTCCAGAAGGTGTGAGAATTAACTCACCAGATTTAATTCTGGTTGACGGTTGACGCAATTTGTTGCATTTAATTTGAAACGAACGCTCAAAATTATCTGAAATTCCAACTGCATCCAATTGAATCCCAGTCAGCACCATTGTCTAGATCTCGTCCCTGCGATCCCAACGGATCCAATTTTGTATAATTCTGACATCATATGAGCAAGTTATAAATTTTATAAGATTCGATATATTATATATAAACTAAATTATTATTAATTAAAACTAATTACTATTATACCATGTTAATTACCGTTTAATCATCACTAATCCACGTCATCAGGGGGTTCACGCGTTTTCACTTTCATCGTTCTGCAAAACCCATTCCTCCCTGATGTTCACGACTTCGAGAAAAACCTCCACCCAACTTTCGATCGCCAGCAATGATTCCGACCACCGGAGATAGCCTCGTCCCCTTCCCTGACACCGCGCTTCCATGCCCCACGCTCGCCTGAAACACCAGGCCCCACATCAACGTCGAATTGCCAGAAACCGAAGTTACCATTCTCCATTCAAACACCCAGATCCGCCGCCCTACGCAACCATAGCCAACGCCACCACCTCAATTCGACGCAGCTGACCTCCCTCGACCTTTCACCTTCAGACCGCGACCACCTCGAGGCCTGCTCCGCCCTCACGTGCACCAAAACCAAACCCATCACCCACGAAATACCCCAAATCACCGACCAACGTTCATCTATTCGCCCCAACCACCACAGTCAATTCTAGAACCCCAAACCAGAGCCAAATCAAAGCATTGTCTTCCCTCCTTCATTCGCCCCAGACCCCCGTACCTGAAACTCCTCCATTTGCACGCAGTTCGAGAAAAACGAAACAGTGTTTCTTCACTGTTATAGCTAATTCCAGCCACCTCCGACATCGTTTCGCCACCAAATTTTTACACAAGGTAGATATGAACCTGATCTACAACTTTGCTTCAGGTCCCCCTAGCCAATTCCTTACGAATCGTTAGAAATAAATTAAAATGTAAACGAGGACTTTATAGCAAATTTCAGATTGAAATGAGACATTGGAGCTGAATTTTCTGGTTTGGGGTTTAACATATATATATAAGGAGGAAATATATTAATTTATTTTGATTTGACTGAAGATATTTTAGTGTTGCCGACTGACGATATTTATTTCGTACCTATCACTATTTTTAACGTTGTTTATTGGCTCCTGTGCTCACAAACAAATCCGTTCGAGATAAAAATGGACTGGTGTAGCAAAATTTGACGATACGGTCCTAATGAAACTTGTTTCGTCGAATTCCGAGTCTATTTGCTCAAATGGTGCTCGTTTACGTCCAAATGGTCGTTTTATTTGCATTTTATTTTGGCACGCTCACAAAATAACTCCGATTGACGCGCAACTTGAAATCTAGCAATAATTTACTGTTGCGGTCCCAATAAAATTTGTTTCGTCGGAAATGAAGGTCGTTTGAATAAAGTCCCTTTTATAACTGCCCAATTCAAATAAAATAAACCAATTTTAAAATACCTCAATATAATATAATATTGAAATAGGCCATACACGTCCAGAATTTCATATACTACTAAAATAAAATAACTCAGATTGAGTTTGAAGCCAAATCGATATTATAAATATTTAAAAACCTTTTATTTAATATAAATAGACATATAATTTATAAAGGAATTCCATAGCGACTATTCAAAAATTTGATTTGGACATAAAACAAAATCTACAACGCGAAAACTCGAATTTTCTCTTCCATTAGAAAAATATTATCCAATAGATTCAAACATTTCTTGTTTCGAGAAAATCCGACTTATTATGGATCTTGTACGGCCGTTTAAACTTCAAAACGCCATATTACGAACTACCGCGCCGTTGCAGCTCGTTTTATATTTAAATTATAAATTCACCGTTCAATCGTCGTTTTAAAATGAAATCGCTACTATAATTTCAATACGAACGATATTAAACTATTTAAAATTGTCCGTTCACGTTATACGGCAAATTTAACATTTTCCAAATATTCCAAAAATAAAATATTTTCATATAATTAATATAATTTAAATATTCAAAATAAAATGGTCAAATTCCATTATTTAAACTCAAATCAATATTTTAGATAAATAAAATATTTCACATAAATGGTCAGAAAATACGGGACATTACATTCCTTCCCCCTTAAAATAATTTCATCCTCGAAATTGCTAAGGCAGAAAGAATGTTACAACCCATTATCTTTATAAAAATAATAAATTTAAAACTCGATTTTATTTCCAAAACAAATCTGATCGGTCGTAAAACCAAATTAATTCAAATAAAAGAATTTCCCAAAAATATTCAAAAAAATTCTAACACCTTAAATTTTGGAATTTTTTTTGGCAGTCTCCCCTATACGGAGGAACATCTGCAATATCACAGGTTCAAGAAATATATATACATCGACCAACAGGGTCGGAAAAATTCAAAATCCAAACTCAAAACCCAAATAAAACAAAAAATTTATATTCTACGTAGGAGTACCTTTTTGCGAGCGTTATTATTCGATAAGCGATAAATTATATTCGAATTCGCTTAGTTAGCATGCCAACAGGATTCAGTTAACTTCAGAATCCCCTTGGCTGAGTTTAAAAGCTGAATTGGCACTTCTGCACCTGTTTCTCAACTCAAACTAATTTCATTAGTCCCCAACCAAATGTCAGTTATGTTCAAAACATCCATATCATCCATATCATACGCACAATTCAATCCACACGAGATTATAACCACATCTTTAACAATCCATTTATATCTTTGATTATCCTTTCGGATTTATTAAAATTTGGATTGATTTATCCAACATATTTATTTTAGATTGGTTTTAAACCAAGTTTATCATTTCTAGATTTATATTCAAGCAATCAACAACACAATCCAAACATACCATACAAATAAGCATTAACAAATCAACCGATTGCCCATATTATAATAATTTGAGAAAATTATTACTTTTGTTATTTTATAAAATAAATTGGGCAAAATAATTTCAAAATAATTTAATATCAAATTACAAATATGCGCTCTCATATATATATACACCGACTCAATCTAGGATATTACTAACCCCATCTCTATTGAGTCATGCCACAGAGCCAAGGTTAACACTAAACCAATAGCTCTGATACCACTGTAACGACCAGGGAAAAAATTTGACGCTCGAATTTTTGACAATAATACATAATTCGTATTACTTGCCCAAAAATCCAAGTATCGAATCCCAGATTGTTATTAAAAAGAAGTTAGAAGGTGAGAAAAGAAAGAAAGAAATAGTAAAGTAGAAGAAAGAAGAAGAACACCACATCAGAATCTCACAGCGGAACAGATAAAATATAATATCACAAATCTTTTTATACAAAAGAACTGTATATACATACCAACCATCAGAGTACAACATATATCAGTCACGGCGGAATAATAACTTTATATAACTAGCGGTGAAGCCGCCTGCTTCCAGCTCCTGAAACTCCAAGCGAAACCTAACCTGGAACATACTCGGTCTGACCCGAGCACATTTGAAGCAAAGCAAAATTCACCGGGTCAATCTATAATACTTTTAGTGATAAATTCACAGAAAAACACACAACTTGTTAAACTTTGAAAAATCTTTTATAAAATCAAAGGATAATAGTAAGACCGGCCTACACATAAACACGGACGGTTTTTACCTTACTATAACCCAAAACGTTTGAAATCATAACTTGTTCTGATATCATCGTAATGTCTAAATACAAATAATTAACAATCTAGCAGAACGCTTCATCTCACGCTCCACATATATAGTATACAATTAAAATCGCTGGCGCTTATTGGAAATTGGATTTCGACTATGACAAGGTTTGGGACCACTTGTCGATAGTGTATCTCTAGAGGCGAATACTGTAATAACCTGGAAATCCGAGCGAATTTAAAATTTTTATTTTGGCAATTTTAGTGAATTTTGATTATTTAAAATGAATTATTTTAAAAAATAGTGACGAGAAATTTATTTTGAATAAAATTCGAATGTATATATTTATATAAATTGTCGTTAGAATATAAATATTTATATATATAAAAGGAATTGAAAATGGCGCGGTAGTTCGATAATTAAATTTCAAATTTCAAATGAATGTACAGGGTGCAAAATAAACCGGATTTTAGCGAAACCAAAAACAATAGGATCTAACTAAGAATATCTTTCCAATGAATCCGAGAAATCAAAATTTCATAGCGGGAATCAAAAGTTATGCCCAGTAGAAAATTCAGAATAGTCGCTATGGAATTCTGGCCCTTAAAAATGGAAATTTTGCAAACGACCTCGGTTTTCGACGAAACCACTTTTTGTTGGATCCAGGATGTCAAATTATTGCTAGATTCCAATTTTCATAATTTTTCGAATCAATATGTGAGCGTGGCAAACGAAAACGCATTTGACCAGTTTCGGTTGATTTTAATCGACTGGAAAATGGCCATTTTTCAAATGGTCTCAGAATTCGACGAAACTAGTTTTGTTAGGGTCGTATCGTCAATACGAAGCTAGAAAATATTTTTCTGGAATTTTTCGAGTTAGTATGTGACCCCAGTAAATTGAAATGCGTGTTCAAATTCAACATATAGAGTTATATGTTGATTTTGACGAAAACTGATCGAAATGATCGAATCAACTTACGATACATATCCCATTGTGTTCGGAATGGGGGTAATTAGCTTTGGACGACAGGCGGTGGGTCTCGTTTCGAGGTCGAAAATAAAAGTTGCTTTTTGAAATTAATTAAATAATTAAATATATATTATTATATATAATCCCTACCCCTACACTTTCTCTCTCCCACTCAGATCGAAGGATTAAAAATAAAATAAAATAAAAGAAGAAGAAAAAGGGGCAGCGAACGACGGGGGGGATCACCGCGCCACCCTCCACCTCGCCACCCCGTTCACCGCTCCACCTCCTCCTCCCCACGATCGCTTCTCTCCCTCCTTCTCTTCTCCTTCCCGCTTCCCCCCTGCTCGACGTGAACCCCAAACACCCCCTTTCGATCGACGTGGCCCTACCTTCGCCAGCGAGCCCCCTTTTTTCTCCCCCTCCGACCTCCTCCGCCTCGCACCCCCTCTCTCCCCTATAAAACCCGAACCCAACCCCCAAAAAGTGAAGCGCCCACCCTAAAAACCCACCGCCGCCTGAAGAACCACTTCCACCAGACCTCCGATGAACGGCGATTCCAACCCCCCTCTTCGACTGTAATCTTTCAATTTGTTTATTTTGTTTAGTTATTTATTTTTACTTATTTAAAATAACTTGTTTTAAATAAAAATCAGTTTTGTTTAATATATAGTGATAAAAAGATTATGTTTTTCTGTATATGAAAAATTAGATTTCTTCTTTTTTATAAAAAGATTTGATTGTTGTTATAGAAAAGATTTGACCTTTAGTGTAGAAAAGAGACGATTTTTAACTTCAAAAAGATATGGTTTTTAACTTTGAAAGGACTAGATTTTTAGCCTTAAAAAGAAAATATTTTGAAGAGAATAAAAATATGATTTTTATTTGATTGGAATAACGAGAAAAGAAATGATTTTTCATGGTATGAAGTTTGGATTTTTAGTTAAAAGATTAGATTTTTAAACGAATAAAAATATTATTTTTATATTATAGAAAGGTTAAAAATATAATTTTATATTATAGAAGTATTAAAATTTTGATTTTTATTATGTAGAAGAGATAAAAATATAATTTTTATATGATGTAGAGTATAAATATATAATCTTTATAGATATAGCGAAATAAATATCTGATTTTTATTATATATATGTTGAAATAAAAATGGTATTTTTATAGCGATGACATAAAAATTCGATCTTTATATTAGAAGTAGATATAAAAATATAATTTTTATATAGAGAATAGTATGATAAAAATGTAATCTTTATTATATGAACACCGTTATAAAAATAGAATTTTTATCTATATAGCAGCGGAATAAAAATAGAATTTTTATATACATAGCAACAATATAAAAATGTGATTTTTATATATGTAGTGGCTACGGGCAATGAAATTGACAAAGGGCGGTCACAACGAAGATTTCTACATAGGAAGAGTCGTGGCGTTTGGAATAGCTAGTCAGTGAGAACTCCTCACCTTTAATTTAAATTTCTGGTTAAAAATATATACTAGGATGCAGACGGTGTTTAGTAGCACCCGACACCCGTCGTCCACAGACCATGGACGACTTGTATGCTTGTTTGTTTGATTTTGATGTGTAGTTGATTGTGTGATGTGATGTGAAATAAAATAAAATATTTATATAGTTAAAAATATTTTATAGTTGAAAATAGAATTTTTAACGTGTATTTAAAATGAAATAAATATAAACAAATCGGACGATTTGTTTATATACACACATTTGACTGATATTGATTGGGACGATAAATTTTACACATCGCCCAACTGCACAAATAAAATCTGTGTTTGGTTGATTGAAACCCCACACGGGTATTGGGATGATATATGACATACACTAATCCCAATAATTAGTTGTATGTCGATCGATTGATTGACAGGCTGTTATAAGCGTTAAATATTTATATTTAATGCTTATGCAGTTGTGCGGTGCACTCTGGATGATGGTTGATTATTTATCGTTGTTATTTTATACATGTGTTGTAGAAAATCCATATAATTAACATTATATGGTAATTGATTGGGCCTCATTCCAGTTTTGAAAAAGAAATATTTGAATAGAAATATTTGGAAAAGAAATATTTAAATAGAAATATGTAGAAAAGAAATATTTGAATAGAAATATCTAGAAAAGAAATATTTGGAAAAGAAATATTTGAATAGAGTATTTGAAAAAAAAGGAATATTTGAAATAGAATATTTGAAAATAGAAATATATGAAGCCGTGTTGATTAGATTTGCGCCATTTTGATGCGAGCGATATTTATATCGATTTTATTCGTTTTTACAACGAATATCGAAAAGGAAGTGATTTCAAAATATAACGTTTTGAAAATATTATCATTTATATGTTAATGATATGGAATATTCAATTTTGATTTGAAATTGAATGTGAAGTTGAAATCGTTTTGAAAACGAATTTAAAACAATTTATAAAATACGTTTTAAAAGGAAATCGACGAAATATATATAATATATTTGTATTATATATATAATGGCCTGAATAGAAAGCGCCGCGCCGCGGCATTTCGCGAATTTCGGCCATTGACTTCGAATGGATATTACGGGAGATCCGACCGTCGGATTCTCCTAAAACCTGAACCGTTGGGTTCGTATCGAAAAGTGCTTTCTAACGAATATTAGAAATTTGAAATCTAACGGTTGGATTTGGAATTATGTCCAAATCAAATTTGGAAATGGTCGTTGTAAGTGCAGTTCGATGGCCGTTGATGGAAATCGACTGTACGGACCTTGATAAAATTATTAAAAATAGTAATAATTTGTGTAAAATCATAAGAAATGATTTGGGAAGAAACGGGATGAAAAACTCCATATTTGAAGAGATAAAAATAGATTTTTATCGAAATGAACTAGTTTTGAACTAGAATTATAATTCTATTTATTTTTAAAAATAAATAAAGTGGATTTGAAATGGTTTTGAAAATAAACAGAATTTCCAATAACAGAATTGGAATGGATTGGAATTGAAATTATCTTTGGAATATTTTGATGTTGGATTTCGTGATTATACAGATATTGTTACGGAAATTTAAAAGATATATTAATATCGTTATTTCCAATACGATATTTGTTGGTAGTAGAATCTCATATTTAATAAAAGCCGATATATTTTCTATTCAGAGCCTTGTATTTAATATCAAATGTGATTTGGGTTTGTCGTGAATGGTGTCTTCATTAACACTGTTCTTAAGCCCAATTGAGAAAAAGATTAAATCTTTTTATTTAGATTTAATGAAGTGTACCAATTAAATAATATTTAATTGGAATTGAATTGGTATTGATTTTTGGGTTTATCGTGAACAGTGTTTTAAATAACACTTGTTCTTTAACCCGATAATTAATGGAATGTGATTTTGGGTTGTCGTGAACGGTATCTTCAATAATACCGTTCTTAGACCCAACGGAGTTAAGAAAATCAGAAACTAACTGGAGATTAGTTAAGTTGAATGGTTTCTTGGGTATTGATCTGATGTTGGTTTCGGCCTTCGGGGTTAATATTTAGGGAATTGCTCACTTGCTATTTTACGGTTAAGGGCTGATAGAATGGAATGTGACTTTGGGTTTATCGTGAACCGTGTTTTAAATGACATCGATTCTTTAACCCAGTTAAAGATTAAAACTAAGTGGAGTTTTAACGAATCTTTAATCAGATTGAAATGGCCGAGAATGGAGTATCACCAGTTTTGCTCCAGGCGATAGTTAAATCTTTAATTAGATTTAAACGTGAAATGGTAATTGAATTTACCGATAACACCGTGGTGTTATATATGAAGTATTACCAGTTTTACTTCATGGGATGAATAGGTCGGGGTTGGGAAATTAAAACAAATGATTGCTTCGGTAAGGTTCGTTAATCCCGACTAGTTTGAAGTGATATTCAAAAGAAGATTAAAGAATAAAATTAAAAGAATTTATCTTTGATAAAATTAATGGGGACCTTTCCCTAAGAATATGAAATTTAGAAACTAACTGTTGGTTAGCTAAGCAGAGTGGTTTCATGGGTATTGATCTGATGTTGGTTTTGGCCTTCGGGGTTAATATTTGGGGAATTATTCTCTTGATTAATTTATGGTTAGCGACTGATGAATTGGAATGAGGCGTATGTTGTGTTTGTGTAACACTTGTTTATTATATACGCGAGTTATTCAGAAAGACTGGGTTTATCCCATTCTGAATAACTGATTCAACGTGGAGTCGAAGATGAAGACGGTGGTTGAAGACCGGAGGTCTTCACGTCGTTTGGGTGATTACTGATGATCTTGATTGGGCCGTACACCCAAGAGGAGGGAATCAGTTAGTGGTCGTCCAGACGTACTTGGAGGTCGATGGATATGCGAGGTACTAGGTGCCTCCGGTTTCGTTCAGACCCAGAACGAACTTGTAAATGGACTGTGTGTCTAACATTGGATTTTAGTCTGTGTGATTGATTTCTATTAAATATATATCTGTTTGGCGGTGGAGAATTTATTCTCTTGCTTAACGCCCTTCTCTGAGAAGTACGAGCTCAGGGGTTATATATTGATGGATATCAAACGCATGGAGTGAATTATATGTGTGGCATGCCTAAGTGGCAGTTGATCAAGGCTTCTGTTGAAAAGCAAAGTCTTGTGGTGATGATCAAAGCACCGCCTGTGTGGCATAGCTTTGTGTAACGTTGATTCGCGAGCCTCACACCCCGGTAGTGGACCAGAAACGGGAGAGGACCTCAGGGAGGGCATGCGTTTCCTTCTAGTTAGAAGTGGCGTCAGTGGTTTTACATGCCCTGACGAGTTTGACTTATGTGATTGTTGTTGTTGCGAGGCGCCTCGGATATATCGGTGACTATGTGAAGCCGATGGAGTCATTTGTTGGCTCATTTACGCCACAAAGGGCGGGAAACGTAGTGTTCAGGAATTTTAATCCACATCGGTGGACCGGCCCTGTCGCTCCAAGGTCACTCGAGCTCTGACCTGAGACATGGGCTAGATTGTCTCAAATCGGTAAGGACTATCTTTTACCTTGGTTCACAGATTGAAATACAACTTCCAATACGTGACATGTGAGGTTTTGATTGTAGAGCCTAGCATTGGCGACATGATATATGGTACTCATGCCGTCTATGATTGATATTTATGATTTGAAATTGTTTAGACACTATACACTTATAGTAATAATAAAACATGAAATTTCATGTATCAAGCATTCTTTGGCTATTATAAGGGAAAACCTTATCCCCCGGCTTGCGTTGCATTGTGTGATAGGACCTGGGTCTTATAATAGCTTCATTTATCTTTATTTAGCATTGCGCTGTTGTTTTATGCACTGGTATTCTTGGGAGGAAACCCATTCCGTGTTATATGGCATGGTCCCTTGATTTACCTAACTATAAAATAAAGATAAATAAATGGTTTAGTTCTCACACCAGTCCCATGAATGACCTGGAGTTTATTGTTTTAACGTAAACTCTGGGTGCCTTATTTTCGACATGGGCAGCTAGTAGTTTTGGTTTTGCAGATTTATATTCACAGGATCCTGATTTACAGCTAGAACGATACTCGGAAAGCTTTGTATCCGTGTATTACTTCTAGTTGTGTATTGTATTATTTTCCGCTGCTATGTAATTTAAATCTCTGATATTTTCTGTGTAATATTTATTTATACTCTGTATATTCTTGTATTCTGATGGAACTGTTGTAATTAACAATGAAATGTTCTTCTGTCTGCATTCTTTTGTGTGTTGTTCTCGAACTATCCGCGCTTTCCTTACCGGGGAAGCTACGGGTCTTTACATTTTGGTATCAGAGCTCTGGTTTACAGAGCTAGAGAACAAGACACGTTGGAACCATACGAAGGGATTCATCAGAGATTGGATTAGTAATATCCAATGGGAATGACTCGTTAGAGATGGGATCAGTAGTGTCCTAGAACGAGTGTGAAGAGTATATTTTTAAAATGAAACAAATTTTATTCTGAAAGTTTAAATCAATTATTCGTATTTGATTATTTATTTTATATTGATTTGGACAATCCAGTATATAAAGATTTTGCATATACGCCTTGCAAACGTATATTCGAAGTTTTAATACACTGGATAGATATAGAATCACAATCTAGTCGCCCGGAGACGATTCTAATGATAGTCTAGACATCATCAGAATTGGTATTCGAGTTTCAAAGGTGTGATATCTATATATTTCCATTAGACTGGTGTGAGAACCAAAATTAGATAGGGCTTATTGTTGTGATTTGGCATCAAAAATCTGATTTTTGACTATATATCAAAATTATGAATTTGAAAAGCTAATCAACTAATTGATTGATGATTGTGTTGTTTGATTATTGTTCGATTAATTAAATGTTGAACCTTTAGCCAAATTGATCAAATAGTGAGTTGTATTGAAAATTTGTCGCATTTGCATGCATGTACATGTACTTACATTGAACAGGTCATAGCAAGGAGGCTAGAGCAGAAGAATAAAATTGTTTGCCCGACAAATAGGTACATGTTTACCATAATTTACTTTTTTGTTTGGGTGATGATGATTTTATGAGCCGATTGGCTAGCCGCTTGGAATTTTCTTTTTCTTTTGGATTAAAGAAGGCCATGGGAGGCTATACGAAATATCTCGAAGTCCCCGGTGCAGGGGAGGTTATGGCGAAATTTTTCGAAAATTTAGGGTGTTTGCCAAATTTTTGATAAATTTGAAAAGTTCTTAGAAACTGAAAAGTTGAAGAACTTAAGCCATAGAGAAAATAATGGAAGTTGAGTTGATTAGTTAAACAACTTTCGACTTCGTTCCTTTTCGGGGACGAAAAGTTTTAAGTGCGGGAGATTGAAATAACCCGGAAATCCGAGCCAATTTAAAATTTTTATTTTGGCAATTTTAGTGAATTTTGATTATTTAAAATGAATTATTTTAAATAATGGCAACAAGAAATTTATTTTGAATAAAATTCGAACGTATATATTTATATAAATCGTCGTTAGAAAATAAATATTTATATATATAAAAAGAATTGAAAATGGCGCGGTAGTTCGATAATTTGATTTCAAATTTCAAATGAATGTACCGGGTGCAAAATAAACCTGATTTTAGCGAAACCAAAAATAATAGGATTTAATTGAGAATATCTTTCCAACGAATCCGAGAAATCAAAATTTCATAGCGGGAATCAAAAGTTATGCCCAGATGAAAATTCAGAATAGTCGCTATGGAATTCTGGCCCTTAAAAATGGAAATTTTGCAAACGACCTCGGTTTTCGACGAAACCACTTCTGTTGGATCCGGGATGTCAAGTTATTGCTAGATTCCAATTTTCATAATTTTTCGAATCAATATGTGAGCGTGGCAAAGGAAAACGCGTTTGACCAGTTTTAGTTGATTTTAATCGACTGGAAAATGGCCATTTTTTAAACGGTCTCAGAATTCGACGAAACTAGTTTTGTTAGGACCGTAACATCAATACGAAGCTAGAAAATATTTTTCTGGAATTTTTCGAGTTAGTATGTAAACCCATTAAATTGAAATGTGCGTTCAAATTCAATATATAGAGTTATATGTTGATTTTGACGAAAACTGATCGAAACGATCGAATCAACTTACGATACATATCCCATTGTGTTCGGAATGGGGGTAATTAGCTATGGACGACAGGCGGTGGGTCTCGGTTCAAGGTCGAAAATAAAAGTTGCCTTTTGAAATTAATTAAATAATTAAATATATATTATTATATATAATCCCTACCCCTACACTTTCTCTCTCCCACTCAGATCGAAGGATTAAAAATAAAATAAATAAAAGAAGAAGAAAAGGGAGCAGCGAACGACGGGGGGGATCGCTGCCGCCTGACGCACGCCGCGCCACCCTCCAGCTCGCCACCCCGTTCATCGCTCCACCTCCTCCTCCCCACGATCGCTTCTCTCCCTCCTTCTCTTCTCCTTCCCGCTTCCCTCCTGTTCGGCGTGAACCCCAAACACCCCTTTTCGATCGACGTGGCCCCACCTTCGCCAGCGAGCCGCCCTTTTACTCCCCCTCCGACCTCCTCCGCCTCGCACCCCCTCTCTCCCCTATAAAACCCGAACCCAACCCCCAAACAGCGAAGCGCCCACCCTAGAAACCCACCGCCGCCTGTAGAACCACTTCCACCGCGCCCCTGCCCTTCCACCAGACCTCCGACGAGCGGCGATTCCAGCCCCCCCTCTTCGACTGTAATCTTTCAATTTGTTTATTTTGTTTAGTAATTTATTTTTACTTATTTAAAATAACTAGTTTTAAATAAAAATTAGTTTTGTTTAATATATAGTGATAAAAAGATTATGTTTTTCTGTATATGAAAAATTAGATTTCTTCTTTTTTAATAAAAAGATTTGATTGTTGGTATAGAAAAGATTTAACCTTTAGTGTAGAAAAGAGACGATTTTTAACTTCAAAAAGATATGGTTTTTAACTTTGAAAGGATTAGATTTTTAGCCTTAAAAAGAAAATATTTTGAAGAGAATAAAATTATGATTTTTATTTGATTGGAATAGCGGGAAAAGAAATGATTTTTCATGGTATGAAGTTTGGATTTTTAATTAAAAAGATTAGATTTTTAAACGAATAAAAATATAATTTTTATATTATAGAAAGGTTAAAAATATAATTTTTATATTATAGTAGTATTAAAAATTCCATTTTTATTATGTAGAAGAGATAAAAATATAATTTTTATATGATGTAGAGTATAAAAATATAATCTTTATAGATATAGCGAAATAAAAATCTGATTTTTATTATATATATGTTGAAATAAAAATGGGATTTTTATAGCGATGATATAAAAATTCGATCTTTATATTAGAAGTAGATATAAAAATATAATTTTTATATAGAGAATAGTATGATAAAAATGTAATCTTTATTATATGAACACCGTTATAGAAATAGAATTTTTATCTATATAGTAGCGGAATAAAAATAGAATTTTTATATACATAGCAACAATATAAAAATGTGATTTTTATATATGTAGTAGCTACGGGCAATGAAATTGACAAAGGGCGGTCACGGCGAAGATTTCTAAGTAGGAAGAGTCGTGGCGTTTGGAATAGCTAGTCGGTGAGAACCCCTCACCTTTAATTTAAATTTCTAGTTAAAAATATATACTAGGATGTAGACGGTGTTTAGTAGCACCCGGCACCCGTCGTCCACAGACCATGGACGGCTTGTATGCTTGTTTGTTTGATTTTGATGTGTAGTTGATTGTGTGATGTGATGTGAAATGAAATAAAATATTTATATAGCTAAAAATATTTTATAGTTGAAAATAGAATTTTTAACGTGTATTTAAAATGAAATAAATATAAACAAATCGGACGATTTGTTTATATATACACATTTGACTGATATTGATTGGGACGATAAATTTTACACATCGCCCAACTGCACAAATAAAATTTGTGTTTGATTGATTGAAACCCCACACGGGTATTGGGATGATATATGACATACACTAATCCCAATAATTAGTTGTATGTCGATGGATTGATTGACAGGCTGTAATAAGCGTTAAATATTTATATTTAATGCTTATGCAGTTGTGCAGTGCACTCTGGATGATGGTTGATTATTTATCGTTGTTATTTTATACATGTGTTGTAGAAAATCCATATAATTAACATTATATGGTAATTGATTGGGTCTCATTCCAGTTTTGAAAAAGAAATATTTGAATAGAAATATGTGGAAAAGAAATATTTGAATAGAAATATGTAGAAAAGAAATATTTGAATAGAAATATTTAGAAAAGAAATATTTGGAAAAGAAATATTTGAATAGAGTATTTGAAAAAAAAGGAATATTTGAAAATAGAAATATATGAAGCCGTGTTGATTAGATTTGCGCCATTTTTGACGCGAGCGATATTTATATCGATTTTATTCGTTTTTATAACGAATATCGAAAAGGAAGTGATTTCAAAATATAACGTTTTGAAAATATTATCATTTATATGTTAATGATATGGAATTTTCAATTTTGATTTGAAATTGAATCTGAAGTTGAAATCGTTTTGAAAACGAATTTAAAACGATTTATAAAATAGGTTTTAAAAGGAAATCGATGAAATATATATAATATATTTATATTATATATATAATGGCCTGAATAGAACGTGCCGCGCCGCGGCAGTTCACGAATTTCGACCATTAACTTCTGTTAGCCTACTTTATGACCTAGGCTACACAAAGTTAGAAGACTGTTTCATGGAGAATGCCAAATTAGAAGAAACACTCTATCACAGGCCGAACCGGATTGGAGATTACTATCCAGATCACAATACGGCAAAGCAGAAAACGAAGAAGCTGGAACAGAACCGGGTCGGTTTGGTCCTTCCGCTCCGCCTTCGTATAATGTGCCCGTTCCGAACCGAATGCCTGTAGCTCCAAGGTTGCAGCCCATAACTCCTAAAGATGCGGAGCGGTTACACACATGATTACCCACGTTCTCCCACTCGCTTGATGTGTTGTCACCTTCTGGAGAGCTCTGAACCCGCATCTTCACGGATAGATGCCACGTGCCTCCGAACCGAACCTATTTCTGGGAGAATTTGCACCTATAAATAGACCTCTAAGGCTCACTTGAAGGGATCTTTTGACACTCTGAGAGTTTGAGTATCTTTGAGAACCGAATTTCAGTACTCCCAAACAATCCAAATCATCATTCAAAGGGTATCTTAAATATAATCGAGTGAATGTATATGAAAAATGAGTGAGATTGAGTGAATATCTTGTTGTACTTTCATCTACATCATCAAGCAAAGTGATATAAAGTGGGCGTAGGCTCTTTAACGCCGAACCACTACAAATCTCGTGTCTCTTTTTTGTTTTTAATCTTATTTTATCAGAATTTTAGTCAATTTGGGTGTTAGAACCATTTTTTGGTCTAACATTTTGGTGCTTTCAGTGAGAACCATTTGAATTCTCTGTTTTTCTGGATTATCGTTCTACTTTTTGGACCGTTGAGTTCAAAGAAGTTAATCCCCAATTTCCGACGCTTTTAAGTTCTTGTTGGTTGATTGTTGAAGAATTATGGCCAAAGGAAAAGGCAAGGAAGTTCAAACCAGTTGAGGGAACGAAGTTGGCGAAGATCAGTGAAACGCGGTCGTGACGAGGTCTCATGGGCAGAGCTCGGGAGCGGATCAGACTGGCTCAGGAAATCCGAACCGGTCGCAGAGGGAAAGCTCCGATCCGACCCGAGTAGAAGATGTTGAAGAGGTGTGCTCCCCCAACCCAAACCGATACGGCCAGGTCACTTTACTCCGATCCGACTCTAGGTGATGCTGGAACCTCTACTCGAGCCCCTCCAAATGCTCCGACTCCAGCCACCAGGACCAATGACCAGATCAACACGTCTGCGCCTGTCACACAAGGAGATTTTTTGCGCCTTCTCGACATGCTTGAGAGCACTAGGGAGGCTATGAGAAACCACGAGCGCACCAACCTTATGGTGCAAGAGAATATGAGAACCATGAGTAGGGAGATTGGCGAGCTTCGCAAGCGGAGGACCCCTTCCCCAGTTCATCACACCGCAGTAGATCAGTCTTCTTCCTCAGAGGAAGAGCGATCTCGTGAAAGAAGGCCGCTCGAACGACCTCAGAATTTGGAAAAAATGACTTTCGGATCTCTGGGATCCCGCGAAGATGTTGTTCGTGTGTTAGGACCTGATGACCCGAGCTTGAGAGAGCCTATGTTGTTACCAATGCGAGGATCTCATGTTCTGCCTAGAGATCCTAACCTTACCTACCCCACTCAGGGACGAATGCTTCAGCCCCATCCTCCCGAGATCGACCGGGAACGTAGGGAGAAAAGCAGAGCAGAAGCCGCTAGAATAAGGAGGGTGTACCCTGATCAGGAGACTAGAGGAAACCCGAATATCAGGGCCAGGGAGCCTGAACGGCCCTTGACCAATGCTGATGTATGGGCTATGGTTCGCCAGATCATGTCTGAGAGACGAAATTACACCAATGAAGATTATGGTATTGAGCGAAGCCATACTCCCTTTACTGATGACATTCTTGACTTTCAGTTCCCCCGATGATTTAATTTACCGCAGATGGACAGATATAATGGGAGAACTGACCCGGGACAGCATCTGATGCGATACGCATGGTTTATGAATGCTGCAGCTGCTCCTGACGATGTGAAGTGTGAGGCTTTCCCGATTTACTTAGAAGACGTAGCATTACTATGGTTTACCCGACTTCCTCCTCGATCGATATCGAATTTCAAAGAATTAAGTGAATGTTTTATGAATCAATTCCGACTTCATGCCTGAAAGTCTAAGACTGTTATCGAATTATCGAGAATTAAGCAAGCACCGGGTGAGTCCTTGAAGTCGTATCTAGACCGTTTCAATTTAGCTGTAACAGAAGTCAGCGACCCTCATGAGCCTACCATCTTGATGGCCTTAATGGAGGGAGTTGATCCTGATTCAGAGTTTGGAGATTATCTTTCTGGGAAGCCGCCTGCCACAAGAGAGTTGTTTTATGAGAAGGCCAATATTCGGTTAAGACGGGAGGAAGCACGGGCAAACCGAAAGAGGAAGTCCGAAGCGGCCTCAAAAGAAGCTGTTCAGAGTAATGTTGCTGTAAAGCAGTCTGGAGAAAGCTCTGGGAAAGTCGAAGTGAATGTTGGAAACAAGAATGGAAATAGTAATAATGGAAACGGGGGCAACAACAACCATAATGGGAATGGTAATAGGAGAAACAGGAACCGAGGAAGTAATTCTGACAAAAGACCCCGGTTCCAGACTTTTGAAAATTATTCACCATTTAATGATACATTGGAGAACATTTATTTGGACACTTATAATGTTTTGCAATACAAAAAACCACCGCCACGAGATTCGATAGAGAAAGAAATTGCTACCGGAAAATTTTGTTTATTTCACGGAACCCACGGACATTCAACGAATGAATGTCGACACTTGAGAGATGTGGTTGAGAAGTTGTTGCGTGAAGGGAAGTTGGACTAGTATAAGGTTGCCCCAAGGGACCGGGGGCAAGGAGGACAGGCCCCAAACCAGAATCAGTCTGCTCCGAAGCCTACAACGGAACAAAAGGGCAAAGGGATTGTCATTAACACCATAGTAGGTGGACCCCATCCAGCCATCCACAGTTTCAGAGCAACGGACCAATACGTTAATGCAGTTAAGCACATAGATGTGGACGAGTGTAATGATTTGGAAGATATCACCCCTGTGAAACAGCAGAGGACAATGTTCAATGATGTGGTGTTCCGTAGCAGGGACGATACCGGAATCCAATCACCTACCGAAGATCCGTTGGTTATTACCACTACTATTGAGCCGGCACTGGTTCATAAGGTACTAATAGACAATGGAAGCTTTGTCAACATTCTGTTTAAGAAGTCATTTGATCAGATGAGACTCGAGCCTGGAGATTTGAAGCCCTGTGAAGGTTGGATCTGTGACTTCGATGGGGCATCGACAACTCCAATGGGGTATATAGAATTACCCGTAACATTGGGACAAGGGGATTGTCGAAGAGTACGAATGCTTCAGTTCGTAGTGCTAGATATCGATTCGCCCTACAACGCTTTTTTAGGAAGGCCTACCCTTGCAGAGTTCAGGGCTTGTATCGCACCATGGTGCTTATTGCTAAAGTTCCCAACTGAAGCCGGAATAGGAGTAATGAGGGGAGACCAAGTCTCTGGGCGAGCTTGTTATATTGCTGAATTAAAGATGTTGATGAAGGGACTCAACATCGATACTAAAAGTACTTCACCTCCTCCAAAGGAGGGTTTGACATAGCAATTAGAGGGATCAGCCCCGAAGGAATTGCCCAAGGGAATCCCTGAGGACCTAGATCCCAGAGAAGATGAGGAACCTGAGGATAGAAAGGCAACTCTAACGAAATGACAGTGGATATACCCATTGATGAAGCTGATCCAGCAAAAGTTTTGAAGATTGGATCCCAGTTGGATCCGCACCGAGCCAAAGAACTGGCTAACTTTCTGAAGGCAAACCTGGATGTGTTTTCCTGGACCCACGCTGACATGTGTGGGATATCACCATCCATCATGAGTCATTCGCTAGTATAAACCCGAAACACCCGCCTGTAAAGCAAAAGAGACGTATGTTGGGCCCAGAGAGTTCGGCAGCTCTGAAAGAAGAAGTGGAGAAGCTGAAAGAGAACGGATTTATTAGAGATTCGACATATCCCGACTGGATATCGAATCCTATTTTGGTAAAGAAGTCAAACGGAAAGTGGCGGACATGTATTGATTTTTCAGACTTGAACAAAGCCTGCCCGAAAGATAGCTTCCCACTCCCCAGAATAGACCAGCTTGTGGATTCGACGGCGGGACATGAACTTCTTTCTTTTATGGATGCATATTCCAGGTACAACCAGATTCCCATGCATGTGCCCGATCAAGAGCACACGAACTTTATTACAAATTTGGGGTTATACTGCTACGTGGTCATGCCTTTCGGATTGAAAAATGCTGGAGCTACCTACCAACGCTTGGTGAACAGGATGTTTTATAACCAAATAGGGAAAACCATGGAGGTTTATGTGGATGATATGCTTGTCAAATCGAGGTAGTCCTCTAGCCATACGCAAGACTTGGTAGAGATGTTCGGTGTCCTGCGAAAGTATCGAATGAAGCTAAATCCTTTGAAGTGCTCGTTTGGAGTGGCATCTGGAAAGTTTCTGGGTTTCATTGTGAGCTCTCGGGGAATTGAAATTAATCCCACTCAAATAGCAACGATAAGGAACATTGAGGAACCACGAAGAATCAAAGACGTCCAAAGTCTTGCAGGGAAGGTGGCTGCGTTGAGTAGATTTATCTCCAAAGCAACAAACAAATGTGTCTCGTTTTTTGACCTAATAAAAAGGGGAAAGAAAATTTTTGAATGGACTCCGAACTGTGTTGAGGCCTTTCGAAATCTATTGGACTTACTAGAGAGACCACCGATTTTGTCGAAGCCAGTGGATCATGAAGAGCTGTTCGTTTATCTAGCAGTATCGGTTCACGCCGTTAGCACCGCCTTGGTCCGGGAAGAAGACAAGGTGCAAAGGCCGGTATATTACGTAAGTAAGAAATTGGCAGTTGCAGAGCGTAACTACCCAAGGATTGAGAAGCTCGCTTATAGCCTTCTGATCGCCTCCCGAAAACTTCACCATTATTTTCAAGCTCACCCAATAATCATATACACTGATCAGCCTCTGAGACAGGTGTTGCAAAGACCTGAAGCGTCAGGACGGTTGATCAAGTGGAATATTGAATTAAGTCAGTTTGATTTGAACTTTCAGCCGCGGAGATCGATCAGGGGGCAAGCTTTGGCTGACTTTATAGCAGAGTTCACAATTCCGGAGGAAGAGACGATCGATGATAAGGTGGTCAAATTAGTGGAAGAATTAGAATTAGATCCATGGAAGTTATACACAGACAAAGCCAAGAACGACCGAAGGTCTGGAGCTGGAGTCGTCTTAGTCGCTCCTAAAGGACGATCTTTATATTACGCTCTGCGACTAGAATTTTCAGCGACCAATAATGACTCTGAATATGAAGCCCTGATTGCCGGGCTGAAACTTGCTAAGGAATTCGGAATAAAGGCATCAGATATATTCTGCGATTCCAAAATAGTCGTATGCCAAGTGCGAAAGGAGTTTGTGGCCCGGGGACCTCGACTTATTACCTATCTTGGAAAGGTGAAGGAGCTGTTGAGCAACTTGGAACAGTATAACATAACGCATATCCCAGGAGCTGAAAATCAGAAGGCAGACCGGCTAGCGAAGCTGGCAAGTTCTGACAATCCGAAGGAAACCGAAATGGTTCCAATTGAGACATTGGGATCGCCAAGCTTTGAGTTAATGGAAATTGAATTAGCTTTCGAAGCAGATGCAGAGAGGGAGTCGTGGATGACCCCAATCAAGAATTTCCTTAGAAATGGAGTACTCCCGCCAAAGAAAAGTGAGAGGCGAGCCATAGTTCGTAAAGCTACCAGATACGTCCTTCAAGATAATACCCTTTATCGGCAAGGATTTTCTATGCCCCTGTTACGGTGTATAGCGCACGACGACATCAAGCGTGTACTAAAGGAAGTACACGAAGGTGAGTGTAGAGATCATACGGGGGGTCAGACTTTAGCAAAAAAGGTGTTGCGGTATGGGTATTTCTGGCCCACTATTAATAAAGATGCAACTGATTACTCACGACACTGCGACAAATGCCAGAGGTTCGCCAAGATCCCCAGAGCACCACCGACCCAGATCAAGTCGATGGTGAGTCCGTGGCCGTTTTCCATGTGGGGAATTGACATCATCGGAGTTCTACCAATTGCCAAAGGAGGAGCGAAGTATGCAATAGTCGCCGTGGAATATTTTACGAAGTGGGTGGAAGCTGAGCCCTTAACCAAAATCACAGCGAGAAAGGTGATGAGTTTCGTAGTTAGAAATATCATATGCCGATTTGGGATTCCAAGGGCCATTATAACTGATAATGGAACCCAGTTCGATGGCGCCGAATTCAGAAATTTCCGCCAGAAATACAAGATTGACAAGCGGTACACTGCCGTCGCCCATCCACAGTCGAATGGGCAAATAGAAGCAATAAATAAAGTCATAAAATCCATCCTCAAGAAGCGTTTGGAACATGCAAAAGAAAAATGGGTGGATGAATTGCCCTTGGCTTTGTGGGCATATCGGACAACGTTTAAGACAGCTACCGGCCATACTCCTTTCTCTCTCTCATTTGGTTCAGAAGCGGTAATCCCGGTAGAATTTGAAGTTCCCTCTCACAGGGTGACATATTATGACCCGATGACGAATCGGGCACTCCTCCTCGAGTCCCTTGATGAAGTCAAAGAGAAAAGGGACGAGGCAGACTTGCGTGCGTCAAGACATCGACATCAGATGGCACGCTATTATGACAAGAAAGTTCGCTTTAGAACCTTTGAGCCAGGGGATTTGGTGCTAAAGCGAGTTTTTCCATCCCTTCCTCATCTCGGTCCAAAGTGGGAAGGACTATTCGCCGTCCAACGGAAACTTGAGACAGGAGCCTTCAAGTTAACGACCGTAGATGGTGAAGAAGTGCCTAGGGCTTGGAATGCCCAGCACTTGATGCGATATTTGAATTAGGGATGTTGTATTTTCTTTTGTTTTTTTATGAACCCTGTAAAAAGGCACGACTTGCCTTAAAAAAGTCTGTTTATGTGTACAAAGGACTATAAAGTTGATGTAGGCTACGACTTAGCCGAACCACTATAAAAATATCGTGTGTCATTTACTTTCCTGCATTATTTATATCTTCAACTATTATTCTATTATGATTGTGGAATACGAAATGTTAAATTAAAATTTGGAAAGTTGGAGATGGTTTATATGCAAGAACAAACACAATGACTGTTTGTACGACAAGACATAGAAGAATGGGAAGACGACATTATTAACTCTGTCTCTCAAGAATCGAGAGAGAGTATAAAGGATGGAAAGACGACGTCCTCTGAGGCGTGAAGGTGCACCCAGATGAGAGACCGCCTCAGCGAAAACTCTAACCTGGATATGAGACATGAGAGTATAAATATGCAGAAAGAACAGGCATCAATGACGAAAGGAATATGGCCCCAGTCGGAGAATCGGGGACATTTGGACTCTTTAATTTAATCTTGTGTAGTTCTTCCTCATTCATTCAAGATTGACTGGGGGCATATATGCGTATACATGTTTCCTCCAGCAATGACTTCATTATATGACTTTAATTTGACGTACTTGTGTATTTTCGTTTAAGTACTGAACTAACGACTATCAGACATTGCAGGAAATAAACTATTTTTAGTCACAAACATGTGAGTTTGTACAAGGAAAACAAGCGAAAAAGAAGATGCGAGGGCCGCGCTCGCTGCAACAATTACGGGCCAATTAAATGCTAAAGTAAAATAAAGCACTTCATCACTTAGACTTTGGAGTGGACTTGGATTTTTTAGCAGCCTTCTTAGCATCCTTCGCCTCCCTCTCAGCATCAGTTAGAATGCGCTTTGGTTTTTTCCTCCCTATGACCGAAGTGTTGGAATCGTTTGATTTTTTCCCAGGAGTTGGAACACTGGAATCAAGAGAAGACTTTTTAGCAAGCTCTTCTGTAATAGACCTAGTTGAAAGCTTAACAACTAACCTTGATCCAGCATCCACCACTGCAAGAGGCTTAAGGCTTTCGGGGTCCAGGTCTTCAACTTTAAGCTGCATATGTTTATTTTGCTCAGCTTTCAATGCAGCCAAAGTGATGTCATCAGCGTTTTTTGACTCCCCAACTATAGCCACCTCGGGGTCTTCCTCATGACCCTCGTTGCCGCCATCATCTTTCAAGGCATCTATCATCTCGTCATCGTGAGGAGCATCAGCCTTAGACGGTTCAGCTCCCTCTCCTGAACCAATAGTAGCAGCGTTGTCCTTTTCTCCTTGAGCCTTCTCCGTGGGTTTTGCTCCAGTGGTGGTTCCCTGAGGCCCACCAATCTTCTCGGTCGGTTCAACACCTACAGAACGAGAAGCAACAGTTATCAACTCAGGAGAAAATAAAGGGTCCTCCATCGATTGTCCGATTATGTGATGAAAAGTGGAGACGGCCTTGACGAATTGAGGTGAAAAGGTAGTAATACCTTCCGATGATTTCTCAGCTGGAGTAACTACCGTCTCCGACGCCGTCTCGGGTATGGGGGATAAAAGAGATGACCGAGGGATCCCCGGGTTTTCGGGGTCATATCCCTCTACTTCAGAAGTGTCAGCGGCAGTGGAAGAAGAACCAGCCCCGGAGATGTTCTTTTGTTTAGCATTCCGTTTTTCTTCCTCCATAGTAGCAGCGATGAGGCGGCGTCCCTCGGCCAGGCACACTGGTTCATCATCTCTTAGATATTTTTCCATTAGCTTGTCCACGTCGACAGAGTCTACCTTGAGTTCCTCTTTTTCCCAATCAACGATTTGACTCCATACGTGAACCAAGGTAGTCGGATAATCTTCAATCCAAGAGATGTTTCGGCGGCGGATTATATGCGAAAGAATTCGATCATTAATTCGCTGAAACCATGCACTTCCTCCTTGGCCTTTGACAGCTGTTTGCGGGTCTCTTCGGCGGATTTAATAACACTTTCAACATTACCCTCCGCTAGGGCAGCCCTATTCTCAGCCTCCACCAACTTGGAAGCCAAGTCAGCGTTTCTCTTCTCCAATTCAGCATTCTTTCTCGCTAACTCAGCTTTCTCTTGCTCCAGAGCAGTGTAGGCAAATTGCATTTTAGCATTATCCGACTTTGCATCTTCTGCTTGCTTTTTCAGCTCCGAGCGCTCTTGACTATGAGACTCGAGCAAGTCATGATAACGTTTTTGTAGCTCTTCAAATTGCTGCTTGAAGTTGGTAGCATCCCGTTGAGCAACGGCAAGTTGGATCTGTGTGTCCTCAAGACCTTTCCTTAAATTTTTCAAGGCTTTAGCGTCAGCTGCTACATTATTTTTCATCGACTCGGTATCCATAATCAGAGTTCGGATGATTCTGGAGAGGTTATGTGAATACTTGAACATCTCCGAATATTGTTTTTCAACTGCATCAATCTTTGCTTTGGCCTCGTCTGCCCACCTTGAGGAAATAGGCTCGAGAGCGGGTAAGAAAGTCAGGTTTTCAAAGTAGTGCTCGGGGAATTGCTTCTCCAAATATGCCCGCTTGACTTTAGCTTCAGCATCTAATGGTGGAGGTGAGCGATATGTTAGCTCAGTATCCTTAGGATGAGTGGGCACGACGGCCGTATCACCCTTCCTAGGTCGCTTATCGGAAACATTATGCTTGCATCGCGAGTCGGTATCTTTCGGCGGGCTTCTTTCCCTACTGCGTTTTTCTTGAGAAGAGGTTTGATCTTTTGACTGTGACGTGTCTTCTCCTCGATGGCCTTGGTAGCCTTTGTATCGCTCTGAATCCGACCGAACGGGGGAGCGAGAGTGTGAGGTCCGCGACTGATAAGAGTCATGAGGCCTTCTATCTTCTCTACCCCGGCCTTCGCGACAATCGCACTCAACGTCAGAAGGGGGGCAGTCATGCTGCGACGAAGTTTCTTGATGTCATAATGGGAGCGAGACATTGTACCTGCGCAACAATGCGAATAGAATTCAGAATCAGTGTTCTCACAAAAGGTAAGTGCTATGAAATGTGGTGCTATAGTGCTAAGTGCATCCTAAGTGGTGTTTTCCCCCCGACAAACCCGAGTCCGAAGCCAGAATAGTGCGAGTGGGCTCTTTGGCCTTAGCGGGAGTGGTCTCTTCTGAAGAAGTGAAAACTAAAGGATTTGTTCCAAAATCCTCTGAAGTGTAGATAGTTTCAGGTAAGGGGAGATCTCCTAAACCCTGAAATGTAGGATCATCGGTACTAGGGGCATCTCCCTAGGAAGCATCTGTTGGCGGTTCTTTGGAAGACGTCGACTTCTCCGGAGAGATAGCATCCTTGGGGACGATGTGCCCTTCTCAGTGCTTTTTGGCCATGTTGGCCAGCTCATCGTCTTGAGTCGAAGATGGAGAAGGTGAAGTTCGAAGTGGCATTGTGGGAGTTTTCGAGCTCTCGCCCGTTTCTGGAATTACGTCCACTAGGGGGATGTATACATATGGACTCGACCCGTGACCTATGCTACGGGTAATGGACAGCAACCCGTGAAGATGAAGATATTCATCCTTCAGGACTCCATCGATGGTTAGAAATTTTTGGTCGCCATTGAGGAGCCGGTGCATCCGATCAAAGAACACTTGACCCGATATTTGTTTTGGATTATCAACTGTAAACAAAAAGAAAACGGATTAATGTGGTGGCGTGGACATTCAGAGTTGAGATTTAGAAAACCAATGCTTTACTTGATTTTGTCCATCTTCTAGCACATCCCGGCTGTTGCTTTATATAAGACCATTCTAGCTTGGAATCGCCGGCCTTGCTGCTGAACGGCGCTGAAATTATTTTCCTTTTTGGGACTGATTCGAAGTAAGAGAAAGAAGGAGTTTCTCGAGTCTGATGCTTGAAGTTATAAAAGAAATGAACGTCATTGAAAGTGAGCTCTATACCTAAGATCTCGCAGTATGCTACATATAAGGTATATAGGTAAGCAAAGGAGTTGGGATTCAGCTGCATGGGGACAATCTGCATCTGTCTTAGAAAGTCGATAACAAAAGGAGAAAACGGAGGAATAGCCCCGACCATGCACATCAATCGGGTGATTGCCATAAATCCTTATGGAGGGTTGTGAGGACGATTAGTTTTCGATGGCACCAGGGTATCCTTTTTCAGTATCCCGTGCTTTAAGCATATTCGAACGAGCCTGTCGTTGTCAATCGTCGATTCAACAAAATCTTGAGGTGATTCCAATATGATGGCAGACTCAAATTCGTCAGGAGCTTGATTATCTCCAACCCATCCTTCCTCTTCATAGCCCAGAGAAACTTCGCTGTCAGAAGGCGTTTCGCTGTTATGCGCCCCTACTTCATAATCTGATCCCTCGTCGTCCCATTCAGGGTCTGAGGAAGAAGATATGTCATCAAGAGTGATTTTCTTGGATGTCTCTGGGACCTCTTTCTTTTCTGCTAGTCGAGATGAACGTCTCTCGTCCATGGTCAATAAAACTATCGAAGAAGCAATAACAGAAATTAGAGCAAATTATCCCGTATTCCCCCGTGCATGTGTGTGAGCTAAAGTGTACAAGTGCATGTGCGATGAAAAAATTAAAACATGCGAGAACAACACAAAAACAAGCGATGTGAAATAAAATCGCATGATAGTTGAGTCCGCAAAATCCAGTGTAGAAGGCTCTATCCTAACTATCCATGAAGTCATAGACCAAAGTTAATGTTACTTGAATTAGTCAGGCTGTCTTTGTGTGTCAAGTTAGATGCCTTTGGATCGGTTCGGATATGCATGTGGTAATCGGTTCGGTGCGAGCACAATAATCGGATCGGTTCGGGTGCTTTATTTAAACAAGTTCAGATCGAAGCAAGGAGAACGGCGGGTTCGGATAGGAGGAGTATGGGCAAAGGCTGACCTGGTCGGATCGGTTGACCCCGACCCGAACTGTACCAGCATCGCTTGACTAGTCCATTTATTTCAACCCCCTATCTCGTCTTTCTCCTCCGACCCGAACCAACCTTTCTCCTTCCTCCCATCCTTCTGAAGCATCCAACCTGAACCGAATTCATCTCCTTCTTCTTCCTCTCTGCTCCTTCATCTCCTACCAAGCATCTTACCCAAAAATCAGTGTAAAGTTAGGGCTTGTAAATTGGCACGACCAGCGACTGCTCCAGGCCTCCTCCGCAATAGCCTCGAGGTGGAGACGAGGTCGCCGATGACGAGGAGAAGAGGCGGAGGACATGGTGCCAACATCAACAAATTTTCACATTAAAATCGCTTAAACCATTCATGGATTCAAGTCAGAACTAATTAAAGGAGGATTAAGTCGTTGTCTGAAGCCCTACCTACGGATTTATTTTGGGAAATCGAAGAATTTCCTTCGTGAATTCAAGAATTGGAATTCCCTCTTCGAAATTGGGGAAAATCGCTGAAAATGTAAAAGTAAAGGAAAGAAAGGAGGCGGATGGATTTATATACTTGGGTGAAGAAGTCTCTTCATGTTCCTATTAATGTGGCATTCCTTTCCGTTCGGACCGGAAAGCTGGTCCATGGATATTGGGCCTGTTAGCCTAACAACGTGAAGACATAGGAAAAGCCATTCGAACCGGAACCGAACCAAGAGCCTAAGAAGATTAATTCAACATGTATAGTGGAGTTAAAGAGAAGTATACAAAGGCTTACCTGGAGGAACTACTGGACATTAAGAAGAGTTCTCTGAATTATTTGAAACAAAGAAAGTAAGTTGCGCATTCTATGGTGTATATATAGACAACAAAGGTTATGACTTAAGATATCAACGCGACTTTACAAGTGAATGGAAGCGACTATTCAGCAATTCAAGTTCAAAAGTCAAGGCGTGGATTGTTCGAAGCACACTTTATCTTCGATAAAAGTGTATTTTGAGGGGGCAAAATGTTAGCCTACTTTATGACCTAGGCTACACGAAGTTAGAAGACTATTTCATGGAGAATGCCAAATTAGAAGAAACACTCTATCACAGGCCGAACCGGATCGGAGATTACTATCCAGATCACAATACGGCAAAGCAGAAAACGAAGAAGCTGGAACAGAACCGGGTCAGTTCGGTCCTTTCGCTCCACCTTCATATAACGTGCCCGTTCCGAACCGAATGCCTGTAGCTCCAACGGTTGCAGCCCATAACTCCTAAAGATGCGGAGCGGTTACACACATGATTACCCACGTTCTCCCACTCGCTTGATGTGCTGTCACCTTCTGGAGAGCTCCGAACCCGCATCTTCAGGGATGGATGCCACGTGCCTCCGAACTGAACCTGTTTATGGGAGAATTTGCACTTATAAATAGACCTCTAAGGCTCACTTGAAGGGATCTTTTGACACTCTGAGAGTTTGAGTATCTTTGAGAACCGAATTTCAGTACTCCCAAACAATCCAAATCATCATTCAGTATCTTAAATATAATCGAGTGAATGTATATGAAAAATGAGTGAGATTGAGTGAATATCTTGTTGTACTTTCATCTACATCATCAAGAAAAGTGATATAAAGTGGACGTAGGATCTTTAACGCCGAACCATTATAAATCTTGTGTCTCTTTTCTGTTTTTAATCTTATTTTATTAGAATTTTAGTCAATTTGGGTGTTAGAACCATTTTTTGGTCTGACAACTTCGAACGGATATTACGGGAGATCCGACCGTCGGATTCTCCTAAAACCGGAATCGTTGGGTTCGTATCGAAAAGAGCTTTCTAACGAATACTAGAAATTTGAAATCTAACAGTTGGATTTGGAATTATGTCCAAATCAAATTTGGAAAAGGTCGCTGTAAGTGCAGTTCGATGGCCGTTGATGGAAATCGACTGTACGGGCCATGATAAAATTATTAAAAATAGTAATAATTTGTGTAAAATCATAAGAAATGATTTGGAAATAATCGGGATGAAAAACTCCATATTTGAAAAGATAAAAATATATTTTTATTGAAATGAACTAGTTTTGACCTAGAATTATAATTCTATTTATTTTTAAAAAATTAATAGAGTGGATTTGAAATGGTTTTGAAAATAAACAGAATTTCCATTAACAGAATTGGAATGGATTGGAATCGAAATTATCTTTGGAATATTTCGATGTTGAATTTCGTGATTATACAGATATTGTTATGGAAATTTGAAAGATATATTAATGTCGTTATTTCCAATACGATATTTGTTGGTCGTAGAATCTGATATTGAATATAAGCCGATATATTTTCTATTCAGAGCCTTGTATTTAATATCAAATGTGATTTGGGTTTGTCGTGAATGGTGTCTTCATTGACACTGTTCTTAAGCCCAGTTGAGAAAAAGATTAAATCTTTTAATTTAGATTTAATGAAGTGTACCGATTAAATAATATATAATTGGAATTGAATTGGTATTGATTTTTGGGTTTATCGTGAACAGTGTTTTAAATAACACATGTTCTTTAACCCAATAATTAATGGAATGTGATTTTGGGTTGTCGTGAACGGTATCTTCAATAATACTGTTCTTAGACCCAACGGAGTTAAGAAAATCAGAAACTAACTGGAGATTAGTTAAGTTGAATGGTTTCTTGGGTATTGATCTGGTGTTGGTTTCGGCCTTCGGGGTTAATATTTAGGGAATTGCTCATTTGCTATTTTACGTTTAAGGGCTGATAGAATGGAATGTGACTTTGGGTTTATCGTGAACCGTGTTTTAAATGACATTGATTCTTTAACCCGGTTAAAGATTAAAACTAAGTGGAGTTTTAATGAATCTTTAATCAGATTGAAATGGTCGAGAATGGAGTATCACCAGTTTTGCTCCAGGCGATAGTTAAATCTTTAATTAGATTTAAACGTGAAATGGTAATTGAATTTACCGATAACACCGTGGTGTTAGATATGAAGTATTACCAGTTTTACTTCATGGGATGAATAGGTTGGGGTTTGGAAATTAAAACAAATGATTACTTCGGTAAGTTTCGTTAATCCTGACTAGTTTGAAGTGATATTCAAAAGAAGATTAAATAATAAATTTAAAAGAATTTATCTTTGATAAAATTAATGGGAACCTTTCCCTAAGAATGTGAAATTTAGAAACTAACTGTAGGTTAGCTAAGCAGAGTGGTTTCCTGGGTATTGATCTGATGTTAGTTTCGGCCTTCGGGGTTAATATTTGGGGAATTATTCCCTTGATTAATTTATGGTTAGCGGCTGATGAACTGGAATGAGGCGTATGTTGTGTTTGTGTAACACTTGTTTATTATATACGCGAGTTATTCAGAAAGACCGGGTTTATCCCATTCTGAATAACTGATTCGACGTGGAGTCGAAGATGAAGACGGTGGTTGATGACCAGAGGTCTTCACGTCGTTTGGGTGATTACTGATGATCTTGATTGGGCCATACACCCAAGAGGAGGGAATCAGTTAGTGGTCGTCCAGACGTACTTGGAGGTCGATGGATATGCGAGGTACTAGGTGCCTTCGGTTTCGTTCAAACCCAGAACGAACTTGTAAATGGACTATGTGTCTGACATTGGATTTTAGTCTATGTGATTGATTTCTATTAAATATATATCTGTTTGGTGGCGGAGAATTTATTCTCTTGCTTAAAGCCCTTCTCTGAGACGTACGAGCTCAGGAGTTATATATTGATGGATATCAAACGCATGGAGTGAATTGTCTATGTGGCATGCCTAAGTGGCAGTTGATCAAGGCTTCTGTTGAAAAGCAAAGTCTTGTGGTGATGATCAAAGCACCGCCTGTGTGGCATAGCTTTGTGTAACGTTGATTCGCGAGCCTCACACCCCGGTAGTGGACAAGAAACAGGAGAGGACCTCAGGGAGGGCATGCGTTTCCTTCTAGTTAGAAGTGGCGTCAGTGGTTTTACACGCCCTGACGAGTTTGACTTATGTGGTTGTTGCTGTTGTGAGGCGCCTCAGATATATTGGTGACTATGTGAAGCCGATGGAGTCATTTGTTGGCTCATTTACGCTCCAAAGGGCGGGGAAACGCAGTGTTCAGGAATTTCAATCCACATCGGTGGACCGGCCCTGTCGCTCCAAGGTCACTCGAGCTCTGACCTGAGACATGGGCTAGATTGTCTCGAACCGGTAAGGACTATCTTTTGCCTTGGTTTACAGATGGAAATCCAACTTCCAATACGTGACATGTGCGGTTTTGATTGTAGACCCTAGTATTGGCGATATGATATATGGTACCCATGCTGTCTATGATTGATATTTATGATTTGAAATTGTTTTGACACTATACACTTATAGTAATAATAAAACATGAAATTTCACGTATCAAGCATTCTTTGGCTATTATAAGGGAAAACCCTATCCCCCGGCTTGCATTGCATTGTGTGATAGGACATGGGTCTTATAATAGCTTCATTTTTCTTTATTTAGCATTGTGCTGTTGTTTTATGCATTGGTATTCTTGGGAGGAAACCCGTTCTGTGTTATACGGCGTGGTCCCTTGATTTACCTAACTTTAAGATAAAGATAAATACCAGGTTTAGTTCTCACACCAGTCCCATGACTGACCTGGAGTTTATTGTTTTAACCTAAACTCTGGGTGCCCTTATTTTTGACACGGGCAGCTAGTAATTTTGGTTTTGCAGATTTATATTCACAGGATCCTAATTTACAGCTGGAACGATACTCAGAAATCTCTGTATCCGTGTATTACTTCTAGTTGTGTATTGTATTATTTTCCGCTGCTATGTAATTTAAATCTCTGATATTTTCTGTGTAATATTTATTTATACTCTGTATATTCTTGTATTCTGATGGAATTGTTATAATTAACAATGAAACGTTCTTCTGTCTGCGTTCTTTTGTGTGTTGTTCTCGAACTATCCGCGCTTTCCTTACCGGGGAAGTTACGGGTCTTTACAAATACACTGGGTTCAACAAGAATGTCTTGCAACCCGGCCCACACATGACTGACCACTCATTTCGCTTGAGTGTATCGAATGTATATCACCGACGGTTGGGATCAGCAACCGTCTCCCGAAACAAGGGACAGCATCGAATATAGATTAAAGAAGCAAATGGAATTTCTCTAGATAGGTGATTATACACCCTAATGGGAGCGACCCACATAGCCATGCTGCCTGCCCGATTTTTGTCATTTCCCGGTTAATGAGGCTTGAGGCTAGAATTATCCTTTTAGAACATCTGGTCATCATTCACTTTGAATGCCACATTGTCAGATCCGCCAGATATCACTAATTGACACCCACAAAAATAATCTAGTGGTTAGGCTAAGAGAACCGTCGTCCTCCACCACCAACTATGGTACGTTTGAAGAAATCAACGTACGTGATCCTTTTGGAAATACTCCGTCAGACATCCATCCATACAAGTCATTCAGGAACAAGATGAACCGAAGGCACCCTCCTGCTGCATCCTTTATAGGAATCACCCCAAGGATCAGTAGCGAGAAGTCCTTGCAATACGTATATTTCAACCACGATAGAATCACAAACCAAATAACTCTGGTTGCAAGCCAGAGAAATTCGACAATTAGTCCTTCCGCTTACGAAGAACCACGACCTTCAATTGCTCCATCTTGAATTACTCTCTACACGTATTTGTTGGTCGGAATGGTTTTCGAATATAAATTTGATCCCGGTCTTTCCGTACCAACAAGCGTATTGGTCAGGTTTGATAGTCGGTGATTTAACTATCAAATAACAATTGTGTAAATAAATGAGTTTTCCAATTCGGTACTTGGCACTACTTGCCCTCTTTAAAATATATTTAACAAATTGATTGTTAAAACTTCTAATCCTTTCGATACATTTAAACCTTATAATTACTCTTGTTTCATAACAGGATTCTCGATACTATTTTATATGCTTTAGAACATGTTTTATATTTACCTAACTTTCCATTTGTCATTTCCATAGAAAATATTGTTATGTTTTCCTAAACCTTTTTCCACATTTCCTTATATTTTGGCAGCTCAATATATACATACATATATATATATATATATATATATATATTACTTGATGGTATTAAGCAAATTTTTGATACGGACAAATCAAAAGTCGAATTGTATAACTTAAAACCAAATACCTTTACTTACATTGTAACTATACTATTTAAAATCTAAAAAACTTCACTTATGTTCAATATTCTTCGTATGGGACAGTTTACCAATTTCAACACTTTCCATTCATTCCAAACCAATACCATTCCTCGATAATAGTGAAGCCGTTCAAGTTGGGGTATTTTATTTATCTCTCAAACCTTGATCGACGACGTTCTTATCTTAGAATAAATATCAGTTTGTCACTTAACCACTGATATTAAAATCTCGTTTCCCACTTTAATTTCATATATGGTTTTATAAGTCGTTTCTTACATTTGAAATCCTCGTTCAAAAATCTCTTTACTTAATTCCTTTAATTAAGTAAAAATTCAATAACACCACCTTTAACTTAAAGCATTATTTCACTTACAACCTTTGGGTTTATATAAAAGTCCCTCGTCACATAATCTATTTCCATCTATTGGGCATTCTTATAATAACCCTTACTTTGGATTTTATAACTAAATCCGCTTATCCCCTTTTCTTTACAATAAGACCCCTTTTAACTTGGATTTTATCCCAAAAATCCATTTATCAATATTTAATATCAAAGCTCTTGTATAAATTTCCCTTTGTGTTTGAATTCCTTTTTCCAATCACACGGATTGCTTGATTCAATCCTTTAACATATAAAGTTATCACTTTGGTTTTTAAAAACCTCATTTTCAAACTTTTGCTTGGATTTTTCCCCATAATTTATACAAATCTGTTTACCCACTTTTCACCACTTATGTTTCAATCTAAAACCATTAACACATTTTAGTCTAATATTAATCCATTTATCATTTCCCTTAGAAATCCTCTTTTCCATTGAATTCACTTTACTTACTTATTTTAATCCTCTTCATTCACTTATAAATATGATTTACCATACTCCTTTGAAATCTTGATTTTTAAATCTCTTTAAAAACACTTATCACCTCTTTGATCAAACTTATCGTCACCTAATCACTTCTACATTGGATTCCAATTAAAAATCATCGCTTTAATTACTATTGATAAAAATAATACTTAACTTTAATATTAAAAATAGTTAACTTTTCTAATAACTAAAAATAGGATGATTATCACTCACAAAAGCTTATTAAATAATAGTTATCTATATAATTCTAAACAATTCAATAATTACATCAATTTATAGTTAATCGACGATTAACTAATATTACACACCACTCGTTAAATTTAACGAATATTCAGAAAAAAAATTACATCCAATTAATCCCATTATCAATTTAATCAATTTTCAATTAAACACGGTTGATTTTTGCCAACCGTACATATCAGTTAATTATTAACTGAATTTTATTGTCATTTCCCCTTTTAAATTAAATAACTTAATAAATTTAAAAATACTATTTAATTGTCTTAAAAACAATTATTCTATTTTACCAACCCGCAGGTAATTTATTTGGTTTCCTACTTTTGGAACTTGTATAAACCATTTAAATAATCTCTTTAAAAACTCGATTAAACTATATATTTATAAATTTCAAATTTAATTATTTATATATATAAAACAACTGAACAACTTTAATTCAGTTATAAATTAATAACTTTAAAACCACATCAATCCACCTGACGGTAGAACAACGTTTAAAACAATATAACTTAGGCCATTCACTGCCAATTACCCAATCAATACTGTCGATTGATTGTAATCATAACCATGATGAATATCAAGTCAACCATTAATATCAAAACAGGTTTTGGTGTCAGTCAGGGTGAACGGTTCATATATATGATTGATACGCACAACAAATAATGTACAGTTTATTTGAGGAATCCGGTCGGATCCCTCCAACCTGTCCTTCCCTGCATCACAGATAACAATTGGTAAAAATATTTGAATTAAATATAATACATTTAAATAATGAAATAATGACAACCAAACAACAATAACAACCAATTTGCATCCATAGCATCCAATCAACCAATTTATACTGCTAATCGGTAAATTATATTTTTCTATGAATTTACCACATCACAAGACTCCATAAGGTGTGAGAATTAACTCACCAGATTTAATTCTGGTTGACGGTTGACGCGTTTTGTTGCATTTAATTTGAAACGAACGCTCAAAATTTTCTGAAATTCCAACTGCATCCAATTGAATCCCAGTCAGCACCATTGTCTAGGTCTCGTCCCTCTGATCCCAACGGATCCAGTTTTGTATAATTCTGACATCATATGAGCAAGTTATAAATTTATAAGATTCGATATATTATATATAAACTAAATTATTATTAATTAAAACTAATTACTATTATACCATGTTAATTACTGTTTAATCATCACTAATCCACGTCATCAGAGGGTTCACGCGTTTTCACTTTCATCGTTCTGCAAAACCCGTTCCTCCCTGATGTTCACGACTTCGAGAAAAACCTCCACCCAACTTTCGATCGCCAGCAATGATTCCAACCACCGGAGATAGCCTCGCCCCCTTCCCTGGCACCGCGCTTCCACGCCCCACGCTCGCCTGAAACACCAGGCCCCACATCAACGTTGAATCACCAGAAACCGGAGCTAACCATTCTCCGTTCAAACACCCAGATCCGCAGCCACACGCAACCACAACCAACGCCACCACCTCAGTTCGACGCAGTCAACCTCCCTCGACCTTTCCCCTTCAGATCGTGACTACCTCGAGGCCTGCTCCGCCCTCACGTGCACCAAAACGAACCTATCACCCATGAAATACCCCAAATCACCGACCAACGTTCATCTATTCACCCCAACCACCACAGTCAATTCCAGAACCCCAGACCAGAGCCAAATCAAAGCCCTGTCTACCCTCCTTCATTCACCCCAAACCCCCGAATCTGAAACTCCTCCATTTGCACGCAGTTCGAGAAAATGAAATTGTGTTTCATCACTGTTATCGCTAATTCCAGCCACCCCCGACATCGTTTCGCCCCCAAATTTTTACACAAGGTAGATATGAACTTGATCTACAACTTTGCTTCAGGACCCCCTAGCCAATTCCTTACGGATCGTGAGAAATAAATTAAAATGTAAACGAGGACTATATAGCAAATTTCAGACGGAAATGAGACATGGGAGCTGAATTTTCTGGTTTGGGGTTTGACGTATATATATAAGGAGGAAATATATTAATTTATTTTGATTTGACTGAAGATATTTTAGTGATGCCGACTAACGGTATTTATTTCGTACCTATTGCTATTTTTAACGCTGTTTATTGGCTCCTTTGTTCACATACAAACTCCGTTCGAGGTAAAAATGGACGGCATAGTATAATTTGACGATATAGTCCTAATGAAACTTGTTTCGTCGAATTCCGAGTCCGTTTGCTCAAATGGCACTCGTTCACGTCCAAATGGTCGTTTTATTTGCATTTTATTTTGCCACGCTCACAAAATAACTCCGATTGACGCGCAACTTGAAATCTAGCAATAATTTACTGTTGTGGTCCCAATAAAATTTGTTTCGTCGGAAACAAAAGTCATTTGAATAAAGTCCCTTTTATAACTGCCCAATTCAATAAAATAAACCAATTTTAAAATACCTCAATACAATATAAATAAAATATTGAAATGGGCCATACATGACCAGAATTTCATATACTACTAAAATAAAATAACTCGGATTGAGGTTGAAGCCAAATCGATATTATAAATATTTAAAAACCTTTTATTTAATATAAATAGACGTTATAATTTATAAAGGAATTCCATAGCGACTATTTTAAAATTTGATTTGGACATAATACAAAATCTACAACATGAAAACTCGATTTTCTCTTCCATTCGAAAAATATTATCCAATAGATTCGGACGTTTCTTGTTTCGAGAAAATCCGACTTATTATGGATCCTGTACGGGCGTTTAAACTTCAAAACGCCATATTACGAACTACCGCGCCGCTGCAGCTCGCTTTATATTTAAATTATAAATTCAACGTTCAATCGTCATTTTAAAATGAAATCGCTACTATAATTCCAATACGAACGATATTAAACCATTTAAAATTGCCTGTTCACATTATACTGCAAATTCAACATTTTCCAAATATTCCAAAAATAAAATATTACCATATAATTAATATATTTAAATATTCAAAATTAAATGGTCAAATTCCATTATTTAAACTCAAATCAATATTTTAAATAAATAAAATATTTCAAATAAATGGTCAGAAAATACGGGACATTACACCTAGAGAGGCGAGTTGAGGTTTGAACTATTTACCGGTACAAAGGAGGTTATGGTGAATTTTTACGGAAATTTAAGAAGCTAGAATATTTTAAGAAAAAATGATAATTAGAAATCTATAATTAAATGTGGTAAGAATAGAAAGAGAAATGGATATACATTTTAGAAATGGAAAATTGGTTTAATATGGTGTTGAGTATTCGAGTTAGCAGTCTTGTTTGTTTTGAAGTTAATAATATTTCCAGTCAAGGTTTGAGAGGTAGTTATACACCAACTTGATTGATTTCATTATTAACTGATAAATAACAAGATTCAGTCTCGAATATCAATGATTGAATAAGAGTTAGTTGAATGCAGTATTGTGGGTTGTTTGTAACAATGTTTTATACAACATTCGTTTTAACCCAAGTAAGTGGAATTTTGGAAATATAGAAATAAATATTTCCTAAATGCAGAAATGAACGGGCGTGAAAGAGATAAGTAATTGGAATGTTTTCCAATTATAAATAGAATATATTTTCTAAGTATAGAAAATAAATGATGGCGATATATGGAAATGTTTTCCAAATAGCGTAAGAGGCCAAGATGATTATTGAAAATATTTGGTTAACAAATATTGGTAAGGAAATGAAAAAGTGATTTAATTAATGAAATATTAATTAAGAGGCCCAGTGATTTGTTTGATGGTTGGAATGTTTGTTTGTTTTTCGTCGATAGTTAAATAACCGACTATCGAAGTATTTGCCAATATCGTTGTCGATATGGGAAGACCGGTTGGATTATTATCTGAGAATCGCTCCATATTGGCAGTAGCGTTGCAAATCAGATTATATGAAGATAATCGAAGATGGAGTAAAGTGCAAGGACTTTTTTTTCTATTAATGGAAATTGTGCCTTCAGTTTCATTCAATCCCTGAACGAACGTAAATGGACGAATGTCTGACAGAGTATTTCCAATAATCGCATATGTTGGTCTGTATAAATATATATGGTAGCAGAGAATTTATTCTCTTAGCATAATATCTAGAATATATTTATACAAATCAATTAATGAATAATGGATCTGACAATGTGGCATTCATAGTGATTGTGTTATAAATGAATCGCAAGTCATCGTAGCCTCAGGCCTCAACAACCGGGAAATGACAAAAATCGGGCAGGCGGCATGGCTATGTGGGTCGCTCCCATTTGGGTGTATAATCAGCTATCTAGAGGAATTCCTTTTACTTCTTTAATCTATCGATGTTGTCCCTTTTCGGGAAACGGTTGTTGATCCCAACCGTTGGTGATATACATTCGATACACTCAAGCGAAATGAGTGGTCGGTCATGTGTGGGCCGGATTGCAAGATGTTCTTGTTGAACCCAGTGTATTCCCCTCTAGAGATACACTATCGGAAGATGGTTCCATACCTTGTCATGTTGGAAATCCAATCTCCAATAAGCACCCTGCGGTTTTTGGTTTTATATTATATATAGAGCGTGAGATGCAAGCGTTCCGCTAGATTGTTATTTATTTGATTTAGACACTATTATAATATCACTGGATTTTTGTATCAAAGTGTTTTAGGTTATAGTAAGGTAAAAACCATCCATGTTTATGTGTGGGTGGGTCTTACTATTATCCTTTCTTTCGAAAGGATTTTGAAAGTTAAACAAATGGTTGGAGTTTACTCACACCAGTCCTATGACTGACCCAGAGTTTATTTTGTTTGTTTTCCCTAAACTCTTGGGTGCCCAAATTTGTACAGGCAGTCAAGTAGTCGGGATTTTACAGATTCACTTGGAGGAGTTTGAAGCAGGAGGCTTCACCAGTTAGCTATAAACTATCATATATTCCGTTGTGTACCATGTTTTTATCTAGAAACAGGTGTTTATAACTGTTCCAGAAATAGCTGTTGTGCTCTGATAATGGTATGTATATACAGTTACTGATTTGTATTTCAAAAGTTATGTTATTTAATATATTTTATTCGTTCCGCTATGAGATTTGTGTTCTTCGTTTTTTTCTTCTATTCTAACTTTTCTTTCTTTCTATTTCTCATCCTCTAACTTCTTTCTAATAATGATTCGTATTTCTGTGCAATTTGGGTTGGACGTGTGGTGTTATTAGTCAACTCAGATAGTACGGATTTGCGGTTCGTTACAATTGTTATCAGAGCCTAGGTTGAGCGAATACCTAGGCTTGGTGGGGTTGTGCTCATTAGAGATAGGGTCAGCAATACCCTAGAATGAGTTGAGTGTATATATACGAGAGGTGTATTTGTTAATTGATATAAAATTTGTTTTATGTTGTGTTGGCTACTTTGTTGAGTGGTTTATGAATTCGGATCGAATTGTGGGACGCCACGAAGTCGAAAGGAATTTCTAAACACTTGAACAGAAGATACGACACAATATGGTTTTAAAGTGGGGAAATGAAATAATTTTACCCCAAATTTATATTTTTGCTATAAAAAGAATAGTTTTCTGAAATTATTATCATATATGGATGAGTTGGTTGTTAATATTATAATCAAATTAGATTATAAAAATTGGAATGGTTATATATAACCAAAATAGAATTTGTATATGAATCAAATATACAAATTAAATGAATTAAAATTGAATTCAGAATTTGAATTAAGAATTTAAATCCTGGGAGATTTGAAAAATATTTTTGAAGTATATTAAAATAACATAGCTTTTGAAAGGGATTTTTGAATAAAAATCATTTTAGATGGATTTTGAAAGTGTTAAAGCACTGAACTCATTTCAGTAGCTGGAAATTAATTCTGATGATGACTGCAACATCATTAGTGTTCATTTTCAAGTTTCTAAGTGATGAATTGCTACCTTAATAAAGTTTTGATGGGAATTTGTTTGAAAGAGAACAAGTTGATTTGAAAATTCAAATGTTTTTGAATTTGAAATGGAAATAAATATAAGTATATATTTATGTGATTTCAAATGGATTTGAAATAAAATCCCGGGAATTTGAATTATGAAAATTAAATTTAACTTAAGCAAGTTAATCAAAGTGAATAAATTGATTAAAATCAATTGGAATGAATTTGAATGCATATAAATGAAGACCAAAAGTTTTGGTTGAACTAAAGTTGCAGAAGTATAAAGTGTTGAGTTTCAACATAAGTGAGTTTGAAAATAAATGGATTTAAGGCATTTTTCCTACCTTAGTAATTTCGGGGACGAAATTCTTTTAAGGGGGGGAAGAATGTAACGACCCAGATTCTTGGTCAATATATTTTTAAATATTTAATATGGTTTTAAATATTGATTTGATAATATAACGAAATTTTTATATTTAGTTATTGATTTAAAAACCGATTTCGATTTAATATCCAATATATTAAATTATCGTAATATGAAGTATATTGAAATCGAAGTTAAAACTGAATCGAAATGATTCAGATGATCAGTGTCAGTTCTGTTCGAATATAAATGCGATAATAATAATTTATTATCAAGGAATCTATTTGTTTTGAATTTAAAATATATCGAGTTAAATTTATATCTTCTCCATATGATCAGATTAGACTTCAAAACCCGTTCCAGTGTGTTCAGAATAATGATGTAACCCTAGAAATGCCAGTTATTACATTTAAATAGGAGTTCGGAAACGCAAGATAATTTTAATTAAATAAATCCGCATCGGTTCGGATTAATTTAGGGTCAACATGATTTTTTCTTTCTACCCTAAGTAATGAAGTACCTATCTAGTACAGCTACCCTTTCACTTCGCGTACTATATGTTCCCCGTCTTCATTGCTAAGAAAAACATAGAGTTAATGAGGAGTACGTTTTGTCTGCTGCTCACACCTTATAAAGCAAGCTTCAGACTTCAGTTTTCTATCCATTTTCTCAAATCTATCTCAAGCCATTTTCTTTGATCCAGTTTATTTCATTCGAGAATTGATTCCACCTTACAGAGAAAAATGTGGCTGCTCCTCGTGTTCAAATTGAACTATATACGCTCCAATAAACCTCCAATCCGATTTTTTTGTGCCTGTTCATTTCTAGGTACAAAATCAAGATCGAACTCCCACTTTTCATTTTGATTTCCTTCCTCGTATCTTTTTTAAAATCAAAATAAATGGCTGCGTTTCTTCCTTCCTTTAAAATCAAAAACCTTTTCCCTAAAATTCGCAACAAATGATATTGATTTTTGGAAAAAAGAGAAGCAACCGAAGTTGAATTTGAGACTGACCTCAGGGTAATCATATTTGGGAGTTGCGATTCATTTTATGGAGTACGAATCGGTTTGTATCAGCATCGCGACCTGTTTAACATGGCGTCGAATTGAAGTTGAGGGTTGCGGTGCAATTTAGGGTTTGTCTGGGTCTTGCTGTAGCGACTTCGACGTTGGTGAGTGGTGCTAGAGAATGAACGAGACGCGTGGGTGGGGATTTGACAGTGCGATGTTGAACGAGGTGATAAGGGTTTTGGTGGGGTTCGCACCCAAACCTTTCTATCGATTTTGTAGCGTCATTTTGGATGAGGTCAAAGAATTGAGGTTTCATACGAGTTGAATTTGAAGGGCACAAAGAGGAGGAGCATTGATAGGTTTTGCCTGTAGGGACAGATTTCAGGTTCGGGAAGAAAAGAATCACAGGAGGAAGACAGTAATGGTGGTTGTCGAGTGATGGCAGTAGGGGTTCGAGTAACTTATAGTGAGGGAGGATTGATTTTTTCCATGGATTAAGGAAATATCATTTTTTTATGTATTTAATAAAAAAGGGATTATGTAATTAAATTGGTTAATTATTTATTTTAAGTCAACGTTAAATATACAAATGGTTAAATGTTTAAAATTAATTATGTGTTGAAATACATCCCTAAATATTTTTCCGGTATTATTAATCAAACCATGGTAAAATATCAGCTAAATAAAAATAAAGTAGCTCAATAAAAATATTGTTATATTAGTTAAATGAAAATATAATAATTATATGTTCATTTAATGAATTGAGTAGGAATTGTCACATTGGGTTGCGAAATATACGAGTTGGGATTGGTTAGAGATTTTTCTGAGTAAGCTATGGATTTAAAAAATTCAGGAATCTGGATAGTCGGAGAAAATAAAATCACAGTGAGAAATTCTCACTCAAGAGTTTTATTTAAATTATTTTTATCGTTAAAAATAATTTGTTGGTTGTTTGGTTGCATTTAAATATTACGGTGGCTATTATACATATATATTAGTTATATAGGATTGATGTTTGTGGCTATTATATATATATTGGTGATTGGTTGGATTCCCGCAGTATCATTAGCAGATGCCCGCAGTATCATTAGCGGATGACCCTATACGCCCCTACGCTATGATAGTGGATGACCTTCTATACCGCGATATCCTGCCTCGAAGCAGGATGGGTATTATTTATGTTGGCTAACGTCTGTGGATGCAGGAAAACAGGTTGGAGGGATCCAACTGGATTCCTCAAAAATATTTTTATTTGTTTATTTCATATATGTTATCTTATATGATGTGTTAGAAAAACCCGTGATTGATAATTTGGTATTTTGGATGTTTGAAATATCATTGGGCCTAAATAGTAATTTATAAAAATATCGTAAAGAGGGTTTTGAGATTTAAAAAGGAAAATTCTACTTTTTCAAAAATAGAATTTGAATTTAGAATGGGCTAAAGATATTTACTTATTCTGAAAATAAATAAAACAAGTATTGTATTTATAAACGATGTTTATGAATTGAATAATACAGAAAATTGAATTAAAATTTATAAACAGTGTTTATAAATAAAGTGGAAAAATTATCATTTGATAATTTGAATATTTAAATTCAAATGTGAATTTAAAAATAGAAATGGGGAAATCCTTTTAAAGAAATAAACGATGGAATTTATTCTGATGTTCAGAATATAAATTGAACTGAAATAAATCCGTAAGGATTTATGAAGTGAATTCGATTAATTTGAATTTATTTAAACAGAAGTTAAGTTGAATATGAAAATAAATTGGGTGTTATATATATAAGTTATTATAAATAGAAATTTCCAAAATAAGATTTGGGTTCTAAATAGATTTCGAAATAGACTTGTTTAAATATAAAATAAGGAAATTTATAAAATGGTGTTTATAAATACAACGAATTAATCATCAAGAGATAATTTGAATATTTAAATTCAAATATGAATTCAAAAATAGAATTTGAAATCATTCGAAAGGGAACAACTGTTTTTATTTCTCAATTCAGAATATCAAAGGGAGTTTAGAATAGAAATTTGAAAAGGGAACTTGTTTAAATATATGAAACAAGGAAGTTGAATTTATAAATAGGGTTATAAATTTGGTGAAATAATTATCATTTGGATAATTTAAACCATTTAAATTCAAGTAAGAATTTAAAAAGTGAAATTGGAAAATGTGTTGAAAATAGGATAATTGATTATATTCTGGAATTTAGAATATAAACTAAATTGAGAAAATCCAAAGGATTTATAATTGGAATTCGATTATATCGAATTTTATAATTTATTTATAAAAGGAACTGGGATTTAAAATAACAAATCAAGTATAAATAAATATATTACCGAGTAAGGAAAAAAAATCAACAATTATAGATAATCGAAAATATTATGTTGAATTGGGAAACTGATTTGATATATATTAAAAATATATCAAAATGGACTTGAATTTATTATAAACGAAGTTTAAACGTTTATATATATAAATATAATTAAAACGAACTCGCCGTAGCACGGTAGTTCGTAGATTGGCGTTTCGAACTTCTGTTGAGTATATAAGACCCAATTTAAGTTGGAATTCTTTGAAACAAGAAACATCAGGGCCGATTTGATAATAGTTTCCTAATGGAAGAGAAAAATCTGAATTTCGCCATATGGATTTTGAGTTATGTAAAAATCAAATTTTTAGAAAAACAGCGCCATAACCATTATAAAACCATAATGGTTTATTTAAATTAATAAAAGGATTTTTAGTAAATAAGAAATCTGAATTTGCACTAGAAAAATCCAGACTTGAGTTATAAATATATTTGAACTCAAGTGGAGTAATGAATTGATTTTTGAAATAGAAATCAGATTTTTAACTATCGAATAGAATTAACTAATTTGCAAAATAATTCGTTAATGGAAATTTCGAATTGAAACTGAACTTTGAAAGGTAAATGAGATTTTAGAATTTTATATTCGAAATCGAATAGGAAACTTAAGTTGAAAATGGAATTTTGATTTGTTATAAACAAGTTAAAAATTTATTTGAACGTGTTATGTTCAAATAAAAAGTGAAATAGGCAAAAGAGCTAATTAAAGAATAAATTAGCGAATTGAGTTAAAAACGATTGGATTGAGTTGGTATAAATTGGAAATGGACATATATGAGTTAAACATGTATGGAATGAAGTGATTGAAGAATATAATTTAAGTGCCCGACAAAAAGGTACTGGTTTAAATTCCATATGAGGTTTTATGCGCCGAATCGGCAAGCCACTTGGCCTTTTGATTTTCTTTTTGAATGAAAGGGCCTAGAGAGGCGAGCTGAGGTTTGAACTATTTGCCGATACAAAGGAGGTTATGGCGAATTTTTACAGAAATTTAAGAAGTTAGAATATTTTAAGAAAAAATGTTAATTAGAAATCTATATATCAATATATATAGAATTCGATAAGGAAGTGAACTTAAAAATAGAGTATTATAAACAAAAAGGAAATCTATAATTAAATGTGGTAAAAATAGAAAGAGAAATGGATATACATTTTAGAAATGGAAAATTGGTTTAATATGGTGTTGATTATTCGAGTTAGCGGTCTTGTTTGTTTTGAACTTAATAATATTTTCAGTCAAGGTCCAGGAGGTAGTTATACCCCAACTTGATTGATTTCATTATTAACTGATAAATAACAAGATTCTGTCTCGAATATCAATGATTGAATAAGAGTTAGTTGAATGCAGTATTGTGGGTTGTTTGTAACAATGTTTTATACAACATTCGTTTTAACCCAAGTAAGTGGAATTTTGGAAATATAGAAATAAATATTTCCTAAATGTAGAAATGAACGGGCGTGAAAGAGACAAGTATTGGAATGTTTTCCAATTATAAATAGAATATATTTTCTAAGTATAGAAAATAAAAGATGGCGATTTATGAAAATGTTTTCAAATAGCGTAAGAGGCCAAGATGATTATTGAAAACATTTGGTTAACAAATATTGGTAAGGAAATGAAGAAGTGATTTAATTAATGAAATATTAATTAAGAGGCCCAGTGATTTGTTTGATGGTTGGAATGTTTGTTTGTTTTTCTTCGATAGTTAAATAACCGACAATCGAAGTATTTGCCAATATCGTTGTCAATAAGGACACACCGGTTGGATTATTTTCCGAGAACCACTTCGTATTGGCAGTAGTGTTGCGAATCAGATTATATGAAGATAATCGAAGACGGAGTAAAGTGCAAGGACTTTTTTCTATTAATGGAAATTGTGCCTTCGGTTTCGTTCAATCCCAGAACGAACGTAAATAGACGAATGTCTGACAGAGTATTTCCAATGATCGCATATGTTGGTCTGTATAAATATATATGGTGGCGGACAATTTATTCTATTAGCATAATGTAACACCCCGTATTTTCTGTGAACGTATAAGTAACAAATCAGAGAATAATTAAATTTTAAAATAAGAACCAAGGGAAACGTTGCGCCATTGCGTTCGTCTCGGAATTCTGCATGAAAACGAGTCCGAGTTTTCGAAAAACGGAGTCCGTATGACCAAGTTATGACCCTCCGAAGTTTCAGGAATTTTCAGAATCGAAAACAGTTCGAAATTCGAATTCAAACCCAGAAGCAGGCTGGGCGGGAAATATCCCGCCCAGGACCCAGGTCGACTGGGGATTCGACTAGGTAGTCGACCCCCCTGACCAGGTCGACTGGGTAGTCGATCTGGGGGTCGACCTACCTCCCGAACCCACTTCCTGAACCTGATGCATTCTGATTATTTTTGGCCTGATTTTCTGACCAGATTCATGACTCTAAACCTATATAAACATCCCCCTAGCCTCATTTTCTCTACACAATTTCATTCTGTCTGTACTCTGCCTCTGTTCTAATTAAAAACAAAAATGGTGTCGCTACTCTGCTGGAATCAAAATTAAAGCTAGTACACCTTCTTCCAAGTCTGACTAGAATTAAAAGAGAACAGCTACAACTATCTTTCTTTTAGAATCCAGAACAACAATTTGAGAAGAGTAATTCAGCATTTCTACATCAACAACAGTTTATTATCCTTTCTTAAAACCACGAAAGGCAAGTACAGTTATTTTCCGATATAAACTTTAGTTATAATTGTGACATGATGGAAATTCTGAATTTGAGGTTGTGTACGTTCCGTTCTGATCTATTTTATTCTGTATCTCTTTCTCCTTTCTATTCTATAGCCAGGCTACCACGAGCCTGCGCCACATCTCATAAGAGATTAACGCACAAACGCTAAACTTTGGGACAAATAATAAATGATGGCATAATTGGACATGGCTAATCTGTGACTGAAAGGACATATGTTGTAAACTAGATTTAGATTTATGCATATTCTGTGAATTGGAAGAAGAGGAACCATTGTATGTTAACATGTGACTTGAGACATTGGATATAAATCATATTTTGAATTAAGATCTGTTATAATTTAACGTTCTAGATTGTTGGGCATATTGTTTATATAACAATTCATGACTTGAGATAAAAAGAGAATATGACTTAGGTGTGAAGATCTATATTAAGATTTGATAACTATTAAATGTGAATAACACCTAAGTGGGAGATTTTTGAATATGTGACATGCATTGAAATCGATGGTTGTATTTGGTATAATTTATATGTGAATCTTTTGTACTAGGCAAGTTTAACTAAATTTGGGACATGTGTTATATGGTAAATTATGACCATAATCTGTGCCATGTAAATTCAATGCAAACGTGGGGTATATGATCATATTGTGAATCATGACAATTATTTAGGCATGTGAACTTAGGCCAAATTTATAGTTAGGCAAGATATATCAATGAAACTTTAAGGAATGATTAAATCTGTTATATTGCCTAATTTGCTAGTTCTGCTATATTGCCTAATCTGCTAGATCTGTTCATCTGCTAAATCTGTCATCTGCTAAGTTTGCTGAAAATGCCTAATCTGTTATATGCTAAATCTGCTAAATTGCTTAATCTCCTAAATTCGTTAAGTCGCCTAATCTGTGAAATATGTTATCTGCTATATCTGTTGAGTTGATATATTTAGTCTGTTATTGACATAATCTGAATTGGCTATAGTTATGAATAATTGACATGTATATTAGGCATGGGCATAAATGGTAAATTATTAATTAATTGGCTGCAAAAATAAACATGGCTAACTCGAGGTTAGAATGAGTTTGCGGCGTAATCCTGCCCGGAACCGCCCGGCACATCCAGTGGCCGCAAACAATAGGTTCTAATGTGAGAAGTTAGTCATAACGTGCTTGAAACCCGAGGTTAGACTCAGTTTGTGGCAGAAACCTGCCCGGAACCAACCGGCCTAACCAGTAGCCGCAAACTGTCAGTCAAATGTGAGAGGTCTGGGTATTAATATTTAATTAATGAAAATTTGAGATAAATATGATGTCTAAAACATGTTGGGTGGATAAGGTTAAACCAACTGGACTAATGAAATTAATAAACCCGTTTCATAAATCTGTAGGCCAAGTACAAAGTTAGACAAGTCTGTAAATCTGTTAAATCTGTATGTCTGATCCGTTAGTCTGAAAACTTATTAACTTGATTTTTTGATCTGTGAACTAGTTGATCTGAACTCTGTATGTATGAACTTGTAAACAAGTTAATCTGAAATCTGTTAGTCTGGGGACACAAGGTTAGGAGGGAAATTACTTGTGTCATCTGTTGTTTGGGACCCATATTAGCCAGTAACCCTTTCTGGTATCAAAACTTTGACCCAACAGTAGGTAGGGTCCGGGCACGCTTACTGAACTAATTATAAGCGGTTCATTCCGATAATGGCGAGGGGGTGTTGATGGTGCGTTCCAACCGGGTCATGTGCGTGCATGGATCCCGGCCTGCCTCTATGGATGTAAGACGCCGTGACATCTGTAAATATGTCTGTGTCATTCAAAGTTTGCCACTTTAGGGAATGATACACCCTTCAGTAGGGCTGGCACAGGTTATTTATGTAATAGGGAGCCGATCGCGTGGGGTAGGATTTGGGGTACACTTAGCTTTGTCTGTTTCTATGGGGTACCGTCTGTCTCTGTTGGGTGGCAACACCTTTCTGCGTGGTACCATCTGTCTATAGGGGTGTTAAAGGCCCATTTACTAGTGTACACCTAATTCTACATTCTGTTTCCGTAGGGATTAATCTGTTTCTGTACCTTCTGTTCGGGTGGTAAAGGCCCATTATTAGCATTTTGTTTCTATCTGTTTCTGTTCGGGTGGTAAAGGCCCATTATTAGCATTCTGTTTCTGTCTGTTTCTGTTGGGGTGGTAAAAGCCCATTACTAGCATTCTCTTATGTGGAAATTATTCTGTTCCTGTTTCTGTTTCAGTTTAGACATTGGGGTGACACCTAATCTTGTTATACTAGTATTAGTGCAGAGAGGTGAAAAGTAGTAGCTCACATCATTCTGTTCTTTTTCTGTTTAACCTAAGTATGTCTGCAACTCCTGTTACTGTTATCTCGCATCCAGTTTTATTTTCATGTCATAATTATTATTATCTGTTCATATGCTGAAAATCACTGGACTTGCCAGACTTTATGTCTGACCTTGCTTGTTTTCGCCCCTTTTTCTTCCGTTCCCCCCCCCCCCCAGGTTTATAGGGTGGAAATCTAGGAGCTTGAATTGGATCTTCTCTGCTTGAAGTATCATCTAGCTTTGGCATGGCAGTTTATGTTGGGGATTATGATTTTAAAAACTATGCATTCTGAAGGCTTTTGTACAAGACTGATATTTTGTACTTGAATTCTGATATTGTGATTTGAAAGGATGTAACCAAACTTACTTCGGCTTCTGTTGTAATAAAACTTTAAAATTTTCAAGTACTGTTTTATCTGTCTTGTAAATTTCTGTTCTGTCTACTAAAATGCTCCATCAAAGTTAAGGCATTCCCTTTGTGAGTGTCCTTAACGGAGGTGGGGTGTTACACATAATATCCAGAATATATTTATGCAAATCAATTAATGATTAACGGATATGACAATGTGGCATTCATAGTGATTGTGTTATAAATGAATTGCAAGTCATCATAGCCTCAGGCCTCAACAACCGGGAAATTACAAAATTCGGACAGTCAGCATGGCTACGTGGGTCGCTCCCATTAGGGTGTATAATCACCTATTTAGAGAAATTCCTTTTACTTCTTTAGTCTATCGATGCTGTCCCTTTTCGGGAAACGGTTGCTGATCCCAACTGTTGGTGATATACATTCGATACACTCAAGCGAAATGAGTGGTCGGTCATGTGTGGGCAGGGTTGCAAGATGTTCTTGTTGAACCGAGTGTATTCCCCTCTAGAGATAAACTATCGGAAGGTGGTTCCATACCTTGTCATGTTGGAAATCCAATCTCCAATAAGCGCTCTGCGGTTTCAGTTTTATATTATATATGGAGCGTGAGATGCAAGCGTTCCGCTAGATTGTTATTTATTTGATTTAGACACTATTATAATATCACTGGATTTTTGTATCAAAGTGTTTTGGGTTATAGTAAGGTAAAAACCGTCCATGTTTATGTGTGGGTGGGTCTTACTATTATCCTTTCTTTCGAAAGGATTTTGAAAGTTAAACAAATGGTTGGAGTTTACTCACACCAGTCCCATGACTGACCCAGAGTTTACTTTGTTTGTTTTCCCTAAACTCTTGGGTGCCCAAATTTGTATGGACAGTCAAGTAGTCGGGATTTTACAGATTCACTTGGAGGAGTTTGAAGCAGGAGGCTTCACCAGTTAGCTATAGACTATCATATATTCCGCTGTGCACCATGTTTGTATATGGAAACATGTGTGTAGTAACCCACATTTTTAGCTGTTGAATAATTAATTTATTTAATTTTTAGTTATCAATGTGGCGATATCGGTGACCGAAATTAAATAAAAATGAATATTTAATTAATAATTATAATATATTAATTATATATTATAAGCCCGGAATGGTCAGAATAGTGAAATTCACGATATACTGTGAATTGGATAGTATCAGAGGATTGGTTGAGTTTATAATCGAAATATAAATAACGAATATATTCAATCGACGACAGTTGAACGTATAATTTATAATATATTTATAAACGAGCTCGAAATGGCGCGGCAGTTCGCTATTTGGCGATTTGAACTTCAACTGAATGTACAGGATTCGTTTTAAGCCGGATTTCTGTGAAACAAGAAACGTGTGGAGCTGGTGGAGTATATCTTTCTAGTGGAAGAGAAAAATCGAGATTTCATCGTGTAGATTTTGATGTATGTCCAAATCAAATTTTAGAAAAGTCGCTATGGAATTCCTTTATAATTTATAAACGATTTATAAAAGGAATTTCAATATAAATTGAATATCGATATAATATGGATTTGGAATATCGAGCTATAAATCCATATATAAATATTTAGGAGCTGTGGTATATTCTATGTGGATATATACGATAATATTAAATTATTAATATTTAATTTAATTTATTTAAATATATTTATATATTTAAATAGATTTTTCAAAGCGTTAAAAATAGCCACTTTTGCAAACGAAGTCAGAATTCGACGAAACTAATTTTGTTGGATCCGCAATGTCAAATAGTTGTTAGATTTCCAGTTTCGTGATTTTTAGAGTCACTGTGTGGTCGTACGAATTTTTAGAGTGAAAAACTGTCGATATTCTAACAGTTAAAAATACGCTGTGTGAGCAAACGGAGTCAGAATTTGACGAAACCAGTTTCGTTGGGACCGTAATGTCAAACTCTACCAGTATGTCCAGTTTGGTGATTTTTAGATATCGTGTGTAAGCACACGGATTTTTGAAGGGCGAAATGGATATAAAAAGAATATAATAAATACCTAAAAATATCTAAAAATCTCTATAAATACCCCCACAACACCTCTAAACCCTAAAACACATTTTTCCAAGTCAAATGTTCGTAGCCGCCACAACCTCAGCTAAAAACGTGAGAAGCTCTTCTTTAAAAATCAAATCAAGTCAAAATACAAAGTGATAAATTCCAAAATAAGTAGGGTTGAACTCCTCTGTTGATTCTCTTCAAACCTGTACCCATTTTGGTGAGTGCGACTGTGTTTTTCTGAACTCAAATCCATCACAGCGAAGCTAGGGTTTGGCGAATGGAGGAATCAGAGCATCGATCCTTGAATGAGGTTTGGATTCGAGTTTGTGATCAGGTTGACTTGAGTTTGTGTGAGTTTTGTGAGCGTTGGTGATAAAAATTGTCGTGGGTTTACTGTGATGGTGCGTCGACTGGGTGTTATCGAGATGCCAAAGAGGAGCTCGAGTTCAGTATGAAGGGTACTATGGGAAAGATTAACTGGTGAGAGGAATTTTAGTAATTTTTACTTGAATTTAAAAAGGAAGATGAAGGAGGATGGAGGGATCGAAGTTGATGAAAGTGGCCGTATAAATGTTCTGGAATCGGATTTGTTTCTTCAGCGAAGAGGAGAGAAATAGAAAGGAGCGGGTTGGGCTTAAGGAGGGTATTGGGCCGAAGTAAAGAGGGGTGAGGCCCGTCTAATTTTAACTTAAGTTTAATTTGTTTAAAATTTATATGAACTTTGAAATTTGATAACTTATTCATACTTTATCGAAACTCAGCGAAACAAGATCCGACAGGATCATATGGATGAGAGCTCCACAAATGGAACTGACTGGAAGTGGATCCGAGCTCGTTACAATTTATGGAGAAATAAATTTTCCGTCGAAATCAAAGAACGCAAACCGATTTTTATAACGGTTAACGCGTCAATGTGAGTAAAAACTCACTAACTCTCCTCAATTTATATTTTAATATAAATTGTATTTTATTTTTGTATTTGACTGCTAGTTATGTACTGTTAATTTGGACTGTTAAGTTGTATTGTTAAATTAGACTGTAGATTGGACTGTTAAATAATTGATTGAAAACAGTATGGATATATATCTACATATATATCGTTATTAAACGGTGATTCTGTTATCAGTGTATTTCATTCGAAATGCAAGTGATGTTATATACGTTGTTTAACATCGGTGGATGCAGGGAAACAGGTTGGAGGAATCCGACTGGATTCCTCAACATTTATTTTACTGTTATTTGTATATTGTGATATATAATCTGTTGTTGATTGTATATGTTTGGATGATATTGATCATGGACAGTTGGTTGTTTAAAAACAATAGAAAACACTGAAAATGTAGAAAAGGGGATTTTCAATATTTATATTGAAAATGAATCTATTTATAAAATCGAAGGATTTTATAAAAGGATATTTATTTAGAAATAAATAAATAAAATAAAGGAATATTTATTTAGATTAAATAAATAGAATAAAGGATATTTAATTAGGGATTAAATAAATAGAGTTATAAAGGAAAATAAATAGATTATACAAAAGGAAATCTATTTAGGAAATAAATAGAAGTTAAAATAAATAGAAATAAAAGAAAAGTTAGTTAGTCTGATATAAATATTCGAATCAAGTTAGTTAAGTGGTCAAACCAAGCTAGTCGAACCAAATCGAGCCAAATGGTCGAGTCGAACCAATCGAGTCAAACCAACCGAGTCGAGCTGGTCGAGTCGAACCAAATGGGCCAGGTTAGCCAAACCTGGTCAGTCAAACCAAATGGGTCAGGTTAGCCAAACCTGGTCAGTCAAACCAAATGGGTCAGGTTAGCCAAACCTGGTCAGTCAAACCAAATGGGTCAGGTTAGCCAAACCTGGTCAGTCAAAACCAAATGGGTCAGGTTAGTCAAACCTGGTCAGTCGAACCAAGTTAGTCGAGTTAGCCGAATAGGGTTAGTCAAATAGAATTAATCGATTAGGGTTAAACCATAGAATAAATCGATTAGAGTTAAATCAAATGAGTTGATCGAATATAGTTTATTCGAATAAAGAAAAGGAGTTAATCGAATATTAGTTATTCGAATAGAGTTAAACGGAGTTAAATGGAGTTAATCGAATATAGTTTATTCGAATAGAGTAAAGGAGTTAATCGAATATAGTTTATTCGAATAGAGTAAAGGAGTTAATCGAATATAGTTTATTCGAATAGAGTTAGAGGAGTTATCGAATATAGTTTATTCGACAGGAGTTAAGTGAATTAGTTAAGTTAAACTAAGTGAATTGGTTAAGTTAACCAAAGTGAATTAGTCGAGTTAATCAAAGTGATTAGTTCAGTTAATCGAGATAAGTAAATCAAGTTAGGTTAATCGAGTTGAATTAGTCAGTCGAGTTAATAAATTGAGTTAGTCAAACCAAGTAAAACCAGTTAAAGTTAAATAAGTTGAGTTGATCGGGTGGTTCGACCAAGTTAGTCGAGCCTAGTTAATCGAATCGAATGGTCGAACCAAGTAAGTTGAGTTAAGTTAGTCAAGTTAGTCGAGCCTAGTTAATCGAATCGAATTGGTCGAACCAAGTAAGTCGAGTTAGTCGAGTCAAGTTAAGTTAGTCGAGTTAAGTTCGTCGAGTTAAATAAATCGATGTTAGTTTCATCGAAAGGAGTTATCGATGTTAGTTTCATCGAAAGGAGTTATCGATGTTAGTTTCATCGAAGGGAGGTATCGATTATAGTTTAATCGAAGTGAGATTTTCAAATATGAGATATTTGAAAAGGAAGAGTTATCGAATATTAGTTATTCAAAGAGAGGTTATCGAATATCGTTTATTCGAGAAGGAGATAGTCGAATATAGGTTATTCGAAGAAGAGTTGATCAAATAGAGATTTCTCGAAGAGAGTAAATCGGCGAATTCGATTATATCGAATTCAGGAAAGTACTTATACTTTCCAGTGTTTAAATAGATTTATTTATTTATAAATAAATAAGTGTTAAGTTAATTATTCACTAATAAGAATAGAAGTTATAATTAAAGTTAGATAATTCGAAAGTAGGGATTATAACGTTATCGTTATAACCAATGTTTAAATATAGAAGTGGACTAGTAAAAATTGAATCCGAGAAAGGCGTAAAGAAGTTGTTAAAGATTAAAAGATAAACTTTGACCATTTCGAAGTTATAACGTTGTTCAGTTAAGGTCTGAGAGGTAATTATACCCCAACTTGAGTGACTTACTTCTTAACTAAGAAATGGTAAGGTTTGATCGTAAAAGAGTTTTGGAAATGTTTTCCAAACGAAAATCAGAAATGTTTTCTGATAAAAGAAAATAAGAATTTAGAATATAGGGAAATAGGAGATAAGTAAATAAATGAATTAAAGAGATTAATGTTAAATGATTTTTGATCGATATAATTTCCATCTGGAAATAATATCATTGTTTGCACACTTGTTTTTCTTTGATAGTTAACTCACAGACTATCGAAGTTTTGACCATTTTAACATTGTTAATATGGAGAGACCGGTTGGATTTTTATCCAAAGAACCACTCTGTATTGGCATAAGCGTCGCGAATCATATATGCTAAAGATAATTGAAGACGGAGTAAAATGCAAGGGCTATCCTGTTTACAGAATAGTGCCTTCGGTTTGTCCAGTCCCAGGACAACTTGTATGGACGAAGGTCTAACAGAGTATATCCAATGGATCGCGTAAGTTGATCTGTTCAAACGTATTCACGTTTGGTGGCGGAGGAATTCGTTTCTCTTAGCTGTATACCCGTGTTATTTTTGGATAAGTCAATTTGTGATTTAGCGGGTATGACGATGTGACATTCTAAGTGAATAAAGATGGATGTCTGACAGAGTATTTCCAGAAAGGTCACGTACATTGATTTCTTCAACCGTACCAAGAGTGGAAGCGGAGAAGGAAACTTCTTTTAGCTGACACGTAATGTATTGTTGTAGACGTCAATTAGTGATTTTCGATGGATTTGACAATGTAGCATTTGAAGTGAATCTGATGTAATGATAAAGCGTAGCTTCTAGCCTCACATCCGGTAAATGACAGAAATCGGGCAGGCAGCATGGCTAAGTCGGTCGCACCGAAGTAGGGTGTATAATCACCTATCTAGTTAATATTCATCTGTTTCTTAAATCTATCAATGTTGTCCCATATATATATATACGGGAATGGTTGCTGATCCCAACCGTTGGTGATGTACATTCGATACACTCAAGCGAAATGAGTGGTCGGTCATGTGTGGCTGAGTTGCAAGATGTTCTTGTTGAACTCCAGTGTATCGTTCCTAGAGTACACTGATCGGAAGGTGGTTCCATACCTTGTCATAGTTGGAAATCCAATCATCCAATACGTGCTTGCGATTTTGATTGTATACTATATATGTAGTAACGTGAGATGCAAGCGTTTCTGCTAGATTGATATTTATTTGTACTTAGACATTATTATAATATCAGAATGATATTGCTTTGAAAAGTTATTTGGATTCTCATAAGGGAAAAACCCGTTCCGTTATGCGGCGTGGTCTTGTGAGATATCCTTTATTAAATCAAGTATTAAATTGTTTTACTCATACCAGTCCCATGACTGACCCGGAATTAATTTTGTTGTTTTCCCTAAACTCTTGGGTGCCTAAATTTGTACGGGCAGTCAAGTAGTCAGGATTTACAGGTATACTTGAAGAGCTGGAGCAGGAGGCTTCTGGATCATATAGCTATAGTTATTTCCGCTGTGTTGTAAGTGTCGTACTCTGATAAGTGCTATTGTATACATAACTGTTATATTTCAAAGTTATGTTATCTATTATATGTTATTCGTTCCGCTGTGAGGTTCGTGTTACTCTGATGTTGTGTTGTTCTTCTTCTTCTATTCTAAGTTTCTATCTTATCTATCCTCACCCTCTGACTTCTTTCTATTAGTTTCTTGAATTTCCAGTGCGATTTGGGTTGGACTGGTGTTATTTAGTCAGCTCAATTTTCCCCCGGATTTTCGGGTTACTACAGTTGCTATCAGAGCTTAAGTTTAGTTATTACCTTGGCTCTGTGGCGTGATTCAGTAGAGACGGGATTAGTAATATCCTAGACTGAGTTTGAGTGTATATATACGAGTGAACGTAATTGTTAGTTAATATAAAATGATTTTATATTGTGGAGTTTTATTGGTTGAGTTGTTTGTGAATTCTGGTCGATCAGTTTGATCCACTGTATCGATAGGGTTACTAAACACTCGAATACGATGAATCGTCATGGTATGTTTTGAAAGAGGGTAAATGGAATAATTTTACCGGAATATATTTGATATAGTATATTGGTTGTGTTGGTTGTTATTATAATCGAGTAAGATTATAAAAAGGTAAAATGATTATAAATGACTAATCAGAATTCATATAAGTAAAGTATATGAAATAAAATGAAGAAAAATCTGAATTTAAATCGGATTGGAATTAAAATAAGGAAATTTTAAGTTCCTGGGAGATTTTGAAAACGTTTTTCAAACTGAAGGTGATATAGTATTGAACTCACTTCGATAGCTGGAAAATAGATTCTGATGATGAATCGCGACATCATCAGTGTTCATTTTCTAGTTCTAAGCGACGGACTACTACCAAAGGTTTTGTTTTTGAATTGTTTTGAGAAAACAAGTTATTTAGAAATTCAAAGGTTTTGAATTGGCATTGTAATTTCAAATTGATTTAAAATAGACCCAGGAAATTAAGTTTTGGAATTTAATTTTAACTTATGAAGTTAAATAGAATAAGATAGTAGAAATAAATTGAAATATTAACTTGAACTGAGTTAAATAGAATTGAATTGGATTAGAGAATAATCTGTTATGGAATTGGGTTGATGAGTTAAGAATTTGAAATTTGATATTCGGGTTCGAATGAAATTCGATTTGGTTTTGAGGATATGAACTGATTGGAATTCGATTGAGATAACACTGGTATATGCTGAGTTGATAGCATATGGAAGTGATAGAGTTGATATGCCCGAAAAAAAGGTACCAGTTTATATTATATATGGATATGAGATTTATGAGCCGAATTGGCAAGCCGCTTGGCTGTTTGATTTTCTTTTGGGTTAAAGAAGGCCCAGAGAGGCGAGTTGGAGTTTGAGATATTGACCAGTACAAAGGAGGTGCTGGCAAAAAATTTCGAAAAGTAAGGTGTTAGAAAATTTTCAGAATTTTTGAAAATTTGGTTAGTCGAAATAAATTAATATTTTAGTCGATATTAATTGGTTCAGTTGAAACCGGAGACAAGAGGTAAACAGATAAAATTTTACCCAAAAGATAGGGTCATCCCCTAGCTTAGCAATTTCGAGGACGAAATTTTATTAAGGGGGGAAGATTGTAGTAACCCACATTTTTAGCTGTTGAATAATTAATTTATTTAATTTTTAATTATCAATGTGGCGATATCGTGACCGAAATTAAATAAAAATGAATATTTAATTAATAATTATAATATATTAATTATATATTATAAGCCCGGAATGGTCAGAATAGTGAAATTCACGATATACTGTGAATTGGATAGTATCAGAAGATTGGTTGAGTTTATAATCGAAATATAAATAACGAATATATTCAATCGACGACAGTTGAACGTATAATTTATAATATATTTATAAACGAGCTCGAAATGGCGCGGTAGTTCGCTATTTGGCGATTTGAACTTCAACTGAATGTACAGGATTCGTTTTAAGTCGGATTTCTGTGAAACAAGAAACGTCTGGAGCTGGTGGAGTATATCTTTCTAGTGGAAGAGAAAAATCGAGATTTCGTCGTGTAGATTTTGATGTATGTCCAAATCAAATTTTAGAAAAGTCGCTATGGAATTCCTTTATAATTTATAAACGATTTATAAAAGGAATTTCAATATAAATTGAATATCGATATAATATGGATTTGGAATATCGAGCTATAAATCCATATATAAATATTTAGGAGCTGTGGTATATTCTATGTGGATATATACGATAATATTAAATTATTAATATTTAATTTAATTTATTTAAATATATTTATATATTTAAATAGATTTTTCAAAGCGTTAAAAATAGCCACTTTTGCAAACGAAGTCGGAATTCGACGAAACTAATTTTGTTGGATCCGCAATGTCAAATAGTTGTTAGATTTCCAGTTTCGTGATTTTTAGAGTCACTGTGTGGTCGTACGAATTTTTAGAGTGAAAAACTGTCGATATTCTAACAGTTAAAAATACGCTGTGTGAGCAAACGGAGTCAGAATTTGACGAAACCAGTTTCGTTGGGACCGTAATGTCAAACTCTACCAGTATGTCCAGTTTGGTGTTTTTAGATATCGTGTGTAAGCACACGGATTTTTGAAGGGCGAAATGGATATAAAAAGAATATAATAAATACCTAAAAATATCTAAAAATCTCTATAAATACCCCCACAACACCTCTAAACCCTAAAACACATTTTTCCAAGTCAAATGTTCGTAGCTGCCACAACCTCAGCTAAAAACGTGAGAAGCTCTTCTTTAAAAATAAAATCAAGTCAAAATACAAAGTGATAAATTCCAAAATAAGTAGGGTTGAACTCCTCTGTTGATTCTCTTCAAACCTGTACCCATTTTGGTGAGTGCGACTGTGTTTTTCCGAACTCAAATCCATCACAGCGAAGCTAGGGTTTGGCGAATGGAGGAATCAGAGCATCGATCCTTGAATGAGGTTTGGATTCGAGTTTGTGATCAGGTTGACTTGAGTTTGTGTGAGTTTTGTGAGCGTTGGTGATAAAAATTGTCGTGGGTTTACTGTGATGGTGCGTCGACTGGGTGTTGTCGAGATGCCAAAGAGGAGCTCGAGTTCAGTATGAAGGGTACTAGGGGAAAGATTAACTGGTGAGAGGAATTTTAGTAATTTTTACTTGAATTTAAAAAGGAAGATGAAGGAGGATGGAGGGATCGAAGTTGATGAAAGTGGCCGTGTAAATGTTCTGGAATCGGATTTGTTTCTTCAGCGAAGAGGAGAGAAATAGAAAGGAGCGGGTTGGGCTTAAGGAGGGTATTGGGCCGAAGTAAAGAGGGGTGAGGCCCGTCTAATTTTAACTTAAGTTTAATTTGTTTAAAATGTATATGAACTTTGAAATTTGATAACTTATTCATTCGTTATTGAAACTCAGCGAAACAAGATCCGACAGGATAATATGGATGAGAGCTCCACAAATGGAACTGACTGGAAGTGGATCCGAGCTCGTTACAATTTATGGAGAAATAAATTGTCCGTCGAAATCAAAGAACGCAAACCGATTTTTATAACGGTTAACGCGTCAATGTGAGTAAAAACTCACTAACTCTCCTCAATTTATATTTTAATATAAAATGTATTTTATTTTTGTATTTGACTGCTAGTTATGTACTGTTAATTTGGACTGTTAAGTTGTATTGTTAAATTGGACTGTAGATTGGACTGTTAAATAATCGACTGAAAACAGTATGGATATATATCTACATGTATATCGTTATTAAACGGTGATTCTGTTATCAGTGTATTTCATTAGAAATGCAAGTGATGTTATATACGTTGTTTAACATCGGTGGATGCAGGGAAACAGGTTAGAGGAATCCGATCGGATTCCTCAACATTTATTTTACTGTTATTTGTATATTGTGATATATAATCTGTTGTTGATTGTATATGTTTGGATGATATTGATCATGGACAGTTGGTTGTTTAAAAACAATAGAAAACACTGAAAATGTTGAAAAGGGGATTTTCAATATTTATATTGAAAATGAATCTATTTATATAATCGAAGGATTTTATAAAAGGATATTTATTTAGAAATAAATAAATAAAATAAAGGAATATTTATTTAGATTAAATAAATAGAATAAAGGATATTTAATTAGGGATTAAATAAATAGAGTTATAAAGGAAAATAAATAGATTATACAAAAGGAAATCTATTTAGGAAATAAATAGAAGTTAAAATAAATAGAAATAAAAGAAAAGTTAGTTAGTCTGATATAAATATTCGAATCAAGTTAGTTAAGTGGTCAAACCAAGCTAGTCGAACCAAATCGAGCCAAATGGTCGAGTCGAACCAATCGAGTCAAACCAACCGAGTCGAGCTGGTCGAGTCGAACCAAATGGGCCAGGTTAGCCAAACCTGGTCAGTCAAACCAAATGGGTCAGGTTAGCCAAACCTGGTCAGTCAAACCAAATGGGTCAGGTTAGCCAAACCTGGTCAGTCAAACCAAATGGGTCAGGTTAGCCAAACCTGGTCAGTCAAAACCAAATGGGTCAGGTTAGTCAAACCTGGTCAGTCGAACCAAGTTAGTCGAGTTAGCCGAATAGGGTTAGTCAAATAGAATTAATCGATTAGGGTTAAACCATAGAATAAATCGATTAGAGTTAAATCAAATGAGTTGATCGAATATAGTTTATTCGAATAAAGAAAAGGAGTTAATCGAATATTAGTTATTCGAATAGAGTTAAACGGAGTTAAATGGAGTTAATCGAATATAGTTTATTCGAATAGAGTAAAGGAGTTAATCGAATATAGTTTATTCGAATAGAGTAAAGGAGTTAATCGAATATAGTTTATTCGAATAGAGTTAGAGGAGTTATCGAATATAGTTTATTCGACAGGAGTTAAGTGAATTAGTTAAGTTAAACTAAGTGAATTGGTTAAGTTAACCAAAGTGAATTAGTCGAGTTAATCAAAGTGATTAGTTCAGTTAATCGAGATAAGTAAATCAAGTTAGGTTAATCGAGTTGAATTAGTCAGTCGAGTTAATAAATTGAGTTAGTCAAACCAAGTAAAACCAGTTAAAGTTAAATAAGTTGAGTTGATCGGGTGGTTCGACCAAGTTAGTCGAGCCTAGTTAATCGAATCGAATGGTCGAACCAAGTAAGTTGAGTTAAGTTAGTCAAGTTAGTCAAGCCTGGTTAATCGAATCGAATTGGTCGAACCAAGTAAGTCGAGTTAGTCGAGTCAAGTTAAGTTAGTCGAGTTAAGTTCGTCGAGTTAAATAAATCGATGTTAGTTTCATCGAAAGGAGTTATCGATGTTAGTTTCATCGAAAGGAGTTATCGATGTTAGTTTCATCGAAGGGAGGTATCGATTATAGTTTAATCGAAGTGAGATTTTCAAATATGAGATATTTGAAAAGGAAGAGTTATCGAATATTAGTTATTCGAAGAGAGGTTATCGAATATCGTTTATTCGAGAAGGAGATAGTCGAATATAGGTTATTCGAAGAAGAGTTGATCAAATAGAGATTTCTCGAAGAGAGTAAATCGACGAATTCGATTATATCGAATTCAGGAAAGTACTTATACTTTCCAGTGTTTAAATAGATTTATTTATTTATAAATAAATAAGTGTCAGGTTAATTATTCACTAATAAGAATAGAAGTTATAATTAAAGTTAGATAATTCGAAAGTAGGGATTATAACGTTATCGTTATAACCAATGTTTAAATATAGAAGTGGACTAGTAAAAATTGAATCCGAGGAAGGCGTAAAGAAGTTGTTAAAGATTAAAAGATAAACTTTGACCATTTCGAAGTTATAACGTTGTTCAGTTAAGGTCTGAGAGGTAATTATACCCCAACTTGAGTGACTTCCTTCTTAACTAAGAAATGGTAAGGTTTGATCGTAAAAGAGTTTTGGAAATGTTTTCCAAACGAAAATCAGAAATGTTTTCTGATAAAAGAAAATAAGAATTTAGAATATAGGGAAACAGGAGATAAGTAAATAAATGAATTAAAGAGATTAATGTTAAATGATTTTTGATCGATATAATTTCCATCTGGAAATAATATCATTGTTTGCACACTTGTTTTTCTTTGATAGTTAACTCACAGAATATCGAAGTTTTGACCATTTTAACGTTGTTAATATGGAGAGACCGGCTGGATTTTATCCAAAGAACCATTCTGTATTGGCATAAGCGTCGCGAATCATATATGCCAAAGATAATTGAAGACGGAGTAAAATGCAAGGGCTATCCTGTTTACAGAATAGTGCCTTCGGTTTGTCCTGTCCCAGGACAACTTGTATGGACGAAGGTCTGACAGAGTATATCCAATGGATCGCGTAAGTTGATCTGTTCAAACGTATTCACGTTTGGTGGCGGAGGAATTCGTTTCTCTTAGCTGTATACCCGTGTTATTTTTGGATAAGTCAATTTGTGATTTGGCGGGTATGACGATGTGACATTCTAAGTGAATGAAGATGGATGTCTGACAGAGTATTTCCAGAAAGGTCACGTACATTGATTTCTTCAACCGTACCAAGAGTGGAAGCGGAGAAGGAAACTTCTTTTAACTGACACGTAATGTATTGTTGTAGACGTCAATTAGTGATTTTCGATGGATTTGACAATGTAGCATTCGAAGTGAATCTGATGTAATGATAAAGCGTAGCTTCTAGCCTCACATCCGGTAAATGACAGAAATCGGGCAGGCAGCATGGCTAAGTCGGTCGCACCGAAGTAGGGTGTATAATCACCTATCTAGTGAATATTCATTTGTTTCTTAAATCTATCAATGCTGTCCCATATATATATACGGGAACGGTTGCTGATCCCAACCGTTGGTGATGTACATTCGATACACTCAAGCGAAATGAGTGGTCGGTCATGTGTGGCTGAGTTGCAAGATGTTCTTGTTGAACTCCAGTGTATCATTCCTAGAGTACACTGATCGGAAGGTGGTTCCATACCTTGTCATAGTTGGAAATCCAATCATCCAATACGTGCTTGCGATTTTGATTTTATACTATATATGTAGTAACGTGAGATGCAAGCGTTTCTGCTAGATTGATATTTATTTGTACTTAGACATTATTATAATATCAGAATGATATTGCTTTGAAAAGTTATTTGGATTCTCATAAGGGAAAAACCCGTTCCGTTATGCGGCGTGGTCTTGTGAGATATCCTTTATTAAATCAAGTATTAAATTGCTTTACTCATACCAGTCCCATGACTGACCCGGAGTTTATTTTGTTGTTTTCCCTAAACTCTTGGGTGCCTAAATTTGTACGGGCAGTCAAGTAGTCAGGATTTACAGGTATACTTGAAGAGCTGGAGCAGGAGGCTTCTGGATCATATAGCTATAGTTATTTCCGCTGTGTTGTTAGTGTTGTACTCTGATAAGTGCTATTTTATACATAACTGTTATATTTTAAAGTTATGTTATCTATTATATGTTATTCGTTCCGCTGTGAGGTTCGTGTTACTCTGATGTTGTGTTCTTCTTCTTCTATTCTAAGTTTCTATCTTATCTATCCTCACCCTCTGACTTCTTTCTATTAGTTTCTTGAATTTCCAGTGCGATTTGGGTTGGACTGATGTTATTTAGTCAGCTCAAATTTCCCCCAGATTTTCGGGTTACTACAATGTGTTTATAACTGTTCCAGAAATAGCTGTTGTGCTCTGATGATGGTATGTATATACAGTTACTGATTTGTATTTCAAAAGTTATGTTATTTAATATATTGTATTCGTTCCGCTGTGAGATTTGTGTTCTTCGTTTTTTTCTTCTATTCTAACTTTTCTTTCTTTCTATTTCTCATCCTCTAACTTCTGTCTAATAATGATTCGTATTTCTGTGCAATTTGGGTTGGACGTGTGGTGTTATTAGTCAACTCAGATTATACGGATTTGTGGTTCGTTACAGCCCCTAGCCAAATACCCCCATTCCGAACACAATGGGTTATGTCCGGTAGGCCAATTCGCCTTTTTCGATCAGTTTCTGTTAAATTTAAAATATAAATCAATATATTTTAAATTCATTTGCACATTTTAATTTACCGGGGTCACATACTGACTCCATAAATTCCCAAAAAATAAATCTAGCTATATTTTGATGATACGATCCTAACAAAACTAATTTCGGTGAATTTGGAGGTCGTTCGACAAATGGCCATTATCTGGTCGATCCAAATTGACTAAAACTGTCAAAACACGTTTTCTTTCGTCATGCTCACATATTAATTCCAAAAATTATGAAAATTGGAATCTAGAAATAATTTTATGTTCCGGATCCAATAAAAGTGGTTTCATCGAAAATGAAGGTCGTTTGCAAATGGGCTATTTTTAAGGGCCATGTATATATATATATTAGAATATATATAAATTCTATAGCGACTTTTTTGAATTTTCAACTGGACATAACTTTCAATTCCCATTGTGAAATCTGGATTTTTCACATTCGTTAGAAAGATATAATTAAACAGATTCAAATATTTTTGGTTTTACTAAAATCCGATTTATTTTGAATCATGTACATTCAATTGAAATTTGAAATCGAATTTTCAAACTGTCGCGCCATTTGAGGCTCGTTTTATAATTAAAATAAATTTATTCATTCTAACTTCGATTTAAATAATTTTTTTAGTCGTTATTATTTAAAATAAATCATTTTAAATTCAAAAAATCCTTTAAAAATTCTAAAATAATTTTTTTATATTAGTTCTGAAAATCTGGCTTGTTACATATTTGGATGCAATATACATTTATTTCAAGTAAAATATTATCATAAATTATATTAAATTCAATAAACATAAATAGAATGTTTGCACTAAATTCAGAAAATTTTGTGGCTGTTTGGAAAGTATCCATTGTCAAAAGATAAAAAATCTATTCTTTTAAATTAGGAAAAACATAAATTAGAAAATGTTATAAGAGTTTCATAAAGAAATTTCATATGAAAAAATATAAATTAGGAAATATTATAAGAGTTTCATAAAGGAATTTCATGGATCGAAATAATGGATATAAATGTAAATATCTTCTACACATAATTAGAAGTTTATGCAAATATATGGCAGTTAATTATATTTGTATATAGCACAAATCTGTTCTCTGTGTCTATGTCATTCATTTATCTATCTTATTCTAAAGAAAATACTTTAGTACATGACATAGTAATGCTAAGAAGAACTGATGTATATTCTATACTGGCAAGTGTTGAGTAGTGGTCCTAATCGAGAAGAATACTTAATACATGTTATAGTAAGTATAAATCATAGAATGTGAAAAAGAAAATGCATATTAGTATAAGTTTTAAAATTGAACTGATTAAAAGGGAAATGCACAAAAGGAAATTTATTCAATGACACGCATGAAAAATGGAAATTGAAATCGATGATTGATATAAATAGAAAAGTTAAACATTCAAGTAACTCAAGTATAATGTGGGAACAATTGTCGAAGAAGGGAAAATGTCATAAGATACCATTTTTCATGCATGTCATTGAATAAATTGGAACATAACTACAATTATATTAAAAAAGTTGCCCATTGTTTCATCTTAAGCATGATAAGTGCAGAATTTGTGTCATCTTATGTGGATTTGTCTATACCAATAATCAACAACTATAAGTTCAAGTATGCATGTTAATGCCAATGGTGACATCAGATAGTTCTTTCTTTGATAAGTTTCTCATGTAACATGTAATGCACAACATGTTGATATAAAAATTTCAACGTACATGTCTTCCTTCTGTTGAAGATAATTTTGAGAACAACTGCATCAAAAACACGCTAATGCATAAATATGAAAAATAACCAAAGTAAAGGTAGATATGAAGAAATTGCAGATTAAGGAAACCATGTATGATGTTACATCAAAAAAGGTTAAAGAAAAACATTGTATCTTAAGTTAGTATCATGTATGCAAGAGACTTTCATTTAAGGAAATACAAACAAAATTATCTTTACGTTAGATATTTTCTTTTATAGAATCCCAAAAAATCAAAATTAAGCAACCGCCACACGAACAGTGATCTACTTCAAGATAGAATTATATAAGGGACCTTTTTTCAATGAAAGTCAAAATTAATAAAATAATTAAAATCATTGCCACAATTATCAAAAAATCAATAACACAATAAGAAACTTCAGTATGTAAAAACTGAATCCCAAACTTGCAAAATTTTAAAGAGTGATTAAAAAAGGTCTATAGTTCTAAAGCAAACCAATTTAACTACAACAATTAATCATTGTTTGCTAAATTAATGTGATTTATATCATGTAGATTCTAATGAAAAATATATAATAATTTTTTAAATTAAATATTACCTGCCAATATGAATTTTTTTAATGTGTAAGTGGATTATTAATACAAACATACATCTGTGTACATATACTTACGTTATATATGTATCCGTATATACCACTTTGTGTTGTGATATGGTTTGTTCAGTAGTGAGCAAACTGCATTTAAGTTGGATAGCTGTAACTTTTGTAAGAATGATACTAAAATTCTGATCTTGGTATTTTTTATCATTATTATTTTGAATAAATCACAAGTGCATGCTGAAGGTTGAAAAACTCACTGAACATTAGAAGAAGATCAATTTACTCAAAATCAGAGTGCTTGTGTTTTACATAACCTTTAAACTACGTAACTAAACAAAAATAATTTTTGATTGATTATTGCTCAAGAAATTACAATTATCATGAAACTGCTAAATCATTTCCATTAAAAAGAACAGGTAGTTGTTGCTCAATCTTACATAAATAGAGGTATATTTGCAGTTCTATATATCTTTTGCTATCATATTTATTTAGAAAGCCAATAAAACTCTTTTATCTATTAATAACAAATAGTTGCTGATCTGCCGTTGCCTTATCTTATATTACCTTCTTGTTATACACCGTATCACATAAAAGTAAAAAAAAAAGTCAAATGAACCCCAAATTTATGATGATAACATAAACAAATCCATAAATTTCATCGAGTTCATCGCCATAGTACACGATCTTGTAGTTACTCAAGAGATGTTATTGCATGTTGTGAAAATATCGGTATAACTCAGCAATCTAATCATCATCAATACGTGGGAACATAACAGAAACGAAATTTTTAACCAGACTAACTAAAATAGAAAATGTTAATAGTAAAGGTAATGGAAAATGGAAAATCGTGTAATAAAGGACCTTTATAGAAAAAAAAATGAATTGAGAAAATGAGTTACCTTCTAAAGTAATTTCCTTGCACTGGACTAATCAATGGGTAGATTCCTTCGATGGATATTGAATTCAGAACTTGATCGAATACAATTAGAAGAAAACATGTCCAACAAATAGAACTGCAATAGGGAGGAATAGCATTGATCAAAATACAGAGTGGCTTGGAGATGAGGAGGGTGTGACAATATGGAGAAGTAGGGACATAAGTGATTTATATTGTGCTATGTACAATCTCTTTTGTTGGTCAAACATGATGGTCCATATTGTTTGATTAATGTTATATGTTAAGATATCATTGTAAAATTATATACAAATAATTGGAATCTATTTTAGTCAAATGAGTAAAGGTATTAATGTTATATCACTGTGGTACATAATATAAAAAGAAATAAAGCAACGAAATATATGAGAATATATGGAAAAAGTATATATAAATAACAAATGAAATTAATTGCAAGTGTGTAAGTGCTATAGAATTATCAATCTCTAGAATAAGAAATTTCATGGATCGAAATAATGGATATAAATGTAAACATCTTCTACACATAATTAGAAGCTTAAGCAAATATATGACAGTTATTTATATTTGTATATAACATAACTCTGTTCTCTATGCGTATGTCATTCATTTATCTATCTTATTCTAAAGAAAATACTTTAGTACATGACATAGTAATGCTAAAAAGAACCGATGTATGTTCTATATTGGCAAGTGTTGAGTAGTGGTCCTAATACATGTTATGGTAAGTATGAATCATGAAATGTGAAAAAGAAAATGCATATTAGTATAAGTTTTAAAATGGAACTGGTTAAAAGGGAAATGCAAAAAATGAAATTTGTTCAATGACATGCATGAAAAATGGAAATGGAAATTGAAATTGAAATTGATGAATGTTATAAATGAAAAAGTTAAGAATTCAAGTAACTCAAGTATAATGTGGGAACAATTGTCATAGAAGGGAAAATGTTAACATACCATTAAAATCCTAAGCATTACATAAGCCAATAAATATGACTCATAATCAGTTCATGTCAATAATGGAATTAACAATTCCTTGATGCGTTTTTGGCTGTTTATCAAACAGGTGTATTTGGAAGCAATATAAATTTATTTCACGTAAAAAGTATCATAAATTATATTAAATTCAATAAACATAATTAGAATGTTTGCACTAAATTCAGAAAATGTTGTGGCAGTTTTGAAAGTATCTATTATCAGAAGATAAAAAATCTATTTTTTTAAGTAAATTAGTCCTTTAGAGAGCATTGGAATGGCCATAAAAGCAGAAACATTTTCTACATACCATTAAAAGCCCAAGCAAATAAAACGGCAGTTATTTATTAAATATACATCAATTCCCAATGTTTACTTCTCAAATATTTGATTGAATAGTTTGTATTTCTCATTTTGTGTAGTAAACAATCAGTGCAATGCATTTTAGTAAACATTCAATTATACAAATGTATTTTATGGTCGGACCAAATAAAATAGAAATCACATAGAAAGGAAATACCTAAAACAAAAGAAATGAATATAGAGAGGGTAATTTGGGAATTTAATGGTCGGACCAAATAAGATTAGTGGGAATTATTATATAGATAGATTACTATTTTTGGTCTGACCTCAAAACAATGATATTTATTTTCTCATGAAAATAAAGTTAGCTTTCAATAAAGCTAAACTGAGTAATATTTTTCATGAAGAAATAATGCAATTCAAAGAAGATGAGGAGTAGTTTAAATGCAGTTCAGAACTTTCAAATACATATAGAACTCATGTAAACTACAAGCAACAATGAAACGACCCGAACTTCCCCGTGAAGGAAAGCTCGGATTGAGTTGAGAACAAACCATATCGGGACAAAAACAGAAGAAAATTTCATTGCTTATTACAACAATTCCATCAGAATACAAGAATATACAGAGTAAGAATAAATATAACACATCAAAGATTAAAATACATTATATAGCAGCGGAACATAATACAAAACACAACTAAAAGATATATACGGATACAGAGCTTTCCGGATATCATTCCAAGTGTAAACCAAGATCCTATGAATATAAACCTACAAAACCAAAACTACTAGCTTCCCATGTCGAAAATAGAGGCACCCAGATTTTAGGTTAAAACAATAAACTCCAAGTCAGTCAAGTGACTGGTGTGAGAACTAAAACAGTTATTAATCTTTATTTTAAAGTTAGGTAAATCAAGGGACCACGACGTATAGAACGGAACGGGTTTCCTCCAAAGAATACCAGTGCATAAAACAACAGCGCAATGCTAAATAAAGAACAATGAAGCTATTATAAGACTCAGGTCCCATCACACAATGCAACGCAAGCCGGAGGATAGAGTTTTTACCTTATAATAGTCAAGAATGCTTGGTACGTAAAAATTCATGTTTTATTATTACTATAAGTGTGTAGTGTCAAAACAATTTCAATCATAAGTATCAATCATAGACGGCATAAGTGCCCCATACCACTATGTCGCCATATATAGATTTACAATTAAAACCGCAAAATGTCGTATTGGAAGTTGGATTTCCATCTGTGAACCAAGGCAAGGGATCGTCCTTGCCGCTTTGAGACAATCTAGCCCATGTCTCAGGAACAGCCACAACTGCCTCATGGATCGTCAGTGCTGGTCCACCCGATGTGGATTATAATGCCTGAAAACTGCATTTCCCCGCCCTATGGGGCGTAAATGAGCCAAATGACTCCATCGGTCCCGGATTGACCGATATAACTGAGGCGCCTCGCTATCCATCATCCACATAAGTAAAATGTCCGTGCGCGTAAAACCCAAAACATCACTCTTAGCTAGAAGGAAACGCATGCCCTCCCAAAGGTCCTCTCCGGTTTTTGGTTCACACCGGGGTGTGAGGCTCGCGAATTAACGCTACACAAAGCTTCGTTGTATTAAAGTCGTGCTTTGATCATCAACCACAAGACTCTGCTTTTCAACAGAAGCCTTGATCATTTGCATCTCAGCATGCCACATAGGCAAATCACGCTATGCAACCGATGTATATCAATCACAAAGAATGAAATCCATTGTCAAACACACATCCATTTACAAGTCCGTTCTGGGTCTGAACGAAACCGGAGGCACCTTATACCTCGCATATCCATCGATCTCCAAGTACGTCTGGACGATCACCAACTGATTCCCTCCTCTTGGGTTTACAGCCCAATCAAGATCATCAGTAATTATCCAAACGATGTGAAGACCTCCAGTCTTGAACCACCGTCTTCATTGTTGACTTATCGTCGATTCAGTTATTCAGAATGGGATAAACCCGGCCTTTCCGAACAACTCGCGTATATAATAAACCAGTGCTACACAAACACAACATACGCCTCATTCCAATCCAGAATATTCCAGAATATTCTTTTATTCAAATATTCTTATACTTTGGGAAAGGTTCCCATTAATTTTATCAAAGATAAATTCTTTAAATTTATCCTTTAATCTTCTTTTGGATTTCAATCCAAACCAAATTATGGTTTATCCAAACTAGTCGGGATTAGCGATCCTTACCGAAGTAATCATTTATTAAATTCCCAATCCCAACCTATTCATCCCATGAAGTAAAACTGTTAATACTTCATATCTAACACCGCGGTGTTATCGGTAAATTCAATTACCATTTCACGTTCAAATCTAATTAAACATTTAACTATCGCTTGGAGAAAAACTGGTGAAACTCCATTCTTGATAATTTCTTGAATTTGATAATTTCAATTATCAGATTCACCTTTCAATCTATTTAAAGATTCATTAAAACTCTAATTCAGTTTTAATTTCCAAAAATCATTGCTTAATGATTATTCAAATCCAGGAAATAAATCCTGTCTTTAACTGGGTTAAAGAACTAATGTCATCTAAAACACAGCTCACGATAAACCCAAAATCACATTCCATTAATTATGGAATCTTCATGGAAAACATATCAATATATATAATCGATATAAACTTCCATATCCGACTAATAATATAAATGGAATAATGGCAAAGCCTTTCAAATTCCAGATATATTAGCAGTCTTCCTCCACAGAAATTCACTTCGATTATCACCGAATCAAATTCCATTCCATTCCAATTTATTTTATTAAATTGGAAAACTTTACTTTGGAAAATATCCTTTAAATCTTAGCAAAAGATTTATAAATTCCAAATCACATTTCACTGTAAATCGGGTTAAAGAACGAATGTCGTTAAAACACAGTTCACAACAAACCCAATTCACATTTCATTAATTATCGGGCTAAAGAACAAGTGTTATTTAAAACACCGTTCACGATAAACCCAAAAATCAATTCCAATTAAATATCATTTAATTGGTATACTTCATTAAATCTAAATAAAAAGACTTAATCTTTTTCTCAACTAGGTTTAAGAACAGTGTTAATGAAGACACCATTCACGACAAACCCAAATCCCATTTGATATTAAATACAAGGCTCTGAATAGAAAATATATCGCCTTATATTCAACATCAAATTCTACAACCAACAAATATTGTATTGGAAATAACGATACAAATATATCTTCAAATTTCCATAACAAAATCTATATATTCAAGAAATCCCATATAGAAATATTCCGAAGACAATTTCGATTCAAATCCATTTCCAATATATATATTGGAAATTCTGGATATTTTTAAAACCATTTCAAATCCAACTTATTTATTTTAAAAATAAATGAATTATAATTCTAGTTAAAAACTAGTTCATTTCGATAAAAATCTATTTTTATCTTTTCAAATATGGAATTTTTCATCCCAATTCTTTCCAAATCATTTATTATGATTTTACACTAATTATTGATATTTTTAATAATTTTATCAAGGCCCGTACAGTCGATTTCCACAAACGGCCATCGAGCTGCACTTACAACAACCTTTTCCCAATTTGATTTGGACATAATTCCAAATCCAACCATTAGATTTCAAATCTCTAATATGCTTTGGAAAGCTCTTTTCGATGCAAACCCAACGGTTCCAGTTTTAGGAGAATCTGACGGTCGGATCTCCCGTAATGTCCATTCGAAGTCAATGGTCGAAATTCGCGAACTGCCGCAGCGCGACGCGTTCTAGTCAGGCCATTATATATATAATATATATATTATATATATTTCGTCGATTTCCTTTTAAAACATATTTTATAAATCGTTTTAAATTAATTTTCAAAACGATTTCAACTACCATCTCAAATTCAAATCAAAATTGAATTTTCCAATATAAATTCATTTTAAATTCATTTCAAATCTATTTCAATTCAATTTCAATCCGTTTTAAATTCAATTCAAAATGATTTCAATTCTATTTCAACTTCATATTCAATTTCAAATCAAAATTGAGTATTCCATATCATCGATATATAAATGATAATATTTTCAAAATAGTAGATTTTGAAATCAATTCCTTTTTGATATTCATTATAAAAATGAATAAAATCGTTCTAAATATCGTTCACATCAAAATGGCATTACTCTAATCAACTCGACTATATATATTTAAATATATTCATGTCCATCCCAAATCGGACATCAAAATCATATTTTTATTCTTTTCTGAATATTATTTGAAAATATTCGTTATTTTAAAATAATCGTTATTTTAAAATATTCTTTTCTTCTGAACTAGAATCAGACACAGTCAATTACCATATCTATGATTATATGGATTTCATACAACGTGTGTATACAATAACTGTGATAAATAATCATCCATCATCCAGAGTGCATTCTACACTGCATAAGCATCAAATATAAATATTTAATGCTTATTACAGCCTATCAATCAATCGATCGACGTACAACTAATTATTGGGATTAGTGTATGCCCAATTTCATTCCAATACCCGTGTGGGGTTTCAAACAATCAAACACAGGTTTTATTTGTGCAGTTGGGCGATGGTAAAATTTATCGTCCCAATCAATATCAGTCAGATCAGTGTACATAAACAAATCGCCTGATTTGTAAATAAATATTTATTTTATTCACATACACGTTAAAAATTATATTTTTAACGATAAAACATTCATTCGCTTCATTTACACAATAAAAATAATATTTTTATTATTCTAATACATTTTAGAAAATTTTGGTGGCATAACGACACGATACTAGAAACGGGATAAGGCCTAGCCTTATCCCCAGTCTAATAATGGCCTATGCCATACACATACCAATTCTAATCAATTCCATTTCACCCAAACAACCAAATTCAACCAAACAATCCAATCAACCAAACTAAACTACCACACAATTCGTCCATGGTCTATGGATGACGGGGAACAATTCATATATGCAGTTATAAAATAAATAACTGTATAGAAAAATTATAATGAGGAGACCTCACCTTTGGGATACACTCCTCCAGTCCTTATTTCTGAAATTCAGAACAGTCTGGATTAGCCCGTAATTCCAATGTAGTCTTCTCTACGCTGTTCATATTAAAAATCACATTATTAATATGATGTTCATATATTTAAAAATCGCTATTTTTATAATGCTACTCATATAAAAATTATATTTTAATAATGCTCTTTTCAGAATAAAAATCATATTTTTATTTAACTTCCATATATATAAAAATCACCTCTTTATCATGCTATTATATATTTTTAAAACGATGTTTATATAGAAAAAGATTATATTTTTATTTGCTATTCAAATATATAAAAATCATACTTTTATTTTGCTACATATATAAAATTATATTTTCATTTCATTACATATATAAAAATCCAATCATTTTTTAAATATAAAGATCAAATGTTTTCTTATATAAAGATATAATCTTTTTCATGTTAAAAATATAATCTTTCATATAATATATATATATATATATATAACCTTTTAACTTATAAAAAGTCCATCTTTTTGTTCTATAAAAATTCAGTTTTTTATTCTACAAAAAAATTCGTCTTCTAACTATGCTCCATTCGTATAAAGACTGGTTTTTTATTATTTATTCTAAACGTAATTACTGTAAATAAATAAAATAAATAACTAAATAAAATACAATTAAAACTTACAATCGGGTTTTTGTGGATTGGGGGATGGAGCAGAAGGGCTAAGGAGGCGGAGTTATGGATCTCGTTGGCGGCGGTTTTCATGAGAGTTGGGGTAGCTTCGGACGGAGGAAGTGAGGAGGGGGGTTTGCTGACCTGCGGTGGTTGGCCAGAAGGGGCGCAGGCGAGGGGGGTTGTGCTCTAGCCGTGGCGGTGTGCCCTAGGAGGTGCGGTGGCTGTGTTTGGGCGCTGGGGTTTGACTAGATCGGAGAAGAGAGGGAGCGGGAGGGAGTGCGGCGATGGAGCACCCCTAGGCGGCGGCGACGACGACGAGGGGGGCGGTTGCGCGATAGCGCGAATTTTTTTCTTCTTCTTCTTTTCCTTCAGATCGAACGAGAGAGAAGTGAGGGAGAGAGAAGGTCAATGCCCATATAAATATATATATATATATTAATTTAATTATTTTATTTTAAAAAAAATACCTTTTTATTTCGAATTTGGAATCGAACCCACCGACTGTCGTTCCTAGCTAATTACCCCCATTCTGAACACAATGAGATATGTATCGTAAGCCAATTCGATCGTTACAATCAGTTTTCGTTAAAATCCAAATATAAATCTATATATTGAATTTGAACGCACATTTCAATTTACCGAGGCCACATACGGGCTCTAAAAATTCCCGAAAAATATTTTCTAGCTTCGTATTGACGATACGGTCCTAACAAAACTAATTTCGTCAAATTCTTAGACCGTTTGAAAAATGGCCATTTTCTGGTCGATCGAAATTGACTAATACCGTCAAAACACGTTTTCCCTTGCCACGCTCCCATATTGATTCAGAAAATTATGAATTTTGGAATCTGGCAATAATTTGACATCCCAGATCCAACAAAAGTGGTTTCATCGAAAATGAAGGTCGTTTGCAAAATTTCAATTTTTAAGGGCCAGAATTCCATAGCGGCTATTTTGAATTTTCAATTGGGCATAACTTTTTATCCCCGCTATGAAATTTCAATTTTTCGGATTCGTTGGAAAGATATTTTCAAATAGATTCTAATATTTTTGGTTTCTCCAAAATCCAGTTTATTTTGAATCGTGTAAATTCATTTGGAATTTGAAATCGAATTTTCAAACTACCGCACCATTTTCAATTCCTTTTATATTTATAAATAAATATTTATATTCTAACGTCGATTCAAATAAATATATATTTTTTAATTCTATTCAAAATAAATTTCTCGTCGTCATTATTTAAAATAATTCATTTTGAATATTCAAAATTCATTAAAATTGCCAAAATAAAAATTTTAAATTGGTTCGGATTTTCCGGGTTATTACAATCTCCCCCACTTAAAACTTTTCATCCCCGAAAAGGAACGAAGCTGAAAGTTGTTTCACAAACCAACTCAACTTTCATTATTTTCATTATGGCCTAAGTTCTTCGACTTTTCAAATTCTAAGAACTTTTCAAATTTTTCAAAAATTTGGCTAACACCCTAAATTTTCGAAAAATTTCGCCATAACCTCCCCTGCACGGGAGCACCGGGAAAATCCCGAAATAGCCATATAGGCCTCTCCAATCCAAAATGAGAAAGAAACAGCCAAGCAGCTAGCCAATCGGCTCATAAGATCATCAAAAACCCCAAGAAATACAATAAATATGAACCTATTTGTCGGGCAAACAATTTTATTCCTTTGCTCTAGCCTCCTTGCTATGACCTGTTCACACATATATATGTACAGACATGCATTTCCAAACAATTTTCAATACAGTTCAATATTTGGTACAATTCGGCCTAAATGGCTCAAAATTTTAATAAATCAAACCAATAATCAAACAACACAATCAACAATCAATTAGTTGATTATCTTTTCAAATTCATAATTTTGATATATAGTCAAAATCACATTTTTGATGCCAAATCACATTTTTGATGCCAAATCACATAAATAGACCCTACCTAATTTTGGTTCTCTCACCATTCAATTGGAAATATATAGAAATCCCACCTTCGAAACTCGAACATAAACTACTAGTGCTGACATGTCAATCACCAGTATCATCAGAGTCATCTCCGGGCGACTTGAGTGTGATTCTATATCTATCGAATATATTTGAGGCTTTAAATACATGTGGATCAGACGTATATTAAAATCTCTATATACTCGATTGTCCAAATCAATTTAAAATAAATATTCAAATACGAATAATAATGTTTAAATTTTCAAAACAAAACTTGTTTTCAATTTCATTTTAAAAACATCTCTCTTCAAACTCGTTCTAGGATACTATTGATCCTATCTCTAACGAGTCTTTCTCATTGGATATTACTAATCCAATCTCTGATGAATTCTTTTGTTCGGTTCAAATATGTCTTATCCTCGAGCTTTGTAAACCAAAGCTCTGATACCAGCTGAAACGACCCGAACGTCCCCGTGAAGGAAAGCCCGGATTGAGTTGAGAACAAGCCACATCGGGACACAAACAGAAGAACATTTAATTGCTTATTACAACAGATCCATCAGAATACAAGAATATACAGAGTAAGAATAAATATTACACATCAGAGATTAAAATACATTATATAGCAGCGGAACATACTACAAAACACAACTGAAAGAGATATACGGATACGGAGCTTTCCGGATATCATTCCAGCTGTTGGATCAAAATTTGGACCCAACACCCAACTTGTCCTGATTCGTAAAGAATTATATCTTGAGAATGAAGAAAAAGCAGAAAACACACAGAATTTATAGTGGTTCGGCGTTAACGAGCCTACGTCCACTTTATATGTTATCGATTATACTTTGAATGCTAGTACAATCAATGATTTCTCTCAAACTCGGTTTTACAATTGTAATTTCTCTCAGTAATCTCGTAACAAAACTGACAAGAAATAGTGGTATGACAGTAATGGAGGAATCAGTGTTCAATGCTGCCAAAAGGATCCTGAAAAATGCTAAGCTCTGGGCTATTTATAGTTGATTTTGTTAGGCGGATCGCGGTCACACGTGGCATAGATCTCGAGAATATCGGATCTTATCGCAGATTAATGAAGAATTAGTCAAATTAGCCGTTGTGGACAGGTGTCGCGATCCCCTTAAATATCGGATCGAGCAAGGAGGAGGAATTGGTCAAAGTGACAGTTGGGGACACGTGTCGTTGGATCCGTGCATCTCGGATCGCCGAAGACTAGCTCGTGCTTGAACAGGTCAGAGGCTTCGCTGTGCATCGGGGGATCGGATCGGTCTGTGCTGGGTAGTAGTGTATATACGGATCGAGTCGTGTAGAAGTAGTCAGATCACTGATGCAATGGGGGCAATCCGATGGGGGCGATCCGATGCAATGGGGGCGATTCGTGAGGGGCGACCCTGTGGTGCAATCCGATCCTTCATGGACTTAAGGAACGCAGTTTCATACTTTCTTCTTGTGAGTGAACCTTGGTGGCTTGGTCAAAAAGCTAGCCAACATTTTGCCCCCTCGAAGTATGTTTTATCGACGATGGAACATGCTTCGAAACTATAGAAACGTCTTTTCATAAAGAGATGTAAATCAGTGGTAGCGTCTATCCGAAAGGCCATATCACTTACGGAAAGTTGTCTCTTTGCTCGCTATAAATACTAGATAAATTTTTAATAGTTTCCCTGTTTATTAGACAATTCTTTTCTGGGATCTTTCAGAGTCTTCATCATCGACTCTACCAGGTGCATTTTTGAATTTTCATTCCTGTCGGTCATTTATTGGTTCGGATCGCATGTGCGAGTCACGGTCCGTTAGCAAGTTGTTCGTCTCATCCTTTGGTGAGCATTTGGGCCTTTTCACGGAACGAGGTGGGCTTCTCTCCGAGTCGTGGTGGGCTTCTGGTTGGTGGCCCGCCTATTTTCATGGATCGAATAAGACAAAAAGGGGGAGACTAACGGTCGTCCCTTTGCCTATATAAATCGATCCTCACCCTCATTCTTCTCCTCTTCTTTCTTCTTTCGCAGCCGCCGCCGATCTTCTTGAGAGAAAAACCCTAACTTTAATTTCCAAATTTCCAACCGATTTCAAACATTAAGAAGGTAATTAAACAGTTTTTCTTTAGTTTCTATCGTGTTCGCACCGATTTAGAGAGTGGAGACAGCGGAGTTTTGTAGGATTTGATGATAGCAAACGCGAGCGTGCCTGGTGCGATTCCATGGATTTAAGGGTGAAGAGGAGAGTTGAGGAAGAAGAAGGAAGGGATGACCAGGTCGGTTCGTGGGCGAGGCCCGAGTTCGAAGCGATGGTGAGGCGAGGGGAGAGGGAACAGAACTGGAATATTGATTTGGCTAGTGGAACGGATCGCGGAAACGGCAAGGTTATGGTTCGTGGGGAACTAGACGCGAGTGTCGGATCGCGGAGATACTGGAGCTTCGGGTCGTGGAGGATGGGGGCGATGCGGATCGTCAAGATACCATCGCGATCCGTCTGGATGAATTGGTGCGCTTCACGATTCTAAGCCTTTCCATGATCTAGTACCCTTTCGCGTACCGAGTCCTTCACCTTGATCCGTCCACATGCTGCGATCCGAACCTGCCCTGTGATCCGACTAACGAACGATCTGATGCACACGCTGACTAAATAATACGATGTAACTCTAACAAAACGATGAACAGTTAGGTTAGAGCCCTTGAGACGAACATTTCGGATTGGACAAATGCATAATCTACCAATTGAACAATGACCAATGTCTCGATGATTTTGTTGACCTTTGTACCTTTCTTTAATGCACACACAAGCACACACTGGCACTTGCACATACAGGGGGAGGGGTAGTTTTAATCTTAATTCTCATGTTTACTCGCATAAACAGTAATGTTGGATAATCACTCCTCTTCAAGATCTATCACAGAGACAGACCCCGAGGTGTCTGAGCACCATAACCCTGAGGTCCCTCCAACTAACCCAAGGGGCAAGGATTCTGGATCCGAGTATGAGGCAACGGAATCGGATCCATCTGAAAGTACTTCACTTGACGAGGAGTCTGAAGTAGACGGGCGAGCTCCTGACGAGATTCCTGGCGCACTTGGGATAGAGAAATTTACTGATTCTTTAGCCTCCAAACTCGACGACATAAAGCTTAAAAGAATTTGCCTGAGACATGGGATCCCCTGGGATGATGTGAGGACACCCGGTAGCGAAGATAGACCTCACCTAGCTCCGGAAGGATATATGACAGTCAGCCGGCTCATGTGTTGGGTAGGAGCTATTCCTCCATTTCCTCCAATAGTGATTGAGACCTTAAAACGATTGGGTATCGCTCCGATGCAGCTTCATCCTAACGCCTATGCGGCTCTATACACTCTATACACCGCATACGCAAAGATCCTGCATACCGAGCTCACATTTAAAGATTTAAAATTCTTTTATCTTTTCAAGCATCGCTCCTCGGCAATCCCAAATTTCTCTTTCTTCGAATCGGTAGCGAATAGGAAGGTTCTGTATGACGGATACAACAATATAGGGGATCCCAAGTCTGATTGGTTCTATATAAAGAAACAGGCTGGGTGCTCAAGAAGATGGCTTAAATCAAGTAAACTTTAATCTTTTGACTGAATATCTTGCTTAAGAAATCGAAGCATTAACATCCCCCTTCTTATTTTGTTTTAAGCAGATCACGTTTTTCCCAAGACGGAAGGCTTGGTATACAATAATCGATTGTCTATTCTTCTACAAAGCAGATCCGATTTTCTAAGGATCAAGAAGTGCATCACTGACGAGAACCTTCGTAAGCATCGCCTTCTGGATATAAGGTTTGGACTTGGTGCAGGCATCAAACCTTACAAATACGTGATCTCACGGAGGGAGAGGGAACATCACGGGCAGTAGAAACAACTAAATTCCGTAAGAGTCCATCCCCGATAATCATCCAGGACGACGAGGACCTGAACATTTATAGAGGAGATGAGGCCCGTGGTGACAAGTCCAAGGAAATCCCAGTTTCTCCGGGGGGTTTCCCCTCAAGGACTTCACTTCCGACCGAACCTGCTGCTCCCGATGATTTGACAGAAGAACAGCTATTTAAAGAGCTGAGCAAAATTCCTTTGCCGATGATGTATACACAGAGGGGGACTTTGAAGGGGAGCCATTTTTCCCTGCTTCTGAGGAGACCACCGTTCCAATTGGAGGACAAGAAACTACTCATATGAGCCTGACTTCAGGCCCGGGTCTGTTAGGGGGAATTATATGGATGCACAAATCACACGCACTGCCTGATCCCACACTTTTATATCAACAGTATCCAAGGTTTTAATATGCTCTTTTCTCCTTTGCAGGAAAGATGTCCCGCAGGCGGTCTTATTCTTATCGCTCTCTTCGTGAAGGCACACCCAGTCTTCATCCGAATCCTGAGCGCTCTCGCGGCCTTTCTCACAAGCCTACTTCTTCGCAATCTCGTTCTCCACCAAAATCGACTTCTGGCAAGCTTCCCAGTTATCCGGTACCTCCTGTAGGGGGAAAACAACTTCCTAAAGAGTTAACTCCTCCGAAGAGTGCACCCTCTCACAGCAGGTCGTCAAAAAGACACTACGAGCCCAAGGATAAAAGCAAGGATCCAATCAAAGATTCTGAAAAGGAGAGAAGTGACATTGTCCCTTCCAGCCAGCAAGAGTTGGTTGCCCCCGGGTCGCGAGATTACATCCATGGTCCCGAGACTCAAGGTAGGCTGGAAAAGTTGCGGGAACAATTCCCCAACATCTTCTTCAAAAGGATGACGTTTGTTCCAGCCTTGGAACCAGTCCTTAGGAACTGGGATAATGAAGTCGTCGGGCACATTCGCCATGTAGCCAGACAGTATGAAGTGATGAAGAAACATGCGGTTAATCTTTCATAGATCATCCGAACGCTTGAGATGGAAGCACATAGATCCAAGGTGAAGATTGATAACAATGAAAGGGCTAGGACAAAGATGGAGAAGGACTTGGAAGACGCTCAATCCCAACTTGCCTTAGCGCGGAGAGAGGCTGAAAATTATAAGACTGAATTGGAGAATGCTAAGAAACGCTTTCATTCTGAACTTGACTCAAATAGTCAAGAGAAAATGGCCTTAAAGAAGGAGGTAGAAGATATTAAAATGGCCAACATTGAGTTGAAGACGGCACAGGGCCATTTCGAAGCCGAGAGAGCTGCTTGGGAGGAAGAAAAAGTAAGTCTGAGAGAAAGGCTAGCTTTGGCTGAAGCGGAGAAGGTAATTTTAAATGATCAAGTTGCGGACGCGGAGAGGCTCGCGGCTCTCGCTGAAAAGAATGTAGAAAGTGCCATTGAGATGGCTACTGCTTCTAACAACGAACTCCTCGAGAGAGAAAAGGATGTCGAAGGGTTTGAGGAGATGATATTTGACTTCCTCGGCCAAGTCCTAAAAACCCGTAACGTCTCGTGGATCCCGGACTACCACGTCACTTTAGCCAACTTATGGGATGCCATCGTCGAGGGTGAGAAGCAGAGATTAGGAGTTAAAGAGATCGATGAAGATGAACTTATGAAGACCATTCTGAGGGATAACGAGCCCGAGGACCTGGCAGAAGGTCGTCGTCTAATTTAAGAAGAAATGGAGAAGGAGAGGGCCCTGGCTAAGGGCAAAAACAAGGTTGATGAAGGTTCGAGCTCAGCGGTAGAGCCCAAGACCTCCGGAGTTGAGGAATATCATCCTGATGATCCATTAATTCCTTATTGGCCTAACTCCTGTGGTTGTTGGAGCTTCTGCAGCTAGCCTAGATGGAGGATCAGCGGAAGGTATCTCCCTTTTTTCCCACAATTTGTCAAAGCAATTGTGAATTGTCGTCGTCTGGTGGAGCAACCAATCGGATTAATAACATGTGTTGCCCATAATACAGGTGGCGAGCCCGTCGACAAGGATGTCGAGAAAAGGACAGAGGTGGAGAAGATTGTTGTCTCGCCTAGCGCCGGTGTCGATATACCGAATCAGGCTGAAGGTACAACAGCAGAGAAAGGCATCTTGGCACCTAGTGCTGATGCTCCCAAAGATGATGAAACCATCGAGGCCTTGAAAGATATGGACGGGCGCCATGTAGAGGATGAGGAGGATGACGATGAAACTTTGGCTAACCGAAAATCTAGGCAGGGAAAGCAGCTGGCTTTGAAGAAGGTGGGACAAGAGCCTTTGAACATAGCCCCTATCTCGGAGTTTAATCCCAAAACTGGGATGGTTTTGAAACTCCAGCCCAAATCCATCAACAAACAACTTCATTTTGCGAATCCTGATGATTTCCCAGCTTCTTTGGCTGATAAAAGAAAGAGAAAGGAGGTGGAAGAGGAGTCTTCTGATGAGTCGGACGTTCCCCTTATAGATAAACGGAAAAGAAAGAAGGGTGATCAATCTGAAACTGACAAGGCAAAGCTGAAGAAGCAGAAACAGGAGAAAAAGTCCAAGCGTAAATAGGTTACTGTCGCTTGTCTATAATTTGTCTTTAGGCTTCGCACTGGCCAGGAAATGTAATTATAAGATTGGCCCTCATTTTGCTTTTTAGGTTGTTTTTCCCTTTGTAGGCTTGCAGTTTATAAATAAAAGTTTATCTCTTTTTGCATCATCGTGTACTTGCATTCAATAAACTTTTCATGCTTAGTGATAGATTATCTGATTATAACTGCAAATCAGTCAAGCAACAGAAAGAATAATTTAAAAAAAAATTGTGCTGCATCAAGGTTCATGTTTATATGTATATGGCCCCCAATCAATCGTTAACGTAGCGCTTAAACAGGGCTTATTAAAGATTGATTAGCATTGTTTGCATGTTGCCCCCTATTTCTGAATATGGGGGACTTAGAAAATTTTAATAAGATAATTGTCCTTGTGGTGCTGAATTTCCGGCACCTTTCAGTGCTTAATCATAGGCTCTTTTATACTCTCCTGGCGGCCGCCGAGGTTAGAGTTTGAATTCAGTAGTTCAGTCGCTCCCCGTTCCTTCAGCGGGGAAGCAGCGCTCAATCGGAGACGCTTTTATACTCTCTCTGCTCTGGAGAGTTAGAGTTCGAGCTCAGCAGTTCAATCGCTCCCCGATCCTTCTGCGGGGCAAGAGCTCTTTCTCAGTGCTCAATCGGAGACGCTTTTATACTCTCTCTCTGCTCTGGAGAGTTAGAGTTCGAGCTCAGCAGTTCAATCGCTCCCCGATCCTTCAGCGGGGTAAGAGCTCTTTCTCAGCGCTCAATCGGAGACGCTTTTATACTCTCCTGGCAGTCGCCGAGGTTAGAGTTCCATCAAGGCGGTTCCGATCATGGTACACCGCCATGACTTACGGACATCGCCTTCATGTCCGTTATGCTCTCTCTCGGCTCTGGAAAGTTAGAGCGCTATCAATGATATGATTTACTTTATCACACCCTCAGGGTTTTGACTGGTGATTGCATTCCATTCTGATGGAAGGCACCTATAATTATACGCTTCTGGGATCGTTGCATGATTCACAGCAATTTCCATAAAAATAGAAAGGCAGATAAATAATAGTGCAATAAAGGTAAACGACACACAATATTTTTATAGTGGTTCGGTCGAATCATGACCTACGTCCACTTTATAATTTTTTGCTTTAAGAAACTGGACTATCCTAGGCAAGTCGTTCCTTGTACATTGTTCTTAATAAAGCAAAAGAACAGATCTGACATCTTTATGTTAGGTATGGCCGTAAATGTTGGGCATTCCACACTCTGGGGATTTCCTTTCCATCTACGGTTGCTAGCTTGAAGGTTCCATTATCAAGCTTGCACAGAATGGAGTACGGTCCTTCCCACTTCGCACCCATATGAGTTGGGGCTGGAAAGACACGCTTCAGAGCCAAGTCTCCGGGTTCCAAGGTTCGGGCTCGAACCTTTTTGTTGTAGTATCAGGCGACCTGTTGTTTGCATCTCGAGGCACGCAAGTCTGCTTCGTCCCTCTTTTCTTCGATCATATCCAGGGATTCAAGGAGCAATTCGTTATTAGTCATCGGATCGTAATAAGTCACTCGGTGAGAAGGTACTTTTATCTCAATCGGGATGACTGCTTCTGCTCCAAAAGCAAGGGAGAAGGGGGTATGTCCTGTTGCTGATTTATACGTTGTCCTGTAGGCCCATAGTGCTAAGGGTAATTCATCAGCCCACATGGCTCTGGCCCGTTTAAGTCTTCTTTTCAGAATGGACTTAATCACTTTATTCGCCGCTTCGACTTGTCTGTTCGATTGCGGGTGCGCCACAGAGATTTACCGTTTCTCAATGTGGTATTTCTGGCAGAAGTTTCTAAATTCAGTGCTATCGAACTGAGTTCCGTTATCCGTTATAACAATCTTTGGAATCCCAAATCGACAGATGATGTTTCTAACGACAAAATTGATCACTCGTTTGGTTGTGATTGTATTCAATGGCTCAGCCTCGACCCACTTGGTGAAATAATCTACGGCTACAATAGCGAACTTCGCTCCGCCCCTAGCTATGGGGAGACTTCCGATGATATCAATTCCCCACATAGCGAAAGGCCATGGGCTCGTCATTGTTTTTAACTGGTTAGGAGGCGCTCTAAGTATCTTTGAAAATCTCTGGCACGCATCACACCGTCGTGCGTATTTCGCCGCATCCTTGTTTATGGTAGGCCAGAAATAACCATGCCACAACACCTTATTCGCCAATGTTTGACCTCCAGTGTGATCGCCGCATTGACCTTCATGTACCTCCTGTAGCACACGCTTGATATCGTCATGAGCTATACACCGAAGAAGGGGCATTGAAAATCCCTTTCTATAAAGAACTCCGCCTTGCAGAACGTATCAGGCAGCTTTACGAATTACTTTACGCCTCTCGCTTTTCTTGGTCGGAAGCGTTCCATTCATCAAGAAATTCTTTAGAGGGGTCATCCACGACTCCCTTTCTGGTTCCATCTCAAGTACCGAATCAATTTCCATCTGATCTATACTAGGAGACCGAAGTACTTCGACTGGGGCTAGCCCGATCTCTTCAGGATCGTCGGAACTATCCATCTTTGTCAACTTATCCGCCTGTAGATTCTCTGATCGCGGAATATGAGATATGCTATAGTGATCGAAGTCGTTCAGCAACTCCTTCACTTTCTTCAAGTATAAAATCAATCTTGCACTTTTGGCTTGGAATTTTCCAGTAACCTGGTTCACAACTAACTTGGAGTCGCAAAAGATGTCTAGCTTTGTGATTTCCAACTCCTTTGCGATCCTTAGCCCGGCTATCAGGGCTTCATATTCGGAGTCGTTGTTAGTGGCGTGAAACTCCATCCGGATAGCATAGGATATCAACCGTTTCTTGGGAGTTTCAAGCACTACTCCAGCGCCGGATCTCTTGTCATTCCTAGCGCCATCAGTGTACAATCTCTAGGCACTGGGGTCGAGAAGTAATTTTGAGGGGTTAACTTCTTCGTTTGCTATATCTTCCTCCGGGACAGTAAACTCTGCTATGAAGTCGGCTATCACTTGCCCCCGTATTGACCGCCGGGGCTGAAAGTTCAGATCAAATTGGCTTAACTCAGTGTTCCATTTGAGTAGGCTTCCAGACGCTTCTGGTCTCTGTAGAACCTGCTTGAGTGGATGATCAGTGTATACGGTAATGGGATGAGCCTGAAAATAATGTCGAAGCTTTCTAGAGGCGTTCAGCAAACTATACGACAACTTTTCTATCCTTGGATAATTACGCTCTGCTACCGTCAATTTTTTGCTCATGTAATACACAGGTCTTTGAACTTTATCTTCTTCTCTTACCAATGCTGAGATGATCGCGTGGGACGACACTGCCAAGTACACGAATAAGTCCTCGTGATCCAACGGCTTAGATAATATCAGAGGTTTCTCCTGGTGTCTCAGCAGATTCTCCACGCAGTCGGGTGTCCATTTGAAGTGGCGTTTTCCTCGCTTTATTAATTCGAAGAATGGGATGCATTTGTCTGTAGCCCTGGAGATAAATCTGCTTAGTGCGGCTACTTTCCCTGCAAGGCTTTGCACATCTTTAATCTGCCTAGGTTCCTGAGTATCTCTGATTGCTGCGATCTGGTCCGGATTAATCTCAATCCCACGAGAACTGACGATGAATCACAAGAATTTTCCGGAGGCGACCCCGAATGAACATTTTGTTGGGTTGAGTTTCATCCCGTACTTTCGAAGAATGTTGAACATCTCTGCCAGGTCTGCAGTATGATTGGAGGATTGCCTGGATTTAACCAACATGTCGTCGACGTATACTTCCATTGTTTTCCCAATCTGGTTATAGAACATTCTGTTCACTAACCGTTGATATGTAGCGCCTGCGTTCTTCAAGCCAAAGGGCATTACTAAATAACAATATAATCCCAAATCCGTAATAAAGCTAGTGTGTTCTTGATCTGGAACGTGCATTGGAATCTGGTTATATCCTGAATAAGCATCCATAAAGGAGAGAAGTTCATGGCCCGCCGTTGAGTCCACCAACTGATCGATCCGTGGTAATGGAAAACTGTCTTTTGGGCAGGCTTTATTCAAATCTGAGAAATCGATACATGTTCGCCACTTCCCGTTGGCCTTCTTTACCAGGACTGGATTTGAAATCCAGTCTGGATAGATTGAGTCTCTGATAAATCCATTACTTTTTAGCTTTCCAACTTCTTCTTTCAAGGCAGCGTACCTCTCTGGGCCCAGCATTCGCCTTTTTTGTTTCACCGGAGGATGTTTAGGGTTAATGCTTAATGAATGACTCATGATTGATGGAGATATCCCGCACATGTCTGCGTGGGTCCAAGTAAATACATCCAAATTATTTTTTAAGAAATTCGTCAGTTCTTTAGCTAAATTCGGATTTAACTGGGATCCAATCTTAAGGACCTTCTCTGGGTCACTATCATCGATCGGTACATCCACAGTTGTCTCGTTGGAAGTCTCCAGTCTGCCCCCAGGTTCTTTGTCCTCTCTGGGATCTATATCCTCAGGCAACTCTCTGGGCGACTCTCCTACAGTTATCCACTTTAATTTCTTTAAGGTCTCCGCCCTTGTGGGGGAGAAGCGCCCTTGGTTTCTATGTTCCCTCCATTGCGGAGTAGCTTTAGCTCTGCAACATAATATGCTTGTGCGGCAACCTGATCTCCTCTGACAATACCAACACCAGCTTCCATAGGAAATTTCAATAACAAGCACCAGGGGGCTATACAGGCTCTAAACTTTGCGAGGGCCGGTCAGCCCAAGAAAGCATTATAGGGTGATTCAATATCCAAAACCACGAAGGGAAGGATTCTCACTCTCTGGCGTTCTCCTTTCCCAAGCGTGACTGGTAGCTCTACATAACCCATTGGAGGGGTGGATGCTCCGTTAAATCCACGGATCCATCCTTGACAGGGCTTCAAGTCTTTTATCTCGAGGTTCATCTGGTCGAATGTCTTTTTGAAAAGAATGTTGACGGAACTCCCGTTATCCACCAAGGCTTTATGAACAGTGGCCGGGCCAATGGGTACTGTGATTACAAATGGATCTTCAGTCAGAGCATGAACTCCAATGCTTTCTCGTTCACAGAAAACGACATCGTTGGACATCATCTTTTGTTGTTTCACCGGGACGTCGTTCTCAGGGTTGCTACACTCCCCTACCTCTAGGTGTTGCTTGGCTGCATTGACATACTGATCCAATGCCTTAGAACCGTGTCCGGCGAGATAAAGCCCTCCGATTACGGTATTGATAACAAGGTCCTTTCCCTTTTGCTGGGCAGTTGGCCTGACAGCAGGTTGATTCTGGTTCTGATTTGGGGCCTGTACAGCTTGCCCCATGTCTCTGGGTGTCACTCTATATTCATCCAATTTTCCTTCTCGGAGGAGCCTCTCGACTACATCTCTTAGGTGGCGACATTCATTTGTCGAATGGCCAGGAATCTGATGAAAGAGACAAAACTTCCCCGTTTCATGTTCTTTCTCCGTCGACTCTTTGGGAGGATGCCTTTTATTTTGGAGGACATTGTACGAATCAATGAAGATATTTTCCAAAGTATCGTTTATTGGAGTATAACTTTCAAAAGACCTGGGACGAGTCCTTCTCTAGGAGTCGTTCCCTCGATCCCTCTACCGGTTGTTGCCATTACTGTTATTATTATTGTTGTTTCCTGACTGACGACCACCCTGATTCTGATTTCCGACATTAACCTCGACCTTCCCCGAGCTGTCTCCTGTCTGCTTAATGGCGACATTGCTCTGGATTTCCTCTTATCGGCCGTTTTTGCCTTTCGGTTAGCATACACTTCCTCCCGGCGTAAGTGTACGTTAGCTTTTTCGTAGAATAACTCTCTAGTATGGGGTGGCTTGCCGGCCAGATATCTACAAAATTCGGTGTCTTTATCTACCCCTTTAATTAGGGTTGCCACAACAGTTGGCTCATGAGGATCTTTGACTTCAGTAGCGGCCAGGTTGAAACGATCTAGATATACCCTCAAACTTTCGCCTGGTCGTTGCTTGACAAGGAACAAGTCAATCACACTCTTCGTCTTTTGTGCATAGATGCGGAACTGTTCCACGAACCTTTCACTCAACTCCCTGAAGCTGGAAATTGATCTTGCTGGTAAGCGAGTAAACCACAATAATGCTGCATCCTCCAAGAATATGGGAAATGCTTTGCACTTGACAGCGTCAGAGGCTGCGGCAGCGGTCATTGACCAAGAATATCTCATCAGATGCTGGACGGGATCGAATCTTCCCGCGTAGCGATTCATCTGCGGCATGTTGAAGCGCCTCGGGAACGTTGCATCTAAAATATCATCGGTGAAAGGAGAGTGACTGCGATCAATTCCCCAATCTTCATTCCGTTGTCCACGGCTATCTGCCAGAATCCGATGGATCATAGCTGCAACATTTGCACTGGTCAGTGGAGGCTCGGGGTCAGGGCTTCTTGCTCGGTGGGGTTCTCCAATCTCTCTTCCAGGAGCAGTCGCGAAATCTGGGGCTCGGATTGGGCTTTGCTGTCCCCTATTACCATGAGCATTTGTACGGCGACGGGGCTGAGGTAGTCTATTCTGAACAGGGCTGTCCACGCCTCGAGCTCTGGGAGTTACGGCGCGATCATTCATATTGCGGTTTGAGGGCCCTGTCCCCAGTGCCTCTTCTCCCCATGATGGCAAGGTTCCAAATCGAAGCTGCTCTATGTTTTCAGGCCTCTCATACAGTCGCCGCGGAGGTCTCGGGGATTCCTCTGACGAAGAAGAGTATTCTGGGGTGAGCGGACGAACTGGGGGCGTCCTTTGCCTTGCGAGATTATTAAGCCTTCTATCCATAGCGGTCAAGTTCTGTCGCAGAATGGAGCTCTCCTGCCTTTGAGCAGCCAATTCATCAAACAACCTTTCCCACATTTCGGAAAAGCGAGAGAGATCCCCCTCAGTAACGGGAGCAGAAGGGTCATATTGATCATCATCGTTTTCTCTTATGCGCAAAGAGCTTGAGCCAGGTCGAGCAGAGGGGCCAGGATGGTAGGAGCGAGCCATAGGCTCCTTTCCAGGTCGAGTTGTAGTCTGGTCATCAATTTGGATCGCTGTGGATCGAGGTTGATGGCTCGCAGCGCCCCCCGGGGTCGGTTCGTGGTCACGGTATGCAAATGATTTGGGGCGTTATCACGAGATCGAGTAACAACCCCTCCAGCTTCGCGGTTCGCAGCGCCACCCTCAGGTCGGATCGTGGCACCTAGATTAGTTCGGGTCGCCCCCCCCCCCCCACCCCCCCCCCCCCCCCCGTCCTCGAGATCCGTGAATCCTTCAACGACCTGCTCGTGTGCACTTTCGCTAACCATTTCATTTGCGACTTCATTCGCTTGCGAAGCCCGCGCTTCCTTAGACTTCTTTCCAGCCATGATATCGAACGTCGCAGGAATCTTCAAAAATCTGAACAGTGAAGTTTTGGGACTGTCTTCTCTGTGAAAGCACCAAAATGTTGGATCAAAATTTGGACCCAACACCCAACTTGTCCTGATTCGTAAAGAATTATATCTTGAGAATGAAGAAAAAGCAGAAAACACACAGAATTTATAGTGGTTCGGCGTTAACGAGCCTACGTCCACTTTATATGTTATCGATTATACTTTGAATGCTAGTACAATCAATGATTTCTCTCAAACTCTGTTTTACAATTGTAATTTCTCTCAGTAATCTCGTAACAAAACTGACAAGAAATAGTGGTATGACAGTAATGGCGGAATCAGTGCTCAATGCTGCCAAAAGGATCCTGAAAAATGCCAAGCTCTGGGCTATTTATAGCTGATTTTGTTAGGTGAATCGCGGTCACACGTGGCACAGATCCCGAGAATATCGGATCGTATCGCAGCCTGATGAAGAATTAGTCAAATTAGCCGTTGTGGACAGGTGTCGCGATCCCCTTAAATATTGGATCGAGCAAGGAGGAGGAATTGGTCAAAGTGACAGTTGGGGACACGTGTCGTTGGATCCGTGCATCTCGGATCGCCGAAGACTAGCTCGTGCTTGAACAGGTCAGAGGCTTCGCTGTGCATCGGGGGATCGGATCGGTCTATGCTGGGTAGTAGTGTATATACGGATCGAGTCGTGTAGAAGTACTCGGATCGCTGATGCAATGGGGGCGATCCGATGCAATGGGGGTGATCCCTGAGGGGCGACCCTCTGGTGCAATCCGATCCTTCATGGACTTAAGGAACGCAGTTTTATACTTTCTTCTTGTGAGTGAACCTTGGTGGCTTGGTCAAAAAGCTAGCCAACACCAGCTGTAAACCAAGATCCTGTAAATATAAATCTGCAAAACCCAAACTACTAGCTGCCCGTGTCGAAAATAGAGGCACCTAGAGTTTAGGTTAAAACAATGAACTCCAGGTCAGTCATGTGACTGGTGTAAGAACTAAAACAGTTATTAATCTTTATTTTAAAGTTAGGTAAATCAAGGGACCATGACGTATAGCACGGAATGGGTTTCCTCCCAAGAATACAAGTGCATAAAACAACAGCGCAATGCTGGATAAAGAACAATGAAGCTATTATAAGACTCAGGTCCCATCACACAATGCAACGCAAGCCGAAGGATAGAGTTTTTACCTTATAATAGCCAAGAATGCTTGGTACGTAAAAATTCATGTTTTATTATTACTATAAGTGTATAGTGTCAAAACAATTTCAATCATAAGTATCAATCATAGACGGCATAAGTGCCCCATACCACTATGTCGCCATATATAGGTTTACAATTAAAACCGCAAAATGTCGTATTGGAAGTTGGATTTTCATCTGTGAACCAAGGTAAGGGATCGTCCTTACCGCTTCGAGACAATTTTTCCCATGTCTTAGGAACCGTCGCAACTGCCCCATGGATCGTCAGGGACGGTCCACCCGATGTGGATTATAATGCCTGAACAATGCGTTTCCCCGCCCTATGGGGCGTAAATGAGCTAAATGACTCCATCGGTCCTGGATCGACCGATATAACTGAGGCGCCTCGCTATCCATCATCCACATAAGTAAAATGTCTGGGCGTGTAAAACCAAAAACACCACTCCTAGCTAGAAGGAAACGCATGCCCTTCCTGAGTTCCTCTCCCGTTTCTGGTTCACACCGGGGTGTGAGGCTCGCGAATTAATGCTACACAAAGTTGCGCCATATTAAAGTCGTGCTTTGATCATCAACCACAAGACTCTGCTTTTCAACAGAAGCCTTGATCATTTGCATCTCAGCATGCACATTAGGCAATTCACGCTATGCAACCGATGTAAAACAATCACACAGAATGAAATCCGATGTAAGACACACATCCATTTACAAGTCCGTTCTGGGTCTGAACGAAACCGGGGGCACCTTATACCTCGCATATCCATCGATCTCCAAGTACGTCTGGACGATCACCAACTGATTCCCTCCTCTTGAATGTACAGCCCAATCAAGATCATCAGTAATTATCCAAATGATGTGAAGACCTCCGGTCTTTAACCACCGTCTTCATCGTTGACTTATCGTCGATTCAGTTATTCAGAATGGGATAAACTCAGCCTTTCCGAACAACTCGCATATATAATAAACCAGTGCTACACAAACACAACATACCCTCATTCCAATCCAGAATATTCTTTTATTCAAATATTCTTATACTTTGGGAAAGGTTCCCATTAATTTTATCAAAGATAAATTTTTTAAATTTATCCTTTAATCTTCTTTTGGATTTCAATCCAAACCAAATTATGGTTTATCCAAACTAGTCGGGATTAGCGATCCTCACCGATGTAATCATTTATTAAATTTCCCAACCCCAACCTATTCATCCCATGAAGTAAAACTGGTAATACTTCATATCTAACGCCGCGGTGTTATCGGTAAATTCAATTACCATTTCACGTTCAAATCTAATTAAAGATTTAACTATCACTTGGAGCAAAACTGGTGAAACTCCATTCTCGATCATTTCTTGAATTTGATAATTTTAATTATCAAATTCACCTTTCAAACTATTTAAAGATTCATTAAAACTCTAATTCAGTTTTAATTTCCAAAAATCATTACTTAATGATTATTCAAATCCAGGAAATAAATCCTGTCTTTAACTGGGTTAAAGAACTAATGTCATCGAAAACACAGCTCACGATAAACCCAAAATCACATTCCATTAGTTATGGAATCTTCATGGAAAACAGATCAATATATATAATCGATATAAACTTCCATATCCGACTAATAATATAAATGGAATAACGACAAAGCCTTTCAAATTCCAGATATATTAGCAGTCTTCCTCCACAGAAATTCACTTCGATTATTACCAAATCGAATTTCATTCCACTCCAATTTATTTTATTAAATTGGAAAACTTTACTTTGGGAAATCTCCTTTAAATCTTAACAAAAGATTTATAAATTCCAAAACACATTTCACTGTAAATCGGGTTAAAGAACGAATGTCGTTAAAATACAGTTCACAACAAACCCAATTCACATTTCATTAATTATCGGGTTAAAGAACAAGTGTTATTTAAAACACCGTTCACGATAAACCCAAAAATCAATTCCAATTAAATTCCAATTAAATATCATTTAATTGGTATACTTTATTAAATCTAAATAAAAAGATTTAATCTTTTTTCAACTGGGTTTAAGAACACTGTTGTAATGACCCGCATTGGCAGAGGTATAATAATTAATTTACTTAATTGTTGAAATGGTGGTTTAGAGAATTTAATGGTCATGGAATTTAATAATAGTGAATATTTAATTAAAATATTAAATTAAATAATATATTAAATTCTGAAATAATCAGAATTGGCTGAAATGGCGATATGGTGTGAACCGGATCATCTGTGATATTTAATTCAGCTTGGAATTGAATTTGAATAACGAATATATTCAATCGTCGACAGTTGAACGTATAGTTTATAATATAATTATAAACGAGCTTGAAATGGCGCTGCAGTTCGTAAATTGGCGATTCGAACTTCAACTAAATGTATAGGATTCATTTTAAGCCGGATTTCTGTGAAACAAGAAACGTGTGGAGCTGGTGGAGTATATCTTTCTAGTGGAAGAGAAAAACAGGATTTCGTCATGTAGATTTTGAGATATGTCCAAATCAAATTTTAAAATAGTCGCTATTGAATGGTTTATCGACCATATCGGTTTATTCGATATAAATAGAGATCGGGTGGGAATTTAGACAAGGCTCTTTTGGGACGTAGTGATAATTTAATTTTTAGAATTTTATTGTAATTTTTAATTAATTAAATAAGAAACTTTTTAATTGGAGTATTTCGCACCCTGTAATCAACATTTTGGGGTTTCAAAATATGAGTTAATCTACCAGTATTATTACATTTTTGGGATCGTGGCACCGAGATCAATACGACGGTGTCTTTACTTCTGTACATAGCAGGTCATTTGTGGATGGAGTTTTATATTATACGGTATCCTAACTTTTAAAATTTCACTTCTAAAAGGATCTGCGTGGCCAGTTTTTGCCTTCAAATATTCCATGGTCAAATGGGTATCACGTAACCCAATTTCAGTCCATATGTTTTCATGGTCAAGAGAAATACAACAAACTTCCAATACTCATCTATAAATAAAGCAACTTTAACCTAATTTCTGGCTCAAAAAAGGAATTCTTTCGTGGTCAACAGGTTTTAATTTCTGCGCCTCCATCTCAAAATAAATGAACGCATAGTTTTTCACCCCTTTCTCCTCAAATTTTCCCTCTCGATCCACCAATCGAATCGATGAAACTCCAACTGTAAACCTCAAGGACAACGAGTTCTACATGCTGATCGGAGGAGATCACCTCAAACGAACCGTGCTCGCCAGAAATCGAGCAGAAGCTTGCGCAATTTAGAGGCGAATTACTGGAGGTTGGCCAAGGCTGGTGATCCGAAAATGCTGCCGAAGGATATTTGGGAGGGGTGAAGTGAACGTATTAAGTAAACGAAGGCTGCAGATTACAAATGAAGGTGCAGACCTTTCTGTATAAATGGGAGTTTTAGAGCTGGACGTTTTGGAGCAGGGGTCTTTGTCTTTGAATGCTGGAAACGAGAGGAGAACGGTCATGGCTAAAAGGTGGGTTTGTTTGTCTGGAGTTGGAATACATAATATAGAAAAGGTGGAGAAAAGGACAGATGTGCGGGTCTGGGTGTATACGTTTGGGTATTGGGCCTGTTCGATGAGCACAGTTTTATAAGGGAAGGAAAAAAAGAAATTATGAAGTGGGTGGGACAGATATATTAAAACGGAGGGTAAGGAGTTTTAAAGGACCGTGATGCCTTCTTCTCGGAACAAAACAGAGGGGCGGCATTTACATACATACGAAGAAGGGCACGGGAGTTTAAATTGAGAAGAAGGTGTTATACGGTACTTGTCGGGTTAAATGGATGTGAGCCGAACGGAAATGGGTCCATTGGAATCAGGTGATCGCAAACTACACGATGGTTCTAGTCTGAAGTGATTGGAGCTCGGTATGATTTATGGTGGGATAAAGCGTCCAATATGAAATCAATACCGTTATCGTTATTTAACGCTTACGGACAATGTGAGTAAATCTCAGTAACTCTGAATAGTTTATAATTTCATGTTGTATTTTTTAGAACTGTTAAAAATTGGTTGATTGACTGTGTGTTGATTGTTTGATTGAACTGCTAGTCAGTTAGTTGAATTTCTATATTGATTCTGTTTAACAGAATATATCATATGGAACTGAAAAGTGACGTTATCTATATTGTTTAACATCTGTGATGCAGGGAAACAGGTTGGAGGAATCCAACTGGATTCCTCAACATTTATTTTACTGTGATTCATATATTGTGATATATGATGTGATATATAATCTATTGTTGATTATGTGTGTACGAACGATATTTATCGTTGTTATATGGTATGATAAATACCATAATAAATACTGGATATGGGGAAGGGGAGTTTCAAAGTGTATTTTGAAAATAAATTATTTATATAAAATCGATGGATTTTATATAGAAAAGGAAAAGAATTTTTATAAAAGAAATATTTATAAAATCAGAGGATAAGTTAGAATAAAAGGAAATCATTTGTAAAGTGAAGAACCGTTACTAAAAGTAAATCTTTATAAATGAATAGTTATTCGAAAAGGAGTAAATCGATGTTAGTTAATCGATTAGAGAATAAAGTAAAAGGAGTTAATCGATGTTAGTTAATCGATTAGAGAGTAAAGTAAAAGGAGTTAATCGATGTTAGTTAATCGATTAGAGAATAAAGTAAAAGGATTTAATCGATGCTAGTTAATCGATTAGAGAATAAAGTAAAAGGAGTTAATCGATGTTAGTTAATCGATTAGAGAATAAAGTAAAAGGAGTTAATCGATGTTAGTTAATCGATTAGAGAATAAAGTAAAAGGAGTTAATCGATGTTAGTTAATCGATTAGAGAATAAAGTAAACGGAGTTAATCGATGTTAGTTAATCGATTAGAGAATAAAGTAAAAGGAGTTAATTGATGTTAGTTAATCGATTAGAGAATAAAGTAAAAGGAGTTAATCGATGTTAGTTAATCGATTAGAGAATAAAGTAAAAGGAGTTAATCGATGTTAGTTAATCGATTAGAGAATAAAGTAAAAGGAGTTAATCGATGTTAGTTAATCGATTAGAGAATAAAGTAAAAGGAGTTAATCGATGTTAGTTAATCGATTAGAGAATAAAGTAAAAGGAGTTAATCGATGTTAGTTAATCGATTAGTGTTAAAGTAAAAGGAGTTAATCGATGTTAGTTTAATCGATTAGAGTTAAAGTAAAAGGAGTTAATAGAATATAGTTTATTCAAATAAAGTTAGTTAATCGAATATAGTTTATTCGAAAGGGGTTAAGTAAATAGAATAAATCAAATAGGATAAATCGAATAGAGATTTATTCGAACAAGAGTTAAGTAAGGAAGTTAGTTAAAGGGATATAAAGTGAACTTTGCCTATTTCAAAGTTAGAAATGTTGTTCAGTTAAGGTCTGAGAGGTAGTTCTACCCCAACTTGATTGGCTTCGTTTTTAACTAGGGAATAATTAAGGTTCGGCGGTAAAGGGAATGGTTTGAGTTGTCATCGCGATGGTTTGTTTAAACATCTGTCTAAGTCCAATGAAGAAGCTTTGGAAATGTTTTCCAAATAAGAAAACCAAAAATGTTTTTCTAATAAAGAAAATAGGAAATGGAAATGTTTTTCATTGTTAATAACGTATATCTTCCAAATTTAGAAAATAGGAAGTATGGAATATAGGGAAACATGAGATAAGTAAATTAATGGAATAAAGAGATAAATGTTGAATGATGTTTGATTGATATAAATTTCCATTTGGAAATAATATCGTTGGTTGCACACTTGTTTTTCTTTGATAGTTAACTCACAGACTGTCGAAGTTTTGACCATTTTAACGTTGTTAATATGGGGAGACCGGTTGGATTATTATCCAAAGAACCACTCTGTATTGGCATAAGCGTTACGAATCATATATGCCAAAGGAAATTGAAGACGGAGTTATGCAAGGGCTATCTTGTTTACAGAATAATGCCTTCGGTTCATCCTGTTCCTGGATGACTTGTATGGACGGATGTCAGACAGAGTATTTCCAGACGATCACGTATATTGATTTCTCCAACCGTACCAAGAGTGGAAGCGGAGAAGGAAACTTCTTTTAGTAACACATAATGTATGGTTGAGGACATCAATCGATGATTTGATGGATTTGATGATGTGGCATTCAAAGTGAATCTGGTGTGATGATAAAGCATAGTTTCTAGCCTCACATCCGGTAAATGACAGAAATCGGGTAGGCAGCATGGCTAAGTCGGTCGCACCGAAGTAGGGTGTATAATCACCTGATCTAGAGTTTCATTTACTTCTAAAAATCTATTGTTGATGCTATCCCATTCGGGAAACGGTTGCGGATCCCAACCGTTGGTGATGTACATTCGAGACGCTTAAGCGAAATAAGTGGTCGGTCATGTGTGGCCGGGTTGCAAGATGTTCTTGTTGAACCCAGTGTATTCCTCTTTAGAGGTACACAAGCGAAAGGTGGTTCCATACCTTGTCATAGTTGGAAATCCATTACCCAATACGTGCTTGCGGTTTTGATTGTATACTATATATGTAGAACGTGAGATGAAAGCGTTTCTACTAGATGATTATTATAGTTGTGGTTGATAGACATTATTATAATATCAAAAGGTTTTTGATATAAAGATATTTTAGATTCTCATAAGGGAAAAAACCCGTTCCGTTATACGGCGTAGTCTTATGAGATATCATTTACTTGTTGGAATTGTTTTAAACTGTTTTACACATACCAGTCCCATGACTTACCCGGAGTTTACTTTGTTGTTTTCCCTAAACTCTTGGGTGCCTAAATTTGTATGGGCAGTCAAGTAGTCGGGATTTACAGATATAGTTGAAGAGCTGGAGCAGGAGGCTTCAGGATCATATGGCTATAGTTATTTCCGTTGTGTTGTAAGTGATGTACTTTGATATTGATGTATATTCAAGTACAGATGTACATTTCAAGTTATGTTATATATATTATATGTTATTCGTTCTGCTGTGAGATTCGTGTTACTCTGATGTTGTGTTCTTCTTCTTCTTCTATTCTAAGCTTCTATCTTATCTTTCCTCACCCTCTAATTTCTTTCACTAATTACCAGGATTTTCCGTGTTTTGGTTATCGACATCGAGTTTATGTCGATAACCAAAGTCGCTCAAAATCCGGGTCATTACAGTTGGTATCAGAGCTTAAGTTTAAGTGAATTACCTTGGCTCTGTGGCGTGACTTGGTAGAGATAGGGTTAGTAATACCCTAGATTGAGTTTGAGTGTATTTATACGAGTGAATGTATTTGTATTTGATATAAAAATTTGTTTTATATTGTGGAGATTTGTTGGTTGAGTTGTTTATGAGTTCTGGTCGATCAGTTTGATCCATTGTATCGGTAGGGATTTTGTAAACACTCGAATACGATGAACCGTCATTGTATGTTTTGAAAAGAGGGTAAACAAAATAATTTTACCCAAATTATATTTTTGATATAAAGTATATATATTGGAATGATTATAATATATTGGATATATTGGTTGTGATTATAATCGAGTAAGATTATAAATTAAATGGTTATGTAAATAACCAATCATAATTCATATAAGTGAAATACGTGAAATCAGATGAGTTAAATCTGAAATTTAAAACCAGAAATTGAATTAAAACTCTGGAGAATTGGATAAGTGTTTGTAAATGGATTTGGATTAAAATTAAGGAAAAATTAAGATCCTGGGAGATTTTAAATTGTTTTACAAGTAGTGTGAATTATATTTTGAAATAAATTTCAAGGTGGAAATGTTTGGAGATGGGTTTATAGTATTGAACTCACTTTGATCGCTGGAAAATAGATTCTGATAATGACAGCTGCATCATCAGTATTCATTTTTGAGTTGTAGGTGACGAATTACTACCAGAGATACTGTTTTGAATTTGTTTTGGGAAAGACAAGTTGTGTTGAATTTCAAAATTGGATTTAAAATATAGAATTTGAATTTTGAAATAGATTTGAAATATGAACTTGTTTTAAAAGAAATAAAACGAGAAGTTCCTTTATAAACGAAGTTTATAAATAGTTCTTTTATAAACGAAATTTATAAATGAAGTGAAAAGAATTATCATTGGATAATTCAGAAATAAAAATACAAGTGTGAAATTGAAAGGGAAATCTATTTTCTAAAGGTAGAAATATTGATTTCAAAAGGAATTGAAATCGAGACTTATTTAAAGAATAAATAAAGAAAGTGGAAAAGGAATTTGAATAAAGAAAATTCAAACATAGAATGTGAATAAGAAAATTCAAAGGGGATTTGAATATTGAAAATTCAAACGGGATTTGAATATAGAAATTCAAATGAGATTTGAATAAGGAAGATTTAAATAATGGAAAATTGAATATAGAATTCAAATAGTTTGAGATGAAATTTGAATATTGAATTCAAAAGGAATTCAAATATAGAATTTGAATATATGAAATTCAATGAAATTGAAATAGAGTTTGAATATAGAAATTCAAATGGAATTCAAATATAGAATTTGAATAAGGAAATTGAAACGAAATTCGAATATAAAATTTGAATAAGAGAATTGAAATGAGATTCAAATATAGAATTTGAATAAGAGAATTGAAATGGAATTTGAATATAGGAAATTCAAATAGAATTGAAATGGAATTCAATTAGTTGATAAACAAGTTAAACTTATATTTGAACATGTATATTCAAATAAAAAGGTGAAATAGATAAACCAGTTAATTAGCCATTAGTAAATGGATCTTGAATTGATGTTGAGCGTTAGATAAGTAAAGGGGACTGGTAAAATTATATTTAAAATCGAATATGAAACCTGAGTTTAAAAAAAAAGGTAGAATTTGATTAGTTTATAAGTAAGTTAAAATATATTTGAACAAGTCATGTTCAAATATAAAAGTGAAATAGACTAAATAGTTAATTAACAAATTAATTAACGAATTGAGTTAAAACGATCAGGTATAGTTAAAATAGATTGGGCAGGTATAAATATACATGAGATAGGTATGAAGGATATAAATAGAACGCTCAACGAAAAGGTATGTATTTAATTCATATATGAGATTTTATGCACCGTATCGGCTAGCCGCTTGGCTTTTTTCTTTTTCTTTTGGATTGGTAAGGGCCATGGGAGGCTATTTGAAATATCCCGATGCTCCTAGTACAAAGGAGGTTATGGCGAATTTTTCCGGGAATTTAAGGAGTTAGAATATTTTTAGGATAATTTGATATTTAGAAATCAACGTATCGATATATATATATATATATATATATATATATATATATATAGAAGTCGATAAGGAAACGAACTTAGAAATAGAATAGTAAAATCAAAAAGGAAGACTAGGAATAAAATCTAGTAAGAATAGAAAGTGTATACGTGTTTAAAGGTGAATAAGTAGTTGTATGGTATTGATTATTCGAGTAAGAAGTCATATCTGTTTTGACGTTATAAATGTTATTCAGTCAAGGTCTGAGAGGTAGTTATACCCCAACTTGATTGATTTCATTATTAACAAATAAATAGTAAGATTTCAGGCTCAAATATCAATGTTGAATAAGAGTTAGTTGAATATAGTATTTGGGTTGTCGTAATGATGTTTTACACAACATCCGTTTTAAGCCAAATAAGTGTAAGCTTGGAAATATAATAAAGAATACTTCCTACATATAAAAATAAATGAGATCGAAAAAGAGATAAATAATTGGAGTATTTTCCAATTATAAATAGCATATATTTTCTAAAAATTTAGAAAATAAAGGAAGGCGATATTCGGAAATGTTTTTCCCAATAACATAAAAGGCCAATATGGTTATTGAAAATATTTGGTTAACAAATATTGATAAAGAAATAGAGAAGTGATTTAACTAATGGAATATTAATTAAGGGCTCAGTGACATGTTCAAAAGGAAAATTTTATTTTTGAAAAGAGTAAACTGTTTAAAAACTCTCAGGGAAAGACTGTTTAAACTAAAAACAAATTTAACAGAAATTTATGAAAGCAGATTTGAATTAAAGCAAAGTCAGTTAAGTGGTAACTGAAGTTGAATTGAAATCGAATAAGATTGGATTTGTGAAACTAAAATCCGAAATGGTATTGGATTGAGGATTTAAAGAATTGAAAATCAAGAATTGAACTTGAGTTGAAATGGGATTTGGCTTGGATATAAGCGAATGGTTGTGTTGGAGATAAAAACTGATTTGGAGTTTGATTGGCATGACATTGGTATATGCTAAATTGATAATGGGTGGAAAGGATATAATGATATGTCGACAAAAGGGTACAAGTTTATATTTCATATGGTATGAGATTTTGATGAGTCGAATTGGCAAACCGCTTGGTTGTTTGATTTTCTTTTGGGTTGGAGATGGCCCAGAGAGGCGAGTTGGAGTTGTACCGATTGACCAGTACAAAGGAGGTGTTGGCGAAATTTTTTGAAGAGGTAAGGCGCTAGAAAATTTTCAGGATTTTTGAAAATTTTCATTGATAAGGATTAAGTAATATTTTAATTAAAATTAAATTGGTTCAGTTGAAACTGAAGTTAAGAAGTGAACAAATATGTTCTAACCAGTCGATAGGGTCGTCCCCTACCTTTAAGCAATTTCGAGGACGAAATTATTTTAAGTGGGAAAGATTGTAATGACCCGCATTGGCAAAGGTATAATAATTAATTTATTTAATTGTTGAAATGGTTGTTTAGAGAATTTAATGGTCATGGAATTTAATAATAGTGAATATTTAATTAAAATATTAAATTAAATAATATATTAAATTCTGAAATAATCAGAATTGGCTGAAATAGCGATATGGTGTGAACCGGATCATCTGTGATATTTAATTCAGCTTGGAATTGAATTTGAATAACGAATATATTCAATTGTCGACAGTTGAACGTATAGTTTATAATATAATTATAAATGAGCTTGAAATGGCGTTGCAGTTCGTAAATTGGCGATTCGAACTTCAACTAAATGTATAGGATTCATTTTAAGCCGGATTTCTGTGAAACAAGAAACGTGTGGAGCTGGTGGAGTATATCTTTCTAGTGGAAGAGAAAAACCAGGATTTCGTCATGTAGATTTTGGGATATGTCCAAATCAAATTTTAAAATAGTCGCTATAGAATCGTTTATCGACCGTATCGGTTTATTCGATATAAATAGAGATCGGGTGGGAATTTGGACAAGGCTCTTTTGGGACGTAGTGATAATTTAATTTTTAGAATTTTACTGTAATTTTTAATTAATTAAATAAGCAACTTTTTAATTGGAGTATTTCGCACCCTGTAATCAACATTTTGGGGTTTCAAAATATGAGTTAATCTACCGGTATTATTACATTTTTGGGATCGTGGCACCGAGATCAATACGACGGTGTCTTTACTTCTGTACATAGCAGGTCATTTGTGGATGGAGTTTTATATTATACGGTATCCTAACTTTTAAAATTTCACTTCTAAAAGGATCTGCGTGGCCAGTTTTTGCCTTCAAATATTCCATGGTCAAATGGGTATCACGTAACCCAATTTCAGTCCATATGTTTTCATGGTCAAGAGAAATACAACAAACTTCCAATACTCATCTATAAATAAAGCAACTTTAACCTAATTTCTAGCTCAAAAAAGGAATTCTTTCGTGGTCAACAGGTTTTAATTTCTCCGCCTCCATCTCAAAATAAACGAACGCATAGTTTTTCACCCCTTTCTCCTCAAATTTTCCCTCTCGATCCACCAATCGAATCGATGAAACTCCAACTGCAAACCTCAAGGACAACGAGTTCTACATGCTGATCGGAGGAGATCACCTCAAACGAACCGTGCTCGCCAGAAATCGAGCAGAAGCTTGCGCCATTTAGAGGCGAATTACTGGAGGTTGGCCAAGGCTGGTGATCCGAAAATGCTGCCGAAGGATATTTGGGAGGGGTGAAGTGAACGTATTAAGTAAACGAAGGCTGCAGATTACAAATGAAGGTGCAGACCTTTTTGTATAAACGGGAGTTTTGGAGCTGGACGTTTTGGAGCAGGGGTCTTTGTCTTTGAATGCTGGGAACGAGAGGAGCACGGTTATGGCTAAAAGGTGGGTTTGTTTGTCTGGAGTTGGAATACATAGTATAGAAAAGGTGGAGAAAAGGATAAATGTTCGGGTCTGGGTGTATACGTTTGGGTATTGGGCCTGTTCGATGAGCACAGTTTTATAAGGGAAGGAAAAAAAAAGAAATTATGAAGTGGGTGGGGCGGATATATTAAAACGGAGGGTAAGGAGTTTTAAAGGACCGTGATGCCTTCTTCTCGGAACAAAACAAAGGGGCAGCATTTACATACATACGAAGAAGGGCACGGGAGTTTAAATTGAGAAGAAGGTGCTATACGATACTTGTCGGGTTAAATGGATGTGAGCCGAACTGAAATGGGTCCATTGGAATCAGGTGATCGCAAACTACACGATGGTTCTAGTCTGAAGTGATTGGAGCTCGGTATAATTTATGGTGGGATAAAGCATCCAATATGAAATCAATACCGTTATCGTTATTTAACGATTACGGACAATGTGAGTAAATCTCACTAACTCTGAACAGTTTATAATTTCATGTTGTATTTTTTAGAACTGTTAAATATTGGTTGATTGACTGTGTGTTGATTGTTTGATTGAACTGCTAGTCAGTTAGTTGGATTTCTATGTTGATTCTGTTTAATAGAATATATCATATGGAACTGAAAAGTGATGTTATCTATATTGTTTAACATCTGTGATGCAGGGAAACAGGTTGGAGGAATCCAACTGGATTCCTCAACATTTATTTTACTGTGATTCATATATTGTGATATATGATGTGATATATAATCTATTGTTGATTATGTGTGTTTGAACGATATTTATCGTTGTTATATGGTATGATAAATACCATAAGAAATACTGGATATGGGGAAGGGGATTTTCAAAGTGTATTTTGAAAATGAATTATTTATATAAAATCGATGGATTTTATATAGAAAACGAAAAGAATTTTTATAAAAGAAATATTTATAAAATCAAAGGATAAGTTAGAATAAAAGGAAATCATTTGTAAAGTGAAGAACCATTACTAAAAGTAAATCTTTATAAATGAATAGTTATTCGAAAAGGAGTTAATCGATGTTAGTTAATCGATTAGAGAATAAAGTAAAAGGAGTTAATCGATGTTAGTTAATCGATTAGAGAATAAAGTAAAAGGAGTTAATCGATGTTAGTTAATCGATTAGAGAATAAAGTAAAAGGAGTTAATCGATGTTAGTTAATCGATTAGAGAATAAAGTAAAAGGAGTTAATCGATGTTAGTTAATCGATTAGAGAATAAAGTAAAAGGAGTTAATCGATGTTAGTTAATCGATTAGAGAATAAAGTAAAAGGAGTTAATCGATGTTAGTTAATCGATTAGAGAATAAAGTAAAAGGAGTTAATCGATGTTAGTTAATCGATTAGAGAATAAAGTAAAAGGAGTTAATCGATGTTAGTTAATCGATTAGAGAATAAAGTAAAAGGAGTTAATCGATGTTAGTTAATCGATTAGAGAATAAAGTAAAAGGAGTTAATCGATGTTAGTTGATCGATTAGAGAATAAAGTAAAAGGAGTTAATCGATGTTAGTTAATCGATTAGTGTTGAAGTAGAAGGAGTTATTCGATGTTAGTTTAATCGATTAGAGTTAAAGTAAAAGGAGTTAATAGAATATAGTTTATTCGAATAAAGTTATTTAATCGAATATAGTTTATTCGAAAGGGGTTAAGTGAATAGAGTAAATCAAATAGGATAAATCGAATAGAGATTTATTCGAACGAGAGTTAAGTAAGGAAGTTAGTTAAAGGGATATAAAGTGAACTTTGCCTATTTCAAAGTTAGAAATGTTGTTCAGTTAAGGTCTGAGAGGTAGTTCTACCCCAACTTGATTGGCTTCGTTTTTAACTAGGGAATAGTTAAGGTTCGGCAGTAAAGAGAATGGTTTGAGTTGGCATCGCGATGGTTTGTTTAAACATCTGTCTAAGTCCAATGAAGAAGCTTTGGAAATGTTTTCCAAATAAGAATACCAGAAATGTTTTTCTAATAAAGAAAACAGGAAATGGAAATGTTTTCCATTGTTAATAACATATATCTTCCAAATTTAGAAAATAGGAAGTATGGAATATTGGGAAACATGAGATAAGTAAATTAATGGAATAAAGAGATAAATGTTGAATGATGTTTGATTGATATAAATTTCCATTTGGAAATAATATCGTTGGTTGCACACTTGTTTTTCTTTGATAGTTAACTCACAGACTATCGAAGTTTTGACCATTTTAACGTTGTTAATATGGAGAGACCAGTTGGATTATTATCCAAAGAACCACTCTGTATTGGCATAAGCGTTACGAATCATATATGCCAAAGGAAATTGAAGACGGAGTTATGCAAGGGCTATCTTGTTTACAGAATAATGCCTTCGGTTCGTCCTGTTTCTGGATGACTTGTATGGACGGATGTCAGACAGAGTATTTCCAGACGATCACGTATATTGATTTCTCCAACCATACCAAGAGTGGAAGCGGAGAAGGAAACTTCTTTTAGCTAACACATAATGTATGTTTGAGGACATCAATCGGTGATTTGATGGATTTGATGATGTGGCATTCAAAGTGAATCTGGTGTGATGATAAAGCGTAGTTTCTAGCCTCACATCCGGTAAATGATAGAAATCGGGCAGGTAGCATGGCTAAGTCGGTCGCACCGAAGTAGGATGTATAATCACCTGATCTAGAGTTTCATTTACTTCTAAAAATCTATTGTTGATGCTGTCCCATTCAGGAAACGGTTGCTGATCCCAACCGTTGGTGATATACATTCGAGACGCTCAAGCGAAATGAGTGGTCAGTCATGTGTGGCCGGGTTGCAAGATGTTCTTGTTGAACCCAGTGTATTCCTCTCTAGAGGTACACAAGCGAAAGGTGGTTCCATACCTTGTCATAGTTGGAAATCCATTACCCAATACGTGCTTGCGGTTTTGATTGTATACTATATATGTAGAACGTGAGATGAAAGCGTTTCTACTAGATGATTATTACAGTTGTGGTTGATAGACATTATTATAATATCAAAAGGTTTTTGATATAAAGATATTTTAGATTCTCATAAGGGAAAAAACCCGTTCCGTTATACGGCGTGGTCTTATGAGATATCGTTTACTTGTTGGAATTGTTTTAAACCGTTTTACTCATACCAGTCCCATGACTGACCCGGAGTTTACTTTGTTGTTTTCCCTAAACTCTTGGGTGCCTAAATTTGTATGGGCAGTCAAGTAGTCGGGATTTACAGATATAGTTGAAGAGCTGGAGCAGGAGGCTTCACGATCATATGGCTATAGTTATTTCCGCTGTGTTGTAAGTGATGTACTTTGATATTGATGTATATTCAAGTACATATGTATATTTCAAGTTATGTTATATATATTATATGTTATTCGTTCCGCTATCGTGTTACTCTGATGTTGTGTTCTTCTTCTTCTTCTATTCTAAGCTTCTATCTTATCTTTCCTCACCCTCTAATTTCTTTCACTAATTACCAGGATTTTCCGTGTTTTGGTTATCGACATCGAGTTTATGTCGATAACCAAAGTCGCTCAAAATCCGGGTCATTACAACTGTTAATGAAGACACCATTCACGACAAACCCAAATCCCATTTGATATTAAATACAAGGCTTTGAATAGAAAATATATCAGCTTATATTCAACATCAAATTCTACAACCAACAAATATTGTATTGGAAATAACGATATTAATATGTCTTTCAAATTTCCATAACAATATATGTATAATCACGAAATCCCATATCGAAATATTCCGAAGACAATTTTGATTCAAATCCATTTCCAATATATATATTGGAAATTCTGGTTATTTTTAAAACCATTTCAAATCAAACTTAGTTATTTTAAAAATAAATAAATTATAATTCTAGTTCAAAACTAGTTCATTTCGATAAAAAACTATTTTTATCTTTTCAAATATGGAATTTTTCATCCCAATTCTTTCCAAATCATTTATTATGATTTTACACTAATTATTGATATATTTAATAATTTTATCAAGGCCCGTACAGTCGATTTCCATAAACAGCCATCGAAATGCACTAACAACGACCTTTTACAAATTTGATTTGGACATAATTCCAAATCCAACCGTTAGATTTCAAATCTCTAATATTCTTTGGAAAGCTCTTTTCGATGTGAACCCAACGGTTCCGGTTTTAGGTGAATCCGATGGTCGGATCTCCCGTAATGTCCATTCGAAGTCAATGGTCGAAATTCACGAACTGCCGCAGCGCGACGCGTTCTATTTAGGCCATTATATATATATATATATATATATATATATATATATTATATTTCGTCGATATCCTTTTAAAACGTATTTTATAAATCGTTTTAAATTCATTTTAAAACGCATGTATACAAAAATAGTGATAAATAATCATCCATCATCCAGAGTGCATTCTACACTGCATAAGCACCAAATATAAATATTTAACACTTATAACAGCCTGTCAATCAATCGATCGACATACAGCTAATTATTGGGATTAGTGTATGCCCAATTTCATCCCAATACCCGTGTGGGGTTTCAAACAATCAAACACAGGTTTTATTTGTGCAGTTGGGTGATGTGTAAAATTTATCGTCCCAATCAATATCAATCAAATCAGTGTACATAAAAAATATATCTAATTTGTAAATGAATATTTATTTTATTCACACACACGTTAAAAATTATATTTTTAACGATAAAACATTCATTCGCTTCATTTACACAATAAAAATAATATTTTAATTGTTTTAATATATTTTAGAAAATTTCGGCTGCATAACGGCACGATACTAGAAACGAGATAAGGCCTAGCCTTATCCCCAGTCTAATAATGGCCCACGCCATACACATACCAATTCTAAACAATTCATTTCACCTAAACAACCAAATTCAACCAAACAATCCAATCAACCAAACTAAACTACCACACAAGTCGTCCATGGTCTGTGGACGACGGGGAACAATTCATATATGCAGTTATAAAATAAATAACTATATAGAAAAATTATAGTGAGGAGTCCTCACCTTTGGGATCCACTCCTCCAGCCCTTATTTCTGAAATTCAGAACAGTCTGGATTAGCCCGTAATTCCAACGTAGTCTTCTCTATTAAAAATCACATTTTTAATATGATGTTCATATATTTAAAAATCGTTATTTTTATACTGCTACTCATATAAAAATTATATTTTTATAATGCTCTTTTCAGAATAAAAATCATATTTTTATTTAACTTTCATATATATAAAAATCGACTCTTTATCATTCTATTATATATTTTTAAAACGATGTTTATATAGAAAAAGATTATATTTTTATTTGCCATTCAAATATATAAAAATCATACTTTTATTTTGCTACATATATAAAATTATATTTTTATTTCATTACATATATAAAAATCCAATCTTTTTTTAAATATAAAGATCAAATCTTTTCTTATATAAAGATATAATCTTTTTCATGTTAAAAATATAATCTTTATATATGTAATATATATATATATATAATCTTTTAACTTATAAAAAGTCCATCTTTTTGTTCTATAAAAATTCAGCCTTTTTATTCTACAAAAAGTTTCGTCTTCTTACTATGCTCCATTCATATAAAGACTGGTTTTTTTATTTCTTTTAAACGTAATTACTGTACATAAATAAAATAAATAACTAAATAAAATAGAATTAAAACTTACAGTCGGGTTTTTATGGATTGGCGGATGGCGCAGAAGGGCTAAGGCGGCGGAGTTATGGATTTCGTTGGCGGCGGTTTTCATGAGAGTTGGGGTAGCTTCGGACGGAGGAAGTGAGGGGGGGTTTGCTGACCTGCGATGGTAAGCCAAAAGGGGCGCAAGCGAGGGGGGGTTGTGCTCTGGCCGCGGCGGTGTGCCCTAGGAGGCGCGGTGGCTGCGTTTGGGCACTGGGGTTTGACTGGATCGAAGAAGAGAGGAGTGAGAGGGAGTGCGGCGATGGAGCACCCCCAGGCGACGGCGTCGACGGCGAAGGGGGGGCGGTTGCGCGACAGCGTGTTTTTTTTTTACTTTTTTTCCTTCAGATCGAATGAGAGAGAAGTGAGGGAGAGAGAAGGTCAACGCCCATATAAGTATATATATTAATTTAATTATTTTATTTTAAAAAAATACCTTTTTATTTCAAACTTGGAATCGAACCCACCGACTGTCATTCCTAGATAATTACCCCCATTCCGAACACAATAGGATATGTATCGTAAGCCAATTCGATTGTTACGACCAGTTTTCGTTAAAATCAAAATATAAATCTATATATTAAATTTGAACGCACATTTCAATTTACTGGGGCCACATACGGGCTCTTAAAATTCCCGAAAAATATTTTATAGCTTCGTATTGACGATACGGTCCTAACAAAACTAATTTCGTCAAATTCTGAGACCGTTTGAAAAATGGCCATTTTCTGGTCGATCGAAATTGACTGAAACTGTCAAAACATGTTTTCCCTCGCCACGCTCACATATTGATTCAGAAAATTATGAATTTTGGAATCTGGCAATAATTTGACATCCCAGATCCAACAAAAGTGGTTTCGTCGAAAACGAAGGTCGTTTGCAAAATTTCCATTTTTAAGAGCCAGAATTCCATAGCGACTATTTTGAATTTTCAATTGGGCATAACATTTTATCTCCGCTATGAAATTTCAATTTTTCGGATTCGTTGGAAAGATATTTTCAAATAGATTCTAATATTTTTTGTTTTGCCAAAATTTGGTTTATTTTGAATCTTGTACATTCATTTGGAATTTGAAATCGAATTTTCAAACTACCGCGCCATTTTCAATTCCTTTTATATTTATAAATAAATATTTATATTCTAACATCGATTCAAATAAATATATACGTTCTAATTCTATTCAAAATAAATTTCTCGTTGTCATTATTTAAAATAATTCATTTTGAATATGCAAAATTCACTAAAATTGCCAAAATAAAAATTTTAAATTGGTTCGGATTTTCCGGGTTATTGCAAACAAAGCAAAAAAAAACATTCAAACAACTACAATAGAACAACATTAAGAATACAGTAAACATACCGTTATATTCTAGCAAAACAAAGCCGAGCATTTTAACCTTTTTACATGTTGTTAATGGGATCAAAAGCTAGCTTGCTCTCATTTTCATATGATATAACAAAGTTAAAAGTTGTAAACACGCATGAGTAAATAAATTATATAAAACTATTATAATTATTTTACCTGTTTCTAATTGTTCCATGTTACTTAAATCTTCTTCTGGATCAATTTTACTTGCAGAAAAAGAGGTACACAACCAATCTTCCATACAAATAAGGTACAGTACTATTCTAGGTGCAAGAGAACTTCTAAATGGATCAAGAACACGTCCACCAGTGCTAAATGCATATTCAGAAACTACCGTTGATATAGGAACAACTAAAACATCACGAGCCATTCTTGAAAGGACGCGAAACCTTAAACTGTTAACCTTCCAATATTCTAATATGTCAAACTCCTTACAATCGCTATCATTATCTTCATTCAGATATTTTTCTACTTCAGATCTATTTACTCCAAAGTTATATAATGCTTTTAACCTTTTAAAATGTACTCTCAAATCTAGCATATCTTCATCATTCTTAGCATTTTCTACCTCATTTGTTTGATTTATACTTCCATATTTTGATTTATACACACTGAATAGTTGAAAAGTGGCATCTTTAATCAATTGTATTTTTTCACTATAAGTTAAAGGATAAAGCGTTTCTAAGCAAAACTCTATAAAGTCAATTTCCAACGATGATCAAGAACAACAACTATATAGGTCAATATATTCATTTTCGCCTAACAACCCCAATATTTGTCATATTTCTCTTTCATTTTTGTAGCCATGTTTTGTAATTGAATGTCATTGCTCAATTGCATCTTATCCAAACTTTCAAGTACTTTACTAATTTCATGCAAATAAAAATTACTTGTAATATATGAAGAGTCAGATACGTATAGTGTGAGTTCATAAAACCTACAAAGAAATCCACATAATTTTCGAGCATTTTCCCAATCGAACTCCGTAGGTACCCTCCTCCTTTTTCTAACTCGCTCCTATAAAACCAGTCTTTAATGTCAAATCTTTCAAAAGCTTATTCGTATTGTTGTGCTACATTAAGCATCAAATATGTGAAATTCCATCTAGTCGGTACATCTAAACATAAGCCACTTTTATATTCTAGTTTTTCAAGTAACACACAATGTTTGAATTTTCAAACCTAGATGGAGATTATCTAATATATCTAATTGTTGGTCTTGTACGTGATATAGATTCTCCAACCTCTTTAAGACCATCATTCACAATTAAATTTATATTATGAGCAATACAACGCATACGCAAACACTTTCCTTCTAAAATGGTTCTTTTCAAATTATTGAATATATATTTCAAGTAAGCAATCATGGCATCATTTGAGCTGGCATTATCAACGGTAATTGTGAATATTTTATCAATACCCCAATCCACTAAACAACTTTCTACAGCTTTACCTAAATCTTCACCTCTATGATTAGATACTGGGCAAAAGTTTAAAATTCTTTTTTTTTAATTTCCATTTGTCGTCAATCCAATGAGCAGTCAAGCATATATAATTGACTCGTTGTATTGAAGTCAATGTATCAGTAGTGAGACATACATATTGACACGAGTCATGTAATATTGATTTCAATTTATCTTTTTCTTCAAGAAATATCTCACAACAATCTCTTTGAATACTAAATCTTTATGGTCGACGCACTGAGGTCCAAATGCAACTGATAAATTTTTTTTAAAACCAACGCCTTCAGTTGACTTAAATGGAAGCCCATCTAGAATAAAATAATATAATATAGCTTTTCTAATCTCATTCACATCAAATTTCCATGTTTTCAAAAATCCACCATTATCGTTTTCTGCTATATTAAAATTTATTTGAGCTTATGTTGTGTCTTCGTTACAAGAAAAATCCTTACAAATAGAAATATGAGTTTTTAAACTTGACATGCCATTTCTATTTGTATCAGAACAATACTCTTTTTTTACAGTAATTGCAACAAGCTTTAGGTTTACCTTCATCTTCCATGAATGAAGTGAAGTGATCCTACACTTTTGATCTTTTCCTGGGAGGTTTGCTCCTTGTTTTAGGTTTATTTTGAGAACCAGTGGCTGAATTATTTGCCAAAGTGGATTCATGATTGATCTGACAAAATAACATATGGAACACCTATATAAATTTTATAAAGAAAAATATAAATAAAATGAGTAATATTTTTTTGTTATTTGAATATATATTAACTTGCTGAAATCATGAAAAAAATGCCAAAGGAGACTTACTTCTACATGATTTGGAGTTGATGTTGGAGCTACATAAACGCTTGTCATTGGATCAGATGCTGAAGATGAGATTTGTTATGCTGACATGATAATTGTTTTCCCCTCTTTGAAACAAAAATATATAATAGCATTGAATAAGGAAATACAAATAACATTGGAAAACTTCTTTTCAATAAGGCCAAATTCAATGAATTATAAAAATACAGATTATTCTGGCTGTTGGTGCAAAAATAAAAGGCTACAATTTCAATATACTTAAGATCAGCCAAATAGTTTACAGTATGTCAGGTTATATGGATGTTAACTTCTACGGTGATAAAAAATTAGTTATCATTGATTAAAATTACTTTGTTAGTATATATATGGATGTTAACTTCCACAGTATGTCAGTATATATGGATGTTAAATTCTCATTATTAGCCAACGAATATAAAGTAGACTAAACATATATTAAGTTCTCACTATTTTGACAAATTAAAATAGATTAAGACAAAACTAGAATGCAGATATGAATCCGAAAACGCCAATAATATGTTACGAAAAATAGAACATGGGTAGAACTAAAAATTTCACTAACGAGCTTCTGGAAATCCTTTGTGAGAACACCAAGAACTTAGTAGCAAAAGCTTTGGAACATGGAATCCAGCAAGCCCTAATTAAAAAAAGATATGGAAAATTAAAGTTTTTTACCTAGGTGAATAGGTGACTGCAGCCCTGAATTGGAGTAGATCGAAGCCAAAATTTGCGAGATTCGAAACCCTGGTTGCAAATTAGAAGGCACAGACCTGCTTTGCAGCACAATCGGTGGCGGAGGCACTGGCAAAATTAGGGTTTTGCGAACTTTGAAGTCGATTTGTTGAAGTCGGTATCGATGCGATTTGATTTGTGTATAGGGAGAAGGGCAGTTGAATTGGGGAAAAAGTTGTAGAGAACTGGAGATATAAAGAAGTGATTGAGAAATCTAGCCATAGATGCTTCGTCGCTTTTGTTTGAATCCATGGGTGTAAGCTTCAAATTTTTCAATAGTAATGAAAATGGGAAGATGTGACTTGAAAAGTGGTCATAGAATAATGGGGTAGATTTAACACTTAAAAGATCTTTGTTACACTTTGCTACTTCGGTTGGTTCGGTTGGGCCAAACATGCTTTGTTTAAATCTAAACCCACCTAGTAAAACGAACTTAATCAAAAATAAAAACCAAACCGGACTGATCTGCAAAGACAACCAAACCGGACTGATCTGCAAAGACAACCAAACCGAACCGACCAAATTTGGTTCGGTTAGTTAACTCGGTTTGAACCAAGTATGCTCACCCCTAGTTTCATTTGTTATCAGAGCCTAAGGTTACAAGATTAGAGAAAAGTTTTGAAAATGTGTGTTTTCAAAATTAAAGTATTTCCAAGTAAAACTTGTTTTTGGAATATATCCCATCAAGTCAACTACAGTATTCCCTTGATTCCTTTTTGAATCCTTGTCTCTTTTCTTTTTTCAGCATGTCAGAGGCTCCCATCTTTCCAAAGGGGTTCTTATCCCAGCATGGTTCCGTAGGTATGTTGGTGCATGTCGAAGGGAAAGAAAATTCCCAACCTCCAGTTGTAGCTGAGGTAGTTCCACCGAATCCAACTATTAATTATTCTTAGTTCTGTAAGAATTTTTCTGCTATGGGCGGCAAGCCATTTCTTGGATCAGAGAGTTTTGTTGATGCTTGTAATTGGCTCAAAGAGACCGATCATATATTTGGATTACTAGATCTTGACGACAAGAGGAGAATTCAGTTGGTCGCCTGAAACTGAAAGGAGAGGCGTCATATAGGTGGGATGCGGTCGAGGCAAAGCAGGCCATGAGGACAAGGAATGAATTCAAGGGTAAGTTTGAGAAAAAGTTCTTATTATAAGCTAAAGAAAAAATGCAATTGGAAAGGTTCTTGAGTTTGAGACACAGGATGATATGTTAGTTAAGGAGCATGTGAATAGCTTTAATGAGTTGGTGAGATTTGGCTTGAATCTGGTTAATACTGCGCATAAGAAAACATCCAGGGTTGCAAGGGAGCTGAATTAACCCCTCTAAGGACTAGCACACATTCCTGTGAGTGCGAGTTTTGAGGCTCTAGTGGAGATGACTCTTATGCACGATGATAGGAAGGAGAGTACACAGGATGCTAAGACTGAGGTGGCCAAGATAGGTTTTGGGAAGAAAAGGTGGTGGCCCAAGAAAAGTGAAATGAAAAAGAAAGAGAAGCTGGATAAAGCACAGATCAAGAAGGAAGTGAAGTGACATGGGTGTGGCATGATGGGGCACTTTGTTAGTGATTGTAAGAAGAGAGCTAAGAAGGGTGTTTGCTTTCAGTGCGGACAGATGGGACATATTAACAGGCAGTGCCCTCAGAGGAAGGGACAAGGAGTAGGTTCATCTAGAGCCCACGTTCATGCGCTTGAGGTGTCTTAGACCGTGGTAACGGTTAGGACAGAGGTAGGAAGATCATTGTAGAAGGTTTGATTTCTCTTTTCGACTTCCCTATAGGACCTTGTTCGATTCTGGTGTTTCTCATTCTTTCATATCCAGTTCTGTTGTTGATAGTATGCACCAAGATACTTCTAGGTCACCTATCTATGATGTGTAGGGGTCTGAGGATTTCTATTCTTGGCATCGAGTTTGATTGTGATGCATATGTATTGGGTTTCATGGGTTACGAGTTTATTCTAGGGATGGATTGGCTAGCCATTATCGGTGTCATCCTTGACTGCAAGAAGAGGGTTGTGAGGCTTTTGATGTGCCATAGTAGGACTCTCGAAATTTCTTGCGACCTGCGAGGGTCAGTCATGCTCAGTTTGTTGGATTCCCTATATGCTTATGTAAATGATCTCAGTTTGATAACCGTAGTTAGAGATTTTCCGAATGTATTCGACGAGGTGAAAGGGATACCTCCTAGGCATGAGATTGAATTCCGGAAATATTTCATGGAGAATGTTGTGCCTGTTGCATTTCCTGTGTGCACATAGCTCTGAGGGAGAGGAAGGAGCTTAGTAAGCAAGTGAGTGATTTGTTCAAGAAAGGGTTTATTAGATGGAGTATTTCTGAATAGGGAGCAATAGTAGTTTTCACGACTAAGGCAGACGACTCTCTTCGTCTATGTGTGGGTTACAGAGAATTGAACAAGCTCATAAAGAAGAATAAATACCCACTCCCTCGGATGGATGACTTGTTCGATCAGTTAGTAGGCACTATAATTTTTTCGCAGTTGGATTTTGCTACTGGTTTTCGTCATCTTAGTTCAGCAGATGGTAGCATAAATAAGACTACCTTTAGGACTCCAGACGGATTCTTTGAGTTGTTGGTTATGCCTTTTGGGCTAACCAATGCACCGACATATTTTGTTGATTTGATGATCTGGGTATTTAGTGAGTCCCTAAATATGTTCACGGTAGTGTTTGTTGATGATATCTTCGTGTTCTCAAGGAGCGAGTATGAGAACGTCTTGCACTTAGGAGACGTTATTCGTACTCTCTGTGCACATCAAATAAAGGCGAAGTTCTCTAAATGCCACTTTTGGCCGAAGGAGGTGACTGGTGAGGTTTTTGGGGAATGTTGCCTCTAGGGGTGGTATAGCGATGGATCCCGCTAAGGTTGTCGCGGTACAGGATTGGAAATCCACCAAGAATGCGATAGAGGTGAGCAGCTTTCTAGGCTTGGTAAGATACTATCGTAATTTCAGTAAGGATTTTGCAGCATCTCAGCTCTGCTTACCCGCCTTACGAAGAAAAACCAAGTATTTGCTTGGGACATGGATTGCGAGGATGCGTTCTTAAGGTTAAAGAAGACTCTCACATCAGCTCCAATAGTAACTCTTCCGAATGGTACGAAGATGTTCACTATGTATACAGATGCTTGCGGCTTAGGTTTAGGTGCGGTGCTTATGCAGGAGGTGAGGGTTGTTTGTTACAGGAGTAGATAACTAAGCGTATATGGGAGGAATTACCCTACTGACAATTTGGAGCTAGCGGCGATAGCGTTTGCGCTTAAGTCTTAGAGACATTATTTATTAGGTGAGATGTTTGAGCCATATAGCTACCATAAGTCTCTTAAGTACTTTTTTTTGCAAAAGGATCTAAATTTTGCGAAAATAGTGCTAAATAGAGTGTCTTGCATCTTTTGACATTGAGATACCATATGCCCCGAGGAAGGGGAATGTAGTGGCAGATGCACTGAGTAGGCAGAGGATGACTTTGAGTCCATTATTTGTAGAGTGGCGAAGTTTGGATTTTATCTCGTCATTCGATTTTACACCATTTATGGATTATGCACCAGCATTATTCACATAATTAGAGGTGCGACCTACTCTCTTAAAGCACATTGGATCTAGTTAGCACAAGAATCAGTAGCTAGTAGATATCATAGACTGACTTAGTAGATGAGGGACCTCTAGTCAACTTGCTAGGTACTTTATGGATGTGAGAGGGCGGCTACATCGTGATGAGAGATTATATGTTCCTCTAGTCAATGATTTGTTGAGATTGGTTTTAGAGGAGACTCGTCATTCTCGGATGACCATCCATTCGGGATGTGATAAGATGTATAGAGACATGAGGAGAGTCTTTCATTTGATAGGGTTGAAGAAAGACATGGTAGACTACGTGGCTAGATGTATGACTTGTCAGAGAGTGAAGGACGAGCAAAGAAAGCCTGGTGGATTGCTTCAGCCTTTGGATGTGCCATAATGGAAGGGGGAGCGATGGACTTCGTAGATGGGTTGCCCAGATCGAGGAAGGGTAGCACCAATATTTGGGTTATACTCGATAGGTTGACTAAAAGCACTCATTTCATCCATGTTAAGAGTAAGCAGGCGGTAGCTTGGTTGGCATCAGCGTATCTTAGAGAGATCGTCCGACTTCATAGAGTTCCTCCTGGTATTATAAGTGATAGAGACATCATCTTTACTAGCGAGTTTTAGAGGAACCTGCAGGAGGCATTGGGGACACAATTACGACTTAACATTCTCAATCATCTTCAAATAGATGGACATATGGAGAGGGTTAGTAGGATTCTTGAGGGTTTATTATGGCTGTGTATGTAACACCCCACACCCGCTATAGTCACTCACTAAGGGAATGCCATAGCATCGGTGGAGTATTTTTAGTGAGTATAGAACAGTAAAATTACAACAAGACAGATATAATGTAATACTTGAAAATTTAAAACATCATCTCATAGCAGCGGAAAGTAAAACATGTTTGGTTACATCATAAAACCATAACAAGAGTCAAGTACAAAATATCCATCCTGAATAAAATAAGTACATAATCCCACTACTCATAACAAATAGCCATAACAGAAAAGATAAGATAAGCTGAGCTCTACATCTACGGTCCAAGCTCCAAGAGATAGATAAAGCAAACTGATCAAAGCCCACTAGCACTAGGCCCAACCTGAGGACCTGAAGGAAAAAGATAAAAACAACGGGGGTCAGACATAAGCCTGAGTGAACCCTATCTCCTTAATAATACAATTATTAAAGTAATTAGGGTATGATATGAACTCGGTATGGTATCTTTGGGGATAATGACTACACTAAGTTGCCCACGAACACAGGACGAACTAAGATAACCGTAAAGACGCATCTACCCACCCAAGGATAATTACTAACTGCACCACACCAGTCACTCCTACTCAAAGGTTGATCCCACCCAAGGATATCAAAGATAGATATAACCAGTAGTTTCCTGTACCCTAGTTGACTACATAGGTGCCGTCTGCCCCTATCTCTACTAGGTGTACCCCACTACCCCAAGCGATCGGCTCCCTAACGTAGATACCCGTGCTGGTCCCACAGTGGGGTGTATCACTCCCCTAAAGTGGCTACCCAATACTATCAACGGTGCACGGCTTTATATCTACACGATGCAACAACGGCTTATCTACCAGCCCGGGCCCACACACGCATATGAAACCCGTTGGACTTGCGTTGCCACCGCTACCCCGTTTTGGCCTCTTATAATCAAGCCCAATATGCGTGTCCCGTCACTCGACATGGGTCGAGCCCACAAAGATACGTTTGGGATATTGGTTGAAACGGGCCCCCATAAGCTACTACTTAAGCTTGTCATTTTATCTAGTGCATTCCACTTAACCCCTTTTTATAATCATGCCCCCTTACATGTTAAGGTTTGGTTAAGTCATCCAATTATATTACAATTGCCACTTAAGGCACCCACTAGATTTCCGCATGCCACCCAAGGCACTTACTTGATTCCCCCATGCCACCCAAGGCACTTACTTAACCCTTTAATCATGTTTAGTTACATGTTCCACTCTGGTTAAGTATTCTAATCGTATTTTCTATTGCCACCCAAGGCAACCCACTAGTTTTCTCATGCCACCCAAGGCACCCTCACTAGTTACTACATGCCACCCAAGGCACCCACTTAACCCCTCATGTCCCACTACATGCTAATATGGTTAAGTGTTTCTTAATTAATTAAGACCGTGATCTCCCATAAAGACCTCCCACATTAGACTGGCTGTTATGACCGCCTGGTTAAGCCGGTAGGGTCCGGGCAGTCTTACGTCATAACAGAGTCTAACCTCGTGTCTTTACTTTAATCACGTATTTAATTTGTGCCTAAGACCTCTCACATTAGACTGGCTGTTATGACCGCCTGGTTAAGCCGGTAGGGTCCGGGCAGTCTTACGTCATAACAGAGCCTAACCTCGTGTCTTAGTCGATTAATTACACCTAATTAATCACCCCCATATTAATTATCCCTAATTAATATCAATTTATTCATAACATGGGTAGACCTAACTCAATAGGTAAATTCCCATGGGGTAGACCTAACTCAATAGGTAAATTCCCACTTATGTTAATTAATTTTTTATGGTATGCTTAATCACACCCATTTCAACATACTTTTAATTAACATATTAATTAACCCCATCGTTCCCCACGTAAATCGTCATTATGACATAACATAATAAAGGGAAGATTTACCACACATAACATGGGTTTAGCATATAACTTTATCATGGGTTAAGAGGATGTCAACTTGCATATATGAGCATGTATTAACCCAACTATATTCAACCCAAACTTGCATATTATCAAACATGTGTCTTACATAACATGTTGCATATGAACTTACATATCATCAAACATGTGATTTGCATAACATGTTGCATATGAACTTACATATCATCATACATGTGATTTGCATAACATGTAGAACTTGCATTTTAGCATATACTTAACTTGCATAAGCACTCACATACTTGCATAAACATTCACATACTTGCATATGCTTGCATATTATGTTAAACTTGCATTTCAACATATACATAACTTGCATAAACATTCACATACTTGCATAGGCTTGCATATTATGTTAAACTTGCATTTCAACATATACATAACTTGCATAAACATTCACATACTTGCATAGGCTTGCATATTATGTTAAACTTGCATTTCAACATATACATAACTTGCATAAACATTCATATACTTGCATAAGCTTGCATATTATGTTAAACTTGCATTTCAACATATACATAACTTGCATAAACATTCATATACTTGCATAGGCTTGCATATTATGTTAAACTTGCATTTCAACATATACATAACTTGCATAAACATTCACATACTTGCATAGGCTTGCATATTATGTTAAACTTGCATTTCAACATATACATAACTTGCATAAACATTCATATACTTGCATAAGATGTTAAACATGCATATAAGCATATACATGACTTGCATAAGTACTCACATACTTGCATAACATGTTTGCATAATGGATCCATATTCACTTAGTGTTTTGCATCATAAACATCATGAAACAACTTGCATAAAAATATCATGATTACATATTATGAAACTTGCATGACATAAGGCATATAACTTGCAAAACACATAATATTCACTACATCAAGCTTGCATAAATATATGGATCCACAAACATAGCCATACTTTATCACATCTTATCATAATCAATTCAATAATTGATTATTAAGGGGATAGAAGCTCACCAAAACAAGATTAGCAAGTTAAATGAAGCAAATCCCAATGATTAAGTAGAAGAAGATGTAGATTAGCTTGCAAACCCTCTTAGGATTTTTAGTGGAGGCTCTCCAATTTTCTAAGTGGTGGCATAATGGCCTTAGATCTATTTTTGGTAAGGATAAGGGGGGTATTAGGGTGTATATATAGATTAGTTAGATGTTTTAGGACCATAGGATATACCCTAGAACCAATCCTAGCCTTTAAAGCATGTCTTGGGGAAGAAGTCAAGTGTAGGAACCATTTAGGGCCCAAAAAAAACAGCCCAAAACTCATCCCGGGCCTCAAAACATGAGCAGTTTTCGTTTTTGATTTTTCGTGAAACTTTGACGGGCCATAACTTGGTCATACGGACTCCGATTTACGAAAACTCGGACTCTATTTCGCGTATTTTTCCGAGACGAACGCAATGGCACAGCCCGTTTCCCCTGATTCAGAATATTAAATTTAATTCTGCTCTGATTTATGTTATAACAAGTTATTTAACATACGGGGTGTTACATTCTCCCCTACTTAAAGGATTTCGTCCCCGAAATCTCTAAGTCAAGAAGAACGTATCCTACCAACCAAACAACCATCTACTCAACCATCAAACACTGGCATCCATTGTCCTTAAAACAATTTCTAATGATGTATGAGCATTTGCAAAAAGTGTGTGTATATGTTCCCTATCTAATGTATGAACATATGCAAACCATGATAGTGCCATGCATCCATTATGTATGCGAGGGAACCCTATCGACACATACAATATCTACATGAGTGCACAATCATTCACCAAAATGCATCATCCATATGATAACACAATCATTATACATCCATAAATATTGCTTCCTACACACAATTTTATGCAATATGCAATATGAAGTGATTGAGCCGATCTAGTGCCTAGAGTGTGTGTATATGCATCCACGAGCAACCACTAGCAAACACTTGCATCCACTTGCATCCATCATACATAACATGTCTCAAACACATGTTTCAACCATAGGACTATCCTATCTGAAGGTCAAAGGTACTAACGAGAGGACATACTAAGGATAAGATAAGTACCAGTCAAACGATAAAGGAGAAGTTAAAAGACATACTCTCAAAAAGAAATGGATACAAAGAACGCATCTTCGCTTCCGTCTCCCAAGTTGCGTTGCTCTCCTCTTCTCCCCATTGCACTTTGACTAGCTGAACCTCTCGATTCCTCAATTTCCTAGTCTCTGACCCAAGGATGCGAGTAGGAGCTCGTCGAATAGTCGCATCACGCTCTGCTTCCATTTCTCTAAGCAAACTTGGCTCTACCACCTCTGCGGTCTTATGTAGGCACTTCCTCCCATGGAATACATCATGTACACCACTAAGTCTGTCGGGCAACTCCACCAATGGAAGATGCTCCTCCCATGTACCTCCAAAATCCAAGATACATAGCCTCAAAAGGTATTCTAAAATATGATTCACCCTCTCGGTCTGGCCGTCCGTCTGAGGATGATATGCGGTACTCAAACGCAACTGAGTCCCTACCGCCTTTTGCAAACTCTTCCAAAACTCTCTAGTGAAGATAGGATCTCGATCACTCACTATACTGGAGGGTACCCGATGCAATCGAACTATCTCTCAAAGATATACAAAAGCTAGCCATGGAGCAGTCCACTTACTCTTCACAGGTATGAAATGGGTGTTCTTAGTAAGTCTGTCTACCACCACCCAAATTCCTGTATTACTCTTTCTCGATCTGGGTAACCTGTCAATAAAATCCAACGAGACGCTGTCTCACTTTCATTGCGGAACCTCCAATGGGTGAAGCAACCCACCTGGTTTCTTTCGCTCCGTCTTCACTCGTTGGCACACCAAGCATCGAGCGACATGCTCGGCCACATCTTTCTTCATACCGGCCCAGAAGAAAGCCCTCTTCATGTCTTGGTACATCTTACCCCCACCGGGATGAATGGTCATCCTAAAACGGTGTGCGTCATCAAGAATAGCCTTCCTCAAACCCTCGTCCTGCGGTACACAAAGTCTACTGTCTCTACGCAAGCACCCTCTATCATCTAGGGTGTACCTACTCAAATGGCTGGACGACTCCCCCCTTATGAGCTTCTCTACTAACTCAACCAACTGTGGGTCGCCCCTCTGTGCTTCTCCAATCCGCCCCAAAAGAGTAGGTCTAACTTCCAAAGAAGCTAGCAAACCGGGTACAAAGTCAACGGAAGGTCTAAAGTCAAACTTAGAAATAAACTCTAAGCTCCGTCGTTCAACGAACAATGAACTCAAGGACAACCTTTTTCTACTTAAGGTGTCCGTTACCATGTTACCCTTACTCATAGGATGCTAAGGATCCCATCCACTTTTGCTGTCCTAAGACTATGCGCTCGAAGAGTCTCCAACACTTCCCTAAGATGTAGGGCATGCTCTTCTCCACCAGAATATCATCCAAAATCATCACAACTGTCTCCCACGCAGACCACCCTAGTCGAATTCGGCATCCCCCAAATGCAAGCCCCAAAGGCCTAAACCAATATCAGACAAACACCCAAGGGATACCTCCTTCGAATTCAGACGACCTACGTGAGACGATACTAGTAAAAATGGCTAAATAATTAAGCCCTTGACCAATTCTGGATGTTCTCGCCAGTCTCGCTCCAAAACCGTCGTTTATCCTATACTGGCCCTGCTCAGCCTATTGAGCACATACGAAAACTTATTTCGCTCCTAGAAAAGACCCAGATGTCATCTACAAAGACCATCACGAACTTATTTAGGTACTCCCTGAACACCCTTCTCAACAAAGTATGCGGGGGCGTTCGTCAAACCCAATGGCATCACCAGCCACTCATAAAAGAAATCATCCGGAGTCCCAAAGGCAGTCTCCTCTATACTATTCTCAGCCACTCTCAACTGATGAAATCCCGTGGCTAAGTCCTACTACAAAAATACTGAGGCGCCAGCCAACTGATCAAGGAGATCATTAATCCTCGGCAATGGGTATCTATTCTTCTTTGTGAGTTTCTTTAGTTCCCTTTAGCCTACACAAAGTCTGAGGGACCCATCTGCCTTCATAACAAAAACTACTGGAGCGCCCCACTCCGATATACTTCGTCTTATGAACCCCTTCTCAAGCAAATCGCCTACTTACTTATGGAGTTCCCTCCTCTCACTAGGAGCCATGTGGCACACTGGCCAAGATACTGGTTTGGCATTATCCACCAGATATATTCGGAAGTCAATCTCCCGCTTCGGAGGTAAGCCCTTCACCTCCTCAAACACATCCGGGTATTCCCGGACCGCTCTAACAGATCGCAGAATCTAGACCAACGTGTCAGGCGATTCTAGATACCTTAGCATAACAGATTCTATGGGATTACAAGAGATCTCGAGAGTGTTACTTAGGCGGCCCATAAGCCTAACAACTCTCCCTTCAAAATGAAGAACATCACTCCTACTGGATAACCAGTCCATGCCCAAAATTAACCCATAGCCCGCGAAGCCCAACAAGCATCACATCTAAACTCAACGCTAAGTATAGAAACTTTCAAACCCAAACATATCATGGAGCCCCAACTGGGTTTGAAACAACTAAGGGATCATCTACCAAACTGGTGTCTAAGTGCAGTGACTCAACTAACAATGGTGGGATAAACGAACTCAATATATCAGAATCAAATAAAGCTTGAATCGGATGATAAAGAAATCCAAATTCCAACCTAGACGGTCATATCCCCATCTGGTACCCTAGTCGTGAGGGAATACAACTACCCTCCAGAAGATTCCATACCTTGCCCTTGCTTCTTTGAACAATCCTAATAAGGTGTCCTATTCCTCTTAAAAGGATAACCACTTGCCTTCTTCTTCCCTATTCTCCACTCATAACCTCCCACCAATGAGGTTTCATCTTTCATTAACCAAACAACTATTTGAGCCTTCCTCCCATCGTTTATCCAATAGATACCTACCAGTCCTCCTCCTTCTTGAACCAACTTCTAATCCGACTAACGTCTAAGTCCCTTGAAGTGGTTTTCCATCCTTATCTATCTTAGAAAGATCATCTATACGCGAAGGGGAAACTCAAAACGAGAGAAAGGAAGAGATTCAAAATGGAGAATTCGAAAGATATAGATATGGCTATTGGGGATTATGCTTTCCTTTCAAAAACTTTTCTCTTAAAAGACATGTTTTTGAAAATACTCCTTTCCAAAAGTATTCTTAGAAAATAGTTTTTCTAAAAATTTTATCTGTTCCGGTAACCTTAAGCTCTGATACCACGTGTAACACCCCACACCCGCTATAGTCACTCACTAAGGGAATGCCATAGCATCGGTGGAGTATTTTTAGTGAGTATAGAACAGTAAAATTACAACAAGACAGATATAATGTAATACTTGAAAATTTAAAACATCATCTCATAGCAGCGGAAAGTAAAACATGTTTGGTTACATCATAAAACCATAACAAGAGTCAAGTACAAAATATCCATCCTGAATAAAATAAGTACATAATCCCACTACTCATAACAAATAGCCATAACAGAAAAGATAAGATAAGCTGAGCTCTACATCTACGGTCCAAGCTCCAAGAGATAGATAAAGCAAACTGATCAAAGCCCACTAGCACTAGGCCCAACCTGAGGACCTGAAGGAAAAAGATAAAAACAACGGGGGTCAGACATAAGCCTGAGTGAACCCTATCTCCTTAATAATACAATTATTAAAGTAATTAGGGTATGATATGAACTCGGTATGGTATCTTTGGGGATAATGACTACACTAAGTTGCCCACGAACACAGGACGAACTAAGATAACCGTAAAGACGCATCTACCCACCCAAGGATAATTACTAACTGCACCACACCAGTCACTCCTACTCAAAGGTTGATCCCACCCAAGGATATCAAAGATAGATATAACCAGTAGTTTCCTGTACCCTAGTTGACTACATAGGTGTCGTCTGCCCCTATCTCTACTAGGTGTACCCCACTACCTCAAGCGATCGGCTCCCTAACGTAGATACCCGTGCTGGTCCCACAGTGGGGTGTATCACTCCCCTAAAGTGGCTACCCAATACTATCAACGGTGCACGGCTTTATATCTACACGATGCAACAACGGCTTATCTACCAGCCCGGGCCCACACACGCATATGAAACCCGTTGGACTTGCGTTGCCACCGCTACCCCGTTTTGGCCTCTTATAATCAAGCCCAATATGCGTGTCCCGTCACTCGACATGGGTCGAGCCCACAAAGATACGTTTGGGATATTGGTTGAAACGGGCCCCCACAAGCTACTACTTAAGCTTGTCATTTTATCTAGTGCATTCCACTTAACCCCTTTTTATAATCATGCCCCCTTACATGTTAAGGTTTGGTTAAGTCATCCAATTATATTACAATTGCCACTTAAGGCACCCACTAGATTTCCGCATGCCACCCAAGGCACTTACTTGATTCCCCCATGCCACCCAAGGCACTTACTTAACCCTTTAATCATGTTTAGTTACATGTTCCACTCTGGTTAAGTATTCTAATCGTATTTTCTATTGCCACCCAAGGCAACCCACTAGTTTTCTCATGCCACCCAAGGCACCCCCACTAGTTACTACATGCCACCCAAGGCACCCACTTAACCCCTCATGTCCCACTACATGCTAATATGGTTAAGTGTTTCTTAATTAATTAAGACCGTGATCTCCCATAAAGACCTCCCACATTAGACTGGCTGTTATGACCGCCTGGTTAAGCCGGTAGGGTCCGGGCAGTCTTACGTCATAACAGAGTCTAACCTCGTGTCTTTACTTTAATCACGTATTTAATTTGTGCCTAAGACCTCTCACATTAGACTGGCTGTTATAACCGCCTGGTTAAGCCGGTAGGGTCCGGGCAGTCTTACGTCATAACAGAGCCTAACCTCGTGTCTTAGTCGATTAATTACACCTAATTAATCACCCCCATATTAATTATCCCTAATTAATATCAATTTATTCATAACATGGGTAGACCTAACTCAATAGGTAAATTCCCATGGGGTAGACCTAACTCAATAGGTAAATTCCCACTTATGTTAATTAATTTTTTATGGTATGCTTAATCACACCCATTTCAACATACTTTTAATTAACATATTAATTAACCCCATCGTTCCCCACGTAAATCGTCATTATGACATAACATAATAAAGGGAAGATTTACCACACATAACGTGGGTTTAGCATATAACTTTATCATGGGTTAAGAGGATGTCAACTTGCATATATGAGCATGTATTAACCCAACTATATTCAACCCAAACTTGCATATTATCAAACATGTGTCTTACATAACATGTTGCATATGAACTTACATATCATCAAACATGTGATTTGCATAACATGTTGCATATGAACTTACATATCATCATACATGTGATTTGCATAACATGTAGAACTTGCATTTTAGCATATACTTAACTTGCATAAGCACTCACATACTTGCATAAGCATTCATATACTTGCATAAGCTTGCATATCATGTTAAACTTGCATTTCAACATATACATAACTTGCATAAACATTCACATACTTGTATAGGCTTGCATATTATGTTAAACTTGCATTTCAACATATACATAACTTGCATAAACATTCACATACTTGCATAGGCTTGCATATTATGTTAAACTTGCATTTCAACATATACATAACTTGCATAAACATTCACATACTTGCATAGGCTTGCATATTATGTTAAACTTGCATTTCAACATATACATAACTTGCATAAACATTCACATACTTGCATAGGCTTGCATATTATGTTAAACTTGCATTTCAACATATACATAACTTGCATAAACATTCACATACTTGCATAGGCTTGCATATTATGTTAAACTTGCATTTCAACATATACATAACTTGCATAAACATTCACATACTTGCATAGGCTTGCATATTATGTTAAACTTGCATTTCAACATATACATAACTTGCATAAACATTCATATACTTGCATAAGCTTGCATATTATGTTAAACTTGCATTTCAACATATACATAACTTGCATAAACATTCATATACTTGCATAGGCTTGCATATTATGTTAAACTTGCATTTCAACATATACATAACTTGCATAAACATTCACATACTTGCATAGGCTTGCATATTATGTTAAACTTGCATTTCAACATATACATAACTTGCATAAACATTCATATACTTGCATAAGATGTTAAACATGCATATAAGCATATACATGACTTGCATAAGTACTCACATACTTGCATAACATGTTTGCATAATGGATCCATATTCACTTAGTGTTTTGCATCATAAACATCATGAAACAACTTGCATAAAAATATCATGATTACATATTATGAAACTTGCATGACATAAGGCATATAACTTGCAAAACACATAATATTCACTACATCAAGCTTGCATAAATATATGGATCCACAAACATAGCCATACTTTATCACATCTTATCATAATCAATTCAATAATTGATTATTAAGGGGATAGAAGCTCACCAAAACAAGATTAGCAAGTTAAATGAAGCAAATCCCAATGATTAAGTAGAAGAAGATGTAGATTAGCTTGCAAACCCTCTTAGGATTTTTAGTGGAGGCTCTCCAATTTTCTAAGTGGTGGCATAATGGCCTTAGATCTATTTTTGGTAAGGATAAGGGGGGTGTTAGGGTGTATATATAGATTAGTTAGATGTTTTAGGACCATAGGATATACCCTAGAACCAATCCTAGCCTTTAAAGCATGTCTTGGGGAAGAAGTCAAGTGTAGGAACCATTTAGGGCCCAAAAAAAACAGCCCAAAACTCATCCCGGGCCTCAAAACATGAGCAGTTTTCGTTTTTGATTTTTCGTGAAACTTTGACGGGCCATAACTTGGTCATACGGACTCCGATTTACGAAAACTCGGACTCTATTTCGCGTATTTTTCCGAGACGAACGCAATGGCACAGCCCGTTTCCCCTTATTCAGAATATTAAATTTAATTCTGCTCTGATTTATGTTATAACAAGTTATTTAACATACGGGGTGTTACAGTGTATCTTGGACTCTGGAGGTGTAACACCCCACTCTGGGATACTTATCCAGAAGCGGTGATGCCATAAATAAGCCATGGTGTTAATAGAAGAGTATCACAACTTAACAGAAGCTTGTCGGAATATAAAATCATTCATACTACATGATTTTAAATGGAAGAGCTGTTATACAATCATCACATCATAGAATATGGTAACAAATATTCAAGAGTCTAAACATTAAATAATTATACATAGCGATACATAAAAAGTTAATCTACGTAATAAAGGTCTTCACTTCAAAGCATCCAACTAAGCATCTAAACCTGAAATGTTTTAAGTGTAGCATCTTGGGCAACACAGACCTAGTGAGATAGCTATTTAAGCTTAGTTTTCACGTCATTTTTTAATGGGTTGTATTATAGTTTCATCGTGATTCTTTTCTTCAAAGAATTCATCAATCCAAAGTTTAAAACAAAAATCAAGGAAGACTTCGAGATATTATATCGACAAGTTTATAGTAACTTCATTCTATCAAAACCCATAACTTACCAAATATATAGTTATCAACCTAAACCACACCCTCGACTTGGCTTAAATTTTAGGATATGTAATCCTATTGCGGTCGGCATCCCATCATTAAGTAGGGATGTACTTTATTCGACTCAATACCAACATAGAGTAATAATGCACTATCCAAGATCTATTGTCTTATACTGCACCCCATCGAAGAAATCTAATTAATAAAATGTATCTCATAGGTAATCTTAAATTACTTTTCAAATTCATATTTTTAAGGGTTTAAGAAAAACCCAAAACTACCTTAAATTTATTCCAATCTATGTTAAAAAGAACGTCGAAACCACTTCATAAAGGTTTAAAATCTAAAAGAAAAGGAAAATATAACATTTGAAAAAGTGCTATAAAAAGTTTCATCATCAATAAAAATAAAACCGTAGCATGTAGAAAGCATTATGTAGGTATGTTAAGAGTGTTTTATAAATAATTTGGAGAAAAGACGGCGTTTCAGAAATGCTATGAAAAGTTCTGGGTGGTTTATAATGATTTTAGGCTTAAAACAGCTATCTACAACATTTCAGGCATGCTATGAAAAGTTCTGTTCATGTTAAAGTACTTTATACTCAATTCAGAGTAAAGACAGCGCTTCAGATATGCTATAGAAAGTTCTGGGCAGTTTAGAATGGTTTAAAATAGATACTGCAGTGTTTCAGATGCGCTGTGAAGAGTTCTGAGCTAGTTAGAATACTTCATAAGTAATTCAGAATAGGCAGCGCTTCAGAAATGCTATAAAATATTCTGTTTTGACACACTTCAGCGTTAGAAACATTTAAAAGGCTTTTCAAATTTCAAAAGTGTTTCAAATTTTTGAAATTCAGTTTTTTAGCCAGTTTTTAGGCAAAACGTTTGATGATATTTTTCCATGATAAAAATAGTTTTTGACTACAAGTAAGAAGCTTTCTTAGTCTACTTAATTACCATAAAATAAAATCCTGAAAATCATTTATTGATTTAATATAAAAAAATTCAATATCATGAGGCATTTTTTACATGTCCATTTTAGGCTGATTTTTACCTGACTTTATGTCCAGTTTTCAGGTACACAAACGATCGAGTTAGAAAAAGTGGCCAAAGAAAAATTGTAGGCCTTTGAGTTAGCTTTCAAATTGATAAAGAAATCGAAAATTTTCATCAAGAATTGCAAAAGTTATGGCCAAAATACCAAACGTCATTTTTAGGGGTTCAAGTCCAATAATTCATTCTTAAATTTTACAACTTTTCTTCAAAATATGAAATGAATACATGGACTTAAATAGTTTTCCTCACCTTATTCTTGTATGTTGATCTTATATTTATCCTCTTGGCTTCTCCTAAACTTCTCCTCTTTATCTTATTTTATTTCTGTTTTGTGAATGCATGAAAAGAAGTGAACATTTTCACCCTTTATATAGTAATTTTCAAGGCTAGTTTAGTAATTTAGTTTTGGACACTTGTCCACCTTATCTTCATTCAAGCTTTAGGATGTAGAAACATGCCTCCTTAGGCATCTTTAGATGTTTCTACACATGGACACCTAATGTGTTTATGTCTCTTTACCTTATTTACTTACCAGACATGTGTACCGTTCATTTGATGACACGTGTCCCTATCATTTCAAGCCATTTTTCATATTCTAGAATATGTACACATATACCATTTTTATTTTATTTATAAACTATGCGTTATGTATATATTTATACATATATATTCATATATGTATGTATTTATTATACTTAAATAATTGAATCAGGCTGAATATATTCAAAATTTCTAGAAACTTTTTCATACCCGAAAATTTGAGATAGGCTGTTATAGGAGGGACTTGGGAGGAGCATCTTCCGTTGGTAGAGTTTATGTATAATAACAACTATCAGACGAGCATATGTATGGGTCTTTTCAAGGCAATGTATGGGTGGCCCTGCAGATCACCTACTTGTTGGTAGGAGTCCACAGATAGACTTCTACTTGGACCTAAGATGGTCAGGGGGACATCATGTAAGATAGATTTGATTTGGAGACGGACGAAGGCAGCTCATGATAGACATAAGTCACATGGAAATCAGCGGATGGAAGACCTAGAGTTCAAGGTAGGGGACATGGTTTTTATTAAGGTGCCACCTTTAAGGAGTGTTGTTCGGTTCGGCTCAATGGGGAGTTTGGCGCTGAGGTTCGTAGGGTCATTCCCTATAGTATAGAGGATAGGTCAGATGGCCTATAGGGTTAGACTACCGAGGAGAATGGCCAGGAGTTTATGATGTATTCCATGTTCCGCACTTGTGAAAGTGTTTACATGATTCCACGGTAGTGGTGGAGCCGAGTACAATAGAGGAGTTAATGTAAAGAGGGAGGCACTGTCCAGGTGAGATTCTACATGGATACTAGGGTATGAGGTGAAGAAGTTGCGGAATAAAGAGATCTAGCTTGTTAAGATTCAATGGGGAGAGGACAACGATGACGCAACTTGGGAACCAGAGGATAGGATTCATGCTTCTTTTCCATTTCTTTTTGATAGTGCACTCTTAATCCTTTCCCAAGCTTTGAATTTGAATCTATTTTTCCTATCGTTTGAATTATAAGTCTTAGGTAGAAGCCTATGGATGGTAGGAAATTGTTTAAAACATGCTAATAAAACATGTTATGGTTGAATGGATTCACGTGCTTGCAAGTGTTTGCTATTGGATGCAGTGGATGCATATATACACGTACTAGGCATTACTTAGAGATTGGCAAACTAGGGCACTTACATATTTGCATATGGATGTATATGAATTTTTAACTTATTTTAAATATGGATGAAAAATGGTTGAATCATCACTTGGATATTGCATTTTGGTGAATGGCAGTTGCACACATATAAATTACATGTATTATTAGGATTCCTTTGCATACATTTTGGATGCATGACACGGATATGAAATTGCATTAACGAGGTCAACTAAATCAGTGGTCCGCCTGATTTTTGCATTAGCGTAGGGACATATACACTACACCTTTTGCATACATTTATGAAAAGCATAGAAAATCTAAGGAGAACAGATGCCATTAATTAATGGTTGAGTAGATAGGTGTAGATAATGGTTAATAATATTTATATCATTCGTTTAACTTTGGAGATTTCGAGGATGAAATCCTTTGGGAGAGGGAGAATGTAACACCCCGATTTTTTAATAAACTATAAATAAATAGAAATAGGTAATAAATTAAATTTGAATCAGAATAATATTCAGGATTGGACAATGGAACTTGCACCTTTGGGTCCATTGTAATTTTCTGATGAAAATAGACCCTTAGTTTGCTAAAAACGGAGTTAATATGAATAAGTTATGAATTAAAGAACATAAGCTAGGATCAGAAAATAAAAATAAAAATATATACATAATATGCGGTCAAATGGGATGACCCACCTTCGATTGGATCGACCTAGTGTCGATCCATAGTCCCTTGGGTCGACCTTGTGTCAACCCAAGACGTGGGTGGGTCGATTCAGCACGCTGAAAACATGTGCCTTGGAGTACACGTTTCGGGAGCGAACTTTATTGTTATTCAGACGTTATTATCTGAGCTAGCTTAGTTTTATTGGTCCATTTTTGAAATAAAGGCTAGCCTAGCACTTTCTGATTGGTCTAGTGACATGGTTGGCCCAAGTTTAATCATAAATTTGGATAGTTGAGGACGCCTAGTAAACCCTATAAATAGACCAGCAAAGCCTCTCTCATTTCTTCACATCAATTCTTTCTTCTTCTTCTTTAACAAAGCCTATCCTCAAAATTAGGAAGGGCCAAATAATTAAATTTTTAGGGAGATAAAAAAGTTCTATACTATTAAAATATTTATTTTATAAATACTTCTGGAGGTAGAGGTTCTGCTAGAATAAGAAAGGCCGAGGGGGAAGCTCTCTTCTCAAATCTATGGGTATTTATGTGACTTCTAGATTAATGATTTGCAAAGGAAAATGTAGACAATTAAATAGTTTTAATTTGTAAGTTTAATGTTTACAGTTATTAACAGTATTTATGCGTTTAGTTTTTTGTAAAATTATTGTAATTTATTTGCTATCTATGCCTATATCTTTCTAGTTATTTACTATTTATAAGTAATTCTCCTTCTCTTATACCCTTCCCTGTTGTGGTTTTATTTATAGTTCGGGATATGCCTATTTCATTTATTTTTTTTATTTCTGATTTTAGGCTTGCGAGTAGCCTAGGCCATTTCTCCTTTTCTTTTAGCGCTGAACTTACGCTAAAAGAGAGCCTAGGCCTTTATCGTCAATTTTGCGTTAAAATTGGAATAATGTTGAAACTGAATAAAACGGGATACCTAGGTATGTTATAACCAATTAAATATTAAAATCAGTATTGGACTATAAATTGGGGATAAAACTTAATATTTAATTAGAGAGCACACAAATATATAAACTGGAATATGTAGTTTAGTGGGCGCTAAGTAACGTGGGGTTGGGACTGTTTGGTTATAAGAAAAGAATATACATTAATTCGAAATGTTTAATACAACCTAGGAATATAATTATGTTGGGCTTATTAATAAACTTAGATTGTGTTAAGTTAAATTAAAGATAAAATTAACAAGCTAAGATAGTGGACTCCATTCCGGCAGCGTGGGGATGATTTGGGAAAATAAGCGGCTCATAGGTCCGTTGCGGCAGTGTGGGGCTGACTGGGGGAAATAATAGGCCTAATAAAATAATATATTTGTAGTGGGAGTCCATTCGAGCAGCGTGGGGCTGATTGGGGAAAATAAGTGGCTCGTAGTTTAGGTCCATTCGACAGTGTGGAGCTGATTAGAGAAAATAAGAGGCCTAATAAAATGATAAGATTACAGTTTAGTTCCGTTTCGGCAGCGCGTGGCTGATTAGGGAAAATAAGTGGCCTGATAGATTAATAAATGGGAACCAAGTCTATGAGTGACTTGTGTCAAACGTATATTTGGTTAAGGACCCATATCAGCCAGTATCCCTATTATCACCTATGGAGGTCTCACATTAGGTAGAGGCGAGGGCACGCTTTACTGCATTGCATAGTAAGAGGTCCAAACGAGGTGGGTACGGGCACATTCCGATAGAACGATGGGCGTGCATAGTGCCGATTGGGGAAAATAAGCCGTTGTAATGCCTGTGATTAACGGCTGTTTCCTTTTAGTTGATAGGTTCCGAATTGATAACCCTGAGTTCTATAGCTGGCATAGACTATCACATTGTGATTATAGAAGTCGATCGACAGGTAGAAGTTAGGTAAAGTCTAATTATTATATCTTTGGTAAGTTGGTGCAACAATTTGGATATAAATGAGAAACCAATCTTTATTCGTGCTTAACTTTGTTTACTACTTTATACCTTTATGCTTTGTGTCCTTAGAACTGTTCATCTGTCTAATGCTTTCTTAGCTTATGATCATGCTAGAAATTACTAGAACTCACCAAACGTATGTATGACCTAGTCTGGTTTATCCTTCTCTCTTCCTTTCCCCCACTCCCAGGTTTGCAGGGTAGAGGGTCTCAGCAGTGATTCTGGATTTTCAGTATATTTTGGATCCAAACTCATGTATTGGTTCATTTCTCAATTTTTGATCATTATGTTGGCATTAAGAGAGATGGTTTTACTTATGTACTCTGATATTATGGTTTTCCGTGAGATAGTGTATTTGGTTTTATGTTGATGAAAATGTAATAACCATTGTGATTTGACTTGCTTTATTAAATGTAGTTTTAAAATTTCCGTTGTGTTTTATATTTCTATCTTGTGAATTTAAGTTTCTGTGTTGTTACTTTATACCTAAGCGCTTCATAAACCTTAGCGCATTCTTATATAGGTGGCATTAAGGGGAGTGGGGTGTTTCAGGCGAGCTGTCTAACTTATGTAATATTGTATTTATTATTTATTATAATATAAAGTATTATGGATCACTTTAAGAACCGACCAGCCTTGCCAAAAAACAGATAACATGACTCAATAGCACTCTTTTTTGTGGACAAGATAGCATATCCTTATATAGATATTCCCTTGCAACATTTCCTCTTATAAACACGATAACACTTCTTATGGACTCCACAACACTTCCTTCTATAGACATGATAACATCTCCTTATATAGACACGAAAACATCTCCTTTTATATACATGATAACAATTCTTCTTGTAGGGTTGTTAGAATTTCCTTCTATAGGCTCGACAATACCTCCTTTTATATGCATAATGACATTTCCTTGCATAAATATAATAGCTTTTCTTTATACAGACTCAATAGTGTCTCCCACTGATAATATATCTTTCCATAGACGTGATGGCATATCCTCTTATACACCCGATAACACTTCTTATGGGCTCAATAACATTTCTTTGTAGAGAGTAGAGACACGATAGCATCTCCTCTTATACACATGGTATTCCCTCTTTTTATACGATCGATACCATTTTCTTCTATTGGCTCGACAATACCTTCTTTTAGAGGCATGATGACATCTCCTCTAATGGATATGATAGCTTTTCTTCATATAGACTCAATGGCATCTCCTACTATAAACATGGTAATATCTCATTCCATAGACATGATAACATAGCCTTATATATATATATATATATATATATATATATATATATATATATATATATATATATATATACACACACACACACACACATACATACATACTATGGCACTTATTATAGACTCAACGACATCTCCTTCAGTTGTCTCAATAACGTCCCCTTTTACAGACATGGTAACATCTCCTTCTATAGACATAGTTGCATCTCTTATCTACACACGACAGCACTTCTTCTTATAGACTTGATATCCTATATCTCTACAGGATTGATAGCTCCTTTTATAGGCACAATACCATCTCGTTTTATATAAACAATAGCACTTCTTCTTGTTGGCTCGATAGGATCTCCTTTTATGGATACAATAATGCTTATTTTTATGGAATCGATAGTATCTCCTTTTATTCACACTATGGAACTTCTTATAGGTTCGATAACATATTCTTTAATAAACTCGGTAGTCCTTCAACATATATACAGTTGATAACGTTTTTTTCTTATAAATTTGATAGTATCTTCATCAATTAGTTAAATTTTATCGGTCCTAATTAATTTGATAACTTCGTGATCATTTTCTTACATTGTACTTGTTAGAGCCACATGTATTGGTTTTGCTACTAACAACAAACTAAATATTTATACTAATGATTTTCTAAGTTCTTCATGTATGATATAATACACAATACACATAGATAATATCCAGACAAATCGCAGGATGATCAAGTAGAGATACAATAGATATGAATAATATAAACTTACCAAAGAACACATTTAATCATGTTAGGAAAATACATATAGACATAGATATCATTTTCTAAGGGATTGTATAAATAAAGGAGATATAACTTTAGAATTTAAACCAGACAGCAGACATTTTAACTAAACCTTTTATTCAATGTACTTTTTTTGCAAGACAAGCCAGTTTAAAGTGGCAGCACCATTTTTATTACTAACAACGAAAATGTGTTTTGTACATGCACAGAATAATTAAACTAGAATATAATGTTCAGAGCACTGCAAACAAAGGAAAACAATAGTGTGGATTAAATACCACAACCGCTAAAGTGACCTAAACCAGCCCTCATCTGAAAAGGAGGAGCTACTAAAGTCATCATTCGAACCAACAACATTGATGTACTCAAAGAACAACAACAACGCAAGGTTAGGAAAATAACACAGACTAGGGGAATAAAGAAGACGATTCATATCCTATGCAGTATCATAGAATAATGACTTGTTAAGTCACCTAACTCACCTTCCTACATGAGCTCAATATTATCACCTTATATTATATATCAATCTCATATAATCATCATCTGCATCAGAAATATACTTGAAGTACATGGATTCACCAGGAGAGTATCACATGTTAGTCAAATTATGAACCCAAGATTAATCACCAAAACACCAAGTAATGTCATCAAAAGGGGTTTCTACAGCAGTGGTCTCGGTACCACTTCATGACACAGGTGGTTGAGGGAGTGAGACTCTCTCAGTAAGAGTAGTAGGGGTCGGGATGACTGCAGATGGTTTCCAAGTGCAAGTTTCTAATAGATGACCAAATGAGCGAGAAGAGCAAATATCGGGATTCCAACCATATCTAACACATAACTAAACCACAAAATAATAGTAACTCTAACTTTGATACATTCCGAAAGAGGTTTGTCAGGAGAGATTTCAATTAAGGCCTTGACGACGAACAATTTTTCTATAGCCATAGTATTTGCGTCAAATCACTTTAATTTCCCTATAGAATTAGATACCCAATTCAAACCAATTAGAGATTGCTGAATAAATGGAATGTGCGAGAGATAGGTCCAAATCAAAATTGATAAAATCGGTTCTCGACCTCTATCAACTGACGGGCACCATGGGGTAATCATAAATGGTTTCCCCTAATCAATGTTGGTTCTGAACTGAGCACTCATAAACGTTGCTTTGGAAGAGAAAACTTGAGAAAGAATATCAATCTATCCAAAGGACCTTAAGGCTGCCCTTAATTTGTCCTGCATTTACACAATGCTCCTTAACTACCGTATTGGTGGTGGTGAATCCTGGAAAAAAAACCACCAAACAATTAGTCCAAAATCCTGCATCGACCTATACCACTTCATATGGTAGATCATTAATCATGTCCTTCTCTACGTACTCAAAATCACGGGGATCAAAAACTCCCGTATTTCTTGGGAAATTTTCAAAGAGTGATGATGACTATTTAGGAGTTGTTGCAACACAAAGCGCGGGATAGAGCTGCACAACCGACGTAATAGTTCCTTTTACAAACATCGCAGGCTTGGAACCCTTATCAGGTTTGACATTTTCCAAAACAATTACTGAGGATGTGGCATTACAGTTCAACACAACAGTATCATAATCACTGGTATTACACTCCAGCCCATCGGACAGAATCAACCCAATTGTCTTGTTAGCCTAACAAGAATCAATATTAGAAGTAGGTAGAAAGGGAGATATTCGACCCGAAGGTAGGTGGCCAGGGAGCATAGGTGTAACGTTGGAACCAGGGGCAAGATACATGTGTGTGTCATAAAACATTATAAAGAATCAAAAAATAGTCAGGATATATATACATACGCAAAACATATTCAATGACATACATGTCCTTTCATTCATAACCAAATTTCATCCTCATATCAAATTTAGAAACTACTTATCTTGCTACTTACTGTTGATGTTTCCTATATTTCTTTTTCATTGCATTTTGAGAACTTATTCTTAAATTTATTTTTTAGATCCTATTGACTCCAAAAATTAATTAATAATATACCACTAAGTAGTAAATTCACATTTTTTCAAACTTGATAAATCGAGGGAAAAAGATGTAACATGTTTTGAACATGCTTACTAAAAGAGGAGATTTGCAGATCTAACTGAAAAATGAGCAAGAAAAGAATAGATAAATGGTTTGGGCTAGGCACAATCATTTACACAATAATATGGATTGATGTAATAGTCGTTAAAGAACCAAAGGTTATAGTAAATACAATTATTGATAATTCTATAATTGACAACAAGGAAAAAGAAGAGAAAGAGGAAGAAGAAGAAGAAGGGACAGATTGATAATGATATTTAATGTGTAGAAGAGATCACTTTTGACTCCGGGTGAAATCATTTTGAATAAAAAGGAAACTTCTACTCTTTCTACCTAAATTGTTATGGTTATAAATACTGAATAGTTAAGGATCGTTGACATTAAGTGTTTTTTGTGTTAATTGTTTTGTTTACATTTATTGTTTCATATTTCTTTTTTATGCTAATATATTATGTACAATACTCATTCAATAAAGTCGTGTTTATAACATACTATTAAATAAGTATAAAATAAACATTTTCTTAATTATATACACAAAATAAAATAGAAAACAAACAACATGAAAAATACAATTTTTATCAACATATGCTATACGACATGTCAATATATAATCATATTTTTATGATATAAACTTTTATGATGGTAACCAAAATGCCTATACACATCACTTTCTCATGGAATTTTCTAACATCTCATCACCTATTTATATTAAAATAAACTATACAGGTTATTTAATCTGACTATTTTTTAATGACAAGAGGAAGAGAAAAAAATATAATAGCCAAATAGATAGAAGAACGTTAACATAAGAGGAGTTAAATGTATTTAAAGGGAGTTAGAATTAAGTTAATCTTATATTTTAATTCAAGAACATTTAGATGGTTGGAGATTGTTTGAACTACAAGTATTGATATCTGTTGACACATTTTTTGGTAAAAGCTGTCACACATGGAATTCCTGAATGATAACATGCCCAAGTGGTGGAAACAACGTCAGAAGACATTGAGAGATTTGGTCAAAATCGCATCCTCAACATAAACAGACCCGAAACTCCTAGAAAACGACCTCTTTTAGGCCCGAAAACAGTGATTACAGAGCTAAGCTCTGTAACTTTTGTAGATCTCTGAATTAGCTTCAGTTTGAGCTTTGGTTTGGCTCAATCGGACTTACGGTTTGAAAGATATGCCCATTTCCGTGAACGCGCTCGGAACCGAGAACTTGGATTTTAGAGATGGTGGCACCCCTGGTCGGATCGCCCCCTTGGACTCGCCCCCTGAACCACGACCCGATCGTGGTGGGCGCCTGGACCGCGATTCGTTCATGGTCTCGCCACTCCAGCTCATCACCCTGCTCGCTCCCTCCTAGGGGTCGTGGTTACCACGACCCGATCGTGGTGCATAGGGGGACCACGATCCGATCCCCGCACCTGCTCCTGCGCAGCTTGTTCTGACCTATTCTCAAGGCTATTTTCACTCCAACTTGCATGGATCTTATTACACATATCATATGACGATTCGGAGATGATTTTTGGACGTTTTCCACCTCTTTTCAAGATTTTTGGGATGCGTGCCACGTGTCCCACGATCCGCCTGCTGTAAACGGCTATAAATACACCATTCGAAGGCATTTTCAAGGACTTTTGGCCATTCTTCTTCACTGCTTCCACTATTACTGAGGTGCAAGGACTTTGCACTTTCCTACAGTCAAATTCTTCTCTTTTCTACACAATTAACACGTGGATTACGTGTATAAACCCTTGTAATCTCAATTAACACACGGATTGTATGTTTGCATGTAACTGATTCTTGTAATCTGTCAGTATAACAATAAGATTATAAAGTGGACATAGGCTACATCTACAGCCGAACCACTATAAAAACTTTGTGTGTCTCCTCTTTATTTATTGTTTTCTGCATTCTGTGATCTGTGATCTGCATTTGGGTGTTAGGCCCAGATTTTGGTCTAACAATATCGATAATAACAACCAAACAAATATAAATAGTGACAATTTTCATGTTTATGTATTATATAGTGCAGAAAATACAGGAATACTTCAAATGAAAGTTGCAGGATAATCAAGTAGGTATGTACTACACATATTAAGGCATATTAATACAATAATTCATGTGCAAGACTAGGTAGATCAAGAGGAATCAATAATCGGTGGAAACTAAAACAAGACTAGATGAACAAAGGATATTCAAAAGCAAAACTAGGAGAACATAAAAAAGTCAAGGAACAAAGGTTTCCAGAAACATAATACAGAGAATCTTAGATTAAATTTTTAAAGATCTCATCGCTATTCTTTTTGTTTTCTTCTTTAAAACTCTTTATTTTGTTCTCCATGGCATTTTTATAAAGGTTAAATATTCATTTTACAGGTTCAAAGAGATAAAATAGATTTTATAAATGTTTGAACCAATAAGGTACAAATACCCATGCTAAGGATTGCAGAGAAAAAAATGTGAAAATTAAAACAAAAATATATGAATTAAGAAAGAAACAACAAATAAGATGAACATATAGATTTATAGTGGTTTGACTTTAAATCGCCTACGTTCACTTTAGAGTTCGAATCACTTTATTATTGAAAATTTATGATTATAGAGCTCGGATTGGTAGGGCACCAGTGAATACCATTTACTAAGAGAAAACTAAGAGTTACAAGCTCCATTTTTATCCTAAATCAACTATTATTTATAGGAAGAGTTGAGTTTAGATTGCACTCAAATTTCACTAGGAGAACCTCTAACCTAAGATGACCTCACCATGAAAATTTTAAGCCTACAATTCGAACATCAACTAGACTGGTACCGATCCCTTGTATCGGAGCTAATGAGATGGATGTGATAAATAGATGTGATCTAGAGGATAAGCTCCCATGTGTGATAGTGTCTTATTTCTAAGTTAGTTTGTGTAGTCTATTTGGAATTTGTAGGATATATAGTGATCCTTGTTGAACCAAAATTCGTGCTAGCTAAGTACCAAATCAATACTGATACTTTCATGGAATAAGTGCCGATTCATGTTTAGATCATCATGGGATGTCGTTCTGATAGGTTCGCTTGACGATGGCTTTATGTTTTTGTCTGTACTTGATATTTGGACCCTTAGATCATCATCTTGGGCTGCTCCAAGAAGTCGACCTTGTTTGATTCATCAGAGATAACTCGACTAAAAGGATGGATAATATATATACCTCTATATTGTGTGCCTTGTTGCAAACACGACATAACTGTAGTTGTGAAAAGATAGAGCTATCGAAAAGGACTTCATATTGCTTCTAAATGGCCGTTATCCTTCCAGAAGTTGCTTTTGCTAAGAGTCTTATCTCTTGCATTCATTGTGATGCTTGATCAATATCTGGTAGTACAAGTATGGATTACCGACATTTGATCTTTACTCAGCTCTTTTGTGGTGATCAATTAAGTTAGCAGGCCTCAATGATATGATTTGGTCTCTCTCTGGTGTCCTTAAGTACTCATCTAATTTCCATCGAATAAAGAAATTGAACATTAAGCACACACATATGCTCATACGTTCATGTGTACACTTTGGTTGTCGGCTCCTAAGTACGTTCAAATGTAAATAGGTCGTTGTTGGGTTGACTTGCACTTTCACAAATATGGATACATGCACAAGCACACTTACATAATGCCTTTCTCGTTATTTTTTTGAAGTATTAAACATGGGTTGGCGCCGATCCATTTGTTATTGGGATCAGTACCGTTCTAGTTTCATCAAATCTTCTTGTCATAATAATGTCAAGTGGCCTGATTTGATCCAGTTCACATAAATACTATCTCTTCCCTCTTCTCTTTACTTTGCTTCATTGTTAAACCAATTGTAACAACCCACGTTCTGACGGACCGATTTTTTTTCAAAAACCCAATCCATCGAAATCCGAGTTGGTTTGCTCTGGTATCCTGCAGAAAAGACAGACATAAAACATGTCAGAGTTCGGAAAATATCTCATAGCGGAAGCAATAAAATATAATGTAGTTGAAACATAGCTTTACCTTAATAATAATACTGCTAAACTAGTATCCAAAGCTATACAGTCTCTGTCATGAACCAAACCTGCGAATGTTATGTGGTGGAGGGGTCAGAACATAAGTTCTGTGTGAATGAATTTAAACTACACTTCTTGAATAATCCTACATATACCGTTCAATTACATTTTCTCATTTATTAGGTTATATATGTTATTAACACTCGAGGCTTTCACACACACGTCATACCCATCTACTCGCTAGTAGATTAACCTAATATAATGTATATGTAGCTACCCCAAACTGAGGTACACCCCGTGGTACCCCACTCGCACGGTCTCCTCCGTAACACAACAGTAATATGCGCAGTCCCTCATCCTATGCCATAGTAATGTACATATCTCTATATACATATAACAACTCTACATCCGCAAAGAACCACTTTCGCTATACTACGTTAAGCGTACTGACTGCTATCCTCGAACTATTCGATCGAATTTGGTTCCATCATCGAATAATGCCCTCTAGTCTATGATACACCACCCAGAGCAGACATGGTTGTACCTAGACTTTCCCACGTACGTATCATCAATCGTACTCGATGTTTCTACTGCACATAACCTCTACTTGTGCACTCGAGTTCTGTGGCAGGGCTACACCAGAAACATGGAACTCATTCGGTAGCTTTTCTATATCTATACGGGCCCGCCTCTAAGAGTATCCAATGTACAGATATCACTCGGATCTGGTTTTTCTATGGTGGCTATGGCCCTAGCTCAGCCCCTCCCTCAACTAGTAAAGACCACACGAGCTAAGCGACCACCTCTAACAAGCAAACAATCTAAACATCTATGTGGGGTCTCCCCGCACCCGTCCCTTGATAGCAAAGGTTAACGATCTCTATGGGTTAGCTCTTGTCTTTTCGCATTCCTTAGACTGCTGGTGACAGGCGTCCGACGATCTTGCTATCGTTTGGTCTTGACCCTCCACCTCCGCCTTAGGCAACCGTCGAACCACCCATAATGCCACCGCGTACAACATTTTGACTGCCCCCTACTTATGCAGTCAAGGCCCACCCACCTGGTCGTTCCGCGCATACCCAACCTCTGTAATCCTAGCCCGAAGCTAAACCACCACAGAGGACTACCAAGAGCACCTTTAACGTCTCAGGAAGCTACCTGCCTCCTCTTCCAGTCCGTTGGAGCCGCCATAATAATGAACGTGCGCTCCCCTCGTGCCTTATGACATCGTGATGATCTACCTCCTTGGGCTATTCATCCTATAATGTATGGACTGCTTTAAGCGCCTTAGTTTTATATGTCATTAGACCCTACGTCTAATCATTAATTAAGCGCTTGCGCCACCTCATCATTTTTCTCATTTAACTTGGTTATTCTTATTCACATTGACTTTCTTTTTCAAGTTTACCAAGTTACCCTCGCTTATTAATTCAATCTATAACTTATTCCATTTAAGCTCGTTAATAAGCCTACAACATGTTATTCTTATAATCTGACAATTATCCCTCTTATGGTTATAATAACATGTTCTACTTAATTTATAATTAAGAACATCTTAATTCACATATAAATTGGTTAAGAGAATAACTCTCTAAATATCAACCCTGAAGACCGAAATCAACATCAGATTGACACTCAGAGAATTACTCAACTCAACCAATCTTCTGTTATGTCTTAATCCCATTCCATTCATATAACTTATGTTATCCTCGTTTGTAGATTTATATTTTCCCATAAAGATTACTTAATTTACAATTAAGTACAACTTACCTTATTACATAAGTTATTTCATTTTCCCCTATCGTTTGTTATAACTTACCTTATTCCATAAGTTATAATCCCCACTTGTCCCTAAGACAAGCTTTCCTATTATCTTTCATTTTCTTATTCAAGTTCATTCATAATAGGTTATGATCATCCCCTATTTTGGCATTAATTAAGATTAACTTAATTTTTCCCATTTCTTTAACAAATTTACTAAACCCCTACTCAATTCAACTGGTTCGTCACACCACTACAGATTTAATTAGGTTAAGTATTCCAATTTAACAAATTATCCATGCTACCCATGTTACCCACTTAACCCTTTTTATTATATCCATGTCAACCTTACATATGTCGTCTTAGTTAAGTGTTCATGATTATTTATTATGTCCATAAACGCGCAAGAGCTCTCACATTAGATTGCCATTTGCAGTTGCTGGATATGCCAAGCGGTTTCGGGCAGACTTCTACCGCATCTGAATCTAACCTCATGTCTTGACACCATCACGGGTCCAATTTGCACCTAAGACCTCTCACATTAGATTACCGTTTGCGGTTGCTGGATATGTCGGGCGGTTCTGGGCAGACTTCTAACGCAAACCAAATCTAACCTCGTGTCTTAGGCATATAAGTTCTTGTTATAACTTATACCCATAATTCAAATCTTGGATTATAATATATGTCAATTACCCACAAACCCCCAATTCACGTTTTTGCTTATAATCCCCTCAATAGATTATGCCTATAATCCCAATTCAACTTATAATCCCAATTCAACTTATAATCCCAATTTCATATTCATAATTCCAATTTGATTTATATACATAAATCCCACCATAGTTATATTCATAACCCCATTTTAAATTATGCCCCAAACCTCCCAATCCCATGTTATACCCAAATCAATATTTCCCCTTTTTTATTCCCAATACCGTTCAATCGCATAAATCCACAATAGACATAGGCTCGAAGATAGCCTAGCTATAAAAGTAAAAAGGGAAGAATAAAAGGAGGAAACTAAATAATAACTAATCATAATTAAGCATATGATAACAATATTAGGCATGTGTGAACTTAATCAGATTTTCTCTTCAATAGGTTTATTATGTGTGTAAATGGGGAATGGCGAACGATAGATCCATTATTATACAAAAAATGTAATTTAAACCCACTCACTTGTATGCTTTTCCAATTCTAGATCTAATCCATAGTTTTCTCCCTTTTTGTGCAGCGTAGATCTAGACGTCTAAATTCTTTTCTTTTCTTTTGGAGTAGAGGAATCCTAGATCTATCTTTTTATTTTAAGAAGAGATTTGGAGAGAAAGAGAAGAGATTGGATCTAAGAATTGCTTGGGGAAGAAGAAGAATAGGTTTGGAGGCAGAGCTTTGGCATCGCCTAAGAAATACGAGGATGAAGTAACCCTCACCACCTTATTTATAGGCATGCTAAACTAATCTAGTCCTTTAGATTTAATTTAAAATCCCATCCAAGCTAACCACGTCATCCAACCAATAGGAAATAACCATGTTGCGAAAAAAACAAACATTAACCAATAAAAACGCGTCATGTGTGCAACATGATGCGCATCAGCAGGTTAACCAACAAAAACGCGCCATGTGTGTAACATGATGCGCAACAGCAGGGGTGTTGACACCCACACATCATATATATATATATATATATATATATATACATATATATTTCTTTATTTATTTGAAATTTGATTTATCAAATTTCAAATATCCTCTTCTGCTCGCGCGCAACCGTTACTTTGAATTATGTTTATCTACTTCACCCCTTATTCGTATACTAAGCGCTTGTAAGCGAACAATTATTTATTTGGTTTCCAATATAATTCTCTTAAATAAATCATATCATTTATTTTTCTTTTTAACCTTCTTTCCAATTAATCCTCCAGTTAACTCTTTTCACACTAAACCGCTTTTTAATTGAACTGCATTCACACTAAGCCACTTTTTAACCATTCCCCCTAAAACAAAAATATGGCATTGACGGGGATTGAACTCAGAACCTCTTATGTACAAGCCACATGTACTAACTAAATGAGCTACTAAGTCTTTTGCTAACAAGACTTAGGAAAATGCTACATATTATTCTTCTCTCATTCTTCTTTTTCATGTTTTGTTACAATATTTAATTAAAAATATCTTTTTCATCTTAAATCAGATTTCTACAAACTATAAGTCTAAATTGATTAGAAAATCGCCACGAACGCAATGACGCTAATTTCGTGACCAAATTCTGGAGGCTCTTCAAATTCTCCTATTTCATTTTAAATGTTCGCATGCATTTCTTCGCATTTCATGTATTGCATGTAATTTCTTTTATTAATCTTTTTCTTCATTTCACTGCATTAACTTATTACATGCAATTTTATTGTCATTATTTAATTTTTCTCTTAAATATATCTATGCATACAATATATATACATATTTTCACATTTTTAATTTCATTAAAAATACGGGGTGTTATATTCTCCCACCCTTAAGAAATTTCGTCTCCGAAATTTGATGGGGATTAAATAGATAATCCCTCGCATAATAAACATCCATCATGTGTGCATCCAATTTTTGCAAACATTGTGCACATATACAAAGTGAAATACATCATAGTAATGTATGTATGCCTAATTTGGTACCACCTATATGTATGCAAACTTTTAAAATCTCTTTCAAAACATGATGCTCACATCCTAAATATACTTGCAGTTCTATCTGAATGCAATATTTTTGAAAACCAAAATAGCTTTTCATCCAAACTTTCCTACACTCTTATAAAATAAGAGCATAGTTCATCTAATTGTTGCTTCCAAAACCCTAACGACCATCATCAAATTTTGAAATTTAGAAAAAAATCTAATTTTCTAAATTCGATTTCTTATGTTATAAAAAGGTATAAAACGGAAAAATTCATATCTTCCGTTTTTCTTTTATATACCTTTTTTAATTGTACTTGGATTTTATGTAACTATTCTATAAAGATTTCCTATTTTCCTACCCAAGCACAACTCACATAAGAAAGTTTTCTTTTCTTTTTTTAATTTATCTTATTTTTTCCCTTTTTATTCATCTTTTCTTAAAAATTTCATTTTCTTTTCCCGTCACGTTTTGTTGCTTCACTTAATTTGTTGTTTTCTTCTTAGTTAGACTATTTTCTTTCTTAGCTTATCTTTCCATTAATCCTTTCCATATTCCAACATCCTACACAGCTACTACCAAGAGCCAAGAATCATAAGACTATTTCACTAAAGAAAAGTCCAACCGCAACTCTCAACACTTACTTGCCCTTCCACTATCTAGTAGTCACTACTAGTCCTTGTTGTGTATTACTAGCCTATATTTTTTTCAAGCAACAACTCTAGGCCTCACAATGCTTATGCATTATACGGGAATTTTTCCACTATTCCAAGACGGTCCTTGCTATTTACTTCATAGCCTCAAAAAAATTCTCGTTCTTTCTAGGCACTAATCTTTACCTACTCCATTCTTTTCAAAACATGGTTTGGTCTCCTTTTTTTCATAACATTTTTCTTCCAAAAATTAAAAGTGTTAAGACTTTATTCTCTTCTCCAAAACTTACTTTTGCCAAACCATAAAACATGTCCCAACATAAAAATGCAAAACAATTTTTTTTTCAAATCGCAAAACCGGAGTAGACAAGGGCAACTATAGGGTTACATTGTTTCTACCTACAATGTTAATTTTTGCTGCTTTCGACAAGGTGCAAACGTCTACTCTATTCTTACTCTCTAGAACTTATTTTGTCCACCCAACAAAATTTCTTTTTAAAACAATAAACAAAATTTATTGTTAACAGAATAGAGATTTCAAGACTTTCTTTCACAAAATGCAACATTTTGTATGCTTTACTTTTTAATCCTTTCATATATTAAAATATGAAAACTAGTGAGCTATACATGCACTACAATGTACACTTTTTCATGAGAGAATTATTTTAAAACAAGAAATTATAAATTTACAAAGTATACCCCATTTTATTTTAAAACCCAATATGCATTTTTACAAATATGTTTCTAACATATCTCTTTCAAACATCAAAAATACTTTCAAGATTAAAACTTGAAAACACCATTGACTCCTTTGCCAAAACTTTTACAATTTCAAAAAGTTAATCATTTGGGTTAGACTCAAAGTGGGTCTCCAAATCAACTAGGCTTTCCTAGACACTTTCCCAAAGTCAATTCTCTCAACTATATATATTCTTAATCCATTCTCCACTTTTTAACCTTTTTCTAATTTACAAGGTTTCACTTATAAACCTAGTAATCTGAAATACTAACATTTCAGTTACTATCGTATGGGATTCGTCTTTCTCTAAAACATATTGTACACTTTCCACCCAAACCACCTAATGGTCTCAAGATTCCTTGTTCATTCCTTTAGTGTACAAAACCGATATCCCAATTTATTTCCACATTTTTCTCTTTCTATCTAGTGGGCTCCCTCAAGGATCTAGATTTATATATATAATATATTTATATTTTAAAAAAAAAATACAAATACGCTCACTCATTATCTATATAGGAATCCTAAACCGAAGCTCTGATACCAGATGTAACAACCCGCGTTCTAACAGACCAATTTTTTTCTTTAGAAACCCAATCCATCGAAACCCGAGCTGGTTTGCTCTGGTATCCTGCAGAAAATACAGAGACATAAAACATGTCAGAGTTCGAAAACATCTCATAGCGGAAGGAATAAAATATAATGTAGTTGAAACATAGCTTTACCTTAATAATAATAATACAAAACCATTATCCAAATCTATACAGTCTCTCTCATGAACCTAATCTGCGAATGTTATGAGGAGGGGTCAGAACATAAGTTCTGTGTAAATGAATTTAAACTACACTTCTTGAATAATCCTACATATACCGTTCAATTACATTTTCTCATTTATTAGGTCATCTGTGTTATTAACACTCAAGGCTTTCACACACACGTCGCACCCATCTACTCCCTAGTAGATTAACCTAATATAATGTATATGTAGCAGCCCCCAAACTGAGGTACACCCCGTGGTACCCCACTCACACGGTCTCCTCCGTAACACCACAGTACTATGCGCAGTCCCTCATCCTATGCCATAGTAATGTACATATCTCTATATACATATAACAACGCTACATCCACATAGAACTACTATCGTTGTACTACGTTAAGCATACTGACTGTTATCCTAGAACTATGCAATCGAATTTGGTTCCATCATCTAATAATGCCCTCTAGTCAACGATACACCACCCAGAGCAGACATGTTTGTACCTAGACTTTCCCACGTACGTATCATCAATCGTACTCGATGTTTCTACTGCACATAACCTCTACTTGTGCACTCAAGTTCCGTGGCAGGGCTACACCAGAAACACAGAACTCGGTCGGGAGCTTTTCTATATCTGTACGGGCCCGCCTCTAAGAGTGTCCAATTTACAGATATCCCTCGGGTCTAGTTTTTCTATGGTAGCTATGGCCCCACCTCAGCCCCTCCCTCAACTAGTAAAGACCACACGAGCTAAGCGACCACCCCTAACAAACAAACAATCTAAACATCCATGTGGGGTCTCCCCGCACCCGTCCCTTGATAGCAAAGGTTAGCGATCTCTAGGTGTAACAACCCGTATTTTGATAACATGTTATAACTATAAATCAAGGCAGAATTAATTTTTAAAATAAGAATCAAGGGCAACAGGTTACGCCATTGCGTTCGTCTCAAAATTCTGCTTGGAAACGAGTCCGAGTTTTCGACAATTGGAGTCTGTATGACCAAGTTATGACCTTTCAAAGTTTTTAGAAAAGTTCAAGTTCAAAACAGCTCAGAATTTGAATTCAAATTTCGAATTCAAACCACGGAACAGACTGGGCGGGAAATTTCCCGCCCAGGACCAGGTCGACCTGGGGGTCGACTATAGAGTCGACCTACCCAGGACCAGGTCGATCATAGAGTCGACCTGGGGGTCGACCTGGTGACAGAACCCATTTTTGAGTCTGAGTTCGCTTTGATGTTTCTGGCCTCGTTTCTGTCTACATTCGTTGACCTGACCCTATATAAACAGCCCCTAACACTAGCCTCTCTACACAAAATTCTCTCTGACCTTATGCTGCTCTAATTCTGGTTGAAAAGTTAGAGAAAGGGACTACTTCTTCTACGTCGAAACTACGTTAAGAGAATTGCTGATTTGGGGATTTCCGTTAGGACTTGACTAAGCATATAAAGATTCAACATCGACTTTCTTTTTCTAATTCTCGAACCACGATCTGTAAGCCCCAGTTACTTTTAGATTTAAACTGTAAACGTAATATGAATATGTTGTAAATTGAAATTGGACCTGTGTATGATGACTGTTTTACATCCATTCTTGTTCATCTTGGATCTTCACTTTTGGGTATATTACAATGACATTGATTTGGGGCCTATTCATGTTGTAAATCAAAAAGAAAAACCCCTCATGTTATCATGCCTGCAATGTTGAATCTTCTATTAGTCACAAGTTTATGACTATCACCTTATGTCAACCGTTACCATGACTATCACCTTATGTCAACTGTTATCTTGACTCGTACCTTATTTTGCTAGATTTGGAATCTTTATGTTTGAGGCCGATATTCCATATGCCAGTAATGTTATAATCAGTTATCTCAAGTTATACCATGCTATGCTAGTAATCACTTTTGCCTCTTTATACCCGTCCCTTTTTATGCTATTCCCTAATTAGATTTATTTGTATCGATTCGAGTTTACGTACGATGGGAATACGATTTGGGTAGATTAGGTAAAACATGAATTGGCTTTGAACTTGAATATGAACGTTATTATAACTTGAACCTGTATATGGACAAGAACTTGACATGAAATTTACATGAAACCTGACATGAAACTCGACATGAATTTCGACATGAAAACTTGAACATGGACATGACACTTAGATGAATTTGAAAATGGCCAACTCGAGGTTGGGTTGAGTTTGCAGTGTAAATCTTCCCGGAACCGCCCGACAAATCCAGTGACTGCAAACAATAGGATCCAATATGAGTAGTTGGTCATATCGCACGTAAAACCCGAGGTTAGACTATGTTGTGGTGTAAATCTGCCCGGAACCGCCCGGAAAATCCAGTGACCACGATAGGGTTAAGTGAGAGGTTGGGGTGCATTAATGAATTACTGCCACATGATAGGGTTAAGTCATGAACCACTTGAATATACTTAACCAATTTGACACGATGATTTGATAGGGTTAAGTCATGAACCGATTGAGCACACTTAACCAACTTGATACATGATTTGGATAGGGTTAAGTCACGAATTTGAACGACAACACTTAACCCCTTTAGAAACCCTAGTTATGCGGTCCTTTTCAGCAGTAACCCACTTAGATGTATCACGATACCCTGGGACTAGGCAGGGTGGGGCACGATTACTTGGCTGATTGTAAGCGACCAGAACGACGGCTGAGTTGGTGCGCCAATGTAGGTTCAAGCGGGTTATGGTCGTGCACGTAGTCCGGAGTTGAAAAAGCAGGCATTAGGCACCAGTAGGTTTACACTGTGCGTGCTTGATTCGTGTCGGTGGTAGGCACCATAGGGCTTGATACACCCTATGGTGGACCTAGCACAGGTGACTACATTTCAGGATAGGGCCGTATGACACAGACACTTGACGAGCTAGAACTTGTAGGGAGCCGATCGATTAATAGATCGTACCGTGGGACCCCGTAATGGGTCACTTCATGATATTGGGCCAAGGGATCATTTCATGGTTAACACTTGACATGGGTTAAGATACTAGTACAGTGGGTGCAGCGAATCTTGAATATGCGATGCTAGACTTGACTTTTCTTGTTATCTTAATTATCATACCAGTCCTGTTATCATCCTTATGTTTAATTCCAGTTTTCACATGTCTTGTTACCTTTACTAGTTTTTATACTGAAAGTCACTAGGGCTTACCAGTCTTATGAATGACCCTTTTTCTTTCGCCTCTTTTTCTTTCGTTTCCCCCCTAGGTTCTCAGGGAGGAAACACTAGCTCTTAGCTTGGATTTAGCTTGCTTTCTGTCAGCTCATGTACGGTTTGGTCTTAAGCTATGCTATGGCTGCACTTCTGCTATTTATGGGGAATAATTTACTTTTGTTATCTTAAGTTAATGCTTCTTTATCTAGAACTTGATGTAATGGAATAATTTGTACCTTGGATATATGAGGTTTTGACTCTTTTCTTGAAAGTAATAAAAATTGGTTTTTAATTTCTACCACTGCTTTATTTATGTTCTGCCTTGTGATATCTCTGTGTATGTTTACCTAGATAATACTCCACCAAAACTAGTGCATTCCCTTTGTGAATGACCCTAGCAGAGGTGGGGTGTTATACTAGGGGTTAGCTCTTGTCTTTTGGCATTCCTTAGGCTGCTGGTGATAGGCGACCGATGATCTTGCTATCGTTTGGTCTTGACCCTCTACCTCCACCTGAGGCAACCGCCGAACCACCTTTAATGTCACCGTGTATAACATTCTGACTGCCACCTACTTGTGCAGTCAAGGCCCACCCACCTGGTAGTTCCGCGCAGACCCAACCTCTGTAATCCTAGCCCGAAGCTAAACCACCACAAAGGACTACCAGGAGCACCTTTAATGTCTCAGAAAGCCGCCTGCCTCCCCTTCCAGTCCGTTGGAGCTGCCAGAATAATGAACGTGCGCTCCCCTCGTACCTTATGACACCGTGATGATCTACCTCGTTGGGCTATTCATCCTATAACATACGGACTGCTTCAAGCGCCTTAGTTTTATATGTCATTAGACCCAACGCCTAATCATTAATTAAGCGCTTGCGCCACCTCATCAATTTTCTCATTTAACTTAGTTATTCTCATTCACATTGACTTTCTTTTTCAAGTTTACCAAGTTACCCTCGCTTATTAATTCAATCCATAACTTAATCCATTTAAGTTCATTAATAAGCCTACAACATGTTATTCTCATAATCTAATAATTATCCCTCTTATGGTTATAATAACACATTCTACTTAATTTATAATTAAGTACATATTAATTCACATATACATTGGTTAAGAGAATAACTCCCTAAGTATCAACCCCGAAGACCGAAATCAGCATCAGATTGACACTTAGAGAATTACTCAGCTCAACCAATCTTCTGTTATGTCTTAATCCCTTTCCATTCATATAACTTATGTTATCGTCATTTGGAAATTTATCTTTGCCCTTACAGATGACTTAATTTACAATTAAGTACAACTTACCTTTTTACATAAGTTATTTTATTTTCCCCTATCGTTTATTATAACTTACCTTATTCCATAAGTTATAATCCCCACTTGACCCTAGGACAAGCCTACCTATTATCTTTCATTTTCTTATTCAAGTTCATTCATAATAGGTTATGATCATCCCCCATTTTGGCATTAATTAAGATTAACTTAACCATTCCCATTTCTTTTACAAATTTACTTAACCCTTACTCAATTCAACTGGTTCGTCACATCACTACAGATTTAATTAGGCTAAGTATTCCAATTAAACAAATTATCCATGTTATCCATGTTACCCACTTAACCCCTTTTAGTATATCCATGTCAACCTTACATATGTCGTCTTGGTTAAGTGTTCATTATTATTTATTATGTCTATAAATGCGCAAGAGCTCTCACATTAGATTGTCATTTGCGGTTGCTGGATATGCCGGGCGGTTCCGGGCAGACTTCTACCGCATCCGAATCTAACTCATGTCTTGACATCATTACAGGTCCAATTTCCACCTAAGACTTCTCACATTAGATTACTGTTTGCGGTTGCTGGATATGCCGGGCGGTTCCGGCAAACTTCTACCGCAAACCAAATCTAACCTCGTGTCTTAGGCATGTAAGTTCTCATTATAACTTATACCCATAATTCAAATCATGGATTATAATATATGTCAATTACCCATAAACCCCCAATTCACGTTTTTGCTTATAATTCCCTCAGTAGATTATGCCTATAATCCCAATTCAACTTATAATCCCACTTTCATATTCATAATTCCAATTTGATTTATATACATAAATCCCACCATAGTTATATTCATAACCCCATTTTAAATTATGCCCCAAACCTCCCAATCCCATGTTATACCAAAATCAACCTTTTCCCCTTTTTTATTCCCAATACCGTTCAATCGCATAAATCCACAATAGACATAGGCTCGAAGATAGCCTAGCAATAAAAGTAAAAAGGGAAGAATAAAAGGAGGAAACCAAACAATAACTAATTATAATTAAGCATATGATAACAATAATAGGAATAGGCAAACTTAATCAGATTTGCTCTTTCAATAGGTTTATTATGTGTGTAAATGGGGAATGGTGAACGATATATCCATTATTATACAAAAAATGTACTTTAAATCCATTCACTTGTATGCTTTCCCAATTCTAGATCTGATCCATGGTTGTAGTGGCCCGCAAATCCATAATATCAGAGTTGACTATATACATCGTACGTCCAACCCAAATATCACGAAAATACGAAACATTTTTTTTAGAAGAAAAAGGTAGAAGAAGAACAGACATAACAACACAGAATCTCACATCGCAGCGGAACAAAAATATAATATATCATAACTTTTGAAATACAAAATTTCAACTGTATACCATACACTTATCAGAGTACAATACTTACAATACAACGGAACAAAACTCTATATAACTAATGCTGAAGCCTCCTGCTCCAAGCTCCTTTAGATAGATCTGTAAAATCCTGAACTACTTGATTGCCCGTACAAATTTAGGCACCCAAGAATTTAGGTAGACAAAACAAAATAAACTCCGGGTCAGTCATGGGACTGGTATGAGTAAACACTTTAAAACAGTTTCAGAAACTAAATGATATCTCATAAGACCACGCCGTATAACACGAAACGGGTTTTTCCCTTATGAGAATCCAAACACTTGATTTAACTTTCAAAATCCTTTTGAAAGGAATAATAATCTTTATATCAAAACTCTTTTGATATTATAATAATGTCTAAATCAAGTAAATAACAATCTAGGGGAACGTTTGCATCTTACGTTCCATATATATAATATACAATCAAAACCGCAAGCACTTATTGGGTAATGGATTTCCAACTATGACAAGGTATGGAACCACCTTCTGCTGCTATATCTCTAGAGAAGAATACACTGAGTTCAACAAGAACATCTTGCAACTCAGCCACACATGACCGACCACTCATTTCGCTTGAGTGTATCGAATGTATATCACCAACGGTTGGGATCAGCAACCGTTTCCCGAATGGGACAGCATCAACAATAGATTTTTAGAAGTAAATGAAACTCTAGATCAGGTGATTATACGCCCTAATAGGTGCGACCTACATAGCCATGCTGCCTGCCCGATTTCTATCATTTACCGGTTAATGAGGCTTGCGGTTACGCTTTATCATCACACCAGATCCACTTCGAATGCCACATTGTCAGATCCATCGAAAATCACTAATTGACGTCTTCAGGAGTACATTACGTGTTAGCTAAAGAAGTTTCCTTCTCCACTTCCACTCTTGGTACGGTTGAAGAAATCAATGTACGTGACCTTTCTAGAAATACTCTGTCAGACATTCATCCATACAAGTCATCCAGGAACAGGATGAACCGAAGGCACTATTCAGTACATCCATCTTAGGCACCGTTATCTAAGACTTATACAATAGTCCTTGCACTTTACTCCGTCTTCAATTATCTTTGGCATATATGATTCGCAACGCTTATGCCAATACAGAGTGGTTCTTTGGATAATAATCCAATCGGTCTCTCCATATTGACAACGATGGTCAAAAACTTCGATAGTCTGTGATTTAACTATCGAATAAAAACAAGTGTTTCGATAGTCGATGATTTAACTATCGAAGAAAACAAGTGTTCATCCAATTATCAAACAATCACTGAGCCCTTAATTAATATTCCATTAATTAAATCACTTTTCTATTTCTTTATCAATATTTGTTAACCAAATATTTTCAATAACCATATTGGCCTTTTACGCTATTTGGAAAACATTTCCGATATCGCCTTCCTTTATTTTCTAAACTTTAGAAAATATATGCTATTTATAATTGGAAAATATTCTAATTACTTATCTCTTTTCCGATCTCGTTTATTTCTATACTTAGGAAATATTCTTTATTCTATTTCCAAGTTTACACTTATTTGGGTTAAAACGGATGTTGTGTAAAACATCGTTACGACAACCCAAATATTATATTCAACTAACTCTTATCCAACATTGATTTTCGAGCCTGAAATCTTACTATTTATTTATTAAAAATGAAATCAATCAAGTTGGGGTATAACTACCTCTCAGACGTTGACTGAATAACATTTATAACATCAAAATAGATAAGACTACTTATTCGAATAATCAATACCATACAACTAATTCTTCACTTTTAAACACATATACACTTCTCTTTCTATCCTTACTAGATTTTATTCTAGACTCCCTTTTTTATTATGCTATTCTATTTTTAAGTTCGTTTTCTTATCGACTTCTATATATATTGATATATAAATTCTAGTTATCAGATTTTCTTAAAAATATTCTAACTCCTTAAATTCCCGAAAAAAATCGCCATAACCTCCTTTGTACCGGGAGCATCGGGATATTTCAAATAGCCTCCCATGGCCCTCACCAATCCAAAAGAAAAAGAAAAAGCCAAGCGGCTTGCCGATACGGCGCATAAAATCTCATATATGAATTAAATACATACCTTTTTGTCGAGCACTCTATCTATTTCACTTCTATATTTTATTCCAAACCTGTCTCATGTATATCCGTACATTTCTAATTCATTTCAACATAATCCAATCGTTTTAACTTAATACAATCATTTTAACTTAGTTCGTTAATTGATTTACAAATTAACTAGTTTGCCTATTTCACCTTTTTATTTGAATATAACATGTTCAAATATATTTCAACTTAATTATAAACTAATCTAATTATATTTTCAACTCGAGTTATATATTCGATTTCGAATATAAATTCTCAATCTCTTTCACTTATCCAAAAACCCAATTTCGATTCAAATTTCCTTTAATTAGTTATTCTCCAATTTAGTTAATTCTATTTAACCATTTAAAATATGATTTTTATCTCAAAAATCATTCCACTTAATTAGCTGGAGTTCATATTTACTTTGTATCTCCAGTCTAGATTTTTCAAATGGAAATTCGGATTTTTATTTGCTTAAAAATCCCTATATTTATATAAATAAACCCTTATGGATTTTAAATGATTTTGGCGCTGCATTTTTAGAAATTTGATTTTGACATATCTCAAAATCTATTCGACGAAATTCAGATTTTTCTCTGCTATTAGAAAACTATTATCTAACTGGTCCTAACGGTTCTTGTTTCAAGGAATTCCGACTTAATTTGGCTTCTATATACACAATTGAAGTTCGAATCGCCAATTTACGAACTGTAGCGCTGCGGCGAGTTCGTTTTAATTATACTTATATATATAAAAACTTTTAAACTTCGTTAAAATGAATTCAACTCCATTTTAACTCTATTCGAATTCTAATTTCAAACTCCATTTCATTTCTGTTTGAATTCTAATATTCAAACTCCATTTTAACTCTATTTGAATTTTCTTGATTCAAACTCCATTTTCACTTTTATTTGAATTCTATATTCAAATTCCAATTCCTTTTCTATTTGAATCCTATATTCAAATTCCATATTTTAAATTCCATTTGAATTATATATTCAAATTTTATAGTTTAAAATTCCATTTGAATTCTATATTCAAATTCTATATTTTTAAATCCCATTTGAATTACATATTCAAATTCTATATTTTAAATTCCATTTGAATTTCTCTTTATTCATTCTTTAAACAAGTTTCGTTTTCAATTCCTTTTGAAATCGATATTTCTACTTTTGGAAAATAGAATTCCCTTTTCAATTTCACACTTGTATTTTTAATTTCTGAATTATCCAATGATAATTCTTTTCACTTCATTTATAAACTTCGTTTATAAAAGAACTATTTATAAACTTCATTTATAAAGGAACTACTTGTTTTATTTCTTTTAAAACAAGTTAGTATTTCAAATCTATTTAAAAATTCAAATTCTATTTTTCTAAAATAGAATTTCCCTTTTTAAATCTCAAATACCCCTTTCAGGATATTTTTAAATATCAACACTTAGGCCGAGTGATATTTAAACACACAACAACCAATTATTTATTTCAGGTTTTCTAACACATCCTATATGACAGTATATATGCAAACAAATAAACAAACAGATAATATATTTTTGAGGAATCCAGTTGGATTCCTCCAAGCTATTTTCCTGCATCCAAGGACGTTAGTCAACATAGTAATACCCATCCTGCTTCGAGGCAGGATATCGCGGTATGAAGGTCATCCACTAATATATATTTGTGGGGAGCACAGGGAAATCATCCGCTATGAAACTGCGGGCATCCGCTAATGAGACTGCGGGAATCCAACCAATCTCAACCCAATATATATATATATATATATATATATATATATATATATATATATTATAGTCAACCAATCATAGATAACTAATATATTTAAAACAATCAGACAACATTCAAACAAGCACAACAATTATTTTTAACAACTAGAAATAATTCTAATTAAATGGTGAGTGAGGTTTACTCACCATGGTTTTTATTGTCGAATATCCTGTTAGTTTGCATATCGTCGCAACTGCGAAATCCACTCAACTTGATTCATGATTTTTCCTTGACTCCTACGGTTTATATCGTATTATTAGTTAACATGATTATTTATGTATAATCAATTAAATAAAAATACAGGGTTATTTTAAATAACTAATTAACTTAGTTATGCCTTAAATATGATATTCCTTAATTAAAAAGACTGTTATATTCAATTAAATGAATTTAAGCAAAGATTTACCTATGTATAAAACAAATTCCAGATTAAATCTTAATTTCATTTAATCGATTTGTCTAAGCATTTTATTTACTTCACTAACTAATTCCCTTTATAGATACAAGAATTATATATATATATATATATTCTTAATTACTCAATTGCAAAATAATTACCTTAGATTGGTTAATCAAAACAGGCCTTAATCTCCTTCTGTCTTTACCAGTTTTGACATCGAACACAGCAGCTCCCCCTTCTATCGTGATTCATCTTCCTAAATCAATCCAACCACGCACTGAAACTGAACGCAATAGCTATCACCAGATTGCCTTCCACTGTAATCTCAGCATCTAGAATCCATAGCATCGTCGGAATCCACTGCTCCGACCCCTTCTAGAAATCACGACTTCGATACTCACTCGAGCTTCCAGGAAGCATCACACGCCCTCAAACTTTGAACACCTTTAACCATATCGCACTCATCTACTCGACATCCCCAGTCGCCTATACCCTAATGCAGACTTTTGCTCAACTCTGAATCGAACAAATTCTGGTGACAATGGTTGATACCAGCGAACCCAAAAATCGCGATATTCGGAATCGAATTCCGTAAAACAGGCGAGTCGCAGTTGCTCGCTTCACTGGTCCACGCAATCCCATCGGACTGTGCTTTGACTCCCTTATTCCAATCAATCGGCCATCGACGATGGTGCTTTTGGGCTTCGAACGATACCGGCATATAGGACTTTGATCTAGGTATCTGAATGGATTGGGTTCTAATTCGTTGGTTGTAAATGAAATGTAAAGGGGAAATCCTGATTATAAACGGAAATGAGAGGAGGAGAGAAAGCCACGATTTGTTTTTGTTTGTGAATGGTGGAATAAACAAGGCCACAAATTATTTTATTATAATTCATCTTGAACCAGTGTCCTTTAATTAAAATACCCATGATGCCGAACTCCTTTCTGAACCCAACAACTGACAGTCCTAAGGTAAAACCGCTATTCTGAACACACTGGGACATGTATCAAAGCTCAAATTTGACAATATGGAGGAGATATTAATTTAAACTGATATAAATTTATTTCAAAACAAATAAATTCTTCGATAAGGAATTAAATATTATTATTCTAATTCTAACAGAATTTTGTATTGATCGTATGAACTGATTTCAGTTTAGTTTTAACTTCGAATTAAATTAACATTGTATTACGATAATTTTATATATTCGCTATTAAATCGAAATCAATTATTAAGTCGATAACCTAATATAAGATCCCATTTATATTATCCACCCAATATTTAAATCCGTATTCAATATTTAAAATTAATCCATAAGAATCCGAGTCATTACAACCTTCCCCACTTAAAATAATTTCGTCCTCGAAATTGCTAAGGTAGAAAAAGTGCTACAAACCCATTTATCTTTTCAAAACTTATTTATGTTCATACTCAACATTTCAAACTTCCTTACGTAACTCTCTTTCGAATAAATCCCTATTCGATAACTCCTCCCTTCGAATAACTATATTCGATAATCTCTCTTTCGAATAACTAGATTCGAAAACCTTTCTTCGAATAAACTATATTCGATTTACTCTATTCAATTTACTCTTATCAATTAACTCTATTGGATTTAACTCTTATCGATTAACCCTATTTGATTAGCCCTTTTCACTTAACTCCTTCCGAATAAGCTATATTCGATAACTCTTTTAACTCTATTTGAATAAACTATATTCGATTAACTCCTTTTATTCTATTCGAATAACTAATATTCGATAACTCCTTTTAACTTTATTCGAATAAGCTATATTTGATTTAACTCCATTTGTTTGACTCTAGATCGCAGCGATCACAATGGTTACGCCTGATTCCCTCAGGAAACATCCGACCGCCCTAGGCTATCTGCAGCCTTGCGAATTACGCTAGCAGTTGTACGAAATGGAAACTTATCCTGAGTAACCATGTTTGACTAACTCTATCTCAATAACTATATTCGATCAACTTTAATTGAATAACTAACATTCAATTAAATCCTAATTCGATTAACTATGTTCAATTAACTCTATCAAGTTAACTCCAAATTTGAATAACAAATATTCGATAAATTCTAATTAAATAACAAATATTCAATGAACTCTACGGATTAACCCTAACTGATTAACTCTAACTGGTTAATTCTTACTCTAATCGATTTATTCTAACTCTAATCGATTATTTCTAACTCTAATCGACTCCTCCTATTCGAATAGCTCCTATTGGATAACGTTTATTCATTTATAAAGATTTACTTTTAGTAACGGTTCTTCACTTTATAAATGTTCTCTTTAATAACGTTACTTCACTTATACAAGTGTTGTGTACCCCTTCTATTTAAAACTATCGGTGTTAAAGACCAATATCTCTTCTCTATATAAGTTCAGACTTATATATTCCATTTATCGAATGGTAAATATTTAATTTAAGTTATAAACTGTTATTTATAAATTAATCTTTTCTATTTATCTGTTAAAAACAAATTTCCATTTTCTATTCATCTTCTAAATATTCCTTTGATTAAATTCTACTTATTTAACAAATAAATACCTCATTTATAACATTCTATTTATTTTCTATAAATAAATATTTCCATTTAATCTATTTGTAAATGTTTTACAAATATTTCCTTTTAAATTCTATTTGTAATTGTATTTACAAATATTTCTCCATCTATTTGTTTGCACATAACTTCCTTTGTATTTGTGTTACAAATATAATTCCTTTATATTTGTTTTACAAATATATTTTCTTTTTAACTCTTTTGGTTTTTCCTTTATTCACACCCAATTCATATTTCATTCACATTGATTTTACTCAATTTATTCATTTCGATCCATTTAACTTACTTAAGTTAAATTTAATTTCAATCATTCAAATTCCCAGGGTTTTATTTCAAAACTCCTTTGAAGTAATATAAATATATACATATATTTATATCCATCTCAAATTCAAAACATTTGAATTTTCAAACAACTTGTTTTCTTTTCAAACAAATTTCCATCAAATTTTTTTCTAAGGCAGCTATTCATTACTTAGAAACTCGAAAATGAACACTGATGATGTTGCGACCATCATCAGAATTATTTCCCAGCCACTGAAGTGAGTTCAGTGCTATATTTCTTTCAAACTCCATTTAGAAAAATATTTTCCAAACTCCCAGGATTTTAAATTCTGAATTCTTGTTTGAATTCAATTTTAATTCATCTCATTTGTATATATTTCATTCTTATACAAATTCTATTGGTTATATATAACTATTTCTGTTTTATAATCTAATTCGATTATAATCCTAACAATCAACTCAACTATTTAAAAACAATATCGTATCCAATCTTCTGTTCAAGTGTTTATAAACTCCTATCGACATCGTGGCATCCCACGATTCGATCATAATTCATAATTCACTCCACAGACTAGTCAACACAATATAAAATGGTTTTTATACCAAATAATAAATACGCTCTCTCGTATATATATACACTCAACTCATTCTAGGGTGCTACTGACCCTATCTCTAATGAGCACATGCCACACAAGCCTAGATATTCGCTCAACCTAAGCTCCGATACCAACTGTAGTGGCCCGCAAATCCATAATATCAGAGTTGACTATATACATCATACGTCCAACCCAAATATCATGAAAATACAAAACATTTTTTTAGAAGAAAAAGGTAGAAGAAGAACAGACATAACAATACAGAATCTCACATCGCAGCGGAACAAAAATATAATATATCATAACTTTTGAAATACAAAATTTCAACTGTATACCATACACTTATCAGAGTACAACACTTACAATACAGCGGAACAAAACTCTATATAACTAACGCTGAAGCATCCTTCTCCAAGCTCCTTTAGATAGATCTGTAAAATCCTGAACTACTTGACTGCCCGTACAAATTTAGGCACCCAAGAGTTTAAGTTGACAAAACAAAATAAACTTCGGGTCAGTCATGGGACTGGCATGAGTAAACACTTTAAAACAGTTTCAGAAACTAAATGATATCTCATAAGACCACGCCGTATAACACGGAACGGGTTTTTTCCATATGAGAATCCAAACACTTGATTTAACTTTCAAAATCCTTTTGAAAGGAATAATAATCTTTATATCAAAACACTTTTGATATTATAATAATGTCTAAATCAAGTAAATAACAATCTAGTGGAACGTTTGCATCTCACGTTCCAAATATATATATAATATAATCAAAACTGCAACGACCCATATTCTACACATCATAGGATCATAGAATATTTATTTCTTTCCCATGTGAAGTCATATGGTCATGTAACTTTGGGAAACATCCATTAGAGTCATTTGACATGTTCATGATTTTTGTCGATTTTTAAATGACCATTTTGCCCCTAGCTGATCTTGTTTTCGCTATAACTTTTGATTGGAAAGGAATTTTGACCTGAAACCACTTCCATTAGATTCGTTTGATGGTTTACCTTTCCGTAGAGTGGTCATAATAGCCAAACGGACTTACCGTTTGGGAGATATGGCTGAAATAAGGTTTGGAGGGTGAAAAACTGCTTAACCGGGCCAAATCGGGTGATTAGTGAGTAGGCCCATAACCCATTTCGGGATTGGGGTTATGGGAAGGCTGAAATGAGATGGAGAATCATTCCATTTCAGTTTTCTAGCCTCCACTTATCACCAAGAAACCCTAAAAATGGCCTCCAACCTCTAAATCACCTCCAAATCACCTTTTGGTCAAGGATTTGGCTTAGCAACCCCTAATCAAGGAAGATCTATACCAAAGCAACATTGGAGCTGCTGTTTAGCATTAGAACTCACATCAAATCAGAGATTTATTTCATATCTTAGTTTATTTGTGGCTAAGGTGAGTGATTTGCATAGTTTTGCACTAATTATGGCTAATTAGGGATGATTAGTGTTAATTAGCGAAGTTAAACATGATAAAATTCGGGAAAAATGTTTATAAAATTCGGAATGATGTTTTAGACCTCTGATATGAATTTGGGTTAGTTTGGTTAAGTTTTGCTAACCATATCATAAGTTTCACCTAAACATGCTTAAGGGAAAATATGGGTTTTGGCTATGTTTGATCCATTTTAACCTATCATATTGTTGTTTTGATGTTTGTGGTTGATTATATATGTTTCTATGACTGTATGGTATGCTTTGTGATTGATTAGAATAGTTGGAATGGTCGAAAACGCCGTCGAGGGGCGTAAACAACTCGCTGGACAAGGTGCAGGAGTTCGGATCGGATGGGGATTAAGGGTCGATCGGATCGCCCTATGGGATCGTGGAACATCACCACGAGCCAAGTTATCTCCTCCGAGTCGAATCGTCTGCGCAAGGTCCACGAACAACAACCGTGAACTGCTACCCGATCCGATCCACTCATGCTTCGTATCACGATCCGACTAGAGGAAAGCAGCATCCACGATCCGATGCACTACGAGACGCCGATCCGAACCAGGGGGAGCCACGAGCTGGAGGAGCGCAATCCGACCCGTATGGGGTATTCCGATCTGAACCGAGGAGAGGAGCACGATCTGAAGCAAAGAGAAAGGGGATCGCGATGACGATCCGAACCGTGGCGTGCTGAAGAGCCGATCTGATCCAAATGGGGTATGGAAGGCCGAACCGAACCGATGAAGACTGATAACCCGAGATGCAAAGGTAGTCCAAATGAAGGGTATTGACTCAGGATCCAGATAGGAACCAATGAGTGGACTTCATGAGTTGGACTTTGCTGCGGGACGTGTACTAAGGAGTTGTCAACGTTCATAACTTCGATTCACTACTAAAAATGAATGATGGCTACTTATCAGTGCAGTAGGGTCATTATGACCTGAGGGGCAAGGTGATGGTAGCAAGACTACGTTATCAGTGCAGTAGGGTCATTTTGACCTGAGGGGCAAGGTGATGCGTAGTAAGACTATGAGCCAGCGCAGATGGGGTGAATAACTCCATGGGGCAAGTGGACATAGCGAAGGATTAGTGGCTACGTTATCAGTGCAGTGAAGCCATTTATGACTTCATGGGGCAAAGTGATCGTAGCAAGGGTGGGTGATCGAAGTGGTGAATATCGTATGCTTTACGCACTGAGTGAGAGATGTGAGGATGAATGCTATGTTTGATTGTTTGCCGTCACTATGACATGCACACCTCCCCCACCTCCGTATCTTTACACCGTTTGATATGGCACCTTAGAGTGTTGTACAGTATGTAGTGCTAACTCTTTGGTTGCAGGTCCAGGTTCAGGTATGTTTTAGTCTACCTGTTATTGTTCACTTTAGATGCTTATCGCTCATACCAGGCTTTATGTCTGACCCAGAGTTTTATGTCTCCTCTTATTACTCTGGGTGCTCACACGAGCAGACTAGAGACAGGTTAGCTGGTGATGCGCGAGTAGCTGATTCGGAGGCGGGCAGGAGGCTTCCACGTATGATATATATATATATATACACATTCTCCCTGTGTCGTTGGTGGTCGCTACTTGGGCATTAGTAGTGTACCTCCTTTATCTTACTTTTGCTTTGAGACAGTTTGAAAGTTGTAATAAGCTGTATTTTGGATTTCCGCTGCTATGGTGTTTAGTTCTGATTTTCAGCTTATGCACTGTCTCTCCTGTTTTATGTCAAGTATGTTATTATTATATTTTATTCTATGCGCTGTGAGACATTCTAAAGGTTCTTGTATGTTCATTCCCTTCTTTCCTTTTCCTCTAGACGACCCGTTCCGTGCTAACTGGACATGTGTACAGCGCACTTTTGGAATAAATGTCGGTTGGTGCGGGGCGGGCCGTCACACTTGGTATCAGAGCTCTAGGTTGCGTAGTTAACCTAGGGAAAGACACCAGGGAGAGATAGTACGTATATGAGAGCGTGTATTTGTAATTACTTTGGTTTTCAAAAGTTATATATATATATATACTATTGGTAGTATAAGAATGAAGTCGCACTGCACTAGCACCACTACGGGGTCGTTAATCGTTTCCCTTTTTCAGATTGACGATGAGCCGAGACACGAGGGTTGCTGGTAGAGGGACCAACCAGGGGAATGCCGCTGACATGAGGGCGATATTTACTAACCTCATGATAGACATGCTTAGAGAAGTGCAAGGGGCATTTCCCAATCCCGGAGTTGGTGTTGGCCCAGTAGTGCAGGCGCCTAGGGTCGATTTCGCCAAGTTGTGTAAGGATTACACTAACCTTGGTGGAAAGCCGTTCCACGGGACGGAGTCAGCCACGGATGTTCAAGATTGGATGGATAGCTGTGATCGTATCTTTGATGACTTGGGTCTTGAGGATGCGATGAAGAGAAGGCTAGCGTCTCGTCAGCTGCAAGGGCGAGCGATGAATTGGTGGAATGCCATTAGAACGGCTAATCCAGAAGATCAGGTTACTTGGGATCAGTTCAAGGCTCGCTTTAGTGAGAAGTTCATTCCCGCTGCCCAGAAGTCAGCGTTGTTTAAGAGGTTCTTGGAACTCAAGCAGAACGGAAGGGAAGTTTCTGATTATATTGCTGAGTTCGACACTTTGTCGAAATATGGACTGTCTCTCATTGATACTACTGAAAAGAAGAATGAGAAGTTCATTACTGGTTTGGATGGATACTTGGGGGAAAGGCTTATCAACCACATCGATGAGACTTTTGAATCGATTGTGGGGAAAGCTTTGAGATCAGAGAGTCTTTACCCTAAGTCAAAGATTGAGGCTGCATCTGCAGAAGGGCCAAAGCCGCAAGCAGGCGGTGGAGGCAAGAATAACTCTCAGAATAGGAGGAAGCAGGACCAATCAAAAGGTGGCCAGAAAATGAGCAAGAAAGATGTTGAGTGCTTCAGCTGTGGTAAGAAGGGCCATTATGCTAAAGAATGTCGGGCCAAGCCAGCGGAAAGGAAGTGCTACAACTGTGGTCAAGTGGGGCATCATAAGGATAAGTGCCCGCAACCTCTTAAGGAGAAGCAGATTGTGAAAGCATATGCTATTGATGATGTCCCTTCTTCGTCGAATGCCCCAACTGCGGCGGAGAAAGGAAAGAATGTTGTTATTCAAGGTATGCTTTCTATTTATGATATACCAGTTCGAGTTTTGTTTGATACTGGGGCTTCCCGTTCCTTCATATCTAGTGACCTGGTAGATAGGTTGGGACTGGAACCCGAGATAGTCGATAGACCATTGGTTGTGACGAACCCGATTGGTGGTTCGACTAACCTTAGTATGATTTGCAGGAATTTGGTCTTATCGAGTCATGGATGTTGTATGTGATTGCTTTGTTTTGGGCTTTACTGGGTATGGCATTATATTGGGAGTCGATTGGCTCCAAAGATACGGGGTGGTGGTAGACTGTGAGGGCTTTTTGGTGACAGTGAGGGCGGATGATGGGCGGAGGGTAGTGTTTGGTAGTCTACCTAGTGATGGGGTTATGGCTAGTTTTGTAAATTCCCTCGACATCCCGCAGGATGAGTTGTCAGATGTGCCCGTGGTTGGCCAGTATCTGGACGTCTTCGAGGAGGTGACCGGGCTTCCACCACACCTAGAGATTGAGTTCCGTATTGATTTAGTGAAAGATACCAGACCTATAGTGATGCCACTTCGTCGTATGGCACCAAGGGAGCAGCGAGAGCTCGGGGTGCAAGTCAGCGATCTTTTGAAGAAGGGATTTATTAGAAGGAGTGTCTCCGAGTGGGGAGCACCATTTGTGTTTACCACTAAGGCAGATGGTTCCCTTCGGTTGTGTGTGGACTATCGCGAGTTGAATAAGGTGACGAGGAAGAATAAGTATCCTCTACCGCGGATAGATGATTTGTTTGATCAACTGGAAGGAGCAAGAGTGTTCTCCCAGTTGGACCTCGCGACAGGATTTCATCAGCTTCGAGTAGCAGATGATAGTGTTCCGAAAACGGCATTTAGGACGCCGTCTGGATTTTATGAGTGGTTGGTCATGCCATTTGGGTTGACCAATGCACCAGCCTATTTTGTGGATCTTATGAATCGAGTATTCAGAGATCAGTTGAATAAGTTTGTTCTTGTGTTCGTGGATGATATCCTTGTTTACTCAAGGACAGAGGAGGAACATAAGGGACACTTGAGGATAGTGATGGAGGTGTTGAGGAAACACCAATTGAAAGCGAAATTCTCTAAGTGTCACTTTTGGAGAAGGGAAGTGAGATTCTTGGGTCATGTTGTTTCAGAGAATGGTATTGCCGTGGACCCTGCGAAGGTGGCTACGGTATAGGATTGGCCTACGCCCAAGAATGCAACAGATGTAAGAAGTTTCTTGGGATTAGCTGGATATTATTGTAAGTTTATCCAGGACTTTTCCAAGATAGCAGCACCGTTGACTCAATTGACTAAGAAGAATCAGTCCTTCGTCTGGGACGGAGCGTGTGAAGATGCCTTCAAGAGTCTAAAGGAGAAGTTGACGCGTGCGCCAGTGTTAGTCATTCCTAAAGGGAATGGAGAGATGACGGTATACACGGATGCTTGTGGTACCGGACTGGGTGTTGTATTGATGCAAGGAGGTAGAGTTGTAGCTTATGCTAGTCGACAGCTAAAGCCGCATGAGAAGAAGTATCCTACCCATGATTTGGAATTAGCAGCGATTGTATTTGCGCTGAAGATGTGGAGACACTATCTTTTGGGAGAAAGATTTGAGTTGTTCACCGATCATAAATCGTTAAAGTATCTCTTCTCCCAGAAGGATCTGAATCTCCGACAGCAGAGATGGTTAGAGTTCTTGGCTTCGTACGATTTTGATATCACATACACACCAGGGAAAGGTAATGCGGTAGCCGATGCCTTGAGTAGGAGACATGCCAGTTTAGGGGCAATGTTTCTTGAGTGGAAGCAACTGGAGTACATCGCGGGGTTTGATTTCAGACCAAGGTGCGAATTGGATCCAGTCATGCTAGCTAATTTGACGATCAGACCCACTTTGGTTGAGCGGATCGGCTCTAGTCAGAGGGACGATACTAACCTAATGGAAATCATCTCCAAGTTAGAGATGAACATCGACAGTGAGGAGATGAATGTGTATAGGCTTGATCGAAATGGATGGCTTCGGAAGAATGGATGATTAGTTGTGCCCAACGTGAATGGTTTGAGAGATGAAGTGCTTAGAGAATGTCATCACTCAAAACTGACTATACATCCCGGTGGTAATAAGATGTATCGAGACATGAGACAGACTTACTACTGGAAAGGGATGAAAAGAGACGTTGGGAAGTTTATATCCAAATGCATGAATTGCCAGCTAGTTAAAGCCGAGAAAAAGAAGCCTAGTGGTTTGTTGCAACCATTAGAAATTCCCGAATGGAAATGGGAGCAAGTCTCGATGGATTTCATCGATGGCCTACCAAGGACTAGATCGGGATATGATAGCATTTGGGTAATTATGGATCGATTGACTAAGAGCGCAAGATTTATACCAGTCAAATCGACCAGAACGGCAGCCAAGTTGGCAGAATTGTATATGAAGTGGGTAGTGAGATTTCACGGAGTACCTAAAAGCATTGTGAGTGACCGAGACCCGTTGTTCACTAGTGGGTTTTGGAAGAGCTTACAAGAGGCTCTAGGGTCAGAATTACATCTCAGTACCGCATATCATCCTCAGACCGACGGTCAGACGGAGAGGGTGAATCGTATATTGGAAGATCTCTTGAGAGCTTGTATATTGGATTTTGGTGGATCATGGGATGACCATTTGCATCTAGTAGAGTTTGCATATAATAATAGCTACCAATCCAGTATCGGTATGGCTCCATATGAAGCTTTGTACGGAAGACCGTGCAACTCACCATCATGTTGGATAGAGACTGGCGAGAAGTTTGTGCTTGGACCAGATGTGGTGAGAGAAACTTCGGATAAGATTAAGATCATTCAGCAACGAATGAAAGCTGCCCAAGATAGGCAGAAGAGTTATGCTGATAAGAGGAGAAGAGACTTGAAATTCTCCGTTGGTGACTTGGTGTTTGTCAAGAACTCTCCGTTGAAGAGCGTGATACGATTTGGCAGGAGAGGCAAGTTGGCACCAAGATTTGTTGGCCCATTCCCTGTTCTTGAACTAGTCGGGAATTTGGCATATAGAGTCGACTTACCAGAGAAAATGGCGGGAGTTCACGATGTGTTTCATGTTTCCCAACTAAGGAAGTTCGTTCACGACTCAGATATGACTATTTCACCTGATCAATTAGAGGACTTCGAAGTAGAACCCGAGGCGGTTTGGAATCGCAAGCCGATTCGTATTGTGGGGCACGATACGAAGCAACTTCGAAGGAAGTCGGTGAAGCTAGTCAAGGTTCAGTGGGGCGAGGACGAGAATGACTGTACTTGGGAGACAGAGGAGAGCATTAGGAGGGCATATCCAGAACTCTTTGCCTGGTAAGATTTATTTTGCAATTTAGTTTTCCGCATGCTAGGGTAGACTTGTTTTGCTTGGTTGCATGTTTGATAGTTGTTTTATGGTTGATAGGCATGCGGGAACCCTTGTGTGTGTTTTGATTAGGAAATTTCGGGGGCGAAATTTCTTAAGGGGAGGAGAGTGTAACGACCCGTATTCTACACATCATAGGATCGTAGAATATTTATTTCTTTCCCATGTGAAGTCATATGGTCATGTAACTTTGGGAAACATCCATTAGAGTCATTTCCCATGTTCATGATTTTTGTCGATTTTTAAATGACCATTTTGCCCCTAGCTGAACTTATTTTGGCCATAACTTTTAATTGGAAAGGAATTTTGACCTGAAACCACTTCCATTGGATTCGTTTGATGGTTTATCTTTCCGTAGAGTGGTCATAATAGCCAAACGGACTTACCGTTTGGGAGATATGGCTGAAATAAGGTTTGGAGGGTGAAAAACTGCTTAACCGGGCCAAATCGGGTGATTAGTGAGTAGGCCCATAACCCATTTCGGGATTGGGGTTATAGGAAGGCTGAAATGAGATGGAGAATCATTCCATTTCAGTTTTCTAGCCTCCACTTATCACCAAGAAACCCTAAAAGTGGCCTCCAACCTCTAAATCACCTCCAAATCACCTTTTGGTCAAGGATTTGGCTTAGCAACCCCTAATCAAGGAAGATCTACACAAAAGCAACATTGGAGCTGCTGTTTAGCATTAGAACTCACATCAAATCAGAGATTTATTTCAGATCTTAGTTTATTTGTGGCTAAGGTGAGTGATTTGCATAGTTTTGCACTAATTATGGCTAATTAGGGATGATTAGTGTTAATTAGCGAAGTTAAACATGATAAAATTCTGGAAAAATGTTTATAAAATTCAAAATGATGTTTTAGACCTCTGATATGAATTTGGGTTAATTTGGTTAAGTTTTGCTAAGCATATCATAAGTTTCACCTAAACATGCTTAAGGGAAAATATGGGTTTTGGCTATGTTTGATCCATTTTAACCTATCATATTGTTGTTTTGATGTTTGTGGTTGATTATATATGTTTATATAACTGTATGGTATGCTTTGTGATTGATTAGAATAGTTGGAATGGTCGAAAACGCCGTCGAGTGGCGTAAACAACTCGCTGGACAAGGTGCAGGAGTTCGGATCGGATGGGGATTGAGGGTCGATCGGATCGCCCTATGGGATCGTGGAACATCACCACGAGACAAGTCATCTCCTCCGAGCCGAATCGTCTGCGCAAGGTCCACGAACAACAACCGTGAACTGCTACCCGATCTGATCCACTCGTGCTTCGTATCACGATCCGACTAGAGGAAAGCAGCATCCACGATCCGATGCACTACGAGACGCCGATCCGAACCAGGGGGAGCCACGAGCTGGAGGAGCGCGATCCGACCCATATGGGGTATTCCGATCCGAACCGAGGAGAGGAGCACGATCTGAAGCAAAGAGAAAGGGGACCGCGATGACGATCCGAACCGTGGCGTGCTGAAGAGCCGATCTGATCCAAATGGGGTATGGAAGGCCGAACCGAACCGATGAAGACTGATAACCCGAGATGCAAAGGTAGTCCAAATGAAGGGTATTGACTCAGGATCCAGATAGGAACCAACGAGTGGACTTCATGAGTTGGACTTTGCTGCGGGACGTGTGCTAAGGAGTTGTCGACATTCATAACTTCGATTCACTACTAAAAATGAATGATGGCTACTTATCAGTGCAGTAGGGTCATTATGACCTGAGGGGCAAGGTGATGGTAGCAAGACTACGTTATCAGTGCAGTAGGGTCATTTTGACCTGAGGGGCAAGGTGATGCGTAGTAAGACTATGAGCCAGCGCAGATGGGGTGAATAACTCCATGGGGCAAGTGGACATAGCGAAGGATTAGTGGCTACGTTATCAGTGCAGTGAAGCCATTTATGACTTCATGGGGCAAAGTGATCGTAGCAAGGGTGGGTGATCGAAGTGGTGAATATCGTATGCTTTACGCACTGAGTGAGAGATGTGAGGATGGATGCTATGTTTGATTGTTTGCCATCACTATGACATGCACACCTCCCCCACCCCCGTATCTTTACACCGTTTGATATGGCACCTTAGAGTGTTGTACAGTATGTAGTGCTAACTCTTTGGTTGCAGGTCCAGGTTCAGGTATGTTTTAGTCTACCTGTTATTGTTCACTTTAGATGCTTATTGCTCATACCAGGCTTTATGTCTGACCCAGAGTTTTATGTCTCCTCTTATTACTCTGGGTGCTCACACGAGCAGACTAGAGAAAGGTTAGCTAGTGATGCGCGAGTAGCTGATTCGGAGGCGGGCAGGAGGCTTCCACGTATGATATATATATACACATTCTCCCTGTGTCGTTGGTGGTCGCTACTTGGCCATTAGTAGTGTACCTCCTTTATCTTAGTTTTGCTTTGAGACAGTTTGAAAGTTGTAATAAGCTGTAATTTGGATTTGCGCTGCTATGGTGTTTAGTTCTGATTTTCATCTTATGCACTGTCTCTCCTGTTTTATGTCAAGTATGTTATTATTATATTTTATTCTATGCGCTGTGAGACATTCTACAGGTTCTTGTATGTTCATTCCCTTCTTTCCTTTTCCTCTTGACAACCCGTTCCGTGCTAACTGGACATGTGTACAGCGCACTTTTGGAGTAAATGTCGGTTGGTGCGGGGCGGGCCGACACAAAAACCGCAAGCACTTATTGGGTAATGGATTTCCAACTATGACAAGGTATGGAACCACCTTCAGCTGGTATATCTCTAGAGGAGAATACACCGAGTTCAATAAGAACATCTTGCAACTCAGCCACACAAGACCGACCACTCATTTCGCTTGAGTGTATCGAATGTATATCACCAACGGTTGGGATCAGCAACCGTTTCCCGAATGGGACAACATCAACAATAGATTTTTAGAAGTAAATGAAACTCTAGATCAGGTGATTATACACCCTAATAGGTGCAACCTACATAGCCATGTTGCCTGCCCGATTTCTGTCATTTACCGGTTGATGAGGCTTGAGGTTACGCTTTATCATCACATCAGATTCACTTCGAATGCCACATTGTCAGATCCATCGAAAATCACTAATTGACGTCTACAACAGTACATTACGTGTTAGCTAAAGAAGTTTCCTTCTCCACTTCCACTCTTGGTACGGTTGAAGAAATCAATGTACGTGACCTTTCTGGAAATACTCTGTCAGACATTCATCCATACAAGTCATCCAGGAACAGGATGAACCGAAGGCACTATTCAGTACATCCATCTTAGGCACTGTTATCTAAGACTTATACAATAGCCCTTGCACTTTACTCCGTCTTCATTTTTCTTTGGCATATATGATTCGCAACGCTTATGCCAATACAGAGTGGTTCTTTGGATAATAATCCAACCGGTCTCTCCATATTGACAACGATGGTCAAAAACTTCGATAGTCTGTGATTTAACTATCGAATAAAAACAAGTGTTTCGATAGTCGATGATTTAACTATCGAAGAAAAAAAGTGTTCATCAATTAATCACTGAGCCCTTAATTAATATTCCAGTAATTAAATCACTTTTCTATTTCTTTATCAATATTTGTTAACCAAATATTTTCAATAACCATACTGGCCTTTTACGCTATTTGGAAAACATTTCCGATATCGCCTTCCTTTATTTTCTAAACTTTAGAAAATATATGCTATTTATAATTGGAAAATATTCCAATTACTTATCTCTTTTCCGATCTTGTTTATTTCTATACTTAGTGTAATGACCTGGAATTTTAGGGCCAAATTAAAATTTTTATTTTAATGAATTTAAAGTATTTTTAATGATTTATTTATTTTAATCGAAGTTAAAACGAACAAATTTAATTTTAATTATAAAAAGAGCGGGTAATAGTGCGGTAGTTTGAAAAGTCAAACTTGAACTTTGACTGACCATACAGGATGCAAAATTTAACGGATTTTAGTAAAACCAAAAATATTAGAATCTATTTAAAAATATCTTTCCAACGAATCCGAAAAATCGAAATTTTATAGCGGAAATCAAAAGTTATGGCCAATTCGATTTTTAGAAATGTCGGTGGGTAATTTGCATAGGACAAAAAGGCTACTTTTTGCATATAAAAGAATTTGAACTCGAAACCACTTCCATTGGTTTCTGAATGACGTTTCTGCATTGAAAAACAGTAAACACTTATATATTTTGAGTTTCAGAAATTACTGTTTTCAAATTGTATTTTTAATATTAAATATATTCGCCCTGAAAATAGCCATTTTTCAAAAAGTCTCAGAATTGAACGAAACAAATTTTGTTGTGATCGTATCGGCATAAGAAAGCCAAAAATAATTTTTCCGGATTTTTCTGACTTCATATGAGGCCCCGGCAAAATTATATTTACGTTCGAATTTAAAATAAAGGATTTATTTGAAAATAAAAGAAAACCATACTGTAACTTCAGAATTGGACCATGGGGAGAGCACCATCGCGTTCAGAAGACGTCAAAACATTAAGTTCGACAGTCGTTGAGCGAGAATCGGAGGTCGTATGTGAAAACGGTATTTTCTTGAATTAAATAATTAATTAAATAATTAAAATAAAACCCTAAATACTAGTATATATACCCGTATATAGTACGTATACTCCTTCTTCTTCCTCTCGTTATGAAGCCGCCGAAACCCATATCAGCTCCAACTTTCAAACTCACTTTTCTCCCTCATCTCTTAACGAAATTCAGCATACCATATACCGATTCGAAGCTCTTTCCGAGATCTTTAATTTGGTACCAATCTCAGTCGCCCCCGTGACCCGTGCCGCCGCCAGCCTCCACCCAAACGTCCGCCGTTCGCACGCACGTGGGCCCCACCACGTCCAACCGCACCGCCCCCAACTCCCGGCGAAGATCGGCCTCTCGTAGCACTCCAAGCTCCAACAAACGGCACCCAAAACCGTTCAGTAAATCAAGAGAAATCCGGATTTGAAGTTTTGAACAAAAGGGTATGAATTATTTCAGATTTTGTAACGCTTTTAAGCGTGGCAGAAGCAGTTGTTAAAAGTCTGGTTAATTAAAAACATTGATAACTTATTCGTTTGAACACCGATTCTGAAAATTTCAGATCCGGTGGAACCGTGACTTCGAATACCACTTTAATGCAGATTAATTGGGAACAAACTCTAATCTAATTGAGGTGAGAATCCTATTTATTTTATTTAAGTAATTATGTTTAATTATTGATGTTCGCATTCACAATCATATATGTATGTGAATCTGCTATGACTTAACCTGTATGTGTATGCTAGGATTAAAACCACTGCATGTTGATTGTCGATCTTTGTCAATATTAGAAGAAGAATTTTTTTTTTTTACTGTATGTTGATTGACATATTTGTCAATATTTAAATAGGAAATGTTGAAATTGTTCATTGTATGTTAGAGTGACATTTTGTATATATTATAGAAAATGACATCGTATGGTAAAGATAACATATTTTTTTATATATGTTAAAATAGAATTGGTCGCTATATGTAATGAACTAATATTTTGTTCATTATCAAAATAAGAAAACATCGTGTGTAAGTGAATATATTTTGTTCAAATAAAAGGCACCGTATGTTGAATGAACGAATTTGTGTTATTTTAAATAAGAAAAACACCGTATGTTAATGAATAATATTTTGTTCTTTATTAAAAATAAGAATATGACACTATATGAAATGAACTAATTTTTGTTCATTATAACATATAGAATATGCCACCGTATGTTGATGAACGCTATTTTGTTCATTATTAAATTAGTATTACACACTGTAAGTAAGAATGACGAATTTTGTTCAATACTTAAATAAAAATTGTCACTGTATGTTTATTAACAAATTTTGTCATTTTTAAAAAATAGAATTGTCACTATATGTTAATGAGCAATTTTAGTTAATATAATGTCACCGTATGAGATGAACTAATTTTTGTTCATTATTAAAATAGAAGTATATATCGTATGAGGATGGACACTATTTTGTTCCTTGTTAAAATAGAGATATCCATCGTATGAATGAATGAAATATTTTGTCAATATTAAAATAGAATTATTCATTGTATGTTCATTGGCATTTTTGTCACTGTCTAAAATAGAAAATTTCTCACTGTATGTTAATTGTCAATTTTTGTCAATATTAAAATAGCAATTGCCATCGTATGTTAATTGACAAATTTTTGTATACTAATATAGAAATTATTCATCGCATGTCAAATTAGCATTTTTATTAATGTTAATAAAAGAAAATGGTCACCGTATGAAAATGACATTTGTGTCAAATGTTAATATAAGAAAATATAAAGATGCATGGTATGAAAAATAGCATTTTTGCAATGTTAATAAATATAAAGATGCATTCTATGTAAAATAGAATTCTTGATATTTTAAAATTAGATGAATGGATTGAATGAAAAATAACATTTTTGTCATGTTATCATATAAGAATGCATTGTATGAAAAATAGCATTTTTGATATGTTATAAACATAGAAAATGCATTGCAAGAAAAATAACATTTTTGTTTAAATGTTAAAATAGAAATTTTCATCGTAAGAAACTATTCACCGTATGATTCATTAACATTATTTTTAATGTTATGTACTAAGAAAATGAACCGTATGAGATTAACATTCATTTGTGTTAAGTAAAGAAAAATTTTCACCGTATGTTGAATTGAAATTTTTGTTAATGTTATATGGAAAATTTCACCATATGATAATTTAGCATTTTTGTCATCTTAGAAAAGAATGAAATAATGCATTGTATGTATAGCATATTATTTTGTCAAGTTAAAAATAATGCATTGTATGTATAGCATATTATTTTGTCAAGTTAAAAATAATGCATTGTATGTATAGCATATTATTTTGTCAAGTTAGAAAAATAATGCATTGTATGTATAGCATATTATTTTGTCAAGTTAAAAATAATGCATTGTATGTATAGCATATTATTTTGTCAAGTTAAAAATAATGCATTGTATGTATAGCATATTATTTTGTCAAGTTAGAAAAATAATGCATTGTATGTATTGCATATTATTTTTGTTAAAATAAAGAAAAAGATAATGCATTGTATGTATTGCATATTATTTTGTCAAAATAGAGAAAAATTAGAAGTTTGCATTGCACAAAATAGTATTTTGTCATGTTAGAAAGAATAGAAAATGCATTGTATGGAAAAAGAATATTTTTGTCATGTTATAAAATAAAGAAAAAGATAATGCATTGTATGTATTGCATATTATTTTGTCAAAAAAGAGAAAAATGCATCGTAGGAAAAGTACATTATTATTATTTTTATGTTAAATAGAAAGGTAATCTACATCGTAAGATGAAGTGCACATTATTTATAATGTGAATAGAAAGGGAATTCCATCGAAAAATAAAATTTCATTGTAATGTAATTGAAATTAAAAATGCATTTAAAAAGAGAATTAACCGTAGGATGAGAATAACCTTATTTTTAAATTTTAATTTTAAAAAGAGTTTAACGATAGGATTAATATACATTATTTTTAATGTAGATAATAAAGAAAGTTTAATTAGAGGATAAGTTACATTATTTATAATGAAAATTAAAGAGAATTGACCGTAGGATTGAATTATATTATTTTAATTAAAAGGTAATTTAACATAGGATGAGTTACATTATCTTAATGTAAACTAAATGTAATTTACATCGTAGGAAGTTAACTTTTATGTTAAATGATTAACATTAAAGAAGGATTACAACGTAGAATGAGTTAACATTATTTTTGATGACAATATATAAGAATGCGACATGTAAATGCAAGTTTACATTTTATTCATTGTAAATAAGTAAGAATGTGACATGTAATTGCAAGTTTGCATTTTATTAAATGTAAAGAAAACAAGAATGCGATATGTAATGAAAGTTTACATTTTAATTAATGTAAATAAAAATATGATTTTGAGAATTCATCGTTAAATAAGAAGTTTGACTATTTTAAATAATTAAAATAGAATGAATTGTTAATAAAAATAATTATTAACAAATAAGAAGGATTTTCAAAAATATATATATGTATATATATACGAGGATTGTTTGGGAAGTCCGAGATATTCTCATCTCGAATTAATCCAGCGGCGTTAAAAATTGAAGTAAGAAGACGACGTATGAAGACCGTAAATCTTCCCTCGAATGGACAGCGATCGAGGTCCTGAATTGACTTGCTACCAATTCATGGGTCAAGGTCATTGCCCAGACGTACGCGTTGATTTCACGGATTTGACTTTCGTTCAGACCCAGAGCATAAGTTTAAATGGATGGTGTGTCTGACATCGTACTTCGTTATGTATCATGTCGTTGATTTTCTGTTAATATATAAATGTTTGGTGGTGGGAATTTATTCTCTACTTAACACCCATTTATGTATTGATGGAGAAGCAATGGTATGGCATGGAGTGACAGTGTGGCATACTAAGATGCAATGATCAAGGTTTCTTGTTGAAAAGCAGAACCTTGTGGTGATGATCAAAGCACTGCTTGAATAAGCAGAGCTTTGTGTATTACATAACCTCACGAGCCTCACAAACCGGTAGAGTCTAAAACGGGCGAAGGGAACGCAGGGAGAGCAGCACGTTTCTTTCTAGCTAGAAGTGGTGTTTGGGTTTAACAAGGCCTGACATTTTACTTATGTGGATGATGGAATGAGACGCCTCGGATAGGTCCTATAGGACCGGGAAACGTGTGCTTAGGAATAACTAATCCTCAAAGCTGTATGAGAGGACCGGCCCTGCCATTTCCAAGGGTTCACTGCGGGGGATCCTGAGACATTAGCTAGAGTGTCTCGAATCGATAAGGAGCTCCGCTCTAGCCTAGACTCATGATGGAAACCAAAATCCAAATACGAACCGACGAATTTGATTGTATTACTAGTACGGAGGCATAGTATATGGTACCTATGCTTCCTAAGATTGATACATTTACTTTGAAATGTTTTCATATACACTAATAATAATATTAGATGCGTATTTGCCGTATTTAGCATGTTTAATCACCATAAGGTAAAACCCTATCCTCTGGTGTGCGTTGCATTGTGTGATGGGACTTGGGTCTTATGGTGATTCCATTTTTTCCAAAAAGCATTGCGTTGTTTACGATGTACTTATTTATTTGTTATGACACTTTAAATTATGCACGACAATCCATTAGAGTAAACCCGTTCCGCGTTAGCGGCGTAGTCTTTGGATTTGCCTTATATCTAATAGTTATTTTACTTAAGAATTCTCACACCAGTCCCACGACTGACCCATAGTTTGTTTCACCTTTTTGCAAACTTGGGTGCCCTCTCTTATACACGGGCAGCCAAGCAGACAGGTTCATTCTTTGCTGGTAGTCTTTTCTTTGGAGCTGCTTATTTTATGTCTCTTGGATTCTGCTTGGGAGAAGAGGTGATGACTTGGAGCTTGAAGACTTTTTGTTTCTATTGGCATCTATTCTTTTCTTTTTAGATATCAAACTTATTTCTTTTCTGCAAACTTGTTGTAATAATCTTAGTTTTCTGTGACTGTGGAATTTCTGTGATTGATGACATTATATTTTTTCGCTGCTATAATGTTATTACTCTATGAATCTCCTTTGCTATATTGTATCTGTGTTCTGTTTTATTGTATTTATGTTGTATTCCAAAAATGATTTCTCCTGCTTTCACCCGTGGAAGTTTGGGGTCGTCACAGTTGGTATCAGAGCTTTGGTTTACAAAGCGGAGTACAACATATTTATAATAGTTCGTTTACCTAGAATCACTATATTCTATGGCGAGCAGTTCATAAGATACATAATAGCCAGTCACTTTATCATCACCCTTTCCTTTATCCTTCGATCTTCTCTATCCCTTAGAATCACCTTTACCATTGTTTTGACTCTTTCCTTGATCATACGTTCGAAGAAGACTAAGAGAAGTAGCGATGCTCAAGTGGCCCATGTGTATAAAGGAGCGAAAGGACCAACTTCTTCAGTGCCAGCTTCTACTGAAGGAGGAGGAAAGCCTGTTGTCTCTAAAGGTACGCCTAGAATAAGTTACGTTCTCCATGTTTCTTTCTATTCGTTTTTTTATGAGCCGTTGCTTGGCTTTCTCTCTCTCTTATCCTCTTTCTTCTTTCTCTTTCTCCTTTTCGAGGACGAAAAGTTCTTAAGTGGGGGAGATTGTAACGACCTGGAATTTTAGGGCCAAATTAAAATTTTTATTTTAATCAATTTAAAGTATTTTTAATGATTTATTTATTTTAATCGAAGTTAAAACGAACAAATTTAATTTTAATTATAAAAAGAGCGGGTAATAGTGCGGTAGTTTGAAAAGTCAAACTTGAACTTTGACTGACCATACAGGATGCAAAATTTAACGGATTTTAGTAAAACCAAAAATATTAGAATCTATTTAAAAATATCTTTCCAACGAATCCGAAAAATCGAAATTTTATAGCGGAAATCAAAAGTTATGGCCAATTCGATTTTTAGAAATGTCGGTGGGTAATTTGCATAGGACAAAAAGGCTACTTTTTGCATATAAAAGAATTTGAACTCGAAACCACTTCCATTGGTTTCTGAATGACGTTTCTGCATTGAAAAACAGTAAACACTTATATATTTTGAGTTTCAGAAATTACTGTTTTCAAATTGTATTTTTAATATTAAATATATTCGCCCTGAAAATAGCCATTTTTCAAAAAGTCTCAGAATTGAACGAAACAAATTTTGTTGTGATCATATCGGCATAAGAAAGCCAAAAATAATTTTTCCGGATTTTTCTGACTTCATATGAGGCCCCGGCAAAATTATATTTACGTTCGAATTTAAAATAAAGGATTTATTTGAAAATAAAAGAAAACCATACTGTAACTTCAGAATTGGACCATGGGGAGAGCACCATCGCGTTCAGAAGACGTCAAAACATTAAGTTCGACAGTCGTTGAGCGAGAATCGGAGGTCGTATGTGAAAACGGTATTTTCTTGAATTAAATAATTAATTAAATAATTAAAATAAAACCCTAAATACTAGTATATATACCCGTATATAGTACGTATACTCCTTCTTCTTCCTCTCGTTATGAAGCCGCCGAAACCCATATCAGCTCCAACTTTCAAACTCACTTTTCTCCCTCATCTCTTAACGAAATTCAGCATACCATATACCGATTCGAAGCTCTTTCCGAGATCTTTAATTTGGTACCAATCTCAGTCGCCCCCGTGACCCGTGCCGCCGCCAGCCTCCACCCAAACGTCCGCCGTTCGCACGCACGTGGGCCCCACCACGTCCAACCGCACCGCCCCCAACTCCCGGCGAAGATCGGCCTCTCGTAGCACTCCAAGCTCCAACAAACGGCACCCAAAACCGTTCAGTAAATCAAGAGAAATCCGGATTTGAAGTTTTGAACAAAAGGGTATGAATTATTTCAGATTTTGTAACGCTTTTAAGCATGGCAGAAGCAGTTGTTAAAAGTCTGGTTAATTAAAAACATTGATAACTTATTCGTTTGAACACCGATTCTGAAAATTTCAGATCCGGTGGAACCGTGACTTCGAATACCACTTTAATGCAGATTAATTGGGAACAAACTCTAATCTAATTGAGGTGAGAATCCTATTTATTTTATTTAAGTAATTATGTTTAATTATTGATGTTCGCATTCACAATCATATATGTATGTGAATCTGCTATGACTTAACCTGTATGTGTATGCTAGGATTAAAACCACTGCATGTTGATTGTCGATCTTTGTCAATATTAGAAGAAGAATTTTTTTTTTTTACTGTATGTTGATTGACATATTTGTCAATATTTAAATAGGAAATGTTGAAATTGTTCATTGTATGTTAGAGTGACATTTTGTATATATTATAGAAAATGACATCGTATGGTAAAGATAACATATTTTTTTATATATGTTAAAATAGAATTGGTCGCTATATGTAATGAACTAATATTTTGTTCATTATCAAAATAAGAAAACATCGTGTGTAAGTGAATATATTTTGTTCAAATAAAAGGCACCGTATGTTGAATGAACGAATTTGTGTTATTTTAAATAAGAAAAACACCGTATGTTAATGAATAATATTTTGTTCTTTATTAAAAATAAGAATATGACACTATATGAAATGAACTAATTTTTGTTCATTATAACATATAGAATATGCCACCGTATGTTGATGAACGCTATTTTGTTCATTATTAAATTAGTATTACACACTGTAAGTAAGAATGACGAATTTTGTTCAATACTTAAATAAAAATTGTCACTGTATGTTTATTAACAAATTTTGTCATTTTTAAAAAATAGAATTGTCACTATATGTTAATGAGCAATTTTAGTTAATATAATGTCACCGTATGAGATGAACTAATTTTTGTTCATTATTAAAATAGAAGTATATATCGTATGAGGATGGACACTATTTTGTTCCTTGTTAAAATAGAGATATCCATCGTATGAATGAATGAATTTTTTTGTCAATATTAAAATAGAATTATTCATTGTATGTTCATTGGCATTTTTGTCACTGTCTAAAATAGAAAATTTCTCACTGTATGTTAATTGTCAATTTTTGTCAATATTAAAATAGCAATTGCCATCGTATGTTAATTGACAAATTTTTGTATACTAATATAGAAATTATTCATCGCATGTCAAATTAGCATTTTTATTAATGTTAATAAAAGAAAATGGTCACCGTATGAAAATGACATTTGTGTCAAATGTTAATATAAGAAAATATAAAGATGCATGGTATGAAAAATAGCATTTTTGCAATGTTAATAAATATAAAGATGCATTCTATGTAAAATAGAATTCTTGATATTTTAAAATTAGATGAATGGATTGAATGAAAAATAACATTTTTGTCATGTTATCATATAAGAATGCATTGTATGAAAAATAGCATTTTTGATATGTTATAAACATAGAAAATGCATTGCAAGAAAAATAACATTTTTGTTTAAATGTTAAAATAGAAATTTTCATCGTAAGAAACTATTCACCGTATGATTCATTAACATTATTTTTAATGTTATGTACTAAGAAAATGAACCGTATGAGATTAACATTCATTTGTGTTAAGTAAAGAAAAATTTTCACCGTATGTTGAATTGAAATTTTTGTTAATGTTATATGGAAAATTTCACCATATGATAATTTAGCATTTTTGTCATCTTAGAAAAGAATGAAATAATGCATTGTATGTATAGCATATTATTTTGTCAAGTTAAAAATAATGCATTGTATGTATAGCATATTATTTTGTCAAGTTAAAAATAATGCATTGTATGTATAGCATATTATTTTGTCAAGTTAGAAAAATAATGCATTGTATGTATAGCATATTATTTTGTCAAGTTAAAAATAATGCATTGTATGTATAGCATATTATTTTGTCAAGTTAAAAATAATGCATTGTATGTATAGCATATTATTTTGTCAAGTTAGAAAAATAATGCATTGTATGTATTGCATATTATTTTTGTTAAAATAAAGAAAAAGATAATGCATTGTATGTATTGCATATTATTTTGTCAAAATAGAGAAAAATTAGAAGTTTGCATTGCACAAAATAGTATTTTGTCATGTTAGAAAGAATAGAAAATGCATTGTATGGAAAAAGAATATTTTTGTCATGTTATAAAATAAAGAAAAAGATAATGCATTGTATGTATTGCATATTATTTTGTCAAAAAAGAGAAAAATGCATCGTAGGAAAAGTACATTATTATTATTTTTATGTTAAATAGAAAGGTAATCTACATCGTAAGATGAAGTGCACATTATTTATAATGTGAATAGAAAGGGAATTCCATCGAAAAATAAAATTTCATTGTAATGTAATTGAAATTAAAAATGCATTTAAAAAGAGAATTAACCGTAGGATGAGAATAACCTTATTTTTAAATTTTAATTTTAAAAAGAGTTTAACGATAGGATTAATATACATTATTTTTAATGTAGATAATAAAGAAAGTTTAATTAGAGGATAAGTTACATTATTTATAATGAAAATTAAAGAGAATTGACCGTAGGATTGAATTATATTATTTTAATTAAAAGGTAATTTAACATAGGATGAGTTACATTATCTTAATGTAAACTAAATGTAATTTACATCGTAGGAAGTTAACTTTTATGTTAAATGATTAACATTAAAGAAGGATTACAACGTAGAATGAGTTAACATTATTTTTGATGACAATATATAAGAATGCGACATGTAAATGCAAGTTTACATTTTATTCATTGTAAATAAGTAAGAATGTGACATGTAATTGCAAGTTTGCATTTTATTAAATGTAAAGAAAACAAGAATGCGATATGTAATGAAAGTTTACATTTTAATTAATGTAAATAAAAATATGATTTTGAGAATTCATCGTTAAATAAGAAGTTTGACTATTTTAAATAATTAAAATAGAATGAATTGTTAATAAAAATAATTATTAACAAATAAGAAGGATTTTCAAAAATATATATATGTATATATATACGAGGATTGTTTGGGAAGTCCGAGATATTCTCATCTCGAATTAATCCAGCGGCGTTAAAAATTGAAGTAAGAAGACGACGTATGAAGACCGTAAATCTTCCCTCGAATGGACAGCGATCGAGGTCCTGAATTGACTTGCTACCAATTCATGGGTCAAGGTCATTGCCCAGACGTACGCGTTGATTTCACGGATTTGACTTTCGTTCAGACCCAGAGCATAAGTTTAAATGGATGGTGTGTCTGACATCGTACTTCGTTATGTATCATGTCGTTGATTTTCTGTTAATATATAAATGTTTGGTGGTGGGAATTTATTCTCTACTTAACACCCATTTATGTATTGATGGAGAAGCAATGGTATGGCATGGAGTGACAGTGTGGCATACTAAGATGCAATGATCAAGGTTTCTTGTTGAAAAGCAGAACCTTGTGGTGATGATCAAAGCACTGCTTGAATAAGCAGAGCTTTGTGTATTACATAACCTCACGAGCCTCACAAACCGGTAGAGTCTAAAACGGGCGAAGGGAACGCAGGGAGAGCAGCACGTTTCTTTCTAGCTAGAAGTGGTGTTTGGGTTTAACAAGGCCTGACATTTTACTTATGTGGATGATGGAATGAGGCGCCTCGGATAGGTCCTATAGGACCGGGAAACGTGTGCTTAGGAATAACTAATCCTCAAAGCTGTATGAGAGGACCGGCCCTGCCATTTCCAAGGGTTCACTGCGGGGGATCCTGAGACATTAGCTAGAGTGTCTCGAATCGATAAGGAGCTCCGCTCTAGCCTAGACTCATGATGGAAACCAAAATCCAAATACGAACCGACGAATTTGATTGTATTACTAGTACGGAGGCATAGTATATGGTACCTATGCTTCCTAAGATTGATACATTTACTTTGAAATGTTTTCATATACACTAATAATAATATTAGATGCGTATTTGCCGTATTTAGCATGTTTAATCACCATAAGGTAAAACCCTATCCTCTGGTGTGCGTTGCATTGTGTGATGGGACTTGGGTCTTATGGTGATTCCATTTTTTCCAAAAAGCATTGCGTTGTTTACGATGTACTTATTTATTTGTTATGACACTTTAAATTATGCACGACAATCCATTAGAGTAAACCCGTTCCGCGTTAGCGGCGTGGTCTTTGGATTTGCCTTATATCTAATAGTTATTTTACTTAAGAATTCTCACACCAGTCCCACGACTGACCCATAGTTTGTTTCACCTTTTTGCAAACTTGGGTGCCCTCTCTTATACACGGGCAGCCAAGCAGACAGGTTCATTCTTTGCTGGTAGTCTTTTCTTTGGAGCTGCTTATTTTATGTCTCTTGGATTCTGCTTGGGAGAAGAGGTGATGACTTGGAGCTTGAAGACTTTTTGTTTCTATTGGCATCTATTCTTTTCTTTTTAGATATCAAACTTATTTCTTTTCTGCAAACTTGTTGTAATAATCTTAGTTTTCTGTGACTGTGGAATTTCTGTGATTGATGACATTATATTTTTCCGCTGCTATAATGTTATTACTCTATGAATCTCCTTTGCTATATTGTATCTGTGTTCTGTTTTATTGTATTTATGTTGTATTCCAAAAATGATTTCTCCTGCTTTCACCCGTGGAAGTTTGGGGTCGTCACACTTAGGAAATATTCTTTATTCTATTTCCAAATTTACACTTATTTGGGTTAAAACGGATGTTGTGTAAAACATCGTTACAACAACCCAAATACTATATTCAACTAACTCTTATCCAACATTGATTTTCGAGCCTGAAATCTTACTATTTATTTATTAAAAATGAAATCAATCAAGTTGGGGTATAACTACCTCTCAGACCTTGACTGAATAACATTTATAACGTCAAAACAGATAAGACTACTTACTTGAATAATCAATACCATACAACTAATTCTTCACTTTTAAACACATATACACTTCTCTTTCTATTCTTTCTAGATTTTATTCTAGAATCCCTTTTTTATTATACTATTCTATTTTTAAGTTCGTTTTCTTATCGACTTCTATATATATTTTGATGTATAGATTCTAGTTATCAGATTTTCTTAAAAATATTCTAACTCCTTAAATTCCCGGAAAAACTCGCCATAACCACCTTTGTATCGGGAGCATCGGGATATTTCAAATAGCCTCCCATGGCCCTCAACAATCCAAAAGAAAAAGAAAAAGCCAAGCGGCTTGCCGATACGGCGCATAAAATCTCATATATGAATTAAATACATACCTTTTTGTCGAGCACTCTATCTATTTCACTTCTATACTTTATTCCAAACCTGTGTCATGTATATCCATACATTTTTAATTCATTTCAACTTAATCCAATCGTTTTAACTGAATACAATCGTTTTAACTTAGTTCGTTAATTGATTTACAAATTAACTGGTTTGCCTATTTCACCTTTTTATTTGAATATAACATGTTCAAATATATTTCAACTTAATTATAAACTAATCTAATTATATTTTCAACTCGAGTTATATATTCGATTTCGAATATAAATTCTCAATCTCTTTCACTTATCCAAAAACCCAATTTCGATTCAAATTTCCTTTAATTAGTTATTCTCCAATTTAGTTAATTCTATTTAACCATTTAAAATATGATTTTTGTCTCAAAAATCATTCCACTTAATTAGCTGGAGTTCATATTTACTTTGTATCTCCAGTCTAGATTTTTCAAATGGAAATTCGGATTTTTATTTGCTTAAAAATCCCTATATTTATATAAATAAACCCTTATGGATTTTAAATGATTTTGGCGCTGCATTTTTAGAAATTTGATTTTGACATATCTCAAAATCTATTCGACGAAATTCAGATTTTTCTCTGCTAACGGTTCTTGTTTCAAGGAATTCCGACTTAATTTGGCTTCTATATACACAATTGAAGTTCGAATCGCCAATTTACGAACTGCAGCGCTGCGGCGAGTTCGTTTTAATTAAATTTATATATATAAACTTTTAAACTTCGTTAAAATGAATTCAACTCCATTTTAACTCAATTCGAATTCTAATATTCAAACTCCATTTCATTTCTGTTTGAATTCTAATATTCAAACTCCATTTTAACTCTATTTGAATTTTCTTGATCAAAACTCCATTTTCACATTTATTTGAATTCTATATTCAAATTCCAATTCCTTTTCTATTTGAATCCTATATTCAAATTCCATATTTTAAATTCCATTTGAATTATATATTCAAATTTTATAGTTTGAAATTCCATTTGAATTCTATATTCAAATTCTATATTTTTAAATCCCATTTGAATTATATATTCAAATCCTATATTTTAAATTCCATTTGAATTTCTCTTTATTCATTCTTTAAACAAGTCTCGATTTCAATTCCTTTTGAAATTGATATTTCTACTTTTGGAAAATAGATTTCCCTTTTCAATTTCACACTTGTATTTTTAATTTCTGAATTATCCAATGATAATTCTTTTCACTTCATTTATAAACTTCGTTTATAAAAGAACTATTTATAAACTTCGTTTATAAAGGAACTACTTGTTTTATTTCTTTTAAAACAAGTTAATATTTCAAATCTATTTAAAAATTCAAATTCTATTTTTCTAAAATAGAATTTCCCTTTTTAAATCTCAAATACCCCTTTCAGGATATTTTTAAATATCAACACATAGGCCAAGTGATATTTAAACACACAACAACCAATTATTTATTTCAGGTTTTCTAACACATCCTATATGACAGTATATATGCAAACAAATAAACAAACAGATAATATATTTTTGAGGAATCCAGTTGGATTCCTCCAACCTGTTTTCCTGCATCCAAAGACGTTAGTCAACATAGTAATACCCATCCTGCTTCGAGGCAGGATATCGCGGTATGAAGGTCATCCACTAATATATATTTGTGGGGAGCATAGTGAATTCATCCGCTATGAAACTGCGGGCATCCGCTAATGAGACAGCGGGAATCCAACCAATCTCAACCCAATATATATATATATTATAGTCAACCAATCATAGATAACTAATATATTTAAAACAATCAGACAACATTCAAACAAGCACAACAATTATTTTTAAAAACTAGAAATAATTCTAATTAAATGGTGAGTGAGGTTTACTCACCATGGTTTTTATTGTCGAATATCCTGTTAGTTTGCATATCGTCGCAACTGCAAAATCCACTCAACTTGATTCATGATTTTTCCTTGACTCCTACGGTTTATATCGTATTATTAGTTAACATGATTATTTATGTATAGTCAATTAAATAAAAATGCAGGGTTATTTTAAATAACTAACTAACTTAGTTATGCCTTAAATATGATATTCCTTAATTAAAAAGACCGTTACATTCAATTAAATGAATTTAAGCAAAGATTTACCTATGTATAAACAAATTCCAGATTAAATCTTAATTTCATTTAATCGATTTGTCTAAGCATTTTATTTACTTCACTAACTAATTCCCTTTATAGATACAAGAATAAAATACATACATACATACATACATACATACATACATATATATATATATATATTCTTAATTACTCCATTGCAAAATAATTACCTTAGATTGGTTAATCAAAACAGGCCTTAATCTCCTTCTGTCTTTACCAGTTTTGACTTCGAACACAGCAGCTCCCCCTTCTATCGTGATTCATCTTCCTAAATCAATCCGACCACGCACTGAAACTGAACGCAATAGCTATCACCAGATTGCCTTCCACTGTAATCTCAGCATCTAGAATCCATAGCATCGTCGGAATCCACTGCTCCGACCCCTTCTTGAAATCACGACTTCGATACTCACTCGAGCTGCCAGGAAGCATCACACGCCCTCAAACTTTGAACACCTTTAACCATATCGCACTAATCTACTCGACATCCCCAATCACCTATACCCTAATGCAGACTTTTGCTCAACTCTGAATCGAACAAATTCTGGTGACAATGGTTGATACCAGCGAACCCAAAAATCGCGATATTCGGAATCGAATTCCGTAAAACAGGCGAGTCGCAGTCGCTCGCTTCACTGGTCCACGCAATCCCATCGGACTGTGCTTTGACTCCCTTATTCCAATCAATCGGCCATCGACGATGGTGCTTTTGGGCTTCGAACGATACCGGCATATAGGAATTTGATTTAGGTTTCTGAATGGATTGGGTTTTAATTCATTGGTTGTAAATGAAATGAAAAGGGGAAATCCTGATTATAAACGGAAATGAGAAGAGGAGAGAAAGCCACAGTTTGTTTTTGTTTGTGAATGGTGGAATAAACAAGGCCACAAATTATTTTATTATAATTCATCTTGAACCAGTGTCCTTTAATTAAAATACCCATGATGTCGAACTCCTTTCTGAACCCAACAACTGACCGTCCTAAGGTAAAACCGCTATTCTGAACACACTGGGACATGTATCGAAGCTCAAATTCGACAATATGGAGGAGATATTAATTTAAACTGATATAAATTTATTTCAAAACAAATAAATTCTTCGATAAGGAATTAAATATTATCATTCTAATTCTAACAGAATTTTGTATTGATCATATGAATTGATTTCAGTTTAGTTTTAAATTCGAATTGAATTAACTTTGTATTACGATAATTTTATATATTCGCTATTAAATCAAAATCAATTATTAAATTGATAACTTAATACAAGATCCCATTTATATTATCCACCCAATATTAAAATCCGTATTAAATATTTAAAATTAACCCATAAGAATCTGGATCATTACAATGGTTTTCCCCCTTTTTGTGCAGCATAGATCTAGATGTCTGAATTCTTTTTATTATTATTTTGGAGTAGAGGAATCATAGATCTATCTTTTTATTTTAAGAAGAGATTTGGAGAGGAGGAGAAGAGATTAGATCTAAGAATTGCTTGGGGAAGAAGAAGAATAGGCTTGGAGACAGAGCTTTGGCGTTGCCTAAGAAATTGTGAGGATGAAGTTACCCTCACCACCTTATTTATAGGTATGCTAAACTAATCTAGTCCTTTAGATTTAATTCAAAACCCCATCCAAGCTAACCACGTCATCCGACCAGTAGGAAATAGCCATGTTGCCAAAAAAACAAACATTAACCAATAAAAATGCGCCGTGTGTGCAATATGATGCGCAGCAACAGGTTAACCAATAAAAATGCGCCATGTGTGCAACATGATGCACAACAGCAGGGGTGTTGACACCCACACGTCATAAATATATATATATATATATATATATATACATATTTTCTTATTTATTTGAAATTTGATTTATCAAATTTCAAATACCCTCTTTTGCTCGCGCGCAACCCTTATTTTGAATTATGTTTATCTACATTCACCCCTTATGCGTATACTAAGCTCTTTTATGCGAACAATTATTTATTTGGTTTCCAATATAATTTTCTTAAATAATCATATCATTTATTTTTCTTTTTAACCTTCTTTCCAATTAATCCTCCAATTAACCTTTTTTCACACTAAACCGCTTTTTTTCTACTAAACTTGGGATTCCCCTCATGCCCCACGTCGCTGCCTTCTTTTAATCCGATTGTCACCATCGTCATTTCAGATCAATTTCAATCCTACTTGGTTGTTAGAATCCGTCTTATGTATATATTGCATTTTAGTGCGGTTGTATGTCATTGTAGAACCCGCCTCTTTAGTTGAGTGAGGTTTAAGTGGTTAAAAGGTCATCCTCTTAGATAATTGGTTGTGTAGTGATTTACAAGACTCATTATAGGTTATATCTCAGGATTTAATAACCTATTTTGGATTATGTGCTACCTTAGGTATGGTAGTGAATTCATTGTGTGTATATTGAAAGGCTGGACTATATACATTAACCTTTTTAGACATATAATTTGGTTGAAACCAAATGAGATATATTTGTATATTGAGGAAAGTTTTATACATTTTCTACTCATCCGGACTTGTTGTCCTGACCTTATTCCTCATAACTACTTTAGGTTTAGCTCAGGGGAAACAGGTCTATGAAAGTGGTCGTGTTTGGTTCTCCTTTCTCTTTCTCTCGTGCTTATATTGATTTAGATATCCATTTTTGAGGTAGTTGTCATAGTCTATACTTATTATCCTATTTTGGTTTCCGCTGTAAGTTTGTTTTTATAATACTCTATTTATGCTTTTGCTCATTATTGCAGGTATAGCAAATCAACATGATCTATGCTCAAATGTGTTGAGTATTGAACTTTATCGAAATTAGGGCTTAGAAAAATTTGGGTTGTTACATTCGATTTCAAATCCAAGTTTAGAAGGATAGAGGAATTAATGATTAGGATTTAGTAAGAGAACACACTCCTGCTTTCGTTTTATTTTCTTTGAATCTTTTTTTGGCAGGCCAACAAGTTTTTATATTGATTCATAACAATTTTCTCATTACAACAAATAATGAGTACAAAAATACAGGAGACTGGTGGGTCGTCTTTCTTCTATAGCCATTCTAAATCTATTACATATAACACCATGCAGGGTGAAACTAGAAACTAGAAAAGGAAAAAACAACAATATAAACATTGATCGTTGTCGAGGCAGTCACTTCTGACTCTGACCTTGGAAACAAATACAACTATTACATTCAAGAAGCACATAGAGGCCACTTCAATTTAATACAAAACTGCACTAGAACGTAGGGAAATTATGCCAAGACCCAAGTCAGGATCACCTAATTACTTCCAAGATCTCATAAGTTATACTGTAGGAAGTCACCACAATTTCACAACTCACTCAACAAAAGCAGAAGCATAACTTCGCAATAAAACTCACACTCCAATGTCACAGTAACACCAGTAGATCACTAGGGAAAGTCTCCCTCAGACTTAACCAAAACCACGCTACTCTCCATGATAACCAACATAAGTCAAAAGCTCAATTGCAACAACCATATACAAAACTAGAGAAACTGAAAAAGTAAAACCAACCACAGCTTCTGCATACCCAACATATGATAAAATCCAGCTCGTTGTTGAAGCAACCCTCACCCACTGGGTGAGCTTTTCAAAATTATCATGCACTAAGAGAGTTAGAGTAGGGTCGCGATACTTACTGTAACCTTTCTTAATAGTAGTCTAAAGCAGGCAATAGAGAACACAACGCGAAGGATCAGAAGACAGCGAGGTAAGGGCAGCGACAGATATGAAAAAACGAAGACAGAATGAGTGATGAAAAGAAGTTCTGGAGCGATTTAGGGTTTGGAAAAATAAGGGACAAACTCCACAATAGCAAAAGCTACCTAAAGATTAGATGATGGAAGAGGAACGAACGCGAGGAAGGAGAGTGTAGAGGGAAAAATCGCAAAACGAGGTTGTAAAAGAGCAAAGAAAATAAGATGGCATTTGGCAGTCGCTATTGAGAAGGGGCCTCCTATTTTGCAACTAAAATGACAAAAAAAAATTGACGATGACATAGTCGTGGTCCTATCTTGTTAGAATGGACAAAGAGGTTATGAGCTGGAAATATTTCAGAGTTCAATTTCTAGCCAACCCAAGTTTCCCTATGGTGCATTTGGTGTTGTCTTGAAGAGCTTGAGGGAAACCTATGGTGGAATCCCCTAGACTTAAGAATCATGACTGGACAATAAAGTTAGCTAAGCCTGAGTTAGTCATAATTTTTTGTTTTTGTTTGGGAGATCCAATCGAAGTCCTTTTCTTGGTTTCAAGGAAACGAGAAATTCAAGTTACATGTTGTATTAGTCCAGAAGCATGTTAACAAGATATATTCATTCGGTACCTTGTTACAACAAACCAGATATTCTTTTATTTACAATAATTCCTTTGGATTTCTTAGTCTTAAAATCGGAAAATTTTATATTTTAAACTTGTTTCGAAGAAAGAGGGTTTCAAAGATTTTAAATTAATTTTCTAGAAAAAAATTATTTTTGAAAATAAATGAAATTTGGTTTTGATAATAATAATATACATATAGAATAAGACCCTTGATTTATAAACAAAGTTTAACTTCAAAAAGAATTTTTAAAATTTTCCACCTGAATGTACTAAGGATTTTTTTGTCTAACTTGGGGTATTTCATTATTTAGTCTATGTTGAAACCATTAGCTAAAAAAGGGCATAATTTCGTATAAATTAAATGTAGAATACTAGATGAAATATTTTTGGGTGTTCGTTTGATTATTAATCGTAATTATTTTCTGAGATGCATGAAAAATACATTGGAAAAGATCTCTAGATCATATGAATGGTGGACGTCAATGTGAAATGGTAAGAGATATCATGATGAGTTCAGTTGAGAAATGAAGGCGAGACGATTAGATTTTTATTTTATTTTATTTCAAACTGGCCCTAACGAGTCTAGGTTCAGACAATGTACAAAAAGGGGCTAGCGATCGAGTTCCCTCTAGGGTTGTCAATAAATACCCAAAAATCCGATATCCATCGGAATCTATATCCGAAAATATGAAAAAAAAATATGTTATCTGGTATTATCCAAAAAGCGGATACGGATATCCGATATCTGAAAACCTTTTTGGATACTGATATGCTTATAGTGGTATCTATATCAAAAAAATATCTGTCTGACTAATTGAGGTAATATATAACTCAAAATAGAAAAATAGAGTTTATAATTATTTTGTAACTGTTGGATGTTACTATGATATAAATTTTTGTCCACTTTAGTGAAAAATGGTAGTATTAGTGTTCAATTTTGGAATATTTTTGGATATGCTTATGGATATTAGTATAAAACAATGTTTCACCATTACATTTCTTTGTTTCATGGTCCTTTATAAATATTAGTATAAAAATTATTTTATGTTGACCCAAATTTTTTTTGCTTATACTCTTAAGTTTATTAGTTACTAGTGAAGCGGAAAAATATCTAATATCCGTTCGTATCCGAAAATTAATGATATCCGATATCCAAAAATTAACGAATACAGATACCTAGTATCCAAAAATATATTCGGATATGGATACAGATATGGCACTATCCGTGTCTGAAAGCATCCGTTTACAGCCCTACTTCCCTCTACCCTCCGATGGAGAGGTCGATCGCGCTCCAGGTCTAGACATGACTCAAATCTGGAATGTGACACATAGTCGCATATAAACCTAAGTTGCCTCTTCATTATCCCTACTCCTACATTTTTTGCCAAAGAAACCCATTTTACTTTCCATCTCCACCTCCAAACTAGAGCTTCCCAACTCCGTTTCTCCTCTAATCACCACCAAAATCTCCGCGCAGTAGATTTGCCCCTATACTACTCTAGATACACAATCTTTGTCTTTTGATTTGTCATTTCTCCATAGCTCCACCTCAAGCCTCCAACGTCGTTGCACGCCACCCCAGTCTCACTCCGCAAAAATCCACATAGGATTATAGTGAATGGAATATTTCTGTGCATATGGAAACAACTAATTACGAGTTTCACCAAGGACGTCTAGTGAAATGTGCATATTTCACTCCATTTCAACTTGAGGAGTTTTACAGCCATAGGTCTAGCATCGATTTCGCGCCATGACACTTTTGAGTGTGAGTGTTGTCCTGCTATATTCATCTTTTGGGAATCCAGACGGGTTGTTGATTTTGATGAGGGCATCAATCTGATTCGTTTAGAGCAAGGGGAACTCTGATAGAGATGGCCAGACATGATTTAACTGATGTCTTGGAGATATCCGTGGTGGGGGCAGATTTGAATACCATTAAGATGACCGACCCTTGGATCCTCCAACATATCATTCTTACAGATAACGACACTTAAAGAATCGACAACCTAGGACCACTTGTTCGTCTAGTTGTGCGCATCATTCAACATAACATTATTCCTAAGAACAAAAGCTTAGACTAAATCCACCTTTTAGTGCGAAAGGCTACCTACGCTATCTTATGTGGCATAGCCATCACTTGGGCCCGAGCATTGAGGATTCACTTTGTTGAGCCTTCTATTGGCACCGCGAGGACTCACTTTTCATATAGCCATCTTCGCACCCATGTCTTTTGATACTATATGGTAAATCTTGGCGGAAATACTTGTGATTAAGAAGACTCTCGCAACCATCGATCATGCCACCCTTTGGAGGATGGGCATTCATTTGCCTTTAGATCTAGCACCTCCATCTCTAGTAGTTCAACAGCAACAGAACTTGCTATGAGAACTCGGAGCTTGCTGCTCTTCATCAAATTTAAGCAGAGCCCTGAGAGGCCCATCGAAAGCATCACCGATAAGGTCACGAGATAGGTTGCATTTCCTTCTTATTACAATCATAGTGAGGACGTGTCAATAGAGCGAGTTCCAATCGCAGAACTCGAACTTTTCACGGCATCTAAGCGTTATCATTTAGTATTTGTTGTATCTTTTCCCTTTCCAGCATGTGTTTCTTTGCTTTGTTGTAGTTGTGTGTTTGTAACTGTCTGTGTTAACTGTCCTTATAAAATAGCAAGCGATGCTATGAGATTTCTATCTTTTGGAAATGTTGTACCTGTCATGCAGACTTATTTATGATATAAATTGCATGTGTAATCTCATAATTTGAATATAATTAACGGTAACTGGAAAGATGGAAGATTTTGATATGGGTAGTTAATTTAAGCAAAGGATGGAAATGTTGTACCTATCACTACTCACCACTTATGTATCCGTTCTTCTTTATTTCTATAGCAGCCGCTACCATTTTTTTTTCAACAACCTCCCTTCACGTTACCTTGTACCACCTCTCTTCACGTCACCCTTCACATTAGCTCTACCCACCACTTCACATATTGTAACAACCCATATTTTATATATCGAAGGATCATAAAATAATTTTATTTGATTCCCCAATGGTCGTATAATTACCATATCTTAATATTTTGTTTATGGGGATGTGATACATGTCCATGATTTTTACCAAATCATTTTATAACCATTTTGTCTGTTTTCATAATAAATTTTGCTATGGACCGAGCTAGGTACTACAATTGGTTTCATTGGAACAGGATGATGGTTGGCTATTCTATAGAGTAGTCACACTAAAGATTTGGCTCAGCAATTTAGGAGATATCGTCATTTTAAGTTTTTATTTTTGCACGGTAGGTTAATTAGTAGCTAATGAGCTGATTAGTGAGCCTATTAGACAAATGAACTGCAATTATAAATAGGGGGTTTGAGGAGATAATTAGCGTTTTCTCCTTATTTTAAACAGGTGAAGCGTCTACGAATCTCTGGTTCAATTAATCTATCTAAGCCCTAATTTCTTTCTTCAAATCAATCTAGGTTGTGTCTTGAGGCAAGATCTACATCAAAGTAGATTGGTTCTCGCAATTTTGCATCTTATTCAAGGTTTTCTTTGCTATTTAAATTTCTTCTCATTTATATTGCACTGGATTTAGCGTTTGATGAGTGATAGAGATCGCTCACATGGTTATATGGATTATATGCGTTAATTAGTATAATTAAACACCTCTACGCTGACTTTAACCTAAAACCAGAACATATATGTTTTATTTCAGATCTAGACATCCTAAGATGATCTATTTTGATCATACATCATGTAATTTGTTAAATACACCATGTTTAATGTGTAATTAGTGTCAAATTATGCTAAATTTGTGATTATTATGATAAAAATCGTGTTTATATGTATTCATATGACTGTTGATGTTCGAAACTGGATGAATTATTATTTGATTGGTTGAATTGTATGTTATGCTTGATTTTTTTTCATTTATAATTGTGTGTTATGGGACAAAGAATTAGATAATATAGAAAATCGGAGGTTCAAATGATTGTATTTAGACAAGACTTGGCAGAGGAGCTTTGGTTGACGCTAGCAGACGACATGAAAAATTTCATGTCGAAATCAACTAATTATGGGGAACGGTACCGATCCATAGTCCATGGACTGGTACCGATCCATTACAACCGCTCATACGCGATCGAGGTTTTAGGCTTGGGGATAGGGGACTCCAAGTAGGCAATGACAAAGTTTTTAGATGAAAATTTCCTAAGTATGAGGACAGATATCGATCCATATCTCATGGACCTATATCGATCTATGAATATTGATCGATGGAAGTTGATGCTTCATGCATGGCTTTTTGGTATCTATAGCGGGTCATGTGCAAAGTTTGAAGTGAACTGGATGTGCCGAATTGTAATCGCTCGAGTGTATGAGTTACAGACCTATATACGAAGCTTTGGGAATGCGATTCGATACGCGAATGGATTGAAGGGAAGTTCTTGATATAAGGAGAGAAGTGGTCCAAAACTTAGCCAAAATTTGGCTAAGTGTATGGATCGGTACTGATCTATAGAGGATGTATCAGTACCGGTTCATCAGAAAATGGTATTAGGGTCCGAAGTTTTGGTTATGGTTTGCAGTAGTCTTCATGAGGTTACTAGAGGTCTTGGTTCATCGATAGCCTCTACATGGTGAAAGTTATCATGAAAGAGATATTGATTCTTTGATTGTGAACTCAGAAGGGAGTGGTCGAAGGAGAAAGTGATAGGCACCTCAAAATGGAATGAAGCTGCGAAATAATGTACCGACTCGAGTGGGACTCGAGCTAAAGGATGGGGTCGTGAATAGCTCTTCTGATTTTAAGTGCTGTGAAATTGTTGATAGGTCGAAGGATCCTAGAGGACTCAAAGAAGGGGTATCTAAGAGACGCCTGTTAGGGATCTAAGAGGTCGAGTACCTTGGGTCTATTGGAAGTGAACTAGTTGTCTTGGGAAGATCATAGTATGTTAGACGTACGGTAGTCTGACTAGAACCAAGGTTCTCCATTATCTCTTGATGGATGGCAACAACCAGTCATTCGATATCAACATATTAAAGGCTTTAGTCGGTGATAGTTAGGTTATTGTTTGTCATGGGTGCTATGGTTGCTTATGTGACGACCGCCCTGTACCACCGACACCCAAGGAGTTCCGTTGTAACGATGCCCAACTAATATAGGATGATCGTCAAAGTTGAAGTAATGAAACCCATATAACCTATCTTATATCTCACAGCGCATGGAATAAAACATAATAATAAAATAAATCATGATATAAAACAGGCGAGAGAGTGTATGACCTGAAAACTAAATCATGAATATCATAGCCGTAGATTCTCATTAACAGCAAAATATCTAATGAGTCATATATAAGTACATCTCCAAAATATTGTCTCTAAACAAAATACACTACTAACGCCCAAAGTGGTGATTAACAGAAGTAACAGGGATAAGAGTATATATAGTACGTAGAAGCCTCTTGCTCGTCTCTGATCAACAACTCAAGCACGCTAACTTGTTTCTAGTCGGTTCATTTAAGAGCACCTAGAGTAATACGAAGCAATGCATATAACTCCAAGTCAGACAAAGTATGGTGTGAGCGATAGTAATCTTAATCACTAAATAGGATAATACAATAGGTGTGAAGAGTAATACATGACCTAGCCCAGCATCCAAAGAGTTAGCACATATAATCATGTACTTTACTCTATGGTAATCAGGATACTGAGTGTAAATGGAAGAGTGTGTGTGTGTGTGTCATCGTGATAGCAATCATCCAATCATAGAAAACATCCTCACGTTCACTAACTCAGTGTATTTAGCATACAATAGTCGATACTTTGGTCGTCAAATCAATCAACACACTGGTGGGCCCCATCACATGAGCTCCACCTATCAACCGCTATTCCCCACCGCATGAGCTAGCTGAAAACCCTACCCGATCCATACCGCATTAGCTCTGGGTCCAGGTCAATTGGTCCACACCACATTGGCTCTGATCTGTTGTTTTGTCACTCCATCAATGACTTACCAAGGATACAAATATTGATATCTCCGTTACACATGTACCCCCAGCGAGGTCCAACTTAGAAGTCACCCCGATGGTTTCCATCTGGATCCTTGGTGGTAACTTCCTATTTAGAATCTTCCTGTGTCTCGGTTTTAACTAAGCGTATTGGAGTTGGTTTTCGAAAGAGTTTAGTTGTCATCAAGAAGTAACGCTACGCCACGCGAACCCATTCCTTTTGTACATTTCAGATAGGATAAGTTCCGAATAGTATAAGTCCGGATCCAACAACATCCGGTTCGATGCTCCTGGATCTAACTAGATCCGGTTCGATGCTATCGGATCTAACTAGATCCAGTTCGATGCTCCTAGAGCAAATTAGATTCGAAAATATAAAACTAACTTCAAAGCACCATAACTTGCGCTCCATAACTCCAAATGACTTGTAATTTGGACTAAGGCCTCCTGGAACCTTCCTTGTTCCCACAAAATTTCATGCCAATTCGATAATATTTTTCTAGATCGAATTTCCCGGATAGGAAATTCGAACCGGAACCTGCTGAATGTGTTTTGAGTGATTTTGATACCCTATTCACCACTCGACATTGTTTACAACCACCTGATTATTCCTATGCAACGTGTAAACATACCAAATAGTTGAAACAACATATATGTCACCTAAGCAAGATCATAACACCTAAAAGAAGCATGTTTTCCCATAATCCCTTTAGATTCTTATAGATCTGGGTTTCACAAATCAAGTCTGAATCAACTAATCTTATATATGTTTCCTAACATGATTACTAATGAATTATAAGTATGCCTACATATTTTTATGAACAACCCATATGCTAATCTACTCTAATTAGTGAATAATTATACTATTACTCACCTTAATCATCCAAAATAAGTTAGGTCTGAAAAAGAAAAGTGTTTGGCTCGGATTCCAGTACGTCGCAGCAACTCTTGATTTGCACTTAATTAGATAGTTGGATACTTAAATGGTGGATTAGTGGTAGACAAAATCCATTAATGGTTGAGTAGAAGCTTTTTAGGAGTTGGAAAAGCGAATAGGGAGATTCCTAAAGAACAGGAGAAGCCATCAAAACAAGAATAACTTCTTTGCAAATGAACTCCATATAAATATATACGCACATATATATATATATATACACACACACATACATATATATATGAAGCTTCTTTGAGAAGCCACTAAAAAAAGGCTTATGTTGATGGGATTTTTGGCCTGCCCATCAAGACTCGATATCGCTACGGGCATGTGCCTTGAATAACCGAAGCAGGTACCCCTGGATTTAAGAAGTGGGCCGACTGATGAGGCCCGTCAGTTGAGTTCGTCACCTACACCAAACGCAGTCCAAGTGAAGCCCGTTGTGATCAGGCATACTTAGTCCTATCGAATCCAGCTGTGAACCTAATGCACGCCTAAAAATAGCTCACGACCGCCTTATCTGTTCCAAGCCATCCGAATTGAACGGATCGTTTGCCACCCCTTGCCAATATTTCGAGGAGTACCGATTCCTTAGGGAAAACTGCTTCTTCAGACTTAACTTTTTTTTGGATCCAACGACACGTGCCCAAGCTGGCTCAAGTACTGTATTATCTATAAATACCCCTTCTGAGCTCAGAAGGAGGGAGTTTTAAGTTTTAACCCTAGCTTTCGAATATTTTGATCTCTTGTTGTACCTCCATTGTAACTCTTCTGTTTAATAGTTGTAACAGTATATATGAGATTATAAAGTGGATGCAGGCTCATTAATGCCGAACCACTATAAATTTGTATGTGATTTTCTCTATTTTCAGCTTTTACAATCATTAATCTTCACTTATTCTCTACATAACGCTTTCTTTAGGTGTTGTGCCAATTTTTGGTGTCAACACTTTGGTGCTTTCACCGAGAATTGATATTCTCAGCCTAATATAGATTTTTGCTCTACTTTCAGATCACCAAGTCCGAGACAAAGATCTTATCTTGATTCTCACGTTGTTGAATTATGGCTGGAAAAATAACTCGCAATAACAGAAAACAACCATAGGCCGGAACATCTGTGGAAGCGGCCGGCGGATCGGCTGCACCTGAAACTTCTTCGGATGAACCTGTACTTCCCCCAATGGTTATCCAGCCCCATCCTCAGCTTTCGCCACCCAAGACGAGTTTATTCCTACATTAAATCGGCTCCGAGAAACTACGGATGCCTTAAAAGCTCATGCTCAAGAGAATGACGCGATGTGGCAAGATATGACTCGCATGACGAGGCAATGAGAGGAGTTCAGAAATTAAACTCAGGAGGTGTGGGACCATCAACTCCCTCCTCCACATATAGATCAAGTGTCAGAAGGCTCCTCATCATCCAGGGGAAAAAGAGATCCACGTTAGTCTCGACATCCACTAGAAAGAGCCGAGAATGTTCGGTAGTTGCGTCTCAAGGGATGTCAACACCAGGCAGGGGAAGGCCACCAAACCCAGGTCGACCAAGCCGGGTGGAGACTGTTGGCCCTAATGCTCCACAAAACTGAGTAGCCTCTCCTCCTACTCATCAGAACACTACCCAGGGAGATCGGGCCCCTATTTATCCCTACCCGGAATCTTGTGATCGACCGAGATACCCAGGGAGGAAGAAGGACTGCCCAGACGACAAGTCAGACGATGTTACCCGATGAAAGAACCAGGAGAGGTCGTTCGGTCGAGGAAGCTGATCGAGACACAGTCATTCCGCCGAATCTGGCCGCCATGGTACGACAGATCATGAATGATGGTCGAGGACACAGAAACGAGTATTGGGGAGGTCGACCGAAGCCATACACCCTTCACTGATAACATCTTACGAGCAAAATTCCCTAGGAGGTTCAATATGCTCCAGATGAACCAGTACGACTAGACCTCCGACCCACAACAGTATCTGATGAGGTATTCATGGCTCATGGAGCGGTGGCTCCCGACACCATTAAATAAGCCTTTCCAATCTTTTTTAGCGAAGTAGCGCTCATGTGGTTTGTGTGCCTACCTGCGAGGTCGGTCCAAAGATTTAAAGATTTGAGTGAGAAATACTTGAATCAATCCCACCTCCACGTAACTAAATCGAAGTATGTCATAGCTCTTTCGGCAGTCAAGTAGGGAAAGGGCGAATCCGTGAGAAATTACCTGAATCGATTCAACTAGGCTACCACTGAAGTTAACAACCCTAATAATGAAATTATCCTGATGGCCATGGTCGATGGCACCGATAAAGCGAACTGAATTCGAAAAGTATTTGATTGGGAAGCCGCCCACAAAGATTGAAGCATTCTTTGAGAAGGCCCACATCCGACTGAGGTAAGAGGATGCACAATTAGAAGAGGAGGATGGGCCGAAAAATGCATCTTCCACAATGATTCAGAGCAACGTCGTGGTCAGACAATCTGGGGATAATTCAGGAAAGGTAGCAGTAAATGTTGGGAACCATGGTAAACGGAATGGCAAAGGATCGAAGGAAACCAGTGGGAACCCTAGAAAAAGGAGAAATGCTAGGAAACGACCCCGGTTCCAAGTTTTTGAAACCTATACAGCCTTGAATGATACGCTGGATTATATCAACTTGAGACCTATTATATCACCTTGATACCTGCAGCATGGTACAATACAAGAGGCCGCCCCTATGTGAATCTACAGAAAAGGAGCGGGAAACTGGGAAGTATTGCTTATTCCATGAAATTTATGGACATACGACCAACGAGTGTCGGCATCTCAGGGACATTGTTGAGAAGCTAATTCGAGAGGGAAAACTTGATGAATATAAGACGACCTCAAGAGACAAGGGCAAGGGACTTCGGCGCCCAAGCAAGACCAGGCCACACACGGGCCACCGTCCAGGAGAAAGGAAAGGGGATTGTGATTAATGCCATTGTTGGGGGACCACATCCAGCAGGTTACAACATCCAATCCATGGAGCATTATGTAAACTCCGTGAAACACCTTGACGTTGCAGAAACAAATCCCCCTGAAGCTGCAAGTCCCATCAAACAGAGAAAAACGATGTCTGATGATATCGTCTTCCACGACCGGGAGTCGATCGGCATAGAGGCCCCGACGGTCGATCCACTAGTGATAACAACCACAATCGGACCAGCTACAGTGCGAAAGGTTCCGGTCGACAATGGAAGCTCGGTGGATAATTTTGTTCAAACAGGCCTATGACCAAATGAAATTGGAGCTGAAAGACTTGGAGCCGTGTACCGGCCAGATACGCGGTTTTCATGGAGCTTCGACTGAACCAATCAGCCAGGTTAAGCTATCTATAGAGTTGGGAGATGGAGACCACCAGAGAGTTAGAATTTTTCCATTTGTTGTGGTGAATATCAATTCGTAGTATAACGCATTTCTGGGAAGACTGGCTATAGCTGTATTCAGGGCATGTATTGCTCCCTGGTGTTTACTTTTGAAATTCTCGACTGATAGTGGAATCGGGACAGTACGAGGAGATCAAGTAACAGGTCGAGCCTGTTACTTGGCAGAATGGAAAGAGCTATGAGGTGGTAGTAGCAAGGAGTTTGAAAAATCCTCTGCCTCCGTTGAGGGGGAAGAGGCATAGCAACTACAGAGAGCATCCCGGTCGGGACCGTCCATCTATGAAGTCAAGGACATCGACCTAAGAGAGGACGAAGAACCAGAATGTGGGAAAGCATCCCCTAATGAGGCTACTGTGGAGAATTTGATCGATGAAGATAACCCAACCAAGGTTCTGAAAATCGGATCCCACCTTGATCCCCTCCGGACGAGGGAATTGACTGAATTTCTCCATGCAAACCTGGATGTGTTTACAAGGATCCACGCTAACATATGTGGAATTTCACCTTCCATTATAACTCACTCCTCAGCATTAGCCCGAAGTATACCCCGATAAAACAGAAGAGGCGAATGCTTGGCCCCGAAAGGTCTGTGGCCTTGAAAGAAGAAACTGGAAAGCTGTAAGCCAATGGATTTATCCGGGACTCGACCTATCCCGACTGGATAGCGAACCCGGTGCTCGCAAAGAAGGCTAACGGAAAGTGGCGAACTTGTATCGATTTTTCTGACTTAAATAAATCATGCTGAAAGAATAGTTTCCCATTTCCTATAATAGACCAAATGGTGGACTCGACCGTTGGGCACGAACTCTTATCTTTCATCTACGCATACTTAGGGTATAACCAGATCGCCATGAATGTTCCTGACCAAGAGCACACTAGCTTTATCACTGACCTTGGGCTATATTTTTACATGGTTATTCTCTTTGAATTGAAGAATGCGGGGCAACCCATCGGCGATTGGTTAATCGGATGTTCCACGGTCAGATAAGGAAGACGATGGAGGTATACATGGACGACATGCTAGTAAAATCAAGACAGTCATCCAACCATGTGAGTGACCTATCAGAAATGCTCAACATCCTCCGAAGGTATGGAATGAAACTAAATCCTTTAAAGTGTTCTTTCAGAGTAGCATCGGGCAAGATTTTGGGATTTATAGTTAGCTCTCGAGGGATCGAAATCAAACCTGACCATATTTCGACCCTCAAGGGAATCCAGGAACCCGAGCGAATCAAGGATGTTCAAAGTCTGATGGGCAAGGTAGCAGTAGTAGTAATGGGTCGATTCATTTCTAAGGTGACCGATAAATGCCTACCCTTCTTTGAATTAATTAAGAGAGGAAAACAGAACTTTGCTTGGACACCCGACTGTGTCGAAGCTTTCCAAAACCTGCTCAACCATTTGGAAAAACCCCCTATCCTATCTATACCCATTGACCATAAAGACCTGTTTGTATATTTAGAGGTTTCCACACACGTGATCAGCTTGGTCCTGATCCGTGAAGAAGAACGGGTGCAACGACCGGTTTATTATGTGAGTAAAAAATTGACTGGGGACGTGCACAACTATCCGAAGATCGAGAAACTCGCCTATAACTTATTAACTGACTGATGATTCCTTGACTGATGGGAATTTTAGTTTACGTGCAAGCGTCTTATGGACCATTAGTGATTTTACGGGTATGCCATGTTGTCAGGTTGGAGCATAAAGAGGAAAATAACATGTTCAGTATGCCAATATAAAACTTCTTCAAATTATTTGAAGCATAGCAAAAAAATGTGTTATATACACCATAGAAAGTTTTTGATTCGACATATAAGTAGAGGCTGGATAAGAGGAGATTTAATGGCGAAATTGAAATGGGGAGCATTCCAGAAATATTATTAGGAAAAGATATTGCGGTAGTTCAAAAACCAGTTTTGGGGATAAGACCAAGAATACGGGTAAAAGTGATGGCCCTTTTAAAAAAAAATTCAATACTGTTTGACTTATCGTATTGGTGTCATAATCCCCTTCAAAATAACTTGGATGCCATGCATATAGAGAAGAACATATGTGACAAAATATTAGGTACCTTACTTAATATAGGTCGCATGTCGAAGGATCACCTAAACGCTCGTTTGGATTTACAGTAATTGGGCATAAGGAAGGCCCTTCATCCTGTTGAATGTGGTGATGGAAAGCAAGTTGAAATTAGAGCTGCAATATTTGATATGACAAATAAGGAAAAAGAAATCTTTTGCTCTGTATTGAAGAACGACAAACTATCCCACGGTTGTGCCTCGAATGTTAGTTGGTACATGCATATAAAAGAGAGAACGGTTGTGGGATATAAGAGCCATGATGCTCATTTCATACTCCACTATTTGTCATAATTTGTCGTGAAGTAAGCGTCAAAACCCGAGGTTGCGTTATCAATGATCAGATTTATTGCATTCCTTAGAGAACTATGGAGCAAGGTTATCGAAGTGGATGATATCAAGAGGCTGCAAAAAGAAATTATCGAGATACTTTGTCATTTTGAAATGATTTTTCCATAGGTTTTTCTCGATATAATGGTACACTTTCCTGTTCATTTATGCAGATAAATCGAATACGGTGGGCTTGAACACCTTACATGCATGTATCCAACTGAGCGATATATAGGAAAGTTGAAATATTATGTGCAAAATAGAAACAGACCGGAAGGCTCGATTGCAGAAGGTTACTTGGTAGAAGAGTGTGTGACCTTTTGTTCAAGAATTTTAAGCGTTGATGGAAGAAGGAAAACACGTCGATTGATTTTGGAATATGTCCAACAGATTTGGAATATCATACTAGAACAAAGAAGAATAAAGATGTTCATTTTGAAAGATGCAGATTGGAAGGTAACCCATCGCTATATTTTGTTCAATTCTGGTAATAAAGAAATTGAGAGTTTGATCGGGTAAGTTCTTAAGTTCGTATATCATTTTCCTTAAATATAAATTAATATATGCATTTCGTAGATTTTTGACCTTAATTATTATTTAGGGTTCATCAAGATTTTGTGGGTGGTCTTACAAATCCAAGAAGATACAAGAGGGAACGAGAACATTTCGAAGAGTTTTGGAATTGGCTAAAAGAAGAGGTTCTGAATAAGGACAATATTTCAAAAGATTTAATGGTGTTTGCATTAGGTCCCATCGAGTAGCTAGGGAGTTTATGAGTTATATAGTAAATGGATATAAATTACACAAAATTTAGAGATTCTTGATGTACCACACAAAATAGTGGTGTATTTTTGACTGCCAAAACCACCAGCTTTGCAAGTTCGAAAGAGCAAAGCCCAAAAGTGGGCGACATCAATTACTACGGATCAATCAAAAAAAATTGAGCTTTATTATTGGGGAACTTTCACAGTGGTCCTTTTTAAGTGTTGCTGGTGCGAAGAGGAAAAAGATTCATATGGTCTTACTCAAGTAAATTTAGTAAGTGCCATAATACTGATCCTTATGTCCTGTCTTCGCAAATACAGCAAGTAGTTTATGTGGAAGATGCAGTTGAAAAGAACAGTCGTTACGTTATTAAAAAAATGCCGAGAGATTGGTGTGATACTGAAAATCAGAATACACTGGAAGAAGACATGAGCAATCCACATTCACGTGATACTGGCATAGGTGGTGAACTAGAACCAAAAATTGTTGATGAGGGTTGGATTAGGGATGATGTCTCTATAATACAACTAGAAAGAGAACTAGAAGCAGAACTAGAAGCAGAACTAGAAGCAGAAGTTCCTGATCCTGTTCCATCTTGTTAGGACAAAAAAATTCCTCTTTTTTATTGTTTTATTTTGGTCTAACCTATTGCCTAATTTATGATGTATTTGGCACTTTTTGTTTTAGCCATAAATTATTATCTTTGATGAATGTATTTGGCACTTTTTTTTCTCATTATGCAATCTACACTGTTCACATGTTTTATGATTTAATGTCTTTCTTTACTGTCATCCAAATTTGTTATAGTCCAAAATGTTAATTGTTGTTTTTTGTCCGCGTTAACATGCATGTACCTTGTTCTAGTGTATTCATTTTGAACAGGATGGATGAATTTACAAAAATCCGGCTGCACCATAATGGAGAGTTTCGAAGGACATGTTACGTGGGTGGAAAATCCTTCTTAGTAACAAAATATGATGTAGACCGGTTTTCTTACAGTGTGCTTATGGACTTTGTTAAAGATTGCCTCCATTACACTAAAATAGGAGGAATCTATGTCAGCAAAGGAAGGAGGGGTGGCTGGCAGCTGACATTGAATGACAAGGACGTAAACGAATATGTATAGGGATGCAATAAAGAAGAAATAATGGATTTTTACATTGACAACACCGTTGACAAAGACAGTGAGTCTGATTCAACTGCAGCCACATATGTAATCATACGGCCAAGGAAAAACATAATTCAAGGTATATATGTATATGTAATATAGATCCATTCTTATATATATATATTATATATATATATATATATGTGTGTGTGTGTGTGTGTGTGTGTGTGTGTGTAAAGAACTATGAAGGCCATATTATTATTTTTATTGTTACAGGTTCTTCTAAGAAACTGGTTGCAAAATGCAAGTATATTACTGCAGATAGACTTCAGCAGCAACACAAAATGATGAAAAACAATCCAACTCAAGTGGGCCAGAAGAAACTATCGCTAGAGCCTGATATGAATAATGGTGAAGAAGATGTTACTATGACGGAATAAGGAACCAGGAGGAAATTAAATGTAGAAAATGAAACAGATAATGATGATGATACCCGAGAGAATGAAGCTGATGTTCAGTAATTTTTCAGTTACCATTTTAGTTCTATTAATCAGGTTGAAATCTTGTATTTTGAACTATTTTTTATTAAAATTCTTCATGTAAAAGCAAGAACTGCATTTTAGTATTTCCTATTGCTGTGTTGATTTCCGATTTCGACCATGAAGGCTGCAGCTAATTCAAGTAACTATTGGTTCTTTATGCATGCATTCCGTCAAAAATTCAAGGATTGTTTATACGTCGACTCTATTTGGTTAACTAGCTTAGATTTATCATCGATGGTGAGTAATAATGCTAATTTGCTTCCAGTTCTCATAATCATCAGTTTTGACGAAGTATGAACAAGAGCGAATTGCACGAATGCAAGAAAATGATGCAGTTAGTAGATCGCTTGGGGTGCCTTGATTGGCTAGTATGCAAGAGACTGCACCACGAAATAGGAAAGAAAAAAGTAAAGATATTGATGGATGTGATGAATACATCCCAGAAAATGATGGTGAAGATGCCAATGATGATTTATCATATTTGAAGGTATAAAAGTTTTGTTTGTTTACTACTTATTGTCTTTGCCTTTATGAATATAAAAAATCTTGAACTTCGACTTAGTTGTAGAGAATCAAAGTTGTTAAGTTAAAGGATCCTTTATCTGGACCGAGAACTCGTTTTCGTGCTAATGCAGCCATTGAAATTGAGAAAGAAGCGATGACCCGCACCCCCTTCCAAAGAAAGCTGGCTCCAACAAGGAAGTGATGACACACACTCCCACTCTAAAGGAAGTCAGTAACTGGGTGAAAACTGCAGAAACATTTAAGAAATTGATGAAACCTGTACTGTCTTATCCTGGAGTTTTAAAACCTACAACGTCTCGTCGATCAGTATTAAAACCTACATGTAGCAAAATGTTCAAACAATCAACCAATTGTGAAGCTGCTGGTTCAGTTGCTGCTTATTTAGCGATGCAGAAATGTCAAAACCAGAATGTTGAAGCGCCTCTATCAATGGGAAATCTTACCGATCGATTAGAGCAAGAATGGATTGCATAGGAAGATGAAGCATGTACATGTATAATGTTTCTTTATCTGTGCACTGCATTGCACTGTTGAGTGTGTCTATTATAAGTTTTGCATGCATATTATGTTTCTGTAATGCCATACATTAATTTTCTATTCATTTTATTGAACCTGGTATATAAAGTACAAGGTCCAGAAAATTTAGAGGGAAGTCAAAAATGACCAAGCTGCATGCTAGAATCCTCGACGATAAAGTAGTCATTGAGTTAAATGAGGATGGTCAGCCAGTTTCTGATAATATTACAGAGTTAAGAAATTTTCTTGGGACAATAGCAAAAGATAATGTTTCTCTTACTTACATCAATTGGCATGTTGTTCCTGATCAATTAAAAGCGGAAAATGTTGGAATATGCTCTGGTAAAATCTATCAACCTAAACCATAATTCAGCTAACTTCCTAAATTTTTGGTTTTAATTAACTAGTTTGTTTCAAGAAGTTTGTATTTGATATATTGTAGGCTAGGTATGTCATTCTGGAAGAAGGACACAAGTGGGTCTTGAACACGCTTAATGACTCTTGGAGGCCGTACAAGTCTCGTATGAAAGCAAGCTATTATGAAAAATATTCAAATAATGAGGAAAGACTTGTGAATAGGCCTAGTACAATGTCGTTAGAGAATTTTAAAATGCTCTTGGAATACTGGGGGGATGAAGCAGTTCAGGTACGGCTTTAGTGTGACCACAAAAGAAAACTAATTTTTATAATGCTAATTAGATAATTATGCAAAAGATGGAATAAATAAATAAAATAAATTAATCATACTCACACTTTCTTGTTTAGTGCTATTTTTTTTTCTTTTTTAATGTTAATTTAATAACCATGCAACAGATGGAAAAAAATAAATAAATGAATGATATTCACATTTGTATAATGTTTAGTAGTTCACATTCTTGTTTAGTGCTAATCTTTTCTTTAGTAATTCGCATTTATCTTGTTTACTGCTAATCTTTTCTTTAGTAGTTCACATTATCCTTATTTAGTGCTATTTTTTTTATTTGCAGGCCCTAGCTGAGAATAATTCTGCGGATCGTAATTCATTAAGTGAGATGGATACCATAGGTCCCAAAACCCATGCAGTAGCCAATGAATAGATAATATGTGTTTTTTTTGAACTTAAGTTAATTTTTTTTTGTGATTGAATTGAACTGGCCACATGATAATTTTAATTTGTTATATCATTGAATTATATTTTATATCATTGTCACAATGTTCATAGGCAACAACTAGATTTGTAAATTCTTAACATTGAAAATTAAAAATTCTGTTAATTTTTTGATAATCCTAATACTTGATAGAGAAAGAAGGACCCGGAAAAAGGCACCCCATCTGCTGCATTTGTCTATTTGGAAAAGTATAAACGAGAACCGTGGAGAAATTACAAGACTAACATGGATGAACTAATGGCCAAATATGTAAGTACATTAGATACAGAAATAGCAATTTAGTAGTTAGTTTGAAAGATGACCACATTGCAGCTGAAACTTCCATGTTTTAATTTATATGTTTTAAAGATAACCACTTCTGTTAATAAATTTTATCGAGTAGCTTATATGAAGTATTTGACCCAAGATCAATTATGAATCAATACTTGTGTCAGTGTAATTGGAACGTTGTACGTTTGTTGGAGCTGCTTGTTAAATTGAACACATAGTTAGTTTGAAAGATAACCAGTTCTGTTAATAAATTCATTCCTGCCAACTGCCTGTTTATATGCTTGTCTGGTTTTCATTTTGTAGGCGAAGATTCAAGCAATAGCAGATGCAGAAAATATTACAGAGGCAGATGCACTTGTCTCTGGTGGGAAGAGCCACACACGGAACTGGCTTGTAGGAAAGTGAGGTAAAATGACTAAAAAGTCTCCAACAACTCCTGGTTTGTCAGACAGTTATGTGCAAGAGCTGACTAAAAAAAAATAAGGCAAGTGCTTGAGGCTGATTTGAAAGAAAAGGTGAACAGAAAAGTGAAAGAGAACGTGTCATGGGTGTTGAAAAAGCTAGGTGAAGCTAATCTAGATCTTAATTTAGATGCGAAGACTTTTGTGTGACCACAACAAGTGATGAAGATGACATTGGTACTCCTGCAACCCGGGTAATTGAATGAGGTATTTGGATGGTATGTGTTAGCACTTGTGGTATATTCGAATTGTACTTTTAAATTATGGCACTTGTGGTATGTGTTCGTGATGGCAGTTGTGTTATGTTTTGATGATGGCATTTGTGGTATGTGTTGGTGATGACACTTGTGGTTTGGTATGTAGAATTGGTTGGCCTGATTGTGGTGATGAAAGTTTTGGGTGGATTTATTGTATGAATATTTTGGTATATATGTTTCAGTGTGATACAATGTTTTGGATTGTATATATGTACTGCAGAATTTGTAATTATAGGGTTGTATTTGCCTTCTTACAATGTAGCATTTTCCATTTTTACTATTGCAGTTGATTTTTTTTCTGGTGTTCATTACAGTGTTGTGGTGTTGCATTAAGTACAATATTATTGATTCCACTATGATATGGTATGTGGGTCCTACAGCTGATGTGGTGCCACGTGGATAGCTGATTTGGCATGTGACACATGGGAAGATGATGTGAAGAGTTGATGTGGCATGTGACACATTGGCAACTGACGTGGAAAGTTCATGTGGGCTCCGCTACCGTACCCTGGAAGCCAGACTCTGGCTTCTGGTTAAGGCAACGCTGTATATTGTTGCATTACTTGCAAGTACTGTTGCAATAAGGTTATAATGCAACACTTTCTTTCCATAGCAGTAGATCGGCAAAATCGTTGCCTTAGAGGGCTAAGGCAACGACCGTGGATGCCACGCCCCTCTGGTGTTTCCTATTTGAAAAAATGGCCTACGAAAACACTTTTTCGATCGATGGCCGCATAAAACTAGTATCGAATATGCCCACTTTTGTAGTAGTGTTGCCATGATAAGTTCATATAACTCATTTGAGTTTCTCAAAGGTGGAAGGTCCTCTTTATGTTAGATTGCCATGCAAACCTTAAAAAAATGTTAGTATGCTAAGTTGCTATAGGGCTGAGAGAAATAACAATTGAATCACTAGGTTTATTTTCTTTTTCTTTTCGATAAAGTTAATTATGAACTAACCTTGTAAAAACAATTAAGTAATGCGTTTTCAAGATAGTAGGAACATGTATATAGGAATACCAACAACAAAAACGGATATACCATCAAATATTTCATCAAAGAAGCTCCAAAAGCCCAACCCCAACCCCAACCAACATCGCTTTGAATCTAAACCGTCAATAACAAATTAAAGGTCTATCCAATGCTTGAAGTTAGTAAAAGCCAGTAAAAATAACTAGATAATAAATGACTATATCGAATAATTTTTACCCAATAATGTCATGTTTCAAATACTTATTCTTATCAAACATGTTTTCCTTGTAATCTTCAAAGCAATTGACCGAGAATGTTACCAATACTATAATAATGAACAGGTTAAAACAGAACTAAATGAATAGAATAATGCAAGCTTAAGTAACATATATGCAAGTTTGCTTACAGAAGAACTTCACATAAATGTATGTCTATTAAACAATAAACTGAATTGATTTGCTTGTTTAGATTAATCAATATATGCTCATCCCTATCTTATATAACCAAGAAAATTAAATTTCTTCGTCTAATCAAATCAAAACTAAGTTTGGTTTAGCTTCTTATTCATACAACCATGCCTCAAACTCAACAAAAAATAAAAAGCTTATGGTAAGCTATTATTTTCATGGAAAAAGGACAAAAACATCTTACCAATTTGTATCTAATTAGTATCATAATTTAATATCAGCAATCACCATAGCTTTTTCTACATGATCCACGATAATTAGGAGTCCCCAGCATAAAAATAGGTTTCTTAGGCTTCGTTTGTTTAATACGCTGAATTCTGAATTCTGATTGCTGAATTCTGAAGCTTGAATGTTGATTGCTTAATGCGAATTCTGAATAATCAATTACTTATTTGTTTGCATTCAACATTCAGAACAAAAACAAATATTCAACACTCAGAACAAAGAATAAGCACTAAAAATGTTCTGAATTATTTTGTCTGAATAGATGACTTTATTCAGAACACAGATAAAAAACAAACAGCCTAGAAAGTTCTGATTTATAAATCAGAACTTACATTTAGAACTTTTAATAAAAAACAAACGCAGCTTTAGTGCAGTCATCGTCTGCTCATTCTTCACTATCAAGCACGGGCTTTTGGCCGTTCAGGAATGGTCTTGTGCGTACCATTTTTATCACTAACCATTTTTCACCTTTTAAAACTTCACAGCTGTCAATGAGATTGTTTTCATCCAAAGTCGAACTTAGATGGAAATTGAACTCAAATATTAACAAGTGATATAGGTTTTGCTGCACCATATGATTAGGAAGGCAAACATGTCACTAATAAATAATATCTCTACTACTAATAATTTAAATTCATTGCACTATTTTACTTGACGTCTTATTGAAATAACAAAGATGCCTTTGTATTTTCTAACACTGCATCTTATGGTGACGTGCTCTCGTTCTCCTGTGTCCTCCAATTTGCCCAAAAATCACCGCTTCCGTTCTTCCTCCATTAAACTCTTCCTCAATTTCGAACTTCTTCCGCATCCACAACAAATTCGATCTCCTGTGTCTGAATTGAAGTCACTTGGATTTAATCAAAGCGGATGGTTAATTACAGACTAATGCAAACGGGATAGAAGACGATTCGGGGTTTCTCTACTGATCCGGCTATTTATTCCAGGTAGAACTCTCTGAAATCATTAAACGTTGAACTGTCGGCATTTCACTTGCTTTAATTTTTAAAATGTTAGATTTAATTTTATTTTTTTGCTATTCTTTCTGTTTTGTCTCAACCCTAGATTACCTAATTTCAGGCTGATGCAAATAGGATAGAAGACCATTCGGGGTTTCTCTATTGATCCGACTATTTTTTCCAGTGGAACGGTTGGCATTTCACTTGCATTATATTTTAAAACGTAAGATTTAATTTGATTTTTTTGTTGTTCTTCCTGTTTTGTATCAACCCTAGATTACGTCCCTGCTTCTACTGGCGATTGTCAACCACAGAGATAGAAGACGATTCAGTGTTTTACTATCAATCGAGCTATTTCCTCCAGGTAGAATTCTCTGTAAACATTAACCGATGAATTGTCGGCAATTTTACTTGCTTTTTTTTTTTAAATGTTAGATTTAATTTGATTTTTTTTGTTGCTCTTTTTGTTTGCTGTTTGATTTTGATCTTTAGGAATTGGTTTTGTCAACCCTAGATTACACCCTGCTTCTACTAGATGTTGTCAATGTCAATCACCACATATAAAGCTCCAACATCACTAATCGATTATATCCACAAAGACTTCAAGCTTAGGTAATTATTCTCTGGTTTTCATCAACAACTTGCTATTATGATTAGTGCAATTACAAATGGTATATGCAATGGTGATTTCCGATTAAGCACGATTACTTAGGTTTTAAAGTAGTATCTGATGTTTTGACAGTTAACCACCTTGCACTACCACGGTTTGACTTATGATTCGGTCTTCACAACTATGGATATAACCAAAATAAAGGCCAACTATAGGTAAGTCACCTATACAATATAGTCACTTTAGTTTTTGACGACTTCGCTGCATTTATAATCAGACGTCAAAAATAGTTAGTTCTTTCTTAAAAGCCACTGTTTTGATGCCACTTCTAGAACATTTATGTACGACACTTTGTTTTTTATGACTTCGTTGCATTTATAATCCGACGTCAAAACATAGTCAGAACTGTGTACATAGATTCATGTTAAATGGTGAACACCTGTTGTTTACAAAGTTTCTACATATGTTCATGAAGATATGCAATGCAGTGGTGTATTACACTGTAACAGCAAGAACTAAACCAGTGTAGAACGGGGGGATAAAATAGCATTGAAGGTACAGATTGATGAAAAGTTAATATAATAAATACAAGTAAAATTTACAGTAGAAATAATGTAAATAACCGATTCACATATAAGATGTATATGTAGCCCTGAGTATGATGTCAAACCTGCATGATGCTCCCACGTGAATTGAATCATGCTTAGAGCAGGAAAATATTATATTACAAGTCATGATTTGTATATCAAAGCCACCCATTTGATTTCACAACTAACTTCCAACCTTGGTTTCATAACTTGCTATATATTTTTACTTATATCCATTGTCCAGGTGATTTCCATGTTGCTTATGAGTATAGTTATTGATTTTCTGTTCTTTCTTACTTGGTTACAGAAGTTTTTATAGTACAAACTATTTAAATTGATTTTTATATATGTTTACAAGTTGTCTTTAATATTTTCTAATAGTAGGTGGCAGGCTCCACTGGCTTTCCAAGACTGCAGAAAAGGATTCATTAAAAGCCTACATAGAAGAAAATTTCCGATGAGTTTATGTTTAGAGTACATTTGCTGAAAATGTTTTTTTTCTTTGTTTCATTTATTTGTTCAAACTGGAGTTAAAGAGATTATATTTTTATAATTTAGTGTTTTCATCATGCAAAATTCAAATATTTTCGTGCCTTTTTGGCAGATGTGACTTTTTTTGCCTCAACATCATGTTTGTAAATAATGAAAGCTTGGATCTTTGACTAATTACTCTTTTTTCCATTCATACTACTGGTATTCAAATTACTGCTAGAGTGGTTGGAATTTTGGTTCATTGCAATGGTTCATGAAAGTGTGATTATTTCAAGTTACGCTTCATATTCTCATGTAACATATCATAATGCATAAATACTTCTACGAAACTTTTATATTCTTATTCTTTCTTTATTTGTGTTCATGTTTAAATTAGTAAATTATTTTTCTATATTAAATGATAAATTCGTAGAATTAAATATAAATGATGGTTTCATCCTTTGATTATTTTGTTATCACAATATCCGTTTTAAGTTGCTTCAAATTGTTATATCCGGCTATGCTATAATTAACTACATGTAATGAGTATCCGTAGTTACTCAGTTTGCTTTTGAAATTGTTGAATGGAAAATCGGCATGGTCGATTACATTAAAAGTATTGAAGGTGATTTATTTTGATATTAGTGTCATTTCAGATTTTCCTTATTCTTAATATTCAAGTGATTACTAATGCATAATTTAGGTTCTTGGTATAAAGAGTGCCTTGGATCTCCACTAGCATAAGCGAAATAAACAGGTATAACCTTACAAGTACTTATATCGAAATCAACAGTTATTGATAATAGATAATTTAGTCCCTAGATAAGATTTTTTTTAATTATGCAAGAGTTACCCTCACAGAAGGAGAGTATGCAAAATTTTATTAACGAGTTAGGCCAAAAAACCTTACACAAGTCCCAAGTATATAATTGCACACGTATGTATGACCACTCCGAAGATGATATATGCCACATGAAAGTAGAAGCAAAACAATACGTGTAACAATATCTTACTGGCTAAATTACATAAGTCAATACTATTAAGTTATGTTCTCTTATAGCAGGAGATGCTATTATGTTCTCTTATAACAGGAGATGCTATTAAGTTATGTGCTCTTATTGCTAGAGATGCCAAGATGATAAAGAAAGAGGTAAGAGGGTGCACTAGAACAAGTTAACATGTGTTGTTGCATGGCAGTAAGGTGAAAAAAAGGCAAGGTGGGCTTGGATTCAAGGTCACGTTAAGATGCAGTTAGGAGTACAAGCATGAATGAGAATTTAGAGAATCCAACATTTAGATTTGGTTGTATAGCCATATGCAACATTAAAGGCAAAAACCAATTTTAATAGCATAGAGGGCCAAACATGAATGAAAATTTATCCCAGTATGCATGTTTTTTTTATGTATTTGGGTGTATGGGTTAATTTTTTTTTTTATCCCGTTGATAAGTTTAGTTAATTTAATTTTATACTAAACTTAAATTTAATTTTTTCAATAAAATTTCACGCCATGCTCATCTAAGTTTTTTCAGTAAGTTATATGTATTTACCAAAAAGTTTTTATTAGGATTAGAATATTTAACGAGATGTCACTGTAAATTTAAATGCAGGCATGAGTTTTACAAATGATTCTACAACATATTTGATGATCATAATGTAGCAATTATTGATGTTATCAAAGGGAAAGAAGCATCTGCCTTTCAGGTATTAACTTTTAAGTGTTTTGACCTTTCTCTTCTTCTTCCATAGTGCATTCGATATTCGTATCAGTTCTAGCACTACAACAAAATGAATTTTATATAACATCCATGTATAGCGTTAGGGCATATTTCCTTTGGTCCGTTTGCCAGCTTGGATTTCCAAACGCTATTTGACCTGGCAAATTACGTGTAAACGCGATTCAGTAAAAAGCTAGGCGGGAAACAAAATTTATGCGTGTCATTCTTTTTGGTATCCTCGTTCTTTCAATTTACCACTTCGAGAAAATATTCACCTTCTTCACCTTCAGATCCAGAAATCCTAATTTCTTAACCCTAACTACCTTAATTCGCAGTCGATCCAAGTATAATCATCCTTCTCACAAAGTCGTTCCGAATCCCTAAGCCTAGGCAAGCGTCTCCGATTTGAATTTACATGAAAGGTGCTATTATATATTTCTCATATAATTTTAATCAGCATTACTTTCTGATCATTTCTGTATCTGATTTGAAGCGATCGAGTCACATTGTTTTGTTCTCTATTCTGGAATTGTTTTCCAATTTGGGATATGTTTAAATTAACGTTTTGTTGAAATACCTGACGCGCTTCATTGTTTTTGCAGTGGTGGGCCTTAGTAATCTTATTTATTTGTGTGCTTGTTTCCCACAGATTTAAAATAGACAGCTATTTTTCTAACTGGGATGGTGCTTGTCTTATCCAAAGGTATGGCCAGATGTTGTTTTTGGTAAACTTCTTGGCTATATTTGCTCGAGTTGGTATCACATGTATGGTACGCTATTTTCCTTTATTTGGGTTTTTTTTTTACTGGTTGGTTTCTGCTTGATTGGTACGTAGTTAGTAGAGTTGATTTCTTTCGCCTGCACATTAGAAAGAAGAGGTATACAGGTTAGTAGTGGGCAGAGGTAATGGATCTTTCTCTCATTTCTAACCTTACCTTATATGACTGTGAAGTTTTGACTAGGTTTACTGTGGATTTCTTTGATATTTCCCATTTAAAATAGGTTGATGCTTTGCCTAATTTTCTAGTATGTTTTTACATCAAAAAATCTGCTGTAAAATCAAAAATTGCACATGTTTCTCAGTTGATTATGTTTTTTAAGCTTGCTTATTTATACGTTCAATAAACATCTGAAATCTTGATATAATTGGATCTTAACATACATTGTTCTCTCGGAAATCCGTATATGTTTTATTCTTCAATAGAAAGGTACTTTTATTTAACATTAACTGAATTATGAACTTTTAGAGTAATAGAATGGTAATTTTAATAAGTTTATAAAGTTAACTCAAAAGTCTATTTTGATATAGCAGTACTTTTCTTTTCTCCTATCTAATGATAAGGATATCACTTTCCATTTATTTTCTTATTTTCTTGAGCAACTATAACATTTTATATGAAGACAATATAAAAACAGTATCATTATCATCATTTTCTATATAAGCAGGTTTTTATCATCTTGAGTAACTGTAACTATTTATATGAAGCACCAGATAATGATAATGATATATATATATATTTTTTTTCGAAATTATCATACCACAATGATATTGTTTTTTTGTTAATGATAATGATATTGTTTTTTTTTGAAATTATCGTACCGCAATGATATTGTTTTTTTTGTTAATGATAATGATATTGTTTTTTAAAAGAAATCAATGAATATGTTACTTTTTTGATTAACTTGAGTGTACCACTTGTAAAAGTAAGTTTGTCGAAAGCTTAGAGGATTCTATAGACGAGCAATTAGGGAAACATATGTTATTTCAAAATATGTAGAACTTTGTGGCTGTCACGGCCAACGAGAAGAACCAAAAGAATGAAGGAACATCCATTGATAAATGAATAAATTTAACTTTAACAATATTATGAAATAAAAAGTTAATCAATTATATATTTGACAATGTAACTTGTTCTAATATGATACAAATAAATAACATATTTAGGACAAACAATATTCTTAATTTCTTAAAATACTAATAAACAACATACCTAGCATTTTGAAAGTATTTATAATTTGTATGGCTATTGAAATTAGGTGGAGGAAGGAGGATAAGTGATGTGTTGCGTTGAAGAGGAAGTGTTAGTATATGTATGGTTTTCGTGGAGGAGTTGTATGTTGATGACAGTTGGTTGTGAGGATTGTTTGCACAGCGGTGATACTGTATGGTGGAGAAGCAATGCCGAAGCACGTGAAGGTGGTGAATGAGGTTAAGTGAGATAGAGATTGAGTTCAGTAAAATTGGGATGTTTTGGAATTGGTTACTGGTTGGACTTGTGCTCGGGTTGAAGTCAGATTTGGTAGGAGATGGATTTGGATTTTCGTGGAAGAGATGCAGTGACTGGGTAACTAGAGGAGGGATGCTGATGGTTGCTGTGTAATTGTCGATGTGGACTGGGCTGTTTGCAAAGGAGGAAATGAGTAGTGTTACTTGGCTGTGTAACAATGTCAGTGAAGTGGTGGATTTGTAGCAGTTTTGATGGTAGAGGTTAAACAGATGCTTGTATGACAGTGGGTAGAAGTCAAAAGAGTGTAGAAATAGTGATGTAGTGCACAATGATGCACAGAAATGAATACAACTTAAAACTGTGAATAATGTAAATAGGAAAGTTTGCAATTGTATGATAGATATGAAATGAAATGGAATGTTTAATCAAATGAGATGTGATGTTTTTTTATTTGAAAATTAGTTGAAACCAAAACAAACTGAAAGTACAGCCGAAAGTTGATTGAAAAGCAGAATTGAAACAAAGGGTAGTTGAAAGCGTTGAAACAGTGGTTGAGAGCACAAAAATAGTTAAAGATTTTTTTTTTTTTTTTTTTTTTTTTTTTTTTTTTTTGTTTTGTTTTGTTTGAAAACAACAAATGAACACTTTGTGAAATGAAAACAAGAGCAATATGGATTAGAACCGGAATGCAAAGGAAATAAAGTATGCACAACGAGTTGAAAATTTAACCTGTTTTACTTTTTTATGATAATTAACACAAAAATAAAACAAAAAAAAGGAAAAATAATCCGAAGAGTCTAGAAAATAATCTGAACAGTTCTGTGTTACTATCGAGGGAGATCCAAAGTTATATAATACAGTAGGCAATCTTTTCAGTCTAAATCTAATGTATAGAAAAAGCTCGTAGTTAACTAACTGAATAAGCAGTGGTTTAGCGATCTTAATTTTGCATCTTAATGCTATACTAGAAATTAAAAATAAGATTAAATAGAAAAACCACGTACCTTTTGCAAAAAAGGAAAGAAGGGAGAGATTTACTGCCCATTTCACCCAATGAATAATGCGATATCATTAGCTCCCTGTACTATTTTACTGTCAATGTATGCAAGTTCTGTGCAATATTGTAGTGAGACTGGAATAGAACCTGAAAGCAAATTGCTGCTGAAATCAAGCTTCACAAACTTATGAAGTTGAGATGTTGAACTTGGGATTGAACCTTTGAAATTGTTGTAACTAAGAAGAAGGGAGTCTAAGTTGGAAGGTTTTGAAATAGAATTAGGAATAGGACCTAAAGTAAATTATTTGATAAGTTAAGTTGAGCTAACAAAGTTGGGTTTTGATCAGATTTTGGAGACAGACCCGGATAGATAGTTGTTCCGTAACTACAGTAAGTTGAGTTCAGGCAGGTATTTTTTTTTTGAAGGGATGGTTTCATTCAGACAGTTTTGGCGTAGTCTAACTCTAACCAAACTCAAGCACTTACCTAAGCTTTCAGGAACAGGACCAAACAAAAAAAATTCTTAAACACAATCAAAACTTTAAGCTGATTAGAATAGCAATGATTTTCAGGAATGGTACCAGTAAGCATACTAGAAGAAAGATCGAGAACACGAAACTTGCCATTTGCGCTGCAATTTTCAGGAATAAGTCCTGTAGAATTGTTCATGAACAGCTCTAGTGAATCTTAATTCGGAAGCTTAGCGACAAAATCAGGTATTGACCCATGCAATCTATTCATAAACGGATTCAGAAGAGCTAGTCTTCTCAATCTAACAAACACGCAAGGTATTTCTCCGGTTAATGCATTGTTTGAAAGGTCAAGAGACAATACCATTGTTAAGCTACCAAGTGAAGTTGGAATAGGGCCTGACAATAAATTTGTGTGTAAGAAAGGAGTTTCAAGCAGGGTTAAATCTCCCAACTGGTACGGTATTTCTCCGGATAAGCTGCAATTAGAAATATCTAGAAGTTGCAATTGGTTAACTTTGATAGTTCAGTCGGGATTCCGCCTTCGAATTCATTGAAATGACTTAAGTAAAGCTGCTTTTGCTGCATTAAGTTCCTATCTCGTTTGGAATCCTTCCTTTTAGATTATTTCCAGTTAATGATAAATACTCCGATGTATGCATTTTTCCATAAGCAGGAGGATGCAGCCATAAAAATAGTTACCACCAAGGTCTATGTACCGTAAATTTTCAAGATTTACATTGCCAATTGGTAACAAAATGGTGAAATTGTTGTCTTAAGCATACAACTTCCAATTTTGGAAAGCGGGAGAAGTCCCAGTCTAGGCCACCGATAAATTCGTTCGTAGAAATATTTATAAATCGAAGCTTGGGCAAATTGGACATACTTATCTTGCCGAAGAAGCCATTTCCAGCAATAGAGAAATTAGTAAGTGATTTAAGCCCTGATATTTGGATTGAAGAAGAAAAAGATACATTTGAATTGGAAATATCAAGGGATATAACATGTGTTCAAGTTGAGTCACATTTGATGCCACGTCACGAATAAACTGAACTCGAGTTTGAAATTGACTAATCAAGCATTGCACTGGACAGTGAAGAAAGAGCATTAGCATCTGAGATTAAAGAAGAGGTTTGTAGAAAAACTTTTAAGGGAGGTTTCATTGAATTTCGGAGTTAGTGACTTATGTTAACTTCTGCTGGATCCGATCTTCTGTGAGTTCATTAGGATTGTTGAGTGAAATAACTGTTTACATCGCATATAATTTCATCTTCCGTGAAATCTCCATGGTCGTTTTGATCTGGATTGAATGCGACATCAAATGATTCAAACTGAGAAGCAAATTTATATTAAAGCTTGTATTTTATTCGAAATTACCTCACAAACTACCTTTAAACTGAGAAGCAAATTTCAATTAGAAGACATAGGCTGTTAATGCACCTTGCAATCCATTTACCCCTTTTGTTATATATTACTTTCTAGTTTTGCATGGAAGAAAATGGTCTGATATAGAGTAATATTTCGTTTAAAAGTGGTTCTTCGATTTTTTTTTTACTTTGGAGTGAATATATTTTTATGAGATGATTTCAGCTACAGGTGTTGTGCTTGATCCTATGATGTGTAAGTGAGTATATTTGAGATGCAGTTAAGTACATTTGGGCAAGTATATTTTGGAATTTAAGTGTTCATTTTGTTGTAAAGTGAAGGAGAGTTGATTGTAAGGACAACATGCAAAAAAAGGTTTTATGAGAAAAATGCAGCTCTGTTTTGAGCATTTTGGGCAGTGGCATGACCTTCAGGAATATTTGTCAGAAACATATTTGCTCTTATTTCGTCCATTATCCTATATTAAACTCCTTGTCATGTTTACAGGTTATTTTTAATATCTCACCAAAGAGAAATTGATTGTTCTCACAAATGGATGTTGGTTTTATTGGCTTCACATCTATGTTAGTCATTAGATAACATGTATAGTATCTAAATTATGACTTAAGTTGTATACTTATTATATTATTGCCGGTTCATTTACGGCCTCTTTGATTCATTTGATTTAAGTTGTATACTTATTATACTCTTATGACCGCTTGATTGGGTGTTTGATTGAATTTGACTTAAGTTTTTGTCTTGGAAAATTCATGCTTATGGCAAGCTAATGACAACACCTAATATCCGTTTCATGCTAAGTTCAAAGTAGATTAGATGTTCTCTACATAAACTATAGTGTATTTCATCCAGCTAATTCATTCAGTAGTATAACATGGAATGTTTAAGTAGTTTTGCCTCACACTACAGAATGAAGTAAAGCTTTTCATTTTTTAATTAAATTTTATTCTAATAAAGCTGAGTAATTTAAACAGTTGACCAGTTCATTTAGCATCACCCTTGTTTTATGTCAAATCAACTTTCATGATACCTTGCATTATTTGTTCACTAATTTAATAGCATCTGTACTGTAAATCGTTTGTTTTAATGTTATTGCTAGTATATAGTTGATTCTTGACACTTTCCTGACCTGGTGCAAGTGGCAGTGCCACACAGACTGGAAACCCTGCTATCAGCTACCAAGTGCAAGTGTTAGATGCAGAAGTGAAATGAAGATATTATGGACATGCAAACTCTTATCAACTACTTTGTAGGTAACTTTTCAGTGCAAGTATATATGATGTATTATGGACATGGAAGAGTTGATCAAACATTATGTATGAATTGTTAAATTTGAATATGTGAGAAATAGTTTGAATTATATGTATGAATATGTGACGGCCCGCCCCGCACCAACCGACATTTACTCCAAAAGTGCGCTGTACACATGTCCAGTTAGCACGGAACGGGTCGCCGGAAGGAAAAAAAAGAAGGGAATGAACATACAAAGAACCTGTAGAATGTCTCACAGCGCATAGAACAAAATATAATAGTAACATACTTGACATAAAACAGGAGAGACAATGCATAAGCTGAAAATCAGAACTAAACATCATAGCAGCGGAAATTCAGAATACAGCTTATTACAACTTTCAAACTGTCTCAAAGCAAAAGTAAGATAAATGAGGTACACTACTAATGCCCAAGTAGCAACCACCAACGACACAGGGAGAATGTGTATATATATATATAATACGTGGAAGCCTCCTGCCCGCCTCCGAATCAGCTACTCGCACATCACCAGCTAACCTGTCTCTAGTCTGCTCGTGTGAGCACCCAGAGTAATAAGAGGAGACATAAAACTCTGGGTCAGACATAAAACCTGGTATGAGCGATAAGCATCTAAAGTGAACAATAACAGGTAGACTAAAACATACCTGAACCTAGACCTGCAACCAAAGAGTTAGCACTACATACTGTACAACACTCTAAGATATCATATCAAACAACATAAAGATACGGAGGTGGGGGAGGTGTGCATGTCATAGGGATGACAAACAATCAAACATAGCATCCATCCTCACATCTCTCACTCAGTGCGTAAAACATACGATATTCACCACTTCGATCACCCAACATTCCTTGCTACGATCACTTTGCCCCATGAAGTCATAAATGGCTTCACTGCACTGATAACGTAGCCACTAATTCCTCGCTATGTCCACTTGCCCCATGGAGTTATTCACCCCATCTGCGCTGGCTCATAGCCTTACCAATCCTTACTATGTCCACTTGCCCCATGGAGTTATTCACCCCATCTGCGCTGGCTCATAATCTTACTACGCATCACCTTGCCCCTCAGGTCATAATGACCCTACTGCACTGATAACGTAGTCTTGCTACCATCACCTTGCCCCTTAGGTCGTAATGACCCTACAGCACTGATAAGTAGCCCATCATTCCTTTTAGTGGTGAATCGAAGTTATGAACATCGACAACTCCTTAGCACACGTCCCGCAGCAAAGTCCAACCATGAAGTGAACTCGTTGGTTCCCAACTGGTTCCGGGATCCTGAGCTCTAACTTCCCCTATTGGACTACCTTTGCATCTCGGGTTATTGGTCAATACTGGGTCGGGTCGGGTTCTTCCTCAGGTCATCGGTTTGGGTCGGTGTTCTTTATCCGTTCGGGTCGGGTCCCCCCTTCTGATGCGGTTCGGGTCGGCATTCCTCTGGGTTCGAGTCAGCTGCTTCTTCTTCTTCGGGTCGGGTCGGTGCTTCCTTTCAGGTCGGGTCCTTCTTGGTTCGTGCTTTCGATCCGTCTTCATGCTCCCCTTCATATGCTCCTATCCGATCCGCTTTCGTGCTCCTGCTCCGATTCGCCTTTGTGTTTCCGATCCGATCCGTCCTCTTCGATCCGATCCGTCTTCCTCTATCCGATCCGATCCCAGTTCAGCGAAGCCTTCCTTTTTGCCACTTTTCCCAAGTGTTGGGTTCCGATCCGATCGGATTCTTTGCTCAGTTCTATATATCCGATCCGAGCCCCCTTATCCGATCCGATCCGAACTCTGCACTGTTTTCTGAAACTGTTCCAGCAAGTGTTTACGCCATTCGACGACGTTTTTGACCATTCTAACTATTGAAATCAATCACAAAGCATTTCATACAGTCATAGCAACATGCATAATCAACCACAAACATCATTCACATTCATATCATAGGTTAAAATGGATCAAACATACCCAAAATCCCATATTTCCCCTTAAGCATGTTTAGGTGAAACTAATGGTAGGATTAGCAAAACTTAACCAAATTAACCCAAATTCATATCAGAGGTCTAAAACATCATTTAGGAATTTATGAACATTTTTCCCGAATTTTATCATGCTTAAATTCGCTAATTAGCACTAATCACCCCTAACTAGCCATAATTAGTTTAAAACTATGCAAATCACTCACCTTAGCCACAAAATAAACTAAAATCTGAAATGATTCTCTGATTTGATGTGAATCTCAATGCCAACAGCAACTCCTTTGTTGATTTGGTGAAGATCCTTCTTGATTAGGGGTTGCTAAGCCAAATCCTTAACCTAAAGGTGATTTAGAGGTTGGAGGCCATTTTTAGGGATCCTTGGTGATAAGTGGAGGCTAGAAAACTGAAATAGAATGATTCTCCATCTCATTTCAGCCCTCCCATAACCCTAATCCCGAAATGAGTTATGGGCCTACTCACTAATCACCCGATTTGGCCCGGTTAAGCAGTTTTTCACCCTCCAAACCCTGTTTCAGCCATATCTCCCAAACGGTAAGTCCGTTTGGCTAATGCGACCACTCTACGGAAAGAGAAACCATCAAACGAATCAAATGGAAGTGGTTTCAGGTCAAAATTCCTTTTCAATCAAAAGTTATGGCCAAAACAGTACCAACTAGGGGCAAAATTGTCATTTAAAAATCGACAAAAATCATAAGCATGAGAAATGACTCCAATAGATGTTTCCCAAAGTTACATGACCATACGACTTCACATGGGAAATAAATAAATATTCTACGATCCTATGGTGTGTAGAATACGGGTCATTACACTCCCCCCCCCCTCCCATTAAGAAATTTCGCCCCCGAAATTCCCTAATCCAAACATACACAAAGATTCCCGCATGCCTATCAATCATAAAACAACAATCAAACATGCAAACAAGCAAAGCAAGTCTATCCTAGCATGCGGAAAACTAAATTGCAAAGTAAATCTTACCAGGCAAAGAGTTCTGGATAAGCCTTCCTAATGCTCTCCTCTGTCTCCCAAGTACAATCATTCTCGTCCTCGCCCCACTGAACCTTGACTAGCTTCACCGCCTTCCTTCGAAGTTGCTTCGTATCATGCCCCACAATACGAATCGGCTTGCGGTTCCCAACCGCCTCGGGTTCTACTTCGAAGTCCTCTAACTGATCAGGTGAAATAGTCACATTTGAGTCGTGAACGAACTTCCTTAGTTGGAAAACATGAAACACATTGTGAACTCCTGTCATCTTCTCTGGTAAGCCAGCTCTATACGCCAAATTCCCGACTAGTTCAAGAACAGGGAACGGGCCAACAAATCTTGGTGCCAACTTGCCTCTCCTGCCAAATCGAACCACGCTCTTCAACGGAGAGATCTTGACAAACACCAAGTCACCAACGGAGAATTTCAAGTCTCTTCTCCTCTTATCGGCATAACTCTTCTGCCTATCATGAGCAGCTTTCATTCGTTGCTGAATGATCTTGATCTTATCGGAAGTTTCTCTCACCACATCTGGTCCAAGCACAAACTTCTCGCCAGTCTCTATCCAACATGATGGTGAGTTGCACGGTCTTCCGTACAAAGCTTCATATGGAGCCATACCGATACTGGATTGGTAGCTATTATTATATGCAAACTCCACTAGATGCAAATGATCATCCCATGATCCACCAAAATCCAATATACACGCTCTCAAGAGATCTTCCAATATACGATTCACCCTCTCCGTCTGACCGTCGGTCTGAGGGTGATATGCGGTACTGAGATGTAGTCCTGACCCTAGAGCCTCTTGTAAGCTCTTCCAAAACCCACTAGTGAACAACGGGTCTCGGTCACTCACAATGCTTTTGGGTACTCCATGAAATCTCACTACCCACTTCATATACAATTCTGCCAACTTGGCTGTTGTTCTGGTCGATTTGACTGGTATAAATCTTGCACTTTTAGTCAATCGATCCACAATTACCCAAATACTATCATATCCCGATCTAGTCCTTGGTAAACCATCGATGAAATCCATCGAAACTTGCTCCCATTTCCATTCGGGAATTTCTAATGGTTGCAACAACCCACTAGGCTTCTTTTGCTCGGCTTTAACTAGCTGACAATTCATGCATTTGGATATAAACTTCCCAACGTCTCTTTTCATCCCTTCCCAGTAGTAGGTCTGCTTCATATCTCGATACATCTTATTACCACCGGGGTGTATAGTCAGTTTCGAGTGATGACATTCTCTAAGCACTTCATCTCTCAAACCATTCACGTTGGGCACAACTAGTCTTCCATCCTTCCGAAGCCATCCATCTCGATCAAGCCCATACACATTCATCTCCTCATCAACTCCCATTTCTAACTTGGAGATGATTTCTAATAGGTTAGGATCGTCCCTCTGGCTAGAACCAATCCGCTCTATCAAAGTGGGTCTGATCGTCAAACAAGCTAGCATAACTGGATCCAATTCGCACTTTGGTCTGAAATCAAACCCCGCGATATACTCCAGTTGCTTCCATTCAAGAAACATTGCCCCTAAGCTGGCATGTCTCCTACTCAAGGCATCGGCTACCGCATTACCCTTCCCAGGTGTATACGCGATATCAAAATCATACGAAGCCAAGAACTCTAACCATCTCTGCTGACGGAGATTCAGATCTTTCTGAGAGAAGAGATATTTTAACGATTTATGATCGGTAAACAACTCAAATCTTTCTCCCAAGAGATAGTGTCTCCACATCTTCAGCGCAAATACAATCGCTGCCAATTCCAAATCATGGGTAGGATACTTCTTCTCATGCGGCTTTAGCTGTCGACTAGCATAAGTTACAACCCTACCTCCTTGCATCAATACAGCACCCAGTCCGGTACCACAAGCATCTGTGTATACCGTCATCTCTTCATTCCCTTTAGGAATGACTAACACTGGCGCACGCGTCAACCTCTCCTTTAGACTCTTGAAGGCATCCTCACACACTCCGTCCCAGACGAAGGACTGATTCTTCTTAGTCAACTGAGTCAACGGTGTTGCAATCTTGGAGAAGTCCTGGATAAACTTACGATAATATCCAGCTAATCCCAAGAAACTTCTTACATCTGTAGCATTCTTGGGTGTAGGCCAATCCTGTACCGTAGCCACCTTCGCAGGGTCCACGGCAATACCACTCTCTGAAACAACATGACCCAAGAATCTCACTTCCCTTCTCCAAAAATGACACTTAGAGAATTTTGCTTTCAATTGGTGTTTCCTCAACACCTCCATCACTATCCTCAAGTGCCCCTTGTGTTCCTCCTCTGTCCTTGAGTAAACAAGGATATCATCCACGAACACAAGAACAAACTTATTCAACTGATCTCTGAATACTCGATTCATAAGATCCACAAAATAGGCTGGTGCATTGGTCAACCCAAATAGCATAACCAACCACTCATAAAATCCAGACGGCGTCCTAAATGCCGTTTTCGGAACACTCTCATCTGCTACTCGAAGCTGATGAAATCCTGTCGCGAGGTCCAACTGGGAGAACACTCTTGCTCCAGCTAATCAAACAAATCATCTATCCGCGGTAGAGGATACTTATTCTTCCTCGTCACCTTATTCAACTCGCGTTAGTCCACACACAAACGAAGGGAACCATCTGCCTTAGTGGCAAATACAACTGGTGCTCCCCACTCGGAGACGCTCCTTCTAATCAATCCCTTCTTCCAAAAATTGCTGACTTGCACCCCGAGCTCTCGCTGCTCCATTGGTGCCATACGACGAAGTGGCATCACTATAGGTCTGGCATCTTTCACTAAATCAATACGGAACTCAATCTCTCGGTGTGGTGGAAGCCCGGTCACCTCCTCGAAGACGTTCAGATACTGGCCAACCACGGGCACATCTGACAACTCATCCTGCGGGATGTCGAGGGAATTCACAAAACTAGCCATAACCCCATCACTAGGTAGATTACCAAACACTACCCTCCGCCCATCATCCGCCCTCACTGTCACCAAAAAGCCCTCACAGTCTACCACCACCCCGTATCGTTGGAGCCAATCGACTCCCAATATAATGCCATACCCAGTGAAGCCCAAAACAAAACAATCACATACAAACATACATCCATGACTCGATAAGACCAAATTCCTGCAAATCATACTAAGGCTAGTCGAACCACCAATCGGGTTCGTCACAACTAATGGTCTATCGACTATCTCGGGTTCCAGTCCCAACCTATCTACCAGGTCACTAGATATGAAGGAACGGGAAGCCCCAGTATCAAACAAAACTCGAACTGGTATATCATAAATAGAAAGCATACCTTGAATAACAACATTCTTTCCTTTCTCCGCCGCAGTTGGGGCATTCGACGAAGAAGGAATAGCATCAAGAGCATATGCTTTCACAATCTGCTTCTCCTTAAGAGGTTGCGGACACTTATCTTTCTGATGTCCCACTTGACCACAGTTGTAGCACTTCCTTTCCGCTGGCTTGGCCCGACATTCTTTAGCATAATGGCCCTTCTTTCCACAGCTGAAGCACTCAACATCCTTCTTGCTCTTTTTCTGGCCACCTTTAGATTGGTCCTGCTTCCTCTTATTCTGAGAGTTATTCTTGCCTCCACCGCCTGCTTGCGGCTTTGGCCCTTCTGCATATGCAGCCTCAGTCTTTGACTTAGGGTAAAGGCTCTCTGATCTCAAAGTTTTCCCCACAATCGATTCAAAAGTCTCATCGATGTGATTAATAAGCCTCTCCCCCAAGTATCCATCCAAACCAGTAATGAACTTCTCATTCTTCTTTTCAGGAGTATCGATAAGAGATAGTCCATATTTCGACAAAGTGTCGAACTCAGCAATATAATCAGAAACTACCCTCCCATTCTGCTTCAGTTCCAAGAACCTCTTAAACAATACTGACTTCTGGGCAGCTGGAATGAACTTCTCGCTAAAGCGAGCCTTGAACTGAACCCAAGTAACCTGGTCCTCTGGAGTAGCTGTTCTAATAGCATTCCACCAATTCATCGCTCGCCCTTGAAGCTGACGAGACGCTAGCCTTCTCTTCATCGCATCCTCGAGACCCAAGTCATCAAAGATACGGTCACAGCTATCCATCCAGTCCTGAACATCCGTGGCCGACTCCGTTCCGTGGAACGGCTTCCCACCAAGATTAGTGTAATCCTTGCACAACTTGTCGAAATCGACCCTAGGCGTCTGCACTACTGGGCCAACACCAACTCCGGGATTGGGAACTGCCCCTTGCACTCTTCTAAGCATGTCTCTCATGAGGTTGGTAAACATCGCCCTCATGTCAGCGGCATTCCCATTATTGGCCCCTCTACCGGTACCTCTAACATGTCGGCTCATCGTCAATCTGTAAAAGGAAAACGATTAACGACCCCATAGTGGTACTAGTGCAGCGCAACTTCATTCTTATACTACTAATAGTATATATATATACATAGCTTTTGAAAACCAAAGTAATCACAAATACGCGCTCTCATATACGTACTAACTCTCCCTAGTGTCTTTCCCTAGGTTAACTACGCAACCTAGAGCTCTGATACCAAGTGTGACGGCCCGCCCCGCCCCAACCGACATTTACTCCAAAAGTGCGCTGTACACATGTCCAGTTAGCACGGAACGGGTCGCCAGAAGGAAAAGAAAGAAGGGAATGAACATACAAAGAACCTGTAGAATGTCTCACAGCGCATAGAACAAAATATAATAGTAACATACTTGACATAAAACAGGAGACACAGTGCATAAGCTGAAAATCAGAACTAAACATCATAGCAGCGGAAATTCAGAATACAGCTTATTACAACTTTCAAACTGTCTCAAAGCAAAAGTAAGATAAATGAGGTACACTACTAATGCCCAAGTAGCGACCACCAACGACACAGGGAGAATGTGTATATATATATAATACGTGGAAGCCTCCTGCCCGCCTCCGAATCAGCTACTCGCACATCACCAGCTAACCTGTCTCTAGTCTGCTCGTGTGAGCACCCAGAGTAATAAGAGGAGACATAAAACTCTGGGTCAGACATAAAGCCTGGTATGAGCGATAAGCATCTAAAGTGAACAATAACAGGTAGACTAAAACATACCTGAACCTAGACCTGCAACCAAAGAGTTAGCACTACATACTGTACAACACTCTAAGGTATCATATCAAACAACATAAAGATACGGAGGTGGGGGAGGTGTGCATGTCATAGGGATGGCAAACAATCAAACATAGCATCCATCCTCACATCTCTCACTCAGTGCGTAAAGCATACGATATTCACCACTTCGATCACCCAACATTCCTTGCTACGATCACTTTGCCCCCATGAAGTCATAAATGGCTTCACTGCACTGATAACGTAGCCACTAATTCCTCGCTATGTCCACTTGCCCCATGGAGTTATTCACCCCATCTGCGCTGGCTCATAGCCTTACCAATCCTTACTATGTCCACTTGCCCCATGGAGTTATTCACCCCATCTGCGCTGGCTCATAATCTTACTACGCATCACCTTGCCCCTCAGGTCATAATGACCCTACTGCACTGATAACGTAGTCTTGCTACCATCACCTTGCCCCTTAGGTCGTAATGACCCTACTGCACTGATAAGTAGCCTATCATTCCTTTTAGTGGTGAATCAAAGTTATGAACATCGACAACTCCTTAGCACATGTCCCGCAGCAAAGTCCAACCATGAAGTGAACTCGTTGGTTCCCAACTGGTTCCGGGATCCTGAGCTCTAACTTCCCCTATTGGACTACCTTTGCATCTCGGGTTATTGGTCAATACTGGGTCGGGTCGGGTTCTTCCTCAGGTCATCGGTTCGGGTCGGTGTTCTTTATCCGTTCGGGTCGGGTCCCCCTTCTGATGCGGTTCGGGTCGGCATTCCTCTGGGTTCGAGTCAGCTGCTTCTTCTTCTTCGGGTCGGGTCGGTGCTTCCTTTCGGGTCGGGTCGGGTCCTTCTTGGTTCGTGCTTTCGATCCGTCTTCATGCTCCCCTTCATATGCTCCTATCCGATCCGCTTTCGTGCTCCTGCTCCGATTCGCCTTTGTGTTTCCGATCCGATCCGTCCTCTTCGATCCGATCCGTCTTCCTCTATCCGATCCGATCCCAGTTCAGCTGGCGTAGCCTTCCTTTTTGCCACTTTTCCCAAGTGTTGGGTTCCGATCCGATCGTATTTTTTGCTCAGTTCTACATATCCGATCCGAGCCCCCTTATTCGATCCGATCGGAACTCTGCACTGTTTTCTGAAACTGTTCCAGCAAGTGTTTACGCCATTCGACGACGTTTTTGACCATTCTAACTATTGAAATCAATCACAAAGCATTTCATACAGTCATAGCAACATGCATAATCAACCACAAACATCATTCACATCCATATCATAGGTTAAAATGGATCAAACATACCCAAAATCTCATATTTCCCCTTAAGCATGTTTAGGTGAAACTAATGATAGGATTAGCAAAACTTAACCAAATTAACCCAAATTCATATCAGAGGTCTAAAACATCATTTAGGAATTTATGAACATTTTTCCTGAATTTTATCATGCTTAAATTCGCTAATTAGCACTAATCACCCCTAACTAGCCATAATTAGTGTAAAACTATGCAAATCACTCACCTTAGCCACAAAATAAACTAAAATATGAAATGATTCTCTGATTTGATGTGAATCTCAATGCCAACAGCAGCTCCTTTGTTGATTTGGTGAAGATCCTTCTTGATTAGGGGTTGCTAAGCCAAATCCTTAACCTAAAGGTGATTTGGAGGTGATTTAGAGGTTTGAGGCCATTTTTAGCGATCCTTGGTGATAAGTGGAGGCTAGAAAACTGAAATAGAATGATTCTCCATCTCATTTCCGCCCTCCCATAACCCCTATCCCGAAATGAGTTATGTGCCTATTCACTAATCACCCGATTTGGCCCGGTTAAGCAGTTTCTCACCCTCCAAACCTTGTTTCAGCCATATCTCCCAAACGGTAAGTCCGTTTGGCTAATGCGACCACTCTACGGAAAGAGAAACCATCAAACGAATCAAATGGAAGTGGTTTCAGGTCAAAATTCCTTTTCAATCAAAAGTTATGGCCAAAACAGTACCAACTAGGGGCAAAATGGTCATTTAAAAATCGACAAAAATCATAAGCATGAGAAATGACTCCAATAGATGTTTCCCAAAGTTACATGACCATACGACTTCACATGGGAAAGAAATAAATATTCTACGATCCTATGATGTGTAGAATACGGGTCATTACAGAATATTAAGTTTGAATATATGAATGTTGTTGAATGATATGTATGAAATATTATGTTGTAGTTTATATGTTTGTTGTTTTGTAAATTGTGTTATGTTTGTATACATTTGAGAAATAGACAATGATATACATGAATGATATATGTATGTATTTAAAAGAAATGAAAGAGCTGAAAATGTGGTATACAAATGGTAAATGCTATGAAATTGTGTGTTTGATATTATAGGGTTTTAAAAACGCTGTAAAGTTAGACATACACACGCTATTAGAAAAAGGTAACAAACGCTATGCAATTGTACTTCTAAACGCTATAATATTGTGATAATAAACGCTATGATAGAAGCTCAATGAACGCTATAAAAGGCGGCAGTTGATGAAGATTTCATATAGCGTTTTTTATTTAATAGCAAAATAAATCGCTATAGAATCTTTATTTTTCATAGCGTTTTTCTTTCTGCTATTTAAAGCCAAAGGTCTAACATAGCTTGTCGTTAGACGACGTTCTCTGAAACGTTATATTTGAATATAATGCGTTTTTGAAACGCTATAAAATCCTCATTTTATTGTAGTGTAGTCAGTTTACGTAACCTCTAGGAAAGTATGTTGATTGTATCTGGTATTATATATGTATTTTGTCTTATGGTTTATGGGTAACATATTGCCCTCCTTTTGAGGCATCTTATGCTTTGAAATGAATTCAGGTTTTGCCATGGAAAGATCTAAATTTCTAAAGACTACTGAAAAGTAAAACATCTTTAAATCAAACCACCGTAGGCTTAGAATATTCAATTTTTTGCATTTTATAATCCATGTAAGTTTCATTTCCATTCTTCTTGAATATGAGAAAACAACTCAAGTGAATTTGACAAAAAAGAACATTACAGCTGCTAGAAAATGAAAATAGGAGGGCTTTATTTTCCTCCTACCTATTTAATTTTATTCATAATGTACAGTTACTTGGATAGAGCAATGTATATATTTACATGAACTTTGGTTAATTATGATCCATGTTATGATATGTATATTTTATTTTAAGTCAGATGCATAACATTATATTCAAAGTTTCAAACATATATTATACCATGATATAAAGTACCGTACAATTATTCTTTTCCTTAGCTTGACTGTTGCACTGTCACTTTACTTTTAATCCAAAAAATTAACAAGGGCTTTTAGTGGTTCTAAATTGATTTTCTCCACACTAGATAATTAATAATGTATTTCAGAGTAAAAATTTATGTCCTTCTCAATTTTTTCTTGGTTAGCAAAATTTTCCTATCTTAACGTGGTCTTGATTTTGTGGTTATATTTGACTGATGTTATCGAGCAAAACAAAGAGGTTATGAAATTCAAACAACATAATTATAGGCTCATGATATTTCAAGAGATTTTTATTACCAGCAAAAGCATTTGAATTGTATTAATTCATTTTATGAATAGATATAGTTAGTTATCTGTAAACTTAAATGTTATTTAGTTGGCTTTAATTAATACTACTATTATCTAGAAAATAACAACATATAAAAAAGACTAAAAAAACGGATCTTTAGACAAAATTTAATTATGCTGAAAATTAGAAATCGTATACATAAATAAGTTTCATTTTATTTTTCGTTTGTAGTACTTTAGAAGATAAGTGAATTTTAACAATCCAAATGCTTCAATAAAAGGAAGTACGTGGCAAAGAATAGAAATCTTTCTTTTGCGATTGTATATCAATTTAGTGTATCACATGTCAATTTATTGTGTTTATTTATCTTTTAGTAGCACATGCCTAGGAAAATGGCCGTAGATGCTGACTTGACTTCGCATTGTAGCTGTTATGCTATCCTACTTTCATTGGTCACATAATTCCCTACTTCTAACAAAGCTACTTACATGAATTTCCATATAATTCACATATTTACTTGTAACAACCCGTATTTCGATAACATGATTAAGACGAGAATCAAGGCAGAATTTAATTTTAATTTCTGAATCAGGTGAAACGGGCTATGCCATTGCGTTCGTCTCGGAAAAATACGCGAAATAGAGTCCGAGTTTTCGAAAATCGGAGTCCGTATGACCAAGATATGGCCTCGCGAAGTTTCACGAAAAATTCCCAAATTAAAGGATACTTAATTAAGTGAAATGGGTTGCGCAGAGAAATATATATATATTGATATATATATATATATAATTGAAAATTAAATAAATAAATATGCAAAAATGTTCAAAACAGCGAATTGGGAGAGGGGAATAACCGAACCGGCCGATTTTTGAGGTCGACCCGAGCCTGCTGGGTCGACTAGGGGTTAATCCAGGGTGTTTGGCTGTCAACCCGTGGGCCGATTCGCTCAAATGCAGATTTTGCATTTGGATGGTTCTCATGGTTCATCTTTAATCTAAAGGCCCTAGATGGTTCCTACACTTGACTTCTTCCCCAAGACATACTTTGGTGGCTTGGATTGAATCTAGGTTTAATCCTATGGCCTAAAACACTTGCCTAATCTATAAATAAGCCCCTAACCTACCCCTAAACCCTCATTATTCATTCATGCAACTAAACTATGGCAAAATTGCTACTCTCATGGCCTCCACTCAACTATCATAGCCTCCACTTCATTTCTATGAGAGGTTTCATGATCATGAGAGTATTAGAGAGTCCCTATGTTAGTATGAGAGCTTCTCAAGTTGATTTCAAGGCAAAAGCTTTGATCTTTGTTCATAAAGATGGTATTTTTGTTGATTTGGAGTGTTCATCTTTGGGTTTTTGGGTGATGGCATGCATAGGCTTCATCACAATCTTTGTTTTGCATTTCGATTTGTGCCTTCATAGTTATGTAAGCCCTTCCCTACTCTTAGATATTAACTATGAAGTTAAATGTTCATGTTGAAAGTTTGGGTTTGATTAATTAGAATGATGCATGCTATCATGTCATGCAAGTTTATTAAGTCATTATCTTGATCTTATGAACTAAAAACCACAACCTTTATGTTGAAATGTTGCATTATGCAACATGAGAATCTTCATAATCATTATGTCAACTTGCATATGAAGTCATAATCCTTATATGATGATATATGCGAGTTTCTAGCCATCATTCCATGTCTTTTGTCACCATGATTCGCTTATGTACCAAGTTTGGTTTGATGCATGTTTTTGAGGCTTAAGAATGTAACATGCAAGCTAATGAACACATTTGTGCCTCATTTGCCACCATGATTAACTTGTGGCTTAATACCCATTTTTGTCATTCCTTTGCCAAGTCTCTTCTTTTAATCCATCACGTTGTTGCGAACGTATATGCTAGTTTAAAAAGCGTTGGGGTCACATTATGGGGAAACATAATGACATGAATATGACTTGGGTAAATGGGTATAAACATGACAACATGTAACGTTAAATATGACATGTGTTTATACTTGAAAACATGACTTAAAGTATAACATGGAAGTTGACATGTAAGTATGCATAAAAACATAAGCTTGGGAATTTACCTATTAAGTTAGGTCTACCCATTGGGAATTTACCTATTAAGTTAGGTCTACCCAATTGCTTGAAAACTTGACTATGAACATGACACTAGACTAAACATGAAAGTGGCCAACTCGAGGTTGGGTTGAGTTTGCAACGTAAAACTACCCGGAACCGACCGGCCTAACTAGTAGATGCAAACAATAGGACCCAATGTGAGAAGTTGGTCATGTTGTGCTTGAACCCGAGGTTAGACCAAGTTGTGGTGTAAAGCTACCTGGAACTGACCAGCTTAACTAGTAACCACAACAAAGTCTAATGTGAGAGGTTGGGGTGCATTAAGTAATTAATGCCACATGATAGGGTTAAGTTAATTTGATTAATGACTCTTAACCAAATATGACATGGGTAAATGGGTTAAGTAAATAGGTTAGGCTAATGATACTTAACAAAACATGACAAGGTTGGGTAGGTTAAGTGATTTGATTTGCCTAATGACGCGTAACCATTTTTATACGACTAGTGGACGAGGATTAAGTTAACCAACACTTAATCAATCCAACATGATAATTTGGCAAGGTTAAGTAAGTTTTCTTAATGACACTTAACCATACAAGATGATTAGGGGATGGGGTTAAGTAATTTGCACCTAACTAATCCGACACGGTAATTAGATGGGGTTAAGTAATCCACACTTAACTAATCTAAACACGGTAATTCGATGGGGTTAAGTTAAACACTTAACCAATTTAAACTCGGTAATTCAATGAGGTTAAGTAACCAATACTTAACCAACTTAACGTGATAATTTAATGGGGTTAAGCAACTTATACTCAACCAATTATACATGATGATTTGATGGGGTTAAGTAACTTACACTTAACCAATCTAATACGCGGACCTGATAAGGTTAAGTCACAAGACCTTTTTAGAATATACTTAACCATTGTAGTACGATTAGAGGATGGGGTTAAGTCAACCTATACTTAACCAATCCGACTCGATAATTTGATGGGATTAAGATAATCTATGCTTAATCGCTCTAGCAAGATAATCCGATAGGATTAAGGTAAGCTAGTACTTGACCAATTTGACTTGATAGGGTTAAGTCATGAGCCTCTGGGTACACTTAACCAACTTGTGGGACTAAGTCTTGAACTTAAATACTTAGCCAATCTTTGACGTGATTCGTGGGCGGGTTAAGTCATGGACTTGAATGATAACACTTAACCCAATAGACAAACCCTAGCTAGAAGAACTAGGTAGAAAACCGTGGTTAATCAAGGATAACGGGAAAGGAAACTAAGTGGTAAACCTTAGTTAAGGGTAACTAAGTAATAATTCTTAGCTAAGGACATAGGACTAATTCTCAAAACGATGAGTAACCTGATACGGTAGGTCATCACTTAGTATACGAGGGGGAGCAAGTTATCTGACTTGGATAAAAGCTCCAGCGCACTGGGTGCCGAAGTGGAAGCTTCGGGGGACGTGAGGATATTCTTGGGATCCCTCTGTGGGCTGCCAGGTAATTATACTAGGCCCATGAGAGGTTAAGGTCTGCGTTAGAAGGACCAAGAGTATGCCTTGGTTGCTATGCGAGCAACCTAAAGACTGGGATGGATTAGCGTGGAGTCGACGATTCTTGTTTTTGCCCTGGATAGCGCATCGCCGACTACCTACCATCTTTAGTCAATCGTGTACGTGCGGAAAGGCAGGGAACCCCCAACAGACCATGTGCTTGCTATCGAGTCATGGGTGAGGTTGGCCCGTAGGAAAGTGAGCTATAGTGGGGCCGTGGAGTGGTTCTTATACATGATTTTTCTTGGATTGCCTTTCAGTAGTTGAGGGAGGGGTCACGTGGGACCATAGCCACGGGTACAAAAACAGACCTTGATATCTGCATCGGCAGACGATTTAAAGCTCCCGACCGAGTTCCGTATTTCTTGATTTGCCCTGGCACGGAACTCGGATGGCACATTGGGGAACATGTGCATCTAGACATGGAAAATGATTCACGATACATACGTGGGATCAAGGGCGCGGTTGACGGGTGGCGTAATCCCTAGTGGTCCTAGGTGGCCAAAACCCAAACCGAGACACGGAAACGTTCATTAGGTAGCATAATCCCTAGCGGTCCTAGGTGGCATAAATCCTAAGTGGACGCGCGATAGTTCATGGTAAGGAAACACAACTAGATCAAGGGTTGCAGTCCAAAACAACTTCAAGGATAAACCGTTTACATGGGAAAGCCCGTACAGCCTACGGCAAAGGACTGAACTTATACATGGAAAGAAACATATGAGTTGAGTAACCTATATATGCGGCATATTAGGTTGACATGGACCATTACACGACTTTTGAGTAAGGGTCATTCACGGATAACACGTAATACAGTTGGGGTACTAGTACGGTAGGTGCAGAGCAGATATACAGGATAGATGTCATGGGACGTTATACGCGATAGATATCTTGGGATATTATACTTGATAGAAACCTGACAATGTGATACCTTGTTTTATCTTGACACCGTAGTTTATCACGACACCCTAGTTTATCTGAGTTCAGTAGTTCATTATTTTGATTTAGCTTATCTATCTTGTTATCATGCTTATGTTCATCTCAGTTTCTCATGTCAGTTAACTTTACTAGTTTTTATACTAATAGTAGATAGGGCTTACTCAGTCTTTTTGACTGACCCGTTTTGTTTCGCCTCTTTTCTTCCGTTTCCCCCTCCCAGGTTACAGGGAGGAAACACTGCTGTTTAGTTCGGACTTCTTCTGCTTGAAGGTCATCATGGATGGCTTGGACTTTTCCTGGCTATGGCTACTTTACTGTTTTTATTTGGGGAATAATTTATGAAAAAGTCTTTATGCTTCTTTACTATTGCAAGACAGGTTTTGATGTACTCTGATGTAAAAGGCTTTAGACCTTATGTATTCATGTTTATGAAAGTTCGATTTTACTTCCGCTATTTTATATGTTCTGTCTTGTGATATTTCTGTGCATGTTTACCAATAATGCCCCTCTAAAGCTAGTGCATTCCTTTGCGAGTGACCCTAGCAGAGGCGGGGTGTTACATTACTACTTTATTAAACCGACCGTTAGGGAGGTTTTCCTACTGTAAGAGCCAAAAACAAATTGTCTGAACCAATGAATTTTGGCATAATTTTCGCTCACAACTCAACTTTCCTTTCCGCGTTTTCTTCTTTTCGTTTTATTTTTCTTCCTTCTGTTCCGTTTCTTCCTCAAATCATCTTACCTACTCCGTTTCTTCCTCAAATCAAATGCCCTAATTCGTCTCCAACCAAATTCGCAATTTTATCTTACTCTTTCCTTCAGACAATCAAATTCGCATAATGAAAAGTAATCAATTATATTACTTCGCTCCTTCCTCTCGTCTTCTCAATTTTTTTTCCATAGAAAATCCATTTCTTCCGATTGGTTTCCCTAATGCTGCAACTGATTGCGATATATTTGATAGGCTGGCGGGGACATTTACAGATGAGAATCTGCTAGTTAATAAGGATGAGATAAGGATTATTTCCAGCAATTAATTTCAACAAGTGAATTTTGCCAAGTGAGAGGTGTTTATCTTAGAGATTTTAAGCCGGAGAATCTGTTATTGGATGATAATGGCGATCTAAAGGTTTCTCCTCTTTTCTTCTCTGTATTTCACTTTCTGCCGTTTAGTCTATTAATTTCTATCATATAATTTGATACTAGCTTAGCTATTTGGTTCATTGTATTCCCCCCTTTTTATGTAAAAATTTCGATTCAGGGACCGTGTTAGCTTAACACGCACCAAAAAACTAGGCATGATCCCACAAAATCAGAGTCCAAGATGATCCCCAAAGCATGTGTATATTTTGGTTCTCGTGATTCCATTACATCGAAGTCTTGTCCGTAGAATTTCAAGTATGAATTCTTTGCTTAATGAAATCTGTCTTTAGGCTGGTTTTGTGATGTTGGACGTTTTTGGATATGTTGGAAATGCTAAAAGCATCCTTATTCCTTGAAATGATTTAGATTAATGTGCCCACTAAATACACCTTAGACATCTCTTTTGTGTATCCTTCTTTTCCTATTTTTTGTAGTTGATTGGGATAATGCTAATGAATCATCATACAAGCACCTGTTCTCTTCTCTTTGTATTTGATTTTCAATTTTTATTAGTATAAGTTTTCCAATAACAGAATATAGCTTTCAGGTATTCCTGCTATGATTTTTATTTCATTGGAGCACTTTCAAAAGTTCATGCAAAACATTCCCCAGCTTGCTATTAATCTGGAAATCCCTTTATTATATTTCTGTAGATTGTGCAGCATCACCCGCATAACCGATCTTTCCTTCATTTCGGTTATTTTATAAAAAAAAAATGTTAAGGAAATTTATTGTGCAGTCGACTAAAAGATGTTAAAACTGCGATTATTATTATTTATGTTGCACCTTCTTTCGCAGCAAACATTTGTCATTTAATGGGGTGAGGTTTCATGTGTTTTGGTGTTAATGTTTGCTTATTTTCTGATTATTGATGGCTAAGGTAATATGCTTCTGTGGCTCTTTTCTGGTGATTGTAAAAGGCAGTCTACTAAAGGTATTTGGTCAGATTTGATGCTAAAGTTCTTAGCTTAGCACCTTGTTAGCAATTTTACTGATGCACTTGTCTGCATTTTCAGGGTTCTTTTGTGGCTTTGTTATTTTCTGCATCTATTTATGGTTGCTATTGTAAGTTTTGAGACTGCATCGTTGACTGTTGTCATATGTTAAAAAATACACCAAAAGCAGACCAATGTACCCTGATTTCTAATTTGGGTTGGGATAATTTGATAATTCTATATGGTGTAAATTGTAATGATATATGAATCTTAATGTTATACCAGATATGCATCCCGATTACTTGTGTAATAACGCTTCTTAAATAAATGTGCAGTTGAGTTCCCAACCATAAATTGTACTTCTGACTTTAAGGATTTGCGTAGCAAATTCTTTCAGACAATAGTTCAACCCACCAGGTACAAACGGGTTAACGAACTATTGACCTCAGGATTCAATGAAGCCTTGAAACAGCGTTATCGGATTCAAAGTTTGTACGACTTTGATCCGACCAAGAACACTCCAGATTCAATTTTCCGATGATGCAAATATGGTAGAGAACAAAGAGAAGAAGAATAAGATGATTCTGCGTTGTTGCAGTATTTGTAACGCCTTAGAAGCGTTGCAGATTTGAACAACGTTTGAAACACTTTAACGTCGTTGTAGAATAAGGAGGAAGAAGAAGATGCGACTGGTTGAGTCTTTTGTTATTATACATCATGTCTTTACATATATAGAGGAAACCCTTTGCATTTTCCATGATGTGGGACAAAACATATTTGCTCATTCCTTCTTCATTCTATTCTTCATTCTCTTCAAATAATACCCAAACCCAAATCATTTTTTTTTTGAAAATTTTACAACACCAAAAATCTATTTTTGGTAAAGGTGACCGTTTGGGACAAGAGAGAGTGCGACCGGCTCATTGGAATTCGATTGAACATTGGGTTTCATGTTTTTTACCTACTTTTTACTTTTTGGTACGTCATTCATATATTGGCTTCAATTAAGGTTTAGTTCACAATGAAGCGTGACAGTATACTGGTTGTTTTAGATTACTGGTATTCTAATTCAGTTGATGGTTTATATTGTAAACAATGGTTCACTCTTCTCATTTACACGGGATGCTAAAATACTGTACAGTAACAATGTTCATTTCTTTCTCATACAGAATTGGCATCGACGGTAACTCTACTTCACACACTGGCGTTTAAGCCCAACAAAAAGTTTGAAGTCGACAGTTCGTGGGTACCATAATTTCTGCTATGATTTTGTATATATGTAATTATTAATCACTGCCACTTTTGCTAGCATTCTGAAATGCAATTTTGTTCACACTTTTTTTCTAAGTGTGAACAAAACACTTTCTTTCTATTGGAGAATTCAGGTGGGTTACACATAGATCCCCTGAATTCCTCCAATAGGAACCGAGTGTTTTGTTCACACTTGCTAAAAAGTGTAAACAAAATCGGACTCAGCATTCTGGGAACGCACAGTCAAATCTCAGTTAGTAAATCAAACAAAGAGCAATGTTGCTCTTGGCACTTAGCAACTTACGGACGCCGCATTGGTACTTTCAAAAATTTGGCTTTTAGTCAGTAAATATGTTACTTCCGCTCATTTCTTTAATCTTTGCTGCGCTTAGTGGCTTTTCTGTTAACCCAGGTGGGTTCTTCCCATTGGTATTTGGATGTTGTTGCCTTTGACTTAAGTTTGCTGTGTGCATACAACAAATCTAATGGTGTTAATTTTAGTTATTCCTTTTTCAGGATAATAAATGAGTATTGAATAGGTACTATTTTACAAGTATCACAATTGTCTTCTTAAAATCTTGCGCTTTTTCCAAGATTGTTATAATTTGTGGAATTGATTGTGTACTGTAATTGATTAGTTTCCAAAAAATGATTTCTTAAATGCATTGTAAAGCATGCAAATTGTTTCATTATGAATTGCAAAGGTAGGCATTCAATATGAATATGGTAACAGTTTTTATGAGCATCCTTGACATATTTGGTGGATATTTTATTCATACTGTTTAATGATCAATATGTAACTATTCTCCCCTAATTCGGAAATTGTTTATACTATTGGATTTGGGTGGTTATTGAGTGATTTGATAATGAATCTTTTGTTTTAAATAAGTCAGTAACCATTTTCCTCATTTAAGTAAATATTTTTTTTCCTAAATAATTTGCACTAAATAAGTCGATAATCACGTTTCTATAAATAGTTTATTTAGTTTCTGCAAACTAATAAATCAGTCTTATTTTTCTACAAATATCATGTCTGTTCTTCTGTTTTTAATGTAAAAACTTCAACTTTGATTATTGTTGTTCTTATTTTTCTTCATTCCCTTCTCATTTCCTGATCTCTCATCATTTCAAGCTGGTATTATGCAATTTTACCCTTGAACATATTTGAATTTTAGTTTCAAATTATACCTGCCCGCTAATCATTATATTTTGTTTTTTCTTTTAATATTAATTCTACAGTAGTGTGTCATCTTCTAAATCTCACAATTATTTTTGCATTTACACTTGAAATTCAGATACATGGGATCTTATAACTGAACCAACCGTGATTAGGAAGGAGCTGATTAACATAAGAGGTTTTGTTTTGACCTCACAATAATAAGTTTATTTGCACTTGGAATATGTACCAACTAATGTCTTTATCCTTTTATATTATGATGAGGTATCTCATATACTGCACCATCATGAATCTTGCAGGTTTAAATATACCGTTAACAAGTTTACAAAGGATGAATTTTGCTTTCATCTACCCAGCTGAGAGTGTATGAGAATCAAATCAATGGCACAAAACATCAAGCCAAAGCATTTCATTCTGACTTCTGATATATACAAGTATTGTTCATATCCCGAGTTTTCTTTCTCAGTAAGGGTTTGACCGCAAACCTCCATCGCCATAGAGATATCAGATAACATTCTTTTTTATTTCCATTATTTTTTCTGTTACTCAAACTAATATATATTTTCAATATCATTACTGCTGTTAGAATTCAAATCAGTAATTTTCCCACCTTCAAGTCTAGGTTATTTTCGTCAAGCAAGTTGAATTTCAGTTTGAATTTTGTCATGTCAGGTTTTATGTTTTAGAATACGAGTATGTGACAACCTAATCTACGTTCTACCTCTTTCTAAGAAAACACAATGACCTATATTTCAGTACTGTTATTATAATTTTACGGCCTGATTTGAAAATGAAAACATGTTTCTTTTGCGTCTTAGAAATTCAGTTCGTATAATATTAAATATATTTAGATATATATTATGCATCGTTTATAGCCATTATTGTCCATACTTACATTGTTCCTAACCCAACTGGTCTGCTACATTATGATCCTACCCTTATTGCTGACTTCGTAAATTGTCTCAAATGCTAAAGATGGAGGGAATGGTACTTACAAAAAATAATTTTTAATCTTACGAAACTAAATATGTTATATTTAGTCTACGTTGACTTGATAATGGACATTCTCCAAGCCATATACAGCATGTACTCATTATCTTGGTCATGTAACAAACACCTTAATAATTTGTGACTAATATTAAATTATTTTTATGGTGTTAATGATGACATATGGAAAATAAGAGTGAATTTTAATATATTTTTGTAAAATAGAAGGGAATTACATTTTTTTTTCTTCCAATGCGAGTTCTGTCATCCAGTACGATATTCAGGTTTTTTAAGACTTGCAGTTTATATAACATGATTGCCTAAGCTATTTTACTAATTTTTTTTAGGGGATTGTTAAAGGGACTCCGCATTTGGTTAAACAGAGGACTAATTTTTATTTATTGTATAATTGTTATGGGGAGGACAAAATAAATTAGCCTCCCCTTAAACATATAAATTAAAATTCCGATATTAACCTTCTATAATTCTCATTAATATAAACCATAAATAATAAACCTTCATTAATCCTTACAATTTAATGCTGCACTTAAAAATAAAAATTGATGTAGTTAATGTAATGGAGCACAATAAAGTTTTATGGGTGATCAGAAGGCATCGGATCAGATAATTAATTGTAATTTCATAATTAAATTGTTATGGTTAATTTAAAATAAATGCAGAAATGAAAATTTTGATTTAATATACTGTATCGAATATGTGTAATTGAGATGTTGAATAATTCACACGTTTATTACTTACGTTGAATTTGAGCCGAGTAGTTAGGTCTCATTTTCTTTTTCTTAAAAAATAACCCAGAACCCCCTTAAAAAAAAAAAAAAAAAAAAAAAAAAAAAAAAACTGGCGTCCCCTTAAAATTATCCTCCCCTTAATCAAATGTGGAGTCCCTTTAATAATCCCTTTTTTTAAATAGTTATCACACTGCATACTGTTGCTTAAGCTATTTTACTATTTTTATAAACAGTTATTAATAAAAAAAATTCAATGGCCCGTATGTAAAACAAGGATGACCATGGCTTTCCTGGCTAAATGTAAATTATGTTGTTAAATGTCAGTTATAATACTGTCATTTTGTTTGACTTCTGTTAATATTTGATGCGTTTTTTAGTCTTAGTCCATGTTAATGCTAATATAACATAGTTCAATGGTTACTCAAGAAGCTGTGGATATAATCAGGCACGATCAATTGTAACAGATGTTATCAGTATTACAGTGAAAAGAATTGTTTAGTTTCATTCATTAACACTTTCAATCTTTGTTGTAGTTTTCCAAATTCCATACCTTCAGGCTTCAACCTGCAGCATACAAGCGGTCTACATTAGCAAGGAACAAAAAGACAATTTTGGGGTATGGTGGTTTCGTTAGCTGTCAACGATGTAGAAGACAGGTGAACTCCTATTCTGATTTTGCTGTAATTCATGATACGAGCAACATTCCTGATGTTGTGTCACAAATATTTACTGATTAGTACAACCATTAGTACTTATGATACATGGTGGTGGATCATGTCTACTTGTACTTCCTTGATCATCCATGTAATTTTTGAAGAGCAGAAAATTGTGGGAATGCAATGGGTTATGAAGGCTAAAGAGAAAACTTCAACCAAACGAGTTGTAGTTTTAAGAACTATAATTTGTAGAATGTCTATTGTACAAGAATTTTGGCTTTGTATTGGCAGTATTGTGTAATAGTTTGAGGTTCCCATATTATCTGTTCTTGCCCACTTTAACTTGACTCTCGAATGGTCAATCCATTTGAAGATATAGTTGTTCTCTTAAGTTATAGTATTTGTAGGCGTGTTAACGTATTTGTTGCTGTGTTATGTAGACGGAATAATTTTATCCCCCTGCACATTTTGTCAACATTTACTATTATAACATTTTATCTTTGTTCATAGAATAAATGCTAATTTTGAAACACAGTCATTTAAGTTGGCTTATGCTCCTACTAAAAGATGCGTTGTGGCGCTCCCCGATGGATTATATATGTTTATGTTTTTTCCAACAAGCAAGGTCTTCTCCGTAATTTCAACAGGGCCAGCCCCAGGGTAAGGCGAGCAAGACATTCGTCTAGGGCAACCGACCTGATAGGGGCAAAAACTGGAGGAGGTGGTGGTTGGTTCATGATTGTCGCTTTCCTAAGAACTAGAAAAGCACGAATTTTGAAATAAATTCTGCAAGCGCACAGATCGTGTAGTATACAGGTCGAACACAGGGAGGTAAATTAAATCAAATTATTTATATAATTTCATGGGCGATTAAAATAAATCTTGAAGTTGGGATAAAATTGAAATTACAATTCAGTTCAGAACAAATCTAATTGAACCGATAACTAAAGTTGTAATTATTAATAAAAACAAGTAAAACTGCAATTGAATTAACTATAGATTTGAATCTAATCGAATCTATAATCAATTCAATGATTAAAAATAAAACAGATTGCGGGAAATAAAATTGCAGAATAGAAATAAATTAACAGGAAAATAAAATTAGGATTACCGCTAAATCTAATCAGACGGTCAATCACTAATGAATATTAAAATTGTAATAGCAATTGTGTTCTAGAAAATCTAATTGACTAGACAACACATATTGCCATGAAAATAAAAATTACTGAATTAAAAGAAAAGAGAGCTTTATTAATAGAGAATAGAATACAGGAAATTGGGATCGTATTTACAATGGATACAAGGTGTATTTATAAGAATGTAGTCCCTTTTTATGAAAATAATAAGGCCAAGAATGATATAAATTCTTTCCACAGATAAAGGAATATTCCTTTCATGGTGCTTGATTTGAAAAATTGTAATCAATGTATTCCTTTTTATGTGTGGCACGGTCAGCGGGAAGATAAGCATATGCTTAATTGGAGATTTGTAATCAAGGCCTTCCCTTTCTCTTTGCATGGAACTTAAATGTGATTGATTGGATCTGAATTCTTGGAGAGGATTGCGCCGAATTAAATGTGAGCTACAGCTTCTTTTGCAATTGAGATAGCGTTAATATGGAGAAGTAGCTTTTTCTTTGAAATTGGCCTTTAATTGAAATGAATGAGATATTTATTGATAACCTGTGAAAATACACCAAAAATACCAAAACTAATATTTATTTATTTACAAAAGATAAAATATAAGAGCATAAAATAAACACATTTCTATGTTAATCAAATACCCCCACACTTATCTTTTACTCATCCTCGAGTAAAACAAGAAATGAAAAACTAAATTAGATAGGTCACACTTTCGTAGGAAACACGATTGCATTGAGCGTACGCAACAAACCGTTAAACCTCTAGGTGTCCCTAGTAGGACGAGTGGTGTCTCGTGAGGGTTTTCAGCGAATACTACCCACAAAATCCAAATGCAGTATGCTATGATTCTAATGAAACTACATGAATGCAATGGACATATGCAAAATAAAAACAAAAAATGAAAACAAGACTTGTTTAAAGTGGTACAACAAATTAAATTAACAATTTCTAGTCAGTTGATTTTATTTTAGATATCTCAACTTGTCACAAATTTTCAATATAAATCAAGTTTTCAAATGTTAAATTCCAGTTTGGCCAGTTAGTTCGGTCGATAATATAGTGCAACCATGAAATAAATTCTTAGTTTGCTTGTCACAGTTTGTAAAGTGGTATTCTAATTTCCTTGTGTATGGCTAGTCAAATCAATAAGGTCAAGAAATGTTTGAGCATCATCGCTTATTCTCTATCGCTATAAAATTAAAATTTATTATTAAGTACATACACCTAACTCAGAAGACCAAGGTTTACCACCCATGCACTGCCTCGCGGACTAACGGAGAGTGGGTAAAGAGCTTGGCGGATTGTGCAGACCGACTTTGACTTTGTCAACAACGTGTCGGTAATCCAGGTGTCCAATCTCATAAAATGAGACCAAGATATTCCAACGCTGACTTTGTCAACAACATGTCGGATAGAGCTTGGCGGGTTTGCACACCAACGCTTGATATACAAGCAATGTTGGATACCCTTGAATTACTATTATTATTATTATTGAAAATTGAAGAACAAGAGAGATTACACAAATTCAGCTTAACACAACTTAGTTTTAAAGATGCGAAAAGCCAATATAAGTATTTTAAGCCCTCCACTCAGTAAACAAAGACTACAATTTAGAATAAACTTCATGGCCATCACCTAAGAATCTCCCTATGTACCAGTTACACTATTATCCCTCAAAATTCAACTTTTCATTATATTTCTTATTTGATCTTAGCTGAGAGAAAAAAATACTATCAACTGATTAACAATCCTTAACTTATTTTGTTGTATCAATCTAAAATGAGTCATGTTTCAAAAAAAAAAGGCATGTTACTACGATCTAAAATGCATGATGGTCCTATATGAAAAGAAAAAAAAAATTAAAGAAAAATAAAAGGATGTAATGCAGACCCCCCCCCACATTTGGACAAAACAGTGTCCACACTGTGAACGTTTCCTAAATTTGAAAGATCGTACCCAAAGTTGAATGAGTTGTAAAATTATTTGTAAAATGAAATGAAGTTTAGCCACTATATGTGAATGAAAATCGAATGTACGATGATATATGTGTTTACGATGCATGCGATGCAAAGAATGCCACCAACTTTTCCCCCCACACATGGTTATAGCCCGATGAATTTCATTTCCACTATGCCTAGGCATGTTTCCTAATAAGCAAAGGGTTTTGAAAACCATCTCATCTTTATACCTAGATTTATATTCCAGTAGATAAATGTCCAGGGTCATCCTAACATGAAGTTTTTCAAGCAAGACAGCATTCCAAAAATAATTCATGTGTTCCACAAATTTATCAGTGTAATTGTTCAAAAATTTGTGATCGTATATAAACTCAGTTGCAATCGTGAAATTTAAATTCTGAGTGTTGTTCAAGATTATGTGATCACATTTCTCAATTTGATTCATTGACAACATATTTTTGACACTGACAACTTCAAATTCGTTGGAAGTTTCCTGATTTGGCAACTCATCCTCATACAATCCAAAAAATTCATGTTCATTAAAATCCTTTTCCAATTCTGAGTTTTCGAAAAATTCAACATTTTCATTTTGTTCAAATTCAAAAATTTCAAGTTTTTCGCATCCTGAAAGAGAGAGATCAAAATCTGAGCTTAAATCGTTTTCCTGAAAAGAATCGAAGTCCAAATCATTTGTTGAATTTTGAACAACTTCATTTAGATCGTTATTCTCAATTTCCAAAGTTGTTATCTGAAAATTTTCACTATCAGTAAAGAATGGATTATTTTCTGATTTATCGCTTGTTTGAATTTGATTTTGTTGCTCTCGTTGTTCTTTCAAAGATGCCATTAAACAAGGAAGTTCATCCATCTTTTTATTTAGCCTTTCTTCACTCTCATCAGAATGACATTCTTCAGAATCGTTGATTTGAGAGCTCTCATTTTGGATTTCTTGATTCTCAAAATTATAGTCCACATCAATTTCACAATCAATATTATTTCCAATGTAGTAGTTGTTTGAATTTTCATTTTGATATTGGAAATCATTTTGATTGTAAAAATTATGTTCCTAACCAAAACTGTTGAAATTCGAGGGAAAATTGCAATTTTGGTTATTTGCAAGATGTTGATATGGCCTATAATTTTGAAAATTTTGGTTTTCAACCTGTAACAACCCGTATTTTCAATAACCTGTTATAACATAAATGGAGGCCGAATTTAATTTAAAAATCTGAATCAAGTGAAATGGGCTGTGCCATTGCGTTCGTCTCGGAAAAATACGCGAAATAGAGTCCGAGTTTTCGAAAATCGGAGTCCGTATGACCCGATTAAGGCCCAACGAAGTTTTCAGAAAATTTCAAAGTAAAAACAGATTTCAAATTCAAGTTTGAATTTGGAAATTAGGGTAAGATTGGGCCAGGGGGGAAAATTCCCGCCAGAGCACCCAAGTCGACAGCCCTGTCGACTTGGTTGGACCCAAGTCGACAGCCCTGTCGACTTGGCTGTCGACTTGGTCCAGCCGGGCAGTTTTGCCTAGTGCACCATTTTGGGGTTGTGTTGAGTATGGGGGCCAGATTCGGTTTTGAGGGCTGAGATTAGAACTAGGGTTTAATCCTAAGGCTAAAACTAATCCTAATCTCTATAAATAAGGCCCTAACCTAACCCTAAATCATCATTATTCATTCATACAACTAAACTATGGCAAAATCATTCCTCTCATTGCCTCCACTCTCTTCATAAAATTCCTAAATAAATTTCTATGAAATTTTCCATGCATACAAGTGTTTTCAAGCTTGTATGAGCATCATTAGCTTGCATTCAAGTCAAGTTTCCATATTTACATCATAAAGCAAGGGTTTTTAGTGATTTGGAGCTTGCATTTTGGGTTTATTTGATTACATAAGGGCTTTTCTCAATCTTATATTTGCTTATACTCATTTGAGTCTTCATAAGCATTGTAAGCCCTTTTCTACTTTCATATTTAAACTCTAAAGCTAATGAATGATGCAAGTTGTGTTTGATCATTATGATATGATATGCAAGTTTATCATGTTATGCAAGTTTGCTATGATATGATATGCAAGTTTATCATGTTATGTTATGCAAGTTTACTATGATGTAATATGCAAGTCTATCATGTTATGTATGCAAGTTTGCTATGTTATGATATGCAAGTTGCCATGTTATGTATGCAAGTTTGGGTTGATCATCTCACTCATGTTATCATGTTATGCAAGCTTATCTTGGGTTTATGAGCCTAAATCTTCAAGCTTTATGCTAAAGGTTGCATTTTGGCAACATGTAGGTTATCATATCTCTTATGATAACTTGCATGTGAGGCTAAATGCGAACTTATGGCCATTTCTACATGTCATTTATCACCATGTATCACCCATATGCTAAGTTTGGTTTTATGCATGCTTTTGAGGCCTAAAATGTAATATGCAAGTATATGAACATATGTACATTTCATATGCCACCATGTTAAACTTGTGACTTCAACACCTTTATGTCATGATTATGCCAAGTTCCCTCTTTCTATCCTTTATGCGCTATTGCTATATGTAAGCGATGGGATTGCGTTTGGAGTTGGGTAAACTTAAAAGACATAAAAACACAAGCTTGGGAATTTACCTATTAAGTTAGGTCTACCCTTTGGGAATTTACCTATTAAGTTAGGTCTACCCAAATGCTTGAAAACTTGTAACATGTTTTGGAAACATGATGGACATGACACTTAGAAAAGATAAGTGTGACCAACTCGAGGTTGGGTTGAGTTTGTAGCGTAAACCTACCCGGAACCGACCGGCTTAACTAGTTGCTACAAACAATAGGACCCAATGTGAGAAGTTGGTCATGTTGTACCTTGAACCCGAGGTTAGACCAAGTTGTGGTGTAAAGCTACCCGGAACCGACCGGCTTAACTAGTAACCGCAACAAAGTCTAATGTGAGAGGTTAAGGTGCATTAAATTAATTAATGCCTCATGATTTGGGTTAAGTCATGGTCCACTTAATACTTAACCAATTTGGGCTTGGTAGATTAATCGGGGTTAAGTCGTGAACTCATCGTTACACTTAACCAAGTTAATCCATGATTAGCAAGAGGGTTAAACCGTACTTAACCCACTAGAAAAATCCTAGCAATGGGGGTCCACTCCAGCAGTAATCCCAAGTTTGTATCATTAAGGCCCTAGGGACTAGGCTAGGGAGGGGGCACGATTACTGGACTGGAAGTAAGTGACCAAAAGAGACGGCATGGTGGTACGCCGGTGTAGTTCCGGGCGGACCATGGTCGTGCACATAGTCCGAAGCCGGGGAAAACATGCACGGGTACCAGTAGATCGAGACTGTGCACTCATGTTTATGGTGTCCAGGGGTTGACACCCTAGGGCTTGATACACCCGACGGGAGACCCTGCACAGTCCGACTACAATTATGTTTGGGCCGCATTGACACCAACACGTGACGAGTTAGGCTTAGGGAGCCGATCGACTAGACCGTTTGGTTGGACCTCGTATTAGGGTCAAACCATGTTAGTGGACCTCATATTAGGGTCGCTTCATGTTATTGGACCTCCTGTTAGGGGCACTTCATGTTATTGGGCCAAAGCTTGGGCCAAGGGATCAATACTTGCTTATTCAAGTCATGTTAGTTTGCTAGTACACCTGTGGTGCAAAAACCTTAAGCCTGATTATGCGATGACACCTTTATCTACCTTGTTAGTTAATCATCATGCCAGTATGTAGTTATCCATATGTTCATCTCAGCTTTCATCATGCCAGTTAACTTTATCAGTTTACATTGATTGTAGTAGGGCTTACTCAGTCTTTTTGACTGACCTGTTTTCCTTTTGCCTCTTTTCTTCCGTTCCCCCCCCCCCAGGTTCTCAGGGTGGGAATATTGGAGCTTAGCTTGGATTTCTGATCGCTTGCTTGTGGGATTTTAGCTCATGTACGGTCTTGACATGAAGCTAGCTATGGTTATCACTTATTTTGGGGATAGTACTTATGTATTTCAGTTTTTCAGTAATGTTGTTTTTATCTAGACTTGTGTATTTGGAAAGTTGACATTATGTTGTACCAGACTTGTTTTGAAATGGATTGAAATCTTCCGCTGTTTTATCTATGTTATTTACTCTGTTTACATATATACATATGTTCTTGTTCTGCCTTGATATATCATTATGCATGTTTACCTGATTCAAACGCCCCTCCAAAGTCAGAGTGCTTGCAAGAGCCACCCTGGCGGAGGTGGGGTGTTACATTTGGTATCGGAGCATATGGTTTACGAGAAGGAACAAAAAGGTTTTTAAAACTTTTGGAAAACTATTTTCAAAACCAAGTATAAAGTATTTTCCAAAGAAAAGTCTAGTTTATTTTAAAGGCTATTCCCCAAAAAGCCATTAGCAAAAATTTCTTCGTTTTTCTCCATTCTGAATCTGTCTTTTTCTTCATTTTCAGTATGGCCGATAACTTTGTTATTCCGGAGGGAGTACACGTACCCGTTTGGTATAGGAGACTTTTGGAGTCTAGGGCGACCGAAGCCGGCCCCGCAGAAGTTCCTCCTCCTCCTCCAGTAGTTAATGTTCCTCCTCCTCCTGTCGCTGAGGTTCCTCTTCCTCCTCCCCCTCAGCATCCTCAAGCTAACTTCGCAAAGACTTGCAAAGATTTCAAAGCAATGGGCGGCAAGAACTTTCAAGGCACTGAGACTTTTGTAGAGGCCAGAAATTGGTTGAAAGAGACCGAGGATTTATTTGCTATCTTTGGGTTAGACGATCAGAGGAAGATCTTGTTGGCGGTTTGGCTTATGAAGGATGAAGCCGCTTATTGGTGGGAAGTCACCAATGGTACTAGGCCTGTTGAGACTTGGGCCGATCTCAGGGCAAGGTTCGTGCTTAAGTTTCTATCTTCTGCTGAGGAGAATCTGCAAATGGAGAGGTTCATAACTTTGAAACAAGGAGATATGTCTGTCAAAGAATATGTGAACAAGTTCAATCAGTTAGCTCGTTTTGGCTTGGATATGGTGAGTACTCCTCAGAAGAAGGCTCTTCGTTTTGCTAGAGGATTGAATGAGCCGTTGCAGGGATTGGCTATGTCACATATTCCCCATGGGGCCACGTTTGAGAGCTTGGTTGATATGGCGTTACTTCAGGGAGATGTCAAGAAAGAGATCAAGATGAATGATACTCAAGCCAAGAAGACTGATTCCCAGTGGAAAGGAAATCAGGGAAATCCAAGTGGTCAGAGCAGTCAAGGCAATCAGAACAAGAACAAGAACAAGAGTCAAGACAACAAGGGGAACAACAACAAGGGCAAGAACAACAAGGGGAAGTGTCATTATTGCGGTTCAGTTGGGCATCTTATTAAGGATTGTAAGAAGAGGAAAAGGAAGAATGGTGAATGCTTTTTCTGTGGTGAGACTGGACATTTCAGTAAGGATTGCCCGAAGAAGCAAGGGCAAGGCCAGGGTCAGACTCAGCGTGTTGGACCTTCAGGAGGGCAAGTTCATGCTCTCAATGTCGCTCCAGTTCCCGATCGAGGTAGTATTTCTGTTGAGAGCCTTGTATATATTTCTGATTTTCCAGTTCGTACCTTGTTCGATTCTGGTGCATCGCATAGATTTATCTCATCTGATCTTGTTGATGGTTTGCACCTTAGTACTAGCTTGGTAGATGATCCTGTCTGTGTCTCAAATCCTATTGGGGGTTCCGCCCATCTGTCTATGATATGTGGGGATTTGAGGATCTCTATACTGAGTGTAGAGTTCTTGTGTAGTGCTTATGTTCTTGGTTTTAGGGGATACAGATTGATATTGGGCATGGATTGGCTGTCCAGATATGGAGCCATTCTTGATTGTGAGCATAGGGTTGTGAGGCTCGTGACTCGCCTCGGAAACACCCTAGAAATTTTTTGTAATCCGAGAGGTCCCGTCTTGTTGTGCTATCTTGAATCACTCGACTCGTCAATGGATACTCTTCAATCTGTGAGAGTGGTTCGAGAGTATCCGGATGTTTTCGATGAAGTTAGGGGGTTGCCCCCTAAGCGAGAGATTGATTTCCGCATTTATCTGGTGGATAATGCAAAGCCGGTTTCTTTGCCCGTTCGGCACATGGCTCCGCGTGAAAGGCGGGAGCTAAGTAAGCAAGTGAAGGAGTTGCTTGAGAAGAACTTCATTAGACGAAGTATATCTGAATGGGGAGCGCCTGTGGTATTTGCTACCAAGGCAGATGGTTCTCTCCGACTTTGTGTTGACTATCGAGAGTTGAATAAGCTGACTAAGAAGAACAAACACCCGTTACCGAGGATTGATGATCTCTTTGACCAGCTTGTCGGTGCTTCTATTTTCTCTCAGCTTGATCTTGCTACTGGATTCCATCAGCTCAGGGTAGCTGAAGATAGTATAGACAAGACTGCGTTCAGAACGCCAGATGGATTCTTCGAATGGCTTGTCATGCCGTTCGGCTTGACTAATGCACCCGCATATTTCGTGGACTTGATGAGTAGGGTGTTCAGGGAGTTCTTAAACAAGTTTGTCGTGGTCTTCGTAGATGATATTCTGATCTTCTCTAAGGATGAGGAAGAGCACGCAAGGCATCTCGTGGAGGTGAAGGATACGCTTAGAGCGCATCAGTTGAAGGCCAAGTTCTCCAAGTGTCACTTTTGGAGAAGGGAAGTTAGATTCCTTGGGCATAAAGTATCTAAGCAAGGCTTAGCGGTTGATCCCGCTAAGGTAGTTGCAGTTCAGGATTGGAAGACTCCAAGGAATGCAACCGAAGTGAGAAGTTTTCTAGGTCTTGCAGGCGTTTACCGGAAGTTCATCAAGGACTTCGCGAAGATTTCCGCTCCTCTCACTAAATTGACGAAGAAGAATTTGGTTTTTGCTTGGAGCATAGAATGCGAGCTTGCTTTTCAGAATCTCAAGAGAGCTCTCACATCAGCACCTATTCTAGCTTTGCCCGATGGAGGGAAGTTATTTACAGTATACACCGATGCATGTGGCACGGGGTTAGAAGCTGTTCTGATGCAAGAAGGAAGAGTGATATGCTTTGGCGGTAGACAACTCAAAGTGCATGAGAAGAATTATCCCACTCATGACTTAGAGTTGGCAGCAATAGTATATGCACTCAAGGCTTGGCGCCATTATCTTCTGGGAGAAAGATTTGAGCTTTATACCGATCACAAGTCATTGAAGTATCTCTTTTCTCAGAAGGATCTGAATCTGAAGCAACAAAGATGGATGGAATTCTTGGCGTCCTACGATTTTGAGATAGCTTATACCCCTGGCAAGGGGAATGTGGTAGCAGATGCATTGAGTAGAAAAAGGTTGACTCCGGGTCCTCTATTCGTTGAGATGAAGAATTAAGAGTATGCGGCAACCTTTGATTTCTCTTTGGCGATTAAGTCGATGACCGGTTCTTTAGCATCTCTGGAACTCAGACCTACCCTTCTTGATCAAGTTGGGGCTTCGCAGAGAGAAGACCCTCAGATAGTTGAGATTATGGATAAGCTGATTCGAGGAGAGGCGTCTAGTCATCTCGCTCGATATTCTATTGATGACAAGGGTTGGCTGAGGAGAGACGGAAAGTTATGTGTTCCAATGGTAGAAGATTTAGTAAGAAAAGTTCTTGAGGAAGCGCATCGCTCTAAGTTGACTATACATCCGGGCGGAGATAAGATGTATAAAGATATGAAGCGCATTTTCTTTTGGCCTAGGATGAAGAAGGATGTGGCAGAGTTTGTCTCTAGATGTATCATTTGCCAGCAAGTTAAGGCCGAGTCGAAGAAGCCCGGTGGGCTATTGCATCCTCTAGACGTTCCACTATGGAAGTGGGAGAGTATTTCCATGGATTTTATCGATGGGCTACCAAGGTCAAGGAAAGGGAATACGAGCATTTGGGTTATTGTGGATAGACTTACGAAGAGTGCTCATTTCATTCCGGTGAAGAGCAAGAGGACCGCATCTTGGCTGGCGTCTGTGTATCTTCGTGAGATTGTGAGACTACATGGAGTCCCTTCTAGTATAGTCAGTGACCGTGACCCAATCTTTACAAGTCAATTCTGGAATAGCTTGCAAGAAGCTATGGGCACGAGGTTGAATCTAAGTACGGCTTATCACCCACAGACGGACGGTCAAACCGAAAGGGTGAATAGGGTACTCGAGGATCTGTTGAGACTTTGTATTCTGGATTTTGGTGGTACTTGGGAAGACCATCTTCCTCTTGTTGAGTTTGCATATAATAACAGTTATCAGGCAAGCATAGGGATGGCACCATTTGAAGCTTTATATGGGAGGCCGAGCAAGTCGCCTACATGTTGGTGGGAGACTACAGATGAGCTTATACATGGGCCTGATATGATCAGAGATACATCCGAGAAGGTCGAGTTGATTCGGAGACGGATGAAAGCGGCCCAAGACCGACAGAAATCCTATGCTGATAAGCGAAGAACCGATTTGGAGTTTGATGTTGGGGATATGGTTTTCATGAAGGTTTCTCCTTTGCGGAATGTGGTCCGATTTGGAGCCGTTGGGAAGTTAGCACCGAGGTTTGTTGGACCGTTCCCTATTATAGAGAGGATCAGGCAGATGGCTTATAGAGTGGAGTTGCCCGAGAAGCTTGCCGGAGTACACGATGTTTTTCATGTCTCGCATCTCCGGAAGTGTTTACATGAATCAGCAGAGGTTGTTGAGCCAAGTGTTCTGAAAGACGTGGAAGTGGAGAAAGAGGCTACTTTGAGGAGAGCTCCGATTCGTATCTTGGGGACGGAGACCAAGAAGCTAAGGAATCGAGAGGTCAAGTTGGTGAAGGTTCAATGGGGTGAAGCCGAAGAAGACGCAACTTGGGAAACCGAGGAGAAGATGCATGGGCTTTATCCATTCCTTTTTGAGGGTACACTCTCAATCTCTTTTCTTTGTTAGCATACCTTTCTCTTTGCTATCCATGTTTATCTAGTTTATCGTGTTAATCTTGTCATGAGAACCTTAGGTAGACACCCTTTGGATGAAACATGTGTTTGAAACATGTTATGCTTGATGGTTGCAAGTGGTTACTCGTGGATGCATTATACACGTTAGGCACTAGATCGTCTCACACACTCCTCATATTGCATATGCATGAGTGTTTTTGCTTATTCATGGATGAAAATTTTTGTGTTATCACATGGATGTTGCATATGGATGTATGTTATGTGCACACATATAGATGTTATACATTATGTTAGGAATTGCATACATATGGATTCATTTCACTAACATAATTTGCATTGATGATATTTGCATTAGATAAGGACATATACACACACCTTTGCATATGTTCATACAACATTTAGAATCTTGTATGGACAATGATTGCTCGTGGATGATGTTTTGAGTAGATGGATGATTGGATGGTAGGATACGTTCTTCCTAACTTGAAGATTTCGGGGACGAAATCCTGTAAGGAGGGGAGAATGTAACAACCCGTATTTTCAATAACCTATTATAACATAAATCGAGGCAGAATTTAATTCTAAAATCTGAATCAAGGGAAATGGGCTATGCCATTGCGTTTGTCTTGGAAAAATACGCGAAATAGAGTCCGAGTTTTCGAAAATCGGAGTCCGTATGACCCGATTAAGGCCCAACGAAGTTTTCAGAAAATTTCAAAGTAAAAACAGATTTCAAATTCAAGTTTGAATTTGGAAATTAGGGTAAGATTGGGCCAGGCGGGAAAATTCCCGCCAGAGCACCCAAGTCGACAGCCCTGTCGACTTGGGAGTCGACTTGGTTGGACCCAAGTCGACAGCCCTGTCGACTTGGCTGTCGACTTGGCTGTCGACTTGGTCCAGCCGGGCAGTTTTGCCTGGTGCACCATTTTGGGGTTGTGTTGAGTATGGGGGCCAGATTCGGTTTTGAGGGCTGAGATTAGAACTAGGGTTTAATCCTAAGGCTAAAACTAATCCTAATCTCTATAAATAAGGCCCTAACCTAACCCTAAATCATCATTATTCATTCATACAACTAAACTATGGCAAAATCATTCCTCTCATGGCCTCCACTCTCTTCATAAAATTCCTAAATAAATTTCTATGAAATTTTCCATGCATACAAGTGTTTTCAAGCTTGTATGAGCATCATTAGCTTGCATTCAAGTCAAGTTTCCATATTTACATCATAAAGCAAGGGTTTTTAGTGATTTGGAGCTTGCATTTTGGGTTTATTTGATTACATAAGGGCTTTTCTCAATCTTATATTTGCTTATACTCATTTGAGTCTTCATAAGCATTGTAAGCCCTTTTCTACTTTTATATTTAAACTCTAAAGCTAATGAATGATGCAAGTTGTGTTTGATCATTATGATATGATATGCAAGTTTATCATGTTATGCAAGTTTGCTACGATATGATATGCAAGTTTATCATGTTATGTTATGCAAGTTTACTATGATGCAATATGCAAGTCTATCATGTTATGTATGCAAGTTTGCTATGTTATGATATGCAAGTTGCCATGTTATGTATGCAAGTTTGGGTTGATCATCTCACTCATGTTATCATGTTATGCAAGCTTATCTTGGGTTTATGAGCCTAAAGCTTCAAGCTTTATGCTAAAGGTTGCATTTTGGCAACATGTAGGTTATCATATCTCTTATGATAACTTGCATGTGAGGCTAAATGCGAACTTATGGCCATTTCTACATGTCATTTATCACCATGTATCACCCATATGCTAAGTTTGGTTTTATGCATGCTTTTGAGGCCTAAAATGTAATATGCAAGTATATGAACATATATACATTTCATATGCCACCGTGTTAAACTTGTGGCTTCAACACCTTTATGTCATGATTATGCCAAGTTCCCTCTTTCTATCCTTTATGCGCTATTGCGATATGTAAGCGATGAGATTGCGTTTGGGGTTGGGTAAACTTAAAAGACATAAAAACACAAGCTTGGGAATTTACCTATTAAGTTAGGTCTACCCTTTGGGAATTTACCTATTAAGTTAGGTCTACCCAAATGCTTGAAAACTTGTAACATGTTTTGGAAACATGATGGACATGACACTTAGAAAAGATAAGTGTGACCAACTCGAGGTTGGGTTGAGTTTGTAGCGTAAACCTACCCGGAACCGACCGGCTTAACTAGTTGCTACAAACAATAGGACCCAATATGAGAAGTTGGTCATGTTGTACCTTGAACCCGAGGTTAGACCAAGTTGTGGTGTAAAGCTACCCGGAACCGACCGGCTTAACTAGTAACCGCAACAAAGTCTAATGTGAGAGGTTAAGGTGCATTAAATTAATTAATGCCTCATGATTAGGGTTAAGTCATGGTCCACTTAATACTTAACCAATTTTGGCTTGGTAGATTAATCGGGGTTAAGTCGTGAACTCATCGTTACACTTAACCAAGTTAATCCATGATTAGCAAGAGGGTTAAACCGTACTTAACCCACTAGAAAAATCCTAGCAATGGGGGTCCACTCCAGCAGTAATCCCAAGTTTGTATCATTAAGGCCCTAGGGACTAGGCTAGGGAGGGGACACGATTACTGGACTGGAGGTAAGTGACCAAAAGCGACGGCAGAGTGGTACGCCGGTGTAGTTCCGGGCGGACCATGGTCGTGCACATAGTCCGAAGCCGGGGAAAACATGCACGGGTACCAGTAGATCGAGACTGTGCACTCATGTTTATGGTGTCCAGGGGTTGACACCCTAGGGCTTAATACACCCGACGGGAGACCCTGCACAGTCTGACTACAATTATGTTTGGGCCGCATTGACACCAACACGTGACGAGTTAGGCTTAGGGAGCCGATCGACTAGACCGTTTGGTTGGACCTCGTATTAGGGTCAAACCATGTTAGTGGACCTCATATTAGGGTCGCTTCATGTTATTGGACCTCATGTTAGGGGCACTTCATGTTATTGGGCCAAAGCTTGGGCCAAGGGATCAATACTTGCTTATTCAAGTCATGTTAGTTTGCTAGTACACCTGTGGTGCAAAAATCTTAAGCCTGATTATGCGATGACACCTTTATCTACCTTGTTAGTTAATCATCATGCCAGTATGTAGTTATCCATATGTTCATCTCAGCTTTCATCATGTCAGTTAACTTTATCAGTTTACATTGATTGTAGTAGGGCTTACTCAGTCTTTTTGACTGACCTGTTTTTCTTTCGCCTTTTTTCTTCCGTTCCCCCCCCCCCCCCAGGTTCTCAGGGTGGGAATATTGGAGCTTAACTTGGATTTCTGATCGCTTGCTTGTGGGATTTTAGCTCATGTACGGTCTTGACATGAAGCTAGCTATGGTTATCACTTATTTTGGGGATAGTACTTATGTATTTCAGTTTTTCAGTAATGTTGTTTTTATCTAGACTTGTGTATTTGGAAAGTTGACATTATGTTGTACCAGACTTGTTTTGAAATGGTTTGAAATCTTCCGCTGTTTTATCTATGTTATTTACTCTGTTTACATATATACATATGTTCTTGTTCTGCCTTGATATATCATTATGCATGTTTACCTGATTCAAATGCCCCTCCAAAGTCAGAGTGCTTGCAAGAGCCACCCTGGCGGAGGTGAGGTGTTACACAACCTCATATTGGTGTGAATCAAAGCTATTTTGATGTGGATGTGGCTCATAATCGAAATTATTGAAATTTGAATTGAAGTCGCAATTTTGATCATTTATATGATTTTGAAAATGTTGGTAGTTGGAAAATTTTGAAAATTGTTGACATTGGACTCACGAAATTTTGGAAATTTTTGCTTCATGAGTTGTAATTCATAGTTATACTCTTCAAGAGGACGTCTACTCCGATTATTATCCCACATTTCTCTCAATGATTTTTTTGAATCAGACAATTTAAAGAAGTCAATGCAAGACAGAAGTTACTCTCACTTCAAAAATAGTATAAAATACTAAGTTGTGCTCTATTAATTAACTGACTCAATTAGAAGGGGGAAGAGGGTCTTATGGCCATTCACATATAGTATAAATACTAAGGGATACGACCAATGTTTTACGGGTAGTATGCAATCTCTTTTGCTAATAGTTCAATAAATTAAACTACTATATATCCGCGATCCAATTATACGAGACAGTCAACTACACAAAACACCACTTTTCAATTATATTATTTTGCAATGTCTATTTTTATTGTTGAAAACAATGAGAGTGAAGATTTCAGTTATGAAAATCCGTTCCTCACCAAATTAATCAGAATTTTCAGTCACAGAACAATCACAGAATAATAACTGCAGAATTAAAAAAATTGTACAAGCAAGCCGCTGCCCCTACAGAAGATTTTTACAAGAAATTTCTATATTTTTTTTAGCAACTGCAGCACCTGTAGAGTTCAGAAAATTTTACAGTGGAGGTATGGCAGCCCGTCCAATGTAATTTGAGTAGTGCTAGCTATTCAACTCCGCTATTTTGCTTTGCTTGACTTTCAAAACTTTTACTTGATTACTTGAATGCTTTCTGGCCTTGGCTCTGATGTTTGATTTTTTTTATTTTTTTTGAAAAGAAATAAAACAACAAAAGAAAGAAAGGAAAAAAAAACTAAAACAAAAGAATAAACTAGGAAGAAAAAAAATAAAAGTAAAACCCAACTAAGCTAAATGACACTTCCCAAAAAAAAAAAAGAACAAAAAGAAACACTAAGCTAAGTTCATCAAATAAGCAGATAGGCGAAAAGGAAAATTAAAAAAAACAAACAAGGACAACTAATAACAAACTAGACTCAACAAAACAAAAACTCAACAAAAATAGCCTAGTGCATCAAAAATGGTCAAGCACTCAAAATTGAGAAACCACGCACTGCAATTGCGTTCCAAACAAATGGAAACAAATTTCCAAAAGAGACAGTCAAATGAAAGAATCACGCCACTTTTTATTATCTGTTCTCACAGAACAAAGGCCCTTTTACTCAATACCAAATAAAACCACGCACCCCTGTACTCAGTACCCACAAACTTAATGGGTAATAAAATGCACGATGAACACCTCAAAAACACAAGAAATAAAACCCAAAATATTCACGCCCCTAAATAAAAATTACTTGCCTTTTCAATACCAATTGAATACAATCACGATCCTTTTATAACTCTCACAATTGAACCATCTACAAAACAATTCACTCTTTCGTTTCTTTTTTCTTTCTTTCTGGAATCGATTCAATTCGAATCGGATTGGGGTTTTGTGATTTGGGGTCTGATTTTGACTTAGGGGTTCGATCTTTTGATTGCGTGGATCTGCGTGTTGGGGTGTGATGAGGTGGATGGGCGGCTTCAGGTGTGGTGGTAAAATTTCAATGGTGATGGGTTTGTGGCAAGAGAGGTGGAGGACGATGTATGAGTTGTGGAATTGATGGTGGTTTGGTTGTTGTTTGTTGAAAGAAGTGGATTTTGATTAAGGGATGATGCTGGTTGAAGGTGTGAACATTGAAGATGAGGAGAATGTGATAGGAAGAAGAAATATGAAAGAAAAAAAAAACAGAAGAAAGAAGAAATATGAAGAGAGAAAGGAAAGAAAATTTGTTTTTTTTTTTTTTGCTGTAAAAGTAGAAAACAAAATGTAAAAGGGAAAGAAAAAAATAGTTGAAAAGAAATAAATTAAAAAAAAAAAGGAAAGAAATCAAGTGGCAATGCAGAGAATTAACTACAAGACAAAGAAAGGAAAGTTTTCAAAAAGAGATTTTTTTTTCAAAGGAAACCAGAAATCAATGTATTGGAAAGAGGAAATAGTGAAAAGGAAAGAAATTAAAGAAAAATTGTTTTTTTTTTTCATTGTAAAAGTAAAAAAGAAATGCACAAGGAACAAAAAGTTGAAAAAGGGAAAGAATTAATCGGAAAAAAAGGAAAGAAATCAATGAAAACAATTGGAAAACCGGCAAATTCTTGTGACTGTTGATGAACGGTTCACGGTTGAATTGGCTCTAGGGGGAGCGATGGTGGGAAGAGGATTTGGGTAGTTTGAGCGATGGTGGGGAGTTTGGGGTGCAGAAAATAATGTATGAGTTGATGGCCAGAGAAGAAATTTGTAAAGAGAAGAAGGGAAGTAATGTACAGAGAAGGCAAGAACTTGTAAAGTAGGAAAGAAATTGAAAATGGACAATTTTTTTTTTAATTATTGTATAAGTAGAAAGAGAATGTAGAAGATTGGAAATATAATGGAAAGATGGAAAGAAATAATGGAAAATTGAAAGATTTTTTTTTTTAAAGGCTTGTAAAACAAGAAAGAAATTTGTACAAAGGAGGAGAATGATTGAAAAAAAAAGGAAAGAAGTAAAAGAAAAAGAATGACAAAGACAGAAAATCAATGAAAAAGGCAAGTTATTGTTTTTTTTCTTATTTGGAAGATTACGGTATCATTGAACAACACCAAATCTAACCAATCAAGTTTTTTTTTTTTATAATATATATACAAGAACACAGAAGGAAAATATGAACAAAAACTAACACGAATCAAAAATTAAATAAATAATAAAATTTAATCGTTACCTCTCCGGCAACGGCGCCAAAAACTTGATTGTCGCTTTCCTAAGAACTAGAAATACACGAATTTTGAAATAAATTCTGCAAGCGCACAGATCGTGTAGTATGCATGTCGAACACATGAAGGTAAATTAAATCAAATTATTTATATAATTTCGTGGGCGAGTTAGATAAATCTTGAAGATGGGATAAAATTGAAATTACAATTCAGTTCAGAACAAATCTAATTGAACCGATAACTAAAGTTGTAATTATCAATAAAAACAAGTAAAACTGCAATTGAATTAACTATAGATTTGAATCTAATCGAATCTATAATCAATTCAATGATTAAAAATAAAACAGATTGCGGGAAATAAAATTGCAGAATAGAAATAAATTAACAGGAAAATAAAATTAGGATTACCGCTGAATCTAATCAGATGGTCAATCACTAATGAATATTAAAATTGCAATAGCAATTGTGCTCTAGAAAATCTAATTGACTAGACAGCACATATTGCCATGAAAATAAAAATTACTGAATTAAAAGAAAAAGAGCTTTATTAATAGAGAATAGAATACAGGAAATTGGGATCGTATTTACAATGGATATAAGGTGTATTTATAAGAATGTAGTCCCCTTTCTATGAAAATAATAAAGCCAAGAATGATATAAATTCTTTCTACAGATAAAGGAATATTCCTTTCATGATGCTTGATTTGAAAAATTGTAATCAATGTATTCCTTTTTATGTGTGGCACGGTCAGCGGGAAGATAAACATATGCTTAATTGGAGATTTGTAATAAAGGCCTTCCCTTTCTCTTTGCACGGAAATTAAATGTGATTGATTGGATTTGAATTCTTGGAGAGGATTGCGCCAAATTAAATGTGAGCTATAACTTCTTTTGCAATTGAGATAACGTTAATATGGAGATGTAGCTTTTTCTTTGAAATTGGCCTTTAATTGAAATGAATGAGACATTTATTGAAAACCTGTGAAAATACACCAAAAATACTAAAAGTAATATTTACTTATTTACAAAAGATAAAATATAAGAGCATAAAATAAACACATTTCTATGTTAATCAGTTCACTAGTTTGTCAGTTCAATATGATAAAAAGTACTTTATACCAATTGCTTACTAATTGGCAATTATGGTGCTGTGGTAGCATGTTTGTTGAGTTCACTAGAGATTTGTGGTTCAAGTCTATACATTGCTGAATTTTTTTTCCATCTCTACTATTTTCCCTTAAGGCAACCGGACCAGTTGGGCCGCCACTGAATTTCAACTCCCAAGTGCTGAAAGGAATTTACAGAGGCTTTTACTGCTCTCAATATTCGGTTTAGAGATAAACTTTAATCCAAAAAATTTCGATCGTTCGTTTCTTAATGGAAAACTGCAGTAGAGGATAGAAGTTTCTAGACTTTAGGTTTCAGTATCTTCTACTTACGCTGATTCAGATGATAAATTGCAAAACTTCACTAATTCTCCTTAGGAGAAATGCTAGGGACAGTCGCTTTAAGGCAACTGTCCATGATACTCGCTCATTGATTGGCTGTTATTGTGATAGTGGGGCCAATATATAACATGTAAAACTGCATAAAAATAATTACATAGAATTTTTGACCAATCAATGAGCGAGTATCATGAACAGTTGCCTTAAAGCGACTGTCCCTAGCATTTCTCTTCTCCTTAGTAGTAATTCCTTCGTCAGGCTATTTCTTTCCCTTCACAATCAGAAGAGGCTATCCCATCATGACGTGGTTCAAAGAAGTTAGAAGTAGCTATTGCCTCTGAAAACAGAACCACGCATATCAATATATTTATGTTTCTACCTAATGCGACCACTTTCACTTGCTCCAACAATTTTTCTTTTTCTCTGATACAGTGCTATGTATATACATCACATAAATTCAAAGTCATCGGATTAATTTGTCTTTTTATGTCAAAGTTAGAATTAAAGAAAAGTTCTAATAATTAGTGTAAAAAAAAAAAAAAAAAAAAAAACCGGAATGTACGATGGAAATTAGAAGATCTAAAGGACTGTTGCAATATTTGAATTGGTCTTGATCCTATATATATATACATATATATATATATATATATATATATATATATATATATATATACACACACGCGCGCGCGCGCTATGTGGTTTGCACGAACAAAAAATTAATTGTCATCTACATTAATTTCTACAACTGCCGCTCAACGTGTTCAACCAGTTAATAGAATGTCTGACAGTTATTTTCTTTGTTCATTTTTGCTGAATAAAGGATCAATATGTAGTCATCCACATCTTAGGTGCAAGTCGTAGATAAAAACGAAACGCAGGCATGTTTATATGTCTCATCTTGCTGACATTTGCTTACTTGTGCTGCTAGACCTTCAAGCAATTTTTGATACCATGTAATGTCACTTAATTACTATCTTATAGCGGTCAAAGTGTAACATACAAATTTGTGGTGGTTGTAATTTGTGAAACCTGGAATGTGTATATCATCATTTGCAATTATGTGACCCATCTTTTATGATATACTATAATGCAACGTGTGTACATGGACGTTACATATTATAAAAATGTATGTCCTTTTTAATATATATAACATATAAACAATAAAGTATAGCGTGGAGAAATTATTTGAATTATTATAAGGAAAAATATATTTGAGCACGAATATATTATACAAAATCCAACATAAAAAAAATTCTTAATCATCTAATCTCTCGTGACGTTTAATAACATTTAATGGTAAATTTTTATCATGTCAAGTTTTATCCGTCTTATAAGCATTAGAAATACGAAGTACAAATATTAAAAGAAGTTGCAATTATATTTAAAATAATAATAATAATATCAAAATAAACTTTTTTTTTATCCAGCCTACAATGCTTAACTGAACAACAATGCACTTTCATGAGTAGCCATATATGTTCAAATAACTTTTTTCATATATATAAACATGCATAGTGTATACATGAATATTAATTTAGATATATTTTAAAATATCATAAATTCATGGCATGACTTGAATTTTTGAATACTCAAAGATCAAAACCAGAGAACTATTACAAAATATTTACAAGTTGCACTTAATAAATTATAGTATCCACTAAATTGGTTTACATGTACATTTCATAGCGTAAACGGATTTACGTTTTTTCAGTTACTTTAATTTTCTTTTGAACTATGCTGTAATTTTTTCATTCTAATCCTATTTAAAATAAATTACAAGAAATAAATTTATATTTTATACTAAACATCTTGACGGTCGGTTTTTCCACCGTTGTACGGTTATACTAGTTTATCTTTCTAAAATGTTGATGCAATGAGAATTTTATTATATTATGCATGTTCTGATTCTGTGCAAGATAATATACTATTTACAGTTGCAAATAGATACCATAATTAGTGGATGTAATAGAAGCAGCAATATGTTTTAGTTTCCTTATATTTACCCAAATTAGTAATACATCAAAGTTTAATTTGATGCACTGTAGTTGAATATCTTTTTATTTGTACCTTTGTTTTCACTTCCAAGTTTACTAGAATGTATGTCTAATCCAGGTTATTTACTTTGTAACACATTATAGGGTGGTTGGAAACAAAAATGAAGAAAATGAATTCTTTTTCTACTGTTGATATATGAACACTGCTGAAAATTATTGCATGTTTATATTTTAGGAATTAAAATACTACTTTAGCTAAGTGAACCATTGAATTTACAAAAAGTATGTTTACAATAGTACAGTGAGATATTGCATGTATAGTAGTTCTTTCATACAGCATGTTAATCAGTACCATGGCTTAGGTTAATTTATTCATAGCGCGACAAACATTTCCTTTGGTTATTTATTTTTATTAGGTTGAATGAAAAACTATAGCAATATGTATAAACTTTTATCTCTTGATATTTGAACATCTATGAAGTCTAAAATATACAATCCATACATTTAATAAACTGTTTTTTTTACCATAAGTTAATAACTTACAGGCAACACTAGCTCATAGATTACGTATATTAAATATGTGATTGCGTCCTTATGATTATGACCCTCAACAAACGTATACAAATTCAAGAAAATGATATGTATTCAGTTTTATAATGCATAACAAACTCCTCAACCAACACACATGTGACATGTGTGTTGGCAATCCCATATGTATGATTGCATCAAAAAGCTCAAAGTCGAGTAATACTTACTTTTTACTTTCAGTTTATGTTTATAATATTCTGACTTCACCACTAACATTTTGCAGTCTTCACCGATCATAATTTTTGAAATATGTTTACTAATTTGGATAAACTGAAATATGGAATCTTTCTTCCCGTTTGTGCCACAATATTGAAGCTATTATAATACTTCCAAGGTCTTTGAATATTCCATTAGATTCACGCAAAGGTTTACAAGGTATGAACTCTTATTATCCGATTTTGAGCTTGAATTCCAACATACTAACTAACTCGGATTTTATTGAATTAAAATTTAGCATTAGTTGCTGAGGTGTTAGCAGGCATTGGGAAAAAAAGCAACAACTAGAGTAGATTGTTTAGATCAAACGTGCAATTTAGAAAATAGAAGTTCTGTATATCATTCCAACTTTTTTAAATTTTATATTTTGAGATTTATACGATGGAAATTTGTATAGTTTTGAATTATTTTATGTTTGTTTGTAGCCAATTTATTATTATGTGATGAACTAATTTTAAATAACTTAATTGTTGATTTTTTATTTTCCACATGGTCATATAGTTTTCAGATATCCAAATTATTTTCTTTATTCTTTCCATGTATATTGAGGCATTTGGCAGTTTTTTAGGGTGAGATTTTGTAAGATATAGAATGCTCCAGTTGTATCAATTAATAGTTATGTATGTTGTGAATACATACTACTTATTGAATAGACCTGTACAATATAATAAATTATAGTTCCAACCAAATGGATGTTTAATTATTCGAATTTCGCCTTTCATTTTAATTAGATTGTGTTGAGCCCATGCAAGAATTAATGGTATGGAAATATCGCAAAAAAATTAAAATGCAATGTCTTTACTACTAATAAAGAAAACATATTACAGTATTTTACTTGGCGTATTTTTAAAATACCAGAAGTGCCACTGCAATTTCTCTATTTTTACTTCGTTTTTCGTTAACTTCACCTAAAACATAATTTTCTCTTTCATAGATTTTGCACAAAAAATCGTTGACATCAGCCAAAATTGATGTAAATCAATTCGTCGTTGCATAATCCACCCCATGGTTTTACTCTCATCCTCCGTCGTTGCAAATCCATCCCTTTATTTTACTCTCATCCTCCATCGCTGCAAATTCACCTCTTGATTTTATTTCTAGAATTTGTCTATATTTTCAATAGATTATGAAGGAAAGCATAGAAAATTAGCTCAACGCCTAACCAGGTATTAGTCTTATGTTTCTAGCTTTAAATAAATCTTTTTTGTTGTAATATATATGAGTGAATATGCTTTTGTCATATTCTGTTTAATCCCACATTGTGGGATAAGTTTTACTCCAAGCTTCCAAGCCTTTATATAAGGAGCTCATGTATTGTAAATAGTGTACTAATTGATGAATGAATAAAACGTATCCTCTTTCTCCTCTTCTAATGGATTTCTTATTGTATATTATTTATAACATATTATCAGCAAGAAGCTCTATTAGAGCTATTGTTTGAAATATTCTATATCTATGGATATATCATGTAAGTAATTTTTACTTGAAGGTATCAATTCATGAATTTATATATTTATTATACAGTTATTTTCTGTTTGAGAATATTAGATCAATGGATCTATGAATTTGTCAGATCTTCAGTTCTTTTAGATCCGACTCAAACTTCTAGATCTCTTTTCCTATATTTTTTTGTAGATCTAGATTATATTCTAATGGATCTAACTTTTTAGATCTATTTTTTTTTTTTTTTTTTTTTTTTGTTGATCCTAAATATGTGTAGATGTATTCCTTCATTTCTTTGTGGATCTAATTTTGAATTTTTCAAATCCAATTTGATGGAGATTCGATTGTATATGTATTATTTACATTATTGATGATGTAGAGGTAGATCTAGTTTTATCCTTTCCGATCTACTATTACTTTTCGTATGTGATTCTTTTGGACAGACTGAAGATAAAATATGTATGATTTTTTTATGTACATCGAACAGAATTATGGGTATAATATATGATGATGTAGCATTTAAACTCAATAGCAATATTGATTTATCACTAGAAGCGAAATTGAAAACTCATAATGTAAACAAAATATGCAAATAAGGAAGGAGTTTTTAGGCACAAGAAAAAACCAACAAATTTTTTATCCATAAGGACAAGAGACTAAAATTTTAACCACAAGGAAAATTTTCATTGTAAAGGGAGGAATTTAGGGGCCCACTATGATTTCATACTTTACATTAAAGTTTGTCCTTGTGGTTAAATTTTTTGCCCCTTGTCCTTATGGATAAAATTTTTATTCATTTTGTCCTTCACACTATTTTCCTGAATAAGGAACCTGAAGTTCATAAGCAAATAAGGAACCTAAAGTTCATATGCAAATGAGATACCTAAAGATCATTTGCAAATGAAGAACCTGAAGTTCATGTGAAAATGAAGAACCTGAAGTTCATATGCAAATGAGAAAGATGAAACAAAAGCATAAAGCTTTCTTAAAAGTTGTGACATAAAAATATTGTACTTCCAAAAGAAGTTAAAAGAGACACACACATTATAATATATAACAAAAACATTGGACTAAATAGAAAATCTCTAAACATGATTCATCTAACTGACATTTTTCATGTACAGTTTTTATTAACTGAATATCCTAAAGATATAGTATGCATATTAATCTCTTAAAGAGATGTTTTAGGGATTTAATTTTATGTACATCCTATAAGATATGTTAGAGATTTTTTTGTTGCATTGCAATTACATAAATAAAGGATATGTTACCTGAAGGAATACCATACACTCCAGAAGCAGTGATTTTTTCTCTCTCTTGAGTCGTATTTTTTTATTTAATGCACTTAATTTTGTTAACGCACTTAAGGTTTGAATGTATTTTTGTATATTGATATGACATAACAATAGTTTGTATATATTTATCTCTGGAGGAGATAAGTTCATCCCAGAAGCGGTGATAACAAAATATTTTTAGAGGATATTTGTATAGTTGAAAATGGTAAAATATCTCCAGAAGAGATTTCTACAATTAAAGGTGATAAAATATTTGCAGAAAAAGTTCATAAATTTTTCCTAAAAAAAAAAGGAAAATATGTATTAAAACTCCATAAATGGTGTTTATGGAATATCCCAGAAGCGATATTATATTCTGATATGTCTAGAAAAGAATTTTCATTGAAATATTTTCAAATATCAAAGATGATGATACAAATTTAATGACTAAAGATAATATGCATCTCGAAGATCATATTAAGTTAAAATCTAAATATTGATCTTAATTTTGCACAACGTAAGTGAATGCAAAAGTAATTTTTGTTATAGAAATGGAAAACTTAAAACCTGCAGTTTCTATGATGGTAAAAAGTAATTTTGATATAAAAAGAAAGATCTATATATGGATAGTATAATTTGAAACATGTAATTTTTATGTTGTGAATTTTATGTATAGATCTGCAAGTTTTTCGAATCATTCATATTGAAGAATGTAAAATCTCGGTCCTATAATTATGCATTTCTACTCAATTCTTGATTAGATATTATGCATATATGCGATATTTTAGAAAATTTGATTATTGAGAAATGCAGTACAACTATAAGTTATTTATTTCAGTTTTGTCGTTGACTAATTCTGTAGATAGATCAAAATTTTATTCTGTTGATTTAAGTAAAATTTATTTATTTGATTCATATATTTAGACCGTACAATGGTTATTTCTGTTATTTTTATAACAAATGCATTATATGCATCGTTATGGTAATATATATCTTATTACCATATTATTATAAATGTATTAAAAGCATTGGCTATTGTAAGTTAAATGATGTATGTTTGTGTTTGGAATAAGAATAGACATATGTATTATTAGTCAATGTATTTGGCAACTAAAATCTAATATAATGGAAAAAGTTGTATAACTCAGATCTGAGACCTGAAGTCTTGGATTATGAAAAAAGAATTTTTTGATGAAATTTACAGTCTGAAATCTTGACAATTAGCAAGAATGTAAAAGCCTCTAAATTAAAAATATGAGAACCAGAAGTTCATCATAAATTTATAAAATTGATATACATATATATGTGTATATATATGCATAGGAACTCGAAGTTTCTCAATCAATGGATTTGAAATACTTTGTAATTTAAAAGCCTGAAGCTTTATTCAAATCATATGAAATAATAACATTATAGTTCTTAAAGAAGTTAAATCATATGCGACAATAATAATAATACATCCAAAGATTGCACAATCTTCAAAATAAGCTGTATCTTGCTTATATATTTACATATTGTATTGAAGAATAAATTTTAACAACTCAAAGTTGTAATATATTTTATTTGAACCAGAAGTTCAATAAAGTGGAATCATAAGTTCAATACAGTGGAACCAGAAGTTTAGTACAGTTGAACCAGAAGTTCAATACGGTTTAACAAACTTGAAATTGTTTATATATTATTTGATCCAGAAGTTCAATATGGATTAACAACTCGAAGTTGTTCATATATTTCATTTGAACCAGAAGTTCAATACAGTTCCAAAACAGTTATTTTGGATATTATGAAACGATCTTTAAGATTCACGTTGAAATTGCACTTGACTAGCCATTGAACATGTGGTTTTTGCCGATCATCTTATAACTGATATGCTTGGACTTGTATGTACCATTTACTTAACTGCTTCGACCATACTTTGATTTAATTTTTCATTTATCTGTATTTGAAAAAAAAACTCTTTTGGGCCATCTTGTATCCTTGCATATGTATCTGGTCATGTTAGAGGCTCTCGGCCTTGTTGTAAACACTATGTCATTGCCAATTTCTTGGAAAAATTTTGCTTCCTAGGTCGAAATCTCTGATTGATTTATATGCCAAAAATATTTCCTTCTAAGCTCTTGCCGAACTGAAAGTTTTCCCAGCAAGATTTCTGAAATAATTTGAAAAATTAATCATTTGTTTTGGCTTGCTGTTTTGTATTAATACACTTGTAACTTGCTCGGCCTGCTGGTTTGTTTTGTACCCTTAATGTGCTTGTAACTTGCTCGGCCTGCTGGTTTGTCATTTTCAATACTGATCCTTTTAAAAAAACTGATTTGAAAAATTATTGCACTTGAACTTGTTGTAGAACACTGTATTTGCACTTGTCAACTGATCATGTTCTTGCTGGACATATCATGCCATCACGCCGTGCTAATTATGTGCACTGTCCATATATACTTGAGTCACTTTAAGCTGCTTGCATGAGCATGCTCTTGCTCCATGTTGTAATCTGCTTTGTATCTTTGAGCCATGATTTTGCTGTCTTGACCATATTTCTTTGTTTTGCTGCGCTGCTTCTTGCTTTTATCCTATTTGTACATGCTGTTAGCATTCTTCTTGCTACTTGATCACTTATAACTTGGTTGCACTATAACCTTGCATTGACACCATACTAATTTGAGTTGCAGTGTTACAAACGTAGCTTGAATTTAAATCAAACTGCCTTGTAAATTCTTGCATTTTTGTTGATTATTGTGTATTTTCTTTCCTTCATCACTATCTTTTTAAATCTATGCTTCTATGACATTGTTTTGTTTATTGCCATGTCTTGTACTTTGCACACTTATTTATGCTGAAAACATTTTTGGCTTGTCTCTTGTTTGATCATGGCTCGACCATTTTTAATTCATTTGTTTTACTTGTGCCATTTGATCTTTTGTGTGTTGCACTGAGTCGAGATGGTCCATGTGAAAACTCCTCAGTTGCACACTGGATTGGCGAGGCAGTGCACATGTGTATATACATGTGTGTATACGCAGCCATCCAGACGAGTTTTTCTGTCTCTGCATATCATACCAAGTCTAGAAAGATGATGAGAAACACACCGTAATTCTGAGGCAAATAAAATTTAAAAATAAATTTTTATTTGTTTGTATTGAATTTTATTTTTGTTGCAGTCTATTGTATGTGCTCTTCTGTATGTGACAGGTATGAAGATGACTGGACTGGATTGTAAAGCAGTGAAGACAGAAGATCGAAGACAGAAGAACTGTGTCATTGATTTGTTATTATAACTAAGTGTGAGTGTTAGTGTGTAAAAGTGATTGTATAAGTAATGAATGAACTATAGTGAGGAGCTGTGAGAGAATTGTACTGATTATATGTAATAAACAGATCTGGTTGAAATAAAATAATATTTTATTATGTTTAAACAAATTTTTCTATCGTATTCTGTTTAAATACAATTACAAATTCCTATGAATTGAATAAATAGTGGAGTTACAAATAGTTGTACTGTTTGAATGTTTGCAATATAATATTTAATTTAAATAAAATACTGTATTAATATATGAATGTCTGTACAGTATTATTCTATTTAAATATAAATATTATATTCCTGTGTGTGATGTATAAATAGAACAGTACAGTAACAAACACATTTAAAATAATATTTATTTGGTTGTTATCATCAAACAAAAATCATATAATTGTGTATACAACTACGTCATATACAACACAAAGACATCTAGACCAGAAGCTGTAACAAAACCCAAGTGACTGGCGCGGCCGGATACAACTGAAGAAAGTCATGATCCACCAAAGCTCCGGTTGTACCTGCTCCAGCAATCTCCTCCCATATGAAAAGTCGAGGACACCATCTTGCCCCATCCTGTAAAAGAGGATCTGCACAACTAGAAAATGACATAAGATTCGGGGGGGAGGGAGTGAGAAAACGGGATAACGTGAGCAACCGACAAGAGAAGTTAAAACTAAAATCAACCAATACCTATCCTCGTAGTGGCAGCTACCGACGAAACATCTAAAGAAACAGCCAATCTACTAGAGCGGGAAATGCAGACGCCCATGAAAGGCCTTCCACGAAAAGCTAGAAACACATCGTTTCTAACCTTTTGGATGATGCTAGGAGGGTCCACAGCCACTTCGTCAAAAATTGCCTTATTCCTTGAACACCAGATGTGCCAGCAGATCAGACAAGGAATCAGAAGAAGAAGGGTCGATCGAAGAGATTTACATGAGATGCCAGACCACCAGAGTCTCAGTGAATCTTCGATCGAGATGGCATTACCCCGGCAATCCATCAGATTCCTGAAGTAATTCTAGATAGCCCGGGCACAAGACCCGGTGAACAAAAGATGAAAAGAGGATTCAGAGCATCCATCTCTGCTGCATCTGCACCTGGATAAGAATTCTCTTTTAAACACCAGATGTTTGCATACCTCTCAAAGACAACTTCTCTTTTGTAAGCACAGCTTTGTTTACAACCTTCCATGGAAGCATATTTGCTTTTGCACTATTTTCATTGAACCAAATTCTTTTACTCCATTCACACTTCAACATTGTAGCAAAATACGAGAGATTATGATACATCCTCTTAATTTGGTAAGGTTTTTTCTCATTGCCACGTTGTGTCATGTACTCAGAAGAATTTTCAACCTGCAACTTGGGTGCATTTCTCCATAATAAGTTGATTCTTGGCGCTGCAGTAACAAGTAAGCAAATGGCATTATTTTGTATGAATTGACTCACTCTTGCATTTCTACACATACTTGTTACCTCAATTTCAAGACCTAAAGAAATTTGCTTATAATAAGTCCGTTTTCCAAACAGGGGTCATTCCATAAGTTAACTACATCATTGGGGTTCATTTTATAACTGAAAAAAGGCTGAATTATATCCCTTAACTTTAAAAAACTTCTCCATGTCCAGCTCAGTTTTTGAGGTTGCCTCATAGTCCAGAAATGTTTGCTTTTGATGACATGCTTGCTTGACCAGTATACAAACACTTTCAAATTTGTTAAGGAAAGTCAAGATGCTTTATGAAAGCAACCTTATTCCAGTTAACCATGTCCACAATTCCTAGACCACCTTTGCACACAGGTTTTTCAACCATACTGAAAGCGGTAGGGGCTAAACACCTTCCGACCATTTTAATTGCCTTTCCATAAAAACTTCATGAGAGTAGATCTAACCATTCTGATCAACTTAGTAGGTAGAATAAACATTCTAGCCCAATATACTTGCATTGAGAAAACCACGGATTTGATTAATGTAAGTCTGCCTGCTTGACTTAATAACCTGCTTGTCCAGTAATTTATTCTTGTAATAAAAGTTGTATAGAGGCAAGCACTGGTTTGTAGTAATCTTGGTTGTGGTGAAAGGCAACCCTAAATATGAAATTGTACCATTATTATTTGATAACCCTGTTCTATTAATAAGGACATTCATTTGATTAACAGTAAGGCCAGCAATCTTCATTTCAGTTTTTTTGTAGATTCACTTTAATACCAATCTTCTCGTAGAAGCACTATAGAGTATCAAAAATTATGTCAATTGTTCCAGGCTATGGTTTGCAGAAGATCGCCAGGTCATCAACAAACATTAGTGAGGAAATCCTTGGTTCATAACAGCTAGGGTGCAACTTGTAAAGACCACTTTCAAAATTTTAATTTAGCATTTGTGTAAGCATTTCCAATATCATAATAAATATGTATACAGATAATGGGTCTCCCTGTCTTATGCCTTGACTGCTCATAAATACCCAACCGCATAACCATTAATCAAAAGAGAAAACTTTTGAGTAGAGAGATAAGAGTAAATCCATATGATAGAATGTGGTGGGAAATTCACGTAACCCAAAACTCTAACAATTGTACCCACTGAAGCATGTCAAAAGCTTTCATGATGTCTAGTTTAAACATAGCTCTGGAGGAAATATTGCTACTAGTGTAACCATTAAGCATCACATGTGAAATAATTACATTATCAAGTGTACTCCTACCAAGGAAAAATGCAGCATGATTAGGAGAAATTATAGAGGGTAGCACAACATGAGATTAGTCTATAATCAGATACTCTGGTTGCATTCTTCATTTTTGGTATTAGTGCAATATTAGTACTATTGAAAGATCGGCTCATGTTGGTAGTTCTGAAAAAATGTCTAACAGCCTTGCACACATCCACGTTAATGATATTCAAACATTTTTTTTTATAAAAGAAGGCATTGAGGCCATCAGGTCCACATGATGAGTTACTTATGATGACCCCAAACCCCGTACTGACGGCGGCAAGGGTAATACTTGGAATATAACACAGAAACAGATAACAACAGAACAGAATTAAATAAATACACCAGATAATGAACAATAGAATATACTGGATAAACATAAACTTCAGAGTTACACAGTATACAGGATCATACTTAGTACAAATACAGTTCAGCAATACATAAATGTCTACAGCGGAAAACAAACATAATATGTACAATAGGAGCTGAACAGCATAAAAAGAGATAAATAATAGAATCCATCTTCAGCTCCAGCTATCCAGAAAGAGCCAGCTAAACCTGAATACAAGGCTACCCGTGTAGAAAAAGGGGCACCCGAGTTTGAAAGTGAAACAAACTACGAGTCAGTCATAGACTGGTATGACAAATCTACTCAACACATTTATAATATGGCTAATCACAGGACCACGCCACTTTCGTGGAACAGGTTTACCCCATCGGATTGCCAGTGCTTTAAAACAAATCATTCTTTTAAACTTCGCAATGCTTTTTATAAAAATGAAGCCATTATAAGACTCAGTTCCCATCACACAATGCAACGCAAACCGGAGGATAGAGTTTTACCTTATAATGGCCAAAATATGCTTGATACGAATAAAACAAAAGCATTTGATATTATTTATAGTGTTTATATGTTTCAAAAACAATTTCACATCATAACTATCAATCATAGACGGCATGGGTATCATATATCATGTCACCATATGTATATACAATCAAAACCGCACGGTGTCGTATTTGGGAATTGGATTTCCGTCATGAACCAAGGCAAAAGATAGTCCTTACCGACTTCGAGACAATCTAGCCCATGTCTCAGGCACAACCGCAATCGTACCATGGATCGTCAGGGCCGGTCCACACGAAGTGGATTATAATGCCTGAACAATGCGTCCCTCCGCCCTTTGGGGCGTAAATGAGCCAACGAATGACTCCATCGGACCCGGATCGTCCGATCTAACCGAGGCGCCTCGCAACAGTAACAACCACATAAGTCAAACTCGTCAGGGCGTGTAAAACCACTGACGCCACTTCTAGCTAGAAAGAAAACGCACGTCCCCCCTGATGTCCTCTCCCGTTTCTGGTTCATACCGGGGTGTGAGGCTCGCGAATTCACGTTATACACAAAGCTACGCCACACAGGCGGTGCTTTGATCATCACCACAAGAATTTGCTTTTCAACAGAAGCCCTGATCACTGCATCTTAGCATGCCACACAGACAATTCACACCGTGCAACTGATAGCTATAAATCACACAGAATAAATTCCAATGTCAGACACACTGTCCATTTGCAAGTCCGTTCTGGGTCTGAACGAAACCGGAGGCACTATATACCTCGCAAACCCATCGATCACCACGTACGTCTGGACGATCACCACTCATTATCCATATTTTGGGATGCCTCCCAATCAGGACCTCGGTTACCATCCAAACGAGGTGAAGATCTCCGGTCTTCGACCACCGTCTTCAGCTTCGATTTCTTATCGTCGATTCAGTTATTCAGAATGGGATTAACCCGGTCTTTCTGAGCAACTCGCGTATATAATAAACAAGTGCTACACAAACACTACTACGCATCATTTCAATTCATTAGTCACTAACCGTCAATCAGTAAGAGAATGATTTCCCAAATATTAACCCCGAAGGCCGAAACCAACATCAGATCAATACCCAAGAAACCATTCGACTTAGCCAACCTTCAGTTAGTTTCTAAATTTCACATCCATATCGTTTATAATATTTTATGATGATTTATCGCTATTTTTATTTATTTTAAAATAGCCAATTTATTCAAAACGATGCTTCGGGCCATAACGCGGCCGTGGCGCTGTTTTTCTTCAGATTTGATTTACACATATCTGAAAATCTAACCATTGGATCTTCACAAAATTTACATCATTAGAAAGATCTTTTCAAAACGAATCCAACGGTTCCAGTTTCGGGAAAATCCGACGGTCAGATCTCCCGGTATAATCGTTTGAAGCTTCGATTTAAAAATACGAACTGCAGCGTCGTTATTCGATTAAATATAATTATATATATATATATATATATATATATATAATCGCTTCTGGCGCTGTTTTCCAGACAATCCAACCGTTGGATTTTTACAAAGTTGGTGCCGTTGGAAAGATATTTCCAAAGCGAACCCAACGGTTGCGATTTCGGGAAAATCCGATGGTCGGATCTCGCACACTAATCGTTTGAAATCACGGTTTCAAAATACGAACTGCAGCTTCGTTATTCGATATATTTTGATTCTATATTTATATATATATTGATTCTTCGATTTCAAAACTATATTCTTTTCATACATTTGATAAAAATGATATTTTTATCTAACTGTCTTCTATTTCAACACTTCACTCTTTTTAACAATTCATTTATATAATAAAAACGTGATTTTTATTGTAGAACAATTCATTTCAAAACACTATTATTTTATATAGTTCATATAGGTAGTAAAAGTATGATTTTTATTATAAAACAATTTATTTCAAAACGAGATTATTTTATATAGTTCATATCGATGATAAAAATTGGATATTCATTATACAACACTTTCTTTCAAAATATGAATACCATTCAACACATGAATTTCAGTTCAACGAATGAATTTCGATTCAACACATGAAGGTTTTCTATAGTTTATATATATATAGATAAAAAGGTGATTTTTATATTTAAAACACGAATACCATTCAACACATGAATTTCAATTCAACGAATGAATATCGATTCAACACATGAAGGTTTTCTATAGTTTCTATATATAGATAAAAAGGTGATTTTTATATTTAAAACACGAATACCATTCAACACATGAATTTCAATTCAACGAATGAATATCGATTCAACACATGAAGGTTTTCTATAGTTTTTATATATAGATAAAAAGGTGATTTTTATATTTAAAACACGAATACCATTCAACACATGAATTTCAATTCAACGAATGAATATCGATTCAACACATGAAGGTTTTCTATAGTTTGTGTATATAGATAAAAAGGTGATTTTTATATTTAAAACACGAATACCATTCAACACATGAATTTAAATTCAACGAATGAATATCGATTCAACACATGAAGGTTTTCTATAGTTTGTATATATATAAAAAGGTGATTTTTATATTTAAAAACAAGAATACCATTCAACACATGAATTCTATTCAACGAATGAATTTCAATTCAACATATGAAGGTTTTCTATTCAACGAATAAATATAGTTTCAACAAATGGAAATAATTCTAACACATGAATATTATTCAAAATTTCGGCAGCATAACGGTAGGGTAGTTAAAACCGGGACCGTCCCTAGTACGGCTCCTCGCTCTACCTTAAAGCCTCGCAGCTTTTGACAATGGGGAATCATGCATCTAGTTCGCACGCAGGCGGCATGTATATTTATTTCATTTCCACAAACTAATCCTATGTGGTTTCAACCAAATATTTCTCAACCACAAACGGGTATTTTTCAACCACAATCAATCAATATCAACCACAAACAATTCCAATCAACCATTCGCTATCAATCAATTTTCACACCAATCACAACCAATAAATATCGTCCATGGTTTGTGGACGAGGGGCATATATATATATATATATATATATATATATATATATATATATAGCATTTCACTTCTGTTTCAACATATATATAATTTTTACAACGCATATATAACTTATACATCGAACGTACAACTTATACAACGCTTATACAAGAGGTGTACAACGCATATATAACTCATACATCGACTATATAATTTATACATCGTCGTTTTCCATATCGTTTATAAATTAGAAATCTCACATTGGGTTCCACTCCACCAAAAATAGCAGAAGGCTCAGAAAAATATGCGGTCTCTTCTAAAATGTAGCAGACGTCCACACGGTCACGATGTTACCTGTTTCATCGAATTTCGTCATCGTATGATAAAGATACGATTTTTCAAAGTTTGCAACCCTTTAAAAGTGTTAAAACTGATTTAAAATATACACAACCGATTACCTCACTGGATGTTCAAAACTAGGTTTAAGGTTTTCGGCAAATCCGTGAAGCGAGAAGGCGATCGGGTGGCACCACCTGGAAGGGCTTGGAACGGCGCTCCTGCGCCACCCCTTGATGGCGAACTCGCACGCAAATCGATGGAGGAATTGGGGCTTGAACGACGGAACTTCAAGAGGGCGATTCTCAAGGGATACGAAACTAGAAGGGGCGAGACTGGTGTTGATTGAAAGAGGAAAGCGAGCTCTTTAAAAAATGCCAAAAGGGCATGATGTTTTGGTGCGTGTGGGAGGAGGAAAGGAGGAGAGAAGGGAAGAAGAGAGGCCGCCGTTCGAACGAGGGTTACGGGGAGAGAGAGGCTGAGTTGGCCCAATGAAATTTTTTCTTTAATTTATATATTTTTAAATTCCGAAAATACCCCCTTCCACACACGAACCCCAATCCAGACCCAACGACTGTCGTCCTTAGCGTTTTACCCCCATTCCGAACACAATGGGATATGTTTCGAAGGCCCATTCGAATGTTTCAGTCAGTTTTCATTCAAATTAAAATATAAAACATTCAATATTTAATTTGAACATACATTTCAATTTGCTGGGGCCACATACTGATTCGAAAAATTACAGAAAAATAAATCTGGCTATGTCTTGACGATACGGTCCCAACAAAACTAGTTTCGTCAAATTCTGAGACCGTTTTTAAAATGGCCCTTTTCTGGTTGATCCATTTTAACTGTAATTGACCAAAACACGTTTTCCTTTGCCACGCTCACATACTAGCTTCAAAAATTATGAAATTTGAAACCTAGCAATAACTTCACATCCCGGGTCCAACAAAAGTGGTTTCGTCGAATTCCGAGGTCGTATGCAAAATGGCCAATTTCACGGGCTATATAAATTCCATAGCGACCTTTCTGAAAATTCATTTGGTCATAACTTTTGATTTCCGATATGAAACTTCGATTTTTCAGATTCGTTAGAAAGGTATTCACTAACAGATTTAAATATTTTTGGTTTCACTCAAATCCGTTTTGTTTTGCACCCGGTACAGTCCGACAAAGTTTGAATTCAATTTTTGAAACTGCAGCGCCATTTCAGGCCTTGCTTATAATTGGAATTAATTATATTCGTTTTCAAACGTCGATTCAAACTCACTTTTCATTGTGATTATTTAAAATATTTATTTAAAATATTTAAAATCCACTATTTTAGCCAATTAAAATTTTTTAAATTGGTTCAGATTTTCTGGGTCGTTACATTACTGTTCAGTGAAAACATAGCATTTTTAATCTCATTAATTGTTATTTCATCACACAATGATTAGTAGCCAGCATTGGAAAGTTTTGGTAAAAGATATGGGTTAATCATATCGATTTTTGGACTGAAACCCACTTTATTTCCTAACAAGTCAATGAAATGTGAAAGAAAATCATTTTTCAACTTTAGTTATAGTATTAGCAATGTTACTATTGTTGTCAACAATTGTCACCCTATTTTCTATGCATTGTTTATCCTTGAGGGAGGCATGGAAAAAACATTATTCCTGTCACCTTCCGGTTTCCACTTAATTCGAGCTTTCTGCTGAATCATTGTATCTTTAGAGTTGAGAGAATCTTGGTATTACTTTGCAATATAAGTCTCCATGCTTGAATGAACAGGGTTTGTTGGGTCTCTCATCATTTCAATTCGTATGTCTTCTAGCTTCCGCCTCCAATAGGTTGATTGTTTTTTGCAATTGCCAAATCTCTCTTTATCCCATACTCTCAACGCTACCTTCACTGCTTTCATTTTTTTCTGCAAAATAAAAATAGTGCTGCCAGATTAGGGAATGGTCTGATAGCAATGGAGGAGGTTGGGTGGTAGATATGGCAGGCCATAAGGATAAGATGAGAGGTGAAAAGAAAGCATGATCAATGAGGGAATATGTTCTAGGACCTTTTATGCATTTGTTGTTTCACGAAAAAGGTAGCCCAGTGCACTTAGTACTAACTAGATTTCCATTGTCGTTGGCTTCTTTCAGGGGGAGGATTTCATTGAGTACTATTGGATTACCACCAATTCTCCGGTTGACATCATAACAACCATTTAAATCTCCCATTAATATCCATGGAATAGATGGTTAACTGAGAGTGGGAATCCTATCAGGTAAATATTGTCTTCCATTCTAGGAATTGGTAGCATAAAGAACTATTAAAAGGAATGGTTTCTGGTCAGTTGTAAAGTTAACATTGCAGTGTATCATTTGGGAAGTGTATTGAATGATATTGATTTGGAATTTTTAGGGGTTGAAGAGTAATATTATCCTACCATAAGGAGCTTCAGCTAGAATGTGTAGCAGATTCCAAGATGGGGTTGATATATTTTGAGGCTCACAGTGTTAACATTAGATTGAGTTTGGTTTCCAAAATAGTTCGAAGATTTAACTTATTTTCAGCTATAAGCAATTTACATTGATCAAGTTTAGTTTCTTTGTGGCAACCACGAATATTTCTTATACCTATAGTTTGCCTCATTAATTAAACTTAAGGGGTAATGGTTACATCATCTCTCTTACTCCTTCGTAAAGGCAAGGTCAGAGGCAGGAGTGCTCTATTTTTGCCTTTAGTTTTTTTGTATGAAATTGGAGTAAATGAATCAGGTGGTAGGGATTTGTAGGCCAGTGGTGGAACTAGGGAGGAGTAATGGTTATTGGCAGTTGTTGGTGATTTGTGGAGAAAAGGTTTTTACAGGTAAATTTGGGTCTATAGGAAAGGATGTGTATGAGGGATTTTGCATGGGTTGTGTGTCATGTGGGTCTTTCAAGTGGTTAGCATGTGCATGTGAATTTAATGTAACAGTTGAATTCAATAAATCACCACTCCCATGCACATTATTGCTTTCTTTATTCCCATTTACTCCTACTTTGCTCTTCATTATTTTAGTTACATCTTTTTCATTGTACTCATTCACCTTGTTACTCTCTGCTAACCTTCCTTCATTGACTGTGGCTTTGACCATTTCATACAAACTCTCACTTAAAGTTGCTTCATCAAGTTCTCCAATTTCTTTTAAACTTACATCTAAGTTAATTTGTGGTTCACAAACCTGAACTTTGTTTTCATGTTGTAGACACTGCTCCAAAGATGACAGAACATAATCATCTACTCCTTCCATTTCTGATTCTTCTAATTCTTCTACATAAGTTTGTTTTTCCTCTTCTTCATTTGTTCCTTGCTCAAATTATCCCTCCTCTAACACCCGAAAACTGTTTTTCTTTTCAATTTCTTTTTCCTTGTTCTTCTGTTATAAATTCTTGTCAACATTGCTTGTACTAGCTTATCCATTGTTAGATGTTTTCTCCATAGATTTGTTCCTTTTGTTTGCTACCACTTGCCACCTCTGTGGTTACTTTTAACTTCAATGTGGGGTCTATAAATTACTTGCTCTCTCGTCTGAATAGGTCTACATATATTCTTTGAATCCTCCCTCAGGTGTTTTAACAAGAAAATCATTCAAAAGATCTTTATTTGGTTTTACTTCTATTAAACATTTTGCATGTTGAATTCTCAGCCTACTCTCAGTCATCTCGCCCATGCATAACAACTTCCCCAACCTGCAACTTATCCAATTGATACCAAAATTTGACTAGCAAAAAGAGGAATGTTATATAATCTAACCCAAACCAGGATTGACTGAATATTACCACGCACGTTGCTAATAGATGGGTCATAAGGCTTAATGATGAAAAGTTTGTTATTCAAAATGATTGGGTCAGCTTATAGGATCCTACTTTTGTCTTCCTCATTCGAGAACTCAAAAAGAAAGAGAATTCCATTTGATCTAACCTTGACTGAACCTTTCAACTTCCAGATCGCCAGTAACTTGTTGATAACAGCTGTGTAAGATAGAGATTTGTCAAAAAAGAAACCCACCAAGAAATCATGCCAAACTTCAGTACCAAATTCAGCAACTCCTTCAACAAGTTCAAGGGAATCATCGACTATAACAGGGGTGATGTCAACAAGATTGTACTTACCGGCGTTTATTGGTTTACGCTTAAACATATAAGTCTAAGGTTGTTGACTCATGCTTTTGCTAGTTAGGTTTGGGGAGCGGGAGATGGCTGGGTTTGGATAGAGGAAGGCAATGGAGATGGGTCAGGTGGTACAGGAGGTGGGTTATCGGGGGGAGGATCAGAGGGTGGTTGGCTCGATGTTGGATGTGACAGGTCGGCGATGGGATTGGGCGGGATAGGGGATACAACGGGCTCTGCCATGAAAATTTAAAAGGAGGATTTTTTTTGATTTACTAGTGATTATTAGTCATTATATATATTAATAATTGGTTATAATTACATAAGCATTATTTATTTAATATTATTATTGATGATTAGTTATTAGATATTATTATTTTGATTAATTATTAGTTATTACTTTTAGTATTAACTTTTAAATTTGAATTATTATTTAAAATACATTTTAAACTTTCAAATACTATTTAATTAATTATTTTTATTACACAAATTTTATTACATATTAATTATTAGTTACTATTACTTAGTTCTGATTATTATTTATAAATTATTAATATTAATTAAATATTTATCAAGGATTAAATATTTATTAATTACTAATTATTAATGGAAACAATCTCATATTTAATGTTAATTATTTATTATTATTATTATCAAATAGTATTGTTAATTAATGTATTCCTATTTATTATTATTTTTGTATAATTTATTAAAATTTTATTTATTAATACCGCTTTAAAGAAAATTTCAAAAAAAATTAAAATTTGTTTTAACAAATTTCAAAATTTTTGAGATATTAAATATAATTTTCAATTGTAATTAATGGATAATAAGTAATCGTGTATCTCCCACGTTTACCCTTTTAGTCCTTTGTAGATCTGAGCTTGGCTATGAAATTCATCTGTGCTCCTTTTCCCCCTTATTTCTTCGCCTCGTCTTTTCATTCTCGACTCCTTGAAGCCGCTTCTGCCATCTCTTCCTTCCTTGGCTCGGTGGACATTTAGGCAACTACTAGCCCATGTTGCTAGTTATTCAACTAGTGTACGTGGTTTCTAGGAGGGGAGTTGGCTCTTACGTAGAGTAACTTGAAGAGCAGTAACTCCCTTTTATGCTATTTTGATTTCCCGTTTCGGCTTCTAGCTTATGATGGTTCACTTCGCTATTTGGGTATTCAATGGTCTCCAAGTTTTCATCTTGTATGTATTCATGGATTACAGTTTGTATCTCCTTGGTTGTTGAAGTAACGTAGAGGTGTTTGGTGCGTTTATCTGGAAAAGAGCATGGATCTTTTATTTTGTTATTTGCTATACGTAAGTTATTGTTGTTTTTATGCTTGGTTATCTCATTGTTCAAGTTGATGGAAAATCACGAGATGCTGCGGCATTGAACTCTGCTGTCAATTTTGGGCGAGGTATGATTGAGTTCGGACGATGGTGACTTGTGTGATGCATTGATATGGTATTCAACCTTGTCCTCTGTTTTTGTATTGGTCAAGGCATGTTAATCTTGTGGTGTTTACTGTGTTTGTCATGTTGAGTGGAATTCTGGAACACAGTTATTTCATCTGAATTAAGTGATATAGGTGAAGCTCCCGTAGCTCTCGACTTTGCTGTCTTAAGGCGAACATCGATACCCACCTCTTCCATGGTTCGAATTAGTGAATGTCACGATGTCAGTCTGCTGAACGTAATCTACTTCACCCTTATGCTTTCGGATCTCTTGAGTCCATTCTCAAGAGAGTGCTTTCGGTGAAGTCGAAGGCAACACAGCCTCAACGCAAACCCAAAAACTAATAAACACAAAAGACAACCAAACCACACTGAACAACCAAAAAACCACTCATCGGAGCACAACAAAACAAATACCGGATCATCGAAAAGAATCGATCCAAACCATAACTTAGGTTACGACCAGCATTTAGGTAAGCAACTTTGTAGATCTAAAGAATGGGCAAATCGTTAAATGCAGAGGCCGCGAGAAGTCAACAGCGAGAGGCAGTGTTTAGACAGGTGAAGCGCAACAGAGCTAATCGCGTGAAGAAGGAATAAAGGTTACGACGAACTAGGTGAAGGCAAGGCGAGAAGCAGAGTGCGAGATCTAGGCAATAAGCAAACAGGGTGAGATCCGAATAAAGGGGTGAGAGAAAAATCTTCACGATGACGAAAGCTGAGATATGGAGAAGAACAAAGAGATGAAAAGAGGAGGGAGTGTTATGAAGGTGGAAGGATTAGAGGGATCGAATGGGGGAGGAGAGAACGAAGAAGAGAGAGAAAAGAGAAAGTTCTTAGAGCACAACCAACCATGGCTTGTTCAGTTACTAAACAAGCCACGGAGCAACCAGGTGTGGCTTGTTCACTCACCCGTGGCTGGTCTATGGCTAGTTTTGAGCTTCTTCGTGGCTGGTTCACAGAACAGAGGCTAGTGCTTATAACGACAAAGAGAAAGCCGTTATAAGCTTATAACGGCAAACTCTTTGCCGTTATAAGTTTATAACGGCAAAGAGTTTGCCGTTATAAAATAAAATGTGCGAAGTTTGATTATAACGGCAAACTGTTTGCCGTTATAATTCCAATCTGTGGCTAGCCCTGTGGCTGCTTCCCCCCTTCTGGTTGCTCGGCTCGTTGGACCAGTTGAAAAACAAGAGAGAGAATAACTGAACAGAAGGATGGTTGGTTATGGTCTTAGTCACCATTAACGAAGATATTTTATTTCGCTATGTTTCTGATTGCTAATTTTATTAATTATTACTTATTACATCTTAATTATAATTTAATATTAGTTATTCAAAGTTAATTATGTATGTATTATACTAATTATTGATTATTAAATATCTTTTTGTAATAATTATAAGCTAATTGCTATTTATTACATATTAATCGTTAAATATTAATTTTTATAACTAATAGTAATTATTTATTTGTAAGGTTACTAATAAATATGGATTATTAATTATTCTTAAACATTGATATTATTAATAATTAACTATTAAAAATAAGCATAAAATGTAATAATCCATATTTTTTAGCCTAATTTAATTTAAATTAATTCAAACGATATGAATTTTTTAGATGATTTTAAACATATGATAAGCTAAACTTGATATTAAGACTAGTTTTGTAAAATGTATAGCGATTAACAAATTTTGTCAAAATAAGGATTTTTTTCAAAATAAGAATTTTCAAAATTTTCAAATTCATTTGATTTAACCATTTGGGAATAATTGAATTTAATGATAAAATAACTTGTTAAAAGTACTGGAATTCGACGGTAAGTTATATTGTTAAAATATGTCATTTTTTGTCAAAATCGGGTTTTGTCAAATATTAATTTTTTTCAAAAGTGAGATTTTATAACTTGACAAATTTAAGATGATTTAAACATTAGAAAATGTTAATTTAATGATGTTAATTTGGATTTTAAATTCATTTTAATAGTTGTTCAAAACTATAAAATATAGCGGTGAAAAATATTGACAAAAAGTAAAGGCTTTTGTCAAAATGAATTGTTTAAATACATATTGACAAAACCATTTTAAGTATAATCTTTTTGATAAAGATTATGGAATAAAATAAATTTTATTTGTGTTCATAAATAACATATGGTCGTCGATTTTTGTTAAAAAAAGTTGTCGAATTTAATCAGTTTTGTCGTCGGTTGTCGGGATTGTTGATCGATTGAGTATAAGTTAAAATGTAAGCAATATAAGAGCTTGAAACACTTTTAAACATGACAAAAATGTCACAAAAAGCATGGGATGAAGCCATATACCTAAGGCACATAGTTTTCCCAAGGAGCACATGGTTTTCAAAAGTGGTTTTGCACATGTAACCATCCAAATGGATGTGTATCCTTGCCATTTTGCACTTATCCCCCTCCTTTCCACCTATAAAAGTAGGTCTTACCCTCTCATTTCTTCACAACATCTCCTCCTTCCTTTATTAAGCTCTCTCTTCTTTCTCTAATGGCTTCCAAGCCATCTTCTTCCTCTACCTTCTCTCTTCCTCCTCTTTGGCCGTGCGACACCACCCTCCTCCTTGCGCCACTATATAAAAAGAGATAGAGAGAGAGAGAAAGAAAGGAATGAATGTGTGTGTGTATATATATTGGTAGAGAGAGAAAATAATGTGAGATGCGGTTACGCTGTCTGACGGTTTAATAAAGTATAACGGAGTGGAACCCAAAGGTGAGAAACACTATTTATATATGTATTGGTTGAATATATATATAGTTATTATATATGGAAGTGAGAAATTCAATTTTAAATATATATAGTGATGTGGAACCCCATTCTTATATATAAACATTTGTATAAGGGAAAATGTTGTGTATGTATATATTTGAATAACAAATATGTAGAAAATTGTTGTGGATATCTGTGATTATTTGATGGATGTGAAACTATGGTTAATTATATTATTAACGATATATAAGCGTTAATTATCTAAACGCTTACACCATATGTTCATATGTTGTATGTATATATATATATATATATATATATATATATATATATATATATATATATATTGTTGACCTGCCTTTTGGTAATGTCGTCAACCTATGAGCTACTGCGGACAGGGCTAATCTGAGCTCGAGCATGGGTCTAGACAAGCTTGGACACCACCGACCTAACCCTGTTTCGATCACCTTTGGGCTCGTCTAAGCCTAGCAACATCAAGAGCGTATAGGGGTCAAAGAAGAGGGTACACGAAGTCTCAAATCGAAGGAGATCCTTCCAACTTACCTTAGCTTGAATAGGGCTCCAGCTCGGATCAAACGAAGCCCTAACTCGGGTCGAAGACTGCACTTTAGTACAAGCAGAGCTCTGGGTTGAATGGAACTCAGGTCAGGTAGAGTGGAATCTAGGTCGGGTCGAACGGGACCCGTCCCCACTTGGACAGTTACCTGAACATGAATAATGGACCTATTCTCACGGCATGTTCCTCTATAAACCTGCATCGGGTTCCACTTGGCAATGCACAAACTAAAAAGGCTGTCTCCACATTCCCCACTTCTGCTCCGAGCCCTTTTGGATGGATGTCACGTGGTCATTCGACTCGAAGCATACTACAGCCTATAAATGCATGTTTCGAAGGCATTTCAAATCACTTTTGACGATGTGAAGCTCTGCATTACTTAGCCATGGCTGCCAACACTTTTTTATCGAAATATTAGTGATATATATGATTGTGGTTCGAAATAATCAATAGAAAGAGTGTTGTATTAGAGATTCTAACAATCTCTTCCATTATAACTTTAATATTACATTATTGAGGGATCATGAAGTGGATGTAGGCTCGTTAACACCAAAACACTATAAAAATGTTGTTGTCTTGCCGTTTCTTCCTTTTTCAGTTATTTCTTCATATTTCATGCTCTAAACATGACTTTTTGGGTGTTAGTGTCATTTTTCGGTCTAACATATAAATATATAGGTTATGTGTGAATGGTTGATATATGTTGAAAAATATGATTTTAATGATTAATAGTGATAAATTGTTCACTACACACACTTATGTAGGGTGATATGAGTATTGGTTAAGTCTTGGTCTCTTTCAAGAATATAATTGAATATTATATTCAATTAAGTAAAAAGGTAAAAATAAAAGTTGAAATTTTGTACCTAAAATGGTTTGGAAATGAAATTGAAGTAATCACAAATAACTTTCATAAAGGTGGATATTTAACTGAAAAAGATTTAAAGTATTTATGGCGTGTTCAAATTTGAAATCAAATTGTGAATAATAAATTTGAAAAGTGAAGTTGAGTGTGATATGTAAATAAGGTTGATAACTCAAATTTATTATTCAAGCAATCTTATATTACTTTTAAATGGATTTCAGGAAAGTTTGGCATCGAAAGGATAAATTTTGGAAAATAATATTATATTAATAATAAAACAATAATATAATATTCATTTAATATTAATATTTGAATTTTAATGTTAAATATTGAAAACTTGTTTTCAAATAAGTTAAATATGTTTTATAATCATATTTATAGTAAATTGGATAGGTTTTGAATTTAGTATAAAATATAGTCTGAATAAGACTAATCGCGCTGCAGTAGGTCGAGAATTTCGACCATAAGCTTCGAACGCTCATAACAGGAGAAATTTAAATTGGATTTCTTCGAAACGAAAAATGTTTACTTCCTAAAGATAATAGTTTTCAAATAGAAGAAGAATTTTCAAAATATAATATGTAGATTTCAAGTTATGTGTAAAACCATTTTTCAATAGATCGCTATAAGTGCAGTTCGTTGACCATAACAATAAATGACTATTTTCAAATAAAGAAAAATATGATTTTTTTTTTAAATCATTATAGATCATTTGAAAGTGATTTGAACTAATAAAGTCAATTTTTGGATAATATAAAAGTCGTTTTGACTAAATAAGCTAATATAAGCCTATAGTAACGCTTTTACAACATCTTCCGAAAATGATTTACTTAAAGGTTTTAAGCTCATTTATTTTCATCTGTAACTTAAGTAATCATTTCTAAATGATAAATGTTTCTTTTTGAAATTTTAGATATTTAAACAAATTTGTACTTAAACAAATTAATTTTACTTATAGATTTAAAGAGTTTTCAATTAAAAGCTTTATTTGGAATTATATAGAAATAATCTCCATACAATTGATATTAAAATCCATAGACGAAATCTATACTATTCGGGGAATTTGAAAGGTATTTATATCATTATTCCGCCTATATAATGTGTTGAATATGGAAATTGATATTGGGTATAAGCTGATACAATTTCTGTTTAATATTTGAACTCATTGTTCAAATTTTACTATTTGGGGAATTTGAAAGGTATTTCATACCATTATTCCACTTAGAGTACTAGTTTATTTTGAGGATTAGTATTGAATATAAGCTGATCTAAAATTTGTTCAATATAAATTGGTTTTGGGCTTGTTGTGAATGGTGTTTTAAATGACATTATACTTTAACCTAAGATCGAGTATGATTTGGAATTCAAAAATGAATTAAGATCTTTTAAGATGCTAATAAAGATAAATGATCTTGACTTGGAGATGAGTTTTAAAGGAAAAAGGATGTGATTTAATAAATCTTTTGATTAAAGTAAAGTTATCCTAATTTAAATAAATTAGATTTGGATAGCAATAAATCTCAGATATTTTGTATTGAATCCGTTGTTTGAACATGTACTATTTGAGGAATTTGAAAAATATGCATATCGTTATTCCACTTATAGTATTTGCTGGTTACGAGAATTGGTATTTAGTATAACTGGATATAATTTGTATACAAATATTAAATTTAATATCAATTGGTTTTGGGTTTTTTGTGAATGGTGTCTTAAATAACGTCGTTCTTTAACCCACTAGATTAAGTTATGATTTGGAATCTAAAGAGAATTAAGATTTTGTAAAGACTATCTGAAACAATACTTAATGATCACGATTTAGTGATGGGTTTAAAAAGAAAGTAAAGGAATAAAGAGTCAATGAATCTTGATAAAAAGCTAAGGAATGATTGTTATTTTTTTTTTGAAGCTTAATTATCTTTGATTTAAAAAGAGAAGTTTATGAAATGGATTAAGATCTTTTAAAAAGACAATGGAGAAATGCTTAATGATCTTGTTTTGGAAATGGAAAGGAATTAGAAAACTAATGAATCTTAATAAGATTTTAACTATCTTGATTTAAAAAGATATGTTTTGAAGAGAGATTTATGAAATGAATAATTTCCATAATACGGTTTTAATTACCCAATCGAAATGGAAGAGAGACTTAGTGAATCTTGTATTTCCAAATAGTTTTAAATTTTGATTATTATTTGGAAAGACCAAAATTCAGAATTTGGGTCCGACAAATCCATTCCAAATAATAGTACGATGTCGTGGAACAAATAAAGATATTGAAGATGGTGTTGAAGACTGGAAACATTCACATCGAAAGGACTGCTCGTTGAATGTCTTAAGTGGGTTGCACCATGCTTGAGATGGTTGCATCGGTATTGTAGTAGTGGTCCGTAGGTATTTGAAGGAATTCTAGATTTACGAGAGCCTCTCTTCTTTATTGGATGAGGAATGAGGTGCCTTCGGTTTAGTTCAAACCTAGAACGAACTTGTATAGATGTGTGTCTGGCATTGTATTTTATTATGTATTGATTTGGTCTTTGCTATACATATTTATGTTAGTGGCGGAGAAATTATTCTCTTAGTTTAGCACCCTTCTTTGAGACGTATAAGCTCAAGGTTGTTTGGTTAGTAATTATCAGTCATGTATTATGGAATGACAGTATGGCATATTGAGTGATGTGTTATTGATGATCGAAGCATGGCTTAGAGAGTGTAGCTTTGTGTAACGAGACTTCAACAAGCCTCACACCCCGATAAATGGTCAAAACAGGAAAGATGCAGCAAGGTTATGAGTTACCATCTCTTTATAGATAAAAAGGTGTACCATGATATGGAGCCGAGGTGTTACTTTAGTGGTGACTTCTACTTTTTGTGGTTGTTGATGTTGCGATCCCCCGGTTTATAGGTTGGTAATGAACGGGAGATAAAATATTTCTGTGTGACCAGGTAAGGAGATCCCATCCTTGTGTTAGTAGAGAACTTGTATTGATTCTTGAAACATCCCTCTAGAGGTGTTCGAATTCGGTAAGGAAGTTCCTTAGCCCGGTCATTTCTTGGAAATCCATTCTCCACTATGAGTTTGTGCGGTTTTGTGTTTGGTGGCGAGCAGGAGACTCTAGCCCCTACACGTCCATGAGTGAAAAGGGTAGGCAAACTGGGGTACCATGGTGATGCCACGGTGGGGGTGTACCCACTGCTCATTCCTAGTCGTCACATGTGGTATCATAGCTTTGGTTTATCCAAAGCTTTAGGGTACGACTCATTAGAACAGAAGGAAATGACTCATCAAAGTTAGGACTAGTAATATCCTAGATGAGAAATTCGTTAAAAATAGGGTTAGTAATTCCCCAGAATGAGTTCAGAGTGTTAATATAAAAGAGCGTAATTGCGATAAAAAAATGGGTTTCAAAAAGTTATAATTTGAATAGAATAAGATATGTTTTTAAAATATTTTAAAATACATATATATGATATATATAAAAAATTAGGATAGAAATTGAAATTATCGACGATTTTGAATAGTGGATAAGTTCTGAAACCTATTAGATAAGAAAATAAAATGTGCAAATAGTTATGAATACCTTGTGAATTGAGTTTCACAATTTTGGTCAAAGGGTATTTGGTAAATAATTTAAAGGGTTATATGTAAAGGATTATAAATAAAACTGCCTATATCTTCTTTTCGATGACGAAAAGTTTTTAAGGAGGGAAGAATGTAACAATCCAGATTTTTTAGCCTAATTTATATTAATTCAAAATATACGAATTTTGGAGATGATTTCGAAGATATGATAAGCTAAACTTGATATTAAGATTAGTTTTGTCAAATGTATAGCGACTAACAAATTTGTCAAAAGAAGATTTTTTTGTCAAAATAAGAATTTTGTAATTTTTCAAATTCATTAGATTTAATCATTTTGGAATCTAGATTAAATTACTTTAAATTGAATTTAATGATGAAATAACTTGTTTAAAGTAATGGAATTCACTGGTAAGTTACATTGATAAAATATGTCAAATTTTGTTAAAACCAGGTTTTGTCAAATATAATTTTTTTGTCAAAAGCGAGATTTTATAACTTGAAAATTTTAAGTTGATTTAAACATTTGAAAATGTTAATTTAATGATGGTAAGTTGGATTTTAAATTCAGTTTAATAGTTGTTCAAAACTATAAAATATAGCAATGAAAAATATCTACAAAAATGTAACGGCTTTTGTCAAAATGGATAGTTTAAATTCGTATTGACAAAACCATTTTATGTATATATTTTTTTGATAAAGTTTATTGAATAAAACAAAATTTATTTGAGTTCTTAAGTAACATGAGAACGTCGATTTTTGTTAAAAAAAGTCATGAATTTAATCGGTTTTGTCGTCGGTTGTCAGGATCATTGATCGATTGAGTAGAAGTTAAAATATTAGCAATATAAGAGCTTGAAACACTTTTAAATATGATAAAAGTGTCACAAAAAGCTTAGGATGAAACCGTACACCTAAGTCACATGGTTTTCCTAAGAAGCACATGGTTTCGAAGAGTGGTTTTGCATATGTAACCATCCAAATGGATATGTATACTTGCATGTTAAGGAATAAGACATGTGTCCTTGCTATTTTGCACTTAGCCCCTCCTTTCCACCTATAAAAGAAGGCCTTCCGCTCTCATTTCTTCACAACATCTCCTCCTTCCTTTCTTAAGCCCTCTCTTCTTTTTCTAAATGCTTCCAAGCCATTTTCTTCTTCCTCCTTCTCCTCCCTTCCCTTCCTCCTATTTGGCCATGCGCCACCACCCTCCTCCCCTCCTCCTCCTCGCGCCACTGTATAAAAAGAGAGAGAGAGAGAGAATATATGTTTATATATACATATTTATGTTGGTAGAGAATGAAAATAATGCGAGATGCGGTTACGCTGTCTGACGCTTTAGTAAAGTATAGTGGAGCGGAATCGAAAGGTGAGAAACACTATTTATATATGTATTGGTTATATATATATATATCACTACAAGAAAATATGTCATTAATAACGCCATTTAATAACGCGTTAATCTAAAGCATTATTGTTTATGGTTAAACATTTGTTTTTTAGTTCATTTAGTCCTATAACATTACTATGTAGCGCCGTTCTCTCCAAAATTTTGTCTTCCCTCCAAAAAATAATTATTCTATACCTCCCTTTCCCTATCCAATGCCCATTTTATCTCCAACCAAATAACCCTAATCAAAACTGTCGACTTTAGATCTACGCAGTCGTTCTCCTCCATTACAATAGTTCGATCCTCAGTAGTCAACTCAGCGATGCCTGGAACCATAATCTCCGATCTTCGATTTTTCCTTTCCTCAGTTTTCAACTATTCTTCTACTTTTGCTTCCTGAAGAGAACGATAGTAACCCATCCGTACTTCCTCCATGATCAACATCCACATCGACAAAAGATACATCCCAAATTAAGCCGGCTAGTACTCCTCACGTCAGTTATATCTAAAATTAGGTATATTTTATCTTTGAAAATATTTGCTCTTCATCGACTAAATTGATTTGACCACGAGTTTTGTGCAAGTTATCATCCACTGTTTTTCATCCGCTGTCAATTTGTGACCTGTTTGGTTTACTTTCTCATATAATTGAAGTTATCATTCGCTATTTCTCACCCATTGTGAATTTTTCATCGTTTTGGTCCACTTTCTCATATATTTTTTCTTCTTCCTTTTGGTTTACTTTCTCATATAATATTTTTCTTTTACTGTGAATTTTGTTATTGATTATTGCTGGCCTGAAAGCTAATTATTTTATTCTTCCTTTTAAGTATAAATTTTTATGATATAAAGATGTAAAAAGCTTGGATTTAGGTCTGTAACAAGAATACGTTGAAGCAAAGATCTAGAGGATTTGGGTTACCATGATTCAACTCTTTAGCATGATATATATGGACGATAATAAGTTCGGATTTAGCTAAAATAAGTTAAAGTATTCACTTTCTTTCCCTCTCAAAGGAAAAAAATACCCAAATTTTTAAATCTGAATGTCAGTCAATGGATGCTCCTACATCCGACAACCCATATCATGGCTCTATGTAAGATTCCTCAATCGCTGATTACAGAGCTTCCCTAGTGGCCTAGAAAAGACTGAGGTTGTTCATAAAAGAAATGGTGCTTATGAACTTCAAATCTTATGCTGGAGAACAAAGAATTGTTCCATTTCACAAGAGATTTTCTGTTGTAGTTGGTCCAAATAGGAGTGGGAAGAGCAATGTTAATGATGTAGTACTCTTTGTTTTTGGAAAGCGAGCAAAACAAATGTATTTGAACAAAGTGTCCATATTGATAATAGCTCCAGCAATCACCAGAACCTAGAAAGTGTTGAAGTGTTTGTTCACTTCCAAGAAATAATTGATCTTGATGATGGGACTTATGAAGTTATTAAATGGAGTGATCTTTTTATAACCGAGTTGCATTTTGATATAATTCATCTAAATACTACATAAATGATCGTGGAAGTGACTTCCCTAAAGTTACTATAAAATTGAAAGGGAGAGGAGTTGATCTTGATAACAACCGATTTCTTGTTCTTCAGGGAGAAGTCGAGCGGATCTCACTTATGAATGGAAAGGCTCAAAATCCCCATGATGAGGGGTTTTTAGAATATTTAGTGGGTATATATTATTGGAACAAATCAATATGTAGAAAAAGTTGAAGAATCATACAAACAACTTTAAGTCCTCAATGATAAACCATCTGGCGCAGTTCGTGTTGAATGTTTTGATTCAAATATTTTATGAAGAGGATGTAACCAATTAAATGATTGATTGATTGGATTGATTTATTGACTAATTGGTTGATTGATTAATTGAATAATTGATTTATTGGTTAATTATTTGATTTGATCATAGAAGGAAAGAAATTAATGGTTATATTTTGGAGATATCTTGAAGGGGCAACTTGGATATGTGCCTAGGCTTTTTATTCTCCTATATATATATATGCATCCTTCTTAGTTAGATTGTGACAATTAAAAAAGAACAAGAAATCATGTGAGAATATCTGGTGAGGTTATGTGCCTCTATGCGCTTGCGCCCTGAAGAGGAAGATGCAGGAATTTGGGCTGAGGGTAGTTATTCCTATTTACTGCTAAAAGACGCAATTCGTACCACTTGATTGTCCAAGGGTTTGTCGTCGTTCTTCATTGCTTTTCTGCTCCAACGATATTTGTAGTCATCTAGATATTCTTTGCATATCTCAATAAGGTTATTGATTCATTGTATTTTGTTTATTTTTGGTTGTAATCCATTAAGTGTAAACAATATTTGTTATTGGTGAATCAATAAAGAGGGTGGTTGGGTGGAATATCGTGTGCTCATATTTCTGATATTTTGTGGTGTTGTTTATTTTTTTCAATCGCATTCATCTTCAAGTGATTGGGTGATAAAGATCATATTTTTCTTGGTGGTTTGTCAAACTTCCGCTGCACACAAAACTCCAATAGTTTGGTATCAGAGAAACTTTCGCATAACAGATTGGTATCAGAGCAATTTTTGCATAACAGTTTGGTATCAGAGTTCAGTTCATCGCGTAGCTTGGAGTGATTTTGAATTGAAGATTGTAGATATCGGAGATGATGTTCTTTTCGTGGATGACTATTTTTTATGGTCGATATTGAGGGGATTTGGAAGCCTATAATGGTGGATGTTCCATGCCTCAATGATCCAATTGATGGAGATGTGAAGAAGCCCTCTTATATGGATGAGGGAAGATGGAAGAAGATGAAGAAGAAGGCGGGTAACGGTTGAAGAACCTAGTCCACAGCAAGGTGGAGAGGTTAATATGGTCACTGCTTATGGTCCTAAGATGGAGTATCATGGTATCGAAAAGGGTCTAGATGTTGATGATGCTCGAGGGATCCCGGAGATGAAGAGATCATGTCAAACGGAAGACGGATGTCGAGTATTGAAATCCACAAAGACGATGGAGATCTTGTGGTATTGCAAGCACTTTTTAAACCGTTGGTTTTTGCATGGTGTAGCTCAAATGGTAGATGCATCTTTTGCAGGCGGTGGGTTGTGTTTGTAATTGAGGTGTGGTCGTAGTCCTTTCAAATCGACTAGGTATATCTCGTTTCCTTGAATCGATCTTGGTTTTAATTGAGAGTAGGTGTTGTTGAAAGAGTTAGGTTGACTTGTTTGTGGATTGTTAGAGATATGTGATATTTGAATCAAGGTGAAGTGTCAAATTTTTTGATTCAAATATTTTATGAAGAGGATGTAATCAATTAAATAATTGATTGATTGATTGGATTGGATTGATTAATTAATTGACTAATTGGTTGATTGATTAATTTATTAGTTAATTAATTGATTTGATCATAGAAGGAAAGAAATGAATGGTTATATTTTGGAGATATCTTGAAGGGGAAACTTGGATATGTGCCTAGGCTTTCTATTCTTATATATATATATATATATATATATATATATATATATATATATATATATATCCAACCTTCTTGGTTATATTGTGACAATTAAAAAAGAACAAGAAACCATGTGAGAATATCTGGTGGGGTTGTGTGCCTCCATGGGCTTGCGCCCTGAAGAGGAAGATGTAGGAATTTGGGCTAAGGGTAGCTATTCTTATTTACTGCTGAAAGACGCAGTTGGTGCCTCCAGATTGTCCAAGGGTTTGTCGTCGTTTTTCATCGCTCTTCTACTCCAACAATATTTGTAGTCATCTAGATATTCTTTGCCTATCTCAATAAGATTATTGATTCACTGTATTTTGTTTATTTTTTGGTTGTAATCCATTAAGCTTAAATAAAATTTGTTATTGGTGAATCAATAAAGAGGGTGGTTGGGTGGAATATCATGCGCTCATATTTCCGATATTTTGTGGTGTTGTTTATTTTTTCAATCGTATTTATCTTCAAGTGATTGGGTGATAAAGATCCTATTTTTCTTGGCGTTTGTCAAACTTCCGTTGTGCACAAAATTCCAACAATTTGGTATTAGTGCAATTTTTGCGTAACATATTGGCATCAGAGCAATTTTTGCGTAACATATTGGCATCAGAGCAATTTTTGCATAACAGTTCGAATGTTAAAGCTAGCTGAGAAAGAAAGAGATAGTTTATAGAGTGTCAAGAACGAAGCAGGGGCATACATGCTGAAGGAGTTAACTCTATTAAAAAGGCAACGAAGTTGGCTTCTGAAGATGCCAGCTTACATTTTACTGAAATAGGGGAATATGTTTCAAAACTTGATGAAAATTTCAAAAATGATAGATTGGCTGAATAGTATTTTGCTGAGCATTTAAATTATCAGGCATATTTAAGTTTTAGCATGTCTTTTCCCCAGGAATAAGATCAAAGAAGACCTTAAATGTTGAAAGAGCTTGAAGGTGTTTACAACAAATGAAGCGACCCTAACTTCTCCATTCCTCTTTGCCTGGAAAAACACGAACCCCCCTTCCATAACAAAATTCGTAAGCGCCTCTATAACCGTTAGACCGGACCCCCATCCACTAGCACCCCGTCGATCGCCATCCTCCCCTGTCCCCACGACCGCCACCTCACCTGGCGCGAAGGCCTCCTCCGCCCAGAAATTGAACCCGAAGTCGGCTTCTTTCACCCCAAAATTCGCACAAACCACCAAATTAAAACCCATCTCAACCGTTGATTGCAAAGATCTCATGGCCCTCTACGTTTTCTTTTTAGAAATCCCTGAAATGGTTGAGCAGATTTGGAAAAATCTTTGGGGAAATCGAGAACAAATTGCCGTTGGTTTTGATAGAGCGGCGGCTCTGAAATAGTGATAGGGTTAGGGTTTAAAATTTTATATTTATATATAATTTTAATATTATTTTATTCAAAAATTATTTCAACACAATTCCGAACTCCATCGAACCCAACGACTATCGTCCCTAGCTAACTACCCCCATTCCGAACACAATGGGATATGTATCGTAAGCCGATTCGACTGTTTCGATCAGTTTCCATCAAGATTAAATATAAATCATTATATATTCAATTTGAAAGTATATTTCAATTTATTGGGGCCACACACAGGCTCCAAAATTTCCCAAAAAATAAATCTAGCTATGTTTTGACGATACGGTCCTAACAAAACTAATTTCGTCGAATTTGGAGACCATTTGAAAAATGGTCATTTTCTGGTCGATCCAAATTGACTGAAATTGTCCAAACACGTTTTCTTTTGCCACGCTCACATATTAATCCCAAAAATTATGAATTTTGGAATCTAGCAATAACTTGATATCCTGGATCCAACAAAAGTGCTTTCGTCGAAAACGGAGGTTGTTTCAAAATCGCTATTTTTAAGGGCTAAAATTCCTTAGCGACTATTCTGAATTTTCAACTGGACATAACTTTTTATCTCCGCTATGAAATTTTGATATTTCAGATTCGTTGGAAAGATATTTTCAAATAAATTCTAATATTTCTGGTTTCACTAAAATCCAGTTTATTTTGAATCCTGTACATTCATTTGAAATTTGAAATCGAATTTTCAAACTTCCGCACCATTTTCAATTACTTTTATAACTAAAAATAAATAATTATAGTCTAACTTTGATTCAAATAAATATATGCATTCTAATCCTATTCAAAATAAATTTCTTGTCGTTATTATTTAAAATAAATCATTTTAAATATTCAAGATTCATTAAAATTGCCAAAATAAAAAATTTAAATTGGTTCTGATTTTCCGGGTTGTTACAATCTCCCCTACTTAAGATCTTTTCGTCCTTAAAAAGGAACGGAGTTGAAAGTTGTTTAACTAACCAACTCAACTTTCATTTTGGCTTTCATTCTTCAACTTTTCAATTTCTAAGAATTTTCCAATTTTTCAAAAATTTGGCAAACACCCTAAATTTTCGAAAAATTTCGCCATAACCTCCTTTGTACGGGAGCACCGGGAAAATCCCCAAACCACCACACGTGCCCTCTCATCTCAAAAAGAAAAAGCCAATCGGCTCATAAAATCATCCAAACCCAATAAATTAGTAAAAATGTAACTATTTGTCGGACATACAATTTTATTCCTCTTCTTAGCTTTCCTGCTATGACCTGTTCAATGTATATACTTATACATATATGCAAATGCAATAAATTTCAGTTTAGTTCAAATTTGACTTGATTTGACTAAATTTACCTTTCATGTACATATGAGTTTCAACAATCTCATTAGTTAAACTGATAATCAAACAACACAACCATCAATCAATTAGTTGATTAACGTTTCAAATTTATAGCTTTTATGTATCCAAAAATCATGTTTTGATGCCAAGTCACAACAAATAAGCCTTATCTAGTTTTGATTCTCACACCAGTCAATTGGAATCATACAGACATCCCACTTTCGAAACTCGAACACAAATGCTGATGATGGTATACCGATCATAAGAATCATCTCTGGGCGACTAGAGTGTGATTCTATATCTATCCTGTATATTTGAGGCTTCGGATACACGTGGATCAGACGTATATTCAAAATCTCTATATACCCGATTATCCAAATTCAATACAAAATAAATATTCACATACGTATATTGGATTTAATTTTCAAAACAAAATTTGTTTTCATTTTTATTTTTAAAAATACACTCTTCACACTCATTCTAAGATCCGTCTTCATCCTTGACATATCGTCGAATCAGTTATTCAGAATGGGATCAACCTGGTCTTTCTGAATAACTCGCGTATATAATAAACAAGTGCTATAAAAACACAACATACGCCTCATTCCAATTCAGAATATTTGTGACGATCCGGAATTTCGACCCTCGAAAATCGACACTTTAACATCTTCTCGTATTCAAAATGTCGAAGATTCAACTGTTGGATTCTTGGTTGTCTGGGGATATAACACATTAGATAAATCACAATGAAATAAAAAAACAACTTCTCATTTATATAACATGAGATTACATCAGAGTTTACAACATTTCATAACCATAACCAAAAGAACAGCGGAAACTAACTAACAATGTAAATCCCATAACAGACTTCATCTTCACCTGAATTTCTCTGGATCACAGATGTCCACAAAATAATGTCCCAAAGAAAATAGCTAATACCCCGCAGCAACAACAACTCCACAAAAGCGAAGGATCCACCGAGGAAAAGCTCCGAGACACAAGCTCCAAGTACTGCTACTAAACCTGACACTAGGTTGCCCGTGTAAAAATTATGGGCACCCAGAGTTTTGTGTAAAACCAAAACAATTCCGGGTCAGTCATGGGATTGGTATGAGAACTCATCATATTTGTTTATGCATGGAAAATTCGCAATGACTTTTTGAAAAATGAAACTAACATAAGGTCTCGCGGCACACACACAATGCAAACGCACACATGGGCGAGGTTTCTCCTTATGATTGTCAAAAATGCTTTAATACGCGGAAACGATTTTGATATTATTACTATTACATAGTGTGAAAAAAAATTTCGAAAGTAAATGTATTAATCTTAGCGAGCATAGGTACCATATACTATACTGACATAATAGTATACAACTAAAATCGTACGGGTTCGTAGTGGAGATTGGGTTACCAACAATGACCAGGCAAAGGAACTTCCTTCCGAACCGAATTTTGAACGCCTCTAGAGGGATGTTTGAGGATCAACTAATGCTCCTCATGCCAACACAAGGTCGGGTTACTCCATAACTGGGTAACTTAGAGTACGCCATCTCCCGGTCGTTACCGACTTTTCCGAGCGCTCGCCAACAAAAACCACAAAAGTAGAAATTTTCAACATAGGTTAATACCTAGGCTCCATACCATAGTACACCTTTTATCTAAAAGGAGACAACACCCCATAACCTTACCACATTTCTTCCTATTTTGACCATTTACCGGTTTGTGAGGCTTGCCGAGGTTACGATACACCAAGCTACGCTTAAATAAGCCATGCTTTGATCATCTATAGCTCACTACATATCTTAAGTATGCCACATTATCAATTAACAATGCATCACTGATTTCCAATTATAACCTCTAAGCTCATACGTCTTAGAGAAGGGTGTTAAGCAAGAGAATAATTCTCCGCCACCAAACATATATATATATATATCGATAAACAGTGCTACGCAGTTAATTACAATGTTAGACACACAATTCATACAAGTCCGTTCTGGGTCTGAATGAAACACAAATCCGAAAATCTCCAAATATATTCAAATGTCATTCCACTTATAACCTCGTACCGGGGAATCAGCCCAATCGAGACATCAACAATCAATCCAAACAATTCAAACGATCTCGGTCTTCAATATCGTCTTCAATGCCTTCAATTTCTCCACAATGTCGTATTATTACTTGGAATGGTTTTCAGACATAAATCCAATCTCTGTCTTTCCAAATAATAAACGTAGCTTTAAAACCAAGTGGATATATAGGACTAAATCAAGTCTCAACCAATATTCTATGTTTGGAAACTCAAATTATCATTTAAAGCCTTCCATTACATGTTAGCAATTAATTACAAAGGTTAGGGAAAGATTAACAAAGTTAAATACCTTTAACATTGAATAAACAAGGTTACAAAAGGGTTACAAAAAGTGTTTTCAGAATACCGATGTTTGCTAGTCTATGGGAAATAACCTTTATATTACAAAATCTTCATGATTTCAACATAAATCACTTTTAAATAATTAATTATGATTTTACACAAATTTTCCATATTTTTATATAACCATTTATCATTATAGTCAATGGATAACACTTGCAACAACATTTTTAAATATTAATTTAAATATAACTTGAAAATTATAAGTCAAAATTAAAATCTGCTTTCACTCATTTGAAAGCTCTTGTTGATGAGAATCAAACGTTTTTCATTTCGTGGGAATCTAATTTAAGTTGCAAAAGTTATAAGCATTTAAATTTTTAACAAAAATACTCCAAATTCTACTATAAATTCAAATAGCTTCAAATTAAATTTTGAGTTAACCTTCCCGTCCGTCGGATCAGTTAGGGATAGCCAGGGAGAGCAGGAAACTATATTTTCCAAACTCAAGCCTAGACACTATTCTCTCTGTCATCCTAGAACGTTCTGGTATTTATTTTGACAAACTCTATTTTAATTACAATATACATTCACATAAAAACTTTATTAAATTGCTTTAAAATGATTTAGAAAATCATTTGTACTTATACTAACTATTTAAAACCAATTCCAACTTTCAAATCTGAATGAATAAAATATTCATTTATCACACAAACTTGGTCCGTGACTTGTCTAATATCCGTATAATCCACGTATATGCGTGTAACAAGTAAAATGCATGCATCATCACTAAGAACAACCACGAAGCATCCATTCATCCACCACATGATCATATATATATATATATATATATATATATATAACAGTGTATACATGTGTCCATATAAGCGTTTGTCACTAAGCGCTTACATTGCAATAATTACTAATCATCCATATCATCAACAATCATTCACACAACATAAAAAGTGAACAAATATAAATGTCGAGTTCTCACCTTGGGGTTCCACTATGCTATCCTCTATTGCTAGGCTACTAGACCCACTACAGTTATCCCGGACTGACTGTTTGACGCTACCGACTTTGTAGCAATTTGTATATTTTATAAATGGAGGAAAAGGTGGATTTTCACCATGGATGCCATGGATTTTAAGGTGGAGAAGAAGAAGAAATGGAAGAGAAGATGAGAATGAATGCTTAAGGGAAGGAAAGGGGTATATTTTTACTTGAAATGAGTTAATAAGGTGATGACCCCTCGTTGGACGTGTAATTCATGCATGTAATGTTGCATGCAAAATTACAAGTGTCTTAACACTTGTAATAAAAAGAAAGGAGGTATTTTTGGTAGCATTTACCCTTTAAATGCTATTAAAAACTATATACAACACTTAACCAAATGCTACAAAAGGTGTATATATAAGATTATATACTTCTTAACTATATTTTATAATCTAAACAATTTATTACAACTTTAATTAACTTATAAACTAATCATTTAACTAGTCTAAAAATCCAGATCATTACATTCACCCCCCCTTAAAATAATTTCATCCCTGAAATTGCATAAGATGGTAATAAAATAAGACGTAACAACTAAAAGGAAATGGATAAGGAAATGAGTTTACCGAAGGTTGGGCTAGACTGGAATGTCCACCCGACAGTCAGGATAGAATTTCCGCATAGTTTCTTCCGTTTCCCAGGTACAATCCTTGGGTTGATCACTCCATTGTACTTTAACAAACTTAACAGTCTTATTTCTTAACCTCTTTTCATCTCGAGCAATGATCTTTGTGGGTTCTCTTTTGACTGCTAAACTTGGGGTAATTTGCAGATCTTGTTGAGCAGCTTCTTTTATAACTTGGTATGGATCATGCACATACTTCCTAAGATTAGATATATGGAACACATTATGCACACTAGACAATCATTCTGGTAACCGCACTCGATAAATTAATGGTCCAATTCTCTAGAATAGGAAACGGTCCAATATACCGTGGAGCTAATTTTCCTGTTTTACCAAATCTGATAACACCTTTCATCGGGGATACTTTTAAAAATACGGAATCTCCAACTGCAAATTCCAAAGCTTTTCTCCTTCGATCACCATAGCACTTTTGTCGATCCTGGGCCGCTTTTAGCTTCTTCTTAATGAGATCCACTTTCTATGTCGCTTCTCTGATCATATCAGGTCTAAGAACAAGTCTATTTCTAGACTCAACCCAACATATTAGCGATTTGCATGAACGGCCATAGAGTGCTTCAAACGGTGTCATCTTAATACTAGCTTGATAACTATTGTTATAAGAAAATTCAACCAATGGCAGATGATTTTCCCACGAACCTCCAAAATCGTGAACACATGCTCGCAATAAGTCTTCCAAAATCCTATTAACTCTTTATGTTTTTCCATCTGATTGTGGATGATAGGCAGTGCTAAAGTTCAGCTTCGTTCCCAAAGCATCTTGAAAAGCTTCCCAAAAACGGCTAGTGAAGATAGGGTCCCGATCACTCACAATACTACTTGGAATTCCATGCAACCTAACGATTTCCTTAATATATAACTCTGCTAAACTAGCAGCAGTCCTGGTGGGTTTTACTGGAATGTAATGGGCGTTTTTAGTTAGACGATCTACAATAACCTATATTCCTTCATTTCCTTTGCGAGTGCGAGGTAAACCATTGATGAAATCCGTCGAAACTTGATCCTATTTCCATTGTGGAATTGGCAAGGGTTGAAGTAATCCCGTTGTTTTCTGCCGATCGCTTTTTTATTTCTTGGCATGTGGCGCAACAGCTGACATAAATAGATATGTCCCTCTTCATTGTTCTCCACCAAAATGTACGTTTAACATCTCGATACATTTTATTAACTCCAGGGTGGATACTAAATCTAGATTTATGACATTCGTCCAATACTTCTTTCTAAAGCTCTTTTATGTTTGGGACACAAATTCTTCCTTTCAATACCAAAATACCTTTTTCATCAATTTCAAAACTTGAATCCTCACCTTGTTTTATATTCTCAGCTATTCTTTGTAAAAACCTACCTTCTCCCTACTTACTAATAATCTTTTCCATAAGTTTTGGGGCAATAATTAAGTAAGCGATGATGGCGTATTTCCTACTTAAAGCATCGGCTACCACGTTGGCTTTCCCAGGGGTATATTGAATATCCAAATCATATGATGCTAAATATTCAACTAACGCTGCTGTCTTAAGTTCAAATCTTTCTGAGTGAATAAATACTTTAGAGGCTTATGGTTGTATAATTCAAACCTTTCTCCCAAAAGATAGTGCCTCCAAATTTTTAAAGCAAATATTACAGCTAGCAATTCTAAGTCATGGGTTGGATAATTCCTTTCATGTGGTTTCAATTGTCTGCTTGCATAGGCAATTACTCTGCCTTTCTGCATCAAAACTACGCCAACTCCTTCATTGCATACATCTGTATAAACCGACAGCCCTTTATTTCCATTTATAATAGCTAGAACTGGATCAGATGTCAGTCTTTTCTTTAGCTTTTGAAAGGCTTCTTCACATTTTGGGGACCACACAAATTTGGCATTCTTCATAGTTAGCTTTGTAAGAGGAGAAGCTATTCTTGAAAAATCTTGAACAAATCTTCTGTAATAGCCGACCAATCCGAGGAAACTCCGAACTTCTTTTGGTGTCTTTGGTTGCTACCAATCCAAAATGGCAGAGATTTTTCCTGGGTCTACCGAAATTCCTTTCTCCGATACGATATGACCAAGGAATTTTACTTCCTTTTCCCAAAAGTGGCATTTTGAGAGTTTCGCTTTGAGTACGTTCTTTCTTAATATTTCCAAGACAATTCTTAGATGTTCCGCGTGCTCTTCCTTAGTTTTAGAGTAAATGAGAATATCGTCAATGAAAACCAATACGAACTTATTCAATACTTCTCGAAATACTCTAGTCATCAAATCAACGAAGTAGGCGGGGGCATTAGTCAAACCGAGTGACATTACTAACCACTCATAAAAGGTATCGGGTCCCCTAAAGGCAGTTAGATGGATACAATCCTCTGCGATTCTAAGCTGATGAAAACCAGTGGCTAGGTCCATTTTTGAGAAAAAACGGGCATTACTTAATTAATTAAATAGGTCGTCTATACAGGGCAAAAGGTACTTATTCTTAAGAGTTTGCTTATTAAGATCTCGATAGTCTACGCACAATCTTAAGGAACCGTTAGACTTAGCGACGAATACCACAGCTGACCCCAACTTGAACTGCTAAGTTGGATAAATCCTTTTGCCAAAAGTTCTTGGACTTGTTTATTTAGCTTTTCTCTTTCTCTTAGGGCCATTCTTCATCTAGGATGTACAACAGGTCAGGCATTAGGTATTAGGTCAATTCTAAATTCGACCTCACGGTATGGAGGAAGACTCTTAACTTCTCTAAATACGTCTGGAAATTCCCTAACAATGGGGATAGCTTTTACGTCAGTATTAGGGTAACCCAGGGTATACATTAGATTATCTCTTTTTGGGCTAGGATTTTCACAAGATATTTCTATAAAATTTCCAAAATTTGTCTTTACCCATATTTTCCTATTTGCACAATCTAGATGGGCTTCATATTTGTTTAACCAGTCCATTCTAAGTAGAATTCCGAATTCATTGAAATCTAGGACAATAAGATTAATAGGGAATTGATGAAGAGAATAGGAAATAGGGACCTTTCTGCAATAAAGACAGAGATTTGTGGAACCTCCTACTGGATTAGTTACGCAAATGGGCTGGTCAATAAATTCAGGTTCAAGTTTTAACTCTTCTACAGTTTCCTTTGAAATAAAACTGTGCGAAGCACCAGTATCGAATAATACTCTAACCAGTTTATCACAAACAAATGTATTCCCTTCTAATACTCCTTTTCTTTCTACGTCTGTTGAGGTTAAAGTTTCACCTTCTATTGCAAAGATTTGTACTTTATTCGTTTCCTTTACTAGAGGACAATCTTTACTTAGATGCCCAACACATGACAGTTGCAAAATTTCCACCTTTCTTGATTTTGATCCTTCAGCTCCCTTGATTTCTTGCAGTTAGTTCCTCGTTGACCTTTTTCCCTACAATTGTAACAGGTAACTTTCATCAAGTGATTTTTCTGAGTTCCTTTCTTTGGTTTCTTCGGCTCCGACTTCTTTCCTTTAGACTTCCTCTTCTTATCATTATCCTTATTATTGTTGTTGTTTCTTTCCTTCTCTTTAAGTACCTTTTGCTTGTCAATGGTGGCATACCTATATCCCATATCTACTAAGTCTATGAATGATTGCTTGACATGCGCGGTCATCCTCTTGTGATATTTTGGATTCATCCCCTTAATAAATTTTTCATTCTTCTTCAGCGGGGTGTTTATTAGTTCAGGTCCAAAAAGAGAAAGCTCATTGAACTTATTCAGGAATTCCTCAAATGACATATTACCTTGATTAAGGTTCATAAACTCTTCGTATATTCGAGAAATTCCTACTGAGGGCATGTTACGTTCTTTGAAAACTTCTTTGAAATCCTTTCATGAAAAGTCGACTTCTGATTTTCCTTGGATGATAGTCTCCCAACATTTAGCGGCTCCTTCCTGTAGTTGCCATGTGGCCAACAGTCTCTTCTGATTATCTTCGAGATTAAATCCTTTTAAAATTTTGTTGCATGATTTAATCCAGAGTTGAGCTTCCATAACATCATCGTATCCCTTAAATGGTTTTCCACCCAAATTCACGTAACTCTTATTTAGATCTGGAAGACTAGTTTGACTCAGGGATCGAATCATGGTTTCATTAATTGTCATAACATCACGACCACTGATGGTGTTACTGCTTCATCCCTACGTCTACCTCTACTGCTCATTTCCTACTATCTGAAAATAGTATGAAAATGCTTGTTAGACATGCAGACGAATTACCTAAGGAGTATGAAACAGTTTAAAATCATTACATTTCATTGGATTTTGCTCATTCTAGGGTATTCATAACCCCATCTCTAATGAGATATCTAATGAGTTATACCCCAAAGCTTTGTATAAACCAAAGCTCTGATACGAACTATGACAAACTGTGACGATCCGGAATTCGACCCTCAAAAATCGACACTTTAACACCTTCTCGTATTCAAAATGTCAAAGATTCAACTATCGGATTCCTGGTTATCTGGGGATATAACACATTAAATAAATCACAACGAAATAAAAAAACAACTTATCATTTATATAACAAGAGATTACATTAGAGTTTACAACATTTCATAACTAAAAGAACAGCGGAAACTGACTAACAATGTAAATCCCATAACAGACTTCATCTTCACCTGAATTTCTCTGGATCACAAATGTCCACAAAATAATGTCCCAAAGAAAATAGCTAATACTACACAGCAACATCAACTCCACAAAAGCAAAGGATCGACCAAGAAAAATCTCCAAACACAAGCCCCAAGTACTGATACTAAACCTGACACTAGGCTGCCCATGTAAAAATTATGAGCACCCAGAGTTTTGTGTAAAACCAAAACCACTCCGGGTCAGTCATGCGACTGGTGTGAGAACTCATCATATTTGTTTGTGCATGGAAAATTCGCAATGACTTTTTGAAAAATGAAACTAACATAAGGTCTCGCGGCACACACACAATGCAAACGCACACATGGGCGAGGTTTCTCCTTATGATAGTCAAAAATGCTTTAATACGCGGAAACGATTTTGATATTATTATTGCATAGTGTGAAAAACAATTTGGAAAGTAAATGTATTAATCTTAGGGAGCATAGGTACCATATAATATACTGACATAATAGTATACAACTAAAATCGTACGGGTTCGTAGTGGAGATTGGGTTTCCAACAATGACCAGGCAAAGGAACTTCCTTCCGAACCGAATTTTGAACACCTCTAGAGGGATGTTCGAGAATCAACTAATGCTCCTCATGACAACACAAGGCCGGGTTACCCCTAAACTGGGTAACTTAGAGTACGCCTGAGTATGCCATCTCCCGGTCGTTACCGACCTTTCCGAGCGCTCGCCAACAAAAACCATAAAAGTAAAAGTTTTCCACATAGGTTAATACCTGGACTCCATCCCATAGTACACCTTTTATCTAGAAGGAGACAACACCCCATAACCTTGCCGCATTTCTTCCTGTTTTAACCATTTACCGGTTTGTGAGGCTTGCCGAGGTTACGACACACAAAGCTACGATTAAATAAGCCATGCTTTGATCGTCTATAGCTCACCACATATCTTAAGTATGCCACATTATCAATTAACAACGCATCACTGATTTCCAATATATAACCTCTAAGCTCATAGGTCTTAGAGAAGGGTGTTAAGCAAGAGAATAATTCTCCACCACCAAACAGATATATATTGATAAACAGTGCTACGTAGTTAATTACAATGTCAGACACACAATCCATACAAGTCCGTTCTGGGTCTGAACGAAATACAAATCCGAAAATTTCCAAATATATTCAAATGTCATGCCACTTATAACCTCGTACCGGGGGATCAGCCCAATCGAGACATCATCAATCAATTCAAAGAATCCTGTCTTCATTATCGTCTTCAGTGCCTTCAATTTCTCCACAACATCGTATTATTACTTGGAATGGTTTTCAGACATAAATCCAATCCCGGTCTTTCCAAATAATAAATGTAACTTTAAAACTATGTGGATATATAAGACCAAATCAAGTCTCAACCCATATTCTATGTTTGGAAACTCAATTTATCATTTAAAGCCTTTCATTACATGTTAGAAATTAATTACAAAGGTTAGGAAAGATTTATAAAGTTAAATACCTTTAACATTGAATAAACAATGTTACAAAAGTGTTACAAAAAGTGCTTTCAAAATACAGATGTATGCTAGTTTATGGGAAATAACCTTTATATTACCAAAACTTCATGATTTCAACATAAATCACTTTTAAATAATTAATTATGATTTTACACAAATTTTCCACATTTTTAAATAACCATTTATCATTATAGTCAATGGATAACACTTGCAACAACATTTTTAAATATTAATTTAAATATAACTTGAAAATTATAAGTCGAAATTAAAATCTTCTTTCACTCATTTGAAAGCTCTTGTTAATGAGAATCAAACATTTTTCATTTTGTGGGAATCTGATTTAAGTTGCAAAAGTTATAAGTATTTAGAGTTTTTAACAAAAATACTCTAAATTCTACTATAAATTAAAATAGCTTCAAATTAAATTTTGAATTAACCATCCCGTCTGTCAGATCAGTTAGGGATAGTCAGGGAGAGCAGGAAACTATATTTTCCAAACTCAAGCCTAGACACTATTCTCTCTGTCATCCTAGAACGTTCCGGTATTTATTTTGACAAACTCTATTTTAATTACAATATACATTCACATAAAAACTTTATCAAATTGCTTTAAAATGATTTAGAAAATCATTTGTACTTATGCTAACTATTTAAAACCAATTCCAACTTTCAAATCTAAATGAATAAAATATTCATTTATCACACAAACTTGGTCCGAGACTTGTCTGATATTCGTATAATCCACATATGTGTGTGTAACAAGTAAAAGGCACACATCATCACTAAGAACAACCACGAAGCATCCATTCATCCATCACACGATTATATATGGGTATATTTATACACACACACATATATATATATATATATATATATATATATAACAGTGTATACATGTGTCCATATAAGCTTTTGTCACTAAACGCTGACATTGCAATAATTACTAATCGTCCATATCATCAACAATCATTCACACAACATAAAAAGTGAACAATAGTAAATGTCGAGTTCTCACTTTGGGGTTCCAGTATGCTATCCTCTATTGCTAGGTTGCTAGACCCACTACAGTTATCCTAGACTGACTGTTTGACGCTACTGACTTTGCAGCAATTTGTATATTTTATAAATGGAGGAAGAGGAGGATTTTCACCATGGAAGCCATGGATTTTAAGGTGGAGAAGAAGAAGAAATGGAAGAGAAGATGAGAATGAACGCTTAAGGGAAGGAAAGGGGTGTATTTATACTTGAGATGAGTTAATAAGGTGATGACACCTCGCAGGACATGTGTAATTCATGCATGTAATGTTGCATGCAAAGTTACAAGTGTATTAACACTTATAATAAAGAGAAAGGAGGTATTTTTGGTAGCATTTACCCTTTAAATGCTATTAAAAACTATATACAACACTTAAACAAATGCTACCAAAGGTGTATATATAAGATTATATATTTCTTGACTATATTTTATAATCTAAACAATTTATTACAACTTTAATTAACTTATAAACTAATCATTTTAACTAGTCCAAAATTCCAGATCATTACAATATTCCTTTATTCAAATATTCTTTTACTTTGGGAATGGTTCCCATTAATTTTATCAAAGATAAATTCTTTAAATTTATTCTTTAATCTTCCTTTGGATATCAATTCAAACCAAATTATGTTTATCCAAACTAGTCGGGATTAGCGCTCCTTACCGAATTAATCATTTTTTTTTAATTTCCCAATCCCAACCTATTCATCCCGTAAAGCAAAACTGGTAGTACTTCATATCTAACACCACGGCGTTATCGGTAAATTAAATTACCATTTCACGTTCAAATCTAATTAAAGATTTAACTATTGCCTGGAGTAAAACTGGTGGTACTCTATTCTCGATCATTTCTCGAATTTGATAATTTTAGTTATCAAATTCACCTTTCAACCTATTTAAAGATTCATTAAAACTCTGATTCAGTTTTAATTTCCAAAAATCAATACTTAATGATTATTCAAAGTTAAGAAATTAATCTTATCTTTAACTGGGTTAAAGAACTAATGTCATTTAAAACACAGTTCACGATAAACCCAAAATTACATTCCATTAACAATGGAATCTTCGCGGAAAACAGATCAATATATATAATCGATATGAACTTCCATATCTAACTGATACTATAAATGGAATAATGCCAAAGCCTCTTAAATTCCATATATATATATATATATATATATATATATATATATTAACAGTCTTCCTCTACAGAAGCTCACTTCGATTATCACCAAATCGAATTCCATTCAATTCCAATTTAATATGTTAAATTGGAAAACTTTACTTTGGAAAATCTCCTTTAAATATTAACAAAAGATTTATAAATTCCAAATCACATTTCACTGTAAATCGGGTTAAAGAACAAATGTCATTAAAAACACTGTTCACGATAAACCCAATTCACATTCCATTTTATTCCAATTATTAAATATAATTGGAAACTCTAACAATTTTAATTAAAAGGTTTATCCTCTTCACGTGGGGTTCTAGAACTATGTTACTGAAGACACCGTTCACGACAAACCCAAAATCCCATTTGATATTAAATACAAGACTCTGAATAGAAAATATATCGGCTTACATTCAACATCAAATACTACAACCAACAAATATCGTATTGGAAATAACGATATAAATATATCTTTCAAATTTCCATAACAATATCTGTATAATCACGAAATCCAACATTGAAATATTCCGAAGACAATTTCGATTCAAATCCATTCCAATTTACATATTGGAAATCCTAGTTATTTTTAAAACCATTCCAAATCTAGTTTATTTATTTAAAAACATTGGATTATAATTCTAGTTAATAACTAGTTCATTTCGACAAAAATCTATTTTTATCTTTTTAAATATGGAATTTTTCATCCCAATTCTTTCCAAATCATTTCTTATGATTTTACACTAATTATTATATTTTTAATAATTTTATCAAGGCCCGTACAGTCGATTTCCATAAACGGTTATCGAACTGCACTTACAACGATCTTTTCCAAATTTAATTTGGACATAATTCCAAATCCAACCGTTAGATTTCAAATCTCTAGTATTCTTTGGAAAGATCTTTTTGATATGAACCCAACGGTTCTGGTTTTTGGAAAATCCGACGGTCGGATCTCCCATAATGTCCATTCAAAGTCAATGGTCGAAATTCGTGAACTGCCGCAACGCAGCGCGTTCTGTTCAGGGCATTATATTATATATGACATATATTTCGTTGATTTCCATTTAAAACGTATTTTATAAGCCATTTTAAATTCGTTTTCAAAACGATTTCAACTTTATATTCAATTTCAAATCAAAATTGCGTTCCATATCATTCATATATAAATGATAATATTTTCGAACACATTAGATTTTGAAATCAATTCCTTTTCGATATTCATTATAAAAATGAATAAAATCGATATAAATATCGTTCACGTCAAAATAGCATTAATCTAATCAACATGACTTTATATATTTATATATATTCGTGTTCATCCCAAATCGAACATCAAAATCAGATTTTGATCTTTTACTGAATATTATTTTAAAATATTCATTATTTCAAAATATTCGTTATTCTAAAATATTCATTTTTTCTGAACTGGAATCAGACAAGTCAATTACCATATAATTTTATTTATATGGATTTCATACAACACATGCATGTAACTACCATGATAAACAATCAACCATCATCCAGAGTGTAATTTACAACTGCATAAGCGTTAAAAATAAATATTTAACGCTCATTACAGCCTATCAACCCATCGATTGACATACCACTAATTATTGGGATCAGTGTATATCAAATATCATTCCAATACCCGTGTGGGGTTTCAAACAAAAAATATTGATTATTATTTGTGCAGTTGGGCGATGTGTAAAATTTATCGTCCCAATCTATATCAGGTAAATGGGTGTACATAAACAAATCGTCCGATTTGTTTATAAATATTTATTTCAACACATGGATATTTTATACAGTTCATATGTATAATAAAAATGTGATTTTTTATTGTTCAAATATTTTATTCAACACATGAATATTTTAATCAGTTCATATCGCAATCACTATCAATTTTCACACAATACAATGCAATCAAACAAGTCGTCCATGGTCTGTGGACGACAGGGAGCATTTCACATATGTAGTTATACAATAAATAACTATACAAGAAATTTTTAGTGAAAAGTTCTCACCTTTGGGTTCAACTCCGCCATTTCATTTCTGAATGGTTCGGATTTGCTTGAAATTCTAACTCATACTTTTCCACGCTGTTCACAGTAAAAATCACATTTTTAATATGATGTTTATTTTAAAAATCACAATTTTATAATGGCACTTCATATATAATAATCATATATTTTTACAACGCTTCTTTCTATATAAAAATAATATTTTTATATCTCTACTTCTTATATAAAGATCGAATTTTTACCGCTACTTCATATATATATAATCGAATTTTTATCGCTACTTCATATATATAAAAATCTACTCTTTTTATTTGTAAAAGTCTAATATTTTTCATTCCAAAAATCAAATCTTTTTATAAATAAAAATCAAATCTTTACTCTTCTAAAAATATAATCTTCCATGAGGAAAAAAAATCGTATTTTTCTAATGCTAACCATATGATAAAAATCCTATTTTCATATTCATAAAAATCATATTTTTATTATCGTACAGTTCACATAAAAATTATGTTTCATATCGCTACCATATTTAATAAAGATCATATTTTTTCTCATCATGCTTTTCATATAAACATTTTTATTAATGTTAATTTATTTTTAAAACATCATGCTAATTTATCTACCAAAATAATGCTCTTCATATTTTAAAAACAAATCATATTATTTATTTATTTATTCTATGCTATTATATTTTAAAAACAATGCTATTATACAAAAAATCAGATTTTTACTACGCTATTTTATTTTTAAAAACTGAAATTAAAATCATTGTTATTTATTTTTAAATAAAACTGATTTTACAATGTGTTTAAATGAATTAAACTCTCACCTTTCCTTTTGCTTTCTCTGTGACCCTCGAACCAAGAAAAAAAACCCATTGCTCAAATCTGTTCACCGTCGCCATGACCACCAGACATCATCGGAAAATGATCGGAGGGTACCAGCTTGCGCGCCATCGAGAGTCCTTCCTCCGCCCGGTCGTGGGGCCCGCTCGCACCAATGATGGTGCCAGAAACTGATTCGGACCGGCGCTACTTTGGGGGTGAAATTCTCCCACCACGCATCACAAGAATTGATGAATCAGCTATGGATTTGAAGAGGGGATGGAGCTCTACAAAAGTCTCCAAAGAACAAGGGGTTAATTTTGCATGGATTTGGAGTTAGGGAGGAGAGAAGGTGGGAGGCTCAGCCATCGTCGATCGAGGGGGGTTTACGGGTTTTATCTGGATCTGAGAAAAGTGATTAATCCACGGTGGATATATATATATATATATATATATATATATATATATATATATATATATTATTCCTTTAATGCGGAAAATACCCACTAACCTATACGAACTCCAATGCAAACCCAATGACGGTCGCCCTAGCTAAATACCCCTATTCCGAACACAATCGAATATGTTTCGTAATCCAATTCGGCTGTTATGATTAGTTTCCATCAAGATTAAATATAAATCGGTATATATTCAATTTGAACGTATATTTCAATATATTGGGGCCACATACGGGCTCCAAAAATTCCAAAAAATAAATCTAGCTATGTTTTGACGATACGGTCATAACAAAACTAATTTCGTCGAATTTGGAGACCGTTTGAAAAATGATCATTTTCTAGTCGATCCAAATTGACTAAAACTGTCCAAACACGTTTTCTTTTGCCACACTCACATATTGATCCCAAAAATTATGAGTTTTGGAATCTAGCAATAACTTGACATTCCAGATCCAACAAAAGTGGTTTCGTCGAAAACGAAGGTCGTTTGCAAAATTGCCATTTTTAAGGGCTAAAATTCCATAACGACTATTCTGAATTTTCGACGGGACATAACTTTTTATCCCCGCTATGAAATTTTGATTTTTTAGATTCATTGGAAAGATTTTTTCAAATAGATTCTAATATTTCTGGTTTAACTAAAACCCGATTTATTTTGAATCCTGTACATTCATTTGAAAATTGAAATCGAATTTTTCAAACTACCGCACCATTTTCAATTCCTTTTATAATTAAAAATAAATAATTATATTCTAACTTCGATTCAAATGAATATATACGTTCTAATTCTATTCAAAATAAATTTTTTGTCGTTATTATTTAAAATAAATCATTTTAAATATTCAAAATTCATTAAAATTGCCAAAATAAATTTTTTAAATTGGTTCAGATACCCCGGGTGGTTACCACAAACATATCAAAACACAAGAGGATCTTGATAATGAAATGAAGACCTACAAAGAGAAGATTATGGAATTTGAAAGGCAAGATGTGAAGTACAGGGAAGACTTCAAACATATAAAACAAAAAATCAAGAAGCTCAGTGGCAAAATTAAGAAGGATTCATCTACCATATCCGAAATAGAAAAAGAGAACGAGGAATCGTCAAGTCTCATTCCAGGGCTTGAGGAAGAAACACTAAGACTGCAAGAACAACTTGTCGATGAAGAAATGATTTTGGAAGTAGGGCTGTCAACGGATACTTTCGGATACAGATAGTGCTATATCTGTATCCGTATCCTAAATCATTTTTAGAATATCCGTATCTGTGGATACGAACGGATATCGGATAATTATCCTATCCGCCAGCGATCGATAAATCAAGAAATATAATTGAAAGTTTTTAGCTTAACATAAATGTTTTTCAATTCCATTGATCAAAAAAGTATTAAAAGTAAACATATATAATGAAATTAAAAAGATTTGAGTCGCTAATATGCATTTATTGCATATAATATATATCTTCGACTTCGTAAAGCAATAAACAAATCTCATTCATTGTACTAAAATACATATAATTTTAAGCATAGTGTTAAAAAAAATCAAATGGATAATTTTCGGATGTGGATATATATGTATCCGCATCCACATCCGTTTTTTTGATATCGGATATTTATCCCTTTTTCGGATATGGATGCGGACGGATATCGGATTTTTCAGATATCCATTGACAGCCCTATTTGGAAGGAATTATGGAAAGCGCTAAAGGTGAAATCGAAAGGAAATGGACTGAGCTCATGAAAGTTCGTGCTGAGTTGGAATCCTGGGGAAGTCAATTGATTGTGCACAAAGGAAAACATGATGTTGCCTGTTCGGAGAGCAAATTTCTAAAGGAGAAGCATGAAGCTAGTCGTAAAGCCTTTGAGGATGCATAACGTCAAATGAATACCATAACTGAGAAAGTCAAAGAGAAAATTGCACTTAAAAACAATATTGAAACCAAAATGCAGGAAAAACAAGCTTGAAGCATCTGAAGCTCGTAGATTGGAACAGGAATGCATAAAGGATCAAGAATCACTCGATCCACTTGAGCAGGCAACTAGGCAGAAAGTGGCTGAAATAAAGTCAACACTTGAGTCCCAGAAAAGTCAAGGATTTGTTTTGAAAGCCATCTTGCAAGCAAAGAATTCTAAAGGAATTGAAGGACTTTATGGCAGTCTTGGGGATTTCGGTGCAATAGACAAAAAGTATGATATTGCCATCTCAGCTGCTTGTGCAGGCCTTGATTATATTTTGGTCGAAACAACAGCTGCAGCACAAGCATGTGTTGAACTTATAAGAAAGAGCTCAAGCACTGCCACTTTCATGATATTGGAAACGCAATCAGATCATATGCATAAAATGAAAGAGAAAGTTAAGACACCTGTAGGTGTTTCACGTCTATTTGATCTCACGACAATTAAGGATGAAAGGTTGAAACTTGCATTTTTGCTGCAATTGGAAATTAAATACTGTTGTTGCGAAAGATCTTGACCAGGCAACCACGATAGCATATGGTGAGGATAGAGAGTTTTGCCGTGTGGGTACTTTGGAAGGTGCACTTTTTGGAAAGTCTGGAGCAATGAGTGGTGGTGGAGGTAAACCAAGAGATGGTAGAATGGGCATATCAATCAAGGAAAGTATGTCTAGAGAAATAGTAGATAATTCTGAGTAAGAACTTGCACAACTCACTGAGCAGCTAGATACTTTACGTCAAAAAATCTATGATGCTGTAGTGTGAGGCGTTACCAGCCAGCTGAAAAAACAGAAGCATGCTCGAGATGGAATTAGCTAAATTCCAAAAAGAGATGTTTTTAATTCTCCATTTTAAAAAGTTTTATTTGGGATATACTCCAATTATTTAGTTTAGTAAGAACTGTTCGTAAACATAAAATCATGGCACATAATCCAACTATCTCTATTTCTAAAAGTGATTAATTTGATAACCTGCTTCTACGTAATACATTTGGATAGGGTATTGTACTCTTTTATACAGAAACATGATACAACTATGGGTTTAAACTTCAAGTAAAGTTTCATGTAAATAATAGTTCCCGGGAGAAAATAGAAAAGAAGAAAAAAACACACCATAATTCTGAGTTTCTTTAAATTGTTTTTGAAACACTTTAGTTAATATGATGATTGGTATATTATAACAGATTGGTAGTCTGACTACACAATGTGCTTACATAGAGAAGCAACTTGATTGTCTAAAGGATGCATCTAAACTTGAGAAAGATGAGGTGGCTAGACTGAAGGAGCTAGATGATATTATACTTGTAGAGGATAAGGCACTTTAGAAGCTTACAAAATGCTATGCCAAATTAAAAGAAAAAGTAATATGTGACCTCCATACCTAAAAGTGGTATAGTGAATCCATATGGTGGTACTTACTTATTGCTATTTGTTTTAGATTTCTGATCTTCGGTAGAAAATAGATAATGCTGGTGGTGAAAAGCTAAAAAATCAAAAAGCAAAGGTCACAAAGATCCAAGTAGTAAGTATTTGATTGGTTTTTTCTTCTTCTTAATTTGGGGATAAATTGGACGCTACCCATAATCTTGTAACGAAATAGATATAACGCCTTTATTGAAATGTTGATGCTAGCAACTACCATTGATATCTCAATGATTATCCGGAAAAGCTACCATCAAGGAGGGGGTATTTTCAAGAAATAATAATAAAAATTCATTGTTAGGTGCCCTTAATAAAATTTTCCATGATATTATTATTGGTCGGATAATGATAAAACTAGCACATAAATCAACGTCATAAAGTAATGATAATTACTAATGGGAAGCTGGTTAAAAAGTTTAGCAAAAGCATGGAGGAATCCAAAGCTGATAATGAAAAAGCAAATGCAGAAAAGGAGAAAGAGGTACACTTCTCTTACTAGTTTCTGATGCATATCTTCGTTCTTTGATGCCATTCTCAAAGTAGAAATTTCTTTGGCAGCTTATTGACAGTCATAAAGTTGTGTTGGATGTGACGAAAACTGAATACAACAAGTTGAAGAAAACCACAGACGAGTTGCGTGCTTCTGATGTTCTCATAATCAATTTTTCTTCTATGACCAAAATGCCAAAAGGCTTTAGCTTTACATTTTAATCACTAATCAGGTGGCTTTGTCAGGTTGATGGTCAGTACGAGTTACCATACATGAAGAAGTTATTAAAGCAATGGGAGATTAAGGTAAATGCATTCAGCAGAAGACTTGAGGAAATACAGTCAGCTCTTGTGAAACACATGAAACACATTCAAAAGGATGCAGTTGTTCTTAGTACTTTCAAAACTAAATTTTTGTTTTTTGTTTATTTCATTATGGATTTTTGGATGGAATAGCTCATGCTGAGCAACTAAAGTTTAATTATACACACGCACTTGCTGTGAACACGATGAACTATTACTGATATAGTTTATGTTCCCACATATCTGAAAGAATTTTGATGAATTTTTGATTGAATTTCTATTGAACTGATTTGATTTTACAAAGCAACTGTATAATATTCTTGTTATTGAGTGATTACAAACTGTACAAAGCCATTAATATAGGCTGTAAGCAAATAAAGGAGAATACACGGATCAGATTGAAAACAGAAATTGAGTAAGTGGGCTGAAGTAATTGGGCTTGCAAATGGGCTTTTGCTCTGGAGTATATAATATCCTTTAATCAGTTGCCGACTCTCTCATTTATTCTTTTACTCCCCCTCAAATCGAGATTAGGGTTTTCCTCTTCGTCCTTGTTTAGATAGCGATCTGCTAATTCAGATATTCCAGAGCATGTCTTTGTAGATGTGTGACCTTCCTTTACTTCTTCTTTACTTGATCTGCTTTGTTTTCTCTCTAATTTCCAGATTTGAGCTTTATCGAAAGTGACTTTGCTTATTTTGTTGACATTAGGGTTTTTGATAGAGAGACTTACTCCTTTCATGTGTATGCTGGATTGATGATCTCTGGTGAGCTTGGCTTCAGCTTTGTGATGAGTGACTTCAACAACTTTTAGTTCATCATGAAATCTCATGTTTATTTAGGGTATCAACACATTGGTAACTTGCAGGTACGTGTCTAACCTCTATATTGCCTTTGATTACTTGCTCTCTGACAAAATGTTGATCTATTTCAATGTGTTTGGTCCTTGAGTGTAAAATAGGGTTTGACGTCATGTACACTGCACTTTGATTATCACACCATAAGATCGATTTGTCTGTTTTAATGTTTAATTCAGAAAGTAATGATGTGATCCACATTATTTCTGCTGTAGCATTAGCCACACTTCTGTACTCTGCTTCAGCACTAGATATGGATATTATAGATTGCTTCGTAGAACACCAAGATATAATGTTGTTTCCCATAAAAATACAGTATCCAGTTGTAGATTTTCTGTCATCAGGGTCTGAAGCCCAATCTGCATCAGCATAGCCAGTTTGCAGTCCATAGTTTATTGTAGCCTTCAGATATCTAAGAATTCTCTTTACTGCTTTCCAATGACTATCCAAAGGAGCCTGCATAAATTGACAAACTTTATTCACACTGAACACAATATCTGGTTTAGTGATAGTTGCATACTGTAAAGCACCAACTACACTTATATATTGTTTAATGTTGCATATTGGTTCTCCCTTGTGTTTAGAATAATGTTGGCTGCTAATCATAGGTGTAGGCATTCCCTTTGCATTGCTCATTCGAGTTCTTTCAAGTATTTCAGCTATGTATTTCTTTTGAGATAAAATGATTTCTGTTGGTGATTTTCTTATAACCTCAATTCCCAAAAAGTAATTTAACTGTCCAAGATCTTTGACAAAAAATTCCTTGTCAAGCCTTTTGACAATTGCTTCAATTTCATTTGTATTATTACCTGTCACAACAAGGTCATCAACATATATTAGGATATAAATTGTAGAGTGATCACTTATTTTGATAAATAGTGAATTATCTGATTTGGCAGATTGAAATTCCATTGAATACAATGTATTTTTCAATCTGTCAAACCAAACTCTTGGGGCTTGTTTTAACCCATATATGGCCTTGTTAAGTTTGCAAACATATTATGGGTTTTCACAATAGCCCTGTGGTTGTGTCATATATACATCCTCCTTAAGTATGCCATTGAGAAATGCATTATTGACATCAACTTGTCTTAGAGTCCATCCTTTGTTTATAGCAATACTGAGAATAATCCTAATTGTAGATGATTTAACTACAAGAGAGAATGTCTCCTTATAATCAATCCCTTGTTGTTGAGTGTATCCCTTTGCAACCAGTCTGGCTTTATATCTATTTATGCTTCCATCTGGATTTTTCTTGATTCTATAAATCCACTTGCACCCAATTATGTTCTTGTCCTTTGGTGGTCTCATTAGAATCCATGTTTTATTTTGGATAAGTGCTTGATACTCCTCATTCATGGCTGCTTTCCACTTTGTATCTGTCTTTTCTTGATCATAACTTGTTGGTTCTTCTAGTAGAGTAATAGCTGTGAAAAGTTTGGGCTTGAAAATCCCACTTTTTGCTCTTGTTATCATAGGATGTGTAGATGTAGCCTGAGGTACATACACAGGTTGTTCCTCTCGATTCTCACTATCTTTGCTTCCTTCTTCAGCTTCATTGTCTTGGTCATCACTGACATTGTAATTGATATCATCTCTTACGGGTGATTCCCTGTTGTGGTCTGAATGTTGATCAGTGTCACTACTTGATGATATTGATCTGGCATTCCCATGCTTTGGTTCACCTGCACTTATTATTTCAGAGTACACAGGTATTGATGGTATGGATACATTTGTGTCATGCACCTTATTTGTAGTCTTAATATTTTCAGATTGATATGGAAAAATTCTTTCATTAAATAAAACATGTCTGCTTATAATAAGTTTGCCATTCTCATCTAAACATTTATATCCCTTTTGATTATGAGCATAACCTATAAATGTACATGGTCTAGACCTGAAGTCTAATTTGTGTCTGTTGTATGGTCTAGTGTATGGATAACATAAACATCCAAAGGTTTTTAGGTAGTGATAATCTGGTTTGACATTCAGTGGTTTTCATAAGGATTATTTCCTTTCAGAACTTTAGTAGGTAGTCTGTTTATTAAATTAACAGCTGTACTAAAAGATTCTGGCCAAAATTTTAGTGGCATTTTAGCATTAGCTAGAAGTGTCAAGCCAGTTTCAACAATATGTCTATGTTTCCTTTCCACAAGACCATTCTGTTCAGATGTATATGGACATGAAGTTCTGTGAACTATTCCTCTTTTAGAAAAATAGTCCTTTAGTGGTTTATATTCTGTTCCACCATCTGACTGAAAAATTTTCACATGAGAATTTGTCTGTTTTTCTACTTGAGTTATGAAGTGTATAACTATATTATATGTTTCTGACTTGCACTTCATAAAATACATCCATGTGTATCTACTAAAAGCATCTACAATAGCAATATAATATCTGTATCCATAATCTGAACTGATTGGTGCAGGACCCCATAAATCAGTTGCAGTTAAATTCAGGGGTTCTGTATATTCAGATTCAGATGCATTGAAAGGTAATTTATGACTCTTGCCCATCTGACAGTATTTGCAGACATGATATAAGTGATTTTTATCAAATTTAACATTGTTTTCAACAAGAATCGACTTTACAATATCATAACTTGGATGACAAAGTTTGTTGTGCCACACATCTAAGGTATTGCAATGATTTTCATCATTGATTTCACAGCACATTTTTCTTGTCACTATTGTGATGACTGGTAGTGAATTTGTACAGCTCTTTGCTCTCATTACCCGACAATAAAATAGTTTTAGTAAGTATGTCCCTGACCAAGCAATATTTTGGATGAAATTCAAAATATACTTGATTATCATTAGCAAACTGAGATACACTTAGGAGATTTTTCTTAATATCAGGACTCTTAATAAATTGTTCAGGATTAAATGTTTATTACCATTGATATATCCACTACCAGTATGAGTAATAGAGATTGACTCACCATTTCCCATGCTAACTGATTTATTACCTTTATACTCCCTGCATCCAGTATTGAGATTTTCCAGATTGTTTGTTAGATGATTTGTAGCTCCAGAGTCAGGATACCAGGCTTCATCATTTATATGATCAATTCTTGCAATGTCTGATTGTCTTGTGTTGTCACTTTGAGTCCCTTGATCTGATTGAACACTTGCCACATTAGCATTAGGGTTTCTTTGATTTGTATTGGTCCGGTTTGGGGTGAAATTTTGATTGAACCTAAAGTAGCACTTGAGTGTTGTGTGTCCAACCCTTTCACAAATTTGACATTTTGGCATATTTCCAGTGTTATTATTTCAACCCCTGTCTCTGGCTCGACCACTAAAGCTGTAATGACCCGCATTGGCAGAGGTATTATAATTAATTTATTTAATTATTTATATAGTGATTAGAGGATTTAATGGTCGTGGAATTAAATAATGATGAATATTTAATTAAAATAATAAATTTAATAATATATTAAATTCTGAAATAATCAGAATTGGCTGAAATGGCGATATTGTGTGAACTGGATCATCTGTGATATTTAATTCAGCTTGGAATTTAATTTGAATAACGAATATATTGTATAAACGGCAGTTTGAACGTAGAGTTATAATATAATTAAAATCGAGCTTGAAATGGCGCTGTAATTCGTAAATTGGCGATTTGAACTTCAACTGAATGTACAGGATTCGTTTTAAACCGGATTTCTGTGAAAAAAGAAAACATGTGGAGCTGGTGAAGTATATCTTTCTAGTGGAAGAGAAAAATCGAGATTTCGTAATATCGAGAATATAATTATTCTGGAGCTGTATGATATTCCACTATGAATATACACGATAATATTAAATTATTAATATTTTATTTAATTATTATTCAAATATATTTATATATTTAAATGGGTCATCCAAAGCTTTAAAAATAGCCATTTTTGCAAACGAAGTCGGAATTCGACGAAACTACTTTTTTGGATCCGCAATGTTAAATTATTGCTAGATGTCAGTTTCTGTGATTTTTAGAGTCACTGTCTGGCTGTACGGATTTTTAGAGTGAAAAACAGTCAGTATTTTGATAGTTAAAAATACGCTGTGTGAGCATACGGAGTCGTAATTTGACGAAACCAGTTTCGTTGGGACCGTAATGTCGAACTGTAGCTGCATGTCAATTTTCGTGATTTTTGGAGATAGTATGTGATCACAAGAATTTTAGAGGACAAATAAAAACAGTAGTTACTTAAAATTTAATATAATATTCGAAAAATAAATATCTAAACTCTCTATAAATAGGCCACCATCAAAACTCCTAAACCTAATTCATTTTCTGAAGTCAACGAGAATTTTTCGCGCCTCCATTTTTTCATTTACAGTAAAAACAACCCTCTTTGTAAATTCAAAATCAAATGAAGGAAATTCCTATAAATCTGTATTCGTATGTATTTGCACTCCTGAATCAAAGCTCCTCATTTTGGTGTGCCTTTTGCTGAGTTTGAACTCGAGGTCCGTCGCTGTCGTTTTGGGTTCGGTAGCTAGGGTTTGAGTTTAATCTCGACTTAAACATCATTGTTGAAATTGGAGGTTGCTTTGGGATTGTGGTTGAGGTTAGCTGCGATTTGGGGTCTTTGAGGAGAATCCGTGATAAAACATTGTCGTGAGTTATCAGCACTGGCGGTTTCATCCTGTTCGTACGCAACAGAAAAAGGTCCACCGAGTTGTATAAGAATGGTAGGAGGTTGAAGAGGAGGAGATGAGGAGATTTGTTGTTATTTTAGTTTGATTTTAAATGAAGTAATTAAGGAGGATGAGGAGCTGGAATTTTCGGAAATGGTGAGTGAAAAACCTGGAGCGTGCTTTCTCAGATTTGAGAAGATGAAGGTGCGGATTTGGGTATATATGGGTATGGGTGTATAGAAGGAAATGAGCCGGAAAGAAGGTATAAGGCCCAAGTTAATTAAAATCCATATTTTTAATTTCTTATAAAATGTATTAACTTCAAATGTGTATAATTTGGTCATATGAAATCAGAATCACGAACCATAAGTTGCGTTGGGACCGTATGGATGAGAGCTTCACAATGAAGCTGACTGGAAGTGGATTGAGGCTCATATGAATTTACGGCGGATTTAATTGTTTGATTCAAATCAAATAACAGTTTATCGTTCTTTAACGATGAACTGCAAATGTGAGTAAATCTCACTAACTCTGAACAGTTTATAATTTCATGTTGTATTTTTAGAACTGTTAGAAATTGTCTGATTGCTGTGTATTGATTGTTCGATTGAACTGCTAGTCAGTTAGTTAAATTTCTATATTGATTCTGTTTAACAGAATATATCATGGAACTGAAAGTTATGTTATCTATATTGTTTAACATCTATGATGCAGGGAAACAGGTTGGAGGAATCCAACTGGATTCCTCAACATTTATTTTACTATTTTTCATATATTGTGATATATGATGTGAGATACAATCTGTTGTCGATTATATGTGTTCGGACGATACTGATCATCGTGATTTGATATGTTGAATACCATAACATACCGAAATGTTGATAAGGGAATATTTTCAAAGTGATATTTGAAAATAAAATATTTATAAATGGAATATTTATAAATAAGAAATATTAATAAATTGGAATATTTATAAATAGGTTATATTTAGAAAAGGGGAAAATGTTATAAAAAAAGGAAACTGTTATAAGAAGGAAATCATTTTAAAGTGGAGAACCGTTACTAAAAGTAAATCTTTAAAATGAATAAATGTTGTTAAAAAGGAAATCTTTATAAATAGAATAAAGGAGTTAAATCGAATATGGTATTCGGAAGGAGTAAATCGAATATGGTATTCGAAAGTAGTAAATCGAATTAGTTATCGAAAGGGGTTAGTCGAGTCGAGTCAGTTGAATAGAATAAAGGAGTTAATCGAATATAGTTTCTTCGAATAGAGTAATGGAGTTAATCGAATATAGTTTATTCGAATAGAATAATAGAGTTAATCGAATATAATTTATTCGAATAGAATAAAGGAGTTAATCGAATATAGTTTATTCGAATAGAATAATAGAGTTAATCGAATATAGTTTATTCGAATAGAATAAAGGAGTTAATCGAATATAGTATATTCAAATAGAATAAAGGAGTTAATCGAATATAGTTTATTCGAATAGAGTAAAAGGAGTTAATCGAATATATAGTTTATTCAAATAGAATTAAAAGAGTTATCGAATACAGTTTATTCGATAGGAGTTAAGTGAATAGAGTTAGAGTTAAATCAAAAGAGTTAAGTGAATAGAATAAATTGAATAGAGTTATCGAATATACCTTATCGAAGGAAAGAATTATCGAATAGAAAAGATTTGAAAGAAAGTTACGTAAGGAAGTTTGTTAAAGAATTAGAAGGGTGAACTTTGTCTATTTCAAGGTTAGAAACGTTGTTCAGCTAAGGTCTGAGAGGTAGTATTACCCCAACTTGATTGACTTCATTTTTAACTAAGGAATGGTTAAGGTTTGATAGTAAAGGATGGTTAAGTGAATTTAGTAATTAAAGGAAATGGTTTGAGTTGGCATCGCGATGGTTTGTTTAAACATCTGTCTAAGTCCAATAAAGAAGATTTGGAAATGTTTTCCAAATAAGAAACCAAAAATGTTTTCTAATAAAGAAAACAAGAAATGGAAATGTTTTCCATTGTTAATAACGTATATTTTCCAAATTTAGAAAATAAGAAATATTGAATATAGGGAAACAGGAGATAAGTAAATTAATGAAATAAAGAGATAAACGTTGAATGATGTTTGATCGATATAAATTTCCATTTGAAAATAATATCGTTGTTTGCACACCTGTTTTTCTTCGATAGTTAAATCACAGACTATCGAAGTTTTGACCATTTTTACGTTGTTAATATGGAGAGACCGGTTGGATTATTTTCCAAAGAACCACTCTGTATTGGCATAAGCATTGCGAATCATATATGCCAAAGGAAATTGAAGACGGAGTTATGCAAGGGCTATCCTGTATACTGAACAGTGCCTTTGGTTCATCATGTTCCTGGATGACTTGTATGAATGGATGTCTGACAGGGTATTTCCAGACGATCACGTATATTGATTTCTCCAACCGTACCAAGAGTGGAAGCGGAGAAGGAAACTTTTTTTAGCTAACACATAATGTATGGTTGAGGACGTCAATCGGTGATTTGATGGATTTGACGATGTGACTTTCAAAGTGAATCTGGTGTGATGATAAAGCGTAGCTTCTAGCCTCACATCCGGTAAATGACAGAAATCGGGCAGGCAGCATGGCTAAGTCGGTCGCACTGAAGTAGGGTGTATAATCACCTGATCTAGAGTTCCATTTACTTCTAAAAATCTATTGTTGATGCTGTCCCATTCGGGAAACGGTTGTTGATCCCAACCATTGGTGATATACATTCGATACACTCAAGCGAAATGAGTGGTCGGTCATGTGTGGCCGGGTTGCAAGATGTTCTTGTTGAACCCAGTGTATTCCTTTCTAGAGGTACACTAGCGAAAGGTGGTTCCATACCTTGTCATAGTTGGAAAACCCATTTCCCAATACGTGCTTGCGGTTTTGATTGTATACTATATATGTAGAACGTGATATGAAAGCGTTTCTGCTAGATGATTATTATACTGTGGTTGATAGACATTATTATAATATCAAAAGGTTTTTGATACAAAGATAATTTGGATTCTCATAAGGGAAAAACCTGTTCCGTTATACGGCGTGGTCTTATGAGATATCGTTTACTTGCTCAAACTGATTTAAACTGTTTTACTCACACCAGTCCCATGACTGGCCCGGAGTTTGATTTGTTTTGTTTTCCCTAAACTCTTGGGTGCCTAAATTTGTACGGGCAGTCAAGTAGTCGGGATTTACAGATATACTGGAAGAGCTGGAGCAGGAGGCTTCAGGATCATATAGCTATAGTTTATTTCCACTGTGTTGTAAGTACTGTACTTTGATAATGATGTATATTCAAGTACAAAGTTATATTTCAAGGTTATGTTATATATTATATGTTATTCGTTCCGCCGTGAGATTCGTGTTACTCTGATGTTGTGTTGTTCTTCTTCTTCTATTCTAAGTTTCTATCTTATCTTTCCTCACCCTCTAATTTCTTTCATTAATGATTGGTATTTTCTGATGTTTGGTTAGTCATCATTGAGTTTATGGCGATAACCAAAGTCGACAAAAACCCGGGTCATTACAGTTGGTATCAGAGCATAAGGTTAAGTGAATTACCTTGGCTCTGTGGCGTGACTCGGTAGAGATAGGGTTAGTAATACCCTAGATTGAGTTGAGTGTATATATACGAGAGAACGTATTTGATATTGATATAAAAATTTGTTTTATATTATGGAGATTTATTGGTTGAGTTGTTTATGTGTTCTGGTCGATCAGTTTGATCCACTATATCGGTAGGAGTTTATAAACACTCGAATACGATGGGTCGACACAATATGTTTTGGAAAAGAGGGGCAAATTAAAATAAGTTTACCCAAGGTATATCTTGATATAGAGGAGATATATATATCAAAATTATAATATAGTGGATATATTGGTTGTTATTATAATCGAGTAAGATTATAAATTAAATGGTTATGTAAATAACCAATCAGAATTCATATAAGTGAAATACGTGAAATCAGATGAGTTGAATCTAAAATTTTAAACCAGAAATTGAATTAAAATTCAGGAAAATTGGATAGGTGTTTGTAAATGGATTTGGATTAAAAATAAGGAAATTTAAGACCCTGGGAGATTTTAAATTGTTTTACAAGCAGTGTGAATTATATTTTGAAATGAATTTCAAAGTGGAAATGTTTAGAAATGGTTTTATAGTATTGAACTCACTTCGATCGCTGGAAAATAGATTTTGATGATGACAGCTGCATCATCAGTATTCATTTTTGAGTGTAAGTGACGAATTACTACCAGAGATACTGTTTTGAATTTGTTTTGGGAAAGACAAGTTGTGTTGAATTTAAAAATAGTATTTATAATATAGAATTGAATATAGAATTTGAATAAAGAGAATTCAAATAGAATTGAATATAGAAATTCAAAGGGAGTTTGAATATATGAAATTCAGTGGAGTTGAAATAGAAATTGAATATAGAAATTTAAATAGAATTAGAATATAGAAATTCAAATGGAATTTAAATATAGAATTCAAATGGAATGTAAACTATATAATTTGAATATATAGAAGTTGAATAATAGAAGTGATATAAAATTTAAATAGAAATTGAATAGAATTAACTAAGTTGAAGAGGAATTAGTTAATCGAGTTTTGAATTTGAAGTTGAACTTTAAAAGGTGAATTGGATTTGTAAATGGATATTCGAAATCAAATATAGAACTTAAATTTGAAATTTGGATTCAAATTAGTAATAAGCAAGTTAAAATATATTTGAACATGTCATGTTCAAATATAAAAGTGAAATAGATTAAAGAGTTAATTAACAAATTAATTAACGAATTGAGTTAAAACGATCAGGTAAAGTTAAAATAGATTGGGCAGGTAAAAAATACATGAGATAGGTATGGATAAGGTATGAAGGTATATAAATAGAATGCTCGACGAAAAGGTATGTATTTAATTCATATATGAGATTTTATGCGCCGTATCGGCTAGCCACTTGGCTTTTTCTTTTTCTTTTGGATGGGTGAGGGCCATGGGAGGCTATTTGAAATATCCCGATGCTCCCGGTACAAAGGAGGTTATGGGAAAATTTTCCGGGAATTTAAGGAGTTAGAATATTTTTAAGATAAATTGATAGTTAGAAATCAACGTATCGATATATATATAGAAGTCGATAAGGAAGCGAACTTAGAAATAGAATAGTAAAATCAAAAAGGAAGACTAAGAATAAAATCTAGTAAGAATAGAAAGAGGAAGCGTATACGTGTTTCAAAGTGATTAAATAGTTGTATGATATTGATTATTCAAGTAAGTAGTCATATCTGTTTTGACGTTATAAATGTTATTCAGTCAAGGTCTGAGAGGTAGTTATACCCCAACTTGATTGATTTCATTATTAACAAATAAATAGTAAGATTTCAGGCTTGAAGATCAATGTTGAATAAGAGTTAGTTGAATATAGTATTTGGGTTGTCGTAACGATGTTTTACACAACATCTGTTTTAACCCAAATAAGTGTAAGCTTGGAAATATAATAAAGAATAATTCCTAAGTATAGAAATAAAGGAGATCGGAAAAGAGATAAATAATTGGAATATTTTCCAATTATAAATAGCATATATTTTCTAAAGTTTAGAAAATAAAGGAAGGCGATATTCGGAAAATTTTTCCAAATAACATAAAAGGCCAATATGGTTATTGAAAATATTTGGTTAACAAATATTGATAAAGAAATAGAGAAGTGATTTAACTAATGGAATATTAATTAAGGGCTCAGTGACTTGTTCCAATGGAAAATTTGATTTTTGAAAAGAGTAAACTGTTTAAAAACTCCCAGGGAAAGACTGTTTGAATTAAAAACAAATTTAACAGAAATTTGTGAAAGAAAATTTGAATTAAAGTAAAGCCAGTTAAAGTGGTAATTGAGATTGAGTTAGAATGATATCAAGACAAATTGGATTGTGAGATTAAAATTTGAAGTGTAATGTGATAATCAAGTTAAGAGTTGGGAATCGAGAAGAAACTCAAGTTGAAATGATATTTGGCTCGGATATAAGTGAATGGTTGTGTCGTGGATAAAAGCAGATTGGAATTTGATTAGGATAACCCTTGTATCCACTGAATTGATAACAGGTGGAAAGGATATAATGATATGCCGACAAAAGGTACAAGTTTATATTTTTATTGGATATAAGATTTATGAGCCGAATTGGCAAGCCGCTTGGCTGTTTGATTTTCTTTTGGGATGGAGATGGCCCAGAGAGACGAGTTGGAGTTTGACCGATTGACCAATACAAAGGAGGTGCTAGCAAAAATTTTCGAAAAGTTAAGGAGCTGGAAAATTTTCAAGATTTTTGAAAATTTTTGTTGATAAGAATTAACCAATATTTAATTGAAATTAAATTAGTTCAGTTGAAAACCGAATGTAAGAAGTGAACAAATATGTTCTAACCAGTCGATAGGGTCGTCCTCTACCTTTTAGCAATTTCGAGGATGAAATTATTTTAAGTGGGAAAGATTGTAATGACCCGCATTGGTAGAGGTATTAAAATTTATTTATTTATTTATTTATATAGTGATTAGAGGATTTAAAGGTCGTGGAATTAAATAATGATGAATATTTAATTAAAATAATAAATTTAATAATATATTAAATTCTGAAATAATCAGAATTGGCTGAAATGGCGATATGGTGTGAACTGGATCATCTGTGATATTTAATTCAGCTTGGAATTTAATTTGAATAACGAATATATTATATAAACGACAGTTTGAACGTAGAGTTATAATATAATTAAAATCGAGTTTGAAATGGCGCTGCAGTTCATAAATTGGCGATTCGAACTTCAACTGAACGTACAGGATTCGTTTTAAACCGGATTTCTGTGAAACAAGAAAACGTGTGGAGCTGGTGAAGTATATCTTTCTAGTGGAAGAGAAAAATCGGGATTTCGTCGTGTAGATTTTGATTTATGTCCAAATCAAATTTTAGAAAAGTCGCTGTGGAATTCCTTTATAATTTGTAACGCTTTATTTACGTTATAAAAGGAATTTTAGTATATAATTGAATATCGATTCAACCAGAACTTGGAGTATCGAGAATATAATTATTCTGGAGTTGTATGATATTCCACTATGAATATACACAATAATATTAAATTATTAATATTTTATTTAATTATTATTTAAATATATTTATACATTCAAATGGGTCATCCAGAGCTTTAAAAATGGCCACTTTTGCAAACGAAGTCGGAATTCGATGAAACTAATTTTGTTGGATCCGCAATGTTAAATTATTGCTAGATGTCAGTTTCCGTGATTTTTAGAGTCACTGTGTGGCCGTACGGATTTTTAGAGTGAAAAACAGTAAGTATTTTGACAGTTAAAAATACGCTGTGTGAGCATACGGAGTCGTAATTTGACGAAACCAGTTTCTCGGGACCGTAATGTCGAACTGTAGCTGCATGTCAATTTTCGTGATTTTTGGAGATAGTATGTGATCACAGGAATTTTAGAGGACGAATAAAAACAGTAGTTACTTAAAATTTAATATAATATTCGAAAAATAAATATCTAAACTCTCTATAAATAGGCCACCATCAAAATTCCTAAACCTAATTCATTTTCTGAAGTCAACGAGAATTTTCCGCGCCTCCATTTTTTCATTTACAGTAAAAACCACCCCCTTTGTAAATTCAAAATCAAATGAAGGAAATTCCTATAAATCCGTATTCATATGTATTTGCACTCCTGAATCAAAGCTCCTCATTTTGGTGTGCCTTTTGCTGAGTTCGAACTCGAGGTCCATCGCTGTCGTTTTGGGTTCGGTAGTTAGGGTTCGAGTTTAATCTCGACTTAAACATCATTGTTGAAATTGGAGGTTGCTTTGGGATTGTGGTTGAGGTTAGCTGCGATTTGGGGTCTTTGAGGAGAATCCGTGATAAAACATTGTCGTGAGTTATCAGCACTGGCGGTTTCATCCTATTCAAACGCAACAGAAAAAGGTCCACCGAGTTGTATAAGAATGGTAGGAGGTTGAAGAGGTGGAGATGAGGAGATTTGTTGTTATTTTAGTTTGATATTAAATGAAGTAATTAAGGAGGAAGAGGAGCTGGAATTTTCGGAAATGGTGAGTGAAAAACCTGGAGTGTGCTTTCTCAGATTTCAGAAGATGAAGGTGCGGATTTGGGTATATACGGGTATGGGTGTATAGAAGGAAATGGGCCAAATAGAAGGTATAAGGCCCAAGTTAATTAAAATCCATATTTTTAATTTCTTTTAAAATGTATTAACTTCAAATGTGTATAACTTGGTCATATGAAATCAGAATCACGAACCGTAAGTTGCGTTGGGACCGTATGGATGAGAGCTTCACAATGAAGCTGACTGGAAGTGGATTGAGGCTCGTATGAATTTACGGCGGATTTAATTGTTCGATTCAAATCAAATAACAGTTTATCGTTCTTTAACGATGAACTGTAAATGTGAGCAAATCTCACTAACTCTGAACAGTTTATAATTTCATGTTGTATTTTTAGAACTGTTAGAAATTGTCTGATTGCTGTGTATTGAATGTTTGATCGAATTGCTAGTCAGTTAGTTAAATTTCTATATTGATTCTGTTTAACAGAATATATCATATGGAGCTGAAAGTGATGTTATCTATATTGTTTAACATCTGTGATTCAGGGAAACAAGTTGGAGGAATCCAGCTGGATTCCTCAACATTTATTTTACTATTTTTCATATATTGTGATATATGATGTGAGATATAATGTACCAACCCGAAAATCTGGGCCAGTTTAAAAATTTTATTTTGGCAATTTTGGCGAATTTTGATTATTTAAAATGAATTATTTTAAATAATATCGACGAGAAATTTATTTTGAATATAATTCGAACATATATATTTATACGCGTCGTCGTTAGAATATAAATAATTATATATAATTATAAATAGAATTGAAAATGGCGCGGTAGTTCGATAATTCGATTTCAAACTTCAATTGAATGTGTCGGGTGCAAAACAATCCGGATTTTAGTGAAACCAAAAACATTAGGATCTAATTGATAATATCTTTCCAACGAATCCGAAAAGTCGAAATTTCATAACGGGAATCAAAAGATATGTCCATTTGAAAATTATGAATAGTCGCTATGGAATTCGGGCCCTTAAAAATGGAAATTTAGCAAACGACCTCGGATTTCGACGAAACCAGTTTTGTTGGGTCCGTGATGTCAAATTATTGCTAGGTTTCAAATTTCATAATTTTTCGAATCAATATGTGAGCGTGGCAAAGGAAAACGCGTTTGACCAGTTTCAGTTGATTTTAATCGACTGGAAAATGGCCATTTTTCTAACTGTCTCGGAATTTAACGAAATTAGTTTTGTTAGGACCGTATCGTCAATACGAAGCTAAAAAATATTTTTCTGGAATTTTTAGAGTCCGTATGTGGCCCCGGTAAATTGAAATGTACGTTTAAAATTGATTATATTGATTTATATTTTAATTTAAACAGAAACTGATCGTAACAGCCGAATTGGGTTGCGAAACATATTCCATTGTGTCTGGGACGGGGGTAATTAGCTAGGGGCGACACTCGTTGGGTTTGATTTGGAGTCTGTGTGTAAAAAAACTCAATTTTCGAATTAAATATATTAAAACTATTATATATAAGGAATTTTGGGCCAATAGAAATTTATAAAAACCCTAAACTCCATTCGTCCACCGCCAGCTAAAATGAAGGGCGATTATCGTCCTGTTCCTTACCCCCTTCGATCTCAACATCCACTTGATGGATTTCAGAAATTTCAAGTCCAAATGGAAGAGCATGGCAAGCGCTTTGTCTTGAACGGTGGTGATGAACTGCTCCGACGTTTGGTGGCCGGAACCTCCCTTCAAATTCTTGCGGTTCGTGGGTCCTGGATGGAGCAGGGAGGCGTCGATCTCGAGGAGGTTCAGGGCAGATGATGGCGGCGCGAGCAGCTTCGGCTTGGTGGCAACGGATCCGGCTCCGATCAACTACAGGCGGCACAAATCGGAGCCCTAGCTCCGGTGATGGTTCGAACGATTCCCAGGTGATTTTCAAAATATAAAATCATGGTTTTAATTTAGTTTTTTTTATTAAAAATGATGGTTTTAATTCAGAATATTAAAATATACATAAATCAGTTTTTTAAATATATATAAATCAGTTTTTAAAATATATATAAATCAGTTTTTAAAACATATATAATCAGTTTTTAAAATATATATATATATAGCTTAAGTAAAAATATGATTTTCATTATAAATGGCTTTGTTTTAAAAATATAATCTTTTATATATATAGCGTTGAAATAAAAATGTGATTTTTAACGCATACCGTGTGAAACAGAGTGCGAGGGGACCAAGTGAAAGCACGATGAAGATGTCCTACATTAGAAGTGCCGTGAAGTTGGATAGCTATTAGTGAGAATTTCTCACTCTTCAATTTCTTTTCTAGTTATATATATATACTAGGATGCAGACGGTGCTTAGTAGCACCCGACACAATCGTCCACAGACCATGGACTTGTTTGTTTGGTTGCATAGATTAGTCAGATTATTTGATTTGAATTTGGTTGTTTGGTGAATTTGATTGATGTGTGAATGGCGTGGGCCTTCACTAGACCGGGGATAAGGCTAGGCCTTGTCCTGTTTCTAGTATCGTGCCGTTATGCCGCCGAAATTTTCTAAAATAAGTTAGAAAAATAAAAATATCATTTTATTTAAAGAATGAACTGAATAGAAATTGATATGTTAAAATAAAATGTAGTATCGTTAAAAATATAATTTTTAACGTGAATATGAATATAGGAAAGTGAATAAAATAAAATATTCATTTACAAACCGGACGGTTTGTTTATGTACACCTATTTGAAGGACATTGATTGGGTCGATAAATTTTACACATCGCCCAACTGCACAGATAAAATATGCGTTTGATTGTTTGAAACCCCACACGGGTGTTGGGATGAAATTTGAAGTTCACTAATCCTGATTGATTAAATATGTCGATCGATTGATTGACAGGCTGTTATAAGCGTTAGATATCTATATTTGATGCTTATACAGTGTAGTGCACTTTGGTTGATGGTTGATTATTTTTCAATGCTATTATATGTGTGTAATGTATGAAAATCCATATAATTAACTTTATATGGTAATTGATTGGGCCTCATTCCAATTTGAAAAATAAAGAATATTATAAAATAAAAGTTCATGTGTTGACAGTACTCATCCATTGAGATTGGTCATGTGTTGAATGAAATATTTTAGTAATAAAATTTACATCTTTATCGATATAAAATAAAAGTTCATGTGCTGACAGTACTCATCCATTGAGATTGGTCATGTGTTGAACGAAATATTTTAGTAATAAAATTTACATCTTTATCGATATAAAATAAAAGTTCATGTGTTGACAGTACTCATCCATTGAGATTGGTCATGTGTTGAACGAAATATTTTAGTAATAAAATTTACATCTTTATCGATATAAAATAAAAGTTCATGTGTTGAAAGTACTCATCCATTGAGATTGGTCATGTGTTGAATGAAATATTTTGATAATAACAACTATTTTGAAAAAGAAATATTTGAAATAGAATATTTGAAAATAGAAATTTATGAAGCCGTGTCGATTAGTTTGACGCCATTTTGACGTGAACGATATTTATATCGATTTTATTCATTTCGAAATGAATTGAATATATAACGATTTCGAAATGAATTGAATATATAACAATTTCGAAATGAATTGAATATATAACGATTTCGAAATGAATTGAATATATAACGATTTCGAAATGAATTGAATTGAAAACGATTTCGAAATGAATTGAATTGAAAACGATTTCGAAATGAATTGAATTGAAAACGATTTCGAAATGAATTGAAAACGAATTCGAATTGAATTGAAAACGATTTCAAAATGAATTGAAAACGAATTCAAATTGAATTGAAAGCGAATTGAAATGAATTCAAATTGAATTGAAATTTGAATTGAATAGAAATGAATTTTAAAACAAATTTATAAAGAAGAATTCAATTTTGATTTGAATTGAAATGAAAGTTGAAATTGCTTTTGAAACGAATTTTAAAACTATTTATATAATTCGTTTTAAATAGAAATCGACGAAGTATATATTATATATATTATATATATAATATAATGGCCTGAATAGAACGCGCCGCGCCGCAGCAGTTCGTGAATTTCGACCATTTATTTCAAACGGACATTACGGGAGATCCGACTGTCGGATTCTCCTAAAACTGGAACCGTTGGGTTCGTATCGAAAAGAGCTTTCTAACGAATATTAGAAATTAGAAATCTAACGGTTGGATTTGGAATTATGTCCAAATCAAATTTGAAAAAGGTCGCTATAAGTGCAGTTCGATGGCCATTGATGGAAATCGACTGTACGGGCCTTGATAAAGTTATTAAAAATAGTAATAATTTGTGTAAAATCATAAGAAATGATTTAGAAAGAATTGGGATGAAAAACTCCATATTTGAAAAGATAAAAATAGATTTTTATCGAAATGAACTAGTTTTGAACTAGAATTATAATTCTATTTATTTTTAAATAAATAAATTGAATTTGAAATGGTTTTGAAAATAACCAAAATTTCCAATGATTGCATTGGAATGGATTTGAATCGAAATTGTCTTCGGAATATTTCGATGTTGGATTTCGTGATTGTACAAATGTTGTTATGGAAATTTGAAATATATATATATATATCGTTATTTCCAATGCGATATTTGTTAGTCGTAGAATTTGATATTGAATATAAGCCGGTATATTTTCTATTCAGAGCCTTGTATTGAATATCAAATGTGATTTGGGTTTGTCGTGAATGGTGTCTTCACTAACACTGTTCTTGAACCCAGTTAAGAAAAGATTAAATCTTTTTGTTTAGATTTAACGAAGTGTACCAATTAAATAATATTTAATTGGAATTGAATCGATATTGATTTTTGGGTTTATCGTGAACAGTGTTTTAAATAACACTCGTTCTTTAACCCGATAATTAATGAATGTGATTTTGGGTTTAGCGTGAACCGTGTTTTAAATGACACTGATTCTTTAACCCAGTCGAAGATTAAAACTAAGTGGAGTTTTAATGAATCTTTAATTAGATTTGAACGTGAAATGGTAATTGAATTTACCGATAACACTGTGGTGTTAGATATGAAGTATTACCAGTTTTACTTCATGGGATGAATAGGTTGGGATGGGGAAATTAAAATAAATAATTACTTCGGTAATGTTCGCTAATCCCGACTAGTTTGAATTGAGATTCAAAAATAGAATAAAGAATAAATTCAAGGAATTTATCTTGGATAAAATTAATGGGAACCTTTCCCTATGAATGCGAAATTTAGAAACTAACTGTCGGTTAGCCAAGCAGAATGGTTTTCTGAATATTGATCTGATGTTGGTTTCGGCCTTCGGGGTTAATATTTGGGGAATTATTCTCTTGATTAATTTACGGTTAGTGACTAATTAATTGGAATGAGGCGTATGTTGTGTTTGTGTAACACTTATTTAAAATATACGCGAGTTATTCGGAAGGACCGGGTTTATCCCATTCTGAATAACTGATACGACGATATGTCGAAGATGAAGACGGTGGTAGAAGACCGGAAGTCTTCACATCGTTTGGATAATTACCGACGATCCTGATTGGGCTGTACACCCGAGAGGATGGAAATAGTTGGTGGTCGTCCAGACGTACTTGGAGATGGATGGATATGCGAGGAAAGTGCCTCCGGTTTCGTTCAGACCCAGAACGGACTTGTAAAAGGACGGTGTGTCTGACATTGGATTTTAGTCCGTGTGATTGATCTCTATTAAATATATATCTGTTTGGCGGCGGAGAATTTATTCTCTTGCTTAACGCCCTTCTCTGAGACGTACGAGCTCAGGGGTTATATATTGATGGATATCAATCGCATGGAGTGAATTGCCTGTGTGGCATGCCTAAGTGGCAAATGATCAAGGCTTCTGTTGAAAAGCAAAGTCTTGTGGTTGATGATCAAAGCACGGCCTTGTGTGGCGTAGCTTTGTGTAACGTTGATTCGCGAGTATCACACCCGGTATGAACCAAAAACGGGAGACGGACCTCAGGGAGGACTTGCGTTTCTTTCTAGTTAGAAGTGGCGTCAGTGGTTTTACACGCCCTAACGAGTTTGACTTATGTGGTTGTTGCTGTTGCGACGCGCCTCGGATTGATCGGTCGTTCTCGAACCGATGGAGTCATTTAGTTGGCTCACTTACACCCCATAGGGTGGGGAAACGTAGTGTTCAGGCATAATAATCCACATCGGTGGACCGGCCCTGACGATCTAAAGGCTTGCCTGCGCGCTTGCCTGTGGCTCGGGCTAGAGAGTCACGAATCGGTAGAGGACGATCCCTAGCCTCGGTTCATACCATAAATGATAACCCAACTTCTAATACGACATTTCGGTTTTGATTGTAAACCTATATATGGCGACATAGTGGTATGGGGCATTCATGCCGCCTATGATTGATACTTATGATTTGAAGTTGTTTTATACACTATGCACTTATAATAGTATCAAATGATTTGTTTTAAACGTATCAAGCATTCTTTGGCTGTTATAAGGGAAAACCCTATCCTCGGCTGCGTTGCATTGTGTGATGGGACCTGGGTCTTATAACAGTTTCATTTTTCTTTATTTAGCATTGCACTGTTTGTTTTATGCACTGGTATTCTTGGGAGGAAACCCGTTCCGTGTTATACGGCGTGGTCCCTTGATTTACCTAACTTTTAAAATAAAGAATAATAACTGTTTTAGTTCTCACACCAGTCACATGACTGACCTGGAGTTTATTATTTTAACCTAAACTCTGGGTGCCCTTATCTTGACACGGGCAGCTAGTAGTTTTGGTTTTGCAGATTTATATTCACAGGATCCTGGTTTACAGCTGGAATGATATCCGGAAAGCTTTGTATCCGTATATCTCCTTCTAGTTGTGTATTGTATTATTTTCCGCTGCTATGTATTTAAATGTAATTTAAATCTCTGATATTTCTGTGTAATATTCATTTATAATCTGTATATTCTTGTAATCTGATGCATTGTTGTAATATACAATGAAATGTTCTTCTGTATGTGTTCTTTTGTGGCTTGTTCTCGAACTATCCGACACTTTCCTTTACGGGGAAGTTACGGGTTTTCACAGTTGGTATCAGAGCTTTGGTTTACAGAGCTCGAGAACAAGACACATTAGAACCATACGAAAGAATTCATCAGATATTGGATTAGTAATATCCAATGAGGATGACTCGTTAGAGATGGGATCAGTAGTATCCTAGAACGAGTGTGAAGAGTATATTTTTTTTTAAATGAAAACAAATCTTGTTTTGAAATATAAATCAATTATTCGTATTTGGTTATTTATTTATATTGATGTGGACAATCCAGTATATATAGATTTTGCGTATACGTCTGATCCGCGTGTATTCAAAGTTTTAATATATTGGATAGATATAGCATCACACTCTAGTCGCCCGAAGATGATATTGATGATAGCGATCGCATCATCAACATTTATGTTCGAGTTTCGAAGGTGTGATTTTCTATATATTTCCATTAGACTGGTGTGAGAACCAAAACTAATATAGCTAGAATACATTGTTGTGATTTGGCACCAAAACATGATTTTTTGTATATGTATCAAAATTATGAATTTGAAACGTTAAATTCACTAATTGATTGATGTTTGTGTTGTTTGTTCATTTGTTTGCTAATTTTGAACCATTATGCTTAATCGAACCAAATATTAAACTATATTGAAAATTGGTCGCATTTGCTTGCATATACATATACTTACATTGAACAGGTCATAGCAAGGAGGCTAGAGCAGAGAATAAAATTTGTTTGCCCGACAAATAGGTACATGTTTACTACATAAATTACTGTTTTGTTTGGGTGATGATGATTTTATGAGCCTATTGGCTAACCGCTTGGCTTTTTCTTTTTCTTTTTGAGATCTGAAGGACCGGGGAAGCTATTTGAAATTCCCCGATGCTCCCGGTGCAGGGGAGGTTATGGCGAAATTTTTCGAAAATTTAGGGTGTTAGCCAAATTTTTGAAATTTTTGAAAATTCTCAGAAACTGAAAAGTTGGAGAATGGAAGCCAGATCGAACGTAGAGTTGATTAATCAAACCACTTTCGACTTTGTTCCTTTTCGGGGACGAAAACTTTTAAGTAGGGGAGATTGTAACAACCCGAAAATCTGGGCCTGTTTAAAATTTTTATTTTGGCGAATTTTGATTATTTAAAATGAATTATTTTAAATAATATAGACTAAAAATTTATTTTGAATATAATTCGAACGTATATATTTATACGCGTCGTCGTTAGAATATAAATAATTATATATAATTATAAATAGAATTGAAAATGGCGCGGTAGTTCGATAATTCGATTTCGAACTTCAATTGAATGTACCGGGTGCAAAACAATCCGGATTTTAGTGAAACCAAAAACATTAGGATCTAATTGATAATATCTTTCCAACGAATCCGAAAAATCGAAATTTCATAGCGGGAATCAAAAGATATGTCCAGTTGAAAATTCTGAATAGTCGCTATGGAATTCGGGCCCTTAAAAATGGAAATTTAGCAAACGACCTCGGATTTCGACGAAACCAGTTTTGTTGGGTCCGTGATGTCAAATTATTGCTAGGTTTCAAATTTCATAATTTTTCGAATCAATATGTGAGCGTGGAAAAGGAAAACGCGTTTGACCAGTTTCAGTTGATTTTAATCGACTGGAAAATAGCCATTTTTCTAACGGTCTCAGAATTCAACGAAATTAGTTTTGTTAGGACCGTATCGTCAATACGAAGCTAGAAAATATTTTTCTGGAATTTTTAGAGTCCGTATGTGGCCCCGGTAAATTGAAATGTACGTTTAAAATTGATTATATAGATTTATATTTTAATTTAAACAAAAACTGATCGTAACAGCCGAATTGGGTTGCGAAACATATTCCATTGTGTCTGGGATGGGGGTAATTAGCTAGGGGCGACACTCGTTGGGTTTGATTTGGAGTCTGTGTGTAAAAAAACTCAATTTTCGAATTAAATATATTAAAACTATTATATATAAGGAATTTTGGGCCAATAGAAATTTATAAAAACCCTAAACTCCATTCGTCCACCGCCAGCTAAAATGAAGGGCGATTATCGTCCTGTTCCTTATCCCCTTCGATCTCAACATCCACTTGATGGATTTCAGAAATTTCAAGTCCAAATGGAAGAGCATGGCAAGCGCTTTGTCTTGAACGGTGGTGATGAACTGCTCCGACGTTTGGTGGCCGGAACCTCCCTTCAAATTCTTGCGGTTCGTGGGTCCTGGATGGAGCAGGGAGGCGTCGATCTCGAGGAGGTTCAGGGCAGATGATGGCGGCGCGAGCAGCTTCGGCTTGGTGGCAGCGGATCCGGCTCCGATCAACTACAGGCGGCGCAAATCAGAGCCCTAGCTCCGATGATGGTTCGAACGATTCCCAGGTGATTTTCAAAATATAAAATCATGGTTTTAATTTAGTTTTTTTTTATTAAAAATGATGGTTTTAATTCAGAATATTAAAATATACATAAATCAGTTTTTAAAATATATATAAATCAGTTTTTAAAATATATATAAATCAGTTTTTAAAACATATATAATCAGTTTTTAAAATATATATATAGCTTAAGTAAAAATATGATTTTCATTATAAATGGCTTTGTTTTAAAAATATAATCTTTTATATATATAGCGTTGAAATAAAAATGTGATTTTTAACGCATACCGTGTGAAACAGAGTGCGAGAGGACCAAGTGAAAGCACGGTGAAGATGTCCTACATTAGAAGTGCCGTGAAGTTGGATAGCTATTAGTGAGAATTTCTCACTCTTCAATTTCTTTTCTAGTTATATATATATATATACTAGGATGCAGACGGTGCTTAGTCGCACCCGACACAATCGTCCACAGACCATGGACTTGTTTGTTTGGTTGCATAGATTAGTCAGATTATTTGATTTGAATTTGGTTGTTTGGTGAATTTGATTGATGTGTGAATGGCGTGGGCCTTCACTAGACCGGGGATAAGGCTAGGCCTTGTCCCGTTTCTAGTATCGTGCCGTTATGCCGCCGAAATTTTCTAAAATAAGTTAGAAAAATAAAAATATCATTTTATTTAAAGAATGAACTGAATAGAAATTCATATGTTAAAATAAAATGTAGTATCGTTAAAAATATAATTTTTAACGTGAATATGAATATAGGAAAGTGAATAAAATAAAATATTCATTTACAAACCGGACGGTTTGTTTATGTACACCTATTTGAAGGACATTGATTGGGTCGATAAATTTTACACATCGCCCAACTGCACAGATAAAATATGCGTTTGATTGTTTGAAACCCCACACGGGTGTTGGGATGAAATTTGAAGTTCACTCATCCTGATTGATTAAATATGTCGATCGATTGATTGACAGGCTGTTATAAGCGTTAGATATCTATATTTGATGCTTATACAGTGTAGTGCACTTTGGTTGATGGTTGATTATTTTTCAATGCTATTATATGTGTGTAATGTATGAAAATCCATATAATTAACTTTATATGGTAATTGATTGGGCCTCATTCTAATTTGAAAAATAAAGAATATTATAAAATAAAAGTTCATGTGTTGACAGTACTCATCCATTGAGATTGGTCATGTGTTGAACGAAATATTTTAGTAATAAAATTTACATCTTTATCGATATAAAATAAAAGTTCATGTGTTGACAGTACTCATCCATTGAGATTGGTCATGTGTTGAACGAAATATTTTAGTAATAAAATTTACATCTTTATCGATATAAAATAAAAGTTCATGTGTTGACAGTACTCATCCATTGAGATTGGTCATGTGTTAAACGAAATATTTTAGTAATAAAAGTTACATCTTTATCGATATAAAATAAAAGTTCATGTGTTGACAGTACTCATCCATTGAGATTGGTCATGTGTTGAACGAAATATTTTGATAATAACAACTATTTTGAAAAAGAAATATTTGAAATAGAATATTTGAAAATAGAAATTTATGAAGCCGTGTTGATTAGTTTGACGCCATTTTGACGTGAACGATATTTATATCGATTTTATTCATTTCGAAATGAATTGAATATATAACGATTTCGAAATGAATTGAATATATAACGATTTCGAAATGAATTGAATATATAACGATTTCGAAATGAATTGAATATATAACGATTTCGAAATGAATTGAATTGAAAACGATTTCGAAATGAATTGAATTGAAAACGATTTCGAAATGAATTGAATTGAAAACGATTTCGAAATGAATTGAAAACGAATTCAAATTGAATTGAAAACGATTTCAAAATGAATTGAAAACGAATTCAAATTGAATTGAAAGCGAATTGAAATGAATTCAAATTGAATTGAAATTTGAATTGAATAGAAATGAATTTTAAAACAAATTTATAAAGAAGAATTCAATTTTGATTTGAATTGAAATGGAAGTTGAAATTGCTTTTGAAACGAATTTTAAAACTATTTATATAATTCGTTTTAAATAGAAATCGACGAAGTATATATTATATATATTATATATATAATATAATGGCCTGAATAGAACGCGCCGCGCCGCAGCAGTTCGTGAATTTCGACCATTTATTTCAAACGGACATTACGGGAGATCCGACCGTCGGATTCTCCTAAAACCGGAACCCTTGGGTTCGTATCGAAAAGAGCTTTCTAACGAATATTAGAAATTAGAAATCTAACGGTTGGATTTGGAATTATGTCCAAATCAAATTTGAAAAAGGTCGCTATAAGTGCAGTTCGATGGCCATTGATGGAAATCGACTGTACGGGCCTTGATAAAATTATTAAAAATAGTAATAATTTGTGTAAAATCATAAGAAATGATTTAGAAAGAATTGGGATGAAAAACTCCATATTTGAAAAGATAAAAATAGATTTTTATCGAAATGAACTAGTTTTGAACTAGAATTATAATTCTATTTATTTTTAAATAAATAAATTGAATTTGAAATGGTTTTGAAAATAACCAAAATTTCCAATGATTGCATTGGAATGGATTTGAATCGAAATTGTCTTCGGAATATTTCGATGTTGGATTTCGTGATTATACAAATGTTGTTATGGAAATTTGAAAGATATATATATATATCGTTATTTCCAATGCGATATTTGTTAGTCGTAGAATTTGATATTGAATATAAGCCGGTATATTTTCTATTCAGAGCCTTGTATTGAATATCAAATGTGATTTGGGTTTGTCGTGAATGGTGTCTTCACTAACACTGTTCTTGAACCCAGTTGAGAAAAGATTAAATCTTTTTGTTTAGATTTAACGAAGTGTACCAATTAAATAATATTTAATTGGAATTGAATCGATATTGATTTTTGGGTTTATCGTGAACATTGTTTTAAATAACACTCGTTCTTTAACCCGATAATTAATGAATGTGATTTTGGGTTTATCGTGAACCGTGTTTTAAATGACACTGATTCTTTAACCCAGTCGAAATTAAAACTAAGTGGAGTTTTAATGAATCTTTAATTAGATTTGAACGTGAAATGGTAATTGAATTTACCGATAACACTGTGGTGTTAGATATGAAGTATTACCAGTTTTACTTCATGGGATGAATAGGTTGGGATGGGGAAATTAAAATAAATAATTACTTCGGTAAGGTTCGCTAATCCCGACTAGTTTGAATTGAGATTCAAAAATAGAATAAAGAATAAATTCAAGGAATTTATCTTGGATAAAATTAATGGGAACCTTTCCCTATGAATGCGAAATTTAGAAACTAACTGTCGGTTAGCCAAGCAGAATGGTCAAAGCACGGCCTTGTGTGGCGTAGCTTTGTGTAACGTTGATTCGCGAGTATCACACCCGGTATGAACCAAAAACGGGAGACGGACCTCAGGGAGGACTTGCGTTTCTTTCTAGTTAGAAGTGGCGTCAGTGGTTTTACATGCCCTAACGAGTTTGACTTATGTGGTTGTTGCTGTTGCGACGCGCCTCGGATTGATCGGTCGTTCTCGAACCGATGGAGTCATTTAGTTGGCTCACTTACACCCCATAGGGTGGGGAAACGTAGTGTTCAGGCATAATAATCCACATCGGTGGACCGGCCCTGACGATCTAAAGGCTTGCCTGCGCGCTTGCCTGTGGCTCGGGCTAGAGAGTCACGAATCGGTAGAGGACGATCCCTAGCCTCGGTTCATACCATAAATGATAACCCAACTTCCAATACGACATTTCGGTTTTGATTGTAAACCTATATATGGCGACATAGTGGTATGGGGCATTCATGCCGCCTATGATTGATACTTATGATTTGAAGTTGTTTTATACACTATGCACTATAATAGTATCAAATGATTTGTTTTAAACGTATCAAGCATTCTTTGGCTGTTATAAGGGAAAACCCTATCCTCGGCTGCGTTGCATTGTGTGATGGGACCTGGGTCTTATAACAGCTTCATTTTTCTTTATTTAGCATTGCGCTGTTTATTTTATGCACTGGTATTCTTGGGAGGAAACCCGTTCCGTGTTATACGGCGTGGTCCCTTGATTTACCTAACTTTTAAAATAAAGAATAATAACTATTTTAGTTCTCACACCAGTCACATGACTGACCTGGAGTTTATTGTTTTAACCTAAACTCTGGGTGCCCTTATCTTGACACGGGCAGCTAGTAGTTTTGGTTTTGCAGATTTATATTCACAGGATCCTGGTTTACAGCTGGAATGATATCCGGAAAGCTTTGTATCCGTATATCTCCTTCTAGTTGTGTATTGTATTATTTTCCACTGCTATGTATTTAAATGTAATTTAAATCTCTGATATTTCTGTGTAATATTCATTTATAATCTGTATATTCTTGTAATCTGATGCATTGTTGTAATATACAATGAAATGTTCTTCTGTATGTGTTCTTTTGTGGCTTGTTCTCGAACTATCCGACACTTTCCTTTACGGGGAAGTTACGGGTTTTCACATATAATCTGTTGTCGATTATATATGTTCGGACGATACTGATCATCGTGATTTGATATGTTGAATACCATAACATACCGAAATGTTGATAAGGGAATATTTTCAAAGTGATATTTGAAAATAAAATATTTATAAATGGAATATTTATAAATAAGAAATATTTATAAATTGGAATATTTATAAATAGGAGATATTTAGAAAAAGGGAAAACGTTATAAAAAGGAAACTGTTGTAAGAAGGAAATCATTTTAAAGTGGAGAACCGTTACTAAAAGTAAATCTTTAAAATGAATAAATGTTGTTAAAAAGGAAATCTTTATAAATAGAATAAAGGAGTTAAATCGAATATGGTATTCGGAAGTAGTAAATCGAATATGGTATTCGTAAGGAGTTAAATCGAATATGGTATTCGAAAGTAGTAAATCGAATTAGTTATTCGAAAGGGGTTAGTCGAGTCGAGTCAGTTGAATAGAATAAAGGAGTTAATCGAATATAGTTTATTCGAATAGAATATTGGAGTTAATCAAATATAGTTTATTCGAATAGAATAATAGGGTTAATCGAATATAGTTTATTCGAATAGAATAAAGGAGTTAATCGAATATAGTTTATTCGAATATGATAATAGAGTTAATCGAATATAGTTTATTCAAATAGAATAAAGGAGCTAATCGAATATAGTTTATTCGAATAGATTAAAAGGAGTTAATCGAATATATAGTTTATTCAAATAGAATTAAAAGAGTTATCGAATATAGTTTATTCGATGGGAGTTAAGTGAATAGAGTTAGAGTTAAATCAAAAGAGTTAAGTGAATAGAATAAATTGAATAGAGTTATCGAATATACCTTATCGAAGGAAAGAATTATCGAATAGAAAAGATTTGAAAGAAAGTTACGTAAGGAAGTTTGTTAAAGAATTAGAAGGGTGAACTTTGTCTATTTCAAGGTTAGAAACGTTGTTCAGTTAAGTTCTGAGAGGTAGTATTACCCCAACTTGATTGACTTCATTTTTAACTAAGGAATGGTTAAGGTTCGATAGTAAAGAATGGTTAAGTGAATTTAGTAATTAAAGGAAATGGTTTGAGTTGGCATCGCGATGGTTTGTTTAAACATCTGTCTAAGTCCAATAAAGAAGCTTTGGAAATGTTTTCCAAATAAGAAACCAGAAATCTTTTCTAATAAAGAAAACAAGAAATGGAAATGTTTTCCATTGTTAATAACGTATATTTTCCAAATTTAGAAAATAAGAAATATTGAATATAGGGAAACAGGAGATAAGTAAATTAATGAAATAAAGAGATAAATGTTGAATGATGTTTGATCGATATAAATTTCCATTTGGAAATAATATCGTTATTTGCACACCTGTTTTTCTTCGATAGTTAAATCACAGACTATCGAAGTTTTGACCATTTTAACATTGTTAATATGGAGAGACCGGTTGGATTATTTTCCAAAGAACCACTCTGTATTGGCATAAGCGTTGCGAATCATATATGCCAAAGGAAATTGAAGACAGAGTTATGCAAGGGCTCTCCTGTATACTGAATAGTGCCTTCGGTTCATCCTGTTCTTGGATGACTTGTATGGATGGATGTCTGACAGAGTATTTCCAGACGATCACGTATATTGATTTCTCCAACCGTACCAAGAGTGGAAGCGGAGAAGGAAACTTCTTTTAGCTAACACATAATGTATGGTTAAGGACGTCAATCGGTGATTTGATGGATTTGACGATGTGACATTCAAAGTGAATCTGGTTTGATGATAAAGCGTAGCTTCTAGCCTCACATCCGGTAAATGACAGAAATCGGGCAGGCAGCATGGCTAAGTCGGTCGCACCGAAGTAGGGTGTATAATCACCTGATCTAGAGTTTCATTTACTTCTAAAAATCTATTGTTGATGCTGTCCCATTCGGGAAACGGTTGTTGATCCCAACCGTTGGTGATATACATTCAATACACTCTAAGCGAAATGAGTGGTCGGTCATGTGTGGCCGGGTTGCAAGATGTTCTTGTTGAACCCAGTATATTCCTTTCTAGAGGTACACTAGCGAAAGTTGGTTCCATACCTTGTCATAGTTGGAAAACCCATTTCCCAATACGTGCTTGCGGTTTTGATTGTACTCTAGATATGTAGAACGTGAGATGAAAGCGTTTCTGCTAGATGATTATTATACTGTGGTTGATAGACATTATTATAATATCAAAAGGTTTTTGATATAAAGATAATTTGGATTCTCATAAGGGAATAACCCGTTCCGTTATACGGCGTGGTCTTATGAGATATCGTTTACTTGCTCAAACTGTTTTAAACTGTTTTACTCACACCAGTCCCATGACTGGCCCGGAGTTTATTTTGTTTTGTTTTCCCTAAACTCTTGGGTGCCTAAATTTGTACGGGCAGTCAAGTAGTCGGGATTTACAGATATACTGGAAGAGCTGGAGTAGGAGGCTTCAGGATCATATAGCTATAGTTATTTCCGCTGTGTTGTAAGTGCTGTACTTTGTTAATGATGTATATTCAAGTACAAAGTTATATTTCAAAGTTATGTTATATATTATATGTTATTCGTTCCGCTGTGAAATTCGTGTTACTCTGATGATGTGTTGTTCTTCTTCTTCTATTCTAAGTTTCTATCTTATCTTTCCTCACCCTCTAATTTCTTTCATTAATGACTGGTATTTTTCGATGTTTGGTTAGTCATCATTGAGTTTATAGCGATAACCAAAGTCGACAAAATCCCGGGGCATTACAAAAGCCACCCCTTTGTGTTTGATTATTGTTTCTTGTATCCTTGCCTTTGAAACTGTTGGCATAGTTGATTGATAGATCTGATTCTTGTGGCTTCTTGCTTTCTAGTCTTGCCTCATGTGCTAAGAGTATTGAGTGTACCTCTTCTATTGGTGGTGTTGTTCTTTGAGAGGAAATGATAGCCTCTACAGCCTCATATTCATTCCTAATCCATGTAGGATAGTCATAACATGTTCAGATTCAGGAACCTTTTGACCAGCAGCCTCTAATTTATCACATATGCTTTTAATTTTTGCAAGATATTATCTCATATTGCTGTTATCCTTTCTTGAGTTATGCAACTGCCTTCAGTAATGCATGATTTTTGTAGAGGATTGAGAATTGAAGTTCTTTTCAATGTTGTCCCATATTTCATTTGAAGAATTACATCCTATTACTTGAGATAGGATATTATTGCTTATTGATGATAGTAAACTTATCGGTCTGTCTTGTCTATGATACTTTATGTATTCTTCATTTGGTACAAACTTATTTTTTTGATCAGTCACAAGCTTTGCTGGAATTTGCAGGGTACTATATAGGTGTCCCTCTAGACCATATCCTTCAATGGCAGTTTGTACCTGAAGCTTCCACAACAGATGGTTTTTTCCATCGAGCTTGGTTGTGATAAGTTGACTTTGGGGACTTATCACAGTCTTGACCAGTTGATCAACTGCTGTTGCCGAGGGAACAGGTGGATTTGAGGATCCAGTTGATCCAAGAACAGAACCTTGAACAGGAGTTGAGTCCACCATGATGAACAGAATAATCAGAAATCAGAAACAGTTGAGATTCAAGTTAGGTCACTTTCTTGATGCTGAAGATCTTGAATAATGCTCAGGTATGATGTAATCAGTTGCCTGTCAAGTGATGAAGGCTTTCTGATGATAAGCACTGCTATGACACTTTCTTGAGTTGATTTCTTGATTTTCTTGGTGGCAGAAAGTGATCTTTCTTTGATTCTTTTACTGTTTAAGGCTTGAGCAAATCAGATTTAATGCAGCCAATTGAATTTTGGCGAGGCACTAATCTGATGATGAAGGCCAACTCTCAAATGATGAGTTTTCGACTCAGGTGAGAGGATTAACCCAGATGATGATAATATTCTGATGGGTTAATTTCTCCTCTTTTTTTTCACAACAGAAAATTATTTTGATTAATTTGCTGTTGAGCTATGACTCTGATACCATGAAAGAATTTTGATGAATTTCTAATTGAATTTCTATTGAACTAATTTGATTTTACAAAGAAACTGTATAATATTCTTGTTATTGAGTGATTACAAACTATACGAAGCCATTTATATAGGCTGTAAGCAAATAAAGGAGAATACATGGATCGGATTGAAAACAGAAATTGAGTAAGTAGGCTGAAGTAATTGGGCTTGCAAATGGGCTTTGGCTCTGGAGTATATAATATCCTTTAATCAGTTGCCGACTCTCTCATTTATTCTTTTAATATCTACAGGGAAAGAAGGAATGTTTTACATCATGTTTGTTCATTTGTTATGATTTAATTCGACCAGATTTTGCATTGGAACTTGCATGGACTAACAATATGATTGACTTCACTCTCCCATACCTTTTGCAGGTTCAACATACTAAGATATATCCTATTAATGTTTTATTTTAGCCAATTATCTTAGCTATCACATTACCTAGAATTTGTTCACTTTTAATGCAGTTTATCCGTGAGTATACAAGAAAAGTGGACGAGCTTGTTAAAATAAGATTGAAGCTTTAACTGAAGTGAAGGCTAAGGAACAAGAAGACAAGGATTTAGTTGCACAGCAGGTGACTTCTATTTATCTTTTCAAAAATTCTTTACAGCCTAAATCAGCAAACTTATGACTAAAATATTAATTTGCCATGTAAAGTGCTACTTTTGAATGTAATCCACTAGCAACCACTTTTCAAAGTCTGTTGCTTGCGACTGGCTATTTCGTAGAGCCACCCATTACTCTTGTAACTGATTATCCTTCTGATGGGTATTTTATTTGGGCTTGTACTAGTGGTTAGGAACTGTTACTAAAGGCGTAGAATTGCTACATCAGGCAGGAGCTAGAGAGGTATATGCTTGCTGCACACACGCTGTTTTCAGGTATATACCATTTCTAATTTGCGATTAGTTCCATCTTTATATTCAAGTGCAAAATTACCAAAAGAACGCCCATAATCCCGTAAGCATAACCGTTTTTTAACAACAAGTAATGATATTCTTGCATCATTTTGGATAACTTAACCATATGCTGAATTTGAACAATAGTTTTATAATATTTGGTTTCTGTATATTTCTCTTTATTTCTGCCTAGCTGTGAATCAAATAAGATATATGCTATTCATACTATGAAATTTTGAAGATTTTGTCAGGCAAATATGCTGAATCCATATGCAAAATACTGTTCTGATATTTGTATATTGACTGAACTTCCCTATATTTACAAATTAACACCATGCTGAAAATTCTAATTATTAGTAACTATACTGCAGCCCTCCTGCTATAGAGAGATTATCAAGTGGAATATTTCAAGAAGTTAACATAACAAATACTATCCCTATTCCGGTGCAAAATTTCTTCCCTTAGCTAACTGTTCTTACCGTGGCAAATATTCTGGGCGAGACAATATCGTGCATTCATGATGACTGTTTATTACTAGTATTTTTCAGTGATTTTTTATTCTAAATTAAAACTCATTTTTATGATATTCTCTCTTTTCTTTTTCTTGTTCTCCATTTATTTGTCACTTTTACAATATTTATTTGTAAACTAGAATGAGGTCCCACACGGGCCACTGTTTTTTTTTTTTGCAGTGGTATGTCATGTGTTGTTAGTTGTGTCCGTAGTGGTTTTGAGGTAGCGAACGGATTAGGTAATACGATGTTAACTGGTAAAACGTGTATTTTTATGGGTTGATGGTTGGCCAAGGTCAGGAATAATATTGTATTATACTTTTAATTGCTGTTATTTTATTGCTGGTTTTTGTGTACTATTGGTTGAAGATAGATCTTTATAGCCGATGCCACTTAGCAATCATGTAAATGTCTAATTGGAACTGATATATATCCATAACACTTTTTTTAACATTAAGCTATTGAAAACGTTCTTTAAATGGAATTATCTATGGCATACGTGGATATGGGTGTGTTTGAAAGTGAAGTGGAGGCTTGGACACATGTGCATGACTTGCTAACGTGCTGGAATGGGTACATTGAAAAGAGTAGAAGTACCAAACAGAAGGCAATTTAATTAGTAGATGCATGCATGGTCGATAAGCAGGAGTAAACATGTAGTTGATAAGCTAGTCATTTAGTAGGTAATCACAGAATAAGTTGCAGAACAATTAAAACCCAAAGTACATGGACACAGAACGGGAATAGTATTGAGTACAAATACGACACATCTATTTACAATCTTATTGAAATCAGGATCTGTTGGCGAGGTACTTGGCTGTTAATAATGCTGGCCATTCAGGCATTTTCATGACTTGAGTTTCATACACCAGATTTCTGCCGTTTGATGGGATGTTTGCTGTTGAGTGTAATAGCAGGCGCTGCCTCATTTTCAACATCCTGATGTTTGTCACAAAGTGGAAGAAATTGTAAACCATGTTTGCATATTGGGGAGAAGTTTTTTTCCATAGGTGAGTGGGACTTACGTTGATTATGATACCCGAACGTCGCCAGTTACGTCCAGCTTGTGATCCTTTCTGGTTCCTCAGTCTTCCTTTGCTGTTGGCTAGGTCATCGTCCTGTACATTTTGGTAAGTAAAATAGAAAAGCGATATAATTGGTTGCTTAGGAATTTGAGTCGTGAATCACCTGTTCAGCTATTTTCTTCCCTTTATAGTCAGATGACATAGCTTGTTGGTTACTTGGTGAGTTATCCAGTTTGTTGTCACTTGACTGTCGCAATTAAGATAGTAGAATATGCATTAGTTTATCGTGATTGAATTAGAGAGCAGTAGTAAATAAATAAAAACAGTCCATAAATATGACTCAGTTTATTGTTAATGTTACATCTTTGGCAAAAGGTTTGTCACTGAAACCATATTTTTTAGTTATTTTTCTTGCTGTCAAGAAAGTATCTGGATTGTTAATCTCATAGTTTGACGGACGGAACTCAAACAGTGCATCGACTCCGACTGATTTTTGAAATATGTTTTCTATCTTGCTTGTTCCATTTTCCTTTATACCATTATAGCAAATAGTTAGTTAAATGTTATTCAGTATGGTTGGGTTCATTTGTGTGGAATGTTCAATATTGGGTATAGCTTTAAGATTATAAAAAGAGTCTGTGACCATTTTAGAAATATCTAGCATTTCATCAAGGTCCTTCCCAATAAGCCTTTCTGCCTCTCTATCAAAAGCGGTGATAGTGGTTGATGTGGTATTGTCCATTATATCAACATTTAGTGGATACCTGTTTCATTTTGTAGGTTATATTGTGATGTGTATTGGTAAAACATGTAATTAATTGGGATACCTATATATTGGATCGTCGCTCATTTGAGGGCAATTTTTGCAGGAGAATGTTGAACCTTTTGAATGAGCAGTTCCTTTGCATTTGGCACATGACAGATAACACCAAGGCGCTGAGCTGCTTAATTTAGTGATGGTTGCAGCAACAACGAACTTCTTTCCCTGCATGTGATAAAATTTGACTAAGTTTGTACATTCTAATTCAGTACGTGAATGTTATTTGCAGATTTACCCGGCAGTCTGTGAATCTTTTATCAGGCAGCAATTCCTTTAATGTGATTTCAGTGGTTTCCTCAGTATCTTGGTTATTTGAATTATTTCCAAGCACATTAATTTTTGACATTGGGTTGCCTGTGGATCTGCAGCATTGGTAATAGGTAAAGTTGGTATGTGAAAGAAAAATATATGGCGTGCAGCATTCTGTTCATGCTCTATTACCTCTTAAGTGCATCGTCAACATCTGGGTATTTAATATCTAAGTATACTGCAGTTTCTTTTGTTGAATCAAAAATGAAAGATCCTGGAAAGTATGTAGAAGTCAGTACCTAGAGGAGTAGGTAAGTGTTAAATATTTTTCTTACGTTCATAAATGGAAACGGTTGTCGAAGCGACGACAATAGGTGGCGGCGTATCATATTTTTCTTGCACTGATTCATCGACCAAGTCTACTTTATCTGACCATAGTGAAATGGTCAAGGGTGATCCGCTGCATCATAAGATAAGAATTACTTTTGTATGATACCCCTTTTTTTTGGTTGGGTATGTATGGTTACCTTAAGGTTTCTACATGCAATTCACGCTTGAAGGTCTGTGTGCCATCCCTTTTTGTATTTTGTATGTTAGTTGAGATCGGCCGCAGTATGCCTCCAACATCTGCATTATTAATGAGTGATAATAAAGTGTATAGAAATATCTTCCATGTAAGTCATAGAAAACATACCTGTAAGTTGGCATTGTTTGTGCACTCGTGACGGCAAAATAGAGTATGGCACAAAATGAAACCTGTATTTTGGTATAATGTCCATATCTTCATTCATTTTCGTAACTGTGGTATCAGTACGTAAGACTATCATTAGTGGTTCGTCAATAGTTCGGTACATAGGATCTGAATCTTGTACGTTGAATCAGTTGATGTCATAAATGCCTTGCTCCTCAAATGTATTTTCAAACTGTCGTAGGATGTGCCTTCGAATTGCTGCAAGGCGCTCATTTCCCTTCATGCAACAGTTGATCCAAAACAGTTAGTAAATCGACATCCATTGTAATATAAAATTTATCATTTTATGTTTGGATATCTCAGCATGCGGAAGAGCGGTTAAGATCGGAAAATATAATGTAATAATGGCATGAAGAACTGAACGCACTTCACTGTCCAGGAGTTGCATGTTAATTGCATACGGCTCTTTAGTTTCCTAGTTGATGAGTTTCCATAATCGTGCTACTCTTACTCTTATAGTTTCCCAATTTGAACCGTATACTATATTGTTCAGTGGTTCCACATTCTGATCCATTTACCTACATTATGGGAAAACAAAGTGATTAGTAGAAAAGCAACATCATAATCATTTAACTCCAATGTAGATATATGCAGGGCGCTGGAATAAAAGGTTCAAATCGGTGATGGACTCCTTAAATATTTGTTGCAGTGTCAAAAAGCGGTGTATCTGCTGTTGTTGTGTGGAGAAGAATTAGGTGATTGTTGAGTGGAAAAAAATTGTGTGGATGGAAATGGCGTATTGTATTTATACTACAGTGCGGGTGGTTATTATCCGAAAGGATTTCGGTTATTGAGGATTTGTATATATGTAACTGTCTTTCTTTAACGATTAGTTTTTAATAACCGCAAGTATATTATTTGACACGTGTATGTCATTTTTTGGAAGATGTATTTGAATATTTTTTGCGCCTTTGCGGGTATGTTTTCAAATCAGGAACCAGTTATTTTGTCAAAAGTTATTAAGTGTTAGTGACATGCAGTATGTAATCTATGAAATATAATATTTAAGCTTTTCAAATTTGTGTGGGACACAAATGTGTTGCATGGATCATACGTCATTAAACTTTAGCAATATATTAAGAACTGCATAAATATTAGTATTTTAGTTTGAATTATAATTCTGTTGTCGAAATGCACTATGCATGTGATGTGATGGAGTATTGTCTATCACAACTGATTGTTTGTTTATCGTACATTTCTCACGCTGCCACATTAGTTAAAACTAATTTACTCATTTTTTACCGAGGTTATTTGGAGTAGTTGTGGGCATAAACCGAACGGGTAAATGGAAACCGTCCGCACCGAACCGCAACAATGGTGTGGAAACCCGCACCAAATTTTCCGGTTGAGGCCATATTTTAAACTGTACCGAACGTCATTCATATGGTTTGATTGCGGTTTGGATGATTGGCGGACCGTATTAAATTGAGCCGAACCTATGATTTACGTTAGTTATTGTATGATAAAATAAAGGCAGCATCTGTAGATTCAATTGATGTATCATCGTTGTCGTGATGGAGCAAACCTTGAAAAGGTTGTTTTAGTGTACTATAACGTTTTCATCTTATATGTTGAATATATGTTGATTGTAATCTTATTCATGTCATTTTACGTAATGGTTATTTAATTAAGAGCTAATATTTTGTTTTAGTAAACATTGTTAGTTTCAAGATGTAATATAAAAGCTTGAAATGGTTGTTTTTGGAAATTAACAAATGAAGAAGAGAATTTTTTATTTTGTATTTAATACGAGTTATAGTCAGACCAAATCGAAACTGAAGTGTATTATAGTGATACTGAACTTAAACCAAACCACTTAAACGATTAGAATAATGGTTTGTGTTCTTACTAAATGTTTGATACGGTGCGGAAGTGGTTTTGCTGTAAACCGCACCCAACCAACCCGCGTCCACCCGTAGTTTAGATTTAAGAAACAGTAATACAAAGGCTTATTTACGTTTAATTTCCTTGTGTTTAAGGTATGGATGGAGAATGTAAACTCAAAATAAATGGTTTGAATGATGAATTAAATAACACATAACCAAAGTTAAATAACCTACTTAATTTTTTTGATTTGTTGATGAAGGCCCCCAGTCATATTACAGGTATAATCAAGAACCTTTCCACTTCATAGAAGTCAGCATGCGATATACTGTACTGGGTAGCATCAAATGAAGAATAAAGCTATTGTTGCGTGGGACAACTCTAGTTTAAGTAGTAATTTTGTGATATCAATGTTCTCGTTGATGTCACCAACGTTTTTTCCATCTGGTTGAACCTTGACAAAAACTATTGACTTTCCCATGATTTTTACAACTCCTCCAACATAGGATCCAGGCTCTTGAAGTAGTTGCAATTCCTTATGCAAGATGACACAATTCCTCCGCGGATCTAGTCGATTGAAATTGTGAGTCTGATGTCTTACCGTAAGCTGCAAGTCATGAAAATGTTGTATATAATACCGACTAAACCTATAATTGGCATTATGCGTTTATTTTCATGCAATTGTTCATGTAAATGTTGACATCAATGCACGTAAATGTCTGTCCATGTTCTACATTGCAACCAGTTAGCAATTTCAAATGAAGCATACGTGAAATACATAATAAGAAGAAACAACTACCAAAGAAGATACAATAATGTCCAATTATTGAAAAACAAAGAGGGTTAGATTAAATTTTTAGTTCCAAGTGAAATGACCATTGGATAAAGATGTAACTCATCGGAAAAAGCATGAAATCAATTCGCAACTTGGTCACATGTAAAAGGTAGAATGTAGTTTTTCCATCCCAACAGAGGTCTAATAAAATGTATGCAATAAAGAAACTGAAAACAGATAGGCAATAAAATGCATGGACAAAGGGAATAAAGGCTTGCAGATTTTCATTTACATAAATGTTAGTGATAAGAAGTTTATGTATTGAACTAAATACAACAATTGATTATTGTACTACACGATTCTGTGAATAAATTATTAGACGTTAAATTTATTTTAGTATCCAGCTGCCATGTGTTGGTTGCTAAGTGAATGAGTCATCTTGTACAAATTTGTCAAAGAAGTGTGTGAATTTTGTTGCCTATAAAGCATTGGAAAAGGAATTAGCATCACAAATGGACAAACTTTGCAAAAAAATATAATTGCTATATTCTATTTCTACGCTGTCGTATGTTGTTTATGTTCTATGCTTCATGAATTGTAAAAATAATGCAGCACGTCGTTGGTAGTGAACCTATATAAATTATGTGTTCATTGGGGCAGAAATGCATGTGTAGGAAAATAAAATTGATAGCAGATTACTTGCGATGTTGTAGTGCATAATTCTTTTTTTTTTTTTTAAGTATTTTGCAATTGATAAAGTGGACTTGTAGCCATCAACAGTAATACAGGAACTGACTATTTTAATTGCCATCTGTCATAAGGTATAAACTAAATTATCTGGCATATAAAGAGCCGTAAATTAGGTTGGTAGGTGGTGATACCTGCATTTTGTCAGGAAATATGGCGGGGCATGTGAAAACGATGTAGTACCGGGGAAGGTAGAGTCGACACTGTAACAGCTGCAAAAAAGGTTTCAAAAGTTATATGTGGAGGAAACATTTGTTATATTAGATAGTAATAAATTATTAGTTTCGTCGACACTCGGAATCCTCTCAGTTGACTATATCAAATACACAAACATCAACTAAAGCTAGTGTTTTTTCCCTGTATGGCGAAGTTCGGTGTATCAACCCAGATATACGTAGAGTAATTCAACTACGCAAAGGAAGTACACAGTTATATTCTTCGGTGAGATACTATTCTGGGCCTTAAAAATATGCAATGGCAAGTAGGGAAAAAACTTGGTCTTTTTATTTCTGTTACTTGGATGTAGATCAAATATGGGGTCTGTAAGTTTCTGAAGTGTTAAAGTAGTTACTATGATAACGAAAACCGTAGCTTGAAAGAAAGATTTGAACAGTTATAGATAGTCATTATTTTAATGGTTGAATTTAAGGGAAAAATGATTTAGCATTAATTTTATGATCAGTTGTATAGTGCAAAATTTTTATTTGTATTCAACTAACGCAGCAACAGCTGAGTTGAATAAATTGTTGCCAAAGTGAAGAATTCGAAGTGTCAAGGCGTAAGTTTGCTTTACTCACCAAGAATTTGATATGTCATTACATGAAGACCAAAGGGTATAAAAATAGTCTATAGTATATCCAAACTTATATTCAGACAGAATAAATGGAAACATAATTAAGCTCCTTTCTGTTTAACAAAAACAGTGTCCTGTGTGCGGAGCACAGACCTCATTTTAATTAACATATAATACTTGATGCATGGAAGTAATGACCAAAGATTATTGTTGAACTGTATGCACTTGGAAATCTAGGTGTTTCTTTAAAAAGCTGAGAGTAGAGGACACCCAAAATGTAGTTAAATGTTGGGAGTAATTTAAATTAACTTAATTACATCTGCATGTGTACAGGTAATGATGTCAAATAAGGTAGACTTTTAAATATATTGCAAGATAATTGTTGGTTATTTCTATTGACACATTTGACGAACAACGTACTCATGATATTTGAATATAAATGCTCAAGAGAAATTATGCTCTCTGAATTTACTCTGGGTTTCAAGTAGAAATCAATAACACCTTGTAGATATGGAAAGATACAAACTGATACTCGTTAATAGAAACGTTAATCTTTTTTTCGTAAGTTTGAAAATGTTGTCTAGTTATAGGTAGAAGTTTAGTACTAATTTTTTTGTAAATACCATCTATGGTTGATGCAAGAAAATAGGTCCTTACCGGATATGTTTTATTAAACTGCTGCTACCTGCTGATGCTATTGCTTCCTTGCGTAGACATGATTGTAATCTGTATTAAGTGGCATGGGAAACAATTATGTTAGATTGAATCATTTGTGTTTAGTGCTCATTCAGTAATGTGTAACTTCCTTTTTACATTGGGAAAGGTATAATCTGATAGTTCTTAACAGAAATTGTTATTATTTACTTTGGTCCCAAAATGTGTTGATATTTGGGTAGCACATTAATACTTAAAACATTGAATATTATAACTTTAAATAGATTTTAGAAGAAATCACCCTGCCAGATATTATGTTTCTAACTTCTGGTAGCTGATGACTTGGTGGGTTCCTCAGCTTGTATGTCACGGAAGTCTGTAGTAAATCAGTAGTCAGTTAACAGTTGTCAACATCTGCATATAACTATAGTGATTGATTTATGTGGGTTGTGTTTTAGTACCTGTTAGGTTGCTAAATACTTCAGGATAAACAACGTTTTGTGTATGGTTTTCCAAACCTTCCACGTCATTTGGTAATAGTATCTTTAGGCCTTCGGGTGATGTTACTTAGGATACCGCTACATAGAGCTGACCATGAGTGAAAACTGGTTTTGGCAAATAAATCCCAACGTGTTGAAGTGTCTTCCCTTGACTTTTGTTTATTGTCATAGCAAAACATATTTTCACAGGGAATTGTCTACGTCGAAGAATAAAAGGCCATTTTGTGCCTGGAGAAGTCATTATGATCCTTGGAATTAACACTGTTCTGCAACATTATTTCCTATTACAATTTCACCCTCAATCACTCTAGTAGCTAATTGTGTTACAATCAGCCTTGTTCCATTGCACAATCCTAAATTTTGGTTCAGATTTCACAGCAGCATAATTGGAACACCAATTTTAAGTCGTAAATCATGATTTGGAAGTCCCGATATTTTCAACGTGTTTAGGAACTCTATAGGGTACATTGATTGTTGTTCATCGGTTGCATTAGATATTTGGCTTACCAAATCTGCAATTAAATAACTTCTCACGTCACCACCTAGATAGTCAACCACGTAAGAGTTAATTTCTTCAACTCTCTCGTTGGTTGGTGCCAAAATGCATCGTTGTTGGAAATAGTGAGTTGTGGTCATGTTTTCAAATATATTTGGATACACACAGTCCACAATTTCTTCTACAGAGTTTTTAGATTTTGGTAGAAGATAGTCATTCGAGATTCTAATGAATGTCGGATCTTGGTCTTCTCCTTGGGAGAATGCGGGTAACTTTCTGTAACGACCCAGAAAATCTGAACCAATTTAAAAAAATTTAAATTAGCTAAAATAATGGATTTTAAATATTTAAAATAAATATTTTAAATAATAGAGATGAAAGGTGAGTTTGAATCGACAATTGAAAACGAATATAATTAATTATAATTATAAACAAGGCTTGAAAAGGCGCTGCAGTTTCAAAAATTGAATTCAAACTTTGTCGGACTGTACCGGGAGCAAAACAAAACGAATTTTAGCGAAACCAAAAATATTTAAATCTGTTAGTGAATGCCTTTCTAACGAATCTGAAAAATCGAATTTTCATAGCGGACATCAAAAGTTATGGCCGAATGAATTTTCAGAAAGGTCGCTATGGAATTCATATAGCCCGGGAAATTGGCCATTTTGCATACGACCTCGGAATTCGACGAACCACTTTTGTTGGATCCGGGATGTGAAGTTATCACTAGGTTTCAAATTTCATAATTTTTGAAGCTAGTATGTGAGCGTGGCAAAGGAAAATGTGTTTTGGTCAATTACAGTTAAATTGGATCGACCAGAAATGGGCCTTTTTGCAAACGGTCTCAGAATTCGACGAAACTAGTTTTGTTGGGACCGTATCGTCAAAACATAGCTAGATTTATTTTTCTGGAATTTTTCGAATCAGTTTGTGGCCCTGGTAAATTGAAATGTACGTTCAAATTAAATATTGAATGTTATATATTTTAATTTGAAGGAAAACTGGCTGAAACAGTCGAATGGGCCTACGAAGCATATTCCATTATGTTCGGAATGAGGGTAAAACGCTAGGGACGACCGTCGTTGGGTTTAGATTGGTGGTCGCGTCAGAAAACCCCTTATAAAACCCATCGGCCAATCAAAATTTTTATAAAAAAAAATCCTTTAATTTTCTCTCTCCCCGATATCGATTCACGGCGGAAAACCGCTCGTGCCTTCTCTCCTCCATTCCTCCTCCTACAAGCAAAATTACGCCTTCCTCCTGTTGAAGATTTTGAAGAGCACGAGAAGATCTTCAAATCCATATATAGTTTGGATTTTTTCATTGTGTAGATTGGAAGAACCGACGTCACGAAGTTCAGCACTTCGAACCACCGCCGCATCCTTCTCCCTGCGTCGAAGTGGGCCCCACCTACCTCCGCCTGAGCGCCGTTCCGAGCACTACAAGGTGGTGTACTCCGATCGTCTCCAAGTTGCACGGATCGAAAGAAAAATCAAAACCAAGTTTTGAAGAAATCAAGCAGGTATCGGCTGATTTTATTTAAATTGATTTTAACACCTTTAAAGTGTTGCAAACCTTTGAAAAATCATATCTTTTTCGTTCGTTAACGAAATTCGATGAAACAGGAAACATCGTGACCGTATGAACGTTTTCTACATTCTAGAAGAGACCGCATATTTTTCTGAGCCCTCTGCTATTTTTGGTGGAGTGGAACCCAATGTGAGATTTCTAATTTATAAACAATATGGAAAACGATGATGTATAAATTATATAGTCGATGTATGAGTTATATAAGCGTTGTACACCTCTTGTATAAGCGTTGTATAAGTTGTACGTTCGATGCATAAGTTGTATATGCGTTGTAAAAATTATATATGTGTTGAAATAGAAGTGAACTGCTATATATATATATATATATATATATATATATATATATATATATATATATATATATATATATATATATATATACGCCCCTCGTCCACAAACCATGGACGATATTTATTGATTGTGATTGGTGTGAAAATTGATTGATAGCGAATGGTTGTTTGGGATTGTTTGTGGTTTATATTGATTGATTGTGGTTGAAAAATACCCATTTGTGGTTGAGAAATATTAGGTTGAAACCACATAGGATTAGTTTGTGGAAATGAAATAAATATATACATGCCGCCTGCGTGCGAACTAGATGCATGATCCCCATTGTCAAAAACCGCGAGGTTTTAAGGTAGAGCGAGGAGCCGTACTAGGGACGGTCCCGGTTTTAACTACCCTGCCGTTATGCTGCCGAAATTTTGAATAATATTCATGTGTTTGAATTATTTTCATTTGCTGAAACTATATTTATTCGTTGAATAGAAAACCTTCATGTGTTGAATCGATATTCATTTGTTGATTAGAAATTCATGTGTTGAATGGTATTCGTGTTTTAAATATAAAAATCACATTTTTGTCTATATATATAAACTATAGAAAACCTTCATGTGTTGAATCGATATTCATTCGTTGATTAGAAATTCATGTGTTGAATGGTATTCATACTTTGAAATAAATTGTTTTATAATAAAAATCACCTTTTTATCATCTATATGGGCCATGTAAAATAATCTCGTTTTAAAAGAAATTGTTTTATAATAAAAATCCTATTTTTATCACCTATATAAACTATATAAAATAATAGTATTGTCGAAATGAATTGTTTTACCATAAAAATCACATTTTTATTATATACACGAGTTGTTGAAATGTGAAGTGTTAAAAATAGCCACTCGTTCAAATAAATATGCATGAGTTGAAATATTCCTTAATTAGCTAATGATATGGTTTTTGCCTATGCATGCAACATTAGAATGAATGGTGTTTTTAAACCAAATGGAATCGAATATGAAGTTGAATGGAAAATGATAAGTGATAAGAACTGCATATATGTACATGCATATTTATTGAACATGTTATAGCAAAGGGGCTAGAGAAGAGGAATAAAATTTTGTTCCCGACAAATAGGTACACATTTACTGTTTTGTTTGGGTGATGATTTTATGAGCCTGTTGGCTAGCCGCTTGGCTTTTTCTTTTCGACATGAGACGCCCGTGTGGCTATTTGGGAATTTTCCCAGCCCCTCCCGTACAAAGGAGGTTATGGCAAAATTTTCCAAAATTTAAAGGCGTTAGTGAAATATTAGAAGTGGAAACAATATAGGAATTTTTGAATGAACTATATTTATATAATTATATAAATATAAATAAAATTAAAACGAAACGTGGCTGTGCAATTCGCATTTTGAAACCGTGATTTCAAACGATTATACCGGGAAATCCGACCATCGGATTTTCTCGAAACCGCAACCGCTGGGTTCGCCTTGGAAATATCTTTCCAACGGCACCAACCTTGTAAAAATCCAACGGTTGGATTGTCTGGAATGTGTAATTCAAATCTGAAGAAAAACAGCGCCAGAAACGATTATATATACATATATATATAATCATATTTAATCGAATAACGACGCTGCAGTTCGTATTTTGAAATCGAAACTTCAAACGATTGTACCGCGAGATCCGACCGTCGGATTTTCCCGAAACTGGAACCGTTGGATTCGTTTTGAAAAGGCCTTTCTAATGATGTAAATTTTGTGAAGATCCAACGGTTAGATTTCCAGATAAGTGTAAATCAAATCTGAAGAAAAATAGCGCCACGGCCGCATTATGGCCCGAAGCATCGTTTTGAATAAATTGGCTATTTTAAAATAAATAAAAATAGCGATAAATTGTTATAAAATTTCATAAACGATATGGAATGGAAATAAACTGAATTTGCTCGATTTATGTGGTATTTGATGGTTGAATGTGTTTGGTGTGGAAATTACATTAAAGAACAAAATTGGTGTTGTCGAATGATTTAACCATTGAAATAAAATTGATTTGAAATTCTAAATATACGTGAATTATTTGAAAAGGCCAAGTTAATTCTCATTTCAAATAATGGACCAACGATTGAAAGTCGAAGATGAAGACGGTGGTCGAAGACCGGAGATCTTCACCTCGTTTGGATGGTAACCGAGGTCCTGATTGGGAGGCATCCCGAAATATGGATAATGAGTGGTGATCGTCCAGACGTACGTAGTGATCGATGGGTTTGCGAGGTATTTAGTGCCTCCGGTTTCGTTCAGACCCAGAACGGACTTGTAAACGGACTGTGTGTCTGACATTGGATTTTATTCTGTGTTGATTGATCTCTATTAAATATACATCTGTTTGGCGGCGGAGAATTTATTCTTTTGCTTAACGCCCTTCTCTGAGACGCACGAGCTCAGTGGTTGTATATCGATGGACATCAGTCGCATGGCATGAATTGCCTGTATGACATGCTAAGATGCAGTGAACATGGCTTCTGTTGAAAAGCAAAGCCTTGTGGTGATGATCAAAGCACCGCCTATGTGGCGTAGCTTTGTGTATAACGTGAACTCGCGAGCCTCACACCCCGGTATGAACCAGAAACGGGAGAAGGACCTCAGGGAGGGCATGCGTTTCTTTCTAGCTAAGGTGGTGTCAGTGACCTACCAGCCCTGACATTTATATATTTTTCACCTATGTGGTTGTTGCTGTTGTGAGGCGCCTCGGTTAGATCGGACGATCCGGGTCCGATGGAGTCATTCGTTGGCTCACTTACGCCCCAAAGGGCGGGGAGACATATTGTTCAGGCATAATAATCCACATCGGTGGACCGGCCCTGACGATCCAAGGCTTACCTGCGTGCTTGCCTGAGACACGGGCTAGAGCGTTTCGAATTCGGTAAGGACTATCTTTTGCCTTGGTTCATGACGGAAATCCAATTTCCAAATACGTGACTATGCGGTTTCGATTGTATATATATTTGGCGACATAGTGGCATGGGACGCTCATGTCGTCTATGATTGATAGTTATGATTTGAAATTGTTTTCAAAACATATAAACACTAGCAATAATATCAAATGCCTTTGTTTTATTCGTATAAAGCATATCTTGGCCGTTATAAGGTAAAAACTCTATCCTCCGGTTTGCGTTGCATTGTGTGATGGGAACTGAGTCTTATAATGGCTTCATTTTTATAAAAAAAACATTGCGATGTTTAAAAGAAAGATTTGCTTTAAAGCACTGGCAATCAAATGGAGTAAACCCGTTCCACGAAAGTGGCGTGGTCCTGTGATTGGCCATATTATATATGTGTTGAATAGATTTCTCATACCAGTCCCATGACTGACTCGTAGTTTGTTTCACTTTCAAACTCAGGTGCCCCTTTTCTACATGGGCGGCCTTGTATTCAGGTTTAGCTGGTTCTTTCTGGATAGCTGGAGCTGAAGATGGATTCTATTATTGATCTCTTTTTATGCTGTTTAGCTCCTATTGTACATATTTTGATTATTTCTGCTGTAGACATTTATGTATAGCTGAACTGTATTTTTACTAAGTATGATCCTGTATACTGTGTAACTCTGATGATTACTTTTATCCAGTATATTCTATCGTTCATTATCTAGTGTATTTATTTATTTCTGTTCTGATATTGTCTGTTTCTGTGTTATATTCCACGGATTACCCTTGCCGCCGTCAGTACGGGGTTTGGGGTCGTCTCACTTTCCCTCACCTACATCAAGTAGCCACCTAGAAAAAGTTGAAATTTTACCAATTTCTTCACTATTTTGTTTACATGTTTGCAATTGCATGTTTGTTTTTAAAGTGTACACTTTTCAATTACTCCATAATGTTGATTGATTAATAGCGGAGTTAACAATTGTTTGCCTAGTGCCTTTAGGAACAACGGGGAGTGTTTGACGAAAGTCACTACCTAGTAAAACAGCCTTCCCGCCGAATAAATTATCTTCGGAATGTTTGAATCAGTTGCTATTATATCGCTCAAGCTTTTTTCAAAAGCCTCCAAAGCGTGTCGATGTACCATGGGAGCCTCATCCCATATAATCAAATCTGTATGTCGTAGTAAATCAGCCAAAAAGGACTGCTTTGGGATATTGCAAGTCGAGCAGTCATCAACATTTATTGGAATTTGAAACTTTGAATGTGCAGTCCTACCACCGGGCAATAGCAGTGATGCAATACCCGAAGAGGCAACAACTAGGACAATTCATCCTTCCACTCTCAAACTATTTATTATCATTCTCCAAAGAAATGTTTTTCCTGTTCCTCCACTTCCATAGACAAAGAAGAAACCTCCATGTTCACCACGAACAGGCCGGCAAACCACATCGAAAACCTCCTTTTCTTCGTCATTTAAAAGTGGAAGCGTGTCTCGAAGTTCATCTTGTAGCACAGTAATGTCATAACTTCCTTCATCCAAAATTAAAGCATTGTCTGTCAGTTGCTGATATGTATATTCGTATGTCAATGTAGACCAAAACTCCTTCAACGACCTGCCATTTTTATTAAGAATATGCTCTATTTTCATTTGAGTTTGCAGTTTTACTTCTTTCTCAAGGTTGGCATTACTTGAAAAGTTGCAAGTATTCATGGTACGCCATCTGACGTCTTCTGCCAACGCTTCCCAATGGTTATTCCATAGCTTCTCCGGATTTGAGATTTCACAAAACAAAAGCATCGTGATAAACATTTCTCTGAGAGAAGCTACGGATGCCCATACACTTGCGTCCTTGATTGCTTGATCCCATTCATTGTCATCTTCCAGAAGCCCTCTAGCGAGGCATGCGGATTTATAGCAGTCCATTTGTAACACCCCCACTCTGATATATTTATTCAGAAGAGGTGATGCTACGTATAAAATGGTGCTAATAGAACAATATCACAACTTAACATAAACTTGTCGAAACATAAAATCATTCTTAGTACATGATTTTAAATAGAAGAGCTATTATACAACCATCCCATCATAAAATATGGTTACAAAGGTTCACGAGTCTAATAATTAAACATAGGAGTACATGACGAGCTAATCTACATAATGTAAGTCTTCACTTCAAAGCATTCAACTAACCATCTAAAACTGAAAAGTTTTAAGTGTAGCATCATGAGCAACACAGACCCAGTGAGATAGTTATTTAAGCTTAGTTTTCACATCATTTCTTAATGGGTTGTATTATAGTTTCATCACGACTCTTTACTTCGAAGGTTTCATCAATCCAAGTGTTAAAACAAAAATCAAGAAAGACTTCGAAATGCTAAATCAAACAAATTTATGAAAACTTCCTTTCATCAAAACTCATAATTTATCCAATTTATTGTTATAAATCTGAACCACATCCTCAACTTAGTTAAATGTTAGAATATATTATCCCATTGCAGTCGGCATCCCGTCATCGAATAGGATGTACTCTACTCGGCTCGATACCAACATAGAGTAATAATGCACTACCCAAGATCTATTGTCTTAAACCGCACCCCATCGAAGAAATATAATCAAGAAAGTGATTTTCAAAAGTAATAAAATTACTTTTCTTTAGTATTGAATAAAGTTCTAAATTATTTATAAATTCAAATCATTTCAAATTAAATTTGAATTAACCTTCCCGTTCGTCGGATCAGTTAGGGATAGCCAGGGAAAGCAGGAAACTATATTTTCCAAACTCAAGCCTGGACACTATCCTCTCTATCACCCTAGAACGTTCCAGTTATTCATTTTGAAAGATACTTTATAAATATATGTGTATTCATGCAACAATTAGGGTGTTATATTGGTAATAGGCAAATCTCCTACTTTTAGTTCAAGCTTTTAAAGGGTTTAAGACAAAACCAAACTATCTCAAATTATTCCAATCTATGTTAAGAAGAACCTCGAAACTACTTGAAACAAAGAAAAGGTAACTATGAAGACCCCAAACCCCGTACTGACGGTGGCAAGGGTAATCTTTGGAATATAACACATAAACAGATAATAGCAGAACAGAATTAAATAAATACACCAGATAATGTACAAATAATACACTGGATAAACATAATCATCAGAGTTACGCAGTATACTGGATCATACTTAGTACAAATATAGTTCAGCTATACATAAATGTCTACAGTGGAAAACAAACATAATATGTACAATAGGAGCTGAACAGCATAAAAAGAGATAAATGATAGAATCTGTAACACCCCACATCCGTTAAGGTCACTCACAAAGGGAATGCCTTAACTTCAATGGAGCATTATGGGTATTGGAACAGAAATATTACAAGACAGACATATATAAAACAGTGGAAAAGTAAAGTGGAAGTATTTCAAATCATTTATTAAATATAAGTGTTTACAAGAAAAGCCCATCAATTTCCAATACCCAATTTCATAATTAAAATATATGTCTTGCTCAAAATCAAAGAAGCATAAAAACAAACTGCAGTATTCCCCAATAAAGCAAAGCAAGGCATAGCCAAGAGAAATCCAAGCCATACATGAAAGAGCCTTGGAGCTTGGTAAGATCCGAACTAAGCTGTATTCCCACCCTGTGAACCTGGAGGGGGGGGGAACGGAAGAAAAAGAGGCGAAACAAAATGGGTCAGTCATAAAGACTGAGTAAGTCCTAGTGACTTTCAGCATAAAAATGAGTGAAGATAACATGGCATGAATAAACTGAAAGTAAACATAAGCATGATGTCAAGATAGGCAAGATAAACTAAGATAAAAAGATAAACTATGATAACAAGATAAACTAAGGTAACAAGATAAACTTCGGCATGATGAAACAAGTATAACATCCCATAATTCCTATCAAGTATCCCACCGCATGGTTTCTATCAAGAATAACATCGCAAGGTTTCTAAGCTTTACCAATAAAACGATATCTATTTGCTCTGCACCACCTAACTAGCATCCTCAGAAGTGTCTTACATGGAATGATCTGTACTCCTACTAGTATCCCAACTAGTATCCTGTGTAACAAGGATCCGTACCCCTACTAGTGTCCCAACTAGTAGCCCGTGTTATATAATAATTACAACGTGATCCCAATCCCCGCAATTATGGTAGCCTTCAGGTGTACATCGATTTTGAGGATTCCACCTCGATCACCCCAATGGCCATGTATATATTCGATGCACCCTTACTACCTTATCGATCGGCTCCCTACTTGTCCTAGTTCTCGTTTGTGTCACGCGCCCCCCTACTTGTAGATACCTGCGCTGGTCCCACCATGGGGTGTATCAAGTCCCATGGTGGCAACCCTGACACAATCAAGATGCACAGCTTTATACCTACTGATGCCCAGTGGCTAAATTTTCTGCGCCGAAGTGTGTGCACGCCCGCACTCCGTTAGAACCTGCACTGCTGCACCAACCGCCGCTAATTTGACCTCTTATAATCAGCCCAGTAATCGTGCCCCACCCTGCCTAGCTCAGGGTTCCGTTGATACCTAATGTGGGTTACTGCTGAAATGGGTCTCCATTACTAGGTTTTTCTAATGGTTAAGTCTGTGGGCCTATATTCTCTGATATTACCCACCAAACCTGATGTGTACTTAACCCCGCTACTGATTCAAGCATGTATATTTAATGGTTAAGTGTATGTGGGCCTATATTTACTAATATTACCCACCAACCCGATATGTACTTAACCCTTCTACTCGTTATGTTACCATGGTTAAGTGTTTACCTTAGTTAACTTAACCTTTCTCGCTTATTATGTTTGATTGGTTAAGTGTGGTTTATTAACTTAACCCCGTTCGTCTATCTGGTTACATTGGTTAAGAATTTTCTTGTTAACTTAACCCCATGTGTTACTTAACCCTACCACGCATCACATCAGATTGGTTAAGTGCATGTTAACTTAACCCCATCCACTAGTCATATTATAATGGTTAAGTGTTATCAACTTATTCAAGTTAACTTAACCCACCCGCTTGTCCTGTTATGTTGGTTAAGTGTTACTACTTAACCGCAACCACTTGTCTAATTAACCCATTGTATTAGTTAAGTGTTCTCATTAACTTAACCTCACTCTCTAGTCCAGTTTAATCATGTTATAATGGTTAAACATTTGCTTAACCTTACCCACTCCCGTAGTCAACATATTAAATTGGTTAAGTGTCCAGATTAACCTAATCATATTACTTAACCCACCATTTATATCATATTGGTTAAGTGTTCTTATTTACTTAACCTTACCCACTAGTCTAATTACCATGTTACGTTGGTTAAGTATTACTATTCGTATTTCCACATGTCACCCACATGTCACCCACTTAACCCCCATGTCCCACCACATGTTTATCTGGTTAAGTATTTCTTAACTCATTAAGGCCGTAACCTTATAAAGACCTCTCACATTAGACTGACATTTATGGCAGCTGGATTTGCCGGGTGGGTCCGGACATTCTTACACCATAAAAGAGTCTAACCTCGTGTCTTTGCAACTATTACGCTTTTAATTTGGGCCTAGGACCTCTCACATTGGGCTGACATTTGTGACTACTGGATTCGTCGGGCGGTTCCGGGCAGGTTTACGTCACAAATGAGTCCAACCTTGTGTCCTAAGCATTGATTATCACTTATAATCTTTTACCCCAATTTGAATTTATTTCCCCTATTCAAATTATCAATTAATTCCTAATTTAACGATGTCCATAATTGACTCAATTATGTTCATCAATTAATGGTATGAAAAATCATACCAATTTTACCACAATTTATCTTAGGCCATTAAAGGCAACTTATCTCAATTTATATTTATCCCTCTTTTGAGGCTATTACATACCAACCAATATATGTACCCAATTCTAGTCAGTTTACATATATACCAAGTTTCATGCCTTTTTTTTTTACATATGTCAAGATCTAGCCAAAATTACATGTATCAAGTTTCATACCCAAATCCGGTGATTCATGATGTAGTTATCCCAAGCTATAATCTTTTTATTTCAATACATGCCAGTTGCCCAAGTTCATAATACATGTTTATGCCAATTATAAAGTTTACAATCACTTTCATGCTCAAATTCCCAAATCTACATATGCCTAATTAGCATAAGCCCAATCTTTTGATTTAATTTACATAGATCCAATTAGTGCCGAATTCCATGTATATAATATTTATGCAAATTTTATCATAACTAGATTATACCAAACTTTACAGATCTACCCCAATCTTGCAAATTAAATGATAATATCCAATTTCATGTTGCCAATTATTAATCATATCCATATAGGCAATAATCCCATATTTCCCCCGTATACATCTCGTATGCGAATCGCAATTTTAGGCCAAGGTCCGAAGTTGACCAAGGTTCATCAAAAGAAAATAAATAGGGGGAGGTAGAAATTTGTATAATAAATAGATCAGAGAGAAAAACAACATCATGATAGGCATAAAGATTAGAACTTAATGATAACATCATTACGAATCAAGAAAACTGCTGAATAAATCGCAAACTTGTCATGAGAATAAAGGTAGACAAGTCTCAAAACTAAAGATTCAAAAAGCAACAGGAATAGATCTGAATCGATAAACATACTTAGATTCAATTCCACTTTATTTCATGCCCATATTAAAATTAAATATTTAGATCTGAAAATAACTAGCACTTACAGAGAACGGCTAATGAATTAGGGAGTGAATTTGTCGTAGAAAGTTGCAGTGTCATTGATCTATCCTCTTGAATTTGTTGTAGAAGCATTGATCCTTGATTTGATTTGAGTTTGAATGCTTAAGCTTTAATTTGGAGACGGCGGCCATGGCTCAAGAGAGATTAGGTGTAAGAATGATTTGTTATGAATTAGGTTAGGCCTTAGGTTGTTTTTATAGGTGTAGCAACTCATTTCAGCCATCGGATTGACCCTAAAACTGATCCGGACCATCAAAACTCGTCCCGTGCCTCAAAAATGGGTTCTGGGCCAACCCAGGCCGACCAAGTCGACCTGTACAGAGGGGGAATCGACACTACAGTCGACACAGGGGGGGCAGGTCGACTTGGATGTCGACACTACAGTCGACACGGGTAGTCTGCCAGAAAGTCTGCTGAAATCTTGTTTTGGCCATGTCTTGGTCATACGGACTCCGATTTTCGAAAACTCGGACTCTATTTCGCGTATTTTTCTGAGACGAATGCAATGGCGCAACCCGTTTCCCTTAATTCTGATTTTAAAATTTAATTCTGCCTTGATTTATTGTTTTAACGGGTTGTTAAAATTCGGGTTGTTACATTCTCCCCTCCTTAAAGGATTTCGTCCCCGAAATCTCCAAGTTAGGAAGAACGTATCCTACCATCCATCACCCATCTACTCAAAACATCATCCACAAGCAATCATTGTCCTTAAAAATATTTCAAATGCTATATGAACATATGCAAGAAGTATATGTTCCTTGTCTAATGCAAATGATCAGGCCTGATTGATCTTCTAGATGCAAAATATGTTTAGTGTCATGAGTCCAACATGTATGCAAATAGTCCTAGTCACATAAAGACTATATGTGTGCACAACATCCATCCATATGCAACATCCACATGATAACACATTCAATTTCATCCACAAACAAGTGTAAACACTCATGCATATGCAATATGAAAGGTGATTGAGCCGATCTAGTGCCTAATGTGTAAATGCATCCACGAGCAACCACTAGCAACCACTTGCAACCATCAGTCATAACATGTCTCAAACACATGTTTACATCCAATTGTTCCTACCTAAAGATATAGTCTAGTGATAGAAGCAAGTAAAAACTTTGTGCCCATTAGGCAATGTCAAAACTGGAAATCTACGCCACCTATATCCTGATTAGGAGAAGAACTCCCTAAGCATCAGCCCCGAAGACCGAAATCAACATCAGACCGACACCAAAAGAATTACTCATCCCAACCAATATATATGATTCTAGGAAACTAAGCATGATGGACTTCTATTAGGTCACAAGGAAATCCCTTCCTAAGACCAACCCGTATCCTATAAAACCCAAAAAGTTTAGTCAACCCAACAGACACCCTCAAGCCCCAACATGTGTTACTAACAGATGAGTCATACTCCCTATGGGGTTTGCAACAGAAATTAGATTGAGGATAGGACCGAGAGGATATACACAAAAGATAGCATGCAAGTAAGCTTTACAGGAAGAGAGGGATCAAGGATATACTCTTAAGAAGAGATATGATGCACGAATCTAGTCTTCAATCTTCTAAGTCGCATTTCCTTGAGCTTAACTCCATTGTGCTTTGACCGTCTTTAACTTCACAATTTCGTAGCTTCTTAATTCTTGTTTCCAAAATATGAGTTGGAACCTATTTCACTGTTGCCTCTCGTTCCTCTTTCACTTATTCTCCTTCTAGTATACTTGGCTCAAACATAACTGCGTACTCATGGTTTCACACAAGCTCTCCAAACTTCACTAGTGAATCTTGGATCTCGTCCACTTACTATCAGGTATTCCACGCAGAAGAACAATCTCTTGGAAATAAATGCCAACCATGTTGCCAAATGTACTTACTAAGGTGATTCTCTACAACTCATGCATAAGCGAAATGACCCATCCGCCTTAGTGGCAAACACTACTCGATCGGATTACAAATTACCAATAAATGTGTCAAGAGATTCTAGGAAACAAATCATGATAGAACCCTAAAGGTTACATGCGATTTCGAGGGTATTATCGAGGCAAGTCAAGAGTCTAACTACCCTCTTTTCAAAACCGAGAAGGTCACCCTTACTGGATAACCACTCCATCGCTAGAATCAACCCATAGCCTAAAACGTAAACATTACTTCTAGACTCAACACTTAGCATAGACATTCTCAAATCCAAACAAGTCATGAATAAATGAGCCGATTTCCCCAACAGGACTTGAGACAAAAATGGGATCCTCTACTATGCTAGTACTAAGGTGCGGAGACTCAACTTTCGAAGCAGAATTAAAAGGATGCGATGTACAAAAACAAAGTTCTAGTGGGATGATAGAAAAGAAAAGCTAAACTTTTAACAGAAACGTTACCACTCTCTTAGGTACGCTAGTAGTGAGAGCATACAATTGCCCTCTCGACGATCTTGTCCCTTGCCCTTGTCCTATAATACTTAACTACATGTCCCTTCTCACTAAAGATACTCTCTCTTGACATGGGTTTTATTATTCTTTCACTTTGGCCTCTTTCCTCTCACCTTTTTCCTCCTTCGTGGATTAAGCTATAACAACTAGTTTCTTGTTCTTACTGTCCATGTATAGTTTGTTGACAAGTCTCTCGAAGCTACCTCCAACACACGGCACTCTACCCAACTTGAAATAAGATTAGACGCAGATGGAACTACCACGGCTACAGACGGAGGTTGGGCACTCCTTTGCCCTCCGACATGTGTCGGATGCCTACGAAACTATGGTGAAAAAAAAGAAAAGAGATTTCAAGAGAGAATCAAAAGATAGAGCATATGGCTTTGGGGAATACTCCTTTTAATCAAAACAAAATTTTCTTGAAAATTTGCTTCTTTGTAAATGTTTTGAAAACCAGTTCAGAAGGTTTTTGAAAACTTTTGCCCAGTCTGGTAACCTTCTGCTCTGATACCAAATGTAACACCCCACATCCGTTAAGGTCACTCACAAAGGGAATGCCTTAACTTCAATGGAGCATTATGGGTACTGGAACAGAAATATTACAAGACAGACATATATAAAACAGCGGAAAAGTAAAGTGGAAGTATTTCAAATCATTTATTAAATATAAATGTTTACAAGAAAAGCCCATCAACTTCCAATACCCAATTTCATAATTAAAATATTTGTCTTGCTCAAAAACAAAGAAGCATAAAAACAAACTGCAGTATTCCCCAATAAAGCAAAGCAAGCCATAGCCAAGAGAAATCCAAGCCATACATGAAAGAGCCTTGGAGCTTGGTAAGATTCGAACTAAGCTGTATTCCCACCCTGTGAACCTGGAGGGGGGAACAGAAGAAAAAGAGGCGAAACAAAACGGGTCAGTCATAAAGACAGAGTAAGTCCTAGTGACTTTCATCATAAAAATGAGTAAAGATAACATGGCATGAATAAAATGAAAGTAAACATAAGCATGATGACAAGGCAGGCAAGATAAACTAAGATAACAAGACAAACTATGATAACAAGATAAACTATGATAACAAGATAAACTAAGGTAACAAGATAAACTTCGGGCACGATGAAACAAGTATAACATCCCATAATTCCTATCGAGTATCCCACCGCATGGTTTCTATCAAGAATAACATCGCAAGGTTTCTAAGCTTTACCAATAAAACGATATCTATTTGCTCTGCACCACCTAACTAGCATCCTCATAAGTGTCTTACATGGAATGATCTGTACTCCTACTAGTATCCCAACTAGTGTCCTGTGTAACAAGGATCCGTACCCCCTACTAGTGTCCCAACTAGTAGCCCGTGTTATATAATAATTACAACGTGATCCCAATCCCCGCAATTATGGTAGCCTTCAGGTGTACATCGATTTTGAGGATTCCACCTTGATCACCCCAATGGCCATGTATATATTCGATGCACCCTTAATACCTTATCGATCGGCTCCCGACTTGTCCTAGTTCTCGTTTGTGTCACACGCCCCCCTACTTGTAGATAACTGTGTTGGTCCCACCATGGGGTGTATCAAGTCCCATGGTGGCAACCCTGACACAATCAAGATGCACAGCTTTATACCTACTGATGCCCAGTGGCTAAATTTTCTGCGCCGAAGTGTGTGCGCTCCCGCACTCCGTTAGAACCTGCACTGCTGCACCAACCGCCGCTAATTTGACCTCTTATAATCAACCCAGTAATCATGCCCCACCCTGCCTAGCTCAGGGTTCCGTTGATACCTAATGTGGGTTACTGCAGAAATGGGTCCCCGTTACTAGGTTTTTCTAATGGTTAAGTCTATGGGCCTATATTCTCTGATATTACCCACAAACCCTGATGTGTACTTAACCCCGCTACTGATTCAAGCATGTGTATTTAATGGTTAAGTGTATTTGGACCTATATTTACTAATATTACCCACCAACCCAATATGTACTTAACCCTTCTACTCGTTATGTTACCATGGTTAAGTGTTTACCTTAGTTAACTTAACCTTTCTCGCTTATTATGTTTGATTGGTTAAGTGTGGTTTATTAACTTAACCCCGTTCGTCTATCTGGTTACATTGGTTAAGAATTTTCTTGTTAATTTAACCCCATGTGTTACTTAACCCTACCATGCATCACATCAGATTGGTTAAGTGCATGTTAACTTAACCCCATCCACTAGTCATATTATAATGGTTAAGTGTTATCAACTTATTCAAGTTAACTTAACCCACCCGCTTGTCCTGTTATGTTGGTTAAGTGTTACTACTTAACCGCAACCACTTGACTAATTAACCCATTGTATTAGTTAAGTGTTCTCATTAACTTAACCTCACTCTCTAGTCCAGTTTAATCATGTTATGATGGTTAAACATTTGCTTAACCTTACCCACTCCCGTAGTCAACATATTAAATTGGTTAAGTGTCCAGATTAACCTAATCATATTACTTAACCCACCCATTTATATCATATTGGTTAAGTGTTTTTATTTACTTAACCCTACCCACTGGTCTAATTACCATGTTACATTGGTTAAGTATTACTATTCGTATTTCCACATGTCACCCACATGTCACCCACTTAACCCCCATGTCCCACCACATGTTTATCTGGTTAAGTATTTCTTAATTCATTAAGGCCGTAACCTTATAAAGACCTCTCACATTAGACTGACATTTATGGCAGCTGGATTTGCCGGGCGGGTCCGGGAAGTCTTACACCATAAAAGAGTCTAACCTCGTGTCTTTACAACTGTTACGCTTTTAATTTGGGCCTAGGACCTCTCACATTGGGCTAACATTTGTGACTACTGGATTCGCCGGGCGGTTCCGGGCAGGTTTACGTCACAAATGAGTCCAACCTCGTGTCCTAAGCATTGATTATCACTTATAATCTTTTACGCCAATTTGAATTTATTTCCCCTATTCAAATTATCAATTAATTCCTAATTTAACGATGTCCATAATTGACTCAATTATGTTCATCAATTAATGGTATGCAAAATCATACCAATTTTACCACAATTTATCTTAGGCCATTAAAGGCAACTTATCTCAATTTATATTTATCCCTCTTTTAAGGCTATTACATACCAACTAATATATGTACCCAATTCTAGTCAGTTTACATATATACCAAGTTTCATGCCTTTTTTTTACATATGTCAAGATCTAGCCAAAATTACATGCATCAAGTTTCATACCCAAATCCGGTGATTCATGATGTAGTTATCCCAAGCTATAATCTTTTTATTTCAATACATGCCAGTTGCCCAAGTTCATAATACATGTTTATGCCAATTATAAAGTTTACAATCGCTTTCATGCTTAAATTCCCAAATCTACATATGCCTAATTAGCATAAGCCCAATCTTTTGATTTAATTTACATAGATCCAATTAGTGTTGAATTCCATGTATATAATATTAATGCAAATTTTATCATAACTAGATTATACCAAACTTTACAGATCTATCCCAAACTTGCAAATTAAATGATAATATCCAATTTCATGTTGCCAATTATTAATCATATCCATATAGGCAATAATCCCATATTTCCCCCGTATACATCTCGTATGCGAATCGCGATTTTAGGCCAAGGTCCGAAGTTGACCAAGGTTCATCAAAAGAAAGTAAATAGGGGGAGGTAGAAATTTGCATAATAAATAGATCAGAGAGAAAAACAACATCATGATAGGCATAAAGATTAAAACTTGATGATAACATCATTATGAATCAAGAAAACTGCTGAATAAATCACAAACTTGTCAAGAGAATAAAGGTAGACAAGTCTCAAAACTAAAGATTCAAAAAGCAACAGGAATAGATCTGAATCGATAAACATACTTAGATTCAATTCCACTTTATTTCATGCCCATATTAAAATTAAATATTTAGATCTGAAAATAACTAGCACTTACAGAGAACGGCTAATGAATTAGGGAGTGAATTTGTCGTAGAAAGTTGCAGTGTCATTGATCTATCCTCTTGAATTTGTTGTAGAAGCATTGATCGTTGATTTGATTTGAGTTTGAACGCTTAAGCTTTAATTTGGAGACGGCGGCCATGGCTCAAGAGAGATTAGGTGTAAGAATGATTTGTTATGAATTAGGTTAGGTCTTAGGTTGTTTTTATAGGTGTAGCAACTCATTTCAGCCATCGGATTGACCCTAAAACTGATCCGGACCATCAAAACTCGTTCCGGGCCTCAAAAACGGGTTCTGGGCCACCCCAGGCCGACCAGGTCGACCTGTACAGAGCGGGAGTCGACACTACAGTCGACACAGGGGGGGGGGGCAGGTTGACTTGGGTGTCGACACTACAGTCGACACGGGTAGTCTGCCAGAAAGTCTGCTGAAATCTTGTTTTGGCCATGTCTTGGTCATACGGACTCCAATTTTCGAAAACTTGGACTCTATGTCGCGTATTTTTCCGAGACGAACGCAATGGCGCAACCCATTTCCCATAATTATGATTTTAAAATTTAATTCTGCCTTGATTTATTGTTTTAACGGGTTGTTAAAATTCGGGTTGTTACAGAATCCATCTTCAGCTCCAGCTATCCAGAAAGAGCCTGCTAAAACCTGAACACAAGGCTGCCTGTGTAGAAAAAGGGGCACCCGAGTTTGCCAGTGAAACAAACTACGAGTCAGTCATGGGACTGGTATGAAAAATCTACTTAACACATTTTATAATATGGCTAATCACAGGACGACGCCACTTTCGCGGAACGGGTTTACTCTATTGGATTGCCGGTGCTTTAAAACAAGTAATTCTTTTAAACATCGCAATTCTTTTTATAAAAATGAAGCCATTATAAGACTCAATTCCCATCACACAATGCAATGCAAACCGGAGGATAGAGTTTTACCTTATAATGGCTAAAATAGGCTTGATACGAATAAAACAAAAGCATTTGATATTACTACTAGTGTTTATATGTTTCAAAAACAATTTCAAATCATAAGTATCAATCATAGGCGGCATGGGTACCATATATCATGTCGCCATATATATATATATATATATATATATATATATATATATATATATCCACAATCAAAACCGCACAGTGTCGTATTAGGAAATTGGATTTCCGTCATGAACCGAGGCAAGGGATCATCCTCACCGAATTCGAGACGCTCTAGCCCGCCCCTCAGGCAAGTACTCAGTAAAGCCTTTGGATCATCAGGGCCAGTCCACCGATGTGAATTAAAATTCCTGAACACTGCGTTTCCCCGCCCTTTGGGGCTTAAATGAGCCAACAAATGGCTCCTTCGGCTTCACATTGTCACTGGTATATCCGAGATGCCTCGCAACATCAACAACAACACAGGTGAAAATAATATAAATGTCAGCCAGTTTAAGCACCGATACCACCTCTAGCTAGGAAGAAATGCATGTCCTCCCTGAGGTCCTCTCCCATTTCTGGTTCATACCAGGGTGTGAGGCTCGCGAATTCACGTTATACACAAAGCTACGCCACACAGGCGGTGCTTTGATCATCGACCACAAGACTTTGCTTTTCAACAGAAGCCTTGATCACTGCATCTTAGCATGCCATATAGGCAATTCACACCATGCAACTGATGTATCAATCACAGAACGAATTCCAATATCAGACACACAGTCCATTCACGAGTCCGTTCTGGGTCTGAACGAAACCGGAGGCACTATATACCTCGCATATCCATCGATCTCCACGTACGTCTGGACGATCACCACTCATTATCCATATTTCGGGATGCCTCCCAATCAGGACATCAGTTATCATCCAACCGAGGTGAAGATCTCCGGTCTTCAACCACCGTCTTCATCATCGATTTCTCATCGTCGATTCAGTTATTCAGAATGGGATAAACTCGGTCTTTCTGAGCAACTCGCGTATATAATAAACAAATGCTACACAAACACAACATACGCCTTATCCCAATTCATCAGTCACTAACCGTAAATCAGTAAGTGAACGATTTCCCAAATATTAACCCCGAAGGCCGAAACCAACATCAGATCAAAACCCAGGAAACCATTCGACTTAGCTAACCTTCAGTTAGTTTCTAAATTTCACATTCCATATCGTTTATAATATTTTATAACGATTTATCGCTATTTTTATTTATTTAAAAATAGCCAATTTATATAAACGACGCTTCGGGCCATAACACGGTCGTGGCGTTGTTTTTCTTCAGATTTGATTTACACATATATGAAAATCTAACCGTTAGATCTTCACAAATTTTATATCATTAGAAAGATCTTTTTAAAACGAATCCAACGGTTCCAGTTTTGGGAAAATCTGACGGTTGGATCTCCCAGTAAACTCGTTTGAAGTTTCGATTTCAAAATACGAACTGCAACGTCGTTATTCGATTTAATTTAATTATATTTGTATATATATAAATATAATCGATTCTGGCGCTGTATTTCTTCAGATTTGAATTAAACATTCCAGACAATCCAACCGTTGGATCTTCACAAAGTGGGTGTCGTTGGAAAGATATTTCCAAGGCGAACCCAACGGTTTCAGTTTCGGGAAAATCCAATGGTCAGATCTCCCGCACTAATCGTTTGAAATCACGGTTTCAAAACATGAACTGTAGCTTCGTTATTCGATATACTTTAATTATATTTATATATATATATATATATATAATCTATTCTAGATTTAACCCAATTTCAAAAAAAAAAAATATAATCTATTCTTCGATTTCAAAACCATATTCTTTTCATACATTTGATAAAAATGATATTTTTATCCAACAGACATTTATTTCGACACTTCACTATTTTTAACAATTCATGTATATAATAAAAATGTGATTTTTATTGTAAAACAATTTATTTCAAAACACGACTATTTTATATAGTTCATATAGATGATAAAAATATGATTTTTATTATAAAACAATTTATTTCAAAACACGACTATTTTATATAGTTCATATAGATGATAAAAATATGATTTTTATTATAAAACAATTTATTTCAAAACACGACTATTTTATATAGATGATAAAAATATGATTTTTATTATAAGACAATTTATTTCAAAACACGAATACCATTCAACACATGAATTTCTATTCCACGAATGAATTTCTATTCAACACATGAATATTTTCTATAGTTCGTATATATTATAAAAATATGATTTTTATTGTTAAAGCAATTTATTTAAAAACACGACTATTTTATATAGTTCATATAGATGATAAAAATATAATTTTTTATTATAAAATAGTTTATTTCAAAACACGACTATTTTATATAGTTCATATAGATGATAAAAATATGATTTTTATTATAAAACAATTTATTTCAAAACACGAATACCATTCAACACATGAATTTCTATTCAACACATGAATGTTTTCTATAGTTTGTATATATAATAAAAATGTGATTTTTATTGTTAAAGCAATTTATTTAAAACATGACTACCATTCAACACATGAATTTCTATTCAACGAATGAATTTCTATTCAACACATGAATGTTTTCTATAGTTCGTATATATAAAATAAAAATGTGATTTTTATTGTCAAAACAATTTATTTAAAATACGAATACCATTCAACACATGAATTTCTATTCAACGAATGAATTTCTATTCAACACATGAATGTTTTCTATAGTTTGTATATATAAAATAAAAATGTGATTTTTATTGTCAAAACAATTTATTTGAAACACGAATACCATTCAACACATGAATTTCTATTCAACGAATGAATTTCTATTCAACACATGAATGTTTTCTATTCAACACACGAATATAGTTTCAACGCATGAAAATAATTCTAACACATGAATATTATTCAAAATTTCGGCAGCATAATGGCAGGGTAGTTAAAACCGGGGCCGTCCCTAGTACGGCTCCTCGCTCTACCTTAAAGCCTCACAGCTTTTGATAGTGGGGATTTCATGCATCTAGTTCGCACGCAGGCGGCATGTATATTTTTATTTCTTTTCCACAAACTAATCCTATGTGGTTTCGACCAAATAATTCTCAACCACAAACGGGTATTTTTCAAACACAATCAATCAATTTCAACCACAAACAATTGCAATCAACCATTCGCTATCAACCAATTTTCACAACAATTACAACCAATAAATATCGTCCATGGTTTGTGGACGAGGGGCGTATATATATATATATATAAGTATATTTCACTTCTATTCAACACATATATACTTTTTACAACGCATATATAACTTATACAACGAACGTACAACTTATACGACGCTTATACATGAGGTGTACAATGGTTATATAACTCATACATCGACTATATAATTTATACATCATCGTTTTTCATATCGTTTATAATTCAGAAATCTCACATTGGGTTCCACTCCACGAAAAATAGCAGGGGGCTCAGAAAAATATGCGGTCTCTTCTAGAATGTAGAAGACATCCACATGAGTCCACCGTCTCTTGTTTCACTAAATTTCGTCAACAAACGAAAAAGATATGATTTTTACAGTGAAATAAAAAACCGTAGCGCTTTAAAGTGCTATAATATAGTTTAAAATTATTTCAGCCGTAACTTTCAAAATCTGTTCAAAACTAGGTTTTGATTTTTCGTGAAATCTGTTGCTCAATACGACGATCGGCGACTGCCACGTGGAAGGGCTTGGAGAGGCGCACGTGCGCCAGGGAGGTGGTCCAGTTCGGTGGCTCCAGTCGTCGGCGGCGGCGATTTGAAGTTCCCAACTTCTCGGCGTCGGATCTCCCTACACAGGCGACGTTAGGTGGTGCTCCGGCTAAGGATGTGGAGAGGAGATCGAGCTCTACAAAAAGCTGAACTGGAGGGCGTGGTTTTGGTGAGCGTGGTGGCCGGAAAGGAGGAGAGAAGGTGGAGAAGGGATTCCGCCTATTATACGACATCGGGGAGAGAGAAAATTCTGATGTGGACAAATAGGATTTTTTTTATATTTATAAATTTTAAAAATCCAAAAATACCCCTTATCTCATATGAACTCCAATCCAAACCCAACGATTGTCGTCCCTAGCTAAATACCCCCATTCCGAACACAATGGGATATGTTTTGTAGGCCCATTCGACTGTTTCAGTCAGTTTCTCTTCAAATTAAAATATAAAACATTCTATATTTAATTTGAACGTAGATTTCAATTTGCCTGGGCCACATACTGATTCTAAAAATTCCCGAAAAATAAATCTAGCTATGTTTTGACGATACGGTCCCAACGAATCTAGTTTCGTCGAATTCTGAGACCGTTTGAAACATGGCCCTTTTCTGGTCGATCCAATTTAATAGAAATTGACCAAACACATTTTCCTTTGCCACGCTCACATACTACCTTCAAAAATTATGAAATTTGAAACCTAGCAATAATTTGACATCCCAGATCCAACAAAAGTGGTTTCGTCGAATTCAGAGGTCGTTTGCAAAATGGTCATTTTCACGGGCTATATAAATTCTATAGCGACCTTTCTGAAAATTCATTTAGCCATAACTTTTGCTTCCCGCTATGAAACTTCGATTTTTCAGGTTCGTTAGAAAGATATTCACTAACAAATTTAAATATTTTTGGTTTCACTAAAATCCATTTTGTTTTGCACCCGGTACAGTCAGTCAAAGTTTGAATTCAAATTTTGAAACTACCGCGCCATTTCAGGCCTTGTTTATAATTATAAATAATTATATTCATTTTCAAATATCGATTCAAACTTACTTTTCGTCGTTACTATTTTAAATATTTAAAATCCATCAAAATAGCCAATTTAAAATTTTCAAACTGGTTCATATTTTCCGGGTTGTTACAATCTCCCCTACTTAAAACTTTTCGTCCCCGAAAAGGAACAAAGTCGAAAGTGGTTTGATTAATCAACTCTACTTTCAATCTGGCTTCCATTCTCCAAATTTTCAGTTTCTGATAATTTTCAAATTCTTCCAAAATTTGGCTAACACCCTAAATATTCGAAAAATTTCGCCATAACCTCCTTTGTACGGGGAGGGGTTTGGAAATTTATTGGGTCGTATTAGGTACCCAATAAATCCTAATAAGCATGCACACATTTATAGTGATATATTCCAGTGTTCACATGGGGGTGTGTATAGATCATAACTCCAGAGAATAAATTCTCGTCACCCTATAAATGGTTTTTGTGCCTTAATGACCAGAGAGACGTGTTTATTGTCGTCTCCAGAACCGTGTGGGTTTTTTTATTATTCTTGCAATTTACCATTACATTTTATATGGTCCATATCAGTCATCAGTTCAACCTGTAAAATATAATCATCGTCATACAAGCCTCTCGCTCGTATGGTAAATCTTCAACCTCGTCACACAAGCTCCAAATGCTTATGTGGTATATGATGAAGTATGCCTATCTTCAAGGAGTATGCCATATAGTGTAGTTTAAAATTAATTGTTACTATCCTATGGCGACGTTTATTATTACACATAGAACAACCAGCACTCCGCATCCAATGGCATTCACAGGAGTTGATATAATAATAAAATTGCGCATCCAACTCATTAAGGTTTACCTATTTGTCGGGCAAGCAAATAATTTCTTTACTCAACAACTAATCCATTTACCTGTTGAAACAAATATAATGCACATGTATATATTTCTATCTATTTTTAACTCAGTTCAATGTGTGATTTAATCGAATAAATTCTACCATTCATTCTCTTATTGGTTAAATTAACTATCGTTCTAATAATTTAATTAATCAAACCCACTATCACACAACAAAAACAAAATCAATTTTATTTTTAACTTTTTTTTTAAATGTACTAATCAATTCCTATACTCTTTTAAAATCATTCAGACTATAGAATTAAAAGTTCACATCCATGAAAAGAAAATAACAACAAAGTAAAGAACAGAATGGAAATTTCAAAATATGGTAGATGTACCTTGCACCAGAGTCAATCAGAGATATCCACCCTGCACTTAGGATAGGCTTTCTTAATGCTTTCCTCGGTTTCCCAAGTACAATCTCGCGGATCTCCACTCCATTGCACTTTGACTAAGTGAACCTTCTTGTTCCTCAGTTCTTTGGTTTCTTTGCCGATAATCTTTAGCGGCTCTCTTCTCACAGCTAATTCTGGAGTAATTTCAATATCCTGTTGTGTGGCTTCTTCCACGATCAAGTCTGGATCATGAACGTGCTTTCGAAGTTGAGATATGTGAAATACATCATGAACTCTAGGCAACCATCAGGCAATTGAATTCTATAAGCGAGAGTTCCAATCCGTTCAAGGATAGGGAATGGACCAATAAATTTGGGCACCAACTTCCCTGTTTTTCCAAATCGAATCACTCCCCTCATCGGAGAAACTCTTAGATACACATAATCACCAACAGAAAAAACCAAATCTCTTCTTATCGAATCAGCATAGCTCTTCTGTCAGCTTTGAGCGGCGAGTAATCGTTTCTTAACGAAATCGACTTTGTCTATAGCTTCGCGGATCATATTAGTTCCCAATACAAGCCTATTACCAGGTTCGACCCAACAAGCAGGAGATCAACACGGTTTACCGTACAATGCTTCGAATGGTGACATTTTCAGGCTCGCTTGGTAGCTGTTGTTGTATGAGAACTCAGCTAAATGTAAATGATCTTCCCATGATCCACCAAAGTGAAGAACACATGCCCGCAATAAATCTTCTAGTATGCGATTCACCCTCTCAGTTTGACCATCTGTCTGTGAATGATAAGCGGTGCTCAAGTTCAGCTTCGTTCCCCATTCTACTTGAAATGCCTCCCAGAATTTTCTAGTAAATATTGGATCTCTATCACTAACTATACTGAGCGGCACTTCATGTAGCCTAACAATTTCCTTGAAATATATCTACGCCATACTCTGAGCAGTTCTGTTTGATCTAACAGGTATGAAATGGGCAGTCTTCGTGAAGCGATCTGCGATCACCCAAATACTGTCATTTCCTTTTCTGGCTCTGGGCAAACCATCTATGAAATCCATGGAAATATGTTCCCACTTCCAACCTGGAACGTCTAGCGGTTGCAACAATCCAGCAAGTTTCTGTTGGTCGCTTTTGACTAGCTGGCAAGTAGGGCATCGACTAACATATAAAGAAATGTCTCTTTTCATCGACCTCCACCAGAAAGTGCGTTTGATCTCATTATACATTTTGCTTACCCCTGGACGGATACTAAGTTTTGACTTGTGGCATTCATCCAGTACTTCCTTTCGGAGATCAGAAATGTTAGATACACAGATTCGACCTTTTAGCCTTAGAATCCCATCATTATCAACCTGAAAACTCGAGGGCTCGCCTTTCTGAATTCTCTCTGATCTTCTGAATGAAGTGATCATCCTTTTGAAGAGCAGATATTTTATCAATCAATGAAGTAGTGATAATAAAACTGGCAATCATTACATTCTTTCTACTTAGCGCATCGGCCATGACATTGGCTTTCCCTGGAGTGTATAGAATCTCAAAATCGTATGCTGCAAGGAACTCTAGCCAACGTTGCTGCCTCAGATTTAAGTCTTTCTGGGTGAACAGATACTTTAATGACTGGTGATCCATAAACAATTCGAATTTCTCACCCAGAAGATAGTGTCTCTAGATTTTCAAAGCAAATACTATAGCCAACAACTCAAGATCACGAGTGACATAGTTATTTTCATGTGGCTTCAGCTGGCAGCTAGCATAAGCTACCACTTGACCTCTTTGCATTAATACTGCACCAAGGCCTTCTCTAGAGTCATCTGTCCAGACTTTCAAGTCTTGATTGCCATCGATTATCGTTAACACCGGAGCCATTTTTAATCTTAATTTTAGCTCCTCAAAAGCCTCCTCACATTCTGGAGTCCACTTGAATTTTGAGTGCTTCTTTGTAAGCTTTGTTAAGAGACTAGATATCTTCGAAAAATCTTTAACGAACTTCCGGTAATAACTAGCCAATCTAAGAAAACTTCGGACTTCTGTAGGAGTACTAGGTTGTTTCCAATTTTGAATAGCTGTGATTTTACTTGGATCCACAGCAATTCTCTCTTTTGATACGACGTGGCCAAGAAATTTTACTTCATCTTGCCAGAATATACATTTGGATAGTTTGGCTTTCAATACATTCCTTCTCAGAATTTCTAGAACTTGATCCAAATGTTTTTCATGTTCGGACCTTGACTTAGAGAAGATTAGAATATCATCAATAAAAACCAGAACAAACTTATTCAAAACTCCTCTGAACACTCGATTCATCAAATCGACGAAGCAAGCTAGAGCGTTACATAAGCCGAACGACATTACTAACCACTCATAGAATAAGTCTGGACCTCTGAATGTTGTCATAGGAACACACTCTTCGGCAATACGAAGCTGATGGAAACCTGTAGCTAGGTCCATCCTTGAAAATACTTGTGCTCCATTCAGACGATCCAATAAATCATCGATTCGCGGCAATGGATATTTATTCTTTATTGTCTGCTTATTCAAGTCACGATAATCCACACATAATCGCAGAGCACCGTCAGATTTTGGGACAAACACCACTACTGCTCCCCAATCAGAGAAACTAGGCCTGATCAGACCTTTCAATACAAGCTATCAAGTTTGATTGTCTAGTTCTTCTTTCTATTTCAAGGTCATTCTTCGAATAGCGTGCACTACTAGCCTTGCGTTCAGAATTAAAGCGATCTTGAAATCAATTTCTCTCTGCGGAGGTAAACTAATGACTTCTTCGAACACATCCACATAATTCTTGACGACAGGAATATCTTTTATGAGGTCCTGTATATTCTCTGTGACTACAGGGATATTTTCTATTTGAGCAGTAGAAACATCCAGAGCTGCCCAGAAGTCTTTTCTATTAGAATTCTGACCTTCACAGGGAATGGTTATATAATCACCTGATTTAATCTTCACATTAACGACTTTGTCGGCGCATTTAACCTCAGCTTCATATTTGGTCAACCACTCTAACCCCAAGATAAGATCTAACTCTGTAAAATTCATGACGACCGTGATGGTAGGGAACCGATAATGAGAAAAAGAAACCGGCACCCCACAAACCCAACTGAGATCGAGGGAACCCCCAACTGGATTATGGACAGTCATTGGTTCTTTGAGCTTCTTCAAATTCAAATCCAGTTTCTTAACCGAATTCTTTGCAACAAAGCTTCGCGACGTGCCGGTGTCAAACAATACTTTAACTGGAATATCTTTGATAGTAAGCGTGCCTTCTAAAACATCTGGCCTTCCCTGACTAGCTGAGGGCTCACAAGTTTCTGCTACTTCATTTATATGTACTGCTTCAGATTTCTTTGAGAGTTGGCATTCCCGTGCAATATGACCTGCTTGGTGACACTTATGGCATTTCCTTTCATCATGAGATTTCTTGGATTTAGATTCACCCTTCCTTCGTTTGTTCCAAGATTTACAACTTATCGCCAAATGTCCTTGCCTATTGCAGCTTGAGCATGTGGCAATCATTACCAGTTCTTTCTTGAATCTAGTCCTCTTCCTCCTGGCTCTGGGCTTCTTACTGGCCTCAGGACTATCAGTCTCAGACTCCTCTTTGTTACTCAGACTGACTTCCTCTTCGTCGCACAACATACCTTTCTTATGGAGATATTCATACTGATAAGCCATGTATATCATTTCTGAAAAAGGAAGCTTCACATTTCTCATTACACTATTCTGGTATTTTCTTTGTAGGCCATGAATAAACCTCTGATTCTTCCTCTATGGATCATGAATCAGATGTGGGGCAAAGTGAGAAAGTTCATTGAATTTCTTATGATATTCTGGAATGGTCATATCTCCTTGTATCAGATAAGAGAATTCATCACATAACCGCTCAGTTGCTTCAGGAGGAGTAAATCTTTCTAGGAAAATCTCTTTGAACCTATCTCAGGTGATATCACCTTCTGGATTATCTTTGATGATTGTTTTCCACCAGATCAAAGCTTCTTCTTTGAGTGCCCAAGATGCCACTAATCTTTTCTGATCATCTCTCAACTGGATACGTTCAAAAATTCTTTCAACAGAACTCATCCAAACTTGAGTTTGAATTATAAATTCATTGCCCGAGAATTGTGCTCCACCCAGATTTCGATATCTCTTTAATAGACCCTCTAGATCTGGTTCTGCATTCCTCCTGTTTCTGACACTCATTTTCTAGTATTTCTGCAAATAGCAGACCAAGTGTCAGGTCAACAGAAAAGGTGTTTTAAAACATAGAAACATATACTTGAATGTAAATGTGTTTGTCGGGGTGTATTTCATTCTGCTTTACCCATACTAGGACCTTAGTGATCCTATCTGTAATGAGTTACTCATCCTAGAACACTACTGGTTCTATTTCTGACGAGTTCGTTAGTATGTTATATTCCAGCACTAAGCTTAACCAAAGCTCTGATACCACGTTGTGACGACCCCAAACCCTGTACTGACTGTGGCAAGGGTAATCTTTGGAATATAACACATAAACAGATAATAGCAGAACAAAATTAACTAAATACACCAGATAATGTACAAATAATACACTGGATAAACATAATCATCAGAGTTATGCAGTAAACAGGATCATACTTAGTACAAATACAGTTCAGCTATACATAAATGTCTACAGCGGAAAACAAACATAATATGTACAATAGGAGCTGAACAACATAAAAAGAGATAAATGATAGAATCCATCTTCAACTCCAGCTATCCAAAAAGAGCCTGCTAAAACCTGAACACAAGGATGCCCGTGTAGAAAAAGGGGCACCCGAGTTTGCAAGTGAAACAAACTACGAGTCAGTCATGGGACTGGTATGAGAAATCTACTTAACACATTATATGGCTAAACACAGGACCACGCCACTTTCGCGGAATGGGTTTACTTATTGGATTGCCAGTGCTTTAAAACAAGTAATTCTTTTAAACATCACAATGCTTTTTATAAAAATGAAGCCATTATAAGACTCAGTTCCCATCACAAAATGTAACGCAAACCGGAGGATAGAGTTTTACCTTATAATGGCCAAAATATGCTGGATACGAATAAAACAAAAGCATTTGATATTACTACTAGTGTTTATATGTTTCAAAAACAATTTCAAATCATAAGTATCAATCATAGACGGCATGGGTACCATATATCATGTCTCCATATATATATATATATATATATATATATATATAATCAAAACCGCACGGTGTCGTATTTGGAAATTGGATTTCCATCATGAACAGAGGCAAGGAATCATCCTCACCGAATTCGAGACGCTCTAGCCCGCCCCTCAGGAAAGTACTCAGTCAAGCCTTTGGATCGTCAGGGCCGGTCCACCGATGTGGATTAAAATTCCTGAACACTGCGTTTCCCCGCCCTTTGGGGCGTAAATGAGCCAACGAATGGCTCCTTCAGCTTCACATAGTCACTGGTATATCCGAGGCGGCTCGCAACAGCAACAACCACACAAGTGAAAATAATATAAATGTCTGTCAGTTTAAGCACTGACACCACCTCTAGCTAGAATGAAACGCATGTCCTCCCTGAGGTTCTCTCCAGTTTCTGGTTCATATCGGGGTATGAGGCTCGCGAATTCACGTTATACACAAAGCTACGCCACACAGGCGGTGCTTTGATCATCGACCACAAGACTTTTCTTTTCAACAGAAGCCTTGATCACCGCATCTTAGCATGCCACACAGGCAATTCACACCATGCAACTGATGGCTATCAATCACACAGGATTAATTCCAATGTCAGACAACAGTCCATTGACAAGTCCGTTCTGGGTCTGAACGAAACCGGAGGCACTATATACCTCGCATATCCATCGATCTCCACGTACGTCTGGACGATCACCACTCATTATCCATATTTCGGGATGCCTCCCAATCAGGACATCAGTTATCATCCAACCGAGGTGAAGATCTCCGGTCTTCAACCACCGTCTTCATCATCGATTTCTCATCGTCGATTCAGTTATTCAGAATGGGATAAACCCGGTCTTTCTGAGAAACTCCCGTATATAATAAACAAGTGCTACACAAACACAACATACGCCTTATCCCAATTCATCAGTCACTAACCTTAAATCAGTAAGAGAACGATTTCCCAAATATTAACCCCAAAGGCTGAAACCAACATCAGATCAAAACGCAGGAAACCATTCGACTTAGTTAACCTTCAGTTAGTTTCTAAATTTCACATTCCATATCATTTATAATATTTTATAACGATTTATCTCTATTTGTATTTATTGAAAAATAGCCAATTTATTTAAACGATGCTTCAGGCCATAACGCGGTCGTGGCGCTGTTTTTCTTTAGATTTGATTTACACATATCTGAAAATCTAACCGTTGGATCTTCACAAATTTTATATCATTAGAAAGATCTTTTCAAAACGAATCCAATAGTTCTAGTTTTGGGAAAATCCGACGGTCGGATCTCCCGGTACACTCGTTTGAAGTTTCGATTTCAAAATACGAACTGCAGCGTCGTTATTCGATTTAATTTAATTATATTTATATATATTTATATAATCGATTCTGGCGCTGTTTTTATTCAGATTTGAATTAAACATTCCAGACAATTCAACCGTTGGATCTTCACAAAGTGGGTGTCGTTGGAAAGATATTTCCAAGGCGAACCCAACGGTTTCAGTTTCGGGAAAATCCGATGGTCGAATCTCCCGCACTAATCGTTTGAAATCACGGTTTCAAAACACGAACTGCAGCTTCGTTATTCGATATACTTTAATTATATTTATATATATATAATCTATTCTTCGATTTCAAAACCATATTCTTTTCATACATTTGATAAAAATGATATTTTTATCCAACAGACATTTATTTCGACACTTCACTATTTTTAACAATTCATGTATATAATAAAAATGTGATTTTTATTGTAAAACAATTTATTTCAAACACGACTATTTTATATAGTTCATGTAGATGATAAAAATATGATTTTTATTATATAACAATTTATTTCAAAACACGACTATTTTATATAATTCATATAGATGATAAAAATATGATTTTTATTATAAAACAATTTATTTCAAAACACGACTATTTTATATAGATGATAAAAATATGATTTTTATTATAAAACAATTTATTTCAAAACACGAATACAATTCAACACATGAATTTCTATTCAACGAATGAATTTCTATTCAACACATGAATGTTTTCTATAGTTCGTATATATAATAAAAATGTGATTTTTATTGTTAAAGCAATTTATTTAAAAACACGACTTTTTTATATAGTTCATATAGATGATAAAAATATGATTTTTATTATAAAAAAATTTATTTCAAAACACGACTATTTTATATAGTTCAAATAGATGATAAAAATATGATTTTTATTATAAAACAATCTATTTCAAAACACGAATACCATTCAACACATGAATTTCTATTCAACGAATGAATTTCTATTCAACACATGAATGTTTTCTATAGTTCGTATATATAATAAAAATGTGATTTTTATTGTTAAAGCAATTTATTTAAAACATGACTACCATTCAACAAATGAATTTCTATTCAACGAATGAATTTCTATTCAACACATGAATGTTTTCTATAGTTCGTATATATAAAATAAAAATGTGATTTTTATTGTCAAAACAATTTATTTAAAACATGAATACTATTCAACACATGAATTTCTATTCAACGAATGAATTTCTATTCAACACATTAATGTTTTCTATAGTTCGTATATATAAAATAAAAATGTGATTTTTATTGTCAAAACAATTTATTTAAAACACGTATACCATTTAACACATGAATTTCTATTCAACGAATGAATTTCTATTTAACACATGAATGTTTTCTATTCAACACACGAATATAGTTTCAACACATGAAAATAATTCTAACACATGAATATTATTCAAAATTTCGGTAGCATAACGGCAGGGTAGTTAAAACCGGGGCCGCCCCTAGTACGGCTCCTCGTTTTACCTTAAAGCCTCGCAGCTTTTGACAATGGAGATTTCATGCATCTGGTTCGCACGTAGGCGGCATGTATATTTTTATTTCTTTTCCACAAACTAATCCTATGTGGTTTCAACCAAATAATTCTCAACCACAAACGGGTATTTTTCAACCACAATCAATCAATTTCAACCACAAACAATTCCAATCAACCATTCGCTATCAACCAATTTTCACAACAATTACAAGCAATAAATATCGTCCATAGTTTGTGGACGAGGGGCGTATATATATATATAAATATAAATATATATATATATATAAGTATATTTCACTTCTATTCAACACATATATAATTTTTACAATGCATATATAACTTATACATCGAACATACAACTTATACAACGCTTATACATGAGGTGTAGAACGCTTATATAACTCATACATCGACTATATAATTTATACATCGTCGTTTTCCATATCGTTTATAATTCAGAAATCTCACATTGGGTTCCACTCCACCAAAAATAGCAGGAGGCTCAGAAAAATATGTGGTCTCTTCTAGAATGTAGAAGACGTCCACAGAGTCCACTGTCTCTTGTTTCACTGAATTTTGTCAACAAACGAAAAAGATATGATTTTTACAGTGAAATCAAAAACCGTAGCGCTTTAAAGTGCTATAATATAGTTTAAAATTATTTCAGCCGTACCTTTCAAAATTTGTTCAAAACTAGGTTTTGGTTTTTCGTGAAATCCGTTGCTCGATACGACGATCGGCCACTGCCACGTGGAAGGGCTTGGAGAGGCGCACGTGCGCCAGGGAGGGGGTCCAGTTCGGTGGCTCCAGTCGTCGGCGGCGGCGATGTGAAGTTCCCAACTTCTCGGCGTCGGATCTCCCTACACAGGCGACGTTAGGTGGTACTCCGGCTATGGATGTGGAGAGGAGATCGATCTCTACAAAAAATTGAACTGGAGGGGGTGGTTTTGGTGAGCGTGGCGGCCGGAAAGGAGCAGAGAAGGTGGAGAAGGGGTTCCGCCTGTTATACGACGTCGGGGAGAGAGAAAATTCTGATGTGGATGTATAGGATTTTTTTAATATATATTTATAAATTTTTAAAAATCCAAAAATACCCCTTATATCATACGAACTCCAATCCAAACCCAACGACTGTCGTCCCTAGCTAAATATCCCCAGTCTAAACACAATGGGATATGTTTCGTAGGCCCATTCAACTGTTTCATTCAGTTTCTCTTCAAATTAAAATATAAAACATTCTATATTTAATTTGAACGTACATTTCAATTTACCGGGGCCACATACTGATTCTAAAAATTCCCAAAAAATAAATCTAGCTATGTTTTGATGATACGGTCCCAACAAAACTAGTTTCGTCGAATTCTGAGACCGTTTGAAAAATGGCCCTTTTCTGGTTGATCCAATTTAATAGAAATTGAACAAACACATTTTCCTCTGCCGCACTCACATACTAGCTTCAAAATATATGAAATTTGAAATCTAGCAATAATTTGATATCCTGGATCCAACAAAAGTGGTTTCGTTGAATTCTGAGGTCATTTGCAAAATGGCCATTTTCACAGGCTTTATAAATTCTATAACGACCTTTCTGAAAATTCATTTAGCCATAACTTTTGCTTCCCGCTATAAAACTTCGATTTTTTAGATTCGTTAGAAAGATATTCACTAACAGATTTAAATATTTTTTGTTTTACTAAAATCTATTTTGTTTTGCACCCGGTACAGTCAGTCAAAGTTTGAATTCAAATTTTGAAACTACCGCGCCATTTCAGACCTTTTTTATAATTAGAAATAATCATATTCATTTTCAAACGTCGATTCAAACTTACTTTTCGTCGTTACTATTTAAAATATCTATTTTAAATATTTAAAATCCACCAAAATAGCCAATTTAAAATTTTCAAACTGGTTCAGATTTTCCGGGTTGTTACATTAACATTTATAGAGTACTATAAAAAGTTTCAGCATCATAAAATAAAAACTGCAGCATTTTAAAAGTGTTAGGACAAGTTTCAGATGGTTTAAGGCTCAAAACAGCTATCTACAGCGTTTCAGCCATGCTATGGAAAGTTCTGGTTAGTCTATAATGGTTTTAGACTAAATTCAGCTACTACAGCGTTTCTTCGTGCTGTAAAAAGAGTTCTGGTCATGTTCAAGGCTTTGTAATCAATTCAGTGAAAAGATAGTACTTCAGAAGTGCTATGGAAAGTTCTGTTTTGATAGACTCCTGCGTTAGGAACATTCATAAAGCGTTTCAAATTTCCAAAGTGTTTCATGTTTCGGAAAATCAACTTTTTTCCAGTTTTTGGGTGAAATGTTTGACACTGTTTCTCTATGATAAAAATAGATTTTGACCCCAATTTTTTTCCAGAAAGAAGCTATCTTTGTCTACTTAATTATCATAAAAAGAAACCATTAAAATTATTTATCTATTCAATAAATAAAATTCAACAATACAAGTCGTTTTTAACATGTCTAATTCGGGCTGATTTTTACCTTACTTTTCATCCAGTTTTCGAGTATGAAAACGACCGAATTAGTAAAGGTGGCCGAAGACAAAGTTGTATCCCTTTGAATTAACTTTCCAAATTGATAGAGAAGTCGAAATTGCATTAGGAATTGCAAAAGTTATGCCCAATATACCGAACGTCATTTTCAGGGGTTCACATCCAAACATTCGTTCATAGAATTCTCAACTTTTCTTCAAAATATGAAATGAATACATGAACTTAAATAGTTTTTCTCACCTTAAACTTATATCTTGATCTTGCACTCATCCTCTTGCCTTCTCCTAAGCTTCTCCTCTTTATCTTATTTTATTTTGTTTTCAAAATGTATGAAATGAAGTGAACCTTTACACCCTTTATATAGTAGTTTTCAAGGTTAATTTGGTAATTTAGTTTTGGACACTTGTCCACTACATCTTCATGCATTCTTTAGGATGTATACACATGCCCTCTTATGTGTCCTAAGAGGTTTCTACACATGGACACCTAATGTGTGTATGTGTCTAAACCTTATTTACTTATGAGACATGTGTTCCTTTCATTTGATGACACATGTCCCTATCACTTTAAGCCATTTTTCTTATTCTAGAATTTGAACACATACCATTTATAAACTATGTATTATGTATATATTTATGCATACATATATCATACATATATATATATGTATGTATGTATGTATTTATCACACTTAAATATCTGTATTGGACTGAACTAACATATTCAAAATTTCTAGAAACTTTTACATACCGAGATTTTTAGGTTAGGCTGTTACACTCTACCACCCTTAGAAAAAGATTTTGTCCTCGAAATCTAAGCTTCAAACAATTCTAGATAATCTTTACGAATTTCTGACTCCACTTCCCATGATGCTTTGTCTTCGTTATGATGGTTCCATTGATCTTTTACTAAGGGAATTTCTTTTGTTCTTAGTTTCTTAACTTTTCTGTCAAGAATTTGAACGGGTCTTTCAATGTACTTGGTCCCCTTTTTAACTTCAATGCCGCTTAAATCAATCACATGAGATGGGTCAGAAATATACTTTCGTAGCATTGATATGTGAAACACATTATGTATATCTGATAATTTTTCAGGTAAATCGAGTTCGTATGCAACTTTCCCAATTTTCCTGGTAATACGAAATGGTCCGATAAATCTTGGTGATAGTTTTGCCTTCTTCTTTCCAAATCGCATTACCCCTCGTACCGAAGAAACTTTAAGAAGAACTTTATCTCCTACTTTGAATTCCAAATCCTTTTTCTATGATCTGCAGAACTCTTTTGCCTACTTTGGGCTGCTTGCAATCTTTGTCTTATAATGGAAATCTTCTCAGTTGTTTCCTTTACTAGGTTTGGACCAAGAAGCTCACGATCTCCAACTTCTGCCCAACATACTGGCGAATGACAAGGCCTTCCATAGAAAGTTTCATATGGGGCCATACTAATGCTTGCATGATAACTGTTGTTATATGCAAATTCGATTTATGGTATGTGAGTTTCCCATGTGATTTCAAATTCCATAATACAAGATCTTAACATATCTTCTATGATTCGGTTTACTCTTTCGGTTTGTCCATCTGTATGAGGATGAAGGGCTGTGCTCAGGTTTAGTGATGTCCCTAGTGCTTTTGTAAGACTTTTCCAAAACCTTGAAGTGAATCGTGAATCTCTATCTGAAACTATGGTAACAGGTATACCATGTAGTTGAAGAATTTCTTTCAAATAGAGTCTACTCAATTTCTCCATTGAGTAGGTCATGTAGTAAGGTATAAAATGTTCTGACTTTGTCAAGCGATACACCACTACCCATATTGCATCATGACCTTGTTTTGTCATTGTTAATCCAGTGATAAAATCCATTGTTATATGCTCCCATTTCCATTCAGCAATAGGAAGTGGTTGTAGAAGTCCTGCCAGTCGTTGCTGCTCTACTTTAATTTGTTGGCACGTAAGACATTTTGCCACAAATTCAGCAACGTCCTTCTTCATTCCGTTCCACCAAAATTGACGCTTAAGATCCTTAAACATTTTTGTACATCCTGGATGCACCGTTAGCCTTGAACGATGTGCTTCACTAAGAATTTCATTTTTCAATTCAGTTTGATTTGGAACACAAAGTTGATTCTTGAATCTATAACCGCCATCTTTATCAGTGTTCCAATCCATGGGTTCCTTATCCTTCATTTTCATAAATAACTCTTTTAATTCCTCATCATCTTCTTGAGCTTTCAATATTCTACTTATCAAAGTTGGTTAAATAATAAGATTACACAGAAGTGCTACTTCGTTAATCATGGATCCATTAACCATCCTTGTGCAAGCGTTCATCTCGGCAAGAGTCTCTAGAACTCTCCATTCTCTTATCATTAAATGAGCTATTACGCCATATCTTTTTTGACTTAATGCATCAGCAATTATATTTGCGTTTCCTGGATGATAATGTAATGTAAAATCATAATCTTTTATGAATTCCATCCACCTTCTTTGTCTCATATTTAATTCTTTTTGAGAGAACAAATATTTTTAACTCTTATGGTCAGAGTAAACATGGAATTGTTCTCCATAAAGATAATGTCTCCAAATTTTTAAGGCAAACACAATTGCGGCCAATTCTAAGTCATGAGTTGTATGATTAGCTTCATGGGGCTTTAATTGACGAGAGCCATAAGCAATAACTTTGTCATCCTGCATTAGTACGCATCATAATCCTTGTCTGCATGCATCAGAATATACTTTATATGGGACTCCACTCCTTGGCAAAGACAGAATTGGTGCCTCTGTCAATCTTTTCTTTAAGGTTTCAAATGCTATCTTACATTTTTCATCCCAAATAAACTTAGTTTCCTTACGAGTTAGTTTTTTTTAATGGAGATGCTATCTTTGAGAAATCTTGAATAAATCTTCGGTAGTAACCAGCTAATCCTAGAAAACTTCGAACTTCTGTTGGTGTTGTTGGAGGATTCCATTTCAACACCGCCTCAACCTTTGATGGGTCTACTCCTATTCCATTCTTTGAGACAACATGTCCAAGAAATTTTACTTCCTCCAACCAGAATTCACATTTACTAAATTTTTCATATAGATGATGCTCTCTTAGTGTTTGGAGACATAACGCAAATGGCATTCATGTTCCTCTTTTGTCTTAGAATAGATAAGGATATCATCAATAAATACAATAACAAAATGATCAAGATATGGACGGAGCACACGATTCATTAGATCCATGAATACTACTAGTGCATTGGTAAGTCCAAAAGGCATCACCAAGAATTCGTAGTGTCCGAATTGTGTTTGGAAAGCTGTCTTTGGAATATCTTCTTCTTTTATTCTTTATTGATGATACCCAGACTTTAAGTCAATATTCGAAAATACAGTAGCTCCTTGGAGTTGATCAAATAAATCATCGATCCGAGGTAATGGATATTTGTTCTTAATTGTTACCTTATTATGCTCTCGATAATCTACGAATAAACGAAACGTCCCATCGTGCTTCTTTACAAACAACACTGGTGCTCCCCAAGGGGATTTACTAGGTCTAATAAATCCTTGATCCTCCATCTCCTTAATTTGTCTCTTTAATTCTTTATTTTCCGTAGGAGACATACGATATGTTGCTTTAGCAATAGGAGTTGTACCAGGGATTAAGTCGATGCAAAAATCAATTTCTCTTTTTGGTGGTAACCCTGGTATTTCTTGAAAAACTTCTTTAAATTCCCTTACTATCGGGATTTGATCCACCATTGGACCCTTATCCTCAATATTTATATGAGCAATATATCCAGATATAAAAGCGTCTTCAACTTTATCACATGAGTAAACAAAGGTTTCATGTTCCCGAATTGTCAGACTTATGGTTTTGCTATGACAATTCAAGATAGCTTGCTATTTTGTAAGCCAATCCATCCTAAGGATGATATCAAAGTGTTCCATTGGAAAGATAATTAAATTAGCCACCATATCCTTACCGTTAAAGTTAAGGATACAGTTCCTACATACTTTCTCAAGTTTAGTTCTTCCTCCTACTACGCTATATACTATCAAAGGATTTGATAGTTGTTTAATAAATAATCCTATCTTAATAGCAAATATTTCGGATATTAGAGAATGTGTGGCACCAGTATCGAATAAAATTCTTGCTTGAAAGTCAAAAATAAACACAGTACCTTCTACTTGAGCTTGTTCAGAAACAACTGCATACACTCGTCCTTGTTGTCCCTTTTTGTCCTTCCTTGGCTTCTTGCAATTTCGACTAATGTGCCTAGGTTCATTGCAATTGTAACACACAATCGGCTTTGTGCAATTCGGAGAAATGTGTCCAGTCTCATTGCACCGGTAACATCTCTTTACTTTATCAGGCTCCTTTTCCACTCCCGTTGATCCTTTGCTTCCTTCATTTGGTTTCTTCTTTTTCTCATCTGGTTTCTTTTGATTGTCAGAAAGATTGTTTGGTTTCCTTTTATTTGAAACCTTCCTTTCTTGCTGGAACTGAAGATAGTCTTCTTCTAGATTTAAAGCTTCATCTACTATCATCTCATAAGTTTTACGTCTATCTCCAATAACCTGTCTTCTTATAGGAGGAATTAACCCCTTCGCAAATCATCTAGCACACTTTTCAGGTGTATCAATTAAGTGATTTCCGAATCGGGATAGTGCTTCAAACTTATTTTGATATTGGGCTACGGACATACCTTCTTGAGTAAGATTTTGAAATTTTGTTTCCATCTTCTCTCTCTCATTCTCTGGGAAATACTTATCCAAAAACTTCACCTTGAATTCTTCCCATGTCATCTTCTCCATCTCGACCGGGCTAGTTGTTGTTCAAACTAGCTCCCACCAATTTCGAGCTTCCTCTGATAATTGAAAGACAAGCAACTTCCTCTTATCAACTTTGTTACATTCCAAACTTCAAATATATCCTCTAGATGTTGAATCCATTGCTCTGCCTTAACTGGATCTGCACCTCCAACAAATTTGTCTGGTTTCAGACTTTTAAAATGGCTTAGAAGATGATTTGTTGAAGATGTTCAAGAAACTTGCTCCATCTGCTTGATGAAAGATGCAAACAGTTCCATAGCGTTTGTTTGTGCGGAGGACTGAGCCTCTTGACTTTGAGTTGTTGAGTTATTTTGATTTGCCATGACCTTCAATAAAAATATCTTGTTATGGTCACGGATGAAATACACCTTTAGTTATAAAGAATATCTAATAACATACTGAAGTCCTGAACACACAAACATATTATATTACTTATAACCCTTATTTACAAACAAAATTTGTGTGTTTATCCACAACCTTCCCAAACTATAGATAGTCATCCATACTACTTGATATACTATCTAATACTTGACTTCCTATTTCATTCTTAATCTATCACTATTATTTCCTTTAATGAAGAAGGGCCAGTTTCCTCCTTTACTGCTCGAGAAGGTCCAGTGGCTACTTGAGAGTAATCATTTGAGCCAACTGTCTCAGACTCCTCTTCATCATATTGTTCCACTATTTTATTTGGAAGTCGTTTACGTCTTATATTGCCTCCTTGTGGTGGTAATGCTCCTTCTTGCCATAGAAATTCTAAAGCATCTCCAAAGTCAGTCCGTTCTGCCAATTTAATCGCCATTGCAAAGGGTTTCATCTTCTGCGCACACGGTAAAGAACAAAATCTCTTTTTAGACTGTCTTCATAATCGTTAGCCCTATTATAAACTTCATATATCTCATCAAGGAGAATCGTCTTTGCTCTCCTCTTAAGCACATTCTTCTCTGTTGTGCGACTTGCATCAACTAGTCGTTCGTTTGGTGTGGTGGTGCACTTAACACCACCTCATGTATCCCCCGTACTCCAAGTTCTGTTGCTAGCCATAACTTATAGCTGCAAATAGTCATAAAGATGTCAATAATTGTATAAACTTCCTATTCCGACAAATTAAATTATGATACTATAAATTTTCCAAAAGCACCCCATAAACCTTGGCTCTGATACCAACTTTGTAACACCCCCACTCTGATATATTTATTCAGAAGCGGTGATGCTACATATAAAATGGTGCTAATAGAACAATATCACAACTTAACATAAACTTGTCGGAACATAAAATCATTCTTAGTACATGATTTTAAATGGCAGAGCTATTATACAACCATCCCATCATAAAATATGGTTACAAAGGTTCACGAGTCTAATAATTAAACATAGGAGTACATAACGAGCTAATCTACATAATGTAAGTCTTCACTTCAAAGCATCCAACTAACCATCTAAACCTGAAAAGTTTTAAGTGTAGCATCATGAGCAACACAGACCCAGTGAGATAGCTATTTAAGCTTAGTTTTCACATCATTTCTTAATGGGTTGTATTATAGTTTCATCATGACTCTTTACTTCGAAGGTTTCATCAATCCAAGTTTTAAAACAAAAATCAAGAAAGACTTCGAAATGCTAAATCAAACAAATTTATGAAAACTTCCTATCATGAAATCTCATAATTTATCCAATTTATAGTTATAAATCTGAACCACATCCTCAACTTGGTTAAATGTTAGAATATTTTATCCCATTGCGGTCGGCATCCCATCATCAAATAGGATGTACTCTACTCGGCTCGATACCAACATAGAGTAATAGTGCACTACCCAAGATCTATTGTCTTATACCGCACCCCATCGAAGAAATATAATCAAGAAAGTGATTCTCAAAAGTAATCTTAAATTACTTTTCTTTAGTATTGAATAAAGTTCTAAATTATTTATAAATTCAAATAATTTCAAATTAAATTTGAATTAACCTTCCCATTCGTCGGATCAGTTAGGGATAGCCAGGGAGAGCAGGAAACTATATTTTCCAAACTCAAGCCTAGACACTATCCTCTCTGTCACCCTAGAACGTTCCAGTCATTCATTTTGAAAGATACTTTATAAAAATATGTGTATTCGCGCAACAATTAGGGTGTTATATTGGTAATAGGCAAATCTCCTACTTTTAAATTCAAGCTTTTAAAGGGTTTAAGACAAAACCAAACTATCTCAAATTATTCCAATCTATGTTAAGAAGAACCTCGAAACTACTTGAAACAAAGAAAAGGTAACTGTGACGACCCCAAACCCCATACTGACGGTGGCAAGGGTAATCTTTGGAATATAACACATAAACAGATAATAGCAGAACAGAATTAAATAAATACACCAGATAATGTACAAATAATACACTGGATAAACATAATCATCAGAGTTACGCAGTATACAGGATCATACTTAGTACAAATATAGTTCAGCTATACATAAATGTCTACAGCGGAAAACAAACATAATATGGACAGTAGGAGCTGAATAGCATAAAAAGAGATAAATGATAGAATCCATCTTCAGCTCTAGCTATCCAGAAAGAGCCTGCTAAAACCTGAACACAAGACTGCCCGTGTAGAAAAGGGGCACCCGAATTTGCAAGTGAAACAAACTACGATTCAGTCATGGGACTGGCATGAGAAATCTACTTAACACATTTTATAATATGGCTATTCACAGGACTACGCCACTTTCGCAGAACGGGTTTACTCCACTGGATTGCAAGTGCTTTAAAACAAGTAATTCTTTTAAACATCGCAATGCTTTTTATAAAAATGAAGCCATTATAAGACTCAGTTCCCATCACATAATGCAACGCACACCGGAGGATAGAGTTTTACCTTATAATGGCCAAAATATGCTTGATACAAATAAAACAAAAGCATTTGATATTACTACTGGTGTTTATATGTTTCAAAAACAATTTCAAATCATCAGTATCAATCATAGACGACATCGGTACCATATATTATGTCGCCATATATATATATATATATATATATACACACAATCAAAACCGCACGGTGTCGTATTTGGAAATTGGATTTCCGTTATAAACCGAGGCAAGGGATCATCCTCACCGAATTCGAGACACTCTAGCCCTCCCCTCAGGCAAGTACTCAGTCAAGCCTTTGGATCGTCAGGGCCGGTCCGCCGATGCGTATTAAAATTCCTGAACACTGCGTTTCCCCGCCCTTTGGGGCATAAATGAGCCAATTAATGGCTCCTTCGGCTTCACATGGTCACCGGTATATCCGAGGCGCCTTGCAATAGCAACAACCACACAGGTGAAAATAATATAAATGTCAGCCAGTTTAAGCACCGACACCACCTCTAGCTAGAAAGAAACGCATGTCCTCCCTGAGGTCCTCTCCCATTTCTGGTTCATACCGAGGTGTGAGGCTTGCAAATTCACGTTATACACAAAGCTACGCCACACAGGCGGTGCTTTGATCATCGACCACAAGACTTTGCTTTTCAACAGAAGCCTTGATCACTGCATCTTAGCATGCCACACAGGCAATTCACACCATGCAACTGATGGCTATCAATCACACAGAATGAATTACAATGTCAGACACACAGTCCATTGACAAGTCCGTTCTGGGTCTGAACGAAACCGGAGGCACTATATACCTCGCATATCCATCGATCTCCACGTACGTCTGGACGATCACCACTCATTATCCATATTTCGGGATGCCCCCCAATCAGGACATCAGTTATCATCCAACCGAGGTGAAGATCTCCGGTCTTCAACCACCATCTTCATCATCGATTTCTCATCGTCGATTCAGTTATTCAGAATGGGATAAACCCGGTCTTTCTGAGCAACTCGCGTATATAATAAACAAGTACTACACAAACACAACATACGCCTTATCCCAATTCATCAGTCACTAACCGTAAATCAGTAAGAGAACGATTTCCCAAATATTAACCCCGAAGGCCGAAACCAACATCAGATCAAAACCCAGGAAACTATTCGACTTAGCTAACCTTTAGTTAGTTTCTAAATTTCACATTCCATATCGTTTATTCGTCATTTAAAAGTGGAAGTATGTCTTGAAGTTCATCTTGTAGTTAGCCTGGCAAACCACATCGAAAACCTCCTTTTGTTCGTCATTAAAGTGGAAGCATGTCTTGAAGTTCATCTTGTAGCACAGTAATGTCATAACTTCCTTCATCCAAAATTAAAGCATAGTCTGTCGGTTGCTGATATGTATATTCGTATGTCAATGTAGACCAAAACTCCTTCAACGACCTGCCGTTTTTATTAAGAATATGCTCTATTTTCATTTGAGTTTGCAGTTTTACTTCTTTCTCAAGGTTGGCATTACTTGAAAAGTTGCAAGTATTCATTGTACGCCATCTGACGTCTTCTACCAAAGCTTCCCAATGGTTATTCCATAGCTGCTCCGGATTTGAGATTTCACAAAACAAAAGCATCATGATAAACATTTCTCTGAGAGAAGCTAGGGATGCCCATACACTTGCGTCCTTGATTGCTTGATCCCATTCATTGTCATCTTCTAGCAGGCCTTTAGCGAGGCATGCGGATTTATAGCAGTCCATTTGTAACACCCCCACTATGATATATTTATTCAGAAGCGGTGATGCTACATATAAAATGGTACTAATAGAACAATATCACAACTTAACATAAACTTGTCGGAACATAAAATCATTCTTAGTACATGATTTTAAATGGAAGAGCTATTATACAACCATCCCATCATAAAATATGGTTACAAAGGTTCAAGAGTCTAATAATTAAATATAGGAGTACATAACGAGCTAATCTACATAATGTAAGTCTTCACTTCAAAGCATCCAACTAACCATCTAAACCTGAAAAGTTTAAAGTGTAGCATCATGAGCAACACAGCACCTAGTGAGATAGCTATTTAAGCTTAGTTTTCACATCATTTTGTAATGGGTTGTATTATAGTTTCATCATGACTCTTTACTTTGAAGATTTCATCAATCCAAGTTTTAAAAAAATAATCAAGGAAGACTTCGAAATGCTAAATCAAACAAATTTATGAAAACTTCCTAACATCAAAACTCATAATTTATCCAATTTATAGTTATAAATCTGAACCACATCCTCAACTTGGTTAAATGTTAGAATATATTATCCCATTGAGGTCGGCATCCCGTCATCAAATAGGATGTACTCTACTCGGCTCGATACCAACATAGAGTAATAGTGCACTACCCAAGATCTATTGTCTTATACTGCACCCCATCGAAGAAATATAATCAAGAATGCGATTCTCAAAAGTAATCTTAAATTACTTTTCTTTAATATTGAATAAAGTTCTAAATTATTTATAAATTCAAATAATTTCAAATTAAATTTGAATTAACCTTCCCATTCGTCGGATCAGTTAGGGATAGCCAGGGAGAGGAGGAAACTATATTTTCCAAACTCAAGCCTAGACACTATCCTCTCTGTCACCCTAGAACGTTCCAGTCATTCATTTTGAAAGATACTTTATAAATATATGTGTATTCGCGCAGCAATTAGGGTGTTATATTGGTAATAGGCAATTCTCCTACTTTTAAATTCAAGCTTTTAAAGGGTTTAAGACAAAACCAAACTATCTCAAATTATTCCAATCTATGTTAAGAAGAACCTCGAAACTACTTGAAACAAAGAAAAGGTAACATTTAAAAAGTACTATAAAAAGTTTCAACATCATAAAAATAAAACTGCAGCATTTTAAAAGTGTTAGGGCAAGTTTCGGATGGTTTTAGGCTCAAAACAGCTATCTACAGCGTTTCAGCCATGCTATGGAAAGTTCTGGTTAGTCTATAATGGTTTTAGACTAAATTCAGCTACTACAGCGTTTCTGCGTGCTATAAAAAGAGTTCTGGTCGTGTTCAAGGCTTTATAATCAATTCAGTGAAAAGATAGCGCTTCAGAAGTGCTATAGAAAATTCTGTTTTGATACTCTTCTGCGTTAGGAACAATCAGAAAGCGTTTCAAATTTCCAAAGTGTTTCAAGTTTCGGAAAATCAGCTTTTTTTCCAGTTTTTGGGTGAAATGTTTGACACTGTTTCTCTATGATAAAAATAGATTTTGACCCCAAATTTTTTACAGAAAGAAGCTATCTTTTTCTACTTAATTATCATAAAAAGAAACCATTAAAATTATTTATCTATTCAATAAATAAAATTCAACAATACAAGGCGTTTTTAACATGTCTAATTCGGGCTGATTTTTACCTTACTTTTCATCCAGTTTTTGAGTATGAAAACGACCGAATTAGTAAAGGTGGCCGAAGACAAAGTTGTAGCCCTTTGAATTAACTTTCCAAATTGATAGATAAGTCGAAATTGCATTTGGAATTGCAAAAGTTATGCCCAAAATACCGAACATCATTTTCAGGGGTTCACATCCAAACATTCGTTTATAGAATTCTCAACTTTTCTTCAAAATATGAAATGAATACATGAACTTAAATAGTTTTTCTCACCTTAAACTTGTATCTTGATCTTGTGCTTGTCCTCTTACCTTCTCCTAAGCTTCTCCTCTTTATCTTATTTTATTTTTGTTTACAAAATGTATGAAATGAAGTGAACCTTTACACCCTTTATATAGTAGTTTTCAAGGTTTATTTGGTAATTTAGTTTTGGACACTTGTCCACTACATCTTCATGCATTCTTTAGGGTGTAGACACATGCCCTCTTATGTGTCTTAAGAGGTTTCTACACATGGACACCTAATGTGTGTATGTGTCTTAACCTTATTTACTTATGAGACATGTGTTCCTTTCATTTGATGACACATGTCCCTATCACTTTAAGCCATTTTTCTTATTCTAGAATTTGTACAAATACCATTTATAAACTATGTATTATGTATATATTTATGCATACATATATCATATATATATATATATATATATATATATATATGTATGTATTTATCATACTTAAATATCTGTATTGGACTGAACTATTATATTCAAAATTTCTAGAAACTTTTACATACCGGGATTTTTGGGTTAGGCTGTTACACCATTACAACACCATCCACTATTCTTATTTCCTCAAAGCTCTTTGCCCCTCTGACAATATTTAACAACATACGTAGGTAAAATCTTTCACCGAAAGTAGGGTGAGGATAATAAATTATGCCAATTGTGTCTCCTTTTTGCCTCTTTTTCCACTCCCCGTTGTCTTTATCCCATACCCATCTCGTAGGAAATTCGACATAAGTTAATTCGCCAGCCTCAGGACAATTTCGGTTCATACGAAACCATTCGGTAAACATTGTTCTTTCAATGTTATGCCTTCGACTAATTACTGTCAAATCATCACCATTGTTGAAGTACACATTATGCTCCCCTGGCAAATGATACATTAGTCTTTCCACGGATGGACTACGATATTGTATATCGAACTTGAATATTCTCCAACTTGCTTCTGAAGCCGAAAGATACCTGCAGTCCAAATAAGTTTTTACCTCATCTAATTCAGTATTGAAGATTTGTTCCTCGCCATTAGTGTTCTCGATCACAACGCTTGCCCTATCGTGCCCTTTGTTTATGTACTTGAATAAGTATTTAATTGATTGGGCTTTGTTGCATACTTTAACATTGATATGCAACTGATATTTTACAACTAAATCCACATTGTGTGGCACTACCCAGCGGCTGTCCTGCTTGTACCCACTTTCAGTTGTAGTACTCCAACCATTATCTCTTCTCCTATATACAGGAAAACCATTCTTGTCAAATGTAGTTTCATTGCAGTAGTTTTTTGGATATCTCTTTGAACACGTGTTACCAATCATGCACGGACATGATGGGTTTTCATCTCCACATGGTCCATGAATCATAAATTGACAAACAAATTGGTATGCAATTGGATCCTCGGTAGCATCGGGAATTTCTGCACTAACAACATTATCAATATCGTTAGCGCTAATTATCCTGTCAGATGCATGCAAAAATAGAAGAATGTGTGCATGTGGTAGTCCTCTGTTCTAGAATTTGATGGTATAAATTACTGCACACAAAAGTCTAAAAGGTTAAGTTGTACCAAAGTGGAAAATTAAACTTGTGTGGAGTACTACAATAACAGGAAGAGCTTACTTGCTTTGACTCTTCCAAAATGGCATCCGTCCTTTAAATCTGAAATAAGTTGGATTAATTTAAGGTGGAAAACACGGGATACTAAATCTGGTCTGTCGTCGGACTGTAAGCCGGGTGTTAGCTGCAAAGCACTATTAATTTCAGACCACTTTGGGTTGCATGTAAAAGTAAGAAAAATATCTGGACATACAGCCCATCGACATATGGCCATTGCATCTTGATAATTTTGAATCATGTATCTAGGACTTCCAGTAAAAGAGGACGGTAAAATAATTTTACATCCAATTGTGTTGGCAGAAGTGTCACCACGATCAATTGTGTCATGTAAACTATTGTAAATCTCACTCCTAAGTGTATGTTGATTACATCGAATACACCCTAGTCGCTCCTCCTCGATGCATGTGTAGGCGTCAACAATGAATTGCTGAAAATTCTTCGTCCATACAGCATGAGGGTGCCATCATCGGGTCTATGTTGTAGGAGATATGCATAATATTCTCGCATGGTAACCACTCCTCTCTTTGTCTTTCTAGCCACTTCTTGCTCTTTATACTTAATATTGGCTCTGTAGCCATCCTCTCCATATGGGAACAATAATGGATATTGCATTGACATAAACGAAGGGTGTTTTTCATTGATTCGTTTGAGTATTCCACTTCTTTCTTCGATTATAATATCTCTTACCCCACATGACTCAGAGTTGAATGTGGATGTAAGGGCAGCAATTTCAGAAGACATTGGAAGATTGTACTGTCTACCATCTCTAGATCTCCTTTCGTATAACCTAATAGTTATTGGTTGATATTCAGTTGCATGAAATCTATCTCTTGCCATTCTGAAAATTTTCACTAACTCATTGCATTCATCAAACATAGCTAGCAAGTTTCGAACTATAGTTTCATCCAATTTTTGATTGTTGAATTCTCCACAAGTAGATATCCTATTGTTAATTTCATGGTTTGTGTCGTAGAAGTATAATTGTGCAAATTTTGGTTTACTGCGTATAGGCACCAGCGATCCTATTCTGTGGTGGTTCTGACCATTTATTCGAAAAATATAAGGTCCACGACCATCGTTGATTGTATTGTCAACGTGACCACCCATTGAAGTAAATGCAAAAATTGAATTATAAGACCGTATGTTTTCTCGGAATTTTATGCAATGGTGCACATTACTTGTGGCTAGCAAAGATCTAAAATAATCTGGGCTGTCCTTGTATCTTGGTAGTTGGACCCTACCTTGCAGACAACAAATGGAAAACTTAGGAAAAGTTGATGTGCTATTTTTTTATACCCGTTCCTCATACCATAGCCCCACAAAATGTGCAGGTAGATGTTGGTGGCCCAAAGTTGGATGGTTCCATCAGTTTACCTGCAATATAACTAAGGTTAATTCACTAGGAAGAAAAAATGTGATATCATTTTCTTTCACATATTATGAGTGTAAGCAGTATTACGTTGACTTTCAGCTGCTACTTCTGGTGTTTGCTCTGTATTTGCTGCATGTGGATTAGATGGAAGGCGTACATTGGTACAGTAGTTTAACAGAGGGAAGGAGTTCGGTGGACAGCGACGTAGTGGATGCTCTCCATCTATGTGGAGTTAAACACTTGAGGTTAGAAAATTGGATGTATACCAGTTAAAGTGCAATGTACGAATGCACACATAAACTTCTTGAGTATTTGAAAGTGGACTATGCATTCACCTACGGACAAAACTTTCGCTATCTTGTGCTTCAGTCGGTGATGCCTAAATGCTCGATTGAGGTGGCACACTGCTGGGTAGAATAACATGTAAGCATATTTAATTGCCTGGATTAATGAACATAAAGAACACAGTAAACCTTGTTTTCTTTGATTATTAATTCGTAGACTCATGCTGGCCACCATGTGCATATGGTCTCAACATAGATTTAAAAACCTGCAATTGTTATTCACATGTACGTTTTGCTGATTGCATTCTCCGCATATGTTGACTGATTGTTGTACAACTTGTACCAGCCTTTTGCTTCCCAGTAATAGTCTTCTCCTAGCTCTTGCATTGTAGCAGGTCTGTAGATTTTGCTGACAATGTTAACTCTTGTTTGCTCCATTTTTGACAATGTGCAAAATGAGATAAAACAAAGAATTTGAAAAAGATGTGTCAGTATACTCAAGAAACATTTAATAACCATTACGATTTGGGCCTACCCGAGCTAGAAATTGTACACTTGTGAGGAGTTATCGACACCTGAAAGGGTGTTAACTTTGTACACAACTATTGTTGGAATTCAAATATTTGGTAAACTACAACGTGGGGAAAGTGCTCATGTTTCCAGAAATGAGGTATGTACTAACTGGTCAGTGCCCATGCGAATTACAATAACTGCTGCAATGGTTAACATGGGGTAATTATTGGTAATAATCCTCATCATAATGGGAGTACAAAGTGGAGCAATTTAACAACGATCCTTCTTGTTACCACTGAGTGAGTGGGATCGTCTGTGATGCTTCAGCAGTTGTAAGCAGCAATTTTTGTCAGGAACAGCGGATATTTGTGCAACTCAGTTTGGATGCTCAACATATAGTGTCAAAGGTTTACTTAGATTGTTGTGCATAGATACTTACCAGAGCCTTGTAACTATTGTCATGATGTTCGTCAGCGTGAGTAGATTCCATTTGTACACTCCCTATCTAATAGCAAGGTTAAAGCAGAAAGGTTAGAGGTTATGAGGCGTAAGAAACTTAGTGTATAATAACTGAGGTTATTGACAAACTACGTAATTGGATTACCATGAGTGTGACAGATGTGAGCTTGTGGTTTATCTGTCCAGCAAGTATGAACTTGTGCATGTGTATCATGTGTGTAGGGATTTACTCATGCACAAAGATCATGCAAGTATGCATGCACTTAGGTTACAGGGCAAATGATATATGGGAATTTTATATAAGTGTCCCTGAGGAAACCCTGTTACGGGTATCAGATTTTTTGAATCGTTCAGTTTAAATAATTGTATTCGACTGAGCCCAGTACTTATGAGGAGCAAAGCTTTCCGAATTTGGGGATGCCACACAATGCATGATCTGAATACTCATTGAATCTATTTGGAATTTAAGCTAAATCAGTTGCTTCTGTGCTCCATTCGGTCCACTGTCTTGAGGTAAAATCAACAATTTAGAGTCATATTGATTTAAAGACTGGAGTATAATTAATTTTGGAACTTTTTTGGGTGGTATTGTGTATCCGTGATTGTGCATTGGTTATAGCATATAAGTGGTAGTCATAACAATTTATTTGAAACCGGAACAGACGGTATACAATACATGGGGCAGCAGAGAAGATTGCAAGGTGTTTCCCGTGTCCAAAAATTTAATATCCCCATGGTACAAAGGTATAGAAATTAAACCGGTAACCAAAAAGATAAAGCTTATGCTACTGTGTTAATTTCATTTCATCAATTGCTTCACCGTCATTATGCAACCATGAGTAGGCAAAAATATAACTTAAAAACTAATGGAATAATAGTGAAACCCAAAATAATGATATTCACGTCGAGTGCCTTGTAGAATAATATTGCACACAATGGCAACTTTTTTTTTTAGTAATAGGAATTTTCTTGAGAAGTTATGTTAACGAAATTTGGAATTGGCTGTTGTGTTAAGAACTAATAATTTTTAAAAGGGAGAAAAAAAATGTTAGCATTCAAAAACAGTTGATGGGATGATGTGGGTGCATGCGCGCTACATTAAAGTGTATCACCACTTTAAGTCTCATCCTTCATTGCTCCTTGCAGGGAGTACAAAGTTTTAAAATACCGTACAACAATCACGAACTACGTTGATTAATTTGAAGATGTAAAAGAAGCTTGGGAAAAAGAAAATATTATTTGGGAAAGTATTGTGCAAGATATTAGAAAAACAACAATCATGTTGGGGTCGGTGGTATGAATTATAAAACCTGAAAATTGAACTTATATTACGTTTGAAGTGCATCGCTCTCTCTCTCTCTCTCTTTGTATATATATATATATATACACACACACATACAGACATACATACATACGTATATGTGTATAGCATGTTCTGTAGAAGTTAAAACTGTATACATATATTAGCAGAACAATTTTGTTGAACGGAGGAAAAAAATACTGCAATCAAAATGCGGGTAATGTTGGTCAGTCTTGCTATAAAGTAAAATACGGTATAATAAACGAATTGTAGAGTCTTGACAATTCAAACTAACGCTGCATGTAGCACTCGTTACAAGTAAAATCCAGGAATTGAGAACCAAAAATTAACCTGATCATCCCTGGGGGCAGTTGATGATAACTGTAATTTGGTTTGTGACTGTGGCCTCGTTGACTTTAAAGTACTTCAAGACATTGTTCAATTTTTGATAAATTATGGAGGTAGCACAATAACAGCGAAAGTCAGTAGATGGAGGTAGTAGTTAAATACGTTTTAAATTAATTTCAGTCGTTTAAAGACAGGCTCGATAGTAGCCATGTCACACCGATGACCTACTTAAGCAAAACATACAGAGGTTAGGGGAAAAAATAACTATGGATGAATGGCAGCAATTTTGCATATGCTTCATTATTTAACAGTCAGTGTTAGGAAATTAGAATGTAGCATTGATTTGTTTCTTTTATTCCTTCAAAACAGAGAAATAAATAAAAACCAGTATTAGCAGGTTGTACAGCCATTTTTGTGCAAAATTACAGGTGTGTTCATTGTGTTGATACGTGTTTATTTTGTCCAGCAGCAACATGTTTCCTAAATTTTAACTTCCACCGTCTGTACCTTACATCAGTTAAATCATTTACCCATTTTGGAAATTAAAAGATTGGATGAAAATTTCTTACCACATGATTTAGTACCCTTATTACTGAGAAAATGGTGTATCTTTACATCAATGTTTAGCTATGTAACGTACGTATCTTGACCTTTGTCTCCAAACCCTCCGTGTTGTAGCAAACTGTAATTAGGTAAAAGACTTCTACATTTGAAGATGAATAAACAGTTAATTTACCTAACACATCATCTATAGTACTCTTAAATCCCATGTGAGTTGGAAAAAGAATGGATTAACTGCACGTTTACGCTTTGTAAAATTTGCAAACGAAATTAGTAGGTAGGGTTGAACAATGAGGGTAGAGGGATTTTTTTATTTAAAATAAAAAGGGAAAATATTATCGAGTTTTTCAAGTCTTAAACTTAATCGTGCAATACCTGAACCCAATTTGAGTCGGTAGGTGATGTATCCAATCATGAGAAACGATGAAAATTAATAGTACATAAGGGTGCATAAGATTAATTGGTGGATTGAAGAGGGGGAAAAGGACATATGGTAACCTTCATACGTGGGTGAAACTAGTAATTTCATTTAACTTATGTCAATTTTCGTGCGAAATGATTCATTCAGTCCTTTTGTTCATATCACATTGCATGGAACACAACCTCAATCTGTAATCATGTAATAAGTGGTTTTCACAAGTTGTTAATTCATATATCATGGTGTATAAAATTTAGTGATCGAGGTTAATTAAAATTTTGTTTAATCTCCAAGGTTAAATTTGATGTTAACCTCATAATTTAAATTTTGCAACAGGTCTCAATAATTAAATAATTTTGATGTAGTTGTGAAACATATTCCTGTATTGAAGCTTTACTAAATTAAATTATGTTACCAGGTCTTTGTTGAAAAAAGTTGGCACTGAACTTGATGCGGGTAGTAAAGATTGTTAATTTACACACACAGACACGCACACACTTTCACACACACGTGCACACACACACGCACGCACATACACACACACACATATATATACATATACACACACATATATATAGTGTTCTTACAGCGGTCCGTATGTACAAATATTTTCGTTTTTCTGAATGGTTCTGGGTTAAAATTATTACAATGTAAAGTATTAAATTGGTGAGTCGTTTGTGACCGTATAAATGCATATTCTACTTAAGAGGAAGTTAGTTGACATAGATTGGAATGTGAGTTATTGAACTGTAAACTTAGGCATTAATTTCATCCAACCACTAAAAGTATCATAAGTTGACGTATTAAATTTCAGTACTTTCAGGGTATTCCCACCAAATTAGTTAGGGTTTTCATATATTACTGGAAAACCGATAGGAAATAACATATAGTCGTATAAATTAGTAGTAGGTAATGTTAAAATCTGAAGTACATTGGCAGGGATGGAGAAACGACAGTAGGTAAGAACAAAATATGTAAAGGAACTTCGAAATTTATACCTGTAGATTTTGGAAACTTTCCGCTCTGTATACTGGCTGAAGTGCTATCGTCTGTAAATAGTTGTTGCAAAGAAGACGAAATGAAGTTGAAATCCGTTAATCTTATTTTTCGAGTATGGTGTTAGTCGTGGTCGACGGCCGATGAAGTTATGACTGGTGGTGAGGGTTAGACGATGAGTGGTAGTCGAGTGAGTTACGATGGAAACATTGTGACCGGGTGTGGGAGGAAGTGAAGACCCAAGTCGAATGAAGTGGAGAAGAAGGGAGGGATGGATGCATCGGTTGAGTACGCGAGTCGGATTTATGTACGAATTTGGCGGAAAGGGGGAAGAAATCGGTTAGGTCAGGGAAGATGGAGGAAGAAGGCGGTTGGGTTGAAAAAGGAAATACTGTTTGAAGATTGGGAGGAAAGGGGAAGATATCGGTTGAGGAGTTGTGAAAAAAAAGCGTTGGTACGTTGAACGTTTCAAAATAAAGGGAGAGAGAAGTGCCACGTACACATGTTTACTTTCCTGTTTTCTTGTTTAAGTAATAGATACTTCCCCGTAACACAGCGAAAATGAATATGTAGTAGAATATTTCTAGTTGTCAGTAATTAAAAAAATACTTTTTTATGGGGTAGCTAGAATAAAACAAATTTACTTTGAAACAAATATGATAGTATATTAATTATATTAATTATCATAGCTTGTTTAGTCTGTAGCACCGTGTAAACTTGACTTTTCTTGTTATATGGTCTTACTATGGTCTGGAATGGTTATATAACACACAGTATGTGTATTTTGCAGGTGGTAAAACCATCTTACTATGGTCTGGAGGATACTGAAGGTGAAACTGTAAATTCATACCTATCAAGGTATTAAAATAATAAGAAATTATCAGTTGGCGTAATTTTTCTATCCTCTTTTAATGTGCTCATAAGGAATAACCAAAATGTTTATATACGTTATTTATTATTTAGGCTGGTGCAAACCGCATTTGGAAGAAAGCAGATGCATCAAAATGACTGAAAATTCTATGGAGTTGACGTGTTATAGTTGTTTATTAGTGGTATCTTTATGTTTTGGTGTATGTGGTTTAAATTATGAGATATTATATGTATGAATATATGGTATTCTTAATATAATGAGTCACATCTCTATGTTGATTATCTTTTATGATTCTTGCATTATTTAGATGATTTTAAAAATACAACATTACTGTACATTTTGATATAATATTGAATAGGGGTTTTTAGCCTCATGGACAAAATGAACAAAAAATTGTTCTGTAAAGACAAGTTACTAAAACTTTATCCACAAACAAATTTTAGTGTAAAAGGAGGAATTCAGGAGCTCACTATAATTCCTCCCTTTACACTAAAATTTGTCCTTATAGACAAAATTTTAGCCTCTTGTCCTTGTGGAATAATTTTTTGTTCATTTTGTCCTTTACACTATTTTCTTGTATTAAATATTATAATTTATAATTAAGAAGCAAGACGGTAAAAAGAAACCATAACGCTTAAAAAAGTATTATAGTTATTTAACAGCGTGAAATAGCCGCTATAAAATAAGTATGTTATCGCGGTTGTGCTTTGTTATAAAGATTATGTTATTTTCTTTGAGAATAAGATGTTTTTATAACAGTAATGATGAGCTATTGTCTTGGCATAACATAGCGGCAAATTTGCGCTATTAAATCGTTCTCTTCTATAGCGGTTGTTTTTGTGTTATAAATATACGGCTCCTTTTTTGTGACATGTTGATATATAGCGTTTATCAAACCGCTATAGTATTGTTTAATAGCGGCTATATAGCGCTATAAAAGATTATTTCTGTTGTAGTGTATATATCATATATGGAAGTGAGAAACTCAATTTTAAATAAATATAGTGATACGGAACCTCATTCTTATATATAAACATTTATATAAGTGAATTTTTTTTTTTTTGTGTGTGTGTGTATTTGAATAACAAATATATAGAAAATTGTTGTGGATGTTTGTGATTGGTTGATGGATGTGAAACTATTGTTAATTAGCTCATTAACGATATGTAAGCGTTTATTATCTAAATGCTTATACTGTATGTTCATATGTAGCATGTATATACACACACAATGTGTATATATATACACATATATATACATTATGTGTGAATGGTTGATATAATATTGAAACAAGAAAATATTGTGAAGGATAAATTGTTTGAAAATTTTAACCACAAGGACAGGAGACTAAAATTTATTCAAAAGGACAAAACAAAAGACATTTAAAAAAAGTAAAAAATTAACCAAAAAAAGATTTTTTTCTTAAAAAAAAGAAAAAATATTTTTTTTTTCATTTTCTTGTTTCGTAGATTTAGGTGTTAGTTTCGTATGTTGGTACCAGTTTGCTCTCTGCAGCTAATAGGTAGCAGTTTTGTTTGTCTAAAGATATTAGTTTTTAGCCTACAACTTATAGATAAGTGAGGTGTTGGTCGATATAGGTGCAAAAAAATTTAGTGTATATAACAATTCTTCAGATGAGAAAAATATAAGATATAACGGTCCACCAATAAACCACCACTATACATCCATAAACAACCTCTCTTTGCAATCTCATTAGATATAACGGTTAAACATAAAAACCTCAAATGTATCTACAATCTCATCACACTACCAAACAATTCAGCTCCTCTCTTCTGACAACGTTTACATCCTCCACTGTCATTCTCTGTAAAAAAATCCGTTACATGTAAAACTGATATCTACAAGTATACAAAACTGCTACTTATAAGCTGTAGGCTAAAAACTGATACCTTCAAATACACAAAACTGCTACCTATTAGCTGTAGAGAGCAAACTGATACCTACAGTCATACAAAACTGATACCTAAAAACTGCACACAAAAAACCTACTTTTTTGAATTTTTTTAAATAAATAAAAAATTGTCCTTTGTTTTGTCCTTTTAAATAAATTTGGACTATGTTTTGTCCTTTTGAATAAATTTTTAGTCCCTTATCCTTATGGTTAATATTTTCAACCAATTTGTCCTTATGGTTAATATTTTCAACCAACATCTCTTCTTCACGTGCGCTTTCTTCTTCCTCCGCTCCCGATTCACGTCCGCTCCAAGCAATCGAACCCAAAATCGGCCGCTGAAATTTATTCATAACAATTCATAAATCACGACAAGAACATTGACATCAGAATCGAAATTGCAATCGAATCCAAAAATTCGATTTCATAAATCGCGAGAAACTAGAACCCTAAAAAAAAAAATTGTCGAACAACATAAATCCATTGGAAATCGCAATTGAATTTAATAGTAATATTTTTCTAACGATGGAAAACGCAGTTGAAGAAGTCGAAATTGTTGAAATAATTTTTTCGTCATCGGAAATGTTTTTTTTTCATCGTTAATAGTATAGCAGTTCGTAGGTATCATTTTTCTATTTTTTAGTTATCATTTTCCCGGTTTTAACTTCAAAATATAGCAGTAGTTTTTAGTTATCATTTTTCTATTTTTCTAGTTATCATTTTTATTGCAGTTTATGTGTTGTGTCAAACATCACAGCAGTTTTAAGTTATCATTTTTATATTTTTTAAGGTATCGTTTTTAGTGTAATTTCTCTGTTATGTCAAACATTACTGCAGTTTGAAGGAATCATTTTTATAATTTTTAAGTTATCATTTTTACTGTAATTTATGTGTTATGTTAAACATCACAGCAGTTTTAACGTATCATATTTATATTTTTATGGTATCATTTGTACTACAGTTTATGTGTTATGATAAACATCATAACAGTTTAAATGTATCATTTTTATATTTTTAAAGTTATCATTTTTACTGTAATTTATGTATTAGGTTCATATACGTCTTTTTTTTATGTGATAATTTTTGTGATGGTGTACTGATGCAAAATTGAAACAAGAAGAAAATCACATGGAAAAAACACATAACACAGTTAAAACATGAAAACTGATAATTGAAAAAATAGAAAACTGATACTTACAAACTCCATCAATGTTTTAAACAAAAACCAATGCAAAAAATGTTTACATCACAGTTTGATTGTATAAAATTAAATAAATTTGACTAAGTTAAAAAGTTGATGCAACAATATAACTTCAAAATTAACACAGCAATTAAATTGCATGGAAAAAAAGCATAACACAATTAATAATGTAAAACTGATATCTAAAAAATTATAAATATAAACTGCAGCAATGTTTTGAAGAAGAACTAATGGAAAAAAAATTACATAACTGAAACATAAAATGATAACTAAAAAAAATAGAAATGAAACATAAAATGAAATACGTTTGACTGAGTGACGAAGTTGATGCAAAAAAACAGTTTCAAAATTAACACAGCAATAAAATCACATCAAAACAACACATACCACAGTTAAAAAAGAAAAAATGATACCTAAAAAATTAGAAAAGTGATACCTAAATACTGATGCAATGTTTTGAAGATAAAATAATGGAAAAAAAATTTATATCACAGTTTTATTGATTAAAATGGAAAAAGTTTGACTTAGTTTCAACGCTGATACAACAATATAACTTCAAAATTAACACAGCAACAAAATCTCCTGAAAAAAATATGAAACACAGTTAAAACAGTAAAAATGATAACTAGAAAAATATAAAAATGATAACTAACAACTGCTGCTATGTTTTTAAAGTTAAAACAGGAAAAATGATAACTAAAAAAAATAGAAAGATGATAACTAAAAGCTGCAGCTATGTTTTAAAGTTAAAAACAGGAAAATGATAACTACAAAAATACAAAAATGATAATTACGAACTGCTGTACCGGTAAAATGAAAAAAAAAAACATTTCCAATCAAAAAAAATTGTTTTAACAATTTCGACTTCTTCAATTGTGATTCCCTCGCCTGCTACATGTTTTTATTCCGTTCAATTAGGATTTCCAATGAATTTTTGTTGTTCGACCTATTTTTTTTTCTAGGGTTTCTGTTTCCAATCGATTTCGAATTTCGATTTTTATTCCGAATGATGTTTGCCTTCGATTTTTGATTGCGCGATTTTTGATTTCGTGATTTCGATACGCGCGTGAGGGGAGAAGATGAAATCGTCGGCCGAATTTTTATTTCCAGTTTTTTGTCCTTTTGGATAAAATATTTGGTGGGTATTGTCCTTATGGAGAAAATATCAGGCGGCTGTCCTTATGGATAAATTTTAGTGGGCTTTTGTCCTTTAAAATTTTTTTCCCTATTGAAAATATGTTTTTAAAGGTTCATAGTGATAATATGTTCACTACACACACATACATGGGATGATATGAGTATTGGTTAAGTCTCGGTCCAGTCCGAGAATATAATTTAATATGATATTCAATTAATAAAAGGGTAAAAATAAAAGTTGGAATTTTGTACCTTAAATGGTTTGGAAATGAAATTGAAGTAATAACGAATAACTTTCGTAAAAGTGGAAATTTAATAGAAAAAGATTTCAAGTATTTATGGCGTGTTAAAATTTGAAATCAAATTGTGAATAGTGAAGTTGAGTTTAATATATAAATAAAATTGAAAACTCAATTTTATTATTCAAACTATCTTATATTATTTTTAAATGGATTTCAAGAAAGTTTAGGTTCAAAAGGATAAATTTTGAAAAATAATATATAATGTTCATTTATTATGAATATTTGAATTTTAATGTTAAATTTTGAGAAATTGTTTTCAAATAGGTTAAATATGTTTTATAGTTCGAATAGGACTAATCGTGCTGTAGTAGTTCGCGAATTCCAACTATAAACTTTAAACGCTCATAACAGGAGAAATTTAAATCGGATATCTTCGAAATGAAAAAAGTTTGCTTCCTACAGATAATGGTTTTCAAATAGAAGAGGAATTTTCAAAATATAATATTTAAGTTTCAAGTTATGTATAAAATCATTTTTGGAAAGGTCGCTATAAGTGTTGTTCGCTGACCATAACGGTAAACGATTATTTTTAAATAAAGAAAAATATGGGATTTTTTTGTAAAATCACTATAAATCATTTAAAAGTGATTTGAATTGATAAAGTGAAATTTTGGATAATATAAAAGTCGTTTTGACTAAACTAGCTAATATAAGCCTATAGTAACGTTTTTTGTAATGCTTTTACAATATTTTCCGAAAATGGTTTATTTAATGGTTTTAAACTCATTTATTCACATAATGGTTAATTCAAAGGTTTTAAACTCATTTATTTTCATCCATAACTTAAGTAATCATTTTTAAATAATAAATAAAATGTTTTTGTAATTTCTTGACATTTAAACAAATGTGTACTTAACTAGATTAAGTTTACTCAAAGATTTAAGGAGTTTTCAAAAAAAGGTTTTATTTGAAGTTAGATGGAAATAATATCCATATAATTGGTATTAAAATCCATAGATGAAATTGATACTATTCAGGGAATTTGAAAGATATTTTTACCGTTATTCCGCCTATAGTATGTATTGAATACGGAAATTGATATGGAGTATAGGCTGATACAATTTCTGTTTAATTCTTATACTCTATATAAACTAGTTTTGGATTTTGAAACTTAAATGGAAATAGATTTTCAATTATTTGATATTTGAACTCATAGTTCAAATTTTACTATTTAGGGAATTTGAAAGGAATTTCGTACCATTATTCCACTTATAGTATTAGTTGATTTTAAGGATTAGTATTGAATATAAGCTAATATAAACATTATTCAATATAAATTGGTTTTAAGTTTGTTGTGAATGGTATTTTAAATGACATTATTCTTTAACCTTAGATTGAGTATGATTTGGAATTCAAAAATGAATTAAGACCTTTTAAGAGGCTAATAAAGATAAATGATCTTAATTTAGAGTTGAGTTTTAAAGGAAAAAAGATATGTTTTAGTATATGATTTAAATAATTTGGATTTGGATAGAAATAATCCTCGGATATTTGGTATTCAATTTCGTTGTGTTCTATTTGAGGAATTTGGAAGATACTTATATCTTATTTCACTTACAGTATTCGTTGGTTACGAGGATTAGCACTTAATATAAGTAGATATAATTTTTATTTAAATCTTATATTTAATATTAATTGGTTTTGGGTTTGTTGTGAATGGTGTCTTAAATAACATCATTCTTTAACCCAATAAGGTTAAGTTATAATTTTCAAATCTTAAGAGGATTAAGATTTCATAAAGACTATTTGAAACAATAATTAATTATTTCAATTTAGAGATGGGTTTAAAAAGAAAGTAAAAGAATAAAGAGTTAATGAATCTTGATAAAAAGTTAAGGACTGGTTACAAAAAATATATTTAAAGCTTAATTATCATTGATTTTAAAAGATAAGTTTTAAAGGAAGTTACGAAATGAATTAAGGTCTTTTAAAAAGCTAATGGAGAAATTCTAATTGATCTTGTTTTGTAATGGAAAGGAATTAGAGAACTAATGAATCTTAATAAGATTTCAACTATCTTGGTTTAAAAAGATATGTTTTAAAGAGAGAATTATGAAATGAATAATTTCCATAATAGGGTTTTAATTAACTAATCAAAGTGGAAGAGAGACTTAGTGAATGATATATTTCTATATAGTTTTAGGATAATGATTATTATTTGGAAAGACCGGAATTCAGAATTTGGGTCCGACAAAATCATTTCAAATAATAGTACGATGTCATGGAACAATTAAAGATATTGAAGACGGTGTTGAAGACCGGAAACTTTCACATCGAAAGGATTGCTCGCTGAATGTCTCACGTGGGTCGCTTCATGCTTTAGATGGTTACATCCATATTGTAGCAGTGGTCCGGAGGTATTTGAAGGAATTTCAGATTTGCAAGGGTCTCTCTCCTTTATTAGACGAGGAATAAGGTGCCTTCGGTTTCGTTTAGACCTAGAATGGACTTGAATTAATGTGTGTCTGACATTGTATTTAAAATGTATTGATTTGGTCTTTGCTAAACAAATTTCTGTTGGTGGCGGAGAATTAATTCTCTTAGCTTAACACCCTTCTTTGAGACTTACGAGCTCAAAGGTTGTATGGTTAGTAATTATAAGTCAAGTGTTATGGAATGACGGTGTGTCATATTGAGTGATGTGCTATTGACGATCAAAACATGGCTTAGAGAGCGTAGCTTTGTGTAACGAGACTTCGACAAGCCTCAAAACTCGGTAAATGGCCAAAACAGGAAAGATGTGGCAAGGTTATGAGTTATCATCTCTTTCTAGATAAAAAGGTGTACCATGGTATGGAGCCCAAGTATTACTTTAGTGTCGGCTTATACTTTTTTGCGATTTTTTTATGTTGCAGACACCTGGTTTACAGGTCGGTAACGACCGGGAGATAAAATACTCCTGTGTGATTAGGTAAGGAGATCCTGGCCTTGTATTGACAGAGAGCTTGTGTTGATTCTCGAGACATCCCTCTAGAGATGTCCAAATTCGGTACGGATGTTCCTTAGCCTGGTCATTTGTTGGAAATCCAATCTCCACTAGAAGTTTGTATGGTTTTAGATGTAAACTTATATATCAACAGAATGGTATGAGACATTATGCTGGCTAGAATTAATACATTTACTTGTGAATGTGGTTTCCATATTTAGACACTAATAATAGTATCAATTATTTTCGCTTATCAAGAATGTTTGGCTATCATAAGGAGAAATCTTTCCCAAGTATGCGTTTGCACGGTGTGTCCACCAAAAGGCCTTATGGTAGCTTCATTTTCAGAAAACATTGTGTGTTTTTTTGCATCGGAATTCATAAGGGAAAATTTTGTTTCATGTTTATATGGCATGGTCTTATGGTTTATCTAAATTTAAAATAAACACTACACCATAATGTCAATTTTGCCACACCAATGCAGAAAATTTGCCACGGCCTTCAGCAGTGGCAATTTTAGCACGGCCCAAGACCGTGCTGAAATGAATTAGTGGTGTTTTCGACCGTGGCAACATAACCACGACTTTAAACTATTTCCAGATTTTTATTTATTTTTAATCTCCTCGGTACACCCCTTTCCCAAAACAGATGAAAAAGTGCGTTCTTAAAAAATTCTTCGATTTCGTTCCCACTTCATTCCAAAATATTCTTCTTTCACACAGTTCTAATAGATCGATTTTCATCCACCCCGCAGTATTCTTGAATCTCCACATCCGTGCCCTAATTCTTTAATCCACGTATTCCTCCAATTTTAATCCCTTCTTGAATCCTGCAATATTCCATCTATTTAATCGCTTCTTAAATCCCGCAATATCCTTAAATCCTACAGGACTCCATTACTGGATTCTCAAATCGCTTAGTCATGCCTTACTTCTTTCTCAAATGGGTCTGAAGGTATGCTTCTATGTTTGATATTATTATTAATATTAACGAATTCCGATTACAATAGTTGACTATCTGTTAGTATATTAGTACAGTTAGTTTTGTTACTTGCAATCCTATAACAGAGATTAAATGAAGAATAAATACTTAAATTGTTAATCTTATTAATATGGTTTCACGACTTTCATCCCAAATTCCACTGTAGGTTATCTGGTTCAAATTAAGTTAAATCGATCATATGGAATTTTAGTTGGCATTAGACAATAAGGTTTCTGTTAATATCGAAGATAAATAAGACTTATGATTTTCCAATTTCGTAGTGTGTGTGCGTATCTCTCTCTATATATATCATATGAGGTTATGACAATATCATGTGAAGGAATGAAGTGTGGTGTTTATGTTGGAGAACATGGGTCACTAACTTCCTATATCAGATTTCGAACTACTTTCTAATTTTCAATGCTTCAGTTTTGAACATATATGTTGGTTCAATGATTAATGTTACTGGTGTTGGTGAATTATTAGGCATAAAGAGTCAGAACAAAGAATAGTTTCCGATTGAGCCCGTAAGGTCATGTACTAAATTTAGTTTCACTCAGTAGCTTTGCGTATCTCATCCTGTAACCAAAATGTTGCATTTATTGTTTGCCATGTTTGCCTATTTTCATACGTTTCATGCACAATTATTTTGACTTTAGTGCATTAGAGTTTAAATTTTTAGGTTCCAATTCAAGTTTGAAAATTGCTTACATGAATTTTTGCATTTTCGCTGGTCGTTTTATATGGTACAACATATAGTCATTTCTTAGACTACATTTTATTTACGTATCATATTAGATATACTCTTACTTTTCTAACTGAATGTATATATTCTTTGGTTATTATACATTTGCTGCAAAAGGGAATACATATAATCCAAACTGTAGAGTCAATGCAACATTTATGTACACAGTAAATTTAATACTGTGTCATGTAATGAATTTCCCGATACTGGTTTATTAAGTGTTGTTAACTGCTATAGCAAGCATTCATGTGTATATTATTTTCACCATTAATTTTGAAATGCACCATACCCCATTATTGGTTAAGAAGTAAATATTATGCATGCCCAAAAGATAGTAAATCAAAGCTTTTTTTTCAATGTTTTCATAATATGGCCAGTAAGATATTCACCACCGAGTAGTTTACATAGTTAACTAACTGCAGTCTGACACTTTTATTATTATGCAGATACATGTCTATCGCAGGTCTTATAGTTACTTTTTTACTTCATCATTTTTCAGTTACTTTGGAACATGTATGATATTGCTTAAGGCTTATTGAATATAAAACATAATATGATTATATATGCTTAAGGCCTACGCCAGTCTTCTATCTTTAGCCCATTAACCATCTTTGTTTGGTGCTTAAACTTGTGTTTAATATGAAGCAAACAAAATTTTAAGGCTGGAAGCTGATCCAAAGTCGAAACGTGTTCACCGTATAGTCTCTAATGGTGCGAGAGCAATTCTTCTGTGCCCACTCTCCCTGTCCCCGTGTGTGCCCACCAATCAAATCTCTCAATTTCCAATTTTTTACATTTAAATCCCCGAACAATTAAAGGTTTAACTGCCAAAAGCGGAAATCAAGGGGCTGTGATTGGTTGGGGACACGGGGCACATACAATTTCGGAACAGAAGAATTGGTACGCTAATGGTGCAATGCTTAGCACCTGTCTCAAGATTCCATTGTTTCAGCACTGCATTTTGATGTGACATATAAAATAAAATATTTAATATAAAAAATGCATTCTTCAATGCACTTGGTGTTATTATTGGAAAAAAAGACATTGTCAAGTGAGATGTATAAAAAAAGACCCAAAAAATGCGGTTGACACTATCTTTTTTATTGATAATAATGACTCAATCAGTGTGTTGGATATTCTAGACTTGACAAAACGTTTACATCGACGATTCTCCAAGAATGACAATGTATATTTTTAATCTCAGTTTCATCTTTTCTAAATGCAGGTTATTCATTTTGAAATGCCAAACAGTTCAGAAATTTTTGTTCATAAATCTAGACAAATTGACCAGGTTGGTGATAAGGGAACAACCATTGTTATGTTGAACGGCAGCCAATAGCATTTAGTTAGATCCAGGGAGCGAGGACTTGATTTTAACTTTGAAGAGGTTTGCATTACATTTGATTCTTTTTTGATTGCCTTCCCTGGTAATTAAAACAAAACATGAACAATAAAACTAACTAGATAGGATATTTAAAAGAATTTTATTATATGCATTGGTTGTGGTTTGAAATTTGTTTATCGCTCTGTTTACAACTTGTTGCCAAACCATTTGTCCGCGCTTAGAGTATAAAATAATATAGGAAATTTGAAGGATAACTTATTGCATGCTATTTATAGTATTGTATATCTATTCAGTGGATTATAGCTTTATATTGAGGATCCATTTCTACTGTGAATTTATTAGTCATAATGCGGAGTTCTCATAGCTTATAGCTTTGTATTAAAAGATGCACTGTTGCTACCAATTAGATATATGATGTTCTGTTTGTCATCATCTGGTTGAAGGTTGAACCTTATGCCACAATTTTTGAGTAATAATGCAGTTTTGGTCTATAAGACTTTCTGTTGATCACTGTTTACTACAAGATAAAGTAATCAATCTTTCATTTGGTATGAAATGGTAATCGTTTTGATGAACCAAACCGATGGTTGAATTGATGATTATATTTACAATCATTATTGTAGTAGTGTTATCTATTTCCAAAGATATTTGTCAAGTTTTATATAATATTTGCTATGCAGCTATTTATAATGATCATTTTCCATGTTTTTTTTTCAAATATATCTAGAGTATTCAGATTTCTTGTAAATAAGACAGCATGCATCGAATTGGCCCCTTATAATGTCTGGCTTGAACTCACTATTCATATGAATGATCACTTAATGCACACAAGACCAGCTGGACAATCCTACAGGGTTAATTCTACTGTATGTATGCTTTAGTCCTCTTTGGTTGAAGATTGAAAATCTCGAATTCAGTATCTCTTAAGCAATCAGGTTTACAGAAGACTAAGTATCAAAAATTATACTACTATTGTTATTGTTATTATTATACACATTTGTCATAAAATTAGTTTCATATATGAACAAAGGCATATGATTGCACTAACATTTATAACTGCATTGTCAAATATGCTAGTGAAGCAATCTGATATAGACAAAAGAGCATACTACATTGGTCTAGCAGCATAATAAAAATGGAAGATGGAGCAAAAGAAGCATGAGAAACGTAATCTTTGCAGCAAATGGCCTCGGAAAGTGAGAAAACAAACATTTCAACATGGAAATATATGAGACTAGGGCGCTTCCAGAAGCCGTACTACAGAGGTCCATACTGAAATTGAGTTCGTGCATTCTGAATCACAATAGCATTGAAACCCGATACATTTCAAAAATCCAATGCATAATTATCCATTGATATAAAGAATATGTTGGTCCAATAATTTTTCTATAAGAAATAACAAATTTTCCTCGGAGTTGAAATATATTTCATACCATGTCCTCTTTAATTAATAGTAATATAGATACTATTTGAAGTCTGAAATTGATGTATGAGATAGTGCGGATGCTCCTACCATACTGATGTCTGTATGATGTTTACTGTTATTATATTTAGCAGATTGTGGTGCTATATGCCTTGCTGATTTTGTGGTTCAATCAAGTTGTGTGATGGTAGAAATACTAACCTTCAAATGCAATGCATCAGGCGTATGGAAGTGGAATAATAGAGGATCGCAAGAAGTTAAATGGCCCAGAAGGCAAAAATGTAACGAATAACCCTTTTTTAGTTTCTTTCTTTTGCAATGTTACAAAACTAAATGATGATGGTCTTTTTTAAGGGAAAGTTATCAAAAATTGCATTTGTACAAACAACTTTCAATCAGAAAGCGGTCAACTATACATTTTACTGTAGCAATATATATATATATATATATATATATATATATATATATATAGGATCAGGGAGCCCATCATTTGCATCCAAACCACAGCCACTCATTTATATTAAAGAATGCGAGTGGAAAGTGATAGAATGAGTGGAAAGAGAGAGAGTGTGAAATATTTGGTTCTGGTTGAGGTGCTTTTGGAGTGTTGCATTGTTTGGGGTGCTCTAGAACCTGCCCCTATATGTGTGTGTGTGTGTACACACACACACACTAAACATAGATTTTTTTCTTCTTTTTTTTCTTTTCTTATTTCAATGCATATGTCTGTTTCAAATAATAATTAGTGGAGGACTAGTGTCGTGTCAGACTGCAAGCACGATGTAAGGCTTACAGTCTATAATGTGAATTCAGCCACAAGCTCATGAAAGCAGAGCAAGACCCTTATTTGAGGACTGTAAGGAAGTATCTCAATTAATTAAGAATTCTCGCTTAAACATATGTTGTTTCAGAGTCATAACATGTATGGAATTTTGGACAGTCTCGATTTCTCTCAAAACTGTAATGGTCATAGGCAAGCCAATGTGTATTTGATGTTAAACCATGAATTTTATGTTTGTGTTAATGAAACTTTGAAGTTGGATTCTTAAATTTGTTTATATTACTTCTTTTTTATGATTGACAATTATATTTTGACTACTTAACTTGTTTAATATTTCAACTTGACATGGTTTAAGCCATGTAAGGTTATAATTTTTTTTAAATGTTAGAGTGATATTTAGCCACGGCTCAGAGCTATGGTAGAACGATATTCAGCCACGGCTTAGAGCCCATTCTGTCACGGCTTTGAGCCATGGAAAAATTCTTGCCACAGGTCATTTTTCCACGGCTCAAAGCCGTGGAAAAATTATTTTGCCACGACTCAGAGTCGTAGCACATCAAAAGGATTGCTCGCTGAATGTCTCAAGTGGGTCGCTCCATGCTTGAGATGGTTGCATCCATATTGTAGTAGTGGTCCGAAGGTATTTGAAGGAATTCCGGATTTGCAAGGGTCTCTCTCCTTTATTGGATGAGGAATAAGGTGTCTTCGGTTTCGTTTAGACCTAGAACGGACTTGTATTGATATGTGTCTGACATTGTATTTTAAAATGTATTGATTTAGTCTTTGCTAAACATATTTTTGTTGGTGGCGGAGAATTTATTCTCTTAGCTTAACACCCTTCTTTGAGACGTACGAGCTCAAAGGTTGTATGGTTAGTAATTATCAGTCACGTATTATGGAATGACGTTGTGGCATATTAGTGATGGGCTACTGATGATCAAAGCATGGCTTAGAGAGCGTAGCTTTGTGTAACGAGACTTCGACAAGCCTCACACCCCGGTAAATGGCCAAAACAGGAAAGAAGCAGCAAGGTTATGAGTTATCATCTCTTTCTAGATAAAAAGGTGTACCACGATATGGAGCCCAAGTATTACTTTAGTGTTGACTTATACTTTTTTGCGGTTGTTTGATGTTGCAGGCGCCTGGTTTACAGGTTGGTAACGACCGAGAGATGAAGTACTCCTGTGTGACCAGGTAAGGAGATTCTGGCCTTGTATTGGCAGAGAGCTTGTGTTGATTCTTGAGACATCCCTCTAGAGGTGTCCAAATTCGGTAAGGAAGTTCCTTAGCCTGTCATTTGTTGGAAATCCGTTCTCAACTAGGAGTTTGTATAGTTTTATATGTAAACCTATATGTCAACATAATGGTATGGGACATTATGCTGGCTAGAATTGATAAATTTACTTGTGAAAGTGATTTCCTCATTCAGACACTAATAATAGTATCAATTATTTTCTCGTATCATGCATGTTTGGCTATCATAAGGAGAAATCTTTCCCAAGTATGTGTTTGCATGGTGTGTGCGCCGAAAGACCTTATGGTAGCTTCATTTTCAGAAATCATTGCGAGGTTTTTTGCATATGTATGGGAAAATTTTGTTCCTTGTTTACACGGTGTGATCTTATGGTTTACCTAAATTTAAAATAAACATTGATAACCATTTTATTTTCTCGCAGTAGTCCCATGACTGACCTGGAGTTTATATTTCTTCCACCTAAACTCTGGGTGCCCATATTTCCACACGGGAAGCCTAGTAGTTTAGGTTTTGCAGATTTAGTCTTGGAGTCATTTTAGAGCAGATTTTGGATTATGGATGGAGCTATGCTCTAAATCTTTTCATAGTCTTCTGCTAAGCTTAGTAATTTCTACTCTGTATTCTCCGTTGTGTTTGTAATTTTCTGTTATGCTCTGATATATCTGATATACTTCGATGTAAAAATTATTGTAATGATAATGAATAGTTCTTTTGTTCAGTTCTTATGTGTTGTAACCCCAAAACAATACGGAATCCGGCATTGAATCTCCGTCATTTGATGCTTGAGTTGTGTCAGATGTCGATTTTCGAAGGTTGAAATTTCGGGTCATCATATAAAATATTACTTATTATTAATATTTCTTGAAAACGTTATAATTATCAATCCTTAATTATTAATAATGGATTATAAAATATTAAATATTACTTCTTAGTTATTAGTATCAATTATTAATTATACTATTAAATTCATATTTATTGATTATAAATGGCTATGCTAGTAGTTGCACATGGAAATGACTTTAATTCTTCTTCCCGTCTCGCTCGCTGACCATGCCTCACTGCTCCTCCTCCCACAAATCCAAACTCATTAGTCCTATCTCTCGCACGAGATTGGTTGAGCCTACACCTTTGACCCCTCCAACTCCAAATCTTGCCCTGTATGGGTAACCCTAAACAACACCTTTGCTGCGCTCGCTGATGAGTTCACATCCACCATTCTAATGCATGATCCCCTGTCTCTGGCCTTCCTAGAGCTTTGCTTTCCAACTCCTATTATGCCATTGATAGTTGCTAACGAAAGAGAAAGGTGGACGCTTCTTGCTGGCCTGGATCTGGGTAATAATGTAGTAAATGTTTTGGGTGATATTAATGTACCCGATTTGGGTAGCGAAATGGTTGGATGTAATGGATTGAGCATCCAAGTACATGATACTATTTTAGACTTGGCACGGGAGGAACACACCAAGTGTTTGTGCTATCTCTTGTGAGAAAGTGACTGGAGTTTCGAAATCCCCAGATCCTCTCGCTGCGTCTTCGATACCATACTGCCTAGATGGATTTCAATGTTTCAGTCACTGCTAATGGCCGTAGGTGATTACACCCCCACAGGAGAATTTTGACACATTGATTGTTAATGTCGTAGTATGATGCCAACTAATGTCTAGCTTGTTGGCGAGGACTACTGGTCCGATCATCTGGTAGGTTTCTTCCTTGACACTTCCCCTTTACCAAGTCGTGCGCGACCATTGTAACATGTTTTGGAGATTAAGAGGTAAGATTCACGTCCAATTTTTTGATACCATGTACTAACTCAAATTCTTCAGCCAACAATAAGTTGAGTGTCCTTGAGAGAGATCCACTGGTTATTGAGAGGAAACCTTTCATTATCATTCCATGGATTGTGACAGTTGGGAACGCCAGAGAGCAAATTCTTTATGTCTCAATGTGGGCCATACTTACTAGCATTCCATCTGTTCTTAAACCACTTACTGGTTTTAATTGGTTAGAAAGTTTGATTGTCAAGTTACACCGCTTTGATTCTAGTACAACGACTATGAAAAGCTTAAAGTATACTTGAGATTTAAATGAAATTACTTCAATAAAGCTCAAAGTCAATCTAGTTGAAGACATTGACATTGATGTTCGATACAGTTGGTGTCCTGGCATTTTCTCTAAGTGTCTGTCTTTTGGTCATATAGAGTAATCATGTACTTCTTCCCTCATTTCTGACTCTGGCCCCCTTCTGTTATGGTACCTCTTTGTAAGTCAATCTTGAAATGGGTTACAAAGGCATGTGCCCCATCTTCTCCTCCTTTTGTCTTTCATGTTGACCATGCCCCTCCTATCGTGGCCCCTTGTATGGAATCGCCCCTTAGCATTGCCTCTTTTATCCTTAGTGATTCGGCCATTGAGGATGATATGTAATGGAATTATAATGAGCAAGCCTGGGTACACACTGAATCAGATATGAGGTACTCACCATATAATGGCAGTTTTCATGTATATGTTAGTGCGGATGGTGAACAGAGGTACCTTTGGTACTGGATTGATAGAAAGGAATTGGTATTGGCAACTGAAGGTGATGAGAGAAATAACAATTCAAACTTTTGGAAGATGTTACCTGGGGAGGTGCTACCTTTATGCCAAGCAATTGCCATTTCATCGCTCGAATCTAACTACAGTCTTTTCTGAGTTCAGGCATGTTATCAGTCCTTGTGATGCTAATGGGGATTAGCATCCCTACTTGCGCTTAGCAGTCTTGGTACCATACCAAGCACCTTTTTCCCCCTTTTCTTATTCTATGCTCTCGCACATCAAAACAAAATAGCAGATTAGCAACATGCTTATCTCCTATACTTTATTGTATTTGTTATTTGTTATAATGGAAAGTGTTACGCATCACTAAAAGACTGGTTGTCCTTGCCAAGAAAAATTATGTAATAATTTATATTTAGAAATTATATATATTAATTATTATTGAATAGTAATTGTAGATACTAACTATAAATCGTATTTTTTTATTGATTATTTAATTACTAATTATTATGCATTATTATTTAATTATAATTATTAGGAAGATAAAATAAATTGGTTTAACGATTATATATTATAACTGACAAAAAAGAAGAGTAGTTAAAAACAAACATCTTTTGCAACTAACAAAAAGGTTGTAACAGATATCTACAACAACTAGCAAAAACAAAAGTTGTTAAAAACATACATCTTTTACAACTGACAAAAATAGTTGTAATGGACATCCATTACAACTGGAAAAGGGAAGATTTATTAAAAACAGAGATCATTTACAATTGACAAAGAAGAGTTGTCATAGACATTTAGTTGTAATAAGTATCTATTACAACTAACGGAAAAGAATAGTTGTAATAGGCATATATTACAGCATGCAAAATTAAAGAGTTGTTGAAAACTAATTTATCATAGTTGTAAAAAAATTCTATTATAACTGATATTTTGTGATCGTTGTATAATTACAGTTGTAGTAGGGTGTTTTTGTTGCAGTGGAAGGGTATTGTAAGTAGACGAGAATTCAACTAGGGTGATGTTGGTCGAATAGATATGTGGTGATAGAAGGAACTGCATTGGACCAGTCTTAGGCGACTATATTAAAACTAGTTTATGCTCGAGCAAGCCTTGCCAAGTATGACGATTATCAGAGTGGGTCGATCAGTGATTGAAGCAATGCCGATGTGGATGGATATACTAAGGATCTAGAAAGAAGCTGGTTGATATGAAGGAGTTGGTTGTTTTCGATCTCAACTGGATGGAACGATTAGGGCTAGGCATATATTCGTTTATCATAAGTGGTCTGTGAAGATTGTCTAAGCATAGGCCAGCCATCCATCTTTTTAATTCTTTCCTATGTGGAAATATGGGTTCTTGACAAACTGGAATTTGGACCAACATATATGGGTCACTCTTAGTCGTAGTATAGATGTGCCAGCTTTGCTCGGGCCAGATTGCCTTAATTGATCTGCTAATTACTTCTAAAAAAATTAGGAAATACCATAATATTCATATTTAGGATATGTGGAAATGCATATCTTGGTATAAAATGTAGAAATTAGGATGTAATAACCCATACTTTTCAAGACCCGAATTCCAACAAAAATCAAAATCCAAACATGTCCGATCATGAATCAAATTGATTCGATACCTGAAATAATGAGCATGATCTTAATCATAGTATTATAAAGAAAAACTAACAGTGAAAATACAATAAGATGATAAGTATTGATTATGGCTACTACCTTGGAATCAAATCACAATATCAGTACCAAGCATAAGAGAACAAGAAGAAAAAGCAAACATGTCCACTTCTAATGGAATTCTTCCTCTAATGTTATCCTAAGATTTGTAGTGAGAAGGGGTCAGAACAAGTCCTGATAAGCAGAAAATATATGAACTATCCGCAATAAACAAATTTATCCTGCTTGGTTTCATCTAATTTATATGTCAAACAAGGTTAGCGATTCTAACCTAATTTTGCATTGGATGCATGACTATTTAACTACCGTACCCAAGCTAGTGAATCCTCATAAACCAAACTACTTACACTCAAGGTAGTACCTCATCCAAAATGTTAAAAGCGACAGGTACCCTGACCACTTACTACCTCGTCCAAAATGTAACATATAAGGTTAATCCCATTATAACTTAATAACTTTCCAACATACATCATAAGGTGGTTTCCTACACCATTATCATTAATCAGAGGACACTAGCTATCAAATCCACTAACCACTAATTAAGAGTTCCATCATTTGCATATCCAAATCCCATAACGAAAACAATGCGTAATGGCAGAGACAATAAGCACTCACTTAGTATGTAACAACCCGGTTTTTTGGAAGTGGGTTGTGATAGCTTAGAAAAATTGGCGTTTAGAAAATGAACTAAATTAAGATTCAATATTTGAAAGCGAGCTGTATTATTAAATTCAATGATGGTAGTGTTTTAAAATTAATTGAAATATTTAATTTGAGAATCTATAAAATTGATTATTAAACTTCGAGATTTATTTTAATTTTATATGGACATAAATTTGTTTTAATAATGAATTAAAAATTCAAGAATTCTATTTGGAAATATAAATACATCGTATTGAGTTTTTATACCTAACAAATAAATGGTGTAACATTTGGTACAAAATAAAAATAGAAATATATGTTTGTTTATTTGGGTTTGCCACTTGTTAAATTGGTTCCGAAATCTTAGGACGTGTTCTTGTTATCTGTTAAGGACAGGTCCTTCCCCATATACTTATTCATGTCCCCTTATTTCTTAATAAAGGTCTCCTTTTCTCCAGAAGAATCCACTTTCCCAGAACTGAAATCGTTCCTCCCCAATTTAAGAGGAAGGGCCACCGAAAATCAGGGACACCATCGCCTCCACTTTCCCAAATCGGCTACTGTCTCCTCTTCAATCAAAATGAATTCGCCCCAAATCCCTCTTTGCTCTTTTCAAATCGTGAGCCCTTAGCCCTCTCCGTCCAGTCACGCAAGCCCCTAATCCATGACAATATGATGTTGTATATAATGGTGTTGTATACACAATTATATGATTTTTTGTTTGATGATAACAACCAAATATTTATTATTTGAAATGTGTTTGTTACTGTACAGCTCTATATATACATCAAAGACAAGAATATAATATTTATATTTAAATAGAATACGACTGTACAGACATTCATATATTTATACAGTATTTTATTTAAATTAAATATTCTATTTCAACATTCAAACAGTACAGCTATTTAATACTCCACTATTTAAATACATTCACAGAATACTTGTACTTGTAAATTGACTGAATAAAATAGACAAGTTTGTTTGACAACATTAAAATAATATTTTATTTCAAACGAATTTGTTTATTACAAATAACAGTACAATTCATATATACATACTTTTTCACTGTCTGACTCATATACAGTTCACTCTACACTCTTTGTACATTCATTTACATTCACTCTGTACAATTTCATTTTACACTCATTGACTGTCATTTTTCTTGTCTTGTGTTTTCTGAATGCTTCACTATCAGTTCAGTCACTGTCTTCTGACTTCAGTCTTCTGTCTTCACTACTCACTGTCAGTCCAGTCATCATCTTCATACTTGTCATATTCAGAAACATACACACAATATATGAACAGAAATAAATCTCAAAATACATGTGAATATAAATTTTATTTTTAAAATTCTATTTGCCTTAGATTTCTGGTGTGTTTCTCATCATTTTTCTGACTTGATCTGATTTTCATATCCATCTGACTGTGTCTAGACAGCTTTTGATATTCATAGTGATACACTGTAAATATCACAAGGTAGACTGTATACATATATTTTGCAGGGACAGGAAAACTTGTCTGGACGGCTGCATATACACACGTGTATATGTATACACGTGTGCACTGCCTCGCCAATCCAGTGTGCAACTGAGGAGTAGCCACGTGGACCATCTCGACTCCGTGTAACAATATGGTCGAGGCAACTCAAAAACATAAATGGAGCAGCATAATGAATGCAAAGTCAACATACAAGCTCATGTGTCGAGCTAGGCAATTTCAAGACAAACCAGCAAGTAAACTGTTCAAGCAATCAAGAAGTATGGTTCAATAGTGCACATGCATATATACATGGATAAGTGGGTGCACAAAACCAAATTCAATGCAGCATGTGAATGGAAAATGGACAGTTTTACATTAATGAAGGATTCAGCTACAATAAGGTGGCAACAACAAAATGCATGGGTGATGCTACTCTGTCAGGTGCAACAAATTTTCAAATCAAGTCAGAGTGGCCAAGTACAAGACAGTGTTAAAGTAGTTCAACACATGTTAACATGCAGCAAGTGGTCAAGACAGTCGAACTCAAGGTCAGGTGTATTCATCATGGCAGTTTAGTTTTTAACAAATGCAACACAGAAAAGTTCAAGTAAGAGGAGAAGATTTCCAAGTGTGCACAAGAAACAATGTCAAGCCAGAATGATAAATGAGACACAGTGGAACAACAAGTGTATACTAGTAGCATGGATAAATCAGCATGGTCATGTAAGCTACAACAAAGAGGGTAAAGCATTTTCCAGTTTTAGTTGAGAAGTCATACAAATACAGGACATGGATGAATGGTGCAATTCAATGTGACACATGTGTAGAATGCAGCTTGTTCTCAAGTTTAAGTCAAGATGACCGTATGGCACAAACATGTTTTTGATTTTTTTCCAGAAATATTCAAAATTACAGAGACATTCAATCTAAGAAATCACAAAATGTTCAGGAATGTTTTCATCAGGAATCACTTAAGCACTAAATATGGTCAGGTTTTAAATCAGCAGAAACCTGAAGTTTTTTTAAAAAAAAGTGCAATCAAATTTGGCAAGAACCAAAATAGCATGAAACATTTTATGTGTTTCCAGAATTGATCAAGAAATTTTTAGCAAGTTGTTTTTCTAGAACAATTTTTTTCCAGAATTGGTCATGTAAGCTACAACAAAGAGGGTAAAGCATTTTCCAGTTTTGGCAAAATATTTTGGGAAAGCTAAAACAATTTTTTTTTTATAAGGATCAATTTAAAGCTTTCCTGAAATCAATGTTTTAGACAGGACAGAATTAGGAAATGTTTTGTTTGGCAACAACAAACATCAATTCGGGAAAAATCACAATGAATATTTTCTATGGCAAGAAATCATTCTCATATTTCCTTTGTTTCCAGTAATACTAAAATTATTTTGGGACAGAAAATCACATCGCAAAGGGCCAAGAATTTCCAAAGATCACTCAGCATTCACGGCATGATTTTAATTAAGGGGCCACAAATTTATTCAAGGCAACATATTCCAGGAATCACGCAAATACATGACAAAGCCGAGAATTTACAAAAGAGAGTTTTTTACAAAATCAGCCAAGTCATTTCATACGAAATCAGAGGTCTAGGGTTTCATTTACCCTATATATTCACCAGTTTCATCATTGGTAAAAAATGATCAAAAAAAACACAAGCCAAAAATTAAAAAAAAAAGGAGCATAATTAAATCAATTCAGGAGCTACTCACCAATTTCAGAAGTGTTTGATCGCAACCCCAAATCAAAATAATCGAAGAAGGAGAATCAACTAATTCAAGCTTCAAGATAATTGCCAGAACATCCTTTTAATCGCGAGTTGATTTTGGGAGATTCAAGAGAAACATATCTAATTTCCAGAGCAAAGAGATTTTGGGTCTAACAAAGAAGAATAATGGGCCAGCCTATTTTTGAAGTGTGAAAGGGGATGACCCTTTTATTTTAAAGACTAGGGTTTTTAGTTTATTTTATTTTGGTATTTTGTTTTTAAATTCCTTTGTAAATCATTCTGAATCAGTTTCTAGAGTTCTATAAAAATCTAGGTGATATCAGTTAGGGGTTAACTGACAGTTTACCAGTGTCTGTAAAACTAGGGGAAAATCTGGTCTAGTGGATATGGACCAGTCTAGGGTTTTGAGCGTAGGGTTAGGACAGGAGCAGGCGCTGCGAGTATACATGGTCTTGTATGCAGGATTTGCCTATAACACCTAGTAGAAACCTTAGGAATGCAGTAGTAGGCAGGATTTTTCCGAAGCTGGGTATCTCTGTGTGTTATTTCTTTTCTGCATTTTATTTCTACTGCAGTCTGTGATTTGTTTATTATTTAATATCCCATTAGAATTTTAACTCAGCGAAAAACTGTGATAAACCATATTCACCCCCCCCCCCTCTATGGTTAATCTAGATCCAACAAGTGGTATCAGAGCCTGGTAATTTCATTAACCCTAGAATCATGGATCCTAGTTGTCAGCCGATAGAGAGTCAGTCCAGTTCATCTCCAACTATTTTCGATGGAACAGATTTTTAAAATTTTAAATCCAAAACGGAATTTTATTTAAAATCTGTTAATATTAAATGTTGGGATGTTGTTATCAATGGGTTTGATAGTGTAGATATTACTTTCAATGCTCGTGCTACGAAAATTATATTTGATTATCTTAGTATTGAACAGTTTAATCTTATCTGTCATTGTTTATATGCATAGGAAATCTGGGATACTCTCAATAAGAAGTATGGAAGATCTGACAACTGCAGCTCAAAACCCCAAAATTTCAACTCAAATTCAGATCTATGCTTAACAGGTCGTGCAGATGAAATTTCAGATGGATCAGATGATGGAGAATCAACAGATGCTGAAACGGAGAATTTCACATACGAAGATTTAGTTTATATGTATGTTGATTTAACAAAATCTATTGATAAACTCCAACTGAAAAATAAATCTCTGAAATCTAAGAATTCTGAGTTGACTAGCAAAATTGATAATTTGGAATCAAAATTTGAATATTTTAAAAACCTCTCAAATTCAAATTGCAAAAATTGTTTGAAATTGGAAACCAATCTTGTTCATCTCAATAAAAATATTCAAAGGTTTGAAAATGAAATTCTGATCTTAAAAGAAAACAAGATAGAGTTATCAAATTTGAACAATTTTCTACAAAAGGAATTTGATGTTTTTAAGACTGATATAAATTCCAAATTTGAAATTGCTGGAAAAGAAAATTTGTTGAAAAGTGATTCGATTTTGAAAGAACTTGAAAACGAAATTGAAAATTTCAAGAAATTGGAATCTGAAAGTCGAAAACATTTTGAATTTGAGATTGTTGAGTCTCAAGCCAAAATTAATTTGATTAAAGATGAAAATATGGTTTTGAAATCTGATTTTGAAAGATGTAAGATCACTAAAAATCAATGTTTAGATTTAATGAAAGAAAACCGTGGTCTTAAAACGAAAATTCAATAACTTGAGTCAACTTTGACTAAATTTTCTGATGGAGAAAAATCTTTGAATATGTTGTTGAAAAACCAATTTTCTTTTGGAATTAAAAGTGGTCTTGGCTTTGGGAAAAACAATGCTTTTGAAAATCAAAATTCGAAAGATCATTCAAACTACTTTGAAAATAATCTTTTTGAAAATTTAAACTCTGATAATTTCAAAGGAATATTAAATCATGAACGAAATAAGACTTTGTTTAATAACAATCTGTTTAATCCTTTTTGGACTCCAAAAAGAAATAAAGTGAGTTCTCCTAAAGTCAAACAGGTTTCGGTTCCTAAAGGTATGAAAATAAATTCGAATGGATTATTATATAAACATGTTTGGGTACCAAAATGTACGAATATAACTGTGAGTGCTTTTACTACTTTTGTTAGATCACTCAATCCTCTTAACAGTTAGGTACCGAAGGAGGCTGAGGAACTGCATAGCTAAAATTGGATTCAAACTGCTACATATCACAGAATCATTCACAGTTCCTTAGCCACATCTGTTGAGTTAGAGATTCATTTGCCTACATCGATTTCAGGTATAATCTCTAAACTCATCTTTGTAAATATTCTCAATTTTTATTTTCTTCTTTTATTCCTCCTTCTACCCCCTCTGTTTATTTACTTTATCTCTTCTGTTTTGTTTTGACACTGCCATATATTTTTGTTTTTTTCTCGAAGCTTCATCAAATTCAAATTGCAGAATTCATATTTTTCTGGAAATTCACTATAGAATTCCGATGTTTTAATTATTTCCAGATCTTGAATTTAAACTTGTATATACCTGTAATTGTTTTGAAGTTCATTTTCTGTTTTCTGAATTCCTAACAGTGTTGATGTATTCTTGTTATATCTTGAACACTGTTAATATGAATTCTAAATTTTATTTTAAGATCTGAAAGTTTATTGGAATTTCACAAAACACTGTTGTTGTGAGTTTTCTTCTAATTAATTTTAGAAAAATTTAAATGTTAAACTCATTACAACACACTGTTATTTATCAGCTGTGAAAATTTCATTGATTTTCAGATTGGCTTGGAAATTTTAATCTGTCTTAAATCTCCGTCATACATCTTGAAAATCATCATTATTCATGATCATTATGGCTAGAATTTGTTTGTTTGAAATCATATGAAATTATTGATATTTTGAACTACCACACACATCCTAAATTTTTGAAATTATCAAACTTGTGTGACTGGTTCATTATATCTCAAAACTTGACCTTGATTCAAGTGGTTTCAAATAAATTAATTTAATTTTTGGATCATGAATATATCTCAAGCCTGATGTAAATGATCTGAAAGTAACTTTATACTTGTAAGAATTTTTTGAAAATTCTTTGAAAAAATGGTCTTAAAACTCACTTTTATTTCATGATTGTTTGATTTAAATATATGTTTGTTTAAAATCATTTGAAATTGTTGATTTATTGAATCACACACATATCTTGGAACTGAAATCTACAATCTGGAGTGATTGATTCATTAAATCCTGATATTTTCACATTTTCTTCAAATGATTTAAAATAAACTTTTTTTTATCTTGAATCATGAATCATGTTTTGTGACCTTCAGAAACATCCTCTGACAAGTCTGCTGTGATATTGTTTTCTGTGCTGCTCTGATACTGTCTTTGAAAAATGTTTTCAAATAACTGCCTGTTTTGTGACTGCTGCTCTGATAGTTGAAATTATTGTGCCTGATTTGTTAATTGACTGCTTGGGCTTAATGTATACTTTTTGCTGTCTGAAATATCCTTATTTGTCTCCAGTGTTGTGTTATAATCCTCATTAATAGAGACATCAAGTGATATCAGTTTAGAAGTGTTGATTTGTTTATTCTCATCATGAATATATTTCTTAATCCCTCATGTCTTGTATAGATCTTCATATCCCTCTTGTAATTGTTTTTCAATTTTAAAATTATTTATTGATTATTCATTCAGAAATTGAAATCAATATCCAAATTGAAATGTTTTTATAATTCATCAAAAATATTATTAGATTTTGAAATTGTGATGAATTGTGACTGCAATATATTTCACAACAAGAGGAGATTTTATTTAGATTTTTATGATGGTTGAACATTTATTATAATATCTTTGAATTGACAATTATTTCACGACCATCTCTTATATCTATCATCATTTTGTCATCCATATTGTCTAATATATTAATGTGGAAAGTTCAATATTTTATAAAATTCTTTTTGAATAAATAGTGGAAATATTTATGATGGAAATGTGACTGTGTTATTATTCAGAATTAGTAAAATTGAGAATTTTCAATGATCCCGGTACAGTTGGTCATATTTCATAAAATAATTAATTTAGAAATTTATTTCACAGTCCATTTCTGTACCTATCACATTTCTATTATTCATATTGGTTGTATATACCAAGGAGTTTTTCTATTTAAAGCTAAAAATGATAAAATATGTAATTAATACATAAGTGTATCTCTAACCTCATTTAAAAATCCAAGCTCTAGTTATGCATGGTTATGAGACAACTTATAATTTAAGTTGCGACTGATCTCATTTAAAAATCCAAGCTCTGGTTATGCTTGGTCAGTGTGCTCTTAAATAAAATAAAAAGGAATAATGCGCTATAAGTTGAAATTAATCTGAAATTCTCCTTGGTGTATAAAAACCAGTCTATCAATCCATCTTTCTAATCTGTGAAATGTGTTGATATCTTATGATGTATTCTGATTTGTTGATTGATAGGTATTGGGATTTGAGATTATTCGATTTTGCCACTTAAATTGAATTATTAATTAAAGTCCAAATCCATCACTGTTTTAGTGCTTCAATTTATAAAATTCTTTTGGAAATAATTGGAAAATATTCATATTTTTAAACTCTCTCCATTTTTATAAAATTCATCGTAAATCCGTCATTCTCTAAAATGTAAAATATGTCACATGTTCTCAGAATATTATGATTTTTGTTTGACTGATTGGAATTTATGATGATTGTTCTTCCGCTTATGCTGATATTATATTTATTAGTCATTTTTCATCTATATTTTAAATACTGAATCCTTTTGATGATAACAAAAAGGGGAGAATGGGTTGTAATTTTGATTTATGAGCGAATATTTTACAAATATTTTAATTTTGAAAATTCCAATTCATTTTCACCTTCTTTTCACTCATGCACAGTTATAGGGGGAGTTTTCTGTTGTAGCGGGAGCATTCAAATAGGGGGAGTTCAATATTCATTGTCAAACACATCTACTGTACTCAAAATCTTTTATTTGTTTGTCATCATCAAAAGGGGAAGATTGTTGTATATACCGGTGTTGTATACACAATTATATGATTTTTTGTTTGATGATAACAACCAAATATTTATTATTTGAAATGTGTTTGTTACTGTACAGTTCTATATATACATCAAAGAAAGGAATATAATATTTATATTTAAATAGAATACGACTGTACAGACATTCATATATTCATACAGTGTTTTATTTAAATTGAATTTTCTATTTCAACGTTCGAACAGTACAGCTATTTAATACCCCACTATTTTAATACATTCACAGAATACTTGTACTTGTAAATTGACTGAATAAAATAGACAAGTTTGTTTGACAACAATAAAATAATATTTTATTTCAAACGAATTTGTTTATTACAAATAACAGTACAATTCATATATACATACTTTTTCACTGTCTGACTCATATACAGTTCACTCTACACTCTTTGTACATTCATTTACATTCACTCTGTACAATTTCGTTTTACACTCATTCACTGTCATTTTTCTTGTCTTGTGTTTTCTGAATGCTTCACTATCAGTTCAGTCACTGTCTTCTGACTTTAGTCTTCTGTCTTTACTGCTCGCTGTCAGTCCAGTCATCATCTTCATACCTGTCATATTCAGAAACACACACATAGTATATGGAACAGAAATAATTCTCAACATACATGTGAATATAAATTTTATTTTTAAAATTCGATTTGCCTCAGATTTCTGGTGTGTTTCTCATCATTTTTCTGAATTGATCTGATTTTCATATCCATCTGACCGTGTCTAGACAGCTTGTGATATTCGCAGTGATACACTAAATATCACAAGGTAGACTGTATACATATATTTTGCAGGGACATGAAAACTTGTCTGGATGGCTGCATATACACACGTGTATATGTATACACGTGTGCACTGCCTCGCCAATCCAGTGTGCAACTGAGGAGTAACCACGTGGACCATCTTGACTCAGTGCAACAATATGGTCGAGGCAACTCAAAAACATAAATGGAGCATCATAATGAATGCAAAGTCAACATACAAGCTCATGTGTCGAGCTAGGAAATTTCAAGACAAACCAGCAAGGAAATTGATCAAGTAATCAAGAAGTATGGTTCAACAGTGCACATGCATATATACATGGACAAGTGGGGGCATAAAACCAGATTCAATGCAGCATGTGAATGGAAAATGGGTAGTTTTACATTAATGAAGGATTCAACTACAACAAGGTAGCAACAGCAAAATGCATGGGTGATACTACTGTGTCAGGTGCAACAAGTTTTCAAGTCAAGTCAAAGTGGCCAAGTACAAGACAGTGTTAAGTAGTTCAACACATGTTAACATGTAGCAAGTGGTCAAGACAGTCGAACTCGAGGTCAGGTGTATTCATCATGGCAGATTAGTTTTTAACAAATGCAACACAGAAAAGTTCAAGTAAGAGGAGAAGAGTATCCAAGTGTGCACAAGAAACAATGTCAAGCCAGAATGATAGATGAGACACAATGGAACAACAAGTGTATACTAGCAGCATGGATAAATCAGCATGGTCATGCAAGCTACAACAAAGAGGGTAAAGCATTTCCTAGTTTTAGTTGAGAAGTCATACAAATACAGGACAAGGATGAATGGTGCAACTCAATGTGACACATGTGTAGAATGCAGCTTGTTCCCAAGTTTAAGTCAAGATCACCGTATGGTGCAAACATTTTTTTGATTTCTTTCCAAAAATATTCAAAATTACAGAGACATTCAATCCAAGAAATCACAAAATGTTCAGGAATTTTTTCATCAAGATTCACTCAAGCACTAAATATGTTCAGGTTTTAAATAAGCAGAAAGTCAAATTTAAAAAAAAAAGGCGCAATCAAATTAGGCAAGAACAAAAATAGCATGAAAAATTTTATGTGTTTCCAGAATTGATCAAGAAATTTTAAGCAAGTTGTTTTTCTAGCAAAAATCATTCCTATTTTGATTTCCAGAAATACAAGTATGAAATCAATTGGCATTCAAGTTTTAATGTCGTTTCCAGTTTTGGAAAAATATTTTGGGAAAGCTAAAAAAATATTTTTTTGATAAGGATCAATTTAAAGCTTTCCTGAAATCAATGTTTTAGACAGGACAGAATGAGGAAATGTTTTGTTTAGCAGCAATAAACATCAATTCGGAAAAAATCACAGTGAATATTTTCTATGGAAAGAAATCATTCTCATATTTCTTTTGTTTCCAGTAATACTAAAATTATTTTGGGACATAAAATCACATCGCAAGGGGCCAAGAATTTCCAAAGATCACTCAGAATTCACGGCAAGATTTCAATCAAGGGGCCACAAATTTATTCAAGGCAACATATTCTAGGAATCACGCAAATACATGACAAAGCCAAGAATTTACAAAACAGAATTTTTTACAAAATCAGCCAAGTCTTTTCATACGAAATCAGAGGTCTAGGGTTTCATTTACCCTATATATTCATTGGATTCATCATTGGCAAAAAACGATCAAAAAAAAAGCACAAGCCATAAATTAAAAAAAAGGAGCAGAATTAAATCAATTCAGGAGCTACTCACAAATTTCAGAAGTGTTTGATCGCAACCCCTATCAGAATAATCGAAGAAGGAGAATCAACTAATTCGAGCTTCAAGATAATTTCCAGAACATCCTTTTAATCGCAATTTGATTTTGGGGGATTCAAGAGAAACCCTAGAGGCCGCCATATCTAATTTCCAGAGCAAAGAGATTTCGGGTCTAACAAAGTAGAATAATGGGCCGACCTATTTTTGAAGTGTGAAAGGGGATGACCCTTTTGTTTTAAAGACTAGGGTTTTTATTTTATTTTATTTTGGTTTTTTGTTTTTAAATTCCTTTGTAAATCATTCTGGATCAGTTTCTAGAGTTCTGTAAAAATCTAAGTGAAATCAGTTAGGGGTTAACTGAAAGTTTACTAGTGTCTGTAAAACTAGGGGAAAATCTGGTCTAGTGGATATAGACCAATCTATGGTTTTGAGCGTAAGGTTAGGGCAGGAGCAGGCGCTGCGAGTGTACATGGTCTTGTATGCAGGATCTGTCTATAACACCTAGTAGAAACCTTAGGAATGCAGCAGTAGGCAGGATTTTGCCGAAGCTGGGTATCTCTATGTGTTATTTCTTTTTTGCTTTTTATTTCTACTACAGTCTATGATCTGTTTATTATTTAATATCCCGTTAAAATTTTAACTCAGCGAAAAACTGTGATAAACCCTATTCACCCCCCCTCTAGGGTTAATCTAGATCCAACATATGCACCCCCTTCAGAAGATAGCGTGCCACTGTGCAGAGAAGTTTCAACAATCAGTAAATCTCGTAACCGCCTCTAGTTTTTCCTGCTTCTTCTCTTCGCTGCAAAGTTGTATTATCCTTTTCTGTTTGGTGTTATATCATGGAATGAGGCTATTTAATGTGAGTTTGTAGATACCCACACTCTTTAGTTGCTTTGTTTTGGGTACAATGGAAGTTCCGGGTTTATCCCTTTTGTGATATCTATTTACTGCAATGAGTAATTGTTGGTTGCCTTGGCCCTACTGTTTATTGCACACTAATTTTTTTGGTCAGCTTCTGTCATTTGCTTAGAATATCCATGTGTGTTATGCATGAAGACTTATTGCAGTGTAGTGTCCAGAAGCTTGCGCATATGTATTATTATGTATTCGGTATTTCATTTTTGCATAACTGAGGTCTTTATCTAATTCGAGGTGTTTCCTTGCCAGGAATTATTTTGTTCTCATCTTAGTCTTGTGCTACTACCGTGCCTTCCTTGCACTTGCCACTTCCATACTGTTTCCCACTAGATTTGAGTCCACGGTTCCATGTCTAAATAATACAAGCTTTTGTACCTTTTCCTTGAGCATCGTATCCATTTATCTTAGTTGTTATACTTGTGCACATTGGTGCTTTCGTCTAAACTGAACTCAAATTTTTGGTTGACATGGTACTGGGAACGGTTGCCATGCATGTCTCGAAATCTCATTTCAGCGCTGTGTGTATTCCCTTAATTGTTGCCATGTCTGCATAAGCCATTTTTGCCATGTATGCTGCTTTGATTACTCAGGTTGGCTTCGCATATATTTATGTTGCTGCTCTCTTTTGCTAACCAGAAGTTTTACGTTATAACTCGTCAAAGTGAAAAGAAAAAAATATATTATAGCTGGTCTGAGTTCAATTATAGATTGTCGAAGAATAGTACAGTTTGGATTTTGGTTTGTCTGATTGTATAAGTAATGTGCTCACGTAGTGAATAATCTCAACAACTAAATTTCTTCTTCAAAGTTAGGATTGAACCAACAAAATACATATTTAAATGTTTTTGTATCATTTTGTGATTGACGTGATATTTTGGTTCTTAATATGTGTACTCCTTATAAAGGAGGTACATGTTATAGAGTGATGCCTTCAGAATTGAACATCATTATCATTATGATGTTATTAATCTTACTACATATCAAAATGGGAAACGTGGTAAGATGTAACAATGGTATGTTATCGTCTGAAGTAGCAAAAATATGCTTTTAACTATTAAAAACTAAAATGTTGTTCTTCTTTGAATTTTCAGTAATGAAAGAATCATGCCTTACATTCTAAATCAATTGATGAGGTCCTTCCCTGTTTTTGATCAAGTGTGTATATTTATATTTGAGTGTTTTTTTATGTTCCCTGTTCTTGGAATTAGATGCAGGTGCACGTTCTCATCGAATTTATTAGCTACAAATATATATGCCACGACATGTCATGTACCTTATAGATTATAGTGGGTCTTGCTCCAAAAAGCTTGTTGCTTCCCGTTATTTATTTATGTGGTGATTTTTTTTAACTAGCTAATGGCATATAGTATATTCGGTTGTTTGTGCATGTAGTATTAGTGAACTTGTTGCTTTATCTAGCAGTTCGGTTGCTACCTACACTTGTGTTCCCTTTGTCACTTTAGTTTTATCTGTTGCATTGCCATATATTTAATTTGAACAAAAGCCGCCATTTTGCTTTTGTACATTTATTAGTGTTTTCGCAGTAGAATCTGAATTGGTGTTAACATGCAATTTGCAGCTATGACATCCTGCACTTTGCACTCGCATTCTTATGTCATGCCATGCCATGTCATACATGTTGGACAATTTGAGTGCTTGGGTACTTTCATTTTTGCTTTACGTTCCCAAATATGCAATGGTGTGCATTGCTTTGCATGCACCAAGCATGTTCACATGTTTAACTAATTAATACACATGTAAAGCTAGCTTACACAAACCCCATTCACATTGTAAATCAGTTAAATACGTATATAACTAGTTTGTAAAAACTGCATTCACACCTAAGCTATTAAATATATTTGAAGCCGGGATTTGTATTATCTTGCTCACACCTTTATGTTCAAATGGAACGGGTTTAGTATAAAACGGGTGTATAGCTCCACCTACATATGTTTGCACGTATATGCTAACCAAGTTTGCATCAAAATATTAAGTGTAGTCAGGCCCTTAGAGTTACAGATGCAAAAGATTTTGTTTCTTAAAGAGGAGAGGCGCGAGAAGGCGCATGTGCGCTCAAAGCTCAGCAAAAGTTGTAATTCATTAAAAAAGAAATTTATGTGTAAATTTATATTTTTCGTTGTACAAAATATTGTAAACTCTGATATTTGTATAAAATTTATTTTGCTGCTATTGTTGAGTACCGTGATTCTGTGTTAATTCTGTTTAAACCCTGTAAGCCAATAACAATCCGTCATTTTGAACGCTTCGAGCCGCTTTAATCACCAACTTGGGGCGGTCAAGATGGCGGGCAGTTACATAGTATCTATAGGATATGTAGACGTCATCTCGCCATTTAAGACATTTACTATCTAACTGACATCATTGAATAATCCCCTGGTCATTTAATACTTCCCTTATGATAAACCGACCACTAATATCCATATGACATCATTGTGTTGTATATGACAATTCTACGATTTTTGTCTGATGATAACACACACACAGAGACATATATATATATATATATATATATATATATATTACTATAAATGTGTTTGTAATTGTAATTTTCTACTATACCACAAAAAAAAATATTTAAATAAAATTCTATTTTATAAGAATTTAAATATTCAAATGGTATTTTATTAAAATACAATATTTTATGTCTGCAATTGAAAAAGTACAGATTTCCTAACTCCACTATTTGTATTGGCGTTTATTTCACGAACATCTTTTTTATCTACCATCATTCTACCATCATCATGATTTTATATTAATGTGGAGATTTTAATATTTTTAAAATGATCTTAATGAATATACAACTTCGAATTGAAATGTGACTGTATTATTTTTCAGAAATAGAGATAATTGAAAATTTTCAAAGATCCTGGTACAGTTGAGCATATTTCATAATATGATTAATTTAAAATTTTATTTCACTGCCATTTCCGTACCTGCCATATTTCTAACATTCATACTGGTTTTATATACTAAGGAGTTTTTTTTCTAAAGAAAATAATAAAATATAATATACATAAGTGTTTCTCTAACCTCATTTAAAGATCCAAACTCTGGTCATGCATGGTAAAGAGATTACTTATAATTTAAGCAGCAACTGACCTCGTTAAAAAAATCCAAGATCTGGTTTTGCGGGTTAGTGTGCACTAAAATAAAAAGATAAAGGAAATGAATAAAAATTTATAAGAAATTCTCCTTGGTGTGTAAAAACCAGCATATTAATCCATTTTCTAACTTCTGAAATGTGTTAATATTTTATGATATATTATGATGTGTTGATTGATAACTATTGGGATTTGAGATTATTTGGTTGGGTCATTTAAATTGAATTTATAATCGTAGTCCAAATCCATCACCGTTTTGTGCTCATTATTTTATAAAAATTCTTTTTAAAATAAATGGAAATTATTTGCTTTAAACTCTCTTCATTTATATAAATTCCATCATAAATCATTCATTCTACAATGTGGAATTTTCCACTAGTTCTTAGAATATTATGATTTTTGTTTGACTAATTGAGATTTATGATGAATGCTCTTCCTCTTAAGCTGATGTTATATTTCTAGTCATTTTTTCATCGCTGTTTTAATTTTTGTATCCTTTTGATGGTAACAAAAGTGGGAGAATGGGTTAAGATTTTGATAGATGAGTTAATATTCTTTGAATATTTTAATATTGAAGTTTTAATTATTGTTTTTCACTCATGCACATATCTACGGAAGCATACATATAGGGGGAGTTCCACTATTCACTGTCAAACACATTTATTATTTTCAAAATCTTATTATATGTTTGTCATCATCAAAAAGGGGAGATTATTGTATATTACAATTCTATAATTTTCGTTTGATGACAACAAACATATATATGTGTTTATAATTTTACTATTCTACTATATCATAGACAGAATAAAATATTTATATTTAAATAAAATACTATTGCACAAGAATTCAAATATTCAAACAGTATTTTATTAAAATATAATATTTTATTTCTACATTTAAATAGTACGAATTTCATAACTCCACTATTTGTACATCTCAATAATACAATTCATTTCTATGTCAATTTCATATACACTGCTCCTCACTACAAACTCTCAGTTTCACTTAGTTGTATAGTCACTCACTCATTTACACTCACTCTCTCTGTTATATATACATTGACACTCATTATCCATTTATCTTCTGCCTGATTCTCCGTCAGTCCAGTCTTTTGCTTACCTATCACGAAAACACACAATAATTTGAAACAAAAATATTTTTTTAAATTATAGAAGATATAATTTTATTTTAAAATTTGTTTGCCTTAGAATTTTGGTGTGTTTCTCATCATATTTCATGACTTGATCTGATTTATATGGACATCCATCTGTGTTTGGACAGCATGTGATATTCACAGTGAAATGCTGTAAATACCACAAGGTAGACGGTATTTCTAGTGCTCACATTTATATATATATTTCATGCACATACATGTATACACATACATGTGCATGTATATACACATATATTTGGTGAAGAGGCAACATGGTCAAATCAGTGAATGGGCATGAACCAAGGAATCCAGTTCAAATGCAGACACAAACATACACATACACACACACACACATCTATGCATATATATATATATATATATATATATAAAAGGAGCAATGGTTCAGCAAGATCAAATTGGCTAAAAAGAGCTCATATGCAAGTACATGCCAAGGGACAGCTTATGTGATCAAGTCAAGCTACAATGAAGTGGCTAGTTTTCAAATTCAAGCCCAAAATGTTCGAGCACAAAATAGTCAAGTGATGAGCAAACATGGCAATAAATCAGTGTGGCTAAACATGTTCAAACAACATTATGCATGGACCAGTAAAGACAGTTACATGTACTGGTGCACCAAGGCATATGTGCACAGGTTCAAATTTGCGTGCATAGTGAAACAAGCAACATGCTCAATCTCATATATCATGTACAAAGCCAGAGAGCAAGTATAGGTTCAACAAACCAAAGTGAAAGGCAGATTTCAATTCAGGCCAATACAAGAAGCATGCAAACACATGGTGATAGGTCAAAGAAACAAGACAACAAAATGGACATAGAAAATATTCAAAGGTGTACACAAATTGAACTACACAATGAAACAACTTCTTTATCCAGAACGGTATACATATATATAGCAAAATATTCAAACAGGATAAATCTTGTTTTCAAATTTAATTTCTAGCCAACATTTTTTTGGAAAATATTTCAATCACAAGTCAGAAATTCTTCCAGTTTTCAAACAAGCACAGTTGGCATGCATTTCCTTCTTTACAAATCAGTGTGTTTATGCAAGATTGTTTTTTCATGTGTACAAAATGTTTCATCAATCCAGAATACACCGTAATGCTTGACAAATTAGGGAAGTGTTTATTTTCAGCAATAAACAATCATGTAGACAGAAAAGTTTTGGAATGAGTTCAAGTTTTCCAAGCCTTTTATTGTGTCTAGAAATCAGAGTAAAGTTTTTTTTTGGCAATGAAATCATTTATATGTTTCCAGTTTTGGAAAATGATGAATATGGCAAAATATTGTTCTTTGGAAATGTTTTTCAAACAAACATGGATTCATCAACAAACTCAAAGACTGAACTTTTAGCAAGAGATCTTTTCTATTTGCTTCCAGAAATATGCATGCTCGATTTCAATGAAGGGAAAACAATTTCTATTTGTTTCCAGAATTTACATGCACAGAGGAGAATTTTCAGCTTTTCGAACATACACATATGGGAAGTATTCAACAAATCAATTTGACATGCCAAAGTATACTTCCAGATTTCAAATGTACAAATTGGGCAAGCAACTTTTAAAGAATTCCAAATTGGTCGAAATTCATTTATTTGCTTTTGGGATCGAATTTGAAATCATCAACAAATTTATGGCATTCAATCAAAGAAACAAAGAGGACTCAAAGACGATTCAATCCAAACCAAAGCAACAATCACGTAGAGACTATGTCCATTATTTCACTCAATACCGTGGTAACAAAGGAAATAAAATCACGTAGCAATCAGACGAAGTCATAGTGTGAAATCAGAGTTATTTTAGGATTTAAAAATCCTATAAAAACACCTATTACATCATCGGTAAAATGTATCGAAAAATAAAACGAGAAATTCGAAGAGCAAAAATCAAATCAATTCAGAGAACTCACACAATTGTTTTCAATCGCAAGCTTCCATTTCAATCAACAAAGAACAACCATTCTCGAAGAACATCAGAACGAATTTTCAGAAGACAAATTTGTAATCATGTCGTGATTTGGGGCAAAGGGAAAACCCTATTCTTTTACTTTCAGCTGACAATGAAATAGAAAGAGGAGCAAATGTGTTTAGAAACAAATGGGTCGATTATGTGTTTTATTTAGAGGGGTTTTCTATTTTATTCTCAATGTATTGTTTTAATTTACTTTTATAAATCATCAATCAGTTTTCTAGTTTGTCTATAAAACTAGGGTTTTCTAGTTTGTCTGTAAAACTAGGTTTACTAGCTATAGGATTTATAGTTAGAAATTATGGGTTACGGGTTTGTAATTCGGGGAAAATATGATCTTGAAGATTTAGATCAGTCTAGTATTTTGAGCGTAGGATTAGAACAGGAGCAGGGTTTTGTAGGCGGGATCTGTTTTAATACCTAGTAGAAATCTTAGGAATGGAGCCATAGGCAGGGTTTGCCAAAGCTGAGTAAGATCCGTGTTATTTACTTTCTGCATTCATTTCCTCTGTTATAATTTGTGTTGTGATAATTTTTAATATCTCGAAAAAACCCAATAAACCCTATTTACCCCCTTTAGGGTTAATGTTGATCCAACAAGTGGTATTAGAGCTTGGTATTTTTATTAACTCTTGAGTCATGGTGTTCCCTAATTGTCAATCCAGCGAGGGTCAGTCCAGTCATATTCCAAATATTTTTAAAATCTGTTAATATTAAATATTGGGATATTATTATGAATAGAGGTAATAATGCAGATAGGAATGACACTGCAATGCATATTATTTATTCTTACATTAATATCGATCAGTTTAACCTTATTTCTCATTGCTTATGTGCACATGATATCTGGAAAACTCTCAACGTGTTGTATGGAAGAGATAACAACTGCTCAAAATGCCAGATATCAACTCAGATTCAGTTTTGTGCTTCACGGGTCTTACAGATGAAAATTCAGATAAATCAAATGATGGAGACTCAAGAAACGATAAGACAGGAAATTTCTCTTATGAAAATTTAGTTTACATGTGTACTGATTTAACTAAGTCTTTTGATAAACTCCTACGGAAAAACAAAACTTTGAAATCTGAAAATCTTAAGTTAATCAACTAAAATAATTCTTTGGAATCAAAACTTAAAAATGTCAGGAAATTTGAAAATTCTGATTGCAAAAACTGTTTAAAATTGAAAGCTGATCTTGTTCATCACAATAGAAATATCCTAAAGCTTGAAGTGGAAATTCTGATTTTAAAAGATAATGAGATTGAGTTAAAAAGTATAAATAATTTTTTCCAAAGGAATTTAAAAATTTTGAGACATCAGAAAATTTCAAACTTGAAATTTTTGAAAAAGAAAATTTGCTAAAAACTGAATCTATTTTGAAAAAGCTTGGAGACGAGATTGAAAAATTCAAGAGTTTTGAGAAACAACAACTTGAAAAGCAAATTCAGTCTGAATCTGAGACTTATTAGTCCAAGACCAAAATCAAATTGCTTAAAAAACAAAAACTTGGTTTTGAAACAAAATGATGCTGAAAAGAGAAAGATCAATATTAACCGTTGTTCAAATTTAATAAAAGGGAATAGTGATCTTAAGTCTAAAATTCAACGATTATAATGAACTTTGGATAAATTTTCTAATGAGTAAAAGTCGTTGAATATGTTGTTACAAAATCGAATTTCTATTGGAAATAAAAGTGGTCTTGCCTTTGGAAAACTTGATAAATTTTCTCTAAAGCTGAAATCAAATGATTTTTGAAATCTGTAATGACCCGCATTGGCAGAGGTATTATAATTAATTTATTTAATTATATAAATGGTGGTTTAGTGAATTAAATGGTCGTAGAATTAAATAATGATGAATATTTAATCAAAATAATAAATTAGATAATATATTTAATTCTGAAATAATCAGAATTGGCTGAAATGACGATATGGTGTGAACCGGATCATCTGTGATATTTAATTCAGTTTAGAATTGAATTAGAATAACGAATATATTATTTGAACGACACTTTGAACGCATAATTATATTATAATTAAAATCGAGCTTAAAATGGCGCTGCAGTTCATAAATTGGCGATTCGAACTTCAACTGAATGTACAGGATTCGTTTTAAGCCGGATTTCTGTGAAACAAGAAACGTGTGGAGCTGGTGGAGTATATCTTTCTAGTAGAAGAGAAAAATTGGGATTTCATCATGTAGACTTTGATGTACGTCCAAATCAAAATTTAGAAAAGTCATTGTGGAATTCCTTTATAATTTATAAAGGAATTATTTATATTTTAAAAAGGAATTTCAATATATATCGAATATCGGGTTGACCCAGATTTGAAATATCAAGTTAGAAATTCATATAGGAATATTCTAGAGCTGTATGGTATTCCACAATGAATATATATATGATAATATTTATTTATAAATATTTAATTTAATTATATTTAAATATATTTATATATTTAAATGGGTCATTCAGAGCTTTAAAAATAGTCGGTTTTGCAAACGACCCCGGAATTCGACGAAACTAATTTTGTTGGATCCGCAATGTCAAATAGTTGTTAGATTCCAAGTTCCATGATTTTTGGGATCACTGTGTGGCCGTACGGATTTTTAGAGTGAAAAAACAGTTAGTATTTCGACGGTTAAAAATACGATGTGTGAGCATACGAAGTCGGAATTCGATGAAACCAGTTTCGTTGGGACCGTAATGTCGAACTGTAGCTGCATGTCCATTTTCGTGATTTTTGGGTATCGTATGTGATCACAGGAATTTAAGAGGATAGATAAAACTAGCGTTGGCTTATAAATAAATTAAATAATGAATATTTAATTATTTAAAATCCCTCTATAAGTACCCTCCTATTTCTCTAAACCTAATTCAACTCATTCATAAGTCAAAGAAAAAATGCGTCGTTCATTTCTTCACAGGAAAACAAATTGGCAATCTCATAAATCCATGAAATTTCAAAACAAAATTTACAATTCATGAAAGTTAAACATTTGGCTTGCTGAGAGACTCCTCTTTCTTTCTATATGGGTTTTAAAGGGATCGACTAAATTTGTGTACGCTGTGTTGTTTTCCAGCAAGGTGTTTAGGCAACTAGGCTTTGACGATTTAGGAGATTGAAGCTTTGTTGTGAAGGTTGGTTGTTATTTTTGGAATGAGGACGGAAAATGGTAGTTGCGGTGATAATTTGAGGAGGAGCGGTGAAGGTTGGTGTCGATCGATCTGGGTAGCAGGACATTTTCCTGTTCGACGCAATGAGGATCCGGTGATGCGAGTTTGAGGAGACTGGGTGGAGAAGGAAGAGCAGTCGAAGGAGAGTGGGACGATGGTTTCGGTTTTTGAAATAGTGGAGGAAGGAGGGAGAACTGATCGGAGGAAGAAAGGGAAGTTCTGTTGAGGTTATTTCCTGAAATCGGGAAAATGAGGAACGAAGGGGGAGGTCCACTATTCATACGGTGTTGGGCTTGAAGGGTAATGGGCCGGTATATGGGAGGGGTGAGGCCCGTTCATTTCTTTTAATTTAGTTTAATTTAATTGGTGTACCAACTTTTAATTACAATAACTTGTACATACGTTATCAGAAATTCGAACGGTTGGATCCGATGGGATCGTATGGACGAGCACTCCACAATGAAACCGACTGGAAGTCCATTGGAGCTCGTTTGAATTTATGGCAAAATAAATCGTTTGATTCAAATCAAACAACAATTTATCGTTCTTTAACGATGAACAGCCAATGTGAGTAAATCTCACTAATTCTGAACAGTTTATAATTTCATGTTGTATTTTTAGAACTGTTAAATATTGGTTGATTGACTGTGTGTTGACTATTTGATTGAACTGCTAGTCAGTTAGTTGAATTTCTATATTGATTTTGTTTAACAGAATATATCATATGGAACTGAAAGTGATGTTATCTATATTGTTTAACATCTGTGATGCGGGGAAACAAGTTGGAGGAACCCAACGGGGTTCCTCAACATTTATTTTATTGTTTTTCATATATTGTGATATACGATGTGATATATAATCTGTTGTCGATTATATGTGTTTGGACGATACTGATCATCGTGATTTGATATGTTGAATACCATAACATACCGAAATGTTGATAAGGGAATATTTTCAAAGTGATATTTGAAATAAAATATTTATAAATGGAATATTTATAAATAAGAAATATTTATAAATTGGAATATTTATAAATAGGAGATATTTAGAAAAAGGGAAAACGTTATAAAAAGGAAACTGTTATAAGAAGGAAATCATTTTTAAAGTGGAGAACCGTTACCAAAAGTAAATCTTTAAAATGAATAAATGTTGTTAAAAAGGAAATCTTTATAAAGCGAATAAAGGAGTTAAATTGAATATGGTATTCGAAAGGAGTTAAATCGAATATGGTATTCGAAAGTAGTAAATCGAATTAGTTATTCGAAAGGGGTTAGTCGAGTCGAGTCAGTTGAATAGAGTAATCTAATATTTGTTATTCGAATTAGAGTTAACCAGTTAGAGTTAAACCAGTTAGAGTTAACCAGGAAGAGTTAACCAGATGGAGTTAATCAATTAGAGTTAACCAGTTAGAGTTAAACCAGTTCGAGTTAATCGATTAAAGTAAAAGTAAAAGGAGTTATTCGAATATAGTTTATTCGAATAGAAAGTAAGAGGAGTTAATCGAATATAGTTTATTCGAATAGAAAGTAAAAGGAGTTAATCGAATATAGTTTATTCGAATAGAGAGTAAAAGGAGTTAATCGAATATAGTTTATTCGAATAGAGAGTAAAAGGAGTTAATCGAATATAGTTTATTCGAATAGAGAGTAAAAGGAGTTAATCGAATATAGTTTATTCAAATAGAATAAAGGAGTTAATCGAATATAGTTTATTCAAATAGAATAAAGGAGTTAATCGAATATATAGTTTATTCGGATAGAACAAAGGAGTTAATCAAATATATAGTTTATTCAAATAGAATAAAGGAGTTAATCGGATATAGTTTATTCAAATAGAAAAAAGGAGTTAATCGAATATATAGTTTACTCAAATATAATTAAAAGAGTTATCGAATATAGTATATTCGATAGGAGTTAAGTGAATAGAGTTAGAGTTAAATCAAAAGAGTTAAGTGAATATAATAAATTGAATAGAGTTATCGAATATACCTTATCGAAGGAAAGAATTATCGAATAGAAAAGATTAGAAAGAGAGCTACGTAAGGAAGTTTGTTAAAGAATTAGAAGGGTGAACTTTGTCTATTTCAAGGTTAGAAACGTTGTTCAGTTTAGGTCTGAGAGGTAGTATTACCCCCAACTTGATTGACTTCATTTTTAACTAAGGAATGGTTAAGGTTCGATAGTAAAAGGATGGTTAAGTGAATTTAGTAATTAAAGGAAATGGTTTGAGTTGGCATCGCGATGGTTTGTTTAAACATCTATTGGAAATGTTTTCCAAATAAGAAACCAGAAATGTTTTCTAATAAAGAAAACAAGAAATGGAAATGTTTTCCATTGTTAATAACGTATATTTTCCAAAGAACCACTCTGTATTGGCATAAGCGTTGCGAATCATATATGCCAAAGGAAATTGAAGATGGAGCTATGCAAGGGCTATCCTGTTTACAGAATAGTGCCTTTGGTTCATCCTGTTCCTGGATGACTTGTATGGACGGATGTCTGACAGAGTATTTCCAGACGATCACATATATTGATTTCTCCAACCGTACCAAGAGTGGAAGCAGAGAAGGAAACTTCTTTTAGCTAACACATAATGTATGGTTGAGGACGTCAATCGGTGATTTGATGGATTTGACGATGTGGCATTCAAAGTGAATCTGGTGTGATGATAAAGCGTAGCTTCTAGCCTCATCAACCGGTAAATGACAGAAATCGGGCAGGCAGCATGGCTAAGTCGGTCGCACCGAAGTTGGGTGTATAATCACCTGATCTAGAGTTTCATTTACTTCTAAAAACCTATTGTTGATGCTGTCCCATTCGGAAAACGGTTGTTGATCCCAACCGTTGGTGATATACATTCGATACACTCAAGCGAAATGAGTGGTCGGTCATGTGTAGCTGGGTTGCAAGATGTTCTTGTTGAACCCAGTGTATTCCTTTCTAGAGGTACACTAGCGAAAGGTGGTTCCATACCTTGTCATAGTTAGAAATCCATTTCCCAATACGTGCTTGCGGTTTTGATTGTATATTATATATGTAGAACGTGAGATGAAAGCGTTCTGCTAGATGATTATTATTATTGTGGTTGATAGACATTATTATAATATCAAAAGGTTTTTGATATAAAGATAATTTGGATTCTCATAAGGTAAAAACCCGTTCCGTTATACGGCGTGGTCTTATGAGATATCGATTACCTGCTTGAACTGTTTTAAACTGTTTTACTCATACCAGTCCCATGACTGACCCGGAGTTTATTTGTTGTTTCCCTAAACTCTTGGGTGCCTAATTTTGTACGGGCAGTCAAGTAGTCGGGATTTACAGATATACTGGAAGAGCTGGAGCAGGAGGCTTCAGGATCATATAACTACAGTTTATTTCCGCTGTGTTGTAAGTGTCGTACTTTGAAAATGATGTATATTAAAGTACAAATTTGTATTTCAAAGTTATGTTATGAAATATATTTATTCGTTCCGCTGTTAGATTCGTGTTACTCTGATATTGTGTTCTTCTTCTTCTTCTATTCTAAGTTTCTATCTTATCTATTCTCACCCTATGTTTTCTTTCTATTAATTTCCTGATTTTCAGTTTAATTTGGGGTTGGACTTGTGTTTTTAGTCAGCTCAAATTGGACCGGACTGTTGGGTCATTACAGTTGGTATCAGAGCGTAAATTAAGTGAATCACCTTGGCTCTATGGCGTGACTCGGTAGAGATGGGGCTAGTAATACCCTAGATTGAGTTTCAGTGTATATATATATATGAGTGTGCGTATTTGTTATTGATATAAAAATTGTTTTATATTGTGGTGACTTATTGGTTGAGTTGTTTATGGGTTCTGGTCGATCAGTTTGATCCACTGTATCGGTAGGAGTTGGCAAACACTTGAATACGATGAGCCGTCATGGTATGTTTTGAAAAGAGGGTAAATGATATGATTTTACCCAAATTATATTTTGATATAAAGAAGATTGATATTGAAATGATTATAATATAGTGGATATATTGGTTGTTATTATAATCAAGTAAGATTATAAATTAAATGGTTATGTAAATAACCAATCAGAATTCATATAAGTGAAATACGTGAAATCAGATGAGTTAAATCTGAATTTAAATCAGAATTGAATCAGAATTCTGGAAAATTGGATAAGTGTTTGTAAATGGATTTGGATTAAAAATAAGGAAAATTTAAGATCCTGGTAGATATTAAATTGTTTTACAAGCAGTGTAAATTATATTTTGAAATAAATTTCAAAGTGGAAATGTTTAGAAATGGTTTTATAGTATTGAACTCACTTCGATTGCTGGAAAATAGATTCCGATGATGACAACTGCATCATCAGTATTCATTTTCGAGTTATAAGTGACGAATTACTACTAGAGATACTGTTTTGAATTTGTTTTGGGAAAGACAAGTTGTGTTGAGTTTCAAAATGGGATTTATGATATAAAATTTGAATAGAAACTTAATAGAATTAACTAAGTCGAAGGGGAATTAGTTAATCAAGTTTTGAATTTGAAGTTGAACTTTGAAAGGTGAATTGGATTTGTAAATGGATATTCGAAATCGAATATAGAACTTAAATTTGAAATTTGGATTCAAATTAGTTAATAAGCAAGTTAAAATATATTTGAACATGTCATGTTCAAATATAAAAGTGAAATAGACTAAAGAGTTAATTAACAAATTAGTTAACGAATTGAGTTAAAACGATCATGTATAGCTAAATAGATTGAGCAGGTATAAATATACATGAGATAGGTATGGATAAGGTATGAAGGTATATAAATAGAATGCTCGACGAAAAGGTATGTATTTAATTCATATATGAGATTTTATGCGCCGTATCGGCTAGCCGCTTAGCTTTTTCTTTTGGATTGGTGAGGGCATGGGAGGCTACGTGAAATATCCCGATGCTCCTGGTACAAAGGAGGTTATGGCGAATTTTTCCGGGAATTTAAGGAGTTAGAATATTTTTAAGATAATTTGATAGTTAGAAATCAACGTATCGATATATATATAGAAGTCGATAAGGAAACGAACTTAGAAATAGAATAGTAAAATAAAAAAGGAAGTCTAGAATAAAATCTAGTAAGAATCAAAAGAGGAAGCGTATACGTGTTTAAAATGGAATAAGTAGTTGTATGGTATTGATTATTCGAGTAAGTAGTCATATCTGTTTTGACGTTATAAATGTTATTCAGTCAAGGTCTGAGAGGTAGTTATACCCCAACTTGATTGATTTCATTACTAACAAATAAGTAGCAAGATTTCAGACTCGAAGATCAATGTTGAATAAGAATTAGTTGGATATAGTATTTGGGTTGTTGTAACGATGTTTTACACAACATCTGTTTTAACCCAAATATGTGTAAGCTTGGAAATATAATAAAGAATATTTCCTAAGTATAGAAATAAACGAGATCGGAAAAGAGATAAGTAATTGGAATATTTTCCAATTATAAATAGCATATATTTTCTAAAGTTTAGAAAATAAAGGAAGGCGATATTCGAAAATGTTTTCCAAATAACATAAAAGGCCAATATGGTTATTGGAAATATTTGGTTAACAAATATTGATAAAGAAATATATAAGTGATTTAACTAATGGAATATTAATTAAGGGCTCAGTGACATGTTCAAAAGGAAATTTGATTTTTGAAAAGAGCAAACTGTTGAAAACTCCCAGGGAAAGACTGTTTGAATTAAAAACAAATTTAACAGTAATTTGTGAAAGCAAAATTGAATTAAAGTAAAGTCAGTAAAGTGGTAACTGAGATTGAATTAGAATGATATCAAGACAAATTGGATTGTGAGATTCAAATTTGAAGTTTAATGTGATAATGAAGTTAAGAGTTGGGAATCGAGGAGAAACTCGAGTTGATATGATATTTGGCTCGGATATAAGCGAATGGTTGTGTTGTGGATAAAAGCAGATTGGAATTTGATTGGGATAACCCTTGTATCCGCTGAATTGATAACAGGTGGAAAGGATATAATGATATGCCGACAAAAGGTACAAGTTTATATTTCTATTGGATATAAGATGTATGAGCTGAATTGGCAAGCCGCTTGCCTGTTTGATTTTTTTGGAATGGAGATGGCCCAGAGAGGCGAGTGGTGGTTTGACCTATTGACCAGTACAAAAGAGGTGCTGGCGAAATTTTTCGAAGAGTTAAGGCATTAGAAAAATTTCAGGATTTTTGAAAATTTTCGTTGATAAGAATTAATTAATAATTTAATTGAAATTAAATTGGTTCAGTTGAAACTGAAGTTAAGGAGTGAACATATATGTTCTAACCAGTCGATAGGGTCGTTCTCTACCTTAGCAATTTCGAGGACGAAATTATTTTAAGTGGGGAAGATCGTAATGACCCGCATTGGCAGAGGTATTATAATTAATTTATTTAATTATATAAATGGTGGTTTAGTGAATTAAATGGTCGTAGAATTAAATAATGATGAATATTTAATTAAAATAATAAATTAAATAATATATTTAATTCTGAAATAATCAGAATTGGCTGAAATGACGATATGGTCTGAACCGGATCATCTGTGATATTTAATTCAGTTTAGAGTGAATTAGAATAACGAATATATTATTTGAACGACAGTTTGAACATATAATTATATTATAATTAAAATCGAGCTTGAAATGGCGCTGCAGTTCGTAAATTGGCGATTCGAACTTCAACTGAATGTACAGGATTCGTTTTAAGCCGGATTTCTGTGAAACAAGAAACATGTGGAGCTGGTGGAGTATATCTTTCTAGTGGAAGAGAAAAATCGGATTTCGTCGTGTAGATTTTGATGTACGTCCAAATCAAATTTTAGAAAAGTCGCTGTGGAATTCCTTTATAATTTATAAATTTCAATATATATCGAATATCGGGTTGACCCAAATTTGAAATATCAAGTTAGAAATTCATATAGGAATATTCTAGAGCTGTATGGTATTCCACAGTGAATATGTATACGATAATATTTATTTATAAATATTTAATTTAATTATATTTAAATATATTTATATATTTAAATGGGTCATTCAGAGCTTTAAAAATAGCCGGTTTTGTAAACAACCTCGGAATTCGACGAAACTAATTTTGTTGGATCCGCAATGTCAAATAGTTGTTAGATTCCAAGTTCCATGATTTTTGGTGTCACTGTGTGGCCGTACAGATTTTTAGAGTGAAAAAACAGTTAGTATTTCGACGGTTAAAAATACGTTGTGTGAGCATACGAAGTCGGAATTCGATGAAACCAGTTTCGTTGGGACCGTAATGTCGAACTGTAGCTGCATGTCCATTTTCGTGATTTTTGGGTATCGTATGTGATCACAGGAATTCTAGAGGATAGATAAAACTAGCGTTGGCTTATAAATAAATTAAATAATGAATATTTAATTATTTAAAATCCCTCTATAAGTACCCTCCTATTTCTCTAAACCTAATTCAACTCATTCACAAGTCAAAGAAAAAATGAGCCGTTCATTTCTTCACAGGAAAACTAATTGGCAACCTCATAAATCCATGAAATTTCAAAACAAAATTTATAATTCATGAAAGTTATACATTTGGCTTGCTGAGAGACTCCTCTTTCTTTCTATATGGGTTTTAAAGGGATCGACCAAATTTGTGTACGCTGTGTTGTTTTCCAGCGAGGTGTTTAGGCAACTAGGGTTTGTCGATTTAGGAGATTGAAGCTTTGTTGTGAAGGTTGGTTGTTATTTTTGGAATGAGGACGGAAAATGGTAGTTGCGGTGGTAATTTGGGGAGGAGCGGTGAAGGTTGGTGTCGATCGATCTGGGTAGCAGGACGTTTTCCTGTTCGACGCAATGGGGATCCAGTGATGCGAGTTTGAGGAGACTGGGTGGAGAAGGAAGAGCAGTCGAAGGAGAGTGGGACGATGGTTTCAGTTTTTGAAATAGTGGAGGAAGGAGGGAGAACTGATCGGAGGAAGAAAGGGAAGTTCTATCGAGGTTATTTCCTGAAATCAGGAAAATGAGGAATGAAGGGGGTGTTGTATATAACGGTGTTGTATACACAATTATATGATTTTTGTTTGATGATAACAAACAAATAAATATTAATTTAATGTGTTTGATATTGTACTGTTATTGTACATCACAGACTGGAATATAATATCTATATTTAAATAAAATACAATTGTACAGAAATTTAAATATTCACAGTATTTTATTTGAATAGAATATTTTATTTCAATATCAAACAGTACAAATTTTATACTCCACTATTTGTTCATCTCTGTATTACACTTCAAGCCATATCAGATTTCATATATACAGTTCCTCATTACAGATTAAGTCAGTCACTCTTTTTTGTACATACATTCAGTCTCAGCACTCATATTTACATACATACACTTTGACACATTCACTGACACTACACACTGTCTTCTTATATTCAGTCTTCTGTCTTCACAGCTCTCTGTCAGTCCAGTCATCTACACCTGTCATACACAGAAACACACACACACACAGTACACTGCAATAGAAATAATACTGAACACATGAATATAATTTTCAATTTTTTTTTTTAAAAAAAAAAATTATTTGCTTCAGTTTTCTGGTGTGTTTCTCATCATTTTTCTGACTTGATCTGAGTTGTTAATCCGACTGTGTCTAGACAGTTCAGGGACAGAAAAATAGTCTGATGGCTGCATATACACACGTGTATAGCTATACACGCGTGCACTGCCTCGCCAATCAGTGTGCAACTGAGGAGTAGCCACGTGGACCATCTCGACTCAGTGCACAACAGTGTAATAAAAGAGTCAAGAAATGTTAAGAAATGTTCAAACTTCAAATATGACCAAGCGCAAGTCAACAGTGGTGCAAGTGCAAATTGGTGAAAACATATGTAGGCATGAAGAAAATCAATGGAGTAGTGTAACATAGCATAAATGGTGGCATTCCTGTTTCAAGTGTTTCAGCAAATACATGTGTACATAGTGGAATAAGCATGACAAATAATCAAGCAACATGTTCACTTCAGCATACATGAAGAATGAGGTTAAGGCAACATAAGCATCAAGCAACATGCTTCCAGTTCAAGTCAAGTGCAGATATGATACATGATGCAGTCAATTTCTGGGCCATGGTGCATGTAGCATGATAAAGGCAAATTGAATAACAGTGTGAAGTGCAGTAGTATGACAAAGTGACCAAGCAGCTAAGTGAGTGAGCATAAGCAAATAAACAATTGGTGGTGAAGTTCAACTACACAACAACATATACATGGTGACAGCATGTACAAGCAGTATACAAGCATGTGAACAAGTATATGATGCATGGAGCAGCTGTTCAACAAAGTGGTGCAACATGTTTTCAAGTCAGCCTCATGTTCAAGCAAGATGGTCAGATCAACTTAAATGGAACAAGTCAGAGTGCTCAATACAAATAAGTTTGCAAACTTCAGAAAGCAGGTTAATTGATACAGCAAGGAAAATGGCAAATTAGATTTCACTCAATTCATGTATTTCATATGGCAGATCACTTCTTTAAGCAGGTGGACAAATAACAAAGGGATGGTACAATATAACAGGAAGTCACAGCAGCATGAATGGTGTTTAAACAAAGTCTGTATACAAATGCATGTACAAGAATGGCTATGCAACTAAATGGTTCAGCAATAACATTTGTTTTCCAGAAATCATGCATAGGTTCAAACCAGAGGACAAACATTATTGTATTCAAGCAGGGGATTTTTCATTCATTCAAGCTAAATAAAAAAAAGGAAAATTCATAAAGGAATCAATCAAGGTCACAATCTCATTTATATTTGTTTCCAATTTTTGATCTCGGACAAATTCATTCAAGGCAGAATTAAATCAAAGAAACAAATATGGCATGGACCAGAAAGCCAATGAACACCATGCAGAAAGTCACAGCAGGGTTAATCAAAGTCAAGTGTGAAGCCAATGTGGTCGAGCAATGCATATACATGGAATTACAAACAGTTCAATAATTGATGGCAAGGCTGAAGAAAATCAGAGCATAATATTTGGAAATCAATCGAATTCTAGTTTAAATGCAGTGAATCATTTTGGCAAAAATAAAATATTCCTGTTTCCAGAAATGAACCCCACTTTTTTAAATCGGCCAGAAATAGTTTCAAACTTCACATTGTATTTTGGGTAAGAGTTAAATTCATTTTTGGAAATCTGTTTTCTGCAAATCAATCTATGGTGAAGCACAAACTTGAAAAGAGTTTGGCAAGGTATTTCATGGCCATCATTCACGCATGGACATTCAAGGCAACAAATTTATACACGTAAGAAATTCATTTCAGCCGAGCAAAAATAGAAATACACGCAAGTAAATCAAAGCAGCAAAAGGAGCAAGTTTTTATTTTTCCAGAATCATCAATTCAAAAGAGGAAACCGAGCTAATTTGTCCAATAAATCAAATCGAGTCACTCACGAAATCAGAGAGTTTAAAAGGATCCTATAATCCTATTTACACCGGATCATCACTGGCAAATATAATCGAGAACCCACAAAATAAACTCAAGCAAACTCAGAGAAAAATCGAGAGAACTCACTGTTTTTTTTTATCGCAATCATTCACAAATCAAAGTCTTCCAAGTCGTGGAGCAAGCCACGAGATCCTGAAGCATCAGAGAAACAAATTCGATCAAATCAAAGCATCGGAAGGCACTCGGTTTTTTTTTGAAGAATCAACAGAGAAGCAATCGATTGATCTGGAGCAGATTTGAGTAAACCCTAGTTTTTTCTTCCAGCCGCCATTTTAGAGACAAAAGGATCGGGCTTATCAAATGAAGTGGGCCGGCCATAATTTACAAAGGGGATGACCCTTATATTTTTAAATCCTAGGGTTTAATTTGTTTTTGTTTTTAATTTTTTTTATTGTGTTTTGTTTTTGTTTTGTAAACCAAATTCAAACAGTGTCTAGATCTGTAAAGTCTAGGAATCCAGTCAGGGTGCTGACTGTCAGTTTCAGAGTCTGTAAAATCTGTGTTACGTGTTACGGGATTGTAATACGGGTAAATCTGGTCGAGGGGATATCGTCCAGTCTGGGGTTTTGAGCGTAGGGTTAGTACAGGGGCAGGGAGTGCGAGTTTACAGTGTCTGTAAGCGGGATCTGTTATTAACACCTAGTAGAGACCTTAGGAATGCAGCAGTAGGCAAGATTTGCCGAAGTTGGGTATCTCTGTGTGTTATTTACTTTCTGTACTTACTTACTCTGCTTTATCTGTGCTGGGATTAATTTTTTAATTACTTGATAAACTGTGATAAACCCTATTCACCCCCCCCCTCTAGGGTTATCTAGATCCAACAAGTGGTATCAGAGCCGGTATTTTCTGTTAACTCTAGAGAAATGGTGAATCCTTGTTGTCAGTCTTCTGAGAGTCGGTCCAATAATATTCCAATGATTTTCAATGGAACATATTTTCAAATTTGGAAATCAAAATTCGAATTATATTTAAAGTCTGTAAATTTTGAATATTGGAATATGATTGAAAGTATGGGAGACATGTTAGATAAGAGGAATAAGGTTTTAAATGCTCGCGTTATGCATATTATTTATTCTTTTCTTGGTAATAATCAATTAAAACTTATCTCTCATTGTTTGACTGCGCAGGATATTTGGAAAACTCTTGACAAGGTGTACAGAACAGACAACAATTGCTCAAAACCTCACAAGGACAACTCAAGTTCAGAACTGTGCTTGACTGGATTAACCAAGGATGAATCAGACGATGGAGACTCAACAGATGATGAGACAGGAGGTTATTCATATGAAGATTTAGTTCATTTTTGTACTGAATTAACAAAAGCTGTTGATAGTCTCAAATTTAAAAATAAATCTCTAAAATCTGAAAAACTTGAGTTGATTACCAAAAATAACATTTTGGAATTAAAACTTGAAAATATCAAGAATTTAGAAAACTCCGACTGCAAAGATTGTTTCAAATTCAAAGCTGATTTAGTTCATCAAAATGAAGATCTCAAAAGACTTGAAAATGAAATCATAATTTTAGAAGAAAATGAGAAAGAACGAATTTGTAAAAACAATTTTTTGCAAAAGGAATTGGATAATTTCAGGATGTCTGAAGATTCCAAATTTGAAAGAAAGAGCCTGTTGAAAACTGAATCTATTTTGAAAGAACTTGAAGAGGAGATTGAAAAATTCAAGTGTTCTGAAAAACAACAAATTGAAAAACAAATTCAGTTTGAATCTGAGATTTTTGAATCCAAGACCAAAATTAAACTCCTTGAAAATGAGAATTTGCTTTTGAAACAAAATGATACTGAAAGGAGAAAGATCAGTATTAATCGTTGTTCAGATCTAATGAAAGAAAATTCTGATCTTAAATCCAAAATCAACGATCTTGAATTGAGCTTAAAGCGTTTTTCAACCGGTGAAAAATCTTTTAATATGTTGTTGAAAAATCAATTTTCTACGGGAAATAAATGTGGTCTTGGTTTTGGGAAATCAAATGCTTCTGAAAATTTGAATTCATGTGAATTGAAAAATCCTTCAAACTGTTTTGGTAAAAATCGTTTTGAAAATTTTAACTCTGAAAATTTCAAAGGATTTTTGAATCATAATCAAAGTGAAAATTCGTTTGATAATAAACCATTTAAACAATCTTGGATCCCAAATAAAAGTAAAACGACTCCGACTAAATTCAAACAGTTTTGGGTCCCGAAGGGTACAAAGGTAAATTCGAATGGTTTGTTATATAAACAAGTCTGGGTACCAAAATATGTGAATAAAACTGTGAGTGGTTTTACAAACTTTGTTAGACCACTCGATTCTCTAAACTGTTAGGTACCTGAAGTGGCTGAGAAACAACTGTGCTAAAAAGAGAAAATGATTCAAACTGCTTCATGTCATTGAATCATTCAATGTTTCTTAGCCAAGTCCGATAAGTTAGAAATTATGTTTCTCATCATATGTCAGGTATGATTTCTAACTTCATCCTTGTAAATTTTTTTTCTTGGGTTATTTCTCCTTCTTCTACCCCTTCTATTTTATTTTTTCTTCTGGTTTTTTTTTTTCTTTGATTAGTCACTACCATATCTCTTTGTTTATTTTGTGCTTCTTAAACTTCCAATTGCAGGTCTCATGACTTTCTAGAAATTCATTTTATTTGAATAGAACTCTCTTGTTTATAATCATTTCCGGATTCTGAATTTAATCTTGTAATTATCTGCAATTGTTTAAAAGTTTATTTTATTCTTGAATTCATAACAGTGCTGAAGAATTCATGTCATATCTTGAACATTGTTAATTTGAATTCTAAATTTTTTGAAGATCTGAATATTTAATGAAATGTCACACACCTTTGCTGTTCTGAGTTTATTCTAATTCATTTTAGAAAAGCTCAAAATATTATACTCATTACAGCACTCTGTTATTTATCAGTTGTGATAATTTCATTGATTTTCAGATTGGCTTGTATCAGTGATACATCTTGGAATTCATCTTTATTCATGATCATTATATTGAAATATGTTTGTTTGAAATCATCTGAAATTCTAGATATTTTGAATATCACACACCTCTTTTTTTTTTTTGAAATTGTCAATCTTGTGTGACTGATTCATTATATCCCAAAACTTTACATTGATTCATGTGATTTCAAATAAATTATCCCGATCATGAATATTTTCAAATTTGATGTAAATGACCTGAAATTTCTCTTGGGCTTGTCAGAAATAGTTTTTGAGAAATTCTTGAAAATGTTTTTTTTTTTTAAATGGTCTTTGAAAATCATTGTTATTTCATGATTATTTGATTTGAATATATGTTTGTTTAAAATCATTTGAAATTATTGATTTATTGGATCTCACACATATCTTGAATCTGAAATATAACCTGGTGTGATTGATTCATTAAATCCTAATACTTTTACATTTCTTCAAATGATTTAAAATAGAGTATATTTGCAAATCTTGGATCATGAACCACCTTATGTGACCAACATCTTGACAAGTCTGTTGTGATACTGATTTCTCTGTGCTGCTCTGATACTGTTTTTGAAAAATGTTTGTTTTGGAATCATGCTGCTCTGATTATAAGAAATTGATTTGTAAATATTTTTTTGAGGACTGATTGATTTGGTATCAAAGGCTTATCGTGCTCTGATAAATGAAATTTGTGTGCTTGAGTTGCTTGCTTTGAAATTAAGTCTTTTCTGTTGACTGAGGTACCAATGTTAGCCACCGGGGTGTGTTTAAAATTCTCGAGAGCGAGATAACAAGTGGTATCAGAAGTGCTTATATTTATTTCATCCATCTGTTCTGAATTTTTACTTTGTAGAGACACCATGTGGTATCAGTTTAGAAGTGCTGCATATTTTTTTGCTGTATATATTTTTTTTGTTTCCCTCTTGTCGTGTATAGATCAGCATATTTCTCTTGTAATTGTTTTTCAATTTTAAAATTATTTATTGATTATTCATTCAGAAATTGAAATCTGTATTTATAATTCATCAAAATCATTATTAGATTTTGAAATTGTGATGAATTGTGACTACAGTATATTTCATAACAAGAGGAGATTTTTATGTAGATTTTCATGATGGTTGAACATTTATTATAATATCTTTGAATTGGCAATAATTTCACGACCATCTTCTTAATCTATCATCTTTCTGACATCCATCATGTTTTATATAAATGTGGAGAGTTTAATATTTTTTAAAATCGTCTTGAATAAACAGTGAAAATATTTGTGATGGAATTGTGGTTATGTTATTTTTCAGAATTAGTGTCAACTGAAAATTTTCAATAATCCCGGTACAGTTGGTCATATTTCATCATAATATAATTAATTTAGAAATTTATTTCACAGTCCATTTCTGTACCTATCACATTTCTATCATTCATATTGGTTGTATATACTGGGGAGCTTTTTTATTTAAAGCTGAAAATGATAAAATATATAATTGATACATAAGCGTGTCTCTAACCTCATTTAAAAATCCAAGCTCTGGTTATGCATGGTTATGAGACAACTTATAATTTAAGCTACGACTGACCTCATTTAAAAATCCAAGCTCTGGTTATGCGTGGTCAGGGTGCTCTTAAATCAAAAGAAAAAGAAAAGAAAATAATTTGCAATAAATAATTTCTTTTGAAATTCTCCTTGGTGTATAATAACCAGCCTATCAATCCACTTTCTAATCTGTGAAATGTGTTGAAATTTTATGACGTATTATGATTTGTTGATTGATAGATATTGGGATTTGAGATTATACGATGTTTTCACTTAAATTGAATTATTAACTTTAGTCCAAAATCCATCACTGTTTTTGAATCTCATTTTAAAAAAAAAATTCTTTGGAAAATAATTGGAACTCATTTTTTAACTCTCCCCATTTATATGAATTTCATCGTAAATCCGTCATTATCCACAATGTGAAATATGCCACTAGTTCTCAGTATATTATGATTTTTGTTTGACTGAATGAGATTTATGATGACTGTTCTTTCTCTTAAGCTGAAATTATACTTTTAGTCAGTCTTCATCTATTTTTTAACCTCTGTATCCTTTTGATGATAACAAAAGGGGGAGAATGAGTTGCGATTTTGATTTATGAGTGAATATTTTATAAGTATTTTTAATTTTGAAAATTTATTATTACTCATACATTTCACTCATGCACAGTTATAGGGGGAGTTGTCTGCTGTAGGGGGAGCTAATAAATAGGGGGAGTTCAATATTCATTGTCAAACACATCTATTGTATACAAAATCTTTTATTTGTTTGTCATCATCAAAAGGGGGAGATTGTTGTATATAACGGTGTTGTATACACAATTATATGATTTTTGTTTGATGATAACAAACAAATAAATATTAATTTAATGTGTTTGATATTGTACTGTTATTGTACATCACAGACTGGAATATAATATCTATATTTAAATAAAATACAATTGTACAGAAATTTAAATATTCACAGTATTTTATTTGAATAGAATATTTTATTTCAATATCAAACAGTACAAATTTTATACTCCACTATTTGTTCATCTCTGTATTACACTTCAAGCCATATCAGATTTCATATATACAGTTCCTCATTACAGATTAAGTCAGTCACTCTTTTTTGTACATACATTCAGTCTCAGCACTCATATTTACATACATACACTTTGACACATTCACTGACACTACACACTATCTTCTTATATTCAGTCTTCTGTCTTCACAGCTCTCTGTCAGTCCAGTCATCTACACCTGTCATACACAGAAACACACACACACACAGTACACTGTAATAGAAATAATACTGAACACATATGAATATAATTTTCAATTTTTTTTTTTAAAAAAAAAATTATTTGCCTCAGTTTTCTGGTGTGTTTCTCATCATTTTTCTGACTTGATCTGAGTTGTTAATCCGACTGTGTCTAGACAGTTCAGGGACAGAAAAATAGTCTGATGGCTGCATATACACACGTGTATAGCTATACACGCGTGCACTGCCTCGCCAATCAGTGTGCAACTGAGGAGTAGCCACGTGGACCATCTCGACTCAGTGCACAACAGTGTAATAAAAGAGTCAAGAAATGTTAAGAAATGTTCAAACTTCAAATATGACCAAGCGCAAGTCAACAGTGGTGCAAGTGCAAATTGGTGAAAACATATGTAGGCATGAAGCAAATCAATGGAGTAGTGTAACATAGCATAAATGGTGGCATTCCTGTTTCAAGTGTTTCAGCAAATACATGTGTACATAGTGGAATAAGCATGACAAATGATCAAGCAACATGTTCACTTCAGCATACATGAAGAATGAGGTTAAGGCAACATAAGCATCAAGCAACATGCTTCCAGTTCAAGTCAAGTGCAGATATGATACATGATGCAGTCAATTTCTGGGCCATGGTGCATGTAGCATGATAAAGGCAAATTGAATAACAGTGTGAAGTGCAGTAGTATGACAAAGTGACCAAGCAGCTAAGTGAGTGAGCATAAGCAAATAAACAATTGGTGGTGAAGTTCAACTACACAACAACATATACATGGTGACAGCATGTACAAGCAGTATACAAGCATGTGAACAAGTATATGATGCATGGAGCAGCTGTTCAACAAAGTGGTGCAACATGTTTTCAAGTCAGCCTCATGTTCAAGCAAGATGGTCAGATCAACTTAAATGGAACAAGTCAGAGTGCTCAATACAAATAAGTTTGCAAACTTCAGAAAGCAGGTTAATTGATACAGCAAGGAAAATGGCAAATCAGATTTCACTCAATTCATGTATTTCATATGGCAGATCACTTCTTTAAGCAGGTGGACAAATAACAAAGGGATGGTACAATATAACAGGAAGTCACAGCAGCATGAATGGTGTTTAAACAAAGTCTGTATACAAATGCATGTACAAGAATGGCTATGCAACTAAATGGTTCAGCAATAACATTTGTTTTCCAGAAATCATGCATAGGTTCAAACCAGAGGACAAACATTATTGTATTCAAGCAGGGGATTTTTCATTCATTCGAGCTAAATAAAAAAAAAGGAAAATTCATAAAGGAATCAATCAAGGTCACAATCTCATTTATATTTGTTTCCAATTTTTGATCTCGGACAAATTCATTCAAGGCAGAATTAAATCAAAGAAACAAATATGGCATGGACCAGAAAGCCAATGAACACCATGCAGAAAGTCACAGCAGGGTTAATCAAAGTCAAGTGTGAAGCCAATGTGGTCGAGCAATGCATATACATGGAATTACAAACAGTTCAATAATTGATGGCAAGGCTGAAGAAAATCAGAGCATAATATTTGGAAATCAATCGAATTCTAGTTTAAATGCAGTGAATCATTTTGGCAAAAATAAAATATTCCTGTTTCCAGAAATGAACCCCACTTTTTTAAATCGGCCAGAAATAGTTTCAAACTTCACATTGTATTTTGGGTAAGAGTTAAATTCATTTTTGGAAATCTGTTTTCTGCAAATCAATCTATGGTGAAGCACAAACTTGAAAAGAGTTTGGCAAGGTATTTCATGGCCATCATTCACGCATGGACATTCAAGGCAACAAATTTATACACGTAAGAAATTCATTTCAGCCGAGCAAAAATAGAAATACACGCAAGTAAATCAAAGCAGCAAAAGGAGCAAGTTTTTATTTTTCCAGAATCATCAATTCAAAAGAGGAAACCGAGCTAATTTGTCCAATAAATCAAATCGAGTCACTCACGAAATCAGAGAGTTTAAAAGGATCCTATAATCCTATTTACACCGGATCATCACTGGCAAATATAATCGAGAACCCACAAAATAAACTCAAGCAAACTCAGAGAAAAATCGAGAGAACTCACTGTTTTTTTTTTGATCGCAATCATTCACAAATCAAAGTCTTCCAAGTCGTGGAGCAAGCCACGAGATCCTGAAGCATCAGAGAAACAAATTCGATCAAATCAAAGCATCGGAAGGCACTCGGTTTTTTTTTGAAGAATCAACAGTGAAGCAATCGATTGATCTGGAGCAGATTTGAGTAAACCCTAGTTTTTTCTTCCAGCCGCCATTTTAGAGACAAAAGGATCGGGCTTATCAAATGAAGTGGGCCGGCCATAATTTACAAAGGGGATGACCCTTATATTTTTAAATCCTAGGGTTTAATTTGTTTTTGTTTTTATTTTTTTTTATTGTGTTTTGTTTTTGTTTTGTAAACCAAATTCAAACAGTGTCTAGATCTGTAAAGTCTAGGAATCCAGTCAGGGTGCTGACTGTCAGTTTCAGAGTCTGTAAAATCTGTGTTACGTGTTACGGGATTGTAATACGGGTAAATCTGGTCGAGGGGATATCGTCCAGTCTGGGGTTTTGAGCGTAGGGTTAGTACAGGAGTGCGAGTTTACAGTGTCTGTAAGCGGGATCTGTTATTAACACCTAGCAGAGACCTTAGGAATGAAGCAGTAGGCAAGATTTGCCGAAGCTGGGTATCTCTGTGTGTTATTTACTTTATGTACTTACTTACTCTGCTTTATCTGTGCTGGGATTAATTTTTTAATTACTTGATAAACTGTGATAAACCCTATTCACCCCCCCCCCCCCTCTAGGGTTAATCTAGATCCAACAGGGGGAGGTCCACTATTCATACGGTGTTGGGCTTAAAGGGTAATGGGCCGGTATATGGGAGGGGTGAAGCCCGTTCATTTCTTTTAATTTAGTTTAATTTAATTGGTGTACCAACTTTTAATTACAATAACTTGTACATACGTTATCAGAAATTCGAACAGTTGGATCCGATGGGATCGTATGGACGAGCACTCCACAATGAAACCGACTGGAAGTCCATTGGAGCTCATTTGAATTTATGGCAAAATAAATTGTTTGATTCAATTCAAACAACAGTTTATCGTTCTTTAACGATGAACTGTCAATGTGAGTAAATCTCACTAACTCTGAACAGTTTATAATTTCATGTTGTATTTTTAGAACTGTTAAATATTGGCTGATTGATTGTGTGTTGACTATTTGATTGAACTGCTAGTCAGTTAGTTGAATTTCTATATTGATTTTGTTTAACAGAATATATCATATGGAACTGAAAGTGATGTTATCTATATTGTTTAACATTTGTGATGCAGGGAAACAGGTTGATGGAACCCAACGGGGTTCCTCAACATTTATTTTACTGTTTTTCATATATTGTGATATATGATGTGATATATAATCTGTTGTCGATTATATGTGTTTGGACGATACTGATCATCGTGATTTGATATGTTGAATACCATAACATACCGAAATGTTGATAAGGGAATATTTTCAAAGTGATATTTGAAATAAAATATTTATAAATGGAATATTTATAAATAAGAAATATTTATAAATTGGAATATTTATAAATAGGAGATATTTAGAAAAAGGGAAAACGTTATAAAAAGGAAACTGTTATAAGAAGGAAATCATTTTTAAACTGGAGAACCGTTACTAAAAGTAAATCTTTAAAATGAATAAATGTTGTTAAAAAGGAAATCTTTATAAAGCGAATAAAGGAGTTAAATCGAATATGGTATTCGAAAGGAGTTAAATCGAATATGGTATTCGAAAGTAGTAAATCGAATTAGTTATTCGAAAGGGGTTAGTCGATTCGAGTCAGTTGAATAAAGTAATCGAATATTTGTTATTCGAATTAGAGTTAACCAGTTAGAGTTAAACCAGTTAGAGTTAACCAGTTAGAGTTAACCAGATGGAGTTAATCAATTAGAGTTAACCAGTTAGAGTTAAACCAGTTGGAGTTAATCGATTAAAGTGAAAGTAAAAGGAGTTAATCAAATATAGTTTATTCAAATAGAAAGTAAAGGGAGTTAATCGAATATAGTTTATTCGAATAGAGAGTAAAAGGAGTTAATTGAATATAGTTTATTCGAACAGAGAGTAAAAGGAGTTAATCGAATATAGTTTATCCGAATAGAGAGTAAAAGGAGTGAATCGAATATAGTTTATTCGAATAGAAAGTAAAAGGAGTTAATCGAATATAGTTTATTCAAATGGAATAAAGGAGTTAATCGAATATATAGTTTATTCAAATAGAATAACGGAGTTAATCGAATATATAGCTTATTCAAATAGAATAAAGGAGTTAATCGGATATAGTTTATTCGAATAGAGAAAAAGGATTTAATCGAATATATAGTTTATTCAAATAGAATTAAAAGAGTTATCGAATATAGTTTATTCGATAGGAGTTAAGTGAACAGAGTTAGAGTTAAATCAAAAGAGTTAAGTGAATAGAATAAATTGAATAGAGTTATCGAATATACCTTATCGAAGGAAAGAATTATCGAATAGAAAAGATTTGAAAGAGAGTTACGTAAGGAAGTTTGTTTAAGAATTAGAAGGGTGAACTTTGTCTATTTCAAGGTTAGAAACGTTGTTCAGTTTAGGTCTGAGAGGTAGTATTACCCCAACTTGATTGACTTCATTTTTAACTAAGGAATTGTTAAGGTTCGATAGTAAAAGGATGGTTAAGTGAATTTAGTAATTAAAGGAAATGGTTTGAGTTGGCATCGCGATGGTTTGTTTAAACATCTATTGGAAATGTTTTCCAAATAAGAAACCAGAAATGTTTTCTAATAAAGAAAACAAGAAATGGAAATGTTTTCCATTGTTAATAACGTATATTTTCCAAATTTAGAAAATAAGAAATATTGAATATAGGGAAACAGGAGATAAGTAAATTAATGAAATAAAGAGATAAATGTTGAATGATGTTTAATCGATATAAATTTCCGATTTGGAAGTAATATCGTTGTTTGCACACCTGTTTTTCTTCGATAGTTAAATCACAGACTATCAAAGTTTTGACCATTTTAACGTTGTTAATATGGAGAGACCGGTTGGATTATTATCCAAAGAACCACTCTGTATTGGCATAAGCGTTGCGAATCATATATGCCAAAGGAAATTGAAAATGGAGCTATGCTAGGGCTATCCTGTTTACAGAATAGTGCCTTCGGTTCATCCTGTTCCTGGATGACTTGTATGGACGGATGTCTGACAGAGTATTTCCAGACGATCACCTATATTGATTTCTCCAACCGTACCAAGAGTGGAAGCGGAGAAGGAAACTTCTTTTAGCTAACACATAATGTATGGTTGAGGACGTCAATCGGTGATTTGATGGATTTGACGATGTGGCATTCAAAGTGAATCTGGTGTGATGATAAAGCGTAGCTTCTAGCCTCATCAACCGGTAAATGACAGAAATCGGGCAGGCAACATGGCTAAGTCGGTCGCACCGAAGTAGGGTGTATAATCACCTGATCTAGAGTTTCATTTACTTCTAAAAACCTATTGTTGATGCTGTCCCATTCGGGAAACGGTTGTTGATCCCAACCGGTGGTGATATACATTCGATACACTCAAGCGAAATGAGTGGTCGATCATGTGTGGTCGGGTTGCAAGATGTTCTTGTTGAACCCAGTGTATTCCTTTCTAGAGGTACACTAGCGAAAGGTGGTTCCATACCTTGTCATAGTTGGAAATCCATTTCCCAATACATGCTTGCGGTTTTGATTGTATATTATATATGTAGAACGTGAGATGAAAGCGTTCTGCTAGATGATTATTATTATTGTGGTTGATAAACATTGTTATAATATCAAAAGGTTTTTGATATAAAGATAATTTGGATTCTCATAAGGGAAAAACCCATTCCGTTATACGGCGTGGTATTATGTGATATCGATTACCTGCTCGAACTGTTTTAAACTGTTTTATTCATGTCAGTCTCATGACTGACCCGGAGTTTATTTATTGTTTCCCTAAACTCTTGGGTGCCTAATTTTGTATGGGCAGTCAAGTAGTCGAGATTTACAGATATACTGGAAGAGCTGGAGCAGGAGGCTTCAGGATCATATAGCTATAGTTTATTTCCGTTGTGTTGTAAGTGCTGTGCTTTGAAAATGATGTATATTCAAGTACAGATTTGTATTTCAAAGTTATGTTATGAAATATATTTATTCGTTCCGCTGTGAGATTCGTGTTACTCTGATATTGTGTTCTTCTTCTTCTTCTATTCTAAGTTTCTATCTTATCTATTCTCACCCTCTGTTTTCTTTCTATTAATTTCCTGATTTTCAGTTTAATTTGGGGTTGGACTTGTGTTTTTGGTCAGCTCAAATTGGACCGGATTTTTGGGTCATTACAAAATCTTACAAGCTGCTTTGAAAAGAATCGATTTGAAATTTTGAACTCTGGTAATTTCAAAGGATTTTAAAATCATAAACAAAATGAAAACTTGTTTAGAAACCTTCCATTTTGGACCCTAAAAAGAAATAAAATGAATTCATCTAAATTCAAACAGTTTTGGGTTCCTAAGGGTACAAAAGTAAATTCAGATGGATTGTTATATAAACAGGTTTGGGTATCTAAAGTCGTAAACACATTTCAGAGTGGTTTTACAAATTTTATTAGACCACTTGGTCCCCTAAACTGTCAGGTACCAGAGGAGGCCGAGGAACTGCCTTGCAAAAGAGAATTGAATTCAAGTTGTTCCATATTTCTGTATCATTCGTGGTTCCTTAGCCATGATTGATGAGTTGGAGATCCAAAACATCTACAGCAAATCAAGTATGATCTCTAAACTCATTTCTGTATTTTTTTCCTTCCTATTCCTCCTCTATTTTTTTGATTACGCTATGCTAATGAGTATTGACTTTGTCACATTTCTTTTATTGCTCCTTCCGACTTTTGCTTATCTGTATTGACAATGTCATATCATTTATAAAAAAATTTAACTTCAAAATTGCAATATTCTTGATTTTCTTGAAATATGCTTCATTCATGTGAAACACTCATGTTTTAATCATTTCCAGATCTTGAATTTAAAAATGTAAATATTTCTGCAATTATATTGAAGTTTAATTTGTTTTGAATTCCTAACAGTGTTGAAGCATTCTTATCATATCTTGAACACTGTTAATCTGAATTCTAATTTTTTTGAAGATCTGAAAAATTATTGAAATTTCATACATCTCTGTTGCCTTCAGTTTCTTCTAATTTATTTTGGAAAGGCTTGAAAAACTATACTCATTACAGCACACTACTATCTTTCAGTTGTGATAATTTCATTGGTTTTTTGGATTGGCTTCGATATTTCTGAATTGAATATCATTCGGCTTGAATCATTGTGTTGCATTTTGAAATTCATTGTTATTCATGATCATTTGACTTAGATATTTGATTGTTTGAAATCATTTGAAATTTTGAATCTCACACACTTTTTAGATTTGAAATAAATAATCTTGTGTGATCGATTCATTGAATCCTGAAATTTACACATCCACTCAAGTGATTTAAAATAAACTGTCTCTCTAATCTTGCATCATGAATCATCTCTTATGCTTGTTCAAAATAACTCTGAAAAATTCTGTTGTGCATCTCTGATATGAAACTGTTTATGCTGCTTTAATAAAATGGTCTGAAATTGGATCATGATTTGTCTTCTTGGACTTGTTGTAATTTTTCCTAAAAACTTTCTTGCAAAACTTTTTCTGAATTTGTCTTGCTACTCTGATAAAAGTAACTGGATTGTTATATCGCCTGCTTTGGGCATGGTGAATGGATATTGTTGTTTGAGATATCTTTTTTAGCTACCGATGTAATATTAAAATCCTCATTAATAGAGATAACAAGTGGTATCAGCCTTAAATACTTTGAAATTTTCTCACTCATTTATTTGATTCTTTATACTGATTCTCATCTTGTATAGATTCTTCGAATCCTCTTGTAATTGATTTTCAATTTTAAAATCATTTATTGATTATATATTCAGAAATTGAAATCAATAACCAAATTGAACTATAATTAGAATTCATCAAAATTATTCTCAGAATGTTTGAAATTGTGATGAGTTGTGACTATAGCATATTTCACAACAAGAGGAGATCTTATATAAATTTTCATGATGATTGAACAATTTTTATAATATCTTTGAATTGCCATTTATTTCACGAACATCATTTTTATCTACCATCATTCTGCCATCCATCATGATTGTATATTAATCATGATTATATATTAATGTGAAGAGTTTAATATTTTTTAAATCATCTTAATGTATATGCAGCTTCGAATTGAAATGTGACTATATTATTTTTCAGAAATAGAGATAAATGAAAATTTTCAAAGATCCTGGTACAGTTGAGCATATTTCATAATATGATTAATTTAAAATTTTATTTCACAGCCATTTCTGTACCTTCCATATTTCTATCATTCATATTGGTTTTATATACTAAGGAGTTTCTTCTAAAGAAAATAATAAAAATATAATATACATAAGTGTTTCTCTAACCTCATTTAAAAATTCAAACTCTGGTCATGCATGGTTAAGAGATTACTTATAATTTAAGCTACAACAACCTCTTTTAAAAATCCAAGATCTGGTTATGCGTGGTCAGTGTGCACTTAAATAAAAAGAAAAAGGTAAAGGAAATGAATAAAAATTTATATGAAATTCTCCTTGGTGTGTAAAAACCAGCATATCAATCCATTTTCTAACATGTGAAATGTGTTAATATTTTATGATATATTATGATTTGTTGATTGATAACTATTGGGATTTGAGATTATTTGACTGGGTCACTTAAATTGAAAGTATAATCATACCCCAGATCCATCACCGTTTTGTGCTCATCTTTTTGTAAAAAAAAAATTAAAATAATTAGAATTCATTTGTTTTAAAACTCTCACCATTTATACAAATTCCATCATAAATCCTTCATTCTATAATGTGAAATTTTCCATTAGTTCTTAGAGTATTATGATTTTTGTTTGATTAATTGAGATTTAAAATGAAGTTCTTCCTCTTAAGCTGATGTTATATTTCTAGTCATTTTTTCATCACTGTTTTAATTTTTGTATCCTTTTGATGATAACAAAAGTGGGAGAATGGATTAAGATTTTGATCGATGATTTGATATTCCTTAAATATTTTAATATTGAAGTTTTGATTAATGTTTTTCACTCATGCACATATCTAGGGGGAGCATACACATAGGGGAGTTCCACTATTCACTGTCAAACACATAATTATTTTCAAAATCTTATTATATGTTTGTCATCATCAAAAGGGGGAGATTGTTGTATATAACAATTCTATGATTTTTGTTCGATGATAACAAACATATATATTATTATAAATGTGTTTGTAATTGTATTATTCTTCTATCGTAGATAAAATAAAATATTTATATTTAATTAAATTACTATTGCACACTAATTTAAATATTAAAACAGTATTTTATTGAAATATAATATTTTATTTCTACATTTGAATGGTACATATTTCATAACTCCACTATTTGTACATCTCAATAATACAATTCATTTCAATGTCAATTTCATATACACTGCTCCTCACTAAAAATTCTTAGTTTCACTCAGTTATACAATCATTCACTCATTTACATTCACTCTCTCTGTTATACATACATTGACACTCACTGACCATTTATCTTCTGCCTGATTCTCTGTTAGTCCAGTCTTCTACTTATCTATCACAGAAACACACATAATAATCCTGAACAATTTTTTTTTTAACTTCTAGTAGATATAATTTTATTTTAAAATTTATTTGCGTCAAAATTTTGGTGTGTTTCTCATCAAATTTCATGACTTGATCTGATTTGTATGGACATCCATCTGTGTTTAAACAGCTTGTGATATTCACAGTGATACACGGTAAATACCACAAGCTAGACAGTATTTCTTGTGCTTATATATATATATATGTATATATATGTATATATATATATATCCTGCACATGCACGTATACACATGCATGTGTATGTATATACACATATATTTTGTGAAAAGGCAGCATGGTCAAATCAGTGAATGGGAATGAACCAATGAATCCAGTTCAAATGCTGACACAAACATATATATATATATATATACATATATATATAGACACAAACACATTTGCGCATATATGTATGTATATACGAAGAAGGAACAATGGTTCAACAAGATCAAAATGGCTACAAAGAGCTCATATGCAAGTAAATGCCAAGGGACAACTCTTGTGATAGTGTCAAGCTACAATGAAGTGGCCAGTTTTCTAATTCAAGCCCAAAATGCTAGAGCACAAAATAGTCAAGTGATGAAAAACATGGAAGCACATCAGTGCGGCTAAACATCTTCAAACAACATTATGCATGGACCAATAAAGATAGTAACATGTACCGGTGCACCAAGGCATATGTGCACAGGTTCAAATTTTCAGGCATAATGAAACAAGCAACATGCTCAATCTCATATATCATATGCAAAGTCAGGGAGCAAGTACAGGTTCAACAAACCAAAGTGAAAGGCATATTTCAATTCAGGCCAATACAAGAAGCATGCAAACACATAGTGATAGGTCAAAGAAACTAGAAAACAAAATGGACATGGCAATTATTCAAAGGTGTACACAAATTCAACTATACAATGAAACAACTTCTTTTTCCAGAATGGGGTGTGTGTGTGTGTGTGTATATATATATATATATGGCAAAATATTCAAAAAGGATAAATCTTGTTTTCAGATTTAATTTCTTGCCAACATTTTTTTGGAAAAGATTTTAATCACAGGTTAGAAATTCTTCTAATTTTCAAACAAGCAAAGTTGGAATGCATATCCTTCTTTACAAATCAGTGTGTGTATGTAAGATTGTTTTTGCACGTGTACAAAATGGTTCATCAATCAAGAATACATAGTAATGGTTGACATATTCGAGAAGTATTTATTTTCAGCAATAAACAGTCATGCAGATACAAAAGCTTTGGAATGAGTTCAAATTTGTCAAGCCTTTTATTGCGTCCAGAAATCAGAGTAAAGAAAATTTTAGGCAATGAAATCATTTATATGTTTCCAGTTTTGAACAATGATGAATATGGAAAAACATTGTTCTTTGGAAATGTTTTTCAAACAAACATGGATTCATCAACAAACTCAAAGATCGAACTTTTGGCAAGAGATCTTTTCTATTTGATTCCAGAAATACGCATGCTCGATTTCAATGAAAGGAAAACGGTTTCTATTTATTACCAGAATTCAGCATTTACAAAGGAGTATTTCTAATTGTTCAAACATACATATATGGGAAGTATTCAACAAATCAAATCGACATGCCAAAGTATATTTCTAGATTTCAAATGTACAAATTGGGCAAGAAACTTTTAAAGAATTCCAAATTGCTCGAAATTCATTTATTTGCTTCCAGGACTGAATTTGAAATCATCAGCAAATTCACGGCATTCAATCAAAGAAACAAAGGGGACTCAAAGCCAATTCAATCCAAACCAAAGCAACAATCACGCAGAGTTTATTCCCATAATTTCACTCAATACCGTGGTAACAAAGGCAAAAAAATCACGCAACTATCAGATGAAGTCATAGTGTGAAATCATAGTTATTTTAGGATTTAATAATCCTATAAAAACACCTAGTACATCATCGGCAAAATGTATCAAAAAATAAAACAAGAAATCCGAAGAGCAAAAATCAAATCAATTCAGAGAACCCACACAATTGTTTTCAATCGCAAGCTTCCCATTTCAATCGCTGAAGAAAAACCGTTTGGAAGAACATTAGAACGAATTTCCATAAGACAAATTTTAAATCGTGTCATGATTTGGGACAAAAGTAAAATCCTATTCTTTTACTTTCGGACGACATTGAAATAGAAAGAGGAGCAAGTATTTTTTAGAAACAAATGGGTCGGCCATATGTTTTATTTGGAGGGGTTTTCTATTTTATTCTCATTGTATTGTTTTTATTAAAAAAATTAAATTGTCAATCAGTTTTCTAGTTTGTCTATAAACTAGGGTTTTATAGTTTGTCTGTAAAACTAGGGTTTACTAGCTATAGGATTTATACTTAGGATTTATGGATTACAGGTTTGTAATTCAGGGAAAAAAAATCTGATCTTGGATATTTAGATCAGCTTAGGATTTTGAGCATAGGATTATAACAGGGGCAGGGTTTGCGAGTTTATATGGTTTTTTAAGTGGGATCTGTTTTAATACCTAGTAGAAATCTTAGGAATGCAGTAGTTGGCAGGGTGTGCCGAAGCAGGTTAAAATCTGTGTTATTTACTTTTTGCATTTATTTCCTCTGTTATAATCTGTGTTGTGATAATTTTTAATATCTCGAAAAAATCCAATAAACCCTATTTACTCCCTCTAGGGTTAATGTTTATCTAACAGGTGGTATTAGAGCTTGGTATTTTTATTAACTCTTGAGTCATGGTGTTCCCTAATTGTCAATCCAGTCATGTTCCAAATATTTTTAATGGTCCTATTTAAAATCTGTTAATATTAAAAATTGGAATATTATTATGAACGGAGGTAATGATGCAGATAGGAATGACACTACAATGCACGTTATTTATTCTTACATTAATATCGATCAGTTTTACCTTATTTCTCATTGCTCATCTGCATAGGATATCTGGAAAACTCTCAACGTGTTGTATGGAAGAGATGACAACTACTCAAAACACCAGAATATCAACTCAGATTCAGTTTTGTGCTTAACAGGTCTTACATATGAAAATTCAGATAAATCAAATGATGAAGACTCAAGAAACGATGAGCCAGGAAATTTCTCTAATGAAGATTTAGTTTACATGTGTACTGATTTAACTAATTCTTTTGATAAACTCCAACGGAAAAACAAAACTCCAAAATCTGAAAATATTGAGTTGATCAACAAAAATAATTCTTTGGAATCAAAACTTAAAAATGTCAGGAAATTTGAAAATTCTGATTGCAAAAACTGTTTAAAATTGAAAACTGATCTTGTTCATCACAATAGAAATATTCAAAAGCTTGAAGTGGAAATTCTGATTTTAAAAGATAACGAGATTGAGTTAAAAAGTATAATCAATTTTTTTGCAATGGAATTTAAAAATTTTGAGACATCAGAAAACTTCAAACTTGAAATTTTTGAAAAAGAAATTTTGCTAAAAAACTGAATCTATTTTGAAAAGGCTTGGAGACGAGATTGAAAAATTCAAGAGTTTTGAGAAACAACAATTTGAAAAACAAATTCAGTATGAATCTGAGACTTATTAGTCCAAGAACAAAATCAAATTGCTTAAAAACGAAAACTTGGTTTTGAAACAAAATGATCCTGAAAAGAGAAAGATCAATATTAACCGTTGTTCAAATTTGATAAAATAGAATAGTGATCTTAAGTCTAAAATTCAATGATTAGAATGAACTTTTGATAAATTTTCTAATGAGGAAAAATCGTTGAATATGTTGTTACAAAATCAAATTTCTATTGGAAATAAAAGTGGTTATGGCTTTGGAAAACTTGATAAATTTTCTCTAAAGCTGAATTCAAACGATTTTAGAAATCCTACAAGCTACTTTGGAAAGAATCGATTTGAAATTTTGAACTCTGATAATTTCAATGGATTTTTAAATCATAAACAAAATGAAAACTTGTTTAGAAACCTTCCATTTTGGACCTCAAAAAGAAATAAAATGAATTCAACTAAATTCAAACAGTTTTGAGTTCCTAAGGGTATAAAAGTAAATTTGGATGGATTAGTAGTATCTCACATAAGTTGCACGTACATCCCACTGTTGGAAAGTGTAAACTTCTGTCGAATAACCCAATTAACCTTGCACCATTAACTACCAAGTCTAATTTCCTATTTTTAGCCAATATACAATTCCAAAATTTAAATTAATCCTTCGATGAGATTAGTAGCCCTAAGGTAATTTATTTGACTGAGTATAATTATGGTAATACGTTTCTTAATTAATTTCTTACCCAAAATCTCCATTTATATTATTATCATGACTGCCACATGTCATTTAATAACCATTTCGGTCATTTTCTAAGACATTAAGCATTACTTTTAATGTTACTTATATTAGTACCTTTTATTCCAGATAAACTGTAACTTCTTTATTATTTCCATATTCATTATTAAATGCCCATTAATTTGGATTACAACATTTAATTCCCAATATCCCTAACTATAAACTTTTTTAATTCTACTAATTCATTATCTTGTTAAATGGCATTAATCTAAATGTTACAATGATTAGTTCTCAATTTATTACAAGTAATAACTAACTATTGCCTATAATAAATAAAGAACATTCCATACCACCAGCCTAAATGTTAACCTAATAATGATAATTAACATGTTTATGCAATATTGGACGAAAAATATATTCAATATGCATAGTAATTACGTATGAGTACGATCGAGCTAAAAATCCATAATCTTAGCAAAGTATGTTCAAGTCCTCAGTATCGACTAGAACAAATCTTTTTGTATTCTGATTTATTAGATCTGAAGTCCATAAAAAGACATTTTGCAATAATTTCTTTAAGTTAGTCAAATATCAAAAAGACAAATATTGACACATTTAAGAATATAAGGAACAAGTAAATTTTTGTTTTTAATAGGCAATGTAACTTACGTACATAACGTGAAATTTGCACTTCTCTTCCCTTTTGTTCGAGTGTATTCCTTATAACTTGTAACGATCCAGATTTTTGATCATTTTAAAATTTGGATTTAAGTAAGATTGCTGGACTTTTAAAAAGGATTTAAAAGTAAATATATTAAAATTTGATATTTTAATATTATTTCAATAGCCAAAAATAAACATTTTTTAAGTGACCTCGGATTTCGACAAAACCACTATCATTGGATCCAAATAGAAAGTTATTGTTATGTTTCAAATTTCAAGTCGATCGGATTTAGTACGTAAGCATACACAATATAAATGGGTATTGAAAAATAAATTAAAATTCAATAAAAGCTTGAAATATGGCCATTTTTTAAACAGTCTCCAAATTCGACAAACAAATTTTATCCGATTCGAAACATTGAAAAATGATAGGATTTCAAATTTCGTATTGATCAGACTTACTGTTTGATCATACGAGTTGAAAACGTATAGGAAATATTGAAATTCGACTTGAAATTAAGCAATTTTGGCTAATACGGAACAATTGAAAAATATTGATAAAATGGTAAATGACAACCTAAACGATATATTAACATGTGTTAATGATTTTATAGAGTTCAAATTGATTCTTAATGAAGATGCCAACTTCCCTTTATAAAACCTAAGTATAATACAAAAATAAATTAAAAGAAGCCATTTCTCCATTTACACAAATCCCTACCTTCCTCCATACTTAGGCAACTAAGGTCCTACCCCTAATACTTGTCACTTGCTTCCCTTTCACCCATTCCAATAGTACTTATGCCATGTGATAAGATAGAGAAAATCATTTTCATTTCCATTTCGATTTTTCCATTTCCATTTCATTAAGTTCCATCTTCCATGTCTTCCTCCCTCCTCCACCCATGCTCACGCCGCCACCACCTCTTCATCCACCGACCTCCATCCCTCCTCCCTACCTTCGCAGCACCCCACTCCATCTCTTTCTCAAGCCATGGCCTCCTATTCCTTTGAAAACCCTAAATCCCTTTTGGAAAACCCTAAATATCCACCGTTAAGCCAATTTAGTCCCAAATTCACACCTCCAAGCACCTGCCACCCACGCATGTGCCCTGCAATCCCCTCCGCCTCCACTGGCATGTGGACTCCATATCCCCCAAGCCGTGGAACCCAAATAGCCTCCAAATTGTAACACCCCACGTCCATTAATGCCACTCACTAAGGGAATGCATTAACTTTCATGGAGTATTATAAGAGTACAGAACAGAATATCACAAGACTGATATATAAAATGGTACTTAAGAAAATTCAAAATTTATTCATTGCAGCGGAAAAGCAAAACATGTTTGGTTACAACATCAAAACCACATACTAGAGTCAAGTACACAAATATCCATCATGTACAAAATTATTATCAGAGTACATAAAGGTAAAACCATATTCTCACTCCAAATAGCCATAATGAAAAAGAGATAAAGATGAGCATTACTTTTAACACTTCCAAGCACTTCAATAAGAAAGGAATCCAAGTCAAGCTTCAATATTCCCACCCTGAGGACCTGGGGGGAAGAAAGAAAAAAGGCGAAACAAAAAGGGGTCAGACATACGTCTGGCGAGTCTAGTGACTTTAACAATATAGTCAGTAAAATAACAGGATAAGAACATAAACTGGATATAAGAGATCATTGTAACATAAGCAGATATGACAAGGCAAAAAAGATGAATAAGATATAACGTTGATTGCGCTTCTAATCACTATAAGATAATTCCTACACTGCACCAATGCTAATTTAACAATGAAAGTTGAACCCTCTTACTAATCATAATAATAATAATGGTAGTTTCGTGTACTCCTAGTTGTTGTCATAGGTGTCGCCTGCTCCTATCTCCACTAGTTGTACCCACTACCCTCCTTATTCGATCGGCTCCCTAACTTGTAGATACCTGTGTTGGTCCCACAGTAGGGTTTATCACTCCCTAAAGTGGCAACCCGATACTACTAGAATGCACGGATTAGACCTACATGATGCAACAGCGTCTTACCTACCAGCCCGGACCAACGCACGCACATGACTCCGTTGGACTTGCACTGCCATCGCTAACTCTTTTGACCTCTTACAATCAAACCCAGTAAGCGTGTCCTGTCCTCGACCTAGTTTGAGCTCACGTAGATACTAAATGGGTTACTAGTTGAAAAGGGTCCATGCACTTGACACAAGCTTCCATCCTAAGCTTGGTCCCCACTAGGAATTCCTACTTATCCTCTCTTTATTACCATGTCTAATCACATGTTTCACCTTGGTTAAGTGATTCTAACTATATTTCACATGCCACCCATGTCACCCACTTAACTCTCATGTCTTACTACATGTCCTATTTAGGTTAAGTGTTCCTTAATTCATTATAACCGTAATCTTGCAAGACCTTCCACATTAGATTATTGTTTTGCGGTTGCTGGATATGCCGGGCGGTTCCGGCCAGTCTTATACCGTAATCCGAATCTAACCTCGTGTCTTTGCATTATTACGCATTTAATTTCTACCTTTGACCTCTCACATTAGACTATCGTTTGCAGTTGCTGGATGTGCTGAGCGGTTTCGGGCAGACTTCTACCGCAAACCAAGTCTAACCTCATGTCTTAGGCGTTCATTATCACTTTCTTGATTTGAAACACCCCACCTCCGTTAAGGTCACTCACAAAGGGAATGCCTTAACTTTGGTGGAGGGTTATAGGTACAAGACACAGAAAAATTTACAAGACAGATAAATATAAGCAGCGAAATTCAAATATTTATGGCATACGTGGTTCAATACAAAAGCATTACAGCAAATTGTTTCAAAATAACTTCCAAAACCTTACACCATAATTTCTGTCTTGATTATTTAATAAAGAAGCATATACCATAAAAAAATTGCATAAATCCCCAAGTGTAGTGTCCAAAAGCCATAGCCAAGGTGAGAGAGTCCCAATCATACATCTACTTTCTTGAAGCTTGCAAAGAGTTTGACTAAGCTAGAGTATTCCCTCCCTATGGACCTGGGGGGAACGGAAGAAAAGAGGACGAAAGAAAACGGGTCAGACAATAAGTCTGGTAAGTTCAGTGATTACTAGTATTTAAACAAAGAAAGGGATCATGATAGTAATAACAGAACATTGGACAATTGTAACGACCCGGAAAATCTGAACCAATTTAAAAATTTTAAATTGGCTATAATAGTGGATTTTAAATATCTAAAATAAATATTTTAAATAATAATGATGAAAAGTAAGTTTGAATAGAAGTTGAAAATAAATATAATTACTTTGAATTATAAACAAGGCCTGAAATGGCGCGGTAGTTTCAAAATTTGAATTCAAACTTCGATTGACTGTACCGGGTGCAAAACAAAACGGATTTGAGTGAAACCAAAAATATTTAAATCTGTTAGTGAATACCTTTCTAACGAATTTGAAAAATTGAAGTTTCATAGCGGGAAGCAAAAGTTATGGCCAAATGAATTTTCAGAAAGGTCGCTATAGAAATTATATAACCCGTGAAAATGGCCATTTTGCAAACGACCTCGGAATTCGACGAAACCACTTTTGTTGGATCCGGGATGTGTAGTTATTGCTAGGTTTCAAATTTCATAATTTTTGAAGCTAGTATGTGAGCGTGGCAAAGGAAAACGTGTTTTGGTCAATTACAGTTAAATTGGATCGACCAAAAAAGGGCCATTTTACAAACGGTCTCAGAATTCGACGAAACTAGTTTTTTTGCGACCGTATCGTCAAAACATAGCTAGATTTATTTTTCTGGAATTTTTCGAATCAGTTTGTGGCCCTGGCAAATTGAAATGTACGTTCAAATCAATTATTGAATGTTATATATTTTAAATTGAAGGAAAACTGACTGAAACAGTCGAATGGACCTACGAAACATATCCCATTGTGTTTGGAATGGGGGTAAAATGCTAGGGACGACAGTCGTTGGGTTTGGATTGGAGGTCGTGTTAGAAAACCCCCTTTAAAACCTCCCGGCCAATCAGATTTTTTATAAAAAAAAAAGGGAAATCCATTTCTCTCTCCCCGACAGTCGCGATTGAAGGCGGAAAGCCCTTCAGAGCTTCCAGCTCCGATTCTGACCGCCTCCTCCACTTTCAGTCCCTCCGCCAGTTAGGGTTTTTGTCCAGCTCTCCTTCCTCTTCAAATCCGACCTGACCTCACCCCCTATCGCTTCGCCCTCCTCGTGATTCGACGCCCCAAAGTTCATCGTTTCAAACCGCCGCCGCGAGCTCCCCTGACCACCGAGCTGGTCCACACCCCCCTACGCGGAAACGCCTCTCCTAGCCCTTCGACGCTGCGAAGGCCGATCGTCATATAGCTACACGTATTTCGCGAAAATCGAAAACCTGGTTTCAAACCAAACTGTGAAGGTACGGCTATGATAATTTTAAACTGATTTTAACATTTAAAAGCGTAGCGAACTTCTAAAAATCATATCTTTTTCGTTTCTTGATGAAATTCAGTGAAATAAGAGACAGTGGACTCGTGTGGACGTCTTCTACATTTTAGAAGAGACCGCATATTTTTCTGAGTCTTCTGCTATTTTTGGTGGAGTGGAACCCAATGTGAGATTTCTAAATTATAAACGATATGGAAAACAACGATGTATAAATTATATAGTCGATGTATGAGTTATATAAGCGTTATAAACCTCTTGTATAAGCGTTGTATAAGTTGTACGTTCGATGTATAAGTTATATATGCATTGTAAAAATTATATATGTGTTAAATAGAATTGAAATGCTTATATATAAATATATATATATACGCCCCTCGTCCACAAATCATGGACGATATTTATTGGTTGTGATTGGTGTGAAAATTGGTTGATTACGAATGGTTGATTAGAATTGTTTGTGGTTGAAAAATACCCGTTTGTGATTGAGAAATATTTGGTTGAAACCACATAGGATTAGTTAGTGGAAATGAAAAAAAATATACATGCCGCCTGCGTGCGAACTAGATGCATGATTCCCCATTGTCAAAAATTGCGAGGCTTTAAGGTAGAGCGAGGAGCCGTACTAGGGACGGTCCCGGTTTTAACTACCCTTCCGTTATGCTGCCGAAATTTTGAATAATATTCATGTGTTAGAATTATTTTCCTGTGTTGAAACTATATTCGTCTATTGAATAGAAAACCTTCATGTGTTGAATCGAAATTCATTCGTTGAATCATATTCATGTGTTGAATGGTATTCGTGTTTTAAATATAAAAATCACCTTTTTTATCTATATATATAAACTATAGAAAACCTTCATGTGTTGAATCGAAATTCATTCGTTGAATTGAAATTCATGTTTTGAATGGTATTCATATTTTGAAAGGAATTGTTTTATAATAAAAATCCTATTTTTATCGTCAATATGAACTATATAAAATAATCTTGTTTTGAAATAAATTGTTTTATAATAAAAATCATATTTTTATTACCTATATGAACTATATAAAATAATCATGTTTTGAAATGAATTATTTTACAATAAAAATCACATTTTTATTATATACATGAATTGTTAAAAATAGTGAAGTGTTGAAATAGAAGACAGTTAGATAAAAAAATCATTTTTATCAAATGTATGAAAATCATATAGTTTTGAAATCGAAGAATCAATATATATATAAATAGAATTGAAATATATCGAATAACGAAGCTGCAATTCGCATTTTGAAACCGTGATTTCAAACGATTAGTGCGGGAGATCCGACCATCGGATTTTTCCGAAACCAAAACCGTTGGGTTCGCTTTGGAAATATCTTTCCAACAACACCAACTTTGTGAAAATCCAACGGTTGGATTGTTTGGAATGTTTAATTCAAATCTGAAGAAAAACAGCGCCAGAATCGATTATATTTATATATACATATATATATATATATAATTATAATTATATTAAATCAAATAACGACGCTGCAGTTCGTATTTTGAAATCGAAACTTCAAATGATTATACCGGGAGATCCGACCGTCGGATTTTCCCGAAACTGGAACCGTTGGATTCGTTTTGAAAAGATCTTTCTAATGATGTAAATTTTGTGAAGATCCAACGGTTAGATTTTCAGATATATGTAAATCAAATCTAAAGAAAAACAGCGCCACGGCCGCGTTATGGCCCGAAGCGTCGTTTGAATAAATTGGCTATTTTAAAATAAATAAAAATAGCGATAAATCATTATAAAATATTATAAACGATATGGATGTAAAATTTAGAAATTAACTGAAGGTTAGCTAAGTCGAATGGTTTCCTGGATTTTGATCTGATGTTGGTTTCGGCCTTCGGGGTTAATATTTGGGAAATCGTTCTCTTACTGATTGACGGATAATGACTAATGAATTGAAATGATGCGTATGTAGTGTTTGTGTAGCACGTGTTTATTATATACGCGAGTTACTCAGAAAGACCGGGTTTAGCCCATTCTGAATAACTGAATCGACGATAAGAAATCGAAGATGAAGACGGTGGTTGAAGACCGGAAATCTTCACCTCGTTTGGATGGTAATTGATGTCCTGATTGGGAGGCATCCCGAAATATGGATAAAGAGTGGTGATCGTCCAGACGTACGTGGAGATCGATGGGTTTGCGAGGTATATAGTGCCTCCGGTTTCGTTCAGACCCAGAACGGACTTGTAAATGGACTGTGTGTCTGACATTGGATTTTATTATGTGTTGATTGATCTCTATTAAATATACATCTGTTTGGCGGCGGAGAATTTATTATTTTGCTTAACGCCCTTCTCTGAAACGCACGAGCTCAGAGGTTGTATATCGATGGACATCATTCGCATGGCATGAATTGCTAGTGTGGCATGCCTAAGTGGCAAATGATCAGGGCTTCTGTTGAAAAGCAAAGTCTTGTGGTGATGATCAAAGCACCGCCTGTGTGGCGTAGCTTTGTGTATAAAGTGAATTCGTGAACCTCACACCCCGGTATGAACCAGAAACGGGAGAAGGACCTCAGGGAGGGCATGCGTTTCTTTCTAGCTAGGAGTTGTATCAGTGTTTTTACACGGCCTGACATTTTACTTATGTGGATGATGGATAGTGAGGCGCCTCGGATATATCGGTCGATCCGGGACCGATGGAGCCATTCGTTGGCTCATTTACGCCCCATAGGGCGGGGAAACGTATTGTTCAGGCATAATAATCCACATCGGTGGACCGGCCCTGACGATCCAAGGGGCAATTGCGGCTGTTCCTGAGGGGCGGACTAGAGCGTCTCGAATTCGGTAAGGACTATCTTTTGACTTGGTTCATGACGGAAATCCAATTTCCAAATACGTGACTGTGCGGTTTTGATTGTGTATATATATAAATATATATGGCGACATGATATATGGTACTCATGCCGTCTATGATTGATAGTTATGATTCGAAATTGTTTTTGAAACATATAAACACTAGTAATAATATCAAATGCTTTTGTTTTATTCGTATCAAGCATAATTTGGCCATTATAAGGTAAAACTCTATCCTCCGGTTTGCGTTGCATTGTGTGATGGGAACTGAGTCTTATAATGGCTTCATTTTTATAAAAAGCATTGCGATGTTTAAAAGAATTATTCGTTTTAAAAGCACTGGCAACCCAATGGAGTAAACCCGTTCCACGAAAGTGGCGTGGTCCTGTGATTAGCCATATTTTAAATGTGTTGAGTAGATTTCTCATATCAGTCCCATGAATGACTCGTAGTTTGTTTCACTTTCAAACTCGGGTGCCCCTTTTTCTACATGGGCAGCCTTGTGTTCAGGTTTAGCTGGCTCTTTCTGGATAGCTGGAGCTGAAGATGGATTCTATTATTTATCTCCTTTTATGTTGTTTAGCTCATATTGTACATTATGTTTGTTTTCCGCTATAGACATTTATGTATAGCTGAACTGTATTTGTATTAAGTATGATCCTGCATACTGTGTAACTCTGATGATTACGTTTATCCAGTATATTCTATTGTGCTTTATCTGGTGTATTTATTTAATTCTGCTCTGCTATTATCTGTTTATGTGTTATATTCCAAAGATTACCCTTGCCACCGTCAGTACGGAGTTGGGGTCGTCACAACAATACCCTAATATAAGATAAGAGGACCACGTGATCGCACCCATTACTATAGTCTCTACACCTACTTAACCATTGGTTCAACCAGCCCTACGTGTTCATAACAAACGATCCTCTTAATGATCGGCTCCTACTCGCGTGCATTCATATCCTGTCGGCCCCCGCTTGACTGTAGATACCTGTGTTGGTCCCACCATGGGTGTATCAGTCCCTCTGGTGGCAACCCGACACGATTCAAGATGCAGTGTATACTACTGATGCCCAGTGCTTGCTTTTTCCACTCCGGAGTACGTGCATATCCGTACTCCGTCGGATCCTACATTGACGCACCAACCGCCGACGTTTTTGACCGCTTATAATCAGCCCAGTAATCATGCCCCACCCTGCCTAGTTCAAGGTACCATGATACATCTATGTGGGTTACTGCAGAAATGGGTCCCCGTTACTAGGGTTTTCTAATCAACATGTTTATTTGGTTAAGTGTTCATGTTTATCTAACCCCACCCATCTGTTTAGTTAACATGTTGAATTGGTTAAGTGTTTCCCTAATTGACTTAACCCTACAATCCTGACTTAGCTTTAATTTATTCATTAAAGCACCAACCACTCACATTAGATAGGTCTTGTTGGGGTCACTGGATATGTCGGTTGGTTCCGGGCAGTTTTACACCACAACTCAGTCTAATCTCGGGTTCTTTTTGGGTTTGATGCACTAACCACCCACATTAGATAGGTCTTGTTGTGGTCACTGGATATGCCGGTCGGTTCTGGGCACTTTTACACCACAACTCAGTCTAACCTTGGGTTAGGCATATTCGTCTTTTCTACATCCATATATTTCTATATATGTCTAATTCTATATGTAAATTAATCTTTATTTAATCATGCCATAATTATCCTTTGATTACGCTCACAATAAATGGTATATCAAATGTACCATTTTATGAACAAATCTATGCCATGAAATTTGCATATTTTCCCATTGCTACCCCCATGGAACGTACGCATGAATCACATAAAATGTTGGGCTAGTAAATTAGCCCAAACCCATAAACAGAAAGGGGTAATAAACAAGGGACATGAAATAAACATAAAATAGCATACATTTAACTTATCACGTGTAACTTGGCATAGAAGTATCATAATCTTAATTAACGGGTAAAGGTGAACTTGTGGCCAAGTTGGATCTAATTATCATGTAAATTTGATATAGGTCTAGCATGGAGGTTTAACATATAACACAATTTTAAACCACAACTTAGCATGATAACTTATGTGTGTTAAACATAAGAGAGCTACTATAAACATATTCGAATCACAACTTAGCATGATAACTTATGTGTTAAAACATAAGAGAGCTACAAATCCAATCTTACAACATAAATGGATTCAACTTAACATAATTCTAAATATACATGAATGTTGATCTAACATGTAAGCATGTGATTTAACATGACATGTTTCACCATTCAGTTGGCATAATAAGTCCATTACCCAATCATAATAGATTTCAATAACATACAATGTGGTATGTTCATCACCACAAACATATAGGCATGATCAATCGCAATGGTAGTTTAAGATAAATGAGAATCAAACTTTATTTATCTTATACATAAGCATCATTCTATATTCGAATTACAACATGTCATGATTCATTTAAAAGAACATTTAAATCTACGTAATAACCAACTTACAAGCTAAAAAGGAATTCTTGGTTTCTGAAATCTGAAATTGGTGTGCTCGCCTTTGATGTAGATCGTTGAATTCGATTGCTTTAATTTGATTTTGATTCAGGTTTTTATCTTGTCTTTGAATTGAAAGCGGTGACGGCTACTCCAAGTTCTCTATTGACGGCATGATAGTTCCAGGATTATTTTTGTGTGATTTTAGGTTGAGCATTGGGTTGTTTATATAGAATTTCAATTCAATTAGAGCCGTCAAATGAACCTAGAGTTAATCGCAACCATTCAGACTAGATCAGAACTATCCAGAAACCCTAATGACTCAGTAGCAAGTCATCAGTCGTCGAAATTCAGATCTGGCCGCGGGGTAGGTCGACCCCCAGGTCGACCTGTAGGGGGGAGGTCGACACTAGGGTCGACCCCCTGGTCGACCTGGGTCCTAGGCGAAAATTTTCCCGCCCAGCCCGCTTCTGACTTCTGGTTTGAAATTTTAACCTGGTTTTGAGCTGTTTGAATTTATTTGAATTTCTGAAAGTTCTGAAGGCCATAACTTCTTCATACGAAGTCTAATTCACGCAAACTCAGACTCTATCTCAAGCAGAATTCTGAGACGAGCGCAATGGCGTAACCCGCTTCCATTAATTCTCACATTTGAAATTAAATATTGATTAATTCGTTACTAAAACGTTAACAGAAAATACGGGGTGTTATATGATTCAAGTCCCAACTTTAGATCTTGGATTAAAGTATATCCCAATTACCCATAATTTCTAATCTAAATTATGTTCATGATTTTAATCCAAATTCGGCCTATAATGTTATGTATACATGTTATGCCAATTTAAACCCAAATCAAATTGCGTTCATTGTTATTAACAATTTATGCCAAACTTCACGTATACAAAGTATATCCAATTATGCCCACATCCAACTTATGCCAAATTGCATGTATACAAGTTACACATAATTATGTCCCAAATCAACTATGTGAATACAAATCAATTTATGCCCAATTACATATTAATCAATATTTTCCCAAACTTTTTCCTAACGTTCCCACGTCATTCGTACGTATAATTCAACGTAATATGTTAGGCTCGAAGTTAGCCTAATCTCATAAAATTAAAAGGAAGAGAGGCGGGGAAGAGAATCAACATCAAAACTGGCATAAAAATAGGCATATGAATTATGAACTAGCATAGAACAAATAGATCTAATAGGCATATGATAGCAGTACTTGGGAATCTGAAAGATAAGAAGTTACAAACTTGATATGGTTCATCTTACAGGCATGTTCATAAAATACAATTTACAATCCTATCACAATCACTTTTAAATTAATTATATGTGAAAGTAACTTAGACTCACAGCGAAGGGATTAAGAAGAGAGAATAGATCTAAATTTGATTTTTGAATTTGATTAGCTAGATCGTTGTTGTAGAATTTGATTCTTATCTTCCAATTTGAATACTCTAATTTTGATTTGTTTTGGGGAAGAGTAGAGAGGCTTGTTCTGATTTAGGTTAGGGTAGCATGGAGGCACCATTGATTAGTGTAATGATATTAGGGTTAGGTCTAAGTGTGTTTTTATAGGTGTATTAGGTGAATTAGGGCCTTTAGATTTGATTAGAGATCATTAGAACCACACAGCTCAAAAGACACGTTATCCAACCAATCCCCGAAGGACATGTCATCAGAGAACTCTCCAGAATTCTGTGTAGGTTTTGCCTCGACATGGGCGCACTTCCCAAGTGCGCCAGTGCATTTTTGTTCTGGCTCACTTCACAAGTGTGCCAATTATCCCAGCCTGTTTTCTGATTTTTCTGCCCAACTTCTATCATCCATATCTTCCCCATAAGGTATCCGTTTTACGTAAGCTCGGAATCTATCTCAAGCAGAATTCCAAGACGAACGCAATGGCATAACCCATTTCACCTAATTCTTCTTTTAAAAATTAGTTATTCTTTAATTATCTCTTATTTCATGTTTTAAAATTACGGGGTGTTACATTCTCCCCTCCTTAAAGGATTCCGTCCCCGAAATCTTCAAGTTAAGAAGAATGTCCTACCATCCAATCATCTACTCATCCATCATCCACAAGCATCCATTGTCCTTAAAAGATTTCTAATACTATATGAACATATGCAAAAGTGTGTGTATATGTTCCTTATCTAATGCAAAGATCAGGTAGTCTACTGATTCAGTTGACCTCCTTAATGTAAAACATGATAGTGTCATGCGTCCGTTATGTATGCAAAAGAATTCTAATGATACATATCATTTCTATATGAGTGCACAACCATTCATTCAAATGCAACATCCGTACGATAACACATTCAAGATACATCCATTAACTTAAATATGCACACTCATTCATTTGCAATATGAAAGTGAGTAAGCTGATCTAGTACCTAATGTGTGTGTAAATGCATCCACGAGCAACCACTAGCAAACACTTACATCCACTTGCATCCATCAAACATAACATGTCTCAAACACATGTTTACATCCATAGGTTTTTCTATCTAAGGGTCAAAGATATAATCGAGAGGATAAACTAAACGATAGAACAAGTACAAACAAAGCGGTAGAAAACGGAAAAGCTAAGAACATACCCTCAAAAAGGAAAGGGTATGACGCGCGCATCTTGTCATTAGTCTCCCAGGTCGTGTTTCCTTGATCATCTCCACACTGGACTTTAACCAACTTGACCTCTCGGTTGCATAATTTCTTGACCTCCGATCTAAGGATGCGTGTAGGAACTCGTCTAACCATGACATCTCTCTCTACTTCCACTTCTCTAAGCATGCTAGGCTCTACTACTTCCGCGGTATCATGTAAACACTTCCGTAAATGCGACACATGAAATGCGTCATGAATACCGCTGAGCTTCTCGGGCAACTTCACTCTGTAGGCCATATGTCCAATTCGCTCTGTAATGGGGAATGGCCCTACGAACCTTGGTGCTAATTTTCCTACAGACCCAAAACGAACTACATTCCTCAACAGTGATACTTTAATAAAAACTATGTCTCCAACACTGAACTCAAGATCGGTCCTTCTCTTATTAGCATATAACTTTTGTCGGTCATGTGCCGTCTTCGAATCAAGTCTATCTTCTCTGAAGTTTCCCTAATCATCTCGGGCCCAAGCAAAATCATATCCGTGGACTCCCACCAACAAGTCGATGATCGGCAATGTCGTCCATATAGAGCCTCAAAAGGTGCCATGCCAATACTAGTCTAATAGTTATTGTTGTAGGCGAACTCTACTAATGGAAGATGTTCCTCCCATGTCCCTCCAAAGTCCAAGATACATAACCTCAAAAGATCTTCTAGAATTCGATTCACTCTTTGTGTTTGGCCGTCCGTCTGAGGGTGATAAGTGGTACTCAAACACAATTGCATTCCTACCGCCTCTTGCAAGCTCTTCCAAAATTCACTAGTGAAAATGGGATCTCGGTAGCTTACGACACTAAAAGGTATGTCGTGTAGACGAACTATCTCTCAAAGATAAACAGATGCTAACCATGACGCTGTTCTTTTACTCTTAACGGGAATAAAATGGGCACTCTTGGTAGGTCTATCCACTACTACCCAAATCCCCGTATTAACCTTCCTTGACCTCGGCAACCCGTCGACGAAATCTATGGAAACACTTTCCCATTTCCACTGTGGAACCTCTAAAGGGTAAAGCAAACCACCAGGCTTCTTTCGCTCAACATTGACTTGCTGGCACACTGAGCATCTAGAAACGAACTCAGCCACATCCTTCTTCATTCCGGCCCAAAATTAAACTCGCTTCATGTCCCTATACATCTTGTCTCCACCGGGATGTATGGTGAGCTTAGAACGATGTGCTTCTTCAAGGATTGTCGTTCTCAAACTCTCGTCTCGATATACGCAAAGTCTCCCATCCCTACGCAACCAACTTTTCTCATCTATAATATACCAACTAAGATGGCTCGAAGAACTCCCCTCTGATGAGCTGGTCTACTATCTCTATCAACTGTGGGTCATCTCGTTGTGTCGCCTCTATCTGTCCCAAAAGCATAGGTCGTACCTCTAACGATGCCAACAAATCGGGTACATAATCAATAGAGGGTCTAAAGTCAAAGGTAAAGATATACTCTAAATTCTGCCGCTCGACAAACAAAGGACTCAAAGTCAACTTCTTTCTACTCAAGGTGTCAGCTACAACGTTAACCTTTCCTGGGGTATATGCAATCTCAAAATCGTAGGATGCTAAGAACTCCATCCACCTTTGTTGCCTTAAGTTTAAATCTTTTTGGGAGAACAAATACTTTAGTGACTTATGGTTTGTATACAACTCAAATCTCTCACCAAGAAAATAGTGACGCCAAGACTTAAGCGCAGAAACTACGGCAGCTAACTCTAAGTCGTGGGTAGGGTAATTCTTTTCATGGACCTTCAACTGCCTTCCACCATAACATATCATCCTTCCCTCTTGCATCAAAACTGCGCCAAGCCCTGTCCCGCAAGCATCGGTATACATTGTGAACAGTTTACTCCCATCAGGCAAAACTAAAACTGGAGCTGTCGTCAATGCACTCTTCAAATGTTGGAAAGCATCATCACAGTCAACATCCCAAGAAAATGTCAAATTCTTTTTCGTCAACCATGTAAGTGGGGCTGATATCTTAGCAAAGTCCTTGATGAACCTTCTGTAATATCCCGTAAAACCAAGAAAACTTCTTACTTCTGTTGCATTCTTAGGAACCTTCCAATCTTGGATTGCCACCACCTTCGCGGGATCCAAAGCTATCCCTTCCTTGGAGACCACATGTCCTAAGAACCTCATTTCCTTCCTCCAAAAATGACATTTGGAGAACTTAGCTTTGAGTTGATGTGCTCGAAGGGTCTCTAAGACTTCCCTAAGATATAGGGCATGCTCTTCCTCATTTCTAGAAAATATCAAAATATCATCCATAAAGACCACCATGAACTTGTTTAGAAACTCCCTAAACACCCTACTCATCAACTCTACGAAATATGAGGGTGCATTCGTCAAACCAAAAGGCATGACGAGCCATTCGAAGAAACCATCGGGAGTCCTAAAAGCAGTCTTATCTATACTATCCTTATCTACCCTCAACTGATGAAATCCTGTAGCTAAGTCCAACTATGAGAAAACTGAAGCACCAACCAACTGATTGAACAAATCATCTATCCTCGGTAATGGGTGTCTGTTTCTCTTCATGAGCTTATTCAGCTCCCTATAGTCCATGCACAATCTAAGCGAACCATCAGCCTTTGTAGCAAAAACAACAGGAGCACCCCACTCCGAGATACTTCTCCTTATGAATCGTTTCTCAAGCAACTCTTTCACTTGTTTACTAAGCTTCCTCCTTTCTTTTGGAGCTATATGGCGCACCGGCAATGCAACTGGCTTTGCATTGTCCGCCAAGTATATACAGAAATCTTTCTCGTGTTTAGAGGTAAGCCCCTAACCTCCTCAAAGACATCTGCATACTCATGGACTACTCAAACAGATTGCAATTCATCAATAGATGTGTCAAGAGATTCTAGGTAGCTAAGCATAACAGAACCCTTAGGGTTGCATGAGATATCGAGAGTATTCCCCAAACTAGTCAACAGTATAACTACCCTCCTTTCACATTCGAGAATGGCATCATACCTGGCTAGCCAATCCATTCCTAGAATCAACCCATAACCCTTGAAACCAAGCACATAAGTGTTGCATTCGAACTCAACGCCATACACATATATTCTCAAATCCCGACATAACATAGAAAGATGAGCCGTACCCACAATAGGATCTGAGAAAGCAACGAGATCCATAACTAGACTAGCATTTAGGTGCAGTGTTTCAACTAACGAAGTAGATATAAACGAATGTGAAGCACAAGAATCAAATAAAGTTCAAACAGGATGATCAAAAAGGAAAATAAAACTTTCAACAGAAATGTTTCTACCTCTCTCTTGCGTAGCTGCCATGAGAGCATGAATCTGCCCTCCAGAAGTAGATCCTGTCCTCTATCCTTGCCCTTGTCCTTGCCTCCTTGGGTAGTCTTTAATTACATGTCCTACCTCACCACACTGGAAGCAACCCGTCTTCTTCTTCTTCCTACAGTCCTCGCTCAAGTGGCCTGGTGTTCCACAATTAAAACACCTTTTATTCCCTTTGCCCTTCTTATCCTTACCACCTTTCTTTTGTTGTTGTTGTGCCTTCTTTGGATCCCCTTTCTTATCCTGTGCCTTATCTACATTAGCATCTTATCCTGTGCCTTACCTACATCCATCTTGCACAAAATTATTATCAGAGTACATAAAAGTAAAACCATAATCCCACTCCAAATAGCCATAATGAAAAAGAGATAAAGCTGAGCATTATTTTCAACACTTCAAAGCACTTCAAGAAGAAAGGAATCCAAGTCAAGCTTCACTATTCCCACCCTGAGGACCTGGGGGAAAGAAAGAAAAGAGGCAAAACAAAAAGAGGTCAGACATACGTCTGGCAAGTCTAGTGACTTTAACAATATAATCAGTAAAGTAACATGATAAGAACATAAACTGGATATAAGAGATGACTGTAACATAAGCAGATATGACAAGGCAAACAAGATGAATAAGATATAACATTGATTGCGCTTCTAATCACTATAAGGTAATTCCTGCACAGCATTAATGCTAGTTTAACACTGAAATTTGATCCCTCATACTAATCATAATAATAATAATTGTAGTTTCATGTACTCCTAGTTGTTGTCATAGGTTTCGCCTGCTCCTATCTCCACTAGTACCCACTACCCTCCCCATCCATTCGGCTCCCTAAATCGTAGATACCCGTGTTGGTCCCATAGTAGAGTGTATCACTCCCAAAAGTGGCAACCCGATACTACTAGAATGCACGACTTATACCTACATGACGCAACAACGTCTTACCAACCAGCCCGGACCAACGCACGCACATGACTCCGTTGGACTTGCACTGCCATCACTAACTCTTTTGACCTCTTACAATCAAACCCAGTAAGTGTGTCCCGTCCTCGACCTAGTCCGAGATCACATAGATACTAAATTGGTTACTGGTTGAAAAGGGTACATCCACTTGACACAAGCTTCCCTCATAAGCTTGGTCCCCACTAGGAATTCCCACTTAACCCCTCTTTATTCCCATGTCTAATCACATGTTTCACTTTTGTTAAGTGATTCTAATTATATTTCACATGTCGCACATGTCACCCACTTAACCCACATGTCTTACTACATGTCTTATCTTGATTAAGTGTTCCATAATTCATTATAATCGTAATCTTCCAAGACCTCCCACATTAGATTGTCGTTTTGCGGTTGCTGGATATGTCGGGCGGTTCCGGGCAGTCTTATACCGCAATCCGAATCTAACCTCGTGTCTTTGCTTTACTACGCATTTAATTTCTGTCTTTGACCTCTCATATTAGACTATCGTTTGCGGTTGCTAGATGTACCAGATGGTTCGGGGCAGACTTCTACCGCAAACCAAGTCTAACCTCGTGTCTTATGCGTTCATTATCACTTTCTTGATTCAAGTCCCAACTTTAAATCCTGGATCAAATTATATACCAATTACCTATAATTTCCAATCTAAATTATGTTCAAAACTTTAATCCAAATCAGGCCTATAATCTTATGTATACATGTTATGCCAATTTACGCCCAAATCAAATTGCGTTCAATGTTATTAACAATTTATGCCAAACTTCATGTATACAAATTATATCCAATTATGCCTACATCCAACTTATGCCAAATCTCATGTATACAAGTTACACATAATTATGCCCCAAATCAATTATGTGATTACAAATCAATTTGTGCCCAATTACATATTAATCAATATTTTCCCAAACTTTCTCCCAACGTTCCCACGTCATTCGTACGTATAATTCAACGTAATATGTTAGGCTCAAAGTTAGCCTAATCTCATAAAATAAAAAGGAAGAGAGGTTGGGAAAAGAATCAACATCAAAACTGGCATAAAAATAGGCATATGAATTATGAACTGGCATAGAACAAATAGATCTAACAGGCATATGAATTATGAACTGGCATAGAACAAATAGATCTAACAGGCATATGATAGCAGTACTTTGGAATCTGAAAGATAAGAATTTACAAACTTGATATGATTCATCTTACAGGCATGTTCATAAAATCCAATTTGCAATCCTATCACAGTCACTTTTAAAATTAATTATATGTGAAAGTAACCTAGACTCACAGCGACAGTAAGAAGAGAGAATAGGTCTGAATCTGATTTCTGAATTTGATTAGCTAAATCGTTGTTGTAGAATTTGATTCTTATCTTCCAATTTGAATTCTCTAATTCTGATTTGCTTTGGGGAAGAGAGGAGAGGCTAGTTTTGATTTAGGTTAGGGCAGCATGGAGGCGCCATGGATTAGTGTAATGAAATTAGGGTTAGGTATAAGTGTGTTTTTGTAGGTGTTTTAGGTGAATTAGGGCCTTTAGATTAGATTAGAGATCATCAAAACAACACAGCTCAAAAGACACGTCATCCAACTAATCCCCGAAGGACACGTCATCAGAGAACTCTCCAAAATTCTTTGTAGGTTTTGCCTCGACATGGGCACACTTCCCAAGTGCGCCATACATTTTTGTTCTGGCGTACTTCACAAGTGCACCAATTATCCCAGTCTGTTTTCTGATTTTTCTACCCAACTTCTATCGTCCATATCTTTCCCATACAGTATCCGTTTTACACAAACTCGGACTCTATCTCAAGCAGAATTCTGAGACGAATGAAATGGCGTAACCCATTTCACCTAATTCTTCTTTTAAAAATTAATTATTATTTAATTATCTCTTATGTCATGTTTAAAATTACGGGGTGTTACACAAACCCTGAAAAATCCATTTTTTCCTCTTCCAATTTCAATTTCAAGTGTGTGTATATATATATATATTATAAGTACTTGGTGATTTGGAGTGGGAAATTTGAGGTCTTGGTTGTATGTGAGGCTAGAGCTTCCTACACTAAAGATTGGAGGAGTGGATTCCTTGGTGAGAACTCCTCACTCAAGTTTCGTTAACTAGTTTAGTTAATATAACTAGTTTTACTATGTTTGGGAGATTAGTTAATGGTTATGATATTCATAAGTTGTTATGACGGTGGTTTGGGTTTATGATAGGATTTAATGATGTTTAGCATGATAAAAATGTGATTTTAAAGTAATATACATGTAGTTGCTTGGGTATGTGACACTTAGAACTGATAATGTTGACTTGGAATTTGATTGAACCGTAAATGATCATTAGAAAGTAATAAACTGTTACTGGTTAATGAATATTGATGAGAACCCTATTTTGGTTATTGGACAATGATTGGTCGGACATTGATGATTGATATTGTAGTTAATATGTTAATTGACAATCCCATATAAACGTTGATGATTTAAGGCTTATATGGTATATACCACGATATATGGTAATTGGATGTTAATAGTTGTTAATACTATTATTGGATGTTAATGATGTGTGAAATCCATATAAATTGAATTATATGGTGATTGATTGAATTTCATTCAAATTCGGAATTAATTTAAATAATATATTAATTAAAAATTCAGTGAAAATTAGAAGTTTGAATTTGACGTCCGATTTTGGATGGGCACAAAGTTTATGAAATTATGATGAATATTCGTAACTAAAATGAATTGATTTGAATTCATTTTCATATAATTATTGCTTGTTCAAGTTATATTTTAAAATGAATCGTAACTGGTAAAAATGAAGTTCGGTTAGGGTATGTAGTAAAAGTTTTAAAAGAAGTTTCTTTTCAAAAATGTCTTATTTATTTATATAATGGATGTCAAGAAAGTTTGGACCTTAGACAATAGGTTTTGAAAAATATTATTATTTTAATGATTAAAATAATATTAAAATGATTAAATAATGGAAAGGATTTTTAAGAGAAATGAATTGAAATATGGTTTCCAAAAATAATTATATATATTTTATATAATTAATAAATTATTTTAGGAGGGTTTCGATTTGATTTTAATTATAAATCGAATTTGATCTGAACAGGACTTGTCGCGCAATAGTAGTTTATGAACTTCGACCATTAACTTTAAATTGACATACCGGAAGATCTGACCGTCGGATTCTCCTGAAATAAAAAACATTGGATTCAAAATGAAAAGAGTTTTCAAATGAAATAGAAAGTGTTAAAAATCTAATGGTTAGATTTTAAGATAAGTTCAAATCTATTTTTGAAAAGGTTGCTATAAATGCAGTTCGGTGACCGGATTTGGAAACCGACTGAAACGACCTTATAAAAATTACTAAAAATATGGAAATATCATGATAAAACATAATTAATAAATTTTAAATGATTTGAGAAAGAATTGTTAAGTTTTGAACTATGATTTGAACTTTGGACTTTTGACCTGATTTACTTAACATAGTAAATCAATATTTTGAAATTTAGTTTGAAGATAGACTACAAAGTTTTCAAACATAAGCTCATTGGATTTGAATAGAAATAATCTTCAGATATTTCGATATTGGATTCCATAATTATACAAATATTATTGGAGAAATTTGGAAGATATCAATATCGTTATTCCATTTACGATACTTGTTGTCAGTCTCCTTTTTGGTTCTTGACTATTTCATGAAGCTTCTTTGTGGGATCGAGTCATTCTGTTGGGATTGATATTTTCCTTATGAGATATTATTGAGTTGATTTTGTTCTCTTGTGTAATGAATGATCGTCATACCACTTTATTGTAGTATTTGTATTATATTGTGATGCATCATTGTATATGCAAATGTAAGAATATTTGTAATTGTTTTTCTTTAATTTGAAATTTGGTACGCTTTTATTAACTATTGAAATAACAGTACAAAGATACTAAAAACAAACATATGAAAAAAAGCAAAATACATAATACCCAAGCACAACATGAATAAAGTACGATAAGCTAAAAAAAAGATCCCATTTTAGAAGCTATAAAGTGTGAACCCTCTGCACTTCCATCCTAGAAGCAGGATACTCCACCTCTACAGCATATGACTATCACTTTGTCCTTCACGTCTAACTGGCATGTACTGAATTAGTTGCACCATTAACCCACTTTTCATATGGCAACTAAATCCACTCCTCACTAAACAGAAGTTGATTTTTTTCCAACGAACTCCAGAAGAAATTCCTTAACAATGTAATGTCAAATATACTCTGGTGATGCATACATAACCATTGACTGCCCAAGTGCTGAGACCAGAATGAATTTATGATCCCATATTTACCAAACTGCTAATTTGTTACACGTGATTTTGAGCCAACCAAAGTTATGAATTATGGATTCTGCTTCGTTTATTAATCAACATCAGGACTTAAAATTCAGAATGAAAAGAAGAAATAAGCCAAGCCTTTTCTTTTACATGAATATAAATTGGCATATAAAACCAAGATGACCAGTAAGTTGCATTAGATCAACAGTATGGATGATTAATACTTGGAATCGAAAAAAATATCGCCATAAGTGTGACGGCAAGGAATTTCGCTCGGTCCGAACCAGTCGCTAAACCGATCCAGGCCGTTCGAAACGCCCTATCGTTTGAGAACACGACAAAACAGAACGCATACAGAAGAACATTTCATTGTATATTACAACAATGCATCAGATTACAAGAATAAACAGAGTATAAATGAATATTACACAGAAATATCAGAGATTTAAATTACATTTAAATACATAGCAGCGGAAAATAATACAATACACAACTAGAAGAGATATACGGATACAAAGCTTTCCGGATATCGTTCCAGCTGTAAACCAGGATCCTGTGAATATAAATCTGCAAAACCAAAACTACTAGCTGCCCGTGTCAAAATAAGGGCACCCAGAGTTTAGGTTAAAACAATAAACTCCAGGTCAGTCATGTGACTGGTGTGAGAACTAAAACAGTTAATCTTTATTTTAAATCATTAGGTAAATCAAGGGACCACGCCGTATAACACGGAACGGGTTTCCTCCCAAGAATACCAGTGCATAAAACAAACAGCGCAATGCTAAATAAAGAAAAATGAAGCTGTTATAAGACCCAGGTCCCATCACACAATGCAACGCGGCCGAGGATAGGGTTTTCCCTTATAACAGCCAAAGAATGCTTGATACGTTTAAAACAAATCATTTGATACTATAATAAGTTCATAGTGTATAAAACAACTTCAAATCATAAGTATCAATCATAGGCGACATGAGCGTCCCATGCCACTATGTCGCCATATATAGGTTTACAAATAAAACCGCAAAGTCACGTATTTGGAAATTGGATTTCCGTCTATGAACCGAGGCAAAAGATAGTCCTCAACCGATTTCAGACAATCTAGCCCATGTCTAGGCAAGTACTCAGTCAAGCCTTGGAGCGACAGGGCCGGTCCACCGATGTGGATTAAAATGCCTGAACACTACGTCTCCCCACCCTATGGGGTGTAAGTCTGGTCCGTCAGCCGACCAGAATGCATTCGGCCGAAACCGATATAACCGAGGCGCCTCGCAACCGCAACAACCACATAAGTCAAACTCGTCAGGGCGTGTAAAACCACTGACGCCACTTCTAGCTAGAAAGAAACGCAAGTCCTCCCTGAGGTCCGTCTCCCGTTTTTGGTTCATACCGGGTGTGAAACACGCGAGGTAAACGTTACACAAAGCTACGCCACAAAGGCCGTGCTTTGATCATCACCACAAGACTTTGCTTTTCAACAGAAGCCTTGATCATTTGCATCTTAGCATGCCACACAGGCAAACCATCCTATGCAACCGATATCAGTCACACAGAATGAAATCCGATGTCAGACACACAGTCCATTTTCAAGTCCGTTCTGGGTCTGAACGAAACCGGAGGCACCTAGTACCCCGCATATCCATCGATCTCCAAGTACGTCTGGACGATCACTAACTGTTTCCATCTTCTTGGGTGTACAGCCCAATCAAGATCATCAGTTATCACCCAAACGACGTGAAGACCTCCGGTCTTCGACCATCGTCTTCATCTTCGACTTATCGTCGTATCAGTTATTCAGAATGGGATAAACCCGGTCTTTCCGAATAACTCGCGTATATTTAAATAAGTGTTACACAAACACAACATACGCCTCATTCCAATTCATTAGTCACTAACCGTAAATTAATCAAGAGAATAATTCCCCAAATATTAACCCCGAAGGCCGAAACCAACATCAGATCAATATCCAGAAAACCCTTCTGCTTGGCTAACCGACAGTTAGTTTCTAAATTTCACGTTCAAATCTAATTAAAGATTTAACTATCGCCTGGAGCAAAACTGGTGATACTCCATTCTCGATCTTTTCAATCTAATTAAAGATTCATTAAAACTCTACTTAGTTTTAATCATTATCTGGGTTAAAGAATCAGTGTCATTTAAAACACGATTCACGATAAACCCAAAATCACATTCCATTAATTATCGGGTTAAAGAACAAGTGTTATTTAAAACACTGTTCACGATAAACCCAAAAATCAATACCAATTCAATTCCAATTAAATATCATTTAATTGGTACACTTCATTAAATCTAAATAAAAAGATTTAATCTTTTCTCAACTGGGTTCAAGAATAGTGTTAGTGAAGACACCATTCACGACAAACCCAAATCACATTCGATATTCAATACAAGGCTCTGAATAGAAAATATATCGGCTTATATTCAATATCGAATTCTACGACTAACAAATGTCGTATTGGAAATAACGATACAAATATATATCTTTCAAATTTCCATAACAACACCTGTAATATCACGAATTCCAACATCGAAATATTCCGAAGACAATTTCGATTCAAATCCACTCCAATGCAATCATTGGAAATTTTGGTTATTTTCAAAACCATTTCAAATTCAATTTATTTATTTAAAAATAAATAGAATTATAATTCTAGTTCAAAACTAGTTCATTTCGATAAAAATCTATTTTTATCTTTTCAAATATGGAGTTTTTCATCCCAAATCTTCACAAATCATTTCTTATGATTTTACACAAATTATTACTATTTTTAATAATTTTATCAAGGCCCGTAAAGTCGATTTCCATTAACGGCCATCGAACTGCACTTACAGCGACCTTTTTCGAATTTGATTTGGACGTATCTCCAAATCCAACCATTAGATTTCAAATTTCTAACATTCATTAGAAAGCTCTTTTCGATACGAACCCAACGGTTCCGGTTTTAGGAGAATCCGACGGTCGGATCTCCCGCAATGTCCGTTTGAAATAAATGGTCGAAATTCACGAACTGCCGCGGCGCGGCGCGTTCTATTCAGGCCATTATATTATATATATAATATATATAATATATACTTCGTCGATTCCTATTTAAAACGAATTATATAAATAGTTTTGAATTCGTTTCAAAAACATTTTTCAACTTCCATTTCAATTCAAATCAAAATTGAATTTTTCTTTATAAATTCGTTTTAAAATCCATTTCTATTCAATTCAAATTTCAATTCAATTTGAATTCATTTCACTCCGCTTTCAATTCAATTTGAATTCGTTTTCAATTCAATTCATTTCGAAATCGTTTTCAATTCAATTCATTTCGAAATCGTTTTCAATTCAATTCATTTCGAAATCGTTTTCAATTCAATTCATTTCGAAATCGTTTTCAATTCAATTCATTTCGAAATCGTTTTCAATTCAATTCATTTCGAAATCGTTTTCAATTCAATTCATTTCGAAATCGTTTTCAATTCAATTCATTTCGAAATCGTTTTCAATTCAATTCATTTCAAAATATTCGATTTCGAAATCACTTTTCAATATTCATTTTAAAATGAATAAAATCGATATAAATATCGTTCACGTCAAAATGGCGTCAATCTAATCAATACGGCCTCATATATTGATATTTTCAAATATTCCATTTCGAATATTTCTATTTCAAATATTTCTATTTTAAAACTGGAATGAGGCCCAAACAATTACCATATAAAGTTAATTATATGGATTTTCATACGACACATGTATAATAGCATTGAAAAATAATCAACCATCAACCAAAGTGCACTACACTGTATAAGCATCAAATATAGATATCTAACGCTTATAACAGCCTGTCAATCAATCGATCGACATATTTAATCAATCAGGATGAGTGAACTTCAAATTTCATCCCAACACCCGTGTGGGGTTTCAAACAATCAAACACAGATTTTTATTTGTGCAGTTGGGTGATGTGTAAAATTTATCGACCCAATCATTGTCCTTCAAATAGGTGTACATAAACAAACCGTCTGGTTTGTAAATGAATATTTATTTATTCACATCCACGTTAAAAATTATATTTTTAACGATAAAACATTTTATTCCAACATATGAATTTCGATTAAGTTCATTCTTTAAATAAAATGATATTTTTATTTTTCTAACACATTTTAGAAAATTTCGGCGGCATAACGGCACGATACTAGAAACGGGACAAGGCCTAGCCTTATCCCCGGTCTAGTGAAGGCCCACGCCATTCACACATCAATCAAATCAATTTCGTTATGCAAACCACAAAATGTGGAGTAAGAGTCTAACCTAGCCTTACTCCTTCGCCTTATAACGGCGCACGTCTAATCCTAACCAATTTATCGATTCGATTTTTCACACCACAAACCACATTCAAACCAATCTCGCAAACAATAACCAAACAGCCAAACAAACAAGTCCATGGTCTGTGGACGATTGTGTCGGGTGCTACTAAGCACCGTCTGCATCCTAGTATATATATATAACTAGAAAATAAATTGAAGAGTGAGAAATTCTCACCTATAGCCATCCTAGCTCCACGGCTCTTCATTTGCAGAAGTCTTCGTCGTTTCGCCTCCTTTCACTTTCTTTGCCCGTATCCTCTACATATGTAAAAATCACATTTTTACTTTGCTATTCAATATATAAAAATCGAATTTTTACTTCGAAGTTCAATATATAAAAATCGAATTTTTATTTCAAAGTTCAATATATAAAAATCGAATTTTTATTTCAAAGTTCAATATATAAAAATCGAATTTTTATTTCAAAGTTCAATATATAAAAATCGAATTTTTATTTCAAAGTTCAATATATAAAAATCGAATTTTTATTTCAAAAGATCAAATCTTTTCTCTTACTTTTTAAAGTTTAACTCTTTTACCTTTCAAGTTTAAACCTTTTCTTTTTAAAATTTAAACCATTTTCTTTTTAAAATAAAATCAGTTTAAAATACTTTTAAAAATCAGTTTTGAATTTCCTTTAAACCAATCAGTTTTAAACTAAACAAAAATCAGTTTTTCATATTATCAAAAATCAGTTTTCTTTAAATATAACCAAAAATCAGTTTTTTTTTCTCTTTTATAAAAATGCAGTTTTTAAATCTTTTTTCAAAATGCAGTTTTTATTATTCTTTTAAATCAGTTCTGTTTTTATATCATAAAAAGAAAATCCAGTTTTTAGTTTCTTCTTTTAAAACAGTTTTTATTTTTCTTTTTAAATTCAGTTTTTACCTTTTAGAAAATTCTGTTTTTATTCTTTATAAATTCTGTTTTCATCTTTTTTTAAAAAAAATTCAGTTTTTGGATCTAAAAATAAATCAGTTTTGTTTTCTTAAAAATGCAGTTTAGTTTTAGCAGAACAGAAAATAAAAATAAAAAATGAAATTATCGTAAATGCTCACCGTCGACTTCGAAGTGGAGAAGGGAAGAAGAGCGTCGGCGGTGGCTCGTGGTGTCGCGATGAGGCGCTCGATGGTGGAGGCTCCGATTTGATTTGACGGGGAGGGGATCGCGATTGGTTCAGGGGGGCGGCAGGGTTCGTCGGCGTCGGGCCTCGAAGGGGGGGGGGGGGGCGGCGCGATGCTTCGTCGGCGTCGAGACGAGGGGGGCGGATCGAATCGATTTAGGTTTTGTTGTTGTTTTTTTTTCTTTTCTGGTAAATGTAGTCGGGGGGGGGGGGGGCAGGCAGGAGATATGGAGGGAGGGAAATTAAAAATTATATATATATATATATTTTTATTATTTAAATTTGCAAAATGGTTGACTTTTACATACGAACACCGAACTGGGTCCAACGACTGTCATCCCTAGCGTTTCACCCCCATTCCGAACACAATGGGATATGTATCGCAAGCTGATTTGATCGTTACAATCAGTTTCCTTTTGAATTTTCATTTAAATCACTATATTGAATTTTAAACGCGCATTTCAAATTACCGGGGTCACATACTAACTCTATAAATTGCAGAAAAATATTTTCTAGCTTCGTATTGACGATACGGTCCTAACAAAACTAGTTTCGTCAAATTCTGAGATCGTTTGAAAAATGGCCAATTTCCAGTCGATTAAAATCAACTGAAACTGGTCAAACGCGTTTTCCTTTGCCACGCTCACATATTGATTCGAAAAATTATGAAATTTGGAATCTAGCAATAACTTAACATCACGGACCCAACAAAACTGGTTTCGTCGAAATCCGAGGTCGTTTGCAAAATTGCTATTTTTAAGGGCCTTATATATATAAAAATATATATAAATTCCACAGCGACTATTTCTAATTTTAAACTGGACATATCTTACCATTTCTAAGATGAAATCTCAGTTTGTTAACTTCGTTACAAAGATATAGTTATACAGATTCAAATATTTCTTGTTTCGTTCAATTCTGACTTATATTGAATCATGTATATTCATTTGAAATTAGAAATCGAATTTTCGAACTACCGCGCCATTTTCAATTCTGTTTATAATTATATATAATTATTATATATTCTAACGACGACGTATATAATATATATGTTCGAATTATATTCAAAATAAATTTCTCGTTGATATTATTTAAAATATTTCATTTTAAATAATCAAAATTCGCTAAAATTGCCAAAATAAAAATTTTAAACTGGCCCAGATTTTCGGGTTGTTACAATCTCCCCCACTTAAAACTTTTCGTCCCCGAAAAGGAACAAAGTCGAAAGTGGTTTGATTATTCAACTCTACGTTCAATTTGGCTTCCTTTCTCTAACTCTTTAGTTTCTGAGAATTTTCCAAAATTTCAAAAATTTGGCTAACACCCTAAATTTTCGAAAAATTTCGCCATAACCTCCCCTGCACCGGGAGCATCGGGGAATTTCAAATAGCTTCCCCGGTCCTTCAGATCTCAAAAAGAAAAAGAAAAAGCCAAGCGGCTAGCCAATAGGCTCACAAAATCATCATCACCCAAACAAAACAGGAAATTATGTAGTAAACATGTACCTATTTGTCGGGCAAACAAATTTTATTCTTCGGCTCTAGCCTCCTTGCTATGACCTGTTCAATGATAGATATGTATATGCAAGCAAATGCGACCAATTTTCAATACAATTCAATATTCGATCAAATTAGGCATAATGGTTCAAAATTATCAAACAACTAAACAAACAACACAAACATCAATCAATTAGTTGATTAGAGTTTCAAATGCATAACTTTGATATATAGTCAAAAATCAGATTTTTGATGCCAAATCACAACAATAAGCCCTATCTAATTTTGGTTCTCACACCAGTCAATAGGAAATATATAGACATCACATCTTCAAAACACGAATATAAATTCTGATGATGATCGATCAATCATCAGAACCATCTCCGGGTGTCTAGAATGTGATTCTATATCTATCCAGTATATTAAAACTTTGAATACACGCGGATCAGACGTATACGCAAAATCTATATATACTGGATTGTCCACATCAATATAAATAAATAACCAAATACGAATAGTTGATTTAGATTTTCAAAACAAAATTTGTTTTCATTTGAAAAATATACTCTTCACACTCGTTCTAGGATACTACTGATCCTATCTCTAACGAGTCATTCTAATTGGATTTTACTAATCCAATTATCTGATGAATTCTTTCGTAGGGTTCTAATGTGTCTTGTTCTCTAAGCTTTGTAAACCAAAGCTCTGATACAAACTGTGACGGCAAGGAATTTCGCTCGGTCCGAACCAGTTGCTAAACCGATCCAGGCCGTTCGAAACGCCCTATCGTTTGAGAACACGACAAAACAGAACGCATACAGAAGAACATTTCATTGTATATTACAACAATGCATCAGATTACAAGAATAAACAGAGTATAAATGAATATTACACAGAAATATCAGAGATTTAAATTACATTTAAATACATAGCAGCGGAAAATAATACAATACACAACTAGAAGAGATATACGGATACAAAGCTTTCCGGATATCGTTCCAGCTGTAAACCAGGATCCTGTGAATATAAATCTGCAAAACCAAAACTACTAGCTGCCCGTGTCAAAATAAGGGCACCCAGAGTTTAGGTTAAAACAATAAACTCCAGGTCAGTCATGTGACTGGTGTGAGAACTAAAACAGTTAATCTTTATTTTAAATCATTAGGTAAATCAAGGGACCACGCCGTATAACACGGAACGGGTTTCCTCCCAAGAATACCAGTGCATAAAACAAACAGCGCAATGCTAAATAAAGAAAAATGAAGCTGTTATAAGACCCAGGTCCCATCACACAATGCAACGCAGCCGAGGATAGGGTTTTCCCTTATAACAGCCAAAGAATGCTTGATACGTTTAAAACAAATCATTTGATACTATAATAAGTTCATAGTGTATAAAACAACTTCAAATCATAAGTATCAATCATAGGCGACATGAGCGTCCCATGCCACTATGTCGACATATATAGGTTTACAAATAAAACTGCAAAGTCACGTATTTGGAAATTGGATTTCCGTCTATGAACCGAGGCAAAAGATAGTCCTCAACCGATTTCAGACAATCTAGCCCATGTCTAGGCAAGTACTCAGTCAAGCCTTGGAGCGACAGGGCCGGTCCACCGATGTGGATTAAAATGCCTGAACACTACGTCTCCCCACCCTATGGGGTGTAAGTCTGGTCCGTCAGCCGACCAGAATGCATTCGGCCGAAACCGATATAACCGAGGCGCCTCGCAACCGCAACAACCACATAAGTCAAACTCGTCAGGGCGTGTAAAACCACTGACGCCACTTCTAGCTAGAAAGAAACGCAAGTCCTCCCTGAGGTCCGTCTCCCGTTTTTGGTTCATACCGGGTGTGAAACACGCGAGGTAAACGTTACACAAAGCTACGCCACAAAGGCCGTGCTTTGATCATCACCACAAGACTTTGCTTTTCAACAGAAGCCTTGATCATTTGCATCTTAGCATGCCACACAGGCAAACCATCCTATGCAACCGATATCAGTCACACAGAATGAAATCCGATGTCAGACACACAGTCCATTTTCAAGTCCGTTCTGGGTCTGAACGAAACCGGAGGCACCTAGTACCCCGCATATCCATCGATCTCCAAGTACGTCTGGACGATCACTAACTGTTTCCATCTTCTTGGGTGTATAGCCCAATCAAGATCATCAGTTATCACCCAAACGACGTGAAGACCTCCGGTCTTCGACCATCGTCTTCATCTTCGACTTATCGTCGTATCAGTTATTCAGAATGGGATAAACCCGGTCTTTCCGAATAACTCGCGTATATTTAAATAAGTGTTACACAAACACAACATACGCCTCATTCCAATTCATTAGTCACTAACCGTAAATTAATCAAGAGAATAATTCCCCAAATATTAACCCCGAAGGCCGAAACCAACATCAGATCAATATCCAGAAAACCCTTCTGCTTGGCTAACCGACAGTTAGTTTCTAAATTTCACGTTCAAATCTAATTAAAGATTTAACTATCGCCTGTTGCAAAACTGGTGATACTCCATTCTCGATCTTTTCAATCTAATTAAAGATTCATTAAAACTCTACTTAGTTTTAATCATTATCTGGGTTAAAGAATCAGTGTCATTTAAAACACGATTCACGATAAACCCAAAATCACATTCCATTAATTATCGGGTTAAAGAACAAGTGTTATTTAAAACACTGTTCACGATAAACCCAAAAATCAATACCAATTCAATTCCAATTAAATATCATTTAATTGGTACACTTCATTAAATCTAAATAAAAAGATTTAATCTTTTCTCAACTGGGTTCAAGAACAGTGTTAGTGAAGACACCATTCACGACAAACCCAAATCACATTCGATATTCAATACAAGGCTCTGAATAGAAAATATATCGGCTTATATTCAATATCGAATTCTACGACTAACAAATGTCGTATTGGAAATAACGATACAAATATATATCTTTCAAATTTCCATAACAACACCTGTAATATCACGAATTCCAACATCGAAATATTCCGAAGACAATTTCGATTCAAATCCACTCCAATGCAATCATTGGAAATTTTGGTTATTTTCAAAACCATTTCAAATTCAATTTATTTATTTAAAAATAAATAGAATTATAATTCTAGTTCAAAACTAGTTCATTTCGATAAAAATCTATTTTTATCTTTTCAAATATGGAGTTTTTCATCCCAAATCTTCACAAATCATTTCTTATGATTTTACACAAATTATTACTATTTTTAATAATTTTATCAAGGCCCGTACAGTCGATTTCCATTAACGGCCATCGAACTGCACTTACAGCGACCTTTTTCGAATTTGATTTGGACGTATCTCCAAATCCAACCGTTAGATTTCAAATTTCTAACATTCATTAGAAAGCTCTTTTCGATACGAACCCAACGGTTCCGGTTTTAGGAGAATCCGACGGTCGGATCTCCCGCAATGTCCGTTTGAAATAAATGGTCGAAATTCACGAACTGCCGCGGCGCGGCGCGTTCTATTCAGGCCATTATATTATATATATAATATATATAATATATACTTCGTCGATTCCTATTTAAAACGAATTATATAAATAGTCTTGAATTCGTTTCAAAAACATTTTTCAACTTCCATTTCAATTCAAATCAAAATTGAATTTTTCTTTATAAATTCGTTTTAAAATCCATTTCTATTCAATTCAAATTTCAATTCAATTTGAATTCATTTCACTCCGCTTTCAATTCAATTTGAATTCGTTTTCAATTCAATTCATTTCGAAATCGTTTTCAATTCAATTCATTTCGAAATCGTTTTCAATTCAATTCATTTCGAAATCGTTTTCAATTCAATTCATTTCGAAATCGTTTTCAATTCAATTCATTTCGAAATCGTTTTCAATTCAATTCATTTCGAAATCGTTTTCAATTCAATTCATTTCAAAATATTCGATTTCGAAATCACTTTTCAATATTCATTTTAAAATGAATAAAATCGATATAAATATCGTTCACGTCAAAATGGCGTCAATCTAATCAACACGGCCTCATATATTGATATTTTCAAATATTCCATTTCGAATATTTCTATTTCAAATATTTCTATTTTAAAACTGGAATGAGGCCCAAACAATTACCATATAAAGTTAATTATATGGATTTTCATACGACACATGTATAATAGCATTGAAAAATAATCAACCATCAACCAAAGTGCACTACACTGTATAAGCATCAAATATAGATATCTAACGCTTATAACAGCCTGTCAATCAATCGATCGACATATTTAATCAATCAGGATGAGTGAACTTCAAATTTCATCCCAACACCCGTGTGGGGTTTCAAACAATCAAACACAGATTTTTATTCGTGCAGTTGGGTGATGTGTAAAATTTATCGACCCAATCATTGTCCTTCAAATAGGTGTACATAAACAAACCGTCTGGTTTGTAAATGAATATTTATTTATTCACATCCACGTTAAAAATTATATTTTTAACGATAAAACATTTTATTCCAACATATGAATTTCGATTAAGTTCATTCTTTAAATAAAATGATATTTTTATTTTTCTAACACATTTTAGAAAATTTCGGCGGCATAACGGCACGATACTAGAAACGGGACAAGGCCTAGCCTTATCCCCGGTCTAGTGAAGGCCCACGCCATTCACACATCAATCAAATCAATTTCGTTATGCAAACCACAAAATGTGGAGTAAGAGTCTAACCTAGCCTTACTCCTTCGCCTTATAACGGCGCACGTCTAATCCTAACCAATTTATCGATTCGATTTTACACACCACAAACCACATTCAAACCAATCTCGCAAACAATAACCAAACAGCCAAACAAACAAGTCCATGGTCTGTGGACGATTGTGTCGGGTGCTACTAAGCACCGTCTGCATCCTAGTATATATATATAACTAGAAAATAAATTGAAGAGTGAGAAATTCTCACCTATAGCCATCCTAGCTCCACGGCTCTTCATTTGCAGAAGTCTTCGTCGTTTCGCCTCCTTTCACTTTCTTTGCCCGTATCCTCTACATATGTAAAAATCACATTTTTACTTTGCTATTCAATATATAAAAATCGAATTTTTACTTCGAAGTTCAATATATAAAAATCGAATTTTTATTTCAAAGTTCAATATATAAAAATCGAATTTTTATTTCAAAGTTCAATATATAAAAATCGAATTTTTATTTCAAAGTTCAATATATAAAAATCGAATTTTTATTTCAAAGTTCAATATATAAAAATCGAATTTTTATTTCAAAAGATCAAATCTTTTCTCTTACTTTTTAAAGTTTAACTCTTTTACCTTTCAAGTTTAAACCTTTTCTTTTTAAAATTTAAACCATTTTCTTTTTAAAATAAAATCAGTTTAAAATACTTTTAAAAATCAGTTTTGAATTTCCTTTAAACCAATCAGTTTTAAACTAAACAAAAATCAGTTTTTTCATATTATCAAAAATCAGTTTTCTTTAAATATAACCAAAAATCATTTTTTTTTCTCTTTTATAAAAATGCAGTTTTTAAATCTTTTTTCAAAATGCAGTTTTTATTATTCTTTTAAATCAGTTCTGTTTTTATATCATAAAAAGAAAATCCAGTTTTTAGTTTCTTCTTTTAAAACAGTTTTTATTTTTCTTTTTAAATTCAGTTTTTACCTTTTAGAAAATTCTGTTTTTATTCTTTATAAATTCTGTTTTCATCTTTTTTTTAAAAAAATTCAGTTTTTGGATCTAAAAATAAATCAGTTTTGTTTTCTTAAAAATGCAGTTTAGTTTTAGCAGAACAGAAAATAAAAATAAAAAATGAAATTATCGTAAATGCTCACCGTCGACTTCGAAGTGGAGAAGGGAAGAAGAGCGTCGGCGGTGGCTCGTGGTGTCGCGATGAGGCGCTCGATGGTGGAGGCTCCGATTTGATTTGACGGGGAGGGGATCGCGATTGGTTCAGGGGGGCGGCAGGGTTCGTCGGCGTCGGGCCTCGAGGGGGGGGGGGGGCGGCGCGATGCTTCGTCGGCGTCGAGACGAGGGGGGGCGGATCGAATCGATTTAGGTTTTGTTGTTGTTTTTTTTTCTTTTCTGGTAAATGTAGTCGGGGGGGGGGGCCAGGCAGGAGATAAGGAGGGAGGGAAATTAAAAATTATATATATATATTTTTTTTTATTATTTTATTATTTAAATTTGCAAAATGGTTGACTTTTACATACGAACACCGAACTGGGTCCAACGACTGTCATCCCTAGCGTTTCACCCCCATTCCGAACACAATGGGATATGTATCGCAAGCTGATTTGATCGTTACAATCAGTTTCCTTTTGAATTTTCATTTAAATCACTATATTGAATTTTAAACGCGCATTTCAAATTACCGGGGTCACATACTAACTCTATAAATTGCAGAAAAATATTTTCTAGCTTCGTATTGACGATACGGTCCTAACAAAACTAGTTTCGTCAAATTCTGAGATCGTTTGAAAAATGGCCAATTTCCAGTCGATTAAAATCAACTGAAACTGGTCAAACGCGTTTTCCTTTGCCACGCTCACATATTGATTCGAAAAATTATAAAATTTGGAATCTAGCAATAACTTAACATCACGGACCCAACAAAACTGGTTTCGTCGAAATCCGAGGTCGTTTGCAAAATTGCTATTTTTAAGGGCCTTATATATATAAAAATATATATAAATTCCACAGCGACTATTTCTAATTTTAAACCGGACATATCTTACCATTTCTAAGATGAAATCTCAGTTTGTTAACTTCGTTACAAAGATATAGTTATACAGATTCAAATATTTCTTGTTTCGTTCAATTCTGACTTATATTGAATCCTGTATATTCATTTGAAATTAGAAATCGAATTTTCGAACTACCGCGCCATTTTCAATTCTATTTATAATTATATATAATTATTATATATTCTAACGACGACGTATATAATATATATGTTCGAATTATATTCAAAATAAATTTCTCGTTGATATTATTTAAAATATTTCATTTTAAATAATCAAAATTCGCTAAAATTGCCAAAATAAAAATTTTAAACTGGCCCAGATTTTCGGGTTGTTACAATAAGCTTCCCCTTTAACATGTTGTTTAGGAGTCAGATTCGGAGAAGCAACCCTATCTTAATAGTACTTTTTGATTTTGTAGAAAATACTGCTAATTCTCGGTAGGAACCTGGATAATTGAAATTTGAGTATTGCCATAAAAATCGAAATAACCCAAAAAGTATTAATATGTTAAATTTTTACTCACAAATCTTGTGCTAGAGAACAAAATAATTAACACCCAAATCAAATACCTAGAATCAAGTTCTCGACCTTTCTTGAAATCAAATGGAAATTTCTTCTCTATATCCAGTTGAGCACATATGGGTTGGAAGAACCCAGACAATAAGCATAAGATTTGAAGATTTGAGATAGATTTTCGCCAAAAACCCGACTTTCTAGTGGCTTCATCTTGTCGAAAAAGACAAAGATTCTAGACCTAATTGATAGGAGCGATTATGACCAAGTCATTGGGTATAAAACCTAAACATCAAGGTGCTAGTACCATAAAAACGAATAGCCCAAATAAACTACTTTGCTCGATCAACTATCATCAGTTAGTAATATATGAAAATCAGATCGCACTTCAAAACAATCGAAATCTAGTTCCTAATACTTATTAAACCAAGACATATTTAAATCCAAAAATGAAGAGCTCAAAATATCAGATAAAGATCGATGCAAACACCTTGGACCGCAAACAAAGGAGAAAGAAAATCATGTCTCATCTTGACCCAATAAGAATCCACATAACCCACTTATAATACTCATACCAATCTAAACATTTCTCAAATCTACTTTGCAAATAAACTGAAATAGAAAAATTAGCAAAATCAAATATACGAAGAAATCGGTTAGGAGAAATCGGAATTGAATTAATCACTTACGCTGGAGCATGCGAGAACTCAAAATCTCTAGGGGCTTGATCCCCATATTCGAATAGATACACCATTTTCTAGATCAATTAATTCGGATCTGAACTTGATGAAGAGATACGCGAGATGAAACTAATAGCGATGTAGTTTAAGATATTGGTCAACCGATCTGGGTAATAACAGATCTGAGATATGGCTTTACTTGCGGTAATAAGATGAAATATCAAATGGTTTATCAAGGAAACTTCGTTTCGTTGAAGGTTGGACTAAATTGGTTAGATGTAGAAGATGTCACTAAGGTTAGCAGAAAACTTATGCACGGCGTAAGCAGACGATATAAATCGTCTTTCGCCAATACCAAGCTTTCCCTAACCTCGTGTATATATAATCACACACAGAGATATAGAATATTTGTAATTGTTTTGTGGTGATGCACACACACACACATTTAGATGTTGTATTTTGTTCTGATAGATTCATAGCCATATATATCTTGTATTATTTATTTATTGAATATGTCGATCCACTTGAGTTGAGGAAAAAAATAGATAGCAATTATCGACATGTCCAGTAGATAGTTAAGACAAGATTATAGTTGGCGGCCTCCAACCAGCCTTATTCTCTGCATTAGTAGATGGAATTAATTTGTAATTCTCTTTGTTAATGTGGGTCTTGGGGTGGGGATTTCTTTTGTTGATATCATTACCAGTATTCGATACCGGGTCATTCATAGCATTACTATACCTTCCCTATTCATTGCTGGTTGGTTATTCGTCAGTACAGGTTTAGCTTACGATGTATTTGGAAGTCCTCGACCAAATGAATATTTCATAGAGAGACGACAGGGGATTGCATTAATAACCGGCCATTTTGATTATTTGGAACAACTGGATGAATTTAGTAGATCCTTTTAGGAGTTAGGAGGCCATCAATGACCATAGATCGAACCTATCCAATTTTTACAGTGCGATGGTTAGCTATTCACGGACTAGTTGTACCTACCGTTTATTTTATGTTGAATATAAGTCGATAAAATTTTTAAAGCCTTGTATCTTATATCAAATTGGATTTAGGTTTGTCGTGAATGATGTCTTGAGTGACATCTATTCTTCACCTAGTTAAAGACATGATTGACTTCCAAAGTTAAGTAATCATTGAATAATGATTTTTGGAGTATTAAAACTAGGTTAGAGATTTAATAAAAAATTCAATAAAGATGCGACTGAATGAAGTGAGATTAAAACTATGTTAGAATTTTAATAAATCTTTCAACAAAGATTTGAACAAATGAAATGGAAATTAAAATTAAGTTAAATGTTTAATAAATCTTTCAACAAAGATTTGAAATAAAAGCAGGTAATAAAACTTACGGAAACACGAAGTGTGTTAGACATGGAGTACCACCAGTTTTTCTCCATGGGATGAATAGGATGGGAATGGGATAACAACATAACAGATTACCTTTTTCTAAGGCTCGATAATCCCAATAAGGCTTTTAAACCTTAATTTTAGTTAAGTTTGTGAAAGAGATTATATAATCTTTTGAAATGATTTCCAAGGAAAGATTTAATGACAATTTAAATGGTGAAAATCTTTGATAAGATTAGAGGATTAATTCCCAATGTAAATGATGATTTGAGTAAAAAGAATATTCCGGATTGGAATAGGACTTATGATATTTTTATATATCACTTGATTTTAATAGTGCGATAGTTATTCGGAAAGACCGGGTTTTAACCCATTCTGAATAATTAATACGACGAGTATTGAAGATACTGAAAACGATGGTTGAAGACTGAAGATCTTCACATCGTTTGGATTATTGTTGATATGTCTTGATTGGGATGTACACCCAAGACGAGGTTATAAGTGGCGGTCATCCAGACATACTTGGAGATTGACCGGATATGCGAGGGCCTCTCTCCCTTAGGGGACGAGGAATAGGGTGTCTTCGGTTTTGTTCAAACCCAGAACGAACTTGTAAATGGATGTGTGTCTAATGCTATATTTCATAACATAATCGATTAGTTGCTATTGATGATATATCTGTGGCGGCGGAGAATTTATTCTCGTAGCTTAACGCCCTTATTTGAGACTTATGAGCTCAAACGTTATATTATTAATAGAAGCTGATCATATGTGTGAATTGACAATGTTGCATGCCAAAAAGATAATAAATCAAAACTTCTTTTTGAAAAGAAGAGCTTTGTGGATGTTGATCAAAGCATGGCTGATATAGCGTAGCTTTGTATTGAAACATAACTTCGACAAGTCTCACAACCCGTGAATGGCCGAAAACAGGATGAAAAACAACAGAGTAAGGACTAATGTTTCCTTCTAGATAAACGGTAATGTCATGGTAAGGAGCCCAAGCAATTTACTTATGTGGATGATGGATTTAGGTGCCTCGGATGATGGTCAATCAACGGTTAGGATGACGGTCAGATACGACCGGGGAATGTTGAAACACCCCATCTCCATTAAGGTCGCTCACAAAGGGAATGCATTAACTTTGGTGAAGCATTTTAAGTAAAAGACACAGATAATTTATGAAATAGACATTTAAACAGCGGAAAACTGAAATCATTTCATAAATAGCGTGGTTCAGTCAAAACATTACAAACATTGTCTCAAAACCCAACTTCTAAATTATTACAATGAAACATTTGTCTTGATTTAAAACTCCAAGTACATAAAGAAGCATAAAACAGTAATACAGCAGCATAAATCCCCAATAAAAGTGTAACCACAACCATAGCCCAAGAAGAGAGAATCCAAGCAAAATATCTACTCTCTTCAAACTGGAAAAGGTCTGCACTAAGCAGAAATGTTCCCTCCCTGCGGACCTGGAGGGGGAAACGGAAGAAAAGAAGGCGAAAGAAAATATGTCAGACGTAAGACTGGTAAGTCCAGTGATTATTCAGCACTTAAACAAGTAAAAGGATCATGACATGAATAAACTGAACATAGGACAATACCATAGAGATAAGATAACATAAGATAAGGCAAGATAAATTGAATATACTTATCGCACCCATTTCCATTTCTCTGCTCCTACTACGAATGTTTCAACTGCCATCATGTGTTCATAACAAAGTGATCCCTTTCCTGATCAGCTTCTACCCGCATGCGTTTCTTACTTATGTCATTCGGCCCTGCTCGATTGTAGATACCTGCGCTGGTCCCACCATGGGATGTATCAATTCCTTTGGTGGCAACCCGACACAAATTCAAGATGCACAGTGTATACTATTGATGCCCAGTGCCTGCTTTTCCACTCCGGAGTACGTGCACGCCCATACTCCGTCAGAACTACACTGCTGCACCTCCTGCTGCTATTTTGACCGCTTATAATCAGCCCAGAAATTGTGCCCCACCCTGCCTAGTTCAGGGTACCGTGATACATCTATGTGGGTTACTGCTGAAATGGGTCCTCGTTACTAGGATTCCTAATCAACATGTTATAACGGCTAAGTGTTCTCAAAATTTACCTAGTCTCACCCATCTGTTTTGCTAACATGTTGTATTGGTTAAGTGTTGCCTTAATTAACTTAACCCTACCATTCTTAGCCTGTCTGTTCCTTAGCTTTAATTCATTCATTAAAGCACCAACCTCTCACATTAGATCTATATTGTTGCAGTCGCTGGATATGCCGGGCGGTTCCAGGCAGTCTTACACCATAACTCAATCTAACCTCGGGTTTTTGGGGCTTAATGCGCTAACCTCTCACATTAGATTTATATTGTTGCAGTAGCTGGATGTGCCGAGCGGTTCCGGGCAGTCTTACACCGCAACTCAATCTAACCTCGGGTTAGGCATGTTCATCTTTAGCCAATTTACATATTTATCATATATGTCCAAATCTATGTGTCAAATTTTCCATAAGTCTAGTAAATACAAGTTTATGCCACATTCCCAAGCTATGCCCAAAATTTACTAAATTAAATTATACCTAACTTTCCCCGCGTTATAATCGCACGTACAACGAGATTCAATCTAAGTTCTGAATGAACTTAGTATTCACAAAAGCAAGTAAAAAGGGAAAAAAATAGAGAAGGAGCATAAGAATTGACATTAAGAAAAATAGGCTTGTAAAGATGTACCAAATTCAAGAATCATGTTTCAATGTTGTACATTAACACTATGTGTAGACAAGCTAAGCAATTCACACCATAGGTATAAAGATTAGATAGAATTAGACTTAAGAGAATTACTAATTTAATGTACAACATGATAAGTCCCATTTGATAAATCACAATAGTCTCATAGGCATAGATTGTACAACGTGAAAAGTTCAATCTTATCAATCACAACAGTCTCACAGGCATGATCGGTTCATTTATGTCAGTCCAACAGTCTCATAGGCATGATAGGTTCAATTATGTCAGTTCAACAGTCTCATAGGCATGATAGGTTCTATTATGTCAGTCCAACAGTCTCATAGGCATGATAGGTGCCGTTACATCAATCACAATAGTCTTATAGGCATAAGCAATTTAGATTAGACAAAAGGATAGGCATGATTCAGAATTAGGCATCGTTCTATATCTGATTATTACAGTCATGATTTCTATTAGATGTTTAAATCTAAATATTAACTAAACTTATAGAAAAAGGACGGATCTTGTATTCTCGGATCTGATTTCTGAATTTGAAAAGCTATCCTTTGATGTAGACATTTGATTTGAAGTTCTTCTAATCGATTACTAGTTTGAATTTATTTTTCTAGTTAGGATAAGATGAAGGAGGCTAGACTAGCTTGTAGACGAACATCATGACGACACCACAGTCTTAGGGTTATGAGGTTAGGGTCTAGATTTGGCTATGTATATATATGTCTAGGATTAATTCTAGCCTTTAGATTAGTCTAGGAGAAATCAGAGCCATCAAACCAAAGAGATGTGTCATCCAGCCAATCATAGCACGACATATAAGCCCTAACACCTCAAAAATTATTCATTGGCCAATCAGGGAAGGCCACATCAGCTCAGAGCTACTAAAATTCGTCATAGGAAGCAGATATCAAAGGGGTCGACTCCCTACAGGGGGTCGACACCTATGTCGACTCCCCCGGGGGGTTCGTCACCCTGAGCGGGAATTTTCCCGCCCTGCCTGTTCTGTTTGAATTTTGAATTTTGAACTGGATTTATTATTTAATTATTATTTTCTGTTTATTCTTGAAATCTTCTGAACTCCATAACTTCTACATACGGAGTCCGATTCACGTAAACTCAGACTCCATCTCAAGCAGATTTCCGAGAGAACGCCTAAAAATTAAGTGTTCCTAAATTTGTTAATTTTAATATTCATAGAAAATATGGGGTGTTACATTCTCCTCTCCTTAAGGGATTTCGTCCCTGAAATCTCTATGTTAAGAAGAATATATCCTAACATCAAACATCCATCTACTCAACCATCAATCATATGCATCATTGTCCTTAAAAGGTTTCTAATGCTTTCATGATTATATGCATAGTGTGTGTATATGTCCTTATCTAATGCAAAATTAGGTGGTCTACTGATTCAGTTGACCTCCTTTATGCGAATCATGCCAGTGCTATGAGTCCATCATGTATGCAATTATTCTTAATTGTATTTTGTAACTTCTACATGAGTGCACAATCATTCGTACAAATGCAACGTCCATATGATAACACATCAAGTTTCAATCCATATATAAATTCATATATGCATATGCAATATGAAAGTGACTGAGCCGATCTAGTACCTAGTGTCTGTGTGTGTATATGCATCCACGAGCACTACAAGAAAAAGTTTATTTTACAGCGGCATAATCCACTGGTAATCCGTCGTTATACAAGGCTTAGCGATAGATTACCGGCGGATCACGGTGGTCGGTAAATTTCAAGACGGTATTTATGTCAAAATTTTGCGATGGATTTTAGCGTGAGTTCTCCGACCATTTTCCGTCAATTCTCTCAAAATAAAATTTTAATTTTGAACTCAGATACGTATTTTCTAGAAATTGTTATTTATAAATAACCGTCGGTGAACACTTACTAATAGCAAGGAATAAGCAACGGATACATATATTTTAGAAATTATTATTTATAAATAACCGTCGGTAAACCCTTGCTAATTAGCAAGGGATTAGTGATGGATACATATATTTTAGAAATTATTATTTATAAATAACCTCGGTAAACCCTTGCTAATTTGCAAGAGATTAGCGACGGTTATTAATTTTTAGTCAAAAACATTTTTCATCGGCAAATACGCCATTAAACTCATATAGTTTTATCCCAAATAATGTCATAAAATTGCTGAAATATACAAAATTCATCGACTCAAATACATAAATTCATTGATTCAAGCAATAACATTTCATATACAATATTATGTTCATTTTACATATAATATATAAATAATGATCCCACAATGCCTGCACTGTCATATCCATTTCACTTGGAATAATAACTCCATTTCACATCAAATAAGAAAAATAATATTTTTAACCTAAAGTTGTAGACATTACCACTCGGCAAGATATGAAAGTTAATATATATGCTCCCTAAACAGGAAATGTTTATTTTGCAGCTGGTATGTTGATTTTGCTCCATAGACAGAAATTGTCCTAAAACACAAGATTGACATTGTACATCTCCTCACACAGTTGGTGAATATTTTTCATTCCTAACCATTCTTGATCATTTTCCAATTGCATCTGTAATGTCCTAGAACATGAAACTGAAATAATATACACTAGCATAGTTGTAAACATGTGCCTGCCTTCTACACTAAATCCAGTGCATTTACAAAGTATAAACTGCCTTTTGCTAATAGCTAAATATGCGCCTGCAACTTTACATGTTTTGGGCATATTTGATATTCTGTAACCGCAATTGTTAATATTGTTGGCAAGTAACTAAAGTTCTCCATATGTACTTAAAATTAGACAGAGTAGAAATATGTTACCTACTCACCTGGTTGATAAGGCCCATTTGTTGTAAAAAAATGTTTCCAAATATGACTTGTCATAATCCAAGAAAGTCTCCTATTACCAAAAAAGAGGGAAAGCATTAATAAAGATGCACTGTCATACTTTAGGGAGCAACTTGGCAAGCAAACACGTTAGGAGTGTTACTCCAGATTAGGTTTCTTGAATTCTCTTAAATTGGTATCATTTAAAAAATTAGTAGTCAAATAGCTTAAATGTCTTACAATCTAAAGTCATAGCAAACTTTCAGCACAGAGAATGGAACATGAAAGGCAGACCGATAAAGTAATGGAGAATTAACATCAAGGCATGCTTTCAGTGCTCCCAGCAATGTACAGATAAGAATCATGTTAATTTATAAATAAGAATTTTGCCTTAAGATACAAATGCAGACATGCATCAAATTAAATACCAAGAATACCTCAAATACATACAAATATTATATAAACACAAAAATGCATTTCAGGAAGATACAAAAAGAAGTGCATATGGAATGTCTACAAAAACATGAAGAACCCACTCCATGTCTAGCATAGTTATTCCTAAATTCGTAAATAAACAATACAAAATCAGACTAATAATTAAAGCTGTGTTCACCTTCAATGCAAATGGGGTAGAAGTGTTATGCGCAGGACCATCGGTCGTTGGCCTAGCTAACACATCAGGAACTGCAAACGAAGTTTGGAATTATTGTTTACTGAGGTTTGTTGAATCATATAAAATTATCATTTGCTCGAAAACATATTTTGGAGGACATGCCACAGTTTCGATCAATCGTATTTTCATTCATTAGATAAAATAGATTGGTTAAATAGAAGTAATACCATAAGGTGTAACTGCTAAATTAACAAAGACAGTGATGTTAAGAGAAAAATTACCAATCATAACAATCACTTCCACAACAACTGTCTGGTTACTCTTCTCGGTATTTACTGGCTTTAACAAACGTAATTGCTAAAGCAAGCAGAGTGTTACTTCAATTATAAGTACCATAATACGACTGAATTTTATGAACTTCATCTTATAAATAAAATTTCTGTTTATTAAGACATGTCCAATAAATATAGTGTTGTCCATGAAACATACAGATAAATCAAAGAACCATTTTAAATGTCTGGTAAATACACCGTATGAATCGAAAATCCAGTATGAATCTAAATTCCCCAAACCTCACACCAAATCCAGTATGAATCGAAAATACAAAAAACACGTACCAGGCGAAGCAATGAGGATAACTAAGGCTTACGGTGGGTAGCGCAATTCAGTACGAATCGAAAATCCCAAACCTCTGATTGTTTGATCTAGTATGAATCGATCGAAACTAGCGAGTTTCCAAAATGGATATTACAAAAGGGCGACTGAGTCATGATCCACCGCAATGAAGGCGATTTGGATTTCAATTTAATTTTAGGGGTTTCAGGCAATCGTGATATTGGGAAACGAGTAAAACATATGCAAATGGGCGCATTCTCTTTTTTTCAATTGTAAAGTATCTAGGGTTTTCTTTTTGATATTACAACCGATAATGAGAAATAGCATAACTAAATAAGACCGAGTTAAATGTTACTCCAGCTTCTTAACATATAGCATAACTAAATAAGGCTATGCATGAGAGAATGTTCAGTATAGTTAAGGTGAACAATAGAATTTGAAACCAATTTTAAAAAGCATGAATAGTAATAGGAATCATTAAATTTTGAGTCATCAAGTTACCTGCAGTCATGAAGGTTGAGGAGCTCTCGTGTTATTTTTCCTTAGCCAAATGTCCTATTATAAAGATGTGTTAAAAAAAACAGAAACAGATACATAAGAAGCAAGTATAAAATGAGCTATTGTTAGTTTTGAAAAAATAAAAAACAACAAATACATAATGTACTAGTTCAATATTTAAAAAAAGGTATATTCAACAGCACGTGGAACACGTGTCAAGGTCAAAACAATCTTCCCAGCATGTAGGGATATCATAAAAGCTATGTTTGAACAAAAAAGGCATACTACATGCACAAATTACTAGAAATACCACTTCTAGCTACCCATTTCATCAAAAAAAAATTGACTCTCAAAATAGAAGGAAACAATACATAAAACACAATTAAAATTGACCATGTCTAATGTCAAATAATATAAACTATTATATAAGAGAAAATTGCGGCAAAAAATGAATTGATCTACCAAAATTATATATCGCGTTCTTCTTGATATTTGTATAATTCATATTGAATTCGAATTCAAAAATAATCAAAATTTTAACATGATGCATTTCTATATCAATCAAATCAAAATTTTACCTTATAAAAAAAATCAAAAATTCAAAAAAAAAAAAACTTACCAATAACCAAGAACATTGGCCTTAAGTGAATGTTGGTAATGAAGCATGTAACCCAATCCAGATATGAGGTTTAGTTTTGGCCCTCAGTGTGCTTTTATGGTATGCCTGTGTGAATTCAATTTTAGTCCATTTCCCTATAATCCTGTCAAATAATATACAAAACTAAAATTAGAAAGAAAAAATCTACACTATTAGCTTCAGATCTAGAGCAGCTACTGTGAAAACTCCAATAAAACATCACAAAATGCAAAGATAAAGTCCTTTATCACTCAATATGTTGATAGTTGACTAAAAAACTTTGAACTGGATAATGAATGTTAGTAGTTTGAATAATTTCATACATTTGACTAAAAAAACATAAAAATTTAAGATTACCAAATGGGTCTTAGTTTTAATACGTGATTAAATTGGATAATGAACGTTAGTCATTTGAACCAGTCATTTAGTCATGTAGGTGAAATAATGAATATTAGCAATTTGATACCCTTGCTCCACTAAATCCAATCCGCCTAGTAAATATTTCCAGCTTTCCGTGTGTCCTTCATCAGACCTATAAAAAGAGGAAAATAGTGATCAATAACTTAATTCCAGCTACAACGTTTTCGGCTATCAAGAAAGAGGGTTATAAGAACAAAAGGTTGTCATGATGCACATTTGGTTTATTAATGAACATATGGTTTGTGGAAGAGGGTTATAAGAGAAAAATGGCTCCATGTAAATGCATATTTTCTCACTATTCCTATGAATTTTTATATTACTAGCTACCAACACCAAATTATGTTCATGGATGTACATACTATGTATTTCAACATCAAAATATGCATTAAACTAAATGGCCTAACGCTAACTAAGCTAGCTCTAGAAGTTATTGTAAGAACAATGAAGAATTTGGGTGCCATTGATATTTAATTCTCTTTCTAATATCAAAGTAGAATAAAAAAAGAAATGACCAGAAGATAGAAAATAAATTACAAATAAAAAAGCATAATCACCTCATGATTAAAGAAGTCCATCCAACATAACCTGCGGAGATGAAACCATTCACAGTTTTGCTTCAATATCTTGAATGCTTCCATGAGAATATAATTAAAGGGAAGCCACTTCCATGGAGCTTTAAAAACAGTCTCAATCCAATAGTCGAAGTTGTATGTCCCCTAACATTTGTAGATGTTAGAATCAACTAAAAGCAAATGTGATTTTCTAATGTAACATAGAAAGAAAAAAGTACATTCAATTTTTAAAAATTCAGACGAAATTACTTCTTTTTCACAATTCAAAGTATCTAATTTTTAATAACTTATTGCACATATGTATTCATCATAGTTTCATTTCAATCCCATGTTATGATATTATCCTCCCAGTTTTACTACTTAATTATAGCAGCTCTAGGTATTCACACTTCATACAGTTATATATGTTCAAGCATTGGAGTTACTGTTACAGCAAGTTGTATTCAAAATGCATAAACTCCAAAAAATCCAACTGTGGTTTCAGAATGTTTATCTGTTAATTCACTATCCAATGAAATAAGTGCACTTAATCAATTACCGAATGAAATTTACAAATCAATCAAGATTATGGATTCAACAAAAAAGAAATTATCTTTTCGGCTTTGATTTCAAAACCAAGTAGAAACCAAATGTTTATTTTTCAGTTGATTAATTGACCTACAATTATGCTTGTTGAATTGAATTCTTTTCTCATTATAGCTGAAAGAGCAAACTTGTAGGGATTTCTATGCTGACTAACAAGTAAATACACTAGTAGGTTTGACGTGCTTCTTAGACTAATCTGCGCCATTTAGAAGAAGAATGCAATACATGATCACTGAACACATCTACTTAATTTCAGAACGTAATTAAGAGATCCGATTCTAAAAGATGTGACTTACTGTGAGGCAGAAGTCAAGGAGGAACGGATGGCATTGCAGCGGCTTACTACAAGGCGACGATTGATTGGGGAGGCGGCGATCTAACCTGTTGGAAGGCGGTGGCTTCGAAACTTCTTGGATTTAGGTTTTTTTTTTCAAATGAACGGCTGCGGGTTTTTTTTTTGATTTGAAAGTGATAATAAATGGCTTCCAGTTAGATTTCGTGAGATATAGGGTTTTCTGCTGATGCGGTTCGGGTATTGTCATTTCGGGTAACGTTGAACAGTGCGATTTTTAAATTAAAATAATAATTATAATTATCCTTAATTAATTACACTTAATATGTTTTATTATTTTAACGAGTGGAGGGAAAATGTAGACGGACTACTAATTATTATTAAATTAACATATATGACATTTCCATGTGCCGTTCCAACATTTGAACTGTATTATTATTAAATTAACGGGAGGAAAACAGAAGTTATATGGAAACTTTTTAGCAAAATATGGAAAAAAAATAGCGGATATTTAACAGGGTTGTTTTAATATGTAATGTAAATGATGAAATTTCACTGAAAAAAGAATGAATATTAAATTTTGCTTAAAAATTAACTATTAACAACATTTTTTAAAAATTGATTATTAAATCTTGCTTCTTTCTTGACTACTAAATATTATTTGTTTAAATATTAAATGTTAAAAATTACTGATTAAATATTGATTATTAATTACTTGCTATTAATTATTAAATTATTAGTTAGTGTTAAATGTAATTATTAATTAATAAGTACTTGTTTAGTTAATAATAAATGTAAATATTGATTATTGATTATCAATACAAATTTGGCAAATCACATTACGTCCACAATTCCAATCTACAACTTTTATGTATATACAAATTATTACTTTTCCACTTCTTTATATATTTTACTTAAACACAATATTATTTTAATATAATAATAACAATAAGAATAATAATAGAACATTAAAGCATGACTTCATCACGAGTAAAAGTAGAAGGTAATAAAAGGCTAAAATTTCCTTTTTGGAAAATTTGTGGTTTTTTGATGGAGGTAAAATATAAAGTAAATGATAAAAACACCTTGCTTAATGCACAACTACGCAATTTCAAAAAATAAAAACAAAGTAAATAACTCTAATTTTTTTGTAAGTATGTGTAATTTATTTTCATTTAATATTCACCGTTTCTGTAAATATAAACAAAGTAAATGACTGTAGAAAGTAAATTTTTGTATAACTGATTAAATCAAGACATCCTGAAAGTAAATATATAATTGCATATAATAGTATTACTTTCCAATTATAAATTGATTGGTAACTAAAGGATTTTTAACCTCAAAACACCAAAATTTTAGGATTCAACAATCTGACGAATTTTGAACAAATCATCTAAGAGATGGGTCTCTCTTTATAATGACCAGGTTTCATTAAGAATTTCATTAATTTATAATGGTAAGTCTTCTTAATTTCATTAATGTATAAGGATGTCTACCAATACAGAGTAATGCTTGAGTTGTATTCACACCAATATGAGTACGAAAAGCCAAAAATATAAGATTGAGAGATCAATTTTGAAACATTATATGATATTACTGTACATTCTAAAATATAAACTATAACTATCAACTATAATTATTGAAATACAATTATTTAAAAATTAATTATGAATGTTAGATATCATTTCATAAGTATTAAATTTTATTAGTAATTATTGAATAATTACTTATAATAAACTGATATATTCATTATTTAGGGGAATAAATAAAAAAAGAATAATTAAATTTTCTGGGATTTAGCATAAAATATACTGGTATAGCCTAACTAAAATTTATGGTGAAAGTAGATGACTTAATTGAAGAATTTAGTAATTACATTGGTTATAAGCAAAGAATATTTTGCTAATTCTATATAAGCAATTGATTATAAGTTATTTGTTATAAAAACGTAAATTATTAATTATTATTACTTATAAATCATTAATTAGAACAAAATAATTATTAATTATTGAACATGTTAATAATTATTAAAAAAAATAACACTAAATTATATCTTAGAAAAATATATATAGACATCTCTTGCAAATCGGTTGGAATTCTGCCTATAAAATAGCTTCGATAAATAATCGTTGGTATTTTTCCTGGATTAGCAGCAGAAATTTTTTGTCGGTAATTTGACGCAATTTGCGACGGATTAGTGAGGGATGACAGAAGACGATGGTAATAAATAAATAAATAAGTTGAAAAAAAAACTATCCCTTGCAGATCACTTGGAAATCCGTCGCAAATTAGCGACGAAAATTTCTGCTTCTAACAAATTTGACGCTAAATCAGTGTTTTCTATGTAGTGGAGCAACCACTTGCAACCATCAATCATAACATGTTTCAAATATATGTTTGCATCCATTGGTTTCTACCTAAGGATCAAGAATAGGACCGAGGAGATATACTTAAGAGATAGATACAAGCATGCATAAACTTTTGGAAAAAGAGATCAAGAATGTACCCTCAAAAAGATAAGGGTTAGGCTGCGCGTATCTTGTCCTCAGTCTCCCACGTCGCGTCTTCCTCAGCATCACTCCATTGTACTTTAACTAGCTTGACCTCACGATTACGTAGCTTTTTAACTTTTATACCCAAGATACGAGTTGGAACTCTTCTCACCGTTGCTTCTCGTTCCACTTCTATTTCTCTAGTATGCTTGGCTCCACAACTTCCGCAGACTCATGTAAGCACTTTCTTAGATGAGAGACATGAAAGACATTATGTACTTCAGCCAATCTTTCGGGCAACTCTACTTTATAAGCCATATTCCCAATCCTCTCAATGATAGGAAATGGCCCTACAAAACATGGTGCCAATTTTCCTACGGACCCAAAGCGAACGACATTCTTCAAAGGAGATACTTTATAGAAAAAATTTGTCTCCAAACCTCAAACTAAAGTTCGGTCCTTCTTTTATCAGCGTAGGACTTTTGTCTATCTTGTGTGCGTCTACATTCGTCTTCGAATCAAATCCACCTTCTTCTGATCAGTTCAGTGCGCCGAAAGTACAAGCTTGTATGTAGACTCCCACCAACAAGTTGTGTGATTGGCATGGTATTCCATATAAAGCCTCAAAGGGGTGCCTATGCCTATGGTGGCTTGGTAGCTATTGTTGTAGGAAAACTCCACCAAAGGAAGGTAATTCTCCCATGTTCCCCCAAAATCAAGAATGCACAATCTCAAGAGATCTTCTAATACTCTGTTCACCCTTTTTGTATGACCATCGGTTTGAGGGTGATAAGCAGTGCTTAAGAATAGCTGTGTGCCTACAACCTCTTGCAAACTCTTCCAAAACTCGCTCGTAAAGGTAGGGTCTCGATCACTTACTATGCTGGAGGGTATTCCATGCAGTCGAACTACCTCTTTAAGATAAATGGATGCTAACGATGAGGCAGTCCTCCTGCTCTTAACAGGTATAAAGTGAGCGCTTTTAGTGAGCCTGTCCACTATTGCCCAAGTACTAGTATTGCCCCTTCTTGATCTGGGAAACCCATCAATAAAGTCCATCGAAATGCTATCCCATTTCCACTGTGGGACCTCCAGAGGATGAAGCAGACCACCAGGCTTCTTCTTCTCTGCCTTGACTTGCTGGCATATCAAGCATTTAGAGACAAACTCAGCTACATTCTTCTTCATGTCATTCCAAAAGAAAACCCTTTTTGTGTCTTTATACATCTTGTCCCCACTGGTGTATGGTCAACATAGAATGGTGTGTGTAACAACCCGTGTTAAGACAAGAATCAAGGCAGAATTTAATTTTAAATTCTGAATCAAGGGAAACGGGCTGTGCCATTGCGTTTGTCTCGGAAAAATACGCGAAATAGAGTCCGAGTTTTCGAAAATCGGAGTCCGTATGACCAAGTTATGGCCCGTCAAAGTTTTCAGAAAATTCAAGTTCGAAAACAGATTCGAAATTCAAACCGGGGGGCAAGGCGGGAAAATTCCCGCCCAGGCCAGGGGTGTCGACTGCCCAGTCGACACCACCACACCCCAAGTCGACTGGGGTGTCGACTTGGGTGTCGACACCACCCCATTTTGGGGTCTGGTCGGCCTGGTGCACCTGTTGGCTCCCCTGGTCATGTTTTTGGGCCTGGTTCGAAATTTGAGGGTTCAGATTCTTCCTAGGGTTGATCTAAGGGTCTAAACTAACCTAATATTCTATATAAGCACCCTAAACCTAACCCTAAATCCTCATTATTCAATCCTACAACTAAACTATGCCAAAATTTCTAATGATCATGGCCTCCACTCAAAACCCTAGCCTCCATCCTCTTGTCATAAATTCTATCTTCATTCACATGAGAGATTACATGATCATATGAGTGTATGAGAGTTTCTATGTTCATATGAGAGCTTCTAAACTTGATTTCAAGGCAAATCTTCATCAAAGCAAGGATCTTTCTTATTATTTTTCTCAAGGGTTTTATTGAAGCTTATTGATTTGGGGTTTTTGCTAGTGTGGCTTCGTCTCAATCTTTTTATATATTGATTTGTGCCTTCATAGCATTGTAAGCCCCCTCCTACTCTTAGATATTAACTATGAAGTTAAATGTTCATGATGCAAGTTTGGGTTTGAACTTAAGTATGATTCATGCTTTGAAACTATCATGTTATGCATAGATTTATTTTATGCATGTTTGTAAAGTTATCATCTTGATTTTGTGGGCTAAAAGCTATAAGCTTTATGTGGGATGTTGCATTTTGCAACATGAGAACTCTCATATCCCTTAAGTTAACTTGCATATAATGCTATATGCGGACTCCTAGTCATCTTTCTATGTCATCTATCACCTTGATTCACCTATGTGCTAAGTTTGGGGTTATGCATGTTTTTGAGGCTTGATAATGTAACATGCAAGTTAATGAACACATTTATGCCTCATATGCCACCATGTCTAACTTGTGGCCTTATACCCCTTTTTGTCATGCTTTTGCCAAGCTCCTTCTTGAAATCTATTATACGTTGTTGCGAATGTATATGCGAGCTTAAAAGCGTTGGGGTTACGTTGGGGATAAACTTTAATGACATGAAACATGATTTGGGTAAATTGGTATAAACATGACAACATGTAATTTTGGCTATGAACATGGAACTTGAAAACTAGACATGTATGGGTTGTAAGTGTAATATGACGCTAGACTAAACATGAAAGTGGCCAACTCGATGTTGGGTTGAGTTTGTAGCATAAATCTACCCGGACCCGCCCGTCTTAACTAGTGGCTACAAACAATAGGATCCAATGTGAGAAGTTGGTCATGTCGCGCTTAAGACCCGAGGTTAGACTAGGTTGTGGTGTAAAACTACCCGAACCCGCCCGGCTTAACTAGTAACCACAACAAGGTCTAATGTGAGAGGTTAAGAGTGCATTAAGTAAATTAATGCCACATGATAAGGTTAAGTAAAGTTGACTAATGACACTTAACCGATATGACACGAATGGGTAGGTTAAGTGGGACCGGGCTTGATTTCTTAATGACACTTAACCATACAAGGCAATTAGGAGATGGGGTTAAGTAACTTACACTTAACTAATCCAACTTGGTAATTAGATGGGGTTAAGTAACTTAGACTTAACTAATCTAAACACGGTAATTAGATGGGGCTAAGTAACCTTCACTTAACTAATCTAAGCACGGTAATTCGATGGGGTTAAGTTAAACACTTAACCAATCTAAACTTGGTAATTTAATGAGGTTAAGTAGCCAATACTTAACCAACTTAACAGGATAATTTAATGGGGTTAAGTAACTTATACTTAACCAATTATACATGATAATCTGATGAGGTTAAGCAACCATACTTAACCAATCTAATATGAGAGCTTGATAGGGTTAAGTCACGAGACCGTTTGAATATACTTAACCATTATAATACGATTAGTGGATGGGGTTAAGCTAACCTATACTTAACCAATCCGACTCGATAATCCGATGAGGTTAAGATAATTTATGCTTAACCAATCTAACACGATAACCTGATAGGGTTAAGATAAACAAATACTTAACCAAATTGACTTGATGATTGAATAGGGTTAAGTCATGAGCTTCTTGGTATACTTAACCAACTTGTAGGGCTAGGACTTGGACTTGAATACTTAGCCAAATCTTGACATGATTCGTAGGGAGGTTAAGTCATGAACTTAAATGACAATACTTAACCCATTAGACAAAACCCTAGTTCAGGGGACTAGGTGGAAGACAGGGGTCCACAAGGATAACGGGAAAGGAGACTAAGTGGTAAACCTTAGTTTGGGAAACTAAGTAATAATTCTTAGTCAAGGGATTTGGACCAGTTCACAGATAGATGAGTAACCCGATACGGTAGGTCATCACTTAAAACACGAGGAGGAGCCAATTATCTGACTTAGATAAAGGCTCCAACGAACCGGGTGACGAAGCGGTAGCTTCGGGGGACGTGAGGGTACTCTTGGTATCCCTCTGTGAGGTGGCAGATGGTCCATGAAACCCGGCCTCACAGGGGTTAAGGTCTGCGGTAGAAGAGCCAAGAGTATGTCATTCCAAAAGAAAACCCTTTTTATGTCTTTATACATCTTGTCCCCACTGGTGTATGGTCAACGTAGAATGGTGTGCCTCTTCGAGAACGGTCTTTACCAAATCCCTTGCTTGTGGGACGCATAGTCTTCCATCCCGTCTCAACCAACCCTTGTCATCAATGGAGTATTTATTGAGGTGACTAGAAGTCTCACCTCTGATGAGCTTATCCATCACATCAACTAGTTGAGGGTCTTCACGTTGCACGGTTCTTATTGAGTCCAAAAGAGTAGGCCGCACCTCTAGTGATACTAACAAACCAGGTACAAATTCAAAGGAGGGTATAAAGTCAAAGTTTGCTATGTACTCCAAGCTTTGCCTTTCTACAAAGAGAGGACTTAAGGTCATCTTTTTCCTACTTAAGGCGTCTGCTACTACATTGCCCTTGCCAGGGATATAAGCAATCTCAAAATCGTATGAGGCAAGAAATTCCATCCACCTTTGTTGCCTTAAGTTAAGATCTTTCTGTGAGAAAAGGTACTTTAACGATTTATGGCCAGTAAACAATTCAAACCTTTCTCCTAGTAGGTAATGACGGACTGAATTAAGAGCAAAAACAATGACAGCTAGATCTAAATCATGAGTTGGGTAGTTTAACTTATGTACCTTCAACTGCCTTCCTCCATAACAAACTCTATGTCCTCTTGCATCAAGACAGCGCCCAATTCTGTACTGCATGCGTGTGTGTATACTGTAAACATCTTACTTCCATCAGGCAATGTCAGAACCGGGGCTGTTGTTAGAGCCCTTTTCAGTCGTTGAAAAGCAACATCGCAATCCAAATCCCAAGCAAAATTTAGGTTCTTCTTTGTTAACCTAGCAAGTGGGGCTGAGATCTTCGCAAAGTCCTTAATGAACTTTCTGTAAAAGCCTGCTAGCCCGAGAAAACTTTGTACTTCGATTGCATTCCGTGGGATCTTCCAATCTTGCACCGCAACTACTTTTGCGGGATCCACAGCTAACCCCTTTTGGACACTACATGTCCAAGAAACCTTACTTCAGCTCTCCAAAAATAGCATTTGGAGAATTTTGCTTGCAGCTGATGTGCACGAAGAGTATCCATAACTTCCCTTAAATGCAAAGCATGTTCTTCCTCACTTTTTGAGAAAATCAAAATGTCGTCCACGAAGACCACTACAAATTTATTAAGGAACTCTTTGAATACCCTACTCATCATGTCTACGAAGTAGGCAGGTGCGTTTGTCAAGCTGAAAGGCATGACAAGCCATTCGAAGAAACCATCAGGGGTCCTGAACGCAGTCTTATCTATGCTGTCCTCAGCCACTCTTAACTGATGAAATCCGGTGGCCAGATCTAGTTGGGAGAAAACTGAGGCACCTACGAGCTGGTCGAACAAATCGTCTATTCTAAGAAGTAGGTGCCTATTCTTCTTGGTCAATTTGTTTATCTCTCTATAGTCCACGCACAGGCGAAGTGAACGATCTGCTTTGGTTGCAAACACCACTTGAGCACCCCATTCAGAAATACTCCGACTTATGAACCCCTTTCAAGCAACTCTTTAACTTGCTTGCTGGGCTCTTTCTTTTCCCTTGGAGCCATGTGTCTAACGGGTAAAGCAACAGGTTTTGCGTTATCAACAAGGTATATGCGGAAGTCTATCTCTCGCTTTGGAGGTAAACCCTTCACCTCTTCAAAGACATCTGAGTATTCACGTACCACTCTAACAGATTGCAAGTTTTCAACAGACACATCAAGAGATTCTAGGTAACTAAGCATAACAAAATTCATGAGATTACAAGAGATTTCGAGAGTGTTACTGAGGCGAGTCATAAGTTTAACCACTCTCTTTTCACAATCGAGGATAACACCATTACTGGATAACCAATCCATGCCTAGAATCAACACATAGCCCATGAAATCCAAAACATAAGCATTACATCTAAACTTAACGCTTAGTATAGAAATTTCCAAATCCAAACAAATCATGGACAAATAAGCCGAGCCCCCAATTGGATTTGAAACAACCATGGGATCCTCTACTATACTGGTATCTAGGTGCAGAGATTCAACTAAAGCAGTAGATATAAAAGAGTGTGACGCGCCAGAATCAAAAAGAGCACGAACTAGATGATCAGAAATATAAACTAAACTCCCAACAGAAATATTTCTACCTCTTTCTTGCAGAGGTGCCATGAGAGCATGGATTTGTCCTCCATAAGTGGGTCTAGTCCTCTGCCCTTGCCCTTGCCTTTTTGGGCAATCCTTAGCCATATGCCTTGTCTCGCCACATTGAAAGCAACCACTCATCTTCCTTTTCTTCTTTCTGCAGTCTTAATCAGATGTCCAGGTATGCCACAAAATTTACACTTCCTTTTGTCATGGGGTTTGTTATTCTTTCCGCCTTTCTTGGAATCTGTCTTCTTATTCTGCAATCCCTCCACTTTCTTGTCTAGAGGTTCATCAACCTTTGCCTCTTTCTTGCCACCCTTGTCTTCCTCCTGAAACAGTGCCATGTCCACTAGTCTCTCAAAAGTCGCACCCATAGGTATATGGACATAGCTAGCCTGAGCGGTTCATTCAACCTTTTCACGAAACGGAGAGCCTTTTTATGTGGAGTGTTTACCAACTCTAGTCCGAATCTAGCCAGTTGGTGGAATTGGTTGACATATTCCTTAATCGATAGGTTTCCCTGTTTGAGTGCTAAGAACTTCTCCATCTGTAGGCTTCGTTCCGCTTGCGAGAGGAACTTCATTTCAAATCTCCTTCTGAAATCCTCCCAAGTTTCAACTGGTCTCTCCACATTAGTAACTTCCCACCAATAAGAGCCTTCGTTCTTAAGTAACCATACAGCCAATTGTATCTTCTACCTATCGTCCACTTCGAAGATAACAAACAAATCTTCTGTTTCCTTGAGCCAGTTTCTTGCTTCCACAAATGACTCAGTCCCATTAAAGTTCTTTCCACCTATAGCTCAAAAGTCCCTATATTTCTTCGAGAAAGCATTCACTCACGGAGGAGGAGGAACGACCGCAGCTGAGGGAGGAGGAACGTCTGCTGGGCCTGCGTCATTAGCCCTAGCCTCCAAATACCTTCTGAACCAGCTAGGTATCGGTACGCCCTCGGGAAGATTAAGATCTCCAAACATGCTGAAACGAAAAGAAAAGGTTCAAAACAAAGGATAGAAAGATAATGCATATGGCTTTAGGGATTATGCCTTTAAAATAAAACAACACTAATCTTGAAAATGCTTCTTTAAATTTCTTTTTGAAAAATAATTTTCAAAAACTTTTATATGATCTGGTAAACCATCGCTCTGATACCAAGTGAAACACCCCACCTCCGTTAAGGTCACTCACAAAGGGAATGCATTAACTTTGGTGAAGCATTTTAGGTAAAAGACACAGATAATTTATGAGACAGACATATAAACAGCGGAAAACTGAAATCATTTCATAAATACCGTGGTTCAGTCAAAACATTACAAGCATTGTCTCAAAACCCAACTTCTAAATTATTACAATGAAACATCTGTCTTGATTTAAAACTCCAAGTACATAAAGAAGCATAAAATAGTAGCAAAGCAGCATAAATCCCCAATAAAAGTGTAACCACAGCCAAGGCCCAAGAAGAGAGAATCCAAGCAATACATCTACTCTCTTCAAACTGGAAAAGGTCTGCACTAAGCTGAAGTGCTCCCTCCCTGCGAACCTTGGGGGTGGGGAGGGGGGGGGGACGGAAGAAAAGAAGGCGAAAGAAAATAGGTCAGACATAAGTTTGGTAAGTCCAGTGATTATTCAACACGTAAACAAGTAAAAGGATCATGACATGAATAAACTGAACATAGGACAATACCATAGAAACAAGTAAAAGGATCATTTCCATTTCTCTACACCTACTACGAATGTTTCAACTACCATCATGTGTTCATAACAAAGTGATCCCTTTCCCGATCGGCTTCTACTCGCATGCATTTCTTACTTGTGTCATTCGGCCCCACTCGATTGTAGATACCTGTGTTGGTTCCACCATGGGGTGTAGCAATTCCTATGGTGGCAACCTGACATAAATTCAAGATGCATAGTGTATACTACTGATGCCCAATGCCTGCTTTTCCACTCCGGAGTACGTGCACGCCCATACTCCTTCGGAACTACACTTCTGCACCCCCTGCCGCTATTTTGACCGCTTATAATTAGCCCAAAAATCGTGCCCCATCCTACCTAGTTCAGGGTACCGTGATACATCTATGTGGGTCACTGCTGAAATGGGCCCCCATTACTAGGGTTTCCTAATCAACATGTTATAACGGTTAAGTGTTCTCAAAATTTATCTAACCTCACCCATCTGTTTTGCTAACATGTTGTATTGGTTAAGTGTTGCCTTAATTAACTTAACCATGCCATTCTTAGTATGTCTGTTCCTTAGCTTTAATTCATTCATTAAACCACCAACCTCTCACATTAGATTTATATTGTTGCGATCGCTGGATGTGCCGGGCGGTTCCAGGCAGTCTTACACCGTAACTCAATCTAACCTCGGGTTTTTGGGGCTTAATGCGTTAACCTCTCACATTAGATTTATATTGTTGCAGTAGCTGGATATGCCGGGCGTTTCCAGGCTGTCTTACACCGCAACTCAATCTAACCTCGGGTTAGGCATGTTCATCTTTAGCCAATTTACATATTTGTCATATGTGTCCAAATCTATGTGTCAAATTTTCCACAAGTCTAGTAAATACAAGTTTATACCACATTCCGAAGCTATGCCCAAAATTTACTAAATCAAACTATACCCAACTTTCCCCGCGTTATAATCGCACGTACAACGAGATTCAATCTAAGTTCCGAATGAACTTAGTATTCACAAAAGCAAGTAAAAAGGGGAAAAATAGAGAAGGAGCATAAGAATTGACATAAGGAAAAATAGGCATGTAAAGATGTACCAAATTTAAGAATCATGTTTCAATGTTGTACATTAACACTATGTGTAGACAAGCTAAGCAATTCACACCATAAATATAAAGATTAGATAGAATTGGACTTAAGAGAATTACTAATTTAATGTACAACATGATAAGTCCTATTTGATAAATCACAATAGTCTCATAGGCATAGGTTGTACAACATGAAAAGTTCCATCCTATCAATCACAGCAGTCTCACAGGCATGATAGGTTTATTTATGTCAGTCCAACAGTCTCATAGGCAAGATACGTTTTATTATGTCAGTCCAACAATCTCATAGGCATGATAGGTTCTATTATGTCAGTCCAACAGTCTCATAGGCATGATAGGTGCCATTACATCAATCACAATAGTCTCATAGGCATAAGCAATTTCGATTAGACAAAAGGATAGGCACGAATCAGAATTAGGCATCGTTCTAGATCTGATTATTACAGTCATGATTTCTATTAGATGTTTAAATCTAAATAATAACTAAACTTACACAAAAAGGATGGATCTTGTATTCTGGGATCTGATTTCTGAATTTAAAAAGCTATCCTTTGATGTAGACGTTTGATTTGAAGTTCGTCTAATCGATTACTAGTTTGGATTTATTTTTCTAGTTAGGAGAAGATGAATGAGGCTAGGCTAGCTTGTAGACGAATAGCATGACGACACCATAGTCTTAGGGTTGTGAGGTTAGGGTCTAGGTTTGGCTATGTATATATAGATGTTTAGGATTAATTCTAGCCTTTAGATTAGTCTAGGAGAAATCAGAGCCATCAAACCAAAGAGATGTGTCAACTAGCCAATCATAGCACGACACATAAGCCCTAACACCTCATAAATTAGTCACTGGCCAATCAGGGAAGGCCACATCAGCTTAGAGCTACTAAAATTCGTCACAGGAAACAGATCTCAAAGGGGTCGACTCCCTATGGGGAGGGGGGTTCGACACCTATGTCGACTCCCCTATAGGGGGGTCGACACCTATGTCGACTCCCCCGGGGGGGTCGACACCCTGAGCTGGAATTTTCCCGCCAGTCTGTTCTGTTTGAATTTTGCACTGGATTTATTATTTAATTATTATTTTTTGTTTATTCTTGAAATCTTCTGTACTCCATAACTTCTACATACGGAGTCTGATTCACGCAAACTCGGACTCTATCTCAAGCAGAATTCTGAGATGAACGCAATGGCGTAACCCGTTTCCCTTAGTTCTTCTTCTAAAAATTAAGTATTCTTAGATTTGTTAATTTTAATATTCACATAAAATACGGGGTGTTACAAACGTTATGTTCAGGAGTAACCTAAATCATCGGGTATTGTTGCGCTAGCTCTGCTGATCTAAGGACCACGAGCTGAGTCCTGCGACATATTCCTAGGTGTTCCAAACATTTAAGGAAGATCATTTGCCCTGGTCATTAATGGAAATCCAACTTCCAATACGAACCTTGCGTTTCCAGTTGTAAACCTATATGCAGAGGCGGAGCTAGGATTTAATACCGTCCCCGACTATGATTGTTCTTATCAAAAATGATATCGAATGTAAAACCACAAAAACGATATTATTATTGTTCGTCTGTTGTCTATCTCGTACGAACAGTGTTCAAACTTAGTGTTTGTGCAGTGCCTGTCCATCTGAATCTTTTAGGGGGAAGACTAGACATACCTTTGTTCAATCTGCTCCAGTTCTATTAGATTTGTTTCCACTCCTAAAGATTCAAACTAACCAGGGTCCCCTCCATATAGCTCCGTTCCTGACCTCTTCCTCCTCACAAAACTTTGGTGCAACGTTTGTATCATTAACTACTACTACTCAGGATATGCTTAGCAAGAAAAAATACTCTACTCCAACCTTTATGGGCTCTTAGGCATATGCTTCTATGACGTACAGAGTATAATATTTATGTATGTAGTGGATACTGGAACCTTAATGTTTACGAATCCTGCCCAGGCTGTAGCCCAGGGTCCCCTCCACATAGCTCCGTCCCTGCCTATATGGCGACATAATAGGATGAGGTATTATGCCGTCTAAGATTGATACATTTATTTTTGAAATTGATTTCCACACTATGTACTAGTGATAATAAAAGAGAAATTTCTCGTATCAAGCATGTTTAACTATTATAAGGTAAAACTCTATCCTTCGGTTTGCGCTTGCATTGTGTGATGGGACTTGGATCTTATAGTAGCTTCGTTTTTCAAAAAGCATTTCGAGTTTTTATGACTGGTAATCATGTAGAGGAAACCCGACCCTGTGTTATACAGCGTGGTACCGTGATTTACCCAACTTTAAATTAAAGAAAATATCTGTTTTGGTTCTCACATCAGTCCCATGACTGACTTGGAGTTTACCGTTTCCCACCTAAACTCTGAATGCCCATATTTTCCACATGAGCAGCTAGAAATTTAGGTTTTGCAGATACTTTTAAAGCAGGATCCTGGACTATGGCTGGAGCTATACCTAGGATTATTTTGTAATCTTCCGCTGAATGTAATTATGTTTCTACTGTGTATTGTTATATATGTTTTATTTTCTGATAGATGTGATGTACTCTGATATATTCTTGTAATCTAATGTAAAATTGTTGCAGTAACAATGAAATGTTCTTTTATGTTTTGTTCTGATGTGTGGTATCCCATAAAAGTTCGAGGATGTCTGTCGTTTTGGACCAAACATGTGTGGCTTACTGTTGATTCAAAAGGCGGGGATTTCGGGTCGTTACATAACTTCAAACACCGCCTTTTAGCATAAAAAGGCAAACTAGGTTAATTTATAGAAATTAAAAAGATATCCTTGCACAGATCAAAACGTAGATAGATCCAAATCAAAATGGCTAATTCAAAAATCATATTTTTACATTGAATTCACAAATCTGGAACAAAACTACAACATAATAAAATCTTATATCTTTAGGGTTTGATTTTCTAGATCTAGGTGTAAATAACAATCAAAGCTTATAATCGAATATATAGGCAAACTTTGCTATTTCCTAATGCAAAGGCTACAATCTTAGTTATTTAGATTCAGACATAGAAATTTAAACTACACCAATGGAAAATGTGATACCATAAACAATACATAAATTTCTCACTCATCTTTAAAAACTTTCTCAAATCCTAGATCTGAACTGCAGCTTTAGGCTGCATTCCAAATCCTTCTAGATCCCTGTAATATGTATAAAAATGAGAGATATACATATTTAAAATTGCAGATCTAGAATAAGAATGAGGATAGGAAAATAAAATTGAAATAGAAGCCTAAAAAAATTCATCAATGAAGAAACTTACGAAAAGCATATCTTTTATTTCAAAGCTGAATTTTTTCTCTCCAATTCATGCAAATATAATTAAAATTGCACTGCCAAAAAATATAATTAAAATTTATTTATTTTAAGAGTTTTGGAGGAGATGGGAGAAAAGAGAATGACATCATGAATTTGTTGGTGGCTAAACATGGAAAAAGATAGTGGGTCTAAGCCTTTATTTATAAGCATAAGAAAGTCCCTGAACAGTTGAATATAAACCCTTAAGATCTATTCGTAAAAGATAACATCTCAAACACAAAAACTCAGTCGCCCTTTCCAGGTTGATCCAAGCAGTCGACCACATAGTCTAACACCCAGTCAATTGCTTGGTCGACCCCTTGGGTGGAAAAGGGTTCTTTTAGGCTAGATCATTAATTGTGTGTATATTATACTATTTATTTTATGTAAATTTTGTTTTTCGCCCATAACTTCTCCATACTGACTTTGTTCGCAAAACTCTATATATAAAAGTTGATCAAATTTAGTCACAAATGCAACGACGTGAATTTTATGGTCAAATTCCATCGTTTTTCTCATATTTATTTTCGAAGCCTAATTAGATAATAAAAAACTAACGTTAAATTTCAAAGTATTGCACATGGGGATTGAGCTGTGTACAGTGTTTTCATTGTTCCCGCATTACTTTTGGGTGTTGATGTGTGGATGAAGTCGATTTTTTTTACTATATTGGTTACCAAACTTGATCAGTAATAGTAACTAAATTCCTCTATTGTTAGTGCAATTCCAACAGAGTCAATTTCAGTGAAAATGGAAGAAATCCACGCTGATTCTATTTACTTACGCTACATAGTATCAATTCGAGCATGAGAAGAGAAGATAAGTGGGGTTTCCCCTCATTCTTTTTTTAGCGATGATACATAATCAAACAATTAAAAACCGTTAAGGTTATAAACAATGTTCTCGTTACCACTTAAACCTAAATGGCTTTACTTCTCTGTTTATACGTAATGCAGTCGCATTCAAAAACACTTATTTTTTCATTTTTGTTTATCAAGTGGTTCATAACTACATATAGAATAAAAATAAACTCGTTTGCTCCACTGGCTGCTGGAGCAGCGTGGAGAATCTACTTTTTTTTTCGTTTACTTCTTTCAAATCTCACTCTGACAATGTGATTTTGGAGATGATCGCCTCTTGTTTCCCCTTACTCGTTCTTAAGCAATGATAGTTCAAGCGTGTGAAGAGGAAAGAAATGATGATCTTTCCCATTTTCATTTTTGAGCATGAGTTTATAAACAAGGAACTAAAAACAATTTGTACCCTAAATGGTTTTTAGATTTCCGTTTAAACTGAAATAGCTTTTAATGTAACAAATGATTTAAAAAAAAAAACAGATTAATCTATAATCGATTTTTAGAAAATCGTTTATAAATTTTCCTTTGACGGTGTTTTCTCCCACTGAACTACTGAAGAAGGAGAATTTTTTTTTTTTTTCGCAATTTGAAAACGCCCTCTGCTAGAGATGCCCTTAGGAGGCACTCAATATTAAGGGAGGCACTCCGACATTAAGGGCTGGATCGGTGGTGGTGTTGTTTTCTCTCTTAATGGCTTCTCTGCACCTAACCTCAGTGAAAATTTAATTTTGTTTTGTGATATGAAACTTTGTGGATAATTACCTCCAAAATTCCGGTCATTTATTACATTTATATTCCCTGCTTAAAATTTACTCATTGGAAGCTTGCACGAACCAGCTGTTCAATCCCTAATCCCCAAATCTCATTAAAATCTCTTCATATTTTATACATTCGAGATCCAATTTCTTCGTCAAATTGATGCTACTGGATCCAATTTCTTTCAAAAATTCAGAAGTTTACTATGAAAATCGTTAGTCCGTGTTGGAAAGCATCGTATAAGAACGATGGTAGAGGAGAAGGAAGAGCAGATGGGTTGCTGTGGTACAAAGATCTGGGGAGACATGTGGCTGGAGAGTATTCGATGGCTGTGGTGCAGGCGAACAGCTCGCTCGAGGATTCCTGTCAGATTGAATCTGGGTCGTTGATCGACGGCTCCGTGAATAATTCGTGTGGCACTTTTGTTGGTGTTTATGATGGACACGGTGGTCCAGAGACTTCCCGGTATATTACAGATAATCTGTTCAATAATTTAAAAAGTACGAGAAAATCCTCTTCTTTGTTTTTCCCGTTTACGTATGATGATTTTAGTTGGATAACAAGTGATATGATTATTTTACTGAATCAGTACTAGGTTTTTATTGTGAGTACATTATCATGATCTTATGGCCCCTTTAATTTGGTTTAGTTTACTCTTATATATTGGTGTCCGCACCAAGCATGTCAGTGGGCTAGAAGACCCCATGGAGTTGGTAGAGCTTACTGCAGTAAGTGACAATCCAAAAGTATCCATTTGTTGCATGATGCTTTCGGGTGTGTTAAGGACATATACCTTATTTAGAGTTGGCAAGCAAGTTTGTACAAGGATTGAACGATGGTAGAACTTCAGTTCGTTGGAAGTTGGATTGATTTGTTGGTATATGTACTTATGAATAATTTATAGGTGACATTTTTATAACTTAGTATCAAGTGCACATATTCAGGAAAATGAAAATGGGGAGGATCGTTAAGTCCTTGCAAAAAAACTCAGTTTCAACTGAGAATTGCTGTATCAGCGGAAGACCTTCGAAGATGATGATCTTTTTTCCAGCGAATGTGTTTATTGATCAAATTCCCTCTAAGTGACAGTAATTGTCATAAAACCTGGGAAGAAATTGTTAAAAATGATGCAAAAGCATTGAACTTAGGGTGTGATCTTTGCAAGTTTAAGCGGAGTATTTAAGCGGAGAATTTGAGCGGAGTATTATAGCGGAGAATAGTAGTTAGCGGACGATGTGTTCTTCGGTTTAAGCGGAGTATTTAAGCGGAGAACTTAAGCGGAGTATTTTATTTATATTTGTAATTTAACTAATTACAGATTAAAACATAACATTATAATTATTGCAGAAATACACAGTTAACAAAACATAACAGTTCGTTACATAAAAACAGTACAGAAAGTGATACATTGCAGAAATACAAATAAAAGAGCTAAAGGGATACATTGCAGAAATAAGAAAACAGTAGATAAAGTGATACATTGCAGAACAAATAAAACAGTAGATAAAGTGATACATTGCAGAAATCTATTAGTGCAATCCTGCTGCAACAAGCTCGTCTCTTATCTGATCGCGACGCACTGCCATATCAGCGCTGCCTTGATAGCGTTGAGCCGGTGCTAGGTCATTATTGCCTATGTTTCGCACGTCGTTGTATTCTTGTTCGTACTCATCTGGAATTTTATTTGGATCATCGTCATACGCCATAAAATCAGGATCTCCCATATTGTATTTGCGTATATAATTGTGTATAGCCATCGTAGCAACAACAATTTTTGTTTGAGCTGAGAACTTGTAGGTTGACATATTTCGGAGTATAACAAATTTCTTTTTCCATATTCCGAATGTCCTCTCAATTGCCATGCGTAAACTTGAATGGTAGAAATTAAAATTTTCATTATGGGATTTTGGTTGATTTGTGGTCATACGAAACTGGGGGATGTGATATCTTACATTTCGATATGGTGGTATATACCCAGTTGTAAGTGGAAAACCAGAATCCACAACATAATACTAGCCAGGAGGTAAGTGCATACAGCCAAAATATTCTGTGTAGCGTATCCTTTTCGTCCGATATACGGAACAATACGATCTGGAGGTAAGTGCGCCATAACATGTGTGCCGTCTATTGCACCAATACAATTTTTAAAGTACGGATAGTAACGGTTATCATTGCTAATTTCAGCAGGAATTGAGTTAAATTGAGAATCAACCGGTTTTATAATAGCAGTAGATAATACTAGAACGGCATTCAAAACATCATGAAAATAATGAAAGATTGTGCACGCTGACCTTTGAAATCTTTCAGCCACTTGTCTGTTCGAATTAGCGGTGACAATAGTCCATAAAAATATCCCAACTGCTTCTCGAACAGTAACATTTTCTGAGGTGGTCAATCCGCAACGTTCCAGCCTATCGCATAACGAAAGAAAACATAACCGTTTCATACGAAACTGCCTTTGACATCTTGCCTGATGACCGTTAAGTATGTCGTCTATCCACATCAATCCGGTAAACGTCGACGTATGAATCCGGCGTCCTACTTCATTTCGGCGACCATGTAAGTACGCTCCAATTAGGACGATATCCTCTAAAGCGTCTGAATCGGAATCACCATCACTTGGAAATGGATTCTCCATTGTAAGAAAAAGTGGAAGAAGGGGAGTTGGAAGAAGGTGTGTGGGAAGTAGAAGAGCGGGGAGATCATATATAAGGGTTGGGGATTGGGGAGGAAAGTGCCAACGGCTCAAAGTTGAGCCGTTGGCACTGGACGCGTCCAACGCGTCCAGTGCCAACGGCTCAACTTTGAGCCGTTGGCAAAACGACTCAAAATGAGGCGTTGTTCAACGGACGCGTTGGACGCGTCCGTTTGACAACGGACCGTTTTGAGTCCAAAGAACAGCCCCTTAGATATAGTCTATAGATATCATTCAATATAGGAACTCATAAAGAATGGGATATGGCCGAGCCCATTTATTTAGGGAAAAAAGCAAAGTTGGCAATGATGAATGGTAGCAAATCATGGAGAATGTTGAATCATCAGCTAAAAAATGATTGAAATTTGAAGTTCCTAGTTCTAATAGATGGGAAAGGTCACTAGATTTATCAACATTTGAATGCGGGTACAGATGGTGTCGCATCCATAATCATATTCAGATTTTTCTCACAGGTTGCAATTAGACCCATTGTGTTGGACCCAGACGCCTGCTGACGGATCTTGGATCTAGACGGATCAGCCTTTTTTCTTTGGGTCTACATTATGTCTTTTGTAGTCGAACCGATCCAGCCTGGGTTTCAGTTCAGTTCGAATAGGGTCCCATTGGGTAATTACACTTTTGGGTTGAGTCCTTGGAATTTGAAAATTAGGAGGATTAATAAGGCCACACAAAAAATTGCGCAATTGTAGATATTACCATCATGTATACATATTTTTATGTTTTTTTGCTTGGGCTTTAGGGTTGATTCAATTCAAGTCGAGTTTGAGTGGATCTAAATGGTATTTTTGATCACCTAGACAGCTAGACCCAAGCTGTGGTCCCTCGGGTTCGGGTAGGGTTTGGTTTGATTCGAGTTTGTGAGTCTCAGTTCTAATGTTAGCCCTGCACACATCGTAATCCGTAATTGTAGATTTCACATGAATATGAAATTTTAATCCATCCACCCACAAGCAAAAAATAGTTTTTTTTTTCAGTATAAAACTATTTCAGTTCAAATGCGTATAAAAATTATAGAAAATGAAAAATATGATAAAAATAGTTTTGAGCAGTGAATACTCATTTATACACACATAATATATATTGTCGTCTCGATAAAACGCTAAATATCACTCATTCTATGTACTGAATAGACATATTATAACTTACTATATCGATAATAGTTGTGTGTGTGTGTGTGTGTCTATATATATATATATATATATATTGGTGTTATGTAGGTGTCATCATGTCTGCATCCATTTTTGGATATATTGGATATTTTTCATTATACGGATATGAATGCAAACTGTAATGGGTCAGATTTTTTGGATATGCATTGAAAGAACTAAATATTACTCTTTGAAATGATTGTTTTCTCCTATGCATGAAACATATTATATGTAATTTTGAACTACCATTTCTCAAAAATGCATGCATTAAATAAGGCCTTTTTATTTCTAGTGCCACTAAAGGCTTTCCTGCTTGAAGTGGTTCATATAGATGTTAGTTAAAACCATAGTTATGAATGGCGCGCACGGCATGGCGCGACGCGACATTTTCGCCATTTCTTCTTGCGGCGCGGCACATATGAGAAGGCGCGGCGCAAAAAAGGCGCACAGCGCAAAATGGCACGCCTTTTGTTTTGTTTTTCATTTTTTGCTAGTTTTTTGTTTATTTTTTCATTTTTTGCATTTCACATAAAATTATTGTTGATCATATTATTGCTTTTGCTAACGTTTTGTATTTGGTTTTTATTTATTAATGCATAAAGTCATCAATTGCATCAGGGAAACAATATTACCAATCGATATGTTATTCTTCCTCACCAATTGTCATTTGTGTTGCTGAATATAATCGCATTATAACAATAAAAGAACTTGATATAATCTAATTGTCTTTATGAATCCGATGATGCAGATGTTGATTTGGAAAATATGATTGTTGAATCGGATTCGGAATTCTAGTTTATTAGTAATATGTATTATTATTTTGAATTTTGAAAACTATTATGCTTGAAATTTTATGCTAATGATGTCAAATATGATGATGTTTCTTTTTGCAAAATAGTAAAAACTTTGATTGCATATGTTTTAGCAAAAAATACTGAACTTTTAAATTTGTTGTTATATGTTAAATAAAAAAACAAAAATGAGCAGTAAATCAGAAAAGCGCGCGCCATTTGCCGCGCCGTGCGCCAAGGCTCCAGACTGATGTTGCGCCTTTTTGCGCCGTGCGTCATTAATAACTATGGTTAAAACAATAAATATATGATGATATTGGTTGAAGCAGTTCATTTTAAATTAGTATGATATTTTTGTACTATGAGTGTGACTATTGCTTTTGCTGATAAAGTTCGATCGTCTTTTATTGACCACTTTAGTCATAATTGCTAACATCTGGTACAACTGTACAAGTTTATACATGTGGATGAGTTTTTCTAGCAGTAAAACTGTTAAAGTGGATAAGTTAATGCAGCATATTTTAAATCTGTAACAGAACTGGGATATTATCACATTTTATGATGCTGGCATATTTGGTATAAGTTGTAAGTTTCGTTCAATGTTAAATGACGCGCTTAATCATATCTCATAAATATACTTTTACACAGTAGAATGCCTATGTTTTCCATCAGTTAAGTTTGTTGTTATACGTTTCACTTAACATATGATGTAATCAAATCTGATGTCATGAATATCCGTCATGGTTCAAGAACTCGGCTGGCACCCCGAAATTTCGAGGTTACCGGACCGGTATCGGCAGTCATTGGTCTGGAACCGACAAAGAAAATCAGTTTCGGATTAGGGCAAACACAAAAAAAAAAAAAAAAAAAAAAAAAAAAAAAAGAGTTCGTAATTTTCTGCAAGAGGAAGGAACAAATGTAGGGCAAAAGAAAATAAAAAAAGACTAATCGCATCATTCGAGCAAAAAGAATTGAATCGTACTTACAGTAATTTCTGCCCCTTCTTGGTGAGATCGAACAATTCGAGAGATCGAGATCAATAGATTTTGATTTTCTTTTATTCGATTGATTTCTGAGGAAAAGTCGCTTTTTTTCTTTTTTCTTTTCTCATGTTTTGCTGCTGTCGTGGTTGGACGATGGACTGAAGGGGAAAGGAAAAAATAGTGGGAAGTGGGTTTGAGCTGGACACAAAATATACCCATATTTGTTTGGGTTATGTTCAGCTTCAGCACTAACCGTAAGGCTGCCTATCCAGACAACTTACGTTCCACTCTATGTAATACAGTATATTTTAGTTCCGCTCTCCAAGTACTTTTTTATTTTATTTACTGTTAACAAATTCATTATTAAAATACTGAAAACCGAAATTTTAATCGAAACCGAAACAAAACCGAAACTACTGAAATTTACGAAACTAGCCGAAACTAACAAATTTTCAAACGACCGAAACCGAGTTCTTGAACCTTGATTTCCATGTTATTTTTTAGTTGTCATATTATAAAGCACAACCTCATGCTAAACTTGGTTCACATTTGTCTATGCAGAGTTTGCTTCGGAACAAAAAGGAATTTCAGCAGATGTAATAAGAAGGGCATATACTGCCACAGAAGAAGATTTTCTTTCTCTAGTTAGAAAACAATGGAAAAATAGGCCACAACTAGCATCGGTAGGGTCATGCTGTTTAGTGGGCATAATTTGCGGTGGAATCCTTTACACAGCAAATGCAGGAGATTCCCGTGTAGTTTTAGGTAGATGGTTCAGAGGCGAACCTGAAGCATCAGCGGTTCAGATGTCTACTGAACACAATGCAAGCAATGAAGACGTGAGAGAAGAATTGAGATCTTTGCATCCTGATGATCCAGAAATTGTGGTTTTGAAGCATAAAGTTTGGCGCGTGAAAGGCATTATACAAGTAAGTCTTTTTTCCTTTTCCAAATATATGTTTCGATTATGTCAACCATTTCCTACAATTGGGTATATAAACACTATTCTATCCCCATGTATCATATTTCTTACTATGGTTTTCTTTTTCACTGCATATTTTATTTATCTCATTTTATACCGTTTAGCACCAAATATGCTATTTATTATTTTCTACCGTGGTAGCGATTGATCATCTAAATTATTAAGATTTATATGATACTGGCAGCTTTATTTGTCTTTTTTTTTACTTTTGTTTTGCTTATACATTGATTTTTTTTGTCTTTCTTTCTTTTTGCAGATATCTAGATCTATCGGGGATGCTTACTTGAAAAATTCAGAATTTAATCGAGAACCCATTGCTGCAAAGTTTCGTCTACCTGAGCCATTCCATAAATCGATTCTTAGTGCTGTGCCATCTATAACTACACATAAACTTTCTTCACAAGATCAGTTTCTCATATTTGCATCTGATGGTTTATGGGAACACTTGAGCAGTCAAGAAGCGGTGGATATAGTTCATAACTCTCCTCGTAGTGTAATATTTCTTGTCCCAATTGGCTTGATGGTTTTTATTATTAGCATATCTGCATATTACAGTTGACAAGTATCACATTTAGGTTGAACTTAAAAATCTAAACCATATGAAATGTCAAATACCATCTCAGCGTTTTCTGCTTGCAACAAAAACTGTATCTAGCGTGATGGCTACAATCTTTCAGCAGTCTCCACTTTTCCAGTCTTTTGCTTCTTTGATTAGTTACAGCTAGGATTGACATGATTTACTCAATATTTCATCTTCATTTCCAGTCTAAAGTAAATTCGTTTATAGAAATTTAAATTTGTGCATAGTGGGCACGTGCAATTATGTTAGATAATTTTCATTTATTTAGAGAGTGGTTGGAATCACATCTTCCATAATTTGCAATGTGGTGTGAAAATATGACTTTGAAAACATGTCAGTTTAGAATTCGTTTGTTATTGTAATAGCGACTGGCAACTTTTATGTGTTACTGTAGAATCAATAAGCGTGGACTGAATCTTTGACAATATGTGTTCCTTCAAAAACTGTCCTTGTAGACTTATAAGTATTGATGTGTCAACTTTATCTATCAACTATGAATATAATTGCAAATTATTATTATTATTATTTATAGTTTTTGTTGTAAAAATTTAACAGTATTGAAATACACACTTGGCAATATGCTAGACAAATGGAGTTTGCTCTTCCAAGGATTTTTTTTTTTTTTTTTTTTTTTTTTTTTTTTTAGGTGTGGGTTCGGTTTGATACCGTTATTGAAAGTACAAAACCATTACCATCCAGGGTATATTTTGTAAATTTGGATGATTTCCATTTCCAACTAACCCTTTGGGTAAGCCAACTTATACAGTTTGCCAATAGTTGTTGATAAACGGGCTGTTACCATCTGGTTGCTGGTTCAAAACGAGAGAGAGGGTAAGGCTTTTGCTACATTCCTCTCTTTTGCGACACTTATTCTACATTTTACGGTTTCAAGTGCTGCACTATTCAGAACCAAAGGAAATTTTGCAGATGTTCAATTTACACTATAAAGATTATGTTTCACAAAACTAAGATCATTTTGAAACGTCTAACGTGGTCCAAATGTTAAGTCGCTATCAATCGTTAAAATATTTATTTCAACAGTTGATTTGGAACGTTATTTTGGATATGATAGGATTATTCAAACTAACAGAGATGCATGGAGATGATCTTTAATCATGTATGAACAACATATCTGTAAATTTTTGTTTGATTTTGAATTGAGTAGGTCAAAAAATCTTCGCAGCGTAAATGTGCAGTAGAATCCTTTTCTTACACACAAACATATAGAAGAAAGATCCACTTCCCTCGTGTTTTGATTCACTCGAAATCTCCCTCATTTTTTTTTTCTGTTTTATATCTATAGGTATTGAGTTTATCTTTCTTTCTTAAAAAAAAAAGTTATGACAATATTGCCATGAAAAATCATCTCCATCAAATTATAGACAATTTTGAAAATTTTAAACCCTTCAAAACTATACTTGAGGTCAAAGGTTGAATTAAATATTTTGAACAATTTACATAAATTGTAGCTTTGAAAAAAACTATAAGTGTCTCATGATAACTAATAATATGGGGAGGATGATCTACATGACAGTAATATCGTACCTGCAAAAAGAAAAATTGGTAGTCCTGGATTTATTGGTTAAAAAGAAGAAAAGGGATGGGGTGATTTTGGAGAAATAAGGAAAAAAAAAGTAATTTTATAACATATGAAAATAAGGTGCATCAAAATTCGGTTAAACCCATATGGTGAAATTTATTACTGTTATCTTACCACTTTCGTTGTTTTGACTTGGCAAACAAAACCAACACTTTTGGTATTGAGATGTTCAGAACAGTCTTCATCTGTATATCATTTGTTAATATGGTAAGCTAGTTTATATATGTATTTGTTGGGCTCATGCTACAGACTCGGTATACTCCAATCTACGACTATGATATGTTTGATAATCGTATCTATATTGAAGAATGTCTTCATTCATCTTTACTTTCTCCAGTTTTTATTCATCAATTATATAATATAATGGTTATCACATTTGTGTAGGGAATTGCAAGAAAGCTGATAAAAGCAGCTCTAAAAGAGGCAGCAAACAAAAGAGAAATGAGGTACTCTGACCTGCAAAAGATAGACCGTGGAATTAGAAGACATTTTCATGACGATATTAGTGTAATTGTTTTGTACCTGGATCCTGTTCTAGTTCGAAAGACCAATTGCACTGGGCCAACAATTTCGCTCAGAGGAGTGGGCATTTCATAAGAATCTCTTTATCATCTCTGTTAATAGCAGACTTTTTTTTTCGTTTTTTGTGTCACGTCCACTGCATCATCTTATTCTTTATCCAGTTATAAATGAACATTGTACATTGCTTCGTTTTTTACACCTCGGTTAAAAAGATTTAGTTCTGATTAAGCTTCTGAATTTAGGTTAAATTACTTCAGATAGTAAATGTACATTGCTTTGATACCTTGGGACTTTGTTGGGTTTCCTGAACTTACAAAAAATTATGTCCCTTTTTCAACTCAGAATGGAGTACTACAATAAATTGAATGCTGGCAATGTCTGTCTTTGTATTTCAGTTCTTTTTGAAGTTGGCTGCTTAGAATAATCTTAAGAGCAGTCCCAAGTCCCACGAGACTGATGACAACAATGGAGGTTGATAAAAAGAGGCTTGCCATTGACATTTTGGTAATCCTCAGTCATTGAGTTATCTATGCCGGATAATTTTGTGGCTGGTTTAATGTTAACTGCTTTTTGGATTCAATCTTGATCAGATGTTACAGGTGGATGCAGGTCGGTTTGGTGTGGTTTGGAGTTCAAACCGCTTTTGCATTGCATCAAAAGGATGATTAAAAGTATAGAGTATTATATTATTTGTTTAAACGGTTCGGTTTCGGTTCGATTTTGATTTAATATGGTTCGGTGTTGATTTAATCCAATTTGAATTTGCATTCAATATAAAATAAAATTATTATTTCCGTCAACAGTCAATTTACGATGTGTGATCTTGTGTCATTTAAAAGTCCAAGGCTTTCCAAACCATGGAGAAATAGTACATAAAATCCAAGTACAAAATATAATCTGAGAGATACGTATTTATCATTAGCATTACAAGCAGCAAGCTCCAAAAGTGAAGCGCATGCAATTACTACCTGCTAAATACTCAAAAAAATCAATGAAAATCATGTAAACATACAATGTTATTCTGAATTGAAAGATTAGTTTCTAACTTGCGTGAATATTTCAATCTTACATTTAATGACAAGAGAGATTGCTTTAATACATTAACTAAATGTCAACGTTCGTTAATGCATAAACATTAAGTAAGGTAATTTAAATAAGACTATAGTTAACATTTATCCAAAAAAAAAAAAAAAATATGAAAACTACTATACTGAAGCTATAATTTTTTGTTTGTTTGTGACATTGATTATTATTTATGTAACAACAACGTACTCTGAAAATGAAATATACATCGTTAAAAATCAAAGATTAGATATGAATTAGTTACATTTTTATAATAAGGCTACAAGTACAAATATTCGGTGTTATGTCAACAGTTCAAACCGCAACCGAACTTTATCGTTCCGAGTCGGTTTGGTTCGGTATGTTTGTTTTGCAGAGAAGATACGATCTAGTTTTTTATGTCGTTTTTGTTGTTCGATATGAACAGTTTTCGTATGTTGGTGCGATTTATATCTACTCCTATCATGTACGGTTATCCGACTTTATAAATGTCAGGTAAAATTAATATCTAATAACCGATTCACCTTTCTTTGTTTCGATGCTCCAAGAAACAAACCTATGTCAGCATATTTCAACATTTTGGTGAAGCCATCTTGTATTTCCTCATTACTGCAGAATCAATATGAATTTGTTGCATTTAGATCCACAAAGGAATGTGTTGTTTAGACTGCATGTAAGACATATAAAAATTCTACAGTGCGTTATTTTATTATCACATGCGAAATAGGAAAAAACTCAAGAAAGAAAATTTAGTTCCATAATTATGTTTGCGTCTAAATTTCGTTGGAAGTCTTAATCTGCCAATGATCATGCATGTTGGTCTGTTGTTTAGGTATGCGTCTATTCTTAGGTCTTTTACTCAAGTTGGACAGGAGATTCTTCTTGACCTGCCCGGGAATCGATCCGACAAAATGATTTTGATCCAGTTGTTAGGTTGTGTTGTTTGCATAGTAACCGATTTATTCTATTTTTTGGGTCCCTTGCAGAAGATGGTATTCTTGCTTGTAGTTACTTGCTCGGATTTCAACAAAAATATATTTTCTTTCCTTGTCCTTATATGTGCAACAACAGAACCAACCACTTAAGCAATTTCTTAACAAAAAAATACGTAAAATAACTATTATTTTTTCTTGCGACTCGCAGGTTTCAGTCATGCTTAGTTTCTTGGATTCCTAGATGTTTCTGTAAATGATCTCAATTTGATGTCCGTAGTTAGAGACTTTCCAGACGTTTTTGAGGAGATGAGAGGGCTATCTCCTAGACGTGAGATTGATTTCCGGATATACTTGGGGTGGATGCTAAGCCTATTGCATTGTCAGTGCGCCACATGGCTCCGAGAGAGAGGAGGGAGCTTAACAAGCAAGTGGGTGAGTAGTTCGAGAAGTGGTTTATTAGACGGAGTATTTCTAAGTGGGGAGCACCAGTCGTCTTCGCAACTAAGGCAGACGACTCTCTTCGTCTATGCGTGGATTACAAAGAATTGAACAAGCTCGTGAAGAAGAATAAACACTCCGTCCCTCAGATGGATAACTTGTTTGATCAGTTGGTGTGCGCTTCAGTTTTCTCGTAGTTGGATTTGGTTATAGGTTTTCATCAGCTTAGGGTGGCGGATGATAGCATACATAAGACTTCCTTTAAGACTCCAGATGGATTCTTTGAGTGGTTGGTTATGCATTTTGGACTAACCAATATACGAACGTTCTTTGTGGATTTGATGAGCCAGGTATTTAGGTTGTTCCTAAACAAGTTCGTGGTTTTGTTTGTTGATGATATCTTGGTGTTCTCGAAGAGCGAGGAAGAGCATGCTTTGCACTTGGGAGAGGTCCTCCGTACTCTATATGCACATCATATATTTCTACCTCAACTCCCTGGATCGATGTTCAACTCTTTGAGTCAACGTTGGCTCATTTTCGTGTCCCCGTCATGGAAACAAAATAGGACTTGGTTTTGGAATGGAAAACTTTGGAGACGAAGTGGCATGGAGTGAAGATGCTTCGAAGGTAGAGACAAGGAAATGGTTAAGTCCCTGGGTCGGTACCGACCTCGGGGTAGGAAAATCGGGGGATACAAAATATGTATCCCCATACCTATAAATACCATGTTACTTGCCTGGTTTTGGAATCTTTTGGGTTGTTTCATTCTGCATGCGAGAAATTTGAATTGCAAGCTCTTTAACGGCTTTCTACATGGCTATTTGGATTTGGGAGACTCTCATGGACTTGTGAACTCCTTCTTGAAGATCACCATCAACATCTTGACACTTGATTTCCTATCTTGGTATTTGGATTGGATTCTTGGATACATTTTGGCATAGCATCACTTTGGACACTCTCTTGGGCATAGAAGCTTTTTGGACATAGGGAGCTTTACTATTGGACTTTTGGGTTTGATAGAGAATTAGCAAGGACTTTGTTATCTTGATTCATAAATTTGTAAACAAAGGGATTGGACTTAGTTGTATTTGTAACTGTATGACAAAGATGAATAGTTACATCAAAGTGGATATGGACGTTTACGCCGAACCACTATAAATTTCGATGTTATTTACTTTGTGTATGGACTACGTTTGGATTATTTGAAAAACATAAACTCATCGGGTGTTGACGTGTGATTGATCAATTTCCCACACCAACACCAACCCTTCATAGTTGAGGAGACGGATTCTTTCTAGGATGGTGCTTCATTTCCACTACATCCACTCGATCTGTAACGACCCGGATTTTTCGGTCAATTAAATTTGAATATTTAAATCTTGTTTAAATATTATATTTTAAATATTAATAGACTTCTAATATAGAATTAGTTAATATAATGACATTTGGACCTATAAATTTATAATTGATTTAAAACGAGCTCGCAGCGGTATGGTAGTTCATAATATTGAGGTTTGAACTTCAACTGAATATATAGAATCCGATATAAGTCAGAATTCTATGAAACAAGAATTATTTGAATCTATTTGAGTATAATTTTCTAATGGAAGAGAAAATTTGAGATTTCACATTATAGGTTATTAGTCATATCTAAATCAAATTTTCAAATAGTTGCTATAGAATTGTTTATAAACCATAACGTTTTATTTAATAAAATAAAATGATTTCTATATAATTTGAATATCGTTTAACTCAGAGTATGTTAATGCAGAGTTTAAAATCTATATTGGTTTATATTTGAAACTATATTTTATTCCATTTTGGATATATACGATAATAATAATTTATTATTATTTTAGTTGAATTGTTTTGGAATTAATAAATATTTTATCAATATTATATAAGCCTTAGAAATAGCTATTTTCCAAATGACCTACGTTTTCGGTGAAATGAATTTTATTAGAATACATATAACTAATTATTGTAAGATCTCAAGTTTGGAGCCAATCAGAGTTGTTTTGTGGGTGCACGAAATTTAAAAGTGAACCGATATATAACTTGAAATAATATAACACCGTTTTCACAAATATAGTCGGATTTTGACCAGAAAAATTTCATTGGGGCCGAAACGTCAAGACATAGCGCTACGTCCATTTCCATCGCATTTGAAATTCGTGAATGTTGATACGAATATTAAATGCCCAGCATGAAAAAGGGTAAATCGCGGTAGCATAAAATTTAACCGTATACAAATAATATAATATAAAAAGCTTACATCCTAGGAAATTTACTAAACTTTTACCTCGAGTCTAAGTACAAACATATGTCCAATATTTTGTACATGCACATGCCTAACCTACCATATAATATAGTCTATGCCAATTAAATTAAAACCTTCGCTTCAAAGCTTCATGCATTGACTATGTGGAACTGCAAGCCTACCCTAAAAAACCTAAACAGCTACAATCCGCACATGCATTTCCTACAGCCTTCTGCCTACAGCACATGCATGTCCAAATCGAAACAAATGAATGCACAACTATCCTAAGCCATCAAATGTCTACCTTGTACCACCAATTATTTGGTGCCCAAACTTCTACATCTATAAATACACTGCCTCTTGTTATTTTATCTCGTTACTTCTCCTGCCATTCGTTACAAATAAAAATCCGAAGGCCTCCATTTACAATTTAAATTCCAACGCCTAAAACTAACTCGAGTTAGTCATCGAGGTCAACATGAAGTCGAAGGGGAAATGCAGGTCCTTGTTTATTGTTACGATCTGTGTAGAAACATCTGGTCGGTGTTCATGCTAGAGATTGGAGGAGGTTGGCGCACACGATGGTGAGGGTGAAAGTTCGGCGATGGAGGCAATGGTGGTAGGTGGAAGAAAGAGGAAGCTTTTTTTCCCAGTGGCAAGTTGAAGCTTTTCCTGGTGAAGTCTGTGTAGTTGAGTTTTGATCGGGTTCTGTTTTGTTTCGGATGAAGTGAGGGAATCGGAGGACGTGCTGGCATAGTTCAGGTGATAGTCAGACGGAGTTTCAGTGATCGGAAAGGAGGGGAGGCAGGCTAGTGTTTGATGAAAGTGGCGCAACAAAAAATGAAAAAAGAAGAAGAAAGGAGAACAACACGAGGGGGAGGAGAAAGAATGTAGAGGAATTATGGTGCATGGCCAGTTTGGGCATTCGAAATGAAAACAAGAAGAGAAATAGAACAGGGAAGTTTAATATAAAGAGAACAAAAGGTGGGGAACAAAAAGAAGTCACATAGAAGGAGTATCATGGGAGGTGGGCTATAAATTTTATTTGTGGGCTTCTGGGCCTCACGTTAAAAAGAGCGAAAAAATAGGGTGGTAGAGTTGGATGGGATGAGATCAAGCAACATATAATTATAGCAGGTGAGAATTGGTTGAAGAAAACGTGCCTAATCATTGTAATTTAACGATAATCTATATTTAATTAAGATGTAATTATTTTAAACTAAACCGGAACTTATAATATTAATAACTCATTCATATATTAATAGAATCTGGCAAAGCTAGAGACACTGGAAACGTATAGACGAGCACATCATTATGAAGTTAGTTTGGACAGAGAATGAAGCAGTTGAATATTTTAATTAAATTAAACGCATGTTTAATTTAATTAAAACGAACCATTTTAACGTCAAACGGGAATCAAGGTGAGTTTACTCGCTCAGTTTATCCGATTTATATTTTATATAAGTCGGGCATAGTAATTGTGTGCTATGTTTGTTTATTATTGGATGACTACTGAATATTTTTATACATATATTGACTGAACCGATTAAATTAAACGGTCGTTTAATTTAATTGAAATCAATTGTTTTTTAATGATTGTAACCAATTGAGGTAACATACCTTGTTGGTTATGTTTATAATAATATAAACGTATAAAATTAATAGTTGGATGTTTGGATTGTTGTTATTGGTTGATTGTTGAATTTAAAGTAGAATTGATTATTTCAGTCTATCGTGATGAAAATATATTGTTGTATTAAATATATGATTTTATTTAAAGTAACCTATTTGGATGTAGATAAAAACGGGTTAGAAGGGTCCAACTGGATTTCTCAAATTTATTGTTTATTTTTGTATTATCATATGAATTGTTTAACCATTCTAATTGGATGATTATTTCGGTTATTGATAGCTGAATTACAATTCAACGTTTGTTATATTATTAACCAATGGGTAGTATTGGTTAAGTAAATAGCAGCAGATGGCCTAAAAATTCCATCGTTTTATAAATGTTGCTTTATCGTCAGGTGAATTAACTGAAATGAAGTTATAAATTTATTTTATAACTCAAAATAGATTTTGAAGTCTAATTTACATATAAGTTATTTTGAATAGAAGTTTTGTTAAAAGGAAAATCAGTATTTATTATTATTAATTATAAATAAATTTTATAAGACAAATTCTTGTGTTTAAACAATATTTATAAGCAAGTAAGTTTGGGATTAACTTAGGGGGTTAATAGTTAGGATTAATTGTTTTTAAGAAAAAGTCAAATGGATTATTTAAATTAACCGTAATTAATTTAAATGAAAAGATTAAATGGGATTGGTTAACAAGTTAACCATACTTTCTAGTTGACCGAGTCAACTTCTTAAATTGGAATTGATTACTAAATAAATTCATTGTCAGTTAAATTGATAAACGATAATTGTGACAAATAGTTTCTTGAAAGATTGGACGACCTTTTAATTAAGTGTTTTAAAAGACAATTATTGAATAATAAATTATTTAATGAAGTTAATTAGTATTATATTAACCTTTAAGAAAGATTTTTTTAAAATTGTAATTAAAGTTAAGTGAACTATTTTATGATATTGAAATGGATTGTTATTTAATAATAATCGTACTAATGATGTTATGATTAAATTATTGGAGTTTATGGAGTCTGAAGACCCTGTCTATGATTAAAAGAGATTTTGTGCAAAATTTTATTAATATGAATACAAGTTCGTATTAAGATGGATTCTTATTAGAAATGTTCAATTCAAATTTGAATAAAAACAACGCCATGACCCGTAATGACCTGTAACTAGAAATTACGGGTATGGACTATTTTTATATATGTTAAAATAGTGAAAAATCATTATAAATTATTATAAATGATTTGAAATGGATTTAAACCAAATTTACTTGGTTTTAAATGATAAAAGTGGAATTTGGTGATTTTGTGTAAAGCTTATATAATTGAGTTTGAGAAAGAGTTTTGAGATAAGAATTTTAATTTGCAAAATGAATTGAATTCTTAAGTAAACCTTTGAATTGAACTGAATGGAATGACAATGTGGCATGCTAAGTGCTGCTGGGAGATAGATCAAAGCTTTTGTTGAAAAGCAAAGCTTTGTGGAGTGTTAATTCGTGAGCTTCACACCTCGGTATGAGTCAAAAGCAGGATGAAGGACAGCAGGGAGGGCATGCATTTCTCTCTAGCTAGAAGTGATGCCATGGTATGGAGCCCAGGCATTTTACTTACGTGGATATTAGAAGCGAGGCGCTCAGATGTGGCCGCACAAGACCATGGTGGTCGACGTACTGACCATGAGTTCCAATAGGACCGGGAAACGTATTGCTAAAGTAGTGTCTAATCCACGGGAATATGTGGACCGACCCTGCCGCTCCAAAGGGATAGTGTTTTCCCTGGGACATTTTGTTAGAGATGTTCTGAAGTTTGAATGAGGAAGATCCTTTGCCTCGGCTCATGATGGAAATCCAAATTCCAATACGCGGCTTTACGGTTTTAGTTGTATACCTACGTCGGCATAATAGGATGGGGTATTAGGCCGTCTAAAATTGATACATTTATTTTCAAAATTGTTTTCAACACTTAGACACTAATAATAATATCAAATGATTTTCTCGTATCAAGCATGTTTGGAAATTATTAGGTAAAACTCTATCCTCCGTCTTACGCTTGCATTGTATGATGGGACCTGAGTCCTATAATGGCTTCATTTTTCAAAAAGCATTACGTGATTTTGTGCACTGACATTCGTGCGGAGTAAACCTACTCCGTGTTATACGGCATGGTACCGTGATATGACTTATTTTAAATAAGTTAAGTTAACTATAGGGTTTCTCATACCAGTCCCATGGCTAACTCGTAGTTTGTTTTTCCCTTGCAAACGGGTGCCCATATTTTTACATGGGAAGCCAAGTGAACATATTTTTAGCTATCTCTTTTGGATGTGTATTAGAGCTGTGGATGTTGTTTTGGACTTGGAGCTAAAGTTTGGACTTTGATGTTTCTTTCGATCTTTTTCAATACTCTATTATGTTACTTATCTTTGATTCCGTTGTGTACTATTTGCTATCTGAAACTTGTTATGTATAATTATGATCCTGCATGTTGTAAACTATGATATCATCCTTTGATGTAAATTCATGTACATTATTATCTGTTGTTATGCTATGTTCTGTTATCTTCTGTTGTGTCTAACGTGTTATATTCCAACGACTATCCTTTCTGCCCGGGATCGAGGATTTGGGTCGTCACAGTTCAGGTGATAGTCAGACGGGGTTTCGATGATCGGGAAGGAGGGGTTGCAGGCGAGTGTTTGATGAAAGTGGAGTAACAGAAAACAAAAAAAGAAAAAAAGAAAGGAGAACAACACGAGGGGAAGGAGAAAGAATGTATGGGAATTTTGGTGCATGGCCAGCTTAGGCTTTCTAAATGAAAAAAGGAAATAGAATGGGGAAGTTTAACGTGAAAGACAACAGAAGGTGGGGAAGATAAAGAAGTCATGTAGAAAGAGTATCAGGGAAGGTGGGCTACAAATTTTAGTTTGTGGGCTTTTGGGCCTCACGTTAAAAAGGAAAAAAATGGGGTGGTAGAGTTGGATGGGATAGGATCAAGCAACATATAAATATAGCAGGTGATAATAGGTTGAATACAACGTGCTTGATCAATGTAATTTAACGATAATCTATATTTAATTAAGATGTAATTATTTGAACTAAACCGGAACGTATAATATTAATAACTTGGTAATATATTAACAAAATCCAACAAAACCAGAGATAATGAACCGCATAAATGAGCACATCATTATGGAATTGGTTTAGATAGAGATGGAAGCAGTTAGAGATTTTAATTAAATTAAACGCATGTTTAATTTAATTAAAATGAACCAGTTTAATGTCAAACGGGAATCAAGGTGAGTTTGCTCACTCAGTTTATCCCACTTATATTTTACATAGGTCGGGTTTAATTATTGTATGCTTTGGTTGTTTAGTATTGGATGACTACTTAATATATTTATATATATTGACTGAACCAATTAAATTAAATGTTTGTTTAATTTAATTGAAATCGATCATTATTTTCAACGATTGCAGCCAATTGAGGTAACTTGTTGGTCACGTTTATAATAATATAAACGTATAAAATTAATAGTTGGATACTTGGACAGGTGTTATTGGTTGTTTGTTGAATTTATTAGTTGAATTGATGATTTCAGTCTATCGTGATGAAAATATGTTGTTGTATTAAATATATGATTTTATTTGAGGTAACTTATTTGGATGTAGGTAAAAACAGGTTGGAGGGATCTAACTGGATTCCTCAAATTTATTGTTTATTTTCATGTTATCATATGAACTATTTAACCAATCTGATTGGATGATTATTTGTTGATAGTTGAATTACAATTCAACGTTTGTTATATTATTAACCAATGGGTAACATTAGTTAAGTAATTAGCAGCAGATGGCCTAAAAATCCATCGGTTTATAAATGTTGATTTACCGTCATTTGAATTAACTGAAATGAAGTTATAAATTTATTTTATAACTGAAAATAGATTTTGAAGTCTAATTTATATATAAGTTATTTTGAGTAGAAGATTTATTAAAAGGAAAATCAATATTTATTATTATTAATTATAAGTAAATTTTATAAGACAAATCCTTGTGTTTAAACAAGATTTATAAGCAAGTAAGTTCAGGATTAACCTAAGGATTAATAGTCAGTATTAATTGTTTTTAAGAAACAATCAAATGGATTATTTAAATTAATTGTAACTAATTTAAATGGATAGATTAATTGGGATTGATTAACAAGTTAACCACAGTTTCTAGCTAACCGAGTCAACTGTTTAAACTAGAATTGATTACTAAATAAATTCATTGTCAATTAAATTGATAAACGAAAATTGTGACAAATAGTTTCTTGAAAGATTGGACGACCTTTTAATTAAGTGTTTTAAAAGATAATTATTGAATTATAAATTATTTAATGAAGTTAATTATTATTATATTAACCTTTTAGAAAGATTTTTTAAATTATAATTAATGTTAAGTGAACTATTTTAAGATATTTAAATGGATTATTATTTAATAATAATCTTATTAATGATGTTGTGATTAAATTATTAGAATTTGTGGAGTCTTAAGACCCTGTCTATGGTTAAAAGAAATTTTATGCAAAATTTTATTAACACCAATATCAGTCCGGATTAAGATGGATTCTTATTAGAATTCCATTGGATTGGATTTTTATAAAATCCAAATTGAGAAAAGTATAAATCCAAGTTTGAAAATGGATTAATATTGTAAACGATTTCAAGAGTTGAAACAAGTTTATAATTGGTTTTATAAACTTAAGTAAGAACTAAATGGATTTTAAAAACTTAAAAGCAGTATAGTACGAAATGAGGTTGAGGTAAGAACATAAAATGGATTGAATCGAAGATGTCGGTTAAGTTTAAGAATTCGATTTAAATTCGGATATGAAAGGAAGTTTTATTTAGATAAAATCAAAAGAAGTTGAAGTGAACTTACAAGAAATGTTATGATGGATTTTATTTATAATATAATCGAGGCTCGTAAATAATGTTGAAGGATGTTTTAAAAATAATAGTTATTGCTTTAAAATAAGTAAAGATGTTTGAGATTTGAAACAGGGTTTTCAAAAAAAAAAGAGTAGATTTCAAATCGAATGGAGTATGGATTTTTTGCGATATGTATTGAAGGTTGGGTTCTCGTTAACAGACTTTTAATCTGAAGGTAAGAATGTTGTCAGTTAAGGTCTGAGAGGTAAATAAAATATCCCAACTTAAATGATTTCATGATTATCCGAAGGTTAATACTAGTTTCGGTAATGGGGGTAGATGAGAGTAATAAATCTATTATTTATATTAATAATTGTCACAATCATTAAATTTCAAGTTTATAAGTTGAATTAAATAGTTTGAGAATATTTTTATTTTGAAATAGAAGTAAAATGATGAGTTCTAAATGTTGGAAATTTAGAAGTATTGATTACCTATTTGTAAATTAAAAAGGAAAAGTGACGCTGTATATTGAGCCAATAAATATATTTAATTTGTATGAATTAATGATTGTTTATTTGATAGTTAAATAACCAACTATCAAATCTGGCCTAATACGATTGTTGGTACGGAAAGTCCGAGATTTAATTTACATTCAAAAACCGTTATGAACCAGTGAATACGTAAATATGAAAGATGCTGGTCGAGACAGAGCAATTGAAGATCGTGGAACTTCATGAACGGAAGAACCACTCGTTAAATTTCTCTGGTTTGGCAACTAGAGTTATTTTGACAATGATCATATTGTGATTGAAATCTTCAGATTGCAAGGACTACTCGCTACTGATCCTTAAGGCGATACCTACAGTGTGGTAGGAAGGTGCCTTCAATTTGTCAAGTCCTAGGACAACTTGTATGGACGAGTGTTTGATAGAGTATTTCCAAAGGGGTCACATATGTTGATTTCTCAAACGTATTTCTGTTGATGGCGGAGAAGACATCTTCTCTTAGCTTAATACCCAGAGTATTTTTGTGGACGTTAATTAGTGATATTTAGCGAATATGACGATGTGTCATTCAAATGTTCCAAAAAGGTAATTCTAACCTCAAGCCTCTTCAACCGTGAAATGGTATAAAATAGGGTAGGTCGCATGTCTATGTGGGTCGCTCCCATTAGGGTGTATTGTCATCTTCTATAGAAAATTCATTTATTCTTCTTTCTTTTTTGTATTTCCCGAGAATACGGTGGGCCGAAACCGTAGGGTGACAATATATTCGGAACACTCAAGCGAAATGAGTGGCCGACCATGTTTATCCAGGGTTACAAGATGTTCTTGTTGAACCCTTAGTGTATTTTCTCTAGAGGTACACTATTGGAAGGTGATCCCATACCTTTCCATAGTTGGAAATCCATTGTCCAATAAAAGCATGCGGTTTTAATTATAGACTATGTATGTAGAGCGTGAGATGCAAGCGTTTTGCTAGATGGTTATTTACGTGATTTGGACATTATTACAATATCAGAATAGATATGATTTCAAAATGTTTTGGGTTACCGTAAGGTAAAAACCGTTTGTGTTTATGTGTGGACTGATCTTATAATTATCCTTTTATTTTCAAAAAGATTTTGACCTTGAAATCAAGTTGGATGATACCTATAAACTTAGTGAGTTTTCTCACGCTGGTTCACCAGGCTGATTTGTGGCATTTGCAATGCTCGGGTCAGAGCGAGTTCTAGAGGTTCAGGTTATCTGATGCTGTGAAGTCCAGAGATGAGCCGGAGAAGTCGAGACGCATGATCTGTACCATATTATTCCGTTGTGTGTTGTATACGAGGATAGGTTATTATAACTATCCAGATGTATTGAATTTATGTGGTACTATGACGACTGTAAGTATTATTTCAAGCCCTCAGTAAAGATTTATTTCTATATTATATTTTATTCCGCTGCGATGTAAGACTTTATGTTGTGTTGGTTCTTCTTTTTTTCTTCTATTCTTAACTTCCTTTCTTATCTTACTCTTATATTACTTCATTTTTATCTTTCTTGATTTCCGAAACTCGAGTTTGGACATGTATATACAGTAGAAGTATTAGTGTCGAAAATTTTAGCATCGAATTTTCTAGGACGCTACCGTTGGTATCAGAACAAAAGGTTTAGTAAGAACCTTGGCTCTGTGGCATAACTCGATAGAGATGGGGTTAGTAATACCCTAGATTGAGTTTGAGCGAGTATATATGAAAAAGCGTATTTGTAGATTTTATATATAATTGTTTTGTATTGTTTGATCGGTTCAAGTATCTAGAGACCATATTGAGCTGGCAACTGACACGATATTGTTTTGCAAAGAGGATAAATGAAATAATTTGTCCAAATTATATTTTTGTATAGAAAAGAAATAATTTTATCAAATTATTGAGATATTGGTGTGTTTGATTGATTTCAACGGAATGCATGTAAGATTATGAATTTGAATGGTTTGCTATATAACCGAAAGAGGATTTCATATAAAATTTGTAAATGAGAATTTTAGAAAGGAAATTTAACTTGAGCTAAATAATCAAGTTAGAAAAGGGAATTGTTTGGATTGAAGATTTAACTAAGGAAAGTTAAATAGAAATGCATGAATCAGAATTTGGATTATGAAATGGAGGTGAACTAGTTAGAAATTCAATTAGTTTATTGAGTATGGAATTGGAATTTAACTTGGTTAAGTGGATATAATTTCAAAATGAATATAATGATGGAATTAAATAGATTTGGTGTTTGAAAATTGAATGAATAATAATTGAAAACCGAGGAAATAAATTCTAGCACAATAAATGTGAATATAATCATTTACGGAATAAAACTAAATGATTTAACCTTGTATTTGTTGCTTGCATTGTAAATTGAGTTATGTACAGATAAAAAGAAAAGAGCTGTTAGTTGCTTTGTTGCGTAATTGGAGTTTGGTTGCCCGACAAATAGGTAAACCTTAATATATTGATTGGGTGATTGATTTTATAACCCTGAGTTGGGTAGCCACTTGGCTTTTATTTTCTTTTGATCAACGTGCGGCCCGGAGTGGCGTTTGTAGTTGTTAAGATCGAGCCGTGTAGAGGAGGTGCTGGTGAATTTTCCATAAAATTTTCAGACTTACAAAGTTCTATAATAATTATTTTAAAAGTAATTAGGTTTGGAGCATTCTTCTTATCTAGTAATTTCAGGGAAGAAATTCTTTTGTGAAGGGAAGAATGTAACGACCCTGATTTTTCGGTCAATTGAATTTTAATATTTAAATCTTGTTTCGATATTATATTTTAAATATTAATAGATTTCTAATACATGATTCGTTAATAGAACCATGTTTGAATGTATAAATTTATATTTAATTTTAAACTAGCTCGTAGTGGTGTGGTAGTCTGTAATATTGAGATTTGAACTTCAGTTGAATGCATAGAATCCGATATAAGTCGGAATTCTATGAACAAGAATCATTTGAATCAATTTGAGTATAATTTTCTAATAGAAGAGAAAATTTGAGATTTAATATTATAGATTGTTAGTTATGTCCAAATAAAATTTTAAAATAGCCGCTATAGAATCGTTTATAAACCATAGCATTTATTTATAATAAAATAAAAGGATTTCTATATAATTTGAATACCGTTTAACTTGAAAGTTGTTAATACTGAGTTTAAAATCTATATTGATTTATATTTGAAACTATATATTATTCCATTTTGGATATGTATAATAATAATTTATTATTATTTTAATTTAATCGTCTTGGAATTAATTAATATTTTATCAATATTATATAAGATTTAGAAATAGCTATTTTCCAAACTACCTCCGTTTTCGATGAAATGAATTTTATTAGAATACGTATAGTTAATTATTGTAAGATCTCAAGTTTAGGGCCAATGAGATGTTTTGTAGGCCCGCGAAATTTAAAAGTGAACCGATAAATAATTTAAAATAAAATAACACCGTTTTTACAAACGGAGTCGGATTTCGACCAAACAAATTTCATTGGGACCGGAACATCAAGATGTAGCGGTACATCCATTTTCATCACATTTGGAATTCGTGAATGTCTGTATGAAAATTAAATGCCAAATATAAAAAGTGGTGAATTACGGTAGAATAAAATTTAACCATATACGAATAATATAATATAAAAAGCTTATGTCCTAGGAAATTTACTAAACTTCTACCTCAAGCCTAAGTACAAACATATGTCCTATATTTTGTACATGCACATGCCTAACTTACCCAACAACATAGTCTAAGCCAATCAAATTAAAACCTTCGCTTCAAAGCTCACACACTGGCTAAGTGGAACTGCAAGCCTACCCTAAAACAACTAAACAGCTACCATCCGCACATGCATTGCCTACAGCCTTCTGCCTACAACACATGGGCGTCCAAATCGAAACAAATGAATGCACAACTACCCTAAGCCTTCACATGCCTACCTCGTACCACCTATTACTTGGTGCCCAAACTTCTGGAACTATAAATACACTGCCTCTTGTTATTTTATCTCGTTATTTCTCCTGCCATTCGATACAAATAAAAACCTGAAGGCCTCCATTTACAATTTAAATTCCAACGCCTGGAACTAACTCGAATTAGCCATCGAGGTCAACATGAAGTCGAAGGGGAAGTGTAGATCCTCATTTATGGTTGCGATCTGTGTAGCAGCATCTAGTTGGGGTTCATGCCAGAGGTTGGAGGAGGTTGGCACACATGATGGTGAGGGTGACAGTTTGGCGATGGAGGCAGAGGTGATGGGTGGAAGGAAGAGGAAGCTTTTGTTTTTTTTCCAGTGGCAAGTTGAAGCTTTTCGTGGTGAAGTCCGAATAGTTGAGTTTTGGTCGGATTCTGGTTTGTTTCAGATGAAGTGAGGGAGTTGGAGGGTGTGCTGGCGTGGTTCATGTCACGACCTAGAATTTTGAAACCAATTTAAAAATTATTTTAAATTTAATTTTATAAAAATTAACGATCAATTTTGAAAATTCGATGGTTTAATGCTGATTTCAGCAGTGTACAAAGGAATATTATAGAGACAATCTCGAAATTTTAAGAAACAATTTTATCGAATCCGTAGCATCGAAAAATGGTAGGATTCCAAATGTCATAATTTTTGGAGTTAGTATGTGAGCGTGCGAGAATTAAATGCGTACACGTAAACCCATTGAAATTTAGTGGAAACGCGAACGAAAAATAAAACGGAGGGTCAAACGAACTCGGAATTCGACGAACCTATTTTATTGGATTCAGAATTACGTTATACGCTAGTATACAAATTTTCTTGTAAAACGAAATTGTCATTTGATCACACGATCAAAAACCATGGAGACAAACAAAAACACGTTAACATTGAAATTAAAAAGCTTGGCCTAATAAGGCATGTTGAGGTGTCCATCATCCGAATGCCGTAAGTGTTTTTGTTCACTTCTTCCTCTTGCTGACACCTCAGTGATCCACGACAAACTCCTTTTGCATAAATCTCCCTCCTTCTCTCCTTATTTCTCCGTTCCTTGTCCGTTTTTTATTTTACACCTTCACCTCCATCTTCTTGCAAACATGGCCACCTCCTTCACTTCCATCTCCCCCTAACAGCCGGTGCAAACTCCCCACACACCCGCCAGCTTACGCCATCATACCCTCCCCATCTCTCCACCGTCGTGGCCTCCATTTTCCCGTTAAACCCTAAAAGCTTCAATTTTGCCCCCTTTTACACTTAAGTCCCTAAAAATCACAACTTTACACCCGCTTCTATACCCACGCCTACCCCTCCACTACCACATACTAGCCCTGTCATCCCTCCACCATGGGTCCCATCCACATTGCGTGCGCATTGGACCCCCATACCCCTTTTAAATGTGCAACAACCAGGAAAATCAGAACCAATTTAAAATTTTATTTTAAGGAAATTTTGTCAGAAATTGAGTCGAAATTTAAAAATTCAATTTTTAAATTAGAATATAACTTTAAAAATATCCATTTTGCAAGCGACCTCCGTTCTCGACGAAACCACTTTTGTTTGATCCGGAGTGTCAAATTATTGTTAGGTTTAAAATTCCATAATTTTTGAATTAATATGTGAGCGTGGTAAATTAAGATGCGTTTGGCCATTTCTGTTGAATTGGATCGACCATTAAAAAGGTCATTTTTCAAACGGTCTCCAAATTCGAAGAAATTAGTTGTGTTAGGACCATACATCAAAACATAGCTAGATTTATTTTTCGGGAATTTTTGGAATCATTATGTAGCCCCGGTAAATTAAAATGTACGTTCAAATCTAATATTAAACGTTATATATTTTAATTTTGAGAAAAACTGACTGGAACAGTCGAATGGACTTACGAAACATATTCCATTGTGTCCAAATGGGGGTATTTAGCTAGGGGTTACAGTTGTTGGGTTTGATTTAGAGTTCGTATGGGTTAATGGATATTTTTGGAATTAAAAGAATTAAATAATTTAAATATAAATTACATAGGCCAATCAAAATATCCGAACCCTAAATTCATTTATCTAGAAATCGCACCCCCCAAACTGCTCGATGGAAAAACCGCTTCCAACTTCCCCCCTTAAAATCTCTTCATCTACTGATTGATTCAAGTAAGTTCTTAAGAGAAAATTGAAGAGAATCGAGTGTTCTTCAAATCTATATGGTGAGATCGTCTGGAGTTCTATATTTAGCTCGAATCACTCTCTCCAAGGACAGCCGCTTGCCCTCGATTTCCACGCAGGAGAGTCCACTGAGTTGAATGTGGTGGATAGCCGCCGGAAGCCCCCTCATAGGCGGAGAGCGTGGTGAGGTCAGATCATCTTCAAGTGCTTCGGGTTTGGTGAAAAATCAATACCTAGTTTCGAATGACAGTATAGAGCATCAGCCTGTATATTTTGAAGAGAAGAAAGGTTTATATTTTAATTAAATACTTTGCTAATTAATCTGAATAATGTCATTAGCACTGTAAAAATCCTATCTTTCTCGTACGGAGTCGAAATCACATGAAACAGAAACCATTATGATCGTGACAACGTCTTCTACTTCAAGAAGTGACCGGAGGAATTTTAGAGCTAGCCGTCAATTAAGGAGGGGTGGAACCCAATGTGAGATTTCTAAATTCAAAATAAAATGGAAATATATATATACATATATATTATATGTGTGTTGTAAAATCATTACAAATTGTATGCGATGCCTGTTAGCTCACCTCCCTCGTCCACAGACCATGGACGATTTAAATTGATTGTGACTGTGATATTAAAAATATATATACGCTATGTAAAATACATATATGCATTGTATAAAATTGGGATTGATTGATTGTGGTTGTGATGAATTGTTGGATTGAATTGTGGAATTACTGAATGGAATGATTATGCATAGTGCAATCCTAGGTTAGATGAGGAGCAATGCTCAGACATTGTGTCGGTCCTCAACACCCTGCCGTTATAATGCCAAAATTATCTGAAATGAACTTTATAAAATAGTTGTTGTGTTGAATAAATTATGTGAACAATAAAAATATCATTTTTATTGTATATATGTACCACTAAAAATATTCATGTGTTGAAATAAATATTGGATTGGTTAAAATATTATTTTTAACATGTAAATGAACTATATAAAATAATTGTTATGTTGAATAAATTTTGTGAACAATAAAAATATCATTTTTATTGTATATATAAACCACTAAAAGTATTCATGTGTTGAATAAATTCTTTGAAGAATAAAAATATCATTTTTATTGTATATATGAACTACTAAAAATATTCATGCGTTGAATAAATTCTTTGAACAATAAAAATAACATTTTTATTGTATATATGAACCACTAAAAATATTCATGTGTTGAAATAAACATTGGATTGGTAAAAATACTATTTTTAACATGTAAATGAACCATATAAAATAGTTGTTGTGTTGAATGAATTCTGTAAACAATAAAAATATCATTTTTATTGTATATATGAACCACTAAAAATATTCATGTGTTGAATAAATTATTTAAACAATAAAAATATCATTTTTATTGTATATATGAACCAATAAAAATATTTATGTGTTGAAATAAATGTTTGTTCATTGAAAATATTATTTTTAACATGTATATGAAGTGTTAAAAATAACCATGTGTTGAAATAAATGTTTTTTCATTGAAAAATATTATTTTTAACAGGTATATAAAGTGTTAAAAATAACCATGTGTTGAAATAAATGTTTGTTCACTAAAAATATTATTTTTAGCTTAGATATGCATATATATACACATGCTGAACAGGTAAATGGACTTGCTGTTGAGTAAAAAGTTAATTTGTGTGCCCGACAAATAGGTAAACCTTAATGAGTTGGATGCACAATTTTATTTATTATATAAACTCCTGTGAATGACATTGGATGCAGTGTGATGGTTGTTATGTGTGAGATTATAGACAACGCCATAGGGTAGCAACAAATAAATAATGAACTACATCACATGGCATACTACATGAAGACAAAATATTCTATCATATTCCATATAAGCATTTGGAGCTTATATGATGAGGTTGGAATTACCATACAAGCGAGAGGCTTGTATGGCGATGACTACATTTCAGGTTGAACCGACGATGGATTATTGATGTCATAACATATCATATTCCATATAAGCAATAGGTGCTTTATGATAAGGTTGAGATTACAATACGAGCGAGACGTTTGTATGGCGATGATTGAATTACAGGTTGAACTGAGGACTGATATGGACTAATAAAAATATAACGGTAAATTGCAGGTATTAATAAAAACCCCATACGGCTTTGGAGATGACAATAATTCACGTCTCTCTTGATTTTAGATGTGGCACATGGATTATTTATTTTCCAACACTGGACAAGGTAACGAGATATAATCTCTAGAGATATAATCTTTACACTCTCCCTTGGGCACAGATAGGTCACTAAAAATTGTGTATGCTTTTTCTGGGTTTATTGGGTACCTAATACGGCCCAATAAATTTTCCAGACCCCTCCCGAACAAAGGAGGTTATGGTGAAATTTTTTGAAATTTAAAGGCGCTAGCAAATTATTTGAAGAATTAAATGGTTTCGAAGTCGTCGAATAAATTATATGTAACAACCCGCACCTCCGTTCACGCAAGATATTGTCCCTAACTTAGCCACCATATAGGTGTAGGGTTTTGTTCCTCAAAAGGCCTCGACGTTAGTAAGAGATAAGCTCTACTATATAAGTAACCACTTCACACGGGCTTCCACGATGTGGGACTTAGGGGTGTTAAATTCTCCCCTTCCACAGAGCCCAACGTCCCCGTTGGCTCACAAACACCTCACCCAGGCGCTGTTGTCCACATAGAAGCCACAATTCCGGCTGGGTATTGGCTCTGATACCACTATAATAACCCACATTTTCGTTCACGCAAGATATTGTCCCCAACTTAGCCACCGTATAGGTGTGGGGTTTTGTTCCTCAAAAGGCCTCGGCGTTAGTAAGGGATGGGCTTTACTATATAAGTAACCACTCCACATAGGCTTCCACGATGTGGGACTTATGGGTGTTACATTATTCAATTCATATATAATATAAATTAAAATTTAACAAATCATGTGCGGTAGTTCGTGTTTTGGAATCATAATTTTAAATGATTATACTGAGAGATCCGACCGTCGGATTTTCTCGAAACTGGAACCGTTGGGTTCGCTTTGGAGAAATCTTTCCAATGATATTAAATTTGTTAAGATCCAATGGTTAGATTTTAAGAAATGTGTGATTCAGATCTGAATAAAAATAGCGCAAGGGCCGCGTAATGACCTGAAATGTCATTCGATGAAAAGAGGTAATTTTTATATAAATAAAAATAGCATTACATCATTTTAAAATATTATAAACGATGTGGAATGGAAATAAACCAATTTTACTTGGTTTATTAGATATTTTAGATGGTTAGATGTGTTTGACATGAAATTATTAAAATGAATTGAAACGTGAATGTCAAATAGTTTAACCATGGAAAGAATTGATTTGAATTCTATATATACGTGAATTATTTGAAAAGGCCGAATTAATTCTCATTTCAAATAATTGAATGGCAACTAAAAGTTGAAGATAATAAAGATGGTGCAAGACCGGTAATCTTCACATCGTATGGATTACTACTGATGCCATAGATATGGGTAGCTCCCTTGATGAGGTTACAGTGGTATTGGTCTGGACGTATTTGTTGATTGTCCGGATGTATGAGGGCCTCTCTCCTGTATTGGACATATGGGACAAGGAATAAGGTGCCTCCGGTTTCATTCAGACCCAGAACAAACTGGTAAATGGATGTATGTATGACATTGGATTTCATTCTATGTTGATTGATTTCTATTAAATATATATCTATTCGGTGGCGGAGAATTTGTTCTCTTGTTTAACACCCTTCTCTGAGACGTACGAGCTTGGAGGTTATATATGGTAGACATCATCGCATGATGTGGATTGTCAGTGTGGCATGTTGAGATGCAAATGATCAAGGCTTTTTTTGAAAGCAGAGTTTTGTGGTTAATGATCAAAGCACGACTTTAATTAGCGTATCTTTGTGTATAATATTAATTCGCGAGCTTAACACCCTGGTATGAACCAGAAACGGGAGAGGATCCAGAGAGAATATGTATTTCTTTCTAGCTAGGAGTGGTGTCATGGTATGAAGGCCATACATTTTTACTTATGTGGAAGATGGAAAGCGAGGTACCTCGGATTTAAGTCCCTAGTGGCTCTTGGTATGATCGATATACTGACCAGATTTACGCCCCATAGGGCGGGAAAACGTATTGTTCTAGAATTATAATCCACTAACGTAAGTGTGGACCGGCCCAATGGCTCCAGATGTAGTTACGGCTGAATCCTGAGACATGGACTAGATTGTCTCGAATTAGGTAAGGACGATCCCTTGCCTTGGCTCATGACGGAAATCCAATTTCCAATATGTGACATTGTGCGGTTTTAATTGTAAACCTATGTATGGCGACATGACATATGGTACCTATGCCGTCTATGATTGATACATTATGATTGAAATTGTTTTTGAAACATATAGACACTAATAATAATATCAAATGATTTTGTTTTATACGTATAAAGCATATTTTGGCCATTATAAGGTAAACTCTATCCTCCGCCTTGCGTTGCATTGTGTGATGGGACCTGAGTCTTATAGTGGCTTCATTTTTCTAAAGAGCATTGCGTTGTTTAAATGGTTTATTTTATTTCATGCACTGGCAATTAAATGGAGTAAACCCATTCCGCGTTAGCATTGTGGTCCTATGATTGACCTTATTATTAAATAAGTTAGGTAAGATTTCTCATACCAGTCTCATGCCTGACTTGTAGTTTGTTTCACTTGCAAACTAGGGTGCCCCTATTTTCTACACGGACAACCTTGTATTTTGGTTTTAGCTGATTCATTCTGGATAGATGGAAGCTATTGGAGTTGAAGATGGATTCTATCATTTCTATTGGACTGTTCATACCTTATTATGTATATCATGTTTGATTCTGCTATAGACATTTTATATTAAGCTGAAATTGTATTCTGTACTAAGTATGATCCTGTTTTGCTGTGCAATTCAGATGATTATATTATTTCCAACGTGATTTGATGTACATTATCTGGTGTAATGCTATATTTTAGTTCTGCTGTTATTGTTTATGTGTTATATTCCACTGATTATCCTTGCTTTTGTGGTACGGGGGTTTGGGTTGTCACAAACTTGGTATCAGAGCGTTGGTTAACCTTAGCTCAGAAATATAACATGTTAACGACTCGTTAGAAACAGAATCAACAGTATTCTAAGACGAGTAACTCATTATGGATAGGATTAGTAATGTCCTAGATAGTTATATATATATATATATATATGTCTCTATGCTTTACCATTCCTTATAATATCTTTTTTGTTGGCCTGACTCTTTGTCTGCTATTTGCAGACATAGTAGAAAATGAGTGGCAAAAGCAAAAGAAGTAATTCTATGGTTCAGTAATCTAATGAGCCTATTGTGCTCCCACAGCCAGGACCAGATCTAAAAGTTATAGTAAAGAAGTATCGAAATCTGGGTGGAGTACCGTTCTTGGGTAAAGAATCTGTAACTGAAACACAATCCTGGATGCGTTCTTGTGAGAGAATTTTTGAAGGCTTAAAGCTGAGAGATGATTATAAAAGACTACTGGCATCTTGGGCACTCAAAGATGAAGCTTTCGAGTGGAAAATCCAATAGGTAATATTACTTGAGATAGATTTAAAGAAATTTTCACAGAAAGATTTATTCCCCGAGAAACAGTTGAGTGGCTATATGAAGAGTTCTACCATTTGAAACAAGGAGATATGACCATTTGGGAGTACCAGAACAAATTCAACAAACTTTCCCGCTTTGGCCCAGAACTAGTTTGAAATCCTTTAAGGAAGAATCTAAGATTTATTAACAGACTTCAAAAAAGGTACGAAAGTAGAGTAGCTGCACATTAGGATCTTCCTTTTTCTAAGATGATTGAAATGGCTTGTCTCTATGAGAATATTGATAAGCAAGATGTTTCAGAAGATAAAGAGGAAGGCAGTTCTAGCAACAAAAGGAAGTTTGAAACTGATAGTCTTGAGGCAAGTACGAAGCCCGAGGCCAGTAAGAAGCGTAAAGCCAATAAGAAAGGGGTTAAATCTAAGGAAAAACCGTTAATGATTGCATATGGCAATAACTGCAATAAGCAAGGGCATTTGCTAAGGAATTGAAAATCTTCAAAGAAACGAAGGAATGTTGGATCTAAATCCAATAAGAAACTTCAAGAGAGTAGAAAATGCAATATTTGCCATAAGGCTGGCCATGTAAAGCAAGATTGCCGATTGTTGAAAGCGACCAAAGTGGCTCAAGTCAATAGCACTGCAAATGCTCCAATACCCTCAGCTAGTCAGGAAAGGCCAGATGTTTTGGAAGGCACGCTTACTATCAACAATATTCCAATTAAGGTATTGTTTGACACAAGGGCATCAAGTAATGTGGTTAAAAAATTGAATTTAAAATTAAGAAAGCTTTAAAAATCCATTAGTGTTCATAATCCGATAGGGGGGGGGTCTCTGGTTCTTAGATTGTATTGTAAAGTGCCTGTCTCTTTTTCTCATTATCGGTTTTCTTGCGTCTTGATCGTCATGAATCTTTCCGAGTTTGATATTATTCTAGGGCTGGATTGGTTAACTAAACATAAAGCCGAAGTTCGGTGTGCGGAAAGGGTTGTTAAAATTAAAACGAAGCTTGCCAATATTGTTATACCCTGCGTAGGCTCAAATTCAAATAGGAAAGAATTTTGGGCTGCTCTTGAGGTTTCTCCCACTTTAATAGAAGATATTCCTATCGTTAAAAATTATGCGGATGTGTTTTAAGAAGTGGATAGCTTACCTCCGCGTAGAGAAATTGATTTCAGGATCGATTTAATTCTGAATGCAAGGCCAGTTGTTCACGCTATTTGGAGAATGACATTGAAAGAGAAAGAAGAATTGGGCGATCAAACTCGACAATTACTATGGAAAGGTCTGATCAGGCTTAGTTTTACGAATTATGGTGCAGTGGTAGTGTTTGTTCCAAAGTCAGACGGTACTCTCAGATTGTGTGTGGGTTACCGAGACCTCAATAAGCAGACACTAAAGAATAAATATCCATTACCACGGATTGATGATTTATTAGATCTACCAAATGGAACGCGAGTATTTTCGAGAATGGACCTAGCTATAGGTTTCCATCAGCTACGTATTGCCGAAGAATGTTTTCCTTTGACAGCTTTCAGAGGTCCAAACTTATTTTATGAGTGGTTAGTAATGTCGTTCGGCTTATGTGATGCTCTTGCTTATTTTGTCGATTGTAATACCCGTATTTTCTATGAATATTAAAATTAACAAATCTAAGAGCACTTAATTTTTAGGAGAACAATTAAGGGAAATGAGTTATGCCATTGCGTTTGTCTTGGAATTCTGCTTGAGATAGAGTCCGAGTTTGCGTGAATCGGACTTCGTATGAAGAAGTTATGGAGTTCAGAAGATTTCAAGGATAAATAGAAAATAATAATTAAATAATAAATCCAATTCAAAATTCAAAATTCGGACAGAACAGGCTGAGCGGGAAAATTCCCACTCAAGGTGTCGACCCCCTGGGGGAGTCGACATAGGTGTCAACCCCCTATAAAGGAGTCGACATAGGTGTCGACCCCCCCGGTAGGGAGTCGACCCCTTTGAGATCGGCTTCCTGTGACGAATTTCTGTAGTCCTGAGCTGATGTGGCCTTCTCTGATTGGCCATTGACAAATTTCTGAGGTGTTATGGCTTATGTGTCGTGCTACAGTTGGCTGGATAACACATCTCTTTGGTTTGATGGCTCTGATTTCTCCTAGACTAATCTAAAGGCTAGAATTAATCCTAGACATCTATATATACGTAGCCAAACCTAGACCCTAACCTCATAACCCTAAGACTATGGTGTCATCATGCGGTTCGTCTACAAGCTAGCCTAGCCTCGTTCATCTTCTCCTAACTAGAAAAATAAATCCAAACTAGTAATCGATTAGAAGAACTTCAAATCAAATGTCTACATTCAAATTCAGAAATCAGATCCCAGAATACAAGATCCGTCCTTTTCTGTAAGTTTAGCTATTATTTAGATTTAAACATCTAATAGAAATCATGACTGTAATAATCGGATCTAGAACGATGCCTAATTCTGATTCGTGCCTATTTTTTTGTCTAATCTAAATTGCTTATGCCTATGAGACTATGCTGATTGATGTAATGGCACCTATCATGCCTATGAGACTGTTGGACTGACATAATAGAATCTATCATGCCTATGAGACTGTTGGACTGACATAATTGAACCTATCATGCCTATGAAACTGTTGGACTGACATAATAGAACCTATCATTCCTATGAGACTGTTGGACTGACATAATAGAACCTATCATGCCTATGAGACTGTTGGACTGACATAAATGAATCTATCATGCCTGTGAGACTGTTGTGATTGATAGGATGGAACTTTTCATGTTGTACAACCTATGCCTATGAGACTATTGTGATTTATCAAATGGGACTTATCGTGTTGTACATTAAATTAGTAATTCTCTTAAGTCCAATTCTACCTAATCTTTATACCTATGGCGTGAATTGCTTAGCTTGTCCACACATAGTGTTAATGTACAACATTGAAACATGATTCTTGAATTTGGTACATCATTAGATGCTTATTTTTCCTTATGTCAATTCTTATGCTCCTTCTCTATTTTTCCCCTTTTTACTTACTTTTGTGAATACTAAGTTCATTCGGAACATAGATTGAATCTCTTTGTACGTGCGATTATAACGCGGGGAAAATTGGGTATAATTTAATTTAGTAAATTTTGGGCATAGCTTGGGAATATGGCATAAACTTGTATTTACTAGGCTGGGTGGGGCAAGATTACTGGGCTGATTATAAGCGGTCAAAATAGCGGCGGGTGGTGCAGCGGTGTTGTTCTGACGGAGTATGGGCATGCACGTACTCCGGAGTGGAAAAGCAGGCATTGGACATCAGTAGTATACACTGTGCATCTTGAATCATGTCGAGTTGCCATCATGGGAATTGATACACCCCATGACTGGGGCCAGCACAGGTATCTACACACGAGCGAGGCCGAATGACACAAGTAAGAAATGCATGCGAATAGAAGCCGATCAGGAAAGGGATCACTTTGTTATGAACACATGATGCAGGTTGAAACATTCGTTAGTAGGTGCAGAGAAATGGAAATGAGTGCGATAAGTATATTCAGTTTATCTTGCCTTATCTTATGTTATCTTATTTCTATGGTATTGTCCTATGTTCAGTTTATTCATGTCATGATCCTTTTACTTGTTTACATGCTCAATAATCACTGAACTTACCATACTTATGTCTGACCAATTTTCTTTCGCCTTCTTTTCTTCCGTTCCCCCCTCAGGTCCGCAGGGAAGGAATACTTCAGCTTAGTTCAGACCTTTTCCAGTTTGAAGAGAGTAGATATATTGCTTGGATTCTCTCTTCTTGGGCTATGGTTGTGGTTACACTTTTATTGGGGATTTATGTTGCTTTACTACTGTTTTATGCTTCTTTATGTACTTGGAGTTTTAAATCAAGACAGATGTTTCATTGTAATAATTTAGAAGTTGGGTTTTGAGACAATGCTTGTAATGTTTTGACTGAACCACGCTATTTATGAAATGATTTCAGTTTTCCGCTGTTTATATGTTTGTCTTGTAAATTATCTGTGTCTTTTACCTAAAATGCTTCAGCAAAGTTAATGCATTCCTTTTGTGAGTGACCTTAACGGAGGTGGGGTGTTTCACTTGGTATCAGAGCGATGGTTTACCAGATCAGATAAAAGTTTTTGAAAACTATTTTTCAAAAAGAAATTTAAAGAAGCATTTTCAAGAAAAGTGTTGTTTTATTTTAAAGGCATAATCCCCAAAGCCATATGCACTATCTTTCTATCCTTTGTTTCGAACCTTTTCTTTTCATTTCAGCATGTCTGGGGATCTTAATCTTCTCGAGGTCGTACCGATACCTAGCTGGTTCAGAAGGTATCTGGAGGCTAGGGCTAATGACCCTGGCCCAGCAGACGTTCCTCCTCCCCCAGCTGCAGCCTTTCCTCCTCCTCCTCCTCCGCGGGGGAATGCTTTCTCGAAGATATGTAGGGACTTTCGAGCTATAGGTGGAAAGAACTTTAATGGGACTAAGTCATTTGTGGAAGCAAGAAACTGGCTCAAGGAAACAGAAGATTTGTTTGTTATCTTCGCAGTGGATGATAGGCAGAAGATACAATTGGTTGTATGGTTACTTAAGGACGAAGCGGCTTACTGGTGGGAAGTTACTAATGCTGAGAGACCAGTTGAAACTTGGGAGGATTTCATAAGGAGATTTGAAATGAAGTTCCTCTCGCAAGCTGAGCGAAGCCTTCAGATGGAGAAGTTCTTAACACTCAAACAGGGAAACCTATCGGTTAAGGAATACGTCAACCAATTCAACCGGCTGGCTAGATTCGGACTGGAGTTGGTAAACACTCCACATAAGAAGGCTCTCCGTTTCGTGAAAGGGTTGAATGAACCGCTGCACAATCTAGCTATGTCCCATATACCTATGGGTGCTACTTTTGAGAGACTGGTGGACATGACACTGTTTTTGGAGGAAGACAAGGGTGGCAAGAAAGAGGCAAAGGTGGATGAACATCTAGACAAGAAAGTGGAGGGATCACAGAATAAGAGGACGGATTACAAGAAAGGCGGGAAGAATAACAAACCCCGTGACAAGAGGAAGTGTATATTTTGTGGTGTATGTGGACATCTGATTAAGGACTGTAAAAAGAAGAAAAGGAAGATGGGTGGTTGCTTTCAATGCGACAAGAGAGGACATATGGCTAAGGATTTCCCAAAAAGGCAAGGGCAAGGGTAGAGGACTGGATCCACTTCTGGAGGACAGACTCACGCTCTCATTGCACCTCCGCAAGAAAGAGGTAGAAACATTTATGTTGAGAGTTTAGTTTATCTTTCTGATCATCCAGTTCATACACTTTTTGATTCTGGCACATCGCACTCTTTTATATCTACTGCTTTAGTTGAATCTCTGCACCTAGATACCATTATAGTATAGGATCCCATGGTTGTTTCAAATCCAATTCGGGGCTCAGCTTATTTGTCCATGATTTGTTTGGATTTGGAAATTTCTATACTAAGCATTGGGTTTAGATGTAATGCTTATGTTTTGGGTTTCATGGGCTATGGGTTGATTCTAGGCATGGATTGGTTATCTAGTAATGTTGTCATCCTCGATTGTGAAAAGCAAGAGATAGACTTCCGCATATACCTTGTTGATAACGCAAAACCTGTCGCTTTACCCATTAGACATATGGCTCCAAGAGAAAGGAAAGAGCTCAACAAGCAAGTTATAGAGTTGCTTGAAAAGGGGTTCATAAGGCGAAGTATTTCTGAATGGGGTGCTCCAGTGGTGTTTGCAACCAAAGAAGATGGTTTACTTCGTCTGTGCATGGACTTTATGGAGCTAAGCAAGCTGACCAAGTAGAATAGTCACCCACTTCCTAGAATAGACGACTTGTTCGACCAGCTTGTAGGTGCCTCAGTTTTCTCCCAACTAGATCTAGCCACCGGATTTCATCAGCTAAGAGTAGCTGAGGATAGCATAGATAAGACTGCGTTCAGGACCCCGGTTGGTTTCTTCAAATGACTTGTCATGTCTTTCGGCTTGACAAACGCACCTGCCTACTTTGTAGACTTGATGCGTAGGGTATTCAGAGAGTTCCTTAATAAATTTGTAGTGGTCTTCATGGACGACATTTTGATTTTCTCAAAAAGTGAGGAAGAACATGCTCTGCATTTAAGGGAAGTCATGGATACTCTTTGTGCACATCAGCTGAAAGCAAAATTCTCCAAATGCCATTTTTGGAGAGATGAAGTAAGGTTTCTTGGACATTTGGTGTCCAAAGAGGGGATGGCTGTGGATCCCGCAAAAGTAGTTGCGGTGCAAGATTAGAAGATCCCACGGAATGCAACCGAAGTACGAAGTTTTCTCGGGCTAGCAGGCTTTTATAGAAAGTTCATTAAGGACTTTGCAAAGATCTCAGCCCCACTTACTAGGTTGACAAAGAAGAACCTAACTTTTGCTTAGGATTTGGATTGCGATGTTGCTTTCCAACGATTGAAAAGGGCTCTAATAACAACCCCGGTTCTGACATTGCCTGATGGGAGTAAGATGTTTACAGTGTACACAGACGCATGCAGTACAAGATTGGGTGATGTCTTGATGCAAGAGGGCAGAGTAGTTTGTTATGGAGGAAGGAAGTTGAAGGTACATGAGAAAAACTACCCAACTCATGATTTAGAACTAGCTGCCATTGTTTTCACTCTTAAGTCATGCCGTCATTACTTGCTAGGAGAAAGGTTTGAATTGTTTACTGACCATAAATCGTTAAAGTACCTTTTCTCACAGAAAGATGTTAACTCAAGGCAACAAAGGTGGATGGAATTTCTTGCCTCATACGATTTTGAGATTGTACCCCTGGCAAGGGAAACGTGGTAACAGACGCCTTAAGTAGGAAAAAGCTGACCTAACACCCAATTGAATATGATTTGTGAATAATAATAATCTAAAACATAGAAAATCAAGCAGAGACACGAGATTTATAGTGGTTCGGCGTTAATGAGCCTACGTCCACTTTATAGTTTCTCATTTCATTCCAAAATTACAACAACAATTGATATAGCTACTCTATCCTTCAAATACAACAAGTAATACTCTCTGAATTCGTTGTTTTTCATAGAAGAAGAAGGTGATTCTCTCTTGGAGAGGTGCGGGCATGGCAGATATGAGTACGAAAATGCCCAAAAGTCCTCTGAAATCTCCACGAAATGATGTATTTATAGGCGAATGGAGGTTGCTCCTGGGATCGGAGCGGGTGTGATGTGGCAGCCATCTGACAGGTCATGGAAAAGTAGTGGGAGACGTGGAGAAACGGTTTCCAGATCATGGGCTACCACGTGTAAGTAGATCCGAATGATAAGCCTAGAAAATAGGAACACATTGAGGAGTGGTTGCAGCTTCAGGCAGTTCGGGTAGAGGGTACTCCGATCTGATCCAGAGAGGGGGATCCGATCCGAAAGGAGGAATCCGATCCGATCCGAAAGGGGGATCTGATCCCGTGACATTTGCATGTACAATTGAAGTTTTCCAGCTTTCAATCACTCCACCCAAGTGATCGCCAATCAATGTAAGTTCATACTCAACTCCCTAGGTTTGGGTAGCCTGGTTACAAAGCAGGCTAACATTTTCCCCCCAATGTACATCTTATTGCAAATGAGATGTGCTTTGAATAAGTAGAGCTAAATCTTTTTGGAACGTCATCCACCCTTGAAGAGGCTTTATCAGATTGTTGCATTACTTCCATGGGCGCTAGCCAGGCCAAATTCTATGGAAGGAGTAGTCGAAATGATCATGTAACTATTTTAAATCCCATCGAACTAAGAGATTTTAATTATTTCATCAAAAAGTCATGTAGAATTGCTGGCTCCCATGCGTGCGATCATGCCCACATAGGTCGTTGTCAAAAGACGTCATCTTCCCACGCAAATGAAACGTATTGTAGAGTTTGACCTTCTTTTGCATACGAGCAAATGTATGAAGTAGTTTTCCAAGTCATGTGGTAGTATAAGAATCTTCGAGCTCTGAGCTGGGATCTGCAAAGGACACCTGGGAACTGGCATAGGAATTTGTCATTTGTGCTTGGATTTGGACTATCTCGATATCAAGATATTATTCTAGGGCTCCACGATCGCATCTAATCGTAATAATAGTGCATTTGAAAGCCATGACCACTCCGGATCGTTTTATAATCCCGTGATCACATACGAGTCAGTACGAGATGTTGTTGAAAAAATGCAAGCCAATAGCTGGTGGGATTATCACAATCGTAAGGCAGCAGAGGATTTCATCATACTCTCCATTTGATACAATTGCAGATCAAGTCTTTGGATTCATGCTTGATCCGTTATTTTGCTCACTTGGATGGTCGAGATGAATCACATCATATTCTAAAGATATAATGTATACGTTCTGAATCATGCATTGAGTCAGGGTCATGTTCAAAGTCAATCTGTCAGCTGAAGTTGGTCCTCCCAGCATCAGTGGAGGATGAGCGAAGTTAGTACTTATGCCCCCAGCATCGGTGGGTGTTATGCTAGGTCAATCGGATATCCAGTTTTTTTGCCTTTATACTTTTTTCTGCTGCGTCGGGTTAGAGATGCAGGTTTAGCAATTTTAGTTGCCCTGTGTCGTTCTGTGCACTTTCCCAAGTCATCAAGGGTTGGAGTTGTATATCCGAATGGTCAAATTACATTCGAGTCGGAGTCATCCCATCTGTTTAGTCAGAAAGCAGTGATCGCCGTATTGAGTATCAGCAAACTTAGATGTTCTCCTCGCATCAGCCTGAGTAAGCTCGTCAATCTTGCAAGTGAGCGAACGTCGTTAGTGAGTTATTCGAGTTCCTTCATTCATGCTTTGGCATAATCTAAAATAGCCATCATAGTATTGTTGAGTCTATCTCTCACGCTTGGTTCCATTAAGTTTGACAATCAAGATCGCAGGCCCGATTAACGACATTGGTCTTTTCCAAAATTGTAAATTCCTGTCAGTCTTTCCATAGGCATTTCTTTTGTCTTTATCATTTCAAGAGTCAGATGGTGCTCTATTCTTTGTCATGAAAACATTGAGACCATCCATCTCAATACTAATATCTTTTTGTTGCAGGAATCTATCTCAGGATATAATTCACCAAGATTTCTAGGGAAAACTCATAGTATAAAGATACTGAGGTGAATCCTCCAAGGCTTTTTGGTGGGTCTCGTTGCGGAGATACTTTGAAGTCTGAGTTATCTAGAATACCAGATATCGCTGCTAAAACACCATAAATGGTTCAGGTCGATCTATCGATGCCACTGCAGTGTTGAATCATTCAAGGAATACATGCAGGTTTTCGCCGGAGCTCTATTGAAGCATCAATTAATGTTGGCAATCTGGCCCTTCATCTTTGAGAAGTTGTCATTAATTGTCCAATTTAGCGCGGGTGCCCCAAGCGTGAAGTTTTGAAGTGGGTGGAAGCCAGTCTCTGGCTTCTTGGTTCCGCATACATGATAGCAGTCAATCATGCTTCTGCCTTTAATTCGGGATGGTGATCCACTGCTCGGATGTATGCGGGTTAGTCTTGAGGAGTCATACTTTTAGTTACAGTCTGGGATCTTGCAGAACTCCAATGATAGTAAATGCATATATGGTCAATGGATAGTTGAATTACGTTGCTTGAAACTCGTACCCTCTGCTCCCCATCCACGGGGGTTTACTAAGCGGTGATCATCAAATCCACATATTCTTTGAATTCATACTCCCTCATCAATTCATGAGTTAGAGTTGATACAAAATTATTTGTTCGTGTCCAGCTCATGTTAGTCTTTGGTCTCTTATCCAAGCTCTGAGGATCGGAGTCGGGTGGCAATAAGGTCAAATTATAGTCACTTAAATGCTTCTACTTTCCTCCTGCATTAAGGAATGAGGAACTTCATGTCGAAATTGAGTTGGGTTTGAAGAATTCATCAGAATTGGAGCAGAGGTTGGTCAGACTCTACTTAAGTTTACAGTGGCATTTGCATTGCCGTCGTTTTCATCCAAAATGTCACGGTCAGAAGTTGCATGTTGCACATGTTTGGAAGGAGGTTGATTGCACCTTGTTTCATTCAAGACGACATTGCAAATTTGTCCTAGGAACTCACGCGATCTGAGTCGCAGAATAGGGAGCATTTGAGCCAAGTTCATTATCACTTGAATTCCAACGGCGCTCGCTCCAGTGAGTGAGTCGTAGTTGTTCGGCCTTCCATTTATTCAAGTAAAGAAGTTGTCCATCATTTTCTGTCGCTTCTGGAGAAGTTCATCTTGTCGAGCCATCTGGGCTCTCAATTCAGCAAGGACACCATCCATTTCATATCTAGTCTGATATGCTGAGGGATCACCACGAAAGGAAATTTCTTGATTTCCCTTGTTCCTAGTGCCTTTTGCACCAACATCCTTAGCATGAAAGAAAGTTCTATCTTCCTTCTTGTTAACCCTCGGGTCGGAGTATCAAGCAATTCACTTCCTTGCAAGTTAGAAGTCAAAGTAATGGCATGCCATCTGGGATCTCAATTCAGCAAGGACACCATCCATTTCATATCTAGTCTAATATGCTGAGGGATCACCGCAAAAGGAAATTTCTTGATTTCCCTTGTTCCTAGTGCCTTTTGCACCAACATCCTTAGCATGAAAGAAAGCTCCATCTTCCTTCTTGTTAACCCTCGGGTCGGAGTATCAAGCAATTCACTTCCTTGCAAGTTAGAAGTCAAAGTAATGGCATGCCTCCTTATCCGGGGTCTTTCAATCGAGAAGTCCGTCGGGACTAGAAAATGGACGTTCACTCTGCATCCAATATGTGGCCTTCAAGCGGACTTTAAAATTTAGACTGGATGCATGGAAAAGATACATTGCTGTCAAAGCTTAAGTGATTGAGTTATCCAAGTGCTTAAGTTATCGTATTTTCCATTCAGTGTATTTGCGAGGTGGCACTTGTCGTTACACTTGGGCTATGGCCAGTCACACGTGGGTGTGTATGCTGATTTGATATATCACTCAGGGTCTTTTTTCGGTCGTCGCCTTGATTCACATGAGAAGTTTAGTATTGGGCATCAATGTCAGCCTTCTGGACATGGCCCTTCGTATGTTATCCACTAGCCTCCTGCTGTTTTTTCCCAGTGCAGCCCTCGCGTATTTATCTTGTGTAAGAATGCACTCTGTAATTAAGGTAAATTTCCTGTAATGTCACAAACTTGCAAGTTTATTACATAATTCAATCAAATGTGGTCGTAGTCGAAACATTACTAATCTAAGTAATAAACAACACATCACATCGCAAATTAGACAAAAAATTTAATCCAGCATCCCTGTAAACGATAATCTCTGTAATAAAAGATCATTATTAAATTAAGTAGTAGACACAGGGGGATGTGATGTGTATGTGAATTCCCCCAATCAATCTTGAATAAAGAGCCTGGCCAGGGCTTGTTTGGGATTGATTAGGGTCGATATTAGAATGCCCCCAAACTTTCTGTGGGGAGTGCGGGCTCAATTTTCGATCTTGCCCCCAATCTTTCAGTGGGGTAGGAACCCTTTTTCTGGCATTTGAACGCAATGGCTTTATACTCTCCTGTCGTATGCCTAGGATAGAGTTCGAACTCAACTTTCAGTCTAACCCCCAACCCTTCAATGGGGTAGGAGTTCATTTGCAGCGCTCAGTCCCTGGCACCTTTAAACTCTCCCGTCGAATACCAAGGGTAGAGTGGAATCAAGGTGGTCTTTAATCATGGTGCACCATCACGCCTTGGGGACGCATCTTCCCGTCCTTTATACTCTCTCTCAAATCATGAGAGTTAGAGTTAATCAGGCGAACAGTCATGTCATTCGCCCCGGCTTTCCTTCTGCACTCTAATTCCAAGAGCGGGATTCTGCCGGCTCAAGTGTCGTTATCGAACTTGATTTTAATCCATACTTCCCACTTCGCTCTGGCGGATGTACATTATCAGGCAAGTGGTAGGGCCACACTTGCCAAATTTTTGCATTCCTCCATTTAATCTATGGGAGGAGTGATTGTCATCGAATTTTGGATACCTGCATCATTCATTGCATGGTTAGTCATGTCAATAACTCAGGAAGAATGTAAAAGTAAATTGCATGATTGAAAAGTAAGCATATCAAGGGGCAGTGGTGCCTCCTTTATTTGGATTCATGTAATCTGGAGGCGTCGTGCATAGGATCGAGCCATGTAGCTAGTCGAGCTGCATCTATCTAGAGTTAGATCCCGACCTTGAGCTATAGAACTCTATTTAAATGGAGGGTGTGGCTTTGTATACGAGCAGTTCAGTCGAGCCCGTTATGGGTTTATTCCATAACTCCATATGCGGGTGCTAGAAGTCTGATCGGTGTCAAAATCGGGGTACAGGAATGAATATCATTCGGAGAGAAATTGGCACAGTAGTTTCTTTATAGGTCCATTTTTCCTCGCCTAATCTCTGCCAGGGGATGGCTTGATTGGGATCTTGGAGTGACAAAGGCAGCTAGGTAAATACTGTAAGTGAATGACGAGGTTACATCTCCTTTGAATCGCCTTCTTTCCCCCATGGCAAAGGCAAGGATTGAGTGTCAAGGAGTCACATCTGTACTGCTAATAGTAGCACATCATCATATTGGTGCTAGGATAGTAGTTGGCAGGAGGACAATAGATCTATGGTTAAAAATGGGTCCACGCTTAAAGGATCTTAGCCCCTTCCATGTCAGGAAGTTGGTTCGGGAGTCATAAGGAAAAACATGCCTCATCCGTCTGTAGACTTGCCTTCGATCTCGCGCCGAGGATAAAAGCTTATACATACAATCAATCAACATCAAGGTTTAAGTGTTTCAAACCCTTAACTCGCCACTCTTTGGGAAAGACTGAGGCAATCGGTCATGCAAGCTTATGATGTATCAACATTGAATTAGATGATGTAATCACGAGCAATCCACGCTTGAATCTCCTATTGCCCCCAACATCTGGGGCATGAGTTACTTGGCAAATAATCGATCAATGGAGCGGAATTGTGAATCTTCACTTTCTAACTCCAAGACGTCTTTCATCAGAAGCTTCATTCATGTACATCTCCCATCTAGTGGGAAGTTGATGAGTGCTTTTTTCTAATCATTCAGGATGGCGTATTCAACAATAGGACTCGTTGCTGTCAATCTTAGGACAACCTTCCAAGGTAAATAAGCAATCTCACCTTGTTTGTCATATCTTGAGGCATAACAAACGATGATATGCCTTTCACTTCTCCTTACCGGAAACACTCCGTTTTGTAGGATGTTTCTAAAGGGAGTAATACATGATTTTCTTTCGAATTCGGCCTCTAATACTGGATCAGCTTTCGAGTGTCTCGATTGGGATCATCTCCATCATTTTGAGGGGCCATCTTCTTTATCTAACACGTCCTCTTCGGGAATAGTAAACTCGGCGATGAAGTCGGCTAACGTTTGCCCCCGTTTGGATTTCTTCAGGAGGAAATTGAGATCAAACTGGTTCAGCTTGATGTTTCGTTCGGGCAATCATCCAAATGCATCGGGTCGCTGTAGGACTGTAAGCAAGCTTTTCAATCTTTGGGAAGTTGCTTTATCAGATGTTGCCCTCTTGGATCTTGAATCTTCATCTTCTATGAGATCTATGTCTTCGGGCGGATCATTGGGCAACTCTTTATGTGATGTTTCCTTTACTTGCTAAGCCGATGCCTCCTTCGCACCCCATCTCATCAGGAGAGGAAGCGTATTTGGGTTCCATCTCAGATGTGTAGCATATTCCATTTAGGAAAATAGCAGGGTCTTCTAGTAACTTAGTCACCACAGACCATTCCCACTCCAGCTTCGGTTGGGAATTTTGGCAATAGACACTAGGCTACAATGTAAGTTCATAATTTTGTTGGAGCCGGTCGGTCTAGACCTTGATCAGATAAGCTTGAATACGATAACATAGTTTGTGAGACTTTAAGTAAAAATATTCATGCGTTATATCACAACGGAAATAAGAAGTAAACAACTAATGGTTGATTCATATTTGCTTTAATCTCGAGCTCTCATCACTTGACCAAGGTCGTATTGTGGCCGGTGAGCAGTCAAGTTGCTATAATCCAGGAAAGAATCCGTATGTCCAATCATGGCGTGTCGTGGTTCAACTAGTACCTAATTATGGGCACCAAAGTATATTGACCTAAACGTTATTCGATGGAAATCAGTCTTCCTCGATGCAGTTGACAACAAATAGCCATTGCAAAGGTTAGCCAAGTTCTTCGGGAGGTGAATCGCAGGACATTTTGCATTCACCACATCATACGATTGAAGTGTAGCTTTGGGATTTTGGGATCCTTAGCTGCTTTCTGGTATCCCATTATTAATAATCATGGTTACTAGGATCATATGAATCATCTTCGGAGTAGTGCCTGGGCTGCTCCATATCAATATCATTCGAACCTCCGCAGATTGGAAATGTTTAAGCCATGTAAACCAGGTGGCCGCTACTCATTCAGGAACAACATCAGTTGCATTGGTGAAGTCTATATACACCATTTAAACCCTGAGATAGGAGGTTACCAGGAAACAATCTTTCTCCCCGTACACTGCCTTAGTTAGCATGCCGAATTTCTTCAATAGCTCCTTACATTGAATAACATCGGTAAATGGAGGTCATGGCTTCTGGACGAATCCCAGTCGTTGCCATTTTGTTGCCATGTTCTTTGACTAACCGTCCAATCTTCATTGACAAACTTTGATGATTGCTGTTGGCCAAAATATATGTTGAGCCGAAGGCGAGCCGTGCTCCGAGCCGAAGGCGAGCCATGCTCCGAGCCGAAGGCGAGGCCGTCAGTGGGTCCGGGCGTAGCGCTGGTGGGGATCCGGGGCCCCATAGTCCCGGTGGCGATATTTTGGAAGATGGAGCCTTTTCTGAAATGGTCAGAAAAATGTATCTTTTCCAAAAACAACTATTTCGGGTCGGTTCAGATATATCTTCTCGGTGCGGTTTGAGTTACATATCCGGGTCGGATTGGGAGTGAATCATCGACTGGTCGGTTCGGGTCTTCTCATGCGGTTCGGATCAGAGGTTCTTGCTCGGATTGGGTCTTGCTTCAACGCGCGGTTCGGAAGTGTCTTTGGGAGCTGTGGGTCGGATAAGTCGTCTCCGATCCGAATCAAAAACCAGGGTAACACAAACATAGTAGCCACTCAAGTCTCTAATTAATCCGACCCGAACAACAGAGCTGTAGCAATTGCTAGATACCCATTCGATCCGAGCCAGCAGCTCTCCCCACCTTTGTTTCTGGACTTGGCGATCGTTGCTTAATGTCGTGGAAGTGGCTTCGCGTCTAGCACTTCTCACTATTGCAAATATAGCATTCACAGGAATTCCTCATCAAACTTGGTGGTCCGATAATAGATTGTAGTATCCTTAAATGACAAGAATTTTCATTTCTTAGTGAAAGCACCAAAATGTTAGACCAAAAAATGGTCCTAACACTCAATTTAATATGATTTGTGAAGAATAATAATCTAAAACATAGAAAATCAAGCAGAGACACGAGATTTATAGTGGTTCGGCATTAACGAGCCTACGTCCACTTTATAGTTTCTCATTTCATTCCAAAATTACAACAACAATTGATATAGACGCTCTATCCTTCGAATACAACAAGTAATACTCTCTGAATTCATTGTTTTTCATAGAAGAATAAGGTGGTTCTCTCTTGGAGAGGTGCGGGCATGGTAGATATGAGGTACAAAAATGCCCAAAAGTCCTCTGAAATCTCCACGAAATGATGTATTTATAGGCGAATGAAGGTTGCTCCTGGGATCGGTTCGGGTGTGATGTGGCAGCCATCCAATGGGTCATGGAAAAGTAGTGGGAGATGTGGAGAAACGGTTTCCAGATCATTGGCAGCCATGTGTAAGTAGATCCGAATGATAAGCCTAGAAAATAGGAACACGTTGAGAAGTGGTTGCAGCTTCAGGCAGTTCAGGTAGAGGGTACTCCGATCCGATCCGGAGAGAGGGATCCGATCCGAAAGGAGGGATCCGACCCGATCCGAAAGGGGGATCCGATCCGGTGACATTTGCATGTACAATTCAAGTTTTCCAGCTTTCTATCACTACACCCAAGTGATCGCCAATCAATGTAAGTTCATACTCAACTCCCTAACTTTGGGTAGCCTAGTTGCAAAGCAGGCTACCACTTATACCCCTGGCAAGGGCAATGTTGTAGCAGACGCCTTAAGTAGGAAAGAGCTGACCTTAAGCTCTCTCTTCATAGAAAGGCTGTAATGACCCGTATTCTACGCATCAGGGGATCGTAGAATATTTATTTCTTTCCCGTATGAAGTCGTATGGTCACGTAACTTTGGGAAACATCCATTAGAGTCATTTCCCATGTTTGTGATTTTTGTCGATTTTTAAATGACCATTTTGCCCTTAGTTGGTACTGTTTTGGCCATAACTTTTGATTGGAACGGAATTTTGACCTGAAACCACTTCCATTAGATTCGTTTGATGGTTTACCTTTCCGTAGAGTGGTCATAATAGCCAAACGGACTTACCGTTTGGGAGATATAGCTGAAATAAGGTTTGGAGGGTGAAAAACTGCTTAACCGGGCCAAATCGGGTGATTAGTGAGTAGGCCCATAACCCATTTCGGGATTAGGGTTATGGGAAGGCTGAAATGAGATGATGAATCATTCCATTTCAGTTTTCTAGCCTCCACTTATCACCAAGGAACCCTAAAAATGGCCTCTAACCTCTAAATCACCTCCAAATCATCTTTTGGTCAAGGATTTGGCTTAGCAACCTCTAATCAAGGAAGATCTACACCAAAGCAACATTGGAGCTGCTGTTTAGCATTGGGATTCACATCAAATCAGAGATTTATTTCAGATCTTAGTTTATTTGTGGCTAAGGTGAGTGATTTGCATAGTTTTACACTAATTATGGCTAGTTAAGGGTAATTAGTGCTAATTAGCGAATTTAAGCATGATAAAATTCGGGAAAAATGTTCATAAATTCTTAAATGATGTTTTAGACCTCTGATATGAATTTGGGTTAATTTGGTTAAGTTTTGCTAATCCTATCATTAGTTTCACCTAAACATGCTTAAGGGGAAATATGGGATTTTGGGTATGTTTGATCCATTTTAATCTACCGTATTTATGCTTTGATGTTTGTGGTCGATTATGTATGTTTCTATGACTGTATGAAATGCTTTGTGATTGATTCCAGTAGTTAGAATGGTCGAAAACGTCGTCGAATGGCGTAAACACTTGCTGGAACAGTTTCAGAAAACAGTGCAGGGTTCGGATCGGATCGGATATGGGGCTCGGATCGGATATGTTGAACTGAGCAAGGAATCCGATCGGATCGGAACCCGACACTCGAGGAAATTGGCAAAAAGGAAGGCCACGCTAGCTGAACCGGGATCGGATCGGATTAGGGAGTAAGGATCGGAGCGGATAGAGGAGGATGGATCGGATCGAAGCACGTAAAGGATGAGGAAGCGTATCGGAGCAGAAGCATGAACTGGAGGGGGAGTGGCACCCGACCCGACCCGAAGGGAAGCACCCGACCCGACCCAAGGAGGAACACCCGACCCGAACCGTACCAGAAGAAGACCCGACCCGAACAGATGGAGGACACTCGACCCGAACCGAAGGCTTGAGGAGGAACCCGACCCGACCCAGTATTGACCAATAACCCGAGATGCAAAGGTAGTCCGATATGGGAAGTTAGAGCTCAGGATCCGGTTGGTAACCAATGAGTTCACTTCATGGTTGGACTTTGCTGCGGGACGTGTGCTAAGGAGTTGTCGATGTTCATAACTTCGATTCACCACTAAAAATGAATGATGGCTACTTATCAGTGCAGTAGGGTCATTATGACCTGAGGGGCAAGGTGATGGTAGCAAGACTACGTTATCAGTGCAGTAGGGTCATTATGACCTGAGGGGCAAGGTGATGCGTAGTAAGACTATGAGCCAGCGCAGATGGGGTGAACAACTCCATGGGGCAAGTGGACATAGTAAGGATTGGTAAGGCTATGAGCCAGCGCAGATGGGGTGAATAACTCCATAGGGAAAGTGGACATAGCGAGTAATTAGTGGCTACGTTATCAGTGCAGTGAAGTCGTTTATGACTTCATGGGGCAGAGTGATCGTAGCAAAGTATGTTAGGTGATCGAAGTGGTGAACATCGTATGCTTTACGCACTGAGTGAGAGATGTGAGGATGGATGCTATGTTTGATTGTTTGCCATCACTATGACATGCACACCTCCCCCTCCTCCGTATCTTTACACCGTTTGATATGGTACCTTAGAGTGTTGTACAGTATGTAGTGCTAACTCTTTGGTTGCAGGTCCAGGTTCAGGTATGTTTTAGTCTTCCTGTTATTGTTCACTTTAGATGCTTATCGCTCATACCAGGCTTTATGTCTGACCCAGAGTTTTATGTCTCCTCTTATTACTCTGGGTGCTCACACGAGCAGACTAGAGACAGGTTAGCTGGTGATGCACGAGTAGCTGATTCGGAGGCGGGCAGGAGGCTTCCACGTATGATATATATATATTCTCCCTGTGTCGTTGGTGGTCGCTACTTGGGAAATAGTAGTGTACCTCTTTTACCTTGCTTTTGCTTTGAGACAGTTTGAAAAGTTGTAATAAGCTGTATTTTGGATTTCCGCTGCTATGATATTTAGTTCTGGTTTTCAGCTTATGCACTGTCTCACCCGTTTTATGTCAAGTATGTTATTATTATATTTTATTCTATGCGCTGTGAGACATTCTACAGGTTCTTTGTATGTTCATTTCCTTCTTCCCTTTTCCTTCTGACGACCCGTTCCGTGCCAACTGGACATGTGTACAGCGCACCTTTGGAGTAAATGTCGGTTGGTGCGGGGTGGGCCGTCACACTTGGTATCAGAGCTCTAGGTTGCGTAGTTAACCTAGGGAAAGACACCAGGGAGAGATAGTACGTATATGAGAGCGCGTATTTGTGGTTACTTTGGTTTTCAAAAGCTATGTATATATATACTATTAGTAGTATAAGAATGAAGTCGCACTGCACTAGCACCACTATGGGGTCGTTAATCGTTTCCCTTTTTCAGATTGACGATGAGCCGAGACACAAGGGGTGCTGGTAGAGGGACCAACCAGGGGAATGCCGCTGACATAAGGGCTATGTTTACTAACCTCATGTGTGACATGCTTAGAGAAGTACAAGGGGCAGTTCCCAATCCCGGAGTTGGTGTTGACCCAGTAGTGCAGGCACCTAGGGTCGATTTCGCCAAGTTGTGTAAGGATTACACTAATCTTGGTGGGAAGCCGTTCCACGGGACGAAGTCGGCCACAGATGTTCAAGATTGGATGGATAGTTGTGACCGTATCTTCGATGACTTGGGTCTTTAGGATGCGATGAAGAGAAGGCTAGCGTCTCGTCAGCTGCAAGGGCGAGCAATGAATTGGTGGAATGCCATTAGAACAGCTACTCCTGAGGATCAGGTTACTTGGGATCAGTTCAAGGCTCGCTTTAGCGAGAAGTTTATCCCAGCTGCCCAGAAGTCAGTGTTGTTCAAGAGGTTCTTGGAACTCAAGCAGAATGGAAGGGCAGTTTCTGACTATATTGCTGAGTTCGACACTTTGTCGAAGTATGGACTGTCTCTTATCGATACTCCTGAGAAAAAGAATGAGAAGTTCATTACTGGTTTGGATGGATACTTGGGGGAAAGGCTTATTAACCACATCGATGAGACTTTTGAATCGATCATGGGGAAAGCTTTGAGATCAGAGAGTCTTTACCCTAAGTCAAAGACTGAGGCTGCATCTGCAGAAGGGCCAAAGCCGCAAGCAGGCGGTGGAGGCAAGAATAACTCTCAGAATAAGAGGAAGCATGACCAATCTAAAGGTGGACAGAAAAAGAGCAAGAAGGATGTTGAGTGCTTCAGCTGTGGTAAGAAGGGCCATTATGCTAAAGAATGTCGGGCCAAGCCAGCGGAAAGGAAGTGCTACAACTGTGGTCAAGTGGGACATCATAAGGATAAGTGTCTGCAACCTCTTAAGGAGAAGCAGATTGTGAAAGCATATGCTATTGATGCCGTTCCTTCTTCGTCGAATGCCCCAACTGCGGCGGAGAAAGGAAAGAATGTTGTTATTCAAGGTATGATTTCTATTTATGATATACCAGTTTGAGTTTTGTTTGATACTGGGGCTTCCCGTTCCTTCCTATCTAGTGACCTGGTAGATAGGTTGGGACTGGAACCCGAGATAGTCGATAGACCATTGGTTGTGACGAACCCGATTGGTGGTTCGACTAGCCTTAGTATGATTTGCAGGAATATGGTCTTATCGAGTCATGGATGTATGTTTGGTTGTGATTGCTTTGTTTTGGGCTTTACTGGGTATGGCATTATATTGGGAGTCGATTGGATCCAAAGATACGGGGTGGTGGTAGACTGTGAGGGCTTTTTGGTGACAGTGAGGGCGGATGATGGGCGGAGGGTAGTGTTTGGTAGCCTACCTAATGATGGGGTTATGGCTAGTTTTGTAAATTCCCTCGACATCCCGCAGGATGAGTTGTCAGATGTGCCCGTGGTTGGCCAGTATCCGGACGTCTTCGAGGAGGTGACCGGGCTTCCACCACACCGAGAGATTGAGTTCCGTATTGATTTAGTGAAAGATGCCAGACCTATAGTGATGCCACTTCGTCGTATGGCACCAAGGGAGCAGCGAGAGCTCAGGGTGCAAGTCAGCAATCTTTTGAAGAAGGGATTTATTAGAAGGAGTGTCTTCGAGTGGGGAGCACCAGTTGTCCTTGCCACTAAGGCAGATGGTTCCCTTCGTTTGTGTATGGACTATCGCGAGTTGAATAAAGTAACGAGGAAGAATAAGTATCCTCTACCACGGATAGATGATTTTTTTGATCAACTGGAAGGAGCTAGAGTGTTGTCCCAGTTGGACCTCGCGACAGGATTTCATCAGCTACGAGTAGCGGATGAGAGTGTTCCGAAAATGGCATTTAGGACGCCGTCTGGATTTTATGAGTGGTTGGTCATACCATTTGGGTTGACCAATGCACCAGCCTATTTTGTGGATCTTATGAATCGAGTATTCAGAGATCAGTTGAATAAGTTTGTTCTTGTGTTTGTGAATGATATCCTTGTTTACTCAAGGACAGAGGAAGAACACAAGGGACACTTGAGGATAGTGATGGAGGTGTTGAGGAAACACCAATTGAAAGCGAAATTCTCTAAGTGTCATTTTTGGAGAAGGGAAGTGAGATTCTTAGGGTCATGTTGTTTTAGAGAGTGGTATTGCCGTGGACCCTGCGAAGGTGGCTACGGTACAGGATTGGCCTATGCCCAAGAATGCAACAGATGTAAGAAGTTTCTTGGGGTTAGCTGGATATTATCGTAAGTTTATCCAGGACTTCTCCAAGATAGCAGCACCGTTGGCTTAGTTGACTAAGAAGAATCAGTCCTTCGTCTGGGACGGAGTGTGTGAGGATGCCTTCAAGAGTCTAAAAGAGAAGTTGACGTGTGCGCCAGTGTTAGTCATTCCTAAAGGGAATGAAGAGATGACGGTATACACGGATGCTTGTGGTACCGGACTGGGTGCTGTATTGATGCAAGAAGGTAGGGTTGTAGCTTATGCTAGTTGACAGCTAAAGCCGCATGAGAAGAAGTATCCTACCCATGATTTGGAATTGGCAGCGATTGTATTTGCGCTGAAGATGTGGAGACACTATCTCTTGGGAGAAAGATTTGAGTTGTTTACCGATCATAAATCGTTAAAGTATCTCTTCTCCCAGAAAGATCTGAATCTCCGTCAGTAGAGATGGTTAGAGTTCTTGGCTTCGTATGATTTTGATATCGCATATACACCTAGGAAAGGTAATGCGGTAGCCGATGCCTTGAATAGGAGACATGCCAGCTTAGGGGCAATGTTTCTTGAATGGAACCAACTGTAGTATATAGCAGGGTTTGATTTCAGACCAAGGTGCGAATTGGATCCAGTTATGCTAGCTAGTTTGACGATCAGACCCACTTTGATAGAGCGGATTTGTTTCAGCCAGAGGGACGATCCTAATCTATTGGAAATCTTCTCCAAGTTAGAGATGGGTATCGATGAGGAGATGAATGTGTACGGGCTTGATCGAGATGGATGGCTTCGTAAGAATGGAAGACTAGTTGTGCCCAACGTAAATGGCTTGAGAGATGAAGTGCTTAGAGAATGTCATCACTCAAAACTGACTATACATCCCGGTGGTAATAAGATGTATCGAGATATGAAGCAGACTTACTACTGGGAAGGGATGAAAAGAGACGTTGGGAAGTTTATATCCAAATGCATGAATTGCCAGCTAGTTAAAGCCGAGCAAAAGAAACCTAGTGGGTTGTTGCAACCATTAGAAATTCCCGAATGGAAATGGGAGCAAGTCTCGATGGATTTCATCGATGGTTTACTGAGGACTAGGTCGGGATACGATAGCATTTGGGTGATTGTGGATCGATTGACTAAGAGTGCAAGATTTATACCAGTCAAATCGACCAGAACGGCAGCCAAGTTGGCAGAATTGTATATGAAGTGGGTAGTGAGATTTCATGGAGTACCTAAAAGCATTGTGAGTGACCGAGACCCGTTGTTCACTAGTGGGTTTTGGAAGAGCTTACAAGAGTCTCTAGGGTCAGGATTACATCTCAGTACCGCATATCATCCTCAGACCGACGGTCAGACGGAGAGGGTGAATCGTATATTGGAAGATCTCTTGAGAGCTTGTATATTGGATTTTGGTGGATCATGGGATGACCATTTGCATCTAGTAGAGTTTGCATATAATAATAGATATCAATCCAGTATCGGTATGGCTCCATATGAAGCTTTGTACGGAAGGCCATGCAACTCACCATCATGTTGGATAGAAACTGGCGAGAAGTTCGTGCTTGGACCCGATGTGGTGAGGGAAACTTCCGATATGATTAAGATCATTCAACAACGAATGAAAGCTGCCCAAGATAGGCAGAAGAGTCATGATGATAAGAGGAGAAGAGACTTGAAATTCTCCGTTGGTGACTTGGTGTTTGTCAAGATCTCTCCGTTAAAGAGCGTGATTCGATTTGGCAGGAGAGGCAAACTAGCACCAAGATTTGTTGGCCCATTCCCTGTTCTTGAACTAGTCGGGAATTTGGCATATAGAATTGGCTTATCAGAGAAAATGGCGGGAGTTCACAATGTATTTCATGTTTCCCAACTAAGGAAGTTCGTTCACGACTCAGATATGACTATTTCACCTGATCAGTTAGAGGACTTCGAAGTAGAACCCGAGGCGGTTGGGAACCGCAAGCCGATTCATATTGTGGGGCACGATACGAAGCAACTTCGAAGGAAGGAGGTGAAGCTAGTCAAGGTTCAGTGGGGCGAGGACGAGAATGATTGTACTTGGGAGACAGAGAAGGGCATTTGGAAGGCATATCGGAACTCTTTGCCTGGTAAGATTTACCTTACAAATTAGTTTTCCACATGCTAGGGTATACTTGTTTTGCTTGTTTGCATGTTTGATTGTTGTTTTATGGTTGATAGGCATGCGGGACCTTTGTGTGTGTTTTGATTAGGGAATTTCGGGGGCGAAATTTCTTAAGGGGGGGAGAGTGTAATGACCCGTATTCTACGCATCAGGGGATCGTAGAATATTTATTTCTTTCCCGTATGAAGTTGTATGGTCACGTAACTTTGGGAAACATCCATTAGAGTCATTTCCCATGTTCGTGATTTTTGTCGATTTTTAAATGACCATTTTGCCCTTAGTTGGTACTGTTTTGGCCATAACTTTTGATTGGAAAGGAACTTTGACCTGAAACCACTTCCATTAGATTCGTTCGATGGTTTACCTTTCCGTAGAGTGGTCATAATAGCCAAACGGACTTACCGTTTGAGAGATATAGCTGAAATAAGGTTTGGAGGGTGAAAAACTGCTTAACCGGGCCAAATCGGGTGATTAGTGAGTAGGCCCATAACCCATTTCGGGATTAGGGTTATGGGAAGGCTGAAATGAGATGGAGAATCATTCCATTTCAGTTTTCTAGCCTCCACTTATCACCAAGGAACCCTAAAAATGGCCTCTAACCTCTAAATCACCTCCAAATCATCTTTTGGTCAAGGATTTGGCTTAGCAACCTCTAATCAAGGAAGATCTACACCAAAGCAACATTGGAGTTGCTGTTTAGCATTGGGATTCACATCAAATCAGAGATTTATTTCAGATCTTAGTTTATTTGTGGCTAAGGCGAGTGATTTGCATAGTTTTACACTAATTATGGCTAGTTAAGGGTAATTAGTGCTAATTAGCGAATTTAAGCATGATAAAATTCGGGAAAAATGTTCATAAATTCTTAAATGATGTTTTAGACCTCTGATATGAATTTGGGTTAATTTGGTTAAGTTTTGCTAATCCTATCATTAGTTTCACCTAAACATGTTTAAGGGGAAATATGGGATTTTGGGTATGTTTGATCTATTTTAACCTACCATATTGATGCTTTGATGTTTGTGGTCGATTATGTATGTTGCTATGACTGTATGAAATGCTTTGTGATTGATTCCAATAGTTAGAATGGTCGAAAACGTCGTCGAATGGCGTAAACACTTGCTGGAACAGTTTCAGAAAACAGTGCAGGGTTCGGATCGGATCGGATATGGGGCTATGTTGAACTGAGCAAGGAATCCGATCGGATCGGAACCCGACACTCGAGGAAATTGGCAAAAAGGAAGGCCACGCTAGCTGAACTGGGATCGGATCGGATTAGGGAGTAAGGATCGGAGCGGATAGAGGAGGATGGATCAGATCGAAGCACGTAAAGAATGAGGAAGCGGATCGGAGCGGAAGCATGAACTGGAGGGGGAGTGGCACCCGACCCGACCCGAAGGGAAGCACCCGACCTGACCCAAGGAGGAACACCCGACCCAAACCGTACCAGAAGAAGACCCGACCCGAACAGATGGAGGACACCCGACCCGAACCGATGGCTTGAGGAGGAACCCGACCCGACCTAGTATTGACCAATAACCCGAGATGCAAAGGTAGTCCGATATGGGAAGTTAGAGCTCAGGATCCAGTTGGGAACCAATGAGTTCACTTCATGGTTGGACTTTGCTGCGGGACGTGTGCTAAGGAGTTGTCGACGTTCATAACTTCGATTCACCACTAAAAATGAATGATGGCTACTTATCAGTGCAGTAGGGTCATTATGACCTGAGGGGCAAGGTGATGGTAGCAAGACTATGTTATCAATGCAGTAGGGTCATTATAACCTGAGGGGCAAGGTGATGCGTAGTAAGACTATGAGCCAGCGCAGATGGGGTGAACAACTCCATGGGGCAAGTGGACATAGTAAGGATTGGTAAGGCTATGAGCCAGCGCAGATGGGGTGAATAACTCCATGGGGAAAGTGGACATAGCGAGGAATTAGTGGCTACGTTATCAGTGCAGTGAAGCCATTTATGACTTCATGGGGCAGAGTGATCGTAGCAAAGTATGTTAGGTGATCGAAGTGGTGAACATTGTATGCTTTACGCACTGAGTGAGAGATGTGAGGATGGATGCTATGTTTGATTGTTTGCCATCACTATGACATGCACACCTCCCCCACCTCCGTATCTTTACACCGTTTGATATGGTACCTTAGAGTGTTGTACAGTATGTAGTGCTAACTCTTTGGTTGCAGGTCCAGTTCAGGTATGTTTTAGTCTACCTGTTATTGTTCACTTTAGATGCTTATCGCTCATACCAGGCTTTATGTCTGACCCAGAGTTTTATGTCTCCTCTTATTACTTTGGGTGCTCACACGAGCAGACTAGAGACAGGTTAGCTGGTGATGCGCGAGTAGCTGATTCGGAGGCGGGCAGGAGGCTTCCACGTATGAGATATATATATATATATATATATATATATATATATATATATATATTCTCCCTGTGTCGTTGGTGGTTGCTACTTGGGCATTATTAGTGTACCTCTTTTACCTTGCTTTTGCTTTGAGACAGTTTGAAAAGTTGTAATAAGCTGTATTTTGGATTTCCGCTGCTATAATGTTTAGTTCTGGTTTTCAGCTTATGCACTGTCTCACCCGTTTTATATCAAGTATGTTATTATTATATTTTATTCTATGCGCTGTGAGACATTCTACAGGTTCTTTGTATGTTCATTTCCTTCTTCCCTTTTCCTTCTGACGACCCGTTCCGTGCCAACTGGACATGTGTACAGCGCACCTTTGGAGTAAATGTCGGTTGGTGCGGGGTGGGCCGTCACAAAGGCAAAGCTTGGAGTACATAGCAAACTTTGACTTTGGACCCTCCTTTGAATTTGTACCTGGTTTGTTAGCATCGCTAGAGGTGCGGCCTACTCTTTTGGACTCAATAGGAACCGCGCAACATGAAGACCCTCAGCGAGTTAATGTGATGGATAAGCTAATTAGAGGTGAGACTTCTAGTCACCTCAATGGATACTCCATCGATGACAAGGGTTGGTTGATACGGGATGGAAGACTATGCTTCCCATAATGGAGTGATGCTGAGGAACATGCGATGTGGGAGACTGAGGACAAGATACGCGCAGCCTACCCTTATCTTTTTGAGGGTACATTCTTGATCTCTTTTTCCAAAAGTTTATGCATGCTTGTATCTATCTTTTAAGTATATCTCCTCGATCATATTCTTGATCCTTCGGTAGAAACCAATAGATGCAAACATGTATTTGAAACATGTTATGATTAATGGTTGCAAGTGGTTACTAGTGGTTGCTCATGGATGCATACACACACACACAGGGTACTAGATCGGCTCAGTCACTTTCATATTGACTATGCATATATGAATTTATATATGGATTGAAACTTGATGTGTTATCATGTGGATGTTGCATTTGTACGAATGATTGTGCACTCATGTAGAAGTTACAAAATACAATTAGGAATAATTGCATACATGATGGACTCATAGCACTGACAAGATTCACATCAAGGAGGTCAACTGAATCAGTAGACCGCCTGATTTTGCATTAGATAAGGACATATACACACACTATGCATATGATATGAAAGCATTAGAAGTCTTTTAAGGACAATGGATGTCTGTTATTGATGGTTGAGTAGATGGATGTTGGATGTTAGGATACATTCTTCTTAACTTAGAGATTTCGGGGACGAAATCCTTTAAGGAGAGGAGAATGTAACACCCCGTATTTTCTATGAATATTAAAATTAACAAATCTAAGAACAATTAATTTTTAGAAGAAGAATTAAGGGAAATGGGTTACGCCATTACGTTCCTCTTGGAATTCTGCTTGAGATAGAGTCCAAGTTTGCGTGAATCGGACTCCGTATGAAGAAGTTATGGAGTTCAGAAGATTTCAAGAATAAATAGAAAATAATAATTAAATAATAAATCCAGTTGAAAATTAAAAATTCGGACAGAACAGGCTGAGCGGGAAAATTCCCGCTCAGGATGTCGACCCCCCAAGAAGGAGTCGACATAGGTGTCGACCCCCCTATAAGGGAGTCGACATAGGTGTCGACCCCCTATAGGGAGTCGACCCCTTTGAGATCTTCTTCCTGTAAGGATATTCAGTAGTCCTGAGCTGATGTGGCCTTCTCTGATTGGCCAATGACAAATTTCTGAGGTTTTAGGGCTTATGTGTAATGCTACGGTTGGCTGGATGACACATCTCTTTGGTTGGATGGCTCTGATTTCTCCTAGACTAATCTATAGGCTAGAATTAATCCTAGACACCTATATATACGTAGCCAAACCTAGGCCATAACCTAATAACCCTAAGACTATGGTGTCGTCGTGCTGTTCGTCTACAAGCTAGCCTAGCCTCCTTCATCTTCTCCTAACTAGAAAATAAATCCAAACTAGTAATCGATTAGAAGAACTTCAAATCAAACGTCTACATTAAAGGATAGCTTTTCAAATTCAAAAATTAGTTCCCAGAATATAAGATCCATCCTTTTTCTGTAAGTTTAGTTATTATTTAGATTCAACCATCTAATGGAAATCATGATTGTAATAATCAGATCTAGAACGATGTTTAATTCTGATTCGTGCCTATCCTTTTGTCTAACCTAAATTGCTTATGCCTATGAGACTATTGTGATTGATGTAATGGCACCTATCATGCCTATAAGACTGTTGGACTGACATAATAGAACCTATCATGCCTAGGAGACTATTGGAATGACATAATAGAACCTATCATGCCTAAAAGACTGTTGGACTGACATAAATGAATCTATCATGCATGCGAGACTGTTGTGATTGATAGGATGGAACTTTTCATGTTGTACAACCTATGCCTATGAGACTATTGTGATTTATCAAATGGGACTTATCATGTTGTACATTAAATTAGTAATTCTCATAAGTCCAATTCTATCTAATCTTTATACCTATGGCATGAATTGCTTAGCTTGTCTACACATAGTGTTAATGTAAAACATTGAAACATGATTCTTGAATTTGGTACATCTTTACATGCCTATTTTTCCTTATGTCAATTCTTATGCTCCTTCTCTATTTTTCCCCTTTTTACTTGCTTTTGTGAATACTAAGTTCATTTGGAACTTAGATTGAATCTCATTGTACGTGCGATTATAACGCGGGGAAAATTGGGTATAATTTAATTTAGTAAATTTTGGGCATAACTTGGGAATGTGGCATAAACTTCTAATTACTAGACTTGTGGAAATTTTGACACATAGATTTGGACACATATGAAAAATATGTAAATTGACTAAAGATGAACATGCCTAACCCGAGGTTAGATTGAGTTGGGGGTCAAGACTGCCCGGAACCGCCTGGCACATCCAGCTACCACAACAATATAATTCTAATGTGAGAGGTTAACGCATTAAGCCCAAAAACCCGAGGTTAGATTGAGTTGCGGTGTAAGACTGCCCGGAACCACCCGATACATCCAGGTACCGCAACAATATAGATCTAATGTGAGAGGTTGGTGCTTTAATGAATGAATTGAAGCTAAGGAACCGACAGACTAAGAATGGTAGGGTTAAGTTAATTAAGGCAACACTTAACCAATACAACATGTTAGCAAAACAGATGAGTGAGGTTAGGTAAATTTTGAGAACACTTAACCGTTATAACATGTTGATTAGGAAACCCTAGTGACGGGGACCCATTTCAGCAGTAACCCATATAGATGTATCACGGTACCCTGAACTAGGCAGGGTGGGGCACGATTACTGGGCTGATCATAAGCGGTCAAAATAGCGGTGGGTGGTGCAGCAGTGTAGTTCCGACGAAGTATGGCGTGCACGTACTCCGGAGTGGAAAAGCAGGCACTGGGCATTAGTATTATACGCTGTGCATCTTGAATCATGTCGGGTTGCCATCATGGGAATTGATACACCCCATGATTGGGGCCAGCACAGGTATCTACACCTAAGAAATGCATGCGAGTAGAAGTCGATCGAGAAAGGGATCACTTTGTTATGAACACATGATGGTATTTGAAACATTCGTTAGTAGGTGCAGAGAAATGGAAATGAGTGCGATAAGTATATTCAGTTTATCTTGCCTTATTTTATGTTATCTTATTTCTGTGGTATTGTCCTATGTTCAGTTTATGATCTTTTTGCTTGTTTACATGTTGAATAATCAATGAACTTACCAGATTTATGTCTGACCTATTTTCTTTCGCCTTCTTTTCTTCCGTTCCCCCCTCTCCCCCAGGTCCATAGGGAGGGAATACTTCAGCTTAGTGCAGACCTTTTCCAGTTCAAAGAGAGTAGATGTATTGCTTGGATTCTCTCTTCTTGGGCTATGGCTATGTTTACACTTTTATTGGGGATTTATGCTGCTTTACTACTGTTTTATGCTTCTTTATGTACTTGGAGTTTTAAATCAAGACAGATGTTTCATTGTAATAATTTAGAAGTTGGGTTTTGAGACAATGCTTGTAATGTTTTGACTGAACCACGCTATTTATGAAATGATTTCACTTTTCCGCTGTTTATATGTCTATTTTGTAAATTATCTGTGTCTTTTACCTAAAATGCTTCACCAAAGTTAATGCATTCCCTTTGTGAGTGACCTTAACAGAGGTGGGGTGTTTCATCGATTTAATGAACAGAGTATTCCGCGATGTCTTGAATAAATTCGTGCTGGCTTTCATTGATGACATTTTAATCTTCTCTAAGTCAGCTAGCGAGCATGAGAAGCAATTGAAAAAGGTTTTGGAAATTCTGAGAAAGAACATATGAAAAGCCAAATTTTCTAAATGCATATTCTAGCAAGAAAAAATAAAGTTCTTCGGTCATGTAGAATCAAAGGAAGGAATTTCAGTCGATCAAGGTAAGATCACAGCCATTCGAGATTGGAAACAACTTACCATGCCCATAGAAGCCAGAAGTTTTCTAGGATTGGTTAGTTATTATCGGAAATTCATTAAAGATTTTTCAAAGCTATCTAGTCCATTAACGAAGCTTACCAAGAAGCATGCAAGGTTTAATTGGACGACTGATTGTTAGACAGCTTTCCGAGAGCTGAAATTAAGATTGATTACTGCTCTAGTGTTGACTATTATCGATGGCAATCAAGATTTGACAGTCTATACAGATACTTCTCTTGAAGGTATTTGTGCGGTATTAATGCAAAGAGGCCAAGTAGTTGCTTATGCTAGCCGTCAGTTGAAGCCGCATGAGAAGAGATACGATACTCACGATCTTGAATTGTTAGCCATCATATTTGCTTAGAAAATATGGAGGCACTATCGATCTTTTGGGTGAGAAGTTCGAATTATATACAGATCATAAGTCATTGAAGTATTTGTTCACCTAGAAAGACTTGAATTTGATACAATAGCGTTAGTTAGAATTTCTTGCAGCGTACGATCTAGATATTTTGTATACTCCAGGGAAAGCCAATGTTGTAGCAGACGCATTCAACAGAAAGAATGCCATTATCGCTATTCTCATTATTACGCCTTCATTGATTGATAAGATCTCTTCTCTTCAGAAAGACGATGAACTTATTCAGAGGATTAGCAAAAGAGTTCAGGAAGGCGAACCCTCGAGTTCCCAGATTGATAGCAAGGGAGTTCTGAGGTTATTAGGCCGAATCTGTGTTCCGAATCTTCCTGAGCTCAGGAGAGAAGTGATGGATGAATATCACAAGTCCAAGCTTAGTATCCATCCAGGAGTGAGTAAGATGTATCATGATCTCAAGCGCACGATCCGGTGGAGATCTATGAAAATAGATATTTCTATATATGTTACCAGGTGTTCTACATGCCAACAAGTCAAGAGTGATCAGCAGAAACTCGCAGGACTGTTGCAGCCACTAGAGGTTCCAGATTGGAAGTGGGATCAAATTTCCATGGATTTTATTGATGGTTTTCCTAGAACCAAGAAAGTCAATGATAGCATATGGGTGATCGTAGATCGTTTCACGAAGACCGCCCATTTTATTCCTGTGAAGTCGAATAGAACAGCTCAGAGTCTGGCGTTGGTATATTTTAATGAAATCGTTAGACTACATGGAGTGCCTAGCGGTATTGTCAGTGATAGAGATCCGATTTTTGCTGGTAAATTCTCTAAAGCATTTCAAGAAGAATTGGGAACAAAGCTGAATCTAAGCACCACATATCATCCTTAGACAGACGACCAAACTGAGAGGGTGAATCGTATATTAGAATATTTGTTGCGAGCATGTATTCTTGATTTTGGAGGATCGTGGGAAGATCACCTACATTTGGCAGAGTTCTCATATGATAATAGCTATCAAGCAAGCTTGAAAATGTCACCGTTGCAAGCATTGTATGGGAGACCATGTAGATTGTAATGGCCTGAAAATCCATACTATCTGAGCTGACTAATACAACATACGTCCAACTCAAATAATACAGAAATACGAGTCATTAGGGTTAAAGAAAATAGAAAAGATAGAAGATGAACAGAAATAACAAAACAGAACCTCACAGCGGAACGAATAAAATATATTATATAACATAACTTTGAAATACAAATTTGTTTTGTATATACATACCATATCAAAATACAACATAACATTTGATACAATGGAAATAACTCTAAATAACTAACAGTGAAGCATCCTGCTCCAAGCTCCTCCAAGTGTATTTGTAAAGCCTGAAACACTTGACTGCTCGTACAAATTTAGACACCCAAGAGTTTAGAAAAAAACAAACAAAATAAACTCTGGGTCAGTCATGGGACTAGTGTGAGTAAACTCCAACCATATTGTTTAACTTTTAAAAAAAAACTTTTGAAAGAAAAGGATAATAGTAAGACCAGCCCACACATAAACACGGACGGTTTTTATCTTACTATAATCCAAAACATTTTTGATATCAAAATCCAGTGATATTATAATAATGTCTAATCAAATAAATAACCAAATAGTAGAACGCTTGCATCTCACGCTCAACATACATATTATAAAATCAAAAACCACAGGGCGCTTATTGGAGATTGGATTCCAACTATGACAAGGTATGAGACCACCTGCCGATAATGTATCTCTAGAAGGGAACATACTGGGTTCAACAAGAACGTCTTGCAACCCGGCCATACATGACCGACCACTCATTTCGCTTGAGTGTATCGAATGTATATCACCAACGGTTGGGCTCAAACCACCGTCTCCCGAAAAGAGACAGCATCAAAATAGATTAAAGAAATAAAAGGAATTTCTCTAGATAGGTGATTATACACCCTAATGGGAGCGACCCACATAACCACGCTGCCTGCCCGATTTTTGTCATTTCCCGGTTGTGAAGCTTGAGGCTACGTCTATCTTTTAGAACATCTAACCACCATACACTTTGAATGCCACATCGTCAAACCCGTCAAATGTAATAACCCAGAAATCTGAACCAATTTAAAAATTTTATTTTGGCAATTTTGATGAATTTTGAATATTTAAAATGAATTATTTTAAATAGTAACGACGAGAAATTTATTTTGAATAGAATTAAAACATATATATTTATATAGATCGAAGTTAGAATATAAATATTTTATTTTAATTTTAAAAGGAATTGAAAATGGCGCGGTAGTTTGAAAATTCGATTTGAAAATTCAAATGAATGTACAGGATTCAAAACAAACCAGATTTTAGCGAAACCAAAAATATTTGAATCTATTTGAAAATATCAACGAATCCAAAAAATCAAAATTTCATAGCGGGAATCAAAAGATACGTCCAGTTGAAAATTCAGAATAGTCGCTACGGAATTCTGGCTCTTAAAAATGGAAATTTTGCAAATGACCTCGGTTTTCGACGAAACCACTTTTGCTGGATCTGTGATGTCAAGTTATTGCTAGATTCCAAAATTCATAATTTTCTAAATCAATATGTGAGCGTGGAAAAAGAAAACGTGTTTTGACAGTTCAGTCAATTTCGATCGACCAGAAAATGGTCATTTTTCTAACGGTCTCAGAATTTGACGAAATTAGTTTTGTTAGAACCGAATCGTCAATACAAGCTAGAAAATATTTTTCGGGAATTTTTAGAGTCTGTATGTGGTCCCGGTAAATTGAAATGCGCGTTCAAATTCAATATATAGATTTATATTTTGATTTTGACGAAAACTGATCGAAACGATCGAATCAGCTTACGATACATATCCCATTGTGTTCGGAATTGGGGTAATTGGCTATGGACGACAGTCGGTGGGTTTGATTTCGAGTTCAAAATAAAAAGTTTCCTTTTGGAATTTAAATATATAAATAATTGAACCTAGTCAACCCCTTTATCTCTTCCCTCCCCCCTCGTTCCTTTTCAGTCCAGACCTGAAGAGAAAAAAAAGAAGCGACGGGTTCCTCAGCGCGCCACCGCCTCCCTACGGCGCCGCCTCGCCGGACCGGACCCCCCTCTCTCGCTCCTCCTCACTCTCCCTCCTCCGCGCCTCTTTCTCTTCCTTCTCCCCTTTTGATTTGAATCGCAGCCCCCCTCTCAAACCCCTATCGCAAGCACCACCCTAGTCGATGTTGCCGACCCCCTGAAGCCCTCCACCTCCGATGAACTGTGATTCTCCCTCCCTCTCTCCTTCAAACAACCCCAAGCTACCCCAAACCATCTGAAATCAAACACTCCTGAAGGCCGCCGTCCTCCTACACCTTCCTCCGACTACCAACAGCGCCCGTGGTACCCCCCAATTCAACTGTAAGCATTTACTCCTATTTTTAATGTATGGAGAATTAATAAAAATTGAATCTTTATTGGTTTATCATTAGATTAAAAATGTAATTTTTAAAGAAATGATTTTGAACTAGAAAAAGATTCGATTTTTAGTGATATAAAAATACGATTTTTAATTCAGGAAAGGTTATATTTTTAGAAGAGTAAAGATATGATATTTAAAAATAGAAAGGCGAGATTTTTAAAAATAGGAAGGCGAGATTTTTAAAAATAAAAAGGCGAGATTTTTAAAAATATAAAGGCGAGATTTTTAGAAATATAAAATGAGATTTTTATTGTATGAAAGAAAATAGAATTTTTAGCGATAAGAAAATAGAATTTTTATATATATACATGCATGATAAAAATAAAAATAGAATTTTTATACATATACAATTGGTGTAAAAATAAAATCTTTATATATATCTAATCATTGTAAAAATAGAATTTTTATATAGGAATAACCAGAATAAAGTTTTGATTTTTTTTATATAAGAATAGCTTTAAAAAGATTTGATGTTTATATAAATAACTTTGAAATAGAAATTATAAAGTAGGATATTTATATATATGGAATTGCAAGAATATAAAAATGTGATTTATATGATATAAAAATCATATAAAAACGTGATTTTTAATGTGAACAGTGTGGTAAAAGAAATCGCATTGGCATTTCGGGCAAATCCAGACTGTTCTGAAATTCAGAAAAAAAACTGGCGGAGTGGATCCCAAAGGTGAGAGCTCTCTCACATAATTTATTTATACAGTTGTTTATTTATAACTGCATGTATGAACTGTTCCCCCGTCTTCCACAGACCATGGACGACTTGTGTGATTGTTTTTTTTGGTTGATTGGATTGTTTGGTTGAATTTGGTTTGCAAAATGAAATGGAATTGATTAGATTGGTGCCGGCCATTATTAAACTGGGGATAAGGCTAGGCCTTAACCCATTTCTAGTATCGTATCGTTATGCCCTTGAAATTTTCTAAAATATATTAGAACAATAAAAATATTATTTGTATAAATAAACCAAATAAATAGTTTACCGTTAAAAATATAATTTTTAACGTGTATGTGAATAAAATAAATATTCATTTACAAATCAGACGATTTGTTTATGTACACCCATTTGACTGATATAGATTGGTACGATATATTTTACACATCGCCCAAACTGCACAAATAAAATCTGTGTTTGTTGATTGAAACCCCACACGGGTGTTGGGATGATATTTGACGTACACTAGTCCCAATTGTTTAATGGTATGTCGATCGATTGATTGACAGACTGTGTAAGCGTTGGATATTTATATTTAATGCTTATACAGTGTAGAATGCACTCTGGATGATGGATTGTTGTTTTCATTGTTGTTATACACATTTGCTGTGTAAAATCCATATAATCAAATTATATTATAATTGATTGTGTCTGATTCCAGTTCAGAAAGAATGAATATTTTAAAATAAAGATTATTTTAAAATAACGAATATTTTCAAATAATATCCAGTAAAAGAATCAAAATCTAATTTTGATGTCCGATTTGGGATGGATACGATTATATATAAGTATATAAAGCCGTGTCGATTAGATTGAAATTCGAATTAAATTGAAATAGAATTGAAATCGTTTTGAATTGAATTTGAAACGGATTGAAATTGAATTGAAATCGATTTGAATTGGAATCGATTTGAAACGAATTTATATTGGAAAATTCAATTCTGATTTGAAATTGAATATGAAGTTGAAATCATTTTGAAAACGAATTTAAAACGATTTATAAAACACGTTTTAAAAGGAAATCGATGAAATATATACAATATTATATATATATATAATGGCCTGAATAGAATGCGCCGCGCTGCGGCAGTTCGCGAATTTCAACCATTGACTTCAAACGGACATTACGGGAGGTCCGACCGTCGGATTCTCCTAAAACTGAAACCGTTAGGTTCGTATCGAAAAGAGTTTTCTAACGAATATGAGAAATTAGAAATCTAACAGTTGGATTTGGAATTATTTCCAAATCAAATTTGGAAAAGGTCGCTGTAAGGGCAGTTCGATGGCCGTATATGGAAATTGATTGTACGGGCTTTGATAAAATTATTTAAAATATCAATAATTTGTGTAAAATCATAAGAAATGATTTGGAAAGAATTGGGATGAAAAATTCCATATTTGAAACGATAAAAATAGATTTTTATCGAGATGAACTAGTTTTGAACTAGAACTATAATCCATTTGTTTTTAAAATAAATAAATTGGATTTGAAATGGTTTTAAAAATAACCAGAATTTCCAATATATAGATTGGAAACGGATTTGAATCGAAGTTGTCTTTGGAATATTTCGATGTTGGATTTCGTGATTATATAGATATTGTTATGGAAATTTGAAAGATATATTCATATCGTTATTTCCAACACGATATTTGTTGGTCGTAGAATTTGATATTGAATATAAGCCGATATATTTTCTATTCAGAGCCTTGTATTTAATATCAAATGGGATTTGGGTTTGTCGTGAATGGTGTCTTCATTAACACTATTGTTAAACCCAGTTGAGAAAAAGGTTAAATCTTTTTATTTAGATTTAATGAAGTATATCAATTAAATAAATATTTAATTGGAATTGAATTGGAATTGATTTTTGGGTTTATCGTGAACAGTGTTTTAAATAACATTTGTTCTTTAACTCAATAATTAATGGAATGTGAACAGGGTTTGTTGTGAACTGTGTTTTAACAACATTCGTTCTTTAACCCGATTTATAGTGAAATGTGATTTGGAATTTATAAATCTTTTGTTAAGATTTAAAGGAGATTTTCCAAAGTAAAGTTTTCCAATTTAAATAAAATAAATTGGAACGGAATTCGATTTGGTAATAATCGAAGTGAATTTCTGTGGTTGAGGACTGCTAATATATATGGAATTTAAAAGGCTTTGTCGTTATTCCATCTATATTGTTAGTCGAATATGGAAGTTTATATCAATTATATATATCGATTTGTTTTCCATGAAGATTCCATAATTAATGGAATGTGATTTTGGGTTGTCGTGAATGGTATCTTTAATGATACTGTTCTTAGAGAAAACGGAGTTAAGAAAATCAGAAACTAATTGGAGATTAGTTAAGTTAGATAGTTTCTTGGGTATTGATCTGATGTTTGTTTCGGCCTTCGGGGTTAACACTTAGGGAATTATTCACTTGCTAATTTACGGTTAAAGGATGATGGAACAGAATGTGATTTTGGGTTTATCGTGAACCGTGTTTTAAATGACATTGGTTCTTTAACCCAGCTAAAGACATGATATGATTTCCCAAGTTAAACAATCATTAATATTGATTTTTGGGAAGATTAAGACCAAGTGGAGTTTAAATGAATCTTTAATTAGATAGAAATGATCGAGTGTGGAGTATCACTAGTTTTGCTCCAGGCAATAGTTAAATCTTTAATTAGATTTGAACGTGAAATGGTAATTGAATTTACCGATAACACCGTGGAGTTAGGTATGAAGTATTAATAGTTTTACTTCATGGGATGAATAGGTTGGGTTGGGAAATTAAAACAAATGATTACTTCGGTAAGGTTCGTTAATCCTGACTAGTTTGGATAAACCATAATATGGTTTGAATTGATATTCAAAAGAATATTAAAGAATAAATTTAAAGAATTTATCTTTGATAAAATTAATTGGAAACTTTCCCAAAGTAAAAGAATATTTGAATAAAAGAATGTTCTGGATTGGAATAAGGCATATATTGTGATTTTATAGCACTTGTTTATTATATACGCGAGTTATTCGTAAAGACCAAGTTTATCCCATTCTGAATAATTGATTCGACGATGTGTCAAGGATGAAGACGGTGGTTGAAGACCGGAGGTCTTCACATTGTTTGGATAATTACTGATGATCTTGATTGGGCTGTACACCCAAGAGAAGGGAATCAGTTGGTGATCGTCCAGACGTACTTGGAGATCGATGGATACGCGAGAAATAAGGTTCCTCCGGTTTCGTTCAGACCCAGAACGGACTTGTAAATGGATGTGTGTATGACATTGGATTTTATTCTGTGTTAATTGATTTTTATTAAATATATATCTATTTGGCGGCGGAGAATTTATTCTCTTGCTTAACGCCCTTCTCTGAGACGTACGAGCTCAGAGGTTATATATCGATAGATATCAGTCGCATGGCATGAATTGCCTGTATGGTATGCTGAGATGCAAATGGTCAAGGCTTTTGTTGAAAAGCAGTGTCTTGTGGTTAATGATCAAAGCATGGATTTAATACAGCGTAGCTTTGTGTAGCGTTAATTCGTGAGCCTCACACCCAGGTGTGAACCAGAAACGGAAGAGGATATCAAGGAGGACATGCTTTCCTTCTAACTAGGAGTGGTGTAAGTGTTTTTACACGACCTGACATTTTACTTATGTGGATGATGGATAGGAGGCGCCTCGGTTATATCGGTCGATCCGGGACCGATGGAGTTATTTGGCTCATTTACGCCACATATGGCGGGGAAACGCAGTGTTCAGGCATTATAATCCACATCGAGTGGACCGTCCCTGATGATCCAAGGCTTGCCTGCGCGCTTGCCTGAGACATGGGCTAGATTGTATCGAAAAGGTAAGGACGATCCCTTTCCTTGGTTCACAGATGGAAATCCAACTTCCAATACGTGACAATTGTTGTTTTGATTGTAGAGCCTAGTATTGGCGACATGATATATGGTAGCCATGCCGCCTAGGATTGATACATTTATATTTGAAGTTGTTTTATACACTATGCACGTATAATAGCATCAAATGATTTGTTTTAAACGTACCAAGCATGTTTGGCTATTATAAGGTAAAACCCTATCATCCGGCTTGCGTTGCATTGTGTGATGGGACCTCGGTCTTATAATAGCTTCATTTTTTCAAAAAGCATTGCGCTGTTTTGTTATATGCACTGGTATTCTTGGAGGAAACCCGTTCCGTGTTATACGACGTGGTCCCTTGATATAGTTGATTTAAAGTAAAGTTTTAAATAACTGTTTTAGTTCTCACACTAGTCACATGATTGACCTGGAGTTTATTGTTTTAACCTAAACTCTGGGTGCCCCTATTTTCTACACGGGCAGCTAGTAGTTTTGGTTTTGCAGATTTATATTCACAGGATCCTGATTTACAGCTGGAATGATATTTGGAAAGCTCTGTATCCGTATGTTCTTTTCAGTTGTGTTTTGTATTATTTTCCGCTGCATTAATGTATTTAAATCTCTAATATTTTCTGTTGTATTTTATTCATTCATACTCTGTAATATTCTTGTATTCTGATGGAATTGTTGTTATAAGCAATGAAATGTTCTTCTGTTTGTGTCGTGATGTGGCTTGTTCTCAAAGTAATCCGCTCTTTCCTTTACGCGGAAGTTACGGGTTCTTACATCAAATCACTAGTTGATCTTCCCAAAAATATAACGGGTATAACAGCTAAGAGAAACAAACTTCTCCGCCACTAGACATAATACCTTGAAAAGATCGTCTTATGTGACCGTTAGGAATACTCTGTCAGACATTCGTCCATACAAGTTGTCCTGTGAGTGGACAAACATAACAGCTCTTGAATTTCACTTCGTCTTCGATTATCTTCAGCCTAATCTAATTCGCAACGCCTATGCCTATACGGAGTGGTTTTTCGGATATTAAATCTAACCAGTCTCTCCATATTGACAACGATGGTCAAAAATCTTTGATAGTCGGTGATGTAACTATCAATGGGAAAAATAACATCCATCAAACAATTTCACAATCACTAGCCCTTTCTAATATTTTATATTAAATTCATTTCTTAGCGAATTCCATATATACCGATTTCTATTATCAAAATTTCTTAAAAATATTCTAACTTCTGAAATTTCCGGAAAATTTCGCTAACGCCTCCTTTGTACCGGTCAATAGTTCAAACCCCAACTCGCCTCTCTAGGCCCTTTCCATTCAAAGCAAATCAAAAAGCCAAGCGGCTTGCCGATTCAGCGCATAAAACTTCATATGGAAATTTAAACATGTGCCTTTTTGTCGGGCACTTAAATTATAATCTTTGTACTCTCTTCATACTCTTCATCCCATACATGTTTAACATATACACACCTGCCTTTCGTTTATTTAAATCAACACAACCATTTGGATTAATTACCTACAATTCCACTACTTAATTCCCAAATTGCTTCATTTACTCGGTTTGGATCGACGATGTTTGTAAACAAGTCGAATTCCATTTCTAATTCGAGTTCGCATTCGATTTTAGAATTAAACCTACAAATTTCAATTTACTTATCCAAAGTTAAATTCGATCCAAAAATCCTTTAACTAATTAATTTCTAATTAGTTAACTTTATTCAATAATTAAAAAATCTGATTTTTGTTTTCAAAAATCAATCCATTACTCGACTTGAGTTCATATTTAATCTATATCTCAAGTTTAGATTTAACTGGTGGAAATTCGGATTTTTATTCACTGAAAATCCTTTTATTTAATTAAACAAACCGTTATGGTTTTAAAACGATTATGACGCTGTTTCTCTGAAAATTTGATTTTGACATAACTCAAAATCTATAAAACAAAATTCAGATTTTTCTTTCCTATTAGTAAATTATTATTCAATAGGTACGGGCGTTTCTGGTTTCATCAAATTCCGACTTATATTGAGTTCTTTAAACTCAATTGAAGTTCAAAACACCAAATTTCGAACTAAAGAGCTGCGACGAGTTCGTTTTAATTAAATTGAATATATACGTTTTAAAAAAACTTCATTATGAAATAATTCTAACACCATTTTCAATAAATTGAACCTGTTATCCAAAACAATCTCAATAATTCATATTATTCAACTTGGCGATTATTTTATTTCACATTCCCAACTCAGTTATGAATTTATCCAACTCAATTTCTTATATTCAATTCCATTCGCCTTGGAGTCAAATTCGATATAATCGAATTCTGATTATTAATTCATTTATAAATTAATTAATTCAACATCCTTTTCCATCACAAACTAATATCATCCCTTAATAATAGTGAAGTCGTTCAAGTTGGGGTATCTTATTTACCTCTCAGACCTTGACCGACAATGTTTTTATCTTGAGATAGACAAAAACTTGTAATACCCAAAACTCAATTTAAAACTCATCTTTTATTCCATTTCTTACATTTGGAAATTTATTTCCAAATTGCTCGATGAAAATTTCTTCACTATATATATAAATGTTGTTTATAAATAAACCTTCTTATTTAAACAACTTCTATTTTAATAACATGTTTGAAACTCCACTCCGGTTTTTGAATATTTTATTTTTCTAACTTATATATATATATATATAATATGAAATCTATGTTCATATTTAAATTTCAGTTTCTATTCAATATAAATCCAATATCCTATATTGAAATAATTTATTAGTTTTATAAATTTGATATAGCCAAATTCTAATCATAAATCCATATGGATTTATTTCAATTCATTTTACATTCTGAACATCGGAATAAATTTCATCGTTTCCTTTCTGAAACGATTCCAAATTATAGATCCCCTCATTAAATTTCATACTTGAATTTGAATTTATAAATTATCCATCGGGAATTTCCCTTCTTTATTTATAAACATCGCTTATAAATTTCGTTTTTGTTTTTTTAAATAATGAAACCAGCTTCTATTTCCACTTTGAAAATAAATTTTCCTTTTTAAATTCATATTTGATATTAAATTATCATATTATCAAATGATAATATTTCTCTTCATTTATAAATTCCATTACTTGTTTAAATATTTAAATAAGTTCCTATTTCAAATCTTATTTGAAATTCAATTCTCATTCTAGAATTTTTTTTTCTTTTTAAATTCAGAATTGAATTTAAAAATCTAATATTATCAATGATAACATTATTTATAATTTCAACTACATGTTTTTATTTTTTTAAACAAGTTGATATCTCACAATCCATTCGAAATTCCATTTCCATTTCGAAAAGTAATTTTTCCTTTTTAAATCCAAAGATCCTCTACAATATTTTTAAATATAATATCTAGGGCCAGTGATATTCTAATATCTAGCACACAAATCATCCATTCAATTCATACATCCCACACATATATAAATATGTAAACAATAGTAAATAAATTTGAGGAAACCAGTTGGATTACTCCAACCTGTTTTTCCTGCATCCACAAATGTTAGTAACAACAATAATACCAATCCTGCTTCAGGACAGGATGTCGCGGTATGAAGGTCATCCACTCATATATCGTGGGGCGCTAGGGCCATCCGCTAATGATACTGCGGGCATCCGCTAATGGTACTGCGGGAGATCCAATATATATATATATATATATATATATATATATATATATATATATATAATAACCACAATCACCAATCCTAAATAACTAATATATATCACCACAGTAATTCAATAATTCATGCATGCATCCAAACAACCAAAAATTTATTTTTAACGATAAAAAATAAATTTTTAAGTGAGATTTACTTACCTTGATTTATTTAGTTTTCACTTGTACCAATTTCAGTTCCTTTTAGCGTTTTCCGAGGCTTTGAACTCCATACGAATGATTCCAATCGATCTATCTCGCATAAGAAAAGTCCGAGTGTTATAAATAAGCTATTAAATTTTCCTTAACAAGGCCTTCTTTTAATAATATACAAAGACTTAATTTATCTTTTCAGTTTCCAAATTCCAATTCAGCACTTAATGGTATTTTACTTTAACAGTATATTAATTTCAGTTTTTAATTAATAAACTAATGTAGAAAGAATAAAATCAAATTCAAAAATAGGAATTCACCTCATGACTTTTCCAATATTACCAAATAACAAGCCACTGTCGAATTCCAGCCCCCTAATCAACATCAGTTGTATGCTCGATCTCCACTCAGTTGCAAATAAGACTCTACATCAACTTCTTTCAGATTGTAGTCTCTCAAATCATTATGCCCTACACCAGACCCCTCAGCATCTTTCCAAAATCGCATCAGAAAACTCAATCTCCACCATCCCTTAAACACAGACCAACTTCATTCCATTATTAACAAAATCGCATTCTATAAAAAAGAAACTAAATTTTACCAACGTCCTTACTGTCGATCTAAAAAGGAACGGATCCAACTCCTCTAGTACATACTCCAGTATACTCGCCTCATTCAAAACCCCCCTCCAGTTCGAACTCCATTGAACATGCCAAGCACCGAACCCTTGAAATCACAATGCCTAAATCACATCGATACCCTCTTCAACATCTGTAAATCAAACTCCTTTGTGGCTTCATCGCACCCATTCAGTTTGCCACTAGAAACAATTTAATCACATCGCACTGACCCCCAAATCAACTAAGTTTGAACCTTTATCTTCCCCCACAAATCGCGAGCTCCACTGTGTCGAGATTCAGATTTCACTGCGGTTTGACTTAACTCGAGAGCACTCGAGGCATCGAGCTTCAGCAGACCTTTGGTCTCCATCTTGATTCGCAATTCCTATTTGTTTCCCTTTTTCTTTTATACGGAGGATTCAATTTGGTTTACTGGAAGAAAAGGAAGCGTAGAGGAAGTGGCTTTGAATAACTTTTGGGTTTCAGAAGAAAATGGAAAAGAATAACGAAGGGTAAGGCTTATTTATATATCAGAATAGAAGAGAAGCCATTAAATTGCTGCTTCTTTGATACGAAAATTGGGAGACATAAATTTGATCTCGAGAAATTTACTTAGATCCGTGCAACAAGTATAGGTCGGCTTGAATAAGAATGGGGTGGCTGCTAATTTGATTTTACTTTGATTAAATAACTTAAAATATCATGTTGTCCTCGAACTGCTATTCAACCGTAATGACCGATGTTCTCAGACTATATCGTTATTTTGGACTACGCGGAATTGATTCTGAAATTAAATTTGACCATATAGAAGAGATAACAGCTTAAATTAATGATTGAAATTAAATTCGATTTAAACTATAAATTGATTTCAAACAATTAAATTTATCGATAATAAATAATTATTATCGTTCTAGTTCAATACATAATTTATATTAATCGACTATCGTTTCGATTCAGTTTTGTAATAACCCGAAAATTTGGGCCAGTTTAAAATTTTTATTTTGGCAATTTTAGCGAATTTTGATTATTTAAAATGAATTATTTTAAATAATATCGACGAGAAATTTATTTTGAATAAAATTCGAACGTATATATTATACGCGTCGTCGTTAGAATATAAATATTTATATATAATTATAAATAGAATTAAAAATGGCGCGGTGGTTCGATAATTCGATTTCAAACTTCAATTGAATGTACCGGGTGCAAAACAATCCGGATTTTAGTGAAACCAAAAATAATGGAATCTAATAGTGAATATCTTTCCAACGAATCCGAAAAATCAAGATTTCATATCAGGAATCAAAAGATATGTCCAGTTGAAAATTCTGAATAGTCGCTATGGAATTCAGGCCCTTAAAAATGGACATTTTGCAAACGACCTCGGATTTCGACGAAACCAGTTTTGTTGGGTCCGTGGTGTCAAGTTATTGCTAGATTCCAAATTTCATAATTTTTCGAATCAATATGTGAGCGTGGCATAGGAAAACGTGTTTTGACCATTTCAGTTGAATTTAATCGACTGGAAATTGGCCATTTTTCCAACGGTCTCAGAATTCGACGAAACTAGTTTTGTTAGGACCGTATCGTCAATACGAAGCTAGAAAATATTTTTCTGTAATTTTTAGAGTTCGTATGCGACCTCGGTAATTTGAAGTGTACGTTTAAAATTCAATATAGTGATTTAAATGTAAATTCAACGAAAAACTGATCGTATTGATGGAATTGGCCTACGAAACATATCCCATTGTGTTCAGAATGGGGGTAAAACACTAGGGACGACAGTCGGTGGGTTTGATTTTGAGTTTAAAATAAAGAGTTACCTTTTTGGATTTTAAAAATAAATTAAAATAATAATTAAACCTAGTCAACCCCCTTACCCTTACATTCTCTCTCTCCCTCCTCAACAGTTCATTCGAACGAATAAAAAAAAAACAAAGAAAACCCAAACCCGTCATGCCCAAATCTCCCCCCCCCCCCCCCCCCCCCCCCCCGTCGACGATCTCCTCGCGCCCCTCCTCAGGTGGCGTCGCGCCACCGTACCCCCTTCTCCTCCGCAGTCCCTTCTCCTTTCTCCCCAAATCGAACACCCCCAAGTCGCCTGAAAGCAAACGACGACCGCCATCTTCCAACCCCGCATCCCCTCCGACCTCCACCGCGATGCCAGCGCCGCTAGCACCTCCACGAGCTCCGGCGTGAGCAGCTCCAAACCCCCTTTTTTGCGAATCGGTGAGCTTTCCCTTCCTTTTCCTTTTCCTTTTTTTTGTAATAGCATGCTGTTTATAAAACAGAAATTATATATAAAAAGAATACTGATTTTTAAAAGTAGGAAGAAGAAACTAAGTTTTTAAAAGGATTTGAAACTGAAATTTTTAAAAGTATTAAAAAAAAAAAACTGATTTTTTTTAAAAAACTGAATTTATAAAAAGTGAAAACTGAATTTATAAAAAGTGAAAACTAAATTTTTAAAAAAGGTATAAAACTGATTTTTAAAAGGTATTGAAAACAGATTTCTTTAAAAGGAAAAATTCGATTTTTATATATTGAATAGCATACTAAAAAATTCGATTTTTATATATTGAATAGCATACTAAAAATTCGATTTTTATATATTGAATATCATACTAAAAATTCGATTTTTATATATTGAATAGCATACTAAAAATTCGATTTTTATATATTGAATAGCATACTAAAAATTCGATTTTTATATATTGAATATCATACTAAAAATTCGATTTTTATATATTGAATATCATACTAAAAATTCGATTTTTATATATTGAATATCATACTAAAAATTCGATTTTTATATATTGAATAGCATACTAAAAATTCGATTTTTTATATATTGAATAGCATACTAAAAATTCGATTTTTATATATTGAATATCATACTAAAAATTCGATTTTTATATATTGAATAGCATACTAAAAATTCGATTTTTATATATTGAATAGCATACTAAAAATTCGATTTTTATATATTGAATATCATACTAAAAATTCGATTTTTATATATTGAATAGCGAAGTAAAAATTCGATTTTTACATATGTAGAGAATACGGGCGAAAGCGACAAAAAGGCGAAACGACGAAGACTTCTGCAAAAGAAGAGCCGTGGAGCTAGGATAGCTATATGTGAGAATTTCTCACCTTTCAATTTAATTTTTCTAGTTATATATATATATATATACTAGGATGCAGACGGTGCTTAGTAGCACCCGACACCCGTCCACAGACCATGGACTTGTTTGTTTGGCTGTTTGGTGATTGATTGCGATATTGGTTTGAATGTGGTTTGTGGTGTGAAAAATCGAATCGATAAATTGGTTAGGATTAGACGTGCGCCGTTATAAGGCGAAGGAGTAAGGCTAGGTTAGACCCTTACTCCAAATTTTGTGGTTTGCAAAATGAAATTGATTTGATTGATGTGTGAATGGCGTGGGCCTTCACTAGACCGGGGATAAGGCTAGGCCTTGTCCCGTTTCTAGTATCGTGCCGTTATGCCGCCGAAATTTTCTAAAATAAGTTAGAAAAATAAAAATATCATTTTATTGTGTAAATGAATAATAGAAATTCATAGGTTGAAATAAAATGTTTTATCGTTAAAAATATAATTTTTAACGTGAAGTGAATAAAATAAAATATTCATTTATAAACCGGACGGTTTGTTTATGTACACCTATTTGAATGACATTGATTGGGACGATAAATTTTACACATCGCCCAACTGCACAAATAAAATCTATGTTTGATTGTTTGAAACCCCACACGGGTGTTGGGATGAAATATGAAGTTCACTCATCCTGACTGATTGAATATGTCGATCGATTGATTGACAGGCTGTTATAAGCGTTAGATATCTATATTTGATGCTTATACAGTGTAGTGCACTTTGGTTGATGGTTGATTATCTATCGTTGCTATTATATACATGTGTTGTATGAAAATCCATATAATTAACTTTATATGGTAATTTATTGGGCCTCATTCCAATTTGAAAAATAAAGAATATTATAAAATAAAAGTTCATGTGTTGACAGTACTCATCCATTGAGATTGGTCGTGTGTTGAACGAAATATTTTGATAATAACAACTATTTTGAAAAAGAAATATTTGAAATAGAATATTTGAAAATAGCAATTTATGAAGCCGTGTTGATTAGATTGACGCCATTTTGACGTAAACGATATTTATATCGATTTGAAAACGAATTCAAATTGAATTGAAAACGAATTGAATTGAATTGAAAACGATTTCGAAATGAATTGAATTGAAAACGATTTCGAAATGAATTGAATTGAAAACGATTTCGAAATGAATTGAATTGAAAACGATTTCGAAATGAATTGAATTGAAAACGATTTCGAAATGAATTGAATTGAAAACGATTTCGAAATGAATTGAATTGAAAACGATTTCGAAATGAATTGAAAACGAATTCAAATTGAATTGAAAACGAATTGAAATGAATTCAAATTGAATTGAAATTTGAATTGAATAGAAATGAATTTTGAAACGAATTTATAAAGAAGAATTCAATTTTGATTTGAATTGAAAAGGAAGTTGAAATTGCTTTTGAAACAAATTTAAAACTATTTATATAATTCGTTTTAAATAGAAATCGACGAAGTATATATTATATATATTATATATATAATATAATGGCCTGAATAGAACGCGCCGCGCCGCGGCAGTTCGTGAATTTCGACCATTTATTTCAAACGGACATTGCGGGAGATCCGACCGTCGGATTCTCCTAAAACCGGAACCGTTGGGTTCGTATCGAAAAGAGCTTTCTAATGAATGTTAGAAATTTGAAATCTAACGGTTGGATTTGGAGATACGTCCAAATCAAATTCGAAAAAGGTCGCTGTAAGTGCAGTTCGATGGCCGTTGTTGGAAATCGACTGTACGGGCCTTGATAAAATTATTAAAAATAGTAATAATTTGTGTAAAATCATAAGAAATGATTTAGAAAGGATTGGGATGAAAAACTCCATATTTGAAAGGATAAAAATAGATTTTTATCGAAATGAACTAGTTTTGAACTAGAAAGATAATTCTATTTATTTTTAAAGAAATAAATTGAATTTGAAATGGTTTTAAAAATAACCAGAATTTCCAATGATTGCATTGGAGTGGAATTGAATCGAAATTGTCTTCGGAATATTTTGATGTTGGAATTCGTGATTATACAGGTGTTGTTATGGAAATTTGAAAGATATATTGATATCGTTATTTCCAATACGACATTTGTTAGTCGTAGAATTTGATATTGAATATAAGCCGATATATTTTCTATTCAGAGCCTTGTATTGAATATCAAACGTGATTTGGGGTTTGTCGTGAATGGTGTCTTCACTAACACTGTTCTTGAACCCAGTTGAGAAAAGATTAAATCTTTTTATTTAGATTTAATGAAGTGTACCAATTAAATAATATTTAATTGGAATTGAATTGATATTGATTTTTGGGTTTATCGTGAACAGTGTTTTTAAATAGCACTCGTTCTTTAACCCGATAATTAATGAATGAGATTTTGGGTTTATCGTGAACCGTGTTTTAAATGACACTGATTCTTTAACCCAGTCGAAGATTAAAACTAAGTGGAGTTTTAATGAATCTTTAATTAGATTGAAATGATCGAAAATGGAGTATCACCAGTTTTGCTCCAGGCGATAGTTAAATCTTTAATTAGATTTGAACGTGAAATTTAGAAACTAACTGTCGGTTAGCCAAGCAGAATGGTTTTCTGGATATTGATCTGATGTTGGTTTCGGCCTTCGGGGTTAATATTTGGGGAATTATTCTCTTGATTAATTTACGGTTAGTGACTGATGAATTGGAATGAGGCGTATGTTGTGTTTGTGTAACACTTATTTAAAATATACGCGAGTTATTCGGAAAGACCGGGTTCATCCCATTCTGAATAACTGATACGACGATAAGTCGAAGATGAAGACGATGGTCGAAGACCGGAGGTCTTCACGTCGTTTGGGTGATAACTGATGATCTTGATTGGGCTGTACACCCAAGAAGATGGAAACAGTTGGTGATCGTCCAGACGTACTTGGAGATCGATGGATATGCGGGGTACTAGGTGCCTCCGGTTTCGTTCAGACCCAGAACGGACTTGTAAATGGACTGTGTGTCTGACATTGGATTTTAGTCTGTGTGATTGATTTCTATTAAATATATATCTGTTTGGCGGCGGAGAATTTATTCTCTTGCTTAACGCCCTTCTCTGAGACGTACGAGCTCAGGGGTTATATATTGATGGATATCAAACGCATGGAGTGAATTGCCTGTGTGGCATGCCTAAGTGGCAATTGATCGAGGCTTCTGTTGAAAAGCAAAGTCTTGTGGTGATGATCAAAGCACGGCCTGTGTGGCACAGCTTTGTGTAACGTGAATTCGCGAGCCTCGCACCCCGGTTGTGAACCAAAAACGGGAGACAGACCTCAGGGAGGGCATGCGTTTCTTTCTAGTTAGAAGTGGCGTCAGTGGTTTTACACGCCCTGACGAGTTTGACTTATGTGGTTGTTGCTGTTGCGAGGCGCCTCGGTTATATCGGTTTCGGCCGATGCTTCTGGTCGGCTGACGGACCAGACTTACACCCCATAGGGTGGGGAAACGTAGTGTTCAGGCATTTTAATCCACATCGGTGGACCGGCCCTGTCGCTCCAAGGGTCGATGCGCTCTGACCCTGTGGCTCGGGCTAGAGAGTCACGAAAACGGTTGAGGACTATCTTTTGCCTCGGTTCATAGACGGAGATCCAATTTCCAAATACGTGACATTTGCGGTTTTATTTGTAAACCTATATATGGCGACATGATATATGGTACCCATGCCGCCTATGATTGATACTTATGATTTGAAGTTGTTTTATACACTATGCACTTATAATAGTATCAAATGATTTGTTTTTAAACGTATCAAGCATCCTTTGGCTGTTATAAGGGAAAACCCTATCCCCCGGCTTGCGTTGCATTGTGTGATAGGACCTGGGTCTTATAACAGCTTCATTTTTCTTTATTTAGCATTGCGCTGTTTGTTTTATGCACTGGTATTCTTGGGAGGAAACCCGTTCCGTGTTATACGGCGTGGTCCCTTGATTTACCTAATGATTTAAAATAAAGATTAATAACTGTTTTAGTTCTCACACCAGTCCCATGACTGACCTGGAGTTTATTGTTTTAACCTAAACTCTGGGTGCCCTTATTTTGACACGGGCAGCTAGTAGTTTTGGTTTTGCAGATTTATATTCACAGGATCCTGGTTTACAGCTGGAACGATATCTGGAAAGCTTTGTATCCGTATATTTCTTCTAGTTGTGTATTGTATTATTTTCCGCTGCTATGTATTTAAATGTAATTTAAATCTCTGATATTTCTGTGTAATATTCATTGTTACTCTGTATATTCTTGTAATCTGATGCATTGTTGTAATATTTAATGAAATGTTCTTTTATATGCGTTCTGATTTGTCGTGTTCTCAAACGATAGGGCGTTTCGAACGGCCTGGATCGGTTTAGCGACTGGTTCGGACCGAGCGAAATCCCTTGCCGTCACAGTTGGTATCAGAGCTTTGGTTTACAAAGCTCAGAGAACAAGACACATTAGAACCGTACGAAAGAATTCATCAGATATTGGATTAGTAATATCCAATTAGAATGACTCGTTAGAGATGGGATCAGTAGTATCCTAGAACGAGTGTGAAGAGTATATTTTTAAAAATGAAAACAAATTTTGTTTTGAAAATTTAAATCGTTTTAAACGTATTTGATTATTTATTTATTTTGAATATGGACATTCCAATATATAAAGATTTTGCGTATACGTCTGATCCACGTGTATTTGAAATTTTAATATACTGGATAGATATAGAATCACACTCTAGTAGCCCGGAGATGTTCTGATGGTGGTTCGAAACATCATCAGCATTTATTTTCGAGTAACGAAGGTGTGATACCTATATATTTCCATTAGACTGGTGTGAGAACCAAACCTATATATATAGCTAGGACACATTGTTGTGAATTGGCATTAAAAACATGATTTTAGTATATGTATCAAATTATGAATCTGAAACTCTAATTCACTAATTGATTGATGTTTGTGTTGTTTGTTTATTTGTTTGATAATTTTGAACCATTATGCATAATATTGAACTGTATTGAAAATTGGTCGCATTTGCTTGCATATACGTATACTTACATTGAACAGGTCATAGCAAGGAGGCTAGAGCAGAGAATAAAATTTGTTTGCCCGACAAATAGGTACATGTTTACTACATAATTTACTGTTTTGTTTGGGTGATGATGATTTTATGAGCCTATTGGCTAGCCGCTTGGCTTTTTCTTTTTCTTTTTGAGATCTGAAGGACCGGGGAAGCTATTTGAAATTCCCCGATGCTCCCGGTGCAGGGGAGGTTATGGCGAAATTTTTCGAAAATTTAGGGAGTTAGCCAAATTTTTGAAATTTTGAAAATTCTCAGAAACTGAAAAGTTGGAGAATGGAAGCCAGATCGAACGTAGAGTTGATTAATCAAACCACTTTCGACTTTGTTCCTTTTCGGGGACGAAAAGTTTTAAGTGGGGGAGATTGTAATAACCCGAAAATCTGGGCCAGTTTAAAATTTTTATTTTGGCAATTTTAGCGAATTTTGATTATTTAAAATGAATTATTTTAAATAATATCGACGAGAAATTTATTTTGAATAAAATTCGAACGTATATATTATACGCGTCGTCGTTAGAATATAAATATTTATATATAATTATAAATAGAATTAAAAATGGCGCGGTAGTTCGATAATTCGATTTCAAACTTCAATTGAATGTACCGGGTGCAAAACAATCCGGATTTTAGTGAAACCAAAAATAATGGAATCTAATAGTGAATATCTTTCCAACGAATCCGAAAAATCAAGATTTCATATCAGGAATCAAAAGATATGTCCAGTTGAAAATTCTGAATAGTCGCTATGGAATTCAGGCCCTTAAAAATGGACATTTTGCAAACGACCTCGGATTTCGACGAAACCAGTTTTGTTGGGTCCGTGGTGTCAAGTTATTGCTAGATTCCAAATTTCATAATTTTTCGAATCAATATGTGAGCGTGGCATAGGAAAACGTGTTTTGACCATTTCAGTTGAATTTAATCGACTGGAAATTGGCCATTTTTCCAACGGTCTCAGAATTCGACGAAACTAGTTTTGTTAGGACCGTATCGTCAATACGAAGCTAGAAAATATTTTTCTGTAATTTTTAGAGTTCGTATGCGACCTCGGTAATTTGAAGTGTACGTTTAAAATTCAATATAGTGATTTAAATGTAAATTCAACGAAAACTGATCGTATTGATGGAATTGGCCTACGAAACATATCCCATTGTGTTCAGAATGGGGGTAAAACGCTAGGGACGACAGTCGGTGGGTTTGATTTTGAGTTTAAAATAAAGAGTTACCTTTTTGGATTTTAAAAATAAATTAAAATAATAATTAAACCTAGTCAACCCCCTTACCCTTACATTCTCTCTCTCCCTCCTCAACAGTTCATTCGAACGAATAAAAAAAAAACAAAGAAAACCCAAACCCGTCATGCCCAAATCTCCCCCCCCCCGTCGACGATCTCCTCGCGCCCCTCCTCAGGTGGCGTCGCGCCACCGTACCCCCTTCTCCTCCGCAGTCCCTTCTCCTTTCTCCCCAAATCGAACACCCCCAAGTCGCCTGAAAGCAAACGACGACCGCCATCTGCCAACCCCGCATCCCCTCCGACCTCCACCGCGATGCCAGCGCCGCCAGCACCTCCACGAGCTCCGGCGTGAGCAGCTCCAAACCCCCTTTTTGCGAATCGGTGAGCTTTCCCTTCCTTTTCCTTTTCCTTTTTTTGTAATAGCATGCTGTTTATAAAACAGAAATTATATATAAAAAGAATACTGATTTTTAAAAGTAGGAAGAAGAAACTAAGTTTTTAAAAGGATTTGAAACTGAAATTTTTAAAAGTATTAAAAAAAAACTGATTTTTTTTAAAAAACTGAATTTATAAAAAGTGAAAACTGAATTTATAAAAAGTGAAAACTGAATTTTTAAAAAAGGTATAAAACTGATTTTTAAAAGGTATTGAAAACAGATTTCTTTAAAAGGAAAAATTCGATTTTTATATATTGAATAGCATACTAAAAATTCGATTTTTATATATTGAATAGCATACTAAAAATTCGATTTTTATATATTGAATAGCATACTAAAAATTCGATTTTTATATATTGAATAGCATACTAAAAATTCGATTTTTATATATTGAATAGCATACTAAAAATTCGATTTTTATATATTGAATATCATACTAAAAATTCGATTTTTATATATTGAATATCATACTAAAAATTCGATTTTTATATATTGAATAGCATACTAAAAATTCGATTTTTTATATATTGAATGGCATACTAAAAATTCGATTTTTATATATTGAATATCATACTAAAAATTCGATTTTTATATATTGAATAGCATACTAAAAATTCGATTTTTATATATTGAATAGCATACTAAAAATTCGATTTTTATATATTGAATATCATACTAAAAATTCGATTTTTATATATTGAATAGCGAAGTAAAAATTCGATTTTTACATATGTAGAGAATACGGGCGAAAGCGACAAAAAGGCGAAACGACGAAGACTTCTGCAAAAGAAGAGCCGTGGAGCTAGGATAGCTATATGTGAGAATTTCTCACCTTTCAATTTAATTTTTCTAGTTATATATATATATATATATACTAGGATGCAGACGGTGCTTAGTAGCACCCGACACCCGTCCACAGACCATGGACTTGTTTGTTTGGCTGTTTGGTGATTGATTGCGATATTGGTTTGAATGTGGTTTGTGGTGTGAAAAATCGAATCGATAAATTGGTTAGGATTAGACGTGCGCCGTTATAAGGCGAAGGAGTAAGGCTAGGTTAGACCCTTACTCCAAATTTTGTGGTTTGCAAAATGAAATTGATTTGATTGATGTGTGAATGGCGTGGGCCTTCACTAGACCGGGGATAAGGCTAGGCCTTGTCCCGTTTCTAGTATCGTGTCGTTATGCCGCCGAAATTTTCTAAAATAAGTTAGAAAAATAAAAATATCATTTTATTGTGTAAATGAATAATAGAAATTCATAGGTTGAAATAAAATGTTTTATCGTTAAAAATATAATTTTTAACGTGAAGTGAATAAAATAAAATATTCATTTATAAACCGGACGGTTTGTTTATGTACACCTATTTGAATGACATTGATTGGGACGATAAATTTTACACATCGCCCAACTGCACAAATAAAATCTGTGTTTGATTGTTTGAAACCCCACACGGGTGTTGGGATGAAATATGAAGTTCACTCATCCTGACTGATTGAATATGTCGATCGATTGATTGACAGGCTGTTATAAGCGTTAGATATCTATATTTGATGCTTATACAGTGTAGTGCACTTTGGTTGATGGTTGATTATCTATCGTTGCTATTATATACATGTGTTGTATGAAAATCCATATAATTAACTTTATATGGTAATTTATTGGGCCTCATTCCAATTTGAAAAATAAAGAATATTATAAAATAAAAGTTCATGTGTTGACAGTACTCATCCATTGAGATTGGTCGTGTGTTGAACGAAATATTTTGATAATAACAACTATTTTGAAAAAGAAATATTTGAAATAGAATATTTGAAAATAGCAATTTATGAAGCCGTGTTGATTAGATTGACGCCATTTTGACGTAAACGATATTTATATCGATTTGAAAACGAATTCAAATTGAATTGAAAACGAATTGAATTGAATTGAAAACGATTTCGAAATGAATTGAATTGAAAACGATTTCGAAATGAATTGAATTGAAAACGATTTCGAAATGAATTGAATTGAAAACGATTTCGAAATGAATTGAATTGAAAACGATTTCGAAATGAATTGAATTGAAAACGATTTCGAAATGAATTGAATTGAAAACGATTTCGAAATGAATTGAATTGAAAACGATTTCGAAATGAATTGAATTGAAAACGATTTCGAAATGAATTGAATTGAAAACGATTTCGAAATGAATTGAATTGAAAACGATTTCGAAATGAATTGAAAACGAATTCAAATTGAATTGAAAACGAATTGAAATGAATTCAAATTGAATTGAAATTTGAATTGAATAGAAATGAATTTTGAAACGAATTTATAAAGAAGAATTCAATTTTGATTTGAATTGAAAAGGAAGTTGAAATTGCTTTTGAAACGAATTTAAAACTATTTATATAATTCGTTTTAAATAGAAATCGACGAAGTATATATTATATATATTATATATATAATATAATGGCCTGAATAGAACGCGCCGCGCCGCGGCAGTTCGTGAATTTCGACCATTTATTTCAAACGGACATTGCGGGAGATCCGACCGTCGGATTCTCCTAAAACCGGAACCGTTGGGTTCGTATCGAAAAGAGCTTTCTAATGAATGTTAGAAATTTGAAATCTAACGGTTGGATTTGGAGATACGTCCAAATCAAATTCGAAAAAGGTCGCTGTAAGTGCAGTTCGATGGCCGTTGTTGGAAATCGACTGTACGGGCCTTGATAAAATTATTAAAAATAGTAATAATTTGTGTAAAATCATAAGAAATGATTTAGAAAGGATTGGGATGAAAAACTCCATATTTGAAAGGATAAAAATAGATTTTTATCGAAATGAACTAGTTTTGAACTAGAAAGATAATTCTATTTATTTTTAAAGAAATAAATTGAATTTGAAATGGTTTTAAAAATAACCAGAATTTCCAATGATTGCATTGGAGTGGAATTGAATCGAAATTGTCTTCGGAATATTTCGATGTTGGAATTCGTGATTATACAGGTGTTGTTATGGAAATTTGAAAGATATATTGATATCGTTATTTCCAATACGACATTTGTTAGTCGTAGAATTTGATATTGAATATAAGCCGATATATTTTCTATTCAGAGCCTTGTATTGAATATCAAACGTGATTTGGGGTTTGTCGTGAATGGTGTCTTCACTAACACTGTTCTTGAACCCAGTTGAGAAAAGATTAAATCTTTTTATTTAGATTTAATGAAGTGTACCAATTAAATAATATTTAATTGGAATTGAATTGATATTGATTTTTGGGTTTATCGTGAACAGTGTTTTTAAATAGCACTCGTTCTTTAACCCGATAATTAATGAATGAGATTTTGGGTTTATCGTGAACCGTGTTTTAAATGACACTGATTCTTTAACCCAGTCGAAGATTAAAACTAAGTGGAGTTTTAATGAATCTTTAATTAGATTGAAATGATCGAAAATGGAGTATCACCAGTTTTGCTCCAGGCGATAGTTAAATCTTTAATTAGATTTGAACGTGAAATTTAGAAACTAACTGTCGGTTAGCCAAGCAGAATGGTTTTCTGGATATTGATCTGATGTTGGTTTCGGCCTTCGGGGTTAATATTTGGGGAATTATTCTCTTGATTAATTTACGGTTAGTGACTGATGAATTGGAATGAGGCGTATGTTGTGTTTGTGTAACACTTATTTAAAATATACGCGAGTTATTCGGAAAGACCGGGTTCATCCCATTCTGAATAACTGATACGACGATAAGTCGAAGATGAAGACGATGGTCGAAGACCGGAGGTCTTCACGTCGTTTGGGTGATAACTGATGATCTTGATTGGGCTGTACACCCAAGAAGATGGAAACAGTTGGTGATCGTCCAGACGTACTTGGAGATCGATGGATATGCGGGGTACTAGGTGCCTCCGGTTTCGTTCAGACCCAGAACGGACTTGTAAATGGACTGTGTGTCTGACATTGGATTTTAGTCTGTGTGATTGATTTCTATTTAATATATATCTGTTTGGCGGCGGAGAATTTATTCTCTTGCTTAACGCCCTTCTCTGAGACGTACGAGCTCAGGGGTTATATATTGATGGATATCAAACGCATGGAGTGAATTGCCTGTGTGGCATGCCTAAGTGGCAATTGATCGAGGCTTCTGTTGAAAAGCAAAGTCTTGTGGTGATGATAAAAGCACGGCCTGTGTGGCACAGCTTTGTGTAACGTGAATTCGCGAGCCTCGCACCCCGGTTGTGAACCAAAAACGGGAGACGGACCTCAGGGAGGGCATGCGTTTCTTTCTAGTTAGAAGTGGCGTCAGTGGTTTTACACGCCCTGACGAGTTTGACTTATGTGGTTGTTGCTGTTGCGAGGCGCCTCGGTTATATCGGTTTCGGCCGATGCTTCTGGTCGGCTGACGGACCAGACTTACACCCCATAGGGTGGGGAAACGTAGTGTTCAGGCATTTTAATCCACATCGGTGGACCGGCCCTGTCGCTCCAAGGGTCGATGCGCTCTGACCCTGTGGCTCGGGCTAGAGAGTCACGAAAACGGTTGAGGACTATCTTTTGCCTCGGTTCATAGACGGAGATCCAATTTCCAAATACGTGACATTTGCGGTTTTATTTGTAAACCTATATATGGCGACATGATATATGGTACCCATGCCGCCTATGATTGATACTTATGATTTGAAGTTGTTTTATACACTATGCACTTATAATAGTATCAAATGATTTGTTTTTAAACGTATCAAGCATCCTTTGGCTGTTATAAGGGAAAACCCTATCCCCCGGCTTGCGTTGCATTGTGTGATAGGACCTGGGTCTTATAACAGCTTCATTTTTCTTTATTTAGCATCGCTGTTTGTTTTATGCACTGGTATTCTTGGGAGGAAACCCGTTCCGTGTTATACGACGTGGTCCCTTGATTTACCTAATGATTTAAAATAAAGATTAATAACTGTTTTAGTTCTCACACCAGTCCCATGACTGACCTGGAGTTTATTGTTTTAACCTAAACTCTGGGTGCCCTTATTTTGACATGGGCAGCTAGTAGTTTTGGTTTTGCAGATTTATATTCACAGGATCCTGGTTTACAGCTGGAACGATATCCGGAAAGCTTTGTATCCGTATATTTCTTCTAGTTGTGTATTGTATTATTTTCCGCTGCTATGTATTTAAATGTAATTTAAATCTCTGATATTTCTGTGTAATATTCATTGTTACTCTGTATATTCTTGTAATCTGATGCATTGTTGTAATATTTAATGAAATGTTCTTTTATATGCGTTCTGATTTGTCGTGTTCTCAAACGATAGGGCGTTTCGAACGGCCTGGATCGGTTTAGCGACTGGTTCGGACCGAGCGAAATCCCTTGCCGTCACAAGTTTTAACTTCTAAATTCAATTGTATTATGTTTTCGCATTACTATATTCGATATAAATTCGTATATCGATTATTAAATCAATAAAATTAGTATAAAAATTTATATTACTATTTCAAACCAATATTTAAAATAAATTTAAATATACAATATTAAATGGCTAAAATTCCGGGATGTTACATTCCCTCCCCCTTAAAAAATTTCGTCCCCGAAATTACTAAGGCAGAAGAAATGCAACAAACCCGTTAACTTTTCAAAAGCTCTCTTATGTTGAAACTCAATACTTCGTATCTCTACACTTTTAGTTCCAACAAAACTTCTGGTTTTGATGCAAACCATTAATTTCTCATTCTTATTTCAAAGTGCTTCAAATTGAATTCAATTCGGAAATTTTCTCTTTTATTTTTAAAAATTTCCAAACGTGGAATTTTTCTAACTCTATAAATTTTGGAAAAAATTTGGCAGAGCCTCCCCTGTACGGAGGAGCTTTAACAGCATACCAAAAGAAAGAAAAAAGCATACATCTACCCATATTGGTTGGAAACAGTTCATATACCCTAATTTGATATTATGCCTAGGCGTACCTTATATAAGCGTTTATTAAACGTGCAAGCTTAGCTTATAAGCAATCTGCATATTCAAAATCAAGCCAGGTAGGTCCATGTACCTGTACTAACTCAATTTAAACTCATAAGTTTCATAAATATGAAGTCAATAACTTTTATTCATTCTAAACATTTAAATATGCGATTTCAACACAAACTTACATACTATGCATATTTATTAAATATGCGCTAAAACTGTAACGACCCGGAAAAAGTCGACCTTGATTATCCGATATACAACACATATCGAACATCAAGCGTCGAAAATACCGAACGGTTAATGAAAGAAATTAGAGGGTTGTAATAACCCGAAAATCTGGGCCAGTTTAAAATTTTTATTTTGGCAATTTTAGCGAATTTTGATTATTTAAAATGAATTATTTTAAATAATATCGACGAGAAATTTATTTTGAATGGAATTCGAACGTATATATTATATAGTTCGTCATTAGAATATAAATAATTATTTATATTTATAAAAGGAATTGAAAACGGCGCGGTAGTTCGATAATTCGATTTCAAACTTCAATTGAACATACCGGGTGCAAAATAAACTGGATTTTAGTGAAACCAAAAATATTCGAGTCTATTTGTGAATATCTTTCCAACGAAATCGAAAAATCGGAATTTCATAGCGGGAAACAAAAGATACGTCCAGTTGAAATTTTAGAATAGTCGCTATGGAATTTCGGCCTTTAAAAATGGCCATTTTGAAACGACCTCGGATTTCGACGAAACCACTTTTGTTGGATCCGCAATGTCAAATCATTGCTAGGTTTCAAATTTTATAATTTTTCGAATCAATATTTGAGCGTGGCAAAGGAAAACGCGTTTGACCAGTTTCAGTTGATTTTAATCGACTGGAAATTGGCCATTTTTCTAACGGTCTCAGAATTCGACGAAATTAGTTTTGTTAGGACCGTATCGTCAATACGAAGCTAGAAAATATTATTCGGAAATTTTTCGAGTTCGTATGTGACCCCGGTAAATTGAAATGTGCGTTCAAATTCAATATATATAGTTATATGTTGATTTTGACGAAAACGGATCGAAACGATTGAATCAGCCTATGATACATATCCCATTGTGTTCGGAATGGGGGTAAAACGCTATAGACGACAGGCGGTGGGTCTCGTTTAGAGATCGAAATAAAAAGTTACTTTTGAAATCAATCAATAAATTAATATATATATATATATTATATTACACCTACACCCCCCTCTCCCTTTCCTTTCTTCGATCAGAACGAAATTAAAAAGAAAAAAAACCCTAAACACCGTGTCGCCCCCCTCCATCGTCACCGCCGCCTCCAGGTGGCGCGCCCACCACCGAAGACCCCCTCCCGCGTGCCACGACCCCCCCTCTAGCCCCCTCCTCCACGCGAGACCGCACCCCCCCTGTGCCGCGTCGGCCTCCCACCGCCGCCAGCACCATTTCCACCTCCCCCCCCCTCCGTCTTCCTTTCTCCCCTTCCTCCCTCTTCTCCTCCGCAGCTCGCACCACCCAATCCGACCCCCTCCAATCCGCTACAGCCCTCGAACGAGACCCAGACCCTAACCCGTTAGCCCCCCTAAAACCACGAGCCGCTGCCTCCCTTCAGCGAGCAGCGATTCCAACGACCACCGTGAACTCATACGACTAAATACAGTGAGTACTCCTATTTTATTTACATTTATTTTATATATTTTCAGTTTTATATTCATGAAGATGGAATCTTTAACATGATAAAGGTAAGATTTTTAATCATATGAAAGCGTAGAAGGTTAAAAATATAATTTTTATTATATGTAGAAGGTTAAAAATATAATTTTTATTATATGTAGAAGGTTAAAAATATAATTTTTATTATATGTAGAAGGTTAAAAATATAATTTTTATTATATGTAGAGGTTAAAAATATAATTTTTATTATATTGAAAGATTAAAAATATAATTTTTATAATGTATAGATTGTAAAATTTTGATCTTTATATATGTAGCTAGATAAAAATTTGATCTTTATATATGTAGCTAGATAAAAATTTGATCTTTATATATGTAGCTAGATAAAAATTTGATCTTTATATATGTAGCTAGATAAAAATTTGATCTTTATATATGTAGCGAAATAAAAATCTGACTTTTATTCTATATACGTTGAAGTGGAAAAGTGATTTACATAGCGATGATATAAAAATTCGATTTTTATATATTGAATAGCGAAGTAAAAATTCGATTTTTATATATTGAATAGCAAAGTAAAAATTCGATTTTTATATATTGAATAGCGAAGTAAAAATTCGATTTTTATATATTGAATAGCGAAGTAAAAATTCGATTTTTATATATTGAATAGCGAAGTAAAAATTCGATTTTTATATATTGAATAGCGAAGTAAAAATTCGATTTTTATATATTGAATAGCGAAGTAAAAATTCGATTTTTATATATTGAATAGCGAAGTAAAAATTCGATTTTTATATATTGAATAGCAAAGTAAAAATTCGATTTTTATATTGAATAGCGAAGTAAAAATTTGATTTTTATATATTGAATAGCAAAGTAAAAATTCGATTTTTATATATCGAATAGCAAAGTAAAAATGTGATTTTTATATATGTAGAGAATAGGGGCAGTGAAAATTGACAAGAGACAAGAACGACGAAGATTTCTACATAAGAAGAGTCATGGCGTTGGATTAGAAATATCTGTGAGAACTTCTCACCTTTTAATTTTATTTTCTAGTTATATAAATATATACTAGAATGCAGATGGTGTTTAGTAGCACCCAACACCCGTCGTCCACAGACCATGGACGACTTGTATGCTTGGTTGTTAGATTTTGATGTGTAGTTGATTGTTTGATGTGATGTGAAATGAAATAAAATATTTATATAGTTGAAAATATTTTATAGTTAAAAATAGAATTTTTAACGTGTATACGAAATGAAATAAAAATAAACAAATCGGACGATTTGTTTATATACACACATTTGACTGATATTGATTGAGACGATAAATTTTACACATCGCCCAACTGCACAAATAAAATCTGTGTTTGATTGTTTGAAACCCCACACGGGTGTCGGGATGATATTTGACGTACACTAATCCCGATTGTTTAGTTGTATGTCGATCGATTGATTGACAGAATGTTATAAGCGTTGAATATTTATATTTGATGCTTATACAGTGTGGAATGCACTTTGGATGATGGTTGATTATTCATCGTTGTTGATATATACCTGTGTTGTAGAAAATCCATATAATTAACATTATTTGGTAATTGATTGGGCCTCATTCTAGTTTAGAGGTAGAAATATTTGAAGAAGAAATATTTGAAATAGAAATATTCGAAATGGAATATTTGAAAATATCAATATATGAAGCCGTGTTGGTTAGATTTACGCCATTTTGACGTGAACGATATTTATATCGATTTTATTCATTTTATAAAGAATATCGAAAGTGATTTCAAAATCTGAAATTTTGAAAAGAAATGAATTCAAATTGAAATTGAATAGAAGTGAATTCAAATTGAAATTGAATAGAAGTGAATTCAAATTGAAATTGAATAGAAGTGAATTCAAATTGAAATTGAATAGAAGTGGATTCGAATTGAAATTGAATAGAAATGAATTCGAATTGAAATTGAATAGAATTGAATTCGAATTGAAATCGAAAGGAATTGCATTCGAATTAAATTGAAATTGAATTGAAATCAATTTCAAATCAATTTGAAATGAATTTAAAACGAATTTATATTGGAATATTCAATTTTGATTTGAAATTGCATATGAAGTTGAAACCGTTTTGAAAATGAATTTAAAACGATTGATAAAATACGTTTTAAAAGGAAATCGACGAAGTATATATTATATATAGTATATATATAATATAATGGCCTGAATAGAACGCATCGCGCCGCGGTAGTTCGCGAATTTCGACCATTGACTTCGAATGGATATTGCGGGAGATCCGACCGTCGGATTCTCCTAAAACCGAAAACGTTGGGATCGTATCGAAAAGAGCTTTCTAACGAATGTGAGAAATTAGAAATCTAACGGTTGGATTTGGAATTATGTCCAAATCAAATTTGAAAAAGGTCGTTGTAAGTGCAGTTCGATGGCCGTTGATGGAAATCGACTGTACGGGCCTTGATAAAGTTATTAAAAATAGTAATAATTTGTGTAAAATCATAAGAAATGATTTAGAAAGAATTGGGATGAAAAAAATCCATATTTGAAAAGATAAAAATAGAATTTTATCGAAATGTACTAGTTTTGAACTAAAATTATAATTCTATTTATTTTTAAATAAATAAATTGAATTTGAAATGGTTTTGAAAATAACCAGAATTTCCAATGATTGCATTGGAATGGATTTGAATCGAAATTATCTTCGGAATATTTCGATGTTGGATTTCGTGATTATACAAATGTTGTTATGGAATTTTGAAAGATATAGATATGTATATCGTTATTTCCAATACGATATCTGTTGGTCGTAGAATTTGATATTGAATATAAGCCGATATATTTTCTATTCAGAGCCTTGTATTTAATATCAAATGTGATTTGGGTTTGTCGTGAATGGTGTCTTGACTAACACTGTTCTTGAACCCAGTTGAGAAAAGATTAAATCTTTTTATTTAGATTTAATGAAGTGAACCAATTAAGTGATATTTAATTGGAATTGAATTGGAATTGATTTTTGGGTTTATCGTGAACAGTGTTTTAAATAACACTCGTTCTTTAACCCGATAATTAATGGAATGTGATTTTGGGTTTATCGTGAACCGTGTTTTAAATGACACTGATTCTTTAACCCAGTTAACGATTAAAACTAAGTGGAGTTTTAATGAATCTTTAATTAGATTGAAAAGATCGAGAATGGAGTATCACCAGTTTTGCTCCTGGCGATAGTTAAATCTTTAATTAGATTTGAACGTGAAATGGTAATTGAATTTACCGATAACACCGTGGTGTTAGATATGAAGTATTACCAGTTTTACTTCATGGGATAAATAGGTAGGGATTGGGAAATAAAATAAATGATTACTCCGGTGTGGTTCGCTAATCCCGACTAGTTTGAATTGATATTCAAAGGAGATTAAAGAATAAATTTAAAGAATTTATCTTTGATAAAATTAATGGGAACCTTTCCCAAAATATAAGAATATTTGAATAAAAAGAATATTCAGAATTGATATGAGGCGTATGTTGTGTTTGTGTAACACTTGTTTAATATATACGCAAGTTATTCAGAAAGACCGGGTTTATCCCATTCTGAATAACAAATTCGATGTGGTGTCGAAGATGAAGACGGTGGTTGAAGACCGGACGTCTTCACATCGTTTGGGTGATTACTGATGATCTTGATTGGGCTGTACACCCAAGATGAGGGAATCAGTCGGTGGTCGTCCAGATGTGCTTGGAGATCGATGGATATGCGAGGAAAGTGCCTCCGGTTTCATTCAGACCCAGAACAGACTTGTAAATGGATTGTGTGTCTGACATTGGATTTTAGTCTGTGTGATTGATTTCTATTAAATATATATCTGTTTGGCGGCGGAGAATTTATTCTCTTGCTTAACGCCCTTCTCTGAGACGTACGAGCTCAAGGGTTATATACAGATGGATATCAAACGCATAGAGTGAATTGCCTGTGTGGCATGCCTAAGATGCAAATGATCAAGGCTTCTGTTGAAAAGCAAAGTCTTGTGGTTGATGATTAAAGCACGACCTGTGTGGCATAGCTTTGTGTAACGTGAATTCGCGAGCCTCACACCCCGGTTGTGAACCAGAAATGGGAGAGGACCTCAGGGAGGGCATGCGTTTCCTTCTAGCTAGGGTGGTATCAGTGACCTACCAGCCCTGACATTTATATACTTTTCACCAGTGTGGTTGTTGCTGTTGCGAGGCGCCTCGGTTTGATCGGACGATCCGGGTCCGATGGAGTCATTCGTTGGCTCATTTACGCCCCAAAGGGCGGGGAAACGTAGTGTTCAGGAATTTTAATCCACATCGGTGGACCGTCCCTGTCGCTCCAAGGGATGATGCGTTCTGTTCCTAAGACACTGGCTAGAGCGTCTCGAATCGGTAGAGGATGATCCCTGGCTTCGGTTCACAGATGGAAATCCAATTTCCAAATATGTGACTTTGCGGTTTTAATTGTAGAGCCTAGTATGGCGACATAGTGGGATGGGGCACTTATGCCATCTATGATTGATACTTATGATTTGAAGTTGATTTATACACTATGCACTTATAATAGTACCAAATGATTTGTTTTAAACGTATCAAGCATTCTTGGCTATTATAAGGTAAAAACCCTATCCTCCGGCTTGCGTTGCATTGTGTGATGGGACCTGGGTCTTATAATAGCTTCATTTTTCTTTATTTAGCATTGCGCTGTTGTTTTATGCACTGGTATTCTCGGGAGGAAACCCGTTCCGTGTTATACGGCATGGTCCCTTGATTTACCTAACTTTAAAAATAAAGATTAATAACTGTTTTAGTTCTCACACCAGTCCCATGACTGACCTGGAGTTTATTGTTTTAAACCTAAACTCTGGGTGCCCTTATTTTGACACGGGCGGCTAGTAGTTTTGGTTTTGCAGAGTTATATTCACAGGATCCTGGTTTACAGTTGGAACGATATCCGGAAAGCTTTGTATCCGTATATCTCATTCTAGTTGTGTATTGTATTATTTTCCGCTGCTATGTAATGTATTGTAATCTCTGATATTTTTCTGTGTAATATTTATTCATTTATACTCTGTATATTCTTGTAATCTGATGCATTGTTGTAATATACAATGAAATGTTCTTCCGCCTGCGTTCTATTTTGTCGTGTTCTCATAGTAATTCGTTCTTTCCCTTCTCTTCGGAGACCGGGGAAGTTCGGGTCGCTTCAGTTGGTATCAGAGCTTTGGTTTACAAAGCTCAGAGAACAAGGCACCTTAGAACCATACGAAAGAATTCATCAGATATTGGATTAGTAATATCCAACGAGAATGACTCGTTAGAGATAGGATCAGTAGTATCCTAGAACGAGTGTGTAGAGTATATTTTTAAAATGAAACGAATTTTGTTTTGAAAATTTAAAATCAATTATTCGTATTTGATTATTTATTTCATATTGATTAGGACAATCCAATATATAAAGATTTTGCGTATGCGCCTAGCTAGCGTGTATTCGAAGTTTTTATATATTGGATAGATATAGAGTTACACTCTAGTCGCCCGGGGGTGATTCTGATGATTGATATATCATCATCAGAATTTATATTCGAGTGACGAACGTGTAATATCTATATATTTCCTATTGACTGGTGTGAGAACCAAAATTAGATAGGGCTTATTGTTGTGATTTTGCATCAAAAATCTGATTTTTAGACTATATATCAAAGTTATAAATTTGAAATGATAATCAACTAATTGATTGTTGATTGTGTTGTTTGATTCTAGTTTGATTAATTAAAATGTTGAACCTTTAGCCAAATTGAATCAAATAGTGAATTGTATTGGAAATTTGGTCGCATTTGCTTGCATATACTTGTACTTACATTGAACAGGTCATAGCAAAGAGGCTAGAGCAGAAGAATAAAATTGTTTGCCCGACAAATAGGTACATGTTTACTATAATTTACTGTTTTGTTTGGGTGATGATGATTCTATGAGCCGATTGGCTAGCCGCTTGGCTTTTTCTTTTTCTTTTTGAGATCAGAAGGCCTGTATGGCAGTTTCGGGATTTTCCCGTGCTCCCGGTGTAGGGGAGGTTATGGCGAAATTTTTCGAAAATTTAGGGTGTTAGCCAAATTTTTGAAAAATTTGAAAAGTTCTTAGAAACTGGAAAGTTGAAGAACTTAAGCCGTAGTGAAAACATTGGAAGTTGAGTTGATTTGTGGAACAACTTTCGGCTTTGTTCCTTTTCGGGGACGAAAATTTTTAAGTGGGGGAGATTGTAATAACCCGGAAATCTGGGCCAGTTTAAAATTTTTATTTTGGCAATTTTAGCGAATTTTGATTAGTTAAAATGAATTATTTTAAATAATATCGACGAGAAATTTATTTTGAATGGAATTCGAATGTATATATTATATAGTTCGTCGTTAGAATATAAATAATTATTTATATTTATAAAAGGAATTGAAAACGGCGCGGTAGTTCGATAATTCGATTTCAAACTTCAATTGAACATACCGGGTGCAAAATAAACCGGATTTTAGTGAAACCAAAAATATTAGAATCTATTTGTGAATATCTTTCCAACGAAACCGAAAAATCGGAATTTCATAGCGGGAATCAAAAGATACGTCTAGTTGAAATTTTAGAATAGTCGCTATGGAATTTCGGCCTTTAAAAATGGCCATTTTGAAACGACCTCGGATTTCGACGAAACCACTTTTGTTGGATCCGCAATGTCAAATCATTGCTAGGTTTCAAATTTCATAATTTTTCGAATCAATATGTGAGCGTGGCAAAGGAAAACGCGTTTGACCAGTTTCAGTTGATTTTAATCGACTGGAAAATGGCCATTTTTCTAACGGTCTCAGAATTCGATGAAATTAGTTTTGTTAGGACCGTATCGTCAATACGAAGCTAGAAAATATTATTCGGGAATTTTTCGAGTTCGTATGTGACCCCGGTAAATTGAAATGTGCGTTCAAATTCAATATATATAGTTATATGTTGATTTTGACGAAAACGGATCAAAACGATCGAATCAGCCTACGATACATATCCCATTGTGTTCGGAATGGGGGTAAACGCTATAGACGACAGGCGGTGGGACTCGTTTAGAGATCGAAATAAAAAGTTACATTTGAAATCAATAAATAAATTAATATATATATTATATTACACCTACACCCCCCTCTCCCTTTCCTTTCTTCGATCAGAACGAAATTAAAAAGTAAAAAACCCTAAACACCGCGCCACCCCCCTCCATCGTCACCGCCGCCTCCAGGTGGCGCGCCCACCACCGAAGACCCCCTCCCTCGTGCCACGACCCCCCCACTAGCCCCCTCCTCCACGCGAGACCGCACCCCCCTGTGCCGCGTCGGCCTCCCACCACCGCCAGCACCGTGTCCACCTCCCCCCTCCATCTTCCTTTCTCCCCTTCCTCCCTCTTCTCCTCCGCAGCTCGCACCACCCAATCCGACCCCCTCCAATCCGCTACAGCCCTCGAACGAGACCCAGACCCAAACCCTAACCCGTTAGCCCCCCCTAAAACCACGAGCCGCTGCCTCCCTTCAGCGAGCAGCGATTCCAACGACCACCGTGAACTCATACGACTAAATACAGTGAGTACTCCTATTTTATTTACATTTATTTTATATATTTTCAGTTTTATATTCATGAAGATGGAATCTTTAACATGATAAAGGTAAGATTTTTAATCATATGAAAGCGTAGATGGTTAAAAATATAATTTTTATTATATGTAGAAGGTTAAAAATATAATTTTTATTATATGTAGAAGGTTAAAAATATAATTTTTATTATATGTAGAAGGTTAAAAATATAATTTTTATTATATGTAGAGGTTAAATATATAATTTTTATTATATTGAAAGATTAAATTTATAATTTTTATAATGTATAGATTGTAAAAATTTGATCTTTATATATGTAGCTAGATAAAAATTTGATCTTTATATATGTAGCTAGATAAAAATTTGATCTTTATATATGTAGCGAAATAAAAATCTGATTTTTATTCTATATACGTTGAAGTGGAAAAGTGATTTATATAGCGATGATATAAAAATTCGATTTTTATATATTGAATAGCGAAGTAAAAATTCGATTTTTATATATTGAATAGCAAAGTAAAAATTCGATTTTTATATTGAATAGCGAAGTAAAAATTCGATTTTTATATATTGAATAGCAAAGTAAAAATTCGATTTTTATATATCGAATAGCAAAGTAAAAATGTGATTTTTATATATGTAGAGAATACGGGCAGTGAAATTTGACAAGAGACAAGAACGATGAAGATTTCTACATAAGAAGAGTCGTGGCGTTGGATTAGCAATATCTGTGAGAACTTCTCACCTTTTAATTTTATTTTCTAGTTATATAAATATATACTAGGATGCAGACGGTGTTTAGTAGCACCCGACACCCGTCGTCCACAGACCATGGACGGCTTGTATGCTTGGTTGTTAGATTTTGATGTGTAGTTGATTGTGTGATGTGAAATGAAATAAAATATTTATATAGTTGAAAATATTTTATAGTTAAAAATAGAATTTTTAACGTGTATATGAAATGAAATAAAAATAAACAAATCGGACGATTTGTTTATATACACACATTTGACTGATATTGATTGGGACGATAAATTTTACACATCGCCCAACTGCACAAATAAAATCTGTGTTTGATTGTTTGAAACCCCACACGGGTGTCGGGATGATATTTGACGTACACTAATCCCGATTGTTTAGTTGTATGTCGATCGATTGATTGACAGACTGTTATAAGCGTTGAATATTTATATTTGATGCTTATACAGTGTGGAATGCACTTTGGATGATGGTTGATTATTCATCGTTGTTGATATATACCTGTGTTGTAGAAAATCCATATAATTAACATTATATGGTAATTGATTGGGCCTCATTCTAGTTTAGAGGTAGAAATATTTGAAGAAGAAATATTTGAAATAGAATATTTGAAATAGAAATATTCGAAATGGAATATTTGAAAATATCAATATATGAAGCCGTGTTGGTTAGATTTACGCCATTTTGACGTGAACGATATTTATATCGATTTTATTCATTTTATAAAGAATATCGAAAGTGATTTCAAAATCTGAAATTTTGAAAAGAAATGAATTCAAATTGAAATTGAATAGAAGTGAATTCAAATTGAAATTGAATAGAAGTGAATTCAAATTGAAACTGAATAGAAGTGAATTCAAATTGAAATTGAATAGAAGTGGATTCGAATTGAAATTGAATAGAAATGAATTCGAATTGAAATTGAATAGAATTGAATTCGAATTGAAATCAAAAGGAATTGCATTCGAATTAAATTGAAATTGAATTGAAATCAATTTGAAATGAATTTAAAACGAATTTATATTGGAATATTCAATTTTGATTTGAAATTGAATATGAAGTTGAAACCGTTTTGAAAATGAATTTAAAATGATTCATAAAATACGTTTTAAAAGGAAATCGATGAACTATATATTATATATATTATATATATAATATAATGGCCTGAATAGAACGCGCCGCGCCGCGGCAGTTCGCGAATTTCGACCATTGACTTCGAATGGATATTGCGGGAGATCCGACCGTCGGATTCTCCTAAAACCGGAATCGTTGGGTTTGTTTCGAAAAGAGCTTTCTAACGAATGTGAGAAATTAGAAATCTAACGGTTGGATTTGGAATTATGTCCAAATCAAATTTGAAAAAGGTCGTTGTAAGTGCAGTTCGATGGCCGTTGATGGAAATCGACTGTACGGGCCTTGATAAAGTTATTAAAAATAGTAATAATTTGTGTAAAATCATAAGAAATGATTTAGAAAGAATTGGGATGAAAAACTCCATATTTGACAAGATAAAAATAGTTTTTTATCGAAATGAACTAGTTTTGAACTAGAATTATAATTCTATTTATTTTTAAATAAATAAATTGAATTTGAAATGGTTTTGAAAATAACCAGAATTTCCAATGATTGCATTGGAATGGATTTGAATCGAAATTATCTTCGGAATATTTCGATGTTGGATTTCGTGATTATACAGATGTTGTTATGGAAATTTGAAAGATATAGATATGTATATCGTTATTTCCAATACGATATATGTTGGTCGTAGAATTTGATATTGAATATAAGCCGATATATTTTCTATTCAGAGCCTTGTATTTAATATCAAATGTGATTTGGGTTTGTCGTGAATGGTGTCTTGACTAACACTGTTCTTGAACCTAGTTGAGAAAAGATTAAATCTTTTTATTTAGATTTAATGAAGTGAACCAATTAAGTGATATTTAATTGGAATTGATTTTTGGGTTTATCGTGAACAGTGTTTTAAATAACACTCGTTCTTTAACCCGATAATTAATGGAATGTGATTTTGGGTTTATCGTGAACCGTGTTTTAAATGACACTGATTCTTTAACCCAATTAACGATTAAAACTAAGTGGAGTTTTAATGAATCTTTAATTAGATTGAAAAGATCGAGAATGGAGTATCACCAGTTTTGCTCCTGGCGATAGTTAAATCTTTAATTAGATTTGAACGTGAAATGGTAATTGAATTTACCGATAACACCGTGGTGTTAGATATGAAGTATTACCAGTTTTACTTCATGGGATAAATAGGTAGGGATTGGGAAATAAAATAAATGATTACTCCGGTGTGGTTCGCTAATCCGGACTAGTTTGAATTGATATTCAAAGGTGATTAAAGAATAAATTTAAAGAATTTATCTTTGATAAAATTAATGGGAACCTTTCCCAAAATATAAGAATATTTGAATAAAAAGAATATTCTAAATTGGAATGAGGCTTATGTTGTGTTTGTGTAACACTTGTTTAATATATACGCGAGTTATTCAGAAAGACCGGGTTTATCCCATTCTGAATAACAAATTCGACGTGGTGTCGAAGATGAAGACGGTGGTTGAAGACCGGACGTCTTCACATCGTTTGGGTGATTACTGATGATATTGATTGGGATGTACACCCAAGATGAGGGAATCAGTCGGTGGTCGTCCAGATGTGCTTGGAGATCGATGGATATGTGAGGAAAGTGCCTCCGGTTTCGTTCAGACCCAGAACGGACTTGTAAATGGACTGTGTGTCTGACATTGGATTTTAGTCTGTGTGATTGATTTCTATTAAATATATATCTGTTTGGCGACGGAGAATTTATTCTCTTGCTTAACGCCCTTCTCTGAGACGTACGAGCTTAGGGGTTATATACAGATGGATATCAAACGCATAGAGTGAATTGCCTGTGTGGCATGCCTAAGATGCAAATGATCAAGGCTTCTGTTGAAAAGCAAAGTCTTGTGGTTGATGATCAAAGCACGGCCTATGTGGCATAGCTTTATGTAACGTGAATTTGCGAGCCTCACACCCCGGTTGTGAACCAAAAACGGGAGAGGACCTCAGGGAGGGCATGCGTTTCCTTCTAGCTAGGGTGGTGTCAGTGACCTACCAGCCCTGACATTTATATACTTTTCACCTGTGTGGTTGTTGCTGTTGCGAGGCGCCTCAGTTTGATCGGATGATCCGGGTCCGATGGAGTCATTCGTTGGCTCATTTACACCCCAAATGGCGGGGAAACGCAGTGTTCAGGAATTTTAATCCACATCGGTGGACCGGCCCTGTCGCTCCAAGGGACGATGCGTTCTGTTCCTGAGACACGGGCTAGAGCATCTCGAATCGGTAGAGGATGATCCCTGGCCTCGGTTCATAGATGGAAATCCAATTTCCAAATACGTGACTTTGCGGTTTTAATTGTAGAGCCTAGTATGGCGACATAGTGGGATGGTGCACTTATGCCGTCTATGATTAATACTTATGATTTGAAGTTGATTTATACACTATGCACTTATAATAGTATCAAATGATTTGTTTTAAACGTATCAAGCATTCTTGGCTATTCTAAGGTAAAAACCCTATCCTCCGGCTTGCGTTGCATTGTGTGATGGGACCTGGGTCTTATAATAGCTTCATTTTTCTTTATTTAGCATTGCGCTGTTGTTTTATGCACTGGTATTCTCGGGAGGAAACTCGTTCCGTGTTATAAGGCGTGGTCCCTTTATTTACCTAACTTTAAAAATAAAGATTAATAACTGTTTTAGTTCTCACACCAGTCCCATGACTGACCTGGAGTTTATTGTTTTAAACCTAAACTCTGGGTGCCCTAATTTTGACACGGGCAGCTAGTAGTTTTGGTTTTGCAGATTTATATTCACAGAATCCTGGTTTACAGCTAGAACGATATCCGTAAAGCTTTGTATCCGCATATCTCATTCTAGTTGTGTATTGTATTATTTTCCGCTGCTATGTAATGTATTGTAATCTCTGATATTTTTCTGTGTAATATTTATTCATTTATACTCTGTATATTCTTGTAATCTGATGCATTGTTGTAATATACAATGAAATGTTCTTCCGCCTGCATTCTATTTTGTCGTGTTCTCACAGTAATTCGTTCTTTCCCTTCTCTTCGGAGACTGGGGATGTTCGGGTCGCTTCAAAGGTGAGGAAAGATGAGATAAAAACTTAGAATAGAAGAAGAAGAACACAACATCAGAGTAACACGAACCTTACAGCGGAACGAACAACATATAATAGATAACATATCTTTGAAATATAAATCTGTATATGTATACAATAACATTGCAGAGTACAACACTTACAACAACAGCGGAAATAAACAATAGTTATATAATCCTGAAGCCTCCTGCTCCAAGCTTTCCAAGTATATCTGTAAAATCCCGACTACTTGACTGCCCGTACAAATTTAGGCACCCAAGAGTTTAGGGAAAACAACAAAATAAACTCCGGGTCAGTCATGGGACTGGTGTGAATAAAACTCCAAACACTTGGTTAAATAAAGGATATCTCATAAGACCACGCCGTGAAAACGGAACAGGTTTTTCCCTTATGAGAATCCAAACAACTTTGTAAACAATATTCTTCTGATATTATAATAATGTCTAAATACAAATAGATATCAATCTAGCAGAAACGCTTTCATCTCACGTTCTACATATATAGTATACAATCAAAACCGCAAGCACGTATTGGATAATGGATTTCCAACTATGACAAGGTATGGAACCACCTTCCAATCAGTGTACTCTAGGAACGATACACTGGAGTTCAACATGAACATCTTGCAACACAGCGACACATGACCGACCACTCATTTCTCTTGAGTGTATCGAATGTATATCACCAACGGTTGGGATCAGCAACCATTCCCGTATATATATATATATATGGGACAACATTGATAGATTAAAGAAGCAAATGAATATTCTCTAGATAGGTTATTATACACCCTGCTTCGGAGCGACCGACTTAGCCATGCTGCCTGCCCGATTTCTGTCATTTACCGATGTGAGGCTAGAAGCTACGCTTATCTTTTTACATATCATATCTTTATTCACTTAGAATGCCACATCGTCATACCCTTTAAATCACAAATTGATTTATCCAAAAATAACACGGGTATACAGCTAAGAGAAACGAATTCCTCCGCCACCAAACGTGAATACGTTTGAAGAGATCAACTTACGCGATCTATCAGATATACTCTGTCAGACCTTCGTCCATACAAGTTGTCCTGGGACTGGACAAACCGAAGGCACTATTCAGTATATCCATCTTAGGCACTGTTATCTAAGATTTATACAACAACCCTTGCACTTTACTCCGTCTTCAATTATCTTTGGCATATATGATTCGCAAAGCTTATGCCAATACAGAGTGGTTCTTTGGATAATAATCCAACTGGTCTCTCTATATTAACAACGTTAAAATGGTCAAAACTTTGATAGTCGGTGCGTTAACTATCAAAGAAAAACAGATGTGCAAAAAACGATATTATTTCCAAATGGAAATTATATCGATCAATCATCATTTAACATTTATCGCTTTCGTTCATTAATTTACTTATCTCCTGTTTCCATATATTCTAAATTTTTATTTTCTATTATCAGAAAACATTCCTGATTCTTATTTGGAAAACATTTCCAAATCTCCTTCACGATCAAACCTTACCATTCCTTAGTTAAGAAGGAAGTCAATCAAGTTGGGGTATAATTACCTCTCAGACCTTAACTGAACAACGTTTTAACTTTGAAATGGTCAAAGTTTATCTTTTAAATCTTTAACAAACTTTCTTACGTCTCTCTCAGATTCAATTTACGAATCCACTTCTTTATTGAAAACATTGGTTATAACGATAACGTTATAATCCCTACTTTCGAAATATCTAACTTCAATTATAACTTTTATTCTTTAATGTGAATAAATAAATAAACACCTAATTTATAAATAAATAAATCTTGATTTAAACACCGGAAAGTATAAGTACTTTCCCGAATTCGATATAATCGAATTCGATGTATAACTCGCTTTCGAGTAATCTCTATTTGATTAACTCTTCTTCAAATAACCTGTATTCGATTTTCTATCTTCAAATAACTTATATTCGATAATTCTTCTCGAATGAACTATATTCGGTTACTCTTCTCGAATAAACTATATTCGATTAACTCCTTTCACTTAACTCCTTTCGAATAACTAGATTCGATAACTCCTTTAAGTTAACTTATTTCGAATAACTAGATTTGATAACCCCTTTAACTTAACTCTTTTCGAATAACTAGATTCAATAACTCCTTTAACCTAACTCTTTTTGAATAACTAGATTCGATAACTCCTTTAACTTAACTCCTTTCAAATAACTAGATTCGATAACCCCTTTAACTTAACTCTTTTCAAATAACTAGATTCGATAACTCCTTTAACTTAACTCTTTTCGAATAAAAAGATTCGATAACTCCTTTAACTTAACTCCTTTCGAATAACTAGATTCGATAACCACTTTCGAATAACTTGATTCGATAACTCCCTTAACTTAACTCTATTCGAATAACTAGATTTGATAACTCCTTTCGAATAACTAGATTCGATAACTCCTTTAACTTAACTCTTTTCGAATAACTAGATTCGATAACTCCTTTCGAATAACTAGATTCGATAACCCCTTTAACTTAACTTTTTTCAAATAACTAGATTCGATAACTCCTTATTCGACTAACTCTAATCGATTTATTCTAATTCGATTAACTCTACTTAATTACTCTATTGGTTAACTCTAACTCTAACCGGTTAACTCTAACTGATCAACTCTAACTGGTCAACCTTAATTGATTAACTCTAACTGGTTAACTCTAACCGATCAACTCTAACTGGTCAACCCTAGTTGATTAACTCTAACTAGTTAACTCTAATTGATTAACCCTAACTGGTTAACTCTAACTCATTTACTATATTCGATTAACTCTAATCAAATAACTAATATTCGATTAACTCATTTCGATTAACTCTTTTGATTTAACTTCTTTTGATTAATTCCTTTTCTATTTGTTTACTTAACAAATAACTATTCCCTTTTTAATTCTATTTATTTAACAAATAAATATTTCTTTTATCTTTTCTATTTATTTAACAAATATTTTCTTTTATCTTTTCTTTCACAAATATTTTCCTTTATATTTTGATTTCACAAATAAATTCCTTTATATTTGTTTTACAAACAATTTCCTTTTAATTCCTTTTCATTATCCTATTTAATTTCCAAATAAATATCCCTTATAACATCTTATTTATTTCTAAATAAATATTCTTCTTTATAAAATCCTTTGATTTTATAAATAATTTCCCATCTTATAAAATCCCTTGATTTTATAAATATTTTCTCTTTAATAAATTCTAATTCATTTTATAAATGAATATCCCTTTTATAAAATCCTTTGATTTTATAAATAAATTTCCATTTTCATTCTATTTGTAAATGGTTTACAAATATCTCTCTTTCTATTTGGTTTACAAATATCTTCCCTTATCCTTGTTTTACAAATAATTTCCTTTATATTTGTTTTACAAACAATTTCCTTTTAATTCCTTTTTCACAAATATTTATTTAACAAATAAATATTTCTTTTTTATAAAAATCTTTTGATTTTATAAATATTTCTTTTCAATATAACATTTGAAAATCTCATTTACAACATTTCAGTATTTTTCACGGAATTTAAAATACCAAGTGGCCATGATCGATATCGTGCAAACACACATAAACAACCACATATTTTATATCACATCATATATTACAATATATGAAAAACAGTAAAATAAATGTTGAGGAACCCAGTTGGGTCCCTCCAACCTGTTTCGCTGCATCACAGATGTTAAACAATATAATTAACATCAATTTCATTTCACTATGAAATATTCTGCTAAACAAAATCAATTTATATATATATAACCAGATCTATAATTTCAAACAACTACTTAGCAGTTCAACCAAATAGTCAAAACATAGAAATCAATCATCATTTATCAGTTCTAAATATACATTATAAAAATATGAACTGATAGAGTTGGTGAGTTTTACTCACTTTGGCAGTTCATCGTTAAAGAACGATAAACTGTTTGTTTGATTTGAATCAAACAATTTATTTCACCATAAATTTAAATGAGCTCTAATCCACTCCCAGTCAGTTCGATTGGGTAGTGTCCGTCCATACGATCCTGTCGGATCTTGTTTCGCTGAATTCCGATAATATACGAACGAGTTATTCAATCTCGAAGTTTATATACATTTATTTTAAATAAAAAGTTATAACTTGAATTCCATTTGGGCTTTCACCTTTGATTTCAGCCCACTACCCTTCCGTGAATACCCAGCTCAACACCTCACTTCTTCTTCCCGAAATACTTCGAGCTCCCACCGATAATACACAGCCAAATTCAAAGCTTCCAACCTCCTTATCTCCTCCAATATACCAACGCTCCACAAACAAAACGCACCACTACACTTTACTTCCTTTCCTCCATCTTCTTATACCAAAAAGGTACCACTTGCACTCTGTACCCTCGTCGCGAGTTCACCCCTCGAACCGCACAGACATCGACATCCATCACCACGGAATTACCCAAATTTTTCCCTACAAATGCTACTCAACACTGCGACCTCAAATCCACCCACCAAAACAAGCATTAACGCTTTAATCCCCAAAAATCGCAACCCTAGTTCTACGGTGGTAAACGTCGAACTCCAGAAACAACATCGATCATCACGATTCCCATTCCAAAGCAAAGAGAACTTCATTACCCACTCGAATATATATCAAGAATGAATTATTGATTTTGTTTTGATTTTAATTTGGATTTTCTTTGTTGCGGTTTACTGTGAGGGGGTAATTTTTATGGTGGCTGTGGAAGTTGACCACGGGAATGAGATAACTAGGTTAGGAATGAAAGTGGGCTATTTGTAGAAGGATTTTATATTTTTTTATTTATTATTTTATTTATTTTTAAGCATACGCTGTTTACATATGTCCTTTAAAATTCCTGTGATCACACATGCCATCTAAAAATCCCGAAACTGGACATGTAGCTAGAGTTTGACATTATGGTCCCAACAAAACTAGTTTCGTCGAATTCCGACTCCGTTGGCTCAAACAGCGTATTTTTAACCATCAAAATACCGACTGTTATTCAATCTAAAAATCCGTATGGCCACACAGTGACCCCAAAAATCACGGAACTTGGAATCTAACAATAATTTGATGTTGCGGATCCAACAAAACTAGTTTCATCGAATTCCGACTTTGTTTGCAAAAGAGGCTATCTTTAAAGTCCCAAATAACCCTTTTAAATATATAAATATATTTAAAAACAATTAAATTTAATATTTAAAATAAATATTATCGTATATATTCACAGTGGAATACCATACAGCTTCAGAAAAATCTTATATGGATTTCTAACTCGATATTTCAAATCTGGGTCAACCCGATATTCGATTTATATTGAAATTCCTTTTTAAAATATAAATAATTCCTTTATAAATTTCAAAGGAATTCCACAGCGACTTTTCTAAAATTTGATTTGGACGTAAATCAAAATCTAGATGACGAAATCTCGATTTTTCTCTTCCACTAGAAAAATATACTTCACCAGCTCCTAACGTTTCTTGTTTCACAGAAATCTGACTTAAAATGAATCATGTACATTCAGTTGAACTTCAAATCGCCAAATCGCGAACTGCCGCGCCATTTCAAGCTTGATTTTAGTTATAATATAATTATACATTCAAACTTCAATTATATAATATATTCGTTAATATAATTCAACTCTAAACTGAATTATATATTTTGAATTGCCCAATTCACACCATATCGCCATTTCAGCCCATTCTGATTATTTCAGAATTAAATATATTATTTAAATTAAATATTCACTCTTATTTAATTCAACGACCATTAAATCCTCTTAATCACCTTTTAAATAATTAAATTAATTAATTATTATATCGCTGAAAATGCGGGTCATTACAAAAACAAATTCCAATTTAGTTTATACCTCATTCCACTCATATTTCACATCAAATATGCATGTATTCATTCAATTCAAATGATTTACAACTAATAAATTTTCATTTGACTTATATTCCCTACATATGCATTCCAATTCATCCAATTTGATTCAAATCTATTTATTTCGTTTATAATTAGCAAAAAAATTCTATGTATATTTGGTTTTATTGGGTTAATAAAATAGCCACTTATATTCTGACCAAATTTTAAATTGATTCCCAATTTATTTATCTCTTTCAATTCACTTTTACCAATTCCATTTATTTAACTTACATAAGTTAAATTTTAAATTCCAGAATTTAAATTCCCGGTTTCTATTTCAAATTCCCTTGAAATCATATAAATATATATACATATATTTGTTTCCATCTCAAATTCAAACATTTGAATTCAACACAACTTGCTTTCTTAAATAGTTTCCTTTGGAAATCTCACAAAGGTAGCAATCCATTACTTAGAAACTTGAAAATGAACACTGACGATGGCGCGCTTCATCATCAAAATTATTTTCTAGTGTCCGAAGTGAATTCAGTGCTTTATCACTTTTAAAAATCTATTTGAAATGATTTAATTTCAAAAACCCTTACAAATCAAAGCTATATTATTTAATATGCTTTGAGAAAATATTTTCCAAACATCCAGGGTTTAAATTCCAATTCAAATTTGAATCCAATTCAATTTCATCTCATTTGAATATATTATTTACATTACAAATTCTATATATAATCATTTCAATTTTATAATAGCAACCAATTCATCCATATATAAATAATTCTTGAAAATTATTTATCTTTCATATCGAAATATAATTTTGGGTAAAAATTTTCATTTACCCATTTTAAAACAATATTATGTCGAATTATTCTGTTCAAGTGTTTAGAAACTCTTATCGACGTCGTAGCGTCCCACACAATTCGACCATAATTCATAAACCACTCAACAGACAAGCCATCAGAATATAAAACAGTTTTTTATATCAACGTACAAATACGCTCTCTCTCATATATATATATATATATATATATATACACTCAACTCATTCTAGGGTACTACTGACCCTAACTCTAATGAGTAAATCCCCACCAAAGCCTAGGTATTCGCTCAACCTAAGCTCTGATACCAACTATAATGGCCCGAAAATCCATACTATCTGAGCTGACTAATACAACATACGTCCAACTCAAATAATACAGAAATACGAGTCATTAGGGTTAAAGAAAATAGAAAAGATAGAAGATGAACAGAAATAACAAAACAGAACCTCATAGCGGAACGAATAAAATATATTATATAACATAACTTTGGAATACAAATTTGTTTTGTATATACATACCATATCAGAGTACAACATAACATTTGATATAGCGAAAATAACTCTAAATAACTAATAGTGAAGCCTCCCGCTCCAAGCTCCTCCAAGTGTATCTGTAAAGCCTGAAACACTTGACTGCCCGTACAAATTTGGACACCCAAGAGTTTAGGGAAAAAACAAACAAAATAAACTCTGGGTCAATCATGGGACTGGTGTGAGTAAACTCCAACCATATTGTTTAACTTTTAAAAAAAAACTTTTGAAAGAAAAGGATAATAGTAAGACCAGCCCATACATAAACACGGACGGTTTGTATCTTACTATAACCCAAAAAAAATTGATATCAAAATCTAGTGATATTATAATAATGTCTAATGAAATAAATAACCAAATAGTAGAACGCTTGCATCTCACGCTCTACATACATATTATAAAATAAAAAACCGCAGGGTACTTATTGGAGATTGGATTCCAACTATGACAAGGTATGGGACCACCTGTCGATAGTGTATATCTAGAGGGGAATACATTGGGTTCAACAAGAAAGTCTTGCAACCCGGCCCACACATGACCGACCACTCATTTCGCTTGATTGTATTGAATGTATATCACCAACGGTTGGGCTCAAACCACTGTTTCCCAAAAAGGGACAGCATCGAAATAGATTAAAGAAGTAAAAGGAATTTCTCTAGATAGGTGATTATACACCCTAATGGGAGCGACCTATATAGCCATGGTGCCTGCCCGATTTTTGTTATTTCCCGGTTGTGAAGCTTAAGGCTACGTCTATCTTTTAGAACATCTGGCCACCATACACCTTGAATGCCACATCGTCAAACCCATCAAATCACTAATTGATCTTCCCAAAAATATTACGGGTATAAAAGCTAAGAGAAACGAATTTTTCCGCCACTAGACGTAATACCTTGAAAAGATCGTCTTATGTGACCGTTAGGAATACTCTGTCAGACATTCATCCATACAAGTTGTCCTGGGACTGGACAAACATGACAGCTCTTGAATTTCACTCCGTCTTTGATTATCTTCAACATAATCTAATTTGCAACTCCTATGCCTATACAGAGTGGTTTTCGGATATTAAATACAACGGGTCTCTCTGTATTGACAACGATGGTCAAAAAACATTGATAGTCGGTGATGTAATATCAAAGGGAAAAATAAACATCCATCAAACAATTTCACAATCACTGGCCCTTTTTAATATTTTATATTAAATTCATTTCTTAGCGAATTCTATATATATCGTTATATCAATTTCTATTATCAAAATTTCTTAAAAATATTCTAACTCCTGAAATTTTCGGAAAATTTCGCCAGCATCTTCTTTGTACCGGTCAATAGTTCAAACCCCAACTCACCTCTCTAGGCCCTTTCCATTCAAAAAGAAAATCTAAAAGCCAAGCGGCTTGCCGATTCGGCGCATAAAACCTTATATGGAAATTTAAACATGTACCTTTTTGTCAGGCACTTAAATTATAATCTTCGTACTCTCTTCATACTCTTCATCCTATGCCTGTTTAACATATACACACCTGCCTTTCGTTTATTTAAATCAACACAACCATTTGGATTAATTACCTACAATTCCACTACTTAATTCCCAAATTGCTTCATTTACTCGGTTTGGATCGACGATGTTTGTAACACCCCGAAAATTCTATAACTGTGAAATTAACAAATTAAAGTATAATTAATTTGAAATCAAAGAACCAAGGGAAACGGGATACGCCATTGCGTTCGTCTCGGAAAAATACGCGAAATAGAGTCCGAGTTTTCGAAAAACGGAGTCCGTATGAAGAAGATATGGCCTTCGGAAGTTTTGAATTAAATTTAAAATTCAAACAGAATAAAATAATTAAAAATCGGGCCCAATGGGCCAGGGCGGATAAACACCCGCCTAAGGCACCCAGGTCGACTGGGCTGTCGACCTGGGCTACCCATGTCGACAGGGCTGTCGACAGCCCTGTCGACAGGGGTGTCGACCTGGTCGAGCCCAGTCAACCTGGCTGGCCAGGTCTGTGTTTGGTCGAATTTCTGTGGTCTGCTTTGTCATTAGGGCTAGGTGGCGGGTTTTTATTGGTCTCTCTTCCTGATGAATGGCTACGATCTATCCAAGCAACATCAAGGGTCCTAATCAATTCCTAACCTCTATATAAACAACCATAGACTAAACCCTAATCTATTCATTCAAATTAAGAACATAGCCGCCATGTTGCTGAGGAACGACTAAGAGTAGCCGCCGACTAGAGAGAGAATTAGGAAGAAAGTTCTAAAGCCTAAAGCAATTCAAGCAACCTAAAGCCAATCAATTCAACAAAGGAATCATATCTCTTAATTAGAGAATTCGCCGCAACCATTGTAAGTAGAGTATTACTTTGGTATGAATAAACAATTGTATTGATTTGTATGCTTGAATTGGGATAATAAAGTAGTTCATATTTGTGCAAAATTATGTTATTCATTATAAAGAACTACATGCGGTAGTTCTATGCAAATATACGTTTGGAATATTGCGCAAATTATGTAATCTATGTTGAAGCTACATGTATGTAGTTGAGTGAAATTCATGCAAGTTTGGGGCTTTGTTATTATGTCGTCATGATGTATATTTTGTGCATAAATCATTTTGCAAGTAATTGAAACAAGTTTGGTTGTTATAGTTCATATGAAACTATGTTGGAATTTTGACACCATAATCCATGTATTAAGTCATGCTTTTGCAAACTTATGAATATGGCTAGGCTATGAATGATATTTGGCATAATTGAAATCCATGATTAAGTCTATCTTGTTTACAAGAATTATATGATGACATAGGTGAGACATGGCTAGGTTAGACTCAAAAATCCCTTTTTGCAAGTTTAAAGCAAACACCATGTTTAGGAATATTTATGCATAAGTATGTTTATACCATCGTTATGTGATTAGACTTAAACCATGATTAAGTTGAACTATGCTTTTGTGTTAGTAACAAAGTATCCCCTTTGTAAACATGTAGAAACCTTATAAACATGACTTGTTTATGTTTATGCCATGAACAAATTTAACTTTACTTATGCCATGCTTATGTTTGACATTATGCCGTGTTTATGCTAAAAGTATTCATGCCATGCTTATGTTTGACATTATGCTGTGCTTATGCTAGAAATATTTATGACATGCTTATGTTTGACATTATGCCTAAATAAGAATATAGGTTCATGTTGTAGTTAAACCTATGCAAGTTCACATGCTTTGATTCATGTCATCTATGTTACCACTATGCAAGTACACCAATTTCTATTTTGTATTTCCAACGTCGTATTGCAAGTTCATGCGCTCACCTTCCCCTCTTTGTGTATACGCCATAAGCCTCCCCTTTTCGCATGGCTAAATTGGTCTTTAAAAGGCTAAGCCCAATATATATATAAACGGACGTGTAAAACGGGGGAAAATAACGTTGGGTTAAAAAATTAATTAATGAAAATATAAAATAGAAGGGCCCAAATTCAAGTATGGGTTGGGCCCGTGATTGGTGTAACCTTTACACCATTAACTTAATAATGGGCCGCAAATATTTACATATAAGAAATAAAGAAGAATGACAAGATATGTAAATGTAGAACATACGATGTGTTTAACCCGAGGTTGGATTGAGTTGTGATGTAAACCTGCCCGGAACCGCCCGGCTGTCCAGTAGTCACAACAATACCTATCCAATGTGGGAGGTTAAACATGGAGCCCAGCAAGGACCCGAGGTTAGACTGAGTTGTGGCGTAAGACTGCCCGGAACCAACCGGCAACAGGCAGCCACAACAATACCTGTCTAATGTGAGAGGTCAGGGCCTTAATAAGACAATTAAGGCTGAGTCAGGATTGTTAGGATTAAGTGAACTAAAGACTTAATCAAAATGGAACATGCTAAACTAAACGGACTGGTGGGGGTTAGGTTAGGAAACACTTAACCAACTTAGCATGTTGGCTAGAGATAGAAAACCTAGTAACGGGGGACCCTTTTCAGCAGTAACCCTAAAAGGTGTATCAGGATACCCTGAAACTAGGCAGGGTGGGGCACGATTACTGGGCTGATTGTAAGAGGTCAAATCGACGGCGGTGGTGTAGCAGTGTAGGTTCTAACGGAGTGCGGGCGTGCACACACTCCGGCGCAGAAAAATAAGGCACTGGACACCAGTAGCATACCTGTGCACTCTAAGGTTGTGTCGGGTTGCCACTATGGGACTTGATACACCCCATGGTGGGACCAGCATAGGTAACTACAGACATCGGGGGCCGTAAGACACATGTAATTTTGCGAGTAGGAGCCGATCATCATAGAATGGATCACATCACCCTGATTATGGGGTGCAAATTGGAAACTAGTATATGGGTTCAGAGATTAACATGGGGTACGATAGTATATTCGACCCTAGACAACTTAACCAAGTTATAATGCATGCCCACTTCTTGTTTATACTTATCATACCCAGTTCTTTATTCATAGACAAAATAGTACTAGACTTACTCAGGCTTTATGTCTGACTCTACTTTACTTTCGTTTTCTTTCTTCCGTTTCCCCCCCCCCCCAGGTCCTCAGGGAGGGAATACAGCAGCTTGATCAGCCTTAGCATCCAGCTTGAAGAAGAGAAATGTATTGCTTGGACTTTCCTGTTTTGAACTATGGCTTTGGACAATCCACTATGGGGCTTTTGCAGTTTATCTATGTTTTATTTATGCTTCTTTAAATAATGTACTCAAGACAGTTATGAAAGTGTTATGTTATGTTTTTGGAAAGGATGTTGTTGTAACACGTATTTGACTTTATGAAATAAAGTTTGTTGTTCTTCCGCTGTTTACAAATATGTGTTCTTATATCTGTCTTGTATATCTGTGACTTGTAGTTATAAACCTCCACCAAAATTAGGGCATTCCCTTTGAGAGTGACCCTAACGGAGGTGGGGTGTTTCACTTGGTATCAGAGCCAGGTTTGCCAGATAAGATAAAAAGTTTTAAAAAAATTTATTTTCAAAAAGGAAATTTAAAGAAGCATTTTTAAGAGATAAAATATTATTTTATTTTAAAAAGGCAAAGTCCACTCCCCAAAGCCATAGGTACTATCTCTTATCCTTCGTTTTGAATCTATCCTTTTTGTTTCAGCATGTCCGGAGATCTTAACTTGCCAGAAGGGGTGCCAATACCTGGTTGGTTTAGACGGTTCTTAGAAGCAAGGGCCACTCAGCCAGGTCCTACCGTTCCTCCTCCCCCAGCGGAAGGAAATCATCCAGCTGCAGCAGCACCTTTTCCTCCACCTCCTCCTCGGGGAAACACGTTTGCTAAGATATGTAAAGATTTTAAAGCTATGGGAGGAAGGGATTTCCATGGAACTGAGTCCTTCGTAGCAGCTAGGAATTGGCTGAAAGAAACGGGGGACCTATTCATCATCTTTGAGGTAGAGGATAGACAAAAAGTACAACTGGCGGTGTGGCTATTGAAGGGCGAGGCTTCCTACTGGTGGGAAGTCACTAATGCTGAAAGACCAGTGGAGACATGGGAGGACTTTAGGGCAAGGTTTGAGACCAAATTTCTCTCAGATGCGGAAAGAAGTTTGCAGTTGGAAAAATTCTTATTTCTTAAGCAAGGGGACAAGACAGTCAGAGAATATGTGAATCAATTCGATGAGCTGGCTAGGTTTGGGCTTGACCTAGTCAATACCCCGCACAAGAAGGCTCTCCGTTTCGTCAAAGGGTTGAATGAGCCATTACACAGTTTGGCCATGACCCATATACCCATGGGAGCCACGTATGAAAGATTGGTGCAAATGGCATTGCTGAATGAAGAGGATAAGGGCAAGAAGGAGACAAAGGCAGAAAGCTCTCAAGGGAAGAAAGAGGGTTTGCAGCCTAAGAAGACGGACTTTAAGAAAGGCGGGAAAGGCAACAAAGAGAAGAGGAAGTGTAATTTCTGTGGCAAAGTGGGGCACTTAGTAAAGGACTGCCGGAAAAAGAAGGCCAAGGAGAATGGTGGGTGCTTTTCTTGCGGTGAGACAGGCCACAGGGCTAAGGACTGCCCAAAGAAACGAGGACAGGGGCAGAGGGCTGGATCCACCCCAGGGGCACAGGTCCATGTGCTAGAAGCGCCACCTCTGCAACAGCGAGGTATAAATACTTCTGTTGAAAGTGTAGTTTATCTTTATGATCACCCCGTTCGCACTTTATTTGATTCTGGCGCATCACACTCCTTTATCTCGTCTGCTTTAGTAGAATCTCTGCACCTAGAAACTAGTATGGTAGAGGACCCCTTAATTGTTTCAAACCCAATTGGGGGCCCAGCTCATTTATCTATGATCTGTGTGGGATTGAAAATTTCTATTCTAAGTGTCGAATTTCAATGTAGTGCCTTTGTTTTGGGCTTTTCGGGGTATGGTTTGATTTTGGGTATGGATTGGCTATCCAGTAATGGGGCCATCCTTGATTGTGAGAAAAGGGTTGTTAGGCTCCTAACCCAGCTCGGTAATACTTTGGAAATTTCTTGTAATCCCTCGCATGCGGTTATGCTTAGCTATCTTGAATCGCTAGATGCCTCTGTTGAAAATTTGCAATCAGTTAGAGTGGTCCGGGAATATCCGGATGTCTTTGAAGAGGTGAAGGGCTTGCCTCCGAAGCGGGAAATAGACTTCCGCATATATCTTGTAGATAATGCAAAGCCCGTTGCGTTGCCCGTTAGACATATGGCTCCACGAGAAAGGAAAGAGCTCAGTAAACAGATTAAAGAGCTTCTAGAAAAGGGGTTCATTAGGAGGAGCATTTCAGAATGGGGCGCTCCAGTGGTGTTCGCTACAAAGGCGGATGGTTCACTCCGTCTATGTGTTGACTATAGGGAGCTCAACAAGCTAACGAAAAAGAATAGGAACCCTCTCCCTAGAATTGACGATTTATTTGACCAGCTTGTAGGAGCGTCTGTTTTCTCCCAACTCGATTTAGCAACCGGTTTTCATCAGCTAAGGGTGGCTGAAGATAGCATCGATAAAACGGCTTTCAGAACCCCAGACGGTTTCTTTGAATGGCTTGTCATGCCTTTCGGCTTGACAAATGCACCTGCTTACTTCGTGGACCTGATGAGTAGGGTATTTAGAGATTTCCTCAACAAATTCGTAGTGGTCTTCGTAGATGATATCCTTATCTTCTCAAAGAGTGAAGAGGAACATGCTCAGCACCTAAGGGCAATCATGGAAACTTTGCGAGTCCATCAACTAAAAGCCAAGTTCTCCAAATGCCACTTTTGGAGAGAAGAGGTGGGGTTCCTTGGGCACATAGTATCCAAACAAGGGTTAGCGGTGGACCCTGCTAAGGTAGCAGCGGTACAGGATTGGAAGACACCAAGGAATGCAACTGAGGTCCGAAGTTTTCTAGGACTAGCAGGTTTCTATCGGAAGTTCATAAGGGATTTTGCGAAAATCTCAGCTCCGCTCACGAAATTGACTAAGAAGAACCTAGCGTTCAATTGGGACTTGGATTGCGAGTTTGCTTTCCAACGACTAAAAAGGGCTCTCACAACAGCCCCAGTTTTGACGCTGCCGGATGGGAGCAAGATGTTCACTGTTTATACGGATGCATGTGGGACAGGGCTAGGCGCCGTCTTAATGCAAGAAGGAAGGGTAGTAGCTTATGGCGGGAGGCAGTTGAAGGTGCACGAAAAGAACTACCCAACCCACGATCTTGAGTTAGCCGCCATCGTCTTTGCACTCAAGTCTTGGCGACACTATCTCCTAGGTGAGAAGTTCGAACTTTACACTGACCATAAATCGTTGAAATATCTTTTCTCGTAGAAAGATCTTAACTTGAGGCAACAAAGATGGATGGAGTTTCTTGCCTCGTACGATTTCGAAATCTCCTACACTCCGGGCAAAGGCAACGTAGTGGCAGACGCGTTGAGCCGAAAGAAATTGACCCTAAGCCCATTGTTTGTTGAAAGACAAAGCCTAGAGTTTATAGCCAGCTTCGACTTTAGGCCCTCCTCCGATTTCGTACCAGGCTTGCTAGCATCTCTCGAAGTACGACCAACTTTAGTGGATTCAGTAGGGACAGCACAACGCGAAGACCCTCAGCTTGTGGATATAATTGATAGGTTAATTAGGGGTGAGACTTCAAGTCACCTCAACAGATACTCCATCGACGATAAGGGATTGCTAAGGCGAGACGGAAAACTATGCGTCCCTCAGACGAAAGATCTAGTAAAGAAGGTTCTCGAGGAAGCACATCACTCCAAGATGACGATACACCCAGGCGGAGATAAAATGTACAAAGACATAAAAAGGACTTTCTTCTGGAACGGCATGAAAAAGGACGTGGCAGGATTCGTTTCTAAGTGTAGGGTGTGCCAACAGGTTAAAGCGGAACAGAAAAAGCCTGGCGGACTACTACATCCTCTGGAGGTCCCGCAGTGGAAGTGGGATAGCATCTCAATGGACTTCATCGATGGGCTGCCTAGGTCTAGGAGAGGCAACACTAGCATTTGGGTAATAGTGGATAGGCTTACTAAAAGCGCCCACTTTTTACCCGTCAAAAGTAAAAGAACCGCCTCATCCCTAGCATCACTGTACCTTAAGGAAGTCGTTCGACTCCATGGAATACCATCTAGCATTGTTAGTGACCGAGACCCCATCTTAACCAGTGAATTTTGGCGGAGTCTGCAAGAAGCAGTAGGAACGCAGTTATGCTTGAGCACAGCCTATCATCCCCAAACCGACGGCCAAACAGAGAGAGTGAACAGAGTTTTGGAAGACCTTTTAAGGCTATGCGTCCTCGACTTCGGAGGGACATGGGAAGACCACCTTCTTTTGGTGGAATTTGCCTACAACAACAGCTATCAAGCAACCATAGGAATGGCGCCCTTCGAAGCTTTATATGGAAGACCGTGCCGATCGCCCACTTGTTGGTGGGAGTCCACGGATAAGCTCATACTCGGACCAGATATGATCCGAGAGACCTCAGAGAAAGTGGACTTAATACGAAGAAGGATGAAGACGGCCCAAGACAGACAAAAGTCCTATGCTGACAAAAGGAGGACCGACCTTGAATTTGAAGTAGGAGACAGAGTTTTTCTCAAGGTATCACCGCTAAGGAACGTTGTTCGTTTTGGAACCACAGGAAAACTTGCACCAAGGTTCGTAGGGCCATTCCCTATTATCGAGAAAATTGGGAAAATGGCCTATAGATTAGAGCTACCCGAGAAGTTGGCTGGAGTCCACAACGTTTTTCACGTTTCACATCTCCGAAAATGTCTGCATGAGTCAGCTGAATTGGTAGAGCCAAATATCCTCGAAGAGGCCGAAGTGGAACGCGAAGCAACCATAAGAAAAGTTCCAACCCGCATCTTAGGAACAGAAGTGAAGAAGCTACGCAACCGCGAAGTCAAGCTCGTCAAATTTCAGTGGAGCGACGCCGAGGGAGACGCGACTTGGGAAACTGAAGCTAGAATCCGTACAGCCTACCCTTTTCTGTTCGAGGGTACATCCTTGATCTTTCTCTTTCCTTAAGTTGCGCTTTTATCTTTTTAGGTATATTTCCTCGACCGTATCTTTTAGATAGAATCTTTTTGGATGGAAACATGTAGTTGAAACATGTTATGGATGATGGTTGCAAGTGGTTGCAAGTGATTGCTAGTGGTTGCTCGTGGTTGCATATACACACACAATCTAGGTTTTAGATCGGCTCAATCACTTCATATTGCATATGCATATATGTTTGTATTCGTATATGGTTGAACTTTAATGTGTTGTCATGTGGATGTTGCATTTATATTGAATGATTGTGCACTCATGTAGAATCATGAATAGGAAAATTTGCATACATAATGGATTCATGGCACTTACATAATCCGCATTAAGGAGGTCAACTGAATCAGTAGACCGCCTGATTTTGCATTAGATAAGTACATGTACACCCACACTTCGCATATGATCATGAAGCATTAGAAGTCTTTTAAGGACAATGGATGCTCGTGTTTGATGGATGAGTAGATAGATGATTGGATGTTAGGATATACATTCCTCCTAACTTGAAGATTTCGGGGACGAAATCCTTTTAAGTGGGGGAGAATATAACACCCCGAAAATTCTATAACTGTGAAATTAACAAATTAAAGTATAATTAATTTGAAATCAAAGAACCAAGGGAAACGGGATACTCCATTGCGTTCGTCTCGGAAAAATACGCGAAATAGAGTCCGAGTTTTCGAAAAACGGAGTCCGTATGAAGAAGATATGGCCTTCGGAAGTTTTGAATTAAATTTAAAATTCAAACAGAATAAAATAATTAAAAATCGGGCCCAATGGGCCAGGGCGGATAAACACCCGCCTAGGGCACCCAGGTCGACTGGGCTGTCGACCTGGGCTACCCATGTCGACAGGGCTGTCGACAGCCCTGTCGACAGGGGTGTCGACCTGGTCGAGCCCAGTCAACCTGGCTGGCCAGGTCTGTGTTTGGTCGAATTTCTGTGGTCTGCTTTGTCATTAGGGCTAGGTGGCGGGTTTTTATTGGTCTCTCTTCCTGATGAATGGCTACGATCTATCTAAGCAACATCAAGGGTCCTAATCAATTCCTAACCTCTATATAAACAACCCTAGACTAAACCCTAATCTATTCATTCAAATTAAGAACATAGCCGCCATGTTGCTGAGGAACGACTAAGAGTAGCCGCCGACTAGAGAGAGAATTAGGAAGAAAGTTCTAAAGCCTAAAGCAATTCAAGCAACCTAAAGCCAATCAATTCAACAAAGGAATCATATCTCTTAATTAGAGAATTCGCCGCAACCATTGTAAGTAGAGTATTACTTTGGTATGAATAAACAATTGTATTGATTTGTATGCTTGAATTGGGATAATAAAGTAGTTCATATTTGTGCAAAATTATGTTATTCATTATAAAGAACTACATGCGGTAGTTCTATGCAAATATACGTTTGGAATATTGCGCAAATTATGTAATCTATGTTGAAGCTACATGTATGTAGTTGAGTGAAATTCATGCAAGTTTGGGGCTTTGTTATTATGTCGTCATGATGTATATTTTGTGCATAAATCATTTTGCAAGTAATTGAAACAAGTTTGGTTGTTATAGTTCATATGAAACTATGTTGGAATTTTGACACCATAATCCATGTATTAAGTCATGCTTTTGCAAACTTATGAATATGGCTAGGCTATGAATGATATTTGGCATAATTGAAATCCATGATTAAGTCTATCTTGTTTACAAGAATTATATGATGACATATGTGAGACATGGCTAGGTTAGACTCAAAAATCCCTTTTTGCAAGTTTAAAGCAAACACCATGTTTAGGAATATTTATGCATAAGTATGTTTATACCATCGTTATGTGATTAGACTTAAACCATGATTAAGTTGAACTATGCTTTTGTGTTAGTAACAAAGTATCCCCTTTGTAAACATGTAGAAACCTTATAAACATGACTTGTTTATGTTTATGCCATGAACAAATTTAACTTTACTTATGCCATGCTTATGTTTGACATTATGCCGTGTTTATGCTAAAAGTATTCATGCCATGCTTATGTTTGACATTATGCTGTGCTTATGCTAGAAATATTTATGACATGCTTATGTTTGACATTATGCCTAAATAAGAATATAGGTTCATGTTGTAGTTAAACCTATGCAAGTTCACATGCTTTGATTCATGTCATCTATGTTACCACTATGCAAGTACACCAATTTCTATTTTGTATTTCCAACGTCGTATTGCAAGTTCATGCGCTCACCTTCCCCTCTTTGTGTATACGCCATAAGCCTCCCCTTTTCGCATGGCTAAATTGGGCTTTAAAAGGCTAAGCCCAATATATATATAAACGGACGTGTAAAACGGGGGAAAATAACGTTGGGTTAAAAAATTAATTAATGAATGAAAATATAAAATAGAAGGGCCCAAATTCGAGTATGGGTTGGGCCCGTGATTGGTTTAACCTTTACACCATTAACTTAATAATGGGCCGCAAATATTTACATATAAGAAATAAAGAAGAATGACAAGATATGTAAATGTAGAACATACGATGTGTTTAACCCGAGGTTGGATTGAGTTGTGATGTAAACCTGCCCGGAACCGCCCGGCTGTCCAGTAGTCACAACAATACCTATCCAATGTGGGAGGTTAAACATGGAGCCCAGCAAGGACCCGAGGTTAGACTGAGTTGTGGCGTAAGACTGCCCGGAACCAACCGGCAACAGGCAGCCACAACAATACCTGTCTAATGTGAGAGGTCAGGGCCTTAATAAGACAATTAAGGCTGAGTCAGGATTGTTAGGATTAAGTGAACTAAAGACTTAATCAAAATGGAACATGCTAAACTAAACGGACTGGTGGGGGTTAGGTTAGGAAACACTTAACCAACTTAGCATGTTGGCTAGAGATAGAAAACCTAGTAACGGGGGACCCTTTTCAGCAGTAACCCTAAAAGGTGTATCAGGATACCCTGAAACTAGGCAGGGTGGGGCACGATTACTGAGATGATTGTAAGAGGTCAAATCGACGGCGGTGGTGTAGCAGTGTAGGTTCTAACGGAGTGCGGGCGTGCACACACTCCGGCGCAGAAAAATAAGGCACTGGACACCAGTAGCATACCTGTGCACTCTAAGGTTGTGTCGGGTTGCCACTATGGGACTTGATACACCCCATGGTGGGACCAGCATAGGTAACTACAGACATCGGGGGCCGTAAGACACATGTAACTTTGCGAGTAGGAGCCGATCATCATAGAATGGATCACATCACCCTGATTATGGGGTGCAAATTGGAAACTAGTATATGGGTTCAGAGATTAACATGGGGTACGATAGTATATTCGACCCTAGACAACTTAACCAAGTTATAATGCATGCCCACTTCTTGTTTATACTTATCATACCCAGTTCTTTATTCATAGACAAAATAGTACTAGACTTACTCAGGCTTTATGTCTGACTCTACTTTTTTTTCGTCTTCTTTCTTCCGTTCCCCCCCCCCCCCCCAGGTCCTCAGGGAGGGAATACAGCAGCTTGATCAGCCTTAGCATCCAGCTTGAAGAAGAGAAATGTATTGCTTGGACTTTCCTGTTTTGAACTATGGCTTTGGACAATCCACTATGGGGCTTTTGCAGTTTATCTATGTTTTATTTATGCTTCTTTAAATAATGTACTCAAGACAGATTATGAAAGTGTTATGTTATGTTTTTGGAAAGGATGTTGTTGTAACACGTATTTGACATTATGAAATAAAGTTTGTTGTTCTTCCGCTGTTTACAAATATGTGTTCTTATATCTGTCTTGTATATCTGTGACTTGTACTTATAAACCTCCACCAAAATTAGGGCATTCCCTTTGAGAGTGACCCTAACGGAGGTGGGGTGTTTCAATGTTTGTAAACAAGTCGAATTCTATTTCTAATTCGAGTTCGCATTCGATTTTAGAATTTAAACCACAAATTTCAATTTACTTATCCAAAGTTAAATTCGATCCAAAACTCCTTTAAATAATTAATTTCTAATTAGTTAACTTTATTCAATAATTAAAAATCTGATTTTTTTTCTTCAAAAATCAATCCATTACTCGACTTGAGTTCATATTTAATCTATATCACAAGTTCGGATTTTATTGATGGAAATTCGGATTTTTATACATTGAAAATACTTTTATTTAATTAAACAAACCATTATGGTTTTAAAATGATTATGGTACTGTTTCTCTGAAAATTTGGTTTTGACATAACTCAAAATCTATAAAACAAAATTCAGATTTTTCTTTCCTATTAGTAAATTATTATTCAATAGGTCCGGGCATTCTTATTTCATCAATTTCCGACTTATATTGAGTTTTATAAACTTAATTGAAGTTCAAAAAGCCAAATTTCGAACTTCCGCGCTATGACGAGTTCGTTTTAATTAAATTGAATATATATTTTTAAAAAAAATTTAATTTTGAAATAATTCTAACTCCATTTTCAATAAATTGAACCTGTTATCCAAAACTATCTCAACAATTCATATTATTCAACTTGGCGATTATTTTATTTCACATTCCCAACTCAGTTATGAATTTGTCCAACTCAATTTCTTATATTCAATTCCATTCCCCTTGGAGTCAAATTCAATGTAATCGAATTTTGATTATTAATTCATTTATAAATTAATTAATTCAACATCCTTTTCCATCACAAACTAATATCATCCCTTGATAATAGTGAAATCGTTCAAGTTGGGGTATTTTATTTACCTCTCAGACCTTAACCGACAACGTTTTTATCTTGAGATAGACAAAAGCTTGTAATACCCAAAACTCGATTTAAAACTCATCTTTTATTCCATTTCTTACATTTGGAAATTTATTTCCAAATTGCTCGATGAAAATTTCTTCGCTATATATATAAATGTTGTTTATAAATTAACTTTCTTATTTAAACAAGTTCTATTTTAATAACATGTTTGAAACTCCACTCCTGTTTTGGAATATTTTATTTTTCTAACTTATATATATATATATAATATGAAATCTATGTTCATATTTAAATTTCAGTTTCTATTCAATATAAATCCAATATCCTATACTGAAATAATTTATTAGTTTTGTAAATTCGATACGGCCAAATTCTAATCATAAATCCGTTTGGATTTATTTCAATTCATTTTACATTCCGAACATCAGAATAAATTTCATCGTTTCCTTTCTGAAACGATTCCAAATTATAGACCCCCCTCTTTAAATTTCATACTTGAATTTGAATTTATAAATTATCCATCGGGAGTTTCCCTTCTTTATTTATAAACATCGCTTCTAACCAGCTTCTATTTCCAATTTCCACTTCGAAAATAAATTTTCCTTTTTAAATTCATATTTGATATTAAATTCTCATATTATCAAACGATAATATTTCTCTTCATTTATAAGCATCATTTATAAATTCCATTACTTATTTAAATATTTAAACAAGTTCCCATTTTAAATCTTATTTGAAATTCAATTCTCATTCTAGATTTTTTTTTCTTTTTAAATTCAAAATTGAATTTAAAAATCTAATATTATCAATGATAACATTATTTATAATTTCTGCTACTTGTTTTTATTTTTTTAAACAAGTTGATATCTCACAATCCATTCGAAATTCCATTTCCATTTCGAAAAGTAATTTTTCCTTCTTGAATCCAAAGATCCTCTTTGATATTTTTAAATATAATATCTCGGTCTAGTGATATTCTAATATCTAACACACAAATCATCCATTCAATTCACACATCACATACATATATAAATATGTAAACAACAGTAAATAAATTTGAAGAATCCAGTTGGATTCCTCCAACCTGTTTTTTCTGCATTCACAGTTGTTAGTAACAACAATAATAATACCAATCCTGCTTCAAGACAGGATATTGCGGTATGAAGGTCATCCACTCATATATCGTGGGGCACTAGGGTCATCCGCTAATGATACTGCAGGCATCCGCTAATGGTACTGCGGGAAATCCAATATATATATAATAACCACAATCACCAATCCTAAATAACTAATATATATCACCACAGTAATTCAATAATTCATGCATGCATCCAAACAACCAACAATTTATTTTTAACGATAAAAAATAAATTTTTAAGTGAGATTTACTCACCTTGATATATTTTAGTTTGCACTTGTACCAATTTCAATTCCTTTCAACGATTTCCGAGGCTTTGAGCTCCATACGAATTATTCCAATCGATCTATCCTCGCATAAGAAAAGCCCGAGTGTTATAAATAAGCTATTAAATTTTCATTTACAAGGCCTTTTTTTAATAATATGCAAAGATTTAATTTCTCTTTTCAGTTTCCAAATTCCAATTTAGCACTTAATGGTATTTTACTTTAACAGTATATTAATTTCAGTTTTTAATTAATAAACTAATTTAGAAAGAATAAAATCAAATTCAAAAATAGGAATTCACCTCATGACTTTGCCAATATTACCAAATAACAAGCCACTGTCAAATTCCTGCCCTCTAATCAACATTAGTTGTATGCTCGATCTCCATTCAGTTGCAAATAAGACCCTACATCAACTTCTTTCAAACTATAGTGTCTCAAATCATTATGCACTACACTAGACCCCTCAGCATCTTTCCAAAATCGCATCAGAAAACTCAATCTCCGCCATCCCTTAAACACAAACCAACTTCATTCCATTAGTAACAAAATCGCATTCTATAAAAAAGAAACTAAACTTCACCAACGTCCTTACTGTCGATCTAAAAAGGAATGGATCCAAATCCTTTAGTACATACTCCAGTATACTCACCTCATTCAAAAAAACCCTCCAGTTCGAATTTATTTGAACATGCCAAGCACCGAACCCTTGAAATCACAACGCCTAAATCACATCGAAACCCTCTTCAACATCTGTAAATCTAACTCCTCTGTGGCTTCATCGCACCTATTCAGTTTGCCACCAGCAACAATTTAATCACATCGCAGTGACCCCCAAAATCAACTAAGTTCGAACCTTTATCTTCCCCCACAAATCATGAGCTCCTCCACTGTGTCGAGATTCAGATTTCACTGCGGTTTGATTTAACTCGAGAGCACTCGAGGCGTCGAGCTTCAGCAGACCTTTGGTCCCCATCTCGATCCGCAAATCCTATTTGTTTCCCTTATTCTTTTGTACGGAGGATACAATTTGGTTTACTGGAAGAAAAGGAAGCGTAGAGGAAGTGGCTTTGAATAACTTTTGGGTTTCAGAAGAAAATGGAAAAGAATAACGAAGGGTGAGGCTTATTTATAGATCAGAACAGAAGACAAGCCATTAAATTGCTGCTTCTTTGATATGAAAATTGGGAGATCTCGAGAAATTTACTTAGATCCGTGCAACAAGTATAGGTTGGAATGAATAAGAATAGGGTGGCTGCTAATTTGATTTTACTTTGATTAAATAACGTAAAATTTATCGTGGTCCTCGAACTTCTATTCAACCGTAACGACCGGCGTTCTCATACTATATCGTTATTCTGGACTACGTGGAATTGATTCCGAAATTAAATTTGACCATATAGAAGAGATAACAACTTAAACTAACGATTAAAATTAAATTCGATTTAAACTATAAATTGATTTCAAACAATTAAATTTATCGATAATAAATAATTATTATCGTTCTAGTTTAATACAGAATTTATATTAATCGACTATCGTTTCGATTCAGTTTTAACTTCTAAATTCAATTGTATTCTGTTTTTGTATTACTATATTCGATATAAATTTGTATATCGATTATTAAATCGATAAAATTAGTATAAAGTTTATATTACTATTTCAAACCAATATTTAAAATAAATTTAAATATACAATATTAAATGGCTAAAATTCCGCGACGTTACAAGATTTCCTGCATGTTGGGTAGAACCAAGTAATCGACTGGTATTGGGTCTTGACATGATCCGAGAAGCTTCAGATAAAGTAGATTCCATTAAGAAGCAACTACAAGAAGCTCAAAGCCGACAGAAGAGTTATGCAGATTCTAGAAGAAGAGATTTGGCATTTGTTGTTGGTAATTACGTATATTTATGAGTTTCTCCGATGAGAGGAGTGGTCCGATTCGGAAAGACAGGGAAGTTGGCACCAAGATATATTGGTATGTTTCCTATACTCGAAAGAATTGGAACTCTTGCTTACAGGGTTCAGTTGCCAGACTGGATGCCTGGAGTAAATGATGTATTTCACATTTCTCAACTTCGAAAGCATGTACATGATCCAGATTTGATTATGGAAGAAGTCGCGAAAAAAGATTAGGATATTACTCCGAAATTAGCAGTGAGAAGAGAGCCATTGAGAATTATTGGCAAAGAAACAAGAGTTCTAAGGAACAAGAAGATACATTTAGTCAAAGTGCAGTGGAGCAGAGACCCTAGATACTGTACATGGGAAATAGAAGACAACATTAAGCAGGCTTATCCCAAGTGCAAAGTGGACATCTCTGATTAGCTCTGGTGAAAGGTACATTTATAATATATTTTATTTTGGTTTTGTTTCCCACATTACTATTGTTTCCTTTTCGGGGACAAAAAGTTTTAAGTGGGAGAGAATGTAACAACCCAGAAAATCAAAACCAATTTAAAATTTTATTTTAAGGAAATTTTGTCAGAATTTAAAAATTCGATTTTTAAATTAGGATATAACCCTTAAAAATAGTCATTTTTCAAACGATCTCCATTCTCGATGAAACCACTTTTGTTGGATCTGGAGTGTCAAATTATTGCTAGGTTTAAAATTCCATAATTTTTGGAATTAATATGTGAGCGTGTTAAATTAAAACGCGTTTGTTCATTTCTATTGAATTGGATCGACCACTAAAAAGGCCATTTTTCAAACAGTCTCCAAATTCGACGAAATTAGTTTTGTTAGGACCATATCATCAAAACATAGCTAGATTTATTTTTTTGGGAATTTTGGGAATCAGTATGTGGCCCTGGTAAATTAAAATATACGTTCAAATCTAATATTGAACGTTATATATTTTAATTTTGAGACAAACGGACTGAAACAGCCGAATAGCTTACGAAACATATTCCATTATGTCCGGAATGGGGGTATTTAGCTGGGGGTGACAATCGTTGGGTTTGATTTGGAGTTCGTATGGGTTAATGGGTATTTTTGGAATTAAAAGAATTAAATAATTTAAATATAAATTACATGGGACAATCAAAATCTCCGAACCCTAAGTTCATTTATCTAGAAATCGCGCCGCCGCTAAACCGATTAATAGAAAAATCGCTCCCAACTTCCCCCCTAAAAATCTCTTCATCTGCTAATCGATTCAAGTAAGTTCTTAAGAGAAAATTGAAGAGTCGAGTGTTCTTCAAATCTATACGGTGAGATCATATGGAGTTCTAATTTAGTTCAAATCGCTTTCTCCAAGGACAACCGCTCGCCCTCGATTTCCACATTGGAGAGTCCACCGAGTTGAACGTGGTGGGTAGCCGCTGGAAGCCCTCTCGTAGACGGAGAGCTGGTGAGGTCGGATCATCTTCAAGTGCTGCAGGTTTGGTGAAAAATCAATACCTAGTTTCAAACGACAGTATAGAGCACCGGCCTGTATATTTTGAAGAGAAGAAAGATACATATTTTAATTAATTACTTTGCTAATTAATCTGAATAATGTCATTAGCACTATAAAAATCCTATCTTTCTCATATGGCATTGAAATCACATGAAACAATAACCATTGTGATCGTGACAACGTCTTCTACATTCTAGAAGTGACCGGAGGAATTTTAGAGCTAACCGTCAATTAAGGAGGAGTGGAACCCAATGTGAGATTTCTAAATTCAAAATAAAATGGAAATATATATATATATATATATGTATGTGTGTGTGTGTGGTAAAATCATTATAAATTGTATACGGTGCCTGTTAGCTCACCTCCCTTATCCACAAACCATGGACGATTTAAATTGATTGTGATATTAAAAATATATATACGTTATATAAAATACATATATGCGTTGTATAAAATTGGGATTGATTGATTGTGGTTGTGATGAATTATTGGATTGAATTATGGAATTATTGAATGGAATGATTATGTATGGTACAAGCCTAGGTTAGAAGAGGAGCAATGCTCAGACACTGTGCCGGGCTGCAACACCCTGCCGTTATAATGCCGAAATTTTCTGAAATGAACTATATAAAATAGTTGTTGTGTTGAATAAATTCTGTGAACAATAAAAATATCATTTTTACTGTATATATGAACCACTAAAATTATTCATGTGTTGAAATAAATATTGGATTGGTAAGAATATTATTTTTAACATGTAAATGAACTAAATAAAATAGTTGTTGTGTTGAATAAATTCTGTAAACAATAAAAATATCATTTTCATTGCATATATGAACCACTAAAAATATTCATGTGTTGAATAAATTCTTTGAACAATAAAAATATCATTTTTATTGAATATATGAACTACTAAAAATATTCATGTATTGAATAAATTCTTTGAACAATAAAACTACCATTTTTATTGTATATATAAATCACTAAAAATATTCATGTGTTTAAATAAATATTGGATTGGTAAAAATATTATTTTTAACATGTAAATGAACTATATAAAATATTCATGCATTGAAATAAATATTGGATTGGTAAAAATATTATTTTCAACATGTAAATGAACTATATAAAATAGTTATTTTATTGAATGAATTCTATAAACAATAAAAATATCATTTTTATTGTATATATGGACCACTAAAAATATTCATGTGTTGAATAAATTCTTTGAACAATAAAAATATCATCTTTATTGTATATATGAACCACTAAAAATATTCATGTGTTGAAATAAATGTTTGTAAATTGAAAATATTATTTTTAAAATGTATATAATGTGTTAAAAATAACCATGTGTTGAAATAAATGTTTTTTCATTGAAAATATTATTTTTAACATGTATATGAAGTGTTAAAAAAAACATGTGTTGAAATAAATGTTTGTTCGCTAAAAATATTATGTTTAGCTTAGATATGCATATATATACACATGCTGGATAGGTAAATGGATTTGCTGTTGAGTAAAGAATTAATTTGTGTGCCCAACAAATAGGTAAACCTTAATGAGTTGGATGCGCAATTTTATTTATTATATAAACTCCAGTGAATGACATTGGATGCGGTGTGATAGTTGTTCTGTGTGAGATTATAAACAACGCCATAGGGTAGCAACAAATAAATTACGAACTACATCACATGGCATACTACATGAAGACAACATATCCTATCATATTACATATAAGCATTTGGAGCTTATATGACGAGGTTGGAATTACCATACAAGCGAGAGGCTTGTAACCGAAGATGAATTATTAATGTCATAACGTATCATATTCTATATAAGCAATAGGTGGTTATATGAGAGGTTGAGATTAGCATACGAGCGAGATGTCTGTATGGCGATGATTGAATTACAGGTTGAACTGAGGAATAATATGGACTAAACAAAATATAACGGTAAATTGCAGGAATTAATAAAAACCCCACACGGGTCTGGAGATGACAATAATTCACGTCTCTCTTGATTTTAGATACGGCACATGGATTATTTATTTTCCAACACTGGACAAGGTGACGAGATATAATCTTTAGAGATATGATCTTTACACTCTCCTTTGGGCATAGATAGGTCACTAAAAATTGTGTATGCTTTTTCTGGGTTTATTGGGTACCAAATACGACCCAATAAATTTTTCGGACCCCTCCCGAACAAAGGAGGTTATTGCGAAATTTTTCGAAATTTAAAGGCATTAGCAAATTATTTGAAGAATTAAATGGTTTTGAAGTCGTCGAATAAATTATATAATTTATATATAATATAAATTAAAATTAAATGAATCGAGCGCGGTAATTTGCTTTTTGGAATCGTAATTTTAAACGATTATACCGAGAGATCCGACCAATGGATTTTCCCAAAACTAGAACCGTTGGGCTCTCTTTGGAAAGATCTTTCCAAAGATATTAAATTTGTTAAGATCCAATAGTTAGATTTTGAGAAATTTGTAATTAACCTGAATAAAAATAGCATCAGGGCCGCGTAATGACCTGAAACGTCGTTCGACGAAAAGAGGCTATTTTATAAATAAAAATAGCGATAAATCATTTTAAAATATTATAAATGATGTGGAATGGAAGTAAACCAATTTTACTTGGTTTATTAGATATTTTAGATGGTTCGATGTATTTGACATGAAATTATTAAAATGAATTGAAATGTGAATGTCAAATAGTTTAACCATGGAAAGAATTGATTTGAATTCTATATATGCGTGCATTATTTGAAAAGGCCAAGTTAATTCTCATTTCAAATACTTGAATGGCAAAAAAAAATCGAAGATAATGAAGATGGTGCAAGACTGGTGATCTTCACATTGTACGGATTACTACTGATGCCTTTGATATGGGTAGCCCCCTTGATGAGGTTACAGTGGTAGTGGTCTGGTCATATTTTTAATTGTTTGGATGTGCGATGGCCTCTCTCTTGTACTAGACATATGGGATGAGGAATAAGGTGCCTCCGGTTTCATTCAGACCCAAAACGAACTAGTAAATGGATGTGTGCCTGATATTGGATTTTGTTCTATGTTGATTGATTTCTATCAAATATATATCTGTTTAGTGATGGAGAATTTATTCTCTTTCTTAACACCCTTCTCTGAGACGTACGAGCTTAGAGGTTATATATCGATAGACATCAGTCGCATGGTGTGGATTGTCAGTGTGGCATGCTGAGATTCAAATGATCAAGGCTTTTGTTGAAAAGAAGAATCTTATCGTTGATGATCAAAGCATAGCTTGAATTAGCGTAGCTTTTTGTATGGAGTTAATTCGCGAGCCTCACACCCCAGTATGAACCAGAAATGGGAGAGGATTCAGGGAGAATGTGTGTTTCTTTCTAGCTAGGAGTTGTGTCATGGTATGGAGCCTAGACATTTTTACTTATGTGGAAGATGGAAAGCGAGATACCTCGGATTTGAGTCCTTAGTGGATCTTGGTATGGTCGATATACTTACCAAATTAACGCCCCACAGGACGGGGAAACATGTTGTTCAGGAATTATAATCCACTAATGTAAGTGTGGACCAGCCCTGTGGCTCCAGGTGCAGTTGCGGCTGAATCCTGAGACATGAGCTAGATTGTCTCGAATTCGGTAAGGACGATCCCTTGCCTTGGTTCATGATGGAAATTCAATTTCCAATACGTGACATTGTGCGGTTTTGATTGTAAACCTATATATGGCGACATGATATATGGTACCCATGTCGTCTATGATTGATACATTACGATTGAATTTTTTTTGAAACATATAGACACTAATAATAATATCAAATAACTTTGTTTTATACGTATCAAGTATATTTTAGCCATTATAAGGTAAAACTCTATCACCCGGCTTGCGTTGCATTATGTGATGGGACCTGAGTCTTATAATGGCTTCATTTTTCTAAATAGCATTGCGTTGTTTAAATGGTTTATTTTATTTCATGTACTGGCAATCAAATGGAGTAAACCCGTTCCGCGTTAGCGGCGTGGTCCTGTAATTGACCTTATTATTAAATAAGTTATAAGATTTCTCATTCTAGTCCCATGACTGACTCATGGTTTGTTTCACTTGCAAACTCAGGTGCCCCTATTTTCTACACAGGCAGCTTTGTATTCAGGTTTTAGCTGGTTCATTCTGGGTAAATGAAAGCTGTTGGAGCTGAAGATGGATTCTATCATTTCTATTGGACTGTTCAGACCTTATTATGTATATTATGTTTAATTCCGCTGTAGACATTTTATATTAAGCTGAAACTGTATTTTGTACTAAGTATGATCCTGTTATGTTGTGTTATTCTAATGATTATATTATTTCCAAAGTAATTTGATGTACATTATCTGGTGTAATGCTATATTTCCATTCTGTTGTTATTGTTTATGTGTTATATTCCATTGATTATCCTTGCTTCCATGACACTAGGGTTTGGGTTGTCACATAATGTCATAAACTCCAAATTCGCAAGTATCCAAGAGTGGTAGTGAATTTGTGTGGTTTTAGAACCCCGTAGATGTTAGATCCAGTCCCGTAAGCTGTCGGCAAGTTTCGTAGGAGCCTATGGGTGCTAGAGTCGAGTACGTGAGCTCAAAATCCTTCCACATAAAGTTTGGCGAAGTGGAAATCCGAGGTGAGAAACCGAAACTCACGTGGAAAGGGGTTAAATTTAATTAACTGTTAAATGTTAAGTTTTAATTAAGTATGTTTAATTATGTTTAATATGATGTTAGATGCTGAGTATAGTGATAAAAATAAGATTTTTATAACGTATATGTGAAATCCCTGGGGTATATAACACTTGTATTATAAACAGTGTCGATTGGAAAATGATTGGACTTTAAATGGTTTTGAGTTGAAAATATTATTAATTATGTTCGATGATTGTATTGAAAACTCCACATGGGTTTTAGGACGATAGTAGCCTACACATCTCTCAAGTGTGTAGATATGTTCACATGGATTGTGATGTAAAACCCACACGGGCATTGGGATGATAATTTCACACATAACCAAAATGTGTAGATAATAATCACTAGTTATGGATGAAAACCACACATGGTATTGGGATGATAATAGACACTAATCCCAAGTGTGTAGTCTATCAATCTGTTGATAGACAGGAATGTATAAGCATTATTTATTTAAGGCTTATATGGTGTAGTGCACTTTATGTGTGAGTTGAATACCGTTTGACAGTAGATTGAGTTTTATAATATACACAGTTTAATAATGAATAATAAAAGTGGTTATTGGTTCATTGGTTAAATCTCTATAAAGAAAATGGATTTTTAATGAATGTTTTAATAATATAATAATAGGTTGAAAATCGAAGTTCGAATTTGACGTCCGATTTTGGATGGACGCGAAGAAATTAATATATAGATGAATTTTCATAACTTTAGAAAGTTTTTTTGAATTAATTTTCATGCACTTATGGCTAATCAAAGTATTAATTTCAAAAGGAATAGTAATGATAAAAAGTGAAGTTCAGTTAGGCTATCTAGAAGCTGTTTTAAAAGAAGTTTCTTTTCAAAAGTTTCTTGTTTATTTTTATAATGAATATCAGAAAAAGTTTGGATTAAAAATATTGAATTTAGAGAAATAATATTATCTTAATCATTATAATATTATTATAATGATTTAATATTGAAATAAACGATTTTGAGGTTGAAAATTTAATTTATGGCTTTGAAAATTTATTATATATATTTCATAAAATAAATATAACGTCTTTGAAGCAATTGTATGTGTTTTATATTATACGTTGAATATTGGTCAGAATAGAACATGTCGCGCAGCAGTAGCGCAAATTTCGATCTGTAGCTTTAAATGAGCGTATCGGGAGATCCTACCATCGAATTTCCCAAAATTGGAACCGTTGGGTTCGTATTGAAAAGATATTTCAAATGATAATAAGGGTTTTGAAATCTAACTGTTATATTTTGAGAAATGTTCAATTCAAATATAAATAAAAACAACGCCACAACCCTAATGACCTGTAATTCGAAATTGCAGGTATGGACTATTTTTATGTAAATAAAAATAGTGAAAAATCATTATTAATTATTATAAATGATTTCAAATGGATTTAAACCAATTGTACTTGGTTTTATATGATAAAAGCGGTTAAGTGGAATTTGGCGGTTTTTGTGTAAAACTTATATAACTGATTTTGAGAGAGTTTTGAGATGAAAAAATTAATTTGCAAATTGGATTGAATTCTTAAGTAAACCTTTTATATAAGATTATGAAATAATTTTTGGAAGCTAAATGACTTAACCGGATTTGAGAATGAGATTTTAAATGTTATGAAATGAAATTGATTAAAGAGATTTAATTGGTGAGTCAACAATCCAATTAAGGATTTGATTTGATTTGTTTTAGCATGAATAATTCGACAAGACCGGGTTTAACCCATTTTGAATAAATGAACGGCGATTAAAAGTCGAATATACTGAAGACGATGCAAGACCAGAAATTTTCACATTGAATGGATTATTGATAATGCCCTAGATATGGGTAGCTCCCTTGAAGGGGTTATAATGGCAGTGGTACAGACGTACTTGTTGATTGTCCAGATATGCAAGGGCCTCTCTCCTGTGTTGGACATATAAGGTGACTTCAATTTCGTTCAAACCTAGAATGAACTTGCAAATGGATTGTGTGTTGACATTGTATTTTATGCTATATTAATCGATCTCTACTAAATATATATATATATATATATATATATATATATATATGTTTGGTGGTGGAGAATTTATTTCAATTAGCTCTGAGACGTACGATCTCAGAGGTTATATATTGGTGGACATCAGTTGTACAGTATGGAATGGCAATGTGGCATGCTGAGTGCTGCTGGCAGATAGATTAAAGCTTTTGTTGAAAACAAAATCTTTATGGTGCATTAATTCGCGAGCTTCACACCCCGGTATGAGTCGAAAACGAAATGAAGGACAACAGGGAGGACATGTGTTTCTTTCTAGCTAGAAGTGATGTCATGGTATGGAGCCTAGTCATTTTACTTATGTGGATATTGGAATCAAGATGCCTCGGTTGGTCGCACGAGGCCATGGTGATCGACGTACTAACCAAAAGGTCCGATAGGTCCGGAAACGTATTGTTCAGGTAGTGTCTAATCCACATGAATATGTGGAACTGCTCGGTCGCTCTAACCAGATAGTGTTTTCCCTAGGACATTTTGTTAGAGATGTTTTGAAGGTTGGATAAGGGAGATTCTTTGCCTCGACTCATGGTAGAAATCCAAATTCCAATACGCTACTTTACGGTTTTAGCTATATACCTACGACAACATAATTGGATGGGGAATTATGTCGTCTAAGATTGAAACATTTATTTTTGAAATTGTTTTCAACACTTAGACACAAATAATAATATCAAATGATTTTCTCGTATCAAGCATGTTTGGCCATTATAAGTTAAAACTCTGTCCTCCGTCTTGCGCTTGCATTCTTTAATGGGACCTGAGTCTTATAATAACTTCATTTTTCAAAAACCATTACGTGATTTTATGCACTAGCATTTGTGTGGAGTAAACCCGTTCTGTGTTATACGGCGTGGTCCCGTGATATGACTTATTTTAAATAAGTTAAGTTAGCTATAGGGTTTCTCATACTGGTCTCATGACTGACTCGTAGTTTGTTTTTCCCTTACAAACTCTAGTGCCCATATGTTTACACGGGCAGCCAAGTGAACAGGATTTTAGCTTATCTCTTTTGGATGTGTACTGGAGCCGTATTGGACTTGGAGCTGAAGTTTGGACTTTGATGTTTCTTTTGATCTTTTTCAAGACTCTATTATGCTAATTATCTTTGATTTCGCTGTGTATTATTTGATATCTAAAACTTGTTATGTATAACTATGATCATGCGTTGTTGTGAACTATGATATTATCCTTTGATGTAAATTCATGTACATTATTATCTGTTGTTATGCTATGTTCTCTGATCTGCTGTTGTGTTTAATATGTTATGTTCCAACGACTATCCTTTCCGCCCGGGATCTTGGGTTTGGGTTCTTAGAGGTGGTATCAGCCTTAGTTCCGGAGTACAACATATTAAAGAACTCATTAGAGATAGAATCAGTAGTATTCTAGGATAAGTGACTCATTAGAGATAGGATTAGTAAAATCATAGAATGAGTACAGCAGAATAGCGTACTCCCCATTAGTTACACTTCTATTTATATATATATATATATATATATATATATATATATATATGCTCTTACGATTCTTAAGATATCATTTTTGTTGGCCTGACTCTTTTCTTGCTATTTGCAGACATAGTAGAAAATGAGTGGTAGAGGCAGAAGAGGTAGAGGAAGAGGACGGGGTATTGTTTAGGCTTAAGCTCAACAACCAAACCCCATAGGAGTTGTTAATGCACCAGTTATGCCTCCTCAACAACAACTAGATTTGGAAGTTCTTGCTAAGAAATTTAAGGATTAGGTCGGAGTGCCATTCTTGGGCAAGGAGCCTCTTATCAAAGTGCAAGTGCAGATGCGTTATTGTGAGAGAATTTTTGAAGCCTTGGAATTGACTGATGATTGGAAAAAAAATTCTAACATCCTAATTGTTGAAGGATGAAGCCCTAATCTGGTGGGGTGATCCTAAAGGTAATATTACTTAGGTAGACTCAAGGAAATTTTCGAGGAAAGATTTATTCCACCAGAAGAAGTCGAACGTCTATATTATGAATTCTCCAAAATCAAGCAAGGAGACATGACCAGCCATGTATACTTGAAAAAATTCAACCAACTTTCTCACTTTGGTCCCGAATTGATTCCGAACCCCATCAAAAAGAATGTGAGATTCATAGAGGGTCTCTAGAGAAGGTATAGGAGCAGAGTGAGCTCATATAGACTCCCATTTGCTGGAATGTTAGATATGGCTTGTTTTTACGAGAATATTAATAAGAGGAATGCTTTAAAAGATAAGTAGAAGGGCTATTCTGGTAAGAAGAGAAAATTTTCAAATAAGAAGCTAGAAGCAAGTAAGGAAGTAGAGAAGCCTAAGGATAAATGATTGAAGGGTGTTACGTGTTACAGCTGCTGCAAGCCTGGACATTTGATAAAGGATTGTAAAGCTACTAAGAGGCCGAGGAAGTCAAGTAAAGAAACAGAATGCTATAATTGCCACAAGAAAGGGGACATTAATCCATATGGCCCATTGTTGAAGAAGTCCGAGGTGGCTCACGTTTATAAAGTGACAGATACATTAACAACTTCTGGTGGCAGGGGAAAGCCAGGTTGAAAATGCAGACGTGTACGTGCTAGTATAATACACTCACAAGGATCGTGTAATATGACGAACAATATTCAAGTATGAAGTAATCACAAAACTATATAAGATAGTAAATGCAGTAAAAATAGAAAAATCACACTAGGGATTTTTATACTGGTTCGGAGCACCGTCCTACGTCCAGTCCCAAACTTCCTTCTGGAATTTCACTAATAATCTCCTCACTTCACCTGGAGGAACAGGTATACAACACCCGAGCAGCCGAACGGGATTTCATGCCTCTAACAACACGAGGACTTTAATACTTGCCTCTAACAACACGAGGACTTTAATACTTGCCTCTTACAACACTGAGGACTTCAACACTTGCCTGATCACACATAGGACTTCAACTAATACAATGGTTTTGACTTCTGCTTTGTGTTCTTGATTCAACATGGATAGTCAACAGTTTGAGTACAATCTTCCTATAATCTGATCTTCGAGTATATACTTTGAATGTGTAGATTTAAGGAAGTAGAATGCTTGTTGAATAAAATGATATTAAATCAATTCAAGGATTCAACAAGTATTTAAATTTTGAGAGATTTTGTTTTGCAAAGAGTATGAAAATGCAATTCAGAAATTAGAGAGAATATAAAATGATTCGATGATTGTAAAGCAAGTTTGAAGTTGTTTATATAATAGTAGAAAGTAGTAATTCTTCATGAAGAGTTTCTATAAAAAGTTATGTCCATTTCCTTTGGTTATTGAATAGAAATTTCTTCATAAATAGAAGCAACCTTTCAGAAAAAGCTTGTTGTTTCAAAATGGTCGACTCGTTGGAAATCACTGGTCGACTGGTTGAATTTAATTAAAATTAAAATTTCTAGAAAAATAGCCGTTATGTGCAAAAACACACTGACCAGTCGATCGCCCATATTTGGACCGGTCGACCGGTTTATGACTGTGGACCAGAGGACCTCGGTCCATAGTCTAGATCGCTCTACGCTCTTTCCCAGTCGAAGGCTGGACCGTTTGGGCTTTTTCTGTGACTTTTCAATTCCTCAAATATATAGATTTTAGCAACGAAGATATGATATAACTTTTTGTGCATTCGTGTTATACTTTGAGGATAGATTTTAACATATTTCTAATACAACTCAATGTGTGTGTGTATATATATATATATATAAACTTATCTCTATGAAATGGTCTTCATTGCAAATTTATATGTTGGCATCGATCAAAATCTTGTTCTCAACATTCTACCCCTTTTTGATTGATGACAACATCTTGGATTTTCTCTCCCTAAATATAAAGCTCCCCCTGAATTTCTGCAACATTTGTTAGTTCGTAATATAAATAATCTTACCTTTTGATTCCTGCATTAACAAATGTTAGCACACATATACTATTACCATGTTAAGCACATAATTTTAAATAAAAGTATATATAACATGAATTATATGTATCATTATGAGAGAAAATATTTCTCCCCCTTTCTCATCGATTAAAAAGAATAAATACCATAATAAGCACAGTAATCGAGAGTAGTAGAGAATACAAATAATTATAGCACCTTTAGGAGATATTGAATCATATGATTTTTTGATAAGCTGAGTTTTCAAAGATATTTAGAGATACCGAATAACCTTCTCTTTATTGTGGTGTACCTACAAAAAATATGACATATATAGTTTTGGTACCCACTTGCTTTGTTTGGGTCCATGGGTTAGATGGAAGGTAACCATACCTAAGAGGGTTTAATGGAACCTTTAAAGATAAAATTTTCATTATTAACTGTTGAATCAAAATAATCATCAATTTATTTTTCTCTGTTTTTCCAACTTACAGGGACCTAAATACTTAAGTAATCTCTATTGATATTCCTTTTCATACTTCTATATTTATTTTAAATACTGCTACTCATAGAAGTATTCGAATTTCTATAATAATTGGGTCTTGGATGAGCATTAGTACTAGCAGTGATATTCTTATTGTACATAAAAGCATATCTAGTACTATTTCTATGATTGGTTTTATTATATCCTATATCACTTTTGTCATGTAAAGGTCGAGATCTAGATAAAATCATGTTTAAATCATTTTGATCTTTATTAAATTTTGCGAACTTATTTGTACATTTATCAAATTTAATTCCAAAATCACGAGTGACAAAAGAAATTTTGTTATTTTGAAAATTATCAATTTCCTTATTTAATTCAGAGTTCTTCCCTTTTAATGCATTCTCAGTTTTAAGACCACAAAGAGATCCTGAATTTATTAAAGAAGATTGTAATTTTTCAAAATTTTCTTCTGAGTTAGAAAAATTATTTTGCAAAATATTATTATTCACCTTTAAAAACTCACATTCTTTAGATAATTCCAAATTCTTTTCAATTAAAACTCCATTCTCTTTTTCAAGAGACGAAATTAAAGAACTAGAATTATTTAAATAATCATCTAATGATTTATTTCTATTTTGCAAAAGATCAATTTCCTTTAAAAGATCATTTTTTATCTTCTAGTTGCTCATTTTCTTTTTGAAGGAAATCTTTTTGAGAAACAAGCTCTTCTAAGGTATTTTCAAAACATTTGGCTTGCTTTACCAAAAACTTGTTTTCTTCTTTTAATTTGGAATTTTCTAGCTCGCAATTTTTTGACTTTGCTAAAATGACTGCATTGAGTTTACTCAAAATTTTAAAATCTTTCAATAATTTTTCATGATTTAACAAAAGATCTTTATATAATAAATCTGTACATACCGATTGTAATCTGACTTTAGCCATGAGACATTTGTTTCCTTGCTCTCTTGATTCTGCTCCATTTTCTAATTCCCTGACTAGATTTCTTTATAGCCATTTGTTCTAGGATGTTGTTACGATCTCTAGAACGCCAGGCTCTGATACCAAACGAAAATGCGTACGTTTACGTGCTAGTATAATACACTCACAAGGATCGTGTAATATGACGAACAATATTCGAGTATGAAGTAAAAAACAGAACTATATAAGATAGTAAATGCAGTAAAAATAGAAAGATCACACCAGGGATTTTTATACTGGTTCGGAGCACCGTCCTACGTCCATTCCCAGACTTCTTCTGGAATTTCACTACCAATCTCCTCACTTCACCCGGAGGAACAGGTATACAACACCCGAGCAACTGAACGGGATTTCATGCCTCTAGCAACACGAGGACTTCAATACTTGCCTCTTACAACACTGAGGACTTCAACACTTGCCTGATCACACACATGACTTCAACTAATACAATGGTTTTGACTTCTGCTTTGTGTTTTTGATTCAACATGGATAGTCAACAGTTTGAGTACAATCTTACTATAATCTGATCCTCAAGTATATACTTTGAATGCGTAGATTTAAGGAAGTAGAATGCTTGTTGAATCAAATGATATTAAATTGATTCAAGGATTCAACAAGTACATAAATTTGGAGAGCTTTTGTTTTGCAAAGAGTGTGAAAATGCAATTCAGAAATTAGAGAGAATATAGAATGATTCGGTGATTGTAAAACAAGTTTGAAGTTGTGTATATAATAGTAGAAAGTAGTAATTCTTCATAAAGAGTTTCTATAAAAAGTTATGCCCATTTCCTTTGGTTATTGAATAGAAATCTCTTCATAAATAGAAGCAACCTTTCAGAAAAAGCTTGCTGTTTCAAAACGGTCGACTGGTTGAAAATCACAGGTCGACTGGTTGAATTTAATTAAAATTTCCAGAAAAATAGTCGTTATGTGCAAACACACACTGACCGGTCGACCGGTTTATGGTTTTGGACCGTAAGACCTCGGTGCACAGTCTATATTGCTCTGTGCACTTTCCCAGTCGAAGCCTGGACCGTTTGGGCTTTTTCTACGACTTTTCAATTTCTCAAATATATAGATTTCAGCAAACGAAGATATGATATAACTTTTTGTGCATTCGTGTTATACTTTGAGGATAGATTTTAACATATTTCTAATACAACTCAATGTATATATATATATATATACCTTATCTCTATGAAATAATCTTCATTGTAACTTTATATGTTGGCATCGATCAAAATCTTGTTCTCAACACAGATGTTTTGGAAGGTACGCTTACTGTTAGAGATATTCATATTAAAGTGTTATTTGATACGGGTGCATTTTTAAGTTTTATTTTGAGTAATATGGCAAAGAAATTGAATTTAAAACATAGATATCTTAAAGAACCCATTTGTGGTAATAATCCGATAGGAGGTTCCGTCGATCTTTGTTTGTAATATAGAGTGCCCATCTCTTATTACCATTATCGATTTTCCTTCGATTTAATTGTCATGGATTTTACCGAATTTGACCTTATTCTAGGATTGGATTGGTTGACTAAGTATGAAGCTAAAGTTAAATTCACTGATAGAATGGTTAGAGTTAAAACCAAGTTTGGAAATTTAATAACCATACCATGAGAAGGCCCAGAGTCAGATAAAAATGAATTTTGGTCTGCTCTTGGTATTTCCCCTTCTATAGAAAATATCCCAGTTGTTAAGGATTACACGGATGTGTTTAAAGAAGTTGATAGTCTTCCTTTGAGAAGGGATATTGATTTAGGATTTATCTAGTGTTAAATGCAAGGCCAGTTATGCATCCAATTCGTAGAATGACATTGAAAGAGAAGGAAGAGTGGAGTAATCAAATTCGTCAACTTTTATGGAAAGGTATGATCAGGCCTAGTTTCTTGAGTTGGGGAACAGTAGTGGTGTTCCTTCTGAAATCAGACGGTACCTTCAGATAATGTATGGATTACTGAGATCTCAACAAGCAAATGCTCAAGAATAAGTATCATCTGCCCCCACATAAATGATTTGTTAAACCATTTGAATGCAGCACGTGTATTCTCAAAGATGGACCTAGCTATAGGTTTTCATCAATTAAGAATTGCAGAAGAGTGTGTTCCTTTGACAGCTTTCAGGGGTCCATATTTTTTTTATGAATGGTTAGTAATGCCTTTCGGGCTGTGCAATGCCCCTGCATATTTCGTAGATTTGATGAATCGGGTATTCTGAGAAGTGTTGAACTAGTTTGTACTGGTCTTTATTGATTATATTATAATCTTCTCAAAGGAAGTGGAAGAACACATGAGGCATTTGGAACAAGAATTGGAGATTCTGAGAAAGAATATATTGAAAGCCACGTTTTCCTAATGTCAGTTCTGAAGAGAAGAAGTGAAATTCCTTGGACATGGAGTGTCAAAGGAAGAAATCTCGGTAGAACCGAGTAAGATTGCGACCACTCAGGATTGGAAGCAATCAAGGACTGCCATAGAAGTTAAAAGTTTTCTTAGTTTGGCCAGTTATTATGGAAAGTTCGTGAAGGATTTTTTGAAGTTATCCCGTCCTTTGATGAAGCTTACTAAGAAGCATACCAAGTTTATTTGGACGTCAGAATGTGAGGCAGCTTTTCAAAAACTGAAAGGAAGATTAACTACTGCACCAGTGTTGGCAATTATAGATGGAAATCAAGATTTAACTGTTGATATTGATGCTTCTAGTGAAGGAGTTGGCGCAGTGTTGATGCAAAGAGGAAAAGTAACTACTTATGCAAGTCGTTAGTTGAAGCCACATGAGAAAAAAATATGCCATTCATGATTTGGAATTGCTAGCTATGGTATTGCCTTAAAATTTTGGAGGTACTACCTGTTGGATGAGAAGTTTGTGCTATATATAGATCATAAATCTTTGAAGTATTTATTCACTTAGAAGGATTTGAATATGAGACAACAACGTTGGTTGGAATTTTTGGTGGAATATGATCTCGATATTCTATATACCCCAGGAAAAGCCAATGTAGTGGGAGACGCACTCAGTAGAAAGAATGCGATTGTTGCTAATATGATTATTACGCCTTCAATGATAGGAAATATTTCTATCTTATAGAAAGATGACGAGTTTATTCAGAAGATTAGCAAAAGAATACAGGATGGTGAAGTCTCAAACTTCCAGGTTGATGATAAAGGAGCTATGAGGTTAAAAGGACGAATTTGCGTTCTATATGTTCTCTATCTGAAAAGAGAAGTACTGGATGAGTGTCACAGATCTAAGCTCATTATTCATCCAGGAGTACAGAAGATGTATCGAGATCTGGAATGCACGTTTTGGTGGAAATCTATAAAAAGAGATATCTCGATATATGTTAGCAGGTGTTTAACTTGCCAACAAATTAAGAGTGATTAACAAAAGGTCGCTGGGTTGCTACAATCGTTACAGACTCCGGAATGGAAGTAGGACCAAATATCGATGGATTTCATTAACGGTCTGCCTAGAACCAAGAAGGGTAATGAAACCATTTGGGTTATCGTAGATCGTTTGATGAAGAATGCCCATTTTCTTTCGATAAGAGCAAATAGAACAGCTTAGAGTCTTGCACAGTTATATGTGAAAGAAGTTGTTCGAGTGCATGGAGTACCTAGCAGTATTGTTAGTGATCAAGATTCGATCTTCACCACTAAGTTCTGAGAGGCATTTTAGTCTGAGCTGGGGACAAAGTTGAATCTTAGCACTGCTTATCGTCCCCAAACAGATAGTCAGACTGAAAGGGTGAATTTAAATAGGAATATATGTTGCAAGCTTGTATCCTTGATTTTGGAGGATCATGGGAAGATCATTTGTATCTTGTATAGTTCTTGTACAACAACAACATCCAAGCTAGTTTGCAGATGTCACTGGTCGACCTTGTAGATCTCCTGCATGTTGGTAGGGATGAGAAATTCTCAGTTCAAACCGAAAAAATCGACCGAACCGAACATATTCGGTTAATTTGGATTGGTTTATTTTGTAACTTCTCTTTTTCCAGTTATAATTTTTGAACAAAATGGTTAATTTGGTCGGTTATGGTTTTAAATAATGAATTTTTGGTTAAACTGAACAATTGTATATTTATCATTTTCATTATAACTGCGCATGTAACATTATCGGATGCCATGCTCTCGGTAAGCAGTACATCCTATTGAGAAAAGCCATATTTATTAAAAGTTTAAATGGTAGTCAATATTCTCTATTCTGTACCTATTGAAAAGATGCCATTTTTAGCCTATTTTTTCGTCCTATACAAATTTATGTTTCATCTTCCCAGGCTTCCCCACTTTTCATCTTTTTCTCTAGTTCCAACCCTAAATCGTTTAGTTCCAAGGATGAGATAAATAGATAATTATGAATCAAGATCATATCCTCTCATTTTATCTCTACAAAATACAATTCCAATGTATTTCAATATATCCCCTTCTTCCTCATTTGAGTAAAGAAAATTTGAGTTGTTTCAACTTTCAACAAGTACAGGTACTAAGAAGCAATCTGCTCATCCTGCTACTTCAGCTTTAGAAGATATTTCTGTAACAACCCAACTTTCGAACACATCGGAAGTCATGTCATTAATAAGAATAAGAATAGATAGAAGATAAAATCACAGAAAACATCAGAATCTTACAGTGGAATTTTTACAAAAGATGATACTTCATAATATTACATAGTAGTACATATTACATCAGAGCATCATAGATCTAGTGATACAAGCCATTCATAGTACATCTTTAATTATACATATCATTGATGACTAACTTGCAGACTTATAATTATACAGTAGATATGATAAGTAGACCAGCACACAGAAAATTCCATTCCAGCTTTCCAAGTTTTTCCTAACCTGATTCACTTGTCTATTCATAACAAGTGTTATGAATACCCAAGAGTTTAAGGGAAACACATAAAAATAAACTCCGGGTCAGTTAGGGGACTGGTATGAGTAAACAGTTTAAAACAAATTAAAGAAATAAAAATATATCAGAAGACCACGCCGTGAAAACAGAACGGGTTTCTACCTTATGAGATCGAAACACTTTGTATACTTAAACCAGATATTATCATAGTGTCTAGGTGTTTCACAAATAATTTAGAATCTAGAAGAAGGCTTACATCTCACATCCTCCTATATAGTATACAAATAAAACCGCTTGCCGCTTATGGAAATTTGGTTTCCAACCATGATAAGGTATGGGACCACCTTTCGATGGTGTATCTCTAGAGGCGAATACACCTAGGTTCAACAAGAACGTCTTGCAACCCGGCCCACACATGATCGACCACTCATTTCTCTTGAGTGTATCGAGTGTATATCACCAATGGCTGTGTACGGCAACCATTTCCCGAATGGGCAGAATCGATAGAGTAAGAAACAAAAGGAATTTCTCTGGATAGGTCATGCTACACCCTAATGGGAGCGACTCACATAGCCATGCTGCCTGCCCGATTTTTGTCATTTCTTGGGTGTGAGGCTTGAGGCTAGACTTACCTTTTTATCATCACTGTTTATTTCTTTTGAATGCCACATCGTCAAAACTCGCCAATCACTAATTGACTTCCCCAAAAATATATTATAGGTATACAGCGAGAGAAACGAATTCCTCTACCACCATATAAATACGTTTGGAGAGATCAACGTACGTGATCAGTTAGAATTACTTTGTCAGGCATTCGTCCATACAAGTTGTCTTGGGATTAGACAAACCAAAGGTATTATTCAAGAATAGCCTTTGTATATTGCCGTATTCAATTATCTCTGACGCACGGCATATAATCAAATCAAAGTGAAACATTCATTCCGGTCTCTTTGAGATGATTAGCGATTTTTTTTAATTATTAACCTGACACGATAAAAAATGTAGTTTACAGTACTTATTTTATTAGTATATGATAATTTACTTATGTCCGGAAATTCAAACTTACAGTCTATAACAGTCAATTATATCATACGGTTTTCCTTTCATTTTTGTTGACTTTAAAATTTAAATATTTTCATTAGAAAATTATTTCTAATACTAAAAAAAAACTTTATTTCCAATTTCTTTGCAAAATCTTTCACTCAATTTCAAACACCTGATTCACTTCTTTTTCCTTCTTGCTATTTTAAATAAAAATTCTATTTTATTTTATTATTTATTTCTCCTCTATATTTAATTAAAAACTAGTTTAGTTTAATTTATAAATCACAAAAATCCTTATTTGAACACAAATATGGCAAAGTACCATTTGTTGCCAAAATACCAGTTTCGTTTCGTGGTGTGCGCACATAAAAATCGGCTTGGTTCCCATGATTTTTGCAAAGTACCACATCCTTGACAAAGTACCAGCGTGCCAAACTACCACTCTCAAAACTCCAGCGTTCTTCTTGCTGAACAGCCCCAGCCCCCATGCACCAGACCAAGTACCCAAGTGCCCGATCAACTCAAAGTACCACCTCGGGATCGTATGATTTTTGGCTCGATCCCTTGCAAATCATGATGCCACTTCTCCTTCTTCTTCTTCCTCCCCCGCCATGCCCGTGCACATGCACACTTAACCCAGCCACCATCGACCACCCTCAACCATTCCGACACATCGCCCATCACCTCCCGACCATGCTACCACTCTCCGACCCGACCATCATTGTCTGAACAGTAATTTCCCGATTTGATCTTGTTCCAGCGAAATGGCACCATCAAAGAAAACCTCCACCGCGCCTTACCCTGACCCTTGGCCGCCGTCCCCTTCTTGCCACACCACCACCACTCCCTGACGTCGCCAACCCCCTGGACCGCACCCCCATAGCGCCGCCGTCGACGAGTAGTTCCGTCGTGAACCCCAAGTACCCAAAAACCCATTTTTACCCTATTTTGATCTCGTTTACACAATCCCTTTATTTAAAAAAATAATTAGCATTTTTCCTAGGAACTCAGATCCTAAATGAAGCTCCTCCTTCAACCGTATGGCGCGCAATAGCCTGGATGGTCGGAATTTGTTCAGTGTTCAAATTCCGATCATCTCATGATATCTCATGATCCATGTCGTTAAAAATCGTGAATTTTCTTTTAAAAATCCTCATTTCGATCCACCATCATGTTTATGTAGTCAAACCAAGTTTTTACAACGTTTGAAAATCCACTTTAGTTTTGAGATTACAGAGAGCAGCTGTTGTTTTCTGTTTTCATGTTTTGGGTAGTTTCTTAGTGTTTTCCCTACCTCCCGAAAACTAGGTGACTATGTAAGGCTTTTATAACTGATATGAAGTATATTCCATCATCTAATCTAGGTTTCACTGACCAGTTGATCTCCAGTTTTTGTTGTGTGAATTTTGAAACAAAACTAACAGAACCTAGTAATATACAGGACAACATAATATCCTAACACACTTGGTACTTAAGGATTTGAAGTGCCAACTAATAATTCTTTGATTAGGCAAACAAACTGGGATGCAAACAACCATACAATTCAATCAATATCGTCACCAAGCTAGATCACACTTTCAGTCAAAACAGAAAAGACAGTAAAGAAAATTTCTCTAGAAAAGTTTACTCACCTGAAATATTTGAAGTCTTCAGTTTCTATTTCTCCTTACTAAACTAATTTGGTTTCAATATTTTTGTTGTGAGGAAAGAATGCATGGAAAGGCTTTATATAGGGGTAAGAAAATAAGAAAAAAACTGGTGCATTAAATATGATTTGAAAACAGAAAACAAATTTTCAGTTTTTGACCAATGATTGACAATTTAAATATCCTTTTCTCTCAAACCTTTTTGAGATGACAACACCCTATCACCTGAGCTAACATGGCCATGATTAGCAAATATATCCTCTGAAAAATCCCTGCGCCTGTACTACATTCTTCCCATTGGTCTACAAGGAACCATCACATTTAACGCTTTACGTACAACCATGTTTTCTCAAATCTTTTCCTTGGTTTTAAACAAATTTGGTGATCATCCTTTGTACCACAAATGCTCATAATTCCTTGGGTCTTTAAACCATATTTTCACATGACCCTTATGATTTAACAAGAAATTATATAAAAATCTTACTTGCCTTCCAAGGTTTTCTAAAATCTGAAAGTTTTTGTGCAAAAGAATCCATGGCATGTGATGAAATATGCATAGAAAATCTTAGAAAAATCTATGTTTTAGAAATGATCTAGTGTAGGCAAGATCTTTGGTATATATACAAGTCATGTGTTATGACAAATATAACCATGTGTTGAAAATGAAGAAGAAGGTGTATTTTCAAAAATCATATGTAAGAAAAGAAAAGATTTTAAAACTGAAAATACTTTAATCTATAATGATTTGGCCATGTGCACAATATTTACCCTTAGATCCTAGTTTCTAGCCAATCTATAGTGTAGGTTATACTTCCAAGACTATGAATGAGAGCATGATTTGCAAGAGAAATTGGCACTTCTTGTTTTTGGTTTGATGCATATGTAAACAAAGGATTTTCACTTGAACTTGTATAGGAAAGGAAGTGGTAGCCTTTGTATAAAAATTTGTTTAAGTGTCTTGTCTTTTATTCACTCAAGAAATTTGCAAAAACCCAAATTTTAAATCCTTTGAAAAAATGAACAAAACATGTGAAATAAAAAATTGCACTTTAAAAAACTTGCTATGTATAAGTGTTGTCCTACCTACATGTATTAAAAAATGAATTTAAACAAATGTTGTCTTATACGTGCTATCATACATGTAAAGGAAAATGGCAATTAAACCTTTTACATGTTTGAAATATTTTAAAGTATGGATTTTTAAATCGTGTTTGTAGATATGTACTTATGATTAATTAATATTTTTGTTAGCGATATGTATAAGAACCGGGTCATTACATTCTACCCCCTTATAAAAATTTCGTCCTCGAAATTTGTAAATAGTAGATTTAGAGTTATCGACACACATCAATAAATATTTTATTTATAACAGCCATTTTCATAACTGGATATATTTGTTACTATAGTTGGAAAACATTTCCATTTATGCATTACTACTTCTTATCTTCCATCTCTTTAATTCTCATCAACTTCCAAATATATTTAATTTTATTTGGAAAAAAGATCTTAGGTCTTATTCACTTCATTGATTTGAATCGATCTTGCTCAAGCATATGTATCTGTCCTTAATTTGAATCAATCTTGCTCAAGCATATGTATCTGTCCAAATTCCCTTTTTAACTCATCAGTCAGTTCACTTAACTCCGTTAAGTTTCGTCCATTGTCGTCCTTAACTAATTTATTCTTACATTAGTTATCTCCTTTTCAGGACTCACAAATCTGATTTTATTTCACAAATCGACCAGTTCACTTTCCCTGAGTTCATATCCAATTAATACTTAAGTCTAGACTTAATTACAGGAAATCCAAATTTTAATTCAATTTAAAATTCTAACCCGATTTCTTGTATCAATATGATTGGATATTATTCTAATTTAATCCAACCATATTTAATTTTTCTTAAGGCTGACCCTAGTTAATTTACTCCTTTTATCTAAAAAGAGTAAGGTACCTTCTGAAGCTCCTTTCATTTTCACATTCTCATAAATTGATGACTTATCCATTATAGCATAGACCTTTTGTTGTTGTGCCTTTTTCATAAGTGGACAGTCTTTAACCAAGTGCCCAGGTTGATGACAGTTATAACATGAAAACTTTTGGGGAATAGCATCACTTGTTCCCTTTGGTTTCCGTTGAGGTTGCTCTGGTTGCTGAGTTTGTTGTGGCTTTTCCCCTGCTGGCTTCGTACAAAACCTAGCAATGTGTCCCTTCTCCTTGCAGTTATGGCATTGCGTATCTTTATAATGCTCTTTGGCTTTCTCCCCCATCCTTGGTATTCCCTTGTTGTTCCAGTTCGGATTAAATTTCCTTTTGTTGGAATTCTCGCCACTGGGTTTTCCTATCTGCTATTATGAAACTGGCTTCTTTTCCTCTAGTGCCTCATAATGAACTGCCATATCCACCAGATCAACAAATGGAAGCTTGAGATGCCCAATCATTTTCACTTGCAGGCTATCTTTTAGTCCAGCTATAAACATTTCATTCTTCTTGAGCGAGGTGTTGATTAACTCTGGCCCGAAACAGGAAAGTGAATTGAACTTATTTCCATATTCGGATATTTTCATGTTCCCTTGTTTGAGATCGATGAAATCCCGATACATCCTAGTTTTGCCAGCGGCAGGAAGAAATTGCGCTTCAAATGCCTCTTTGAATTTGTCCTAAGTAAAATCTTCTTCAGGAACATTCGAAGTTAGAGCATCCCACCAAATTGCAGCAGCTTCTTGGAGTTTCCATGAAGCTAAGAGACGTTTCTGCTCATCATTCAATTTCAGTCCTTTGAAATCCTCTCACGGGACCTCAACCATGCTTGGACTTCAATGAAAGATCCAGTCCCTTTGAAAACTTTTCCTCCTAGAGTGGTATATTCCTTACAGATAGTTGCGAAGCTTTTATCCTGCTGGACCGGCGTACTTCCTCCTTGTTTCTCCTTGATCTTGGGATGCAGTATTACGACCAGTAGTAGTGGAAGTCATTCCACTAGCATGACCTCTTCGTCCTCGGTTACTCATTATAATCACCTGAATATAACAGGTTGTCAAATCAAGACTTGACAGGATATGACTAACTTAGGTGTATCATTCAAGTTGATCTAAATTTATTTTAAATTTTTAATAAAAATACGCTCTCTCGCACTCACCCAAAGCCTAGGTAATCGTAACCTAAGCTCTGATACCAACTGTAACGACCCGACTTTCGAACACATCGGAAGTCGTGTCATTAATAAGAATAAGAATAAGAATAGATAGAAGATAAAATCACAGAAAACATCAGAATCTTACAGCGGAACTTTTACAAAAGGTGATACTTCATAATATTACACAGCAGTACATATTCATCAAAGCATCATAGATCTAGTGATACAAGCCATTCATAGTACATCTTTAATTATACATATCATTGACGACTAACTTGCAGACTTATAATTATACAGTAGATATGATAAGTAGACCAACACACAGAAAGTTCCATTCCAACTTTCCAAGTTTTTCCTAAACTGATTCACTTCTCTATTCATAACAAGTGTTATGAATGCCCAAGAGTTTAAGGGAAACACAGAAAAATAAACTCTGGGCCAGTCAGGGGACTGGTATGAGTAAACAATTTAAAACAGATTAAAGAAAAAAAAAATCTCATAATACCACGCCGTGAAAACGGAACGGGTTTCTACCTTATGAGATCGAAACACTTTATTTACTTAAACCAGATATTATCATAGTATCTAAGTGTTTCACAAATAATTTAGAATCTAGAAGAAGGCTTACATCTTACATTCTCCTGTACAGTATACAAATAAAACCGCTTGGCGCTTATGGAAATTTGATTTCCAACTATGACAAGTATGGGACCACCTTTCAATGGTGTATCTCTAGAGGCGAATACACCTGGGGTTCAACAAAAACGTCTTCCAACCCGGCCCACACATGACCGACCACTCATTTCTCTTGAGTGTATCGAGTGTATATCACCAATGGTTGTATATGGCAACCATTTCCCGAATGGGTAGAATCGACAGAGTAAGAAACAAAAGGAATTCTCTGGATAGGTGATGTTATACCCTAATGGGAGCGACCCACATAGCCATGCTGCCTGCCCGATTTTTTTCATTTCCTGGGTGTGAGGCTTGATGCTAGACTTGCCTTTTTATCATCACTGTTTATTTCTTTTGAATGCCACATCGTCAAAACTCGCCAATCACTAATTAACTTCCCCAAAACTATATTATAGGTGTACAGCGAGAGAAATGAATTCCTCTACCACCATATAAATAGGTTTGGAGAGATCAACGTACGTGATCAGTTAGAATTACTTTGTCAGACATTCGTCCATACAAATTGTCCTGGGATTGGACAAACCGAAGTTACTATTCAAGAATAGCCCTCGTATATCGCCGTCTTCAATTATCTCTGACGCGCAGCGTGTAATCAAGTCAAAGTGAAACATTAGTTCCAGTCTCTTTGAGACGATTAGCAATTTTTTTTTTAAATTATTAACCTGACACGATCAAAAATGTAGTTTACAATACTTATTTTATTAGTATATGATCATTTACTTATGTCCGGAAATTCAGACTTACAGTTTATAACAGTCAATTATAGCATACGGTTTTCCTTCCATTTTTGTTGACTTTGAAATTTAAATATTTTCATTAGAAAATTATTTCTAATACTAAAAAAAACAACTTTTCAATTTCTTTGCAAAAACTTTCACTCAATTTCAAACACCTGATTACTTCTTTTTCCTACTTGCTATTTTAAATAGAAATTCTATTTTTATTTTATTATTTATTTCTCCTCTATATTTAATTAAAAACTAGTTTAATTTAAGTTATAAATCACAAAAATCCTTATTTGAACACAAATATGGAAAAGTACCATTTGTTGCCAAAGTACAAGTTTTGTTTCGTGGTGTGCGCACATAAAAATCGGCTTGGTTCCCATGATTTTCGCAAATTACCACATCCTTGACAAAGTACCAGCGTGCCAAACTACCACTCTCAAAACACCAGCGTTCTTCTTGCCGATCAGCCCTAGCCCCCATGTGCCAGACCAAGTACCCAAGTGCCCGATCGGCTCAAAGTACCACCCCGGGATCGTATGATTTTTGGCCCGATCTCTTGCAAATCATGATGCCACTTCTCCTTCTTCTTCTTCCTCCCCCTGCCATGCCCGTGCACATGCACACTTAACCAAGCCACCATCGACCACCCTCAACCATTCCGACGCTTCGCCCATCACCTCCCGATCAGGTTACCACTCTCCGACCCGACCATCATTGTCTGAACAGTAATTTCCCGATTTGATCTTGTTCCAACGAAATGGCACCATCGAAGAAAACCCCCACCGCGCCTCGCCCTGACCCTTGGCCGCCGTCCCCTTCTTGCCACGTCACCACCACTCCCTGACGTCAGTAACCCCCTAGACCGCACCCTCATAGCGCCGCCGTCGATGAGCAGTTCCGGCGTGAACCCCAGGTAGCCAAAAACCCATTTTTACCCTATTTTGATCTCGTTTACACAATCCCTTTATTTAAAAAAATAATTAGCATTTTTCCTAAGAACTCCGATCCTAGATGAAGCTCCTCCTTCAACCGTATGGCGCGCGATAGCCTGGATGGTCAGAACTTGATCAATGTTCAAATTCCGATCATCTCAGGATATCTCATGATCCAAGCCATTAAAAATCGTGATTTTTCTTTTAAAAATCCTCATTTCGATCCACCATCATGTTTATGTAGTCAAAACAAGTTTCTACAACGTTTGAAAATCCACTTTAGTTTTGAGATTACAGAGAGCAGCTGTTGTTTTCTATTTTCATGTTCTGGGTATTTTCTTAGTGTTTTCCCTATCTCCCGACAATTAGGTGACTATGTATGTCTTTTATAACTGATATAAAGTATATTCCATCATCTAATCTAGGTTTCACTAGCCAGTAGATCTCCAGTTTTGGTTGTGTGAATTTTGAAACAAAACTAACAGAACCTAGTAATATACAGGACAATATAATATCCTAACACACTTGGTACTTAAGGATTTGAAGTGCCAACTAATAATTCTTTGATTAGGCAAACAAACTGAGATGCAAACAACCATACAATTCAAGCAATATCATCACTAAGCAAGATCACACTTTCAGTCAAAACAGAAACGGCAGTAAAGAAAATTTCTCTAGAAAAGTTTATTCAACTGAAATGTTTGAAGTCTTCAGTTTCTTTTTCTCTTTATAAACAGATTTGGTTTCAATGTTTTTGTTGTAAGGAAAGAATGCATGGCAAGGCTTTATATAGGGGTAAGAAAATGATAAAAAAAACTGGTGCATTAAATATGATTTGAAAACAAAAAACAATTTTTCAGTTTTTGACCAATGATTGACAATTTAAATATCCTTTTCTCTCAAACCTTTTTGAGATGACAACACCTTATCACCTGAGCTAACATGGCTATGATCAGCAAATATTTCCTATGAAAAATCCCTGCACCTGTACTACATTATTCACATTTGTCTACAAGGAACCATCACATTTAATGCTTCATGTACAACCATGTTTTCTCAAATCTTTTCCTTGGTTTTAAACAAATTTGGTGATCATCCTTTGTACCATAAATGCTCAGAATTCCTTGGGTCTTTAAACCATATTTTCACATGACCCTTATGATTTAACAAGAAATTATATAAAAATCTTACTTGCTTCCAAGGTTTTCTAAAATCTGGAAGTTTTCGTGTAAAAGAATCCATGGCATGTGATGAAATATGCATAGAAAATCTTAGAAAAATCTATGTTTTAGAAATGATCCAGTGTAGGCAAGATCTTTGGTATATATACAAGATTTAATAAAATCTTTAGTCACATCTCCCACTAAATCGATGCGCTGTCACCATCTGGAAGCCTCTGCACCCGACTCTTATGGGATGGGTGCCACGCAATTCCGAACCGGGGCCACTTCGAAGAGATTTTTCGCCTATAAATACACCATCTAGAGGCATTTGAAAGGTTCTTTTGGCAAATTCTCAGTTCTAACTTCCTCCATAGCCGAATTTCATAACTACATTCAGATAAAAATCATCTCTTAAAGTCTATTTTTGAGAGATTTGAGTGAGTTTATTATGACAAATATAACCATGTGTTGAAAATGAAGAAGAAGGTGTATTTTCAGAAATCACATGTAAGAAAAAAGAAGATTTTAAAAGTGAAAATATTTTAATCTATAATGATTTGGCCATGTGCACAATATTTACCCTTAGATCCTAGTTGCTAGCCAATCTATAGTGTAGGTTATACTTCCAAGATTATGAATGAGAGCATGATTTGCAAGAGAAATTGGCACTTCTTGTTTTTGGTTTGAAGCATATGTAAACAAAGGATTTTCACTTGAACTTGTATAGCAAAGGAAGTGGTAGCCTTGTATAAAAATTTGTTTAAGTGTCTTGTCTTTTATTTACTTAAGAAATTTGCAAAAACCAAAATTTTAAATCCTTTGAAAAAATGAACAAAACATGTGAAATAAAAAATGGCATTTTAAAAAACTTGCTATGTATAAGTGTTGTCCTATCTACATGTATAAAAAAATGAATTTAAACAAATGTTGTCTTATACATGCAATCATACATGTAAAGGAAAATGGCAATTAACCCTTTTACATGTTTGAAATATTTTAAAGTATGGATTTTTAAATCGTATTTGTAGATATGATCTTATGATTAATTAATATTTGTGTTAGCGATATGTGTAAGAAATGGGTCATTACATTCTACCCCCTTTATAAAAATTTCATCCTCGAAATTTGTAAATACTAGATTTAGAGTTATCAACACACATCAACAAATATTTTATTTATAATAGCTATTTCCATAACTGGATATATCTGTTACAATGGATGGAAAACATTTCCATTTATGCATTACTACTTCTTATCTTCCATCTCTTAAATTCTCATCAACTTTCAAATATCTTTAATTTTATTTGGAAAATAGATCTCATGTCTTATTTACTTCATTGATTTGAATCAATCTTGCTCAAGCATATGTATCTGTCCTTGATTTGAATCAATCTTGCTCAAGCATATGTATTTGTCTGAATTCCCTTTTTAACTCATCAGTCAATTCACTTAACTCCGTTAAGTTTCGTCCACTGTCGTCCTTAACTAATTTATTCTTACATTAGTTATCTCCTTTTCAGGACTCACAAATCTGATTTTATTTCACAAATCGACCAGTTCACTTTCCCTGAGTTCATATCCAATTAATACTTAAGTCTAGACTTAATTACAGGAAATCCAAATTTTAATTCAATTTAAAATTCTAACCCGATTTCTTGTATCAATATGATTGGATATTATTTTAATTTAATCCAACCATATTTAATTTATCTTAAGGCTGACCCTAGTTAATTTACTCCTTTTATCTAAAAAGAGTAATGTACCTTCTGAAGCTCCTTTCATTTTCACATTCTCAGAAGTTGATGACATATCCATTAAAGCATGGACCTTTGGTTGCTGTGCCTTTTTCATAAGTGGACAATCTTTAACCAAGTGCCCAGGTTGATGACAGTTATAACATGAAAACTTTTGGGGAATAACATCACTTGTTCCCTATGGTTTCTGTTGAGGTTGCTCCGACTGCTGAGTTTGCTGTGGCTTTTCCCCTGCTGGCTTCGTACAAAACCTAGCAATGTGTCCCTTCTCCTTGCAGTTATGGCATTGCATATCTTTACAACGCTCTTTGGATTTCTCCCTCGTCTTTGGTATTCCCTTGTTGTTCCAGTTCGGATTAAATTTCCTTTTGTTGGAATTCTCGCCACTGGGTTCTCCTGTCTGCCGTTTTGAAACTGCCTTCTTTCCCTCTCGTGCCTCATAACGAACAGCCATATCCACCGGATCAACAAATGGAAGCTTGAGATGCCCAATCATTTTCACTTGCAGGCTATCTTTTATTCCAGCTATAAACATTTCATTCTTCTTGAGCGAGGTGTTGATTAACTCTGGCCCGAAACAGGAAAGTGAATTGAACTTATTTTCATATTTGGACATTTTCATGTTCCCTTGTTTGAGATCGATGAAATCCCGATACATCCTAGTTTTGCCAGTGGCAGGAAGAAATTGCGCTTCAAATGCCTCTTTAAATTTGTCCCAAGGAAAATATTCTTCAGGAACAATCGCAGTTTGAGCATCCCACCAAATTGCAACGGCTTCTTGGAGTTGCCACGAAGCTAAGAGACGTTTTTGCTCATCATTCAATTTCAGTCCTTTGAATATCCTCTCACGGGACCTCAACCATGCTTGGACTTCAATGAAAGATCTAGTCCCTTTGAAAACTTTTCCTCCCAAAGTGGTATATTCCTTATAGATAGCTGCGAAGCTTTTATCTTACTGGACCGGCGTAACTTTCTCCATTATTTCTCCTTGATCTTGGGAGGCAGTATTACGACCAGTAGTAGTGGAAGTCGTTCCACTAGCGCGACCTCTTCATCCTCGGTTACTCATTTTAATCACCTGAATATAACAGTTTGCAAGACTTGACTAGATATGACTAACTTAGGTGTATCATTCAAGTTGATCTAAATTTATTTTAAATTTTTAATAAAAAAATGCTCTCTCGCACTCACCCAAAGCCTAGGTAATCAGTAACCTAAGCTCTGATACCAACTGCAACGACCCAACTTTCGAACACATCGGAAGTCGTGTCATTAATAAGAATAAGAATAGATAGAAGATAAAATCACAGAAAATATCAAAATCTTACAGCAGAATTTTTATAAAAGATGATACTTCATAATATTACACAGCAGTACATATTACATTAGAACATTATAGATCTAGTGATACAAGCCATTCATAGTACATCTTTAATTATACATATCATTGACGACTAACTTACAGACTTATAATTATACAGTAGATATGATAAGTAGACCAACACACAGAAAGTTCCATTCCAGCTTTCCAAGTTTTTCCTAATCTGATTCACTTGTCTTTTCATAACAAGTGTTATGAATACCCAAGAGTTTAAGGGAAACACAAAAAAATAAACTCTGGGTCAGTCAGGGGACTGGTATGAGTAAACAGTTTAAAACAGATTAAAGAAATAAAAATATCTCATAAAACCACGCCGTGAAAACGGAATGGGTTTCTACCTTATGAGATCGAAACACTTTGTATACTTAAACCAGATATTATCATAGTATCTAGGTGTTTCACAAATAATTTAGAATCTAGAAGAAGGCTTACATCTTACATTCTCCTATATAGTACACAAATAAAACCGCTTGGCGCTTATGGAAATTTGATTTCCAACTATGACAAGGTATGAGACCACGTTTCGATGGTGTATCTCTAGAGGCGAATACACCTGGGTTGATCAAGAACGTCTTGCAACCCGGCCTACACATGACCGACCACTCATTTCTCTTGAGTGTATCGAGTGTATATCACCGATGGTTGTGTACGGCAACCATTTCCCGAATGGGCAGAATCGATAGAGTAAGAAACAAAAGGAATTTCTCTAGATAGGTGATGCTACACCCTAATGGGAGCGACCCACATAGCCATGTTGCCTGCCCGATTTTTGTCATTTCCTGGGTGTGAGGCTTGAGGCTTGAGGCTAGACTTACCTTTTTATCATCATTGTTTATTTCTTTTGAATGCCACATCGTCAAAAACTCGCCAATCACTAATTGACTTCCCCAAAAATATATTATAGGTGTACAGCGAGAGAAATGAATTCCTCTACCACCATATAAATACGTTTGGAGAGATCAACGTACGTGATCAGTTTGAATTACTTTGTCAGACATTCGTCCATACAAGTTGTCCTGGGATGTGACAAATTGAAGGTACTATTCAAGAATAGCCCTTGTATATCGCTGTCTTCAATTATCTCTGACGCAAGGCGTATAATCAAATCAAAGTGAAACATTCATTCCGGTCTCTTTGAGATGATTAGCGAATATTTTTTTTAAATTATTAACCTGACACGATCAAAAATGTAGTTTAAAGTACTTATTTTATTAGTATATGATCATTTACTTATGTCCGGAAATTCAGACTTACAGTTTATAACAGTCAATTATAACATACGGTTTTCCTTTCATTTTTATTGACTTTAAAATTTAAATATTTTCATTAGAAAATTATTTCTAATACTAAAAAAACAACTTTATTTTCAATTTCTTTGCAAAAACTTTCACTCAATTTCAAACACCTGATTCACTTCTTTTTCCTTCTTGCTATTTTAAATAAAAATTCTATTTTTATTTTATTATTTATTTCTCCTCTATATTTAATTAAAAACTAGTTTAATTTAATTTATAAATCACAAAAATCCTTATTTGAACATAAATATGGAAAAGTACCATTTGTTGCCAAAGTACCAGTTTCGTTTCGTGGTGTTCGCACATAAAAATCGGCTTGGTTCCCATGATTTTCGCAAAGTACCACATCCTTAACAAAGTACCAGCGTGCCAAACTACCACTCTCAAAACTCCAGCGTTCTTCTTGCCGATTAGCCCCAGCCCCCATGCGCTAGACCAGGTACCCAAGTGCTCGATCAGCTCAAAGTACCACCCCGGGATCGTATGATTTTTGGCCCGATCCCTTGCAAATCATGATGCCACTTCTTCTTCTTCCTCCCCCTGCCATGCCCGTGCACATGCACACTTAACCCAACCACCATCGACTACCCTCAACCATTCTGACGCGTCGCCCATCACCTCCCGATCATGCTACCACTCTCCGACCCAACCATCATTGTCTGAACAGTAATTTCCCGATTTGATCTTATTCCAATGAAAATGCACCATCGAAGAAAACCCCCACCGCGCCTCGCCCTGACCCCTGGCCGTCGTCCCCTTTTAGCCGCATCACCACCACTCCCTGACATCACCAACCCCCCTAGACCGCACCCCCATAGCGCCGCCGTCGATGAGCAGTTCCGACGCGAACCCCAGGTACCCAAAAACCCATTTTTACCCTATTTTGGTCTCATTTACACAATCCCTTTATTTAAAAATAATAATTAGCATTTTTCCTAAGAACTCCAATCCTAGATGAAGCTCCTCCTTCAACCGTATGGCGCGCGATAGCCTGGATGGTCGGAATTTGAACAATGTTCAAATTCCGATCATCTCAGGATATCTCATGATCCAAGCCATTAAAAATCGTGATTTTTCTTTTAAAAATCCTCATTTCGATCCACCATCATGTTTATGTAGTCAAAACAAGTTTTTACAATGTTTGAAAATCCACTTTAGTTTTGAGATTACAGAGAGCAGTTGTTGTTTTCTGTTTTCATGTTCTGGGTATTTTCTTAGTGTTTTCCCTACCTCCCAACAATTAGGTGACTATGTATGTCTTTTATAACTGATATAAAGTATATTCCATCATCTAATCTAGGTTTCACTGGCCAGTAGATCTCCAGTTTTGGTTGTGTGAATTTTGAAACAAAACTAACAGAACCTAGTAATATACAGGACAATATAATATCCTAACACACTTGGTACTTAAGGATTTGAAGTGCCAACTAATAATTCTTTGATTAGGCAAACAAACTGAGATGCAAACAACCATACAATTCAAGCAATATCATCACTAAGCAAGATCACACTTTCAGTTAAAACAGAAAAGACAGTAAAGAAAATTTCTCTAGAAAAGTTTACTCAACTGAAATGTTTGAAGACTTCAGTTTCTATTTCTCCTTACTAAACTGATTTGGTTTCAATGTTTTTGTTGTGAGGAAAGAATGCATGGCAAGGCTTTATATAGGGGTAAGAAAATGATAAAAAAAAACTGGTGCATTAAATATGATTTGAAAACAGAAAACAAATATTCAGTTTTTGACCAATGATTGACAATTTAAATATCCTTTTCTCTCAAACCTTTTTGAGATGACAACACCCTATCACCTTAGCTAACATGGCCATGATCAACAAATATTTCCTCTGAAAAATCCCTGCGCCTGTACTACATTCTTCCCATTGGTCTACAAGGAACCATCACATTTAATGCTTCATGTACAACCATGTTTTCTCAAATCTTTTCCTTGGTTTTAAACAAATTTGGTGATCATCCTTTGTACCATAAATGCTCAGAATTCCTTGGGTCTTTAAACCATATTTTCACATGAACCTTATGATTTAACAAGAAATTATATAAAAATCTTACTTGCCTTCCAAGGTTTTCTAAAATCTGGAAGTTTTTGTGTGAAAGAATCCATGGCATGTGATGAAATATGCATAGAAAAACTTAGAAAAAACTATGTTTTAGAAATGATCTAGTGTAGGCAAGATCTTTGGTGTATATACAAGATTTAATAAAATCTTTAGTCATATGTGTTATGACAAATATAACCATGTGTTGAAAATGAAGAAGAAGGTGTATTTTCAGAAATCACATGTAAGAAAAAGAAAAGATTTTAAAACTGAAAATACTTTAATCTATAATGATTTGGCCATGTGCACAATATTTACCCTTAGATCCTAGTTGCTAGCCAATCTATAGTGTAGGTTATATTTCCAAGACTATGAATGAGAGCATGATTTGCAAGAGAAATTGGCACTTCTTGTTTTTGGTTTGATGCATATGTAAACAAAGGATTTTCAATTGAACTTGTATAGCAAAGGAAGTGGTAGCCTTGTATAAAAATTTGTTTAAGTGTCTTGTCTTTTATTTACTCAAGAAATTTGCAAAAACCCAAATTTTAAATCCTTTGAAAAAATGAACAAAACATGTGAAATAAAAAATGGCATTTTAAAAAACTTGCTATGTATAGGTGTTGTCCTACCTACATGTATAAAAAATTGAATTTAAACAAATGTTTTCTTATACGTGCTATCAGACATGTAAAGGAAAATGGCAATTAAACCTTTTACATGTTTGAAATATTTTAAAGTATGGATTTTTTAAAATCGTATTTGTAGATACGTACTTATGATTAATTAATATTTGTGTTAGCGATATGTGTAAGAACCGGGTCATTACAATTTCGGCCTCTCAAGATTCTCAAAAGGTATTTTGATTGGTGTTTAAATATAATAACTTTAGGTTAGCAATTACTAGTTTAATCCTCTTTCTTTCTGTAGATCTAAGTCCAAATTAATTGATATTTTCTATATAGTGTTTTAAACCACTTTTACATTACTGATGTACCTATTATATGTCAGTATACTGCTAGCAATTATGTGTATAGCACTGAATTTTAGTGCCAAACTTTAGTAAGTAATGTAGGAAAATGTTATGTTCACAATTTCGATTGATTTCTTGCTTATTTAAAATTTGGTTTACTTCCTATTTCTATACTTCCATATCGCATAGTCTGTGCTTTGGCAAGTGAGACAAAGTATCCATTTCATTGGTAACAAAATTATTTACAGTAGAGAACAATTAAGGAAACATAAATTGATCTTTTAAAACAGGTATAATGCATGTTATCTTATTGTTTATGGAAAATGTCAAAAAAAAAATTGACTCTACAGAATGTTATCATATTATTTATGGTAAATATCAAAAACAAAAAATTATTGCCTATACATTACAGTTTGTATAACCATGTATGTTGAAATTAACTACTTTATTCATATTTCAAAATGTGACTCAAAATGTTTACTACTGTTATGTAGGTTACTTTAATAGAAAAGATTAATTTGGAAGCAACAAGAGATGATCATATCAAGCTAGTTAATGCTAGAGAAAAACGAAAGCCCACTAAGAAGAGGTCAGAGGTTTGGGACCATTTTGATTCATTTACCGATGAAAAAGGTAATATAAAGTCTAGGTGCAAGCATTAGGATAAGGAGTATTTTTCTGATCCGAATAGAAATGGCACTTCAAGCTTGAAGACTCATATTTATCATTGCAAGGAAATTCCACGTGACATGGATGCTAAAAAAAAACAATTGAGTCTTAGAGTTGGTGAAAATAGTAAAGGAAATGCGCTAAGTAATTGGAAATTTGACGTGAATGAGATACGAAAATCAATCTCTCGCTATATAATACTTGATGAGCTTCCATTTAAAACCGTTGAGGGCATTGGTTTTAAGTACTTGCTTTCCACCTCATTTGGACTTCAATTTCGTTGTCCATCTTGATTTACAATTCAAAGAGATTATTATGACACGTATTTAACAGAAAAGGATAAACTAAAATCGGTGTTGCAAGATACTTGTCAAATGGTGTGTCTTACAACTAATACATGGACCTCGATACAGAAAATGAACTACATTTGTCTTACTGCTCATTGGATTGATAATGGATGGAATTTGAAAATGAGAGTTTTAAATTTTAGCCGCATATCAAGTCACAAAGGTGAAGATTTAGGTAAACCACTTGAAAGTTGCCTATTAGATTGGGGTAATCGTAAAGCATTTACGCTTATTGTTGATAATGCTAGTTCAAATGACACTATGATTGCTTACTTGAGACGTAGATTTAACAAATCAAAAGGAACAACGCTAGAAGGGAGATATTTACATATGCATTGTATTGCCCTTATAATAAATTTAGTTTTTAATGATGGACTTTGTTGAAAAACAATAGCTGAGTCGCGGACTAGGTCGCTTTCTTGAAGACGATTCGGCGATCTGGTCAAAGGTGCAAACCAGTTCGTTCCTTCGTCGTCGCCTCTAGGATAAAACAGCCTCTAAAAACCATAACCGATTTGCTTGCACAACAAATCAGTGCAGATTTGCACTTTCGAAAAATATTGCTCGAATTTTCTGTAAGAAAGATTTAATGGCGGAGGCTAGAAGAGAAAACAGAACTCGGTATATTTTCTGTCTGTAGATAAAAAGTATATATAGAACGAGAATTAGGGTTTTGGAGAAAAAACCGGATCTGCTAAAATTTCGGGGGACAATGTTTTTACCGTTGCAAACTTTTTACCATTGTAGAAAAAATTATCGATGCAGAAAATAATTTTCCATAAAAAAAAGGTTCGAAAACTGCAAAGTTTTATGGTCCAAAATTATAAGTGTCTACACCACAAAGCCCAAGCCCAAGCCCGAACCGGACCGGGTCGGTTCGAGTCGAGTCGGTCGCGCGTGTGTGTGGTGTTCATGATGCATGGTCTCCCTCCTCACAACAAAGCATGTATTGGGAGCCCAAGGCCCCAACATGATTTCTTAGAAACAAGTATAAATCCTTGCCTCTTCCATATAATCCCATGATGTGGGACTATTCACACATAGGAGCCATTCATACACTTATTCAACATTTTTAATAATTCACTTAATATTTGTAAAACATTTCCAATAATCCCCCACTTGAATTTTTAAAAATATTATCGAGCAATTTCTAAAAACATAAGATTGTGCATAAAAAAAGGCGTCATCCGACTTGAGCCTTTGCATAGTGAATCAAATTCAGTTTTTACTAGAGTGACACGTAGTCTTGAACTCTATTCCTGACATCAAACCACACACAACCTTTTCTAGAGTGCAATCAAATAAGCCCGTGCATTTATGGCCATGCACGTCTATCCTAGTTTAGTGAATGCTCTAGAAGTTTTGCCCAAAAACTCCATAGGAAACGGCCACATTTCCACAGTCACAAAGGTGAGTTTATCAAGAGTACTTCTGAAGGTAGGTACTCCACTCCAAATAGAGTATAGATCTCATTAAGAGTTTCTATTAACTCATCCTCTAATCACTCCAGGAATACATGCTTCTTGGTTTATTAAATAGCATGCTCAACTCCTATCACTACACAACTTGTTTTTACCCATTGAACCTAGTTCTTGGGATATCCATTATTTAGGTCGGGTTACGATTGTGCGTGACACAAAAATCTAAGGGCAATAGTCCCATTCTTTTAGAAGAATTGTGGACTTTCTCTCTTGATAGTCCTTTTGTCAAAGGATCTGCCAAATTTTCTTCATTACGTACGTAATCCACTCTAACGGTACCTGTGGAAAGCAATTCTCTAACCGTGTTGTGCTTACGACGTATTTGTCGTCTCTTACCATTATAATAACGGTTTTGAACTTTTGCAATAGCCGCGGTACTATCGCAATATATAAACACAGCCGATATCGGTTTTTCCCATAAGGGAATATCAGCTAGCAGGTTTCTCAAATACTCTGCCTCTTCACCAGCTGTAGCTAGTGCCATCATCTCAGACTCCATAGTAGACTGAGCCAAAATAGTCTGTATCTTGGATTTCCAAGAAATAGCTCCTCCAACGATGCTAAATATATAGCCACTGGTCGCTTTAGAATCATCAGATAAGGTATTCCAGTCTGCATCAGAATATCCTTCAAGTACAGCTGGAAACCTTTCATAATGTAATCCAAGGTTCATGGTTTGTTTAAGGTATCTCATCACCCTTTCAATAGCATGCCAGTGCTCTATACTAGGTCTACTGGTAAACCTGCACAATAATCCCACGACATAGGCAATGTCGGGTCTAGTACAATCAGTGGCATACCGAAGGCTGCCAATGATGCTCACATAATCAGACTGTCTTACACCTTCACCTATGTTCTTAAATAACTTTACACTGTGATCATATGGTGTACTTGCAGGTTTACAGTCAAAGTAATTATATTTCTTTAGGATCTTCTCAATGTAGTGAGATTGATCCAAAGAAATTCCCTTTTCTGACCTAGTAATTTTAATACCAAGGATTACACTTGCCTCACCTAGATCTTTCATATCAAAAATGACACTTAATAAGGATTTGACTGAGTTTATGGAATGAATGTTTGACCCAAAAATGAGTAGGTCATCTACATAAAGGCATATAATAATGCAAATGTCATTCTCAGATTTGTAATAAATGCATTTGTCACTTTCATTAACTTTAAAACCATGTGAAATGATTAAATTATCAAATTTTTCATGCCATTGTTTAGGTGCTTATTTTAAACCATATAATGATTTATCTAATTTGCATACTTTATGTTCTTGACCATGTACGACAAATCCTTCAGGCTGGTCCATATATATTTCTTCGTCTAATTCACCGTTCAAAAATGCGATTTTCACATCCATTTGGTATATTAATAAATTATGAATAGAGGCAAGTGAGACTAATACCCGAATGGATGTGATTCTAGTAACAGGTGAAAAAGTGTCGAAGAAATCTATTTTTTCTTTTTGTTTAAAACTTTTGGGTACTAGTCGTGCTTTATATTTATCAATAGTGCCATCAGCTTTTAATTTTCTTTTAAGTACCCATTTACAGCCTTAACCAGGGGTAAATCTACCAAGTGCCAAGTCTTATTGGATTCTAAAGAATCCATCTCATCATTTATAGCCTCTTGCCAAAAATCGGCATCTAAGGAAGATAAGGCCTCTTGGAGGTTTATGGGATCCTCCTCAATAGTAAAAGCACAAAAATCTGAACCAAAATCTTTTATGGTTCTTACTCTTTTACTTCTTCTAGGTTCAGCTTCAGAATTTTCATTAAGTTCTGTTCTAATAGGCATACTTGAAGCGCCCCCACTATTCCTTAATTTAAAAGGAAATTTAGTTTCATAAAAATCGGCATCATTTGATTCAATTATATTATGTGCATTAAGGTCATAAAATCTGTATGCTTTGCTATTAATAGCATAGCCTATAAATACACATTCATATGCTCTACTTGCCAATTTTATTCTCTTAGGGTTTGGAATGCGAACATATGCTAAACAACCCCAAGTTCTAAAATATGAGACATTGGGTTTATGATTCTTTAAAATTTCATAAGGTGAAATTTTATTCTTAGATTTGGGGATTCTATTCAGACTATAGCATACAGTCAATAAAATATCCCCCCACCAATGTTTTATTGCACCAGAATTTAGTATATGGCAACTACAAGTTCGGTAAAGGTCCTATTTTTTCTTTCAGCTTTATCGTTCATCTCAGGAGAATAGAGTGCAGTTCTTTCATATACTCTACCATGTTGTTTATAGAATTCCAGAATTGAAGTGGATTCATATTATGTTCCTCTATCACTACGAATTCTCTTAATTTTCCTATTTGCTTGATTCTCAATCTCATTTTTGAATGTTTTAAACATGTCAAAAGCGTCACTTTTATTTTTCATAAGGTATACATGTGTGAAATCAGAACAGTCATCAATAAAAGTGATAAAATAACGATGTCCTTGTCTAGTCAAAGTACCATCACATATGTCAGAATGAATCAAGTCTAAGCGTTCCAAAATTCTATCAAAAGATATATGAGGTTTCTTTGTGATTTTTGCTTGTGTACAGAATTCACATTTATCAAGTTCAGATTCTGTCAAATTAGGAATCATATCTAGGGTGCTCATGTTGTGAATTATTCGTTTATTAACATGACATAATCTAGAGTGCCAAATATTAAAATCACACAACATATAAGCAGAAGTAGTTACTTTATTTGTTTCAACATTCAGTTTAAACATACCCTCACAAGCATAACCCTTTCCCACAAAAGTTCCCTTATAAATTAGGGTATACAAATCAGCCCCAATAACTTGAGTAAATCCAGCCTTATTAAGGAGAAAGCCAGACACCAGATTCTTCCTAATCTCTGGAGTATGCATAACATCTTTCAGAATTACAGTCTTTCTAGAGGTAAACTTAATTTCCACATTGCCAATCCCTGCAACTTTAGTGGTGTGAGAATCTCCCAACAACACTTTCTGATTTTCAGCAGCCGTGTATGTAGAGAACAAGCCACAATCATAGCAGACATGTCGAGAGGCACCAGTGTCTACCCACCAACCCTCTGATCCACCAACAAGGTGAATCTCAGTAATCATAGCTGTAAGAGGCTCTTCAATCAGGTTAGCCTGCGGTGCAGAGCTTGGCCTGTTCCGACACTTTCGTGCCATATGACCTGGTTTTCCACAGTTGTAGCAAAGAAACAACTGTCCAGAATCATTCTTTTGGGTTGGTTTCTGCTGTTCTTTTGGGTTTCCTTGCGGATTCCCATTCTGCTTGTTGCGACTGTTCTGATTTTTAAAAGATTTCTGATTCGGTTTCAGAACAGTGGGTGTGGTCTTTTTAGTGTTGTTGTTATTGACAATCAACACCTCTTCTTTCTGGTCCTGTTTGCGTGCCACCTCCTCAATACGAAGGCGCGTGATCAAGCTTTCTAAGGAAAATTCCTTAGTCTTACGACGTAAAACATTTTTAAAATCTTTCCAGCCAGGGGGTAATTTGTCAATGATAATAGCAATTTGAAATTGTTCGTCCAATGCCATACCTTCGGAGATGATCTCATGAGCTGTTTTCTGCAGCTCATGAGACTGCATCTCAACTGATCTGTCGTCAGTCATCTGGTACTTTAGGTAGCGGCTTGCAGCATATTTCTTTGCCCCTGCCTCCTCTGTATCATACTTCTTTTTCAGTGCTTCCTAGATCTCCTTTGATGTCTTCTCATCTAAGTTATGGTAATCATACAGATCATCGCTCGGTCTATTCAGAATGAAGTTCTTGCATAGATAATCCTGTTCAGTCCAGGTTTGCAATTGCTTTGACTGTTCAGTCCATGATGCCACCTTCACTGCATCAACCTCGTCAGGTTTATCTGGTAGCTGCGGTTTTTCAGCAGTCAGCGCAGCCACAACCTTTCTGATCTTGAGGAAGAACTCCATCTTCTGACGCCATCGCTTGAAATGCAAGCCTTCGAATTTGAATGGAGCAGCAATCACAAGAGGGTTCTGAAAAGCAGAGGGTGGAGCAGCATCGTCTACGGTTGAGCTCGAAGCCATTGTTTCAGATCGTCTTCAAATTGTTAAAAAACAATGGCTGAGTCGCGGACTAGGTCGCTTTATTGAAGACGATTCGGCGATTTGGTCAAAGGTACAAACCGATTCGTTCCTTCGCCACCGCCTCTAAGATAATACAGCCTCTAAAAACGATAACCGATTTGTTTGCACAACAAATCAGTGCAGATTTGCACTTTCAAAAAAATATTGCTCAAATTTTCTGTAAGAAAGATTTAATGGGGGAGGCTAGAAGAGAAAACAGAACTCGGTATATTTTATGTCTGCAGATAAAAAGTATATATAGAACGAGAATTAGGGTTTGGGAGAAAAAACCGGATCTGCTAAAATTTCGGGGGACAATGTTTTTACTATTGCAAACTTTTTACCATTGCAGAAAAAATTATCGGTGCAGAAAATAAATTTCCATAAAAAAACAGTTTGAAAACTGCAAAGTTTTATGGTCCAAAAATATAAGTATCTACACCACAAAGCCCAAGCCCGAACCGGACCGGGCCGGGTCGGGTAAAGTCGAGTCGGTCGCGCGTGTGTGTGGTGTTCATGATGCATGGTCTCCCTCCTCACAACAAAGCATGTATTGGGAGCCCAAGGCCCCAACATGGTTTCTTAGAAACAAGTATAAATCCTTGCCTCTTCCATATAATCCCATGATGTGGGACTATTCACACATAGGAGCTATTCATACACTTATTCAACATTTTTAATAATTCACTTAAAGTTTGTAAAACATTTCCAACAGACTTAAAGATATGGGGGATTCAATTACTCGTGTGCGTGCTGCAGTGCATTATATTTGACAATCTCCATCAAGATATGAAAACTTCAAAATTTGTATTGCGCTTGAAAAACTGGAATATAAAACTGGATTATGCCTAGATGTGCCACCTAGGTGGAATTTGACTTAATGCTTAATGCGACACAAAAATATGAGCAGGCTTTTGAAAGATATGATACTGAAGACCGTTTTTACAGAACTGAGTTGGAAAAGAATTTGGGAGCACCTACTAAAATTGGTAGGGACAATCCCCTTAATTTATGTGGTTTTCTAAACAAATTTTATGAACTTACATTACTTGTATCAGGTTCATCGTATGTTACAAGCAATTTCCATTTGGATGAAACAAACAAAGTTGCTGAAAGTTTAGAAAAACTACAATTGAGTAATGATGATGGTTTATGCAATACGGCAACAAGAATGAAAGAAAAATATGAAAAATATTGGGGTAATTGGGATAACATGAACATGTTGACATATATTGTTGTTGTACTTGATTCACGTTGGAAATTCGAATTTATCGAGTTTTCGTTATAAACATTGTATGGCGCTACATATGTTCAAAAGATGCAGCTTGATAAAGATGCTACCTTTCAATTATTTAATAATTATAAAGCAAGGTATAGAGACTCAAATCAGTATGATAAAACGGTTGATATATCTAATGAGGATGATAAGATAAATGTAAGAGCTCGTTTTAAAAGAACGAAAGCTTTAAAAATCAGTAAAGGAAATAAGCCAGAGTTGGAGAAGTATCTCAATGAGGAGAATGAACTTAACTTGTTTGGATTTAACATTTTAAAGTTTTGGAAAGTTAATTCTTCTAGATTTCCCATCCTTTCAATGATGTCTCATGATGTATTGGTTGTTCCTATATCCACTGTAGCTTCAGAGTCTACATTTAGCACCGGACGTCGTATTCTTGATTCATTTAGGAGTTCCTTGACTCCCAAAATTGTTTAGTCGCTTGTATGTGACGACCCCAAACCCCGTACTAACGGAAGCAAGGGTAATCTTTGGAATATAACACATTAACAGATAATAGCAGAACAGAATTAAATACATACATCAGATAATGTACAAATAATACACTGGATAAACATAATCATCAGAGTTACACAGTATACAGGATCATACTTAGTACGAATACAGTTCAGCTATAAATGTCTACAGCGGAAAACAAACATAATATGTACAATAAGAGCTGAACAGCATAAAAAGAGATAAATGGTAGAATCCATCTTCAGCTCCAGCTATCCAGAAAGAGCCTGCTAAAACCTGAACACAAGGCTGCCCGTGTAGAAAAAGGGGCACCCGAGTTTACAAGTGAAACAAACTACGAGTCAGTCATGGGACTGGTATGAGAAATCTACTTAACACATTTATAATATGGCTAATCACAGGACCACGCTACTTTCGCGGAACGGGTTTACTCCATTGGATTGTCAGTGCTTAAAACAAGTAAATCTTTTAAACATCATAATGCTTTTAACAAAAATGAAGCCATTATAAGACTCGGTTCCCATCATACAATGCAACGCAAACTGGAGGATAGAGTTTTTACCTTATAATGGCCAAAATATGCTTGATACGAATAAAACAAAAGCATTTGATATTACTACTAGTGTTTATATGTTTCAAAAACAATTTCAAATCATAAGTATCAATCATAGACGACATGAGCATCCCATGCCACTATGTCGCCAAATATAGGTTTACAATCAAAACAGCATGATGTCATATTTGGAAATTGGATTCCCGTCATGAACCAAGGCAAAAGATAGTCCTTACCGACTTCGAGACAATCTAGCCCATGTCTCAGGATCAGAGCTCGAGTGACCCTTGGATCGTCAGGGCCGGTCCACCGATGTGGATTAAAATGCATGAACACTGCGTTTCCCCGCCCTTTGGGGGCGTAAGTGAGCCAACGAATGACTCCATCGGTCCTGGATCGACCGATATAACCGAGGCGCCTCGCAACAGCAACAACCACACAGGTGAAAATAATATATATATATATATGTCAGCCGGTTTAAGCACTAACACCACCTCTAGCTAGAAAGAAACGCATGTCCTCCCTGAGGTCCTCTCCCGTTTCTGGCTCATACCGGGGTGTGAGGCTCGCGAATTCACGTTATACACAAAGCTATGCCACACAGGCCGTGCTTTGATCATCAACCACAAGACTTTGCTTTTCAACAGAAACCTTGATCATCTGCCACTTAGGCATGCCACACAGGCAATTCACGCTATGCGATTGATTTCTATCGATATATAATCTCTGAGTTCGTACATCTCAGAGAAGGGCATTAAGCAAGAGAATAAATTCTCCACTACCAAACAGATATATATTTAATATAGATCAATCAGCACAGAACAAAATCCAATGTCAGACACACAGTCCATTTACTAGTTCGTTCTGGGTCTGAACGAAACCGGAGGCACTATATACCTCGCATACCCATCGATCACCAAGCACGTCTGGACGATCACCACTTATTATCTATATTTCGGGATGCCTCCCAATCAAGACATCAGTTACCATCCAACCGAGGTGAAGATCTCCGGTCTTCAACCACCGTCTTCATCATCGACTTCTTATCGCTGATTAATTATTTGAAATGAGATTTAACTCGGCCTTTTCAAATAATTCACGTATATTTAGAATTTAAATCAATTCATTTCAATGGTTAAATTATTCGACAATAATTCACGCCAACCACATTCAACCACCAAATATCCACTAAACCGGGTAAATTCGGTTTATTTCCATTCCATATCATTTATAATATTTTATCACGATTTATCGCTATTTTTATTTATTTAAAAATATCCATTTTATTCAAACGACGCTTCGGGCGATAACGCGGCCGCGGCGCTGTTTATCTTCAGATTTTATTTACACATATCTGAAAATCTAACCGTTGGATCTTCATAAATTTTATATCATTAGAAATATATTTTCAAAAAGATTCAATTTTGGGAAAATCCGACGGTCGGATCTCCCGGTACACTCGTTTACCAACTTCGATTTCAAAATATGAACTGCAGCGTCGTTATTCGATTTAATTTAATTATACTTATATATACATATATATAAATATATATAATCGATTCTGGCGCTGTTTTTCTTCAGATTTGAATTAAACATTCCAGACAATCCAACCGTTGGATCTTCACAAAGTGGATGTCGTTGGGAAGATATTTCCAAGGCGAACCCAACGGTTTCGGTTTTGGGAAAATCCGACAGTCGGATCTCCCGCACTAATCATTTGAAATCACGGTTTCAAAACACGAACTGCAGCTTCGTTATTCGATTTATTTTAATTATATATATATATATATGAACATAATCGATTCTTCGATTTCAAAACCATTTTCACTTCGCATATTTGATAAAAGCGATATTTTTATCCAACAGATATTAATTTCAACGCATGAATTTTGTTTATTTTATTTCCACATAGGAATTTCTATTCAACATATGAATTTCTATTCAACATATGAATTTCGTTTCAACATTCAACACATGAATTTTGTTTCAACTTTCAACATGTGACGGCCCACCCCGCACCAACCGGCATTGACTCCAAAAGTGCGCTGTACACATGCTCAGTTAGCACGGGACGGTCGTCAGAAGGAAAGGAAGAAGAGAGGAATCAACAAGGAACCTGTAGAATGTCTCACAGCGCATAGAACAAAATAAAATAATAATAACATACTTGACATGAAACAGGTGAGACAATGCATAAGCTGAAAACAAACTATCATGGCAGCGGAAAATCCAAAGTACAGCTTATGATCCAAAGCCAACATTATTACAACTTTTAAAACTGTCTCAAGAGCTAAACAAGAAAGGCACACTACTAACGCCCAAAATAGTGACCAGCAACGACACAGGGAGAATATCTATATATATCATACGTGGAAGCCTCCTGCTCGCCTCCGAACCGCTACTCGCGCATCACCAGCTAACCAGTCTCTAGTCTGCTCGTGTGAGCACCCAGAGTAATAAGAAGAGACATAAAACTCTAGGTCAGACAAAAAGTCTGGTATGAGCGATAAACAGCTAAACAGAACAATTACAGGTATACTAAACCATACCTGAACCTGGACCTGCAACCAAAGAGTTAGCACTACATACTGTACAACACTCTAAGGTGCCACTAGCATATGGTGTACTAGCATACGGGGGTGGGGGTGTGCATGTCATAGTGATGGCAAACAAATCAAACATAGTAACCATCCTCACATCTCTCACTCAGTGCGTAAAGCATAAGATATCCAGCACTTCGATCACCCAATACTTTGCTATGATCACTCTGCCCCATGGAGTCACAACGACTTCACTGCACTGATCCGTAGTCACTAATCCTTCGCTATGTCGATTTTTCCCCCATGGAGTCACAACGGCTCCACTGCATTGGCTCATAGCCTTACTAATCCTTTACTATGTCCATTCTGCCCCATGGAGTCGCAATGGCTCCACTGCACTGGCTCATAGTCTTTCTACGATCACTTTGCCCCTCGAGTCACGATGACTCTACTGCACTGATACGTAGCCCATCATTCCTTTTCGGTGGTGAATCGAAGTTATGAACTTCGACAACTCCTTAGCACACGTCCCGCAGCAAATCCCAACCATGAAGTGAACTCATTGGTTCCCAACTAGATCCTGAGCTCTAACTTCCATTTGTACTACCTTTGCATCTCGGGTTATTGGTCATCACTAGATCGGTTCGGATCTCCCCCTAATCATTAGTTCGGTTCGGATCGGAATGCTCCTCCCTAAGCAAACGTTTCAGAATCTTCAGCACAAACCTTCCTCCCTGCTCTGGAGCGGATCAAGGTCTACACTCCCAGGCAAGCTTCTTCGGATCGGATCGGAAGGTACCATCGGTTCGGGTCGGAGCACAGGCTGCCTTCTTTTCTCCCAACATCGGATCGGAGGTCTTCTCAGGATGATGGATTGAATCGGCCTCCTTCAGAGCACACCGGGTCGGATCGGAGTCTCCAAGTCGCGTTGCCATACAATGTTAACTGGGAGGATAGGAGCTTCTGAACTCGCGTGGGAGGTGGTTCGGATCGGGTCCTTTTCTCCGTTCCGATCCGGATCGGCCAATTTCCTGCACTTTTTCCAGCAAGCAGTTTACGCCACTCGATGGCGTTTTCGACCATTCTACTATTCTAATCAATCACAAAGCATACCATACAGTCATAGCAACATGTATAATCAACCATAAACACCAAAACAACAATACGATAGGTTAAAATGGATCAAACATAGCCAAACCCCCATATTTTCCCTTAAACATGTTCAAGCACAATTAATGATAGGATTAGCAAAACTTAACCAAATTAACCCAAGTTCATATCAGAGGTTTAAAACATCATTTAAGAATTTATAGATATTTTTCCAGAATTTTAGCATGTTTAAATTCGCTAATTAACACTAATTACCCTTAATTAACCATGATTAGTGAGGAACTATGCAAATCACTCACCTTACCCACAAATAAACCTTAGATCTGGAATAAATCTTTGTTTGGGCTCGAATAACAATGCAAATCAGCAGCTCTAATCTTGATTTGGTGAAGATCTCCCTTGATTTGATGTTGCTAAGCTTAATCCTTGATTAGAAAGTGATTTGGAGGTGATTTAGAGGTTGAAGGCCATTTTTAGGGTTTCTAAGAGGTAAGTGGAGGCAAGAAAAATGAAATGGAATGAAACCCTATCTCTTTTCAGCCTCCCCATAACCCTAACCCCGAAATGGGTTATGGACCCATTCACTAATCACCCTATTTGGCCCGGTTAAGCAGTTTTTCACCTTCCAAACCTTATTTCAGCCATATCTCCCAAACCCGTTTAGTTATTATGACCACTCTACGGAAAGGTAAACCATCAAACGAATCTAATGGAAGTGGTTTTAGGTCAAAATTCATTTCCAGTCAAAAGTTATGGCCAAAACAGTATCAGCTAGGGGCAAAACGGTCATTTAAAAATCGGCAAAAATCATGAACATAGGAAATGACCCCAATAGTCGTTTCCCAAAGTTACATGACCATACGCCTTCATATAAGAAAGAAATAAATATTCTACGATCCCCCGATGCGTAGAATACGGGTTGTTACATTCTTCCCCCCAAGAAATTTCGCCCCCGAAATTCCCTAACCAAAACACACAAAAGGGTCCCGCATGCCTATCAACCATAAAACAACAATCAAACATGCAAAACAAGCAACGCAAGTCTATCCTAGCATGCAGAATAACTAAATCGAAAAGTAAACCTTACCAGGCAAAGAGTTCTGGATACGTCTTCTTAATCCTTTCCTCTGTCTCCCAAGTACAGTCATTCTCGTTCTCGCCCCATTGAACCTTGACTAGCGTCACTGCCTTCCTTTGAAGTCGCTTTGTATCGTGCTCGACAATATGAATTGGCTTGCGGTTCCCAACCGCCTCGGGTTCCACTTCGAAGTCCTCTAACTGATCAGGAGAAATAGTCAAATCTGGGTCGTGCACGAACTTCCTTAGCTGGGAAACATGAAATACGTTGTGAACTCCCGCCATCTTCTCGGGTAAGTCAACTCTATATGCCAAATTCCCAACTTGTTCGAGAACTGGGAATGGGCCAACAAATCTTGGTGTCAACTTGCCTCTCCTGCGAAATCGTATTACGCTCTTCAACGGAGAAACCTTGACAAACACCACGTCACCAACGGAGAATTTTTAGTCTCTTCTCCTCTTGTCAGCATAATTCTTCTGCCTATCCTGGGCAGCCTTCATCCGTTGTTGGATGATCTTAATCATATCTGAAGTTTCTCTCACCACATATGGTCCAAGCATAAACTTCTCGCCAGTCTCTATCCAACATGATGGTGAGTTGCATGGTCTTCCGTACAAAGCTTCATATGGAGCCATACCGATACTGGATTGGTAGCTATTATTATATGCAAACTCTACTAGATGCAAATGGTCATCCCATGATCCACCAAAATCCAATATACAAGCTCTCAAGAGATCTTCCAATATACGATTCACCCTCTCTGTCTGACCATCAGTTTGAGGATGATATGCAGTACTGAGATTTAGTTCCGACCCTAGAGCCTCTTGTAAGCTCTTCCAAAACCCACTAGTGAACAACGGGTCTCGGTCACTCACAATGCTTTTAGGTATTCCATGAAATCTCACTACCTACTTCATATACAATTCCGCTAACTTAGCTGTCGTTCTGGTCGATTTGACTAGTATAAATCTTGCACTCTTAGTCAATCGATCCACAATTATCCAAATGCCATCATGTCCCGATCTAGTTTTTGGTAAACCATCAATGAAATCCATTGAGACTTGCTCCCATTTCCATTCTGGAATTTCTAATGGTTGTAACAAACTGCTAGGCTTCTTTTGCTCGGCTTTAACTAGCTGGCAATTCATGCACTTGGATATAAACTTCCCAACGTCTCTTTTCATCCCTTCCCAGTAGAAGTCTGCTTCATGTCTCGATACATCTTATCACCACCGGGGTGTATAGTCAGTTTTGAGTGATGACATTCCCTAAGCACTTCATTTCTCAAACTACTCACGTTGGGTACAACTAGCCTTCCATTCTTTCTAAGCCATCCTTCTCGATCAAGCCCATATAAATTCATCTCCTCACCATTGATATCCATCTCTAACTTGGAGATGACTTCCAATAGATTAGGATCGTCCCTCTGACTGGAACCAATCCGCTCAATCAAGGTGGGTCTGATCGTCAAACTAGCTAATGTCTCTGGATCCAATTTGCACTTTGGTCTGAAATCATACCCTGCGATATACTCCAGTTGCTTCCATTCAAGAAACATGACCCCTAAACTGGCATGTCTCCTACTCAAGGCATCGGCTACCGCATTGCCTTTCCCAGGCGTATATGCGATATCAAAATCATACGAAGCCAAGAAATCTAACCATCTCTGCTGACGAAGATTCAGATTCTTCTGAGAGAAGAGATAATTTAACGATTTATGATCGGTAAACAACTCAAATCTCTCTCCCAAGAGATAATGTCTCCACATCTTCAATGCGAACACGATCACTGCCAGTTCCAAATCATGGGTAGGATACTTTTTCTCATGCGGCTTTAATTGCCAACTAGCATAAGCTACAACCTTACCTCCTTGCATTAATACAACACCTAGTCCGGTACCACAAGCATCCGTGTATACCGTCATCTCTTCATTCCCTTTAGGAATGACTAACGCTGGCGCACGCGTCAACTTTTCTTTTAGACTCTTGAATGCATTCTCACACACTCCGTCCCAGATGAAGGCTTGATTCTTCTTAGTCAACTGAGTCAACGGTGCTTCTATCTTGGAGAAGTCCTGGATAAACTTACGATAATATCCAACTAACCCCAAGAAGCTTCTTATGTCTGCTGCATTCTTGGGCGTAGGCCAATCCTGTACCGTAGCCACCTTCGCAGGGTCCACAGCAATGCCATTCTCTGAAACAACATGGCCCAAGAATCTCACTTCCCTCCTCCAGAAGTGACAGTTAGAAAATTTCGCTTTCAATTGGTGTTTTCTCAACACCTCCATCACTATCCTCAAATGCCCCTTGTGTTCTACCTCTTTCCTCGAGTAGACAAGGCTGTCGTCCACGAACACAAGAACAAACTTATTCAACTGATCTCTGAATACTCGATTCATAAGATCCACGAAATACGCTGGTGCATTGGTTAACCCAAATGGCATAACCAACCACTTATAGAATCCAGACGGCGTCCTAAATGCCGTTTTAGGAATACTCTCATCCGCTACTCGGAGCTGATGAAACCCTGTCGCGAGGTCCAACTGGGAGAACACTCTTGCTCCTTCCAGTTGATCAAACAAATCATCTATCCGCGGTAGAGGATATTTATTCTTCCTCGTTACCTTATTCAACTCGCGATAGTCCACACACAAACGAAGGGAACCATCTGCCTTAGTGGCAAACACAACTGGTGCTCCCCACTCGGAGACACTTCTTCTAATAAACCCCTTCTTCAAAAGACCGCTTACTTGCACCCCGAGCTCTCGCTGCTCCCTTGGTGCCATACGATGAAGTGGCATCACTATAGGTCTGGCATCTTTCACTAAATCAATACGGAACTCAATCTCTCGGTGTGGTGGAAGCCCGGTCACCTCCTCGAAGACGTCCGGATACTGGCCAACCAAGGGCACGTCTGACAACTCATCATGCGGGATGTCGAGGGAATTTATAAAACTAGCCATTACCCCATCACTAGGTAGATACCAAACACTACCCTCCGCCCATCATCTGCCCTAACTGTCACCAAAAAGCCCTCACAGTCTACCACCACCCTGTATATTTGGAGCCAATCGACCCCCAATATAATGCCATGCCCAGTAAAGCCCAAAACAAAGCAATCACAAACAAACATACACCCATGAATTGATAAGACCAAATTTCGGCAAATCATACTAAGGTTAGTCGAGCCGCCAATCGGATTCATCACAACCAACGGTCTATCGACTATCTCGGGTTCCAGTCCCAACCTATCTACCAGGTCACTAGATATGAAGAAACGGGAAGCTCCAGTATCAAACAAAACTCGAACAGGTACATCATGAATAGAAAGCATACCTTGAATGACGACATTCTTTCCTTTCTCCGCCACAGTTGGGGCATTCAACGAAGAAGGAATAGCACCGATAACATATGCTTTCACAATCTGCTTCTCTTTAAGAGGTTGTGGACATTTATCCTTATGATGTCCCACTTGGCCATAGTTGAAGCACTTCCTATCCACTGGCTTGGCCCGACATTCTTTGGCATAATGGCCCTTATTACCACAACTGAAGCACTCAACATCTTTCTTGCTCTTTTTCTGGCCATCCTTAGTTTGGTTCTGCTTCCTCTTGTTCTGAGAGTTACTCTTGCCTCCACCGCCTACTTGCGGCTTCAGTCCTTCTGCAGATGCAATCTCAGTCTTTGACTTAGGGTAAAGACTCTTTGATCTCAAAGCTTTCCCCATAATCAATTCAAAAGTCTCATCGATGTGGTTGATAAGCCTTTCCCCTAAGTATCCATCCAAACCAGTAATGAACTTCTCATTGTTCTTCTCAGGAGTATCGATAAGGGATAATCCATACTTCGACAAAGTGTCGAACTCAGCAATATAGTCCGAGACTGCTCTACCATTCTTTTTAAGCTCCAAGAACTTCCTAAACAATTCCGACTTCTGAGCAGCTGGGATAAACTTGTCGCTAAAGCGAGCCTTAAACTGATCCCAAGTAACCTGATCTTCTGGAGTGGCTGTCTTAACAGCATTCCACCAATTCATCGCTCGCCCTTGCAGTTGACGAGATGCTAGCCTTCTCTTCATCGCATCCTCGATACCTAAGTGGTCGAAGATACAATCACAGCTATCCAACCAATCCTGAACATCTGTAGCCGACTCCGTTCCGTGGAACGGCTTCCCACCAAGGTGAGTGTAATCCTTGCACAACTTGGCGAAATCGGCCTTAGGCGCCTGCACTACTGAACCACCACCATTACCGGGATTGGGAACTGCCCCCTGCACATCCCTAAGCATTTCTCTCATGAGGTTATTAAACATCGCCCTCATGTCAGCAGCAATCCCATTATTGGCCCCTCTACCAGCACCTCTTGCATATCGGCTCATCGTTCAATCTGTAAAGAGAAAACGATTAACCATCTTCATAGTGGTGCTAGTGCAGTGCGACTTAATCCTTAGCTATACTAATACTATATATATAGCTTTTGAAAACCAAAGTAATCACAAATACGCACTCTCATATACGTACTATCTCTCTCTAGTGTCTTTCCCTAGGTTAACTACGCAACCAAGAGCTCTGATACCAAATGTGACGGCCTGCCCCGCACCAACCGGCATTGACTCCAAAAGTGCGCTGTACACATGCTCAGTTAGCACGGGACGGTCGTCAAAAGGAAAGGAAGAAGACGAGGAATCAACAAGGAACCTGTAGAATGTCTCACAGTGCATAGAACAAAATATAATAGTAATAACATACTTGACATAAAACAGGTGAGACAGTGCATAAGCTGAAAACAAACTATCATGGCAGCGGAAAATCCAAAGTACAGCTTATGATCCAAAGCCAACATTATTACAACTTTTATAACTGTCTCAAGAGCTAAACAAGAAAGGTATACTACTAATGCCCAAAATAGTGACCAGCAACGACACAGGGAGAATATCTATATATATCATACGTGGAAGCCTCCTGCTCGCCTCCGAATCCGCTACTCGCGCATCACCAGCTAACCTGTCTCTAGTCTGCTCGTGTAAGCACCCAGAGTAATAAGAAGAGACATAAAACTCTAGGTCAGACAAAAAGTCTGGTATGAGCGATAAGCAGCTAAACAGAACAATAACAGGTATACTAAACCATACCTGAACCTGGACCTACAACCAAAGAGTTAGCACTACATACTGTACAACACTCTAAGGTGCCACTAGCATATGGTGTACTAGCATACGGGGGTGGGGGTGTGCATGTCATAGTGATGGCAAACATATCAAACATAGCAACCATCCTCACATCTCTCACTCAGTGCGTAAAGCATACGATATCCACCACTTCGATCACCCAATACTTTGCTATGATCACTCTGCCCCCATGAAGTCACAACGACTTCACTACACTGATCCATAACCACTAATCCTTCGCTATGTCCACTTTGCCCCATGGAGTCACAAAGGCTCCACTGCACTGGCTCATAGCCTTACTAATCCTTTACTATGTCCACTCTGCCCCATGGAGTCGCAACGGCTCCACTGCACTGGCTCATAGTCTTTCTGCGATCACTTTGCCCCTCGAGTCACGATGACTCTACTGCACTGATACGTAGCCCATCATTCCTTTTCGGTGGTGAATCGAAGTTATGAAAGTCGACAACTCCTTAGCACACGTCCCGCTGCAAAGCCCAACCATGAAGTGAACTCATTGGTTCCCAACTGTATCCTGAGCTCTAACTTCCATTTGGACTACCTTTGCATCTCGAGTTATTGGTCATCACTGGATTGGTTCGGATCTCCCCCTAATCATCAGTTCGGTTCGGATCGGAATGCTCCTCTCTAAGCAATCGGTTTGGAAACTTCAGCACAAACCTTCCTCTCTGCTTCGGATCGGATCGAGGTCTACACTCCCTGGCAAGCTTCTTCGGATTGGATCGGAAGGTACCATCGGTTCGGGTCGGAGCACAGGCTGCCTCATTTTCTCCCAACATCGAATCGGAGGTCTTCTCAGGATGATGGATTGAATCGGCCTCCTTCAGAGCACACCGGGTCGGATCGGAGTCTCCACGTCGCGTTGCCATACAATGTTAACTGAGAGGATCGAAGCTTCTGAACTCGCGTGGGAGGTGGTTCGGATCGGGTCCTTTTCTCCGTTCTGATCCGTATCGGCCAATTTCCTGCACTTTTTCTAACAAGCAATTTACGCCACTCGACGTCGTTTTCGACCATTCCACTATTCTAATCAATCACAAAGCATACCATACAGTCACAACAACATGTATAATCAACCATAAACACCAAAACAGCAATATGATAGGTTAAAATGGATCAAACATAGCCAAAACCCCATATTTTCCCTTAAACATGTTCAAGCATAATTAATGATAGGATTAGCAAAACTTAACCAAATTAACCCAAGTTCATATCAGAGGTCTAAAACATCATTTAAGAATTTACAGATATTTTTCCAGAATTTTAGCTTGTTTAAAATTCGCTAATTAACACTAATTACCCTTAATTAACCATGATTAGTGAGGAACTATGCAAATCACTCACCTTAGCCACAAATAAACCTTAGATCTGGAATAAATCTCTGTTTGGGCACGAATAACAATGCAAATCAGCAGCTCTAATCTTTATTTGGTGAAGATCTCCCTTGATTTGATGTTGCTAAGCTTAATCCTTGATTAGAAAGTGATTTGGAGGTGATTTAGAGGTTGGAGACCATTTTTAGGGTTTCTAAGAGGTAAGTGGACGCTAGAAAACTGAAATGGAATGAATCCCTGTCTCTTTTCAGCCTCCCCATAATCCTAATCCCGAAATGGGTTATGGGCCCATTCACTAATCACCCTATTTGGCCCGGTTAAGCAGTTTCTCACCTTCCAAACCTTATTTCAGCCATATCTCCCTAACCCGTTTAGCTATTATGACCACTCTACGGAAAGTTAAACCATCAAAAGAAACTAATGGAAGTGGTTTCAGGTCAAAATACCTTTCCAGTCAAAAGTTATGGCCAAAATAGTATCAGCTAGGGGCAAAACGATCATTTAAAAATCAACAAAAATCATGAACATGGGAAATGACCCCAATAGTCGTTTCCCAAAATTACATGACCATACGCCTTCATATAAGAAAGAAATAAATATTCTACGATCCCCCGATGCGTAGAATGCGGGTTGTTACACAACACATGAATATTTTCTATAGTTTATATATATAGTAAAAATGTGATTTTTATTACAAACAATTTATTTCAAAACACGATTATTTTATATAGTTTTTATATATGATAAAAATGTGATTTTTATTGCAAAACAATTTATTTCAAAATACGATTATTTTATATAGTTTATATATAAGGTAAAAATGTTATTTTTATTGCAAAACAATTTATTTCAAAACACGATTATTTTATATAGTTTATATATACAATAAAATTGTGATTTTTATTGCAAAACAATTTATTTCAAAACACGATTATTTTATATAGTTTATATACAAGGTAAAATTGTGATTTTTATTGCAAAACAATTTATTTCAAAACACGATTATTTTATATAGTTTATATATAAGGTAAAAATGTTATTTTTATTGCAAAATAATTTATTTCAAAACACGATTATTTTATATAGTTTATATATAAGGTAAAAATATTATTTTTATTTTTCAAAGAATTTATTCACTCCACGAACTCCATTCAACACATGAATTTATTTCAACATTCAACACATGAATTTTATTTCAACATTCAACACATGAATTTTATTTCAACATTCAACACATGAATTTAAATCAAACATAGAAATATTTCAGAAAATTTCGGCAGCATAACGGCAGGGTAGTTAAAACCGGGACCGTCCCTAGTACGGCTCCTCGCTCTACCTTAAAGCCTCGCAGCTTTTGACAATGGGAATTTCATGCATCTAGTTCGCACGCAGACGGCATGTTTATTTTTTTTCTTTTCCACAAACTAATCCTATGTGGTTTCAACCAAATAATTCTCAGCCACAAACGGGTATTTTTCAACCAAAATCAATCAATTTCAACCACAAACAATTCTAATCAACCATTCGCTATCAACCAATTTTCACACCAATCACAACCAATAAATATCGTCCATGGTTTGTGGATGAGGGGCGTATATATATATTTATATAAGTATATTTCACTTCTATATCAACATATATATATAACTTTTACAACGCATATATAACTTACACATCGAACATACAACTTATACAACGCTTATACATGAGGTGTACAACGCTTATATAACTCATACTTCGAATATATAATTCATACATCCTCATTTCCATATCGTTTATAATTCAGAAATCTCACATTGGGTTCCACTCCACTAAAAATAGCAGAAGGCTCAGAAAAATATCCAGTCTCTTCTAGAATGTAGAAGGCGTCCACACGAGTCCACTTTCTCTTGTTTCACTGAATTTCGTCAACATAGCAAAAAGATATGATTTTTACAGTGATATCAAAAACCGTAGCGCTTTAAAGTGCTATTAAATAGTTTAATATTATAACAGTCGTACCTTTTCTGTTTTGTTCAAAACTAGGGTTGAATTTTTCGATCAATCCGCGAGGCTATAGCACGATCGGACCATACAGCGTTGAAGAGGGAGGAAAGGGCTTCCCGCGCCTACCTGAAACGTCGAGCTCGGATCTCCGATGGTGGCGCAAGGCGGTGCGATGAGGTGGCTATTCCCTGGCCAGATTCTCGAGATACGCAGCGCGATGTCGATCGAAACCAGGATGGATTTAAAGAGCTCGGGATGATCTACAAAAACTTCCACTGGAGGGGGTCTGAAGATGGACGGAGCGGTTGTAAATCGGCTGGGAAGATTGGAAGGGTTTCCGCCGTTTATCTCGATGTCGAGGAGAGAGAATTTTCCTTTTTTTATAAAATTCTGATTGGCCGGGAGCTATTTAAAATTTTAAAAGAGGGTTTTCTAACATGACCTCGAATCCAAACCCAACGACTGTCGCCCCTAGCTAAATACCCCCATTCCGAACACAATGAGATATGTTTCGTAGGCCCATTCGACTGTTTCAGCCAGTTTCTCTTCAAATAAAAATATAAAACATTCAATATTTGATTTGAACATACATTTCAATTTGCCGGGGCCACATACTGATTCTAAAAATTCCCGAAAAATAAATCTAGCTATATTTTGACGATACGGTCCCAACAAAACTAGTTTCGTCAAATTCTGAGACCGTTTGAAAAATGGCCCTTTTCTGGTCGATCCAATTTAATAGAAATCGACCAAACACATTTTTCTCTGCCACGCTCACATACTAGCTTCAAAAATTATGAAATTTGAAACCTAGCAATAATTTGACATCCCAGATCCAAAAAAATTGGTTTCGTCGAATTCTGAGGTCGTTTGCAAAATGACCATTTTCACGGGCTATATAAATACTATAGCGACCTTTCTGAAAATTCATCTAGCCATAACTTTTGCTTCCCGCTACGAAACTTTGATTTTTCAGATTCGTTAGAAAGATATTCACTAACAGATTTAAATATTTTTGGTTTCACTAAAATCCGTTATGTTTTTCTCCCGGTACAGTCAGTCAAAATTTGAATTCAAATTTTGAAACTACCGCGCCATTTCTGGCCTTGTTTATAATTAGAAATAATTATATTCATTTTCAAACATCGATTCAAACTTACTTTTCGTCGTTATTATTTAAAATATTTATTTAAAATATTTAAAATCCACTAAAATAGCCAATTTAAAATTTTTAAATTGGTTCAGATTTTACGGGTTGTTACAATCTCCCCCACTTAAAACTTTTCATCCCCGAAAAGGAACAAAGTCGAAAGTGGTTTGATTAACCAACTCTACTTTCAATCTGGCTTCCATTCTTCAACTTTTCAGTTTCTTGGAATTTTCAAATTCTTCAAAAATTTGGCTAACACCCTAAATTTTCGAAAAATTTCGCCATAACCTCCTTTGTACGGGGAGGGGTTTGGAAATTTATTGGGCCATATTAGGTACCCAATAAATCCTAATAAGCATGCACATATTTATAGTGATATATTCCGGTGTCCACAGGGGAGTGTGTATAGATCATAACTCCAGAGAATAAATTCTCGTCACCCTATAAATGGTTTTTGTGCCTTAATGACCAGAGAGATGTGTTTGTTGTCATCTCCAGACCCGTATGGGAATTTTATTAATCTGGCAATTTACCGTTACATTTTATATGGTCCATATCAGTCATCAGTTCAACCTGTAATATATAGTCATCGCCATACAAGCCTCTCGCTCGTATGGTAAATCTTCTACCTCGTCACACAAGCTCCGAATGCTTATGTGGTATATGATGAAGTATGCCTATCTTCAAGAAGTATGCCATGTAGTGTAGTTCAAAATTAATTGTTACTATCCTATGGCGACGTTTATTATTACACACAAAACAACCAGCACTCTGCATCCAATGACATTCACGGGAGTTGATATAATAATAAAAATGCGCATCCAATTCATTAAGGTTTACCTATTTGTCGGGCACGCAAATAAATTCTTTACTCAACAGCTAATCCATTTACCTGCTCAAACATATATAACGCACATGTATATATTTCTATCTATTTTTAAATCAGTTCAATACGTGATTTAATTTCATAAATTTACCCTTCATTCATTGATTGAATTAATTATCATTTTAATTAATCAAATCCACCATCACACCACACAAACAACAATCAATTTGTTTTTAACTTTTCAAAAATATACTAATCGATTCGTGTACTCTTTTTTTAAAAATAACCAGACTATAGAATTAAAAGTTCACATCCATGAAAAGAAAATAACAACAAAGCAGAGAACAAAATGGTAATGCAAAGTATGGTAAATGTACCTTGCACCAGAGTCAATCAGAGATATCCACCCTGCACTTAGGATAGGCTTTCTTAATGCTTTCCTCTGTTTCCCAAGTACAATCTCGCTGATCTCCACTCCATTGCACTTTGACTAAGTGAACCTTCTTGTTCCTTAGTTCTTTGGTTTCTTTGCCAACAATCTTTAGCGGCTCTCTTCTCACAGCCAATTCTAGAGTAATTTTTATATCCTGTTGTGCGGCTTCTTCCACAACCAAGTCTGGATCATGTACATGCTTTCGAAGTTGAGATATGTGAAATACATCATGTACTCCAGGCAACCAATCAGGCAATTGAACTCTATAAGCGAGGGTTCCAATCCGTTCAAGTATAGGGAATGGACCAATAAATCTGGGCGCCAACTTCCCAGTTTTGCCAAATCGAATCACTCCTCTCATCGGAGAAACCCTTAGATACACATAATCACCAACAGAAAAAGCCAAATCCCTTCTTCTCGAATCAGCATAGCTCTTCTGTCGGCTTTGAGCGGCGAGTAATCGTTTCTTAACGAAATCGACTTTTTCTACAGCTTCACGGATCATATCAGGTGCCAATACAAGCCTACTACCAGGTTCGACCCAACAAGCAGGAGATCGGCATGGTCTACCATACAATGCTTCGAATAGTGACATTGTCAGGCTCGCTTGGTAGCTGTTGTTGTATGAGAACTCAGCTAAATGTAAATGGTCTTCCCATGATCCACCAAAATCGAGTACACAAGCCCGCAATAGATCTTCTAGTATACGATTCACCCTCTCAGTCTGACCATCTTTCTAAGGATGATAGGCGGTGCTTAGATTCAGATTCGTTCCCAGTTCTACTTGAAATGCCTCCCAGAATTTTCTAGTAAATATTGGATCTCTATCACTAACTATACTGATCGGCACTCCATGTAGCTTAACAATTTCCTTGAAATATATCTGCGCCAGACTCTGAGCAGTTCTGTTCGATCTGACAGGTATGAAATGGGCGGTCTTCGTGAAGCGATTTACGATTACCCAAATACTGTCATTTCCTTTCCTGGTTCTGGGCACACCATCTATGAAGTCCATGGAAATATGTTCCCACTTCCAACCTGGAACGTCCAGCGGTTGCAACAATCTAGCGAGTTTCTGTTGGTCGCTTTTGACTAGTTGGCAAGTAGGGCACCTTCTAACATATATAGAGATGTCTCTTTTCAACGATTTCCACCGGAATGTTCGCTTGATATCATTATACATTTTACTCACACCCGGATGGATACTGAGCTTAGATTTGTGGCATTCATCAAGTATCTCTCTTTTGAGTTCAGGAACTTCTGGAACACAAATTCGTACTTTAACCTCAGAATCCCTTCGCTATCAAGCTGGAAATCTGAAGCATTGCCTTCACAAATCCACTGGCTCATTCCTTTAATAAATTTTTCATTTTTTGGAGAGCAGATATCTTGTCAATCAAAGAAGTCGCAACTATAAAACTGGCGATGATCACATTCTTTCTATTTAGCGCATCAGCCACAACATTGGCTTTACCTGGAGTGTACAGAATCTCAAAATCGTACGCGGCAAGAAATTATAGCCAACGCTGCTGTCTCAAATTCAAGTCTTCTTGGGTGAACCGATACTTTAGCGACTGATGATCCGTATACAATTCGAACTTCTCACCCAAAAGGTAATGTCTCCAGATTTTCAAAGCAAATACGATAGCCAATAACTCAAGATCATGAGTGACGTAATTCTTTTCACGTGGCTCCAGCTGGCGGCTAGCATAAGCAACAACTTAACCTCTTTGCATTAATACTGCACCAAGGCCTTCTCTAGAGGCATCTGGACACTTTCAAGTCTTGATTGCCATCGATTATCGTTAACACTGGAGTCGTTGTTAATCTTAACTTTAGCTTCTCAAAAGCCTCCTCACATTCTGGAGTCCACTTGAATTTTGTGTGCTTCTTCGTAAGCTTTGTTAAGTGACTAGATATCTTCGAAAAATCTTTAACGAACTTCCGGTAATAACTAGCCAATCCAAGAAAACTTCGGACTTCTATGGGAGTACTAGGCTGTTTCCAATTTTGAATAGCTATGATTTTACTTGAATCCACAGCAATTCCCTCTTTTGATACGACATAGCCAAGAAACTTCACTTCATCTTGCCAGAATATACATTTGGACAGTTTAGCTTTTAAAACGTTCCTTCTTAGAATTTCTAGAACTTGCTCCAAATGTTTTTCATGTTCGGCCTTTGACTTAGAGAAGATTAGAATATCATCAATAAAAACCAGAACAAACTTATTCAGGACTCCTCTGAACACTCTATTCATTAAATCGACAAAATAAGATGGAGCGTTACATAAGCCGAACGGCATTACTAACCACTCATAGAATAAGTCTGGAACCCTGAATGCTGTCATAAGAACACACTCTTCGGCAATACGAAGCCGACGGAAACCTGTAGCTAGGTCCATCCTTAAAAATACTTGTGCTCCATTCAAACGATCCAATAAATCATCGATTCACGACAATGGATATTTATTCTTTAATGTCTGTTTATTCAAGTCACGATAATCCACACATAGTCGAAGAGTACCGTCAGACTTAGGGACAAACACCACTGCTGCTCCCCAATCAGAGAAACTAGGCCTGATCAGACCCTTCCATACCAGCTATCGAGTTTGATTGTCTAGTTCTTCTTTCTCATTTAGAGTCATTCTCCGAATAGCGTGCACTACTGGCCTTGCGTTCGGAATTAAAGCGATCTTGAAGTCAATTTCTCTCTGCGGAGGTAAGCCAACAACTTCTTCGAACATATCTGCATAATTCTTGACGATAGGAATCTCTTTTATGAGGTCCTGTATATTCTCTGTGACTACAGGGATATTTTTTATTTGAATAGGAGAAACATCTAGAGTTGACCAAAAGTCTTTTCTATCTGAATTCGGACCTTCACATGGTATGGTGATATAATCCCCTGATTTAATCTTTGCCCTAACCACTCTCTCGGCGCATTTAACCTCTGCTTCATATTTGGTTAACCAGTCTAACCCCAGGATAAGATCAAACTCTATAAAATTCATGACAATCGAGATGGTAGGAAACCGATATCTGGAAAAAGAGACAGGCACCCCACAAATCCAGCTAAGATCGAGAGAACCCCCAACCGGATTATGGACAGTGATGGTGTTTTTGAGCTTTTTCAATTTCAAATTCAACTTCTTAACTGCATTTTTTGCAATAAAGCTTCGTGATGCACCTGTATCAAACATCACTTTAACCGGAATATTTTTGACAGTAAGCATGCCTTCTAAAACATCAGACCTTTCCTGAGCAGACGAAGATGCAGGCACTTCTGCCACTTCATTTACATGTACTGCTTCAGGTTTTCTGAATAGCGGGCATGCCTTTAAAAGATGACCAGTCTGGTGACATCCACCACATTTTCTATTCTCTTGAAACTTCTTACCAGATTTAGATTCATCCTTCTTTCGTTTCTTTGAAGATCTGCAATTTCCTTGCAAATGCCCTTGCTTATGGCAGTTATTGCATGTGGCGGTCATTACGGGTTCTTTCTCAGATTTAACCCTTTTTCTCTTAGCTTTGAGCTTCTTACTGGCCTCAGGATTACCAGTTTCAGACTCCCCTTTATTACTAGAATAGACTTCCTCTTCGTAGCGCAACATACCTTTCTTGTCGAGATCCTCATACTGGTAAGCCATGTATACCATTTCAGAGAAAGGAAGCTTCACATGCACCATTACTTTACTTTGGTACTTTCTTTGAAACCCATTAATAAATCTCAGATTCTTCCTCTTGGTATTTTGAATTAGATGAGGGGCAAAATGAGAAAGTTCATTGAATTTCTTATGATATTCTGGGATATTCATATCTCCTTGTATCAGATAACAAAATTCATCACATAACCGCTCAGTTGCTTCTGGAGGAATAAATCTTTCACTGAAAACCTCTTTGAATCTATCCTGGTGATATTACCTTCCGGATTATCCTTAATAATCGAATCCTACCATAACAAAGCTTCTTCTTTGAGTGCCTAAGACGCCAGTAATCTTTTCTGGTCATCTCTTAACTTTAAACTTTCAAAGATCTTCTCAGCAGAATGAATCCAAGCTTGTGTTTCCATAATGGATTCTTTGCCCAAGAATGGTGATCCACCCAGACTTCGATACCTCTTTACTAGAGCCTCAATATCTGGTTCGGTATTCCTTCTTCTGTTTCTGACACTCATTTTCTAGTACTTCTGCAAATAGTAGATCAAGTGTCAGGTCAACAGAAAAGATGTTATAAAGCATATAAACTTTTACTTGAAGGTAAATGTGTCTATCAGGGTGTATTTCATTCTGCTATACTCATACTAGGATATTACTCATCCTATCTGTAACGAGTTATTCGTCCTAGAATACTACTGGTTCTATTTCTGACGAATTCTTTAATATGTTATATTCCAGAACTAAGCTTAACCAAAGCTCTGATACCACGTTCTAACGACCCCAAACCACGTACTGACGGTGGCAAGGGTAATCTTTGGAATATAACACATAAACAAATAATAGCAGAACAGAATTAAAAACATACACCAGATAATGTACAAATAATACATTGGATAAACATAATCATCAGAGTTACACAGTATACAGGATCATACTTAGTACAAATACAGTTCAGCTATACATAAATGTCTACAGCGGAAAACAAACATAATATGTACAATAGGAGCTGAACAGCATAAAAAGAGATAAATGATAGAATCCATCTTCAGCTCCAGCTATCCAGAAAGAGCCTGCCAAAACCTGAACACAAGGCTGCCCGTATAGAAAAAGGGGCACCCGAGTTTGCAAGTGAAACAAACTACGAGTCAGTCATGGGACTGGTATGAGAAATCTACTTAACACATTTATAATATGGCTAATCACAGGACCGCGCCACTTTCGCTGAACGGGTTTACTCCATTGGATTGCCAGTGCTTAAAACAAGTAAATCTTTTAAACAACGCAATGCTTTTTACAAAAATGAAGCCATTATAAGACTCGGTTCCCATCACACAATGCAACGCAAACCGGAGGATAGAGTTTTTACCTTATAATGGCCAAAATATGCTTGATACGAATAAAAAAAAAGCATTTGATATTACTACTAGTGTTTATATGTTTCAAAAACAATTTCAAATCATAAGTATCAATCATAGACGACATGAGCGTCCCATGCCACTATGTCGCCAAATATAGGTTTACAATCAAAACCGCACGATGTCGTATTTGGAAATTGGATTTCCGTCATGAACCAAGGCAAAATATAGTCCTTACCGACTTCGAGACAATCTAGCCCATGTCTCAGGATCAGAGCTCGAGTGACCCTTGGATCGTCAGGGCCGGTCCACCGATGTGGATTAAAATGCCTGAACACTACGTTTCCCCACCCTTTGAGGCGTAAGTGAGCCAACGAATGACTCCATCGGTCCCGGATCGACCGATATAACCGAGGCGCCTTGCAACAGCAACAACCACACAGGTGAAAATAATATATATGTCAGCCATTTTAAGCACTGACACCACCTCTAGCTAGAAAGAAACGCATGTCCTCCCTGAGGTCCTCTCCTGTTTCTGGCTCATACCGGGGTGTGAGGCTCGCGAATTCACGTTATACACAAAGCTATGCCACACAGGCCGTGCTTTGATCATCAACCACAAGACTTTGCTTTTCAACAGAAGCCTTGATCATCTGCCACTTAGGCATGCCACAGAGGCAATTCACGCTATGCGATTGATTTCTATCGATATATAACCTCTGAGCTCGTACGTCTCAGAGAAGGGCGTTAAGCAAGAGAATAAATTCTCCGCCGCCAAACAGATATATATTTAATAGAGATCAATCAACACAGGAAAAAATCCAATGTCAGACACACAGTCCATTTACAAGTTCGTTCTGGGTCTGAACGAAACCAGAGGCACTATATACCTCGCATACCCATCGATCTCCAAGCACGTCTGGACGATCACCACTTATTATCTATATTCCGGGATGCCTCCCAATCAAGACATCAGTTACCATCCAACCGAGGTGAAGATCTCCGGTCTTCTAACCACCGTCTTTATCATCGACTTCTTATCGCCGATCAATTATTTGAAATGAGATTAAACTCGGCCTTTTCAAATAATTCACGTATATTTAGAATTTAATCAATTCATTTCAATGGTTAAATTATTCGACAATAATTCACGCCAACCACATTCAACCATCAAATATCCACTAAACCGGGTAAATTCGGTTTATTTCCATTCCATATCGTTTATAATATTTTATCACGATTTATCGCTATTTTTATTTATTTAAAAATAGCCATTTCATTCAAACGACGCTTCGGGCCATAACGCGGCCGTGGCGCTATTTTTCTTTAGATTTGATTTACACATATCTGAAAATCTAACCGTTGGATCTTCACAAATTTTATATCATTAGAAAGATCTTTTCAAAACGAATCCAACGGTTTCAGTTTTGGGAAAATCAAACGGTCGGATCTCCCGGTACACTAGTTTACCGACTTCGATTTCAAAATACGAACTACAGCGTCGTTATTCGATTTAATTTAATTATATTTATATATATACATATATAAATATAATCGATTCGGGCGCTATTTTTCTTCAGATTTGAATTAAACAATCCAGACAATCCAAATGTTGGATCTTCACAAAGTGGGTGTCGTTGGAAAGATAATCCCAAGGCGAACCCAATGGTTTTGGTGTCGGGAAAATCCGACGGTCGGATCTCCCGCACTAATCGTTTGAAATCACAGTTTCAAAACACGAACTGCAGCTTCGTTATTCGATTTATTTTAATTATATATATATATATATATATATATATATATATATATATATATATGAATATAATCGATTCTTCGATTTCAAAACCATTTTCACTTCACATATTTGATAAAAGCGATATTTTTATCCAACAGATATTTATTTCAACACATGAATTTTGTTTATTTTATTTCCACACAGGAATTTCTATTCAACACATGAATTTCGTTTCAACATTCAACACATGAATTTTGTTTCAACACTCAGCACATGAATATTTTCTATAGTTTATATATATAGCAAAAATGTGATTTTTATTACAAAACAATTTATTTCAAAACACAATTATTTTATATAGTTTATATATATATAATAAAATTGTGATTTTTATTGCAAAACAATTTATTTCAAAACAGGATTATTTTATATAGTTTATATATAAGGTAAAAATGTTATTTTTATTGCAAAGCAATTTATTTCAAAACACGATTATTTTATATAGTTTATATATATAATAAAAATGTGATTTTTATTGCAAAACAATTTATTTCAAAACATGATTATTTTATATAATTTATATATAAGGTAAAAATGTGATTTTTATTGCAAAACAATTTATTTCAAAACACGATTATTTTATATAGTTTATATATAAGGTAAAAATGTTATTGTTATTGCAAAACAGTTTATTTCAAAACACGATTATTTTATATAATTTATATATAAGGTAAAAATATATTTTTATTTTTCAAAGAATTTATTCACTACACGAACTCCATTCAACACATGAATTTATTTCAACATTCAACACATGAATTTTATTTCAACATTCAACACATTAATTTTATTTCAACATTCAACACATGAATTTAAATCAAACACAGAAATATTTCAGAAAATTTCGGCAGCATAACGGCAGGGTAGTTAAAACCGGGGTCGTCCCGAGTACGGCTCCTCGCTCTACCTTAAAGCCTCGCAGCTTTTGACAATGGGGATTTCATGCATCTAGTTCGCAAGCAGGCGGCATGTTTATTTTTTTTCTTTTCCACAAACTAATTCTATGTGTTTTCAACCAAATAATTCTCAACCACAAACGGGTATTTTTCAACCACAAACAATTCTAATCAACCATTCGCTATCAACCAATTTTCACACCAATCACAACCAATAAATATCGTCCATGGTTTGTGGACGAGGGGCGTATATATATATTTATATTTATATAAGTATATTTCACTTCTATTTCAACACATATATAATTTTTACAATGCATATATAACTTATACATCGAACATACAACTTATACAACGCTTATACATGAGGTGTACAACGCTTATATAACTCATACTTCGAATATATGATTTATACATCGTCATTTCCATATCGTTTATAATTTAGAAATCTCACATTGGGTTCCACTCCACCAAAAATAGCAGAAGGCTCAGAAAAATATCTGGTCTCTTCTAGAATGTAGAAGGCGTCCACACGAGTCCACTGTCTCTTGTTTCACTGAATTTCGTCAACATAGGAAAAGGATATGATTTTTTATAGTGAAATCAAAAACCGTAGCGCTTTAAAGTGCTATTAAATAGTTTAATATTATAACATTCGTACCTTTTCTGTTTTGTTCAAAACTAGGGTTGAATTTTTCGATCAATCTGCGAGGCTATAGCACGATCGGACCATACAGCGTTGAAGGGGGAGGAGAGGGCTTCCCGAGCCTACCTAAAACATCAAGCTCGGATCTCCGATGGTGGCGCAAGGCGGTGCGACGCGGCGGCTATTCCCTGGCTCGATTCTCGAGACACGCAACGCGATGGCGATCGAAACTAGGATGGATTTAAAAAGCTCGGGAAGATCTACAAAAACTTCCACTTGAGGGGGGTCTGAAGATGGACGGAGCGGTTGTAAATCGGCTGGGAAGATTGGAAGGGTTTCCGCTGTTTATTTCGATGTCGGGGAGAGAGAATTTTCCTTTTTTATATATAAAATTCTGATTGGCCGGGAGCTATTTAAAATTTTAAAAGAGGGTTTTCTAACACGACCTCCAATCCAAACCCAATGACTGTCACCCCAAGCTAAATACCCCCATTCCGAACACAATGGGATATGTTTCGTAGGCCCATTCGATTGTTTCAGTCAGTTTCTCTTCAAATTAAAATATAAAACATTCAATATTTGATTTGAACGTACATTTCAATTTGCCGGGGCCACATACTGATTCTAAAAATTCCCGAAAAATAAATCTAGCTATATTTTGACGATACGGTCCCAACAAAACTAGTTTCATCGAATTATGAGACCGTTTGAAAAATGGCCCTTTTCTGTTCGATCCAATTTAATAGAAATCGACCAAACACATTTTCCTTTGCCACACTCACATACTAGCTTCAAAAATTATGAAATTTGAAACCTAGTAATAATTTGACATCCCGGATCCAACAAAAGTGGTTTCGTCGAATTCTGAGGTCGTTTGCAAAATGGCCATTTTCACGGGCTATATAAATTATATAGCGACCTTTCTGAAAATTCATTTGGCCATAACTTTTGCTTCTCTCTACGAAACTTCGATTTTTCAGATTCGTTAGAAAGATATTCACTAACAGATTTAAATATTTTTGGTTTCACTAAAATCCGTTTTGTTTTGCTCCCGGTACAGTCGGTCAAATTTGAATTCAAACTTTGAAACTACCGTGCCATTTCAGGCCTTGTTTATAATTAGAAATAATTATATTCATTTTCAAACATCGATTCATACTTACTTTTCATCGTTATTATTTAAAATATTTATTTTAAATATTTAAAATCCACTAAAATAGCCAATTAAATTTTTTTTAATTGGTTCAGATTTTACGGGTTGTTACATTGTACAAGGGATTGGCTTCATGCTTCTTTCTCTTCATCTAAATTAGATATAGAAGAAGATTTACAAAGCTTAGAACATTTGGAATCTGGTACAGTACAATTTTTTTTATTTTCTGTATTTTTTTTCTGTCAGACAACACAATAATGTTAATTTTCCTTTTTTATGCAAATGTGAAGAAATTAGCTTTTGATTTTGTAACGGAAATGTAGCATTTGATTCAACAAACTTGTAGCGGTATTAGTATATTACTAGTTTACGTGCTTTAGGTACATTCTACATAATATTATTTTTGAATCCAAATGAAGTGAATTTTAACTTCAAATAACTTGCCATTGACCTCAGATGACCATGGCCGCGAACGTGTTCTTTTTGCATTTCTGGTGTATGAAACCTACATATACTCGAGTATGGACCAATAGTATGTGTATTAATAATTTATTTATATCTTAAACTGGTCAGATGCAATTAGGATATAAACATGTAGCTAACTTCTTGGTACAATGCAATGTTTGATAAATAACCACATGTGTAAACATATATATATATATATATATATATATATATATACACACGCACATACACACACACACACACACACACACACACATATATATATATATATATATATATAAAGTACCTATGAGGACAGTTTCAAACTGTAAGTTATTTTATAAAATTGCAGTTCACTTGAGAGCGTTACTTGTAAAAATCATTACTAGACTTGGGGCATAATTGGATCGTTTGAGCAACTGATAATATTCTAAACACATTTGCATCCGAGACATTTAGCTAAAAGCTCTAGAAAACCAGTAATGTGTTAATTCTTTTGCTATCTTCTTGGTAGTTAGTTTAGCTTTTCTGATAGGAATCCTCCTTGATTTACAACATGAAAAAAACCGTTTCTCCCTTCTAAGAATTTGACTAGCATTGCTACATTAAAAGCATCCATCTGTCAAAATTAGATAAATATGAAAGATTCTAGTTCCAACTTATTTGTAAGTTCAATATTCAAATCTACAATAGTTATTATTTTAGAAGATATAACCATAACTTGCATTACACTATGTCTTGAATCACACGGTAGTACAATCTCCACCTGCTTTTTCCAGTTTCTTTCAATATTTAATTAGTATTACAACATGATTTCATTATGGTTTTCAAAATTCCTATTGCTTATGTTAAGTCATTCCTGCAACTGCAAATAGTTGAGCAAACCATATCTCATCATCCAAATAATTACAAACTATATTGATTACTGATTATGAATAAATATTTCTACTAATTGTGTTGATTACTAAGCATGAAATTTATTGCCTAAAGGGATATAAATATGTGACTTACCTACTTTTTAAACTTGGTCGGTGCTTGTGTTTGCTTACAGGTAAGTGAAGCCATCATTAGGCATGCTTAAAGATGGCACTAAAGTTCGTGCAGAATAACATTTTACTAGTTATGTATATAATATGTTGGATTGTATGTATCTGGACAAGTATTGTTTTGGCTTTACCATGTTTTCTATGTGTTTGGCTTATGATCTAGTGTATTGTTTAGATTTATTATGTTTATGTTTGCACGCATTTTGCTAATTATACTTACTTACATGTGTGACATAATTGCTTTAGTTTTTATATGTATATTTCTTTGATCAGGTTAGTTGTATTTAGTTTTTGTTTGCATGCATTTGCTAGTTGTATTTATTTTTTGTACATATATTTCTTTGCTTGCATGTGTGACGACTTTAAGTTTAATACATATATTTCAGTGTCATGTTAATAGCGTGATTTTCGATTTTAGGCTGACCCAAAAAACCGATATAACTGATCGAAAAACCGGTATTTCTTTCGGTTCGGTTTCTTTGGTTTCATAACGAATTTGGTTGGTTTGGCTCAGTTATTGTTTCTAATAAAAAAAATTGGTTTTCAAAATTTTAGCAAGAACCAGACCGATCGTTTTCTCATCCCTACATGTTCGACTAAGCCTGGTAATCGACTAGTATTAGGTCAAAATATGATCCAGGAAGATACATATAAGATGGATTTCATCACGAAGCGATTAAAGGCAACACAGAGCTGATAGAAAAGTTATGCGGATTCTAGAAGAAGAGATTAGAATTTGTTGTTGGCGATCAAGTATATTTGAAGGTTTCTTTGTTGAGGGGAGTGATTCGATTCGGGAAAACAGGAAAGTTATCACCTGAGTATATTGGTCCGTTCCTGATATTGTAAAAGATTAGAACTCTAAATTATAGGGTTAGGTTGCCAGATTGGTTGTCCGGAGTGCATAACATGTTTCACATTTGTCATCTTTGGAAGCATGTGCATGATCTTGACTTAATTGTTGAGGAAGTCTTGCAAGATCTTTTAGAAATCACCACGAGCTTAGTAGTACGAAAAGAGCATCTAAAGATAATTGGCAATGAAACGAGACTGTTAAGAAACAAAAGGACGAATTTGGTCAAGGTATAGTGGAGCGGAGATCCTAGAGACTATACTTGGGAAACAGAGGATAACATTAAACACGCTTATCCCACGTGCAGAGTGGATATTTCTGAGTAACTCTTCTAAGAGATAAACTTATGTTTATTTTATCATTTCTATTTTAACTTTACTTTCGTCTAATTTCAAGGATGAAATTCTTTTAAGTGGGGGAGACCGTAACGACCCAGAATTTTGAAACCAATCTAAAAATTATTTTTAATTTAATTTTATAAGAATTTATGGTCAATTTTGAAAATTCAATGATTTAATGTTGATTTTGGCTGTTTAAAAAGGAACATTATTGAGTGGATCTCAGAATTCAACGAAGCCACTTTTATCGGAGCCTTAGCATCGAAAAATGATAGTATTCCAAATTTTGTAATTTTTGGAGTTAGTATGTGAGCTTGCGAGAATTAAATGTGTATCGGGTCAACCTGTTGAAATTAAGAAGAAACACGAAAGAAAAATAAAACGGAGGGTCAAACGAAGTCGGAATTCGACGTGACCTGTTCCGTTGGATCCGGAATTACGTTTTATGCTATGTACAAATTTTCATGTAAAATGGAATTGTCGTTTGATCACACGATCAGAAGACGTGGAGATGAACAAAAACACGTTAACATTGAAATTAATATGCTTAGCCTAATAAGGCGTTTTGAGGTATCGATCATTGGAATGCCTCAAGTGTTTTTGTTTACTTCTTCCCCTTGCCAACACCTCAGCGATTTGCGACAAACTCCTTTTGCATAAAACTCCCTTCTTCTCTCCTTCTTTCTCCTTTCCTTCTCCATTTTTCGTTTTGCAGCTTCACCGCCATCTTCTTACAACCATGGCCACCTCCTCCTAACCACCAGCGCCACCTCCCCACACCCCCACCAGCTTGCGTCGCCGTCCCCCCTCTCTCCACCGTCGTTGCCTCCATCTCCCGCTAAACCATGAAAGCTTCAATTTTACCCCTTTTTACACTTAAGTCCCTAAACATCACAACTTTACATCCCTAATCCTCTCCTACCTCTCCACCACCACTTACCATCCCTGTTAGCCCTCCACCGTGGGTCCCACCCCCTTGTGTGCGCCTAGGACTCCCATACCCCCTTCCAGTCGTCTTAAAACTCCAGATCCACAAGTATCCATGAGTGCAAGTGAATTTGTGAGGCATTTGAACCCCGTAGCTGTCAGATTCGGTCCCATAAGCAGTTGGCAAGTTTCATAGGAGTCATACGGGTGTTAGAGCCGAGTACGTGAGCTCAGAATCCTTCCGAATAAAGTTTGGCGGAGTGTTCCACCCGAGGTGAGAAACCAAAACTCACGTAGAAAGGGGTTAAATTTAATTAACTATTAATTGTTAATAAAGTATGTTCAATTATGTTTAATAATGATCATATATGTTTAATATGATGTTAGATCTGAGTATTGTGATAAAAATATGATTTTTATATCATATATGTGAAATCCCTTGGGTATATGACACTTGTATTATAAATAGTGTCAATTGGAAAATGGTTGGACCTTAAATGGTTTTGAGTTGAGAACTTTATTAATAATGTTTGATGATTGTATTGAAAACCACACACGGGTTTTGAGATGATAATAGCCTACACATTTCCCGAGTGCGTAGATAGGTTCACATGGATTGTGATGTAAACCCCACACGGGTATTGGGATGATAATTTTACACATCTCCCGAGTGTGTAGATAATAATCACTAGTTATGGATGAAACCCCACATGTGCGTTGGGATGATAATAAATACTAATCTCAAGTGTGTAATCTGTCAATCTGTTGATCAAAAGAACTGTATAAGCATTATTTATTTAAGGCTTATATTGTGTAGTGCACTTTGTGTGTGAATTGAATACCTTTTGACGGTAGATTCAATGTTATAATATACCCTGTTAAAAAATGAATAATAAAAGTGGTTATTGGTTCATTGGTTAAGTCTCCATAAAGAAAGTGGATTTTTAGTGAATATTTTAATAATATAATAATAGCGTGAAAATCGACGTTTGAATTTGACGTCCAATTTTGGATGGACGCGAAGATATTAAAATATATATGAATTTTCGTAACTTTAACAAGTTGTTTTGAATTAATTTTTATATACTTATAGTCTATCATTGTTTTAATTTCAAAATGAATAGTAGTGATAAAAAGTGAAGTTCGGCTAGGCTATCTAGAAGATGTTCTAAAAGAAGTTTCTTATTTATTTTTATAACGAATATCAGGAAAGTTTGAATTAAAAATATTGAATTTCGAAAAATAATATTATTTTAATCATTATAATATTATTTTAATCATTATAATATTATTATAATGATTTAATATTGAAATAAACTATTTTGAGGTTGAAAAATTAAAATATGGCTTTGAAGAATTATTATATATATTTCATATAATAAATATAACATCTTTGAAACGATTCAACGTATTTTATATTATACGTCGAATATTGGTCATAACAAAACGTGTCGGGCAACGGTAGTTCGCGAATTTCGACCTGTAGGTTTAGATGAGCGTACCGTGAGATCCGACTGTCAGGTTTCCCCGAAACTGGAATATTGAGTTCGTATTGATTAGATATTTCAAATGATAAAAAGAGCTTTGAAATCTAACGGTCAGATTTTGAGAAATGTTCGATTCAAATTTGAATAAAAATAGCGTCGTGACCCGTAAGGACCTGTAATTGGAAATTACGGGTATGGACTATATTTATGCAAATAAAAATAGTTAAAATTCGTTACAAATTATTATAAATGATTTAAATAGAAATAACCTAATTTTACTTGGTTTTAAATGATAGAAGTGGTTAAGTGGAATTGGCGGTTTTGTGTAAAGCTTATATAATTGATTTTGAGAAATAATTTTGAGATAAGAATTTTAATTTGCAAATTAAATTGAATTCCTAAGTAAATCTTTTATATAAGGTTATGAAATGAGTTTTGGAAGCTAAATGACTTAACCAGTTTTGAGAATAAGATTCTAAATCTTATGAAGTGAATCCAATTAAAGAAAACTTAATTGGTGAGTCAGTAATCCATATAAGGATTTGATTTAATTTGATTTATTTTGGCGTGAATTATTCGAAGAGAATGGGTTTAACCCATTTCAAATAATTGAACGATGATTAAAATCCGAAGATGTTGAAGACGGTGCAAGACCGGAAATCTTCATATCGAATGGATTGTTTTTGATACCCTGGATATGGGTAGTTCCCTTGAAGGGGTTATAGTGACAGTTGTCTGGACGTACTTGTTGATTGTCCGGATGTGCAAGGGCCTCTCTCTTGTTGATTGTCTGGATGTGCAAGAACAAACTTGCAAATGGATTGTGTCTTTGACATTGTATTTTACGCTATATTAATTGATTTCTACTATATATATATATATATATGTGTGTGTGTGTGTGTGTGTGTGTGTTTGGTGGCGGAGAATTTATTTCAATTAGCTTAACACCCTTCTCTGAGACGTACAAGCTCATAGGCTATATATTGGTGGACATCAATTTTATGGTATGGAATGACAGTGTGGCATGCTAAGTGCTGCTGGTAGATAGATCAATGCTTTCATAGAAAAGCCAAGCTTTAGTTGAAAACAAAAGCTTTGTGGTGTGTTAATTCACGAGCTTCACACCCCGTTATGAGCCAAAAAAGGATGAAGAATAGTAGGGAGGACATGTGTTTATTTCTAGCTAGGAGTGATGCCATGGCCTAGAGGTCAGGCATTTTACTTATGTGGATATTGGAATCAAGACGCCTCAGATGTGGCTGCACAAGGCCATGGTGGTCGACATACTGACCAAGAGGTCCAATAAGACCGAGAAACGTATTGTACAGGTAGTGTCTAACCCACGGGAATATATAGATCGACCTTGCCGCTCCAAAGGGATAGTTTATTCCTTGGGACATTTTGCTAGAGGTGTTCCGAAGTTCGAATGAGGAAGATCCTTTACCTTGGCTGATGTTGGAAGTCCAAATTCCAATACGTGAGTTTACGGTTTTAGTTGTATACCTACAGCGACATAATAGAATGAGGTATTATGTCGTCTAAGATTAATACATTTATTTTCGAAATTATTTTCAAACACTCAGACACTAATAATAATATCAAATGATTTTCTCGTATCAAGCATATTTGGCTATTATAAGGTAAAATTCTATCCTCCATCTTGCGCTTGCATTGTGTGATAGGACCTGAGTCTTATAATGGATTTATTTTTCAAAAAGCATTACATGATTTTATGCACTAGCATTCGTGTGGAGTAAAGTCATTCCGTGTTATATGACGTGGTCTCGTAATATGCCTCATTTTATATAAGTTAACTATAGGGTTTCTCAGAACGGTCCCATGACTTACTCGTAGTGGGTTTTTCCCTTACAAACTCAGATGCCCATATTTTTACATGGGCAACCAAGTGAATATGTTTTTAGCTGTTCTCTTTTGGATGTGTACTGCAGTTGTGGATGTTGTTTTGGACTTGGAGCTGAAGTTTGGACTTTGATGTTTCTTTTGATCTTTTTCAAGACTCTATTATGTTAATTATCTTTGATTCCGTTGTGTACTATTTGCTATCTGATACTTGTTATGTATAATTATGATCTTGCGCTATTGTAAACTCTAATATTATCTTTTAATGTAAATACATGTACATTATCATCTACTGTTATGCTATGTTCTGTTATCTGCTGTTGTGTTTAATGTGTTACATTCCAACGACTATCCTTTCTGTCCGGGATCGGGGGTTTAGGTCATCACAGTTCAAGTGATAGTTGGATGGAGTTTCGATGATCGGGAAGGAGGGGAGGCAGGCAAGTGTTTGATGGAAGTACGTAACAGAAAATAAAAAAAGAAAGAAAGGAGAACAACACGTGAGGAAGGAGAAAGAATGTAGGGGAATTTTAATCCATGGCTAGTTTAGTCTTTCGAAATGAAAAAAAGAAATAGAATGGGGAAGTTTAACATGAAAGAGAACAGAAGGCGAGGAAGAAAAAAAGTCATGTTAAAGGAGTATCAGGGGAGGTGGGATTTTAGGCCTCACGTTAAAAAGAGAAAAAGAATGAAATATGGCGGTAGAGTTGGACGGGATGGTTTCAAGAAACATATAATTATAGCAGGTGAGAATTAGTTAAAGAAAACGTGCCTGATCAAGTAATTTAACGATAATCTATATTTAATTAAGATGTAATTATTTTGAACTAAACCGGAACATATAATATTAATAACTTGTTGATATATTAATAGAATCCAACAAAACCATAGACATTGGAACCATATAGTTGAGCACATCACTATGGAATTGGTTTAGATAGAGATGGAAGCAGTTAGAGATTTAAATTAATTTAAACACATGTTTAATTTAATTAAAACGAACCATTTTAATGTCAAATAGGAATCAATGTGAGTTTGCTCACTCAGTTTATCCCACTTGTATTTTACATAAGTCGGGTTTAATAATTGTATGTTATGGTTGTTTATTATTGGATGACTACTGTATATATATATATATATATATATGTATGTATGTATGTATGTATGTATGTATGTATGTATTGACTGAACTGATTAAATTAAATGTTTGTTTAATTTAATTGAAATTGATCGTTATTTTTAACAATTGTAACCAATTGAGGTAACTTACCTTGTTGGTCACGTTTATAATAATATAAAGGTATAAAATTAATAGTTCGATGCTTGGATAGTTGTTATTGGTTGTTTGTTGAATTTATTAGTTGAATTGATTATTTTAGCCTATCGTGATGAAAATATATTGATGCAGTAAATATATGATTTTATTTAAGGTAACCTATTTGGATGTAAGTAAAAACAGGTTGGATGGATTCAACTGGATTCCTCAAATTTATTGTTTATTTCATATTATCATATGAACTATTTAACCAATCTGATTGGATGATCATTTTAGTTGTTGATAGTCGAATTACAATTCAATGTTTGTTATATTATTAACCAAAGGGTAATATTGGTTAAGTAATTAGCAGCAGATGGCCTAAAAATCCATCGGTTTATAAATGTTGATTTATCGTCAGGTGAATTAACTAAAATGAAGTTATAGATTTATTTTATAACTAAAAATAGATTTTGAAGTCTAATTTATATATAAGTTATTGTGGATAGAAGTTTTATTGAAGGGAAAATCAATATTTATTATTATTAATTATAAATAAATTTTATAAGACAAATTCTTGTGTTTAAACAAGATTTTTAAGCAAGTAAGTTTAGGATTAACCTAGGGGTTAATAGTCGGGATTAATTGTTTTTAAGGAACAATCAAATGAATTATTTAAATTAATTTTAATTAAGTTAAATGGATAGATTAATTGGTATTGGTTAACAAGTTAACCATAGTTTCTAGTTGACCGAGTCAACTGTTTAAACTAGAATTGATTACTATATAAATTCATTGTTAATTAAATTGGTAAACGAAAATTGTGACAAATAGTTTCTCGAAAGTTTGGACGACCTTTTAATTAAGTGTTTTAAAAGATAATTATTGAATTATAAATTATTAAATGAAGTCAAGTATTATTATATTAACCTTTAAGAAAGATTTTTTTAAATTATAATTATGTTAAGTGAACTATTTTATGATATTGAAATGGATTATGATTTAATAGTAATCGTAGTAATGATCGTGATTAAATTATTGGAGTTTGTGGAGTCTTAAGACCCTGTCTACGATTAAAAGAAATTTTATGCAAAATTTTATTAATATCAATATAAGTACCGATTAAGATGGATTCTTATTAGAATTTCATTGGATTGGCTTTTTTTTAAATCCAAATTGAGCAAAGTATAAAGCCAAGTTTGAAAATGGATTAATATTGTAAACGATTTCAAGAGTTGAAACAAGTTTATAATTGGATTAATAAACTTAAGGAAGAACAAAATGGATTTTAAAAACCTAAAAGCGTAAAGTATGAAATGAGGTTGAGGTAAGAACGTAAAATGGATTAAAAGCGAAGATGCAAGTTAAGTTTAAGAATTCTATTTAAATTCGAATAGTTTGAATATGAAAGGAAGTTTTATTTAGATAAAATCAAAAGAAGTTGAAATAAACTTATAAGAAATGTTATGAAGGATTCTATTTATAAGAGAATCGAGCCTCGTAAATAATATTGAAGGATGTTTTAAAAATAATAGTTATGGTTTTAAATTAAGTAAAGATGTTTGAGATTCGAAACAGGGTTTTCAAAGGAGTAGAGTTTTAAAGACCATTTTTAAATCGAATGGAATATGGGATTTTTCGCTATATGTATTGAAGGTTGGGTTCTCGTTAACAAATTTTTATTCTGAAGGTAAGAATGTTGTCAATCAAGGTCTGAGAGGTAAATAAAATACTCCAACTTGAATGATTTCATGACTATCCGAAGGATAATACTAGTTTGGGTAACGAGGTTATATGAGAGTAATAAATCTATTATTTGTATTAATAATCGTTATAATCATTAAATTTTAAGTTTATAAGTTGAATTAAACAATTTGAGAATATTCTTATTTTGAAATTAGAAGTAAAATGTTGAGTTCTAAATATTGGAAAATTTGGAAGTTTTGATTAACTATTTGTAAATTAAAAAGGACAAGTGATGTTGTACGCTGAACCAGTAAATATATTTTATTTTGATGAATGAATGATTGTTTATTTGATAGTTAAATAACCAACTATCAAATCCGGCCTAATATGATTGTTGGTACGGAAAGATCGAGATCGAATTTATATTCGAAAACCATTTCGAACCAGTAAATACGTAAATATGAAAGATGTTGATCGAGACGGAGCAATTAAAGACCGTGAATCTTCATTAACAGAAGAACCACTCATTTAATTTCTCTTATTTCGCCACTAGATATATTTTGATGGTGATTATGTCGTGATTGAAATCTTATTTCAAGGACTGGTCTTTAGGGTGATACCTATGATGTGGTAGGAGGGTGCCTTCGGTTTGTCCAGTCGTAGGACTACTTGTATGGATGGATGTCTGACAGAGCATTTCCAAAGGGGTTACGTACGTTGATTTCCTCAAACGTATTTCTGTTGGTGGCGGAGAAGACACCTTCTCTTAGCTTACTGCGCAAAGTATTTTTGTGGACGTTAATTAGTGATATCTGTCGGATTTGACGATGTAGCATTCAAAGTGAATGCTGGCAGATGTTCTAAAAAGGTAAATCTAACCTCAAGCCTCTTCAACCAGGAAATGGTATAAAATCGAGTAGGTCGCATGACTATGTCGATCACTCCCATTAGGTTATATTGTCACCTTCTAGAGAAAATTCATTTGTTCTTCTTTCGTTTATGTATCTCCCGGGAATACGGTGGGCCCAATCCTTAGGGTGACATTATATTCGGAACACTCAAGTGAAATGAGTGGTCGGTCATGTTTAGCCAGAGTTGTAAGATGTTCTTGTTGAACTCTTAGTGTATTTTCTTTAGTGGTACACTATTGCAAGGTGGTTCCATACATTGCCATAGGTGGAAATCCATTCTCCAATAAGAGACCGCGGTTTTTGATCATAGACTATGTATGTAGAGTGTGACATGCAAGCATTATGGAAAATGGTTATTTATTCGATTTAGACACTATTAATATCAAAACAGATATGATTTCAAAATGGGTTGGGTTACTGTAAGGTAAAAACCGTCTGTGTTTATGTGTAGACTGGTTTTTCGATTATCTTTTTGTTTTCGAAAGATTTTGACTTTAAAATCAGGTTGGACGATACCTATAAACTTATTGAGTTTTCTTAAGCTGGTTCACCAGACTAATCCGTGGCATTTACAATGCTCGGGTCAGAGCGAGTTTTACAGGTTTAGGTTATCAGATGCTGCGAAGTTCAGAGATGAGCTGGAGAAGTCGAGGCGTATGATTTGTATCGTATTATTCCGATATGTGTTGTATACGAGGACATATTATTATAACTGTCCAGATGTATTGAATTTATGCTGTGCTCTGATGATTGCAAGTATTATTTCAAGCTCTTAATAAAGATTCTATATTATATTTTATTCGCTGCGACGTGAGACTTTATGTTGTATTGGTTTTTCTTCTTTTCTTCTATTCTTAACTTTTTTCTTTATTATCTCACCTCTTATTTCTTCTTTTTTAGCTTTCTAGATTTTTGATACTCCAGTTTGGACACGTAAATACAGTAGAAGTATTATTGTCGAAAATTCGAGCATCGAATTTTCTGGGACGTTACACTACGCGCTATAATCATTTGAAGATCAATAGTATTCGAGAGAATTGCACATATCGGTCACATCAATATTTTCTATTTGACTCAATTATATTAACCAATAGAAAAATATTGGATAAATCATTTCCCAGTTATCCAATAACTAGTAGCACGTAACCCCTCTGTACCCCAGCAATTGTGAGTAGTATATTGTCCAAAATAATGAGACCGTTACGTACCTTGGTCTCAATAAATGCATCAATTTGCAATCTCGATGGATCTTGATTTAGAACATTTAAGATGTTGTGTCTAACAATATTGTGATACAATACTTATGATTACAACTATTTGAAATTACTATCATAAACAGACAATTTGCAAACTTTTTGTTAAATATGTTCTAATTAAGCATTTATTTATAGCACATTATAACAAATATATAACAGAAAGAATTATGGACGAGAATTAATTACAAAGTTAATTGATTTACAATAAGTTATAAAACTGCATCTAGCGCATACCTCTGAATCTATTTGGAAGTTCGTTGTCGAACCAAAATTTTATTTCTATTCCAATTATCAATGAGGACATAACATTGTGATGTACATGGTTTACAGAAATGGTGCTAAATAATGAGAACTAATGAAACCAACTAAAACCCTATTATCAACTTAAAAGGCATATTGATTCGTTGTAGAGGGTTTTTCTTTTTCTCTAATTTGGGAAATAATAGTTCTGGTGGAGTTCTTTTAATTCGGCTGTTTGTCTACTACTCTGCTGACGCGGTACGATCATGGGCTTCTCAAGTTTTGTAGTTTTTGTTATGGCCTAGTTTTTTCATTGTCCTATTTATCTCTATTTTTGAATTTGGGTTGGGCTATTTTTGATCAATTTTTTGTATGCCCTTTGTACTTGGATTTTTGTACATTCTTTTATTGATTCGTTGTCAATAAAATGCCGCACTCTTTTTTTCCTAGCTAGTGCTTACATTGAGCACTAGTTTAGATTTTTAACGAGGCGGTTTACCCATTTTCAAAAAAACTTAAAAGCATATATATAAACAACTATGCTTAGCTTCGCTTTCGAAGTGATACCTACTAAATGATTAAGTAAACCCCCTTTATGAAACCAAACAAAATTTTAAAATCATTTTTGTCATAAACTATAAAATGAAAACAGTTTATGCAATAAAAGGATTTTCTGAAAATCGTTTCATTTCATCATTTATATATTGTTCATTCGAAGAAAAATTAAGAAAAATCGTTGTTTATTTTCTTTTTCATACATGAATTGTCGCTACTGTTATGTTAGAAATTAAATTTTTTTGTTGATTTACTTTTTTAAAAAAAATACTGGTAGAGTTGTTATTAAAAATGATTCGAACCTTTTTGTAAAATTCCACATTGGCATGTACTTGATTTGATCCCTAATCACTAAGCCATTTAAGCAACATATCTATCTATATCTATATAATAATAGGAACTGTTGAAGTTTTTGAGATTACAAAACTAGTCATAATAAACAAACCATTTATAGTTCTTCCCTTTTCCTTTCACCTTCACATGAGTTTAACCTTTGCAGTTGCCAAAAAATACCCACTATCATTATTTTCACTTTCTTGTATATGTACACAAAAATCACCCACTTTTATCTTCAAATGAAATCTGGGATTCACTTGTCATTCATTTTAGGCACGTTCATCTTTGAATTTATTACTTTTCTCATCGAAGTAGATGAAATTGATAACCTCAAATAATGTTATAAAAAACCCAATTCAGGTGGTGATAAATAACCCAGATCATCAATGCTTTGAAAGGTGGCAAATTAAAGTGTAGTGATGACATTATGGAAACATGTTGTTTAATAAGAGTAACATGTGATCCTTGATCTGAAAGTCTTAAAGCTTAGAACAATGTAAGAGCGTGCTACTAATGTTTGGATCTTGTAGATTTTGTAATATGTTCCACTCCAATTAAACCGTTGAATAATGAATAATATATCAGAAATTAATGAATGAAATGGCGATTGGCTATTCTTTTAAGGCACTGTTGAATATATTTAATGTGATTAACGATTTTGTACTGGTTTTTGTACACTTAACATTCCTTTAACATTATCGATGTATGTTTCATGTGGAAAAAGTCCAAAAATTTATTCCTATGGTAATTGTACCTTTCTTCATCTTGTGAAATTTATTCAGCAATGTCAAATTGAAACCAGCGGGCAATTTTAGGTGTTACATATTATTGTAATTCAATGTATAATTAAGCCATTATGTGATTAAGCTATTAATACTATTAATAGAGATTATTTTTTGTCATAAACAAAAAAGAAATACGCGAGTACATTTAAGCATTTAAGGTCATTTCCTATGTTACTAAGTACTCGCCGCTAATATTCAAAAGAGTTTTTTTTTTTTTTTACTATCATAGCAACATTCATTGAGAATGCCGAATCTGATATTTTGCTCTCGAATCTGATACCAATCGTTACAATTTGAAATGAGAAATGAGTTGTATTGGGTATTCTTCTCATTAGCCTTAAACAACATATAAATTTTATTAATAAAATGAAGTAAACATTTTACGAAATAATATTTGTGTATATTTATCAGTTCTATATTAATTTTAGTTAATTGTGTTAATTTGATATCCTCGCGTACATGATATTGTAGGGATTAGGACTAACCATTCTTTTAAGATGCTATTGACTGCATTTAAATTTGATATCACAGATGAGAACAAAACATTGATAGGAAAATCACTTCTAAAAAAGATGTATTTCTACTATTACATAGAAGATTAACATGTTATACGAACCAGAAGAAACTCCTTTATGTATTTCTGCAGTGTGATGATAAACTACTAGCCCTACAATACAAATTTTTATTTATGTGAAATATTAAATATGCATATTTTCATTATTTGAAAGAGTATCGTTAATGCCACTCCAAAAACGGTTTGGGAGGAGGGGGGGGGGGGGCATTTTTCCTAATTTACATTTTTTATTAAGGGGATGATTATTCAAGATAGCCTCCCCATAACAATTTGAAATATATAGACCAATATGCCCTTATATTATTTTACCTTAACTATATTTTACCGTTAGTTAAACTTTAATCCTCTTTTTTTTTTCAAAGTAAACAATTAATCACTGATTTCATGAAGGAACAAATTTCTAATAGCCAAGAACACTGATTGCATGCTACTAACAACCAAGAACAACTTCAATTTTCTTAAAAAATTCATGTATATGAATTTTGAAAGAGACAAATCGAATTTTAATACACTGTTCGATAATAAAAGTCGAACAAAAATAAAAAAAATTGACAAACAACCACCACTTTAACATACTACAGGTTACAATAATAGTTCAACTATAAAAACCGAATTTTACTCAAAAAAATTGCAGAATAACGCCGAATACTGCAAACGGTGATATGAAATCGAAATAAATACTAATTTTCGGAAGACAACCACCGATTACAATACAAATTTTACTTTCCGCCGAAGCAGAAAAATTCGAAACTTGTATAAACCCATAGATCTTACCTTTTTGACACCTCCATTTTTTTGGATATGGTCTTTGAGATCCAGCGCAACATTTTTTATGAACCATTGTTGCGATTGAATTTAAGGTTAAGAGTGACTACATGAAAATTAGGGTATCGAGTAAACAGTCGTGTTTTAATCATGCTGTTTTTTCTAGCGTTTAACCAAAGGTAAAATTGGGTTCTTCAAATTATTTTTACAGTATGTTTGACCGATCCTTAACAGTTAATTGTTTAATGGAGTGAAAATAAAATATGACTTTCCCTTGAGTCCATGAATTAGTAGCTTTTAATTGTGTGTGTCTATTGCCACCCCATGTTTTACTCTTCACCTCCGCCAATCACAAAATAAACCGCACACCCCATTTTTTGCTCAACGCACCCCGTTTGTTCCTAAAATAACCCTATATCCTATTTAGCTACATGATTTTGTTGATTGGTAAACTTAGTGATATGCAAGTTCAGTACGAGTTGCCACTTTATCCTCTTGATTTATGACTGATTATGTGAACATACAGCTATTATAGTTAGTTGTTGATTACAATTCAATTCCAGTTTTGGTATACATTGCGGGGTCTTATGTAGAAAACACTCAACTAGATTTCTGGATGCAATTTCATGTCGTGATTCCTATTGCACCAACTGCTGTTCATCTCAATCTAGTCATCTACTCATGAAAGTAGATTATATGTTTACCTGTGTAGCTGATGTGAAATTGACTGTTTTGTGTATTTCATCATGACTATTGATTTAGTTTGATCTTAATCTTTGGCCCGGTTAAGCAGCAATTATCATGTGCATACACCCAAAGAAAAAAAAACATATAACTATTTTTTCCAAATTGAGCCAACTTCATTGCATGTCACTGCATGTGCTTCACCATACATAGACCTTGTCAAATAATCAAGCTTAGAGATAACATTTATTGCACTTACTGACATGGAGCTGTCAAGATGCTCAAAAAACGTTGATTTATGACATGGAGCTGGCAAGATGACATCAAACTTACCGACATGTTGAAAATGCTAGCTCTATACAACGTTGATTTATTTTTGCATAACACAGGAACTGAGTAGCTAACTGCAGACAATAAAATTTTATGTTTATGTATGGTTTTGAATTTATAATTAGTGGTTAAGAGGTATAATTGAAAATAAAATTTTAAAATTTTAAACGGGGGTAAAGAGTAAAACAAGGGGTGACAATAAATGCACCCTTTTTAATTTTCTTTGTATATGTCCAACGAAAGTGACAACCATACTGATTGGAGCAAACTGAAAACTTGCTTCATATTTCCAACGACTGTTGTCAGCGCAATACGTTATCAAGACCAGATAAGGGGTTGTGTGAAAGTCGTCCCTTTTGACAAAATTCATACATCTGATGCATAACTAGCCTTCTCAATTCCTTAACAACTTTTGCCGGAAATGGTATTCACTTCGACGATTCCATTAAAATCCGGGTTTAAACTTGTAATAATACGAACCCAAGCGCCCAGAACTCTATCTTTCCATCCTTTGCAGTGCTGTCTCCAAAATTTCGGTTCTTATTCATTAGGTGTGTTCACTGTGTGATTATATTTAGCTCATTTTCGTGTAGTATATCGAATTTTAATGTTATATGTTGTTCCGAATCCTTGGTTTTAGTTAGAAGGAAATATCATGGGCTGCTTTTACGAGAGACGAGCTTTTGCAGTTCAGCGAAGCGAGATGACCCATTGGGTACAGGTCGGAAATGCAAATGTCAAATTTTGTTAAGTATTTTTGTGAATCCAGTAATTAGAAATTTTCTTCCCTCTTATGCTATTGCATTTGTGGATTGGATGTTTGGTGATGATTGCAATTTACAAAGGGTTTTACTATTTGCACCCCGATTCCCACTTCCGGCCACCACATTTCGTTCGGCCGTTCACCACCGAACGGAATTTAAAAAGAAAATAGACTGTTCGGCGGCCTTAACGGCCAAACAACGTGAAGGTTGTTCGGCCGTTTACCAGTGAACAGATTTTTATGGTTGCCAGAAGTGGATATCGGGGTGCAAATAGTCGCACCCTTCTAGTTAAACACGTTGCCTAGTAGACCAAAACTGGGGAAAAAACCTTTACTTGTATTTTTGTTTTGCTGAGCATGTCATGGTTGAAAATTTTCCTTTTTACCTCTATTTCAATATAAATTAATCCGGAAAAAGAAAGGGAAAAACCACTGTGAAAAGACATGTTATCATCATAAAATACAAGCTTTGCTTCTTCTAATACGTGATTGTACACTCAACCACTCAGAGATCTTTTGCGAATTGTGCATTTTTAAACTAAAAAATTGTGCATTTTTAAACTAAAAATGATGGAACTACATAAAATTCTTGCTTTACCGCTTGTAATTTCATTAGATTTTTGTTATCATCGTCATAATCAATCAATTTAAGTACATTATTTGAGAGTTACCTAAAATTGTATTATTACAATTTATTGGATAAGAGGAATAGAAGACGGAAAATATAACGAGTTGTACAACACATTGGTGAATGATATAAGGACAACTTTGTTCCATAATTTTTTGGCAAATTCTATTTGAACCTTAGAATATACTGAGTTCACCCAGCAAAATTAATGACAAAATTGCTCCTGTTTTGCTATTTTTTTTAAATTCAGCATACTTCTTAAAGCCCCTATGAGGAAGGGTAAAATTGACTCTTTAAATTATACACGGGTGAACTCAGCAAAATGTTGGGTTTCTCCCGTTTTTTCAGCTGGGTCAACTCAGCAAATTCTAGGGTTTAAATAGAATTTGCCTTTTTTTTCAATAGGCGGTTATTTAACAACTCTATGAGTTTGAATAGAATGTGCCTTATTGACAAGTGTCTTACTATGTTGTTGCTAGAGGACAACTTTGTCCCACGTTTTTGCTAGCGACGACTCTTTTTTTTACGCTACGATCGGCGAACAACTGTCGAAGCCAGCAAGGCTCGCACGGTGATTGATCACCAAGCGTTGTGGCCACAAGCAGAAACTTTGGTGTCGGTAACTGTGCCCTATTGACAAAGAGAACATCGACGTATACACCAGACTGTACCATATTCATTTCCCATTCGATATTTTTGTATACCTTCTTCCATACATAGATAGTTCAGGGTTAGAGGCCAGGAGTTTGAGTTCGAGGTTAGAGGGCACATCGTGCTTCATCAAAGTTGTTAGTACTTACGAGTGGTATCAGGAAGTGTACCCACTATCTCCCACTGTTTGTTATATTTTATCTATTAAACTAGGTTGGAATCCGTGCTTCTCATTGACTAGATGTTGAGACTGTATGTGTGTTGACTTTTAGACTGTAGTTAAAAACATCAGTCGATGTTTCTGTTTTTTTTTTTTTTTTTTTTTTTTTTTTCATTTTTTTCATTTTTTTTTTCATTTAGTCATTGATGTATATAGAAGCACTTTTGGATCCGCAACTCCCTCCCACAGCCCAATGATTTCCATCACTTGTTCCCATTTGAATAATTGAGTTAGCGGAAAGAGAGAAATAATTGAATATTTAAATGGGAACATGTTGTCAAAATCAAAGCTCTCTCTATACAGACACACACACACACACACACATATTATAGTATATACATAAATTATATATATATATATATATATATATATATGTGTGTGTGTGTGTGTGTGTGTGTGTGTGTGTGTGTGTGTAAACCCACACACACATATATAGAAACAAGTCTATGAGTGTTTATGTAGAATGAATGTTCTAAACCAAGGTACATACACAAATTAAGAAAAGAGACAATTAAATTGCAAACTTACGGCGGTTATGTTGTATGATGCAGTAAAGATATTTTTTTCAAGTAGCTGCTAAAGCAACACATTCAAATTATTTTTCATCATACAAAAACAGAACACGGGGTTAATATGAAAACAATTAAGTTGTAGACAGTGAAAAAAATTCTACCATATCTGTAAAATCATTTAATTAAATTTCAGCATCCTATCACGCTTTGCAGTCTGATGCCATATCAACATGAATATCAGGCTATCAGCAAACTTACTAAAACCACTAATGACACATGATGCACACGCGAAACATGTGCCTGTGTTCCATGAAAGTGGACCCTGCATTGCAGACTGCTGCTTTGCAACAGTAACAGCTGATTTGATCATTTTTAACAATTGAAATTTCTGATCCATCTTCTAGACTTTTGAGTTTAATGTGGAGGTGTCCGTAACGATCTCGTTTGTGTGAGTGCGATTGTGGAAGTGTCCATGGACATAAGCTTAAACTTTCGGCTGAATGTTGCGGCTGTTGACACGGTGTCTTTGTCAATAATGACCGTTTACTAGCATAATGGAAAGAGGTTTCGATGCGGACATTCATATTCAGGTTACATATTGGAACAAAACTTACTTAAGGATTTTGTTCAATTTATAACATCAAGCTTTTTGGCTACAATTTTGGATAAGATCTATTTATCTGCTCATTCGGCAAGATTTACGAGCAATATTAAACTGTTGCTTGTTATTAGATCATTGTCTAAATTTGGGAAAGAGGGATTACCTGCCTTGGTAATGCTAGTAAAGAAAATCATTTATAGCTTTTCTAATGAGCCGTGAATAAATAATTAAGATCATCACACAACATTTATAGCCGAGATCACAACTCAAACTTTATTTTACAAAAACTGCAACTTTCAACAGTTTTACAGTCAAATGGAATTTCAGGTTTACAATAGAAGCTGAAATATAGTATAGTGAAAGCTAGAGCTAGTATCCAACTAATTTGTAATGGCAAGGATTGAAGAATAAATTAAAGATGGCATATACATTTTTAATATTAAAGGCTTATACATGGCATAATTTTATGTAGGACAAATTTTAGTTTTAGGCTTCAACAAAAGCTTATTTCAAGATTTGACTTTGTTTCAAACTTATTATGAAAATATGTTTATTTTTCACTATTCAGTCATTTTGACCATGCACACTATGAAAATGCACATGTACAAATTTGTACATGTGCATTTCAAAGTGTGCATGTACAAAAGGCTGGATATGGAAATGATATCAATTTTCGTAGGAAGTTTGAAACGAAGCCTAAAATTGAAATAAGCTATTTTTTGGAAGCCTAAAACGGATATTCATCCTTTTATGCATGCTTTTATTAAAATGTCATATGAATAATATGCACGGTGCCATATCATGAGGGGCAATCTTTAATAATAGTTGTAATACTTTAGTGTCACATTTCTTGATGTAAACATAAATTTCCCAAAATAACCTTTAAATTAAAATTGCATCTCAATATATCAAAATACATTCTCACCTTAACTAAATTCAAAATTTTACGTTATATTACTTAGTCCTTTAACTAATCAGTTCATGCCATAGTTAAAATGCAAGTTTTTCATCCATTAAAGCGAGTCAATCAGTTATATCTAAATGAAATTTTAAATTAAATTGCTAATACATTAATCAAAATTCGAATTATGTGTAGTAGAACCGAGTCAATTGGTTTTGTACCTAAAGCCGTAAATGCCTCATTTAAAATGCGAAATTTTCGTACGGTAAAATGCTAATTTTCCATATGCTGCAACTGAGTCATTCTGTTATATCTTAATTAAAATTTTAAATTATATTTTAGTATCATGCATTTGTAGAAAATGTCACATGCAAAGCTTGTGTCATATCGCTTGTTTGAAGTAAATAGAATAACCAGTCGGATGCAATATTGAGCTTATAAAATAACATATATGGAATCATATTAAGTCAATTTGAAAATTGCATTGTCAAAACAGCATACCATTGGATGCACTAACATTTTTTACGTTTCTCAGTAACGTCCAGGCAAGCTTGCAAAGCTTCAACAACATATTCTTTATTAGCCAATATAAAGTCTCGTGGTACAAACAATATGACCTCAATAGATCTGCACATGCACAATGAGGACTGTAAAATCATATTAGTCATCTCCTATAATGAAATATGGTTAAAAGTAATATATTTCAGTAGGAATTGTTATCATTGGAACTTGGTAATTGTTGGTCTTGCTATGAGTTATAATGTTATATAGCCGATTCAAAGCTTAAAGTTGGGTACTTTCTCCAAATTTATTAATGGTACTCACATAATGTGTAATATGTTAGAAGAGACTGGAATGCAGCTTCAGTAGAATAATCCATCCAAAACTTGTACTTCCAAATCTTCCTATATTTGAGTGCATTTGATTTTCTTTAAATACAATTTATCGTAGTTCACTTGCTGTATGCATGTATTTAAACATGCATATGTGCTCGAAAGTCATTCAGACGACGCTTCACCCACCTATACATATGCAAACGTACAATTTATTGTAAACAAAGGTGATAATGATTTAATAAATACAAATGCAGAAACAAATGCGAAAGATATAACAAATATACCAAAGCAATGGAAAAAGACTATGACGTGCTACAGGATAAGGAAATGACCAATTTAAAGTTGTCGGCTAGATGTCACATTATTGACAATTCAATGCTGCAGGATGAAAATGGTAAGAGATCAGAATAAGTGGTAAGAAAATGTAATTTACAGAGTTGCAATTAGTTTTTTTTGCACATTTCTACTTCACATATGCTTACAAAAATTAATTGGCTGACATTCGACATTCAAGTATATGAGCTTCAGCATCTATGTGTTTATACACGTAGACGTTGTGTTAAATGCATGCACACACTATATATATGTATGTTTGTGTGTGTGTGTGTGTGTTTTTTTTTTTTTAATTTAAAAAGTACATACATTACATGTAAGAATCACAATTATATTTTTATAGACAAAAGTCAAAAAAGCTCCAACATTAACAGTTGCACCTGGCCACCTAGAGAAATATGGCCTCCATAACATTATAGGAATATAATTTATGAAAAAACAACAAAATTATGGACTAAGCAGTTTGGAAAACACACACATACAAATATAAATTTGTATAAACAAGCATAATATTACATAATTAAATAGATGTACATACACATTTAACTTTATATTACCTCAGTATTAATTTAGAAATTGGACAGTTTAGAAGAGTATATATGGCACATATCATAGCTAAAAAGAATATTTGAAGATTTAACATCTACATACATGACTGGTTCAAGAGAAAATGTCTCTGAGTACTTCCTTCATGTAGAAGCTGTTTAAAATTTCTTGTACCAAGCATATTGATTAGATCTATTCTCTATTTTTATTCAAATAAACCAAGGTATTTAAGTTGAAAAAATAATAAACAAACTTTGAAGATAGCTGCCATACCATGCTATTACGTAGGGTAATGCTTTCTAATGCTGGAAAAATATTTGAGGTGAGATAAATAAAAGTAAAATACACTTTATATATTGAAGAATAAACATGTTGCTTAAATAAATATTGTGTAGGTAATCAAAATAAATGATCAGAATTGCATATAATGATCGGAACTTGAGTTAAAAAATGATCAGAATAAAGCAAAATATATGAGAAACTGTAGGAGGACCAAAACTCAGAACAAGAAAACTTTGCCACCATAAGCAGAATTTAAGATGGAAAAGGATTAATTGAAGAGGATCAATGTTTTTCTCTTATTTGGGTAATTTTTAAAAATCAATTTGGGAAAAATTGAAATTGTTTGGTATTATTGGATATTTTAGATTCTAATATCAGAAAATCCAAAACTAAGCCAACAAAATTTCATCTCCTTTAGTAAAGATCAATAATCAAAATGTGCTATTTTGTAAACATGGTCTTATTACCGTCCATATTTTTCATACAAAAATTCAGATTGTTTCAGAACTTTTAACCAAAGTTTGAGATCTTGATTTTGTTTTTGGTTTCAGTCTTTTGTTAAATAGAATTTTCGATTTAATTTGTAAATTTTGATCCATCAATTTCAAATTTCATTATTTATTTCATATAATTGCACACATTTTTTTAGTTAGTTGGAAGTAGTTATGTAATTTATATCTAATTGGAAAAATATAAAATATTAACGAACGATTTGATTAGTATAAATACTTATAACACTATTTATTCCTTCGTATTTAACTTTTATAGTACACTATTAATATGGTTTGTGCTTTTACATGTTTCTGAAGTTAAAAGTTTAGATTTTGAATATTTATACGTTTGAAACTCAAATCGATTAATTTTTATTTCCTATGTAAAAATTGAATTTCAGCATTTTTTTTAATTGAACTCAAGTTTCAATTTCAGCTTGGCTTGGTTCCGGTCCCTACTTAAAGCAAAAATGAAATGACCAGATCTCTCTCCCTCTCTCTCCCCCCCCCCCCCCCCCCCCCCCCCTCTCTCCCTCTCGGGTTTCGATCGAAACATCGAACCTTGCTTTTAACCTCAACTATTTTAGAACAATAATTTTCAAATGGTTCAATATTTTATGAAGGCGACCTTCAAGAAAAGAAAGATTATCTACAATATATTCTCTCACTTTGAAATTTTTGGATATAAAAGAAATGCGGTTATAAAGAGAGAATAATCCTTAACTTTTAAAAGAAGGCAAATTAGCAAATCCACAACTCATTAATATGCTCAGTTGGAAGAAATGTTAGCAACGCCTAAATATCTTAGTTGATTTCTTGTTATTATGCTCGTTAGTGAACTCATATCATATGCTTCCTCATAACACTGATGATGTCAATGAAAAGTGAAAACTTTTTGACATAGAAATTAAGGATCCTATCTTTATGAACAATGCTTAATGGCTTTTAATTTCATTTAGCGTGGACCAACACAAATAATCTAGCACTTTCGTTCTTTGGACCAATTTTATAGTTTCATTAGTAGTTCGTATCAGGTGTGTTCTTGCGCGATATAAAAGGGACATATGAAAGAGACATTTGAAACGAGCATTTAAAAAAAAAAATGTGTTTTTGTGTATGAAAGAGACATTCTGAATGGGGTATTTTTATTTGTTTTGTTATTTATAATTACTTTGGTAATTGTTTTTTGAATATAGTCAAATGAATTTATTTTATTTGTATAAATTATGGAATGCTAAGAAATACAATAAAAAAGAACAATTTTTATTACATGGTGTCTGAAATACAAAAAAAATAAAAATAAAAAATTATATTTCTCTTCTAAATATAGCTACTAGTCTACTAGTTCATTGGGCTTCTTCATCAGCAGATACTATTGATCAGATAATTTCTCATTTGGAAAATGAGTCAGTTTCTTATCGCACGTTTATTATTCCATTAATGTTCTCTTTCATATCATATTCAGCTCCATTCGACCAATGTTTACGACAGGAAGTAACAACTAAATGGCGCAGATGCACATAAGTTGATGGAGTATGAGCGTTGATCTCTGCAGGTGGGGTTGTGAATTTTGTACGATTGTTCGATGTTCGACTCGGTCCGAGGCTAGAACGAGTCTAGTCGCACCTATACGATTTCCATTTAGGACACACATCTGACAAAAAATAATTACGAAAAAAGTGTTGGTCATAAATATTTGATATTTTGTTATTGTTCGAACATTATCCGTCCGTTGTCTGACTCGTATAAACAATGTTCGAACATAAAACTTGTCTGATCCGCGTTCATCCAAATCTCTTTAAGACAGGACTAAGACATACATCCATCTGGTCTGACTCGTTTACACCCCTATCTGCAGCATTGATCATTAGAAACTTGACGTACATCCGGGTGTCAAATGGGGTATTGGTAGGTGGAGCCTCCGGAATCTTGAACTTACCAGATGAAGTTCTTGTATTGTCTTCAACTATCACATTCAACCCCCTTAAATTCAAAGGGGAGCCCACTTTGAATTTCTTTCATCTCGTAACTACGAAGTCACGTCAGTCGTTAGATCCTTCAATGATGTACTTTACGAGCCTGTCATCAGTCTGCATCAGCTTGTTCTATGGGTTTCATTCACGCTTGAGGTTAAACTTATCATTCATCTGACTATTGTTTTAATTTACGCCATTCATGCGTTGAAGACAATGACAATATCAGAGGACTAATACCCAACCCAGCATTTTGGAGTTGCAATGTATATTGTGCAAATATTTGTAAATGCCAACGTCTTTTCTCTATCCAATCTACAATGTAGCGGGTAGAGCTGGAGGATTCATGGGCGACATTATGTACAAAAAAATAATAGGAAATAAAGGAGATAGATAGTAAAATGAAAAACCAACAGTAATTTACATGCATGAAATTATTGCTAACATCTGGACGTGTGATACAAATGTGCAATTGATGTGTTTGGTAACAAAGACAACAAAATGTTTGAAATGGTAAGAGAACCAGTTGAATTTATTTGCACCAAACCAATAACTATGTCACTGAAGAAGTTAATGATTGAAGCAAAGAAGTAACAGTAGGGAGAACTTCAAGGCTCTGACCAGTATATTTGGCATGATTCCATGCATATTCAATCATCTATGACTTCATTTCTGGTATGTGTGCATTTGATACAACAGAAGGGATGCCGTAGTCTTTAAAATTTAATGTTATATAAAGACATAACATGGAAGCAATATTCTGTGAATTATTTAATGCATTAGTTTTAAAGAAAGGTGGTGTCTGGCGCAACGGTAATGTTACCCGGCTGGTAATCTGGAGCGCGCAGGTTCGAATCCCGGCCTCTTCACATGTGTGAGGGAAAGACTGTATGCACTAATCGACCATCCCCAGAGCCCGGAAAGCCGTGAGAATAGTACCGGGACGGGAGACCGACCTGGGAAGTCCTCTCGCGCTTGAGTACAGGAGTCTTTCGCACTGGGTATCCACCTATTAGTTTTAAAGAATTTCACTTTCTAACTTACCAAATATATAACCCAATAAATAATAATTTGATAATGACAGTCAAAGAGTAAATGGTAAAGAGGAACTTGGTTTCATACGATTTCCAAATCATAAGAGTTAACCTAATTAAATCCAGGGTATTCAGTTTCAAGGACAATTAAATTTAATAATTAAATCAAGTACAAAGACCAAAATGTACCATGTCAACTGAAATTCTTCTTAATTTCTCATTAGTACTAAATTAATAAAAAAAAGAGCCTCCAAAATTGAAAGAAAAATGTGATTTCAAAATTATTTTAGTCGACTGATGTTATTATAAACATATAGAAATAAACAGTTTGGAAAGCTAAATGAATATACCTGTATAACTTTAAAATATAGTTTTATATTGTATCACCTAAGCACAACCAAGTCATTTTAAAACTAATCTCAATTAGCAATTTAGCATTAAAAAAAAGCTATACTATTCTATTTGAAATAGAAAAAAAGAAAACAATGCAAGACCAAGTTGATTCCCATCAACAATTGTATCCCACTGAGACCCAGATTTCTGGTTGTCCCCTACCCCCTTCCTATAGTGTGCAATTCTTCGAGCTACAACAGATGGAACCAAATTAGTTTTTAAAGAAGATCTTTTGCCATCTAAAGAAGATATTCATTCGTTCAGCGCAGGACCTCTATAGCGGTGCTATATGCATCTACCTTTCCATCCTGAATTTTCTTATGTTACTTTTTTCTATATTTATAAAACAAAAATCATTTCATAATTAATTTTTATTATTTTTTAATCTTATAATCACCGGAAAACATTTTGTGTTAACTTTTATTATTTGTGAAATGTCAATGTGTGTCCTTAATTTAATATATTTGGATTTTTTTCAATAAAAACATGAAAATTGTCCTTGATTTAGATAACAAAAGTTGTTTGTCCTTCGATCTATTTTTTTTCCTCATGTGTCCTTGAAACAAATATCCATTTAAAACTATGAAAAATATAAAACAACTCAACATAGTATTGCAATTTCCCAGTAGATATATGCAACCAAGGGATGAACCGATAAATAAACCAAAGGCTGATGTAAGATTAAGGTATAGTTTCCACACAATCAGATAACTAAAAGCAGTTGTGGATTACATATGCAAACTGGAAAAAGTAAGCGGAACAAACATCAACTAACCACCAATTTCTTATTACTCCATATGTATTCCAGACAAATCAATGCACGTGCTCATTTCAGATCCCAATATATTGATTGTGCGTAATAGCATTGTGTATTCTCAGTGAGATCCATAATTAAGTTATAGTAGAGAACCCGTTGGTTGAGAGAAGGCATGTTTGTTTAGAATTGTTCAAGCAATGAAATGTTATACTTGATTGATTTGCAATTGCTATAGAAGAAGCAATAATTAGCTAATTCAGCAGCAATAGAAAATGAGACTAATTATGAAGGTGAACAGGATTAAGGGAACTTGAATAAAAATTGGGGGACAAATATCCTAAAGTACAAATTACTTTAAAATACTATGCAAAACGACAACCTTTTTTTTTCTTCTGTGAAGGACAAGCCCAAAACTCATCGCTCAAACACACTTCACGTCATTCCATTTTTAGGGTTTGTCCTCTTTCTCAAATCGATCTATGCTCCTCAACCCTTGTCATACTTCCCGATCTCCCAATCTCTGCTACACTTTCATCATTTTCTTCTTCCACTCATCTAGCCCTTTTAGCTTCATATTCAACTCCTCATCGGTGCTTTCTTCTAATTATCCAATTTCCCCTTTTCGACTATCATTCTCCACGCTAATGCAAAATTTTGTTTCTTTATTAGAAGATGATGGTTCTTGTAATATAACTCATGAAAGATTTGACGATGAACAAGATGATAAATATGGTGAAAATAAGAGTGCAATGATCATTATATTGCTCAGTAGAAACATAAAAAAATTAAATAGGCAAGACATGAAAAAATTCGGCATTACAATATTATAAAAAATGATATCTAAAATCGATCCTCATTGAACTCAACAATCATAAACAAAAAAGTGTAAGTGTAAGTGTGTGTGCGTGTGTATATATATATATATATATATATATATATATATATATATATATAATGATACCTACAAAATAGAAAAACTAATACCTAAAATCTGCTACTGAAATAAAATAGTAACTATAGCCTTTAAAAATAAATATTTGATACTAGCCGACTTCAGTAAATATTTGATAGTAAGAAAACACTAATTCAACTCATTCATCGTCATATTTAATCCGTTATAAACTCATTTTCAAAGCATAAAAAATCAAAAATGTTTTTTTCATAAATGATAAACTATAGTTTGTAAAACTGATACCTAAAATCTGCTAGTGAAATTAACAAAAAAAAAAAAAGATACGGTCTGTAAAACCGATATCTAAACCCTGCTATTGAAATTAATTAAAAAAAATGTTAAAAATGATACTTAAATTAATGACAAGAACATTTGAGTCTATAGACAAACTAATAAGAATAGAACTAAGGAAAAAAAAAGTAAGAATGAACAAAAATATGAGCAGAAAAGGAGGGGAACCATGTAATTGATGGCAAAATTTTGGACAAGACAGCTGTCATGTATGACAAAATTGGTACTAAAGCAATGCAAACTCATGTTCAATAGCTTTTAATCCGAATTCATGTTCGGTAATATTTCACTACAACATACTCTAAGAAATATATTGACATCTAAGCTCATAGTTTTGCATAGGACAACTTAGCATATAAATTATTGCAATCACTTCAAAACTATAAAGGAAATAAAAATTATTATATACAAATGATACTAATAACAAAAAATGGTACTGTAATTTTTTATATCTAAACTAAAATTATAAGCATGTAAAATCAGTATCTTAATTTGTAATACCTCGAATTGATACTAATAAGTCTAATATCATGCGCTAATACTAAAGTTTCATATGCTTGAAATTGACACTAATCTTACTAAAAACCTGATACCGAACTATAAATATTTTTGAACAACTTGACCAACATAAAAAAATAACCCACCATTTCTTATGCAATTTATACATTCTCAACACATGTTAATTAACTAGAAGTGATAATACATAACCAAGTTCAATTACAAAGAGCAAGTACATATTATTATGTGCTAAACCAATTAGTTATATGAGTAAGTTCATTTACATAAAATTGCCTAAAAACACATACAACGGGTTTCACTGATACCTACTCATAACGTCATAACACACCTGGTGATCAACTTAGGATAACCAAGACGGTTTAAGGCGAAGGTCGTATACTACCTGTTCACGGTACTACATGTGGGACCCCACCACGCCTCCATCTATTTTAGGCCGTGACCTGCCGATCGGGAATTCTGATCAAAATAATAAAATTGTACAATGTAGCAGACCGTTGACCTTTGGTGATAGATGGACGAATTAGAAACCACCGATTCAGGCAGCGGTCCTGAATCAGGACGACCAAGATGGAGTTTTGGTCTATTGATACAACAGAGTCCAATCTATCCCAACCCAAAATCAAAGCCAAGATACTCAAACACATGCAAATCACATGAGAAAGAGAGTCCGCATAAGAAGAGCTCAAGGTTCTTGCACAACATTCCAAGTGTTGCGGACTCACCAATGGGATTCACAACCCTTAGAGACGTGACAAGGTATACTACATCCAAAGCATATCTACCAACTAAATCCTCAGATATGAAGGAATGTGAAACACGCAGCCATAGTTATGAAAGGCAAGGCGCGGCGAGGCGCGGCGTTTGCGCCATTTTTGTTTACGGCGTGGCGCATATGAAAAGGCGCACCAAATGGCGCGCGGCGCATAAATGGCGCGCCTTTTCTTTATTTTATGGTTTTTTTGTTTTTTTTCGCATTTCAAACTGCTATAACTACTACTACAAATACTCTTACCATCACTACAACTACCATCACAACTACTATTACTATTATTATTATAACGATATGAAATATGAAAAAAAATTGTTAATATCTTTTTTTAGCTATATGAAAACATAACTACATCATCATTATTTCCTATACGATTTTCATCAGCGAGTTAATAACCTTACAATTATGTAATTGGCTGATCTTAGCATGCCGATAGTTAGAACTGACATATGTTTTATTATCCAACTTAGTTTAGATTCCTTTTAATATTGTCAGAAGTATATAATTTAATGTATAAAAGATCATAAAATATTGTCTATGCAAAAGCAAATGAATGAAACTCTGAAGCCGTGAACGATATATCAAGAGAAGCAATTTTGGAGGAAGAAAAAATATTCTCATAAGATAAGCGTTCAGGCAGCTCTGAAACATACCGTTGGATCTTATTTTATTTATGCATATACGTAAATATGTCCAATGTCTTTGTATGATTTGTCTGTAACATAAAAATATTTCATAATTTGGTATTTGTTAAATACAATCGAGCATTAAGAAGAATATATAATATTTGTGACACTGTTGGTCCAGTTTCTTTGAATGATATTGATGATTGTAATTAATGGATAACTGAATATATGGCCGATATTGAAGATGAGCTTGTGTTCGACGATGAGGATGACCTGACTTGGTGCGTTGCTGCTAGAGCAGTAAGAGTGGAGAGATTCGGTTTTTTAGCTCATCTTTAATGTGTATTATTTTATTTTATTTTTGTAAAATACATTAAAAAAATTGTTGCGTATATTTCAGCAAAAAATAGATTTTTTTTAACCTTCTGTTAAAATATTAATTATATTAAAAAAAATAAACATGCACAGTAAATTAAAAAGGTGCGCGCCATTTGCCGCGCTGTTCGCCAAGGCTCCAAAGAGGGTTTGCGCCTTTTTGCGCCGTGCGCCATTAATAACACTGCACGCTGCTAAAAAAGAATCAGAAATTTGTGGATGGTCTTCGTAGGGAGCTGAGGGAACATCTCTTGACTCAGCTTCGCTCCACTCTTGGTGAGATTGTTGATTTGACTTTGAGGTATGAAGACTTGTATCGAGAGAGAGGGAGAGAGAGAGAGGATGATGCACCACAGAACAGACAGAGCTCTGCACCTAAGTGGAAAGCTTCATTTTTTTTTTTAAGAAGAAGCTTTCTCTAAGTTGATGGAGATCTAGGTCCGAGCTAGAGGAAGGGAAATCAAGTAATGGAAGATACAATCCTATTTAGAGATACTTTTATTCACATACTTTTTGGCACGGGTGCTTCATATTCTTTCATATCTAAGGATTTAGTTGATAGATATGCTTTGGAAGTAGTTTACCAATCGCAACAAGTTAACAAGTTCATATCTTCTTAGAACCGTGACAATAGTGCTATTTGTGATTATATTGCTCCCATACACCACATCTGTTTCGCTTATTTTGAAAATATGCAAATCTTCCTTTTCATTTTATGAGCAAATCAATCTAATTATCAAAAGTTTTATCCTTCGACAAATTCATAGCAGCAGCACCATCAGTTTCAGAAAATTAAGAATGTATTTCTTCAAACTCATACATGTTAGCAGCAACACAATATCCAGTTATCCGCATTTTCAATAGAAACTATACCTGTAGCTAAAGGTGAAAAAACCTGCAAATAATAATTAAAAAATAATGTTAAAATAGTATTTAATTAACTGTTAACTCAAAAACTGATACTTAAAGACTGATGTCAACAACTTAAAAATGATACTTAAAAATTGATACCATACATACTATAAAGCCGATACCTAAAAACTTGTAGTTAAATTCTAATACCAGTCACACTGTAAAACTGATAGTTAAATCCTGATACAATACACCATTAAAATTGATACCTAAAATACGATGATGAGGTTAATAAGAAAAATGATACAAAATATATATTAAAATGAACGTTTGACACTAACATACTTCAGTAGGTGTTCGATGATCACCAAATGGACCTGGTAATATAACCCGTGTTCATTTCCCCTGGTAGTTGGTGGTGAAGGCAGTAGAATAAAAAGTTAGGGCATGATTGATGCTTGTTTCAACTTGAATGCGTCACAATGGTTAATCTTTGTATGGATGAAGTCGCTTTAATGTGTCGAGTATCGTGGCAGTCTCTTATCATTTCCTATTGGTCAAAATTGAGATTGTCAACTATTGCAGTTCACATTTACCCTCATTTTTGGGTTTATCCAAATTTTACGGACTTTGAATTGGCAATGGTCGGAAGATTAGTCAAAAGCTGCTGAGTTCAGCAGAGCTGATGTCTTAGAATTTCATGGTCGGAGAAGGAAAAATGGAGTTGTTGACGAGATCGAAGAAGGAGAAGAAGAAGGCACGTGACAATTATGTTTAATGCTTTTTATTTTATAATAAAATTTTAGCGGATTGTCCTTGATGCTAAAAAAGTCTCCAACTTTGTCCTTGACAATATTTTTTTTGTAAAAATTGGGGGCATGGGGAAGCGGTTTTAACTAAATTGTTTTTGTGGTGGTGTGGTTTTGAAAGCGGCATGTTAAAACTTGAATAACAAATGTTTTGAACAGATTTGCTTTATTTTGAAATGGCCATTTACAATGTCCACATCAACACGACTATTATTTTGATTAAGTAAATTAACACTAGTAGAATGTCACACGTAGTGTTAGAATGTCGTTAGGAAATTCACTAATTTGTTATATGATTTGTGCACATGTGGCACACACATTCCCGATATATGATACAAAACTGTTTAGTGACTATTGTCTATTATGACATGTGTTGATTTTGTGTTTGATATTTGATTAAATTTGTTCTCGCATTGCAAGTTTTCGCAAATTTAGGAAAATCACCATGAATTGAAATGATAATACCTGAACGATTGCATGGGTTGTTGAGTCTAAACCGAAATCTATTTAATATTTAAATTTTAATTTTAAAACCGGAGAAGTAGAAGGGAGGGAGAGGTAGTAGTAGTGTCTGTGGTACCGACGGTGGCTACGTGTGGACAGACACCGTTACAGTTGGTATCGGAGTTGATTTCTGTTGCACGTGATAGGGGGTTCTTGCCTTGTGATCTGTAGCGAAGCATTGACTCTTACCCCTACACATCCCGGTTGGGTTGGTGCAGTTGAGAGGCTGGCCGTAAAACTATCGTCTGAGATACCGGCGGTGGCCATCGAAGGACGGACACTGTTACAATTCTGCTATCTTGTCAAGTAATAGAATAGATCGTTCAATTTTACTCCCATTTGAAAGCCCTTTTTGTGAGCCCGGAATTGATCCTAAATATCTTTCAAGGTTTTACTTGAAAAGTTAAAAAAAATTCTGGTGTAGTGTTTCTACAAGTAAAGGTATCAAATGTACCCCAGTCCACTAAGGCTACTATAGCATATCCTGCAACTCCGAAATCCCGAACCTGCAAAACTAAGTGATTATCTGATCACAGTTTTATATATTTAATAAAAATATATTCTATTTTTTTTTTTTTTTTTTTTAGATTTTATGTAGATCCATCAACAATATCATATAATGATTTTGCAGATTGTCTTAGTCTATTTGACAATAATCTGAAACTGCAGAAGAGATATCTAAGGATGAAGCTGGGAAGCTGAACGACATTGGTAATTCTGAAAAGAAGGGCAAACATAATATATCCGAAGATCGTGCATCATCAATAAAAAATGTTGCATTATGGGTTAGTTACATCTGTACATTTTTCATATGTGATATCATTTTTCTTCTTCCTTGTTTGGTTTATTTCTACCTAATATGCTAATACATTTTGTGCAGGTCAGTGCTGCAGTTTTATTTGGTATTGCTTTGGGTTTCAAAGAAGGCATTGATAAAGCATCTGAATTTTTTGCTGGGTGAGTTCTGATTTCTGAGCATGATTTATGCTTGTTGCTTTTGCTGTCTTGCTCAGAACCTTCGATTCGTCTACAAAACAAATTTTGTAGACTTTGTTACTCTGGTTCTTCACTGCCATTTTAAATTTGGATGATAGTGATAATATGTAGCTCTGTTCTTAATTATAACAGACTCAGTTTGCTCTGAGTTTATATTTGATCTCAGTGTGTGTGTGTGTGTGATGAGGAGCGTTCCGTGATACCCCTGTTTTGCAGCACCCTTTTAGCATCCCTACCCTACTGTGAGCTACATTAATCCAAATCAACAAGATTTTGTAGATGTTCAATCCACATTTATATTATTATCTATCCAAAATTTGAGTTCATCCCGACATTCGTAGAATAATATATTTGATGTTTAAATTTAATGGTTCAAATAAATGTCTGAACGGTGAATAATTGAGCTAAGATTTTGAAAACATTACGAATGTCGGAACGAGCTCAAATTTTGGATAGATAATATATATGTGGATTGAACATCTACAAAATCTTGTTGGATTTTGATTAGTGTAGCTCACGGTAGGGTAGGGTGCTAAAGGGGTTCTGCAAAACAGGGGTCCCCCGGAATGTTTCTCTATATCAGTGACACCCCCTCTTTTGGAACACCCTCATCACAACTTGATTTTGAGTTACACTAACTTTTGAAATTTTGTGGATATTTGCATATCATACTTACGATCATCTGCAAAAAAAGGGGGGAAAGAGCGAAAAAGAAGAAGAACATATTTAGATATCCATAAGATGATAAATGTTTCAATCCAACGGATAAAACAATGTTTTAATGATTAGTACTGGCTTATTATTTTGATGAGATTAGAAACATTACGATCTCAAATTGTTTAGAGATGATATTCATAATGTAGATAAACATCGGCAAAATTTCATACCATTTAAAATCGTGTAACCTAAAATATGAGAGGGGTGCCCCAAAAGCGGGGTGCCATTGAACCTTCATCTCTCTCTCTCTCTCTCTCTATTTTGTGTGTGTGTGTGTGTGTGTGTGTATGATTGTGTGTTCTTTCCATATCGATGCTTAAGTTTGTGTACTGTATTGCAGCTACCTCCTTGAGCAAAGTTTGTCCGTTGACAACCTCTTTGTTTTTGTTTTGGTCTTCAAATATTTCAAAGTACCAGTAAACTATCAGGTATGTTTTATTTTTCGTTATAACAATCCAAATAAGATAATCATGTAATACTTTTTGCTGTTGGATTAACTATGTAGAACAGGGTGCTTTCTTATGGTATTGCTGGTGCAGTTATTTTTCGTGCTATAATGATTCTTCTGGGTACTGCAACACTTCAGGTTAATAAAATTACTTTTATCATGGAGTGATGAAATTATTTGTGATTCGCAATTCTTGTTTGCCTTAATATAAGTGGTTTGTAATCTTTTAGAGATTTGAAGTGGTGAACTTGTTCCTGGCATCGATTCTTCTCTATTCTTCTTACAAGGTGATTTTTTTTATTTTTTTTACATTGCTATAGTTTAGGTTACCAACTAGTTGAATAGATAATCTTCTGATATTTGATATTCGCCTAATAATATTGATGTTGAAAATATGTGGTACAAACACATAAAAAAGAAAGTGAAATAATTAAAAACATAATTGGGCTTAAGCTTGTATTCGTGTACTGTGCCTTGAAAAAAAATATTAGTAGGTTGTGGGACATCGAATAAGGTGACATGTATATACTAATCATTATCACCGCTTGTATAAGCAAAGAGTATATTCATGTTGTTTATGCTTTGTGGCTGGATGCAAATTTGGCTGTTACCGTGTTAGGACGTGTGCAAAAGGATACATATAAGATTCCTTCCTCTCTCTGTTTGTTTAGTCTTCTCCCAAGTCCAAACAATCTAAATCATTGTTGTAGAGACCGATACTCTGTTCCAATCTAGGTTATTGGTTTTACTTTTTATTTGTTAGATTATTCAACAATTATTTGAAAATTGATGATGGTTTATTGATTAGTTTGTGTTGAAATTTGTCTGCATAGTATTTCTATTTAATACCATCTCGTTGTGACTTGAGGCATAAGGTATAGGTAAAAGACCCTGCAATCGGTTTTCGTTTTGTTTTGTGCAGCTGAATCCTAACATGTCTTATCAAAGCCATATTATTGCAAGACTTATGGTAGTATAAGATCTTTTTTCTTAGATGTTGAACACAAGCGACACCTATTAGTATTTGTGAATGTGCATTTCCAGAATGCACAAGTATAAGGCATCTGAACAAAAAACATACCTATTTTCGTAATGAATCTGTAATCAAGCCTATTAGTTAAATAATTTTTTAGAGGTCTATTTCAAAATTTTGTCCAAGGTAAAAATAATAATAATCGGTTCTTGAATTTGATTCTAGCAAATGGTCGAAATTGATAATGAATTATAGTCTTTTGTTGATAATTTCACTTGTATTGTGAAGTGTAGGTTGCTTCATTGAGTAGTTCCTGCTCTAATGAAATTGTCTCATCAAATTTGATTTAAAAGGAAAAAACAATGAATTTAGTTGAAAATGAAGTTATAGAAGCATAGAACTCAATGAGATTACATGACCGAGGCGAAAGATCTTTAATGGTTGAAGTATGATTAAAAATATCATTTGTTTTTATCATAGGGAGAAAAATCATATTTTCTACAGATGTGATGCCAAAGGGAGAAGAAAGGTTTGTGCATGGTGGTATTGATAGCGATAAAGATATTCCTTGTGATGTCCTCAAAGTAGTCATATGAAGCCTTTGAGATGGATTTATATTAATTAGTTCGACGTTTTACTTTATGCACATGTATTAAAATACATGTTATATGCGCCACAAATTGCTTTGAATATGGAAGCCTACTGTATGCATCTTTGAATTCTATTTCTGTTGAGTTTGGTATTTGAACAAGTTTCGAAACGGTTTCTCTGCCAATTAGGGTAAGACCACGTATAACCTGCCCACCCTAACGCCTTCAAGCAAGAGCCTTGTGCTCTGAGTTGATAATAGAAAGCTGACACTTATCAATCTTGTATTGTTATTAATGATGATGAGTCAGATCATGAGCTTACGATTACCAATCTCGAGATTGGTCTGTGTCGTGATGACGAGAGTGTTGAATGATGGAAATCTTTATAGATTGATTGACCATGAGGTTGATAATAGAAAGTGAGTGATCATTGAAGAGCATAGCCCACAATTGACTTTGGAGGTTAATGTGTGCACTGCTTGTAGTGCATTGGTGTTCATGTTTTTGATGGAGGTTTTTAGTGAAATCGATGAACGTGTGATGAGCTTAGACTGAGTGATGAACGAGCGTTGAGATTTAAATCAACGAAGATTATGCATTAGTTTGTGATCTTACAAATTTGATATCAATTGATGTTGTGTTATATTGTGGGAGATGCATGATGTCAGCGGTGGTGGTATAGGATATGATTTGGTGTGAGTGAGAAAATAGTTTTGACTGATCCAAAGGTGGTATAGTTTGTACATTGGTCTATTCAGTCAAGACATTTTCAAATATTTGTTTTAAGGATTGAGTATATACTGAAGTTGTGTGTCGTCTGTATCAAAGTGAAATGTTAAAATATATGATGCGATATCACATACACAAAGAAAGAAAGAAAATTGGAAGTGTTCATGGGCACATGTCTATGTATTATACCTTGATAAGATCCTAGCAGGAGTGCTGAGCGTCTGACGAAGGTAACTTGTATAAATGGAGACTATAGCCATATTTTTATGATTTGAGATGAAACAAATTCAGGTGTTAAGACGTGGGAAAAACAAACTAGCTACTTCTCTTTCTCAAATTTTGTTATGTTCTTCGTCAAATACAAAAATATCATTGTCATATAGATCAGGACTTTGACCCCGGCCTAGATTATCAGTTCAGTTTGTTATTTATTACATTATTGTGACGATGGTTTAAGTACCAACCGGGACGGTTGGATGGTGGTATCTTGTTAGTGTTGGTTTATTGGTTAATATATATGTTTTGGAACTATTACCGTTACTGCTTTGTGTTTGCATATTATTTTCTATTCTTAATTATATTTTTTTTTGACCTTTTTTGTGATTTGTGTGATATGAGATTCTGGGAAAAAAAAAAACTTATGCCACCGTTTTCCATTTGTTAGGTTCTGCAAAATTAAATTCTAAGAGTTGAGCACATTTCCATCATATTTATAACGCCAAATTAAATTTAAATTTTAGGGATCGTTTGGTTTGAATTTCGTGTTTTGCATATTCGCTATGTACTTAAAAAGGCATGGAAAAAGGAGAATTATGGAAAAATTCTAGTCATTACAACAAAAGAGGTAAACTATAGTCTGTCCTTAAACAGGCATGGAAGACTGGAGGAGAATGATGGAATGAATTTAGTAATCACAACAAGCAGGAGAAGATAGTTTAGAGTGCTTTTAATATTTTCCAAAAAGCGGAAAATAAGAAAAGCTTATTTCCAATTCTGTATGCTAAAACCTTTTCCTAATTGTTTGGAAACTTAATGCATTCTGCTATTAACAACAACCAAAATTGAAATTGTGGATCAAATAAGATCTTGCTTTTCTAATGTATTTTGTTGGTAACAGATGCACTTCACTCCATTGTCTTACACACGACCTGAAATTAATAATTTTAGTTGATTATGAATTAGCAGTATTTATTTCATTGTATAAACAGTTATTTGCTTCTGAAGAGGAAGAAACAGATCTTGCTGATAATTTTATTGTGAAAACATGCCAGAAGTTTATTCCAGTCACTGGTAATATGGCTCCAACCCAACTTCTTAAATTTCATTGCAGTAGCTAGAATTTGAATTTCCTCATCTATATCAGACTAGTATCATTAGCAATAATTTTTTCTTAATGCAGCAAATTATGATTCGGATCGCTTCATAACAATTCAAGATGGTGTGTGGAAAGTAAGTTCTATGTTATGCTAAATGCTAAGCAATATGCATTTACATTCTTGTACTTTTATAGTAGCATACGACCTGGAATTTCCCTTCTCCTATTCTATTAAAGAAAAAGGGAAGAAGCCATCGTTCTGTTCTCTTATTTACTGAAATTATTGCGGTGCAGGCGACACCTTTACTCCTCACAGTAGTTGTCATTGAACTTAGCGACATTGCTTTTGCAGTAAGTGCGCTATAATTTACTTAAAAATAATAGAATAAATATGAATATTTGGACTTCTGTTTTATTCTTATAGGTCGACTCAATACCTGCGGTATTTGGTGTTACAAGGGATCCTTTCATTGTTTTTACATCTAATATGTTTGCTATTTCTGGTATTTCCTTCTTACTTTTTACCTACATACCATACCGACTTAGCAGTGTTGATACACTTTCAGTCACATACAGTGGACTTGGTATACTAAAGTGTCCAAATTGTGCGCTCAAGCTACAGCAAGTTGCCAATAAGACCATAATTAATAACCGTCACAGGCAATTAAAGATTTAATTAACAGTAACGAATGCTTGATTGTGAGATCTATGTTAGCTTTTATTAAGGAAATACTTATATCACTGGAAATGATGTAGTTATTGATTTGCGTTGTGTAATAGTTTCTACATTTATATTTTATTGGAAATATGTTATTAACGTTTATGCATGAATATATGTCGTATAGTTTTTTCTTCTAACATATCATAGCTTTGATACCAGCTCAAACTGTTCTCCGTTGCACATGTATCCTGATATATTTTGTTCGAGCATACTTATGGATTTCACATACTGATATTATCTTTTACTGATTCCTTTCTGTTTGTGGTATTAACAACAAAGGCCAATAAAACTAAATGCATTAGTAAGAGCAGCTCCAACAGAGGAGCATTCAGCTCTTGAATTCGTAATTTATGAAAATGCACTGCCCCAACAAGCACATTTCCCCTGAAAATTAGGGGCCAATTTGGAATTCTGAATTGGTCCGGACGCTGATTTAATCAGCATCCTGAATAAGAGCGTTGATTAAATCAGCGCCCTCGTTAGGGCGTTGATTAAATCAGCATCTTTTCTGGAGTTATAATATTCAACACTTGTTATACTCACAAATAAAGATCTGTAACATTCCAAAATGGCGGCTGGCACATGCAGTGTTGAATTTTTTTATACCGACTTGTTAATAAGCACATGCAGCTGGAGGGCGCTGACTTAATCAGCACCCATGTTATGACGCCAATTTAATCAGCGCTCTTATAAAGAGCGCAATCAGCGCTTTACTGTTGGCTTCCACACCAGATATTCAGGTTGAATATTACGGGTTGTAAGATTACGTGTTGTGATCTGTTGGAGCTGCTCAAACTTTATGGTATTTTTGTTGAATTTTCAAATAGAGATTATTTGCATTGGTTTAAAAAAGTGTAAAATTAGCCTCATTAAACATTCACCTAAAACATTCTTTTTAAGACTGTAAATTTTGTATAACCGATATCCACTTTAGTATTAGTTTAGAAAATAACCATCGGTGCCAATCTGGTTCTTATTGAAATATGAAATAGAAAAATGTCCTAACTTAGAGTACGGGCAATTCACTTCAGTAATATATCATTACCTAAAATTTGAACCTTGTCACTCTGTGCTCCATTTGTTCATTTGAATTTCTTACTGGCTGAGCTTGAATACACTCAAGTCCTGTTTGGGTTGACCTATCAGTGCAGTTAATTGTGTTTTCGGCCCCTGAAAGCAGCAAATAGAGTCAGTAGAGGCTGCTTTAAAAATAAAATAAAAAATAAATCACCTTTATGGTTACTGTCTTATCTCAAATAAATTTATACATCTAAAACTTGCTATTTCTTTTATTATTGCAGGATTAAGATCGTTATATTTACTAATCTCTGAAAGTATGTCTGAGCTTGAGTATTTGCAGGTAAATCACTCACTTCACTTGTCATCTACATCTTCATGCACACCGTATGACCTTTTGTTTATGCAGCCAAGTATTTTACCACTATAACCCAGGGTTAGCATTGTTAACATATTATTTCAAATATAATGACTTAATAGTTAAAAATGTTAGCCATACTTGTGAAAGTGATATAATTTAAAGCTTGTATTATATTTTTCTCTGATTAACATGTGAATGAGATATTGAGGGTAAAATCAGCAGTGCTAATACTGCCCGACCATACATGATATCACCTAAGTGGTTGGCATGTGCTTTTAATAAACATCTTTATTCCTTTTCTGGATAAGTTGCTTTCTCGGTTAAAAAGTTATGCAAGTAACTTGGCACAATATGCATGGAAGAGATGACAAAAGAACCTGGCAAGGGATGGAAAGAATTATGAAATAATATTGAAATGATCTAACTTTGAGCCAAAAAGGATAAAATGACATAAAAAAGTTAGCAGGGAGACGTGGAAAAGATAAAGAATATTAGAAGCAATGGGAAAAGATGCAACATTTTTCAAAAAAAATTATATAAAACAGTGAAGCATTGCATGTGGTGGTGCAAACATGCTAATACATCAAAAAGGACTATCAGTACTGATATTCAGACATGAAGGTAAAAAATATAAAGTGCATCAAATTATACAGTACGAGTAACTAAAAAGAGCATGTGAGGCTGTTGTTTGAGTTACAGCTATCAATATTAGTTGGATAGTACCTCATTTATGCTTATGAAGAGGGTAAGTTAAGATTGTACGAAAATGATCATATGCTTATGAAGAGGGTAAGTTAAGATTGCACGAAAATGATCATGTGCTCATGAAGAGGGTGTACGTTATAAGACTTGAGCAATTATCATACTTCTATGTGTAAGTTAGCATTATAATATGCAAACTGGCAATTTATCAATGAAATCTGATGATGTCCCATACATGTCAACAATTAGGATTTCCTAGTAATCAGAATAAGTAAAGTTTATGCATTGGAAAGAAATGACAAGTGGCGCACAAACCTCATGCGTTCCACTTTCTATTTTTTCTTTTGCTATTTTTTAGAAGTTTATTGATTTAATGCTTCGTTACATTTGCCATATTTTGATTTTGATGAAAATACATATTCTTTGTTGCAGTCGTCCATTGGAATTGTATTGGGCTTCATTGGCACAAAGATGATTCTTGATTATTTTGGTATGCATTTTCTGGCATATTCTATTTTGGCTTTATCTTAGAGCATTCCTATGATAAGTAGTGAAACGGAGCGGCATGGATTGCTGTATGTTACATTCTCAACCAGTTTAATTATTAAAACAATTCAGTTGCGTATCATATGATGGTGATACTCTTATATGTTATTGTGAACTTCGAATATATGCTTGCTACCCCAGGGCAATGTCCTAGTAGGCTGCGTTCATGTACTGCGTTCATGATACATGAACGTACCTATGTATGTATGAATATAGTGGAGGGTGGGGTAGCAATGTCCTAGCACTCTGTGTTCATGATATATGTATGTATGTATATGCCACCCCTCTTTTATGACATCCCTTTTGCACCTCAATAATAGTCATATATTTATAGTTAAATAAGTTAAGAGGAAGGAGAGACAATCAGCGGAAGAAGAGAAAAACAAGAACTTGTGATGGAAATCAGAGGGGCTATAGGAGTGTTGCACGATTTGGGATGCTTTTGATCATATCTCATGTATGTGTAGAGAGGGAGGAGCGTTCTGGGGCATTTCTATTTTGCAGCACCTGTCCTGTGAGCTACACCAATTCAAATTCAACAAAATTTTGTAGACGTTCAATTCTCATATCTATTATCATCTATTCAAAATTTGAACTTGTTCCACATTCGCAAAAATTTTAAAATCTTATCTTAATTTTCACCGTTCCGACATTTATTTAAACCGTTAAATTTAAACATCAAATATATCATTTTACGGATGTCGGAATGAACTCAAATTTTAAATAGATGATATTATATATGTGAATTCTTGTTAGATTTGGATTGGTGTAGCTCATGAACAGGCAGAGATGTATGACTCCACTGTAGCTTATAAGTGAGAAGAGAGAACCAATGTTCTTATACTTTCTAGGAAGGAGCAATTAATTTATGTTTAACCTTGAACTCATGGCTTGAAGTTGAATCTTAAGAAGCATATGTGCTAATATCAAAATGCTAAATATGCGATCAATCCTGGTTTTTCTTATATATTCTTATAACGAACTTTTAGGTTACCATATATCCACGGAGGTGTCTCTTGGTGTTGTTGCTACAAGTCTTGGAGCCGGCATACTACTGAGCTTAATGAAACGATCTGATTCAGATTCATGAAAATTATAGTGGAAAGCAGTTGTACAATGAATGACAGCTAAATTTGGACAAGTAATGTTTATAAAAAAGAAGAAGAAAAGACGTGCTTTCTTTAATGCATCATGTTCTAAAAGCATGCTTTGCTGTATATCTGTTTTAGCAGGAGTAGGTGCATTAAATTTGAATTCGTCCTGTGATTTAATTTAATTTAATTATTCTTCAAATTTTATTCTATTTTCATAATATATATAATTAGTATAGTTTGTGGGGAAAAGGAAAAACCATATATAACTGTGACACAAGATCCATATTAGTAAAGAGCATTAAAAAGTAATGTTATTTGCTAATACGGAGAATATTGTTGTTTAGAAGCGACCATCTATGGTTTTATATTAAATAAGTATTAAGAATGTTAAAAATGTGCTATTTTTTTTATTTTAATTTTAAAGAGGTTTGACACACTTAATGCATTAAATTTGAATTTGTCCTATGATTTAATCTAATCTAATTATTCTTCAAATTTTATTCTGTTTTCATAAATATAATTAGTATAGTTTGATGGGAAAGGAAGAATATATATATATATATATATATATATATATATATATATATAATATATTGTTACACGAGATTTGTATTAGTAAAGGGCATTAACAATTAATGTCGTTTGTTAATACGGAGAATATAGGTGTTTAGAAGCGACCATCCATAGTTCTGTATTAAATAAGTATAAAGTACGTTAAAATTGTACTATTTTTTTATCTTAAAGAAGTTTGACACACTTAATGCATTAAATCTGAATTTGTCTTGTGATTTTATTTAAGTGTGGTGCTGAGGGCACCCCAATTTCCTCTTCCTATTACCACAACTAAAAAGTACCACAAAAATTACTCATTTACTCTTCCTAATACCTCACGATAAAAAATAGGGGCTACCACCGTTTATACCTATTTTTCCCTCTCAGCTTCAGTTCTTTCGTTCTTTCTCTTTCGGAACCCTAGAAAGAGATCAGTGCGGTATTGGGAAGCATACAAAATTTAATATGTTTTAATTTTTTTTAGTTGTGGTAATAGGAAGAGAAAATTGGTGTGCCCTTAGCACAACACTAATTTAATTTAATTCAATTATTCTTTAGATTATATATGTAATTAATATAGTTTGTGGGGAAATGGAGAAACTATATATTGTTACGCGGGATCCATATTAGTAAAGAGCATTAGCAAGTAATGTCGTTTGCTAATACGGAAAATATGGCTGTTAGAAGCGACCATCTATAGTTCTGTATTAAATAAGTATTAAGTATGTTAAAAATGTGCTATATTTTTTTAATCTTAAAGAAGTTTGACACACTTATAACTTATCTGATACATTATCATAATGGCTACATGATCTATTTTTTGATCTAAAAAGCCAACCTCAAAAACCATCATAGTGATGATGAGATGGGGTGGCGTTGCATAAATAATAAAAAGTTAGGAAACCGCTTCCCAACGGTGGCTTACAAAATGAAAACTGAAACATAACCACAACATATAGTATAAGTAAATACAAAAAAGCATATGCACAGTTAGTGGTAAACAAGCGAAGGTCCAACCATGAGATATGGGTCCCTTGGTAGAGAGCATGAAACTAGCAGGAAGACAAAGGGTAAAGGCTAGGGCAAGGGAAAGAAGAGCCCTCTGCAGGAGACCGAGATAGCCCGGTGCTGATCAAGAAATGCGGAGCCCGTCAAGGAGCCAACCACCAGCGCGCGCCGAGAATGAAAGGCCTGAAAGTCGAGCGAGCCAAGAAGAAGGATCGACGCACCAACAGGTCATCTGGGAAGTGGCATCCGGACCATGACAACGAGATCCAACTCCAAGGAACTTGTGATAGAGAAATAAAGCCAGCAATAACCGAAGCTAAAATAGGTAAAGTGAACCAACCAGCAGAATAAAATTAATTAGCGCAGGATATGCTAAAGTTAGTGATAAACAAATATAGCAATCTACAATAGATCCCCGAATATGGGGACGCAACGAATATATTTTTAATATCCTTGTGGATAAGATTAATGATCTTAGCATGATCGAATTTTTTGTTATCATATCGAAACTTATTACGAACGCATCAGATTTGCCAATAGATATAAGCTGGAATATGCAGGTAAGAATGGCCTTGACGAACATGCAACGGGAATTGAGAGAAGCTGGAGAGGGAATGAATCCCATCAAACCTTCGAAGTGCAGCTAGATGAAGTTTGCAGTTTCACTGTTGCCAAAGAGATGAGATATAGATTCGCAGTGACCAGTGGAGCAACAACATTTAGAGGAAGAACCGATTCTAAGTTTAAATATGTTCTCGTCAAGTGAAAAGCAATTATCAATGAGCCTTCATATGAAAATATAGACTTTAGGGAGGATGTAGCGATCCCAGATCATGTAGAAGGGAGTTTGACCATCGATTGATGTCGAATGGCCTCCCACGCAGAAAGAAGGCACCGTTGGAAACTGTGGTGTCTACAACACAGGGTTAATGGATCTTAAGGCTATTCAGTCACTAGGGTGAAGTGTATTTATGAATTTAACGCTATATCTATTCAAATTGAAAACAGAATGAAATAAGTAATATAATAAAATGTAGTAAAGTAAATAACACCAGAATTTTTATTAGGGCTGTCAACGGATACTTTCGGATACGGATAGTGCCATATCCGTATCCGAAATTATTTTCGGATAGCGGATATCCGTATCCGTTTAATTTTCGGATATCGGATATCCGTATCCGCTTAATTTTCGGATACAGACGGATATCGGATATTTATCCGCTCCGTTTGTAATTAATAAATTTAAGAGTATAAATAAAAAAGTTTGGATCAACATAAAATAATTTTTGTATTAATATTTATAGAAAACAAGGAAATAAAGAAGTATAATGAGGAAACATTGTTTTATACTAATATCCATAAGCATATCGAAAAATATTCCAAAATTAAACACTAAAACTACCATTTTTCACTAAAAATGGATAAAAAATTATATCATGGTAACATCCAACAGTTACAAAATAATTATTAACTCTATTTTTCTGTTTTGAGTTATATATATATTACATCAATCAGTCGGACGGATATTTTTCGGATACGGATATCACTATAACCATATCCATATCCATATCCGAAAAGCTTTTCGGATATCGGATATCCGTATCCGCTTTTCGAATAATGCCGGATAACGGATATTTCGAATACGGATTCAGACGGATATCGGATTTTTCGGGTATCCGTTGACACCCCTAATTTTTATACTAGTTCGGATTCTTTAATTCTATATCCAATCCTGCACTTCACCGTGTAGAATTTTACGATAATAGCTTGATTTCCACGAGTGACAAGAACACCTTTACAGTCTTGATTTTACGGGCCACAAGATATACCTTCTCCTTATCAATAGCAACAAAATATGGCAAGTAGTCATATCTTTAATACAGATTCTTGCAAATTCGGTACAATGATCTTATAGACCTCCAATGGCAATATATTTTTGAATTCTTTGAGGAAATAGGATGAAATCAGAGAGAGAATAATATGAATTCAAGTACGATTCTCTGATATTGTGTGGATTGTAGATCAATGAAGAATTGTAGTGAAAGAGAGTGGATTTGCAAGGATAATTGGAAAGTATTTAATGGATTTGTAGTACAAATATATGGAGGAGTAGAAGAGAATGAGATAAATTAATTATTAAATTCATTTTTAGAAGCCTTTAAATAGTGGTTAAAGGGACATGTCTTTCGGTAAAGGGATGGAGGAAAATAATTCTTCATTTGAAATTTGAAAATTTGAAAAATCGTTATATGTCAACATATGTAAAAATGTATGTTGACATGGTGTTGCAAAATATGAACAACAACACTTGTAAATGTTGCAAATTTTCTGCATTTCAAATTTCCTTATATTTGTGGATTTTTGTGATTTGATTGAGATCAATGGTTGATTGTCTTCAAGTATAATTGCCATGAGATCTTTACCAAGATTTTAATGTTCAACCAACTCTTCATCACTTCAGCCATCTCTGTTCTTCAACATTCTTCTCTAATAAGCTTTGGTCTTCAATTGTTCTGATTATCCTTCCTCCCTTGCTCTGATTAACCTTCTTCTATAATTTTTCTTTTGTATTTTTGTTTATCTCTATACATATCTTAATAATATATTTGATGTAACTGCATAACTTGAGGGTATGTTAGTAGTAATGTTTATATGGTTATTGTCATCAAAATCAATATCTAGGGTATCAACAATCTCCCCCTTTTTTATTATGATAACCTATAAACATTTAACAGATAAAATATAATACTTTTATATTTGACTCCCCCGTCATTTTGTCTATTATATTCATACCTTTTCTCCTCTTTTGTCATCAACAAAAAGGGTAAAAAGAAATTGTTTAATTTACTGCTAGATAATATGTAGATCTTGTATATGCGTATAAATATAACACAAGAGGGGGAATTAAATAAATTCAGAACATGAAATAATCTTTATCAAACAATTAAATGAATTTTGTGGTTACCGACTTTGCCAACGCCAATAACAAACCCTTTCCATATATTTCCAATATTCAACAAATTTCTTGCCATATGCTTTGAACATCTGCTATTAGGTACTTGAAAAATTATTAAAATATGCATGTTGGTGCCCTTTATATTTTTGGATCCATGGGGTTAAGTTTTGGGATGCCAAACCCATAAAGAGATTGAATACCCTTTCAAAATACAATCATTAGATGACTGAACCTTATTAATAAAATTATCAACATATTTTTCGTTTTCAATATTATCCATGCTTTTTTGAACCCATATGCTAACGAACCTATTTGGAGGAGTTAACTTTAATTTCCTGGGTTTAGGTTTGAACTTGGTAACCTTAACAAACTTATTACTTTGAGTACTATTTTTCTAATTTAGCCTTATAGGTGTACCCAAGTCCATGTTTATTCCTAGTATGTTTAGATGCTGATTTTTTTTTCTATATTAGCCCTCCGTTTGTTAAATTAGTTTTCATTTTATCAAAGTCCTTACTATGGTTAAGATCAACTTTGTCTAGAGATGTTATTTTGTCATTCAGATCAGTGATATGTGATTTCAATGATTTTTTTTTTTTTTTTGATATTACAGACTCATTTTCACTTTTCAATTTTTCGAAAATTCCAATTATTAAATCCTTTCCATTTTTTATGACCATTAAATTTTTTAATTTCATCTTCTAGACATTGTTTTTCTTTACTTAACTTTTTATTAAACATTTTTAACTTATCAATCTCTGCTAAACTATCCTCGTTCTCTTTCCTAAGCATTTTATATCCTTTAAGACATTTGTAATCTCTTTATTAGTATTTCATACCTGGTCATCCATTGTCATGAAGCATGTGTCAACATTTTCTGTTTCTAAGTCACTATCACTTGATGATGTAGCTGAATCATCCCATGTTGTATTGAATGCTTGTTATTGAATGTATTTGAAAAGTACTTTGGTTTCTTCAAGTTGGAATAGTCGCTTTTCAAATGATCGGGTTTACCACATTCAAAACATTTAACAATATTTCCATTTCTCGAATTATTAATGTTAGTTTTTCGAAGTTTCTTCGTTATCCAATACTTCAAGAATTTCTTGATCTTGTTGGTAATAAACTCGAGATCATAATCAACAGTATCATCATCTAGTTCATCATTGTCGATCATAGCATTAAGTGTCAGTGATTTCTTCTTGTTTCCCTGATTCTCTTTTCTAGCCTGCAATTTTACTTCATAGGACATTAGATTGCCAATTAATTCTTCTATTTCCATAGTACTGATATCATTGGCTTCTTCGATTGCCAAAGTCTTTTTGTCCCATTCACTAGGAAGTGAATTCAGGATCTTTATGACTTGGTCTTCTTTAGTAATTTTCTTTCCTAATGATATTAAGGCACGTACTATATCTTGAACTCTAGAATACATATCAGAAATAGACTCATTTAGTTTCATTTGAAAGAGTTGAACTAGTGACTTATCATAGATTTCTTTGTCTAATTTACTTTACTGGTGCTTTCATGTGTGACATTCGGTGTTCTCCAAATTTCACAGGCAGAATTACAAATAGACACCCGATTAAATTCATTTCTATCTAAGGAGCAAAATATAATGTTCATGGACTTAGAATTATTAGACGCTTGTGTCGTTTGGTCCAGTGTTTATTTTGAATATTCAGTTTGAGGCTCTATATATTCAAAATGAGTAATGTTCCAAATATTCAAACCAGTAGACTACAAATAAAATTTCATCCTACAAGCCCAATATTCATAATTGCTTCCATCAAATAGAGGAGGCCTAGTGGAAGATTGCCCTTCTATAAATGTGCAAAAAATGTGTTATTAGTGTCGTTTTCCATTTATACTTTCCAAGAACCATTTGATTAATTTTTGAAAACCAATGCTCTAATACTAGTTAATGGGAACTGGGGTGTCTACACACAGTGTCAATGGATCTTAAGGCTATTTAGACTCTAGAGGGGTGAATTGTATTTATGAATTTAATGTTATATCTATTCAGATTGAAAACAGAATTAAACAAGTAATAAAATAAAATTTAGTAAAGTAAATAACACCATGATTTTTATTCTGGTTCGGATTAACCAATCCTACATTCAGTCCTGCACTCCAACAAAATTTCACATAATTGCTTGCATTCCACTGGTGGCAAGAACACCTTTACAATCTTGATTTCACAGGCCACAAGATACACCTTCTCCTTATCAACAACAACAAACTATTGCAAGTAATTGTATCTTCAATACAGATTCTTGCGGACTTGGAAAAATGACCCTACAGACCTCCAATGGCAATATATCTTTGAATTCTTTTAGGGAATAGGATGAAATTAGAAAGAGAATGATGTGAATTCAAGTACAATTCTCTGATATTGTGTGGCTTGCAAACCAATGAAGAATTGGAGTGAAAGAGAGCGGATTTGCAAGTATAACTGGAAAGTATTAAATGGACTTGTATTAAAAATATATGGAGAAGGAGTAGGAGAAAATAAGAAAAATTAATTATAAAATTCATTTTCAGAAGCCTCTAAATAGTGGTTGAAGGGATATATGTCTTTCGGTGAAGGGATGGAGGGAAACAATTCTTCATTAGAAATCTAGAAAATTGAAAAATCGTTGTATGTCAATATGTGTAAAAGTGTATGTCGGGTGTTGCAAAATATGAACAACGCTTATAAGTGTTGCAAATTTTCTGCACTTCAAATTTCTTTATATTTGTGGATTTTGATGATTCGGTTGAGGTCAATGGTTGATTGTCTTCAAGTATAATTGTCATGGTATCTTTAACAGAATTCTAATGATTAACCAGCTCCTCATCACTGAAAACACCTCTATTCTTCAACATTCTTTTCTAATAGGCTTCAATCTTCAATTGTTCTGAGTATCCTTCTTCTATTACTCTGATTAACCTTCTTCTATAATTCTTCTTTTCTATTCTTGTTTATCTCTATAAGTATATTCATAATATATCTGATGTAACTACACAATTTGAGGATATGTTAGTAGTAATGTTTGTATGGTTGTTGTTGTCAAAATCAATACCTAGGGTATTATAACAATCTCCCCATTTCTGATGATGACGACCATATAAATATTTGATAGATAAAATATAATACTTTTATATTTGACACCCCCTATCATTTTGTCTAGTATATCTCCTAAACTAACACGGGTTTCTTTATAGAAATTAAAATCAAAATCATGAAAATTTTCCTTTTCTACAGTTTCCAGTAATTTAATAGCATGGATATGTATATTAAAAATCAAATGATTGTCTCTCTTGTTATCAATCTGCATGAAGCAGCAAATTTTAAACTAAATAAGGCTTGAACAACTTAATTTCAGTCTAACCATAAGTATAGGAATTTATCGCATATATGCACATGTTTAAAATTTAATTAACTGATCGTACATTGTATAAAATAAATTATCGTTTTTAACATTTTCTAAAATGCATAAACTAAATTATGCTCATACACACTAAATAACCCAAACAAGCCTAACAACACTAAACTATTCAACTCATATGCACACTACTCTATTATTACACAAACTATAAACTTGCAATACTTAGGTTAAAATAATATTAAGATTTAATAAACTACACTACACATACAATAAGGAAATATAGACATGCAAATTAATAAAATAATCCTAAATTAGCAAATTTAATAAAAATAGAATTTAAGGTTAATACCTGTTCTAGAAGAGATTAGGAGGTTTGAGAAGAGGAGAGGTAGATATCCAGGAGTAGGAGAAGCTTATGAAGGGATAGAAGGAAACATATGGAGAAATTTAGGGGGATGAAGGGTTTTAGATCAATGTTGGGGAGGGAAGTGGAATGAGGAAGAAGAAGCAAGTCTCAGTTTTTTACTCATGATTTAGCAATGAATACCAGCAGTTGCAAATGACATAACTTAAATGGTTTTTATTGGCTTCCAACTGACAGTTTTTTAATTCGTAAAAACCCAGAATGTAATATCCACTAAAAGTCATTGCTTTATTGCCATTGGCGGTCGTTGCTCCTGTCCGTTGGTATATGCTGTTTGTTTAGTAGTGTAATCGTATAAGTTGGAATTAACGAATATAATAAACCTATGTGTCCCATACCACACGGTTTACTATATTTTTTAAGTCGTAATCTCGTTCTCTCGAAGGGTGCGAAAATGTGTAATTTTATATAGAAAATATGTTTCGAGAAAAAATATATTTTAAAACGATTTCTGAAAACTATTCGGGATCACTTATTTAGAATCTCATTGTTGTATAAAATTTATATATAAATTGCTTTGAGATAATGATAGGTTTATAAATTTATTTCGCAAAATATTTATCTTAGAATGACAGTTTTATATTTCTAAAAATGATTTATAAACAAGTGCATTATGTATCAAGAATCAAAAAATGATCATGAAATCAACACATAAAAATTCGCGTGAGAACTCATCAAAACCTATCAATCCGCTGTATGGATTGGTTATTAAATGCAGGCTTCATCTATCCTTTTGAAATCAATTCAACCATATTATACAACTTAGTAGAAATCATCTAAACTCAGTTTTAGTGCAGCATGCTCGACGAAGTGCTGGATTTCTTGCGCACCTAGGTCAACCTATAACCATATACGGGTCGACCCTAGGGTCGACCTGTGCGAAGTTAGGTTTGACCTATCGGTCGACTCTCCAGAGGTAAAAGTCAATCTATGGGTCACGATAGTCAGAGGCAATTCCGGCCTCTCTCCTGTTCAACTTGTAATGAAAATTTTGGCGAGTTTCAAACAAAATTCACATAATATTTTTGAGTGTAGCCAAAGAACAATTATATGAGAAAGAATTGGCGTAGATTCAACACACAATCAAAGAACAATAAACTCACAAATTTAGGTAGAGATCAACTGAGTTGATGTAAACATAAAACCCATTTTTTAATGTTTACAATAAACAGAAATTCACCAAAAACAGATTGGAATCCAAGATGAAATGATTTTAAGCTACAAATTGCAAGATAACTCGCCTTTTATTTAGGTTGCAACAAAATTTTAGTGATTAAGAAAGAAGGTATAAGCTTATGGATCTTGAAAAGCTTCAGACACCTGTAAGTTTCCAAAATAGAAACATACTGACATAGAAATAACTTACAGTAAGCTAAATTTCTCAGATTTAAAAATTGAGATGAAATACTTAGTGACTTTAGATTGATTGCCTATCGTCTACTTGAATTAGCAACTAATTTCTCACTTTTAATCTTTATTTTGGCTTTATGGTTTTGGAGAGGGATTTTATTTCTTCATTGCTGGAGTTTAAAGGAGGAGGAGAAAGAAGCAGGAAAGGGAAATGAGCATACTATTTTAATTTTCCAAATCCTTCTCTCCACTAATTTTTTATTAGTGGACTTATTTTAGACCCAGTTAGTTTAAGCTTAGTTAACTATGGCTTAACTAGGTTATGTAACTATCATTTAGGCTATGTTCGGCTTAGATTGCATATATTCATTCACTTTTAAACCATTTTAACTACTAATGCTTACAACTTTTAAATTGTTGCACTTATAAAATTGTGTAAAAATGTTTAAGACCTTTTTTAAACAGCGTAAATATTAATTTTTAGCATAACACAATATAATTATATTTTTGGTTAAAATATTTGTTTAACATTTCTTTTGTTCAAAACTTCCATCCTTATCAACTAAATATTTACAGAGTACATTATTTTAGCCAAATAAATACCCAAAACACTATAAAAGTGTATTAATGCTCAAATATTAATTTGTAATCAATATCTTACATTTTGCATCTTCATTTGCAACCGAATAAATTTAGAAAACATGATTTCATACAAAAATGCATTGTTTAACTATTATTACAATTTATTACAATGAGACAGATAAAAAATCTTTAAAATTTTACTATAAAGGTATCCAAAAATTTATTTTGACAATATTTAAATTTAATTAATAACTCAATATTTAATTGGATCTTTTTATTAATATATTTGATTTAGTTCAACCTCAAATCCAATTAATTACCAACCTCAAGTTAACAAAAAGCCCATTAATTAATCAAGTTAATGATTAATTAAACTATTTTCTCCAAGTTTATAATTAATTTCTTTTATTAGCTAATTAATGTTCAGTTGAACTACATTATATGACACAATTCAACTCAACCTAATATACTTGCACATGTTAACTCCAAAATCTATGGTTTACACAACTCTAAGGATTTTACGATTTACCCTATCCAAATTAAGTTTAATTTCAATTAAACTATTTCGAACACTTTTTAATCAACTTATATAGGTAATCACAAAACTAGGGTTATTACAAGATCGATGCGAAACTCAATTACCCGCTTGGGTAGCAAACCCGAAAAAGGCTCAAACACATCAGCAAAATCAGAAATGACTAGAATCCGAGATATATCATCCACATCTCGAGATTAAAGAGAAAATAAGTCGTTTAGGAATCATAATTGTCATCCTAAAGTATAAGAGATAGCTGACTAGGTGAATCGGGATTCCTTGAGCTCTTTCTGAACAAAGGGTTTGGTTTTGTATCAAACGAGCCAATCCATACTCCCATATCATATCAAATTCAAGAAAATGTATAACTTGCAGATTCGAACGAAAAGAAAAGCCATAAATTAAATTCTCTACATTCTCACACAACATGCCAAGCATTACGAATCCCTAATAGGATTCACAACCCTCAAAGAAGTCATAAGACAAGTTACATCCAAAGAAATGACATCTACCAGTTCTTTCGATATGAGCATTTCCTACAACGATTATATATTACATTTTGGTAATATGTATACCCATTTTCATTTCAAGCAGAGTACGTATTGCATAATCTGTTACAATTTCAGTTAAAATGGCTAAAAAATGGTAATCTCCTAAGGCAATTGTTGAACGGATGCCTAAGGATGGGGCGCTTGTTAATAGGCACCTCTTTTTAGGAATTTGTTAAATGGGCACTTGAAAGTGGGATGGGGATCGTAGTTAACAGCTTCCCCATTTTGCTTCCCCAAACAGTTGCTTCCCAACTACTAAATTTGCAATGGCTACTTCTTCATCCTCAACATATACACTCCCCTCCTGTCACACTCTACCTCACTCATAACCATTCTACACCCAAATCTCCACCTTCAACATCAAAAATGTATTCTGAATTCGATGTAGATTCCGCAAGATGTAGCTTCGAAAACTTTGATTTTCAAGATAATACAGTTCTGATAGGTGGAATATTCACTTCATCTTGTTGGAACCCGTCGGAGGATTACGATTTATGTTACATTTAGTGTACATTGTATTTTGATTCGATCCGAGAATATGATCAAAGTGGTGAGACGTTCTGGAGGAGAATTACAAATTGCTACATACGAAAAAATCTTGATCGTAAAATATCGCTTTCTTTGATAAAATGTTGATTTAGAAAAACCAATCATCGAATGCAAACATTTGATTCGCTGGTTTTCATGTTAAAGAAAACAAATCCTAATGGGCTCGAAAGTGGAACGCATTTGATTAAAATATTTAAATTTTAACATATGTATGTAAGTTTGTTTATTAATTATATAATTAATTTTCTTGTAGAAGATGACAACGAATAAACTGTATAAGATTGTTCGCAAACCAAAAATAAGCGAGCAAATCATTTTCATCAATGCATGAATGTTTATGACCTTTTTGTTGAGCAAGTTAAATGGAAATTACCCCTTTAGAAAACTGTTCAAGACATTCAATCTAGTTGTTGCGCTCGAGGCAAAACATCTAGAATCGGAGCAAGCTCCAACCATGGTGAATTTTTCAGTAGTCAGGGAACATTATTAGATGAAGATCTAACTCTTACAAAAGATGCATATATATCTAAGACCCGTAGGAGCCAAAGCATCGAAAAAGAAGCAGACTGCTGGTGCTGGTAAGGCATAAATGAAGAAACTAACTCTAGAATTTGAAGAGAGATAAAATCATGCTATGGAACTTTGAGTTGTTTAACACTAAGAAAAAGTGTCAAAAACGGTATGATTTCTAGTGGCAAACAAGCAGAGAGATGAAGATGTAGTAATATTTGTTGATAACTCGCATATATTCAAAGAACAAAGAGAATATACCAAACTTAGGGGGAGAGAAATTATTAGACGTAGACGTGAAAAGGGTCTATAGTTGCATTTGTAGTAGTATAATTATTCTATGTTGTAATGGATAGTGAAATGTTTTTTGAGTGAACGGATATGCAGCGTGGCCCTTGCACAGCCGATTAGATAGCATATATAATAAACTTATCCGATCAACAAGCGTGACCGGTAGCCAAAATAATAAGTTCGGGATTAAATTACCATCCCATAAGTTCAAGCAGCATTACAAAAACACAAATATGTACATAAAAAGAGTAAAGAACATAGAAAACCTACAACAACATGCACGTCAATTAGAAGTTTCTTCCATCCAGCCAACCAGCTTTTGTGCTTCCTTGCCCTTCTTCATGGTGAGAATCTTCACGAATAGTAAGCCTGAAGGGTGCTGAGTGTGCCATACCTGAGTAAGTACAAAACAGATTTGTGATACGTCTGTAGAGACCCACGAAAAAACTCCTAGGTTTGCCAAAGGTAGCAGCATTGCATTCTTTCCAGATGCACCAACTATAAATAGCTATGAAGTTATCCACAGGAGAGTTAGGGGGTTGTACTACGAGTGGTCAAAGTAAGTGACCTCGGGGATGAAACCCAGAAGGTGTGAATTGTTGCTGCAAGAATGGGATAAGAGAAATCACAGTCTAAAAAAAGTTGGTGAGCAGTTTCATTTTCAAGCGAACATAGAGCGCAGGTAGGAACAACTGGAACATGGAAACGGTAGAGCCTATCTCTAGTGTTGATGCTCGCTCTAATGAGACACCATTGGAAGAAGAGAACTCGTAGAGGTAAACGACATTTCTAGAGTCTGGAAAGGGAGAAAAGGCGACCATGATGATTCATGAACTAGTAATAAGAAGACACAGAGAAACCTTTATTTGGTGAAAACGTCCAGTAGTACGAATCAACAACTTCATCAAGACGGAGAGAGAGGATGATACTACATACTTTAAGGAAGTCAGATACAATGAGGTGACTGAAGAGGGAGTTGGGGCAGAAATGGGATGGTCCATAAGTGGATGATTGGAGGACCGTCAAATCAAGAGAGGTACTGAGGGAAAAAAGGTAAGGGAGAGCATGAGAGAGGTGGAGGGCATCTTGCCAGATGTCAAGCCAGAAAAGACAATTGCTACTATTACCCAGCTTGACGTGAAAGAGGTTTTTAACTCTGGGAAGAGTAGATAGAACACCAAACCAGAAAGGAGAGGGGTTGGAAAAAGGTAAGTAGTGAAGGGTGAGGTTAGGGTTGGAGTGATAGTGCAGAGATAAGATCCAATCCTTCCAGATGAAGTTTCCAGGGGTGAGAAGTTTCTAAAGCCAATTTGAGAGGAGGGCCAAGTTAAAGGAACTTAGGTCAGTTATACCCAGGCCTCCTTGATCTTGATGGAGATAAACAAATCGCTAGTTTAGTAAACATTTAAGCTTACTGCCATTCTAGAGGAAAGAGCTTCAAATGGAATCGATTCGATTAATAACCCAGCATGGGGTTTTTTGGAACGACAACCAGTCAGTAGGGATGGCAGAGAGGACTGATTTTACCAACACCAGGCGACCAGCAGCGAAAAGGGAGTTGGCCTTCCAGGTAGAGAGTCTGGTTTCAATCTTGTCGGTGGGGGTATCCAATCCATTTTTTTAGTATGGTGGTACAAAGGGGGATGCCAAGATAAGTGATGGGGAAATGGATAAGGTTGCAGTTGAGGAAATTTAAGATTGTGGGGCCAAGCTGCTCGGAATTGCCAAGCAAAATGATGGAGCTCTTATGTAAACTGATGGATAAGTCGGATACTATTTCAAAAGTGTAGAGGAGAAGCTTGAGAAAATGAAGGTAGGAAGGATTAGTAGAGATAACGAGGATGGTGTCATCAGCAAATTGGAGGTTAGAGATCATCCATCTGATATTAGGTGCTTAATTTCCACAAGATGTTGATTGTTGATAACTAACTTGACCATCCGGTTAAAATCATCAGCAATGAGAACAAAAATGAGAGGGGAGAGTGGGTCTCCTTGCCTAAGACCACACCCGGATTTGAAAAGGTTTCTTAGATAGTCGTTGACGTAAATGGAGGAACAACTAGTTTGAAGGATGTACCTAATCCAGTTACGCCATCTTAAGGGAAAACCCATACTGGCCATGAGTTCAAGGATGAAGTTCTAGTTGACAGATTTAAACGCTTTAGAGAAGTCCAATTTTAGGAGGACGCCAGGAGTCGAAGTGGAGTGACAATAGGAAATAACAACCTGTGTGGCGGCCAAACAATCTAAAATATTGCGGCCCATAATGAAGGAAGATTGCTTAGTGCTAACCAGAGTTGATGTGTAGTACTCAAAGAAGAGACGAAGAATGTCTGATTGGTTAGAGTAAGTGACATTGTTATGCTGAATCTCAGAAATATATAGGGATCTTCGTCTACCATTGGCCAACAGTGAAAGTATGATGTATTTTTATCCCCTTCTTCAATCCATTTCGCTTTGGAATGTTGTTTCCGACCAATTTCCTCTTGTTTGATAAGTCTATCTAGTTCCTCCTAAAGGTCCTTAAGCTTTCCCATCTCAACTGCTGTTAGTGGACGAGATTCCTCCAGAATATTCAATTTTAGTATATTGTCTTGCACTGCTTCCATCCTTGTTCTAATAGAACCCCAGATGTTCTTAGCCCATGGACGGATTATTTTTCTCAAAGATATGAGTTTCAAGACAATTTTTTCAATAGCAGATTGAGTTTGGAAAGGTTGGGACCAAGCCAGTTTAGTGAATTCTTTAAAATTAGGTTCAAGAAGCCACAAGCGTTCAAATCTGAAGGGACGTTTGGAGGTGGAATGGGAACCGGAATCGAGGAGGATAGGACACTTGTTGGAGGTGATCGTGGCAAGTCCATTGACCAGGGAAAGCAGATGGAGGTCCTCCCAAACCGAGTTGAAGAGGAAACGGTCTAGCTAGGTGGGCGATGGGTTTGGTCTTCTGCTTGACAATGTGAAAAGACGATTGCAAATCGGGGGATCAATGAGGGAGCATGAATTGATAAAGGAGTTAAAGGATAGGTATCAAGGGAGAGTTGGCCATGGTTTCTTTCTAATGTGGTCCTTGTGGTATTAAAATATCCACCCATTATCGATGGGCCATTAACCAGAGTTGCAAAATCAATGCAACTTTTGCCATAAAGCAGATCTACCATTTACGTCATGTAGGCCATACACATTGGTGATGAAATATAAGGTATTGGAAGGGAGGTGTCGAAAGGAGACGTGTAAGGTTGAGGGGGTGTGGAATGATTGGTGGTAGGACCAGGTGGATTCATTCCATGCAGTTATAATATCGCCTTTAGATCTGTCAGCATTGATATGTGCCAGCCCAAAAAAAATGGACCACCAAGCTGTCTAATTAATCTAGAATCGGGGTCACTGATCTTTGTTTCTTGAAGAAGAAGAATGTCTACGCTATGAGGGGATAGGACAAGGTTAATCGAGTGACTTTTGGATGGGTCACCCAACCCAAGTACGTTCCATGTGACAATCTTCATTGAGAGGGGCTTGAGCGCTCAAATTCAAGTGTATGCATGACGGAGTAGTGTTCATCCCGCAAACAAACTCCCATGCAACGTGGTAATTTTTTATTCAGACTTTTATTCTTAGAAGAAAAAACTGCTGGTTCAAAGAAAGTACCCGAGGTTCCTGGGAACGATTTGGCTTTGCTGTTTCTCGAACTACGTCTGACCAATGTCCACGTTAGTCTGGGCTCAGTTTATCTAGCGACGAGAGTGACTAGTGAATCAGGTTGCAGGGGTGGTATTTGCTCCTCCTGGAAGTCATAATCATGCATGAGCTGTTGTGGGGAATCAAGCCAATCTCTCTAACCTGCATCTGGACCCATAACTTCAATAGAATTATCTGGGATAGCTCCTTTCTGGAAGGTAGGGGTGGGATGTGATCGTGGATCATAACTCATGACATCAAAACGATCACTTATATCAAGGTCTTGTATAAATCCACTATGAACCCTTTAGTCCACGAAATTCAACCCATTCTCATCTAAGCCAAGTAGAATTGTTTCAGGTTTTCTAGTGTGATGAGTATGGTCCCAACGCTTTATTTCAAGATATATTCTGACTTATTGATGTGTGCAACAAAGAAGGTGTGTCAACTCCAGTGTAGAAACGCATCTTCAGGAATAGTACCGGTGGTCAATATAGGAATGCTCACAGCTGTCTAGCTCCGTCACTCGGCCCATAGTTTTCATGGCTTCACTTACAACTTCGAAATTATCTCTGAGGAATTTAGGGAAGCCCTTCACTCTATCCCATGAGGCAGGGTCTAGGTTCGGTCTTAGGTTGTCTCATAGTTAGACCAAGGACGGAGGATTATGGTGCCACCGAAACAACGGTCTAGCTTGAAGGATGATGCAATGTTATGAATTTAATTCAATCAACTAAAATTACAGTATAATTTTTGATTAAAAAATCAACTTAAATAATAGAATTAAAAACAACAACACGAAGAACATTAGAAGCATGGAAAACATTAAAGTTATTTCCTTTACTGATTGCCAAAAAACTTCAAAATATGATTCACCAGATCTTGTAGTCTTTTTTGGAACTGAACATTTCGATTTGCCATTTGTCTAGAAATATGAAACTCGAGTTCAATTGCGCTACCAATCGTATTATTGCACCATATATTCGGATCATTTGGAGTGCTCTCGTATACATAATCTTCTTCCATATCTCTTTCATCCTCTAAAATCATATTATGTAAAATTACATAAAATTACAATATTGTTGTCACTGTAAGTGGATTCCATAGTCTGCGTGGATTACTAACAATGACAAGTCTTGATTGAAGGACACCAAATGCTCTTTCAACGCCTTCCTTTGATCTTCTTGCGTTGCTGTAAACTTTGACTATATGATATTTACTTAACCAGGAATTGTCTTCACAATAGTACTCCGTTTAGGGTACATACCATCTCGAGATTATATCCATGGTCATAAGTGTTACTGCCTAAAATAAAGGAACATTGAGCTGACCTACCTTTGCTAAATCATTAAACAACGTAGATCATTCGACTACGTTTATATCATTGTTACAACCTGGCATTCCAAAAAAGGCTACTAGATCCACAGGTAGTACGAGGCTACTGCTTCAAGAATAGTCTTCGATCTATGAGACCTTCCTTGGTAAGCTCCAGCGTTCCCCTTTGGAAAGTTCTTCCACTCCCAGTGCATACACTCTATACTATTAGACATGCTCGACCATCCTCTTCTTCCATGCATCTATGTTAACCTTACAATGTCAGCTTCGTTCGATACGTATGTACTTATTACTATAAATATCGATGATCGCTTGATAGACATGTTCTAGAGAATCCAGTATAGTGGTTTCTCCTAAACATTGATTTTCGTCCAGAGCATATGTTGGTTCTTCGTATATAAGCATTTGTAGGGCAGCTGTCATTTTCTGCATACCTGTATGTCCCATGGTATAGGATGCATTCTATTTTAAGATGAAGTATATATCATGTTGTTGAATTGATTGTAGCATCCTCAGAAACAATGGTCAATGTAGGCAAAATCCACTTTAGAAATCGACATCACTATATATAGGATTCGAAGTAAAATAGTCTTCCATTAGTCTTCGTTTCTATAGGGAATGTCTTTGATTTTTATAGAGATGACCAACAATTGATCCTCGATGTTGCCTACTTGATTGATCTTGTTATAGCATAGACAAAGCTATTAGCTTTCTCTCACGTAGGAAGCGGTCTTCCATCATTTCATCGAAGTTGTCATCACTATCGTCAAAGAATATAAAAACTTCTATTGACATTATTTTCTTTTATCAAAATATTTGCACGTAAAAGAGTAAGGATGATGAATCATATAACTAGCACTGATACCATTTTCGTTTAACCATTCAACATTTGTCTATGAAGAACACGACCACAGTAGAGATTCTTTATAATGAACATGGCTAGAGTGTCTAGTCACAGTCAGTCGTTGTAGCCACTTTGCACAGTCCCTTTGTCTTAATTGTTTGTAGTCGCATTGCACTATCAAACAAATCTTATAACCAGTGGAGATTCTCTGTAAAGAACGTGGATACGGTATATAGTCATAGGTAATTACTGTTCGGAATGGAATTCGTTGGCCGTGACACTTATGAAATTCGATATGGTTGGCTCACATGTCTTGACTCTGAATAAGCATTATTTGTATGCTATTTTATTTTCATACGCTATTATCCATTTATTGTACGCTATTTTATTACTGTAACTTTGTATTGTGCTTATTAATTTCATATTCTCAACAGCTTTTGTGTTATACAATTATACATACAATAATCCATTCGTTAAATGTTTTTAAATTTTTATTGACAAAAAATCGAACCGCGATTTTTGTGAAAATATTATTTTGATCTAACTCAAAATCTACAAGCTGAAAACAAGATTTGTCAATTTCATTTGAAAAATATGTTCAGTAGATCCAAAAGATTCTTGTTTCATAGAATTTCGACTTAAATTAGATTAGATATTTATTTGAACTTCAAATCGAAAAATTACGAGTACCCCTGCGAGCTCAATTTAATTAGTTTGTAATTAAGTTATGATGAAACATAAGAATAAAAACTTACACAAAGTTCGATCCACATACGATGACGAATACATGACTCCATAAGCATACACATACGATGAGAATACATGACTACATAAACGTACACTGATAAAAAATGTATAAAACATAAAATCACATCAATCGAAACTGGTAAGTGAGCGGATGATACTCGCCATGATCAATAAGCTGAATATATTCCTACCTGGACGGGTGATAATGTTGGCGCATCGCCTCATATCCATATGTTGTCTAGCCTCCATCACCTCATTGTGCGCCCCCTCTGTAGCACGATGCACATGCATAGCTTACCCCCAATGACGAAATTTAAGAAATCAAAGATATTGTGTGTTATTCTCCTCAGCAATAAGTTGTAGACGCATATTAACCATTTTCTTATAGTATCAAAAAGGAAGAATGTATTGAAAACCGTACATCGCTCTAGACTACTGTAAAGTATATGCATACAATGCTAAATAGAGATAACCAAGAATGACATTTCCATAGTCATATCTCTAAAGCCATTAACATCTACCAATCCAGCCAAATATCCAAGTATAATCATGCCCTTATTATTCTTTGACAAAAGTAGACCCAAACATATATATAAAGGCACGAAGGACAGGAGTATGCATCTCCTCAACATGCCTATAATCTACTATATATCTCTGTAAACATATCAGCATAACAGATCCTCCTCTAACATCCTCAATTGTTAAAGCAGGTAACTGAACCAAATATGACTCAAAATTCTCATATGAGCTATCAAATGGTGCCTTCTTATGCTTTGGTCAGACAACCTCTATACCACTTAGCATATACAAATTTAAAGAAGTCAATCCTAGCTCAAAATCAAAAAAATGAAATGTATGAGTGGTAGGCCACCATCTCTCGTTAAGTGTCTCAACTATACAATGGTCCAGATGTGCAAAACCGTAGAAATTCATCAAAAGGTGATGCTAGTAGTCTGGTCCTAATCGGGTCAGGTAGTGTGTCAAAATAATCGATAATACACCTATGCCAACTGCCGCGCATAGTAATTTGACAAACCTAAATAAGAAATTACTTAAAGTTAGCAATATACTAATAATACTAGTAATTAACAACATATATCATAGAAGTATTAATTAATTGGCTAAGAACTAAAATAATACCTATGGTGTCACTAGTGTCAAAGAAAGATGATGTGATATAATAGGTGACAACTCATGCAATACTCATAAGTCATCTTCGGTCAAGTCAAAATAATCAGAAGTACACCTATGCGAAATACACCTATGCCAACTGCCGCACATAGTAATTTGACAAACCTAAATAAGCAATTATTTAAAGTTAACAATATACTAATAATACTAGTAATTAACAACATATATCACAAAAGTATTAATTAATTGGCTAAGAACTAAAATAATACCTATGGTGTCACTAGTGTCGAAGTAAGATGATGTGATATAATAGGTGACAACTCATGCAATACTCATAGGTCATCTTCGGTCATGTCAGCATTGGGAGTAATATAAGTTGGTCCAACATTGTCTTCTGATTTGTAACAAATGGTATGTCTATCAAGTTTTATAGGTGCGGCATCTCGACGAATAAACGAAAGAAAGAAAAAATTAGAAGTAAAAGGTGAATTAAAAATTCACCTTTGCGCTTCGTATAGGCAGATGGGCTCAGGCGCCTGTTCTATAAGAGCTTGAGCCCCAGGTGCTTGTTCAACAGGCATCCGAAATATTTTTTGGATGCTTACTGAACAAGTGCCTAGGGGTCAGGCTTCTTTTCAACATGCGCCCGACTCGGTATTGTATTGGGATAATACCAGATGTAGAAGTTTGGAGTGCACAAAATGTAATTTGTGCACTCCAAGCTATTGGGGATTCTTTAATCATACTTGTAAGCTGCACAAGGGAGGAAAAGGAACCCGATTTCCATTCTTTTGCAAGAAAAGTTTTTATACTTTTTCTTTTTCATGGAAACACAACATAGCAAGATATATTTTCTTCGTTCTCTTTTATAATTCAATTTTATAAAAACACTCATTTTCTTACGGTAACTCATGGATCATTTTATCCATTCATACATCACACAATATTTCAAAGAACACTTTTTTTGATTTTCTGTTTACATGCATGAAACACATTTCATTCTCTACCATTTTAAATACCAAAGTCTATTTTTGTTAATAAATCAAATAACTTTGTATGCTAAGAACTAGAAAAGGTCTTTTACATGGAAGTTGCAGAGGAAGTAGAGATCTACACTTTCTCTTTAGGTTGTACTCGAAATAGTTGAGTATATAAGGAGTTACAGAGAAGAGAATTTTCAACCAAGGGTTGTGCATTAACATGCGTGAGTGATGGAATGCATACGAGCAGAAAGTTGGTTACTGTGTGAATATGGGAGAGGCATGCGTGTTTTAAAAGTTTGGTGGTACTCGGCTTGCATGCATGTGCATAAGAAAGGTGTATAAGTGCACAGATGTTAGAAACACGATGGCGTCTTGGAAGTATAAATTAGATCTAGGTGTGATGCATGCATGGGTTAACTGATGGAGTGTTTGCATAAATGAGAATTCAAATATTTAGCTATAGGAAGATGGATGAAAAAAGCAAGCACATGCATGTTTGGTTTATATTGGACCTTCGGGTGAGGCTTATATATTTTATATTCTATTTGTTCTGATTTATAAATTCACATGTCTTAACTTGGAACATGTTTATCTCGTTCATATGGAATAGTTTTTACTGGCGGTTTCCGAAATTAGGACAGTATTAACAAATAGAACATACTAGTATACATTCTTAGCAAGTCTGGTTAAAGGGTAAAATATGACTGAAATATTAGTTATGGATTTGATTCGTGTAACGTAATTGAATAATTATATTTTATAGTGACACCTATTAGCAGAAATAAACATTGTTATGTTATTATAATAAGCTGGATATTTGTTTATAAGTCAGTTGATAAGTATTGATAAACATTTTGTTATTCATTGATTGTCGTTTATCATTGGTTGCTATTATATGATTGATTGTGTTGATTGCACTCGATCAGCTTATGAGAAAATATTTATTTCTAGTTAGCATTGGGTTTGAAAGGAAATATTTGTACACTAACACCTTGTGATTTATTTCACAATTTGACTGAAAGGTGTTTATTGATAATATTTGATTCATTTAATTTTTGAATGTAAATTTTAATGAATCATTTTTGAAGATTGCTTTCATAAAAGGATATGAAATATTTGATTTCAAGAAGTAGAAAATATTGGAAAATAAATATTTTGAATATAATAAACAAAGTGAATTTCGTCGACTTAAATCCCGATATCAAAAAGATTTTGAAAAAAAAAACAGTATGATTTGAGATACTTTTGATTGTTATTGCGACATGATTTATAACTTCGGGATGTGAAATGATTTTTTATGTTACCAAAGATTTGGGCAACCTGTGACTGAAAACTATGCATGGGTTTGATAGGACCCTTGAAGATCGTCTACTCTAGAGTAATAGAGGGACACTATTATTTATTTATGGGACGATTATGACTCGGTGGCCTTATTATTGGGCGAAACCTCTCTATCTTGTTGCATATATGTTGATATGCTTTTATTGTATAATATTTAAGATTTTCCAAAATGAAGATTTTCCAAAAGTAGTTTGTTTTTAGAGTCCCAAAGTGAAATATGATTAATATGAAAGATATTTTTTTTATTTTTTTATTTATAATTTCAATGATCTGAAACCGTATTTTAAGTTCGAATAGATTATTTTCAAAAGAGTGGATTTTGAAAATAAACAAAGTTGATTTGATTTGATAATTCTAAATTTGTAGATTAAGTCAACAGGATGTTTGAAAATTGCATAGATGTTTGTGCATCTAGCCTCCCTGAGTCTTATTTGTGAATAGAGGAATTATGTTGACCCAATCCTGTATCTAATCCGGTACCCAATTAGATAAGAATGTGTAGGTAGTTACAAGTGGTAGTGATGCAACCTCAATAATAACATAACACTTTTATGTTTGTTGTTTGTTATTTATCTTATGATGTTGTATCTTCCATGCTTACTACAATATTTCACATTTGACTAATTTGTTGAGTTTGCAGGAGTGGCTATTGTTGTTTATCTCATCCGTGTTGTGCAACGGTAGATCTATTTATTTAATTTTTCTTTTATTATAACACACCTAATGTATTAAAAGATCTATGACAATTTGTATAATCAAAAATTGCATACTATAAATTTAGAGTGTTGAACATTTATCATATATTGTGTAGTAGATGGGTAGTTTTCATTAGCAGTTTTATAATGGATAGGTACCCTGGTATTTGACTATTTGAAAATTTAGGACGTTTCAAAACCGTCGACGGACATATAGACACCCTATGGGTGTAAGCCACTAGTCTTGAAAAAGTTCAAGCCTGTCAAGTGACTTATAGTAGGATCGACTTATATGGAATATGCGGAATGCATATGATATTCTAACTGATTTAATACAATAGTTATGCAAGTAAATATTAACTAATATAAGATATCACAGATGAGTAATGCAGTAAATAAAAATGACACCATGAACTTTTATACTGCTTCGGAGCATCGTCCTACGTCCGATCCTAGACGCCTTCTGGAATTCAACTATCAACACCCTCTCTTCAACCGGAGGAACAGGTTTATAATGCATCCGAGCAACCGAACGGGATTTTCTCTGCCTGAGCAACCGAACAGGACTTTCACCAATTACAATAAGTGTTTGAAGTTGATTGTGTTCTTGAGGAAAGAAAACCTCTTCTTCGGCTTTGTGTAAAATACTGGATGAGTGAGAAGTGAACCCTGGCCTAGTTGGCTAGGGTGATTGGATAACTCTGCTCGCCCCAGGTTGCTGACTTTAAGTCATCTCTAAGACGCTTCATTCTTGGAAAGGTTGGCCGGGACTACCTTAGTAGCAGGAGCAGCGGGGTGGACTGGGGGCATCGGATCGATAAAGACTTGGTCCAGCTCCTACTTTTGACTCTTATTTCATTGAAATTTAAATAAAGAAACAAATTTGCCGACAATTAGAGATTTTTGCGCTAACTCAGGGCCCCATTTCACTATTCCGAACGAATAACACTGAGTAGCCAACAATTCGAGTACAACCTTCCTATAATCTTGTCCACACATATAAACATGTATGTGAAGATTTAAAGGAAGAAGTATTGCTTATGAATCGAGAGATGTGAAATATATTCAAAGACTCAAAAGCAATTTGAATGTTTGAGAGAGCTTTTAGAATGCAAGAGAGTATAGAGTTTAAGATCAGAAAATATAAGCAGATTCGGTTAATTCGGTGAATTGGAAATGAAGATTGTGATGTTTATATAATAGTAGAAGAGCAGCAACCTTTCACGAATAATTATAATAAAAAGATGTAGCCATTTCTATTTAGAAATGAACAATAATCTCTTCATGGAAGGATATGTCTCTTCTTAAAAATGACTGTTATTGTCGGCTCAGTTGGCTGGTCTAAATTTACCAGCCACCTGGTTGTATATGAAAACGTATACATATTTAAAATTACACAAAATAATCATTACTGGGCTAGTTTTGGCTAACCAGTTGGCTGGTTCATTTCTAACCGGTCGACTGGTTCATTTCTAACCAGTGGACTAGTTATAATAAAACATCCCAGTTAATGGTTGTTTTGTGCCATTAATATATATATATATATATATATGTATGTATGTATGTATGTATGTATGTATGTATGTATTTGCGTTTAAAAACGTGCTTGTTTTATGATAAATGAGGATAGATTTTAACATATTCTAACACACACACACACACACACACACACACACACACACACACACACATATATATATATATATATTAACTAACTCATCATTCGATCTTCATTTCTACGTTGTCGTGAATCAACATTCTCCCCCTTTTTGGATTGATGACAACCTCTTGCAATTGTGTAGAGATCTTTATTTTCTCCCCTGAATGTATGCTTGCATTTAGTTGTATCCCCCTGAATATAAAGCTTCTCTACAACATTTGTTAGTGTATATGATATATACTTACCCTTTTTTTCTTCTCTGTAACAAAATCTTAGCTGTATAATATATATATATATATATATATATATATATATATATATATATATAGAGAGAGAGAGAGAGAGAGAGAGCTTTCTCCACCTTTGTCGTCGATTAAAAAGAATATTATCTTGATAAACAATTATCGATCATAATAGAGAACAAAAATAATTATAGCACCTTCAGGAGATATTGGATCATGTGCTTCTCGATAAACTGAATTTTGTCTTCAAAGATATTTAGAGATACAGAAAATGGCCCTCTTTCGGTTGTGGTGTACCTGCAAAAAAATATGATATATATATATACTTTGGTACCCACCTCCTTCGTTAGGGTGCATGGGTTAGATGGAAGGTAACCATACCCAAGAGGGTTTAATGGAACCTTTAAAAAGGAAATTTTCATTATTAACTACTAAATTAAAGTAATCATCAATATATTTTTCTCTGTTTTTCCAATTTACAGGAACCCAAATACGTAAATAACTTCTATTGGTATTTCCTTTTGTACTTCTTGATTTATTACAAATATCTCTAGTCATAGAAGTATTCGAATTACAATAATTGGATCTTGGATGTGCATTAGTACTAGCAGTGATATTTTAATTGTACATACAAGCATATCTAGTACTATTTTCTATGATTAGTTTTATTATATCATAACCACTTTTGTCATGTAAAGGTCGAGATCTAGACAAAATTATATTTAAATCATTTTGATCTTTATTAAATTTTGCGAACTTACTTGTACATTTATCAAATTCGATTTCAAAGTTGCGACTGGCATTTTCAAAAGAAATTTTGTTATTTTTTAAATCATCGGTTTCCTTATTTGATTCAGAACTCTTCCTTTTTAAAGTACCATTCTCAGTTTTGAGACCAAAAATTTGAGATTCTGAATTGTCTAAAGAAGTCTGTGATTTTTCCAAATTTTCTTTTGAGTCAGAAATTCCATTTTGCAAAATATTATAATTAACCTTTAAAATCTCATATTCTTTAGATAATTCTAAATTATTTTTAGTTAAAGCTTCATTATCTTTTTCAAGAGACGAAATTAAAGAACTAGAATTATTTAAAGAACCTTCTAATGATTTATTTCTACTTTGTAAACCAAAGATTTCCTTTAAAAGATCATTATTTTTATCTATTAATCGCCCATTTTCATTTTGAAGGGAATCCTTTTGAAAAACAAGCTCTTCTAAGGTATCTTCAAAATATTTAGCTTGTTTTACTAAATATTTATTTTCCCATTTCAATTTGGAATTTTCTTTCTCGCAATCTTTTGACTTAGCCAAAATAACTGTATTAAGTTTACCCAAGGTTTTAAAATCTTTCAATAATTTTTCATGGTCTAACAGAAGATCTTTATATAATGAATCTATACATATCGATTGTGATCTAACTTTAGCCATAAGATATTTACTTGCTTACTCCTTTGATTCTGCTTTGTTGCTTTTCCATTTTTTAATGCCTTGACTAGATCTCTTTATAACTATTTGCTCTAAGATGTTGTTACAATCTTTAGAACACCGGGCTCTGATACCAATTGAAAAAGTTCAAGCCCCTCAAGTGACTTATAGTAGGATCGACTTATATGGAATATGTAGAATGTTATGATATTCTAACTGGTTTAATACAATAGTTATGCAATTATATATTAACTAATATATGATATAACAGATGAGTAATGCAGTAAATAAAAATGACACCAGGAATTTTTATGCTGGTTCAGAGCACCGTCCTATGTCCAGTCCCAGAATCCTTTAGGAATTCAACTATCAGCACCCTCTCTTCACTTGGAGGAACAGGTTCACAATGCACCAGAGCAACCAAACAGAATTTTCTCTGTCTAAGTAACCAAACAGGACTTTCACCAATTACAACAAGAGTTTGAATTTGATTGTGTTCTTGAATAACACCGAGTGGCCAACAATTCGAGTACAACCTTCCTATATTCTTATCCTCAAGTATATAACATGCATGTGAAGATTTAAAGGAAGTATTATTGCTTATGAATCGAGAGATATGAAATATATTCAAAGACCCAAAAGCAATTTGAATGTTTGAGAGAGCTTTTAGAATGCAAGAGAGTATAGAGTTTAAGATCAGAAAATATAAGAAGATTCGGTTAATTCGGTGAACTGGAAATGAAGATTGTGATGTTTATATAATAGTAGAAGAGCAGCAACCTTTCACGAATAATTACGATGAAAAGTTGTAGCCATTTCTATTTAGAAATGAATATAAATCTCTTTATGAAATTAGATGTCTCTTCTTAAAATGACCGATATTGTCGGATCAGTCGATTGGTCTAAAATTCGCCAGCCAACTGGTTGTATATGAAAACATATATATATATATATATATATATATATATATATATATATATTTAAAATTACACAAAATAGTCGTTACTGGGCTAGTTTTGCCTGACCAGTCGACTGGTTCATTTCTAACCATTCGACTGGTTACAGCAAAATAGCCTAGTTAATAATTGTTTTGTGCCATATATATATATATATATATGTGTGTGTGTGTGTGTGTGTGTGTGTGTGTGTGTCTGTGTGTGTTTAAAAAGGTGCTTGTGTTATGATAAATGGGGATAGATTTTAACATATTCTAACATAACTAAATATACACATGCACACGCGCGCGCACACACACACACATATATATATATATATGTATATATATATATATTAACTAACTCCTTATTCGATCTACATTTCTTCGCTGTCGTGAATCAAAAATCTCATGAATCAACAAGTTTGCCCAACACCAAAAGTGCCACCACTTATTTTTTTCAACCTTTAGCTAAAAAGAGAAGAAAAGATCAGGATTATTTATAGGAGTAAGATATTATTAATTGAATTCAATATGGAATACTATTGAATTTTAAATGCATTCCTATATGTATTCCCACATATATCTACCCTCTAGGACATGATTAACATAACATCGATTAGGGATTATGTTAACACTAGTTTGTATATTGTTTTGTGATTTTGTAATGACATGACTTTTCAAACTTCGTAAGTCGACAATAAATACATTTACGGAGTTCGTGAGTCGAACATCCAAGTGCCGGAAAGTCGAACTATTGGGTAAAATAAAAAAATAAAAAAGTAGAAAAAGAAAGAAAGAACGAAACATCATAATCTCGCAGTGGAACGAATATATATAATATCGACATAATACAAAGGGTTACTCCGAAAACAGAAATTTCAGAGTTATAAAAGCCTAAGTACCATAATCATTCTGGAAAGTTATAACTGAATGTCCACAATGATGATATGTACATGACTAATATAGTACGACAGAAATAGTAATGGGTAGATACATAATGGAAGCCTCCAGCTCGTCTTTCGAACTCTAAAGCATCCAAAGTGAAACCTACCTTACTTAGCTTACTCGAAGGAGTACATGAGGATTTTAGGGAAAACAAAAAAAGGCGTCAGCCATAAGTCTGGTATGAGAAACTCAAGAAACATGTTGCATGTAACAATACTGATGGACCGGTGGATTATCACTTCGGTTTCCCCTCAAAAGAAACTAACAATTCATAAAATTTACTATAGTTTTATAATAAATCATGTCTAGGGTGTAGAATATAAATCAATTAAATAACTAGAATGGTTACATTGGTTACATTCGACAACTATTAAGTGTACAAACAAAACCATTGAGGAACGTTTGCATATTGGATTTTCCATCGGAGATATCTCCAAGTCAAGCCGGATCCAAACCCATGCATAAGGATTAGAAACCACCTTATGAGCATTTTATATCTCAAGATAAAATATCTTGTAAGGTGATAACACGACTGGCCCACGCATGATCCATATCCGCACATTCAACATCCTTCCATGAGTCTTTGTCACTCGAATAAAACACGAATCCCAAATTGGATTCCTACTTCTCAAACAAATCACGAATCACTACTTAGATTTGAGCATCACGATAAGATTCCAAATCATTATATAGATTCCTCTTCACAACCGCTTCCAAATGTAGAGCTCGTATTCTAGTTTTGAAGTGGTATTCGATAAGTAGAACACTTATCGATCCTGGTCTCTTCAAAACTACTAGATGAATTTCTGATTAACTCAATTCCAGTTCTTTTGAAAGTAAATGGAAGCTAGAGATGTTTCATACCAACATTCATCCCTGGGGTTCTCATTGGTATGAAATCGTGAAGCTTTCCCAATACTTCCTAAGTTGTAATGGCATAGTACGATAGTCGACTAATCGACTATCTAGTCAAAACAATAGCTTATAGAAACTATGGTTCATACACTTAAATCGTTTCTAACATTATAAACTTAACTATCCCTTGGTCAAGAGTGAGTCTAGGTAAGTTAGAACACTGGTTGCATATCACCACCTCGCCTAGACACCATGTTCTTGGCACTCACAAATAGATAAGCCTAGACACCATGGTATTCAATAAACAGGTAAGTAATTAACATGATTAACACATTTTCAACATTCCCAACCTATCTGTTCCTCGACTAAGAGGGAAGTCGGTAGGTTAGAGCTCTATTGCTCTGTCCCTACTCGACATCAGTCTTAACTCTCATAAATTGATAAGCCTACTTCGAAGCTTATTAATATTATGCATTACCAATTACCTTTTAATCTACTGACTTAATCACGACATGGTTTAGCAATTTCATATCCCTTTCTAAACCTTGTTTTATTGGAAAAGATATTTTAGAAAGAAAATATTTGGAAAGAAGATATTTAGAAAGAAGATATTTTAGAAAGAAGACATCTAGAAAGAAGATATTTTGGACTTAAAATACTCTAGTAACAGTTAAGAGATAATATTAAAAATACAAGACAATTTACATAAGCTTAAAGTGCCTTTACAAAACTTTAAAATCAAAAAACCAAGGTTAAACAGGTTGTTTTGCACTAATAAGGTTTTGGTCATTTCAATGGGTTACGTGGCATTATACTTTTCAATAACTTCAAGGTAGTAAACATACAAGTAATAAAATATTTAAGATGATAAGAAATCAATAAGGATGTCATTACAATGTTCCATACAAAGTGTTGAAAACTCAAAAACTCCAAACTGCATCTATAGCGATTATCACTATAAGTTCACTTTTGAGTTCAAGTCCACAATATGCCAATTCCCTACTAATCGTTTTGTTCTTTGTTTCAAGTCCATTCCCCTTGTTATACAAGTATATATAAGTACAATTCCCATTCCATTCATGTCCATTCCAATCCATTAACATGGATTACATATGTCACTTACTTTTAAAGTAAGAATCAAGTTAATGTTTTTAACATAAGTTACTAACGTTCAAGAAACTTTTTAGCATAGTTAAAGACATGAAAATGGTATATGTTCGTTGTCCAAAATAGTGAGTTAACTCACCTTAATCCTAATCAAATCAAAGATCCAAGATAGCAACCTTCTTTCTTTCCTTCCTTTCCTTGATTTTCCTTGCTTCCTCCTTGAATATAACTTGCGGCCTCCTTTTTATTTTGGAGAGGGGCTTGGATTTTTCAACTTCTAACTTATTAAAAGGTCTTGTAATGGTATAGGAAGGCTTCACTCGAAGTTTGAGTTGATTTGGAGTTGGTTTGAGCATAGTTTGTGAAAGTTAGTAAGGAAGAGGAAGAAGAAGAAGAAGAGAAGCCATTAAAAGCTTCATTTTTGCTTAGGAATTTTATGTAAGAAAGGAGGAGGCATACCCCTCCTTATATAAGAAAAGGAAGGTGGATGGAAAAAGACTAAATACCCTTAAAAGCCTAATGGTAGTTATGATATATGAGATGGTGTGTAAGGTGATGTGAGAGACGTGTAAGATGATAGTAAGTTTGCTTTTTCAAAGCCTAAGGATTAAACTTCCATTTGTATACATATAAGGAGCTTATATGCATACGCTTAGGATACTTTCAAAACCCTTGATGTGACTAATCAGGCATACATATATACACACACACATGTATGTATGTGTATATATATAATAATGTTGTACAATATGAAAAAACTTTTATTCAACGATAGGTTGTAAATCTGAAGGTTGAACCTTGGTCATATTTTTAGTTCATTGTCAATTACTTATTTAAGTAAACAAAACTTGGAAATAAATTTCTTATCTTCGTTAAATAAATAAAACAAGAATATTTATATTATATAGTACTTATTTGAATAATAAAATACCTAAAATACAAAAACTTTCCTTAAATGTTCATTTTTTAAAATGATGACATCATCAGTATAGCTAGTCATAAATATGAAAAATAATTTTATTTGTTAATCAATTTCCTAACAATTTAATTAGATATTCATTTAAATTTTCAGCAACTTTTATTGAGAAAATAACTATACATCGATAAAACGGTTTTTGGTCACATTTTCGACATTTTTCCAAAATATATATTTTTGAAAACATTTTTCCGAAACGAGTCTACGATCACTGATTATTAATTAAAATACATTTAAGAAGGTTATATAATCATATTTATAACATTAAAAATATTACAGATAGTTACGATATTCGTAGATTAAGTGTTCGATTTTTCCGGGTCTTTACATTCTCCCGTGCTTAAAACATTTCGTCCTCGAAATTCAAACAAGAATGAAAATCGAAGAAGATAAAAGAACATGATGCATATATAAATTACTTCCATAAACTGTATACAAACTAAACCGTAAAAGACATATGATACTATAATAAGAAATCCTTAGTGTAAGATCAAGTCTGGATAAGACTTCCTCGGATTATACTCCATTTCCCATGTACAATCCCAAGCATCCTTGCTCCAAAGTACATTGATTAACTTCACAACCTTAGTCCTTAATCGCTTTATATCTCTATCAACAACTCAAACTGGTTGTCTTAATATAGTTAAATTTGGCTCCCCTTCAAAGCCTTCTTGCTGTGACGCTTCTACTATCAGCGAGGGATCATGCACATACTTATGCAAATGTTATACATAAAATACATTGTGCGCACCTGATAACCTAATCAGTTACTCGACTCTATAAGCGAGTGTGACACTCTTACCAGAATCGGGAACGGTCCAACATAACGAGGAGCCAAATTCCCAGCCCTTCCAAATCGAACTGCACTTCTCATAGGCATAATTTTTACGAATACAAAGTCTCCAACTGCGAATTCCAAGTCTCTTCATCTCTCGTCTGCATGGCTCTTCTGTTGATTCTTTGCTTCCTTGATTCACTTTCGAATATCTGAGACCTTATCAGATGCCTCTCGAATCATATCTGGTCCAAAAACCAAACAATCTCTTGGTTCTACCCAACATGATGAAGATTTGCAAGGCCTTCCATATAATGCTTCAAAAGGTGCATTCTAATACTGGCTTGATTACTATTGTTGTATGAAAACTCAAAAAATGGTAAGTGCTTTTCCCACAAACCTCCAAAATCTAAGATGCGTTCCCGAAGTAAGTCTTTCAATACTCGGTTCACCCTTTTCGTTTGTCATCAGTTTGCAGATGGTAAGCGGTACTCAAACTAAGCTCAGTCACCAATTCATCATGCAATCCCTTCCAAATATAAATTGTGAAGATCGGATCTCTATCACTCACGGTATAACTTGGAATGCCATGAAGCCTAACTATTTCTTTAATATATACAACAATACCAAACTAGAAGCAGACCTTTTTGCCTTTACTGGTAAGAAGTACGAGCTCTTTTTTAATCGATCTACAATAACCCATACACCTTCGTTATCTCTCCTCGTCCTAGGCAACCCGTCGATGAAATCCATAGAAATTTTCTCTCATTTCCACTTAGGAATCTCGAGGGGCTGAAGCAGCCCGGCCGTCTTCTGATAACTACCCTTTATTTACTAGCGGTTATCACACTTGCTTACAAATATAGAAACATCTCTCTTCATGCCCTCCCACTAGAATGTCCGCTTCATGTCTTGATACATTTTAGTTACCCCTGGATGGATCGTTAATCGGGAATGATGACATTCTATTAGAACCTCCTGCCTGATTCCGTCGACATTCAGAACACATAATCTACCTTTCATCCATAATATTCCACGACTATCTACTTCGAATTCGAGCCATTTATCTAGAGAAATATTCTTGCTTACCAACTAAGCAGTCCTAGCAAGATGAAGATCGTTAAGCTAACACCCTTCGATACAACTAATCAGGTTTGTTGAATATCTACATTTTCCACAACAATATATCTCATACTAAGCGCATTAGGTACAACATTAGCCTTCCCTGGGGTATGCTTGATGTCTAGATCATATAACGCAAGGAACTCCAACCACCTTATTGTCTTATGTTCAAGTCTTTTTGCATTAAAAGATACTTCAAGGATTTGTGGTCTGTATATAACTCGAACCTCTCACCTAACAAATGATGCCTCCACATTTTTAAATGCAAACACTACTGCTAATAACTCTATATCATGAGTTGCATACCCTGTTTCTTGCAGTTTGAGTTGCCGACTTGCATAAGCAATAACTCTTCCGTGTTGCATCAATATAGTACCTAACCCTGTTCCACACGGATCGGTGTAAACAATCAAACCTTCACCTCCATCTGACACAGTAAGGACATGAGAACTAGTCAACTTCTCCTTAAGCTTAACAAAGGTTTGCTCGCACTTCTCTGTCCATACAAATTTGATATTTTGCTTCATCAGCTTCATCAAATAAGAAGCGATCATTTTGAAATCCTGAATGAACCTTATATAATAACCCACTAGAACCATTATGATATCTGTAGTGCTTTCTGGCCTCTTGCGGGCCAGAATAGATACAACCTTCGCAGGATCAACTATAATACCTTCTGCAGGAATAACTTGGCCTAAAATCTAACTTCCTAATGCTAAAATTACACTTTGAGAATTTTGCCTTCTATATATTATCCACTAATGTTTCCAATACTACCCTCAAATGGCGCATATGTTCGTCCTCAGTCTTAGAGTAGACTTGAATATCATCAATAAATACAAGAACAAACTTATTCAACACATCTAACAAAACTTGATTCATTAAGTCCACAAACTGTACTGGAGCATTAATTAGACCAAACGACATAACTAACTGCTTATAAAACTGGTCGGATCTAAAAGCGCTTAAGGGTACGCTCTCCTCTGCTACCCTCAACTGATGGAATCCCGTAGCAAGTTCCAGTAGAAAAAACATTCGGGCTCCATGAAGTTCGTCGAACAAATCATTTAGCCTAGGCAAAGGATACTTGTTCCAAACAGTCCGCTTATTGTGCTCACGATAATCGACATATAATCTTAATGAACCATCTGCCTTTTAGCAAAGACAACATGCGCTTCCCAACTCAAACGACTTGGTTGGGTCAAGCCATTCTGCAATAAATTATCCACCTGAATATATAGTTCCAACTTCTCCTTTGGTGCTAACCTTTGAGCAGGCAACACGGTAGGTCTTGCATCTTTAACCAGATCAATGTGAAACTTTATTTCCCGATGAGGTAGTAAACCTGACACCTCCTCAAAGACATCGGCAAAATATCGAACAATAGTGATCAAACTCAATTCTTCCTTTTCCACATCCAATGAATAAAGGAAACTAGCCATAAGCGAGTTAGTTCCTTCACAAGATACTTCTAGAACCTCCCTCCCTTTCTTCAACACAACTGTTTTTTTTATCACAATCCAATGCTGCATTATTCCAAGATAAAAATCCATTCCTAATAGAACATCAAAACACATAAAACCCATAATATATAAATCGCAAGGAAAGGTTTGGCTAAAAAAAGAAAATCGGGTCCTCTAAGCATCCCATACTAAGATTTGCCAAGCTCTTATAGTTTGACACACAGATAGATTCTAAATCCATTACTGGTTCAAGTTTCAATCTATCAACAAGAGTACGAGAAATGAAACTAAGAGAAGCATCAGTATCAAATAAGACATGAATAGGAATGCCAAAAATAGACATAATACCGTCCATAACTTACTTCCCTTTGCTGCTGCAGAAGTGGATGGTGCTGAAGCTAAAGCAAAAGCTCGAGGTTGCTGTCCTTTCTGAAGCAATTGACTCTCCTTAGAAAAATGACCTTGCTGATGACAGTAGAAGTAACCCTGCCTCGGAGCAAAATGAGTCTTGATCATTGGTGGTTCTACCTTCGGAACCTTAGCATTTGGTGCCCTAACCCCTGGTGCCTTTGCGACATGTTTTCCTCCAACCTCCGAATAGTTCTGAATATAATGCCCCCTCTTCCCACATTTATAACAAACAATTGTGGACATATCTCTATTTGGTTGAAAGTCTTATTCTCTCCAGTTAGTGTCGAATTAGCTGATTTCAGAATTTAACCCTCAAATTTCAACCCCATATTTACCAAATCCAAAAACGTTTCCACGATATGGCTTGTCATGTCTCGATAAAACTCTGAACGCATTCTTGTAATGAAATTATCGTTCTTCTTCAGTGGTGTATCTGTCTAACCTGGTCTGATCAAGGACAATGTAGTAAATCGCTTCTTATACTCTGCTACAGTCATGCCCCCTTGCATTAGATCCATGGAACTCTTGTATAATAAAGTCTTTCTAGCTTTCGGAACAAACTTCTTTTCAAATTCCTCCTTAAATTGGTCCCAAGAAAAGTTGTTCTCTTGAACATCCATAGTAATCAAATTCCACTAACCCATAGCCGCTTCAATTAAATGATGTGATGCCAACTGATGCTTTATTGCATTATCTAGCTCCATATTCTCAAATATATGGTCACATAGCTTGACCCAAGTCCGAACTTCTATAATTGACTCCGAGCCACTAAACCTCTTTCCCCTAAGCCTTTCATAGTCATAACAAAGTGAAGCAAATCCCAGCTGAGGCCTGATTCGCATGAACTCCTCCATAACACCTACTAATGGTTCCTCCATAATCGTTGCATTCCTCGATGCACGGGTACCTCCATTGGTAACAGTACTATCTCAACAACCTCTACCTCCTCTAGTATTTGCAGCACGAGTACTCATAGTTTGCTACCTAAATTATAGCAAACACCTTTATAATACTTGAGGATAGATTTATTCAAGGAAACAATACAAAGAAGGGTTCAATACTAAGAAATAACTTATTATTCAAGAAAGGGCTGCGAGAAATAGACATTCCTAAGGAATATTTTCAAATTCTAGTTTTCGAAATACAAATACGCTCACATTTGTATAATACACTCGACCCATTATAGGGTGTTGCTTACCCCATCTCTAATGAGACATACCCAACCAAAGTCAAGGTGCCCAACCTTGAGCCATGATACCAAATGCAATGGCCTGACTTTTCAAACCTTGAAATTTGACACTAAATATATCCATGGTATTTGTTTGCGAAACATCCAAATGTCTAATTGTTAGATAAAATATAAATTAAAAAGAAGTAGAACAAGAATGAAAGAACGAAGCATCAGAATCTCACAGCGGAACCGAAATATATAATATTAACATAACACAAAGGGTTACTCCGAATACAGAAATTTCAGATTTATAAAAGCCTAAGTACTGTCATCAGCCTGTATAATTATAACTGCATGTCCCCACAATGTTGATATGTACATGACTAATACAGTACTACAGAAATAGAAAAAGGTAAATGAATAATGGAAGCCTCCAGCTCGTCTTCTGAACTCTAAAGCATCCAAAGTGAGACCCACCTTACTCAACCTACTACAAGGAGTACGTGAGGATTTTAGGGGGAACGAAAATCAAGCATCAGACATAAGTCTAGTATGAGAAACTCAAGAAATGTGTTGCATGTAACAATTCTGATGGGACTGTGCAGATTACTGCTACGGTTTTCCCCTAATGAGAAACCAACCATTCATTAAGCTTACTATAGTTTTATAATAGATAATGTCTAGGGTGTAGAATATAAATCAATCAAATAGCTGGAATTGTTACATTGGTTACATTCATCAACTATTAAGTGTACAAACAAAACCGCTAAGCCATGTTTGCATATTGGATTTTCTGTCGGAGATCACTCCGGATTAAGCAAAATCCGAACTCCATGCATAAGGATAAGAAACCATCTTCCGAGCATCATATATCTTTAGATAAAATATATCATAAGGTAAACATAACTAGACTAGGCACGAAAACACCGATGTGCACTGCGTGGAACCAAATATATCCAACTCCCCATGCAATATCTATAAGCAGACTCTATATATATAGTCAATATATCCTGCCGTGGGTAGCTAAACCCCAGATCATGCAGACTGCTTTGTCTTTAGCCATATCTGATGTCAAGGTTACGTTCGGCATCTTTCACGCAAGTCTTTACCACTCGAACAGAACACGAATCCCAAATTGGATTCCTATTTCTTGAACAAATCACGAATCACTACTTAGATCCGAGCATCACAACATGATTCCAAATCATCATATAGATTCCTCTTTACAACCGCTTCCAAAACTAGGAAACGTAGAACTCTTCTTCTAGTTTTGAAGTGGTATTCGATAAGTAGAACACTTATCGATCGCGATCTCTTCAAAACTAATAGATGAATTCTGACTAACTCAATTCCAGTTCTTTAGAAATTAAGTGAAAGCTAGAGACGTTTCATACCAACATTCCTCCCGGGGGTTCTCATTAGTATAGAATCGTGAAGCTTTTGCAATACTTTCTAAGTGATAATGGTATAGTATAATAGTCGACTAATCGACTAGTCAAAACAACTTATTATAGAAACCATTGTTCGTACACTTAACTTGCATCCAACATTATCAACTTAATTATTCCCTGGTCAACAGCGAGGCCAGATAAGCTAGAGCACCGGTTGCATATCACCCCTTCCCTAGACACCCTATTCTTGACACTTACAGAGAGATAAGCTTACTCATCGACTTATTAGAATTAAGCACGGTATCCATGATATTCAATAAACATGTAAGTAATCAATATGAATATTTTGTTTCCAACATTCGCAACCTATATATTCCGCGGCTAAGAGGTAAGTTGGTAGGTTAAAGCTCTATTGCTCTGTCCCTACTCGACATTGATCTTAACTCTCACAAATAGATAAGCCTATTTAGTTGGCTTATTAGTGTTAAGCATTATCAGTTACCTTTTAATCTTGCGACTTAATCATGACAAGGTTTAGTAATTCATAACCTTTTCTAACCTTTGTTTATTTGAAAATATATTATTGAAAGAAGATATTTAGAAACAATATATTTTAGAAAGAAGATATTTAGAAAGAAGATATTTTGGACTTAAAAATACTCTAGTAAGAGTTAAGAGATAATATTAAAAGGATAAGACAATTTACATAAGCTTAAAGTGCCTTTACAAAACTTTGAAATATAAAAAATCAAGGTTAAATGGGCTATTTTGCACTAGTAAGATTTTGGTCATTTTGATGAGTTACTTGTCATTTCACTATTCAATAACTTCAAGGTAGTGAACATAGAGGTAATACAAGATTTAATACGACAAAAAAATCACTAAGGATGTATGTCATTACAAAGTTCCAAAGTGTTGAAAACACAACAATTCCAAACTCCATCTAGCGACTATCACTATAAGTGCACTTCCAAGTTCAAGTCCACTATATGTAAATTCCCCACTACTCCTTATGTGCTTTGTTTCAAGTCCACTGCAGTTGTTATACAAGTCAATTCAAGTCCAATTCCAAGCCCATTCCAATCCATCAACACTAATTATATATGTCACTAACCTTTAAAGTAGGAATCAAGTTAATGTTTTTAACATAAGTTACTAACATTCAAGCAACTTTTTAGCATAGTTAAAGACATGCAAATGGTATATGTTCACTGTCCAAAATAATAAGTTAACTCACCTTATTCCTAATCAAATCCAAGATCTAAGAACAAGCGCGAAGACCCAAGATAACATCTTCCTTTCTTTCCTTCCTTTCCTTGCTTCCTCCTTATATATAGCTCACGACCTCCTTATGATTTTGGAGAGAGGATTGGATTTTTCAACTTCTGACTTGTTAGAAGGTCTTATAATGGTGTAGTAAGGCTTTACTCAAAGTTTGAGTTGATTTGGAGTTGGTTTGAGTATAGTTTGAGAAAGTTGGTAAAGAAGAGGAAGAAGAAGATAATTCATTAAAAGCTTCATTTTTGCTTAGGAATTTTATGTAAGAAAGGAGGAGGCATACCCCTCCTTATATAGGAAAGGAAGGTGGATGGGAAAAGACTAAGATACCTTTAAAATCCTAATGGAAATTATGGTAGATGGGATGGTGTGTAAGGTGATGTAAGAGATGTGTAAGATGCTGGTAAGTTTGCTTTTCAAAGCTTAAGGATTAAGTTTACATTTGTATACATATAAGAAGCTTATATGCATACACTTGGGATATTCTATAAACCCTTGATGTGACTAATTATGTATACATATATAAATATATATGCATACATGTATGTATGTGCATATATATATATATATAATTGTATCAAACAACGTTGCATGATATGAACAACTTCTGTTCAACAATAGGTTGTAAATCTGAAACCTGAACCTCAGTCGTATTTTTAGTTCTTTATCAAATTATTTATTTAAGTAAACAAAACTTGGAAATAAATTCCTTATCTTCATTAAATAATTAATATTAAAATATTTAAATTATAAAGCATTTATTTGAATACTTAAATACCCAAAATACAAAAACTTTCCTTAAATACTCATGTTTTAAAATGATGACATCATCAATATAGTTAGCCATAAATATGAGAAATGTTTTTATTTATTAATTACTTCCCTAATGGTTAATTAGATATTCATTTAAATTTTCAACAACTTTTATTGACAAAATAGCTATACATCGATAAAACAGTTTTCGGTCACATTTTTCCCAAAGAAATATTTTTGAAAACATTTTCTCGAAACGAGTCTGGGATCATTAGCTATTTATCAAAAGATGTTTAACTAGGTTATAAAATCATATTTATATAATTTAATAATATTCCAAATAATTACGATATTCGAAGATTAAGTGCTCGATTTTTCAGAGTCTTTATAGTTTTTCGCTCTTTTTCTGATTTCGACTCTGATACCAAGCTGTGACGCCCCACCCCGAGAACCACACTGATAAAGAGTATTACTAGGTAATATTGTCCGTTGGTGTAGATAATAGCACTGGTTAGAAGTAACCATACATAAATCTTGTATTAAACATGTATCGAGTACATCGTTTTAGTGCTCAACTTCTTTTTCTTACCTTAAGTGGATGACATACTCAATTCTAGCTAAATATGATACTAGAATGGCTAACTATTTGGAACACAACATAATAGTAACCAATATCATAGATCATAGAACAACAAACATGACACTTTATATATATATTGTTGTGGTAAACCTTCGCCTTTGCGGAAGCGATCAGGATCTTATTTACCTAATTACTTAAAGATGATTTCTATGGAAACAAACACAGATATGAAATCACACGCGCAAACACAAAATATTCCACCCAACCACCCTCTTTATTGATTCTCAAAACGAATTTTGTTTACACACACTAGTTCAACAACCAACAATAAACAAACTACAAGAATCAATAACCTTATTGAGAAAGGGAAAGAATATCTAGATGACAACAATTCTTGTTGGAGAAAGGAGGAAAAATGAAGAACGACAGCTAACCCTTGGATTAATTAATTCGATCTCAATTCCATATGTTTAATCCAACCCTAGATGATGCTTTTATAGAAGAATAGAAGCCCTAGGCAAATACCCAATTTGCCCCTTCATTACTTGCAGAATAAGTCACAGAAAAGACCAAGTCAAAAACGCAGGAAACCCCGCTCAGACGTCTGACCCAGATTGGTCAGACGTCTGTCCTTGCTCATGGGTTACCAAAACCCTGACAACAGACGTCTGACCTGAAAGTGTAGTGTGGGCATGTAAGTGTTAATACAGTACACTCACAAGGATCGTGTAATATGACAAACAATATTCAAGTACAAAGTAATAGCTAATCACAGAACAGTAGTATAGTAAATGCAGTAAAAATGGAAAAATCACACTAGGGCTTTTTATACTTGTTCGGAGCACCGTCCTACATCCAGTCTCAGACCTCTCTCTGGATTTTCACTAATCAACAACCTCGCTTCACCCGGAGGAACATGTTCACAACACCCGAGCAGCCGAACGGGATTTCACGCCTCTAACAACACGAGGACTTCAACACTTGCCTGATCACACACAGGACTTCAGCTGATACAATGGTTTTGACTTCTGCTTTGTGTTCTTGATTCAACACGGATAGTCAACAGTTTGAGTACAATCTTCCTATAATCTGATCCTCAAGTATATACTTTGAATGCGTAGATTTAAGGAAGTATATTACTTATTGAATCAAGAGATATGAAATAATTTCAATGATTCAATAAGCAATTGAAATATTTGAGAGCTTTTAGAATGCAAGAATATTTAGAAAGTAAGAACATAATTTAGAGCAAGAATCGGTGATTTGAAAGTATGATTTCAAGTCTATTTATAGTATAGAATAGTTGCATTCCTTCATGAAGAGTTTCTACAGAAGATTGCATCCGTTTCCATTGAAAATTGAAGAGAAAACTCTTGATGAATGGAAGCAAGCCTTCATAAAAAAGCTTGTTGTTCGGAACCGGTCGACTGGTTGAAAATCACCGGTCGAATGGTTAAGTTTCTGGAAATTTAAAGAATCAAAAAATTAGTCGTTATGTGCAAACACAGCAGAACCGGTCGACCGGTCCTTTTTTGGGCGGTCGACCGTTTTTTGGCTATGGACTGGAGGACCTCGGTCCACAGTCTATATCACTCTGCACTCTTTCCCGGTCAGAGCCTGGACCATTTGGGCTTTTTCTGTGACTTTTCAATTCCTAAAATATACAGATTTCTGCAACGAAGATATGATATTGTTTTGTGCATTCGTGTTATACTCTGCGGATAGATTTTAACATATTTCTAACACGACTCAAAGTAAAAAAACCTTATCTCTATGAAATGATCTTCATTGCACCTTTATATGTTGGCGTCGATCAAAATCTTATCTCAACATTCTCCCCCTTTTTGATTGATGACAACACCTTGGATTTTCTCCCTCTAAATATAAAGCTCCCCCTGAATTTCTGCAACATTTGTTAGTTCATAATATAAATAATCTTACCTTTTGATTCCTGCATTAACAAATGTTAGCATACATATACTATTATCATGTTAAGCACATAATTTTAAATGATAGTATATGTAACATGAATAATATGTATCATCATAGGAGAAAATAATTCTCCCCCTTTGTCATCGATTAAAAAGAATAAATACCGTAATAAACACAGTAATCGAGAGTAATAGAGAATACAAATAATTATAGCACGTTTAGGAGATATTGAATCATGTGATTTTTTTTTTGATAAGCTGAGTTTTCAACGATATTTAGAGATGTCGAATAACCTTCTCTTTATTATGGTGTACCTGCAAAAAATATAAGATATATAGTTTTGGTACCCACTTGCTTTGTTTGGGTCCATGAGTTAGATGGAAGGTAACCATACCCAAGAGGGTTTAATGGAACCTTTAAAGATAAAATTTTCATTATTAACTACTGAATCAAAATAATCATCGATATATTTTTCTTTGTTTTTCCAACTTACAGGAACCCAAATACTTAAGTAATCTCTAGTGATATTCCTATTCGTACCTCTATATTTATTATAAATACCGCTAGTCATAGAAGTATTCGAATTTCTATAATAATTGGGTTTTGGATATGCATTAGTACTAGCCGTGATATTCTTATTGTACATAAAAGCATATCTAGTACTATTTCTATGATTATTATATCCTATACCACTTTTGTCATGTAAAGGTCGAGATCTAGATAAAATCATGTTTAAATCATTTTGGCCTTTATTAAATTTCGCGAATTTATTTGTACATTTGATTCCACAGTCGCGATTGATATTTTCAAAAGAAATTTTGCTATTAATACCCTTATTTAATTCAGAATTCTTCCTTTTTAAAATTCTATTCTCATTTTCGAGACAACTAATTTGAGACTCTGAATTATATAAAGATGATTGTAATTTTTCTTTTGAGTCAGAAATTTCATTTTGTAAAATATTACTATTCACCTTTAAGAACTCACATTCTTTAGATAATTCCAAATTCTTTTTAGTTAGAGCTCCATTCTCTTTTTCAAGAGACGAAATTAAAGAACTTGAATTATTTAAAGAATCTTCTAATGATTTATTTCTATTTTGCAAAAGATCGATTTCCTTTAAAAGAACATTGCTTTTATCTTCTAGTCGTTCATTTTCTTTTTGAAGGAAATCTTTTTGAGAAACAAGCTTTTCTAAGGTATTTTCAAAACATTTGGCTTCTTTTGCTAAAAAAATTTCTTCTTCTTTTAATTTGGAATTTTCTTGCTCACAATTTTTAGACTTGGCTATAATGATTGCATTAAGTTTACCCAAACTTTTATAATCTTTCAACAATTTTTCATGGTCTAACAAAAGTTCTTTATATAATGAATCTACACATACCGATTGTGATCTAACTTTAGCCATAAGACATTTGCTTCCTTGCACTCTTGATTCTGCTTTGTTGCTCTTCCACTTTCTAATCCCTTGACTAGACTTCTTTATTTCCATATGTTCTAGGATGTTGTTACGATCTCTAGAACACCAGACTCTGATACCAATTGAAAGTGTATTGTGGGCGTGTACGTGCTAATACAGTACACTCACAAGGATCATGTAATATGACAAACAATATTCAAATATAAAGTAATAGCTAATCACAAAACAGTAGTATAGTAAATGCAGTAAAAATGGAAAAATCACATCAGGGCTTTTTATACTTGTTCGGAGCACCGTCCTACGTCCAGTCCCAAACCTCTCTCTGGATTTTCACTAATCAACAACCTCGCTTCACCCGGAGGAACAGGTTCACAACACCCGAGTAGCCGAACGGGATTTCACACCTCTAACAACACGAGGACTTCAACACTTGCCTGATCACACACAGGACTTCAGCTGATACAATGGTTTTGACTTCTGCTTTGTGTTCTTGATTCAACACGGATAGTCAATAGTTTGAGTACAATCTTCCTATAATCTGATCCTCAAGTATATACTTTGAATGCGTAGATTTAAGAAAGTATATTACTTATTGAATCAAGAGATATGAAATAATTTCAATGATTCAATAAGCAATTGAAATATTTGAGAGCTTTTAGAATGTAAGAATATTTAGAAAGTAAGATCAGAATTTAGAGCAAGAATCGATGATTTGAAAATAGGATTTCAAGTCTGTTTATAGTGTAGAATAGTTACTTTCCTTCATGAAGAGTTTTTACAAAAGATTGCATCCGTTTCCATTGAAAATTGAAGAGAAAACTCTTAATGAATGGAAGCAACCCTTCAGGAAAAAGCTTGCTATTTCGGAAATCGTCGACAGGTCAAAAATCACCAGTCGACTGGTTGAATTGAAAATTCCAGAAAAATAGCCGTTATGTGCAAAAACACATATACCGGTCGATTGGTCCTTTTTGGGCGGTTGACCGTTTTAGTTTCTGTTTCAAAAAGCACAGCAGAACCAGTCGACTGGTCCTTTTTGGGCGGTCGACCGTTTTATGGTTATATCACTCTGCACTCTTTCCCGGTCGGAGCCTGGACCGTTTGGGCTTTTTCTGTGACTTTTTAATTCCTCAAATATACAGATTTCAACAACGAAGATATGATATTGTTTTGTGCATTCGTGTTATACTTTGAGGATAGATTTTAACATATTTCTAACACGACTCAAAGGAAAAAACCTTATCTCTATGAAATGATCTTCTCTGCACCTTTATATGTTGGCATCGATCAAAATCTTTTCTCAACATTCTCCCTCTTTTTGATTGATGACAACACCTTGGATTTTCTCCCCCTAAATATAAAGCTCCCCCCGAATTTCTGCAACATTTGTTAGTTCATAATGTAAATAATCTTACCTTTTGATTCCTGCATTAACAAATGTTAGATCACATATACTATTACCATGTTAAGCACATAATTTTAAATAATAGTATATGTAACATGAATGATATGAATAATCATAAGAGAAAATATTACTCCCCATTTTTCATCGATTGAAAAGAATAAATACCATAATAAGCACAGTAATCGAGAGTAGTAGAGAATACAAATAATTAGCACCTTTAGGGGATATTGAATCATGTGTTTTTTTTTTGATAAGCTGAGTTTTCAACGATATTCAGAGAGATCGAATAGCCTTCTCTTTATTGTGGTGTACCTGCAAAAAGTATAAGATATATAGTTTTGGTAACCACTTGCTTTGTTTGGGTCCATGGGTTAGATGGAAGGTAACCATACCCAAGAGTGTTTAATGGAACCTTTAAAGATAAAATTTTCATTATTAACCACTGAATCAAAATAATCATCGATATATTTTTCTCTGTTTTTTCAACTTACAGGAACCCAAATACTTAAGTAATCTCTAGTGATATTCCTATTCGTACTTCTATATTTATTATAAATACCGCTAGTCATAGAAGTATTCGAATTTCTATAATAATTGGGTTTTGGATATGCATTAGTACTAGCCGTGATATTCTTATTGTACATAAAAGCATATCTAGTACTATTTCTATGATTATTATATCCTATACCACTTTTGTCATGTAAAGGTCGAGATCTAGATAAAATCATGTTTAAATCATTTTGACCTTTATTAAATTTCGCGAATTTATTTGTACATCTGATTCCACAGTCGCGATTGATATTTTCAAAAGAAACTTTGCTATTAATACCCTTATTTAATTCAGAATTCTTCCTTTTTAAAGTTCTATTCTCATTTTCGAGACAACTAATTTGAGATTCTGAATTATATAAAGATGATTGTAATTTTTCAACATTTTCTTTTGATTCAGAGATTGCATTTTGTAAAATATTATTATTAACTTTTAAAGTCTCACATTCTTTAGATAATTCCAAATTCTTTTCAGTTAGAGCTCCAATCTCTTTTTCAAGAGACGAAATTAAAGAACTAGAATTATTTAAAGAATCTTCTAATGATTTATTTCTATTTTGCAAAAGATCGATTTCCTTTAAAGAACATTGTTTTTATCTTCTAGTCGCTCATTTTCTTTTTGAAGGAAATCTTTTTGAGAAACAAGCTCTTCTAAGGTATTTTCAAAACATTTGGCTTATTTTACCAAACGATTGTTTTCTTCTTTTAATTTGGAATTTTCTTGCTTGTAATTTTTTGACATAGCTAAAACGACTGTATTGAGTTTCAATAATTTTTCATGGTCTAACAAAAGATCTTTATATAATGAATCTATACATACCGATTGTGATCTGACTTTAGCCATGAGACACCTGTTTCCTTGCTCTCCTGATTCCGCTTTGTTGCTCTTCCATTTTCTAATTCCCTGACTATATTTCTTTATAGCCGTATGTCCTAGGATGTTGTTACGATCTCTAGAACGCCAGGCTGTGATACCAATTGAAAGTGTAGTGTGGGTGTGTACGTGCTAATACAGTACACTCACAAGGATTGTGTAATATGACAAATAATATTCAAGTACAAAGTAATAGCTAATCACAGAACAGTAGTATAGTAAATGCAGTAAAAATGGAAAAATCACACTAGGGCTTTTTATACTTGTTCGGAGCACCGTCCTACATCCAGTCTCAGACCTCTCTCTGGATTTTCACTAATCAACAACCTCGCTTCACCCGGAGGAACATGTTCACAACACCCGAGCAGCCGAACGGGATTTCACGCCTCTAACAACACGAGGACTTCAACACTTGCCTGATCACACACAGGACTTCAGCTGATACAATGGTTTTGACTTCTGCTTTGTGTTCTTGATTCAACACGGATAGTCAACAGTTTGAGTACAATCTTCCTATAATTTGATCCTCAAGTATATACTTTGAATGCGTAGATTTAAGGAAGTATATTACTTATTGAATCAAAAGATATGAAATAATTTCAATGATTCAATAAGCAATTGAAATATTTGAGAGCTTTTAGAATGCAAGAATATTTAGAAAGTAAGATCAGAATTTAGAGCAAGAATCGGTGATTTGAAAGTATGATTTTAGGTCTATTTATAGTGTAGAATAGTTGCATTCCTTCATGAAGAGTTTCTACAAAAGATTGCATCCGTTTCCATTGAAAATTGAAGAGAAAACTCTTGATGAATGGAAGCAACCCTTCATAAAAAAGCTTGCTGTTCGGAACCGGTCGACTGGTTGAAAATCACTGGTCGACTGGTTAAGTTTCTGGAAATTTAAAGAATAAAAAAATAGTCGTTATGTGCAAACACAGTAAAACCGGTCGACCGGTCCTTTTTTGGGCGGTCGGCCGTTTTCTGGCTATGGACCAGAGAACCTCGGTCCATAGTCTATATCACTCTGCACTCTTTCCTGGTCGGAGCCTGGACCGTTTGGGCTTTTTCTGTGACTTTTCAATTCCACAAATATACAGATTTCAGCAACGAAGATATGATATTGTTTTGTGCATTCGTGTTATACTTTGAGGATAGATTTTAACATATTTCTGACACGACTCAAAGTAAAAAACCTTATCTCTATGAAATGATCTTCTCTGCACCTTTATATGTTGGCATCGATCAAAATCTCGTCTCAACATGACCAAATGCTGTCAGACGTCTGTGCTGAAATGCAGCAAAAAACCGCTTCTCCTTGCCTTCTTTCTGCTGTTGCTCCTTCTCCACTATCGACAAGTACATCCATATCTCGTCTTCATCAACATATGTGATTTCATGTCACAAATCACAACACTCCACCTTGATATGAAATCGCATCACATCAAACGATCTTCCAACACACAAGTCATCTAGCTCTTTCAACGACTCCTACTCTCAATTAAACCATTACAAACACAACCCACCGCCTGCCAAAGATGCATCTTCCCCTCGAGATGCACCATGCAATACTAACGTTCTAAAAATGCTTGTAATACCACAAGGATCTCCACCTTGTGGATTTTTTGCATCGACACCCGTCTATCACTTGATCTGAGCTCCTTCCTTGATCATTCCAGATCCCTTGAGTATCATCAACATGAAGACCCATGTCTAGCACATCAGCAGTGACCAAATTAACCTCTCCACCTTGCTGTGGACTAGGTCCTTCAACCGTCACTCGCCTTCCACTGTCGACCACAAACCCAACCAATTTATACAAGTTTCCTGCCTCCAAGACACCTCTCATCACAACACGACCACCCTTCTTCACTCTCAAAACTCCACCTCGAGTATCGTAAGTGCAACCACGGCGATCTAACTGACCGAGAGAAATGAGGTTATGCGAACTAGCTGGCACATGTCTAACTCCAGAGACTTCCCTAACCATGCCATCATGCATACGAAACCAGATAGATCCAATACCACAAACTGGTAGCTCTACTCCATTGGTTGTTCTAATCACGTCGACATCCTTCTCATAAGAAGAAAAACAATTCACATCCTTACAAATGTGAAAACTGGCTCCTGTATCCATCTTTCAAGGAATAACTTCGCTAAACAGGACATCACTGGAAGTATCGCTAATGGAACTTGCAGCAATATATGCCTGTGCCTCATTACTTCCATCACCATCTGCAGTCTTCTTCTTATCCCTCTGATAAGCATAACAATTCTTGCGTATGTGACCTTCCTTACCACAATAATAACAAGCACCTTTACCATTAGCCCCTTTCTTCTTCCTTCTTGTATCTTTCCCCGAGTCCTTTGCTACCATGGCTTCACCTTGAACTGATTTAAAACCCGACCCTTTTCTCCTTTATTCCTCATTCAAAAGGCTGCTTCGAATAGTTTCCAAATAGATGGCTCCACCCGCATTGGAGTTACTCAATGAAACAACCAAAATCTCCCAGCTTTCTGAAAGCGAACTCATCAGCAAAAGAGCCTGCAACTCATCATCAAAATTGACCTTCAGATTTGCCAATTGATTGATCACATCTTGAAATTCATTCAGGTGCCCTGCAACAGACTTCTCCTCATCCAATCTCAGCTGAACAAGCTTTCGAACCAGAAAATCCTTACTTGTAGCACTACTTGACTCATACACAGATACCAACTTGTCCCACAAATCCTTCGCGGATTCACAATTAGCCACATGATGGAATACCGAGTTATCAAGGTACTGCCGAATCAAGGCAATAGTCTTCTTATCCATCTTCTTCCACTTTCCCTCATCCACATCCGAGGGCTTCTTCCCATCTCCATCAATCGGATCATGAAGATCATTGAGGTAAAGCACATCCTCTATCTTAGGCTTCCAAATCCCCCAATTTCTTCCGTCAAAAACAGTCATCTTCGGAAACTCCATCATATCCGTCATAAAAAATATTAATTTTTTCACTCCAAAATCACTCTAAGCTTTGCGATGATCTAGATCTGATACCAACTGTTATGGTAAACCTTCACCTTTGCGGAAGCGATCAGGATCTTATTCACCCAATTACTTAAAGATGATTTTATGGAAACAAACACAGATATGAAATCACACGCGCAAACACAAAATATTCCACCCAACCACCCTCTTTATTGATTCTCAAAACGAATTTTGTTTACACACACTGGTTCAACAACCAACAATAAACAAACTACAAGAATCAATAACCATATTGAGAAAGGGAAAGAATATCTAGATGACTACAATTCTTGTTGGAGAAAGGAGGAAAAATGAAGAACGACGGTTAACCCTTGGATTAATTAATTCGATCTCAATTCCATATGTTTAATCCAACCCTAGATGCTACTTTTATAGGAGAATAGAAGCCCTAGGCAAACACCCAATTTGCCCCTTCATTACTTGCAGAATAAGTCACAGAAAAGACCAAATCAAAAATGCAGGAAAACCCGCTCGGACGTCTGACCCAGATTGGTCAGATGTCTGTCCCTGCTCACGGGTTACCAAAACCCTGACAACAGACATCTGACCAAATGCTATCAGACGTCTGTGCTGAAACGCAGCACAAAACCGCTTCTCCTTGCCTTCTTTCTGCTGCTGCTCCTTCTCCACTATCGACAAGTACATCCATATCTCGTCTTCATCAACATATGTGATTTCATGTCACAAATCACAACTCCCATATATATATATATATAGACATTAAGTACAATATATAGTGATACATAAGTAAGTTGTTATACAAACCACATATATACACAATACGCCCTAATAAAAGGATATGTACACATAAAAGTACATGAATGTACAACTAGATGTCTGCATAAAACAGCCTCATGCACCAAAGTATGGTAAGGAAGACTCAAGCAGAAGTAGGTTAAGAAGATATCAACAATAGGTATTGACCTAAAACAATTGGTCTAACCTAGTATATAAGATACATGGATCAGTGTAGCTTAAACAAGATGATTATGATATAAAAGGTGAAGGATAATATCTCATAAAAGCAAAATTTATCGGTAGATAAGCAATAACATATATAAGCAAGGACCAACAAAATCAACATGTCAAGGTCTCATTTATTAGGTAACAGCTACACAAGGTATAAGAGTTTCCATCGATAATAAGTTGCTAAGCGCAAAGGTTAAACTATATGTATATATACATGTGTGTGTGTGTATGAAATCACATAGAACATGGAAACAAAATGGAAACCAACAAAACATCAACATGTAGAACTCATTAAAGAGTTTAAAGCAACATATATTTAATCACCATATATATGTCCAACATGATAGCTCTAAGGCTATATATATATAAACGAACATCAACAATAATGGTGAGAACATTTAAAAATCATCAAAAAAAAAACCAAAGTAAATAAATCTAGAGAAGCAACAAAAATCAAGAATAGGACCCAACATCCTAATAATTAACCCAACAACTATATATGTATAAAGGACCAAACAACCTAATAAATGAACCAACTGCCTGCTATGTTCTATTTATTAAGAGATCCAATAGCCTAATAATTAGCCCACCAACTTTTTTATATAACCCAACAGCCTAAGTACTAGCAATAATAACAATAGAATGTGTCACCTACTCCCAAATAATAACCCGAACAGTGTGAACTATGTGTCTCATACCACATGTTCTCACTTATCGGTTTTTTATAATCCAGTCAAGCCCATACGGGAAAATTAGTTTCAATTGAACACGTTTTGAATTAACCAAAATAATGGACCTTTGTGTTCCATATCCCACGTTTTACTACATTGTTTAAATCACATTTTCATTCTTCCGAAGGGTGCGAAAACTTGTAGTTTTATATAGAAAATATATTTTGAGAAAGCAAGTTTTTTAAACGATTTCTAAAAGCTATTCGGAATCATTTCTTTAAAATCTCATTGTTGTACAAAATTTATATAAATATCTTTAAGATTATTATAGTTTTCACTACACCATATATGCTAATTAGGCTGTGTTTTTAGCCGTATTTAAAGCATGTAGGCATGGTAAATAGCCGTATCAAAAAATGGCATGTTAAATATTTAGATACGGCTCACATTACGCCATAGATGGCCTACAGAAACCCCAGAGAAGTGATGCAGTAGATGCCAAAAAGTGTTGTTGTTGGCAAAAAATGATCTGTGGCAACACTTTTTCGGGTTTCCTTTTGCCGCGTTGCCTTAAAGTCTAAGACAACACTTTTGCGTGGTAACATCAGTACAGGTGGTGTCACATGTACCACTAGAAAAAAAAAACCTTTCACAACTGCCAAAAACAGTTGTAATATGTCTAGTACAGCTGGCAATCATAATAAAGTCAACCTCTTTTACAACTGTTTCTTGCAGTTGTTAAGTTTTGTTTCACAACTGCTATAAGTAATTACACCTTAACTGCAATTAATCAAAGATTTCATAATATTATAATTATAATCGCTGTTTCACTAACAACAAACATATTACTCACATTAAGAAGAAAAACAATTCAAGTTTACACTATCTGTGAATTAATAACTTCATTACAGAAAATAGCTGAATTCATTACATATGTCATTAAAAGTACATACACTTATTAAATGAGAAGTTTTCTACATAGTCTCATTACTACTTTACTTTCAGTTATTACTGAACAACACAACACAATAATCATAATAAATTTCTAATAAATAAACATAATCTAATACTACTATATACCAGCATTTCTTCTTCCGCTATAAACGTCCACTCTCCCCAATCTTCAAGTTATTACACCTTCAAGCACAAGTTAACAAAAATAAAAACCAAATGTGAATACAGAAGGACAGAGATAATAATAGAATAACTTGACATGGACTGAGGATCCAAGCATGTAACATGCTTACCTTGTATATTGTAGGTAGATTCTTAGTTTGAACATGAAACATGCTTACCTTGTAATATAGAAGAGCTCTCTAGTAATCTCCATACTCCATGAAAAGGCCAGTAATGTTAAACCAGGCAATTTAAAGTTCGGATCAGTCTGGAAAAAAAAGTAAAATGCAGTTATAAGCCACTCATAAAAGGGAATTTAAAGTTTGATGAATAAATGCTAACATAATGTAATCCTGGATTTTATTAAGCAATTGACCTACCTGCATAAAGCAGAAAAGAAACAACTCTTTCAATGTTAACTCAAGCAACTTTGTCCCGACATAATTCCGAGTCTCCTGATGTTCGGTAATTCGCACTGCATGTTTAATATCTCCACTCAGGATTGCATTTCGTGCATGAATGAATCTGTTGGTGACATCAAAATCATGTGTTCTCAGGCTCTTTCAGTACATAAACTTGTAGTAAACTATAGTGTCTTTTATAGTTTTCAGTAGGATCAATTTATTACCACTTCCAGTACATTTCAATTGGAATTGCACCCTGTAGTTGGATTTAACATTAAAAGTATAAATATTTTGAACATGTATCCTTTTGATACATTTGAATATGCAATGTACAAATAGAACCAATTTAGCATATTTTAGGAACATCCATGAAGTGTTTTATATTTAAGCTTGGCGAATGTATCACATGTGCATGTGGCACAAGATATATCCAACTGGGAACAAATTTATTTTTCTCCAAGGATATTAACCTGAGGAACGATAATGTGGAGATGTTCAAAACACCAATGCACAACCCTATAAATATCATTCAGCATACGAATTCTTAGTATTATGATTTCTTTTTATTATGAAATAATAATAATAATAGCAACGGATCTTTTCCATGTATAATTTACCAACCTTGGCTTCCGCCGCTTGTTTGTGCTATAGTTGATGCAACTGCAAAGGCATCTGATATGCTGAGCAATGGAAATTCATCAAGAGAAGTCAGTGTCAACATATGTGGCATCACAAACTTTAGATAGAGTTATCGTAGAGACTTGCGGGAGCATGGCAGCCGTATCACCATCTTTATACAAATGAGCAAATTTCCCAACAAATGAAGAAGGCAACACAGATTCAGGGTTTCCCCCAGCTGAATCTATCATGGAAAATGATTGATCCAAGCTATGCTTTTTCCCTCTTAGATAGTGCACAGCCAACTACATGCATCATAAAAAAAAAATTAAGATCTGTCGGAACTTGGTATCACACATTATATTTAGTGATATTCAAATGCTTGGATTCGTCATTATCATTGTGGTAAATAGAATATATAAATGGTGTAATCAACAAGGGATCAATTAAACGAAGCCAATGAAAATGAATTGAATTGTCAACTAGACAAAATGTTGGCTAATTATTTCATGGATGATAATAAGTAGGTATATATTGGTAACAATATAGAGATTACAAAATTATCCAAATTAGCCAACATTAAGATTATATTGATTATCCCTCAAATAAACCACTTGTAATCTCCCCATGATCATAGAGAATATGGTTTACATACCTTACTCTGGAACCGCTACAAATCATTCATCTCATTTCATTGTTTTCCTATCATATTCTACTAGATTTTGTTTAAAATGCCACTGAATGTCTACAAAATTGGATCCTAAAAACAGGCCCAACTATATGGTATTTGTATCCAAAAAACATTCATTGGAGAAATTACTAAGATAATAATACCAATACAAGTTCATACAGAACTGTATGATCAATGTTAATCATCTCTTTGACATTTTTAGATACAAAATGCCTCCTCTTCTTCTACTTTTTTTTCCTGGTCGATGGTTACAATTATTTGCATTTTTACGTTAAATTTTATGGACCATCTTCATGCATAGCAGAACATTCAGATTCGTTCAAAACATACATACTACACAAAATCTACAACATTTGAATTGGAGGTTCAGAATAGGGGGGTGAACTAGAATGAACCATGAATGTAGTAGGAATAGAACTTACAGCCAGGGAAATCCAAGAAAGGCAAAGATGATAATTGCTACAGTTTTAACATGAACATCGGGTGTAATGTAGCCATGAATTCCTCCTTTATAACTACTTACTGACCACTTGCTTACGATTGCAATGGCTGTCATAGCCAGGAAACTATCCTTGCTGTAACTTTTCTGCATAAAGGCTCTATCAAGAATTCGCCAACCAAGAGAACAACCTATATAAATTACATTAAATTTAAAACAAACTGAAATTTGTAGTATGAGTCTGGACCCTGCACATTAATATGGATAAAGAAGGTATATAATACTTCCTTAGCAAAATGATGTTTCAAAATGATGTTAAAGATGCAAAATTCTCCGTCATTGTTGTCCTGAAGACATCAGTAGCATTAATAGCCTGATTTTATTGGACTAATCATGCAAAATGATGTTAAAAAAAGATCAAACTATCATACAACATAGCACTCAATAATACTAAGCCCATATACCAACACTCAATAAATAGAACTTAAGTCCATTTAATCAGTACTAGGAAGCAAATCACAACATTAAAATCATGAACATCTACAGCACGCTAGATGAATAATTTATGAATATACATGCAATCCATATAGAATATAGGTAAAAAGGAATTTGAACTCGTTGCAAGGCAGCAGCACTAAGTTGCTGCGATCAACTCCAAACTGCCGCCAGCAACCCTGGGAGGCAACCAAAGCACCAGAACTGACGCGAGCAACATTAGAGAAACAAGAAAAATGTTCTATATCGGTTTGGAGTAGTGATACTATAATTTCCACTACTTGAAATAAACCAGGCTTTGATCCATGCTTCACAAGTTTCATTGTCGCAAAACTAATTTCCTTCCAAATGCAGATACTATAATTTTGATAAAATAAATTAGGGACTAGTGATAATGGAAAACAAATCCGTGGTGTTTTTATCAGCCAAAAATTTAGCATCCACTATTTTAAGAACTGATGCGTCAGTTAGAACAAATTCAATAATAAAACTAAGCTCAGTTTCATTTCAAATAAAAGAAAGTCACCTAAGCATTCTGGAGATGATCAATCTAAATCTTAAGTCATGATTTTCCTCCCAAAATCTATTAGCGGACATTCTTCATGAGTTTTTATCCACAAATCAGATGAAACTGCCAAAATCTGAAGATAAAATCAAACAATTCACTGTTGATATCTTCAACCTTTCTGCAGCACCTCCATCTCCTTCCGATTTGAAAAAAATTGGGACGATATCGCTGAACCAGAAAACTAAAAAGCATGCGCCGCTATTTGGAAAGAAACAAAAGCCCTAATTTTTATTGAATTGGCCATCAGAAAGAGAAGAGGGACCCGATTAGTAGTTATGAAATAAAGCCAATCTGAAATTGAATTAAATCAGAGGATAACCTTAGTTTTTTATCGCCATTAGAAAGAAAGCCGACATCTTTTCTCAATTGAAAAAAACAAAGGCAAATAGGTAGCGAGAACATGAAAATTTAGGTCAACGAGTTGAGGCGACGAAGGAAAATCATAATGACGTGGATCGCTAACTCGGACCATTGGATCGTGTTGACGCGGATTGATAATTTTATTCACGCGGCTACTGCAATACATGTTGATGTTTATGCTAACACATTGAAGTGTGCGTTGTAATAGACAAAAAATAGCATAGCAATGGCAACATTGTAGCTAGCAACACCATGGATTTTCGTTGCGATAGGCCATCTATAACGTAATGTCAAATTCGTATCCCAATGTGATAACATACGGCTATTAGCCGTATCTAAAGCATAAGTAGATACAACTATAAACCGTATCTTATACGTATGTGAGTGTGTGTGTGTGTGTGTGTATAAGCAGAAACTGCAGCACGTATTATTTGTAACACAAAGCATATATAACACAGGATACACTAAGTAACAATTGTAACAGTAAATGAAATAATTGTATGAAATATTTTATCACATTACAATATATAATGATACATGCTATTTGATTACATTATACACGCTGTTTCATTACATTAAAGAAGATATATGATGTTACATTACAATAAAGAAGATACGTACCATTTCATAATTACATTACAATAAAGAAGGTAAACTTCAGCGATCAACCACTCTCCGCTTTTCAACTTCGGCGATCGACCACTTCGCAGAAAACAATACTAAGGTAACCTCAAACCAAACAAGAACCACTGGTAGAACCAAGCTTATTAGCTTCATCCAAAAGCTAGCAACTAAAACTCAAAGCAGAGAAAACCGACAACTAAATGCATGCTTATTAGCTTCATCCAAATGACGGAGGCTGCTGCACACACATGTTATAATAGTCAGGCGCGAATACAAGAATATATATCAGAAGAGGAAACAACAATCATTCATAAATAAATAAAAAATTGATATACAAAAATTTGTTTCATTTTTTCATACCAAAAACCAAAAAGTTACTTCATATAATTTTTCATCTATAATTGTTCCCGTTGAGATTTCATAGATTGAAATCTTGGCACAATGTCTTCGTTCTCAATTTCTTTGAAAATATCCTTCTCAATATATGCAATCAAACAAGCGTTAAGCCAATCGTCTTCCATACGACTACGCAATCGTTCTTGATAATTTTCATAGCAGAAAGAGCTTTTTCAACAGTTGCAGTTGCTACAGGTAAAGTCAATGCCAAGACAACGAGTTTGTACACAAATGGGTAAATTATATGTCTTTTTCTTTCAACCATTTTCTTTGCAGGAGTTGCTATGTCTTTAATTGCCAAAAACTCATCATCCGAACGCATATCCATAATATAAGTTTCAAGTTGATTCTCAAGTACCACAATATCATACATAGAAAAATCTTTCGGATAAAATCGAGCAAATTTAAGCAACTTTGCAATTTTGAAAGCAGAAAATGAATCGATTGGATTAAGACTTCCCATACACAAAACCAACTCGCTATTTTGCTCTGTAAACCTATTGTTTAGTTCCGAAAGTTGCAAATCTATGACGGTGTTGCAAACGTCGACTCATATGTGATGTAAATTTGTAATTTTTTCGGCTCTCCGTCTTGAACGTTTACGAGCTACATACTCATCATCCATGTTAGGTACAACAATTCCGTTCAAAGAACAAAACAATGACACTTCCTCTAACAAAAATGATTGGTTACATGAGCACAAAACAACTTGGTTCAAGGCAACAAGTTATAAATGGAAAACCAGTTTTACGCCTTTACTCACACGTAGTGTGGCACACATGACACACCAAATAAATTGATCAAATCTCAATCTATAAATGTCATTCTATTTTCATTCATGTATGCATCCATCACTGACATTTCTACTCAATCACACAAATTTCCCAATATCAATTACCAAATACATGCAGCTCATAGTATGCTTTAGTTCTCAAATCATACCACATGATTTTTTTTGCACAAGCTAGAAATGACACATGCACTTCAGATCAGTAAGGATCAGTGTACATGGTGCAATAATACTGAAACGACCCGAAATCCCCCTTACGGGAAATCCCGAATTGAGTCGAGAACAAGCCACAAAACCACGCAGACGGAAGAACATTTCATTGTATATTACAACAATTCCATCAGAATACAAGAATATACAGAGTATAAATCAATATTATACAACAGAAAATATCAGAGATTACAATACATTACATAGCAGCGGAAAATAATACAATACACAACTAGAAGTAATACGCGGATACAAAGCTTTCCGAGTATCGTTCCAGCTGTAAACCAGGATCCTGTGAATATAAATCTGCAAAACCAAAACTACTAGCTGCCCCTTTCGAAAATAGGGGCACCCAGAGTTTAGGTTAAAACAATAAACTCCAGGTCAGTCATGTGACTGGTGTGAGAACTAAAACAGTTATTAATCTTTATTTTTAAAGTTGGGTAAATCAAGGGATCACGCCGTATAACACGGAACGGGTATCCTCCCAAGAACAACAGTGCATAAAACAACAGCGCAATGCTAAATAAAGAACAGTGAAGCTATTATAAGACCCAGTTCCCATCACACAATGCAACGCAAGCCGGAGGATAGGGTTTTTACCTTATAATAGCCAAAAATGCTTGATACGTTTAAAACAAATCATTTGATACTATTATAAGTGCATAGTGTATAAAACAACTTCAAATCATAAGTATCAATCATAGACGGCATAAGCGCCCCATCAAACTATGTCGCCATATATAGGATTACAACTAAAATCGAAACGTCACGTATTGGAAGTTGGATTTCCATCTGTGAACCGAGGCAAGGGATCGTCCTCAACCGATTCGAGACAATCTAGCCCATGTCTCCGGAACAGCCGCAACTGCCCCTTGGAGCGACAGGGCCGGTCCACACGGAGTGGATTATAAGCCTGAACAATAGGTCTCTCCGCCCTATGGGGCGTAAATGAGCCAACAAATGACTCCATCGGAACCGGATCGTCCGATCAAACCGAGGCGCCTCGCAACAGCAACAACCACATAAGTCAAACTCGTCAGGGCGTGTAAAACCACTGACGCCACTTCTAGCTAGAAAGAAATGCATGTCCTCCTTGAGGTCCTCTCCCGTTTTTGGTTCACCACCGGGGTGTGAAACTCGCGAAGTAAACGTTACACAAAGCTACGCCACAAAGGCCGTGCTTCGATCATCAACCACAAGACTTTGCTTTTCAACAGAAGCCTTGATCATTTGTTTTAATTTCCCAACCCCAACCTATTCATCCCATGAAGTAAAACTAGTAATACTTCATATCTAACACCACAGTGTTATCGGTAAATTTAATTACCATTTCACGTTCAAATCTAATTAAAGATTTAACTATCGCCTGGAGCAAAACTGGTGATACTCCATTCTCGATCTTTTCAATCTAATTAAAGATTCATTAAAACACCACTTAGTTTTAATCTTTAACTGGGTTAAAGAATCAGTGTCATTTAAAACACGGTTCACGATAAACCCCAAAATCACATTTCAATCAGTCCCTAACCGTAAAATAGCAAGTGAGCAATTCCCTAAGTATTAACCCCGAAGGCCGAAACCAACATCAGATCAATACCTCTGAAACCATTCAACTTAACTAATCTCCAGTTAGTTTCTGATTTTCTTAACTCCTTCAGGTCTAAGAACAGTATTATTGAAGATACCGTTCACGACAACCCAAAATCACGTTCCATTAATTATCGGGTTAAAGAACAAGTGTTATTTAAAACACTGTTCACGATAAACCCAAAAATCAATACCAATTCAATTCCAATTAAATATTATTTAATTGGTTCACTTCATTAAATCTAAATAAAAAGATTTAATCTTTTCTCAACCGGTCTCAAGAACAGTGTTAATAAAGACACCACTTACGAAAACCCAAATCACATTTGACATTAAATACAAGGCTCTGAATAGAAAATATACCGGCTTATATTCAATATCAAATTCTACGACCAACAAATATCGTATTGGAAATAACGATATATATATATCTTTCAAATTCCCATAACAATATATGAATCATCACGAAATCCAACATCGAAATATTCCGAAGACAATTTCGATTCAAATCCATTCCAATATAATTATTGGAAATTCTGGTTATTTTCAAAACCATTTCAAATCCAATTTATTTATTTAAAAATAAATAGAATTATAATTCTAGTTCAAAACTAGTTCATTTCGATAAAAATCTATTTTTATCTTTTCAAATATGGAGATTTTCAGCCCAATTCTTCCTAAATCATTTCTTATGATTTTACACAAATTATTACTATTTTTAATAATTTTATCAAGGCCCGTACAGCCGATTTCCATCAACGGCCATCGAACTGCACTTACAACGACCTTTTTCAAATTTGATTTGGACATAATTCCAAATCCAACCGTTAGATTTCAAATTTCTAATATTCGTTAGAAAGATATTTTCGTTACGAACCCAACGGTCCCGGTTTTAGGAGAATCCGACGGTCGGATCTCCCGCAATATCCGTTCGAAGTCAATGGTCGAAATTCGCGAACTACCGCGGCGCGGCGCGTTCTATTCAGGCCATTATATTATATATATAATATATACTTCATCGATTTCCTTTTAAAACGTATTTTATAAATCGTTTTAAATTCGTTTTCAAAACGATTTCAACTTCCTTTCAATTTCAAATCAAAATTGAATTTCTCCTTATAAATTCGGTTTAAATTCATTTCAAATTAATTTCAATTCAAATCGATTTTTATTTCAATTTCAATTCGAATTCATTTCTATTCAATTTCAATTCGAATTCATTTCTATTCAGTTTTAGTTCGAATTTCAATTCTTTTCAAAATATCAGATTTTGAAATCACTTTTGATATTCATTATAAAATGAATAAAATCGATATAAATATCGTTCACGTCAAAATGACGTCAATCTAATCAACACGGCTTCATATTTTTCTATTTCCAAATATTCTATTTCAAATATTACTATTTCAAATATTTCTATTTCAAATATTTCTTTTTCAAATAGGGAATGAGGCCTAATCAATTACCATATAATGTTAATTATATGGATTTTCTACAACACATGTATACAATAACAACGATGAATAATCAACCATCATCCAAAGTGCATTCTACACTGTATAAGCATCAAATATAATTATTCAACGCTTATAACAGTCTGTCAATCAATCGATCGACATACAACTAAACAATCGGGATTAGTGTACGTCAAATATCATCCCAATACCCGTGTGGGGTTTCAAACAATCAAACACAGATTTTATTTGTGCAGTTGGGCGATGTGTAAAACTTATCGTCCCAATCAATATCAGTCAAATGTGTGTATATAAACAAATCGTCCGATTTGTTTATTTTTATTTCCTTTCATATATACGTTAAAAATTCTATTTTTAACTATAAAATATTTTTAACTATATAAATATTTTATTTCATTTCACATCACATCACACAATCAACTACACATCAAAATCAAACAAACAAGCATACAAGCCGTCCATGGTCTGTGGACGACGGGTGTCGGGTGCTACTAAACACCGTCTGCATCCTAGTATATATTTTAACTAGAAAAATTAAATTAAAGGTGAGAAGTTCTCACAGAGGGTTCCACTCCGTCGTGCTTTGCTGTTGAACTGCTGAATCGTCTGAATTTGTTTGAACTCCCAATGCAGTTCTTTTCACGTTGTTCAAATAAAAATTATATTTTTATTACTACATTTCAAAAAATGATATTTTTATTTTTACTTTATATATTTTTAAAACGCTTCTTTCTATATAAAAACTATATTTTTACATTTCTTCTTTTTATATAAAGATCGAATTTTATTTCATCGCTATAAAAATCCCATTTTTACTTCATTATATATATAATAAAAATCAGATTTTTATTTCGCTACATATATAAAGATAATATTTTTACTTCTTCTACATAATAAAAATTATATTTTTATAAATCTAACTTCACAGTAAAGATCATATCTTTATTTCTAATCCCTTATATAAAAAAACATGTTCTCACCTCTTTAAAAATCGTATCTTTTCACTTCTAAAAAAATCATATTTTTTCTTTTGAAAAATCATATATTTACGATGTTAAAAATCATACCTTTCAACACTAAAAAATCGTATAATTACCGGAATAAAAATCACCTTTTCATCACGAAGTTATACACATAAAAAGTAGGCTATTTACTTCAATAAAAATCAGATTTTTAATTGAATTAAACTAAATAATTAAAGTAAAAACTTACTGTTCGAAACGGGAAGGGAGGTGGAGCGTCGCCGGGGTTCGTCGGAGCGTCGGGTGTGGCTATGGTGGTGGCTCGCGCTGCGGTGGACCAGGGGGCTAGGGTTTTGAGTGGATGGCGGCTACAGGGCAGGGGTCTCGCACGAGGAGAAGAGGGAGAAAAGGGGATCGCGGATTCACAGAGGGGGAGGGAGGTACGAGGCAACGGGAGGAGGAGGAGGAAGAAGAGGGGGGCGGCGCGATACAGGTTTGGGGTGGAACGGCGGAAGGGGAGAGGAGCGAGGGAAGAAGAAGAAGGAGGGGGGGTGGTGCGCGGGGTGGCAGGCGGCGGAGCGTCGGTGAACGTAGGGGAGGCGGTGGCGGGATAGCGGGGTTCCTCCGATCCCTTTTTTTTTTCTTTAGAATGAAAATAGACGGGGGGGGGGGGGGGGGAGGGGGGGGCTGAGAGGAGATAAGGGTGAGGAGAGAGAAGGATAAATTATTTTTATATTTCAAAAAAAAGTTGACTTTTTATTTCGACCTCGAAACGAGGCCCACCGCCTGTCATCCATAGCTAATTACTCGCATTCTGAACACAATGGGATATGTATCGTAAGTCGATTCGATCGTTTCGATCTGTTTTCATCAAAATCAACATATAACTTTATATATTGAATTTGAACGCGCATTTCAATTTACCGGGGTCACATACGGACTCTAAAAATTCCCGAAAAATATTTTCTAGCTTCGTATTGACGATACAGTCCTAAGAAAACTAGTTTCGTCGAATTCTGAGACCGTTTGAAAAATGGCCAAATTCCAGTCGATTAAAATCAACTGAAACTGGTCAAACGCGTTTTCCTTTGCCACGCTCACATATTGATTCGAAAAATTATGAAAATTGGAATCTAGCAATAACTTGACATCACGGATCCAACAAAAGTGGTTTCGTCGAAATCCAAGGTCGTTTGCAAAATTTCCATTTTTAAGGGGCTGAATTTCATAGCGACTATTCAGAATTTTCAACAGGACATAACTTTTGATTCCCACTATGAAATCTTGATTTTTCGGATTCGTTGGAAAGATATTCTTAAATAGATTCAAATATTTTTGGTTTCACTAAAATCCGGTTTATTTTGAACCCGGTACATTCATTTGAATTTTGAAATCGAATTATCGAACTACCGCACCATTTTCAATTCCTTTTATAATTATAAATAAATATTTATATTCCAACATCGAGCTATATAAATATATACGTTCGAATTCTATTCAAAATAAATTTTTCGTCGATATTATTTAAAATAATTCATTTTAAATAATCAAAATTCATCAAAATTTCCAAAATAAAATTTTTAAACTGGCCCAGATTTCCGGGTTGTTACAAATACACACAAATGAGCAGGGCATCACAAATAAAAGTGTCTGAATTCAAGGTAGACAAATACATCACAAGTAAATGATAGCAAATACACAGTCGCACTATAAAACTGGGGATAATACCCAATTTAAACACAATAACAGCATGAATTCTAAGTAGACAAGCACATGCAACTATCTATCATTCATATTTTTGAACTAAGGCATGGAAATTCAAATTAAACCCAATTTAAACCCAAATCGAATTCAAATTAAATGCAAATTAAACCCAATTCATGTTTAAATTTAACTGTGATCTAGTACTCACCTCCAGTGGCGACGAGAAGGACGGACAACGGTGGACTGAGGCTTCGTTGGTCAGCTGAAGGCAGCAAGTAGGCTCCTAAATCAAAGAGCAATAGGCTCCCAAATCAGGCAGAGAATTGAGTTACTGTAGACATAAAGTTCAATTTTTTATATTTACAATAAACAAAAATTGATCAGACCATACCAAAATCCAACATGCAACGAGTTTAATTTAGAAATTATGAGGTAATTCGCATTTTATTGATATAACAACAATAATTTAGCAATTAAGCAAGAAGATTGAAGCTTTTGGCTCTTGAAAAGATTTAGACACCTGTAAGATTTCAAAATAGAAACATGCAGACATAGAAAATAACTTACAACAAGCAAACGTTCTTAGATTTAAAGATTAAAATGAAATTCTTGATGGTTTTAGACAATTTACCTGCAGGTTAGTTGAATTAGAAACTTATTTATCACTTTTAATCTTCACTTTGGCTTAGGTTTTGAGGCTTTGAAGAGGGATTTTATTTCTCCATTGCTAGAGTTTATAGGAGGAGGAGAAAGAAGCGGGAAAGGAAAATGAATGTATTGTTTTGTTTTTCCAGATCCTTCTCTCCAATAATTATTTTGTTAGTGTACTTAGTTTAGGCTCAGTTAGCTTAAGCTTAGTTAATTATGGTTTAAGTAGGTCATGTAATTATCATTTAAGCTATGTTTGGCCTAAAACACATATATGCATTCACTTTTAAGCCATTTTATCAACTAATGCTTGCATGTTTCACATTATTGCGCTTCCAAAAATTATATAAACACGTTTAAGGAGCTTTTTAAACAACTTAAACATTATATCTTGACATAACATAATATGATTTACATCTTTTGTTAAAGTGTTTGTTTTATATATTTTTTGTTCAAAACTTGCATTCTTATCAACAAAATAATTATAAAGTATATTTTTTAGCCAAATAAATACCCAGATCATCCTAAAAGAGTATTAATGCTCAAATATTAATTTTTAATCAATATTTTACATTTCACGTCTTCATTTGCATTTAAATAAATTTAGAAAATATAATTTCACACAAAAATCGTTGTTTAACTATTATTACAATTTACTGTAATAAGAAACATAAAAAGATTTTGCAATTTTATTATAAAGTTTTCCAAACTTTATTGTGTCTATATTTAAATTTATTAAAAATTTAATATTGAATTGAATCCTTTTATTGATTTATTTGATGTAGTTCAACCTCAAATGTAACTTAATTACTTAGTTTACCCCAAAGTTAACACAAAACTCATTAAATAATCAATTTGATGATTAATTAAACTACTTTCTCCAAGTTTATAATTATTTTCTTTCATTAACCAATTAATATTGAATTGAATCGCATCTTATGACATAATTCAACTCAATCCAATATACTTGCATATTTTAATTATAAAATCCTTGGTTTATACAACGCTAATGATTTTACGAGTTATCCTCTCCAAATAAAGTTTAGTTCAAGTTAAAATATTTCAAACACTATTTAATTAACTTGTATTGTTGCACATGTAATCGCAAACTAGGTTTGTTACAAGATCACATGCTAATTATGCAATATCAACCCTGTCTAGGTTGCTTTAGTGCATGTCGATCCGACCCATGACGTTGAGCCGATCTAGACTTTGATCCAATGTATTCCCACACATGTCCAATTTCAAGGTTTCACCTGAGCTAGTCCGGCTGTTTATAGCCTTATACTACCATCCGTGTTCGATACCCGAGCTATCTGAACATTTATCCGGGTTATCCACCTTAATGGCTAAGTAATACTTGTATCCAATGTTTGATGTGTAACGATATTGTAAAAAGGTAGATTAACACTAAACTTGATGTTTCTCATTGGGGATCACTTTTCGTGTTAAAACTCGAAATCATTGTTCTCAGTAGTGTCGTCCGTTCTTTATCCTTACTCATTGGCACCTAATCATCAAAACACTTAAAGTTTGAGTTCCGCCAAAAGCAATCAAACCCTAGAGCTTGGTCGTTATATGATATTAGGTTTACAACTCAACTATGTTGAGTGTGTACGTAACTCCTTGTAACAATTCACTTTTCCTATTTTTCACACTTACCAAATAACAATCTCAATGTTACACATGTTTATTCCATAAACGAGCATTTGAGTAAACTGATTTTGATGCTAAAATTTTCTAAACAGATGATACAAACACACTGATGTTTATGCATGTCTTTGCTCTTGAGTTTTGAAATATTTTTGGAAAAACTTCACAGGAAACCTGCAAGTATGTACAAAGTTGTCTGCAATATTTACATGGTGCTTTGCAAATATACATAAATTGTTTGATCATATAAACTTTGCAAATATAGGCTGCATGCGTTAGGTGATTCTGTAGCATGAATAGAATTTGGCCACCGGTAACCGACAGAAGAAGCAGTAGTTTGACATAGAAGGCCAAAAGGAATCAAGATCTCAGCACAGTTGGCAACTGTTAGTTTCCTGTAGTCTGGAACAATGGATATCATATGTCTTGGAATTTTTTTTCAATTTGACTACCTTTTATAAGCTTATTACACATTTAGCCTAGTTTTAAAACTTATTACATTCGTAGCCTGGTTTATGTCACATCAGCCAAAAACGTTATTTATTGCTAACGCCATTTCAGATGACGCACGCTGCGTCATTTAAAAACCCGCTCAAATCATGCATGTTTTCAAATCTGAACGGCATTCCAAAAATCGCTCGTTCCGTCATCCGAAATGCAGTTACGTTTTTGGTTGATGTGACTCAGCCGTAATTAGTTTTAAAACCAGGCTAAATGTGTTATAAGTTTTTGAAAGGCGGTCAAATTGAAAAAAAATCCTATGTCTTGCAATTCGGAACGTAAAATCTTTTAAGATCGTCGAGTTAAGGAGATTTTGAAACAGTAACTTGTTAGATTTTGAAAGAGATATGCTAATTTATTTATTTAGAAAACAGTGAAATGACAAGGAGATAATTGAATTGGTACAGTAAAGGAGCAAATGCAGGGGACATGCACGCCAGATAGCAGAAAGCAACTGACAGAAGTCACAGAACAGTTCAACATGTTTGATAGTATCTACTACGACGGCATCTGCTCACCCCCCGTGTGCCCACATCACCACTTGGTCATTGCACGTAATCGTACTACATGCTGTACCTATACTATTACGTGGGAACCAGAGAATCACACCTGGCGGAGTATCAGAACCCCACCGCTTCTTTAATTCACTCGTTTATGACTTCCCCGCATGCAAGGGAATTGTTTTTAAAAAAAAATAAAATAAAATTTTTTTATCAAATTTAGGCTGTTTCGCAAATCCTGTGCGACCCACAGTGGGATGCACGGAACAAACTGGACTGCATGTACTTTTATTAATTATTGGTGCTGATATTTTTAAATTATATAATAAGTTATGACCACCCTCATCACCGCCTCCTTTGTTGTTGCCCCATTGAAGGTGGATTGCCCAATTCCGGCGCCTAGCTCGTCTAGCCCTGAAACCGGACTTGGTGAGCACATCAAAACATTCATTAACACATTCATCCATTTGAACCTAAAAGGAAGCTACAAGTTGTTTTTAGCGCATGTAGTTGTGAATTTCAATAAACGGTTTAATAAAAATTGAACCCATGCGCGAATGAAGAAACAACATGACAACCTGAAACGTCTCTAGAAAAATTGAAACGAATTGATCAAGGTATCAAGCAGTGAATGTGATGTTGAAAAGGATCGTCTTGAGGGACCCAATGATTAGTGGAGCAGTCCTTCTTATGGAAGTATTAGAAATTTAGAAGGAATGCTGTAACAACCCTGAATTTTAGGAATCAATTTAAAATTTATTTTTAATTGATTTTAATGAAAATTAAATATTTTAGACAATTTATTTTGAGAATAAACAACTTATAATTTATTTAAAACGAGTTTGAACGTATAAATTTATAATATAATTAAAACGAGCTTGAAACGTCGCGGTAGTTCGTTAAATTTACTTTTGGACTTCAATTGGATATACATAATGTAATATAAGTCGGATTTTGGTAAAACAAGAAACATTAGAATCTGTCTAGTAATATTTTTCTAAGAATGTAAGAAATTGATATTTTATATTATAAGTTGTAAGTTATGTCCATATTAAAATTTAAACTAGTCGCTATGGAATTTATTAATATTTTAATATTATTTAAGCCCTTAAAAACAGTCATTTAGCAAACGACCTCCATTTTTAACGAAACCAATTTTGTTGAATTCGAAACGTCAAATTATTGTCAGATTTAAAATTTCAAGTCAACTGGAATTAATATGTAAGCATGGTAAATTTAAACATGTGTTCAATTTCAGTTATAATTTAATAAGATAGTTAAAAGATCATTTTTCAAACGGTCTCCAAATTCGACTAAATAAATTTTGTTAGAACCGTATTTGCAAAACATAGCTAAAATACAAATTTCGTAATTTTTGGAATCAGCATGTGGCCGTGGTAAATTAAAACGTAAGTTGAAGTTTAATGTTAAACGTTATATTAATTAATATTTAACTTTAAGAAAAACTGATCAAAATAGTTGAATCACCTTACGAAACATATCTCATTGAATCTGAAAGGGGGGTATTTGGCTAGGGCCGATATTCATCTGGGGTTCGAATGCAAAAACGTCAACGTTAAGTAATATTGAAATTAAATAACATTAAAATTTTGGTACAAATGGGATTTTATAAACCTAACCTTAGAAATCAAGCAAGCATGGCCAACACGTTCTGTAGCCGCCATTTATATTTTTAATGGCCAGTTTTTTCGATTTTAACGCCCTAGAAACTTTCAATCTACAAATCATCAGTGAAATCTTCCAACACAAAAATTGAAGAGGATCGTGAGCACTTTAATTTGATACGGGAGTGATGAAATTTCATTTCGTATTCAGTTCGAAATTAGATCTTGAACGTGATAGGTTCAAATGAGATTTTGAGGCCGTATGGGAGCTCGAGCTCGGCATGGCTGATGGCGTGGAGGGAGGATGGAAGGGGCGTTAGAATGGTGGGTGGCGATGGGTGGCTGGTGGGCGGTGGCTCGCGCGGTGGGTGAAAATCAAAGTCGAGGTTGTTATTTTTTCGGTGCAGGCAAATCACGAGAGGGTTACGGGTTTTACATGATGGGGGAGAATAATTAACAAAATGGTTAGAGTAAATTAATCAATTATATGTTAATTATCTTGAAATGTAATTAAGATTTTAAAAGGCCATAACAAACGGAATTGAAAAATTTCTGAAGCGTCAGAATCATGGTGAAACATACTACGCCATGGAACAGATCAGAACAGAAATAGAAGCTATTGGAATTTTTGATAAAATTAAATGCATGTTTAATTTTATTAAAACAATCGTTCTTATAACGATTTCAAACCAGTCAAGGTGAGAACTTTCTCACTCGAATTAGTTGCACAGTTATTTTATTTTATAACTGAATATTTATTGATTGTCTGTAATGATTTTTATCTGATTAATTATTATAAATTGTTAAACGGTGCATGGCAACTCACATCACAATTGCTTGAAAACCCAATGGATGAAGTGTTGATTGTTTGTATTATAAATTGAATGTGGTTTTGAAATAATTAACATAATAAAACGATGTTAAATTATTTGTAGTAGTTGAAATTGGATTAAATATTCATTTACAAGTCAATCGACTTGTTTATGTCACTACAACAAAAAGATTCTATTACAACTGCATTTTTACAACTGTCACAAAAAGCCAGTTGTAATAAAGGTTTTTTACAACTGTGTTTCCCCCAACGTTGTAATTAACTTATTTTCAACAACTGTTTTATTCTACCAGTTGCAATAGATGCTTATTACAATTTTTCTTTTTCGATAGTTGTAATAGATGTTCGTATTTAACAACTAATAATTAATATTAAATAATAAATATTTAACAATTAATAAGAAATATTCAATAAAATTAATTATTTGAAATTCATAAACAATAATATGGCTATTAGTATATAATTTAAGTAGTAACAATCAATGTTAATAATTAAGAAATATATTTAATGTTTTGTAATTAAGAAAAATAATCAAAAACTATAATTAATAATCAATATTAAACAATTACTATCATATAATTGGTTATTAAAATATAATAATCAATATTAATATTAATTAATATCTGTTAGTAATAATTAATAATTAAGACTACTATTAAATAATTATCTTTTAATAATTAATAGTAAAGTAATCTTCTTTTTTTGGAAAGGCCATACCTTCAAACTATTAAATATAATAATTAATATTAACTATATTATTAAACACTAATAATATTTGATTTACCACTTAATACTATGTTCAATAATTAATAATCAATAGTTATTAGTGATATTTGATAATTACTAATATACACATAATAATTAGTATTTAGTAATTAGCATTAAATAATCATAATTAAAAATAACACATGACACGTTGACACTCCTTTTCATTCTGCCGCCACTTAACTTCATTCCGCCTCTTATTTTCATTTCTCGCACCCTGGTTTTCATTTTCTGCGGACCCCTCTTTCCATAAACCTAATTTCAGATCCAACCCCTTGTTTGTCCTTTCCATTTACCTTTTCCCGTTCTCCACTGTTATCCGATCCTTTCAATTTCCTCTTTTCCATTTCCACCGCTCCTATTCCTCTTCCTCCTCCTTGAATGACTTTGTCGCCCTGATTTAGGCTCCAATCCCTCTCGCTGGCCTGGATCTGAACTGGCTGATTTCCCTCCTCCTCCTTAACATCCCCTAACTTGCTATCGGTTTGCCCTAGATTAGGTTTTCGTGACTTCTGCTGATTCTCGTATGCGATTTTCCCTTCATGTAGCACTACACTTCATGCCCGACGTCATTGGCTCAGGTATTCTCTTTTCAAAGTGGGCTTTCACCCTCCCGTTTCCCATTTCTATGTTGCCGGATTAATATTTCGAGGTTTTGGGTTAGTTTTTGTATGAGCTTGGCTCGACGAACTTTAGAGTTATTCCTGGGTTTAACATTGCTCTTGTTTTTTTGGTTTTGTGTAGGCTGTCTTGTTGGGGCTAGTTACTATCAGACATTGCCGCTTCCTGGTGGCTTTTCGTGTTGGCAACTGACTATTTTGCTAGTTATTAATATTGATTATTTACTAGTTATTTTTAACATAGTAGTCTATATAAAATTCTTGCTTGCAAGAGCAAAATGCTCATAAAAAGTGTAACCAATTTTCATGCAATATGGTGATAGGTTCTATAAATGGTGCAAATTGCAGAGAATTAGGAAGCCAAGCAGATGTTGATGGGTTTCTTGTTGGTGGAGCTTCTTTGAAGGTATAATCTTTTTATTTTTACCATTCGTGTCTAACAACAATTATTAATAATAACCACTTTATGGATGACAACTTCAAAGCACTTAATCTATTCCCTTATCTTTACAGCCTGAGTTTGTGGACATTACCAACACTGCTACAGGGAACTCTTCTACTTATGAAAGTGCATAATTTGGTGACCGTGAAAATATTGCTTTGAATCGGGTATGCAATTTTGAATTTTCATCAGATTGTATTCTGCTTGAGTTTGTAAGGATGCTTGAACAAAAACCTGCTTTTGTGATAATTTTTTTTTTTCTTGCATCATACAAATATACTATGATTTAAGTATCTGTGTTTTTAAGATTGATGTAACTACCCTCATTTGGTTAAAACCGCTTAGGAGGTTTCCCTTTGTTATGCATGTTAGGTAATATGTATCCTGTATTGGAATGATTAGAATTGAATTCTCCAGGTTTGAAACTCGTACCTCGTTTTCAGAAGATTAGCCATATTGTGGTAAATCTTTAGCGTTGTTCCAACAAAGGATCATCTACCTTATTTTTTTCTTTTTCTTTGAAACAACAAAGATTTGGTGAATTTATCACAATCCTTATCACGGTCTATGTATAATCTGCTTTGTGGTGTTAGATCATGTTTATGGTATATAAATATATACTTCTTTTACAATCTGAATTTAGACATTGATCTTGGCAATTATAACGTTCAGCAGTATAAGCACAATTATGAACATTAGTGTCCATGCAGTGTTTATGCAAATAAAATAATGAGTCCAAAGCATTCAGTAGATGGCAAAGACAACGTGCACTGGATCCTTCTCAACGCTTCACCTACAAATACTGTTTTCAAAAATTCAGAAAGCCAATTAATACAAGATTTAATAATCTGCTATGTGTTCGGATTAAGTTTTATTTCACGAAGTTCTCATGTTTCTAACGTTTCCCATAGTGGATTTTGTATATATCTTATTTTATTTTCCCCATAGTTGAACACACATTGTTTTCCCTATACATTTACTAAATAATTAACAAAAATGTTTTGATAACTCGCATGCACTGCATAGGTACACACTTGTTATCATTATATTTATCAGTTTTGCACAATTTACAATCAATACGATCGGAAAAAGATACATGTTAAATCAGAATTTTCTATTTTTTTTAATCAATCATTGGTGTATATGATAATAATTAGATGTTTGTTCATGTCTACCATTATGACTATGTGATATCTAAGAATTATTTCATATATAAATGCTAATATAAGACAATCTATATCCGAAAAAACACAGTTAACTAGCTTATATACAAGTAACAGTATGTACAAAACTTGGTTACATGATGTTTTCACAAATCTACGGTGTCAAAAGTGAGAATTAGATACATTCGGATGCAGCAGAATTATATTTGAAAATCAGCTGGTTTACTGTAATTTTACGAATTGCACGACAGTTACATATCGGCATAATTTGCACCTGTTATGCAATTAAGACTATGAACCATGCCGACAGCATCCTTTTCTGAATATAATTTAGAGTTCATAAGAAGACTCACTTTCTAAAGGAAACATAAATAATAAAAATGTTTAGGCATGTTTTACAAGCATAATAGGAATTGAGTTTTTAAAATACATATTAAATTAGATGGTTATTGTGCTTTACTTGATGAAGGGCACCATGGTAGTTCTACAGGCATTGGGGGTTTGTTTGTTTTAGTGTGTATGTGTTTTTTTAAAGGGGAGGGGGAGGGGAAGAAGGGAAGCGCTGAGCAATGTTTTATCAAATATTTGTTTCTCAAAAACTACAACACAAAGGAAAATACGAACCTGGAAAACCAAATTTTTGGTCATCTCTGCATATATGATATAACTGTAATGGAATATTGTTGGTTTATAGCTTCCAAGCGTAAAATATGCAAACCTTCCATTTTGTCCCATCAGAATGGGAACCTCTGGAATCAAGTCATCAATCTATTTCACTTCACTCTTCAAATTTTATTACGATACTTGAAAGAAACTTATCTGTGCTAGCCACGATTAAAGAACCACATTCCTAGGCATCAAGAACAAATTCTTGCCAAGTAAAAGAGTTTTCTTTACGATTTCTCCATTTCTCACTATCCACAAATACTTTCTAAAGAGAAAAAAAAAAATTGTCAATTTCCAAATAAGACATCAAGCAAAATTCGTTCAAAGTAGTATAAGTGAGGCCACATATTTTAGTAACTCTTTGATGTAACCAATAGTATAAGTGAGTCCCCATTAGAGTTAATGCAACCCAACAACATTAATCCATAATTATACCTGTTAATTCACCTTCTCACTTCTTGCGATTTTAAGTAAATGATCCACCTTCTTGTAAAGTATAAGCAGTTATGGTTGCACTGTAATGAAGTTATAATTTTAGTCGCATGCCAAATGCAAAATTGATTTTTAGCAACATAGTTATTATTTTGAATTTAGTGATTTGAATGATGCAATTATAGTTGTATTCGATGACAGTTTTAAATATGTTATACTGAAAAGCTATAGTTTTTTAGAAAGAATAAAATAAAATCAATGAGTATAAAAATGGTTCGTTGATATAATATTAATGTTCATAGTATTGGTAATCCGATCGAATACTATGAACTGTAATTATACATAAATCAGAAAGTGACATAACCGTGTTCATATATTAATGTCTAAACTAACTAGATTCTGTTTTTCAATCATTTTTCTCAAGTGTTTTATGATAAATAGATTGCTAATTTGGTTAGTACAAATAAACTATAATTTCACATTCGCTTTTAAAAATGTTGTGCCTGTTTGTAGTATTGGTAGATTTTGCCAAATTGAGTTTCCTTGTATATTTTTGCAGGTGAAATTTTCATCAGATGTTATCTTGATAGAAATGATTCAAGAGGATGGGAGAATAGCGGAAAAATCACTTGATCTGCCACCATTATATGTCTAGGCAGAGTGTTAAATTGTGGTGATTTGTTACATTTACTTTACAAAGGTGGGCCTTACAGATATATGTGAACTAGTGTTGTGGTATGATAGCTAGTAATCCTTGCTTTTATGTGTTTACAGGCTACAAGTTTAAACCTGATGTTCACAATTTGTTTTTTGTTATTGATAATGAGGAGGCAGTTGCTGAAGCTTGGATTTTTAGCTTTGAAGCTAGATGATGAAAATTGTAATTTTATACATTTTTATGTGATATATGATTAATAGTTTGTATTCTGGATTTAAAGTTGCAATTTTTATCAATTAATGGATCATGTTGTCTTTTAACTTTCATCTATTTTTTATGTTATTTTTCTATTTATTGTTGTACATATATAATATATATAGATTTGTGTACATATAATTTGTGGGTACATTACAACTGTAAAATAACAATTGTAATAAAACATATCACAACTGCTATAAACAGTTGTAAAAATTATAACAACAACAGTGCATAATAGTTGTAATAAAGTTTATTACAATGGTGAATAATAGTTTTAAAATACACATATTACAACGGTGTCGCAACGGTGCAAAACAGTTGTAAAAGATTTTAGTCTATTACAACTTCTTAATATACGACGGTTACCGCGTCGTTGTAAAATGTATTTTACAACGGTTTTCCACCGTTGTAATATAGTCAATTTGTTGTAGTGTGTTCACCCATTTAAGGGACATCGATTGAAGCAAATAAATATTTTATTAATTTATTATTTATTGGTTGAAAACCCCACACGGATATTGGGATAATATTTGATTTACACTAATTCCAAGTGTTTGGATTGGATGTTAATCGATTGATTAACAAACCGTTATAAGCGTTATTTAATTATTTAATGCTCATAAAGTTGCAGACGCACTCTGGATGTGAATTGGGTATTTAATAGTTGTTCATTATTATAGTTGAGTACATGTGATGTATGAAAACCATATAATTAAAATTATATGGTAATTGGTTGAATCTCATTTAAATCCAAAGTAAAAAAATATTTTAATATAATATTCAATGAAGAATTGAAGTTTGATTTTGATGTCTGATTTTGGATGGACACAAAGATTTTAAAATTATAATGGATATCGATAAGATTTGATTTCAAAATTTGATATTTTGAAAATATTATTATTTTAATATTATAATAATATGAATGTTTAATTTTAATCTAAAATTGAAATGGAAGCTGAAATTGTTTTTAAACGATATTATAAACGTTTTATAAAATACGTTTCAAATGCAAATCAAATAAATCTGTTATATATAATATAATGGCTTAAAATGAAGATATTTGATTTTGAAGTAAAATGATTGAAATGAAATTTTAAATGGTAGTTGAATAATTTATAATATTTATAAATTATTTTGAAAGCATATTCGATTTTATATTTTAATTATGAATCGATTCGGGCTTGAATAGAACGCGTCACGCAACGACAGTTCGCGAACGTCAACCCGTTACTTCGAATTGACATAACGGGAGACCCGACCGTCATATTCTCCTGAAACCGAAACCATTGGGTTCGTATCGAAAAGATCTTTCAAATGAGTGTAAGAGATTTAAAATCCAACAGTACAATTTTAATTTAAGTCCAAATCAGTTTTAGAAAAGGTCGTTATGGATGTAGTTCGATGGCCGATATTGGAAACCGACTATAAGGGCGCCTTATTAAAATAATTAAAAATATGAATAAATTAGTAAAATCATAATAAATTATTTAGAAAGATTTTGGTTGAAATACTCCAAGTTTGAAAGTATAAAAGATGTTTTTATCTGAATAAGTTGTTTGCCAACTTGAGCAAAGAATTGAAAGGAATTGAAATGGTTTTTAATATAACCAGAGTTTACCAATATATGAATTAGATTTGATTTGAATGGAAATTATCTTCAGATATTTCGATATTGGATTCCATAACTATACGGATATCATTGAGGAATTTGGAAGATATAGATATTGCTATTCCTAATACGATATATGTTGGTTTCATAATTTGATATTGAATATAAGTTGATATGATTACTATTCAGAGCCTTGTATTTAATATCAAATTGGGTTTTGGGTTTGTTGTGAATAGTATCTTTAATAATACTATTCTTAAACCCCGCTTAAGAAAAGAATGGATCTTTTAACTAAGATTGATGAAGTTTTCCAATCAATAAATGTAATTGGAATTAAGTGGAAGTTGATTTTGGTTTGATTATGAACAATGTTTTAAATAACATTAGTTCTTAAACCTGATTAATAGTGAAGTTATGATTTGGAATTTATAAATCTTTTAATTAATGTTTAATGAAAATTTCCAAAGTAAAGTTTTCCAATTTAATATATTAAATTAGAATTGAATGGAATTCGATTTAGTAATAATCGAGATGAGCTTTTGTGGAGGAAGACAGTTACTATTATGGAATTTAAAAGGCTTTGACGTTATTCCATTTATAGTATTAATTTGATATGGAAATTTATATTGATTATGTACTGCTCGGATTTCGGTGAAAATTTCATATTAATGGAAGATGATTTTGAGTTTATTGTGAACGGTGTTTTAAATGATATTTGTTCCTTAACCCAGGTAAAAGACATGATTAATTTCCTAAGTTGAATAATCATAATGATTTTTGAATATTAAAACTAAAGAGTTTTCATGAATCTTTAATTAGATTGAAATATGAATGAGGTAATTAAATTACCGAATTCAAGAAACGTTCGAAATGGAGTATCACCAATTTTACTCCATGCGATAGTTAAATCTTTAATTAGATTTGAACATCAAATGGTAATTAAATTTACCGATAACACAATGGGTGTTAGATATAGAGTACCACCATTTTTCCTCCATGGGATGAATAGGTTGGGGTTGGAATAATAAAATGATTGATTACTTTGGTAAGGCTTGATAATCCCAACTATTTTGATAAACCTTAAATTGGTTTAAGTTGTGAAAAGATATTATAAAATCTTTTGAAATAATTTCCAAGGAATGGATTAAAATATAAGTTTAAATGAAATAATCTCTGAGAAGATTAATGGGAACCTTTCCCAAAGATAGGAATATTTGAATAAAAGAATATTCTGGATTGGAATGAGGCGTATGATGTGTTTTTATAGCACTTGATTTTAAGTTATACGAGATATTCAAAAAGACTGGGTTTAACACATTCTGAATAACCGATACGACAATTAAAAGTCGTAGATATGAAGATGGTGGTTGAAGACCCGAGATCTTCACATCGTATGGATGATTATTGATGTTTCGATTGAGTTGTACACCCAAGACGAGGTAATAAGCGGTGGTCATTCAGACGTACTTGGAGATCGAACGGATTTGTGAGGGCCTCTCTCCTGTATTGGACATATGGTGTGAGGAATAAGGTGCCTCCGGTTTCGTTCAGACCCATAACGGACTTGCAAATGGATTGTATGTCTGACATTGTACTGCGTGGTGTATTTTTTGTTCTATGCTAAATATATACCTGTTTGGTGGCGGAGAAATTATTCTCTTGCTTAACGCCCTTCTCTGAGACGTATGAGCTTAGAGGTTATACATTAGTGGAAATCAACGGTATGGTATGATTGACAATGTGGCATGCTAAGATGAAATGATAAAGGCTCTTGTTGAAAAGCAGAGCTTTATGGTTGATAATCAAAGCATAGCTTTAGTATAGCACAACTTTGTGTAGCGTTAATTCGCGAGCTTCACACCCCGGTGTGAACCAAAAAAGGGGATGAAGGGCCATAAAGAAATGGACATACGTTGCTTTCTAGCTAGGAGTGATGTCATGGTATGGAGCCCAGACATTTACTTATGTGGATGTTGGAAAGCGATGTACCTTAGATTTGGCCGCATAAGGCCCTTGATGGTCGACATACTAACCAAGCTGGTCGACGCACTGACCAGGTTTTAGGTCCCATAGAACCGGGGGACGTATTGTTTATGGTATAACTAATCAGCGACGGCTGACCGGCTCTGCCACTCCTAAGGGTCAATGTGTTCTGTCCCTGAGGCACGAGCTAGAACTGTATCGAATTTTGATAGGAAGATCATGTGCCTTGGTTCATAGATGGAAACCTAATTTCCAGTACGCGAGTTTACGATTTTAGTTGTATACTATCGGCGACATAGTGGTATGGGATATTCATGTCGTCTAGGATTGATACATTTATATTTGAAATTGATTTCTGCACTATGCACTAATAATAATAAAAGATAAATTTTGCGTATCAAGCATATTTTGCCATTATAAGTTAAAACTCTGTCTTCTGGTTTGTGTTGCATTGTGTAATGGGACATAAGTCTTATAATGACTTCATTTTTCTTTTTAACATTGCGAGTTTTGTTTTATGGTATTCATGGGAGAAAACCCATTCCGTGTTATACGGCGTGGTCCCGCGATTTACCTAGCATTAAAATAAAGTTTAATAATTGTTTTAGTTCTCACACCAGTCCCATGACTAACTCGGAGTTTATTGTTTTTCCACCTAAGCTCATGGTGCCCTTATTTTCCACACGGGCAGCTAGTAGTCTTGGTTTTGCAGATATTTATTTTCGTAGGATCCTGGATTACGGCTGGAGCTATATTCGGAAAGCTTTGTATCCGTGTATCTCTTTCAGCTGTGGTATTTGATGTTTTCCACTGCACATCATATTCATGTGTTATATTTCCGCTGTATATTATTTATTTGTACTTTGATGTAAATTATTGTAATAGCAATGAAATGTTCTCTTGTTATGTGTTATGATGAGTCGTGTTCTCAACGCAAATCCGTCTTCTTGTTCGGTTTAGGCCGGCTGGGAAGTGCAGGTCGTCACAGAATTTTGCCACCAAAATTCATGGTGCAAGTTGAGATGTTGATGGGTGCATAGAAAAAAAATCTACAAGTGTGAGATACTAGCAGCTTCACCACCCTAGTCCTAACCTTTCACTACTCTCGATAAGGCTTTTTACAATGATTAGATAATTAGTGATAACACACTCGTTCAACCTAGATGTATAAATCCTTATTCTTTAAGGCCCAAGACTAAATGCTACAAAGCTGCAATCATCTATGGTACTAACTTCCAACGATGGAAAATAAAAATGGTAACGAATCATAACATCAGAGAATAATTTTTTTTTATTAAATAAAAGCAATCATTAATAACTTTTCATTATAGTTTCCCATTCGTAAAAGCACATTCAGATCAAATATATAATTACAAAATATAACTCCTAGAGCGGCATATGAAGATGCCCTCTTAGTAAATCAAATTCTAGTTTTATGCAATAAACAAATTTGCCTTAGCATATATCAAAAATGATAAACACATAGTGGAAAAGCTTCTAAATAGCCAATTGCCTCCTGCACGTCTCTACAAGCTTATTTAAAGAACATGAAAAGTCTTAACTCTTGACAATATCTAATGAGTACCCAAGAATTTAAGGGGAAAACTTCACGTCAGTCGCCAGCATAAATAATAACTTAAGTACCTAGTCCCAATGAATATCAAATGAGACCATGCCGCTTAGCGGAAAAGGTTTCCCACTCGCTAGTATCTAACAATCAAAATAAACAACTAGGTACTCTTGCACTATCAATGGTTAGGTCAAATGTTAATAATAATTATAGCAGCAATAATGTGCAACTTGCAACATTCAGTTTAGATTCCTCATTCCTATTATCCTAACCAACAATCTTAAAGATGTCATGCTAAAATTTCTTTTAACTTCAACCTATGTACTTATTATAAAGTTATCCACTTAAGTTTTAGCATTAATGATTCCCCATCACTTACTAGATTCCCTATCCCTTACCATCACGGTTAACCATCCTTTAGGTGTTTAACATATTTATATAGATGTAGATTATCCATCACACACCTCATAGCTTTACCTTTGGATGATTATGAAACATTCAAAAAGGTAATATAACTATCCATCATGCACCACATGATTTTACTTTCGGATGACAAAGAACCCCTCAATTTGATTAACCATCGCTTGTTACATAGTTTTAACCTTGGACGACTATGAACCTTTCAAGATAATATGATTAACCATCCCAATAATATTTCAAATTTAGTTCGTATCCCTAATTTTTTCTTCCTATTTGTGTTTCCAATGTTCTCATAGAAGTGCAAAATCATAGCATGGTTACCTACCATTTTCAATTCAATTCTCTAGCTTTCGGCTAGAAAGAAGTTGCATTCGAAATGATGTACTGGTTCTCTACCTAAAACATTGTATATAAATAGATGGGAACGTCACCCTTGTTATCCATGTTTCCCCTTTCAACTCCCTCCATAGATATCCAAGGAAATGATAGGCATGCAAAACCCAATTAATTTCAGTAAACAAACAAGCTGAAATGACCTTGTCGATAAGAACAATGGCGACAAGCCATATAGGCGAAAGCCTAAGTTTATTTTAAAAGCAATTTAGAAATTACACCATATCAACAAGGTCGACACCAACAAGCCATAGATGCAAAACCTATAAATTTCAAAATAGGTTTGAAAGCTTCCTTGTTGGCCATAACTGTGTCCACAGAAAGGTATTAGAAAAACAAGTTCAAAATAAGGCTTGTTGTTGTAGATGAAGGCATCAACGAATTTAGAGGAAATTACACCCTTTAGACACATTTGAATCGACTAGATCGAAGGCGAAAGTTTTGGTCTTAGAAATAATTTAAGAGAACAAGTTTGAAAGCAAAACCCCTTCCCTTGACCATAATAGTGTCGAAGGGATGGAAAACAGTAGCTTTGTACTTCCAAAACCATATTTAACTACAACAACCGTGTCAAAAAATTAAATAGGCGATAGACCCTTAGAATAATTTAGAAGAAAAAAAATCCCTTTCGACCCTGTTGAAGGAGAATATAGACGATGGTCTCTAAATCTAGTAAACAAGATTTTTGGCAAAAAGACCTCTTCGAGCCTATTAAAGGAGTGTTAAGGCAAAAGCCTCGAAGCTTTTTAAAAGATAAGGTTTTGAAAACAATGTTTTTGACCTGGTCGGAAGAGTGTGTTGATATGATACCTTCTATTTTTTTTAAATAGCTTTTATAAAAGCTATACCTTTCGATCCTCTCAGAACACATTAGGCAATAGGCCTTACTTTGGAGTCGCTAACTTTAAAACATAATTCCATTAACCATTTAACTATATCCAAAAAGATAAAGGCGATAGCTCGGATGTTTCTTATACCATACAATGGCATTTCAAACATTAAGTGCTTATCAAAATGAAGGTGACTTTAGACCGTGTCGAAAGGTGCTCCTGACATGGGTGATGGTACTAACAGTAATTAAAAAGAAAAATGACAAATTTCCATACAAAGTAATGTTTTTTCCAACTTCATTATGTTTGTTTAAACGTGATTGGTTCATAAAACGCAGGACTGATCAATATTCAATCTTTTTAGAAATTTATATTTGCAAAGCAAAAATAATTAATATTTTATTGATTATCCTAATTAATGCTTAATCCATTAGTCTCGCCAACTTAGGAAATTCATACAATTAATCAATACATGAGAAAAATCCCAAAAAATCACAAATTTATATAAAATTTTCGTTTTCAAATTCATCAATTAATTTATCTCGTAATCAGCTTGTATTTCAGCTTAGGAAATTCATAGAATATTCCTACAAGCATAGAAAACCATAAAATTATAATTTTTTTCCAACAAATGTTTACATTTACCAAAAAATACCAAAAGCTTCAGCTAGGAATTGGAAATGGCGACAAGTGATTTCCCCTATATGCCTCTATGCATTTTCTAAATAGCTAATTGCCTCATGCACGCCTCCACCAGCTTATTCAAAGAACTTGAAAAACCTTAACTCTCGACATGCTCAAATGAGTACCCCAGAGTTTAAGGGGAAAACTTCACGTCGCTCAACAAATTAGTATAAATAAAAATTTAACTACTGGGTCCCATTGAATATCCTGTTACGACCCGAACTTCCCCGGTAAGGAAAGCCCGGATACTTCGAGAACAACACACAAACGAACGCAAAAAGAAGAGCATTTCATTGTATATTACAACAATTTCATCAGAATATAATAATTTACAAAGTATAAACAAATAAATTTTACACAGAAAATATCAGAAATTACAATACATTACATAGCAGCGGAAAACTAATACAAAACACAATTAGAAGTAATACACGGATACAGAGCTTTCCGAGTATCGTTCCAGCTGTAAATCAGGATCCTGTGAATATAAATCTGCAAATACGAAAACTACTAGCTACCCGTGTCAAAATAAGGACACCCAGAGTTTAGGTTAAAACAATAAACTCCAGGTCAGTCATGGGACTGGTGTGAGAACTAAAACAGTTATTAATCTTTATTTTAAAGTTAGGTAAATCAAGGGACCACGCCGTATAACACGGAACGGGTTTCCTCCCATGAACACCAGTGCATAAAACAATAGCGCAATGCTAAATAAAGAACAATGAAGCTATTATAAGACCCATGTCCCATCACACAATGCAACGCAAGCCGGAGGATAGGGTTTTTACCTTATAATAGCCAAAGAATGCTTGATATGCTAAAAATAAATCATTTGATACTATTATAAGTGTATAGTGTGTAAAACAATTTCAATCATAAGTATCAATCATAGACGGCATGAGTGCCCCATCCCACTATGTCGCCATACTAGTCTCTATAAATAAAACCGCAGAATCACGTATTGGAAGCTGGATTTCCATCTGTGAACCGAGGCAAAAGATAGTCCTCACCGAATTCGAGAGCCTCTAGTCCGCCCCTCAGGAACAGCCGCAACTGCCCCTTGGATCGTCAGGGCCGGTCCACCGATGTGGATTATTATGCCTGAACACTACGTTTCCCTGCCCTTTATGGCGTAAATGAGCCAAATGAATCCATCGGTTTCACACAGTCACTGATATATCCGAGGCGCCTCGCAACAGCAACAACTACATAAGTCAAACTCGTCTGGGCGAGTAAAACCACTAACGCCACTTCTAACTAGAAAGAAACGCATGTCCTCCCTGAGGTCCTTCTCCCATTTCTGGTTCACAACCGGGGTGTGAGGCTCGCGAATCAACGTTACACAAAGCTATGCCACACAGGCCATGCTTTGATCATCAACCACAAGACTCTGCTTTTCAACAGAAGCCTTTATCATATTGCCATTTAGGCATGCCACACAGGCAATTCACTCCATGCGTTTGATATCCATCAATATATAACCCCTGAGCTCGTACGTCTCAGAGAAGGGCGTTAAGCAAGAGAATACATTCTCCGCCGCCAAACATATATATATTTAATAGAAATCAACCACATAGAATAAAATCCAATGTCAGACACACAGTCCATTTACAAGTCCGTTCTGGGTCTGAACGAAACCGGAGGCACCTTATACCTCGCATATCCATCGATCTCTAAGTACGTCTGGACGATCACTAACCGATTCCCTCCTCTTGGGTGTACGGCCCAATTAAGACCATCAGTATTTACCCAAATGACGTGAAGACCTCCGGTCTTCGACCACCGTCTTCATCCCCGACACCATGTCGAATTAGTTATTCAGAATGGGATAAACTCGGTCTTTCTGAATGACTCGCGTATATGATAAACAAGTGTAACACAAACACAACATACGCCTCATTCCAATTCATCAGTCATTAACCGTGAATTAGCAAGAGAATAATTCCCCAAATATTAACCCCGAAGCCCGAAACCAACATCAAATCAATACCAGGAAACCATTCTTCTTAGCTAACCTACAGTTAGTTTCTAAATTTCACATTCTTAGGGAAAGGTTCCCACTAATTTTATCAAAGATAAATTCTTTTAAATTTATTCTTTAATCTTCCTTTGAATATCAAATCAAACTAGTCGGGATTAGCGAACCACACAGAAGTAATCATTTATTTTATTTCCCAATCCCAACCTATTCATCCCATGAAGTAAAACTGGTAACACTTCATATCTAACACCACGGTGTTATCGGTAAATTCAATTACCATTTCACGTTCAAATCTAATTAAAGATTTAACTATCGCCTGGAGCAAAACTGGTGATACTCCATTCTCGACCATTCCAATCTAATTAAAGATCCATTAAAACTCCACTTGGTTTTAATCTTCCCAAAAAATCAATATTAATGATTATTTAACTTGGGAAATCACCTCTTGTCTTTAACTGGGTTAAAGAACCAATGTCATTTAAAACACGGTTCACTATAAACCCAAAATCACATTCCATTAATTATCGGGTTAAACAACAAGTGTTATTTAAAACACTGTTCATGATAAACCCAAAAATCAATTCAAATTCAATGCCAATTAAATCCCATTTAATTGGTACACTTCATTAAATCTAAATAAAAAGATTTAATCTTTTTCTCAACTGGGTTTAAGAACAGTGTTGATGAAGACACCATTCACAACAAAACCAAATAACATTTGATATTATATACAAGGCTCTGAATAGAATATATATCGGCTTATATTCAATATCAAATACTACGACCAACAAATATCATATTGGAAATAACGATATAAATATATCTTTCAAATTTCCCTAACAATATCTATATAATCACGAAATCCAACATCGAAATATTCCAAAGATAATTACGATTCAAATCCATTCCAATTCAATTATTGGAAATTCTGGTTACATTTAAAACCATTTCAAATCCAATTTATTTATTTAAAAATAAATAAATTATTATTCTAGTTCAAAAGTAGTTCATTTCGATAAAAATCTATTTTTATCTTTTCAAATATGGAGTTTTTCATCCCAATTCTTCACAAATCATTTCTTCTGATTTTACACAAATTATTACTATTTTTAATAATTTTATAAGGCCCGTACAGTCGATTTCCATCAACGGCCATCGAACTGCACTTACAGCGACCTTTTCCAAATTTGATTTGGACATAATTCCAAATCCAACCGTTAGATTTCAAATCTCTAATATCCGTTAGAAAGCTCTTTTCGATACGAACCCAAGGGTTCCGGTTTTAGGAGAATCCGACGGTCGGATCTCCCGTAATATCCATTCGAAGTCAATGGTCGAAATTCGCGAACTACCGCGGCGCGGCGCGTTCTATTCATGCCATTCTATATATATATTATATATATTTCGTTGATTCCCTTTAAAAACGTATCATATAAATCGTTTTAAATTCGTTTTCAAAACGATTTCAACTCCATATTCAATTTCAAATCAAAATTGAATATTCCACATCATCAATATACAAATGATAATATTTTCAAAACGTTATATTTTGAAATCACTTTCTTTTCTTTGTTCATTATAAAAATGAATAAAATCGATATAAATATCGTTTCACGTCAAAATGGCGTCAATCTTATCAACACGGCTTTTATTCAACACATGAATTTATTTTCTATTCAGCACATGAATTTATTTTCAATTCAACACATGAATTTATTTTCTATTCAACACATGAATTTATTTTCAATTCAACACATGAATTTGTTTTCAATTCAATATATGAATTTATTTTCAATATTGGAATGAGGCCCAATAAATTACCATATAACGTTTATTATATGGATTTCCTTACAACCCATGTATATAATAGCAACGTTAAATAATCAACCATCATCCAGAGTGCACCACACAACTGCATAAGCATTAAATATAAATAATTAACACTTACACAGTCTGTCAACCCATCGATTGACATACAACTAAACAATTGGGATTAGTGTACGTCAAATATCATCCCAATACCCGTGTGGGGTTTCAAATCAACAAGCACATATTTTATTTGTGCGGTTGGGCGATGTGTAAAATTTATCGTCCCAATCAATATCAGACAAATCAGTGTACATAAACAAATCGTCCGATTTGTTTATAAATTTTTATTTTATATATACGTTAAAAATCATATTTTTAACTATAAAATATTTTCCATTCTAAAATATTTTATTTCATTCACCATCACACAATCAAATTTCACTACACAACAATCAAACAAACAAGTTATCCATGGTCTGTGGACGACGGGTGTCGGGTGCTGCAAAGCACCGTCTGCATCCTAGTATATATTTCAACTAGAAATAAAAATAAAAGTGAGGAGTTCTCACACAGAGGGTTCCACTCCGTCGTGCTTTACTTTTGAATTGCTAAACCGTCTGGATCTGTTTAAAATTCCCATGCAGTCCTTTTCCCGCTGTTAATAATAAAAATTATATTTTTATCACTTCATTTCAATAAATAAAAATCATATTTTTGTTTCTACTTCCTATATTTTTACAATGCTTCTTTCTATATAAAAATTATATTTTTATATTTCTACTTCATATATAAAGATCGAATTTTTATATTATCGCTATAAAAATCACATTTTTATTTCCATATATATATAATAAAAATCAAAATTTTATTTCGCTACATATATAAATATCAAAAAAATTCTATTTATATAATATAAAAATCGTATTTTTATTATCCTACTTATATAAAAATTTATATTTTCAACTTCATTAAAAAATCACTTCTTTTGTTTTCAAAAATCACTTCTTCCTTATAAGACCATCCTATAACGATTATATTTTTATAATAATGTTTTTTATATTAAAACCTCACCCCTTTATATTTATAAAAATCTAAATTTTAGTATGATAAAAATATAATCTTTTTAATTATAAAAATCAAATCTTTTTATAAATAAAAATCTCATCTTTGTTATAGTAAAAATCTTAACTTTATAATAAAAACCACTTTTTTCAATCAATGAGATTACATAGAAAAATCTAAACTTTCTTGACACAAAAATAAAATTTTGCTTAACACCAAAGATCTAATCTTGCTTAATCACAAAAATATCTAATCTTGCTTAACCATAAAAAATCTAATCTTGCTTAACACACTAATATAATCAAAACTGAAATGAAAATAAAATAGATAAATGTATATAAAAATTAAAACTTACAGTTATATATCGAAGAAGAGGGGGATGCGGGTTCGTGGATCGAGAAGGGGAGGAAGGGGAGCAGATTCAGGTGGTGCGGCGGCGCCGGTATAGGAATGGGGGCAACGTTGACTGTTGGGGGGGTTTTGTGGTTCGAAGCTTCCTTCGATCGAAGGATCGATCTGCGGGGAGGGGGGGCGCTGACGCGAGGAGGAGGAGGGGAAGGGGAGCGTGGCCAGCTCTGGCGGCATAGTTCAAGGCGGCGCGGTGGCTTAGGGATCGAGATCGATTCCGTTACTCTTTTTTTAAAAAAAAATCGATTTCTAAAAGTATACGGTGGGGAGAGAGGAAAGGGAGAGGGAGTAGTCAACGCTGAAATATATATATTTATTAATTTAATTAATTTGTTTTCAAAAAGAAATGTTTTAATTCTAACTCCAATCGAGACCCACCGACTGTCGCCCCTAGCTAATTACCCCCATTCCGAAAATGGGATATGTATCGTAAGCTGATTCGATCGTTTCGATCAGCTTTCGCCAAAATCAAAATATAGCTCTATATATTGAATTTGAACGCACATTTCAATTTACCAGGGCCATATACGGACTCTAAAAATTCCCGAAAAATATTTTCCAGCTTCGTATTAACGATACGGTCCTAACAAAACTAATTTCGTCGAATTCCGAGACCGTTTGAAAAATGGCCATTTTCCAGTCGATTAAAATCAACTGAAACTAGTCAAACGCGTTTTCCTTCGCCACGCTCACATATTGATTCGAAAAATTACGAATTTTGGAATCTAGCAATAACTTGACATCACAGATCCAACAAAAGTGATTTCGTCGAAAACCGAGGTCGTTTGCAAAATTTCCATTTTTAAGGGCTAGAATTCCATAGCGACTATTCTGAAATTTCAACTGGGCATATCTTTTGATTCCCGCTATGAAATTTTGATTTTTCGGATCCGTTGGAAAGATATTCTCAATTAGATTCAAATATTTTTGGTTTCGCTAAAATCCGGTTTATTTTGAATCCTTTACATTCATTTGAATTTTGAAATCAAAATTTCAAACTACGGCGCCATTTACAATTCCTTTTATAATTAAAATAAAATATTTATATTCTAACGACGATTCAAATAAATATATACGTTCGAATTCTATTCAAAATAAATTTCTCGTCGTTATTATTTAAAATAATTCATTTTAAATATTCAGAATTCATCAAAATTGCCAAAATAAAAATTTTAAATTGGCTCAGATTTTCGGTTATTACAATCTCCCCCACTTAAAACTTTTCGTCCTCGAAAAGGAACTAAGCTGAAAGTTGTTTACCTAATCAATTCAGCTTCCATTATTTTCATTACGGCTTAAGTTCTTCAACTTTTCAGTTTCTAAGAACCTTTCAAATTTTTCAAAAATTTGGCTAACACCCTAAATTTTCGAAAAATTTCGCCATAACCTCCTTTGCACCGAGGATTTCGGGATATTTCAAATAGCCTTCCATGGCCCTTATCAATCCAAAAAGAAAAAGAAACAACCAAGCGTCTAGCCAATCGGCTCATAAAATCATCCAAACCCAAAGAAATACAATAAACATGTACCTATTTGTCGGGCAAAAAATTTTATTCCTTTGCTCTAGCCTCCTTGCTATGACCTATTCAATGTAAGTACATGTATATGCATGCAAACACGACAAATTTTCAATACAACTCACTATTTGGTTTAATTTGGCTAAAGTTTCAACTTTTAAATTAATCAAACAATAATCAGACAACACAACCAGCAATCAATTAATTGATTAACGTTTCAAATTCATAATTTTAATACATAGTCAAAATCGCATTTTTGGTGCCAAATCACAACAATAGGCCCTATCTAATTTTGATTCTCACACTAGTCTAATGGGAATATGTAACACCCCGTGTATTCTATAACAGTGAAATTCATAAATTAAAGCATAACTAATTTCAAATCAAAGAATTAAGGGAAACGGGATACGCCATTGTGTTCATCTCGGAAAAATACGCGAAATAGAGTCCGAGTTTTCGAAAAACGGAGTCCGTATGAAGAAGATATGGCCTCCGGAAGTTTCAGAATTCAGGTTAAAATTCAAACAGACGAAAACAGCTCAGAAAAACAAGTTTAAAATTCAAAATCGGGCCCAATTGGCCCGGGCGGGAAAATTCCCGCCTAAGGCACCCAGGTCGACTTGGGCTAGCCAGGTCGACAGGGCTGTCGACCTGCGTGTCGACTGGGCTGTCGACATGGCCCCAGAGCCAGGTCGAACCCAGCCCATCCTGGCTGGCCAGGTCTGTGTTTGGTCGATTTTCTGAGCCTTGCCTTGTCACTAGGGTTAGGTGTCAGCTCCTGATTGGTCTCTCTTTCGAATGAATGGCTACGATTAACCCAAGCTACATCGACGGTCCGAATCAATTCATAAACTCTATAAAAGTGACCCTAGACTCTACCTAATCTATTCATTCAAAAATAAGAATGAGGCCATCATGCTGTTGAGGAACGACTAGAAGTAGCCACCAATTTGAGAGACAATTAGGAGACAAACTCTAAAGCATAAAGCAACCACAAGTTAAACTTAAACAAATCAAATCAACGCCTACATCAAAGGAATAGCATCTCCAAATCCAGAATTCAGATTCCTGAATTGAAGAATTCGTCACACGATTGTAAGTAGAGTACTATTTCGGTATGAATTAAATAACTGTGTTTGATTTGTGTAAAATGAGAATTACACTTGATTTGTGGTGATAGTAATTCATATTTGTGCGTTGCTATGATTCTAATCGATTTGGAATGTTGTGATATAACGATTGGATATTCGCAAGTATGTAATTCATGATAAAAACTACATGTTTGCGGTAGTTTATTTGAGATTCATGCAAGTATACGATTGGATATTCGCAAGTATGTAATTCATGATAAAAACTACATGTTAGCGGTAGTTTATTTGAGATTCATGCAAGTATACGATTGGATATTCGCAAGTATGTAATTCATGTTGAAGCTACATGTTTGTGGTTGTTTAATTGAGATTCATGAAAGTATGTGGTTTTGCTACTATGCCAACATAATGTATATTTTTGTACAAAATCACTTTGTGTGTAATTGGATCAAATTTGGGGTATTATGATTCATATGAAATTATGTTGGAATTGGCATCATGATCTATGTATAAAACCATACTTTTGTATTAGAAACAAAAGTAAGTCACTTTGTGAACTTATGTTGATTTTATGAATATGACTAGGCTATGTTTGGTATTATGCCTAATTGAAAAACATGTTAGGCCTATATTGTTAACAAGAATTATATGATAATATATGTGACACATAGCTAAGTTAGATTTACATTCCAATTGCAAGTTTGCATGAATAAGGTAAAAACCATGATTTCATGTTTAGGAATATTTATGCCATGATTACATGAATAGATCAAAAACCATCATTTCATGTTTGGGTATATTTGTGCCATGATTATGTGAATAGATTAAAAATCATGATTAAGTTGGAATAATTCTAGTTGAACTATACTTTTGTATTAGTAACAAAAGTAAGCACCTTTGTAAACATATAGTAACTTTATAAACATGATTTGCTTATGTTTGACATTATGCCTAAGTAAAAATATAGGTTTATGTTGTAGTTAAGACTATGTGTCAATAATGATATCTAATTTAGCTAGATTCTTAACTTAACTACAAGTTTACATGGTTTGATTCATGTCACTTATGCTTTATGACTAAAGTATATGTTACCACGATGCAAGTACACTAGTTTCTATTTTGTAGTTCCAACGTTATGTTGCAAATTCATGCGTTCACATTCCCCTTTTTGTGTATATAATCACGTTTTAAGCCTCCCCTTTTTCACGTGGCCAAGTTGGGCTTAAAAGGCTAAGCCCAACATATATTATGATAAACGAACGTATTAAACGGGGGAAATAGCGTTGGGCCAAATTAATTAATAAATGAAAATATAAAAGTAGAGGGGCCCAAATTCAAGAATGGGTTGGGCCCATGATTGGTGTAAACCCTTACACCATTAGCTTAAATTGATTTTGAAGAATGGGCCGCAAATATTTACATATAAGAAAATAAAGAAGAAAGACAAAATATGTAAATATAGAAAATACGATGTGTTTAACCCGAGGGTGGATTGAGTTGTGATGTAAACCTGCCCGGAACCGCCCGGCTGTCCAGTAGTCAGAACAACACCTATCCAATGTGGGTGGTTAAACATGGAGCCCAATAAGGACCCGAGGTTAGACTGGGTTGTGGCGTAAGACTGCCCGGACCCAACCGGCAACAGGCAGCCACAACAATACCTGTCTAATGTGAGAGGTCAAGGCTTTAATAAGACAATTAAGGCTGAGTCAGGATTGATAGGATTAAGTAAATTATATTAATACTTAATCAAAAAGGGACATGCTAAACTAAACAGACTGATTGGGGGTTAGGTTTATAAAACACTTAACCAACTTAGCATGTTGGCTAGAGATAGAAAAAACCTAGTAGCGGGGGACCCTTTTCAGCAGTAACCCTATAAGGTATCATGATACCCTGAAACTAGGCAGGGTGGGGCACGATTACTGGGCTGACTGTAAGAGGTCAAATCGACGGCGGTGGTGCAGCAGTGTAGGTTCTAACGGGGTGCGGGCGTGCACACACTCCGGCGCAGAAAAATAAGGCACTGGGCACCTGTAGCATACCTGTGCATTCTAGGGTTGTGTCGGGCCGCCGCCATGGGACTTGATACACCCCATGGTGGGACCAACATAGGTAACTACAACATCGGGGGCCGTAAGACACATGTAACTATGCGAGTAGGAGCCGATCATCATAAAATGGATCACTTTACCCTGATTATGGGGTGCCTGTTGGGAACTAGTTTATATGGGTACAGAGATTAATATGGGGTACGATAGTATATTCGACCCTAGACAACTTAACTAAGTTTATGGTGCTTTCCCATTTCTAGTTTATACTTATCATACCCAGTTCTTTATTCATAGACTGAATAGTCCTAGACTTACTCAGGCTTTATGTCTGACTCTACTTTTCTTTCGTCTTCTTTTCTTCCGTCCCCCCCCCCCCCCCAGGTCCACAGGGAGGGAATACCGCAGCTTGACCAGCCTTCATATCCAGCTTGAAGAGAAAGAATGTATTGCTTGGATCTTTTCATTTTGGACTATGGCTTTGGACAGCAATTATGGGACTTTTGCAGTTTATTTATGTTTTCTTTATGCTTCTTTAAATAATGTAATCAAGACAGTTATGAAGATGTTATGTTTTTGGAAGTATTGTAAGACGATTATGGTATGGTTGTTGTAACACGTATTTTTTGGTGAAATAAAAGTTGTTGTTTTTCCGCTATTCAAAAATATGTGTTCTTATATCTGTCTTGTATATCTGTGACTTATACTTATAAACCTCCACCAAAATTAGGGCATTCCCTTTGAGAGTGACCCTAACGGAGGTGGGGTGTTTCAAAATATATAGACATCACACTTTCGAAACTCGAACACAGACACTGATGATGAGGCCTCATCATCAGGATCATCTCTGGGCGACTGGAGTGTTATTCTATATCTATCCAGTATATTAAAACTTCAAATACACGTGGATCAGACGTATATGCAAAATCTTTATATATTGGATTGCCCAAATTCAATACAAATAAATATTCAAATATGTTGAATAAAGTTTAAATTTTCAAAACAAAACTTGTCTTCATTTTAAAAATATACTCTTCACACTCGTTGTAGAATACTATTGATCCCATCTCTAACGAGTCATTCCAATTGGATATTACAAATCCAATTTCTGATGAATTCTTTCGTATGGTTCTAATGTGTCTTGTTCTCCAACCCAAGATCTGATACCAGCTGTTACGACCCGAACTTCCCCGGTAAGGAAAGCCCGGATACTTCGAGAACAACACACAAACGAACGCAAACATAAGAACATTTCATTGTATATTACAACAATTCCATCAGAATATAAGAATATACAGAGTATAAACAAATAAATATTACATAGAAAATATCAGAGATTACAATACATTACATAGCAGCGGAAAAATAATACAAAACACAACTAGAAGTAATACACGGATACAGAGCTTTCCGAGTATCGTTCTAGCTGTAAATCAGGATCCTGTGAATATAAATCTGCAAATACCAAAACTACTAGCTGCCCGTGTCAAAATAAGGGCACCCAGAGTTTAGGTTAAAACAATAAACTCCAGGTCAGTCATGGGACTGATGTGAAAACTAAAACAGTTATTAATCTTTATTTTAAAGTTAGGTAAATCAAAGGACCACGCCGTAAAACACAGAACGGGTTTCCTCCCAAGAACACCAGTGCATAAAACAACAGCGCAATGCTAATTAAAGAACAATAAAGCTATTATAAGACCCAGGTCCAATCACACAATGCAATGCAAGCTGGAGGATAAGGTTTTTACCTTATAATAGCCAAAGAATGCTTGATACGATAAAAACAAATCATTTGATACTATTATAAGTGTATAGTGTATAAAACAATTTCAATCATAAGTATCAATCATAGACGGCATGAGTGCCCCATCCCATTATGTCGCCATACTAGGCTCTACAAATAAAACCGCAGAATCACGTATTGGAAGCTGGATTTCCATCTGTGAACCGAGGCAAAAGATAGTCCTCACCGAATTCGAGAGCCTCTAGTCCGCCCCTCAGGAACAGTCGCAACTGCCCCTTGGATCGTCAGGGCCGGTCCACCGATGTGGATTATTATGCTTGAACACTACGTTTCCCCGCCCTTTGGGTCGTAAATGAGCCAAATGACTCCATCGGCTTCACACAGTCACCAATTATCTGAAGAATGTAACACCCCGTATTTCTGTTAATACTAATATTCACAAATTAAAAGAATTAATATTGAGAATTTGCACGAAATAGCCTTAAAAAGGCATATAACAAATTTGAGATATGTGAATTGCCTTAAAAGGCGAAAAATGGAATTAAGACATTAATTGGAAAATTAATGTGTAGAAATGGTCATAAGTTAATTATGGATTAATTTGAATTCATGAATAGGTGCGTGTGTATATATATATATATTTATATATATATGGGCAGTTAATGTAAACATGAATAGAAGTTTATTAATTTGCTGAGTGTTTGCTGAGTCACTTCTGACTCATTGCTGAGTCAATAAGATAAACCCCATCTGGTCTGAATGGCTGTGGTTATTTCTAGGTTAAATCTAATGGCCTAAATGAATCCTAACATCTATAAATAAGTGGGTAGACTCTAACCCTAAATCACTTGAAAAATTGGAGAGCTACCGACATGCCGTTGCCATGGAGTTCAGCATAGCCGTCACAAACTAAAGAAGAAGAAGGCCTAATCTACAAACTAAATCTACTCAAATCAAATCAAAAGCTCTCTCTCTCTCTTTCTATTTCTCTTCTTTAAAATTGTGAGTATGATGAATCTCACAATATTATTATAAAATAATTTGATTAAGTTATGAATGGATCACAAGAAAGTGATATGAATTGTTATGTATTTGTAAATTATGTTGTGGATCTCTTGTTATGCTATTATGTTATCATATATATGTTGTTATGTTGTAGTGATTATGTTGTAAATAATCCTATGCTATGTCATATGTGATTAATCATGCTATGCTATGTTGTAAATCATATCATGCTATGTTGCAAATTATGATATGCTATGTTGTAAATCTTATATATGTTGTAGATCTCATATTATCACATATGTTGAAATACTTATGTTATATGATAATGATGTCATGTTAAGTTGTGTTGAATCATACAAGTTGTAAAATCATGATGTTAGTATTTATGCGAATTGGATCATGTTTAAAGTTTATGTTTTTTTTATAATAGATCTTGATTATGGGAATTTGCCTATTGGGTTAGGTGTACCCATATACATGAATCTACAAATTAATTGGATCTTGAATATGGGAATTTGCCTATTAAGTTAGGTGTACCCATATACATGAATCTATGATTAAATGAATTTTGATTTTTGGGAATTTGCCTATTGAGTTAGGTGTACCCATATAAAACCATATTGTTAATGATGTTGATTCACACATGTCCTATACAAGTTTATGAAATTTGATCAAAATCATATTATGTGAATTATGAATAAGTTGACACCCTTAGATCCATGACATGTATAACCTTATGCAAGTTGTAGTATATGCAAGTTTTACCCCTTGTTATGATTTATTTAGTCACATATATATGTTGTTGTTGTGAATATTTTCTTTTATGCTATGAGTTAGACTAATAGGGTCTAGCATACATTTTGCGAATAAACGTTCAAACGTGGGGTAGGGGTAATATTAGGAAATTAATAAATTGGGGTGCAATTGATATGATTTTGCATGCCTTAAATGGATGTCCATAATTGAGTCAATTATGGACATTGTTAAATTTGGAATTAATTAATAATTTAAGTAGGGAATTATTAAAATTGGGGAAAGTGGATTATTAATAATAATCAATGCTTAGGACACGAGGTTGGACCCGTTTGTGACGTAAACCTGCCCGGACCCGCCCGGCAAATCCAGTAGTCACAAATGTCGGCCCAATGTGAGAGGTCCTAGGCCCAAACTAAAGCATAACAGTTGTAAAGACACGAAGTTAGACTCTTTTGTGGTGTAAGACTGCCCGGACCCGCCCGGCAAATCCAGCTGCCATAAATGCCAGTCTAATGTGAGAGGTCTTTATGAGGTTATGGCCTTAACGAATTAAGAAATACTTAGCCAGATAATCATGTAAGGTGGGACATGGTGGTTAAGTAGGTGCCTTGGGTGGCATGAGGAATCTAGTGGTTGCCTTTAGAGGCATTTGAAATACGATTAGACTTAACCAAATACACATGTAAATGAACATGACTAAGTGGGTTAAGTGGATGGACTAATGGGACAAGCTTAGGTGGAATGCTTGTGGGAAATAATGGGGGCCCATTTCAACCAGTATCCCAAAACGTATCTTTGTGGGCTCGACCCAAGTCGAGGACGGGACACGCATACTGGGTTTGACTATAAGAGGCCAAAACAGGGAGCGGTGGCAACGCAAGTCCAACGGGTTTCATATGCGTGTGTGGACCCGGGCTGGTAGGTAAGACGTTGTTGCATCGTGTAGGTATAAGCCGTGCATCTCCGTTATATCGGGTTGCCACTTTAGGGGAATGATACACCCTACTGTGGGGCCAGCACGGGTATCTACGAGTAGGGAGCCGATCGAAAAATGGAAAGTGGGGTACACCTAGTGGAGATAGGGGCAGGCGGCACCTATGTAGTCAGCTAGGAGTACGTAAAGCCATTAAGAAAGTTTCTAAGTGAAGCTAAGTGGAATCAATCTTTAGGGTGATTGGTGTGGTGCCGTATAGTGTTTATCCTTTAGTATCTAGGAGTGCCTATAACGTTTCCTTTAGCGATTGTCTATGTCCTTAATCTGCTCTTTCATAGACATTTCCTTGTTTTCCAGCTTATGCCTTAGTCCAGTTATTTTGATAATAGTATTATAGAATTATCATACTCACCAGACTTTATGTCTGAACCCCCCCCCCCTCTTTTTCATCCTTTTCTCCCTTCAGGTCCTCAGGTTGGGCCAAGTTCCAGTGGAGTCTGATTGGATTGCTTATCTCTTGGAAAGCTTGGACTGCTGAAGTAAAGTCCAGCTTGTTATCTTTCTTTTTAATGGCTATTTATGTAATGGGATTATGTACTTGTTTTATCAAGATAGATATTGTACTTGACTTTGATTATGGTGTTATGATGTAATCAAACATGTTTTGACTTCTGCTGCAATTGAAATAAAGTTTTTAAATTTCCAAGTACTATTTTATATCTGTCTTGTTGAAATTTTACTGTTCTATATTCACCTAAAACCTCCATAGAAGTTAATGCATTCCCTTTGTGAGTGACATTAATGGACGTGGGGTGTTACACGTGGTATCAGAGCATAAGGTTACCAGAACAGATAAAATTTTTTGAAAAATATTTTTCTAAAGTATTTTTGGAAGAAGTGTTTTCAAAAACATGTTATTTAGAGAAAGTTTTTATGAAAAACATAATCCCAAATAGCCATATCCTTATCTTTATCTTTTGAATTCTCCATTTTGAATCTTTCCTTTTTCGTTTCAGCATGGCCGAAGATCTTAATCTCCCGGAAGGTGTGACGATTCCAGGGTGGTTTAGGAGATATTTGGAGGCTAGGGCCACCACTGCAGGCCCAGCGGATGTTCCTCCACCCCCAGTTGCACCCATTCCTCCTCCTCCTCCTCGTGTTGACACTTTTGCAAAGACATGCAAGGAATTTAAGGCTATGGGAGGAAAAACTTTTCAAGGGACTGAGACGTTTGTGGAGGCCAGAGACTGGCTTAAGGAGACTGAGGAATTGTTGGATATCTTTGAAGTGGAAGATGGGAGGAAAGTCCATTTAGCTGCTTGGTTAATGAAGGGAGATGCCTCGTTTTGGTGGGAGGTCACTAACGGGGAACGTCCAGTTGATTCATGGGCGGACTTCAGACGAAGGTTTGAGGCAAAGTTTCTTTCAAGGGCAGAGGAGAATTTAAATATGGAAAAATTCCTGACATTAAAGCAAGGGAGCTTATCAGTGAAGGAGTATGTCAATAAATTTAATCAGTTAGCAAGGTTTGACTTGGAGTTGGTGAACACGCCAGAGAAGAAAGCTTTGAGGTTCGTTAGAGGCTTGAATGAACCGTTGCAAGGGTTGGCTATGACCCACATCCCTATGGGAGCCACCTTTGAAAGGCTAGTAGAAATGACACTTATGCATGAGGATAAGGCAGTTGAAAAGAAAGGGGATCAGAAGAAACCCCAACAGCAAAATAAGAAGGGTGGTAAAAACAATAATGGAAAAGGGAAGAAGAGATGCTTCAATTGTGGGACGCCTGGCCATCTCAGCAAAGATTGTAGAAAGAAAAAGAAGACTGGTTGTTTTCATTGTGGAGATGCGGGACATTTGGTGAAGGACTGCCCAAAGAAGGGGCAGAGGGCAGGGTCTACCTCGGGAGGACAGGTGCAGGCTCTTATGGCACCAGGGCAGGCAAGGGGGCAAGTTCAGGCTATTGCGGCCCCACCGCTGCAAGAAAGAGGTAGAACAATTTCTGTTGAAAGCTTAGTTTTTCTGTTTGATCATCCTGTCCGTACCTTATTCGATTTTGGCGCATCTCGTTCGTTTATCTCGGCATCATTAGTTGAATTACTGCACTTGAACACCAGTTTAGTAGAGGATCCCTTGGTTGTTTCAAATCCAATTGGGGGTTCGGCTCATTTGACCATGATATGTTTGGATTTGAAAATCTCTATACTTAGCGTTGAATTTAGATGTGATGCTTATGTATTGGGCTTCACGGGCTATGGGCTAATTTTAGGAATGGTTTGGTTATCTAGAAATGGGGCCATTCTTGATTGTGAAAGGAGAGTAGTTAGGCTTGTGACTCGCCTTGGTAATGCTCTCGACATCTTTTGTAGTCCCATAAATTCCGTTATGCTAAGTTATCTTGAATCGCTTGACGCGTCTGTAGAGAATCTGCGAACGGTAGAGGTGGTCCGGGAATATCCGGATGTGTTTGAGGAGGTGAAGGGCTTACCTCCAAAGCGGGAGATAGACTTTCGAATTTATCTTGTGGATAATGCTAAACCCGTATCTTTGCCAGTGCGCCACATGGCTCCTCGTGAAAGGAGGGAACTCAATAAGCCAGTGAAGGAGTTGCTTGAGAAGGGGTTCATAAGACGTAGTATATCAGAGTGGGGTGCTCCAGTAGTATTTGCTACAAAGGCGGATGGGTCCCTTAGACTTTGTGTGGACTATAGAGAACTAAACAAGCTTACTAAAAAGAACCGACACCCACTGCCGAGGATTGACGATCTCTTTGATCAGTTAGTTGGCGCCTCAGTGTTTTCGCAGTTGGACTTAGCCACTGGCTTTCATCAACTGAGAGTAGATGAGGATAGTATAGATAAGACTGCTTTTAGGACTCCTGACGGATTCTATGAACGGCTAGTGATGCCCTTTGGTTTGACAAACGCCCCCGCATATTTTGTTGATTTGATGAGTACGGTGTTTAGGGAGTACCTTAACAAATTCGTGGTAGTCTTTGTGGATGACATCTTAGTCTTTTCTAAGAATGAAGAAGAGCATGCCCTACATCTTAGGGAAGTGTTGGAAACCCTTCGAGCGCATAACCTTAAGGCAAAATTTTCTAAGTGTCACTTCTGGAGGAAAGAAGTACGGTTCTTAGGGCACGTGGTTTCCAAGGAAGGGATAGCAGTGGATCCCGCAAAGGTGGTGGCCATCCAAGATTGGAAGGTCCCTAAAAATGTAACCGAAGTAAGTAGTTTCTTGGGGTTGGCTGGCTATTATAGGAAGTTTATCAAAGACTTCGCAAAAATATCAGCTCCATTAACACGGTTAACGAAGAAGAACCTGGTTTTTACGTGGGACGAAGAATGTGATGATGCGTTCCAACGTTTAAAGAGAGCCTTAACTTCAGCCCCAGTCTTAGTGCTGCCAGACGGGAATAAACCGTTTACCGTCTATACTGATGCTTGTGGGACGGGATTTGGCGCGGTCCTCATGCAAGAGGGAAGAGTAATAGCCTATGGTGGAAGGCAGTTGAGGGTTCATGAAAAGAATTACCCTACGCATGACCTTGAGTTAGCCGCAATTGTTTTCGCGCTTAAGTCTTGGCGTCACTATCTTCTTGGTGAGAAATTTGAACTGTTCACTGACCACAAATCATTAAAATACGTATTCTCTCAGAAGGATTTGAATTTAAGGCAGCAACGGTGGATGGAATTCCTAGCCTCCTACGATTTTGAAATAGCATATACCCCGGGCAAGGGTAACGTGGTAGTAGACGCCTTAAGTAGGAAAAGGTTGTCCTTGAGTCCGTTGTTTGTTGAACGATGAAGCTTAGAATTCATCTCCATGTTTGACTTTAGACCCTCCGTTGACCTAGTACCTGGTTTGTTAGCATCGTTGGAGGTTAGACCTACACTTCTAGGACGAGTTGGTGAGGCACAGCAAGACGACCCCCAGTTGGTTGAGGTAGTAGAAAAGCTCAAAGGAGGGGAGTCGTCTAGCCGTCTTCGTAGGTATACCCTAGACGATAAGGGTTGGTTACGAAGGGATAATAGACTTTGTGTACCACAAGACGAAGACTTAAGGAAGGCCATTCTTGATGATGCTCATCGCTCAAAGAAGACCATTCATCCCGGCGGAGACAAGATGTACAAAGATATGAAGCGAGTTTTCTTTTGGGCCGGTATGAAAAAGGATGTGGCCGAGTACGTCGCTAGATGCTTGGTGTGCCAACGAGTAAAAGCGGAACAAAAGAAACCCGGTGGGTTGCTTCACCCATTGGAAGTTCCACTATGGAAATGGGAAAGCGTCTCAATGGATTTTGTGGATGGATTACCAAGATCAAGGAAGGGTAATACGGGGATTTGGGTTATAGTAGATAGACTTACTAAGAGCGCCCATTTTATTCCCGTGAAAAGTAAGAGGACTGCTCCGTGGTTGGCTTCTGTATACATTAAAGAGATAGTTCGTTTGCACGGTATTCCTTCTAGTATAGTAAGCGACCGTGATCCCATCTTCACTAGCGAATTTTGGAAGAGTTTACAAGAGGCGGTAGGGACTCAGCTATGTTTGAGCACCGCATATCATCCTCAGACGGACGGCCAGACCGAGAGGGTGAATCGTATTCTAGAGGATCTTTTAAGGCTTTGTATCCTAGACTTTGGGGGTACAAGGGAAGAGCACCTTCCGTTTGTAGAATTCGCATATAATAATAGCTTTCAGTCTAGTATTGGCATGGCACCTTTCGAAGCTCTTTATGGAAGGCCTTGCCGTTCGCCTACATGTTGGTGGGAATCTACCGATAAAATCCTACTTGGGCCCGATATGGTTAGGGAAACCTCGGAGAAGATTGATTTGATTCGAAGGAGGATGAAAGCAGCACAAGATAGGCAGAAATCGTATGCTGATAAGAGGAGGACAGATCTTAAGTTTGACATTGGGGACAAGGTTTTTATCAAAGTGTCTCCGTTACGGAATGTTGTTCGCTTTGGGTCCGTTGGGAAATTAGCGCCAAGGTTTGTAGGGCCGTTTCCTATAAAAGACAAGATTGAGAAGATGGCGTATAGGGTGGAGTTGCCTGAGAAACTTAGTGGAGTACACGACGTATTCCATGTATCACATTTGAGGAAGTGTTTGCACAAGACCGCGGAGGTGGTAGAGCCGAGCTTGCTTAAAGAGGTGGAAATAGAGCGTGATGCAACAATTAGACGAGCTCCTACATGCATTCTTGGGTCAGAGATCAAAAAGTTGAGAAATCGAGAGGTCAGACTAGTTAAAGTGCAATGGGGAGATGATGAGAGCAACGCTACTTGGGAGACAGAAGGGAAGATGCGTTCGCTATACCCTTTTCTTTTTGAGGGTATGTCTTTTAATTTCTCCTTTATCGCTTAGCTTATCTTATCTTATCTTTGTATGTCCTCTCATTAGTATCTTTGACCTTTAGTTAGGATAATCCTATGGTTGAAACATGTGTTTGAGACATGTTATGTATGATGGATGCAAAATGGATGCAAGTGGTTTCTAGTGGTTGCTCGTGGATGCATATATACACACACTTTAGGCACTAGATCGACTCAGTCACTACATATTGCATATTGCATAAATGAATGTATTTAGTATAATGGATGTATAATGGTTGTACCATCATATAGATGCTGCATTCGGTTGAATGGATGTGCACGCATATAGAAGTAGTTTGTAAGCAATTAGGATCTTTTGCATACATAATGGATGCATGGCACTATCATGAATTGCATCAAGGAGGTCAACAGAATCAGTGGACCGCCTGATTTTGCATTAGATACGGACATAGACACACACTGTGCATTTAAACATGAAAGCATTAGAAGTCTATAAGGACAATGAATGCCAGTGTTTGTTGATTGAGTAGATGGTTGATGATAGGATATAAACTTGAAGATTTCGGGGTCGAAATCCCTTAAGGAGGGGAGAATGTAACACCCCGTATTTCTGTTAATACTAATATTCACAAACTAAAAGAATTAATATTGAGAATTTGCACGAAATAGCCTTAAAAAGGCATATAACAAATTTGAGATATGTGAATTGCCTTAAAAGGCAAAAAATGGAATTAAGACATTAATTGGAAAATTAATGGGTAGAAATGGTCATAAGTTAATTATGGATTAATTTGAATTCATGAATAGGTGCGTGTGTATATATATATATTTATATATATATATATGGGAAGTTAATGTAAACATGAATAGAAGTTTATTAATTTGCTGAGTGTTTGCTGAGTCACTTCTGACTCATTGCTGAGTCAATAAGATAAACCCCATATGGTCTGAATGGCTGCGGTTATTTCTAGGTTAAATCTAATGGCCTAAATGAATCCTAACATCTATAAATAAGTGGGTAGACTCTAACCCTAAATCACTTGAAAAATTGGAGAGCTACCGACATGCCGTTGCCATGGAGTTCAGCATAGCCGTCACAAACTAAAGAAGAAGAAGGCCTAATCTACAAACTAAATCTACTCAAATCAAATCAAAAGCTCTCTCTCTCTCTTTCTATTTCTCTTCTTTAAAATTGTGAGTATGATGAATCTCACAATATTATTATAAAATAATTTGATTAAGTTATGAATGGATCACAAGAAAGTGATATGAATTGTTATGTATTTGTAAATTATGTTGTGGATCTCTTGTTATGCTATTATGTTATCATATATATGTTGTTATGTTGTAGTGATTATGTTGTAAATAATCCTATGCTATGTCATATGTGATTAATCATGCTATGCTATGTTGTAAATCATATCATTCTATGTTGCAAATTATGATATGCTATGTTGTAAATCTTATATATGTTGTAGATCTCATATTATCACATATGTTGAAATACTTATGTTATATGATAATGATGTCATGTTAAGTTGTGTTGAATCATACAAGTTGTAAAATCATGATGTTAGTATTTATGCGAATTGGATCATGTTTAAAGTTTATGTTTTTTTTATAATAGATCTTGATTATGGGAATTTGCCTATTGGGTTAGGTGTACCCATATACATGAATCTACAAATTAATTGGATCTTGAATATGGGAATTTGCCTATTAAGTTAGGTGTACCCATATACATGAATCTATGATTAAATGAATTTTGATTTTTGGGAATTTGCCTATTGAGTTAGGTGTACCCATATAAAACCATATTGTTAATGATGTTGATTCACACATGTCCTATACAAGTTTATGAAATTTGATCAAAATCATATTATGTGAATTATGAATAAGTTGACACCCTTAGATCCATGACATGTATAACCTTATGCAAGTTGTAGTATATGCAAGTTTTACCCCTTGTTATGATTTATTTAGTCACATATATATGTTGTTGTTGTGAATATTTTCTTTTATGCTATGAGTTAGACTAATAGGGTCTAGCATACATTTTGCGAATAAACGTTCAAACGTGGGGTAGGGGTAATATTAGGAAATTAATAAATTGGGGTGCAATTGATATGATTTTGCATGCCTTAAATGGATGTCCATAATTGAGTCAATTATGGACATTGTTAAATTTGGAATTAATTAATAATTTAAGTAGGGAATTATTAAAATTGGGGAAAGTGGATTATTAATAATAATCAATGCTTAGGACACGAGGTTGGACCCGTTTGTGACGTAAACCTGCCCGGACCCGCCCGGCAAATCCAGTAGTCACAAATGTCGGCCCAATGTGAGAGGTCCTAGGCCCAAACTAAAGCATAACAGTTGTAAAGACACGAGGTTAAACTCTTTTGTGGTGTAAGACTGCCCGGACCCGCCCGGCAAATCCAGCTGCCATAAATGCCAGTCTAATGTGAGAGGTCTTTATGAGGTTATGGCCTTAACGAATTAAGAAATACTTAGCCAGATAATCATGTAAGGTGGGACATGGTGGTTAAGTAGGTGCCTTGGGTGGCATGAGGAATCTAGTGGTTGCCTTTAGAGGCATTTGAAATACGATTAGACTTAACCAAATACACATGTAAATGAACATGACTAAGTGGGTTAAGTGGATGGACTAATGGGACAAGCTTAGGTGGAATGCTTGTGGGAAATAATGGGGGCCCATTTCAACCAGTATCCCAAAACGTATCTTTGTGGGCTCGACCCAAGTCGAGGACGGGACACGCATACTGGGTTTGACTATAAGAGGCCAAAACAGGGAGCGGTGGCAACGCAAGTCCAACGGGTTTCATATGCGTGTGTGGACCCGGGCTGGTAGGTAAGACGTTGTTGCATCGTGTAGGTATAAGCCGTGCATCTCCGTTATATCGGGTTGCCACTTTAGGGGAATGATACACCCCACTGTGGGGCCAGCACGGGTATCTACGAGTAGGGAGCCGATCGAAAAATGGAAAGATGGGTACACCTAGTGGAGATAGGGGCAGGCGGCACCTATGTAGTCAGCTAGGAGTACGTAAAGCCATTAAGAAAGTTTCTAAGTGAAGCTAAGTGGAATCAATCTTTAGGGTGACTGGTGTGGTGCAGTATAGAGTTTATCCTTTAGTATTTAGGAGCGCCTATAACGTTTCCTTTAGCGATTGTCTATGTCCTTAATCTGCTCTTTCATAGACATTTCCTTGTTTTCCAGCTTATGCCTTAGTCCAGTTATTTTGATAATAGTATTGTAGAATTATCATACTCGCCAGACTTTATGTCTGAACCCCCCTCTTTTTCATCCTTTTCTCCCTTCAGGTCCTCAGGTTGGGCCAAGTTCCAGTGGAGTCTGATTGGATTGCTTATCTCTTGGAAAGCTTGGACTGCTGAAGTAAAGTCCAGCTTGTTATCTTTCTTTTTAATGGCTATTTATGTAATGGGATTATGTACTTGTTTTATCAAGATAGATATTGTACTTGACTTTGATTATGGTGTTATGATGTAATCAAACATGTTTTGACTTCTGCTGCAATTGAAATAAAGTTTTTAAATTTCCAAGTACTATTTTATATCTGTCTTGTTGAAATTTTACTGTTCTATATTCACCTAAAACCTCCATAGAAGTTAATGCATTCCCTTTGTGAGTGACATTAATGGACGTGGGGTGTTACAAAGCACCTCGCAACAGCAACAACCACATAAGTCAAACTTGTCAGGGCATGTAAAACCACTGATGCCACTTCTAACTAGAAAGAAACGCATGTCCTCCCTGAGGTCCTTCTCCCGTTTCTGGTTCACAACCGGGGGGTGAGGCTCACGAATCAACATTACACAAAGCTATGCCACACAGGCCGTGCTTTGATCATCAACCACAAGACTCTGCTTTTCAATAGAAGCCTTGATCATATTGCTACTTAGGCATGCCACACAGGCAATTCACTCCATACGCTTGATATCCATCAATATATAACCTCTGAGCTACGTCTCAGAGAAGGGCGTTAAGCAAGAGAATAAATTCTCCGCCGCTAAACATATATATATTTAATAGAAATCAACCGCACAGAATAAAATCCAATGTCAGATACACAGTCCATTTACAAGTCCGTTCTGGGTCTGAACGAAACTGGAGGCACCTTGTACCTCACATATCCATCGATCTTCAAGTACGTTTGGATGATCACTAACTGATTCCCTCCTCTTGGGTGTACGACCCAATCAAGATCATCTGTAATCACCCAAACGACGTGAAGACCTCCGGTCTTCGACCACTGTCTTCATCGTCGACACCACGTCGAATCAGTTATTCAGAATGGGATAAACCCGGTCTTTCTGAATGACTCCCGTATATGATAAACAAGTGTTACACAAACACAACATACACCTCATTCCAATTCATAAGTCACTAACCGTAAATTAGCAAGAGAATAATTCCCCAAATATTAACCCCGAAGGCCGAAACCAACATCAGATCAATACCCAGGAAACCATTCTTCTTAGCTAACCTGTGACGGCCTGCCCCGCACCAACCGACATTTACTCCAAAAGTGCGCTGTACACATGTCCAGTTAGCATGGAACGGGTCGTCAGAAGGAAAAAGGAAGAAGGAAATGAACATACAAAGAACCTGTAGAATGTCTCACAGCGCATAGAATAAAATATAATAATAACATACTTGACATAAAACAGGAGAGACGGTGCATAAGTTGAAAATCAGAACTAAACATCATAGCAGCGGAAATCCAAAATACAGCTTATTACAACTTTCAAACTGTCTCAAAGCAAAAGAAAGATAAAAGAGGTACACTACTAATGCCCAAGTAGCGACCACCAACGAGACATGGAGAATGTGTATATATATATCATATGTGGCAGCCTCATGCCCGCCTCCGAATCAGCTACTCGCGCATCATCAGCTAACCTGTCTCTAGTCTGCTCGTGTGAGCACCCAGAGTAATAAGAGGAGACATAAAACTCTGGGTCAGACATAAAGCCTGGTATGAGCGATAAGCATCTAAAGTGAACAATAACAGGTAGACTAAAAACATACCTGAACCTGGACCTGCAACCAAAGAGTTAGCACTACATACTGTACAACACTCTAAGGTACCATATCAAACGGTATAAAGATACGGAGGTGGGGGAGGTGTGCATGTCATAATGATGGCAAACAATCAAGCATAGCATCCATCCTCACATCTCTCACTCAGTGCGTAAAGCATACGATATTCACCACTTCGATCACCCAACATACCTTGCTACGATCACTTTGCCCCATGAAGTCATAAATGGCTTCACTGCACTGATAACGTAGCCACTAGTACCTTGCTATGTCCACTTGCCCCTTGGAGTTATTCACCCCATCTGCGCTGGCTCATAGCCTTACCAATCCTTACTATGTTCACTTGCCCCATGGAGTTATTCACCCCATCTGCGCTAGCTCATAGTCTTACTACGCATCACCTTGCCCCTCAGGTCATAATGACCCTACTGCACTGATAACGTAGTCTTGCTACCATCACCTTGCCCCTCGGTTCATAATGACCCTACTGCACTGATAAGTAGCCATCACTCATTCTTAGTGGTGAATCGAAGTTATGAACGTCGACAACTCCTTAGCACACGTCCCGCAGCAAAGTCCAACCATGAAGTGAACTCATTGGTTCCCAACTGGATCCTGAGCTCTAACTTCCCATATTGGACTACCTTTGCATCTCGGGTTATTGGTCAATACTGGGTCGGGTCGGGTTCCTCCTCAAGCCATCGGTTCGGGTCGGATATCCTCCATCTGTTCGGGTCGGGTCTTCTCCTGGTGCGGTTCGGGTCGGTTGTCCTCCATCGGTTCGGGTCGGGTGCTTCGTCTCGGGTCGGGTCGGGTGTCATCTCCCCTCCCGCTTGCGCCTCCGTTCCGATCCGTCCCCTCGTCCTTCACATGCTCCTATCCGATCCATCCTCATGCCTCCGCTCCAATCCGTCCTCCTCGATCCGATCCGTCCTCCTCGGTCCGATCCGATCCCAGTTCAGCTAGCGTGGCCTTCCTTTTTGCCACTTTTTCCCCAAGTGTTGGGTTCCGATCCGATCGGATTCTTTGCTCAGTTCAACATATCCGATCCGAGCCCGATGTCCGATCCGATCCGAACCCTGCACTGTTTTCTGAAACTGTTCCAGCAAGTGTTTACGCCATTCGACGACGTTTTCGACCATTCTAACTATTGAAATCAATCGAAAATCATTTCATAGAGTCATAGCAACATGCATAATCAACCACAAACATCAAAACATCCATATAATAGGCTAAAATGGATCAAACATACCCAAAATCCCATATTTCCCCTTAAGCATGTTTAGGTGAAACTAATGATAGGATTAGCAAAACTTAACCAAATTAACCCAAATTCATATCAGAGGTCTAAAACATCATTTAGGAATTTATAAACATTTTTTCCGAATTTATTAGTGTATAAATTCGCTAATCAACACTAATTACCCTCAACTAGCCATAATTAGTGTAAAACTATGCAAATCACTCACCTTAGCCACAAATAAACTAAGATCCAAAATAATTCTCTGATTTGATATGAATCTCAATGCCAAACAGCAGCTCCTATGTTGCTTTGGTGAAGATCTTCCTTGATTAGGGGTTGCTAAGCTTAATCCTTGACCAAAAGATGATTTGGCGGTGATTTAGAGGTTGGAGGCCATTTTTAGGGTTCCTTGGTGATAAGTGGAGGCTAGAAAACTGAAATGGAATGATCCTCTATCTCATTTCAGCCTCCCCATAACCCTAATTCCGAAATGGGTTATGGGCCTACTCACTAATCACCCAATTTGGCCCGGTTAAGCAGTTTTTCACCCTCCAAACCTTGTTTCAGTCATATCTCCCAAACGGTAAGTCCGTTTGGCTATTATGACCACTCTACGGAAAGGTAAACCATCAAATGAATCCAATGGAAGTGGTCTCAGGTCAAAATTCCTTTCCAATCAAAAGTTATGGCCAAAACAGTGCCAACTAGGGGCAAAATGGTCATTTAAAAATCGACAAAAATCATGAACATGGGAAATGACTCTAATGGATGTTTCCCAAAGTTACATGACCATACGACTTCATACGGGAAAGAAATAAATATTCTACGATCCCCCCGATGCGTAGAATGTGGGTCGTTACACTCTCACCCCTTAAGAAATTTCGCCCCCGAAATTTCCTAATCAAAACACACATAAAGGTTCCGCATACCTATCAATCATAAAACAACAATCAAATATGCAAAACAAGCAAAACAAATCTACCTTAGCATGCGGAAAAGCTAAATTACAAAGTAAATCTTACCAGGCAAAGAGTTCTTGGTATGCCTTCCTAACACTCTCCTCTGTCTCCCAAGTACAATCATTCTCGTCCTCGCCCCACTAAACCTTGACTAGCTTCACCGCCTTCCTTCGAAGTTGCTTCATATCATGCCCCGCAATACGAATCGGCTGGCGGTTCCCAACCGCCTCGGGTTCTACTTCGAAGTCCTCTAACCGATCAGGTGAAATAGTCACATTTGAGTCGTGAACGAACTTCCTTATTTGGGAAACATGAAATACATTGTGAACTCCCGCCATCTTCTCTGGTAAGCCAACTCTATACGCCAAATTCCCGACTAGTTCAAGAACAGGGAATGGGCCAACAAATCTTGGTGCCAACTTGCCTCTCCTGCCAAATCGTATCGCACTCTTCAACGGAGAGATCTTGACGAACACCAAGTCATTAACGAAGAATTTCAAGTCTCTTCTCCTCTTATCAGCATAACTCTTCAGCCTATCTTGGGCAGCTTTCATTCGTTGTTGAATGATCTTAATCTTATCCGAAGTTTCTCTCACCACATCTGGTCCAAGCACAAACTTCTCGCCAGTCTCTATCCAACATGATGGTGAGTTGCACGGTCTTCCGTACAAAGCTTCATATGGAGCCATACCGATACTGGATTGGTAGCTATTATTATATGCAAACTCTACTAGATGCAAATGGTCATCCCATGATCCACCAAAATCCAATATACAAGCTCTCAAGAGAACTTCCAATATACGATTCACCCTCTCCGTCTGACCGTCGGTCTGAGGATGATATGCGGTACTGAGATGTAATCCTGACCCTAGAGCCTCTTGCAAGCTCTTCCAAAACCCACTAGTGAACAACGGGTCTCGGTCACTCACAATGCTTTTGGGTACTCCATGAAATCTCACTACCCACTTCATATACAATTCTGCCAACTTGGTTGCCGATCTGGTCGATTTGACTGGTATAAATCTTGCGCTCTTAGTCAATTGATCCACAATTACCCAAATGCTATCATATCCCGATCTAGTCCTTGGTAGGCCATCGATGAAATCCATCGAGACTTGCTCCCATTTCCATTCGGGAATTTCTAATGGTTGCAACAAACCACTAGGCTTCTTTTGCTCGGCTTTAACTAGCTGGCAATTCATGCATTTAGATATAAACTTCCCAACGTCTCTTTTCATCCCTTCCCAGTAGTAGGTCTGTCTCATGTCTCGATACATCTTATTACCACCGGGATGTATAGTTAGTTTTGAGTGATGACATTCTCTAAGCACTTCATCTTTCAAACCATTCACGTTGGGCACAACTAGCCTCTCATTCTTCCGAAGCCATCCATCTCGATCAAGCCCATACACATTCATCTCCTCATCGATACCCATCTCTAACTTGGAGATGATTTCCAATAGATTAGGATCGTCCCTCTGGCTGGAACCAACCCGCTCTATCAAAGTGGGTCTGATCGTCAAACTAGCTAGCATGACTGGATCCAACTCGCACCTTGGTCTGAAATCAAACCCCGCGATATACTCCAGTTGCTTCCACTCAAGAAACATTGCCCCTAAGCTGACATGTCTCCTACTCAAGGCATCGTCTACCGCATTACCTTTCCCAGGTGTGTATGCGGTATCAAAATCATACGAAGCCAAGAACTCTAACCATCTCTGCTGACGGAGATTCAAATCTTTCTGGGAGAAGAGATACTTTAACGACTTATGATCGGTAAACAGCTCAAATTTTTCTCCCAAGAGATAGTGTCTCCACATCTTCAGCGCAAACACGATCGCTGCTAGTTCCAAATCATGGGTAGGATACTTCTTCTCATGCGGCTTTAGCTGTCGACTAGCATAAGCTACAACCCTACCTCCTTGCATCAATACAGCACCCAGTCCGGTTCCACAAGCATCTGTGTATACCGCCATCTCTTCATTCCCTTTAGGAATGACTAACACTGGCGCATGCGTCAACTTCTCCTTTAGACTCTCGAAGGCATCCTCACACACTCCGTCCCAGACGAAGGACTGATTCTTCTTAGTCAATTGAGTCAACGGTGCTGCTATCTTGGAGAAGTCCTGTATAAACTTACGATAATACCCAGCTAATCCCAAGAAACTTCTTACATCTGTTACATTCTTGGGTGTAGGCCAATCTTGTACCGTAGCCACCTTCGCAGGGTCCACGGCAATACCACTCTCTGAAACAACATGACCCAAGAATCTCACTTCCCTTCTCCAAAAATGACACTTAGAGAATTTCGCTTTCAATTGGTGTTTCCTCAACACCTCCATCACTATCCTCAAGTGTCCCTTGTGTTCCTTCTCTGTCCTTGAATAAACAAGGATATCATCCACGAACACAAGAACAAACATATTCAACTGATCTCTGAATACTCGATTCATAAGATCCACAAAGTAGGCTGGTGCATTGGTCAACCCAAATGGCATGACCAACCACTCATAAAATCCAGACGGCGTCCTAAATGCCGTTTTCGGAACACTCTCATCCGCTACTCGTAGCTAATGAAATCCTGTCGCGAGGTCCAACTTGGAGAACACTCTTGCTACTTCCAGTTATCAAACAAATCATCTATCCGTGGTAGAGGATACTTATTCTTCCTCGTCACCTTATTCAACTCGCGATAGTCCACACACAAACGAAGGGAACCATCTGCCTTATTGGCAAACACAACTGGTGTTCCCCACTCGGAGACACTCCTTCTAATAAATCCCTTCTTCAAAAGATTGCTGACTTGCACCCCGAGCTCTCGCTGCTCCCTTGGTGCCATACGACGAAGTGGCATCACTATAGGTCTGGCATCTTTCACTAAATCAATACGGAACTCAATCTCTCGGTGTGGTGGAAGCCCGGTCACCTCCTCGAAGACGTCCGGATACTGGCCAACCACGGGCACATCTGACAACTCATCCTGCGGGATGTCGAGGGAATTTACAAAACTAGCCATAACCCCGTCACTAGGTAGACTACCAAACACTACCCTCCGCCCATCATCCGCTCTCACTGTCACCAAAAAGCCCTCACAGTCTACCACCACCCCGTATCTTTGGAGCCAATCGACTCCCAATATAATGCCATACCCAGTAAAGTCCAAAACAAAGCAATCACAAACAAACATACATCCATGACTCGATAAGACCAAATTCCTGCAAATCATACTAAGGCTAGTTGAACCACCAATCAGGTTCGTCACAACCAATGGTCTATCGACTATCTCGGGTTTCAGTCCCAACCTATCTACCAGGTCACTAGATATGAAGGAACGGGAAGCCCTAGTATCAAACAAAACTCGAACTGGTACATCATAAATAGAAAGCATACCTTGAATAACAACATTCTTTCCTTTCTCCGCCGCAGTTGGGGCATTCGACGAAGAAGGAACAGCATCAATAGCATATGCTTTCACAATCTGCTTCTCCTTAAGAGGTTGCGGACACTTATCCTTCTGATGTCCCACTTGGCCACTGTTGTAGCACTTCCTTTCCGCTGGCTTGGCCCGACATTCTTTAGCATAATGGCCCTTCTTTCCACAGCTGAAGCACTCAACATCCTTCTTGCTCTTTTTCTGGCCACCTTTAGATTGGTCCTGCTTCCTCTTATTCTGAGAACTATTCTTGCCTCCACCGCCTGCTTGCGGCTTTGGCCCTTCTGCAGATGCAGCCTCAGTCTTTGACTTAGGGTAAAGGCTCTCTGATCTCAAAGCTTTCCCCGCGATCGATTCAAAAGTCTCATCGATGTGGTTGATAAGCCTTTCCCCCAAGTATCCATCCAAACCAGTAATGAACTTCTCATTCTTCTTTTCAGGAGTATCAATGAGAGACAGTCCATACTTCGACAAAGTGTCGAACTCAGCAATATAATCAGAAACTGCCCTTCCGTTCTGCTTGAGTTCCAAGAACCTCTTAAACAACACTGACTTATGGGCAGCTGGGATAAACTTCTCGCTAAAGCGAGCCATGGACTGATCCCAAGTAACCTGATCCTCTGGAGTAACTGTTCTAATGGCATTCCACCAATTCATCGCTCGCCCTTGCAACTGACGAGACGCTAGCCTTCTCTTCATCGCATCCTCAAGACCCAAGTCATCAAAGATACGATCACAGCTATCCATCCAATCTTGAACATCTGTGGCTGACTCCGTCCCGTGGAACGGTTTCCCACCAAGGTTAGTGTAATCTTTACACAACTTGGCGAAATCGACCCTAGGCGCCTGCACTACTGGGCCAACACCAACTCCGGGATTGGGAACTGCCCCTTGCACTTCTCTAAGCATATCTCTCATGAGGTTAGTAAACATCGCCCTCATGTCAGCGGCATTCCCCTGGTTGGTCCCTCTACCAGCACCTCTTATGTCTCGGCTCATCGTCAATCTGAAAAAGGGAAACGATTAACGACCCCATAGTGGTGCTAGTGCGGTGCGACTTCATTCTTTATACTACTAATAGTATATATATATAGCTTTTGAAAACCAAAGTAATCACAAATACGCGCCCTCATATACGTACTAACTCTCCCTAGTGTCTTTCCCTAGGTTAACTATGCAACCTAGAGCTCTGATACCAAGTGTGAGGGCCCGCCCCACACCAACCGACATTTACTCCAAAAGTGCGCTGTACGCATGTCCAGTTAGCACGGAACGGGTCGTCAGAAGGAAAAAGGAAGAAGGAAATGAACATACAAAGAACCTGTAGAATGTCTCACAGCGCATAGAATAAAATATAATAATAACATACTTGACATAAAACAGGAGAGACAGTGCATAAACTGAAAATCAGAACTAAACATCATAGCAGCGGAAATCCAAAATACAGCTTATTACAACTTTCAAACTGTCTCAAAGCAAAAGAAAGATAAAAGAGGTACACTACTAATGCCCAAGTAGCGACCACCAATGACACAGGGAGAATGTGTGTGTATGTATATATATATATATATATATATATATATATATATATATATATGTACATATATATCATACGTGGAAGCCTCCTGCCCGCCTCCGAATCAGCTACTCGCGCATCATCAGCTAACCTGTCTCTAGTCTGCTCGTGTGAGCACCCAGAGTAATAAGAGGAGACATAAAACTCTGGGTCAGACATAAAGCCTGGTATGAGCGATAAGCATCTAAAGTGAACAATAACAGGTAGACTAAAAACATACCTGAACCTGGACCTGCAACCAAAGAGTTAGCACTACATACTGTACAACACTCTAAGGTACCATATCAAACGGTATAAAGATACGGAGGTGGGGGAGGTGTGCATGTCATAATGATGGCAAACAATCAAGCATAGCATCCATCCTCACATCTCTCACTCAGTGCGTAAAGCATACGATATTCACCACTTCGATCACCCAACATACCTTGCTACGATCACTTTGCCCCATGAAGTCATAAATGGCTTCACTGCACTGATAACGTAGCCACTAGTACCTTGCTATGTCCACTTGCCCCTTGGAGTTATTCACCCCATCTGCGTTGGCTCATAGCCTTACCAATCCTTACTATGTTCACTTGCCCCATGGAGTTATTCACCCCATCTGTGCTAGCTCATAGTCTTACTACGCATCACCTTGCCCCTCAGGTCATAATGACCCTACTGCACTGATAACGTAGTCTTGCTACCATCACCTTGCCCCTCGGTTCATAATGACCCTACTGCACTGATAAGTAGCCATCACTCATTCTTAGTGGTGAATCGAAGTTATGAACGTCGACAACTCCTTAGCACACGTCCCGCAGCAAAGTCCAACCATGAAGTGAACTCATTGGTTCCCAACTGGATCCTGAGCTCTAACTTCCCATATTGGACTACCTTTGCATCTCGGGTTATTGGTCAATACTGGGTCGGGTCGGGTTCCTCCTCAAGCCATCGGTTCGGGTCGGATATCCTCCATCTGTTCGGGTCGGGTCTTCTCCTGGTGCGGTTCGGGTCGGTTGTCCTCCATCGGTTCGGGTCGGGTGCTTCGTCTCGGGTCGGGTCGGGTGTCATCTCCCCTCCCGCTTGCGCCTCCGTTCCGATCCGTCCCCTCGTCCTTCACATGCTCCTATCCGATCCATCCTCATGCCTCCGCTCCAATCCGTCCTCCTCGATCCGATCCGTCCTCCTCGGTCCGATCCGATCCCAGTTCAGCTAGCGTGGCCTTCCTTTTTGCCACTTTTTCCCCAAGTGTTGGGTTCCGATCCGATCGGATTCTTTGCTCAGTTCAACATATCCGATCCGAGCCCGATGTCCGATCCGATCCGAACCCTGCACTGTTTTCTGAAACTGTTCCAGCAAGTGTTTACGCCATTCGACGACGTTTTCGACCATTCTAACTATTGAAATCAATCGAAAATCATTTCATAGAGTCATAGCAACATGCATAATCAACCACAAACATCAAAACATCCATATAATAGGCTAAAATGGATCAAACATACCCAAAATCCCATATTTCCCCTTAAGCATGTTTAGGTGAAACTAATGATAGGATTAGCAAAACTTAACCAAATTAACCCAAATTCATATCAGAGGTCTAAAACATCATTTAGGAATTTATAAACATTTTTCCCGAATTTATTAGTGTATAAATTCGCTAATTAACACTAGTTACCCTCAACTAGCCATAATTAGTGTAAAACTGTGCAAATCACTCACCTTAGCCACAAATAAACTAAGATCCGAAATAATTCTCTGATTTGATGTGAATCTCAATGCCAAACAGCAGCTCCTATGTTGCTTTGGTGAAGATCTTCCTTGATTAGGGGTTGCTAAGCTTAATCCTTGACCAAAAGATGATTTAGAGGTTGGAGGCCATTTTTAGGGTTCCTTGGTGATAAGTGGAGGCTAGAAAACTGAAATGGAATGATCCTCTATCTCATTTCAGCCTCCCCATAACCCTAATCCTGAAATGGGTTATGGGCCTACTCACTAATCACCCGATTTGGCCCGGTTAAGCAGTTTTTCACCCTCCAAACCTTGTTTCAGCCATATCTCCCAAACGGTAAGTCCGTTTGGCTATTATGACCACTCTACGGAAAGGTAAACCATCAAACGAATCCAATGGAAGTGGTCTCAGGTCAAAATTCCTTTCCAATCAAAAGTTATGGCCAAAACAGTGCCAACTAGGGGCAAAATGGTCATTTAAAAATCGACAAAAATCATGAACATGGGAAATGACTCTAATGGATGTTTCCCAAAGTTACATGACCATACGACTTCATACGGGAAAGAAATAAATATTCTACGATCCCCCCGATGCGTAGAATGCGGGTCATTACATAACCTACAGTTAGTTTCTAAATTTCATATTCTTAGGGAAAGGTTCCCATTAATTTTATCAAAGATAAATTCTTTTAAATTTATTCTTTAATCTTCCTTTGAATATCAAATCAAACTAGTCGGGATTAGCGAACCACACCGAAGTAATCATTTATTTTATTTCCCAATCCCAACCTATTCATCCCATGAAGTAAAACTGATAACACTTCATATCTAACACTACGGTGTTATCGGTAAATTCAATTACCATTTCACGTTCAAATCTAATTAAAGATTTAACTATCGCCTAGAGCAAAACTGGTGATACTCCATTCTCGACCATTCCAATCTAATTAAAGATCCATTAAAACTCCACTTGGTTTTAATCTTCCTAAAAATCAATATTAATGATTATTTAACTTGGGAAATCACCTCCTGTCTTTAACTGGGTTAAAGAACCAATGGCATTTTAAACACGGTTCACTATAAACCCAAAATCACATTCCATTAGTTATCGAGTTAAAGAACAAGTGTTATTTAAAACACCGTTCACGATAAACCCAAAAATCAATTCAAATTCAATTCGAATTAAATCCCATTTAATTGGTACACTTCATTAAATCTAAATAAAAAGATTTAATCTTTTTCTCAACTGGGTTTAAGAACAGTGTTGATGAAGACACCATTCACAACAAACCCAAATCACATTTGATATTATATACAAGGCTCCGAATAGAAAATATATCGGCTTATATTCAATATCAAATACTACAACCAACAAATATCGTATTGGAAATAACGATATAAATATATCTTTGAAGTTTCCCTAACAATATCTGTATTATCACGAAATCCAACATCGAAATATTCCAAAGATAATTTCGATTCAAATCCATTCCAATTCAATTATTGGAAATTCTGGTTACTTTTAAAACCATTTCAAATCCAATTTATTTATTTAAAAATAAATAAATTATTATTCTAGCTCAAAACTAGTTCATTTCAATAAAAATCTATCTTTATTTTTTCAAATATGGAGTTTTTCATCCTAATTCTTCACAAATCATTTCTTATGATTTTACACAAATTATTACTATTTTTAATAATTTTATCAAGGCCCGTACAGTCGATTTCCATCAACGGCCATCGAACTGCACTTACAACGACCTTTTCCAAATTTGATTTGGACATAATTCCAAATCCAACCGTTAGATTTCAAATCTCTAATATCCGTTAGAAAGCTCTTTTCGATACGAACCCAACTGTTCCAGTTTTAGGAGAATCCGACGGTAGGATCTCCCGTATTATCCATTCGAACTCAAATGTCGAAATTCGCGAACTGCCGCGGCGCGGCGCGTTCTATTCAGGCCATTATATATATATATAATATATATTATATATATTTCGCTGATTCCCTTTTAAAACGTATTATATAAATCATTTTAAATTCATTTTCAAAACGATTTCAACTTCATATTCAATTTCAAATCAAAATTGAATATTCCACATCATCAATATACAAATGATAATATTTCCAAAACGTTATATTTTGAAATCACTTTCTTTTCTATATTCATTATAAAAATGAATAAAATCAATATAAATATCATTCACGTCAAAATAGCGTCAATCTAATCAACACGGCTTTTATTCAACACATGAATTTTTTTTATTCAACACTTGAATTTCAACACATGAATTTATTTTCTATTCAACACATGAATTTATTTTCAATTCAACACATGGATTTATTTTCAATATTGGAATGAGGCCCAATCAATCACCATATAACATTTATTATATGGATTTCCATACAACCCATGTATATAATAGCAACGATAAATAATCAACCATCATCCAGAGTGCACCACACAACTGCATAAGCATTAAATATAAATAATTAACGCTTACACAGTCTGTCAACCCATCGATTGACATACAACTAAACAAATGGGATTAGTGTACGTCAAATATCATCCCAATACCCGTGTGGGGTTTCAAATCAACAAGCACATATTTTATTTGTGCGGTTGGGCGATGTGTAAAATTTATCATCCCAATCAATATCAGACAAATCAGTGTATATAAACAAATCGTCCGATTTGTTTATAAATTTTTATTTTATATATACGTTAAAATCATATTTTTAACTATAAAATATTTTCCATTATAAAATATTTTATTTCATTCACCATCACACAATCAAATTTCACTACACAGCAATCAAACAAACAAGTCATCCATGGTCTGTGGACGACGGGTGTTGGGTGCTGCTAAGCACCGTCTGCATCCTAGTATATATTTCAACTAGAAATAAAAATAAAAGTGAGGAGTTCTCACACAGAGGGTTCCACTCCGTCGTGCTTTACTTTTGAACTGCTAAACCGTCTGGATCTGTTTGAAATTCCCATGCAGTCCTTTTCCCGCTGTTAATAATAAAAATTATATTTTTATCACTTCATTTCAATAAATAAAAATCATATTTTTATTTCTACTTCCTATATTTTTACAACGCTTCTTTCTATATAAAAATTATATTTTTATACTTCTACTTCATATATAAAGATCGAATTTTTATATTATCGCTATAAAATCACATTTTTATTTCCATATATATATATATATATATATATAATAAAAATCAAATTTTTATTTCGCTACATATATAAAGATCAAATTTTTTCTATTTATTTAATATAAAAATCGTATTTTTATTATCCTACTTATATAAAAATTTATATTTTCAACTTCATTAAAAATCACTTCTTTTGTTTTCAAAATCACTTCTTCCTTTTATGACCATCCTATAACGATTATTTTTTTATAATAATGTTCTTTATATTAAAACCTTACCCCTTTATATTTATCAAAATCTAAATTTTAATATGATAAAAATATAATCTTTTTAATTATAAAAATCAAATCTTTTAATAAATAAAAATCTCATCTTTGTTATAGTAAAAATCTTAACTTTATAATAAAAACCACTTTTTTCCAATCAATGAGATTACATAGAAAAATCTAAACTTTCTTGACACAAAAATAAAATTTTGCTTAACACCAAAGATCTAATCTTGCTTAATCACAAAAAAATCTAATCTTGCTTAACCATAAAAAAATCTAATCTTGTTAACACACTAATATAATCAAAACTGAAATGAAAATAAAATAGAGAAATGTATATAAAAATTAAAACCCACAATTATATATCGAAGAAGGGGGGTGCGGGTTCATGAATCGAGAAGGGGAGGAAGGGGATCAAATTCCGGTGGTGCGGTGGCGCCTGTACAGGAATGAGGGGCAGCGTTGACTGTTTGGTGGGGGTGTTTCGTGGTTCGAAGCTTCCTTCGATCGAAGGATCGATCTGCAGGGGGGAGGGGGCGCTAACGCGAGGAGGAGGAGGGGAAGGGGAGCATGGCCAGCTCCGGCGGCGGAGGCCAAGGCGGCGCGGTGGCTTAGGGCTCGAGATTGATTCCGTTACTCTTTTAAAAAAAAATCGATTTTTGAAAGTATACGGTGGGGAGAGAGGAAAGGGAGAGGGAGTAGTCAACGCTGAGATATATATATATATTTATTAATTTAATTAATTTATTTTCAAAAAGCAACTTTTTATTTCTAACTCCAATCGAGACCCACCGACTGTCGCCCCTAGCTAATTACCCCCATTCCGAACAAAGTGGGATATGTATCGTAAGCTGATTCGATCGTTTCGATCAGTTTTCGCCAAAATCAAAATATCACTCTATATATTGAATTTGAATGCACATTTCAATTTATCGGGGCCATATACGGACTCTAAAAATTCCCAAAAAATATTTTCTAGCTTCGTATTGACGATACGGTCCAAACAAAACTAATTTCGTCGAATTCCGAGACAGTTTGAAAAATGGTCATTTTCCAGTCGATTAAAATCAACTAAAACTTGTCAAACGCATTTTCCTTCGCCACGCTCACATATTGATTCGAAAAATTACGAATTTTGGAATCTAGCAATAACTTGACATCACAGATCCAACAAAAGTGGTTTCGTTGAAAACCGAGGTCGTTTGCAAAATTTCCCTTTTTAAGGGCCAGAATTCCATAGCGACTATTCTGAAATTTCAATTGGGCATATCGTTTGATTCCCGCTATGAAATTTTGATTCGGATTCATTGGAAAGATATTCTCAATTAGATTCAAATATTTTTGGTTTCGCTAAAATCCGGTTTATTTTGAATCTTATACATCTATTTGAACTTTGAAATCAAAATTTCAAACTACCGCGCCATTTTCAATTCCTTTTATAATTAAAATAAAATATTTATACTCTAACGACGATTCAAATAAATATATACATTCGAATTCTATTCAAAATAAATTTCTCGTCGTTATTATTTAAAATAATTCATTTTAGATATTCAAAATTCATCAAAATTGCCAAAATAAAAATTTTAATTGGCTCAGATTTCCGGGTTATTACATATCCAGTGAGACCATGCTGCTTAGCTGAAAAGGTTTCCGCCTCATTAGTGTCCAGCAATCAAAATAATCAACCATGTACTTTGCTCTATCAATGCTTTAGGTCAAATGATAATAATAATTATAGCAACAATAGCATGCAACTTGCAAGTTGCAACATGCAGTGGATTCCTCATTCCTATTATCCTAACCAACATTCTTAACGATTTCATGCTAAAAATTCTTTTGTCTTCATGATATGTACTTATTATGAAATTATCCACTTAAGTTTTAGCATGAAAGATTCCCCATCACTTACTGGATTCTTTATCCCTTATCATCATGTTTAACCATCCTCTAAGTGTTTAATATATTTATATAGATGTGGATTATTCATCACACATCTCATAGCTTTACCTTTGGATGACTATGAACCATTCAATAAGGTAATGTAACTATCCATCATGCAACACATGATTTTATATTCGATGATAGATAATGAAACTATCCATCATGCACCACATGATTTTACATTCGATGACTAAGAACCCCTCATTTTGATTAACCATCACTCATATATAGTTTTACCTTTGGATGACCATGAACCTTTAATATAATGAGATTAACCATCTGATCGTTGCTTTCTATGAATTAGAAAAGCGCGAATTTTGTAATAATACTGCGAGCGCACAGATCGTGTAATATGCAGGTCGAACACAGGGAGGAATTTTAAATTTTATTATTTATATATTTCTTGGGCGAGTTAGACAAATCTTGGAGGTTGGTTTTGAAAACAAACAAAACTAAAACTATAATAAAACTATTATTGAATTGAATCAGATCTGAATCTAATCAAATCTATATTCAATCCAATATGACCTAGGAAAGCAATAAAAAGGACAAAAACTAAAATTGCAGAAATTAAATAATAAATAGAAAATAAATTAGGATTACCGCTGAATCTAATCAGACGGTCAATCGCTAATGGAAATAAGTGAAAAATACAAATAGTGCTCTACCAAATCTAATTGTGTAGACAACACTAACTGCTAAGAAAATAAAAAAAGCAGAAAGGTAAAAGAAATTCTCAATTCATGGATCATCTTTACAAAGAGATTACAAGGATATTTATAGGATAGATAGCCAAACTAAATCCTAATACAGTCCCAAATGAGCCTTAATTTATTCTATTAAAATTGAGCCTTTCTTCTTTTCCTCTTGCTTCTTTGATAATTCTTCGTTGATTTGTGATATACATAGCCTTTCTACCAGTTATTTTCCTGTCCAAAAAGCAGTTTGATGTAAGATCTTCATCTGAAAGTCTTCAAATATATATATATATATACATAGCAATTTGACCTCTATTTTCCATTTTCTTGACTGTAAGTGGCTTAATTGGTATATCATTAAAAGTGACAAAACAATATCCAAGTAATATTTATTTATATACAAAAGATAAGATATAAGAGCATAAAATAGACACATTCCTATGTTAATCAAATACCCTCACACTTATCTTTTACTCGTCCTCGAGTAATTTTTTTTTTTTTTGAAAAACTAAACTAGATAGATCACACTTTCGTAGGATACACAATTGCATTGAGCGTATGCTACAAGCCGTGAAACCCCTAGGTGTCCCTAGTAGGACGAGTGGTGTCTCGTGAGGGTTTTCAGTGGATACTACCCACAAAATCCAACTGCAGTATGTCATGGTTCTAATGCAACTACATGAATGCAATGGACATATGTAAATGAAAACCAAAAACAAAAATAGGACTTATTTCAGGAAAGTGCTACAAAAAATTAAGTTAATAATTTCTAGTCAGTTGATTTTATTTTAGATACCTCAACTTGTCACAAATTTTCAATATAAATCAAGTTTTTAAATGTTAAATTCTAGTTTATCCAGTTGGTTCGGTTGATAACACAGTGCAACCATGAAATAAATTCTTAGTTTGCTTGTCACAGTTCGCAAAGTGGTATTCTAAATTCCTTGTGTATGACTAGTCAAATCAATAAGGTCAAGAAGTGCTTGGACATCATCAATTATTCTCTATTTCTATAAAAATTAAAATTTATGATTAAGTACATACACCTAACTTAAAGACCAAGGTATACCACTCACGCACCACCTTGCGGACTGACAAAGATTTGGGACAGAGCTTGACGGATTGTGCAGATCGACGCTGACTTTGTCAATAACAAGTCGGTAATCCTTAGGTGCCCAACTCACAAAATAAGACCAAGATATACTGACACTGACTTTGTCAACAACATGTCGGATAGAGCTTGGCGGGTTTGCCCACCAACGTTAGATTTACAAGCAATGTTGGATACCCTTGGATTACTATTATTATTATTGAAAATATAAGAATAAGAGAAAGTTACGCGAATTCAGCTTAAGACAACTTAGTTTTAATGTTTCAAAAAACCAATATAAGTATTTTAAGTCCTCCACTCATTAAACAAAGACTACAATTTAGAATAAACTTCATGGCCATCACCTAAGAATCTCCCTATGTATCGGTTACACTATTATCCCTCAAAATTCAACATTCATTATATTTCTTATTCGATCTTAGTTGAGAGAAAAAGATACTATCAACTAACTAATAATTGTCAATTTATTTTATTGTATCAATCAAAAATGAGTCGTATCAAAAAAAGGACATGTTATATGGCTTAAAATGCATGATGGTCTAATCTAAATGCATAAAAAAATGAAAATAAAAAATGAATGCAATGCAGACTCCCCCCACACTAGAACTAAACAATGTCCACACTGTAAACGTTTCCTAAATTTGAAAGATCGTACCCAAATGTGAATGAGTTGCAAAATTATTTGTAAAATGAAATGAGGTTTAGCCACTATATGCAAATGAAAATCATTTGCAGAATGGAATCTACAATGATGATGAGTATTATGTGAAAAATGAGACTTCTTTTTCTCTCCACACTTGCCTCTATCAAAAATGATATACACTGATTTCATATGTGATTTTTGAGGCACAAGAGACAAGTTAGTGAATTCTGAAATGAAAATTCTTCCTATGAAAATTTTGTCATGCCAATGGTTTACATAAATTAGATGCAAATTATCCCGTAAAATTTTCAAAGGTGTTTCTTCTTGGTCCTAGGTAAGATCAAAGGCCAAGATTACGGGAAATTTTTTTGTGGGGTCCAAATAACCATACTCAAAGTCTTGTGGAAGGGGTCTGAGGTCTAACTTAGGAAGTTCTTGTATGCTAACATTGGTCAACGTTCCTTGGTTAGATTCAGATGACATAGGTTTCAGGTCAAGAAGTTCATTTAGTTCAGAACTGTATTCGAGCTCATTGAAATCAGAGTTGAAATGGTTAAAGCACATTTTCAAAGCTTCAGAAGTGTCAATAAAGGTTTCATCAACTGTGGTCCGAATCATGCCAATTTTGTCAATCTCAAAATCCCTAGAAGAATTATGGTGGCTAAGACTTTTCTAATTCATCATTATCAAATATGGAAAATCCAAACTTAAATTTGACACAAGTAGCTGTTATTACGAGATAAATAATGTACTCAAATATATTTTATTAATTGATAATCTTGATTTGAAGGGGGAAGAGGTTCTTATGGCCATTCACGTATAGTATAAATACTAAGGGATACGACCAATGTTTTACGGGTAATATACAATTTCTTTTGCTAGAAGTTCAATAAATTAAACTAATATATATCCGCGCTCAAACTATTGAGAGAATCAATTTCATAAAATACACCCTTGTAATTAAATATTTTGCAACGTCTCAAGTTATATAGTTAAAAATGGCGAGAGTGATGGAAATATTCCTCCTAACTGATTCAGAATTTTTAGCCATACAAAAATCAGATAATAAAAACTGTAGAAATTAAAATTTTGTAAAAGCAAGCCGCTGCCACTGCAGAAGATTTTTACAAGCAATGTCTATATATTTTTCCTTTGCAACAGAACATCTATAGAGTTTAAAAGATTTTACAATGGGATATGGTTGTCTGTCTAGAATAATTGACTAGTGCTAGCGACTCAAATCCACTATTTGCGAATTGCTTTTCCTATGAATTCCTTCTTTGTTGCTTGAACTCGGTTTGCTTTGGCTTTGATTGATTAAACATTTCTCCCTCTCTCTCTTTTTTTTCTTTTTTTTTTGTAGAAAAGAAAACACAAACTACAAGAAGATCGAAACTAACTAGAAAGTAAACCAAAAGAAAAGGGAAACTAAACAAAATAAAGAAACTAAACTAACTCAAAAAAAAAACTGAGGCTAAGCAAATAAAAGAATAGAACTGTGCTCAGTTAAATGGACCCATTCAAAATCGCACTTCACCCTTTTTATGAAATTGAAAAACAAAAACCAAGCAAAAGAAAAAAAATGGAAGAAAAAAAAAACTAAGCAAAGACAAACAGAACAAGGAAAAGAATAAAAACTAGACTCAAAGAATAAGACTAGCTTAAGAAAAATAAAACAAAAGATAAACTAACACGCACCAAAACAAGAGAACAAAAGCTAGCTGGAAAAAAAACAAAGACTCGATTACTTAAAAAAACAAAGACTGGTTTAACCCTAAATTAAAACAACTGGCCACACACTTATAGAAACACGCCCAGCTTTAATAACATGCAGAACATTTTCTCCCAAAATCTAATACTATCACGCAGGCCCTCTCTTATTTCAGGAAATGAATCTCGCAAAATAATAAAATTGAAACAGACCCCCCCTTTTTATAATTCGAATTGGTCTGCGGATGGCCGAAGTGCTTCGGGTTCGTTGTTTGCGGTTTTGGGTTTCAGATTCAAATCGGGTCTGCTGTCAAATTGGCTTGGAGTTTTATGGATTTCAGATCTGAGGTGTCGAATCAGCGAGGGAGTGCCTGGGTATTTGCACGGGATGACTGTCACGGTGAAAGTATGGATTGAAGGTGGAGCGTGGGTATTTGTTTTCGGCAGAGGGGATGATGGTGCGGTTTTGCTATGGGTATTTGGATCTAGTTTGTGGCAGGTTAACTTGGGGAGTCTTGTAACAGAGAAATTGGGGATTGGTTGATGAGATTTGGGTGGAAGCTAGTATCGGGTGTCGGTGAAGGGCGTGAGTTGTTGAGTAGTTGTGGTGATCTGGCAATCAATATGGAGTATGTAGGAGTTGCAAAAGGTGATGGGAAGAAGAAATGTGGGTTCCGGCTTGGAAAATTACGGATTTGGTTGAGTTATGGTTTCTAATGCATGAGGGTGGACTGGCGAAGGGGATGGTGTTGTGCTTGCGATGGGTATGGCTATGAACTGTGTTGCGTGGTGGTGTAGGGCAAAGAGCAACAGTGGTTAAGTTCAGATCTATGCAGAAGTTGTGGAGGGGCTGGAATACGTGACTCGCTAACGTGAATTTCGGCTGAGGAGTTGTGATTCGGTGATAACTAATGGTTGAGGACCATGTGATTTTGATGTCAACTAGACTTGGGTAGTGGATGAATGTTGTGTGTAATTTGCGTGAGAAGATGTTGTTGCAATTATGGGGTTGGATGGAGATGGATTTGTGGGAACGATGAACACAAACGTGGCTTGTATGACAGCGATGGTGGTTGATGTGTAGAAGGAATTGCGTGCAGATGGTAGTTGATGGTCAGGTATGCATTTCGTCAAGGAGCAATGGTATGGTGAATGGGAAATTGACAGTGTAGAGAAAGCAAATTTGTGGACTGGGTTTATGAATTTGAAGGAATTCGAAGGTGGATGGGGTATTTGGCAGTGAGATGGAGTGTTCTTTCGATGGTATGAAGAAGATTATAGAAAGAAAGAAAAATTGTGGAAGGGAATTTTTCTTTTTGTTGCTTTTTTTTGTAAAAGAAGGAAAATAATGTATAAGATTAGGAAGAAAGTGGAAAGATGGAAAGAAATAAAGAAAAATTAAAAGTTTTTTTGTTAGGCTTGTAAAACAAGAAAGAAATTTGTACAATAGAGGGAAATGATTGGAAAAAACGGAAAAAAGTAAAAGGAGAAAAAAAGGAAAAGACAAAAAATCAATGAAAATGGCAAGTTATTTTTTTTCTTGCTTAGAAGATTACGGTATCAATCAGTAATACCAAATCAATTAGTCAAGATATTTTTTCTATATATACAAGAATCAAGAAGGAAAAAATAAAATAAAACTAACATGAATCAGAAATTAAATAAATAATAAAATTTAATCATTACCTCCCCGACAATGGCGCCAAAAACTTGATCGACGCTTTCTATGAATTAGAAAAGCGCGAATTTTGTAATAATACTACAGGCCCATAGATCGTGTAATATGCAGGTCGAACACAGGAAGAAATTTTAAATTTTATTATTTATATATTTCTTGGGCGAGTTAGACAAACCTTGGAGGTTGGTTTTGAAAACAAACAAAACTATAATAAAACTATTATTGAATTGAATCGGATCTGAATCTAATCAAATCTATATTCAATCTAAGATGACATAGGAAAGCAATAAAAACGGAAAAAATTAAAATTGCAGTAATTAAATAACAAATAGAAAATAAATTAGGATTACCGCTGAATCTAACCAGACGGTCAATCGCTAATTAAAATAAGTGAAAAATACAAATAGTACCAAATCTAATTGTTCAGAAAATGCTAATTACTAAGAAAATAAATAAAGCAGAAAGGTAAAAGAAATTCTCAATTCATGGATCATCTTTACAATGAGATTACAAGGGTATTTATAGGATAGATAGCCAACCTAAACCCTAATACAGTCACAAATGGGCCTTAATTAATTCGATTAAAATTGGGCCTTTCTTCTTTTCCCCTTGCTTCCTTGATAATTCTTCATTGATTTGTGATATACATAGCCTTTCTACCAGTTATGTTCTTGTCAAAAAAGCAATTTGATGTAAGATCTTCATCTGCAAGTCTTCAAATATATATATGTACATAGCAATTTGACCTCTATTTTCCATTTTCCTGACTGTAAGTGGCTTAATTGATATATCTGTAAAAGTGACAAAACAATACCCAAATAATATTTATTTATATACAAAAGATAAGATATAAGGGCATAAAATAGGCACATTCCTATGTTAATCACCATCCCAATAAGATTTCAAATTTAATTCATATCCCTATTTTTTCCCATCCTGTTAATTAATATTATTTTAAAAGTTATAAATGAGTTTTATATTCAATTTATTATCTTTTAAGAATAAAAAAATGGTTTTGAAATTTATAAAAGGAATTTTATAATTCGTCTTGCAGGTTGATCTATTTTAACGATATTTTTCATCAACACTGAAATTAGTGCTTAGGATGTGGATCTAGGGAAATTAAGGGGTTATTTAGTTCCTACAAGCTTGAGTTAGTTTACTATTTCCTAGATATCATGGTCTTGATCTCTAAGACAAGTTACTCTTCCTTCAAGAGGTAAGTATCACACTTATGAGACTCAATAACCAATAGTTACCTTGGGATAAGGGCTCCCTAAGCACAATGCAAGTTAGAAAGCTAAACAGCTTAAGGAAGGGTATTTCAGTAATTATGCTTTCATATGAGGCTTTTTCGTAGGGTAATGATAGGAAAATAAGTGACATAAATGACAAGGAAATCTTTAGAATCAATCACAAATGTTGATTCTCTCTTTATTGATCATTGATGTGAGTACATAGATGATTACAAGTAAAATTTCCAAATTAATTTATAAATTAGGTTTTTCTCTCTAAGAAATGAATACAAGATTTGAGAATGAAGAAAAATTCTCTTAAATATGAGCCCTAGGGTCTTATTTATAGACAAATTGAGGACCCATTTTGGTAGCGGCCAGTAGAAGCCCAGTTTTGAATGTTTTCAGCTTCGACAACGCTATTAGGGTCGGTGTCGGACCGTATCGGTGGTTCTCGGTGTTGGTTTCTGGGTTTCAGTTTTTTTTTCTACTTTGAGTGTTGCTGTCGGCTCCATATTGCTTGTGAAGTTGGTGTTGCCTCTGTAACACCCCGCCTCCGCTAGGGTCACTCACAAAGGAATGCACTAGCTTTAGAGGGGCATTATTGGTAAACATGCACAGAAATATCACAAGACAGAACATATATATATATAAATAGCGGAAGTAAAATCAAACTTTCATAAACATGAACACATAAGGTTTAAAGCCTTTTACATCAGAGTACATCAAAACCTGTCTTGCAATAGTAAAGAAGCATAAAGACTTTTTAATAAATTATTCCCCAAGTAAAACCGTAAAGTAGCCATAGCCAAGAGAAGTCCAAGCCATCCATGATGACCTTCAAGCAGAAGAAGTCCGAACTAAACAGCATTGTTTCCTCCCTGAAACCTGGGGGGGGGGGGGAAACGGAAGAAAAGAGGCGAAACAAAACGGGTCAGTCAAACAGACTGAGTATGTCCTATCTACTTCCAGTATAAAAACAGGTAAAGGTAACATGACATGCATAAACTGAAAGTAAACATAAGGATAACTACAAGATAGATAAACCAGGGTAGCCGGTTGAACTACTGCGGCAAGGTAAACAAAGGTATCATGATAAACTATGGTGTTATGATAAGTCAAGGTATCACATCGTCAGATTTCTATCGAGTACATTATCCCAAGGTATCTACCCCGTCTAACATCCCACGGTATCTATTATGTATATTCTTCCTAGTTCTAACATGTATATTTGCTCTGCACCTCTCGTACTAGTATCCCTAGCCGCGTCATGTGTTAACCATGAATGTCCCGTGCTCAAAGTCGTGTAATGGTCCATGTCAACCTAATATCGCATATATAGGTTACTCAAATCATACGTTTCTTTCCATGTATATAAGTTCAGTCCTTTGCCGTACCTCGTACGGGCTTCCTCATGTCGTATTATCCTTGGAATCGTTTGGACTGTCACCCTTGTTCTAGCTAGGCTCTTCCGTATGAATCATCGTTTGAACTACTAGGACTTACGCCACCTAGCACCACTAGGGATTACGCTTACCTATTGCACGCTTTCGTATTTCGGTTTGGGTTAAACCACCTAGGCCACTAGGGATTACGCTAACCCTCAACCGCGCCCTTTTTCCCACGCATTCATCGTGAATCGTTTTTCTATAACTGGATGCACATGTATCACATCGTGCCATCCGAGTCCTGTCACAGGGCAAACCAAGAAATACAGGACTCGGTCGGGAGCTTTAGATTTATCTGCCGATGCAGATACTAAGGTCTGCTTTTCTACACGTGGCTATGGTCCCACGAGACCCCTCCCTCAACTAGTGAAAGGCAACACAAGAGAAAATCTTGCATGAGAACTACACTCCGGCCAGCCCACATCCTACGGCCTACCTCACCCATAATTAGATAGCAAATCATGGTCTGTTGGGTGTTCCCTGCCTTTCCGTACGTACACGCTTGACTCAAGATGGTAGATGATCGACGAACTTGCTATCTCGGGCACCTTATGTATTCGTCGACTCACTGCTATCCACCCCAGTCTTTAGGTCGCTCGCATAGCAACCAAGGCATATTCTTGGTTCTTCTACCGCAGACCTCAACCTCTCGTGAGCCTAGTATAATGACCTGGCAGCTCACAGAGGGATCCCAAGAATATCCTCACGTTCCCCGAAGCCGCTGCTTCGTTACCCAGTTCGTTGGAGCCTTTATCTAAATCAGATAGCCTGCTCCTACACGCATACTTAAACGTTGACCTAACGTATTGGGTTACTAATCTATCTAAGAAATGGTCCAAATCTCCTTGACTAAGAATTATTACTTAGTTTCCCTTAACTAAGGTTTACCACTTAACCTTATTTCCATAATCCTTGTTAACTATGGTTATTTACCTAATCCTCCGAATTAGGGTTTATCTAATGGGTTAAGTGTCACTTAAGTTCATAACTTAGCCCGTCTACAAACCATGTCAAAATTGGCTAAGTATCCAAGTCCAAGACTTAACCCTACAAACCATGTGTCAAGTTGGTTAAGTATATCAAGCAATCCATGACTTAACCTTGTCTAATTATCATTTTAGATTGGTTAAGTATACATTAATTTGACCCTATCAAATTACCGAGTCAAATCGGTCAAGCGTATTCGAAGCTATTCGTGACTTAGCCTTATCATGTTTTCACGTTAGATTGGTTAAGTATGGGTTAACTTAACCCCCCCATAAATTCACGAGTTAGGTTGGCTAAGTATAGGTCACTTAACCTCATCAAATCATCGTATTAAATTAGTTAAGTGTTTAACTTAACCCCATTAAATTACCAAGTTGGATTAATTAAGTCTAGGCTAACTTAACCCCATCCGATTACCATGTTTAGATTAGTTAAGCCTAATCTTAACCCCATCCATTAACTGTATTATACGGTTAAGTGTCATTAAGAAAATTCACTTAACCTTATCACGTTATCGTGTTGGATTGATTAAGTGTTGGTTAACTTAATCCCGTCCACTAGTCGTATAAAAATGGTCAAGTGTCATTAGGCAAATCAAGTTACTTAACCTACCCAAGCTTATCATGTTTTGTTAAATATCATTAGCTTAATCAAATTACTTAACCCATTTGTCCATATCATATTTGGTTAAGCCTCATTAATCAAATTAACTTAACCCTATTATATGGCATTAATTTAATTAATGCACCCACAACCTCTCACATTAGACCTTGTTGTGGTTACTAGTTAAGCCGGGCGGGTCCGGGTAGATTTACACCACAACCTAGTCTAACCTCGGGTCTTAAGCGCGACATGACCAACTTCTCACATTGGGTCCTATTGTTTGCAACTACTAGTTAGGCCGGTCGGTTCCGGGTAGTTTTACGTTGCAAACTCAACCCAACCTCGAGTTGGCCATACTCATATTATCTAAGTTCATCATGTTTCCAAAACATGTTACAAGTTTTCAAGCATTTGGGTAGACCTAACTCAATAGGTAAATTCCCAAAGGGTAGACCTAACTTAATAGGTAAATTCCCAAGCTCATGTTTTTATGCATACTTACATGCCAACTTCCATGTTATCTTTCAAGTCATATTTTCAAGTATAAACACATGTCATATTCAAGTTAAGATTTTGCGACATGTTCATGTTTATCTAACTACCCAAATCGTGTTTTCCCAACGCAAGCAAAGCGAGTCAACATAGTAAGGATACTATGTCACATATTGGTCTCAAAACATGCATGATGCCAAAAAGGGCTTGGCTTCCACATGCATAACATCATAAAGGGATTGGCCATAAACATGCATAGTGTCATAAGGTAATTTGGCCACAAACATGCATATTATCAAAAAGGGTTTGGCCATAAACATGCACAACTTAAAAGAGGGGATTGGCCACGATCATGCATAATCTCATAAAGGATCTGGCCACAAACTTGCATGTTAGCATAAGGGGTTTGGGTTCATAAACATGCATAAGCCCCAAAATCTTGTCTTAGCCAATGTTTCACAAGTAAAGTGGTTCCTAAAGGTTCATGCTAGCATTTCATGCATAAAGATCCAAATTTGCAAGATAAACTAGGTTATGCATAGCATGAGAGGCATGATTAAGTCACTCACATGGCCTAAAATCATAAACATGAACACAAGAGGCAAGGTAAGATTCATATAGGTTCGCATAATCATGTTTAGCCTCATTTTATCCCATGTCAACATTAAAAATACCGTTTTGATCCAAAAGTAGCTAGAACTTACATAGTTAGGCCTAGGGAAAGGAGCATGAATCATCTTGGCTAAGAAAGGTGCCTCCTTTGTTGAAGAACCTTCATGAAACTCGCATAGCAATGTTGATTTGGCCTTGATTTGGTGTAGCAAACTTGCACCTTTTGATTTGAACTTGATTTGGATGCATAGGCTCTAGGGATTTGAGATGGAGGCCATGAGAGTAGAAATTTGGCCATAGTTTAGTTGCATGAATGAATAATGAGGATTTAGGATAGGTTAGGGTCTTATTTATAGATTAGGCAAGTGTTTTAGGCCATAGGATTAAACCTAGATTCAATCCAAGCCATCAAAGCATGTCTTGGGGAAGAAGTCAAGTGTAGGAACCATCTAGGGCCTTTAGATTAAAGATGAACCATGAGAACCATCCAAATGCAAAATCTGCATTTGAGCGAATCGGCCCACGGGTTGACAGCCAAACACCCTGGATTAACCCCTAGTCGACCCAGCGAGCTCGGGTCGACCTCAAAAATGGGCCGGTTCGGTTATTCCCCTCTCCCAATTCGCTGTTTTGAACATTTTTGCATATTTATTTATTTAATTTTCAATTATATATATATATATATATATATATCAATATATATATATATTTCTCTGCGCAACCCATTTCACTTAATTAAGTATACTTTAATTTGGGAATTTTTCGTGAAACTTCGCGAGGCCATATCTTGGTCATACGGACTCCGATTCTCGAAAACTCAGACTCTATTTCGCGTATTTTTCCGAGACGAACGCAATGGCATAGCCCATTTTAATTGATTCAGAATTTAAAATTAAATTCTGCCTTGATTCTCGTCTTAACACGTTATCGAAAAATACGGGTTGTTACATTCTCTCCACCTTTTAGGATTTCGTCCCCGAAATCTCCAAGTTAGGAAGAACATATCCTACCATCCATCATCCATCTACTCAAAACATCATCCACAAGCAACCATTGTCCTTAGATGATTTCTAATGCTGTATGAATATATGCAAAACGTGTGTGTACATGTTCCTTAGCTAATGCTAATGATCAGGCCTGAATAATCTTTCTAATGCAAAATTTGTATAGTGCCATGAATCCAACATGTATGCAAATAGTCCTAGTCATATAGATACTATATGCGTGCACAATCATTCATTCATATGCAACAACCACATGATAATACATTCGATTTCATCCATAATCAAGTATAAATACTCGTGCATATGCAATATGAAATGTGACCGAGTCGAGCTAGTATCTAATGTGTATTCGCGCATCCATGAGCAACCACTTGCAACCACTTGCAACCATATCAATCATAACATGTTTCAAATACATGTTTACATCCATAGGGTTCTACCTAGAATTCCCTGAAACAGGGCCGAGAAGATAAACAAGACAAACTCCTTACGGGGTTTGTAACAGAAAGTAGGACCGAGAGGATGTCCACAAAAGATAACCTACAAGTAAGCTTTACAGAAACAGGGATCAAGGATATACTCCCAAAAAGAGATATCATGCGCGTATCTAGTCTTTGACCATCAAAGTCGTATTTCCTCGGGCTTACTTCCATTGTGCCTTGACCGCCCTTTAACTTCGCGATTTCGTAGCTTCTTATTTCCTGCTTCCATAACATGAGCTGAAACTCATTTCTTCGTCGCCTCTCGTTCCACTTGCACTTATCCTTTTTCTAGAATACTTGGCGCAAACATGACTGCGTACTCATGATCTCATGCAAGCTTTCCAAAATTCACTAGTGAATCTTGGATCTCGTTTATATACTATAAGGCATTCCATGTAGAAGAACTTTCTCTTGAAAGTAAACAGATGTCAATCAGGTTATCATGCGCACTTACTAGGGTGATCTCTATAACCCATGCATAAATGAAGTAAACTATCCGTCTTATTGGCGAACACCACTTGATCGAGCTTCAAATTTCCAATAAAGGCATCAAGGGATTCTAAGTAACTAGTCATGACAGAACCTCAAAAAGGTTACCCGATACTTCGAGGGCATTACCAAGGCTAGTCAAAAGGTCTAACTACCCTCCTATCAAAACCGAGAGTGGCACCCCTTACTGGATAACCACTTCATCCCTAGAATCCATCCATAGCTTAAAAACATAAGCATTATTTCCAAACTCAACACTTGGCATAGACATTCCCAAATCCAAACAAGTCATGTATAAATGGACTGATTCTCCAATAGGACTTTGAGACAAAATGGGATTCTCTATTACGCTAGTACTTAAGGTGCAGAGACTCAACTACCGAAGCGGACTTAAATGATGCGGGGATCAAAACAAAGTCTTGGCGGGATGATAGAAAAGAATAACTAGATCTTCAACAAGGATGTTATCCCCCTACTCAGGTACTCTAGTGAGGGTATACAACGATGATCTTGTCCTTGTCCCACAATACTTAACTATCCGTCCCGTTTCACCATACCAAAGATACTTTCTCGTCATGGGTTTCATTGTTCATCTTTCTCCCTCCTTTGAGGACTAAGCCATACCAACAAGTTGCTCATCCTTAAGCTCGTATCCTTTATCCTCTTTCTCACTATCCTTTCTTATAACGCGGCCACTGGTCTCTTGAAAACCACCTCCATCGCATGGAAAGTACTTTCGTAGATAGAAAAGACTAGTCGCAGTTAAAACCATTGTGACTACAGATGGAGGAAAGAAAGGAAAAGAGATTTAATTAAGGAAACAAGGATAATGCTAATGGCCTTTGGGGAATAGCCTTTTCTTTTTAAAAGAAAACTTTCTTGAAAAATGCTTCTTTATAAACGATTTTCAAATAGTTTTCAGAAGGTCTTTAAAAACTTTTGCCCAATCTGGTAACCTTCTGCTCTGATACCAAATGTAACACCCCGCCTCCGCTAGGGTCACTCACAAAGGAATGCACTAGCTTTAGAGGGGCATTATTGGTAAACATGCACAGAAATATCACAAGACAGAACATATATATATATAAATAGCGGAAGTAAAATCAAACTTTCATAAACATGAACACATAAGGTTTAAAGCCTTTTACATCAGAGTACATCAAAACCTGTCTTGCAATAGTAAAGAAGCATAAAGACTTTTTAATAAATTATTCCCCAAGTAAAACCGTAAAGTAGCCATAGCCAAGAGAAGTCCAAGCCATCCATGATGACCTTCAAGCAGAAGAAGTCCGAACTAAACAGCATTGTTTCCTCCCTGAAACCTGGGGGGGGGGGGAAACGGAAGAAAAGAGGCGAAACAAAACGGGTCAGTCAAACAGACTGAGTATGTCCTATCTACTTCCAGTATAAAAACAGGTAAAGGTAACATGACATGCATAAACTGAAAGTAAACATAAGGATAACTACAAGATAGATAAACCAGGGTAGCCGGTTGAACTACTGCGGCAAGGTAAACAAAGGTATCATGATAAACTATGGTGTTATGATAAGTCAAGGTATCACATCGTCAGATTTCTATCGAGTACATTATCCCAAGGTATCTACCCCGTCTAACATCCCACGGTATCTATTATGTATATTCTTCCTAGTTCTAACATGTATATTTGCTCTGCACCTCTCGTACTAGTATCCCTAGCCGCGTCATGTGTTAACCATGAATGTCCCGTGCTCAAAGTCGTGTAATGGTCCATGTCAACCTAATATCGCATATATAGGTTACTCAAATCATACGTTTCTTTCCATGTATATAAGTTCAGTCCTTTGCCGTACCTCGTACGGGCTTCCTCATGTCGTATTATCCTTGGAATCGTTTGGACTGTCACCCTTGTTCTAGCTAGGCTCTTCCGTATGAATCATCGTTTGAACTACTAGGACTTACGCCACCTAGCACCACTAGGGATTACGCTTACCTATTGCACGCTTTCGTATTTCGGTTTGGGTTAAACCACCTAGGCCACTAGGGATTACGCTAACCCTCAACCGCGCCCTTTTTCCCACGCATTCATCGTGAATCGTTTTTCTATAACTGGATGCACATGTATCACATCGTGCCATCCGAGTCCTGTCACAGGGCAAACCAAGAAATACAGGACTCGGTCGGGAGCTTTAGATTTATCTGCCGATGCAGATACTAAGGTCTGCTTTTCTACACGTGGCTATGGTCCCACGAGACCCCTCCCTCAACTAGTGAAAGGCAACACAAGAGAAAATCTTGCATGAGAACTACACTCCGGCCAGCCCACATCCTACGGCCTACCTCACCCATAATTAGATAGCAAATCATGGTCTGTTGGGTGTTCCCTGCCTTTTCGTACGTACACGCTTGACTCAAGATGGTAGATGATCGACGAACTTGCTATCTCGGGCACCTTATGTATTCGTCGACTCACTGCTATCCACCCCAGTCTTTAGGTCGCTCGCATAGCAACCAAGGCATATTCTTGGTTCTTCTACCGCAGACCTCAACCTCTCGTGAGCCTAGTATAATGACCTGGCAGCTCACAGAGGGATCCCAAGAATATCCTCACGTTCCCCGAAGCCGCTGCTTCGTTACCCAGTTCGTTGGAGCCTTTATCTAAATCAGATAGCCTGCTCCTACACGCATACTTAAACGTTGACCTAACGTATTGGGTTACTAATCTATCTAAGAAATGGTCCAAATCTCCTTGACTAAGAATTATTACTTAGTTTCCCTTAACTAAGGTTTACCACTTAACCTTATTTCCATAATCCTTGTTAACTATGGTTATTTACCTAATCCTCCGAATTAGGGTTTATCTAATGGGTTAAGTGTCACTTAAGTTCATAACTTAGCCCGTCTACAAACCATGTCAAAATTGGCTAAGTATCCAAGTCCAAGACTTAACCCTACAAACCATGTGTCAAGTTGGTTAAGTATATCAAGCAATCCATGACTTAACCTTGTCTAATTATCATTTTAGATTGGTTAAGTATACATTAATTTGACCCTATCAAATTACCGAGTCAAATCGGTCAAGCGTATTCGAAGCTATTCGTGACTTAGCCTTATCATGTTTTCACGTTAGATTGGTTAAGTATGGGTTAACTTAACCCCCCCATAAATTCACGAGTTAGGTTGGCTAAGTATAGGTCACTTAACCTCATCAAATCATCGTATTAAATTAGTTAAGTGTTTAACTTAACCCCATTAAATTACCAAGTTGGATTAATTAAGTCTAGGCTAACTTAACCCCATCCGATTACCATGTTTAGATTAGTTAAGCCTAATCTTAACCCCATCCATTAACTGTATTATACGGTTAAGTGTCATTAAGAAAATTCACTTAACCTTATCACGTTATCGTGTTGGATTGATTAAGTGTTGGTTAACTTAATCCCGTCCACTAGTCGTATAAAAATGGTCAAGTGTCATTAGGCAAATCAAGTTACTTAACCTACCCAAGCTTATCATGTTTTGTTAAATATCATTAGCTTAATCAAATTACTTAACCCATTTGTCCATATCATATTTGGTTAAGCCTCATTAATCAAATTAACTTAACCCTATTATATGGCATTAATTTAATTAATGCACCCACAACCTCTCACATTAGACCTTGTTGTGGTTACTAGTTAAGCCGGGCGGGTCCGGGTAGATTTACACCACAACCTAGTCTAACCTCGGGTCTTAAGCGCGACATGACCAACTTCTCACATTGGGTCCTATTGTTTGCAACTACTAGTTAGGCCGGTCGGTTCCGGGTAGTTTTACGTTGCAAACTCAACCCAACCTCGAGTTGGCCATACTCATATTATCTAAGTTCATCATGTTTCCAAAACATGTTACAAGTTTTCAAGCATTTGGGTAGACCTAACTCAATAGGTAAATTCCCAAAGGGTAGACCTAACTTAATAGGTAAATTCCCAAGCTCATGTTTTTATGCATACTTACATGCCAACTTCCATGTTATCTTTCAAGTCATATTTTCAAGTATAAACACATGTCATATTCAAGTTAAGATTTTGCGACATGTTCATGTTTATCTAACTACCCAAATCGTGTTTTCCCAACGCAAGCAAAGCGAGTCAACATAGTAAGGATACTATGTCACATATTGGTCTCAAAACATGCATGATGCCAAAAAGGGCTTGGCTTCCACATGCATAACATCATAAAGGGATTGGCCATAAACATGCATAGTGTCATAAGGTAATTTGGCCACAAACATGCATATTATCAAAAAGGGTTTGGCCATAAACATGCACAACTTAAAAGAGGGGATTGGCCACGATCATGCATAATCTCATAAAGGATCTGGCCACAAACTTGCATGTTAGCATAAGGGGTTTGGGTTCATAAACATGCATAAGCCCCAAAATCTTGTCTTAGCCAATGTTTCACAAGTAAAGTGGTTCCTAAAGGTTCATGCTAGCATTTCATGCATAAAGATCCAAATTTGCAAGATAAACTAGGTTATGCATAGCATGAGAGGCATGATTAAGTCACTCACATGGCCTAAAATCATAAACATGAACACAAGAGGCAAGGTAAGATTCATATAGGTTCGCATAATCATGTTTAGCCTCATTTTATCCCATGTCAACATTAAAAATACCGTTTTGATCCAAAAGTAGCTAGAACTTACATAGTTAGGCCTAGGGAAAGGAGCATGAATCATCTTGGCTAAGAAAGGTGCCTCCTTTGTTGAAGAACCTTCATGAAACTCGCATAGCAATGTTGATTTGGCCTTGATTTGGTGTAGCAAACTTGCACCTTTTGATTTGAACTTGATTTGGATGCATAGGCTCTAGGGATTTGAGATGGAGGCCATGAGAGTAGAAATTTGGCCATAGTTTAGTTGCATGAATGAATAATGAGGATTTAGGATAGGTTAGGGTCTTATTTATAGATTAGGCAAGTGTTTTAGGCCATAGGATTAAACCTAGATTCAATCCAAGCCATCAAAGCATGTCTTGGGGAAGAAGTCAAGTGTAGGAACCATCTAGGGCCTTTAGATTAAAGATGAACCATGAGAACCATCCAAATGCAAAATCTGCATTTGAGCGAATCGGCCCACGGGTTGACAGCCAAACACCCTGGATTAACCCCTAGTCGACCCAGCGAGCTCGGGTCGACCTCAAAAATGGGCCGGTTCGGTTATTCCCCTCTCCCAATTCGCTGTTTTGAACATTTTTGCATATTTATTTATTTAATTTTCAATTATATATATATATATATATATATATATATATATCAATATATATATATATTTCTCTGCGCAACCCATTTCACTTAATTAAGTATACTTTAATTTGGGAATTTTTCGTGAAACTTCGCGAGGCCATATCTTGGTCATACGGACTCCGATTCTCGAAAACTCAGACTCTATTTCGCGTATTTTTCCGAGACGAACGCAATGGCATAGCCCATTTTAATTGATTCAGAATTTAAAATTAAATTCTGCCTTGATTCTCGTCTTAACACGTTATCGAAAAATACGGGTTGTTACAGCCTCCATGCAGTGTATCGATACCAAACAAATTGGTATGGATAACTCCTATAACGACCCGAATTTCCATGCTATATGAGTTGACTAAATACGCCATACGTCCAACCCAAATTGCATAGAAATATGAACTATTTTTAAATAAAGAAGAAAAAGATAGAAGAACAGAAACAACAACACAAAATCTCACATCACAGTGGAATAAAATATAATATATATATATATAACACAATATTTGAATTAAAAAAAATTTGTACTTACATACATCATCAGAATACAATACAACACAGTGGAAAATAAACAGTAAACATCTAATGTTGAAGCCTTCTGCTCCAAGCTCCTCCACGGCACCTGAACTACTTGACTGCCCGTACAAATTTGGACACCCAAGAGTTTAGGGTAAAACAAAACAAAATAAACTCTAGGTCAGTCATGGGACTGATGTGAGTAAACTCCAACCACTTAGTTTAACTTTTAAAAATTATTTTCAAGAAAGGATAACCGTAAAACCAATCCACACATAATTACGGATGGTTTTTACCTTATGATAACCAAAAACATTTCTTTAAAATCAATATTATTCTGATATCGTAATAGTGTCTAAATCGAATAAATAGCAATCTAGCGAAACGCTTGCATCTCACGCTTTATATACATAATATACAATCAAAACCGCGGGCACTTATTGGATAATGGATTCCAACTGGCAAGGTATGGGACCACCTTTCAATAGTGTATCTCCAGAGATAAATACATCGGTTTCAACAAGAACATCTTGCAACCCAGGCTAAACATGACTGAGCACTCATTTCGCTTGAGTGTTCCGATTGTATTATCATCGACGGTTGGAATCAGCAATCGTTTCCTGAAAAGGACCACATCGAAAGATTGAAGAAGCAAATGGATTTTCTCTAGATTTGGTGACAACACACCCTAAATGTGAGCTACTCACTTAGCCATGCGGTCTACCCGATTTTATACAATTTCCCGGTTGTGAGGCTTGAGGCCACGCTTATCTTTTGACATGCCACATCTTCATTCACATTGAATGCCCCATCGTCAAATCCGTTAATCATTAATTGCTTTGCACAAATATATTCTGGATATTATGCTAAGATAATAAATTCTCTGCCACCATATGTATATTTGTACAGACCATCATATGCGATTATTGGAAATACCCTGTCAGACATTCGTCCATTTAAGTTCGTTCTAGGACTGAACGAAACCGAAAGAACAATTTCTATTAATCCATCTTAGGCGATTTCTACTTAGGATTAATAGAAAAAACCCTTCCACTTTACTCTATTTTTGATTGTCCTCATATAATCTGATTTGCAACGCTACTGCCAATACAGAGTGGCTCTCGGATGATAATCCAACTGGTATCTCCATATTGACAACGATATTGGCCAACACTTCGATAGTTGGTTATTTTACTATTGAAGAAAAACAAACATTCATCCAAAGCATCAAACATTCACTGAGCCCCTTAATTAATATTTCATTAATTAAACCACTTCTTCATTTCCATATCAATATTTGTTAACCCAATATTTTCAACAATCATCCTGACCTCTTACGCTATTTGGAAAACATTTTCATATATCATCTTCTTTTATTTTCTATACTTAGAAAATATCTTCTATTTATAATTGGAAAACATTCTCATTTACTTATCTCTTTCCCGAACTCTTTTATTTCTAAACTTAGGAATATTTATGATTTTATTTCCAAAATTCCACTTACTTGAGTTAAAACGAATGTTGTGTAAAATATCGTTATAACAACCTAAAATACTGCATTCAACTAAATCTTATTTATACATTGATCTTCGAGACAGAATCTGTATATTTATCGGCTAATAATGGAATTAATCAAGTTGGAGTATAACTACCTCTCAGACCTTGACTGAATAACATTCTTAACTTCAAAACGGACAAGAATACTTATCTCGAATAATCAACATCATATAAAACCAATTATCCGTTTTTTAAACGTGTATACATTTCTCTTTCTATTCTTACTAGACTTAAATTTATAGATTTTCTTTTTATATATAATATTCTATTTTAAGTTCATTTCCTTATCAAATTCTATATATATTGATATATTGATTTCTAGTTATCAAATTTTCTTAAAAATATTCTAATTCCTTAAATTTCCAGAAAATTTCGCTAGCGTCCCCTTTGTACGACTCAATCGGTACAACTTCAACTTGCCTCTCCAGATCCTTTCTATTCAAAAAGAAAATCAAAAAGCCAAGCGACTTGCCCAATAGGCTCATAAAATCTCATAGGAATTTAAACATGTACCTTTTTGTCGGGCACTCAAAATAAAATCTTCATTCTCTTCATTCCAAAACCTGCTTAACACATATCAAACCATTCCCATTTTGTTTCAACTCAAGGCAATTGTTTTGACTCAATTCGTTAATTTATTCTCTAATTAGTTCTTTTGCCTGTTTCACTTTTTGTTTGGACATATCACATTCATACATGTTTTTAATTTGCTTAAAAATAAATCGAATGCCATTTCCAACACAAGTTCCATATTCGATTTCGAATATAAATTCACAAATCTAATTCACATATCCAAAGTCCAATTTCAGTCTAAAACTGCATAAATAATTATTCTTCTAATTAGTTAATTCTATACAATAATTAAAATCTGATTTTTGTGTGAAAAATCAATTCACTTACTCCACTTAGTTCATATTTATTTTATAACTCAAGTCTGAATTTTTCTAATGGAAATCCAATTTTTTATCCACTTAAAATCCTTTTATTTTATTTAATAAACCGTTATGGTTTATAAACGATTATAGCGCTGTTTTTCTGGAAATTTGATTTTGACATAAATCAAACTCTATAAGACAAAATCTATAATTTTCTCTTCCATTAGAAAACTATTATTCAATCGGTCTAACGATTCTCGTTTCAAAGAATTCCGACTTAAATTGAGTTCTATATATCAATTTAAGTTCGAAACGTCAAATTATGAACTACTGCATTGCGGCTAGTTCGTTTTAATTACATTTAAATATAAATGTTTAAACATCGTTTATTATAAATTTTAACTTCATTCTTATATATTTTAGCATATATATATTAAACCAATTTTCCAAATCCAACTTAATAAATCTGATTATCCTTAATCGTTGATTATTTCATAACTCGGTTATAAATTTATTTACAATTCAATTTTCTATTTTAAATTCCAAATCCTCTAGGAATAAATTATTTTATAAAATTCAATGTAAACGAGTTTCATTTTTAATTTACTTGGTTTAAACTCAATTCAGTTTATATTCCGAATTCCAGAATAAATCAATCAATCTTTTTCAAAATGTTTTCCAATTCACTTTTAAATTCATACTTGAATTTGAACTTCTAAATTATCTAATGATAATTTATTTCACCATATTTATAAACATCGTTTTGTAAATTCAACTTCCTTCTTTTATATATTAAAACAAGCTCCATTTCAAAATATATTTGAAACTCAATTCCTTCTTTTGGAATATTTTATTATTTTAGCTTATATATATAATTGCAGAATCTATTTTCATATTTAGTTTCGGTTTTTATCAATTATAAATTAAATATCCTTTATGGAAATAATTTATATTTTCAATTTTGACCTAGTCGAATTCCATCATAAATCCGTATAGATTTATTTTAATTCAATTTACATTTCGAACATCAGAATAAATTTCATCGTTTCTTTTTTAAACTAATTTCAATTCCCCCTTATAGATTCATGTTTGAATTTACATTCCCCACATCATCCAATGAAAATTATTCCATTCCATTTATAAACACTGTTTATAAATTCACTACTTGTTTTTATTATTCAAAACAAGTTAATATTTTCTAGCCCATTTTATATTCAAGTCTATTTTAGAAAAAATTGATTTTCCATTTTAAATCTCAAAATTTCTTTTCACATTATATTTATATATATATATCAATATTTAGGGCCAGTGACATTCAAACATCCAAAACACCCAATTATCAATCACAGGTTTCCTTACACATTGTAACGACCCGCATTCTACGCATCGGAGGATTGTAGAATATTTATTTCTTTTTCATGTGAAGTCGTATGGTCGTGTAATTTTGGGAGACAACTATTGGGGTAATTTCCCATGTTCATGATTTTTTCCGATTTTTAAATGATCGTTTTGCCCCTAACTGATCTTGTTTTGGCCATAACTTTTGATTGGTAATGAATTTTGACCTGAAACCACTCTCATTAGATCCGGATGATGGTTTACCTTTCCGTAGAGTGGTCATATGTGAAAAACGGACTTACCCTTTGGGAGATATGGACGAAATAAGGTTTAAAAGGTAAAAAACTGCTTAACCAGGCCAAATGAGGTGATTAGTGAATGGGCCCATAACCCATTTCGGGATTAGGGTTATAGGGAGACTGAAATGAGCTAGATTTTCATTCTATTTCAGTTTTCTAGCCGCCATTTACCTCTTAGAAACCCTAACAATGACCTCCACCTTCTAATTTCATCCCAAATCGCTCTTTAATCAAGGATTAAGCTTAGCAACATCAAATTAAGGAGAAATAGCACCTAAGTAAGGTTAGAGCTGCTGTTAGACATCAGTATTCGCCCAAATCAGTGGAGTTTCAATTTTGAAAGGTTTATTTGTGGCCAAGGTGAGTGATTAGCTTTGTTTTTACACTAATTACAGTTAATTAGGGTGATTAGTGTTAATTAGCGAATTTAAACATGATTAAATTCTGGAAAAATATTTATAAATTTCGAAATATTGTTTTAGGCCTCTGTTAGGAGTTTGGGTTGGTTTGGTTAAGTTTTGTTAGTCCTACCATTAAATTTGCTTAAACATGCTTAAGGGGAAAATAAGGGTTTTTGGGTATGTTTGATCCATTTTACATGCTATGATTGTTGTTTTGGTGTTTATTGTTGATTCTCTATGTTGCTATGACTATATGGTATGCTTTGTGATTGATTAGAACAGTTAGAATGGTCGAAAACGTCGTTGTCTGGCGTAAAAACCATCGCTGGAAGTTGCAGGAAAAACATGCAGGGACCGGATCAGATCGCCCCTACCCGACCCGACCTCGCTTGTGGTACACACCCCCTTCACGAACCTGAGTTGTATGAGTCATTTCTCCTCGAGCCTCACGAGTCGTCTCTTTGAATCTTGATGATGATCCAGCACCAGGAGATAGACCACGAACCAGGAAGCACGAGACGACTGGTGTGCCACCTACGAACCAGAATGACATACCGTGGACTGGAGTTGGAGAATGTCACGACCCGAGCCGGAGGAGGATCACGACCTAGAGATGAAGTCACGAATCGACCTGACCTAGAGAGGGATCTACGACCCGGCCCGAGCGAGGTTGACGACCATGGACTGAGCGAGAAGAAGAGAACCGATCTGAATAGAAGCTTGTTTCCGAACCGATCCGGAGGAGACCAAACCCGAGATGCAAAGGTAGTCCAAGTGGGAATTTTGTACTTAGGATCCAATTGGGAACCAATGAGTTAATTTCATGATTGGACTTTGCCGCGGGACGTGTACTAAGGAGTTATCGACGTCCATAACTTTGATTCACCACCAAGACGGATGTTAGGCTACGTATCAGTGCAGTGGGGTAGTTATTACTCCATAAGGCAGAGTGATCGTAGCATGACTATAGGCCAGTGCAGTGGAGTCGTTATGACTTCATGGGGGCAGAGTGGACATAGCAAGGACTAGTGGCTATGGATCAGTGCAGTGGAGTCGCCATGACTCCATGGGGCAGAGTGGTCATAGCAAGGATTTAGGTGATCAAAGTGGTGGATATCGTATGCTTTATGCACTGAGTGAGAGATGTGAGGATGGTTGCTATGCTTGATTGTTTTCCATCACTATGATGTGCACAGCTCCACCCCCATATCCTTTACACCATATGTTAGTGGCACCTTAGAGTATTGTATGATATGTTGTGCTAACTCTTTGGTTGCAGGTCCAGGTTCAGGTATGGTTTAGTATACCTGTTATTGTTCTGTTTTGCTGCTTATCGCTCATTCCAGACTTTTGTCTGACCTAGAGTTTTATATCTCTTCGTATTACTCTGGGTGCTCTTAAACGGGCAGACTAGAGACAGGTTAGCTGGTTGTGCACGAGTAGCTGTCCGGAGACGAGCATGAGGCTTACACGCACTATTCTCTATATATTCTCCCTGTGTCGCTGCTAGTCACTACTTTGGGCATTAGTAGTGTACCTTTCCTTTCTTTTGCTTTAGAGACAGTTTTTAAATTATAATAATGATGAAGTGGAACATAAGCTGTATTTGGATTTTCCGCTGCTATGATGTTTAGTTTTCAGCTTATGCACTGTCAAGCCTGTTTTATGTCAAAGTATGTTATTATTATATTTTATTCCATGCGCTGTGAGACATTTTACAGGTTCGTTGTTAGTCCACTGTTAAGTTTCCTTCCCTTTCCTTTCTTTGGCGACCGTCCCGTGCTAATTGGACGTTGGCACATCCCGCTTTCCTTGGAAATGTCGGCTGGTGTGGGGCGGGCCGTCACATTTGGTATCAGAGCTCTAGGTTACGTAGTTGACCTAGGGAAAGACACCAGAGAGAGATAATACGTATATGAGAGCGCGTATTTGTGATATTTTGGTTTTCAAAAGTTACATATATACTATTAGTATATTTAAGGATGAAGTCGCATTGCACTGGCACCACTGAAGAGATGGTTAATCGTTTTCACCTTACAGATTGAACGATGAACCGATATACTAGGGAAACTGGTAGAGGAGCTAATAATGGGAATGCTCCTGATATGAGGACGATGTTCACTAGCTTCATGAGAGAGATGCTTAGAGGTGTTCAGAGGGCAGCTCCTAACACTGCAAATGGTGGTGGTGCAGCGGTGCAGGCGCCTAGGGCCGATTTCGCCAAGCTCTGTAGGGACTACACTAGTCTTGGTGGGAAACCGTTCCATGGAACGGAGTCGGCTACGGATGTTCAGGATTGGTTGGATAGCTGTGAGCGTATCTTCGAAGATTTGGGTATCGAGAATGCGATGAAGAGAAGGCTAGCATCCCGTCAGCTGCAAGGACGGGCGATGAATTGGTGGAATGCTATTAAGGCAGCTACTCCAAAGGATCAAGTTACTTGGGATCAGTTCAAGACCCGCTTTAGCGATAAGTTTATGCCAGCTGCTCAGAAATCAGAATTGTTTAGGAAGTTCTTGGAGCTTAAGCAGAATGGTAGGGCGGTATCGAAATATATTGCTAAGTTCGATACTTTATCGAAGTATGGATTATCCCTTATCGACACTACCGAGAAGAAGAACGAAAAATTCATAACTGGCTTGGATGGGTACTTGGGATAAGGCTTATTAACCACATCGATGAGACGTGTGAATCGATTGTGGGGAAAGCTTTGAGATCAGAGAGTCTATACCCTAAGTCGCAGACTGAGGCTGCTTCTGTAGAAGAGCCAAAGCCACAAGCAAGCGGTGGGGGCAAGAATGGTTCTCAGAATAAGAGAAAGCAAAATCAGACCAAGGATGGCCAGAAGAAGAAGAATAAGAAAGATGTTGAGTGCTTTAGCTGTGGCAAGAAGGGCTATTATGCTAAAGAATGTTGAGAAAAGTCAGCGGACATGAAGTGCTTCAACTATGGCCAAGTAGGATATCACAAGGATATGTGTCCGCAACCCTCTAAAGAAAAGAAGATTGTGAAAGCATATGCTATTAATGTTGTTCCTTCTTTGTCCAATGCCCAACCCCGGCTGAGAAAGGAAAGAATATCATCATTCAAGGTATGCTTTCTGTTTATAATGTTCCTGTTCGAGTATTGTTTGATACCGGAGCTTCCCGTTCCTTCATATTTAGTGACCTGGTAGATAGGTTGGGATTGGAACCCAAGATAGTCGATAGACCTTTAGTTGTGACGAACCCGATTGGTGGTTCGACTAGACTTATTATGATTTGCTGTAATGTGGTCTTATCAAGTCATGGATGTATGTTTGTTTGTGATTGCTTTGCTTTGGGCTTTACTGGGTTTGGCATTATTTTGGGAGTCGATTGGCTCCAAAGATATGGGGTGGTGGTAGACTGTGAGGGCTTTTTGGTGACAATTAGAGAGGAAGATGGGCGGAGTGTAATGTTTGGTGGTCTACCTAGTGATGGGGTAATGGCTAGTTTTCTAAATTCCCTCGACATCCCGCATGATGAGTTGTCAGATGTGCCCATGGCTGGCCAGTATCCAGACATCTTCGAGGAAGTGACCGGACTTCTACCACACCGAGAGATTGAGTTCCGTGTTGATTTAGTGAAAGATGTCATACCTATAGTGATGCCACTTCGTCGTATGGCACCAAGAGAGTAGCGAGAGCTTGGGGTGCAAGTAAGCGATCTGGTGAAGAAGGGATATATCAGAAGAAGTGTCTCCGAGTGGGGAGCATCAGTCGTGTTTGCTACCGAGGCAGATGGTTCCCTTCGTTTGTGTGTAGACTACCGCAAGTTGAATAAGGTGACGAGGAAGAATAAATATCCTCTACTATGGATAGATGATTTATTTGATCAGTTGATTGGCGCAAGAGAGTTCTCCTAATTGGATCTCGCGACAGGTTTTCATCATCTTAGAGTGGAAGCTGAGAGTATAGCTAAAACGGCATTTCGGACGCCGTCTGGATTTTATGGGTGGTTGGTCATGCCATTCGGGTTGACCAATGCACCAACATATTTTGTGGATCTTATGAATAGGGTATTCAGAGATCAGTTGAATAAGTTTGTTCTTGTGTTCGTGGATGATATCTTGGTTTATTCAAGGACAGAGGAAGAACACAAGGAACATTTGAGGATAATGATGGAGGTGTTGAGAAAACACCAATTGAGAGCGAAGTTTTCTAAGTGTCACATCTGGAGAAGGGAAGTGAGATTCTTGGGCCATGTTGTTTCAGAGAATGGTATTGCCGTGGACCCTGCGAAGTTGGCTACGGTACAGGATTGGTTTACGCCTAAGAATGCAATGGACATAAGAAGTTTCTTGGGATTAGCTGGATATTATCGCAAGTTTATTCAAGACTTCTCCAAGATAGCAGCACCATTGACTCAGTTGACCAAGAAAAATCAAGCTTTCGTCTGGGATGAAAAGTGCGAGAATGCATTCAAGGGTCTAAAGAAAAAGTTGACATGTGCACTAGTATTAGTCATTCCTAAGGGGAATGAAGAGATAACAATATATATATATATATATATATATATATATGCATGTGGTACTGGGCTAGGTGCTGTACTGATGCAAGGAGTAGGGTTGTAGCTTATGCAAGTCGGCAATTGAAACCTCATGAGAAAAGATATCCTACCCACGATTTGGAATTGGCAGCGATCGTGTTCGCGTTGAAGATGTGGAGACATTAACTCTTGGGAGAAAGATTCGAGTTGTTTACTGACCATAAGTCGTTAAAGTATCTTTTCTCTCAGAAGGATCTAAATCTCCGACAACAAAGATGGTTAGAATTCTTGGCTTCATATGATTTTGATATCGCATATACACTAGGAAAAGGCAATGCAGTAGCTGATGCCTTTAGTAGGAGACATGCCAGTTTAGGGGCTATATTTCTGAAATGGAAGCAACTTGAGTATATCGCTGGGTATGATTTCAGACCAAAGTGTGAATTGGATCCAGAAATGTTAGCAAGTTTGACGATCAGACCCACTTTGATTGAGCAGATTTGTTCCAGCCAGAGGGATGATCCTAACCTATTGGAAATCATCTCAAAGTTAGAGATGGGAATCGATGAAGAGATGAACAAGTTTGGGCTTGATCGAGATGGATGGCTTAGAAAGAACGGAAGACTGGTTGTACCTAATGCAAATGGATTGAGAGATGAAGTGCTTAGAGAATGTCATCACTCAAAACTGATTATACATCCCAGTGGTAAAAAAATGTATCGAGACATGAAGCAGACCTACTACTGGGAAGGGATGAAAAGAGACGTTGGGAAGTTTATATCCAAATGCATGAATTACCAGTTAGTTAAAGCTGAGAAAAAGAGACAAGTGGTTTGTTGCAACCATTAGAAATTCCAGAATGTAAATGGGAACAGGTCTCAATGAATTTAATTGATGGGTTACCAAGGACTAGATTGGGCCATGATAGCATTTCGGGGATTGTGGACCGATTGACCAAGAGTGCAAGGTTTATACCTATCAAGTCGAATAGAACAACAACTAAGTTAGCAGAACTATATATGAAGTAGGTAGTGAGATTTCATGGAATACCCAAAGGCATTATGAGTGATCAAGATCCGTTGTTCACTAGTGGATTTTGGAAGAGATTACAGGAGGCGTTAGGATCAGAATTACATCTCAGTACCGCGTATCACCCTCAAACCGACGGTCAAACATAGAGGGTGAATCGTATATTAGAAGACCTCTTAAGAGCTTGTATATTGGATTTTGGTGGATCATGGGATGACCATTTACATTTAGTGGAGTTTCACATATAGTAATAGTTATCAATCCAGTATTGGTATGGCTCCATTTGAAGCTTTGTACGGAAGACCGTGCAACTCACCGTCATGTTGGTTAGAAACCGGTGAGAAATTTGAGCTTGGGCCAGATGTGATCAGAGAAACCTCAGATAAGATCAAAGTTATTCGACGACGAATGAAGGCTGCCTAAGATAGGCAAAAGAGTTATGCTAATAAGAGGAGAAGAGATTTAAAGTTCTCCATTGGCGACTTGGTGTTTGTCAAGATTTCTCCGTTAAAGAGCGTGATACGATTTGGCAGGATAGGCAAGTTAACACCAAGATTTGTTGGTCCATTCCCAGTTCTCGAGCAAGTTGGGAATTTGGCGTATAAAGTTGAATTACCAGAGAACATGGCAGGAGTTCATAACGTATTTCATGTTTCCCGGTTAAGAAAATTCGAGCATGACCCCGTTACGACTATTTCACCGGATCAGTTGGACGATATCGAGGTTGAACCCGAGGCGGTTGGGAACCGCAGGCCTATGCGTATTGTTGGGAACGATACGAAGCAGCTTCGAAGGAAGGCGGTGAAACTAGTCAAAGTCCAGTGGGGGTGATGATGAGGAAGACTGTACTTGGGAAACAGAGGAAAACATAAGGAGGAAGTATCCAGAACTCTTTGCCTGGTAAGGTTTTTATATCGGTATAGTACTCCCTTGTTAGTAAACCACATGTAGGATAGGCTAGTTGTGTTGTTTTGTATGCTTTATTGTTTTGTTAATGATTGGTAGGCATGTGGGATCCTTTGTATGTTTGGGTTAACGAATTTCGGGGACGAAATTTCTTAAGGGGGGAGGGGGGGAGAGAGAATGTAACGACCCTCATTCTACGCATCGGAGGATCATAAAATATTTATTTCTTTTTCATGTGAAGTCGTACGGTCGTGTAACTTTGGGAGACGACTATTGGGGTCATTTCCCATGTTCATGATTTTTACCGATTTTTAAATGACCGTTTTGCCCATAGCTGATCTTGTTTTGGCCAACTTTTGATTGGTAATGAATTTTGACCTGAAACCGCTTCCATTAGATCCGAATGATGGTTTACCTTTCCGTAGAGTGATTATATGTGAAAAAAGGACTTATCGTTTGGGAGATATGGACGAAATAAGGTTTAGAAGATGAAAAATTGCTTAACCGGGCAAAATGAGGTGATTAGTGAATGGGCCCATAACCCATTTCGGGATTAGGGTTATGGGGAGGCTGAAATGAGCTAGGTTTTCATTCTATTTCAGTTTTCTAGCCGCCATTTACCTCTTAGAAACCCTAACAATGGCCTTCACCTTCTAATTTCATCCCAAATCGGTCTCTAATCAAGGTTAAGCTTAGCAACATCAAATTAAGGAGAAATAGCACCAAAGCAAGGTTGGAGCTGCAGCTAGACATCAATTTTCGCCCAAATCAGTGGAATTTCAGTTCTGAAAGTTTAATTTGTGGCCAAGGTGAGTGATTAGCTTTGTTTTATACACTAATTACAGTTAATTGGGGTGATTAATGTTAATTAGCGAATTTAAACATGATTAAATTCTAGAAAAATATTTATAAATTTCGAAATATTGTTTTAGACCTCTGTTAGGAGTTTGGGTTGGTTTGGTTAAGTTTTGTTAGTCCTACCATTAGATTTACTTAAACATAATTAAGGGGAAAATAAGGGTTTTTGGGTATGTTAGATCCATTTTACATGCTATGATTATTGTTTTGGTGTTTATTGTTGATTCTCTATGTTGCTATGACTGTATGGTATGCTTTGTGATTGATTAGAATAGTTAGTATGGTCGAAAACGCCGTCGTATGGAATAAAAACTGTAACAACCCGTATTTTCAATAACCTGTAATAACATAAACCGAGGCAGAATTTAATTCTAAAATGGGAATCAAGGGAAACGGGCTATGCCATTGTGTTCGTCTCGGAAAAATACGCGAAATAGAGTCCGAGTTTTCGAAAATCGGAGTCCGTATGACCAAGATATGGCCTCGCGAAGTTTCACGAAAATTCCCAAATTAAAGTATACTTAATTAAGTGAAATGGGTTGTGTAGATATATATATATATATATATATTGATATATATATATATATATAATTGAAAATTTAATAAATAAATATGCAAAAATGCTCAAAACAGCGTATTGGGAGAGGGGAATAACCGAACCGGCCGATTTTTGAAGTCGACCCGAGCCCGCTGGGTCGACTAGGGGTTAATCCAGGGTGTTTGGCTGTCAACCCGTGGGCCGATTCGCTCAAGTGCAGATTTTGCATTTGAATGGTTCTCATGGTCCATCTTTAATCTAAAGGCCCTAGATGGTTCCTACACTTGACTTCTTCCCCAAGACATGCTTTGATGGCTTGGATTGAATCTAGGGTTAATCCTATGGCCTAAAACACTTGCCTAATCTATAAATAAGACCCTAACCTACCCTAATTCATTCATAATTAAACCTAGTGACTAAACTATGGCAAAATGCTAGCTCTCATGGCCTCCACTAATTTTATGAAGAGGGTTGCATACTAATCACTCTCTAATCAACTTCTAATCCCTTCTTAGCATCTTAATCTTCTTCATTTGGTGTTCAAAGTTGCTAGTTGTGAGTTTCTATCACTTTGATGATCTTTTGGTAAACTAATTAGATGAGATGTGATGAGATTTATGGTTTTGTATGAGGGTTAATGAGCTTTGAATCATATGATATGATGTTAGCATTAATCTTATGTTTATGCATGTTGAGTATGTAAGCTTATGCAAGTTTAATATGATGTATGTTATGTTTGCATGATGCTAAATATGCAAGTTGTGGGCTATGTAATCATATGCATGTTATGCAAGTTCATGGTAATATGCTATGCAAGTTACATGTTTGTTAATATGCAAGTTACATGTTTGTTAATATGCAAGTTACATGTATGTAAATATGCAAGTTACATGTTTGTTAATATGCAAGTTACATGTTTGTTAATATGCAAGTTACATGTATGTAAATATGCAAGTTACATGTTTCTTTATATGCAAGTTACATGTTTGTTAATATGCGAGTTACATGTATGTAAATATGCAAGTTACATGTTTATTAATATGCAAGTTCATGATGACACATTATGCAAGTCTATAAGCTAATATGCAAGTTTGTTATGCAAAATGAATATGTAAGTTATGTGACATATTATATGCAAGTTATGTGACATGTTATGCAAGTTCATATGCAAGTTATGTGTTTGTTAATATGCAAGATGGCACCTTTGAAACATGTTCATTCATATGCAAGTTGACACCTTTTATATGTGTTATATCATGAACGAAATTACGTGGGAACGATGGGGTAATTAAATGCATAAGTTAATAAGATTGTGTGAAATTAATATAATTATGCATAACACAAAATAAATAAACATAGTATGGGAATTTGCCTATTTGGTTAGGTGTACCCATACTATGTGTTGGGAATTTACCTATTGAGTTAGGTCTACCCCATGGGAATTTACCTATTAAGTTAGGTCTACCCATGTTAAGAAAACTTGATTAATTAGGGATAATTAATATAAAATTATGAGGGTGATTAATTAGGTGTAATTAATTGACTAAGACACGAGGTTGGACTCAGTTGTAGCGTAAAACTGCCCGGACCCAACCGGCTTAACCAGTTGCTACAAATGTTAGCCCAATGTGAGAGGTCTTAGGCACAAACTAAATACGTAATTAATGTAAAGACACGAGGTTAGACTCTGTTATGACATAAGGCTGCCCGGACCCAACCGGCTTAACCAGCGGTCATAAAAGACAGTCTAATGTGAGAGGTCTTTACAAAGGTTACGTTCTTAATTAATTAATTAAGAAACACTTAACCACATTAGCATGTAGAGGGACATGAGGGGTTAAGTGGGTGCCTCGGGTGGCATGAGAAAATCTAGTGGTTGCCTTGGGTGGCAATAGAAAATACGATTAGAATACTTAACCAAAATAGAACATGTAATTAAAACATGATTAAAGGGTTAAGTGGGATATACTAGAAAAAGGGACAAGCTTAGGTGGGTAGCTTGTGGAGGCCCATTTCAACCAGTAACCCATACGTATCTTTGTGGGCTCGACCCATGTCGAGGACGGGACACGCATACTGGGCTTGACTGTAAGAGGCAAACGGGTTAGCGGTGGCAACGCAAGTCCAACGGGCTTCATATGCGTGAGTGGGCCCGGGCTGGTAGGTAAGCCGTTGTTGCATCGAGTAGATATAAGCCGTGCACCTTTAGTTTCATCAGGTTGCCACATTGGGGAATGATACATCCCACGGTGGGGCCAGCACGGGTATCTACGTTAGGGAGCCGATCGAATGGGAAGTAGTGTGTACACCTAGTGGATTGTAGGGCCCCGTGGCGCCTACTTGGTCACCTAGGGGTACGCAGGTACTAATTAGTAAATTTTATAAGTCCTTGGGTGGGATCAACCTTTAAGTTAGGAACGACTGGTGTGGTGCAGTTTAGTAATTTACCTTAGGGAGGGTAGATGCGTCTTTATCCTTTATCTTCGTTTAGTTGACTGCTTAGGGTAGCCATTCATCCCTATATGTTACCGTATATCAGTTTATGTCTTCTCTGGTTACTTTAACGATTGTATTGTTAAAGTTATAGGACTCGCTCAGACTTATGTCTGACCCTGTTGTTTTTATCTTTTTCCCAACCCTCAGGTCCTACGGTGGATCCTAGCAGTAGTGGAGCTTGATCGGATTGCTGTTCCAGTCTTTAGGAGCTTGGATAGATGTAAAGCTCCAGTTATCCAGTTATCTTTTCTTTTGTTTGGCTATTGTATGAGAGTGGGATTATGTACTTCTTTATTTTGATGGATATTGTACTTGACCTTTATTGTGGTTTTATGATGTAACCAGACATGTTTTACTTCCGCTGTTATGAGATGATGTTTTAAAATTTCAAGTACTATTTATATCTGTCTTGTTGTAATTTTTCTGTTCTATATTCACTAAAATACTCCACCGATGCTATGGCATTCCCTTAGTGAGTGATCATAGCGGGAGTGGGGTGTTACACGTGGTATCAGAGCTTAAGGTTACCAGAACAGATAAATTTTTTGAGAAAAACTACTTTCTAAGAGTATTTTCGAAGAAAGTATTTTTAAAAAGCATGTCTTCTAAGAGAAAAAGTTTTTGAAAAAGAAAAGCATAATCCCCAATAGCCATATCTTTATCTTTCGGAATCTCCTTTTTGAATCTTTCCTCTTTCGTTTCAGCATGGCTGAAGATCTTAACATCCCGGAGGGTTTAGTTATACCACTATGGTATAGGAGGTTGCAAGAGGCTAGGGCCGCGGCTGCGGGTCCGGCCATTGCTACTACACCAGAGACAACCGCTCCTCCTCCTCAGCCTAGAGTGGATAATTTTGCTAAGGTTTGCAAGGAGTTCAAGGCTATAGGAGGAAAACCTTTTCTTGGTTCAGAGACTTTCGTAGAGGCTAGAGATTGGCTTAAGGAAGTGGAAGAGTTGCTAGATATCTTTGAAGTGGAAGAGGGAAAGAAAGTCAAGTTGGCGGCTTGGTTAATGAAGGGAGAGGCCTCATTCTGGTGGGAGGTCACTAATGGAGAACGCCCTGTTGACTCTTGGGCAGATTTTAAGCAAAGGTTTGGGGCTAAGTTTCTCTCAAGGGCGGAAGAGAATCTGTTTATGGAGAAGTTCTTGAATTTGAAGCAAGGGAATCTCACGGTGAAAGAATATGTCAACAAATTCAATCAATTAGCAAGGTTTGGCATAGAGTTGGTGAATACACCGGAGAAGAAGGCTTTGAGGTTCGTTAGAGGCTTGAACGAACCATTGCAAGGAATAGCTATGACTCACATTCCTATGGGGGCCACTTTTGAGAAGCTTGTCTACATGGCACTTATGCATGAGGATGATAAGAATTCTAAGGCACCAGAGAAAAAGGGGGATCAGAAGAAACCGCAACAGCAACAACAAGGCAAGGGCGGAAAAGGCAATGGTGACAAAAAGAAGACGAAGAAGAAGTGCTTCAATTGTGGAACACCAGGACACCTCAGTAAGGATTGTCGCAAAAAGAAGAAGACCGGTTGCTTTCATTGTGGTGAAGCAGGGCATCTTGTGAAAAACTGCCCAAAGAAGGGGCAGAAGACGGGGTCTACCTCAGGAGGCCAGGTGCAAGCTCTTATAGCACCACCTCAGTCAGGGGGGCAAGTTCAGGTTCTCTCAGTTCCACCGATTCAGCAGAGAGGTAGAACTATTTCCGTTGAAAGTCTGGTTTTTCTGTTTGATCATCCAGTTCGTACTTTGTTTGACTCTGGCGCATCGCATTCTTTTATCTCATCATCGTTAGTTGAGTCACTGCACTTAGACACCAGTCTAGTTGATGATCCCTTGGTTGTCTCAAACCCAATTGGGGGCTCCATATATCTGTCTATGATATGTTTGGGTTTGAAGATTTCTATACTTAGCGTTGAGTTTAGATGTGATGCTTTTGTATTGGGCTTCACGGGCTATGGGTTGATCTTGGGCATGGACTGGTTATCCAGTAATGGTGCCGTTCTTGATTGCGAAAGGAGAGTTGTCAGGCTCATGACCCGCTTGGGTAACACTCTCGAGATCTCTTGCAATCCCATGGAATCTGTTTTGCTAAGTTATCTTGAATCGCTCGATGCTTCGGTCGAAAGTTTGTGTTCTGTCAGAGTAGTCCGGGAATATCCGGATGTGTTTGAAGAAGTAAAGGGTTTGCCTCCGAAGCGGGAGATAGATTTCCGAATTTATTTGGTGGATAATGCCAAACCAGTGTCTTTGCCAGTACGCCACATGGCTCCTCGTGAGAGAAGAGAACTTCATAAGCAAGTAGGGGAGTTGCTTGAGAAGGGGTTCATAAGGCGAAGTATATCGGAGTGGGGAGCTCCAGTAGTGTTTGCCACGAAGGCGGATGGGTCCCTCAGACTTTGTGTGGATTATAGGGAACTTAATAAGCTCACGAAGAAGAATAGACACCCATTACCGAGGATAGATGATCTCTTTGATCAGTTGGTTGGCGCGTCAGTATTTTCGCAGATGGACTTAGCTACAGGGTTTCATCAGTTAAGAGTGGCGGAGGACAGTATAGAGAAGACTGCTTTCCGGACTCCGGATGGTTTTTATGAGTGGCTAGTGATGCCATTTGGGTTGACAAACGCCCCCGCATACTTTGTTGATCTCATGAGTAGAGTGTTCAGAGAGTATCTGAATAAGTTTGTAGTAGTTTTTGTGGATGACATCTTGGTCTTTTCCAAGAATGAAGAAGAGCATGCCTTACATCTCAAGGAAGTGTTGGAGACTCTTCGAGCGCATAGTCTTAAAGCTAAATTCTCTAAATGCCATTTTTGGAGAAGAGAAGTGCGATTCTTAGGGCATGTGGTCTCTAAGGAAGGGATAGCTGTGGATCCCGCAAAGATAGTATCTATCCAGGATTGGAAAGTTCCTAGAAATGCTACCGAGGTAAGAAGTTTCTTGGGGTTGGCAGGATATTATAGGAAGTTCATCAAAGACTTCGCGAAGATATCAGCCCCATTAACCCGCTTGACGAAGAAGAATCTGGTTTTCTCATGGGATGTAGATTGTGATGATGCTTTCCGACGGTTAAAGAGAGCTTTGACCACCGCTCCAGTTTTAGTGCTTCCAGATGGGAGTAAGCCGTTTGTTGTTTATACCGATGCTTGTGGAACAGGATTAGGCGCAGTCTTGATGCAGGAGGGAAGGGTAATAGCCTATGGAGGGAGACAATTGAGAGTGCATGAGAAGAATTACCCTACCCATGATCTAGAGTTGGCCGCGATTGTTTTCGCACTTAAGTCTTGGCGCCATTATCTTCTTGGTGAGAGATTCGAGTTGTTCACCGACCATAAATCATTGAAGTACTTATTCTCTCAGAAGGATTTAAACTTAAGACAGCAAAGGTGGATGGAGTTCTTAGCATCCTATGATTTCGAGATAGCGTATACCCCTGGTAAGGGTAACGTGGTGGCAGACGCCTTAAGTAGAAAAAGGCTATCTTTGAGTCCATTGTTCGTGGAACGACGAAGCTTGGAGTTTCTTTCTTTGTTTGACTTCAGACCTTCTGTTGATTTTGTACCTGGTTTGTTGGCATCCTTGGAGGTTAGACCTACTCTTTTGAGACGGATTGGCGAGGCTCAGCGAGACGACCCACAGTTGGTTGTGTTGGTAGAGAAGCTTATAAGAGGGGAGTCGTCCAGCCATTTGGGTAGATACACCATAGATGATAAGGGATGGTTGCATAGAGACGGTAGACTTTGTGTACCGCAAGATGAGGGTTTGAAGAAGGCTATTTTGGATGATGCACATCGTTCAAGAATGACTATTCATCCCGGTGGAGACAAAATGTACCAAGACATGAAGAGAGTTTTCTTCTGGGCCGGTATGAAGAAAGATGTGGCCGAGTATGTGGCTAGATGCTTAGTGTGCCAACAAGTTAAAGTGGAGCAAAGGAAACCCGGTGGGTTGCTACACCCATTGGAAGTTCCACAGTGGAAGTGGGATAGTGTCTCGATGGATTTCATCGACGGGTTACCGAGATCGAGGAAGGGCAATACGGGAATTTGGGTTGTGGTAGACAGACTTACCAAGAGTGCCCATTTTATACCCGTAAAGAGTAAGAGGACCGCTCCATGGCTTGCTTCAGTCTATGTTAGAGAGATTGTTAGATTGCATGGCGTACCATCCAGCATTGTGAGTGATCGAGATCCTATTTTCACTAGTGAGTTTTGGAGAAGTTTGCAAGAGGCGGTAGGGACTCAGTTGTGTTTGAGCACCGCATATCATCCTCAGACGGACGGTCAGACCGAGAGGGTGAACCGTATCTTAGAAGATCTTTTGAGGCTTTGTATCTTGGATTTTGGAGGTACATGGGAAGAACATCTTCCTTTGGTGGAGTTCGCATATAATAACAGCTTTCAGTCCAGTATTGGTATGGCTCCTTTCGAAGCTCTTTATGGAAGGCCTTGTCGATCTCCTACATGTTGGTGGGAATCTACGGATAAGATCTTGCTTGGGCTGGATATGGTTAGAGAGACTTCAGAGAAGATTGATTTAATTTGAAAAAGGATGAAAGCAGCGCAAGATAGACAGAAATCTTATGCGGATCGGAGAAGGACGGATCTTGAGTTTGAGGTTGGGGACATGGTTTTTGTCAAAGTATCTCCATTGAGAAATGTTGTTCGCTTTGGGTCCGTAGGGAAGTTAGCACCGAGATTTGTTGGGCCGTTTCCTATTAAGGAAAGGATTGGACGGATGGCATATAGGGTGGAGTTGCCCGACAGACTTAGTGGTGTTCATGATGTATTCCATGTATCACATTTGAGGAAGTGCTTACATGAGACCGCGGAGGTGGTAGAGCCGAGCTTGCTTAGGGATGTAGAGGTAGAGCGTGATGCGACGATTCGACGAGCTCCTACTCGCATCCTTGGGTCAGAAACTAGGAAGTTGAGGAACAGAGAAGTTCAGCTAGTTAAAGTGCAATGGGGAGATGACGAAAGCAATGCTACTTGGGAGACGGAAGCAAAGATGCGTTCTTTGTATCCATTTCTTTTTGAGAGTATGTCTTTTAACTTCTCCTTTATTGCTTGTCTAGTACTTATCTTATCTTTAGTATATCCTCTCGCTAATACCTATGACCTTTAGATAGGGTAAAACCTATGGTTGAAACATGTGTTTGAAACATGTTATGGTTGATGGATGCATATGGATGCAATTGTTTGCTAGTGGTTGCTCGTGGATGCATATACACATACATTAGGCACTAGATCGGCTCAGTCACTTCATGTTGCATATTGCATAAATGGATGTGGTAGTTAGATTGATGGATGTATCATGGCTGTGTTATCATATGGATGATGCATTTTTGTGTATGGTTGTGCACGCATGTAGAAATTTGTATGTGTCAATAGGGTTTCGCATACATATTGGATGCATGGCACTATCATGGTTTGCATTAAGGAGGTTTACTGTATCAGTAACCGCCTGATTTTCGCATTAGGTAAGTACATATACACACACTTTTGCATATATCCATCCAGCATTTAGAATCTGGTAAGGACAATGATTGCTCGTGGATGATGCTTTGAGTAGATGGATGATTGGATGGTAGGATACGTTCTTCCTAACTTGAAGATTTCGGGGACGAAATCCTTTAAGGAGGGGAGAATGTAACAACCCGTATTTTCAATAACCTGTAATAACATAAACCGAGGCAGAATTTAATTCTAAAATGGGAATCAAGGGAAACGGGCTATGCCATTGTGTTCGTCTCGGAAAAATACGCGAAATAGAGTCCGAGTTTTCGAAAATCGGAGTCCGTATGACCAAGATATGGCCTCGCGAAGTTTCACGAAAATTCCCAAATTAAAGTATACTTAATTAAGTGAAATGGGTTGTGTAGATATATATATATATATATATATTGATATATATATATATATATAATTGAAAATTTAATAAATAAATATGCAAAAATGCTCAAAACAGCGTATTGGGAGAGGGGAATAACCGAACCGGCCGATTTTTGAAGTCGACCCGAGCCCGCTGGGTCGACTAGGGGTTAATCCAGGGTGTTTGGCTGTCAACCCGTGGGCCGATTCGCTCAAGTGCAGATTTTGCATTTGAATGGTTCTCATGGTCCATCTTTAATCTAAAGGCCCTAGATGGTTCCTACACTTGACTTCTTCCCCAAGACATGCTTTGATGGCTTGGATTGAATCTAGGGTTAATCCTATGGCCTAAAACACTTGCCTAATCTATAAATAAGACCCTAACCTACCCTAATTCATTCATAATTAAACCTAGTGACTAAACTATGGCAAAATGCTAGCTCTCATGGCCTCCACTAATTTTATGAAGAGGGTTGCATACTAATCACTCTCTAATCAACTTCTAATCCCTTCTTAGCATCTTAATCTTCTTCATTTGGTGTTCAAAGTTGCTAGTTGTGAGTTTCTATCACTTTGATGATCTTTTGGTAAACTAATTAGATGAGATGTGATGAGATTTATGGTTTTGTATGAGGGTTAATGAGCTTTGAATCATATGATATGATGTTAGCATTAATCTTATGTTTATGCATGTTGAGTATGTAAGCTTATGCAAGTTTAATATGATGTATGTTATGTTTGCATGATGCTAAATATGCAAGTTGTGGGCTATGTAATCATATGCATGTTATGCAAGTTCATGGTAATATGCTATGCAAGTTACATGTTTGTTAATATGCAAGTTACATGTTTGTTAATATGCAAGTTACATGTATGTAAATATGCAAGTTACATGTTTGTTAATATGCAAGTTACATGTTTGTTAATATGCAAGTTACATGTATGTAAATATGCAAGTTACATGTTTCTTTATATGCAAGTTACATGTTTGTTAATATGCGAGTTACATGTATGTAAATATGCAAGTTACATGTTTATTAATATGCAAGTTCATGATGACACATTATGCAAGTCTATAAGCTAATATGCAAGTTTGTTATGCAAAATGAATATGTAAGTTATGTGACATATTATATGCAAGTTATGTGACATGTTATGCAAGTTCATATGCAAGTTATGTGTTTGTTAATATGCAAGATGGCACCTTTGAAACATGTTCATTCATATGCAAGTTGACACCTTTTATATGTGTTATATCATGAACGAAATTACGTGGGAACGATGGGGTAATTAAATGCATAAGTTAATAAGATTGTGTGAAATTAATATAATTATGCATAACACAAAATAAATAAACATAGTATGGGAATTTGCCTATTTGGTTAGGTGTACCCATACTATGTGTTGGGAATTTACCTATTGAGTTAGGTCTACCCCATGGGAATTTACCTATTAAGTTAGGTCTACCCATGTTAAGAAAACTTGATTAATTAGGGATAATTAATATAAAATTATGAGGGTGATTAATTAGGTGTAATTAATTGACTAAGACACGAGGTTGGACTCAGTTGTAGCGTAAAACTGCCCGGACCCAACCGGCTTAACCAGTTGCTACAAATGTTAGCCCAATGTGAGAGGTCTTAGGCACAAACTAAATACGTAATTAATGTAAAGACACGAGGTTAGACTCTGTTATGACATAAGGCTGCCCGGACCCAACCGGCTTAACCAGCGGTCATAAAAGACAGTCTAATGTGAGAGGTCTTTACAAAGGTTACGTTCTTAATTAATTAATTAAGAAACACTTAACCACATTAGCATGTAGAGGGACATGAGGGGTTAAGTGGGTGCCTCGGGTGGCATGAGAAAATCTAGTGGTTGCCTTGGGTGGCAATAGAAAATACGATTAGAATACTTAACCAAAATAGAACATGTAATTAAAACATGATTAAAGGGTTAAGTGGGATATACTAGAAAAAGGGACAAGCTTAGGTGGGTAGCTTGTGGAGGCCCATTTCAACCAGTAACCCATACGTATCTTTGTGGGCTCGACCCATGTCGAGGACGGGACACGCATACTGGGCTTGACTGTAAGAGGCAAACGGGTTAGCGGTGGCAACGCAAGTCCAACGGGCTTCATATGCGTGAGTGGGCCCGGGCTGGTAGGTAAGCCGTTGTTGCATCGAGTAGATATAAGCCGTGCACCTTTAGTTTCATCAGGTTGCCACATTGGGGAATGATACATCCCACGGTGGGGCCAGCACGGGTATCTACGTTAGGGAGCCGATCGAATGGGAAGTAGTGTGTACACCTAGTGGATTGTAGGGCCCCGTGGCGCCTACTTGGTCACCTAGGGGTACGCAGGTACTAATTAGTAAATTTTATAAGTCCTTGGGTGGGATCAACCTTTAAGTTAGGAACGACTGGTGTGGTGCAGTTTAGTAATTTACCTTAGGGAGGGTAGATGCGTCTTTATCCTTTATCTTCGTTTAGTTGACTGCTTAGGGTAGCCATTCATCCCTATATGTTACCGTATATCAGTTTATGTCTTCTCTGGTTACTTTAACGATTGTATTGTTAAAGTTATAGGACTCGCTCAGACTTATGTCTGACCCTGTTGTTTTTATCTTTTTCCCAACCCTCAGGTCCTACGGTGGATCCTAGCAGTAGTGGAGCTTGATCGGATTGCTGTTCCAGTCTTTAGGAGCTTGGATAGATGTAAAGCTCCAGTTATCCAGTTATCTTTTCTTTTGTTTGGCTATTGTATGAGAGTGGGATTATGTACTTCTTTATTTTGATGGATATTGTACTTGACCTTTATTGTGGTTTTATGATGTAACCAGACATGTTTTACTTCCGCTGTTATGAGATGATGTTTTAAAATTTCAAGTACTATTTATATCTGTCTTGTTGTAATTTTTCTGTTCTATATTCACTAAAATACTCCACCGATGCTATGGCATTCCCTTAGTGAGTGATCATAGCGGGAGTGGGGTGTTACAAAAACCGTCGCTGGTAGTTGCAGGAAAAACATGCAGGGACCGGATCAGATCGCCTCTACCCGACCCGACCTCTCTCGTGGTACACACCCCCTTCACGAACCAGAGTTGTATGAGCCGTTTCTCCTCGAGCCTCACGATTCGCCTGATTGAATCTTGATGAGGAGCCAGCATCAGGAGATAGACCACGAACCAGGAAGCACGAGACGACCGACATGCCACCTACGAACCAGAATGACATACCGTGGACTGGAGTTGGAGCATGTCACGACCCGAGCCGGAGGAGGATCACGACCTGGAGATGAATTCACGAACCGACCCGACCTGGAGAGGGATCCACGACCCGACCCGAGCGAGGTTGATGACCATGGACTGAACGAGAAGAAGAGAACCGATCTGAATAGAAGCTTGTTTCCGAACCGATCCGGAGGAGACCAAACCCGAGATGCAAAGGTAGTCCAAGTGGGAAGTTTGTATGCAGGATCCAGTTGGGAACCAATAAGTTAACTTCATGACTGAACTTTGCTGCGGGACGTGTGCTAAAGAGTTATCGACGTCCATAACTTTGATTCACCACCAAGACGGATGTTAGGCTACGTATCCGTGCAGTGGGGTAGTTATTACTCCATGAGGCAGAGTGATCGTAGCATGGCTATGATCCAGTTCAGTGGAGTCGTTTTGACTTCATGGGGCAGAGTGGACATTGCAAGGACTGGTGGCTATGGATCAGTGCAGTGGAGTCGCCATGACTGCATGGGGCAGAGTGATCATAGCAAGGATTTATGTGATCAAAGTGGTGGATATCGTATGCTTTATACACTGAGTGAGAGATGTGAGGATAGTTGCTATGCTTGAATGTTTGCCATCACTATGACGTGCACACCCCCACCCCCGTATCCTTTACACCATATGTTAGTGGCACCTTAGAGTATTGTATGGTATGTTGTGCTAACTCTTTGGTTGTAGATCCAGGTTCAGGTATGGTTTAGTATACCTGTTATTGTTCTGTTTTGCTGCTTATCGCTCATACCAGACTTTTGTATGACTCAGAGTTTTATATCTCTTCTTATTACTCTGGGTGCTCTTAAACGGGAAGACTAGAGACAGGTTAGCTGATTGTGCACGAGTAGCTGTCCAGAGACGAGCAGGAGGCTTACATGCACTATTCTCTATTTATTCTCCCTGTGTCGCTGCTGGTCACTACTTTGGGCATTAGTAGTGTACCTTTCCTTTCTTTTGCTTTAGAGACAGTTTTTAAATTGTAATAATGATGAAGTGGAACATAAGCTGTATTTGGATTTTTCACTGCTATGATGTTTAGTTTTCAGCTTATGCACTGTCTCGCCTGTTTTATGTCAAAGTATGTTATTATCTTAATTTATTCCATACGCTGTGAGACATTCTACAGGTTCTTTGTTAGTCCATTGTTAAGTTTCCTTCCCTTTCCTTTCTTTGGCGACCGTCCCGTGCTAGTTGGACATTGGCACAACGCACTTTCCTTGGAAATGCCGGCTGGTGCGGGGCGGGCCGTCACACACATCACATATGATAATATATATGAAAACAAACAAATAATAAATTTTTGAAGAATCTAGTTGGATCCCTCCAACCTGTTTTCCTGCATCCACAGATGTTAGCTAGCATAAATAATACTCATCCTGCTTAAGGGCAGGATATCGCGGTATAGAAGGTCATCCACTATATATATTGTGGGGCGCATAGGAAAATCATCCGCTGATGGTACTGCAAGCATCCGCTAATGGTACTACGGCAATTTTCCTATATATATATATAGTACCTGCAACCACCAAGCCTAAATATAACTAGTATATATATATATATAATAGCCATAATCATATTTAAATCCATCAAAACAACTAACAAACAACATATAAAAATTATTTAATATAAAAATTCGTTTATAATAAAATTATATACGAATCCAGAGAGTGAGTTTACTTACCTTGATTTTTATTTTTCATAATCAGTTCCAATCTAATTCTGATCGACTCTACCAATTTCAAAATCAATCTTCATTTCGTAGCTGACGATACGAAACCAACACACCCTGTTTCACTGGATAAATTATACTCGTTTACAAGATTTATATATATAAATACACTCATTATTATCATCACAAATCACTTTAATTAAATAAATTAACTTACCTTCACCTTGTTTACAATCCTTCCTTCCTCACGTTAACAGTTCGAACACAAGCCTGCTGAACAATACAAATTTGTATTGAATTCAATGTTATTATAATTAAGTATTATTCATAATTTAATAAATGATTATGCAACCTTAATGATCTTGAATCTTCCTTCTCCATGTGTTTGTACAGCTCCTACTGACTGTTGCATTCACCATCGCATCACCAAAAAAATTTGGACTGCTAATTATTATTATGATTATACCCCATCACCAGAGCTTCACCATCCAAAGTCGTCGACCCCGAACATTCATTTGCATTTCTAGGATTTTCAACAACCTAACTAAAAGGAACTCGATCAACAAACTGCCAATAGCCTTATGACCCCCTATATCTTATCCCACAACATCCCACGTCTTCTCTCTCTAAATCATCATTCCAGCCAGCGACCATCGCCTAACTCCTCAACAAAGCCATCACCACCAAGCCTTCATCAATAAAAACGATGCCAAAGAAAACTTCTCGAACCCAATTTGGCCATCGTGACCTTGACCTCCATCGAGCTACCATCGCAATGCCAAACTCACCCAATTCACTCACGCAACAGTAACTGAATACATATACATCCTTGCATTACTTTGAATCGGACCACAAATTCTCGATTTCACGAATCCATCTATATCTCCCGATAAGACTTTGACGTCACAAGATCACCTCGTCTTCGACCAGCAGTCGTGCTGCTCCAATCAAAAGTCAACGGCTTCACTTATTTGAATTCAATTCGATTTTGAATTCATTTAGTTTGAGCGGTCTTTTTTCTTTGATTTGAATTTGAATGATGAGAGGGCATTTTATTTTCTTCGAAGATTACGAATTTCTTTAAAGAAACCTAGGACAGTGGCTTCAATTTTATTCGAACAGAAAAAAAACAATTAGAACTAGAAGAAGAAAGTAAAGAGGGAAAAAGGAGGTATCGGGTTTACTTACAGATGTGGAGAGGGGACCAACGTACAAGCCATAAACATGGTGTTTTATTTAGTGGAGAAGCTGGGGAACCATTTGTATACAAAGTAAAAGGAGACGGTGACTGAAGATAGGTAAATCTGCATTTTTACATTAGCTAGGGTTGACAATGATGTGCATGTTAGCTTAGGGTAGAAGGAAAATGCATTTAAATTATTATTGTTATTTAAATTTGATTTGAACCAATACTATTTAATTTAATTTAAAATGCCCCATGATTCCGAACTCCTTTTTGAACACAACAACCGACATCCCTAGGGTTATACCACTATTCTGAACACACTAGAACAAGCTTCGAAGCTTCATTCGATCGTATGGAGAAGATATCAATTTAAATCGATATATATTAAATTCAAAATAATTAATTCCTTGATAATAAATTATTATTATTATGATGCTTATACACAATAAAATTTATACCTGTTATCTGAATCATTTTGATTTACTTTAACTTCGAGTTCAATTATATTTCGTTTCTTTATTACAATAACTCAATATACTTGAATTTAAATCGTATTCAATTATTAATCGATTAATTCCATACTAAAACCCATTTATATTATCAGCTCAACATTTAAAACAATATTAAATGTTTAAATTAATTGACCAAAAACCCAGGTTGTTACATCTCCTTTAGCTGCTTTCGGTTTCAATGATAAACCTCTTTTCCGATAGCTAGTCCTAAGTTCTGCCCTACTTTAATGGTTTCTGGGTATTGCTCTTATGCTTCCGTTCTTATAACTTTGGCATCTTCCTTTGTATTGGCATCAACACTAAGCATGTTAGTGTAGATGACCCTTTTTTCTTATGAGCCTTGACTTACTTCAATAATCTTTGGTTTCGGCATTTGCTTTGTGGTAGCGTTGTTTCGAGATTCCTTCTGATGACTTCGAAGTCGCTTCCTGGTAGCGATATCGGTACCAAGTACATTGATATCAATAGCCTTTTGGATCCAACCTAACCTGGTCTCGTGTTTCCCTTTTATGAGTCTGCATCCTAGTATCGGATCATATGCCTTCGGCTATCTTCCATCGTTTGCTTTCGGAGTTTGTGTCATAATCCGTTTGATGCTTTTTGTATGTTTGTTTCGGTACCGCTTTGACGCTATCATTCTTGTATCGGTACCAAGGTCGTGCTTCCCTCATTAGTACCGATAACATACAGACAAAATTTGTAACGACCCGTATTCTACGCATCGTAGGACCGTAGAATATTTATTTCTTTCACATACGAAGTCGTATGGTCATGTAACTTTGGGAGACGACTATTGTGGTCATTTCCCCTGTTCATGATTTTCTCGATTTTTAAATGACCATTTTACCCCTAGTTGGCACTGTTTTGGCCATAACTTTTGATTGGAAGGGAACTTTGACCTGAAACCACTTCCATTGGCTCCGGATGATGGTTTCTCTTTCCGTAGAGTGGTCACATTAGCCAAACGGACTCACCGTTTGGGAGATATGGCTGAAACAAGTTTCAGATGGTGAAAAAGGCTTAATTGGGCTTAACCGGGTGATTAACAGCTAGGCCCAAAGGGGAATTTCGGGTTTAGAGGTATAGGAGGACTGATTAGGGTTAGGAAATCACTTTTATTTCAGTTTTGAACCGCCACAAACCTTCTTGAGACCTTAGTAATGACTTCCATCCTCTAAAACCACTCCAAAACACATTTTTAGTGAAGATTAAGCCTAAACTACATCAAAACAAGGCCAAATAGCAACAGAGCAAGGTTGGAGCTGCTGCTATACATAGGAATTCGACCCAAATAGAGAGTATTTCAGATTTGGTGTTTCATTTGTGGCCAAGACTAGAGACAGGTTAGCTGGTGATGCACGGGTAGATGATCCGGAGACGAGCAGGAGGCTTCCACGTAATATATATATAGTATTCTCCCTGTGTTGTTGAAGATCACTGCTTGGGCATTGGTGGTTCATCTTCTACTTTAGCTTTCTTTTATTAGAGACAGTAAATTTGAAAAGTTGTAATAAGCTGTATTTGGATTTCCGTTGCTCTGATGTTGATGTTGATGTTGATTTTAGTTATCAGCTTATGCACTGTCTCACCTGTTTTATGTCAAGTATGTTGTTATTATTATATTTTATTCCATGCGCTGTGAGACATACTACAGGTTCCTTGATTTTTTCATTCCCTTCTTTCCTTTCTTTGGCGACCGTTCCGTGCTAGTCGGGCATGGAAATGCCGACAGGTGCGGAGCGGGCCGTCACACTTGGTATCAGAGCCAGGTTGCGTAGTTTACCTAGGGAAGTTATCCGGGAGAGATAATATACGTATACGAGAGAGCGTATTTGTGATTACTTTGGTTTTTAAAAGCTATATATATATATATATATATATATACTATTAGTAGTATAAGGATGAAGTCGTACTACACTAGCACCACTATGGAGTCGTTAATCGTTTCCTTTTTCAGATTGACGATGAGCCGATATACTAGAGGTGCTGGTAGGGGAGCCAATAATGGGAATGCTGCTAACACGAGGACGATGTTTACTGACCTCATGAGAGAGATGCTTAGAGATGTACAGAGGGCAGCTCCCAATGGTGGAAATGGTGGTGGTCCAATAGTGCAGGCGCCAAGAGTCGACTTCGCCAAGCTGAATAAGGATTATACTAGTCTTGGTGGGAAGTCGTTCCACGGAACGGAGTCGGCCACGGATGTTCAGGATTGGTTGGATAGTTGCGAACATATCTTCGAGGATTTGGGTATTGAGGATGCGATGAAGAGAAAGCTAGCGTCCCGTCAGCTGCAAGGGCGGGCAATGAATTGGTGGAATGCTATAAAGGCAGCTACTCCCGAAGATCAGATTACTTGGGAGCAGTTTAAGGCTCGCTTTAGCGAGAAGTTCATTCCAGCAGCTCAGAAGTCAGTGCTGTTTAAGAAATTCTTGGAGCTCAAGCAGAATGGCAGAGCTGTCTCGGAGTACATTGCTGAATTCGACACTTTGTCGAAGTATGGGTTATCTCTTATTGATACTGCTGAAAAGAAGAATGAGAAATTCATAACTGGTTTAGATCAGTACTTAGGGGAAAGGCTTATTAACCACATCGATGAGACGTTTGAATCGATTGTGGGGAAAGCATTAAGATCAGAAAGTCTCTACCCTAAGCCGAAGACTGAGGTTGCATCCGCAGATGAGCCAAAGCCACAAGCAAGTGGTGGAGGCAAGGGTGGTTCCTAGAATAAGAGAAAGCAGAGTCAGACTAAGGATGGCCAGAAGAAAAAGAATAAGCAAGATGTTGAGTGCTTCAGATGTGGTAAGAAGGGCCATTATGCTAGTAATTGTCGGGCCAAGCCAGCGGACAGGAAGTGCTTCAACTGTGGCCAAATGGGACATCACAAGGACAAGTGTCCGCAACTCCCTAAAGAAAAGCAAATAGTGAAAGCCTACGCCCTTAATGCTATTCCTTCTTCGTCGAATGCCCCAACAACGGCGGAGAAGGGAAAGAATGTCGTCATTCAAGGTATGCTTTCTGTTTATGATGTTCCTGTTAGAGTTTTGTTTGATACCGGAGCTTCCAGTTCTTTCATATCTAGTGACCTGGTAGATAGGTTGGGATTGGAGCCCGAGATTGTCGATAGGCCTTTAGTAGTGACGAACCCGATTGGTGGTTCGACTAGCCTTAGCATGATTTGTCGTAATGTGGTCCTATCGAGTCATGGATGCATGTTTGTTTGTGATTGCTTTGTTTTGGGCTTTATTGGGTTTGGCATTATTTTGGGAGTAGATTGGCTCCAAAGATACGGGGTGGTGGTAGATTGTGAGGGCTTTTTAGTGACAGCTAGTGCGGGTGATGGGCGGAGGTTAGCGTTTGGTGGTCTACCCAGTAAGGGGGTATTGGCTAGTTTTCTAAACTCCCTCGACATTCCTCATAGTGAGTTGTTAGGTTTGCCCGTGGTTGGCCAGTATCCGGATGTTTTCGAAGAAGTGACCGGACTTCCACCACACCGAGAGATTGAGTTCCGTATTGATTTGGTAAAGGATGCCGCCTATAGTGATGCCACTTCGCCGTATGGCACCAAGGGAGCAGCGAGAGCTCGAGGTGCAAGTCAGCGATCTTTTGAAGAAGGGATTTATCAGAAGGAGTGTTTCTGAATGGGGAGCACCAGTTGTGTTTGCTACCAAGGCGGATGGTTCCCTTCGTTTGTGTGTAGACTACCGCGAGTTGAATAAAGTGACGAGGAAGAACAAGTATCCTCTACCGCGGATAGATGATTTGTTCGATCAGTTGAGTGGCGCGAGAGTATTTTCTCAGTTGGATCTCGCGACAAGTTTTCATCAGCTTAGAGTGGAAGCTGAGAGTATAGCTAAAATGGCATTTCGGACGCCGTCTGGGTTTTTTGAGTGGTTGGTCATGCCATTCGGGCTGACCAATGCCCCAGCATATTTTGTGGATCTTATGAATAGGGTATTCATAGATCAGTTGAATAAGTTTGTCCTTGTGTTTGTTGATGATATTTTGGTCTATTCGAGGACAGAGGAAGAACACAAGGAACATTTAGGAGTAGTGATGGAGGTGTTGAGAAAACACCAACTGAAAGCAAAATTTTCTAAGTGTCACTTCTGGAAGAGGGAAGTGAGGTTCTTGGGCCATGTTGTATCAGAGAATGGTATTGCCGTGGACCCAGCAAAGGTGGCTACGGTACAGGATTGGCCTACGCCTAAGAATGCAACAGATGTAAGAAGTTTCTTGGGATTAGCTGGATATTATCGTAAGTTTATCCAAGGTTTCTCCAAGATAGCAGCACCATTGACCCAGTTGACCAAGAAGAATCAAGCTTTTGTCTGGGATGAAAGGTGCGAGAATACATTTAAGAGTCTAAAGGACAAGTTGACGAGCGCACCAGTGTTAGTCATTCCTAAGGGGGATGAAGAGATGACGGTATACGCGGATGCCTGTGGTACCGAACTGGGTGCTGTATCGATGCAAGGCGGTAGGGTTGTAGCTTATGCAAGTCGGCAATTGAGACCGCATGAGAAGAAGTACCCTACCCATGATTTGGAATTGGCAGCGATCGTGTTCGCGTTGAAGATGTTGAGACACTATCTCTTGGGAGAAAGATTTGAGTTGTTTACAGATCATAAGTCGTTGAAGTATCTCTTCTCCCAGAAGGATTTAAATCTTAGAATTCTTGGCTTCCTATGATTTTGAAATCGCATATACACCGGGAAAGGGCAATGCGGTGGCTGATGCATTGAGTAGGAGACATGCCAGCTTAGGGGCTATGTTTCTAGAATGGAAGCAACTGGAGTATATCGCGGGGTTTGATTTCAGACCAAAGTGCGAGTTGAATCCAGAAATGTTAGCAAGTTTGACGATCAGACCCACTTTAATTGAGCGGATCGGCTCTAGTCAGAGGGACGATCCTAACCTATTGGAAATCATCTCCAAGTTAAAGATGGATATCGATGAGGAGATGAACAAGTATGGGCTTGATCGAGATGGATGGCTTAGAAAGAATGGAAAGCTTGTTGTACCCAATGTTAATGGATTGAGAGATGAAGTGCTTAGAGAGTGTCATCACTCAAAACTGACTATACACCCCGGTGGTAATAAGATGTATCGAGACATGAAGCGGACCTACTACTGGGAAGGGATGAAAAGGGACATTGGGAAGTTTATATCCAAATGCATGAATTGCCATCTAGTTAAAGCAGAGCAAAAGAAGCCTAGTGGGTTGTTACAGCCATTAGAAATTCCCGAATGGAAATGGGAGCAAGTCTCGATGGATTTCATCGATGGTTTACCAAGGACTAGATCGGGACATGATAGCATTTGGATAATCGTGGATCGATTGACTAAGAGTGCAAGATTCATACCAGTCAAATCGACCAGAACGGCAGCTAAGTTAGCAGAATTATATATGAAGTGGGTAGTGAGATTTCATGGAGTACCTAAAAGCATTGTGAGTGACCGAGACCCGTTGTTCACTAGTGGGTTTTGGAAGAGCTTGCAAGAGGCTCTAGGGCCAGAGTTACATCTCAGTACCGCATATCATCCCCAAACCGACGGTCAGACGGAGAGGGTGAACCGTATCTTGGAAGATCTCTTGAGAGCATGTATATTGGATTTTGGTGGATCATGGGATGGCCATTTGCATCTAGTAGAGTTTGCATATAATAATAGCTACCAATCCAGTATCGGTATGGCTCCGTTTGAAGCTTTGTACGGAAGACCGTGCAACTCACCATCATGTTGGATAGAGACTGGCGAGAAGTTTATGCTTGGGCCAGATGTGGTGAGGGAAACTTCAGATAAAATCAAGACCATTCAACAACGAATGAAGGCTGCCCAAGATAGGCAGAAGAGTTATCCTGATAAGAGAAGAAGAGACCTGAAATTCTCCGTTGGTGACTTGGTGTTTGTCAAGATTTCTCCGTTGAAGAGCGTAATACGATTTGGCAGGAGAGGCAAGTTGGCACCAAGATTTGTTGGCCCATTCCCTGTTCTTGAACTAGTCGGGAATTTAGCATACAGAATTGACTTACCGGAGAAGATGGCGGGAGTTCACGACGTATTTCATGTTTCCCAACTAAGGAAGTTCGTTCACGACTCAGATATGACTATTTCACCTGATCAGGTAGAGGACTTCGAAGTAGAACCCGAGGCGGTTGGGAACCGCAAGCCGGCCCGTATTGTCGAGCACGACATGAAGTAACTTCAAAGAAAGGCGGTGAAGCTAGTCAAGGTTCAGTGGGGCGAGGACGAGAATGATTGTACTTGGGAGACAGAGGAGAACATTAGGAAGACACACCCAGAACTCTTTGCCTGGTAAGATTTTGACTTCGATTTAGTTTTCCGCATGCTAGGATAGGTTTGTTTTGCTTGCTTTGCATGTTTGATTGATGTATGTGGTTGTTAGGCATGCGGGATCCTTTGTATGTTTTGGGTTAAGGAATTTCGGGGATGGAATTTCTTAAGGGGGGGAGAGTGTAACGACCCGTATTCTACGCATCGTAGGACCGTAGAATATTTATTTCTTTCACATACGAAGTCGTATGGTCATGTAACTTTGGGAGACGACTATTGTGGTCATTTCCCCTGTTCATGATTTTTCTCGATTTTTAAATGACCATTTTACCCCTAGTTGGCACTGTTTTGGCCATAACTTTTGACTGGAAGGGAACTTTGACCTGAAACCACTTCCATTGGCTCCGGATGATGGTTTATCTTTCCGTAGAGTGGTCACATTAGCCAAACGGACTCACCGTTTGGGAGATATGGTTGAAACAAGTTTCAGATTGTGAAAAACGGCTTAATTGGGCTTAACCGGGTGATTAGCAGCTAGGCCCAAAGGGGAATTTCGGGTTTAGAGGTATAGGAGGACTGATTAGGGTTAGGAAATCACTTTCATTTCAGTTTTGAGCCACCACAAACCTTCTTGAGACCTTAGTAATGGCTTCCATCCTCTAAAACCACTCCAAAACACATTTTTAGTGAAGATTAAGTCTAAACTACATCAAAACAAGGCCAAATAGCAACAGAGCAAGGTTGGAGCTGCTGCTATACATAGGAATTCGACCCAAACAGAGAGTATTTCATATTTGGTGTTTCATTTGTGGCCAAGACTAGAGACAGGTTAGCTGGTGATGCACGGGTAGATGATCCGGAGACGAGCAGGAGGCTTCCACGTAATATATACAGTATTCTCCCTGTGTTGTTGAAGATCACTGCTTGGGCATTGGTGGTGCATCTTCTACTTTATCTTTCTTTTATTAGAGACAATAAATTTGAAAAGTTGTAATAAGCTGTATTTGGATTTCCGCTGCTCTGATGTTGATTTTAGTTATCAGCTTATGCACTGTCTCACATGTTTTATGTCAAGTATGTTGTTATTATTATATTTTATTCCATGCGCTGTGAGACATACTACAGGTTCCTTGATTTGTTCATTCCCTTCTTTCCTTTCTTTGGCGACCGTTCCGTGCTAGTCGGGCATGGAAATGCCGACTGGTGCGGAGCGGGCCGTCACAAAATTCTTTCCCTTCTTGCTTCCGGTATCGGTTGTCTTGGAGCCTTGGTGTCAATTATGTGTTTCCGAGGCCTTCACCTGGTGCTAATTGTACTCCGATGCCCCTTCACCTCTATTCGGTTTCGGTGTTGAAATATGATAGTAACTTTTGCCCCCTCCTAATGAAGGGGTATTTTCGACTTTTCAAGTAAAACATTATGTAACGTCCCACTTATATAAAAATTCCTTTATATTTATTAAATAAACGTTATCGTTTATTAAGAACTTCATAGTGACTATTTGGGATTTTGAATTAGACATAACTTGTAGTATATAATATGATATCTCCATTTTTCTCTTTCATTAGAAAATTATAATTAAATAAATTCAAACGTTTCTTGTTTCAAAGAATTCCAACTTATATTGGAACCTGTATACTCAGTTAAAGTTCAAAAATCAATATTATGAACCACCGCGCCATTACGAGCTCGTTTTAATTATATTATAAATTTATACGTTTGACTTCATTTTTAATAATTAAATTCGATATAAAAATCCATTAACATATCAAATCAATATTTAAAATGGATTTAAGTATTCGTAATTAACGTTCAAAAATCTGGGACGTTACATTCTTCCCACTTTAAAAGAATTTCGTCCCCGAAATTACAAGGTAAGAAGAATGCTTTGAACCCAATTGTTTTCAAAATAATTATTTTTGAATTTATCATTGAAATAAATATAAATTCTGAAAAAATTTCAAAAAATTCGCCCGCACCTCCTTTGCGTGGTACGATTGGTACAACTACAACTGCCACTCCGGCCTCAACTTTATCAAAAGAAAACCAAAAGCCAAGAAGCTACCCGACTCAGGGGTATAAAATCAATTAGCAACCAATAATATTAAGGTTTATCTATTTGTTGGGCAACTCAATTCCAATTTTCAAAGCAAAGCACTAACAACTCTTCATCTTCTAACCTATACTTCCATATCTATAACCAGATCAATTCCCATGGCCTTCTGGAATCTACGCTTAGTTTAACTTATAACACAAGTAACCGATATAGGGTCAATTCATTTAATTTCATTTCATCTGTGATTTTATTCCCAATTTATTATACTGGAATTTAGTTTCAATTCATTCAATTTCACTATTGACCCGTTTGATGAATTTTATTTAATCAATCCAATATCCAAATAACAAACAACCAAATCATTTGAATTGTATCAACATTGATACTTACTGGTCTACATTCATTTTGGTTAACATCTACTAATATCCGATTGGTTTTCATCATTATCCATTCGATTTCCAAATCCTAAATTTATTTTATTCATTTCTACTTAAATAATTTTACTTAACCAAATTAAGTTTCATTCCATATTCAATTCAATTTGAACTACAATCAAATCAATCAAACAATCAATACTATTATACTTGAGAAAATTATCTTCTTTTCTGTATAAAAGTATAATTTGGGTAAAATTATTTCATTTGCCCTTATTATAAAACAATATTGTGTCAACTACCAGTTTAATATGGTTTCCAACACTTGAACTGATTAATCAACACAATACAAAACATTTTTATATTAAATTTACAAATATGCTCTCTCGTATATACACTCAAACTCAATCTAGGGTGTTACTAACCCTATCTCTACCGCATTACGCCAAAGAGCCAAGGTTACTACTCAACTTATAGCTCTGATACCAAATTGTAACGTCCTATTTATATGAAAATTCCTTTGTATTCATTAAATAAACGTTATCATTTATTAATGAACTCCATAACGAATATTTGGAATTTTGAATTGGACATAACTAGCAGCCTATAATATGAAATCTCCATTTTTCTCTTTCATTAGAAATTTATAATCAAATAGATTCAACGTTTCTTTTTTCAAAGAATTCTGACTTATATCGGATCCTGTATACTCAATTAAAGTTTAAAATTCAATATTACGGACTACTGCGCCGTTACGAGCTCGTTTTAATTATATTATAATTTTATACGTTCGACTTCGTTTTTAATAAATAAATTTTTAAAATGGATTTAAATATTTGTAATTAACATTCAAAAATCTAGGATGTTACACATTCTGGATTTCGAGCTATTTGAACTTGAAAGTATAATATTTTCCACCTTTTGGTCTTCTAGAATTGATTTGGTCCGTTGATCTGGTCTTACTTGCATGGTTAGGATAAGTTTTACCTTTTAGTATAAAAGATTCTTCTTCTTTCTTCACGAGTCTGGTTATGGTATCGTATCCCTTTCTTTAGTATTTGGTGTTTTCTCATCTGTCTTCTTTGTTTAATACTTAGTATTGTCTCTCGTGGTGTTAATTTCTTGCATTTTGCTCCATCGTTGCCGCTGTCTTATTAATTATCAAATCTGTGATTCCACTTTCGACTTTGAGGCTTTGAATCCGTATCGCCTTGATATTGTTCTGCTCATACGAGGATTTCATTACCTTGGTATGTTTCATCTCTCTCTTTGTGTTTGTCTTATATATTTGCCTCCATGATTCGATACCGACATCAGACTAATTGCATGCCATTTATTGGTCTCGATGTCATGCACTCTTCGTTCCTTCTTCCTCTTGTTATTTTGGTATTGCAACCGTTATTTCTCCTGAACTTTTTGCTATCGATATTGTTTTTGTAGCTTCTTCTCTGTGCTTTCTACGATCGTTGTTGGCTTTGACACCCTCTGGTTTACCCTTTAATGTTGTTCTTTATAGTCTTTTCTTTGCATTTTGGTATTGGATTCAGATCTTTTATTCCCTTCATTCGGTATTGACTTGGCTGTCCCTAAAGCCCTTCGTTCTTATTTCGGTTTCATTGTTTAAAGCCCGGTGTTCTTGGGGTTTGAAGCTTTCACCTCATTATAAGTAATCAATGCAAATTTTGATGTCAACATGATTCCTACATTGCCTTTCTGTAACTTTAGGAAAATTAGCTTTATATAACTCAAGATAATAACATGAGAGTAAACATGAAGTTTCTTCAGTATTGGAATCTTAAACCTAGGCCAATCCAATCTCTCCAATGGCTATAAATAGGACGTCCAATGGCTTATTTTGAGGATCTTCTCTTGAATTTTTGAGGCTACTACGCAAGGACATTTCTGAAGTCTAGTTACAACAACTTTTCTCTACATTCTTACAATCAAATCGAGCTATAATTTAATCATCCATCATAAACAAAAGATTGCAACAAGCAGACGTAGGCGCTATTTGCTGAACCACAATAAATTATGTATTTCCATTTACTTCACGCATTATGTGACTAATTGCTGCAATTATTATCTGATTTTCGTACAAATCGGGTATTGGCGTTCTATTGGACAAATTTCAACATCAATGGATGGAAATATATTTCCATCCAAAAGAGCCAAAATTTTAAAGGATCGTCCTATAGAAAATATATTGAGAAACATAGAATATATAGAAAGAACTAGAAATCAATTAAATAAAATAAGTAATGTAGTGTTTATCTCAAAAAATGAATGTAAGAACCAAACAAAATATCAGGTGATGATTTATGGATTCTTACTATCTAAGAAAAACTAATCATTTAAATGGAATTGATATTTGGGATCTAGTTCCAAGAACTGAAAATAAGACAGTAATAAAAACTAAATGATTATATATATATATATATTAATAAAATGAATGAACTAGAAGAAGTCGTTAGGAATAAAACTCATTTACTTGCCTGGGGATATAACCAAGAAAAACCATATATTTTGGTGAAACTTTAGCCCCATAGTTAGATTATAGCCTATTTGAATTTTATCTTTTTTGAAAATCGTAATAATTTTATATTTCAAATGGATGCCAAGAGTGTCTTTTGAATAGTTTGTCAAAGATGTTTATATGGAGCAACACCTGTTTTTAAAGATGAAAAACTTCCAAATCATATTTATAAATTAAATAAATTTCTATATGGTTTAAAACAAGTCCTTGAAGCATGACATGATAAAGTTATATCATATATTTGTTACAATCCAAATTTAAGATTGGAAATGTATGTAGTATATTATATATTAAAAGGCATAATAATATTATTCAATTTATACAAATGTGTGTGTGATATAATTTTTAGGCCAACAACAAAACAATTAAATAATTAATTCTATGATATAGTGGCGGAAGGATTTGAAATTAGTCACATGGGAGAACTAAATTACTTTTTTGAATTATAAATCAAGCAACTTAGCGTGGCACTTTTACAAGGCATGGAAATTTAACCAAAGAATTAGTTGAGAAAAATGATAGGTCAATACTAGTGGTAAGACAACCCCTATGAAACTATAGGAAAAATAAAGAAGAAAACATCAAAATTTATATAGTGGAATGGTAGGATCTTAACTCTATAAAATTCCTAGTAGAAAAGATATATTGCGTAGTGTTTGGTTCTGTACAAGATATGAGTCTAAATCTAAGAAAACTCACTTGAAATCTATAAAACAAATACTTACAATGTAATAAATGCACAGATTATGGAAATCCAAAATTAAATTCCTTGGAACTAATATCATGTAGGGATGGTGACTATGTTGGATGCAAATTTGACCAAAAAAGTACATGCAAAATTTGTCACTTTTCAAGACACTCTCTTGTTTCCTAGTTTATCAAAAAGCAGAACTTTATGTCTTTATAAACAAAGGAATCAGAATATGTCTCTACCACATAAGTCCACTCTCAAGTTATCTATATGTAACAAATATTAAAAGATTTTAATTTAAAATTTCCTAAATCACCGATATACTATGATAATACTACCATATTAAATTTATCTAGAAAGTTCAACTCATCATGTAGGAACCATATATAGTATACACACACATATTTATATATATGACACATTTCTGAGAGATAACGTAAGAAAGGAATAGTTTCACTTGAATTTATAAAGATTAAAAAAAATCAAATAGTCAATACCTTTACAGAACCATTAACTCAAACATCTTTCATTAGGCATAGAAAAGACTTAGAAATATGTTTTTTCTTTGAAGTATAAATATAATAACCTAAGGCTTATAAAAATAAAAAAACAATATATTTATGTCAAAAATATTCCCATACATACAGATGTATTTTCAGAAACACATTTCCTTCCTTAATTTGAAATTCTAAATAATAACATGTAACCACTAAATATCGAAATAAAACCTTGTACTATTAAATACAACTTTATAGTGTTAAATGCTTTCCTAAAAGTAATCACAGGACATCCCATAACTATGCCATAGATGGCCTACTACAAGCCCCAAGAAGTGATGCAAGAAGAGCCGAAAAATGTTGTAGGAAAAAATTGGTCAAAGGCAACATTTTCCTGATGATGCATTTTGTCGCGTTGCTCTAGAGTCAAAGGAAACATATTTACCATCCAATGATAACATTTTCATGGTGTTGCCATATATACTAATTTTACTTAAAATTTGGTCGCACATTATCTATAGTAACATTTTTACTATCCAATGACAACACTTTTGCATTTCAAAAATGCTGCTATAGTTATTTCATCTCTAACAAGATTAAATATTTATTTGTCAGAATACCACTGCACAGAATTTGAATTCAAAAAGTGTTTTATTAAATAAAATATTTTATTTCAACAACTAAAATAGTACAAATTTCCGACACTAACTATTTACATCTTAATGATTTACTACAATATTGATTATTCACATATACAGATATTTCTCACTACATCACTCAAATCACACAATACACATGTAATTTCAATTTATACAGACACTGACAAATATATAACGAGCTGAAGGCGAGCCGAGTGCCGAGCAATAGGCAAGCCGAGTAGTAGGTCCGGGCGAAGCGTCGGCGGGGGTCCGGGGCAACGCAATCCCGACCTTCTTTGAAACACTACATACCAAGTCCATCATCATCCAAAGCCTTAAACAACAACAATAAACATTAAACTTCAAAACTTCCACTTCTGTAATAGACCTACATCCTCTTCAGCCACAAACACCTTGTGTTCCCTTGCCTGCACTTATCCTCCTTCAGCCCCACCTCAAATCATCATCAGTCGACCAAACACCACCACTAGCACCACCCTCTTGTAAACTACAACAATCCTCCTTGCATCCATATCATAGAAACCTCACCTAAAAAAATCACCAACAACGCTTAATCAAAAGCAAATCTGCCTTTACACTTCACCTTAAAATAGTCTCGTTCATCAACTGACAGTACCCCCACTGCCACTCAAATCACAACAACCCCCCACTCCAACCACTTCAAAACACATGCACACATCAGCGAACTATCATAATCTTGACTACCTCCCCTAACCATCAAACTTCCACATTTCAACTCACCAAACACTTCACAAAACTACACGACAGCGGTCAACATCACTCCTCTATCAAAACTGCACATCACCGCATACCCTGCATATAGCACCTCTTCTGCATATATTAATCACCACACTTCAAGGTGAACTAGTGTGGTACTCTATTGTAGTGTCAGTCACTAATCGATGAACTGTCAGCTTCTCATTCAACACACCTATAACAGCGTGCATATGAGCTACAATCGTTGTTGGGATTAGATCGTTCTTCAGACATAGCTTTACAAACTCCAAATGAATTTGAATAGTAAAAACAATAAACTTTGATCGGATTTGAAGCATGGAACAAGTGTTAGAGGTTTTGAAGCAACATTAATGCAAACACTTGGAGGGCATGTTTCAAAATAAAAAATTATCGGTCCTAAAACACAAAGAGATACATGAAAACTGAAAAAAATAAAATTACCAAAGAATGTAAAGACGCATTTGACATATACATTACCTAAACTCCATTACATCAGGCCTCATCCATTGCCTTACCGGCATAGGCCTTGCTCTAAGATCCCATGACAGCACCACTGCGCCTTCCTTTACCTCCGGTAGTCACCCGAACTCAACCACGCAACTCTACTTCCGAGCCCATCCATCAACGTCTGAAGCAACCCAACGCTATTCGAAAACCGTAGAGACGACGAGATGGCATAGACTAGAAAAATTTTAGCCTAAAGAACCAAGCTTTTGTATTTTTGTATATCCGATTCCATTTAACCGGGTTTGGGATGAGCAAATTTGAGAAGTTGAGGACGATGAGTTTGAGAACGAGCAGATCTGAGAAGTTGAGAAAAGAGGAATGGAATGGATCAGAGAAGTTGATTTTGTGACACCCTACGTCCGTTAATGTCACTCACAAAGGAAATGCATTAAGTTTCGTGAAGCGTTATAGTAAACAGAACATAAATATTACAAGACAGACGTATAAAATAACAGCAGAATAAAAACTTTATTTATCATAAAATACCGTGGTCCAAAAACTCACATGTCTGAAAATACAAAGAAACCAGTACAATAACATAACTTCTGTCTTGTACCATCAGAGTACATAAATACTTAAAAGAAAACATAATTCGTTAAATAAAAGAGAAAAAGCCATAGTACAGATATGAACTTGATCTAAACTTCAAAAGCAGCTCCAACAAGATGATGACCGAGTCTTGACAAATCCTGAGAATTCCCTCCCTGCGAACCTGGGGGGAGGGGGGAAACGGAAGAAAGAGAGGAAACAAAAGGGTCAGACATAAAGTCTGGTGAGTCCAGTTACTTTTAGCAAGTAAATAAATAAAAGTATCATGACAGACATATAAAGTGGGTAAGAGAGGGATAACTACATAAAAGGCAGGTGTGACAAGGTAGACAGGATAAAATGTCTACGTTTCTAATGATTACTCTGTTTATTCTCTACACCAATACTATTATAACAGATATGTAACAGGATTACATACTCCCTAATTGCTTAACAAAAACAGGATGATCCCAACAGAAATATAATGGTAATTTTAAGTGTACTCTAGTAATGGGTTTTAACCCAAACAAAATTAGCCGGTACCTAAACAGAATTAACGGGTGTTAGCCTAGACAAAGACACAGGTACCCCACAGAAACAGACAGGACTAGATGTACCCTATTTACTACCCTAATTGATTGACCCCCTACTCCGTAATACCTTGTGCTTGCCCCACGGTAGGATGTATCACTTCCTAAAGCGTCAACCCTTCATTTTCAAGATGTGCACAACCATATCTACTGATGTCACAACGTCCTATTTTCCCGGGCAGGCGGAGTCATGCACGCACATGACCCCGATGGAACGCACCGTCGTGACACCATCCCCCACGTTTGGATCTCTTATATTCAGCCTAGTAAGCGTGCCCCACTCCGACCTAGTTCGGAGTACTCGTTTGATACCTATTTTAGGGTTACTGACTGAAATGGGTCCCACACACAAGATGATGCAAACTCTCCCTTTCGTCTTGCATCCCCACTACTAGGTTTTACATAGATTATGCCTACGTACTTGTGTAATAAAATTGCATAATCCCAACAAGTTTAGTTTGTGGGCCTATATATATAAATAATACCCACCAACCTAAGATGTACTTAACCCTCCCACTGTTTCAAGCATGTTTATTTAACGGTTAAGTTTGTGGGCCTATAAATACTAATATTACCCACCTACCCAAGATGTATTTAACCCTCCTACTGTTTCAAGCATGTTTATTTAATGGTTTAGTTTGTGGGCCTATTACCCACCTACCCAAGGTATACTTAACACGCCCAGTGTTTCAAGCATTTTTGTTTAACGGTTGAGTTTGTGGCCCTGTATATACAAATATTACCCACCAACCCAAGAAGTACTTGACCCCTACTCCCTATGGATTCTACTGAGTTAAGTATTTCTATTTGTTACCATAATTTAATTTATTGTTATAATGGGCTAGACCTCCCACATTAGTCCTACAACTTGTGGATGCTGGATATGCCAGTCGGGTCCGGGCAGTCTTATTCCATAGTTGGGTCTAACCTCGTATCTTAGCCCGAAACGTATTTGCGCACTTAGACCTCTCACATTAGGTTCAACACTTGTGGCTACTGGATATGTTGGTCGGGTCCAGACAGACTTCCACCACTAATGCAACCTAACCTTGTGTCATTAGTTCCATTAAAATTTCTAATTGTAATCCTAGGCATTAATTATTAATTATACCTATGTCAATTATAGGTTTTATGTCCCTTTTTCCCAATTATGTCCATAATTGATTTTATGCCAAATTTATTCATGTTCATTGCTCCAATTAATAACCAAATTAACATTCAAATTTCCAATTATGCCTAAATGTCCAATTATACTCATAATGGATTATATGTCCAAATTCGTATCAAGTTATGCCAATTCTAATATTTCCCCCCGTTTCCTAACTAACGCATTCACATATATTTGGCGCGACTTACCTAGGCTAGAACATATATAGTAAAAAGCGAAAGGTGATGGGAAAAATGACAATAGTGGTCATTCTAACAAAGGTGATATGAACATATATACTGGCATAGACATGTTTTGACATAATAATAAGGTGGACAAAAGAATAGATCTAATAAACAGGCAAAGATAAAACTAGATCTAACATAATTATAATGTGGACTTAAAAACAGATCTAGCGTAATTAGGATGACATAGCAAGCATGTTTAGGTCTAAACAAAGATTTATATGTCCAAATAATGACATATCTAAGTTGGCTACAATATGACATGTAAAAGATGATCTGCATAAAGGATTAGATCTAAACAAGGTTTTAACTGCCCAAAAATGACAGATTTACATTAACCACGATATAGATATAAACCAAAATCCACAAAGGTGACGTAATAGATTAACCACAATTGAATTAGAACTAGAAAAGTAGATCTATCATGACATAGCTTAGGATCTAATAACAGTGTAGATTTATAATTTACAACATATTCGAATCACAGTCTTTCACAAATTACTTTTATTCATTTAAACCTAAAATTAATTAACTCACAGTATTTAGATTGATAATAAGAGAGAAGAAAAGTTGTAGGTGTTGAATCTATGCTTGAATCTCAGAATTTGATTTGCAGAAGATCAATAAAATTAGGTTTAGTCCAGTCACTGACAGCATTTGGCCTCCATTGCATTCCAGGACAGAAAACATGGAAAATGACCTTTATTTATAGCTGCCAGCCTCCAAACCGACTATGCCATGTTAGCCCTAAGGGTGTCGACACCCCTATGGTTGGGTCGACCCATGGGTCGACACCCCTTTAGGGGGGTCGGCCCCCTAGAGCGGGAAATTTGCCGTCTTTTCCTATTTATGCGATTTCAAATTTTGAACCGAGATTTTGAATTTCTGGACCCTATATATGCATGTATAATTCTCTTGCGCGTATACAAACTTTAAACGTTCATAACTTCTTCATACGGTGTCCGTTTTACGCAAACCAAATGTCTATCTTAACCAGAATTTCGAGACGGACGCAATGACGCAGTCCATTTTCCTTAATTCTGAATATTAAATTAATTATTATTTAATTTATCCTCTTTTAGTGTCATATAAATTTGGGGTGTTACATTCTCCCCTACTTTAAGGATTTCGCCCCCGATATCTCTAAGTTGAAAAGAATTTATGTCCTTAAAACTTGGGGTGTTACATCCATCATCCATCTACTCATCCACCAATCACAGGCATCCATTGTCCTTAAAACTTTCTAATGCTTATATGAATATATGTAAAGGTGTGTGTATATGTTCCAATAGTAATGCGAAAGATCAGGCGGTCTACTGATTCAGTTGACCTCCTTAATGCAAGTATGTTAGTGCCATGGATCAATATGTATGCAAATAAACCTATTATAACACGTAAGTTCTATATATGTGCACACTCATTCGTCCAATTGCAACATCCATATGGTAATACATCCATTTCCATCCATTAAAGAAAAAAATGCACACACATCCGTATATAGTATGAGAGTGATTGAGCAGATCTAGTGCCTAATGTGTGTATATGCATCCACAGGCAGCCACTAGCAAACACTTGCATCCATTTGCGTCCACCAAACATAATATGTCTCAAACACATGTTTACAATCGTGGGATTTCCTACCTAGAGGTCAAAGATTTAATCGATAGGATATACTCACATGATAGAAGTAAGTGCGAATAAAAGCCTTAGAAAAAGGAGTTAAGTACATAGTCCCAAAAAGGGTATGAAGCACGATCCTTGTCTCCAGTCTTCCAAGTCGCATACTCGTTGTCTTCTCCCCATTGCACTTTTATTAACTTAACCTCTCTGTTGCGTAGTTTCTTAATCCCTGATCTAAGTATACGAGTAGGAACTCATCTAATTGTCACCTCCCGTTCCACCTCTACTTCCTCAAGCACGTTCGGCTCAACTACCCCTACTGTATCGTGCAGACACTTCCATAAATAAGAAATATGGAAAAACATCATGAATATCCATACATAAGCGAAGCAAGTTGTACGCCTTATTTGTAAAGACGACCGGGGCACCCTATTCAGAAATACTTCGCCTAATAAATCCTTTCTTAAGCATCTCCCCTACTTGCTTACTCAGCTCCCTCCTTTCCCTCGGAGCCATATGACGCACTGGTAACGCAACTGGCCTTGCATTGTCCACCCGATATATATGAAAATCGATCTCGTGCCTCGGAGGTAAACCCCATACCTCATTAAAAACATCGGAATAATCTCGGATTACTAGAATAGATTGCAGATCAACGATAGATGCTTCAAGAGACCCTAAGAAACTAAGCATAACCGACCCTCGTGGGTCATAAGAAATCTCGAGGGTCCTCCCATGACATGTCAGAAGCCTAACGATCCTCTTCTCACAATCCAGGATGGCACCATACGTGGTAAGCTAATCATTCCTAGAATCAACCCATAGCCCATAAACATATGCACATATGCATCACATTAAAACTCGACGCCTAACACAAATATCCTCAAACCCCGACAAATCATAGATAAATGAGCAGAACCACCAATGGGTTTAAGAAAACCATGGGATCCACTACCATACTAGTAATTAAGGTGCAGAGACTCAACTACAGAATCAGATATAAAGAGTGAGAAGTGCCAGAATCAAAAAGAGTTCTAACAGGATGTTCGGAAAGAGAAATCGAACATTCAATAGAAACTTTCATACCTTTGTTCGGTACATCAGACGCGAGAGCATGCACTTGCCCTCCAGAAGATCCTCCCTTTGGCCCTATCCTTGCTTCTTCGGGCACTCCCTATATAGTGTCCGACTTCACTATAGTTGAAGCAAGCATTTTTCCTTTTTCTGCAGTCTTTGACTAAATGGCCCACATTCCCACAACCATGGCATTTCTTTTTGCCTTGAGCTTTGTCGTGCTTTCCGCCCTCTTGATATTGTTCTTTCTTGGGCCATACCTTCTTGTTCTGCGTTGTTTCCTCAACCTTGACTTAATTCTTTTCTCCCTTGTTTTCCTCATGCATTAAGTCCATATCAACAAGTTTTTCAAAAGTGGCTCCCATTGGAATATGGGAGATGGCTAACCCATGAAGGGGTTCATTTAGCCCTTTAGCAAATCGCAATGCCTTCTTATGCGGAGTGTCAACCAATTCCAATTTGAACCTTGCTAGTTTGGTTGACTTTTTTCACATATTCCTTAACAGTCATATTCCCTTGTTTGAGTGCAAAGAACCACTCCATTTGCATGCTTTTATCAGCTTGGGAAAGAAATTCCAATTCAAATCTTTGTCTAAAATCCTCCCAAGTTTCCACCGGACGTCTAGCTTGGGTACCTTCCCACCAAAATGAGGCTTTGTCTTTCAGTATCCAGAAGGCTAACTGAACCTTCCTTCTATCCTCTACTTCAAAGATCACGACCAAGTCCTCGGTCTCCTTGAGCCAATTCCACGCTTCTACGAATGTCTCGTTCCCATAGAATGGATTCCCTCCTATAACATGGAAGTCTTTGCAGATCTTAGCGAAATTATATGATCTTTGAGGGGGGAGGAGGAGGAATGACTGGTGCATCTGGGGAGGAACATTTCCTTGGCCTTCGGCAGGCGCCGTGGCCTCCAAATACTTACGGAACCATCCGGGTATCGTGACGCTCTTTAGGATATTAGGAATGTTTTGTTCCCCAAACATGCTGAAAAGAAAAAGGGAAGAGATTTAGATAAAGGACCGACGGATATTACATATGGCTTCTTGGGGAATGTCTTTCAAAAACGGACTTTTCTTTTTAAAAAATGCTTTCTTTTAAAACCTTTTTGAAGATAATTTTCAAAACTTTTATCTAATCTGGTAACCTTCAGCTCTGATACCAAGCGTGACACCCCATGTCCGTTAATGTCACTCACAAAGGGAATGCATTAAGTTTTGTGAAGCGTTATAGTAAACAGAATAGAAATATTACAAGAGAGACATATAAAATAATAGCGAAATAAAAACTTTATTTATCATAAAATACCGTGATCCAAAAACTCATACTTCTGAAAATACAAAGAAACCATTACAATAACATAACTTCTGTCTTATACCATTAGAGTACATAAATACTTAAAAGAAAACATAATTCCCTAAATAAAAGAGACAAAATCATAGTAGAGATAATAACTTGAGCTATAGTTCAAAAGAAACTCCAATAAGATGATAAGCGAGTCTTGACTAAGCCTGAGAATTCCCTCCCTGCGAACCTAGGGGGAGGGGGGATGGAATAAAGAGAGGAAACAAAAAGGGTCAGACATAAAGTCTAGCTAGTTCGGTTAATTTTAGAAAGTAAATAAATAAAAGTAGCATGACAGACATATAAAGTGGATAAGAGAGGGGTAACTAAAGAAAAGGCAGGTGTGACAAGGTAGACAGGATAAGATGTATACATTTCTAATGATTACTCTGTTTATTTCTACACCAATACTAGTATAACAGATATGTAATAGGATTACATACTCCTTAATTGCTTAACAGAATCAGGATGGTCCCAACAGAAATATAATGGTAGTTTTAGGTGTACACTAGTAATTGGTTTTAACCCAAACAGAATTAGCCGGTACCTAAACAGAATTAATGGGTGTTAGCCCAGACAGAAACACAGGTACCCCACAGAAACAGACAAGACTAGATGGACCCTATTTACTACCCTAATCGATCGGCTCTCTACTCCATAGATAGCCTGTGTTGGCCTCACAGTAGGATGTATTACTTCCTACAGTGGCAACCCTTAATTTTCAAGATGTGCACAACCATATCTACTGATGTCACAGCGTCTTATTTTCCCGGGCAGGCAGAGTCATGCACGCACATGACCCCGATGGAACGCACCGTCAGGACACCACCCCCCACGTTTGGATCTCTTATATTCAGCCCAGTAAGCGTGTCCCACTCCGACATAGTTCGGAGTACTCGTTTCATACCTATTTAAGGGTTTACTGACTGAAACGGGTCCCACACACTAGATGATGCAAGATCTCCCCTTCGTCTTGCACCCCGCTACTAGGTTTTCCACAGATTATGCCTACCTACCGGTGTCATAAAATTGTATAATCCCAACGGGTTAAGTTTGTGGGCCTATATATACAAATATTACCCACCAACCCAAGATGTACTTAACCCTCCCACTGTTTCAAGCATGTTTATTTAATGGCTAAGTTTGTGGGCCTATATATACTAATATCACCCACCTCCCCAAGATGTACTTAACCCTCCCGCTATTTCAAGCATGTTTATTTAACGGTTAAGTTTGTGGGCCTATTACCCACCTACCCAAGATGTACTTAACCCTCCCACTATTTCAAGCATGCTTATTTAACGGTTAAGTTTGTGGGCCTATATATACTAATATTACCCACCTACCCAAGTTGTACTTAACCCCTCTTCATGTTGATGTTCACACAATTCCTATGGATTCAACTAGGTTAAGTATTTTAATTTGTTTCCATAATTTCATTGTGGTTATAATAGGCTAGACCTCCCACATTAGGCCTACAACTTGTGGATATTAGATATGTCGGTCGGGTCCGGGCAGTATTATTCCACAGTTCGGTCTAACCTCGTGTCTTAGCCCGATTCATATTTGCACACTTAGACCTCTGACATTAGGTTCAACACTAGTGGTTGCTGGATATGCCGGCCGGGTTTGGGCAAACTTCCACCACTAATGCAACCTAACCTCGTGTCATAAGTGCCATTAAAATTTCTAATTGTAATCCTAGGTATTCATTATTAATTATACCTATGTCAATTATAGGTTTTATTCCCCCTTTTCCCAATTATGTCCATAATTGATTTTGTGCCAAATTTATTCATGTTTATTACTCCAATTAATAACCAAATTAACATTCAAAGTTCCAATTATGCCTAAATGTCCAATTATACTCATATTGGATTATATGTCCAAATTCGTATTAAGTTATGCCAATTCTAATATTTTCCCCTGTTCCCTAACTAATGCATTCGCATATATTTGGCGGCTTACCAAGGCTAGAAAGTAGCCTAAGCATATATAGTAAAAATGGAAAGGTGATGGGAAAAATGACAATAGTGATCATTCTAACAAAGGTGACATGAACATATATACTGGCATTGTAACGACCCTGATTTTTATCAATTTATTTTAAATATTTTATGTGGTTTTTAAATATTGAGTTGATAAAATAAATGGATTTTATATTTAGTTGTCGATTTAACAATCGATATACGATTTATTTCAAATTTATATAATTATCGTAATATGGAAATGAATTTAATTGAATTCAAAAATTTAAAACTGAATAAAAAAAGAAAATTCAGATGATCAATATATATTCTATTTGAATATAGACGACGATAATAATAATTTATTATCGAAGAATTTATTTGTTTGAATTTAAATTATATTATAGTCATTTAAAATGGTTATCTTATATATACTTTTAAATTTAATTTCAGAATATATTATGTGGAGCTCAGAATACCGTTGTTACATTTAAGTATCATTCTATATGCTAAAATAGCGGTTCACGATTTAAATTAACGGACCCTGAGATATTTGATTTTGGATAGGCTTGAAATCAAATCGAAATCTATTTAAAAAGGATAAAAATCTCTTTATATCTAATCAAAATTTAATGTAGATCAAATCAAATTAAATTCCTTTGTACTTCACCCACACTAAAGTGTGATAACGCAGACCTAATTCCTTGAACTCCAAGTATTCTTCGCTTATAAATAACGCGATATACACCCTTGTTTCCTTCTGTTTTCATTTGCAATAAAAAGGGAAAATTCTCCTTATAAAATCGAAAGTTTCCCCTCTATTATTTTCTGCGTTCGTTATTTACAGTGTCCCAAATTAAAATCGCGAGTATCAGACATCGCGACAGTCGCGATTTAAGGAAGAAGCAGGAAGCCGCGATTGGAACTTAGGGTTTTGGGTTGCGACGAATTCGGTCAGGAGGGTGGATCGCGAGTGGAGGTGACTGTCGATGGATTTTTTGTCTTCAGTGTTGGTTCGAATCAGCTGTGAAAGACAATTGAAGATTGCGACTTTGAGAAATGGAAGAGGTCGATGTGTGAATTCAAGGATAGTGCGATGTGGTATTTTGTGCGAGGTAAGGATGGATGACTGGGAGGAAGTCGCTGCAAATTTCTATGGAGTTCGGTCTAAGGGAAACTGGGTGGCGTTCAGGTTAAGGTCAGGGAGCGAGGTGATGGGTGCAGTCAGTGAACGGACCGTGAGTGGAGGAGGTTCGTTGCTGTGCGAAGCTGAGTGGTTGAAGCCTTTCAATGGCTGTACGGTGGAGTGACCGTGAACTGGTCGATGAAATGCCGAAAAGGGTATGAAGCAGTTTTGTGTTGATATTGGTGGTGATCGGCGAGTTGTTTCGTCGATTAGTCGAGTATTTGGCAAGGCGTTAAGGTATACATCTTAAAATACTTAGAAGAAATTATTTGTTTATACGTTAAGCTAATTTAAATCAATAATCGTTAAATAAAAATATATAATCATAGGTACAAACTATATTCGATTGAGGTGATTCGAGTAGACACAACAATTTGGACATTTAAATGGATATGCAACAAATGGAATTAAGGTGAGTAAACTCACTTTCTTATTCGATTATAATTTATTATAATCAAATTTTATTTAACACAAATATTTATGTGCTGCTTGTTGATTGATTTGGTTGCATTGCTGTTTATTTATAAATATTGGTTATTATATATATTAATTATTTGGGCTTGGTGGTTGTCGCTATTATTATTATATATATTGGATTTTCCTGCAGTAGTATTAGCGAATGCCCGCATATAAGTGGATCGCCTTTTATACCGCGATATCCTGCCTTGAAGCAGGATTTGTATTATTTATGTGACTAACATCTACGGATGCAGGGAAAATAGGCTGGAGGAATCCAACTGGATTCCTCAAATTTATTTATTATTGTTTACATACTTACATGTGTGTGATGTGTTGAATTGGACTGATGATTTGGTTATTTGGATATTTAGATATCACTGGCCCAAGTATTTATATTTAAAAATATCAAAAAGGGATTTTATGATTTAAAAAGGAAAGTTCACTTTTCGAAATGAAAATGGAATTTCAAATGGTTTGAGAAGTATTAACTTGTTTTTAATAATAATAAACAAGTAGTTGAATTTATAAACTATGTTATAAATAAACGGTAAGAAAAATTATCGTTTGATAATATTGGATTTTTAAATTCAAGTTTGAATTTAAAAAGGAAAACTTAATTTCCAGAATGAAAATTTGATTTCAAATAAGATTTGAAATAGGTACTTGTTTTTAATGTTTAAAACAAGAAGTGAAATTTACAAACAATGTTTATAAATAAAAGAGGGAAACTTTCAATTGGATAATTTATAAATTTAAATTTAAGTATGGATTTTAAAAAGGGAGTTATAATTTGAATCGTTCAAAAAGAATGATGAAATTCATTATGAGGTCCGGAACGTAAACTGAATTCCAATAAATCAATAAGGATTTATCATTTCGAATTCAACTATGTCGAATAAAAATAAATAAATTGAATAAACTATTTTCAGAAAGAATATAGAAATTGTATTAATTAGAAGTTAAAATCTAAATTAAATATGAAACAAATCCTATGTTTACATATATACAAGTTATAGTTATAAAATGTTTTCGAAGGTAAATTGAAAAAGGAAATTTACTTTCCGCAAAGTAGAATTTGGTTTTTAAATGAGTTTTGGAATGAAAAACTTGCTTAAAATAATAAAACAAGGAAGTCAGTGTACAAATGATATTTTTCATCGTTGGATAACTTGGAAGATAGTTTCAAAAGAAGTTTAAGTTGGAAGTTTGTTTTTTAAGGTATAAATTAGGAAGTCGATTTATAAACTGTGTTTATAAATGGAATGAAGAAATTTCGTTGGATAAATTGGAAATAGAGTTTTCCCAAATATAAGAAATAACATTTAAAAATCATATTTTTAAATGGGATAAAAGAGGGGATTTTTATGATAAGTAATCAAGTTTTGGAATTACAAGCTCTTATCCGTCCCAAGATAAGAACGTCGTCGATCAAGGTCTGAGAGGTAATTAAAATACCCCAACTTGAACGACTTCACTATTATCAAGAGATGATATTAGTTTGTTATGGTGAAGGATGTGGAATTTATGGATTATTTCCATAAAAGGAGATTTAATATTTGAATTTGATTATATCGAACTTTAACAAAATAATTTATGGAAATTGGACTTGAATTTAGAAATTTGAGTTTTAAACTGAGTTATGGATATGGAATAAAATAATCGACGAGTTTGGGAAATCAGGATTTTTAACTTTAGATTCAGATAACTGGTTTATTTTCAAAAATATTGAAAGTGGAATTGAGATTTATTTACTAAACGATGTTTTTAAACGATATATTTAATTTAATTACAAAAAACTTGCCGCAACACGGTAGTTAGTAATTTGGCGTTTCGAACTTCAATTGAGTATATAGATCTCAATATAAGTCGGAATTCAGACCTATTGAATGATAGTTTTCCAATGGAAGAGAAAAATCTAAATTTCGTCGTATAGATTTTGAGTTATGTCAAAATCAATTTTTTAGAAAAACAGCGCCATAATTGTTTTAAACCATAACGGTTTATTTAACTGAATAAAGGGATTTTGAGTGGATAAAAATCCGAATTTCCATTGGAAAAATCCGGACTTGAGCTATAAATTAAATATGAACTCAAGTGAAGTAAATCGATTGATTTTTTGAACAAAAATCAGGATTTTAATAAGGTTAACTAAATTTCCAAGAAATTTGTTTTTAAATTTTGAGTCAAACATAACCATGTGTAAGTGAAATGAAATTTGGGAATTAAAATTGAGAATTCAAATATAAAACTTGGATTAGAATTTAAAAGCGAGCAAATTGAGTTTGAATTGTGTGTAAGTGAATACAAGTATATTCGAACGTGATTTATTCAGATTAAAAGCGGGTTAAGAAAAGAAGCTAATTAGAAAACTAGTTGGCGAATGGAAAACAATTAAAAGTAAAAATGATTCGATTAGTTGAAATGATATTGGGAATGGGCATATATATGTCAAACAGGTATGGGATGGAGAATATGAAGAGAGTATGAAGAATATATTTATGTGCCGGACAAAAAGGTACATGTTTCAATTTCATATGAGGTTTTATGTGCCGAATCGGAAAGCCGCTTGTCTTTTTGATTTTCTTTTTGAATGGAAAAGGCCTAGAGAGGCGAGTTGAGGTTTGAACTATTGGCCGGTACAAAGGAGGTTATGGCGTAATTTTCCGAAAATTTAAGGAGTTAGAATATTTTTAAGAAATTTTGATAATAGAAATCGATATAACGATATATATAGAATTTGCTAAGAAAATGAATTTAATATGAAATATTAGAAAGGGCCAATGATTGTTTGATGGATGTTTATTTTCCTTTGATATTTAAATCACCAACTATTAAAGATTTTGACCATCATTGTCAATACGGAGAGACCGGTTGGATCTAATATCATAAAACCACTCTGTATAGGCATAGGCGTTGCGAATTAGATTATGCTAAAGATAATCGAAGACAGAGTGAAATTCAAGAGCTGTTGTGTTTGCCCAATCCCAGGACAACTTGTATGGATGAATGTATGATAGAGTATTCCCAACGGTCACATATGACAATCTTTTCAAGGTATTAAGTCTGGTTGCAGAGAAATTCGTTTCTCTTAGCTTTTTATACTCGTAATATTTTTGGGAAGTTCAACTAGTGATTTGATGGGTTTGACGATGTGACATTCAAAGTGTGTGGTGGCCAGATGTTCTAAAAGATAGACGTTGCCTCAAGCTTCACAACCGGAAAATGACAAAAATCGGGCAGGCAGCATGGCTATGTGGGTCGCTCCCATTAGGGTGTATAATCACCTATCTAGAGAAATTCCTTTTACTTCTTTAATCTATTTTGATGCTGCCCCTTTTCGGGAAACGGTGGTTTGAGCCCAACCGTTGGTGATATACATTCGATACACTCAAGCGAAATGAGTGGTCAGTCATGTATGGGCCAGGTTGCAAGACGTTCTTGTTGAACCCAGTGTATTCCCCTCTAGAGATACATTATTGGTAGGTGGTCCCATACCTTGTCATAGTTGGAATCTAATCCCTAATAAGCGCCCTGCGGTTTTTGATTTTATACTATGTATGTGGAGCGTGAGATGCAAGCCTTCTACTATTTGGTTATTTATTTGATTAGACATTATTATAATATCACTGTATTTTGATATCAAAAATGTTTTGGGTTATAGTAAGGTAAAAACCCTCCGTGTTTATGTGTGGACTGGTCTTACTATTATCCTTTTCCTTTAAAAGATTTTATCAAAGTTAAACAACATGGTTGGAGTTTACTCACACAAGTCCCATGACTGACACAGAGTTTATTTTGTTTGTTTTTTCCTAAACTCTTGGGTGCCCCAAATTTGTGCGGGCAGTCAAGTGTTTCAGGCTTTACAGATACACTTGGAGGAGCTTGAAGCAGGAGGCTTCACCGATAGTTGTTAGAGTTATTTCCGCTGTATCAAATGTTGTATGCACTCTGATTATGGTACGTATACATAATACATCATTTTGTATTCAAAAGAGTATGTTATATGATATTATATTTTATTCGTTCCATTGTGAGATTCTGTGTTCTTCTTCTTCTTCTATTCTATTTTTCTTTCTATTTCTCATCCTCTAACTTCTTTCTATTATTGACTCGTAGTTCTGTGTTATTTGGGTTGGACGTGTGTTGTATTAGTCAACTCAGATAGTATGGATTTTCGGGTCGTTACAGGCATAGACATGTTTTTGCATAATAATAGGGTGGACATAAGAATAGATCTAGTGAACAGACAAAGATTAAACTAGATCCAACATAATTATAATGTAAACAAAAAAAACAGATCTAGCATAATTAGGAAGACATAGCAAGCATGTTTAGGTCTAAACAAAGATTTATATGTCCAAATAATGACATATCTAAGTTGGCTACAATATGACAGGTAATAGATGATCTGCATAAAGGATTAGATTTAAACAAGGTTTTACCTATCCAAAAATGACATATTTACATTAACCACAATATAGATATAAACCAAGATCCACAAAGGTGACGTAATAGATAAACCACAATTGAATTAGATCTAGAAAAGTAGATCTATCATGACATAGCTTTGGATCCAATAACAATATAGATTTATAATTTACAACATATCCAAATCGCAGTCTTTCACATATTACTTTTATTCATTTAAACCTAAAAGTAACCAACTTACAGTGTTTGTGTTGTTAATAAGATAGAAGAGAAGTTGTAGGTGCTCAATCTATGCTTGAATCTTAGAATTTGATTTGCAGAAGATGAATAGAATTAGGTTTAGTCTCGATTTAGTGTATTCTTGTACGCCGCAGACAAGTATTTAAAGTAAATAAATTTATTAATCTCGATTTCTTCACGGCTAATTCTATTACCACCCCTAATTTACATTTTCCATGCAACAGGTTTGAGAGAAATCACAGATCACCTCATTTATTTCTTTCACACCTTGGAATATTCAAAAAAAAAGGAAACCCTTTCTTATTATTTCTTATTATCCGTCTATCTTATTGTTATGCATATCCTTCTTTTCTGTAAAAAAAAAAAAGAACACTTGAATTGATGAAGTAGCAACGAGGAAGATCGGAATTAAACACAAACAATGTCATTCTACTTTATTTAAAGTTTTCATTTATCACTTATTCTACTCATGAAAACGTAATTTTGCCTTTGTTGAGACATTGCACGTTGCTAAAATGAAATATTTGTTATTCTCATATTGTTAGCCTACTTTGTGAACTAGGCTACACAAAGAGAAAATAGTGAGAAAGACACCAACCGGTTCGGATCATAGAAGATAGGCAGGAAGTAATTAGAGATCAAGAACGCAGATATCACATCGGATTGGATCGGAGGGATACGTCAGCAATATCAGAGGATAGCGAGTGGCCTCATCGGATCAGATCGGAGGGATACGTCAGCAATATCAGAGGATAGCGGTGGCCTCATCGGATCGGAGGCAGCCGATCCGAAACCCTTTCTCTGAGCCTGTGACCGTTGATACACATGTTTCCTGAAGACTCAAACCACGCATGACCATTTCCCCCACGATCTCTTATTAAATCGATGCGTTGTCACCATCTGGAAGCCTCCGAACCCGACTCTCATGGGATGGGTGCCACGCAATTCCGAACCGGAGCCACTTCGAAGAGATTTTTCACCTATAAATACACCATCTAGAGACATTGGAAAGGATCTTTTGGCAAATTCTCAGTTCTAACTTCCTCCATAGCCAAATTTGATAGCTACATTCAGATCAAAATCATCTCTTAAAGTTTCTTTTTGAGAGATTTAGTGAGTTTATGCATTGTAATTGTGAAGTTGAGTGAGAATCATTGCTGTATTTGCATTCAAGTCATCAATTATAAAGAATAGAAAGTGGACGTAGGCTCGTTAACGCCGAACCACTATAAATCGTGTGTTCTTCGTTGCTTTTTAGTTCTATTTCATTAAAATCATAGCTCATTTGGGTGTTAGAACCAATTTTTGGTCTAACATTTTGGTGCTTTCATTGAGAGACCTTCGAATTCCCTACTTTTTTGGGGTTATCATTCTACTATTTGGACTTTCAAGTTCAAAGAAGTTAACCCCTTCTCTCTGACATCTTTCAGTACTTGTTGACTAACCGTTGAAGAATCAAGTGTTATGGCTAAGACCAAAGGAAAAGAAGTGCAAGGCGCTAGGGGAAATGATTCCAGAGAAGATCAGCAAGCTATTGTATTAACAAGGTCACGCACTCAAAGCTCGGGAGCAGACCGCTCCGACCAGGAGGATCCAGACCGGATGGGAGGCGCCGATCCGAACCGGGTGGAAGGCACCGATCCGATCCGGTCTTGTGAGGTTGAAGGCTCTCACTCCCTCCATCCGAACCGCCCCAACCAGGCGGCAGTTAACCGATCCGATCCGAACCAGAATGAAGCTAGAACATCTAATCGAGCTCCCTCCAACGCTCCGATTCTAGCCACGATGACTAATGTTCAGCCTGATCTATCTGCACCCATTACTCAGGGAGACTTTTCACGTTTTCTTGACATGCTTCAGAGCACTAAAGAAGCATTGGAAGCCCAAAGGCGTGACAACCTTCGCATGTAGGAAAACATGATCGCTATGGGTAGAGAACTAAAGGAGCTCCGGAGGCAGAAGTCTCCTTCCCCGACACGCCGTCTTACTACAGATGATTCGTCTTCTTCGGAGGAGGAACGCCCTCGCGAGAGGAGGTCGCTTGAACGACCTCAGAACCTTGATCAATTGACTTTTGGATCTATGGGATCCCGAGAAGACGCTGCTCGTGCATTGGGACCTGATGACCCGAGCCTACAACAGCCGATGTTGCTACCCATGCGCGGATCCCACGTCTTACCTAGAGATCCTAATATTACCAACCCCACGCAGCAACAGCTTCTCCAACCTCTACCTCCTGAGATCGACCGGGAACACAGAGAGCAACGTAGAGCAGCTGCCGCCAGAAACAGGAGGTTATCCCCTCATCAGGAACCAAGGGGTAATCCGAACATCAGATCAAGAGAGCCTGTGCAGACATTAACAAATGCCGATGTATGGGCAATGGTGCGCAAGATCATGTCCAAAAGTCGGTACTATACTAATGAAGATTGGGGCATTGAACGAAGTCATACCCCCTTCACAGATGACATACTGAATTTCCAGTTCCCCCGACGATTCAACTTGCCTCAGATGGATCGATATTCAGGAAGAATAGACCCAGGGCAACATCTGATGAGATATGCATGGTTCATGAATGCGGCAGCTGCTCCGGACGTCGTAAAATGCAAAGATTTTCCGATCTATCTTGAAGATGTAGCGTTGATGAGGTTCATCCGACTCCCTCCTCGGTCAGTATCAAATTTCACAGAGTTGAGTGAGCGTTTCATGAATCAGTTTCGACTCCATGCCCAAAAGTCCAAGACCGTTATAGAATTGTCATGGATAAAACAGGCCCCAGGAGAATCTTTGAAGTCATATTTGGATCGCTTCAACCTTGCCATTACCGAAGTTAGTGATCCCCATGAGCCCACTATCCTGATGGCCTTGATAGAAGGTGTAGACCCTAACACAGAGTTCGGGGATTACTTGGCTGGAAAACCACCTCCTACAAGAGAATTGTTCTATGAAAAGGCCAATGTCCGCATAAGGCGAGAAGAAGCTAAGGCAAATCGGAAGAGAAAGTCCGAAGGGGCCTCGAAGGAAGGTGTCCAGAGTAATGTTGTTGTGAAACAATCCGGTGACAGTTCAGGGAAGGTGGAAGTAAATGTTGGCAACCAGAGTGGTGGTAATAGCAACAGAAATGGGAACGGCAATAGAAAGAACAGAAACAGAGGGAATAACTCTAGCAAAAGACCCAGATTCCAGACTTTTGAAAATTACACGCCGTTAAATGATATGTTGGAGAACATTTATTTAGATACATACAACATATTGCATTACAAAAAACCACCACCCAGAGATTCTACTGAGAAAGAGATTGAAATAGGAAAGTTTTGCTTGTTTCATGGTACACACGGTCATTCCACTAATGAGTGTCGTCATTTGAGGGATATCGTCGAAAAATTGCTACGAGAAGGGAAGTTGAATGAGTACAAGGCCGCCCCAAGGGACAGGGGGCAAAGGGGACAAGCCCAAAACCAAGACCAACCTGCTTCAAAACCCACAGCCCAGCAAAAAGTTAAGAGGATCGTCATTAACTCTATTATAGGCGGACCTCACTTGGTTGGTCGTAATTTTAAAGCAATGGACCAGTACGTCAACGTTGCCAAGCATTTTGAAGCAGGAGAATGCAGTAGCCTTGAAGACGTCACTCCAATAAAACAACAAAAAACGATGTCAGATGATGTCGTAATAGAGATGATTCTAGAGTTCAATCTCCAACCGACGATCCACTAGTGATTACCACAACAATTGGCCCCGCTTTAGTCCATAAGGTGTTAGTGGATAACGGAAGCTCGGTCAATATCCTCTTCAAGAAAGCTTTCGAACAAATGAGGCTTGAAGCAAAAGACTTAAAGCCATGTCAAGGATGGATACGTGACTTTAACAGGGCATCTACAGCTCCGATGAGTTTTGTGGAATTACCAGTCACACTAGGGCAGGGAGATCGCCAGAGAGTAAGGATCCTACCGTTTGTAGTTTTGGATTTGGAATCACCTTACAATGCCTTCCTAGGCCGACCGGCCCTTGCCGAATTTAGGGCATGTATTGCGCCTTGGTGCTTGCTGCTTAAATTCCCGACTGACTCGGGAGTTGGGACGATGAGGGGCGACCAAGCTACGGGACGAGCTTGTTACGTGGCAGAGTTAAAGATGTTAATGAAGGGGTTGAATATAGATGCTAAGGATGATTCCACCCCTCCAAAGGAGGCCTCAGCATAGCAATTAAGGGGTCCTGTCCCAAGAGAGTCGCCCTCAGACGGCCTCGAGGATATAGATCCCAGAGAGGATAGAGAACCCGGGGACAGGAAGGCAACTCCCAACGAAATAACAATCGATATACCTATTGATGAAACGGATCCAACAAAAGTACTAAAGATCGGCTCGCAACTGGATCAAGTTAGAGCGAGGGAATTGGCTGATTTCTTAAAGGAAAATCTGGATGTGTTTGCCTGGACTCACGCTGACATGTGTGGGATTTCGCCTACCATCATGAGTCATTCTTTGTGTATTAATCCAAAGCACCCACCAGTCAAGCAGAAGAGACGGATGTTGGGCCCAGAGCGGTCAACATCTTTGAAAGAAGAAGTAGAGAAATTAAAAGGTAATAGATTCATTAAGGATTCGAAATATCCCGACTGGATATCGAATCCTGTCCTGGTCAAAAAGTCAAACGGGAAGTGGAGAACGTGCATCGACTTTTCTGATTTGAATAAGGCTTGCCCGAAGGATAGCTTTCCTCTTCCCAGAATTGATCAACTAGTAGATTCGACGGTCGGGCATGAACTCTTATCCTTTATGGACGCCTATTCCGGGTACAATCAAATTCCCATGCACATACTAGATCAGGAGCATACAAGCTTTATCACAGACTTGGGGTTGTATTATTACGTGGTAATGCCATTTGGGCTAAAAAATGCGGGAGCCACATATCAGCGCGTAGTCAACCGCAAGTTTTACAATCAAATCGGGAAAACAATGGAAGTTTATGTAGATGATATGCTAGTTAAATTCAAGCAATCTCCCGATCACACGAAGGACTTTGCAGAAATGTACGGCGTACTACGAAGGTATGGGATGAAGTTGAACCCCTTGAAGTGTTCTTTTGGCGTGGCATCAAGCAAGTTCCTTGGCTTTATCGTGAGTTCCAGAGGAATTGAAATCAACCCGGACCAAATAGCAGCAATCCGGAATATAGAGGAGCCGCGAAAGATTAGGGATGTTCAAAGCTTAGCTGGAAAGGTTGCAGCACTAGGCAGATTCATCTCCAAAGCAACAGACAAGTGTGTACCTTTCTTCGATCTCATAAAATGGGGAAAGCGAAATTTTGAGTGGACTCCCGACTGTGTGGAGGCGTTCCAGAATCTGTTAGACTTCTTTGAAAAACCTCCAATATTGTCAAAACCTGTGGAACATGAGGATTTGTTCGTCTACTTGGCGGTATCATCTCACGCCGTCAGCGCAGCATTAGTACGTGAAGATGATAAAATCTAGAAACCTGTGTATTACGTAAGCAAAAAACTAGCTGCTGCAGAACGTAACTATCCGAAGATAGAGAAGCTTGCTTATAGCCTCCTGATTGCTTCCCGCAAACTTCGCCATAATTTTCAGGCACACCCGATAGTTGTATATATCGATCAACCTTTGAGACAAGTGTTGCAGAAACCCGAAGCATCGGGGCGGTTACTCAAATGGAATATCGAGCTGAGTCAGTTTGATTTGAACTTTCAGCCCCAAAGATCAATAAGGGGGCAGGCCTTGGCTGACTTCATAGCTGAATTTACAATCCCTGAAGAGGAAACGGTGGGTGACAAAGTAGTTACTTTGGATCGAGAATTAGAGCTTAGTCAGTGGAAATTATATACGGACGGGGCCAAGAATGATAGAAAGTCCAGCGCCGGAGTTGTTTTAATAACTCCTGAAGGACGATCTATCTACTATGCATTACGGTTAGAGTTCGCTGCTACTAACAACGATTCTGAGTATGAAGCCCTGATTGCCGGGCTGAAACTCGTCAAGGATTTGGGAGTGAAGACACTAGATATATATTGCGATTCCAAGATAGTTGTATGTCAAGTTTGGGAAGAATTTGCTGCTAAAGGACCTCGACTTATCACTTATCTCAAAAAGGTAAAGGAGTTATTGAAAGGTTTGGAGTATTATAGCATAACATACATCCCAAGAGCGGAAAATCAGAAAGCAGATTGACTGGCGAAGCTAGCAAGTTATGATAATCTTAAAGAAACCGAAATGGTTCCGATAGAGGTGTTGGATTCACCAAGTTTCGACCTAATGGAAACAGAGCTAGCCTTGGAAGTTGAACCAGAAAGAGGATCCTGGATGACATCAATTAAGAATTTTCTCAAGAATGGAACCCTCCCGTTGAAAAAGAGCGAAAGACGAGCTGTAAGACGCAAGGCTGCAAAATACGTTTTACAGGACGACGTCCTTTATTGTCAAGGGTTTTCAATGCCCCTGTTACGGTGTATCGCACATGACGACATCAAACGTGTACTGCAAGAGGTGCATGAAGGTGAGTGTGGAGATCACACTGGGGGCCAAACCCTAGCAAAGAAAGTGTTACAGTACGGATATTTCTGGCCTACCATGAATAAAGACGCGGCTGATTATTCACGACGCTGCGATAGATGTCAAAGATATGCCAAAGTTCCCAGAGCGCCTCCGACTCAGCTCAAGTCAATGGTAAGTCCGTGGCCGTTTGCCACATGGGGAATTGACATTATTGGAGTGCTACCTATTGCCAGAGGAGGAGTAAGTACGTGATCGTTGCCGTGGACTACTTCACAAAATGGGTGGAAGCTGAACCTCTAACAACCATCACGGCGAGAAAGGTGATCAGTTTTGTAGTCAGAAAAATTATTTGTCGATTTGGGATTCCGAAGACCATCATAACCAATAATGGGACGCAATTTGACAGCATCGAGTTCAAAAACTTCTGCCAGAAATATAAGATTGATAAACAATACACTGCAGTAGCTTACCCGCAGACAAATGGCCAGGTCGAAGCCGTAAATAAAGTCATTAAATCAATTCTAAAGAAACGGTTGGAGCATGCCAAAGCTAGATGGGTAGATGAGTTTCCATTAGCTTTATGGGCCTACAGGACGACCTTTAAGACGGCTACCGGCCATACTCCCTATTCACTTTCCTTTGGGTCAGAAGTAGTGATCCCAGTAGAATTGGAAGTCCCTTCTCATCGAGTTGCGTACTACGACCCGATGACAAATAAAGCACTCCTCCTAGAATCTCTTGATTTCATTGAAGAAAAAAGAGATGAAGCCGACTTGCGTGCCTCAAGACATCGACATCAAGTAGCACGTTATTATGATCGGAAGGTTCGCCTCAAAACCTTTGAACCAGGAGACCTAGTACTGAAACGAGTCTTCCCGCCTTCAACCCAATTAGGTCCAAAATGAGAAGGGCCATACACCATCCAACGGAAGCTTGACATAGGAGCATTCAAGCTAATGACCGTGGACGGTCAGGAGATTCCCAGAGCCTGGAATGCTCAACACCTACGACGATATCTGAGCTAAATATGAAATGTCATTTCTTTTGTTTTCATAAGCTATGTAAAAAGGCACGACTTGCCTTAAAAAGTCTGTTTATGTGAACAAAGGATTATAAAGTGGATGTAGGCTACGACTTAGCTGAACCACTATAAAAATATCATGTGTCATTTACTTTCCTGCATTATTTATATCTTCAACAATTATTCTATCATGGCTGTGAAACACGAAATGTTAAATTAAATTTGGAAAGTTGGAGATGACCTATGTGCAGAAGCAAATAAAATGACTGTCTGTACGATGAAACACAGAATAATGGGAAGATGACATTCTTAACTCTAACTCTCAAGAATCGAGAGAGAGTATAAAGGACAGGAAGACGACGTCCTCTGAGGCGTGAAGGTGCACCCAGATGAGAGACCGCCTCAGCGATACTCTAACCTGGTTATGAGACAGGAGAGTATAAAGATGCTAGAAAGAATAGGCATCAACGACAAAAGGAATATGGCCCCGTCAGAGAATCAGGGGCAGTTGGATTTTTTAATTTAATCAATCTTGAATGGCTCTTGCTCAGTTATCCAAGATTAACTGGGGGCATATATGTGCACACATATTCCCCTCAACCATGACTTTATTACATAACTTTAGTATGATATACTTTTGTATTTTCACTTAAGTGTTGAACTAACGACTATCAAACATTGCAGGAAATAAACTATTTTTATTTACAAACATTTGAGGTTGTACAAGGAAAACAAGCAAAAAAGAAGATGTGAGGGCCGCGCTCGCTGCAACAATTGCGGACCAATTAAATGCCAAAATACAATAAAGCACTCCGTCACTTGGGTTTTGGATCGGACTTGGATTTTTTGGCAGCTTTCTGAGCAGCCTTAGCTTCCTTTTCAGCATCAATCATAATGCGTTTTGACCTTTTCTTCTCTGCAGTCGAAGTGCTGGAGTCGATTGATTTCTTGCCAGGAGTCGGAACACTGGGACTAAGAGAAGAATTTTTAGCAAATTCCTCTGTGATAGACCTAGTTGAAATCTTAACAACTAACCTTGATCCAGGATCCACCATTGCAAGGGGTTTAAGGCTTTCAGGGTTCAGGTCTTCAACTTTTAGCTGCATGCGTTTGTCTTGTTCGGCTTTCATTTCAGCCAAAGTGATGTCATCAGCGCTTTTTGAATCCCAAACTACAGCCACATCAGGGTCTTCCTCATGTCCCTCGCTACCGCCATCGTCTTTCAAGGCATTTATCATCTCGTCATCATGAGGAGCATCAGCCTTAGACAATTCAGCTCCCCCTCCTGACTCTACTGTGGAAGCCTTATCCTTTTCTCCTTGAGCCTTCTCCGCAGATTTTGCTCCGGTGGTGGTTCCCTGAAGCATGTCAGTCTTCTTGGTCGGTTCAACACCTACAGAATGAGAAGCAACAGTTATCAACTCAGGAGAAAATAAAGGATCCTCCATCGATTGCCCAATTATGTGATGAAAAGTGGAGACAGCCTTGACGAATTGGGGTGAAAAGGTAGAAATACCTTCAGATGATTTCTCAGCTGGAGTGACTGCCGTCTCTGACGCTGTCTCGGGTATGGGGGATAAAAGAGATGCCTGAGAGATCCCCGGGTTTTCAGGGTCATATCCCTCGACTTCAGAAGTTTCGGCGGTAGTAGAAGAAGAACCAGCCTCAGGGATATTCTTTTGCATGACCATCTGCTTCTCCTCCTCCATAGCAGCGGTGATGAGGCGACGCCCTTCGGCCAGACGTGTCGACTCATCATCACTCAGATATTTTTCCATGAGTTTATCTTCGTCGATGGAATCTACATTGAGTTCCTCTTTCTCCCATTCGATAATTTGACTCCATACGTGAACCAGGGTAGTTGGATAATCTTCAATCCAAGAGATGTTTCGGCGACGAATTATATGCGCGAATAATTCATTCAGTAATTCACCGAAACCGTGTACTTCTTCCTGAGCCTCCGACAGCTGCTTGCGGGTCTCTTCGGCGGACTTAATAACATTTTCCACATTACCCTCCGCTAGGGCAGCCCTATTCTCGGCCTCCATCAACTTGGAAGCCAAGTCAGCGTTTCGCTTCTCCAATTCAGCATTCTTTCTCGCTAACTCGGCCTTTTCTCGCTCAAGAGTATTGTAAGCAAGTTGCATTTTGGCTCTATCCGACTTAGCATCTTCTGCTTGCTTTTTCAACTCCAAGCGCTCTTGACTATCGGATTCTAGCAAGTCATGATAACGCTTTTGTAGCTCTTCAAATTGCTGTTTGAAGTTGGTATCATCTCGTTGAGCGATGACAAGTTGGGCATGCGTGTGCTCAAGGTCCTTATCCAAATTTTTCAAGGCCTTTGCATCGGCATCTGCAGTCTTTTTCATCGAACTAACATCCGTAATTAAAGTCCGAATAATTCTGGAGAGATTACGTGAATACTTGAACATCTCCGAATAATGTTTTTCGATTGCATCAATCTTTGCTTTGGCCTCGTCTGCCCACCTTGAGGAAATAGGCTCGAGAGCAGGTAAGAAAGTCAGTTTTTCAAAATAGTGGTCGGGGAACTGCTTCTCTAGATATGCCCGCTTAACTTTAGATTCGACATCCAATGGTGGAGGTTCGCAGTATGTTAGCTCAGTATCCTTATGTTTAGTGGACACGATGGTTGCATCACCCTTTCTAGGCCGCTTAACAGAAACCTTATGTTTGCCTCGTGAGTCAGAATCCTTCGGCGAGCTCCTCTCCCGACTGTGTTTGTCTTGAGGAGAAGTTCGGTCTTTGGGCTGCGATGTGTCTTCTCCACGATGACTCTGGTAGCTTTTATATTGGTGTGGATCCGACCGGACGGGGGAGCGAGAGCGCGAGGTGCGTGACTGATAAGAATCATGAGGCCTTCTGTCCTCTCTACCCCGGCTTTCACGGCTATCATGCTTGACATCGGAAGGGGGTCTAGTTATACTGCGACGTATTTTCCTGATGGCATAGTTAGGGCGAGACATTGTACCTGTGCAATAATGTAAGTGGAATTCAGAATCAGCATTCTCATGAGAAGAAAGTGCTATAAAGTGTGGTGCTATTGTGTTAAGTGCATCCTAAGTGGTGTTTCCCCCCGACAAACCCGAGTCCGAAGCCAGACCAGCGTGAGTGGGCTGTTTGGCCTTAATGGGAGTAGTCTCCTCTGAAGAAGTAAAAACTAAAGGATTTGTGCCAAAATCCTCTGAAGTATAGATAGTTTCAGGTAGGGGGAGATCTCCTAAACCCTGAAATGTGGGATCATTGGTAGTAGCGACATCTCCTCGGGAAGCGTCTATTGGAAGTTCTTTATGAGACAATGACTTCTAAGGAGAAATAGCATCCCCAGGGACGATGTACCCTTCCCGGTGCTTTTCGGCTATGTTGGCCAGCTCATCGTCTTGAGTTGAAGATGGAGAAGGTGAAGTCCGAAGAGGTAATGTTGGACTTTTCGATCCCTCGCCCGTTTCAGGAATTATGTCCACTGGGGGATGTATACATATGGACCCGACCCATGACCTATGCTACGGGTGATGGACAATAGCCCGTGATGATGGAGGTATTCATCCTTAAGAACTTCATCGATGGTAAGAAATTTTTGGTCGCCATTGAGAAGCTTATGCATCCGATTAAAGTACAATTGATCTGATATTTGTTTTGGGTTATCAACTGCAAACAAAACAGAAAGCAAATTAATGCATTGGCATGAACATTCAAAATTGAGATCTAGAAAATCAATGCTTTACTTGATTTTGTCCATCTCCTGGCGCACCCCGGCTGTTGCCTAATATAAAACCATTCTAGCTTGGAATCGCCGGCCTTGCTGCTAAATGGAGCTGAAATAATTTTCCTTTTTGGGACTGATTCGAAGTAAGAGAAGGAAGGAGTTTCTTGAGTTCGATGCTTGAAATTATAAAAAAAGTGGACGTCATCGAAAGTGAGCTCTGTACCTAAAATCTCTTTGTATGTTATACATAAAGTATATAAGTAAGCATAGGAGTTGGGATGTAACTACATGGGGGCAATCCGCATCTGTCTTAGGAAGTCGACAACAAAAGGCGGAAACGGTGGAATAGCCCCAACCATACACATCAATCGGGTAATTGCCATAAATCCTTATGGGGGATTGTGAGGACGGTCAGTTTTCGATGGCACCAGGGTATCCCTTTTAAGTATCCCGTGCTTTGAGCATATGCGAACAAGTCTGTCATCGTCGATCTTTGATTCAACAGAGTCTTTGGGTGACTCCAATATAGTGGCAGACTCGAACTCATCAGGAGCTCGATTATCTCCAATCCCTCCTTCCTCCTCATCGCCTAGAGAAACTTCGCTATCGGAAGGCGTTTCGTTTTTATGTGCTCCTGCTTCATAATCTGGGCCCTCATCGTCCCATTCAGGGTCTGAAGAAGAAGATATGTCATCAATGGTAACTTTCTCAGAAGTTTCCGCAACTTCCATCTTCTTTGCTAACCTAGATGAACGTCTCTCGGCAATGATCACTGGACTATTGAAGAAACAATAGCAAGGATTAGAGTAAAGTTGTCCATGTCCCCCGTGTGTGTATGTGAACTAAAGTGTGTGCTACGTGTAACAAAGATGCAAATTAAACACATGAGAGCGTGATATGAGGATTCAAAGAAATAATGATGTTTCAGAATAGTTCTTGATGTTTGTTATGTTCGTAAGGCGTTATCCTAACTGTTCATCAAGTTGAAGGTTATGCCAAGCATTGATTAAGATAGTTGGATAAGTTCTCGTGCATTGAGTTGGACTGTTTCGATTCGGTTCCGGCATGTGCATTGGGATCGGATCGGAGGGCAAAGTGATGTTTCGATCTGAAGCAGATATTCACACCCAGTAATTAAAACCAGATCAGTTCGAATGTAGGCCACCGGATCGGTTCGGATTGATTTGAATAATAATGCCTCTTTTCCTCCTTGTCTTTTACTCTGATCCGACCCGGTCAAGTAGGCTTTGTTTTCCCTATTTTGTTCTTTCTTTTGCTCCGACCTAATCCGACCTTGTAAACATCTTTTTTGTTCTTTCTTTTGCTCCGACCCGATCTGATCTTGTAAACATTTCTCCCTTTCCTTCATCCCAACGTTTCTTCACCCGAACCAACCCCAGTTCCTCTCCTCTTCTTCATCTCCTTCATTTTTCACCTCGCTTAACCAATACCGAACCCAACTCTATCTCACAAACCTCAATTAAACCCAAGCACTTACGTGCTCTACTATCCATTAAGTTCCAAATCCCCTCTCCCAGCGCCTCGAGGTGATGACAGAACCACCAACGATGAAGGCAAGGAGAGAGAAGGCGGCGACGTCGAGATTAAACAAACACCACATTCGAATCGCCTAATTTTACCACAAACCTAAACTGAAATCAATTACAGCAAAGTGATTCGAGATCTTAAACCTACCTAGTTGTTTAATTTAAAGAAGAACGAGATAATTTCAGAGTTTTTGAAGTTTTTGGATTTCGATGCTAAATCTGCTTGGACGAGAACAATAAAGGAAAGAGAGGAAGAAGAAGATGGGAGGCGGATTTATATAAAATTAAGGTGACCACTCGTATTCCTAGCCCGCTTCACCCCGTTCGGACCGGGATTACTGCCCACTAGAGCATTGTGGCCTGTTAGTCCACTGATAAGCAACACAGGAGGGAAATTCATTCGGATCGGGATCCGAACCAAAGGGGATCATGTACATAGATTTGCCTCACAGGGTGAATTTGAGGAAAAGTAAAGAAAAAGCTCACCTGGAAGAATCACTGGACATTAAAAGGAGCTCTCAAAGTTGTTTGAAAATGAAGAAAGTAATTCATATGGAGAGTGGATATATATAAGCAGCAAAAGCCACAACTTTATGAAACGACACAACACTACAAGTAAATGGAGGCGATCATTCAATGGTTCTAATTCAAAGGATGTTTCGTAAACTGCTTCGAAACACACTTTATCTTAAATAAGAGTATACTTCGAGGGGGCAAAATGTTAGCCTACTTTGTGAATTAGGCTACACAAAGAGCAAATAGTGAGAAATACACCAACCGGTTCGGATCGGAGGAAGATAGTGCAGGAAGTAATTAGAGATCAAGAACGCAGACATCACATCGGATCGGATCGGAGGGATACGTCAGCAATATCAGAGGATAACGAGTAGCCTCATCGGATCGGATCGGAGGGATACGTCAGTAATATCAGAGGATGGCGAGTGGCCTCATCGGATCGGATCGGAGGCAGCCGATCCGAACCCCTTTCTCTAAGCCTGTGACCGTTGATACACATGTTTCTGAAGACTCGGACCACGCATGACCATTTCTCCCATGATCTCTTATTAAATCGATGCGTTGTCACCATCTGAAAGCCTCCGAACCCGACTCTCATGGGATGGGTGCCACGCAATTCCGAACCGGAGCCACTTCGAAGAGATTTTTCACCTATAAATACACCATTTAGAGACATTGGAAAGGGTCTTTTGGCAAATTCTCAGTTCTAACTTTCTCCATAGCCGAATTTCATAGCTACATTCAGATCAAAATCATTTCTTAAAGTTTCCTTTTGAGAGATTTGAGTGAGTTTATGCATTGTAATTGTGAAGTTAGTGAGAATCATTGTTGTATTTGCATTCAAATCATCAAGTATAAAGAATAGAAAGTGGACGTAGGCTCGTTAACGCCGAACCACTATAAATCGTGTGTTCTTCGTTGCTTTTTAGATCTACTTCATTAAAATCATAGTTCATTTGGGTGTTAGAACCAATTTTTGGTCTAACACATATTGTTAAACAATGCCGAACACTTTTAAACATATCTGCTGAAATGTTGTTAAACACAGACAAACATTGCAGTTATATATACTGATACATTGTTAAAAATATGATGATGATTCTGCTAAATTTATCATTCCATTTTATTTACTATAAAAGCATAAATGTCAATTAATTTTTGATTAATTTGAATGGACGAAAAAGAAAAAAGGAGGGGTGAAATTAAAAGTAGCATTTCTTTATTGAAAGTAAATAAATAAAAGGAGTCTATTGACTTTGGCTTGGTTTGATAGATTTATACCACTTTATTTGGTTCCCTCCCAGCTAACTTTTGCTCTAAACGTAATTATGGATTGAAACGCACACTCCACCTACATCACACTGCTTAAGTACTTCATTTACTCTTCCAGCATGGCAACGACAGCCGATTCTCTCCTCAAATCAAACCAAATCTCAGCCATGATCAAACAAGGCTTCTTAATAACCCCTCCACCAAACCTACCCATTCCTACCACACCCACTTCGCACCCTTCTCCCTCCGCCAGTAGCCGGACCCTCTTCCAAATGATCACCCAGGAATCCACACCCACACTCTCACCCACGCCCTCGTCCACCCCACCCGATACGAAAACCGTCAACACCCATTTGGGTGAGAAATCCAGGTGGGGTCCATCCGACGTGGAGCTTCTCATCACGGGTGGCGGGGTCAGGGTGTCTATGGAGGTGCATGGGAAAGTGTTGGGTGAAAAAAGCGGGTTCTTTAAGAAGAAGTTGAGGAACAATAAGTGTAATGGTGGAAGGGTTATTGAGATCAGAGATTGCGATGACGTGGAGGTTTATGTGGAGGTAGTTGGTCTCATGTATTGCGATGAGGATTTGAAGAAGAGATTACTTGGCCTTGACGTATCTAGAGTTCTTGCTTTGCTCAAGGTTTGTTTTTCAGATGTGATTAATGCCTAGCTAGTTATTTGATTTTTCCCTGGGATGGTTATATTTGGATTCAGTTTAATTCAGATGTGATTTTTTATAAACTCAATAAACGGTTGATCGGTTGGTGGAAGAAAACTGTAGAAAAATCCCTAAATCGGTTAACTTTACCAATGTAGGAATTGCATGATGTCTAATGGATCAAATCATCATGCAGCCTTAGAACAGGCATCTCAAAAGCATATAAAACTGGACCAGTACTTGGAGCATGGATCAGATATGTTGTTCATATTAGATCATAAATATACATGATTCATAAATATATTGTCACGATATTTTTGTTGCCACAATAATCTTAAAAATTACAAATCAATCTTTCATCCATCAAAATAATTGTGAATTAAAAATATATAATTTTTCATACATTTTGTTAGAATAAAAATAAGTGGTTCAAGTTCGATTTGTTTTAGCTTGAAATATTTCTATTATTCAATAAACTGAGGTTGAGAAAATGTTTAAATTTATAAAAAAATCAACCATTATTTGATAATTTCGCAAATTTTATTTTGATTAAATTAACTTCGAAGTGTATGCATACAAATTTCATTTGTATGCCAGCTTTTTAAAATGATCGCAGAATTCTACCTCTGTGGTAAAACACATGAGTTCCATCATGGTGTCAATGGATTAACAAAATCAACCGATTGAAATAAAATAATCGATAGAGAAACTAACAAAGAAATTATTATTTATTTTAAGGGAAAAAAACAATAAATAGTGTTTTTGTCGCTGCAAAATTGTGTGCGTTCACTTTATAATTTTACTAACAGTTGAGGGAAGAATATTTGTGGGATAAGAGTTTGCAATTATATTGGATTTTACATTTATATTTCCAACCTATTATCAATCTTATGTTTAATTCTAAGTTTATTTAGTGCCTCCGTCAACGGAATTCAATTCATTAGTCACCAACCATATATTTCACTGGCTCTAAAATAGTTTTTACTGTTCATTGTTAAATAACTGACTAAATTGCTTGGTTGTGATGAATTAGTGCGATGGTAGGGGTGCATTTTTTGTCTGTTCTTGATAGCGTTTCTAAATACCATAGGAAATACAACTGTTCACGTTCCAATACCAAATCATGAAGGCCAATACATACCGATGTATGCCGCTACATACTGCTGAATGGTATTTATCACTGCAGAAACTTTATCTGTTGCTAATCACCAGATGATACTTCTTGGTATGTTCATTTCTGCGACAATGTTTTAGCAAACGGCAGTTTATGACTGCGTGAAGGAACACAAGTTATCGTAATTAAGTGAACAAAAATTAAGTCAGTTTTATTAAAAAAAAATGTTGTGGTATTAGAAACAAGTGATAGAGATGAACTTAGCATTATACATGAGTTATATTGATTGTGTGGGGACGCGTGGTATATGGAGTTTTTAGACAAACGATTCAAGCCCTATCATAACTAGTCATAATCCCCAAATTTTTCTTTTTTTCAGTGGCAGGTGTGTTAATTTATATAAGCAGAATGCTTATTTTGACGTCTTAGGCGTTCGAACTCATGACCTCTGGACATTAACACGAACCAGTTAAACTAGTGGTCCTTGACTTGCCTGCACAAGTCAAAAATTGTGCTTAAATTCTATAAATTCAACACTTATTATCAATCCAAAATTTTAGTTATAATTTTTTCACTTTTGACCAAAACTTTTGATGGTTGAATTTTACTTTCAAGCATAAATTTTTGCAGTTAACTTTAGTCAGAAGATTCCTCCACCCACATTATGCTCCAGGAAGACATAAGAAAATATCTTAGCTTTTTGCAACTATTATTGAGAAAACCACATGTATTTTGGTTGTGAACTCCGAAAGTAAATCTCTTCTTTTGGTGGGGAAATGGTAGGCATTTGCCTCTTGATATTGCTTTACTTCTTCTTCTTTTATTCTTTTATTTATTTTATTTTTAATTCCTATTTTATTTTTGACCATTATTTGAAAACAAAGCACAAATTCTACAATCATGTATTTGTATGACATACTTACGTCCATATTTCACATATCATATCAAATCTAATTAATTATGTCATGGTTGCTTAATACTTAAATTGTAACAGAAGCATCTTCCGCTAAACATAGACTATAAAAAGCTTTACACATTAAATATGCTATGTTGGATAAGTGTAGACTAGTCCTATTTCCATTTGTGCCCAAAGATCAAGATACGTAGCAACAATGGCAAAATACTTCTTGGCCATGTTGTATTTGTAACAAAGTTTATTGGTGCATAGTTGTTATTAGTCCAAAACTATCGTAGACAATTTGTACACTAACTGTCATACTTTCTTTATTTGGAATGCCAATTTAGTAAGCCTTTATAACACAGAAAAACATTTCTCTCATTTCTTAGGTACTTTTTTTTGCTTTGTTAAATTTGACTAGAAAAGTACTGTTGAAAGCTTTCGAAATAAAAACAGTATTGATGAAGTTAATTTTTTATTGGGATGCGTATTAATTAAGTCACAGTTCCAAGGTAGATTTAACTCAACCATGTACATTCCCTTGATCTGCGATGCACCACTGTTATGCAGCAATATAATTAATATTCGAATACATTCAAATTCTGGCGATGTTTATGTCCACATAAAACTTCATTCTCCTTTTCTTTTCTTTTTTTTAAAAAAGAGGGGGAAAAGGAAAAGAAGGGAGGGAGGCAAGTTTAGAATTTTAGTGTGAATACAGATAATGGTATAAGAAATGTTTCTAACTAGTGTACCATATATTTTTATGCGCTGATCAATTATGATATTAGAGAAGAACAACATATATCACAGTGGTTCAATTCAAAGCTAGAATTCCTTCTCATTGAACACGATCTAGAAGGCATTCTGCTGTGTTTTGCACAATAGCAATCATTGCAAATTTTATTAGTACATAATGCATTTATTAATGGGGTGCGTCTATTAACACCCCGTTAATTGCTCTTCACCCCCCGCTAAATAGAGAATAAAATATGCACCCCATCATTTGCTCTTCTCACCCCGTTTAATCCAAAAATGCCCTTAGTGCATATTATTTCAACGTTGATTTATTTGAACAATATCATCTATATTAATGATTTATTTATTTACTGTTTAGATCTTTGCAATTTCTGTTATTGCTAACATACTCGATCTCAAAATGCATAATGATACACATCATTGGTAGTACAGTTTTTGAATTTATAACAATTGTTTTAAATTTTTTAATCAGTATTTGTAGTTTCTATTTTTTTTATAAAAATCATGTATTATGCTGATTTTAAATTTAATTATAGTTTGCAATTTAGCATCGAACTCATATATACAGTTGAAATTATTATTTTTTAATCATTTTGCAACATTAGACAAACTATGTAATCGGCTGTTAAAGGGTAAATTCGGAAATGAAATTTTAAAATTTTATTCGGGGGGCGAAGAGCAAATAATGGGGTACGAATAGCCAGACCCTTATTAATGTAGATTATAAAAGATGTTTTAGAGGTGTTACACTATCATATACCTTTAATAGGATTATTTTTTTTAAAAAAAAAAAAAATTATTATGCATTGGGCTCCAAAGATGGGTGAATTGCAGAGCACAGGATCTTATTTCATACTTATGGTATTGTTTCCCCATACATCAAGAGCATGTTACAGCTGATATAATATCATGGGCTAAGCTAAAATGTGGCCTTTTGTTGTTTGAAGTGATTCCGCAATGTCTGGAGTCTGGACTAAAGACTTCGCCTATTTATGTTTTCTAGCTTTATTTCCCCTGACGTGAGATTTCCTTTTCTTTTATTAGGGCGTTATATTAATTTGATCGACTCTGATTGCAATAATAGATAATGTAAAGTTGCAAACCACTACAACATTGCCTTCCCATGTTAGTCATCTTCTTTGTTTTCATGTTCTGCAAGACAATATACCACCGCTACCATTACTATTAGTAGTGGTGTTATTACTACCAGTCTACTATTAGTACTAATGCTATTGCTATTGCTATTTACTAGTCATGTTTTATACAGTTTTGTGGTGACTGCTCTCTGGTTCAATTTTATTAATTAACTCAAGGATACAACATGGTTAAGAGTTTGAAACGCATGTATCTTGTTTGAGTGTTATAATTTCTTAACTTGTGAACATATTTGGTTCAAATTTGACATATGCAGGTATCATCAGCCATTATCTTCAACGATGGAGTGACGGCATGTCTTGATTACTTAGATTCAATCCCATGGTCTGAAAATCAAGAAGAAGAAATTTTAACTGTTCTAAACCAACTTCATCTTAACGAATCAAATACCAACGTTTTACATCGAGTTTCAGTAGAATCATCAGCTTCCTCAAAAGCAGACCTGGTTTCCTCCCAACTCCTCTCTAATGTCCTACAAGCAAAAGACGATAAAGCACGAAAAGAAATGAAAGTCCTCCTGTTCAACCTCTTAGCAGACGACAGCAACATCTCCATAGAAACATTCTACCGACTTTGCCACAGATGCCTAGAAACACTTCATCTATCCATGTCTGAAGCTGCCATCATAGACGACAGCACAAGGGATCGAGCGGCCTTAATGGCAAAAATAGCCAGAGAATCGGATAGCCTTCACTGGCTTATGGAAATTTTAATACACAAAAAGATGGCAGATGACTTTGTCATGTTATGGGCAGATCAAACACAACTTTCTATTCTACACTCTAAAATCCCATGCATGTATAGGTTTGAAATAAGCAGAATCACTGTACAGTTATGTGTTGCAATTGGTAAAGGAGATGTATTGGTTTCGAAGATTGTTAGGTATTCATTGCTTAGGACTTGGTTAGACGCATTTTACTCTGATTTTAGCTGGATGAAGAGAGCGCATAGAGATTTTGATAAAGACGCAATTGAGGATGGGTTTTGTAAAACTATACTGACTCTGCCTATGGAGCAGCAAAAGGCGATTCTGATGAGGTGGTTGGATTTGTACTTGAAGAAAGGGGATGATTGTCCGAATTTTCAAAGAGCTTTCCAGGTTTGGTGGAGAAGGTTTTTCATTAAGAGAAAAGGTACTACAAGAGATGGAGATATACAAGAACTAGATATTACTCCATTTGAAGATGGTATAGTAAACTGATTGTTGCTTAGCAATGAATAATACTTGATATATTCAACCTAATTTCCACTTTTATATATATGTTTGGGCAACAAGGGTATAAATGAGGTCCCATGTATTAAGGGAATATATATATATATATATATATATATATATATATATATATATATATATATATATATATGTGGAAATTCTTTGTACCAAGGGAATATATGAGATTCTTTGTATCAAAGCGGATTACCAATAAAAATTATGTTCATCTCTCTGATACACTGTGGCACTGGAAATGGCGATGCATGTTTTCAGCTTTGCTACAAATTTATTGTAGTTTTATTTTGAATTCTTGTGCGAACTACGTAATTTGTTCACAACTTTTCCGAGGTCTGAACTAAATACACCTCCAAATAGATTAATGTCCAAAGGTGAAAGCCGGGCCGGTTGAATGTTTTCAGTTGGCCCAGGCGATTAAAATTTTGTTATGGCTAAAAGGATAACCTAAAGCAATTGTCGAACACTAGAGCAACTATAGGCAAACTTGACTAAACCATAGATGAAAGGTGAAAAATAAATAATGACAAAAATTATTTGAGATAAAAAGAGAAGAAAGAAAAATGTAGTAGTTAAAACAATATACATGTTTATAAGGGAAGGTTTCGCCAAAAACACTTCTTGAAAGAAGACAACATGATGAGAAATAACAAATTGATATGAATGTTTGACTATGGACCCTAATACCCTGATAATAGGAAATTGTGAAAAAATTAGGTCCAGTCGATTTAATGGTCAAAAAAAAAAAAAAAAAAAAAAAAAAAAAAAAAAAGGGAGAGTAAAATATAAGACATAGAAACTGTATTACCACTGTAATCAATTTGTACTCTGACTATATAGCAATTGTTATTAACTTATTATGCCTGCTGCTATTGTTCTTCTTCCTCGAGAAACATTACACAGAGCTCATTTTCTACGACTTTGTTTTTAAATTATAATACCGTCCAGGTACTAATATTCAGTGATGATTGCCTTGTTCCGTTGCATTACAGGCCTAACAGTGGTACACTGGCGGATCTATCAAGAGGCCAGTGGGGGCATTGCCCCCGCTCAGAATTATAAAACTACAAAACCTGAAGAGTTTTTTTGCTTTATATAATATGTTTTACCCACTCATAACACACCCGAACACATTGTTTCTCTTCATTTTTGCTTCCAAAAGCAGCAATAGCACGTTTCTAATAGCAAACAGCAGCAGCAGGTTTCCCACACTATAAAAATATATATTTTCTAATTGGTATGATCTTTATTTTTATTGATACGTTTCTTTTTTTGCTTTATACTTGATTATAGCTGAAATGATACCATAAAGTTTTCTCCAGTTTTTATCAATTTACAGTATGTTTGTGAAAATGCGCTAATCATGTACTGTAACTTAATTTGTTTTTTAATGTGAAAATAAATAATATGTGTATGATAGTGTGAGTGTATCATTGCCAATTTAATATAAGTTGGCACTGACACTGTTGGTTGCCACTGCTTCTGTCTAAAGAGCTTTCTCTGTTATGAAAATTATGAAGAATCATATGCGAAATAGGATTGACGATCAGTAATTAAATGGCTGTTTGACTGTGTATCTTGAAAAAGATATATTCAATAGCGTTTCAAATGAACCGATTCTTCAACGTTTTCAGAACGTGAAGTCTCGTCGATGACAACTTTAAATATATGGACTAGTTTATGTATAAACTAATTTTTGCATGAACTAATTTTTGTGTGAACAAGTTTATGTATTATCTTTATTATTAGTTTTTGTATGTAAATTTTTTTTTGCCCCCACTGAAATTACTTTCTGTATCCGCCACTGTGGAACCGGCTCTAAGTGGAGGTTCACTCAGAGCATCTCTAACATTATTCTAAAAACCGGAGAAGTGAAAAAAAAAAAAAAAAAAAAAAAAGGAAAACACACTGTTTTTCCAGTAAGAAACGACGAAAATTAGAGCTTTTTATGGGTGTTGTTATTGACACTCCAACTATTGCTAAGGAAGAGTCATTTTTTAAAAACACCTCACTCTTTGAAATTTGTTAAGAGACTACACAAACATATTATTTCACACTACTCAATATTCCCGGATTGCCCCATCAAATTAGATTAAAAAAAATTTATTCGATAAGGGAAACCGAATTAAAATAAGCAGTTCGTCACCATTGCACCGAATGCAGCACATAATCAATTATATATGTATTCGACAATGATATGTCGAAAATTAATAATCATTTCGGTGCATTGCCTCCGTAACTAAAAAATTTAGCACATTTATGTCGACAAAAAAAAAAAAAAGTTCGATCCTATTCCTTTGAAAATGCCTATCATATAGGATTTAAAAAAATTGATATATGCGAATCGAAAAAGAAAAATACTACGGGCTTTGCAATATTTATTAAGGTAAAATTACCTTTATTTGTTAAGGGGATAAATGAGTAATAAGGTAAAATTACCTTTATTTGTTAAGGGGATACTTTCCTCATTGGTACTCACCCTAACAATTTTTGAAAGAAAAAAAAAATGACATTCCCTTAACAATATTTGGAGTGTCAGTAACAATGCTTTTTTTATATAATATCTATAAACAAAAATCAGATTCCTGTTTATAGGTGATTTCATCTTTTTTACCGTTTAGCTTCTAAACGGGAATTTGATTCCTGTTTAGCAACCGCCACTCAATAAAAAAGAGAGAAGACACCCCGCTTTAGTTTTCTTTTAAGACATTTACAAAATCTACTCGACTGGTGCAAGGCAAGCTATTAACCAGGTCTTACTCAAGATAAACCATCTTATTCATTTGTGTGTCTACATCGAAAATAATTTATCTTTGCACCCTGATTGCGACAATACTTCTATAGCTCGAGTTTGAGGTGAATTTGAATGATTTTTGAATTTGTTCGGGAGGAAAACCGACCGGAGTCGTAAAACTCTCCCCAGTGAACCTAGTATGGTCCGTGAACACCACATAAATGACTAATTTTAGCGTATGCATATGGTAAACTCTTAGCATGTCATTCTGGATTTGAATGATAATTAGGTTTAGTTTTAGCTATTTATACCAAAACGTACTTGATGACATGCTCGCATATTTTGTACCAAAAATAAAGTGATACATTGAACGAGTTAGATCAACAATTAGATCTTTCGATTTGAACCTTTAGATGATGGATGTAACAATCGAAAATTTTATTGGTTTAAAATATATGAATATTTTATTTATTTTAAATATTTGTTAATTGTTATTTTTATAAATTAATAACTGTAACATGCTGCATTTTTCAAAATAAATAAATAATATAATTTGATTAATAAGCAATTTTAAATTGTAAGGAAATGGTCTCGAAACTTCAATTATTCCGTTCGTACCAATTTTCTGATTAATTTACATATATAGTCTGTTTCGACCGGAGTTTGCATGAAAAAGTTAACGACGTTCGAAGTTCCATGTCGAAAAATAATTGTATATGTAAACAAACATGCATATATATATATATATATATATATAATTTTATAAATATATAAGCGTGTAAATTATAAAAATAACGCATGTTCGAATTTGAAAAATTGAACGTGCAGAATAAATGAGAATTAAATGAACAGTTAAAATTATATAAGCATAATGTTGCAAAGTATGAGTAAAATTAATTAAATTATTAACGTTATATAAAAGTGATGTTATACAATAATAAATGGTATTCAATGAACATTATATAAAGGACAAATTTTCACAATAAGTTGGTTTTTAAAACTAAAGGCACAAGTAGGCTAGTTTCAAAATTATTTGGAAATATAGGCTAGTTTTGGCCAGCTCATCGATGAGCTAGCCAACTAATTTTTCTTTAACATAGGGCGCACTTGGCAAGTGCGCCAGTATAAATTTACACTGATGCACTTGGAAAGTGTGCCAATTTAAATTACACTAGCGCACTTGCCAAGTGAGCCAATGTATATTTATACGGGCACACTTGGCAAGTGCGCCAGTGTAAATATCTGTCAAACAACAACTTCTAATTTCTTGGCACATATACATAAATATCAAACAAAATAGTAATTATTTATTCATTACCACTATTAAATATATATAATAATTGAAAACTGATAACATATTCAAAATAATTAACATTTATTTATTAATTAATATTTAATTATGGCTAAGTAGTAATAAAAATTACTAGTTAATAATTAAAATTAATAACAAATAATAGTTTATGTATAATAATTAACTATTGTTAATTGTTAACAATAAGTAAATAATATTTAATGAACAATATCGATTATTTGATAATTAATATTTACTATTGAATAATCAAGAAGTAATAGTTAATTATTGATACATAGCAATTAAGACTAATATTTAATATTTACCATTTAGGAATTACTTTTTTATAGTTAACAATTACCATTAAATAATTAGTTTTAATAATTACTTTAAAAAAATAGCTAAAAAGTAGTAATTAACATCTAGTATTGGTTTTTTTAAAATTAATAAATGCTACTAAAGCTAACTACTAATAACCAATATTTGATACTTATATTCAATAATTACTTTTTAAATGCTATTAAATTATTATCATTAACTAACTGATAGTTGATTGTGCTTTGAAGTTAATATTTACTACATAATATAAATTATAATTAATAATAATAAATAATATTTAGTATTAATAATTACTAATTACTTATTAAAAAATTATAATTAATAAATAATATATACTTACAGTTGCTAATTAATAAATAATACTAACTAGTATAACCGCATAACGGTGGGAAAACCGACTTTGTAATACAATACAACTGATAAAAAAATTATTTTGTTGTACTTATTTAATTATTTAAAACTACGTATGAATGAAAATACATGAAAGTAAAATTACATATATTATTAAAAACCAAAAATAATTATTTTAACCAATCATGTTAGCACAAAGATTAAATACACAAACAAATATTCGTGAAAAATATCAAAAAAAGACTGGTATGGTGATTCAAATCTATGTAATGCATTTATAAATAAAAATCATTTTAAGTAGTAGTGAGATATTTTTATATAATATATACAGCTAGGGAAAGTCCATCTCGGTTTGTTTGGTTAAATTTCACAGTATGGGATTAAATGTTATTAAATTTCACTATATGCTAATCTATAAAAAATAAAGAGCAGAAAACTAAATGTGTGATTTAATTTCGCAATATGGGATCAGTTAGGGAAAGTCCACCTTGGTGCAGTTAGGAAATGTGTGATCTTATTTTTTCATATATCACATACATACATATCATGTTTACCATTTGAAATCAATTACGCATACATACATATTTTTCCTTAAATGATGTTTCCGTTTTTAGAAGAATTAATTGGCTATCATTTCAGATATTCCTTTTTTAATGTTCTGAAGAATATAATCAATAATTTAAGGCATGCTATAAAATTTTATTTAAGGCATTGCTTGGTATTTTATTACTCCAACTTTTATTATTCTCCCTCTTATACATCCAAATAAAAATAAATGGTAACATAACTAATTGATTGTGATTGTAGAATGATCACACAAATTAAATGCAGTAAATTAATTGATATTTGGAAGACTACATATTATATTCACCAAGCATAAAAAAGAAAATCATAGGAATAATTTTACATTAGAGGAAAAAAGAAACAATAGTTTGAAAAAAGAAACAACAGATTGCATACAAATGATTTTACATTAGAAGAAAAAATAAACAAAATTATGTATATTATACAAATCAAAATAATTATTTTAACGAATCATGTTATTTTGTTATAATTTATATATATGGTAAAAAAGACAGCAATTAATATACATCTTATTAAATCAAATTTTAACCGTATAAGGTTTTTGTCAATATGTTTAAATTAATTAAGTAAATTTCAATTTAAAAAATAAGTTTAATCAATAAATTGTTGTCAATTTATCTTATTAACGCTAGGCGTGATGTTTTAAAATGAACACCATGTTCATATCAACAAAACTGGAAAAAATTTAAGAAATAAATTTAATCAATAAATTGTTGTCAATTTATCTTATTAACGCTAGGTGTGATGTTTTAAAATGAACACCATGTTCATATCAACAAAAGTGGAAAAAATTAGCTTTTCTTTAACGCTAGGTGTGATGTTTTAAAATGAACACCATGTTCATATCAACAAAAGTGGAAAAAATTAGTTTTTCTTCCAAATATAAAGTTAATTAAGTCACACAATTAATGAGCATTAATGAATCAAATAGACTACATTAAAAATTAAATCGGGAAGCTCAAATAAGACAGGGCAAGGCTTCAGAACTACATTAAATTAATGCATAAGTCATAGAAGGACAAACTGGTTATTGTTAAAAAGCTTCAGATAGACGGAAGTTACCGAAGGCTCAGTCGAATTAAGAAAAACCGACAAAGTCGGTTTGATAATCACTAATAAATATATAGCAAATAATATTTGTAATTACTACCTATCATAAATGTATGAATTTACACGGGCGCACTTGGCAAGTGCGCCAGTGTAAATATACATTGGCGCACTTGCCAAGTGCGCCAGTGTAAATTTACATTGGCCCACTTGCCAAGTGCGCTCCATGTTTTTTATAAAAAAATGTTGGTCAAAACTAGCCTATATTTGCAAATAGTTTTGAAACTAGCCTATTTGTGCCATTAGTTTCAAAAACCAGCCTCTTTTAAAAATTTGTCCTTATATAAATGTAACTTTATATAAATAGTTAACACAACTGGCCCTGGCCCAGTGTTGACTAGGCCACCACACAGGGGATCAAAAATAGTGGGAATCAAATTAAGCTGAAAGTACGGATCAATTAAACTTTCGATCATAGCATTAACCAAGATAAATAGAAAATAAAAGAGACAAAGAAGAAATTACGTGCGTTCAAAGAAGCATGATCAACTTTCCTGATGCGAAAGAAGGGAGCTAGCAACCGACATAGAGTGAAAGAAAGGTGGTCTGAAGATAGAAGACGGTAAATTTATGGGTTTTAATTTTTTTCAGCAAGTAACCTGATAAAGTTGTTCTACTTTAGATTTGAAACAATTTACGTTCTATTAGTGATTTTGGAAAGAAAAAGTAAACTGCCGTTAGCAAGGAATTTTTGTTTTGCTTAATTTCAAATAGAAAATGAAATAAAGTTATTTGAGGTTGTATATATTAGGAATGGGAAGAAGAATATTAATTTAGTATCAGATGTTTGGGTTTCCAAATGCCAGTTATGCTTCAAAATTGACAATTTTTGTTTTTATATTATTATTTTGATGAACAAATCATCTCACCTAATCCTAGGATTTTATCATATTTTCAAATTGAAGAAATAAAGGCTAGATATCAAATCATTATTATGGTTATAACATGGAATTGGTATCGTTGATGGAGTAAAAATTGATAATGCAAGCAAACAAAGTAATTAATGATTAATTTCATCACAACAAACATTAAATGAAATTGATGTCCAATGGTTTTGATCAAAATAAAGGTCGTGTCTTCGAAATTTTTTTTTTGAATATATACTACACATTGATCGGAATAAGAGAGATTTATTTGTTGAAAAAAGTCATATAAGAGATTTTAATTTAGTTTTCCTTAAGAAGAAAACTTAACATGCTCCTCTACAAGTTATTACAAGAAAACAAAGTAAGAAAGAGAACAATGATAGGAAATGGTTTGTTTATTATAAACTGACAGATAAAATATTTTGTTGTTGTTGCAAGCAATTTAATGTAATGAATTAAAAGTCAATTGGCAAAATATGGAATTACATATTCGAGGCATCTTAGCGAGAAACTTTCATAACATGAAAGATGTGCAAAAAAACACAATCTTAACTATGTTGTTTGGGATGAGTCAAAAAACGATTATAGTGTACTAAAACAACAGAAATAAAATGCTACATATCATTCAAAAAGATTAAGAATATTTGAAATAAGTTATGTTAGATATCATAATTTGCAGATGTATGAAGTGTTAACCGCATCTGATGGTACGACAAAAACAAATGATGATACTTCATGTCATCAAAGTTAAACATTTTTATATTAGGACTTGTTATTGATAAACTTTTGCATTACAACGATGTTATTTTGATTTACCTTTTTTTGCAATGTTAGTTTATAATAGCGATATTGGGCCTTCAAAAATTAATTATGATTCATTACAAATAAGTATCCTATTTAATGCCGTTGTCAGACTTTTTTTAACAACATGCGGGCATCATTCGGTAAATCGCACTGGACATGCTAAACTCTAGAACCGGCTCTGATAGTTAATTGGACCTTGCCAAAAAAAATAGTTAATGGAAGTTAAATAAAAACATAATGTTATACAAGCATAACATTATATAACATAGCATAACTGTGAGCTTGGTGAAGATAATGTGATGTTATTACATGATGACTCATGCGATAGGGATTTTCTCTACTACCCTGAGTCGTCATACTATGTGGAGGGTCTTGCCTACAATGTCACATGGTATTATAATAACGCCTTTTGTTATTGGCGCTGGTTCCACTGTTTAAGCGGTGTCTTTTGCTAGGATAGATGAAGTGGTTGGTTCACTATAAAAACCATCTGTAGCTGTTAGCCAGTCAGCCTATCACCTTTTCTTGTATCTCCTTTATTATTTATTATAATAAAAAGTGTTATGGGTCATTTTAAAAATCGATCGGCCATGCCAAACAAAATATAGCATGATAAAGGAATTAATTCAAGAAATATAACACACATGTATATGTTTATTTTACATAAATATATATATATATATATATATATATATATATATATATATATACGTATAAATTTCAAAAGTAACACGCATTTGAATTTCAAAAGTTAACGTGCATCATAAATGGAATTAAATTAGAAACATCGAGAAATTTATTTGCATTAACATATAATTAAACGTAACGTTACAAGAAAATAAATACGTTTAAAATAAAAGTGGCAAGACACTTTAGGGGAGCGTTGCATCTAAGTCCAGTCGACATAGGCAAGGCGGGGGTCGACCCGTATGCGTTAATTATAACGGGTATACATTAGATTTTAATGTTCGGATTTAATTCGTTTTAAAGGAACGGATGATGTTGTTATGGCCCTCTATAAATAATCGTCTAGGGCTAACCTCCATACCTATATTTTCTGAATGGACACGAAAGCTCTACCACTTTTCTTTCACCTCCAATTATTCAAAAAATATATTAAATCTACGCTTTTTGATTTGCAACCTGCATGTAGAAAATGTAGATCTAAGGAAGAGATGTCTCAAAGAATTTTGTTAATGCCACTCCAAAAACGGATAAGGGGGGTCATATTTTATTTTCACTCCACTAAAAATTAAATTGTTATGAGGGGACCAAACACAATGAAAAAATAAATAAAAGAACCCGATTTTACCCTCCATTCAAATACACAAAACACGTTAAAAATCGAAAAGAACGTACTGAAATTTAATACAAAGTTTGGAAATAACATGCCAAAAATAGATGATCGAAAACACGCCTCCGTTTTTTCCAATAATTGTTATCTTTTCGGTGATTTCTTCAACAAATTCAACATACCGTTCGCTTTTTTGAGTAAAAATCATGTTGTCTTCTTTTTCAAAGTTAGAAATTTTGTTAGAAATTGGTTCCTCCATGAAAAAGGTGATATTGTTTACTATGAAAAGAAGAAGATGATTAAGGTTAAATGAACGGTAAAATAATAAAAGGGCATTTTGGTCTATATTTTATAAATTGTTTAGGGGGGGCTATGTTAAATGATCCTCTCATTAGTATTTTTTTTAAAAAAAGTGACCACCTTAACCATTTTTGGGGTGGCATTAACAATAGTAAGTCGTCCATATACAGTAAGTTTCACAGATTGGTTTTTCTAGTTAGTTTATTTTATTTCTTTAGCTTCAGAATTGTAAATGCTTACATATTCTAGTTTGTGGATCCAAATAGGGTTACAAAAGGTAATGTTACAGATAATAGCACTAGATTTGAATCATATTTATTTCATCGGTTGTGAAAAAAAGATAATGGCGGACTCTCATTCATCTTGTTTAAAGAAGTCTGTTTTCCTTCCTTCAAGTTCTTCCTCCTCACTATTCGATTCAAGGGTTTCTTCTCAGCGTTCCTTTGTGGATGTTGTTAAGCAACCTTCTTCTAGATTTTCTTTCTGGAATTCTGTCTCGCTCAAGAGCCATACTCGAAGGAAAATAGTCAGAGATCGTGTTTGATTTAGATGTGGCGAGTCTTATCATCTTGCGAAGAATTGTAGTAATGGAATTCGTTGTTTCAGTTGTAGAGGAATGGGGCACCGAAAATTGAGTTGTCTAGTGATGTTTAGAGGCAAATCAGTTTTTGATTTTTTTTCACTTCAATTGTTTGAGGTTATGCTAGATCATGATTTCTCTTTTGGATCACTTCGTATTGGATTTCCATAGTAGGGAGAATGATGGGGCTTATATGTTGTTGTTATTGGGTTGGCACTTGGAGGGTCTAGTTGTTGGGATCTTGTGGCGTAAAAGTGTTAATTTCGCTGCTGTATATCCTCCTTTACCATGTCCGTTGGAAAGAAAGGGTCACGCTTTCTTCTTCTGTTTGAATCTTTTGAAATTACGGTGGATCTTTACTGATTCATCTTCAAGAAACAAGGGGAAAGCTCTTCGGTTGTTGGATGAGATTCTGGAGCATTTTGATGTTATTAATACTATTATCAATTGTAATTGTGCTGCTCCTGAGTTTCAGTCACTGTCTAAATGTGTTGCTCATGAATTTCAGTCACCGGCTAAATGTGATGCTCATGAATTTCAGTCACTGCCTAAATCTCCTTTTAATGTTCATTTGGGTGCTGATTTTCAGGCAGGAAAGGGATTTGTTGCCGAGTCAGATTGGGTCGATGATGGGATAATGGATCTTGAAGAAGAGATGAGGGGTTTTGATGGGGTATTTTGGACTAGGCAACACATTGATCCGATGATCATTGACCCCTCTATTCTGAAATGTTTAGGCCATTGTGAAGAATCATAGTTCAAAGTTAGTAAGGTTATTATCAATGGGAGGAATCATAAAGGATGAAAGGGGTCGATTCGGAGGACATGAGAGGATATGATTCGGGCTATGTTTATAAGGGTCCTCGTGCTAGCCAGCTTTCTTGTGAAGTCGAGGGGATTGATTGTTATGTGGCCGATGGTGTTGATCTTTCTATCAGTTTCGGTTTACTGAAGGCTATTGACGAAGGGATGGATTCTAGGAAGGAGGGGTTAGGCGGTTTTTGTGCAGATCAGAAGGTGGATTGTCTGAAGTCCTCCTCATCAATGAGAAGGGGTTTCAAAGTTGGTAGATTTAAATTGCGCAGGAAAGGTAAATTGCTCCCTTTGAAATTTTCTGATCATGAGCAAGATAATTTTTTAGTTGACTGCTTTGCGAGTGTGGATTTGGGGATCAGTTTTAACAGAGTTGATTTCAGTAAAGGGTTTGAGCGGTTGGGTTGTATTCCTGTTGGCATCAGTGGTGAGTTTGAATTGACTAGGGGAATCATGGTGGAGTCCTTAGGTTGCATGCTTGGAGCTGTTGTCTGTAATGCTTTTGGTAGTAGTAATGTTTTTGTGTATGGGGATTCAGCTATTCAGATTTTGTTGTCGGACTGTACTGATATGTGCGGTTTTATGTTGTCAATGCATAAGAGTGGTTGCACTTTGCTGCTGAGGGAGTCGGGTGTAAGACTGCTCTCTTTTTTGGTGAGGCCGTGTTTTGATTTGTTTAGATCGGAGTGCGTTGTGTCTTGTGCGAAGTTAGTTCCTGTTGTTCGACCTAATTCTTTGGTTAGTGTTGATTTTCATGAGGCTAGTGGGGGACACTCTCAGAGTAGTGTTGTATCCTCTTCTTCGACTAGGAGATGGAGGCGCAGGAGAGTTGTTCCCAGTTCTGGATTGATCCGTCGCAGCGCTAGGATCAGATCTAGCTCCTCTTCATGTCGAGGTAGGTTCCCGAATCCGAATGCTAGTAGTAGTAGCAATTCAGATTTAGGATCAGGTATGACTCCTGTTTATGGTAGCGATTATACTCCTTTTGCTTTGGGTAGCCTTTCGACTAGTCAGTTATTTCAGCTTGCTAATGATACTGCCTTTATTTTTACGGATATTGAGCTAGATGCAGACTTCATTAGGAGTAGGGAATTAGAGAGAGTATCTTCCTTGAGCCGATGAGGATTATTAGTTGGAATATTAGGGGTCTAAACGATCCTAAAAAATGTGCTAAGGTTAGGACCTTTTTTATAGATTACCATATCGATATTGTTTTGCTTCAGGAGACCAAAATTGAGAGCCTTGATTTTAATTTTTATGCGAGGTTAAGTGGGTCCCTTTTTCGTAATTGGGCTTGTCTTCTGGCAATTGGTAGTGCCGGGGGGCTTATGATTGGTTGGAAAGACAATCAATTTAGACTTGTGCAGGAGATTCCTAATTTATATTCTCTGCACATTATTTTAGCTTCTCTTGTCGATAATTCTACCCTGGGCATTTCCAATGTGTATGGCCCTCAAACAAAATTGAGAGGAGACTCTTATGGGTTGAATGTGCGGATTTTAGGAATCTTGTCCCCAATCTGTGGATTGTGGGGGAGAGGGGATTTCAATGTAATTAGGTTTTTAGGGGAGAGATCACCTCGGGAAGGTGATTTCTCTGATATGGAGGAATTCAATGATTTCATTTTAGATAATAATTTGATAGAGATTCCTCTCGACAATAGATCGTTCACTTGGTCGAATGTCCGTGATAGTCCTTCTTTTGCTTTATTGGATAGATTTTTAATTAGTTCTGAGGTGGATGATAGATTTTTATTTTGTAGAGTTAAGGGCTTGCCTTTTTTGTATTCTGACCATTGTCCTATCATCCTTTCGTGCGATTCAAATATTTCTATTAGTAGCAGTTTCAAATTTGAGAAGATGTGGTTACTTGATCCTAGTTTCATCAGCCTAGTTTCTGTTAAATTAATAATTTGTATAGGGGCAATTCTACGAAGACTTTTGTTGCGAAGCTAGGTAAGTGAAGATTTTTCCTCAAGCGGTGGAATGAGTATATCTTTGATAGTGTTAGAATTAGAAAAGACAAGAATATGTGTGAGCCGTTAGATTTAGATAAGATTAGCGAGTACAGAATTCTTAATTCCAATGAGAGGGATAAATATTGCGACCTTAGATATGATCTCAAGCAGATTTTAGTAAAAGAAGAGATCATGTGGAGGCAAAGATCCCGAGTTTAATGGATTAAGGAGGGGGCTAATAACACGAAGTTCTTTCATAGTGCTACTGATAAGAGGAGACGTGATAATTTGATCCATTCTATTTTTATTAATGATATGGAATTAACCTCTCAGAGGGATTTAAATGAAGCTTTCACTAGGTATTATAAGCAGATTTTTGGTTCTAGGATTAAGAGAAGGACTAATGTCAGATGGAATGACTTGTATCCATCTGATACTAAGGTTGAGCTAGTAGATTTAGATAAGCCTTTCTCTGAGTAGGAGATTTGGAAGGCTATTTGTGATATGCCCAGTGACAAAGCTCCTGGTCCTGATGGTTTTTTTGTTCTTTTTTACAAGCAGTTTTGGGAGGGTTTGAAGTTTGATTTTATTAATTTATTTAATGACTTTTATAGTGGTAATTTGCGATTAGGTAGTTTTAATTTTGCCAATGTCATCCTTATTCATAAGAGAGAGGGTGCTAATTCTCTTAAGGATTTTAGGCCTATTTCCTTAATCAATGTTTCTGTTAAGATTATTTCTAAAGTCCTTGCAAATAGGCTTAGTATTAAGATGAACTATCTTATTGATTGTTCCCAAACTGCCTTTATTAAAGGCAGAAACATAATGGATGGAGTGGCAGCAGTGCAGGAGTATATTAATGTCTGTTGTAAAAATAAATTTTCCTGTGCCATTTTGAAGTTTGACTTTGAGAAGGCGTTTGATTCAATTGATTGGGAATTTATTTGCGAATTATGTCTTGCTAGAGGTTTTAGCGTCAGATGGATTAACTGGATCATGTTATTGCTGAGGTCTGGTTGCTCCAACATTGTTGTTAATGGGGTTGTGGGCAAGAAGATTCAATCTAAGAGAGGTCTTAGACAAGGTGACCCCCTATCGCCTTTTCTGTTTAATCTAGCGGCTGATGTTTTCTCTAGAATTATTAAGAGAGCCGAGAGATTAGGTGTCTTAGGTAGTGTTGGTAATGAGGAATTTAATAATGAATTATCTATCCTCCAATTTGCAGATGATACATTATTATTTTCTTCTCACTTGCCTAAGCATATTATTGCTCTTAAGTTTATTCTTTACTGTTTTGAGATGTTATCCGGCCTCAGAATCAATTTTGATAAGAGTGCTGTAATGTTCCTTAATGATTTTGACAATGTTGAGGCCATGGTTGCAAGTATCTTGCACTGTTTTGTTATGAATTTTTCTTTCGATTACTTAGGTTTTAAGATTAGCCCTTCGAAGCTTAAGAAGGATGATTGGTTAGTTATTATTGGTAAGATCAGTAATAGATTATCGAGTTAGAATAATAGGTTTCTGTCTAGAGCCGGTAGATTAGTTCTTGTTAATTCGGTCTTATCTGCTATTCCTTCTTACTGGACGGCCGTTCATCGTTTTCCTTAATGGGTTATTGAGAAAATTGACAGAATCAGATGTATTATCTTTGGAGTGGAGCCCCTATTTGTAGAGGTTATAAATGTCTTGTCAACTGGGAGGTGTGCTATAAGCTAAAGAAAGATGGTGGCCTGGGGATAATTAACTTAAATAATTTTAATTCTTCCCTGCTAGCCAAATGGTTATGGAGATTTAGGTGCCCTGATGTATCGGCTACTTGGAATATATTATTTCCAAATTTTACTATTCTGGAGGAGAGTTTATTTTTGGTTCTAGTGTTAGTTGGTTTAATAGGTTATCTTATTTTTGGAAGTCTGTTTTGAATTGTTTTGATTTTTTTAATTTAGGTTGTAAGGTGACTATTCATTTAGGAAACCTTACTTTCTTTTGGCATGATGCTTGGATTTCTCGTGTACCGCTTAAGATTGATTTTAGTGAGATTTTTAATAATAGTAGATTTAAGAATGCTTTGATTATAGATGTTTATATAGGGGATCTAGATCCTCCGTGGGAGTTTTCCTTTGATAATATTTTAGTAGGGGGTTTATTAAGGCAACTAGGCTTACTTAAAGCTAAGTTAGCTTTGTATCACCTGGATGAGTTTGGTGATTCTATTAGTTGGGGTTTGGATAAGAGTTTAGTTTATTCTGTTAATTCTATGTATAATTTTATTAATTTTTCTGGGGTTTCTTTACGCCCTTTTAAGTTTCTTTAGAAATCCAATTCTCCTCCTAAAACTAAGTTTCTTATGTGGTTGATTATTCATAAGAAGCTTAATACGATTGAGCTTTTAAAAAGGAAGATTTTTTTTTTTGATGTTAAGTGTTGTTTTTGTAGTACTATGGACGAAGATGTTGACCATTTATTTTTCTCTTGTTATTTTACCTTTTTTATTTTTAATATGGTTTTAAGGATTTTTTTTCCTTTGTTTGTTTTAATTCCTTTAGTAGCTGCGTTGATTATTGAGATAGTTGTAGATCTGTTTATAATTCTAGGTAGAGATATGTATTGGATTCTTTAGTTACTATCATTTGTTGGTTCATATGGTTAGAGAGAAATCAAAGATTTTTTCATTCTATTTCAGTTTCTGCTGATGATTTAATCATTAGAATTGTTAAATTCTGTCTGGATTGGATGTCTAATTCGCATTATAAGTTTTTTTGGTGAATCGCGTTTTGAGTGTTTTTTGATTAAGGTTAGATTTAATTTGAGTTTGTTTATTAGAATTAGTAGTTATTTTAGATGTAATAGGCCTCGTCTTTATTGTTAATTTCTTCTTCTTGGTGTTGTTATTGCTATTTCTTGGTGTTTTATTGTTTCTCTTTAGCACATATATATATGGTTATATAATTATATATATACATATATATGTGTTGATTACTAATAGTTTGCGTAGTTTCTTTCTGTTTCCAAGTTGTTGATTTAGCCAAGGAGTTCAATGGATAACTGTTTGGATTGGCAATTGTTTTTAGCTTTGGTTCTTTTTGTGTGTGTGGAGTTGGAGAGTTTTTAGCTTTGGTGTTTTGAGAGTTTTTTGTTGTATTTTTCTTTGAGTGACTAGCTTTTGTATTGGAGTAGATATACTTCAATATCGGGTGGTGGCTTTGTCGGAATTCGACATTGAAGTTGGATGGGCGGTGGCCTAGCCGGAGCTCATCTATCTACTTTCCTTTACATTCATATTGTTGTGTCGGTATTGCTTTTGTATTCTTTTGGGTCTGTAATTGGATATTGTATCCTTTTTCTATTTTATATGTGTGCTCTCTTCTTTTTAGAAGATCACACATTTTTGTTTAAAAAAAAAAGATCTGAATTATATCTGGGACTTGGAGTGTTTTTTCCAGATGAATCGATTTAGATTATATATCTTTTGGATTGTGGTATATAATATTGTTTGCTTTTGTTGAACTTATTTAATTGACAGTGGCATACTTGGACTAAATTGCGGTAATTAGTTTATGCAAATTACGTGTATCCAAATTGTAAATCTTAAGAAATTGAACTTATATGCAAATATTGTTCTTGTGAACTAGAATCCAAATAAATATAATTAATCTTGTGCTTAAGAATTATAAAGAAAGACATAAGCCTAAATGTGAAAATCTTACAATATAAATGTCAAATGTACAAAATGAAACCAAAAAGGGAATTTAATATATAAATAGAAATGGAAGTCAGTTATGGCTTAGTTGGTTGGTAAAGAAAATTGTATATTTCCATAATTTACCACGGTAAACATAAGTACAAGAATAAAAACAAAGAAGCAAGATTAGTGCAAAATATGGATGTTGTTGTTTTTTGCACTAACTAGCAATTAAAAGAAAATAGAAAGAAAAATATCTGGTAATTATGTGTTATTACTTGTTTTATATTAAAATATGAAAATAGATTTCTAAAGTTTTTATAACCAACCAAGTAGAACGTGATTGACTTTTTAGAATAAAGCTCACAATGACGGTAGAACGAGAATGAACAGAACATACAAGAATCAATAGATAGGATAGAAAGATAACAGTCAAGCTAAATACTTGAGAAACCTAGAAAAAAGAGTAAATGAGTAATGCGATTAAGATCAGATAACGAGAAATGAAGTAACTATTATGATAAATGATTTATGATAGGTAGGCACAGTTTCAAACTGAGATTGTCATAAAATGCAAGAAAGATAAGTGAATGTAGTATCATAATAAAAGAATAAAAGTAGATTAAAGGAAAAATAAGATAAACTAAATGCGTAGGAAAAGATTATTTGTAGGGTTTAATAAAAGGTAAGGCGCGTTTGGAGCAGTCCAAAGGGAGTCTAGATGTAGTCCTAACGAAGCAGACCGCAGTAGATCCTTTAGAGTACGTTGATCTCACGAGACACATTTGTAGCAGCGTTCCCATTCGGTCGAGGACTAATGATCTTGGATCCTGGCATGCTATGCTAGAGAACGAAGTTTAGACTTCATAGCGTGGAGGATGCTCCAGGATGGCCCTCCGATGTAGGCATAGTAGAGCTTCCATTGGAGCCGGATCTGTAGTGTCCATCAAGAGTGTATGCCTTGGTTGCATTTGTATTGTTTCCCTAATAAGGTTTCCTTTACAACCAGTCAAAAGGCCAATGGGGGTTTATGTGACTTCCTACAGCAGGCTTAGTGGTCTGGGCCGATAATGATAATAGCCGTTCAGATACCTGTCATCGTCAGTCAGTAGTGAGCACAGGGAAGATTTGGATTAAACCAACATGTCAGTTATCTTTCACTATCGAGACGCTGGATGAAGTGGCAACGCCATTTGGTTGCTCAATTTGTTTGTTGTAGGGAATGCCTTTAACCCATTAGAAAGTTTTCCAACTAGTTGAGGGGTGGCAGCATGGGGCCATTACCACGTTGAGAAGAGACGTACCATTTAGAGCATCTATATTGTGGGCCTAGAAGCTATCCTTTACAGATGTCCCGACCGAGTTCTGTACGAAGTGTGCTACTAGTAGCGTCATTTGTTGGTGGAACTCAGAAGTATAGACAAAGCAATTACACATGAAACCTCAATGTATGCACTTGATCATACATCAAGGATATATGCAGTGTAAATGTTGCAGATTCAGTTCATGTTTTCCTGTCAAACGATGGAACGTTTGCATTGTAGGCATATAGTGTAGGGGCATACGAGACGGTCCTTTGCAGATGTAGTTGCAACATTCTTGTATCGAGATGGTGGTATCCTATCAAAGAGGATACGAGGGATACTATGGGTAGCATCTAGGACCAGGTGATCTAATGGCATGTAGTTACATATATACTAACTATTATGTTTGGTCTACTTAGGAGTAGATGAGTACGATTTATGCACGGAGGTGAGAGTAATTTAACCTAAATGAACCTAATATAACTAAAATGGAAATAAAAAGATATATGTAGTGTTATATTTAAAAGTATATATTCTTGCCATTAGCCAGAATTTTAGTTCTGATCTGCTCCTCATAACATCCCCATGTTAAATAGAAGATAGAGGATTTTCAGCTTAGAGACACTTGATTTAGAAAGTATTGTTTTCTTGGTAAGTGTTTATTTACTATTATATTTTAATCAATTCCTTCATGAGTTATTTATTGGGTTGTGTTATATTATCTTTGCCTATTTGTAGGATACAAAACACCCAACTCAAATTTCAGTGCACCTGGATTTTAATGTTTTATGAAAAATCCAGACCCGTGGGATTTAAGGTTGTTACATTTGGCACCAGAGCTTAGGTTCAATGGTCCTAAATAGATAGTGCGTGAACGTATTTGCATTTTCTATTATATATATATATATATTACATACCTAGATCCCTAGAGAAAACCACTTTTGAAAAACATAACATATGAATTTTTTTTGGAAAATAGTTTTGTATGTCAAGGTTGGAATTACGGAAATCCAAGAACAGTGGGCCCTAGAGTGACCATGGAATAAGATATACAATAGGCTTGGCAATAAGATGGGTATCCGTATGTTAAATGTCTGGAAATTTGGAGCTGTTTCAAATTTGTGGGTAAGGTAGTAGTACCTTAGGAAGAAAGATAAAAAATGAATTAGACATATATATTATGCAAGGATAGTGCTAGAAGCACTAGTACAAAATATGATTGTTGTTTCACCTCATTTGCATACGTTATGACAATAACAAATGCAAACAATGATATTTGCATCAATTCTATCTGAAAATCCGGTGTAATTGGTATGAGGAAAGCAATAATGTAACGTCTTAGATTTTCCGGCCATTTAAATTTGGAAATTAAAATCTGTTATAAATATTGATATGATAATATTAATGGGTTTTATATCGAATTTATTTAATAAAATGGAGTTAACCATTTAAATTTATAATATAATTAAAATGAGCTCGTAACGGCTTGGTAGTTCGTAATATTGAGTTTCGAAGTTTAATTGAATATACAGGATCCGATATAAGTCGGATTTCTTTGAAACAAAAAACGTTAGAATCTATTAGATAATAATACTCTAATGAAAGAGAAAAATCGAATTTTCATCATACATATTGTAAGTTATCTCCAAATCAAATTTTGAAATAGTCGCTATGAAAATCATTTATATAATTATAATGTTTATTTAATTTATTTAAGATGGATTTTTATATATTTGGACATCGTTAAACTAAAATAAGTTAATGATGAGTTATGATTTCGTACTGGTTGGATTTGAAGCTGTATAATATTTTATTTGTATAGATTCAATAATAATAATTTATTATTTAAATAGAATTGTTTTGGAATTTATTTATATTTATATCGTTATTATAAAAGCCTTAGAAATAACCATTTTTCAAACGACCGCCGTTTTCGACGAAACGAGTTTTATTGGGATGCGTACAATTATATATTGCTAAATTTCCAGTTTGAAACCCAATGGGAATGTTTTGTCAGTAGACGAAATTTAAAGGTGAACTGATAAATTAAAATAACGCAATTTTGCAAACGGGGTCCCTTTTCAACGAAACAAATTCCATTGGAACCGGAATGTTGAGACATAACAGGGTGACTATTTTTTGTTACATTTAAAGTTCGTGTGTGTCGGTGCAAAATTGAAATGTTAGCGTTAAAGAGCGGTACTGTATAAATTATATTATATGATAGTTTAAACCCGTTTCTTTTGCCTACCCTATATCCCTCCCTCCATAGTCGTTCGCACAGGCAACATTGCGCCCATCAACAATAGGCGCAGCTACCCTATATAGCATGTAAATATTAATCAAAATGGAAACACCTGCACGTTCCCTATAAATATATCAACTGGTCTATTTTCTTCAAGTCAAAGTCATGTCGATTTATGTTTGTTTCAGCCACCACATGTTTGCCTTGCCATCAAGACAAACAGACATGAAAACTCATGCTTGATTTTTGAAAACAAAAGACACACACAGGTAAGCTACACCACTGATCTATGATGTATCATTGAAGTGAAATTGTTCTTATCCAACTATTCTTTCTCTATAAATGCGTTCTCCCCTCACCATTTTCTTCCTGCTGAATTAAAGCCTTCACTGTCATCCAACAAAAATAAAATAAAAAAATATATGAAAAAATAAACTCCATTTCGTAAGAAAAGCAACGTGAAAGCCTGAAGCCCTCCCTTGTATGGATGTGTGGGAAGAAAAAATAGGGCATGAGCATGGATGCGTGGGAAGTTAAACATACATGCATAGGAAGAAATAGCTAAGGGCGTCGGTTTAAAGAAAAAATAGACACTAGGAGGCCATTGGTTTGAGGAGATCGGTGTGCGTGAGGGAAGATGATGTGTTTTCTAGAAGCATTTATTTTCGTCGAGTGATTCTCTGACATGGGCTCACGAGTGCGTTTTGGAAAGAAGATGAGTCGATGCTGTAACACCCCACCTCCGCTAGGGTCAGTCACCAAGGGAATGCACTAGTTTTGGAGGAGCGTTATTAAGGTAAAAAACACAGAAATATCACAAGACAGAACATAGATAAAACAACGGAAGAATCAAAAGACAAATTTCATTACTTTCAAAAAGGGTCAAAATCTTTTACATCAAATAGCCAAGGTCATTATTTTCCATTACAATAAATTTTGTCTTGCATAAATAAAGAAGCATAAACTTGAAACAACAAAAGGAGGTTAATTCCCCAAAGGTAGCAGAAATGCAGCCATAACATAGCTCAAGATCAAACCGTACATGAGCTGAACCGAAAGCAAGTGAAATCCAAGCTAAGTGCTAGAGTTTCCTCCCTGAGAACCTGGAGGGAGGGGGGACGGAAGAAAAAGAGGCGAAAGAAAACGTGTCAGTCATAAAGACTGGTAAGTCCAAGTGACTTTCAGCATAAAAGCAGATAAAGGTAACATGACATGTATAAACTGAAATTAAACATAAGGATGCTGTCAAGATGGGCAAGATAGACTAAGATAACATGATAAATCAAGTATAAATCAAGTATAGCATAACATATTCAAGGTTTGCTACATCAACTGTATTAGAATCCCAAACCCATGTCTTATATTAATCATGAAGTGATTTCTTGGCCCAATATCATGAAATGACCCATTACTAGGTCCAACGAAACGATCCACTAGTCGGTCGGCTCCCTACAAGTTCTAGCTCGTCATACGTCTGTGTCATACGGCCCTATCACGAATGTAGTCACCTGTGCTAGGTCCACCATAGGGGGTATCAAGCCCTAGGGTGCCAACCACCGACACGAATCAAGCATGCACAGATAAACCTACTGATGCCCAATGTCTGCTTTTTCAACTCCGGACCACGTGCACGACCATAGCCTTCCTGAACCTACACTGGCGCATCAACACAGCTGTCGTTCTGGTCGCTTACAATCAGCCCAGTAATCGTGCCCCACCCTGCCTAGTTCTAGAGTACCATGATACATCTAGTGGGTTACTGCTGAAATGGACCGCGTAACTAGGGTTTTCGTCCAATAGGTTAAGTGTTGTCATTTAAATTCGTGACTTAACCCTTATCAGTCTAGCATGTCAAGTTGGTTAAGTGTTGTCGTTCAAGTTCGTGACTTAACCCGCCTACGAATCATGTAACAAGTTGGTTAAGTGTTGTCTTTCATGTTCATGACTTAACCCTATCATGTAGCATTAATTCATTAATGCACCCCAACCTCTCACATCAGACCTGTTGTTGTGGTCACTGGATATGCCGGGCGGTTCCAGGCAGATTTACACCACAACTCAGTCTGACCTCGGGTTTCAAGCGCGATATGACCAACTACCCACATTGGATCCTATTGTTTGCAGTAACTGGATTTACCGGGCGGTTCCGGGCAGAATTACACTGCAAACTCAACCCAACCTCGAGTTGGCCATTTTCAGGTTCATTCTAGTGTCATGTTCATGTTCATATTTTCAAGCCAAGTCCGTGTCAAGTTTCAAGGATTAGTTTCATGCCAAGTTTCCTACAATTACCAATTTTTCCCAATGTTACCCCGTCTAAATATTAGGCTAACAATCTTAGCCTAATTTTCCGTCCGCATGATTTTTGACATATAATATTAGGCTAAAAACTTAGCCTAATTTAACGTACACAAAATTTGCATAAAGCGATTCATTAGCATAAACATGACATAGGTGTAAACTTGGCATTCTCGGCATAGTCAATATGAACACCATAGGTGTGTACTTGCAAAATAATCAACATGAACATCATAGGTGTGAACTTGTAACATAGACTAAATCAACATACATATATGTGAATTTGCAACATAGACTAAATCAACTTACATATATGTGAACTTTGCAAATCAATCACGAGCATATGAATAAGTGTGAACTTGAAATATGACATAGGTTTAACATATACACATAAACATGTAGATCTAACATTTGGTCACATATATGATATGATTTCACAACCTAAAACTTTCATAACATGATAAACTACATAACTTGTCATAATGGGTTATACTCCAAGTTCATATACATATGAATAGACTTATTCATTAATTCCCAATTCAACATGATGATAGAATAGAACCACAGGCATAGATCAACATAATAAACATTGCTCTATTATCAATTTATTTCCAAGGAATGACCTAACTGAATAAATTGATTAAAACATCGCAGGCATAACATTATGAACATGAAAAGGTTTGAATAATGATCTAGATTCAAGAACACGGATAGATCTAACTTAAATAGAAAAATCCCCAAAATCAAGACAAATAAAGAAAATAGGTCTGAATAGAAAATCAAGCTTATATCCAATTTCATAGTCATAATTCTAGGCGATAACCTCATGGTCATGAATCATAGGTGATTAGTCATAATTGTCCTTGTCATAGTCATAGGAAATAGTCTTATGTTCACCGTCATAGGCATAGGCATAGTCTTATGTTCATAGTCATAGGCATAGGCATAGCCTTATGCTCACAGTCATAGGCGTAGTCTTATGTTCACAGTCATAGGCAAAGGCATAGTCTTATGTTCATAGTCATAGGCATAGGCATAGTCTTATATTCACAGTCATAGGCATAGGCATAGTCTTATGCCATTAACAAAAGTTTCAACGTCATAGGCAATATTCCCAAAAGTCAAGATCCAAGAAGAAAACAAGAATAGATATGAATCATAGATAGATTAATTCCAATTTATAACATGCCCATATAAAGTTTATAGTTTTTATCTAAAAGTAACTGGAACTTACAGATCGTGGTCTAAAAAATTTAGATGCAGAAGTCAAGTCTAGAAATTTGTCATAGAACGTTGCGGTGTCGCTGATCTATTCTCTTGAATTGTTGTAGAAGCGTTGATCTTTGATTTGAATCGAGTTTGAATGCTTAAGCTTTAATTTGGAGGCGGCGGTCATGGTTTAAGAGGTAAATTAGCAGCATAGCAGTGTAAGAATGATTTGTATGAATTAGGATTGGTCTTAGGATGTATTTATAGGGGTAGTAACTAGTTTAGGCCCTTAGATTAACCCTAGAATCAATCCGGACCATCAAAACACGTCTCAGGCTTCAAAAATGGGTTCTGGGTCAAAACAGGTCGACTAGGTCGACCTGTAAGGGGGGGGGGGGGGGGGGAGGTCGGCCATATGGTCGATCTTGGGGGTAGGTCGACCCTAAGGTCGACCACATGGTCGACCTGACCCCCAGGTCGACCCCCAGGCCGACCTGCTTGGTCTGAAATTTGCTGAATCTTCTACAGGCCATAACTTCTTCATCCGGACTCCGATTTTCGAAAACTCAGACTCTATTTCATGCAGAATTCTGAGACGAACGCAATGGAGTAACCCGTTTCCCTTGATTCTTATTTTAAAATTTAATTCTGCCTTGATTTATGGTTTTAACATGTTATAAAAATTCGGGTTGTTACAGACGCATTCGATGGTGAGGCTCATGTGCAGTTTCTCAGATATTAGCGGTGGTGTGCGATGCCGTACCAGAGAGGAGGGGATGTTAGGTGACGTGGGACTGCGATCACAGGTCGAGGCGGAGGTGTGAAAAAGGGAAACAATGTTGAAATGAATGTGTAGCTGTTGCGTGATCTTGGAGCTGTCGCATGAGGGGAGGTGGCATTGGGGTCATGAGAGGAAGGAAGTATGTAAAGAATGGAAAGGAGGCGGATGGCTTTGAAGGCAGCAGGCGTGGATAGGGGTGTAAATCGGTCGGACCGGACCGGACGGAGGTGTGTTCAGTTTCTGTCCTAAAAAAAATCGGACCGAACACGGACCGGACCAAAAAATTTCTCGGACAAATTTCGTTGTCCTAATTCGTGTCCTAAATAAAATCGGTCGGACACGGACATGTTCGGACCAATCGGACTCGGTCAGACATGGCTATTTATATCACATTTTGTATATTTTACTAGATTTTCTCTCAACTATATGTCGAATTACAAGTAATTCGGACGAATTCGGACGAGCTCGAACCGGACATGATTTTTTTCTCGTACAAATTTTGTTGTCCGAACTCGTGTCCTAAATGAAAATCGGACGGACTCGGACGGACGTATTTCGGTCACGGACACGAACGGACGTCGGACATTCGAACAAAATTTATAGCCCTAGGCGTGGAAATAAAAAGTAGGAAGAATTAATTATGGGGAAGCATGGGCGGTGGAAGGTTTGATGAGGAGATAGGCTGTTCGTATCAGTAGGTGAAGTATATTTATTCGGAAAGAAAATATATGGTTGGAGGCGCAAGCAAACAATCAGCTGCATGTATATGTTAGAGCAGTAGTAGTTGGTTTCGTTTCTGGTGGAGAAGAAGATTTGGAAGGGAACGGGTTCATAGGCTGCTTTTTTTGTGAATGAGCCTTCCAATTTAAAAAAATATTGAAAGATGGAGCTCCGGGTTGGTATGTTGGAGAGGAAAGATTTATAGTAGCACGTTCGGAATAGAAGCATGAAGAAATATGGGAAGTGGGAAGGATAATATATGGTAAAGTAGGAGCAGGTTGCGAAAATAATATTTGGGCCAGTTGGGTTTAAAAAAAATGAAAAATGTAAAGCAAGAACGGAGGCCTGTTCGTAGGAACCAGCAGGTGAGGTATGTGTATTATGCATGCCAAATTTTAATTGCACCTCATCCTATTCACTATGCATGGGTCATATATATGCGCCTATCCACATGTCCATAATTAAATATAATTGATGATTATGAGAATATTATATTATTGACATTACTTTAATTAGCATATGCGTGGTCGCGTTTGATATTAGAAAATGCCCAACCCGTCTTTTATATGCCTAGGTGATTATTATAACGTGCCTATATTTATGCATATCCCTAATCCTTATTCAGTGCCTAACCTTTTATGTACATAGGAAATTTAATTCTAATTTTAACGTGGATAGATAGAGAACATTTTTGCGCTATATGATATTCAGTTGTGCCTAGGTTAACATTGCGCCTAAACAAATATAAAGTGGTCGCCTGTAACATATAATATACCTAATACTGTTTAAATGGCGTAATCAGGTTTAAACCATAAATAAAGATTTAAGAAAATAATAATAATAATTAAAGTTTAATTGATTTAAAATTTAAATTGGAATTTAAATTTTGTGTAACATGTCATATGTTAACAAAATGGAACAATCCAAAGGACGCTGGAACCGTATCGACAGACGTAATATTATGGAGCTGGTTTGGACAAAGATGGGCGCAGCTGGAAGTTTCAATTAAATTAAACACCTGTTTAATTTAATTAAAATGAATTGTTTTAACGACGATGGAAATCAAGGTGAGTTCAACTCACTCAGTTTATCCCGCTTATATTATCTATAAGTTGGGTTTTTATATTGTGTGCAATGTTTGCTGATAATTGATGGTTTGGTGACTTTTGCATGGATGTTGGATATTTTATATCCATTGATTAAATTAAACATTTTTAATTTAATTAAATAAATCGTTATTTTAACGATTATATTCTAAATGTGGTAACTTATCTTGTTGGTTACGTTTACAATAATATAAACGTATTAAATAATTAATTGGATGCTTGAATGGATGTTGTCGACTGATTGTTGACCGTTATTAGTTCAACTGTTTATTGTGCTGTATTAAAATTAAAATAACCCATTGTGATGCAGGGAAGGATAGGTTGGAGGGATCCAACCAGATTCTTCAACATGTTGTTTACTTTGATATTATATGAACTGTTTAGTCAATCTGATTGATTGTTGATTGTTGGATTCAAATTCAACACATGTTTGATATTAACCAATGGGTGATATTGGTTGCATAATTATTGGCAGATAGCCTAAGAATAAATCATTTTATAAAGATGGATTTACCTTCAGGTAATTCAGTAGAAAGGTAGTAAAAAATAAATTGTTTTTATAAATAAAGATAGATCTTGAAATCTATTTTATGTATATTAATTTTAAACGAAAGTTCATTAAAGAAATGAATAATTATTTTTAATTATAAACTGAATATATTCTTATGTTAAGGAGTTTTATAAGCGATTGAGCAGAAATTAACCAAATGGTTAAGTACTTTATTAATTGTTCAATTAAACAATTAAATGCGATTATTAAATTTAATTAGATTATTAAATTTAATTAGATTATTAAAGTTAGTTATTATTTTAAAATAGCCTTTAAAGAAGATTCACTATTATATTAATAGTAAATCATGAAGTAAATTATTTGATTCAAAGGACGTTAGATAATTAACAAGAAGTTGGCCCGCAAACAAGATTATTAAATAAACTATGAATATGAAATTATAAAGTGACTAGATAGACAAGATTTGAACCTGTAATAGTGTTTTTCAAATGAAATCAAGTTGTTTTGATATATCGAGTCCAGTTTTCTATAAAAGGAATAATATTAAATGTTAGAGTGAATAATGTTTGAAAGTGAAGAACGTTGAAATGAAAATGGCGATAAAGGAATTTGAGTTGACCTAAACGGCAAATATGAGTTAGAATTTTGATTTAATTCCCAAAAGTAATTCTATAAAAGGGGTAAGTTTAAACAAGATTTAATATGATTTGAAACTGAAAGGGGGTGTAAGTGGATTGAATTTAATTATAAAAGTGAAGAATATTATGAACTATGATTCGAAGAATTTTTAGTTAAATAAGTGATTTGGTAATAAGTAGTGAAAAAGCAGTATTTCAAATGTTTAAGATTTAGAAATTCAAATAATAGCTATTTAACTAAAGAGGCAAAGTGATGTTGTGTCTGGATTGATGAATCCATTTTATTTTTCTATGGATGATAGTTGTTTTATTTTGATAGTTAAATCACCGACTATAAAAAATCTGACCAACAATTGTTGGTACGGAAAGACCGGGATCGAGTTCGTATTCGAAAACCATTCCAACCAGCAAATATGCAACGTTGAAGATAGAAGATGAAGAAATTGAAGACCGTGGAAGTTTAATAAGCGGAAGGATTACTTATCGAATATTTTCTAGATTTGCAACTAGAGGTATTCTGATGTGATTCGGTCGTTGTTGGAAATTCTACGGATTTGCAAGGACTTCTCGCTACTGATCCGTAAGGATGCGGTAGGTCAGTGCCTTCGGTTTGTCCAATCCCAAGACAACTTGTATGGACGAATGTCAGACAAAGTATGCCTAACTAATCACGAACGGTTGATCACTTAAAGTATTACGTCTGGTGGCGGAGTAATTCGTTTCTCTTAGCTTTTATACTCATAATATTTCTAGGATTCAATTAGTCGTTTTACGGGCTTGACATTGTGGCATTCAAAGTAAATGATGGTGTTTTGTTCTAGAAGATAACGTAGCCTCATGCCTCATCAACCAAGATATGACAAAAATCGGGCAGACAGCATGGCTAGGTGGGTCATTCCCAAGTAGGGTGTATTTTCACCAATCTAGAGAAAATCCTAAATTGTTCTTCTTTTAATTCTGTATCTCCACGGATGGAAAGTGGGCCCTTAAAGCTGTCGGGTGATAATACATTCACTACACTCAAGGTAAATGAGTGGGCGGCCATGTATGGCAGGCTCGAAAGGCATTCTTGTTGAACCCCAGTGTATCCCTTCTAGAGTACACTGATCGAGAGGTGGTTCCATACCTTGTCATGGTTGGAATCCATTCTCCAATAAGCACCCCGCGGTTTTTGATTTTATACTATGTATGTGGAGCGTGAGATGCAAGCTTTCTACTATTTGATTATCTACTTGATAAACACTATTATAATATCACAGGATTTCATATCAAAAATGTTTTGGGTTATAGTAAGGTAAAAATCGTCCATATTTATGTGTGAGTTTTGCTTACACTGGTTCACCAGACTGATCCGTGGCGTTTGTAATTTTCGGGTCAACCTGAGTTACAGGTTCAGGTTATTAGATGCTGTGAAGTTCAAAGACGAGCTAGAGGAGTCTAGACGTATGATATGTATAATATTATTCTTCTGTGTGTTGTATTTGAGGACAGGTTGCTATAACTGTTCAGATTGTTTTGACTATTGTTCTCTGATGATTGTAAGTACTATTTCAAGCTCTCAATAAAGTTATTTCTGTATTATATTTTATTCAGCTGTGATGTGAGACTCTATGTTGAGTTCTTCTTCTATTCTAATATTTCTTTCTTATCTTCTCTCACCTTCTAAATTCTTTCTATTAACTTTATGCTTTTCTGTATAAATTTAGGTTGATTGTGGTAGTTAAATGTCGGCTTAAATTGTACAGAAAGGTGGGACGTTACAACTTGGTATCAGAGCTATTGGTTGAGTAGTAACCTTGGCACTGTGGCGTAACTCGGTAGAGATAGGATTAGTAATACCCTGGATTGAGTTCGAGAGTGTATATATATAAGAGAGCGTATTTGTAGATTTCAAATAAAAATGTTTAGTATTGTGTTGATTGATCGGTTCAAATGTTGGGAAACCATATTGAACTGGTAGCTAACCCAATATTGTTTTATAAAGAGGGTAAATAAAATGTATTTTCCCAAAATATATTTTGAGAGAAAAATGAAATAATTTTCTATAGTATAATAATATTGGTTGTTTTGTTTAATTTGATTGGAATTCAAATTGGATTATGAAATGGAATCGAACTGGTTAGAAACCAATTGGTTAATTGAATACGGAAATAAAACTTAACCTGGATAAGTGGAGTTGAATAAAATTCATCAAATGGATCAATATAGAAGTTGAATGGATTGTAACTAAATTCCAGTATAATAAATTGGGAATTGAATCATATATGAAATAAAACTTAGTGAATTGAACCTATGTCTGTTATTTGTGTTATAAATGGAGCTAAATGCAGATTCAAGAAGGCCATGGAATTTGATTTGGATATGGATATCGAAGTACAAGTTAGAAGACGAAGAACAGTCGGCTGATTTGCTTCGAAGATTGAAATTGAATTGCCCAACAAATAAGTAAACCTTAATATTATTGGTTAGAGATTGATTTTATACCGCTGAGTTGGGTAGCCAATTGGCTTTAGGTTTTCTTTTGGAGAAATTGAGGCCGGAGTGGCTGTTGTACTAATCAAACCACGTAGAAAAGGTGTTAGCAAAATTTTCGAAATTTTTTAAGAGTCTGAAATTTGTTTTAATGATATTTCAAAAATAATTATTTTAAAATAATTGGGTTCGGAGCATTCTTCTTACCTTGTAATTTCGGAGACGAAATTCTTTTAAGGAGGGACGAATGTAACATCCCAGATTTTCCGGCCATTTAAATTTGGATATTCAAATCTGTTTTAAATATTGATATGATAATATTAATGGATTTTATATTAAATTTATTTAATAAAATGGAGTTAAACATTTAAATTTATAATATAATTATAATGAGCTCGTAACGGTGCGGTAGTTCGTAATATTGAGTTTCGAAGTTTAATTGAATATACAGGATCCGATATAAGTCGGATTTCTTTGAAACAAGAAACGTTAGAATCTATCAGACAATAATATTCTAACGAAAGAGAAAATTTGAGATTTCATCGCACATATTGAAAGCTATTCCAAATCAAATTTTTAAATAGTCGCTACGGAAATCGTTTATATAATTATAACGTTTATTTAATTTATTTAAAATAGGTTTTTATATATTTGGACATCGTTAAACTAAAATACTTTAATGATGAGTTATGATTTCATACTGGTTGGATTTGAAGCTGTATATTATTTTATTTGTATAGATTCGATAATAATAATTTATTATTTAAATAGAATTGTTCTGGAATTTATTTATATTTATATCTTTATTATATTAGCCTTAGAAATAACCATTTTTCAAACGACCCTCGTTTTCGATGGAACGAGTTTTATTGGAATGCGTACAATTAATTATTGCTAGAATTCCAATTGGAAACCCAACGGAACTGTTTTGTCAGTAGATGAAAATTAAAGGTGAACCGATAAACTAAAATAACGCGGTTTCGTAAACGGGGTCCGTTTTCAATGAAACAAATTCCATTGGAACCGGAATGTTGAGACATAACAGGGTGATTATGTTTCCTTACGTTTGAAGTTCGTGTGTGTCGATGCGAAATTGAAATGTTAGCGTTAAAGAGCGGTACTGTATAAATTATATTATATATTAACCCTTTTTTTTTGCCTAACCTATATCCCTCCCTCCATAGTCATTCACACTCTCAACATTGCACCCATTAACAACATGCGCAACTACCCTATATAGCATGCAAATATTAATCAAAATGGAAACATCTGCACGTGACCTATATAATATATCAGCTAGTCTATTTTCTTTCAAGTCAAAATCATGCCGACCTATGTTTGTATCAGCCACCACATGTTTGCCTTACCATTGAGACAAACAAACATGAAAACTCATGCTTGAGTTCTAAAAAGAAAAGACACACACAGCTAAGCTATGCCACCGACCTACGATGTATCAATGAAGTGAAATTGTTCTTATCCAACTATTCTTCCTCTATAAATTCCGTCTCCCCTATAATGTAAAAAAGACTTCGAGATTTTAGCGACCGTTAATGGTGACCTCGAGTAATCCCTTTTCCCCTTTCTCCTCCGCTGCTTTCAACGCAGCTTTTCCACCCTTTCCCTCTCGCTCTCCTCTCCTTGCTCCCGATCCACCTCCCTCCTTTGTTAATCCTTCTGCTGACAGTCTTGGAGAAAAATCGTCAATTCCTGATTCAAGAATTCCTCCTCTTCGATCCAATTCCAATTCACATGCATCTCAAGCATCTTTTCCTTCTTTTACGAAATTGGATTACGCTTCCCTCTTTAATTCACTCCTCCGCAATGCTAGTGTATTCAAACCTCTGCACTTTGACATACCGAGAGATGGTGTGCCGAAGATGATTCCTGAGATGGTTAAGGCTGATCGCTTGAAGTACTGGAGCGACGTCTTGCTAGGTTTCTTTTTTGATGGAACTTCTTCATACTCATTGGTGGTAAATTTCTTAAATCGATATTGGAAATTAGACGGTGAAGTTAGTACTAGATTCGATGGAATTCATTTCTATTTTAAGTTTTCGAATGAATCAGACAGGATAAGAATTTTATAATCACATCCAATTTTCATAAGAGGTCGTATATTTGGGATCCCTCAATAGGTAATACACGTGCTCAGGTTAAAAAAGTGCCTATTTAGGTTCATTTTTATTGAATCCCTATTATTCTTTGGACTCTATTGGGAATAAACTGGCTTGCTTGTTATATAGGAAGGTTAATTTGTTTTGATCGTAGTACAGAAAAGTTACAGCGTTTTAGGTATGCGAAGGCATTGATAGAGATTCCAACTGAGTTTGATCTTCCATATAAAATTGTGGTTGATGGTTTAGGTAAAGATTGCCTGTCCATTAGGGTAAAATATGATTGGAGAGCCAATATCTGTACAATTTGTAAGACTTTTGGTCATGAGACTATTAACTGTGAATTCAATAATAAGGCAGACCGAGATTGTGAGGATCATGTGCTGGATGTTGATAATAATTTTCATGTCAGATGTAATGATGAATTTGGTTATAATAATGGGAAGTCTTTTTTAATGCGAATTATAATTCTTGGACTTTTACTAATCCAAAATCTAAAAAGATTTGGGTCATGAAGGGAGTTAACAAAAATAATGTTGATAAGGTTGTTAATACCGGAGTGTCAAATGTTAATGTCAATCCTTTTGAAGTTTTGGCCAAAGAACATGATAGTAACTGTACCACTGATGATATTAATGCTGAGGATAGTTTAAATTCTACAAAGCAAGTTAATAGTATAGTGGTTGATCATTCAAATGGTAACGTACATTTGAACAAGAGTAATGAGACAGAAGCTCAGAACACTATGGTTAATGAGGCGTAGAATGAGGATACAGAAACTTTGGTAGGCAATCTTTTTTATGAAACTATTGATAATGTGGAAAGTTCAACTGTTGGATCTACTGGCATGAGTTGCTTTATTAATAATACCATGTTTTCTAATTCCTCAGCTAATACAGTGTCCTGCTCGTCAACTTTCAGTTTCTCTTCACCTTCATCTGGTTCTAGTATGTGCAGGACATCTACTCTCTCAACCTCAACTCTTTCTCTATCCTCCCCTTATGCTAATTTGAAGCCTCCTTCTATTCAGTTACCTCCTCCTAAAGTAAGTGGCAATGGTTTAACCTTTCCCATAGTTAACTCTGCTAAGGCATCCAAGTCTTCAGCTGCGAAATCTAAATCTAAGAACAATAAGGTGAAAGGAAAATTTTGGCAGGATTCTGGTGATTGATGATTATTTTGAGTAATTGTTGGGTTTAGTATTTCTCTGTAAATAGTATAGCAGTATGGTAGTCAGGTTTGAAGAAGATAGTACATTAGTGTGATTTATTCCAAGGTTCTTTGCAGTTTGTTGGCTGTCAGTTTTGTAGAAGGGCTTTAGTATCTTCAGTTTTGAAGTGGGGCTGTTAGTTTTGTTGGCTGTCAGTTTTGAAGAGGGCTCCAGTCCATTTGTGTGATTACTATTGATGGAACTGATTGTGAGGTAGTTTCGACATTAGTTTGCTCATATGGATAGAGCAGTTTGAGTGGTTCTGTTGAAGATATTTTGCAGTGGGAAATGCTCGTGTAGATAATTGATGCAGCATGATCTGCCAGAGTATTTTGCTATAGGATATTAGTTTAGTAAACTGTATACACCGTTGCAAATTGCAGTTTTGAGTTTTTTCAGTGCTCCAACTTGTAATTGTATATTCTTTTTTTTTTCCTCAAAACTGCATCTTGAGTGATCGAGTGATTGTATAGATTGTAACTCTTGTAATTGTTTCTACTGGATATTAATAAATACAACTTGCCTTTCAAAATTCCGTCTCCCCTCACCATTTTCTTCCTGCTGAATTAAAGCCTTCACTGTCGTCCAACAAAAATATAATAAGAAAATATATGAACAAATAAACTCCATTTCGAAAGAAAACCAACATGAAAGCCTGAAGCCCTCCCTTGTATAAAACAATCAAATGGTGAATCTTACGTGAAATAGTTGGCGGTGGAAAGGAAATCTGAGGCGTGAGTATGGATGCGTGGGAAGTTAAACATACGTGCATAGGAAGAAATAGCTGAGGGCGTGGTTTTCAAAAAAAAATAGACAGTAGGTGGCCATTGGTTTGAGGAGAATGGTGTGCGTGAGGAGTCGTGATGTGTTTTCTAGAAGCATTTTTTTCGTTGAGTAATCCTCTAGCATAGGCTCACGGTCGCATTTTGGAAGGAAGCTGAGTCGACGCGTTCGATGGTGAGGCTTGTGTGCAGTTTCTTGGATGTTAGCGGTGGTGTGCGAGGCCGTATCGGAGAGGAGGGGATGTCAGGTGAGGGGGGATTGGGATCACAGGTCGAGGCGGAGGCATGAAAAAGGGAAGCAGTGTTGAAATGAAGGTGGAGCTACTGCGTGATCTTGGAGCTATCGCGTGAGGGGAGGTGGCTTTGGGGTCATGAGAGGAAGGAAGTTTGTGAAGAACAAAAAGGAGGCAGATGGCTTCGAAGGCAGCATGTGCGGAAATAAAAAGTAGGAAGAAGTGTGTTTGCGAACAAATTAAACAATTGAAAACAACTGTAAAATCCATTTGGCTTTCCTAAACAACAAGAATTATTATAGAAGGTGTCGAACTCCAGGACCTAAAATATTTAAACTAGTAAATCCAATCAAGTTATTCCAGAATTTTGATTGGTTGAAAACACAGAAAATAATAGAAATTAACTAAAAGAGAGTTTTATACGATTAAAGAAAGCAATTATGGAGCAATGACATAGATTAAATTAACATGAATTAATAACCAAACAGATTAATCAGATCTAATTCATGTTTTTGTCACAAACATGAATAAATGCTTATTAGGTTTCTAGAAACAAATATGTGAATAATGACAAGTATAGCCTATGCAGGTGCTAAGCTCTTACACAACCATAGGCTATCAGGACAGATTCATTATTATTTCTAAAACCCTAAATGTTTGATCTAAATCTGATAAACTTTAGATCGAGCACGAATATACCCTGTGAAGGAGCATAGCTCTTAAACGACACAAAGTATGAATGTTTAGATCCAACCCTTGGTTCAGATCTAGATCTACATACATGAAGTTCTAATCTCTTTGGCTATGTGATTCATATTGAATCTAATCCAGGGTCATCACCCCCTAATTAAAGAAGATTAGCTAGGCATAGCTAAAGAAGAAGAGAAACAAAATATAAACAATATAAATAAAATACAATATAAAGTAAAGAGAAAGGAAGAAGAATGATTTTATTCTAAGAGAAGGATTACAGAATAAAACCCTATGTGTTTTTAAATGAACAAGATACAAGTGTATTTATAGCTGATATGACAAAGACCAATTGGCTAATTACACAATGTGGGACTAAAGATTTAGCCCAAATAATACATAAGCCAGTGTGAACGCAGCTGTAGAGTGAGAGGCCTTGCAAATGAGCCAATGTGAACACAGCATGAGTCTTTAGTGAGCCAAATTTGCCAAGTAGAGCTCATTTTGCAACCGTTCTTCAAGCTTTAGCAATTTCAAACTTCACTCTTTTTAAGCAAATTCTTCATGCTTTATCCATCAAGTGCTCTAAACCATGTTTTTTGTCAAAAATCTGAAAACAAAGCTATAAATACACAATATCAATTATTTTAAAAAGAAAACAAGATAAATAAGCGGATAAAATATATGCATTTACGTGTATATCAAAGTAGTGATGGGGAAGCATGGGCGGTTGAAGGTTTGATGAGGAGATAGGATGTTCGTATCAGTAGGTGGAGTATATTTATTCGAGAAGAAAATATGTAACACCCCACCTCCGCTAGGGTCACTCACAAAGGGAATGCACTAGGTTTGGAGGAGTATTATTGGTAAACATGCACAGAAATATTACAAGACAGAACATATATAAAATAGCGGAAGTAAAATCAAACTTTCATAACATGAATAAATAAGGTCTAAAGCCTTTTACATCAGAGTACATCAAAACCTGTCTTGCAATAGTAAAGAAGCATAAAGACTTTTTCATAAATTATTCCCCAAGAAAAAGCAGTAAAGTAGCCATAGCCAAGAAAAATCCAAGCCATCCATGATGACCTTCAAGCAGAAGAAGTCCGAACTAAACAACAGTATTTCCTCCCTGTAACCTGGGGGGGAACGGAAGAAAAGAGGCGAAACAAAACGGGTCAGTCAAAAAGACTGAGTAAGCCCTATCTACTATTAGTATAAAAACTAGTAAAGTCAACTGACATGAGAAACTGAGATGAACATAAGCATGATAACAAGATAGATAAGCTAAATCAAAATAACAGGATGAACTACTGAACTCAGATAAACTAGGGTGTCGTGATAAACTACGATGTCAAGATAAAACAAGGTATCACATTGTCAGGTTTCTATCAAGTATAATATCCCAAGATATCTATCGCGTATAACGTCCCATGGCATCTATCCTGTATATCCGCTCTGCACCTACCGTATTAGTACCCCAACTGTATTACGTGTTATCCGTGAATGACCCTTACTCAAAAGTCGTGTAATGGTCCATGTCAACCTAATATGCCGCATATATAGGTTACTCAACTCATATGTTTCTTTCCATGTATAAGTTCAGTCCTTTGCCGTAGGCTGTACGGGCTTTCCCATGTAAACGGTTTATCCTTGAAGTTGTTTTGGACTGCAACCCTTGATCTAGTTGTGTTTCCTTACCATGAACTATCGCGCGTCCACTTAGGATTTATGCCACCTAGGACCGCTAGGGATTATGCTACCTAATGAACGTTTCCGTGTCTCGGTTTGGGTTTTGGCCACCTAGGACCACTAGGGATTACGCCACCCGTCAACCGCGCCCTTGATCCCACGTATGTATCGTGAATCGTTTTCCATGTCTAGATGCACATGTTCCCCAATGTGCCATCCGAGTTCCGTGCCAGGGCAAATCAAGAAATACGGAACTCGGTCGGGAGCTTTAAATCGTCTGCCGATGCAGATATCAAGATCTGTTTTTGTACCCGTGGATATGGTCCCACGTGACCCCTCCCTCAACTACTGAACGGCAATCCAAGAAAAATCATGTATAAGAACCACTCCCCGGCCCCATTATAGCCCACTTTCCTACGGGCCAACCTCACCCATGACTCGATAGCAAGCACATGGTCTGTTGGGGGTTCCCTGCCTTTCCGCACGTACACGATTGACTAAAGATGGTAGGTAGTCGGCGATGTGCTATCCAGGGCAAAAACCAAGAATTGTCGACTCCACGCTAATCCATCCCAGTCTTTAGGTCGCTCGCATAGCAACCAAGGCATACTCTTGGTCCTTCTAACGCAGACCTTAACCTCTCATGGGCCTAGTGTAACTACCTGGCAGCCCACAGAGGGATCCCAAGAATATCCTCACGTCCCCCGAAGCTTCCACTTCGGCACCCAGTGCGCTGGAGCTTTTATCCAAGTCAGATAGCTTGCTCCTCCTCGTATACTGAGCGATGACCTACCGTATCAGGTTACTCATCGCTTTGAGAATTAGTCCTATGTCCTTAGCTAAGAATTATTACTTAGTTACCCTTAACTAAGGTTTACCACTTAGCTTCCTTTCCCGTTATCCTTGATTAACCACGGTTTTCTACCTAGTTCTTCTAGCTAGGGTTTGTCTATTGGGTTAAGTGTTATCATTCAAGTCCATGACTTAACCCGCCCACGAATCACGTCAAAGATTGGCTAAGTATTTAAGTTCAAGACTTAGTCCCACAAGTTGGTTAAGTGTACCCAGAGGCTCATGACTTAACCTTATCAAGTCAAATTGGTCAAGTACTAGCTTACCTTAATCCTATCGGATTATCTTGCTAGATCGATTAAGCATAGATTATCTTAATCCCATCAAATTATCGAGTCGGATTGGTTAAGTATAGGTTGGCTTAATCCCATCCTCTAATCGTACTATAATGGTTAAGTATATTCTAAAAAGGTCTTGTGACTTAACCTTATCAGGTCCGCGTATTAGATTGGTTAAGTGTAAGTTACTTAACCCCATCAAATCATCATGTATAATTGGTTAAGTATAAGTTGCTTAACCCCATTAAATTATCACGTTAAGTTGGTTAAGTATTGGTTACTTAACCTCATTGAATTACCGAGTTTAAATTGGTTAAGTGTTTAACTTAACCCCATCGAATTACCGTGTTTAGATTAGTTAAGTGTGGATTACTTAACCCCATCTAATTACCGTGTCGGATTAGTTAAGTGTAAATTACTTAACCCCATCCCCTAATCATCTTGTATGGTTAAGTGTCATTAAGAAAACTTACTTAACCTTGCCAAATTATCATGTTGGATTGATTAAGTGTTGGTTAACTTAATCCCCGTCCACTAGTCGTATAAAAATGGTTAAGCGTCATTAGGCAAATCAAATCACTTAACCTACCCAACCTTGTCATGTTTTGTTAAGTATCATTAGCCTAACCAATTTACTTAACCCATTTACCCATGTCATATTTGGTTAAGAGTCATTAATCAAATTAACTTAACTCTATCATGTGGCATTTATTACTTAATGCACCCCAACCTCTCACATTAGACTTTGTTGTGGTTACTAGTTAAGTCGGTCGGTTCCGGGTAGCTTTACACCACAACTTGGTCTAACCTCGGGTTCAAGCACAACATGACCAACTTCTCACATTGGGTCCTATTGTTTGCAACTACTAGTTAGGCCGGTCAGTTCCGGGTAGTTTTACGTTGCAAACTCAACCCAACCTCGAGTTGGCCACACTTATATTATCTAAGTGTCATGTTCATCATGTTTCCAAAACATGTTACAAGTTTTTCAAGCATTTGGGTAGACCTAACTTAATAGGTAAATTCCCAAAGGGTAGACCTAACTTAATAGGTAAATTCCCAAGCTTATGTTTTTATGCATACTTACATGTCATCTTCCATGTTATATTTCAAGCCATGTTTTCAAGTTGTATTTTCCATGTCATTGGAAATTACCCATAACATAACCCAATGCTTTTAAACTCGCATATACGTTCGTAACAACATAATGGATTAAAAGAAGAGACTTGGCAAAGGAATGACAAAAATGGGTATTAAGCCACAAGTTAGTCATGGTGGCAAATGAGGCACAAATGTGTTCATTAGCTTGCATGTTACATTCTTAAGCCTCAAAAACATGCATAAACCCAAACTTGGCACATAAGCGAATCATGGTGACAAAAGACATGGAATGATCGCTAGAAACTCGCATATATCATCATATACGGATTATGACTTCATATGCAAGTTGACATAATGATTATGAAGATTCTCATGTTGCATAATGCAACATTTCAACATAAAGGTTGTGGCTTTTAGCTCATAAGATCAAGATAATGACTTCATAAACTTGCATAACATGATAGCATGCATCATTCTAATTAATCAAACCCAAACTTTCAACATGAACATTTAACTTCATAGTTAATATCTAAGAGTAGGGAAGGGCTTACATTGCTTTGAAGGCCTAAATCGATTAAACTAAAGCTTGTGATGAAGCCTATGCATGCCATCACCCAAAAACCCAAAGATGGATGCTCCAAACCACTAAAAACACCATCTTTAAGAACAAAGATCAAAGCTTTTGCCTTGAAATCAACTTGATAGGCTCTCATACTAACATAGGGACTCTCTAACACTCTCATGATCATGAAACCTCTCATAGGAATGAAGTGGAGGCTAGGATAGTTGAGTGGAGGCCATGAGAGTAGAAATTTTGCCATAGTTTAGTTACATGAGTGAATAATGAGGTTTTAGGGGAGGGTTAGGGGCTTATTTATAGAAGATTAGGCTAGTTAGGACCCTTAGATTAACCCTAGGACCAACCTGAACCGTCAGATTTCAAACCAGGCCCAGAAACCTAGCCAAGATAGAAACAGGTGCACCAGGCAAGACTGCTCGTCTGAGCCAGGTCGACAGCCCAGTCGACAGGGCTGTCGACTTGGTCAGACCAAGTCGACTCCCAAGTCGACAGGGCTGTCGACTTGGGTACTGTGGCGGGAACTTTTCCCGCCTGGCCCATCTGGCCCAATTTTCCAAATTCAAGTTTGAATTTGAAATCTGTTTTTACTTAGAAATTTTCTGAAAACTTCGTTGGGCCTTAATTGGGTCATACGGACTCCGATTTTCGAAAACTCGGACTCTATCTCGCGTATTTTTCCGAGACGAACGCAATGGCATAGCCCGTTTCACTTGATTCAGAATTTAAAATTAAATTCTGCCTTGATTCTCGCCTTTAATCATGTTATCGAAATACGGGTTGTTACATTCTCTCCACCTTTTAGGATTTCGTCCCTGAAATCTCCAAGTTAGGAAGAACATATCCTACCATCCATCATCCATCTACTCAAAACATCATCCACGAGCAACCATTGTCCTTAGATGATTTCTAATGCTGTATGAATATATGCAAGACGTGTGTGTGCATGTTCCTTAGCTAATGCTAATGATCAGGCCTGAATAATCTTTCTAATGCAAAATATGTATAGTGCCATGAATCCAACATGTATGCAAATAGTCCTAGTTATATAGATACTATATGCATGCACAATCATTCATTCATATGCAACAACCGCATGATAATACATTCGATTTCATCCATAAACAAGTATAAATACTCGTGCATATGCAATATGAAATGTGACCGAGTCGAGCTAGTATCTAATGTGTATTCGTGCATCCACGAGCAACCACTTGCAACCACTTGCGACCATATCAATCATAACATGTTTCAAATACATGTTTACATCCATAGGGTTCTACCTAGAATTCCCTGAAACAGGGTCGAGAAGATAAACAGGACAAACTCCTTACAGGGTTTGTAACGGAGAATAGGACCGAGAGGATGTCCACAAAAGATAGCCTACAAGTAAGCTCTACAGAAAACAGGGATCAAGGATATACTCCCAAAAAGAGATATCATGCGCGTATCTAGTCTTTGACCATCAAAGTCGTATTTCCTTGAGCTTAATTCCATTGTGCCTTGACCGTCCTTTAACTTCGCGATTTCGTAGCTTCTTATTTCCTGTTTCCATAACATGAGCTGAAACTCATTTCTTCGTCGCCTCTCGTTCCACTTGCACTTATCCTTTTCCTAAAATACTTGACGCAAACATGACTGCGTACTCATGATCTCATGCAAGCTTTCCAAAATTCACTAATGAATCTCAGACCTCGTACCACAAGGTATTCCACATAGAAGAACTATCTCTTGAAAGTAAACAGATGCCAATCGGGTTATCAAGTGCACTTACTAGGGTGATTTCCATAACCCATGCATAAGTGAAATAAACCATCCGTCTTATCGGCGTACACCACTCGATCGGGCTTCAAATTTCCAATAAAGGTATCAAGGGATTCTAGGTAACTAATCATGACCAAACCCAAAAGGTTTCACGAGACTTCGAGGGTATTACCAAGGCTAGTCAAGAGTCTAACTACCCTCCTATCAAAACCGAGAGTGGCACCCCTTACTGGATAACCACTTCATCCCTAGAATCCATCCATAACCGATGCATGTCATTTTCAAATCCAAAACAAGTCATGAATAAATGGACCGATTCTCCACAGGACTTGAGACAAAAATGGGATTCTCTATTACGCTAGTACTTAAGGTGCAGAGACTCAACTATCGAAGCAGACTTAAATGATACGAACAACGAAGTCCTAACTGGATGGTAGAGAAGAAAAGCTAAACCTTTAACGAGATCGTTACCCTCCTTCCGAGGTACTCTAGAAATGAGAGCATACTACTGCCCTCCCGATGATCTTGTCCTTGTCCCATGATACTTAACTATCCGTCCCGTTCCACCATGCCAAAGGTACTCTCTCGTCATGGGTTTCATTGTTCATCTTTCTCCCTCATTCTGGGTTGAGCCATACCAACAAGTTGTTCATCCTTAAACTCGCATCCTTCATCCTCTTTCTCACTATCCTTTCTTATAACGCGGCCATTGGTCTCTCGAGAACCACCTCCATCGCATGGAAAGTACTTTCGTAGATAGAAAAGACTAGTTGCAGTTAAAACCACTGTGACTACAGATGGAGGAAAGAAAGGAAAAGAGATTTAATTAAGGAAACAAGGATAATGCTAATGGCCTTTGGGGAATAGCCTTTTCTTTTTAAAAGAAAACTTTCTTGAAAAATGCTTCTTTATAAACGATTTTCAAATAGTTTTCAGAAGGTTTTAAAAACTTTTGCCCAATCTGGTAACCTTCTGCCCTGATACCACGTGTAACACCCCACCTCTGCTAGGGTCACTCACAAAGGGAATGCACTAGGTTTAGAGGAGCATTATTGGTAAACATGCACAGAAATATTACAAGACAGAACATATATAAAATAGCGGAAGTAAAATTAAACTTTCATAACATGAATAAATAAGGTCTAAAGCCTTTTACATCAGAGTACATCAAAACCTGTCTTGCAATAGTAAAGAAGCATAAAGACTTTTTCATAAATTATTCCCCAAGAAAAAGCAGTAAAGTAGCCATAGCCAAGAAAAATCCAAGCCATCCATGATGACCTTCAAGCAGAAGAAGTCCGAACTAAACAACAGTATTTCCTCCCTGTAACCTGGGGGGGAACGGAAGAAAAGAGGCGAAACAAAACGGGTCAGTCAAAAAGACTGAGTAAGCCCTATCTACTATTAGTATAAAAACTAGTAAAGTTAACTGACATGAGAAACTGAGATGAACATAAGCATGATAACAAGATAGATAAGCTAAATCAAAATAACAGGATGAACTACTGAACTCAGATAAACTAGGGTGTCGTGATAAACTACGATGTCAAGATAAAACAAGGTATCACATTGTCAGGTTTCTATCAAGTATAATATCCCAAGATATCTATCGCGTATAACGTCCCATGGCATCTATCCTGTATATCCGCTCTGCACCTACCGTATTAGTACCCCAACTGTATTACGTGTTATCCGTGAATGACCCTTACTCAAAAGTCGTGTAATGGTCCATGTCAACCTAATATGCCGCATATATAGGTTACTCAACTCATATGTTTCCTTCCATGTATAAGTTCAGTCCTTTGCCGTAGGCTGTACGGGCTTTCCCATGTAAACGGTTTATCCTTGAAGTTGTTTTGGACTGCAACCCTTGATCTAGTTGTGTTTCCTTACCATGAACTATCGCGCGTCCACTTAGGATTTATGCCACCTAGGACCGCTAGGGATTATGCTACCTAATGAACGTTTCTGTGTCTCGGTTTGGGTTTTGGCCACCTAGGACCACTAGGGATTACGCCACCCGTCAACCGCGCCCTTGATCCCACGTATGTATCGTGAATCGTTTTCCATATCTAGATGCACATGTTCCCCAATGTGCCATCCGAGTTCCGTGCCAGGGCAAATCAAGAAATACGGAACTCGGTCGGGAGCTTTAAATCGTCTGCCGATGCAGATATCAAGGTCTGTTTTTGTACCCGTGGCTATGGTCCCACGTGACCCCTCCCTCAACTACTGAAAGGCAATCCAAGAAAAATCATGTATAAGAACCACTCCCCGGCCCCACTATAGCCCACTTTCCTACGGGCCAACCTCACCCATGACTCGATAGCAAGCACATGGTCTGTTGGAGGTTCCCTGCCTTTCCGCACGTACACGATTGACTAAAGATGGTAGGTAGTCGGCGATGTCCTATCCAGGGCAAAAACCAAGAATCGTCGACTCCACGCTAATCCATCCCAGTCTTTAGGTCGCTCGCATAGCAACCAAGGCATACTCTTGGTCCTTCTAACGCAGACCTTAACCTCTCATGGGCCTAGTGTAACTACCTGGCAGCCCACAGAGGGATCCCAAGAATATCCTCACGTCCCCCGAAGCTTCCACTTCGGCACCCAGTGCGCTGGAGCTTTTATCCAAGTCAGATAGCTTGCTCCTCCTCGTATACTAAGCGATGACCTACCGTATCAGGTTACTCATCGCTTTGAGAATTAGTCCTATGTCCTTAGCTAAGAATTATTACTTAGTTACCCTTAACTAAGGTTTACCACTTAGCTTCCTTTCCCGTTATCCTTGATTAACCATGGTTTACTACCTAGTTCTTCTAGCTAGGGTTTGTCTATTGGGTTAAGTGTTATCATTCAAGTCCATGACTTAACCCGCCCACGAATCACGTCAAAGATTGGCTAAGTATTTAAGTTCAAGACTTAGTCCCACAAGTTGGTTAAGTGTACCCAGAGGCTCATGACTTAACCTTATCAAGTCAAATTGGTCAAGTACTAGCTTACCTTAATCCTATCGGATTATCTTGCTAGATCGATTAAGCATAGATTATCTTAATCCCATCAAATTATCGAGTCGGATTGGTTAAGTATAGGTTGGCTTAACCCCATCCTCTAATCGTACTATAATGGTTAAGTATATTCTAAAAAGGTCTTGTGACTTAACCTTATCAGGTCCGCGTATTAGATTGGTTAAGTGTAAGTTACTTAACCCCATCAAATCATCATGTATAATTGGTTAAGTATAAGTTGCTTAACCCCATTAAATTATCACGTTAAGTTGGTTAAGTATTGGTTACTTAACCTCATTGAATTACCGAGTTTAAATTGGTTAAGTGTTTAACTTAACCCCATCGAATTACCGTGTTTAGATTAGTTAAGTGTGGATTACTTAACCCCATCTAATTACCGTGTCGGATTAGTTAAGTGTAAATTACTTAACCCCATCCCCTAATCATCTCGTATGGTTAAGTGTCATTAAGAAAACTTACTTAACCTTGCCAAATTATCATGTTGGATTGATTAAGTGTTGGTTAACTTAATCCCCGTCCACTAGTCGTATAAAAATGGTTAAGCGTCATTAGGCAAATCAAATCACTTAACCTACCCAACCTTGTCATGTTTTGTTAAGTATCATTAGCCTAACCAATTTACTTAACCCATTTACCCATGTCATATTTGGTTAAGAGTCATTAATCAAATTAACTTAACCCTATCATGTGGCATTTATTACTTAATGCACCCCAACCTCTCACATTAGACTTTGTTGTGGTTACTAGTTAAGCCGGTCGGTTCCGGGTAGCTTTACACCACAACTTGGTCTAACCTCGGGTTCAAGCACAACATGACCAACTTCTCACATTGGGTCCTATTGTTTGCAACTACTAGTTAGGCCGGTCGGTTCCGGGTAGTTTTACGTTGCAAACTCAACCCAACCTCGAGTTGGCCACACTTATATTATCTAAGTGTCATGTTCATCATGTTTCCAAAACATGTTACAAGTTTTTCAAGCATTTGGGTAGACCTAACTTAATAGGTAAATTCCCAAAGGGTAGACCTAACTTAATAGGTAAATTCCCAAGCTTATGTTTTTATGCATACTTACATGTCATCTTCCATGTTATATTTCAAGCCATGTTTTCAAGTTGTATTTTCCATGTCATTGGAAATTACCCATAACATAACCCAATGCTTTTAAACTCGCATATACGTTCGCAACAACGTAATGGATTAAAAGAAGAGACTTGGCAAAGGAATGACAAAAATGGGTATTAAGCCACAAGTTAGTCATGGTGGCAAATGAGGCACAAATGTGTTCATTAGCTTGCATGTTACATTCTTAAGCCTCAAAAACATGCATAAACCCAAACTTGGAACATAAGCGAATCATGGTGACAAAAGACATGGAATGATGGCTAGAAACTCGCATATATCATCATATACGGATTATGACTTCATATGCAAGTTGACATAATGATTATGAAGATTCTCATGTTGCATAATGCAACATTTCAACATAAAGGTTGTGGCTTTTAGCTCATAAGATCAAGATAATGACTTCATAAACTTGCATAACATGATAGCATGCATCATTCTAATTAATCAAACCCAAACTTTCAACATGAACATTTAACTTCATAGTTAATATCTAAGAGTAGGGAAGGACTTACATTGCTTTGAAGGCCTAAATCAATTAAACTAAAGCTTGTGATGAAGCCTATGCATGCCATCACCCAAAAACCCAAAGATGGATGCTCCAAACCACTAAAAACACCATCTTTAAGAACAAAGATCAAAGCTTTTGCCTTGAAATCAACTTGAGAGGCTCTCATACTAACATAGGGACTCTCTAACACTCTCATGATCATGAAACCTCTCATAGGAATGAAGTGGAGGCTAGGATAGTTGAGTGGAGGCCATGAGAGTAGAAATTTTGCCATAGTTTAGTTACATGAGTGAATAACGAGGGTTTAGGGGAGGGTTAGGGGCTTATTTATAGAAGATTAGGCTAGTTAGGACCCTTAGATTAACCCTAGGACCAACCTGAACCGTCAGATTTCAAACCAGGCCCAGAAACCTAGCCAAGATAGAAACAGGTGCACCAGGCAAGACTGCTCGTCTGAGCCAGGTCGACAGCCCAGTCGACAGGGCTGTCGACTTGGTCAGACCAAGTCGACAGGGCTGTCGACTTGGGTACTGTGGCGGGAACTTTTCCCGCCTGGCCCATCTGGCCCAATTTTTCAAATTCAAGTTTGAATTTAAAATCTGTTTTTACTTAGAAATTTTCTGAAAACTTCGTTGGGCCTTAATTGGGTCATACGGACTCCGATTTTCGAAAACTCGGACTCTATCTTGCGTATTTTTCCGAGACGAACGCAATGGCATAGCCCTTTTCACTTGATTCAGAATTTAAAATTAAATTCTGCCTTGATTCTCGCCTTTAATCATGTTATCGAAATACGGGTTGTTACAAAATATATGGGTGGAGGCGCAAGCAAACAATCAGCTGCATGTATATGTTAGAGCAGCAGTAGTTGGTTTCATTTCTGGTGGAGAATAAGATTTGGAAGGGAACAGGTTCGTGGGATGCGTTTTTTCGTGAACGGGCCTTCCAATTAAAGAAATATATTGAAAGAAGGAGCTCGCGGGTTGGTATGTTGGAGAGGAAAGATTTACAGTAGCACGTTTGGAATAGAAGCATGAAGAAATATGGGGAGTGGGAAGGATAATATTTGGTAAAGTAGCAGCAGGTTGCAAAAATAATATTTGGGCCAATTGGGCTTTAAAAAAATGAAAAATGAAAAGCAAGAATGAAGGCCTGTCCGTGGGAACCAGCAGGTGAGGAATGTGTATTATGCATGCCAAATTTTAATTGCACCTCATCCTATTCACTATGCCTGGGTCGTATATATGCGCCTATCCACTTGTCCCTAATTAAATATAATTGATGATTATGAGAATATAATATTATTAACATCACTTTAATTAGCATATGTATGTTTCGGTTTGATATTCGAATATGCCCAACCCGTCTTATATATGCCTAGGTGATTATTATAACGTGCCTACATTTATACGTTTGCTTAATCCTTATTCAGTGCCTAACCTTTTATGTACATAGGAAATTTAATTATAATTTTAACGTGGATGATTAGAGAACGTTTTTGTGCTATATGATATCCAGTTGTGCCTAAGTTAACACTGTGCCTAAACAAATATAACGTGGCCGCCTGTAACATATAATATGCCTAATACTATTTAAATGACCTAATCAGGTTTAAACTGTAAATAAGGATTTAAGATAATAATAATATAGTTTAATTGAATTAAAATTTCAATTGTAACTTAAATTGTGTGTAACATGTCATATGCTAACAGAATGGAACAATTCAAAGGATGTTGAAACCGTATCGACAGACGTAATATTATGAAGCTGGTTTGGACAAAGTTGGGCGCAACTGAAAGTTTTAATTAAATTAAACACTGGTTTAATTTAATTAAAACGAACCGTTTTGACGACGATGGAAATCAAGGTGAGTTCAACTCACTCAGTTTATCCCGTTTATATTTTCTATAAGCTGGGTTTTTATATTGTGTGCAATTTTTGATGGTTTGATGACTGTTTGCATGGATGTTGGATACTTTATATCCATTGATTAAATTAAACATTTTTTATTTAATTGAAATAAATCGTTATTTTAACGATTGTATTCCAAATGAGGAGACTTATCTTGTTGGTTACGTCTACAATAATATAAACGTATTAAATAAATAATTGGATGCTTGAATGGATGTTGTTGACTGATTGTTAACCGTTATTGGTTCAACTGTTTATTTCTGTTTATTGTGCTGTATTAAAATTAAAATAACCCAATGTAATGCAGGGAAGGATAGGTTGAAGGGATCTAACCAGATTCTTCAACATGTTGTTTAATTCGATATTATATGAACTGTATAATCAATTTGATTGATAATTGGATTCAAATTCGACACGTGTTTGATATTAACCAATAGGATATTGGTTGAGTAATTATCGACAGATGGCCTAAGAATGAATTGTTTTATAAAGACAGATTTACCTTTAGGTAATTCAGAAAGGAAGTTAAAAAATTTGTTTTTATAACTAAAGATAGATCTTGAAATCTATTTAATATATGTTATATTTAACAAAAATTCATTAAAGAAATGAATAATTATTTTTAATAATAAACTGAGTATATTCTTTTGTTAAGGAGTTTTATAAGCGATTGAGAAGAAATTAACCATATGGTTAAGGAATTAATTAATTGTTCAAATAAACAATTAAATGCGAGTATTTAATTTAATTAGATTGTTAAGTGTTAGTAAGTTTAGTTATTATTTTAAAATAGTCTTTAAAGAAGATTCACCATTATATTAATAGTAAATCATGAAGTAAACTATTTGATTCAAAGGACATTAGATAATTAACAAGAAGTTGATCCGCAAACAAGATTTTTAAATAAAGTATGAATATGAAATTATAAAGTGGCTTGATAGACAAGATTTGAACATGTAATATTGTTTTTCAAATGAAATCAAGTTGTTCTGATATGTTGAGTGCAGTTTTCTATAAAAGGAATAATATTAACTGTTAGAGTGAATAATGTTTGAAAGTGAACAATGTTGAAATGAAAATGGTGATAAAGGAATTTGGGTTGACCTAAACAGCAAATATGAGTTAGAATTTTGATTTAGTTCCCGAAAGGAATTCTATAAAAGGGGTAAGTTTAAACAAGATTTAATATGATTTGAAATCGAACGGAGGTGTAAGTGGATTGAATTTAATTATAAAAGTGAAGAATATTATGAACTGTGATTCGAAGAATTTTAAGTTAAGTAAGTGATTTGGTAATAAGTAGTGAAAAAGCGGTATTTCAAATGTTGAATATTTAGAAATTTAAATAACGGATGTTTAACTGAAGAGGCAAAGTGATTATGTGTCTGAATCGATGAATTCGTTTTATTTTTCTATGGACGATAGTTGTTTAATTTGATAGTTAAATCACCGACTATCAAAATCTGACCAACAATTGTTGGTATGGAAAGACCAGGATCAAATTCATATTCGGAAACCATTCCGACCAGCAAATACGTAACGTTGAAGATAGAACATGGAGCAATTGAAGACCGTGGATCTTTCATAAGCGAAAGGATTACTTGTCAAATATTCTCTAGAATTGCAACCAGAGGTATTCTGACGTGATTCGGTCGTGTTAGGAAATTTTACGGAATTGCAAGGACTTCTCGCTACTGATCCGTAAGGATGCAATAGGAGAGTGCCTTCAGTTTGTCTAGTCCAAGGACAACTTGTATAGACGAATGTCTGACTGAGTTTGCGAAACAATTCATGAAAGGTTGATCTCTTAAAGCTATTACGTCCGGTGGCGAAGGAATTCGTTTCTCTTAGCTTTTATGCACATAATTTTTTAGGATTCAATTAGTGGTTTGACGGGCTTGACGCTGTGACATTCAAAGTAAATGATGATGTGATGTTCTAGAAGATAACGTAGCCTCAAGCCTCATCAACCGGGATATGACAAAAATCGGGCATGCAGCATGGCTAGGTGGGTCATTCCCAAGCAGGGTGTATTATCACCAATCTAGATAAAATCTTTAATTATTGTTCTTTCGATTCTCTATCTCCGCGGATGGACGGTGGGCCCTTAAAGCTGTCGGGTGATAATACATTCGCTACACTCAAGGTAAATGAGTGGGCGGACATGCGTGGCCGGGTTGAAAGGTGTTCTTATTGAACCCCAGTGTATCCTCTCTAGAGTACAATGATCGCGAGGTGGTCCCATACCTTGTCATGATTTGAATCCATTCTCCAACAAGCACCCCGCAGTTTTTGATTTTATACTATGTATGTGGAGTGTGAGATGCAAGCGTTCTACTATTTGATTATTTACTTGATAGACACTATTATAATATCACTGGATTTCATATCAAAAATGTTTTAGGTTATAGTAAGGTAAAAACCGTCCATGTCTATGTGTGGGTTGGTCTTATTATTATCCTTTTCTTTCAAAAAGATTTTCTAAAGTTAAGCAATATGGATGTTATTTAAACTTAGTGAGTTTTGTTTACACTGGTTCACTAGACTGGTCAGCCCGAGTTACAGGTTCAGGTTATCGGATGCTGTGAAGTTTAGAGACAAGCTGGAGGATTCCAGACGTATGATATGTATAACATTATTCCACTTTGTGTTGTATTTGAGGACAGGTTGCTATAATTGTCCAGATTGCTTTGACTACCGTGCTCTGATGATTGTAAGTACTATTTCAAGCTCTCAATAAAGTTATTTCTGTATTATATTTTATTTCGCTGCGATGTGAGACTCTATGTTGAGTTCTTATTCTTCTATTCTAATATTTCTTACTTATCTTCTCTCACCTTCTAAACTCTTTCTGTTAACTTTCTGCTTTTCTGTATAAATTTAGGTTAATTGTGGTAGTTAAATGTCGGCTAAAATTTATGGAAAAGTGGGACGTTATAAATAGATAATACAATGTTACATTTTACATCGATTTTCTACAAAAACCGTTGAAAATGCCCAGATACAAATAGTTGTAGTTGCACCGGTTGTAAATAAAACTGATGCAACTATATTTATTTGCAATTCAAAAATTTGGGCATCGGGTAAACTAAGCAATGCAATTTCAACATATTGGCGTGTAGTTTTATTTTACACGTTGCTTCCCGACATCCAGCTTTATTCCACCTTTATTCTGCTTCACGTGCTTTTTCTTCGTTCTCCTTTCCATCGACGTACTAAAAAACCCTAGATATCAGATTTCACTGTTACTTCGGCGTTGATTTCGTAGCTCGTATTTGAATACGCCTTCTTTTTATTAAGATACTGAATCTTCCTTTTTCTAGTTTTTTATTTAGTTTTGATGTTTTCGGCTTCATAGAAATCGAGTTTGTTAAAATGTGGAATTCTGCTACACAGAAATTGAGTTTGTTAAAATGTACTCAAGTGTGTTAAAATGTGGATTTCGGCTACATAGAAATCGAAACAAAAAAATACTTTTCTTTCATCTTAATCCATTTATATAAAGAAGCATAGGAAATGTAAGAATCAGCGTTCGATTTCAAAACATAGTATGGAGAATAAAACTGAATATTTGTAAGAGATTTCCTGCATATAGAGAGAATAGAAAGAAGTAGGGTCAAGGACGAATGAGAAGGGTAACAAAGTGATGTTAAACCAAGTAATTAGGAGTTAAAATGGTGATGTTATGGCCAATGCCTGCTGCAATGGCACAAATAACAAGCAAAGAGAGGGAGTTGTTGATGCTAATAATGTGTTTCAAGTGTTACTAGATGTGGAGAAGGGTGAATTAGAGGGATGTGAAGACGAACTCAATGATGATGGTAAATTGATGTTTTCAGAGCATAGTGATAAGAATTCAGATGGATGTGATGTGTAGTTGTACGGGACCCAAGGCAGAAACCATTGTGCTAGTGGTGTTGGCAAAGTTAATGTGGTTAAACACTACTGCGATTAGTGTTGTGTAAGGCTATAGTAATATGAATTGTACATGTTTGCTTAAATCAAATTTTCAGGTCAGGGATAGTGATCGGTGCATTACAAAGTAGGTTAGGCAAAATCTTATGAATAACATTACATAAAAAAGTGGCCTGAGATCTGAGAGAGACTGTTGGTTTGCAGTCTAGGGAATTAAGCAAATAAAAGTTTTATTGACTTCTTTAATTATTTATTCTAGATCATTTACTAGGAAATAATATTGAGTTAGAAATGAATGGATATAACACATCCATTTATTACATACTCTCCCCGATAGGCCCAAAGCTTTTTATTTTCTTTTCTCATGGGCTTGGCCCATTTCCTGTTTTAATCGTTTTCTGTGTATAAGGACATTTTGTACATGACGTGAATGATTCTGTACTCATTCTTTCTGTAATTCCTCTTTCAGTAGTAATAAAAATTTTCATTTCTTCAATTCTTTCGAGAATTCAACTTGGTATCAGAGCAAGAATTTGTGCTTAACAACATTTTCTTCTTGATCCTGTGCAAATATAATGTCTGATTAACAGAGGTTATTGTCCATCAGTTAGGTATCATCATTTGGACCCTCTCATTAAAGGTTTTACCTTATCACTTGAGAGTTGTTGGCCACAATAAAGGAACCGTGCCTCGCCTGTGCTATTACAGGCTGCAACAGTTCTTTCATTGAAGCTTTTGTGGTAAAAGAATTCTGAATCTTGCAAGAAAGCTGATCAAGAAAGTAAAGAAACAAGATTAGTTGATAAGAGAGTCATCCAGAAAGGCCTGTCAGAATTCTTTATCAAGTTCTCTCTTAAAGCTCTCATCATTCAAGCCTTTAAGGTTGCTTCAACCATCAAATAAAGAGTTTCTTTATTTTCACAATTCAAAGCTTTTCTAAATTCAGAAATCCTTAACTGTTTTTGGGTCAACCTGCTTCTGCTGTCTGTCATGGCTGGTCCTGATGATTCAGCCAGTGCTAATGTCTCCATGGTAGAGTCTCAACTGGTCAGAATCAACCACCTGATCCCATCCAAAATTTTATGAAATCAATCATCAAACCACAAAGTCAGCTGATCTCGATACAGCTTGATGAATCAAATTACCTGTTATGGAAATTACAGGTAGAAACTGCTATTAGAGGATACAGTCTTGAAGATTAGATATATGGAACAAAAATGGTTCCACCTAAGTATACTCGAGACAATGAAGATAAACTTGTGAAAAATACAGAATTCTTGTCATATCAAAGGCAAGATAGTCTTATCTGTGCATGGATGATGTCATCCATTGGAGCAACTATATTACCCCAGTTAATTGGTGTAAAAACTGCAAATGAAGTCTGGTCCACAATTGAGAGAAATTTTTCTGCTTAATCCTCAGCTCGAATCATGCATTACAAAAGACAACTTCATAGTATTAGAAAGGTAGATGCAAGTATGAATGAGTATTTGTTAAAAGTAAAGAACATTTGTGATCAATTGAACTCTGCAGGGCAGAAGATTCCTGAATCAGAACAAGTGCTATCTATAATAAGTGGATTAAATGATGATTACGAGGTTGTGTCTGCAATAATTTTGTCCATGGATACTACACCCACTTTACAATATGTATATTCAACCTTGTTGGCTCATGAAGGTAGAATTGATCATAAAAAGAATGTCAATTTAGATTTGTCTATCAATTACACTACCTATGGTAGAGGTAAAACTCAAGCAAATGTTCAAAGAAACCTAAACCAACCTAATGTTCAGAGAGGAGGTGGTCAATCTAATCGAGGCATAGGTAGAGGCAAAAATAATAACTCAAGAACCAGATGTCAAATTTGTGAAAAATTTGGACATACTGCAAATAAGTGCCATTTTGGATATAATTCAAGTGTCAATCCTGGTCAATCCAGCAATAGTTCAAACATTAACATGGTTAATGTGGAAAAAGATGGAAATAAAAGTCAGACAAAAAATAGCAGTGCTGACACTACTTCAACAGATGATGCAAATGATGACTGCTGGTATCCAGATCCAGGAGCTACTAACCATGTTACCAACAACTTAAGCAATCTCAATTTGGGGAACAAAGAATACAAAAGTATGCAAAAGCTTTTAGTTGGTAATGGTAAGACTGCATATATTACACATACTGGAAATGCAAGTCTAAGTGGACCCAAAGAACTTATTTTAAAAAATTTGTTGAGGGTTCCTTCTATTAAAAAGAACTTAATGAATGTTTCCCAATTTGCAAAGGATAACAAAGTTTATTTTGAATTCTATCCAAATTCTTGCATTGTCAAATATATACTAACTCAAGAAATCATTTTGCAGGGTAAAGAATATAAAGGGTTATACAGATTTGATATTACAAATCACAAAAACCCTAAATCTAATAACGAAGAATGCATGATGACTTTTGTTAGTGATTCTGAGTGTAGTAGAAAGTTTGATCTATGGCATTGTAAGCTAGGACATCCTAGTATTAGAATTGTTAAACAAATCATGGATGATATGAATTTGAATACAAATGCTATTTCTGATTCATATATTTGTTCCTCTTGTCAATTGGGAAAATCTCATAAACTTGCATTTCCAGACTCACAAACAGAATATTCTAATCCTCTTGAATTAGTTGCTACTGATTTATGGGGCCCATCATCTACATGTTCTGTGTATGGCTACAAATACTATATTTCCTTTATTGATGCATATTCTAGATTTACATGGATATACATGTAAAAATCTAAATATGATGTAAGAGTGTGGTTATTCAGTATATAAACAAGGTAGAAAATATGATTAGGCTTAAAGTAAAAACCTTTCAATTAGATGGTGGTAGAGAATTTTTACCATTAAAATCATTTTTTGAGAAAAAAGGTATCAATCATAGAACCACATGTCCATACAGTTCAGAACAGAATGGGTTAATAGAGAGAAAACACAGACATATTGTTGAAACTGGTCTAACTTTGCTTGCTCAAGCTTAAATGCCTATGAAATACTGACCTGAAGCTTTGATACTGCAGTGCATTTAATAAATTTATTACCCACAAAGGTTTTAAAATTTAAATACCCACAATAAATTCTTTACAAAGTCAGACCAGATTATAATCATCTGAAAGTGTTTGGATGTGAGTGTTATCCTTGTTTAAGTTCTTACAATGCACATAAATTGGATTTTAGATCAACTCCATGTACTTTTCTAGGATATTGTACCAAACAGAAAAGTTATAAATGTCTAGACAAATCTGGTAGAATATATAACTCTAGACATGTAAAATTCAATGAACATATATATCCTTTCTGTACTGAAAGAGTAAAGACAATTGAAAAAGTTGTTGAGCCTAGAATGATCATACCTGAATTTCCTGAAGAAATTCAAGTGATAGTACAACCTCAAAGAAATATGAGAGATACTACCATAGACTCTCAGCACACAATGCCTTCAAGAAGGCCAGGCCAAGAGAATGTTTTTGAAGAAAACTATGACAATCAGGGTGAATCATTTCAAGCATCTGATGAGAGAGGTAGTCAATCACCAACCAGTTATCAATCACCTGTCAGTGAGTCACCTGGGAACAACAGTCAAGACAATAATGTCAGAGACAATATTAACAAGCATCCTATGCTAATTCGTGCAAAATGTGGTATTTTCAAACCAAAGCATATCAATGTTGTTGTTTTATATGGTGAACCAGGTTCTTTCTATGAAGCATCACAATGTGAGAACTGGAAACAAGCCATGAAATAAGAGTATGATGCTATAATTAAGAAAGGAACTTGGTCTCTGGTTAAGAAACCAGAAAACAAAAATATAATTAGATGTAGATAGGTGTACAAATTAAAGAAAAATTCTGATGGTTCAATTTCTAAGTATAAGGCTAGATTGGTTGCTAAAGGTTACTCACAACAGTTGGGTTTTGATTTTTCAGAAACTTTTTCACCTGTTGTGAAGCCTTCATCCATTAGAATAATTTTAACAATAGCCTTACGTAGAAATTGGAGCATCAGACAACTAAATGTTAATAATGCTTTTCTTAATGGTGAATTGCAGGAAGAAGTGTTTATGGAGCAGCCTGAAGGTTTTTATCAAGGAAATAAGTCAGAGTGGGTGTGCAAGCTCAACAAAGCAATCTATGGATTAAAGAAGGCTCCTAGAGTTTGGTTTGACAAGTTGAAATCAACACTTGTCAATTGTGGCTACAAATATACAAAATCTGATAACTCTATTTTTACAAAATTCTCTGGAAGTGAAATAACTTATATACTAATCTATATTGATGACTTTGTAATCACAGGAAGTAGCATGTCCGAAATTGAAAACATTACAAGAAGATTGAATTCCAAATTTTCAATTAAAGACTGAGGAGAAATAAGCTACTTTTTGGGAATTGAAGTTGTCAAAACATCAGAATCAGAGATCCATCTTAATCAGAGAAAATATATATCAGAGATGCTTCTTAAAGCCAAAATGGACAAAGCTAATCCTTTGCCAACACCAATGGTTGTAAATAGTCAACTTTCTAAACAGAAGGGTGAAGTATTTCATGATGCAACCTTTTATAGAAGCATTATTGGAGCTCTTCAATATGCTACAATAACAAGACCAGATATATCCTATTGTGTTAACAAGGCAAGTCAGTTTATGCAAAAACCTTTAAATACACATTGGGCTGCAGTTAAAAGAATTCTTAGGTATCTTAAAGGTACTCTGGATCATTGTCTCGTGTTCAAAGTAAGTAAATCATTAAACATCAATGCATATGCAGATGCTGATTGGGCAACAGATGTTGATGACAGGAAATCAACATCTGGATATTGTATCTACCTAGGAAAAAAAATCCTATTTCATGGAGTGCAAAGAAACAAAGTACTGTTTCAAGGTCAAGTACTGAAGCAGAATTCAGATGTGTAGCTAATACTGCAGCAGAAGTTCTATGGATTGAATCATTGCTAAGTGAACTTAGAATTAAAACTGAAAAGAGAGCAGTAATTTGGTGTGACAATGTTAATGCAATATCTTTAACGTCTAATCCTGTTTTGCATTCTAAGACAAAGCACATGATCAATATTTCATTCGTGAACAAGTCATTCAAGGAAAATTGAGAGTAGGGTATATACCATCTCAGCACCAGAAAGCAGATATACTTACTAAACCTCTCTCCAGAAAGAATTTCACCAGATTGAAGGAAGAACTCAACGTCGATTCAGCAGATCCAAACAACAGATCTAATAGAATAATTTATATACCTGATTGAAGATGTAGACCTTCCAATTGATGTTGGATTAGGCTTGTTCAGCTAGGGTTTGAGCAGATTCGGATCAAATCCTTTCAAACTCCAATTTAACCTCTCTTAATGAGACTGAAGCACACTTAAGTTCAAATAAACTTAAGTAATTTCTAGAATCGTCTATTTTGGAGGTCTAACAAGTTGATTCTGCCATCAATCAGAATATCGAGTTGCCATTTTTTATCTTTGGAAACCTAACTAGGGTTTGGTTTCGGGGGGGAGGGGGGGAGGGGGAGTTAGAAATGAATGGATATAACACATCCGTTTATTACATACTCTCCTCGATAGGCCCAAAGCCTTTTATTTTCTTTTCTCATGGGCTTGGCCCATTTCCTATTTTAATCATTTTCTGTATATAAAGACATTTTGTACATGCCGTGAATGATTCTGTACTCATTCTTTCTCTAATTCCTCTTTTAGTAATAATAAAAATTTTCATTTCTTCAATTCTTTCGAGAATTCAACTTATTGATTTAAAAATAAGTTTCAAATCTATAATTTATAGTGAGCTTTCTTTGATAATCCTCCCTTGTTTACACCTATTTATATATTTAAGTAAGTCCATTCAAAATAATAACCATTTTAGTTAGCACAAGAAGCAATAATGAAATACTAAAGCAGACACAACCGATCCATAGGCAAGGATATACGAAATCTGATTGAAATGGCTTAATTTCATGAACGTTTTTCAAGGAAAAAGGAAAATTGTATGTAGGTATATGTTCCTATTTTATTTTAAAGCAACTGGGCGATGTAGTATATCCGTTCATGCTATAGGAAATTAAAAGCAAAGATATGCCAGGGATGTACAAATCAAAGTGATAATATATTCTATTATTCATTTAAAGGGAGTTTGCACTTGAGTCTAATTAATGTGTACAACTGCACATATAGAGGTAAAGACGTGGTAGTTCAAAATACCTAGTAGGGGACATGGCTTGTTTTATGTGTACAGGGTTAGGAACGAAGCAAATTTCAAGGCCGCACGTACAGAAGTATCACTAGCATAAGAGGAGATGAAACATCAGTAGATCGAAGATGACCATACTGAGCACCAAAATCATGTAACAACTAACATGCAACACATATGCAGGCAGACTTACATGCAATTAACTAGGAAAAACACAAGGATTAACATGAAGAAGACCATACTATGTTAATTAAATTGCACCAAACTATACTAGCAGCTTGCACACCGGTGTTTATTAATGTGAATAACAGAAGTGACATTTGGCAAAGCCTATTCAATTTGGACATGCACAATAGGAGTTAGTCGAGACGAAGCCTGAATTGAGCATTTAGAATAATTTTATGTGAAAGGGATAAAACATTGGTGATATTACCAACATGGGTAGGGTAAACTACAACCGACTGAGCATGAGAAAGCGAGGGATGCAATTTTGCAGTTGAAGCATGTGCATAATGGACTGAATCAGACATAGATATTGCTAGGATTTCCACAAGATCACTACACAATTAGATTTTTAAAGAGAGAAGAAGATAACAATAACAAACAAATTCCTCCAAACAAACATTTATTATTCCACCAATTTATTAAAAAGAAAGACCTAAAATTGAGAAAATATCTCAATCCCTAAAAACAAAAACAAAAAATTTCTCCCTCAAAAGTGCAAATAAATCTATCCCTAATGACATGCTTATATAGACGAATGAAAAGACTAGATCTAAAATCTAATTGGATCCTAAAATATCTCAAAAATAAATACTCCTTAATACTTGTTCAAAATAAAACTTTTCCTAAAATATCTCAACAAATCAATAAAACTCGGTCAACATGTCCTAAAATCCCGCAACTTCCAATATCTCCACTTTAATATCCATATGATAAATATCACAAACCATAACACTCCACATTGATATGAAATCACTCCAATGCTCAAAAAACCACCCCCAAACTATGCATTTCCCTAATGAGATGCGCCACATAAAAGATCTCAAAATTGCTTGTAATACCACAATGGCCTCCATGTAGATTTTATGGCTTTACTTTAATGGCTCCACCTTAATTCAGATGAACTCGCCTCTCCTAATCCAATTTGAGAACTCATAACATTCTCCACCGTTTTTCCAAGCAATTTATAAATGTTATCATTTTCCCGTTTTGCGCGCAGAAGCTCCTTGTTACCCCTCCAAAATCTTGTAACTCCACCTCTAGTCGAGAAATTGCAACCTTTTTGTTCCAACTATCCAACTGAAGCAAGATTCTTGTTAATTTTTGGGATGTACCTAACTCCCGTTAGCTTTATCACCTTTCCATCGTTCATTTTCACTCGAACCGAACCTATGCCTTTAACATGCAAATCTCGACCGTCGTCGGATTCCACTTTACTACTTTGTTCATCATTATCAATAAATGCTTCCTTTTGATGGCACATATGGAAACAAGCTCCTGAATCAAGTATCCAATCATTGCTTTTGCCTTTCTTAATGCATAAAACATTTCCTTCAATTTCCTCGCCAAAATTCACCTCATTACCATTGTTATTTTGTTCATCAATCTTTTCTTCCAATGCCTTCATCTTCTCCTTATCCCTTTTAAGCTTGTGACAAAATCTCAGTTGATGACCGGGTTTGTGACAGTAAAAACAAACATATTCTTTTTTCATGTCCGATCTATTCGATGCCTTTCCATATTTCGTTGACTATCCCTCCTTGTAATAAAATCTTTTTCAATTGGAGTTTCAATTTCCGTTTCCTCCTTATCTTTTCCTTCCTTAAGGCTCATCCTCCGCATCTCTTCATTAAACAAGCTACTAATCACTGACCCCATTGAAACAACGCCATCCGAATTTGAGTTATTCAACGCAACCACAAGTGTTTCCCAACTTTCTGGCAAAGAACTCATCATCATTAAAGCTTGTATTTCATCAACCACCTTGAAATTCACGATAGCCAATTGATTCACAGTTTCCTGAAAATCATTAAGATGCTCCCCAATTGATCCACCTTCCTTAAGCTTCAGATTCACCAACCTTCTCATAAGAAGAGCCTTATTTGTTGCAGAGTTCTTCGCATAAACCCCTTCCAATTTCTTCCATATAGCATAAGCCGATGTTTCATTAGCAATTATATGAAACACTGAATTATCCAAAAACATCGAATTGATGTAGCGGCCTTCCTATCCATAGTCTCCCATTTTGCTTCGAATAGATTGCTAGGTTTTTCCTCATTATTCTCCAGTGGCTGATGAAGGTCATTAAGATAAAGGAAATCTTCCATCTTTGCCCTCCATAATCCCCAATTTCTTCCATTAAGCTTTTCAATAATTATTTTATCCACATTCAAACCCTCTTCAAAAATTTGTGCAGAAGACTCTGATACCAATTGTTAGGGTTTCCACAAGATCACTACACAATTAGATTTTGAAAGAGAGAAGAAGATAACAATAACAAACAAATTCCTCCAAACAAACCTTTATTATTTCACCAATTTATTACAAAGAAAGACCTAAATTTGAGAAGATATCTCAATCACTAAAAACAAAAACAAGTTTTTCTCTCTCAAAAGTGCAAATAAATCTATCCCTAATGACATGCTTATATAGACGAATGAAAAGACTAGATCTAAAACCTAATTGGATCCTAAAATATCTCAAAAATAAATACTTATTAAAACTTGTTCAAAATAAAACTTTTCCTAAAATATCTCAACAAATCCATAAAACTCGGTCAACATGTCGTAAAATCCCACAACTTCCAATATCTCCACTTTAATATTCATGTGATAAATATCACAAACCATAACAAATATACATACTAGGCTCCTATCATTGCAGGGACAACATGAGAAGAACGTGGCACAATAGCTGACAAATAGAAAACATGCTACATTTGTGCATCCAAATTGCACATCAAACATGACTGAGCATGCTCAAAGGCAAAGAAATTTGAACTTTTGTAGGTGATCAGGCAAACGAATAGTGGAAAACGATTTAGGGATTTCAGAATGTGTAGTAGGGGACGTGGCTTGTTTTATGGTCTGGATCTGGGGAGTGGTTGTCATCAATTTAAAAGGCTGCTTCTTTGACATCATCCATGTTAAAGGTTTGTCCATTTCTTGTCTTGCAATTTTTGCTATAATCTTTTTGTAAGAGGGGGAACTATAATTGATAATATAAGAATCAAGTAGTATAGAAAAATAATTTAAAGCTTCCCTGTTGAGAGTTTCGTTTGCTTTAACCCGTAAACTTTTCTCTTTTACCATTAGGTTGCTTAAGCACGATGTTTTAATCTTTGATAATTTTTAGTGAAAGAACTGAAACATTTTATCTCCTTAAGTAAGCCATTTAAATTTAGAAGATTGATTGTACTTTAAGTCATGCATGTGAAGAACTTCTGAAAGTTGATCTTATTTTTACTCGTATACTCTTAACATATTCTATTTTAGCATACATTTTTTTTAGTGGTGAAACTATACATATCTGTGGCATATATGGATGATTTTATGACTGATGATATCTATACTATATTATTTTGTATTATAATTTACTGAGTGGAGCTTCTGCTTCTCTGAAGGCATCCACGTAGACAAAGAACTAAATCGTCGCTCCTTTGCAAACATGTTTTCGCTCTATTCATTCGTAATAGGATTTTTTTTCGATTTGGCCACCTTTAATAAACTTATAACACATTTAGCCTAGTTTGAAAACTTATTACGGTCGTAGCCTGGTTTATGTCAAATCAGCTGAAAACGGTTAATTAACAAAGCGTTATTTCAAATAACGCGAATAGCGTTATTCCAGAAGACGCGCTATGGTTTTATATTTAAATCTGTTCTCCACACCAACGTTATCTTTAATAACGCTTCACGCGTTTTCCTAAATAACGCTGAAGCAATTGATATCAAACTATATGTTTTGTCACCAACGAAATTCATGTGCGTTATTCTGAATAACGCAAGTGTTAGAATAGTACATTTATTTTCCGTGCGTTATCTTAAATAACGCTACGTAATTGTTTCTTGTCTGCGTTATTTTAAATAATGCTCCACGCGTTATTTAAAATAACGCACCATCGAGCTATACAGTCAGCCGAGGCTTTCTTCTTCCTCACTTTTCTTTAGCCTCCAGTTTATCAAAAACGAAAACCCATAGAGCCAAACCCTATTTCATCACCACAACATCAAATTTTAGGCTTTTTTGATCTAAATTCATCCCCATGGCAAGCTCATCAACCCAAGAAGCTCAAGAAGGTAAAAAATTCCTAATTTTGCTGATTTTTTCAAAAATTTAGGTTTTGTCCACGATTGACGAAACTTGTGAATAAGCTTGTATGTGCTTTAATGGGTTCAATGTAGTTGAAATTATATAGGTTTCAACATTGATTGTGGTTTTTTTTGCTACATTTGTGTAGAGATTGTTGAGATGGAACCCGACCCCGTAGATGCTACTGCCCTATACTTGCAAGACAGACATCGGTCGAACGATAATGCTTTGATGGCGGTATGTCTATACGGTGATTTTATGTTGGCCAAATCGTGTTACTTGAATTTTTTTTGTATGTATGTCTTACGTTGTATGTTAATTTTTATTTACAGGGAAAAGACCATGTTCGGATTATAGACCACACGGTTTCTGTTGGCACGGTGACCTCCAGTCATCCAGGCGTATTGGCCTTGCTTGAGCGTGCTGGATTCGGACTAGTACAACGGTTGGAATACGTTCAACTCGACCGTTATCTCATCACAGCTTTAGTCGATAGATGGAGACCGGAGACATCGACATTCCATCTTAGAGTTGGAGAGATGACCATCACTTTGGGTGATGTGGCGGTCTTGCTGGGCGTGCCGATTGATGGAGCTCCTTTGAGGAATCCAGAGGGCGGAGATTACATGGAGATGTGCCAGCGGCTTTTAGGTATAACGCCTCCCACAGACCAGTGGATGGGGGAATGAGCAAATAATTACTGCTTGGTACAAATCGCAGTTCGTACATGACATTCCATAGAATGCCACGCAGGAGCAGATAGAACAACGTGCTAGAGCTATCATACTCTGGATCATTACACAACGCTTGATCTGCGATCACTCTAAGACTCGGGTGTGGCTTAGATGGTTGCATTTTATTGAGGATTTTGATACTTGTCGTCAATATTCTTGGGGCAGTGCGACATTAGCATACACATATACAGAACTTACCAGGACCGTTTTGAATGAGAGCCCTTATATGGGAGGTTGTCCTTCTTTGATATAGGTACTCAATTTTCGTATGTTTATTTGCTTCTTATTTGTTTATTTCTGCATGTCTGTGTTTCTTTATCAACTTTCTTTGTAGCTATGGTCGTGGACGTATCTTCCCCTTGGTAGACTTGAATTAAAGCACCCCAATATTGATATTTCTTTGCCTTACGGGGCTAGGTATGTTTATTCCATCAATTACTTATCTTATATGTGTTAACTTATTTCCTCTATCTCTTATCAAGTCACAATTACAGGTGTGTTGGAAAGAAGAGCACTGCGTCGACTCCGAGGCGTAATTTAGCTTTCTACCGCAATGAGCTTGACGTGCTTAGTCCGGATGTTGTTACATGGACCCCATATGCCCAGGATCTTGGACAGCTTCCGGCCTCATGTACCGTGTCTTCCCATTTGTGGACCGCCCGTGTGCCCATCATATGTCTGAACGATGTAGCATATCACCTTCCTAACCGGGTGATGCATCAGTTTGGATTAAGGCAACATCTTCCAGAACCAGCCCCACCTTACAGGATTAACTTACAAGTACCCCGGGAGCACCAGGCGGCCATTGAGACATGGAACCATATGCACACGCAGCAGCAGCGGGAGTTCACATTGTCGGACGAAGAGTACTACACATGGTATTGGCAGATTACCCGACGGTATATTCTTCGCAGCGTGCAACCTCTTGGTCATGTGGTGGAACTGTACACGCTTAGAGCTCCTTTGGAGAGGAATGTGGTATGAAAACTTTGCGATTAAGTTTAAATTATGTACAAGTTTTTTCAACTATGAATCTTAAGCACGTTAACTAAAAATTTACAGGCAGATGGTGTTTATCGGGCTATAGAAATGGTCGATGAGCTATCTCATGAGGTGTCCGAACGAAGCAAGGGAAAATGCTTTAACATCAACGTATTTTGCAAGCAATTTTGGGAAAGAACAAGCTCGCAAGACCGGCACCGCCTCCTCCTCCTCCGCCACCTCAAGCTTTAGCACCTGTCGGAGCTTCGGAGGTACATGAAGTCCGCGACATTCCTCCGCCTGAAACTACCAGGGTTTATACGTCACGGAGGAAAAAGGTGGCGTCAAAGGGAAGGGGTAAGGGTAAAGAAGCAGAGTCGTCTCAACCAACTCAGGTCATGCATGGTCCGTCACAGCCCCAGGAAGGTTCCTCATCGTCTTCGCATGAAGATGTACCACCGAAACCGAAGAAGAAACAGACAGAAACTCCTTACCAGCAGCGAATTCTTAAGTAGTTCGTCCGTAGGGTGGTGGTGTTGTTTGTAGGTTGACTTTTGTTTTTAGGTACTTGTACTTTTTATTCGGATGTTGAAAATGCGTAATGTTTTGCGGGTTGTGGTTAACTCGAATTTGAAGTTGTAACGTATGTTTACTAAGCTTTATGTGACATCATTTTGGTAGTTTATGGTTGCCGTATTAGGCTCCACTGTTTGATTTTGGTAGTTTATGGGTACTGATTGTAATGTGATGGGTTCATGCACGATTATGCAGGGAATATAACCTGCAAACAAACTGGAGCGTTATTTGGAATAACGCTTATTGCGTTATTCCAAATAACGCAATAAGCGTCTTCCTGAATGACGCTCCAGGTTGTTGTCTTTAAACGCCCAACCTGGAGCGTTTTTTAGAATAACGCTAAAGCGTTATTTAGAATAACGCAATGAGCGTTATTATAAATAACGCGTCAGGTTGGTACTCTGGTATTAAAAGACGTGCCATCTTCTCCAACCCACCCATTCATTTTTTACTTTCCCAAATCAAACCCAAAAAACCTCACATTTCCAAAGTCCTAATTTGCTCAAAATCGAAGGTAATCCCATGAATCCACATTCATCTTTTCTTTTAGTTTATTGTTTTGCAAAATTAGTCCTTAATGTTAGTTTTATTCATGCAAGTATACTTTAGATGCATCAAGGTGAGCTTGATGATGAAACTTTAGCCAAGTACATGGATGAGTTTGAATCAATTGAACGCCGACCGGGCAAAGAACCACGATTGGAAGCTCTCATACCTAAAGCAATGCGACAAAAGACCTTTGTAGCGGTGGATGGAAGCGGTGGAAGAAATAATGGTAAAGCCTTAGCGATTGGGGAAGCAGTACCACGACAATACTGCAATTGTAATGTCTATTGTCATGTGCATGTTGCGAAGAGTAAGGCAAACGCCGCCCGACGGTACTACGCTTGTGGGCGATATCCGGTTTGGTTATCGGTGCCACACTTGGTTACGCCTTGTCGTTACACGGAGTGGATTGATCCTCCATTATGTCGTAGAGGCCACGAGTATGCGCTGGAGTTGCAAGAAGAGAATGCACAACTAAAGACCGAAAATTACCGGTTGCGGGAAAAATATGACGCACTAGAGTCCACCATTCCTAGATATCCTAATGAGTATTGTATCGGTCTATGTATCGGTATATGTATCTTTCTAATGTATTGTTTTACGTACCGTTCTAATGTATCGTTCTATGTATCGTTAAATGTAGCGTTCTAATGTACCGTTCTATGTATCGTTCGAATGTAGTTGTAATGAGTAGTGTATTGGTCTATAATGTTGTATCATTTCATGCATCGTATTGCCGTATAATGTTACCACTAAACCAATTCTCCAAAACATATTTCATTTACGTAATACAAACATAAAACAACAGGATAAATAGTTACGACATATGTCTTTAACATAATAAAAACAAAAAGAAACCTAAGCAACATAATAAAACATGATAGGTAGGTACTACATAACACTTAGTAAAGTCTATGTCACTGTAGTACAACGGCTCTTCTTATGGCCATTTACTCCACACTTGCTGCACCTATTAGATTTAGATGACTGTCCCTCGTCCATGGTGCCTTTAATTCTAGTAGATCTAGGTTGGCCCGGTGCTCTCCGAGCTTGCGGTGGAAAAACCATATGTCCTGAAGGTTGTGGCCAATAGCGCTTGTCATGAACTGGATGAAACTCAGGCGTGTAAGACGCGTGATAACTTTGAACCGTGTACCAGTTGGAGGCGAAGTCGTGATGAGATCTTTTGGCCCCATTTGCCACTGCCGAACATGCAGCCATAACATGCGCACAAGGAAGGTGTTGTAGCATTGGTATGTTACATGTACACGAACAAGTATTACCATCTATCTTTACTATAAACTCATCACCGTAGTAGTGTATGACAACCCATTCATATTCGCCGAAACGAACTATTCTGCAACGTCTTGCTTCTTCGGCTCTTTCAGCTATTTTTGCCTCCCACTTTGGGGTTAATTTGCATACCGAACCAACAACATTTTGCCGCCTGTTACAGAAATAATCCACCGATCTATAGAAGGTACGCGCAACCAACGACTTAACTGGAAGCGATCGGGCACCTCTTAGCACACCGTTGAAGCTTTCAGAAGCATTTGTCGTCATTACATGAAACCTTCCACCATCGTCTTTAAACAAAGCCCAATTTTCCTCCTTTCCCCCCAAACTTCTCTTAATCCAATTATGAGCTCTTATGTTGGTAGTCTTAATTTCCTCCCGAAGCTTACGATAGTCAACCTCTTCTGATGCACATGCCGCCGCATAAAATAAACCAGTCAAACGTTGATCTCTAAAGCCGGCTTTTTGAAAATTTGCTTTTAGATGCCTCACGCAAAATATGTGTGTATGTGGCTCTACCCATCTTTCCTGAAACGCGATAGGAATTCCTTTCATTCTACCAGATATGAAAGTAATACGGCGATTGTTTACACTATGTATAAACTGTCTCATGTAGGAAAAAAACCAAGCCCAAGAGTCAGCCGATTCGGCCTCAACAATGGCATACGCCAAAGGATAGAGTTGATCATTTGCATCTATTGCAGTGGCTACGAGTAGTGTACCTTTACATTTGCCATACAAATGGGTGCCATCGATACAAAGCAATGGACGACAATGTAGAAATCCTTCAATGGAAGGGCCAAATGCCCAAAATGCACGTCGAAATACACTAGCTTCATCTGTTAATATATGGCTCACACTACCGGGATTTGATCTTCTAATTTCATCGAAATATGCCTGTAACAATGAATATGACTCCGCCCAATCCCCGTAAACCATAACAATTGCCTTGCTCAGAGATCTCCAAGCTTTCATATAACCAATCTTAATAAAAAATTGTTCTTCGACCAACACTTGAACTGTTCTAGCTATTATGTTTAAATCAGACTTCACAAAAGGCATGATCTTCAAAACCAGAAATGTTGATGTCGCTTGGCGATTACTTGAATTGACCGTTGGATTAACGCAAGTATGCTCCGCTCTATACTTCTTAACAACCGACAACCCAGCCTGTGATTTTTTGGAATCAATTGCATGAATTTTCTACTGGCATGTATCGTCGATATTGCAAATGGAAGTATACATTTCTTTGTTCGACCTAATGGGCTTAAAAGAAACAACATGTAAAATGGACCACTCACTTAGTTGTTGCAGAAATTTAGCTTTGCTCTCAAATACAAGACCAGGTTTAAAGCCACTTTGAACGCAGGAGGACGAGAATAATTCTCCCCTACTTTGCAAGTCAGCGACAACGGATCTGGCTAACATTTGGGCGGTACACATGTCCTCATCAAGGGGAATCTCCATTGCAGGTTTGTCATTACTCCCATCTTCTTCATCATCCTCATCATCCATCTCTTCAGCTTCGAAGTAAAAGTTCAACGAATCATTATTTACTTGCATGTTGTCAAACCATGCGTGATTGTTATCGGGAATCGAAGCAACGGTCATGCTATCCAAAGCAGGTCCAGGGTTCATTTGTAGGTCTAGATTTCCATCTACTTGACTAGCATCATCGCATGCATTCTCTTCGAAGGGCGATTGCTCTTCCATGAAATCATGCGGATAGCTGCATCATGAAAATATTACACCTTGATCAACCAATTATGCATTACTCAAATAACAATTCAATTCAAAGAATACTTACTTCTGACTCATATGATATAACTCAGATGGCGTTGGCTGCAATGGTTCTGCTACTTGTGAAGACGGTCCAACATTATTTTGTGTCTGCTGGTAGTAAGGATCATAACTATACAGCAAATGACGGTCATTAACAACAATTGGGAGAACCAAAATATAACATGTTTAGAAAACATTATAAGTTGGGCTTACCTCTGCGTCGCGCATCCAATACTTTCCTGCGTGGGATATGGAAAGCTAAAATGCGGATTCTGTGTATAATTCATATGCGGAGGGTACGCATAGAACATTTGATGTTGTCCGTACTCTGAAACGTTATAAGGAGGAATACTATTTGGTGATGACATTACAGGAGTTGGACGGATCGGTGCCGCTCGAACGGGTCTTGAGGCAGGAGGTGCTTCTACCACTAACTTTGTAGTTTTCACAACAAATAATCTATAGTCTTACAAGCGGCAGAAAACATTAACTCCACATCACCATCGTCAACAATTTTAATTGCCTTAGAACCAGAATCAGTCGGCCAGTTGCAAACTAACTCAATAACAAATTGCTCTTTATTAATCATTGTTGACTTGAATATCGAGGCTTTTAATTGCATCAAGTTACAACCTTTGAGAACTTTTACAGCTTTGAAAGACCCACCATCGTATTTGCCACACTTTCGATCATCAATAACCAACTCACCATCGTAATAGCATAAAATAGCAATAAACTTAGGAGACATTCTAATTTACAACAACAAAAAGGAACGTATTACCAAAAGTTAAAGATTCAGAAAAACACAGATTTAGGGTTTTGAAATTCAAACCTTTTAATGAATCAAACGACGGAGAATAGCGTCCAGTTGACACAAATGTGGAATTGCTGATGGATCGGCGCTAGAATTAACGAAGGATTTAATTCTAGAAGTTGATTTAAGGTATTGTTTTTTTTTCAAAATAGAGAAAGTGATAAAGTGAGGAGGCAGAAAGAAGAAGCTCTCAGTATATCACGACAATGCGTCTTTTAAAATAACGCGCACAGCGTTATTTAAAATAACACTAAAACAACATTTTATACACCATCACCCTATACCTGCTTTACTTAGAATAACACAATAAAGCGTTATTCAAAATAACGCAATGTGTTCATCCAGTTATCATTAAATTTCAACATAGACGTTATTTAGGATAACGCAACTAGCGTTATTAAAGATAACGCTCGTATTTTCAAGAAAGGAGGACAGGTTTAAATATAAAACCATAGCGCGTCTTCTGGAATAACGCTATTTGCGTTATTTGAAAAAACGCTTTGTTAATTAACCGTTTTCAGCTGATTTGACATAAACCAGGCTACGGCCGTAATAAGTTTTCAAACTCGGCTAAATGTGTTATAAGTTTTTGAAAGGTGGCCAAATCGAAAAAAATCCTTCGTAATAATCCTGTTTTGTATTTTGCATCTTTTAACGCTTCCCCCTTTCTCTGCTCTCATCCAAATTCCAAACCCTAGACATCCAATTTTCCCAACTCGATATTCATTAAAATCGAAATCGTCTGTCTCAAAAATAGATTGGATCTGAATTATGGCAAGAAAAGGAGGAAAAGGGTCTCTGGCTGCGGAAACAAATGCTGCCAATGAAAATAAGAAAGCTCCAACTTCTCAATTTCCCTAGAAGGTTTGACGACATAAGGCAATAGTTTAGATTGTTTACTTCATTACCAGGTTTTATTCACGTTTTTCTCACTGTATATTTTGTGTTCTTTATTTTCTTTTCCATGACTTGATGTACACAAACCAAAGTAATGGATGTGAGTTATGCAGTTATAACGATAATTTGCAAACTGGAAATCTTTATTATCATGGACTAATGAAGATGATTGTTATCCAACCAAGTTATGATGTGCTAAGAATGAACGTCTTTAGCAACACTGAGTTAACTTGAGGGTAGTGCAACAAGACATCAGTCATGATCCTTAATTTGAAATGGACTAGGGATTCAAACTTTAAGGTGATTTTTATGTGGCTTAGGTCGAGGCAGCTAATTGATAATTATATATGAGTTAAATGAACATTTATAACAAAAATTAAATTACCCACTATGATTATAATCTTTGCGTAGACAGTCTTCATGCATTTTATGTTCAAATTCGAAATTATGGCTTTTTGTAATTATTCAGTTCATGTGGTTGAAGTCAATAAACCAATTGGGTATCAAAAGTTCGGAGCAACTGGTTGTTTATCTGTAGCAGTCATGCAACATATTCCACTCTCCATTGTAGTTTTTCATCTGTTTTTCTTTGTTCTGGTGCAGAACAAAGTATATAGGTTTTTAGTGTCCTCATGCTTTCGTAAATAATGCACAGCAGGTGTGACTATGAGATGCAGCTACTACATATGCATCTCTTTATAGATAGTAATGATGTATGTATAATAATTCCAACACCTTATCCACCCGTTGGAATATTATATTGTACCGGTTGGTATAGATAAATATATGCACATATACCAATTGTCTTTGCAAGCTAATCTTAGCTAGGTTAAGCTATTTGGTTTATGTTCATGATTTGTCTTCAGGTTCTTGGAGACTTGGAAACTTAGGCAAAATATTCTTCATGAAGTCAAGTAAACCTTTTGCGCTATCTTTACTTTTCTGCAAGTTGACTGTAGCGAACCAAAGATACCCACCCACCAAGCTACCATAGTCACAATAATGGTCTTCAATATTGTTGTAATTGATATTACAGATGTAGCTTTCGTTAGTGCTCTAATATGAAACATTGGTGAACATTCAAAATTTTCTAGAACCAAACAAGAATAACCTAAGATATGGGAGTAGAGATAATAATAGCATTGAAAGCATTGACTGGTGCTACCAAATTGAAGTTTGAAAAGATAAGTAGTTCAGAGAAAGGAAAAAGGAATTACTGACCAAACAGAAACGATAAGGAGAGCATGAAAAGTGCTTCATTCACCGATTCAATCAAGCGAGCCGCCATAAGAGTTTGAAGAAAATTCTTGAAATTTCAATTACATATCTACAAGCTTCTTCATCCTTTCTAATAGCAGCGACAAATCTTCGTTGTTAGTGTAGACTACTTTGTCAAGCCAACCACGTTTGACAATGTCTACGGTATGATTTATACTATGGATTTGTAGTCCATTCCTATCAAAGTGGCCCAGATCATTGGACGTGACTTCACCTATAGTTATACTTAATTTTGTTCGCATTATTGCTTAGGCATTGAATAGGTAATTATATCTTAACCATCTTCTACATATTTAACTCATAGCTACTTATGCTGGTTTTAAATACAGGGCATTCATTTAATTATGTGTTGATGCTTAGTTATTTTACTTGTAATGTGTACTACTTACAAATTCATTGTAAATCTGACTACTATTTAACTCACAACTACTTATTGATCGTTATAGTTACTACTTTTTTTATATAATTTCTCATAAGATGTTAAGAAGAAGAGTAAATTATATTTATTATTTATGTTCAACTTTCAGTTTCTATTCTTCATATTTCATTATTCGGCTATTTTTGAATTATCTATATCTCTGTAGTCAAGGCGCGTGCCAAGGCGCAAAAAGGCGGAGGCGCACTGTTATGCAAAAATTGCACAAATGCGGAAGCGCAATAAATAGGATCTAGATTTGCCAATTGTACATCAATCCAATATGTTAGCAATTATTCTATTACATCAAGCAAAAAGTAAATAACTATAACAGAGAAACAAAGAGACACAATATTTATATTGGTTCCACTATCATCATAGTGTACGTCCAGTCCAACAGAGAGAGATTTTATTCCACATGAGAGAATTACAAGAGATTACAAAATAAGAGTTTACATATCCAAACCTCAATCAGGTTTAACAAGAAGAAACACCATTGGGGATCACTGGCTCCAGGCCAGATAGGTTTAAACTAAAGTTTACCCCTCAATATATAGTTAGTGCAAATCTATGTGAGTCATCAATTAAATTACCAACATATGGTAATGATATAATGGAGTCAAATTACCATAACAACAAATGTGCAAACATAGGAAGTAAATCAATCCGTTTCTTTAGCACAGATGGAAGAAATTAACCCCTTCATTTATTTCTCTACCACCTCATCAAATGCAATCAATGCATTCCCATTATAAAAATATTTACTTTCCATTCTTTGCAAATTTATTCCAATCAATTTGTGATTTTGTATCACCAAATTTAACACTCCATCTTGATGCAAAATCACATATCTGCAACACCCCATCTCCAATTAAATTCTCTTCGTAACATAAAACTCTTCAACAGAACTCCACCTTCAATCAAAATCTCACAATGAGATAGAAACCAAAAAATGAATATTTACCTAATGAGTTCCAATAAAGCTACCCCCATCACACCATTGTTAAAGAGCTCAGACTATGTCGCCGCCCGCCAACAAACTGTTGCAAATATCCAAAATAACAAAGAAGACAGACACCAAAGTAATCTCAACACCGCCAAGGCCAAAATTTAATTCTCTCAATTAAAACCATTACAAACACGAACCCACCGCCTGCCAAAGATGCATCTTCCCCACGAGATGCACCACGCAACACTAACGGTCTAAAATTGCTTGTAATACCACAAGGATCTCCACCTTGTGGATTTTCTGCATCGACACCCGTCTATCACTTGATCTGAGCTCCTACTTCGATCACACCGGATCCCTCGAGCATCATCAACGTGAAGACCGCTGTCTAAACCACAATGATCTCTGTCTTGACACCCGTCTATCACTTGATCTGAGCTCCTTTCCTGATCATCTTGGATCCCTTGAGCATCATCAACATGAAGACCCCTGTCTAAAACATGATCAAAACTTATCAAATCCAATAGCCCCTTCAACAGGTAAACTCCATATCACGTCAAAGTTCCTAGATTGGAACGCTCTTCACTCTCAACATAATCTCCTCCACCAAAGTCTCCTTTTCTCCAAAATAGTAATAGCATAATCACCAATGAATCTACCAACCTTTGTAGAAATAATTGATGCACAATTTAAAACAAATCGTCTCGCTCTGATACCAATCTGTTATGAAAATTACGCCTTTGCGGAAGCGCAATAAATAGGATCTAGATTTGCCAATTGTACATCAATCCAATAAGTTAGCAATTATTCTATTACATTAAGCAAATAGTAAATAACTATAATAAAGAAACAAAGAGACACAATATTTATACTGGTTCCACTATCATCATAGTGTACGTCCAGTCCAACAGAGAGAGATTTTATTCCACATGAGAGAATTACAAGAGGTTACAAAATAAGAGTTTACATATCCAAACCTCAATCAGGTTTAACAAGAAGAGACACCATTGGGGATCACTGGCTCCAGGTCAGGATGGGTTTAAACTAAAGTCTACCCCTCAATATATAGCCAGTGCAAATATATGTGAGTCATCAATTAAATTACCAACATATGGTAATGATATAATGGAGTCAAATTACCATAACAACAAATGTGCAAACATAGGAAGTAAATCAATCCGTTTCTTTAGTATAGATGGGAGAAATTAATCCCTTCATTTATTTCTCTACTACCTCATCAAATGCAATCAATGCATTCCCATTATAAAAATATTTACTTTCCATTCTTTACAAATTTATTCCAATCAATTATTGATTTTGTATCACCAAATTTAACACACTAGGTGGGCTTTTTTATGTCTTAAGGCGCAAAAAAAGCCCCGAAACGCAAAAAAGGCCAAAACGCAAAAAAACGCGTTTTATTGTGCAAAATGAAATATTTATTTTTTTAGCCCAGCCCAACATCTGTAAATCGACATTTGACATATGTAAATCAACAATTGACCTATCTAACTCAAATATCGAGCAGAAGACCAAACGTAAAACCAAAAACACGAAGAAAAAAAAACTAACTTTGTCCTGCTGCTCTCGAACATCGACTCAACTGTCGACTTTTCTCCCTGCCGTCGCCTACAAGCTGCCGCTCCAACCACCACCCGAGGTTCATCTTCTCAGCTGCCGACACCAGCCCTCTTGAGCTTTGGCTTTTTAGTGGTATGATTTTGTCCTTTAGTATTAATTTAACCATTAAATTTGTAGTTTAATAATAGGTAAATTGATCTATGTTAAATACGTTTGAAATTTTAAAACTGATTTACTTAGATTTGTTTTAAGTCAATTTTTGAAATTTTAAAACTGATCCTCCATGATCACGTAGAAAACTGTATGAAAATGAAGAAAACTGCATAAAAAATGCAGCAACTTCGGTTTTTTGACAGCAGGAAAAAGGCGCAAGTAAGGCGCACTAAAGGCGCAAGGCGCAAAAAAGTCCAAGGCGCAGGCCTTGAGCTTTTTTGCACCTTTTCGCCTTGAGTACATAGATCTATATGCAGTCAGGTTTATTATATGGACTCATCAGTTATCAGTATGATTTCACGGATTTTTTTACACATTAAGTATTCCATGATTACAATTTTTTTGTAGCTCTGATTTCTTCCAAAATGACATGACTATCATCGTTATTCCCCACAAATTGATGCTTTACTATAAAATATGTTGTTTTTTTCAGTTCAAATTGTAAGACCGTTTTATAAATAAGTGCGAAGCATGAGGTGTGTTTTCTATAGGATTGTTGTACCGTCAGCCTTTGATAGGATTGTTTGTGATCCAGTAAACGTGCACCGTATTTAGATACAAGGTTGATCCAAATTGGATTAATTGCCATGTTGATTTCAAAACTTATACTAGGAAAATAATTGGTTTAGCTGAATTCTAAAGTTCTGAAGACTAACAAATTTTAATGACAAATATGGACAGATGTAAAGTCTGCTGTTACTTAAACAGCCTGGTCCAACCACATATGTATTCATATTTTAATACAGTCTTACCGTGGAATATTCACTGGGTGCTAAAATTGCCTGTATATTTCCTGTTTTCTTTTGTTTAACTTTGCATAGAATCAGACTGTTGTGAAGAGCATTAGCGATATTATGAAAGGCAAGTTTTATGATCGTAGTGAATAATGCATTTATTGTCATTAATGTTCTATGATTTTCATTTAATAGAATTTCACTGCTAAATTGTTTCTATTATAGAATGTTAACTACGAGTAATTTTAGAGTTATGTTAATATAAGTTGTTCAAAGTTCAGGTTTCGAATACCAATAATATTACTGACCATGATAAATTGCAACAGGCAGCAACTTACTGATTTCATTAGTCTCAGCTTTCTCCAACTTGAGACTTAAATGCATCGTGTAGAAATACATTTTGATTTATAATAGTTTTCTCAAATTCAATGGATTTTCAAAATGTGAAAAATAAATAAATAGAAATGATAATAAGTATTTTTAAGGAATTTATACGCATGAAATGTATATATAAATTATTAACTAAAAAAACACATATCTGTTGTTGTGCTAAGATGCATAATATTAATTATTACATGTACAATTTAATTACAATCTTGACAAAACCAAACAAATAATGTTCTAATGCGGATAACTTTATATTTACAATCTTTTTTTTTTCCTGAAATAGGATATTTTTCGCTTTTCGAATACGGATAAGGATGAATTTCGTATATTTTGAATATCCATTTATAGTATAATTCATGCGATATGGTTTTGTCTCGATTAATAGGTTTACAAGGGATACTGATAAGTGGTAACTATACTCAAAAATTGGCATTATAATGTACTTAAAATTTTTGTTATTCGGAAATTTGAACATGCTTCTTTCCTACTTTTATATTTACTTACCCATCCATATGGTTTTGCTGATCATTTATATATTAGTGGCTACATTTAAATTTGACTGCGCTGATACTATTTGATACATGCTTAAATAATTGGCAATCCTTTTGTAATCTTTTGTTATAAGATTGCAAGTCCTTTGCATGCAATCAACACTATAATTTAAAAAGAACTTGAAGAACCGTTTGGTGTCCAATGTTGTAATAACTTTATAAATATCCCTACTATGACTGGCGTCATATACCATCCATTTTGTTTTTAATAATAGTTTTGCCTTTTTTTATTTTTATTATGTGTTACACTCTATTACTAAATATATCTATTCGTTCTTTATCATTTCAATTGTTATTGTTGATGTAAAACTACCTTCCAACAACGTTTTCTCATTACCAACATATCAGAATTTTGATTGAATTTCATATGACTAATAAAACAAGATTGTTTTTCTCATTACCAACATAAAAGGCGGTGTTTGCGAGCTATTTCTAATTTCTACCTTCCTTGCGTCATCTTTTGCCTAAAGTAAGCTTCACTTCCTATTGGTATTTCGATTTTTCAAGTACTTTATGAACCATATTTTAATTTTATCTGTTGCATTTCAGATGCGCTACTGTCGCTCAGTCAGTTCGACCACTGTCTTCTTCACTCCATTTTTAGGTACTCTTCAATTTTTTTTCATCCTCCGTTAATTTGTTTTCTAGCTGTTGGGATATAGTCTTCATTTATGTTCTCTATGTCTGCTTCTCTTCCTTATTTTATTTCCACTGCATTTTCAGTTGTTAGGTTAAAAACAGTGCAGTTCCATTTTTATTGCTGCTGAAAAATCATTACTATGGTATCTTTTACTGTTTATCTGTAATATAGTATAAAAAATTGAAGTAGTTCGCATTGTCGTTTATTTCATATGGGAAGTTCTTTTCCTTAGTTTACTAAGTATTTTTTGAGTTAATTTGTTTATATTATATTTCTTTGTTAGAACTATTTATATTTCAGTTAGTTTATTTATAAGTTAACCCCTAATATGCTTTAATGTCCACTTTAAAGGTAACATGATTTTTTATTTTAGTATGTCCGAGAAAACTTGCTTTTGCTTTTTTTCCTCATTTTTTACTTTGCATAATTATTTGTAGGTCACTGCTTTAACTTTAGTCTGATCTGCACTAATATTTCCCTTTAATAGAAATTTAAACATTGCATTCGCATATATCCTTTATAAGAAGTATTATATGCGTGGTTATATTAATGCATAGCCTCACTGAATAGATTAATCGATTTTCTCACTTATTCCATCCAGACCGCATACATAATATACATTTTATGTGTTATATCTTTTGTTTGTTTGGTTTTATGCATCATCATTTCATCTTAATATCCTATGGTTAGTTTTTGCTTGCTAAATTATAACATGAATTTAAATACGCCTGTTACGTTGAGAAGCTGTAACAACTTTACCACTTTAAATTTGTTTTATTGTATGAGCTTCCCTTACGCCAATAAGGATTTAATAGCATTCAATTATCTTTTGTATAATTTAAGTTCAGTTTATGCCCCTTTTGACATCTTGCTTATGTTATCTAACCGTGGTTCAAATGCATGTATTATATTACCCACAATTCGTTTTTTAGTTTGTTTGGAGAAAAACATGTGCTAAATAGTTAAAAGTAGGTCCATCAAGAGATACTATTGGATGTAGATAGTGTGTTATCTGTATTTGTCTCTGGATACATTTTCCTTATATTTATCCTTCCCGCTTACAAATAAATTCAAAAATGTTAAATGATTTTTTGTAGTTGAACTTTTTCAATCCAACACAAATAACTACTAATGTTAATACAAGTAAATGAAATAAAATATAAGCTGATAAAAATATGATTTAGACAGAAAATGTTTATTCACTCACTCATAATATCAAATGTTACAGTGATAAATGGTAAATAACACTCATTTTGTGCACTAAGTATGCGTAACCTCAACCACTATCTTGATAAATGTCCGATACAAAATTTTCCAACGGAAATATCATCATAAACATATTTGTATCCATCCTTTATATTTTTAGTATTTTATATCTTTCTCATGCAAATGTGGTAGGATTGTAGGCTTTTACTGGTCAATATTATGCCGTTCGTCAGGCTAATTCTATGAGGCACTTTACTTTACCTACAGCTGATTTTACAACACTATAAGGGATGTAAAAAATTTAATGTGGATCACATTTTTCTTGAAGAGGTAATTTCGTGTGTGTGTGTGTGTGTGTGTGTGTGTGTGTGTGTGTGTGTGTGTGTGTGTATATATATAATATTCTCAATAGGATACACATTTTCACTATTTATTCATTTATTCTAAAGAATGAAATTGTAAAGAACGAGGTGCAAAGGTTAAAAGTTGGATTGAAATTTGTTAACGTTGTAGAATCTAATATTGTATATTGTAAAAAATAATTGCTCATACAATATAATATAAGTGAAATTATGTTCATTTTTAGTTTAGAATAAAATTCCATATGTTTTTCTCTTAAATGTTTGAATTCATATATCATCTAGCCTTAGTTCATAAGTTGGATATAAGTTAGCGTTATATCAAGAATAGCCCATATGTAAGTATATGCTGAGTTGTTGTACACTACTATTTTGTTTAGATATCAGAGCTGTTAATTAATGTTTAAAGTTAGTTTGGTTTGAATAAGTTTATTTAACATTATATTTCCTTAACATTGTATTTCTTCCTTTTATTTGACGATTCTTTTTACTATTGTTTGTTATTATTTGGTTATATTTGCATGTAATTTCTTACGTAAATTTATCTATTAGTACAATGTTAACATGAGGTCATGATTGACAAAAATAAAAAATATCTTAGTAACTCATAAGAACAATGGCATTTTTCATGCAAAGAAATTATGGTGGAATTTGGAGTTCTTGTTCATATATTGTATGAGTTTTATTTTTTAAATAGATTTGAAAGACGAGTCTTGCCAATGGAGAAATGAAACTTGGCTCTTTAGTTACCCTCCCTTTTTATGGCATCGTCTTATTTATGATTAGTCCAGATGTTATTTACTCCAGTGTTTCTTTTAGATTCACATATCAAGCTAGATTAACTAACAATCTATGATGGTACCGTTGTAATAAAATTGATTTATCCATAATTCACTTAACTTACATCTAATAAATCAACCTCAACATCGATTCCAACTTCTTTTGCAAGTTGTAAGAACTCAAATTATCTAGGATTGGAAAACCATAAGAGAATGATGAGCATTCGTAAATCTCAAAGCATTAACAAGTCTAAAGTGGATGTATAAATAAATCTATTTTATTTTTCTGTACATGTGTTGTTTGATTGTGAATTTTCTTTGATATGATATTTCTTTTTCCTCTTTTGATGACTTAGCCATTATATGTTGTTATCCATTAGGTTATATTTTCTTATAATATCATTGACCATAAAAGCATGTGTTGCTTTTTGTTGAGTACAATTTGGACTGTGCAAATAGCCATAGTTTGTAGAAGTAATCATAATTTTAGTTTTACAATATACTATTTACGCAATTTGGTATATGTATAGACGATGTTTGTTTTTTTTTTTTTTTTTTTTTTTTTTTTTTTTTGAGTTTCTTGCCTTTTCAAAATGAAAAAGTAAATAGGCCAACATTATGAATTAGTTTACTTAATGAAAATTTATTGATTGGCATATACCTAGCCATTTTGTGAGTCAGCTGCATTGTTTACTAAATAATCACATGTTATTATCTTTGTTAATTCTGCAATAATGACAAACAATCCCAATTCCTACCGGCACATTAAATATGTCGAGTACTTTATCTTTCGCATTCCATTAAATTTTCCAAAAATTTAGCATGCTTTCCAAAAGAAGTACTTAAAATAACTTAGATATGTTTATCTTTTTAACCGATAAATACAAACAATCTCCCACTGTTATTGCATGCATTATAGTTGTTTTATCCTTTAGCTTTCAACTGAAATTTTTCTGATTCAAGTTTCCAAAACTTTAATATGGTTGCTAAGAGAGGTACTTAACTCATGTGTGTGTGTGTGTATGCATAGCTCACAAACCATTAAATTTATGTGTAGATTTTTGGAGATGTCTCTGCTAAGAACAACATGAAGCATGACTTTTTATAGCTTGAAGTTGACAGAGGGAGGGGCATGTTTGATTTGTGGCACCTTCCATGAAGGTATGAAATTCAGTGTATTTTGCGCTAAAATTATGCAATCAATATTACAATGTATATAGTCCAACTTTGTTTTACATTTACTTCAAAATTACTTACTATTGATATTTTTTCCGGTCCCTTACTAAATCATAAGTAAATTGATATTCTCTAAACTTATATAGTTGTTTGTGATGTGCTTCTCTTTTTTACCTAAAAATCATTGACTTCTTAAGCATGAATTATAGTCATTGGTGCATAGTTGTGCTTTCAAAGGACATGATACCTACTTTATCTAATTAGGATTTCATATTCCTTAGGTTGTTCATTATTCAGTTCATTGTATATATCACAACTATCATTAACATGGCCCTTTGTCAACCCACTTCACATATTTACCATGCTTTAGTACTTATGAAGTCATGGCATCACTCATAAACGTTCAATGAAGATGTTTAGCACATACATTGTGTTTCTTAGAAATTGTTTCTCACATGTTTTGATATGGTTTCATGTTGTGGTGTTAAGCTTTTTTTTTTCTTCATAATTTTAGCAACATTCCTATGTTAAGAGGATATCAACTTTAAATGAGAAAATATGGTGTGGTTTATGTTGATGGAGTTTTTCACAACTTTATAGCATATTTGGCGACGAATAGAAATGATATATTGCTTTTACCTAGGAAAGTCTTGTTTTTAGGAAGCCGATAAACTTAAAAAATGACTTTTTATATATTTGTTAAGTTGATTGATTTTTTTCTCAAATAGGATTACATGTTGCATTAAAGAATGTTTTTTTCATTCAAAATTACATTTTGTTTTATAACTTTCCATTTTACAAAATTGTTCCCTGCAATTTTCAGTTGGAAAGATGGGAAGCATCAATAGAAGACTATGAAATACTGCTATGACAAATGTCGAGAAATGGGGAAGTGGCGAAGAAACTGTTTGAGGCTCATGTCAAGGTGAATATGCAAAGAAAGAAAGTAATGGATGATCTTGAAAGTAATTCAGACAATTCAGATGAATTATAAATTTGTGTGGTGTTGTAATTGATGTCGTCCTTGATAGTAAAGTTCATAAAAAGGAGATGCTCCAAGTTTTAAAAAGAAAAAGAAAAAAAGGCATGGTGGATGGTATTAAGAGATGAGGAGGAGAGTTATTAGTGAGGAAAAATTGTAATTTTATTGATACAGAAACATGATACAAAGAGCACATATATATAGTGCTATGAGCCCAACGGCTAGTACAAAATATACCAAATATGCATGAGCCTAATGGCTAGTATTAAATATACCAAGTATGCATAAGTCTAATGGCTAGTATTAAATATATCAAGTATGCATGAGCCTAACGGCTAGTGGATAATTACAAAACATACTAAATTTGATAAAACGTGTTTACACGCTAACGACTCTATTGTAATGGCTCTATTGTCTTCATTGTGCCTCATCGGTTCGAATTAGGGTTTCCTTTTTCATTTTGGCTTCTGCCTCCGCTGATAACGTGAAGTTCCTCTCTCATTCTGATAAAATTCTTGGTCGAAAGGGCCTTTGTGAGGGAATCTGCTCTCTGATAGTATGCGGGCACATGACATATTGCAAGTCTTCCTGATTGCGTTATTCCTCTCATAAAGTGGAGATTAATTTCAAGATGTTTCGTCCTTGAATGTTGAATAGAGTTTAGAGATAAAGATACTGTGCTCTTATTATCGTACCAAATGACCGGCTTTCGTCTTGAAGTGAAACCAAGCTCCTCCATCAGTGATTCTACCCATGTGATTTCAGCTATAGCACTTGCCAGTGCATGATACTCCGCCTCTGTGCTAGATTTGGATGTGGTCCGTTGTTTCTTCGTACATCAGGAAATGATATTGGAACCGAGGTAAACGTAGTATCCTGAGACAGACTTTCGATCGTCAATATCGTTTGCCCAATCGGCATCGCTAAAGCACTGTAAGTTAAATTCCTTTTTTGAATTTAGGCGTATGCCGTAATGTCTTGTGCCTTGTAAGTATCGTAATACTCTCTTTAATGCCATCCAATGTTCTGATAAAGGGTTTTGCATGTATTGACTGAGTTTATTGACGTTGTAGCATATGTCTAGTCGAGTAATAGTTGCGTACTGTAACGCTCCTATTATGCTTCTATATTGTTTGGTATTGTCGATAGCTTCTCCTTTGTGCTTAGATAGTTTTAGGTTACTAATCATGGGCGTAGGTAATGGGTTTACCTTGTGCATATTTTCCCTTTGCAGTATTTCAATGATATAATTTTGTTGGGATAATATTAATTCACTGTTGTTTTTCCTAATCACTTGTATTCCAAGAAAAAAATTGGTTCCCCTAAGTCTTTAATGGCGAAATTTTGATCCAACTTGTGTATGGTTCTGTTTATTTCTTCGCTGTTGTCTCCTGTTATTAGCATGTCGTCAACGTATACTAGAATGAACACAGTTCCATGTATGCCCTTCTTCATATATAGAGAATTGCCTGATTTAACTTGTGAGAAACCCATGTTAGACAAGGTTGACTTTAGCTTTTCACACCAAGCTCTCGAAGCTTGTTTTAAGCCATATATTGCTTTGTGTAGTTTGCATACTTTATCACCAGTACCATATCCTTCAGGTTGTTGCATGTCTACCTCTTCAGTCAATTCCCCATTCAAAAAGGCATAGTTGACGTCTAGTTGCCTCACATTCCATCCTTCGTTTAGAGCGATGGTCAGTATAACTCTGATGGTTGTGGGTTTTATGACTGGGGAAAAAGTTTCGTTGAAATCAAAATCAAATTGTTGTGTGTAACCTTTTGCAACTAGTCTGGCCTTGTATTTGTCAATAGATCCATCTTCTTTTCTTTTTATTTTGTATGTCCACTACAACCAATCACATTTTTGTGTTTAGGTTGAGTCACTAAGCTCCAAGTGTTGTTTCTTATGAGAGCTTTATATTCAGTATCCATTGCCTCCTTCCATTTGTTTGATCCTATGGCCTGAGTAAAATTCAATGGTTCGATCTCACTGGCAGAAATATTGTAAACTTTGGGTTTCAAGATGCCTCTCTTTGACCTAGTGATCATGTGATGTCCAGTTGATTGTGGTGGTGTCTGCTGCTGTGTATCATTGTTGCTGGTAGTGTCAGCATGGTTGTTGTTTTCTGTATGTTCACTATACTGCTTGTTTTGATTTGATTGATGTATGTTTGCATCTTCTGAATCATTGTGTGTCTCATTGGTTTGCTCATTTGTTCAGTCCATAGTTTCTTCCTGTGTGTTTAAATTGCATGTGTGTTGTTGCTTTTCATTTCTATCAATTGAATGTGTTTAGTAATGAATGGCTCGAACCGTATTTATTGTTTATGCTTTGTTCCCCATCCTTTTTGCCGATTTGCTTTTCTGCATAAGGAAACTTATTTTCATCAAATATCACATGTCTAGAAACATATATTTTCCCATTTTTGTCCATGCATTTATAGACTTTTTGGTTTTGTGCGTACCCAATAAATGTGCATGGGCTTGATCTCATACTTAGTTTATGATTGTTATAGTCTCTCAAACATGGAAAACATAGACACGCATAGGCTTTCAGAAAACCATATTCTGGTCTAACACTGTATATCATTTCATGAGGGCTTTTATTGTTTAAGACTTTGGTTGGCAACTTGTTAATGAGAAATACAGATGTGTAGAAAGCTTCATTCCAATATTTCATGGGTAACGAGCTTTGTGATAACAAAGTTAGACCAGTCTCTACTATGCGTCGATGTTTTCTTTCGACTAAACCATTTTGTTCAGACGTATGGGGGCAAGTTAATCTATATTTGATCCCTCTATTGAGAAAGTAATTAGTTAGAGGTTTAAACTCAACTCCCTCATCTGTTTGAACAACCTTAACAATATTGTTCATTTGTTTTTCGACATGAATTATAAATTGCATAATTGTATTGCAAGCTTCTAATTTAGTTTTCAGCATGTATATCCAAGTACATCTAGAATAAGCATCCACATAAGAAAGATAATACCTGTGTCTCTAATATGAATTTAGAGGCGCGCGTCCCCACAAATCAGCGGCTATAACCTCCAGTGGCTCATTATAGCTGGTTTCAGAATCACTAAAAGGGCGCTTGTGGTTCTTGCCAAGTTGGCAATGTGTGCAAGTGTTTTTGATAGGTATATTTTTATAATGAATGTTATTATTATGCAGAACAGTCTTAACAGTTTCCAGATTAGGATGACCTAATTTTACATGCCAAGAATTAATCACGTTACATTTACTGCTATAATTGTCATAATCAACGTTTTTGCAGCTATTCCTAATACAGTCATTGTCACTACTAGCATCTACATTATTGCACCAGAATTCTCCACTTGAGTTTGCAGTCTTCAAGTTGTTGAATTTGTATAAACCATCGTATGGGTTACCTTGAAGTAATATTTCATGATTTAGGGAATCTTTAACTAAGCAAAACCTAGGATGAAATTCAAAGTAAACATTATTGTCGTTGGCAAATTTTGATACACTTGACCAATTTTTATTAATCATGGATACCATAAGAAGATTGTTTAATTTGAGTTGTCTTTTCCCAAAAATTGTCCCTTTGCCTATGTGTGTGATACTAGCAGTACTATCATTACTCATATGCAAATTCCTCATACCTGAGTAATTTTTGCTCCCAATGTTTAAATTCTAAAGATTGCTAGTTATGTGGTGAGTCGCTCCTGAGTCAGGATGCCATTGTCTTCATTTTTTACTTCATCATCATCTACAACATTATGTCTTCGGTTTGCGTCATTATTATTTTGAGTTGAATTCCCCGTCGTTGCCATATTTGCTTGTGCTCTTCTTTGTGAAGAGTAATTTTGGCTTGCCTGTTGTCCACTGTGTCTGAATTACCCCTGAAGTAACATTTGTTCGCCATGTGACCAAACTTTTGGCATATTTGATATTTCACACAATAGTTGTTGTTATCTCCTTGTATCTGCTTATTTCTGACTGTGACATAATTGGCAGAGAACTTATTTTGTGCTGTTTTTCTTTGGTCGATTCTGCCTTCATGAGCGAGGAGTGCTGATCGAACGAACTGTAAGTCAGGTAAGGTTTGTTGTGTGGCTAACACAGTTACTAGAGATTCGTATTCTTCATCTAATCCACCAATTAAAATAGAATTTGCTCATTGTCGCTGATCTTATGGCCAACAACATTTAGTTTGTCACATAGGTTTTTAATTTTTTCTAAGTACTCTTTCATGCTTGCCTCCTTTTTTCTAGAATTTTGTAATTCCCTTTTATATTGCATGATTCTAGCAGCTGATTATAAAATGAAAATCTGTTGCACAGTGGTCCATATTTTATGAGATGTGTTGCAGCCTACTATCTGTGATACCAAACTTAGGCTTATCGATGATAGCATCCATGATGATAACAGGCTGTCCTCTTTTTGAAATTTGACGTGGTCAGGGTTCGTTGAGAAATTGCCATCTTGGTCTGCTATCATCACTGGTGGTGTTAATTATGGTTCCATTGACATACTCTTGTAGTCCATAGCCCTTTAACGCAATTTCAATTTGGTATTTCCATAGTATATAGTTATCCTCGTCCAACAATGTAGTAATGACTTGACTTTTTTGTTTGATTAGGTTATGATGGTTTGGTGGGGTGTTGTTGATACAGTTGATGTAGTGCCAGAATCGTTGGCCATTAGATATGAGAATATGGCGAGGCAGTTTACTTATAGTTGCAGTTTTTTTGTCTCACTTGTATCTCCGTAACGTGATAAAGCTCACGGCAGCATGTAGAGATCCAAAAAAGAATGAAGGTCGAAAAAGGTATGAAAAAGGTATGGCACTACAGAGTTGGTGTTGTAGCTATGATCAACACTTTTGATAGAGAACAAGCCTTTCAGCATTAAGGCTCTGATACATATTAAGAGATGAGAGGAGAGTTATTAGTGAAGAACAATTGTAATTTTATTGATATAGAAACATGATATAAAGAGCATATATATAGTGCTATGAGCCCAACGGCTAGTACAAAATATACCAAATATGCATGAGCCTAACGGCTAGTATTAATTGTACCATGTATGCATGAGCCTAATGGCTAGTATTAAATAAACCAAGTATGCATGAGCGTAAGGGCTAGTATTAAATATACCGAGTATGCATGAGCCTAACGGCTAGTAGATAATTACAAAACATACTAAATATGATAAAAACTTGTTCACATGCTAACGGCTCTATTGTAACGGCTCTATTGTCTTCATTAGATGGTACAAGACTGAGGATTGCAGAAGAACAATTTTAACATTTAGTAATGAAAATTTGAGACGTGGGTTGACTGTAGAAATTTTGTGTGTAGTATAATGTTTACAAAAATATAGTTAATGTATTTTATACTGTGTAAATGACATATATTACGTAGTCTTAATATCAACACTTTTATCTTAAAAAAAAGAAAAAAGAGCTAGAAAAATATCACTTATGTGACTTTTGAAACAATTAGGTATGTTTTTTTAACGGAACAACCACAGAACTATTGATATATAGACATTTCAATAGTACGGATTTTGTACTAGATAACTAAAAGTTTTTTACATCAACTCCGTGTGTGAAGCACGGGCTTGCTCTAGTTTGTTATATATTCTTCAATTGTCATACATGGTGTGAGACAGGTTGCAATTGATACCAAACTATTTGATGTGGAGTTGAACAATTTGACCATAATATAAGCAGTTTCCCCTTCCAGATTTGTTTCAAATAAGTGGTTTGGTACTCTAGTGTGTAGTGGGGTCATGTTTGGCTGGCTTGCATCATAGATCAATGATGTGAGAATGACTTTGTTATGCCTACCAAAAACTGAAATAGTTAAATATGTCTTAAGTTTTTTTTAAGGATATTTTAATTGCTATGCGTGTTGGATTTAAATTCACATTTTTCAAAAAATGTTGCTTGTAAACTACTTTTAAGATGTTTTAAGGCTATTTTGTGTCTTAAATGTACATTCTAGAGCACGTGGCTTGTATTAACTTTCTCCATTTTTATACGTTATAATAAACTATGCTTTGGATTGTTGTAATGTTGTTCAAGATGAAATCTAAAAATTTGCTTATTAGTTACAGACAAAAAAGGGTTTACCATGAAAATTTTGTTGTTGAATATTTATACCATTTCTGGTATATGTTTGGTCATCAGTTTTGATCAAGACATTCATTTTGCATCCCTTATGTTCTGCTTCGCAGGGCAAAGAAATTATCAATTGCTTTTTGTGTTAATACAATTTTAAAAGTATCTTAGAAATTTGTCTTTTAATGCTGCCATCAATCTAGGGTGAAGAGCAGAAGAAGTTGTATGTGCTTTCAAATGAAGTCTTTGTCAGAGATTTAATTAGCAGTCATCGAACCATATGACTTAATGACTTCAAAATATTTGTTATTTTGCTTGTTTATTCTTAATGCATTGTGACACACCACGTCCGTTAATATCACTCTAATGAGAATGCACTAAGTTTCGTGTAGTGCAATAGGTAAACAGTAACTAAATGTACAAGACAAATATAAATAATGCAGCGGAAAAACTTAGAACTTTTTATTAATCAAGAAAACCAACATTTTAGACTCAAAGTTACAGCATTATATTTTCTCAAATACTCAAAAGCAATCTTTCTCATAATCGGAGTACAAAACCATAACAGTATCCCTCAAATGTTACAATAAGCATGAATAAACTGAAGAAAATACTTGAAAAAGGAGAGCTATCCAAGTCCAAGCAGAATCACGATCTCAACTATTGACCACTCACACTATGAGAACCTGAGGGGAAGGAAGGGAGAGAAGGAAAACAAGAAGGGTCCGACATAAAGTTTGGCGAGTTCTAGTAATTTCTAGCATATGTGTAACACCACATAAAATTCATAAGTATTAATAATAAATAAATAAATAAAAATAAGAAATTAACTAATATGGCTGGAAAATGAGATTTTACCGCTTTAGGAATTTGGCTATGAAACTCTTTTATTTGGATTCATGGTGAAATTCTGAATTATTTTCATATATAATATGCTGAAAACGGTCAATATATGAAGAAGTTATTAACAAATGAATTTGGACAGTAAACGCAGAATATATATTTTTTGAAAATTAACGCAGAGTGTATATATATATATTTATATGATTAAACGGATAATATATATATGTGTCCAAATTGTAAATTAAAAATAAAGAGGGAGATTTGAATTTTGAAAATAAAGATAAGATAATGGGACAAAGTATATTGTATATATGGAATAAGATTAAGAGATCAAGGAACATATTAATTAAAATAAACAACTCAGTAACGCAGCCTTATTGAGCATTCCAGCCACGAAGGGATCGACCCCCCTTAAGGGGTGTCGTCCGCTAGTGGACAGCTCGGCGGCTGGACAGCCCAATAAATCTTGGTGGTTAGGGTTTCTCTAAGAGGATATATAAAAAAAGGGGGCTTGGATTAATTCTAAGTAATCCAATAGTCTATGCTCACGCGGGCAACTATATATAGCGCCTCATATCACACTATGAAAACACTAATCATTCACTATCCATGTCTCCATGTTATCTCTCTGCCATTGCTAAATTCCAAAGCAAATAAAGGTTAAGAATGTCTTCTAATTCTTTAATCTAAATTCTTATCTCCTTTCTATTCTGATTCATATAGGTTTTATAATAAACTTTGGAATTTGGTATAAATACGTATATATAAGATTCTAATGCATGTCTCTTGTATGTATGTGTGTGTGTATATATTAGGAGGATAATTGGAGAATTTTTGAACGTAAAGAATTAATGCATATCTAGATCTACTCATATTTCTCTCTATTCTGCCTAGATCTGTGAGTGGAATATCGTTTACTTAAGGCATATTCATATTTTTATTAATTATTCATGTCGAAAGATATGCCTAGGAGGATTTGGAAATCGATAATATAAACATTAAAAACCCCAAATCCTCTATCTTGTAATTGCGAATGAATTGTTATGATTATTTGGGTTTTGTGGACTTTTGATTTTAATATTGGATTAAAGATGAAAATGGGTGTTGCTGCTATTGTTTCTATTTTGTACAATTCACCGTTATCAAACATTTGATTGTAACCTAAAAGGGTTTAGATTTGGTTATTTCATGTTTTGATTAGGTTTGGATTCTATTTTGAATCCAAATGTATTCATACTTGAAATATGTCAAATATAAACGTTTTTATGTGCATAATACCCAAAAAGAGGTGAATTAGACAAAGTGGAAATTATAAACATACATGTATAAATGTATGTAATACTCTATTTTTAATCTAGTATTGGAATCATTCCAACAAGCCTAGGGTGCAAGTTGAAATTGTATGTATGTATATTTTCCATCCACTGCTACATGTTATCTTATCATTATGCTATCATGCCTATGTTGTAGCGGTAAAAGTATGGAAAGCCTAACTTGTATACCTTGATTTGGACAAATTAACAATAGCCATCTAATTAGAACGTTCCCTCGTTTATATGAATATTTAATGTTGTTACACGTTGTTACTATATTATTAATATAGCATCAACGTAGTTAACATAATATTTACGTAATAAGTGCGATTAGGATAAGGTTTGAATTCGAATTGTCCCCATAATAAATATGTATTTGTTTCCTGTAAGGATTAGATTTGCACATAGCGAAAAGAATATATATGTATTTGTTTCCTGTAAGGATTAAATTTAGAACCATTCTAAACGTGTCCTTGGTTCCTGTAAGGATTAGATTTGCACAGAATATATAATAACATATACATTGAATGGAATTCTCACATAGCGAAAAGAGAAAATATAATATTCAAATAAGATGCACCATTCATTAAAAATCTCAGAAATACAACAGTCACAGTTACATTTGTTCAACGGGTACATCAAATAGTTCATTTTCACAAGATTCCAAAAGAAGTAAAGCAATAACTACTAATAATATCATTACAACTTTGTCTTTTTCATCAACTTCAATCACGACTTCATTCATGGCTTTTACCGCATCTACTGACCTATTGGATATGTTAAGGAGAGCAGACAGAACATAAAGTTTTGTGTGACTGAAATATGGTATTACTTAATGTTCATACCCTACATTTTTAATAGGTTACATATGTCAAGGTATGTCTACGCAACACAAAATATTCACACAAACACCAAGTATCTAACCAATGCGGTGGATATCCAAGCCAATCGCTCATTACTGATTTAGATTAAAGACCCAATGAGGTGGGAATTCTTGGTCACTTATGACCCTATTAAAGGTGGATTCTTATGATCTCTTATAACCCTAAGGCGACCTCTAGCCACTTAAGACCCCGTCCTAATACGTTAACGTTCTTAAGTCCATACTCTTAATTGTAATATGAAAAGCAGTATTACAAACGTTACTGCTTTACTGATATTATGGTAGGACGCTTATGTTGCTTAAGACTTCCCTTAGACAGTTGGTTATCATGCAATGGCCACATATCTTTTATTTACCAAATATGTCCCTAGTTGAGCCCTTACAAGCTTCTAGAGGAATTGGACATCACCGTAAACTACACTACTCCATTACCGTTTATGCCTAACCACTTTTAGAGAAGGAGAACTCAAAGACTTTTAATCTAATAAGGGTGGGTCCCAAGACTTTGGTCCCAAGACAAGGAGTAAACCTTCGGAGGGATCCTAGTCCTAACCACTTAAGACCCAAATTAGATAAAAAGAGAGTCAGCCACTTAAGACCTTCTCAAGGTGTGGTAAACCTACTTATTTTCACATGCAATAGACTTATATATAGTTATATATACACACACAAGACCTCTCACATTAAAACGTATATCCGTAGATGTTGGATGTGCCGGTCGGTTCCGGGCAGACTTCTACTACAAGTTGGTTTAACCTCGTGTCTAGTATATTAAGTTTTGAATGGCCCATGGCACCTAGACATCTCACATTAGTTGGGCCTACTTGTGGTTGCTGGATTAGTCGGTTGGTTCCGGGCAGACTTCTACCACAAATGGCAACTAACCTCATGTCTATGTGTCACTATTAATATACATTTAGAGTAATTTTATATACACATGCACAAGGAGACAAATGTTATTATATATTCTGTGCAAATATAATCCTTACAGGAACCAAGGACACGTTTAGAATGGTTCTAAATTTTGATTTTCCTTTTCTGGGTCGAAATCTAGGTCCATTCCGAGTGGGTTGTTACATTTGGTATCAAAGCATAGGTTACCCGATTATAAGGGAAATATACGTAAAAGAGGCGTATTTGTATATTGAAAAAGATTTTTTAAACTATATATTAAGTATTTTTGCTTACTTGTTGTTCCTAGTAGCAATATAGCACTTTTATGGCAGCAAACTTGGAAGTTTTGGCAAGTAAAATGATTCCTTTGGAGGTAATTGGAGCACTATATCTTGAAAAAACCCTACTTTCACCTGCTGTAGATCCTAATTAGCTTCCATTACAACAAATTAAGCATAAAAGCGACTTTGATTTAGATGATTGTAAATTTCCTTCATAGGTTTCCTTGTTTTTCGCAGGAAGAAGAAGATAGCCAGAGAAAGAATACGTACTTTGTAATTTTTTTCACTGGAGGCTTCCACCTTTGCACCTTGTTAGGGCCCAAATAAGCCATTAAGCCCAAAAATTATCTAATTAAATTAATAGTTAAGTGTTTAGGTAACTTATATTTATCCTAGGTCAACATTGTTAAACCATGTTTACACTTATTTTTCACCTAATTCACAAATTTGAATATCAAATGATATAAGTAAAAAATTGTAACATTGTCTATAAAATACTTTAAAAGCTTATAACATCAATATTTCTGATTTACAACAAGTTTTACAAAACATAGACATTTTTATTTAAATTTGCACAATTTTTGGAATACTTTGAATTAAATAATTTTAAACATCTTATTTTACCACAATGAATTATCAAAGCTTAAAAGAATACATATTTTCTTATTTACTTATATTTACATCAAATCTTACAAACATATGTCTATTATATATTACACATTCTATCAAAATTCCATTTTCAACCAAGAATCCAATAATTATTTCTTTAAATCAACAATTACGTTTATTTTCACTAGATTTGTTTTTATATGAGTTTAACCCTAATAGTTCTACTCAATAATATTTAAATCCTTATTCTATGTCACAAAAATCATTTTTAACACTTGTTAATAATCCTGTATTGCTAGAACGTTTATTTCTCACCAAAATCAACTTTTCTACCAATATATTACACCAAGCCTTAATTTAATCACTTTAGATGATTAAGTTCACAATTAAACTTCAAAACCAATTTCTTAATTATTAACCTGAGTAATTAAGTCAAATAATCAATCTAATGATATATTCAACTTAATTATCGCCTAAATATTTATATTATCAGTTGTTATTACTTATAATGGGTAATCACCAAAACCCGGGTTGTTGCACAGGTATATAAGTTATTTCCCATATTCTCTTCAACCATGGCATAAATGTACATATTGACATGTAACAATCAAAGTGGGAAAACAATAACAGCAAATCATAGAACTTGCAACCTAGTTTTAACATGATTATCTAAATAATAAAAGATGAACAAAGTGTCATATATCATATATATATAATTCCTATTTTTAACGGATTCACCTTTAGATACGTTTACACTTTACACGCAAAACCTTAATATTTGGACATTTTGTAAACAATATGTTCAAATACTCTATTTAGAACAATAGAGACTTAAACCTATTAAAATTTACAATTTCATCCAAATTTTAACCTTATGCACAAAACTACACATATGAAATTATTCAAAATCAAATAAGATGAATCTGACAAATATAGAGAATTATACAACACTAAGCATGCTTCTCTTTCATTATTTCTATAACCCAAAACTACATATACAAATAGATTAACAATTTCTTCGTATAAATGGAAGATTTGAGGGTTTTTACATTGTTTTCTTTTCATAATAACTCAAATCTTCCTAGGCACAATAATCCAACTTTAAATTAGCAAATCATAAAAAATATTATCTTAAATGAATCCCACTCATAATGATGTAAGAATAAGCAACAACATAATTGAGTAGAATAAATTTTGGATTTGGTCTCCGCTAACAATCGTGCTCCAAACTTTTAAATATATATATATATATATATATATATATATATATATATATGAATCACATATTAGATTCTTATGTATATGAGTCACATATTAGATTCTTATATGTATAATTCTTAATTTCAGAATAAATCTAAATCTATATTAGAATAGAATAGAAGAGACAGAATAGGTTAGGAAGACAGAAGAAAAACTTAAACCCTTTTCTTTTTTAGAACTAACAATGGAAGAAATGCATCATGGAGGCGTGAAGAAGAATAGACGTAAGGTTTTGAGTGAGGATTTGGGGTCTTATTTATAGTTAACATCGTATATATGAACCGTTAGATTCATTGAATTTAATCTAAGCAGTCTGTTTGATGAAAAATATAAATAAGTACTCCTTTAAAAGAATACCTTCACTTGGCACCCTACAAGAGGGCGGTCGATCGCTCCTATAAGAGGGAGATCGACTGGGGCAGTAGCCACCCCTCCTAGAGGGGCGGTCGACCCCCCTTCTGGGGTGAAAGCCAGGAGATAACATCTCTTGTACATCAATTTTTAATTAATTTTTGAATTAATTCAATTGACTTCTTACCTAATGTTAATTATTCTTGTCCTCACTGTGTATAAATATATACGTACAAATTTGAATTCAAAAGAAATATTCTTTTCATGCTTATCCAAATTAATATATTACAGATTTGTATATTTGTTTTTTGAAATTAAAACTTTATACGTAAATATATATGCACAACTTGATTTATTAATATCTTTTGCATATGGACTCCATTTTTCAGTAAATAAAATATGAAAATGTATCAGAATCTCGCCACGATCACAACTACAATACTTCCGTGGCTCAATTCTTAATAACTCAAAATTTTATTTTTCAGCTCATTAGCTTATTATTGATTTCCTTATTTATTTTAAATTATATTATCATATGTCTAATTTATGTTTATTTTATGGGGTGTTACAAATGAAAATAGTATGGTTTTGGTAATATACTAATTCCAAGAAATATTAAATAGTTGGGTTTCCAATAAAATAGTATGGTTTTGTGAATCTCTGCGAAAGGGAATTCAGTCTCAATGAATTTCACATGATGACAAATAATGATTTTGCCACTTTCCATATTGTTACACTTTGAGCCTCTATGGTTGGGAGCGGGACCAAGAAAAGCACGTGGAGTGGATCGAGCTTGCAATTTGCGGATAGAAGTGGTTGAAAACAAAGAAAAACATAGGAAGCCAAATACACGTAATTCCGAGTATTTGGGATCACATTGGTATAGATTTGGGTGGGGACTGAAATCCTAAGAATTTAGTTGGAAGTATGTTAAGAAGATATGTGGCCATTTCTAAAGCATAATTCCAAAAAGAAGGTGGCATTGAGGCATTAGGGAGCAAAGTACGAATGATGTTGTTTATTGATTTAATGTGTCGCTCGGCTTTGCCATTTTGAGGAGAGGTGTAGGGACAAGAAAGACAGAATAACATCCCATTATGATCAAAGAATTGTTTAAATGTGTCATTGATGTATTCTGTACCATTGTTACATTGGAATGTTTTAATATTATGTTCAAATTGAGTTTTGATTAGAGCATGAAAAGATTTGAATAAGTGTTTAACTTGTGACTTTTTGGCAATGGGGAATGTCCACATTAATTTGCTATAATCATCAAGAAAAAGAACATAATAACAGTGGCCACAAGAACTAACAACAGGCAATGTCCAAAGATCATTGTGAATAATATCAAAAGGTAACAAAGTGTACGACGAAGAATCATAAAACGGTAATTTATAATGTTTGCCAAGAGGACAAGAAGAAAAATAAGTTTTACAAGACTTATTAAAATCAATGAAGTTTTTATGATTTAATGATTTAAGCACAGCAGCGCCAGGATGTCCTAAGCGGTAATGCCAGAGTTCTAGAGAGATAGCAGTAAAGACTGACTGATTGATAAAGGGAGTGGATTAATTATTGGAGAAGAGAGGATAAAGATCCCCAGTGCTGTCACATCTCATTAGTTTGGTCCCCGTCTGTAATCATTAATAGAAAATCCAAACGGATCAAATTCAACAGAAACCATATTATCAGTGGTGAACTTGCGAACAGATATCAAGGTTTTAATAAGTTTGGGAGCATGTAAAACATTGTTTAGGATAAATGGAGGGTATGGTAAGGGTAAGTTAGTGCTACCATGACCAACAATTGGAATTAGATGACCATTGCCAACAACAATGTTATGATAATTATTGCTAGAATTGAAATAAGAAGAAAGTATACCTTGATCCGTTGTCATGTGAGATGTGGCACCAGTATCCATATAAAATTTCCATCGGGTTGCAAGAATGATAGAGCATGCATGGCAGCTTCAATATCGGTTGGTGTGTAGCCAAGGGTGGAGCCATAGTGTTGTACGCCTGTGGACGAGACCCAAGGACTCCTTAACTAGTAGCACGTTGGGCTTGATTCACTTGCCTTGGTTGCCATGGTGATGAAGGATATGTACAAGGAAGTGGACTGGCATACCCAGAGTTCCAAGATCCAAATGTGTGACGATCCCAAAACCCCTTGACACGGTGTTAAGGATAATCATTGGAATATAACACATTAATCATCATTAGCAGATCACAGATAATAGCATAAACATGAAATAGAATAATTTACACACATATAACAACGGAATCATATAGATATCACCACATCAGAGAGCATAGTGCAGGAAACAACTTAGTGCATAATAGTACATAATCAGTCATCATCGCTAGTGGCGGAATCATACATAAAGAGTTCAAAAACTAAACATCAGTCTACATCGCCAGTGGCGGAATCATAATACATATACAATAATGGCGGAAAGAGTCAAAGTCAGCACGGTGTAGTCAAGCCTCGCCATGAGCCAAAAGTGCACCAGATACCTGTAACTAGGCTGCCCGTGTGAAAATGAGGGCACCCGAGTTTGTAAGTTGAAACAAACTACGAGTCAGTCATGGGACTGGTATGAGAAATCTACTTAACTTATTAACAACAATAATAAGGCAAATTAAAGGACCACGCCACTTTCGCGGAACGGGTTTACTCTAATGAGTGCTAGTGCATGAAATAAAGTAAATGATTAAATCATCGCAATGCTTTTTATAAAATGAAGTCATTATAAGACTCAGGTCCCATCACACAATGCAACGCAAGCCGGAGGATAGAGTTTTACCTTATAACGGTCAAAAATGCTTCATACGTATAAAACAAAAGTGTTTGATATTATTACTAGTGCATACATGTTTCAAAAGCGATTTCAATCATAAATATCAATCATAGGCGGCATAAATGACCCATACCACTATGTCGCCATACTAGTAATACAATCACATCCGAAATTTCGTATTGGAAATTAGATTCCATCATGAGTCGAGGCAAGGGGCAAGCTCCTCTCCATTCGAGACACTCTAGCAAATGCCTCGGGACCGCACACAGCAATCCCTGGATCTTCAGGGCCGGTCCTCTCTTACTTTTGAGGATTGACAATTCCTGAACACACGTTTCCCGGTCCTTACAGACCTATAATCGAGGCGCCTCGCATTCCAACAACCACACAGGTGAAAAGTATATATAATGTCAGGGCTGGTAGGTCACTGACACCACCTTAGCTAGAAAGAAACGTCGTGCTCTCCCTGCAGTCACTATCCCGTTTTTGACTCATACCGAGGTGTGAGGCTCGTGAATTCACGTTATACACAAAGTTACGTCACACAGACCATGCTTTGATCATCAACCACAAGACTTTGCTTTGCAACAGAAGCCTTGATCTTATGCCACTTAGGCGTGCCACACAGGCAATCCACTCCATGCGACTGATTTCTATCATATATAACCTCTGAGCTCGTACGTCTCACAGAAGGGCGTTAAGCAAGAGAATAAATTCTCCGCCGCCAAACAGATATATATTTAATAGAGATCAATCAACACAGAACAAAATCCAATGTCAGACACACAGTCCATTTACAAGTTCGTTCTGGATTTGAACGAAACCGGAGGCACCAAATCCTCGCATATCCGCACAATCAACAATACGTCCGACGGCTTCTACTTCAGCCCCTTCAAGGTAGCAACTCCAATCACGAGCATCAGTAGCACCCATCCATCCAATGTGAAGATTATCGGCCTTCAACCGTCTTCGACTCTTCGACTTCTCAACGTCGATCGATTATTTGAAATGAGAATGAACTCGGCCTTTTCAAATAACCCACGTATATATAGATTTTCAAATCAATTTTTCACATGGTTAAACATTCAACATTCACATTTCAGTTCTTTAGTATAATTTTCATGTTAAATACATTCAACCATCACATATCAAGCAAACACAATAAAATTGGTTTATTTCCACTCTATATCGTCTATAGTATTTTATAACGATATATCGTCATTTTTATTTATTTAAAACGACCATATTTAATTAATCGACGTTTCAGGTCGTGCCGAGGCACTGGCGCTGTTTTTCACTAAATTTGTTTTACACATACCTGAAAATCTAACCGTTGGATCTTCACAAATTTTATATCATTAGGAAGATCGTTTCAAAACGAATCCAACGGTTTCAGTTTTGGAAAAATCCGACGGTCGGATCTTCCACACTAGTCGTTTGAAGTTACGATTTCAAATTACGAACTGCAGCGTCGTTATTCGATTTAATTTAATTATATTTATACTTATATATAAATATAATCATTTCTGGCACTGTTTTTCTTCAGATTTGAATTAAACATTCCAGACAATGCAACTGTCGGATCCTTACAAAGTTGGTGCCGTTGGAAAGATATTTCCAAGGCGAATCCAACGGTTGCGGTTTCGGGAAAATCCGATGGTCGGATTTCCCGCACTAGTCGTTTGAAATCACGGTTTCAAAACACGAACTGCACGGCCATGATTCGTTTTAATTTTATTTATATTTATATATTTATATAAATATAGTTCATTCTAAAATTCCTATATTGTTTTCACTTCAAATATTCCACTAACGCCTTTAAATTTTGGAAAATTTCTCCATAACTTCCTTTGTACGGGAGGGGCTGGGAAAATTCCCAAATAGCCACACGAGCGTCTCATCTCAAAAAAAGAAAAGAAAAAGCCAAGCGGCTAGCCAACAGGCTCATAAAATCATCACCCAAGCAAAACAGTAAACATGTACCTATTTGTCGGGCACAAAATTTTATTCCCCTTCTCTAGCCTCTTTGCTATAACCTGTTCAATAAATATGCATGTACATATATGCAATTCTTATCATTTTCCATTCAACTTCATATTTGATTCAATTTGGTTTAAAAACACCACTAATGTTGCATACATAGGCAAAAATCATATCATTAGCTAATTAATGGATATTTCAACTCATGCATATTTATTTGAACAAGTGGTTATTTTTAACAATTCACATTTCAAAAATGATAATTTTGGCGAACTAAAATATATTTCAACACATGGCTATTTTATTTAGTTCCTATGCATGTTAAAAATAATATTTCTTTCACAAATATTTATTTCAACGATCGCATATTTTTAGCAAACCCCATATATGATAAAAATGGTATTTTTATCATTTAAAATATTTATTCAACACATGAATGTTTTTAAAACTTCATAATTTCAATAAAAATGTAATTTTTATTGTTCGATCTTTTTATTCAACACATGAACTTTTCCAACACACACACTTCTCAACACATGAGCATTTCCACACATGGATATTTTATATATTTTGTTCATATAAGAAAGATGAAATTTTTATTGTTAAAACTATTTATATATAAGGCGAATATTTTACATACTTCATATATATTATAAAAATGTGATTTTTATTGTTTAAACACTTTATTCATTCACACATGAATTTAATTTTCACACATCACTTCTCAACACATGAGCATTTCCACACATGGATATTTTTCAACACATGACTTTAATTCCATCGCATGAAAATAATTCTAACACATGAGTATTATTCAAAATTTCGGCAGCATAACGGCAGGGTAGTTAAAACCGGCACCGTCCCGAGTACGGCTCCTAGTTCTACCTTAAAACCTCGCGGTTTTTGACAATGGGGATTCATGCATCTAATTCTCACGCAGGCGGCATGTTTTATTTTCATTTCCACAATTATTTCCAATTTATTTCAATCACGAATGGGTATTTTTCAACCACAACCAATCAATATCAACCACAAACAGTTATTCAACCATTCGCATTTTTCATCCAATATTTCACACAATAAATATCGTCCATGGTTTGTGGACGAGGAGAGTATATATATATATATATTCTATATTTCACTTGCATTTCAACACATATATCAATTATACTATGCATGTATAAGTCATACTTTTCTTATATAGCTTACACAACGCATGTACATGAGGTATACAACACGTGTATAATTTATACTTCGCTTGTATAATTTATACATGACCTTTTCCATTCAATTTCTTTTAATTTAGATTTATCACATTGGTTTTCAGAGCGCTAAAAATCGTAGATGGCTCAGAAAAATCTGCGGTCTCTTCGATGTGGTAGAGAGCCTCCTTGCGGTCCCGATGTTTCCTGTTTCATCGAATTTCGTCAACACACCATAAAGATATGATTTTTCAAAGTTTTGTAACACTAAAAAGTGTTATTTTCTATTCAAAATAATAAAGCCGCTACCTTTCAGTATTGGTTCGAACTAGGGTTTGCAGTTTTCTTGGAATCCGTGAATCGATGCTCCGATCAGAAGCTGCGACGTGAAAGAGGGGAGCGAGGCGAGTCGATCGGTGGTGGTTGGGGGCAGCTCGGTGGTTTCTGGTGAGGGGGGGCATCGACGTGAAGTCGGCGACTTTCAGGGCTCCGTTCTCGACGCTGGCGAAGGGAGAAAGGGCGGGGGTTGGTCGGATTTGAAGAGGGAGGCGGGCGCCGTCGAGTCAGGGTGGTGGCGGAGGACAACGTTGACGGAGGCGATCGGAAAAAGAGAGGGAAGCGTGGAGCAGTTTCCGCCGTTAACGAGAGAGGCAGCGAGGGTTTTGAGCGTTTTTTTTATTTTTAATTTATGAATGGAATTTTCTGATTCGCCGATATATATATATATTATTCAGAAAATTAGGGTTTTCACTTACGAACCCCAATTCAAACCCAACGACTGTCGCCTCTAGCTAAATACCCCCATCCCGGACACAATGGGATATGTTTTGTAGGCCAATTCAACTGTTACAGTCAGTTATTTTTCAAATTAAAGTATAAAACATTTTATATTCAATTTGAACGTACATTTCAATTTTCCAGGGCCACAAACCGATTCGAAAAATTCCAGAAAAATAAATCTACCTATGTTTTGACGCTGCGGTCCCAACAAAACTAGTTTCGTCGAATTCTGAGACCGTTTGAAAAATGGCCCTTATCTGGTCGATCCAATTTAACAGAAATTGACCAAACACATTTTCTTTTGCCACGCTCATATACTAGCTTCAAAAATTATGAAATTTGAAACCTAGCAATAGTTTGACATCCCGGACCCAACAAAAGTGGTTTCGTAGAATTTCGAGGTCGTTTGCAAAATATCTATTTTCAAGGGCTATATATACTATATAGCGACCTTCCTGAAAATTCATTTGGCCATAACTTTTGATTCCCGCTATGAAACTTCGATTTTTCAGATTCGTTAGAAAGATATTCATTAACAGATTTAAATATTTTTGGTTTCACTAAAATCCGTTATATTTTGCACCCGGTGCAGTCAGTTAAAGTTTGAATTCAAATTTTCAAACTGCCCTACTATTTCTAATTCACTATTTTATTGAAATATTCTTTTTCAATTGTTCAGATTCCTTTGAAATAACCAATTTAAAAATTTTAAATTGGCTCGTATTTTCCGGGTTGTTACAATCTCCCCCGCTTAAAACTTTTCGTCCCCGAAAAGGAAACAACAGTAAAGTAGGAAACAAAATGTAAATGCATAGTATTGTGAAGGTACCTTGCACCGGAGTTAGTCAGAGATGTCCACTCTGCATTTGGGGTAAGCTTGCTTAATGCTTTCCTCAGTCTCCCAAGTACAGTCTCTAGGATCACTACTCCACTGCACTTTAACTAGATGAACCTTTTTGCTTCTTAGCTCTCTAGTTTCTTTGCCAACAATCTTTAATGGCTCTCTTCTGACTGCTAATTCTGGAGTTATTTCCAAGTCCTGTTGCGCTGCTTCTTCTACAACAAGATCCGGATCATGCACATGTCTTCTAAGTTAAGATACGTGAAACACATCATGCACTCCAAGCAACCAATATGGTAATTGAACCCTATAAGCAAGAGTTCCAATTCTTTCAAGTATAGGAAAGGGACCAATAAATCTCGGTGCCAACTTCCCATTTTTGCCAAATCTGATTACTCCTCTCATCGGAGAAACCTTCAAATAAACATGGTCACCAACAGCAAATGTCAAATCTCTTCTTCTAGAATCTGCATAACTTTTCTGTCGGCTTTGTGCGGTTCTCAATCGCTTTTTGATGAAGTCGACTTTATCAGACGCTTCTCTAATCATATCGGGCCCTAACACAAGTCTGTTGCCAGGTTCTACCCAACATGCTGGAGATTTGCACAGTCTGCCATATAATGCTTCAAATGGCGACATTCCCAAACTTGCTTGATAACTATTGTTGTATGAGAATTCTGCCAAATGTAAGTGATCTTCCCATGACCCACCAAAATCAATTATACAAGCCCGCAATAAATCTTCTAGAATTCTATTCACCCGCTCAGTTTGGCCATCTGTTTGAGGGTGATAAGCGGTGCTCATATTCAGTTTCGTTCCCAATTCTGTCTGGAATGCCTCCCAGAATTTGCTAGCAAATATTGTGTCTCTATCACTGACTATGCTGATGGGAATTCCATGCAGCTTAACAATTTCTTTGAAATATATTTGTGCTAGACTTTGAGCGGTTCTATTGGATCTGATAGGTATGAAATGGGCAGTCTTTGTGAAGCGATCTACGATTACCCAAATGTTGTCATTACCTTTCCTGGTTCGCGGCAAACCATCTATGAAATCCATGGAAATCTGTTCCCATTTCCAACCTAGGACTTCCAACGGTTGCAACAACCCAGCTAGCTTCTGTTGGTCGCTCTTGACTAATTGACAAGTAGGGCATCTGCTAACATATAAAGAAATGTCCCTCTTCATTGCCTTCCACCAGAAAGTGCGTTTGATATCGTTGTACATTTTACTTACCCCAGGATGAATGCAAAACTTGGATTTATGGCATTCATCGAGCACCTCTCTTTTGAGCTCAGGGATGTCGGGAACACATATTCTTCTGTACGATCTCAGAACTCACTCACTATCCACTTGGAAACTGGAGCCTTCGCCCCTTCGAATCCTTTTTATCATCTCTTTCACAAAATTGTCGTTTTTCTAAAGAATAGATATTTTATCAATCAATCCTGGCGTAATTATAAGATTGGCAATGATTGCGGTTTTTCTGCTAAGCGCATCCGCTACAACGTTAGCCTTTCCCGGCGTATACAGGATATCTAGATCATACGCTGCAAGAAATTCTAGCCAACGCTGATGTCTCAAATTCAGATCTTTCTGGGTGTATAAATACTTCAATGATTGATGATCTGTGTACAGTACAAATTTCTCACCCAATAAATAATGCCTCCAGATTTTCAAAGCAAAAACGATGGCTAGCAACTCAAGATCATGAGTTACATAATTCTTCTCATGTGGTTTCAGCTGGCGGCTTACATAAGCGACTACTTGGCCTCTTTGCATTAACACTGCACCAAGACCCCTAATAGAAGCATCTGTCCAAACCGTCAAATCCTGATTGCTATCGATAATGGTTAACACTGGAGCAGTTGTCAGTTTCGATTTCAATTCCTGGAAAGCTTCTTCACAGTCGGAAGTCCACTTAAATTTCTCATGCTTCTTCGTGAGCTTCGTTAATGGACCGGATATCTTTGAAAAATCCTTGACGAACTTTCGATAATAACTAGCCAACCCCATAAAACTTCTAACCTCTGTGGGTGTAGTGGGTTGTTTCCAGTCTTGAATTGCTGTTATTTTGCTCAGATCTACAGAAATCCCTTTCTTTGACACGACATGGCCAAGGAACTTCACTTCTTCTTGCCAGAAGACACATTTTGAGAATTTGGCTTTGAAGACGTTCTTTCTTAGAATCTCCAATACTTGTTCTAAGTGTTTTTCATGCTCGGGTTTTGATTTGGAGTAGATTAAAATATCATCGATGAATACGAGGACAAATTTATTCAGAACTCCCCTGAACACTCTATTCATTAGATCGACAAAGTATGCTGGAGCATTGCATAGGCCGAACGGCATTACTAACCATTCATAAAATATGTATAGACCTCTGAAAGCTGTCAAAGGAACACATTCCTCTGTAATTCTCAATTGATGAAAACCCGTAGCTAGGTCCATTCGGGAAAATACTCTCGCCCCATTCAATTGGTCTAGCAGATCATCGATGCGGGGTAATGGGTATTTGTTTTTGAGCGTCTGTTTGTTGAGGTCTCCGTAATCAACACACAATCGAAGAGTACCGTCTGACTTTGGGACAAACACTACAGCTGCACCCCAACTAGAAAAGCTAGGTCTGATCAGACCCTTCCATAGCAGTTGACGAGTTTGATCGCCTAATTCTTCTTTTTCCTTTGGAGTCATTCTGCGAATTGGATGTACTACTGGTCTGGCATTGGGAATTAGATCGATTCTGAATTCTATTTCTCTTTGCGGAGGTAAGTTTTCGACTTCTTCAAACACATCCGCATAGTTTCTAACAACAGGAATCTTTTCTAAGGAAGTGGGGATAACTTCTAACGCAGACCAAAATTCCTTTCTATCGGGATTCGAACCATGGCATGGTACAGTAATATATCCAAGCTTCGTTCGAATTTTTACTATCCTTTCTGCACATTTCATTTCAGCTTCATATTTCGTTAACCAATCAAGACCGAGAATGATATCGAATTCGGGAAAATCCATGGTGATTAAATCAAAAGAAAACTTGTAGGAAGAATAAGAGACTGGCACTCTACAATATGCACTGAGAATGAGAGATCCTCCTATCGGGTTATGTACTTCAACCGATTCTTTCATCTTTCTTTGTTTTAACTTTAATTTGTGAACTGTGTTACTAGCAATAAAACTACGTGATGCACCCATGTCAAATAATACAGAAACAGGAATATTTTTAATTGTAAGGGTACCTCCCAAAACATCGGGTTTACCTGCTCCATCGGAAGCAGCCGGCGGGTTCGTCCCGTCATACACGTGAGCTACTGCGGCCTTCTTAAGCAAAGGACAGTCTTTGACCAGATGATCCGTCTTACGGCAATTAAAGCAGGAGAGAGGGTTCTGAGAGCCTTGGCTTGAACCTTGAGAATTTGTCTTCTGCCTCTTCGGGACTGTGCAAATATTGGAGTAGTGCCCCACCATGCCACCATTATAGCAGCTTCCTTTTGGCGGCTTGCCAGTCTGTGGTTTCGAGGATGCTGCTTGGCTTGACTCCGCTTGATTCACAGCGGGTTTGCGTTTATTTCCGGCTTGGATTTTAGCATGATCCTGTTCCAGATGCCTTTGATCCAGGTCTTCGTAGTTGCATGCCATTTCCACCAATTCATTAAACCCCAGCTTGATGTGGGCCATTGCTCTATCATGGTACTGTCGCTTCAGCCCGAGGATGAACCTTTTATTCTTGGACTTTGCAGTGGCGACGAGCTCTGGAGCAAAGCGGGACAATTGTGTAAATTTATTCAGATAATCTTGCACCGAGAGATCCCCCTGCTAGAGGTTTGCGAAGTCGTCATGCATGCGCTCCAAGGCTTGCTATGGGACATATTTCTCTTTGAATAGTTCTTTGAATCCGTCCCAGGTTCTACCAGCATCTCTATTCCCGACGGTGAGAGCTTTTCCCACCATAGTTCAGCTTCTTCTTGTAGGAGCCAAGCGCCCATGAAAGCTTTATCCTGGTCTCCAAGCCTTACGCCTTCTAGTATCTTCTCGCATGTTTTCATCCATGCAAGGGCCTCTATTACAGTGCCAGTTTCAGAGTAGGTTTTGCCTCCTAGGTTCTTGTACCTCTTAGCCACGCGGTCCAGCTCGAATTGTTGAGCGGTCGGGGGTTGTATCAAGGGTCCTTCTTCAACTGGGACTTCTCCTCGTCCTCTGCCACGGCCAACACGGCCTACTCTAGCAGCGGCTGCTCGGGTAGCCATTTTTCAAGTTCTGTACAAGCAAGAAAAGAGTCAGCCTACAGAAATGATAATTTTATCGCATGGTTAAGCAGAAAACTTAAGGAAAGATAACGATGGACTGATCAAATTGTTTTTGCTATTCTGCTTGGCTCATCCTAGGACATTACTAGACCTATCTCTAATGAGCTACTCGCCTTAGAATACTACTGATTCTACTTTGATGAAGTGTTTAATGTGTTAGACTCCAGAACTAAGGTTAACCAAGGCTCTAATACCAGCTGTGACCATCCCAAAACCCCTTGACACGGTGTTAAGGATAATCATTGGAATATAACACATTAATCATCATTAGCAGATAACAGATAATAGCATAAACATGAAATAGAATAATTTACACACATATGACAGCGGAATCATATAGATATCACCACATCAGAGAGCACAGTGCAGGATACAACTTAGTGCATAATAGTACATAATCAGTCATCATCGCCAGTGGCGGAATCATACATAAAGAGTACAAAAATTAAACATCAGTCTACATCGCCAGTGGCGGAATCATAATACATATACAATAATGGCGGAAAGAGTCAAAGTCAGCACGGTGTAATCAAGCCTCGCCATGAGCCAAAAGTGCTCCAGATACCTGTAACTAGGCTGCCCGTGTGAAAATGAGGGCACCCGAGTTTGCAAGGTGAAACAAACTACGAGTCAGTCATGGGACTGGTATGAGAAATCTACTTAACTTATTAACAACAATAATAAGGCAAATCAAAGGACCAAGCCACTTTCGCGGAACGGGTTTACTCCAATGAGTGCTAGTGCATGAAATAAAGTAAATGATTAAACCATTGCAATGCTTTTTATAAAATGAAGCCACTATAAGACTCAGGTCCCATCACATAATGCAACGCAAGCCGGAGGATAGAGTTTTACCTTATAATGGCCAAAATGCTTCATACGTATAAAACAAAAGTGTTTGATATTATTACTAGTGCATATATGTTTCAAAAGTGATTTCAATCATAAATATCAATCATAGGCGGCATAAATGACCCATACCACTATGTCGCCATACTAGTAATACAATCACATCCGAAATTTCGTATTGGAAATTGGATTCCATCATGAGTCGAGGCAAGGGGCAAGCTCCTCTCCGTTCGAGACACTCTAGCAAATGCCTCGGGACCGCACACAGCAATCCCTGGATCTTCAGAGCCGGTCCTCTCTTACTTTTGAGGATTGGCAATTCCTGAACACACGTTTCCCGGTCCTTACAGACCTATAATCGAGGCGCCTCGCATTCCAACAACCACACAGGTGAAAAGTATATATAATGTCAGGGCTGGTAGGTCACTGACACCACCTTAGCTAGAAAGAAACGTCGTGCTCTCCCTGCAGTCACTATCCCGTTTTTGACTCATACCGAGGTGTGAGGCTCGCGAATCCACATTGTACACAAAGCTACGTCACACAGACCATGCTTTGATCATCAACCACAAGACTTTGCTTTGCAACAGGAGCCTTAATCTTATGCCACTTAGGCGTGCCACACAGGCAATCCACTCCATGCGACTGATTTCTATCAATATATAACCTCTGAGCTCGTACGTCTCAGAGAAGGGCGTTTAGCAAGAGAATAAATTCTCCGCCGCCAAACAGATATATATTTAATAGAGATCAATCAACAAAGAACAAAATCCAATGTCAGACACACAGTCCATTTACAAGTTCGTTCGGGGTTTGAACGAAACCGGAGGCACCAAATCCTCGCATATCCGCACAATCAACAATACGTCCGGACGGATACTACTTTAGCCCCTTCAAGGTAGCTATTCCAATCACGAGCATCAGTAGCGCCCATCCATCCAATGTGAAGATTGTCGGTCTTCAACCGTCTTCGACTCTTCGACTTCTCAACGTCGATCGATTATTTGAAATGAGAATGAACTCGGCCTTTTCAAATAACCCACGTATATTTAGATTTTCAAATCAATTTTTCACATGGTTAAACTATTCAACATTCACATTTCAGTTCTTTAGTATAATTTTCATGTTAAATACATTCAACCATCACATATCAAGCAAACACAACAAAATTGGTTTATTTCCACGCTATATCGTCTATAGTATTTTATAACGATATTTCGCCATTTTTATTTATTTAAAACGACCATATTTAATTAATCGACGTTTCAGGTCGGGCCGAGGCACTGGCGCTGTTTTTCACTAAATTTATTTTACACATACCTGAAAATCTAACCGTTGGATCTTCACAAATTTTATATCATTAGGAAGATCGTTTCAAAATGAATCCAACGGTTTCAGTTTTGGGAAAATCCGACGGTCGGATCTTCCACACTAGTCGTTTGAAGTTACGATTTCAAATTACGAAATGCAGCGTCGTTATTCGATTTAATTTAATTATATTTATACTTATATATAAATATAATCGTTTCTGGTGCTGTTTTTCTTCAGATTTGAATTAAACATTCTAGACAATCCAACCGTCGGATCCTTACAAAGTTGGTGCCGTTGGAAAGATATTTCCATGGCGAAGCCAAAGGTTGCGGTATCGGGAAAATCTGATGGTCAGATTTCCCGCACTAGTCGTTTGAAATCACGGTTTCAAAACACGAACTGCACGACCATGATTCGTTTTAATTTTATTTATATTTATATATTTATATAAATATAGTTCATTCTAAAATTCCTATATTGTTTTCACTTCAAATATTTCACTAACGCCTTTAAATTTTGGACATTTTCGCCATAACCTCCTTTGTACGGGAGGGGCTGGGAAAATTCCCAAATAGCCACACGGGCGTCTCATCTCAAAAAAAGAAAAGAAAAAGCCAAGCGGCTAGCCAACATGCTCATAAAATCATCACCCAAGCAAAACAGTAAACATGTACCTATTTGTCGGGCACAAAATTTTATTCCTCTTCTCTAGCCTCTTTGCTATAACATGTTCAATTAATATGCATGTACATATATACAATTCTTATCATTTATCATTTTCCATTCAATTTCATATTTGATTCAATTTGGTTTAAAAACACCATTCATTCTAATGTTGCATACATAGGCAAAAATTATATCATTAGCTAATTAATGAATATTTCAACTCATGCATATTTATTTGAACAAGTGGTTATTTTTAACAATTCACATTTCAAAAACGATAATTTTGGAGAACTAAAATATATTTCAACACATAACTATTTTATTTAGTTCCTATGCATGTTAAAAATAATATTTCTTTCACAAATATTTATTTCAACGCTCGCATATTTTTAGCAAACCCCATATATGATAAAAATGGTATTTTTATCATTTAAAATATTTATTCAACACATGAATGTTTTTAACACTTCATAATTTCAATAAAAATGTAATTTTTATTGTTCGATCTTTTTATTCAACACATGAACTTTTCCAACACACGCACTTCTCAACACATGAGCATTTCCACACATGGATATTTTATATATATTGTTCATATAAGAAAGATGAAATTTTTATTGTTAAAACTATTTATATAAGGCGAATATTTTACATACTTCATATATATTATAAAAATGTGATTTTTATTGTTTAAACACTTTATTCATTCACACATGAATTTAATTTTCACACATCACTTTTCAACACATGAGCATTTCCACACATGGATATTTTTCAACACATGACTTTAATTCCATCGCATGAAAATAATTTAAACATATGAAAATAATTCTAACACGTGAGTATTATTCAAAATTTCGGCAGCATAACGGCAGGGTAGTTAAAACCGGCACCGTCCCGAGTACGGCTCCTCGCTCTACCTTAAAACCTCGCGGTTTTTGACAATGGGGATTCACGCATCTAATTCTCATGCAGGCAGCATGTTTTATTTTCATTCCCACAATTATTTCCAATTTATTTCAATCACCAATGGGTATTTTTCAACCACAACCAATCAATATCAACCACAAACAATTATTCAACCATTCACATTTTTCATCCGATATTTCACACAATAAATATCGTCCATGGTTTGTGGACGAGAGGAGTATATATATATATATATATATATATATTATTTCTATATTTCACTTGCATTTCAACACATATATCAATTATACTATGCATGTATAAGTCATAATTTGCTCATATAGCTTACACAACGCATGTACATGAGGTATACAACACGTGTATAATTTATACTTCGCTTGTATAATTTATACATGACCTTTTCCATTCAATTTATTTTAATTTAGATTTCTCACATTGGTTTTCGGAGTGCTAAAAATCGTAGATGGCTCAGAAAAATCCGCGGTCTCTTCTATGTGGTAGAGAGCCTCCTTGCGGTCCCGATGTTTCCTGTTTCATCGAATTTCGTCAACACACTATAAAGATATGATTTTTCAAAGTTTTGTAACACTAAAAAGTGTTATTTTCTATTAAAAATAATAAAGCTGCTACCTTTCAGTATTGGTTCGAACTAGGGTTTGCAGTTTTCTTGGAATCCGTGAATCGATGCTCCGATCAGAAGGTGCGACGTGAAAGAGGGGAGCGAGGCGAGTCGATCGGTAGTGGTTGGGGGCAGCTCGGTGGTTTCTGGTGAGGGGGCGTCGACGTGAAGTCGGCGACTTTCAGGGCGTCGTTCTCGACGCTGGCGAAGGGAGAAAGGGCGGGGTTGGTCGGATTTGAAGAGGGAGGCGGGCGCCGTCGAGTCAGGGTGGTGGCGGAGGTCAACGTTGACGGAGGCGATCGGAAAAAGAGATGGAAGCGTGGAGCGGTTTCCGCCGTTAACGAGAGAGGCGGCGAGGGTTTTGAGCGTTTTTAATTTATTTTTAATTTATTAATGGAATTTTCTGATTCGCCGATATATATATTATTCAGAAAATTAGGGTTTTCACTTACGAACCCCAATTCAAACCCAACAGCTATCGCCCCTAGCTAAATACCCTCATCCCGGACACAATGGGATATGTTTCGTAGGCCAATTTGACTGTTACAGTCGGTTATTTTTCAAATTAAAGTATAAAACATTTTGTATTCAATTTGAACGTACATTTCAATTTGCCAGGGCCACAAACTGATTCGAAAAATTCCATAAAAATAAATCTAGCTATGTTTTGACGCTGCGGTCCCAACAAAACTAGTTTCGTCGAATTTTGAGACCGTTTGAAAAATGGCCCTTTTCTGGTCGATCCAATTTAACAGAAATTGACCAAACACATTTTATTTTGCCACGCTCATATACTAGCTTCAAAAATTATGAAATTTGAAACCTATCAATAATTTGACATCCCGGACCCAACAAAAGTGGTTTCGTCGAATTCCTAGGTCATTTGCAAAATATCTATTTTCAAGGGCTATATATTCTATATAGCGACCTTTCTGAAAATTCATTTGGCCATAACTTTTGATTCCCACTATGAAACTTCGATTTTTCAGATTCGTTAGAAAGATATTCATTAACAGATTTAAATATTTTTGGTTTCACTAAAATCCGTTATATTTTGCACCCGGTGCAGTCAGTTAAAGTTTGAATTCAAATTTTCAAACTGCCCTACTATTTCTAATTCACTATTTTATTGAAATATTATTTTTCAATTGTTCAAATTCCTTTGAAATAACCAATTTAAATTTTTTAAATTGGCTCGTATTTTCCGGGTTGTTACAAAATGGATTTTGCCATTGTTGCTAACTTGGTGGAGGGCGTGGGGACCATTGATGATGATTAGGTTGCCGACCTAGCATGTGATTGGATGCACCAGTTACTTTCCCCGCACCCTACCATTAGTTTTGGCATTATTGTTATTTCTTCTTTTGTTATTTTGGGAACTTTGGGTAGGGTTGGTGTTTGAATTCTATGGTTTTGAAGGGGTTTCAGCCAGTAGCGCAGCACCACCACTGGTGGTCCCACCATTCTCTTTTGCCAATCGATTTTTAATTGTTCATTCAGTCAGCTTGAGGCGGGTTCGGCAGTGCTCAAAGGGGGGGTAAGGGATCTTGGTTTTGAATGTAATCTATGGGGCCGACATGTGCTTCTGGGAAGGCTCCTGTGAGACGTAATACAAGCCTGCTATTAGTCACCGGGGCACCGACATTCGCCAGTCTATCTGTAACACCCCGTAATTTTATAACATTAAAATTCACAAATTAAAGTATACTTAATTTTTAGAAAAGAATTAAGTGAAATGGGTTGCGCAGAGAAATATATATATATATATATATATATATATATATATTGATATATATATATATATATATAAATTAAAAATTAAATAAATAAATATGCGAAAAAGTTCAAAACAGCGAACTGGGAGGGGAAATAACCGAACCGGCCCATTTTTGAGGTCGACCCGAGCCCCGCTGGGTCGACTAGGGGTTAATCCAGGGTGTTTGGCTGTCAACCCGTAGGCCGATTCGCTCAAATGCAGATTTTGCATTTGATTGGTTCTCATGGTTCAGGGTTAATCTAATGGTCCTAAATAACTTCCTACACCTATAAATGCATCCTAATGCTAACCCTAAACCTAATTAAAATAGAATAGTTACCGTCATACCGTCGCCATGGAAATCAATGGAGCCGCCGCCAACTAAGAAAGAAGAAAAGCAAATTCAATTCTAATTCTTTCAACCCTAAAGCAAAGCAAAACTCTCTGTTTTCTTCTCTAAATTGTGAGTATGATGATCTTAACAAGATTATTATCATTTTAATGAGGTTGAGTTATGATGGATTATGAGTAAATGATGTGAATTATCATATATGTTGTTGTAAACCCCTTTTGCTATCATGTATATTGTAAATCCAATGTTATGTGATGATGATATCTTATATGTTGTAAATCATGCTATGATGATGTTATGTATGTTGAAAGTTTCTATGCTAAGTTGTGATGAATCATACATGTTAAAAAGGCCATGATGTTACCATCTATGCTAGTTAGTTCATATTAATTTAATCATCATGTTTGGGTTATGTTGATCTATATGACAAGTCGCATATGCAAGTTAGATTGATTAGAAAAGTTATGAACATATGCCAAGACATCTATTATGACATCTAGAATTATGCTATGACATATGTGATATCCTATGCTAGTTCACACCATCATTATGTTGCCTAAAAACCCCATATGCAAGTTTATGTATAGATTTGGGCTATGATCATATCATGTAAATTGAGACATTTAACAAGTTGACACCTTTTGATCCTTAACATGTGTAGTTTATGCAAGTTTCACCCCTATTATGATTAGATTTATTTTAATTGTCTATATGTTGTGATAATTTATCTTTGTGCTAGGTGTTAGACTATACAAGTCTAGCCTATATTATGCGTTGAATAAGCGAACATATAAACGTGGGGTAGGAGTAATATTAAGGATTTAATATTAAAAAGTTGGGGTGCAATTGATATGATTTTGCATGCCATAAGTGGATGGCCATAATTGAGTCAATTATGGACATCATTAAAAGTTGGCTTAATTAATAATTTGAATAGGGAATTATTAAAACTGGGGTAAAAGATTTTAAGTGTTAATCAATGCTTAGGACACGAGGTTGGACTTGTTTGTGACGTAAACCCGCCCGGACCCGCCCGGCAAATCCAGTGGTCACAAATGTCAGCCCAATGTGAGAGGTCCTAGGCCTAAACTAAAGCATAACGGTTGTAAAGACACGAGGTTAGACTCTTTTATGGTGTAAGACTGCCCGGACCCGCCCGGCAAATCCAGCTGCCATAAATGTCAGTCTAATGAGAGAGGTCTTTATGAGGTTATGGCCTGAATGAATTAAGAAATACTTAACCAGATAAACATGTAAGGTGGGACATGGGGGTTAAGTAGGTGCCTTGGGTGGCATGAGGAATCTAGGGGGTGCCCTTAGTGGCATGTGAAATACGATTAGTAAGACTTAACCAAACACACATGTAAATGAACATGACTAAGAGGGTTAAGTGGGATATACTAGTGACAAGCTTAGGAGGGTAGCTTGTGGGGGCCCATTTCGACCAGTATCCCAAACGTATCTTTGTGGGCTCGACCCACGTCGAGGACGGGACACACATGCTGGGTTCGACTGTATGAGGCCAAAACGGAGAGCGGTGGCAACGCAAGTCCAATGGGTTTCGTATGCGTGTGTGGACCCGGGCTGGTAGGTAAGACGTTGTTGCATCGTGTAGGTATAAGCCGTGCATTCTCAAGTTGTATCGGGTTGCCACTTTAGGGGAGTGATACACCCCACTGTGGGGCCAGCATGGGTATCTACGAGTAGGGAGCCGATCGAAAGTGGGTAATGGGGTACACTTAGTGGAGATAGGGGCAGACGACACCTATGTAGTCAGCTAGGGGTACGTAAGGCTATTTATAAAGTTTCTGTGTGAAGCAAGTGGGATCAAACAATAGGGTGACTAGTGTGGTGCAGTGTAGTAATGTGCGGTGCAGTGTAGTAATCATTCGTTAGTAATTAGGTGTGCCTTTACCGTTATCTTTAACGTTATCTTAAACGCTATCTTTATCTTCCTAAGAGTTCATAGACATTTACTTGTCTTCCAGCTTATGCCTTAGTCTAGTTATTTTGATAATAGTATTGTTAGAATTATCATACTCGCTAGACTTTATGTCTGACCCCCTCTATTTCTATCCTTTTTCCCCCTCCAGGTCCTTAGGTTGGGCCCAGCTCTAGTGGAGTTTGATTGAATTGCTTCATCTCTCTTTGGAAAGCTTGGACCGTTGAAGTAAAGTCCAGCTTGTTATTTTTTTAATGGCTATTTATGTAATGAGATTATGTATTTTGTTTTTATGAAGATGGATATTGTACTTGGTTATGATCTATGGTTTTATGATGTAACAAACATGTTTAATTTCCGCTGCAATAAAATGAAGTTTTAGATTTCCAAGTACTATTTATTATCTGTCTTGTTGTAATTTTTCTGTTCTATATTCACTTATAACCTCCATGGAAGTTAATGCATTCCCTTTGTGAGTGACATTAATGGACGTGGGGTGTTACACTATCAGCCAATGATTTAAGGTGGGTGCAAAATTTGTCAATTAAATTAAAATTTTCAAAATCAATTGTTGCAAGTTCTTCTTCAAGATGAGTTGCCCTTAAAGCTTTGTTGTCTTGGAACATGGTTACAAGTCGTTTCCATGCACCCTCAGCCGTATCGTCGCGGAGAAGAATGGCATGAAGGAGGTCGAAGGAGATTGTACTGTATATCCATTGAAGGACAACAACATAAAGTCGTTTCCACAGGGCTGGATCTGTGGATTTGACAGCTTTGTAGGCAGCCTGGATGTCTTTTTCAGTTGGTGGTACGATGTGATGGTAGAGGCCGTGAACTCGAACAAGAATGGTAAATAATGCTGCCCAAGAATGATACATGCCATGTTCATTGTCTAATGTAATCAGTATGAGGGATTTGACATTAGTAATGGTTAGAGCAGAGTGGTATTTGGAGGATTCAGCCATTGGTGGTGATATAAAAAAATGGTTGAAGCAGAAGAAGAAAGTGAGGAGGATGGGAGAGCACAGGTTTAGACATTTGAAACCTTCTCTGATACCATGTAAGATTTCAATTTTCTTCCTTGCATTTCATTCTTCTCAGCCCCGTTTTGTAGGCATTTAGGGTTGCCAATGTTTACATAAATATATTACATAAATAACACGCATTTAATCTTCTGTCATTAATATATATTACCATGTGTAATATATATAATAAAATATATAACCAATGACAAATCTTCTACCATTAATATAAGTTATTTATGTAATATATTATTAACATAAATACCATATATTAATTATTCTAACACAAATCTTCTACCATTAATATATGTTATTTATTTAACATATTATTAACATAAATACCATATATTAATTATTCTAACAATGTCGCTCTAATGAATACCAAATGAAAGAACAAGTAGTAAAATAAAACAAACCCTACACCTAAAAATAGATACTGAAAACCGATGGAATACTCCTTATCGAGCTACATAACCTGAATATACTCCTATTAGGGACAACAATAATGTCGTTGTATTGCCTGATTTCATCATCTTTCTGGCCTCCATCAACTCATTATGCATCCAATGTTCAACACAGTGTACATGCATAACATTCTCCAAATGACGCAATCTAAGGAAGTAAATGTATGTAGTGATCGCTTTGCTAATAAGTTATGGGTGCGCATTGATCATATACTCATCGTACTAATGAGAGGATGTATCAAAACCAAACATCCACTCAGACTATTGTACAAAAATCCAAGGATGACAATACCATTGTCGTAAATATAAAGTTCATATACACACACACACACACACACACATATATATACACACACACACACACACACACACACATATATATATATATATATGCATACATATATATACATACATGTGTGTATATATATATATATATATGTGTGTGTGTGTGTATGTGTGTGTGTGTATGTGTGTGTGTGTACAAGCGTTACGGCACGCGCCTTGCGTGTGAGTTACTTTTTTACAAATCTTATATGTTTTGCATATTTAAAATTTACATATATAATTTTGTGTTATAATAATCTGATTTTACTTTTTATTTCTGAGTTGCAATATCTAATGTTTTTCAAGTTTGAACATTTATTTCTATTATTAGTAAACGAAGAATGAATTTGTAAGTATTCTTAGATCCTAAATTTACATGATATTAAAACCTATTAATATTTATAGGTGAATGTTTTATATTTATAAACAAAGTCTATATGTTAGATCCTACTTTTAAGCCATGCTATAATTTTTAATGATATCTGTAGATTGACATTTTGAATTGGTAACTGAAATTTGTATACTAGATCCTATATTTTAGTAATATCATAGTAGTTAAGGCGCAAAGGCGCAAAAAGGCGCAAGGGTTGAGCCCTGGGCTTTTTTGAGCCTTAGGCTTTTTTGTGCGACTTTTATACAAGTGTGTGTTTTTTGCTAGAAAAAAACTGTACTATAAAATTCTACTAAAAATGATAATTTTACTGATACAAAAACTTTGATTAGTAGGTACGAAGTCACAAATGCAATTTCCAAACTAAAACAATCACAAATTTAATTATTTAAAACATAACTCTTTAAACTTTAAAATTAAAACATAACTCAATAAATTTCAAAACATGTCTAAATTTTAATTTAAAAGTTAAAACATAACTCAATAAATTAACTAACAAGTTTAGATTAAAGTTTAAACCTTTGAACTAATTAACTTAAATGAAAACAATTAAAAAAAACTGCTGTTGATATTTGAAACACACACAAACACACATGACAGTGGCAATAACAACGGAGACGGCAACAATATATTTTAGTGTCGAATGCGTTAAAACGAAAGGGAAAATCCTAAAAATTGACTAAACCTGTTCGAATTTGAAGGTTGAGAGTCGGATCGGATCCAAACAAAAGTGGGCTTGACATAAAATCAATTATTTCACAAGGCGCGCTTTGAACTAATTAATTTAAATGAAAACAATTAAAAAAAACTGCTGTTGATATTTGAAACACACACAAACACACATGACAGTGGCAACAACAACGGAGACGGCAACAATATATTTTAGTGTCGAATGCGTTAAAACGAAAGGGAAAATCCTAAAAATTGACTAAACCTGTTCGAATTTGAAGGTTGAGAGTCGGATCGGATCCAAACAAAAGTGGGCTTGACATAAAATCAATTATTTCACAAGGCGCGCTTTTTGAGCCTCAGCGTCTTGAGAAAAAGCGCCAAAGGCGCGCTTTATTTGTGCCTCAGTTAGCCGATGCGCCTTGAAGGCCAGCGAGGCGCAAAGCCTGCGCCTGAGCCTTAGGCGCGCCTAGGCGCGCTTAAGCGCGCGCCTAGGCGCGCTTAAGCGCGCGCCTTAACAACGGATTTAATTATATTTATAAGGGGAATTTTTGGTAGATCACGCTTGCATCAAAAAAGTATGATATCAAACGTATTACAACTATTAATAAAGAAAGTCTATATGTTACAACTTTTAAGTGATACTATAAATCTTAATGATATCTGTAGAGTGACATTTTGAATTGATAATTGAAATTTATACATCAGATCCTATATTTTAGTAATATTATGATTTAATTATATCCATAAGGGACATTTTCGGTAGTTCACATTGATACCAGAAAAATGTGACACCAAAGCTATTATATATATGTATATATATATATATATATATATATATATATATATATATATATATATATATGAAAGTCTATACAGACATAGAAGCTTGACACAAACTGGATGACACAAATTATCAACCATTAGATTACCCTCTGATTCGCACCCCTCATATAAAGACAAATTAATAATGTGATTGAGATTTTATGTCTTTTAATTTATGTCAATTTTTTGTGTCCAAATAACTGATATATATATATATATATATATATATATATATATATATATGAAATTGGGTATATCTTTTATTAAAGGCCCAAAGCCCATGTTCATCCCATGATAGCTGGGTTAAAAAAAAACAACGCACTCATCACCACATATACATCCGACAGTAACACGTCATCATCTTTACAACTCCAACTTTCCTTTTTCTAACTGAAGAGAGAAACCCAAAATTAATGGTGGAAGAAAATCAAAATTATTTAGGATTTCAGAAGCTCTCTCCCTTCGATCCTCGAGTGCTCCATCGCCTCCACTGCGAACCTGGAATGATGTAAGGCTTCTCCTTTTCTGAGCTTCAGAGTATTGTAAGCATCATATTTAATCAAATTGCTAATTTCCATCGCTGTTTTGTTGAAAACTCGCCTATTACGTTCCTTCCACAACCACCAAATTGTAGTTGTGAGGGTGATGCTATTTTTGTTGGTCACCATGTCTTTAAGCTTCCACCGCCTCTTCAGGTATTCTAAAATTTGTTCCAGTTTTCCATTTTCTTGCATCACTTGGTTTCCAAAAATTTGTTGCATCACTTGTTTAGAGAATTGACACTGGAAAAATAAATGCATGTGAGTTTCTTCTTCTTCTCTGTAAAGAACACAAATTGGGTCAACACTAATTCCCCATTTAATTAGCCTATCCTTCGTAGATAGTCGCTGTAGAATTGCTTTGTACGTAGTACAAGCCATTTTAGGTACATTAGCGCTGTTCCAAACAATTTTTGACCATTCTGCATTAGGATAGGGTGTTCGAATATTGTCATATGCTTTTGCAAGGATGAATTGATCATTTTGATTCCAAACCCAAATGTCCTTATCTCTGTTATCATTAATAGGAATTTGCATGATGTCATTTCTAATTGCATTAGTGGCTGGGAATTTATCGAATTGCCAATTGCCATTGGATATGATTTGATCAACTGAAATTTCTGGACAGCCATATGCTGAGTAAGTGTACTATCCCAAGCGCTCAATCAACGAATGACCATAAAACTAGGGGTCTCGCCATAGGTTAGTGTCTCTTCCTGTTGCAATTTCTTTCATGCAGTTCAATTTTAGTGTTTCTCGAGAATTCATGACTGCTTTCCACGCAGGTGACGAATTATTGTCTACCCCAATAATCCAAAAATTATCTTTGATGTATCTCTTTCTCATCCATCTCGCCCATAGTCCTTTTGAAGTGATAATTTTCCATCCCAATTTAGCGGCAAAAGTGTCCCTCATATTTCTGAGATTTCTCAAACCCACTCCTCCTTCTTTTTTAGGTCTACATAAGTCAGAGTATTTGATCTTATGTAACGCACCCTTCCATATAAAATCAGCGCATACACTTTCAATTTTGCCAATGTTAGTATCAAGTAGCTGAAAAGATTGTAGCCAAAAATAAATTTTTGCTTGAATCACCGTGTGAACTAATTCAATTCTGTCAGCGAAGCAAAGGAGTTTTGAGCTCCATCCTTGAAATCTGTCTCTTATGCTAGTAATTAGAGATGCACATTCTTTATCGGTAATTTTATTATTCGATAGTGGCACTCCTAGATATTTAACTGGCAATACTCCTTCAGAAACATTAAGGATGCCCAATATTTCTCCTCTTCTAGAGCAAAAGGTGTTAAAGTAACATTTTGTTTTCTGCTCATTAACTCTCAATCCCACAAAATTTTCAAGTCTATTAAATATTTCTTTGATTTCCTTGGTTGCATCACAATTAGATTTTATGCAAATAATAAGGCCATCTGCATATAAAAAATGGCTGATTTTAGAGAGAAATTTTGTATGATTTGAATCCGCTTGTTGTGGGTGGCAATTTCCATCTGTACGGAAAAATACTCCATAGCAACTGCAAACAATTAAGGGGAGAGGGGGTCCCCTTACCTGATTCCCCGATTACTAGTAATAAAACCTTTCGGGACTCCATTAATTAGGATGGAAAAAGTAGGTATGGAAATACACTCATCTATAAGATCAACAAATTTACCTGGGAATTTCATGCATTTAAGCATATGTATGATGAAAATTCTGCTAATTTTATCATACGCTTTCTGAAGGTCGACTTTCAAGCAAAATTTGTCTACTCCTTTCTTGTTAAAGTTTCTAATCAATTCATGAGCCAGAAGCGAGTTTTCGGAAATGTTCCTACCTTTTATGAACGCACTTTGACACTCGGCAATCAAGTCTGGTAGAACCTTTTTCATTCTATTACATATCACTTTGCTCAGAATTTTATAAATAACATTGCAACAAGCGATTGGTCTGTAATCCGCAATACAGGAAGTTTGTCTTTTTCTGGTATGAGGCACAGGAAAGTATGACTTACTTCTTTAATAATTTTTTCCGATCTGAAAGCTTCTTGAATTGCTGACACAACATAATGTTGCAGGTCCCCCCAATGGAGAATGTAGAAGCCGAAGCCGAACCCATCGGGTCCAGGGGAGGAATCCCGGTGAATGGACTTCAAGGCAACGGAGACCTCTACGCTGGAAACATCAGAGAGCATCATCCTCCTCCCTCGAGCATTGATAATGCGCTTGGGAATGACAGTTGGTAAGCTTATGTTACTTGCTTCTCCATTGTATAGCGCCTTAAAATAGTTGATAGCCTCCTTTTCAAGAACTTCTAAATTGGTAGTTGGAAGACCATCCTGATCAAGAATTTGAAAATTGTAGTTAGTGTTACGACGAATAGACATATTTGTATAAAAAAATTTAGAACAAGTGTCCCCGTCAGTGATCCATTTTTCTTTAGCTTTTTGCTTTAATTCAATAGCTTTAACTCACAATGCAAGTTTGAGCTCATTTTGATAATCTGCATATGCTTTCCACGCTTGATCTGAATTATCTCCGTCTTCTATGTTTTTGAGAGATTTTGCACATAGTTGTTCCAGTCTTTTAATATTGTTATTGTCTTTGGGTCTTTTTTTATTCCATTCTTTGATCTTGTACTTGATTCTTTTGATGAATTGCAACAAGTTGTACATATAGCAGTCATTGATGAGAATCAACTCAGAAAGGCTAATGTTCGTATAGTATCCTTCTAAGTATTGCCAATGATTAGCATATTTAAAAGGTTTACCCTTTGCATTGTCATTTCTATCAATTAAAGATATATGTATGGGACATTGATCACTTGATGAAGGAGGAAGTACATTCACTTTCATGTCTGAAAATCTGGACACACATTGAGCGTTGATTAAAACCCGATCCAACCTACATAGTATTTTCCTGTTCTGACCACCTGACCATGTATAATGCATGCCTCCGTGTATTGGCTCCAGTAACCCAGTTGCTAGAACACAATTGTTGAATTCAACTAGCTGCGAGGTACGTAGAGTAAGACCTCCTTGTTTATCATCTGCTTTGAGATATGCATTAAAATCTCCCATAACCACCTAAGGTAGATTAGTATTATCTGCTATATCTTTTAAAGTGTTCCACAAAGTAACTCGTTGCTCAACTAGGTTGTGTGCATATACCATGGTAATTTGTATTTTGAGTTCCCCCAAGTTATATGCATTTACAGTAATTTCTTGCGCGTCCATATTAGTAACTTGGATACTCCATATGCATTTGTTCCATAGAATAATTATTTTTCCTTTGACTTCATTACTGCCATTATGCACTAAATCCCATTCAGAACCCAGACTGTTCGATAAGAAGCTAATATTGTCCTTATTCAGTTTATTCTCCAACACACCCATGATAGAAGGAAGGAATTTCTTTCGAAGATTATAGAGGTCTAAAAGGCGGGTGTCGTTATTTAAACCTCTAACATTCCATGAAACTATTGACATCTAGGCTTGGTATTTCTCTTCCTCAAAAGACGAGGAGAAATATCTCTTGCCTTAGATGTTTCAGTTTTATTTTTGTGTGCATCCGCTTCAGAAATCTGCTTGTTATATTCTTGGTTTGGTTTAGAGTAATTCCCTGCATCCATGTCTTCATCTTGAATGCTTTCATTATCTGAACTGGAAATGTCAACTTCTAAATTCTTTAATTCTTCTGTTGTTCCAGGTACCGCCTCCAATTCAACATCATTCTGACGAGCTGACTCCGTTGCTTGAGCCCTTCCTGCCTCCTAGGCCTTCTGGTGTTCACCAATTGGAGGAGCATTCATCCTCGGATCCACCTAATCGTCATCAGTAGTTACCTCATCTGACGTTGCAGTTGATGCAGTAGATGTATCAAATGTACATATGTTAATCGGGGGAGGGGGGGGGGTCTACAACAATGATGCTAGGTCCAGCATTTCGTTCTTCAATTATATCAATGTTGAATCTTTAGCTTTGGCCACCCAGATCTGTTTTATGGGCTTAACCACTGTTGTGCATTGTGAATCAGTGTGGCCAAAGCATTCGCATGTTTTGCAAGAAGGGGGTAAGGCTTCGTATTCAACTTCTTGTAAATATATGTTTCCCCTGCTATCTTTTGCTCTAATAGTATGTTCGCTCTCTGCTTTTATGCCTACAAGCACACGTGCATAATTTAATCTTTTAACGTTTCTTGTGTTATCATCCATTTTAAGAGGAGTGCTAATCATACTGGCAAGTTTACTAATGCCTCTAGCGTTCCACAATGCTAGGTCTAGATTTTTGACTTTAACCCAAACCGGGTGTGATTCAAGCATGTCCCTTTCTAGCTGAAGATTAGGTTCCCATCTTTTAATGAAAATTAATTTACTATCCATGAACCATGGACCTCCGTTAAGCACTCACAGGCAATCATCTTCTCTTTCAAATTTGATTAAGTAAAATTCGTTTTCTCTAGCAAAAACATCCCATCGACCTGCTGGTTTCCATTCACGTTTGATGAAGGCATTTAGATGTACGTAAAATGGCCTCCTACCAACCAGATAAATGTATATAGAATTCTTCCACATCACTTTAGCTGAATCAAAAACCTGATCATCTAATTCTACGTAATTACCTTCTTCATCAAATGCAAGTTCAAAACGTTTAATACCCCCAGTAATTGTAGTGTTACTGCCAAAGCGTTTTCCCATGAACGAATACCAGATCTGAAAATTGGGCTTGATTTATTTGACAATTCATTCCTATGTGGTAGCACGTTATTGGATCTATAATTATTCATGTCTCTTTTGTTCAGATCAGCCATGCGGTCTGAGTTATTTGATTGGATAGTCTCTCTCCTTGCATGTGATGATCCTGTGCCATTATTTGCCACGTTCGCGTTTGATTTCCTTCTAGATCTGATTTCTGTCCATCCCGTGTCTACATATTCACCATCGAATTAGGGTTTTCTGTGTCCGCCATTCGTAACATGTTATATATATATATATATATATATATATATATATATATATATATATATATATATATATATATATATATATATCGAAATTTAGATCTAGCCATGTCATTATTGTTTGAAAAAGTATCAAACAAAAAATATAGTAAAAAGCCCACATACAATAAAAGTGTACCTATAGTCTGTTGTACGCCTCTGTAGACATGTAAGGGTGCGTGCGCGAAGCCAAAATGACTTGTTGAGGTCGAACGCGTCGGACGGTCAACGGGCCATTTTGGTCCGTTTGCCCAACAGCACAAAATTGAGTTGTTGGGCATCGATGCTTCGATGTCAACAACCCAGTTTTGACGTTTTTGATATAGATATATATTGTTAATTTATTAAATTTATAAATTTAGATTTTTATAAATTGCAAAAATTAATAACTTGTGCAAATGAGATCCATTTGAAACGCGGTTTTTTGTGTTGCGATCGTATCGAAATATTTTACGTACTGGAGTTGGTTTGGACTTAATCTGTAATTTATAATTTTTTAATTAATTTATTTATTTGTGTAAATTATTGATACATATTATTTATTAAAACCAAATAATAAATTAATTAATCATAAATTAATCAAATTATAAAACAAAAATAAAATAATCTGCTTAAATGTTCCGCTTGAGCCTGCAAATGCATTCTCTGCTAACTAAAATACCCGGCTTTCGTTACACTCAGAAACACCCTAAGTGTTCTTTTATTTCAACGTCCAAAGTTGGTAAATAAGCAAGATATAACTCAAAATACTTAAAATTGTGAACTAGCAAAAAGTACCAACGCATAGTCTAGCCATTCAGTCTCTATACGAATCAGTATAAAGGAAAAAGGAAAAAAAAAATCTCAACTTAAAATTGTGAAGATGAAAAGTATGAGTAATAGATTATATATGCCGATAAGAGCCTTTATCATACTAAAGTCAACACGTGCAAATGTAATTAACTGCTAGAAAATCATCGGAAAACTCATCATCTTTGTCGTCCACATAATTTTGTGAATGATTTATCGCTCTCACAAGCATCACGCAAAAGTCATCAATTTTTAGATAGATGTTTCGAAGAATATGGATTAAAACAGGCTAAATTTGTTGTTTTCGAGTTGATTTTGAATTGAAAATTGGTTTTGAGTGAATAAACTAATGGTTAAGATTTTGTCAATTCCACTATGTAATATTAATTTATCAGACATTATAGATGTTGGATAAACTAATGGTTAAAATTTTGTCAAGTCAACTATGCAGATTGGCATGCAAGATAGCCTCATTCGCTGTCATGTCATGTAATTATATAATATTAACGGTAAACTAAACACATCAATAAATAATTATAGTTTGTGATGGACATGTTTATCTAACAGTTATTTGCTAAGGATGCGTTCGCAGTGAAAATTTGGCATGTTCATTTTTTTTTTCGCGTTTGACGCGTCGGACGCAAGCACCTTTTACCCTTTCAAGATTCCACGATTCTCGAACGTTGGAAAACTAACTGTTGGCGTCCGACGCGTCAGGCTCTATTAAACCGAGCCCTCCTCCCCCCCCCCCTCCCCATTTTCTCTCATCTAAACCCGATTACACTCCTCCTAACCTTCGATTTTTTGGAGCAATTTCAAGCGGCAAAAACGGTAATTTTTAATATCGTTGTCTTTGTTTTTCAATTTTCTACCACATATATTTTTTTTGGATTTTTCTGGATTTTTTTTTTTTTTTTTTGGTTACGCAGATGGTTTCCTCTTCCATCACTGCTACCTCGCAGCCATTTGCGAATTGGACAGACGACCGGGAGTCCGCTTTCATAGATATTTGCGTTGAGTTCATAGCCGCTCGCGATACAAGCGTAAGTGAGTTCTACGCAACAGTCGCAACAACAATGAACGACCGTTTTGGACTGGTTGGATGGCTTCGGCCGATCCACCGTCTGGTCAGCCCTCTAGGCGCAGACAGGCAAAGCGTGCCAGCTCGTGGGTGACCGATCATACAAGACAGCTTGCTGCTCGTTGTTTGGAGCTTGTTCGGAGATCGGGGACGCGTGTGGATCTTTGGGAGATTCTGACGGTTTTTCGCAACGATGAGCGGAATGTTGATATTGCTCAGGAGCTTAGCGATGAGGGCTTATGTGCCTTTATTTCATCGGAGTTGAACTTATTACCTCATCGTCGTTTATTGTAGATTTTCATGTATTTGTTTTAATTTCAGTACCGTTGTGTTCTTTATGTTTTATGAAAAACGTGGTCGTGTTATGAAATATGTTGTCGTTATAGTTTGATGCAATTAGAATTTAATTAAATCAAAACTATTAATTTAACAATTAAATACCACACTCAAATACCCCGTTCGTCGTTAAAAACACAATTCCCCTTCGCTACAGTATCACGCTAAAATGTCACGCTCAAATGTCACGCTAACGTTCGTTATACCCTAAATATACACACGTAGCACTCGGTCGATGTGTCCTTATCGAGGACAGCTCGTCCAGACATCATAAATCACCTTCAATCACAATAGTACCTGGTATAGAATGTGTTGCATCAGCATTGACATTGATCGCGCAACAAACAGCTCATCTAACAAGTAGAGGATCATGAAACTATTTTGACATATTAGTGATTATAAGTAGAAAATGAAACCCTGAAAAAAATTGAAGTTAAAAATGAGGGCAAAACGTTTGATATAGTCATATAGACATTAAAGATTAGGCGTTTGTTGGAAAAACTCATTCTTGAAACAAACGCCTAAGCTTTTAAAAAAATGGACGTTTATTTGACAAAAGTCTCGTCGTTAGACAGTTGTTCAAAAAAGGTACGAAAATCCACGTTTGTCAAATAAGCGTCTAGCCGAATATGAAATGTAATTGCATAAAATGTAATTTGAAGGATAAATAAAACGGTTAGAGACGCCCTTACCAACAAATCTAGCTTTTCACCCCTGTACGATAAAACATTCATATACATCTGGTTTCTTCACGCTGACATTGATCATGATTTTACATTATTACGTGGACTAAAACAGATTTAACAGTACTAAAAAGGTCATTAGACATAATGCAAAATATGTTCTAGCTCATTTGAATATGCGTATCGTGCAATGATCATACATCACTTATCTCAACCTCCTAAACATGCAAATGCAAAATTATACAATAAACTTATGATTTGCAAAAAGTGCATGTAACGAGCCTCGAGAAATATAGAGATCAAATGCCGCTATAGAATATCACAGTAATATGAATTTTTGTGACAAAATAAACCGTAGCGGAAGCTATCATTTCAGTGAAACAAAATGGAGGATCATTATTGGGAATGGGATGACATTTCTGCAAATTCTACAAAAACTTGAAGAAGACACATTCTTGCACCTTTTACAATCTTTTATGTAACCAGGCATACCCAATACCATACCACCGGTAGAAATATGCTACTTTGGTTTCCTGTAAGTCTCTTCAATCTTTTTGGCCTTTGAAACAAAATCGTTGGCCACCTTCTTTACGTTTGGCACATCATAATTTTGAGCGATATAAATCCCCCAACCAGTTCCCAACAAAAAGATGAAATTGTTCCTTATAAACCCCATTTCTTATTCTGCATTGAACACAAAGGAGATAAATTAAGCCAAGAAAGGTTAAGAGTCCATTTGGCTTGAAAACGAATGAATTTTATGTTTACCATTTATGATTAGTATTTCAAATTTCGTAGACGAGAATGTAAGGGTCGCAAAAGCTCATTACAACAAAAACGGGAGAAGATGGTTTTTTATACTTTCCATAGAGCATAAAATAGACAAAAATCATTTTAAATTTTATATGTAAAACCATTTTCCTAATAGACTATTTTCGACCAGGTCCTCCATAAATGCATTTTGAAATAGCAAAATACAAAACTCATTTTCAAATCAGAATGGACCCCAAGCAACTAAGTTTTATTTTCCTCTCTTTTTTCCGCCTGGAATTGTATAACATAATAATGATAGATTGCCAAAAAGATTCAAGATCCCAATATATTAAGGTTTCAATGCTATATAATATTTTCCCTGTCAACAGTTCCCTTTTTGTTTATTAATAATACTTGAACGAAAGAGTACACATTTTGAATCCAACAACATGGAATTGCTCAATAATCAGAAATCATAAGAGTTCATATGAACAGACCCAAAATTTGCCCCTCTACTTTTTGGAAGCACAGCTTACAAACATTTAAGAAAGTCTCCAGTTTGGCAGTCTATTCATAAAATATTAATGGAATATCAAATTTCTAATCTTACCCAAAAAATAACAGGTTAATTGACCTAGTATAATATTAAACTTGTAATGCAATAGATCATCCGAACTCTTAACGGATCAGCATAGTTCTCTTATCCTAAGGTGTAAATAATGCATACAGCGCCGGCCCAAAGAATTTGTTGCCTAAGCCACATTATAATTTTGTTGCCATAGTTAACTTGTTATACAAATTTCACCATTTTCTTTCTGAATATTAAGCATAAGATAACATAAAAGACTATAGCATACAAAATATTCATCTTCCTTTCAAAATGCACTACATGAAGTAGGCTACAACATTCAATTCAATTAGAAAAAAAGAACAACCAAAAATCGCCAACATTTTCATCAATAGCTTCATTGGTTTCTCCGACTTAAGTTGAACCAATAAACTTTTGTGCTTTTGCATTTAATAGTTTAGAAATTGAGCCGACTAACGATGTACATATTGCATTTTGATGTCGTTTCACCCATCTATTATATGCATCAGAATTTTGCTTTCTATTTCCCACCGTTTCTTATCGTTTTCTTCTTTTGTCATATTTATCACTATCTAATAACAAATTAAGTTTATGTTACTCTTTTTTATAAGCAGTAAAAAAAAAATGCAGTTTTCAATGTAAAAGATTGCAGTTTGGAAGAAAAAAATGCAGTTTTTAATCTAGAAAAATGCAATTTTAATGCAAAAGTTTGCAGTTGAAAAAAAAAGCAGTTTTTAATCTAGAAAAGTGTAGTTTTTAATCTAAATTCGACCAATTTGATCGGTAAACTAATTTACGAATCAATGAACTTATAAATCAATGAATTAATTTATAAATTAACGAATAAACTTAAAGTTTTTTAAACAGTTAACCAATTTAGTCGACGAATCATGAAATCAAGTTAACCGACTGGTTCTAGAACCAATTTTGATCAAATACTAAGTAAAAAAATCAAGATTACTAACCAAATCCAAATTTCTTATCAATCAGTTTTAATTACCTCAGGCTCAGTCCCTAGCTTGCGCCCTTGAAGGGAGAGATGCAGGCGATGCAATGGAGGCCAGCGCCAAAGTTCAGAGATTAGGAGCAGCAGTCACCGCCAACGATTGTCTAATTCGTCGATACTAAGTTTTCTAGTTTTTGAACGATGGATTTCTGTTTAGCGTGATTAGAACAAGCCACAAACAGAAAGCTGGGAAAAGTGCTGGGTTGATTTGCTATTTTACTACCTGCGCCTTGACTGCTATTTTATTTATTATTATTATTATTATTATTATTATTATTATTATTGCCTCAGCCCATGGGCTTGGTGAGCTTACCCACAGGTCGGTGCAGTGATAGGAATCATCATATAGAGCTGTTTGTAACTTGTAAGAATGTTATGATGTGGATCTTTGTTGTTTTTCTGATGCATTCATAGCATAGAACTCAATCCAAAACAAAATAAAACGATGTTTACATACCTATGTATTGCTATGCGATCATCGTGTAAAAAAAATTACACAGATAATTTTTATTGAAATGCAAACGTGATGTCAAGTTCTATACATGCTAATGTTCATAATAGTAAATCATTGTGTAGGCATCTGGATTAAGATAAATGCTAAAAATCCATTAAGGTCATAATTAACACCACAATAGATACATACACCCGTATGTGCGTACGTGCATACATATGGGCATGCGCATATTTGTATGCACATGCGTTAATGCGTGTATGTACACATATATGCCTGTATGATAGAATTATTCTTTCTAACTTATATATTTTCCATCAAAGCTTACAGTTAATATTTAAAATTTGAACCTCCTAACAAGCCATTTGCATTTTCATTATTACTGAACTTTAATTATGACGTTTCACCCAGTGGAAAATAAGCACTAGGGCAAAAAAATTCAAAAAAAACAAAAAAAACAAAAAAAAAAAACAAACAACGCTGAAGGACAAGTTTTTTGTTTAGGTTGAAGGCCAAACTTCAAAAAAAATATTAAACTGAAGAACGAAGTTAAATACCACTAGCATTTTGTGTACAGTGTAAAACTAAATATAATGCTAGTTGTAACTAGCATTTCGGTATAGTGTAAAAACTGAATATAATGCTAGCTGTATTTAGCATTTTCCTTCTGACTGATTTTATTCAAAGCTTGTCCTTTAGCCTCAAAATGAAACTTAATTTCCTCCAGGCTAATTTTTTGGCAAAGTTCATCTTTCTTCCTAATTACCTTTTTCATTAATATTTATATTATTTTTTTCCTTTCCATTTTACATATATTAATGATGTATTTAATTTAAAAGGTTTTTTGTCGTTTCTGTCAGTATATAATTGCAAAAATTATATTTGTATATTTGAACCAGATGTAATACTTGAAATAACATTTGAAATTACACAATGCATATAAACAGTGTATTTCTGTTATGTTCAACTGATCCACAAAAATCTAGCAGACTATTCATAGAAGATTTAATCGCCCTTAGATTAAATTAACCAATGCAGATTGGGCTAATATCAATGATGCATGGTTTCTTACCAATTATGTGAATATACAATATAAGCCATACCATACCATTGTTCGTTCTTTTTTTTCCTTTTTTCGATAGTCGCCGAAACTTATTTGATACACCGAAACTAATTGAAATCATAAGACTAGGACCAAAATAATTTTCATTAATTAGGATTAAACATATGAAATTTTTTGTCTGTGTCCAAAATTATATAACTTAACAATGCTGCCACAAAATCCATGATCAGAATTTCCAATATGCGATTTGAAATTTATCAAAAGGTTCAAGTGCAACAACCTAGTGAAACATCTTTCAGATTCTTTGGTAATGGTGTTCATTGTGTCTAGTTCTTCACTCACCGATGTTGATTGAAAAATTAGTAGTTAGTTCACTTGTTTACTTTAGATAATACTCAAAATATTTTAGTTTTAGAATATTGTTCAATTGTAAGTGAGCAAAAGAAGAGTTCCAGTATCATTTGTAAATGAAAAGGGAAGCATTGAGCTATTGAGGACTGTAAAATTAGGGTAACTGGCATACACAATATATTCTGATGGAAGGTAGTCCATGCTGATAGAAGGCTAATTACTATTCATGCACACAAATTTTTTACTTTTCAATGAAATTATTAACCATATTAGATGCTGTGTTAGAAGGTCAATGTTTTGAAATTTTATAAATCCTAACACACAAATCAAAATGCACAATGTTTTGAAATTTTATGTACTAGATGGTTGCAATGGCAGTACAACGTTCACTCCCCCATTAAATCCTGGGCATTCTCACTTGACCAAATCCTAAACACTATTGATTATTCTAAATCCCTCGTTTAATTAAAGGTTTATCTACAATTAAAATAACACTTAATCAAGGAATCACTGATCAACAAGCAAATAATCGAAAATTCTTAGCATTAAAAGATTCAATAAAAGAAGATTAAAGAATTACCTGACCGGAGCTTTTTGGTTGATCAAGGAAAAAGTAATTAAAATTAGGTATATACGAAAAGAACAGCAGAGAAGGAAGGATTACGAAGTGGGTAAAATGGTTAAAGTAGAATTCGAGAATTTTGTTGATTTTGAGTTCTTTAGTTTGTTTGGAAGCCGGATCGAAGAAGATGAATCCCTCGACTTGACCATCAAGAAACACAAAATTTGATTTTCCGTCAAAATTTCTATTTTGCAACCCAAGGTTTTTAGGGGGATTATTAATGACACGCCCGATTCGGTTAAGGGGTGTCATTTTGTTAAGAGGAAACCGACGGTGGAAAATTTGTTAAAGGGCAACATCAGGCAAACTTTTATAGGACAAAAATAACCCTGTAAAAACGGTAAGAGTATACCGTTTTTATTTAATAAAAACGGTTTCATTAGACCATTTTTTCTATCTTTATAAGAAACTTTAACAAACAACGAAAACGGTAAGAGTATACCGTTTTCAGATTAAGGGTATTTTGGTCTTATTATTGCGAATTGTTAAGGGGTGTCTAGCTTGTAGTGTACGCCCCTTAACAAAATTTTAAAAAGTGATTTTCGTGACACCCCTTAACCAAAAACGGGGTGTCATTAACAATCCCCGTTTTTAGACACACAAAATTTGAGAAAAGTTCAGACAATAAAAGACCAAAAATTTAGACATAAATACACTTTTTTGTGTAAATCAAAGAATTTAGGGACCCATCATCGATTTCTATTTTACACTAAAAAGTGTCATTCAACCTAAATTTTTGATCTCTTGTCCTTATGCTTAATTTTTTTTTTTAATTTTGTCCTTAACACTATTTTCCTGTTTTTTAATAGCAAAATGTATTAATAAAATAAAAGCTCGCAGAAGAAAAAGAAGTCATTAAAGAAAGAATGTTTTTGTTCATTTCATAGAATGACTAGAATTTACGTATGCTCCTATGTATATTTAGGTTACGGAACTTAAGTTTGACATATCAGTATTGTTATTATACATAGCAACGTAAAAACCTTATTTATCGTATTGTTAATGTACACTGCAACATCACCCCCCTCCCCCTTTCTAAATTTACATGTCTAAGATATTGAGTTCTCTGTTAATTTGAAGTTGCCACTCATTAATGTCTCATATTGAAACCTTCAGTGAAAAACCTAGTGGAAAAACTTCGAGATCTTTCCATCCATACAAAAGATGATGATGATTGGAGTTGCGGTTCGTCGTAGATCTGAACTAAAAGTTCAGTGTTTAGTTTTTGTATTTTGTGGATTTCGAGGCAAATGAGGCCTTTTTAGGAAAAGTTGTCAACTACAAATTTGCTTGGAATGTCGAAATGAGTCTAGTGATGAAGTTTCGTGACCATTGGAGGTTGAAGGCGGCGCTGGCGATGGTTTTTGTAATAACCCACATTCTACGCACCGGAGGATCGTAGGATATTTATTTCTTTCCCATATGAAGTCATATGGTCATGTAACTTTGGGAAACAACCATTAAACTCATTTCCCATGTTCATGATTTTTGTCGATTTTTAAATGACTGTTTTGCCTCTAGCTGATCTTGTTTCGGTCATAACTTTTGATTGGAAAAGAATTTTGACCTGAAACCACTTCCATTAGACTCTTTTGATGGTTTAACTTTCCGTAGAGTGGTCATAATAGCCAAACGGACTCACCGTTTGGGAGATATGGCTGAAATAAGGTTTGGAAGGTGAAAAACTGCTTAACGGGGTCAAATAGGGTGATTAGTGAGTGGGCCCATAACACATTTCGGGATTAGGGTTATGGGGAGGCTGAAAAGGGTTAGAGAATCATTCCATTTCAGTTTCTAACCTCCACTTACCTCTTAGAAACCCTAAAAATGGCCTCCAACCTCTAAATCACCTTCTAATCAAGGATTAAGCTTAGCAACATCAAATCAAGAGAGATCAACACCAAACCAACGTTAGATCTGCTGTTTAGCATTGGGATTCGCACCAAATCAGAGATCTATTTCAGATCTAAGTCTTATTTGTGGCTAAGGTGAGTGATTTGCATAGTTCCTCACTAATCATGGCTAATTAAGGGTAATTAGTGTTAATTAGCGAATTTATACACTAATAAATTCTGCAAAAATACTCATAAATTCTTAAATAATGTTTTAGACCTCTGATATGAATTTGGGTTAATTTGGTTAAGTTTTGCTAATTATATCATTAGTTTCACCTAAACATGCTTAGGGGAAAATATGGGGTTTTGGGTATGTTTGATCCATTTTACATGCTATGATTATTGTTTTGATGTTTGTGGTCGATTATACATGTTGCTACGACTGTATGGTATGATTTGTGATTGATTAGAATAGTTGAAATGGTTGAAAACGCCATCAAGTGGCGTAAAACTGCTTGCTGGAAAAAGTGCAGGAAGACATCCGAACTGGATCGGATCGGTTAGGAGGACCCGATCCGCTCTCACACTTCACGCTTCGATCCACTCGCACTTCTCGTGGCATGCATCATCCGATCCGACCCGCCTGGTGTTCTCCGATCCGATCCGCCATGGTGCTCCGATCCGAACCAATGTACTACGACTGGGCTTGGAGATTACGACCCGACCCGGGGTGCTTTAGAGGAGGCCGATCCGAACCGTGGCAAGCTGGAGACCTCTACCCGATCCGACAAGGATGATGACGATCCGACCCGATCCAGTGAAGAAGGAGCACTACGATCCGAACCGAACTGATGATTATAGGAGATCCGAGCCGATCCGGTGATGACCAATAACCCGAGATGCAAAGGTAGTCCAAATGGAAGTTAGAGCTCAGGATCAAGTTGGGAACCAATGAGTTCACTTCATGATTGGGCTTTGCTGCGGTACGTGTGCTAAGGAGTTTTCGATGTACATAAATTCGATTCACCACTGAAAATGGATGATGGGTTACTTATCAGTGCAGTAGAGTCACTATGACTCGAGGGGCAAGGTGATGGTAGCAAGACTACGTTATCAGTGCAGTAGAGTCATTATGACTCGAGGGGCAAAGTGATGCGTAGTAAGACAATGAGCCAGTGCAGTGGGTTCATTGTAACTCCATGGGGCAGAGTGGACACAGTAAAGGATTAGTAAGGCTATGAGCCAGTGCAGTGGGGTCATTGCGACTCCATGGGGCAAAGTGGACATAACAAAGGATTTGTGGCTATGTATCAGTGCAGTGAATCCATTTATGGCTTCATGGGGGCAAAGTGATCATAGCAAGGTATGTTGGGTGACCGAAGTTGTGAATATCGTATGCTTTACGCATTGAGTGAGAGATGTGAGGATGGTTGCTATGTTTGATTGTTTGTCATCACTATGACATGCACACCCCCACCCCCGTTATCTTTACGCCATTTGAAATGGCACCTTAGAGTGTTGTACAGTATGTAGTGCTAACTCTTTGGTTGCAGGTTCAGGTATGTTTTAGTCTACCTGTTATTGTTCTGTTTAGATGCTTATCGCTCATACCAGGCTTTATGTCTGACCCAGAGTTTTATGTCTCTTCTTATTACTCTGGGTGCTCACACGAGCAGACTAGAGACAGGTTAGCTGGTGATGCGCGAGTAGCTAATTCGTAGACGAGCAGGAGGCTTCCACGTATGATATATAGATATTCTCCCTGTGTCGTTGATGGTCGCTACTTGGGCATTAGTAGTGTACCTCCTTTATCTTGCTTTTGCTTTTTGAGACAGTTTGAAAAGTTGTAATAATGTTGGCTTTGGATTATAAGCTGTACTTGGATTTTCCGCTGCTATGTTAATTTGTTTTCAGCTTATGCACTATCCCTCCTGTTTTATGTCAAGTATGTTGTTATTATATTTTGTACCATGGGCTATGAGACATTTTACAGGTTCCTTGTTAGTTCATTCTCTTCTTTCCTTCCTTTCCTTGACGACCGTCCCGTGCTGACTGGACATGTGTACAGCGCACTTTTGGAGTAAATGTCGGTTGGTGCGGGGCGGGCGGTCACATTTGGTATCAGAGCTCTAGGTTGCGTAGTTAATGTAACACCCCGAATTTCGGTTAATGCTAAAATTCACTAATTGCAGAATAAATAATCTCAGATGTGAGAATTGGGGGAAACGGGCTGCGTCATTGCGTTCGTCTCGGAAAACTACGCGAAATAGAGTCCGAAATTTTGTAAATCGGAGTCCGTATGGCCCAGTTATGGCCCAATGAAGTTTACAGAAAATTCAAAGTTCAAAACAGATTTAAAATTCAGGTACAAATTTCGAAATTGGGGCCATTGGGCGCAGGTGGGAAAAATTCCCGCCTAGCTACCCAAGTCGACAGCCGGTCGACTGGGCAGTCGACTTGGCTAGGACCAAGTAGACAGCCCTGTCGACTTGGGTGTCGACAGGGGGTGCTCGGCCAGTTTGGCCTGGTGCACCATTTTAGGGTTTGGCTGTGTTTTGGGGCTGTTTTCTGGAAGCTTCCGAGATCTGATGGTCCTAATCTAATTTAGGGTTAATCTAATGGTCTAAAACACATCCTAATCCTATAAATAAGACCCTAAGCTAGCCATAAATGATCATAATCCTATCCTCTAACTAAACTATGCCAAAATTTTCTATGATCATGGCCTCCACTCAAAACCCTAGCCTCCATCCTCTTTCTAAACTATTTCTATGAAGGCTTTCATGTTCATACAAGCATTTTTAAGTTGTATGAGTGATCATTAGCTTGCATTCATCATCAAGTTGCAAGCTTTATTTTCAAGGCTAGAGTTTTGGGTGATTTTTGGCAAGGGTTTGCTTATTGGAGTTTAGTGGTGAGTTTCTATAGCCTTAATAATCAATTGTTAAATTGATTATGATAGGATATGATAAGATATGGCTATGTTTGTGGATCAATGTGTTTATGCAAGTTTAGTATAGTGTATGTTGTGTGTTTTGCGAGTTTTATGCTATATGTTATGCAAGTATAATGCTATGTTTTATGATGCTCATTATGCAAAACACTATGTTGAACATTGATTCATATGTAACATGTTATGCAAGCTATATGTGAGATTATATGCAAGTTCATATGTAACATGTTATGCAAGCTATATGTGAGATTATATGCAAGTTCATATGTAACATGTAATGCAAGTTATGTGCATGATTATATGCAAGTTCATATGTAACATGTTATGCAAGTTATGTGTTTGGTTATATGCAAGTTATGTGCATGATTATATGCAAGTTCATATGTAACATGTTATGCAAGTTATGTGTTTGGTTATATGCAAGTTAACATGTGACATGCTATGCAAGTTCAAACCTTTGTATGACATAAGAATCATATGCAAGTTACCCCCTTTGTGACATATGTGCTTCATGCAAGTTTGGGTTAAATGCTAGTTGGGTTTAATGTATGCTCATATATGCAAGTTGACACCTTTTAAACCCATGATAAAGTTATATGCTATGATTGGTTAAACCCATGGCATTTGTGATGAATCTTCCCTTTATTATGTCATGTTATGAGAACGAATTACGTGGGGAACGATGGGGTTAATATGCATGTTAATAAAATGGTGTGAAATGGGTATGCTTAAGCATAACATAAAGTGAATGGACATAATTGGGAATTTACCTATTAAGTTAGGTCTACCCATATTATGGAATTGGGAATTTACCTATTAAGTTAGGTCTACCCATATTATGGAATTGGGAATTTACCTATTGAGTTAGGTCTACCCATATTCTTGAAATTGGTAATTAATTAGGGACAATTAATACAAATTATGGGGGTGATTAATTAGGTGTAATTAATCGACTAAGACACGAGGTTGGACCCTTTTGTAGCATAAGACTGCCCGGAACCGACCGGCAAATCCAACGGCTACAAATGATTGGCCCAATGTGAGAGGTCTTAGTCATAAACTAAATACGTGACAAGTGTAAAGACACGAGGTTAGACTCTGTTATGGTGTAAGGCTGCCCGGAACCAACCGGCATATCCAGCTGCCATAAAAGACAGTCTAATGTGAGAGGTCTTTACAAAGGTTACGATCTTAATTAATTAAGAAACACTTAACCAAATTAGCATGTAGTGAGGCATGAGGGGTTAAGTGGGTGCCTTGGGTGGCATGTAGTAACTAGTGGGGGCGCCTTGGGTGGCATAAGGAAACTAGTGGGTTGCCTTGGGTGGCAATAGAAAATACGATTAGAATACTTAACCAAAGTGGAACATGTAATTAAACATGATTAAAGGGTTAAGTAAGTGCCTTGGGTGGCATGTGGGAATCAAGTAAGTGTCTTGGGTGGCATGTGGAAATCTAGTGGGTGCCTTAAGTGGTAATTGAAATATGATTAAATGACAAGCTTAAGTAGTAGCTTGTGGGGGCCTTAAGTGGCAATTGAAATATGATTAAATGACAAGCTTAAGTAGTAGCTTGTGGGGGCCTTAAGTGGCAATTGAAATATGATTAAATGACAAGCTTAAGTAGTAGCTTGTGGGGGCCTTGAGTGGCAATTGAAATATGATTAGATGACTTAACCAAACCTTAACATGTAAGTGGGCATGATTATAAAAAGGGGTTAAGTGGGATGCACTAGATAAAATGACAAGCTTAAGTAGTAGCTTGTGGGGGCCCATTTCAACCAGTAACCCATATGTATCTTATTGGGCTCGACCCATGTCGAGGACGGGACACGCGTACTGGGCTTGACTATAAGAGGCCAAAACGGGGTAGCGGTGGCAACGCGAGTCCAACGGGTTTCATATGCGTGTGTGGACTCGGGCTGGTAGGTAAGACGTTGTTGCATCGTGTAGATATAAGCCGTGCACCATTTTCGGGTTGCCACTTTGGGGGAGTGATACACCCCACTGTGGGGCCAGCACGGGTATCAACGGTAGGGAGTCGATCGCTTGGGGGGGTAGCAGGTACACCTAGTGGAGATAGGGGCAGACGACACCTATGTAGTCAGCTAGGGGTACACGAAACTACTATTAAAAATTACTAAGTACACTTAGTGGGATCAAGCTTAAGTAGGAATTACCCTTGGGTGGGCAGAACTGGTGTGGTGCAGTATAGGAATTACCCTTGGGTGGGTAGATCTGGGGTGGTGCAGTGTAGTAATTATCCTTGGGTGGGTAAATGCGTCTTTTCGGTTATCTTAGTACATCCTGTGTTTAGTTGGCTACTTAGTGTAGTCATTATCCCCAGAGGTACCGTACCTTGTTTATATCATACCCTAATTACTTTAATGATTGTATTGTTAAGGTTATAGGACTCGCTCAGACTTATGTCTGACCCCGTTGTTTTTTTTATCTTTTTCCCAACCCTCAGGTTTTCAGAGTGGGCCTAGCACTAGTGGGCTTTGATCAGACTGCTTTATCTATCTTTTGGAGCTTGGACCGTGGATGTAAAGCTTAGTTTATCTTTTCTATTATGGCTATTAAGTTATGTAGTGGGATTATGTACTTTTGTTTTATCAGGATGGATATTATGTACTTGACTCTTGTTTATGGTTTTGGTGTAACCAAACATGTTTTACTTTCCGCTGCAATGAAATGATGTTTTAAATTCTCAAGTATTACTTATATCTGTCTTGTTGTAATTTTTCTGTTCTATATTCACTTAAAATACTCCACCGATGTTATGGCATTCCCTTAGTGAGTGACCGTAGCGGGTGTGGGGTGTTACACGTGGTATCAGAGCTTAAGGTTACCAGAACAGATAAATTTTTTAGAAAAACTATTTTCTAAGAATATTTTTGAAAGGAGTATTTTCAAAAACATGTCTTTTAAGAGAAAAGTTTTTGAAAGAAAAGCATAATCCCGATAGCCATATCTTTATCTTTCGAATTCTCCGTTTTGAATCTCTTCCTCTCTCGTTTTGAGTTTCCCCTCCGCGTATAGATGATCTTTCTAAGATAGATAAGAATGGAAAACCACTTCAAGGGACTTAGACATTAGTCGGACTAGAAGTTGGTTCAAGAAGGAGGAGGACTTGTAGGTACCTATTGGATAGACGATGGGAGGAAGGCTCAAATAGTTGTTGTTTAATGAAGGACGAAACCTCATTTTGATGGGAGGTTACGAGTGGAGAATGGGAAGAAGAGGGCTAGTAGTTATCCTTTTGGAGGAATAGGACACCTTATTAGGATTGTCCAAATGGGCATGGGCAAGGTATGGAATCTCCTGGAGGGTAGTTGTATTCCCTCACTGCTAGTGTACCAGATGGGGATAGGACCGTCTAGGTTGGAATTTGGATTTCTTTATTATCCGGTTCGAACTTTATTTGATTCTGACGCATCGAGTTCGTTTATCTCATCATTGTTAGTTGAGTCACTGCACTTAGACACCAGTTTAGTAGATGATCCCTTAGTTGTTTCAAACCCAATTGGGGCTCCATAATGTGTTTGGGTTTGAAAGTTTCTATACTTAGCGTTGAGTTTAGATGTGATGCTTTTTGGGCTTCACGGGCTATGGGTTAGTTTTGGGCATGGACTGGTTATCCAGTAGGGGTGCCGTTCTTGATTGTGGAAGGAGAGTTGTTAGGCTTATGACCCGCTTGGGTAACACTCTCGAGATCTCTTGTAATCCCATGGAATCTGTTATGCTAAGTTATCTAGAATTGCTTGACACGTCGGTCTAGAGTTTGCGATCTGTTAGAGTGGTCCAGGAATACTCGGATGTGTTTGAGGAGGTGAAGGGCTTACCTCCGGAGCGGGAGATTGACTTCCGAATATATCTGGTAGACAATGCCAAACCAATATCTTGGCCAGTGTGCCACATGGCTCCTCGTGAGAGGAGGGAACTCCATAAGCAAGTAGGCGATTTGCTTGAGAAGGGGTTCATAAGACGAAGTATATCGGAGTGGGGTGCTCCAGTAGTTTTTGCCACGAAAGCGGATGGGTCCCTCAGACTTTGTGTAGGCTAAAGAAAACTAAATAAACTCACAAAGAAGAATAGACACCCATTGCCGAGGATTGATGATCTCTTTGATCAGTTAGTTGGTGCCTCAGTATTTTCGTAGTTGGACTTAGCCACGGGGTTTCGTCAGTTGAGAGTGGCTGAGGATAGTATAGAGAAGACTGCCTTTAGGACTCCGGATGGTTTTTTTATGAGTGGCTGGTGATGCCATTTGGTTTGACGAACGCCCCCGCATACTTTGTTGATTTGATGAGAAGGGTGTTCAGGGAGTACCTAAATAAGTTCGTGATGGTCTTTGTAAATGACATCTTGGTCTTCTCTAGGAGCGAAATAAGTTTTCGTATGTGCTCAATAGGTTGAGCAAAGCCAGTTATGGGATAAACGGTGGTTTTGGAGCGAGACTGGCGAGGACATCCAGAGTTGGACAAGGGCTTAATTAGTTAGCCGTTTTTACTAGTATCATCTCACGTAGGTCGTCTGAATTCGAAGGAGGTATCCCTTGGGTGTTTGTCTGATATTGGTTTAGGCCTTTGGGGCTTGCATTTGGGGGATGCCGAGTTCGACTAGGGTGGTCTGCGTGAGAGATGGACAGTTGTGATGATTTTGGATGGGGTAATATCCTGGTTTTCTCTAAAAGTGGAGAAGAGCATGCCCTACATCTTAGGGAAGTGTTGGAGACTCTTCGAGCGCATAGTCTTAGGACAGCAAAAGTGGATGGGATTCTTAGCATCCTATGAGTTTGAGATAGCGTATACCCATGGCAAGGGTAACGTGGTAGCGGACGCAAAAGGTTGTCCTCGAGTTCATTGTTCGTTGAACGACGGAGCTTAGAGTTTATTTCTATGTTTGACTTTAGACCTTCCGTTGACTTTGTACCCGGTTTGCTAGCCTCCTTGGAGGTTAGGCCTACTCTTTTGGGATGGATTGGCGAGGCACAGCGAGACGACCCATTGTTGGTTGAGTTAGTAGAGAAGCTCATAAGGGGGGGAGTCGTCCAGCCATTTGAGTAGGTACACCCTAGATGGTAAGGGGTGGTTGCGTAGAGACGGTAGACTTTGTGTACCGCAAGACGAGGGTTTGAGGAAGGCTATACTTGATGATGCACATCGGTCGAAGATGACCATTCATCCCGGTGGGGACAAGATGTACCAAGACATGAAGCGAGTTTTCTTTTGGGCCGGTATGAAGAAAGATGTAGCCGAGTATGTCGCTAGATGCTTGGTGTGCTAGCAAGCGAAAGCGGAGCAGAAGAAACCCGGTGGGTTGCTTCACCCATTGGAGGTTCCGCTATGGAAGTGGGATAGTGTCTCGATGGATTACCGAGATCGAGGAAGGGTAATACGGGAATTTGGGTTGTGGTAGACAGACTTACTAAGAGCGCCCATTTTATACCCGTGGAGAGTAAGAGAACTGCTCCATGGCTAGCTTCAGTTTACATTCGAGAGATTATTAGATTGCATGGTGTACCTTCCAGTATAGTGAGCGGTCGAGATCCTATCTTCACTAGAGAGTTTTGGAAGAGTTTGCAAGAGGCGGTAGGGACTCGGTTGTGTTTGAGTACCGCATATCATCCTCAGACGGACGGCCAGACCGAGAGGGTGAATCATATTTTAGAAGACCTTTTGAGGCTATGTATCTTGGATTTTGGAGGTACATGGGAAGAGCATCTTCCATTGGTGGAGTTCGCATATAATAACAGCTTTCAGTCTAGTATTGGCATGGCTCCTTTCGAAGCTCTTTATGGAAGGCCTTGTCGATCACCTACATGTTGGTGGGAATCTACGGATAAGATCTTACTTGGGCCCGATATGGTTAGAGAGACTTCGGAAAAGATTGATTTGATTAGAAGAAGGATGAAAGCGGCGCAAGACAGACAGAAATCTTATGCGGACAAGAGGAGGACGGATCTTGAGTTTGATGTTGGGGACATGGTCTTTGTCAAAGTGTCTCCGTTACGGAATGTGGTTCGCTTTGGATCTGTTGGGAAGTTAGCACCAAGGTTTGTTGGACCGTTTCCTATTAAGGAAAGGATTGGACAGATGGCCTATAGAGTGGAGTTGCCCGACAGACTTAGTGGTGTACATGATGTATTCCATGTGTCACATTTGAGGAAGTGCCTACATGAGACCGCAGAGGTGGTAGAGCCGAGCTTGCTTAGAGAAGTGGAAGTAGAGCGTGATGCGACTATTCGACGAGCTCCTACTCGCATCCTCGGGTCAGAGACTAGGAAATTGAGTAATCAAGAGGTTCAACTAGTCAAAGTACAATGGGGAGAAGATGAGAGCAATGCTACTTTGGAGACGGAAGCGAAGATGCGTTCATTGTACCCATTCCTTTTTGAGGGTATGTCTTTTAACTTCTCCTCTATCGTTTGTCTAGTACTTATCTTATCTTTAGTATGTCCTCTCGTTAGTACTTTTGACCTTTAGATAGGGTAAACCTATGGTTGAAACATGTGTTTGAGACATGTTATGATTGATGGATGCATGTGGATGCAAGTGTTTGCTAGTGGTTGCTCGTGGATGCATATACACACACTCTAGACACTAGATCGGCTCAGTCACTTCATATTGCATATTGCATATATTTGTGTGTAGGTAGCTATATTTATGGATGTATAATGATTGTGTTATCATATGGATAATGCATTTTGGTGAATGACTGTGCACTCATGTAGATATTGTATGTGTCGATAGGTTCTCTCGCATACATAATGGATGCATGGCACTATCATGGTTTGCATATGTTCATACATTAGATAGGGAACATATACACACACTTTTTGCATATGCTCATACATCATTAGAAATTGTTTTAAGGACAATGGATGCCCGTGTTTGATGGATTGAGTAGATGGTTGTTTGGATGGTAGGATATGCATTCTCCTTAGCTTAGAGATTTCGGGGACGAAATCCTTTAAGGAGGGGAGAATGTAACACCCCGAATTTCGGTTAATGCTAAAATTCACTAATTGCAGAATAAATAATCTCAGATGTGAGAATTGGGGGAAACGGGCTGCGTCATTGCGTTCATCTCGGAAAAATACGCGAAATAGAGTCCGAAATTTTGTAAATCGGAGTCCGTATGGCCCAGTTATGGCCCAATGAAGTTTACAGAAAATTCAAAGTTCAAAACAGATTTAAAATTCAGGTTCAAATTTCGAAATTGGGGCCATTGGGTGCAGGTGGGAAAAATTCTCGCCTAGCTACCCAAGTCGACAGCCGGTCGACTGGGCAGTCGACTTGGCTAGGACCAAGTCGACAGCCCTGTCGACTTGGGTGTCGACAGGGGGTGCTCAGCCAGTTTGGCCTGGTGCACCATTTTAGGGTTTGGCTGTGTTTTGGGGCTGTTTTCTGGAAGCTTCCGAGATCTGATGGTCCTAATCTAATTTAGGGTTAATCTAATGGTCTAAAACACATCCTAATCCTATAAATAAGACCCTAAGCTATCCATAAATGATCATAATCCTATCCTCTAACTAAACTATGCCAAAATTTTCTATGATCATGGCCTCCACTCAAAACCCTAGCCTCCATCCTCTTTCTAAACTATTTCTATGAAGGCTTTCATGTTCATACAAGCATTTTTAAGTTGTATGAGTGATCATTAGCTTGCATTCATCATCAAGTTGCAAGCTTTATTTTCAAGGCTAGAGTTTTGGGTGATTTTTGGCAAGGGTTTGCTTATTGGAGTTTAGTGGTGAGTTTCTATAGCCTTAATAATCAATTGTTAAATTGATTATGATAGGATATGATAAGATATGGCTATGTTTGTGGATCAATGTGTTTATGCAAGTTTAGTATAGTGTATGTTGTGTGTTTTGCGAGTTTTATGCTATATGTTATGCAAGTATAATGCTATGTTTTATGATGCTCATTATGCAAAACACTATGTTGAACATTGATTCATATGTAACATGTTATGCAAGCTATATGTGAGATTATATGCAAGTTAATATGTAACATGTTATGCAAGCTATATGTGAGATTATATGCAAGTTCATATGTAACATGTAATGCAAGTTATGTGCATGATTATATGCAAGTTCATATGTAACATGTTATGCAAGTTATGTGTTTGGTTATATGCAAGTTATGTGCATGATTATATGCAAGTTCATATGTAACATGTTATGCAAGTTATGTGTTTGGTTATATGCAAGTTAACATGTGACATGCTATGCAAGTTCACACCTTTGTATGACATAAGAATCATCTGCAAGTTACCCCCTTTGTGACATATGTGCTTCATGCAAGTTTGGGTTAAATGCTAGTTGGGTTTAATGTATGCTCATATATGCAAGTTGACACCTTTTAAACCCATGATAAAGTTATATGCTATGATTGGTTAAACCCATGGCATTTGTGATGAATCTTCCCTTTATTATGTCATGTTATGAGAACGAATTACGTGGGGAACGATGGGGTTAATATGCATGTTAATAAAATGGTGTGAAATGGGTATGCTTAAGCATAACATAAAGTGAATGGACATAATTGGGAATTTACCTATTAAGTTAGGTCTACCCATATTATGGAATTGGGAATTTACCTATTAAGTTAGGTCTACCCATATTATGGAATTGGGAATTTACCTATTGAGTTAGGTCTACCCATATTCTTGAAATTGGTAATTAATTAGGGACAATTAATATAAATTATGGGGGTGATTAATTAGGTGTAATTAATCGACTAAGACACGAGGTTGGACCCTTTTGTAGCATAAGACTGCCCGGAACCGACCGGCAAATCCAGCGGCTACAAATGATTGGCCCAATGTGAGAGGTCTTAGTCATAAACTAAATACGTGACAAGTGTAAAGACACGAGGTTAGACTCTGTTATGGTGTAAGGCTGCCCGGAACCAACCGGCATATCCAGCTGCCATAAAAGACAGTCTAATGTGAGAGGTCTTTACAAAGGTTACGATCTTAATTAATTAAGAAACACTTAACCAAATTAGCATGTAGTGAGGCATGAGGGGTTAAGTGGGTGCCTTGGGTGGCATGTAGTAACTAGTGGGGGTGCCTTGGGTGGCATAAGGAAACTAGTGGGTTGCCTTGGGTGGCAATAGAAAATACGATTAGAATACTTAACCAAAGTGGAACATGTAATTAAACATGATTAAAGGGTTAAGTAAGTGCCTTGGGTGGCATGTGGGAATCAAGTAAGTGTCTTGGGTGGCATGTGGAAATCTAGTGGGTGCCTTAAGTGGCAATTGAAATATGATTAAATGACAAGCTTAAGTAGTAGCTTGTGGGGGCCTTAAGTGGCAATTGAAATATGATTAAATGACAAGCTTAAGTAGTAGCTTGTGGGGGCCTTAAGTGGCAATTGAAATATGATTAAATGACAAGCTTAAGTAGTAGCTTGTGGGGGCCTTGAGTGGCAATTGAAATATGATTAGATGACTTAACCAAACCTTAACATGTAAGTGGGCATGATTATAAAAAGGGGTTAAGTGGGATGCACTAGATAAAATGACAAGCTTAAGTAGTAGCTTGTGGGGGCCCATTTCAACCAGTAACCCATATGTATCTTATTGGGCTCGACCCATGTCGAGGACGGGACACGCGTACTGGGCTTGACTATAAGAGGCCAAAACGGGGTAGCGGTGGCAACGCGAGTCCAACGGGTTTCATATGCGTGTGTGGACTCGGGCTGGTAGGTAAGACGTTGTTGCATCGTGTAGATATAAGCCGTGCACCATTTTCGGGTTGCCACTATGGGGGAGTGATACACCGCACTATGGGGCCAGCACGGGTATCTACGGTAGGGAGTCGATCGCTTGGGGGGTAGCAGGTACACCTAGTGGAGATAGGGGCAGACGGCACCTATGTAGTCAGCTAGGGGTACACGAAACTACTATTAAAAATTACTACGTACACTTAGTGCGATCAAGCTTAAGTAGGAATTACCCTTGGGTGGGTAGAACTGGTGTGGTGCAGTATAGGAATTACCCGTGGGTGGGTAGATCTGGGGTGGTGCAGTGTAGTAATTATCCTTGGGTGGGTAAATGCGTCTTTTCGGTTATCTTAGTACATCCTGTGTTTAGTTGGCTACTTAGTGTAGTCATTATCCCCAGAGGTACCGTACCTTGTTTATATCATACCCTAATTACTTTAATGATTGTATTGTTAAGGTTATAGGACTCGCTCAGACTTATGTCTGACCCCGTTGTTTTTTTTATCTTTTTCCCAACCCTCAGGTTTTCAGAGTGGGCCTAGCACTAGTGGGCTTTGATCAGACTGCTTTATCTATCTTTTGGAGCTTGGACCGTGGATGTAAAGCTTAGTTTATCTTTTCTATTATGGCTATTAAGTTATGTAGTGGGATTATGTACTTTTGTTTTATCAGGATGGATATTATGTACTTGACTCTTGTTTATGGTTTTGGTGTAACCAAACATGTTTTACTTTCCGCTGCAATGAAATGATGTTTTAAATTCTCAAGTATTACTTATATCTGTCTTGTTGTAATTTTTCTGTTCTATATTCACTTAAAATACTCCACCGATGTTATGGCATTCCCTTAGTGAGTGACCGTAGCGGGTGTGGGGTGTTACACGTGGTATCAGAGCTTAAGGTTACCAGAACAGATAAAATTTTTAGAAAAACTATTTTCTAAGAATATTTTTGAAAGGAGTATTTTCAAAAACATGTCTTTTAAGAGAAAAGTTTTTGAAAGAAAAGCATAATCCCGATAGCCATATCTTTCGAATTCTCCGTTTTGAATCTCTTCCTCTCTCGTTTTGAGTTTCCCCTCCGCGTATAGATGATCTTTCTAAGATAGATAAGAATGGAAAACCACTTCAAGGGACTTAGACATTAGTCGGACTAGAAGTTGGTTCAAGAAGGAGGAGGACTTGTAGGTACCTATTGGATAGACGATGGGAGGAAGGCTCAAATAGTTGTTGTTTAATGAAGGACGAAACCTCATTTTGATGGGAGGTTACGAGTGGAGAATGGGAAGAAGAGGGCTAGTAGTTATCCTTTTGGAGGAATAGGACACCTTATTAGGATTGTCCAAATGGGCATGGGCAAGGTATGGAATCTCTTGGAGGGTAGTTGTATTCCCTCACTGCTAGTGTACCAGATGGGGATAGGACCGTCTAGGTTGGAATTTGGATTTCTTTATTATCCGGTTCGAACTTTATTTGATTCTGACGCATCGAGTTCGTTTATCTCATCATTGTTAGTTGAGTCACTGCACTTAGACACCAGTTTAGTAGACGATCCCTTAGTTGTTTCAAACCCAATTGGGGCTCCATGATGTGTTTGGGTTTGAAAGTTACTATACTTAGCGTTGAGTTTAGATGTGATGCTTTTTGGGCTTCACGGGCTATGGGTTAGTTTTGGGCATGGACTGGTTATCCAGTAGGGGTGCCGTTCTTGATTGTGGAAGGAGAGTTGTTAGGCTTACGACCCGCTTGAGTAACACTCTCGAGATCTCTTGTAATCCCATGGAATCTGTTATGCTAAGTTATCTAGAATCGCTTGACACGTCGGTCTAGAGTTTGCGATCTGTTAGAGTGGTCCGGGAATACTCGGATGTGTTTGAGGAGGTGAAGGGCTTACCTCCGGAGCGGGAGATTGACTTCCGAATATATCTGGTAGACAATGCCAAACCAGTATCTTGGCCAGTGTGCCACATGGCTCCTCGTGAGAGGAGGGAACTACATAAGCAAGTAGGCGATTTTCTTGAGAAGGGGTTCATAAGACGAAGTATATCGGAGTGGGGTGCTCCAGTAGTTTTTGCCACGAAGGCGGATGGGTCCCTCAGACTTTGTGTAGGCTAAAGAAAACTAAATAAACTCACAAAGAAGAATAGACACCCATTGCCGAGGATTGATGATCTCTTTGATCAGTTAGTTGGCGCCTCAGTATTTTCGCAGTTGGACTTAGCCACGGGGTTTCGTCAGTTGAGAGTGGCTGAGGATAGTATAGAGAAGACTGCCTTTAGGACTCCGGATGGTTTTTTTATGAGTGGCTGGTGATGCCAATTGGTTTGACGAACGCCCCCGCATACTTTATTGATTTGATGAGAAGGGTGTTCAGGGATTACCTAAATAAGTTCGTGATGGTCTTTGTAAATGACATCTTGGTCTTCTCTAGGAGCGAAATAAGTTTTCGTATGTGCTCAATAGGTTGAGCAAAGCCAGTTATGGGATAAATGGTGGTTTTGGAGCGAGACTGGCGAGGACATCCAGAGTTGGACAAAGGCTTAATTAGTTAGCCGTTTTTACTAGTATCATCTCACGTAGGTCGTCTGAATTCGAAGGAGGTATCCCTTGGGTGTTTGTCTGATATTGGTTTAGACCTTTGGGGCTTGCATTTGGGGGATGCCGAGTTCGACTAGGGTGGTCTGCGTGAGAGATGGACAGTTGTGATGATTTTGGATGGGGTAATATCCTGGTTTTCTCTAAAAGTGGAGAAGAGCATGCCCTACATCTTAGGGAAGTGTTGGAGACTCTTCGAGCGCATAGTCTTAGGACAGCAAAAGTGGATGGGATTCTTAGCATCCTATGAGTTTGAGATAGCGTATACCCATGGCAAGGGTAACGTGGTAGCGGACGCAAAAGGTTGTCCTCGAGTTTATTGTTCGTTGAACGACGGAGCTTAGAGTTTATTTCTATGTTTGACTTTAGACCTTCCGTTGACTTTGTACCCGGTTTGCTAGCCTCCTTGGAGGTTAGGCCTACTCTTTTGGGATGGATTGGCGAGGCACAGCGAGACGACCCATTGTTGGTTGAGTTAGTAGAGAAGCTCATAAGGGGGGGAGTCGTCCAGCCATTTGAGTAGGTACACCCTAGATGGTAAGGGGTGGTTGCGTAGAGACGGTAGACTTTGTGTACCGCAAGACGAGGATTTGAGGAAGGCTATACTTGATGATGCACATCGGTCGAAGATGACCATTCATCCCGGTGGGGACAAGATGTACCAAGACATGAAGCGAGTTTTCTTTTGGGCCGGTATGAAGAAAGATGTGGCCGAGTATGTCGCTAGATGCTTGGTGTGCTAGCAAGCGAAAGCGGAGCAGAAGAAACCCGGTGGGTTGCTTCACCCATTGGAGGTTCCGCTATGGAAGTGGGATAGTGTCTCAATGGATTACCGAGATCGAGGAAGGGTAATACGGGAATTTGGGTTGTGGTAGACAGACTTACTAAGAGCGCCCATTTTATACCCGTGGAGAGTAAGAGAACTGCTTCATGGCTAGCTTCAGTTTACATTCGAGAGATTATTAGATTGCATGGTGTACCTTCAAGTATAGTGAGCGGTCGAGATCCTATCTTCACTAGAGAGTTTTGGAAGAGTTTGCAAGAGGCGGTAGGGACTCGGTTGTGTTTGAGTACCGCATATCATCCTCAGACGGACGACCAGACTGAGAGGGTGAATCATATTTTAGAAGACCTTTTGAGGCTATGTATCTTGGATTTTGGAGGTACATGGGAAGAGCATCTTCTATTGGTGGAGTTCGCATATAATAACAGCTTTCAGTCTAGTATTGGCATGGCTCCTTTCGAAGCTCTTTATGGAAGGCCTTGTCGATCACCTACATGTTGGTGGGAATCTACGGATAAGATCTTACTTGGGCCCGATATGGTTAGAGAGACTTCAGAAAAGATTGATTTGATTTGAAGAAGGATGAAAGCGACGCAAGACAGACAGAAATCTTATGCGGACAAGAGGAGGACGGATCTTGAGTTTGATGTTGGGGACATGGTCTTTGTCAAAGTGTCTCCGTTACGGAATGTGGTTCGCTTTGGATCTGTTGGGAAGTTAGCACCAAGGTTTGTTGGACCGTTTCCTATTAAGGAAAGGATTGGACACATGGCCTATAGAGTGGAGTTGCCCGACAGACTTAGTGGTGTACATGATGTATTCCATGTGTCACATTTGAGGAAGTGCCTACATGAGACCGCAGAGGTGGTAGAGCCGAGCTTGCTTAGAGAAGTGGAAGTAGAGCGTGATGCGACTATTCGACGAGCTCCTACTCGCATCCTCGGGTCAGAGACTAGGAAATTGAGTAATCAAGAGGTTCAACTAGTCAAAGTACAATGGGGAGAAGATGAGAGCAATGCTACTTTGGAGACGGAAGCGAAGATGCGTTCATTGTACCCATTCCTTTTTGAGGGTATGTCTTTTAACTTCTCCTCTATCGTTTGTCTAGTACTTATCTTATCTTTAGTATGTCCTCTCGTTAGTACTTTTGACCTTTAGATAGGGTAAACCTATGGTTGAAACATGTGTTTGAGACATGTTATGATTGATGGATGCATGTGGATGCAAGTGTTTGCTAGTGGTTGCTCGTGGATGCATATACACACACTCTAGACACTAGATCGGCTCAGTCACTTCATATTGCATATTGCATATATTTGTGTGTAGGTAGCTATATTTATGGATGTATAATGATTGTGTTATCATATGGATGATGCATTTTGGTGAATGATTGTGCACTCATGTAGATATTGTATGTGTCGATAGGGTTCTCTCGCATACATAATGGATGCATGGCACTATCATGGTTTGCATATGTTCATACATTAGATAGGGAACATATACACACACTTTTTGCATATGCTCATACATCATTAGAAATTGTTTTAAGGACAACGGATGCCCGTGTTTGATGGATTGAGTAGATGGTTGTTTGGATGGTAGGATATGCATTCTCCTTAGCTTAGAGATTTCGGGGACGAAATCCTTTAAGGAGGGGAGAATGTAACACCCCGAATTTCGGTTAATGCTAAATTTCACTAATTGCAGAATAAATAATCTCAGATGTGAGAATTGGGGGAAACGGGCTGCGTTATTGCGTTCGTCTCGGAAAAATACGCGAAATAGAGTCCGAAATTTTGTAAATCGGAGTCCGTATGGCCCAGTTATGGCCCAATGAAGTTTACAGAAAATTCAAAGTTCAAAACAGATTTAAAATTCAGGTTCAAATTTCGAAATTGGGGCCATTGGGCGCAGGTGGGAAAAATTCACGCCTAGCTACCCAAGTCGAAAGCCGGTCGACTGGGCAGTCGACTTGGCTAGGACCAAGTCGACAGCCCTGTCGACTTGGGTGTCGACAGGGGGTGCTCGGCCAGTTTGGCCTGGTGCACCATTTTAGGGTTTGGCTGTGTTTTGGGGCTGTTTTCTGGAAGCTTCCGAGATCTGATGGTCCTAATCTAATTTAGGGTTAATCTAATGGTCTAAAACACATCCTAATCCTATAAATAAGACCCTAAGCTAGCCCTAAATGATCATAATCATATCCTCTAACTAAACTATGCCAAAATTTTCTATGATCATGGCCTCCACTCAAAACCCTAGCCTCCATCCTCTTTCTAAACAATTTCTATGAAGGCTTTCATGTTCATACAAGCATTTTTAAGTTGTATGAGTGATCATTAGCTTGCATTCATCATCAAGTTGCAAGCTTTATTTTCAAGGCTAGAGTTTTGGGTGATTTTTGGCAAGGGTTTGCTTATTGGAGTTTAGTGGTAAGTTTCTATAGCCTTAATAATCAATTGATTATGATAGGATATGATAAGATATGGCTATGTTTGTGGATCAATGTGTTTATGCAAGTTTAGTATAGTGTATGTTGTGTGTTTTGCGAGTTTTATGCTATATGTTATGCAAGTATAATGCTATGTTTTATGATGCTCATTATGCAAAACACTATGTTGAACATTGATTCATATGTAACATGTTATGCAAGCTATATGTGAGATTATATGCAAGTTCATATGTAACATGTTATGCAAGCTATATGTGAGATTATATGCAAGTTCATATGTAACATGTAATGAAAGTTATGTGCATGATTATATGCAAGTTCATATGTAACATGTTATGCAAGTTATGTGTTTGGTTATATGCAAGTTATGTGCATGATTATATGCAAGTTCATATGTAACATGTTATGCAAGTTATGTGTTTGGTTATATGCAAGTTAACATGTGACATGCTATGCAAGTTCACACCTTTGTATGACATAAGAATCATCTGCAAGTTACCCCCTTTGTGACATATGTGCTTCATGCAAGTTTGGGTTAAATGCTAGTTGGGTTTAATGTATGCTCATATATACAAGTTGACACCTTTTAAACCCATGATAAAGTTATATGCTATGATTGGTTAAACCCATGGCATTTGTGATGAATCTTCCCTTTATTATGTCATGTTATGAGAACGAATTACGTGGGGAACGATGGGGTTAATATGCATGTTAATAAAATGGTGTGAAATGGGTATGCTTAAGCATAACATAAAGTGAATGGACATAATTGGGAATTTACCTATTAAGTTAGGTCTACCCATATTATGGAATTGGGAATTTACCTATTAAGTTAGGTCTACCCATATTATGGAATTGGGAATTTACCTATTGAGTTAGGTCTACCCATATTCTTGAAATTGGTAATTAATTAGGGACAATTAATACAAATTATGGGGGTGATTAATTAGGTGTAATTAATCGACTAAGACACGAGGTTGGACCCTTTTGTAGCATAAGACTGCCCAGAACCGACCGGAAAATCCAGCGGCTACAAATGATTGGCCCAATGTGAGAGGTCTTAGTCATAAACTAAATACGTGACAAGTGTAAAGACACGAGGTTAGACTCTGTTATGGTGTAAGGCTGCCCGGAACCAACCGGCATATCCAGCTGCCATAAAAGACAGTCTAATGTGAGAGGTCTTTACAAAGGTTACGATCTTAATTAATTAAGAAACACTTAACCAAATTAGCATGTAGTGAGGCATGAGGGGTTAAGTGGGTTCCTTGGGTGGCATGTAGTAACTAGTGGGGGTGCCTTGGGTGGCATAAGGGAACTAGTGGGTTGCCTTGGGTGGCAATAGAAAATACGATTAGAATACTTAACCAAAGTGGAACATGTAATTAAACATGATTAAAGGGTTAAGTAAGTGCCTTGGGTGGCATGTGGGAATCAAGTAAGTGCCTTGGGTGGCATGTGGAAATCTAGTGGGTGCCTTAAGTGGCAATTGAAATATGATTAAATGACAAGCTTAAGTAGTAGCTTGTGGGGGCCTTAAGTGGCAATTGAAATATGATTAAATGACAAGCTTAAGTAGTAGCTTGTGGGGGCCTTAAGTGGCAATTGAAATATGATTAAATGACAAGCTTAAGTAGTAGCTTGTGGGGGCCTTGAGTGGCAATTGAAATATGATTAGATGACTTAACCAAACCTTAACATGTAAGTGGGCATGATTATAAAAAGGGGTTAAGTGGGATGCACTAGATAAAATGACAAGCTTAAGTAGTAGCTTGTTGGGGCCCATTTCAACCAGTAACCCATATGTATCTTATTGGGCTCGACCCATGTCGAGGACGGGACACGCGTACTGGGCTTGACTATAAGAGGCCAAAACGGGGTAGCGGTGGCAACGCGAGTCCAACGGGTTTCATATGCGTGTGTGGACTCGGGCTGGTAGGTAAGACGTTGTTGCATCGTGTAGATATAAGCCGTGCACCATTTTCGGGTTGCCACTTTGGGGGAGTGATACACCCCACTGTGGGGCCAGCACGGGTATCTACGGTAGGGAGCCGATCGCTTGGGGGGGGGGTAGCAGGTACACCTAGTGGAGATAGGGGCAGACGGCACCTATGTAGTCAGCTAGGGGTACACGAAACTACTAAAAAATTACTAAGTACACTTAGTGGGATCAAGATTAAGTAGGAATTACCCTTGGGTGGGTAGAACTGGTGTGGTGCAGTATAGGAATTACCCTTGGGTGGGTAGATCTGGGGTGGTGCAGTGTAGTAATTATCCTTGGGTGGGTAAATGCGTCTTTTCGGTTATCTTAGTACATCCTGTGTTTAGTTGGCTACTTAGTGTAGTCATTATCCCCAGAGGTACCGTACCTTGTTTATATCATACCCTAATTACTTTAATGATTGTATTGTTAAGGTTATAGGACTCGCTCAGACTTATGTCTGACCCCGTTGTTTTTTTTATCTTTTTCCCAACCCTCAGGTTTTCAGAGTGGGCCTAGCACTAGTGGGCTTTGATCAGACTGCTTTATCTATCTTTTGGAGCTTGGACCGTGGATGTAAAGCTTAGTTTATCTTTTCTATTATGGCTATTAAGTTATGTAGTGGGATTATGTACTTTTGTTTTATCAGGATGGATATTATGTACTTGACTCTTGTTTATGGTTTTGGTGTAACCAAACATGTTTTACTTTCCGCTGCAATGAAATGATGTTTTAAATTCTCAAGTATTACTTATATCCGTCTTGTTGTAATTTTTCTGTTCTATATTCACTTAAAATACTCCACCGATGTTATGGCATTCCCTTAGTGAGTGACCGTAGCGGGTGTGGGGTGTTACAGTTAACCTAGGGAAAGACACTAAGGAGAGATAGCACGTATATGAGAGGGCGTATTTGTGATTACTTTGGTTTTCAAAAGCTATATATATATATACTATTAGTAGTATAAGAATGAAGTCATATTGTACTAGCACCACTATGGGATCGTTAATCGTTTCCTTTTTACAGATTGAACGATGAGCCGATATGCTATAGGTGCTGGTAGAGGGACCAATAATGGGAATGCTCCTGACATGAGGACGATGTTCACTAACTTCATGAGGGAGATGCTTAGGGATGTTCAGGAAGCAGTTCACAATCCCGGAAATGGTGGTGGTTCAGTAGTGCAGGCGCCTAGGGTCGATTTCGCCAAGTTGTGCAAGGATTACACTAACCTTGGTGGGAAGCCGTTCCACGGAACGGAGTCGGCCATAGATGTTCAGGATTGGTTGGATAGCTGTGATCGTATCTTCGACGACTTGGGTATTGAGGATGCGATGAAGAGAAGGCTAGCATCTCGTCAGCTGCAAGAGCTAGCGATGAATTGGTGGAATTCCATTAGAACAGCTACTCCATAAGATCAGGTTACTTGGGATCAGTTCAAGGCTAGCTTTAGCGAGAAGTTCATTCCAGCTGCCCAGAAGTCAGTGTTGTTTAAGAGATACTTGGAACTCAAGCAGAATGGTAGGGCAGTCTCTGACTATATTGCCTAATTCGACACTTTGTCGAAGTATGGACTATCTCTTATCGATACTCCTGAGAAGAAGAATGAGAAGTTCATTACTGGATTGGATGGATACTTAGGGGAGAGGCTTATCAACCACATCGATAAGACTTTTGAATCGATTGTGGGGAAAGCTTTGATATCAGAGAGTCTTTACCCTAAGTCAAAGACTGAGGCTGCATCTGCAGAAGGGCTGAAACCGCAAGTGGGCGGTGGAGGCAAGAATAATTCTCAGAATAAGAGAAAACAGAACCAATCTAAGGATGGCCAGAAAAAGAACAAGAAATATGTTGAGTGCTTCAGCTGTGGTAAGAAGGGCCATTATGCTAAAGAATGTCGGGCCAAGCCAGCGAATAGGAAGTGCTATAACTGTGGCCAAGTGGGACATCATAAGTATAAGTGTCCGCAACCTCTTAAGGAGAAGCAGATTGTGAAAGCATATGCTATTGATGCTGTTCCTTCTTCGTCGAATGCCCCAACTGCGGCGGAGAAAGGAAAGAATGTCGTTATTCAAGGTATGCTTTCTATTTATGATGTACCAGTTCAAGTTTTGTTTGATACCGGGGCTTCCCGTTCCTTCTATCTAGTGACCTGGTAGATAGGTTGGGAATGGAACCCGAGATAGTCGATAGACCATTGGTAGTGACGAACCCAATTGGTGGTTCGACTAGCCTTAGTATGATCTGCAGAAATTTGGTCTTATCGAGTCATGGATGTAAGTTTGTTTGTGATTGCTTTGTTTTGGGCTTTACTGGGTATGGCATTATATTGGGGGTCGATTGGCTCCAAAGATACGGGGTGGTGGTAGACTGTGAGGGCTTCTTGGTGACAGTTAGGGCGGATGATGGGCGGAGGGTAGTGTTTGGTAGTCTACCTAGTGATGGGGTAATGGCTAGTTTTATAAATTCCCTCGACATCCCGCATGATGAGTTGTCAGTTGTGCCCGTGGTTGGCCAATATCCGGACGTCTTCGAGGAGGTAACCGAGCTTCCACCACACCGAGAGATTGAGTTCCGTATTGATTTAGTGAAAGATGTCAGACCTATAGTGATGCCACTTCATCGTATGGCACCAAGGGAGCAGCGAGAGCTCGGGGTGCAAGTCAGCAATCTTTTGAAGAAGGGATTTATTAGAAGAAGTGTCTCCGAGTGGGGAGCACCAGTTGTGTTTGCCGCTAAGGCAGATGGTTCCCTTCGTTTGTGTGTGGACTATCGCGAGTTGAATAAGGTAACGAGGAAGAATAAGTATCCTCTACCGCAGATAGATGATTTGTTTGATCAACTGGAAGGAGCAAGAGTGTTCTCCCAGTTGGACCTCGCGACAGGATTTCATCAGCTCCGAGTAGCGGATGAGAGTGTTCCGAAAACGGCATTTAGGACGCCGTCTGGATTTTATGAGTGGTTGGTTATGCCATTTGGGTTGACCAATGCACCAGCCTACTTTGTGGATCTTATGAATCGAGTATTCAGAGACCAGTTGAATAAGTTTGTTCTTGTGTTCGTAGACGACATCCTTGTTTACTCGAGGACAGTAGAGGAACACAAGGGACACTTGAGGATAGTGATGGAGGTGTTGAGGAAACACCAATTGAAAACGAAATTCTCTAAGTGTCACTTCTGGAGGAGGGAAGTGAGATTCTTGGGCCATGTTGTTTCAGAGAATGGTATCGCCGTGGACCCTGCGAAGGTGGCTACGGTATAGGATTGGCCTACGCCCAAGAATGCAACAGATGTAAGAAATTTCTTGGGGTTTGCTGGATATTATCGTAAGTTTATCCAGGACTTCTCCAAGATAGCAGCACCGTTGACTCAGTTGACTAAGAAGAATCAGGCCTTCGTCTGGGACTGAGTGTGTGAGAATGCATTCAAGAGTCTAAAGGAAAAGTTGACGCGTGTGCCAGTATTAGTCATTCCTAGAGGGAATGAAGAGATGACGGTATACACGGATGCTTGTGGTACCGGATTAGGTGCTGTATTGATGCAAGGAGGTAGGGTTGTAGCTTATGCTAGTCGACAACTAAAGCCACATGAGAGAAAGTACCCTACCCATGATTTGGAATTAGCAGTGATCGTGTTTGCGCTAAATATGTGGAGACATTATCTCTTGGGAGAGAGGTTTGAGTTGTTTACCAATCATAAATCGCTAAGGTATCTCTTCTCCCAGAAGGATCTGAATCTCCGTCAGCAGAGATGGTTAGAGTTCTTGGCTTCGTATGATTTTGATATCGCATACACACCTGGGAAAGGTAATGCGGTAGCCGATACCTTAAGTAGGAGACATGCCCGTATAGGGGCTATGTTTCTTGAATGGAAGCAACTGGAGTATATCGCGAGGTTTGATTTCAGACCAAAGTGTGAATTGGATCCAGAAATGCTAGCTAGTCTGGCGATCAGACCCACTTTGATAGAGCGGATTGGTTCCAGCCAGAGGAACGATCCTAATCTATTGGAAATCATCTCCAGGTTAGAGATGAACATCGACGGTGAGGAGATGAATTTGTATGGGCTTGATCGAGATGGATGGCTTAGAAAGAATGGAAGACTAGTTGTACCCAACGTGAATGGTTTGAGAGATAAAGTACTTAGGGAATGTCATTACTCAAAACTGACTATACATCCCAGTAGTAATAAAATGTATCGAGACATGAAGCAGACTTACTACTGGGAAGGGATGAAAAGAGACGTTGGGAAGTTTATATCCAAATGCATGAATTGTCAGCTAGTTAAAGCCGAGCAAAAGAATCCTAGTGGGTTGTTGCAACCATTAGAAATTCCCGAATGGAAATGGGAGCAAGTCTCGATGGATTTCATCGATGGTTTACCAAGGACTAGATCGGGACATGATAGCGTTTGGGTAATTGTGGATCGATTGACTAAGAGTGCAAGATTTATACCAGTCAAATCGACCAGAACGACAACTAAGTTGGCAGAATTGTATATGAAGTGGGTAGTGAGATTTCATGGAGTACCTAAAAGCATTATGAGTGACCGAGACCCGTTGTTTACTAGTGGGTTTTGGAAGAGCTTACAAGAGGCTCTAGGGTCAGAATTACATCTCAGTACCGCATATCATCCTCAGACCGACGGTCAGACGGAGAGGATGAATCATATATTGGAAGATCTCTTGAGAGCTTGTATATTGGATTTTGATGGATCACGGGATGACCATTTGCATCTAGTAGAGTTTGCATGTAATAATAGCTACCAATTCAGTATCGGTATGGCTCCATATGAAGCTTTGTACGGAAGACCGTGCAACTCACCATCATGTTGGATAGAGACTGGCGAGAAGTTTATGCTTGGACCAAATGTGGTGAGGGAAACTTCGGATAAGATTAAGATCATTCGACAACAAATGAAAGCTGCCGAAGATAGGCAGAAGAGTTATGCTGATAAGAGGAGAAGAGACTTAAAATTCTCCGTTGGTGACTTGGTGTTTGTTAAGATTTCTCCGTTGAAGAGCGTGATACGATTTGGCAGGAGAGGCAAATTGGCACCAAGATTTGTTGGCCCATTCCCAGTTCTTGAAATAGTTGGGCTTTTGGCATATCGAGTTGACTTACCAGAGAAGATGGCGGGAGTTCACAACGTATTTCATGTTTCCCAACTAAGGAAGTTCGTGCACGACCCAGAAATGACTATTTCACCTGATCAGTTAAAGGACTTCGAAGTGGAACCCGAGGCGGTTGGGAACCGCAAGCCGATTTGTATTGTCGAGCACGATACAAAGCAACTTCGAAGGAAGGCGGTGAAGTTAGTCAAGGTTCAGTGGGGCGAGAACAAGAATGACTGTACTTGGGAGACAGAGGAGACCATTAGGAAGACGTATCCAGAACTCTTTGCCTGGTAAGATTTACTTTGCAATTTAGTTATTCCACATGCTAGGATAGACTTGTTTTGCTTGTTTTGCATGTTTGATTGTTATTTTATGGTTGATAGGCATGCGGGACCCTTAGTGTGTTTTGGTTAGGAATTTCGGGGGCGAAATTTCTTAAGGGGGGGGGGGATGTAACAACCCGCATTCTACACATCGGAGGATCATAGGATATTTATTTCTTTCCCATATGAAGTCGTATGGTCATGTAACTTTGGGAAACAACCATTGGACTCATTTCTCATGTTCATGATTTTTATCGATTTTTAAATGACCGTTTTGCCCCTAGCTGATCTTGTTTCGACCATAACTTTTGATTGGAAAGGAATTTTGACCTGAAACCACTTCCATTAGACTCATTTGATGGTTTACCTTTCCGTAGAGTGGTCATATTAGCCAAACGGACTCACCGTTTGGGAGATATGGCTGAAATAAGGTTTGTAAGGTGAAAAACTACTTAACCGGGCCAAATAGGGTGATTAGTGAATGGGCCCATAACCCATTTCGGGATTAGGGTTATGGGGAGGCTGAAAAGGGTTAGAGAATCATTCAATTTCAGTTTTCTAGCCTCCACTTACCTCTTAGAAACCCTAAAAATGGCCTCCAACCTCTAAATCACCTTCTAATCAAGGATTAAGCTTAGCAACATCAAATCAAGGTAGATCATCACCAACTCAATGTTAGAGCTGCTGTTTAGCATTGGCATTCGCACCAAATCCGAGATCTATTTCAGATCTAAGTCTTATTTGTGGCTAAGGTGAGTGATTTGCATAGTTCCTCACTAATCATGGCTAATTAAGGGTAATTAGTGTTAATTAGCGAATTTATACACTAATAAATTTTGGAAAAATACTCATAAATTCTTAAATAATGTTTTAGACCTCTGATATGAGCTTGGGTTAATTTGGTTAAGTTTTGCTAATTATATCATTAGTTGCTTAGCTTTACATCCGTCCCAAGGTATCATTTCCAATACATCTGTGGGGCAGGCTCGTGCACATTGAGTGCACCCGTCTACGAACAAGGAAGCTATAAGTAATGCAACTATGAATCTCATGGAGAGTTCGATCCTGGCTCAGGATAAGTTTATTTTGTACACTGCGGGGGGTTCCATTTTTCTCTTAATAGGAGTTCTAAGTATGGGTTTCACAGGTAGAACGTATTTGGTATTTGGATATTATCCATATTAATGATTTAGTGGGTCACTCATGATTGGTCATGATACCCTTTTTGTGGTATCCCGTCGGATCGTAATAATTTTATAGAGAAAACAAATCATAGATATTTGTAATTTCTGATATATCCTATCGGGAAGGAACAATAGTATATTATAAAGACTCATAGTCATGGATCAAATTAGGATATTGTTCTAGTAGGATATCTGAAATAAACCCAATTGATAGATTGTGTCTCACGCATATAATTTTACTAAAATTACTAAATTTAATAATAAATTTAATTAAAAATTTCAAATTTAATTAAATAAAATAATGAATACTTCAATCTTAAGAATCAAAAATTTTATAAATCTGTTCATCAGAAGGGACCAAGAAACTTTGATTTACCTTTCAACAACCATGATCATATAAGTCGCATGAATCACACGTGAAACTTCACATTGACTAATATCTATAGTAATATTTCAATATATATGCTTAGGGGAAAATATGGGGTTTTGGGTATGTTTGATCCATTTTACATGCTATGATTATTGTTTTGATGTTTGTGGTCGATTATACATGTTGCTATGACTGTATGGTATGCTTTGTGATTGATTAGAATAGTTGGAATGGTCGAAAACGCCGTCGAGTGGCGTAAAACTGCTCGCTGGAAAAAGTGCAGGAAGACATCCGAACCGGATCGGATCGGTTAGGAGGACCCGATCCGCTCTCACACTTCACGCTTCGATCCACTCGCACTTCTCGTGGCATGCATCATCCGATCTGACCCGCCTGGTGTTCTCCGATCCGCCATGGTGCTCCGATCCGAACCAATGTACTACGACTAGGCTTGGAGATTACGACCCGACCCGGGGTGCTTTAGAGGAGGCCGATCCGAACCGTGGCAAGCTGGAGACCCCGACTCGATCTGACAAGGATGATGATGATCCGACCTGATCCAGTGAAGAAGGAGCACTACGATCCGAACCGAACTGATGATTATAGGAGATCCGAACCGATCCGGTGATGACCAATAACCCGAGATGCAAAGGTAGTCCAAATGGAAGTTAGAGCTCAGGATCCAGTTGGGAACCAATGAGTTCACTTCATGATTGGGCTTTGCTGCGGGACGTGTGCTAAGGAGTTGTCGACGTTCATAACTTCGATTCACCACTGAAAATGGATGATGGGTTAATTATCAGTGCAGTAGAGTCACTATGACTCGAGGGGCAAGGTGATGGTAGCAAGACTACGTTATCAGTGCAGTAGAGTCATAATGACTCGAGGGGCAAAGTGATGCGTAGTAAGACTATGAGCCAGTGCAGTGGGGTCATTGTGACTCCATAGGGCAGAGTGGACATAGCAAAGGATTAGTAAGGCTATGAGCCAGTGCAGTGGGGTCATTGCGACTCCATGGGGCAAAGTGGACATAACAAAGGATTTGTGGCTATGTATCAGTGCAGTGAAGCCATTTATGACTTCATGGGGCAAAGTGATCATAGCAAGGTATGTTGGGTGATCGAAGTGGTGAATATCGTATGCTTTACGCACTGAGTGAGAGATGTGAGGATGGTTGCTATGTTTGATTGTTTGCCATCACTATGACATGCACACCCCCACCCCCGATATCTTTACACCATTTGAAATGGCACCTTAGAGTGTTGTACAGTATGTAGTGCTAACTCTTTGGTTGTAGTTCCAGGTTCAGGTATGTTTTAGTCTACCTGTTATTGTTCTGTTTAGATGCTTATCGCTCATACCAGGCTTTATGTCTGACCCAAAGTTTTATGTCTCTTCTTATTACTCTGGGTGCTCACACGAGCAGACTAGAGACAGGTTAGCTGGTGATGCGCGAGTAGCTGATTCAGAGGCGAGCAGGAGGCTTCCACGTATGATATATAGATATTCTCCCTGTGTCGTTGATGGTCGCTACTTGGGCATTAGTAGTGTACCTCCTTTATCTTGCTTTTGCTTTTTGAGACAGTTTGAAAAGTTGTAATAATGTTGGCTTTGGATTATAAGTTGTACTTGGATTTTCCACTGCTATGTTAGTTTGTTTTCAGCTTATGCACTGTCTCACCTGTTTTATGTCAAGTATGTTGTTATTATATTTTGTACCATGCGCAGTGAGACATTTTACAGGTTACTTGTTAGTTCATTCCCTTCTTTCCTTTCCTTGACGACCGTCCCGTGCTGACTGGACATGTGTACAGCGCACTTTTGGAGTAAATGTCGGTTGGTGCGGGGCGGGCAGTCACAGTTTTGATGATTTTCGGGTTTAGCACGATTTTCGGTGAACGACGAGGTGTTTGAAGACAAGGCTCTGGACGTAGGATTGATAGGGTAGGCGGAGGTGTTGGTGGGTTGGCTTGGGGCCCGGTGCAACAGGGTGGTCGCGGTGAGGTCTTCTTTGGTGCATGTTGAGTGGGTTCACTATGGTGAAAGAAACGAACGAAGGAAGATAATAAGGGTGAGCTAATTGCAATTAATTAAGGTTAATACGGTGATTAGTGTTAATTAGGTCATTATTTAATGATAATTATATTAGTTCATGCACAAAAATGGCAACAGTGAATATATATTCATCTGTTATTAGAATTTGGCGAGACGAATTGCGATGGAATCATAAGGGCAAACACTACGTTATGAAATTGGTTGGAATTTGGATTGGAATGGTTGGAGCTATCTGGAAATTTTGTTTGAATTAAAGGATCGTTTAATTCAAACTGAAAGTAGTCGTTATTTCAAAGACAAAAACCTCGGTGAGAGCTTCTATTTGAAATATTATTATAGTGGAAACTTCTATGATTAAACATGAATAGTTAGTTATAATGATAATACGATTATATATGTTGGTTGCATTGTGGTTGCTATGGTTGCTTCATGGTTGATGGGTGTTATTACAGTTTATTTTTACTATTTATGTACACATAAGCGTTAACGATTATAACGCTTATATTGTAACTGCTGTTTGATGGATGATAATTATTGTGCTTGTGTTTATGGTTATTCACACAAAATTTAAACCATGTATTTGAATCATTTGAGAATTGGTTAAGTCTCGTTCCATTTGGAATTTTAAATGAATATTATTTTCATTTAAGTGAAATAAGACATGAAAATATAAGTTGGACTTTTATATTCGAAATGATTTGGAAATGAAAGTAAAGTGTTTATGAACAACTTTTGAAAGGGTTGAAAACAGTTTTAACGAGTGTTGAGTTGGAAATGGCTTGCTCTAATTTGAAATCGATTTTGAATAGTAAATTCAAAATGCAATTTGAATTAGATATAGAGACGATGTTTTCAACTCAAAGTTAATTTTCCAAATATCTTATATAACGTTTAATTTGATTTCTAAGAAGTTTGGTTTTCAAAAGATGAAGACTTGAAAAATAATAATATTATATTGATATTATAATATTAAAATGTTGAATTTTGTTTATAATTAAATTTGAAGTTAAAATTCGACATATCGTTTTCGAATGAACTCACAAACGTTTATAAGGTTTAAAAAATTATTAAGAAGTGAATTTTTGGGTAGATATAATATTTTTGAACTAATATTATAACATTCATTTAAAATGAATAATTGTTTTGAATGGTTAAATGTTGGAAATTTTGTTTTAAAATGGAATTGATTCTATTATAACTTATCTTGAAGTTAAACAAATTATTTTCGATTCGAAATTAATTCTAGTTCGAAATGGACTAGTCACGCAGCGACAGTTCGCGAATTTCGACCATAAACTTCAAATGACTATAACTAATGAAATTTAAATCGGATTTTCCTAAAATGAAAATTATTTGTTTTCTATTGATAATAAATTTCAAATGAAAGAATAAATTTTGAATTTCAACTTATAGATTTCAAGTTAAGTTTAAAACTATTTTTGAAAAGGTCGTTGTAAACGCAGTTCGGTGACCGTAAATGGAAATCGATCAAAATATCTTTATAAAAATATTATTTATGGGAAATTATGATAAATCATTAAATGATTTTTAAGTGATTTGAAAAAGAAATATGAAGTTTTGAGCTATATTTTGATTTTTGTTTTTTCAGCATAACCTACCGAATAAGGTAAAATGACGTTTTTGGGAATTTAAGTTAAACGAACTAAAGTTTTCAAATCTTTCCTTATTGGACTTGATTGAAATTAATCATCAAGTATTTGGTGTTAATTCCCCAGATAAGACTAGTACTATTCGAGTAATTTAAAAGGTGGATACACTACTATTCCGCTTATAGTATCTGTTGAATATGCAAAGTTGATATTGAATATGAGCTGTATGATTTCTCTCTAAATATATCAACTGATTTCGGGTTGTTGTGGATGATGTCCTTAATTAACCCAACAAGTTAAGTTAATTGATTTACCAAATTAATGTTGTTTTGAAAGATGTGTATTGATAAATCTTTTAAGTAAGATGGAAGTTTTTCCAATAATCGAATTTAGATCGAGATGATCCTTGGATATTCGGTAATGATTTCCATTGTGTAGACGTTTACTATTTGAGGAATTTGGAAGATATTCATATCGTTATTCCTCTTATATTATTTGTTGATTATAATAATTGGTATATAATATAAGTTGATGTAATGTATGTTTAAATCTTATATTTAATATCGAATTGGTTTGGGGTTAAAAAATTATTTTTGTATGACCTTGTGCGGATCATCTGACGTCGAGCTGGGTACTTTTCTAAGTGTCGATTTGATGTTAGTTTAGGCCTTCGGGGTTTTTACTTAGGGAATATTGAACTGGATTAGAATGATTCATGTTAATGATTGCTACTGTTTTATTTAGGTTTGTCGTGAATGGTGTCTTAAATAACATCGTTCTTTAACCTAGCTAAAGATGAAGTTGTGTTTGGAAATTTAGAAAGATATAAACTTAGTTAAGATTTACTAAATCTTATTTTAAGATTTATAAGTTTGAAAGTTATAAGGATTGAACCCTTTTTACTAAAGGTTAATGGAAATGAGGATTAACTATTTTTGATTAAAAAATGATTATTAAGTCTAACAAGGTTTAATCATCGTTGGGTTGGTAGATATGTTTTAATGGGAAATTTATGGAATTAATTTTTAATTAAGATTAAATTGGAAATATGTGTTTAAAAGGAAACCTTGGTTAAGGAAATAATAATCTTGGTTTAAAGATTTAAAGGAATGAGTTTTTGGATTAACAAGTTTTCAAATGTGGACTTTGCTAAGATTAAGAAATAAGAACTGTTTTAAGAAGGTTTTAATTAACCAAATTTCAGTGGGAAGAGACTTGATTAATCATTTGTTTCCATATGGTTTTTAAAATGCGCTCACTGTTCGAAAATACCAGGATCAGATTTCTATCCGAAAACCATTTGGAATAGTGATACGATGAAATAGAGAAAATGAAGTATTGAAGACGGTGGCTAAAAACCGGGAATCTTGACATCGAATGGATTGCTAGTTGATGCCTTGGGTAGCTTCCATATGAGGTTATATGTAGTAGTGGTTCGGGCATACTTGGAGATTATATCTTTACAGTTTCGTTCAAAACCCAGAACGAACTTATATTGCATGCATGTCTGACATTGTACTTTATGACATAATAAATTGGTTTTTTTGATGATATATCAACTTGGTGGCGGAGGATTTATCCTCTTAGCTCAACACCCTCCTCTAAAACATATGTACTCAAAGGGTTATATATTAATAAATACTGATTATATGTTGTGAATTGACAATGTGGTATGCTAAGTGTTGAGCTATTGATGATCAAAGCATGGCTAATATAGCATGTCTGGAAACGTGACTAGAAGCCTCACAACTCGAAAATGAACAAAACAGGATGTGTGCGGCAAAGTTATGAAACGTAACGTTCCTTCTAGATAGAAGGTGATGAATTGGTATTGAGCCCTGGCAGGTTACTTATGTGGATGATGGATCAACGTGTCTTAGATAAAGGTCAGTCACGATCAGGGACGTTATCTTCAGGAGCGGTATTAGCGAACTCCATCCAGTTAAAGAGTGGGTCGGCTTTGTGAGCACTGAGGAAGTTAGCTCCCAAGGACATCCCTCTAGTGGTGTACCCACCCATGGAAAAATGGAAGGAAAAATTTTCAAGGCCATTTTCTGACAATTCCAAAAATGCTTATTTTTCGCTTTTAATAATCAAACTATATTATTTATTTGTTCTGAAAAAAACGGGGTGTTAAATTCTCTCACCCTTTATGTAATGTCCCGTATTTTCTAACCACTTATTTGAAATATTTTATTTATTTAAATTATTGATTTGAGTTTAAATAATGAGATTTGACCATTTTATTTTGAATATTTAAATTATATTAATAATATAATAATATTTTATTTTCAGGATATTGGGAAAATGTTGAATTTGCTGTATAATATGAACGAGCGATTTAAAGTGGTTTAAATATAGTTTATATTGAATTATATAAATATATTCGTTATTAAAATGACGTCAGAACGTTTAATTTATAATTATATTATAAACGAATTAGAAATGGCGCGGTAGTTCGTAAATTTTGTTCTGAACTTCAACCGAGTATACAAAATTCGTTTTAAGTCGGAATTCTATGAAACCAGAAACGTTGGAATCGATTTGATTATATTTTTCATATGAAAGGGAAAGATCGAGATTTCATGTTATGATTTATTAGTTATGTCCAAATCAAATTTTAAAATAGTCGCTATGAAAATCGTTATAAAACGATAACGTTTATTTAATAAATTAAATAAGGATATATATATATTTTTTCTTGATATCGTTTAACCGAAATTCTGAATGGCGGGTTTGAAATCCATCTCAGCCTTATTTGTAGTTATACGGTATTTCGCTTTAATATATTTGATGATTAACAACTAAAACATTCCTATGTTTTCAATACTCAATAAAGCTATACATGTTATTTCATTTTGCAGTATGGTGCGCTGATCTCAACTTTGGTGCTTTTTCACTGACATAATAAGTATACTAATAATCAGTCAAATGAGTTGTTAGGAGATTCCAAAACATCTCCGTTACGATTGTAAATTAACTCCTAAGATCTTCTTACATAAACCGAAATAAGATAAAAAAAAATGTGAAATATAAGTTCCTGCTTATAACAGTATAGACATCCTTCTCTGTAAATTTCAATACAAACTAATCAAAACTATGATATATTTGAGAAACGCCAGTAGAAGTAATAGGATCTTACATCCAGATGCAAATTCTAAATTTCTGAAATGTTAAATCAATAACCTTTGCACCTAAGTCTTTAGCTGGATTATTATGTTTAGACAAATCATTAACATTAAACAGCTACATTGACAAATGAGAAGACAATACATCAGAAAATCCGCAAAGATGAACAACTATTACAACCAAATCTTTACACCAAATCTGCAATTTTATATGAACAACTATTTTATACAATCGAAATCTTATGGTTGATATACAAGGTACATTTCGCAGTTCAAAATCCTAAATGAAATGAAGTAAATAATACAATGGCACATGGAAAATCTAAGACAAAATCTCCTCACAGCATCATGTCTTCATCACCAGTAGATTTGATCTGAAAAAGAAGTGAAAAAAAACAGCTATGAGTAGCTAGAAAATATGTATAGATATTTATAAAGTTGAAAGATTTCCAAATCAGGAGAATACCACATGAAACAGTAAGATACAACAGCTATAGAAGCTAAATAGGATGGCAGTACACAATGTCTCCATTGAAACAGTAAAACTATAGCTAGAAATCAGTAATAGGAACAGCTACAGGAAACCATATACATGCATACCATCAATTGGAAAACAACTATAAATTTATACTATAAATTTACAAAATTGAAACAGATAATATATTTTTATATATTCAGAAAATCTCATATAAAAGCAGTTCTGCTATAGGCACATAGCATAATTCAAGTCAACTAAGGAATAGCTATACAGCTAAGTATATATAGCCCCTTATGCCTCAAATCTATAAAGCTGAACAAAGATTTCAAACAGGAAAGAAATCTGAAATTTTAATAGCTGAATTGACAATACGAATTAACAATTCACCAAATCTATGTATAAACAGTTCGAACTTCGTACATGGATCTAAGCAAACAAGTACATGAAATCCAACATAAAGTCCACATTTTCACTGTCAAATATCACACGCAAACCAAGTCCATCACAAACAGTTCGGCCACATCTCACATGGCTGAAAACGAAAAGAGAGAAGCACCTACGATCTAAGCACATAAATAGTATAAACCTATGAAATTACAATCGATTTTGACATCGAATCTATCTCTATCACCCACTAGTATAAATACATAGTGTGTTCTAAACAAGATCAACACAGTTTTGGAATAAACCAAATTTGAATCACTCAAAAATCAAAAACAAAATAAAACCGCAAATTAAAATTTTGAAAAAAAATACTTATCTGTTTTGTGACCTAGGGTTCGACCTAGGGTTCGGCCTCGGTCTCGGTCTGGAGCTATTGAACTTCTGGAAGAAGTGGGTTTCGACAGTAGAATTCAGGTTCCACAGTGGTTTGTTGAAGTGGATCGAGGAAATTGGGTCGGAATGGAAGCCCGTACGGCGGCATCTCTGGTAAGGCCGAGGGTGTGAGGCCCGGTGGTAACAGATGGTAGCGGCAAGGCTATAAAGGAGATGAAGGGTTTTCTATTTCTTTCTGATGTTTGTGGCGGCTGAGGGTTTGTGAAGGAAATGGAGAGGATCCGATGGTTTAGGCGTATAAGGAGTGGATGCGGGCTTGGACTATGTCATGATGGGCTGGACATTTTAGTGTAAGGCCCAAACTTTTTTTTCCAAAGGTTTATTTAATTTAAAGGTTCGTATAACTTAGAATATTGATTTCAAGTACAAACGTGATCAGAATTCAACGAAACGAAAAACACCGGAATCGTGAAGACAAGTACTACGTGATGGAAGGGAACCGAGCAGGGCAGCCAGCAGCTGGAATTTTCAATTAAATTAAACGTCGTTTAATTTGACTGAAACGAGCTGATCTAACGATGGAATCAAACAAAGGTGAGTTAAACTCACTCAGTTCTCCCCACTTATATTTTATAAGTTGGGTTTTTATTTTTGTGTGCTATGGTTGCTAATGTTTTGACTGGCTGATGATATATATTCACATATCGTTTGAACTGATGAAATTAAACGTCGTTTAATTTCAGTGAAAACGAATCGTTATTTTAACTATTGGTCCCAATTAAGGGAACTTACCTTATTGGTCATGTTTATAAATAACGTGTTTTAAAAATAAATGAATTGTTTGGATTGATTGTTGTGGTTGATATTGAATTGTCGTTATTGACTGTTATAAGACATTATTTATTTGAATTGACCTGTTTTGACTAGATGGTTGATTTGGTTATTGAATGTGGACCTGAAATTTAATATTTGCCTTGTTTAAACCAATGGGTATTATTGGTTGAGTCATTGGCAATATATGGCCTATAAATCAATCATTTTACAAATACCGATTTACCATCAGAGAAACTGACGAAATGAAATTATAAAATTTATTTTATAACTAAATACTGATTTTAATCTGTATTTTTGAATAAAAGTTGTAAAAGGAAATAAATATTTATAATCTATTAATTGAGTTTATAATTGATTTTTAAATGATTTTATAAGGGAAATTTCTGATATTTATCAGTTTTATAAGTGAATAAGTGGAAATTAACTTAATGTTATAAATTTGAATAATTGTTTTGAGAGATAAATAAGAGGAAATTATTTAAGTTAATTATACTATTAATTAATTTAATTAAAGAATTATTTGGAATTGGTTAATGAGGTAATCATGTTTTGGATCAACGAAGTCAACCTTTTTAACTAGATTGATGATAAGATCAGTTATTTGGATTAATTTAACAAGATGGGATAACGAAAAATGGTTTAATTTTAATAAGATTTTAAAAAGAAATTTATTATTTATTTAGCAAATAAATAAGTTAATCAATTATGCGGTAGTTAACGGTGAAGTGAACTATTAATTTAATTAATAGATGTCTACTTAAATGATAATCATGTGTGCAAGATAATCGAAGAGGTAAAGGAAAGGTGATATTTAGTAAATGATTTCTTAATCCATGAATTAAGAAACAATAGTTATACTTGAGAAAGAGATTTTCAAAGATAAAGAAGTTTTATAAAACGTATTAAATAAAATAGTTAGATGTGATGTATTAAAATAAAGATCGGTTTTTGAATTACAATTGGTGTTTATCTGAAGATGAGAACGTGGTTGATCAAGGTCTGAGAGGTAAATAAATACCCAAACTTGAACGACTTCGGGATTTTATGAGGATGATATTAGTTTATAAAGGGGGAAGTGAGAAAAAGTAAATTTATTATTTCTACATGAGAAATAATAACGCGATGTAAGAGAGTCGAGGATATATAAGGAGATTTCCCAAGGAACGAAAGTGGAAAGATTTGAGATTATATATATACATATATATATATTGATATTCCCGTTGTAGAAGGAATAAAAAGGAGATGGTGTGAAATTAAAATGGTACTTTCGAGGCGAAAGGAAATTGGAAAGTTAAGCTTTGGAAAATGAATTCGTTCTATAAAAATAAGAGTGGATTAACATATTCAAGTAATGAAACGAAAAGAGGTTTCATAACATTAATTTATGAATGCTAAGTTGAGTTGATTTCCAATATAGAAAATGAGTAATAAAATAGTAAATGGGTTTGAAACGATAGTAGAATAAAGAATTGAATATGATTATAGAATATATTCTTAAATATGAAAGTGAAATAGTTTGAAATAATAACCTTACGTCAAATAAATTATATTTGAAATGTTGAAATATTTAAGGATTTGAGATTAACTATTGTTAATCATTTTTTACTTAAAAAGGCCATGTAGTGCTGGTACTGAACTGGTAAACTCATGTTATTCTCACAATTACTTATTTGATAGTTAAATCACCGACTATCAAACCTGACCCATACGATTGTTGGTACGGAAAGACCGGGTTCGAATTTATATTCGAAAACCATTCCGACTAGCGAATACGTGAAAGAAGACTATTGAAGATGGAGAAATTGAAGACCGTTGATCTTCATGAGTGGAAGAACTGCTGATTGAATTTCTCTGGTTTAGCGGCCGGAGATATTTCGACAGTGATTCTGTCATGATTGAAATCTACGGATTGCAAGGACTACTCGCTACTGATCTATAGGGTGATACCTAGGATGTGGTAGGAGGGTGCCTTCGGTCCATCCTAATCCTGGTAACTTGTATGGACGAATGTCCAACAAAGTATTTCCAACGGGGTCACGTACGTTGATTTCTTCAAATGTGTCATAGTTGGGTGGCTTCCAACTAGGGTATTTTTGTGGACGTCAATTAGTGATATCTGGCAGATTTGACGATGTGGCATTCAAAGTAAATGGTGGTAAGATGTTCTAAAGTTAATTCAAACCGCAAGCCTCATCAACCGGGAAATGACAAAAATCAGGCAGGCAGCAAGGCTATGTGGTAGGGTGTATAATCACCTATCAAGAGAAAATCCATTTGCTTCTTTAATCTATTAATGTTGTCCCTTTTCGGGAAACGATTGCTGATCCCAACCGTTGGTGATATACATTCGATACACTCAAGCGAAATGAGTGGTCGGTCATGTGTGGGCCGGGTTGCAAGACGTTCTTATTGAACCAAGTGTATTCGCCTCTAGAGATACACTATCGGCAGGTGGTTCCATACCTTGTCATAGTCGGAATCCAATCTCCAATAAGCGCCTGCGGTTTTGATTATATACTATATATGTGGAGCGTGAGATGCAAGCGTTCCGCTAGTTTGATATTTACTTGTATTTAGACACTATCATAATATCAGAAAGGATATTGGTTTCAAAAATGTTTTGGGTTATCGTAAGGTAAAAATCGTCCGTATTTATGTGTGGATTTGGTCTTACGATTATCCTTTTTTTTTGAAAGGATTTTGAACTTTAAAATCAAGTTGGATGATCCCCTTTGAAACTTAGTGTGTTTATCTCACTCTGGTTCATCAGACTGACCCGGTACTTGTAATGCTCGGGTTAGCCCGGGTTTGCAGGTTCAGGTCATTGGACACTACATAAGGCGTGCTGGAGGAGTCCAGACATATTTAGTGTTATTCCACTGTGTTGTATATAAGGACAGATTATTATAACTGTCCAGATGGGTTGATGTACTCTGATATTGTAAGTGTTTTCAAAAAGCTCTCAATAGAGATTTATTTCTATATTATATTTTGTTCCATTGCGAGGTGAGACTCTGTGTTTGCGTTGGTTCTTCTTCTTCTTCTATTCTTATATTTCTTTCTTTCTTATCTCACCCTCTAATTTCTTTCATTAACAATCCGGTGCTTTCGGTGTATGGAAGATCAACATGATATACGGTAAAGCTATTTATGTCGATTTTCGGGGCCGAAAACGCTGGGTCGTTACACTTTAAGAATTTAGTTTTCAAAATTCGGCAAGGGCAAACCACATATTCCCTCGCGTTCACTTATATAATCACATCCACTTAGTGTACATCCAACTTCTGCAACCATCTGTGCCATTGTGCAAAGTATATCACATCATGAACTATATGAATTTTTCAGTGGTATCTCATATATGAATGCTCTTTTCTTTAATAAAAAGTTAAAGCACGATGCAAACATCCTAACTATTCTTGCAATTCTATATGATGAAAGAGTCTATGCAGTGGTAGGATAGTATAATATGGAGTATAAACATGGTAATGAAGATCGTAAGGTAGAAGCAGTAAATAAAATGACACAGTCGATTTTATACTAGTTCGGATCATTGTCCTACGTCCAGCCCCACTCCCTTCTGCTATTTCATTAACAAAATAACCCTTACCTAGAGGAATGGGTTTACAACTACTCGAACAGCCGAACGAGATTACTTGCCTCAACTGCTGAAGAGGACTTCCACAATACAAAGAAATTGATGACCACTTGTGTTTTTGATAACACGGATATGTCAAATTTATGTACACCTTTCCTATAATCTTTACTTGATGATAATCATGTAATTTATGAAAGAATATGGAAGGCTGAAATCTTTGAAATATGAAAGTAGAGCGCTTTTATGAATTTGAATGCTTTAGATAAGATAGAAAGAATAAGAGTAATATTTGATGATTAAAACATTTGATCAAGCATCTATTTATAATCTACAAAAGGTTGCAACTAATCATGAAGAGTTTTGTCTAAGAGATATGGATTAAAAGTTGTAACTCTTTATTGAAACGCTGCATTCTTTCGTATTCAGATGTCTGAATAAAAAATTCAAATATATGTTTTTGATTTAAAATTCGAACAGCAAGGAATTAGTTCATTTTAGGCATAAAACAGACGTTTGACTTTTATAACTCTGACGACTGAATATTGTGCTGAAATGATATTCCTTTCAGCAAACAGACTTCTTAGTTGAAATGGTTAGACGTCTGTTTCCTGATAGAGAACTATTCCTTGTGCATTTGCATATAGAATTATATACTTTGAAATCGTGTATGTGTATGTGTATGTGAATCATCAAGGAAGATTTTAACAATGAAATACTAATATTAACAGACTCTAATATATATAATCTTCCGTAAGAGCTCTTGAATTTGTTGTTTGAATTTCTTCCTGCAAAATAGAATTAGTCGATAATAATATATATATATATGCGCATGTATAGTTGTCATAATCAAAACGCTATAAAGCGAGATCCAACATTCTCCCCTTTTTGATAATGACAACTATACATGTAGCTCCCTCTGTCGATATGCATATATCATCATATATTTCTCCCTCTTTGTCATTGATAAAAAGGAGATACTTATACATAAGTGTAAACAAGAATATGCACAACACACAATTACATACATAAACTTATGCACAAACGTGACATGATACTTGTAATATTCAAACATACTATAGACATACTACCATCACCATTAGCACATAATAGAGTTTTGTGCTTAAGATAGACCAACGTGCTAAAAAAATTACAAACCATAGTAATATAAAATTTAAAGTAAAATATTTGATAAGAACCATACCACCATATCGTACTTACAAACTTTCTGAAGCCGTCATGCTTGGACCCACACTAGTATCTCCTCTTTTAAGATCACCATGATCAGAACTAGAATTCGAAACTTCTTCAATGGAACTTGAAACTCCCCATGTCCGTTAATGTCATTCACAAAGGGAATGCATTAACTTCCATAAAGCATTATAAGTAAACAGAATAGAATATTACAAGACAAATACGTAAAGTGTACTTGGAAAATATATAACTTTATTACGGCAGAAATAGAAATAAGTTTGGTTACATCCTTCAAAATCACAATACCAAAACCCAAGTACACAAGTATCATCCTTATACCAAAATCCTTCAGAATGCATAATTTTAAAACCATAATCCCTAATATAAACTGCTACAAGAAGATAGAGTCAAATCCAAGCAATACTTCAGGCACTTCAAGCACTTCAAGCAAGAGAATATGAATCTAGCTCCTATGTTTCCACCCTGAGCACCTGGGGAGGGGGGGGGGGGAAGGGGGGAACGGAAAGAAAAAGAGGCGAAAACAAACGAGGTCAGATATAAAGTCTGGCAAGTCCAGTATCTTTCAGCATATAAATAGATAGTAGTATCATGACATGTAAATAAAGCTGGATGAGAGATTACAGCAACAGGAGAAGCAGGTATGCTTAAGTTTAACAGAAGAAACAGAATGATGTAGACCAAGATATGCTTCTTACCTATATCATACTTCTCTGCACTAATACTTAGTATAACGGGATTAGGTATTACCTTACTGTTTAAACTGAAATAGAAATAGAAACAGAATAATCTCTACAGAAACAGAATGCTAGTAATGGGCCTTTACCACCCCAACAAAGACAGAAGGTACATAAATAGAATGCCAATAATGGGCCTTTACCACCCCAACTAATGGGCCTTTACCACCCAACAGAAACAGAAGGTACAGAAACAGAATGCTAATAATGGGCCTTTACCACCCAAACTAATGGGCCTTTACCACCCCAACAAAGACAAAAGGTACCAACAAAAACAGACATAACTAGGTGTACCCTAAATTCTACCCTAAGCGATCGGCTCCCTAATACATAAATACCCTGTGTCGGCCCCACAGAAGGGTGTATCATTTCCTAAAGTGGCTACTTATAGACACAAACCTATTTATAGATGTCACGGTGTCTTACATCGTCAGAGCAGACCGGATCCATGCACGCATATGACCCGGTTGGAATGCACCATCAACACCCCTCGCCATTATCAAAGTTAATCTCTTACAATTAGTTCAGTAAGCATGCCCGGACCCCTCCTAGTGTTGGATCATAGTTTTGATACCAGAAAAGGGTTACCGACTAATATGGGTTCCACACAACAGATGACAAAAGTAATTACCCCTCCTAACCTTGTGTCCCCAGACTAACATATTTCAGATTAACTTGCTTACAGATTTCAGATGTAAAAAGTTCAGATTAACTAGTTCTCAGATCAGGCATATAGGTTAACAAGTTTTCAGACTAACGGATCAGATATACAGATTAACAGACTTACAGATTGTTTCACTTAACCTTGTATTGGGCCTACAGATTTACGAAACGGGTTTATTAGATTCATCCGCCCAGTTGATTTAACCTTATCCACCCAACATGTTTTACGCATCATATTTATCCTAGATTTGCATTAATTAATTACTAAAGCACAGACCTCTCACATTAGGTCGGTAGCTTATGGCCGCTGGATGTGCCAGGCGGTTCCGGGCAGACTTCTGCCATAAGCCAGACCTAACCTCGTGTCTAAGCATCTTTTAGCTATGCCTAGGACCTCTCACATTAGACTGACAGTTTGCGGTTGCTGGTTAAGCCGGTTGGGCCCGGGCAGGCTTCTACCGCAAACAGAGTCTAACTTCGTGTCTCAACATTCTTATTTTTAGCTAAAGTATTCATTCACAGATTATGCCAATATCAGACTAATTATGCCAATTCAACAAATTAAACTTCTTTACAAGTTACAGCATATTATTCAAAGTTATATTAACTTGTTTCGCTCAATTTTAGATCGAGCCTACAGATTCTCATACCCCAAATTTACCGTATTCAGTTTCAATAAATTTAGCAAATTAGGCAATTTAACAGATTTAATCATAAAATTAAGCCTAATTTTACATGCCCAAATTATGGTCATAATTCACAACATAACATATGCCCCTAATTTTAGTTAAATTTACACAGTACAGAATATCCTCCAAAAACCCCAAATCATGATATACAATACGAATTATGCCAAATTATAGCTTTTGATTTCAGCGTATGCCTAATATCCAAAATCCCCATTTAGGCGAATTCACATTTAATAGTAATCCTATTCTAATATAGATCTTTGTGCCTAACTCATATGCACAATAATTCTCCTTCTTCTAAATCACAGACTATCATATATAGTATGCCCATATCCAGATCTTAAATTACAACATATGTTCTTTTCTCAAATCAGTCATGTCTAATTATGCATCATTCACTATTTTTCCAAAATTTAGGGTTCATGCGTCAATATCTTATGAGATTTGGCTCAGGCTCATGGTAGACTGGCTATAGAACAGAAGGAAGGAAGAGATACAGAATAGTTACTATAATATTAATAAGATAGATCTACACAGAAAAACAGATCTGATAAACAAGAATATGCATAATCTCAAATTCAGATTTATAGCCACGTCAAGATCATAATTAAATTTCATATCTGAAAATAACTGTACTCACAAAGACGGATTAGAGAAGAGAATAATTCGTTCGTCGTTTGTATTAGAATCCTGACTTGCAATTCCTAATATTTAAGAAGAAGAACTATTCTAGCAGCAGCATGGAGGCCAAGAGATTAATTTAGTTTAGGTTTAGAGCTTGAGTCTATGCGTGCTTTTATAGAAGTTTAAATCAATATAAGCCGTTAGATTATCGTAGGAGCAATCACAACCGTCCAGACTAGATAGAGTTATCCAGAATTGCCACCTATTCCCTAGTGACTCGGCAACAAGTCAGAAAAGACTTAGCAACAAGTCAGAATTGTCACAGTTCGGATCTTCCCGAGGGGGTAGGTCGACCCCCTGGTCGACCTGTATAGGGGAGGTCGACCTGGCCTGGGGCGGGAAAAATCCCGCCCAGCTCGCTTCTTCATTTGAATTCGAATTTTGAATTTTAAACTGAACTGTTTTTCGTTTATTTAAATTTCTGAAACTTCTGAGGGCCTTAACTTCCTCATACGAAGTCCGATTTACGAAAACTTGGACTCTATTCCAAGCAGAATTTTGAGACGAACGCAATGACATAACCTGTTTCCCTTAATTCTCACTTTAACAATTAAGTATTATTTGTTTTGTTACTTTTATGTTCACAGAAAATATGGGGTGTTACATTATCCCCTCCTTAAAGGATTTCGTCCCCGAAATCTTCAAGTTAAGAAGAATGCGTCCTACCAACCAATCACCCATCTACTCAACCATCATCCACCCACATACATTGTCCTTATAAAACTTCTAATGTTGTATGTGTGTATATGTCTCTTATCTAATGCAAAGATCAGGCGGTCTACTGATTCAGTTGACCTCCTCAATGCGAATTATGTTTGTGCCATGAGTCCAATTACGTATGCAAGAAATCCTATTTGATACACATCATTTCTATATGAGTGCATAACCATTCATCCAAATGCAACATCCATGTGATGAGTTAATCATTTTGCATCCAAAAAAATTGAAAAAAATGCGCACACATCCATATGCAGTATGAGAGTGCTTTTGAGCCGATCTAGTGCCTAGTGTGTGTATATGCATTCACGAGCAACCACTAGCAACCGCTTGCAACCATCAAACCTAACATGCCTCAAACACATGTTTACACCCATTAGTTTCTACCTAAAGGTTGAAGACTCGATCGATAGGATATAGCCGAGTGATAGAAGGAAGTACAATTAAAACAAAAGTTTTGTTCCCATTAGACATCGGCTAAGAGAATAAATCTCTAAGTATCAACCCCGAAGACCGAAATCAACATCAGATTGACACTCAGAGAATTACTCCCATTAAACAATGTCAAAACTGGAAATCTACTTTACGCTTCGAGTAAAAATCCCTATCCTTATATTCATATACTTACAGACTACTGGTACAGATCAGATTATCAAATGATTCTTAGGAAACTAAGCATGATAAAACCCCACTATATCCCACAAAACCCAGAATGTATGTGTCATAGTCAACTTAACACCCAACACAAATACCCTCAAACCCCAACCTACCACAAACAGATGAGTCGTAACCCTTATAGGGTTTGAGACTATAGCGCGATCAGAAACAAGACCAGTATTAAAGTGCAGAGTCCCAATTACAGAATCAAAATGCCAGAATCAAAAAGAGTTTTAACTCAATAATCAGATAAGGAAATTTAAGCCTTCTACAGAAATTTTCCTATCTCTATCCTATCCATCAGCCACGTGAGTATTCACCTGCCCTTCACAAGTAGGTCCTGTCCTCTGCCCTTGCCCTCGTTTCTTCGGGCAGTCCCTATTGAAGTGTTCTATCTCACCACAGTTGAAGCAAGTGCCCTTCCTCTTTCTGCAATCCTTGTTCAGATGAGTCATGCTTCTACAAGTAAAGCATGTTTTTCTCCTTCTTATCTTCAGACTTTTCATCCTTCTTTTGTGTTTTCTTTTTGGGCCACGCTTTCTTTTTCTGTGGTCCTTCTAGTTTTTCCTCTTTTTTCTCACTTTTGGCTTCCTTTTAATGCATTAATGCAATGTCAACCAATTTCTCGAAGGTAGCCCCCATAGGAATGTGGGTCATAGCAAACCCATGTAGCGGCTCATTCAAACCTTTAACGAATCTCAGGGCCTTCTTTTCAGGTGTGTTCACCAAGTCTAAGCCAAATCTCGCCAACTGATTGAACTTGTTAACGTACTCCTTTACTGATAAATTCCTCTGCTTCAATGCCAAGAACCTCTCCATGTATAAATTCTCTTCTACTCGTGTGAGAAATTTCATCTCGAACGTATGCCTGAAATCCATCCATAACTCCACTAGACGCTCTCCATTCGTGACCTCCCACCAAAATGAGGCTTCGTCCTTCATTAACCACGCAGCTAAGTGGACCTTCCTTCCACCTTCTATCTCGAAGATACCAAACAAATCTTCAACCTCCTTAAGCCAATTTCGAGCTTCAACAAACGTCTTTGACCCGTGAAAAGGTTTCCCGCCCATTGCTCGAAAGTCTTTGCATATCTTCGAAAAAGTATCAACGCGGGGAAGGGGAGGAGGAGAAGCGGCTGCAGCTGGGGGAGGAGGAACGTCTGCTGGGCTTGCGGCTGTGGCCCTAGCCTCCAGATACCTTCTGAACTAGGTTGGTGTCAGTATGCCCTTGGGTATCTCGGGTACCCCAAACATGCTGGAAAAAAAGGAAGAGATTCAAAACGGAGAATCAAAAGACAGATATATAGCTTTTGGGGATTTTTTTTTTTTAAAATAAACTTTACTTTTGAAAATACTTCATTTTTAAAACCTTTTTTATAACAGTTTTCAATTTTTTTTATCAAATCTGGTAACCTTCAGCTCTGATACCAAGTGAAGCACCCCATGTCCGTTAATGTCATTCACAAAGGGGATGCATTAACTTCCATGAAGCATTATAAGTAAACAGAATAGAATATTACAAAACAGATACATAAAGTAGTACTTGAAAAATATATAACTTTATTACAGCAGAAACAGAAATAAGTTTGGTCACATCCTTCAAAATCACAATACCAAAACCCAAGTACACAAGTATCAGTCTTATACCAAAATCCTTCAGAATGCATAATTTTAAAACCATAATCCCAGCATAAACTGCCACAAGAAGGTAGAGTCAAAGCCAAGCAATACTTCAAGCACTTCAAGCAGAGAGAATATGAATCAAGCTCCTATGTTTCCACCCTAAGCACCTGGGGGGAACGGAAAGAAAAAGAGGCGAAAACAAACGAGGTCAGACATAAAGTCTGGCGAGTCCAGTAACTTTGAGCATATAAAAAGATAGTAGTATCATGACATGTAAATAAAGCTGGATGAGAGATTACAACAATAGCAGTAGCAGGTATGCTTAAGTTAAACAGGAGAAACAGAATGATATAGACCAAGATATGCTTCTTACCTATATCTTACTTCTCTGCACTAATACTTAGTATAACAGGATTAGGTATTACCCTACTGTCTAAACAGAAATAGAAACAAAAACAGAATAATCTCTATAGAAACAGAATGCTATTAATAGGCCTTTACCACCCCAACACAGACAGAAGGTACGGAAGCAGAATACTAATAATGAGCCTTTACGACCCCAACTAATGGGCCTTTACCTCCCTATCAGAAACAGAAGGTACAGAAACAGAATGCTAATAATGGGCCTTTACCACCCCAACTAATGGGCCTTGACCACCCCAACAGAGAAAGAAGGTACCAACAGAAACAGACAGATTTAGGTGTACCCTTTACCCCAAGCGATCGGCTCCCTAATACATAAATACCCTATGTCAGCCCCATAGAAGGGTGTATCATTCCCTAAAATGGCAACCTATAGACACTGACCTATTTACAGATGTCACGGTGTCTTACATCCTCCGAGCAGACCGGATCCATGCACGCACATGACCAGGTTGGAATGTGCCATCAACACCCCTCGCCATTATCAGAGTGAACCTCTTACAATTAGTTCAGTAAGCGTGCCCGGACCCCTCCTAGTGTTGGGTCATAGTTTTGATACTAGAAAAGGGTTACTGACTAATATGGGTTCCACACAACAGATGACACAAGTAATTACCCCTCCTAACGTTGTGTCCCTAGACTAACAAATTTCAGATGTACAAAGTTCAGAATAACTAGTTCTCAGATCAGACATATAGGTTAACAAGTTTTCAAACTAACGGATTAGATATACAGATTAACGGACTTACAGATTGTTTCACCTAACCTTGTATTGGGCCTACAAATTTACGAAATGGGTTTATTAGATTCATCCTCCCAGTTGATTTAACCTTATCCACCCAACACGTTTTAGGCATTATATTTATCCTAGATTTGCATTAATTAATTATTAATGCACAGACCTCTCACATTAGATCAGTAGCTTGTGGCCGCTGGATGTGCCGGCCGATTCCGGGCAAACTTCTGCCACAAGCCAGACCTAACCTCATGTCTAAGCAACTTTTAGCTATGCCTACGACCTCTCACATTAGACTGACAGTTTGCGGTTGCTGGTTAAGTCGGTTGGGTCCGGGCAGGCTTCTGCAGCAAGCAGAGTCTAACCTCGTGTCTCAACATTCTTATTTTTAGCTAAAGTATTCATTCACAGATTATGTCGATATCAGACTAATTATGCCTATTCAACAAATTAAACTCCTTAACAAGTTACAACAGATTATTCGAAGTCTTATTAACTTGTTTTGCTCAATTTTGGATCGAGCCTACAGATTCTCATACCCTAAATTTACCGTATTCAGTTTCAACAGATTTAGCAGATTAGGCAATTTAACAGATTTAATCATAAAATTAAGCCTAATTTTACGTGCCCAAATTATGGTCATAATTTACAACATAACATATTCCCCTAATTTTAGTTAAATTTACACAGTACAGAATATCCTCCAAAAACCCAAAATCATTATATATAATACGAATTATGCCAAATTATAGCTTTTGATTTCAGCGTATGTCTAATATCCAAAATCCCCATTTAGGCATATTCACATTTAATAGTTATCCTATTCTAATATAGATCTTTGCGCCTAAGTCATATGCATAATAATTCTCCTTCTTCCAAATCACAGACTATCATATATAGTATGCCCAGATCCGGATCTTAAATTACAGCATATGTTCTTTTCTCAAATCAGTCATGTCTAATTATGCATCATTCACTATTTTCCCCAAATTTAGCGTTCGTGCGTCAATCTGTTATGAGATTTGGCTCAGGCTCGTGGTAGACTGGCTATAGAACATAAGGAAGGAAGAGATACGGAATTGTTACTATAATATTAATAAGATAGATCTACACAGAAAAACAGATCTGATAAACAAGAATATGCATAATCTCAAAATCAGATATATAGCCATATCAAGATCATAATTAAATTTCATATCTGAAAATAACTATGCTCACAAAGACGTATTAGAGAACAGAATAATTCGTTTGTCGTTTGTATTAGAATCCTGACTTGCAATTCCTAAGCTTTAAGAAGAAATATTCTAGCAGCAGCATGGAGGCCAAGGGATTAATTTAGTTTAGGTTTAGAGCTAGAGTCTATGCTTGCTTTTATAGACGTTTAAATCAATATAAGCCGTTAGATTATCATAGGAGCAATCACAACCGTCCAGACTAGATAGAGTTATCCATAATTGCCACTTATGCCCTAGTGACTCCGCAACAGGTCAGAAAAGACTCAGCAACAAATCAGAATCGTTACAGTTCAGATCTTCCCGAGGGGGTAGGTTGACCCCTGGTCGACCTGTAGGGGAGGTCGACCCCCTGATCGACCTGGCGTAGGGCGGGAAAAATCCCACCCAGCCCGCTTCTTCGTTTGAATTCGAATTTTGAATTTTAAACTGAACTTTTTTTAGTTTATTTAAATTTCTGAAACTTCTGAGGGCCATAACTTCCTCATATGAAGTCCGATTTATGAAAACTTGGACTCCATCCCAAGTAGAATTTCAAGAAGAACGCAATGGCGTAACCCGTTTCCCTTAATTCTCAATTTAAAAATTAAATATTCTTTGTTTTGCTACTTTTATGTTCATAGAAAACACGAGGTGTTACAGAACTAAACGACCATTGAAAAGGAGATGGATCATAAGCTTGAGAGGATTGGTCACTGATGCAAGATATTTTTCCCAAATTTTATTCAAGAAGCCTTTCAAGGAATTAAACTTTTTGTTTGTGCTACGCTAAAAACGTTTAAAGTCCGAGTGAAGTTTTGATTGATTTCGTGGGAGTATGGCCATGGCTTGCTTAGGAGGTAGATCATGAGAAATAATTTGGATTCCCTCGTGCTCTTCTTCTTCTCTCAACCGGCGATGATAATATGATTCAGCCACAGGTATTTATGCTTGCAAAGCAACATGTTCTTTCCAACTTTCAAAAAACATTTACTCAAGTGTCAGTGGATTTGGTTCAATATCCATTAGAGCAAGAGTTTTTGGTCTGATTTCTTTGATTTTTAATGATGGAGTTTCAGGAATTTGCACTTCACTTTCAAGAAGAATCCTAGTGATATAAGCTCCATAGTGAAGTGTCATGTATTTGCTTTTTTGTTATATCTATCCACTCGTCAATAATGATTTTGGTCTAGTTAATTTGCTTATTCGAATATAAAGAATATAGAGCTTGAAAGTCATGTCGGTATACTTTTTCATAGCTTCCTTTGCGGGGTTGTATAGTACGAACTAAAATTCGGTTAAGAAGACGGGCTTGTGGATGTAGATGTGTAGAGGTAAGATCTTGCATGTTGATTAAATCGTTGGATATAAACTTATGAGATGTCTCATGTCTTTCACTAATATCAACTTCAATAGTGTCGACATCGACCCCTTGCCAAGCACAATGCAAGATTTGCCCTGAGCGTTGAATTGGAAGATAAATACATCTCCCACAAACCATAGACCATACAGAATCCTTAGTAGTTCTAGGTGTTTGGTATTCTAAATTTGGTTAGCTAAAAAGAGTTTCACCAGCACTGGGTAAATTGGAACATTATTGACATTATATTCCACTAGAGATTCGAAATTAAAGTGTCGGGCATATTCAAGAAGATGATAATTAGAAAAAGCATCAAATTTAACAAAGGCACCTTCGAAGAACTTTGAATAGTTCATAACTTTGTATCTCTCATTTGCTATATCGTTCCGGAGCCATCTTTGAATTAGATCATCGGATGGGGGATCTTGTTCTTGAATTCTTGGTCTTTTAGGATGATTTTCCATGAAATTTATGAAGAAAACGTTTGAATTTCAGACTCGATTCAGACATCTATTTAAAAATTTCAAATTCTGAATTTTAATCAATTTCAACCCGAGAAAAAAGTTCCTTTTTCTTCCATTTCAAACGTCTATTTTAAATAGGTCAGATGTCTGAATCTATATGGAATAATATTGTTGTCTCAACATTCAGACATTTGTTTTGTTTAGACAAACGTTTGATTTCTGTAAAATCTTTATTTATGCGTTCTATTTTTTTGAATGACAAAATATAAACATATGTTATAGATTGTGTATATATTTAAAGAATTCAAACGATTTATTATGACAACATAGGTATAAAACATAAGATAATCAAATAGACTTAAGAAAATATTATAATGTTTAAGAGACGAGGTATTTTAGGTGTTGAAAATCATCTTTCCTCATTCGCCATATAACTTTTGTCCCAAGTATTTGGACTGTATGGAGGTCTTTGAGGAGAATCCCAAGGGTATACAGGGTCGTTTGCAGTACGATATGATGCAGATGGATTAAGAGGGTTTACTGGTATTTGTGGTGGTTCGGTAACATCTTTCGTCTTTGTACTACAAAATTTTGCACTGATTTGTTCAAGAAAACCCAACCGTTTCAATGTGACTTTTTGCTCAAAGTAAAACTCACGTTGAAGTTATGTTTGTTGTCATTGATAATGATAATGATGTATTTCATCAATCTTCCTTTTCATATCTGGAGAAGTAAAAAGAGAATGTTTTGCTTTCTTTGACTCTGGTGTCAATTCAGTATGATAATTTCCCCACTTATATACCGGTTCATTTCTTGGTGTTGGTGAAGGAAGACGTGGAGTTTCCATCGAACTATCTGTTGAGAAAGTTATATTGATTAGAGAGTTAGAATTGTGTGATGACATAATTGTTTTGAAAGTTGATTGTATGTGATTTTAATTTTCGTTAGGTATTTATAGCTTGAACGAGTTGGGAAATTTTTGGCACAAAATTTAGTAGAAATTATAGCCATGATACAGTTTACTAGTTAACAAAATGGATGGTTAAGAAAAATTTAGAGAAGTCTTAATTTTGTATAATGTTATGTAGACAATCGAAACAAATAGCTCAGATGGTATAAGACTTTAAAAACATTGTCCAAAGACCCAAATGCGAGTCTTGCCCTTAGCATAAAAAAAATTTGTTAAAAATAAATAAATATCTTTTATAGACAATATTACCAATTCTCTACGTAATTTTACAAATAAACTTTCTAAAAGCGGTTTTGTAAATATGTCAGCTATTTGATTTTTGGTAGAAATGTGTTCTAAATTGATAATTTATTTTTTTATATTATCACGTAAGAAATGATGACGAATATCAATATGTTTTGTATGTGAGTGATTTACAGTATTTTTATATAGATTTATTGCACTTGTATTGTCGCAGTAAATTGTCGATTTAGATAAATTTATACCAAAATCTCTAAGTGTATGTTGCATATAGATCACCTGAGCATAATCTAAAGCTACAGATATATACTCTGCTTCACATATTGAGAGTGATACACAATTTTGCTTCTTACTAAACCAAGAGACAAGTGATTTTCCAATGAAATGGCACGTATCACTTGTACTTTTTCTATCCGTCCGAGATCCACCAAAATCAGCATCACTATAGGATACTAAATCAAAGGGGCATTCCTTCGGATAGAAAAGACCGAAGTCCTTATATTATTAAGATATCGTGGGATTCGTTTCACTGCTTTTAGATGTGATTCTTTAGGATCTGCTTGGAATCTAACACATAAACATACACTCATCATAATGTCAGGATGATTTGAAGTTAAATAAAGTAGTGATCCTATCATACTTCTATATAATTTTTGGTTAATACTTTTACCTTTGTCTTCTCGATCTAGATGAGCTATAGTAGTCATAGGAATTGGTTTTCAAGAAGTGTTGTCCATTCCAAAACGCTTAATTATATTATTACAATATTTTTCTTAATTAATAAAGATACCATTTGAAAATTGTTTAATTTGAGGACCGAGAAAGTATAATAACTCTCCCATATGTGACATTTCAAATTCTTTCTTCATTATAGTAAAAAATTCTTTACATAAATCTTCGTTAGTTCAATAAAAATGATATTATCTATATAAATTTTTAGAATTGTAACAACCTGGAAAATCAGAACCAATTTAAAATTTTTATTTTGGCAAATTTAATGAATTTTGAATGTTTAAAATGATTTATTTTAAATAATAACAACGAGAAATTTATTTTGAATAGAATTAGAATGGATATATTTATTTGAATCGACATTAGAATATAAATATTTATTTTTAATTATAAAAGGATGGTTGACTATTTTTGATTGTGGTTGTATACACGTGTTGAATGAAATCCATATAATCAAATTATATGGTAGTTGGCTGTGTCTGATTCCAGTTCAGAATGAATGAATATTTTAAAATAACAAATATTTTAAAATAATATTCAGTAATGGATCAAAGATGTGATTTTGATGTCCGATTTGGGATGGACACAGATATATTTAAATATATATAGCCATGTTGATTAGATAACGCCATTCAGACGTGAACGATATTTATATCGATTTTATTCGTTTCTATAATGGATATCGAAAAGGAATTGATTTCAAAAATATAATGTTTTGAAAATACTATCATTTATATATCGATGATATGGAATATTCAATTTTGATTTGAAATTGAATATGAAGTTGAAATCGTTTTGAAAACGAATTTAAAATGATTTATAAAATACGTTTTAAATGGAAATTGACGAAATATATATAATATTTATATAATGGCCTGAATAGAATGTGCCGCACTGCTGTAGTTCGTGAATTTCGACCATTGACTTCAAATGGACATTACGGGAGATCCAACCGTTGGATTCTCCTAAAACCAGAACCGTTGGGTTCGTATCGAAAAGAGATTTCTAAAGAATATTAGAGATTTGAAATTTAATAATTGGATTTGGAATTATGTCCAAATCAAATTTGGAAAAGGTCGCTGTAAGTGCAGTTCGATGGCCGTTTATGGAAATCGACTGTACAGGCCTTGATAAAATTATTGAAAATATCAATAATTTGTGTAAAATCATAATAAATGATTTGGAAAGAATTGGGATGAAAAATCCCATATCTGAAAAGATAAAAATAATTTTTTGTCGAAATGAACTAGTTTTGAACTAGAATTAAAAATCCAATATTTTTAAATAAATAAATTGGATTTGAAATGGTTTTAAAAATAACCAGGATTTCCAGTATATGAATTGGAATGGATTTAAATCAAAATTATCTTCGGAGTATTTCGATATTGGATTCTATGATTATACGGATATTGTGGAGGAATTCGGAAGATATAGATATATCGTTATTCCAATACGATATTTGTTGATTTCGGAAGATATAACTATATCTATATTTTCACCCAATCAATCGGCAATTCAATCAAACAATCGACATCTAGAAATCAATCATCATTTATCAATTCAAAAAATACGTTATAAAAATATGAACTGATAGAGTTGGTGAGTTTTACTCACATTGGACGTTCATCGTTAAATAATGATAACTGTCGGTTAATTCAGACAGATAATTTATTTTGCTATAAATTGTAACGAGCTCCAATTCACTCTATCAGTTCCATTGCATAACCACCATCCATACGATCCCAATGGATCCAGTTTTGCTAGATTTCGATAACGTACGACCAAGTTATGACTTACACAAGTTAATGTATATTTAATATAAATAAAAACTTGGATTTTAAATTATAAATGGGCCTTAACCTTATTTCTTCCAGCCCATACCCGTGCCCCTTAAAACCTAACCCGCTCAAAAGCTTCTTCCCCAATCCCAGAATCGCGACTCCAGGAACAAGCTTCCACCACCATTTCCAACTTTACCAGGCTCCAGTCACCAACGTTTCTCCACTAAAAATCAAACCAATATCACCAAAATTCTCCTCATCGATTCCTCTCTCTTCCCACCCCCTTCATGTAAAACTTGCTCTTGTCTTCATAATGCGGTTGCCAGTCTCCACTGCACGAGCACAGTAAAAGTATCGACACAAAATACTATTGATTCCACACAAAATCAGCTTACGAACTACATTTCATATCACGAGTTCATAAATAAACATGAATTCATCCCTCGCTGATAAATCTCAAGAGAACCGAAACCCTAGAAGCTGCAGTAAAAACCTGGGGTAACAGAAATGACGTCAAACTGGATAAAATGCATATAGAGGTGAAGCTGCTACCTTGCTGAATCCATCCATACGTATATTATAATTTTATAGATTTTATATGATTAGTTTTTGATTTTCAAAGGTGGATGAGTTTACTGCAAAAATGAAGAACACGGTGGCAAAAAATATTGACTAGAGAAAATGAAATGGTAGGGTAAGAAATGTTATGGCCTATTTATAGATGTAAGAAAATATTTTATTTTATTTTTAATTGATTTTTCTATTCAATTATTGTTAGCCCACTTTGTGAACCGGGCAACACAAAGTCGAGATGTGAAACGTTGAAGAACTTGGAAAGCATCATAGCGGATCGGATCGGAGAGATGTAGCGGATCGGATCGGAGAGATTATGCTGTTCGGATCGGAGAGCTGCTACTGTTTGAATCAAAGAGGCACTGCTGTTCGGATCGGAAGGCCACCTACTGTCAATCGGATCGGAGGGCTACCTACTATCGGGTCGGAACGGAGCAGAGCAAAGTGGATAAGGACTTAGTTTTAGGTTAATCCGGGTCGGATCGGTTAACCCTATCCGAACCCCTTCTGCAGGCTCCTCCGATCCGAACCCATATTCCACACCACTTTCCCCCATGATCGCCTGGTTATTCGGAGCGGTTATGACCAGTTCCAACCCACGAAAATCACTACTCTGATGCGCTGTCAGCACTAGAACCCATCCGAACCCGAGGACGATGGGATGGAAGACACGTGGATCCGATCCGGATCGGGTTCTAAGCAAATTTTCACCTATAAATACCCTGTCTGGAGACTATTAAAGGGATCTTCTTTTTGGCACTTTGAGAGTTCAACCACTTTCATAAACCGAATTCCAGCACTCCCGTATAATCCAAATTGTCTTTCAACATTTGTTTTGAGATAATTGAATGAATGTATGTGAGTTGTGAGTGAAGTTGAGTGAATATCTCATTGTAATTGCAACTATATCATCGAGAATAGTGATTGACAAGTGGGCGTAGGCTCTTTAACGCCGAACCACTATAAATTCTGTGTCTCCATTTTACTTTTGATCTTATTTTATTCTGATTTTATTCAATTTGGGTGTTAGAACCACTTTTTGGTCTAACATTTTGGTGCTTTCACTGAGAACCATCTGAATTCTCTGTTCTTCGGGATTATCGTTCTACTTTTTGGACCGTTGAGTTCACAGAAGTTAATCCTCAAGTTTCGACGCTCTTGAATATTTGTTGAATTGATTGTTGAAGAACTATGGCCAAAGGAAAAGGCAAGGAAGTTCAAACTAGTCGAGGAAACGGAGTTGGTGAAGATCAGCAAAATGCGGTAGTGACAAGGTCTCATGGACAGAGCTTAGCAGTGGAACGAACTGATGCAGGAAATCCGAACCGCACTCAAGGGGAGAGCTCTGATCTGATCCGGGTAGGAGAGTCTGAAGCAGTGCACTTCCCCAACTTGAACCGACCCGAATAGCTTTCCCAGCTCCGACCCGAACCAGTCTCCCAGCTCCGACCCGAACCGTTCGCAAATCTCCGAACCTACCTGACACTTGGTGATGTTGGAACCTCTACTCGAGCCCCCACAAATGCTCCGACTCCAGCCACCAGGGTCAATGATCAGGTCAATCCATCTGCACCTATTACTCAAGGAGATTTCTCGCGCCTACTTGACATGCTTGAGAGTACTAGGGAGGCTATGAAAATCCACGAGCGCACCAATCTCATGATGCAAGAAAACATGAGACTCATGAGCAGGGAAATTAGCGAACTCCGTAGACAAAGAGCCCCATCCCCGGTTCGCCACACACCAATGGATCAGTCTTCTTCTTCCGAGGAAGAACGACCCCGTGAAAGAAGGCCGCTCGAACGACCTCAGAATTTGGAGAAACTGACGTTCGGATCTTTGGGGTCCCACGAGGATATTGCACGAGCACTAGGAACCAATGATCCAAGCTTGAGAGACCCTAACCTTACTAATCCCACTCAGGGGAAGATGCTCCAACCCCCTCCTCCCGAGATTGACCGGGAGCGTAGGGAACGAAGCAGAGCAGAAGCAGCTCAAAGAAGAAGGGCATCTCCTGAACAAGAGCCCAAAAGGAACCCGGATACCAGGGTCAGGGAGCCTGAATGACCCCTGACTAATGCTGACGTATGGGCGATGGTACGCCAGATTATGTCTGAAAGCCGGAACTACACCAATGAAGATTATGACATTGAGCGAAGCCATACTCCTTTCACTGATGACATCCTCAACTTTCAATTTCCTCGACGTTTTAACCTGCCGCAGATGGACAAGTATAATGGGAGAACCGATCCGGGACAGCATTTGATGCGATACTCGTAGCTCATGAATGCTGCTGCTGCTCCTGACGCAGTGAAGTGTAAAGCATTCCCGATCTATTTAGAAGATGTGGCGCTGCTATGGTTTACCCGACTTCCCCCTCGTTCGATATCAAATTATAGGGAATTGAGCGAACGTTTTATGAATCAGTTCCGACTCCATACCTGAAAGTCTAAAAGTGTTATTGAATTATCAAGAATTAAGCAGGCGCCAGGAGAGTCTTTAAGGTCATATCTCGACCGTTTCAACTTAGCTGTGACTGAAGTTAGTGACCCGCACGAGCCCACCATCTTGATGGCTTTGATGGAAGGAGTCGATCCTGACTCCGAGTTTGGAGATTACCTTTCTGGGAAGCCACCTCCCACGAGAGAGTTATTTTATGAAAAGGTCGATATTCAGTTGAGACGAGAGGAGGCCAGGGAAAACAGAAAGAGAAAATCTGGAGTGGCTTCAAAAGAGAATGTTCATAGTAATGTCGCCGTGAAGCAGTCTGGAGAAAGTTCCGGAAAAGTTGAGGTGAATGTGGGAGTGGAAACGACAATAATGGAAACGGGGGCAACAACAACAACCATAATGCGAACGGTAACAGAAGAAATAGAAATAGGGGAAGTGATCCTAATAAAAGACCTCGGTTCCAGACTTATGAGAATTATACACCGTTGAACGACACTCTGGAGAACATTTATTTGGATACATACAATGTTTTGCAATATAAAAGACCGCCACCTCGCGACTCAACGGAGAAAGAAATGGCAACTGGAAAGTTTTGTTTGTTTCATGGAACTCATGGGCATTCAACCAATGAATGCCGACATTTGAGAGACGTGATTGAGAAGCTACTGCGCGAAGGGAAATTGGATGAATATATGGTTGCCCCGAGAGACAGGGGGCAAGGAGAACAGGCTCCGAAACAGATCCAATCTGCTCCCAAGCCTACGGCGCAGCAGAAAGGCAAGGGAATTGTTATCAACTCCATAGTGGATGGACCTCACCCAGCGATCCACAGTTTTAGAGCAATGGATCAATATGTAAATGCAGCTAAGCACGTAGATGTGGATGAATGTGATGATTTGGAAGATATCGCCCCCATAAAGCAACAGAAGACAATGTTTGACGACGTGGTATTCCGAAGTAGAGATAATACCGGGATCCAGTCACCCACCGACGATCCGTTGGTCATTACCACCACCATTGGGCCGGCATTGGTTCATAAGGTGTTAGTGGACAATGGAAGCTCTGTTAATATTCTATTTAAAAAGTCATTCGATCAGATGAAGCTTGAAGCTGAAGATTTGAAGCCATGCGAAGGTTGGATCCGAGGCTTCAACGGAGCATCGACGGCTCCAATGGGGTACATAGAATTGCCCGTAACCTTGGGGCAAGGAGCACGCCGAAGAGTACAGATGCTTCAGTTCGTAGTATTGGACGTAGATTCGCCTTATAATGCATTTTTGGGAAGACCTGCCCTTGCTGAGTTCAGGGCTTGCATCGCCCCTTGGTGTTTATTGCTTAAGTTTCCAACTGAAGCTGGAACTGGAGTAATGAGAGGAGATCAAGTCTCCGGACGGGCCTGCTATGTTGCCGAATTAAAGATGTTGATGAAGGGACTTAACGTCGAGAGTAAAGGTGCCTCGCCTCCTCCAAAGGAGGGCTCGGCGTAGCAATTAGAGGGATCGGCCCCGAAGGAGTTGCCCAAAGGAACGCCTGAAGACCTGGATCCCAGAAAAGACGAGGAGCCAAAGACTAGAAATGCAACTCCTAATGAAGCGACAGTGGAAATTCCCATTGATGAAGCTGATCCAACAAAAGTTTTGAAGATTGGATCTCAATTGGATCCACGTTGGGCCAAAGAACTAACTGACTTCTTGAAGGCAAACTTGGACGTGTTTGCCTGGACCCACGCTGACATGTGTGGGATATCGCCATCCATCATAAGTCATTCACTAAATGTAAACCCGAAACACCCACCTGTAAAGCAAAAGAGACGTATGCTGGGCCCAGAGAGGTCGGCCGCTCTGAAAGAAGAAGTGGAGAAGCTGAAACAGAACGGATTTATTAGAGATTCGACGTATCCCGACTGGATATCGAATCCCGTCTTAGTAAAGAAGCCGAATTGAAAATGGCGGACTTGCATTGATTTTTCAGATTTGAACAAAGCTTGCCCGAAAGATAGTTTCCCACTTCCCAGGATTGACCAGCTTGTAGATTCGACATCGGGACATGAACTTCTCTCTTTCATGGACGCATACTCCGGGTACAACCAAATTCCTATGCACGTGCTAGATCAAGAACATACGAGCTTCATTACAAATTTGGGGTTATATTGTTACGTGGTCATGCCATTCGGATTGAAAAACGTCGGAGCCACATATCAGCGCTTGGTGAACAGAATGTTTTATAATCAAATAGGGAAGACTATGGAAATTTATGTGGATGATATGCTTATCAAATCGAAACAGTCCTCCAGCCATACGCAAGACTTGGTAGAAATGTTCGATATCCTGCGAAAGTATCGGATGAAGTTGAATCCTTTGAAATGTTCATTTGGAGTGGCATCGGGAAAGTTTCTAGGCTTCATTGTGAGCTCCCGAGGAATTGAAATCAATCCCAGCCAAATAGCAGCGATTAGAAACATTGAAGAGCCGAGGAGAATTAAAGATGTTCAAAGTCTTGCGGGGAAAGTAGCCGCGTTGAGTAGATTTATCTCCAAAGCCACAGACAAATGCGTCCCGTTTTTTGATTTGATTAAAAGGGGAAAGAAGAACTTCGAGTGGACTCCGGACTGTGTTGAGGCCTTTCGAAATTTATTGGAACTGCTAGAAAAACCACCGACTTTGTCAAAGCCAGTGGATCATGAAGAGTTATTTGTTTACTTGGCAGTTTCGGCTCACGCTGTTAGCACAGCCTTGGTTCGAGAAGAAGACAAAGTGCAAAGGCCGGTATATTATGTAAGCAAGAAATTGGCAGCGGCGGAACGCAACTACCCAAAGATTGAGAAGCTCGCTTACAGCCTCCTAATCGCCTCCCGAAAACTTCGTCACTATTTCCAAGCTCACCCAATAACCATATACACTGACCAACCTCTAAGGCAGGTGTTGCAGAGACCCGAAGCATCAGGACGATTGATCAAATGGAATATTGAATTAAGTCAGTTTGATTTAAATTTTCAGCCGCGGAGGTCGATCAGGGGGCAGGCTCTGGCTGACTTTATAGCAGAATTCACCATCCCAGAGGAGGAGGTAATCGATGACAGAGTGGTCAAGTCCGAAGATGAGTTAAAAATAGATCCATGGAAGCTATACACAGACGGAGCCAAGAACGACCGAAGGTCCGGAGCTGGAATCGTCTTAGTAACTCCTGAAGGAAGGTCGTTATATTACGCTCTACGATTAGAATTTTCGGCGACTAACAATAATTCTGAATATGAAGCCCTGATTGTCGGGCTGAAGCTTGCTAAAGACCTCGGAATAAAAACGTTGGACATATTCTGCGACTCCAAAATCGTTGTATGCCAAGTGCGAAAGGAGTTTGTGGCTCGGGGACCTCGACTCATCACCTACCTCGGGAAAGTGGAAAAACTATTGAGCAACCTGGAGCGGTACAACATAACGCATATCCCAAGAGCCAAAAACCAGAAGGCAGACAGGCTGGCAAAGCTAGCTAGTTCCGACAACCCAGAAGAAACTGAAATAATTCCAATTGAGACGTTGGAATCGCCAAGCTTTGAGTCGATGGAAATTGAGTTCGCTTTCGAAGCGGAACCGAAAAAGGAGTCGTGGATGACCCCAATTAAGAACTTCCTTAAGAATGGGACACTCCCATCAAAGAAGAGTGAGAGACGGGCTATAGTTCGCAAGGCTACTAGATACGTCCTTCAAGATGATACTCTTTATAGACAAGGATTTTCTATGCCCCTGTTACGATGTATAGCACACGACGACATCAAACGTGTACTAAGAGAAGTACATGAAGGTGAGTGTGGAGATCATACAGGAGGTCAGACTTTAGCGAAAAAGATATTACGGTATGGATACTTCTGGCCCACAATTAATAAAGATGCGGCTGATTATTCACGACGCTGCGATAAGTGCCAGAGATTCGCCAAAATCCCCATAGCACCGTCGACCCAACTCAAATCAATGGTGAGTCCTTGGCCTTTTTCCACGTGGGGAATTGATATCATCGGAGTTCTACCAATTGCTAAAGGAGGAGCGAAATATGCAATAGTCGCTGTGGACTATTTTACGAAGTGGGTGGAAGCTGAGCCCCTAACCAAGATCACGGCGAGAAAGGTGATAAGTTTTGTGGTTAGAAATATTATATGCCGATTCGGGATCCCAAGGACCATAATAACTGATAACGGAACCCAGTTCGATGGTGCTGAATTCTGAAATTTCTGCCAGAAATACAAGATAGACAAACGGTATACTGTGGTTGCCTATCCGCAGTCGAACGGGCAAGTTGAAGCAATAAACAAAGTTATAAAATCCATCCTCAAGAAACGGTTACAGCGCGCAAAGGCAAAATGGGTTGACGAATTGCCTTTAGCTTTGTGGGCATATCGAACAACATTTAAGACAACTACTGGTCATACCCCTTTCTCTCTCCCTTTTGGTTCAGAAGCAGTAATTCCAGTAGAGCTTGAAGTTCCTTCCCACCGGGTGACATATTATGACCCGATGACGAATCGGGCGCTCTTACTCGAGTCTCTTGATGAAATCGAAGAAAAAAGGGACGAAGCGAATTTGCGTGCGGCAAGACATCGACGTCAGATGGCACGCTATTATGACAAAAAAGTTCGCCTTAGGACTTTTGAACCAGGAGATTTGGTGCTAAAGAGAGTCTTTCCATCCTTTCCTCACCTCGGCCCAAAGTGGGAAGGACCCTTTGTCATCCAACGGAAACTTGAAAAAGGAACCTTCAAGTTAACGACCGTAGATGGCGAAGAAGTACCTAGGGCATGGAATGCCCAACACTTGATGCGATATTTGGATTAGAAATGTTGTACTCTTTGTTATTTTTCTTATGAACTCTGTAAAAAGGCACGAATTGCCTTAGGAAAATCTGATGATATGAATAAAGGACTATAAAGTGGATGTAGGCTACGACTTAGCCGAACCACTATAAAAATATCGTGTGTTATTTACTTTCATGCATTATATATATACCTTCATCGACTATTCTGTTGCGATTATGGAATATAAGATGATTCAAAATCTAAAAGGTTGAAAACAGTTTAAACGTAAGAAAACGCACAATGACTACTTGTACGATATGACATAAAAGAATGGGAAGACGACATTCTTAACTCTAACTCTCGAGAATTGAGAGAGAGTATAAAGGACGGGAAGACGACGTCCTCTGAGGCGTGAAGGTGCACCCAGACAAGAGACCGCCTCAGTAAGAACTCTAACCTGAGTATAAGACAAGAGAGTATAAAAAAATGCCAGAAAAAACGACAGGCATTGACGACACAGAAAATGCAATCCCGTCAGAAAATCGGGGACATTCAGACTACTTGATTAAGTCTTGAATAGTTTTTTGAGATTGACTGGGGGCATATATGTATACACATATTTCCCCCCACCATAACTTCATTACACAACTATAGTAAGACATGCATTCTTACATAAGTGCAAAACTAATGGCTAACAGACATTGCAGAAAATGAATTATTTTTTATTTACAAATGAATGAATTTGTACAGGAAAACAGCCAAAAAGAAGGTGCAAGAGCCACCCATATAGCAACAATTATTGGTCCACCAAATGCTAAAATAACGCAAGACAGCCCACTATTTAGACTTCGAGGGAGGCTTGGACTTCTTGGCGGCTTTCTCCGCATCCTTCGCCTCTTTCTTGGCCTCCGTCAAGATGCGCTTTGATTTTTTCTTTCGTGAAGATGCGGTGCCGGAATCGGTTGACTTCTTCCCGGAGGGCGGAGCGCTGGAATCAAGAGAAGACTTTTTAGCGAGTTCCTCTGTAATAGATCTAGTTGAAAGCTTAACAACTAACCTTGATCCCGCATCCACAACCGCGAGGGGCTTGAGGCTCTCAGGATCTAAGTCTTCAGCTTTTAACTGCAAGCGTTTGTCTTGGTCAGCTTTCAGTGTAGCCAAAGTAACATCATCTGCATTTTTCGACTCCCCAATTATTGCCACCTCCGGATCTTCCTCACGTCCTCCGTCGCCGCAATCATCCTGTAAGGCATCTATCATTTCGTCATCACGAGGAGTGTCAGCCTTAGACGGTTCGATTCCTTCTCCCAAATCTATGGGAGCAACCTTATCCTTACCTCCTTTTGCCTTCTCCGTAGGCTCCGCCCCAGAGGCGGTTCCCTGGGTCACATCTGTCTTTCCGGACGGCTCAATACCTACAGAGTGAGAAGCAACAGTTATCAACTCAGGAGAAAATAATGGGTTTTTCATCGATTGCTCAATCACGTGGCGAAAGGTAGAGATAGCCTTGACGAATTGAGGTGAAAATGTAGAGATACCTTCCGAAGACTTCTCGGCTGGGGTAACTGCGGTCTCTGATGCCGTTTCGGGAATAGGAGATAACAGAGTTGTTCGAGGGATCCCCAGGTTTTCAGGGTCATATCCCTCTACTTCAGAAGTTGCGGGGGCAGTAGAAGAGGAACCAGCCTTGGGAATGTTCTTTTGCTTAGCCCTCCGCTTCTCTTCATCCATGGCAGCAGCAATGAGGCGGCGCCCTTCAGCTAGGCGTTCTGGCTCATCATCCCTTAAGTATTTTTCCATCAGCTTGTCCTCGTCAACGGAATCAACCTTGAGCTCCTCTTTTTCCCACTCAACGATCTGACTCCATACGTGGACTAGAGTAGATGGATAATCTTCGATCCAAGAAATGTTCCGGCGACGAATGATATGCGCAAAGAATTCAATCATTAATTCGCCGAAGCCCTGAATCTCTCCCTCAGCCTCTGACAATTGTTTGCGGGCCTCCTCAGCAGATTTGAAGGCACATTCGACGTTACCCTCCGCCAGGGCAGCTCTATTCTCCGCCTCCATTAGCTTAGAAGCCAAGTCAGCATTCTTCTTTTCTAGTTCAGCATTCCTCCTTGCTAACTCAGCATTTTTCCGTTCAAGCTCAGCGTAAGCAAGGCGCGTTTTAGCGGCATCTGACTTAGCATCTTCGGCTTGCTTTTTTAACTCAGACCGCTCTTGAGTATGAGATTCAAGCAAATCATGGTAACGTTTTTGCATATCTTCAAATTGTTGCTTGAAGTTAGTAGCGTCCCTTTGAGCAACAGCAAGCTGGGCCTGTGTGTCCTCCAAATCTTTTCCTAGATTCTTTAAGGCCTTTGCATCGTCTTCAGCGTTTTTTTGCATCGAGTCAGCATTCGTGATTAAAGTGCGGATAATTCTGGAAAGGTTGCGTGAATACTTGAACATTTCAGAATACCGTCTCTCGACCGCGTCTATCTTCGCTTTGGCCTCATCTGCCCACCTGGAAGAAATAGGCTCAAGGGCAGGTAAAAAAGTCAAGTTCTCGAAGTAATGTTCGGGAAATTGCTCCTCCAGATACGCCCGCTTGATTGCAGTTTCAGCATCTAGTGGTGGAGGGGCGGGGATCGTCAGCTCAGTATCCCTGTGCGTGGAGGATTCAGTAGCCTCTTTATCTGTTCTAGGCCGTTTAGCAGAGACCTTGCGTTTACTTCACGACTCAGTATCTTTTGGCGGACTTCTCTCCCTGCTGCGTTTTTCTTGAGAAGAGGTGGAGTCTTTTGGTTGCGGCATGTCCTCTTCCCGACGACCTTGGTAACCTTTATATCTCTCTGGGTCCATCCGAACAGGAGAGCGAGAATGCGAGGTTCGAGAGCGATAGGGTTCATAAGGCCTTCTCTCCTCCCTACTGCGATCGTCGCGGCGGTCATACTCAGTATCATAAGGTGGATTAGACATGCTACGGCGGAGTTTCCTGATATCATAGTAAGATCGGGACATCGTGCCTGTACAATAAGACAAATGAAATTCAGGATCAATATTTTCACAAAGAGAAAGATGCAGTGAGTTGTAATGTTATTGTGTAAAGTGTGTCCTAAGTGGTGTCCCCCCGCCCAACCAACCCGAGTCCGAAGCTAGACTAGTACGGGCGGGCTCTTTGGCCTTAGCAGGAGTAGTCTCTTCGGAAGAAGTGAAAACTAAAGGATTCTTCCTAAAATCCTCTGAAGTGTAAATGGTTTCAGGTAAGGGGAGGTCCCCCAAACCCTGAAACAGTGGGTCATCAGTGCTAGGGACATCTCCCTCAGAAGCATCAATCGGAGACTCTTGGGAAGACGTCGATCTTTCCGGAGAAATGGCGGCCTCAGGAACAGTATACCCTTCGCGATGCTTTTCGGCCATGTTAGCCAATTCATCATCTTGGGTAGAAGAAGGAGAGGGTGAAGCTTGAAGAGGTACTGTAGGAGCTCTCGAACTTTCGCCCGTTTCAGGGATTACGTCCACGGGGGGAATATAAACATATGGAGCCGTCCCGTGACCAATGCTACGAGTAACGGATAGCAACCCATGAAAATGAAGATATTCGTCCTTAAGGACTTCATCAATAGTCAAGAACTTCTGATCGCCATTAAGGAGTTGGTGCATCCGGTCAAAGAATACTTGGTCTGATATTTGTTTTGGGTTATCGACTGCAAACAAAAAGAAAAACGAGTTAAGGCGATGACTTGAATGTATAGAGCCGAGATTTAGAAAACCAGTGCTTTACTTGATTTCGTCCACCTCCTGGCACACCCTGGTTGTCGCTTCACATAAAACCATTCCATCATGGAATCTCCAGCTTTACTACTGAATGACGCTGAAATTATCTTCCTCTTAGGGACAGACTCAAAATAGCAGAATGAAGGAGTCTCTCGCGTCCGATGCTTGAAGTTGTAGAAGAAATGAACATCATCGAAAGTGGGCTCTATGCCTGAGATCTCACGGTATGCTACGTATAAGGTGTACAAGTAAGCGTAAGAATTAGGGTGCAGCTGCATGGGGGCAATCCGCATTTGTCTTAAAAAATCGACGATGAAAGGAGAAAATGGAGGGATAGCACCGACCATGCACATCAACCGAGTAATTGCCATATACCCTTCTGGAGGGTTGTGGGGACGGTCAGTTCTCGAAGGCACCAGGGTGTCCCTTTTTAGTATACCGTATTTTAAACAAATTTGGATAAGTCTGTCGTTGTCGATTGTTGATTCAACAGAATCTTGGGGTGATTCCAATATGACAGCCGATTCAAACTCATCAGGGGCTCGGTCGTCACCAATCCCTCCTTCCTCTTCAAAACCTAGAGAAACTTCACCCTCCGAAGACACATTGTCACTTTCGCGATTTCCAACCTCGTAGTCTGAACCCTCATCATTCCATTCTGGATCCGAGGGAGAAGATATGTCCTCGAGAGTAACTTTGTTGGATGTCTCTGGGGCCTCTTTCTTCCCGGCTAGTCTAGAAGAGCGTCTGGGTCTCATGGTCACAAAACTATTGAAGAAGCAATAGCACAAGTTAGAGTAAATTAGCCCGTATCCCCCCGTGCATGTGTGCAAACTAAAGTGTAAACTGTGTATGCGGAAAGTGTAAAGTTGATATTTGAAAGTGCGACGCAAAATTTTGGCAAAGTAATAAGGGTCTAGGCAGTTCTTGATGTCCAGTTATGTTCGCAAGGCACTACCCTAACTGTCCATTAAGTTGAAGATTATGCCAAGAGTTGATTGGGCCAGTTAAACGAGTTTTTATGCATTAAGATGGACTGCCCTTCGGTTCGGTTCGGGCGCATTCATGGGGATCAGATCGGGGGCGTAGCCTCGCCTTTGGATCGGATAAACTTTGAAGCTCAGGAATCAAAATCGGATCGGCTCGGAGGTAGATTCCCCTAACGGTTCGGGTCGGATCACGTAGTCATGCCTCTCCTCCTTTATCTTACAGTCCGACCCGATCCGGTTAGGTGAGCTCCATTCCCCCTTTTTTCTACTTGCCCCAACCCGATTCGACATTCTGGACTTCTTTTCTTTTTCCCTTTCTCCATTTGCCCCGACCCGATCCGACATTCTGCACTTCTTTTCTTTTTCCCTTTCTCCACTTTCCATATTTCACCGCCCGAACCGACCCCCTATTATCTTCTTCTTCCTCCTTTCTAGCCTTAAACCCAATATCATCTCCGACGCCCCAGTCATGATCGAACAAACCATGACTCCCTCTTCCAACGCCTCGAAGTAGCAACGAAGCCACCGACGACAATAAAGAAGGAAGAGGAAACTGCGGCGTGGAAACCATGTCCAGATCGGTCGAATTGACCATCAATTTCAATTAAAACCTGTTATCATGAAACCGATCAAGGATTTAAACCTACCAGAGTATATAAGTTGGAAATTCGCACGAGAATTGTAAAGAGTTTTTCTCTTTTGAATCTTGGAGTCTCAGAACAAAAATTGCAAAACGATGGAATAAAAAGAGAGTGAAAGAAAAATGAAAGTTGTGCTTATATAAAAGCAAGGTGACCATTCGTATCCCCGTTCGGATCGGCTCACAGCCCAGTAACGCAGCGTGGCCCAATAGTCCAATACGAAATAGAAGAAGGGGATCCGTTCTGGTCGGAATCTGAACCGAATGGAACGTAGCGACTCAGCAGTAAATTGAATTAAAATTCCAAGAAGAAGATGAGAGCACAAGGAAAATCAAAGGAAAAATTACCTAGAAGACGCTGTGCAATGATAATCAAAGCATGCTCCGTCTCCAACAGAAGGATCCTTTGAGGGGGCAAAATGTTAGCCCACTTTGTGAACTGGGCAACACAAAGTCGAGATGTGAAACGTTGAAGAACTTGGAAAGCATTATAGCGGATCGGATCGGAGAGATGTAGCGGATCGGATCAGAGAGATTTTGCTGTTCGAATCGGAGAGCTGCTACTGTTTGAATCAAAGAGGCACTGCTGTTCGGATCGGAAGGCCACCTATTGTCAATCGGATCGGAGGGCTACCTACTATCGGGTCGGAACGGAGCAGAGCAAAGTGGATAAGGACTTAGTTTTAGGTTAATCCGGATCGGATCGGCTAACCCTATCCGAACCCCCTCTGCAGGCTCCTCCGATCCGAACCCATATTCCACACCACTTTCCCCCATGATCGCCTGGTTATTCGGAGCGGTTATGACCAGTTCCAACCCACGAAAATCACTACTCTGATGCGCTGTCAGCACTAGAACCCATCCGAACCCGAGGACGATGGGATGGAAGAATCGTGGATCCGATCCAGATCGGGTTCTGAGCATATTTTCACCTATAAATACCCTGTCTGGAGACAATTAAAGGGATCTTCTTTTTGGCACTTTGAGAGTTCAACCACTTTCATAAACCGAATTCCAGCACTCCCGTATAATCCAAATTGTCTTTCAACATTTGTTTTGAGATAATTGAATGAATGTATGTGAGTTGTGAGTGAAGTTGAGTGAATATCTCATTGTAATTGCAACTATATCATCGAGAATAGTGATTGACAAGTGGACGTAGGCTCTTTAACGCCGAACCACTATAAATTCTGTGTCTCCATTTTACTTTTGATCTTATTTTAATCTGATTTTATTCAATTTGGGTGTTAGAACCACTTTTTGGTCTAACAATTATATTCAATTGTTATTTATATTACTGTTTAAAAATTCCTATGATCACACACGATATCGAAAAATCACGAAAATGGACATGCAGCTACAGTTCGACATTACGGACCCAATGAATGTGGTTTCGTCGAATTCCGACTTTGTTTGCTCGCACAATGTATTTTTAAAGTCAATTTAATGACTACTTTTCAGATTAAAATCCCGTACGGCCACATACTGACTCCAAAAATCACGAAAATTGAAATATAACAATAATTTAATATTCCAGATCCAACAAAATGAGTTTCGTAAAAATGGAGGTCGTTTGCAAAACTGGCTATTTTTAAAGCTCTAAATAAACCCATATAAGTATAAATATATTTAAAAATAATTAAATTTAATATCAATAAATTAATATTATCGTGTATACTCACGTAGAATATAATCGAGCTCCAAAATAAACATATCAGGATTTATAACTTGATATTTCAAAATTCTCAGTTATATTGATATTCGATTTATATTTAAATCCTTTTATAAAACGTTATAAATTATAAAGGAATTCCATAGCGACTATTTCAAAATTTGATTTGGACATAAATCAAAATCTACCTGATGAAATCCTGATTTTTTCCTCTTCCTTAGAAAATTATATTTCACCAGCTCCGAATGATTCTTGTTTCACATAAATCCGATTTAAAACGGATTCTGTATATTCGTTTAAATTTCGAATCGCCAAATTGCGAACTGCCAGGCCATTTTGAGCTCGATTATAATTATAATATAATCTATACGCTCAAATGACATTTATAAATAACTTCGTTACTATAATTCAATTCTAAACTGAATACATATATATATATATATATTAAGTTGTCCAATTCACACAATATTGTGAATTCTGTTATTTCCGGTTATTTCAGAAATAAATATATTATTCTATTATTTATAATAATTAAATATTCGATATTATTTAATTAAACAACCATTTTCTCTACATCACTATTTAAATAATTAAATAAATTAATTATTATATCGATAAAAATATGGGACGTTACATTATTCCCCCTTAAAATAATTTCGTTCTCGAAATTGCTAAGGTAGAAAACAAACCCTATTAGCTGGGTTAAAAATTACCTGTTTACTTCTAAATTTCAGCTTCAACTGAACCAATTAATTTCAACTAAAATATTACTTTATTTCAATTGACGAAAATTTTCAAAAATTCTGAAAATATTCTAACACCCGAAATTTTCGAAAAATTTCGCCAGCACCTCATTTGTACGGCTCAATCGGTACAACTACAACTCGCCTCTCTAAGCCTTCTCCAACCCAGAAGAAAATCAAATAGCCAAGCGGCTTGCCAATTCGGCTCATCAAAATCTCATACCTAATTAGAATATAAACGTGCACCTTTTTGTCGGGCATTCAACTCTACCACTTTTAATCTGCTATCAATTCAGCATGTACCAAAGTCATTTCAATCAAACTCCAATCAGTTTTATCCTCAAACCAATCATATACGTATATCCAAGTCCAATTCCATTTCAAATTCGAGTTGCATTCTCGATTCCAAACCATAACTCACTAATCCAATATCATTTCAGATTCCTATCTCACAATCCAAAATTTGATTCTACTTGATATACTATGTTCCAATTCAATTTCCAGTTAATTGGTTTCAATTCATATTTGCTTTCCCAAATTTCTATTCAAATTTGGTTTTAATCCCAACAATCTTTCCCTGGGAATTTTTTAAACAGTTTACCATATCGAAAATCAAACTTTCCTTTTCAGGATTCACAACAACTTGCTTTTCTCAAATCAATTCAAAAACAGTATCTTTGGTAGTAATCCGTCACTTAGAAACTCGAAAATGAACATCGATGATGTCACGACCATCATCGGAAACTATTTTCCAGCTATCAAAGTGAGTTCAATACTATGTCACTTTCAAAACCATGTCTTAACACTTCCATTTTGAAATTCATTTCAAAATACCATTTACAATGCTTTAAAACAATTTAAAATCTTCCAAGATTTTAAAATTCTCATATATTAATTCCAAATCCATTTACAAACATCTTTCCAAATATCCAGGGTTTTAATTTCAATTCTAATTTAAATTCATATTTAATTCATTTCGTAACACTTATACGAATTTTATTTAGTTATATATAACCATCTCACTTTATATAATCTCATTTGATTATAATAACAACCAACACATCCTATATATGATAATAATTCAAATATAAATCATTCTTTTGCATCAAATATAATTTTGGGTAAAATTATTTCATTTATCCTCTTTTCAAATCATACCGTGTCGGTTCATCGTGTTCGAGTGTTTAGAAACTCTTACCGATACAGTGGATCAAATTGATCGACTAGAACTCATAAACAACTCAACTAATAAATCGCCATAATATAAACCAATTTTTATAAAATCTACAAATACGCTCTCTTGTATATATACACTCAACTCAATCTAGGGCATTACTAACCCCATCTCAACTGAGTCACGCCACAGAGCCAAGGTAATTACTTAACCTTTAGCTCTGATACCATTGTACCGACTCGGGGAATTTGCGACCGCGGATATCGGCATACAACACCATGTCAAACATCCAAGAACCGAAAACACCGAATAGTCCATAAAAGAAATTAGAGGGTGAGAATAAATAAGACAGAAACTTAGAATAGAAGAAGAAGAACTCAGAGTAAAAACGAATCTCACAGCGAAACGAACAATATATAATAGATAAATAACTTTGAAATAAAATCAGTATATGTATAAAGTAACATTATCAGAGTATAACACTTACAACACAACGAAAATAAACAATTGCTATATATTCCTGAAGCCTCCTGCTCCAAACTCTCAGTATATCTCTAAAATCCTAATTACTTGTGTAATGACTCAGGAATTTCACAATCCTGGTTATCGACACCAAACACGATGTCGACTAATCAAGCATTGGAAATACCAGATAGTCCATGAAAGAAATTAGACGGTGAGGATAGATAAGATAGAAACTTAGAATAGAAGAAGAAGAAGAACATACAATATCAGAGAAAACACGAATCTCACATCGGAACGAACAATATATAATAGATGCATATCTTTGAAACGAAATTAGTATATGTATACAGTAACATTATTAGAGTATAACACTTACATCATAGCGGAAATAAACAATAACTATAAAAATGCTGCTGAAGCCTCCTGCTCCAGCTCCTTCTAGTGCATCTGTAAATCCCGACTACTTGACTGCTCGTACAAATTTGAGCACCCAAGAGTTTAAGGAAAACAAAACAAAACAAAATCTGGGTCAGTCATGGGACTGGTATGAGTAAACAATTTAAAATAGTTTGCGAAAAATAATGATATCTCATAAGACCACGCCGTATAATGGAACGGGTTTTTCCCTTATGAGAATCCAAATTAATTTGATTTAACTTTCAAATCATTTTGAAAGAAACAATGATCTTTTATATCAAAACTCTTTTGATATTATAGTAGAGATGGCAGCAATATCTAGCATTCTAGATAACTCGGAGTTCAAAAAATCTTTGTATCGAGACCCACCACGGAGTCTCAGCGAGTTCTACCTTGAATCGGATAGATTTCTACGCGAGGAAGACGCAACTTGCGAGAAGAAAGTTCTCGATGTCAACATGCTCAAAGATGGAGAACTGTCTGATCCTGGAAATGGCAAAGGAAAAGTCACGTCAAGAATGACCGCAACACTCAGCCCCAGAGAGGGCCCGGATATGAAAAGTATACTGAACTCAATGCCCCACTCTCTGGCATCTATCTGGACACGAACGGTGCTGTCTCCTACCCAAAGCCTCCCAGGAGGGAGCCATCGCAAAGAGAACGTGGTTCTAGAAAGCACTGCATATTCAACAACATGGACGGTCATGACACAAATGACTGCAGGCATCTTCGTGATTTGATTGAGGAACGGGTTAGACGTGGAGAGCTGCCCGAGTATGTGAACTACCAACAGCGCCTGCACCTGCGCTGCCACCTCCTGCTCCCCGGAGAGGGAATGACCCTGGATCGAGCTCTCGTGGGCTCATCATCAATTGATCTGGATGAGATCTGCTTTCATTTTCTGCATTTCTTAGGCTTTAGGATTTGTTTTTGCTTCAGTTAGGTTTTTCGATTGGTTGAATCGGAGTACACACGTACGGGGTTAGGATGTAGCCCCAAATCGTGCTCTGGACTTGGCGTCAAACCAATCAGGATTTGCTTTGGTTTTGCATTTTGAATTGAATAAGGACTTTCCAAGCATGGATTATGTTTGGAGAATTTAAGTATCTTGTCAGGATGTGGCAGGATACTCAACTTCAATTAAAGTATGGCTTATACTTATTATGGAACTCTAAGTATGGATTATGCCTAGGGACAGACTATCTTATCAGGCTGTGGCAAGCATAGCTCTACTTCAGGTCTGAGTATGGTTTATACTCACTTTGGAATCTTAAGTATGGATTATACTTAGGAACGACAAATGGTCTTGTCAGGATGTGACAAAAGAAATCGGGTATGGATTATACTCGGTTTGAACTCCAGGGTATGGATTATGCCCTGCAAACGGTCTTGTCAGGATGTGACAAAAGAAATCGGGTATGGATTATACTCGATTTGGACTTTTGGGTATGGATTATGCCTGGAAATGTTGGCCCTTACTAGGATTTGGTAGGATGACTCAAACGTCCCTTGAGTATGGTTTATGCTCATTAGACGCCGAAGCATGGTTTATGCTCAGAAAAATTGAACAATATCACCAGGATTTGGCACGTTTGTTTTTCCTTTATCTCTTTTCAGGTATGGATTATATCTGTAGCTGGCAGACCCGGCAAGGTCATGGCATTATCGAATTTCTATGGCTTATAGATTTCTTGGACTATCCAGAACACATATTCCTTCAACCAACAAGATATGTTCTGGGGGGCAAACTTGTTGACACACTTTTTGGTAAAAGCTGTCATACTGAATATCTGGATAGCATCGCGCTCGGATATGGAGAACATCGTCAGAAGACAGGCAGCGATTTGGTCAAAGTCGCATCACAAACAAAGAAAGGCCCGAAACTTCTATCAGACGACCTCTTTTGGGCCCGAAAACAGCAATTACGAAGCTAAGCTTCATAACTATTGTAGATATCTGAATTAGCTTCAGTTTGAGCTTTGGTTTGGCTCAATCGGACTTACGATTTGAAAATTATGCCCATTTCTGTAAACTGGTGTAATCTGGCAATTTCCTGGATAAAGCAACGAAGCGTCACACGATCGGAGTATGGCTCATGCACCCTCGGATCTCCCCTCATCGGATCGCCCCCCTCAGCTCGTGATGCACCTCGTCTCATGAAGCACCTCGTCTCGCGAAGCACCCTGACTCGTGGAGCACATGTAGACCACGACCCAATCACTCCAACTCGTCACCACTGAACCACCGGCTCGCCCTATGTGACCACGACCCGACCCCCAAACCTGCTCCTGTGCAGCTTGTTCTGACCTATTCTCAAGGCTATTCGTTCTCCTATTTTCTCGGATCGGGTGCCACGTACCCCATCACGAACCGATCTTCCCAGAAGCTCTCCTACAGCTATAAATACACCATTTAAAGGTATTTTGAAGGATCTTTTTGGCTCGAACTCCTCACAGCTTCCACCATTGCTTTCTACAAAGCAATTTCAGTAGAAAAGGAGACAAATGCCACATTATAACATGAGAATTTCGTGTATAATTTTATGATTTCTTACCCCTTTTCATTGTAAGCACGAGGATTTCGTGTATAAACCGCAAGCAAACAACATTGTAATAGCTTCTTAGGGTATAAGAAACTATAAAGTGGACGTAGGCTTGGATTGAGCCGAATGACTATAAAAACTTCGTGTGTCTCCTCTTTATTTAATGTTTTCTAAATTCTGTAATCTATGATCTGCAATTGGGTGTTAGGCCTATATTTTGGTCTAATAGTTGTGAATCAAATATGATGGAGATAATTGAAGATGGAGTTATGCAAGGGATGTTATGGCGATCCTTGGTAGAAATTGTCTAAGATGGATTTAAAGAATAGTGCCTTCGGTTTGTCCAATCCCAGGATGACCTATATGCAAGAATGTCCGACATAGTATATGTAATAGATCGCGTAAGTTGATCTCTTCAAACATATGTACGTTTGGTGGCGGAGGAATTCGTTTCTCTTAGCTATATACCAGTTGTATTTTTAGGGAAATCAATTTGTGATTTGGCGGGTATGACGATGTGACATTCAAAGTGAATAATTGTGTGATCTGTCAGAGATAAGCGTGGCCTCTAGCCTCAAAACCGAGAAATGACAAAAATCGGGCAGGCAACATGGCTAAGTGGTTGGCTGCCAATTAGGGTGTATTATCACCAATCTAAAGATATTTCATTCTTTAATCTATTCGATGCTGTCCCATTCGGGAAACGGTTTCGGATCCCAACAGTTGGTGATATACATTCGATACACTCAAGCGAAATGAGTGGTCGGTCATGTGTAATCGGGTTGCAAGATGTTCTTGTTAAACCAAGTGTATTCCTCTCTAGAGGTATACTATCGGAAGGTGGTTCCATACCTTGTCATACTTGGAAATCCATTACCCAATAAGTGCTCGTGTTTTTGATTGTATACTATATATGTGGAACGTGAGATGAAAGCGTTCTGCAAGATGATTATTATATTATGGTTGATAGACATACCATCAATTGTTCAGGACAATCAACTGATGCTGCTGCAATGTTGAATCTTTCCAGGAATGAACGTAGAGTTTCTATGACGGCCCGCCCCGCACCAACCGACATTTACTCCAAAAGTGCGTTGTACACATGTCCAGTTAGCACGGAACGGGTCGTCAGAAGGAAAAAGGGAAGAAGGAAATGAACTAACAAGGAACCTGTAGAATGTCTCACAGCGCATAGGATAAAATATAATAATAACATACTTGACATAAAACAGGCGAGACAGTGCATAAGCTGAAACAACTAACATAGCAGCGGAAAATCCAAGTAGAGCTTATGATCCAAAGATAAACATTATTACAACTTTTCAAACCGTCTCAAAGCAAAAGCAAGATAAAGGAGGTACACTACTAATGCCCAAGTAGCGACCACCAACGACACAGGGAGAATATCTATATATCATACGTGGAAGCCTCCTGCCCGCCTCCGAATCAACTACTCGCGCATCACCAGCAAACCTGTCTCTAGTCTGCTCATGTGAGCACCCAGAGTAATAAGAGGAGACATAAAACTCTGGGTCAGACATAAAGCCTGGTATGAGTGATAAGCATCTAAAGTGAATAATAACAGGTATACTAAAACATACCTGAACCTACAACCAAAGAGTTAGCACTACATACTGTACAACACTCTAAGGTGCCATATCAAACGGTGTAAAGATACGGAGGTGGGGGTGTGCATGTCATAGTGATGGCAAACAATCAAACATAGCAACCATCCTCACTTCTCTCACTCAGTGCGTAAAGCATACGATATTCACCACTTCGATCACCCAACATACCTTGCTACGATCACTTTGCCCCCATGAAGTCATAAATGGATTCACTGCACTGATAACGTAGCCACTAGTCCTTCGCTATGTCCACTTGCCCCATGGAGTTATTCACCCCATCTGCGCTGGCTCATAGCCTTACCAATCCTTACTATGTCCACTTGCCCCATGGAGTTATTAACCCCATCTGCGCTGGCTCATAGTCTTACTACGCATCACCTTGCCCCTCAAGTCATAATGACGCTACTGCACTGATAACGTAGTCTTGCTACCATCACCTTGCCCCTCGAGTCATAATGACTCTACTGCACTGATAAGTAGCCCATCATCCATTTTTAGTGGTGAATCGAAGTTATGAACATCGACAACTCCTTAGCACACATCCCGCAGCAAAGCCCAACCATGAAGTGAACTCATCGGTTCCCAATTGGATCCTGAGCTCTAACTTCCCATATTGGACTACCTTTGCATCTCGGGTTATTGATCAATACTGGGTCGGGTCGGGTTCCCCTTCAAGCCATCGGTTCGGGTCGGGTGCCTACGTTGAGTCGGCACGGTGTGTTGTCTTCCCCTGTAGTGGTTCGGTTCGGGTTCACAGCGTTGCATCACCTCGGGTCGGGTGTCCTTCTTCGGGTCGGGTCGGGTCGGGTTGCCATCTCCCATCCAGTTCGTGCTCCGGCTCCGATCAGCTCCCTCGCCCTTCATTTGTTCCGATCCAATCCTCTTCCTTTAGCCACTCCGATCCCAGTTCAATTATCATGGCCTTCCTTTTTGCCAGGTTTCTCAAGTGTCAAGATCCGATCCGATCGAATCCTTTGCCCAGTTCAACTTATCCGATCCGAGCAACCATATCTGATCCGATCCGAAACCTGCACTATTTCCTGAAGCTTTTCCAGCAAGTGTTTACGCCACTCGACGACGTTTTCGACCATTCTAACTAATGAAATCAATCACAAAGCATATCATACAGTCATAGCAACATGCATAATCAATCACAAACATCAAAACATCAACATAATAGGTTAAAATGGATCAAACATACCCAAAATCCCATATTTCCCCTTAAGCATGTTTAGGTGAAACTAATGATAGGATTAACAAAACTTAACCAAATTAACCCAAATTCATATCAGAGGTCTAAAACATCATTTAAGATTTTATAAACATTTTTCCCGAATTTTATCATGTTTAAATTCGCTAATTAACACTAATTACCCTTAATTAGCCATAATTAGTGAGGAACTATGCAAATCACTCACCTTAGCCACAAATAAACTAAAATTTGAAATAAATCTCTGATTTGATGCGAATCCCAATGCTAAACAGCAGCTCCTATGTTGATTTGGTGTAGATCTTCCTTGATTTGATGTTGCTAAGCTTAATCCTTGATTAGAAGATGATTTGGAGGTGATTTAGAGGTTGGAGGCCATTTTTAGGGTTTCTTGGAGATAAGTGGAGGCTAGAAAACTGAAATGGAATGATTCTCTAACTCATTTCAGCCTCCCCATAACCCTAATCCCGAAATGGGTTATGGGCCCATTCACTAATCACCCTATTTAGCCCGGTTAAGCAGTTTTTCACCTTCCAAACATTATTTCAGCCATATTTCCCAAATGGTAAGTCCGTTTGGCTATTATGACCACTCTACGGAAAGCTAAACCGTCAAACGAATCCAATGGAAATGGTTTTAGGTCAAAATTCCTTTCCAATCAAAAGTTATGGCCAAAACAAGATCAGCTAGGAGCAAAATGGTCAATTAAAAATCTACAAAAATCATGAACATGGGAAATGACTCTAGTGGATGTTTCCCAAAGTTACATGACCATACGACTTCATATGGGAAGGAAATAAATATTCTACGATCCTCCGATGCGTAGAATGCTGGTTGTTACATTCTCCCCCCTTAAGAAATTTCGCCCCCGAAATTGCCTAACCAAAACACACAAAGGGTCCCGCATGCCTATCAATCATAAAACAACAATCAAACATGCAAAACAAGCAAAACAAGTCTACCCTAGCATGCGGAATACTAAATTACAAAGTAAATCTTACCAGACAAATAGTTCTGGATACGTCTTTCTAATGCTCTCCTCTGTCTCCCAAGTACAGTCATTCTCGTTCTCGCCCTACTGAACTTTGACTAGCTTCACCGCCTTCCTTCGAAGTTGCTTCATATCGTGCTCCACAATACGAATTGGCTTGCGGTTCCCAACCGCCTCGGGTTCTACTTCGAAGTCCTCTAACTGATCAGGTGAAATAGTCATATCTGAGTCGTGAACGAACTTCCTTAGTTGGGAAACATGAAATACATTGTGAACTCCCGCCATCTTCTGTGGTAAGCCAACTCTATATGCCAAATTCCCGACCAGTTCAAGAACAGGGAATGGGCCAACAAATCTTGGTGCTAACTTGCCTCTCCTGCCAAATCGTATCATGCTTTTCAACGGAGAAATCTTAACAAACACCAAGTCACCAACGGAGAATTTTAAGTCTCTTCTCCTCTTATCAGCATAACTCTTCTGCCTATCTTGGACAGCTTTCATTCGTTGTCGAATGATCTTAATCTTATCTGAAGTTTCCCTCACCACATCTGGTCCAAGCATAGACTTCTCGCCAGTCTCTATCCAACATGATGGTGAGTTGCACGGTCTTCCGTACAAAGCTTCATATGGAGCCATACCGATACTGGATTGGTAGCTATTATTATACGCAAACTCTACTAGATGCAAATGGTCGTCCCATGATCCACCAAAATCCAATATACAAGCTCTCAAGAGATCTTCCAATATACGGTTCACCCTCTCCGTTTGACCGTCGGTCTGAGGATGATATGCGGTACTGAGATGTAATCCTGACCCTAGAGCCTCTTGTAAGCTCTTCCAAAACCCACTAGTGAACAAAGGGTCTCGGTCACTCACAATGCTTTTGGGTACTTCATGAAATCTCACTACCCACTTTATATACAAATCTGCCAACTTAGCTGCCGTTCTGGTCGATTTGACTGGTATAAATCTTGCACTTTTAGTCAACCGATCCACAATTACCCAAATGTTATCATATCCCGATCTAGTTCTTAGTAAATCATCAATGAAATCCATCGAGACTTGCTCCCATTTCCATTCGGGAATTTCTAATGGTTGCAACAACCCACTAGGATTCTTTTGCTCGGCTTTAACTAGCTGTAAATTCATGCATTTGGATATTAACTTCCCAATGTCTCTTTTCATCCCTTCCTAGTAGTAAGTCTGCTTCATGTCTCGATACATCTTATTACCACCGGGGTGTATAGTCAGTTTTGAGTGATGACATTCTCTAAGCACTTCATCTCTCAAACCATTCACGTCGGGTACAACTAGTCTTCCATTCTTTCGAAGTCATCCATCTCGATCAAGCCCATACACATTCATCTCCTCACCATCGATGTCCATCTCTAACTTGGAGATGATTTCCAATAGATTAGGAACGTCCCTCTGGCTGGAACCAATCCACTCTATCAAAGTGGGTCTGATCACCAAACTAGCTAGCATAACTGGATCCAATTCGCACTTTGGTCTGAAATCAAACCCCGCGATATACTCCAGTTGCTTCCATTCAAGAAACATTGCCCCTAAACTGGCATGTCTCCTACTTAAGGCATCAGCTACCACATTACCTTTCCCAGGTGTGTATGCGATATCAAAATCGTACGAAGCCAAGAACTCTAACCATCTCTGCTGACGGAGATTCAGATCTTTCTGAGAGAAGATAAACTTTAACGATTTATGATCGGTAAACAACTCAAATCTTTCTCCCAAGAGATAGTGTCTCCACATTTTTAATGCGAACACAATCGCCGCCAATTCCAAATCATGGGTAGGATACTTCTTCTCATGCGGCTTTAGCTGCCGACTAGCATAAGCTATAACCCTACCTCCTTGCATCAACACAGCACCTAGTCCGGTACCACAAGCAACCGTGTATACCGTCATCTCCTCATTCCCTTTAGGAATGACTAACACTGATGCACGCATCAACCTTTCCTTTAGACTCTTGAATGCATTCTCACACACTCCGTCCCAGACGAAGGACTGATTCTTCTTAGTCAACCGAGTCAACGGTGCTGATGCCTTGGAGAAGTCCTGGATAAACTTACGATAATATCCAGCTAGTCCCAAGAAACTTCTTACATCTGTTGCATTCTTGGGCGTAGGCCAATCCTGTACCGTAGCCACCTTCGCAGGGTCCACGGCAATACCACTCTCTGAAACAACATGACCCAAGAATCTCACTTCCCTTCTCCAAAAGTGACACTTAGAGAATTTCGCTTTCAATTGGTGTTTCCTCAACACTTCCATCACTATCCTCAAGTGCCCCTTGTGTTCCTCCTCTGTCCTTGAGTAAACAAGGATATCATTTACGAACATAAGAACAAACTTATTCAATTGATCTCTGAATACTCGATTCATAAGATCCACAAAGTAGGCTGGTGCATTGGTCAACCCAAATGGCATGACCAACCACTCATAAAATCCAGATGGCGTCCTAAATGCCGTTTTCGGAACACTCTCATCTGCTACTCGTAGCTGATGAAATCCTGTCGCGAGGTCCAACTGGGAAAACACACTTGCTCCTTCCAGTTGATCAAACAAATAATCTATCCACGGTAGAGGATACTTATTCTTCCTCGTCACCTTATTCAACTAGCGATAGTCCACACACAAACGAAGGGAACCATCTGCCTTAGTGGCAAACACAACTGGTGCTCCCCACTCGGAGACACTCCTTCTAATAAATCCCTTCTTCAAAAGATTGCTGACTTGCACCCCGAGCTCTCGCTGCTCCCTTGGTGCCATACGACGAAGTGGCATCACTATAGGTCTGGCATCTTTCACTAAATCAATACGGAACTCAATCTCTCGGTGTGGTGGAAGCCCGGTCACCTCCTTGAAGACGTCCGGATACTGGCCAACCACGGGCACATCTGACAACTCATCCTGCTGGATGTCGAGGGAATTTACAAAACTAGCCATAACCCCATCACTATGTAGACTACCAAACACTACCCTCCGCCCATCATCCGCCCTAACTGTCACCAAAAAGCCCTCACAGTCTACCACCACCCCATATATTTGGAGCCAATCGACTCCCAATATAATTCCATACCCAGTAAAGCCCAAAACAAAGCAATCACATACAAACGTACATCCATGACTCGATAAGACAAAATTCCTGCAAATCATACTAAGGCTAGTCGAACCACCAATCGGGTTCGTCACAACCAATGGTCTATCGACTATCTCGGGTTCCAGACCTAACCTATCTACCAGGTCACTAGATATGAAGGAACGGGAAGCCCCAGTATCAAACAAAACTCGAACTGGTACAACATAAATAGAAAGCATACCTTGAATAACAACATTCATTCCTTTCTCCGCCGCAGTTGGGGCATTCGACGAAAAAGGAACAGCATCAATAGCATATGCTTTCACAATCTGCTTCTCCTTAAGAGGTTGCGGACACTTATCCTTGAAATGTCCCACTTGACCACAGTTGAAGCACTTCTTATCTGCTGTCTTGGCCCGACAATCTTTAGCATAATAGCCCTTTTTACCACAGCTGAAGCACTCAACATCCTTCTTGTTCTTTTTCTGGCCACCCTTAGATTGGTCCTGCTTCCTCTTATTCTGAGAGTTATTCTTGCCTCCACCGCCTGCTTGCGGCTTTGGCCCTTCTGCAGATGTAGCCTCAGTCTTGGGCTTAGGGTAAAGACTCTCTGATCTCAAAGCTTTCCCCACAATCGATTCAAAAATCTCATCGATGTGGTTGATAAGCCTTTCCCCCAAGTATCCATCTAAACTAGTAATGAACTTCTCATTCTTCTTCTCAGGAGTATCGATAAGAGATAGTCCATACTTTGACAAAGTGTCGAACTCAGCAATATAGTCAGAAACTGCCCTTCCGTTCTGCTTGAGTTCCAAGAACCTCTTGAACAACACTGACTTCTGGGCAGCTGGAATAAACTTCTCGCTAAACAAGCCTTGAACTGATCCCAAGTAACCTGATCTTCTGGAGTAGCTGTTCTAATGGCATTCCACCAATTCATCGCTCGCCCTTGCAGCTGACGAGATGCTAGCATTCTTTTCATTGCATCCTCAAGACCCAAGTCATCGAAGATACAATCACAGCTATCCACCCAGTCTTGAACATCTGTGGTCGACTCCGTCCCGTGGAACGGCTTCCCACCAAGGTTAGTGTAATCCTTGCACAACTTGGCGAAATCGACCCTAGGCGCCAGCACTACTGGGCCAACACCAACTCCGGGATTGGGAACTGCCCCTTGCACTTATCTAAGCATGTTTCTCATGAGGTCAGTAAACATCGCCCTCATGTCAGCAGCATTCCCATTATTGGCTCCTCTACCAGCACCTCTAGCATATTTGCTCATCGTCAATCTGTAAAAGAGAAACGATTAACGACCCCGTAGTGGTGCTAGTGCAGTACGACTTCATTCTTATACTACTAATAGTGTATACATATATAGCTTTTGAAAACCAAAGTAATCACAAATACGCTCTCTCAGTTACGTACTATCTCTCCCTAGTGTCTTTCCCTAGGTTAACTACGCAACCTAGAGCTCTGATACCAAGTGTGACGGCCCGCCCCGCACCAACCGACATTTACTCCAAAAGTGTGCTGTACACATGTCCAGTTAGCACGGAACGGGTCGTCAGAAGGAAAAAGGGAAGAAGGAAATGAACTAACAAGGAACCTGTAGAATGTCTCACAGCGCATAGGATAAAATATAATAATAACATACTTGACATAAAACAGGTGAGACAGTGCATAAGCTGAAACAACTAACATAGCAGCGGAAAATCCAAGTACAGCTTATGATCCAAAGTTAAACATTATTACAACTTTTCAAACTGTCTCAAAGCAAAAGCAAGATAAAGGAGGTACACTACTAATGCCCAAGTAGCGACCACCAACGACACATGGAGAATATCTATATATCATACGTGGAAGCCTCCTGCCCGCCTCCGAATCAGCTACTCGCGCATCACCAGCAAACCTGTCCCTAGTTTGCTCGTTTGAGCACCCAGAGTAATAAGAGGAGACATAAAACTCTGGGTCAGACATAAAGCCTGGTATGAGCGATAAGCGTCTAAAGTGAATAATAATAGGTAGACTAAAACATACCTGAACCTGGATCTGCAACCAAAGAGTTAGCACTACATACTGTACAACACTCTAAGGTGCCATATCAAACGGTGTAAAGATACGGAGGTGGGGGTGTGCATGTCATAGTGATGGCAAACAATCAAACATAGCAACCATCCTCACTTCTCTCACTCAGTGCGTAAAGCATACGATATTCACCACTTCGATCACCCAACATACCTTGCTACGATCACTTTGCCCCATGAAGTCATAAATGACTTCACTGCACTGATAACGTAGCCACTAGTCCTTCGCTATGTCCACTTGCCCCACGGAGTTATTCACCCCATCTGCGCTGGCTCATAGCCTTACCAATCCTTACTATGTCCACTTGCCCCATGGAGTTATTCACCCCATCTGCGCTGGCTCATAGTCTTACTACGCATCACCTTGCCCCTTAAGTCATAATGACTCTACTGCACTGATAACGTAGTCTTGCTACCATCACCTTGCCCCTCGAGTCATAATAGCTCAACTGCACTGATAAGTAGCCCATCATCCATTTTTAGTGGTGAATCGAAGTTATGAACATCGACAACTCCTTAGCACACGTCCCGCATCAAAGCCCAACCATGAAGTGAACTCATCGGTTCCCAATTGGATCCTGAGCTCTAACTTCCCATATTGGACTACCTTTGCATCTCGGGTTATTGATCAATACTGGGTCGGGTTCCCCTTCAAGCCATCGGTTCGGGTCGGGTGCCTACGTTGAGTCGGTTCGGTGTGTTGTCTTCCCCTGTAGCGGTTCGGTTCGGGTTCACAGCGTTGCATCGGTTCGGGTCGGGTGTCCTTCTTCGGGTCGGGTCGGGTTGCCATCGCCCATCCAGTTCGTGCTCCCGCTCCGATCAGCTCCCTCGCCCTTCATTTGTTCCGATCCGATCCGATCCTCTTCCTTTAGCCGCTCCGATCCCAGTTCAATTAGCATGGCCTTCCTTTTTGCCAGGGTTCTTAAGTGTCAAGCTCCGATCCGATCGAATCCTTTGCCCAGTTCAACTTATCCGATCCAAGCCACCATATCCGATCCGATCCGAAACCTGCACTGTTTCCTGAAGCTTTTCCAGCAAGTGTTTACGCCGCTCGACGACGTTTTCGACCGTTCTAACTATTGAAATCAATCACAAAGCATATCATACAGTCATAGCAACATGCATAATCAATCACAAACATCAACATAATAGGTTAAAATGGATCAAACATACCCAAAACCCCATATTTCCCCTTAAGCATGTTTAGGTGAAACTAATGATAGGATTAGCAAAACTTAACCAAATTAACCCAAATTCATATTAGAGGTCTAAAACATCATTTAAGATTTTATAAACATTTTTCCTGAATTTTATCATGTTTAAATTCGCTAATTAACACTAATTACCCTTAATTAGTGAGGAACTATGCAAATCACTCACCTTAGCCACAAATAAACTAAAATCTGAAATAAATCTCTGATTTGATGCGAATCCCAATGCTAAACAACATCTCCTATGTTGATTTGGTGTAGATCTTCCTTGATTTGATGTTGTTAAGCTTTTAATCCTTGATTAGAAGATGATTTGGAGGTGATTTAGAGGTTGGAGGCCATTTTTAGGGTTTCTTAGAGATAAGTGGAGGCTAGAAAACTAAAATGGAATGATTCTCTATCTCATTTCAGCCTCCCCATAACCCTAATCCCGAAATGGGTTATGGGCCCATTCACTAATCACCCTATTTAGCCCGGTTAAACAGTTTTTCACCTTCCAAACCTTATTTCAGCCATATCTCCCAAACGGTAAGTCTGTTTGGCTATTATGACCACTCTACGGAAAGGTATACCATCAAACGAATCCAATGGAAGTGGTTTCAAGTCAAAATTCCTTTCCAATCAAAAGTTATGGCCAAAACAAAATCAGCTAGGGCAAAATGGTCATTTAAAAATCTACAAAAATCATGAACATGAGAAATGACTCTATTGGATGTTTTCCAAAGTTACATGACCATACGACTTCATATGGGAAGGAAATAAATATTCTACGATCCTCCGATGCGTAGAATGCGGGTTGTTACAGTTTCTCTGGGCCTCTGCTTAATTGTAGTGAGTGACATGACATTCTTGGGTCGAGCGATATGGACACGAAATGTTCAAGGAAGCGAGCGACCAACATATTCCAGCTGTTGATCGATTCCGTCTCTAGCTGTCGAATCCACATGGCTGCTATATCAGTCAGTGAGAGGGGAAAACACTCAGCCATGATGTTTTCCGACACTGATTAAACTTCAATATGTCATTTGTAGCGCATCAGGTGCACGGTAGGATCCGTACTGCCGTTGTATGGCTCCAGTTGTGGGAGTTTGAAATCCGGGGGATTGCGGGAATTCCTGATTTCCTGAGCGAATGGGTTATGATTGACGTCATCCACGTCATTCTGATAGGTGCGGCCTCTCGTGAGGCATTGAATCAGATTAGCGAGTCGATTGCATTCAAAAAGCTATTGCAAACTGCCAAAATCAGAGCTGGTGCCCCCAGCGTTGAATGTAGGAGAGGATGGAAGCTGTTGGTGAGCTGTTGCCTGGGGATCGCGGATCGCGGATAGAGGGTGGCGACCCGACCCGGTTCGAGGGGGTTGGTTCGTGAGGCAGGTTCGTGAAGGCCGAATCGTGGTTCGTGGAGAGCGAACTGAGGAGGGGTTATCCGACCCGGTGCTGGTGGCCTGTCACGAGCCGATCCCTGCTGCAGTTGAGTGAGAGTTTGCGCTCCGGTATCCATCCGATCTGGAGCTGAAGTCGGTCGCTGTGCATTTCCAATAACGAGGGGGTTGCCCCCGAGTCCATGTGATGCCCGAGCCGCTTCTGTGGCTTCATTTCCAATGACTTGAGCATTGCTCGGCCTTCCATCCATCCAAGCGAAGAATTAGTTGATTATTTCCTATTGTTTCTGGAGGAGATCATCTTGCCGTGCCATCTGATATCTCAGTTCAGTGAGAACTCCGTCCATCTCGTCTTTGGTCAAGTATGTAGAAGGATCTCCATGAGAGGAAGCTTCCTGGCTTGCCTCGTTCCTTGTGTCTTCAGCGTCAGCATCATCGGCATGAGCAGAAGTTCCAGTCTTCTTCCTTTTGTTCGCCATTGAGTCTCCTTTCAAGCTAGAAATTGAGGTTGTCGTGTGCCCCCTACCTTGCGCGCCAAAATGTTAGACCAAAATCTGGGCCTAACACCCAATTGCATATCACAGATCACAGAATGTAGAAAACATAAATAAAGAGGAGACACATGAAGTTTTTATAGTGGCTCGGCTCAATCCAAGTCTTCATCCACTTTATAGTTTCTTATACCCTAAGAAGCTATTACAATGTTGTTTGCTTGCAGTTTGTACACGAAATCCTCGTGCTTACGATGAAAAGGGGTAAGAAACCATAAGATTATACACAAAATTCTCGTGTTATAATGTGGCATTTGGCTCCTTTGCTGCTGAAATTGCTTTGTAGACAGCAATGGCGGAAGCTATGAGGAGTTCGAGCCAAAATGATCCTACAAAATACCTTCGAATGGTGTATTTATAGCTATAGGAGAGCTTCTGGGAAGACCGGTTCGTGATGGGGTACGTGGCACCCGATCCGGGAAAATAGGAGAGCGGATAGCCTTGAGAATATGTCAGAACAAGCGGTGCAGGAGCAGGTTTGGGGGTCGGGTCGTGGTCACATAGGGCGAGCCGAACCGGTGGTTCAGTGGTGACGAGCTGGAGTGGTCGGGTCGTGGTCTACATGTGCTCCACGAGTCAAGGTGCTTCGCGAGACGAGGTGCTTCACGAGATGGGGTGCTTCACGAGACGAGGTGCATCATGAGTCGAGGGGGGCGATCCGAAGGGGGGCGATCGAGGGTGCACGAGCCATACTCCAATCGTGTGATGCTTCGTTGCTTTATCCAGGAAATTGCCAGATTACACCAGTTTACGGAAACGGGAATAACTTTCAAACCATAAGTCCGATTGAGCCAAACCAAAGCTCAAACTGAAGCTAATTCAGAGATCTACAAGGGTTATATAGCTTAGCTCCGTAATTGCTGTTTTCGAGTCCAAAAGAGGTCGTCTGATAGGAGTTTCGGGCCTTTCTTTGTTCGTGATGTGACTTTGACCAAATCGCTGCCTGTCTTTTGACGATGTTCTCCATATCTAAGTGCGATGCTATCCAGATATTTAGTGTGACATCTTTTACCAAAAAGTGTGTCAACAGCAACGCTATTGCCCATACAGAGTGGGTTTCAGATAATGAATTTGATCCCGGTCTCTCCGTATTGACAATGGAAAAAGGGTCAAAAACTTCGATAGTCGGTGAGTTAACTATCAAAGAAAACACGTGTGCAAACTACGGTATTATTCCTAAATGGAAATTATATCGATCAAACATCATTTAACATTTATCTGTTTAGTTCATTTTTCATCTCCTGTTTCCATATATGCAATATTTCCTACTTTCTAAATTTAGAAAACATACATTATTAACATTGGGAAACATTTCCATTTCTTGTTTTCTATATTAGAAAACATTTATGATTCTTATTTGGAAAACATTTCCAAAACTCCTACATTTGGATTTAAACAGATGTTTAAATAAAACATCATTATGCGAGCTCAAAACATTGTTAACTAATTTCATTTAACCAATCTTCACTGTTGAACCTTAACCATTCCTTAGTTAAAAACGAAGCCAATCAAGTTGGGTATAACTACCTCTCAGACCTTAACTGAACAACATTTTTAATTTCGAAAATAGAAAAAGTTCATCTTCTAATTTTTTTTAACATACTTCCTTACGTAACTCTCGGATTCTATTCACGAATCCACTTCTTTTACAGAAATCATTTGATTATAACAATAGTGTTATAATCCCTTGCTTCTGAAATATATTAACTTAAGTATAACTATTATTTATTAATTTGGATAAATAAACAAACAACCAATTTATTTACGAATGAATAAATCTTGATTAAAAACGGAAAGTGAATAATACTTTCCCGAATTCGTTATAATCGAATTTCTACGTATAACTCTCTTTCGAATATTCTCTATTCGATAACTCCTTTTCGAATCAATTATATTCGATTAACTCTCTTCGAATAACAAATATTCAAAAATCTCACTTTCTAATAAACTTTATTCGATACTCTTCTTTCGAGTAAACTATATTCGATTACTCCTTTCGAATAAACTATATTCGATTACTCCTTTCAAATAAACTACATTCGATAATTCCTTTCGAATAAACTACATTCGATAATTCCTTTCGAATAAATATATTCGATTACTCCTTTCGAATAAACTATATTCGAAAATTCCTTTCGAATAACTATATTTGATTACTCCTTTCGAATAAACTACATTGGATAATTCCTTTCGAATAAACTACATTCGATAATTCCTTTTGAATAAACTAATATTCGATAACCTCTTTTTACTCTATTCGAATAAATTATATTCGATTAACCCCTTTTTCAAATAAACTATATTCGACTAATTGATTAACTATTAACTCTAACTGATTAACTCTAACTGATTAACTCTAATTGATTACTCTAATCGATTAACTCTAACTGATTAACTCTATTTCGATTAACTCTAATCGATTAACTCTGATTTGTTTAACTCCTTTTGGTTAACTCCTTTTGATTATCTCCTTTCGACTATCTCCTTTTAATTATCTCCTTTTGGTTAACTCCTTTTGGTTAACACATTTTGGTTAACTCCTTTTGACTAACTCCTTTTGATTATCTCCTTTTTAAATTCCTATTTCAAAATCAGTTATCTTTAAAAAATGTTGAGTTCACCTTCTACTTAACATATCGGTGTCAAAACCGATTTCTACTTCTCTATATAGGTTCAGACTTATATATTCAGTTTGTCCTATGATAAATTATTTTACTTAATTTATAAAAACATTACTTATAAATTTATCTTCTCCAATTATCTGTTAAAACAGATATCTATTTAATATTTATTTTTCCAAATATTGCCTTTTATAATTCTATTCACTTTCTAAATAAATATTTCCTTTTATACTTCTGTTTATTTTCTAAATAAATATTTCTTTTATAATTCTATTTATTTTCTAAAAAAAAAATCCTTTTATAATTCTATTTGTAAATGTTTTACAAATATTTCCTTTTCAATTCTATTTGTAAATAGTTTACAAATATTTCCTTTTTCTATTTGTTTCACAAATATTTTCCTTTTATATTTATTTCACAAATATTTTCCCTTTTATATTCTTATTCTTTGATTTTATAATTATTTTCTTTTATAAAATCCTTTTCCTTTTATATATAAAATCTATTGATTTTATATAAATAATTTATTTCCAAAATACACTTTAAAAACCCCTTTTTCTACATCCCAGTATTTCTTATGGTATTTAACGTACCATATAAAAATGATTGATATCACTCAAACACATATAATCAATAACAGATTATATATCACATCATATATAACAACATATGAAAAACAGTAAAATAAATGTTGAGGAATCCAGTTGGATCTCTCCGACCTGTTTCCTTGCATCCATAGATGTTACACAATATAATTCACAACAATATCATTTCAGTATGAAATATTATGATAAACAGAATCAATATTTGATTAACGATATATATTTATATATCGTTATCTATAATTTCAACCAATCGCTTAGCAGTTCAACCAAACAGTCAACACACAACAATCAATTATCATTTATCAGTTCTAAAAATACGTTATAAAAATATGAACTGATAGAATTGGTGAGTTTTACTCACATTGGATGATCATCTTTAATAACGATAACCATCACTTGATTCAGACGGAAAATTTATTTTGCTATAAATTATAACGGGCACTAATCCACTCCCAGTCAGTTCCATCGTGTTGCGCTCGTCCATACAATCCCAATGGTCTTGTTTCGTGAAATGCTGATAACGTATGCTTAAGTTATAACGATTACAAGTTAGTACATTATTCAGACTTTAAATTAAACTAATATATATTAAATTATTAGGCCTTAACTTTTTTCCAAACTTCGGCCCAACTTCCATAAAAAGCCCGCCTCCCTGAATCTCTTCTTTCCCGAACAGAACTGTCGCTCCAGAACTCATCGATGGCCAATGCAACACCTTTGAGTACCTTTTTCTCCCTCCACCATCCCTTAAGCATCAAACAAAGAAATCCGTTCAACTCCTCATCAAAATCTAAACACCTCCATACCACTTATACATACTTCGGTCCTCCCATTCAAATCACGTCATCTGTGTCTTCCATTCGCGACACTACAAGAACCCGTAAATACCAATTCGAAAATATCTCAGCTTCCATCCTCCTTTTCTTCCTCAATACACCATGAAAACCAACGCTGGTTGCACCAGTCTTCTCCCCTACGTTTTCTCCTCAAACTCCTCCTCACGGATCTCCACTCGCACAACTCAAGATGCTCGACATCAGGAACTCGTGTCCCCCAAACATCATCGGAGACCACAAAACTTTACCACCGAATGCTAAAACCTTCGCTAAGCCCAAAATACCATCTAAACTACTCATCAATGCTCCAAATTCGAACAAATCACAAACACTAGATATACCGTACCAACCCAGCGATGCAAAACAGTGACCAAATCTCTTAATAGTTTTATCATATTGAAGAGAAAAGCAATAGAGATCCAAATATACATGTCTTGGATTTTATAGGTATTTATCTTGAATCTTTATGAATTTAAAATTCACGAAAATGTTTTGAGCTGAAATTTGATGGCGGCTGTGATGTTTCTGATCGTGGAAAGAATTAGGTTAGAGTTAGAAGAGTTAAGGTATTTACAGGATAATTTAAATATTTTATTTTATTTTTAATTGATTATTTTATTCTATTATAATCAATCGCTATATGTATTTACTGTTTAAAATTTCCTATGATCACACATCACCCAAAAATCACGAAAATGGACATATAGTGATATTTCGACATTACGGACCCAACGAAACTGGTTTCGTCGAATTCCGACTTCGTTTGCTCACACAACGTATTTTAAACTGTCAAAATACTGATTGTTTTTCACATTAAAACCCCGTACGGCCACATACTGACTTCAAAAATCATGAAGATTGAAATCTAGCAATAATTTAATATTGCGGATCCAACAAAATTCGTTTCGTCGAAAACGGAGGTCGTTTGCAAAACTGACTATTTTTAAAGCTCTAAATAAACCCATTTAAATATTAAATATATTTAAAAATAATTAAATTATATATTTATAAATAAATATTATCATATATATATATTCACACAGAATACCATTCAACTCCAATTGGATTTATAACTCGATATTTCAAAATTCCTAGTTATATCGATATTAGATTTATATATAAAATCCTTTTATAATATAAATATATATTTATAAATTTCAAAGGAATTCCATAGCGATTTTTCTAAAATTTGATTTGAACATGAATCAAAATCTACACGACGAAATCCCGATTTTCTCTTCCATTAGAAAAATATACTTCACCAGCTCCTAACGTTTATTGTTTCACAGAAATCCGGCTAAAAACGGATTCTGTATATCCAGTTGAAGTTCAAATCGCAATTAACGAACTATCGCGCCATTTCGGGCTCGATTATAATTATACTATAATTATACGTTCAAACTTCATTTAAATAATATATTCGTGATTATAATTCAAATCTAAACTGAATTATATATTTTGAACTGTCCAATTCACACAGTATTGTGAATTCCGATATTTTTGACTATTTCTGAATTAAATATATTATTCTATTATTTATATTAATTAAATAATCAATATAATTTAATTTAACGACCATTTAGTTCTCTTAATCACTATTTAAATAATTAAATAAATTAATTATCATACTGTAAAAATACGGGACATTACATTCTTTCCCCCTTAAAATTATCTTGTCCTCGAAATTGCCAAGGTAGGAAACAAACCCTATTAAGTGAGTTACAAATTATTATTTTTACCTCTTTTTCAGTTTCAACTGAACCAATTTAATTTCAATTAAAATATTGATTAATTCCTGCTAACGAAAATTTTCAAAAATCCAAAAAAAATTCTAACACCTTAATTTTTTGAAAAATTTCGCCAGCACCTCCTTTATACTAGTCAATAGCTTAAACTCCAACTCGCCTCTCTAGGCCTTCTTCAACCCAAAATAAAATCGAATTGCCAAGCGGCTTGCCAAATCAGCTTATCAAAATCTCATACCCAATTAGAATATAAACTTGTACCTTTTTGTCCGGCATATCATTCCATCTTTCATATCTGCTACTAATTCAACATATAAAAATGTTATCCCAATCAAACTCAAATTACTTTTATCTCCAACACAACCATTCACTTATCCAAGCTAAATTCAATTTCAAATCAAAGTTCCATTCTCAATTTTCAAATTCTTAACTCATCAATCTAATACCATTTCGGATTCCTATGTCACAAATCCAATTTTCTCGATATCATTCTAGTCCAATTCAATTTCCACTTAATTGGTTTCAATTCAATTTCTATTTCCATATGCTTTTACAAATTCTAGTTTAATTTATTTTAATTCAAATAATCTATTTCTGGGAATTTTTAAATAGCTTAGCCTTTTCCAAAAATCAAAATATTCATTTGGAATATGAAAACAACTTGTTTTCTCAAAACAATTCAAACATAAAAACTTTGGTAGTAATCCATTACTTAGAACTCAAAAATGAACACCGATGATGTCATGATCATCATCGGAATCTATTTTCCAGCTTTCGAAGTGAGTTCAATACTATATCACTTTCAAAACCATATCCAAACACCTCCATTTTGAAATTCATTTCAAAATATCCTTTTCAATGCTTGTAACAAATTTAAAATCTCCCAGGATTCTAAAATTCACATATATTTAACCCAGATTCATTTACAAACACTTTTCCAAATCACCAGGGTTTTAATTTCAATTCTGATTTTAAATTTAGATTTAATTCATTTCGTAACACTTATACGAATTTTGATTGGTTATTTACATAACCGTTTCAATTATATTCTTATCTGATTATAATCACAACCAACACATCCAATATACTATAATATTTCAAATATTTATACTTTGTTTATATCAAAATATATTTTGGGTAAAATTATTTCATGTACCCTCTTTTCAAAACATACAGTGTCAGTTAATCGTATTCAAGTGTTTATAAATCCCTACCGATACAGTGGATCAAACTAATCGACCAGAACTTATAAACAACTCAACCAATAGATCTCCACAATATAAAATAATTTTATATTGAATAACAAATATGCGCTCATATATATACACACAAACTCAATCTAGGGTATTACTAACCCCATCTCTACTGAGTCACGCCACAGAGCCAAGGTAATTACTTAACCTTAAGCTCTGATACCACTGTAACGACCTGGGAATTTCGCGATCCTGGTTATCGACACCAAACATGATGTCGACTAATCAAGCATCGGAAATACCGGATAGTCTATGAAAGAAATTAGAGGATGAGGATATATAAGATAGAAAATTAGAATAGAAGAAGAAGAAGAACATACAACATCAGAGTAAACACGAATCTCACAGCGGAACGAACAATATATAATAGATACATATCTTTGAAATAAAATCAGTATATGTATACAGTAACATTATTAGAGTATAACACTTACATCACAGCGGAAATAAACAATAGCTATAAAAATGCTGCTGAAGCCTCTTGCTCCAGCTCCTTCTAGTGCATCTGTAAATCCCGACTACTTGACTGCTCATACAAATTTGAGCACCCAAGAGTTTAGGGAAAACAAAACAAAACAAACTCCGGGTCAGTCATGGGACTGGTATGAGTAAAAAATTTAAAACAGTTTGGGAAAAATAACGATATCTCATAAGACCAAGCCGTATAACGGAACGGGATTTTCCCTTATGAGAATCCAAATCAATTTGATTTAACTTTCAAATCATTTTGAAAGAAACAATGATCTTTTATATCAAAACTCTTCTGATATTATAGTAGTGTCTATCAACCACAATATAATAATCATCTTGCAGAACACTTTCATCTCGCGTTCCACATATATAGTATACAATCAAAACCGCGAGCACTTATTGGGTAATGGATTTCCAACTATGACAAGGTATGGAACCACTTTCCGATAGTGTACCTCTAGAGAGGAATACACTGGGTTTAACAAGAACATCTTGCAACCTGGCCACACATGACCGACCACTCATTTCGCTTAAGTGTATCGAATGTATATCATCAACGGTTGGGATCAGCAACCGTTTCCCAAATGGGGCAGCATCGAATAGATTAAAGAATGAAATGATTATCTCTATATAGGTGATAATACACCCTAATTGGCAACCAACCACTTAGCCATGCTGCCTGCCCGATTTTTGTCATTTCCCGTTTGTGAGGCTAGAGGCCACGCTTATCTCTGACAGATCACACAGTTATTCACTTTGAATTTCACATCGTCATGCCTGCCAAATCACAAATCGATTTCCTCAAAAATACAACGAGTATACAGCTAAGAGAAATGAATTGCTCCACCACCAAACGTGCATACGTTTGAAGAGATCAACTTACGCGATCTATTACATATACTTTGTCAGACATTCTTCCATACAGGTCGTCCTGGGACTGGACAAACTGAAGGCACTATTCTTTAAATCCATCTTAGGCAATTGCTACCTAGGATTGCCAGAACAGCCCTTGCATAACTCCGTCTTTAATTATCTCCATCATATTTGATTCGCAACGCTAGTGCCCATACATAGTGGTTTTCAGATAATGAATCTGATCCCGGTCCCTCCGTATTGACAACGGAAAAAGGGTCAAAAACTTCGATAGTCGGTGAGTTAGCTATCAAAGGAAATACGTGTGCAAACAACGATATTATTCCCAGATGGAAATTATATCGATCAAACATCATTTAACATTTATCTCTTTAGTTCATTTTTCATCTCCTTTTTCCATATATGCAATATTTCCTACTTTCTAAATTTAGAAAATATACGTTATTAACATTGGGAAACATTTCCATTTCTTGTTTTCAATATTAGAAAACATTTCTGATTCTTATTTGGAAAACATTTCCAAAATTCCTACATTTGGATTTAAACAGATGTTTACATAAAACATCGTTATGCCAACTCAAAACATTACCCTGATTAACTAATTTCATTTAACCAATCTTCAATGTCGAACTTTAACCATTCCTTAGTTAAAAACGAAGCCAATCAAGTTGGGGTATGACTACCTCTCAGACCTTAACTGAACAACATTTTAATTTTGAAAATAGACAAAGTTCACCTTCTAAATCTTTAACAAACTTCCTTACGTAACTCTCGGATTCTATTCACGAATCCACTTCTTTTACAGAAATCATTTGATTATAACAATAGTGTTATAATCCCATGCTTCCGAAATATAATAATTTAAGTATAACTTTTATTTATTAATAAATTAAACAAACAACTAATTTATTTAGGAATAAATAAATTTTGATTAAAAACGGAAAGTGAATAATACTTCCCGAATTCGATATAATCGAATTTCTTTGCATAACTCTCTTTCGAATATTCTCTATTTGATAACTCCTTTTCGAATCAACTATATTCGATTAACTCTCTTCGAATAACTAATATTCGAAAATCTCTCTTTCGAATAAACTTTATTCGATGCTCTTCTTTTGAGTAAACTATATTCGATTACTCCTTTCGAATAAACTATATTCGATTACTCCTTTCGAATAAACTACATTCGATAATTCCCTTCGAATAAACTGCATTCGATAATTCCTTTCGAATAACTATATTCGATTACTCCTTTCGAATAAACTATATTCGATTACTCCTTTCGAACAACTATATTCGATTACTCCTTTCAAATAAACTACATTCGATAATTCCTTTCAAATAAACCACATTCGATAATTCCTTTCAAATAAACTAATATTCGATAACCAGTTTTACTCTATTCGAATAAACTATATTCGATTAACTCCTTTTTCAAATAAACTATATTCGACTAACTCTAACTGATTAATTCTAACTAATTAACTCTAACTGATTAACTCTAATGGATTACTCTAATCGATTAACTCTAACTGATTAACTCTATTTCGATTAACTCTGATTTGATTAACTCCTTTTGCTTAACTCATTTTAATTATCTCCTTTCGATTAACTCCTTTTGATTATCTCCTTTTGGTTAACTCCTTTTGGTTAACACATTTTGGTAAACTCCTTTTGACTAACTCCTTTTGATTATCTCTTCCTATTTCAAAATCAGTTACCTTTATAAAATGTTGAGTTCACCTTCTGCTTAACATATCGGTCTCAAAACCGATTTCTACTTCTCTATATAAGTTCAGACTTATATATTAAGTTTGTCCTATGATAAATTATTTTACTTAATTTATAAAAACATTACTTATAAATTTATCTTCTCCAATTATCTGTTAAAACAGATTTCTATTTAATATTTATTTGTCCAAATATTCCCTTTTATAATTCTATTCACTTTCTATATAAATATTTCCTTTTATACTTCTATTTATTTTCTAAATAAATATTTCTTTTATAATTCTATTTATTTTCTAAAAAAATCTTTTATAATTCTACTTGTAAATGTTTTACAAATATTTCCTTTTCAATTCTATTTGTAAATAGTTTACAAATATTTCCTTTTTCTATTTGTTTCACAAATATTTTCCTTTTATATTTATTTCACAAATATTTTCCCTTTTCTATTCTTATTCTTTTATTTTATAATTATTTTCTTTTATAAAATCCTTTTCCTTTTATATATAAAATCTATTGATTTTATATGAAAATTTTATTTTCAAAATACACTTTGAAAACCCCTTTTTCTACATCCCAATATTTCTTACGGTATTTAACGTACCATATAAAAATGTTCGATATCATTCAAACACACATAATCAACAACAGATTATATATCACATCATATATTTCAATATATTAAAAACAGTAAAACAAATGTTGAGGAATCCAGTTGGATCCCTCCGACCTGTTTCCCTGCATCCACGGATGTTACACAATATAATTCACATTAATATCATTTCAGTATGAAATATTCTGATAAACAAAATCAATATTTGATTAATGATATATATATATTTATATATCGTTATCTATAATTTTAACCAATCACTTAGCAGTTCAACCAAACAGTCAACACACAATAATCAGTTATCATTTATCAGTTCTAAAAATACGTTATAAAAATATGAACTGATAGAGTTGGTGAGTTTTACTCACATTGGACGATCATTGTTAATAACGATAACCATCGCTTGATTCAGACGGATAATTTATTTTGCTATAAATTGTAACGGGCTCCAATCCACCCCCAGTCAGTTCCATCGTATTGCGCTCATCTATACGATCCCAACGGATCTTGTGTCGTGAAATTCTGATAGATTATGCTTAAGTTATAACGATTACAAGTTAATACATTTTTTAGACTTTAAATTAAACTAATATATATATTAAATTATCGGGCCTTAACTTTTTTCCAAACTTCGGCCTAACTTCCATAAAAAGCCCGCCTCCCTGAATCTCTTCTTCCTCGAACAGAACTTTCGCTCTAGAACTCATCGATGGCCATTGCAAAACCTTTGAGTACCTTGTTCTCCCTCCACCATCCCTTAAGCATCAAACAAAGAAATCCGTTCAACTCCTCATCAAAATCTAAACACCTCCATACCACTTATACATACTTCGATCCTCCCATTCAAATCGTGTCATCTGTGTCTTCCACTCGTGACACAACAGGAACCCGTAAATACTAATTTGAAAATATCTCAGCTTCCATCCTCCCTTTCTTCCTCAATACACCATGAAAACCAACGCCGGTTGCACCAGTCTTCTCCCCTACGTTTTCTCCTTAACCTCCTCCTCATGCATCTCCACTCACACAACTCAAGATGCTTGACATCAGGAACTCGCGTCCCCCAAACATCATCGGAGACCACAAAACTTTACAATTGAATGTTAAAACCTTCGCTGAGCCCAAAATACCATCTAAACTACTCATCAATGCACCAAATTCGAACAAATCCCAAACCCTAGATATACCGTACAAACCCAACGATGCAAAACAGTGACCAAATCTCTTAATAGTTTTATCATATTGAAGAGAAAAGCAATAGAAATCCAAATATACCTATCTTGGATTTTATAGGGATTCATTTTGAGTCTTTATGAATTTAAAATTCATGAAAATGTTTTGATCTGAAATTTGATGGCGGCTGTGATGTTTTTGATTGTGGAAAGAATTAGGTTAGAGTTAGAAGAGGTAAGGTATTTATAGGATAATTTATTTTTATTTATTTATTTTTAATTGATTATTTTATTCCATTATAATCAATCGCTATATGTATTTACTATTTAAAATTTCCTATGATCACACATCACATCCAAAAATCATGAAAATGGACAAACAGCTATATTTCGACATTACGGACCCAATGAAACTGGTTTCGTCGAATTTCGACTCTGTTTGCTCACACAACGTATTTTTAAATGTCAAAATACTGACTGTTTTTCACATTAAAATCCCGTACGGCCACATACTGACTTCAAAATCACGAAGATTTAAATCTAGCAATAATTTAATATTACGGATCCAACAAAATTAGTTTCATCGAAAACGGAGGTCGTTTGCAAAACTGGCTAATTTTAAAGCTCTAAATAAACCCGTTTAAATATTAAATATATTTAAAAATAATTAAATTAAATATTTATAAATAAATATTATCGTGTAAATATATTCACACAGAATACCATTCAACTCCAATTGGATTTATAACTCAATACTTCAAAATTCCTAGTTATATCGATATTCGATTTATATATAAAATCCTTTTATAATATAAATATATATTTATAAATTTCAAAGGAATTCCATAGCGATTTTTCTAAAATTTTGATTTGGACATTAATCAAAATCTACATGACGAAATCCCGATTTTTCTCTTCCATTAGAAAAATATACTTCACCAGCTCCTAACGTTTCTTGTTTCACAAAAATTCGGCTTAAAACGGATTCTGTATATCCTGTTGAAGTTCAAATCGCCAATTAACAAACTGCCATGCCATTTCGGGCTCGATTATAATTATATTATAATTGTACGTTCAAACTTCATTTAAATAATATATTCATGAATATAATTCAAATCAAAACTGAATTATATATTTTGAACTGTCCAATTCACACAGTGTTATGAATTCCAATATTTTTGATTATTTCTGAATTAAATATATTATTCTATTGTTTATGTTAATTAAATAATCCATATAATTTAATCTAATGACCATTTAATTCTCTTAATCATTATTTAAAAAATTAAATAAATAAATTATCATATCGTAAAAATACGGGACATTACAACTTGACTACCCGTACAAATTTGGGCACCCAAGAGTTTAGGGAAAACAAAACAAAATAAACTCCGGGTCAGTCATGGGACAGATGTGAGTAAAACAATTTAAAACAGTTTAAGAAAATAAACGATATCTCATAAGACCATGCCGTATAACACGGAATGGGTTTTTCCCTTACGAGAATCCAAAGCATTTGATTTAATATCAAAAATGCGTTTGCATGAAACAATGATCTTTATATCAAAAAGCATTTGATATTATAATAGTGTCTATCAACCACATTATAATAGTCATCTAGCGGAACGTTTTCATCTCACGTTCCACATACATAATATATAATAAAAAACCGCGGGCGCTTATTGGGTAATGAATTCCAACTGGCAAGGTATGGGACCACCTTCCGACAGTGTATCTCTAGAGAGGAATATACCGAGTTCAATAAGAACATCTTGTAACCCAGACTAAACATGACCGGTCACTCATTTCGCTTGAGTGTACCGAATGTATTATCACCAATGGTTGGGATCAGCAACCGTTTCCCGAAAGGGACAGCATCGAAATAGATTATAGAAGTAAATGAAACTCTGGATCAGGTGACAATACACCCTAATTGGTAGCTAACCATTTAGCCATGCGACCTACCCGATTTTATACCTTTTCCTGGTTGTGAAGCTAGAGGTCATAACGTACAAACCACAACTTTATTTACTTTGAATGTCACATCGTCGTACCCGCCAAATCACAAATTGATTTCTCCAAAAATACCACGGGTATATAGCTAAAAGAAATGAATTCCTCCGCCATCAAACGTAAATACGTTTGAAGAGGTCAACTTATGCGAACTATTAAATATACTCTGTCAGATATTCTTCCATACTGGTTGTCTTGGGACTGGACAAACCAAAGGTACTATTCTGTAAACAGGACAACTCTTGCATAACTCCGTCTTCAATTATCTTCATCATTTTGATCGCAACGCTAACGTCCATACAGAGTAGTTTTCAGACAATGAATCTGATCCCAGTCTCCCTGTATTGACGACGGAAAAATGGTCAAAAACTTCGATAGTCGGTGATTTCACTATCAAAGAAAATCATATGTACAACAACGGTCGTATTTCCAAATGGAAATCTTACCGATCAATCATCAATCAATTTTTTCTCTTTTTAAATTAATTTATCATTAATTTATTCACTTACCCAATTCCATATCTCCATAAATTCTTATTTTCTAAATTAAGAAAATATACGTTATTAATCATTGGAAAACATTTCCATATTTACTCTCATTTCTAATGTATTTTATATTAAAAAACAATTTTGATTCTCATTTGGAAAACATCTCCAAAACTCCTTCATTGGATATAAACAGATGTTTTAAACATCGCTATGCCAACTCAAACCATTACCTTCATTAACTAAATTCACTTAACCAACCTTCACTATCGAACCTTAACCATTCCTTAGTTCAAAATGGTGTCAATCAAGTTGGGGCATAACTACCTCTCAGACCTTAACTAAATACCATTTTTAACCTCGAAATAGACAGAGTGTGCCTTTTTAAATCTTTAACAAACTTCCATACGTAACTCTTGGATTCTATCTGCGAATCCACTTCTTATTTGAAACATTGATTATAACTATAGAGTATTAATCCCCACTCTTGAAATATCTAAATTCAAAATATAACTTTTATTCCCTAATTTAACAAAATAACTAAACAGACAATTTATAACTAAATAAATAAATCTTGATTAAAAATTAGAAAGTAAATAGTACTTTCTCGAAATAGATATAATCGAATTTCAACGTATAACTCTCTTTCGAATAAACTATATTTGATAACTCCTTTCGAATAAACTATATTCGATTAACTCATTTCGAATAAACTATATTCGATTAACTCCTTTTCGAATAAACTATTCGATTAACTCCTTTTCGAATAAACAATTCGATTAACTCCTTCCGAATAAACTATATTCGATTAACTCCTTTTTGAATAACTCTATTCGATTAACTCCTTTTCGAATAAACTCTATTCGATTAACTCTTTTCGATTAACTATAACCAATTAACACTATTTGATTGACTCTAATTGATATACTCCTTTTTGATTAACTCTAATCAATTAACTCTTTTCGATTAACTCTAATCGATTAACTCCTTTTTGAATAGCTCTAATCAATTAACTTTATTCGATTAACTCTAATCGATTAACTCTATTTGATTAACCCTAATCAATTAACTCTATTTGATTAACTCTAATCGATTAACTCCTTTTTGATTAACTCTAATCAATTAAATCCTTTTTGATCAACTCTAATCGATTAACTCCTTTTTGATTAACTCTAATTCAAAACCCCAAATTTCCTTTATAAATATTCTTATCTGAAAAATATTTATTTAAATCCCTTATTGACATTAAATGTGAATAATATTCCTTTTATACAAACCAAACAATTTGATTTCACATTTTAAAATAATATCCCATTTCTAATTCTATTCATACATCTATTTATAGAATTATTTATACAAAATCTCCTTTTAACTTCTAACACTTTAAATCCCATTTAAATTTCCCTTTATAAATGCCGAATTCAAATTCCATTAAAATATCGGTGTTAAAACTGATTCCTACTTCTCTATATAATTTCAGACTTATATATCCCATTTATCAAATTGTAAATATTTTATTTAATTTATATTATTTATAAATTAATCTTCTCAATTTATCTATTAAACAAATTTCTATTTACAGTCTACTTTCAATCCATAACTCATCTTTCCTTTTATAATTATTCTATTTATTTCATAAATATTTCCTTTTATAATTATTCTATTTATTTCATAAATATTTCCTTTTATAATTATTCTATTTATTTTCTAAATAAATATTCCTTTTTCAATTCTATTTGTTTTCTAAATAAATATTCCTTTTATTTATTTTCCAAATAAATTCCTTTTATAATTCTATTTGTTTTACAAATAAATTCCTTTTTATATAATCATGTGATTTTATTCATCGTTAAATAACGATAACTGTCGGTTGATTCATACAGACAATTTATTTCGCTATAAATTGTAACGAGCTCCAATTCACTCCTAGTCAGTTCCATTGCGTAACCACCGTCCATACGTTCCCAATGGATCCAGTTTTGTTGGATTTCGATAACGTATGACCAAGTTATGACTTACACAAGTTAATGTACATTTAAATAAATAAAAACTTGGATTTTAAATTATAAATGGGCCTTAACCTTATTTCTTTCAGCCCATACCCGTGCCCCTTAAAACCCAACCCGCTCAAAAGCTTCTTCCCCAATCCAAGAATCGCGACCCCAGGAACAAGCTTCCACCGCCATTTCCAACTTTCCCAGGCTCCAGTCACCAACATTTCTCCACTAAAAATTAAACCAATATCACAAAAATTCTCCTCATCGATTCCTCTCTCTTCCCACCCTCTTCATGTAAAACTCACTCTTGGCTTCACTGTTGTGGTTGCCAGTCTCCAACGCAAGAGCACAGTAAGAGTATCGACACAAAATACTGTCGATTCCACCCAAAATCAGCATATGAACTACATTTCATCCCACGAGTTCGTAAATACACATGAATTCATCCCTCACTACAACAGAAATGGTATTTTATAGCGGCCTACAGCCGCTATGAATAAGAACTATAGCGGTTCCATAATGTTGTATATGAACATGTTATAAAAAACCGCTAAATATTTATAACGCTTTATTTGCCACTATAAAAGAGCATGATTTTATAGCTTAAATTTGCCATTATGTTACTTAAAGGCAATATCTCATTCTCACCCCTATGAAACATCTAAGTCTCAGTGAAAGTAGGAATCTTTTATAACACATTATAGCCGCTATAACATATTTATTTAATAACGGCCCTATGACGCTATTGAATTATCATGTTATAGTATTGCTAAGACCTTTTACAACTCATATATGCTACTATAAAATTCGTAGATCTCTCTCTCTCTCTCTATATATATATATATATATATATATATATATATATATATATATAACATTTTAATTATAGCAATCAAAATAAATATTCATAACAATTTAAAGAGCAATGTAATAATGAAAAAAAAAATCAACAAATATAACACATATTCATGATAACAAAATAAAGTATCAACTAACAAAAAATAATTTCAATCCATGAGTTACCAAATTCAATACATATGTGTTCAATCCATAAATTACCATTTTTATGATAACAAATAAATTATCAACTAACAAAAAATAACTTCTGGCACCATCTCTTAAAGTACTCACATTCTACTTCTGTTTGCTTCAGTTTTGTCCTGTTATTAGATGATTATTTTTAAGATTGCTAAACATGAAAGTATACTTGTATTATGAAATTTCCCCAAATGTTAAAAGGTTTATACATTGCTCTTCTATTTTGGAACCAGACTTCGATTTGCTTGGAAGTTAAGTTTAGCTGCTTTGCTAGTGCCGCGTCCTCTTTCTGCACATACACATCATTATCAAAATTAGTCCGACAATGCAACTTACAACAATTTATTTTCAAATTTTAGTGTAACTTACATTATTAAGCATGTTATGCTCCTTGAAGCTTTCTTCAAGGACCATGGTTTGCTCTTTTGTCATCCTCAATATGAGGGTAGTTATACACATGGAAGAGATATGCAAGTTGATGCTACACATGGATCCCCACAGAGTGTCATCTCATCTGTTGAGATTCAGTTAGCCACATTGGATAACCATTCTGTCGAATTTTTCCAATTCACATTATCTTATTGAACTACATGAATAAATTTGATCACATGAAATCATAAATGCTATGAATCCTTTTCTAACTACCGTTAGTCTCAGTGTGTGCGTAAAATCATAAGAACCTCCGCAAGAAATTCCTTATTTCCCTGAAGTCCATTCCTATCCAGCTGTTTTACAGCGACTACCTTCCGAAATTGAAAGCACTAAAGACATTTATTGATACCCCTATTGTTTTAGATAGAGGCCATAAAATTCCTTAAATTGTCCTTATTAGTATGAAAGACAAAATAGTTTCAGCCCCAAAAAGTGGTGTCCGAAAAGAAATACAATAAAACATCTTATATCTTATAGGTAGATAAATGAAGAGAGTCAAATGAAGACAGCAACGAGCAACCAATCAGTTAGGGCCAATGATATATGTCTACTCAAATAAATTCGGTAAATCCATATGAATCATGCACTCGGTAATGAACTATCAACCATCATGCACGTTATTCGTTTTGTATATCTCTTTTATTTGAATGACTCCTAAATTTCTTTTACATTAAACTAGAAATCAGTATTCATTAATGAAATGGTCATTTGTATCCTCTAAATACAACATGTAACATTTTTTTTTTTGTGATTTTGATGACAAATTAGTCTAATTAATGAAAAACAGATAAATATAGGAAAAGGGCACTAATTTTCTTCACAATAGTAATAATTTTTAAAAGGCAAAAAATTGCAAATGTCAAACAGTGGTACCTTCCTGTATCACAGAAGAAGTATAATGCAACATCATTTGTGTTGGGCGGTTCAGACTCAAATATTTTTAGCCATACTTTGTTAAGCGACAACCCCTTGAATTCTACTTTTTATGATAAACTTTTACAGAAATTAACAACCTTGGGATTTACATCACAAGAAAGATGAGCCTGTACTCCTTGGTAAGGAGGTAAGAGATAATTCCCCCTGCACATAATTTTTTTTGTTACATTTTTTGTTCGTATAAGAAGTAAATCAACAATGAAACTTTATGATACAATTTTAAAGGATGCTCACTCAAGAGATAGGAAAACAAACTAGATAGTAATATGTAATTGTCTGTTCATTTTCAATGGCATGAAAACCAGTTTTTGCACATTTTCAAACAATCCTAAACTTGTATGAGAGCAAGTTCAATACAAACAAGCATTAAGGGGACAAAATGAGGTCTAATAGTCATTTATAGTAAGAAGCCAAGATATTGACTCTAATCAACATATTCTGGATAATAATAAACTAAATTAATGGTATTTAATTGCAAAGTTAGACAAGGTGATCTTATGGATGAGTATTTAGCAAAGATTTTCAAATTCTATGAAATAGACTATACACACACGGTAAGTTATTACACCATATATATATATATATATATATATATATATATATATATATATATATATATATATCAGACTACATTCAGCGCTATAGAGGAGTAGCCACTCAGTTCGGTATAATAATGTAAACATTAAGTATACCTTCAAAATTAGAGGATGTGTTCATTCGGTATGTTTGTATGATGTACTCCCATCGATGCAGTGATCCATAACTGCTCCTCTTCTCCCTCGGTCTAAAATTTATCTGCCGAATCCCATGCTATCGTATCAGTCATTGTCAGTCTTAATAGTGCATCCACTGTCTCGATTTAATCAAATGTTAAATGTTGTTGTGCCATTCCCACTTGTGCATGTCATGCATAATGTTGATATATATAAAGAAACAGTTCAGACGCAATGAGATCGAGTCCGGGTCTGCTTTCGCTCAACCTTGCTCTGGTGAGTTCAAGCAACACGTTGAAGTTGGTCCCCTGAAGTGGTTATTCTTTTTTGTTGACGACTATTGCCTGTGTTGTTCCTGCTAGGAATGATGTTGATTTATCTTCTGTGATATGAGAAAATAAAGTAATATATACATCATATATGCTTATTAGCATCAAATATTTATTGGACGGCTGAGGAACATAATGCCCTGTAACTGATGGAGGTAAATTTCCATACATAAAAAAAAGTTAGGATGAGAAGTGTAATTATACTAGCATAACTCACTCCTGATATATAGAAGTCATGAGATTTATACTGTGGGAATCTCTTCAACCAATTGACAAGGAAAGAAAATAATCATTGCGCTGCATGCAAATAACAATTAAAAATTAATGTCCGTAACATTAAGTTCGTGGATTTTCTCTTTAAATTACTTTTTAACTTTAACTTAGTTTCACATTGAAAGGCGTAAAGTGAAACACACTTACAGTGAAAAGTTCTTCTGATGCTTATCATATGGATGCAAAGACTTCTCATCTTGTTGTAGAGTATTAAAACTGTCCATCTGAAAGCAGATTGTGTAAATCAAAATAAATACTAAAACACTAATTTTAAAAATGGACTGAATCAAAAAACACTGCGTTGAAACTGACATATGCACCCCGTGCACAAATTACTGTAAAAAAATTGTTCAGTTATTTCAGTTTTCAGCATTCCATCTGGCATTCATAATTTTAAGATGCCCCAATTCAAACATAGTAGTTTTGGATGGGATTATTATTAGGGACAGTTTTTCACCCACCAATTCAACAATTTCAAAAGTTTCTAAAAAAACACAGTTTCAAGGAACACCTCTGTCAAAATTTCCAGTAAAATATGCATTTTAAATCGTATATATTTGCAGCCATAACTGCAAATATCTGCATTTCTACTGCTAATATTTCCGGTTCAACCTGCATATTTTTATTAAATGAAAAGGTTACAGTCAACGCTACAAAAATGTGCATTCTAAACTTTAAATATTTGTAGTCCACACTACAATTTTCATTCTGTAATTTTTATTATATGAAAATGTGCAGTTAGAACTGCAAATATTTGCAGTTCTAGCAACAAATACATACACTTCAAATACATGTTTTTGCTGGAAACTTTAATAGAGGTCTTTTGTAGAACATGTTTTTAAGAAGGGTTTTAAGGAATTTAGTTTGACAATAAGGGGTTAATCTTAATTTCCACTCATCATTAACCTCGTGTATGAGAACAATACCCTAGTAACTAAGCATGCATTTGAAGTTCAAAAAGAAATTTTTTGGTTGTATGACATTTTGCATACAGAATTTTCCTCCATCCTGGATTGACAATAATTGTTTAAACACAAATGGCTATTAACATATCGGAAACTGATAAGGACCAAATTCTAAAGATCATCAACAGTGTTAATGTCTAACTCTGTCTACAAGTGCATTGAGTCTAAAAATCATTAAGAAAGAAAGAACAAACGCGACATTGAATTACCAGTACTTACCATAACAAATAAGGAAAACGCGAATGAAATCTATTACCAGTACCTACCATCTCAGCCACCTCTTTCGACAACCCAGCTTCTTTGTAACCTGTTCTTGCCAACCCATCCTACAGCATATGGTATAGGGTACAATTTTTTTGGTGAAGCTTAATAAATTATGGATAACATTTAAGGCCAGTCAATCAAAATGTTTTAATAACCAGACTACATGCTTCAACAAGTCATCATGGAAAGGCATCTTCAAACCAGTTACTGGTACTTGTCAAATTCAACCATCTATATTATGAATTTCTAGAATGAAACGTCTAATTTTGAAATTCAAACAGATGAACAACTATCAAAAATATATTTTTAATTACCTATGAACAAGTTAATTAATATATAAGGTTATCCAGTCAAGATTAAGGTTTTAATATTATACGGATAAGTCCTAGATAATTGAAACTAAAATACAATTATGAATCTCCAAGTTTTAAATGGAACTGAAAATCGTGGCAAAGTGAGAAGTAGGCAGTCACTGTTATTAACAAGATTTTGCCATATTATTTTATACTGCAAGGATTTTTAACTTTCGCTCATTGAAGCATGTTTAACTTTCGCTCCAAAATTGGCTCCTATTAATGTGATCATGATGATAACCAGCTAATCCCATCCAGCAACTTTTTTTGTGCAAGTTGACTCTGCTTATCTATATAGTTTTGATGTTGTTCCTCAAACACACACAAGGTTGACTTTGCTGTGTCTCCTAGTAATTTCCTACTGTATCCAGATGTTCTTTATCCAGCAAACTTTACCCATTGTGCTATACTATTGTAGTGACCTAAAAGATTAATCTTAATCCATTAATAGAAAGGAAAAGTTTAATAATTGACAACAATCAAATCAACTCCATTTTAGTTCAGCAAATAAAAAAGGATTTTGTGACTATCTAAGAGGCATGTAGAATCAACTTATTTACTTGCACAACTAAACATAATTATATTGCTTCAGTTTAATAATGCTTACAAGTTCATATGATATACTTTTGAAATATATATTTCTTTTATAATATCTCTAACAAAAAGGAAAACCCAAAATAAAAAAGTAATCAGTTGGTATTTGGCTATGGATATCTTAAGGTTGCTAGTTATTCCTATGTAATATATGACATTTTAAAAGGTTCAAATTAAAGTAGATTTTATCCAACTTTGTATAGTGTTTGACATGTACAATGAGAAATAAATAAATACAACATGTAAATGCATTCCAAAAATAAAATTTTATGTAGTAGAAAAATGGAAGTTAATGGGATTGAAGTCCATTTGAGAAAATAAATGTAGTATACAGCTTAATATAAAAAAAATCAAGGCACAAAAGGTACAAAAAAACAGTGGACTATTATATACATGGTTCATAGAGTAGATTAGATGGAAGGAACTAAATCTCAATTAAGACCCAAATCACCTTGATGGTAGCAATTATCCTTGTTACTATAAAATCGAAAAGTAGCACGATGTAAAAACGTATGTTCTTTGTGTTATCATCAAATTTAGATGTAGAGCAAGCAGGTAGGATAACATTAGACATATAGGCTGGAAAAAGTAGAACACATATAGTTAAAAACCTGAGATGCTGGAAGACAGAGATAGCCTGATCTTGAAATTATGGATTTTGTTTATGCTTACAAAAACGAATAACTTCATTTTTTATTAAGCCTTCTGTACATGAGACATGTATAAAATCTGATATACTGCTACATATTAGCATTTGTACCTTAGTGTATACCTGGAAAGTGAACAATAGTGTTATCAAACAACATATAAACTTTAAGCTCGGAGACATTCGTACAACCACACGTTATATTGTCCTCAATCAAAAGATTCAAAACCAGCAAGAAGCAGTAGAAATGCTGGCTAAGATTATGTGTAATAAATTCACTTGAACAAAAGTATTTTTGGTGAAAATGAAATGCTGGCCTCTTCAGGAACTTAACCAAATTGTATATGAGCTTCTAACTGGCCATCCTTTTGCTGATTCAAGGCCTGTAAAGTGAACTTTTGGATCACACCCCTACACGGGATTTTTGTTTTTGTCTTCCACTCTCTCCGTGTCTCTTCTTGTTAATTATTTTGTATAAGCCATATAAAATCAAGTTAAAACAAAATTGGAGTTGTCCTTTTTTCCTCCCTCTCGTTGTGAGCATCCACGTTTTTTTGTGATATTCAGATCATATCCAATAGAGTGAATCCATAAGTTTGTTTGAGTAAGGTTATAAAATAAAAATAAGCAAACAATAATTTTGCTAAATAAATTACTTAACTATCTCAAAATAAAAAGGACTACTGTAGATTACGTTGTCAGTAACAAAAATCTATAAATTATCAATGTTAATTGCTTCTATTGACCGTACATTGATTATTAATAAATTTCATTTAGAAAAACACAAACAATAGAGGATGCGGTTTAGATTACAAATCATAAGTAAGCCACTGTGCATAAAAGAAAGAGCTTTGCAGTATAAAACCTGGATTTTGAACCTGGGATCTTTCTTTCTTTGATTCCACGGTCGTAGAAATGACCAAATACGGATGAAAGGCGAAATCAAAGATTAGGGTTTCAGACATCGTGAGTTGGCTACTGAGTAGCGAACTACTGTAGTGGAGAAGGACGACTGTGAAAATCTGAGATGAAGTGGACAAATTTGATTACAGTTATTTCGTTGAAGATAAAATTAGGAAGGAGATGTGAAGTTGATTGTATTTTGGAGAGGGAAACACGGGTTAATTGTTATTTTGGTGGGAAATGAAAATTTGGGAGCGAAGAAGTGTAACACAGTAGATTATAGAATAAAATGAGTTAAAAACAAATGTTTAACCATAAACAATAACGCTTTAGAATAAGGGGTTATTAAATGGCGTTATTAATAACATATTTTTCTATAGTGGATCACTGATTAAATCTCAAGAGAACTGAAACCCTAGAAGCCGCGGTAAAAACCTAGGGTAACAGAAACAACGTCGATCTGGGTAAAACGCATATAGAGGTGAAGCTGCTACCTTGTTGAATCCGTCCATACGTATATTATAATTTTATATGATTTGTTTTTTATTTTCTAAGGTGGATGAGTTTACTGTAAAAATGAAGAACACGACAGCACAAAATATTGACCAAAGAAAATGAAATGGTAGGGTTAGAAATGTTATGGCTTATTTATAAGTGAAAGAAAATATTTTATTTTATTTTTAATTGATTTTTCTATTCAATTATATTCAATCGCTATTTATATTACTGTTTAAAAATTCCTATGATCACACATGATATCCAAAAATCACGAAAATGGACATGCAGCTACAGTGCGACATTATGGACCCAACGAATCTAGTTTCGTCGAATTCCGACTTCGTTTGCTTGCACAGCGTATTTTTAAAGTCAATTTATTAACTACTTTTCAGATTAAAATCTCTTACGGCCACATACTGACTCCAAAAATCATGAAAACTGAAATATAACAATAATTTAATATTCCAGATCAAACAAAATTAGTTTCGTCAAAAACGCAGGTCCTTTGCAAAACTGGCTATTTTTAAAGCTCTAATTAAACCCATTTAAATATAAATATATTTAAAAATAATTAAATTTAATATCAATAAATTAATATTATCGTATATATTCACATAGAACATAATCCAGCTCCAAAATAAACATATTAGGATTTATAACTCGATATTTCAAAATTCTCAGTTATATCGGTATTCGATTTATATTCAAATCCTTTTATAAATAGTTATAAATTATAAAGGAATTCCATAGCGACTATTTGAAAATTTGATTTGGACATAAATCAAAATCTACCCAATAAAATCCTGATTTTTCTCTTCCATTAGAAAATTATAATTCACCAGCTCCGAACGTTTCTTGTTTCACAGAAATCCAATTTAAAACGGATTATGTATATTCGTTTAGAGTTCGAATCGCCAAATTACGAACTGCCGCTCCATTTCGAGCTCGATTATAATTATAATATAACTTATACGTTTAAATGACATTTATAAACAACTTCGTTATTATAATTCAATTCTAAACTGAATATATATATTTTAAATTGTCCAATTCACACAATAGTGTGAATTCTGTTATTTCCGGTTATTTCAGAAATAAATATATTATCCTATTATTTATAATAATTAAATGTTTAATATTATTTAATTAAACAACCATTTTTCTTTAAATCACAATTTAAATAATTAAATTAATTAATTATTATATCGATAAAAATACGTGATGTTACAAAAGTACTTTCATTTAATAAAGTTCTTGCACATTCTTGTAGTGCTCTATTCTTTCTTTCTACAACTCTATTTTGTTGTGGAGTTTTAGAAAAAGAAAATTGAAGATTCATTCCTTTCTTTTTACAAAATTGTTCAAATGATTCATTTTCAAATTCACCATAATGATCACTCCGAATGTTTTTTTAACTTTTAAGTTTTTAATATTCTGAATTCTTTTGACAAAATTTTTGAAATGTTCAAAAGTATCACTTTTGTTTTTCACAAAAATTGACCACGTATATCTTGAGAACTCCTCAATTATCACAAAAACATATTATGTTTAATGGATTGAACCTGAGTTGGTCCGAATAAATCCATATGTAATAATTTTAATAGTTGTAAAGTTGAAATGACTTTCTTAGATTTAACAAGATGATTTGGTCAATTTTCCTATTTGATAATCTTCGCAAAGATTACTTATCTTAAAATTTATTTTAGGTAAACCCTTTACTAATTAATTTCTTGAAAGTCTTCGAATAGATTTAAAATTAATATGATAGAACCATTTGTGCCATAACCAAGGATTATTGTCTTTGGCTATTAAACACATCTCTTTATTATTATTAACTTTCATATTTAAAACATAGATATTTCTATCTCTATTTCCTTCAAAAATAAGATTTCGATTTTCATCAAAAATACTACATTTAAGTTATTTTGAAACCTTTGTCACATAATTGACTAATACTCAGTAAATTATGTTTTAATTTTTTAACTAAAGAAACGTCTGTAATAAGGGGTAGATTTGATATACAGTAGTTGCAAACATCTCCTTTGCCAGTGATAAAACCTTTTGAGTTATCTCCGAAGGTAACAGAGCCACCATTAAAGTATGAAATATTTATAAGCATATCTTTTTCTCCGGTCATGTGTTTTGAGCAAGCACTATCTAAAATCCATTTTCTTTTCTTGTGTGGGACCTGCAAAAATATTAACAAACACATTAGTACCCACCTTTTTAATAGGCTCCTAAGAGTTAGACCTTAGGAAGCCAAACCCAAGTGGGTTCAGTATCCCTTTTATAAAGATAATTACTATTTTTGTGAACTGTTTCTATAAAAGTTTTTGTATATTTGTTCCGAATTAAACTGTTATTTGTCTTTGGAACCCATATTTTAATTTCCTTTTTAATATGTTTTGGTACATTACGTGATACCTTATTTTACAGCAGAACATTGTGTCTTGATTCACTTTTCTTTTTAAGCTCAGTATTTTTCTTTGAAGGAAACTTTAGCTCCTTTTTAAATCTTAATCCATTTTTTTGAAGAAGATTGAGAATTTTCTATTATTCTAGATAAATTTTATCTTCCCTTACTGAAATTAGAAACATTTTTTGTAATGCTATCTAATCTGGTTTGTAGACTAGCCTTTTCTAATTCTATCTCTTTTTTTTAGCCTTTAAATTGTGATTTTCAGAAATAATTTCATCATTCTTTGCCTTTTGAGTTTCAATTTCTTGACTTAAAAGTGAAAGTTGACTACTTGAATTTGACAAAGATTCTTGAACTTTTTCAAGTTCTTCCTCCAATATTTCCTTTTCATCTTTTAACAAATCTCTTTCAAATTTGGCTTTATTCTGACTTTCATGAGTTTCCTTAAGTTTCTTTTTAAGAACTTTTATAGTATTTAAAAAATTCAGTGCTTACTTCTACTAAATCATCATAAGATAAATCGCTAACCTCGGATTCTTGAGCCATGAAGAATACATTTGCTTGTTCATTGTCGCTATCACTGTCACTATCTGATGAATATGAATCTGAGTCATCCTATGTGACAAAGAAAGCCTTCTTTTTAAATTTATCTTTTTTATTTTTTAAGTTTTTCTGATTCTCCTTCTTTAGTTCCAGACAATCTTTAACCGTGTCACCTTTCTTGCGATAATTGAAACATTCTAAGTTTGCGGTTGAAGGTTTATTTGAGGAATTCTTTTTGAATCCACTTTTTCTATACTTTAGAAACTTCTGAATTTTTTTGGCAATGAATGTTAGATCCTTGTTTTCTAATTATTATTATTCTTTTTCCGCATGAAAGGCAACATTCTTTTTCTCTTATGCCTAGTCCTATTTAGCTTGGATATTTGATTCATAAGACATGAGGTTGCCTATTAGTTCTTCTGGTTTCATTGTTGATAAATCGTTAGCTTATTCAATGGTTAGCACTTTTCTCTCCCATTCATCGGTTAAGGAGATGAGTGCCTTTGATACAACATCAAAATCACTATATTTTTCTCCTAACCTTATTAAGGCACGAAGTATGTCTTGAAATATTGAGTACACGTCATTGATGGTTTCATTTTGTCTCATCTTGGAATTTTGAAATTGGTTTTTGAGCATTGAAATCTTTGTTTTTTTGACCTTATTTGTACCCTCGTGTAATGTTTTGAGTTTTACCCATATCTGATGTGCAGTAGTGTAGATGCTAAAACGATTGAAATTCATTTCTATCCAAAGCATAAAGTAACATATTCATAGCTTTGGCATTTGCACTTGCTTCGTTTCTCTGAGCTATTATCCATGTAGAATATTTAGTACTGGGTGTTGTATATTGAGTTTGAGTTGCATTCCATGCTTCAAAGCTAGGTTCTTGCATATATATTCTCATTCTGGTAGCCTGGTAATTGTAATGTAGTCCATTGAACATTGGTGGTCTTTGAGTAGATTGTCCTTCGACAAATGTAAAAGTGGTTGATCTAACACTTGGAGTATTCTCCATATTATCAAAATATCGAATAACGGTGTTATGGTTATAGGATGTCATTGCTCTGATATCGATTGAAAGAGTCTATGTAGTGGTAGGATCGTATAATATAGGGTATAAACAAGGTAATATAGATAGTAAGGTAGTAGTAGTAAATAAAATGACATAGTCGATTTTATACTATTTCGGACCACTGTCCTACGTCCAGTCCCAAACTCCCTTCTGGTATTACACTAACATAATAACCCTCACTTCACCCAGAGGAACAAGTTTACAACTACCCGAACAACCGAATGGGATTTCTTGCCTCAACTAATGAAGAGTACTTCCACAGTACAAAGAATTTGACGACTACTTGTGTTCTTAATAACACGGATATTTCAAACTTATGTACACCTTTCCTATAATCTTTCCTTGATGATAATCATGTAATATGTGAAAGAATATGGAAGATTGAAATCTTAGAAATATGAAAATAGAGTGCTTTTGTGAATTTGAATGTTTTAGATAAGATAGAAAGAATTAGTGTAATATTCAATGATTAAAACATTTGATCAATCATCTATTTATAAACTACAAAAGGTTACAACTAATCATGAAGAGATTTATCTAAGAGATATGGATTATACTCTTCATTGAAAGGTTGCATCCTTTCATATTCATATGTATAAATAAAAAATTCAGATATCTATTTTCGATTTAAAATTCGGACAACAAAGAATTAGTTCATTTTAGGCACAAAACAGACGTTTGACGTTTATAACTCAGACGTCTGAATATTGGGCTAAAATGATATTTCTCTCAGCAAACGGTCATCTGGGTTGAAATGGTCAGACATTTGTTTCCAAATATAGAACTATTCCTTGTGCATTTACATATAAAATTATATACATTGAAATCGTGTATGTGTACGTGCATCATCAAGGAAGATTTTAACATTGAAATACTAATACTAACAGACTCTAGTACATATAATCTTCCATAAGAGCTCTTGAATCTGTTTTTTGAATCTCTTCCTGCAAAACAGAGTTAGTTGATTATATATATATATATATACACACACACGCACGCACACATGTATAGTTGTCATAACCAAAATGCTATAAAGCGAGATCCAACACATGAATGCGTTATTTTAAAGATTAAAAGGTTTTTCATTCAATTTTCCCTACACTTTTACAAAATAGAAGCATACGTCAACCGGTTTTTGAATCCAAAACCCAACCATACAACTTTTAATATTATAATTCCAAAAGAAGAAAAATCTAGTTTTCTGAACTCAATTTCTTATGCTGGAAAAAGGTAGAAATAGAAAACTGCACATTTTTAGGCACCCTTTTATTTGTATTATGACTTTTCTTAGCGCTTTACCAAAATCCTATTTTTCCTAAGTATATTTTACATCAAAAAAAAACTTTTTGAATCTTCTAAACTTTGTATGGAATTTTTTCCCTCTCTTCAAGTCTTTTATTTCTTATTATTGTAACTGAATTTTACATTTATAATTGTATTTATCGGTTTCCTTTAGTCTCTCGTTTTCTTTTGTTTGCCTCTCATTAGTTACACTCATCGTATACTTTTGTTTTGAGTGATCATTACAAAAACATAAAAAGGAATATTTTACTAATAAGCACTGACTTTTAGAACAACCAATAAATAACACTTATCTATGGGTACATACTGCTAAATGGTAAGAATATACAAGTCCTATTTTAGGTTACATCTATGAAATCTTAAATTTGGTTTTTGCTTAGAAGCTACTCTATGACAGTCTAGAAACCTCCATTAATGGCTTCATACACTTTGTTCTCTTGGGCCCTACCTATCACCAAGATAGTCTCTATCTGCTATTGGGCCACTCAAACTTGAAATCTAGTTTGGTTGTTTCTCCAGTGCTCATGAGTGAGCCTTACCTATTGCCTCAACCCTCATAGTTGAGTGTCGAATACCATAATAGGTCTAGTTCTTATTTCACCACGAAGCAATACGATACTAATAGATTTTTATTCTTTTCTCAATTATAACTTATTTTGTTATTTTTAAATGGTTATACACTTTAATACATTAGAGCTGGTTATTATTATAATCATTACTATTTCCAAGAGGAACTATTAAGACTAATTTCTATGAATTTTTTCCAAGGAGGATTTTCTACTTCATGCAATATTACAAGAAAACTTTTTGTTTGAAATAGGTAGCACAAAATATGGTGCTTTTCCTATATTTTATACATCTTTTTCACTATGATTTCCTTGTTACTTTAACAAAATGCACTTTCTCACAAACTTCATTACAATTCTTTTTGCCCCAATGGATTGAAGTACGCCACAACCCATCCTACTCATGAAAAATTATATTTTTCATACCAAATTCATGTAATCATTTGAGGCTTTAACTATACTTCTCTAAAATTTCTTCTTTAAAGTTCTTACTCTATTCAACCTTCTTTCTGATTCAACCAAATAGAGCTTTCTATAATTCCTTCCAAAAAAATCTAATATCTCTTTCCACTTGATTTGTCGAACCTCATAAAATATATGTACATATATTTTTCAAAACAAATTTGCTTTTAAACCAAACTTTATTTTCCTGCAATTCTCTACATTTAGATAAATAAAAAATTTAAAATTGCAGAAAATTTTGAAAATTTATGACTTTTTTTTAAGTTTAAAAAAATATATCTAATTACGAAGATAGACTCAAAGTGAGTTCTCAACTTCCAAATAGTTATTTTCTCACTTCAAATGCTCTTCAAGCCAATTTTCCATGACTATCCATTTCTGTACTGAAATATGCTTCACTAGTACAAAATAGCTCAGTTGCATTGGTTGTTTACCCCTCTATTGCATATGTTCAGCAACCGATGCAATAAGGTAAAAATAATTACATCGCTTATTACTACCAACCGATGCAATAAGGCAAAATTTATGTTTTTTTCATCGCTTATTACTACCAACCGATGCAATATAGGGCACATTGCCTTTGATCCATCCTTATTTTGCATTTATTATTTCTGATCGTTGATGAAAAATCACTCTGTTGCTTTTCAGTAAAAAAATACTCTTCTCATAACAAACAATTAATATATGCAATATTATAACCATTTAAATCAAATTGTTGACAGATGAAGACTAAATAAGATAATACCAAAAATAAATATTTCAATTATACTGTCCATAATCCATACAAAAAAGTGATCCTTAAATTCATTTTAGTACAATAATTCAAACATTTGATACATACAATCATTAAGAAGCAATATAGCCTAGATGATGAAACCCTAACATGATCACGCTTTGGTCTTTTTAACCGCATAGAGTTCTTTGATTTCTTCTACATCATCGTAGCTCCCAAGGAACATAGGATGTCTTTCATGAATGTCTTTAGGGACCAAGTCAAGTGCCTACAAGGATTATTTTCAAAAATAGAAAGTAGTCAACTTTGTGATTATAAATGAATTTTTATATAGATACATTAAAGAAACATAACATGAAGATTAACTTAATTTGTTCGCTGCTAATAATGCAATAAGGTTTCGACAAATAAAAACAAGGATGCGTATAATATTTATACCCTTTCTTTGCCAGTAAAAGCTTGACCACCAGCTTGTTCCATCAAGAAAGACATAGGAAAGATTTCATAGAAAACACTACAACAAAGTAACTTAAATGCGTGAAAAGGCTAGATTCTAAATAGAACATGTTTGTTAACCATAAAATGTACCATGGATAAAATTAGTGAACTAACCATAGTTAGGACTCTTCTTGTCTATAGAATACAAAAATATTCCTCCATATAGCAATGTTCGATGAACATCGTCAACCACGCTACATACAATCGTGGGATAATTTACAAATCGCTTTGACAATTTATTATTGTTGGCATAAAAGATTATCAAAAAGTTTATAAGGAACAATAGGTAATCAAATCAGCATAGTTCAAGAAGAAGACAACAATGAAATAAAGTGGAAAGTTTTACAATTTTTATCAGTTTGGTTATTCAGCGAGGTTTCTTTTCATTTGAAAATTTAAGCTCAAATATAGATTTGCAAAATGACAAATACCTTCCTACACATCAAGGATTTTGCAGATGAACCATTTTTGGCAAATTTTCATTTGTCAATATACCTACATATTATTTACTTTTAACAAACCCAAAGATAAATTTTATGTTAGAAATGAAGAAAAGAATGTTTGAGCCATTCTTACAGTGCTATTGGTACATCCCAGTTTTTGGCATTTCCTTCATTTACAGAGTATATTTTGCCTTTCTTCGGTACCTGTATAAAACAATGAAGGGTTGGCACAAGAATTTAAGACGACAAAAGTGTTGATGAAATATCACAATGAGGATAAGGAAGTAGGCCTCTACATCACTAATATCTTTAGTGAGCAATAAGCTTGTTATTAATTGGATGTACTATTATGATATTTAGATACCAATGGAGCTAATGCGAAGTCTACTTAGCCTAGTTCACAATACAATGCATCCAAAATAATTAATATTGTATGAAAGCATACTGAATACTACATAAGCACTGCAGAAATTTGCACTAATAATTACATATCTTTGAGATTTGCAACTGTAGTCTCAATTGGTTAACATGATAAAATAGTAAAACATGCATCAGAAAGATTATTTCTTTTTACTCAAAATCGAGCGAGTTTAAATATAGACAGACCTTTACGTCTCGATGAGTCAAAATAAACTCTCCAAGAGATGGATCAAGAGTGAAATCATTGACACCATTTCCTGTGCTAATCACAATTCACATGTTGTAATACAACATACATTAATGTTGAGAAAATAACCCAAATGAAATGGAAAATAATAAAATGAAAGTAATGTAGGAAATAGTCATTAAATTGTATTCAAGTATTTATCGCTCGCTTAATTATGATATAAGGTATAAAGAGGATAGACATAGCAGTGATGTCAATTTTACCTCACAGAAACTCCCATACATGCAATATGTTGCGGCTACCATGTTATTCCCTGATTGAAAAACATTTCAAATTTGGCTTCATCTTTGTTTTCAATCAAGTATATTCCAAAAATAGACAAATCTTTTTTAATAACTGTAAACTTTTAGAAAATTGTGGTGCTCTGTAAACTCCTACACACGCAATGTCCTACGGCTACCATGTTATTCCCTGATTGCAGAACATTTCAAGTTTGGCTTCATCCTTGTTTTCAATCAAGTATATTCCAAAAATAGACAAATCTTTTTGATAACTGTAAACTTACATAAAACTGTGGTGCTCTGTAAACCCCAATATCCTTTTTTCCCATCATTTTTGGCACATGGCACCGAAAACTTAAGGATATTTAACTATATGACTTACTAACTTCAAAATAGAAGTAAACTACCAAATAAGATTACTGGTTATATTAATTCTAGTCTTATTATATTAATTTAGCACTGCCACCTACTGTTGGAAAATAGGAGTATACTACAAAATGAGATTACTGGTTCTAAATTATTAAAGCTTATGGTCAAACTGAGCTTTCTTTCAGGCCCATATTTATGTTTGTTCGGAATGTTAAATAACTAATTTCAGATAACTGGAATGGTTTGCTTTTAATTGGTATGTTAGTTTTGGTCACAACAAGTTCTTAATCCCATACACGTGTTTGGTATTAAGATATTAACAAAATGACTAATCAAAGTTTAGACGCTTACTTGGGATTTTGATACACACACATATACAAATATCTTAGTTGAAACTAAGAACTCGAGTAAATGTTTGGTACCAAATATAGAAGAACTTGATTGGTCAGTAGGAAGGAATAGAGTAATAATACGCAAATGCCACGTCTATTGGGGTTGGAAGTCATGAGTAACCACCCGATTGCTATAATGTAACGACCCAGAAATTTGGAACCAATTTAGAACTTCCAAATTTCATAAGAATCAAAATAAAATTGAAAATGGATAATAATATAATTGGAACAGGGTTATAATAATGAGTTTTAATATAAAAATAGCACGTTTACAAAGGAAGCATAAGAAATATTTATTTACAAACCCTGATATAGGTTCCATTGAATCCGGAATAATAGGTAACCAACCAAGTTTGGCCAAAAACAGAATTCGTTTAATATTGATTAAAGATTGAAAGGTTAAAATTTAAATAAAAACGGATGATTTTGAGGATATCTTCAGAAGGGATATCACTAGATCGTGAGACCACCTCTGTTGGATTCATAATAGTTAATTTTAGTACTCAAGGAATTTCACGTAAAACGACATCCGTATGCGGAAAGGAAAAAATAAAAGGGCAAAATTTGAAATAAATTTTGACGGTAATTGGAATTTGATAGTGCTAACGGCAAAACTGGAACCTGAGACCTATGCAGGAAAATTCTAAACGTAGGATATTAGCTATATATAAAGTCTGAGAAAATTCCTTACCGAATATAAAAAGTTATTAACAAAACAAAGCTAACATAGGTTATTTGAAATGCAAACGAATTCAGATTTTGGATCTGAATATATAGGATTGAAGTACGTTAAAAACCGGATCTTATGGTTAAAGAATTTCTTAAAAACGTTATCGTTTGATACTCTGAAGCGAGGCCAGAAAATGCTGGAGAAAACACAAATTACTATTCATGGGGATAGGGATGAATAATGGCCTTAGGACCTTCCATGCTTATCCATAAGACACATGTCATTAATCCATGGATTACTCCATTATTATATATACCTTATTCCTTCCTTATCACTCCATTCTTCTTCTTGGAAAATTGTTCCTCCCCTATCCATGAGTTGCTCAAGTTTTTGACCCATATTAAATAAAAAAAGATTTTTTTTCGAAAAAATAAAGAAGAAAGGAAGCAGAAGGATCTATACATCCTAAGCTAAGTTTTGGAAGCATCCGGGGTGAGAAATCATGTAGTTTAAAGGGTTTATTTCCTTAGTTCTAACATGTATACAAGGTGTTTGTAAAAATTCCTAAATGAAACTTTAAGTGATTATGTGGTGAGATATTCATGGATTAAGGTTGTAATTAATAGCTTATCACTTCCATTAAGTTTATATGTGAATCTGTTGAGATTAGAAGTTAGATCCTAAAGGTAATAAGCTAATTACCTATTTAAGTGATTAGCAAAATTAGGTGTAATATTGTGAAGCTATAAGGATCTTTGAAAATTGTAATCATGAATTTAAGTTAGCTAAGTCCATGTAGAAGGTATTCTCATGTATGAATATAGTTAAATTTGGAAATCATACATTTAAAAGTATATTCATGTTAATTAGAAAAGGTATTAATATCACAAGGGCTAATGTTAATTATAACCCTTAATGGCTAGGTTGTTAAACATTCAAGAGACAGCGCAAAGCTGTGATGGTCCTACAGTGAAGAAATTGAAGGCACCTACTGGGATAGTGAGTGGTTTATCCCCTCACATTTGCTTGTGTTTTTTTGTGAGATCATTTCATGCATGCTGTTATGTCGCTTGAAATGTTTGATATTATTTGGAATCCCTACACAGGTCATGGGATGAAATTACACTAGACCCATGTGTTTATTATACGGATTGCTATTTATTGGTAAACCCCTACACAGGGTATTAGGATGTGACCCACACCAGTCCCAAGTGTTCACTAAATTATGTATGTGGTTGCTTTGCGGATGTTATAGTGTTTGATATTTGAATTGGGTTGACCAATGGTTGTGAACACCATTTTGTTTGATATGCGATTTGGATGGCCTTTTAAGGCAATACTGGCAAAATTTTCTGGAAATAAGAAGCCGAATTGGCACTGACATATATGGTTAAATAACTAACGAGTTTGGTTGTAACTCGTTAGACACATGACATCTTGTTTATGTTTATTGGATGTATGTATATACCCAATTTTCAGGTTATACAGGAGAGTTGAATGAGTCTCATTTTAGAAATTGGATTTTAAATGATTATTTTAATAATAGAATAATCAGGGAGAATAAAAGTTTGAATTTAAGTTCCACTACTTTTCGGAAATGAAATTGAGTTCATAACAATGAACTTTTGCAAAAGAACGAACTGGTTTTGATGGCGTATCGAATATTAAAACGAATAGTAAATCAATTTTACGTTGAATAGTAAATTGAAGTTGTGTTTGCCTAACAAATGGACTCGGTTTTGCGAAATTATGGTTTTCATGTTCTTACTTATTTTATAATGGGCGTCAGCCAACTTTGAGACTTTGGTTATCATTTTTGAAGAAAATTATTATTTTAATGATTTAAATATTAATTTAAATATTTAAATGTGGAATAATTAATCTAAACGTCAAAAATGTGGAAATTGAATTCCAAAAGTTATTTAATATGGATTGAATAATTATTGAACTTATTTTGAAGTATTTCGACTCAGTTTTAATAATAAGTTACTTTTGGGTTTGAATAGGACTTGTTGCGTAGCAACAGCTTGCGAATTTCGACCCGAATTTTGAAATTCCGAGAGATCTAACCGTCAGATTTTCTTGTAACGCATCATGTTTTGTTCGAAATTTGAATAGCTTTTTGACAAAAGAAAATGAAACATTTTTCAATGGTTGGATTTTCCTGCAAGTCTAAATCAGTTTGACCGGAAAATCCAGTTTCGGCAGTTCAAGTGCCAAATTCGGATTTTTCGTAAAAATGTGTTTATAAATTATATAAAAATATGGAAAAATCATGATAAATCGTATTAAATGATTTAAAAGTGTTTTGGACCAAATATATATATATACATATATTAATATTTGGTAAATAAAAATGAATCGTGTTAAAGCGAGTTATTTAGCAACTAAAGTGAACCCTTCAAAGAACCTATTTTTGACTTTTAATAAGGCCTTTATTTAAATATAAAGGTATCTTCAGTTGGTCTATCTATTTCGTAGGGAAGCAGCTTCCTACTGATATGGATGTTTTCTGGGGAACCCAGACGAAACCATTGTGTATCTACAATTTATGAATAGTTCACCTATCGACATCAATATAATCTGGTTTAAACATTTAATAAGTTCTTCATTTAAACATAAAGGAATCTATTTATTAATAAATGAGATTATTAATGAGGGTAAATTAGATTCCAAGTTTCCAATGTATTTGATTAAATTGAAATTGAATAGAAACCAGATTGGTCTTTGACTGAGATAAGTCTCCATGGATGATGACTTAGACTATTCAAGGGATTTAAAAGGCTATGCCATTATTCCGCTTATAGTGTATGTTGGATATGGAGGTTTATATTGATTATAAACCAATATGGTTTCTGTAGAGATTTCAATATAAAAGGAAATATGATTTTGGGTTTGTTATGAATGATGTCTTCAATAACATTGTTCTTTGGCCCATGAAAAGGTAAGATAATTTTCCAAGTTAAGCAATTGAAATCTTATTTACAAAAGATTTTGGGAAAGGAATGAACATGTTTTTATATGAGGCAAATGGCGAACAATTGATAAGGATTATCGAAAAAATTTAACTTGGAATTTGAAGTTAAGTAATCAGAATATTTGATTTGAAATCTTTCAACAAGATTTGAAGGAATAGGATTTGAAAGGTAATTAAAATTACCAAAACATAAGATGATTAAAAATGGAGTATTATCAGTTTTGCTCCATGAGATAGAAATGAAGAGTTTTCACATCTTAAAACTTAATAGAATATTAATTAATGGATTGAATAAAAGTATGGAATGAAATGAGATCCTGTAAACCGATAGGTTTTAAGATGCACTAATTATTTGGAAAGGTCGGGTTTGTACTCATTCCGAATAATTATACGACATGAAAGGATTAAGTTCTCAATGATAACGATTGATGACCGGTACTCTTCACATCGGATGGATAGCTTGTTAATGCCTCGGGTTCGCTCCTCAAGAGGTTAAAGTAACGACATTATCTGACTGTACTTGAAGCGTATCGAATTGCAAGGACTTGCACTCCCAGGCGGGGGCGTGGAATCAAGTTCCTTTGGTTTCGTTCCTATTCCCGGAATGGACTTGTTGATGGATTACATGTCTAACATGAAATGGCCATGGGACATGCTAAGTGTTGAGCAATGATCTGGGCTTTTGTTGAAAAGTAGGGCTCTGTGGTGATGATCAAAGCATGGCTTAAATGCGTAGCTTTGTATATGATGGGACCTCATGATAGCCTTACACCTCGGTATGATGGTATGTTGATGGTCAGATCTGCGTACTGATAGCCTTACACCCAGTAGGTGAGGTAGTCTGCGTACTGATAGGTTGTAGGGATTAAATTCCGCCAACCTGAGAAAATGGGTGCGGTGTTGTGTACAAACATGGTATCCGCTAAATACCCGAGAGATCTTTCGAATCAGTAACCATTATAATGGAATCCAAACACCAATATGAACCCTTTTATGATTTTCAGTTGTATATCTATGTAGCCAATAAAGTGGTATGGGACACTATGCGAGCTAAGATTTATAAGTTATTTTTCGGAAGGACTTTTCCACACCCTAGACATTATTATAACATGAAATGTTTTGTTTAAACTATATCAAGCATCTTTTGTGATTATAAGGCAAACCCCGTCCTCCGGCTTGCACTTGCATTGTGTGATGGGACCTACGGCATATAATCGTTCATTTTTCTAAAAGTCATGTTTACAAACTTGGTTTATGGTTGCTATGGATGAATGGCTGTTGCGTTTGGTTGTGGTCGCTATGGTTAGGTTTGATTACATTATTTTATAACTGATATAACCCAAGCCTGAGCTGAGTGTTTATCGCTCGGGTAAGATCCGAGCGAGTGTTTCTAGGCTGAAAGCTTGAAGACTTAGAGTTTCGCAGAGCATCGGGGCTTCATATGAAGGCCGGACGTACTCTATTATCGGTATATTAGGTTAAGCCAATAAAGGTATGCAAAATCAGACTTTTATTTTAAAGTTTTTTTGTTCTAAAAAGAATTTCCGCTGTAGTGATATTTTCATATTATATTTTATCTGTTCCGTAGTGAGTTTTGTATTCTGTTGTGTTTTTCTCTAATGAACCCTATCAAACGTATTTTTTCTTGCGTTGAATTGACGTGGGATCGGTTTTTTGTCAGTTTGAAGTGAGTAAAAATGCGGGTCGTTACATATAATAAGGAGTATCACCTTTCAAATAAAAATATCTAGGATGACTAGCTAAATTAATTCACGTTAATATACATAAATAGCCTAGTAACATATGTAACTTATCTCAAAATAACATGTGTCATGAGGATGTCATTCTACCAAAAAAAAAATTCCATGGCAAGTGCCATTACCAAATTGCTTCCAGGTAACCATTTCTAATATTACGATCTATCTTTTCTAAGGGCGCATACCACAGATAAATGATGTTATTATTGTTAATGAGTCAATTAATCACTTCAATGTAACAGTTCACAGGGTAACCATTTTAAGTTATCATAACAATAATTAGCTATGAATACCTTATGCGATTAAAATTTCTTAAGAATCCAATATATCATCCTCTAGATGCAAATTCATTCACAAGACAGTGGAAAAAAGGAAGCAGGATACAACATGACATGTGGTCTACACTGGTGAAATAACCTCAATGTTTTGTAGACATGATCTGCAAAACTGAGGTTAAAGAAAGGTACAAAAACACTGTTAAACTTGGAATCGGAAAACTAGTCTTGTTGCAAATAAAGTGATGGTTATTTTCATTTTATACAACTACTTCATAGTTTGTGACTTCATGCTTATTCAAGTATAAAATTGAAAGGATGCGCAGTTGGCATATATGGATTACACTTCTAAGCAATAAAGGTATAGAGTGGATAAACAACGCATGCCACTGGTAGATAATCCACATAATTAAAGACCGCCAAAGATCTGCTCTGACAATGTACAATGGAGGGACCAATGGCAAACCGTTTAATTATGACGCACATGCACGTACTGCTAGCCAAGAACCATGTTATAATATGATGATCGCAAATAGTAGACGTATCATCCACCCACCCTAGAGTCAAACTTGAAGACGAAAATGATGAAAACAAGGGTATTTGAGGAACCCCACAGTTAAGACAAATCCACCATAGAGCCGATCTTCAAGATTTATAAAATAGACAAAAATAATGCTGGATACAAATATAATTACAGACAACTTAAAGTTCCAATAGAAACCACACAGTCGATATTTGAGGAACCGGCAAGCGGATCAAAGACTACTGCGCATCTGCAATTAATAGAGTACTCGTATAAAATTACAGTGACATTTCAAATTAACATGGAAGAAATATTATGGTTTGTTAGCACTGACTTTCCATGCAATGCTAGATCCACAAATGTTGCCTTGTCTTCCTCTTCTGAAACAACAATATACTGCAAAAAATATTTTGAAAATCACATACCAACATACGAGATGCATGTAACACCCCAAAGATTTAATACACTATAACAATACATTAAGATGATACTTTGGGTATAACTTGATTAAATATTCAGAATTAAGTAAAACCAGCATAACTATTTCATTTATCTCGGAATTCCGGTTCAGATATACCCTAAGCTTGCGTAAAACGGATAATGTATGAAGAAGTTATAAACCTTAGAAGTTTGTACACATATAAGGATCTTATACGTAAATATAACATTAAATAAAATCCAGAAAAATCAAACGAACGAGGCGAGGATAACGAGCAGGAAACAGGCCCGTTGTGGGCCGACCCACGCTCAGCTCGGGTCGACCCAAGGGGGCTGGGTCGACCCAAGGTCGACCCATAACATATTGGGCGGTTTCATCCGCCGAAACTGGATTGTTTTGTGGCTTTATTCAATCCTGACTCAGCACTGAGCGTACGGGCAAGATTGAAATCCTAATATCTAACGATGATGGATTGTCCAAGGTAGTCTATATAAAGGCATGTAATCTCATTTGTTCTACACTACAGAAAACCATTTCTGCCTCCAGATCTTTTATAAGATAAATATGTGCATAAAACTATTGAGGTGCTTCCTAAGCATATATTAACAAGGACAATTTGGACTGCTCTACACTAATACAAGATTAAAGTAGACATTTTCTTCAGTAGTATATTCAGATTCTTCACCAACTCCCACTGTGAGTTCTATGTGTTTTTTATATTTGACAATTTAGAAAGGTTTTGGACAGTAAATAAGATTGGATATGATATAAACAGTGCCTAAAATAATCCCTATATGTTTATACATGTTTTTCTATTCAGATCTACAAGTTATATTATGGGCTTTAATCTTCCTTGTCCATATTACGCCTTTCATTTATTTACAGTCTTTCTATTATGCATGTTTACTCTGTCTGAGATCTGTTTCTCCCTTTTTGCTTTTTATTCTATGCAGAACCTAGGCTACTCAAGCCTAGGCTATTACATTAATTGCGTATAAAGGACATAAATTGGAATAATTAGATAATGACACATAAATGGGGGAAATTGGGCATATTATGTACTAGACTATTTGATTGTAAGAATTAGGATAATTACATGTTAACCTATTAGCTTTGGATAATTACATGTTAATCTATTTGGGATAATCACATGTTATTCTTTTAAAGTTGGGATAATTACATGTTAGGAAGAACATGCGACATGATAATCAGTTAAAATGAACTTAATATGATATTAAGTGTGACATGTAGGAATAGAATAGTACTAGATGTGAAAACTAAGTAAATTACTGTAAGTCTAGTTGAACATTTGGGCAGGTGCTTGATGCGGAAAAGGGTTGTATATTAATAACATTTAGATAAATGTAATTTTATAACCGAGCTTATTAATGGACTTAAACCTACTAAGTTACACCTATTAATTAATAAGCTAAAGAGGCCCAAGTCTAGTTGTTGTATTAGGTTGTCAGGAATCTTAAATCCTAGGTACACAGTGTGACGAGTGCCCACAACTCCTGCGCTTAACAAGGGAAATGATGCACTGAAAGACATGCCAGACACTGTAGATGATCATCAAGGTAGGATAACACAAGCGGAATCTGTCGTATAACTCACAATGCAAGGATAAAGTATAATAGAACATATTCATCAGGTAATAATAGTAAAGTAGAATTGTGGCAAAATTTTAACTTTAATATCATCGTGAATTATCAAAACATCAAACTGGATACAACATCAAATACTGTTCAATGTGCCTCACTACAGGTCACTCAAAGTAAACATCAAACATCGGAAAATAACAATAGTAGATAGCAGAAAATAATACGGCAGCCTTCCGCTCGTCGTCGCTTAGCAACATTGTCCTCATCAAGATCTATTACCTATCACCTGCTACTCAGTCTGCTCATCTAACAAATGGATGAACCACCCAAGGTAATAAGAGGAAACATAAAACCTTGAGTCAGACAACAGTCTCAATGAGCGATAAAACGACTATTTAACATCATCAATAAAGTATATGAGAACAGGCAAACTAATCATCAAATCTACCAATCATATAATCAAAGAAGAACCCAACTCATCTCCTCTACATCCGACAGTGATAACCTTTATTACAGTCAAGCAAAAACAAACAGTAAATTCATGGCAATCAATTATCAAGCATATACCATCATAATCGACATTGACATCTTACAAGCACAAGCCCCGAAGGCCTAAACCAACATTAGACAAGCACCCAAGAGATATCTCTTTCGACGTCTGACAATCTACAAAAACCAATACAAACAAAACAATCATCATTCATAACTCTGGCTATCTCCTCCAATTTTCCTTTGAAACCATCGTTAATCGTATGACCGGCCCATCTTGCCAATCGTCAAGGGCTAATGGTAAACCCGTTTCTAGCAAAACTCCATACACCATTAGCATTTTTTTGTTCGTCTTACTTGAAGAAGACAACTAGGCCCATCAAGTTTTTACCCAGGATACTCGACCCATCCAGTCTTTTGGGTGCCCCCACTGCACCCCTACTTTGAGCCTGCTAAAACCTCCAACTAACGATGATTCCTCAGCCTTTGATATCTTTGGTCGTCATAATCGATGACCATTCACATGCTCAAACATCCTTTCGAGCAACCATTATCCACTGATTCAACATCTTTGAGTCGTCTTCGCATTCGTTGCACTTTCTCGATCAATGGACACGTCACAACACTTTGAACATTCCATCTTGAACTCACATCAAAGAGACGTACATTTCTGAACCAAAATATCATCAATTTATGGTCCATAACAATCGGGTCGTCTTCCCCTTTTTGCCTTCGGGATGTAACTGACCCACATGGGTTACATGAACGACCCATCAGCCACACGAGCTTGTGCGACCCATCTTGTTCCAATGACCCGATTTCAATGTGTCTCGAATGACCCAGTTTACGCGACTCGAAGCCATTAAAGCAGACCGACCCAAAGTTGTACGGCCCAACATCACGTGCCAACCCATCAGTTGTTGACCCATCCTCACCAACGACCCTCCTTACATCATAGTAGACCGACCTGAGGCTTCGAATGACCTGATACACACACGACCCATCCTCATATTGCACTTCGCCACCACAGCCGACTCGCTCCACCTAGGACGACCTAAGTACCAATGACCCGAAGCTTTAACAACCCATCATTTCTTGGACAACAAGCCATGCGACCCAAGCTATATACCATGTCATCAACGACCTGGAGTCATGACCCTACTCATTTCATGCTCTCCAAGCCATGTGACCCATGTCAAAAATGACCCGACTCAAGATTCGACCAATCTATCTCCAATCTCGATCAATCCATCACCAAATGACAACATCGATACAAACAACTCATCCAAATAATCCATTTCAACCATAAACACTATGAAATCATCAACAAAACTTAACCAACAATTATTCATCATACAACCATATGAAACTCACAAAATCATGATAAATTAATGAACAAACAAAACAATGGGTCTAAATTTAGATAAAATATGAATTAAAAAAAAGAATTACCGATTTAGAGTGGGGCATGATTACTGTGCTGATCATAAGCAGTCAAAAATAGCGGCAGGGGGTGCATCAGTGTAGGTTCCGACGGTTTACGGGCGTGCACGTACTCCAGAGTGGAAAAAGCAAGCACTGGGTACCAGTAGTTATACACTGTGCATTTTAAATCGTGTCGGGTCGTTATCATAAGACTTGATACACCTTATGGTGGGGCCATCATAGAGTATCTACATGCAAGAGAGGGCCGACTGACACAGACACATGGAATATTAATACAAAGTAGGTAGCATAATCCCTAGTTGGACCTAGGTCGCGTAAACCCTGAATCCGAGAAGCATTCAATAGGTAGCATAAACCCCAGTGGCCTTGGGTAGCGTAAACCCTGGTTGAATCTAGGAAGTGCTCGATAGTAAACTCTAGATTAGATCTAGGTAATAAATGGAATCCCCAGAATAGATGTACACCTGAAGGCAACCGCAAATACGGGGATTGGGATCACGTTATCATATGATCACAGATTATTAGTTTGGACACTAGTAGGTAGTACAGAGATATAGAAATCAGTATAACAGGGTAGTTGCGAAGCAAAGAAGGAGTAGAAGCGCATTCAATTTATCAGTACATTCAGTTTATCAGCACATTCAGTTTATCGGTACATCCAGTTTATCTTGCCATATTTCATGCTTACCCCCATTTTATCTTATTACTATGGTTTAGTCTTATGTATAGTTTATTCATGTCATGGCCCTTTTCCTCGTTTAAATACTAAGAATCACTGGACTTACCAGACTTTATGTCTGACCTAGTTTGCTTTCGCCTCTTTTCTTCCATTGCCCCCCCCCCCCCCGGTAGTGAGGGAGGGAAAAGCTCAGCTCATTTTGGGGCCGTTACTCTTTCCGAGCTTAAAGATTCCTTAAAACATTGCTTTGAACTCCATTTTCTACTGCTATGGCTGGCTCATGCTTTATTAGGGAATATCATTGTCAGTTTGTGCTTCTTATATATTAAACAAGACAGATGCTTTCCTGTAACAAGTATTGGTGTTGTAAAACAATCTTTGTAGAAGCTGTTTTAATCAATAAAGGTTATTTATTTTTCGCTGCTTTATTTGTTTATCTTGTAATTTTTCTGCATCTTGTACTAAAAAAATGCTTCACCGAAGTTAAGGCATTCCCTTTGTGAGTGACCTTAACGGAGCTGTGGTGTTTTACTTGGTATCAGAGCTGAAGGTTACCGGATCAGATAAAAGATTTGAAAAATTATTTTCAAAACGGTTTTAAAAGAAGCATTTTCAAAAGAAAAGTTTTGTTTTAAAGGCATATTCCCAAAGCCATATGCACTATCTTTTGATCCTCCGTTTGAATCCTTGTTTCCTTCTTTCCTGTGTCTCTGGGGCTCCGGGCTTTCTGGGAGGTAACCTCATCGCGGCATGGTTCCGTAGGCCTGATGAGACTACGACACTTGTCAAAGGGCAAACAAGTGCCCAACTTCCATCTATAGGTGTAGCAGTTTCACCTGCGGCTAATTTTCTTTCGAGCTTTATAAGATTCTTCGTGCGATGGAGGCAGCTTTCGAGATACATGTCAACAAGTTACGCAAGGATGGCAAAGTTGAGAATGAGGGGGTCTGGCTAAGGAGCACAACACAAGGATGAAGAACCCATGGATATGGACTTGGTTCACAAAGGAGGGGAGGAAAGAATAGTAAAACCTAAAACAAGAGGAAGTATCTTTATCTTGGTATAAAGGGTCGTATATTTAAGGGCAAGGGCAAAGAACAAGGGACAGGATTTGCCGGGAGGCGAGTGCATGCTCTCACCGCCAGCATACCTGAGAGAGAGAGAGAGGCGGTAATATTTTGGTTAAAAGAGTTTTTCTTTTTTAATTATCCTGTTAGTAATCCTTCTGATTTTAGCGCTTCACATCCGTATATATATCTGCTTCCATAGTTGAGTCTCTGCACCCTAGATATTGTGTAGTAGAGGATCCCATTATAGTCTCAAATCCAATTGCTGGTTCAGCCCATTTATCTTTGACTTGTGAGGATTTGAGAATAGCTATATTTATGCTTATGTTATTGGGCCATGGGTTGATTCTAGGCATTGATTGGTTAGCTAGTAATTATGAAACAAGGGTAGTTAGACTTTCGACTTGCCTCGAGAATACCCTTGAGATTTCGTATGATCCTAAGGGATTAGTTTGTCTTAGCTACCTAAAATCACTTTACTTATCTATCGATGATTTTCGATCCATTGGGGTAGTCCATGAGTACGTAAGATGTTTTGATTAGGGTAGGGGTTTTCCCCCTAAAATTCGAGGCAGACTTCCGCATGTATCAAGATGACACTACAAAGCCAGTTATGCGATCAACGATAATTCTAGAGCAAGATTGGCGAGGATAGCCAGAATCGGTAAAATGCTCAATTATTTGGTTGTTTTGTTAGTATCATCTCACATAGATCGTCCAAATTCGGAGGAGGTATCCCTTGGGTGCTTGTCTGATATTGGTTTAGGCCTTTGGGGCTTGTACTTAAGGGATGTCGAGTTCGACTAGGATGGTTTGCGTGAGAAATAAATGGTTAGGGCTGGCACCCTAAGTTAGACTGACCTTAAGAGAGGTAATAAGCACATAATAACCATTAGCTTTAGACCCTCGGATTTGCAGCATGATGGATAAGCTAAGTAAAAGAGAGACCTCTAATCATCTTAGGTATATGCACTTGGTATCATGATTAACATATGTTTTTCTTTGGAGGATAGTTCGACTACATTGGATACCCTCTAGCATAGTAAGTGAGCGAGGTCCTATCTTTACTAGTGGGTTTTGGAAATGGAGGCCAAGAAGCTTCACGATCATGAAGTTAAATTAGATAAGGTACAGTGGAGTGAAGCTCAAGAAGATGCGACTTAGAAGACGGAAGACTAGATACGCGCATCATACCCTCTTTCTTGAGGGTATATCCTTGATCTTTTTTGCTAGGAATTTTAGGCATTCTTGTTTCCATCTTTTTAAGTATATCCCCTAGGTCCTATCTTCGTGATCCTTAGGTAGAAACCAATAGATATAAACATGTATTTGAAACATGTTATGATTGATGGTTGCAAGTGGTTGCTCGTGGATGCATATACACACATTAGGCACTAGATCGACTCAGTCACTTTCATATTGCATTTGCATGTATGTAATTATTTATGGATTGAACTTGATGTGTTGCATCTGAGTGAATGGTTGTGCACTCATATAGAAATGATATGTATCGTTAGGACTGCATACATATTGGACGCATGACACTGACATAATTCGCATTAAGGAGGTCAACTGAATCAGTAAACCGCCTGATTTTGCATTAGATAAGGACATATACACACACTATGAATATGATCATGAAAGCATTAGAAATCCTTTTAGGGACAATGGATGCCTGTGATTGAATGTTTGAGTAGACGGATGCTGGATGTTAGGATACATTTTTCTTAACTTGAAGTTTTCGGGGACGAAATCCTTTAAGGAGGGGAGAATGTAACACCTCGTATTTTCTGTAAAAGTTAATGTAACAAATCAAAGTATACTTAATTTTTAAGAAAAGAATTAAGGGAAACAGGTTATGCCATTGTGTTCGTCTCGGAATTCTGCTTGAGATAGAGTCCGAGTTTGCGTGAATCGGACTTCGTATGAAGAATTTATAGCATTCGGAAGTTTCAGCTCAAATTTAAAAACAAATTCAAAATTCGAATTCAAAACACACACTGGGCTGGATGGGAAATTTCCCGCCCAGGACCCAGGTCGACCAGGGGGTCGACCTGCCCTGTTTTTTCAAACCTAGACTGCAACGATTTTGACCTATTCTGGACGGATCGGATGGCTTCTAGGGCGATATAATGGCTCTAAAACACTCTCTACACCTATAAAAGAATGCCTAGACCTAAGGTTTCTCCACACAAATTCTTGTAGGCATCTACATGCTGTTTCTTTCTAGCCTCCACCATTAAAACAAATCTTATTCTCCATTAAAACAAGTTATAGTTCTTCTTCAAATTGGAGATTCAAATCAAGTTAAAGCTTCAAGTTGGACCATAGGCATTCCGCTTCAAGCAACGTCACTCGAATCATAGCAAATCGCCTTTTCTAAACCGATCACTGTAAGTTCGGTTATTCCTTAGATTTGAACGTGTAATTGGAATCGTGAATGTAATAAATTAAAATATAGAACTGTGCCTATTTGCAAGTTAATTATCTTTGATTCATGCTTATGTCAAATCTAACGTTATCTATGCCTTTGGATCTGATTCTCGATTGTGGTCTAGAGCTTGTTATGGCTAATTGCCAATGACTATGATTATGGGACTTTTGCCTAAGACTATGGCTATGAAACTGTTGCCCATGAAACTATCGCCTATGACTATGATTCATGACAAAGAGACTATTAAATATGACTATAAGACTGTTGCCTATAACTATGACTATGATTCATAATTTTGAGACTATTGCATATGATTCATGACTATGAGACTATTACCAAGATTCATGACTATGAGACTATCACCTATGACATTGATTAAGAAAATATTGTGATTAGTCGCCCATGACTATTGTGGTTAATTGGCTATAACTATTGTAGTCAGTGACTTATGCCTATTCCCATTAACCTATTAGGTTGTACTTCAACTGGCATTATGTTGGACCAAATCACCTATGCCTATTCCCTTAATTATGTTGGATCTCATTTTTGGGGTGTAACTTGTCTAGTTTATTCCTATTCACTGTTATGTACATCAAACCCATAGGAACCATTATTTTTGTATTTGGTTCATTCTTGCATGGCTATTCTTTTATGTCAATTCTCGTGCTTATCCCCTATCCCTTGCTTTGATACTATTAGTATCATTTCATGAGTACTTGGAAACTTGTGAAATCATGTTATATGTACGATTACGGTGCGGGAATTTGGGCGTAGCTTAATTAAGTTTATTTGGCATAATAAATATGTTGACGTAATCTAAATTTGCTATAATAGTGAATGATTTACATGCATATTAGACTTGGGCATAAACTGATAAATTTAATTGGCCGCAAAGTGTGTAATTGGCGTGTAAACCAAGTTTTGGACATAAATGGTAAACTAGAATATTAAATCTAGTTTTGACATGAACCGTAAATTGGAATATTAATTTAGATTGGGCATGAATTGTAAAAGGGGAATATTAAATCTAAATTGGTATAAACTGCAAGTTGGGTTAATTGATTGGTAAATCAAGTTTTGGGCATAGAATATAAGTATGTTAATGTGCGTGATAGTTGAATATGATCTAGGCTAAATTGATTTACGGAAAATTTATATAAATAGTAAATATGTAAATTTAGTAAAAGACGAATATGCCTAACCCGACGTTAGACTGAGTTGTGGTGTAAAACTGCCCGGAACCGACCGGCACATCCAGTGACCACAACAATACCTGTCTAATGTGGGTGGTTAGTGCATCAAGCCTAGAAAGACCCAAGGTTAGACTGAATTATGGTGTAAACCTGCCCGGAATCGGCCGGCACATCCAGTAACTACAACAATATCTGTCTAATGTGAGTGGTTGGTGCTTTAATTAATTAACTAGTTAAGGCTCATGAATAAATCAAGCTAGAAATGGTGAGGTTAAGTAATTGGGGAAACACTTAACCGTAATAACATGTTAACAAAGACAAGAAGGGTGGGGTTAAGTAATCGAGAAAACAGTTAGCCAATTCAACATGTTAACTAGATAAGGTCGATAGGGGTCAAGTTAATTTGGACACTTAACCAACTTAACATGTTAACAAGGCAAGACTTGTAGAGGGTTAAGTAACTAAGGGAACACTTAACCATAATAACATGTTAACTAGACAAGTGGATAAGGTTAAGTAAGCGGTTAACATGTGTAATGGCGCGTTTTGTTAGCTGTCGAATAATTAATTTATTCAATTATTTATATATCGATTTGGCGATATCGATAACTTAAAGTACAACGTTCGAACTTTTAATTTATAATTATAATTAAAATCGAGCTCGGAAAGGCGCTGCAGTTCGTAATTTGACGATACGAACTTCAACTGAGTGTACAGGATTCATTTTAAATCGGATTTCTGTGAAACAAGAAACGTGTGGAGCTGGTGGAGTATATCTTTCTAGTGGAAGAGAAAAATCAGGATTTCGTCGTGTAGATTTTGAGATATGTCTAAATCAAATTTTAAAATAGTCGCTATAGAATCGTTTATCGACCATATCGGTTTATTCGATATAACTAGAGATCGGATTTGAATTTAGACGAGGTTCTTTTGGGGAAATAGTGATAATTTAATTTTTAGAATTTTACTGTAATTTTTAATTAATTTAATAAGCAACTTTGTAATTAGAGTATTCGGCACCCTGTATCGACATTTCGGGGTTTCACAATATGAGTCCATCTACCGGTATTATTACATTTTTGGGATCGGGGCACCTTGCTAGTCACAACGGTATTAGTAGTTCTGTCGACAGCAGTCCGTATAGGAAGGGGTTTGCGCGATGGATACACTAATTAACCAAGAAGTGAAGTTGTAGTTTTTGCATACACTGGTCCACGTTACTTCATGTTCGTGCGCATGAACTATAAGAGGATGGCGTAAAGTATATACGTGACTCTTATTCAAGATGAAGAGAATAAATTTAACGTTAACAAGTTAAAGAGTGAAGGTGACTCTATGGATGCATACAACGCACAAGCCCCATGTCGACCTTCCCTTTTCGCATTGGCCGTACATACCCAACATATCTATTACGCTCACCTCACCACAAACGTGTGTACTCACCTCACCACAAACGTGTGTATTCACCTCACCACAAACGTATATACTCACCTCACAACAAAAGAAAATATATTTATTTACAAGAGGGAGAGCCGCAACCTGGACTAAGTTTGAAAGGCTCGAACTCTCCATTTTTTCTGGACGGAAGTAGGGCGCCACTTTCATGGTAGCAAGATCTGTCATGTCGGAGTGAGAGGCTAGACGAGATCCAAAGGGGTGATGAACGGAGTTTCGGGAAGAACGGAAGTCTTTAGGTGGAAGTAACCTACGCGGGTTACTGTGGTGGTGCAGTAGAGAGCGGATAAGGTGAGTATGTTTTGGTGATGGGTTATATAGGCATGAAGTGGTGTTTAAGAGTGGAAACTGCGACTCCATTGACTGGAGTTCGAAATGCTTAAAGAGGATGCGTGAACAAATAGTGGGAAGGCTAAAATTATGGTACATAATGTTTTGATATTTGATACAGTATGTGTTGAGAAGGATGGGCTAAAAACAAATGGAAGAGATGTGCTACTGATACATATATTTGGATGGAAAAGGGAAGCTTTTGATATGGGTTTGGTGCATGTGAAATGCACACTAGCATGCGGAAGCAGTGAACTCGGGGTGAAGTAATTAAGTGCAAAATTCCTGCACTGATGATGGCCATGGAGTTTTGAGGAGTAGTGTTTTTGTACTTGAGGGTTCGGAGAGCAAGACCGAGGGTTTGAACGTGATATTGCATGGTGATGTGGAGTTCCGAATACAGTGGGGTTAGAAGAAGCCACGTGAAGTGCATGCTGGGTAAGCACAAGGTGTTCATGCAACGTGGGGAGTGTTTTAGTTGTCGGCAACGTTATTAACAGGAAGCGGTTTATAGTGAGCATGAAGAAGTGATGATCAACCTACCGAATTAAGTGGAATGTCGGTTTGGACCATACAGTCGAGGATCATAGGATCGCAGCTACACAACGCAACTAGTCTGGAATCATTTAAAGCAAGTTGAACATCTGGTTTAATCGACCGACGCAAACCGTTATTTAACGGCTAACGCGCAAATGTGAGTAAATCTCACAAACTCTAAACAGTTTTATTTTCACGTTGTATTCTTAGAACTGTTAAAATATTATCTGTTTGACTGTTTGACTGTGTGTTGACTGTTTGATTGAACTGCTAGTCAGTTAGTAGAGATTTTATATATATATTTACGTATATATATAAACCGTTAAATAGTCATATGTTGATTCTGCTATCAGAATATTTCACAGTGAAGTGAAATCGATGTAGTTGTATTGTCTAACATCTGTGGTGCAGGGAAACAGGTTGGAGGAATCCAACTGGATTCCTCAACAGTTATTTTTACTGTGATGTATATATTGTGACATATAATGTGATGTATATAATCCGTTGTGATTATGCGTGTTTGGACAAATATTCATCGTTGTTAGATGATGTGTTAAAAACCATAAGTTAACCAAAGCGAGTTAGTCGAGTTAAACAAAGTAATTGGTTAGGTTAACCAAAGCAGAGTTAGTCGAGTTAAACAAAGTAATTGGTTAAGTTAACCAAAGCATAGTTAGTCGAGGTAAACAAAGTAATTGTTTAAATAAATCAAAGCAAGTTAGTTAAGTTAAACTAAGTGATTAATCAATGCGTATTAGTTAAGTTAAACTAAGTGATTTATCAAAGTGAATTGGTTAAGTTAAACTAAGTGATTTATCGATGTGAATTAGTTAAGTTAAACTAAGTGGTAAATCGAAGTGAATTAGTTAAGTTAACTAAGTGGTTAATCGAAGTGAATTAGTCAAGTTAAACTAAGTGAATCGGTTAGAGTTAATCAACGTGAATTAGCTAAGTTAAGCTGAGTGGATTTGTTTAGTTAATCAAGACGAGTTAACCAGTTAGGTTAAACCAGTAGAGTTAACCAGTTGAGTTAACCAGTTAGAGTTAATCTGTTAGAGTTAACCAGTTGAGTTAACCAGTTGAGTTAACCAGTTAGAGTTGACCAGTTAGAGTTGATCAGTTAGAGTTATCCGAGTTAAGTTAATCGAGTAGAGTTGTCGAATATCACTTATCCGAAGTAGAGTTATCGAATATGGTGTATTCGAGAGAAGAGTTATCGAATATTCGAGTGGAGAAATCAAATGTTATTCATTTGAGAAGAGTTATCGAATATAGTTTATTCGAGTGGAGAAATCAAATGTGATTCATTTGAGAAGAGTTATCGAATATTATTTATTCGAAGAGTAGTTATTGAATATTGGTTATTCGAAGTTAGTTAATCCGAAGGAGCTAGTCGAAGAGTTATTCGAAGTTAGTTAATCCAAAGGAGTTATTCGAAGTTATTTAATCCGAAGGAGTTAATCGAAGAGTTAATCCGAAGGAGTTAGTCGAAGAGTTAATCCAAAGGAGTTATTCGAAGTTAGTTAATCCAAAGGAGTTATTCGAAGTTAGTTAATCCGAAGGAGTTAGTCGAAGAGTTATTCGAAGTTAGTTAATCCAAAGGAGTTATTCGAAGTTAGTTAATCCGAAGGAGTTAATCGAAGAATTAATCCGAAGGAGTTAGTCGAAGAGTTAATCCAAAGGAGTTATTCGAAGTTAGTTAATCCAAAGGAGTTAGCCGAAGAGTTAATCGAATATAGTTATTCGAAAGAAGGTGTTAATCGAATATTTTTATTCGGGTAAAGTTAAAAGAGTTAATCGAATTTAGTTATTCGAAATGAGTTATTCAAATTAGATATTTGAATAGAGTTAAACACGTAAGAGTTAATTGAATATTAGTTATTCAATTAGAGTTAAATCGAATTTAGTTATTCGAAAGGAGTTAATCAATTTGAGTTAAGTTAATCGATTCGAATTAAGTTGAATCGAAATGGAGTAAATCGATTAGAATTAAGTTAATCGAGTTAGAGTAAATCGAATATTGGTTATTCGAAGGTAAGTATTCGAATTAGTTATTCGAAGGAGTTAATCAAATGAGTTGATCCAAAGGAGTTAGTCGAATATTAGTTATTCGAATAGAGTTAAAGGAGTTATCGATTTTAGTTTGATCGGAAGGAGTTATCGATTAGTAAATCGAAAGGAGATTTTCGAATATAGCATATTCGAAAGAAAGAGATCGAATATTGTTTATTCGAAAGAGAGAGATTTCGAATATGAGTTATTCGAAGAGAGATAATCGAATATAGGTTATTCAAAGAAGAGTTAATCAAGTAGAGATTACTCGAAAGAGAGTTATACGTCGAATTCAATTATAGCGAATTCGGGAAAGTACTATTTACTTTCCAGGGTTTAAATCAAGATTTAGTTATTGATTTAGAAATTAGGTGTCTGTTAAATTATTCGAGTTAGGAGGTAAAGTTATGATTTAGGTTAGATATTGCAGAAGTAGGAATTATAACGTTATAGTTATAATCAAACGTTTTCATATAAGAAGTGGATTCGTAACCGGAATCCGAGAGTTTGCATAAACAGATGATTGTAAAAAGTGAGTGATGAGCTTCATCTATTTCACAGTAAAGGACGTTGTTCAAATAAGGTCTGAGAGGTAATTATACCCCAACTTGATTGACTTCAGAATTGACAAAGGAATAGTTGTGGTTCGATAGAAAAGGTTGATTTGAAATATAGTTAAGTAATAAGCAATTAATGGATTAAGCGTAACGATGTTTTATACAACGTTCATTTGAAATCCGTAAATGAGTTTTGGAAACGTTTTCCAAATATAGTCAGATATGTTTTCTAAACATAGAAAATGAAATGTTTTCATGATAAGAATTTAAGAAATAGAGTTAAGCAAATTCAGAAACTGACTGGAGAGGGTAAGTTGAACGGTTTTCTAAGTGACGATCTGATGTTGGTTTCGACCTTCCGAATTGATACTTAGAGAATTGTTCTCATACTAGTTACAGTTAGGGACTGATAGATGCGAAATAATAGTGATGTGAAAATAAGCTATGGAAATGTTTTCCAATGATTAATAACATATATTTTCTAAATATATGAAATAAGGAAATATGAACATATGATGATTGATCGATCGAATTTCCATTTGGAAATAAGATCGTTGTTTGTACACCGACATGTTTTCATTTGATAGTTGAATCACAGACTATCAAAGTTTTTACCATTTTAACGTTGTTAATATGGAGAGACCGGTTGGATTATTATCCAAAGAACCACTCTGTAGTGGCATAAGCGTTGCGAGCAATATCTGCCAAAGATAAGTTGAAGACGGAGTAAAGTGCAAGGGCTATTGTATAAGTCTTAGATAACAGTGACTAAGATGGATATACTGAATAGTGCCTTCGGTTTGTCCAGTCCCAGGACAACGTATATGGAAGAAGGTCTGACAGAGTATATCCAATGGATCGCGTAAGTTGATCTGTTCAAACGTATTCACGTTTGGTGGCGGAGGAATTCGTTTCTCTTAGCTGTATACCCGTGTTATTTTTGAATAAGTCAATTTGTGATTTGGCGGGTATGACGATGTGGCATTTAAAGCGAATGGTGATCAGATGTTCTGAAGATAGACGTAGCTTCTAGCCTCACACCGGGAAGTAACAAAAGTTGGGCTAGGCAGCATGGCTAGTTGGGTCATTCCCAAGCAGGGTGTATTGTCACCGATCTAGGGAATATCCATATTTATACTTCTTTTTGATTCTGTATCTTCGGGTGACGGTTTGATGGCCTATAACCGTGGTGGCAATATATTCGCGACACTCAAGCTAAATGAGTGAGCGGTCATGTGTGGCCGGGTTGCAAGACGTTCTTGTTGAACCCTGAGTGTATCCCCTCTAGAGTACACTATTTGGAAGGTGCTCCCATACCTTGTCTGTTGGAATCCAATCTTCAATAAGCGCCCTGCGGTTTATGATTTTATACTATGTATGTAGAACGTGAGATGCAAGCGTTTCTGCTAGATTGATACCTATTTGTACTTAGACATTATTATAATATCACAATGATATTGCTTGTCAAAGTTGTTCAGATACTCATAAGGGAAAAACCCGTTCCGTATTCACGGCGTGGTCTTATGAGATATCCTATACCTGTTTTAAACTATTTTACTCATACCAGTCCCATGACTGACCCGGAGTTTACTTTGTTGTTTTCCCTAAACTCTTGGGTGCCTAAATTTGTACGGGCAGTCAAGTAGTCGGGATTTACAGATATACTTGGAGAGCTTGGAGCAGGAGACTTCAAGATTCTATAGCTATAGTTATTTCCGCTGTGTTGTAAGTGTTGTACTCTGGTAAGTGCTATTGTATATATATAACTGTTTACTTCAAAGCTATGTTATATATTATATGTTATCCGTTCCGCTGTGAGATTCGTGTTACTCTGATGATTCTGATGTTCTTCTTCTTCTATTCTATTAATTCTATCTTTTCTTTCTCACCTTCTAAATTCTTTCACTAATGTAATAACCCGGAAAATCTGGGCCAGTTTAAAATTTTTTTATTTGGCAATTTTAGCGAATTTTGATTATTTAAAATAGATTATTTTAAATAATATCGTCGAGAAATTTATTTTTGAATATAATTCGAACGTATATATTATATACGTCGTCGTTTGAATATAAATATTTATATATAATTATAAAAGGAATTGAAAATGGCGCGGTAGTTCGATAATTCGATTTCTAATTTCAAATGAATATACAGAATTCGTTATAAGTCAGAATTGAACGAAACAAGAAATATTTGAATCTGATGAAGAATATCTTTCTAACAAAGTTAACAAACTGAGATTTCACTTTAGAAATGATAAGATATGTCCAGTAGAAAATTCAGAATAGTCGCTGTGGAATTTATATATATTTTATATAATATAAGGCCCTTAAAAATAGCAATTTTGCAAACGACCTCGGATTTCGACGAAACCAGTTTTGTTAGGTCCGTGATGTCGAATTATTGCTAGATTCCGAATTTCATAATTTTTCGAATCAATATGTGAGCGTGGCAAAGGAAAATGAGTTTTGACCATTTCAGTCGATTTTAATCGACTGGAAATTGGCCATTTTTCAAACGGTCTCAGAATTCGACGAAACTAGTTTTGTTAGGACCGTATCGTCAATACGAAGCTAGAAAATATTTTTCTGAAATTTTTCTAGTTAGTATGTGGCCCCGGTAATTTGAAATGTACGTTTAAAATTCAATATAGTGATTTAAATGTAAATTTAACGGAAACTGATTGTAACAGCTGAATCAGCTTACGATACATATCCCATTGTGTTCAGAATGGGGGTATTTACCTAGAGGCGATAGTCGTTGGGTTTGATTCTGAGTCCGAGTGCAAAGACAGATATCTTCAAAATTAAAATAAATAAAATATAAATAAAATAATATATAATCTTCTTCCAAAGTCAACAACCCTCATTACTTTCTAGTGTGGTCAAACATCAGGAAACCCGCCGCTGCCAAATTCAATAAAAACCCCAAATCGCTCAACTCCTCCGTCGCTCAACTCCTCTCCCCTCCATCTCGACTCACGTTCGCTCCCCTCGACCCCTGTTTAGCCTCCACAAATTCCCCCCCCCCTATGAACCTCCGCTGAAGACCTCGATAAGGAGCAACAAAGCTAGGGCGGAGGTAGGAATCTGGAGAGGGGGTTGCGAGTCGGAAGAAAGGGTGATGGCCAGGTGCGGGTTTGGGCGAGCTTCGCAATGGAGTTCGTGGATCGTCGTCTAGAGGCTCAGGAAGGCGCATAGGCCGACGTCGTGGGAGGTTCCGAACTGGTTCAGGCGCTTCCAGTCGGCGGCGGCAAGAAACCCTAGGCTTTGAACGAGTTACGGTTTCATCCTGGAGCTGAAAAACAACAGTGAAGGTGATTAACTTTATTTAAATTTCAGTTTTAATTTAATTCACTTTATTTAAATTTGCATTGTTTTTCAATTTAAAAATAAAATAGATATGATTTTAAAACTGTTTTATTTTAATTAGAATTATAACTGAATTTTAATTAGGATTAAAACTGTTTTTTTTTATGATTTCAAAACTGTTTTTTTTATATAAAAGTATTAAAACTGAGATTTTTAGAAAAAAACTGTTTTTTTATATATAATGATTTAAAAACTGTTTTGTTTTTAAAGAGATAAAAACTGAATTTTCTTAAAGTATAAAAACCTGTTTTTGAAATAAAAAAATAAAAACTGCATTTTTTTAAAAATAAAGCCTGTTTTGTTTTCAAAAAGTATAAAAACTGCATTTTTATTAAAAGTTAAAACTGATTTCAAAGATTTTAAAACTGATTTTTTTAAATGAAATAAAAACTCGATTTTTATATGTTGAACTTTGAGATAAAAACTTGATTTTTATATGTTGAACTTTGAAATAAAAATTCGATTTTTATATATATTGAATAGCGAAATAAAAATTCGATTTATATATATAGTGGCTACGGGCGACGAAGCTGACGAAGATGCGATGACGATGAAGATTTCCTGCAAAAGAAGTGCCGTGGAGCTAGGATAGCTATCGGTGAGAATTCTCACTCTTCAATTTTATTTCTAGTTATATATATATACTAGGATGCAGACGGTGTTTAGTAGCACCCGACACAATCGTCCACAGACCATGGACTTGTTTGTTTGGCTGTTTGGTGATTGATTGCGATATTGGTTTGAATGTGGTTTATGGTGTGAAAAATCGAATCGATAAATTGATTAGGATTAGACGTGCGCCGTTATAAGGCGAAGGAGTAAGGCTAGGTTAGACCCTTACTCCAAATTTTGTGGTTTGCATAACGAAAGTGAATTTGATTGATGTGTGAATGGCGTGGGCCTTCACTAGACCGGGGATAAGGCTGGGCCTTGTCCCGTTTCTAGTATAGTGCCGTTATGCCGCCGAAATTTTCTAAAATATGTTAGAAAAATAAAAATATCATTCTTATTTTGTAAATGAACTGAATAGATATTCATATGTTAAAATAAAATGTTTTATCGTTAAAAATATAATTTTTAACGTGAAGTGAAAAAAATAAATATTCATTTACAAACCAGACGGTTTGTTTATGTACACTGATTTGACTGACATTGATTGGGTCGATAAATTTTACACATCGCCCAACTGCACGAATAAAATCTGTGTTTGATTGTTTGAAACCCTACACGGGTGTTGGGATGAAATATGAAGTTCACTCATCCTGATTGATTAAATATGTCGATCGATTGATTGACAGGCTGTTATAAGCGTTAGATATCTATATTTGATGCTTATACAGTGTAGTGCACTTTGGTTGATGGTTGATTATTTTTCAATGCTATTATATACATGTGTTGTATGAAAATCCATGTAATTAACTTTATATGGTAATTGATTGGGTCTCATTCCAATTTGAAAAATAAAGAATATTATAAAATAAAGGTTCATGTGTTGACTATACTCATCCGTTGGGATTAGTCATGTGTTGAACGAATTATTTTTATAATAAAATTCTACATCTTTATCAATATAAAATAAAGGTTCATGTGTTGACTATACTCATCCGTTGGGATTAGTCATGTGTTGAACGAATTATTTTTATAATAAAATTCTACATCTTTATCAATATAAAATAAAGGTTCATGTGTTGACTATACTCATCCGTTGGGATTAGTCATGTGTTGAACGAATTATTTTTATAATAAAATTCTACATCTTTATCAATATAAAATAAAGGTTCATGTGTTGACTGTACTCATCCGTTGAGATTAGTCATGTGTTGAACGAAATAACTTAACAAAAATAGTCACACATGGACGGTACTCATTCGTTGAGATTAGTCGTGTGTTGACAAAAAGAAATATTTGAAATAGAATATATAAAGCCGTGTTAAATAGTGATGCGCCATTTTGACGCGAACGATATTTATATCGAATAAAACGATTTCGAAATGAATTGAATATATAACGATTTCGAAATGAATTGAATATATAACGATTTCGAAATGAATTGAATATATAACGATTTCGGAATGAATTGGATATAAAACGATTTCGAAATGAATTGAATATATAACGATTTCGAAATGAATTGAATATATAACGATTTCGATTTGAATTGAATATAAAACGATTTCGATTTGAATGGAATAGAAAACCAATTTGATTTCAAATTGAATATATAATGAACTTGATTCAAATAGAAAACGAAACGAATTGGATTTGAATAGAAAATGAGTTTGAATCGAATATAAAACCAATTTGAATTGAATTGAAAACGAATTCAAAATTGAATTGAAAGCGAATTGAAATGAATTCAAATTTAATTGAAATTTGAATTGAATAGAAATGAATTTTAAAACGAATTTTTAAAGAAGAATTCAATTTTGCTTTGGATTGAAATAGAAGTTGAAATGGTTCTTGAAACGAATTTAAAACTATTTATATAATTCGTTTTAAATAGAAATCGACGAAATATATATATTATATATATTATATATATATAATATAATGGCCTGAATAGAACGCGCCGCGCCGCGGCAGTTCGTGAATTTCGACCATTTATTTCAAACGGACATTACGGGAGATCCGACCGTCGGATTCTCCTAAAACCGGAACCGTTGGGTTCGTATCGAAAAGAGCTTTCTAACGAATATCAGAAATTTGAAATCTAACGGTTGGATTTGGAGATACGTCCAAATCAAATTCGAAAAAGGTCGCTATAGGTGCAGTTCGATGGCCGTTGTTGGAAATCGTCTGTACGGACCTTGATAAATTTATTAAAAATAGTAATAATTTATGTAAAATCATAAGAAATGATTTGGGAAGAATTAGGATGAAAAACTCCATATTTGAAAAGATAAAAATAGATTTTTATCGAAATGAACTAGTTTCGAACTAAATTTAAAACCTAATTATTTTTAAATAAACAAATTAGATTTAAAAGGGGTTTTAAATAATCGGGATTTCTAATATATTTGATTGAATTTGAAATGGGTTTATCGTGAACAGTGTTTTAAATAACACTAGTTCTTTAACCCGATAACGAATAGAATGTGATTTGGGTTTGTCGTGAACTGTGTTTTAAATAACACCTAGTTCTTTAACCCAGTAAAAGGAGTTCTAATGAATCTGCAATTAGATTGAAATGTGAATCCATAATCTAAATTATCAAATTTAGAAAATGAGCGAGAATGGAGTATTACCAGTTTTACTCCAAAGCGATAGTTAAATCTTTAATTAGATTTGAACGTGAAATGGTAATTAATTTTACCGATAACACCACGGTGTTAGATATGGAGTATTACCAGTTTTGCTTCATGGGATGAATAGGTTGGGATTGGGAAATAAAATAAATAATTACTTCGTTACGGTTCGCTAATCTCGACCAGTTGGAAAAACCATAATTTGGTTTTAAAAGACATCCAAAGGAAGATTACAGGATAAATTTTAAAGAATTTATCTTAGATAAAATTAATGGGAACCTTTCCCTAAGAATGTGGAATTTAGAAACTAGCTGTAGGTTGGCTAAGAAGAATGGTTTCCTGGGTATTGATCTGATGTTGGTTTCGGCCTTCGGGGTTAATGTTCGGGAAATTGTTCTCTTGCTAATTTGCGGTTAGTGACTAATGAATTGGAATGAGGCGTATGTTGTGTTTGTGTAACATTTGTTTTCAATATACGTGGGTTGTTCGGAAAGTCCGGGTTTATACCCATTCTGAATAACCGATTCGACGATAAGTCGAAGATGAAGACGGTGGTCAAGACCGGAAGTCTTCACATCGGTTGGATTATGACTGACGATCCTGATTGGGCTGTACACCCAAGAGGATGGAAATAGTTGGTGGTCGTCCAGACGTACCTGGAGATGGATGGATATGCGAGGAAAGTGCCTCCGGTTTCGTTCAGACCCAGAACGGACTTGTAAATGGATTGTGTGTCTGACATTGGATTTTATTCTGTGTTGATTGATTTCTATTAAATATATATCTGTTTGGCGGCGGAGAATTTATTCTCTTGCTTAACGCCCTTCTCTGAGACGTACGAGCTTAGAGGTTATATATCGATAGATATTAATCGCATGGCATGAATTGCCTGTGTGGCATGCTGAGTTGCATGGATCAAGGCTTCTGTTGAAAAGCAAAGTCTTGTAGTTGATGATCAAAGCACGGCCCTTGTGGCGTAGTTTTGTGTATAGCGTGTATTCGCGAGCCTCACACCTCGGTATGAGTTAAAAACGGGATACGGACTGCAGGGAGAGCGCACGTTTCTTTCTAGCTTTGGTGGTGTCAGTGACTTACCAGCCCTGACATATATATATTTTTCACCTTTGTGGTTGTTGGATGAGGCGCCTCGATTATAGGTCTGTAAGGACCGGGAAACGTGTGTTCAGGAATAACTAATCCTCTAACGTAAGTGAGGACCGGCCCTGAAGCATCCAGGGGTTACCCAGTGTGCGTAATCCCGGGGACATTTGCTAGAGTGTCTCGAACGCAGAGAGGAGCTTGCCCCTTGCCTCGACTCATGACGGAAATCCAATTTCCAATACGTGTATCGCGGTTTTAATTGTAGAACTAGTATGGCGACATGATATATGGTACCCATGCCGTCTATGATTTATACTTATGATTGAAATTGTTTTGACACTATACACTTATTATAGTACCAAATGATTTGTTTTAAACGTACCAAGCATGTTTGGCTATTATAAGGGAAAACCCTATCCTCCGGCTTGCGTTGCATTGTGTGATGGGACCTGGGTCTTATAATAGCTTCATTTTTCGAAAAAGCATTGCGCTGTTTATTCTATGCACTGATATTCTTGGGAGGAAACCCGTTCCGTGTTATACGGCGTGGTCCCTTGAATCACTCTCTCTTAAAGTAAAGTTTTAAATAATTGTTTTAGTTCTCACACCAGTCACATGACTGACCTGGAGTTTATTGTTTTAACCTAAACTCTGGGTGCCCCTATTTTCCGCACGGGCAGCTAGTAGTTTTGGTTTTGCAGATTTATATTCACAGGATCCTGGTTTACAGCTGGAATGATATCCGGAAAGCTCTGTATCCGTATATCACCTTCAGTTGTGCTTTGTATTATTTTCCGCTGCTATGTATTTAAATGTAATTTAAATCTCTGATATTTCTGTGTAATATTTATTCATTTATACTCTGTATATTCTTGTAATCTGATGCATTGTTGTAATATACAATGAAATGTTCTTCTGTTTGTGTTCTGATTTGTCCTGTTCTCAACAGTCAGGGGTTTCGAACGGTTTAGATCGGTTTAACGACTGATTCGGATCGAGCGAAATTCCAGGCCGTCACATTTGGTATCAGAGCTTTGGTTTACAGAGCTCGAGAACAAGGCACATTAGAACCATACGAAAGAATTCATCAGATATTGGATTAGTAATATCCAATTAGAATGACTCGTTAGAGATAGGATCAGTAGTATCCTAGAACGAGTGTGAAGAGTATATCTTTCAAATGAAAACAATTTTGTTTTGAAAATTTAAATCATTCTATACGTATTTGACTATTTATTTATTTTGAATATGGACAATCGAGTATATAAAGATTTTTCATATACGCGTCATGAACGTATATTCGAAGTTTTAATATACTGGGTAGATATAGAATCATACTCTAGTGGCCCGAAGATGATTCTGATGGTTGAGTACTCGTCGTCAGAATTTATATTCGAGTGACGAAGGTGTGATTTTCTATATATTTCCATTCGACTGGTGTGAGAACCAAAACTTATATAGTTAGAACACATTGTTGTGAATTGGCATCAAAAACATGATTTTCTTTATATATATCAAAATTATGAATTTGAAACTCTAATTCACTAATTGATTGATGTTTGTGTTGTTTGTTTATTTGTTTGATAATTTTGAACCATTTAGCCTAATTGAACCAAATATTGAACTATATTGAAAATTGGTCGCATTTGCTTCCATATACATATACTTACATTGAACAGGTCATAGCAAGGAGGCTAGAGCAGAGAATAAAATTTGTTTGCCCGACAAATAGGTACATGTTTACTACATAATTTACTGTTTTGTTTGGGTGATGATGATTTTGTGAGCCTATTGGCTAGCCGCTTGGCTTTTTCTTTTTCTTTTTGAGATCTGAAGGACCGGGGAAGCTATTTGAAATTCCCCGATGCTCCCGGTGCAGGGGAGGTTATGGCGAAATTTTTCGAAAATTTAGGGTGTTAGCCAAATTTTTGAAATTTTGAAAATTCTCAGAAACTGAAAAGTGGGAGAATGGAAGCCAGATCGAGCGTAGAGTTGATTAATCAAACCACTTTTCGACTTAGTTCCTTTTCGGGGACGAAAAGTTTTAAGTGGGGGAGATTGTAATAACCCGGAAAATCTGGGCCAGTTTAATTTTTTTTTATTTGGCAATTTTAGCGAATTTTGATTATTTAAAATAGATTATTTTAAATAATATCGTCGAGAAATTTATTTTTGAATATAATTCGAACGTATATATTATATACGTCGTCGTTTGAATATAAATATTTATATATAATTATAAAAGGAATTGAAAATGGCGCGGTAGTTCGATTTCTAATTTCAAATGAATATACAGAATTCGTTATAAGTCAGAATTGAACGAAACAAGAAATATTTGAATCTGATGAAGAATATCTTTCTAACAAAGTTAACAAACTGAGATTTCACTTTAGAAATGATAAGATATGTCCAGTAGAAAATTCAGAATAGTCGCTGTGGAATTTATATATATTTTATATAATATAAGGCCCTTAAAAATAGCAATTTTGCAAACGACCTCGGATTTCGACGAAACCAGTTTTGTTAGGTCCGTGATGTCGAATTATTGCTAGATTCCGAATTTCATAATTTTTCGAATCAATATGTGAGCGTGGCAAAGGAAAATGAGTTTTGACCATTTCAGTCGATTTTAATCGACTGGAAATTGGCCATTTTTCAAACGGTCTCAGAATTCGACGAAACTAGTTTTGTTAGGACCGTATCGTCAATACGAAGCTAGAAAATATTTTTCTGAAATTTTTCTAGTTAGTATGTGGCCCCGGTAATTTGAAATGTACGTTTAAAATTCAATATAGTGATTTAAATGTAAATTTAACGGAAACTGATTGTAACAGCCGAATCAGCTTACGATACATATCCCATTGTGTTCAGAATGGGGGTATTTACCTAGAGGCGATAGTCGTTGGGTTTGATTCTGAGTCCGAGTGCAAAGACAGATATCTTCAAAATTAAAATAAATAAAATATAAATAAAATAATATATAATCTTCTTCCAAAGTCAACAACCCTCATTACTTTCTAGTGTGGTCAAACATCAGGAAACCCGCCGCTGCCAAATTCAATAAAAACCCCAAATCGCTCAACTCCTCCGTCGCTCAACTCCTCTCCCCTCCATCTCGACTCACGTTCGCTCCCCTCGACCCCTGTTTAGCCTCCACAAATTCCCCCCCCCCTATGAACCTCCGCTGAAGACCTCGATAAGGAGCAACAAAGCTAGGGCGGAGGTAGGAATCTGGAGGGGGGGTTGCGAGTCGGAAGAAAGGGTGATGGCCAGGTGCGGGTTTGGGCGAGCTTCGCAATGGAGTTCGTGGATCGTCGTCTAGAGGCTCAGGAAGGCGCATAGGCCGACGTCGTGGGAGGTTCCGAACTGGTTCAGGCGCTTCCAGTCGGCGGCGGCAAGAAACCCTAGGCTTTGAACGAGTTACGGTTTCATCCTGGAGCTGAAAAACAACAGTGAAGGTGATTAACTTTATTTAAATTTCAGTTTTAATTTAATTCACTTTATTTAAATTTGCATTGTTTTTCAATTTAAAAATAAAATAGATATGATTTTAAAACTGTTTTATTTTAATTAGAATTATAACTGAATTTTAATTAGGATTAAAACTGTTTTTTTTTATGATTTCAAAACTGTTTTTTTTATATAAAAGTATTAAAACTGAGATTTTTAGAAAAAAACTGTTTTTTTATATATAATGATTTAAAAACTGTTTTGTTTTTAAAGAGATAAAAACTGAATTTTCTTAAAGTATAAAAACCTGTTTTTGAAATAAAAAAATAAAAACTGCATTTTTTTAAAAATAAAGCCTGTTTTGTTTTCAAAAAGTATAAAAACTGCATTTTTATTAAAAGTTAAAACTGATTTCAAAGATTTTAAAACTGATTTTTTTAAATGAAATAAAAACTCGATTTTTATATGTTGAACTTTGAGATAAAAACTCGATTTTTATATGTTGAACTTTGAAATAAAAATTCGATTTTTATATATATTGAATAGCGAAATAAAAATTCGATTTATATATATATAGTGGCTACGGGCGACGAAGCTGACGAAGATGCGATGACGATGAAGATTTCCTGCAAAAGAAGTGCCGTGGAGCTAGGATAGCTATCGGTGAGAATTCTCACTCTTCAATTTTATTTCTAGTTATATATATATACTAGGATGCAGACGGTGTTTAGTAGCACCCGACACAATCGTCCACAGACCATGGACTTGTTTGTTTGGCTGTTTGGTGATTGATTGCGATATTGGTTTGAATGTGGTTTATGGTGTGAAAAATCGAATCGATAAATTGATTAGGATTAGACGTGCGCCGTTATAAGGCGAAGGAGTAAGGCTAGGTTAGACCCTTACTCCAAATTTTGTGGTTTGCATAACGAAAGTGAATTTGATTGATGTGTGAATGGCGTGGGCCTTCACTAGACCGGGGATAAGGCTGGGCCTTGTCCCGTTTCTAGTATAGTGCCGTTATGCCGCCGAAATTTTCTAAAATATGTTAGAAAAATAAAAATATCATTCTTATTTTGTAAATGAACTGAATAGATATTCATATGTTAAAATAAAATGTTTTATCGTTAAAAATATAATTTTTAACGTGAAGTGAATAAAATAAATATTCATTTACAAACCAGACGGTTTGTTTATGTACACTGATTTGACTGACATTGATTGGGTCGATAAATTTTACACATCGCCCAACTGCACGAATAAAATCTGTGTTTGATTGTTTGAAACCCTACACGGGTGTTGGGATGAAATATGAAGTTCACTCATCCTGATTGATTAAATATGTCGATCGATTGATTGACAGGCTGTTATAAGCGTTAGATATCTATATTTGATGCTTATACAGTGTAGTGCACTTTGGTTGATGGTTGATTATTTTTCAATGCTATTATATACATGTGTTGTATGAAAATCCATGTAATTAACTTTATATGGTAATTGATTGGGTCTCATTCCAATTTGAAAAATAAAGAATATTATAAAATAAAGGTTCATGTGTTGACTATACTCATCCGTTGGGATTAGTCATGTGTTGAACGAATTATTTTTATAATAAAATTCTACATCTTTATCAATATAAAATAAAGGTTCATGTGTTGACTATACTCATCCGTTGGGATTAGTCATGTGTTGAACGAATTATTTTTATAATAAAATTCTACATCTTTATCAATATAAAATAAAGGTTCATGTGTTGACTATACTCATCCGTTGGGATTAGTCATGTGTTGAACGAATTATTTTTATAATAAAATTCTACATCTTTATCAATATAAAATAAAGGTTCATGTGTTGACTGTACTCATCCGTTGAGATTAGTCATGTGTTGAACGAAATAACTTAACAAAAATAGTCACACATGGACGGTACTCATTCGTTGAGATTAGTCGTGTGTTGACAAAAAGAAATATTTGAAATAGAATATATAAAGCCGTGTTAAATAGTGATGCGCCATTTTGACGCGAACGATATTTATATCGAATAAAACGATTTCGAAATGAATTGAATATATAACGATTTCGAAATGAATTGAATATATAACGATTTCGAAATGAATTGAATATATAACGATTTCGGAATGAATTGGATATAAAACGATTTTGAAATGAATTGAATATATAACGATTTCGAAATGAATTGAATATATAACGATTTCGATTTGAATTGAATATAAAACGATTTCGATTTGAATGGAATAGAAAACCAATTTGATTTCAAATTGAATATATAATGAACTTGATTCAAATAGAAAACGAAACGAATTGGATTTGAATAGAAAATGAGTTTGAATCGAATATAAAACCAATTTGAATTGAATTGAATTGAAAACGAATTCAAAATTGAATTGAAAGCGAATTGAAATGAATTAAAATTTAATTGAAATTTGAATTGAATAGAAATGAATTTTAAAACGAATTTTTAAAGAAGAATTCAATTTTGCTTTGGATTGAAATAGAAGTTGAAATGGTTCTTGAAACGAATTTAAAACTATTTATATAATTCGTTTTAAATAGAAATCGACGAAATATATATATTATATATATTATATATATAATATAATGGCCTGAATAGAACGCGCCGCGCCGCGGCAGTTCGTGAATTTCGACCATTTATTTCAAACGGACATTACGGGAGATCCGACCGTCGGATTCTCCTAAAACCGGAACCGTTGGGTTCGTATCGAAAAGAGCTTTCTAACGAATATCAGAAATTTGAAATCTAACGGTTGGATTTGGAGATACGTCCAAATCAAATTCGAAAAAGGTCGCTATAGGTGCAGTTCGATGGCCGTTGTTGGAAATCGTCTGTACGGACCTTGATAAATTTATTAAAAATAGTAATAATTTATGTAAAATCATAAGAAATGATTTGGGAAGAATTAGGATGAAAAACTCCATATTTGAAAAGATAAAAATAGATTTTTATCGAAATGAACTAGTTTCGAACTAAATTTAAAACCTAATTATTTTTAAATAAACAAATTAGATTTAAAAGGGGTTTTAAATAATCGGGATTTCTAATATATTTGATTGAATTTGAAATGGGTTTATCGTGAACAGTGTTTTAAATAACACTAGTTCTTTAACCCGATAACGAATAGAATGTGATTTGGGTTTGTCGTGAACTGTGTTTTAAATAACACCTAGTTCTTTAACCCAGTAAAAGGAGTTCTAATGAATCTGCAATTAGATTGAAATGTGAATCCATAATCTAAATTATCAAATTTAGAAAATGAGCGAGAATGGAGTATTACCAGTTTTACTCCAAAGCGATAGTTAAATCTTTAATTAGATTTGAACGTGAAATGGTAATTAATTTTACCGATAACACCACGGTGTTAGATATGGAGTATTACCAGTTTTGCTTCATGGGATGAATAGGTTGGGATTGGGAAATAAAATAAATAATTACTTCGTTACGGTTCGCTAATCTCGACCAGTTGGAAAAACCATAATTTGGTTTTAAAAGACATCCAAAGGAAGATTACAGGATAAATTTTAAAGAATTTATCTTGGATAAAATTAATGGGAACCTTTCCCTAAGAATGTGGAATTTAGAAACTAGCTGTAGGTTGGCTAAGAAGAATGGTTTCCTGGGTATTGATCTGATGTTGGTTTCGGCCTTCGGGGTTAATGTTCGGGAAATTGTTCTCTTGCTAATTTGCGGTTAGTGACTAATGAATTGGAATGAGGCGTATGTTGTGTTTGTGTAACATTTGTTTTCAATATACGTGGGTTGTTCGGAAAGTCCGGGTTTATACCCATTCTGAATAACCGATTCGACGATAAGTCGAAGATGAAGACGGTGGTCAAGACCGGAAGTCTTCACATCGGTTGGATTATGACTGACGATCCTGATTGGGCTGTACACCCAAGAGGATGGAAATAGTTGGTGGTCGTCCAGACGTACCTGGAGATGGATGGATATGCGAGGAAAGTGCCTCCGGTTTCGTTCAGACCCAGAACGGACTTGTAAATGGATTGTGTGTCTGACATTGGATTTTATTCTGTGTTGATTGATTTCTATTAAATATATATCTGTTTGGCGGCGGAGAATTTATTCTCTTGCTTAACGCCCTTCTCTGAGACGTACGAGCTTAGAGGTTATATATCGATAGATATTAATCGCATGGCATGAATTGCCTGTGTGGCATGCTGAGTTGCATGGATCAAGGCTTCTGTTGAAAAGCAAAGTCTTGTAGTTGATGATCAAAGCACGGCCCTTGTGGCGTAGCTTTGTGTATAGCGTGTATTCGCGAGCCTCACACCTCGGTATGAGTTAAAAACGGGATACGGACTGCAGGGAGAGCGCACGTTTCTTTCTAGCTTTGGTGGTGTCAGTGACTTACCAGCCCTGACATATATATATTTTTCACCTTTGTGGTTGTTGGATGAGGCGCCTCGATTATAGGTCTGTAAGGACCGGGAAACGTGTGTTCAGGAATAACTAATCCTCTAACGTAAGTGAGGACCGGCCCTGAAGCATCCAGGGGTTACCCAGTGTGCGTAATCCCGGGGACATTTGCTAGAGTGTCTCGAACGCGGAGAGGAGCTTGCCCCTTGCCTCGACTCATGACGGAAATCCAATTTCCAATACGTGTATCGCGGTTTTAATTGTAGAACTAGTATGGCGACATGATATATGGTACCCATGCCGTCTATGATTTATACTTATGATTGAAATTGTTTTGACACTATACACTTATTATAGTACCAAATGATTTGTTTTAAACGTACCAAGCATGTTTGGCTATTATAAGGGAAAACCCTATCCTCCGGCTTGCGTTGCATTGTGTGATGGGACCTGGGTCTTATAATAGCTTCATTTTTCGAAAAAGCATTGCGCTGTTTATTCTATGCACTGATATTCTTGGGAGGAAACCCGTTCCGTGTTATACGGCGTGGTCCCTTGAATCACTCTCTCTTAAAGTAAAGTTTTAAATAATTGTTTTAGTTCTCACACCAGTCACATGACTGACCTGGAGTTTATTGTTTTAACCTAAACTCTGGGTGCCCCTATTTTCCGCACGGGCAGCTAGTAGTTTTGGTTTTGCAGATTTATATTCACAGGATCCTGGTTTACAGCTGGAATGATATCCGGAAAGCTCTGTATCCGTATATCACCTTCAGTTGTGCTTTGTATTATTTTCCGCTGCTATGTATTTAAATGTAATTTAAATCTCTGATATTTCTGTGTAATATTTATTCATTTATACTCTGTATATTCTTGTAATCTGATGCATTGTTGTAATATACAATAAAATGTTCTTCTGTTTGTGTTCTGATTTGTCCTGTTCTCAACAGTCAGGGGTTTCGAACGGTTTAGATCGGTTTAACGACTGATTCGGATCGAGCGAAATTCCAGGCCGTCACAACTAACGTCTCGGAATTTCCGACTCTCGAGGAGTCGGAAATTTCCAGTCGTTACAACATGCTAACTAGACTAGATGGTGAGGTTAAGTAAAATTAGAACACTTAACCATCATAACATGTTAATTAGAGAAGTGGGTAAGGTTAAGCTAATAGGACACAATTAACCACAATATATATATATATATATAACATGATGTGTGATAGGGTTAAGTAACACAAGAGGAACACTTAACCATAAAATATATATATATATAACCAGATATGTGATAGGGGTTAAGTAACACAAGGGGAACACTTAACAAGTATATATATATATATATATATATATATATATATATATATATATATATATATAACATGATGAGTGGGAAGGTTAAGTTAACTTGAATGAATGGATAATACTTAACCAATATAACTTGATGAATGAACAGGGTTAAGTTAATAAATCACACTTAACCAATCCAACATGATAAGCAAGATAGGTTAAGTTAATAAGAACCACTTAACCAACACGACTTGACGAGTAGGAGGTTAAGTAAACGTCGGGTAGGTCGGTAATATTAGTAAATAAAGGCCCACAAAACTTAACCATTATATAAACATGCTTGGATCGGTGGGAGGGTTAAGTACATCTCGTATAGGTGGGTAATATTTGTATATATAGGCCCATAAATTTAACCAGCAAGAAATCCTAGTAACGGGGACCCATTTCAGCAGTAACCCACATAGATGTATCATGGTACCCTGAAACTAGGCAGGGTGGGGCACGATTACTGGGATGATCATAAGTGGTGAAAAATAGTGGCAGGGGGTACGTCAGTGTAGGTTCTGACGGTTTACGGGCGTGCACATACTCCGGAGTGGAAAAAGCAGGCACTGGGTACCAGTAGTTATACAATGTTCATCTTGAATCATGTCGGGTCGCTATCATAAGGCTTGATACACCTTATGGTGGGGCCAACACAGAGTATCTACATGCAAGAGAGGGCCGACTGACACAAACACATGGAAAATTAATACAAAGTAGGTAGCATAATCCCTAGTTGGACCTAGGTCGTGTAAACCCTGAATTCGAGAAACATTCAATAGGTAGCATAAACCCCAGTGGCCCTGGTGTAACACCCCACCTCCGCCAGGGTCACTTATAAAGGGAATGCACTAGCTTTGGTGGAGCATTATATAGGTAAACATACACAGAAATATTACAAGACAAAACATATAAAACAGCGGAAGAAGAACCAAATTTCATTGCTTTAAAATCTAGAAAGGTCTAGAGCCTTTTACATTAAAATGCCATTAAATCCATTGCATCGAAATCTATCTTGCAATAGTAAAGAAGCATAAAACCATAGTCATAAATCATTCCCCAAGTAAAACAGTAAAGCAGCCATAGCCAAGAAAGGTCCAAGCCATATATGATGATCTTGAAGCAGAAAGAAGTCCAAACTAAATAGTAGTGTTTCCTCCCTGAGAACCTTGGGGGGGGGGGGGGGGGGAACGGAAGAAAAAGAGGCGAAAGAAAACGGGTCAGTCATAAAGACAGGTAAGTCCTAGTGACTTTCAGCATAGAAACCAGTGAAGATAACATGACATGTATAAAATGAAAGTAAACATAAGGATGATGACAAGATAGGCAAGTTAAACTAAGATAACAAGAAAAACTATGCTAACCAGATAAATTACGGTAACAAGATAAACTATGCTAACCAGATAAACTATGGTAACAAGATAAACTAGGCTAACCAGATAAACTACGCATAGCATCGCATGTTTCACATTCTCTGCACCAACTGTACTAGTACCCCAACCCGTATCATCCTTTCCATGTATATGTACAGTCCCTTGTCGTATATCGTACGGGTTTCATCACGTATTTCTATACTACTCCAACGTAGTGCCACCATTCTTGAAATCGTTTGGACTGCCACCCTTGTTCTGGCTAGGTTTCCTTATCATGAACTATCACGTGTTCAACTAGGATTTATGCCACCTAGGACCATTAGGGATTATGCTACCTATTGAACGTTTTCTAGATTCGATTAGGGTTTATGCCACCTAGGACCACTAGGGATTATGCTACCTAACGAACAACACCCTTTTTCCACGTAACAATCTATTAATCGATCGGCTCCCTACAAGTCCTAGCTCGTTCATGTGTCTGTGTCATATGGCCCAATCACGAAATGTAGTCACGTGTGCTAGGTCCACCATAGGGTGTATCAAGCCCTAGGGTGCCAACCACCGGCACGAATCAAGCACGCACAGTGTAAACCTACCGGTGCCGAATGCCTGCTTTTTCAACTCCGGACTACGTGCACGACCATAGTCCGCCTGAACCTACAATGGCGCACCAACTCAGCCGTCGTTCTGGTCGCTTATAATCAGCCCAGTAATTGTGCCCCACCCTGCCTAGTTCCAGGGTACCTGATACATCTAGTGGGTTACTGCTGAAAAGGACCGCGTAACTAGGTTTTACGTCCAGTAGGTTAAGTGTTGTCATTTAAATTCGAGACTTAACCCCATCAGCCTAGCATGTCAAGTTGGTTAAGTGTTGTCATTCAAGTTCGTGACTTAACCCGCCTACGTTTCATGTCAAATTGGATAAGTGTTGTCATTCAAGTTCATGACTTAGCCCTACGAATCTTGTGTCAAGTTGGTTACGTATATTCAAGCGGTTCATGACTTAACCCTATCAAATCATCGTGTCAAATTGGTTAGGTATATTCAAGCGGTTCATGACTTAACCCTATCATGTCGCATTAATTCATTAATGCACCCCAACCTCTCACATCAGATCTGTTGTTGTGGTCACTGGATATGCCAGGCGGTTCTGGGCAGATTTACACCACAACTCAGTCTGACCTCGGGTTTCAAGCGCGGTATGACCAACTACCCACATTGGATCCTATTATTTGCAGTCACTGGATTTGCCGGGCGGTTCCAGGAAGAATTACACTGCAAACTCAACCCAACCTCGAGTTGGCCATTTTCAAGTTCATTCTAAGTGTCATGTCCATGTTCAAGTTTCATGTCAAGTTCATGTCCATATCCAGGTTCAAGTTATAACAGTGTTCATGTTTCAAATTTTGCCTTTTATCAAGTTCATAGTTCATGTTCATAACCAATTCTTGTTTTGCCTATTCTACCCAAATTGTATTCCCATCGCACGTAAACGTGAATCAATCCATACTACAAATAAATCCAAATCTCAGAATAAAGGGAATAACATCAAAACTATGACAGGCAAAAGGGACAAGCATAAAGCGATAAAAGGGGTTACAAGACTAGCATGACATAACTTGAGATAATTGGTTACAATATCACTGGCATATAGGATTTCAAATCTAGCAAGATAAGGCGATAGTCATGGTAAACGCTGACATAAAAGAATAGGCATGCAAAAGCAAGCCAAATACAAGGATAATGGATCCAATGGTTTTGGTGTACATAATAGCGAATAAACTAAGCAAGTCACACCCTAGGTATGCGATCCAACAAAATGCCAATTCGGTGCACAACATGGTTTTCAACTATAGTGTTATGGGCATGAACAATCAACTATAATAGTCTTAGGCAATTAACCCCAGTAGTCATATGTAGAAATCTCATAGTTATGAATCATAAGCGACTCATCACAATAATCATGGATAATTATCAAAAATAGTTCTAGGCAAATAGCCATAGGCAATTAACAGTAATAGTTTCAAAGTCATGGTCATAGATAATGGCCTTATGTTCATAATCATAGGTAATAATTCTCATAGTCAAGAGTCATAGGTGATTAGCCACAATTGTCCTTGTCATAGTCATATGCATAGTCTTATGTTCACAGTCATAGGCATGGGCATAGTCTTATGTTCACAGTCATAAGCATAGTCTTATGTTCATAGTCATAGGCATAGTCTTATGTTCTCAGTCATAGGCATATTAAGGTTTATAGACATGAAAGAATTTGATTTACAACGCGAATAGGCCCCAAATAGAAATATTCCCACAAGTCAAGATCCAAGAATTTATGTTACAATCTAGCTTTTGAATAATAAACTAGGTCCAACAACATGAATGGGCATGATTCAGTCAATAAGAAATAATCCCAAAACCATAGATTCAAGAAGAGACAAGAACAGATCCAAATAGATAATCAAGCTTAGGTCCAATTTCATTTTATTCCATGTCCATATCAAATTTAAGAAGTTTCAATCTCAAAGTAACTAGAACTTACAGAGCGTGGATCGAGAATTAGAGTGCAAAGATTTGATTCTGGAAACGGTTATTGCAGTTGTTGAATCTCTATTTGTTTAGTCTTGTTCTAGTTGAAAACCCCCAATTTGCAATTCCTAGCTGTTGTCTTGACGAAGAAGAAGTAGTCTCTTTTAATTTAAATATTATCATTTTGATTTTCACAGAGGTAGCATAAGGACAGAATGAAATGGTGAAGAGAGAATGAGGCTAGGGGTATATAGGGTTAGGCAGACGAATCTGGTCACGAATCAAGTCTAAATACATCAGAATGCACCCAGGTTGAAAACCAGGTTTTGGCACCAGGTCGACCATAGGATCGACCATAGGGTCAACCTGGTCCCTGGGAGGTCGACCATAGTGTCAACCCCCAGGTCGAGCTGGTCCTGGGCGGGAAATTTCCCGCCCAATCTGCCCTGGTGTTTGAATTTGAATTTCGAATTCAAATTTCGAGCTGTTTTTTATTCTGAAATTTCCTGAAACTTCGGAGGGCCATAACTTGGTCATACGGACTCCGTTTTTCAAAAACTCGGACTCATTTCCAAGCAGAATTTCGAGACGAACGCAATGGCGCAACCCATTTCCCTTAATTCTTATTTTAAAATTTGATTCTGCCTTGATTTATAGTTTCAATATGTTATTAAAATACGGGTTGTTACATTCTCCCCTCCTTAAAGGATTTCGTCCCCGAAATCTCTAAGTTAGGAAGAATGTATCCTACCATCCAATCATTCATCTACTCAATCATTATTCACAAGCAACCATTGTCCTTAAAAGATTTCTAATGCTGTATGAATATATGCAGAAAGCGTGTGTATATGTACTTATCTAATACAAAAGATCAGGTGGTTACTGATTCAGTAGACCTCCTTAATGCAAAATATGTTAGTGTAATGAGTCCAACATGTATGCAAATTCCTAACATACTTTATAATCTCTACATGAGTGCACAAACATTCATTCATATGCAACATCCAAATGATAGCATATCAAGCTTCCATCCATGTACAAGTATAAACATTCACGCATATGCAATATGAGATGTGTCTGAGCCGATCTAGTGCATAATGTGTGTTCATGCATCCACGAGCAACCACTTGCAACCATTTGCAAACATCAACGATAACATGTCTCAAACACTTGTTTACACCCAATTGTTCCTACCTAAAGATATAGTCGAACGATAGAAGCAAGTAAAAATTTTGTGCCCGTTAGGCAATGTCAAAACTGGAAATCTATGTCACATATATACTGATTATGAGAAGAACTCCCTAGGCACTAGCCCGAAGACCGAAATCAACATCAAGCTGACACCCAAAGAATTACTCAACCCAGCGGACACCCTCATGCCCCAACATGCATTACTAACAGATGATCGCTATGGGGTTTTGCAACAGAAATAGGATTGAGAATAGGACCGAGAGGTTATACTTAAAAGATAGCATGCAAATAAGCTCTACAGGAAAAGAGGGATCAAGGATATACTCTTAAAAAGAGATATGATGTGCGTATTTAGTCTTCAATCTTCTAAGTAGCATTTCCTTGAGCTTAACTCCATTGTGCTTTGATCGTATTTAACTTCACATTTCATAGCTTCTTAATTCCTATTTCCAAAAACTGAGTTGGAACTCATTTCACTGTCGCCTCTCGTTCCACTTTCACTTATTCTTTTCTAGTACACTCAGCTTAAACATAACTGCGTACTCATGGTTTCGTGCAAGCTCTCCAAAATTCACTAGTGAATCTTGGATCTCATTCACTTACTAGAAGGTATTCCAAAATGAATTATCTCTTGAAAATAAACAAATGCCAATCATGTTGCCGAATGTACTTACTAAGGTTATTTTCTATAACTCATGCATAAGCGAAATGAACCATCCACCTTAGTGGCGAACACTACTCGAGCGGATCAACAAATGTATCAAGAGATTCTAGGTAACTAAGCATGACAAAACCCTAAGGGTTACACTAGACTTCGAGGGCATTACCAAGGCAAGTCAAGAATCTAACTACCATGGAACTAGTACAAACAAGTCATGAATATACACTTAGCATAGACATTCTCAAATCCAAACAAGTCATGAATAAATGAGCCGATTCCCCAACAGGATTTGAGACAAAAAAATGGGACTCTCTACTACGCTAGTACTAAGGTGCAGAGACTCAACTATCGAAGCAGAATTAAAAAGGATGCGATGCACAAAAACAAAGTTCTAATGGGATGATGGAAAAGAAAAGCTAAACCTTTGATAGAAACATTACCACCTCTCTTAGGTATACTAGTAGTGAGAGCATACAATTGCCCTCTCGACGATCTTGTTCTTTGCCCTTGACCTTGTTCTCTAATACAATACTACATGTCCTTTTTTTTACCATACTAAAGATACCCTCTCTTGTCATGGGTCTTATTATTCTCTCACCTTGGCCTCTTTCCTTTCACCTTTTCCTCCTTCGTGGATTAAGTCATATCAACAAGTTTCTCATCCTTAGGCTTGTTTTCTTTATCCTTGTTCTCGCTATCCATGTATAGCTTATTGACAAGTTTATCGAAAGCTACCTCCATCGCACGAGAACTCTACAAAGCTTGAAATAAGATTAGACGCAGATGGAATTACTGCGGCTACCGATGGAAGTTGGGCACTTCTTTGCCCTCCTACATGTGTCGTACACCTACAAAACTATGGTTAAAAAAAAGAGAGAAGAAACTCAAGGAGAGAATCAAAAGATAGTGCATATGGCTTTGGGAATATGCCTTTCAAATAAAACAAGACTTTTATTAAAAAATGCTTCTTTGTAAATGGTTTTGAAATAGTTTTAGAAGGTTTTCTAAAAACTTTTGCCCAGTTTGGTAACTCTGATACCAAATGTAACACCCTACCTCCGCCAGGGTCACTCACAAAGGGAATGCACTAGCTTTGGTGGAGCATTATATAGGTAAACATACACAGAAATATTACAAGACAGAACATATAAAACAGCGGAAGAAGAACCAAATTTCATTGCTTTAAAATCTAGAAAGGTATAAAGCCTTTTACATCAAAATGCCATTAAATCCATTACATCGAAATCTGTCTTACAATAGTAAAGAAGCATAAAACCATAGTCATACATCATTCCCCAAGTAAAACAGTAAAGCAACCATAGCGAAGAAAGGTCCAAGCCATATATGATGATCTTGAAGCAGAAAGAAGTCCAAACTAAGTAGTAGTGTTTCCTCCCTGAGAACCTGGGGGGGAAACGGAAGAAAAAGAGGCGAAAGAAAACGGGTCAGTCATAAAGACTGGTAAGTCCTAGTGACTTTCAGCATAGAAACAAGTAAAGATAACATGACATGTATAAACTGAAAGTAAACATAAGGATGATGACAAGATAGGCAAGTTAAACTAAGATAACAAGATAAACTATGCTAACCAGATAAACTACGGTAACAAGATAAACTATGCTAACCAGATAAACTATGGTAACAAGATAAAGTAGGCTAACCAGATAAACTACGCATTGCATCGCATGTTTAACATTCTCTGCACCAACTGTACTAGTACCCCAGCCCGTATCATCCTTTCCATGTATATGTACAGTCCCTTGTCGTATATCGTACGGGTTTCATCACACATTTCTATACTACTCCAACGTAGTGCCACCATTCTTGAAATCGTTTGGACTTCCACCCTTGTTCTGGCTAGGTTTCCTTATCATGAACTATCGCGTGTTCAACTAGGATTTATGCCACCTAGGACCACTAGGGATTATGCTACCTATTGAACGTTTTCTAGATTCGATTAGGGTTTATGCCACCTAGGACCACTAGGGATTATGCTACCTAACGAACAACACCCTTTTTCCACGTAACGATCTATTAATCGATCGGCTCCTTACAAGTCCTAGCTCGTTCATGTGTCTGTGTCATACGGCCCAATCACGAAATGTAGTCACGTGTGCTAGGTCCACCATAGGGTGTATCAAGCCCTAGGGTGCCAACCACTGACACGAATCAAGCACGCACATTGTAAACCTACCGGTGCCCAATTCCTGCTTTTTCAACTCTGGACTACGTGCACGACCATAGTCCGCCTGAACCTACAATGGCGCACCAACTCAGGCGTCTTTCTGGTCTCTTACAATCAGCCCAGTAATCGTGCCCCACCCTGCCTAGATCCAGGGTACCGTGATACATCTAGTGGGTTACAGCTGAAAAGGACCGCGTAACTAGGGTTTCCGTCCAGTAGGTTAAGTGTTGTCATTTAAATTCGAGAATTAACCCCATCAGTCTAGCATATCAAGTTAGTCAAGTGTTGTCATTCAAGTTTGTGACTTAACCCGCCTACGTTTCATGTCAAATTGGCTAAGTGTTGTCGTTCAAGTTCATGACTTAGCCCTACGAATCATGTGTCAAGTTGATTACGTATATTCAAGCGGTTCATGACTTAACCCTATTAAATCATCGTGTCAAATTTGTTAAGTATATTCAAGCGGTTCATGACTTAACCCTATCATGTCACATTAATTCATTAATGCACCCCAACCTCTCACATCAGACCTGTTGTTGTGGTCACTGGATATGCCGGGCGGTTACGGGCAGATTTACACCACAACTCAGTCTGACCTCGGGTTTCAAGCGCGGTATGACCAACTACCCACATTGGATCCTATTGTTTGCAGTCACTGGATTTGCCGGACGGTTACGGGCAGAATTACACTGCAAACTCAACCCAACCTCGAGTTGGCCATTTTCAAGTTCATTCTAAGTGTCATGTCCATGTAAGTTTCATGCCAAGTTCGTGTCCATATCCAGGTTCAAGTTATAACAGCGTTCATGTTTCAAATTTTGCCTTTTATCAAGTTCATAGTTCATGTTCATAACCAATTCTTGTTTTTCCTATTCTACCCAAATTGTATTCCCATCGCACGTAAATGTGAATCGATCCATACTACAAATAAATCCAAATCTCAGAATAAAAGGGAATAACATCAAAACTATGACAGGCAAAAGGGACGAGCATAAAGCGATAAAAGGGGTTACAAGACTAGCATGACATAACTTGAGATAATTGGTTACAACATCACTGGCATATAGGATTTCAAATCTAGCAAGACAAGGCGATAGTCATGGTAACCGCTGACATAAAAGAATAGGCATGCAAAAGCAAGCCAAATACAAGGATAATGGATCCAATGGTTTTGGTGTACATAATAGCGAATAAACTAAGCAAGTCACACCCTAGGTATGCGATCCAACAAAATGCCAATTCGGTGCACAACATGGTTTTCAACTATAGTGTTACGGGAATGAACAATCAACTATAATAGTCTTAGGCAATTAACCCCAGTAGTCATAGGTAGAAATCTCGTAGTTATGAATCATAAGCGACTCATCACAATAATCATGGATAATTATCAAAAATAGTTCTAGGCAAATAGTCATAGGCAATTAACAGTAATAGTTTCAAAGTCATGGTCATAGATAATGGCCTTATGTTCATAATCATAGGTAATAATTCTCATAGTCAAGAGTCATAGGTGATTAGCCACAATTGTCCTTGTCATAGTCATAGGCATAGTCTTATGTTCACATTCATAGGCATGGGCATAGTCTTATGTTCACAGTCATAGGCATAGTCTTATGTTCACAGTCATAGGAATAGTCTTATGTTCTTAGTCATAGGCATATTAAGGTTTATAGACATGAAAGAATTTGATTTACAACATGAATAGGCCCCAAATAGAAATATTCCCACAAGTCAAGATCCAAGAATTTATGTTACAATCTAGCATTTGAATAATAAACTAGGTCCAACAACATGAATGGGCATGATTCACTCGATAAGAAATAATCTCAAAATCATAGATTCAAGAAGAGACAAGAACATATCCAAATAGATAATCAAGCTTAGGTCCAATTTCATTTTATTCCATGTCCGTATCAAATTTAACAAGTTTCAATCTCAAAGTAACAAGAACTTACAGTGCGTGGATCGAGAATTAGAGTGCAGAGATTTGATTCTGGAAATGGTTATTGTAGTTATTGAATCTCTATTTGTTTAGTCTTGTTCTAGTTGAAAACCCCCAATTTGCAATTCCTAGCTGTTGTCTTGACGAAGAAGAAGTAGTCTCTTTTAATTTAAATATTATCATTTTGATTTTCACAGAGGTAGCATAAGGACAAAATGAAATGGTGTAGAGAGAATGAGGCTAGGGGGCTGTTTATATAGGGTTAGGCAGACGAATCTGGTCACGAAACAAGTCTAAATACATCAGAATGCACCCAGGCTGAAAACCAGGTTTTGGCACCAGGTCGACCATAGGGTCGACCTGGTCCCTGGGAGGTCGACCATAGTGTCGACCCCCAAGTCGACCTGGTCCTGGGCGGGAAATTTCCTGTCCAGTCTGCCCTGGGGTTTGAATTTGAATTTCGAATTCAAATTTCGAGCTGTTTTTGATTCTGAAAATTCCTGAAACTTCGGAGGGCCATAACTTGGACATACGGACTCCGTTTTTCGAAAACTCGGACTCGTTTCCAAGTAGAATTTCGAAATGAACACACTGGCGCAACCCGTTTCCCTTGATTCTTATTTTAAAATTTAATTCTGACTTGATTTATAGTTTCAATATGTTATTAAAATACGGGTTGTTACACCTGGGTAGCCTAAACCCTGGTTGAAACTTGGAAGCGCTCGATAGTAAACCCTAGATTAGATCTAGGTAATAAATGGAATCCCCAGAATAGATGTACACCTGAAGGCAACCGCAAATACGGGGATTAAGATCACGTTATCATATGATCATATATTAATAGTTCGGACACTAGTAGGTAGTACAGAGATATAGTTATCAGTATAACAGGGTAGTTGCGAAGCAGAGAAGGAGTAGAAGCGCATTCAGTTTATCAGTACATTCAGTTTTTCAGTACATTCAGTTTATCGGTACATCTAGTTTATCTTGCCATATCTCATGCTTACCCCCATTTTATCTTGTTACTATGGTTTAGTCTTATGTTTAGTTTATTCATGTCATGACCCTTTTCCTCGTTTAAATACCAAGAATCACTGGACTTACCAGACTTTATGTCTGACCTAGTTTGCTTTCGCCACTTTTCTTCCGTTCCCCCCGGTAGTCAGGAAGGGAAAAGATCAGCTCATTTAGGGGCCGTTACTCTTTCCGAGCTTGAAGATTCCTTGGCGCATTGCTTTGAACTCCATTTTCTACTGCTATGGCCGGCTCATGCTTTATTGGGGAATATCATTGTCAGTTTGTGCTTCTTATATATTAAACAAGACAGATGCTTTCCTGTAACAAGTATTGGTGTTGTATAACAATCTTTGTACAAGTTTTTTTAATTAATAAAGGTTATTTATTTTTCGCTGCTTTATTTTTTTGTCTTGTAATTTTTCTGCATCTTGTACTAAAAAAATGCTTCACCGAAGTTAGGTATTCCCGTTGTGAGTTACCTTAGCGGAGGTGGGGTGTTTCAGCAGTCAAGTAGTTCAGGATTTTACAGATTTATGTAAAGGAGCTTGGAGCAGGAGGCTTTAGTGTTAGATATAGAGCATTTTTATTTTCGTTGTATTATAAGTGTTGTACTCTGATAAGTGAATTTTATACAGTTAAAATTTTGTATTTCGAAAATATGATATATTATATTTTGTTCCGCTATGATGTGAGATTTTTTGTTGTTATTTCTGTTCTTCTTCTGCCTTTTTCTAAAAAAATGATTCGTATTTCTATGATATTTGGGTTGGACGTGTGATGTATGTAGTCAACTCAGATAGTACGGATTTGCAGGCCATTACATTCCTTTTTAATCTATTCTTCCTGTGGTCGTCCAACATTCTTTTTGTTGCTTTTCTTATTTTTCCACCACTTCTTCTTCAAGCCTGTAGCTTGAGGAACCCTCTTCCCTACCTTTTTTATCCTCTTCTTTAGCGACCTCATACATAAGAGTCCTTTATAATGATGATTCGGATGTCACTCGCATCGGTACATGTGTCATCGTCAACCATTGAAGTGGTTGGTTCAATGCTCTCACGAACTTGACATCTTTCTTGTAAGGCGCGTTAACTAAGAACTAGACCTAAAGTCTTATTTATAGTGGAGCTATGGGATCTCATGCCATTAGATTATTTGATCCAATCAAATTCAAACGTCATTCAGCCAACTAGAGCCTTAAAATTTCTGAACAAACAAACTAGAATAAGCCATGTCTTTTTTTAAAGTTAAATTTCACAAATTCGGCTTGCACCTAGGCAAAACAACGCACAGGTGAGAACGCGAATCGACTTGACCCTGTTGGGGATCGATCTATGGATCGGCCCGAGCTAACTATGGGTTGATCCATATGGATCTATTTTTTTTTTTTCTTCATTTATTATTTTCTAATTTTGTTTCTTTAATAGCTTCTTCATTCTAACTCCGATTTTGACAATTTACATATGTAAATAGTTCAGAAAATTATCAAGGACTCAATGACGCAATCGCATAACTAAATTCTTATGATTTCATAAACTCATATTTCGTTATTAATTTTTTAATTAATTTTTATTACATAAATTCCTGGGTTGTTGCGAGCATGGTTGTATAAAGGGCACCAGGTACCATATTAGTTTCATGGTAGATAAGAGGTTGATTATTTGGGTAGATATAAGGATCAGTTCCGACAATACTTCTATAACAAATACAGTGCAAACAATTAAACAATCAAGTTAGACAATTAAATAAACACAACATGGACACTTCCGTGTAACATTAGAACTATTATCAAGTCTCTTATCTCTTATTTGTTTGAATTGCTAGTGATCACTTCTATTCACTAGACTTTATGTCTGACTCACTCCCTATTCTTTTCTCCCATGTTAGGCTTCACAGGACAGAGACTGATTTTAGGCAGCTTGGGAGATCAATCTCGGAATTCTTTTCTTTTTTACAGATGTACTTTCACCTACTTTATGTCAGTTCATTTGTCTTGGTTTGGACTGGTACTTGTGAGTGGAAATGTTTTGTTTTATACCATGATTTATAGTATGAAATTGAGATTATGTGAGACATTAAGTTTGTTATGACTTATTTTGAATAAACAATTGACTTTTTAGTAATAAGTTACTTTCATTAATTTACATGTTTCTACAGTGATTATATTTATGTTTTATGGATCTTAGCCTTTGTTGAGTTTTTATTATACCTAGACGTTTCACTTTTCTTAGTATGACTATTGGAGAATGCCAAGGAGTGTGCGTTGTTACAAAGTCATTGTTATTAATCCATCGTGGCTCCTCCTTGCGTTACAATTCAGTGATGACGGTGTTTGGCCTAAGCATCTTCGCATGTAGTTTATTTTTATGAGAATCAGTTTCAAAATACTGTAGGACAGATAAAATGTTACTCCAGAGATCCCTCTGGTAATATATTAAGCCATTGAATGGAAAATAAAAGTGGTATAATGTTAAAAAAAACAAATGAGAGGAAAAGAAAGGGTGCGGCTTAGTCGAATTTGGGCTTTGTCTTAATCAACTAATTTCTTCATAGCATAACTTTTTTTTTTGTTTATAAAAAATTTGATTTAGTTTAAATTGATTTGAACTTCATTTTCATGATATGCTTAGCTAATTAAATTATTACTTCCAACTCAGCACATATGTACTTTAATCTAATCTTTCTTTTTGTTCTTCCCATGTAAAATTAATCTATTTTCTGGTCCAATCATGCTTCACAAGTATCTGCACTCACTTCAAGTTGAAGTATTACCGCATATAAAGAAATATGATAAGCATGCATTCATATATGTAAAACAACCTCATTTTCATTTTTAAATCATTGTCCATCCAAAATTCAATGGTCAAAATAACTAATTAGGTTAAAGTTTCAAAGAGTGATTTGTCGCATAATGTTCTACCTTTTCGAAGCATCTTCTGGATTGCAAAGCTGCAATGTATAGCAAAGATTATAGCCATCGTATTTAATATATCAAACTGGAGAAATTCAGAATATATAGTTGGTCCTCTACTCAAAATGGCACTTTTAAGATTAGAAAACATCCTTTCCAAAAATGCAAAATCATTGAAATTGGACATAGCTTTTAAGAGTTATCGTCAAAACAAGATGCTGCCAAAACTCAGAAATTGCATAGGCAAAGGGTTTCTCTTTTAATTTTAAAACAGTTTTAAACATTGCAAAACTTTAAATATTCTAAAAGCGATAAATACAAAAGTCATTTCATGATAAAGTATCTTTATAACGAAAGAAAATTAATTAAATTGGATTATAAAATCAACTGTTACGAGACCATGTTAATACAACAATTTAGTGTAAATTTTTGAAAATTTTGTAATCATTTCTTTTTAAGTCGTTTATTCGCTGGCCTTGGATGTGGCCTTGGATCACAGTGTAATGATTGTTATATATGCAGCCGCATTTTTATGTAATGATATGGATTATGTGTTTGAATTGAACTGGGAAGCATCCATTGTACGTGGCAAGGAGTTTTCCCCTTCGTTTACAGCATCTTCTAAACCTTGATGCAATTTAGGCTAAATAAACACACACACATAAAATTATATCAATAGCTTTATAATGATGAGCATTATAAATATGTATATATATGATAAAATAATTTGCTGCGAAAAGACATATGATTTAAACTCACTGAAATTGAGCTGTTAAATGGATACCGGCATGCTTCCAGATAACAATCCATAAGTTGTAACCGTACTACATCAGATCATATCTTCATCATCTGTTGTGCTATCAAGTCTCAAAGATATCGAGTCAGTACTAATTTGGTGAGTTAGGCTCTGCAATGCACGGGGTAAATTTTGGAAGCAAATCCACATACTTATGATAATCTTCCTTTGTTGAAATGACATCCACATATAGTTTAATCGTATTAGCCTCAGCAGTAAAACCTTGCTCCTTTAACCTTTTTATATAATCAATAGCCATCATCAATTCATCTTTTTTAAGCAAGGCTCTAACCATACGGTTAAGCATACACGAGTTGGGGAAGCACTCAAGTTTCTTCATTTTCAAGAGTAACTCATCAATTTCATTAAATAGTCCTTCCTTAATGAGAAATTGAGCCACAATTGAGAATGTACCGACATCTGGCCTAAGTTTTAGAGAAACTACGATGTCAAATAGATCCTTACACTACTAGAAAGGCAACGATTAGCGACGGGACTGTGCGACGGTTAGCGACGGCTAAAAAAGCGGCCGTAGCTAGCCGTCGCATAATTTCCTGATATCAAACAGAACCCGTAACCTTTCTTCCCCAAATCGAACCAGCTAAAAAAAAAAAAAAGATTTGCCGTCGCCCCTACCATTGCTGTTTCGATTCCACCTATTTTCCCCTCCAAATCTCTCTTCTAAGCTTCCTAATCTCTTCAGGTATGTCCTCTAACCCTAATTTATGTTTAATTAGGTTTAATTTTCATGTTTATATGGATTTGTAAATCGATTGTTTATGAATATGAAATTGGTTGCCTTGTTAGATGAATTTAATGTTGATTGTGTTTTAGGTTGATTTGAGAATCAATGTAATTGATTTGGAGATTGGAAACAATGATTATCACATATGTAATTGATTTAGGAGCATGAAAACGATGATGATCACATATGCAATTGGGTTTATGTTGATTGTGTTGTAGGTTGATTGTGTTGTAGGTTGATTTGAGAAAGCAACTATATATAGGGTTTTTTGAAGTTTAAGGCGCACCTATTTGTGAAGCGCAAAAATAGAAAAAAGCATAAACAAGCCCGAAGCGCAAAAAGCGCGCTTTTTTCATTTGAATTGTTTTTTTGGTTTAAACTTAATTTGAATGTTTTTTTGACTACTTATGTGGTGAACCCCTTAGATAAATTTTACCCCGTCCGACGAGTGTTGTATATGATCGTTATATGGGTATTCGTTTTTACACAAAACGGAAATTTATATTCATCTGATACAATATTCGTTGGATTTGTCCTAGTATTGGACAAGTTACAAATATAATAACGTAAGCATATTTTATAAGTCATTTCAGTTTAAACGGTTAACAAAGTTTCGATGGCACTTCCTATTTGTTCCCTGTGTATACGCTTCTGTGTACGATACAGGGACCAAAGGGAGGTGCTGCCGAAATTTTGTTGAACCGTTTAAACTGAAATGATTTATAAAATATGCTTATGTTATTATATTTGTAATGGGAAGTAGGTAGACCGGCCGTCAAAGTAAAAAAGAAATAAACATAAAATTCGAAAACATGCAATAGTTATAGATGAATTTTTACAAGATTTTAAATAGTATAAAGTGTTACATTCGATCGAACTTTCTAACATATTTGTCGCAAATCAGGAAAATGTTCGATTATTTTCGTGATCGCGGTTGGATGTATCAACCCCGAACCGGTAAGAAAGGGTCGATAAAGGAACATTTTTGTAATGGAGTCCAAGAATTTATTAGATTCGCTAAATCTAACAATCGGAGTAACGTAGACATTCGTTGTCCGTGTAGTAAGTGCAGACATCTGAAACATTGGAAGCCAGATGTAGTAGAAGTGCATCTGTATAAATTTGGCTTTGTGTTGAATTATCACTTATGGGATCGTCATGGAGAACTTGTTCAACCTACGTCTAACCCTGTAGCGGTAGAGGACGATAGTACAATGATGAACGATAATACAGTGACGAATCCGATAGAAAATATGGTGCAAGATGTTGCACGATCAATGTTTCCTAACATTGAGCAAAGCGACGATGAGTCTGGAAATGTTGAAGAGCCAACGGCGGAAGCAAAAAAAATTTATGAGTTATTGAATTCTGCTAAGAGGCCGTTGTGGGAAGGGTGTACAAGCGGAACCAAGTTGTCTGTAACCGCCGAATTTATCACTTTGAAATCAAAATTCAATCTTACAGAAGCTGCATTTACAGCAGTTGTACAAACTGCAAAACGACATATGCCGCCCAATAATTTGATGTGCGATAGTCATTATAAAGTGAAAAAACTTATGTCCTCTTTTGGGTTACCATATCATAAGATAGATACATGTGTTAAAGGTTGCATGTTGTATTGGAAAGAAGACGCTCACCGTAGAAAATGCAAATTTTGCAACGAAGATAGATACAAACCAAGGAAAAAGAAAGGAAAAGAAGTTCCATATAAAAGAATGCATTATCTACCCATAACCCCCAGACTTCAACGGCTATATGCATCTTCCGCTACAGCGTGTCATATGCGATGGCATAGTGTGAGAACATCAGAAGAAGGAACTATGATACATCCGTCTGATGGTGAAGCATGGAAACACTTTGATAGGACTTATCCTGAATTTGCTGCCGAGAGCCGTAATGTTAGACTCGGTTTATGCACAGATGGATTTTCGCCATTTTCTCAATTTGGTAGTAAATATTCATCATGGCCTATCATTGTTACTCCTTATAACTTACCCCCATGGATGTGTATGAAAAATCCGTACATGTTTTTAATGGTTGTCGTCCCCGGTCCCGATGATCCGACACAAGGAATTGATGTTTATCTACAACCGTTGATTGAAGAGTTGAAAACACTGTGGCATGAAGGAGTCGAAACATACGACATTTCGAGAAAAAGAAATTTTCGTATGTTTGCTTCTGTATTATGGACTATTAGTGATTTTCCCGTGTATGGCATGCTTCCAGGTTGGAGCACTGCTGGACGTCTAGCTTGTCCTCATTGTATGGAGGAGACACGGGCATTTTCATTGAAGTATGGAAAAAAAAATTCTTGGTTTGACTGTCATCGTTGTTTTCTCCATATTAATCATAAATTTAGAACGGATAAAAAGAACTTAAAAGCCAACAGAGTAGAGACTATGCTACCGCCTAAAGTTTGGACAAGTGAAGAGATATATGAAGTTGTAAGTGAGTACCCAAAGATACATGAAATTGGAGAACAGGTTGAAATTCCAGGTAAATCGGACATTCATAGTTGGTGCAAACAAAGTATATTTTGGGAGTTACCTTACTGGAAAAATCTAAAACTTAGGCATAATATTGACGTGATGCATAATGAAAAAAACGTTTTTGATAACGTTTTTAATAAAGTTTTGAATGTAAAGGGTAAAACCAAAGACGATGCGAATTCGAGACGCGATATATTACACTTTTGTAAACGGCCGGAGCTGCACTTGTATGATGAAAATAAAAAACCTAAAGCATGCTATGAGCTAGACAACAAGCAAGTAAAAATCGTGCTAAAGTGGGTGGAAGGATTACGATGTCCTGATGGGATTTCTTCAAACCTCCGTAGATGTGTGGACTTTAAAAACAGTAAATTGAGTGGAATGAAAAGCCATGATTGCCATATCATGATGGAATACTTTTTACCTGTGGTTCTCAAGGAGTTGTTACCTACAAAAATCTGGAGTGTTATAACATAACTAAGTTTGTTTTATAAACAACTTTGTTCAACGACGTTAAAGGTAGACCGTCTACGTAAGCTTGAACTAGAAATCCCTATACTGATCTGCAAACTCGAGAAAATATTTCCACCTGGTTTTTTTAATGTAATGGAGCATTTACCTATCCATCTTCCATCCGAAGCACTTCTTCGAGGTCCAGTCCAGTATGGATGGATGTATCCGTTTGGGAGGTAATTTTGTATATAATTTCAATAATCGTGATAGATTATAACTTAGATAGTTTATTGTACCAACATATAAATTAAATTAATCAACGGCTAGGTACTTGAATCATTTGAAGAAAAAAATTAGGCAAAAAGCTCGAGTAGAAGGTTCGATTTGCAAATCGTATCTTGAAGAAGAAGCCTCATTTTTTTTCTCTCATTACTTTAGTGAAGATGTGAACTTGTCTTTTGTAACTGTTCCCCGTAATGAACAAGTTGTTGAGCAGGAGTCTTCTCAAACAATGTTATCTATTTTTAGACAACACGGAAGACCTACAGGAAAATGTGTGGAAATATGGTTAAGAGATAAGGACTACAATGTGGCACACACATATGTTCTGTTAAATTGTGCGGAAGTTGCACCATTTGTCAGGTAATACTAAATTCATGTATTATTCAATTACATGTACATATACATTTATTTATTTCTATTAATAAAAATTGAACATAACACATACATGCAGTATCTACGAATCACAACATCCATCTGGTGATCTCAGTACAGAATTCACTCGATGATTTTCAGACTATGTTCATGATCCAAAAAACTGTGTTGTTAACGAAGGATTACGACATCTTGCTATCGGACCAAAAAGAAATGCCAAAACTTATCCAATATACTTTGTCAATGGATTTAAATTCAACACCAATGATTACGGAGCCGAAAAATTAACGTATAACAGCGGTGTATTTGTCAAAGGTAGTGATGATCCAGAGGAGCATATAAAAGATTTTTACGGCGTCTTAACGCAAGTTGTAGAGTTGACATATTATGTTCATCCCATAGAGAAAATTTATCTGTTCAAATGCAACTGGTTTAGCAATGTTCCTGGTTCTGGAATCAACGTGCACAAAGATTATAAGCTAATCGAAATAAGGCATACGTCACATTACTACAAGTATGATCCATTTGTGTTAGCTAAGCAAGCATTACAAGTCTATTTTGCTCCGTACCCATCCTTAAAAAAAGATAAAGCAGATTGGTGGGCTGTTTTTAAAACAAAGGCAGGATTTACATTTGATGGGAATAATATTCCAGACGAAGCAGCGTATCAAGCGGATTTTGAGCCAAATACTGAAATAATAATAGCTGATGACATTGATGTTGGGTCGTTGAATGATGAAGCGAATGTATTAGTAGATGCATTTGTAAGTACTGATGAGAACGATATAGAGTATGAGACCGAGTCTGGATCCGAAGATGATGAAGAAGAATGATATTATGTACTTATGTTATTTATGTACTACTATGAGCTATGTAATAATGATGTTGATTGTTCTTAGCTATGAATTTACTTACGTTCTGTACTAGTATGATTTATGTAATGATAATGCAGTGTTGTTCTTCTCATTCTTGATTTATGTTATGATAATGATTTAAGTTATTTTGTATGCATATTATATGATTGTGACAGATATGTCTGGCGATAGACGACGATCGAGGAGTACATCTCAGCCTACTCCTTCACCATCTCCTGGAGTAGGATCAGGATCTGGTCCGAGCGGTTCAGGGGCAGATCTTCGCCGACCTGTGGAGATTGTTCCGAAGAGTGGCGGGTAAATGTTCAAATTTATTTCAATGTACATTATTTAAAATATTATGAAATGTTTATATTAACATCTACACAGGGGATTTGAGATTGAGCCAGCGGAGTTCATTTTAGACGTATCAAGGCAATCTTACACAAGTAGAATGCAGGGCGCTTGGCCGCATTGGGATAGTATTCCAGCACATATCAAGAATGTCATTTTAGCCGATTTATTAGTAAGTATTTTTTATAATAATATTAAAAATTAATATACTTGGAATAATTACAAATAAATGTAATATGCAGGCTGCCGTACGTGTTGAGGAGGAGGATATGCCCTCATTTTTGACATATTGGAATATGAAGATGTGAACGAATTATCGACAGATGGTTAACCGAGCCAAGAAAAGCAGAAAAAAGCCTCAATTTATGAGTGATGATGTTTGGGCAGACTTTCAAGCTTACTGGGACACAGAAGATGCTAAAGTAAGTTTTAATGATAATATTCACATTTATAATATTGATTGCATTATTTTACATCATCGTGTATCAAATGTAATAGAAAGTAGCAGCTAGAAACAAAGCTAATAGAGAAAAGAATCCTGCTCTCCACCGAGGTGGCTCAAAATCATTTCAACAGCACAGAAGGGATTTGGTATAAATTTTAAATATTTGCAGTATATGTTCAGATAAAAATTTTGCGTCTATAATCATGTCTTATCTTTAATAATTTCAGTTTAAAAAGCACGGACGAGAGCCTTCGTTGGCAGACGTATTTAGACACACACATGCGGTGGAGCACACCGATGAAGAAGGAAATGTGACGTATAAGTGGTCGGACCCGAAGAGTGCACGTATAATGGTAAATTTGTTTATCCGTATAAATTAACATGTTACATACTCGTTCATATCACAGTACATAAGTAAAATTTATAACACTTTTCTTAAAATTATATTGCTATTGCAGGGGGAGTATGAGGAAGAGGCTGCCAAATCGATGGAGGCTAGTGGAAAGGAGCTTACAGTTGCAGATTCTGATGCCATATGGCATTTTATCACTGATCCGCCTACTCGAGGAAGGCGATACGGTTTTGGCAATCAGGAGGTAAGACCTTTTTTAGACGTAAATTACTACACTCACGATGATTTATAAGTATGTAAAACAAGAATACGAGTTAATGGAAAAAGTTTAACACTAAGTAGTAAAATTTGTTTATATAACTTTAATGTGAAATTGTTTATTTTATAGGCCGTTCAGCGTGCTTATAAGCGGTCGATGGAGGAGGCGACTATAGCGCGGATGCAAGAGCAGATGAACGAGTTGATGGACTGGCAAAAATGCCAGATGCAACAGGAAATCGACGAGCGCATCGCGATTTACTTTCAGGAGCATGGCTTTATGCCAGGAGAGGGAGTAGAGGGAGATGATTCCGCTGTATATCGAGAGGAAGACGTGAACGAGGAATCGGAAGAAGACGAGAACGAGGATCAGGGATGCGGGAATTAGTTCGTACTGTAGGTGCTTATGTTGACTTGACTCTGGTATGTTCATATACTTGGTTTTTTTTATGTTAAATGCACGTACGATGTTATATGATGTGTTTGGACATGTGTATGACGGTTTGTGGACGGAGATATGAAGTATTTGGACATGTGCATGACTTATATGATATGTTTGAACGGTTTTATGTGATGATGGTTTTTTTTTTGCTTTTTTTATGTATTTGATGATTGTATGGTTATGATGGTTTGGTTGTTGATGAGTATCGATGAAATAGTGAGATAATAGTGGTGTGGTATTGGTTTTTGGATTGAATGGTTGTGGATTGGATTGTAGGAAAGGAATTGCTGTGTACTGCAGTTTTCTGGTTTCAGATATAGCGACGGCTAGCGACGGTCTATTGGTCAATATTGAGCGACGAGTAGCGACGGCTTACAACGGTTATTTTGCAACGTATAGCGACGGCCTATTGGTCAACCTAACTACTTGACACGTAAGATGACACGTGTCCACTGGCCATCGCTAGCCGTTGGTAAATTAGCGACGAAGTCGTCGCTCTCGCCGTTGCTACAACTGTTGGCGACGAGAATTATAGCGACGGCTAGCAACGGCTAGCGTCGGTTAATTGCCGTCGCTATTTCATCTGCTTCTTGTAGTGTTAGCTTCTTTTGTTTTACCAGCTTTGTACAGTCCAAACATTAAAATATTATACATCTTAATATCAGGTTTGAACTTCTGAAGATGAATCGAATTAAATAATTCTAGTGCCTCATCAATCCTTAAATTCTTGCGTAGGCCATCTAGCATTACCACACAAGTGCAACTATCCACGGTAACCCCTGCATTAATCATCTCTTTATAGATTTCTTTAGCATCTTCAACCCTTTTAGCACCATACATACCATTTATCATGGAGTTGTAAGTAACAACCATTTTTAAGGCACCCTTACGGGTCATCTTGTTGAAAATCTGTTTAGCCATATCAACCCTTCCATGCTTGAAATATATATTAATTAACGTATTATAATAAAATGTATTAGGGGTATGCCCATTTAAAAGCATCATATCATATATTTCAATGGCTTTCACAAATTCACCGACCAAACCATATCCATGCATCAATGTACTATATGTTACAACATCAGGTTCTATGCCTTTTGTAGTCATAACATCCAATAATCGACGAGCTTCTTTTGTCGATCCCCTTTTGCAACTCATGTCAATCAATGAACTAAATCCAACGACATCAAGTGATATTCCTTCATCTGTCATTTCATCGAGAATTTCATAAGCTTTCTTCTCTTTACCTAATCTTCCATAAACAGATATCAAAGAGTTATACGTTACCATGTTTGGTGCTATATTTTTATTGATCATATGGTCAAAGATGTTTTGAGCATCACTCAACCTTTCAAGTATTAGAAATTCACCAAGTAATGTGATGCACGTGACCACGTCAAGTTCCACTCCTTTGATCTACATTATTTTAAATAAAACTAATGCATCATCCATCATGTTGCTCTTAACATATTCATTAATCAGTGAACTGTAACAATAAAGGTCAGGTTGAAAGTTATCTGTTTTCATGGATTCAAGTAAGCCACATACCTTTTCAAGTTGTCCCTCAAGGGAATATCCATGCAACAGTGTGTGGTAAGTGATTATATCTGGCTTTAAGCCTCTTTTAACCATTGTTTTTACAAAATTGTGAGCATCAGCTGTTGCCCCGTGCATAACATAAGAGTTTATGATTGTATTATATGTCACTTCATTTAGTGAGATACCTTTATCAAACATTTCCTTTAATACTTGATGCCATTTGCTGCGTCGGTAATAACTATTTAAAAGAGCATTACAGGTAACAACATCTGGTTCCATACCGTATGCATTCATTTCTTTTAATAGCCTCGAAGTCATGTCCATATCACCATGTTTGCAGTAACCATTTATAAGGGTGTTGTATGTAAAGACATGTGGTCTAACATTATTTGCATGCGTTTCTTTTAGTATCCTCGATGCCCTATCCATATCACCATGTTTGCAGTAACCATTTATAAGAGTATTGTAGGTAAAGACATCAGGTTTAACATTATTTGCATTCATTTCTTTTAGTATCCTCGATGCCCTATCCATATAGCCATGCCTGCAATAACCATGTATAAGAGTATTGTAGGTAACAACATCTGGTTTAATATCACACTTGTTCATGTCTATTATCAACATCAATGCCTTCTTCATATCACCATTTTTGCATAACCTGTCTATAATAATGTTGTATGTATGCTCATTAGGATAAACATGATTTATAGCCATTTTATCTAACAATTCAAAAGCTGATGCGATTTTTCCAATGCTACAATAACCTTTGATGAGAGCACTGTAAGTGTAGATATCTGGTTTGCAGCTAAAAAGAATCATTTTATCATGCAAGGTTTTCGCTTCATTAACTCTCTTAGTCAAACAAAGACCTCTGATCAGAGTATAAAAAATAACAGGAACAACATTTCTGCCACGCTTGATCATACATCCGAAAATGCCAAGAGCAACATTGATATGATTCATGAGAACGCAAGTGTTGATAATGATCCCATAACCAACTGCGTTTAGGGATACATTATTCAGTCTCATATTATTATAGAATGATAAAATTAGAGGATAAAGAGATTTGTTTCTCTTTTGAACGATTCCTGTGAAAAAAAAATGTTAAACTCAAAGCTTGAAGGCCTTGAATTTCAAAGTTGGCTGACTTACAACGGTCTGTAATTTTATCCTCTAATCCACAATGGCGATGGAAAACAGGACTCCTGCGTAGCATTCTTCCATTTACAGAACTTTGAGAATGGAAGAAGACATTTTTCATGAGTTCAGCGTGATAGAAACAGAATTAGTTGTCTGTTATATTAGTGGAGAAAAAGTAATGATTAATGCAGATGGAACGTAGGTATATTTACAAAATGTTAACCGGTGGGGATCGAAAGGCACAGCTGTTGATTAGCTTCATTGTGGACCGTTATTCTTGCATCCAAGCTATCCTGTAAATGTTGCCCAGACCAAACTATTACATCTAAAACAAGTCAAGTTTTAGTTTTAACAAAAAGTTGTTCAGTTTTGACCTTAGTTCAAACTTCAAACTGCCATGTAGAAGAATGGAAACAAGATAATAGATATCGCCATAAATAAGGAGACGTAGTATTCAAATTTGACTATTTTAATTTTTGAGTAAATTACAAAATTAGAACAAATAATGATTTTAATTTCAAATGGAGAACAAAAAACCGTATTTACGGATGAAAGAAGACGAAATCGGTACGGTAACTATAATAAAACAAAAAACAAAAATGGTTATGTTTTTTTCATTCACAATCACATATTCTTCGAAAAGTTTGTTTCTATAGTGAACTAATTTCAAGCAGTAACACTTTATTAAAATTGCAGTATCACGTACTTGCAAAATATTAGCACAAATAATCTTTTTTTAATATGTTTCATTACGTAGTGTGAGCTGTCAACCAGTAAGCCACCCCAATTAGCTTAAACATGTTTTCATTCTTCAACATTCATCTCATCATTCCTACAAACAAGATTATAATTGATTGTGATTCAAATTTGACTAATGAATGGAGTTTCAAACTTTTGAATTTGAGAAATTCATGGAGTTAGCAGAAATAGGCAATGAATGGGTAACTTCATGTATAGGATTATAAATATGTTATCTTTTTAACTTTTCAATTGCATAATTTTTCAGTGAAAACCATGGTATGACTAACATTACTCGATGTTAATACTTCGTAGAATGCGATATTTCAACAATTAAATTGTCATAACATTTTCTAAAATCATCGGCTTAATGGGTTGTATTCACTGTTAAATCATAAATTTTATATCTTACAAACAATGGACATTGAACACATATAAAAATAAAAAAACCAAATTCAATTTTAATAATTCAATTTTTAATAAATTCAATATTTTTATTAAATCATGGTATGACTAACATTCTTGACATTAGCACTTTATAACATGTTGTATTTCAACATTTAAATTGCCATGACTTTTTCTAAAACCACTGATTTAACAGGCTGTATTCACTGCTAAATTAAAAATTTTATATCTTCCAAACAATGGACATTGTATACAAGTAAAAATAAAAAATAAAAATCAAATTCAACTTTTGATAAATTCAATATTTTTTTATTAAATACATGCACACGCGCGCGCGCGCGCGCACACACACACACACTATTGTAAAACAATGGCTGAGTCGCGGACTAGGTCGCTTTCTTGAAGACGATTCGGCGATTTGGTCGGAGGTGCAAACCAATTCGTTCCTTCGCCGCCGCCTCTAGGATAAAACAGCCTCTAAGATAGTAACTGATTTGCTTGCACAAACAAATCAGTGCAGATTTGCACTTTCGGGAAAAATACTACTCGAAATTTCTTAGAAGTTTTAATGGCGGCTGAAAATGAGAGAATATAAAATTCGGTGTTTTTCTCGTCTCAGATAAAATAGTATATATAGAACGAGAATTAGGTTTTGGGAGAAAATATCGGATCTGCTAAAATTTCGGGGGGGATTAATTATTTTACCGTTGCAAAACTTTTCCGTTGCAGAATAAATATCGGTGCGCAAAATAATTTTTCCATAAAAAAACGGTTCGAAACAACTAAGTTTTATGGTCCAAAAAATATAAGTGCCTACACCACAAAGCCCAAGCCCAAGCCCGAGCCCGAACCGAACCGGGCCGGGTCGGGTCGAGTCGAGTCGGTCGGTCGCGCGCGCGTGTGTGGTGGTCATGATGCATGGTCTCCCTCCTCACGACAATGCATGTATTGGGAGCCCAAGGCCCCAACATGACTTCTTAGAAACAAGTATAAATCCTTGCCTCTTCCCTATAATCCCATGATGTGGGACTACTCAAACATAGGAGCCATTCATACACTTATTCAGTCATTTTTAATAATTCACATAATGTTTGTAAAACATTTCCAACAATCCCCCACTTGAATTTTTAAAAATATTTTCGAGCAGTTTCTTTAAAAACATAAGATTGTGCATAAACAAAGGTGTCCAAGGACTTGAACCTTTGCATAGTGAGTAAGATTCAGTTTTTACTAGAGTGACACGTAGTCTTGAACTCTATTCCTGACATCAAACCACACACAACCTTTTCTATAGTGCAATCAGATAAGCCCGTGCATTTATGGCCCTGCACGTCTATCCCAGTTTAGTGAATGCTCTAGAAGTTTTGCCCAAACTCCATAGGAAACGACCACATTTCCACATTCACAAAGGTGAGTCTATCAAGAGCACTCCTGAAGGTAGGTATTCCACTCCAAATAGAGTATAAATCTCATTAAGAGTTTCTATTAACTCATCCTCTAATCACTTCAGGAATACATGCTTCTTGGTTTATTAAATAGCATGTTCAACTCATATCACTACACAACTTGTTATTACCCATTGAATCTAGTTCTTGGGATCTCCAGTCATTTAGGTCGGGTTATCATTGTGCGTGACTCAACAATCTAAGGGCAATAGTCCCATTCTTTTAGAAGAGTTATGGACTTTCTCTCTGGACAGTCCTTTCGTCAAAGGATCTGCCAAATTTTCCTCACTACGTACGTAATCCACTCTAACGGTACCTTTGGAAAGTAGTTCTCTAACAGTGTTGTGCTTACGACGTATTTGTCGTCTCTTACCGTTATAGTAACGGTTCTGAACTTTTGCAATAGCCGCGGTACTATCGCAGTGTATCAACACTGCTGGTATCGGTTTTTCCCATAAGGGAATCTCAGCTAGCAGATTTCTCAAATATTCTGCCTCTTCACTAGCTGTAGCTAGTGCTATCATCTCAGACTCCATAGTAGACTGAGCCAAAATAGTATGTTTCTTGGATTTCCAAGAAACAGCTCCTCCAGCGATGCTAAATATGTAGCCACTGGTCGCTTTAGAATCATCAGATAAGGTATTCCAGTCTGCATCAGAATATCCTTCAAGTACAGCTGGAAACCTTTCATAATGTAATCCAAGGTTCATGGTTCGTTTAAGGTATCTCATTACCCTTTCAATAGCTTGCCAGTGCTCTATACTAGGTCTACTGGTAAACCTGCACAATAATCCCACGACATAGGCAATGTCGGGTCTAGTACAATCAGTGGCATACCGAAGGCTGCCAATGATGCTCGCATAATCAGACTGTCTTACACCTTCACCAGTGTTCTTAAATAACTTTACACTGTGATCATATGGCGTACTTGCAGGTTTATAGTCAAAGTAATTATATTTCTTTAGTATCTTCTCAATGTAATGAGATTGGTCCAAATAAATTCCCTTTTCTGACCTAGTAATCTTAATACCAAGGATTACACTCGCTTCACCTAGATCTTTCATATCAAAATTGACACTTAATAAGGATTTGACTGAGTTTATGGCATGAATATTTGACCCAAAAATGAGTAGGTCATCTACATAAAGGCATATAATAGTGCAAATGTCATTCTCAGATTTGTAATAAATGCATTTGTCACTTTCATTAACTTTAAAACCATTTGAAATGATTAAGTTATCAAATTTTTCATGCCATTGTTTAGGTGCTTGTTTTAAACTATATAATGATTTATCCAATTTACATACTTTATGTTCTTGACCATGTACTACAAATCCTTCAGACTGGTCCATATAAATTTCTTCGTCTAATTCACCGTTCAAAAAAGCAGTTTTAACATCCATTTGGTGTATAAGTAAATTATGAATGGAAGCAAGTGAGATTAATACCCGAATGGACGTTATTCTAGTTACAGGTGAAAAAGTGTCAAAGAAGTCTATATTTTCCTTTTGTTTAAAACCTTTAGCTACTAGTCGTGCTTTATATTTATCTATAGTGCCATCAGGTTTTAATTTCTTTTTAAGTACCCATTTACAGCCTACAGACTTACAACCAGGGGGTAAATCTACCAAGTGCCAAGTCTTATTGGATTCTAAAGAATCCATCTCATCGTTTATAGCCTCTTGCCAGAAATCGGCTTCTAAAGAAGATAAGGCTTCTTAGAGGTTTATAGGATCCTCCTCAATAGTAAAAGCACAAAAATCTGAACCAAAGTCTTTTATGGTTCTTACTCTTTTACTTCTTCTAGGTTCAGCTTCAGAATTTTCATTAAGTTCTGTTCTAATAGGCATATTTGAAGTGCCCCCACTATTCCTTAATTTGAAAGGAAATTTAGTTTCATAAAAGTCGGCATCATTTGATTCAATTATATTATGTGCATTAAGGTCATAAAATCTATATGCTTTGCTATTAATAGCATAGCCTATAAATGCACATTCATATGCTCTACTTGCCAATTTTATTCTCTTAGGGTCTGGAATGCGAACATATGCTAAACAACCCCAAGTTCTAAAGTATGAGACATTGGGTTTATGATTCTTTAAAATTTCATAAGGTGAAATTTTATTCTTAGATTTAGGGATTCTATTCAGAACGTAGCATACAGTCAATAAAATATCCCCCCACCAATGTTTTGCTGCACCAGAATTTAATAATATGGCAACTACTAGCTCGGTAAAGGTCCTATTTTTCCTTTCTGCTTTACCGTTCATTTCAGGTGAGTAGGGTGCAGTTCTCTCATGTACTATACCATGTTGTTTATAGAAATCCAGAATAGAATTAGATTCATATTATGTTCCTCTATCACTACGAAGTCTCTTAATTTTTCTATTTGCTTGATTCTCAATCTCAGTTTTGAATGTTTTAAACATGTCAAAAGCATCACTTTTATTTTTCATAAGATATACATATGTGAAATCAGAGCAGTCATCAATAAAAGTGATAAAATAACGATGTCCCTGTCTAGTTAAAGTGCCATCAAGTTCACATATGTCAGAATGAATCAAGTCTAATGGTTCAGAAACTCTATCAACAGATTTGTGAGGTTTCTTTGTGATTTTAGCTTGTGTACAGAATTCACATTTATCAGATTCAGATTCTGTCATTTTAGGTATCATATCTAGGGTGCTCATATTACGAATAATTCGATTATTAACATGACATAATCTAGAATGCCAGATATTAAAATCACACAACATGTAAGCAGAAGTAGTCACTTTATTAGATTCAACATTCAGTTTAAACATACCCTCACAAGCATAACCCTTTCCCACAAAAGTTCCCTTATAAGTAAGAGTGTACAAATCAGCCCCAATAACTTGAGTGAAACCAGCCTTATTAAGGAGGAAGCCAGAGACCAGATTCTTTCTTATCTCTGGAGTGTGCATAACATCTTTCAGAATTACAGTTTTTCCAGAGGTGAACTTGAGTTCCACGTTTCCAATCCCCGCAACTGTAGTGGTGTGAGAGTCTCCCAACAGCACTTTCTGATTTTCAGCAGCCGTGTATGTAGAGAACAAGGCACGATCATAGCAGACATGGCGTGAAGCACCAGTATCTACCCGCCAGCCCTCTGATCCACCAACAAGGTGAATCTCAGTAACCATAGCCGTAAGAGGCTCCTCAGTCAGGTTAGCCTGTGGTGCAGAGCTTGGCCTGTTCCAACACTTTCGTGCCATATGACCTGGTTTTCCACAGTTGTAACATAGAAACAACTGTCCAGAGTCATTCTTTTGGGCTGGTTTCTGCTGTCCTTTTGGGTTTCCTTGCGGATTCCCATTCTTTTTGTTGCGCCTGTTCTGATTCTTAAATGATTTCTGATTTGGTTTCAGAACAGCGGGAGTGGTCTTCTTAGTGCTGTTGTTATTGACAATCAGCACCTCTTCTTTCTGGTCTTGCTTGCGTGCTTCCTCCTCAATACGGAGGCGTGTAATCAAGCTCTCTAAGGAAAATTCCTTAGTCTTATGTCGCAAAGTGTTCTTAAAATCTTTCCAGCTAGTGGGTAATTTGTCAATGATAACAGCAATTTGAAATTGTTCGTCCAAGACCATACCTTCGGAGATGATCTCATGAGCTATTTTCTGAAGCTCATGAGACTGCATCTCTACCGATCTATCATCAGTCATCTGATACTTTAGGTAGCGACTTACAGCGTATTTCTTTGCCCCTGCCTCCTCTGTGTCATATTTCTTCTTTAGTGCTTCCCAGATCTCCTTTGCCGTCTTTTCATCTGAGTTATAATAATCATACAGATCATCGCTCAGTCCATTCAGTATAAAATTCTTGCATAAGTAATCCTATTCAGTCCAGGTCTGCAGTTGCTTTGACTGTTCAGTCCATGATGTCATCTTTGCTGCATCAGTCTCGTCAGGCTTGTCTGGTAGCTGCGGTTTTTCAGCAGGCAGAGCAGCCACCACCTTCCTGATCGTGAGGAAGAACTCCATCTTCTGACGCCAGCGCTTGAAATGCAAACCTTCGAACTTGAAAGGATCAGCAGTCACCAGAGGGCCGTGAAAAGCAGAGGGAGGAGCAGAATCGTCCATGGTTGAGTTCGAGGCCATTGTTTCAGCTCGTCTTCAAATTGTTGTAAAACAATGGCTGAGTCGCGGACTAGGTCGCTTTCTTGAAGACGATTCGGTGATTTGGTCAGAGGTGCAAACCAATTCGTTCCTTCGCCGCCGCCTCTAGGATAAAATAGCCTCTAAGATAGTAACCGATTTGCTTGCACAAACAAATCAGTGCAGATTTGCACTTTCGGGAAAAATACTACTCGAAATTTCTTAGAAGTTTTAATGGCGGCTGAAAAGGAGAGAATATAAAATTCGGTGTTTTTCTCGTCTCAGATAAAATAGTATATATAGAACGAGAATTAGGTTTTGGGAGAAAATATCGGATCTGCTAAAATTTCGGGGGGGATTAATTATTTTACCGTTGCAAAACTTTTCCGTTGCAGAATAAATATCGGTGCGCAAAATAATTTTTCCATAAAAAAACGGTTCGAAACAACTAAGTTTTATGGTCCAAAAAATATAAGTGCCTACACCACAAAGCCCAAGCCCAAGCCCGAGCCCGAACCGAACCGAACCGGGCCGGGTCGGGTCGGTCGGTCGTGCGCGCGTGTGTGGTGGTCATGATGCATGGTCTCCCTCCTCACAACAATGCATGTATTGGGAGCCCAAGGCCCCAACATGACTTCTTAGAAACAAGTATAAATCCTTGCCTCTTCCCTATAATCCCATGATGTGGGACTACTCAAACATAGGAGCCATTCATACACTTATTCAGTCATTTTTAATAATTCACATAATGTTTGTAAAACATTTCCAACACACACACACACACACACACACACACACACACACACACACATATATATATATATATATATATAACACAGAGAGAGAGAGAGTTCGTCTTGATCAAACAAACATATAAATAGATATTTTTATCTGCAACTTTCAAAATAATTATACTTACGATGTCTACAATTCGACTTAGAGAATCGTGTTAATGCGCTGTGGTTGAAATTCCATATGTCATATGTAATATTAACTGCACAAAACGCTATGATGTAGTTGAAATTACATACATCATTCTAAATTTTGACTATATTAAGAAGATATAATTAAAACTGCACCAAAATGAGCAGCTTAGTTGCATTAAAAGAATATTATTAAAATTATATCATTAAAGCAGTTCAAAACTACATCAATATGGTTCCATTAATTGCATTATTTTGTTGATGCAGTTGAAAGTGTTTAATTAAAATATAGTAAACTTAACTAACGTGGCTCTGCTTTAACTACTTATCATAGTGTTGTTAAAAACTACACCACTCAAATATAATTAAAATTACATTAGATTTTAACTCATACATAATTAATCGTGTCATGTTATAAAAAAATGTCGAATGTAATGTTTCAGAATTAAAAAAAAACCCACATAATGAAGTAAAGCTTATTCAAGATGTTTAAAAGTCAATGAATTACAATTAAAAAAGTTGACTATCTCTGAAAAATATGATAAATAACTCACATAGTTTACAATAGTATATTTAATAAGGGTAATATTTAATTTAATTTACAATTAAAGATACATCCGCCTTTCAGAAAAGTAACTAAAAGCTTCGTTAAAAAAAGATTATTAAAAGAGCTTATGTTATCATTAAAAAGCATTAAAAAAAATCAATTTAACGATGAAAATGATTCTTAGATCTGGCTAATCTATATAAAAAAATGCATTTAAAAGGTTGAAATTAAATGGACTAGGATAGTGAAAGTATTCAGTAGGTGCAATATAAGCGGGACAACTAAGTAAGCCACAAGATTTAGGATGCAAAGGACCAACTCTGTAATTTGATTATAAAATAGGGATCAAAACTAATAAGTGGTCATTTTGGTCAAAGAAGTGAAAAACTATCATTTTGGTTCAGAAGTGCAAAACTATCTTATTAGGAGAATCTAGGGAAAATTTGCTACCTCGTGTAAGTTTCTACTTTTCTTAAAGATTATCAAATTGGATTTTGATGATTACACCATTATTATTCCAAAAAATAAAATAAAAATTAATCAAAATTTGTATGACTTGTCAAGGACGTAACTAGCTCAAATGGCAAGCGGTATGATGCTTTAGAATAAGGTTCTATTGATCATGAATTTAAACCCTCAAGATACCAATATGTGTATTCGGCTTGAACAAATATCACTTTTATTCCACAAGTATATATTGAAGAGCTCAAATTGATAAAATTATCTTGTTATAACTTAATTAGTAAATGAATCAGTATATATCATCTAATACGAGTTTAATTCATAATACACACACATGACGCCTGCTACTGTTACTTAGGGTTGCATAAAGTATGGGTTGGGTTAGACCAAATATTTCATCCGAGCCGCATAGGCATGGGTTTAAGGTAGCTCAACCTGTATCCGACCATATATGAGGTTGGATATGGGTTGGGTTGAAGTACGGGTTGGGTCGGGTTAAGTAGGGTTGGGTTGGGTCGCTTGAATACAATAAAAAATGAGGATATGAGGGATTTTTTTTAAAAAATAATATCAAAATATTCAGCATAATATAACAGATTTTAGCTAGCATAATGCATTTAAAATAACTGATTTATTATAAGACATATTTAATTAAAATTTCATTGTAAAACACATCGTCTGAAATTAATTTACTATATAGTTGAGCAAGTGTTTCATTTTAAAATACATTAAAATGCTCTTCAAAATATATTTGCTAAATTCTATCTAGTTTGGATTGACATGAAATATGTTTTTTTGTATATTTACTATAGAATACATAAACATTATTCTAGGACTATACTATTTTAATTTTAAGTGGGAGGATATTAAATTAGTTTTTTAATATAGGGCTGGGATGGATTAAAATAAGGTTGGGTTGAACGAAATTTCAAACCCGACCCGCATATAGTATGAGTTACAAAATGTAACCCCTATCCGACTCGAACTAGGATGGGTTGGTGGGTAGGGTCGAATTGGATATGGGTTGTGTGCAGCCCTACGATTATTAATCATATAAACATCAGTAAAACCAAATGGCACGTGATAATAAATGTAACAAATTTCTTTGTTAAGCACAGTGATCCGTATTTTACATATCGAAATGCTTGTAAAACAATTCTACTTAATCGTATAAAGCCATACGACTCTATGATTTTGGAGCATCACTCCATGGGGACATTTTACATACTCATAATGTTTTCCAAATTTCTATATGATGATTTTACCCTTAGTAATCTTTTTTTAGTTATTACTTTTGATATAAGCTGAATTAGAAGCTCTAACCTGTTTTATTACTTCAAGATGGTAGTTTCCCATTTCTTTGGGTGGTATGTAGAAAAATCGGACTTATAATTAGGAAGTTATGCCTAGTTAAGTTCAAAAACTACGAGCTAGAATCAATACATAACTGGTAAGCCTAATTAGAAGGCCTTTTAGTCTAATTGTTGTAGCCTATAAATATGGATTGAGATGAATGAAAGTTTTCTCTCTCATTATAAATTGTGCCCATCTCTATCTAGATTTCATTCTAAATCACATCTAATTGCTAATTATATGATTTGAAGATTGTGCACATCATTTTTCTTGCTTTGAAGATTGATTTGTTGCTGTTTGGATTAGATCTACCCTAGATTTTCTCGATTATGGTGATTGTTGAGTGATTATGACTTCTCCCTTGATTTTCTAGGATTATATGTTAGGATTTTATGATTGTATTCTTAAATTGTAAGATTATACATGATTTTGATTACATCCAACTTGAACACCAAAATTAAACCCTAATCTAACATAACTACATGTATATATGCATATAATCTAAAAATAGCATACATCTCATCTTATATGTGCATACAAATCCATGATTCTTGGTAGAACTATGATTATAAATTGATTGCTTATTTGAATTAATGATTTTTATATTTGAATCGAAAGAAACTGCATGACTTTGATTGTATGAATCAATGTTATGTTTGTTTGGTTGATATGCATTGATTTGTGTGTTAGTGTTGTGATCACATAAGTTATTAGATAGAAAAAATGAGCATGTCGGAAGTCAAGTTCTAATGAATTGGATGAAACTTGGAAGATAGGATCTAGAGCAAAACCAAAGAGGCATGCTAACTCGCAAATGATTTGGAATTAAAGCCTTAACTTAGTGTCGAGTCATAGGGAAAAAAGCTACTGATCAAAACTCTTTTAGATCATAGAACAATTATGACAACCATGATTTCGCAATTACCGATATAAATAAATTAAAAATAGCATTTTAAACTATTGATTAAAATTTGACTTGATTTGGGGTTAAAAACATATAAATAAGTTGGTCTGAGTGGACTGTGTTTAAAGATGCAATTCAACCTAATATTAATGCGATGATAATGGAAAATAATTATAAACTTAGGAAAATAAATAAATTATCATTTGATTGCTTTTTTTTTGATAATTTAAGTATATTAGGGATTAACTTGGTGTAAATTAAGTGATTAAATAAATTTATGGATGGACCGACTTGAATAAGACAACAAGAATGATTCAACTGCAGCTTCCAATCGATAATTGGCAAAGTGAGACTTATTTTCTTCCTGCTACTTCGCGTTTTATTTTCTTCCTGCTACTGCAGCTTCCAGTCGATAATTGGCAAAGTGAGACTTCTAGTCGAGGCTTCGACTAGTCGCGACTATTCGAACGTCGTAATAACAGTGTACATAACTATTTTCTTGTTCAAATCTATGACAAAATTGCATCCATATCTTCATGTTAAAATAACATTTTTGGCAAAAAATTAAATTGAGAAAGTTAAACAACTGAACATATTTAACAAAATGATAATTGCAAAATGTTTTTTCGACAAAAGATATTGACGAGCAATAATTTACATAAAAATAAAATTATCAATCATCTTTTATTCCTCATATAAAATTCGCAATATTTCCAAATTTTTAGTCACTATGTTCTTCATTTGTTATGTTCAAGTTTCATCTAAGGTTACCGCCTACTCCATCCCATCCTAATATCCTATGCAAGCCTCGTCTTGTTTAGTCCATTTTCCTACCTTTTCAATCTTAGATCATAATTGGTTCCACGTTGCTAGAGTGTGTAGTTAATTATTTTCATCCAGTGTATTAAAAAAGGTTAATCAAAAAAATTCATGAACGTCAATGAGGATGTTGAAGCACCTATATTACTACCAATAAAGTCTTGTTTCGAATCTCTTTACCAATTTAAGCAACTACTTCATCGCAAGTCATCCCTGCTATATCATCAATTTTTATCATTGGAAGGAGATTTCTAATGAAATCGTCTAATGTGATATTGGTTGAAATATTATCAAATTTTCTTTAATTTTGTAATTAAACATCAAACTAATAGAAATTTGAAGAAAATATTTAGAGTTAATGATATTTGATTTCGCACTTGTTGTTTATAATTATATATTATTAAAGAGGATGAAAAATGGGCACTGATCATTGTCGTTAATTCTGGGGGTGGGACTGTATGAGTGATAGCGATTGTGTCTTGTGTAGGCCTGTCAAATGGGTCGGGTCGGGTCTAAATGGGTCAGGTAGAATTTGACCCGACTTATTTAAAAGATAAACTAACCCGACCCATTTGACCCATTTAATAAACGGGTCAACCCGACCCGACCCGAATAATAAAAGGGTTGACCCGACCCAACCCGTTAACAATAACCACAGCTTAAGCATTAAGATCAACATTAAAAACTGAAAAAAAATACACCATTTATTATCAATTCTGCATTAAAAAAAAGCAAAAACTGCATAAGAAAGCGAACTGATGCACATCATATTATCAAAAATAGCACCAAAAATGGAAAACTGCACTATGATATTGCCAATTCAACACAAAACCCAAATTTTGCTCCAACAAACAGAAAACTGAACTAGACATTACAACTAGAATATTTGAAAGTTCCGCATCATATAATTACAAACTGCAACACTAAAACTAGAAGATTCGGAATTATCATGAACATACAAATGAAACTAAAACATTTCAATGCAAACTCATTGAAATGAAAATACAGGAAGTTCCACTGTTTTGTCCAGCTTCCGAACCCAAGCCACCTAAAAAATAATAATGAAAGTAAAGTTAGAGACCCTAATCAGAAAACTTGGCAGAGAGATTGAAATTGTACTTTGATGGTAAGTAGGTAGTTGTTTCCTAAGAAATCCATAATGCTAAGATACAACCATAATTTCACAAGTCTGCTGCAAGTATATGTTTCTGCTAGATATGAATGATATGCAGGCTATTGAAATATGACATGCAGGCTATCGGTAGAAATGAAAACAGTGGGCAAATGAAACACATATTAAACTTCAGGAAACATAAAATAATTAGATTAACATTTGAAGCAATGTTCACATGCATTGATGTTTGTTGTTTTTCTCAATGAAAGAAATGGGGTAAAAGAAACGGGTTATACACTGTCATTAAAAGATTTGGTATTTCTGGAACACAGTTCAAAAGACTGATCAATCAAGCTACTTCAATCTTACGCTCATGCATAAAGATCTAGCTAAAAAGGTATTAGAAGAAATTTCAAAGATGGTAAAAGCACCAGTTCATGGTTCAACCCACGGTTTAATTAAGATACACTTATCAAATCATAGCTATTTTCAGATCAAAATCACAAGAAAAGAACAATGCACATGTAACATAAACTATTTTGGTATGTTATATCCAGAAAGGTTTGTTTGGTTAATATAAAGCATATGATCATAAGCATCAAAAAAATCTGTACAAGTTCACTACTAAAATTGTAACTATTACCTAAAATTCGACATAAATATATGTGAAAATGAAAAGGTGACAAAAACACAATTTCACTTTATCAAAGGCTATAGCAAATATAATTAACTAAATGGGCTGTCACAACTAACAAGCTTCCAGCAAAAATTCTAAAGAAGAATTTACCAGCTGCAATAAAGTAGAGAAAGTTCGAGCTACATCATGTTTTGGTTGTCCTCTCACAACATCTGCAGAAGTCATGTTTGCTCCAGTATCTGTAAAATATTTCAGGCAAGTTAGTCAAAACAGATAGAGAGGCAACTATCTAATTTTTCAAGTTATTAAAACCAAGATCATAGCAAGAATAAAACATTTAATATTTCAGGTGAAAAAATATGTCAGCACCTTATAGGCTTATACTACGACACTCGGATGGAGTAGAAACTTCAATAAGCTGCTCGGAATCAACATGAAATTTTGAAATATCTTCATTTTCTTGTTCCACTTCCGATGCAATAGCATTTCCATACAACCAATCCCGCGTGCAAAGTAATGCTTCCACAATATCATCCTTAAGAGAACTACGATAATCGTCTAAAACCCTTCCGCTAATGCTAAATGCACTTTCGGAGGCAACGGTAGTAATAGGCACAGCTAGAACATCTTTCGCCATGAGTGAGAGAATATGATATTTGAGTTGTTGAGATTGCCAAAATGAGAGTATATCCAATGGTAACTTGCGATCCAACAACCTATCTTCTAGATATAACTTAAGTTCCGAATTATGAGAACTTTCAGCAAATTCGGAATTTCTAAATATGTCAAATTCTTCCATTACATCGGCACACTCTTGAGAGTAAGGTCCTATAAATAAATCGCTAGAATCTAATTCTTTAGACCCAATTGCTTCATTGTTAGATTCCTTCTCTAATTTTTTTTATACTCCTCATAAAGACCTTTTAATTTTGCCTCTACCATCTCAATCCTTTCACCATAATCATTTCCATAAAGCTTTTTGTAACAAAACTTGACAAAATCCATCTTATATCGGGGATCAAGAATGCAAGCAATGCAAAGCAATGTATTAAATCCACTCCAATATTTATTGAACTTTAAAAACATGCTACTTGCCATTTCAGACATAAAATCGTCAGATCCCATACATTTTTGCAATGTGAACAATACCATAACAATTTTTGGGAAAAACCAATTTGAAGTTGGATACTTCGTTCCGGAAAATAAACAAGTGGCATCATAAAATACTTCCAAAAAATCAGCAATTTTTTTTGCTTTCATCCATTCCTCTTGTGTAGGACAATAAATATAATTCTTATCAGCGAGCTTTAAACGACCAAGCGCTTGTTTATAATATATAGCACTTTTTAACATAATAAATGTCGAATTCCATCTTGTTGGCACATCTTGACGCAATCCTTTATTATTATTATTCAAAGATAGATCCCCTATACATTCTATAAAATGTTTCTTTCTTGATTGTGAACCTTTAATATACTTGATGCTTTCTCTTATATTACTTAAACATGAAGCAATGCACTTTAAACCATCTTGTACCATTAAATTTAAAATATGTGCTGTACGTCGCACATGCAAATACTGTCCATCTGCCATCAAGGCATTACGATATGTTACGTGGGACTCTAATAGCTCTACAAATTTGTCATTGGAAGAAGCATTATCCAACGTATAAGCAAATATTTTATCTTCAATATCCCAACTAAGTAAAAGACTAGATATATTTCCAAATATAGCAGCTCCGGAATGAGGTGGTGGCATAAGAGAAAAACTAAGCAATTTTTTCTGCAATTTCCATCCGTTGTCTATAAAGTGTGCAGTTAGAGTGATATAGCCATCTGTATTAACCGATGTCCATAAATCGGTTGTCAAACTAACCCTCCCCGTACAAGTTTTCAAAAAACATTTAAGCTTGGATTTTTCCTTTTCAAATATTTTTAAAACATCTACACGGGATGTATTTCTCGAAAAGGATAAAACTCGATTGTTAAGATATGAATGTATATCACGAATGCCTTCATAATGAGCAAACATAAATGGCAGATTATGTCTAATGACTGCCTTGGCCATTAATTCTCTATATTTATTCTGATTGAAAATAGTCTGACTTTGTTTCAATGCTTTGGCACTTATCATCGAACATTTCGGTATGTGTTTTCTTAGATTGGAAGTACCATATTTACCCCCCCCATATGTATGACGTCTTGCATTCCTTACAATAGCATGTCTGTTTTTCCCCTTCAGCAACTTCATTTTTTTGAAAATATTCCCAAACTTCAGAATGCGTACTCCTAACTCGTTTTTTTCCTACGGAACTATTTACCGAATTAGGTTCATTCTCCATATCCTCCATAACAACATTATCATGCTCTACCGAATCCATAATTTATCACCTTAAAATCACAAGAAAATATTAATTACAAAATGCTATGAGTTATAAACAAGTCTGATAATCACAGTTGCCACATTTAGCTTGACATTATTACAACAAAATAAAATTCAAGCCTCGGGAAAACAAGTCTGAACTAATACTGATGATATTCTTATGGTTGATGAACTAATACAGACCAGTAAAAAGGCAATCAATAATAAGTTTAGATCATAACTAGATGGTACAGAAGTAGTTGGGCACATGCATGGAGCAATCAGTTTGAAGTAAACCCACATGCATGAACATAGTATTAAAATTCATATGCAGCAGTATTAAAATGAGAGCAAATGATCCAATTTAAACAAGCAGCAAAAGTATAGGAATGATGCATGCATGCATTTCATATCACCAACCGCAATAAAGGCCCAATAAAAATAATAACAACCAAAATTAAAACTTGAAAAAATTTAATATAACTGGACATGACTTTTATTCCAAAAGTGTTTTGATTAAATTAATATAACTGGAAAAATCAACAAAAATGAAACAATAGAATTTAATGAAAACATACTGTATACATTAGGGAGATAAGTCGCTCTATGTACTTAAATTCCTTGAATATTTAATTTCACTAACTATACTATAGCTTGTTCTATAAATATTATTGTTGTCGCAGATTATGGATAACTGTAAGAATAATAGTGGAAGTTATATAACTGAAGAAGTAAGCGAACTATTACCTATGTGTCAAAAAAGGATATGGCCAGTACCAATTTGGATTACTGGGAGCAGCCTTTTTGGTGAATAATTCATAACTACATGAATTTCAAACAAAATAATCTAATCCGGCTTATATTTGATAGGAAAATATATATTTGTATGTTAGCTATATATGATAAATATAACAGCTAAGTCAATGCATGACAACACGGTTTTGTTAATTAGTATCTAGCAGTAAAAGGCTAAAATCAAAATACGGTAGCAGACTACGTTGAGGCTGGACAGTTACAAAGAAAGTAAATGTACTTGTATGCAATATAAAAAATTCAAACGCATTTATAGGTGCTGAATAAGTGAACGGAAAGCAGTAGAGCATAATTAGTGCCCTGATTCATGTTTTGAAATTTAATTTACATCAGTGAGTATGACCTTCCTAAAACATATCACTTTTATAGATAAGGTAAACAATTACTTCCATTATTTGATGATCTTGCAAACAGTCTGTAAAATAGGAACGAAGAATTATTATTTTTTAACTGTTGTACCAAGTAAGTAGAGAAGGAAAACAAATTGCTTTTGAAAACCGCCGTAGATTGCATTAGAGTAGGCATGGTGTGCTGTGGAATTGCATGGCAAAAGCAGTTAAAAGCAGTTAAAAGCTAAGCCGTTAAAAGCAGTTAAAAGCTAAGCAGTTAAAAGCAGTTAAAAGCAGTTCAAAGAGTGTATCCTCCGAAAAGGTAATTAACATTTTTATATGAAATCATTATAGAAAACCAAGCAAAAGCAGTTAAAAGCTAAGCTTAAGGAAATCAATGTTTACTTGAGATTCTAACCATATAATGCATACAATCTCTTCAAATATTTAATTCACAATCTAATCTACTTCAAAATTATTTTCAGTATCACCCGAAGGAAAAAGGAATAATAATAATTGAACTTGGATCAGATTTAAAAAATATCATGATAAATAAACAGAACTAGCCCAGTTGTAAGAAATGCAAACAACCAATTATAGGTAAATAAAAAAAATAAAAAAAATAATACCTTTACGAAGGAGCACTCACTGAAATACGTTAAAGGAGGCACAAGCGAGAAAATCACTGCGACGAAAGGCTAGAGTTCACTAGAAAGGAGCATTCCTCCAGTAGCTGCCTTTACCGCTTGCTATTCAGAAACAACAACAACCAAAATTAAAAGTCGAAAAAAATTGCAAACAAAAACAATAACAAAAACAAACTACAACCAGACTTACGTGTATCAAGCTAGAATTGATTTCGAACAAAGTCGATGAAGTCGGCGATTTTCAAACAACTAAAGAAGAGAAGATCTGAGGAAGCGCTCTTTTTTTCTATCGTGATTCGAAGACTAGGGTTACGGTGTCTCGTAGATCTGAAGGGAAATTAGGGTAAATGGTTAAACGGGTTGCGTTGATTTTAGACCCTATGTTTCATGGGCTGATGCGGGTTGGGTTTGAAAATGGGAAAAATTAATTGGGTCAAACCCAATCCTTTTAATATTAGGGTAAATGGGCTGGGTAAAAGGGTTAGGGTCAGATTTGACAGGTCTAGTCTTGTGTGCTGCTTTGGTGTCATCTTTGTCATGTCTCTGGTTCCCTTTGCTAACGTCTTGGACATGGCTTGAAAATTCCGTGAATGCTGCTGAGTATGTTATGTGAAATGGCGTTCTGGTCCACTGTTGGTTCAACTGATTTCAGTGATAAGGTGAAGCTCCAGTGCTCTCAACATTGCTGACTTTAGGTGAGCTTCGTTTTCCCTCCTCTTCCATAACTTGGGTCAATGCAAGTTGCGATGTCAGAAAAGTATGTAATCGTTGGAGAAAGCTTAATGTACTGTGATGTGAAGCCTGCTCTATTTGGTATGGTAGTGATGGTAAGGGTCGTTATGTCCTTGGTCATGATGCATGTTCATCTGAGTGGCTCAAGAAATGTAATAGTGAACTAGTCATGTGTTGTGTGTACTAATGTGAACCTAAATTGGTCATTCTGAATGTAATGTTGCTTGGAGCATCTCCAATAGAGGTTGGATTCGTCCTCTGAATCTTGAATTGAAGAAGAAATCTCGCCCAACAGCTGTTACGAGAGGTAATATTCATTCAAATATTATGGGACCAATTTAGAATTCTGAATTGGTCCCACGAGCCGATTTTTTGGGCTTGCAACGTCGCGAGTCTATAAAATCGGCTCGTGACACCAGAAAATACCAAATTAATTTTTTGGCATTTTCTGCTGTCGCGAGCCGATAAAATAGGCTCGCGACATTTTTTTTTTCGCCGTTGGGTACACTCCGTAATATTCAGCTGAATGTAACGGGTCGTAATGTTACAACCCGTAACCTTACTGGAGATGCTCTTAGTGTGGTGAATAGTAGTCTAGAACCTTGGCTAGCTCCTAGAATGTAATATAGAATAGAATTAGTGGACGGCCCAATTTAAATGCCGTATGTGGTGGATGGTCCGCCTTAAAAACCGAATGTAGTTGAATGTCAACTAACAATCACCTATACTTAACTGTATTTTTTTATTAGCTATAATAAGGGATTTTTAGCCTTAAGTACAAAATGAAGAAAAAAAAATTCTTAAGGACAAGGGGGTAAAATTTTATCCATAAGAACAAATTTTAGTGTAAAAAGAGGAATTCAGGGGCCCACTATAATTCCTTCTTTTACACTAAAATTTGTCCTTATGGACAAAATTTTAGCCTCTTGTCCTTATGGAACAATTTTTTGTTCATTTTGTCCTTTAGGGTATTTTTCAGTTATTATAATATAAGGTGTTTGCGGTCACCTTAAAAACCGGTCGACTATGCCAAAAAATGGCTACTTACTATTAAAAAAAAATTAAAAAAAAAGGAGAGACGGATGTATAAAGGTGAACGGATCATTTTACGCAATACAATCGGCTAATTTTTGCTAAGTTTAGGCAAAGATGGCTTATCCATGCTCTTTAATATGGATGTCTTGATGTCGAGTTATCCTGTTTTAGCTGAGTATACCAATTTTGAGCATACTTACTTATAATGCATCTTAATAAGGTAGTTCTAAACGTATTTCCAAACTATTATTTTTGTATGATACACTCAAAGAAAAAAGTTTGTTTATTTAATGTTAGCTTTATTACTCCTTGGATTTCCTTGCTTTATTGGTTGATAGCGATTTTACTATGATAGTAAAAAAGAAAGAAGTTCTACACTTACTATTAAAAAACTTCATGGTGTTCTCTTTAGCTCATCAATAATTAAAAAAATTGGCTTGGTAAATGGACTTGCTCAATTTTGTAATTGAGATAAGGTAAGTTTTAAAACTAAACTATGCTTGGTTACAATTTTAAAACTTAACTAAGCTGAGCTCGGTTTAAACTCCGAATTCCATTTAAAAACTCGGTTATAATTCGTTGTGATATTTACAAAAGTTTATTATTTCGATAATAGGCTTGATTTTTTATATAGTATCGGGTTTGGGAGGAATAAATTTACATCAAAGATTATATTAGTATTAGAAGGCCCAGTAAACAAAATGCACAAGAGATTTGATTGCTTTATCAAATTTAGGACTGAGTATAAGTGGTACCTCAACACTTTTAATTGATTGTCAATTCTATTTGCATTATGATATAAATTGGCTTAAAGAAATTGGACTTGTTAAAAAACTGTAACGACCCGCAAATCTGAGCTATCTGAGTTGACTAAATACACCCCATGTCCAACCCAAATAACACAGAAATGCGAACCATTAATAGAAAGAAGTTAGAAGATGAGAAATAGGAAGAAAGAAATATTAGAATAGAAGAAAAACGAAGATCACAACTCACAGCGGAACGAATAAAATATATTATATAACATAATTTTTGAAATACAAATCAGTAACTTTATATACATACCATCATCAGAGCACAACAGTCATTTCTGGAACAGTTATAAACATCTGTTTCCAGATACAAACAAGGTCCACAGCGGAATATATGATGGCCTATAGCTAACCGATGAAGCCTCCTGCTTCCAGCTCCTTCAAATGAATCTGTGAAATCCCGACTACTTGACTGCCCGTACAAATTTGGGCACCCAAGAGTTTAGGGAAAACAAAACAAAATAAACTCTGGGTCAGTCATGGGACTGGTGTGAGTAAACTCCAACCACTTGTTTAACTTTTAAACATCCTTTCGAAAGAAAAGATAATAGTAAGACCAGCCCACACATAAACATGGACGGGTTTTACCTTACTATAACCCAAAACATTTTGATATCAAATCCAGTGATATTATAGTAATGTCTACATCAATAAATAACCAAATAGCAGAACGCTTGCATCTCACGCTCCACATATATAGTATAAAATCAAAAACCGCATGGTGCTTATTGGAGATTGGATTTCCAACATGACAAGGTATGGAACCACCTTCCGCTAGTGTATCTCTAGAGAGGAATACACTGGGTTCAACAAGAACATCTTGTAACCCGGCCCACACATGACCGACCACTCATTTCGCTTGAGTGTATCGAATGTATATCACCAACGGTTGGGATCAGCAACCGCTTCCCGACAGGGACAGCATCGAATAGAATAAGAAATTAAATGAACCTCTAGATAGGTGATTATACATCCTAATGGGTGCGACCCACATAGCCATGCTGCCTGCCCGATTTTTGTCCTTTCCTGGTTGTTGAGGCCTGAGGCTACGCATACTTACCATTCATTGATAACACAATCACTTTGAATGCCACATCGTCAGATCCGTTAATCACTAGTTGAGTTTGCACAAATATTCTGGATATTATGCTAAGGGATAAATCCGTTGCAACCATATATATTCATACAGACCAACCCACTTGATCATTGGAAATACTCTGTCAGACATTCGTCCATTTACGTTCGTTCTGGGATTGAACGAAACCGAAGGCACTATTTCCATTACTAGAAAAGCCCTTGCACTTTACTCCGTCTTCATTATATTTAGCATACTTGGTTCGCAACGCTTATGCCGATACGGAGTGGTTCTTCGGATAATAATCCAGCCGGTCTCTCCATATTGACAACGATGGTCAAAAACTTCGATAGTCTGTGATTTAACTATCGAATAAAAAAAAGTGTTCATCCAAACATATCAAACAAATCACTGGGCTCTTTAATTAATATTTCATTAATTAAATCTCTTCTCCATTTCCTTATCAATATTTGTTAACCAAATATTTCAATAATCATCTTGGCCTCTTATGCCATTTGGAAAACGTTTCCCAATATCAACTCTTTTTATTTTCTATATATTAGAAAATATCTCTATTTGCAATTGGAAACAATTCCAATCACTTATCTCTATCCCGACTATTTTAATTATACTCAGGAAATATTTACTTGTTATATTTCCAAAATTCCATCACTTGGGTTTAAACGAATGTTGCGTAAAACATCGTTACAACAACCCAAAATATTTTATTCAACTAGCTCTTTTCAAACATTTCTCTTCGAGACTGGATCTTTCTATTTATCCGTTAAAAATGAAATCAATCAAGTTGGGGTAAAATTACCTCTCAGACCTTAACTGAAAACATCCTCAACTTCAAAACGGCAAAACCACTTACCTCGAATAAACACACTATACAATCCAATTGTTCATTTTTAAAACATGTATATAGTTCACTTTCTATTTCTACTTTATAGATTTCCCTTTTTGTTTACAATATTCGATTTTTATATTCACTTACCTATCGAATTCTACACGTAGATACAATGATTTCTAACTATCAAAATATCTTTAAAAATATTCTAACTCCTTAAATTTCCGGAAAATTTCGCCATAACCTCCCCTGTATCGGGAGCATCGAGAAATTTCAAATAGCTTCCCCGGTCCTTCTTATCTCAAAAAGGAAAAGAAAAAGCCAAGCGGCTTGCCGATACGGCGCATAAAACCCCATATATGAATTTAAACATGTACCTTTTTGTCGGGCCCATAAATTTAAATCTTCATATACTCATCCCATATCTGTTTAACACCTGTTCACCTGTTTCCAATTCAATTCAACTCAATCCATTCGTTTGAATTCAATTTTTGAATCGTTTGAATTCAGTTTCGCCCATTTATTCTTTAATTAGCCCTTTTTGCCTATTTCACTTCTTTGTTTGAACATAACATGTTCAAACAAAGTATGTAACTCGTTCATAACCAAATTGAATTTCAATTTCAATTCTAGTTCTCTTTTCTATTTCGAATATAAATTTTCAAATCGAATTCACTTATTTAAGGCCCAATATCAATTCAACATCTCATTTACTAATTACTATTCGAATTAGTTAATTCTATTCAATAATCAAAAATCTGATTTCTGTTTCAAAAATCAATTCATTACTCCACCTGAGTTCACATATATTCTATAACTCAAATCTGAAATTTTCTAAATAAAATTCGGATTTTATTCGCTTAAAATCCTTTTATAAAATGAAATAAACCGTTATGGTTTTTAAATAGTTCTGGCGCTGTTTTTCTGAAAATTTGATTTTGACATAACTCAAAATCTATACGACGAAATTCATATTTTTCTCTTTCATTAGAAAACTATTATCAAACCGGTCCTGACGTTTCTTGTTTCAAAGAGATCCGACTCCAATTGAGTCCTGTATACTCGATTGAAGTTCAAATCGCTATTTTACGAACTGCAGCGTTGCGGCGAGTTCGTTTTAATTATATTTATATATATAAACTTTTAAACTTCGTTAAATGAATTCAACTCCCTTCTAATATATATATATATATATATATATATATATATATATATTCCAAATTCCATTTGAATCTTTACATTTCAAATTCCATAGTTTTAAATCCTGTATTCAAATCCCATTTGAAATCCTTTATTCGAATTCCATTTCAAATCCTTTATTCGAATTCCATTTCAAATCCCTTATTTAACTTCTACTTTAATTCAACTCCTTTTTGAATTTCTATATTTGAAATTCATACTTGAATTTAGATATCCAAACTCCATTTAAATTTCTATTTGAAATTCTAAATGTTCAAATTCCATTTTTCTCTTATTTGAAACTCCCAATATTTCAAATTACATTTTCTTTTATTTGAAATTCCATTTTTTGAATTTCCTTTATTCCAATCCCATTTGAATTCCTTTAAATTCAAATTTTATTTCAATTCCCTTGAATTCAAATTCTATTTCAAAACTATTTGGAATTTCCTATTTTGAAATCCTATTTCAATCCTACTTTGAAATCCTATTTTCAAAGTTTATTTCAAATCCTATTTTGAAATTCTATATTCAAATTTCTACTTGGATTTCTATATTCAATTCCCTGTTCAAATTTAATACTTGAATTTCTATTCAACTCTCTATTCAAATTTCATGTTTGAATTCCATTCAAATCTCTATTCAAATTTCACATTTTGAATTCTTCTTTGAAATTCTATATTTCAAATTCTATTCAATTCTTCTTTGAAATTCTATATTTCAAAGTCTGTTTTCTATTTGAACTCTTATATCCAATTTCTTTAAACAAGTCTCGACTTCAATTCCTTTTGAAATCGATATTTCTATTTTCTTTTGAAGATAGATTTCTCATTCCAATTTCACACTTGTATTTCTATTTCTGAATTATCAAATGATAATCCTTTTCTCTTCATTTTATAACTTCGTTATAAAAGAACTATTTATAAACTTCGTTTATAAAGGAACTACTTGTTATATTTTTCAAAAACAAGTTTTTATTTTTATTTCCATTTAAAATTCAAATTCTATTTAAAAATAGAATTTTCCCTTTTAAAATCTCAAATATCCTTCCACGATATCATTACTTAAGCCCAGTGATATTTAAACACACAAAGCAACGAATTATTTATTTTTCTAACACATCATATATGAAAATATATATGCAAACAAATAAACCAACAGATAATATATTTTTGAGGAATCCAGTTGGATTCCTCCAACCTGTTTTCCTACATCCACAGATGTTAGCACATAAATAATACCCATTCTGCTTCGTGGCAGAATATCGCGGTATAGAAGGTCATCCACTAATCATAGCGTGGGGCGTATAGGGTAATCATCCACTATGGTACCGCGGGCATCCGCTAATGAGACTGCGGGAATCCAACCAATCAATCAACCCAATATATATATATATATATATATATATATATATATATATATAGCCTAAATAACTAATATATATAAAACAACCAGAAAGCATTCACACAGACAACAAACAATTATTTTTAATTGAAATAAAAATAATTCTAAAGGTGAGTGAGATTTACTCACCTTAATTTATTTTGCGCTGAATCCCCAGTAAAATTCCATATCATCGCGGCCATAGATCTTCTCAGTAAAATTACTTTGCACCTATGATTAATTTAATTATCGATTAAACTCTTATCTATTTTAATGAACTACTATCATTAATTATTCTTTATTTTATTTTATTTTTAAATTTCTAAATAAAGGTGTATACCTTATTTCTTGAACACCACGAAGCATATTCAAATATCATTGACCCTCTTCGCTGCAAACATCACTAAAATCCAGCGTTCTTCACTTTGGCATTCTCCCGAACAACTTGCTGTCAACTTCCATTTCCTTGCACTTTGACCAACTCCAGATCATCCGGTCCACCTCAGTTCCTCAGTAAATTCGAACCCACAACATCGCACCCTCTTCCACCACGAGCGCCCCCAATACCACCTCCTTCCGTATACACCTGTTACCGAACTTCCGATCCACTCGATGCCTTAACACCCATCGCAATCCCTCAGAACCCATGCAATCCATTGACACTGCGACTCCTCTTCCACCGCGACTGTCCATCTAACTCCACTTCGATCCCTGTAGTGACCCCCAAATACCAACTCGCGAACCCCCTAAATCGAACTCCGAATCGCCCTAGTTTTGTTGCTGTGGATTTTAATTACAGAAGCAACCCTCGAGATGAAATTGCGATTTCGATTTCGCATTGTTTTTTTTTTCAACGGTGGAAGGATTTCGATCTAAATAGAGATAAAAGAACGAGAAGGAGAGATTATTAGATGGTACGCTCCTTTGAGAAATGAAGACGAGGTGTTGTTATATAGGTGCGAAGGTGACAGAACGTACCACGCCATTAAGATGGTGTTCCCTTGATGTGGAAGATGAGAGACATTTTTGCTGGCTCGAGGAAACAGGTCTGTGATTTTACAAAGATAGGCCGGCTAGGTAACGTTTTTAGGGTGGCTCGAAATGACGTGTATATAATTCGATTTGATTTTGTTTTAGTTTTCATCCGTTTAATTATATATATATATATATTTCGAGGTTCCGAACCGCTATTTAATCATAACGACTGCCATCTCCAATGTCATTCGCTGCTCTGAACTCAAGGGGACAGATTGTGGAATTTTATTTCAACTGTATAGAACAGAAAACAATTTAAATTAACGGTTAAATAAATTTTGATTTAATATATAAATCGATTTCAGATAATAAAAATTTCACGAAAATAAATTATTATTACTGTTTTAATTCAAACAGAATTTATATTAATCAACTGAACTGTTTTTTTTTCAATTTAGTTTTAACTGTGAATTCAATTACTTGTTAATAACTCGATATATTTGAAATTATATCCTGTGTCAATTATTTAATAGATAAATTCAATATAAAATTCATTTATATTCCCAATTAAATATTTAAAACTAGTTTAAATATTCATTATATAATAGCTAAAAAATCAGGGACGTTACATTCTTTCCCCCTTAAAATAATTTCGTCCTCGAAATTGCTAAGGTAGGAAAAATGGTACCAATAACTTTTTTAAAATCTCACTTATGTTGAAACTCAACTCCTCATATTTCAACAAATTCAATTCCACCAAAACTTTTGGTCCTCCTTCATTTGATTCGAATGATCTACGATCAATCCATTTATCCAATCTATATTCCTATTCAAATTGATTCTAAATCAATTCATTCACTTGATTTATTTAACTTGCTTTAAACTAAATTTTAATTCCAGAATTCAAATCCCCGGGTTTCTATTTCAAATCCTTTTGAAATCACATAAATATATATACATATATTTACTTCCATCTCAAATTCAAAACACTTGAATTCTTCCGAAAACAACTTGTTTTCTTTCAAACAAATTTCCAATAAAACTTTCTAAGGTAGCAATCCATCACTTAGACACTCGAAAATGAACACTGATGATGATGCAATCATTATCAGAATTATTTTCCAGCTACTGAAGTGAGTTCAGTGCTTTATTATTTCAAAATCCATTCAAATATGATTTTTATTCGAACGGTCTTTTCAAAACAAAGCTATATTCTTTTAATGTACTTCGAAAATATTTTCCAACTTCTCAGGATTTAAATTCTAAATTCTGGCTTGAATTTAATTTCAGTTCATCTCATTTGTATATATTATTCATATACAAATTCTATTTGGTTATAACTAACTATTTCAATTTTTATAATTTCATTTGATTATAATATTAACAACCAACACATCCATATATTATAATAAATTCAAAAATTATTCTTTCTATATCAAAAATAGAAATTTTGGGTAAAATTATTTCATTTACCCATTTTAAAAACAATATCATGTCGTATTTTCTGTTCAAGTGTTTAGAAATCCCTATCGACTTCGTGGCGTCCCACGATTCGACCAGAATTCACAAACCACTCAACAGACTCGCCAACACAATATAAAACAATTTTTATATTAATAATCAAATACGCGCTCTCGTATTATACACTCAACTCATTCTAGGATACTACTGACCCTATCTCTAATGAGCACATGCCACACAAGCCTAGGTGTTTGCTCAACCTAAGCTCTGATACCAACTGTAACGACCCGCAAATCTGAGCTATCTGAGTTGACTAAATACACCCCATGTCCAACCCAAATAACACAGAAATGCGAACCATTAATAGAAAGAAATTAGAAGATGAGAAATAGGAAGAAAGAAATATTAGAATAGAAGAAAAACGAAGATCACAACTCACAGCGGAATGAATTAAATATATTATATAACATAACTTTTGAAATACAAATAAGTAACTTTATATACATACCATCATCAGAGCACAACAGTCATTTCTGGAACAGTTATAAACATCTGTTTCCAGATACAAACAAGGTCCACAGCGGAATATATGATGGCCTATAGCTAACCGGTGAAGCCTCCTGCTTCCAGCTCCTTCAAATGAATCTGTGAAATCCCGACTACTTGACTGCCCGTACAAATTTGGGCACCCAAGAGTTTAGGGAAAACAAAACAAAATAAACTCTGGGTCAGTCATGGGACTGGTGTGAGTAAACTCCAACCACTTGTTTAACTTTTAAACATCCTTTCGAAAGAAAAGATAATAGTAAGACCAGCCCACACATAAACATGGACGGGTTTTACCTTACTATAACCCAAAACATTTTGATATCAAATCCAGTGATATTATAGTAATGTCTACATCAATAAATAACCAAATAGCAGAACGCTTGCATCTCACGCTCCACATATATAGTATAAAATCAAAAACCGCATGGCGCTTATTGGAGATTGGATTTCCAACATGACAAGGTATGGAACCACCTTCCGCTAGTGTATCTCTAGAGAGGAATACACTGGGTTCAACAAGAACATCTTGTAACCCGGCCCACACATGACCGACCACTCATTTCGCTTGAGTGTATCGAATGTATATCACCAACGGTTGGGATCAGCAACTGCTTCCCGACTGTGACAGCATCGAATAGAATAAGAAATTAAATGAACCTCTAGATAGGTGATTATACATCCTAATGGGTGCGACCCACATAGCCATGCTGCCTGCCCGATTTTTGTCCTTTCCTGGTTGTTGAGGCCTGAGGCTACGCATACTTACCATTCATTGATAACACAATCACTTTGAATGCCACATCGTCAGATCCGTTAATCACTAGTTGAGTTTGCACAAATATTCTGGATATTATGCTAAGGGATAAATCCGTTGCAACCATATATATTCATACAGACCAACCCACTTGATCATTGGAAATACTCTGTCAGACATTCGTCCATTTACGTTCGTTCTGGGATTGAACGAAACCGAAGGCACTATTTCCATTACTAGAAAAGCCCTTGCACTTTACTCCGTCTTCAATATATTCAGCATACTTGGTTCGCAACGCTTATGCCGATACGGAGTGGTTCTTCGGATAATAATCCAACCGGTCTCTCCATATTGACAACGATGGTCAAAAACTTCGATAGTCTGTGATTTAACTATCGAATAAAAACAAGTGTTCATCCAAACATATCAAACAAATCACTGGGCTCTTTAATTAATATTTCATTAATTAAATCTCTTCTCCATTTCCTTATCAATATTTGTTAACCAAATATTTCAATAATCATCTTGGCCTCTTATGCCATTTGGAAAACGTTTCCCAATATCAACTCTTTTTATTTTCTATATATTAGAAAATATCTCTATTTGCAATTGGAAACAATTCCAATCACTTATCTCTATCCCGACTATTTTAATTATACTCAGGAAATATTTACTTGTTATATTTCCAAAATTCCATCACTTGGGTTTAAACGAATGTTGCGTAAAACATCGTTACAACAACCCAAAATATTTTATTCAACTAGCTCTTTTCAAACACTTCTCTTCGAGACTGGATCTTGCTATTTATCCATTAAAAATGAAATCAATCAAGTTGGGGTAAAATTACCTCTCAGACCTTAACTGAAAACATCCTCAACTTCAAAACGGCAAAACCACTTACCTCGAATAAACACACTATACAATCCAATTGTTCATTTTTAAAACATGTATATAGTTCACTTTCTATTTCTACTTTATAGATTTCCCTTTTTGTTTACAATATTCGATTTTTATATTCACTTACCTATCGAATTCTACACGTCGATACAATGATTTCTAACTATCAAAATATCTTTAAAAATATTCTAACTCCTTAAATTTCCGGAAAATTTCGCCATAACCTCCCCTGTATCGGGAGCATCGGGAAATTTCAAATAGCTTCCCCGGTCCTTCTTATCTCAAAAAGGAAAAGAAAAAGCCAAGCGGCTTGCCGATACGGCGCATAAAACCCCATATATGAATTTAAACATGTACCTTTTTGTCGGGCCCATAAATTTAAATCTTCATATACTCATCCCATATCTGTTTAACACCTGTTCACCTGTTTCCAATTCAATTCAACTCAATCCATTCGTTTGAATTCAATTTTTGAATCGTTTGAATTCAGTTTCGCCCATTTATTCTTTAATTAGCCCTTTTTGCCTATTTCACTTCTTTGTTTGAACATAACATGTTCAAACAAAGTATGTAACTCGTTCATAACCAAATTGAATTTCAATTTCAATTCTAGTTCTCTTTTCTATTTCGAATATAAATTTTCAAATCGAATTCACTTATTTAAGGCCCAATATCAATTCAACATCTCATTTACTAATTACTATTCGAATTAGTTAATTCTATTCAATAATCAAAAATCTGATTTCTGTTTCAAAAATCAATTCATTACTCCACCTGAGTTCACATATATTCTATAACTCAAATCTGAAATTTTCTAAATAAAATTCGGATTTTATTCGCTTAAAATCCTTTTATAAAATGAAATAAACCGTTATGGTTTTTAAATAGTTCTAGCGCTGTTTTTCTGAAAATTTGATTTTGACATAACTCAAAATCTATACGACGAAATTCATATTTTTCTCTTTCATTAGAAAACTATTATCAAACCGGTCCTGACGTTTCTTGTTTCAAAGAGATCCGACTCCAATTGAGTCCTGTATACTCGATTGAAGTTCAAATCGCTATTTTACGAACTGCAGCGCTGCGGCGAGTTCGTTTTAATTATATTTATATATATAAACTTTTAAACTTCGTTAAATGAATTCAACTCCCTTCTAATATATATATATATATATATATATATATATATATATTCCAAATTCCATTTGAATCTTTACATTTCAAATTCCATAGTTTTAAATCCTGTATTCAAATCCCATTTGAAATCCTTTATTCGAATTCCATTTCAAATCCTTTATTCGAATTCCATTTCAAATCCTTTATTTAACTTCTACTTTAATTCAACTCCTTTTTGAATTTCTATATTTGAAATTCATACTTGAATTTAGATATCCAAACTCCATTTAAATTTCTATTTGAAATTCTAAATGTTCAAATTCCATTTTTCTCTTATTTGAAACTCCCAATATTTCAAATTACATTTTCTTTTATTTGAAATTCCATTTTTTGAATTTCCTTTATTCCAATCCCATTTGAATTCCTTTAAATTCAAATTTTATTTCAATTCCCTTGAATTCAAATTCTATTTCAAAACTATTTGGAATTTCCTATTTTGAAATCCTATTTCAATCCTACTTTGAAATCCTATTTTCAAAGTTTATTTCAAATCCTATTTTGAAATTCTATATTCAAATTTCTACTTGGATTTCTATATTCAATTCCCTGTTCAAATTTAATACTTGAATTTCTATTCAACTCTCTATTCAAATTTCATGTTTGAATTCCATTCAAATCTCTATTCAAATTTCACATTTTGAATTCCTCTTTGAAATTCTATATTTCAAATTCTATTCAATTCTTCTTTGAAATTCTATATTTCAAAGTCTGTTTTCTATTTGAACTCTTATATCCAATTTCTTTAAACAAGTCTCGACTTCAATTCCTTTTGAAATCGATATTTCTATTTTCTTTTGAAGATAGATTTCTCATTCCAATTTCACACTTGTATTTCTATTTCTGAATTATCAAATGATAATCCTTTTCTCTTCATTTTATAACTTCGTTATAAAAGAACTATTTATAAACTTCGTTTATAAAGGAACTACTTGTTATATTTTTCAAAAACAAGTTTTTATTTTTATTTCCATTTAAAATTCAAATTCTATTTAAAAATAGAATTTTCCCTTTTAAAATCTCAAATATCCTTCCACGATATCATTACTTAAGCCCAGTGATATTTAAACACACAAAGCAACGAATTATTTATTTTTCTAACACATCATATATGAAAATATATATGCAAACAAATAAACCAACAGATAATATATTTTTGAGGAATCCAGTTGGATTCCTCCAACCTGTTTTCCTGCATCCACAGATGTTAGCACATAAATAATACCCATTCTGCTTCGTGGCAGAATATCGCGGTATAGAAGGTCATCCACTAATCATAGCGTGGGGCGTATAGGGTAATCATCCGCTATGGTACCGCGGGCATCCGCTAATGAGACTGCGGGAATCCAACCAATCAATCAACCCAATATATATATATATATATATATATATATATATATATATATATATAGCCTAAATAACTAATATATATAAAACAACCAGAAAGCATTCACACAGACAACAAACAATTATTTTTAATTGAAATAAAAATAATTCTAAAGGTGAGTGAGATTTACTCACCTTAATTTATTTTGCGCTGAATCCCCAGTAAAATTCCATATCATCACGGCCATAGATCTTCTCAGTAAAATTACTTTGCACCTATGATTAATTTAATTATCGATTAAACTCTTATCTATTTTAATGAACTACTATCATTAATTATTCTTTATTTTATTTTTAAATTTCTAAATAAAGGTGTATACCTTATTTCTTGAACACCACGAAGCATATTCAAATATCATTGACCCTCTTCGCTGCAAACATCACTAAAATCCAGCGTTCTTCACTTTGGCATTCTCCCGAACAACTTGCTGTCAACTTCCATTTCCTTGCACTTTGACCAACTCCAGATCATCCGGTCCACCTCAGTTCCTCAGTAAATTCGAACCCACAACATCGCACCCTCTTCCACCACGAGCGCCCCCAATACCACCTCCTTCCGTATACACCTGTTACCGAACTTCCGATCCACTCGATGCCTTAACACCCATCGCAATCCCTCAGAACCCATGCAATCCATTGACACTGCGACTCCTCTTCCACCGCGACTGTCCATCTAACTCCACTTCGATCCCTGTAGTGACCCCCAAACACCAACTCGCGAACCCCCTAAATCGAACTCCGAATCGCCCTAGTTTTGTTGCTGTGGATTTTAATTCCAGAAGCAACCCTCGAGATGAAATTGCGATTTCGATTTCGCATTGTTTTTTTTTCAACGGTGGAAGGATTTCGATCTAAATAGAGATAAAAGAACGAGAAGGAGAGATTATTAGATGGTACGCTCCTTTGAGAAATGAAGACGAGGTGTTGTTATATAGGTGCGAAGGTGACAGAACGTACCACGCCATTAAGATGGTGTTCCCTTGATGTGGAAGATGAGAGACATTTTTGCTGGCTCGAGGAAACAGGTCTGTGATTTTACAAAGATAGGCCGGCTAGGTAACGTTTTTAGGGTGGCTCGAAATGACGTGTATATAATTCGATTTGATTTTGTTTTAGTTTTCATCCGTTTAATTATATATATATATATATATATATATATATATATATATATATATATATATATATATTTCGAGGTTCCGAACCGCTATTTAATCATAACGACTGCCATCTCCAATGTCATTCGCTGCTCTAAACTCAAGGGGACAGATTGTGGAATTTTATTTCAACTGTATAGAACAGAAAACAATTTAAATTAACGGTTAAATAAATTTTGATTTAATATATAAATCGATTTCAGATAATAAAAATTTCACGAAAATAAATTATTATTACTGTTTCAATTCAAACAGAATTTATATTAATCAACTGAACTGTTTTTTTTTTCAATTTAGTTTTAACTGTGAATTAAATTACTTGTTAATAACTCGATATATTTGAAATTATATCCTATGTCAATTATTTAATAGATAAATTCAATATAAAATTCATTTATATTCCCAATTAAATATTTAAAACTAGTTTAAATATTCATTATATAATAGCTAAAAAATCAGGGACGTTACAAAAACAATTTCACCTATAACAATAATTTCTAATGATGAAAATGTTTCACCATTACCTTTACAAAATTCATTCAGATGTTCCTAAACAATAGCTAGAGACTTTTTCATCAAGCAAGTGTGTCAGCTCGAGTAAAATTTAACTTATATGTCGAGGGTACTTCGTTCAAATTTCACATTTTTGAATTGATACTTGTGCTGAATTAGGAAGAGACAGGATTATACATTGCTAACAAAGAAACTGCAGAGAAATGTATAGTGCATCATGTTCTTCTTTGCAATATTATTTTTCCTTTGGAAAATGTCCCCACTAATTTATAGACGGTTTTTATCGTATTTCTAGTTAATATCTTTTGTTTTCTATCATTAACGAGATCGTTTTACATGCTAGCATGGTAGTTACACCATGTATGTGTTTTTTGTGAATTCGTCAGAACACACTTAGTTACTGTTGGAGAATGAAGTTTTGATGACAACAACCTTATTTTAATATTAATTGATATATACTAACACTTTTGCCTAGAATATATACACATATGCAGGATTTATATATAGGAAATATTATTGAAGACTATACAGTTTAAAGATGTAAGGGATTCAGAATTCAGAGATGTTTCAAGACTCATGAGTATTCAAGATTTCAAGAGTTCAAGATAAATATAGTTATAGAGTCTAGATTATGTAAGACTCTGAATAACACTCCAGGTTCAAATTCAAAATATTTTCATATTTTGTTTTCAAATTCTATCTTCAATCTCTTTATTCTCTATTTTACTTTCTATTTTAATTTGGTATTAAACTTGAGTTTTATAACTTTTATATATTTATATTTTATATACATTATATAATTATATAGTTTTAAACTCTATAATTTTATAAATATGTTTATATAATTTATATTTATGTTTCCACACGATTTTCTACTTTATAATATTTATTTATAACACTATTCAAGAATTTCCAGAATTATATATATATCAAAACACTTGAAAAATATTCAAATTTCAATTTTGTACATATATGTGTCGACATACATATATATACATATTGACATATAACTGTCGTTTTTTCAAAATTGAAAGGAAGTGTCTTTTCACTATTTGTGACGGTTCAAAAATGTTACAACCTTTCAAATGTTATATATATGGCAGATTTCGAATTTTTTATTACTTATTCTTCTCCATCTTCATTCTCTTTCATTACACCATTATTCTTTATCATTTTTATGATTTCTACCTATACTCGGCCGAATTCAATTCTGTTTTTGTAACACCCTGTAATTTTAACAACACTGAAGAGGATAAATTAAAGAATAATTAATTTAGTACTCGGAATTAAGTGAAATGACTGCACCATTGTGTTCATCTCGGAATTCTGCTTAAGATAGACTCTGGGTTTGCATAAAACAGACACCGTATGAAGAAGTTATTAAGGTTTGAAGTTTGTATACGCATAAGAAGAATATATATGAATAAAATAAGACCAAAAAGTCAAAAAACAGTTCAAAAGTTTGAAATCATGGAAATTGGAGTAAGCGGGAAAAATTCCGCTTAGGGGTGTCGACCCCCCAAGGGGGTGTCGACCCATGGGTCAATCCAATAAAGGGGGTCGACCCCCTTGCGCCAGATCTGGGATGAGTTCAAATTTGTGAATTTGGACTCCTTTGTTGACTTGGTTCGTTGTCTCTAGGCTATAAATAAGATGCCATTTCTCTTGTTTCTCCACACCTAAATCAATGGAGGACTAAATGCTGCCTCTGACCAGATTGAACCAAGTCTTTTCTTATTCAGCAATCAATTAGAGTTGTGATTCAAACGTCTTCAGTCTTTCTCTATTTTTCTAGATCCAAACACAGTGAGTCTATGTTAATTTTAGATCTAAATGTTTAAATGTATTCTTGACACTATGATCTATGCCTATGCCTATATGAACCATATCAGATCTGCTATAACCTGTGTATCTAAGTTAATAATGACATGACTTTGAACTAGATCTTAGCCTATACTGATTTATCATGTCAAATCTGCCATTGATTAGTAGGTCTAATTCATTGTTTAGATCATATCATGCCTATTCCTATTATGTTTGTGGACAAGTCAGATCTATTGTTAGTTAGTTACTTAATTCAATATTGAGATCTTATCATGTCAGTTTATGATATCCCCATTATATTAGAATCAATTTTATTGTCACATGGTCATCAGATCTTTTCCTATATGCCTATTTGTCATCATGCCACTATATGTTTATGCCTACGTCTGCCATTGTATGTCAATTTTGCTATCATGTTCATTTCTGTCCTCTTCCCTCCTTTTTTCCCTTTTTATTTTTAAAGTCAGGCTACCTTCGAGCCTAGGCATGCCGCTGAAAGATGCAAACGCGAAAAATTGGGAATGAGGGGAAAACATTAGAATCGGGGCTTAATTTGAATTGGGGAATTCAGGCATAACTTGAATGAAATATATGAATGTGAATATAGGACATAAATTAGCTCATGATTAAATACCTAAATTTGGGCAGATAGTTTATTATGAACATAACTTGGGAAGGAGGCATGAAAACCTATAATGACATAGGAATAGTTGATTAATAATGGAAATGCCTAGAATTACAATAACTGAAATTGTAGTCGTGCTTTGACACGAGGGTAGATTACACTTGCGGTGGAAGTCTTCCCGGAACCGCCCGACATAACCAGCGACCACAAGTGATGAATCTAATGTGAGTGGTCTAAGTGCATAAACACGTGACGTGCTAAGACACGAGGTTAAGCTCGATTTGTGGAATAAGTCTGCCCAGACCTTCCCGACATATCCAGCATCCACAAGTTGTAGGCTTAATGTGGGAGGTCTAGTGCATTACGACCATAAATGGATATATGGTAATGAAGTGGAGTAAATAGGGAATGATAGTAACCTATTATAATTAATTACTTTAATGAGAATGTTATATAACGGGTAGTCTTGTCCTAGGGACAAGTGGAATTATAACATAGGTTATAATAAAAGGAAAGAAAGCTTATTAGTAAACCTTATTTAAAAAACTTAGTTAATAAGTAAACAACGTCAAGTTGCAGTGATATGTTGAACAAAAAACAAGTGAACTGAGATAAAGTATACTTAATTACATATTAAGTAAAACATGTGATTGTAACTATGGAATCAGACAATGAATAATACAAAGGAATTGTAAGATTACTTCTGTTAATTACAATCCAAGGGTGAACGATTGTAAGATTACTTCCGTTAATTACAATCTAAAGAATAACATGTAATGGGGCTTATTAACAAACTTAAATGGATTAAGTTATATTTATATGAAATTAATAAGCAAGTGAAATATTGGCAAGTGAAAAGAAGTCAATGTGAATGAGGATAACCTGTTAGTCTGTAATACTTAACCTAGTTGAATCCATAGGGATTGTATGCACATGTTAACTTGAGTAGGGGTTAAGTAAACTTGGTTGAAACAGTGGGAGGGTTAAGTATATCTGGGTAGGGTGGGTAATATTTATATATAAGCCCACAAACCTAAATCGATTGGAGTTATGTAATTAAAGACACCGTTAGATAAGCATAACCTGTGGAAATACTAGGGGTTATGTAAATAAAGACACCATTAGGTAAGCATAACCGGTGGAAATCCTAGTAGGAATGCAAAACAAAGGGGAGAGCTTGCATCATCTTGTGTGTGGGACCCATTTCAATCAGTAACCCATATAAAGGTATCAAACGAGTACTCCGCCCTAGGTCGGAGTCGGGGCATGCTTACTGGGCTGATTGTAAGAGATCCATACGTGGAGGACGGTGTGGGTGGTGCAAACCGACCGGGGTCATGTGCGTGCATGGTCCGGGCAGAGGGGGATAAGACGACTGTGACACCTGTAGATATGGTTGTGCACATCATAAAAACAAAGGGTTGCCACTTTAGGAAGTGATACATCCTACTGTGGGGCCAACACAGAGTATCTACGGAGTAGGGAGCTGATAGATTGGGGTAGTAAATTGGGTACATCTAGATGTACGCCTAAGTCTACCATCTTGTAATTGTTGCGGATCATCTTGTTCATATGATACTAGTATTGGTGCAGAGCTAAGAAAGTGTTAGAGAAGTGCTATTGGTGCTATCCTATTTTATCATGTGTTACCTTGTCATACCTGCCTTATATGTTTTTACCTCTCTTATCCACTTTATATGCCTGTCATGATACTTTTATGCTAAAAGTAACTGGACTCGCTAGGCTTTATGTCTGACCCATTTTGTTTCCTCATCTTTCTCTTCCATTCCGCCCAGGTTCTCAGGGTGGGAATACTCAAGCTTGATCAAGATTTTGCTATCGTCTTGCTTGGAGCTGCTTGGATGTATTGCTCAAGTTCTTATCTTTGCTACTATGGCTATGTTTCTTTTAGGGATTATGCTTCTTTTACTATTGTACTATGATGTTTTAAGTACAAGGCAGAAATTTTAATGATGCACTAGGTTTATGTATTTTTAGACATATGATGTTTTGAACGACGATGCTTTATGATTAATAAAGTTTTTTTTTTTTAAATTCTACTGCTTTTTATATCTGTCTTGTAATGTTTATGTTTCTATTTACCTATAGCGCTTCACGAAGCTTAATGCATTCTCTTAATGAGTGACATTAACGGACGTGTGGTGTCACACTTGGTATCAGAGCTGAAGGTTACCAGATTGGATAAAAGATTTTGAAAATTGTTTTCAAAAAAGGTTTTAAAAGAAAGCATTTTCAAAAGAAAAATCAGTTTCGAAAAACATATTGCCCAAAGCCATAGGAGATATCTTTCGATTCTCTGTTTGAATCCCTTCTTCCTTTTCGTTTCTGCATGTCTGTGGAACCGAATATTCCCGAGGGCGTTCAAGTACCGGATTGGTTCCGTAGGTATCTTATGGCTATGGCACCAATCGGAAGCCGAGGCGACATCCCTCTCCCAGCTGCAATCGTTGTTCCTCCACCATCGCGAGTAGATGGTTTCTCTAAAAAGAAAGAAGCTAGGGTCAAGGAAACACAAAACAAGAAAGTATGGCCCAAAAAAGGACAACGGCAAGGACAAAAAGGGTGGAAAGAACGACAAGGCTAGGAATAAGAGGAAGTGTCATAATTTTTGATGCGTGGGTCATTTAGTAAAAAATTGCCGAAAAAGAAAGAACGCTTGCTTCAACCGTGGCGAAGTTGGACATTATACGGGGGAGTGCCCGAAGAAGCAAGGACAGGGCCAAAGGGCAGGATCCTTTGGAGGGCAGGTGTATGCTCTCATGGTCATCTTACCGGATAAAGGCAAGGAAGTTTTTGTTGAAGGTCTGATTTCTCTTTCCAATCAACCTATTAGAACTCTTTTCAATTCTGGCACTTCGCATTCTTTTATATCTGATCTGTGGTTAAGTCTCTGCACCTTAGTACTAGTATGGTTTTGGATCCCATAGTTGTCTCAAACCCCATTGGTGGTACGACTCATTTGTCTATGATTTGTCGGGGCTTCAGAATATCTGTGTTAGGCGTCGAGTTTGAGTGTGGTGCATATTTGCTCGGTTTTATGGGCTATGGTTTGTTTCTAGGGATAGATTGGCAAACCACGTACGGTGCCATTCTCGATTGTGAGAGGAGGGTCGTTAGACTTTTGAGTTGCCATGGAAGGACCCTCGAGATTTCTTATGACCTTAAAAGGGTCTGTCATGCTTAGTTTCTTATAGTCTTTTAATGCATCTATCAATGATTTGCAGTCTGTACCAATAGTCCGACACTATCCTGATGTTTTTAAGGAGGTTCGTGGCTTACCCTCGAGGCACGAGATCGATTTCCGTATATACTTGGTGGACAATGCAAAGCCAGTTGCATTGCCCGTGCGCCACATGGCACCAAGGGAAAGGAGGGAGTTGAGCAAGTAAGTAGGGGAGCTACTTGAAGAAAAGTTTATCAGGCGAAGCATATTTGAATGGGGTGCTCTAGTGGTATTCACAACTAAAGTGGATGGTTCGCTTCAATTATGTGTGGATTATAGAGAGTTGAACAAGCTCACTAAAGAGAACAGGCACCCACTCCCGAGAACAGAAGATTTGTTTGACCAGCTGGTTGGTGCATTAATATTCTCTCAGTTAGACTTGGCTACGGGGTTCATTAGTTGAGGGTGGCCGAGGACAGTACAGATAAGACCGCTTTAAGGACTCCATATGGTTTCTTTGAATGGCTAGTTTTGCCTTTTGGGTTGACGAATGCACCCGACTATTTCGTTGGTTGATGAGTAGGGTGTTTCGGGAGTTTCTAAACAAATTTGTCGTGGTCTTTGTTGATGACATCTTGATTTTCTCGAAGAGCGAGGAAGAGCATGCCTTAGATATAAGAGAGGTTTTGAAAACTCTGCGTGTGCATCAGCTTAAGGCTAAATTCTCCAAATGCCATTTTGGAGAAAAGAGGTGAGATTCCTAGGGCATGTGGTCTCTAAAGATGGGACAGCAGTAAATCCCGAAAAGGTAGTTGCAGTTCAAGATTGGCAAATTCTTAAGAATGCAACAGAAGTGAGAAGCTTTCTTGCATTGGCAGGCTATTATAGGAAGTTCATGAAGGACTTCGCAAAGATATCAGCCCCACTCACCAGACTGACAAAGAAGAATCTGACGTTTTCACGGGATATAGATTGTGATGTTGCTTTCCAACGATTGAAGAGGGCTCTGACAACAGCCCTAGTCTTGACCTTGCCTGACGGAAACAAATTATTCTGCACAGTTTACACTGATACATGTGGTACAGGTCTTGGTGCGGTTTTGATGCAAGAGGGAAGGGTAGTATGTTATGGGGTTAGGCATTTGAGAGTCCATAATAAGAATTACCCTACCCATGTTTTGGAATTAGTTGCTACATTATTCACGCTTAAGACTTGGCGGCAGTATCTGCTTAGAGAGAGGTTCGAGCTATACATGGACCATAAGTCGCACAAGTATATGTTCTCGCAGAAGGAACTCAAATTGAGGCAGCAAAGATAGGCTTCTACTTGGACCTGAGACGATTAGAGAAACTTCTGAAAAGATTGATCTTATCCGTAGGCGCATGAAGATAGCTCAGAACAAGCAGAAGTCATACGCAAATAAAGAAAGAACCGAAATCAAGTAGAGGTGGGAGACATGGTTTCATCAAGTTATCACCTCAGAAGGATGTGATTCATTTTATAACTGTAGGGAAACTGACGCCAAAGTTTGTAGGACCATTTCCCATAATGCAAAGAATTCAAATGGCTTATAAGGTAAAGCTATCAGAGAGATTAGCGGATGTTCATTTGCGAAAATGTTTGCATGATACAACAAAAGTAGTTGAGTCGAGTATGCTTAGGGAAGTAGAAGTGAAATGGGAGACAACAACTAGATGAGTTCCTATCTATATTCTTGGATCAGTGGTTAAGAAGTTTCGTAACCAAGAGGATGCAACTTGGGAGACCGAAGACAAGATTTGTGCTTCGTACCCTTTCTTTTTCAAGGGTATGTTCTTAACTTCTTTTCCAAAGCATTATGCATGCTTGTTTCTATCATTCAAATATATCTTTGATCGAATCTTCGACCTTTAGGTAGGAATCCCATGGATGTAAACATGTGTTTGAGGCATGTTATGTTTAATGGATGCAAGTGGTTGTTAGTGGTTGCTCGTGGATGCATATACACACACATTAGGCACTAGATCAACCCAAACACTCTCATACTGCATATGGATATGTGTGTGCATTTTTTTCTTTTAATGGATGAAAATGGGTGTATCATCATATGGATGTTGCATTTGGACGGATGATTGTGCACACATATAGAACTTACATGTTATAATAGGATTATTTGCATACATGTTGAATTCATAGCACTAACATACATTGCATTAAGGAGGTCGACTGAATCAGTAGACTGCCTGATCTTCACATTAGTATTGGGACATATACACACACCCTTGCATATATTCATATAAGCTTTAGAATTTTTTTAAAGACAATGGATGCATGTGATTAGTGGATGAGTAGATGAGTGATGTATGACAGGTTATACATTCTTCTTAACTTGGAGATTTCGGGGATGAAATCCTTTGAGTAGGGGAAAATGTAACACCCCGTAATTTTAACAACACTAAAGAGGATAAATTAAATAATAATTAATTTAATGTTTGGAATTAAGTGAAACGGACTGTGCCATTGTGTTCGTCTCGTTATTCTGCTTAAGATAGACTCGGAGTTTGCGTAAAACGGACACCGTATGAAGAAATTATTAAGGTTTGAAGTTTGTATACACATTAGAGGAATATATATGAATAAAATAAGTCTAGAAAGTCAAAAACTAGTTCAAAAATTCGAAATCGTGGAAATTGGAGTAAGCGGAAAAAATCTCGCCCAGGGGTGTTGACCCCTCAAGGGGGTGTCAACCCATGGGTCGACCCCCTTGTGTCAGATCTGAGCTGAGTTCGAATTTGTGAATCTGGACTCCTTTGTTGACTTGGTTCATTGGCTAAGACCCCATTTCTCTTGTTTCTATACACCCAAATCAATGGAGGACTAGATGATGCCTCTGCCCAGATTGAATCAAGTCTTTTCTTCTTCAGCAATCAATTAGAATTGTGATTCAAATGCCTTTAGCCTTTCTGTATTTTTCTAGATCCAAACACAGTGAGTCTATGTTAATTTTAGATCTAAATGTTCAAATGTATTCTTGACATGACTATAACTGGGATCTATGCCTATAAGAATCATATCAGATCTGTTATAACCCGTGTATCTAAGTTAATTCTGACATGAATTTGAAGTAGATCTGAGCAATACCGATTTATCATGTTAGATCTGCCATTGATTAGTTGATCTAATTCATTGTTTAGATCATATCATGCATGTTCCTATTATGTTTGTGGTCAAGTCAGATCTGTTGTTAGTTGGTTATTTAATTCAGTATTGAGATCTTATCATGCTAGTTTATGATATCCCTATTATGTTAGAACCAATTCTATTGTCACATATTCATCAGATCTTTTCCTATATGCCTATTTGTCATCATGCCACTATATGCTTATGCCTGCTTCTGCCATCGTATGTCAAATTTTATATTATGTTCATTTCTGTCCTCTTCCCTCCTTCATTTCCCTTTTTATTTTTAAAGCCAGGCTACCTTCGAGCCTTGACATGCCGCTGAAATATGCGAATGCATAAAATTGGGAATGAGGGGAAAACGTTAGAATTGGGGCATAATTTGAATTGGGGAATTCAGGCATAACTTGAATGAAATATATGAATGTGAAATTGGGACATAAACTAACTCACGATTAAAGGCCTTAATTTGGGCAGATAGTTCATTATGAACATAACATGGGAAGGGGGCATGAAAACCTATAATGACATAGGTATAGTTGATAAATAATGGAAATGCCTAGAATTACAGTAACTGAAATTGTAATCATGCTTAGACACGAGGTTAGATTACACTTGTGGTGGAAGTCTTCCCGGAACCGCCCGGCATAACCAGCGACCACAAGTGTTGAATCTAATGTGAGGGGTCAAAGTGCATAAACTCGTCACATGCTAAGAAACAAGGTTAAGCTCGATTTGTGTAATAAGTCTGCCCAGACCCGCCCGACATATCTAGCATCCACAGGTTGTAGGCTTAATGCGGGAGGTCTAGTGCATTACAACCATAAATGGATATATGGTAATGAATTGGAGTAAACAGGGAATGATGTTAACCTATTATAATTAATTACTTTAATGAGAATGTTATATAATGGGCAATCTTGTCCTAGGGATAAGTGGAAATTACAACATAGGTTATAATAAAAGGAAAGAAAACTTATTAGTAAACCATAGTTAAGAAAACTAAGTTAATAAGTAAACAACGTCAAGTTGTAATGATACGTTGAATAGAAAATAGGTGAACTGAGATAAAGTATACTTAATTACATAATTAAGTAAAACATGTTATTGTAACTATGGAGTCAGACAATGAATAATACAAAGGAATTGTAAGATTACTTCCGTTAATTACAATCCAGGGGTGAAAGATTGTAAGATTACTTCCGTTAATTACAATCTAAAGAATAACATGTAATAGGGATTATTAATAAACTTAAATGGAGTAAGTTATATTTATATGAAATTAATAAGCAAGTGGAATTTTGGCAAGTGAAAAGATGTCAATGTGAATGGGGATAACTTGCTAGTCTGTAATACTTTACCTAGTTGAATCCATAGGGATTGTATGCACATGTTAACATGAGTAGGGGTTAAGTAAACTTGGTTGAAACAGTGGGAGGGTTAAGTATATCTGGGTAGGGTGGGTAATATTTATATATAAGCCCACAAACCTAAATCGATTGGAGTTATGTAATTAAAGACACCGTTAGATAAGCATAACCTGTGGAAATACTAGGGGTTATGTAAATAAAGACACCATTAGGTAAGCATAACCGGTGGAAATCCTAGTAGGAATGCAAAACAAAGGGGAGAGCTTGCATCATCTTGTGTGTGGGACCCATTTCAATCAGTAACCCATATAACGGTATCAAACGAGTACTCCGCCCTAGGTCGGAGTCGGGGCACGCTTACTGGGCTGATTGTAAGAGATCCATACGTGGAGGACGGTGTGGGTGGTGCAAACCGACCGGGGTCATGTGCGTGCATGGTCCGGGCAGAGGGGGATAAGACGACTGTGACACATGTAGATATAGTTGTGCACATCATAAAAACGCAGGGCTACCATTTTAGGAAGTGATACATCCTACTGTGGGGTATCTACTGAGTAGGGAGTCGACCGATTGGGGTAGTAAATTAGGTACATCTTGACGTACGCCTATGTCTACCATCTTGTAATTGTTGGGGATCATCTTGTTCATATGATACTAGTATTGGTGCAGAGTAATGAAAGTGTTTGAGAAGCGCTATTGGTGTTATCCTATTTTATCTTGTCATACCTGCCTTATATGTTGTTACTTCTCTTATCCACTTTATATACCTGTCATGATACTTTTATCTATTTTTATGCTAAAAGTAACTGGACTCGCTAGACTTTATGTCTGACCCTTTTTGTTTCCTCTTCTTTCTCTTCCGCCTCTCCCCCGGTTCTCAGGGTGGGAATACCCGAGCTTAATCAGGATTCTGCTATCGTCTTGCTTGGAGATGCTTAGATGTATTACTTAAATTCTTATCTTTGCTACTATAGATATGTTTATTTTTGGGATTAAGCTTCTTTTACTATTGTATTCTAATGTTTTAAGTACAAGACATAAATTTTAATGATGTATTGAGTTTATGTATTTTCAGACATATGATGTTTTGAACCACGATGCTTTATGATTAATATAGTTTGTTTTATTAAATTTCTGCTGCTATTTTATATCTGTCTTGTAATGTTTCTGTTTCTATTTATCTATGACGCTTCACGACACTTAATGCATTCTCTTAATGAGTGACATTAACGGACGATGGGTGTCATAGTTTTCATTAATCTTCTTATCTCTGCACTCTCTGCTCATTACTCTCTGAATCAAGTGCTATTGAAGAGTTATAAGTCTGTTTGTAATTGTTTGGGTTGTGTAAGAAATCGATGGTATCCCTCGTAGCCATGAAATCAAGGACGGGTAATCGGTGGTATCCCTTGTAGCCGTGAAATCAAGAAGGTTGGAATCAGTGGTATCCTTGTGGCCGTGAAATAAAGGAGGTTGAAATTGGATATTGATATAGTAATAAAACTCTGTGCAATCCAGCGTTGCGTGGGACTGGATTAGGAGCAATTCCGAACCAGTATAAAATCCGGTGTGTTCTTTCCTTTTTTGCACTTTACTTCTGTTTGTCTTTGCATTTGTGTTTGATTCTGTGTCTGTGATTGTTTCTATGGTGTTTGATTTATGTAGTATTTCATATAAGTTAGATTTTGTTTAAATTCTCAAAAACACTATTCACCCCTCCTCTAGTGTTTGTTTTGCCTTAACGATCCATTCCACAATCCCTAACAATTGGTATTGGAGCAAGGTCTTTCAAAAAGTTCATAATCTGATTTTTGAAAATAGTAATAATGTCAACCAACACTGGTAGCAATAATAGTTCTTTTACAGAGGTTCAGTCCAGTATTAGACCACCACTGTTTAATGGTATTAATTATTCATATTGGGCATGTAGAGTGAAGATATATTTATAATAAGTAGGATTATATACATGGAATAGCACATAAAATGAATTTGCTGAACCCACAACTGATTTTGCACAATGGACAATGAACAAAAGACTGCTGCACAAAGCAATTCTAAAGCGCTGAATATGTTATTTTGTTCATTAGATAGGAATGAGTTTGATAGAGTGTCAGTATGTAAAACTTCTTATGGAATTTAGAGAACTTTACAAGTTATTCATGAAGGAACTAGTAAAATTAAACAAACTAAAATAATAATGTTATTTAATCAGTTTGAATTATTCAAAATGAACGAGAATGAGTCTATTTTCGATATGTATTGCAGATTTCAAGAGATTGTGCATTCATTAACAGCACCTGGAAAAAACCTATTCTGAAGTAGATCAAGTAAGAAAAATATTGAGTTCACTAACTATAGAATGGGATCAGTAAACTTTGGCAATTGAAGAAGCCAATGATGTCAATGAAATGAAGATTGAGGAGTTAATCAGAAATCTAATGTCTTATGAAGTCCAAATACAAAAGAAAACAGGTCAACTGAGAAGAAATCCATTGCATTAAAAGCAACATTAAGTGATTCTGACTTGAGTAGTGAAGATGATGAAGGAATGGCTCTTATGAAAAATAATTTTAGAAAATTTCTGAGATACAGAAGGAAAATGTAACGAACAGGGATTTTGGCCCCGAAAATCGACATAAATACCTTTACCATAACTCATGCCGACCTTTCAAACACCGAAAACACTGGACGTTATTAGAAAGAAATTAGAGGGTAAGATAAGAAAGAAAGAAATATTAGAATATAAGAAGAAGAACCAACGCAACACAAAATCAGAGTCTCACATCGCAGCAGAACAAAATATAATACAGAAATAAAACTTTATTGAGAGCTTTCAAAATACTTACAATATCAGAGTACATCACACAATGGGACAGTTATAGTAACCTGTTCCCATTTACAACACACAGCGGAATAGTAGCTTTATAATATCATACGTCTGGACTCTTCCAGCTCGTCTCTTCACATCATTCGATAACCTGGACCTGTACAACCCGGGCTAACCCGAGCATTTACAAAACACCGGGTCAGTCTGGTGAACCAGAGTGAGAAAAACTCGCACAATATTAAGGGTAATCATCCAACTTGCTTTTAAAGTTCAAAATCCTTTCGAAAGAAAAGAATAATCGTAAGACCAAATCTACACACAATCACAGACGGTTTTTACCTTACGATAACCCAAAACATTTTTGAAATCAATATCTTTTCTGATTTTATAATAATGTCTAAATACAAATAAATATCAATCTAGTGGAACGCTTACATCTCACGCTCCACATATATATTATACAAACAAAACCGCGGGCGCTTATTGGAGATTGGATTCCAACTATGACAAGGTATGGGACCACCTGCCGATAGTGTATCTCTAGAGGCGAATACACTGGGTTCAACAAGAACGTCTTGCAACCCGGCCCACACATGACTGACCACTCATTTCGCTTGAGTGTACCGAATGTATATCACCAACGGTTGGGCTCAAACCACCATTTCCCGAAAAAGGGACAGCATCGGAATAGATTAAAGAAGCAAATAGGGGTTTCTCTAGATAGGTGATTATACACCCTAATGGGCGCGACCCACATAGCCATGCTGCCTGCCCGATTTCTGCCATTTCCCGGTTGATGAGGCTTGAGGTTTAAATTTCCTCTGAAAACATTTGGTCACTATTTACTTTGAATGCCACATCGTCAGATCTGCCAGATATTACTAATTGACGTCCACAAAAATACTCTAGTTGATAAGCTAAGAGAAAGGCCCTTTCTCCGCCACCAACCATGGTACATTTGGAGAAATCAACGTACGTGATCCCTTTGGAAATACTATGTCAGACATCCGTCCATACAAGTCATCCAGGTACAAGATGAACCGAAGGTACTCTCCTACTGCATCCAATATAGGAATCACCCCATGGATTAGTAGCGAGAAGTCCTTGTAACCCGTAGATTACAATCACAACAGAACCACAGTTTATCTCTGACCGCTAAACCAGAGATTTTTAGTAGTTCTTCCGCTTATGATAATCCACGGTCTTCAATGCTCCATCTCGACCGTCTTCTGATATCTTCACATATTTGTTGGTCGGAATGGTTTTCGAATATAAATTTGATCCTGGTCTTTCTGTACCAACAATCATATTAGACAGCTTTGATAGTCAGTGATTTAACTATCAAAATAATCAGTGTTTCAATCATGACAATCTAATGGGTTCACTGGTTCAGTATTTAGCATCACTTGACCTTTTTAAATAAACAAATGTAAATTTTACTCTTAAATATCTCGATATTATAAATATAACTTTCGCTCCCTATTTAACATAATATTTTACTTTAAACAATTCAATTTATTACTCGTAAAACAACACTAGAAAATATCTGTTATTCATTTATTGAAAACAATAATCTATACTTATCCTTATACCATAGAATTCATCTTTACGTTTCCTTTCCAACTCGAAAATATCGTCATATTTTCGACAATCCCTTTTTCTTTGGAAATCCTCATTTTTGTCTTTTCCAAATTCTTCATTTAACATTGCATTATTATTTCTGCGATGGAATAAATTATTACTAACTCCCTTTTACCCTCACAACTAATATCATCCTCGGATATTCCTGCTGTCGTTCAAGTTGGGGTATTTTAATTACCTCTCAGACCTTGATCAACAACGTTCTTATCTTCAGATAGATACGAGCTGTAACCCAAAATTTCATTCCAATATCCACTCTACTTCCATTTAACTATTTTATTCAAATGCAGTTTCATAAGCCTTATTTCTCCTTGAAAATCTCTTTCGGGGATATAACCCTTTTCTCTTAATTCATAATTAAGAAATTTCTTATAAGCACCACTTTTTAACTCTGTCACTTTAAGCAAATTTATTGTATAATTCGGATTGGTTATACAACTCTATAACCCGCTTCTTTTACCAAATTCACTTTTACCAATCCCCTTTTCAAGTTCATTCCGCCATTTCCCCCTTGAAATTCTCATTTCAATTTCCCACTTTTACTTAACAAAATTATTAAGTAACGTTAGTTTAGAATTAACGATATAACACCTCATCGTTTTTTATAAACTTCATTTATAAAGTTCTGGTTTAATATAAACCTCTTTCATCTCAATTTCCTTTTACTTAATGTAAATGTTGCGTCAATCTAATTTAAGCTATCATATCCACTTACATTCCTTTTAAATATCTTATTAAAATTTTAAACAATATTCATTGAACTAATTTATTTAAAACACACCAATTAAATAATCAATCTCAATTGAAACTGTCGATTTAATCAACTCAAAACAAGATTCTTCCATTAACTGATTCCAACTAATTTCCACCTTAAATTAAAATGTGATTAATTTAAATAAATCCCATTTAACTGTTTTTCTTAACAAAACAATTATCAAAACTAAGTGGTTAGGTAAATTTCTATTTACAAGTTTATGAAAACTATCGTCACTATGGTTCCAACGCTTCTCGCTTCACAGAAATCCGACTTATATCGAATCCTGTATTTTCAGTTGAGGTACAAAACTCCATATTACGAACTACACGCCATTTTCAAACTCGATTTATAATATATAAACATATAGCGTTCGATCTCGTTTTAAATAACGATTTAAATATTAAAATCCATTTATATTTCAAATAAAATATTTAAAACCAATTTAAATATTTAGATTCAAATGTTCGAAAAACACGGGTCGTTACAGAAAAAATATAACCAAGGAAGTTCAAAAAGTAATGAAGGTCGATGTTATAATTGCAACAAACAAGGCCACATAAAGAAAATGTGTCCATATCCAGATAAATCGACTCAACAAATAGACAATAGCATTTCGTCAAGAAAAAGAAAGAAAGCATACGCAGCAACGTTAGATGATTCAGATTCATCATCAAGTGATGAAGAGCCGGAAACCGGAAATTCGAATATATGCTTTACGGCAATTCAGAGTTTAAAAAATTTCGAAGAAAAGGATCTAAAAACCGTGTACGCCTTAATTAATTTTTAATTTTATTTAGTTGAATGGTTTTTTTATTTGTTTGCTTTGCTTTGAATTTAAAACTTTTAAATTTAATCTTGAAATTTGAAATTCAAAATAATAATATGATAACAAATAACAAATAAAATAATTTTTTTGTATGTTTGATAGGATTAAAATTATTTCAGGAAATCATTAAACCTGAAATATAAATCGATAATATTAATCACATTTCATAAAAAGCAAATTTCCTTTGAAAATAGGTACATATATCGACATATCTGACCAGTAATTTGAAATTCAAAATTTGAATTTCGAAGGTTTAAACTTTCAAACTTCCCTCCAACTTTTCACCAACTCCCAAGGTCTGAAAAGGTGTCATTGATTACTGAAAAGTGGTGCCTATTCAATTCATATTCATTCAATTTCTATATATACATCTATTCTCTCTACCTTTCATTCACAATTCAAAACAATACTCTTCATATGTGTTCTCCTCAAAATTATCAATTCAATGGCTTCCTCAAGTTCATCTCAAAAATTGAAAATAACCAAAGCCATCATGGGTTGTCTTCATAATGACAAAGAGGCTATCAAAACCTATGCTAACTATTTAGCAAATGATAAAGTTAACACGGGTGCTTTTGCCATCTTTAGTGATTTTCCCTCTTATGATTTTACCTCTGTCTTTCAATACAAGGAAGTCTTGAGTCTAATTGATTCTTGTGGTAACGATGAAGTATGTTTTCCCAAACTTGTCGAGATGTTCTATGCAAATCTTAATCGTAGATTATACGAAGGCAACAAAGATCAAATTTGGAGTAGTGTCAAAGGCACACAAATTGTTTTTGATGCCAAACTCTTAGGCACTATTCTAAATTGTAGAAGCATGGGCTCAGATTTTTTTGGGTTTCAAAATCGATGAAACCGATTTAGAGACCTACCACGACATATTTGAAGACAATGTTCAAATGGAATTCAAAAATCACTTCTTTCATCCAAAAAAAAGAATCGTAAACCTTCTCCTTCAACATACCATCACTCCCCATTCCGGAAATTTTAACAATCCAATTCTCAATGTCCAAGGGGCTATCTTTGCTATTACGAGTGGTTTTACTATCAATTGGGCCGACATGATTTTAAATGGAATTAAGCCTATAGAATTATCCTCAAGAGAAAACACTCTCTATTATGGTGTTTATCTCACTCGTATTTTCAAATACTTTGGAGTTGATCTTCATGGAGAAGAGTTGTGTTTAGAAAAGTGTTTGACTCATTAAACATACATCTCATGCAAATTCCTCTCACTTTCAAGCCATATGAGACATTTGAAGACAAACAAGCTCGAATGCAACAAGAACAAGCACCAATAGAAGTCTATGAAGAAGAAACTTTTTTAGAAAGTGTTGAGTGTCCAACCAACAATAGACGCATTTCCATAGAGAAAATTGTTCAAAATCAAATCAAAATTGTCAATAATCAAAAAAAGCTTAAGAAGAACTTCTCCAAAATGACTAAGTTCATGGTCAAGATGGGAAGAAAGCTTGGAATCTCACCTCCCTCATCATCATCAGAAAATTAGGCTATCTGGTTTAATCTATCTTTATGAATTAGCTTATGTTTTGCTTTCGAATCTCGTATTTAGTATATCTTAATTAGTTGGACGTATTTTCTTTTTATTAAGTAATGAATAGAGTTTTATTTATGTTAAATCATCTTTAAGTCTCTGTAAAAAATTAAGAATTAATTATGGTTTAATATAAGTTCAAAAGATTCAAAATTTAAAAAATTTCAAAATTATTAATAGGGTATGTCGACATACATTTATGTATTTGTCGACATAAAACCGCTAGATTTTAAAATTATTTCAAATTTTAAAATTAAATAACTACTCATGTCCATTCAAAATCCATTGAATTCCAGACACTATTTAAGTCTATTTCTTCCAAAAAATTCATTATTATATTTCTCCTTCTCCCTTATTCATTTCTTATCAAATCCATGGCTAATCCAATTCATAATCTAAGTGAATATCTTGAAGAAACCTTGAATTCTTTCAAGAATATCCTCTCTATAATTCTACAAAACCAGCGTCATCTCGAACTAAGACAAATAAAGATGTTTGAGTGGCAAGAGAAACATTTTGATGCAATTCGGTGGATAATCTCTTTTCTTTTCAGAGATGAAGATAATAATCTCGCAAAGGCTCCACCAACCAAAGAAGATGAGGATTGGAAAGTCAACAACAAGGATCTAATCTTTGGAGAAGATGGTTAGATTGAAGTCCCAAGAAACGTTTAATTGATTGGTATGGTTGATTTGATTGATTTGTTTGAATTTGAATTGGATTTTATAACTTAAAACTTGTATATATTAAGACATATGGTGTGGTGTGCTTTGATTTCTTTGATTTACTTTGTATATGAAACTGAACAATTGTAAATATAATACTTGGATTAGTTTTTATTTGATAATCATAATGTTAGGAATTACTATTAAGGATTATATAGATTATGAAGGAGTACAAGAATTATTAAAAGGAATATTTTACTTAGGGGGAGTTTTCTACTTTGAATTAGAAGTTACTTAGTTGCTTATAGTTTTTTTTTACTTAGAGAGTTATACGATTTAGGGGGAGTAGTTTTAGAATTTCTTTTTGATAATGCCAAAGAGGGAGAAATTATAAAATATAGACATAGTTTATAGGATTCAAATAGACAGGGGGAGTATTTGAAGGATCATCACCAATAGGTATATATAGGTATGATATTTTATAAACTAAGGTTGTCATCATAAAAAAAGAGGAGATTGTTAGAGAATGATGTTTTGATGACAACAACCTTATTTCAAAATTTTGAAAGGCAAGTAATATATTATTAACACTATGAAATTTTTACAATGTACAAACTAGATTTCCACAACTAGACACTGACTATACTGATACAAATTCCACAACTAGACAGTAATGAGAAAAAAACAATGAATGATATACAAATGAATACAGAAAAAAACTCAATACTGCTAGAATATAAGCTGATAACTACTATTACACCGAGAATCAAAAAAGGTACAGAGCCCTTCAAGTCTGCCTTATTAACCAAAACTGAATTTCAAACTTACTCTTGATTTCTTCTGGAAGTGCCGAAGTGGACCTACGCTCAAGCCACCCAAACAAAAATGCAGCATTGTGCCAAGTAAATATATATCAAGCTATAACACTTCACAGCTAGGCTGAACCAATGAAAGCCACAACAAACCCTTCGACAAAATAACAATACAGCTCACGCAGTTACCACTGTAAACTATATCGAATCCAGAAAGAAATTCCTCAACAAAACTACCATGTTACAATTGACAAAGACATACCAACATACAATTCGAACTATCAAAATGCGAGCATCACAATGAATTAGACTGGATTGCTTCTTGTATGCCTACTAGAAGATATCTTGTGATGGTAAAAAATCTTTAAGCCCATCAAGACCATCATCTACTACATCTTTACTATCAGAAGACTTTTTCTTTCTAGCCCTTCTCTTAGCATTTTTCAAGGCAGTTTTAGAAGGAGTTACATCTGTTGGAGATTGATCATTCTTATCCCCCTTGTCCCAAAACTTTCCTTTAAGTCTCAAAGTATTTGATGTACTCAAATCATTTTGTAAAGCAGCCGAACTAGTCGTTGATGGAGGAGGAAAATCGGGTGGTAGCGAACCAAATTTACCTCTGCAGCTCATACCAGATTGACTAATCAAACTTGATGATGTAGTTGACTACTAGTTGATGATGTATTAACAATAGGGAAAGTCAAACCACAACCAGATACAAATTGAAGAGGCAGCTAAGATGAAGATTTAATATGGGATGCTACAACACTAAATGAGGATGAACAAGACATAGTACAGTGAGAATTAGTTGTAGACGAATTACCAATAGGAGAAACCCTCTGATCTCCATTATAACCCAATTTGCTATTACCAGTAATCACTCCACCATTAGAAACATCTGCATTTAACCCTAAACCTTCAGCAATAATATTAACATCCTTACTAAAATTATTTTTACCAGCACCAGGAGCATGTAAAAAATTCTGCAGTACTCTCCCCATTAATACCATTAGCATCATTACTAATATCACTGTTGCTAACATCATTTATAGTGACATTTGGAGCATTGAAGTTTACAACAGAATTTTTGTCATTATATAAACTCCAAAAGGATTTGAATTAACTTTAGTTGCATCTGAAGTACCACCATCATTCCCATTTGCATTGAACCCTCCTTTTTTCATCCAAATCTTCCTGGACTTGGAAGTAACAGATGTCCAATTGTTGGGAGAAGAAATAGAAAATTGCCTTACATCAGATTGGCAAACGTGATTATTAGCTCGTGCCTGAGTTTCCACAGGAAAAATCTCTTCATAATTCTCGAAAACTTTGTCTGCCTTAGGATTTTGTTCACACATTATAGTATTATGACCGAAAATCTTACAAATTGAACAAATTTTATGTCTCAAGTCATAAGCAATTATTATAGGAGGACAATTCCTACCTAACTCATCAACCATAATTTTCTCAAGAAGATCAAAGTCAGACGAAACCTCTAACAGAGCCTTAGCATATCTAAACCTATGAAGTTCTCTGTACTTGAATCGAAACATATTAATTTCCCTACGTGACATGCAAGCCAGTTAATACCTAGTAAAGTCCAAAGAATAATAGGAATCCTATGAAACTGAACCCATACAGGTACTTTTTTGATCTGCGCTCGCGAATTACCAATCAATGGATCCCATTTTGTTTGAACATTCGACCACGAGTAAAAATTAGGTCAGCTTCGAGTATTTTATCTCTATCTAGATCATTTGAGAATTTAAAATAGAAGTGAACTCCATCTGATTTAATATCTACTTCTCCTACAAGTTTCCAATATCTGTGAAGAAAATTTACCACTGTTGGATATGATTGAGCGCCACCCAGAAAGAACCCCACCAAATAGTTACTCTAGTATTTCAAGCCCTCATACTTAACTACATTCGGTATCTTCTTTGGTATTTTGTCCCTATGTCAAAATGCTGAGGTTTAAAGATGCCTGCATTCCGTGGTAACGAGTTCAACAAAGAAGCATAATCAACTTTCGTAAATGATGGGTAAGAAGCATGTGATGTATTGAAATTAACAGAATTAGGGAGATCGGTCAAATTGGCCTGAGAGATAGAATTATCTACATGCGAATTGGCATTAGAGGGATTATCATTCAAATTATTGGAATTGAAAGTGGATTTCCCCAAAATTGGAGACGAAGAATTCACTCCAAAGTTAGCCACTATAAGGACTGAACACCGGAAGGGGGTGGATCAGGGGGTTTGGTTGGGGAACGAGAAGGATGAGGTGGGAAAGAGGAATTGAAGCTGGAAGATGAAAAGAAAGAAAAGGCCGCAAACGCCGTTTTCAAGAAAATAGGGTTTTTATTCTGGTTTTTGAAAAGAATTACAAAATTTGATAATCATTACCTTATTTCTTATTTCAATATTAATTGATTATAAAATAAATACTAACACTTTTGTCTAGGATATACACACATATGCAGGATTTATATACATGAAATATTACTGAAGACTGTACAGTTTAAAGATGTTAGAGATTCAGAGTTCAGAGATGTTTCAAGACTCATGAGTATTCAAGATTTCAAGAATTCAAGATAAATATAGTTATAGAGTCTAGATTATGTAAAACTCTGAATAACACTCTATGTTCAAATTCAAAATATTTTCAAATTCTATTTTCAAATTCTATCTTCAATCTCTTTCTTTTCTATTTTACTTTCTATTTTAATTTGGTTTTAAACATAAGTTTTATATATTTATATTTTATATACTTTATATTTATATAGTTTTAAACTCTATAATTTTATAAATATGTATATATAATTTATATTTATATTTTCATATGATTTTCTACTTTATAATATTTATTTATAACACTATATTTTAATTCAAGAATTTCCAGAATTATATATATATATATATATATCAAAACATTGGAAAAATATTCAGATTTCAATTTTGTACATGTATACGTCGACATACATATATATACATGTCGACATGTAACTATCATTTTTTCAAAATTGAAAGGAAGTGTCTTTTCACTATTTGTGACGGTTCAGAATCGTTGCAATCTTTCACTATTCTCTTTCATTACACCAATATTCTTTATCATTTTTATGATTTCTACACCTATACTCTATCGAATTCAAATCTGTTTTATTAATCTTCTTCTCTCTACACTCTCTACTCATTACTCTCTAAATCAAGTGCTATTGATGAGTTATAGTGTTGTTTATAATTGTTTGGGTTGTGTAAGAAATCACTGGTATTCCTTGTAGCCGTGAAATCAAGGACGGGCAATCGGTTAGCCGTGAAATCAAGGAGGTTGGAATCAGTGGTATTCCTTTTAGCCGTGAAATCAAGGAGGTTTTATTTGGATATTGATATAGTAATAAAACTGTAACGTCTCAGATTTTCTGTGATTTAATAATTAATTTATTTAAATATTTTATTGTAATGGTTTGGGAATTTAAATGGATTGAATTCAAATATTTTGAATTCTTAAATTAAAATAAATATGTGATATTATATTTAATTTCTGAAATGGTCGAAAATGAGTTGAATTCGTAATAAGGTGTGAATTGGATAATATATGAGATTTAATTCAGTTTAGAGTTGAAATTTAATAATGAGTATATTAATTTAATGAAAGTTGAACATATTAATTAAAATATAATTATAATCGAGCCCGTAACGTCGCGATAGTTTGAAATATTCAGTTTTGAACTTCAATTGAATATACAAAATCCGTTTTAAGTCAGAATTCTGTGAAACAAGAAACTTTTGAATATATTAGATCATGATTTTCTAATAGAAGAGAAAAATGAAGATTTTGGCTTTTAGATTGTAAGTTATGCCCAAATCAAATATTCGAATAGTCGCTATGGAATCGTTTATAAGTCATAATGAATTATTTAATATAAGTAAATATTGGTTTTGAATTTGGACAAGATATTTGAGACTTAGTTATAATTTAATTTTTAGAATTTTTGTGTAATTTTTATTTTGGAAAATACACATTGTTTATTTTGAAGAATTTTACACCCTATATTAGTATTTTGGGATTTCGCAGAATAAGCTAACTAGTCTATTTTATTATATTTTTGGGAACATGGGGCATTGCTCAACACAATGGTACTTTTAATTTTGTTGTTTGCGGCTCGTATACATATGAAGTGTTACATAACAGGATACCCTTATTTTTATAATTTTAAATATGTATAGCTGGTTTATATATATATATATATATATAACTGTTAACTGTTGAAAACATAATCGCTTGTTACAATAGTGTTTTGGGGCAAGTAATACTAATCAGGTACGTTCGAATACAACAACATGTTTTTTAAAATTAGATATAACATTTTCAACTGGAAGCAAAACAAAAAGGGTGTGCAGGCTAAAAACAGACCACCCACATGCCTCAATTTCTTTCCAAAGACTTAGCCTATAAGTAATTGTATTTTACTATTTTATATACAATAACTTTTTGTACTCAAGATGTGGACGTGTCTGTACTCTTTTCCTTAGCATCTAAGTTATATTTTTCTTCTATGCCTTTGTATGCTACCCGACATAGCCTTGCCTTCCTAGTCCTTCACATCAACTTGTGTATTACTTAATAGCTAGGAAATCTAACCTATAAATAAAGCACACTCTCGTCTATTTCCTTTTTGGTCGGTCTCACTACAGAAAAACTAAGTGTTGTAAATTTTAGTGGCTTTAGTAAGATCACTTCCAAAGTTATATGCCTCTAAAATTTCTTAAAACAAACTTCTGGAAATTTGAATGGCTTTCGTAAGATCAAGTATTACCTGTACTTGAAGGGGAGGATTGTAACGAAGGATAAGTGGTTTCACGCAACAATGGTTGCGATTGTAAAGGGGGCATGAAGAAAGACTAGAGAGGAGAATTGAGCTCGAGTTTAAAAATGAGGGTGCAGTTATGAAAAAGGGACGAAAATTATGGTAGCAACTTTCAGGAAGGAAGAGGCTGGTTAGTTTGAACTTCTACATGAGCTCGCGTGGGAGATGAGTTTCGAGAGTGGTTGGAATGCCATAATCTGGAAGTCAAAAAGTGGTGAAAGGGAAATGTTATGTGCAAGGGGAGCAAGGACATGTTACGGCATGGGTTTATGCATCTGACATGAGAAAAAATGGTGGAGAAAGGTTGATGCTATGATGCGAAATGGCCATACTGGAGGAGTTACAGTTTTTGTTATTTTAATGAAGGGAGAATCGTATGTTGCTGCATAGTGTTTTGGTTCGTGTGCGTGAGTGGAGCAGTGCATACGTGAATGAGCAGTTGGTTGTTTCGAGCATCAGATATTGGTAGAAGTAGTAATAAGCGAAGTGGTTGAGAGTTTAAACTTGCGTTGAATGGCTGGGGAAGTAGCGACATACCAGAGTCATTCGAATGTAAGGTTTTGGAGTTAGAAAAGGTGAGATTGACTGGATAAGAGAAATGGTATTATTTGGTTTGGAAATCATGGCGTAGTGGAGGAGATAAAGAGGAAATGGGTTGCGATAATGGTGTTTGGGAAGCTTCAAGGTACGGTGGTACTAAACATAGAAGAAGTACATGGGTATAGGCTTTAAAGCATGTTGATGGGCTGAGAAACATGGGTGAGGCCCGAGTATATTTAATAATATAAATTTAATCCTATATTAAATAGTATTTTAAATTGTAACTTTGATAATTCACTCATACGTTATCAGAATTACATGAATTTGGATCTGTTGGGATCGTAAGGACGTAGGCTACACAATGGAACTTGTTTGGAGCGATTTGGAGCTCGTCTGCATTGATGGTGAAATAATGCATCAAATTCAAACCATCGACATTTAATCATTATTTAACGATTAACGACCAAAGTGAGTAAACTCATTAACTCTGTCCGTTTTTATAATTTTATAAACATTATTTAATATTGATAAAAACGATTGAATGTTGTGTGTGATGATTGTTTGGATGATTTGCTCATAAAGTGGTTGAATAATATATATATATATATATATATATATATATATAGTTAAACATATATGTCGCTAATTTAATATGGATTATATTTATTAATTTATTTCAGATTTAATATGAAACTGGTATTATTCATGTTGATTAACATCTGTGGATGCAGGGAAACAGGTTGGAGGAATCCAACTGGATTCCTCAACAATTATTGTTGTTTTTCATATATTGTATTATATGATGTGATGAGTAATCTATGGTTGATTACTGGGTGTTTAGGATGTTTTAAACAACGTTGACCTGAAATAATTGGTATTTAGATACCGTAAAAATATAATTGAATATATTGGAAAGGAAATTGCGGTTTTACAAAGTATAATCTATTTTTAAATAGAAATTGAATTTCTAATGGAGTATAATATAATAACTTGTTTTAATTATATTAAAACTAGCAGTTTGATTTATAAACAAACGTTAGAAATAAAAATGGATTAATTATTATTAAATAATTTGAAAATATAAGATGAATTTATAAAAGGGCAGATTGGTTAATCGTTTCAAACAAAAACGATGGAATTTATTTAGATGTTCAAAGTGTAAAGATAATTGAAATAAACACATAAGGAATTATAATTTGATTTCAACTATGTCGAATATTATAAAGATAATTTATTTTAGAAATTATAGATTACACAACTTAGAAATTAACGAGAAAGTTACTATTTGGTTTAAAAACCAATAGTTTATAATCGAATGTGTAATCGAGATTTGGTTATAAACTTGTTATTTAATTAACAAGAAATTGATTTGTAAAAGAAGTTTATGAAGTGGAATATGAAGTACGAGTTTATAAAATAACTCGATTGAACCTGTAATGGTTTTTAAAAATATAAATCAAGATTTGATTTAATAAAATGAGTCTAAATTTCTGTAAAGGGGTATTCACGTTACAAAGTGAATGATGATTTTATAGCAAATGATTTGCAAGATTAAAACGGTTATAAAAGGAAAATGACTTCTGTTAATAAGAAGTTAAGAATGAAGTTAAGGAAATTAGAAACTGACTAAAAATTAGTTAAGTTGAATAGTTGTCTAAGTATCGATCTGATGTTGGTTTCGGCCTTCGGGTCTTATACTTAGGGATTGTTCTCTTACTGGTTTACGGTTAGGGACTGATGGATAGCGATGCATGAATAAGGTATGGAAACGTTTTCCAATGTTAATAACATATATTTTCGAAATATGAGAAATAAAGAGTTGTGAATATATGGAAATGTTTTCCATGAAATTCGTGAGAAGTAAAACGGGTTTAGGAAATAAATGGGAAATTGGGAAATGAAATGATGATTGATCGGTAAGATTTCCATTTGGAATTACAACCGTTGTTTGTACACATGTTTTCCTTTGATAGTTAAATAACCAACTATCAAAGTTTTTGACCATTTCCATTGTCAATACGGAGAGACCGGGATCAGATTTATTATTTGAAAACCACTCCGTATGGGCATTAGCGTGAGAATTAAATATGATGAAAATAATTGAAGACTGAGTTTGTGTAAGGGCTATTCTGGCGATCTTAGGTAGAAATTGCCTAAGATGGATCTATAAAATAGTGCCTCCGGGTTGCACACTACAAGAAAAAGACCCTTTAATAGCGTTTAAAAAATGCTATGAAAGGTTACAGTGGCGTTTTTGTAAACGTTGTATATCAACATGTTGCAATATGTCAGGGGTCTATAATAGCCATCTAATAATCGCTATAAAAAACATGCTACTCATAGTGTTTGCTAGTTGCTATTAAATGGACGATTTGTAACATATAAATTCCTATCTATAGCGTTTATTACTTGCTATAAAACTTTTACACAAAGTTATGGTTTATGTTGCTAATATTTATGACGTCATTTACTTGCTATTTATAGCAACCATAAACGTTGTAGATAAATATTGCTTGATTACTACAGAAACTATAAACGCTATAGAAACACTAGAAAGTTTGGTTTACTATTTTATAGAATTATTTACTTGCCATGAAAACTGTTTAATCATTGCAGAATATTTTTATTGCACTAGCATAATGTTATGGTATGTATAGCCATTATCAAAGATATTTTATGCACAATATTAAACATATAAATATTTGTGGTCAAAAGTATGTTATAGAGAGTTCTAAGTGTTAGGATTGCCTCGAATGTTGTTAAGGAGGAATGACAGGTTAGAATTAATAGTCCCACATCACGGAATATATTGAAGGAATTGTGTACAAATATGAGCTGGTAGGCATGTAACATCATGGATTCCTTTTGTTATATGGGAGTTGTGTGCCAGCTCATATGCATGCAAGGAAGGGGGGCTTTGTTCCGACCGTCGTTACATAACAGTGGTATCAGAGCCGAAGGATCGGACTGGGCCATGCAGGCAGTGCTCTCAAAAGATACTCATAGGATGCGAGTCAAGGGGGAGACTATTAGGAATGCCTCACATGTTGTTAAGAATGAATGATGGGTTAGAACTAATAGTCCCACATCACGGAATATATTGAAGGAATTGTGTACAAATATGAGCTGGTAGGCACATAACATCAGGGATTCCTTTTGTTATATGGGAGTTGTGTGCCAGCTCATAAGCATGCAAGGAAGGGGGGCTTTGTTCCGACCGTCGTTACATAACACTAAGCATATAAATATTTATGACCAAAAGTAAAAATTCTTACAATTGTCGCTAACCAAAACAATACATACTAAAAAGAACAATCCATAAAAATGTAGCTAATCAAAACGATACACAGTAAAAGTAAATATATATGAACATTGTTGCAAAATACATTTGAAGGAGAATGAGTGCGACAACATGTTTTTTTCATGCCTATCACCATAGGGTAAACCTAAAGCAACGCCTGTCGAAAAAACAAACGTCTATTAGTCATAAAATGTAAGCAAAGAGAGAAGCTCGATTACAATCTTACATAAAAACATCACCAACGTTTCCCTATCCAGTGCACATGCCTCATTTAGCAGTGTCCAGGATAAGCAAGATTAGGGGTGGAGCCAGAATTTCAATGTGACCTGGGCTAAGTTAGAAAGACGAAAAAAATAGAGCTAAATAGTATCAAAAGTTGCAAAAAGTACTTTTCAATTATATATCAATAAAAGCTTACTAAAACATGAGATATTGACGTACATCTCACGTGCGGCTTAGATAAATACAAAAGTAGATACATTAATCTAGATAGGTTGGACTCTACGTTCTTTACGTGAGTTGAAATCACAAACTACTGAATCCAAGTCAATATCTTCAGCAAATTCCTTTTCAATGTTGATAATCATGCAATCTTCAAGAAAATCATCACCCATTTTATTCCATAGAGTAGTTTTAACATGTTTCATAGCTGAAAATCCATGCTCCGTTGTTGCCGTTGAAACTGGAAGAGTTAAAACATGATGAATCAATTGATCAACCAAGTAATAAATGACATTTACCTAAAAAATTGATTAAATTATGTAAATTTTCTAGAAATAAAATTAAGCGCATATTTTTGTTTTCTAACAATTAACTAACATGAAGTTATGAGCACTAAACTGAAATTAGTTCAACCACAATTATGATAATAATCAAACAATTAGCTTTTCACACTCAAGTTATCTAATAGCAATTTTGATTCACATCTAGAGAAAGATAATAGATTCCATTCAAATGATTCAACACATTGAAATCAACATTTCGGTTTTCAGAAGAAATCAGCGATAATAATCAGCAATTAGGTTTTCAGAAGAATTTTTAATTTCGAAATTACCTTTATTTCGGTTGAGAAGGAACTGAGCAGTGATTCCGTTGAGAAGGATTTGAGCAGCGATGATATTTCTATACTGCGTGGCAGCCTGTTTTTCTCCAACTGTTTTTCTCCAACGCCTAAATCTGCGGAGAAGAAAAGGAGTAGCGTATTATTCTGTTTAGTCTATTAGGGGTATTTTGTGCGTTGTGGGCTATTGGGCTGAGGCTGGTCAATAGTTTTGGGTTTTTTTTTTTTTTTCTAAAGAAAAAAAAAATTGCACTCGGGCTGTAGCCTAGGGTCTCAAAGCCCTACCTCCGTCCTTGAGCAAGATGTACATAGTTTTGCATACATTATTAAGAGGACTTTCTGAAGCTTGATCATTAAACCAGCGCATTAGGGAATTTAGAGTTTTGATTTAGATTGGACTGGCAAAATACAGTGCCTGGTCGTATACAGTAATTGGTGTTTTATTCCCAAATTATACAAAACTACATTCATGCTTGGACTGGACATCCAGTCTTCGGTTGTGGGCATCAGTAAATGTTAATTACCTTTGTGTCTGCATGTTGATTACCTCTGCAGCCCTCTGGTTGTGGGCATCAGTTCCCTCAACAAACGTTTAATATAGGGACTTCTTTCTTTAGAAGTCCATGCACTGCAAAAGAAGAATTAACGTGAATAGTAAAATTAGTAAAAGCTAGCAAACCTAGTTTAAAAACCAAATGTTTATTAAACTTAGCTAATTTGATAAAATTAGTAGAAGCTAGCAAATATGGAAGTATATACATGCTTCATATTTTATATATGCTAAGAGATGGTGACTAATATAATTGGTAATAGATTACTCAAGATAGAAAAAAAAACACCAAATGAAAAAGCTTCTTAAATAATAAGTTGTTAAATGATAACAAACAATTAAAAGTCTAGAATTGTGTATTATACTGTAAATAATAAGTAGCGTCTCTTTGAACTATAAAAGAATTATAGATCAACTCCAACATATACTAAAATAATGTTAAAACTAATTGACAATGTCTCTATTTGCATTCATGTTAAACTCTGTTCATTTCATTGTAATCAATGCTATACATAATTGCTTCTTACCTCCCACATTTTCTTATGGATTCGTAAGAGCATGAACCAGATACAAAATATATAAATATACCTTAATACCAATTACTACAACCTCATACTGAAGTATGAGGTGGCCCCTAAATTGTCACCACGTACTGCATATTGCAACCTTGGAATATCGATTAGGTTCAACAGTTGACAATATACAAAAAAAATCCAATTACTTCATAAATATACCATCAGAAGAACAATTATTGTGTACTGTATATGAACCCAATCGATGGTCAACTCATACTGCAGTATACATTATGCATACAGTAATTGTCCATATATTTATACAGAAGAACAATTACTGCAGTATGCATACAGTAATTGTCCATATAATGTAGAGTTAAAACAAATTTTTTGTACATACCCAAAATTCTGAGAGCATGAGTTTTCTGATCATATACAATAGTTCTTCTTCACAGGCCACCTCATACTGCAACCTTGAAATAACAATTAGCTTCAACAATTGACAATATACAAACAAAAAAAAAATTAAAAAAAATCCAAATAAAATTTGGTATATCTGTAAGACTTAATTCATGTAATTGTATAAATGTACCTTAATACTTACAAGATAACTTATATTATTATTTATGTCACCACGTTCCAACTCCATCCACATTATAAATCTGCATAACAGGTCCTTTAGTCTTGCTCTCAGGAAACTCATTAGGTACACGAATACCTTATTCAGCACAGATCACCTGCACAATTTTACTAGTAACAACCCCTAAGGACATTTTATTTACAGTAATTGCTATCGAAAAATCATGCTGCATGTTACAGAATCCAGTCAAACCACCAACTCTGGAATGGCCAAAACTCATATGTGTCACCTTCACTAGATTCAAATCTCGTAAACCTATCCCAAAAAGCCCAACTGGTAAAACCAATGAGCTGTATTCACCTGCTCTAGTAAATGCATCGATTATCTTAGAACTGCTGAACATTCTACCAGCCCTGCATGTATTTTCACTTTCACCATTGTCGATTTTGATGTCAACCAATGCATACCCATTGCTTTCACTGCTGAGGACAGTGCTGTTGCCTTTTATGAAGTCTTTTAGCCCTTTCTTCTTACCTCCGCAGTTAAACACATTTTTAAAGTACTTTTTTAAAACTGTGAACTTGCCTAAATGTCATATTGTATTTTATTAGACAAACTTATATACATTTATACATGTTTTCGCAATTCTTATCAAGAAACAATAAGAGAAACACTCACCTACAAAAGTTTGGCTATATGATGTCTCTCCTCACTTATGCCCAAAGCTATCCACAAGCTTTTACAATTCCTGCAAATTTAGAGAAGGTTACTCCCATGAGTTATTTAATCTTACACTTGAGTTTATGAAAAAATTGAATGGTTTCACACCTGAACATAACATGTGTATTTTTCACTACATAAACGTAAGAGGTTAAATGTATGGTAATGGACATTCTTTTGTCAACGCACACGCATAGACCAAGACTCGGTCCAAATGAGACTAAAACTTGAAAGATGTTATCGTCCGGTGGACATGAACCAATTAAAACTTTAAAAATGTTACATTCTGTCTTTGTTTTAACTTATAACATATTGGGTTGATAACACTGTACTAAAATTAATCGCTTTGGATACTCAAAATATATAGTTGTTGCCTGCCTGCCTTGTTGATTACATGTTGGCTTATATGCTTAGAGGGGGCGGAATCCGGCCACTGTGACCAGTGATGTATAATGTGAGTGTAATCAGGAATTTTTCCCAACTTGGCGTTGATTTAATGGTAGTATAATGGTAGTACATGAAACTCACCTACATTTTATTGTTTTGCAAGCACCCTAACAGAATATATAAAAGTCGTTTAGCAATCCTAGCCCCTTCTCTGGTATCTTTGGTTACAATTATTCTTGTTGAGTTCATCTCCATGTTAATTAAGACCTGCGAAAACAAGAGTTATTATTACAACAAAGGAAATTTAAACCAGATATATAATCAACCACGCCATTCAAAAAAGGTTTGGTTTGCTTGCATAGATATGATAGCAGAAGCATTGCTTTGCTTAATCCCTTGTTTGCAAAATTAAACATTGAACCCTAAACTTAAAATCCGCAAAGAACAAGATGACAAATTTCATGTCACCAACTTCTCTTTTTCATCATTCGCATCACAATCAGCACCCTCCCTCACACCAGCAATAGCCGCATTCACTCGCTGAATAACATGTTGGAATGTAATTTGAAATGGTTTTTGGCAAGCCATTAAAGATTGAAGATTTTTAGAAAGGTTTTAATGTTGAAAGGATAATTATTCATTAATTAGAAAAAGATAATTATTCATTAATGAGAGGTTTTAATGTTACAAATCTAGAAGGTTCTATTGTATGTTATAAATAAGAGTGTCTCATTTGTATGCATGTATGAAGGAAGAATTAAGAAAAGAAAAGAGTAATAAAGCAATTTAAAAAGTTTTCCTCTTTTTCAAATATTCCTTTTTCTCATTAATCTATTCCTCTTCCTCCCCAAAAATTCTAACAAAGTGGTATCAGAGCGAGGTTAGTGAAAGAGTGATAAATGTCAAACAGTGGAATGTTTCCCCTCCAATATCCTCGTCTCACAAAAGAAAATTATGAAAAATGGTGTATTCGAATGAAAGCTTTACTTGGAGGACAAAGAGTATGGGAGATCGTAGACAAAGGCTACGACGAGCCAGAAAATGAAAATACATTAACTCGAACGGAGAAGGAAGCTTTAGCAAAGACGAAGGAAAAAGATTAACTTGCTCTTAGCCTCATCCATCAATGTTTGGATGATTCAATGATAGATAAAATAGCGGATGCAGCCTCTTCAAACGAAGCCTGGGAGATTTTAAAAAAATCTTTCCAAGGAGTTGATAAAGTAAAGAAAGTTAAGCTTCAATCACTAAGGAGTGATTTCGAAGCAATGAAGATGAGTGAATCCGAATCGATTTTGGATTACTTTACAAGGGTGAAGGCGAATGTAAATCAATCAAGATGCTATGGAGAAAAAATTGCAGATGTTCGAGTGGTGGAGAAGATTCTTCGTTCTTTGACACCGAAATTCGATTATATTGTGTGTGTCATTGAAGAAACGAAGGACCTCGAAGAAATGACAGTAGAAGAATTGGAAGGTTCCTTACGCGCTCAAGAAGAGAAAATAAAGAGAAGACAAGAAGAACCACAGGAGCAAATTCTTAAAACTAAAGCAACTTTAAAAAATGAAGAAGGAGAAAAGCAGTACTTTAGAGGAAGAGGACGCGGATATGGACGAGGAAGAGGACGCGGAAGGCAAGGACGTGAACAAGAAAGAAGCGATGGTGAAAGTTCAAATAACAAAGAGAGAAATCCTTCATATTTTAGAGGCCATGGAAGAAGTCGAGGACGAGGTCATGGAAATTATCAAAGATCAACTGAAAGAAGGTATGACAAGTCCAAAATTGAATGTTATAAATGCCATAGATTTGGTCATTATTCATGGGAATGTCAAACTGCTAATGCTGAAGAAAGAGCCAATCTTGTTAATGATAACCAAGAAGTTGAAGAATCCACCTTGTTGCTAACTGAGAAAAAGGAAGAAAATGAAGTTGAAAGCTCGTGGTATTTAGATAATGGTGCTAGCAATCATATGTGCGGATACAAAGAAAAATTTGTGGAGATCAACGACAAGGTGAAAGGTAATGTTTCCTTTGGAGATTCTTCGAAAATTCACATTGAAGGCAAAGGTACAATTCTCATCTCTACAAAGAATGGTGACCATAAATTGATCTCTGATGTTTATTATGTTCCTAAACTAAGAAGCAATATTCTTAGTCTCGGACAATTTGTTGAGAATGGTTATGAAGTTTTGATGAAAGATAATTATCTTTGGCTTAAAGATAGAAACAATAACTTGGTTGCAAAGGTGGGCATGTCACGGAACCGGATGTTCAAATTGAATGTCCAAACTGTTGAAGCAAGATGTTTGAAGGTTAATGTGCAGGATGTGGCATGGTGTTGGCACATGAGATTTGGACACTTGAACTTTGGATCTTTGAAAGCAATGGGAGAAAAGATGATGGTAAAGGGAATGCCAACAATTGAAAATCCAAATCATTTGTGTGAAGCATGTCTTCTTGGCAAACATGCAAGGAAAAGTTTTCCAAAGAAAGCAACATCTATAGCCTCCAAACCACTTGAATTGGTGCATACGGATATTTGCGGGCCTATCAATCCACCGTCTTTTGGTAAAAGTAAATATTTTATACTTTTTATTGATGATTATAGCAGAAAAACGTGGGTTTATTTTCTCAAACAGAAATCAGAAGCTTTCACCACATTCAAAAATTTCAAGGCGCATGTTGAGAAAGAAAGTGGCTACAATATCAAGGCATTGAGGTCTGATCGAGGAGGCGAGTTCACTTCAAAGCAATTCAATGATTTCTGTGCAGCGCATGGAGTTCGTCGTCCTCTAACTGTTCCTAGATCACCTCAGCAAAACGGCGTGGCAGAGAGGAAAAATAGATCAATTCTTAATATGGCAAGGTGTATGCTTAAAACAAAAAATATGCCAAAGGAGTTTTGGGCTGAAGCCGTTTCTTGTGCGGTGTATTTGTCAAATCGCTCTCCAACTGTGAATGTCAAGGACCAAACCCCTCAAGAAGCATGGAATGGAAAAAGGCCAAGTGTTCATCATTTGCGAGTATTTGGTAGCATCGCTTATGCTCAAGTTCCGCAGCAAGAGCGTTCAAAGCTAGACGATCGAAGTGCCAAGTATGTTTTTGTTGGATATGATTATCATTCCAAAGGATACAGGTTGTACAATCCTAACAATGGCAAAGTGGTGGTAAGTCGTGATGTTGAATTCGATGAAGGAGCAACTTGGGATTGGGATGGACAGCAAGAGAGCACATATAATTTTCTCCCATATCTTGATGATGATCAAGAATCAGAGACTGTTGAAACTATACAAGAACCTTCTTCTCCAGCTTCAGATCTTGAAGGCTCAAATGAAAGATCGCCAAAAATGAAATCGCTTGCTGATATATATGAAAGAACTGAAGAAATTAATTTTAATAATGATGAACTTTATTGTTTTTTTGCAGATAGTGAGCCAATAAATTTTCAAGAAGCCGTGCAAGATAAGAGGTGGAGAGACGCTATGGATGAAGAAATTAAATCCATTGAAAAGAATGACACATGGGAATTAACTTCTCTTCCCAAAGGTCATGAATCCATAGGCGTTAAATGGATATACAAGGTGAAAAGAAATGCAAAAGGAGATGTGGAGAAATATAAAGCAAGACTTGTGGCGAAGGGCTATAAAAAAAAGCATGGAGTTAACTATGATGAAGTGTTTGCTCCAGTTGCACGCAAGGAGACTATTCGCTTGTTGATTTCTCTCGCTGCTCAAAAGAAATGGAAAATTTATCAAATGGATGTCAAGACGGCTTTTTTGAATGGATATCTTAAAGAAGAGGTGTATGTTGATCAACCGTTGGGCTACGTAGCTGAAGGGAATGAAAAGAAGGTACTGAAACTCAAGAAATCATTGTATGGATTGAAACAAGCCCCACGAGCATGGAATAGCCGCATCAACCAATACTTTCAAGATCATGGGTTTGTTCGTTGCTTAAATGAGCATGCTTTATATTCTAAGTTTCACAACAATGGAGATGTTATATTTGTTTGTATTTATGTTGATGATCTCATTTTCACGGGCAATAAACCCGATTTGTTTGATGAATTTAAAAGTTGTATGTCGACAGAATTTGAGATGACAGATTTGGGGCAAATGACATATTATTTGGGATTGGAAGTGAAACAAATGGAGGAAGGTATATTTCTTGCTCAAACAGGTTATGCAAAGGAAGTGTTGAAAAGGTTTAAGATGATTGATTGCAATCCTGTGAACACACCCATGGATGCTGGAATGAAGTTGTCCAAGGTTGAAGATGGAGAAAAGGTAGATCCTACTCTTTACAAAAGTCTTGTGGGAAGTTTGAGATATTTGACAAATACAAGGCCCGACATACTTTATGCCGTTGGAGTGATAAGTCATTTCATGGAGACTCCTACTTCTGTCCATATGACCGCTGCTAAGCGAATTCTTCGTTACATTAAAGGAACGCTTGATTTTGGAATATTTTATTCCTCATCCAATGATCTTCTGTTACATGGATTTTGTGATAGTGATTTTGCTGGTGACATAGATGATAGAAAGAGTACTACGGGGTATGTATTCTTCTTGGGTGATTGTGCTATTTCTTGGTTATCAAAGAAGCAAACTATTGTCACGTTGTCAACATGTGAATCTGAATATGTTGCTGCAAGTTCAAGTACATGTCATGCTTTATGGTTAAGAAAGCTGTTGAAAGAACTTCATTTGCCACAAAATGGAGCTACTGAAATATGCATTGATAATAAATCAGCACAAGCACTTGCAAAGAACCCGATATTTCATGATCGAAGCAAACATATCGACACGAGATATCATTTTATTCGGGAATGCATTGCCAACAATGAAGTGGAGCTGAAATATGTGAAAACTCAAGATCAAGTTGCGGATATTTTTACCAAGCCATTGAAGATTGAAGATTTTCGAAGAATGAGAACTATGCTTGGAGTAAGAAAGGAAATTTCAAATTAGGAGGGAGTGTTGGAATGTAATTTGAAATGGTTTTTGGCAAGCCATTAAAGATTGAAGATTTTTAGAAAGGTTTTAATGTTGAAAGGATAATTATTCATTAATTAGAAAAAGATAATTATTCATTAATGAGAGGTTTTAATGTTACAAATCTAGAAGGTTCTATTGTATGTTATAAATAAGAGTGTCTCATTTGTATGCATGTATGAAGGAAGAATTAAGAAAAGAAAAGAGTAATAAAGCAATTTAAAAAGTTTTCCTCTTTTTCAAATATTCCTTTTTCTCATTAATCTATTCCTCTTCTTCCCCAAAAATTCTAACATAACAACAATCAGGAGCAGATTCGTCATCTACCTCAGTGGCAGCCACAACCCGTCTGCTAAAAGCAATACCGCAGGACATGTTGTCCCGTCTCTTCTCTCACTACAGCGCCTTTTTCGTCCGTCCTTGCGCTGGAGGAAAGATGAGAAATTGTGCCTTCCTTGATTTCAAGGACAAGGCTTTAGCTTTTCAAGCTCAATCTCAGCTGAACAGGTCGAAGTTTCTTGGGAATAAGTGTTGTCAGCAGAGAGAGCAGGGTCCAGTGATACGTAGAAGAATGCAAGTCCAAGCAGCGAAGCCCCTTGCAGCAAACCGGGAAGGAAGGTTTCAGTGCAAAAAATGATGCATCCAGTAATTAAGGGGGAAATTTAGTGGGTAGAGCAGAACCAATTGCTTCAAGGCTTGGTGTAGACTGTCCTTTTCCTCCCTATTTATAGTACGAGTATCCACCACGTGATGGAAATATCTTACCAACATTGTCAATATGCTCATTGTTGTTCCTCGTTTCTATACAGTGGTTCTTCATTTAATTAATAAAATGAATCTTCCAGCTCCATTCCACATGGCCTTGCCGACGCCACCGCTTCTACCTCCAATTCCCAATCCTCCACCTCCTACTATGGTTCAGCCTCCTAAAGTAGATATATCAAGCGATGAGTCTGAATTGAAGTCATCAGATGATGGCGGCAGCGATACTAACAGAAGAAAACATGTAAAAAAAGAAGCAATCTTAGCCCCTGCAGTTGATAAGGATATGCCACATGAGGCTGTTGGTTTAAAAGCTGTCAATTTGGTTCCGAAGAAAGTCCCAGTTATAAAAAAGGAAAACCCTGTTCTATAGATTAAAATAGCTTCCAAACCAAAAATGACAAATGATGAACACAAACCTTATGCTAGTCCAGAGGATATAGAAAAAGGGAAGTTACCTCCTAAAAGAAATATTGTCACACCTTATGTTTAAGAACTATGCCGCTGGAAACCCTGCTATGGTCTTGTACATTAAAAATTTGGCTAAAATTATGGCTCACGATGACTTCTACTTCATATTTGACGTGTGGATCATACTCTTTTAATGTTTCTTATAGGTTCCCTATTTGAGAATATAGAGGCTGCAAGATCTGGCCTGAACATCAAATTAATGCAGGAGGATCGAATGAGTGATCAAGCTTTTGTCACATTTCCATCAATTGATCTTGCACATTGTGCTCTGAATGGTAAATGTGTATGTGTTCAAAGGGAAACCAATGATCATTCAGTTTAGCCTCAACCTTGGCGCTGCCAAAGCGACCTGAAAAGAATACATTGGAAAAGCATATCCTTTGTTCTAGAGTGGTGCTCGTATTATCTATTAGTGTGCTTCCAAAATTGGAAACCTGAAGTTTTGGTATGGCCTTGTAGGATTAATCTGAGGACAAAGATAATTTATTAGATTCCTGCTTTTGAAGGTCCCCAAGTCCTTGTACAATCATGGTTTCTTTTGTATTGGTACATGATCCAGTGCTCTACACATTGTCTATATTGAGGTGACATGAATTTTTGTTCAGAAAATACTGTAATAGTTTAATTTGAGAACTGTATCAGCGACTGATTGGTGATTCGAATTTTATGATAGCACATTGACATTGGGAAATATTTGTCGGTAACTGCATTGTCACATGTAATCACTGAAGCTATGAAATATTACAATCCCTGATGCAAAAAAAAGTTTGCAAAATTAAGGCCACGTCCAGATCTGCCAAGCCGTTTTGCATTCAAAACCAGAAACGAATCACTATCCTACATCTTAAGTAACAAATCAAATTTGTATACCACAAACACATAGATTGTAAAAAGTTCCAAATCTAAGAACAAAAGGACAAACTGTAAAAATAATTTACTTGGAATGTAATCTAGACTGAACAAAAAATATTTTATCAATACTAGAAAAGAATTTTGGTTGCTACACTTGCAAATTGTTGACTAAAGTGATAAATAAATTGATTAGTTGCATACAAACTGTAAAACCTTTGTTAGGGAAAAATGCAAATTCTATGCTTAAACAAATATGTTATGTGTATTGTGTCTAACACAAATTAAGACACTGCAATATGACTCAAAATATTGTAATTGTCTATTAAATTATAAAATCATTAACTAGTAGTGAAACCAAAACAACCAGAGAGCAAATCAATAAGTCGTCAACCTAATTTCAGCAAGAACATTGCGATAGAAAAGAGAAAGAGGTTTAAAATCTTGCCATTTTACAATGGTTTCTTCTATAATATTATCTTTCATTGACTTCCTTTGCTTATGACTAGGCCTAAGGAGAAGGAGTGATGCATTAAAATTGAGTAGAGGCTTCTAAATATGACTGATACTCATACAAGTTCACTTTGGTTCTTTGTAACACTAAAGACATCATAAAAATTATGTTAAGTAAGAACTCATGCAATATAACAGTACTCAAAATAGTTGGTGATATATAAGTCAAGACTAAAAAAACAATTCAATGTTCAAACAATTCCATCGAATGGTAACACTACAACAAAATTAGAAACTTGTATGGTTTGCTTCCAAAAAAAACTTGCAGAAGATTATCATAAATTATGCCATATATATCGACGTAAAATTCAATGAACTTCAATAAACTATTCATTAATTGAATTAATTCTATAATAAAATAGTAGTATTAATTATTAAAGCTCAATATTCGTTACCAAGTGCATGGTATGATAATTGTATATTTGCTGTTACCATAATGGTTCTATTATTTGCAAATCATATACATTATAACCCCTAATACATTACACGCGAATAATTGTTAGATATCACTCTTAGAACTTTCTTCTGCTATGCATCTTGTAAATTCTAAAATGCATACAGCATGTTTGACAATCCTTAGTTAAAATGACTTATATATGTTAAGCCTCTATGATTTGGATGTTGGAAAAACAAATTTAGATTTTAATCATAAGCTAAGCCGATATATCAATAAGCCGTAAACTGACAAGAAACATATTTTTAGGTTTACGAATTAAGATAAAATCATGTGGGTAAGCAATTTTGATTTAAAAGTCAATGATTTCTACATTTATTCAATTTAAAACGCTTAAAATTTACTATTAAAGATTATTTTCTACTTAAAAAAATGAAAGATATCAACCATTTTGTTAACAAATATCTCTCCTAGATAATGATATGTAGCTTATATTCCAGTTTCATTTTGTGGCTACAACCATCTAGCTAAATGCCTAAATCTCCATCGAATATAAATAATGCTATAGTTAAATCATATATAAAGGACTCGACCCGTATAAACAATTCGTGACACCAAACCAAATACTGGGCACTTAGCACCTCATATTATCATATGCTGAGGACCTAGCTCCTTAGACTATTATATATTAAGCACTCAGATTTTCAGATTATACATTGGTCTCATAATCGTAATAGACTATCATTAGTCTCATAACATTAACATTAACATCATAAGTGTTAATTGTCTCATTTTTCTCAAGTATTCATGTAATTAGCTACACTGCTTTGCCCTCATGATTGAGATATAATGAGACCAGTTGACCTTTTATTTTGTATGTTTACCACCATTCCATTAACCATTTGTTTGTTTTCTTATTCATAAGGTTTTTTTTAAGGTTATATACATGACATCAAAATCAGATTGTTGGATGGTGAAATTTTCATCGATTTCCACTCTTCTTTAACATTTCCATATACATAGCATTATTTCCTACTCGTACTGCATCATAGACCCTCACCGTCCATTTTCCATCATCATACATTTCTACAACAGCTATACAACCTAAACCAAAGTTTCAGTATTAATAGCTTCTGAACTATTTTTTATGCCATAACTATCATTTCCTTGTGTCATGGTTTTTTTTTTTTGAAATAAGCTCATAAAAAAACTTACTACGCAAATAAAATTCATTACAAACATATTTAAAAACAAGGTATAAATTTCATCATATTATAACTTGAACGACTTTGAGAGTCTGCATGTGCAAATTTGTTTATAGAAAAGACTATACATTCTCACTTTTTTATAGAAAAGACAATACATTCTCACTTTCAAAGTTCGCATCTGAAAATTTCTGGAAATCGGACTATGTAACCTTAAAATAAAGCTATTTGCACAACTTTTTTTTGTTATCGTTAACACTACCTAAAGAATTAACTCAAGCAACATGAACTTTTAGAATCAATTCCAAATAGTGCATTATAAATTTCCAAACCAATCTCATAGGAATACGCAGTAAGCATGTAAATCATTATAAAATTATCCAAAAATACAGTATATGTAAAGAGGCAGTAATGGTAAATACTTCAATACTTGTATAATCGTTCTCAATAATAAAAAATTATACCTAAACCCAAATTTGCAAGAATTAAACAAAGCTTTAGCTGCCTTGAAGATTCACGCTCAGCTTGGATAACGGTAGGCAACAAAATCGCTTTAGCTGCCTTGAACAATCATGAAGTCGGCCTCGATCACTGTTGCGGAGTCGAAATCAAGCCTCGAGTCGAAAATGAAGCCACGAGGATTCGAAATCAAGCCTCGAGTCGGATTAAAAAGGGATTTGTTGCTGAAGAGGGTGAGAGAAACGACAGTGAAGAAGGAACCAAAATAAATAAATTTTGGCGGCCAAAGAAATAACGTGGAGGGAAAAATTAGGTCACGATGGATGTTTTAATGTTAATTTAATTATAGCATCGAAACTTGTTGTCTTTTTTACCTAAATAAACACTAATCGCTTAACTATAGTAAACACGATTTTGATGCAATCCTACTTGCTATTAATATAATATTTTTTTGTAGTGTTGTCCAGTCCCAAGACAACATGTATGGACGAATGTCTAACTGAGTATATCTGGTAGATCGCCTAAGTTGATCGTTTCAAACATATTTATGTTGGTGGCGGAGGAATTTGTTTCTCTTAGCTTATACCTGTGGTATTATTGGGGAAATCAATTTGTGATTTGACGGGTACCACGATGTGGTATTTAAAGTAAATAAAGGAGTGATCTGTTAAAAGATACGTTAAGACCTCATGCCTCATCAACTGGGAAACGACGAAAATTGGGCAGGCAGCATAGCTAAGTGAGTCGCACCTAATTAGGGTATATTGTCACCGTCTAGAAATATTCATATTTGTTACTTCTTTCAATTTTGTATCTCCTGGGAACGGTTATGTTGGTATAACAACCGTAAGGTGACAATATATTCGTAACATTCAAGCGAAATGAATGGCTAGTCATGTGTGGCTGAGTTACAAGATGTTCTTGTGAACTCCAGTTATCGCTTCTAGAGTACACTGATCGAAAGGTGGTTCCATACCTTGTCATAGTTGGAACTCCATTACCCAATAAGATCCCGCAGTTTTTGATTGTATATTATATATGTAGAGCGTGAGATGAAAGCATTCTGCTAGATTGTTATTTACTTGATTTAGACATTATTATAATATCAGAAAGCATTGATCTTAAGAAATATTTTGGGTAATCGAAGGTAAAAACTCTGTGTTTATGTGTGGATTGATCTTACGATTATCATTTATTTTAAAAAGGAGTTTTAAAAGTTAAACTAAGTGATTAGAGTTTACTCACACCAGTCACATGACTGACCCAAAGTTTATTTTGTTTTGTTTTCCCTTAACTCTTGGGTGCCCCAATTTGTATGGGCACTCAAGTAGTCGGGATTTTTCAGATATACTTAGAGGAGCTTAGAGAAGGAGGCTTTAACATTAGTTATATATAGAGTATATTTCCTCTATGATGTTATGTGTTATACTGGTGTATATATATACATTTATATTTTTGCATTTCAAAAGTTGATATAATATATTTGTTCGTTTCGCTGTGAGATTCGTATTTACTCTGATTCTGTTCTATTGTGATCTTATTCTTCTATTCTAACTTTCTTTATTTCTTTTTCTCACCCTCTAACTTCTTTCTATTAATGGTCCAGTATTTCCGATGCTTGAATAGTCGACATGGTATGTTGTGTCGATCTTCAGGGTCGGAAATCCCTGGGTTGTTACAGTGGTATCAGAGCTGAAGGTTAAGTAATTACCTTGGCTCTGTGGCGTAACTCAGTAGAGATAGGGTTAGTAATACCTAAATTGAGTTTGGGTGTATATATATGAGCGTGTATTTTTAAATTGATATAAATACCATTTTATATTGTTTTGATAGGTTTGTTGAGTAGTTTATGAATTCTGGTCGATACAGTAATGCAAACTGTGTCGATAGGTGTTTCTAAATCCTTGAACAAAGTAATTCGACGTAGTATGGTTTAAAAAAAAGGGTAAATGAAATATTTTTACCCAAAATTATATTTTGATATACATTAACGAGTATGTATCTTGAGATTATAATATATTAGATGTGCTGGTTATTTTTATAATCGAATAAGATTATAAATTGAAATGGTTATAAATGACCAATCAGAATTAACATAAATGTAATGTATAAATTTAGAAAAATTAAATCTAAATTTAAACCAAATTTGGAATTAAAACTCTAGAAAGTTGAAAAAGTCTTTGAAATTGAATTTTGGATTGAATATAAAGAAATTTTAAGATCCTGGGTAAATTTGGAAATGTTTTTCCAAACGTTTTAAAGAATGTTTTGAGGCGATTTCAAAATGGAAGTGTTTAAAAATAAATTTTGAAAGTGATATAGTATTGAACTCACTTCGGTGGCTGGGAAGTAACCCGGATGATGAATTGCAACATCATTAGTTTTCATTTTCGAGTTTCTAAGTGACGGATTACTGCCAAATATTTTGTTTTTCAAATGTTTTGAGAAAATAAGTTGTTCGGAAATTCAAATGTTTTGAATTATTATTATTATATATGATTTTGAACTAATTTGAAATAAAAACCCAGGAATTTGAATTCAAAAATTTAAATTATGAAGTTAAATAAATTTAAGTAGTAAAAGTGAACAAATAAATTAGAGATTAATTTAACTAAGTTAAATAAAAATTCAATTGGATTAGAGATAACCTGGAATGAAACAAAATTGAGAAATTTAGAGTTTGGAATTGAATTTGGAATCGGAGTTTCCAATGGAATTTGGCTTGGGTATAAGTAACTGATTGGGTTTGAGGTTAAGTTAATTGGAAATCAATTGGGAATGTGTTGATATATGCTGAAGTGGTAGAAAATGAAAGAGATAAAGTTGAAATCCCGACAAAAAGGTACGGGTTTATATTTTAATTGGATGTGAGATTTCTGAGCCTATTAGGCAAGCTGCTTGGTTGTTTGATTTTATTTTGGATTGAAGAAGGCCTAGAGAGGCGAGTTGTAGTTGAACTGATTGAGCCGTGCGAATGAGGTGCTGGCGAATTTTTTCAGAGATATAGAGTGTTAGAAAATTTTCAGAATTCGAAATTATCCGTTAGTAAGAATAAATTAATATTTTAATTATTTGGTTTGTTAAAACTGAAGTTAAAGAGTAAAACAGAGTATTCTTAACCCAGTTAAAAGGGTTTGCAGCGTTTTTTTACCTTAGTAATTTCGGGGAAGAAATTCTTTTAAGGGGGAAGGAATGTAATGTCTGAGATTTTCTACGATTTAATAATTAATTTATTTAACTATTTTATTATAACGATTTGGGAATTTAAATGGATTGAATTCAAATATTTCGAATTCTTAAATTAAAATAAATATGTGATAATATATTTAATTTCTGAAATGGTCGGAAATGAGTTGAATTCGCAATAAGGTGTGAATTGGATAATATATGAGATTTAATTCAGTTTAGAGTTGAATTTTAATAACGAATATATTAATTTAACGACAGTTGAATATATTAATTGTAATATAATTATAATCGAGTCCGTAACGTCGCGGTAGTTTGAAATATTCAGTTTGGAACTTCAACTGAATATACAGAATCCATTTTTAAGTTGGAACTCTGCAAAACAAGAAACGTTTGAATCTATTAGATCATATTTTTCTAATAGAAGAGAAAATTGGAGATTTTGGCTTTTAGATTGTAAGTTATGTCAAGTCATAACGAATTGTTTAATATAATTAAATATTGGTTTTGAACTTGGACATAATATCTGTGACATAGTTATAATTTGATTTTTGGAATTTTTCTGTAATTTTTATTTTGGAAAATAAGCATTGTTTATTTTGAAGTATTTTACACCCTATATCAGTATTTTGGGGTTTCACAGAATAAGCTAACTAGTATATTTTATTATATTTTTGAGAACATGGGGCATTGCTGAACACAATGATACTTTTAATTTTGTTGTTTGTGGCTCATATACATATGAAATGGTACATAACAGGATACCCTTATTTTTCTAATTTTAAATATGTAAAGCTGGTTTAAATATATATATATATATATATATATATATAACTGTTGAAAACATAATCGCTCATTACAATAGTGTTTTGGGGCAAGTAATACTAATCAGGTATGTTCGAATACAACAACATGTTTTTTTAAATTAGCTATAACATTTTTAACTTGAAGCAAAACAAAAAGGGCATGCAGACTAATAATAGACCACCCACATGCCTCAATTTCTTTTCAAAGACTTAGCCTATAAGTAATTGTATTTTACTATTTTACATACAATAACTTTTTGTACTCGAGATGTGGACATGTTTGTACTCTTTTCCTTAGCATCTAAGTTATATTTTTCTTCTGCGCCTCTGTATGCTACCCAACAAAGACTTGCCTTCCTAGTCCTTCACATCAACTTGTGTATTACTTAATAGCTAGGAAATCTAATCTATAAATAAAGCATACTATCATCTATTTACTTTTTGTTCAATTTCACTTTAGAAAAACTAAGTGTTGGAATTTTTAGTGGCTTTGGTAAGATCACTTCCAAAGTTGTATGCCTCTAAAATTTCTCAAAACAAACTTCTGGAACTTTGAATGGCTTCCGTAAGATCAAATATTACCTGTACTTGAAGGGGAGGATTGAAATGAAGGATGAGTGTTTCACGCAACAGTGGCTGTGATTGTAAAGGGGGCATGAAGAAAGACTTGAGAGGAGAATCGAGCTCAAGTTTAAAAATGAGGTTGCGGTTATGAAAAAGGGACGAAAATTAGGGTAGCAGCTTTCGGGAAGGAAGAGGCAGGTTAGTTTGTACTTTTACAGGAGCTTGCAAGGGAGATGAGTTTCGAGAGTGGTGGGAATGGCATAATCTGGAAGTCACAAAATGGTGAAAGGGAAATGTTATGTGCGAGGGGAGCAAGGACATGTTACGACATGGGTTTATGCATCTGACGTGAGAAAAAACGGTGGAGAAAGGTTGATGCTAAGGTGCGAAATGGGCATACTGGAGGAGTTACGGTTTTTGTTATTTTAATGAAGGGAGAATTATATGTTGCTATGTAATGTTTTGGTTCGTGTGTGTGAGTGGAGCAGTGCATACGTGAATGAGCAGTTGGCTGTTTCGAGCATATGATATTGGTAGAAGTATTAATAAGCGAAGTGGTTGAGAGTTTAAACTTGCATTGGATGGCCAGGGAAGTAGCAACATACCAGAGTCATTCGAATGTAAGGTTGTCGAGTTAGAAAAGATCAGATTGGCTGGAGAAGAGAAATGGTATTATTTGGTTTGGAAATCATGGCGTAGTGGAGGAGATAAAGAGGAAATGGGTTGCGGTGGTATTAAACATAGAAGAAGAACATGGGTATGGGCTTTAAAGCATGCTAATGGGCCGAGAAACAAGGGTGAGGCCCGAATATATTTAATAAATATAAATTTAGTCCTACATTAAATAGTGTATTAAATTGTAACTTTGATAATTCGCTCATACATTATCAGAATTACACGAATTTGGATCCGTTGGGATTGGATGGACGTAGGATACACAACGGAACTTGTTTGGAGCGATTTTGAGCTCGTCTGCATTGATGGTGAAATAATACGTCAGATTTGAACCATTGATCGTTAATCGTTTTTTAATGATTAACGACCAAAGTGAGTAAACGTACTAACTCTGTCCAGTATTATAATTTTATAAATGTTATTTAATATTGATAAAAACGATTGAATGTTGTGTGTGATGATTGTTTGGTTGATTTTCTCATAAATAGGTTAAATAATATATAAATATATATTATACATATATGTCAATAATTTAATACAGATTTTTTTATTAATTTATTTCAGATTTAATCCGAAACTGGTATTATTCATTGTTATTAACATCTGTGGATGCAGGGAAACAGGTTGGAGGAATCCGTCTGGATTCCTCAACAATTGTTGTTGTTTTCCATATATTGTATTATATTATGTGACTAATAATTTATGGTGGATTATTGTGTGTTTGAGATGTTTTAAACAACATTGACCTGAAATAATTGGTATTTAAATACTATAAAATATAATCGAATATAAGGAAATTTGGGTTTTAAAAAGGATAATCTATTTTTAAATAGAAATTGAATTTCGAATGGAGTAGAATATAATAACTTATATTAATTATATTAAAACAAGCATTTTGATTTATAAACAAATGTTAGAAATAAAAATGGATTAATTATTATTAAATAATTTGAAAATATAAGATGAATTTATAAAAGGGCAGATTGGTTAATCGTTTCAAACAGAAACGATGATATTTATTCAGATGTTCGAAGTGTAAAGATAATTGAAATAAACACATAAGGAATTATAATTTGATTTCGACTATGTCGGATATTATAAAGATAATTTATTTTAGAAATTATAGATTACAAAACTTAGAAATTAATGAGATAGTTAATATTTGGTTTAAAAACCAATAATTTATAATCGAATGTGTAATCGAGATTTAGTTATAAACTTATTATTTGATTAACAAGAAATTGATTTGTAAAAGAAGTTTATGCAGTGGAATACGTAGTACGAGTTTATAAAATAACTCGATTGAACCTGTACTGGTATTTAAAAATAGAAATCAAGTTTTAATAAAATGAGTCTAAATTTCTGTAAAGGGGTATTCACGTTACAAAGTGAATAATGATTTTATAGCAAACGATTTGCAAGATAAAATGGTTATAATAGGAAAATGACTTGTGTTAATAAGAAGTTAAGAATGAAGTTAAGAAAATTAGAAACTAACTGGAAATTAATTAAGTTGAACAGTTGTCTGAGTATCGATCTGATGTTGGTTTCAGCCTTCGACGTTTATACTTAGGGATTGTTCTCTTACTGGTTTACGGTTAGGGACTAATGGATAGTGATGCATGAATAAGGTATGGAAATGTTTTCCAATGTTAATAACGTATATTTTCAAAATATGGGAAATAAAGAGTTGTGAATATATGGAAACGTTGTCCAAGAAAATCGTGAGAAGTAAGACGGGTTTTTGGAAATAAATGGGAAATTGGGAAATGAAATGATGATTGATCGGTAAGATTTCCATTTCGAAATACGACCGTTGTTTGTACGCATGTTTTCCTTTGATAGTTAAATAACTGACTATCAAAGTTTTTAACCATTTCCGTTGTCAATACGGAGAGACTGGGATCGGATTTATTATCTGAAAACCACTTCGTATGGGCATTAGCATGCGAATCAAATATGATGAAGATAATTGAAGACAGAGTTTGTGCAAGGGTTGTTCTGGCGATCCTAGGTAGAAATCGCCTAAGATGGATCTACAGAATAGTGCCTTTGGGTTGTCCAGTCCCAGGACAACGTGTATGGACGAATGTCTGACAGAGTATATCTGTTAGATCGCGTAAGTTGATTGTTTCAAACGTATTTACGTTGGTGGCGAAGAAATTCGTTTCTCTTAGCTTATACCTGTGGTATTTTTGGGTAAATCAATTTGTGATTTGATGGGTATGACAATGATGTATTCAAAGTAAATAAAGGGGTGATTTGTTAAAAGACGCGTTATGACCTCAAGCCTCATCAACTGGGAAATGAAGAAAATCGGGCAGGTAGCATGGCTAAGTGGGTCGCACCCAATTAGGGTATATTGTCACCATCTAGAGAATATTCATGTTTGTTACTTCTTTTAATTCTGTATCTCCCGGGAACAATTATGTTGGTATACCAACCATAAGGTGAGCAAAATGAATGGCCGATCACGTGTGGTTGAGTTACAAGATGTTCTTGTTGAACTCCAGTGTATCGCTTCTAGAGTACACTGATCGAAAGGTGGTTCTGTAACGACCCGTATTCTACGCATCATAGGATCGTAGGATATTTATTTCTTTCACATACGAAGTCGTATGGTCATGTAATTTTGGGAGACGACTACTGGGGTCATTTCCCATGTTCATGATTTTTCCCGATTTTTAAATGATCATTTTACCCCTAGTTGGCACTGTTTTGGCCATAACTTTTGACTGGAAAGGAATTTTGACCTGAAACCACTTCCATTGGCTCCGGATGATGGTTTCTCTTTCCGTAGAGTGGTCACATTCGCCAAACGGACTCACCGTTTGGGAGATATGGCTGAAACAAGTTTCTGATGGTGAAAAACAGCTTAATTGGGCTTAACCGGGTGATTAACAGCTAGGCCCAAAGGGGAATTTCGGGATTAGGAGTTTAAAAGGGCTGTTAGGGTTTGGAGAATACCTTTTTCTCATTTTTCAGCCGTCACTATTCATTCCTCTTAATCTAGCCATGGCCTCCACTCTCTAAATCTCTCTAAAACACCCAAGATCACTTCCTAATCAAGGATTAAGGCTTAGAGGCATCAAATCAAGGAGGATTAGCACAAGAACCGAGGTAGAGCTGCTGTTATATTTTGGAATTCGTGCAAATCAGAGGTTCACTTCAGATCTGAAAGTTTTATTGTGGCAAAGGTGAGTGATTTGCATAGTTTTTGCACTAATTACGGTAATTAAGGGTGATTAGTGAAGATTAGCGAATTTATACACTAATAAATTCTGGAAAAATGTTTAGAAATTCTTAAATAATATTTTATGCCTCTGTTAGAAATTTGGTTCGATTTGATTAAGTTTTGTTAACCCTATGATTAGATTTACTTAAACATGCTTAAGAGAAAATTTGGGGTTTTGACCATGTTTGATCCACTTTACATGCTATGATTTGTGTTATGGTGTTCGTGGTCGATACTATACGTTGCTATGACTGTATGAGATGTTTTGTGATTATTTAGAAGTGTTAGTTTGGTCAAAAACGCCGTCGAATGGCGAAAGACTGTCGCTGGAACGAAGTGCAGGAATTTACCCGTATCGGATCGCCCCCTATGAGCATGATCCGATGGAAGCTCACGCCACGATCCATTTCACTTCGAAGGCCACGAACCGATGCAGCGCCGTGTCCAAACTAAAGTACCCCGATCCGAATCGCTCCAGCTTGGTGGACCACGAACCGATCAGAAGGTGCGATCCGAGATGAGGCGCGACGATCCAGACGAGGTAGCACGACCCGAACCCAATGGGTTGCCAGCGCCACGAGCTATTGAGGTGCGATCCGTATGGCGCGACACGATCCGATGGAGCTGGAACACCACGAGCTAGCAGGAACTCGACCCGATCCGATTGGGGAGGCGCACCACGAACCGAACCATCCAAGGGAGCACGATTCGAGGAGAAGACTGAATGAAGACCGATCCGGAGGTGAAAACCAAACCCGAGATGCAAAGGAAGTCCAAATGAGAAGTTAGAGCTCAAGATTCAGATGGGAATCAACGAGTTCGCTTCATGGTTGGGCTTTGCTGCGGGACGCGTGCCAAGGAGTTATCGACGTCTATAGCTTTGGACCACTATGGTAGGAGGTACGAAGACGGATTCAGGGCCATTATGGCATCGGTAGAACCAAGGGCTACAACCAATGAAGTGGGTCATTGAAATGTTTGGTCATGACTCCATATGTTTAGCTTGGTCATAGCAGGGTTTCTACAAGTCGGGATTCGTCGTTACCTCAGTTTGTCTAGTGTTCCAAAGTGGTAGATGTCGTACGCTTTACGCACTGAGTGAGAGATGTGAGGATGGTTGCTATGGATGATTTATTTGCTATCATTGTGACATGCACACCCCACCCCCGTATTCTTACACTATTTATTATGGCACCGTAGAGCATTGTACGGTATGTGGTATTAACTCTTTTGTTGCAGGTCCAGGTTCAGGTATGGTTTAGTATACATGTTATGGTTTTGTTTAGATGCTTATCGCTCATACCAGGCTTTATGTCTGACCCAGAGTTTTATGTCTCCTCTTATTACTCTGGGTGCTCACACGAGCAGACTAGAGACAGGTTAGCTGGTGATGCACGGGTGGATGATCCGGAGACGAGCAGGAGGCTTCCACGTAATATATATATATATGTATAATATTCTCCTTGTGTTGTTGAAGATCACTGCTTGGGCATTGGTGGTGTATCTTCTACTTTAGCTTTCTTTTGTTTAGAGACCGTAAATTTGGAAAATTGTAATAAGCTGTATATGGATTTCCGCTGCTCAGATGGTTGATGTTGATTTTAGTTATCAGCTTATACACTGTCTCACCTGTTTTATGTCAAGTATGTTATTATTATATTTTATTCCATGCGCTGTGAGACATTCTACAGGTTCTTTGTATGTTCATTTCCTTCTTTGGCGACCGTTCCGTGCTAGTCGGGCATGTGTACAGCGCACTTCCGGAAGAAATGCAGACTGGTACGGGGCGGGCCGTCACACTTGGTATCAGAGCTAGGTTGCGTAGTTAACCTAGGGAAGTTATCAGGGAGAGATAATATACGTATACGAGAGAGCGTATTTGTGATTTTTTTGATTTTTTTTAAAAGCTATATATATATACTATCAGTAGTATAAGGATGAAGTCGTACTGCACTAGCACCACTATGGAGTCGTTAATCGTTTCCTTTTTCAGATTGACGATGAGTCGATATACTAGAGGTGCTGGTAGGGGAGCCAATAATGGGAATGCTGCTGACATGAGGACGATGTTTACTGACCTCATGAGGGAGATGCTTAGAGATGTACAAAGGGCAGCTCCCAATGGTGGAAATGGTGGTGGTCCAACAGTGCAGGCGCCCAGAGTCGACTTCGCCAAGCTGAATAAGGATTATACTAGCCTTGGTGGAAAGCCGTTCCACGGAACGGAGTCGGCCACGGATGTTCAGGATTGGTTGGATAGTTGCGAACGTGTCTTCGAGGATTTGGGTATCGAGGATGCAATGAAGAGAAAGTTAGTGTCTAGTCAGTTGCAAGGGCGGGCAATGAATTGGTGGAATGCTATAAAGGCAGCTACTCCCGAAGATCAGATTACTTGGGAGCAGTTTAAGGCTCGCTTTAGCGAGAAGTTCATTCCAGCTGCTCAGAAGTCAGTGCTGTTTAAGAAGTTCTTGGAGCTCAAGCAGAATGGCAGAGCTGTCTCGGAGTATATTGCTGAATTTGACACTTTGTCAAAATATGGGTTATCTCTTATTGATACTGCCGAGAAAAAGAATGATAAATTCATAACTGGTTTGGATCAGTACTTGGGGGAAAAACTTATTAACCACATCGATGAGACGTTTGAATCGATTGTGGGGAAAGCGTTAAGATCAGAAAGTCTCTACCCTAAGTCGAAGACTGAGGTTGCATCTGCAGAAGAGCCATAACCACAAGCAAGTGGTGGAGGCAAGGGTGGTTCCCAGAATAAGAGAAAGCAGAACCAAGCTAAGGATGGCCAGAAGAAAAAGAATAAGCAAGATGTGGAGTGCTTCAGCTGTGGTAAGAAGGGCCATTATGCTAGCAATTGTCGGGCCAAGCCAGCGGATAGGAAGTGCTTCAACTGTGGCCAAATGGGACATCACAAGGACAAGTGTCCGCAACCCCCCAAAGAAAAGCAAATGGTGAAAGCATATGCCCTTAATGCTATTCCTTCTTCGTCGAATGCCCCAACTGCGGCGGAGAAGGGAAAGAATGTCGTCATTCAAGGTATGCTTTCTGTTTATGATGTTCCTGTTAGAGTTTTGTTTGATACCGGAGCTTCCAGTTCTTTCATATCTAGTGACCTGGTAGATAGGTTGGGATTGGAGCCCGAGATTGTCGATAGACCTTTAGTAGTGACGAACCCGATTGGTGGTTCGACTAGCCTTAGCATGATTTGTCGTAATGTGGTCTTATCGAGTCATGGATGCATATTTGTTTGTGATTGCTTTGTTTTGGGCTTTACTGGGTTTGGCATTATTTTGGGAGTAGATTGGCTCCAAAGATACAGGGTGGTGGTGGACTGTGAGGGCTTTTTAGTGACAGCTAGAGCGGATGATGGGCGGAGGATAGTGTTTGGTGGTCTACCCAGTAAGGGGGTATAGGCTAGTTTTCTAAACTCCCTCGACATTCCGCATAGTGAGTTGTCAGGTTTGCCCGTGGTTGGCCAGTATCCGGATGTTTTCGAAGAAGTGACCGGACTTCCACCACACCGAGAGATTGAGTTTCGTATTGATTTGGTAAAAGATGCCAGACCTATAGTGATGCCACTTCGTCGTATGGCACCAAGGGAGCAGCGAGAGCTCGAGGTGCAAGTCAGCGATCTTTTGAAGAAGGGATTTATCAGAAGGAGTGTTTCTGAATGGGGAGCACCAGTTGTGTTTGCAACCAAGGCGGATGGTTCCCTTCGTTTGTGTGTAGACTACCGCGAGTTGAATAAAGTGACGAGGAAGAATAAGTATCCTCTACCGCGGATAGATGATTTGTTCGATCAGTTGAGTGGCGCGAGAATATTTTCTCAGTTGGATCTCGCGACAGGTTTTCATCAGCTTAGAGTGGAAGCTGAGAGTATAGCTAAAACGGCATTTCAGACGCCGTCTGGATTTTATGAATGGTTGGTCATGCCATTCGGGCTGACCAATGCCCCAGCATATTTTGTGGATCTTATGAATAGGGTATTCAGGGATCAGTTGAATAAGTTTGTCCTTGTGTTCGTTGATGATATTTTGGTCTATTCGAGGACAGAGGAAGAACACAAGGAACATTTAAGAGTAGCGATGGAGGTGTTGAGAAAACACCAATTGAAAGCAAAGTTTTCTAAGTGTCACTTCTGGAAGAGGGAAGTGAGGTTCTTGGGCCATGTTGTATCAGAGAATGGTATTGCCGTAGACCCGGCAAAGGTGGCTACGGTACAGGATTGGCCTACGCCCAAGAATGCAACAGATGTAAGAAGTTTCTTGGGGTTAGCGGGATATTATCGAAAGTTTATCCAAGGTTTCTCCAAGATAGCAGCACCATTGACCCAGTTGACCAAGAAGAATCAAGCTTTTGTCTGGGATAAAAGGTGCGAGAATGCGTTCAAGATTCTAAAAGACAAGTTGACAAGCGCACCAGTGTTAGTCATTCCTAAGGAGGATGGAGAGATGACGGTATACACAGATGCCTGTGGTACCGGACTGGGTGCTGTATTGATGCAAGGCGGTAGGGTTGTAGCTTACGCAAGTCGGCAATTGAAACCGCACGAGAGAAGATACCCTACCCATGATTTAGAATTGACAGCGACCGTGTTCGCGTTAAAGATGTGGAGACACTATCTCTTGGGAGAAAGATTTGAGTTGTTTACAGATCATAAGTCGTTAAAGTATCTCTTCTCTCAGAAAGATCTGAATCTCCGTCAGCAGAGATGGTTAGAGTTCTTAGCTTCCTATGATTTTGACATCGCATACACACCAGGAAAGGGCAATGCGGTGGCTGATGCATTGAGTAGAAGACATGCCAGCTTAGGGGCTATGTTCCTTGAATGGAAGCAACTGGAGTTTATCGCGGGGTTTGATTTCAGACCAAAGTGCGAATTGGATCCAGAAATGTTAGCAAGTTTGACGATCAGACCCACTTTGATAGATCGGATTGGTTCTAATCAGAGGGACGATCCTAACCTATTGGAAATCATCTCCAAGTTAGAGATGGGTATCGATGAGGAGATGAACAAGTATGGGCTTGATCGAGATGGATGGCTTAGAAAGGATGGAAAGCTCGTTGTACCCAATGTCAATGGATTGAGAGATGAAGTACTTAGAGAGTGTCATCACTCAAAGCTGATTATACACCCCGGTGGTAACAAGATGTATCGAGATATGAAGCAGAATTACTACTGGGAAGGAATGAAAAGAGACGTTGGGAAGTTTATATCCAAGTGCATGAATTGCCAGCTAGTTAAAGCCGAGCAAAAGAAGCCTAGTGGGTTGTTACAGCCCTTAGAAATTCCCGAATGGAAATGGGAGCAAGTCTCGATGGATTTCATCGATGGTTTACCAAGGACTAGATCGGGATATGACAACATTTGGGTAATTGTAGATCGACTGACTAAAAGTGCAAGGTTTATACCAGTCAAATCGACCAGAACGGCAGCTAAGTTAGCAGAATTGTATATGAAGTGGGTAGTGAGATTTCATGGAGTACCTAAAGGCATTGTGAGCGACCGAGACCCGTTGTTCACTAGTGGGTTTTGGAAGAGCTTACAAGAGGCTCTAGGGTCGGAGTTACATCTCAGTACCGCATATCATCCTCAGACCGACGGTCAGACGGAGAGGGTGAACCGTATTTTGGAAGATCTCTTGAGAGCATGTATATTGGATTTTGGTGGATCATGGGATGACCATTTGCATCTAGTAGACTTTGCATATAATAATAGCTACCAATCCAGTATCGGTATGGCTCCGTTTGAAGCTTTGTACGGAAGACCGTGTAACTCACCATCATGTTGGATAGAGACTGGCGAGAAGTTTATGCTTGGACCAGATGTGGTGAGGGAAACTTCAGATAAGATCAAGATCATTCAACAACGAATGAAGGCTGCCCAAGATAGGCAGAAGAGTTATGCTGATAAGAGGAGAAGAGACCTAAAATTCTCCGTTGGTGACTTGGTGTTTGTCAAGACTTCTCCGTTGAAGAGCGTAATACGATTCGGCAGGAGAGGCAAGTTGGCACCAAGATTTGTTGGCCCATTCCCTGTTCTTGAACTAGTCGGGAATTTGGCATATAGAATTGACTTACCAGAGAAGATGGCGGGAGTTCACGACGTATTTCATGTTTCCCAACTAAGGAAGTTCGTTCACGACTCAGATATGACTATTTCACCTGATCAGTTAGAGGACTTCGAAGTAGAACCCGAGGCGGTTGGGAACCGCAAGCCGGCCCGTATTGTCGCGCACGACATGAAGCAACTTCGAAGGAAGGCGGTGAAGCTAGTCAAGGTGCAGTGGAGCGAGGACGAGAATGATTGTACTTGGGAGACAGAGGAGAACATTAGGAAGTCACACCCAGAACTCTTTGCCTGGTAAGATTTTGACTTCGATTTAGTTTTCCGCATGCTAGGATAGGCTTGTTTGCTTGTTTTGCATGTTTGATTGTTGTATGTGGTTGTTAGGCATGCGGGATCTTTTGTATGTTTTGGGTTAAGGAATTTCGGGGACGAAATTTCTTAAGGGGGGGGGGGGGGGGGGAGAATGTAACGACCCGTATTCTACGCATCATAGGATCGTAGGATATTTATTTCTTTCACATACGAAGTCGTATGGTCATGTAATTTTGGGAGACGACTATTGGGGTCATTTCCCATGTTCATGATTTTTCCCGATTTTTAAATGACCATTTTACCCCTAGTTGGCACTGTTTTGGCCATAACTTTTGACTGGAAAGGAATTTTGACCTGAAACAACTTCCATTGGCTCCGGATGATGGTTTCTCTTTCCGTAGAGTGGTCACATTAGCCAAACGGACTCACCGTTTGGGAGATATGGCTGAAACAAGTTTCTGATGGTGAAAAACAGCTTAATTGGGCTTAACCGGGTGATTAACAGCTAGGCCCAAAGGGGAATTTCGGGATTAGGAGTTTAAAAGGGCTGTTAGGGTTTGGAGAATACCTTTTTCTCATTTTTCAGCCGTCACTATTCATTCCTCTTAATCTAGCTATGGCCTCCACTCTCTAAATCTCTCTAAAACACCCAAGATCACTTCCTAATCAAGGATTAAGGCTTAGAGGCATCAAATCAAGGAGGATTAGCACAAGAACCGAGGTAGAGCTGCTGTTATATATTGGAATTCGTGCAAATCAGAGGTTCACTTCAGATCTGAAAGTTTTATTGTGGCAAAGGTGAGTGATTTGCATAGTTTTTGCACTAATTACGGTAATTAAGGGTAATTAGTGAAGACTAGCGAATTTATACACTAATAAATTCTGGAAAAATGTTTAGAAATTCTTAAATAATATTTTATGCCTCTGTTAGAAATTTGGTTCGATTTGATTAAGTTTTGTTAACCCTATGATTAGATTTACTTAAACATGCTTAAGGGAAAATTTGGGGTTTTGACCATGTTTGATCCACTTTACATGCTATGATTTGTGTTATGGTGTTCGTGGTCGATACTATTTGTTGCTATGACTGTATGAGATGTTTTGTGATTGTTTAGAAGTGTTAGTTTGGTCAAAAACGCCGTCGAATGGCGAAAGACTGTCGCTGGAACGAAGTGCAGGAATTTACCCGGATCGGATCGCCCCTATGAGCACGATCCGATGGAAGCTCACGCCACGATCCGTTTCACTTCGAAGGCCACGAACCGATGCAGCGCCGTGTCCAAACTAAAGTACCCCGATCCGAATCGCTCCAGCTTGGTGGACCACGAACCGATCCGAAGGTGCGATCCGAGATGAGGCGCGACGATCCAGACGAGGTAGCACGACCCGAACCCAATGGGTTGCCAGCGCCACGAGCTATTGAGGTGCGATCCGTATGGCGTGACACGATCCGATGGAGCTGGAACACCACGAGCTAGCAGGAACTCGACCCGATCCGATTGTGGAGGCGCACCACGAACCGAACCATCCAAGGGAGCCCGATTCGAGGAGAAGACTGAATGAAGACCGATCCGGAGGTGAAGACCAAACCCGAGATGCAAAGGAAGTCCAAATGAGAAGTTAGAGCTCAAGATTCAGATGGGAATCAACGAGTTCGCTTCATGGTTGGGCTTTGCTGCGGGACGCGTGCCAAGGAGTTATCGACGTCTATAGCTTTGGACCACTATGGTAGGAGGTACGAAGACGGATTCAGGGCCATTATGGCATCGGTAGAACCAAGGGCTACAACCAATGAAGTGGGTCATTGAAATGTTTGGTCATGACTCCATATGTTTAGCTTGGTCATAGCAGGGTTTCTACAAGTCGGGATTCGTCGTTACCTCAGTTTGTCTAGTGTTCCAAAGTGGTAGATGTCGTACGCTTTACGCACTGAGTGAGAGATGTGAGGATGGTTGCTATGGATGATTTGTTTGCTATCATTGTGACATGCACACCCCACCCCCGTATTCTTACACTATTTATTATGGCACCGTAGAGCATTGTACGGTATGTGGTACTAACTCTTTGGTTGCAGGTCCAGGTTCAGGTATGGTTTAGTATACCTGTTATGGTTTTGTTTAGATACTTATCGCTCATACCAGGCTTTATGTCTGACCCAGAGTTTTATGTCTCCTCTTATTACTCTGGGTGCTCACACGAGCAGACTAGAGACATGTTAGCTGGTGATGCACGGGTAGATGATCCGGAGACGAGCAGGAGGCTTCCACGTAATATATATATATATGTATAATATTCTCCTTGTGTTGTTGAAGATCACTGCTTGGGCATTGGTGGTGTATCTTCTACTTTAGCTTTCTTTTGTTTAGAGACAGTAAATTTGTAAAATTGTAATAAGCTGTATATGGATTTCCGCTGCTCAGATGGTTGATGTTGATTTTAGTTATCAGCTTATACACTGTCTCACCTGTTTTATGTCAAGTATGTTATTATTATATTTTATTCCATGCGCTGTGAGACATTCTACAGGTTCTTTGTATGTTCATTTCCTTCTTTGGCGACCGTTCCGTGCTAGTCGGGCATGTGTACAGCGCACTTCCGGAAGAAATGCAGACTGGTACGGGGCGGGCCGTCACAGGTTTCGTACCTTGTCATAGCTGGAAATCCATTACCCAATAAGAGCCCGTGTTTTTTATTGTATATTATATACGTAGAGCGTGAGATGAAAGAACTCTGCTAGATTGCTATTTACTTGATTTAGACATTATTATAATATCAGAAAATATTGATCTTAAGAAATATTTTGGGTTATCCAAGGTAAAAACCGTCTGTGTTTATGTGTGGATCAGTCTTACGATTATCATTTCTTTTAAAAAGGAGTTTTAAAAGTTAAACCAAGTGATTAGTGTTTACTCGCACCAGTTACATGACTGACCTAGAGTTTAATTTTTTTTGTTTTCCCTAAGCTCTTGGGTGCCCAAATTTGTACGGGCCGTTAAGTAGTCAGGATTTTTCAGATATATTTGGAGGATCTTGGAGCAGCAGGCTTTAACATTAGTTATATATAGAGTATATTTCCTTTGTGATGTTATGTGTTATACTGGTATGTATATACAGTTATAGTTTTGTATTTCAAAAGTTGATATATAATATCTTTGTTCGTTCCGCTGTGAGATTCATGTTTACTCTGATTCTGTTCTGTTGTGATCTTCTTCTATTCTAACTTTCTTTCTTTCTATTTCTCACCCTCTAACTTCTTTCTATTAATGGTCCAGTATTTCAGATGCTTGAATAGTCGACATGGTATGTTATGTCGATCTTCAGGGTAGAAAACCCCTGGGTCGTTACAAAAACTCTGCGCAATCCAGCATTGCATGGGATTGGATGTAGGAGCAATTCTGAACTAGTATAAAATCCGATTTGGTCTTTCCTTTTCTTCACTTTACTTTTGTTTATCTTTTCATTTGTGTTTGATTCTGTGTCTGTGATTGTTTCCGTGGTGTTTGACTTATGTAGTATTTCATATAAGTTTAGATTTTGTTTAAATTCTCAAAAACACTATTCACCCCCTCTAGTGTTTGTTTTTCCTTGACTTTCCATTCTGCAATCCCTAACAGTTACATGCTAGCATGGTAGTTACACATATATGTGTTTGTTTGTGAATTCATCAAAATGCACTAAATTGCCAATTTCTCTTGCAAAGGAAAATAATGAAAGATATACACCTTTTACTTTGTAAACTTTTGTATTTTTAATGTCATTCCATCCTGTGATCTAGCAAAGGATGCTGGCAAGGTTCTAACTTGTTTTCTTTGATGTGAAGGTTGAATGTTTCACCATTGCACTTCTTTGATGGATCTAGATTTTACGCTGGATACTAGAAATGTCATATATGAAATCTATGTTAACTGATGAGAATCTCCAGAATTGCCAGAACTGGAGGACTCTCAACTATAAACAATTCAAATACAACTCTTCCAATAAGATGAATGCTAACATGTGAGTTAAATTCATGAAATTTAGCAGACTGAAGCTTATTCGGTAAAATTTCAAATTATGTTTCGTAGATAAATATTGATTTAACAAAGTAATTTTCTTGCATGGTCAATTTTTTTTTAAATAACATCGTTTCTTTTATTGAACATTTTGCATTCTCTTAGACTATGCAATGGAAGAACAAAAATACTAAGGGTGCAATATTATTTCATTACACGGATGAAACTGACTGTTTCAGTTTATTAAAATATATACCCAAGTATGATCTATTTGATAACAATAGTTTTAAAATGTAAAAGAGACTAATTAAATTTGGTATAAGCATTAAACAAAGAATGTGTATTACTTATTAATTACTAGTAATAGTGTATACATAAAACTATTAAAATAATAATTAGTATTGTTAAACATAAGCTAGTATCCGAAATGAGATACTTAGTTCGGTGTTCCAACGTGAGTTAGAAATGAGAAGCTGAGTGTGGTCTCATGGACATAAATAATCCACCCAAATGCGCAGTTATTCATCATTAATAAATACAAAGAGTCTTAGTCTTCGAAACAACTTATGCTTTCGCTTGAAAACATTTTTATTTTCATTAGTATCAGTATAATTTTCAAGTAATAATAATAATAATAACAATAAAACATGGTTGGACCGAGTGGCAGCATTATAATAACTTATGAATGAAATCTCGTGTAAAGAAAATAAAATGAACAAAACATCCTCTAGTAGAAAAAGAAAGTTGGCGGTTCCTTCCGTAAGATGACAAAAATGCATTTATTTATTGATATGTTGTGATTATGACATTCGTAAGAAATACAAGTCTTATCACCAAATCATGAAATGGTCATTGATACTAATATCACCGCTTCTTATCTATAAAAGCCTTTCAATATCACTAAAGCTAGTGTATAATCCGTGCGTTGCACACGATAATGTTAAAAAGTAGTATTTATTATTTTAATGTTAAAAAGAGAACTTTATTATGCAATATATGATAAAGTTTGAAGTTGAATACATAAACCATTAACTAAAATTAATTTGTGTGTTTATATTTTATATCTTACATAAACAATATGTATGTATGTGTATTTGAGAATTTTTTATTTCTATTTTTGTTAATATAGATATACATGTTCAAATTGATGTATATTAGTAATTAGTTTAATGATTGAGCCAATATTATTTGGTAGAATTTGTTTAAATAACTTAAATTTAAAATTACAAAGTTAGTTTAACTATATAGCATAAAAAAAAAAAATTTTTTTGGCAAAAGATGTATAAATTTATTGTGGAGTTATTGATGTTCAAAAGAATTTTATGATACAATATGTAGTAAATTATTGATATACATGAATCAAAACTAATTTGCAAATTAACTTTGTCAGTATTGTAGATATACATAGTTAATGTTATGTAATTTATACATTTTTATAGCTACATAGAAAACTATTTTTTTAGTATAAATATACATATATAGTAAAATTGGCGTATACTTTTAAGAGCTATTAGAAAAATATGATATATACTCTCCAAAGATTATTTAAATAGATATAATTTAAGATTTCATAGTGGTTTTTAAACATATGGATTGAAATATAAAATATCATGAAAGAATATGAGGATGTTTAGCAAATAATTATTCAAATGTTAAAATACATGTATTTAAAGAGGAAATTGTTACCTTCAATTTATGATAAATCTTCTAAGATAAGTGTATAATATATTAAATTTTTTATTCTGTTTACAAATATTATTTAAACTGTGTTACTTATTTAACTTTAAATTTGAAAGAAAACTAATTTTGACATTTTCGTTAATGTTAACATGCTGTGCATTTTAAAACATGAAATTTGGCGTTAATTAGATGAATTAACAATAATTTATTGGTCGAATTCATCCATTAAATTCAAAATCACATAATTAATTTAAACATATTGACTTAGATGTACAATGTTAAATGATAGTGTGAATTATTTTGTAAATGACTATATAAAATTTAAAACATAGGCGTTTGACATCAATATTACAATGCAATACACGGTAAATATATTGAGGTAAATGAGTTCAACTTTGCACTTATGATAGTTAATAATGTGTATAATCTATGTTATATGATTGACGTGTTTGTTCATTTGTTTTTTTTTTCATTTTTGTTAATATGAATATGGTTAAACTTGATAAGATTTATTAGGCAGATCAATGAGTTTTCTTTACTAAAGTTGTTTAAATAGTTATAATATTATATAATTAATTGTAAAAGATGGTACTAAATGTAAAGTGTTGGAAAAGAATTGCAAGAGGCTTTAAAGTGTCGGTATTTAGAGGAAAAAACATAATTTTGTCACTTTTAGTGTTTAGAAGAAATATGAGCTAGATAATATTATTTAAATTTTGGATTTTGTAATTAATTTTAATATGTAGACTTAAATGTAAAATGTTATAAACTAACTGTTAATAAACAATTGTATAAACTTTGAAATGTTCATATCAAAATGTAAAATGAAAGAAGAAGTAATTTAAAAAACATTACATTATTTAATGTGAGAGGATTAGCAAATAAATGTAAAATGATGAACTAATTTAAAAATAAAATATCTCCAGAGAATTAAGGAGAAGAGAGAAAACTTCTAGAATTAATGTTTGAGTTTTAAAAGGTTCCGCTTTACTATTATTTAATAGGTTAGGTGTCAGAGCTAAAAGAAATTTTCTAGTGATAAAACAGAAATCAGTATGTAAGGCTGGAAATTTAATATAGTATAATCTAATATATATATATAATGTTATATATATATATATATATAAGTGTGTGTGTATGTGTATGAGAAGCGTTCCGAGGCACCCTTGTTTTGCAGCACTCCCTTAACACCCTTACCCATTCGTGAGCTACACTAATCCAAATCCAGCAATAATTTGTAGATGTTCAATCCACATATACATTATCATTTATCCAAAATTTGAGCTCATTCCGAAATTTGTAGAAAAATATGTTTGATATTTTAATTTAACAGTTCGAATAGATGCTCGAATAATGAATAATTAAGTTAAAATTTTGAAAATGTTACGAATGTCGAAACGAGTTCAAATTTTGGATAGAAGATAATATATATGTAGATTGAACATCTACAAGTTCTATTTGGGTTTGGTTTTGTGTAGCTTACGAATGAATAAGGGTGCTACAAAATAGTGGTGCCCCAGAACGCTCCTCTCTCTCTCTCTTTATATATATATATATATTGTAACATCCCGTAAAAATACATTAATTAGACAAGATAAATAATAATAAGTTAAATTTAACATTAAAATATTATCAAGTTGAAAAATGGAATATTTTAAAACTAGGAATTCATCCACGAAAATATCATAGTTGTATTCATGGTGAGATTCTGACCCGTTTTCATATATAATATGTCGAAAATGGAGTTTGTATGAAGAATTCACATTTTGATTGTGTTGTACGTAAATAACATATACACGACATTTGGAATTTGAATTAAACAAGTAAACATATGGAATATAAACATCTAATCAATGGCTAAATGGAATATTCCATAGAATTCAAATCTGTATGTATATATGTATATGCATATGTATATGTGTATATATGTATGTATGTGTATGTTTATATATATGAATAGAAGGGGACAAGAATATATAATAAAAGGAAGGTAATAAGCAATAAATAGAAACTGTAACATCCCATAATTTTCCATATATTTAAAATTAAATTTAAAGTAAATAGTATTGAAAAATATTGGTTAAAAAATCAAATTTGGCTAATTTTAATAATGATGATGGCTTGAATTGAGTATAAACAGATTTTAAATTGTGTTTATACTTAGAAATGTTGTAATTTGGAATTAATATTAAATAAAATTTGAGTTGTTTAAGTTAAAATTTGAATTCAAATTTAATTTGGTAAATGGTGGAATTCTGAGATTAATATTAGAATAACCGAAGATAAATGGAGTTCATTTATTTGTAATTGCAGTTCAAATTTAAATTCGAAATAATCAAATTTGAGAAGTTAAAATTTGTGAAATCGATTTCTAAAATTTATTTAAATTATAATTGGATTAAAATGGAATTTAATAAATATTTAAATTGAATTAAAAACAGTTAAATGCATAATTGAATATTTTATTAATTATTTAACTGTGAAATTTAGCCATTTTGGCGACCGTATCGGAATTCGACGAAACCAATTCCATTGGATCCAGAACAGTGAATTATTGTAAAGTTTCAAAATTCATAATAATCTGACTTGTCGTTTGATCATTTGAAATAAAATGCGAAAGGAATCAATGTAATTTGATAATTGTTTATTTCTCCTATCGGACCCTCTATACATATAAATAAAATTCATTTCCACCCCATCAGCCCATTCTTCATTATAAATATAATTTTCCTTAGTCGGACTTCTTTCTATAATGGCAGAAACAAAATTCAAAACCCTAATTCAAACAAAAATTCAAACTTTAAATTCTAATCTCCTCAAAACCTAGCAAATTATATATCGATTCGAAGCTCTTGACGATACGAAGCTGCTGGTACCATTTATTGCTACATGCATTGGTCGAATTGCCGAAAATTAATGGTCAAAGGTTGTTGGAGATGAAACTCCAAATCACAAATTAGGGCTTTTAGATTTGGACGATAATTGGAAAATCGACTACATGGGTATTGCAGTGAAACGACCCAAACTCACCCCTTCGGGAAAGCCCAGATTGGGTTGAGAACACGAAAAACCAGAAGACAAACAGAAGAATATTTCATTGCTTATTACAACAATTTACATTAGAGTACAAAATATACCAGAGTACGAATAAATATTATACATCAGAAAAAAATCAAAAATTTAAAATTACAATGCAGCAGAAAAATAATACATAACACAACTAAAAGAAATACATGGATACAGAGCTTTTCGAGTATAGTTCCAGCTGTAAATCCAAGATCATGTGAATATAATATATGCAGAACCAAAACTAATAACTGCCCGTGTGGAAAATAAGGGCACCCAGAGTTTAGGTTAAAACAATAAACTCCAGGTCAATCACGTGACTGGTGTGAGAACTAAAACAGTTATTTAAAACTTTGCTTTAAAATGGAGTAAATCAAGTGGCCACGCCTATAACACGGAACAGGTTTCCTCCCAAGAATACCAGTGCATAAAACAATTTATAAACCACGCAATGATTTTCGAAAAAAATGAAGCTATTATAAGACTCAGGTCCCATCACACAATGCAACGCAAGCCGGTAGATAGAGTTTTCCCTTATAATAGCCAAACATGCTTGGTACGTTTAAAACAAATCATTTGATACTATTATAAGTGCATATATGTTTCAGAAACAATTTCAATCGTAATGTATCAATCATTGGCGACATGAGCGTCCCATGCCACTATGCCACCACATATAGGTTTACAATCAAAACCGCACGATGTCATATTGGAAGTTGGATTTCCATCGTGAACCAAGGCAAGGGATCGTCCTTACCGGATTCGAGACAATCTAGCCCATGTCTCAGGATTTAGCCGCAACTGCACCTGGAGCGATAGGGCCGGTCCACACGTAGTGGATTATAATCCCTGAATAATGCGTTTCCTCGCCCTATGGGGCGTAAGTCTGGTCAGTATGTCGACCATACCATCCATTGGCCCGGAAGTGACCGATATAACCGAGGCGCCTCACTTTCCATCATCCACATAAGTGAAAATGTCTGGGCTCCATACCATGTCACCACTCTAGCTAGAAGGAAACGCGTGTCCTCCCCGAGGTCCTCTCCCGTTTTTGGTTCACACCGGGGTGTGAGGCTCACGAATTAACGCTATACACAAAGCAATGCTATATTAAAGCCGTGCTTTGATCATCAACCACAAGACTCTGCTTTTCAACAGAAGCCTTGATCATTTGCATCTCAGCATGTCACACAGGTAATTCACGCCATGCGACTGATGTCCATCAATATATAACCTCTGAGCTCGTACGTCTCAGAGAAGGGTGTTTGGAGAATAAATTCTTTGCCGCCAAACAGATATATATTTAATAGAGATCAATCAACATGGAATGAAATCCAATGTCAAACACACATCCATTTACAAGTCCATTCTGGGTCTGAACGAAACCGGAGGCACCTTATTCCTCGTTCCAAATGTTCAATGCGGAAGAGAGGCACTCACATACCCTCAATCTCCAAGTACGTCTGGACGATCACCACTTATTACCTCATCTTGGGTGTACAGCCCAATCAAGACATCAGTAATCATCCAAACGATGTGAAGACCTCCGGTCTTCAACCACCATCTTCATCGTCGACATATCTTCGAATTAGTTATTCAGAATGGGATAAACTCAGTTTTCTGAATAACTCGCGTATCTTATAAACAAGTGCTATAAAAACACAACATACGCCTCATTCCAATTCTGAATATTCTTTTATTTAAATATTCATATCCTTTGGGAAAGGTTCCCATTAATTTTATCAAAGATAAATTCTTTAAATTTATTCTTTAATCTTCCATTGGATATCAATTCAAACCAAATTAAGGTTTATCCAAACTAGTCAAGATTAGCGAACCTTACCGAAGTAATTATTTATTATATTTCTCAATCCCAACCTATTCATCCCATGAAGAAAAACTGGTAATACTTCATATCTAACACCACGGTGTTATCGGTAAATTGTTCAAATCTACTTAAAGATTTAACTATCGCTTAGAGTAAAACTGGTGATACTTCATTCTCGATCATTTCTTGAATTTGATAATTTTAGTTATCAGATTCACCTTTCAATCTAATTAAAGATTCATTAAAACTCTACCTAGTTTTAATCTCAAAAATCATTACTTAATGATTATTTAAAGTTAAGAAATTAATCTTATCTTTAACTGGGTTAAAGAACTAATGTCATTTAAAACATAGCTCATGATAAACCCAAAATCACATTCCATTAACAATGGAATCTTCACGGAAAACAAGTCAATATATCTAATCGATATAAACTTCCATATCCAACCGATAATATAAATGGAATAACGACAAAGCCTTTTAAATTCCATATATAGTAATAGTCTTCCTCCGCAGAAGTTCACTTCGATTATTACCAAATTGAATTCCATTCCATTCCAATTTATTTTATTAAATTGGAAACTTTTCTTTGGAAAATTTCCCTTAAATCTTAATTAAAAGATTTATAAATTCCAAATCACATTTCACTATAAATCGGGTTAAAGAACGAATGTCGTTAAAAACACAGTTCACAATAAACCCAATTCACATCCCATTTTATTCCAATTAAATGTTAATTAATTGAAAACTCTAATAATATTAATTGGATTTATTATTTTCACATGGGGTTTAAGAACGAATGTTCTTTAAGACACCATTCACGACAAACCCAAAATCCAAATTCTTTTATTCAATTCCAATGAAATATTAATTAATTGGAAAACTTCACGAAGTCTCAATTAACAGATTTATTCTTTCCTCAACTGGGCTTAAAAACAGTGCTAATAAAGACACCATTCATGAAAAACCCAAAATCCAATTCAATATTAAATACAAGGCTCTAAATATAAATTATATCAGCTTATATTCAATATCAAATTCTAAAGTCAACAAATATCGTATTGGGAATAATGATATATAAATCTTCCAAATTCCTCCACAATATCCGTATAATCACGGATATCAAAACATTCCAAAGATAATTTCGATCTAAATCCATTCCAATTCATATATCGGAAATTCTGGTTATTTTTAAAACCATTTCAAATCCAATTTATTTATTTAAAAATATTGGATTATAATTCTAGTTCATAAATAGTTCATTTTGATAAAAATATATTTTTATCTTTTCAAGCATGGAATTTTTCATCCCAATTTTTTCCAAATCATTTATTATGATTTTATACAAATTATTAATATTTTTAATAATTTTATTAAGGCCCTTTCAGTCAATTTTCATAAACGGTCATCGAACTGCACTTACGACGACCTTTTCCAAATTTGAGACATAATTCCAAATCCAAAAGTTATATTTCAAATCTCTTATATTCATTGGAAAGCTCTTTTTAATACGAAGCCAATGATTCCAGTTTTAGGAGAATCCGACGGTCGGATCTCCTATAATGTCCATTTGAAGTCAATGGTCGAAATTCGCGAACTGCCGCGGCGCATTCTATTCAGGCCGTTAAATATATATATATATATATATATATATATATATATATATATATTCATCGATTTCCATTTAAAACGTATTTTATAAATTCGTTTTAAACGATTCTAACTTCATTTTCAATTTAAAATCAAAATTGAATATTCTATATCATTATAATATATAAATGATAATATTTTCAAAATATCAGATTTTGAAATCATTTCCTTTTCGATATTCATTGTCAAAATGAATAAAATCGATATAAATATCATTTACGTCAAAATGGCATTAATCTAATCAACACGACTTCATATATTTCAATATTTTCGTGTCCATCCCAAATCGGACATCAAAATCATATTTTGATCCATTACTGAATATTATTTTAAAATATTCATTATTTGTCATTTTAAAATATTAGTTAATTTAAATTATTTGTTATCTCCGAATTGGAATCAGATCCAGTCAATTACCATATAATTTTATTTATATGGATTTCATAAACACATGCATACAACGATAATCAAACACAGTCAACCATCATCTAAAGTGCGTTACACAACTGTATAAGCAATAAATATAAATAATTAATGCTTATAACAGTTTGTCAACCCATCGATTGACATACAACTAAATCTTGGGATTAGTGTATGTCCAATATCATCCCGATACCCATGTGGGGTTTTCAAACAACAAACATAGATTATTATTTGTGCAGTTGGGCGATGTGTAAAATATATCATCCCAATCAATATCAGTCAAATGTGTGTACATAAATAAATCGTCCGATTTGTAAATGAATATTTATTTTCATTCATATACTCGTTAAAAATTATATTTTTAACGATAAAATATTTATTTCAACACATGAAAATTTTATACAGTTAATTTATACAATAAAAACGATATTTTTATTGTTCTAACATTTTTAGAAAATTTCGGCGGCGTAACGGAACGATACTAGAACCGGGATAAGGCCTAGCCTTATCCCTCGCATAATAATGGCTCACGCAATACACATACCAATTCTAATCAATTCAATTTACATCCCAAATCAAATTCAACCAATTTATCAATCAACACAAACATCCATGGTTTCAAACAAAGGTGTTGGGTGCTTCTAAGCACCGTTTTCATCCTAGTATATATATATTTAACTAGAAAATAAATTAGAGTGAGGAGTTCTCACCTTTGGTTTCCACTCCGCCAGTTTTATTTCTGAATTTCTGAATAGTTTGGATTTTCCCGAAATTCCAACGTAATATTTTTCACGCTGTTCACAATAAAAATCACATTTTTAATATGATGTTTATATATTTAAAAATCATATTTTTATCTTTCTAAAAATTATTTCATAGCTACGATAAAAATCTTATTTTAACATCATTGAAAATTATATTTTTATATCATTAAAAATTATATTTTTATATCATTAAAAATTATATTTTTATATCACTAAAAATTATATTCTTATATCACTTAAAATCATATTTTTAGACTGTTCCATATGTATAAAAATCACATTTTTATAACGCTATTATTTATGCAAAAATCATATTTTTTTACGCTATTTTATATATATAAAAATCAAATTTTTATATTTTGATGTTATTTAATAAAAAATCACATTTTTAATCTAAAGTCATTTCTATAAAAATCATATTTTTATCTGGCTATTATATATATAAAAATCTAATTTTTGTCTGGGTATTATATATATAAAAATCCATTTTTTATAACGCTTTATATATAATAAAAATCATATTTTTGTAATGTTTTATATTTATAAAATTCACATTTTTTATTGAGTGGAGGGGTCTATTGTTAGAGGCGCTGACGGAGCGAGGTTGTGGCGGCCAAGGCAATGGAGGGTGCGGGTGTTGTTTGCAAATATAAAAATTTGATTTTTATTGAGTGGATGGGCCTATTGTCGGAGTGGGGCGGCCAGAGGTGGTGCACGGGACGAGGGTTATCGGTAGGGGTCACGGTGATCAAGGCGTGGGCCCAGGGTGGCGGAGCGGGCTGTTTTGGCCAGGGTTTGGGCTGTAGAGGGGAGAGAGCATTGAACGGAGGGAGGAGAGAGAGGAGGGGTAGTGCGCTGGAGGTCTGGGGAGGCGGCGACGTTGGCTGGGGGTGCAGCCAGGAGGAGCGACGGCGTTGAACGAAGAAGGGGCACGACGGTTTTTGAAGAAAAAAGGGCTATTTTTTTCTAAGCAAAACTTAGGGTTACCCGTTTTATATATTTTATTTATTTAATTTCAAAAAGTCACATTTTTTATTTGAACTCCGAATCGAACCCAACGACTATTGCCCCTAGCTAATTACCCCCATTCCGGACACAATGGGATATGCCCCGTTATTCAATTCGATTGTTACGATCAGTTTTCGTTTAAATTAAAATTTAAATCAATATATATTCAATTTAAACTTGCATTTTAATTTATTATGGCCACATGTTGACTCCAAAAATTCCCGAAAAATATCTGGCTATGACGATACGGTCCTAACAAAACTAATTTCGATAAATTCGGAGACCGTTAAAAAAACGGTCATTTTCCAGTCGATTAAATTCAAACTGAATTGACGAAACACGTTTAAACCCGCCACGCTCACATATTGGTTCCAAAAATTATGAAAATTGGTATCTAGCAATAATTTGACATTCTGGATCCAACAAAAGTGGTTTCATCGAAAACGGAGGTCATTTGCAAAATCACTATTTTTAAGGGCTATATATTATATTGATTCCATAGCGACTATTCTGAATTTTCAACTGGACATAACTTTTTATTCCCCTTATGAAATCTGGATTTTTCACATTCATTGGAAAGACATTTTCAAATAGATTCAATGTTTTTTGGTTTTACTGAAATCCGGTTTATTTTGAATCCTGTACATTCATTTGAAATCGAATTTTCAAACTACCGCGTCATTTCAGGCTTCTTATATAATTAAAATAAATATTTATATTCTAATTTTGATTTAAATAAATTTTTAGTTGTTATTATTTAAAATAAATCATTTTAAATATTCAAAATACATTAAAATAGCTAAAATAAAATTTTTTAAATTGGTTCTGATTTTCCGGGTTGTTACATGTAGCTATTGGCTAAGGGAACATATAGGTGGTGAACGGAGGTTATATAGTCGTGGGTGTTGCGGGAATTTCAGTTTTAAGCTCGAAAATACTTCTGGCTATGATCTCGAAAGCGGAAAGGGGTGGCCACCGGAGGTGATGACTTTAGTATGGGTGGTGCCCCATGAGCCGGGCTCGCCGTTGGGGTGGGAGTCGGCGATGGACAAGGTGGTCTGGGATGTGTGCTTCGGTTGGTCAAAGGGAAGGTGCGAACAGGTTTGCTCATCGTGAATACTGTTCACGCGATTTGGGAGGAGCGGTAATTGCAAAGGGGTGTTGGCGTGGTATTTCCAATTAATATTTTATTTTAGTTATATATATATATATATAAACTTCTAACGTTAATTACTATTGCATACGAGATCAGATTTGAGCGTCGTTTGTGGCGTTGGGATCGTGGTGAAATTGCGGACGTTTTGGCACTGATTTGGCTGTGTTTGGAGACTGTTAATTTTTCGTCTTTGGTTGGACGTTCGACTGACTAAAGAACCAAAGATGAGTGAATTTATTGCTTAAAATTAACTGAATTATTCTCTTATTTATTAAATTAGATTATGAAATACGTTTGGTTGTATGGTTGAAATTGATTGTTGATTGGTTGCTTAAAAATTGACATGCAAGCAAGTTGATGTACAAATTTGAATTTGATAACTAGTTATTTAAATTAAATTTCTAGTAAAAATTTACTGACCTTAGTCAACTAGCGAAACGAGATAATATTTACCATTTGGATGAAATGGATGTGATGGATGTTTTGATTTGAAATTGGTTACTGCATTGATATCGACACCGAAATGTTCATTGAATTTGTTAAAGCAAGTATTCTAAAATAAATTGTGGATTTGGAAATGTGATTTAAATACGATTTGATTACTCAATTTTTTTGTTTAAAGCTGAATTTAATAATTCTCTTTAGATTTAATTTAAAATAAGAGTATTCGACAATTTTAGAAGTGTTCGAGATTTGGATTAAATATGAATTTAAATCCTTTAAATTGAAAGGTCGGGTTTGAATGTTGTTTTGAAATTGAGACATGGAGATGAAATAAACTTTATCAAAGTTGGAATATAAATTTAAGTATTGACATTCGAAAGAAAGAAACAAGTATGGTGTTAAATTTAGTTAAATATAGATATATATACCTATAGTTTTGAAATAAATTATATTGTATTATATTTATTATTTAAAGATTATTTTAGTAAAGCATTTATATATATACCTATAATTTGAAATAAAGCATATTATTTATTTATTATTTAAAGATTATTTTAGTAAAGCATTTTTTATATGTATATATATAGTGATTTAAATAATCTTATTTTTACTTTAATTATTTTAATATATATTTTCACAAAAAGGGTTTTATTTATAATTTTCTATTTTCAGACTATTAAAGATTTTGTAAATTCTTTCTAAATTGGAATTGTTCTCGATGACACCATTGATTCAAATTGAGATTTGAAATAAAAATATACTCTCCTTTGAATATAAATCGATTTTGATAGGATTATGGTATTATGATTTGAAAGAATGTTCTATTTTGGATATAAACCGATTTTGAAACAATCATGATATTGATATGAAATATTATTCCATTTTGAATATGAATCGATTCGGAAATTATTATGACATTTTGGAAAAAAATTATACTTTATCTTGAATGTAAATTGATTTTTTTAAAATGATCATGATATCTCGATATGAACTATATTATATTTTGAATATGAATTGGGTTGGAATATAAAACTAGAAAATGAATATTGAATTTCACGAAAGGGGTTAAAGCGATAATGGGATTTATGGAAACTACAATTAAGCTAACCTTGATTATAGCTGAACCGATAACGAATTGGAAGGAGATTTAAATAGGAAATTCGAAATGATCCACAACTATTATTTTATAAATGCGCTTATTACTTGGAAAGTCTGGGATCAAATATTTGTTCGGAAACCATTCCAAGTAGTAATACGACGTTACAAAGAAATTGAAGACTTGGAAATCGATATGTGAAGACCGAGAAACTTCGAATTGTTTGGATTGATTGTTGATGTCTCGTTTGGGCCGATCACCCGATATGAGGTTAAAAATGGCTTGAGATCTGCATATGTTTAGATATTTTCAGATTGTTGTTCCATTCAGACCCAGAATGGACTTGTACGGATCGTGTGTCTGACATTGAAATTGATTGTGTAGAACTGATCTCTGTTAATGTATATCGAATTTGTGTTATTCTCGTCTCTAGGGCATATGAACTTAGAGGTTATGTGTTGATAGAAATCAGTGACACGTGATGAATTGTCAATATGGCATACTCGAGTTGTGAAATGAACTAGCAATGATCAAGGCTTGGCTTATTAAAGCGTAGCTTTGTGTATATCGTGACATCCTCGAACCTCACACCCCGGATTGATGGTAAATTAGCGATTAGGTTGTATACATAATCTCTAGTGAAAATCGAAAGCTGCGGCGGTAGATCTACCTCAAAACCTAAGGAAATAAAGTATATACGTTGTCCGATGTCTGGATGAAAACCGGGATATATACTTCGTGCTTTGTATTCAGTGTCCGTGTTTGGATATTAATCAGGAGATACTTAGCTTCGCGTCCTCCATCGATCTTTCGTTCCAGGAACCATCATGTTGGAAAACCAGTAACCAATACGAGCTGTTCGATTTGTTTGTAAACTATGTATGTAGGAATAGTCACTATGCTTGCTAAGATTAATATATTTATTTATGAAATGTTTTCAACACTATGCACTAGTACTAGTATTAAATAGGATTTTCATGTATGAAATCATTTTTGGTTATCATAAGACAAAACTCTCCCATTTGGTGTGCGCTTGCATTGTGTGACATGGGACGAGCATATGACCGCTGTAACAACCCGGAAAATCTGAGCCAATTTAAAATTTTTAATTTGGCTATTTTGGTGAATTTTAGACGTTTAAAATAAATTATTTTAAATAATAACGACGAAAAGTAAGTTTGAATCAATGTGTGAAAATGAATATAATTAATTCTAATTATAAACAAGGCCTAAAAGGGCGCGGTAGTTTCAAAATTTCAATTCAAACTTTGACTGACTGTACCGGGTGCAAAATTAAACGGATTTTAGTGAAACCAAAAATATTTAAATCTGTTAATGAATATCTTTCTAACAAATGTGAAAAATCGAATTTTCATATCGGGAAGCAAAAGTTATGGCTAAATGAATTTTCAGAAAGGTCGCTATAAAGTTTATATAGCCCGTGAAAATGGCCATTTTGCAAACGACCTCAGAATTCGACGAAACCACTTTTGTTGGATCCGGGATGTCAAATTATTGTTAGGTTTCAAATTTCATAATTTTTGAAGTTAATATGTGAGCGTGGCAAAAGAAAATGTGTTTGGTGAATTTCTGTTAAATTGAATCGACCAGAAAAGGGCCATTTTCCAAACGGTCTCAGAATTCGACTAAACTAGTTTTGTTGGGACCATATCGTCAAAACATAGTTGGATTTATTTTTCGGGAATTTTTAGAATCAGTATGTGGCCCCGGCAAATTAAAATGCACGTTCAAAACAAATATTAAATGTTTATATTTTAATTTGAAGAGAAACTGACTCAAACAGTCGAATGGGCCTATGAAACATGTCCCATTGTGTTCGGAATGGGGGTATTTATCTATAGACGACAGTCGTTGGGTTTGAATTTGTGTTCATATGGAGAAGGGGGTATTTTGGGATTTAATAAAATTAAACAATTATTAAAATATATGGGCCAATCAAATTCAGGGGCCATATTCTCTCTCCCCGACTAAACCTCCCAGGCGACGGCGGAAGTTGTTCAATACTTCCCAGGATGATTTCTTCCAATCCGTTCCACTAAACACCTCGACCCAGTTAAGCATTCTATAGAGATTTTCGAGGGCTTCGAATCCATAAGCACTGCCGCCGCTTATCCCCGCCATCGCAGGGGACCCCACCACCACGCGCAGAGGCGCCACCCCCCCTCGACGACGCTGTGTACTCCGATCGTTGTATAACTTCACGGATTTTGCAAAAAATTCAAACCTAGTTTGGAACCAGTTTTGAAAAGGTATGGCCTTGGCTATTTTTAACTGAAAATAACACTTTAAAGTGTTGCAAACTTCTAAAAATCATATCTTTTTGCTACTTAGACAAAATCCAATGAAACAAGAGACAGTGGACTCGTGTGGATGTCTTCTACATTCTAGAGGAGACCGAATATTTTTCTAAGCCTTCTGCTATTTTTGGTGGAGTAGAACCCAATGTGAGATTTCTAAATTATAAACGATATGGAAAACGACGATGTATAAATTATATAGTCAATGTATGAGTTATATAAGTATTGTACACCTCATGTATAAGCGTTGTATAAGTTGTACGTTCGATATATAAGTTATATATGTGTTGTAAAAATTATATATGTGTTGAAATAGAAGTGAAATATACTTATATATATATATGCCCCTCATCCACAAACCATGGACGATATTTATTGGTTGTAATTGGTGTGAAAATTGGTTGATAGCGAATGGTTGATTAGAATTGTTTGCGGTTGAAATTGATTTATTGTGGTTGAAAAATACCCGTTTGTGGTTGAGAATTATTTGGTTGAAACCACATAGGATTAGTTTTTGGAAAAAGAAAAAAAATGAACATGCCATCTGCGTGCGAACTAGATGCATGAAATCCCCATTGTAAAAAACCGCAAGGTTTTAAGGTAGAGTGAGGAGCCGTACTAGAGCGGTCCCGGTTTTAACTACCCTACCATTATGTTGCCGAAATTTTCTAAAATATTTCTGTGTTTGATTAATATTCATGTGTTGAAATAATATTCATGTGTTGAATGTGGAAATTAAATTCATGTGTTGAATGGAGTTCGTGTATTGAATAAATACTTTGAAAGATAAAAATAACATTTTATCGTATATATAAACTATATAAAATAATAGTGTTTTGAAATAAAAAAAATTAACACCAAAAATAACATTTTTACCCTATATATAAAATATATAAAATAATCGTGTTTTGAAATAAATTGTTTTGCAATAAAAATCACATTTTTATTATATATATATATATATAAACTATAGAAAATATTTATGTGTCGAATGTTGAAATAAAATTCATGTGTTGAATAGAAATTCATGTGTTGAATAGAAATTCCTGTGTGGAAATAAAATAAATAAAATTCGTGTGTTGAATAGAAATTCATGTGCTGAATAGAAATTCCTGTGTGGAAATAAAACAAGCAAAATTCATGTGTTGAAATAAATATATGTTGGATAAAAATATCGTTTTTATCAAATATGTGAAGTGAAAATGGTTTTGAATTTGAAGAATCGATTATATTTATATATATATAAATATAATTAAAATATATCGAATAACGAAGCTGCAGTTCGTGTTTTGAAACCGTGATTTAAAACGATTAGTGCGGGAGATCCGACCATCGGATTTTCCCGAAATCGAAACCGTTGGGTTCGCTTTGGAAATATCTTTCCAACGATACCCACTTTGTGAAAATCCAACGGTTGGATTGTCTGGAATGTTTAATTCGAATATGAAGAAAAACAGTGCCAGAATCAATTATATATATATATATATATATATAATTAAATTAAATCGAATAACGACGCTGTTGTTCGTATTTTGAAATCGAAACTTCAAACGAGTGTACCGGGAGATCTGACCATCGAATTTTCCCAAAACTGAAACCGTTGGATTCGTTTTGAAAAGATCTTTCTAATGATATAAAATTTGTGAAGATCCAACGCTTAGATTTTCAGATATGTGTAAATAAAATCTGAAGAAAAACAGCGCCACGGCCGTGTTATGGCCTGAAGCATCGTTTGAATAAATTGGCTATTTTTGAATAAATAAAAATAGCGATAAATCGTTATAAAATATTATAAATGATGTGGAATGGAAATAAACCGAATTTACTTGGTTTAGTGGATATTTGATGGTTGAATGTGTTTTGGTGTGAGGTGTTGTCGAATAATTTAACCATTGAAATGAATTAATTTAAATTTTAAATATACGTGAATTATTTGAAAAGGCCGAGTTAAATCTCATTTCAAATAATTGATCGACGATAAGAAGTCGATGATGAAGACGGTGGTTGAAGACCGGAGATCTTCACCTCGGTTGGATGGTAACTGATGTCTTGATTGGGAGGCATCCCGAAATATAGGTAATAAGTGGTGATCGTCCAGACGTACGTGGAGATCGATGGGTATGCGAGGTATATAGTGCCTCTGGTTTCGTTCAGACCCAGAACGAACTTGCAAATGGACTGTGTGTCCGACATTGGATATTGTTCTGTGCTGATTGATCTCTATTAAATATATATCTATTTGGCGGTTGAGAATTTATTCTCTTGCTTAACGCCCTTCTCTGAGACGTACGAGCTCAGAGGTTATATATCGATAGAAATCAGTCGCATAGCGTGAATTGCCTGTGTGGCACGCCTAAGTGGAAGATGATCAAGGATTCTGTTGAAAAGCAAAGTCTTGTGGTTGATGATCAAAGCACCGCCTGTGTGGCATAGCTTTGTGTATAGCGTGGATTCGCGAGCCTCACACCCCGGTATGAACAAGAAACGGGAGGGGACATCAGGGCAGACTTGCGTTTCTTTCTAGCTAGAGGTGATGTCAGTGCTTAAACTGGCTGATATATATATTATTTTCACCTGTGTGGTTGTTGCTATTGCGAGGCGCCTCAGATGTATCGGTGACTATGTGAAGCCGATGGAGTCATAGGACTCATTTACGCCCCAAAGGGTGGGGATACGCAGTGTTCAGGCATTTTAATCCACATCGGTGGACCGGCCCTAACGATCCAAGGGTCACTCGAGCTCTGATCTTGAGGCTCGGGCTAGAGAGTCTCGAAGTCGATAAGGACTATCTTTTGCCTTGGTTCATAACGGAAATCCAATTTCCAAATACGACACCATGCGGTTTTAATTGTATACCTATATATGGCGACATAGTGGTATGGGGCATTGATGCCGTCTATGATTGATACCTATGATTTGAAGTTGTTTTTGAAACATATAAACACTAGTAATAATACCACATGCTTTTGTTTTATTCGTACCAAGCATATTTGGGCCATTATAAGGTAAAAATTCTATCCTCCGGTTTACGTTGCATTGTGTGATGGGAGCTGAGTCTTATAATGGCTTCATTTTTGCAAATAAAAAGCATTGCGATGTTTAAAAGATTTACTTGTTTTAAGCACTGGCAATCCAATGGAGTAAACCCATTCCGCGAAAGTGGCGCGGTCCTGTGATTGGCCATATTATAAAATGTGTTAAGTAGATTTCTCATACCAGTCCCATGACTGACTCGTAGTTTGTTTCACTTGCAAACTCGGTGCCCCTCTTTCTACACGGGCAGCCTTGTATTCAGGTTTTAACAGGCTCTTTCTGGATAGCTGGAGCTGAAGATGGATTCTACCATTTATCTCTTTTAATGCTGTTCAGCTCCTATTGTACATATTATGTTTTATTTTCCGCTGTAGACATTTATGTATAGCTGAACTGTATTTGTACTAAGTATGATCCTGTATACTGTGTAACTCTGATGATTATGTTTATCCAGTGTATTATTTGTACATTATCTGGTGTATTTATTTAATTCTGTTCTGCTATTATCTGTTTATGTGTTATATTCCAAAGATTACCCTTTCTACCGTCCAACGGGGTTTTGGGGTCGTCACAAACGCTTCATTTTTCCAAAATTCATTTGCGAATTTCTATGTATGGGAATTCACATGGAGTAAACCCATTGTAACGAACTAAGGATTTTCGACCTGGAAATCGACATAAAATACCATGTCGACTATTCAAGAATCGAAAATATCTGATCATTAATAGAAAGAAGTTAGATGGTGAGAATAGAAAGAAAATTAGAATAAAAGAAGATCACCACAGAATAGAATCAGAGAAAATGAGAATCTCACAGCGGAACAAATAAAATATATTATATAACAACTTTTGAAATACAAAAATGTAACTGTATATACATACCATTATCAGATAACATCGCAGCAGAAATAAACTCTATGTATAACTAATGTTGAAGCCTCCTGTTCCAAGCTCTTCCAGGTATCTGTAAAATCCTGACTACTTGATTGCCCGTACAAATTTGGGCACCCAAGAGTTTAGGGAAAATAAACAAAATAAACTATGGGTCAGTCATGGGACTGGTGTGAGTAAACTCCAATCATTCGGTTTAACTTTTCAAAATCCTTTTCGAAAGAAAAGGTAATCGGAAGACCAGTCAACACATAAACACGGATGGTTTTTCCCTTACGATAACCCAAAAACGTTTTGAAATCAATAATATTTTGATATTATAATATTGTCTAAATACAAGTAAATAACACTCTAGCAGAACGCTTGCATCTCATGCTCCAAATATATAATATACAATCAAAACTGCATGCGCTTATTGGAGATTGGATTCCGACTACGACAATGTATGGAACCACCTTCCGATCAGTGTACTCTAGAGGGGATACACTGGAGTTCAATAAAAACATCTTGCAACTCGACCCACACATGACCGACCATTCATTTCGCTTGAATGTTCCAAATATATTGTCACCTTATGGTTGGTATACCAACATAACCATTCATGAGAGATACTGAAGCGAAAAGAAGCAACTAATATGAATATTCTCTAGATGGTGACAATATACCCTAATTGCGTGCGACCCACTTAGCCATGCTGCGTGCCCGATTTTTGTCATTTCTCGGTTGATGAGGCTTGAGGTCATAATGTATTTTTTGGAACACCTGGCCACCATTCACTTTAAATGCCACATCGTCATACCCGCCAAATCACAATTTGATTTACCCAAAAATACCACTGGTATAAAGCTAAGAGAAACGAGTTTCTCCGCCACCAACGTAAATACATTTGAAGAGATCAACTTACATGATCTATTAGATATACTTTGTTAGGCATTCATCCATACAAGTTGTCTTGGGACTGGACAAACCGAAGGCATTACTCTGTATGTAAAAACCCGTAACTTCCCCGGTAAGGAAAGAGCGGATACTTTGAGGACAAGACAAATCAGAACGCAAACAGAAGAACATTTCATTGCTTATTACAACAATTCCAATAAATATTACACAGAAAATATCAGAGATTACAATACATTACATAGCAGCAGAAAAATAATACAAAACACAACTGAAAGTAATACACGGGTACAAAGCTTTCCGAGTATCATTCCAGCTGTTAATCAGGATCCTGTGAATATAAATCTGCAAAACCAAAACTACTAGCTGCCCGTGTCAAAATAAGGGCACCCGGAGTTTAGGTTAAAACAATAAACTCCAAGTCAATCATATGACAGGTGTGAGAACTAAAACAGTTATTTAAAACTTTACTTTAAATCAAATATATCAAGGGACCACGCCGTATAACACGGAACGGGTTTCCTCCCAAGAATACCAGTGCATATAACAAAACAACGCAATGCTTTTTGGAAATATGAAGCCATTATAAGACCCTGGTCCCATCACATAATGCAACACAAACCGAAGGATAGGGTTTTCCCTTATAAAAGCCAAACATTCTTGGTACGTTTAAAACAAATCATTTGATACTATCATAAGTGCATAGTGTATAAAACAACTTCAAATCATAAATATCAATCATAGACGGCACGGGTACCAAATATCATGTCGCCATACTAGGCTCTACAAATAAAACCGCAAAGTCACGTATTGGAAGCTGGATTTCCATATGTGAACCGAGGCAAAAGATAGTCCTCACCGAATTCGAGACTCTCTAGCCCGAGCCTTAGGAACAGAATGCATCGTCCCTTGGATCGTCAGGGCCGGTCCACCGATGTGGATTAAAATGCCTGAACACTACGTTTCCCTGCCCTTTGGGGCGTAAATGAGCCAAATGACTCCATAGGCTCCACACAGTCACCGATATATCCGAGGCGCCTCGCAATAGCAACAACAACACATGTGAAAATAGTATAAATGTCAGGGCTGGTAGGTCACTGACACCACCTTAGCTAGAAGGAAACACATGCCCTCCCTGAGGTCCTCTCCCATTTTTGGTTCACAACCGGGGTGTAAGGCTCGCGAATTCACGTTACACAAAGCTATGCCACACAGGCGGTTCTTTGATCATCAACCACAAGACTTTGCTTTTCAACAGAAGCCTTGATCAATTGCCACTTAGGCATGCCACACAGGCAATTCACTCCATGCGATTGATATCCATCAATATATAACGCCTGAGCTCGTACGTCTCAGAGAAGGGCGTTAAGCAAGAGAATAAATTCTCCGCCGCCAAACAGATTTATATTTAATAGAAATCAATCACACATAATAAAATCCAATGTCAGACACACAGTCCATTTACAAGTTCGTTCTGGGTCTGAACGAAACCAGAGGCACCTTGTACCTCGCATATCCATCAATCTCCAAGTACGTCAGGACGATCACCAACTGATTCCCTCCTCTTGGGTGTACAGCCCAATCTAGATCATCAGCAATCACCCAAACGATGTGAAGACCTCTGGTCTTCGACCACCGTCTTCATCCTCGACACCACGTCGAATGAGTTATTTAGAATGGGATAAACCAGGTCTTTCTGAATAACTCGCGTATATAATAAACAAGTGTTACACAAACACAACATACGCCTCATTCCAATTCAGAATATTCTTTTATTCAAATATTCTAATACTTTGGGAAAGGTTCCCATTAATTTTATCAAAGATAAATTCTTTAAATTTATTCCTTAATCTTCCTTTGAATATCAATTCAAATTAGTCGGGATTAGCGAACCACACCGAAGTAATCATTTATTTTATTTCCCAATCCCAACCTATTCATCCCATGAAGTAAAACTGGTAATACTTCATATCTAACACCACGGTGTTATCGGTAAATTCAATTACCATTTCACGTTCAAATCTAATTGAAGATTTAACTATCTCCTGGAGCAAAACTACTGATACTCCATTCTTGATCATTTCAATCTAATTAAAGATTCATTAAAACTCCACTTGGTTTTAATCTTACCAATAATCACTATCAATGATTATTTAACTTGGGAAATCATATTCTGTCTTTAACCGGGTTAAAGAACCAATGTCATTTAAAACACGGTTCACTATAAACCCAAAATCACATTCCATTCCAATTCAATTATTGAAACTTCTGGTTACTTTTAAAACCCTTTCAAATCCAATTTATTTATTTATAAATAAATAAATATTTATTCTAGTTCAAAACTAGTTCACTTCGATAAAAATCTATTTTTATCTTTTCAAATTTGGAATTTTTCATCTCAATTCTTCACACATCATTTCTTATAATTTTACACCAATTATTACTATTTCTAGTAATTTTATCAAGGCTCGTACAGTCAATTTCCATCAATGGCCATCGAACTGCACTTATAGCGACCTTTACCAAATTTGATTTGGACATAATTCCAAATCCAACCGTTAGATTTCTGATTTCCAATATTCGTTTGAAAGCTCTTTTCGATACGAACCCAACGGTTCCGGTTTTAGGAGAATCCGACGGTCGGATCTCCCGCAACGTCAATTCGAAGTCAATGGTCGAAATTCGCGAACTGCCGCAGCGCGGCGCGTTCTATTCAGGCCATTATATATATATTATATATATTTTGTTGATTTCCTTTTAAAACATATTTTTATAAATTGTTTTAAATTCGTTTTTAAAAACCATTTCAACTTCATATTCAATTTCTAATCAAAATTGAATATTCCACATCATCGATATACAAATGATAATATTTTTGAAATGTTATATTTTGAAATCAATTCCTTTTCGATATTCATTATAAAAATGAATAAAATCGATATAAATATCGTTCACGTCAAAATGGCATCAATCTAACCAATACGGCTTTATATATTTCAATAACTTCGTTATTCTATTCAACAAATGAATATTTTCTTCAACACATGAATATTTATTTTTCTATTCAACACATGAATTTATACTTCTATTCAACACATGAATATTTATTTTATTCAACACATGAATTTATATTTCTATTCAACACATGAATTTATATATCTATTCAACACATGAATTTATGTTTCTATTCAACACATGAATTTATATTTCTATTCAACATACGAATTTATATTTCTATTCAACACATGAATATTTATTTTATTCAACACATGAATTTATATTTCTTATTCAACACATGAATTTATACTTCTATTCAACACATGAACTTATATTTCTATTCAACACATGAATTTATATTTCTATTCAGCACATGAATTTACATTTCTATTCAACACATGAATTTATATTTGTATTCAACACATGAATTTATATTTTATTTCAACACATGAATTTATATTTATATTCAACACATGAATTTATATTTCTTATTTTCCAAACTGGAATGAGGCCCAATCAATTGCCATATAACGTTAATTATATGGGTTCCCTACAACACATGTATATAATCGCAACGATAAATCATCAACCATCATCCAGAGTGCACCACACAACTGCATAAGCATTAAATATCAATAATTAACGCTTACACAATCTGCCAACCCATCGATTGACATACAACTAAACAATCGGGATTAGTGTACGTCAAATATCATCCCAATACCCGTGTGGGGTTTCAAATCAACAAACACAACATCTGTGCAGTTGGGCGATGTGTAAAATTTATCGTCCCAATCAATATCAGTCAAATCAGTGTACATAAACAAATCGTTCGATTTGTAAACGAATATTTATTTCAGCACATGAATATATATTTGATTTCAACACATTAATATATATTTTATTTCAACACATGAATATATATTTTATTTCAACACATGAATATCTATTTTATTTCAATTCCAATCACACCATCAATTTTCACAACACATCAATCAAACAAACAAGCCGTCCATGGTCTATGGACGACAGGTGTCAGGTGCTGCTAAGCACCGTCTGCATCCTAGTATATATTTCAACTAGAAAACAAATTAAAAGTGAGGAGTTCTCACCTTGGGGATCCACTCCATCATTCTTTAATTCTGAACGGTTCAAATTTGTTCGAAATTCCAACGCCTCCTTCTCACGTTGTTCATATTAAAAATCACATTTTTATTATCACTACATGTACATAAAAATCATATTTTTATTTCCACTTCATATCTATAAAAATCGAATTTTTATCGCTACTTTATATATAAAAATCGAATTTTTATCGCTATTTCGATTTTAAAAATCATATCTTTTCTTATATAAAAATATGATATTTCAACATATAAAAATATGATCTTTCAACATATAAAAATATGATCTTTCAGCATATAAAAATTCGATTTTTCAACTTCTTTCATATTATAAAAATCCGACCTTTTACACATTAAAAATCCCTCCTTTCATATTTTAAAAATTCGACCTTTTACACATTAAAAATCCCTCCTTTATACGATTAAAAAACGTGTCTTTACATAATAAAAAAAAGAATCTCTATCATTATAAACTGAAAATCATTAAATAAATATAGAGTAATAAATTAAAACTTACTAGTGGTTAAGTGGGCGGGGGGGGGGGGGGGGGGGAGGGGGATGGCGCCTGACGTGGGTGTAGAAGCGGTGGGGTTGTAGTCAAGGCTAGGGTGACGCCGGGGTGTTCGATTGCAGGTGGATTGGGGCTTCGGTGTCCACGACGGGATGAAGGCGAGAGGAGAGAAAGAGAAGCGCGAGGGGGGATCGATTGGGGCTCGCTTGCGCCGGCAGTAGAGGAGGAAGGGGAGGGCGCGACAGAGGGTTGCGGTGGTCGGTGGGGGGGGGGGGGGGCAGCGACGGGATTAGTTAGGTTTTTTTTCTTTTATCTGTAAATCGCTTTGAACGAGAATGAATGGAGGGGGCGGGTTTGACCAGTATGAAGGGATAAAAGGGTTTGACCGAAATTATATATTATTTAATTTATTTTATTCCACTAAAAGTAATTTTTTCTTTCAAACTCAGAATCGAACCCAACGACTGTCGTCCCTTGCTAATTACCCCCATTCCAAACACAATGGGATATGTATCATAAGCCAGTTCGGCTGTTTCGATCAGTTTTCATCAAAATCAAAATATAAATCTATATATTTGAATTTGAGCGCACATTTTAATTTACCGGGGCCACATACGCACTCTAAAAATTCCCGAAAAATATTTTCTAGCTTCGTATGGATGATACGGTCCTAACAAAACTAATTTCTTCAAATTCTGATACCGTTAGAAAAATGGCCATTTTCTAGTCGATTAAAATCAACTGAAACTAGTCAAACGCGTTTTCCTTCGCCATGCTAACATATTGATTCAGAAAATTACGAAAATTGGAATCTAGAAATAATTCTACATCCCGGATCCAACAAAAGTGGTTTCGTCGAAAACCGAGATCGTTTGCAAAATTTCCATTTTTAAGGGCCAGAATTCCATAGCGACTATTCTGAATTTTCAACTGGACATATCTTTTTATTCCCGCTATGAAATTTTAGTTTTTCGGATTCATTGGAAAGATATTTTCAAATAGATTCTAATATTTTTGGTTTCGCTAAAATCTAGTTTATTTTGAATCCTATACATTCGTTTAAACTTTGAAATCGAATTTTCAAACTTCTGCGCCATTTTCAATTCCTTTTATAATTGAAAATAAATATTTATATTCTAACGACGATCTATATAAATATATACATTCTAATTTTATTCAAATAAATTTCTCGTCGTTATTATTTAAAATAATTCATTTTAAATATTCAAAATTCACCAAAATTGCCAAAATAAAAATTTTAAATTGGCTCGGATTTCCGGGTTATCACACTGTAAATCCATCTTAGGCAATTTCTACCTAGGATCACCAGAACAACCCTTGCATAAACTCTATCTTCAATTATCTTCAATATACTTGATTCGCAATGCTAATGCCATATGGAATGGTTATCAAATAATAAATCTGATCCCGGTCTCTCCGTATTGACAACGGAAATGGGCAAAAACTTTGATAGTTGGTTATTTAATTTTCAAGGAAAACATGTATACAAACAACGATCTTATTTCCCAATGGAAATAATATCGATAAATCATCAATCAATAATCATCTCTTTATCATTATTTTATTCATTACACCATTTCCCATTTATTTCTTAAAACTGTTTTAACTTCTCCCGACTCTTGAAAACGTTTCCATATATCACGTACCATTTAATTTCTATATTTAGAAAATATCTATTTTTAACATTTGGAAAACATTTCCATTACTTATGCATGCCCCACTCTTCTTCTACATTCATCAGTCTCTAACTGTAAATTAGTAAGGGAACAGTTTTCTAAGTATCAACCCCGAAGGCCGAAACCTGCATCAGATTGATAATCAAAAAACTATTCAACTTAACTAATCTCTAGTCAGTTTCTAATTTCTTTAACTCCATTTCTTTATTTCAAAATCATTTCATTTTCTATACTTAGATAACACCTCTGGTTATATTTGGAAAACGTTTCCAAAATCCATTTATATAGATTTAACGAACAATGCATAAAACACTGGTTATAACGTTATAATATATGCTTCCAAAATATTCAAAATATAACTTAGATTCTTTATTTAAAGAAAATAAATAATATTTAATTAATCAGTCAAAACTTAATTATTTACGGAAAGTAAATAATACCTTCTTGGATTCGATATTCGAATTCTAACTTATAACTCTATTTTGAATAATCTATATTAGATTAACGTCCGAACTTCAGAGTAAACTTACAGTTTCAAGTCATCTCGACTTCTAAATTCACCTTTGAATTTATCACTCCCAATATTTACCGGTTTCCTTTTATAATCAATCCAATTTGCAAAACATTTGCTTTTAAATCATTATTCATTTTAAAACATGAACATTGTTTCTTTATAGAAATCCGAACTCGATATCTCAATCTAAATCTTGATTTTGTTTTATAAATAGCATTACAGGATGTAATTCCAATTATCAAGTTATCTGATAAGTTCATATTCAAAAATTCCATTTACCAGTCAATTTCTTGTTAATTAATTATATATCAAATTATAACTAAACCTCGATTATAATCAATCATAAATTTCTGGTTTCGAATCAAAAACTAATTCTCTTATTAAATTATATAATATATAATTTCTATAAATATATCTTACTTAAATATTCAACAAAGCCAAATTTTAGTTATAAATCATTATGGATTTATTTCCATTCTATATACCTTTCGAACAACGAAATAATTTCATTGGTTTCCCTTGAAATGATTTCCCATTTCCTTTGAATCAAATTCATTTCTTGAATTTATATTTTTCAAACTATTTGATAATAATCATTTCGCTTCATTTAAAAATATTGTTTATAAATCAAATACTTGTTTTTATATAATCAAAAACAAGTTATTATGTTCTGGCTAAATTAAATTTCTATTAAAAAAAATAGAAAATCCCTTTTTAAAACCCCAATCTCTTTTCCAATATATTCGAATCTAATTTATGGCATTTCAATATCAAATGATTCAGGTCAATGTTGTTTATATATCCCAAACACACAATAATCAACCACGGATTTATTTGTCACATCATATAATGAAATATATGAAAAACAACAATATAATTGTTGGGGAATCCAGTTGGATTCCTCCAACCTATTTCCCTGCATCCAAAAATGTTAATCAACATAATAACATTGATTTTATATCAATATGAAATATTGTAATAAATGGGATCAATATTTAACTAACGGTTTATATATATTACTGTATCAAAAATTTCAACCAACCAATAATCAATTCATCCAAACAGTCATCACACTATCAATGTTAAATAACGTTTATAAAACTACAAATCTAGACAGAGTTAGTGAGTTTACTCACCTTGTTCGTTAATTGTTGAAGAACAATAAATGGTTGATTTCTCCAATCAGTCGTTTCATTTTTCTTAAAATTGTAACGATCTCCAAATGGTTCCAAATAAGTTCCAGTACAAAGCCTGTGATCAGGCGATCCTAACGGATCCTATTTTGTTGGATTTCGAGAACGCATGAATAAGTTACGCCTGAGATAAGTTAATACAATATTAAATTAATATTAACTCATGTTTTATTTTTAATACGGGCCTAATTAATTCGAAGTAGCCCAATACTTACGTACCCGATTCGCTGTGTGACTCTATTCTTCCCCACCTTCCTCTCATATGTTGCTCCTCTAAAAAAAATACCCAAAAGCTTTTATCACTTTTTCTTCAGCTTCCATTTGGACATACCGAATATCACCCAGCCCAATAACTTCCACGCACCCTACCCGCTATCTGTAGCTTTTTCTTCCACATTTTAAAACTGCTGTATGCTTCTAAAACTTGCTCCCTCGTTTTCTGCTACTCACGCACCCGCCATTATCTGATCTTTCTCCCCACACTCGTCTTACTAATTCAAACAAAATACCCGTAACTTCCTATACTCCTCCTTCCAACACTCCAGTATTTTTACCTTGCCATTTCGAACTTTACACGGCTTGTTCACCTTCATCTCTCCATGAAACTTTACAAAACACGTGCCAACATTCACCTAGTTCGGTCCTCTATACAACCACCACCACGATGTCAACTTCGAGCGTCGCTTGCAAATCACGTCACTCCTCAGTTATGCTACAAATCGCGTCACTCCTTAGTTATGCTACAGGCAGCGAACCCCATGAACACCGAATATCCCCAAAACAAAACGTGATCCTCTGGAAAAAAACAAACCCATATGTATGCTCCACCTTATCATTTCCATGCGCATGCCACTTATCTTCCATAACAAGCACTGCCTCTTCTTACACCATTTCCATACTCTTCTTTTGGCTCACGTAACCACTTTCATACTGTTTTCTCCTCTTCAATCAACCTCGTCACACTGGAATCATTCCCCTATACTCCAACTTCCAAACAGCCCTCACGCACATGAAAAACTCCACCGAATAAAGATTATGCCGACCCCTCCAATGAAATACACGCGAGCTCCACGTCGAAAGCTTCAAACCCCATCTCTTCAACGTGGATGCCCTTAGTCCACTGTACACATGCTTGACATGTTGAAAATGAGACCGAACTGATTGGGAGTGGAATTAAATGGAGAGTTGGCTTCAGCGAATCCATATATACATGTCTTTTGATTAATAGGATTTGATAAGACTTGTTTTGATTTTCACAAATGTGATTTCCTCATGTTTTCAACTTTCAGGAATCAAGAGAAAATAAAATAACAACCCTCATTTATATAAAAGATTTGCTTGGCTCCCATGTAAATAACATCTTCATACCTAAGTAATAACTGGAGTAGTAGAGTTAGGTAGGCATTGAAATGAAAACACCTTTCTGCGTGATGTTAATGCGAAAGGAATTATATAGGGTAGCTGATCTTCTTCATCATCGATTTGAAAATCCAGGGGGTAAATAATTTGGTGAGATAACACGACTGTAGGTAGCTGGAGGGATTAGAAATTTCATGACAGTCTTGGATAAAATCTTGTCGCTGAGAATGCCTGAACACAACTGCTCATGAAAGCATAAACTATAGTGCAAAGTTGATGTATGAAATATATAGAGGGTTTAACATCAAGATGGAAAGGATTGCAAGTTCAGCAGTACTGTTAATATGTACTTATCTATTTCTATTGGGTTACTACAAGCATATTTCTTTTCTATTTGGCCTCGGCTATTACTTCACTGTGCAAGAGGAGAACGTAAGTTGGTAGTAGGATAGTCTGTTGCTTGGAAAGGATTGATTTAACTAGTCATGTTAGGCCTGCGTTTTAGAGGGCAGACTACACAATAATTTCTTTAGTAACTAAGGTATCCAATATATATATATATATATTAATATTGGTCAGCTTGGTTCTAAGTTTTCTTGATTTTATTCTTAAATTTGGTGCCTGCGTGTTGCCTGAAATGAATGAATTCAGCGTCTTGCGGTTAAGGTATGTTGTTTGCCAAATTCATGGATTCTTTGTTCCTGTTAAGTGAGAACATGTTACCTTACTATTTAGTTATATTATCATGAAAAATAAAAAGGCTTATATAGTTTTGTTTGGGCATAGGCATACCTCTCCATTTGTCAGTTTGGTAACAAATCTAACATGTTACGTGTTTTTAACTCAATTGCATTATATACGTACTGATCAAGGTTTGCATGCACCTCGACTAAAAATCTCATTCCCACCCAATGGAGTTATTGTTAAATGGAAGCAGTGTATATATATATATACCAAAATGTTTAATTTGGTTTGAGTTATAAATTTTAGCGTACCGCATTATATAAAACTCCGTTCACGTATGAGCGTCCCATGCCACTATGCCACCACATATAGGTTTACAATCAAAACCGCACGATGTCGTATTGGAAGTTGGATTTCCATCGTGAACCAAGGCAAGGGATCGTCCTTACCGGATTCGAGACAATCTAGCCCATGTCTCAGGATTTAGCCGCAACTGCACCTGGAGCGATAGGGCCGGTCCACACGTAGTGGATTATAATCCCTGAATAATGCGTTTCCTCGCCCTATAGGGCGTAAGTCTGGTCAGTATGTCGACCATACCATCCATTGGCCCGGAAGTGACCGATATAACCGAGGCGCCTCACTTTCCATCATCCACATAAGTGAAAATGTCTGGGCTCCATACCATGACACCACTCTAGCTAGAAGGAAACGCGTGTCCTCCCCGAGGTCCTCTCCCGTTTTTGGTTCACACCGGGGTGTGAGGCTCACGAATTAACGCTATACACAAAGTAATGCTATATTAAAGCCGTGCTTTGATCATCAACCACAAGACTCTGCTTTTCAACAGAAGCCTTGATCATTTGCATCTCAGCATGTCACACAGGTAATTCACGCCATGCGACTGATGTCCATCAATATATAACCTCTGAGCTCGTACGTCTCAGAGAAGGGTGTTTGGAGAATAAATTCTTTGCCGCCAAACAGATATATATTTAATAGAGATCAATCAACATGGAATGAAATCCAATGTCAAACACACATCCATTTACAAGTCCATTCTGGGTCTGAACAAAACCGGAGGCACCTTATTCCTCGTTCCAAATGTTCAATGCGGAAGAGAGGCACTCACATACCCTCGATCTCCAAGTATGTCTGGACGATCACCACTTATTACCTCATCTTGGGTGTACAGCCCAATCAAGACATCAGTAATCATCCAAACGATGTGAAGACCTCCGGTCTTCAACCACCATCTTCATCGTCGACATATCTTCGAATTAGTTATTCAGAATGGGATAAACTCAGTTTTCTGAATAACTCGCGTATCTTATAAACAAGTGCTATAAAAACACAACATACGCCTCATTCCAATTCTGAATATTCTTTTATTTAAATATTCATATCCTTTGGGAAAGGTTCCCATTAATTTTATCAAAGATAAATTCTTTAAATTTATTCTTTAATCTTCTATTGGATATCAATTCAAACCAAATTAAGGTTTATCCAAACTAGTCAAGATTAGCGAACCTTACCGAAGTAATTATTTATTATATTTCTCAATCCCAACCTATTCATCCCATGAAGAAAAACTGGTAATACTTCATATCTAACACCACGGTGTTATCGGTAAATTGTTCAAATCTAATTAAAGATTTAACTATCGCTTAGAGTAAAACTGGTGATACTTCATTCTCGATCATTTCTTGAATTTGATAATTTTAGTTATCAGATTCACCTTTCAATCTAATTAAAGATTCATTAAAACTCTACCTAGTTTTAATCTCAAAAATCATTACTTAATGATTATTTAAAGTTAAGAAATTAATCTTATCTTTAACTGGGTTAAAGAACTAATGTCATTTAAAACATAGCTCATGATAAACCTAAAATCACATTCCATTAACAATGGAATCTTCACGGAAAACAAGTCAATATATCTAATCGATATAAACTTCCATATCCAACCGATAATATAAATGGAATAACGACAAAGCCTTTTAAATTCCATATATAGTAATAGTCTTCCTCCGCAGAAGTTCACTTCGATTATTACCAAATTGAATTCCATTCCATTCCAATTTATTTTATTAAATTGGAAACTTTTCTTTGGAAAATTTCCCTTAAATCTTAATTAAAAGATTTATAAATTCCAAATCACATTTCACTATAAATCGGGTTAAAGAACGAATGTCGTTAAAAACACAGTTCACAATAAACCCAATTCACATCCCATTTTATTCCAATTAAATGTTAATTAATTGAAAACTCTAATAATATTAATTGGATTTATTCTTTTCACATGGGGTTTAAGAACGAATGTTCTTTAAGACACCATTCACGACAAACCCAAAATCCAAATTCTTTTATTCAATTCCAATGAAATATTAATTAATTGGAAAACTTCACGAAGTCTCAATTAACAGATTTATTCTTTCCTCAACTGGGCTTAAAAACAGTGCTAATAAAGACACCATTCATGAAAAACCCAAAATCCAATTCAATATTAAATACAAGGCTCTAAATATAAATTATATCAGCTTATATTCAATATCAAATTCTAAAGTCAACAAATATCGTATTGGGAATAATGATATATAAATCTTCCAAATTCCTCCACAATATCCGTATAATCACGGATATCAAAACATTCCAAAGATAATTTCGATCTAAATCCATTCCAATTCATATATCGGAAATTCTGGTTATTTTTAAAACCATTTCAAATCCAATTTATTTATTTAAAAATATTGGATTATAATTCTAGTTCATAAATAGTTCATTTTGATAAAAATATATTTTTATCTTTTCAAGCATGGAATTTTTCATCCCAATTTTTTCCAAATCATTTATTATGATTTTATACAAATTATTAATATTTTTAATAATTTTATTAAGGCCCTTTCAGTCAATTTCCATAAACGGTCATCGAACTGCACTTACGACGACCTTTTCCAAATTTGAGACATAATTCCAAATCCAAAAGTTATATTTCAAATCTCTTATCTTCATTGGAAAGCTCTTTTTAATACGAAGCCAATGGTTTCAGTTTTAGGAGAATCCGACGGTCGGATCTCCTATAATGTCCATTTGAAGTCAATGGTCGAAATTCACGAACTGCCGCGGCGCATTCTATTCAGGCCGTTAAATATATAAATATATATATATATATATATATATATATTTCATCGATTTCCATTTAAAACGTATTTTATAAATTCGTTTCAAACGATTCTAACTTCATTTTCAATTTAAAATCAAAATTGAATATTCTATATCATTATAATATATAAATGATAATATTTTCAAAATATCAGATTTTGAAATCATTTCCTTTTCGATATTCATTGTCAAAATGAATAAAATCGATATAAATGTCATTTACGTCAAAATGGCATTAATCTAATCAACACGACTTCATATATTTCAATATTTTCGTGTCCATCCCAAATCGGACATCAAAATCATATTTTGATCCATTACTGAATATTATTTTAAAATATTCATTATTTGTCATTTTAAAATATTAGTTAATTTAAATTATTTGTTATCTCCGAATTGGAATCAGATCCAGTCAATTACCATATAATTTTATTTATATGGATTTCATAAACACATGCATACAACGATAATCAAACACAGTCAACCATCATCTAAAGTGCGTTACACAACTGTATAAGCATTAAATATAAATAATTAATGCTTATAACAGTTTGTCAACCCATCGATTGACATACAACTAAATCTTGGGATTAGTGTATGTCCAATATCATCCCAATACCCATGTGGTGTTTTCAAACAACAAACATAGATTATTATTTGTGCAGTTGGGCGATGTGTAAAATATATCATCCCAATCAATATCAGTCAAACGTGTGTACATAAATAAATCGTCCGATTTGTAAATGAATATTTATTTTCATTCATATACTCGTTAAAAATTATATTTTTACGATAAAATATTTATTTCAACACATGAAAATTTTATATAGTTAATTTATACAATAAAAACGATATTTTTATTGTTCTAACATTTTTAGAAAATTTCGGCGGCGTAACGGAACGATACTAGAACCGGGATAAGGTCTAGCCTTATCCCTCGCATAATAATGGCTCACGCAATACACATACCAATTCTAATCAATTCAATTTACATCCCAAATCAAATTCAACCAATTTATCAATCAACACAAACATCCATGGTTTCAAACAAAGGTGTTGGGTGCTTCTAAGCACCGTCTTCATCCTAGTATATATATATTTAACTAGAAAATAAATTAGAGTGAGGAGTTCTCACCTTTGGTTTCCACTCCGCCAGTTTTATTTCTGAATTTCTGAATAGTTTGGATTTTCCCGAAATTCCAACGTAATCTTTTTCACGCTGTTCACAATAAAAATCACATTTTTAATATGATGTTTATATATTTAAAAATCATATTTTTATCTTTCTAAAAATTATTTCATAGCTACGATAAAAATCTTATTTTAACATCATTGAAAATTATATTTTTATATCATTAAAAATTATATTTTTATATCATTAAAAATTATATTTTTATATCACTAAAAATTATATTCTTATATCACTTAAAATCATATTTTTAGACTGTTCCATATGTATAAAAATCACATTTTTATAACGCTATTATTTATGCAAAAATCATATTTTTTTACGCTATTTTATATATATAAAAATCAAATTTTTATATTTTGATGTTATTTAATAAAAAATCACATTTTTAATCTAAAGTCATTTCTATAAAAATCATATTTTTATCTGGCTATTATATATATAAAAATCTAATTTTTGTCTGGGTATTATATATATAAAAATCCATTTTTTATAACGCTTTATATATAATAAAAATCATATTTTTGTAATGTTTTATATTTACAAAATTCACATTTTTTATTGAGTGGAGGGGTCTATTGTTAGAGGCGCTGACGGAGCGAGGTTGTGGAGGCCAAGGCAATGGAGGGTGCGGGTGTTGTTTGCAAATATAAAAATTTGATTTTTATTGAGTGGATGGGCCTATTGTCGGAGTGGGGCGGCCAGAGGTGGTGCACGGGACGAGAGTTATCGGTAGGGGTCACGGTGATCAAGGCGTGGGCCCAGGGTGGCGGAGCGGGCTGTTTTGGCCAGGGTTTGGGCTGTAGAGGGGAGAGAGCATTGAACGGAGGGAGGAGAGAGAGGAGGGGTAGTGCGCTGGAGTTCTGGGGAGGCGGCGGCGTTAGCTGGGGGTGCAGCCAGGAGGAGCGACGGCGTTGAACGAAGAAGGGGCACGACGGTTTTTGAAGAAAAAAGGGCTATTTTTTTCTGAGCAAAACTTAGGGTTACCCCTTTTATATATTTTATTTATTTAATTTCAAAAAGTCACCTTTTTTATTTGAACTCCGAATCGAACCCAACGACTATTGCCCCTAGCTAATTACCCCCATTCCGGACACAATGGGATATGCCCCGTTATTCAATTCAATTGTTACGATTAGTTTTCGTTTAAATTAAAATTTAAATCAATATATATTCAATTTAAACTTGCATTTTAATTTATTATGGCCACATGTTGACTCCAAAAATTCCCGAAAAATATCTGGCTATGACGATACGGTCCTAACAAAACTAATTTCGATAAATTCGGAGACCGTTCAAAAAACGGTCATTTTCCAGTCGATTAAATTCAAACTGAATTGACGAAACACGTTTAAACCCGCCACGCTCACATATTGGTTCCAAAAATTATGAAAATTGGAATCTAGCAATAATTTGACATTCCGGATCCAACAAAAGTGGTTTCATCGAAAACGGAGGTTATTTGCAAAATCACTATTTTTAAGGGCTATATATTATATTGATTCCATAGCGACTATTCTGAATTTTCAACTGGAAATAACTTTTTATTCCCCTTATGAAATCTGGATTTTTCACATTCATTGGAAAGACATTTTCAAATAGATTCAATGTTTTTTGGTTTTACTGAAATCCGGTTTATTTTGAATCCTGTACATTCATTTGAAATCGAATTTTCAAACTACCGCGTCATTTCAGGCTCCTTATATAATTAAAATAAATATTTATATTCTAATTTTGATTTAAATAAATTTTTAGTTGTTATTATTTAAAATAAATCATTTTAAATATTCAAAATACATTAAAATAGCTAAAATAAATTTTTTAAATTGGTTCTGATTTTCCGGGTTGTTACATGTAGCTATTGGCTAAGGGAACATATAGGTGGTGAACGGAGGTTATATAGTCGTGGGTGTTGCGGGAATTTCAGTTTTAAGCTCGAAAATACTTCTGGCTATGATCTCGAAAGCGGAAAGGGGTGGCCAACGGAGGTGATGACTTTAGTATGGGTGGTGCCCCATGAGCCGGGCTCGCCGTTGGGGTGGGGGTCGGCGATGGACAAGGTGGTCTGGGATGTGTGCTTCGGTTGGTCAAAGGGAAGGTGCGAACAGGTTTGCTCATCGTGAATACTGTTCACGCGATTTGGGAGGAGAGGTAATTGCAAAGGGGTGTTGGCGTGGTATTTCCAATTAATATTTTATTTTAGTTATATATATATATATATAAACTTCTAACGTTAATTACTATTGCATACGAGATCAGATTTGAGCGTCGTTTGTGGCGTTGGGATCGTGGTGAAATTGCGGACGTTTTGGCACTGATTTGGCTGTGTTTGGAGACTGTTAATTTTTCGTCTTTGGTTGGACGTTCGACTGACTAAAGAACCAAAGATGAGTGAATTTATTGCTTAAAATTAACTGAATTATTCTCTTATTTATTAAATTAGATTATGAAATACGTTTGGTTGTATGGTTGAAATTGATTGTTGATTGGTTGCTTAAAAATTGACATGCAAGCAAGTTGATGTACAAATTTGAATTTGATAACTAGTTATTTAAATTAAATTAAATTTCTAGTAAAAATTTACTGACCTTAGTCAACTAGCGAAACGAGATAATATTTACCATTTGGATGAAATGGATGTGATGGATGTTTTGATTTGAAATTGGTTACTGCATTGATATCGACACCGAAATGTTCATTGAATTTGTTAAAGCAAGTATTCTAAAATAAATTGTGGATTTGGAAATGTGATTTAAATACGATTTGATTACTCAATTTTTTTGTTTAAAGCTGAATTTAATAATTCTCTTTAGATTTAATTTAAAATAAGAGTATTCGACAATTTTTAGAAGTGTTCGAGATTTGGATTAAATATGAATTTAAATCCTTTAAATTGAAAGGTCGGGTTTGAATGTTGTTTTGAAATTGAGACATGGAGATGAAATAAACTTTATCAAAGTTGGAATATAAATTTAAGTATTGACATTCGAAAGAAAGAAACAAGTATGGTGTTAAATTTAGTTAAATATAGATATATATACCTATAGTTTTGAAATAAATTATATTGTATTATATTTATTATTTAAAGATTATTTTAGTAAAGCATTTATATATATACCTATAATTTGAAATAAAGCATATTATTTATTTATTATTTAAAGATTATTTTAGTAAAGCATTTTTTATATGTATATATATAGTGATTTAAATAATCTTATTTTTACTTTAATTATTTTAATATATATTTTCACAAAAAGGGTTTTATTTATAATTTTCTATTTTCAGACTATTAAAGATTTTGTAAATTCTTTCTAAATTGGAATTGTTCTCGATGACACCATTGATTCAAATTGAGATTTGAAATAAAAATATACTCTCCTTTGAATATAAATCGATTTTGATAGGATTATGGTATTATGATTTGAAAGAATATTCTATTTTGGATATAAACCGATTTTGAAACAATCATGATATTGATATGAAATATTATTCCATTTTGAATATGAATCGATTCGGAAATTATTATGACATTTTGGAAAAAAATTATACTTTATCTTGAATGTAAATTGATTTTTTTAAAATGATCATGATATCTCGATATGAACTATATTATATTTTGAATATGAATTGGGTTGGAATATAAAACTAGAAAATGAATATTGAATTTCACGAAAGGGGTTAAAGCGATAATGGGATTTATGGAAACTACAATTAAGCTAACCTTGATTATAACTAAACCGATAACGAATTGGAAGGAGATTTAAATAGGAAATTCGAAATGATCCACAACTATTATTTTATAAATGCGCTTATTACTTGGAAAGTCTGGGATCAAATATTTGTTCGGAAACCATTCCAAGTAGTAATACGACGTTACAAAGAAATTGAAGACTTGGAAATCGATATGTGAAGACCGAGAAACTTCGAATTGTTTGGATTGATTGTTGATGTCTCGTTTGGGCCGATCACCCGATATGAGGTTAAAAATGGCTTGAGATCTGCATATGTTTAGATATTTTCAGATTGTTGTTCCATTCAGACCCAGAATGGACTTGTACGGATCGTGTGTCTGACATTGAAATTGATTGTGTAGAACTGATCTCTGTTAATGTATATCGAATGTGTTATTCTCGTCTCTAGGGCATATGAACTTAGAGGTTATGTGTTGATAGAAATCAGTGACACGTGATGAATTGTCAATATGGCATACTCGAGTTGTGAAATGAACTAGCAATGATCAAGGCTTGGCTTATTAAAGCGTAGCTTTGTGTATATCGTGACATCCTCGAACCTCACACCCCGGATTGATGGTAAATTAGCGATTAGGTTGTATACATAATCTCTAGTGAAAATCGAAAGCTGCGGCGGTAGATCTACCTCAAAACCTAAGGAAATAAAGTATATACGTTGTCCGATGTCTGGATGAAAACCGGGATATATACTTCGTGCTTTGTATTCAGTGTTCGTGTTTGGATATTAATCAGGAGATACTTAGCTTCGCGTCCTCCATCGATCTTTCGTTCCAGGAACCATCATGTTGGAAAACCAGTAACCAATACGAGCTGTTCGATTTGTTTGTAAACTATGTATGTAGGAATAGTCACTATGCTTGCTAAGATTAATATATTTATTTATGAAATGTTTTCAACACTATGCACTAGTACTAGTATTAAATAGGATTTTCATGTATGAAATCATTTTTGGTTATCATAAGACAAAACTCTCCCATTTGGTGTGCGCTTGCATTGTGTGACATGGGACGAGCATATGACCGCTGTAACAACCCGGAAAATCTGAGCCAATTTAAAATTTTTAATTTGGCTATTTTGGTGAATTTTAGATGTTTAAAATAAATTATTTTAAATAATAACGACGAAAAGTAAGTTTGAACCAGTGTGTGAAAATGAATATAATTAATTCTAATTATAAACAAGGCCTAAAAGGGCGCGGTAGTTTCAAAATTTCAATTCAAACTTTGACTGACTGTACCGGGTGCAAAATTAAACGGATTTTAGTGAAACCAAAAATATTTAAATCTGTTAGTGAATATCTTTCTAACAAATCTGAAAAATCGAATTTTCATATCGGGAAGCAAAAGTTATGGCTAAATGAATTTTCAGAAAGGTCGCTATAGAGTTTATATAGCCCGTGAAAATGGCCATTTTGCAAACGACCTCAGAATTCGACGAAACCACTTTTGTTGGATCCGGGATGTCAAATTATTGTTAGGTTTCAAATTTCATAATTTTTGAAGTTAATATGTGAGCGTGGCAAAAGAAAATGTGTTTGGTGAATTTCTGTTAAATTGAATCGACCAGAAAAGGGCCATTTTCCAAACGGTCTCAGAATTCGACGAAACTAGTTTTGTTGGGACCATATCGTCAAAACATAGCTGGATTTATTTTTCGGGAATTTTTAGAATCAGTATGTGGCCCCGGCAAATTAAAATGCACGTTCAAAACAAATATTAAATGTTTATATTTTAATTTGAAGAGAAACTGACTCAAACAGTCGAATGGGCCTATGAAACATGTCCCATTGTGTTCGGAATGAGGGTATTTATCTATAGACGACAGTCGTTGGGTTTGAATTTGTGTTCATATGGAGAAGGGGGTATTTTGGGATTTAATAAAATTAAATAATTATTAAAATATATGGGCCAATCAAATTCAGGGGCCATATTCTCTCTCCCCGACTAAACCTCCCAGGCGACGGCGGAAGTTGTTCAATACTTCCCAGGATGATTTCTTCCAATCCGTTCCACTAAACACCTCGATCCAGTTAAGAATTCTATAGAGATTTTCGAGGGCTTCGAATCCATAAGCACTGCCGCCGCTTATCCCCGCCATCGCAGGGGACCCCACCACCACGCGCAGAGGCGCCACCCCCCCTCGACGACGCTGTGTACTCCGATCGTTGTATAACTTCACGGATTTTGCAAAAAATCCAAACCTAGTTTGGAACCAGTTTTGAAAAGGTATGGCCTTGGCTATTTTTAACTGAAAATAACACTTTAAAGTGTTGCAAACTTCTAAAAATCATATCTTTTTGCAACGTAGACAAAATCCAATGAAACAAAAGACAGTGGACTCGTGTGGATGTCTTCTACATTCTAGAGGAGACCGAATATTTTTCTAAGCCTTCTGCTATTTTTGGTGGAGTAGAACCCAATGTGAGATTTCTAAATTATAAACGATATGGAAAACGACGATGTATAAATTATATAGTCAATGTATGAGTTATATAAGTATTGTACACCTCATGTATAAGCGTTGTATAAGTTGTACGTTCGATATATAAGTTATATATGTGTTGTAAAAATTATATATGTGTTGAAATAGAAGTGAAATATACTTATATATATATATGCCCCTCATCCACAAACCATGGACGATATTTATTGGTTGTAATTGGTGTGAAAATTGGTTGATAGCGAATGGTTGATTAGAATTGTTTGCGGTTGAAATTGATTTATTGTGGTTGAAAAATACCCGTTTGTGGTTGAGAATTATTTGGTTGAAACCACATAGGATTAGTTTTTGGAAAAAGAAAAAAAATGAACATGCCATCTGCGTGCGAACTAGATGCATGAAATCCCCATTGTCAAAAACCGCAAGGTTTTAAGGTAGAGTGAGGAGCCGTACTAGAGCGGTCCCGGTTTTAACTACCCTACCATTATGTTGCCGAAATTTTCTAAAATATTTCTGTGTTTGATTAATATTCATGTGTTGAAATAATATTCATGTGTTGAATGTGGAAATTAAATTCATGTGTTGAATGGAGTTCGTGTATTGAATAAATACTTTGAAAGATAAAAATAACATTTTATCGTATATATAAATTATATAAAATAATAGTGTTTTGAAATAAAAAAAATTAACACCAAAAATAACATTTTTACCCTATATATAAAATATATAAAATAATCGTGTTTTGAAATAAATTGTTTTGCAATAAAAATCACATTTTTATTATATATATATATATATATATATATATAAACTATAGAAAATATTTATGTGTCGAATGTTGAAATAAAATTCATGTGTTGAATAGAAATTCATGTGTTGAATAGAAATTCCTGTGTGGAAATAAAATAAATAAAATTCGTGTGTTGAATAGAAATTCATGTGCTGAATAGAAATTCCTGTGTGGAAATAAAACAAGCAAAATTCATGTGTTGAAATAAATATATGTTGGATAAAAATATCGTTTTTATCAAATATGTGAAGTGAAAATGGTTTTGAATTTGAAGAATCGATTATATTTATATATATATATATATATATATAAATATAATTAAAATATATCGAATAACGAAGCTGCAGTTCGTGTTTTGAAACCGTGATTTCAAACGATTAGTGCGGGAGATCCGACCATCGGATTTTCCCGAAATCGAAACCGTTGGGTTCGCTTTGGAAATATCTTTCCAACGATACCCACTTTGTGAAAATCCAACAGTTGGATTGTCTGGAATGTTTAATTCGAATATGAAGAAAAACAGTGCCAGAATCAATTATATATATATATATATATAATTAAATTAAATCGAATAACGACGCTGTTGTTCGTATTTTGAAATCGAAACTTCAAACGAGTGTACCGGGAGATCTGACCGTCGAATTTTCCCAAAACTGAAATCGTTGGATTCATTTTGAAAAGATTTTTCTAATGATATAAAATTTGTGAAGATCCAACGCTTAGATTTTCAGATATGTGTAAATAAAATCTGAAGAAAAACAGCGCCACGGCCGTGTTATGGCCTGAAGCATCGTTTGAATAAATTGGCTATTTTTGAATAAATAAAAATAGCGATAAATCGTTATAAAATATTATAAATGATGTGGAATGGAAATAAACCGAATTTACTTGGTTTAGTGGATATTTGATGGTTGAATGTGTTTTGGTGTGAGGTGTTGTCGAATAATTTAACCATTGAAATGAATTAATTTAAATTTTAAATATACGTGAATTATTTGAAAAGGCCGAGTTAAATCTCATTTCAAATAATTGATCGACGATAAGAAGTCGATGATGAAGACGGTGGTTGAAGACCGGAGATCTTCACCTCGGTTGGATGGTAACTGATGTCTTGATTGGGAGGCATCCCGAAATATAGGTAATAAGTGGTGATCGTCCAGACGTACGTGGAGATCGATGGGTATGCGAGGTATATAGTGCCTCTGGTTTCGTTCAGACCCAGAACGAACTTGCAAATGGACTGTGTGTCCGACATTGGATATTGTTCTGTGCTGATTGATCTCTATTAAATATATATCTATTTGGCGGTTGAGAATTTATTCTCTTGCTTAACGCCCTTCTCTGAGACGTACGAGCTCAGAGGTTATATATCGATAGAAATCAGTCGCATAGTGTGAATTGCCTGTGTGGCACGCCTAAGTGGAAGATGATCAAGGATTCTGTTGAAAAGCAAAGTCTTGTGGTTGATGATCAAAGCACCGCCTGTGTGGCATAGCTTTGTGTATAGCGTGGATTCGCGAGCCTCACACCCCGGTATGAACAAGAAACGGGAGGGGACATCAGGGCAGACTTGCGTTTCTTTCTAGCTAGAGGTGATGTCAGTGCTTAAACTGGCTGATATATATATATATATTATTTTCACCTGTGTGGTTGTTGCTATTGCGAGGCGCCTCAGATGTATCGGTGACTATGTGAAGCCGATGGAGTCATAGGACTCATTTACGCCCCAAAGGGTGGGGATACGCAGTGTTCAGGCATTTTAATCCACATCGGTGGACCGGCCCTAACGATCCAAGGGTCACTCGAGCTCTGATCTTGAGGCTCGGGCTAGAGAGTCTCGAAGTCGATAAGGACTATCTTTTGCCTTGGTTCATAACGGAAATCCAATTTCCAAATACGACACCATGCGGTTTTAATTGTATACCTATATATGGCGACATAGTGGTATGGGGCATTGATGCCGTCTATGATTGATACCTATGATTTGTAGTTGTTTTTGAAACATATAAACACTAGTAATAATACCAAATGCTTTTGTTTTATTCGTACCAAGCATATTTGGGCCATTATAAGGTAAAAATTCTATCCTCCGGTTTACGTTGCATTGTGTGATGGGAGCTGAGTCTTATAATGGCTTCATTTTTGCAAATAAAAAGCATTGCGATGTTTAAAAGATATACTTGTTTTAAGCACTGGCAATCCAATGGAGTAAACCCATTCCGCGAAAGTGGCGCGGTCCTGTGATTGGCCATATTATAAAATGTGTTAAGTAGATTTCTCATACCAGTCCCATGACTGACTCGTAGTTTGTTTCACTTGCAAACTCGGTGCCCCTCTTTCTACACGGGCAGCCTTGTATTCAGGTTTTAACAGGCTCTTTCTGGATAGCTGGAGCTGAAGATGGATTCTACCATTTATCTCTTTTAATGCTGTTCAGCTCCTATTGTACATATTATGTTTTGTTTTCCGCTGTAGACATTTATGTATAGCTGAACTGTATTTGTACTAAGTATGATCCTATATACTGTGTAACTCTGATGATTATGTTTATCCAGTGTATTATTTGTACATTATCTGGAGTATTTATTTAATTCTGTTCTGCTATTATCTGTTTATGTGTTATATTCCAAAGATTACCCTTTCCACCGTCCAACGGGGTTTTGGGGTCGTCACAAACGCTTCATTTTTCCAAAATTCATTTGCGAATTTCTATGTATGGGAATTCACATGGAGTAAACCCATTGTAACGAACTAAGGATTTTCGACCTGGAAATCGACATAAAATACCATGTCGACTATTCAAGAATCGAAAATATCTGATCATTAATAGAAAGAAGCTAGATGGTGAGAATAGAAAGAAAATTAGAATAAAAGAAGATCACCACAGAATAGAATCAGAGAAAATGAGAATCTCACAGCGGAACAAATAAAATATATTATATAACAACTTTTGAAATACAAAAATGTAATTGTATATACATACCATTATCAGATAACATCGCAGCAGAAATAAACTCTATGTATAACTAATGTTGAAGCCTCCTGTTCCAAGCTCTTCCAGGTATCTGTAAAATCCTGACTACTTGATTGCCCGTACAAATTTGGGCACCCAAGAGTTTAGGGAAAATAAACAAAATAAACTATGGGTCAGTCATGGGACTGGTGTGAGTAAACTCCAATCATTCGGTTTAACTTTTCAAAATCCTTTTCGAAAGAAAATGTAATCGGAAGACCAGTCAACACATAAACACGGATGGTTTTTCCCTTACGATAACCCAAAAACGTTTTGAAATCAATAATATTTTGATATTATAATATTGTCTAAATACAAGTAAATAACACTCTAGCAGAACGCTTGCATCTCATGCTCCAAATATATAATATACAATCAAAACTGCATGCGCTTATTGGAGATTGGATTCCGACTACGACAATGTATGGAACCACCTTCCGATCAGTGTACTCTAGAGGGGATACACTGGAGTTCAATAAAAACATCTTGCAACTCGACCCACACATGACCGACCATTCATTTCGCTTGAATGTTCCAAATATATTGTCACCTTATGGTTGGTATACCAACATAACCATTCCTGAGAGATACTGAAGCGAAAAGAAGCAACTAATATGAATATTCTCTAGATGGTGACAATATACCCTAATTGCGTGCGACCCACTTAGCCATGCTGCGTGCCCGATTTTTGTCATTTCTCGGTTGATGAGGCTTGAGGTCATAATGTATTTTTTGGAACACCTGGCCACCATTCACTTTAAATGCCACATCGTCATACCCGCCAAATCACAATTTGATTTACCCAAAAATACCACTGGTATAAAGCTAAGAGAAACGGGTTTCTCCGCCACCAACGTAAATACATTTGAAGAGATCAACTTACATGATCTATTAGATATACTTTGTTAGGCATTCATCCATACAAGTTGTCTTGGGACTGGACAAACCGAAGGCATTACTCTGTATGTAAAAACCCGTAACTTCCCCGGTAAGGAAAGAGCGAATACTTTGAGGACAAGACAAATCAGAACGCAAACAGAAGAACATTTCATTGCTTATTACAACAATTCCAATAAATATTACACAGAAAATACCAGAGATTACAATACATTACATAGCAGCAGAAAAATAATACAAAACACAACTGAAAGTAATACACGGGTACAAAGCTTTCCGAGTATCATTCCAGCTGTAAATCAGGATCCTGTGAATATAAATCTGCAAAACCAAAACTACTAGCTGCCCGTGTCAAAATAAGGGCACCCAGAGTTTAGGTTAAAACAATAAACTCCAAGTCAGTCATATGACAGGTGTGAGAACTAAAACAGTTATTTAAAACTTTACTTTAAATCAGATATATCAAGGGACCACGCCGTATAACACGGAACGGGTTTCCTCCCAAGAATACCAGTGCATATAACAAAACAACGCAATGCTTTTTGGAAATATGAAGCCATTATAAGACCCTGGTCCCATCACATAATGCAACACAAACCGAAGGATAGGGTTTTCCCTTATAAAAGCCAAACATTCTTGGTACGTTTAAAACAAATCATTTGATACTATCATAAGTGCATAGTGTATAAAACAACTTCAAATCATAAATATCAATCATAGACGGCATGGGTACCAAATATCATGTCGCCATACTAGGCTCTACAAATAAAACCGCAAAGTCACGTATTGGAAGCTGGATTTCCATCTGTGAACCGAGGCAAAAGATAGTCCTCACCGAATTCGAGACTCTCTAGCCCGAGCCTTAGGAACAGAATGCATCGTCCCTTGGATCGTCAGGGCCGGTCCACCGATGTGGATTAAAATGCCTGAACACTTCGTTTCCCTGCCCTTTGGGGCGTAAATGAGCCAAATGACTCCATAGGCTCCACACAGTCACCGATATATCCGAGGCGCCTCGCAATAGCAACAACAACACATGTGAAAATAGTATAAATGTCAGGGCTGGTAGGTCACTGACACCACCTTAGCTAGAAGGAAACACATGCCCTCCCTGAGGTCCTCTCCCATTTTTGGTTCACAACCGGGGTGAAAGGCTCGCGAATTCACGTTACACAAAGCTATGCCACACAGGCGGTTCTTTGATCATCAACCACAAGACTTTGCTTTTCAACAGAAGCCTTGATCAATTGCCACTTAGGCATGCCACACAGGCAATTCACTCCATGCGATTGATATCCATCAATATATAACGCCTGAGCTCGTACGTCTCAGAGAAGGGCGTTAAGCAAGAGAATAAATTCTCCGCCGCCAAACAGATTTATATTTAATAGAAATAAATCACACATAATAAAATCCAATGTCAGACACACAGTCCATTTACAAGTTCGTTCTGGGTCTGAACGAAACCAGAGGCACCTTGTACCTCGCATATCCATCGATCTCCAAGTACGTCAGGACGATCACCAACTGATTCCCTCCTCTTGGGTGTACAGCCCAATCTAGATCATCAGCAATCACCCAAACGATGTGAAGACCTCTGGTCTTCGACCACCGTCTTCATCCTCGACACCACGTCGAATGAGTTATTTAGAATGGGATAAACCCGGTCTTTCTGAATAACCCGCGTATATAATAAACAAGTGTTACACAAACACAACATACGCCTCATTCCAATTCAGAATATTCTTTTATTCAAATATTCTAATACTTTGGGAAAGGTTCCCATTAATTTTATCAAAGATAAATTCTTTAAATTTATTCCTTAATCTTCCTTTGAATATCAATTCAAATTAGTCGGGATTAGCGAACCACACCGAAGTAATCATTTATTTTATTTCCCAATCCCAACCTATTCATCCCATGAAGTAAAACTGGTAATACTTCATATCTAACACCACGGTGTTATCGGTAAATTCAATTACCATTTCACGTTCAAATCTAATTGAAGATATAACTATCTCCTGGAGAAAAACTACTGATACTCCATTCTTGATCATTTCAATCTAATTAAAGATTCATTAAAACTCCACTTGGTTTTAATCTTACCAATAATCACTATCAATGATTATTTAACTTGGGAAATCATATTCTGTCTTTAACCGGGTTAAAGAACCAATGTCATTTAAAACACGGTTCACTATAAACCCAAAATCACATTCCATTCCAATTCAATTATTGAAACTTCTGGTTACTTTTAAAACCCTTTCAAATCCAATTTATTTATTTATAAATAAATAAATATTTATTCTAGTTCAAAACTAGTTCACTTCGATAAAAATCTATTTTTATCTTTTCAAATTTGGAATTTTTCATCTCAATTCTTCACACATCATTTCTTATAATTTTACACCAATTATTACTATTTCTAGTAATTTTATCAAGGCCCGTACAGTCAATTTCCATCAACGGCCATCGAACTGCACTTATAGCGACCTTTTCCAAATTTGATTTGGACATAATTCCAAATCCAACCGTTAGATTTCTGATTTCCAATATTCGTTTGAAAGCTCTTTTCGATACGAACCCAACGGTTCCAGTTTTAGGAGAATCCGACGGTCGGATCTCCCGCAACGTCAATTCGAAGTCAATGGTCGAAATTCGCGAACTGCCGCAGCGCGGCGCGTTCTATTCAGGCCATTATATATATATTATATATATTTTGTTGATTTCCTTTTAAAACATATTTTTATAAATTGTTTTAAATTCGTTTTTAAAAACCATTTCAACTTCATATTCAATTTCTAATCAAAATTGAATATTCCACATCATCGATATACAAATGATAATATTTTTGAAATGTTATATTTTGAAATCAATTCCTTTTCGATATTCATTATAAAAATGAATAAAATCGATATAAATATCGTTCACGTCAAAATGGCATCAATCTAACCAATACGGCTTTATATATTTCAATAACTTCGTTATTCTATTCAACAAATGAATATTTTCTTCAACACATGAATATTTATTTTTCTATTCAACACATGAATTTATACTTCTATTCAACACATGAATATTTATTTTATTCAACACATGAATTTATATTTCTATTCAACACATGAATTTATATTTCTATTCAACACATGAATTTATGTTTCTATTCAACACATGAATTTATATTTCTATTCAACATACGAATTTATATTTCTATTCAACACATGAATATTTATTTTATTCAACACATGAATTTATATTTCTTATTCAACACATGAATTTATACTTCTATTCAACACATGAACTTATATTTCTATTCAACACATGAATTTATATTTCTATTCAGCACATGAATTTACATTTCTATTCAACACATGAATTTATATTTGTATTCAACACATGAATTTATATTTTATTTCAACACATGAATTTATATTTATATTCAACACATGAATTTATATTTCTTATTTTCCAAACTGGAATGAGGCCCAATCAATTACCATATAACGTTAATTATATGGGTTCCCTACAACACATGTATATAATCGCAACGATAAATCATCAACCATCATCCAGAGTGCACCACACAACTGCATAAGCATTAAATATCAATAATTAACGCTTACACAATCTGCCAACCCATCGATTGACATACAACTAAACAATCGGGATTAGTGTACGTCAAATATCATCCCAATACCCGTGTGGGGTTTCAAATCAACAAACACAGTATCTGTACAGTTGGGCGATGTGTAAAATTTATCGTCCCAATCAATATCAGTCAAATCAGTGTACATAAACAAATCGTTCGATTTGTAAACGAATATTTATTTCAGCACATGAATATATATTTGATTTCAACACATTAATATATATTTTATTTCAACACATGAATATATATTTTATTTCAACACATGAATATCTATTTTATTTCAATTCCAATCACACCATCAATTTTCACAACACATCAATCAAACAAACAAGCCGTCCATGGTCTATGGACGACAGGTGTCAGGTGCTGCTAAGCACCGTCTGCATCCTAGTATATATTTCAACTAGAAAACAAATTAAAAGTGAGGAGTTCTCACCTTGGGGATCCACTCCATCATTCTTTAATTCTGAACGGTTCAAATTTGTTCGAAATTCCAACGCCTCCTTCTCACGTTGTTCATATTAAAAATCACATTTTTATTATCACTACATGTACATAAAAATCATATTTTTATTTCCACTTCATATCTATAAAAATCGAATTTTTATCGCTACTTTATATATAAAAATCGAATTTTTATCGCTATTTCGATTTTAAAAATCATATCTTTTCTTATATAAAAATATGATCTTTCAACATATAAAAATATGATATTTCAACATATAAAAATATGATCTTTCAACATATAAAAATATGATCTTTCAACATATAAAAATATGATCTTTCAGCATATAAAAATTCAAATTTTCAACTTCTTTCATATTATAAAAATCCGACCTTTTACACATTAAAAATCCCTCCTTTCATATTTTAAAAATTCGACCTTTTACACATTAAAAATCCCTCCTTTATACGATTAAAAAACGTGTCTTTACATAATAAAAAAAAGAATCTCTATCATTATAAACTGATAATCATTAAATAAATATAGAGTAATAAATTAAAACTTAATAGTGGTTAAGTGGGCGGGGGGGGGGGGGGGAGGGGGATGGCGCCTGACGTGGGTGTAGAAGCGGCGGGGTTGTAGTCAAGGCTAGGGTGACGCCGGGGTGTTCGATTGCAGGTGGATTGGGGCTTCGGTGTCCGCGACGGGATGAAGGCGAGAGGAGAGAAAGAGAAGCGCGAGGGGGGATCGATTGGGGCTCGCTTGCGCCGGCAGTAGAGGAGGAAGGGGAGGGCGCGACAGAGGGTTGCGGTGGTCGGTGGGGGGGGGGGCAGCGACGGGATAGGTTTTTTTTTCTTTTATCTGTAAATCGCTTTGAACGAGAATGAATGGAGGGGGCGGGTTTGACCAGTATGAAGGGATAAAAGGGTTTGACCGAAATTATATATTATTTAATTTATTTTATTCCACTAAAAGTAATTTTTTCTTTCAAACTCAGAATCGAACCCAACGACTGTTGTCCCTTGCTAATTACTCCCATTCCAAACACAATGGGATATGTATCATAAGCCAGTTCGGCTGTTTCGATCAGTTTTCGTCAAAATCAAAATATAAATCTATATATTTGAATTTGAGCGCACATTTCAATTTACCGGGGCCACATACGCACTCTAAAAATTCCCGAAAAATATTTTCTAGCTTCGTATGGATGATACGGTCCTAACAAAACTAATTTCTTCAAATTCTGATACCGTTAGAAAAATGGCCATTTTCTAGTCGATTAAAATCAACTGAAACTAGTCAAACGCGTTTTCCTTCGCCATGCTCACATATTGATTCAGAAAATTACGAAAATTGGAATCTAGAAATAATTCTACATCCCGGATCCAACAAAAGTGGTTTTGTCGAAAACCGAGATCGTTTGCAAAATTTCCATTTTTAAGGGCCAGAATTCCATAGCGACTATTCTGAATTTTCAACTGGACATATCTTTTTATTCCCGCTATGAAATTTTAGTTTTTCGGATTCGTTGGAAAGATATTTTCAAATAGATTCTAATATTTTTGGTTTCGCTAAAATCTAGTTTATTTTGAATCCTATACATTCGTTTAAACTTTGAAATCGAATTTTCAAACTTCTGCGCCATTTTCAATTCCTTTTATAATTAAAAATAAATATTTATATTCTAACGACGATCTATATAAATATATACATTCTAATTTTATTCAAATAAATTTCTCGTCGTTATTATTTAAAATAATTCATTTTAAATATTCAAAATTCACCAAAATTGCCAAAATAAAAATTTTAAATTGGCTCGGATTTCCGGGTTATCACACTGTAAATCCATCTTAGGCAATTTCTACCTAGGATCACCAGAACAACCCTTGCATAAACTCTATCTTCAATTATCTTCAATATACTTGATTCGCAATGCTAATGCCATATGGAATGGTTATCAAATAATAAATCTGATCCCGGTCTCTCCGTATTGACAACGGAAATGGGCAAAAACTTTGATAGCTGGTTATTTAATTATCAAGGAAAACATGTATACAAACAACGATCTTATTTCCCAATGGAAATAATATCGATAAATCATCAATCAATAATCATCTCTTTATCATTAATTTATTCATTACACCATTTCCCATTTATTTCTTAAAACTGTTTTAACTTCTCCCGACTCTTGAAAACGTTTCCATATATCACGTACCATTTAATTTCTATATTTAGAAAATATCTATTTTTAACATTTGGAAAACATTTCCATTACTTATGCACGCCCCACTCTTCTTCTACATTCATCAGTCTCTAACTGTAAATTAGTAAGGGAACAGTTTTCTAAGTATCAACCCCGAAGGCCGAAACCTGCATCAGATTGATACTCAAAAAACTATTCAACTTAACTAATCTCTAGTCAGTTTCTAATTTCTTTAACTCCATTTCTTTATTTCAAAATCATTTCATTTTCTATACTTAGATAACACCTCTGGTTATATTTGGAAAACGTTTCCAAAATCCATTTATATAGATTTAACGAACAATGCATAAAACACTGGTTATAACGTTATAATATATGCTTCCAAAATATTCAAAATATAACTTAGATTCTTTATTTAAAGAAAATAAATAATATTTAATTAATCAATCAAAACTTAATTATTTACGGAAAGTAAATAATACCTTCTTGGATTCGATATTCGAATTCTAACTTATAACTCTATTTTGAATAATCTATATTAGATTAACGTCCGAACTTCAGAGTAAACTTACAGTTTCAAGTCATCTCGACTTCTAAATTCACCTTTGAATTTATCACTCCCAATATTTACCGGTTTCCTTTTATAATCAATCCAATTTGCAAAACATTTGCTTTTAAATCATTATTCATTTTAAAACATGAACATTGTTTCTTTATAGAAATCCGAACTCGATATCTCAATCTAAATCTTGATTTTGTTTTATAAATAGCATTACAGGATGTAATTCCAATTATCAAGTTATCTGATAAGTTCATATTCAAAAATTCCGTTTACCAGTCAATTTCTTGTTAATTAATTATATATCAAATTATAACTAAACCTCGATTATAATCAATCATAAATTTCTGGTTTCGAATCAAATACTAATTCTCTTATTAAATTATATAATATATAATTTCTATAAATATATCTTACTTAAATATTCAACAAAGCCAAATTTTAATTATAAATCATTATGGATTTATTTCCATTCTATATACCTTTCGAACAACGAAATAATTTCATTGGTTTCCCTTGAAATGATTTCCCATTTCCTTTGAATCAAATTCATTTCTTGAATTTATATTTTTCAAACTATTTGATAATAATCATTTCGCTTCATTTAAAAATATTGTTTATAAATCAAATACTTGTTTTTATATAATCAAAAACAAGTTATTATGTTCTGGCTAAATTAAATTTCTATTAAAAAAAATAGAAAATCCCTTTTTAAAACCCCAATCTCTTTTCCAATATATTCGAATCTAATTTATGGCATTTCAATATCAAATGATTCAGGTCAATGTTGTTTATATATCCCAAACACACAATAATCAACCACGGATTTATTTGTCACATCATATAATGAAATATATGAAAAACAACAATATAATTGTTGGGGAATCCAGTTGGATTCCTCCAACCTATTTCCCTGCATCCAAAAATGTTAATCAACATAATAACATTGATTTTATTTCAATATGAAATATTGTAATAAATGGGATCAATATTTAACTAACGGTTTATATATATTACTGTATCAAAAATTTCAACCAACCAATAATCAATTCATCCAAACAGTCATCACACTATCAATGTTAAGTAACGTTTATAAAACTACAAATCTAGACAGAGTTAGTGAGTTTACTCACCTTGTTCGTTAATTGTTGAAGAACGATAAATGGTTGATTTCTCCAATCAGTCGTTTCATTTTTCTTAAAATTGTAACGATCTCCAAATGGTTCCAAATAAGTTCCAGTACAAAGCCTGTGATCAGGCGATCCTAACGGATCCTATTTTGTTGGATTTCGAGAACGCATGAATAAGTTACGCCTGAGATAAGTTAATACAATATTAAATTAATATTAACTCATGTTTTATTTTTAATACGGGCCTAATTAATTCGAAGTAGCCCAATACTTACGTACCCGATTCGCTGTGTGACTCTATTCTTCCCCACCTTCCTCTCATATGTTGCTCCTCTAAATAAAATACCCAAAAGCTTTTATCACTTTTTCTTCAGCTTCCATTTGGACATACCGAATATCACCCAGCCCAATAACTTCCACGCACCCTACCCGCTACCTGTAGCTTTTTCTTCCACATTTTAAAACTGCTGTATGCTTCTAAAACTTGCTCCCTCGTTTTCTGCTACTCACGCACCCGCCATTATCTGATCTTTCTCCCCACACTCGTCTTACTAATTCAAACAAAATACCCGTAACTTCCTATACTCCTCCTTCCAACACTCCAGTATTTTTACCTTGCCATTTCGAACTTTACACGGCTTGTTCACCTTCATCTCTCCATGAAACTTTACAAAACACGTGCCAACATTCACCTAGTTCGGTCCTCTATACAACCACCACCACGATGTCAACTTCGAGCGTCGCTTGCAAATCACGTCACTCCTCAGTTATGCTACAAATCGCGTCACTCCTTAGTTATGCTACAGGCAGCGAACCCCATGAACACCGAATATCCCCAAAACAAAACGTGATCCTCTGGAAAAAAACAAACCCATATGTATGCTCCACCTTATCATTTCCATGCGCATGCCACTTATCTTCCATAACAAGCACTGCCTCTTCTGACACCATTTCCATACTCTTCTTTTGGCTCACGTAACCACTTTCATACTGTTTTCTCCTCTTCAATCAACCTCGTCACACTGGAATCATTCCCCTATAATCCGACTTCCAAACAGCCCTCACGCACATGAAAAACTCCACCGAATAAAGATTATGCCGACCCCTCCAATGAAATACACGCGAGCTCCACGTCGAAAGCTTCAAACCCCATCTCTTCAACGTGGATGCCCTTAGTCCACTGTACACATGCTTGACATGTTGAAAATGAGACCGAACTGATTGGGAGTGGAATTAAATGGAGAGTTGGCTTCAGCGAATCCATATATACATGTCTTTTGATTAATAGGATTTGATAAGACTTGTTTTGATTTTCACAAATGTGATTTCCTCATGTTTTCAACTTTCAGGAATCAAGAGAAAATAAAATAACAACCCTCATTTATATAAAAGATTTGCTTGGCTCCCATGTAAATAACATCTTCATACCTAAGTAATAACTGGAGTAGTAGAGTTAGGTAGGCCTTGAAATGAAAACACCTTTCTGCGTGATGTTAATGCGAAAGGAATTATATAGGGTAGCTGATCTGCTTCATCATCGATTTGAAAATCCAGGGGGTAAATAATTTGGTGAGATAACACGACTGTAGGTAGCTGGAGGGATTAGAAATTTCATGACAGTCTTGGATAAAATCTTGTCGCTGAGAATGCCTGAACACAACTGCTCATGAAAGCATAAACTATAGTGCAAAGTTGATGTATGAAATATATAGAGGGTTTAACATCAAGATGGAAAGGATTGCAAGTTCAGCAGTACTGTTAATATGTACTTATCTATTTCTATTGGGTTACTACAAGCATATTTCTTTTCTATTTGGCCTCGGCTATTACTTCACTGTGTAAGAGGAGAACGTAAGTTGGTAGTAGGATAGTCTGTTGCTTGGAAAGGATTGATTTAACTAGTCATGTTAGGCCTGCGTTTTAGAGGGCAGACTACACAATAATTTCTTTAGTAACTAAGGTATCCAATATATATATATATATATATATATATATTAATATTGGTCAGCTTGGTTCTAAGTTTTCTTGATTTTATTCTTAAATTTGGTGCCTGCGTGTTGCCTGAAATGAATGAATTCAGCATCTTGCGGTTAAGGTATGTTGTTTGCCAAATTCATGGATTCTTTGTTCCTGTTAAGTGAGAACATGTTACCTTACTATTTAGTTATATTATCATGAAAAATAAAAAGGCTTATATAGTTTTGTTTGGGCATAGGCATACCTCTCCATTTGTCAGTTTGGCAACAAATCTAACATGTTACGTGTTATTAACTCAATTGCATTATATACGTACTGATCAAGGTTTGCATGCACCTCGACTAAAAATCTCATTCCCACCCAATGGAGTTATTGTTAAATGGAAGCAGTGTATATATATATATATATATACCAAAATGTTTAATTTGGTTTGAGTTATAAATTTTAGCGTACCGCATTATATAAAACTGCGTTCACGTATGAGTTGCCATAGACAAAAATAAAAATATAGTTGTGTCATGTAATGTATCACGATCCCAAAACTATAATAAAGTAGATAGGTTAACTTATTCTATAAGATTCCAAAAACACTGATATAGGGTGCAAAATACGTTAAATGAAAAGTTTCTTATTTCCAAATTAAAAATTATGGAAAATTCTATAAATTAAATAAAAAATACGTATTAGAAATATTATCCAAATTCGAATCCATTATTTAATTATAATTTAATATATTGTTATGACTCATAAATGATTTCATAGCGACTTTTCGGAAATTGATTTGGACATAACTTACAATCTATAAGATAAAATCTCCGCGTTTCTCTTCCATTAGAAAACTATAGCTCAACAGATTCCAATGTTTCTTATTTCATGGAAATTCGACTTATAACGAATTTTATACACTCAATTGAAGTTTAAAACTCAATATTACGGCCTGCCGCGACATTACAAGCTCGATTATAATTTTTATTAAAATTAATACGTTCAACTATCGGTTAAAAATATATTCGTTAGTATAACTCGAATATAAACTAAATTAAATATCATATATTATACAATTTACACAAAATCGCCAATTCTACTATTTTCAACTATTTCGAAAATAAATCATATTATTCCATTATTATATGAATTTAAATATTCAACATATTTAATTCAAATCATTAAATTTCCAACCCAATGGATAAAAATAATTAAATAAATTAATTATTAAATCGCTAAAATTTCTAGGACGTTACACCCGTTCCATGTTAGCTGCGTGGTCCGATGAATTTCACACAACATTCCTTTTGATTTCTACACCCATAACACTCATGTTATTTCATATTTTAATTTGACTAATGAGAATGATTTAGTTCTGATTCGAGTGTTTGTTGTGTTTCTTTTTATGCAACACGCTCGGGTCAGATACGAGTTGCAGTTAGTGAAGATTACTTTGCCACGGAGAACGAAGATGAAGATTTGGTATACCTCTATTACATATACGTATTTCACACAATACTTTTCCTCCGCTTTGTTGTATATACCTGTGTATGTGTAACTTTGATAATCATTGTATGTTATAGTCAAAATGTATATATTTCAACTGCTTTTGAACTGTTAATTATTTATTATTTGTTGTCCTTTCGCTATGAGATTCTGTTATTGTTTTCTCTTCTTCCTTATTTTTTCTTTTATTTTTCCCAATAATACCTGTACTGGAGATTCGTTTGGGTTGGCATGTGTGGATTATCGTCGATTTGAATAGTCAAAAAGGCAAGTCGTTACAGTTGGTATCAGAGCTTAGGTCAGTGATATCCTTGGCTCTGCTTGGGAACTAACTCGTTAGAGATAGGGTTAGAAATGCACTAGAATGAGTCTGAGGGTATATATGAGAGAGCGCACTTGTATTTTGATATAAAATGGTTCTATATTGTGTTGATTTGTTCCATTGAATATTTATAGATTCTAGTTGGTATATGGGACGCCATGGTATTGATAGGAATTTCTAAATAATTGAATTGAATGGATTAACATAATATTCTTGTGGATTATATTTTAAATGTATCAAATATATCATGGGTTTTAAGTGTATATGCGTTTGTTGTTAGTAGGTAGTAATATTAAGTTATTATCACTTATGGTTAATTAAATAATAAATCTAATGGGGAAAAACTAAATGGTTTTGGGAAAATTTGAAACGAAATCTATTAAATATAATTGGTTCCAAAATAAATTTTGCAAATAAAATGGAAATGAACTTGAGAACTCGATTCTGGTGCTTTTGAAAATAGATTTGCTAAGATTTTGAAATAATATAGTATTATAAGTAAGTATTCTCGAAGTGGAAATGATTTCAAACAAATTTAAATGGAATAAAAGCGTTCCCTTCTCAGACCTTAGGAATAGCCTCGGTAATGAGTGCACATATTATCGACGTTTATTTTGAAAAGTCTAAATGGGGGAGACCACTCAATAATTCCATAATTTGATTGATAAAAGATTTTGAAATTTAAAATTTCCATGGTATAATTTTTATATAATGGCATAAGTATAGATCGTTTAATTTTCAAGTTGAAATAAACCTAGAATCAAGTTTTTTTTAAGTTATCTATTAATTAATAATTTCAATTATGAACTAAAACTAAAACTAAAATTAAGATGTTAAATGGAAATTTGGTTTTAGACGTGCTAAGTGAATTGAATTAAAAGAAAACCCATATCACTAAAAACTTTAAGTGGGAAGTGATTATAAAATGAATGGGAAATGAAATTAAAATTGGTTGAGTTAAGTCAACTTAAAGAAGTAAAAGGCCAAGTTAGGAAAAGTAAATAAAGTAAATTGAACATTAGAGAAAAATAGAATGGTTTATATAAAAACCATAACTGACCTTAACCCATGATTACATATTCAGAGTTAGCTAAATAGAATAAGGAAATGAAATAAACTAGGAATTGGAAATATGAAATAAGGTATGGGAAATTTAAAACCAAAGTTCAAGTTTATTAAATGAGAATATTAAAAGAATATGGATTTAAGTGGATTCAATTAAGTTAAATGAATGAGAATAAATGAAACAATATTCAATTTAATATCAATGAAACAAATATGGATATATCTAAGAAAATAAAAGGGGATCCATAATACGAGTCTATTAAAGTGATAACCAAATATAAATGGTTATGATTTGCTAAAATTGGAATTGGAGAGTTTGAAGCTTTGAACAAATAAAATCGATGTTTATGGGAAAATCTGAAATATTCGATAAGCTGAAGCAAAATAGCCATAGCTTTTGAATGGATGGTCGGAATTCGACGATTTTGGACTTTCTAAAAGCCTTAGAAATTGAACTAAAACTTTTATTAATAGTGCCTTGTCAAATTTTCATGTTTATTAGGTTGAAATCCGAGCGCTAGTCGTAGTTTTATGCGCAAAAAATGAAAACTTGAAGTGTATATCAATATTGTTTTGACCATAACTTCCTAATGGATCGTCGGATTTTGATGTGCTTGTACAATACAGAAAGCTCATGATCTAAACTAAAGCTTTTGTTTAATATGCTTTGTAAAATTTTAAAGTTTATAAGGTCGAAAACTGGGTTGAACAATTCAGGCCTGCATTATTATTTGTGTGGGCTAAAGCGTTCGCTTTCACTAAAATGGTCGTAACTTTAGAACGTCCGAATTCGAAAAATCCGGGAAATTTGGAAAGCCTGAAATGAATCCTAAAACTTTTGCCAATATGTTTTGGACAAATTCCATCATTTGAATGCTGATAAATCTCGATTTGTTCGATGGCCTGTCGCTAATGTGTTGGTTATGTAGTTGAAATGATTAGTATATGTCGTGCAAGTTATGTACATTTGCTATTATTGTATATATGTTTGATTCTCATGCATATTTGAGTATTTAGCAGGTGTAAGGAATTTGCGCTACGCTTTGGAGCATGCTTTGCGCTCAATGCTAAATTGCTAAATAAATAAATTTGTGAATAAAGCTAAAGAAGGTACGTATTTGTGTTATATAGTTTTGTGGTTATATATATTGTTTTCCTTATTATTGGGATGCCTCATCGTGTGATGAGTTGTATATTCGAGTTTTTATATATATATATATATATATATATATAATGATTTTTTGGACCTCTCCGTACAAAGGAGATGTTGCCAAAATTTTCTATGATTTCAGGAGTTAGAAAATGTGTGAGATTTTATGACTCGATAACTTATTTTATAAATGCTATTTTATAAGTTATGGATTTGAAAGTATATATGTGCTCAATACCTTATTTCGTTCCCTTTTCGAGGACGAAAAGATTTGAGTAGGGGAGAATGTATCGTCCCATAATTTTCCTTATATATAAATTTAAATTTAAAATAAATAATATTTAAAAATATTGGTTAAAAATAAAATTTAGCTGATTTTAGTAATGATGATGGCTTGAATTGAGTATAAACAGATTTTAAACTGTGTTTAACTTAGAATGTTGTAATTTGGAATTTAATATTTAGATAAAATCTAAGTTGTTTAAGTTAAAATTTGAATTCAAATTTAATTTGGTAAATGGGGGAATTCTGAGATTAATATTAGAATAATTGAAGATAAATCGAGTTCATTTATCTGTAATTGCAGTTCAAATTTAAATTCGAAATAATCAAATTCGGGAACTTAAAATTTGTGAAATCGATTTATAAAATTTACTTAAGTTATAATTGGATTAAAATGAAATTTAATAAATATTTAAATTGAATTAAAATAGTTTAGCGAATAATTGATTTTTTTATTAATTAATTAACTGTGAAATTTATCCGTTTTGGTGATTGTCTCGGAATTCGATGAAACCAGTTCCATCGAATCTGAAACAGTAAATTATCGTTGATTTTCAAAATTCGTAACAATCTGACTTGTCGTTTGATCATATGAAATAAAAATGCGAAAGGAATCAGTGTAATTTGATAATTTTTTATTTCTCCTATTGGACCCTCTATACATATAAATAAAATTCATTTCCACCCCATCAACCCATTCTTCATTATATGTATAATTTTCCTCAGTCAGACTTCTTTCTCTAATAGCAGAAATAAATTTCAAAACCCTAGTTCAAATAAAAATTCAAACTTTAAATTCAAATCTCCTCAAAATCTAGCAAATTATATATCGATTCGAAGCTCTTGACGATACGAAGCTGTTGGTACCATTTATTGCTACATGTATTCCTCGAATTGCCGGAAATTGATGGTCAAATGTTGCTGGAGATGAAACCCTAAATCACAAATTAGGGCCATTTGATTTGGATGATAATCGGAAAATCGGCTATATGGGTATCATAGCTATTGGCTAATGGAACGTATAGGTGGTGACCGGAGGTTATATAGTCGTGGGTGTTGCCGGGAGTTTGAGCTTTAAGCTCGAAAATACTTCTGGCTATGATCTTGATGGCGGAAAGGGGTGGCTACCAGAGATGATAACGTAAGTATGGGAGGAGCACCGCGAGCTGGGCTCGCCGTTGGAAGGGGGTCGACGATGGACAAGGTGGCCTGGGGTATGTCCTTTGGTTAGTCAAAGGGAAGGTGCGAATGGGTTTTCTCAGCGTAATTATTGTTCACGCGAATTGGTAGGAAAGGGAATTGCAAAGGGGTGCTGACGTGGTATTTCCAATTAATATTTTATTTTAATTATATATATATATTTATAAAATTCTAACGTTGATTACTATTACATACGAGATCGGATTTGAGCACCACTTGTTGCGTTGGGATCGTGATGAAATTGCGGATGTTTTGGCATTGATTCGGCTGCGTTTGGAGACTGTAAATTTTTGGGCTTTGGTTGGACGTTCGACTGACTAAAGACCCAAAGGTGAGTGAATTTCTCGCTCAAAATTAATTGAATTATTCCCTTATTTGTTAAATTAGATTATGAAATTAGTTTGGTCGTATGGTTAAAATTGATTGTTGATTGGTTGCTTAAAAATTGACATGCAAGCGAGTTGATGTGCAAATTTGAATTCGATAACTAGTTATTTTAATTAAATTAAATTTCTAGTAAAAATTACCAACCTTTGTTAACTAGTGAAAAAAGATAATATTTACCATTTAGATGAGATGGTTGTGATGGATGTTTTGATTTGAAATTGGTTACTGCGTCAATATCGACACCGAAATGTTCATTGAATTTGTTAAAGCATTTATTCCAAAATAAATTGTGGATTTGGAAATGAGATTTAAATACGATTTGATTACTCAAAAAAATGCTTAAAGCTGAATTTACTAATCATCTTTAGATTTAATTTAAAATAAGAGTATTCAACAATTTTTGGAAACGTTCGAGATTTGGATTAAATATGAATTTATATCCTTTTACTCAAAAGGTCGGATTTGTATGTTGCTTTGAAATCGAGATACGGAGATGAAATAAACTTTATTGAAGCTGAAATATAAATTTAAGTATTGAAATTTGGAAGAAAGAAACAATTATGGTTTTAAATTTAGTTAAATATATATATATACCTATAGTTTTGAAATAAATTATATTATATTTATTATTTAAAAATTATTTTAGTAAAGCATTTATATATTCCTATAATTTGAAATAAAGCATATTATATTATTTATAATTTAAAGATTATATTAGTAAAACATTTAATATATGTATATATATAGTGATTTAAAATATTTTATTTTTACTTTAATTATTTTAATATATATTTTCATAAAAAGGGTTTTATTTATAATTTCTATTTTCAGGCTATTAAAGATTTTGTAAATTCTTCCTAAATTGGATTTGTTCTCGATGAAACCATTGATTCAAATTGAGATTTGAAATAAAAATATATTCTCTTTTGAATATAAATCGATTTTAAAAGGATTATGGTACTATGATTTGAAAGAATATTCTATTTTGGATATAAACCGATTTTGAAACAATCACGATAATGATATGAAATATTATTCCATTTTGAATATGAATCGATTCGGAAATTATTATGACATTTTGGAACAAAATTATACTTTATTTTGAACGTAAATCGATTTTTTGTTAAAATGATCATGATATCTCGATATGAACTATATTATATTTTGAATATGAAATGGGTTGGATTATAAAATTGGAAAATGAATATTGAATTTCACAAAACGAGTTTAAGTGATAACGGGGTTTATGGAAACTGGAATTAAGAAAAAGTTGATTATAACTGAACTGTTAACAATTTGGAAGGATATTTAAATGGGAAATTCGAAATGATCCATAACTATTGTTTTAAAAATGCGCTTATTACTTGGAAAGACCGGGATCGAATATTTGTTCGGAAACCATTCGAAGTAGTAATACGATGTTATAAAGAAATTGAAGACTTGGAAATCGATAAGTGAAGACCGAGAATCCTCGAATTGTTTGTATTGATTGATGATGTCTCGTTTGGGCCGATCACCCAACACGAGGTTAAAAGTGGCATGAGATCTGAATATATATAGGGACTTTTGGATTGTTGTTTCGTTCAGACCCGGAACGGACTTGTATGGATTGTGTGTCTGACATTGAAATTGATTTCATAGCATTGATCTCTGTTAATATACATATATATATATAATTTGTGTTAGTCTCATCTCTATGACATACGAAATTAGAGGTTATACGTCGATAAAAATCAGTGACACGTCGTGAATTGTCAATGTGGCATACTCGAGTTATGAAATGAACTACTGATGGTCAAGGCTTGGCTTATTAAAGCGTAGCTTTGTATATATCGGGGCATCATCGAACCTCACACCCCGGATGTAGTAACCCGGATTTTCGGCGACTTTGGTTATCGACGTAAGCTCGACGTCGATAACCAAAACATCGAAAAATCCCGGTAATTAATGAAAGAAATTAGAAGGTGAGAATAGATAAGATAGAAACTTAGAATAGAAGAAGAAGAACACAACATCAGAGTAACACGGACCTCACAGCGGAACGAGTAACATATAATAGATAACATAACTTTGAAATATAACAGTTATGTATACAATAGCACTTATCAGAGCACAACACTTACAACACAGCGGAAATAATAATAGCTATAAAATCCTGAAGCCTCCTGCTCCAAGCTCTCCAAGTGTATCTGAAAAATCCCGACTACTTGACTGCCCGTACAAATTTAGGCACCCAAGAGTTTAGGGAAACAACAAAATAAACTCCGGGTCAGTCATGGGACTGGTGTGAATAAACTCAAATCATTTAAACAGGTATATGATACCTCATAAGACCACGCCGTGAATACGGAACGGGTTTTTCCCTTATGAGAATCCAAATAACTTTTCAAAGCAATATCATTCTGATATTATAATAATGTCTAAGTACAAATAAATATCAATCTAGTAGAAACACTTGCATCTCACGTTACTACATATATAGTATACAATCAAAATCGCAAGCACATATTGGATAATGGATTTCCAACTATGACATGGTATGGAACCACCTTCCGATCAGTGTACTATAGGAACGATACACTGGAGTTCAACAAGAACATCTTGTAACTCAGCCACACATGACCGACCACTCATTTCGCTTGAGTGTATCGAATGTACATCACCAACGGTTGGGATCAGCAACCGTTCCCGTATATATATGGGACAGCATTGATAGATTTAAGAAACAAATGAATATTCACTAGATAGGTGATTATACACCCTACTTCGGTGCGACCGACTTAGCCATGTTGCCTACCCGATTTCTGTCATTTACCGGATGTGAGGCTAGAAGCTACGCTTTGTCATCACAATAGATTCACTTCGAATGCCACATTGTCAGATCCATCGAAAATCACTAATTGACGTCTACAACAATACATTACGTGTCAGCTAAAAGAAGTTTCCTTCTCCGCTTCCACTCTTGGTACGGTTGAAGAAATCAATGTACGTAATCGTTTGGAAATACTCTGTCAGACATCCATCTTCATTCACTTAGAATGTCACATTGTCTTACCCGCCAAATCACAAATTGACTTATCCAAAAATAACACGGGTATACAGCTAAGAGGAACGAATTCCTCTGCCACCAAACGTGAATACGTTTGAACATATCAACTTACGCGATCCATTGGATATACTCTGTCAGACCTTCGTCCATACAAGTTGTCCTGGGATTGGACAAACCGAAGGCACTATTCTGTAAACAGGATAGCCCTTGCATTTTACTCCGCCTTCAATTATCTTTGGCATATATGATTCGCGACGCTTATGCCAATACAGAGTGGTTCTTTGGATAAAAATCCAACCGGTCTCTCCATATTAACAACGTTAAAATGATCAAAACTTCGATAGTCTGTGATTTAACCATCAAAGAAAAACAAGTGTGCAAACAACGATATTATTCCCAGATGGAAATTATATCGAACAAACATCATTTAACATTAATCTCTTTAGTTCATTTATTTACTTATCTCCTGTTTCCCTATATTCTAAATTCTTATTTTCTTTTATCAGAAAACATTTCTGATTCTCGTTTTGAAAACATTTCCAAAACTCCTTTACGATCAAACCTTACCATTTCTTAGTTAAGAAGGAAGTCACTCAAGTTGGGGTATAATTACCTCTCAGACCTTAACTGAACAACGTTATAACTTCGAAATGGTCAAAGTTTATCTCTTAATCTTTAACAACTTCTTTACGCCTTTCTCGGATTAAATTTTACTAATCCACTTATATATTTAAAACATTGGTTATAACGATAACGTTATAATCCCTCCTTTCGAATTATCTAACTTTAATTATAACTTCTATTCTTATAAGTGAATAATTAACCTAACACTTATTTATTTATAAACAAATAAATCTCTATTTAAACACTGGAAAGTATAAGTACTTTCCCGAATTCGATATAATCGAATTTGCCAATTAACTCTCTTCGAGAAATCTCTATTTGATTAACTCTTCTTCGAATAACCTATATTCGATTAACTTCTTCTCGAATAAACGATATTCGATAATCTCTCCTCGAATAACTAATATTCGATGGCTCTTCCTTTTCAAATATCTCATATTTGAAAATCTCACTTCGATTAAACTATAATCGATAACTCCCTTCGATGGAACTAACATCGATAACTCCTTTCGATGAAACTAACATCGATTTATTTAACTCGACGAACTTAACTCGACTAACTTAACTTGATTCGACTAACTCGACTTACTTGGTTCTATTAACTAGGCTCGACTAGCTTGACTAACTTAACTAGACTTACTTGGTTCGACCAATTTAATTCGATTAACTAGGCTCGACTAACTTAACTCGATTAACTGAACTAATCACTTTGATTAACTCGACTAATTCACTTTGGTTAACTTAACCAATTCACTTAACTAATTCACTTAACTCCTGTCGAATAAACTATATTCGATAACTCCTCTAACTCTATTCGAATAAACTATATTCGATTAACTAACTTCAAATGTCTATATTCGATTAACTATCTTCGAATGTCTATATTCGATTAACTAACTTCGAATACCATATTCGATTAACTAACTTCGAATACCATATTCGATTAACTAACTTCGAATGTCTATATTCGATTAACTAACTTCGAATACCATATTCGATTTCTCCTTTCGAATGTCTATATTCGATTAACTAACTTCGAATACCATATTCGATTAACTAACTTCGAATACCACTTCTGAATTAACTCTTTTGATTTATTCCTTTTAATTATCTCCTTTGATTAATTCCTTTGAATTATCTCCTTTGATAAATTTCTTTTCTATCTGTTTACTTAACACATAACTATTCCCTTTCCAATTCTATTTATTTAACAAATAAATATTTCTTTTATCTTTTCTATTTGATTTCACACATATTCTCCTTTATATTTGATTTCGCAAATATTTTCCTTTATATTTGATTTCACAAATATTTTCCTTTATGTTTGATTTCTTCATTTTAGAAAGATTTCCTTTTAACAACGTTTATACATTTATAAAGATTTACTTCTAGTAACAGTTCTTCACTTCATAAATGATTTCCTTTATCTTTCTATTTATAAGTGCTTTACAAATATCTCCTACTCGATTTCATTTGTAAAGGTTTTACAAATATTTCACTTTTGCTTTCATTCTAAACAAAATATTCTAACTCCTTAAATTCCCGGAAAAATTCGCCATAACCTCCTTTGTACCGGGAGCATCGGGAAAATCCCCAAACTCGCCACACAAGCCTTTCCATTCAAAAAGAAAATGGTTTGAAATTATTTCCTTTTTGAATATCTCCTACTTATAATTATTCCAATTTATAAATATTTCTTATTTATAAATATTTCTATTTATAAATATTTCTTATTTATAAATATTCCATTTCAATATCACTTTGAAAATCCACTTATCAACATCCCGTATGTTATGGTATTCAATCATATCAAATCACGATGATAAATATCGTCCAAACACATATAATCGACAACAGATTATATATCACCTCATATAACACAATATATGAAACATAATCGTATTTTAAATATTGAGGAACCCAGTTGGGTCCCTCCAACCTGTTTCCCTGCATCACAGATGTTACACAATAAAATCAACATCACTTTCAGTTCAGTACGGATTATTCTGATAACAACATCAATATATAATATTTAACAGTTTATATATATATATATATTTATATATGTATATATAAAATTTCCACTAACTGACTAGCAGTTCAATCAATCAACCAACACACAACAATCAACAGATGATTAACAGTTCTAAGAATACATTATAAAAATATAACTGTTCAGAGTTGGTGAGTTTTACTCACATTTGCAGTTCATCGTTAAAGAACGATAAACTGTTGTTTGATTTGAATCAAACAATTTATTTCGCCATAAATTCGAACGAGCTCCACTCCACTCCCAGTCAGCCCCATTGGGTAGTTTCCGTCCATACGATCTCGACGGATCTTGTTTCGCTCAATTCTGATATCGTATGAGTAAAATACGATAAACTAAAGTTAATACATCATTATAATTTAATTTAAACTAAGTTTAAACTCTATATTGGGCTTTACCGTTTGAACAGGGCCCATACCCCTCATGTTAAAAACCGACCCGCTCCTCCTGTACTCTTTCTTCCCAAATCGATTTCGATTTCCAGTAAAAAAAAAATACCCCCGTTGACTGCCTTTGACCTCACCTCACCACCTCGTCAGTCATCAATGACCGTCGCCGCCTCCCCCACTGCGTTTCCCATCGCGAGCCTCACCCGACAACCCCCTTCAGATGGAACTCGACGCTGCCCCAAAATCCCACCTGTAGCCTGCCCTGGACGTCGCGACCCATCTCCGGTGACCGGAGTTCCCCCGAACGCCTCTGCCAGCTGCGCCTCGATGCCTTGATTTCACTTGAACCCTCGAAGTCCCCTCCGGCGACTCAAACCGCCTGTAAACCAAAACCCTTGCTCGATGACAGGTTTTCCAACGAGGTTCGAACAGTCCAAGAGCAACGCACATTTGAAGAGTAACTTGTCCGGATCCCATACAGATATATTTTGGGATGTATACATTTGATTTGGATTTGTATTTGATTTTTCTTCTTTGCAAATGTTGCTGTAAGATGATAAAGAAGAACGGCGGAAAATAGAAGCTGTTGACCAAAAGTGAAAGAAGACCTAGGTTTAGAAAATGATGCGGTTCTTTTATAGGAGGATTTTAATATTTTTTTATTCATTTTTATATCGATTTTAAATCAACTGCTAGTTTTATTAATTCTTTAAAATTCCTGTGGTCACGTGCAATACCCAAAAATCACGAAACTGGACATGCATCTACAGTTCGACATTACGGTCCCAACGAAACTGGTTTCGTCGAATTCCGACTCCGTTTGCTCACACAGCGTATTTTTAACTGTCGAAATACTGACTGTTCTTCACTCTAAAAATCCGTACGGCCACACAGTGACTCTAAAAATCACGAAACTTGACATCTAGCAACTATTTGATATTGCGGATCCAACAAAACTGGTTTCGTTGAATTCCGACTTCGTTTGCAAAAGTGGCTATTTTCAAAGCTCTAAATAGCCTATTTAAATATATAAATATATTTAAATAAATTTAAATATTAATAATTTAATATTATCGCATATCTTCACATATGATATCATACAGCTTCAGAATATCATATCAGAATTTACAGTTTGATATTTCAGATTTCAGATTTATCGATATTCAATTCATATCGAAAAATCCATTTATAACGTATATAAAGCGTCGCAAATTATAAAGGAATTCCACAGCGACTTTTTCTGAAATTTGATTTGGACGTACATCAAAATCCATACGGCGAAATCCCCATTTTTCTCTTCCACTAGAAAGATATACTCCACCAGCTCCACACGTTTCTTGTTTCATAGAAATCCGGCTTAAAACGAATCCTGTATACTCAGTTGAAGTTCAAATCGCCAAATAGCGAACTGCCGCGTCGTTACGCGCTCGATTTTAAATAAAAATATAATTATACGTTCAAACTGTCGTCGATTGAATATATTCGTTATTATATTTCGAATCGAAACTCCACCAAATCTCGTATGCTATTCAATTCACACGATATTGTGAATTTCACTATTTCCGACTATTTCGACATTATAATATATTATTATATTATAATTATTTATTAAATATTCAATATTATTTAATTTACGTTCTCGATATCGATAAATCGATATTTAATAATTAAATAAATTAATTATTCAACAGCTAAAATGCGGGTTACTACAATCTTCCCCCCTTAATAAAATTTCGTCCTCGAAATTGCTAAGCTAGGGGATGACCCTATCTTCTGGGTAAAAATTTATCTGTTTACCTCTTGTCTCCTGTTTCAACTGAACCAATTAATATTGACTAAAATATTAATTTATTCCGACTAACTAAATTTTCAAAAATTCTGAAAATTTTCTAACACATTAAATTTTTGAAAAATTTCGCCAGCACCTCCTTTGTACTGGTCAATAGCTCCAACTCCAACTCGCCTCTCTGGGCCTTCTTCAACTCAAAAGAAAATCAAAACGCCAAACGGCTTGCCAATTCGGCTCATAAATCTCATATCCATATATAATATAAACTGGTACCTTTTTGTCGGGCATATCAACTCTATCACTTCCATATGCTATCAACACAGCATATACCAGTGTTATCTCAATCAAATTCCAATCAGTTCATATCCTCATATCCAAACCGAATTTCATTCGAACCCCAAATCAAATTTCAAATTCTTAACTCATCAACCCAATTTCATAACAGATTATTCTCTAATCCAATTCAATTCTATTTAACTCTGTTCAAGTTAAATTTCGATTTATTTTTTTACCATCTCATTTTATTTAACTTCATTAGTTAAATTTTAATTTCTAGAACTCAAATTCCTGGGTTTCTTTCAAATCAAATTTGAAATCATAATGCCAATTCAAAACCATTGAATTTTCTAAACAACTTGTTTTCTCAAAACAATTCAAATCAAAATCTTTGGTAGTTTTCCACCACTTAGAACTCGAAAATCACACCGATGATACTGCGCAGTCATCATCGGAATTACTTTCCAGCGACCCAAGTGATTTCAATACTATATCATTTCAAAACCCTTACTAAATACATCCACTTTGAAAACATCTCAAAATCTCCCAGGAACTTAAAATTTCCTTATTTTAATTCCACATCTGATTTAAATTCATATTTAATTCATCTTATTTCATATACTTTACTTTTATAAATTCTGATTGGTTATATATAACCATTTCACTTTATAATCTCATTCGATTATAATCACAACCAATATATCTAATATATGATAATATATTACATACCCATACTGTGTCGGTCCATTGTATTCAAGTATTTATTTACTCCTACCGATACAGTGGATCAAACTGATCGACCAGAACTCATAAACAACTCAGCCAATGAATCTCCACAATATAAAACTATTTTTATATCAAATACAAATACGCACTCGTATATATACACTCAACTCAATCTAGGGTATTACTAACCATATCTCTACCGAGTCACGCCACAGAGCCAAGGAAATTCTTAACTTAAGCTCTGATACCAACTGTAGTAACCCGGATTTTCGGCGACTTTGGTTATCGACGTAAGCTCGACGTCGATAACCAAAACATCGAAAAATCCCGGTAATTAATGAAAGAAATTAGAAGGTGAGAATAGATAAGATAGAAACTTAGAATAGAAGAAGAAGAAGAACACAACATCAGAGTAACACGAACCTCACAGCGGAACGAATAACATATAAAAGATAACATAACTTTGAAATACAACAGTTATGTATACAATAGCACTTATCAGAGTACAACACTTACAACACAGCGGAAATAATAATACCTATAAAATCCTGAAGCCTCCTGCTCCAAGCTCTCCAAGTGTATCTGAAAAATCCCGACTACTTGACTGCCCGTACAAATTTAGGCACCCAAGAGTTTAGGGAAACAATAAAATAAACTCCGGGTCAGTCATGGGACTGGTGTGAATAAACTCAAATCATTTAAACAGGTATATGATACCTCATAAGACCACGCCGTGAATACGGAACGGGTTTTTCCCTTATGAGAATCCAAATAACTTTTCAAAGCAATATCATTCCGATATTATAATAATGTCCAAGTACAAATAAATATCAATCTAGCAGAAACGCTTGCATCTCACGTTACTACATATATAGTATACAATCAAAATCGCAAGCACGTATTGGATAATGGATTTCCAACTATGACAAGGTATGGAACCACCTTCCGATCAGTGTACTCTAGGAAAGATACACTGGAGTTCAACAAGAACATCTTGTAACTCAGCCACACATGACCGACCACTCATTTCGCTTGAGTGTATCGAATGTACATCACCAATGGTTGGGATCAGCAACCGTTCCCGTATATATATATGGGACAGCATTGATAGATTTAAGAAACAAATGAATATTCACTAGATAGGTGATTATACACCCTACTTCGGTGCGACCGACTTAGCCATGCTGCCTGCCCGATTTCTGTCATTTACCGGATGTGAGGCTACAAGCTACGCTTTGTTATCACAATAGATTCACTTCGAATGCCACATTGTCAGATCCATCGAAAACCACTAATTGACGTCTACAACAATACATTACGTGTCAGCTAAAAGAAGTTTCCTTCTCCGCTTTCACTCTTGGTACGGTTGAAGAAATCAATGTACGTAATCGTTTGGAAATACTCTGTCAGACATCCATCTTCATTCACTTAGAATGTCACATCGTCATACCCGCCAAATCACAAATTGACTTATCCAAAAATAACACGGGTATACAGCTAAGAGGAACGAATTCCTCTGCCACCAAACGTGAATACGTTTGAACATATCAACTTACGCGATCCATTGGATATACTCTGTCAGACCTTCATCCATACAAGTTGTCCTGGGATTGGACAAACCGAAGGCACTATTCTGTAAACAGGATAGCCCTTGCATTTTACTCCGCCTTCAATTATCTTTGGCATATATGATTCGCGATGCTTATGCCAATACAGAGTGGTTCTTTGGATAAAAATCCAACCGGTCTCTCCATATTAACAACGTTAAAATGGTCAAAACTTCGATAGTCTGTGATTTAACCATCAAAGAAAAACAAGTGTGCAAACAACGATATTATTCCCAGATGGAAATTATATCGAACAAACATCATTTAACATTAATCTCTTTAGTTCATTTATTTACTTATCTCCTGTTTCACTATATTCTAAATTCTTATTTTATTTTATCAGAAAACATTTCTGATTCTCGTTTTGAAAACATTTCCAAAACTCCTTTACGATCAAACCTTACCATTTCTTAGTTAAGAAGGAAGTCACTCAAGTTGGGGTATAATTACCTCTCAGACCTTAACTGAACAACGTTATAACTTCGAAATGGTCAAAGTTTATCTCTTAATCTTTAACAACTTCTTTACGCCTTTCTCGGATTAAATTTTACTAATCCACTTCTATATTTAAAACATTGGTTATAACGATAACGTTATAATCCCTCCTTTCGAATTATCTAACTTTAATTATAACTTCTATTCTTATTAGTGAATAATTAACCTAACACTTATTTATTTATAAATAAATAAATCTCTATTTAAACACTGGAAAGTATAAGTACTTTCCCGAATTCGATATAATCGAATTTGCCGATTAACTCTCTTCGAGAAATCTCTATTTGATTAACTCTTCTTCGAATAACCTATATTCGATTAACTTCTTCTCGAATAAACGATATTCGATAATCTCTCCTCGAATAACTAATATTCGATGGCTCTTCCTTTTCAAATATCTCATATTTGAAAATCTCACTTCGATTAAACTATAATCGATAACTCCCTTCGATGGAACTAACGTCGATAACTCCTTTCGATGAAACTAACATCGATTTATTTAACTCGACGAACTTAACTCGACTAACTTAACTTGATTCGACTAACTCGACTTACTTGGTTCTATTAACTAGGCTCGACTAGCTTGACTAACTTAACTAGACTTACTTGGTTCGACCAATTTAATTCGATTAACTAGGCTCGACTTACTTGACTAACTTAACTCGATTAACTGAACTAATCACTTTGATTAACTCGACTAATTCACTTTGGTTAACTTAACCAATTCACTTAACTAATTCACTTAACTCCTGTCGAATAAACTATATTCGATAACTCCTCTAACTCTATTCGAATAAACTATATTCGATTAACTAACTTCAAATGTCTATATTCGATTAACTAACTTCGAATGTCTATATTCGATTAACTAACTTCGAATACCATATTCGATTAACTAACTTCGAATACCATATTCGATTAACTAACTTCGAATGTCTATATTCAATTAACTAACTTCGAATACCATATTCGATTTCTCCTTTCGAATGTCTATATTCGATTAACTAACTTCGAATACCATATTCGATTAACTAACTTCGAATACCACTTCTGAATTAACTCTTTTGATTTATTCCTTTTAATTATCTCCTTTGATTAATTCCTTTGAATTATCTCCTTTGATAAATTTCTTTTCTATCTGTTTACTTAACACATAACTATTCCCTTTCCAATTCTATTTATTTAACAAATAAATATTTCTTTTATCTTTTCTATTTGATTTCACACATATTCTCCTTTATATTTGATTTCGCAAATATTTTCCTTTATATATGATTTCACAAATATTTTCCTTTATGTTTGATTTCTTCATTTTAGAAAGATTTCCTTTTAACAACGTTTATACATTTATAAAGATTTACTTCTAGTAACAGTTCTTCACTTCATAAATGATTTCCTTTATCTTTCTATTTATAAGTGCTTTACAAATATCTCCTACTCGATTTCATTTGTAAAGGTTTTACAAATATTTCTCTTTTGCTTTCATTCTAAACAAAATATTCTAACTCCTTAAATTCCCGGAAAAATTCGCCATAACCTCCTTTGTACCGGGAGCATCGGGAAAATCCCCAAACTCGCCACACAGGCCTTTCCATTAAAAAAGAAAATGGTTTGAAATTATTTCCTTTTTGAATATCTCCTACTTATAGTTATTCCAATTTATAAATATTTCTTATTTATAAATATTTCTATTTATAAATATTTCTTATTTATAAATATTCCATTTCAATATCACTTTGAAAATCCACTTATCAACATCCCGTATGTTATGGTATTCAATCATATCAAATCACGATGATAAATATTGTCCAAACACATATAATCGACAACAGATTATATATCACCTCATATAACACAATATATGAAACACAACCGTATTTTAAATATTGAGGAACCCAGTTGGGTCCCTCCAACCTGTTTCCCTACATCACATATGTTACACAATAAAATCAACATCACTTTCAGTTCAGTACGGATTATTCTGATAACAACATCAATATATAATATTTAACAGTTTTTATATATATATTTATATATGTATATATAAAATTTCCACTAACTGACTAGCAGTTCAATCAATCAACCAACACACAGCAATCAACAGATGATTAACAGTTCTAAGAATACATTATAAAAATATAACTGTTCAGAGTTGGTGAGTTTTACTCACATTTGCAGTTCATCGTTAAAGAACGATAAACTGTTGTTTGATTTGAATCAAACAATTTATTTCGCCATAAATTCGAACGAGCTCCACTCCACTCCCAGTCAGCCCCATTGGGTAGTGTCCGTCCATACGATCTCGACGGATCTTGTTTCGCTCAATTCTGATATCGTATGAGTAAAATACGATAAACTAAAGTTAATACATCATTATAATTTAATTTAAACTAAGTTTAAACTCTATATTGGGCTTTACCGTTTGAACAGGGCCCATACCCCTCATGTTAAAAACCGACCCGCTCCTCCTGTACTCTTTCTTCCCAAATCGATTTCGATTTCCAGTAAAAAAATAATACCCCCGTTGACTGCCTTTGACCTCACCTCACCACCTCGTCAGTCATCAATGACCGTCGCCGCCTCCCCCACTGCGTTTCCCATCGCGAGCCTCACCCGACAACCCCCTTCAGATGGAACTCGACGCTGCCCCAAAATCCCACCTGTAGCCTGCCCTGGACGTCGCGATCCATCTCCGGTGACCGGAGTTCCCGCGAACGCCTCTACCAGCTGCGCCTCGATGCCTTGATTTCACCTGTACCCTCGAAGTCCCCTCCGGCGACTCAAACCGCCTGTAAACCAAAACCCTAGCTCGATGTCAGGTTTTCCAACGAGGTTCGAACAGTCCAAGAGCAACGCACATTTGAAGAGTAACTCGTCCAGATCCCATACAGATATATTTTGGGATGTATACATTTGATTTGGATTTGTATTTGATTTTTCTTCTTTGCAAATGTTGTTGTAAGATGATAAAGAAGAACGGAGGAAAATAGAAGCTGTTGACCAAAAGTGAAAGAAGACCTAGGTTTAGAAAATGATGCGGTTCTTTTATAGGAGGATTTTAATATATTTTTAATCATTTTTATATCGATTTTAAATCAACTGCTAGTTTTATTAATTCTTCAAAATTCCTGTGGTCACGTGCAATACCCAAAAATCACGAAACTGGACATGCATCTACAGTTCGACATTACGGTCCCAACGAAACTGGTTTCGTCGAATTCCGACTCCGTCTGCTCACACAGCGTATTTTTAACTGTCGAAATACTGACTGTTCTTCATTCTAAAAATCCGTACGGCCACACAGTGACTCTAAAAATCACGAAACTTGACATCTAGCAACTATTTGATATTGCGGATCCAACAAAACTGGTTTCGTTGAATTCCGACTTCGTTTGCAAAAGTGGCTATTTTCAAAGCTCTAAATAGCCTATTTAAATATATAAATATATTTAAATAAATTTAAATATTAATAATTTAATATTATCGCATATCTTCACATATGATATCATACAGCTTCAGAATATCATATCAGAATTTACAGTTTGATATTTCAGATTTCAGATTTATCGATATTCAATTCATATCGAAAAATCCATTTATAACGTATATAAAGCGTCGCAAATTATAAAGGAATTCCACAGCGACTTTTTCTGAAATTTGATTTGGACGTACATCAAAATCCATATGGCGAAATCCCCATTTTTCTCTTCCACTAGAAAGATATACTCCACCAGCTCCACACGTTTCTTGTTTCACAGAAATCCGGCTTAAAACGAATCCTGTATACTCAGTTGAAGTTCAAATCGCCAAATAGCGAACTGCCGCTTCATTACACGCTCGATTTTAAATAAAAATATAATTATACGTTCAAACTGTCATCGATTGAATATATTCGTTATTATAATTCGAATCGAAACTCCACCAAATCTCGTATGCTATTCAATTCACACGATATTGTGAATTTCACTATTTCCGACTATTTCGACATTATAATATATTATTATATTATAATTATTTATTAAATATTCAATATTATTTAATTCACGTTCTCGATATCGATAAATCGATATTTAATAATTAAATAAATTAATTATTCAACAGCTAAAATGCGGGTTACTACACCGGATTGATGGTAAACTAGATGTTAGGTTGAATACATAATCTTTAGTGAAAATCGAATGCTGCGGCGGTGATATACCTCGAAACTTGATGAAATAAAGTATATACGGTGTCCGACGTATGGATGAAAACCGGGATATATACTTCCACTATGTATTTGGTGTCCGTGTCTGGATGCTAACCGGGATATACTTAGCTTCATATCCTCCATTGATCTTTCGTGCCAGGAACCATCATGTTAGAAAAACAGTAACCAATACGAGCCGTTCGATTAGTTTGTAAAGTACATATGTGGGCATAGTCACTATGCTTGCTAAGATTACTATATTTATTTGTGAGATGGTTTTCAACACTATGCACTAGTACTAGTATTTAAAGAGGATTTTCACATGTGAAAGCATTTTTGGTTATCATAAGATAAAACTCGCCCATTTGGTGTGCGCTTGCATTGTGTGATGTGGGACGAGCTTATGATAGCTTCATTTTTCAAAAATTAATTTACGAATTTCTATGTATGGGAATTCGCATGGAGTAAATCCGTTCCACGATAGCGGTGTGGTCCGGTGAATTTCATACAACATTCATTTGCTTTCTGCACCCATAACACTCATGTTATTTCGTATTTTAATTTGACTAATATGAGAATGATTTATTTCTTATTCGAGTGTTTATTGTGTTTCTTTTTATGCAATACGCTCGGGTCAGATACGAGTTGCAGTTAACGAAGATTACTTTGCCTCGGAGAACGAGGAAGATTTGGTATACATCTATTACATATATGTATTTCCTACTACAATTTGTTCCACTGCCTTGTTGTATATACCTATGTATGTGTAACTCTGATAATCATTGTATGTTATAGTCAAAATGTTATTTCAACTACTTTTGAACTGTTAATTATTTATTATATGTTGTCCTTCCGCTGTGAGATTCTGTTATCGTTTTCTCTTCTTCCTTATTTTTCTTTTATTTTTCCCAATAACTACCTGTGTTGGAGATTCGTTTGGGTCGGCATGTGTGGATTATTGTCGATTTGAACAGTCAAAAAGGAAGGTTGTTACAGAAACATTTTAATAATTAAACTATTTCCATCTTAAAATAAATCCACTGGTCGTTTCTGATACTAAGGGGTCGACCTCTGGGCTAAGCCAGGGCGTAGTGAGGTTGGTTTGGGCTAGGTTTTGGAGTGTTTATTATATCATTAATTACCGAGGTTAAATCATATTAATCCAACGACTCTTATTTGCACACATGTCTATAAATAACACTCCATTCGACCTTCCTTAAACCTAATCTTCTCCATCGCATGGACTCCATTCTGCTATTGAATTCCAAAAATATTATATTAGGTTTTCTTCTACAACCCTTCTACTCTATATTCTTTTCTAACCTCTTTTCTTTTAGGATTTAGTATAGATTTGAATCTGGAACTCTAGATTTATATATAAGAATTCTAATTTTTTTTAATTGTTATATATAGATTAATACAGAATTTGAGTACGTATTCGTGTTCATGCGAGGTTTCAAATCTAAAAGGCAAACATCATCAGATTTGTATCATTTCCATACAGTTAAATCACTATGAGTGGAAATTACCTTTTTTTCTATTTATTGTATTGATTTGGATCTGTATGCCTAAGAGGATATGGGATTTCTATGAAAATATTAAAAATAGCAAATCACCCAATTCCTCTCTTTTATATTTATTGGCAAAAATGTACAATCTGTGGAAACTTGTGGTTGTTAAAGCAATGAAGAAGATGACAGAATTGTGTTTTATAATTATTATTGTGGTCAAATTCATATTTCATATGCTATGATTCTCATGTACTATTTATTGTCAAGCATTAAGAATTTGGATGTTTGTATAAATCAAAATAGGTTTAAATATCTATTTTTGTAAATAGATTATTTGAACGTATTTATTTGTACAATGTTCAAATATTAATGTTTTACACATAAATGTATTCAAAAGTGTATTTTAACCACAAAATAATTATATATATATATATGCGTGTGTGTGTGTGTTTGGGTGTATTTCATAATTGTTATCTTTTGTTGTTGTAGCAATCAGTCAAACCTAGAATACCAGTTTTATATGTTATTATTATTTGTTTCCCATTTAGATATATGCTTATATACATGTTTATACTTGGTTAATGAAATGTGTGAAATTAACTTGTATGCCTTTTTTTGGGTTAGAGATTGACATTTCAACAGTTTAGAAATGTTATATTTGAACGTTTATTATAAGTTTAACTTAGGATATTTATTATTTCAATATATATTAAATAACATAATTAACATATAATAAATGCATAGTAAATACGACTAATTTAGGACAGTAGAATTTGAATTTCAAATGTCCCCTTAGGAATTTGTTTATATGTGCTTGCGTTAATGGCTTTATAAATAGTAACTAATGACACAAAGACACGATGTCAACCACTACTTGTAGTAGAAGCCTGCCCGGAACCGACGACATATCCCGCATCTATAAGTACGCCTGGTTAATGTGAGAGTTATAGGTGTCATGACCCATTATAATTATTACACTAAGGCACTGGGTTAAGCTCACTTTTAGTAGAAGCCTGCCAGAAACCGCCCGACAAATTCAGCATCTACAAGTAGACAATTTAATATGGGAGGCCTGGTGTATATTATATATACCAGTACGCAGGCACGCCCGATGGGCGTATGCATAGACGCATTTGACCAAAGCTGGAAATGATATTTAAATTAGACAATTGTTGCAGCACTTTGAATGTACAATTTTAGGATATTGCAAATATGAAAGAAAAAAAACGAAACAAAATACAATAGGAAAATTGGACGCGATGTAGACGAATATATAAACATGCATATATTTGTTCTTTGCCCTAAAGTTGGCAATATCCGAAGCTGAGGTGAAGCATGCAAATGTTTTTCAGGAAGCTGATGTGAAACAAACATGAAAATTAACTGTAATAAGAAATGAGGCGTATACAGCAGGAAAACTGATGTTCAAGATGTTGTACAGAGGTAAATTTAGAATTATGCAGTATTCATCAATTACAATATGATGAACACCCGAAGTCAGGACACATGGATGACAATCCAGTATAGAGTAAGGCAAGCACCATAGCAAAAAAGACGAAATTGAAAAAAGGAGGAGTTATGTGATATGAACAAAAAAGAGTTAATATACAAAATATTATAAATTCAATGAGCAGCTGCTGATAATCAACATAATTACCCTCAGTAAATAATATTTAGAACACCCTAGTATATCATACCAAAAACCATGCTTCCCATTTAACATGTAGAATATACCAAGAGTTAATATGCATAAATTCAATTAACTGCTACTGAAAAACAACTTAACTACTCTTAATATATAAGACTTAAAACACCTTAACATATCATGCCAGCCTAAAGTTTATTCATATTTGCGTGTAAGATACATAACATGAATTAGAATCGTGCTCTACATCATCGTTGGGAATAAAAATATGGATAATAGAAAACATAATTCATGATTTTTGTAAACAACAGGATGATCACCTGTCTCTCATCTCTTATGCACATCCTCAATTCTCTGCATGATAAAACCGCATACATCATGAAAAAAGCTAAGAATTGTACACATCAAAAAGCAACTCAGTACAGTAATAAATAAACCAACTCTTGTCCCTCTTTTACTACAGTAGCAACAACAGGATCACCGTCCCCTTTTACACAATTATGAAGAGGGATGCCTTCCATCTTATATGTTAAAGTTACCATTAAATTTAATTCACATTGCCTACAAAATTTTACGTACACAACTTGCAGTTCACTTTTTTTTTTAATTTTATACTATTGATATTGAACAAAAGCATACCTTGGAATCATTCTTTGGGCATGAAATAATAGTACTCCATAAATACAGTAGTTAGGACTAACCGGCTTAAATATTAATGATTTGCTTAGGAATATAATAAGTATCAAGTTCTTCCTGTAAAAAGGATTTACTGAAATAGTTTACACGATTAAGAAAGGAAAACAGATGAAACATGAAAGCACGTCCATGCGCTGGAATACATATGAAACACGTAGTACAATTTTGGATTTCATTGAGAAACAATATAATGATATAATCCAATGAGTTTTCATCCATTATCCATTTAGAATTTGCTGAAAAAATCCTACTTTTTCAAAAACAAAAAAAGGTTATTTCATCCATTGCCTATTTTGTGCTCAGAGTGTGCAAATATATCTAGGAGAAAACCTTATTTCAAAATTATCATATACATTTGCTACTGACTCGTCATTGAAAAGTAATTTTGGAACTCAACTGTACATCCTTCCCCATTATTGTAAACCCGTACATCAAACATTTTCTGTTATCTTTTGACACATCGCCTTCTCATGGTTACATAAAAATAAGTACATGCATGTCTTTCCAAATGAATTAGAACTACAAAAGGTTTCATTATAGAGCTTAAAATGAAACATACACCAATGATTTGTTTAGAAATAAACATGATATCCGATTTGATTATATATGTTGATTAAAAGATAATTTAGGTCAGTATTTTGAACAAAAATATATTGTAAACTGACCTCATCTTTGGGCATGTGTCTTAGCCTACAGATCTGATATGGTTGAACGTTTCAGCAGGAAACTATTACTCCAAATCCAATTAACGTACATGTAAAAAATATTGTACAAATAAATAATAATTAGTATGAGTACAATGTTAAGAAATTATGTTTTAAGCTGCTATAAAAATAACCTTATCCATGTAAATAGCTGCCTTATTAGAAGCTAAAAAGGTAGTAAAACAAAGTTAATTTTAAAAGCCAGCCTAAAGTGCAATATAGTTGTAAAGAGCGCAAAAGCATTAGTTTGCTAGTAATCAAATTGGTTCCCTTTCACAATTGTATAAAAAGGCACAACAAAAAAACCGTAATAGATTTCATAATGTATTATTGTAAAAACATAGTTAATTTAATATTAAGTATATCACTATTGTGCCTCTAGAGATAACTCTTGTGTGCAACTCAGATGGATAGCAATACATGCTACTACTAATTTATAAAGCATACAAGGTACAAATATATAAGGAATCACATGCAAATGTAACAAAGCAAATAATGTGTAAAGTAAAAGACAACATTACCATTAGGAATTTAAAAAATGTAGAATTTTGGCATTTAGAATGAAATATCTCATAAATTCCAAAGCATGAATGAAGAATAATTCAATCAGCCAAAAATTTATTCAATTTTAGACCATAAAGGAAAACCATCTACTTCACAGTTCATTGACTTGCCTGTGATATATATTCTTTATATAATAAACATTATGCGTTAGTTTGGTGTTAGGGGAACAGTTTTTGTAAATGATTTTGCTTTGTATGGTATAGGTAAATAATCTAGAAAAGCTTCATGTTTAATTCTAAACCATGTCATAGGCTCCCTGTCTTTTGAAAACTTAATGCACCGTTAATGGAACGCAGTATACCACATTCAAACAAAGTTTAGCAAACAATTATATCTAAACTTACATTTCAAAGGAAATCCATGCTTACATTGTTTGTTATGATTCGCTACCTTCATATGCAAACTCTTCCGAGTCTGTCATCCCTATACATAATTTAAGATAAAATAGTAAAGCCCAAACTTTTCAAGTTTATATTCGAGAACAACAGTAAAATTACAGAATTGAATGAAATCACAGTTTGATAAATTAAAATAACATTAGTGTATCCTTTAACGATTAATATGTGTTTAATCAAAGGCCCTCTATCTTTTGAAAACTCAAAAGTTTTGTAAACGAATATATTTGAACTTACATTTGAAAATGAAATCCGGGCTTATATTGCTTGTTTTGGATCGCTGCCTTCTGATGCAAACTCTTTTGAATCTGTCATCTCTATATACATAGAACATTAAACAGGAATAAGGCTGATATACTTGAACAAAATGGTATACATATATCTAATTGACATAAGGAAAACAGAAAAAATTAAAAAAAATGCAAAAATCGATGTAGATCCAACCAAAAAACAGCTAATAGAATACAAATTAATTAGCGAAAAAACAAAAAGTAAAAAAGGCATATAAACCTGGTGCAGAGGCAACTGTTGTACATCATAGGTATTCTCATGACCAACCTTAAGATGTCGGCTTTTTGAACGCTATGAGGCTGAGAGAAAAAGTGAATGAATCTTAAACAAACAAAAGCACAAAGCAGTACAACTCAATTAACAATACCTGTAGACAATCGTACCGAGGATGAACGGATGGATGAATTGAAGAGATCTGAAATTAGGAGGGGTGATATCAACACAATGGGATGAGGCACAAAGTCGATTTTGATGCAGATCCAATTGAAGGGCTTAGGGATGGGGACAGTGATTAGTGGATTTGGAGTCCGTTGTCTTCAAATCTGCAGCCACCATGAATTTTACGCCGATGTTGCGGTAATTTATTTTAGGGAAGTGGGCGAAAATGTGGGACACGATTCTTCCCACTAACATTAGGCAAAATTACGACAAAATTGGGTGAGAACCTTTTAACGTTGATAAAGACGAAGGGTATAATAGGAAATCCATAAAAGGCTTCACTTTGACCACAGGTTTTGCATTATAATATAAAGATATATATATATATATATCTGTGTGTTTGTGTGTGTGTGTGTGTTTGTGTATAAGTAGGCATGCTTTCCTTGAGAAGGTCTTATGTGGCTGACCTACGTAATTTGGGTCTTGAGTGGTTAGGACTAGGTTTGTTCCTAAGGTTCACTCCTTGGTTTGGGCCAAAGTCATGGGACCCTCCCTTATTAGGTTCTAAGTGGTCTCTGGGTCCTCCTCTAAAATGGATTATATATAATGGTAACTTTGAGTGAGGGTAGTTCTCCGAAAATTGTCCACTACCTCTAAGAACTGTGTGAGGGCTAACCTAGGGACAGGACAGGTACCCTATGCTGCATGCAACTATAACCACCTATCTACGGGAAGTCTTAAGCGGCATAAGAGTTCGCACGTAATATCAGTTAAGTAGTAACATGGGAGTCTGCCAGAGGGGTTTTAAATGGAAAAATGGGTCTACCCTAAACCAGTATTAAGTGGCGAGATATTGCTTATCGTATAACAAATGAGAGTATATATATAGCGTTGACGTGATAAGATGGGGTCTTAAGTGGCTAAGGTCTGCCATGGGGTCTTAAGTGATTACGGGGATCCACCCGAAATTTAATATAGTAGTATGGCCTTAAGTGACCGAGAATGTCCACCTCTTTGGGTATTAAGTGATCGAGGATCTGCCCTAAAGTGTTAATGAAGGTCTTAAGTGACTATATCAATGCCCACCTCATTAATTAGATTGATTTCTTTGTGTGTGTGTGTGTATGCTTGTTCACGTAGATATGTCGTGAAAAATCTATTCTGCCAAATATAAGAATAATTATCCTTCAAATATATGTAGTTTTCATTTACCAGGACTTTATGTTCCGACCACCCTCCTCTTAACATACTTATAGGACAATACATTGGAATTCATGCTGAGAGATGAAGTGGTGGGAGCCTGACGATGGAGGAATTTATCTATTTTGTATTCTATTTACTATTGGCAGTATTATTGAATTTAGAATATTAATTGATGTACCTGATGTAACTGTCTGAACATGGTTGTAGACTACATTATTTGTTTTTAATTTAAATGGTACATCTATTATTATTATATTTTGTCCCTTTCATTGTGTGAGATTCCATCTCGTTATATGTAACGACCCAGAAAATCTGAACCAATTTAAAAATTTTAAATTGGCTAAAATAATGGATTTTAAATATTTAAAATAAATATTTTAAATAATAGCAATGAAAAGTGAGTTTGAATCGATGTTTGAAAACGAATATAATTAATTATAATTATAAACAAGGCCTGAAATGGCGCTGCAGTTTCAAAAATTGAATCCAAAATTTGTCGGACTGTACCGAATGCAAAACAAAACGGATTTGAGGGAAACCAAAAATATTTAAATCTGTTAGTGAATACCTTTCCAACGAATCTGAAAAATCAAAGTTTCATAGCGGAAAGCAAAAGTTATGGCCAAATGAATTTTCAGAAAGGTAGCTATGGAAATTATATAGCCCGTGAAATTGGCCATTTTGCATACGACCTCAGAATTCGACTAAACCACTTTTGTTGGATCCGGGATGTGAAGTTTTTGCTAGGTTTCAAATTTCATAATTTTTGAAGCTAGTATGTGAGCGTGGCAAAGGAAAATGTGTTTTGGTCAATTACAGTTAAATTGGATCGACCAGAAATGGGCCTTTTTGCAAACGGTCTCGGAATTCGACGAAACTAGTTTTGTTCGGACCGTATCGTCAAAACATAGCCAGATTTATTTTTCTAGAATCTTTATAATCAGTTTGTGGCCATGGCAGATTGTAATATACGTTCAAATCGAATATTGAATGTTATATATTTTAAATTGAATGGAAACTGACTGAAACAGTCGAATGGGCCTACGAAACATATCCCATTGTGTTCGGAATGGGGTAAAACGCTAGGGACAATAGTCATTGGGTTTGGATTGGTGTTCGTGTGTGACAAGGGGTATTTTCGGATTTTTAAAAATATATAAATAAACAATAAAAATCTGATTGGCCAATAATATCTTCTCTCTCCCCGATTGCTTCAGGCGCGACGACGGAAAGATTTTCTTCCCTTCTATCCTCTTTTCTGGCTAATCCACGCAACGAAACACCTCCACCCAGTTAAGGTTTTTGTAGATCTCTCCGAGAGCTTCACATCCATAGCCGGTACGCCACCCCTCGTCGCCCCATCAGCGAGATCTCCTCCTCCAAAGTCGCCACCTTCAACTCGCCGCCGTCGCCTCCTGCCAGCGTCGAACTGGACCCCACCACCAGCGCCGAGAAGCTCTCTCCTCCTCCTTCAACGCTGCGGAACCCGATCGTCCTCTCGTGCCTCGGATCTCGCGAAAAACTAAAACCTAGTTTTGAACAGGTTTGAAAAGGTACGGCTGATTTTATTTTCTACTGTTTTAACACCTTTAAACCATTGCAAACTTTGAAAAATCATATCTTTTTCGTTTCTTGACGAAATTCGATGAAACAGGAAACATCGTGACCGTGTGGACATCTTCTACATTTTAGAAGAGACCGCATATTTTTCTGAGCCTTCTGCTATTTTTGGTGGAGTGGAACCCAATGTGAGATTTCTAATTTATAAACGATATGGAAAACGACGATGTATAAATTATATAGTCGATGTATGGGTTATATAAGCGTTGTACACCTCTTGTATAAGCGTTGTATAAGTTGTACGTTCGATGTATAAGTTATATATGCGTTGTAAAAATTATATATGTGTTGAAATAGAAGTGGAATGCTTATATATATATATATACGCCCCTCGTCCACAAACCATGTACGATATTTATTGATTGTGATTGGTGTGAAAATTGATTGATAGCGAATGGTTGATTAGAATTGTTTGTGGTTGAAATTGATTGATTGTGGTTGAAAAATACCCGTTTGTGGTTGAGAATTATTTGGTTGAAACCACATAGGATTAGTTTGTGGAAATGAAAAAAATATACATGCCGCCTGCATGCGAACTAGATGCATGAATCCCCATTGTCAAAAGCTGTGAGGCTTTAAGGTAGAGCGAGGAGCTGTACTAGGGACGGCCCCGGTTTTAACTACCCTGCCGTTATGCTGCCGAAATTTTGAATAATATTCATGTGTTTGAATTATTTTCATTTGCTGAAACTATATTTATTCGTTGAATAGAAAACCTTCATGTGTTGAATTGAAATTCATGTGTTGAATGGTATTCGTGTTTTAAATATAAAAATCACATTTTTATATATATATATATAAACTATAGAAAACCTTCATGTGTTGAATCGATATTCATTCGTTGAATTGAAATTCATGTGTTGAATGGTATTCGTGTTTTAAATATAAAAATCACATTTTTATCTATATATATATAAACTATAGAAAACCTTCATGTGTTGAATCGATATTCATTCGTTGAATTGAAATTCATGTGTTGAATGGTATTCGTGTTTTAAATATAAAAATCACCTTTTTATCTAGTTATATAAACTATAGAAAACCTTCATGTGTTGAATCGATATTCATTCGTTGAATTGAAATTCATGTGTTGAATGGTATTCATATTTTGAAATAAATTGTTTTATAATAAAAATCACATTTTTATCATCTATATGAACTATATAAAATAATCTCATTTTGAAAGAAATTGTTTTATAATAAAAATCCTATTTTTATTACCTATATGAACTTTATAAAATAATAGAGTTTTGAAATGAATTGTTTTACAATAAAAATCACATTTTTATTATATACATGAATTGTTAAAAATAGTGAAATGTTGAAATAGAAGACAGTTAGATAAAAATATCGTTTTTATCAAATGTATGAAAATAATATAGTTTTGAAATCGAAGAATCGATATATATAAATAAATAGAATTAAAATATATCGAATAACAACGCTGCAGTTCATATTTTGAAACCGTGATTTCAAACGATTATACCGGGAGATCCGACCATCGGATTTTCCTGAATCCGCAACCGTTGGGTTCGCTTTGGAAATATCTTTTCAACGACACCAACTTTGTAAAAATCCAACGGTTGGATTGTCTGGAATGTTTAATTCAAATATAAAGAAAAACAGCGCCAGAATCGATTATATTTATATATATATAAATATAATTATATTTAATCGAATAACGACGCTGTAGTTCGTATTTCGAAATCGAAACTTCAAACGATTATACCGGGAGATCCGACCGTCGAATTTTCCCGAAACTGGAACCGTTGGATTCGATTTGAAAAGATCTTTCTAATGATATCAATTTTGTGAAGATCCAATGGCTAGATTTTCAGATATGTGTAAATCAAATCTGAAGAAAAACAACGCCACGGTCGCGTTATGACCCGAAGCGTCGTTTTGAATAAATTGGCTATTTTAAAATAAATAAAAATAGTGATAAATCGTTATAAAATATTATAAACGATATGGATGTGAAATTTAGAAATTAACTGAAGGTTGGCTAAGTCGAATGGTTTCTTGGGTATTGATCTGATGTTGGTTTCGGCCTTCGGGGTTAATATTTGGGAAATCGCTCTCTTACTGATTGACGGTTAGTGACTAATGAATTGAAATGATGCGTATGTATGTTAGTGTTGCACTTATTTATTATATACGCGAGTTGCTCAGAAAGACCGGGTTTATCCCATTCTGAATAACTGAATCGACGATAAGAAGTCGAAGATGAAGAATGGGGTTGAAGACCGATCTTCACCTCGTTTGGATGGTAACTGAGGTCCTGATTGAGAGGCATCCCGAAATATGGATAATGAGTGGTGATCGTCCAGACGTACGTGGGAATCGATGAATATGCGAGGTATTTAGTGCCTCCGGTTTCGTTCAGACCCAGAACGGACTTACAAATGGACTGTGTGTCTGACATTGGATTTTATTCTATGTTGATTGATCTCTATTAAATATACATCTGTTTGGCGACGGAGAATTTATTTTTTTGCTTAACGCCCTTCTCTGAAACGCACGAGCTCAGAGGTTGTATATCGATGGACATCAGTCGCATGGCGTGAATTGCTAGTGTGGCATGCCTAAGTGGCAAATGATCAGGGCTTCTGTTGAAAAGCAAAGTTTTGTGGTGATGATCAAAGCACCGCCTGTGGGGCGTAGCTTTGTGTATAACATGAATTCGCGAGCCTCACATCCCAGTATGAACCAGAAACGGGAGAAGGACCTCAGGGAGGGCATGCGTTTCTTCCTAGCTAGAAGTTGTGTTGGTGTTTTTACACGGCCTGACATTTTACTTATGTGGATGATGGATAGCGAGGCGCCTCGGATATATCGGTCGATCCGGGACCGATGGAGCCATTCGTTGGCTCGTTTACGCCCCATAGGACGGGGAAACGCATTGTTCAGGAATTTTAATCCACATCGGTGGACCGGCCCTGTCGCTCCAAGGGGCAGTTGCGGCTGTTCCTGAGGCTCGGGCTAGGCAGTCTCGAATTCGGTAAGGACTATCTTTTGCCTTGGTTCAGGACGAAAATCCAATTTCCAAATACGACATCGTGCGGTTTTGATTGTATATATATATGGCGACATGATATATGGTACCCATGCCGTCTATAATTGATAGTTATGATTCTAAATTGTTTTTGAAACATATAAACACTAGTAATAATATAAATTGCTTTTGTTTTGTTCGTATCAACCATATTTTGGCCATTATAAGGTAAAACTCTATCCTCTGGTTTGCGTTGCATTGTGTGATGGGAACTGAGTCTTATAATGGCTTCATTTTTATAAAAAGCATTGCGATGTTTAAAAGAATGATTTGTTTTAAAGCACTGGCGATCCGATGGAGTAAACCCGTTCCACGAAAGTGGCGTGGTCCTGTGATTAGCCATATTATAAATGTTAGAGTAGATTTCTCATACCAGTCCCATGACTGACTCGTAGTTTGTTTCACTTTCAAACTCAGGTGCCCTTTTTTCTACACGGACAGCCTTGTATTCAGGTTTAGCTGGTTCTTTCTGGATAGCTGGAGCTGAAGATGGATTCTATTATTTATCACTTTTTATGCTGTTAAGCTCCTATTGTACATATTATGTTTGTTTTCCACTGTAGACATTTATGTATAGCTGAACTGTATTTGTACTAAGTATGATCCTGTATACTGTGTAGCTCTGATGATTTCGTTTATCCAGTATATTCTATTGTTTCATTATCTGGTGTATTTATTTAATTCTGTTCTGCTATTATCTGTTTCTTTGTTATATTCCGAAGATTACCCTTGTCTCCGTCTGAACGGGAAATGGGGTCGTCATAATGTGGTATCAGAGCTTTGGTTAAGCTTAGTTCTGGAATATAACATATTAACGAACTCGTCAGAAATAGAACCAGGAGTGTTCTAGGACGGGTGACTCTATACAGATAGGATAAGTAATATCCTAGTATGAGTAAAGCAGAATGAAATTACACCTCGATAGACACATTTACATTTGAAGTATTTGTTTCTATGTTTTAAAATATCTTTTCTCTGACCTGACACTTGATCTGCTATTCGCAGAAGTACTAGAAAATGAGTGTTAGAAACAGAAGGAACGCAGAACCGGATATTGAGGCCCTATTAATCAAATATCGAAATATGGGTGGAATACCGTTCTCTGGTGAAGAATCTATTATGAAGACACAGGCTTGGATTCGCTCTACGGAGAAAATCTTTGATGGTTCAACGCTGAGGGATGACCAGAAAAGATTACTGGCCTCCTGGGCACTCAAAGACGAAGCTTTGTTCTGGTGGGATTCGGTTATAAGGAATAATCCAGAAGGTGATATCACCTGGGACAGATTCAAAATGATTTTCCTGGAAAGATTTACTCCTCCAGAAGCGATCGAGCGACTATGTGATGAATTTTCTTATTTGATACAAGGAGATATGACCATTCATGAATATCATAAGAAATTCAACGAACTCTCTCATTTTGCCCCTCATCTAATTCAAAATCCGAAGAGGAAGAATTTGAGATTTATCAACGGGCTTCAAAGAAAATATCAGAACAGTGTAATGAGGAATGCGAAGCTTCCTTTCTCTGAAATGATATACATTGCTTACCAGTACGAAGATCTAGACAAAAAGGGTATGTTACAGTACGAAGAAGGAGTCAGCTCTAATAATAAAATTGAGTCTGAAACTGATCGTCCTGAGGCCAGTACAATGTCTGAGGTCAGCATGGAGCCCAAAGTCAATCGAAAAAGGGCCAGACCTGGGGAAGAATTAGTAATGACCGCCATATGCCTAAACTGCAATCAAAAAGGTCATCTGTCCAGGAAATGTAAGTCCTTGAAAATGCAGAGGAAGGAGGGATCTAAAACAAAGAACAAGGTTAAAGAAAATAGAAAATGCAATCTTTGCCATCAGGTGGGTCACGTAAAGCAAGACTGCCCGCTGTTCATAAAACCTGAAGCAGTACAAGTAATTGAAGTGGCAGAAGTGCCTACATCTTCGTCTGCTCAGGAAAGGTCTGATGTTTTAGAAGGCACGCTCAATGTCAGGAACATTCCAGTTAAAGTACTGTTTGATACAGGCGCGTCACGAAGCTTCATTGCAAAGAGTGCGGTCAAGAAGTTGGGTTTGATATTGAAGAAGCTCAAAGAGCCATTGACTGTCCAAAATCCAGTTGGGGGTCCCATCAATCTCAGTTGGGCTTGTGCAGTACCTGTCTCTTTTTCCTTCTATAAATTCCCTACTATCTCTATCATCATGAATTTTAATGAATTCGATCTTATTCTGGGATTGGATTGGTTAACCAAATATGAGGCAGTGGTTAGATGCGCCGAGAGAGTTGTTAAGGCAAAGGCCCAATTGGGGAATTATATACCCATATCATGTGATGGCCTGACTTCAAATAGAAAGGACTTCTGGGCAGCTTTGGATGTTTCTTCAGCTCAAATAGAAAATATCCCTGAAGTCACAGAGAATATTCCTGACCTCATCAAAGATATTCCTGTCGTCAAAAATTATGCGGATGTGTTTGAAGAAGTTGTTCGCTTACCTCCGCAGAGAGAAATAGATTTCAAGATCGCTTTGATTCCGAATGCAAGGCCGGTAGTTCACGCTATCCGAAGAATGTCCTTGAAGGAGAAAGAAGAATTTGACAATCAAACACGACAGCTAGTATGGAAAGGTCTGATAATGCCTAGTTTCTCTGATTGGGTAGCAGCAGTGGTGTTTGTCCCAAAATCAGACGGTACTCTGCGACTATGTGTAGATTATCGTGATTTGAACAAGCAGATGATAAAGAACAAATATCCATTGCCGCGGATGGATGATTTATTGGATCGTCTGAATGGGGCACAAGTATTCTCAAGGATGGACCTAGCTACAAGCTTCCATCAACTTCGAATTGCCGAAGAGTGTGTTCCAATGACAGCATTCCGAGGTCCCGACTTATTCTACGAGTGGTTAGTAATGTCGTTCGGCTTATGTAACGTTCCTGCTTACTTCGTCGATCTGATGAATAGAGTGTTCAGAGGGGTTTTGAATAAATTTGTTCTGGTTTTCATTGATGATATTCTGATCTTCTCTAAATCAAAGGCCGAACATGAAAAGCATCTGGAACAGGTTCTGGAAATCCTCAGAAGGAATGTATTAAAAGCCAAACTATCCAAATGTATATTCTGGCAAGATGAAGTGAAATTTCTAGGCCACGTCGTATCGAAAGAAGGAATTGCTATGGATCCAAGCAAAATCACAGCTATTCAGAATTGGAAACAGCCCAGTACCCCCATTGAAGTCCGCAGTTTTCTCGGATTGGCTAGCTATTACCGGAAGTTCGTTAAAAACTTTTCGAAGATATCTGGTCATTTAACGAAGCTTATGAAGAAACACTCTAAATTCAAATGGACTCGAGAAAGTGAGGAGGCTTTTGAAGAGCTAAAGTTAAGACTAACGACTGCTCCAGTGTTAACCATCATCGATGGCAATCAGGATTTGAAAGTCTGGACTGATGCTTCTAGAGAAGGACTTGGCGCAGTGTTAATACAAAGGGGCCAAGTGATTGCTTATGCTAGCCGTCAACTGAAGCCGCACGAAAAGAACTACGTAACTCATGATCTTGAGTTATTGGCTATAGTATTCGCTTTGAAAATCTAGAGGCATTATCTTCTGGGTGAGAGATTCGAACTGTTTATAGATCATCAGTTGCTGAAGTATCTTTTCACCCAGAAAAACCTGAATATGAGGCAGCAACGTTGGCTAGAGTTCCTTCCAGCATATGATTTTGAGATTATATATACTCCAGGGAAAGCCAATGTCGTGGCCGATGCGTTAAGCCGAAAGAATGAGATGATTGCCAGTTTTATTATCACGACTTCATTGATAGATAAAATATCTGCTCTTCAGAAGGATGATCACTTCATTCAGAAGATCAGATAGATAATTCAGAAAGGCGAACCCTCGAGTTTTCAAGTTGATGATGAGGGGTTTCTAAGGCTGAAAGGTCGAATCTGTGTTCCTAACATTCCTGAGCTCCGAAAGGAAGTACTGGATGAATGCCACAAGTCAAAACTTTGTATCCATCCGGGAGTAAGAAAAATGTACAATGACATCAAACACACTTTCTGGTGGAAGTTGATGAAGAGGGACATTTGTTTATATGTTAGCCGATGCCCTACTTGCCAGCTAGTCAAAAGCGACCAACAGAAACCGGCTGGATTGTTACAACCGCTGGATGTTCCTGGTTGGAAGTGGGAACATATTTCCATGGACTTCATTGATGGTTTGCCCATAACTAGAAAAGGGAATGACAGTATTTGGGTGATCGTAGATCACTTCACGAAGACGGCACATTTCATACATGTCAGATCAAACAGAACTGCTCAGAGTCTGGCGCAGATATACTTCAAGGAAATTGTTAGACTGCATGGAGTGCCGCTCAGTATAGTCAATGATAGAGATACAATATTTACTAGCAAATTCTGGGAGGCATTTCAAGTAGAGCTGGGAACGAAGTTGAACTTGAGAACCTCATATCATCCTCAGACCGATGGTCAAACTGAGAGGGTGAATCATATACTAGAAGATCTATTGCGGGCTTGTGTTCTAGATTTCGGTGGATCATGGGAAGACCACCTACATTTGGCTGAATTCTCATATAACAACAGCTACCAGGCAAGTCTGACAATGTCGCCATTCGAAGCATTATATGGTAGACCGTGCCGATCTCCTGCTTGTTGGGTCGAACCCGGAAATAGACTTGTGTTGGGGCCAGATATGATCCGAGAAGCTGCCGACAAAGTCGACTTTATTAAGAAGCGATTACTCGCCGCTCAAAGCCAACAAAAGAGCTATGCCGATAGGAGAAGAAGAGATATATCCTTTGCTGTTGGCGACTATGTATATTTGAAAGTATCGCCGATGAGAGGAGTTATCCGGTTCGGTAAAACTGGAAAGTTGACGCCCAAATTCATTGGTCCGTTTCCTATTCTGGAACGGATCGGAACTCTCGCGTATAGGGTTAAACTGCCTGATTGGTTGCCTGGGGTGCATGATGTATTTCACATATCTCAACTTCGAAAGCACGTTCATGATCCAGACTTGATCGTGGAAGAAGCAGCTCAACAGGATATTGAAATTACTCCAGAATTAGCTGTGAGAAGAGAGCCGCTAAAGATCATCGACAAAGAAACCAAAGAGCTGAGGAACAAGAAGGTTCACTTAGTCAAAGTGCAGTGTGGTGGAGATCCGCGAGATTGTACTTGGGAAACCGAGGAGAGCATTCAGAAAGCCTATTCTAGATGCCGAGTGGATATCTCTGATTGACTCCGGTGCAAGGTATATTTACCATACTTTGCATTACCATTTAATTCTCTACTCTGTTGTTATTTTCTTTCCATGGATGTGCACTTTTAATTCTATAGTCTGAATGATTTTAAAAAGAGAATAGGAATTGATTTGTATGATTTTGAAAAGTTAAAAACAATTTGATTATTGGTTGTGTTGTGTGATAGTAAGTTAGATTAATTAAATTATTGAAACGGTAGTTAATTTAATTAATAAGAGAATGAATGATAAAATTTATTCGATTATATCACACATTTAACTGATTAGAAAATAGATAGAAATATATATACTTGTGCATTATATATGTTTGAACAGGTAAATGGATTAGCTGTTGAGTAAAGATTTTATTTGCGTGCCCGACAAATAGGTATACCTTAATGAGTAGGATGCGAAATATTATTATATCAACTCCTGTGAATGCCAATGGATGCGGAGTGCTGGTTATTCTGTGTGTAAAAATAAATGTCTCCATAGGATAGTAACAATTAATTTTGAACTACATTACATGGCATACTTCAGAAGATAGGCATACTTCATCATATACCACATAAGCATTTGGAGCTTGTGTGACGAGGTGGAAGATTTACCATACGAGCGAGAGGCTTGTATGGCGATGACTATATTTTACAGATTGAACTGATGACTGATATGGACTTTTTAAATTGTAACGATAAAATTGCCATATTAATAAAAACCCCACACGGGTCTGGAGTTGACAATAATCACGTCTCTCTAGTTATTAGATACGACACATGGACTATTTATTTCCCACACGGGACGAGGTGACGAGGATTTATCCTCTGGAGCATTTAAAATACACACTCCCTCAGGCTTTGACAGGGTGACGAGAATTTATTCTATGGAGTTATTATTAATACACGCTCCCCTGTAAACACCAGAATATATCACTATAAATATGTGCATGCTTATTAGGATTTATTGGGTACCTAATACGGCCCAATAAATTTCCAAACCTCTCTCCATACAAAGGAGGTTATGGAGAATTTTTTTGAAAATTCCGGGTGTTAGCCTTGAAGAATTTGAAAATTCTCAGAAACAGAAAAGTTGGAGAATGGAAGCCAGATCGAACATAGAGTTGATTAATCAAACCACTTTCGACTTTGTTCCATTTCGGGGACGAAAAGTTTTAAGTGGGGGAGATTGTAACGACCCAGAAAATCTGAACCAATTTAAAAATTTTAAATTGGCTAAAATAATGGATTTTAAATATTTAAAATAAATATTTTAAATAATAGCAATGAAAAGTAAGTTTGAATCGACGTTTGAAAACGAATATAATTAATTCTAATTATAAACAAGGCCTGAAATGGCGCTGCAGTTTCAAAAATTGAATTCAAATTTTATCGGACTGTACCGGATGCAAAACAAAACGGATTTGAGGGAAACCAAAAATATTTAAATTTGTTAGTAAATACCTTTCCAACGAATCTGAAAAATCGAAGTTTCATAGCGGAAAGCAAATGTTATGGCCAAATGAATTTTCAGAAAGGTCGCTATGGAAATTATATAGCCCGTGAAATTGGCCATTTTGCATACAACCTCGGAATTCGACGAAACCACTTTTGTTGGATCCGGGATGTGAAGTTATTGCTAGGTTTCAAATTTCATAATATTTGAACCTAGTATGTGAGCGTGGCAAAGGAAAATGTGTTTTGGTCAATTACAGTTAAATTGGATCGACCAGAAATGGGCCTTTTTGCAAATGGTCTCGGAATTCGACGAAACTAGTTTTGTTGGGACCGTATCATCAAAACATAGCCAGATTTATTTTTCTGGAATTTTTCGAATCAGTTTGTGGCCCTGGCAGATTGAAATGTACGTTCAAATCGAATATTGAATGTTATATATTTTAAATTGAATGGAAACTAACTGAAACAGTCGAATGGGCCTACGAAACATATCCCATTGTGTTCAGAATGGGGGTAAAACGCTAGGGACGACAGTCGTTGGGTTTGGATTGGTGTTCGTGTGTGACAAGGGGTATTTTCGGATTTTTAAAAATATATAAATAAACAAAAATATCTGATTGGCCAATAATATCTTCTCTCTCCCCGATTGCTTCAGGCGCGACGACGGAAAGCTTTTCTTCCCTTCTCTCCTTTTTCTGGCTAATCCACGCAACAAAACACCTCCACCCAGTTAAGGTTTTTGTAGATCTCTCCGAGAGCTTCACATCCATAGCTGGTAAGCCACCCCTCGTCGCCCCATCAGCGAGATCTCCTCCTCCAAAGTCGCCACCTTCAACTCACCGCCGCCGCCTCCTGCCAGCGTCAAACTGGACCCCGCCACCAGCGCCGAGAAGCTCTCTCCTCCACCTTCAACGCTGCGCAACCCGATCGTCCTCTCGTGCCTCGGATCTCGCGAAAAACTAAATCCTAGTTTTGAACAGGTTTGAAAAGGTACGGCTGATTTTATTTTCAACTATTTTAACACCTTTAAACCGTTGCAAACTTTGAAAAATCATATCTTTTTCGTTTCTTGACGAACTTCGATGAAACAGAAAACATCGTGACTGTGTGGTCGTCTTCTACATTTTAGAAGAGACCGCATATTTTTCTGAGCCTTCTGCTATTTTTGGTGGAGTGGAACCCAATGTGAGATTTCTAATTTATAAACGATATGGTAAACGACGATGTATAAATTATATAATCGATGTATAGGTTATATAAGCGTTGTACACCTCTTGTATAAGCGTTATTTAAGTTGTACGTTCGATGTATAAGTTATATATGCGTTGTAAAAATTATATATGTGTTGAAATAGAAGTGAATTGCTATATATATATATACATATATATATACGCCCCTCGTCCACAAACCATGGACGATATTTATTGGTTGTGATTGGTGTGAAAATTGATTGATAGCAAATGGTTGATTATAATTGTTTGTGGTTGGAATTGATTGATTTGTGGTTGAAAAATACCCATTTGTGGTTGAGAAATATTTGGTTGAAACCACATAGGTTTAGTTTGTGGAAATGAAAAATATATACATGCCGCCTGCGTGCGAACTAGATGCATGATTCCCCATTGTCAAAAACCGCGAGGTTTTAAGGTAGAGCGAGGAGCCGTACTAGGGACGGTCCCGGTTTTAACTACCCTTCCGTTAAGCTGCCGAAATTTTGAATAATATTCATGTGTTTGAATTATTTTCATTTGCTGAAACTATATTTATTCGTTGAATAGAAAACCTTCATGTGTTGAATTGAAATTCATGTGTTGAATGGTATTCGTGTTTTAAATATAAAAATCACATTTTTATCTATATATATAAACTATAGAAAACCTTCATGTGTTTAATCGATATTCATTCGTTGAATTGAAATTCATGTGTTGAATGGTATTCGTGTTTTAAATATAAAATCACATTTTTATCTATATATATAAACTATAGAAAACCTTCATGTGTTGAATCAATATTTATTCGTTGAATTGAAATTCAAGTGTTGAATGGTATTCGTGTTTTTGAAATATAAAAATCACCTTTTTATCTATTTATATAAACTATAGAAAACCTTCATGTGTTGAATCGATATTCATTCGTTGAATTGAAATTCATGTGTTGAATGGTATTCATATTTTGAAATAAATTGTTTTATAATAAAAATCACATTTTTATCATCTATATGAACTATATAAAATAATCTCGTTTTGAAAGAAATTGTTTTATAATAAAAATCCTATTTTTATTACCTATATGAACTATATAAAATAATAGAGTTTTGAAATGAATTGTTTTACAATAAAAATCACATTTTTATTATATACATGAATTGTTAAAAATAGTGAAATGTTGAAATTGAAGACAGTTAGATAAAAATATCGTTTTTATCAAATGTATGAAAAGAATATAGTTTTGAAATTGAAGAATCGATATATATAAATAAATAGAATTAAAATATATCGAATAACGACGCTGCAGTTCATATTCTGAAACCGTGATTTCAAACGATTATACCGGGAGATCCGACCATCGGATTTTCCTGAAATCGCAACCGTTGGGTTCGCTTTGGAAATATCTTTTCAACGACACCAACTTTGTAAAAATCCAATGGTTGGATTGTCTGGAATGTTTAATTCAAATCTGAAGAAAAATAGCGCCAGAATCGATTATATATATATATATATATAATTATATTTAATCGAATAACGACGCCGCAGTTCGTATTTCGAAATCGAAACTTCAAACGATTATACCGGGAGATCCGACCGTCGGATTTTCCCGAAACTGGAACCGTTGGATTCGTTTTGAAAAGATCTTTCTAATGATATCAATTTTGTGAAGATCCAACAGCTAGATTTTTAGATATGTGTAAATCAAATCTGAAGAAAAACAACGCCACGGTCGCGTTATGGCCCGAAGCGTCGTTTTGAATAAATTGGCTATTTTAAAATAAATAAAAATAGTGATAAATCATTATAAAATATTATAAACGATATGGATGTGAAATTTAGAAATTAACTGAAGGTTGGCTAAGTCGAATGGTTTCCTGGGTATTGATCTGATGTTGGTTTCGGCCTTCGGGGTTAATATTTGGGAAATCGCTCTCTTACTGATTGACGGTTAGTGACTAATGAATTAAAATGATGCGTATGTATGTTAGTGTTGCACTTATTTATTATATACGCGAGTTGCTCAGAAAGACCGGGTTTATCCCATTCTGAATAACTGAATCAACGATAAGTAGTCGAAGATGAAGACTGGGGTTGAAGACCGATCTTCACCTCGTTTGGATGGTAACTGAGGTCCTAATTGGGAGGCATCCCGAAATATGGATAATGAGTGGTGATCGTCCAGACGTACGTGGGAATCGATGAATATGCGAGGTATTTAGTGCCTCTAGTTTCGTTCAGACCCAGAACGGACTTGCTAATGGATTGTGTGTCTGACATTGGATTTTATTCTATGTTGATTGATCTCTATTAAATATACATCTGTTTGGCGACGGAGAATTTATTCTTTTGCTTAACGCCCTTCTCTGAAACGCACGAGCTCAGAGGTTGTATATCAATGGACATCAGTCGCATGGCGTGAATTGCTAGTGTGGCATGCCTAAGTGGCAAATGATCAGGGCTTCTGTTGAAAAGCAAAGTCTTGTGGTGATGATCAAAGCACCGCCTGTGGGGCGTAGCTTTGTGTATAACGTGAATTTGCGAGCCTTACATCCCGGTATGAACCAGAAACGGGAGAAGGACCTCAGGGAGGGCATGCGTTTCTTCCTAGCTAGAAGTTGTGTCGGTGTTTTTACACGGCCTGGCATTTTACTTATGTGGATGATGGATAGCGAGGCGCCTCGGATATATCGGTCGATCCGGGACCGATGGAGCCATTCGTTGGCTCGTTTACGCCCCATAGGGCGGGGAAACGCATTGTTCAGGAATTTTAATCCACATCGGTGGACCGGCCCTGTCGCTCCAAGGGGCAGTTGCGGCTGTTCCTGAGGCTCGGGCTAGGCAGTCTCGAATTCGGTAAGGACTATTTTTTGCCTTGGTTCAGGACGGAAATCCAATTTCCAAATACGACATCGTGCGGTTTTGATTGTATATATATATATGGCGACATGATATATGGTACCCATGCCGTCTATAATTGATAGTTATGATTCGAAATTGTTTTTGAAACATATAAACACTAGTAATAATATCAATTGCTTTTGTTTTGTTCGTATCAACCATATTTTGGCCATTATAAGGTAAAACTCTATCCTCTGGTTTGCGTTGCATTGTGTGATGGGAACTGAGTCTTATAATGGCTTCATTTTTATAAAAAGCATTGTGATGTTTAAAAGAATGATTTGTTTTAAAGCACTGGCGATCCGATGGAGTAAACCCGTTCCACGAAAGTGGCGTGGTCCTGTGATTAGCCATATTATAAATGTTAGAGTAGATTTCTCATACCAGTTCCATGACTGACTCGTAGTTTGTTTCACTTTCAAACTCAGGTGCCCTTTTTTCTACACGGGCAGCCTTGTATTCAGGTTTAGCTGGTTCTTTCTGGATAGCTGGAGCTGAAGATGGATTCTATTATTTATCTCTTTTTATGTTGTTCAGCTCCTACTGTACATATTATGTTTGTTTTCCGCTGTAGACATTTATGTATAGCTGAACTGTATTTGTACTAAGTATGATCCTGTATACTATGTAGCTCTGATGATTTCGTTTATCCAGTGTATTCTATTGTTTCATTATCTGGTGTATTTATTTAATTTTGTTCTGCTATTATCTGTTTCTGTGTTATATTCCAAAGATTACCCTTGTCTCCGTCTGAACGGGAAATGGGGTCGTCATATTATATTGCTCTATTATTCTGTACAAATGTAATTCCTTATAGGAACCAACGACCAGTTTAGAGTAGCTCTAAGTTCAATGGGCCTTTTCTAGTTCGAAATATAGGCCACTCCTGGCAGGTTGTTACATATGGTATCAAAGCTTAGGTTACCCGATTAAGGGAGATATACATATGAGATGTATATGTTATTTGAAAAAGGTTTCCAAACTATATACTCTACCCCAAAAGACGTATGTAACTATGCTAGGAAAATCCATATCTTTTGGCTTGAATACTATCTTAGAAATGTCCACTAAAGGGTCTTTTCTTTTTCAGATAGTAGAATTACTGATTACCTGAACTGTAATGACCCGGCTTTTTGCCCAATTCTCGCCGGTAATTAAACCGACTTACCGTTCAAAAAGACGAATTGTTATGGCTTATCCAATTTAAAACAGAACAGACACAGAATCTTAGAGTACAAAAATTGCAGCGGAATAAAATTTCATATAAAATATCAGAATTGTACAAAATTTTGCAGCGGAAGATAAATAAATTGGTACATAAATTTATGACGAATAAAACTTTACACTTTGTTGTGGCTTAACGTGCGCGCGTGCGTCTTCACATCCTTTTGTCCTCTCTTGTTTTCGAGCTGATATCTATAGCCTGGAACACTTGGAGCCTGACCCGAGCGTTCCATACAAAATACACAAAACACCCGAGTCAGGATTAAACTTATTTCAAGTAAGCACACTTCGATAAAAATCACGTAAATATAATTAGTTTAATCCCAATGATATATTAAGAAATTCGAGCATAATGATCAATGAACTGCCGACAATGGAATTTTCTAATTCAACGTTAAGGACAAAACGTGGTAGGAATACATGCAAGACAGTCACTTGGATATAATGGCATGGGAAAAATGCATGTATGAGCTAACAAGGGTACTTAGTCAAATTTATTTGGAGGTACAGACTGATAGGAGTGAAGCAGGGGTCAATTACGTAAATACATGCAACATAAAGCAGTCTGTTAGGATTTAACAGTATGGGGAGTAAGTTAAATGGAAGCAGACTTAGGAATTTATGCATCAAGCTGACAATAAAGGGTATGTATTACTCCATATGTACCCAAATATTTCCATGCAAATTGGTAAGCATTGGTGGGGTAAATGGTGTTCAAATAACCATGCAGCAAGGAAAGCTCCATTTTCTAAAGACAGAACATGTAGGCAAGTGGTTTAAGGGAGCATCAGCACCGAAGTAATAATAATAATAATAATATAGCTGCTTTACACCAACTTTAATATTTCCAACATATATACATGGCGGCATTTATTCCAATAGTGGATAACTACATGCATGCGTGAGTGGTGTAAATGAAGTGCCAAAAAAAAAAATTTATTACATGCATTGCAATTACCTCATCAGATTTATCTTAGCCACCCAGTCACACAAATGGGATAAGTTTCTAGTTCAGTTACATGCAAATATATATACTCAATCCAACCCACCGCTTTACTTCCTAATAGCATACAGGTCCATTTACTATTATTCCCTTTCCATGAATTTATCATATGACCTATGTATTGTTTTATTTTTATTTGAATGATAACTTAAATTTATACGCATATTGCTCGCAATAACATGTCAAATGCAAACTATCATGAAGAACTCCACATAGAAACGCCAAGACCAAGTATATCGCAACGCTGCAGCATGGTGGAGCTAAACATGTAAGCTACAGACATCCAAACAATGACTAAAATTACCAATGCATTCCATGGAACCGACAAGCAAGAACACACAGATGGACCAAGGCAGATGACATAATTGTAGTGTAAACCAACTAGTTATACTCAAGGGTAAACCATTTGCAAAATAGAAAAGCTCCAACCCGAATCTCAGGTAAACAACTAGAGGAGAATCCACATACAGAACATGACAAACAATGCAAATGGCAAAATAAATAAGGCCCAAGGTCAAGAACAGTAGCAAACAACAGTTTTAAACTGATTATACTCAGTGAGCTCAAAGTCGCAAACTCGGAAAATTTTTGATCTGTAAGAAGACTTACCTTGCGTCGGCGAAGCAGGAGTTGGAAACAACGGACGGTGGTGGACTGGGGAAGCGGATTGCGCGAGATGGAAACAGCGGCAGTCTTGGTGGTCCAGGCGAGCCGAACGAAGAGATGGCGGCAAGGCGAGGCGAAGCGTTGAACATTATCGGTGATGGAATGATGGAATTTTCTGATTAGTGGTCATTTCTAGGGATTTGAAGAAACAAAGGAATTTGGGGAATTTTTCGGTAGAGCTGATTTTGGCTGAGGAACAGTTTAAGAAAGGAAAAAAAAGACAAGGGAAAGAAATACGGGTTGGACAAAAATAAAAGGAGAGGCGGTGATAAAAGGGAACAGATGGCTCTCTAAGGGAACGGACGTGTGGATAAAAGGGGACACGCGGAAAATCTCAGAACAAGTGGCAACATTATACACCCAAGATAACCAAGTGTGACCAAGTGTAAAACTTACATTAAACAAATATTTAAAATTGGACATAAAAGAAAATTTGTTATATGCATATATAATTTGATTAAAAATCAAAATGTTATAGATTAGTTAAATACCGAAAATGATTTAGAAATTTAGAACTCCAGTACAATTAGAAAATAGACATAGCAAAAATCCGTAAACAATTTAACTTAAAATTCACATTATGAAAGTAAATTTAGTATGAAATTAAAATAAAACATATATTGTACTGTTTCAAAGCAAATTATATTTCAAAAGCCCATTTCAACAAAACAATTTTACTAAATTTAAATGCTAAATCTTGATTAAATTTATATCCTAAGCGTCGAAATTTCTGGGCCGTTACAATTGATAAAAATCACGTAAATATAATTAGTTTACGTGATTTTTATCGAAGTCGCAAACTCGGAAAAAGTTTGATCTGTAAGAATAAGCTTTAAGAAGAAGAGAGAAAGAAAAGAAGTGAGAATGAATGAAAAAGTGGAAGGAAAGGGTGGTATTTGTAGGAAAAGAGGAGTAAGGAGAGAGTGACACATCATAGGACATGTGTATTATGTGTCACTCTCTCCTTACTCCTCTTTTCCTATAAATACCACCCTTTCCTTCCACTTTTTCATTCATTCTCACTTCTTTTCTTTCTCTCTTCTTCTTAAAGCTTATGCCATGGATACCAACTGTAACGACCCAGCATTTTGCCCGATTTTCGCCGGTAATTAAACCAACTTAAAACGTTCAAGACGCCAGATTGTTATTGGCTTATACGGTTTAGACAGAATCAATACAGAATCACAGAGTACAATAATTGTAGCAGAATAAAATTTCATGTAAATTACCAGAGTTGTACAAAATTTTTGCAGCGGAAGATAAATAAATTTGTACATAAATTTTCTTTGAACAAAGTTACTTTTCTTTCTTGTTTAAATATCAAATCTTGTTTAGAAAAATTTTCTTACTCAACTAGCCGGAAAATCCCTTAGAACAGTTTTATTTAAAATACCATCACGCTTCCTCTGCGCACTCTGATTATGCGTACACAGGTTCGAGCTATGGTTGTTTCAAATATTTATCTTAACAACTTCAGAACTCACTTCTTCACATTTAATATTTCAAAGATTCAAAATTTTCCTACTTTGATGTTTAAATTAACCCTTTTTAACTCATTTTTAATCTTAAGTCAAAAAAATCATCTCTTAAAACAAATCCGTAACTTAAGCCTATATCATCTTCAAATTCCTTAAGGGATGGTATCGATAAAATCTCTTAATTAATTTTCACACTTACATGTTCTCTCTAATTCTTAAGTATAGTTTACTTTTATACTATCCCTTTTTGTTATTATCAAGATAATTGGTTTTGCATCTATAACATATTGTCCTTTCATTATATTCTTCTAATATTTCTAACATCTCAAATGGTTCAAGTATTCCTCGACGTGTTAATTGAAACCATATAGTCATCCCACTTTCGAAACTCGAAAATAACTACTGATGGTGCCATGGTCATCAGTAAAATCATCCTCAAGCGACTAGAGTGTGACTCTATATCTATCTAGTATACCTCAGACTTCGTATAAACGTTAGCTAGGCGTATATCCAAAATCCCTATATACTCGATAGTCCAATTGTGACGTCGAATAAAACACTCGAAATTCTTATTTCAATTTATATTTCAAAATATATTTCAAATAATCATCGTTTTAAAATGATTTACTTGTTCAAAAATACCTTCTATAGGTTTCAAAAATATACGCTCTTTCGTCATAATATTCCGAGATCTCATTCTAGGGTATTCCTAACCCTATCTCTAATGAGATAATATAACTCTGAGGAGTCCTATTCTTTTGTCCAAATATGTACGTACCCAATAGCTTTGTATAACCAAAGCTCTGATACCAACTTGTAAGAAACTTACATTTGACCAGAGTCGATGGACGGAGGAAAAACGAGCAGCAGGCGGATTCAAGACAGCGACGAAGGCCAGAAAAGAAAAGACAGCTGCTTGGATGCTGTCGGAGTTCGATGCGGCAGCGCTGGTTTCGCTCGGAGCGGATTCCGGTTTCAGGTGGAGGCCAACGGGTTTGACGGGAAGAAGTGACGGAGATGGAGGCGGTCAACTTAGGCGGCGCGATGGAGCAATATGGGTGAAGTGGAGAAAATGAATTTGAGGCACGATGGAGGCCATTGTTTTGAGATTTGGGGAATTTATTTTCAACTGAAGTGGAAAAATGTAAAAGGGGACGGTGAAAGCTAATGAAAGGAGACATGGTGATTTCTAAGGGAACGGATGAAGAGTAAAGCAGAAGCCAACGTACGTGTGTTAAACAAAGGACACGCGGTGCAACGGGGAAATAACAACGAACATGTGTTCAATTTGAAACCAAGACAAGTGTACACAACTTATTACACAATAATTTTAAAAAAAATTAAAGAGTATAGAATCAAACTAAACTAAATTATATTACTCTCAAATTAAATAAATAAATAAATCAAATCTTCAATTTCTTAAACAAAATAATTTAGTTAGCTTAGAAAATATTATTAACATTAAATTTGAAATACCATTCAAATTCAAATATAGAATCAAAATTTTAAATTTCACTTACAAAATAAATCAAAACTAAATTAAAAATTTACTAGATTTCAATGTATAAACAAAATAAGTTTCCTAACTACCAAATTCAAAGATAATTATTTATTTTCAATTTACAAAATAATTCAAAACAAATTTTGAAGACAAACTAGATTAACATAAAGTCGAATATGAAGTATATAAATAAATTCTCAACACTGAATTAAGTGAACTATACCAACTGTAACGACCCTCCTTTTTGCCCGGTTCTTGCCGGTAATTAAACCAACTTAAACCGTTCAGAAAGACGAATTGCTATGGGTACATACATACATTGAACAAAATAACAGAACTTTCCATTGCTCAAGAACAATATTTCATCAGAGTTACCTGAATATCAGAGTTACACATACATATATACTTTACAGCGGAAGAAAGAAATTTACTCTCATCGGAAGATCAAAAGACACAGCGGAAACTTTAACTCTAGCGTGGACGCCAACTCAGAAAGTGCTTCGAACTTTGCTCCAACGAATGATAACTGCAAAACTAAACTACTAGCTGCCCGTGTGAAAATTTAATGGGCACCCAGAGTTTAGGAAGGAACAATAAACTCCAGGTCAGTCATGAGACTGGTGTGAGAACATAAAACAGTTGTTTTTAGGATTTATTTTAAAGTTGGGACATTCACCGGACCACGCCGCTATCGCGCAACGGGCTTTTGCTCCATGTGAACACCCGTGCATATAAATACGAAATGATATTTTTAAAATGAAGCTATCATAAGCTCGTCCCACATCACACAATGCAAGCGCACACCAGATGGGCGAGGTTTATCTTATGATAACCAAACATGCTTTCATACGGAAAATCCTCTTTTCATATTATTATATATAGTGTGGAAGAAAACCATTTCGCAAATAAATGTATTGATCCTAGATGGCATAATGCCCATCCTATTATGTTGCCATATATGTAGATATACAAACAAAACCGTGTGGCACGTATTGGAGATTTGGGTTTCCAACTTGATGATTCCTGGCACGAAAGATCAATCGGAATACAAACGAAATGTAATCACGGGTTTTTCATCCAGATGTGGACACCAATACAAATCGCGAGGCAGATCAACGGTTTTCGACCAGACACGGCCCCCCGAACATACCCTATTCCATCATTCATAAGTGGTTTCCCACTGCTGCAGCGGTCATCATCAATTCACATATATATACACAACCTAACCGCCAGTTTCTCATCATCCGGGATGTGAGGTTTGTCGATGTCATGTCATACACAAAGCATGCCTAGAAAAGCAATGCCTTGATCATCACTAGCTCGTTCATAACTTGGGTATGCCACATTGACAATTCACGACATATCACCGATTTCAATCAATGCATACCCTCTAAGTTCATATGACTTAGAGATGAGGATAAAATATTTACCACAAATCCGATATATTTTAACGGAGATCAGTGCTATGCGGTCAATTTCAATGTCAGACACACCATCCATACACGTTCGTCCTGGGTCTGAACGGAACAAAATCCGAAAGTACTCCCCATACGTTCGGACTTCCTGCCACTCCGGGAATAGGGGCATCTCTCTACTGTAGCTATCAGTAAAGAAACCAATCGACAATCAGTCCGTTCGATGTGAAGAACCACGGTCTTCACTCGTCGATTCCAAGTCTTGAATTTGCTTCATGCGTCGTATTATTACTTGGAATGGTTTCGAACTTAAATCCGATCCCGGACTTCCCAAGTAATAAGTGTATTCTTAAATCGATGGTCATGAATCATACGGCCTTTCAATTCAATTTCCTTCCAATCATTTCAATCTATTAGAATGTCAAAGTTGGAATTTGTCATAAATTCAGTTTTCATCTTAACTCTTTATTTCGAATCAAAGATTCGCTTTTCCGACCTTATATTTCAAAACATGCCTTCCAATTCTCATATTTCTTTGTTCATTTCCTCAAGTTATTCAATTCACCAAATCTCTATTTGGATTAAAATTTCATATATGATAATCCAAACCATTTATATTCGAACATAAGTTTGATAGAGTTAAATCAACTTATATTCGATGTAAATTCACAACTCAATCAAACACTATCAGAACATTGAGGTAATATTTTCTAATGCTTCTGATAATATTTGTTCAACTTTGGAATTACACATCGAATATTTGTCACAACTCCATCCAACTCATTTCCTTTTAAATTCTAATCTTTAGAATTTAATAAATAATTCCAGATTCAATTATTTAAAATCCTTCCGAACCATTTTAAATCTTTTAACCATTTAAATAATGGTTTACAATATAAATTTCAAAAAACCGTTTATCTTTGGAATCTAAATAATAACGTTTGAACGTTATTAAATGCTGCAATAGCCACTGAATTCAAATATATTTCCAATCACTTCAAAATTCCAATAATTCATTCCTAATTACTTCAAATTAATAAAGTAAAACTTATCATGAATTCTCTAAAATTTAAAATCGGTTCGATTTGAAACAATTATACAAAGCTATGGGATACGACATATTTTGAATAAAAGATAGGACTCATCAGAGTTATAACGTCTCATTAGAGATTGGGTCAGAAATGCCCTAGAATGAGATTTTGGAATATTTTATCGAGAGAGCGTATTTTGAAATCCATATAAAATATTTTTGAACTAAGTATATCGTTTTGAAAGTATGATTATTTTAGGAATATAATTTAAGATAAGGGATTCTTGAGTATTGTGTTCGACGTCGCGATTGGACTATCGAGTATATAGGGATTTTGAATATACGCCTAGCTAACGTATATACGAAGTTCAGTGTATACTAGATAGATATAGAATCACATTCTAGTCGCTCGAGGATGAATTTACTGATGACCATGGCACCATCAGTAGTGATTTTTGAGTTTCAAAAGTGGGATGACTATATGATTCCGGCTACGATGTCGAAAATACTTAAATTATTCGATATGTTGGAAATATTAAAGAAATTTAATATAAGGTAGATAAGCTAAAAACATAATTACCCTGGACATTTAGTCAAGAATAGCCTATAAATAACTGGAAAGAGAAATGTTTAAGAGTAAAGTTCATCTGAAGAATTGGAAAATGAATCTTAAATATGCACGTACGTAAGCTTATTTGTTAATCACATGCATCGAACATTTCCCCGTTTAAACAAAGGTAATTGATCAAGTCATAGCGAATGTGGATATAAATATTGAGATCTAATAAGTATAATCAGAGAAGATATCATATTCCTCAATGAGTGTTAAGCAATAGAGTCGAACCTATACCTGGCGTGAATTGAAAACGGTAAAATGCAAGATTAAGCTATTTTCTCAGAAGTATATTTCGGCAATCAAACTCCCACAAAGAATTTGAAGGTAAATTTACTTAAGTTGAGAATTTGTTTGGACAAAAAATGGTTTAAATTGTAACAAATGTATAAGTGGGGGAGAAAACCACTCTTCTCCAGTTGAAACTGTACGAGCAATCCAAATAGAAAGTATTTAAAGAGTAACCACGTACGATACAAAGAAAAATGAAATTTGAAGTAAGATTTACTCAAGAGGAAGTTAATGAGAAAAAGAGTATCCTAATAATAAACTACTTAGGATTGTATCCTTAGGAGCGCTTGACTTTCCTATCTTGGCTTAGGCTAGTTCCATCGTTTAAATTCGAACCGTTGAGTAGCGTCATTCATCCCCTTTTATCCAAGCTTGGTTGAGTATCTTGAATCGAATCATCGTACTTTTGAAACGCCTATACTCTTATCCTTGGTGTCCTTGATTTCCTCGTCTTGATCCTGTTTGAGAATTTAAACCAAACTTAGTGAGCTTGAGTAGTTCATCTTTTGGATTTAGGCGTGTTTTGATTTAGGCCATTATACCTTTTGATGCCCATTTAATATTGAGCTTTTGTCTTGAACACATGGAATTTGACTTGATTCATGTAAGTATACCTTAAGTGTCGTTTATCGAATGAAACCAAAATTGAGTTCAACCAAGATAACTTTGATCTATCCAAGACATGAGGTTAACGAAACTTAAACCAATAAGTTTTGCATAGAAATTTGGAAGTGTTTGAAATATATAATTTACTGTAACGACCCGCCTTTTTGCCCGGTTCTCGCCGGTAATTAAACCAACTTAAACCGCTCAGAAAGACGAATTATTATGGGTACATACATACATTGAACAAAATAACAGAACTTTTCATTGCTCAAAACAATATTACATCAGAGTTACATGAATATCAGAGTTACATATACATATACAGCGGAAGAAAAAGAAAATATCTCTCGGCGGAAGAACAATATCATAAAACGGAAGCTCCAAAACTCTAGCGTGAACTCCAAACTCAGAAAGCGCTCCGAACTTGCTCCAACGATCTATAACTGCAAAACTAAACTACTAGCTGCCCGTGTGGAAATTAGTGGGCACCCAGAGTTTAGGAAGGAACAATAAACTCCAGGTCAGTCAAGGGACTGGTGTGAGAACATAAAACAGTTGTTTTAAGATTTATTTTAAAGTTGGGAATTTCACCAGGCCACGCCGCTAATGCGGAACGAGTTTACTCCATGTGAATGCCCGTGCATATAAATACGCAATGATTTTTGAAAATGAAGCTATCATAAGCTCATCCCATATCACACAATGCAAGCGCACACTAGATGGGAGAGTTTTATCTTATGATAACCAAAATGCCTTCATACGCGGAAATTCTCTTTTAACGCCATAATACATATATATATAGTATGGAAAACAGTTCACAAATAAATGTATTAATCCTAGACATCATAATACCCCATAATATTATGTCGCCATATATATATATAATCAAAATCGTATGTCTCGTATTGGAGATTTGGGTTTCCAACTTGATGATTCCTGGCACGAAAGATCAATCAGGGATACAAAACGAAGTGCCTCAACGGCTTTTTCGACCATACGCGGACACCGACTACACATCGTCAGGGCAGATCAACGGTTTTCGACCAGACACGGCCCCCCGAACATACCCAACTTCCCCAGGTTCACAAGTGGTTTCCCACTGCTGCACAACTCATCACAAATTCATATTTAAGTATAAAACCTAACCGCCAGTTTCTCATCAATCCGGGGTGTGAGGTTTGTTGATGTCACGTCATACGCAAAGAGATGCTTCGATAAGCCATTCTTTGATCGTCACTAGCTCGTCTCATAACTTGGATATGCCACATTGACAATTCACGACATATCACTGATTCTTATCAATGCATACCCTCTAAGCTCAAATGACTTAGAGACAAGGATAATATATTGCCACGAATCCGATATACATTAATGGAAATCAGTGCTATGCAGTAAATTCCAATGTCAGACATACCATCCATACAAGTCCATCCTGGGTCTGAATGGAACAAAATCCGAAAATTCCCCAAATACGTTCGGACTTCCTGCCACTCCGATAATAGAGGCATCTCACTACTGTAGCTATTCAGTAAGGAACCAATCAGCAGGTAATCCGTTCGATTTTGAAGAACCACAGTCTTCATTCATCAATTCCAAGTCTTGAATTTGCTTCAAATGTCGTATTATTACTTGGGATGGTTTCGGACTAAAATCCGATCCCGGACTTTCCAAATAACCAGCGCTTCATATTTTAAACCCAGTGCTCTCCGTCATATGTATATACACACACATACATCTCTTAATTCTTTTCTAAATCTAGAAATGATTGTTAAGAGATGATCGTTTATAAAAGTCTTTCTTAATGCCTTATTTCTGATCAATCATTACAAACCAAGGATCACGATTTCAATGTTTCTTAAATCCAAATTCGTTGTAATCATTCATACCGTATTCATTATATTCAAATCAAAGGATTCAGGACCGGAAACAATTCCAAATTTAATTAAATAAATTAATTGAAAAATAATACATTTGTCATAAACTAATTTTATATATAAGTACTAACTTAAAAATAGAAATGATTAAAAATAATTACTTAACATATATTTACTTTGAAGAAATATACAGGTATAATACCTTTAAACATATACATATCTTTAAAACAAATAAGTTTTATTTAAATATTTATGAAATTAACATATAATGTTCAAATAGATGAAAACCTAAATATACAAATATTTTAAATTGGAATTGTTTCCTTCCCAAGCCGATGATTTGCATTCACATTCACACTCGAAAGGTATAACTAATTCAAAGAATCTTTAGTTAATCAAGCCGAATCGAAGACATTCAACTTTTCCTATTTCATTCACTTAGACCCGTATTAACTTCCAAAATTAACTCAAGCCTTATTCAGTAAAACGAAGTTATTACCATATCATTCAACTTATTTCAAAAGATACATACTAGATATATATACACGATCGGTTAAAATCAAACTTCTTATATCTAATATATGTTTGTGTATTAACCGATATTATAAGCGGAATTATGATATTTGCACTGTTTAATTCCCCAAATAGTATTCGTCATCATCTACAGAAATTATATTAAATACCTGAAGATCACTTCATACGATTTATCCAAATTTAATAATTTTTTTTTCTATATGAACTCAAGATCAAATGATACAAATTCAGGTCATTTGAAAACAATTTATAACACCGCATCACATTAAAATTTGTATTAAAAATTAGATTCCAAATTTACCTTATACACCATACCTGATTCTCAAGATGATTATCATTAGGTTAATATTTAACTCACAAAATAATTAACATTTCTTAATATTCAATTTACAATTTTTATTCACAATGTTATATCGATAATTTAGGCGGTAATTTAGTTCAAGCTCAACATTTCATTTGATCTACTTCAAAATCCGTTATAATATCACTTAATGTTGATAATAACATGTTAATTGGTTTCCAAAAATCAATTTATTTATATCATTAAATCAAATTAACAAGTTTCTAGGTATTCCTCAAATCAATATTTCATTCCATATTTTAAAATTTTAATAACTTGATTAATAATCGCTTTAATGACACCATATAATTTAAATCAACATTATCAAATGTATTCAATGTCATGAAATGTTCATTAGAGGAATTATTCTCGTGATCAATATTACTACATTAACAAACTTTCTTGAATCAAAATCAACAAACATTACCATGTCAATATTATTTGGTTAATGAAACACTTGCTAATCACTAAATTCTCGTTTAACTATTGAATCGCTTCTTACTTAAATTTAGGAAGTTTCCTATTTTTTCCGCTGACAATTCTTATAAGGTCGTAGTGAGTACATATATATATCATATATGTACACATTCAACACCGTTTTATACATTCATTTCTACATGCAATCAACGAATAAAATTCCAAATACACAAATGCGCCTTAAATGCATTTATTCGGCAACCAACACACATTAACAATTTCCACATGCAATCAACCAATAAAATTCCAAATACGTGTTATACACTAACGCTCCTCAAATGCATCAATTTGGCAACTATCACACATTAACGACAATTAATTAGCCATTCATGTAACCGCACAATTTCAGATTCATTAACTATGCATGTAAAAATTTAAATCATATTAAATTAAATTAAATTAAATTGTTCTCACCTTAATTGCTTTCCAGAAAACATGCTGTTCACAAATTTGGCGGTTGGTGCTTTTCACGTCTTTGCCATTTGTATTCTCCACATCGTTCTTTATTCTTGTGCTCACTTTCTCTCTCGTCTTCTCTTTTCCTAATGTCACTTATTTTTTTTTTCTTTTTTTCTTTTAACTTAAAAATAAAAAGTATCCAAGCAGAAGGGCTCAAGACTGAACGGTGCTCTCGGTTGGCAATTCGCGCATGCATAGGGACTGAGGAGTTCGGTGGAGGCTGGCTCTCGTTGCTGTGGTGGAGGAGTGCATGCGTAGGAGGCCATCACTGGGCTCTCTTCTCTCTCTTTTTTTTTTTTTGGAATGGTGGATGGGTTCCCTTTAGAAGTGGAGAAAAGTGGTAGGTGAAATGCGAGCGGGATTAGATGGTGTAAGATGGACGGTGAGTGGAGAGTTGCAGAGGGCGGTGCATGCACAGTAGGACTCACGTCCTCCTTTTTTTTTAACTGAGATTGGAGGATGGTTTAGGCAAAAGGAATGGAGAGCTTCAATGGGGAGAGAAACAAGACAGTCACGAGTTGGAGACAAAGATAAAAGGGGGAGGAGGATAAACGTTGCTGCAAAATGGTGTGAATAGTGGTTTTCGTGAATACAAGGGAAGGCTGATGTTGTTAAAAGAGGAAGAACAGTTATAGTGGGAAAGAAAACCATGGTTGGGAGAATTTTTGCATGTAAAACAATTGGCAGATGAAAAGGAATACTAGGTGCACGTGTAACATTGTTTTACACTTGTCTCATTCTCTATTATGTGCTTGCCACGTTTTAAATATTTTTTTTTATATAAATATATGATATACATGTACAAAAGGTGGCGGCTTATGAACTACTCAGTTTGAACGTTAGCACATGGAATGCTTTGGTTGGAATAAAAGAATGGGAAAACTATTCACAATACAATTCAATTTTATACCCAAATTTTGCTCCTTTCCAATTTCTTTCATATTTAATTATCGATAACCATCAACACTGAACTAATAATATAATCGTGTATAATAATGTGTCACGATCCCAGAAGAGAAATAAAACAGACCGGTTGACTGATTCTGTAAAGTGTCAAAAGGGACCACAGTTACCCCAAAATACGCTAGAAAAATATACGTTTATTTTCCGAAATAAAAATTTCAATAAATTTCTATAAAATATTTTAAGACTACGCGAACTGAAACTGAACAAAAATTTATGACGAATATTTAATTATAATTAGATTTCAAATTCTGATCATTTCTAGCAACTAAATTACACTCGTTTCGATATTTCAACTTACGACGAACCGTTTCTCCAAACAAACATTGTTACAACTAATTTCATAATAAAATTAAATTTTCAATTATTTTAAAATATTATTATCACCCAAAAATTTGATTCAACAGTTATTTGAACCTTTCAAACTTTATTTAAAATTCATATTAAATTCAAATTTGATTTTCAAAAATCTTAGATCGTTACATACTCCCCCACTTAAGGCTTTTCGTCCTCGAAAAGGAGAGCTCGTGAAATTATACATAAGCAAAATAAATCTTATTTATAAATTTGTTAAACCTACAAATTCTTATATTAAATGTAAATTTATCAACGCAACTTATAAGAAAATTTTCATATGATTAAATTTGATTACAAGTCGTCGTTTGCAACGCAATTTGAAAATCTCAAAATGATTTCTCCAACTTAGAATCCCATTTTCAATACAAACCATTAACATTTCTTCTATACACATAAGTTACTTCGGGATTTTCAAAAGCAAATTTGCTTTCAAAGTTTCAAACATACTATGATCAAATCTATATATTATTTGTTCGAGAAATTCATCCTCATGACAGGGCCACTGAGTACCACCCATCATACGAAATCAAATACCTCATCACGACCCAGTTTTAGTCCCGGTTACTCGAACAAACCAAATCATTTCATATTCCGAAATTGTAAATCATTTTGCGATCGAAATTTACAGATACTTATCGTTTTCAAAACATTTCAAAATATCGGGATTCCAGTCGTCGAAATCTCTTTTATAAACCATTCATCACATCTAAACTATTTGGAAAACAATTTCATTCAATGAAATTTATGACTTCCTATTATACAACTTATGTTTCACATTTCGAAATCAGTGGTCATTTTTAAACCATTCGAGCCTTCCAATCGATTTTCATACAAATTCAAGCCTTTCTACTTTCTAAAGTTATTTTTCTTTGAAATTTGTTTACACTTCATTTCTAATATCTTTGTATATTACAAGATAGAACATTTCAAGAGCCATAAGTCGAAATCTCAGAAATCTCTTTTACGATTCAAATAGTTGAACAGTTTTTCTTTTCTTTTCAAACCTACTCATTCAATCATCATTTACACTGTACTATAGGCTTAATATTCATTCTTATTTCAAATATCAAAATGTGTTTGAAAAGGTTGCAATTTCCTATAGTTAGAAAGCCCTTGAAACATTCCTTATTCAAATATCCCATCACACTTTCGCTGCGCACTCTAATTTAGTACGTGCATATTTCAAACTATCATTATTCAAACAATAGAAATAAGTTTCAATATTTAAAATCATGCAAGTACCCCCTTAGATTAGAAAACATGACGGGTTGAAATGATACACACCCGAACCCCCTTGTGTATTCGAATCGATTTGGGATGCGGGTTGAAATGATACACACCCGTAATTCGAATATTTTTAAGAACGGATTGAAATGATAAATATCCGTACCACTTGACCATAGGTTAGAAATAATATATGGACACTGTGGTCAATAAAGTCATTTAAAACATTTTGTCGATTTTTGGGTAAATGGATTTTTAACGTAATTTTCATATAGCGTAAGAATATTTAAAGAAAATTATTTCAAATTTAACTTGTGTTTTATAGGATTCAATTTGCACGTAAATGAGTTTGAGAATGATCATATGAGTTTTATTAACGAGTTGGGATTTAACAAATTCATCATTTTATTTTCAACTAACGACGAAGTGGAGCTGCTCAAACGTTAAATTTTTGTTAAATTATTATTTCATCATTTTTTCTTTCTACACTAGGGACTTGCATGGTGAGAATAATAACATAACATATCATACAAACATTCATTGTGTCATGTAAGGACGGTGCGCGTGTAGCATGTGCACAACCATAAAACAAACAAATCTAGAGCACCCTAACATTTCAATCAACATCTCAAGTTTCTAATTCACTTAATAATAAATTAGTCGTGCGTGAGAAAATGAGTAAAATGCTAATAACTTTTACATGCAACCTCGGATTGACGCGCGGTTTGTTGCGTTGGGATCGTATCGGAGCTGTAGACGTTGCAGTTACCGAAGATGACGGTGCTTTGGAGATCGAAGACGAAGATTTGGTATATCCATTATCTATTATATATGTATTTCCGCTGCAAGTTATTTCCGCTGCCGTGTGTGTATATCTGTTTATGTGTAACTCTGATTTATCATTTATACGCTATAGTCAAATGTGTATATATTCCAATTGTGTTAACTGCTATTTGTTTATTATATGTTGTCCTTCCGCTGTGAGATTCCGAGATTTGTTTTTCTCTTCTTTCTTCTTTTTCTTCTTTTCCCAATAACTACCTGTATTTGCGATTTGTTTGAGTCGACATGTGAGGTTTATTGTCGATTTTAAACAGTCAAAAATAGGGGTCGTTACATTTGATGTAACATCCCATAATTTTCAGTATATTTTAAATTTCAATTTAAAATATATAAATTGGAATATATTAAGGAAAATCAAATTTTTTGTTAATTTTAATGATGGTGATTGTTTGAATTTAGTATAAATAGATTTTCAAATGTAGTTTTATTTAGAAAGGCTATTTTGAAATATAATATTTAAATAATTAAATTAAATTGAGTGGGTTAATTTAAAAGTGGAATTTAGATTCTAATTTGGATGGTGGAATTTAAGTCGTTAAATTATAACTGAGATTCAAATAAAATTTAAGTTACTTGAGAAAAGGGGATTCAAAATTTGATTGGTTAAATGGTGGAATTTAAGTTGTTTTAAGTTAAATTTGACACTCAAATTCAAATTCAAATAATCAAATTAAGATTTAAAATGTGTGAAATAAATTTATAGAATTTAATTAAGTTATAATTTGGTTAAGTTTGAACTTATAAATATTTAAATTTGAATTAAACCAGTCAATCGAATAATTGAATATTTTGTTTATTTAATTAACTGTGAAATTTAACTATTTTGGCGACTGTCTCGGAATTCGACGAAACTGGTGCCATTGGATCCGGAATGGCGAATTATTATAGGATTTCGGTTTGCGTTATAATCGGGCTTGTCGTTTGACCGTACTGGAGAAAACGCGAATGGGATTAATGTGATAGGATAATTATTTGTTTCCTATGTTGGGCCTATATATATATATATATATATATATATATATATAACTTAGCCCCATTCCCCACTACATCAACCATTTCTTCACTACGTTTACTTTTCTTCATTTGTTTCTTTCTAATGGCTGAGAAATCAAGTTAAAACCCTAGATTAAAAATCAAATTTCACCTCAAAATAAAACTTCTCCAAACCCTAACTTATGATATACCGATTCGAAGCCCTCGTCGATACAAACCTGGGGCTACAGTTCGTTTCGACATGCAGTGATCTGGTTGGCCAGAAATCGCAGTCAAACATCAGAAATTCGTAACCCTAATATTTTGATTTGGGGGTTTTCGATTGGGGATAAAATTGGAGATTCTGGGATCTGGGTTTTGTCGGGGACAGTCGTCGGAGTCGAACGGTGGTGCTCGATTGGTCTATCGTTGCTTGGATGGCCGGAATTTGTTCGTCGAAGGGAAGGAAGTCATCCCGTTCATCTGGACGCCGATGGAGATACAGGGCATCAAACCAGACGGGGCGAGTACCGGCAGAGGCGCCTCGGAGAGCAGGTCAGAACGGTGGTGGCGTCTCATCAGTCGGTGGTCGGAGCACCAGGGAATCGACGGTCAAAGTTGGTTGTTATGGGTTTGATTTCGTCAGTTACTGTAGCAGCACGGAAAAGGAGCGGGAGAGGAAAGGTGGGATGGTGACGTGGCAATAGCTAATTGGTGAGGAGATTATTTAATTTAATTTTTTTTATAATTTAAAATCCAAATGGTTAAACGCTGATAATTCTCTCGTTTTAACTCGGATTGACGCATGGTTTGTTGCGTTGGGATCGTGGCGGAATTGCGGACGTTTTGGCACTAACCTGGCTGCGTTTAGAGACTGTGAAATTTTCGGCCTTCAGTTGGACGTACGATCAACTAAGAATGAAAAGGTGAGTGATTCTTCGCTCACGAAATACTGAATTATTCCCATATTTATCGAATTAAATTATGAAATAAGTTTGGTTGCATGGTTGTGTTGGATTGTTGATGTGTTGTTTAAATTTGACATGCAAGTGTGTTAACATGCAATTTAGGTAAATGATTAGTTGTTTAAATCAATTTAAATTTCTAGTTGAGATTCTAACCCTCGTTATATCCTGAAACAGTAAATGCTGATCAGTTGAATGAAATGGTTGTGATGGATGCTGGTTGGAATTTATTACTGAATTTATAAAGACATTTTTAATGCTTCTTATTTCAGTATATTGTAATGCATGTTGATTGCGATGATAAATCCTATTTTCCCTTGATGTTACGGGCATCTAATAAACTTGGGATTTATCGATAAAATAAATTAAGAACACAGGGTGAAATGATAAATCTCTGTGACCCTGATTTGGATTGAAATGATAGATCCATTCCCGAAATATCGAGAAATTAAATTTAAAAATCACTTGGCCATTGGATAGACAATTATATACAGACATCGGTTGGTTAAATGATTTTTAAATATTTGAAAATTTATTTGATAGAATTTTCAAGAATGTGATGATACTCGATAAATTCACTCCTTTAATGATTCTGAACTTGGGATGGTTATTAAAAAAGGTTGAGGAAATTTTTCCATAACAAAGTGGAAATTCTTAAATTGGGATTTGAACATGATTTTCAAAATTTCAAATTTAAGGGTGTGGATTTAAAGGTAATAAATTCTTATGGAATTTAATTTTGGGGAAAATGGAAATCGAGGGTGTTATGAGTTGTTTTACTCAGTTTCGAATATGGGTTGAATCCTTTAAATTGAATGGGTGTTGAACGATGTTTGGAAATGAGAAATGGAATCTGAATAGACTCCATTGAAACTGGAAAAGATTCGTGTATTGGAAATTCAGAAGGAAGAAATTTATGGTTTAAAATTATCTCTCTATATATATATTTATACCTTGATTGATTTCAAAATAAACTATTCCTTTCTTTCAAAATTATTTATTCAAACTTCTAACCTATAAAGTATTTTATTTAAATAAAGTTTCCTTTATATTTTAGTATTCAAACTATCTATTAAACTTTAATTTATGTATGTACAAAATATTTAAATTAACTTATTTATTTTTAATTATTATATTCTATATATATTTATTTTATATAAAGATTTTTCTTATAAGCATTTAATTTCAAAAGTAGTTTAGGAATTGTAAATTTCTTCCGAATGGAAATGTTGGATTTAAACCATGGGTTCAAATGGAGTTGAGATAAAGTTTTATTCTATTTGAATATAAACTGATTTAAAATGTTTTATGGAAATATGAATTATATTCTTCTCGAATATAAATGGATCTCCTAAGGGATCAAAATGGGTTGTAATGGAATAAATATATTCTATGGAATATGAATGAGTTTCCAAAATAAATTGATTTGGAATAATTTGAACTTTTGAGATGTAATATATTCTATTTGAATATAAGTCGATTTGAAATATTATACGGTTATAATATAAGGATTTGGAAATATATTCTAATTTAGAATAAAATCGTTTCGGTTGGATTTATGATATCTTGATATGAAATTTATTTGCTATTTAATATAGATTTGGTTCGAAACAGAATATGATATTTTGATATGAAAGCGAACCTTTGAGAAATGTAAAAGGACCGACCGATGTGAAAGATGTAAGCGTTGGTTGTTAATGAGACCGGAGTCGACATAAGGCATACTCTCTATCAGTGTCGATACCACTTTGACAACTGTGATCATTATGACGTATCCAGATTGAGTATGATGACTTGGAGGCGATTATTGAATCGAAGAAGACGATCGATGACGAAATAGCCCTGACCTTCGGGTCAGAATTGAGATGACTAAAACAGGAGCTATACCGTGACTAACTGAGGTAGCACCTTTGATCGGACACACTTCTTCGATACTATTTCTATGACTATGATGATGATGATTTGGGCCCATTTATGACTTTGGGAGTGTGTTCCGACGTGGGCGGTAGTGGCTGCTATGCGTTACCACCGGTCCGGGAGTGCAATTGGTAGAATCCTACCCTGGGTATTGCCTCGAGTGCCTTGTCATATTAACCCTATCGAGCCCCATACGATTTTGATTTGTATCGTACCTATGGAGTGCCCTCTGATGCCATCGTTTACGGTGGGTTACGGTACTGTATAGACTACGGTATTATAAATGGTGTAAGGGTAAAAATGTAATCCCGCTTACGCTATTTTCAGTATTTATACTTTACTGAGTAGACACTATCATAATAGCGTATTATCTATGTATGTATTAGTTTAACGGATCCTCAAGAGATAAAAATCCCATAACATCTCTTGAGTTACTGTACCCATGACACTGATGTTATTTCGTATTTTGATTTGACTAATATGAAATGATTTAGTGCTGATCCGAGTGTTTGTTGTATTTTCTTTTATGCAATATGCTCGGGTCAGCAGAAGTTGCAGTTAGCGAAGATCTCAATAGCTTGGAGGACGGAGACGAGGATTTGATATATATATCAAACATAAGTATTTCCGCTGCATTATTTCCGCTGCTTATTATGTACAGCTGTATGTATATGTAACTCTGATAATCGTTGAAGGTTATAGTCAATGTATATATATTTCAACTGCTTCTAAACTGCTATTTGTTTATTATATGTTGTCCTTCTGCTGTGAGGTTCTGTGATTGGTTTTTCTCTTCTTTCTTTCTTTTTCTTCTTTTCTCAATAACTACTTGCATTTGCGATTTGTTCGGGTCGACATGTGTGGTTTATTGTCGATTTGAACGGTCTAAAAATTGTGGGCCGTTACAGTATATATATATATATTATTTGAAATCAAAGGAAATTTCGATTTTTCAACAAGTGATTTTCCAAGTTATATTTAACAAATTTGGAATACGTGCAGTTGGCGATCATAACGAAAAGTCGAATAAGGATTTCGAGTGTTTATACCAACTGTAACGACCCGCCTTTTTGCCGGTAATTAAACCAACTTAAACCGTTCAGAAAGACGAATTGTTATGGGTACATACATACATTGAACAAAATAACAGAACTTTTCATTGAATAAACCAATATTACATCAGAGTTACATGAATATTGATTGATTGATTTAGGATTCAAATAATAGAAATCAAATTGATTTGCATAAAACGAATCCATTAAATAAACTCAATGCAATAATTTCAAACTCATTTAATTATTTTGAAGCGTATCATAAAATAATGAAATTGAAATACATATAAATCATTTTATGGTTTAAATTTCAAAACTACTGAACAAATGTTTACATAACTAAAAATCACATTTTCCTCAAAACTTGTTTACATCTTCGCGTCCAAAACCAATTCCAAAACTTTTCAAAAATCCTTTATCACTTACAAAACTGTCAATCATTCGTAGCTTAGATTTTTAAATGATTCGAAAATTAACTTTAAAAATAATTTTTTATATATATCGTTATCCATATGAGAAGGAAATTTAAATCGACTACCCATATACTCCACAACTACAGTGTGTGACACAACTAAAATCAACTAGATGAATATGAATCTACCTACCAATATCGCAATACATAAACATACATCAATTGTGCACGAGTGTTCAGTGTTTCAACTTCATAAGCACCCAATCAAACATCACCATAATAGCATCCATTCATCAGTAATCAAACCATTAACGATTATGATCATTAACGTTCCTACTTATGTAAAATAAATTAAAATAAGTGTTCTCACCTTCAAGACCTCTAGTTTGTTTTCCCAAACTAAATTTCTGTAATTTTTATTTTTAAAAATAAGCAAATTTTTTTCTAACGCATATTGGGGTAACTGTGGTCCCTTTTGACACTTAAGATAGGGAAGTGGCATAAAAGGACAGTGCGGATGCGTTGAAGACAACGTGGAGGAATTTCAGAATAGCGTGAGCACGTGTAAAGCTTTAGACCAATTTGCTACCAAGTGTCCATTTAAATGTTTAAGTAGGAACCGTTGTTTTATCTCTCCATCCACACTCTATCCTACCGCCTCTGTCTTGCTTCAGCAAGAAATTTCGAGAACTCATAATCATATATATATATATATATGTATGTATATATATATATATATATATATATATATATATATATATATATAAATTCCAAACAAAAAAAAAAGAGGGAATCGCAGTTCAGCTAAAGCCACCGAACCTTGTCAACCATTCTTTCCCGAAAAAACTGTGTGTGCCTACTAGCCTCACCACGCTCCACTCAGTCGCCGGCGCATCAGTCAGGTCCAACACCCTCCGCCAGCTCTTCCATTTAGTTGTCTCTCCTCCAGTACCATTGCTAAAGCCCAGTATCCTGTCTAGCATCTCGAGCTTAGTTGCCGTGAGTTTTCCCCTGCCTATCTTCTTTGTTTGCTCTTACCAGTATTCATGCATGTATACTCAAACTTAAATATATATGTTACTACTTATGCATGAACCCATCCATTGGCCACAAAATTAATTGTCTTAGTTTTGTCTTCTATAAAAAAAAAAGGAAGAAGAAACTGAAATGCATGCATGCGCATCTAAAATTGGTTGCATGCAAATGGCGCCTGTAGCATTTGTTTAGTTGGATACTTTGGTTAGTATTATCATGCACAGGCCATAAGAGAAAAAAAAAACGCATGAGTAAAAGAGTCATCTGCAAAGAAGTAATTTTTCTAACATTTTGTGTCTTACTGTTGTAGAAATATATATATATATATATATATATATATATATATATATATATATATATATATATTAAGATGACTTAGAGAGAAAAAAAAAGAAAAAAAGAAACCAATATGAAGAAACGTAAGGATTGCATGCAGCATGCAAAGCATGAATGGTGACAAAACTTGGTTACAAAATTATGTAAAACCATTGTTGGAGCATGTTGGTTTGGGGTTTAGGCACATTTTCTTAAAATAATTTTTGCATGCGCCTATAGTAAATATATATATATATATAATATTAACAATAATAATAACAATAATAGCGAGATGGAAACATGCACACTTGACAGTGGTGCAAACTCTCCTTATTTTGTCTCTACTTTTGAGATGCAAGCATGCACTGTAGTCGTCTTACAATGGTTAGCGAATAAAAATGTGAATAGTCGAGCCTTAGGAAATTTATACTAGATTTCACGTGTGTGTTCTTTAGTTGTAGCACTGTGTCGGGTTTGATATCCGTTTACTAAATATAAAATTTACACCGTTGTTCTAGGTTGCTGACGTCTCTTTGACCATTGTTAGTATCATCTTTGTCGCTCGCCGTACTTTCTCGCTTTTACCACGGAAGGTGAGTTTTCTCACCCATGACTAATTTATTATTGAGTGAATTAGAAACTTGAGATGTTGATTGAAATGTTAGGGTGCTCTAGACTTGTTTGTTTTATGGTTGTGCACATGCTACACGCGCACCGTTCTTACATGACACTATGAATGCTTGTATGATATGTTATGTTATTATTCTCACCATGCAAGTCCCTAGTTTAGAGAAAAAAAGCATCACGGGTTGAAATGATAAATACCTGAACCCCTGCATATTCGAATCGGTTTGGGATACGGGTTGAAATGATACACACCCGTGGTTCGAATATTTTTATGAACGGATTGAAATGATAAATATCCCTCCACTTGACCGTAGGTTAGAAAATAATATACGGGCACCGTGGTCAATAAGGTTATTTTGAGATATTATGGAAATTTTTGTGAATGGATTGAGAGTGGATTTGGACTAATATTATTGAGTAAAACTTGAATTTTATAAAAATACTTTTCTGCCTTACTTGATTTTGTTAATCTTTCCCTTTAAATAATCGATTTCTTTAACTATATGGATTTATAATAGTTTTCGTCTCTCTCTCTATATATATATACATTGTTTTCCACTTTATATATCTATATACTATTTTTTCAAACTTAATTATTTAAACATATATTTATGATTTGTAAACAAAAGCTTTGTCTAATCCAGTCTTGTGAAGTCGAAGGTTCAAATTTAGGATTTCAAGTATAAATGACATTTTGAAGAGAGAACTTTATCCCAAATGGTTAATAAAGTATGGTGGTGAATATAGATTCTGAAATCTTAATCAAACTATTGGTAATTGATTTGAGGAAGCAATTTTTGGGAAATACTTGAATAAATTGTCCTGCGATACAAAAAAAAAAGAAAAAAAAAAGAAAAAATAATTTGATTTTCAAACCAATGGCCATGGTGTGGGAAAAATTGGTAAGCGTTGGTTGTTAAAGAGGCCGGAGCCGGCAAGTGGCATACTCTCTGTCAGTGCCGATACCACTTTAACAACTGTATACGTGGTGACATGTCCAGAACAAAGCATGATGACTTGGGGCGATTTCTGGATTGAAGATGGTGAACGATAACGATATGGCCTTGACCTACGGGTCATAATTAAATGACTAAAACAGGAGCTATACCGTGACCAATTGAGGTAGCACCTTTGATCGGACACGTTTCTTCGATACAATTTCTATGACTATGTTATGATTTGGGGTACCCCTTTGATTTGGGAATGTGTTTCGAGGTGGGCGGCAGTGGCTGCTATGCGTTACCACCGGTCCGGGAGTGCAACTGGTAGAATCCTACCCTGGTATTGCCTCGAGTGCCATGTCATTTACCCTAGCGAGCCCCATACGATTCTGATTTGTATCGTACCTATTGAGTGCCCTCTGATGCCATCCGTGTTAGGTTGGGTTTACGGTACTGTATAGAATACGGTATTATAAACGGTGTAAGGGTAAAATGTAATCCCGCTTACGCTATTTTCATTATTTATACTTTACTGAATAGACATTATCGTAATAGCGTACTATTATATGTATTAGTTTCACGGATCCTTAGAGGATGGAAATCCCACCATCCTTTAAGTTACTGAACATTTTTATGAACATGTCATTTGTGCTAATTCACTTACATAAGACTATTAGTCCTGACTCGAGTGTATTGTTTCTTTGACTTTATGCTTGGGTCAGCTTGAGCACCTCAGTTGTTCGTGACGCATTTGGGAGATTTGCATCTTTTGGATCATCTGCAGTTATCAGCTTCTAGTTTCTAAGTTATCCAGGTTACTACTAGTTATCTATATGTACTCTATTTTGTATGAGCCTATGACTCATTATGTACTTATATGTATCATGTATCACGTATGAACCTATGTACTACTTTATACCGCTGCAAGTTACTATGTTTCTATATCTGTGGTTCTGTGTTCTGATTTGCATTTACCTCAATAGTTAAAATAACAATTCACGGTTTTGAGCGATTCAGATCTGACATGAGTGGTTTATTGTCGATTTGAATGGTTTGAAATTGTGGGTCGTTACAGTTGGTATATATATATAAATTTATATGGTTAAAGTAATCAAATCAATTTATAAAGAGTAATTATAAAATTAAGTAATGCGGGAAAATTTCTTTTTTTAAAAAAAAACAAGTAATATTAACCCAATCCAATTCTAAATCCATGCTTACAATTTCTTTCCCAATAGAACTCATATAAAAATCCAATTCTTTTAATTGGTTCGATTTCAACACTTTATCGTCAAAACGATGCTTGAATCTCTATTTGACTTGAAATTCACATGTCCATTTGTATAACAAATTTTCAACCATTTGGCGTTAGCTATGGATCAAAATCCTTCGTATGCATTTATAAGGCAAATATCCTTTTAACAAACCATATATTCAAATATGTTAGAAAATATTTATCAAAGCTTTGCCAATCTTTACGTTTCTCTTTCAACCCCAAAATCGTCTTATTACTAAATTTATTACATGAGCATAAAGTTTACAAAGAATAAATTAAACTAAGTATAAACTTGCAAAAATCACATTAACTTTATACAAATTAGATTCCTTATAAAATTCAAGATAAGTTTGAACAATATTTCTTTAACTTTCTTTATGCAAAAAGGAAGTTTAATAAAAATTTCTACTTATAAATCGATAAAATATTTTAAAATATTTTATTTTATTAACCACGGTGTCTGTATAAAATTTTCTATCCTATGGTTAAGTGATACGGATATTTATCATTTCAATCCGTTCTTTAAAAATATTCAAATCCCGGGTATGTATCATTTCAACCCGCATCCCAAATCGATTCGAATACACAAGGGGGTTCGGGTATGCATCATTTCAACCCGTCATGTTGCTATTCAAAGGGGGAACTTGCATGTGAGAAAACGAACATAACATGGCAACATACATCCATAGTGTCATATGGAAACAGTGTGTGTCGTATGTGCACAACCACGAAGCAACCAATCTAGAGCACCCTAACATTTCATTCAACATTTCAAGCCTTTAATTCACTTAATAAAAATATTAGTCTGTGAGTGAGAAAAACTCACTTTTCGAGGTGAAGAAGACGGCTTATGGAACCGACATAGAATTGACGCGCAACCCCTTTACTACGAACCCTAACAATGGTGATAAATTCCACTATTAAACCCAATGGAGCACATACATTTATATAGATATAATTTCATAATCATAAATAAGGAAAAATACCTAAGGTTATGCAGTAGTAATTAGCAAGTTGCTTACTGTACACAACCCAAACAAGACCCATTTCCGCTGGCAAACAGTTTCTGCTTGTACCAGCCCAAAACGGCCTCTAAGGCATTTCCCTGAGCATCTGGAATGCACAACACCCTTTCAACAAATTAGAGAGCAGCCGAAGCTGCCGAGTGGTGCACATGCCGAGGTGGATGGTCGATGATGCGCTGGTGGACTAAAAAAAGATTCGAAGTAGGGTTTCTTCAAATCCAGTGAGGGTCGCTGGAGGAAACGGTGGGCTAGTGAAAGGATCTCGCATGGCGCTGGAGTGGCGAGCACGATACTTGCGATGCCGACAAGCAGTGGGGTGAGTTTGGATTGCTCGATGCCGGTAGAAGCCAGACGTTGGTCAGTGGCAATTGCTGACGAGGGTACGGCGCAACAAAGCTTGGCTCGCGTGGAGATTTGAAGCTGATTTTGGGTAGATGGAGGGCGCATGCGTGTCTGAGCGAGGAGTAGGAGAAAAAGGAATTTGTGGTGGCCATGGTTTTAATTTGGCAAAATTAAACTTTGGGGAAAAACCGAAGACAAAGGAGGAAAGAGAAAAAAACATGGTTTGAATAAAGGGGCAGGACCGCTTACCAGTTAAAGGAGCAAGAAGCCACGCGTCCAACGGTTGAACACGTGGAGGAATGGTTCAGCCAAACAAAGACCAATGCTACGGCTTTTGTATTTACGGTGCAAGCTTTATTAGAAAACAAAGACCAATGCTACGGCTTTTGTATTCTAACGCCCGGATTTACGGAAAATTTCGGCAACACCTCCTTTGTACGAAGTGCCCGGAAAATTTTCAAATACAATATACATCTCATCTACATGATGAGGCATCCCAATATAGGGGAAATTAAACAAAATTTACACAAATGTGATATGAAATCCGAAATTTGTACCTTATTTTGCGTTTTTAAAGAATATTTGCATATTTTCTTTGCGTTTTGCGCAAAAGCGAGCTTCCATAAGCAAAGCGCGCCATTGCAACCTACTAAAACACTCAAAACATGGTGAGAATCAAATAGCACAAAATCTTACTAACATGTGAATACATGTTTCTTCCCTTTTCTTTTATTGCATATACTCTTATTTCTTTTGTTTCAATTTATTAACTTATATTGATTTTTTTTTCTACTTCACATATTCGGTTAACAACATGTAACTGAAATATAATAATGCACATAATCTTCCAAATATGCATACACATGTTTCATTCTTTTTATCCTATGTAACATTTTAATTCATGCACGAGCTCCTTTCGTTATTATTAACCAACATCTCACTTACATGGAATTTGTTCGCTTTCAAGTTGGGAATGTATGATATGTCACAAAATATGAAGGATTTAATTGATTCTCAAGAGTCCAACATTAATGTTTAACAAATTTTCATACGAGTAATACTTCGTTTATACATTACGCTTGCATGCCATTGAATCATCTTCGATTTTTCTTTTATGCGGCTTCCCATTGAATTCTTGTTCGATAACATGTAACTTATCCATTCTAAGCTAAAGTTTCCGGATTCCCAATTCATATATATCATATACGTGCTCCTGCCTATGGCAGCAGCCTCATTCGGCAGCATAGCTGCTGTGTTTTCCCCTTTCAAGTGCAGTTTTTCTTTGCTTTAAGTGCAGTTTTTTTTCCTTAAATGCAGTTTTTTTTTCTTTTTCTTTACTGTAAGTGCAGTTTTTTTTTTCAGTTTTGCAGTTTTTTCTCAGTTTTGCAGTTTTTTTTTCTTCTATGCCATTTACTTCCATTCTACTTACAAAGAATCGTTTTCAAAATATTTATTTTGCTTGACAATGAATGAGAACAGCATAAACGATGAAAAGAAAATATACATATGTAACAGATGTAAATGGCTTCAATCGATTTTTTTAAATATCATATCGTTTCATTACAAGTTTCATCTTATTGAATACAATGCATTTACTGTTCAGATGTGTTGGGTTTGGTACATTTGATTCTCTTCTAATTTATGTACATGTATCATGCAAATATGTCATTTATTCGCTTTTGATTTCTTCTTTACTTATGTCAAATTTTCCGTTTTGTTCAAAACAACAAGTATGCAATTTGACAGTTTCACAGAACCTATGCTACATGTTCCATTTAATTGTATTAAATTCACCATTCAAGCCTCTTGCTTATATGTACTTATTATTATTTATTTATTTTTCCCTCGCATTTGTTTCTTCACAAACAATTCATATGAACAAGGTACAATATAAACAACATGGCATGTATACAACCAGGCATGTGAAAGTGAATGAATCACACTGTTGATATTGAAATACTTTATGCTATCTATTTTAACATACAATTATTATGATGCTATGGCAAAATTTATTCCTTCATGCCGCTGGTCTACATAGTAGCAGCCTATTCTTATTTCAGGTTTTTTTTTTTTTTTTTTTTTTTTTTTTTTTTTTTTTTTTTTTTTAGAGTTGGTATCATGCTTAGTAAATGGACCTAAATTTACATGACACTTTATATGACCACATGCAGGTTTGATGTTATCTTTTACATCTACTTTAAAAAAAAGAGTTTTGTCACTAACACTTCATGCAACCAAGAAACTTGCCATCAGGTTATGGATTGAATCCAATCCTTTTGTGATTATTTGTACTTTATAGTTGTTTGAAAATTAATATACCGTGTAATAGTTTATCCAATGTTATGGTATAATGGGTTTTTGTTAAACATTAAAAATGCATACAAGTGAGAACAGAGAACTGAAATTGTTTAGATTTGTTGCCAAAACTGGAGAGCAACAACAGCAATTAAAACGATGGACCAAAATGTGAAGAACTGCATAGGTAGGTTGACCAAGGTGATAGCTCAGCGCTGATGGGTATGAGTTAGAAGAAGACGAGTAGGACAAAAGAAGGTTCCAGTATTAATTCACACTAATCTTTCCTCGAAATGTTTTGGTTATCAGAGAATTTTCATCACATATTAACTTATGAATTTTAAGGAATTCATTTGGATGCCTATCTTGCAAATCAAGGTATATTTGTACAAACTATAACTTATTTGTATAGCCTTCCTGAAACATACTTTAAGTTCAAACATAACCTTCCTAAAAATGTTTCAGGAAACATTTGTTGGCATGTTTGTAAATCCTATTCAATTTCACATGCTATGTATGTATATTTTACTATATTAATTTCTCATTTCAAAGTATCTTCAGGCAAGGTTGCTTGGTTTAGTTGATTCAATTAACCACAACAATTGTTAACCTTTTATTATTCATCCAAAACAGAATTTTGCTATCATTTACTTGGAAGGTGTCATTGTTTTGTTAAGGCAGTTTTTGCTGCTCTTATCTTTTATTCATCTTCATAAATGCTATGTTGTCAACTTACATACTGAAAAGGACAAACGAACTGTATTTCTTCTTAGCAGAGAGAAGAAAAAAATAAATAGATTAAGAACACTGAAGAGCTTGTCTCGTGAGCATGGAATTTCAGCTTACAGAATTTGCACTATGAGCGTTTACAATTCCTGAAAAAGAGGGTTTTTTTTTCAATTTTATTTTCTGGTATTGCATTATCTAAGCGTTTTAACTTCGGCCTAAGCAACTTTTTTTTCCCTTACTGTTGCTGCTGCAAATAGCAGCAGCCCTCTGTTGATTGATGTTTTCCAATTCTGTACAGGTAGATTAACAAAGCATGCTTGAAATTTTCAGGATCCTGCGGCACAAATAAGGAAAACCATAACAAATGCGGAACCGGGAAACAATGTTTCATTTGCTACTGGAAAGGTTTAGTTTATTTCCTACCATTTGCCAACTTAACCTTCGAGAGTTGATATTCATAGTTTTGAAACGAAAGGCCAAATTAAGTGGCTGTTACTAGTATTACCGGCCGAATTTGAATGATCGGAATATCAACTCTTAATTAACATACAATGGACCACAGGAGTAACCAAGATATAAAAAGTTTAAATTGCTAAGACCATGAACATCAATGTTTGTTTAGCTGCTGGTACTTCCTGACTTCATACAAGGTTTGATTCGCTAAAATTTGGTATTGATTTGAGGAAATTTAAGCGCTTGAAAGGCCATAATATCCATATACTGGTAAACGATATGCTTAAGAGTGAAATTTAAAGGAGCAAAGTATTTTCAAATAACCACTGTTATACTAAGGTCCACCCTGTCACTGTTATAACCAGAAGAAGCTTAATATTATGAACCTGCTGCTATATTTTTTTCCTGCTCCTATATTTTTCTTTCTTTTCAGTTTCGAAACTCATTTTCTTTTCATAACACCTTACAGTTAATGCTTACTAATACTATACTTATAAAATAACTTAATTCCAAAGATTTAATAAATACTCCACACAAATCACTACTTTCAACCTTATATTTATATGAGGCAATTTTTATAGTTTCATAACTACACTTATACATAGCAAATTAGTATTTCAATATGTTATTAAAAGTTCATATTAATCTCACAGGTTGAAATATATAAATTTTCACGACATATTTTTCCCTTCATAGAAGGCTCTTTTCTTTTTTATTCTTTTTTATTTTAAATTCTCAAGCCTTGTTTATTAAGTTGGATCAAGTTAAGTCAAGAATATAAGTGAGGGGTTGAATTAACGAATGAATCTAATCGATAAGGAATTTCCAAAGGATATGGGCTCCAATTAAAATAATTTTGAAAGGACTCGGAATTTCGGAAGCGATAAATTCTAAATTTCCAAAGATGGGATAAACAAGATGGAGACTCAGATTCTGTCCTAATCTAAGAGAAATCTAACTAAAGAGGGAATTCAAAGAAATGGAATTTAAAACAAGACTAAAAGATTTTCAAAACAAATCTATATAATAAAATCATTTGAAACTATTTTTATTTTAAAAATACGCACTCTCGGGAATGATTCTGAGACGACTTCACTCATTCTAGAGTATTTCTACTCCATCTCTAATGAGTGTTTCAACCTCATAAGCTAAGCTTTGTATGAACCAAAGCTCTGATATAACATGTAACGACTTGGCTTTTTGACCGCCTCAAGTCGGTAATTAAACCAACTCAAATCGTTCAAAAGGAAAGATTGTTATTGCTTATGAAGTTGAAATACAAATCATCACAGAATCACAAACACAGAACACAGAATATCTCACAGCGGAAGCAAAAATTTATACAATATTACAAAATCTTTACATAATATCAGAGTATAGAATAAATATAAAACAGCGGAAGACTAAGAACCTCACGAATAACCGGCTGAAGTGGGAATAACTGTATGAGTGATAACAAGTGGATGTCTGGACCTTCAACGAATAACAAGCTCAAACAGATATACCTCTAAGCTGAAATACTCGGTCTGACCCGAGAAATTGCAAGAATAAAACAAACAAATACTCGAGTCAGGACTAACAGTCTCATATAAGCGAATTAAATCAAAAGAAGTGTTGACTGAAATGTACAATAACTTAGAAGATGTTTGGGATTCACATCCTCTAAGGGTCCGTAGAAAAAAATAAACATAAAATAGTACGTTATTATTGTAATGTCTATTCAGTAAAGTAAATAAACTGAAAGTAGCGTAAGCGGGATTACCATATTACCCTTACGCAGTTATAGGCATCACAATCTATACAGTACCGTAAATTCACCGCACTGGTGTTATCAGAGGGCACTCCATAGAAAGCAATACTAAATCAAAATTGTATGGGGCTCGCATAGGATAAATATGACAAGGCACTCGAGGCAATACCCAGGGTAGGATTCTACCGGTTGCACTCCCAGACCGGTGGTAACGCATAACAGCCACTACCGCCCACCTCGGAACACACTCCTATAATCAAAAGGGTGGCCACCAATCAATCACAATAGTAAGATATGGTATCGAAGAAGCGTGTCCGATATGAGGTGCGACCTCAATTAGTCACGGCATAGCTCCTGTTTTAGTCATTTTAATTATGACCCGAAGGTCAAGGCCAATTCGTCATCGTTCGCCTTCTTCGATCCAGTGGTCGCTTCCAAGCCATCATGTTGCCGTTCTGATACTCCACAACGTACACAGTTGTTAAAGTGGTATCGACACTGACAGAGAGTATGCCACTTACCGACTCCGGTCTCTTTAACAACCGACGCTTACATTTTCTTACACCGTGGCCATTAGATTTGAAAACATATTTCAAATATCCCAAATCACTTTATTTCAAGTTTCGCCCCCAAAGTCGATTATCCCCAAATCATTTACAAATGGTTCAATTAGGGTTATAAACCAATATTCACCGTTGATTCATTAGACTGGATTGGACATAAGTTGTTCAAAACGAGATAAAAATAAATATATTTAGAAGGTTATGTTTTGAAAATAGTGTATGTATCTTAAATTTAAAGAAGTGTAAACATGTATTTATTTTGGAAAACGATTATAAATTTATATGGTTAAAGTAATCAAATCAATTTATAAAGAGTAATTATAAAATTAAGTAATGCGGGAAAATTTCTTTAAAAAAAAAAACAAGTAATATTAACCCAATCCAATTCTAAATCCATGCTTACAATTTCTTTCCCAATAGAACTCATATAAAAATCCAATTCTTTTGATTGGTTCGATTTCAACACTTTATCGTCAAAACGATGCTTGAATCTCTATTTGACTTGAAATTCACATGTCCATTTATATAACAAATTTTCAACCATTTGGCGTTAGCTATGGATCAAAATCCTTCGTATGCATTTATAAGGCAAATATCCTTTTAACAAACCATATATTCAAATATGTTAGAAAATATTTATCAAAGCTTTGCCAATCTTTACGTTTCTCTTTCAACCCCAAAATCGTCTTATTACTAAATGTATTACATGAGCATAAAGTTTACAAAGAATAAATTAAAACTAAGTATAAACTTGCAAAAATCACATTAACTTTATACAAATTAGATTCCTTATAAAATTCAAGAAAAGTTTGAATAATATTTCTTTAACTTTCTTTATGCAAAAAGGAAGTTTAATTAAAATTTCTACTTATAAATCGATAAAATATTTTAAAATATTTTATTTTATTAACCACGGTGTCTGTATAAAATTTTCTATCCTATGGTTAAGTGATACGGATATTTTTCATTTCAATCTGTTCTTTAAAAATATTCAAATCCCGGGTATGTATCATTTCAACCCGGATCCCAAATCGATTCCAATACACAAGGGGGTTCGGGTATGTATCATTTCAACCCATCATGTTGCTATTCAAAGGGGGAACTTGCATGTGAGAAAACGAACATAACATGGCAACATACATCCATAGTGTCATATGGAAACAGTGTGTGTCGTATGTGCACAACCACGAAGCAACCAATCTAGAGCACCCTAACATTTCATTCAACATTTCAAGCCTTTAATTCACTTAATAAAAATATTAGTCTGTGAGTGAGAAAAACTCACTTTTCGAGGTGAAGAAGACGGCTTATGGAAATGACATAGAATTGACGCGCAACCCCTTTACTACGAACCCTAACAATGGTGATAAATTCCACTATTAAACCCAATGGAGCACATACATATATATAGATATAATTTCATAATCGTAAATAAGGAAAAATACCTAAGGTTATGCAGTAGTAATTAGCAAGTTGCTTACTGTACACAACCCAAACAAGACCCATTTCCGCTGGCAAACAGTTTCTGCTTGTACCAGCCCAAAACGGCCTCTAAGGCATTTCCCCGAGCATCTGGAATGCACAACACCCTTTCAACAAAGTAGAGAGCAGCCGAAGCTGCCGAGTGGTGCACATGCCGAGGTGGATGGTCGATGATGCGCTGGTGGACTAAAAATGGATTCGAAGTAGGGTTTCTTCAAATCCAGTGAGGGTCGCTGGAGGAAACGGTGGGCTAGTGAAAGGATCTCGCATGGCGCTGGAGTGGCGAGCACGATACTTGCGATGCCGACAAGCAGTGGGGTGAGTTTGGATTGCTCGATGCCGGTAGAAGCCAGACGTTGGTCAGTGGCAATTGCTGACGAGGGTACGGCGCAACAAAGCTTGGCTCGCGTGGAGATTTGAAGCTGATTTTGGGTAGATGGAGGGCGCATGCGTGTCTGAGCGAGGAGTAGGAGAAAAAGGAATTTGTGGTGGCCATGGTTTTAATTTGGCAAAATTAAACTTTGGGGAAAAACCGAATACAAAGGAGGAAAGAGAAGAAAAAAAACATGGTTTGAATAAAGGGGCGGGACCGCTTACCAGTTAAAGGAGCAAGAAGCCACGCATCCAACGGTTGAACACGTGGAGGAATGGTTCAGCCAAACAAAGACAAATGCCACGGCTTTTGTATTTACGGTGCAAGCTTTATTAGAAAACAACACCCTATATTTTTTTTGTTAACAAGTTCAAAGTACACAAATCAAATTTATTAAAAATTGAAACCCCTTTGTTTCCCACAATTTTAAACAAATGGCAAACTTAACAAATACATATCTAATTTATATATTTTTAAAAACCCCGAAAACAAAACTGAAGTAAATTATAAATAAATCTCAAGTAAAATGCAAAAATATTTTTTTTCAACAATATAATTTAATTAGCTCAAAAATATTACAACATTAAATATTTATATTTTAAGATGTCAAAATACTGGTTCGTTACATTCAAACTTTATTAAATGCTGCAATAGCCACTGAATTCAAATATATTTCCAATTCAAATAACTTATTTCAAAATCGATTTTTAAGTTTAAATTGAAAAATCATTTCATAATTCCAATAATTCATTCCTAATTACTTCAAATTAATAAAGTAAAACTTATCATGAATTCTGTAAAATTTAAATCTGGTTATATTTGAAAGTCAATGTTTCAAATCGAACCACTTGTAACGACCCGCCTTTTTGCCCAATTCTCGCCGGTAATTAAACAGACTTAAACCGTTCAAAAAGACGAATTGCAGCGGAATAGAATTTCATATATAATATCAGAGTTGTATGCATTTTGTACAGCGGAAAAATATATATATATATGATGTATACATGAATTTTTAACTGAATAAAATTTACATTTTTAGTCGAGCTTCGCGAGCGAGCATCTCCACGTCTTTACGTCCTCTCTAGTGTGCGAGCTGTTATCTTTAACCCTGGAACACTTAGGACCTGACCCGAGCGTATTGCATAAAAAAAAACAAAACAAACACTCGGATCAGAATTAACTTAATTCAAGTAAGTTAACTTCGATAAACACATATAAAAAGTTAAGTTAATACCAACAAATTGTTAACGTTTAATCCATGACTACCCAAATATACAACAATTGATCGATTGTTCGCACGCAACAATGATAGAATGGGACAGCAAATGTAACTTGGCATGGTCAATAATGTGTCCATGTCAGGGTGCTTAAAATATATCAAATAGGGCAGCAACATGCGGGTGAGTGAACCATATTATACAAAGGAAAACAAAGCCTGTAACCCGAATAAATTTTATGCCAGACACAAACCAAAAGTCAATACACATTCATGCTAAACTAGAAGTGGCACATACAATTCATGAGGGTGAGACACGGACTGGGTATAAGGCATGCATAGCAGGAACAAGTACGGTAAGGTAGATAACCCAACACTTATGTTCTCATATTGAATGGAGGTAACAAACATAGGTATATATATATATTTGTGATACAGGGGTGCATATGTTGATCAATTCAAATAACATGTAACCCAAAAATAAGTTAAACTTCATGATGACAGCGGTAAAATAGGACAAATATCACATATAAGCTCACATACCCTATAAGCTGCATGCGTGTCAGGGTAGACAGGCACACCCTGAGGTTAGGGACAAAACTAGTATAACCAACATAATGGGGATTAAGCCATGATAATCTTTTATGCGGTCGATGTACAAGGCTATGCATAACTGAAAATAAGTGAAATTAAGTGGAAACAAGTGTACGACAGACAAGGTTTCAAAGCGCACAACAACACACAAGTAGTAAAATTATAAGGTGACATGAAATATGTACATTAGTCAATACTAAGGAGTATAGGTATGTTCATTCAAGTGTACACAAACATCATGTAATATGTTTGAATTTTTTATAAAGCTACATATGTGTTCGCTAAGTTCTCAACTGAATGCCACATTACAAGTTTCATACTGGCACAGTAGGCGATAATCAATTATATAGCAAGACTACAAACAACTACAAGGTTACAGGAAATCAAGGTTAAACCACAACTCAAGTATATGCAATATGATCAACACAAAATAGCAACCATAAGGCAATCCAACCCAATCGAAATCAATTTACTTGAACTAAGCTAATCATATTCGTGAGTGGGTTAACACTCACCTGTAGTGGCAAAAGAAGGTCAGCGGAGCAGGGCTTCGAGAAGGGAGCAGCAGAAGTCCGACGCGGTGATGGTTCTACACCGGAAAGATAGAGGAAAAAGACTGAAGCCAACATTGGTGACCCCGACGGACTGCCTCAGTTGGTGAAAGGGCAAGACCGCAGCTTGATGAATGAGTCAGCGAGGTCTCGGCTTGGGTTACTGGTATGGGTTTAAAGGCGCTAGCTTGTTGTAGATTCGAAGATGAGAGAGAGGTGCGGTACGATTAATGGTGGAAGGGTCTGAGGCGAGGGACCTCGAGGCGGTTCGATGGATGGAGGAAGGGCCACTGGTGGTTGCTGACGAAGGTGAGAGGCGGAGAAGGGTGTTGATTTTAAGTAGTGCGGCGGCCATGATTTTTCTTTGATTTGAGGAGGACTTGGTTGGAAGAAAATTGAGAGGGGAGAATGGGAAAAGGAAGGACGGTGGAATCTATAAAAGAGGACACGGTAGAAACGAAAGAAGGGGACACGCGTTACCATTTTAGAACAAAGTAGCCACGTATTAACCAATTATGCCTAGCTTTCAACAGGTGTTAAACCCATTTAAGAATTGAACAAGTGTTGCAATACATTAAACAAATAAAATAAAATAGATTTAACTTTGAATGAACAATGTTATTATGGTTTTAAACTTCAAATTTAACACAATAATGGTCACCAAAAGCTATATTTCTTCGTTCTCGTCGAACGTATCACAACATTGATTTTCTGAAATAAAATTTTGTACTTAGCGACTTGATTTCAACTAACCTAAAATAAATTAATTCAATTTATATTTCGGATAAGATTTTCAACATAAAAAATTAAACTAGATTTCCTTTTTCTCGAATTATATTTCGAAATCGAATTCACTCCCAATGTTAATTTCAAACACTCAAGGAAATTAAAATTTATAATGTTCGCTTTCCTATAACGTTCATATTAAAATAAATATACAAAAGATTTCTTGTTTCTACGCGAACTCAAGTATTATTCAAAATAGATAAAATTCCAACTTCTATGTCAAAAACTGAATATGATCATTTATCCTACCGTTAAATCCTAATTTGTTTTATATTTCAAACGTCGAAAATTCTAGGCCGTTACAATCTCCCCCACTTAAAGCTTTTCGTCCTCGAAAAGGAGAGACTGTTAGAACGAAATCAAAGTATGAAATAATTTTTCTCCGACTTAACATCCCGTTTTCATTTCAAATCATTTGAAATTCTACATTTTCATTCATATCGAATTATATTCGCTTCGGGATTTTAAAACCAAATCGCTTTCAAAAACTTCAAACATATTATGATAAAATCAATATCAATATATATGTTCCATTTCCTCGAGAAGTTTCTCCCCATGACAAGGTTACTCGGGAAAGACCTATCGCACGAAATAGTATATATATATATATATATATATATATGACGTCTCTCCCTTTCCCGGAGCCGACCATCATAAGGACTCAAAAATCCCAAATCACACACACCCTTTCTTTAGTCACGGGTTACCCAATTCCATGGTTCATATCAAATCATTTCATATCTCGAAGGTATAAATCATTTCACAACAATAATTCGCAAATACTTTCAATCATAATATTGTTGTTTTTCAAAACATTTCAAATATCGGGATTCAAGTCATTGAAATTTCCTTTTGTTTATAAACCACTTTTATAAACTATATCATATCCCAGTATTTGAAAACAAGTTCAATCAATACGATTTCTTAATATCTTCTCAAATCAAGTGATCTTTTCAAATTTCCAAACTAAAACTTCACAAATCATTCATAGAAATCGTATCAAATTTCATATAATCGAATTATTTCCCTTTCAAAACATTAGTTCCAAAATAATTCAAGACATATTTGGAAGTCCTTTACACAAAAAAATAGGACCGAATAATCATTCTCATTTCAAACATCATATCACATTGTTCAACTAGTCGGAAAAATCTCTCGAAACATTTCTATTTAAAATACCATCACGCTTCCGCTACGCACTCTGATTAAGCATGTTCCACTAGTATTGTTCTACAAACCAATCCCAAAACATTGATTTTGAAACAAAAACCTAAAATTTTGAGTCTCAAAGTCCACTTTCTATGGATTTATCGATGCAAGACAAAAGGAAGGGTTCAAGAATAAGATTGGACAACTCAAACTCGAGTAGATCGAAGAGATGATAAGCGACAGATGACGTCAGGTCAAGGTAAACAAACACAACAACAACGACGAAGATGTATTTATTTAAATTCCACTTATCTCTTCATATTAATTTATCACAACGTTTTATTAAAATTTATCCAAACATTTTCAACATTTATCTACACGGTTTCAAGTATTTCTCGACGTTTAGATCGGAATCATACAGTCATCCCACTTTCGAAACTCGAAAATAAATGTCTGATGATGTGGCCATCATCATCAGAATTATCCTCCAGCGACTAGAATGGGATTCCATATCTATCGAGTACATCTTCGATTTCATATATACGTTAGCTAGGCGTATATACAAAGTCCGTACATACTTGACAGTCCAACCTCGACGTCAATAAAATTCTCGCAACCATTTCCATTACACTTTAAATTCCTTCCAAATCAAAAATTTCTGAATTTACTACATCCTTATATGCATCTTTCATAAAGTTTGGAAGCTTTTATTTCAATTATCTTGAAATTTCAAATTTTCTTTCATTTTCCTTTAAAATTTTCCGAACACTCAGCGAACGACTTCGAGAACCTTTAAATTCACAAGACTGGATTGGATAAAGCTTTTGTTTACAAATCATAATTATATGTTTAAATAAATCATTAGATCCCTTACATCGTTCCTATGCATGCGCGAATTGCCGACCCATACTCTTAATGTTCATGTACCTTTGGGAATTAACTCATTAGAACCTTTGATGTTACGGGCATCTAATAAATCCGGGGTTTATCGAATTGAATGAATTAAGAACACAAGTTGAAATGATACATACCTATGACCCGGATTTGGATTGAAATGATAGATCCATTCCTAAATATCGAGAAATAAAATTTAAAAATCACTTGGCCATAGGATAGCAAACTATATATGGACATCGGTTGGTTAAATGAGTTTAATATTTGAAATTCTACTTTTATGGAAATTTCATTCAAGGGAAATGTATTGATTTCGATAGGTTTTATTTTTCCTTGAAATCTGAATCTTAAATATGATCTGAAATGATTTAAGAAATTTTTCCCAAGCGAATTTGAAGTGTTAAAGATTCAAATTTTAGATTTTGTAAGAATTGGGTAGATTCAGATTTAAATAAATTCTTATGGAATTTAAATTTTGGAATCAAGATAATGGAGAATACTCGAAAATTGTTTTTTAAACCTAATTCGAGTATGGTCTTGAATCCTTGTATTGAAAATATATATTCAGAAAATCCAACATTATATAATAAAATCCAAATTCATATAAAAAAATCCAAATCAACTTGGTAAAATTTATGGGATGTTACATATATTATAATCTTCATACACTTCATTTAATACCTATCTAACACATATGCGTCTATTTTTAATTTATTCCAACTCAATCTGGTCATTTTAACTTAGTTCGCTAATTTATTCTTTAATTATCTCTTTTGCCCATTTCACTTTCTATTTGAACATATCACATTCAAATATATTTTAACTTGCTTGTAAACTAATTTAATTCTAAAACGGTTTAAGTTGAATATTTAAGCTATAGGGTACAGCGAGAGATCAATCGGAGCTCTGATACCAACTGTAACGACCCTCCTTTTTGCCCGGTTCTTGCCGGTAATTAAATCAACTTAAACCGTTCAGAAAGACGAATTGTTATGGGTACATACATACATTGAACAAAATAACAGAACTTTCCATTGCTCAAGAACAATATTTCATCAGAGTTACCTGAATATCAGAGTTACACATACATATATACTTTACATCGGAAGAAAGAAATTTACTCTCATCGGAAGATCAAAAGACACAGCGGAAACTTTAACTCTAGCGTGGACGCCAACTCAGAAAGTGCTTCGAACTTTGCTCCAACGAATGATAGCTGCAGAACTAAACTACTAGCTGCCCGTGTGAAAATTTAATGGGAACCCAGAGTTTAGGAAGGAACAATAAACTCCAGGTCAGTCATGGGACTGGTGTGAGAACATAAAACAGTTGTTTTTAGGATTTATTTTAAAGTTGGGACATTCACCGGACCACGCCGCTATCGCGCAACGGGCTTTTGCTCCATGTGAACACCCGTGCATATAAATACGAAATGATATTTTTAAAATGAAGCTATCATAAGCTCGTCCCACATCACAAAATGCAAGCGCACACCAGATGGGCGAGGTTTATCTTATGATAACCAAACATGCTTTCATACGGAAAATCCTGTGGAAGAAAACCATTTCGCAAATAAATGTATTAATCCTAGACGGCATAATACCCCATCCTATTATGTCGCCATATATGTAGATATACAAACAAAACCGTGTGGCATGTATTGGAGATTTGGGTTTCCAACTTGATGATTCCTGGCACGAAAGATCAATCGGAATACAAACGAAATGTAATCACGGGTTTTTCATCCAGACGCGGACACCAATACAAATCGCGAGGCAGATCAACGGTTTTCGACCAGACACGGCCCCCCGAACATACCCTATTCCATCATTCATAAGTGGTTTCCCACTGTTGCAGCGGTCATCATCAATTCACATATATATACACAACCTAACCGCCAGTTTCTCATCATCCGGGGTGTGAGGTTTGTCGATATCACGTCATACACAAAGCATGCCTAGAAAAGCAATGCCTTGATCATCACTAGCTCGTTCATAACTTGGGTATGCCACATTGACAATTCACGACATATCACCGATTTCAATCAATGCATACCCTCTAAGTTCATATGACTTAGAGATGAGGATAAAATATTTGCCACAAATCCAATATATATTAACGGAGATCAGTGCTATGCGGTCAATTTCAATGTCAGACACACCATCCATACATGTCCGTCCTGGGTCTGAACGTAACGAAATCTGAAAGTTCTCCCCATACGTTCGGACTTCCTGCCACTCCGGGAATAGGGGCATCTCTCTACTGTAGCTATCAGTAAAGAAACCAATCGGCAATCAGTCCGTTCGATGTGAAGAACCACGGTCTTCACTCGTCGATTCCAAGTCTTGAATTTGCTTCATGCGTCGTATTATTACTTGGAATGGTTTCGAACTTAAATCCGATCCTGGACTTCCCAAGTAATAAGCGTATTCTTAAATCGATGGTTATGAATCATAATCATCACCAGTAACAAACAATTCAGTTGTCATATTTCTATAATCGAATAAACCTTTCCTTTTTAATCGACTTGATATCAAAAGATTTGATTTATTTAAACATATATTTATGATTTGTAAACAAAAGCTTTATCCAATCCAGTCTTGTGAATTCGAAGGTTCAAATTTAGGCTTTCAAGTATAAATGACATTTTGAAGAGAAAACTTTATCTCAAATGGTTAATAAATAATGGTGGTGAATATAGATTCTGAAATCTTAATCAAACTATTGGTAATTGATTTGAGGAAGCAATTTTTGGGAAATACTTGAATAAATTGTCCAGCGAAATTAAAAAAAAAAAAATTGATTTTCAAACCAATGGCCATGGTGTGGGAAAAATTGGTAAGCGTTGGTTGTTTAAGAGACCGGAGTTGGCAAGTGGCATACTCTCTGTCAGTGCCGATACCACTTTAACAACTGTATACGTGGTGACATGTCCAGAACAAAGCATGATGACTTGGGGCGACTTCTGGATTGAAGATGGTGAACGATAACGATATGACCTTGACCTTCGGGTCATAATTAAATGACTAAAACAGGAGCTATACCGTGACAAATTAAGGTAGCACCTTTGATCGGACACATTTCTTCGATACCATTTCTATGACTATGTTATGATTTGGGGTACTTCCTTTGATTTGGGAATGTGTTCCGAGGTGGGCGGTAGTGGCTGCTATGCGTTACCACCGGTCCGAGAGTGCAACTGGTAGAATCCTACCCTGGTATTGCCTCGAGTGCCATGTCATTTACCCTAGCGAGCCCCATACGATTCTGATTTGTATCGTACCTATGGAATGCCCTCTGATGCCATCCGTGTTAGGTTGGGTTTACGGTACTGTATAGAATACGGTATTATAAACGGTGTAAGGGTAAAAATGTAATCCCGCTTACGCTATGTTCATTACTTATACTTTACTGGATAGACACTATCATAATAGCGTACTATTATATGTATTAGTTTCACGGATCCTTAGAGGATAGAATCCCAGATATCCTTTAAGTTAATGTACATTTTTATGAACATGTCATTTGTGCTGATTCACTTATATAAGACTTTTAGTCCTGACTCGAGTGTATTGTTTCTTTGACTTTATACTTGGGTCAGCTTGAGCACCTCAGTTGTTCGTGACGCATTTGGGAGATTCGCATCTTTTGGACCATCTGCATGTTCTGTCTTTAGAAAATGGAGCTTTCCTTGCTGCATGGTTATTTGAACACCATTTTCCCCACCAATGCTTACCAATTTGCATGGAAATATTTGGGTACATATGGAGTAATACATACCCTTTATTGTCAGCTTGATGCATAAATTCCTAAGTCTGCTTCCATTTATCTTACTCCCCATACTGTTAAATCCTAACAGACTGCTTTATGTTGCATGTATTTACGTAATTGACCCCTGCTTCACTCCTATCTGTCTGTACCACCAAATAAATTTGACTAAGTACCCTTGTTACCTCATGCATGCATTTTTCCCATGCCTTTATATCCAACTGACTGTCTTGCATGTATTCCTACCACGTTTTGTCCTTAACGTTGAATTAGAAAATTCCATTGTCGGCAGTTCATTGATCATTATGCTCGAATTTCTTAATATATCATTGGGATTAAACTAATTATATTTACGTGATTTTTATCGAAGTGTGCTTACTTGAAATAAGTTTAATCCTGACTCGGGTGTTTTGTGTATTTTGCATGGAACGCTCGGGTCAGGCTCCAAGTGTTCCAGGCTATAGATATCAGCTCGAAAACAAGAGAGGACGCAAGGACGTGAAGACGCACGCGCGCACGTTAAGCCACAACAAAGTGTAAAGTTTTATTCGTCAGAAATTTATGTACCAATTTATTTATCTTCCGCTGCAAAATTTTGTACAACTCTGATATTTTATATGAAATTTTATTCCGCTGCAATTTTTGTACTCTAAGATTCTGTGTCTGTTCTGTTTTAAATTGGATAAGCCATAACAATTCGTCTTTTTGAAGGGTTTAAGTCAGTTTAATTACCGGCGAGAATTGGGCAAAAAGGCGGGTCGTTACAAGTGGTGAGTGCATGTTGGAGTACAGGGAAAAAAAAGAATGAAAATAAATGATAGGGATGAGGCGTTGTTTTATTCGGTGAAGCATGCATGCGCAAGCATGCAAAGTTTGGCCTTGTTGGCGGTGCAAGTGCAGTGGAAGACGTGAGCAAGTGGGAAGTGTGGAGGTAGCAGGCATGCGAAAAAAAAAGAAAAGAAAGAAGAGACGTGAGTTTGCGGAAGTATGCTTTTTCTTTTACCCGTGAGTTTGCGGAAAGAAAGGTACACGAGACTATCGGAGTCCGCAAAGATTTGGACGTTGCCGTTCGTAGACCGGATTCGCAAGCAATATAGAGCATTGACGGTGAATAATATTGGAAGCATGAAGGTGAGAACACTTATTTTAATTTATTTTACATAAGTAGGAATGTTAATGATCATAATCGTTAATGGTTTGATTACTGATGAATGGATGCTATTATGGTGATGTTTGATTGGGTGCTTATGAAGTTGAAACACTGAACACTCGTGCACAATTGATGTATGTTTATGTATTGCGATATTGGTAGGTAGATTCATATTCATCTAGTTGATTTTGGTTGTGTCACACACTGTAGTTGTGGAGTATATGGGTAGTCGATTTAAATTTCCTTCTCATATGGATAACGATATATATAAAAAAAAATATTTTTAAAGTTAATTTTCGAATCATTCGAAAATCTAAGCTACGAATGGTTGACGGTTTTGTAAGTGATAAAGGATTTTTGAAAAGTTTTGGAATTGGTTTTGGATGCGAAGATGTAAACAAGTTTTGAGGAAAATGTGATTTTTAGTTATGTAAACATTTGTTCAGTAGTTTTGAAATTTAAACCATAAAATGATTTATATGTATTTCGATTTCATTATTTTATGATATGCTTCAAAATAATTAAATGAGTTTGAAATTATTGCATTGAGTTTATTTACTGGATTCGTTTTATGCAAATCAATTTGATTTCTATTATTTGAATCCTAAATCCATCAACCAATATTCATGTAAACAATTGTTGAAATTAAAGCGGTTTTGAAATATAGATCGAATAATGATCGTAATATGTTTCTTGCATTAACGATTAATTTTGAGGAATTGAATGAAATTTGAAAAGACTTCTTTGAAATGAATATTTGGATTTGAATGATGATTTTGAATTAAAGCAATGTAACTTTAAAATATTATTTGGAAAATGGTTTAATAGTTAATTATGAAAATTTTAGTTATTTTGGGAATAAATGAGCCCTTTTACATTTAAAGCATTTTATGATTTGAATTGAACGAGTTGTGTAGTAATCGACTTTTATTTTCAAACGACCATAACTTGAATACTTTAAATCGGATTGACATGAAACAAGGAACATTGGATTTTTATTGAGAATAACTTTTGAATAGGGAAGACATTTTCAAATTCAGACATTTGGATTTCGAGTTATGATTTGAAGAAGCTGCTATATGTATAGCTGGCAAACATAATAAGAAATATGTTTAAGGAATTATAAGTTATAAAAAAATTTGGAAAATTAGTTAAATCATATTTAAATGATTTGAGTTGAAAGAAATGAATTTGAATGATTTTTCAATCTATAATTACTTATAACGCTTTAAGAAATGCTTTTACATTTCGTTGGAAACGGTTGATGTTGAAGTTTATAAAATCGTGAACTCTGGTTTACAAAACCGTAAAAGATTTGTAAATAATTTGGAAGGATGTAAAGAAGTATGAAAGTGTAACTAATGGAATAAGTTATGTTTTAAGGTTGGTAAGTGAACATCGAGCTTGTAAAGAAATTAAGATGTCAACAGGATTAAAGAACTTGGAATGAATCCAACCTTAATTGAATTAATAACAATTGGGAAGGAAATTTGGATTGGAAACCCGTACGGTTCATAACCACTGTTTTATGAATACGCTTATTACTTGGAAAGACCGGGATCGAATTTAGGTCCGGAAACCATTCCAAGTAATAATACGATGCATGAAGCAAATTCAAGACTTGGAATTGACGAGTGAAGACCGTGGTTCTTCACATCGAACGGACGGATTGCCGATTGGTTTCTTTACTGATAGCTACAGTAGAGAGATGCCCCTATTTCCGGAGTGGCAAGAAGTCCGAACGTATGGGGAGAACTTTCGGATTTCGTTCCTTTCAGACCCAGGACGGACTTGTATGGACGGTGTGTCTGACATTGAAATTGACCACATAGCACTGATCTCCGTTAATATATATCGGATCTGTGGCACATATTTTATCCTCATCTCTAAGTCATATGAACATAGAGGGTATGCATTGATTGAAATCAGTGATATGTCGTGAATTGTTAATGTGACATACCCGAGTTATGAACGAGCTAGTGATGATCAAGACATTGCTTTTCTAGGCATGCTTTGTGTATGACGTGACATCGACAAACCTCACACCCCGGATGATGAGAAACTGCCGATTAGGTTGTGTATATATATATGAATTGATGATGACCGCTGCAGCAGTGGGTAAAACCACTTATGAACTGGAATAGGGTATGTTCGGGGGGCCGCGTCTGGTCGAAAACCGTTGATCTGCCTCGTGATTTGTATTGGTGTCCGCGTCTGGATGAAAAACCCGTGATTACATTTCGTTTGAGTTCCGATTGATCTTTCGTGCCAGGAATCATCAAGTTGAAATCCAAATCTCCAATACGAGCCAGACGATTTTTATTGTATATATATGGCGACATATATTATGGGGTATCATGTTGTCTAGGATTAATACACTTGTTTGCAAAATTGTTTTCCACACTATATATATAGTACGAAAAGAGGATTTTACGTATGAGGGCATTTTTGGTTATCATAAGATAAACCTCGCCCATCTGGTGTGCGCTTGCATTGTGTGATGTGGGACGAGCTTCTGATAGCTTCATTTTCCAAAAGTCATTGCGAATTTTTGTGCACGGGCATTCACATGGAGTGAACCCATTCCGCATTAGCGGCGTGGTCCGGTGAAATTCCAAATTTTAAAACGAATCCTAAAAGCAACTATTTTTATGTTCTCACACCAGTCCCATGACTGACCTGGAGTGTATTGTTCCTTCCTAAACTCTGGGTGCCCATTAATTTTCATACGGGCAGCTAGTACTTTAGTTTTGCAGCTATGATTCGTTGGAGCAAAGTTTGAAGCGCTTTCTGAGTTGGCGTCCACGCTGGAGTTAAAGTTTCCGCTGTAACATATGTTCTTCCGCTGAGAGTAAATTTCTTTCTTCCGCTGTAAAGTATATATGTATGTGTAACTCTAATATTCATGTAACTCTGATGTAATATTGTTCTTGAGAAATGAAAAGTCTTCTGTTATTTTTGTTCAATGTATGTATGTACCCATAACAATTCGTCTTTATGAACGGCTTAAGTCGGTTTAATTACCGGCGAGAACCGGGAAAAAAGTCGGGTCATTACAGTTGGTAGTAACGACCCTGAATTTTGACCGTTCAAATCGACAATAAACCACACATGTCGACCCGAACAAATCATAAACACGGGCAGTTATTGGGGAAAAAGAAAAGGAAAGAAGAAGAAGAGAAAAACAATAACAGAACCTCACAGCGGAAGGACAACATATAATACACAAATAGCAGTTTAAACCGTTGTAATGTATATATACCATAGGCTATAACATCAATGGTTATCAGAGTTACACATAAACAGATTTCAGACAAAGCAGCGGAAATTATATAAATATAATAGATGTATACCAAATCTTCGTCTTCGCTCTCCAAGGTAAAGGAATCTTTGCTAACTGCAAGCATCTGCTGACCCGAGCGTATTGCATAAAAAGAAAACACAACAAACACTCGGGTCAGCACTAAATCATTCTCATATTAGTCAAATCAAAATACGAAATAACATCAGTGTCATGGGTACAGTAACTCAAGAGATGTTATGGGATTTTTCCATCTCTCAAGGATCCATTAAACGAATACATACATAATATAGTACGCTATTATGATAGTGTCTATCCAGTAAAGTATAAATACTGAAAATAGCGTAAGCGGGATTACCATATTACCCTTACGCCATTTATAGGCATCAACAGTCTATACAGTACCGTAAATTCACCGTATTGGTGTTATCAGAGGGCACTCCATAGAAAGCAATACTAAATCAAAATCGTATGGGGCTCGATATGGATAAATATGACAAGGCACTCGAGGCAATGCCGAGGGTAGGATTCTACCAATTGCACTCCTGGACCGGTGGTAATGCATAGCAGCCATTACCGCCCACCTCGGAACACACTCCCAAAGTCATAAAGGGCCCTCAAATCGTCATTATCATCATAGTCATAGAAATAGTATCGAAGGAGTGCGTCCGATCAAAGGTGCTACCTCAGTTAGTCACGGTATAGCTCCTGTTTTAGTCATTTCAATTCTGACCCGAAGGTCAGGGCTATTTCGTCATCGCTCACCTTCTTCGATTCAACAATCGCCTCCAAGTCATCATACTCCTTCTGGATACGTCATAACGTTCACAGTTGTCAAAGTGGTATCGACATTGACAGAGAGTATGCCTTATGTCGACTCCGGTCTCTTTGACAACCAACGCTTACATCTTTTCACATCGGTTGGTTCTTTTATATTTCATAAAGGTTCGCTTACATATCAAAATATCATATTCTGTTTCGAACACAAATTTATATTCAATAGAATATAATTCCATATCAAAATACTATAAATCATACCAAACCGATTATATTCTAAATTAGAATATATTTCCATATCTTTCTATTATTCTCGTATAATCCTTCAAAAATTGATTCATATTCAAATAGAATAAAACTTTATCTCAGCTCCATTTGAACCAATGGTTTAAATCCAACATTTTCCATTCGGAAGGAATTTACTATTCATAAATACTTTTGAAAATAAATGCTTATAAGGAAATCTTTATATAAAAATAAATAAATATTTATATAGAATATAATAATAATAATAATAAAAGATAATTTAAATATTATGTACATACACAAAATAAAGTTTATTAGATAGTTTGAATACTAAAATATAAAGGAAACTCTATTTAAAATAAAATAATTTGTAGGTTAAAAGTTTGAATAAAAAAAATTTGAAGGAAAGGAATAGTTTATTTTGAAATCAAGCAAGGTATAAATATATATATAGATAAATTTTAAACCAAAATTTTCTTCCTTTCGAATTTCCAATACATGAATCTATATCCCAGTTTCAATGGAGTTCATTCAGTTTCCATTTCTCATTTTCAAACGTCGTTCAACAACCTCTCAATTTAAAGGATTCAACCCATATTCAAAACTGAGTTAAAACAACTCAAGTATATGCAATACGTCATAACGTTCATGGTTCCTGGTCTTGAGTAGTCCATCTTTTGGATTTAGGCGTGTTTTGATTCAAGCCATTATACCTTTTGAAACACATTGGATATTGAACTTCAGTCTTTTTCCTCTGTCTTTCCGGCGTAGAACCATCACCACGTCGGACTTCTGCTGCTCCCTTCTCGAAGCCCTGCTCCGCTGACCTTCTTTTGCCACTACAGGTGAGTGTTAACCCACTCACGAATATGATTAGCTTAGTTCAAGTAAATTGATTTCGATTGGATTGGATTGCCTTATGGTTGCTATTTTGTGTTGATCATATTGCATATACTTGAGTTGTGGTTTAACCTAGATTTCCTGTAACCTTGTAGTTGTTTGTAGTCTTGCTATATAATTGATTATCGCCTACTGTGCCAGTATGAAACTTGTAATGTGGCATTCAGTTGACAACTTAGCAAACACATATGTACCTTTATAAAAAATTCAAACATATTACATGATGTTTGTGTACACTTGAATGAACATACCTATACTCCTTAGTATTGACTAATGTACATATTTCATGTCACCTTGTAATTTTACTACTTGTGTGTTGTTTTGCGCTTTGAAACCTTGTCTATAGTACACTTGTTTCCACTTAATTTCACTTATTTTCAGTTATGCATAGCCTTGTACATCGACCGCATAAAAGATTATCATGGCTTAATCCCCATTATGTTGGTTATACTGGTTTTGTCCCTAACCTCAGGGTGTGCCTGTCTACCCTGACACGCATGCAGCTTATAGGGTATGTGAGCTTATATGTGATATTTGTCCTATTTTACCGCTGTCATCATGAAGTTTAACTTATTTTTGGGTTACATGTTATTTGAATTGATCAACATATGCACCCCTGTATCACAAATATATATATACCTATGTTTGTTACCTCCATTCAATATGAGAACATAAGTGTTGGGTTATCTACCTTACCGTACTTGTTCCTGCTATGCATGCCTTATACCCAGTCCGTGTCTCACCCTCATGAATTGTATGTGCAACTTCTAGTTTAGCATGAATGTGTATTGACTTTTGGTTTGTGTCTGGCATAAACTTTATTCGGGTTACAGGCTTTGTTTTCCTTTGTATAATATGGTTCACTCACCCGCATGTTGCTGTCCTATTTGATATATTTTAAGCACCCTGACATGGACACATTATTGACCATGCCAAGTTACATTTGCTGTCCCATTCTATCGATTGTTGCGTGCAAACAATCGATCAATTGTGGTATATTTGGGCAGTCATGGATTAAACAAATTATATTCATGTGTTTATCGAAATTTGCTAATTTGAAATAAGTTTATTCCTGACTCGGGTGTTTTGTGTATTTTGCATGGAACACTCGGGTCAGGCCCTAAGTGTTCCAGGTTATAGATTCAGCTCGCAAACTGGAGAGGACGTGCAAACGTGGAGACGCTCGCATGCGCTAAGCTCGACAAAAGAAAAGTAACTTTGTTCAAAGAAAATTTATGTACAAAATTATTTATCTTCCGCTGCAAAAATTTTGTACAACTCTGATAATTTACATGAAATTTTATTCCGCTACAATTATTGTACTCTGTGATTCTGTATTGATTCTGTTTAAACCGTATAAGCCAATAACAATCTGGCGTCTTGAACGTTTTAAGTTGGTTTAATTACCGGCGAAAATCGGGCAAAATGCCGGGTCGTTACAGTTGGCATATCCGTTTACCCGAACCCCTTTGTGTATTCGAATCGATTTGGGATGCGGGTTGAAATGATACATACCCGGGATTTGAATATTTTTAAAGAACGGATTGAAATGATAAATATCCGTATCACTTAACCATAGGATAGAAAATTTTATACAGACACCGTGAGCTTCGTATCGTCTAGAGCTTCGAATCGACATATAATTTGCTATGGTTTGAAGAGATTTAATTTTTCAAAGCATGGATTTTTATTTCTAGGGTTTTGAAAATCATTTCAGCCATTAGAGAGAAATGAAGGAGGAGGTATACGTATAAATGAAGAATGGACTGGTTGAGTGTTAAGTGGGTTTTTATTTATATATATTTATAAGGCCCAAACATGAGAAATACCCAATTATCCATTTACAATGATTCGTTCACAATTTCTCTTGTACGGTCAAACGGTAAGTCGGATTGTAACGCAAATTGGAATCCTAGCATAATTCATCGTTCCGGTTCCGACGGCGCCAGTTTCGTCGAATTCCGAGACAGTCGCCAAAACCGTTAAATTTTACAGTTAAATAAATAAATAAAATATTCAATTATTCAGTTAACTGTTTAATTCAAATTAAATACTCGTTAACTCCAAATTTAAATCAAACTACCAGTTAAATAAATTCTATAAATTTATTTCGTGAATTCTAAGTTCTCAGGTTTGATTATCTAAATCTTAGATTTGAGTTCAACTAAAATTAACAACTGAGAATTTCCATTTACAATTTTAAATTTGAATTCTACTTTTAAATTAACACGCTCAAATAAATTAAATTATTTAAATATTAAATTTTCAAATTACAACCATCCTAAGTACAAATAAATTACAAACCTATTTGTACTCAATTCAACCAATCATCAACATTAGAATCAACAAAAATTTGATTTCCCTAAATATATTCCAATTCAATTTAATTTAATTTGAAATTTAAATATACTGAAAATTTTGGGGCGTTACATTCTCCCCCACTTAAAAAATCTTTTCGTCCTCGAAAAGAGAACGAAACGATGTCAAGCACATATCTATTTTAAATTCATGCATAAAATCGCCTTTATAAAATAAGTTATATTTGTAAAACTCATAAATTTTCTCTAACTCCCGAAATCACGGAAAATTTCGGTAGCATCTCCTTTGTATGGAGAGCTCCGGGAAAATCCCGATATATATATCAACCCAAAATATACATCTCATCATCGATGAGGCATCCCTGTACAAGGGGAAAACACAAACCAACTACCAAACCCATATAACACACATCCGTACCTTCTTTAGCGTTTATTTGCACTTTTATTTACCTTAACATTTAGCATTTAGCGCAAGCGAGCCCCAAAGCATAGCGCGACTTCCTTACACCTGCTACATACACATAAGAATCAAATATATATGTAATACATAGCAAGAGTACACAATTTACACAACATATAATCAACATTTCAACTACAAATCCATAATATTCATAACAGGTCAGCGAACAAAACAAGGTTTATCACATGCTAAAAGTTGGAATTTGGCTAAAGCACACTAAGGAAAAGTTGTTCTGACCGTTTCAGGCTTTCTGAATTGTCCAGACTCGTTGAATTCGGATAATTCGTTCAAAAGTTATGTTCATTTTAGTGGAGGTGAACACTTCAGCCCGCACACGGAAAATGCAGATCTGAAATGTTTTACCCATTTTTTAAACCTTTAAACATCAGAATTTGACTAGGCATATTAAGAGAAAGTTTTAGTTTACATTCTGGCCTTTCCGAATTGTACTCGCACATCGAAATCCGACGCTCCATTGGGAAGTTATGGTCAAAACAATATAGGTATACGCTTCAGTTTTTAATTTTCTGCATACACAACTACGACTAAAACTTGCATTTCAGCTTAGTAATCAAAGGAATTCGACCTGGCTTTATAAACGAAGGTTTTAGATCGGTTTCTAAGGTTTCCGAAAAGTCCGGAATCGTCAGATTCCGATCATCCCATCAAAAGTTATGGTCACTTAAGCTTCAGCTTATCGACTATTTCAGATTTACATAAACATTGGATTATTTCTATTCGAAATTTCAACATTTTCGATTTCAATACTTTTGTAAATCCTTAACATTTAACTTTATTATCGATTCATTATTCAAGATTTGGATCCATATTCAATTTCTTACTTTATTTTGATATTCTTTCTATTCGCTTCTCGTTTATTCCGAGCATTAAATTCTAACTGAAAACTCGAAATTTGTTCTAGCTTTTCAATCAACTTGATGATATTAAGTCATATATTCATGAACATGAGTCAAGTTGCCAAATCTCATGACAATTTTTCTAAGTACCTAATTTCCATCTCATCTTTATAAAGTCCTTTATGTAACTCTTATCGAATCAATTTACGTGACTCACCTAAGTTTAGCCTTAACTCATATTTCATTACCAATCCCATTTAAAATGGTTAATACTTCGACACTCATATACGAAGTTTTTCATTGAATTTGGTTTCAATTATTCTTATTTCTTTCATTTATCTCAAATTACTCTCTCATTCTTTTGCTACCTTCAATTGCTCGTTCGTTTCATTAATGTTAAATCATTATTCATTCAACCCTTTTCCTATCCTCTTATTCTAATTTCAACCTCACTTAAAGTTTATTCCATTTGCTCAATCTACTTATTCGACTTTCAGGTCATGAGTTGGGTTAAAGACAGTTTATATTCAGATTTACTTTCAATATATTGACTAAAAGAGGTTTAATCCATCCAGGGTTTACGTCTTCATTCACCTGTACCCTAATCCAACTTTTACATTCTTCGTTTAGTTGTCGACCATTCACATTTCATTAATCTCTTCGTTCTTTTAAGTTTTTTTTTCAGCGATCATATTATCGGCAACCATGAGTTTCTTCCAACCTCCTTCTCGGCTAACTCAATAACTTATGAGTTAACCACGACATGTGTTATCGTTCTTATCACACAACCAACTTTCAATTGATTTAGTTGGCTTTATTTGAATTTTATTTCGTGGTTAAACCTTTTTTTTCAACACCCTTATCGACCAAAGTTTGAAATTCGTTTAAACTTACTATCACCCATACTTAAGCATTTCGACGACCATTTCCCTTTTCTTAATGCTTAAGTAAATTTCCTGGTTTCGTAACCAAATTCTAACATCTCGATTAACCCTAGTAAGCGAGTTATTATTATTAGTTAAGGTGGACTCAAATACTCGATTCCGGGTTATAAGCCAAGTTTTAAATAACATATGTACTTATGCAATTTTATAAGAAAAATCATACCATAAAATTTGAAATCTAAACCTTAATTAACAAATAACATGGAAATTTCAATTCTAGCTTAATCCGAATTTAACTTTAAATAACCTATACTAATACCATTATATAATATTTATACCATGTGAAATTAAATACAAAAAGACCTAAATCAAAGACATATTTGTTTAATATTACTTGTATTTTTTAAGCATCGCTTTGCGTATGACGTGACATCAACAAACTCACACCAAGGATTGATGAGAAACTGGCGGTTAGGTTTTATACTTATATATGAATAAATGATGAAGTTGTGCAGCAGTGGGAAACCACTTATGAACCTGAGGAAGTTAACGAAGTGTCCTAGGCAATTTGCGAACACTATTGTAAGGGTTCGTAAATATCAATTTGATATGAGTTATTGTTCGCAAATACTTTCAAAAAGTCGGGCGAAATGATCAAAGGTGCGCGTGTAGCAGTGGGAATCCCATTGTGTCCTAGGCAATTTCTTGTTAGATAATTCAAATCGGGTCACTCGTACTATTTCAATAGGGAAGAGTGGTTTTCTCCCCCACTTAAATTTTTTTTAGTTATAATTTAAATCCTCCTTTAAACAATTTCTTGCTTAAGTCAAATTACCTTTAAATTCCTTAAGGGGTTCGCTTTTCCGACCTTATATGTCAAAACATGCCTTCCAATTCTCATATTTCTTTATTCATTTCCTCAAGTTATTCAATTCACCAAATCTCTATTTGGATTAAAATTTCATATATGATAATCCAAACCATTTATATTCGAACATAAGTTTGATAGAGTTAAATCAACTTATATTCGATGTAAATTCACAACTCAATCAAACACTATCAGAACATTGAGGTAATATTTTCTAATGCTTCTGATAATATTTGTTCAACTTTGGAATTACACATCGAATATCCGTCACAACTCCATCCAACTCATTTCCTTTTAAATTCTAATCTTTAGAATTTAATAAATAATTCCAAATTCAATTATTTAAAATCCTTCCGAACCATTTTAAATCTTTTAACCATTTAAATAATGGTTTACAATATAAATTTCAAGAACCGTTTATCTTTGGAATCTAAATAATAAAGTTTGAACGTTATTAAATGCTGCAATAGCCATTGAATTCAAATATATTTCCAATCACTTCAAAATTCCAATAATTCATTCCTAATTACTTCAAATTAATAAAGTAAAACTTATCATGAATTCTCTAAAATTTAAAACTGGTTATATTTGAAAGTCAATGTTTAAATCGAACCGATTTCAAACCATAAGGTTATAACCATTTTGAAATCGATATTTACGAACTTTCGCGCCGTAGCGCGTTATAAATCGGTTTAAATAAAATTTCGCTCGAGTTCTTTCAAATTTAATTTATATTTCCAATTCAAATAACTTTATTTCAAAATCGATTTTTAAGTTTAAATCGAAAATCATTTCATAATTCCAAATCTTAATCTACATTAAATTAAGTTATAAACCATAGAAATTCAACCCTTTCAAATTTTAAATGTTAAATTTAAATTTAAATTTCATAAATGGTCCTTACACGGCATTTATTAATTGAAATTGTTTGCGAACAAATTATTCAGTTGTAAACAACTGTAAAATCCGTTCGGCTTTCCTAAACAACAAGGATTGTTGTAGAGGGTGTCGAACTCTGGGACCAAATTATTTTATTAATAGATCCAATCAAGTTATCCCTAACTTTTGATTGGTTGAAAACAAAGAAAATAGCAAAATTAAATAAAAGAGAGTTTTAACAATAAGTGAAAGCAATTAGGGGATAATGACATAGATCAGATTCATAATCATCAATAGCCAAAAGATTAACCAGATCTAATACATGTTTCTGTCACAAACATGAATCAACGATAATAGGTTTTTAGAAACAAATATGTAAATAACGACAAGCATAGCCTATGCAGGAGCTCAGCTCTACAACCATAGACTATCAGGACAGATTCACTAATTGATTTCTAAAACCCTAAAATTAGATCTAGATCTGATAAACGTTAGATCGAACACGAATATATCCTGTGAAGGAGCATAGCTCTTAAACGACACAAAATATGAAGGTTCAGATCTAACCCTTAATTCAGATCCAGATCTACATGTATACAGTCCTCATCTTTTGGCTATGTGATTCATATTGAATCATACTATCAGCGTCACACCCCCTAATCAAAGGGGATTAGCTAGACATAGCTAAAGAAGAAGAGAAAAAGAAAATAAATAACATGAACATAAATAAAATAAACAAAAAGTAAAAAGAAAGGGAGAGAATGATTTTATTCCAAGAAGAGAATTACAGAATAAAACCTAATGTGTTTTTTACAAGACTAAGATACAATGTATTTATAGCTGATATGACAAAGGCTAGCTAGCTAATTACATAATGTGGGACTAAAGAAATAACCCAAATAACACATAAGCCAGTGTGAACGCAGCTTTAGAGTGAGTGGTCTAGCAAATAGGCTAGTGTGAACGCAACATGAGTAAGAGGCCTTCCGAATGAGCTAATGTGAATGCAGTTTGAGTCTTTATTGAGCCAAATCTTCTTAACTGAAATATAATTGCAACCGTTCTTCAAGCTTTAGACTCTTCAAGCTTTAGCAATTTTAAACTTCACTCTTTTTAAGCAAATTCTTCATGCTTTATCCATCAAATGCTCTAAACCATGCTTCTTGTCAACAATCTGAAAACACAGCTATAAATACAAAGTATCAATTATTTTAAAGGGAAAATAAGATAAATAAGCGGATAAAATATACACATTTACGAGTATATCAAATACCCCCACACTTATCTTTTTATTCGTCCTCGAATAAACTAAACTAAGATATGTCACACTTTCGTAGGAAACACGATTGCATTTAGCGTATGCAACAAGCCGTTAAACCTCTGGGTGTCCCCAGTAGGACGAGTGTTGTCTCGTGAGGGTTTTCAGCGGATACTACCCACAAAATCCAAAGCGTCTTATGTACGCAGATTAATCAAACAATATATTTTAGGTCTTTCACATTCCAAGGATTTCACCTAACTTCAATAATAACGGTTTAGTCCCAAATTGTCCATCCCATAATTAGTGCAAAAATGAACAAAAATTTTCAAGCTGAATCGTAATTCCTTGATAACACTGTAATTGTCTTGAAGGTTAAGAGCGTGGTGTCAACCAAAGTTCTACACATCGACAATGTACACCCAATCATTTATTTGACCCCCTTTTTTTTTTTTTGAATTATTTTGCACCAATGTAACTGTATTGTATTGGATGTGAGTTATGCATAGATGAAGGAAAATTTTGTAAGTTCTAAAAATGTTATAGATAAGAGGGCAAGTGTATTAGTTGAACTTCAAGCTACAAAGGATAAAGTAATACTAAGGCACATATGGACGTTTTGTTTCCTTTCATCTCCTCAACTACAATCCTTGCTTCTAAGTACGGTATGATGGATGTGGATGGAATGGAAATGGGTGCTTCATAGTCAAGAATGATAAATGACTATTTTATTCTGAGAGACTCTCTCTTTATTTCATTTTTTTTCTTTCTTTTTTTTTCTTTCTTTTTTTTCTTTTTTTTTCTTCTTTTTTTTTCTTTCACTTTTTTTCATATTTGCATGATGAATGATGAGCGGAAATGGAATGGAATGACACCGTAATATTTCATTTGATTCCTCTTCTACTAAACCAATCTTAACCAACACTTCATGAAAGGAAAGTTTTGTGCCCTAGTCACTCTACTTCTATAACCCTAATTCAACACACAAGTCTGGATTGATGTTATACAAAAAGCTGTAAGGAATGATAAGCAAAGTTTCGTAAGATAGATAACCCATATAAAATAAGATGTGGTATATGGTTATCCTACCTTAAAACAAGTACGGAGTGGGTGGTTCAATATTGGTATAAAAAGTGACGTTTTTGACCTTTAAACAAAGGTTCTTGAGTATACCAATATAAGATAAACTTGTCGAAACACGGATGTAAATCGACTAAAACTTGGGTTTGAATAATGTGGGGTATCGAAGAAGAATGCTACAATGAGTCATTTCTCCTTAACTGGGCCAAGTGGATTTTAGAACTTACGATTTTGAAAATTTTGAGTGGAAAAGAAAATATTATGCATGAAAACTAACTCAGAAAATCCAACAAATGTAGGTGCAAAATCCTTTTGTTTCATGATTTTTTTTTTTTGATTATTTTTACTTGCACATTCTAACATGTATAACAAAGGTTGACACGCTTACTCCAGAACACGACTAACGTCTGCAAAGTCTCAAGCTAGCATCTTAAAATGACACATTACGATTCAATGAATAAATAATGTTCATTCCCATCACCCAACAATTCAACTTATCAAACAAGAACCAAGGTGTTATTTATGAATTTAAGTTAATCCTTGTTCAATGAATGACCTACTTCATAAAATTTGATTGCTGATGTAATGTAAATTCCCCCCACACTTGAGTGTGACTGTGTCCTCGCAGTCGTTAATCAGACATATCTTAGTGAAAGGGAAATAAAATAAGAGGGTCAGCAAGGCTTACCGAGTACACATGCAGATAATACGCAGTCATCGAATAGATGAACCGGTCCATAATGGACCAATGTATCAGCCTCATTAAGCTTATGAGACACAGCTGAAGCACAGAAAACAAAATCATAGAGGATTGTATATTACGTGAAAGATTTGGAAAAACAAATTTGGTTTTTTCAAAAGTTTGAGTTGCTAATTTTAAAATTTTGAGCTTACAATTGATCCGAAAATCGAATTGAATTTCTATAGCAACTAAAGAGAAGTCAGCGAGCTGGGGTTCAGTAAAAGTTTCAAAAACAAAATTCGATTTGTTCAGATGATGTATAAATTGAGAGACGTGCACATCACTCTCACCCCCACACTTGTTTTGAGAAATATTGTTCAGTTTTGCTTTGGTACTTGAAATTTTGTTCACTAAAGGTTCATTCATAAACCTAAAATCAAAACCAAACAAATGAATTTTCAGTAAATTTCGAAATCGTGTTTTCTCAAAAACAGTGTTATTCCAAAAGGAGTTCCTATACTGCAGAAATTTATCAGTGAAAAACAAGTGATCATAGTGAGGTTCAGTTGAAACGATTAAATCGCAAGGAGTTTCAACAGTTTTGGAAAAATCGTCATTGTGTTCAAGATCACATTCAGCAGTTTCGTTATTATCAACCTCAAGAGTTTCAAAGTTTTCAAACATTTCATTTTCAGTTTCATACCTAACAACATTATCGTCAATCAATTCAAGAATTTTTAGCTCATCAAAGTCGTCCTCACTTGAACAGTTGTTAACAACTTCATCATTTTTGTCAAGTTGACAATCTAAAGTTGCTAAATTTTCAAAATTTTCAGAATCTGATAGAGGAAGATCAAATTGAAGATTAACGTCTTCGTTTTCAAGAGAATTTAAATTCAAATCAAGCACAGGGCTTTCAACAACTTAATAAGTTTTTCATCAATTTCAAAAGTTGTTAGTTGAAAATCGTCGATTATGGGCAAAGGTGGATTTTTATTCGAATCATCACAAGTTTGGATCCGATTTTGTTTCTCACGAAACTTCAAGTAATCGTCAAGTATATTCGTTTGCTCAACAAAATCAAATTTATAATTATTTACATGAGAATTTTCACTTTGAAATTGTTGAGAACAAAAGTTTTCAGTAGCACCACAATTGAAATTATTCCCGTTGCCAAAATCATTTGAAAAGTGATTTACTTTTCCATTTTGAATTTGAAATTCATTTTGGAGTTCAAAATTGAATTGACTAGTGTTATAATCCGAATCATTTGAATTTGGATGTGAAATCAAATTTTGATTATTTTGAAAGCTTTCACTATAATTGTTGCACATGTATAACTTACACAATTCATTTATTTCTTTATTTTGTTGTATGCTCATTTCAAGTAGAGATTCAACATGTGTTTCAAGAGTTGAGGGCTGATCATCATTTTGAAAATTTGGTGGTGTACAAACGGGATTATCTTGAAAATTTTGAAAAGTTGGTGGCGTAAAATCCGAATTGTTTGTACAATAGTTGTTATTAAAATATCCATATGAATTTGGTGTAAAAGTATATGGATTATATTGATTTTCACAACTATCGTAAAATCCGTAGGAATAAGGGAATTGAGACATTTTCAAGAAAGCTCTTAAAAAATATGTTAAAATTAACAACTTTGGATTATATGAATACAAGTCTAGGCCAGGTTCGGACAGGGATTATCAGTGTGCCACGAATCACCGTAGAAACACGACTGAAGGTTTAAGAACCTGTTTGAGTTCTTGACTCTACCGTTCCTTAGACACCTTAGAGAGTATCAATCCTAATTGTCAATTTAACAAATATTTTGTCCTATGAGCTTTGGGGAATCCTCGATTTGATTTCAAAAAGAATTTATTCTACGTTTGTTTTAAAATTTTCAAACACACATCAACAGGCAAAATAATCAATCACAGAACTGACAGTCTCAGAACAGTCACAGAACAGTTGCAGAAATAAAATTTTACAAGCGAGCCGCTGCCCTTGCAGAAGATTTTACAAGCAATTTCTATATTTTTCTTTGCAGCTGAGCACCTGTAGAGTTTAGAAAATTTTACAGTGATCGGCAGTCCGTCCAGTGCAATTGAGTCGCGCTAGCGCGTTCACACCCCACTTGGTGTGCAACCGCTCGAACACTGAATTGTCAACCGCTTTCTGTTGTTGTCGCCTTTTATTAATTGCCTGACTGCGCTGCGGCACGGGTTCGGGCTAGGAGCCCGAAAAAAAAAAATTTAAGACCTTTTTCTAATTTCTACCGTACCTGTTTTTGAAAAATTTCTCACTTTTTTTTTCTTTTTCTTTTTTTTTGAAAAGGAGAAGACCAAAATAAAATGGTCAAAGGCAAATGGAAGAAAATCCGAAATAGTGAGCTCGACTAAAATTAAGAAAGCCAAGTATTCCCTTTGTTTTGCATTCCTTAACTTAAAATTACCAATATCAAATTAACTAAAAGAACAACTTTCAAAAATGCCAAACTACGGCCCAAGTAAAGTCCAGAAGGGTCGGCCCTTTATACCCATATAATGCTAAAAGACTAAAACTCTTTCATCTCACTCATTATATTCCCCAAACATGTAAAATTCAATCGTAGCTTCCAGAAAAAAAAATCTCTCACACCCGAAACCGAAATCAATACGAAACAAGAAAATCCCCCAAAGAAAAATGATTTTTGGTTTCAGTTTGGAGAGAACGAACTGAATATATGTTATGGAGTTAGAGTGTGGCTGCTGGGGTTCGATTATGGAGAAGGCGGTTTTGGATTTGGGAGTTTCTTGGGTCTGTTCGATGGAAGGGGATGACGCTAAGGCAGTGGAGATGGCCTAGTTGTGTGGACTGATTATGTGGTTTGAACGGAAATAGGGGGTGGAGTTTTTAAGCGTGGGTTTAGGTGGTACTTTCGGGTACGGTTATGCTGTAGTTCGAATTGAGGAGAGGATCTTATGGAGTGTTTTACTGGTGATTTAGGGGTTGAATTGGTTTTAATGAGTGGCGGGTTGACTTTAATTTGTAGGAAGGGTGGCCGAGACTGTTTGTAACTGGGGTAATTGGTATGATTTCGAACAGCAGGAGAGGAAGGAGACGATCTGGATTGTGGCTCGAGCACTGCTATTGAAGGATTTGTTGACAGTTCGGTTTGGTGAGGAATGGTGTAAGGCAGCAGTGTTTGTGGTGAGGTGGAAGGGTGGTTTGCAGTGAAAATTGCGAAGTGATGTTGATGGGAAGCACAGCCGTGTTTGTTTTGTGAAGGAGGGGCTCGCGCTGGTTTCTGGTGTGAATGATGTTGCAGAAGGGTTGGTGAGGATGAGTGGACGCGTGCAGGTTTGAGTAGAAATGTAGAATGGTTGATGGAGTATGAATGAACGTCGCTGTGGGTCTGTTGAGGAGGAAGTTGGAGGGTTTGCTGCTGGTTCAATGTAGGGGATGAGGGGTTTTGTCTGACAGGAGAGAAGTGGTTTTGTGAGGAATGACTTTTTGAGGGATTGCGTGAAGATGATGTAGTGATGGTTTTTGGGTTGATCAGGACTGTTCTGTGATTTGAGTTGCTGGAGGTTACGGTTCAAAGCAATTGAGTTGGGGTGGTGTGTTTGTTGTGGTACCTGGAGCAGCTTGCTTTCAGGATGGTTTGTTGAAGCTTTTGAGCTGTGGAAGCTTTTGAACTGGAGGGTGTGAACTGGAGTGAGTGGCAGGCGGTGATGAGGATTTGGCAGAGGTGAAGGGTGTTTTTTTTTTTTTTTTCGGATTTCAATTTGAAGAGGGGTTTTCGGTGAAGTGGAAGGTAGGGTGATTGGCAGCGAAAACAAAAAAGGAAAGAAACCTTTGTAAATTCTTTTATTGTAAAGAAAGGAAACAAGTTGCAAAGAAAATTTGAAAGAGATTTTTTTTATAGAAATTTGTAAAGAGGAGAAAAATAGAAAAATTGGATAGAAATCAATGAAAGAAAGGAAGGAAGCCTACGGAAAGGAAATTGAAACAAAAGGAAAGATCTTTTTTTTCTATATTTAACAGAAAACAAGAGGAACGACTAATTTTTTTTTATATATAAAAAAAACAAGACAAAAGGAAATAAAATCAACTAAATTGGGCAAGTTATTTTTTTTTCTCTTGATTTCAAAGATTAGCATATCAATGTTTTAATACTCAATCTAACAATCAAGATTTTTTTCTATATATCAAAGAAAATGCAAGGAAGATAACAAATAAAACTAGCACAAATCGATAAACAAATTATTTTTGTGTTTTTTTTATATACAGAAAAATTAAAGAGAAAATAAAATAAAAATTAAAAATATAACCCGAAGGATTATTAATAAAAATTAGTTTGGTCCCCGGCAACGGCGCCAAAATTTGTTTGCGAACAAATTATTCAGTTGTAAACAACTGTAAAATCCGTTCGGCTTTCCTAAACAACAAGGATTGTTGTAGAGGGTGTCGAACTCTGGGACCAAATTATTTTATTAATAGATCCAATCAAGTTATCCCTAACTTTTGATTGGTTGAAAACAAAGAAAATAGCAAAATTAAATAAAAGAGAGTTTTAACAATAAGTGAAAGCAATTAGGGGATAATGACATAGATCAGATTCATAATCATCAATAGCCAAAAGATTAACCAGATCTAATACATGTTTCTGTCACAAACATGAATCAACGATAATAGGTTTTTAGAAACAAATATGTAAATAACGACAAGCATAGCCTATGCCGGAGCTCAGCTCTACAACCATAGACTATCATGACAGATTCACTAATTGATTTCTAAAACCCTAAAATTAGATCTAGATCTGATAAACGTTAGATCGAACACGAATATATCCTGTGAAGGAGCATAGCTCTTAAACGACACAAAATATGAAGGTTCAGATCTAACCCTTAATTCAGATCCATATCTACATGTATACAGTCCTCATCTTTTGGCTATGTGATTCATATTGAATCATACTCTCAGCGTCACACCCCCTAATCAAAGGGGATTAGCTAGACATAGCTAAAGAAGAAGAGAAAAAGAAAATAAATAACATGAACATAAATAAAATAAACAAAAAGTAAAAAGAAAGGGAGAGAATGATTTTATTCCAAGAAGAGAATTACAGAATAAAACCTAATGTGTTTTTTACAAGACTAAGATACAATGTATTTATAACTGATATGACAAGGGCTAGCTAGCTAATTACATAATGTGGGACTAAAGAAATAACCCAAATAACACATAAGCCAGTGTGAACGCAGCTTTAGAGTGAGTGGTCTAGCAAATAGGCTAGTGTGAACGCAACATGAGTAAGAGGCCTTCCGAATGAGCTAATGTGAATGCAGTTTGAGTCTTTATTGAGCCAAATCTTCTTAACTGAAATATAATTGCAACCGTTCTTCAAGCTTTAGACTCTTCAAGCTTTAGCAATTTTAAACTTCACTCTTTTTAAGCAAATTCTTCATGCTTTATCCATCAAATGCTCTAAACCATGCTTCTTGTCAACAATCTGAAAACACAGCTATAAATACAAAGTATCAATTATTTTAAAGGGAAAATAAGATAAATAAGCGGATAAAATATACACATTTACGAGTATATCAGAAATCCTAATTGGTTTCTAGGTTTAAAAACGACTTCAATCCAAATTCAAATTTTGTTTGAATTAATCGTTTTGTCCGTCGGACCAGTTAGGGATGGCCAGGGAGAGCAGGAAACTAGGTTTCCAAACCCAAGCCTAGATACCATCCTCTCTGTCATCCTAGAACGGTCTGGTAAAATATTTAATATATATATATTTCCAAAGCTCTTTCAAATTAAAATTTGACTTAAGAGAATAATTTTTAATATTGAAAAATAAATCTTCCTTATATGGAAGGAGAATTGAATCGACTATCTGTATGGTTTCACAACCATGGTGTTGTGTGTGCATCATGCAAACCAAAATAAATCAACCATATAAGTCAGATGATCATGCATTATAATCATCATTAGTAACAACCAATTTAACGGTGCACAAGCGTTACTGTCAATGACGCTTTTCAGTGTTCGGTGTGTTATCTAGTTACATGCATATCCATTCACACATTCACATCTATATTCAAACGATCATCACATCACATTTTAATCACTACTAATTAAAATAAATTATTAAATAAATTGTTCTCACACCAGTCCCATGACTGACCTGGAGTGTATTGTTCCTTCCTAAACTCTGGGTGCCCATTAATTTTCACACGGGCAGCTAGTAGTTTAGTTTTGCAGCTATGATTCGTTGGAGCAAAGTTTGAAGCGCTTTCTGAGTTGGCGTCCATGCTGGAGTTAAAGTTTCCGCTGTAACATATGTTCTTCCGCTAAGAGTAAATTTCTTTCTTCCGCTGTAAAGTATATATGTATGTGTAACTCTGATATTCATGTAACTCTGATGTAATATTGTTCTTGAGAAATGAAAAGTCTTCTGTTATTTTTGTTCAATGTATGTATGTACCCATAACAATTCGTCTTTATGAACGGCTTAAGTCGGTTTAATTACCCGCGAGAACCGGGCAAAAAGTCGGGTCGTTCCAGTTGGTATCAGAGCTTTGGTTTATACAAAGCTTTGGGTACGACATATTTTGAACAAAAGATAGGACTCATCAGAGTTATAATATCTCATTAGAGATAGGGTTAGAAATACCCTAGAATGAGATTTTGGAATATTTTGTCGAGAGAGCATATTTTGAAACCTATATAAAAGTGTTTTAAACTAAGTAAACTGTTTTGGAAGCATGATTATTGTAAAATATAGTGGAAAGTAAGGGTTTTGAGTATTGTATTCGACGTCGCGATTAGACTATCGAGTATTTAAGGATTTTGAATATACGCCTGATCAACGTATATATGAAGTCCGGTATATACTAGATGAATGTAGAGTCACACTCTTGTCGCTTGGAAATAAATTCTGGGATGAGCGCACCATCGCTGATGTTTATTTTCAAGTTTCGAAGGTGGGATGACTATAAAATTCCGATTTAAACGTCGAGGAGTATTTTAAACCACTTAACTATGTGTTGTAATGAATAAATCTTAATAAAATGGTTTGGAAATTTAATATAGGAATTTAATTTGGGAAAAAGCAAAACTAGAAGTTTGAAAAATGAATAGAGATTAGCTTAAGAATACTTAAAGATCTTGAAGACTTAAACTTTGAAAAGGTTAAAAGAACAAGTACTTGAGAAAAATTAGAAAGATATATTTGAGGGGTAAATCTCACTTAAGAATTGGAAAATGAATGGTTGAAATACACGTAAGAAAGATAATTTATCCATATCCCAAATCTGGCAAGAATAATGGATAAATTATAACGAACATTTGAATATGAATTTTGTAGTCAAATAAGTCGTAATTAGAAAAGATATTATACTTCTTGATGGATGTTAAATAGGTTAATATAAGCAACAATCGAAATCATGACATAACATGTATTGACAATGATAATATGCGAGTTAAACTATTTTACGTGAAAGTATATTTTAACAAAGCCAATCCCCTAAGAAACTGAAAGATAATTTTGAGTTAAGTTGTGAATGTGTGTAAAAAGTTGATTTTTAATATAACTCACATCTTAAGTAGGGGGAACTAGTCTTCCCTATTAAGGCGATATAAGTAAGTCAACTTGAAATTTATTTAATAAACAATTGCTTAGGAAGCAAAGGAAATATTAAAGTAAAGTTTTACCTTAATTAAATTGCCTATAATCGTATCATTTGGAGTACTCGACTTTTCTATCTTCACCTACGCTAGTTTCTTTTTCGAACCATTTGTTCTTGAAGAGTATCATTCATACCTTTTGTCTTATGAACTTAGTCAAGTGATTTGATTCGAACACTCATTTTGATATTGAACTTTTATCTACGACCCGATTCGAGCACCTGTAATTTGATTTCTCGAACAAAGCCAAGTCTTAAATTCAAATTAGAAATGGTGATCTATTCTATTCTTATCTCAATAAATAAACGTTGAGTGGTTATTGAAAGGTTTGAAATAATGGATCAAACTTATGTAAGGAGTTTGGTTTCCTAAATATTAGTTGATTTTGGAAATTTATCTTAAATGCTTGAATAAATGTTGAAACAGTACTAGTTGAAATATGCTGAATCAGAGTAGCGTAGCGGAAGCGTGATGTTATTTTTAAATAAAAATGAGGTTCCGACTGATTGAGTAAAGAGAATTTTTCCCAAATAAGCTTCAATGCTTGAAGGTAGAAGGAAAATCATATACTTTGGATTTCGAACGAATTTGGAAAGAAAAGATTTATTCGATTATGTGAATATGAACTAAGAGATGAAATCCAACAATAGAAGATATGAAAATTTACCGGAGATCTTGGAAAAATTTGGAACAATTTAGAATTTGGGATAAAAGAAGTTAAAAAGGACTTACATAATAAATGTTCATTTAAAACTATAGAATGTAGGAAGACTTATTTGGGAAGCTGCTAAAGAAATCATAACAATTGAAAGGAAAATTTTATGGTCACATGAACATTAACTTGTGTAAGTAGTTAGATGTCTCGAAATAAATTGGAACTTATAAATAGAAGAGATTTCGACGACTAGAATTCCGATATTTTGAAATGTTAGAAAACAATGAGTATTTGTAAATTTTGATTTCGAAAAGGATTTACAACTTCGGGATATGAAAAGATTTGGTTCGTTCGAGTAACCGTGACTAAAACTGGGTTGTTGGGTTTGATTTTTATGCGATGGGTGATACTCAGTTGCCCTGTCATGAGGATGAACTTCTCGAACTAATAATATATAGATTTGATCATAGTATGTTTGAAACTTTGAAAGCAAATTTGGCCTTGAGAATCCCGAAGTAAAAGTATGATTATGAAATAATATTTCAATGGTTTGAAATGTAATGGGATTCAAAGTCAGAGAATTCATTTTTAAAGTGCTTTGCAAACTATGATTTGTAATAATAGTAAAGCCTCAAACTTAATCATATAAAGGTTTTGGCAAATTTAATCATATGAGAATTTTCTCATAAGTTGCGTTGGTAAATTTAGACTTAATATAAGAATTTGTAAGTTTAACGAATTTATATGTACGATTTATTTTGCTCTCCTTTTCGAGGACGAAAAGCCTTAAGTGGGGGAGAATGTAACGATCTAAGATTTTTGAAAATAAAATTTGAATTAAATATGAATCTTAAATAAAGTTTAAAAGGTTTAAATAATTGTTGAATCAAATCTTAAGGCGACAATAATATTTTAATGATTAAAAATTTAATTTTATTGCGTAACCAGTTATAACAATGTTTGTTGGAAGAAAACGGTTCATCGTAAGTTGAAATATTGAAACAAGTTGTAATTGAGTTGTTGCAAATGACCAGAATTTGAAATTTAATTATAATTAAATATTCGTTTCAAATTTATGTTCAATTTCTGTTTGCGTAGTCTTAAAATATTTTATAGAAATTTATTGAAATTTTTATTTTGGAAAATAAGCATGTATTATTATAGCGTATTTTGGGGTAACTATGGTCCATTTTGACACTTTACAGAATCAGTCAACCAGTCTGTTTTATAATTATTTTGGGATCATGGTACATTGTTGTATACGATTATATTTTAGTTGCGGTTATTCGTCATCTATAATAAAATAAAAATATATCACACGTGCAAACTAAAAACAAGACCGCAAGAGATTGGCCTTCAAACGTTTAAAGCTTCAGAATAATATTTCATATAGCCGACTGGATTTTTTTTGATGCAAGAAAAATATAGGAAGAGTGAAGAACGTGTGTGCGTATTTTAAAAGAATGGGACACTTGTAAATGAGTATACAAATACTTCCACCACGTGTTAGTCCCATTTCCCCCTTTGACGACACGTTGCTCCTTTCTCTCCCTTCCATTGTGTTGCTCAACCTTTTTCTTCTCCAAAAGGCCACACACGTTTCCATTTTTCCTCTTAGATAATCCATCAGCCCCTTCTTTTCTCCACTTTTCTTCCATCCAACTATCGTCCTTCATAAAGAAAAAAAAAGTAACGTGTAAGCAAATAAGCCATGGGAGGGACACTTGTCCATTTGGTGTACACGTGCATCCCATTTTTTTCTCCACCGTATTAAGTCTCTGTACAAATCTTAACTCCCCACCTCTTTCTTCTTCCGCCATTTCTTTCTTTCCTCTCCAACATTGTTCTTCATCTTCCGCCATTCCCAGGAAAAAAAAAGGAAAAAAAATGAAAATGAAACCCGAGCAAGTGCTACGGCCTGCATGTGCTCAAGGCCTTCACCGCAACTTTCAGCATCTCACTCTTCCCCTTTTTGCTTCCAGTCTCCACCAAAGCTCCCATCAGTCCACTTGCCTTCGCCTTTACATGCACCTGCTTCCACCATTTTTGCATGCATGCGAAGTCCTTTCGGATGTTAGAAGCTTTGTTTTAGAAAATAAAATCCCAAACGATGGAGCCTACATGCATTCTTCCACCCGCATTTGATAACTTGTGTAGAGCACATCTTGCATGTGCATGCATGCATATAAGTGCTGTTTGGAAGCCTAGTTGTACAAAAGAAGAAGTCTTGCATGCATGTCCATTCTCTTGCATGCGCATGCGAGATTTGCCGCACCAGTTTCTAGCGTGAACCTATTTTGCGTCCAATCCTCTCTGTATAAAAAAAAAGAATGAAAATAAATGATAGGGATGAGGCGTTGTTTTATTCGGTGAAGCATGCATGCGCAAGCATGCAAAGTTTGGCCTTGTTGGCGGTGCAAGTGCAGTGGAAGACGTGAGCAAGTGGGAAGTGCAGAGGTAGCAGGCATGCGAAAAAAAAAGAAAAGAAAGAAGAGACGTGAGTTTGCGGAAGTATGCTTTTTCTTTTACCCGTGAGTTTGCGGAAAGAAAGGTGCACGAGACTATCGGAGTCCACAAAGATTTGGACGTGGCCGTTCGTAGACCGGATTCGCAAGCAATATAGAGCGTTGACGGTGAATAATATTGGAAGCATGAAGGTGAGAACACTTATTTTAATTTATTTTACATAAGTAGGAACGTTAATGATCATAATCGTTAATGGTTTGATTACTGATGAATGGATGCTATTATGGTGATGTTTGATTGGGTGCTTATGAAGTTGAAACACTGAACACCCGTGCACAATTGATGTATGTTTATGTATTGCGATATTGGTAGTTAGATTCATATTCATTTAGTTGATTTTGGTTGTGTCACACACTGTAGTTGTGGAGTATATGGGTAGTCGATTTAAATTTCCTTCTCATATGGATAACGATATATATATATATATATAAAATAAAAAAAATTTAAAGTTAATTTTCGAATCATTCGAAAATCTAAGCTACGAATGATTGACGGTTTTGTAAGTGATAAAGGATTTTTGAAAAGTTTTGGAATTGGTTTTGGACGCGAAGATGTAAACAAGTTTTGAGGAAAATGTGATTTTTAGTTATGTAAACATTTTTTCAGTAGTTTTGAAATTTAAACCATAAAATGATTTATATGTATTTCGATTTCATTATTTTATGATACGCTTCAAAATAATTAAATGAGTTTGAAATTATTGCATTGAGTTCATTTAATGGATTCGTTTCATGCAAATCAATTTGATTTCTATTATTTGAATCCTAAATCAATCAACCAAATTTCATGTAAACAATAGTTGAATTTAAAGCGGTTTTGAAATATAGATCGAATAATGATCGTAATATGTTTCTTGCATTAACGATTAATTTTGAGGAATTGAATGAAATTTGAAAAGACTACTTTAAGTTTTCAACTTAGCTTGAAATGAATATTTTGATTTGAATGATGATTTTGAAGTAAAGCAATGTAACTTTAAAATATTATTTGGAAAATGGTTTAATAGTTAATTATGAAAATTTTAGTTATTTTGGGAATAAATGAGCCCTTTTACATTTAAAGCATTTTATGATTTGAATTGAACGAGTTGTGTAGTAATCGACTTTTATTTTCAAACGACCATAACTTGAATACTTTAAATCGGATTGACATGAAACAAGGAACATTGGATTTCTATTGAGAATAACTTTTGAATAGGGAAGACATTTTCAAATTCAGACATTTGGATTTCGAGTTATGATTTGAAGAAGCTGCTATATGTACAGTTGACAAACATAATAAGAAATATGTTAAAGGAATTATAAGTTATAAATTTTTTTGGAAAATTAGTTAAATCATATTTAAATGATTTGAGTTGAAAGAAATGAATTTGAATGATTTTTCAATCTATAATTACTTATAACGCTTTAAGAAATGCTTTTACATTTCGTTGGAAACGGTTGATGTTGAAGTTTATAAAATCGTGAACTCTGGTTTACAAAACCGTAAAAGATTTGTAAATAATTTGGAAGGATGTAAAGAAGTATGAAAGTGTAACTAATGGAATAAATTATGTTTTAAGGTTGGTAAGTGAACATCGAGCTTGTAAAGAAATTAAGATGTTAACAGGATTAAAGAACTTGGAATGAATCCAACCTTAATTGAATTAATAACAACTAGGAAGGAAATTTGGATTGAAAACCCGTACGGTTCATAACCACTGTTTTATGAATACGCTTATTACTTGGAAAGACCGGGATCAGATTTAGGTCCGGAAACCATTCCAAGTAATAATACGATGCATGAAGCAAATTCAAGACTTGGAATTGACGAGTGAAGACCGTGGTTCTTCACATCGAACGGACTGATTGCCGATTGGTTTCTTTACTGATAGCTACAGTAGAGAGATGCCCCTATTTCCGGAGTGGCAAGAAGTCCGAACGTATGGGGAGAACTTTCGGATTTCGTTCCGTTCAGACCCAGGACGGACTTGTATGGATGGTGTGTCTGACATTGAAATTGACCACATAGCACTGATCTCCGTTAATGTATATCGGATTTGTGGCACATATTTTATCCTCATCTCTAAGTCATATGAACTTAGAGGGTGTGCATTGATTGAAATCAGTGATAGGTCGTGAATTGTTAATGTGACATACCCGAGTTATGAACGAGCTAGTGATGATCAAGACATTGCTTTTCTAGGCATGCTTTGTGTATGACGTGACATCGACAAACCTCACACCCCGGATGATTAGAAACTGCCGGTTAGGTTGTGTATATATATATGAATTGATGATGACCGCTGCAGCAGTGGGTAAAACCACTTATGAACTGGAATAGGGTATGTTCGGGGGGCCGCGTCTGGTCGAAAACCGTTGATCTGCCTCGTGATTTGTATTGGTGTCCGCGTCTGGATGAAAAACCCGTGATTACATTTCGCTTGAGTTCCGATTGATCTTTCGTGCCAGGAATCATCAAGTTGAAATCCAAATCTCCAATACGAGCCAAACGATTTTTATTGTATATATATGGCGACATATATTATGGGGTATCATGTCGTCTAGGATTAATACACTTATTTGCGAAATTGTTTTCCACACTATATATATAGTACGAAAAGAGGATTTTACGTATGAGGGCATTTTTGGTTATCATAAGATAAACCTCGCCCATCTGGTGTGCGCTTGCATTGTGTGATGTGGGACGAGCTTATGATAGCGTCATTTTCCAAAAGTCATTGCGAATTTTTGTGCACGGGCATTCACATGGAGTGAACCCGTTCCGCATTAGCGGCGTGGTCCGGTGAAATTCCCAATTTTAAAATGAATCCTAAAAGCAACTACTTTTATGTTCTCACACCAGTCCCATGACTGACCTGGAGTGTATTGTTCCTTCCTAAACTCTGGGTGCCCATTAATTTTCACACGGGCAGCTAGTAGTTTAGTTTTGCAGCTATGATTCGTTGGAGCGAAGTTTGAAGCGCTTTCTGAGTTGGCGTCCACGCTGGAGTTAAAGTTTCCGCTGTAACATATGTTCTTCCGCTGAGAGTAAATTTCTTTCTTCCGCTGTAAAGTATATATGTATGTGTAACTCTGATATTCATGTAACTCTGAGGTAATATTGTTCTTGAGAAATGAAAAGTCTTCTGTTATTTTTGTTCAATGTATGTATGTATCCATAACAATTCGTCTTTATGAACGGCTTAAGTCGGTTTAATTACCGGCGAGAACCAGGCAAAAAGTCGGGTCGTTCCAGTGAAGAGATAAGATGATAACGAGATGCATGAAATTTATCGTAATTCAAATCTTGAGTCATAAAATGAATTGATAACCATTTGGGAGGAGATTTGAATTGGGAAGCCTGTGTAAACTATCGCTACTGTTTAAAGTATGCTTATTACTTGGAAAGACCGGGATCGAGTATATGTTCGAAAACCATTCCAAGTAATAATACGACGTTATGAAGCAATTCAAGACTCGGTAAACGACGAATGAGGACCAGGAATATTTGAATTTGTTTAGATTGATTATTGATTGATGACTCAGTTAGGTAGGCCACCTATACGAGGTATGAGTTACATGAGACCTGAACATATTTAAGTATTTTCGGGTTGTTGTTCCGTTCAGACCCAGAATGGACTTGCATGGATGGTGTGCCTGACATTGACAATTCACGACATATCACTGATTTAAATCAATGCATACCAGTTCTTCCCTATTAAGGCGATATAAGTAAGTCAACTTGAAATTTATTTAATAAACAATTGCTTAGGAAGCTGCTAAAGAAATCATATCAATTGAAAGGAAAATTTTATGGTCACATGAACATTAACTTGTGTAAGTAGTTAGATGTCTCCAAATAAATTGGAACTTATAAATAGAAGAGATTTCGACGACTAGAATTCCGATATTTTGAAATGTTAGAAAACAATGAGTATTTGTAAATTTTGATTTCGAAAAGGATTTACAACTTTGGGATATGAAAAGATTTGGTTCGTTCGAGTGACCGTGACTAAAACTGGGTTGTTGGGTTTGATTTTTATGCGATGGGTGATACTCAGTTGCCCTGTCATGAGGATGAACTTCTTGAACTAATAATATATAGATTTGATCATAGTATGTTTGAAACTTTGAAAACAAAATTTGGCCTTGAGAATCCCGAAGTAAAAGTATGATTATGAAATAATATTTCAATGGTTTGAAATGTAATGGGATTCAAAGTCAGAGAATTCATTTTTAAAGTGTTTGCAAACTATGATTTGTTATAATAGTAAAGCCTCAAACTTAATCATATAAAGGTTTTGGCAAATTTAATCATATGAGAATTTTCTCATAAGTTGCGTTGGTAAATTTAGACTTAATATAAGAATTTGTAAGTTTAACGAATTTATATGTACGATTTATTTTGCTCTCCTTTTCGAGGACGAAAAGCCTTAAGTGGGGGAGAATGTAACGATCTAAGATTTTTGAAAATCAAATTTGAATTAAATATGAATCTTAAATAAAGTTTAAAAGGTTTAAATAATTGTTGAATCAAATCTTAAGGCGACAATAATATTTTAATGATTAAAAATTTAATTTTATTGCGTAACCAGTTATAACAATGTTTGTTGGAAGAAAACGGTTCATCGTAAGTTGAAATATTGAAACAAGTTGTAATTGAGTTGTTGCAAATGACCAGAATTTGAAATTAAATTATAATTAAATATTCGTTTCAAATTTATGTTCAGTTTCTGTTTGCGTAGTCTTAAAATATTTTATAGAAATTTATTGAAATTTTTATTTCGGAAAATAAGCATGTATTTTTCTAGCGTATTTTGGGGTAACTGTGGTCCCTTTTGACACTTTACAGAATCAGTCAACCGGTCTGTTTTATAATTGTTTTGGGATCGTGGTACATTGTAGTATACGATTATATTTTAGTTGCGGTTATTCGTCATCTATAATAAAATAAAATAAAAATATATCACACGTGCAAACTAAAAACAAGACCGCAAGAGATTGGCCTTCAAACGTTTAAAGCTTCAGAATAATATTTCATATAGCCGACGGGATTTTTTTCGATGCAAGAAAAATATAGGAAGAGTGAAGAACGTGTGTGCGTATTTTAAAAGAATGGGACACTTGTAAATGAGTATACAAATACTTCCACCACGTGTTAGTCCCATTTCCCCCTTTGAGGACACGTTGCTCCTTTCTCTCCCTTCCATTGTGTTGCTCCACCTTTTTCTTCTCCAAAAGGCCACGCACGTTTCCATTTTTCCTCTTAGATAATCCATCAGCCCCTTCTTTTCTCCACTTTTCTTCCATCCAACTATTGTCCTTCATAAAGAAATAAAAAAAGTAACGTGTAAGCAAATAAGCCATGGGAGGGACACTTGTCCATTTGGTGTACACGTGCATCCCATTTTTTTCTCCACCGTATTAAGTCTCTGTACAAAACTTTACTCCCCACCTCTTTCTTCTTCCGCCAGTTCTTTCTTTCCTCTCCAACATTGTTCTTCATCTTCCGCCATTCCCAGAAAAAAAAAAGAAAAAAAAAAGAAAAAAAAATGAAAATGAAACCCGAGCAAGTGCTACGGCCTGCATGTGCTCAAGGCCTTCACCGCAACTTTCAGCATCTCACTCTTCCCCTTTTTGCTTCCAGTCTCCACCAAAGCTCCCATCAGTCCACTTGCCTTTGCCTTTACATGCACCTGCTTCCACCATTTTTGCATGCATGCGAAGTCCTTTCGGATGTTAGAAGCTTTGTTTTAGAAAATAAAATCCCAAACGATGGAGCCTACATGCATTCTTCCACCCGCATTTGATAACTTGTGTAGAGCACATCTTGCATGCGCATGCATGCATATAAGTGATGTTTGGAAGCCTAGTTGTACAAAAGAAGAAGTCTTGCATGCATGTCCATTCTCTTGCATGCGCATGCGAGATTTGCCGCACCAGTTCTAGCGTGAACCTATTTTGCGTCCAATCCTCTCTGTATAAAAAAAAGAAAAAAAAGAAAGAAGAGACGTGATTTTGCGGAAGTATGTTTTTTCTTTTACCCGTGAGTTTGCGGAAAGAAAGGTGCACGAGACTATCGGAGTCCGCAAAGATTTGGACGTGGCCGTTCGTAGACCGGATTCGCAAGCAATATAGAGCGTTGACGGTGAATAATATTGGAAGCATGAAGGTGAGAACACTTATTTTAATTTATTTTACATAAGTAGGAACGTTAATGATCATAATCGTTAATGGTTTGATTACTGATGAATGGATGCTATTATGGTGATGTTTGATTGGGTGCTTATGAAGTTGAAACACTGAACACTCGTGCACAATTGATGTATGTTTATGTGTTGCGATATTGGTAGGTAGATTCATATTCATCTAGTTGATTTTGGTTGTGTCACACACTGTAGTTGTGGAGTATATGGGTAGTCGATTTAAATTTCCTTCTCATATGGATAACGATATATATATAAAAAAAAATTAAAGTTAATTTTCGAATCATTCGAAAATCTAAGCTACGAATGATTGACGGTTTTGTAAGTGATAAAGGATTTTTGAAAAGTTTTGGAATTGGTTTTGGACGCGAAGATGTAAACATGTTTTGAGGAAAATGTGATTTTTAGTTATGTAAACATTTGTTCAGTAGTTTTGAAATTTAAATCATAAAATGATTTATATGTATTTCGATTTCATTATTTTATGATACGCTTCAAAATAATTAAATGAGTTTGAAATTATTGCATTGAGTTTATTTAATGGATTCGTTTTATGCAAATCAATTTGATTTCTATTATTTGAATCCTAAATCAAACAACCAATATTCATGTAAACAACAGTTAAAATTAAAGCGGTTTTGAAATATAGATCGAATAATGATCGTAATATGTTTCTTGCATTAACGATTAATTTTGAGGAATTGAATGAAATTTGAAAAGACTACTTTAAGTTTTCAACTTAACTTGAAATGAATATTTGGATTTGAATGATGATTTTGAAAGTAAAGTAATGTAACTTTAAAATATTATTTGGAAAATGGTTTAATAGTTAATTATGAAAATTTTAGTTATTTTGGGAATAAATGAGCCCTTTTACATTTAAAGCATTTTATGATTTGAATTGAACGAGTTGTGTAGTAATCGACTTTTATTTTCAAACGACCATAACTTGAATACTTTAAATCGGATTGACCTGAAACAAGGAACATTGGATTTCTATTAAGAATAACTTTTGAATAGGGAAGACATTTTCAAATTCAGACATTTGGATTTCGAGTTATGATTTGAAGAAGCTGCTATATGTACAGCTGGCAAACATAATAAGAAATATGTTTAAGGAATTATAAGTTATAAAAAAATTTGGAAAATTAGTTAAATCATATTTAAATGATTTGAGTTGAAAGAAATGAATTTGAATGATTTTCAATCTATAATTACTTATAACGCTTTAAGAAATGCTTTTACATTTCGTTGGAAACGGTTGATGTTGAAGTTTATAAAATCGTGAACCCTGGTTTACAAAACCGTAAAAGATTTGTAAATAATTTGGAAGGACGTAAAGAAGTATGAAAGTGTAACTAATGGAATAAGTTATGTTTTAAGGTTGGTAAGTGAACATCGAGCTTGTAAAGAAATTAAGATGTTAACAGGATTAAAGAACTTGGAATGAATCCAACCTTAATTGAAATAATAACAATTGGGAAGGAAATTTGGATTGAAAACCCGTACGGTTCATAACCACTGTTTTAAGAATACGCTTATTACTTGGAAAGACCGGGATCGGATTTAGGTCAGGAAACCATTCCAAGTAATAATACGATGCATGAAGCAAATTCAAGACTTGGAATTGACGAGTGAAGACCGTGGTTCTTCACATCGAACGGACTGATTGTCGATTGGTTTCTTTACTGATAGCTACAGTAGAGAGATGCCCCTATTTCCGGAGTGGCAAGAAGTCCGAACGTATGGGGAGAACTTTCGGATTTCGTTCCGTTCAGACCCAGGACGGACTTGTATGGATGGTGTGTCTGACATTGAAATTGACCACATAGCACTGATCTCCGTTAATATATATTGGATTTGTGGCACATATTTTATCCTCATCTCTAAGTCATATGAACTTAGAGGGTATGCATTGATTGAAATCAATGATATGTCGTGAATTGTTAATGTGACATACCCGAGTTATGAACGAGCTAGTGATGATCAAGACATTGCTTTTCTAGGCATGCTTTGTGTATGACGTGACATCGACAAACCTCACACCCCGGATGATGAGAAACTGGCGGTTAGGTTGTGTATATATATATATGAATTGATGATGACCGCTGCAGTAGTGGGTAAAACCACTTATGAACTGGAATAGGGTATGTTCGGGGGGCCGCGTCTGGTCGAAAACTGTTGATCTGCCTCGTGATTTGTATTGGTGTCCGCGTCTGGATGAAAAACCCGTGATTACATTTCGCTTGAGTTCCGATTGATCTTTCGTGCCAGGAATCATCAAGTTGGAAATCCAAATCTCCAATACGAGCCAGACGATTTTTATTATATATATATGGCGACATATATTATGGGGTATCATGTCGTCTAGGATTAATACACTTATTTGCGAAATTGTTTTCCACACTATATATATAGTACGAAAAGAGGATTTTACGTATGAGGGCATTTTTGGTTATCATAAGATAAACCTCGCCCATCTGGTGTGCGCTTGCATTGTGTGATGTGGGACGAGCTTATGATAGCTTCATTTTCCTAAAGTCATTGCGAATTTTTGTGCACGGGCATTCAGATGGAGTGAACCCATTCCGCATTAGCGGCGTGGTCCGGTGAAATTCCCAATTTTAAAATGAATCCTAAAAGCAACTATTTTTATGTTCTCACACCAGTCCCATGACTGACCTGGAGTTTATTGTTCCTTCCTAAACTCTGGGTGCCCATTAATTTTCACACAGGCAGCTAGTAGTTTAGTTTTGCAGCTATGATTCGTTGGAGCAAAGTTCGAAGCACTTTCTGAGTTGGCGTCCACGCTGCAGTTAAAGTTTCCGCTGTAACATATGTTCTTCCACTGAGAGTAAATTTCTTTCTTTCGCTGTAAAGTATATATGTATGTGTAACTCTGATATTCATGTAACTCTGATGTAATATTGTTCTTGAGAAATGAAAAGTCTTCTGTTATTTTTGTTCAATGTATGTATGTATCCATAACAATTCGTCTTTATGAACGGCTTAAGTCGGTTTAATTACCGGCGAGAACCGGGCAAAAAGTCGGGTCGTTACAGTTCGCTCTGATACCAACTGTAACGGCCCACAATTTTTAGACCATTCAAATCGACAATAAACCACACATGTCGACTCGAACAAATCGCAAATGCAGGTAGTTATTGAGAAAAGAAGAAAAAGAAAGGAAGAAGAGAAAAACCAATCACAGAACCTCACAGCGGAAGGACAACATATAATAAACAAATAGCAGTTTAGAAGCAGTTGAAATATATATACATTGACTATAACCTTCAATGATTATCAGAGTTACATATACATACAGCTGTACATAATAAGCAGCGGAAATAATGCAGCGGAAATACTTATGTTTGATATATATATCAAATCCTCGTCTCCGTTCTCCAAGCTATTGAGATCTTCGCTAACTGCAACTTCTGCTGACCCGAGCATATTGCATAAAAGAAAACACAACAAACACTCGGATCAACACTAAATCATTTCATATTAGTCAAATCAAAATACGAAATAACATCAGTGTCATGGGTACAGTAACTCAAGAGATGTTACGGGATTTTTATCTCTTGAGGACCCGTTAAACTAATACATACATAGATAATACGCTATTATGATAGTGTCTACTCAGTAAAGTATAAATACTGAAAATAGCGTAAGCGGGATTACATTTTTACCCTTACACCGTTTATAATACCGTAGTCTATACAGTACCGTAAACCCACCGTAAACGATGGCATCAGAGGGCACTCCATAGGTACGATACAAATCAAAATTGTATGGGGCTCGATAGGGTTAATATGACAAGGCACTCGAGGCAATGCCCAGGGTAGGATTCTACAAGTTGCACTCCCGGACTGGTGGTAACGCATAGCAGCCACTACCGCCCACCTCGGAACACACTCCCAAAGTCATAAATGGGCCCAAATCATCATCATCATAGTCATAGAAATAGTATCGAAGAAGTGTGTCCGATCAAAGGTGCTACCTCAGTTAGTCACGGTATAGCTCCTGTTTTAATCATCTCAATTCTGACCCGAAGGTCAGGGCTATTTCGTCATCGATCGTCTTCTTCGATTCAATAATCGCCTCCAAGTCATCATACTCAATCTGGATACGTCATAATGATCACAGTTGTCAAAGTGGTATCGACACTGACAGAGAGTATGCCTTATGTCGACTCCGGTCTCTTTAACAACCAACGCTTACATCTTTCACATCGGTCGGTCCTTTTACATTTCTCAAAGGTTCGCTTTCATACCAAAATATCATATTTTGTTTCGAACCAATTCTATATTAAATAGCAAATAAATTTCATATCAAGATATCATAAATCCAACCGAAACGATTTTATTCTAAATTAGAATATATTTCCAAATCCTTATATTATAACCGTATAATATTTCAAATCGACTTATATTCAAATAGAATATATTTCATCTCAAAAGTTCAAATTATTCCAAATCAATTTATGTTGGAAATTCATTCATATTCCATAGAATATATTTATTCCATTACAACCCATTTTGATCCCTTAGGAGATCCATTTATATTCGAGAAGAATATAATTCATATTTCCATAAAACGTTTTAAATCAGTTTATATTCAAATAGAATAAAACTTTATCTCAACTCCATTTGAACCTATGGTTTAAATCCAACATTTCCATTCGGAAGAAATTTACAATTCCTAAATTACTTTTGAAATTAAATGCTTATAAGAAAAATCTTTATATAAAATAAATATATATAGAATATAATAATTAAAAATAAATAAGATAATTTAAATATTTTGTACATACATAAATTAAAGTTTACTAGATAGTTTGAATACTAAAATATAAAGGAAACTTTATTTAAATAAAATACTTTATAGGTTAGAAGTTTGAATAAATAATTTTGAAAGAAAGGAATAGTTTATTTTGAAATCAATCAAGGTATAAATATATATATAGAGAGAGATAATTTTAAACCATAAATTTCTTCCTTCTGAATTTCCAATACACGAATCTTTTCCAGTTTCAATGGAGTCTATTCAGTTTCCATTTCTCATTTCCAAACATCGTTCAACACCCATTCAATTTAAAGGATTCAATCCATATTCGAAACTGAGTAAAACAACTCATAACACCCTCGATTTCCATTTTCCCCAAAATTAAATTCCATAAGAATTTATTACCTTTAAATCCACACCCTTAAATTTGAAATTTTGAAAACCATGTTCAAATCCCAATTTAAGAATTTCCACTTTGTTATGGAAAAATTTCCTCAACCCTTTTTAATAACCATCCCAAGTTCAGAATCATTAAAGGAGTGAATTTATCGAGTATCGTCACATTCTTGAAAATTCTATCAAATAAATTTTCAAATATTTAAAAATCATTTAACCAACCGATGTCTATATATAATTGTCTATCCAATGGCCAAGTGATTTTTAAATTTAATTTCTCGATATTTCGGGAATGGATCTATCATTTCAATCCAAATCAGGGTCACAAAGATTTATCATTTCACCCTGTGTTCTTAATTTATTTTATTGATAAATCCCAAGTTTATTAGATGCCCGTAACATCAAGGGAAAATAGGATTTATCGTCGCAATCAACATGCATTACAATATACTGAAATAAGAAGCATTAAAAATGTCTTTATAAATTCAGCAATAAATTCCAACCAGCATCGATCACAACCATTTCATTCAACTGATCAGCATTTACTGTTTCAGGATTTAACGAGGGTTAGAATCTCAACTAGAAATTTAAATTGATTTAAACAACTAATCATTTACCTAAATTGATTGTTAACACACTTGCATGTCAAATTTAAACAACACATCAACAATCCAACACAACCATGAAACCAAACTTATTTCATAATTTAATTCGATAAATATGGGAATAATTCAGTATTTCGTGAGCGAAGAATCACTCACCTTTTCATTCTTAGTTGATCGTACGTCCAACTGAAGGCCGAAAATTTCACAGTCTCTAAACGCAGTCAGGTTAGTGCCAAAACGTCCGCAATTCCGCCACGATCCCAACGCAACAAACCGTGCGTCAATCCGAGTTAAAACGAGAGAATTATCAGCGTTTAACCATTTGGATTTTAAATTATAAAAAAAATTAAATTAAATAATCTCCTCACCAATTAGCTATTGCCACGTCACCATCCCACCTTTCCTCTCCCGCTCCTTTCCCGTGCGGCTACAGTAACTGACAAAATCAAACCCATAACAACCAACTTTGACCGTCGATTCCTTGGTGCTCCGACCACCGACTGATGAGACGCCACCACCGTTCTGACCTGCTCTCCGAGGCGCCTCTGCCGGTACTCGCCCCGCCTGGTTCGATGCCCTGTATCTCCATCGGCGTCCAGATGAACGGAACGACTTCCTTCCCTTCGATGAACAAATTCCGGCCATCCAAGCAACGATAGACCAATCGAGCACCACCGTTCGACTCCACCGACTGTCCCCGGCAAAACCCAGATCCTAGATTCTCCAATTTTATCCCCAATCGAAAACACCTAAATCAAAATATGAGGGTTACGAATTTCTGATGTTTGACTGCGATTTCTGGCCAACCAGATCACTGCATGTCGAAACGAACTGTAGCCGCAGGTTTGTATCGACGAGGGCTTCGAATCGGTATATCATAAGTTCGGGTTTGGAGATGTTTTATTTTGAGGTGAAATTTGATTTTTAATCTAGGGTTTTAACTTGATTTCTCAGCCATTAGAAAGAAACAAATGAAGAAAAGTAAACGTAGTGAAGAAATGGTTGATGTAGTGGGGAATGGGGCTAAGTTATATATATAGGCCCAACATAGGAAACAAATAATTATCCTATCACATTAATCCCATTCGCGTTTTCTCCAGTACGGTCAAACGACAAGCCCGATTATAACGCAAACCGAAATCCTATAATAATTCGCCATTCCGGATCCAATGGCACCAGTTTCGTCGAATTCCGAGACAGTCACCAAAATAGTTAAATTTCACAGTTAATTAAATAAACAAAATATTCAATTATTCGATTGACTGGTTTAATTCAAATTTAAATATTTATAAGTTCAAACTTAACCAAATTATAACTTAAATAAATTCTATAAATTTATTTCACACATTTTAAATCTTAATTTGATTATTTGAATTTGAATTTGAGTGTCAAATTTAACTTAAAACAACTTAAATTCCACCATTTAACCAATCAAATTTTGAATCCCCTTTTCTCAAGTAACTTAAATTTTATTTGAATCTCAGTTATAATTAAACGACTTAAATTCCACCACCCAAATTAAAATCTAAATTCCACTTTTAAATTAACCCACTCAATTTAATTTAATTATTTAAATATTATATTTCAAAATAGCCTTTCTAAATAAAACTACATTTGAAAATCTATTTATACTAAATTCAAACAATCACCATCATTAAAATTAACAAAAAATTTGTTTTTCCTTAATATATTCCAATTTATTTATTTTAAATTGAAATTTAAAATATACTGAAAATTATGGGATGTTACATCCTCCCCCACTTAAAATCTTTTCGTCCTCGAAAAGAGAACGAGATAAGGTATTGAATAAGTCATACTCCCAAATCCATACTTAAAAAAAATCACTTTTACAAAATAAGTATATAGTAAAAGAAAAAAATAAATCATAAATTTTTCTAACTCCCGAAATCACGGAAAATTTCGGCAGCATCTCCTTTGTACGGAGAGGTCCGGAAAATCACAACACATATAAAAACTCAATTATACATCTCATCACATGATGAGGCATCCCAAAATGGGGAAAACACAAAAGCAAAACTCCCAAAACAACATAATCCCCAAAACGTACCTCTTTTAGCGTTTATATGCAATTTATTTATCTTTAGCACTTAGAATTTAGCGCAAGCGAGCTCCGAAGCGTAGTGCGACTTTCTTACCCCTGCTACATACTCACATACACGTAAGGATTAAGCATATATACCATAAATAGCAAGCGTATACAACTTACCCAACATATACTAAGCATTTCAATCTCAAAACCAAAATACTCATAATAGGTCAGCGAGCAAATCAAGGTTTATCACCCATTAGATGCTTGAATTTGACTGAAGCACACTAGGAAAAAGTTGTAGAATTTGTTTCAGGCTTTCCGAATTGTCCGGGCTCGTTGAATTCGGATAATTCGTTCAAAAGTTATGACTATTTTAGTGAAGGCAAACGCTTCAGCTCATACACATAAAATTGCAGATCTGAGTTGTTTAACCCAGTTTTTACCCTTTAAATCTCAAAATTTTACAATGAATATTATGGGAAAGTTTTAGTTCAAATCTTGGGCTTCCCGAAATGTGCTCGCACGTTAAAATCCGACGCTCCGTTAGGAAGTTATGACCAAAACAACATTGGTGTTCAGTTCAGATTTTTATTTTCTGCGTATACAACTACGATTAGTTCTTGGGTTTCAACCTAATAGATTTGGAAATTAGGCAAGGCTTTATTAACAAATGTTTAAACTCAGTTTCTAAGGTTTTTGAAAAGTCCGGAATCGTCAGATTCCGATCATCCATTCAAAAGTTATGGTCGTTTTAGCTTCCGCTTATCGAATATTTTTAAATTTCCGCATAACATCGATTAATTCCATTTGAAGTTTCAACCATTCGACTCCAATAATTTTGGTAAATGTTTAACACTTCAATTTGTTATCGCTTCATTTCTCGAGAAATGGATTCACATTCGATTTCCTATTATTATTATTATTTTTCTGATCTATTTTTTTTCTCTTTGTTTTCATTTTAAGCATTTAATTACACTTAAGACTTGAATTCACTTTAATTTCCGAACTAACTCGATAATATCAAATCATTAACTCATTAACTTTGGTCGACTTACCAAATTCGTTCGATATTCAAATTGAATAATTTAGCCCTCGGTTTTATATCTCCTATATCTTATTTCATGTCTTAATTCCTGGTTTGTATTACTTCCTCGCACCTCATTCCCATTAACATGGGTCAACCCATCACATTTTCATTACTTACTCTTATTACTCCATTTACACTACATGAACGTCGTTTCATTTAGATAACTTCAAACCCAAAAGGCAAGGGTTAAGATCAGTTATAGTTTTATATAACTATTCTATTTCTCTCGTTTTCGACATTTCGTTTTACTTGCCTAATCCACCAATATATAGATTCTATATTGGCTTATTTAATCCTTTTCCAATTGATTTTGTTTCATCAAATCCATCCAAACCAAGTTAAGTTTTATTCTCATGTCTCATTTCAAAATTTCCAATTCCCAAATTAGGATTCGCTTAACTATTATTTTATTCTGAATAAACCAATTTATATTTGCATCCCATTTCTTATTTTGGCACTTTGATTCATCCTTAACCATTCTCTTATTCTCATCTCATATTATATTAAAGTTTGTTTCGATAAAATATATTTTTATCTATTCAAGTATGGAATTTTTCATCCCAATTCTTTCTAAATCACTTATCATGATTTTTCACCAATTATCAATATTTTTAATAATTTTATTATCGATATTTCAGTCGGTTTCCAATAACGGCCACCGAGCTGCGGCCATAGCGACCTTTTCCAAATTTGATTTGGACATATTTCCAAATCTAACCGTTAGATTTTTAATCTTTCATATCCATTGGAAAGATTTTTTCGATACGAACCCAACGGTTTCGGTTTTGGGAGAATCCGACGGTCGGATCTCCCGCTATGTCCATTCAAAGTCAATGGTCGAAATTCGCGAACGGTCGCTACGCGGCGCATTCAATTTAAACCATTTATATATATATATTTCATCGGCAAATTTTCTTCCCGTATTATCGCCCTGCTTAAGAATTCAACGACCACTTCTTTTCTCTTAATACTCAGGTCCAATTCCTCGTTTCAACATCTAAATTCTAACAGACCGAGTTTCTTAAGTGATTAAACCAATATTATTAGTTAAGACAACTTAAGTATTTTAATTCCGGGTTTAAACTAAGTTCAAAGTAACATACATGTTTATAAACTTCTTTGAAAACCATACCATATAAAAATTTTAAATCCAATCTTTAATTTGTAAAGAACATAAAATTTCAATTCTGGTTTAAATTTAAACTCATTTTTAAATATCATATACTTGGACTCTGGTCAGAATTGAAATGACTAAAACAGGAGCTATACCGTGACTAACTGAGGTAGCACCTTTGATCGGACACACTTCTTCGATACTATTTCTATGACTGTTCATACATAATACATGATACATATAAGTACATAATGAGTCATAAGCTCAACTTAAGTAAATTTACCTTCAAATTCTTAGTGGGAGTTTAGCCCTGACCTTCGGGTCAGAATTGAATATACGTCTGATCAACGTATATGCGAAGTCCAGTATATACTAGGTAGATGTAGAATCACACTCTAGACAAAAAAAATTTTTTTACTCTCAGCGGGAGATCAAAACACAACGGAAGCTTCAAATCTATCGTGGACTCCAACTCTAGAAGCACTCTAAATCCTGCTCCAATGATCCATAACTGCAAAACTAAACCACTGGCTGCCCGTGCAAAAATCATGGGCACCCAGAGTTTAGGTGAGGGAAAAATAAACTCCAGGTCAGTCGTGGGACTGGTGTGAGAACCCAAACAGTTAGATTCAATTTTTTTTTTAAAGTTGGGAACTTCAACGGATCACGCTGCTAACGCGGAACGGATTTACTCCATGTGAATACCCGTGCATATAAATGTGCAATGTCTTTTGAAAATGAAGCTATCATAAGCTCATCCCACATCACACAATTCAAGCGCACACCAAATGGCGAGTTTTATCTTATGACAACCAAATATGCTTTCATACGAAAAAATTCTCTTCAATACCATAATATATATATATATAGTGTGGAAAACATTTCGCAAGTAAATGTGTTAATCCTAGACAGCATATACCCCATAATATATGTTGCCATATATATATATATACAATCAAAATCGTATGGCTCGCATAAGAAATTTGGGTTTCCAACTTGATGATTCCTGGCACGGAAGATCAATCAGGGATACAAAACGAAGTGCCTCAACGGCTTTTTCGACCATACGCGGACACCGACTACACATCGTCAGGGCAGATCAACGGTTTTCGACCAGACATGGCCCCCCGAACATACCCAACTTCTTCACGTTCATAAGTGGTTTCCCACTGCTGCACAGCTCTATCATCAATTCATATATAAGTATAAAACCTAACCGCCAGTTTCTCATCAAATCCGGGGTGTGAGGTTTGTCGATGTCACGTCATACACAAAGCTATGCTTCGATAAGCCATTCTTTGATCATCACTAGCGCGTTTCATAACTTGGGTATGCCACATTGACAATTCGTGACATATCACTGATTCCAATCAATGCATACCCTCTAAGTTCATATGACTTAGAGACGAGGATAATATATTGCCACAGATCCGATATATATTAACGGAAATCAGTGCTATGTGGTCAATTTCAATGTCAGACACACCATCCATACAAGTCCGTTCTGGGTCTGAACAGAACAACAACCCGAAAATACTTGAATATGTTCAGGTCTCATGCAACTCATACCTCTATCGAGTGGCCAACCCAACCGAGACATTTATCACGATCCATCTAAACAATTCAAATATTCCCGGTCTTCATTCGTCGTTTGCCAAGTCTTGAATTGCTTCATAACGTCGTATTATACTTGGAATGGTTTTCGAACATATATTCGATCCCGGTCTTTCCAAGTAACAAGCGTACTTTAAACAGTAGTTATGGTTTACACAGGCTTTTCGATTCAAATCTCCTTCCAAATGATTTTTCAATTCATATATAACTCAAGATTTGAATTATTTAAATTTCATACATCTCATTATCATCTTATCTCTTCTTTGAAATCAAAGATTATACCTTCGCTTAAATTTCTTACCTTTAATTACCTCAAATCAAGGATTTGATTAAATCCCCAATTACAATATGAATTCCCACCATTCAATCTCATCGGGTTTCAAGAACGATATAATTGAAGATACGATTCACGACAAAACCCAAATCAATCGATATTGAATCATAAATTACATAGAAATTGTATCCACTTATATTCGATATAAATTCTCATAATCAATGAATACTATAAGTGGAATAACGATATAATAATATCTTCCAAATTCCCCAGATAGTATACGTTTATATCATGAGGTTCCATACCAAATATCGAAGATTATTTCTATCTAACTTATTTCAATCAGGTGGAGAAACCCCATATCTTAATTAAAAGATTTATTCAACTCTTTGATATTTGATCTGGATAGAGATACCATCAACTTATCTTCAATATAAATTACCGTATCCAACTCATATCATAAGCGGAATAACGGTGAGTTACCTTTTAAATTCCTCAAATAATAAGAGTCATCACCTACTGAATTAATATCGAACATCCGAAGATTTATCTCCAACCATATCCAAATTTTAAAATTGGAAAACCCATTTCAATCCCATATAAATATTTCTAATACTATAATAGTCTTCGAAATCCTTCTTATAATCAAATAATAGTTCACGCTTATAAATTTCAAACTAATAACAACATTCGGAATTGTTACCAAAAGTACTGCTGTAAAATGACCATTTGAAAATTTTATATCGATATTCATAACTGTCGTATCATAGTGCATTCTATTCACTCTATATAACGATCCAAATATAAATCGTTAAATCTTTCACAATTGGATTTATACTTTCATTTTTATTTCAAACATCGCTATCTCGAAACCACTATTCAGTCTTCATATCTAATTAAATTGAATACTTAAATAAATATATTCCCAAATCCTCAACTCATATAACTGTTAAAAATCATGTTAAATACATGATTCAAATTTTATTCCAAACCGTCTCATATTATACGAATATCGTTTATTCAGTTTAACAGTTCAAATTAGATTTCCAATTATGATTTAATATTTTTTTCAAATTTGTTCAATCATTTCAAATTTAAATGGATAATCGTTATAAATGATAAGATCAACTACTTATATAAATAGATGTTTGAATGTCTAACTCAAATCACATTTCGAAATAAATTTCGATTCAAAGGTTAATAACTTATAAATAGTTGAAATTATTTTCTAGCAGTCTTCAATTTTTTTTTCAAATAGTTTTGATATCGAATTTCAAACTTAATTTATAATATTATTAAATAATAAAATAATAAAATCATATATATATATATATGTGAAGGAGATTTAGAACCGATCACCCATAATTTCCACAACCACGGTGTATGTTGTAATATCATGTAATGCAGTCAAATTTATCCAAATGAACAATATGATCAGATGGATACAAATTCATTCATCATAACAAACATTTTAACTGTGCACAAGCATTACGGTTAATAACGCTTATCAGTGTTCAGCGTGTTGTCTGACTACATGCACACCCATTCAAACAATAACATCCATCACACACAATTAACATTGACTAATTATAATTAATCTCAGCCAATTATAATTAACTAATTTAAATAAATAAATTAAATTAGAAGTTCTCACCCAAAAGCCAAGCGTAGCCCAATAACGCATGCATTCCTCAAAACGCTGCCCATGCTTAGACGCCAAGACTCGATGCTCCACACACATGATTTCTCCTCTGCTTTTTAGGTTCCACCGCCTCGGCCACAAACATCCCAAGCTCCAAAGGTAGTTGCACACACATGCTAGATCAGAGTAGCGTAACGGAAGCGTGGTGACATTTTGAATAGAAAACCTAAAGTTGTATACTTCGAAGTCGAAATTTTAGTGAACAAATTTGTTTTCCAACTAGTTTCAAAGTGATGAATGGTTCATAAAGAGTTTTCGATGGCTTGAATCCCGATATTTTGAAATGTTAGAAAACGACAAGTATTCGTAAATTATGGATTAAAAAAATGATTTACAACTTCGGGATATGAAATGATTTAGTTTGTTCAAGTAACCGTGACTAAAACTGGGTTGTGATGAGGGATTGGATTTTGAACGTTTGGGTGGTACTCAGTGGCCCTGTCATGAGGATGAACTTCTCGAACAAATAACGTATCAACTTGATCATAGTACGTTTGAACTTTGAAAACAATTTTGGTTTTGAAGAACCCGAGTTTTGATTGGCCCGTTCCTTATTTTCCACTTGATTTTCATATTGCTCAAGACCGTCAAAAGAAATACGCAGATAGAAGAAGAAAGAATTTAGAATTCGAGGTTGGAGATCAAGTCTTTTTGAAGATCTCACCATTAAAGAATGTAATTCGTTTTGGACGAAAAGGAAAACTAGCTCCCAGATTCATTGGCCCGTTCCTTATTTTAGAGAAGATTGGTCCTTTGGCTTATCGCATTGAGTTACCTGAGAAGCTTGCAGGAGTACATAATGTGTTTCATATATCCCATCTTCGAAAATGTCTGCATGATCCTTCTTCTTATGTTCAGCTAACAGCACTTGACAATCTGGATATCGAACCTAACTTGACCATTGAGAAGAGACCTCTTCGTATAGTCGATAGAGGCACGAAGCAGCTTAGGAAGAAATCGGTCAGCTTAGTCAAAGTGCAGTGGAGTGACGATGATCGAGACTGTACTTGGGAAACGGAGGAGAGCATGCATTCTTCAAATCCGGAATTGTTTATTCCAGGTATTATTCATTGAATCCACCCTATCTTATCCATATCTGTCGTTGCTATTCATGATTCACCTAGTTCTTTTCGAGGACGAAAAGCTTTTAAGTGGGGGAGGATGTAACGATCTTGAAATTTAAAGAATTAAAAATGAATTTATGAAAAAAAATTCGAAGAAAAAAATTTATTTTATTTAATTTAAATTTTTTAGCGTTCGAGTATTCAGTGATGCTTATCGGTAGCGCGCAAAGCTGAAAACGCGCGTTAAACAGATATTGTCATTAGCGCGTCCGTTGCACAAACCGACGTTAAATTAGATTTCCATATATATATATATATATATGAACGTAAATCCATATGCGAAAAAAAATGATGAAATAATAATTTAACAAAAATTTAACGTCCGAGCATTCAGCATTGTCTAACCGTAGCGCGCACAGCTAGAAACGCGCGTTAAACAGATATCGTCTGTTGTATGGCGCTGCGCTAATCGTTCATGTTTTGGTAAATGAGTAAAAAAAAAACATCACGGGTTGAAATGATAAATACCCGAACCCTGCATATTTGAATCGGTTTGGGATACGGGTTGAAATGATACACACCCGTGATTCGAATATGTTTAAGAACGGATTGAAATGATAAATATCCGTACCACCTGACCGTAGGTTAGAAAATAATATACGGGCACCGTGGTCAATAAGGTTATTTTAAGATATTATGGCAATTTTTGTAAATGGATCGAGATGGGATTTGGATTGATATTATTGAATAAAACTTGAATTTCATAAAAATATTTTCCACCTTACTTGATTTTTTGTTAATCTTTCCCTTTAAATAATTTGATTTCTTTAACTATATGGATTTATAATAGTTTCCGTCTGTATATATATATATACACATTGTTTTCCACTTAATATCTATATACTAATATTTCAACTTAATTTATTTAAACATATATTTATGATTTGTAAACAAAAGCTTTATCCAATCCAGTCTTGTGAATTCGAAGGTTCAAATTTAGGCTTTCAAGTATAAATTACATTTTTTTTTTGAAGAGAGAACCTTATCTCAAATGGTTAATAAAGAATGGTGGCGAATATAGATTCTGAAATCTTAATCAAACTATTGGTAATTGATTTGAGGAAGCAATTTTGGGAAATACTTGAATAAATTGTCTTGCGATACTTGAAAAATGATTTTTAAACCAATGGCCACGGTGTGGGAAAATTTGGTAAGCGTTGGTTATTAAAGAGACCGGAGTCGGTAAGTGGCATACTCTCTGTCAGTACCGATACCACTTTAACAACTGTATACATGGTGACGTATCCAGAACGAAGCATGATGACTTGGGTCGATTTCTGGATTGAAGATGGTGAACGATAACGATATGACCTTGACCTTCGGGTCATAATTAAATGACTAAAACAGGAGCTATACCGTGACTAATTGAGGTAGCACCTTTGATCAGACACGTTTCTTCGATACCATTTCTATGACTATGTTATGATTTGGGGTACCTCTTTTGATTTGGGAATGTGTTCCGAGGTGGGCGGTAGTGGCTGCTATGCGTTACCACCGGTCCGGGAGTGCAATTGGTAGAATCCTGCCCTGGTATTTCCTCGAGTGCCATGTCATTTACCCCAGCGAGCCCCATACGATTTTGATTTGTATCAACCTAACACGGATGGCATCAGAGGGCACTCCATAGGTACGATTTTGATTCGTATCGTACCTATGGAGTGCCCTCTGATGCCATCCGTGTTAGGTTGATACAAATCAAAATCGTATGGGGCTCGCTGGGGTAAATGACATGGCACTCGAGGCAATACCAGGGTAGGATTCTACCAATTGCACTCCCGGACCGGTGGTAACGCATAGCAGCCACTACCGCCCATCTCGGAACACATTCCCAAATCAAAAGAGGTACCCCAAATCATAACATAGTCATAGAAATGGTATCGAAGAAACGTGTCCGATCAAAGGTGCTACCTCAATTAGTCACGGTATAGCTCCTGTTTTAGTCATTTAATTATGACCCGAAGGTCAAGGTCATATCGTTATCGTTCACCATCTTCAATCCAGAAATTGACCCAAGTCATCATGCTTCGTTCTGGATACGTCACCATGTATACAGTTGTTAAAGTGGTATCGGTACTGACAGAGAGTATGCCACTTACCGACTCCGGTCTCTTTAATAACCAACGCTTACCAAATTTTCCCACACCGTGGCCATTGGTTTAAAAATCATTTTTCAAGTATCGCAAGACAATTTATGCAAGTATTTCCCAAAATTGCTTCCTCAAATCAATTACCAATAGTTTGATTAAGATTTCAGAATCTATATTCACCACCATTCTTTATTAACCATTTGAGATAAGGTTCTCTCTTCAAAAAAATTGTCATTTATACTTGAAAGCCTAAATTTGAACCTTCGAATTCACAAGACTGGATTGGATAAAGCTTTTGTTTACAAATCATAAATATATGTTTAAATAAATTAAGTTGAAAAATTAGTATATAGATATTAAGTGGAAAACAATGTATATATATATATATATATATATATATATATATAGAGAGAGAGAGAGAGAGACGGAAACTATTATAAATCCATATAGTTAAAGAAATTGAATTATTTAAAGGGAAAGATTAACAAAAAATCAAGTAAGGTGGAAAATATTTTTATGAAATTCAAGTTTTATTCAATAATATCAATCCAAATCCCATCTCGATCCATTTACAAAAATAGCCATAATATCTTAAAATAACCTTATTGAACACGGTGCCCGTATATTATTTTCTAACCTACGGTCAGGTGGTACGGATATTTATCATTTCAATCCGTTCTTAAACATATTCGAATCACGGGTGTGTATCATTTCAACCCGTATCCCAAACCGATTCAAATATGCAGGGTTCGGGTATTTATCATTTCAACCCGTGATGTTTTTTTTTCTTAACTAGGGACTTGCATGGTGAGAGTAATAACATAACATATCATACAACATTCACAGTGTCATGTACGAACGGTGCGCGTGTAGCATGTGCACAACCATAACAAACAATCTAGAGCACCCTAGCATTTAAATCAACATCTCAAATTTCTAGTTCACTTAATAATAAATTAGTCGTGCGTGAGAAAACTCACCTTTCGTGGCAAAAGCTAGAAAGTACGGCGAGCGACAAAGATGATACTAACGATGGTCAAAGAGACGTCAGCAACCTAGAACAACGGTGTAAATTTTATATTTAGTAAACGGATATCTAACCCGACACAGCGCTACAACTAAAGAACACACACGTGAAATCTAGTATAAATTTCCTAAGGCTCGACTATTCACATTTTTATTCGCTAACCATTATAAGACGACTACAGTGCATGCCTGCATCTCAAAAGTAGAGACAAAATAAGGAGAGTTTGCACCACTGTCAAGTGTGCATGTTTCCATCTCGCTATTATTGTTATTATTATTGTTAATATTATATATATATATATATATATATTTACTATAGGCGCATGCAAAAATTATTTTAAGAAAATGTGCCTAAACCCCAAACCAACATGCTCCAACAATGGTTTTACATAATTTTGTAACCAAGTTTTGTCACCATGCATGCTTTGCATGCTGCATGCAATCCTTACGTTTCTTCATATTGGTTTTCTTTTTTTTTTCTTGGACTACTTGCGCATGCAAGTATTGGAAAGGCTACAAACACATGCAAGTGTAATTATTACTACTTGCCACTGGCACACATTTTTTCTTTTAAAACAAACATTGGGAACCAAAGGAGCCACGCATGCATGTCTTTGCATGCTGTAAAGGTCCATTTCGGGTTTTTTTTTTTATAGCTTGCGCATGCAAGCAAATCCAAATTTCCAAACTCAACACTACTGGCACCATTTGCATGCAATAGATCCTAGGCGCATGCATGCATACATTTTTGGTTTCTTCCTACTATTTTTTTTTTTTTTTTTTTTTTTTGATAAAGCTAAGATAATGACTTTGTGGCCGAAGGGAGGATTCATGCACCAGCAACACATATATCATATATGTATGAGTACACAAGTTCTAAGATTCGAAGCTACCAGGTTGGGTTCAATGGAATAGCAAGGTGGTGGTTTATGCATGTAGTAGCTTCACATATAAAACAAAACAGAAAGGGAACATCACAACTCACAGCAGCAAGGAGGCTTGCTCGCGGAAATGGTGTTGGAACTCGTCGGATCTCGACGTGTCGGAGAAGCTGAGAAGAGTGGAGAGGAAAGGGCAGAGCTTCGACAACCGCAGGTGAGCCGGAGATGGATGTTGGCGGCTCAGGCGTATGATAGAAGAGTGTGCGGAAAAGTGGCGGCTTCAGCTTCTTCTCTCCAGGGAACAAATGCTCTTCACGTTTTCTTTTTCCTTGCTTTTTTTTCCGGATTTGTTTGCTGAAGCAAGAATGAGGGGCTGAATTAATGGGTATGATTTAATTGATTCTATTTTTATTTTAGTTAAATAGTTCGCAAACTTTAAACATCCATATCTCGCTCGTCTTAAACCGGATTTGTTCGCCGTCAGAAGCGTTAGAATCGTATCTGAAAATAGAACGCAATGAGATGTAAATTTGATAATTTTTGTTAAGTATAAATTTATATAAAAATAAAACAAATATCCTTATATATATAACCATATATAGAGCAAGCGTCGTTATTTGATTAAATTCCGATATATAAATCTGCAGAAAATTTACCAGTTGCTGATAAGAATGATCTGAGAGCAGAACGAGTAGAGGTGGCAGTATTCATTGATCGGTTCACTCTGGTAATGAAGATTTTGAAGCTCGACTGGTGAGAACTTCTTATTTAAATTTATTTATTTAAATTGGTTAATTATAATTAGCTGAGTTAAATTATAATTTGTTGATGATGATTGTGTGATGGATGTTATTATGTGAATGCATGTGCATGTAGTTAGATAACACACTGAACACTGGAAAGCGTTATCAACAGTAACGCTTGTGCACAACTGAATTGTTGTTGTTGATGATAACGATGATTCATTATCATCTGATGCATATGGTTGATTTATTCTGTTTGTATGATGCACACACAATACCATGGTTATGGGATTATACAGGTGATCGATTTTATTCTCCTTCCATATGAATAAAGTTTGATTTTCTAATATTAAAATATTATCATGTTCAGTTATTTCAAAATAAAATTTTTTTTTAAATTTGAACATGGTTTATATGTTTTGAAAACATAATATGATAATATATAGACACCAGAACGTTCTAGGATGACAGAGAGGATGGTGTCTAGGCTTGGGTTTGGAAATTCAGTTTCCTGCTCTCCCTGGCTATCCCTAACTGATCTGGCAACGGGATGGTAAATTTAAAATCGAATTTGAAATGTAATTTGAAACTGTTTTCCAAATGTTTTTGGAAATATAAATTAGATTGAAAAGGGCGTGGAAATTTATAATCATTATATGGTTTGAATAGAACACACTATGATGCGACAATTCGTAAATAGCGATTTCAAACTTTGAATGGCTACGACTTGATTATTTAAAATTGACTTGACGTGAAGTAAGGAGCGTTGGATTTCAAATAATAATAGTATTTGAATACAAAGGAAATTTCGATTTTTCAACAAGTGATTTTCCAAGTTATATTTAACAAATTTGGAATACGTGCAGTTGGCGATCATAACGAAAAGTCGAATAAACAAGTTTATTAAATTGGAGAAATTTATAAATTTCAAAAGCAAATAGAAATTTGAATAGTTGAATTTCAAATAAATTTTAAATCTATTTGATTTAAATGGGTATGTTAACAGTAGTGCTTTTGGTAACACTCACCAATTGTTGTTATTAGTTTTGAAATTTATAAGCATGAACTATTAACTGACGATAAGAATAGTTCGAAGATTATTCAAGTATTGGAGTATTTATATAGAATGGAAATGGGTTTTCCAAATTTAAAATTTGTATATGGTTGGAGATAGATCTTCGGATGTTCGATATTTATTCGGTAAATGAAAACTCTTATTATCTGAGGAATTTAAGAGGTAATTCACCGTTATTCCGCTTATGATATGAGTTGGATACGGAAATTTATATTGAATACAAGTTGACGGTATTTCTATCCAGATCGAATGTCAAAGAATTGAATAAAACTTCAGTATTTGCAGGATAATTAAATGATTATGGAATGGATTATCTGAGAATTTGGATTTAAATTACTAAGTTAAGCACTCAGTCATATAATTGATAAGAAAACCAAGGGTTCCATAAGAGTACGTTAGAAAGATAATTTCCAGGCTTTAAAATTTTCTTAGAGTCGTAGACCTCTAAGTACTAGACAATGTCATTCCCAGTTTCTCCTTAGTGGTAGGATAGCAGTCCTAAGTCTAACTCATAGAATTCGATTATAAACAAGACTGTGACGACCCTAGTAATCACAAGATCATAGAAGTTCCTTAGACTCTACCTTTAGTGGGGATTTGATAGAGTAGCCTGAGAATGATATGAGCCTTGGTTCTAACCATTTCATTTCTGATATGTTAAGAGAGAAATTGGAATTTGAATTTTGTAAAGGAGTTTAAATTTACCGACTTCCTTTTCGAGGACGAAAAGTTTCTAGGGGGGTGAATGTAACATCCTAGAAGTTTAACCAATTTTAATTTGGATTTTTTTTCTCTGAATATAAATTGATTTTACAAAGTTTGATTATAATTTTTTTTTTACTTTGAATAAGTATCTTGTTTTATTAAATGTGATTTTTGTATAAGATAAATAAAAGAAAAAAAACTTACTTTAAAAAGTTATATTTAAATTTTAAGATTTCATATCTAAGTAATAATATTTTCTAATTTTGATATTATTGATTTGTAAACGGTTTTGTAAAGGATAATTTATTTTATGATTTTTTTTACAAGAATGATTTTTATATTTTATTTTGGTAAATTATAATTGCATTTATAAAATTTTATAAAGAATGATAGGTAATTATTCTAAACCATTTGTTAGTATAAATTTTTGGTAAATCATATACTTGTATATATATTTGATAAATAAATCTTTTAATTAAGATATGGGGTTTCTCCACCTGATTGAAATAAGTTAGATAGAAATAATCTTCGATATTTGGTATGGAACCTCATGATATAAACGTATACTATCTGGGGAATTTGGAAGATATTATTATATCGTTATTCCACTTATAGTATTCGTTGATTATGAGAATTTATATCGAATATAAGTGGATACAATTTCTATGTAATTTATGATTCAATATCGATTGATTTGGGTTTTGTCGTGAATCGTATCTTCAATTATATCGTTCTTGAAACCCGATGAGATTGAATGGTGGGAATTCATATCGTAATTGGGGATTTAATCAAATCCTTGATTTGAGGGAATTAAAGGTAAGAAATTTAAGCGAAGGTATAATCTTTGATTTCAAAGAAGAGATAAGATGATAATGAGATGTATGAAATTTAAATAATTCAAATCTTGAGTTATAAATGAATTGAAAAATCATTTGGAAGGAGATTTGAATCGAAAAGCCTGTGTAAACCATAACAATTCGTCTTTATGAATGGTTTAAGTCGGTTTAATTACCGGCAAGAACTGGGAAAAAAGGCGGGTCGTTACAAGTGGTATCAACTGTAACGACCCGACATTTTTTGACCGTTCAAATCGACAATAAAACACCCATGTCGACCCAAACAAATCTCAAATGCAGGAAGTTATTGGAAAAGAAGAAAAGAAGGAAGAAGAAAAACAAATCTCAGAATCTCACAGCGGAAGGACAAAATATAATAAACAAATAGCAGTTAAAACAATTGGAATATATATACATTTGACTATAGCATACAAATAATAAATCAGAGTTACACATAAACAGATATACACAACACGATAGCGGAAATCATATGTATAATAGATATATACCAAATCTTCGTCTTCTATCTCCAAGGCAAAGTAATCTTCATTAACTGCAACATCTGCTGACCCGAACGTATTGCATAAAAAGAAAACACAACAAACACTCGGATCAGCACTAAATCATTCTCATATTAGTCAGATCAAAATACGAAATAATATCAGTGTCATGGGTGCAGTAACTCAAGAGATGTTACGGGTTTTCCCATCTCTCGAGGATCCGTTAAACTAATACATACAAAGTATAATACACTATTATGATAGTGTCTATCCAGTAAAGTATAAATACTGAAAATAGCGTAAGCGGGATTACCATATTACCCTTACGCCGTTTATAGGCATCAACAGTCTATGCAGTACCGTAAATTCACCGTACTGGTGTTATCAGAGGGCACTCCATAGAAGGCAATGGTAAATCAAAATCGTATGGGGCTCGATATGGATATATATGACAAGGCACTCGAGGCAATGCCCAAAGTAGGATTCTACCAATTGCACTCCCGGACCAGTGGTAACGCATAGCAGCCACTACCGCCCACCTCGGAACACACTCCCAAAGTCATAAATGGGCCCAAATCATCATCATCATAGTCATAGAAATAGTATCGAAGAAGTGTGTCCGATCAAAGGTGCTACCTCAATTAGTCATGGTATAGCTCCTGTTTTAGTCATTTCAATTCTGACCTGAAGGTCAGGGCTATTTCGTCATCGATCATCTTCTTCGATTTAATCATCGCCTCCAAGTCATCATACTCAATCTGGATACGTCATAACGTTCACAGTTGTCAAAGTGGTATCGACACTGACAGAGAGTATGCCTTATGTCGACTCCGGTCTCTTTAACAACCAACGCTTACATCTTTCACATTGGTCGGTTCTTTTATATTTGATAAAGGTTCGCTTTCATATCAAAATATCATCTTCTGTTTCGAACCCAATTTATATTCAAACGAATAAAATTTTCATATCGACATATCATAATCATACCCAAACCGATTATATTCTAAACTAGAATATATTTCATATCATTATATTATAATCATATAATATTTCAAAACGAATTATATTCAAATAGAATATAATTTATCTCAATGATTTCAAACTATCACAGATTCTTATCTCAACTCCATTTGAACCAGCGGTTCAAACTCAAACATTTCCATTTGGAAGAAATTTATAATTTCAAAATACTTGTAAACTAAATGTTTATATAAAATTAATAATAATAATAATAAATTTTATATAAATAAATATATAGATATATATAGAATATAATAATTAAAATAAATCAGTAATTTAAATATTATATATATACTAAAAAAATAAGGTTTACTAGAAAATTTTGAAAAATGAATTATAAGGAAAATTATTTAAAATACAATAGTTATAAGTAGAGGTAAATAATAAATTTAAAGCAAGAATGATTATTTGGAATCAAATGCATAAATATATTTAAAATAAATTTCTCTAATCAAAATCTTTCCTTCCTTCCTTCTTAAGACTCATTCCCGCTCCTTTCGTGAATAGTGCCTTCTGAATTATAAATATATTTGCCATTTGAATCAATTAGTTTCAAAGTCCACTTTCTATGGATTTATCGATGCAAGACAAAAGGAAGGGTTCAAGAACAAGATTGGACAAACTCAAGCTCGAATAGATCGAAGAGATGATAAGCGACAGATGACGTCAGGTCAAGGCAAACAAACACAACAACAACGACGAAGATATATTTATCTAAATTCCACTTATCTCTTCATATTAATTTATCTCAACGTTTTATTAAAATTTATCCAAACATTTTCAACATTTATCTACACGGTTTCAAGTATTTCTCGATGTTTAGATCGGAATCATGCAGTCATCCCACTTTCGAAACTCGAAAATAAATGTCCGATGATGTGGCCATCATCATCAGAATTATCCTCCAGCGACTAGAATGGGATTCCATATCTATCTAGTACATCTTCGATTTCATATATACGTTAGCTAGGCGTATATACAAAATCCGTACATACTTGACAGTCCAATCTCAACGTCAATAAAATTCTCGCAACCATTTCTGAATTAACTACATTCTTATATGTATCTTTCATAAAGTTTGGAAACTTTCATTTCAATTATAATTTCCGAACACTCAGCGAACGACTACGAGAACCTTCATCGTAAGGAGCCTAAAGAAGTTTTATTTTAGAAAATATTTCTTTCAAATACTCTATTTCCAAATCTTCTTTTAAAAATACTTTATTTTCGAAAATCCTTTCAAAAAAATATTTATTCTTCGAAATCCGCTGATTCTAATGTCAATTCCATTTTAAACCAGATAAGCCAAGCTTTGTATGAACCAAAGCTCTGATACCAACTTGTAACGACCCGGCATTTTGCCCGATTTTACGCCGGTAATTAAACCAACTTAAAACGTTCAAGACGCCAGATTGTTATTGGCTTATACGGTTTAAACAAAATCAATACAGAACCTTTCATTGCAAATTACGATGTTACATCATAGTTACATAAAATATCAGAGTTACAAATATATACACAGCGGAAGAAAAGAAAATAACTTTACTCTCAGTGGAAGATCAAAACACAGCGGAAGCTTCAACTCTATCGTGGACTCCAACTCTATAAGCGCTCTAAATCCTGCACCAACGATCCATAACTGCAAAACTAAACTACTGGACTTGTAACGACCCGCCTTTTTGCCCAATTCTTGCCGGTAATTAAACCGACTTAAACCGTTCATAAAGACGAATTATTCTGGGTTTATACATATATTGAACAAAAATAACAGAACCTTTCATTGCAAATTACGATGTTACATCATAGTTACATAGAATATCAGAGTTACAAATATATACACAGCGGAAGAAAAGAAAACAACTTTACTCTCAGCGGAAGATCAAAACACAGCGGAAGCTTCAACTCTATCGTGGACTCCAACTCTAGAAGCGCTCTAAATCCTGCTCCAACGATCCATAACTGCAAAACTAAACTACTGGCTGCCCATGCGAAAATCATGGGCACCCAGAGTTTAGGTGAGGGAACAATAAACTCCAGGTCAGTCGTGGGACTGGTGTGAGAACTCGAAACAGTTAGATTCATTTTAAAGTTGGAAAATTCACCGGATCACGCCGCTAACGCGGAACGGATTTACTCCAAGTGAATACCCGTGCATATAAATGCGCAATGACTTTTGAAAATGAAGTTATCATAAGCTCGTCCCACATCACACAATGCAAGCGCACACCAGATGGGCGAGTTTTATCTTATGACAACCAAATATGCTTTCATACGTAAATCCCCTTCAATACCATAATATATAGTGTGGAAAACATTTCGCAAGTAAATGTATTAATCCTAGATAGCATAATACCCCATAATATATGTTGCCATATATATATATATATATATATATATATATACAATCAAAATCGTATGGCTCGTATTAGAAATTTGGGTTTCCAACTTGATGATTCCTGGCACGAAAGATCAATCAGGGATACAAAACGAAGTGCCTCAACGGCTTTTTCGACCATACGCGGACACCGACTACACATTGTCAGGGCAGATCAACGGTTTTCGACCAGACACGGCCCCCCGAACATACCCAACTTTCCCAGGTTCATAAGTGGTTTCCCACTTCTGCACAGCTTCATCATCAATTCATATATAAGTATAAAACCTAACCGCCAGTTTCTCATCAATCCGGGGTGTGAGGTTTGTTGATGTCACGTCACACGCATAGCGATGCTTCGATAAGCCATTCTTTGATCATCACTAGCTCGTCTCATAACTTAGGTATGCCACATTGACAATTCACGACATATCACTAATTTAAATCAATGCATACCCTCTAAGTTCATATGACTTAGAGACAAGGATAATATATTGCCACAAATCCGATATACATTAACGGAAATCAGTGCTATGCGGTCAATTTCAATGTCAGGCACACCATCCATGCAAGTCCATTCTGGGTCTGAACGGAACAACAACCCGAAAATACTTAAATATGTTCAGGTCTCATGTAACTAATACCTCGTATCGGTGGCCTACCTAACCGAGTCATCAATCAACAATCAATCTAAACAAATTCAAATATTCCTGGTCCTCATTCGTCGTTTACCGAGTCTTGAATTGCTTCATAACGTCGTATTATTACTTGGAATGGTTTTCGAACATATACTCGATCCCGGTCTTTCCAAGTAATAAGCGTACTTTAAACAGTAGCTATAGTTTACACAGGCTTCCCAATTCAAATCTCCTCCCAAATGGTTATCAATTCATTTTATGACTCAAGATTTGAATTACGATAAATTTCATGCATCTCGTTATCATCTTATCTCTTCTTGAAATCAAAGATTATACATTCGCTTCAATTTCTTATCTTTAATTCCTTCAAATCAAAGATCTGATTAAATCCCCTAATTACGATATGAATTTCCACCATTCAATCCCATCGGGTTTCAAGAATGATATTATTGAAGATACGATTCACGACAAAACCCAAATCAATCGATATTGAATCATAAATTACACAGAAATTTTTATCCACTTATATTCGATATAAATTCTCATAATCAACGAATACTATAAGTGGAATAACGATATAATAATATCTTCCAAATTCCTCAGATAGTATTCATTTACACCCTGAAATTTTATATCCAATATCGAAGATTATTTCTATCTAACTTATTTCAATCAGGTGGAGAAACCCATATCTTTAATTAAAAGATTTATTCAATTCTTCGACATTCGATCTGGATAGAAATACCGTCAACTTGTATTCAATATAAATTTCCGTATCCAACTCATATCATAAGCGGAATAACGGTGAATTACCTCTTAAATTCCTCAGATAATAAGAGTTTTCATCTACCGAATAAATATCGAACATCCGAAGATCTATCTCCAACCATATCCAAATTTTAAATTTGGAAAACCCATTTCCATTCTATATAAATACTCCAATACTTGAATAATCTTCGAACTATTCTTATCGTCAATTAATAGTTCATGCTTATAAATTTCAAAACTAATAACAACAATTGGTGAGTGTTACCAAAAGCACTACTGTTAACATATCCATTTAAATCAAATAGATTTAAAATTTATTTGAAATTCAACTATTCAAATTTCTATTTTCTTTTGAAATTTATAAATTTCTCCAATTTAATAAACTTGTTTATTCGACTTTTCGTTATGATCGCCAACTGCACGTATTCCAAATTTGTTAAATATAACTTGGAAAATCACTTGTTGAAAAATCGAAATTTCCTTTGTATTCAAATACTATTATTATTTGAAACCCAACGCTCCTTACTTCACGTCAAGTCAATTTTAAATAATCAAGTTGTAGCCATTCAAAGTTTGAAATCGCTATTTACGAATTGTCGCATCATAGTGTGTTCTATTCAAACCATATAATGATTATAAATTTCCACGCCCTTTTCAATCTAATTTATATTTCCAAAAACATTTGGAAAACAGTTTCAAATTACATTTCAAATTCGATTTCAAATTTACCATCCCGTTGCCAGATCAGTTAGGGATAGCCAGGGAGAGTAGGAAACTGAATTTCCAAACCCAAGCCTAGACACCATCCTCTCTGTCATCCTAGAATGTTCTGGTGTCTATATATTATCATATTATGTTTTCAAAATATATAAACCATGTTCAAATTTAAAAAAAAATCTTATTTTGAAATAACTGAACATGATAATATTTTAATATTAGAAAATCAAACTTTATTCATATGGAAGGAGAATAAAATCGATCACCTGTATAATCCCATAACCATGGTATTGTGTGTGCATCATACAAACAGAATAAATCAACCATATGCATCAGATGATAATGAATCATTGTTATCATCAACAACAACAATTCAGTTGTGCACGAGCGTTACTGTTGATAACGCTTTCCAGTGTTCAGTGTGTTATCTAACTACATGCACATGCATTCACATAATAACATCCATCACACAATCATCATCAACAAATTATAATTTAACTCAGCTAATTATAATTAACCAATTTAAATAAATAAATTTAAATTAGAAGTTCTCACCAGTCGAGCTTCAAAATCTTCATTACCAGAGTGAACCAATCAATGAATACTGCCACCTCTACTCGTTCTGCTCTCAGATCATTCTTATCAGCAACTGGTAAATTTTCTACTGATTTATATATCGGAATTTAATCAAATAACGACGCTTGCTCTATATATGGTTATATATATAAGGATATTTGTTTTATTTTTATATAAATTTATACTTAACAAAAATTATAAAATTTACATATCATTGCGTTCTATTTTCAGATACGATTTTAACGCTTCTGACGGCGAACAAATCCGGTTTAAGACGAGCGAGATATGGATGTTTAAAGTTTGCGAACTATTTAACTAAAATAAAAATAGAATCAATTAAATCATACCCATTAATTTAGCCCAAGGCCCAATAGCTTATCACACTTCAAACCAGCCCACCTCCTCTCCTTCTTCTTCTTTTTCTTCCCTCCGCACTCCTCTTCTTTACACGCACAGAACCCATTTCAACCGTGTATCACGTGTACGTGCACCTTCAACATCTTCCACCGTTCTTCAAATTGAAACCACTCGCGAACTTCTCTTCTCCTCCTCGTCTCAACGCACCCATTCACTTCAACTACGGTCCTCGAACTCAAAATCTGACCCATTGCCGAGACAAAATTCCGCTATAGGAAACACAAGTATCCCCCTTAAAACATCGACACTTATTTTCTCTAATCTTCGTCAAATTACACCGCTTCGAAGCTCTCTCTTCGCTCATCACAAATCCATACTCGGAATCGAACATCGTCGCACGAATCTCCGATGAACTGTAAACCTAATTTTGAACATTAGAAATCATCGACACGGAATCGAGTTATTTTCGCATGAAAAATACTATGTTACCTGCTGATCGCAATGGTGTTGACGACACGATTCAATTCTTTACGGATTGAGAGATTTTATTTTTCGAAGTTTTTGAACCCATTCGACACATTCTCTGTAATTCCATGATTTCTCTCTCGTTACTCAGCGAAACTTCGATCCGTTAATTTTTAAAAATAGCAAACGATGATACGAACAATATTCGTGCATGTTGTTTCAACAAAAACTAAATAGATTGGAAGATGTGGATTTTTGATTGAAGAAAAATGTGAATTTCTCTTTACTGTAATGTGAAAATGAGAGGGAAGAAGAAGTAGCTCGCATATTTCTTCTGTATCTTTGACCAGGGAAAAAGGAAGCAATGTTTTTATATATGAATTAAAAGATATTTTTTTTTATTATTATGCAAGGACACTTGTTATCTTCTTACAAACTCAAATACATGCATTAAGCCACCTAATGAGACACATAAACTCCAACCAGTGCATGTTGAGATTTTTTTTTTATATAAATTGAAATTTTTGTCACAAAATTATAACACTTATATTTGTAACCAAATTTCACTCTTGTAAATGTGACTTCTTTATTACATAAGGTTTTGACAAGATATTTATAACTAGCTAATAACTAAAATTTATTATCAAAATATTTATCTATATTATTTATCAAATATATATACAAGTATATGATTTACCAAAAATTTATACTAACAAATGGTTTAGAATAATTACCTATCATTCCTTATAAAATTTTATAAATGCAATTATAATTTACCAAAATAAAATATAAAAATCATTCTTGTAAAAAAAATCATAAAATAAATTATCCTTTACAAAACCGTTTACAAATCAATAATATCAAAATTAGAAAATATTATTACTTAGATATGAAATCTTAAAATTTAAATATAACTTTTTAAAGTAAGTTTTTTTTCTTTTATTTTTCTTATACAAAAATCACATTTAATAAAACAAGATACTTATTCAAAGTAAAAAAAAAAAATTTATAATCAAACTTTGTAAAATCAATTTATATTCAGAGAAAAAAAATCCAAATATATAATAAAAATCCAAATTAAAATTGGTTAAACTTCTAGGATGTTACATTTACTATGAATGTTGTATGATATGTTATGTTATTATTCTCACCATGCAAGTCCCTAGTTAAGAAAAAAAACAATTTCCACCTTACTTGATTTTTGTTAATCTTTCCCTTTAAATAATTTGATTTCTTTAACTATATGGATTTATAATAGTTTTCGTCTATATACATATATATATATATACATTGTTTTCCACTTAACATATCTATATACTAATTTTTCAAACTTGATTTATTTAAACATATATTTATGATTTGTAAACAAAAGCTTGAGCACCTCAATTGTTCGTGACGCATTTGGGAGATTCACATCTTTTGGACCATCTGCAGTTATCAGCTTCTAGTTATCTAAGTTATCCAGGTTACTACTAGTACCTATATGTACTCTATTTTGTAAGAGCTTATGACTCATTATGTACTTATATGTATCACGTATTATGTACGAACCTATGTACTACTTTGTTCCGCTGCTAATTACTCCGTTCTGTATCCGTGGTTCTGTGTTCTAATTCGCATTTACCTCAATAGTTAAATTAACAATTCACGGTTTTGAGCGATTCAGATCTGACATGAGTGGTTTATTGTCGATTTGAATGGTTTGAAATTGTGGGTCGTTAAAGTTGGTATCAAACCGAATATTTGATTTCAAAGAAAGAGTTAAAATAATTTATGATCAATCAAACCTTGTTTTGTAAATGAATGAACAACGATTGGAAGGAAAGTTGAATTGAAGATCCGTATGTCCATAATCACTGTTTTATGAATACGCTTATTACTTGGAAAGACCGGGATCAGATTTAAGTTCGAAACCATTCCAAGTAATAATACGACGCATGAAGCAAATTCAAGACTTGGAATCGACGAGTGAAGACCGTGGTTCTTCACATCGAACGGACTGATTTCCGATTGGTTTCTTTACTGATAGCTACAGTAGAGAGATGCCTCTATTCCCGGAGTGGCAGGAAGTCCGAACGTATGAGGAGAACTTTCGGATTTCGTTCCGTTCAGACCCAGGACGGACGTGTATGGATGGTGTGTCTGACATTGAAATTGACCGCATAGCACTGATCTCCGTTAATATATATCGGATTTGTGGCAAATATTTTATTCTCATCTCTAAGTCATATGAACTTAGAGGGTATGCATTGATTGAAATCAGTGATATGTCATGAATTGTCAATGTGGCATACCTGAGTTATGAACGAGCTAGTGATGATCAAGGCATTGCTTTTCTAGGCATGCTTTGTGTATGACATGACATCGACAAACCTCACACCCCGGATGATGAGAAACTGGCGGTTAGGTTGTGTATATATATGTGAATGGATGATGACTGCTGCAGCAGTGGGAAACCACTTATGAATGATGGAATAGGGTATGTTCGGGGGGCCGTGTCTGGTCGAAAACCGTTGATCTGCCTCGCGATTTGTATTGGTGTCCGCGTCTAGATGAAAAACCCGTGATTGCATTTCGTTTGTATTCCGATTGATCTTTCGTGCCAGGAATCATCAAGTTGGAAACCCAAATCTCCAATACGTGCCACACGGTTTTGTTTGTATATCTATATATATGGCGACATAATAGGATGGGGTATTATGCTGTCTAGGATTAATACATTTATTTGCGAAATGGTTTTCTTCCACACTATATATAATAATATGAAAAGAGGATTTTCCATATGAAAGCATGTTTGGTTATCATAAGATAAACCTCGCCCATCTGGTGTGCGCTTGCATTGTGTGATGTGGGACGAGCTTATGATAGCTTCATTTTAAAAATATCATTTCGTATTTATATGCACGGGTGTTCACATGGTGCAAAAGCCCGTTGCGCGATAGCGGCGTGGTCCGGTGAATGTCCCAACTTTAAAATAAATCCTAAAAACAACTGTTTTATGTTCTCACACCAGTCCCATGACTGACCTGGAGTTTATTGTTCCTTCCTAAACTCTGGGTGCCCATTAAATTTTGACACGAGCAGCTAGTAGTTTAGTTTTGCAGCTATCATTCGTTGGAGCAAAGTTCGAAGCACTTTCTGAGTTGGCGTCCACGCTAGAGTTAAAGTTTCCGCTGTGTCTTTTGATCTTCCGATGAGAGTAAATTTCTTTCTTCTGCTGTAAAGTATATATGTATGTGTAACTCTGATATTCAGGTAACTCTGATGAAATATTGTTCTTGAGCAATGGAAAGTTCTGTTATTTTGTTCAATGTATGTATGTACCCATAACAATTCGTCTTTCTGAACGGTTTAAGTTGGTTTAATTACCGGCAAGAACCGGGCAAAAAGGCGGGTCGTTATAGTTGGTATCAGAGCTTTGGTTATACAAAGCTATAGGGTACGTACATATTTGAAAAAAGGATAGGACTCATCAGAGTTATAGCATCTCATTAGAGATAGGGTTAGAAATGCCCTAGAATGAGATTCCGGAGTATTATGATCGAGAGAGCGTACTCTGAAAATAGATTTTCAAAACAGAGTAAAGTGTTTTAAAGAACGTAATCATGTTGGAAGATAACTTTTAATAATAAATGTTCGAGTATTTTAATCGACGTCGTGATAGGACTATTGGTATATATGAAGATTTCGAATATGCGCAAGGCCGGTGTATGTACGAATCCTTATATATATGCAATAGATATAGAGTCACACTCTAGTCGCCCGGGGATGATCTGATGATGATTGCAACATCATCAGTACTCATTTTCGAGTTTTGAAAGTGGGATGACTATATGACTCTAGTTAAGACGTCAAGGGATACTTGAACTACTTCGATATGTTAGAACTATTAAGAGGGAGTTTAATGTAAGGACGATATGTATAAATGCAAAACCAACTATTTGATAATAACCAAAAGGAATTTTGAATTAAATTTCACTTAAAGATTAGAAGGAAAATTTGGAAGTAGGAAAATTCATAAAGAAATTGTATCAAAAATACTGCCCATATTCTAAAATAAACAAGTCATAATAGATGTGTGAATATAAGTAATAGATTTGAAATCGACATGAATTGTAAATGACAATGCGCAAGTTAAACCATTTTGCTTGAAATTATATTTGTAGGAAAAATCAAAACTCCTCTTAAGAAATCTAAAAAAAAATGATCTTTGACTTAAATTAAGAACTTGGTTAAAAAGATGATTTAAATTTTGTAACAAATATCTAAATGGGGGAGAAAACTGCTTTTCTCCAAATTGAAACTGTATGAGCAATCCAAATAGAAAGTATTAAAAAGTAACCGCTTACGATATAAATGAAAACGAAATTTGAAGTAAGATTTACTCAAGAGGTAGTTAATGAAAAAAAACGAATATCCCAAGAATAAACTACTTATGCCTATATCCTTAAATGTGCTCGTTTTTCCTAGCTTGGCCTAAGTTAGTTCCATTGTTTAATTCGAACCGTTGAGTAGCGTCGTTCATCCTCTTTTATTTAAGCTTGGTTGAATATCCTGACTCGAATCATCGTACTTTTGATTCGCCTATACTCGTATCCTTGGTGCCCTTGATTCCTCGTCTTGATCCTGTTTGAGAATTTAAAACAAACTTATTGACCTTGAGTAGTTCGTCTTTTGAATTTAGGCCATTATACCTTTTGATGCCCATTTAATATTGAGCTTTTGTCTTGAACACGTGGAATTTGACTTGATCCATGTATGTATATCTTTTGTGTCGTTTATCGAATGAAACCAAAATTTAGTTCAACCAAGATAACTTTGATTTATCCAAGACACGAGGTTAACGAAACATAAACAAATGAGCTTTGCATGGAAATTAGAAGAGTTTGAAATATGGAATTCAATTTAGGCAAGGAAAATGAATTTTGAAAGATGAATTTAAACGATTGGTTCCAAATATTGAAACTTATCTCTAATGTTTGAATAATGATAGTTTGAAACATGCACGTACCAAATTAGAGTGCGCAACGAAAGCGTGATGATATATTTGAATAAGAATGAATAAAGCCCTATAGTTTGGTTAAAATGAGTTATGTTTAAAGAGAAAAAAAGGTGCATCTATTTAAATCATAAAGAGATTTCTGAAATTTCGACTTATGGCTCTTGAAATATTCTATATTGTGATATACGAAGATGTTTGAAATGAAGGAAGTGTAAACGATTTTCGAAACTTCAAAAACTAGAAAGGCTTGAATTAGTACGAGATTTGATTTGAAAGGTTCGAATGGTTTAAATACGATAATGGATTTCAAAATATGGAATATAAATTGCATCCTTGAAAGTTGAAAATTTTATTTTTCAATTGGACGAATTTGAGTTCCAACTAGTTTAGATATGATGAATAGTTTATAAAAGAAATTTCGACGACTTGAATCCTGATATTTTGAAAATATTTAGAAATGCCAAACTATGGTTAAGTATTTGCAAATTTTGGTTTACAACTTCGAGGTATGAAATGATTTGGTTTGTTCGAGTAAGCGTGACTAAAACTGGGCTGTGATGAAGGATTTGATTTAGTATGATGGGTGGTACTCAGTGGCCCCGTCATGAGGATGGACTTCTCGAACTACTAACATATAGATTTGAATATGGTATGTTTGAAAAATTTGGAAACAAATTTGGTTTTTGGAAATCCCGAAGTAAAGTATGATTATGAAATAATATTTCAACGGTTTGAAATGAAATGGGATTCAAAGGCGGAGAATTCATTTTTAAGTGCTTTGCAAACTATGATTTGTAATAATAGTTAAACCTCAAACTTCTTTAAGCAACCTTTCCAAAATTTTACCTTTCTAATGTAACGAATTGAATTTTTTGTTTCGATAAGTTTCCGTATAAAAGTTTTGGCAAATTTAATCATATGGAAATTTTTCCTATAAGTTGCGTTGACCAATTTAGATTTAATATAAGAATTTGTAGGTTAACAAATTTATAAATAAGATTTATTTTGCTTAAGTATAATTTCACGAGCTCTCCTTTTCGAGGACGAAAAGCCTTAAATAAATGTTAATTTAGAAGGTTTAAATAAATGTTGAATCATATTTGAAATTTTAATTTTAATTTTTTTTTAAAATTTAGAAGGTTTAAATAAATGTTGAATCAAATTCTAAGGCGATCATAGTATTTTAAATGATTAAAAATTTAAAATTTTATTGTGAAATTTAGTTAAACCAATGTTGTTTCGATAGAGCGTTTCGTCGCTAGGTGAATTATTAAAGCGAGTTGTAATTTAGTCGTCGAAATGATTAGAATTTTGAAATTAAATTATAATTAAATATTCTTTCAAATTTTTGTTCAGTTTCAGTTTGCGTCGTCTTAAAATATTTTATAAAATTTTACTGCAATTTTTATTTCAGAAAATAAGCATATATTTTTCTAGCGTATTTTGGGGTAACTGTGGTCCCTTTTGACACTTTACAGAATCATTCAACCGGTCTGTTTTATTAATGTTCTGCGATCATTACACATATTCAAACGATTGATATTGCGGCTCGGGTGACTGCATGCGTTTTTCTTATTTTCTTTTGAGTGGCGGGCTCGGTCGGTGGGTGTTTGCATGCAAGGAAGTGGCAAGATGGTTGAGACGTTTGCTTGTTGAATGGAGAAAAGAGAGGGGAGCTGGCAAAATGGCTCGGGGTTTTCTGAACGCGGAGGAGTGAGAGGAACAAGGGGGAGTTTGCTAAATATTGGAGAAGGGAATGGCGGTGAGGTTCAAATGGGGATGACATGCAGCACGTTAAATGGGGAAGGCTTTTGGGACCTATTTGCTTTTGGGGTTTAGGCACATTTTCTTAAAATAATTTTTGCATGCGCCTATAGTAAATATATATATATATATATATATATATATAATATTAACAATAATAATAACAATAATAGCGAGATGGAAACATGCACACTTGATAGTGGTGCAAACTCTCCTTATTTTGTCTCTACTTTTGAGATGCAGGCATGCACTGTAGTCGTCTTATAATGGTTAGCGAATAAAAATGTGAATAGTCGAGCCTTAGGAAATTTATACTAGATTTCACGTGTGTGTTCTTTAGTTGTAGCACTGTGTCGGGTTAGATATCCGTTTACTAAATATAAAATTTACACCGTTGTTCTAGGTTGCTGACGTCTCTTTGACCATCGTTAGTATCATCTTTGTCGCTCGCCGTACTTTCTAGCTTTTGCCACGAAAGGTGAGTTTTCTCACGCATGACTAATTTATTATTAAGTGAATTAGAAATTTGAGATGTTGATTTAAATGTTAGGGTGCTCTAGATTGTTTGTTATGGTTGTGCACATGCTACACGCGCACCGTTCATACATGACACTATGAATGTTGTATGATATGTTATGTTATTATTCTCACCATGCAAGTCCCTATTTAAGAAAAAAACAACATCACGGGTTGAAATGATAAATACCCGAACCCTGCATATTTGAATCGGTTTGGGATACGGGTTGAAATGATACACACCCGTGATTCGAATATGTTTAAGAACGGATTGAAGTAATAAATATCCGTACCACTTGACCGTAGGTTAGAAAATAATATACGGGCACCGTGGTCAATAAGGTTATTTTAAGATATTATGGCAATTTTTTGTAAATGGATTGAGATTGGATTTGAATTAATATTATTGAATAAACTTGAACTTCAAAAAAACAAAAAAAAAACAAAAAAAAAAACAAAAACATTTTCCACCTTACTTGATTTTTTGTTAATCTTTCCCTTTAAATAATTTGATTTCTTTAACTATATGGATTTATAATAGTTTCCGTCTCTATATATATTTATACATTGTTTTCCACTTAATATCTATATACTAATTTTTCAACCTAATTTATTTAAACATATATTTATGATTTGTAAACAAAAGCTTTATCCAATCCAGTCTTGTGAATTCGAAGGTTCAAATTTAGGCTTTCAAGTATAAATGACATTTTTTTTTGAAGAGAGAACCTTATCTCAAATGGTTAATAAAGAATGGTGGTGAATATAGATTCTGAAATCTTAATCAAACTATTGGTAATTGATTTGAGGAAGCAATTTTGGGAAATACTTGAATAAATTGTCTTGCGATACTTGAAAAATGATTTTTAAACCAATGGCCACGGTGTGTGAAAATTTGGTAAGCGTTGGTTGTTAAAGAGACCGGAGTCGGTAAGTGGCATACTCTCTGTCAGTACCGATACCACTTTAACAACTGTATACATGGTGACGTATCCAGAACGAAGCATGATGACTTGGGGCGATTTCTGGATTGAAGATGGTGAACGATAACGATATGACCTTGACCTTCGGGTCATAATTAAATGACTAAAACAGGAGCTATACCGTGACTAATTGAGGTAGCACCTTTGATCGTACACGTTTCTTAAAATGACAAATATTTGGTATGACTTATTTGGTCTCCACTTTGCGCCTCTCCCACTTTCTTCTTCCGCCAGTTCTTTCTCCTCCCAACTTTCAAGCTTTCGCCACTTACATGAAAAAAAAATTGAATACGCGTGTTGAATAAGGACGGCTCGTTCGGACATTTGTCCGTTGCCTTTCCACACGTGTTTATCCACCGCTTTAAAACTTAATTGTAAAACTTTTACCCCATGCAACTCCTTCTCCTCCACTGGAAAAATTTTCCCCAGTTCCTAAAAAAAAAACTTCCGCCATCTCAACTAAAACAGAAAAGTGAAAACTTGCATGCAAATCCCAATCCCACTGAAGTTTCACCTTTCTTCTACACGAAAGCTACCACCTTACCGCCACTCAGCTCCACTATTTTGAGTATCCACCGTTTTGAAACTCCTGTACAAAAACTTCCTTTTGCCCGTTCATTCGTCATCCGCCATTAACCGAGGGGAAAGCAATATATTCGCAAAGCATGAAGCTTGGTGCATGCAACTTCTTACTTGTGTCTCACCTTTGCATGTGCCATCTCTTTTGTTGTTGAAAGCTTAAGCTTAGTTTGATATTAAAAAAAAAACTAAGGTGGAACTGTGCATGCGTGAGTCATGCCTACCCGAACATCTGACCTTCTCCAATTTTACATACATGCGCATATGTCTTAGTTCCAGAGAAAGGGTTGAGAAAACAAAAAAAAAACGAAACTGAGAAACCAGAGAAATAAGAAGACTTAGAGAGAAAGAAAGAAGGAGCCAAAATAAAGAACGTGGAGAATACCAACCACGGAAGCAGAAAACAGTGCTCTGTTTGGAAAGGCCTATGCTGGAAAAACATTACTGGTGAGAACAATTTAATTTAATTTCATTTGATTTAAATTTTACATGCATGATTAATTAATCTGAAATATGCGGTTACATGAATGGTTAATAAATTGTTGTTAATGTGTGATGGTTGCCAAATAAATGCATGTGGGGCGCGTTAGTGTATAACGCGTTATTGGAATTTTATTGATTGCTTGCATGTAGAAATTGAAAGTGTGTGATGGTTGCCAAAATAAATGCAATTAAGACGCGTTAGTGTAACGCGTATTTGGAATTTTATTTGGTTGATTGCATGTAGAAATTAAATGTATAAAATAGTGGTTGAATGCATATATGATCTATATGTACTCACTACGTCCTTATATGAATTGTCAGCGGAAATTTGAAAATTTCCTAAATTTAATTTAGAATGATTTACTGGTTAAATGACAAATTAGTGAATATGTAGTGTTTTATTAACTTAATAATGTTATTGACTTACTAATACCGACATTCTTTGGTCGCTAACATTGGTTAATTTAAGTAATATTTGATTTCGCAAATAATTTTCCCAAATTAACATCTTATGATAGGGAATACAATTGATAATGTTAATTTAAATTATATGGTGTCATTAAAGCGATTTATTAATCAAGTTATGTTATTAACATTGTTAAATATGGAATGAAATAACGGTTGAGTAATACTTGGAAACTTGTTAATTTGATAGTATAAATAAACCCCATTTTTTTGAAAACCAATTAACATGTTATCATCAACAATAAGTGATATTATAATGTAATCGATTTTTTTGATTTTTGATTTGATGTAGCTTAAATGAAATTTTGAGTTGAACTTAATTACCGCCTATGTTAATGATATTTATGGAAAAAAAGTAAAGTGAGTATTAAAAAATGTTAATTATTTTGTGAGTTAAATATTTGGTTAATGATAATCATCTTGTGATTCATGTGCAGTGCATAATGTGAATTTGGAACTTAGATTTTTATCCAAATTATAATTTGACGCGGTGTTATAATTTGTTTTTCAAATGACTCGAATTTGTATCATCTGATTTTGAGTTCAAATGAAATTTTAAATTTGATTAAATTGGATGGAAGTGATCTTCATATATTTAATCCATTGTGTTGCTGTCCTATTTGATATATTTTAAGCACCCTGACATGGACACATTATTGACCATGCCAAGTTACATTTGATGTCCAATTCTATCATTGTTGCGTGCGAACAACCGATCAATTGTGGTATATTTGGGCAGTCATGGATTAAACGTTAACAATTCGTCTTTATGAACGGCTTAAGTCGGTTTAATTACCGGCGAGAACCGGGCAAAAAGTCGGGTCGTTCCAGTTGCTTGTTTTTCGAAATAAAAAAATTTCAGTAAAATTTTATAAAATATTTTAAGGCGATGCGAACTGAAACTGAACAAAAATCTTAAACTGATATTTAATTATAATTTAATTTCAGATTCTTCTAAGTACTTAATTTATTTTATCGATAAATCCCGGGTTTATTCGATGCCCGTAACATCAAGGCTAAATGGGATTTATCGTCACAAAGAACATGCAAATACACTATACTGAATACAGAGCATTAACTGTGTCAAATCTCAATTCAGTAATAAGTTTCAACCAAACATCCATCACAACCATTCCATTCAAACTATTTCATAATTTAATTCGATAAATATGGGAATAATTCAGTATTTCGTGAGCAAGAATCACTCACCTTTGGGGTCCTTGGTGGGTCGGACGTCCAACCATAGCGTGCCCTCTGATGCCATCCGTGTTAGGTTGGGTTTACGGTACTGTATATATATACCACTTCATAGACCTTGCCTGGAACTACACCACTTCACCTCTCCATCGTGTACTGCATGCGTCCAAGCCTCACTCTACCGCAACTCTCCCACTCAACCGTGCACCCAGATCCTCCTCGCTCCAGTAGCATTCCGTTGGCATGCATGCGCCATTATTCTTTTGCTGTTGAAAGCTTAGGTTAGGAAAAAAAAATATGCAAGCAAAAAGCTGTGCATTCGTGAGACCATGCTGACGCTCTGGCTTTCCCCGATCTTTGCATGCATGCGGAAGTATCTTGGTTCAACAAAAAAAAAAGAAAAGAAAAAAGAAGGAAAAAAAAAAGAACGTAAAGAGAGGGGACCAGAGAAGGAAAAAAGGAGAGAGCACATAGAAAAACGTCGGAGAGTGGAAACTGAGAAGCGGTGCAATTACTGGAAAGCTTGTCGGTGAGAACACCTACTGAAATTTGTTTTTAATGACTAATTATAATTAGTGAATAATTATAATTGTTAGCTTTAATTAATGTCTTATGGATGGTTGTATGCGATGTTTGAATAGACAGTTAGGTAGTTAAACACACTAGACACTACGCGTTATTGAACGTAACGCGTTGGCGCACAAGAAAATTAATTGTTCAATGGTTGTTGTTGCATGCGATGGATGTTCATAGATAAACACACCAAACATTGAGCGTTATACAATGAGCGTTATTTATTGTAACGCTTGAACACCATTTATAATTGTTTGGCGGTGAATGATCCATGTTCATACGGTTGTTTTGTTGATTTGTTGTCTGGCACACACCGTAGTTATGGAATTATGCTGATAATTGATTTAAATCTCCTTCCTACGAACGATTTTTTTTTAAACTAAAATAGTTGTTGGAAAGTAAGTTTGATTGTAAATTTCAAACGGTATGGAAATTTGATTTATGTTCTTTGTAAAGGACAAAGTGGGTTTGGAAGTATTTCAATAATCAGGTCGGAATTTCTATTGGAGAGGAATTTTTGATTGAATAATAATATTTGATTATTAATAAATTTTGAGTTAGATTTCAATTGTTTCAGACGATGTTCGTAAAAGACAACGATTTGATAGTAAATTTTGTTTTGAAATCTAGAAAGAAGGTGATTTTGAGCTATATACTCAAGTGATGGATTTTATACGACCAATTGGTTTCATAACGGTTTTGAAAAAAAAAAATTTAATCAATTGAGTTTAGAAGATAATACTATTATTTTAATTAGAAATGAAAGTTTGGAATTATAAATGAGGATTTTTGAAATAAAGTTAGAATAGGAATATAAAATATTTTCTTTAGTTTTAATGACGATTTGGAAAAACTATTTGAATTTAGAATTTAATAAACATGGTATAGCGTCCGTTTGCAAATATTGATTTTTAACAAAGCTATAACTTGAATGCGCTAAATCGGATTTATGAGAAGTAAAGAAAACGTTGGTCTCTACTAATGATAATTTTTAAATTGAAAGTGTAACACCCCGCCTCCGCTAGGGTCACTCGCAAAGGAATGCACTAGCTTTAGAGGGGCATTATTGGTAAACATGCACAGAAATATCACAAGACAGAACATATAAAATAGCGGAAGTAAAATCGAACTTTCATAAACATTAATAATTAAGGTCTAAAGCCTTTTACATCAGAGTACATCAAAACCTGTCTTGCAATAATAAAGAAGCATAAAGACTTTTTCATAAATTATTCCCCAAGATAAAGCAGTAAAGTAGCCATAGCCAAGGAAAGTCCAAGCCATCCATGATAACCTTCAAGCAGAAGAAGTCCGAACTAAACAACAGTATTTCCTCCCTGTAACCTGGGGGGGAACGGAAGAAAAGAGGCGAAACAAAATGGGTCAGTCAAAAAGACTGAGTAAGCCCTATCTACTATTAGCATAAAAACTAGTAAAGTTAACTGACATGAGAAACTGAGATGAACATAAGCATGATAACAAGATAGATAAGCTAAATCAAAATAACAGGATGAACTGCTGAACTCAGGTAAACTAAGGTGTCATGATAAATTACGATGTCAAGATAAAACAAGGTATCACATCGTCAGGTTTCTATCAAGTATAATATCCCTAAGATATCTATCACGTATAACGTCCCATGTATCTATCCTGTATGCCTGCTCTGCACCTACCGTACTAGTATCCCAACTGTATTACGTGTTATCCGTGAATGACCCTTACTCAAAAGTCGTGTAATGGTCCATGTCAACCTAATATGCCGCATATATAGGTTACTCAACTCATATGTTTCTTTCCATGTATAAGTCCAGTCCTTTGCTGTAGGCCGTACGGGCTTTCTCATGTAAACGGTTTATCCTTGGAGTTGTTTTGGACTGCAACCCTTGATCTAGTTGTGTTTCCTTACCATGAACTATCGCGCGTCCACTTAGGATTTATGCCACCTAGGACCGCTAGGGATTATGCTACCTAATGAACGTTTTCGTGTCTCGGTTTGGGTCTTGGCCACCTAGGACCACTAGGGATTACGCCACCCGTCAACCGCGCCTGAAACACCCCACCTCCGTTAGGGTCACTCTCAAAGGGAATGCCCTAATTTTGGTGGAGGTTTATAAGTACAAGTCACAGATATACAAGACAGATATAGGAACACATATTTGTAAACAGCGGAAGAACAACAAACTTTATAAAGTCAAATACGTGTTACAAAACATCACCATAATTGTCTTACATCCTTTCCAAAAACATAACATAACTTTTTTCATAATCTGTCTTGAGTACATTATTTAAAGAAGCATAAATAAAACGTAGATAAACTGCAAAAGCCCCATAGTGGATTGTCCAAAGCCATAGTTCAAAACAGGAAAGTCCAAGCAATACATTTCTCTTCTTCAAGCTGGATGTCAAGGCTGATCAAGCTGCTGTGTTCCCTCCCTGTGGACCTGGGGGGGGGGGGGGGGGAGGGAAACGGAAGAAAGAAGACGAAAGAAAAGTAGAGTCAGACATAAAGCCTGAGTAAGTCTAGTACTATTTTGTCTATGAATAAAGAACTGAGTATGATAAGTATAAACAGGAAGTGGGCATGCACAATAAACTTGGTTAAGTTGTCTAGGGTCGAATATACTATCGTACCCCATGTTAATCTCTGAACCCATATAAACTAGTTTCCAACTGGCACCCCATAATCAGGGTGATGAGATCCATTCAATGATGATCGGCTCCTACTCGCATAGTTACATGTTTCTTACGGCCCCTGATGTTGTAGTTACCTATGCTGGTCCCACCATGGGGTGTATCAAGTCCCATAGTGGCAACCCGACACAACCTTAGAGTGCACAGGTATGCTACTGGTGTCCAGTGCCTTATTTTTCTGCACCGGAGTGTGTGCACGCCCGCACTCCGTTAGAACCTACACTGCTACACCACCGCCGTCGCTTTGACCTCTTACAATCAGCCCAGTAATCGTGCCCCACCCTGCCTAGTTTCAGGGTATCCTGATACACCTTCTAGGGTTACTGCTGAAAAGGGTCCCCCGTTACTAGGTTTTCTATCTCTAGCCAACATGCTAAGTTGGTTAAGTGTTTCCTAACCTAACCCCCACCAGTCCGTTTTGTTTAGCATGTTCCATTTTGATTAAGTCTTTAGTTCACTTAATCCTATCAATCCTGACTCAGCCTTAATTGTCTTATTAAGGCCCTGACCTCTCACATTAGACAGGTATTGTTGTGGCTGCCTGTTGCCGGTTGGTTCCGGGCAGTCTTACGCCACAACTCAGTCTAACCTCGGGTCCTTGCTGGGCTCCATGTTTAACCTCCCACATTGGATAGGTATTGTTGTGACTACTGGACAGCCGGGCGGTTCCGGGCAGGTTTACATCACAACTCAATCCAACCTCGGGTTAAACACATCGTATGTTCTACATTTACATATTTTGTCATTCTTATTTATTTCTTATATGTAAATATTTGCGGCCCATTATCAAGTTAATGGTGTAAAGGTTACACCAATCATGGGCCCAACCCATACTTGAACTTGGGCCCTTCTATTTTATATTTTCATTCATTAATTAATTTTAACCCAACGTTATTTTCCCCCGTTTTACACGTCCGTTTATATATATTGGGCTTAGACTTTTAAAGCCCAACTTAGCCATGCGACAAGGGGAGGCTTGAAGCGTGATTACATACACAAAAAGGGGAAGGTGAGCGTATGAACTTGCAATATGACGTTGGGAATACAAAATAGAAACTGGTGTACTTGCATAGTAGTGACATATACTTTGGTCATAAAGCATAGGTGATATGAATCAAGGCATGTAAACTTGCATAGGCTTAACTACAACACGAACCTATATTTTTATTTAGGCATAATGTCAAACATAAGCATGGCATAATATCAAACATAAGAATGGCATAAGTATAGTTAAATTTGTTCACATAACCATGGCATAAATATTTCTAACATGAAATCATGATTCTTACTTTAGTCATGTAAACTTACAAAAAGGGACCTTTTGAACCTAACCTAGCCATGTACCACATATGTCGTCATATAATTCTTGTAAACAAGGTAGACTAAATCATGGATTTTAATTATGTCAAATATTATTCATAGCCTAGCCATATTCACAAATTTGCAAATAGGTTTTCTAGTACAAAAGCATGGCTTAATACATGATGCCAAAATTCTCAACATAATTTCCTATGGATTATAATAACCAAACTTGTTCTAATTACTTACAAAATGATTTATGCACAAAAATATACATCATGATGGCATAGAAGCAAAACCCCAAACTTGCATGAATTTAAATCAACTACATACATGTAGTTTCAACATGGATTACATAATTTGCGAAATATTCCAAACGTATACTTGCATAGAACTACCGCATGTAGTTCTTTATAACATGAATAACATAATTCAAGAATACCCAAACGTATATAATATTTCAAATTTATAAGAACGCACAAATATGAATAACTCTATTGCCACAATTCAAGCATACAAACCAACACAACTGTTTATTCATATCAAAGTAATACTCTACTTACAATGGTGTGATGAATTCTCTAATTTAGGGATTGAAGACGCAAATTCCTTTGTTGAATTGATTTGTTTAGGTTGCTTTAAGCTTTAGAATCTTCCTCCTAATCCTCTCTTTAGTTGGCGGCTACTCTTAGTCGTTCCTCAGCAACATGGCGGCTATGTTCTTAATTTTGAATGAATAGATTAGGGTTTAGTCTAGGGTTGTTTATATAGAGGTTAGGAACTGATTAGGACCATTGATGTTGCCTGGATTGATCGTAGCCATTCATTCGATAGAGAGACCAATTAAAACTTGCCACCTAGCCCTAGTGACAAAGCAGACCACAGAAAATCGGCCAAACACAGACCTGGCCAGCCAGGTTGGCTGGGCTCGACCAGGTCGACACCCCTGTCGACAGGGCTGTCGACAGCCCTATCGACATGGGTAGCCCAGGTCGACAGCCCAGTCGACCTGGGTGGCCTAGGCGGGTGTTTATCCGCCCTGGCCCATTGGGCCCGATTTTTAATTATTTTATTCTGTTTGAATTTTTAAATTTAATTCAAAACTTCCGAAGGCCATATCTTCTTCATACGGACTTCGTTTTTCGAAAACTCGGACTCTATTTTGCGTATTTTTCCGAGACGAACGCAATGGCGTATCCCGTTTCCCTTAGTTCTTTGATTTCAGATTAATTATACTTTAATTTGTTAATTTCACAGTTATAGAATTTTCGGGGTGTTACATTCTCCCCCACTTAAAAGGATTTCGTCCCCGAAATCTTCAAGTTTGGAGGAATGTATATCCTAACATACAATCATCCATCTACTCATCCATCAAACACGAGCATCCATTGTCCTTAAAAGACTTCTAATGCTTCATGATCATATGCGAAGTGTGTGTGTACATGTACTTATCTAATGCAAAATCAGGCGGTCTACTGATTCAGTTGACCTCCTTAATGCGAATTATGTAGGTGCCATGAATCCATTATGTATGCAAATTTTCCTATTCTTGATTTTACATGAGTGCACAATCATTCATTACAAATGCAACATCCATATGACAACACATTAAAGTTCAACCATATACGAATGCAAACATATATGCATATGCAATATGAAGTGACTGAGCCGATCTAAAACCTAGATTGTGTGTGTATATGCAACCACGAGCAACCACTAGCAATCACTTGCAACCACTTACAATCATCATCCATAACATGTTTCAACTACATGTTTCCATCCAAAAAGATTCTATCTAAAAGATACGGTCGAGGAAATATACCTAAAAAGATAGATAAAAGCGCAACTTAAGGAAAAGGAAAGATCAAGTATGTACCCTCGAACAGAAAAGGGTAGGCAGTGCGTATTCTAGCTTCAGTTTCCCAAGTCGCGTCTCCCTCGGCGTCGCTCCACTGAACTTTGACGAGCTTGACTTCGCGGTTGCGTAGCTTCTTCACTTCCGTTCCTAATATGCGGGTTGGAACTTTTCTTATGGTTGCTTCGCGTTCCACTTCGGCCTCTTCGAGGGTATTTGGCTCTACAACTTCAGCAGACTCATGTAGACATTTTCGGAGATGTGAAACGTGAAAAACGTTGTGGACTCCAGCCAACTTCTCGGGTAGCTCTAATCTATAGGCCATTTTCCCAATTTTCTCGATAATAGGGAATGGCCCTACGAACCTTGGTGCTAGCTTTCCTGTGGTTCCAAAACGAACAACGTTCCTTAGCGGTGATACCTTGAGAAAAACTCTGTCTCCAACTTCAAATTCAAGGTCGGTCCTCCTCTTGTCGGCGTAGGACTTTTGTCTGTCTTGGGCCGTCTTCGTCCTTCTTCGTATTAAGTCTACTTTCTCTGAGGTCTCTCGGACCATATCTGGTCCAAGTATGAGCTTATCCGTCGACTCCCACCAACAAGTGGGCGATCGGCACGGTCTTCCATATAAAGCTTCGAAGGGCGCCATTCCGATGGTTGCTTGATAGCTGTTGTTGTAGGCGAATTCTACCAAAGGAAGGTGGTCTTCCCATGTCCCTCCGAAGTCGAGGACGCATAGCCTTAAAAGGTCCTCCAAAACTCTATTCACTCTCTCTGTTTGGCCGTCGGTTTGGGGATGATAGGCTGTGCTCAAGCATAACTGCGTTCCTACTGCTTCTTGCAGACTCCGCCAAAACTCGCTGGTGAAGATGGGGTCTCGGTCACTAACAATGCTAGATGGTATTCCATGGAGTCGAACGATTTCCTTAAGGTAGAGTGATGCTAGGGATGAGGCAGTTCTCTTACTTTTGACAGGTAAAAAGTGGGCGCTTTTAGTAAGCCTATCCACTATTACCCAAATGCTAGTGTTGCCTCTCCTAAACCTAGGCAGCCCATCGATGAAGTCCATTGAGATGCTATCCCACTTCCACTGCGGGACCTCCAGAGGATGTAGTAGTCCGCCGGGCTTTTTCTGTTCCGCCTTAACCTGTTGGCACACCATACACTTAGAAACGAACTCTGCCACGTCCTTTTTCATGCCGTTCCAGAAGAAAGTTCTTTTTATATCTTTGTACATTTTATCTCCGCCTGGGTGTATCGTCATCTTGGAGTGATGTGCTTCCTCTAGAACCTTCTTTACTAAATCTTTTGTCTGTGGGACGCATAGTCTTCCGTCTCGCCTTAGCAAACCCTTATCGTCAATGGAGTATCTGTTGAGGTGACTTGAAGTCTCACCCCTAATTAGCCTATCAATCACTTCCACAAGCTGAGGGTCTTCGCGTTGTGCTGCCCCTACTGAATCCACTAAAGTCGGGCGCACTTCGAGAGATGAAAGCAAGCCCGGTACGAAATCGGAGGAAGGCCTAAAGTCGAAGCTGGCTATAAACTCTAGGCTTTGTCTTTCAACAAACAATGGGCTTAGGGTCAATTTCTTTCGGCTCAACGCGTCTGCCACTACGTTGCCTTTTCCCGGAGTGTAGGAGATTTCGAAATCGTACGAGGCACGAAACTCCATCCATCTTTGTTGCCTCAATTTAAGATCCTTCTACGAGAAAAGATATTTCAACGATTTATGGTCAGTGTAAAGTTCGAACTTCTCACCTAGGAGATAGTGTCGCCAAGACTTGAGTGCAAAGACGATTGCGGCTAACTCAAGATCGTGGGTTGGGTAGTTCTTTTCGTGCACCTTCAATTGCCTCCCGCCATAAGCTACTACCCTTCCTTCTTGCATTAAGACGGCGCCTAGCCCTGTCCCACATGCATCCGTATAAACAGTGAACATTTTGCTCCCATCTGGTAGCGTCAAAACTGGGGCTGTTGTAAGAGCCCTTTTTAGTCGTTGGAAAGCAAACTCGCAATCCAAGTCCCAATTGAACACTAGATTCTTCTTAGTTAATTTCGTGAGCGGAGCTGAGATTTTCACAAAATCCTTTATGAACTTTCGATAGAAACCTGCTAATCCTAGAAAGCTTCGGACCTCGGTCGCATTCCTTGGTGTCTTCCAGTCCTGTACCGCCACTACCTTAGCAGGGTCCACTGCTAACCCTTGTTTAGATACTATGTGCCCAAGGAACCTCACCTCTTCTCTCCAAAAGTGGCATTTGGAGAATTTGGCTTTTAATTGATGGGCTCGCAAAGTTTCCATGATTGCCCTTAAGTGCTGAGCATGTTCCTCTTCACTCTTTGAGAAGATAAGGATATCATCTACGAAGACCACTACGAATTTGTTGAGGAAATCTCTAAATACCCTACTCATCAGGTCCACGAAGTAAGCAGGTGCATTTGTCAAGCCGAAAGGCATGACAAGCCATTCAAAGAAGCCGTCTGGGGTTCTGAACGCCGTTTTATCGATGCTATCTTCAGCCACCCTTAGCTGATGAAAACCGGTTGCTAAATCGAGTTGGGAGAAAACAGACGCCCCTACAAGCTGGTCAAATAAATCGTCAATTCTAGGGAGAGGGTGCCTATTCTTTTTCGTTAGCTTGTTGAGCTCCCTATAGTCAACACATAGACGGAGTGAACCATCCGCCTTTGTAGCGAACACCACTGGAGCGCCCCATTCTGAAATGCTCCTCCTAATGAACCCCTTTTCTAGAAGCTCTTTAATCTGTCTACTGAGCTCTTTCCTTTCTCGTGGAGCCATGTGTCTAACAGGCAACGCAACGGGCTTTGCATTATCTACAAGATATATACGGAAGTCTATTTCCCGCTTCGGAGGCAAGCCCTTCACCTCTTCGAAGACATCCGGATATTCCCGGACCACTCTAACTGATTGCAAATTTTCAACAGAGGCATCTAGCGATTCAAGATAACTAAGCATAACCGCGGATGAGGGATTACAAGAAATTTCCAAAGTATTACCGAGCTGGGTTAGGAGCCTAACAACCCTTTTCTCACAATCAAGGATGGCCCCATTACTGGATAGCCAATCCATACCCAAAATCAAACCATAACCCGAAAAGCCCAAAACAAAGGCACTACATTGAAATTCTACGCTTAGAATAGAAATTTTCAATCCCACACAGATCATAGACAAATGAGCTGGGCCCCCAATTGGGTTTGAAACAATTAAGGGGTCCTCTACCATACTAGTTTTTAGGTGCAGAGATTCTACTAAAGCAGACGAGATAAAGGAGTGTGATGCGCCAGAATCAAATAAAGTGCGAACGGGGTGATCATAAAGATAAACTACACTTTCTACAGAAGTATTTATACCTCGCTGTTGCAGAGGTGGCGCTTCCAGCACATGAACCTGTGCCCCTGGGGTGGATCCAGTCCTCTGCCCCTGTCCTCGTTTCTTTGGGCAGTCCTTAGCCCTGTGGCCTGTCTCACCGCAAGAAAAGCACCCACCATTCTCCTTGGCCTTCTTTTTCCGGCAGTCCTTTACTAAGTGCCCCACTTTGCCACAGAAATTGCACTTCCTCTTCTCTTTGTTGCCTTTCCCGCCCTTCTTAAAGTCTGTCTTCTTAGGCTGCAAACCCTCTTTCTTCCCTTGAGAGCTTTCTGCCTTTGTCTCCTTCTTGCCCTTATCCTCTTCATTCAGCAATGCCATTTGCACCAATCTTTCATGCGTGGCTCCCATGGGTATATGGGTCATGGCCAAGCTGTGTAATGGCTCATTCAACCCTTTGACGAAACGGAGAGCCTTCTTGTGCGGGGTGTTGACTAGGTCAAGCCCAAACCTAGCCAGCTCATCGAACCGATTCACATACTCTCTGACTGTCTTGTCCCCTTGCTTAAGAAATAAGAAATTTTCCAACTGCAAACTTCTTTCCGCATCTGAGAGAAATTTAGTCTCAAACCTTGCCCTAAAGTCCTCCCATGTCTCCACTGGTCTTTCAGCATTAGTGACTTCCCACCAGTAAGAAGCCTCGCCCTTCAATAGCCACACTGCCAACTGTACTTTTTGTCTATCTTCTACCTCAAAGATGATGAATAGGTCCTCTGTTTCTTTCAGCCAATTTCTAGCTGCCACGAAGGACTCAGTTCCATGGAAATCCCTTCCTCCCATAGCTTTAAAATCTTTACATATCTTAGCAAACGTGTTTCCCTGTGGAGGAGGTGGAGGAAAAGGTGCCGCTGCAGCTGGATGATTTCCGGCAGCTGGGGGAGGAGGAACGGTAGGACCTGGCTGAGTGGCCCTTGCCTCTAAGAACCGTCTAAACCAACCAGGTATTGGCACCCCTTCCGGCAAGTTAAGTTCTTGGGACATGCTGAAACAAAAAGGATAGATTCAAAACGAAGGATAAGAGATAGTTCCTATGGCTTTGGGGGGTGGACTTTGCCTTTTTAAAATAAAATAATATTTTTCTTTTAAAAATGCTTCTTTAAATTTCCTTTTTGAAAATAATTTTTTCAAAACTTTTTATCTTATCTGGTAAACCTCGCTCTGATACCAAGTGAAACACCCCACCTCCGTTAGGGTCACTCTCAAAGGGAATGCCCTAATTTTGGTGGAGGTTTATAAGTACAAGTCACAGATATACAAGACAGATATAGGAACACATATTTGTAAACAGCGGAAGAACAACAAACTTTATAAAGTCAAATACGTGTTACAAAACATCACCATAATTGTCTTCCATCCTTTCCAAAAACATAACATAACTTTTTTCATAATCTGTCTTGAGTACATTATTTAAAGAAGCATAAATAAAACGTAGATAAACTGCAAAAGCCCCATAGTGGATTGTCCAAAGCCATAGTTCAAAACAGGAAAGTCCAAGCAATACATTTCTCTTCTTCAAGCTGGATGTCAAGGCTGATCAAGCTGCTGTGTTCCCTCCCTGTGGACCTGGGGGGGAAAACAGAAGAAAGAAGACGAAAGAAAAGTAGAGTCAGACATAAAGCCTGAGTAAGTCTAGTACTATTTTGTCTATGAATAAAGAACCGAGTATGATAAGTATAAACAGGAAGTGGGTATGCACAATAAACTTGGTTAAGTTGTCTAGGGTCGAATATACTATCGTACCCCATGTTAATCTCTGAACCCATATAAACTAGTTTCCAACTGGCACCCCATAATCAGGGTGATGAGATCCATTCAATGATGATCGGCTCCTACTCGCATAGTTACATGTGTCTTACGGCCCCTGATGTTGTAGTTACCTATGCTGGTCCCACCATGGGGTGTATCAAGTCCCATAGTGGCAACCCGACACAACCTTAGAGTGCACAGGTATGCTACTGGTGTCCAGTGCCTTATTTTTCTGCACCGGAGTGTGTGCACGCCCGCACTCCGTTAGAACCTACACTGCTACACCACCGCCGTCGCTTTGACCTCTTACAATCAACCCAGTAATCGTGCCCCACCCTGCCTAGTTTCAGGGTATCCTGATACACCTTCTAGGGTTACTGCTGAAAAGGGTCCCCCGTTACTAGGTTTTCTATCTCTAGCCAACATGCTAAGTTGGTTAAGTGTTTCCTAACCTAACCCCCACCAGTCCGTTTTGTTTAGCATGTTCCATTTTGATTAAGTCTTTAGTTCACTTAATCCTATCAATCCTGACTCAGCCTTAATTGTCTTATTAAGGCCCTGACCTCTCACATTAGACAGGTATTGTTGTGGCTGCCTATTGCCGGTTGGTTCTGGGCAGTCTTACGCCACAACTCAGTCTAACCTCGGGTCCTTGCTGGGCTCCATGTTTAACCTCCCACATTGGATAGGTATTGTTGTGACTACTGGACAGCCGGGCGGTTCCGGGCAGGTTTACATCACAACTCAATCCGACCTCGGGTTAAACACATCGTATGTTCTACATTTACATATTTTGTCATTCTTCTTTATTTCTTATATGTAAATATTTGCGGCCCATTATTAAGTTAATGGTGTAAAGGTTACACCAATCATGGGCCCAACCCATACTTGAACTTGGGCCCTTCTATTTTATATTTTCATTCATTAATTAATTTTAACCCAACGTTATTTTCCCCCGTTTTACACGTCCGTTTATATATATTGGGCTTAGCCTTTTAAAGCCCAACTTAGCCATGCGACAAGGGGAGGCTTGAAGCGTGATTACATACACAAAAAGGGGAAGGTGAGCGTATGAACTTGCAATATGACGTTGGGAATACAAAATAGAAACTGGTGTACTTGCATAGTAGTGACATATACTTTGGTCATAAAGCATAGGTGATATGAATCAAGGCATGTAAACTTGCATAGGCTTAACTACAACACGAACCTATATTTTTATTTAGGCATAATGTCAAACATAAGCATGGCATAATATCAAACATAAGCATGGCATAAGTATAGTTAAATTTGTTCACATAACCATGGCATAAATATTTCTAACATGAAATCATGATTCTTACTTTAGTCATGTAAACTTACAAAAAGGGACCTTTTGAACCTAACCTAGCCATGTACCACATATGTCGTCATATAATTCTTGTAAACAAGGTAGACTAAATCATGGATTTTAATTATGTCAAATATTATTCATAGCCTAGCCATATTCATAAATTTGCAAATAGGTTTTCTAGTACAAAAGCATGGCTTAATACATGATGCCAAAATTCTCAACATAATTTCCTATGGATTATAATAACCAAACTTGTTCTAATTACTTACAAAATGATTTATGCACAAAAATATACATCATGATGGCATAGAAGCAAAACCCCAAACTTGCATGAATTTAAATCAACTACATACATGTAGTTTCAACATGGATTACATAATTTGCGAAATATTCCAAACGTATACTTGCATAGAACTACCGCATGTAGTTCTTTATAACATGAATAACATAATTCAAGAATACCCAAACGTATATAATATTTCAAATTGATAAGAACGCACAAATATGAATAACTCTATTGCCACAATTTAAGCATACAAACCAACACAACTGTTTATTCATATCAAAGTAATACTCTACTTACAATGGTGTGATGAATTCTCTAATTTAGGGATTGAAGACGCAAATTCCTTTGTTGAATTGATTTGTTTAGGTTGCTTTAAGCTTTAGAATCTTCCTCCTAATCCTCTCTTTAGTTGGCGGCTACTCTTAGTCGTTCCTCAGCAACATGGCGGCTATGTTCTTAATTTTGAATGAATAGATTAGGGTTTAGTCTAGGGTTGTTAATATAGAGGTTAGGAACTGATTAGGACCATTGATGTTGCCTGGATTGATCGTAGCCATTCATTCGATAGAGAGACCAATTAAAACTTGCCACCAAGCCCTAGTGACAAAGCAGACCACAGAAAATCGGCCAAACACAGACCTGGCCAGCCAGGTTGGCTGGGCTCGACCAGGTCGACACCCCTGTCGACAGGGCTGTCGACAGCCCTGTCGACATGGGTAGCCCAAGTCGACAGCCCAGTCGACCTGGGTGGCCTAGGCGGGTGTTTATCCGCCCTGGCCCATTGGGCCCGATTTTTAATTATTTTATTCTGTTTGAATTTTTAAATTTAATTCAAAACTTCCGAAGGCCATATCTTCTTCATACGGACTCCGTTTTTCGAAAACTCGGACTCTATTTTGCGTATTTTTCCGAGACGAACGCAATGGCGTATCCCGTTTCCCTTAGTTCTTTGATTTCAGATTAATTATACTTTAATTTGTTAATTTCACAGTTATAGAATTTTCGGGGTGTTACAGCGCCCTTGATCCCACGTATGTATCGTGAATCGTTTTCCATGTCTAGATGCACATGTTCCCCAATGTGCCATCCGAGTTCCGTGCCAGGGCAAATCAAGAAATACGGAACTCGGTCGGGAGCTTTAAATCGTCTGCCGATGCAGATATCAAGGTCTGTTTTTGTACCCGTGGCTATGGTCCCACGTGACCCCTCCCTCAACTACTGAAAGGCAATCCAAGAAAAATCATGTATAAGAACCACTCCCCGGCCCCGCTATAGCCCACTTCCTACGGGCCAACCTCACCCATGACTCGATAGCAAGCACATGGTCTGTTGGGGGTTCCCTGCCTTTCCGCACGTACACGATTGACTAAAGATGGTAGGTAGTCGGCGATGCGCTATCCAGGGCAAAAACAAGAATCGTCGACTCCACGCTAATCCATCCCAGTCTTTAGGTTGCTCGCATAGCAACCAAGGCATACTCTTGGTCCTTCTAACGCAGACCTTAACCTCTCATGGGCCTAGTATAATTACCTGGCAGCCCACAGAAGGATCCCAAGAATATCCTCACGTCCCCCGAAGCTTCCACTTCGGCACCCAGTGCGCTGGAGCTTTTATCCAAGTCAGATAACTTGCTCCCCCTCGTATACTAAGCGATGACCTACCGTATCAGGTTACTCATCGTTTTGAGAATTAGTCCTATGTCCTTAGCTAAGAATTATTACTTAGTTACCCTTAACTAAGGTTTACCACTTAGCTTCCTTTCCCGTTATCCTTGATTAACCACGGTTTTCTGCCTAGTTCTTCTAGCTAGGGTTTGTCTATTGGGTTAAGTGTTATCATTCAAGTCCATGACTTAACCCGCCCACGAATCACGTCAAAGATTGGCTAAGTATTTAAGTTCAAGACTTAGTCCCACAAGTTGGTTAAGTGTACCCAGAGGCTCATGACTTAACCCTATCAAGTCAAATTGGTCAAGTACTAGCTTACCTTAATCCTATCGGATTATCTTGCTAGATCGATTAAGCATAGATTATCTTAATCCCATCAAATTATCGAGTCGGATTGGTTAAGTATAGGTTTGCTTAACCCCATCCTCTAATCGTACTACAACGGTTAAGTATATTCTAAAAAGGTCTTGTGACTTAACCTTATCAGGTCCGCGTATTAGATTGGTTAAGTGTAAGTTACTTAACCCCATCAAATCATCATGTATAATTGGTTAAGTATAAGTTGCTTAACCCCATTAAATTATCACGTTAAGTTGGTTAAGTATTGGTTACTTAACCTCATTGAATTACCGAGTTTAAATTGGTTAAGTGTTTAACTTAACCCCATTGAATTACCGTGTTTAGATTAGTTAAGTGTGGATTACTTAACCCCATCTAATTACCGTGTCGGATTAGTTAAGCGTAAATTACTTAACCCCATCCCCTAATCATCTTGTATGGTTAAGTGTCATTAAGAAAACTTACTTAACCTTGCCAAATTATCATGTTGGATTGATTTAGTGTTGGTTAATTTAATCCCCGTCCACTAGTCGTATAAAAATGGTTAAGCGTCATTAGGCAAATCAAATCACTTAACCTACCCAACCTTGTCATGTTTTGTTAAGTATCATTAGCCTAACCAATTTACTTAACCCATTTACCCATGTCATATTTGGTTAAGAGTCATTAATCAAATTAACTTAACCCTATCATGTGGCATTAATTACTTAATGCACCCCAACCTCTCACATTAGACTTTGTTGTGGTTACTAGTTAAGCCGGTCGGTTCCGGGTAGCTTTACACCACAACTTGGTCTAACCTCGGGTTCGAGCACACATGACCAACTTCTCACATTGGGTCCTATTGTTTGCAACTACTAGTTAGGCCGGTCGGTTCCGGGTAGTTTTACGTTGCAAACTCAACCCAACCTCGAGTTGGCCACTTTCATGTTTAGTCTACTGTCATGTTCATAGTCAAGTTTTCAAGCAATTGGGTAGACCTAACTTAATAGGTAAATTCCCAATGGGTAGACCTTACTTAATTGGTAAATTCCCAAGCTTATGTTTTTATACATACTTACATGTCAACTTCCATGTTATATTTCAAGTCATGTTTTCAAGTATAAACACATGTCATATTTGACGTTACATGTTGTCATGTTTATACCCATTTACCCAAATCATGTTCATGTCATTATGTTTTCCTCATAATGTGACCCCAACGCTTTTAAACTCGCATATATGTTCGCAACAACGTAATGGACCAAAAGAAGAGACTTGACAAAGGCATGACAAAAATGGATATTAAGCCACAAGTTAATCATGGTGGCAAATGAGGCACAAATGTGTTCATTAGCTTGCATGTTACATTCTTAAGCCTCAAAACATGCATAAACCCAAACTTGGCACATAAGCGAATCATGGTGACAAAAGACATGGAATGATGACTAGAAACTCGCATATATCATCATATAAGGGTTATGACTTCATATGCAAGTTGACATAATGATTATGAAGATTCTCATGTTGCATAATGCAACATTTCAACATAAAGGTTGTAGCTTTTAGCTCATAAGATCAAGATAATGACTTCATAAACTTGCATGACATAGTAGCATATATCATTCTCAATGATCAAACCCAAACGTGAACATTTAACTTCATAGTTAATATCTAAGAGTAGGGAAGGGCTTACCTTGCTATAAAGGCCTAAATCGATTAAACTAAAGCTTGTGATGAAGCTTATGCATGCCATCATCCAAAAACCCAAAGATGGATGCCCCAAATCACTAAAAACACCACCTTTATGAACAAAGATCAAAGCTTTTGTCTTGAAATCAACTTGAGAAGCTCTCATACTAACATAAGGACTCTCTAATACTCTCATGATCATGAAACCTCTCATAGAAATGAAGTGGAGGCTAGGATAGTTGAGTGGAGGCCATGAGAGTAGAAATTTGGCCATAGTTTAGTTACATGAGTGAATAATGAGGGTTTAGGGGTAGGTTAGGGGTGTATTTATAGAAGATTAGGCTAGTTAGGACCCTTAGATTAACCCTAGGACCAACCTGAACCGTCAGATTTCAAACCAGGCCCAAAAACCTAGCCAAGATAGAAAATAGGTGCACCAGACCAGAATTAGCCGACAGGGCAAGTCGACAGCCCTGTCGACTTGCCTGTCGACTTGCAAGTCGACAGCCCTGTCGACAGCCCAGTCGACTTGTCTGGGCGGGAATTTTCCCGCCTGGCCCATTTCTGCATGTTTCGAAATTCAAATTTCCCGAAAACTTCTTTGGGCCTTAACCGGGTCATACAGACTCCGATTTACAAAATTTCGGACTCTATTTCGCGTATTTTTCCGAGACGAACGCAATGGCATAGCCCGTTTTACTTGATTCAGAACTTAAAATTAAATTCTGCCTTGATTCTCGTTTTAACATGTTATCGAAATACGGGTTGTTACAGAAAGAATTTTCGAATTTCGACGTATGATTTTTAAGTTATGGAAAGGGGGCGCTATATTTACCGTTTAGCTATCATAATAAGAAAATTAAGTTAGATGAGTTATTGGAAATTCGGGAAAATTCGATTAAATCATATTTTAAGTGATTGGGCGGAAAGATATGGATTGTGAATGTTTTCAATTTAAATATTCCATAGTGCTTCAAGAAATGCTTCTACATTTCTTTGGAAATGGTTTGATTTTGGAATCTATAAATCGTGAACTAGGGTTTAAAACCAAAAGGGATTTGTGAATTTTTTTTGTGAAGATTTTTAGGGAATTTTGGGGATGATAACTAACATAAGGAAGTTATGTTTAAATTTAAGGTTGTTGAATAAATTTTGGGATTGGTAAAAGAACTAAGATGTTAACGGAATTAAAGGATTCTGGAATAAACCCAACCTTAAAATGAATTGATAACCATTGGGAATAAGATTTGAATTGGAATCTGTATGATCCATGATTATCGATTTTAAGAATACGCTTATTACTTGGGAAGCCCGGGATCGGATTTAAGTCCGAAACCATTCCAAGTAATAATACGACGCATGAAGCAGAAGCAAGACTTGGAATCGACGAATGAAGACCGTGGTTCTTCACATCGAACGGACTGATTGTCGATTGGTTTCTTTACTGATAGCTACAGTAGAGAGATGCCCCTATTTCCGGAGTGGCAGGAAGTCTGAACGTATGGGGAGAACTTTCGGATTTCGTTCCGTTCAGACCCAGGAAGGACTTGTATGGATGGTGTGTCTGACATTGAAATTGACCGCATAACACTGATCTCCGTTAATATATATCGGATTTGTGTCAAATATTTTATCCTCATCTCTAAGTCATATGAACTTAGAGGATATGCATTGATTGAAATCAGTGACATGTCATGAATTGTCAATGTGGCATACCCGAGTTATGGACGAGCTAGTGATGATCAAGGCATTGCCTTCTAGGCATGCTTTGTGTATGACGTGACATCGACAAACCTCACACCCCGGATGAGGAGAAACTGGCTGTTAGGTTGTGTATATATATGTGAATTGATGATGACCGCTGCAGCAGTGGGAAACCACTTATGAATGATGGAATAGGGTATGTTCGGGGGGCCGTGTCTGGTCGAAAACCGTTGATCTGCCTCGCGATTTGTATTGATGTCCGCTTCTGGATGAAAAACCCGTGATTACATTTCGTTTGTATTCCGATTGATCTTTCGTGCCAGGAATCATCAAGTTGGAAACCCAAATCTCCAATACGTGCCACACGTTTTTGTTTGTATATCTACATATATGGCGACATAGTAGGATGGGGTATTATGCCGTCTAGGATTAATACATTTATTTGCGAAATGGTTTTCTTCCACACTATATATAATAATATGAAGAGAGGATTTTCCGTATGAAAGCATGTTTGGTTATCATAAGATAAACCTCGCCCATCTGGTGTGCGCTTGCATTGTGTGATGTGGGACGAGCTTATGATAACTTCATTTTAAAAATATCATTTCGTATTTATATGCACGGGTGTTCACATGGAGAAAAAGCCCGTTGCGCGATAGCGGCATGGTCCGGTGAATGTCCCAACTTTAAAATAAATCCTAAAAACAACTGTTTTATGTTCTCACACCAGTCCCATGACTGACCTGGAGTTTATTGTTCCTTCCTAAACTCTGGGTGCCCATTAAATTTTCACACAGGCAGCTAGTAGTTTAGTTTTGCAGCTATCATTCGTTGGAGCAAAGTTCGAAGCACTTTCTGAGTTGGCGTCCACGCTAGAGTTAAAGTTTCCTCTATGTCTTTTGATCTTCCGATGAGAGTAAATTTCTTTCTTCCGCTATAAAGTATATATGTATGTGTAACTCTGATATTCAGGTAACTCTGATGAAATATTGTTCTTGAGCAATGGAAAGTTCTGTTATTTTGTTCAATGTATGTATGTACCCATAACAATTCGTCTTTCTGAACGGTTTAAGTTGGTTTAATTACCGACAAGAACCTGGCAAAAAGGCGGGTCCTTACAGTTGGTATCAGAGCTTTGGTTTATACAAAGCTATGGGGTACGACATATTTTGAATAAAAGATAGGACTCATCAGAGTTATAACGTCTCATTAGAGATAGGGTCAGAAATGCCATAGAATGAGATTTTGGAATATTTTATCGAGAGAGCGTATTTTGAAATCCATATAAAATATTTTTGAACTAAGTATATCGTTTTGAAAGTATGATTATTTTAGGAATGTAATTTAAGATAAGGGATTCTTGAGTATTGTGTTCGACGTCGCGATTGGACTATCGAGTATATAGGGATTTTGAATATACGCCTAACTAACGTATATACGAAGTTCAATGTATACTAGATAGATATAGAATCACATTCTAGTCGCTCGAGGATGAATTTACTGATGACCATGGCACCATCAGTAGTGATTTTCGAGTTTCGAAAGTGGGATGACTATATGATTCCGGCTACAATGTCGAAAATACTTAAATTATTCGATATGTTGGAAATATTAAAGAAATTTAATATAAGGTAGATAAGCTAAAAACATAATTACCCTGGACATTTAGTCAAGAGTAGCCTATAAATAACTGGAAAGAGAAATGTTTAAGAGTAAAGTTCATCTGAAGAATTGGAAAATGAATCTTAAATATGCACGTACGTAAGCTTATTTGTTAATCACATGCATCGAACATTTCCCCATTCAAACAAAGGTAATTGATCAAGTCATAGTGAATGTGGATATAAATATTAAGATCTAATAAGTATAATCAGAGAAGATATCATATTCCTCAATGAGTGTTAATCAATAGAGTCGAACCTATACCTGACGTGAATTGAAAAAGGTAAAATGCAAGATTAAGCAATTTTCTCAGAAGTATATTTCGGCAATCAAACTCCCACAAAGAATTTGAAGGTAAATTTACTTAAGTTGAGAATTTGTTTGGACAAAAAATGGTTTAAATTGTAACAAATATATAAGTGGGGGAGAAAACCACTCTTCTCCAGTTGAAACTGTACGAGCAATCCAAATAGAAAGTATTTAAAGAGTAACCACGTACGATACAAAGAAAAATGAAATTTGAAGTAAGATTTACTCAAGAGGAAGTTAATGAGAAAAAGAGTATCCTAATAATAAACTACTTAGGATTGTATCCTTAGGAGCGCTTGACTTTCCTATCTTGGCTTAGGCTAGTTCCATCGTTTAAATTCGAACCATTGAGTAGCGTCATTCATCCCCTTTTATCCAAGCTTGGTTGAGTATCTTGAATCGAATCATCGTACTTTTGAACCGCCTATACTCTTATCCTTGGTGTCCTTGATTTCCTCGTCTTGATCCTGTTTAAGAATTTAAACCAAACTTAGTGAGCTTGAGTAGTTCATCTTTTGGATTTAGGCGTGTTTTGATTTAGGCCATTATACCTTTTGATGCCCATTTAATATTGAGCTTTTGTCTTGAACACATGGAATTTGACTTGATTCATGTAAGTATACCTTAAGTGTCGTTTATCGAATGAAACCAAAATTGAGTTCAACCAAGATAACTTTGATCTATCCAAGACATGAGGTTAACGAAACTTAAACCAATAAGTTTTGCATAGAAATTTGGAAGTGTTTGAAATATATAATTTAATTATGCAAGGAAAATGGATTTTGAAGGATGAACTGTAAGGATTTGGTTTCAAATATTGAAACTTATTTCTAATGTTTAAATAATGATAGTTTGAAATATGCATGTACTAAATTAGAGTGCGCAGCGAAAGTGTGATGGGATATTTGAATAAGGAATGTTTCAAGGGCTTTCTAACTATAGGAAATTGCAACCTTTTCAAACACATTTTGATATTTGAAATAAGAATGAATATTAAGCCTATAGTACGGTGTAAATGATGATTGAATGAGTTGGTTTGAATAGAAACAAAAACTGTTCAACTATTTGAATCGTAAAAGAGATTTCTGAGATTTTGACTTATGGCTCTTGAAATGTTCTATCTTGTGATATACAAAGATGTTAGAAATGAAGTGTAAACAAATTTCAAAGAAAATAACTTTAGAAAGTAGAAAGGCTTGAATTTGTATGAAAATCGATTGGAAGGCTCAAATGGTTTAAAAATGACCACAGATTTCGAAATGTGAAACATAAGTTGTATAATAGGAAGTCATAAATTTCATTGAATGAAATTGTTTTCCAAATAGTTTAGATGTGATGAATGGTTTATAAAAGAGATTTCGACGACTGGAATCCCGATATTTTGAAATGTTTTGAAAACGATAAGTATTTGTAAATTTCGATTGCAAAATGATTTACAATTTCGGAATATGAAATGATTTGGTTTGTTCGAGTAACCGGGACTAAAACTGGGTCGTGATGAGGTATTTGATTTCGTATGATGGGTGGTACTCAGTGGCCCTGTCATGAGGATGAATTTCTCGAACAAATAATATATAGATTTGATCATAGTATGTTTGAAACATTGAAAGCAAATTTGCTTTTGAAAATCCCGAAGTAACTTATGTGTATAGAAGAAATGTCAATGGTTTGTATTGAAAATGGGATTCTAAGTTGGAGAAATCATTTTGAGATTTTCAAAATGCGTTGCAAACGACGACTTGTAATCAAATTTAATCATATGAAAATTTTCTTATAAGTTGCGTTGATAAATCTACATTTAACATAAGAATTGGTAGGTTTAACAAATTTATAAATAAGATTTATTTTGCTTAAGTATAATTTCACGAGATCTCCTTTTCGAGGACGAAAAGCCTTAAGTGGGGGAGAATGTAACGATCTAAGATTTTTGAAAATTAAATTTTAATTTTTTTTATAAAATTTAGAAGGTTTAAATAAATGTTGAATCAAATTCTAAGGCGATAATAGTATTTTAAATGATTAAAATTTTATTGTGAAATTTAGTTAAACCAATGTTGTTTCGATAGAGCGTTTCGTCGCTAGGTGAATTATTAAAGCGTGTTGTAATTTAGTCGTCGAAACGATTAGAATTTTGAAATTAAATTATAATTAAATATTCTTTCAAATTTTTGTTCAGTTTCAGTTTGCGTCGTATTAAAATATTTTATTTAATTTTTCTGTAATTTTTATTTCGAAAAATAATCATATGTTTTTCTAGCATATTTTGGGGTAACTGTGGTCCCTTTTGACACTTTACAGAAACAATCAACCGACCGATTTTATTACTGTTCTAGGATCGTGACACATTATTATGCACGATTTTATTGTTAGTTCAGTGTTGATGGTTATTGATAATTAAAAATTAAAGAAATTGGAAAGGAGCAAAATTTGGGTATAAGTTTTAATTGTATTGTGAATGCATTTCCCATTCTTTTGTTCCCGCCAAAACGTTACATGTGCTAACGTTCAACTAAGTAGTTCATAAGCACCCTTTTGTACTTGTATATCATATATATATAAAAAAAAGGGAGGACGTGTTGAACATGTAAAGGTGGCAACGCCACTTGTTGTTTTGTTTGGAAGATGAGGTGCCACATTCTTTTCCTATTCTTATTTTATCCCATTTTTCTCCTCCACTTTTAGTTGTTCTCCTTCCATCTTCAAGCTGGTTCCGCCATTTCAAAGGAAAAAAAAAACTGATCGATCCCTCCCCTCTAGCAACCATGAACCCTTTGCATGCAACACCCGTTAACTTCTCTCACCGCCACGCTCCTCTCCAATGTTCATCCTTCCACTATTTTATGAAAAAAAAAATGTACAGTGAAACCTGCATGCCCTCTCGACCTCTCTCCAAGTTCCCTTCTACCCTCTTTAATAGTTCAACCCTTCCACCTACCAATTGGTATCAGAGCTTTGGTTTATACAAAGCTATGGAGTACGACATATTTTGAATAAAAGATAGGACTCATCAGAGTTATAACGTCTCATTAGAAATAGCCATTAATCTAGAACTAATCTGTTTTATAATTGTTTTGGGATCGTGGTACATTGTTGTATACGATTATATTTTAGTTGCTGTTATTCGTCATCTATAATAAAATAATTTTTTTTTAAACACCGACCTTTGCGTGCATGCAAATGGAATAGTGCTGCTACCGAAAACACTGGTGGTGCATGCGAGGCTGATTGGATGGAGTCTTGGGCTGAGGGGTTCGGCGTGACACTGATGAGGTGAAGTTGCTGCTGGGGTTATATGCGAATGAATTTCAAGAAGAGAAGAGAGAGAACCGTATGTTATGAGTGGAGAGTTGCGGTGAAGGGTAGAGTGTGGCGGACCAGGGTTGCCTGGAGGTGATGCGACCGGTTCTTGGTGGAGTCACGCTAGGAAAAAGGTGGTGGCGGTGAGAATAAAATGGGTATTTGCGGTGGGATGGAGTAGAGGTTTTAAGGCGTGAGGGGCTTCAGTGCGTGTGTGAGGAGTGTGGGGTGAGTGTTCTAACGCATGCAGGCTTCACGCTTTGATTTCCTTTTTTTTTCTAGTTGAGGGGTGGAAGCTTGAAAGTTGGAGGGGAAAGAAAGAACTGGCGGAAGAAGAAAGAGGTGAGGAGTAAAGTTTTGTACAGAGACTTAATACGGTGGAGAAAAAAATGGGATGCACGTGTACACCAAATGGACAAGTGTCCCTCCCATGGCTTATTTGCTTACACGTTACTTTTTTTTTCTTTATGAAGGACGATAGTTGGATGGAAGAAAAGTGGAGAAAAGAAGGGGCTGATGGATTATCTAAGAGGAAAAATGGAAACGTGCGTGGCCTTTTGGAGAAGAAAAAGGTGGAGCAACACAATGGAAAGGGAGAGAAAGGAGCAACGTGTCCTCAAAGGGGGAAATGGGACTAACACGTGGTGGAAGTATTTGTATACTCATTTACAAGTGTCCCATTCTTTCAAAATACTTTATTTTCGAAAATCCTTTCAAAAAAATATTTATTCTTTGAAATCCGCTGATTCTAATGTCAATTCCATTTTAAACCAGATAAGCCAAGCTTTGTATGAACCAAAGCTCTGATACCAACTTGTAACGACCCGGCATTTTGCCCGATTTTCGCCGGTAATTAAACCAACTTAAAACGTTCAAGACGCCAGATTGTTATTGGCTTATACGGTTTAAACAGAATCAATACAGAATCACAGAGTACAATAATTTTACTTCCACCACGTGTTAGTCCCAAGTTATTAAACGCGCTAGTGATGATCAAAGAATGGCTTATCGAAGCATAGCTTTGTGTATGACGTGACATCGACAAACCTCACACCCCGGATTTGATGAGAAACCAGCGGTTAGGTTTTATACTTATATATGAATTGACGATAGAGCTGTGCAGCAGTGGGAAACCACTTATGAACGTGGGGAAGTTGGGTATGTTCGGGGGGGCATGTCTGGTCGAAACCGTTGATCTGCCCTGACGATGTGTAGTCGGTGTCCGCGTATGGTCGAAAAAGCCGTTGAGGCACTTCGTTTGTATCCCTGATTGATCTTTCGTGTCAGGAATCGTCAAGTTGGAAACCCAAATCTCCAATATGAGCCATACGATTTCGATTGTATATATATATGGCGACATAATATTATGGGTATTATGCCGTCTAGGATTAATACATAACCGAATATTTGATTTCGAAGAAAGAGTTAAAATAATTTATGATCAATCAAACCTTGTTTTGTAAATGAATGAACAACGATTGGAAGGAAAGTTGAATTGAAGATCCGTATATCCATAATCACTGTTTTATGAATACGCTTATTACTTGGAAAGACCGGGATCAGATTTAAGTTCGAAACCATTCCAAGTAATAATACGACGTATGAAGAAAATTCAAGACTTGGAATCGACGAGTGAAGACCGTGGTTCTTCACATCGAACGGACTGATTGCCGATTCGTTTCTTTACTAATAGCTACAGTAGAGAGATGCCCCTATTCCCAGAGTGGCAAGAAGTCCGAACTTATGGGGAGAACCTTCGGATTTCGTTCCGTTCAGACCCAGGACGGACTTGTATGGATGGTGTGTCTGACATTGAAATTGACCGCATAGCACTGATCTCCGTTATATATATATCGTATTTGTGGCAAATATTTTATCCTCATCTCTAGGTCATATGAACTTAGAGGGTATGCATTGATCGAAATCAGTGATATGTCGTGAATTGTCAATGTGACATACCCGAGTTATGAACGAGCTAGTGATGATCAGGGCATCGCTTTTCTAGGCGTGCTTTGGGTATGACGTGACATCGACAAACCTCATGCCCCGGATGATGAGAAACTGGCGGTTAGGTTGTGTATATATCTATGAATTGATGATGACCGCTGCAGCAGTGGGAAACCACTTATGACTTATGGAATAGGGTATGATCGGGGGGCCGTGTCTGGTCGAAAACCGTTGATCTGCCTCACGATTTGTATTGGTGTCCGCGTCTGGATGAAAAACCCTTGATTACATTTCGTTTGTGTTCCGATTGATCTTTCGTGCCAGGAATCATCAAGTTGGAAATCCAATCTCCAATACGAGCCATACAATTTTTGGTTTGTATACATATATGGCGACATAATATTAATGGTATTATGCTGCCTATGATTAATACATTTATTTGCGATATTTGTTTTCCACACTATATGATAGTATTAAAAGAGGATTTTCACGTATGAAAGCACGTTTGGTTATCATAAGATAAAACTCGCCCATCTGGTGTGCGCTTGCATTGTGTGATGTGGGACGAGCTTATGATAGCTTCATTTTTTTTCAAAGGTCATTGCGTATTTATATGCACGGGCATTCACATGGAGTAAACCCGTTCCGCGTTAGCGGCGTGGTCCGGTGAAATTCCCAACTTTAAAATAACAACTAATTTAATAAATAATTGGCTGAGATTAATTATAATTAGTCAATGTTAATAGTGTGTGATGGATGTTATTGTTTGAATGGGTGTGCATGTAGTCAGACAACACACTGAACACTGATAAGCGTTATTAACCGTAATGCTCGTGCACAGTTAAAATGTTTATATGATGAATGAATTTGTATCCATCTGATCATATTGTTCATTCGGATAAATTTGACTGCATTACATGATATTACAACACACACCGTGGTTGTGGAAATTATGGGTGATCGGTTCTAAATCTCCTTCATATATATATATATATATATGATTTTATTATTTTATTATTTAATAATATTATAAATTAAGTTTGAAATTCGATATCAAAACCGTTTGAAAAAAAAAATGAAGACTGCTAGAAAATAATTTCAACTATTTATAAGTTATTAACCTTTGAATCGAAATTTATTTCGAAATGTGATTTGAGTTAGACATTCAAACATCTATTTATATAAGTAGTTGATCTTATCATTTATAACGATTATCCATTTAAATTTGAAATGATTGAACAAATTTGAAAAAAATAATATTAAATCATAATTGGAAATCTAATTTGCACTTTTAAACTGAATAAACGATATTCGTATAATATGAGACGGTTTGGAATAAGATTTGAATCATGTATTTAACATGATTTTTAACAGTTATATGAGTTGAGGATTTGGGAATATATTTATTTAAGTATTCAATTTAATTAGATATGAAGACTGAATAGTGGTTTCGAGATAGCGATGTTTGAAATAAAAATGAAAGTATAAATCCAATTGTGAAAGATTTAACGATTTATATTTGGATCGTTATATAGAGTGAATAGAATGCACTACGATACGACAGTTATGAATATCGATATAAAATTTTCAAATGGTCATTTTACAGCAGTACTTTTGGTAACAATTCCGAATGTTGTTATTAGTTTGAAATTTATAAGCGTGAACTATTATTTGATTATAAGAAGGATTTCGAAGACTATTATAGTATTAGAAATATTTATATGGGATTGAAATGGGTTTTCCAATTTTAAAATTTGGATATGGTTGGAGATAAATCTTCGGATGTTCGATATTAATTCAGTAGGTGATGGCTCTTATTATTTGAGGAATTTAAAAGGTAACTCACCGTTATTCCGCTTATGAAATGAGTTGGATACGGTAATTTATATTGAAGATGAGTTGATGGTATCTCTATCCAGATCAAATATCAAAGAGTTGAATAAATCTTTTAATTAAGATATGGGGTTTCTCCACCTGATTGAAATAAGTACCAACTGTAATGAAAGTTTTAGCTCAGTTTCTAAGCTTTCCAACAGGTCCGGAATCATCGAATTCCGATCGTCCATTCAAAAGTTATGGCTATTTTACTTTAGCTTAATCGGATATTTCAGATTTTGGCATAACATCAATTTATTTTAAATTGAAATTTCAACCTTTCAATTTCAAAATTTGGTAATTCTCTAAAACTTCAAATTTGTGATTATTTCCTTATTCGAGAATGGATTCGGATTCAACTTGTTTTACTCATTCCGATACAATTTCTATACATTCCCCGTTTTCGTTCCAAGCATTAAATTCCAATTAACCGAGTTCATTCTAACCTTTCCAGCTAACTAGATTGTATTAAGTTTTCATTCATCAACATGGATTTGAATTGCTAATTTCAAGGTTTATTCTTTCCTTAAGCCTTTAATTCTTAATCGACCTTTGTACGGTCTTCTAAGTTAACTCTTGTCAAACTGGATATAAAATACTGTTTTAATAAAACTGAACGCTTCAGCCCGTACCCTGAAAATGCAGGTCTGAAATGTTCTGAGAAGAGATTTCACACTTCGAAAAAAAATCTAAAAATTTAATAAACCAAGTTACCAATTTTTTTTTATCCATATTATTAGTTAAGATAACTTAAATACCTTGATTCCAGTTATAATATCACTTAAAGTGGATTTGGAAAAAGTGTTATTCGATTTGGTGGATATGACAACCAAAATATGAATATCAATTTAACTTATAAATGGGTTAATAAGAGACTGGAAAAGATTGAAATAAAAAAAATTAGAATGAATGTTTGAAAATAATATTCTATCTCTTACCTTATTGCTGGGTTTTGTTCGACCCATTGTCATATTTTGATTATCACCCTGAATCGTCATGCTTTAAATTTTACTGTTTAACTTTATCTCTGAATTCTTCCTTTTGCCCTGCTCTGATAAAGCCATGAACAGGTGAACTAATTTGGATTTGAAACCAATATTTTGAGATACCTCTTAAATATAACCTGAAATTGTATTGAGAACAATAGAATGGAAATGGGTTTTCCAAATTTAAAATTTGGATATGGTTGGAGATAGATCTTCGGATGTTCGATATTTATTCGGTAGATGAAAACTCATATAATCTGAGGAATTTAAGAGGTAATTCACCGTTATTCCGCTTAAGATATGAGTTGGATACGGAAATTTATATTGAATACAAGTTGACGGTATTTGTATCCAGATCGAATGTCGAAGAATTGAATAAATCTTTTGATTAAAGATATGGGTTTCTCCACCTGATTGAAATAAGTTAGATAGAAATAATCTTCGATATTGGATATAAAATTTCAGGGTGTAAATGAATACTATCTGAGGAATTTGGAAGATATTATTATATCGTTATTCCACTTATAGTATTCGTTGATTATGAGAATTTATATCGAATATAAGTGGATAAAAATTTCTGTGTAATTTATGATTCAATATCGATTGATTTGGGTTTTGTCGTGAATCGTATCTTCAATAATATCATTCTTGAAACCCGATGAGATTGAATGGTGGAAATTCATATCGTAATTAGGGGATTTAATCAAATCTTTGATTTGAAGGAATTAAAGATAAGAAATTGAAGCGAATGTATAATCTTTGATTTCAAGAAGAGATAAGATGATAACGAGATGCATGAAATTTATCGTAATTCAAATCTTGAGTCATAAAATGAATTGATAACCATTTGGTAGGAGATTTGAATTGGGAAGCCTGTGTAAACTATAGCTACTGTTCAAAGTACGCTTATTACTTGGAAAGACCGGGATCGAGTATATGTTCGAAAACCATTCCAAGTAATAATACGACGTTATGAAGCAATTCAAGACTCGGTAAACGACGAATGAGGACCAGGAATATTTGAATTTGTTTAGATTGATTGTTGATTGATGACTCAGTTAGGTAGGCCACCGATACGAGGTATGAGTTACATGAGGCCTGAACATATTTAAGTATTTTTGGGTTGTTGTTCCGTTCAGACCCAGAATGGACTTGCATGGATGGTGTGCCTGACCTTGAAATTGACCGCATAGCACTGATTTCCGTTAATGTATATCGGATTTGTGGCAATATATTATCCTTGTCTCTAAGTCATATGAACTTAGAGGGTATGCATTGATTTAAATCAGTGATATGTCGTGAATTGTCAATGTGGCATACCTAAGTTATGAGACGAGCTAGTGATGATCAAAGAATGGCTTATCGAAGCATCGCTTTGCGTGTGACGTGACATCAACAAACCTCACACCCCGGATTGATGAGAAACTGGCGGTTAGGTTTTATACTTATATATGAATTGATGATGAAGCTGTGCAGCAGTGGGAAACCACTTTTGAACCTGGGAAAGTTGGGTATGTTCGGGGGGCCGTGTCTGGTCGAAAACCGTTGATCTGCCCTGACGATGTGTAGTCGGTGTCCGCGTATGGTCGAAAAAGCCGTTGAGGCATTTCGTTTTGTATCCCTGATTGATCTTTCGTGCCAGGAATCATCAAGTTGGAAACCCAAATTTCTAATACGAGCCATACGATTTTGATTGTATATATATATGGCAACATATATTATGGGGTATTATGCTGTCTAGGATTAATACATTTACTTGCGAAATGTTTTCCACACTATATATTATGGTATTGAAGAGGATTTACGTATGAAAGCATATTTGGTTGTCATAAGATAAAACTCGCCCATCTGGTGTGCGCTTGCATTATGTGATGTGGGACGAGCTTATGATAACTTCATTTTCAAAAGTCATTGCGCGTTTATATGCGCGGGTATTCACTTGGAGTAAATCCGTTCCGCGTTAGCGGCGTGATCCGGTGAATTTCCCAACTTTAAAATGAATCTAACTGTTTCGAGTTCTCACACCAGTCCCACGACTGACCTGGAGTTTATTGTTCCCTCACCTAAACTCTGGGTGCCCATGATTTTTGCACGGGCAGCCAGTAGTTTAGTTTTGCAGTTATGGATCGTTGGAGCAGGATTTAGAGCGCTTCTAGAGTTGGAGTCCACGATAGAGTTGAAGCTTCCGCTGTGTTTTGATCTTCCGCTGAGAGTAAAGTTATTTTCTTTTCTTCCGCTGTGTATATATTTGTAACTCTGATATTCTATGTAACTATGATGTAACATCGTAATTTGCAATGAAAGGTTCTGTTATTTTTTTTCAATATATGTATAAACCCATAACAATTCGTCTTTATGAACGGTTTAAGTCGGTTTAATTACCGGCAAGAACTGGGCAAAAAGGCGGGTCGTTACAAGTGGTATCATATATATATATATATAGACGAAAACTATTATAAATCGATATAGTTTAAGAATCAAATTATTTATAAGGGAAGATTTTACAAAAATCAAGTAAGGTGGAAAAATAGTCTTTATGAAATTCTGGTTTTATTAAATAATATTAGTCTAGTTCCAATCTCAATCCATGTCCCGTCACTATTCCCAATTTTTTTTTTTTTACCAAATTTTCTTTTATTTGATTCGATTCAATATTCTCATTGACAAACGATCTCCCGAAACTATTTAACTTGCATTTAACATATCCTTCTTCATTGATAATTTCCAAACACTTCATCGTTAGTTGAAAATAAAATGATGAATTTGTTAAATCCCAACTCGTTAATAAAACTCATATGATCATTCTCTAACTCATTTACATGCAAATTGAATCCTATAAAACACAAGTTGAATTTGAAATAATTTTCTTTAAATATTCTTATACTGTATAAAAATTACGTTAAAAATCCATTTACCCAAAAATCGACATAATGTTTTAAATGACTTTATTGACCACGGTGTCCATATATTATTTTCTAACCTATGGTCAAGTGGTACGGATATTTATCATTTCAATCCGTTCTTAAAAATATTCGAATCACGGGTGTGTCTCATTTCAACCCGTATCCCAAAACGATTCGAATATGCAGGGGTTCGGGTATTTATCATTTCAACCCGTGATTTTTTTCTTTCTACACTAGGGACTTGCATGGTGAGAATAATAACATAACATATCATACAAACATTCATTGTGTCATGTAAGGACGGTGCGCGTTTAGCATGTGCACAACCATAAAACAAACAAATCTAGAGCACCCTAACATTTCAATCAACATCTCAAGTTTCTAATTCACTTAATAATAAATTAGTCGTGCGTGAGAAAACTCACCTTTCGTGGCAAAAGCGAGAAGACACGTTATGAGCAGGACGACGCTAACGGCTACAAGACGGAACTCCGTTACCTAAAACAAAGGCACAATCTTTATTTAGACGAGCGAATAAAATTTTATGTAATGTTTATGCAAATATAAGGGTACAAACGGGTTATGCACTGAACGCACTAACGGCGATACCTGTTTAACGCGCGTTGTCAGCTATGCGTGCTACGGTTCGTTAACGCGGAATCATCCGATGCTGAAAATTTTACAAATAGAAAAAAATTAATTTTTTTTAATTAAGTCTCATAATAATGCTACAGCAGACCATAATAATTTGCGAACACTATAATTCGTAAACCCTTACACCGTTTATAATACCGTATTCTATATAGTACCGTAAACCCAACCTAACACGGATGGCATCAGAGGGCACTCCATAGGTACGATACAAATCAGAATCGTATGGGGCTCGCTAGGGTAAATGACATGGCACTCGAGGCAATACCAGGGTAGGATTCTACCAGTTGCACTCCCGGACCGGTGGTAACGCATAGCAGCCACTACCGCCCACCTCGGAACACATTCCCAAATCAAAGGGGGTACCCCAAATCATAACATAGTCATAGAAATGGTATCGAAGAAACGTGTCCGATCAAAGGTGCTACCTTAATTTATCACGATATAGCTCCTGTTTTAGTCATTTAATTATGACCCGAAGGTCAAGGCCATATTGTTATTGTTCACCATCTTCAATCCAGAAATCTCCCCAAGTCATCATGCTTTGTTCTGGACATGTCACCACGTATAAAGTTGTTAAAGTGGGGGAGAATTATGATTAGTGCAATTGGTAGAAATCTTGTATAAATTATGATTAGTCAAAGGGGGTACCCCAAATCATAACATAGTCATAGAAATGGTATATAAGAAACGTGTCCGATCAAAGATGCTACCTTAATTTGTCACGGTATAGCTCCTGTTTTAGTCATTTAATTATGACCCGAAGGTCAAGGCCATATCGTTATCGTTCACCATCTTCAATCCAGAAATCGCCCCAAGTCATCATGCTTTGTTCTGGACATGTCACCATGTATACAGTTGTCAACACATTTAATTCCCAAAATTTAAGTGGGGGAGAATGTAACATCCCAATATTTTCTGTATATTTTAAATTTAGATTTAAAATAAATAAATGAGTTAATCTTAGAATTTGTGAAATCGATTCATAAACTTTATTTAAGTTGTAATTTGATTTAAATGGAATTTTGAAATATTTAAGTTAAAAAGGAATTCAAATTTGAATTGTTAAACAATGGAATTTAAGTTGTTTAAATTTAATTTGGAATTCAAATTTTAAATTTGAATTATAATCAAATGTGGAACTTAAAATTTATGAAATAAATTTATAGAATTTATTTAAGTTATAATTTAGTTTAAATTTGAATTTATAAATATTTAAATTTAATTTAAACAGTTAATCGAATAATTGAATATTTTATTTAATTAAATTAACTGTGGAATTTAACAGTTTTGGCGGCTGTCTCGGAATTCGATGAAACTGGCGCCATTGGATCCGGAACGGCGAATTTTTGTAGGATTTCAGTTTGCATTACAATCGGACGTACCGTTTGATCGTACTAGAAGAAATGCGAATAGAATCGATGTAATATGAAATGGGTTGTCTCTAATATTTGGGCCCCTTTATATATATAAATAAACTCCTTTATCATCTAACCAACTCATTCTTATTTTATACGTATACTTTTCTATCTACTCCTTGCTCTAATGGCTGAACAAATACTCAAACCCTAGTTTCAAAAGGAAATCCAACTCAAAAAATCAAATCTACACAAAACCCTATCGTATTATATATCAAACTGAAGCTCTCGACGATACAAACCTACGGGTGTTCTCAGATTTGACATGCAGTGGATGGAGTAGTCAGAAATCGCGGTCAAAGCCTCTGATTTTCGTAACCCTAAGGTATAAATTGGGGCTTTTTGATCAAGGCTTTAATTGGGAATTCTGAGATCTAGGTATTGTTCGTATTGCGGTCAGGATTTCAACGAACTTGGTACCATCGTCAAACATCAGCTGTAGCGGTGGAATTTCGTGGATTAGGGCTTGAAATTGCTTCGATTTGGCTCTGATACCAACTGTAACGACCCACAATTTCGACCATTTAAATCGACAATAAGTCACCCATGTCGACCCAAACAAATCGCAAATGCAGGTAGTTATTGGGAAAGAAGAAAAAGAAAGAAAGAAGAGAAAAACAATAACAGAATCTCACAGCGGAAGGACAACATATAATAAACAAATAATGGTTTACCTGTTGAAATACATACATTTGTCTATACCATACAACGATTATCAGAGTTATAAATATACACATCTCTACGTAACAACAGCGGAAACAAAGTGCAGCGGAAATAATTATATAGTAGATATATACCCAATCTTCGTCTTTATGCTCCAAAGAAAGAAACCTTCGCTAACTGCAAACCTCTGCTGACCCGAGCGTATTGCATTAAAAAAAACACAACAAACACTCGGATCAGCACTAAATCATTCTCATATTAGTCAAATTAAAATACGAAATAATATCAGTGTCATGGGTGCAGTAACTCAAGAGATGTTACGGGATTTTCCATCTCTCGAGGATCCGTTAAACTAATATCTATATAATAATACGCTATTATTATAATGTCTATTCAGTAAAGTATAAATACTGAAAATAGCGTAAGCGGGATTACATTTTTATCCTTACACCGTTTATAATACCGTAGTCTATACAGTACCGTAAACCCACCGTAAACGCTGGCATCAGAGTGCACTCCATAGGTACGATACAAATCAAAATCGTATGGGGCTCGATATGGATATATATGACAAGGCACTCGAGGCAATGCCCAGGGTAGGATTCTACCAATTGCACTCCCGGACCGGTGGTAACGCATAGCAGCCACTACCGCCCACCTCGGAACACACTACCAAAGTTATAAATGGGCCCAAATCATCATCATCATATTCATAGAAATATTATCGAAGAAGTGTGTCCGATCAAAGGTGCTACCTCAGTTAGTCACGGTATAGCTCCTGTTTTAGTCATTTCAATTCTGACCCGAAGGTCAGGGCTATTTCGTCATCGATCAACTTCTTCGATTCAATAATCGCCTCCAAGTCATCATACTCATTCTGGATACGTCATAACGTTCACAGTTGTCAAAGTGGTATCGACACTGACAGAGAGTATGCCTTATGTCGACTCCGGTCTCTTTAACAACCAGCGCTTACATCTTTTCACATCAGTTGGTTCTTTTACATTTCAAAGGTTCGCTTTCATCTCAAAATATCATATTTTGTTTCGAACCACATCTATATTCAATAGAATAAAATTTCATATCAAAATATCATAAATCATACCAAACCGATTATATTCTAAATTAGAATATTTTTCCATATCCTTATATTATAACCATATAATATTCCAAATTCGACTCATATTCAAGTAGAGTATTCCACATCAGAGATTATAGTTATTTCAATCGATTTATGTTCAGAAATCCATTCATATTCAATTAGAATATATCTTTCATAATTTCTCCTTTTAAATCTCTTAGGAGATCCATTTATATTCGAGAAGAATATAATTCATACTTCCATATAAGGTCATTTTAAATCGGCTCATTTATTCAAATAGGATGAATTATTATCTCAACTCCATTTGAACCGGCGGTTCAAATTCAACATTCTCCATTCGGAAGGAAATTTACGAATTCAAAAATACTTGTCAAATAAATGTGTATAAGAAAACCTTATATAATAGATATATAGATAAAATATAAAATTTCAATAAATAAAGAATTCAAATATTACGTATACACATAAATTAAAAGTTTACTAGATAGTTTGAAAAATAAATTATGAGGGAAAAGTTATTTATAATAAAATAATTTATAGGTAAAGGTTAATAATAAAAGTTAAGGCAAGAATAATTCCTTTGAAATCAAATGTGTAAATACATAAATATATATATATAAAAATTTTCTTTAACCATATTCTTTCTTCAAAATTTTCAAATGCTTAAATCTATACCCCAACCTAAATGGAGTCCTTAGTTCAATATCTTGTTTCAACGCCATTCAACCCAAATCTTCCAATTTAGGGAAATATAAACTATATTCATGATAAGTTCAAACAACTTCGAATATCCTCGATTATGTTTATTCCACATTAAACTCAATAAGAATTTATTTAACTCGAGTCCACCCGATTATTTGAAATAAACTCCAAATCATATAAAATTCAAATTTTAAACTTTTAAATTTGTTCGGGAAATTTCCTTAACCATTTCCAATAACATTCAATATTCAGATCTTCAAAGAAGAAAAATATTTATCGAAAAAAAAAATCGATATATTCCTTAAATGAAATTTCCATCAATAAATTTGAATGTTTAAAATCATTTAACCAACCGATGTCCATATATAATTTGCTATCTTATGGCCAAGTGATTTTAAATTTAGATTTCTCGATATTCAGGGATGGATCTATCATTTCGATCCAAATCAGGGTCACAGAGATTTATCATTTCACTCTGTGTTCTTAATTTATTTTGTCGATAAACCCCGGGTTCATTGGATGCCCGTAACATCAGGGTAAATGGGGTTTATCGTCAATGATGAGTACACAACGGCCATATATTGAAATAAAGAACATTTCAAGCAATACTTATTCAAAAATCATCCATCACAATCATTCATCTCATTTATCAGTATTAACCTGTTACACGGGTTTGCAAGGATCAAAAATCCAACTAGTAATTTAATTAAATTAAATAACTAATTATCGACCTAGATTTTCAGATTTATATACTTGCATGTCAAATTTGGGCAGTCAATCACAAATCAAACACAACCATGCAACCAAACTTATTTCATATTTTAATTTAACAAATATGGGAATAAATTCAGTATTTCGTGAGTGAGAATATCCTCTTTTCGTACTATATATATAGTGTGGAAAACAATTTCGCAAATAAGTGTATTAATCCTAGACGACATGATACCCCATAATATATGTCGCCATATATATAATAAAAATCGTCTGGCTCGTATTGGAGATTTGGATTTCAACTTGATGATTCCTGGCACGAAAGATCAATCGAAACTCAAGCGAAATGTAATCACGGGTTTTTCATCCAGACGCGGACACTAATACAAATCACGAGGCAGATCAACGGTTTTCGACCAGACGCGACCCCCCGAACATACCCTATTCCAGTTCATAAGTGGTTTTACCCATTGCTGCAGCAGTCATCATCAATTCATATATATATACACAACCTAACCGCCAGTTTCTCATCATCCGGGGTGTGAGGTTTGTCGATGTCACGTCATACACAAAGCATGCCTAGAAAAGCAATGTCTTGATCATCACTAGCTAGGATTTTGGGTTTAGGCTCATTTTTTTTTTGCCATACTTGCATGCGCAAGTAGCCCAAAAAAAAAACCAATATGAAGAAACGTAAGGATTGCATGCAGCATGCAAAGCATGCATGGTGACAAAACTTGGTTACAAAATTATGTAAAACCATTGTTGGAGCATGTTGGTTTGGGGTTTAGGCACATTTTCTTAAAATAATTTTTTACATGCAGCCACATCTGCCTATCCCCTTGCTAGGTTATACTCCTCGACCTTCGGTAATTCACTGTCGTCAACTCACCTGAATTTGGACCCACAATTTCAAACCATTCAAATCGACAATAAACCACTCATGTCAGATCTGAATCGCTCAAAACCGTGAATTGTTAATTTAACTATTGAGGTAAATGCAAATCAGAACACAGAACCACAAATATAGAAACAGAGTAACTTGCAGCGGAACAAAGTAGTACATAGGTTCATACGCGATACATAATACATATAAGTACATAATGAGTCATAAGCTCATACAAAATAGAGTACATATAGATAACTAGTAGTAACCTGGATAACTTAGATAACTAGAAGCTGATAACCGCAGATGGTCCAAAAGATGCAAGTCTCCCAAATGCGTCACGAACAACCGAGGTGCTCAAGCTGACCCAAGCATAATGTCAAAGAAACAATATACTCGAGTCAGGACTAATAGTCTTATATAAGTGAATCAGCACAAATGACATGTTCATAAAAATGTACAGTAACTTAAAGGATGTTGGGATCTCCATCCTCTAAGGATCCGTGAAACTAATAAATATAATAGTACGCTATTACGATAATGTCTATTCAGTAAAGTATAAATAATGAAAAATAGCGTAAGCGGGATTACATTTTTACCCTTACACCGTTTAAAATATCGTATTCTATACAGTACCATAAACCCAACCTAACACGGATGGCATTAGAGGGCGCTCCATAAGTACGATACAAATCAAAATCGCATGGGGCTCGCTGGGGTAAATGACATGGCACTCGAGGCAATACCAGGGTAGGATTCTACCAATTGCACTCCCGTACCGGTGGTAACGCATAGCAGCCACTACCGCCCACCTCGGAACACATTCCCAAATCAAAAGAGGTACCCCAAATCATAACATAGTCATAGAAATGGTATCGAAGAAACGTGTCCGATCAAAGGTGCTACCTCAATTAGTCACGGTATAGCTCCTGTTTTAGTCATTTAATTATGACACGAAGGTCATGGTCATATCGGTATCGTTCACCATCTTCAATCCAGAAATCGCCCCAAGTCATCATGCTTCGTTCTGGATACGTCACCATGTATACAGTTGTTAAAGTGGTATCGGTACTGACAGAGAGTATGCCACTTACCGACTCCGGTCTCTTTAACAACCAACGCTTACCAAATTTTCCCACACCGTGGCCATTGGTTTAAAAATCATTTTTCAAGTATCGCAAGACAATTTATTCAAGTATTTCCCAAAATTGCTTCCTCAAATCAATTACCAATAGTTTGATTAAGATTTCAGAATCTATATTCACCACCATTCTTTATTAACCATTTGAGATAAGGTTCTCTCTTCAAAAAAAAATATGTCATTTATACTTGAAAGCCTAAATTTGAACCTTCGAATTCACAAGACTGGATTGGATAAAGCTTTTGTTTACAAATCATAAATATATGTTTAAATAAATTAAGTTGAAAAATTAGTATATAGATATTAAGTGGAAAACAATGTATATATATATATATATATATATATATATATATATATATATAGACGGAAACTATTATAAATCCATATAGTTAAAGAAATCAAATTATTTAAAGGGAAAGATTAACAAAAAATCAAGTAAGGTGGAAAATATTTTTATGAAATTCAAGTTTTATTCAATAATATCAATCCAAATCCCATCTCGATCCATTTACAAAAATTGCCATAATATCTTAAAATAACCTTATTGACCACGGTGCCCGTATATTATTTTCTAACCTACGGTCAGGTGGTACGGATATTTATCATTTCAATCCGTTCTTAAACATATTCGAATCACGGGTGTGTATCATTTCAACCCGTATCCCAAACCGATTCAAATATGCAGGGTTCGGGTATTTATCATTTCAACCCGTGATGTTTTTTTTTTCTTCTTAACTAGGGACTTGCATGGTGAGAGTAATAACATAACATATCATACAACATTCACAGTGTCATGTACGAATGGTGCGCGTGTAGCTTGTGCACAACCATAACAAACAATCTAGAGCACCCTAGCATTTAAATCAAGATCTCAAATTTCTAATTCACTTAATAATAAATTAGTCGTGCGTGAGAAAACTCACCTTTCGTGGCAAAAGCTAGAAAGTACGGCGAGCGACAAAGATGATACTAACGATGGTCAAAGAGACGTCAGCAACCTAGAACAACGGTGTAAATTTTATATTTAGTAAACGGATATCTAACCCGACACAGCGCTACAACTAAAGAACACACACGTGAAATCTACTATAAATTTCCTAAGGCTCGACTATTCACATTTTTATTCGCTAACCATTATAGGACGACTACAGTGCATGCCTGCATCTCAAAAGTAGAGACAAAATAAGGAGAGTTTGCACCACTGTCAAGTGTGCATGTTTCCATCTCGCTAATATTGTTCATATCAAATCATTTCATATCCCGAAGATAATAATACGACGTAAATAACTAAGATGTTAACGGAATGCTAAGAGTAACTACTAATTCACATTTTGGTCCATCGTTTTAATTGCTGTTGTTGCTCTCCAGTTTTGGCAACAAATCTAAACAATTTCAGTTCTCTGTTCTCACTTGTATGCATTTTTAATGTTTAACAAAAACCCATTATACCATAACATTGGATAAACTATTACACGGTATATTAATTTTCAAACAACTATAAAATTTTGGGAATTATCCAGTTTGCGAGAAAATCTAATGGCCAAAATTCAAATAATAAAATTTAGAATTAAATGTGTGAAATTTATTTATAAAATTTATTTGAGTCTTTATTGGATTTAAAATGGAATTTTTTTGGTATTTAATTTGAATGTAAACCAGTTAATTGAATTTTTGAATATTTTATTAATTAATTTACTGTGGAATTTAACGGTTTCAGCGACTGTCTCGGAATTCGACGAAAATGACGCCATTGGATCCGTAACGATGAATTCTTGTAGGATTTAAATTTGCATTACAATCTGACTGGTAATGTGATCGTACGAGAGAAAGTGTGAAAGAGGTCAATGTAAATGGATAATTGGGTGTTTTAACATTTGGGGCTTCTCTAATTATAAATAAAACCTATTCAACACCATACCAGCCCATTCTCCACTTATACATATATTTCCATCAGCTCATTCTATTCTCTAATGGCTGAAATCAGTTTTTCAAACCCTAGATCTAAAACAAATTTTAAGCTCGAAATAAAATTTCTTCAAACCCTAGCTTATGATATATAACACTGAAGCTCTCGACGATATGAAGCTTCTGGTGCAATTTATTTCGACATGCAGCGCTTGGTCTCGCCGGAAATCGTGGTCAAAGTTGGCTAATTGCGTAACCCTAAGTGTCAAATTGGGGGCTTTTGATTTAGGCTCAAATCTGAGAATCGGCGACCTGGGTATTGAAGAGTATGTCCATACGAGTGTAACGGTGGTATGCATGTGATTTATTGTCAAGGGGATCATCGGAATTTGATCTTTAAAGGGCAAGAAACCCGTTCGCTCTTAGTGTCGCCGCCGGAGGGAGGGGCCATCGCGCTCGACCAGACTAGGGGGAGAAGATGAGGATTTCGAGGAGGAAGGCAATGGTGGTGGTCTCGGGTCGTGAAGTGGACGGAGCAATGAGTATTTGATGGTCAAAGTTTTGGTTTTTGGGTTCAATTTTCGTCATTTTACTGTAGCAAGCATGAGATGGAGTGGGAAGAGGAAGTTGGGGGTGGTGACGTGGCAGGATTGTTTTGGGTGAGAGTTTATGGTATTTAATTTTTTTTTAATTTAAAATTCAAACGGTAAAACAATCATAACTTCTTCATACGACCTCGGATTGACGCGCGATTTGTTGCGTTAGGATCGTGTCGGAATTGCAGACATTTTGGCGCTCGTTTGTCTACGTTTAGAGACTGTCAAATTTTGGCCCTTAGTTGGACGTTCGATCAACTATGGACGCAAAGGTGAGTGATTCTTCGCTCACGAAATACTGAATTATTCCCATATTTATTGAATTAAATCATGAAGTAAGTTTGGTGGCATGGTTGTGTTGGATTGTTGATGTGTGGTTTAAATTTAACATGCAAGTGGGTTAACATGCAATCTAAGTTAACGATTTGTTATTTAATTAAATTTGAATCTCTAGTTGAATTCGAACCCTTGTTAAATCTTGGAACAGTTAATGCTGAATTAGTTGAATGAAATTGTTGTGATGGATGTTGGTTGAAATTTATTACTGAATCTATAGTGACATTTTAAATGCTCTTTATTTCAGTATATTGTAATGCATGTTGATTTTTGATGATAAATCCCATTTACCCTTGATGTTACGGGCATCTAATGAACCCGGGATCTATCGATAAAAAAAACTAAGAACACAGAGTGAAATGATAAATCTCTGTGACCCTGATCTGGATTGAAATGATAGATCCATCCCTGAAATATTGAGAAATTAAATTTAAAATCACTTGGCCATTGGATAGATAATTATATACAGACATCGGTTGGTTAAATGATTTTAAATATTTGAAATTTTGTTTGATAGAATTTTCCCTTTTAAAGAATGTACCGATACTCGATAATTTAATTCTTTAAAGATTCTGAACTGGGATGATAATTAAAAGGGGTTAAAGGAATTTTCCAAAAACATAGTGGAAATATTTAAATTGGGTTTGAATATGATTTAAAATCTTTTCAAATTAAGAGTTTGGTTTAGAAGGAAATAAATTCTTATGTAATCTAATTCTTGGGAAATTTGGAAATCGAGGGTATCTGAGTTGTTTTAACTTAGTTTGAATGTGTATTTGAACTCTGGAAATCAAATAATTGTTTGGAATGGGGTTGAAAGGAGATGTGGAATTTAATGAACTCCGTTGAGACCAGAGGATAGATTCAAGTATTTGAAATTTTGAAGGAAGGAAAGATTTTGATTAGAGAAATTTATTTTAAATATATTTATGCATTTGATTCCAAATAATTATTCTTGCTTTAAATTTATCACTCGTCTTTATTTATAACTATTTTATTTTTTTTAAATAATTTTTTCCTTATAATTCATTTTTCAAAATTTTCTAGTAAACCTATATTTTAAGTAAATATATAATATTTAAATTACTGATTTATTTTAATTATTATATCCTATATGTACATCTATATATTTATTTATATAAATTTATTTTATTATTATTATTACTATTTTTATTATTATATATAAACATTTAGTTTACAAGTGTTTTAGAATTATAAATTTCTTCCGAATGGAAATGCTTGAGTTTGAACCGCTAGTTCAAATGGAGTTGAGATAGGAATCCGTGATAATTTGAAATCTTTGAGATAAATTGTATTCTATTTGAATATAAGTTGTTTTGAAATATTATATGATTATAATATAATGATATGAAATATATTCTAGTTTAGAATATAATCGGTTTGGGTATGATTATGGTATGTCAATATGAAAATTTATTCGTTGAATATAAATTGGGTTCGAAACAGAAGATGGTATTTTGATATGAAAGCGAACCTTTATCAAATATAAAAGAACCGACCAATGTGAAAGATGTAAGCGTTGGTTGTTAAAGAGACCGGAGTCGACATAAGGCATACTCTCTGTCAGTGTCGATACCACTTTGACAACTGTGAACGTTATGACGTATCCAGATTGAGTATGACGACTTGGAGGCGATTATTGAATCGAAGAAGATGATCGATGACGAAACAGCCCTGACCTTCGGGTCAGAATTGAAATGACTAAAATAGGAGCTATACCGTGACTAACTGAGGTAGCACCTTTGATCGGACACACTTCTTCGATAATATTTCTATGACTATGATGATGATGATTTGGGCCCATTTATGACTTTGGAAGTGTGTTCCGGGGTGGGCGGTAGTGGCTGCTATGCGTTGCCACCGGTCCGGGAGTGCAATTGGTAGAATCCTACCCTGGGCATTGCCTCGAGTGCCTTGTCATATTATCCTTATCGAACCCCATATGATTTTGATTTGTATCGTACCCATGGAGTGTCCTCTTATGCCATCGTTTTCGGTGGGTTTACGGTACTGTATAGACTACGGTATTATAAACGGTGTAAGGGTAAAAATGTAATCCCGCTTATGCTATTTTCAGTATTTATACTTTACTGAATAGACATTATAATAATAGCGTATTATTATATAGATATTAGTTTAACGGATCCTCGAGAGATGGAAAAAAATAAATCCCGTAACATCTCTTGAGTTACTACACCCATGACACTGATATTAATTCGTATTTTAATTTAACTAATATGAGAATGATTTAGTGCTGATTCGAGTGTTTGTTGTGTTTTATTTTTATGCAATACGCTCGGGTCAGCAGGCGTTTGCAGTTAACAGGGATGACTGTGACTAGGAGATCGAAGACGAAGATTTGGTATATCTATTATCTATACATATGTATATCCACTGCATTATTTCCGCTGCTTATTATGTACAGCTGTATGTATATGTAACTCTGATAATCATTGAATGCTATAACCGATGTATACATTTCAACTGCTTTTAAACTGCTATTTGTTTATTATATGTTGTCCTTCCGCTGTGAGGTTCTATGATTGGTTTTTCTCTTCTTTCTTTCTTTTCTTCTTTTTCCAATAACTACCTGCATTTGCGATTTGTTTGGGTCGACATGGGTGGTTTGTTGTCGATTTGAACGGTCAAAAATACGGGTCGTTACAGTTGGTATCAGAGCGATGGTTAGCGATAACCTTGGCTCTGTTTGAGAATAAACTCATTAGAGATAGGGTTAGAAACGCCCTAGAATGAGTTGAGAGTATATATGAGAGTGTAATTTGAGATAAATGAAAGAAATAAGAATAATGAGATGCAAATATAAATTTGGCTATTCAGAATAAAGTGATAGTTAGGCGAATTTTTAATTTGGAACTAGTGATATCGAAATGAGATTTAAAAAAAATAGAAAAAATAGACTTATTTTGTGGTGAATAGATTTAATATAAGGAAACCAATTTTAGAAAATGAAATAAGTCTACTAAAGTCGACTAGAATAAAGTGGAAAGTTTGTTGTGTAAATAAATTGGCAATGGTTCTTGGTTTGGAATAAATAATAAGGGGATTTAACTAGTTCGAGAAGAAATCAAAGAATTTAGGTTAGTTGATAAAAAATCAAATGTTGTCGATTATAATGGTGATGATTATTTGAATGGAGTATAAATAGAGTTTAAATTTAATTTATCCTTAGAATTGGTGCAATTTGAAATTTAATATTTTATTTAACTAATAAATTTGAGTTATTTAGTTATAATGGAAATTCAAATTTAATTGGATAAATGGAGAATTCTAAGTTAGGAAATAATAATTGAAATTCAAATCAAAAATTCAAATAAACAAATTTAGAATTAAATGTGTAAAATTTATTTATAAAATTTATTTGAGTCTTTATTGGATTTAAAATGGAATTTTTTTGGTATTTAATTTGAATGTAAACCAGTTAATTGAATTTTTGAATATTTTATTAATTAATTAATTGTGGAATTTAACGGTTTCAGCGATTGTCTCGGAATTCGACGAAACTGACGCCATTGGATCCGGAACGATGAATTCTTGTAGGATTTAAATTTGCGTTACAATCTGACTGGTAATGTGATCGTACGAGAGAAAGTGTGAAAGAGGTCAACGTAAATGGATAATTGGGTGTTTTAACATTTGGGGCTTCTCTAATTATAAATAAAACCTATTCAACACCATACCAGCCCATTCTCCACTTATACGTATATTTCCATCAGCTCATTCTATTCTCTAGTGGCTGAAATCAGTTTTTCAAACCCTAGATCTAAAACAAATTTTACGCTCGAAATAAAATTTCTTCAAACCCTAGCTTATGATATATCAAACTGAAGCTCTCGACGATACGAAGCTTCTGGTGCAATTTATTTCGACATGCAGCGCTTGGTCTCGCCGGAAATCGTGGTCAAAGTTGGCTAATTACGTAACCCTAAGTGTCAAATTGGGGGCTTTTGATTTAGGCTCAAATCTGAGAATCGGCGACCTGGGTATTGAAGAGTATGTCCATACGAGTGTAACGGTGGTATGCATGTGATTTATTGTCAAGGGGATCATTGGAATTTGATCTTTAAAGGGCAAGTAACCCGTTCGCTCTTAGCGTCGCCGCCGGAGGGAGGGGCCATCGCGCTCGACCAGACTAGGGGGAGAAGATGAGGATTTCGAGGAGGAAGGCAACGGTGGTGGTCTCGGGTCGTGAAGTGGACGGAGCAATGAGTATTTGATGGTCAAAGTTTTGGTTTTTGGGTTCAATTTTCGTCATTTTACTGTAGCAAGCATGAGATGGAGCGGGAAGAGGAAGTTGGGGTTGGTGACGTGGCAGGATTGTTTTGGGTGAGAGTTTATGTTATTTAATTTTTTTTTATTTAAAATTCAAATGGTAAAACAATCATAACTTCTTCATACGACCTCGGATTGACGCGCGGTTTGTTGAGTTAGGATCGTGTCGGAATTGCGGACATTTTGGCGCTCGTTTGTCTACGTTTATAGACTGTCAAATTTTGGCCCTTAGTTGGACGTTCGATCAACTATGGACGCAAAGGTGAGTGATTCTTCGCTCACGAAATACTGAATTATTCCCATATTTATTGAATTAAATCATGAAGTAAGTTTGGTGGCATGGTTGTGTTGGATTGTTGATGTGTGGTTTAAATTTAACATGCAAGTGGGTTAACATGCAATCTAAGTAAACGATTTGTTATTTAATTAAATTTGAATCTCTTGTTGAATTCGAACCCTTGTTAAATCCTGGAACAGTTAATGCTGAATTAGTTGAATGAAATTGTTGTGATGGATGTTGGTTGAAATTTATTACTGAATCTATAGTGACATTTTAAATTCTCTTTATTTCAGTATATTGTAATGCATGTTGATTTTTGACGATAAATCCCATTTACCCTTGATGTTACGGGCATCTAATGAACCCGGGAACTATCGATAAAATAAACTAAGAACACAGAGCGAAATGATAAATCTCTGTGACCCTGATCTGGATTGAAATGATAGATCCATCCCTGAAATATTGAGAAATTAAATTTAAAATCACTTGGCCATTGGATAGATAATTATATACAGACATCGGTTGGTTAAATGATTTTAAATATTTGAAATTTTGTTTGATAGAATTTTCCCTTTTAAAGAATGTACCGATACTCGATAATTTAATTCTTTAAAGATTCTGGACTGGGATGTTAATTAAAAGGGGTTAAAGGAATTTTCCAAAAACAAAGTGGAAATATTTAAATTGGGTTTGAATATGATTTAAAATCTTTTCAAATTAAGAGTTTGGTTTAGAAGGAAATAAATTCTTATGTAATCTAATTCTTGGGAAATTTGGAAATCGAGGGTATCTGAGTTGTTTTAACTCAGTTTGAATGTGTATTTGAACTCTGGAAATCAAATAATTGTTTGGAACGGGGTTGAAACGAGATATGGAATTTAATGAACTCCGTTGAGACCGGAGGATAGATTCAAGTATTTGAAATTTGGAAGGAAGGAAAGATTTTGATTAGAGAAATTTATTTTAAATATATTTATGCATTTGATTCCAAATAATTATTCTTGCTTTAAATTTATTACTCGCCTTTACTTATAACTATTTTATTTTTTTTAAATAATTTTTTCCTTATAATTCATTTTTCAAAATTTTCTAGTAAACCTATATTTTAAGTAAATATATAATATTTAAATTACTGATTTATTTTAATTTTTATATCCTGTATGTACATATATATATTTATTTATATAAATTTATTTTATTATTATTATTACTATTTTTATTATTATATATAAACATTTAGTTTACAAGTGTTTTAGAATTATAAATTTCTTCCGAATGGAAATGCTTGAGTTTTAACCGCTGGTTCAAATGGAGTTGAGATAGGAATCCGTGATAATTTGAAATCTTTGAGATAAATTGTATTCTATTTGAATATAAGTTGTTTTGAAATAGTATATGATTATTATATAATGATATGAAATATATTCTAATTTAGAATATAATCGGTTTGGGTATGATTATGATATGTCAATATGAAAATTTATTCGTTGAATATAAATTGGGTTCGAAACAGAAGATGATATTTTGATATGAAAGCGAACCTTTATCAAACATAAAAGAACCGACCGATGTGAAAGATGTAAGCGTTGGTTGTTAAAGAGACCGAAGTCGACATAAGGCATACTCTCTGTCAGTGTCGATACCACTTTGACAACTGTGAACGTTATGACGTATCCAGATTGAGTATGACGACTTGGAGGCGATTATTGAATCGAAGAAGATGATCGATGACGAAACAGCCTTGACCTTCGGGTCAGAATTGAAATGAATAAAACAGGAGCTATACCGTGACTAACTGAGGTAGCACCTTTGATCGGACACACTTCTTCGATAATATTTCTATGACTATGATGATTTGGGCCCATTTATGACTTTGGGAGTGTGTTCCGGGGTGGGCGGTAGTGGCTGCTATGCGTTACCACCGGTCCGAGAGTGCAATTGGTAGAATCCTACCCTGGGCATTGCCTCGAGTGCCTTGTCATATTATCCTTATCGAACCCCATATGATTTTGATTTGTATCGTACCTATGGAGTGCCCTCTGATGCCATCGTTTACGGTGGGTTTACGGTACTGTATAGACTATGGTATTATAAACGGTGTAAGGGTAAAAATGTAATCCTGCTTACGCTATTTTCAGTATTTATACTTTACTGAATAGACATTATAATAATAGCGTATTATTATATAGATATTAGTTTAACGGATCCTCGAGAGATGGAAAAAAAATAAATCCCGTAACATCTCTTGAGTTACTGCACCCATGACACTGATATTAATTCGTATTTTAATTTGACTAATATGAGAACGATTTAGTGCTGATTCGAGTGTTTGTTGTGTTTTATTTTTATGCAATACGCTCGGGTCAGCAGGCGTTTGCAGTTAGCAGGGATGACTGTGACTAGGTGATCGAAGACGAAGATTTGGTATATCTATTATCTATACATATGTATATCCACTGCATTATTTCCGCTGCTTATTATGTACAGCTGTATGTATATGTACCTCTGATAATCATTGAATGCTATAACCGATGTATACATTTCAACTGCTTTTAAACTGCTATTTGTTTATTATATGTTGTCCTTCCGATGTGAGGTTCTATGATTGGTTTTTCTCTTCTTTCTTTCTTTTCTTCTTTTTCCAATAACTACCTGCATTTGCGATTTGTTTGGGTCGACATGCGTGGTTTGTTGTCGATTTGAACGGTCAAAAATACGGGTCGTTACATTTATTAAAATTAAATAAGTTAATTAAAATATTATGTATATACATAAATTAAAGTTTACTAGATAGTTTGAATACTAAATATAAAGGAAACTTTATTTAAAATAAAATAATTTATAGGTTAGAAGTTTGAATAACTAAAATTTTAAAGGAAGAAATAGTTAAATTTGAAATCAAGCCAGGTATAAATATATATAGATAATTTTAAACCAAAATTTTTCTTCCTTCCGAATTTCCAATACATGAATTTATATCCCAGTTTCCAATGGAGTTCATTCAGTTTCCATTTCTCATTTTCAAACATTGTTCAAACAACCGTTCAATATAAAGGATTCAGCCCATATTTAAAACTAAGTTAAAACAACTCATAATGCCCTCGATTTCCATTTCCCAGAATCTAAATTCCATAAGAATTTATTACCTGTAAATCCATACCCTTAAATTTGAAAATTTGAAAATCATGTTCAAATCTAAATTTAAGAGTTTCCACTTGTTTTGGGATAAATTCCTTAACCCATTTTAAATAACATCCCAATTTATATTTTTAAGGAATGAATTAATCGAGTATCGGCACCTCCCTTTAAAAAATGAAATTCTCGACCAATAATATTTTAATATTTAAAATCATTTAACCAACCGATGTCTGTATATAATTATCTATCCAATGGACAAGTGATTTTAAATTTAATTTCTCGACATTTCAGGGATGGATCTATCATTTCAATCCAAATCAGGGTCACAGAGATTTATCATTTCACTCCGTGTTCTTAAATTTATTTCATTGATAAATCCCGGTTCATTAGATGCCCACAACATCAAGGGTAAATGGGATATATCGTAATAAATCAACATGCATTGCAAGATACTGAAATAAGGAGCATTAAAATATCACTATAAATTCAGTAATAAATTTCAACCAACATCCATCACAACAATTTCATTCAACTGATCAGCATTAAACTGTTTCAGGATTTAACACGGGTTCGAATTTCAACTAGAGATTTAAATTAACTTAAATAACAAATCATTTACTTAGATTGCATGTTAACACATTTGCATGTTAAATTTAAACCACACATCAACAATCCAACACAACCATGCAACCAGACTTACTTCATAATTAAATTCAATAAATATGGGAATAATTCAGTATTTCGTGAGCGAAGAATCACTCACCTTTGCACTATGGTTGATCGAACGTCCAATTTAAAGTTATATTGCTTTACTTTCAAAATGGTTCTTTATTGGATATGGATTCTGGCCGTCTTCTTCACCTCGAAAAAAAAATTCAAATAATCACCCATCCAAAATTCAGTGTTCAATTGTGCACGAGTGTTCAGCTTTTTAGTTAACAAGTATTTTAAAATGTATTAATCCTATGCCTACCTATTTTGTGTATTAATCCTATGCATACCTATTTTGGTACTCTGATATCATGTAAAAACCGAGAAGAGCTATTTTAAAATGTATTAATCCTAGACGACATGATACCCCATAATATATGTCGCCATATATATACAATAAAAATCGTCTGGCTCGTATTGGAGATTTGGATTTCCAACTTGATGATTCCTGGCACGAAAGATCAATCGGAACTCAAGCAAAATGTAATCACGGGTTTTTCATCCAGACGCGGACACCAACACAGAACAGATCACTTTTTCTAGTTTACTGCACAATTGACACACACAATTCCCAAACCGATTACTCTAAATTTGATTGGGTTTGGAGTAATCACCATACTATCGCAATACATAAACCCACTCACGAATATGATTAGCTTAGTTCAAGTAAATTGATTTCAATTGGGTTGGATTGCCTTATGGTTGCTATTTTGTGTTGATCATATTGCATATACTTGAGTTGTGGTTTAACCTTGATTTCCTGTAACCTTGTAGTTGTTTGTAGTCTTGCTATATAATTGATTATCGCCTACTGTGCCAGTATGAAACTTGTAATGTGGCATTCAGTTGAGAACTTAGCGAACACATATGTACCTTTATAAAAAATTCAAACATATTACATGATGTTTGTGTACACTTGAATGAACATACCTATACTCCTTAGTATTGACTAATGTACATATTTCATGTCACCTTGTAATTTTACTACTTGTGTGTTGTTGTGCGCTTTGAAACCTTGTCTGTAGTACACTTGTTTCCACTTAATTTCACTTATTTTCAGTTATGCATAGCCTTGTACATCGACCGCATAAAAGATTATCATGGCTTAATCCCCATTATGTTGGTTATACTGGTTTTGTCCCTAACCTCAGGGTGTGCCTGTCTACCCTGACACGCATGCAGCTTATAGGGTATGTGAGCTTATATGTGATATTTGTCCTATTTTACCACTGTCATCATGAAGTTTAACTTATTTTTGGGTTACATGTTATTTGAATTGATCAACATATGCACCCCTGTATCACAAATATATATACCTATGTTTGTTACCTCCATTCAATATGAGAACATAAGTGTTGGGTTATCTACCTTACCGTACTTGTTCCTGCTATGCATGCCTTATACCCAGTCCGTGTCTCACCCTCATGAATTGTATGTGCAACTTCTAGTTTAGCATGAATGTGTATTGACTTTTGGTTTGTGTCTGGCATAAACTTTATTCGGGTTACAGGCTTTGTTTTCCTTTGTATAATATGGTTAACTCACCCGCATGTTGTTGTCCTATTTGATATATTTTAAGCACCCTGACATGGACACATTATTGACTATGCCAAGTTACATTTGCTGTCCCATTCTATCATTGTTGCGTGCGAACAATCGATCAATTGTGGTATATTTGGGCAGTCATGGATTAAACGTTAACAATTTGTTGGTATTAACTTAACTTTTTATATGTGTTTATCGAAGTTAACTTACTTGAATTAAGTTAATTCTGATCCGAGTGTTTGTTGTGTTTTTTTTATGCAATACGCTCGGGTCAGGTCCTAAGTGTTCCAGGGTTAAAGATAACAGCTCGCACACTAGAGAGGACGTAAAGACGTGGAGATGCTCGCTCGCGACGCTCGACTAAAAATGTAAATTTTATTCAGTTAAAAATTCATGTATACATCATATATATATATTTTTCCGCTGTACAAAATGCATACAACTCTGATATTATATATGAAATTCTATTCCGCTGCAATTTATTGTACTCTGTGATTCTGTGTCTGTTCTGTTTTAAATTGGATAAGCCATAACAATTCGTCTTTTTGAACGGTTTAAGTCGGTTTAATTACCGGCGAGAATTGGGCAAAAAGGCGGGTCGTTACAAGGTAATTTAAATCAAATAACTAATCATCGAACTAATTTGATTTAAATTAAAAAAATTACCACATGTAACGGCCTGGCTTTTTGACCGCCTCAAGTCGGTAATTAAACCAACTCAAATCGTTCAAAAGGACAGATTGTTATTGCTTATTAATACTATACTTATAAAATAACTTAATTCCAAAGATTTAATAAATACTCCACACAAATCACTACTTTCAACCTTATATTTATATGAGGCAATTTTTATAGTTTCATAACTACACATATACATAGCAAATTAGTATTTCAATATGTTATTAAAAGTTCATATTAATCTCATAGGTTAAAATATATAAATTTTCATGACATATTTTTCCCTTCATAGAAGGCTCTTTTCGTTTTTATTCATTTTTATTTTAAATTCTCAAGCCTTGTTTATTAAGTTGGATCAAGTTAAGTCAAGAATATAAGTGAGGGGTTGAATTAACGAATGAATCTAATCGATAAGGAATTTCCAAAGGATATGGGTTCCAATTAAAATAATTTTGAAAGGACTCGGGATTTCGAAAGCGATAAATTCTAAATTTCCAAAGACGGGATAAACAAGATGGAGACTCAGATTCTGTCCTAATCTAAGAGAAATCTAACTAAAGAGGGAATTCAAAGAAATGGAATTTAAAACAAGACTAAAAGATTTTCAAAACAAATCTATATAATAAAATCATTTGAAACTATTTTTATTTTCAAAATACGCACTCTCAGGAATGATTCTGAGACGACTTCACTCATTCTAGAGTATTTCTACTCCATCTCTAATGAGTGTTTCAACCTCACAAGCTAAGCTTTGTATGAACCAAAGCTCTGATACCACAACAATTGTTAACCTTTTATTATTCATCCAAAACAGAATTTTGCTATCGTTTACTTGGAAGGTGTCATTGTTTTGTTAAGGCAGTTTTTGCTGCTCTTATCTTTTATTCATCTTCATAAATGCTATGTTGTCAACTTACATACTGAAAAGGACAAACGAACTGTATTTCTTCTTAGCAGAGAGAAGAAAAAAATAAATAGATTAAGAACACTGAAGAGCTTGTATGGTGAGCATGGAATTTCAGCTTACAGAATTTGCACTATGAGCGTTTACAATTCCAGAAAAAGAGGTTTTTTTTTCAATTTTATTTTCTGGTATTGCATTATCTAAGCGTTTAACTTCGGCCTAAGCAACTTTTTTTTCCCTTACTGTTGCTGCTGCAAATAGCAGCAGCCCTCTGTTGATTGATGTTTTCCAATTCTGTACAGGTAGATTAACAAAGCACGCTTGAAATTTTCAGGATCCTGCGGCACAAATAAGGAAAACCATAACAATTTGTCTTTTTGAACGGTTTAAGTCGGTTTAATTACCGGCGAGAATTGGGCAAAAAGGCGGGTCGTTACACTGTAACGACCCAACTTTTTGCCCGATTCTCGCCGGTAATTAAACCGACTTAAGCCGTTCATAAAGACGAATTGTTATGGGTACATACATACATTGAAAAAAAATAACAGAAGACTTTTCATTTCTCAAGAACAATATTACATCAGAGTTACATGAATATCAGAGTTACACATACATATATAATTTACAGTGGAAGAAAGAAATTTACTCTCAGCAGAAGAACATATGTTACAGCGGAAACTTTAACTCCAGCGTGGACGCCAACTCAGAAAGCGCTTCGAACTTTGCTCCAACGAATCATAGCTGCAAAACTAAACTACTAGCTGCCCGTGTGAAAAACTTGTAACGACCCGGCATTTTGCCCGATTTTCGCCGGTAATTAAACCAACTTAAAACATTCAAGACGCTAGATTGTTATTGGCTTATACGGTTTAAACAGAATCAATACAGAATCACAGAGTACAATAATTATAGCGGAATAAAATTTCATGTAAATTATCAGAGTTGAACAAAATTTTTGCAGCGGAAGATAAATAAATTTGTACATAAATTTTCTTTGAACAAAGTTACTTTTCTTTTGTCGAGCTTAGCGCATGCGAGCGTCTCCACGTTTGCACGTCCTCTCCAGTTTGCGAGCTGAATCTATAACCTGGAACACTTAGGGCCTGACCCGAGTGTTCCATGCAAAATACACAAAACACCCGAGTCAGGATTAAACTTATTTCAAATTAGCAAATTTCGATAAACACATGAATATAATTTGTTTAATCCCTACAACTTATTTAAGTGATTTGGGCATAGATTAACGAACTACTGAAAGATGTACATGCACAAATGGATCCAAATTCAGGTGAGTTGACGACAGTGAATTACCGAAGGTCGAGGAGTATAACCTAGCAAGGGGATAGGCGGATGTGGCTGCATGCGAGACACTTACCACACAACCATTTATAAGTAACACAGACCATGAACTAATAGATGGTAATCATGTGAGACAACAATGTAAAGCTCAAAGGAGGTGGTGACAGTAATGCAAATTACAACAGGGACCCAAAATATGAATGATATATTTCTGCCACGTCAAAACACAAAATAGGTATGCATAGGGACACATGCACCTGAGGGAACCCACATATATTCCCAAAATCAGAACATGCATCGAATGAATGCAGACAACTTATGCTATCCTTGAATGCCCAATACTAAGACACAAATTATGATATTACACTTGAACAGTGCATGGACTTCAAGCAACACATTAGTGTTCCCGAAGAGGGATATGCTACAGCAGACCATAACTTTGAAAAGCATCAATGGTAATATGTTAAATTTTAGAATAGAAGCAACCCATTGTTTAAGGAAAATCCTCTCATTACCAATTAAAAATGATATAAATGTTTAACAGCTCTGGTTTCTTTCATCCAATATTTAACATGACATACATACAAAATGAACTAGAAAAATGTTATTCCCAAACCGTTATTTAGTCATGAAAATATATTTATACACAATCTGTAGTATTTTATTATTCCATCTGACATGTTAGTTCGAAAGTAACGTGGGACAGGAACCAACAGCAAATGAAAGTTATATCTAACAAATGTATGGGATATGCAGCAAACACAAGCGATAACCAAACGATGGAAACAGTAGCCAACAACCCATAAGCAAAATATACTCAGTGCAAACCGAAATCCGCGAACTTGAAGATAGTTTAATCTGTAAGAAACTTACATTTGACCAGAGTCGATGGACGGAGGAAAAACGAGCAGCAGGCGGATTCAAGACAGCGATGAAGGCCAGAAAAGAAAAGACAGCTGCTTGGATGCCGTCGGAGTTCGATGCGGCAGCGCTGGTTTCGCTCGGAGCGGATTCCGGTTTCAAGTGGAGGCCAACGGGTTTGACAAGGTTCGGCGGCTTTAGCTGAAATGCGATTCCCTCTTTATATATATATATATATATATATATATATGATTATGAGTTCTCGAAATTTCTTGCTGAAGCAAGACAGAGGCGGTAGGATAGAGTGTGGATGGAGAAGATGAAACAACAAGATAGGGAAGTGGGCATAAAAGGACAGTGCGGATGCGTTGAAGACAACGTGGAGGAATTTCAAAATTGCGTGAGCACGTGTAAAGCTCTAGACCAATTTGCTACCAAGTGTCCATTTAAATGTTTAAGTAGGAACCGTTGTTTTATCTCTTTTTTTTTGTGTTAGAGATTTATACCCATATACCAGAACATGAACGGTTAGCGCAACTTCATACAACTGACTATATTTGTTTAACGCGTGTTTCCAGCTGTGCGCGCTACGGTTAGACAATGCTGAATGCTCGGACGTTAAATTTTTGTTAAATTATTATTTCGTCATTTTTTTTTCGCATATGGATTTACGTTCATATATATATATGGAAATCTAAGGTAACGTCGGTTTGTGCAACGGACGCGCTAATGACAATATCTGTTTAACGCGCGTTTTCAACTTTGCGCGCTACCGATAAGCAACACTGAATACTCGAACGCTAAAAATTTGAAATTAAATTAAATATTTTTTTTTTCGATTTTTTTTCCATAAATTCTTTTTTTTGTTCTTTAAATTTCAGGATCGTTACATCCTCCCCCACTTAAAAGCTTTTCGTCCTCGAAAAGAACTAGGTGAATCATGAATAGCAACGACAGATATGGATAAGATGGGGTGGATTCAATGAATAATACCTGGAATAAACAATTCCGGATTTGAAGAATGCATGCTCTCCTCCGTTTCCCAAGTACAGTCTCGATCATCGTCACTCCACTGCACTTTGACTAAGCTGACCGATTTCTTCCTAAGCTGCTTCGTGCCTCTATCGACTATACGAAGAGGTCTCTTCTCAATGGTCAAGTTAGGTTCGATATCCAAATTATCAAGTGCAGTCTGCTGGACATAAGAAGAAGGATCATGCAAACATTTCCGAAGATGGGATATATGAAACACATTATGTACTCCTGCAAGCTTCTCAGGTAACTCAATGCGATAAGCCAAAGGACCAATTTTCTCCAAAATATGGAATGGGCCAATGAATCTGGGGGCTAGTTTTCCTTTTCGTCCAAAACGAATTACATTCTTTAACGGTGTGATCTTCAAAAAGACTTGATCTCCAACCTCGAATTCTAAATTCTTTCTTCTTCTATCTGCGTATTTCTTTTGACGGTCTTGAGCAATTCTCATTTTATTCCTGATATCAGTGACTTTTTGCGTGAATGGATGTGCATGTAATTAGTTGACACTGAACACTGGAGCGTTATTGACCGTAATGCTCGTGCACAGTTAAATTGTTTGTGTATGGGTGATGATTATAATTTATGATCATCCGATTTATATGGCTGTTTTATTTTGTTTGCATGAAGCACACACAACACCGTAGTTGTGGAATTATACAGATGATCGATTTGATTTTCCTTCCATATAAATAAAGATTGATTTTTCAAATTGTTAAAATATCGTTTTATCCGGTTAATTCAAAAGAGATTTAGAATTTAAATATAATATTCTAAAATATTATATGCTCGTCCGTTCTAGGATGACAGAGAGGATGGTGTCTAGGCTTGGGTTTGGAAATGAAGTTTCCTGCTCTCCCTGGCTATCCACAACTCAATCAAACACTATCAGAGTCCTAAGGTAAATTTCTTCAAATGGTTCTGGTAGCATTTGTTCGACCTTAGAATTACATGTCGAATATTCGTCACAAACTCCATCCAACTCGTTTCCTTTAAATCCTAATATTAGAATTATTAAAAATTCCAAGTTCATTTATTTAAATCCTTCTGAACCATTTCCAAATCTTTTTAACTATTTAAATAATGGTTTACAAAATAAATTCGAACCCGTCTATCTTTGGGATTTAGATAATATCGTTTGAATGTTATTAAATGCTGCAATAGCCCTTTTAATTCAAATTGATTCCAAATAAATGAAAAATGCAAATAATTCAGTTCAAGTCACTTTAAATTAATAAAGTAAGATTTAAATAAAATTTCAAAACAACCAAAATTTAAAACTGAATATTAACAATTCCAGATCTTAAATTTAAATTTAAATAAGTGGTAGACCTCTGGAAAGTAAACGTTTATATTTAAATAGGTTGTAAACCATAGGAATTCAAAACCCTTTTAATTTAAATTTAAATTTTTAAATTTTAAACTTCAAAGATTTTAAAACAACTTCGAATTCAAATTCAAATTATATTTAAATTAACCGTTCCGTCCGTCGGACCAGTTAGGGATAGCCAGGGAGAGCAGGAAACTGGATTTCCAAACCCAAGCCTAGACACCATCCTCTCTGTCATCCTAGACGGTCTGGTATAATATTATAAAATATTATATTTAAATTTCCAAATCCTTTCAAATTAATATTTGACTTAAAAGAAAAATATTATAATATTTGAAAAATAAATCTTCATTTACATGGAAGGAGATTTTAATCGATTATCTGTATGATTCCACAACCATAGTGTTGTGTGTGCATCATGCAAAATAAATCAACCATATAAATCGGATGATCATAAATTATAATCATCACCCATACATAAACAATTCAGCTGTGCACAAGTGTTACGGTCAATAACGCTTTCAGTGTTCAGTGTCATCTAATTACATGCATATCCAATCACAAAAGAACATCCATATCCAAACAATTATCATAATCATCACATCATATTTTAATCACTACTAATTAAAGTAAAATGATCTAAATTAATTGTTCTCACCAAAATAGCTCCATAGACTTCGTAACCAAGGCGGACAAATCAACGAACACCGACAACGCTACTCAAATCGCTTTTCAATCCATATCTGTTAACTGCTGGTGGTTTTCTGATAATTATATATATGTACACTCAATTAATAACACTGTTCGTTATATATACATATATATAAGGACCATTTATTTTATTTTCCCATGATATATTCTTGACAAAATTTACCAAACCTATATATAAATGGATTCTAATTTCCGTTACAGTACTAACGGACCCAATGGTGCTAAAATCCCAATTATACGAATGAGATATCAGTAAATAAAGTTTTAAACTAAACTAAAAATAAATAAAGGAATTTATACCCTCATCAAAGAAAGCCCAGCCCAAATTCAATGCCACCGCCCGCCTTCCCTCTCTTCTTCTTCTCGGATCCCTGCTTCTGACTTTTTTTTCTTCCCTTTGCTTTCTTGTGTCCTTTCTACTTCTTGCGTTCTGTCTCTCTCTCTCTCTCTCTCTTTTTTTTAAGTATAAAAGCCCAAGCTTATATCTACCCAGAATTTATAGGCGTGCATGCAAAGACTTTGGTATGGTGGATTGGGTGACAACATGCTTACTTCTCATTATAATATTTCTTCCTTTAAGCCTTGTGCATGCATGCAAGGTCGGACGAGGCTAGGCAACGGGAAAGTTTTGGTGGAAGAGTGGAGCAGCGGATGGGGTAGCTGAGCATTGGCTCAGCGAGGTGCGGACTGAAGGTGCAAGAAGGATGAAGCCGGAAAGAGTACAGGTGCGAGTTTGAAGAGGGGAGGTTGCGGCTTGCTAGAAGTGGTGAAAGAGAGTGCGGTGGTTGGTGATTCAATTGTTGAGGAGCTGGAGATCTAAGGTGGCGGTTTCCTTGGTGCAGAGCTCGAGATCGGTTGGTGCAAGAAGGGTGCATGCGGGTTAATGGCTGTTAGGGGAAAAAGGACAGAACACATGTTTTTAAGGAAGGAAGGACATGCGAGATTTACGGAACTGAAGTGCTGGATATGGAGTGAGTTAATGGTGGAAGTAGGTGTGCGTGACTAAGTAGAGGAGAGGCTACAGTGGTGAGAAGGTGGCGATGGAGTTGGATAAGGGTAGTGGCGAAATAAAGGGTGTGCTGATGATGGTCTAAAAAGGAAGGGCTTACCGCTTTTAGATGGAGGGTAGGCAAAACTGTAACACCCCGCCTCCGCTAGGGTCACTCGCAAAGGAATGCACTAGCTTTAGAGGGGCATTATTGGTAAACATGCACAGAAATATCACAAGACAGAACATATATAAATAGCGGAAGTAAAATCAAACTTTCATAACATGAATAAATAAGGTCTAAAGCCTTTTACATCAGAGTACATCAAAACCTGTCTTGCAATAATAAAGAAGCATAAAAACCTTTTATAAATTATTCCCCAAGTAAAAGCAGTAAAGTAGCCATAGCCAAGAGAAGTCCAAGCCATCCATGATGACCTTCAGGCAGAAGAAGTCCGAACTAAACAGCATTGTTTCCTCCCTGTAACCTGGGGGGGAAACGGAAGAAAAGAGGCGAAACAAAACGGGTCAGTCAAAAAGACTGAGTAAGTCCTATCTACTTCCAGTATAAAAACAGGTAAAGGTAACATGACATGCATAAACTGAAAGTAAACATAAGGATAACTACAAGATAGATAAACCAGTATAACCGGTTGAACTACTGTGGCAAGGTAAACCAAGGTATCATGATAAACTGCGGTGTTATGATAAGTCAAGGTATCAAATCGTCAGATTTCCATCGAGTACATTATCCCAAGGTATCTACCCCGTCTAACGTCCCACGGTATCTATTATGTATATTCTTCCTAGTCCTAACATGTATATTTGCTCTGCACCTCTCGTACTAATATCCCTACCCGCGTCATGTGTTAACCATGAATGTCCCTTGCTCAAAGTCGTGTAATGGTCCATGTCAACCTAATATCGCATATATAGGTTACTCAAATCATATGTTTCTTTCCATGTATACAAGTTCAGTCCTTTGCCGTACCTCGTACGGGCTTCCTCATGTCGTATTATCCTTGAAATCGTTTGGACTGTCACCCTTGTTCTAGCTAGGCTCTTCCATATAAACCATCGTTTGAACTACTAGGACTTACGCCACCTAGCACCACTAGGGATTACGCTTACCTATTGCACGCTTTCGTATTTCGGTTTGGGTTAAACCACCTAGGCCACTAGGGATTACGCTAACCCTCAACCGCGCCCTTTTCCCCACATATTCATCGTGAATCGTTTTTCTATAACTGTATGCACGTGTATCACATCGTGCCATCCGAGTCCTGTCACAGGGCAAACCAAGAAATACAGGACTCGGTCGGGAGCTTTAGATTTATCTGCCGATGCAGATACTAAGGTCTGCTTTTCTACACGTGGCTATGGTCCCACGAGACCCCTCCCTCAACTAGTGAAAGGCAACACAAGAGAAAATCTTGCATGAGAACTACACTCCGGTCAGCCCACATCCTACGACCTACCTCACCCATAATTAGATAGCAAATTATGGTCTGTTGGGTGTCCCCTGCCTTTCCGTACGTACACGCTTGACTTAAGATGGTAGATGATCGACGAACTTGCTATCTCAGGCTCCGTATGTATTCGCCGACTCACTGCTATCCACCCCAGTCTTTAGGTCGCTCGCATAGCAACCAAGGCATATTCTTGGTTCTTCTACCGCAGACCTCAACCTCTCGTGAGCCTAGTATAATGACCTGACAGCTCACAGAGGGATCCCAAGAATACCCTTACGTTCCCCAAAGCCGCTGCTTCGTTACCCCGTTCGTTGGAGCCTTTATCCAAATCAGATAGCCTGCTCCTACACGCATACTCTAACGTATCGGGTTACTTGATCTATCTAAGAAGTGGTCCAAATTTCCTTGACTAAGAATTATTGCTTAGTTTCCCTTAACTAAGGTTTACCACTTAGCCTTATTTCCATAATTCTTGTTAACTATGGTTATCTACCTAATCCTCCGAATTAGGGTTTATCTAATGGGTTAAGTGTCACTTAAGTTCACAACTTAACCCGTCTACAAAACATGTCGAAACTGGCTAAGTATCCAAGCCCAAGACTTAACCCTACAGTTCATGTGTCAAGTTGGTTAAGTATATCAAGCAATCCAAGGCTTAACCTCGTCTAATTATCATTTTAGATTGGTTAAGTATATATTAATTTGACCCCGTCTGATTACCGAGTCAAATCGGTCAAGCGTATTCGAAACGATTCGTGACTTAGCCTTATCATGTTTTCACGTTAGATTGGTTAAGTATAGGTTAACTTAACCTCATCAAATTAACGAGTTAGATTGATTAAGTATAGGTCACTTAAACTCATCAAATCATCGTGTTAAATTAGTTAAGTGTTTAACTTAACCCCATTAAATTACCAAGTTAAGTCGGTTAAGTATGGGTTACTTGACCTCATTGAATTATCAAGTTTAAATTGGTTAAGTGTTTAACTTAACCCTATCGAATTACCGTGTTTAGATTAGTTAAGCCTAATCTTAACCCCATCCATTAACTGTATTATACGGTTAAGTGTCATTAAGAAAATTTACTTAACCTTATCACGTTATCGTGTTGGATTGATTAAGTGTTGGTTGACCTAATCCCGTCCACTAGTCGTATAAAAATGGTCAAGTGTCATTAGGCAAATCAAGTTACTTAACCTACCCAAGCTTATCATGTTTTGTTAAGTATCATTAGCCTAATCAAATTACTTAACCCATTTGTCCATATCATATTTGATTAAGCCTCATTAATCAAATTAACTTAACCCTATTATGTGGCATTAATTTAATTAATGCACCCTCAACCTCTCACATTAGACCTTGTTGTGGTTACTAGTTAAGCCGGGCGGGTCCGGGTAGATTTACACCACAACCTAGTCTAACCTCGGGTCTTAAGCGCGACATGACCAACTTCTCACATTGGGTCCTATTGTTTGCAACTACTAGTTAGGCCGGTCGGTTCCGGGTAGTTTTACGTTGCAAACTCAACCCAACCTCGAGTTGGCCACACTCATATTATCTAAGTTCATCATGTTTCCAAAACATGTTACAAGTTTTTCGAGCATTTGGGTAGACCTAACTTAATAGGTAAATTCCCAAAGGGTAGACCTAACTTAATAGGTAAATTCCCAAGCTCATGTTTTTATGCATACTTACATGTCATCTTCCATGTTATCCTTCAAGTCACATTTTCAAGTATAAACACATGTCATATTCAAGTTAAGATTTTGCGACATGTTCATGTTTATCTAACTACCCAAAATCGTGTTTTCCCAACGCAAGTAAAGCGAGTCAACATAGTAAGGATGCTATGCCACATATTGGTCTCAAAACATGCATGATGCCAAAAAGGGCTTGGCTTCCACATGCATAACATCATAAAGAAATTGACCATGAACATGCATAGTGTCATAAGGTAATTTGGCCACAAACATGCATATTATCACGAAAAGGGTTTGGCCATAAACATGCATAATCTCATAAAAGACTTGGCCACAAACTTACATGATAGCATAAAGGGGTTTGGGTTCATAAACATGCATAAGCCCCAAAATCTAGTCTTAGCCAAGGTTTCACAAGTAAAATGGTTCCTAAAGGTTCATGCTAGCATTTCATGCATAAAGATCCAAACTTGCAAGTTACGCTAGGTTATGCATAGCATGAGAGGCATGATTAAGTCACTCACATGGCCTAAGATCATAAACATGAACACAAGAGGCAAGGTAAGGTTCATATATGTTCGCATAATCATGTTTAGCCTCATTTTATCCCATGTCAACATTAAAATACCGTTTTGACCCAAAAGTAGCTAGAACTTACATAGGCAAGGCTTAGGAAAGGGATCATGCATCATTTTGACGAAGAAAGGTGGCTCCTTTGATGAAGATCCGTCATGAAACTCGCATAACAACGTTGATTTGGCCTCCATTTGGTGTAGCAAGCTTGCATCTTTTGATTTGAACTTGATTTGAGTGCATAGGCTCTAGGGATTTGAGATGGAGGCCATGAGAGTAGAAATTTGGCCATAGTTTAGTTACATGAGTGAATAATGAGGGTTTAGGGGTAGGTTTAGGGTCTTTTTATAGAGATTAGGATAGTTTTAGGCCCTTAGATTAACCCTAGGACCAAGCAGAGCGGTCAGATTTCAAACCAGGCCCAAAAACCTAGCCAAGATAGCAAATAGGTGCACCAGATCAAAATCAGCCGACAGGGCAAGTCGACAGCCCTGTCGACATGCATGTCGACATGCCTGTTGACATGCCTGTCGACATGCCTGTCGACTTGTCTGGGCGGGAATTTTCCCGCCTGGCCCCATTTCTGCACGTTTCGAAATTCAAATTTTCCGAAAACTTCTTTGGGCCTTAACCGGGTCATACGGACTCCGATTTTCGAAAACTCGGACTCTATTTCGCGTATTTTTCCGAGACGAACGCAATGGCATAGCCCGTTTTACTTGATTCAGAATTTAAAATTAAATTCTGCCTTGATTCTCGTTTTAACATGTTATCGAAAAATACGGGTTGTTACATTCTCCCCACCTTTTAGGATTTCGTCCCCGAAATCTCCAAGTTAGGAAGAACATATCCTACCATCCATCATCCATCTACTCAAAACATCATCCACAAGCAACCATCGTCCTTAGATGATTTCTAATGCTGTATGAATACATGCAAAGAGTGTGTGTATATGTTCCTTAGCTAATGCTAATGATCAGGCCTGAAAAATCTTTTGAATGCAAAAATATGTATAGTGCCATGAATCCAACATGTATGCAAATAGTCCTAGTCATATATATACACTATATGCGTGCACAAACATTCATCCATATGCAACATCCACCTGGTAACACATTCAATTTCATCCATAAACAAGTATAAATACTCGTGCATATGCAATATGAATTGTGATCGAGTCGAGCTACTATCTAATGTAAATTCGCGCATCCACGAGCAACCACCTGCAACCATTTGCAACCATATCACCCATAACATGTTTCAAATACATGTTTACATCCATAGCGTTCTACCTAAGGTTCCCCGAAACAGGGTCGAGAAGATAAACGGGACAAACTCCTTACGGGGTTTGTAACAGAAAATAGGACCGAGAGGATGTCCACAAAAGATAGCCTACAAGTAAGCTCTACAGAAAACAGGGATCAAGGATATACTCCCAAAAAGAGATATCATGCGCGTATCTAGTCTTTGACCATCAAAGTCGTACTTCCTTGAGCTCAATTTCCTTGTGCCTTGACCGTCTTTGCGATTTCGTAGCTTCTTATTTCCTGTTTCCATAACATGAGCTAGAACTCATTCCTTCGCCGCCTCTCGTTCCACTTGCACTTATCCTTTTTCTAAAATACTTGATGCAAACATGACTGCGTACTCATGATCTCATGCAAGCTTTCCAAGATTCACTAATGAATCTCGGACCTCGTACCACAAGGTATACCACATAGAAGAACTTTCTCTTGAAAGTAAACAGATGCCAACCAGGTTGTCAAGCGCACTTACTAAGGTGATTTCTATAACCCATGCATAAGTGAAATAAACCATCCGTCTTACCGGCGAACACCACTTGATTGGGCTTCCAATTTCCCATAAAGGCATCAAGGGATTCTAAGTAACTAACCATGACCGAACCCAAAAGGTTTCACGAGACTTCGAGGGTTAGTCAAGGGTCCAACTACCCTTCTATCAAAACCGAGAGTGGCACCCCTTACTGGATAACCACTTCATCCCTAGAATCCATCCATAACCGAGGCATGTCATCCTCAAATCTAAAACAAGTCATGAATAAATGGACCGATCTTCCAATAGGACTTGAGACAAAAACGGGATCCTCTATTATACTAGTACTAAGGTGCAGAGACTCAACTATCGAAGCGGACTTAAAAAGATGCGGTGATCAAAACAAAGTCCCGACGGGATGATGGAGAAGAAAAACTAAATCCTTAACAAGATCGTTACCCTCCTTCTGAGGTACCCTAGAAATGAGAGCATACTATTGCACTCCGAATGATCTTGTCCCTGTTCCATGATACTTAACTATCCGTCCCGTTTCACCATGCCAAAGGTACTCTCTCGTCATGGGTTTCATTGTTCATCTTTCTCCCTCCTTTTAGGACTCAGCCATACCAATATGTTGCTTATCCCTGAGCTCGTATCCTTTATCCTTGTTCTGACTATCCTTTCATAACTCTGCAACGGTCTCTCGAGAACCACCTCCATCGTACGGGAAACACTTACGCAGCTAGAAAGACTAGTCGCAGTCAAAACCACTGTGACTACAGATGGAGGAAAGAAAGGAAAAGAGATTCAATCAAGGAAACAAGGATAATGCTAATGGCCTTTTGGGGAATAGACTTTTTCTTTTAAAAGAAAATTTTCTTGAAAAAAAAAATGCTTCTTTGTAAACGGTTTTTCAAATAATTTTCAGAAGGTCTTTAAAAACTTTTGCCCAGTCTGGTAACCTTCTGCTCTGATACCAAATGTAACACCCCGCCTCCGCTAGGGTCACTCACAAAGGAATGCACTAGCTTTAGAGGGGCATTATTGGTAAACATGCACAGAAATATCACAAGACAGAACATATATAAATAGCGGAAGTAAAATCAAACTTTCATAACATGAATAAATAAGGTCTAAAGCCTTTTACATCAGAGTACATCAAAACCTGTCTTGCAATAATAAAGAAGCATAAAAACCTTTTATAAATTATTCCCCAAGTAAAAACAGTAAAGTAGCCATAGCCAAGAGAAGTCCAAGCCATCCATGATGACCTTCAGGCAGAAGAAGTCCGAACTAAACAGCATTGTTTCCTCCCTGTAACCTGGGGGGGAAACGGAAGAAAAGAGGCGAAACAAAACGGGTCAGTCAAAAAGACTGAGTAAGTCCTATCTACTTCCAGTATAAAAACAGGTAAAGGTAACATGACATGCATAAACTGAAAGTAAACATAAGGATAACTACAAGATAGATAAACCAGTATAACCGGTTGAACTACTGTGGCAAGGTAAACCAAGGTATCATGATAAACTGCGGTGTTATGATAAGTCAAGGTATCAAATCGTCAGATTTCCATCGAGTACATTATCCCAAGGTATCTACCCCGTCTAACGTCCCACGGTATCTATTATGTATATTCTTCCTAGTCCTAACATGTATATTTGCTCTGCACCTCTCGTACTAATATCCCTACCCGCGTCATGTGTTAACCATGAATGTCCCTTGCTCGAAGTCGTGTAATGGTCCATGTCAACCTAATATCGCATATATAGGTTACTCAAATCATATGTTTCTTTCCATGTATACAAGTTCAGTCCTTTGCCGTACCTCGTACGGGCTTCCTCATGTCGTATTATCCTTGAAATCGTTTGGACTGTCACCCTTGTTCTAGCTAGGCTCTTCCATATAAACCATCGTTTGAACTACTAGGACTTACGCCACCTAGCACCACTAGGGATTACGCTTACCTATTGCACGCTTTCGTATTTCGGTTTGGGTTAAACCACCTAGGCCACTAGGGATTACGCTAACCCTCAACCGCACCCTTTTCCCCACGTATTCATCGTGAATCGTTTTTCTATAACTGTATGCACGTGTATCACATCGTGCCATCCGAGTCCTGTCACAGGGCAAACCAAGAAATACAGGACTCGGTCGGGAGCTTTAGATTTATCTGCCGATGCAGATACTAAGGTCTGCTTTTCTACACGTGGCTATGGTCCCACGAGACCCCTCCCTCAACTAGTGAAAGGCAACACAAGAGAAAATCTTGCATGAGAACTACACTCCGGTCAGCCCACATCCTACGACCTACCTCACCCATAATTAGATAGCAAATTATGGTTTGTTGGGTGTCCCCTGCCTTTCCGTACGTACACGCTTGACTTAAGATGGTAGATGATCGACGAACTTGCTATCTCAGGCTCCGTATGTATTCGCCGACTCACTGCTATCCACCCCAGTCTTTAGGTCGCTCGCATAACAACCAAGGCATATTCTTGGTTCTTCTACCGCAGACCTCAACCTCTCGTGAGCCTAGTATAATGACCTGACAGCTCACAGAGGGATCCCAAGAATACCCTTACGTTCCCCGAAGCCGCTGCTTCGTTACCCCGTTCGTTGGAGCCTTTATCCAAATCAGATAGCCTGCTCCTACACGCATACTCTAACGTATCGGGTTACTTGATCTATCTAAGAAGTGGTCCAAATTTCCTTGACTAAGAATTATTGGTTAGTTTCCCTTAACTAAGGTTTACCACTTAGCCTTATTTCCATAATTCTTGTTAACTATGGTTATCTACCTAATCCTCCGAATTAGGGTTTATCTAATGGGTTAAGTGTCACTTAAGTTCACAACTTAACCCGTCTACAAAACATGTCGAAACTGGCTAAGTATCCAAGCCCAAGACTTAACCCTACAGTTCATGTGTCAAGTTGGTTAAGTATATCAAGCAATCCAAGGCTTAACCTCGTCTAATTATCATTTTAGATTGGTTAAGTATATATTAATTTGACCCCGTCTGATTACCGAGTCAAATCGGTCAAGCGTATTCGAAACGATTCGTGACTTAGCCTTATCATGTTTTCACGTTAGATTGGTTAAGTATAGGTTAACTTAACCTCATCAAATTAACGAGTTAGATTGATTAAGTATAGGTCACTTAAACTCATCAAATCATCGTGTTAAATTAGTTAAGTGTTTAACTTAACCCCATTAAATTACCAAGTTAAGTCGGTTAAGTATGGGTTACTTGACCTCATTGAATTATCAAGTTTAAATTGGTTAAGTGTTTAACTTAACCCTATCGAATTACCGTGTTTAGATTAGTTAAGCCTAATCTTAACCCCATCCATTAACTGTATTATACGGTTAAGTCTCATTAAGAAAATTTACTTAACCTTATCACGTTATCGTGTTGGATTGATTAAGTGTTGGTTGACCTAATCCCGTCCACTAGTCGTATAAAAATGGTCAAGTGTCATTAGGCAAATCAAGTTACTTAACCTACCCAAGCTTATCATGTTTTGTTAAGTATCATTAGCCTAATCAAATTACTTAACCCATTTGTCCATATCATATTTGATTAAGCCTCATTAATCAAATTAACTTAACCCTATTATGTGGCATTAATTTAATTAATGCACCCTCAACCTCTCACATTAGACCTTGTTGTGGTTACTAGTTAAGCCGGGCGGGTCCGGGTAGATTTACACCACAACCTAGTCTAACCTCGGGTTTTAAGCGCGACATGACCAACTTCTCACATTGGTCCTATTGTTTGCAACTACTAGTTAGGCCGGTCGGTTCCGGGTAGTTTTACGTTGCAAACTCAACCCAACCTCGAGTTGGCCACACTCATATTATCTAAGTTCATCATGTTTCCAAAACATGTTACAAGTTTTTCGAGCATTTGGGTAGACCTAACTTAATAGGTAAATTCCCAAAGGGTAGACCTAACTTAATAGGTAAATTCCCAAGCTCATGTTTTTATGCATACTTACATGTCATCTTCCATGTTATCCTTCAAGTCACATTTTCAAGTATAAACACATGTCATATTCAAGTTAAGATTTTGCGACATGTTCATGTTTATCTAACTACCCAAAATCGTGTTTTCCCAACGCAAGTAAAGCGAGTCAACATAGTAAGGATGCTATGCCACATATTGGTCTCAAAACATGCATGATGCCAAAAAGGGCTTGGCTTCCACATGCATAACATCATAAAGAAATTGACCATGAACATGCATAGTGTCATAAGGTAATTTGGCCACAAACATGCATATTATCACGAAAAGGGTTTGGCCATAAACATGCATAATCTCATAAAAGACTTGGCCACAAACTTACATGATAGCATAAAGGGGTTTGGGTTCATAAACATGCATAAGCCCCAAAATCTAGTCTTAGCCAAGGTTTCACAAGTAAAATGGTTCCTAAAGGTTCATGCTAGCATTTCATGCATAAAGATCCAAACTTGCAAGTTAAGCTAGGTTATGCATAGCATGAGAGGCATGATTAAGTCACTCACATGGCCTAAGATCATAAACATGAACACAAGAGGCAAGGTAAGGTTCATATATGTTTGCATAATCATGTTTAGCCTCATTTTATCCCATGTCAACATTAAAATACCGTTTTGACCCAAAAGTAGCTAGAACTTACATAGGCAAGGCTTAGGAAAGGGATCATGCATCATTTTGACGAAGAAAGGTGGCTCCTTTGATGAAGATCCGTCATGAAACTCGCATAACAACGTTGATTTGGCCTCCATTTGGTGTAGCAAGCTTGCATCTTTTGATTTGAACTTGATTTGAGTGCATAGGCTCTAGGGATTTGAGATGGAGGCCATGAGAGTAGAAATTTGGCCATAGTTTAGTTACATGAGTGAATAATGAGGGTTTAGGGGTAGGTTTAGGGTCTTTTTATAGAGATTAGGATAGTTTTAGGCCCTTAGATTAACCCTAGGACCAAGCAGAGCCGTCAGATTTCAAACCAGGCCCAAAAACCTAGCCAAGATAGCAAATAGGTGCACCAGATCAAAATCAGCCGACAGGGCAAGTCGACAGCCCTGTCGACATGCATGTCGACATGCCTGTCGACATGCCTGTCGACATGCCTGTCGACTTGTCTGGGCGGGAATTTTCCCGCCTGGCCCCATTTCTGCACGTTTCGAAATTCAAATTTTCCGAAAACTTCTTTGGGCCTTAACCGGGTCATACGGACTCCGATTTTCGAAAACTCGGACTCTATTTCGCGTATTTTTCCGAGACGAACGCAATGGCATAGTCCGTTTTACTTGATTCAGAATTTAAAATTAAATTCTGCCTTGATTCTCGTTTTAACATGTTATCGAAAAATACGGGTTGTTACAAAAACGTTCATGGTTTAATTTTTTTTTTATATTTATTTTTGTATGCAAATGGCGGATATTTGCAGAAGGAGGTCGGAGAGGAAAGTAATGTGCGGAAGAAAAGAGTTGGGAAGGAAGCTTTGTATAAGTTGAAAATAGTGAGGAGGAGGAAACAAGTGTAGGTCTTGTTGCCACTTGTCTCACCATGTTCATTTGCCTGCCACATTTCACATATGTGCATGCGTTTGTTCCTCTTTTTATTTGCAATTTTATACCCAAATTTTGCTTCTTTTCAATTTCTTTCATTTTTAATTATCGATCGCCATCCACACTAAACTGACCATATAATCGTATATAATAATGTGTCACGATCCCAGAACAGTAAATAAACAGACCGGTTGACTGATTCTTTAAACTGTCAAAAGGGACCACAGTTACTCCAAAATACGATAGAAAAAATATATGCTTATTTTCTAAAATAAAAATTTCAATAAATTTTAAAAAAATATATATTTTAAGACTACGCGAGCTGAAACTGAACAAAAATTTGTGACGAATATTTAATTATAATTTAATTTCAAATTCTGATCGTTTGCAATAACTCAATCACAACTCTTTTCGATATTTCAACTTACGACGAACCGTTTCTCTAAAATAAACATTGTTATAACTGATTTCACAATAAAAATTTAAATTTTTAATCATTTAAAATACTATTATCGCCATAGAATTTGATTCAACATTTATTTAAACCTTCTAAACTTTATTAAAAATTCATATTAAATTCAAATTTGATTTTCAAAAATCTTAGATCGTTACATTCTCCCCCACTTAAGGCTTTTCGTCCTCGAAAAGGAGAGCTCATGAAATTATACATAAGCGAAATAAATCTTACATATAAATTTGTTAAACTTGCAAATTATTATATTAAATCTAAATTTATCAACGCAACTTATAGGAAAATTTTCGTAAGATTAAATTTGCCAAAACTTTTATATGAAAACTTATCAAAACAAAATTCAATTCGCTATATTAGAATGGTAAAATTTGGGAAAGGTCGACTAAAGAAGTTCGAGTTTATATTCTAATTACAAGTCGTCGTTTGCAACGCATTTTGAAAATCTCAAAATAATTTCTCCGACTTAGAATCCATTTTCAACACAAACCACTGTAATATTATATATATCTTCCATATACATAAGTTACTTTGGGATTTTCAAAACCAAATTTTGCTTTCAAAGCTTCAACATACCCTAATCAAATCTATATGTTATTTGTTCGAGAAATTCATCCTTATTACAGGGCCATTGAGTACCACCCATCATACGAAATCAAATACCTCATCACAACCTAGTTTTAGTCAGGGTTTCTCGAACAAACCAAATCATTTCATATCCGAAGCTGTAAATCATTTTGCGACCATAATTTACAAATACTTGTCGTTTTCAAAACATTTCAAAATATCGGGATTCCAGTCGTCGAAATCTCTTTTATAAACTATTCATCATATCTAAACTAGTTGAAAACCAAATTTGTTCAACAGAATATTCGGCTTCCAAGTATACAACTTTAGGTTTCATATTTCGAAATCTATGATCGTATTTAAACCATTCGAGCCTTTCAAATCTAATCTCATACGAATTCAAGTCTTTCTAGTTTTTTTTTGAAGTTTTCGAAAATTGTTTACACTTCCTTCATTTCAAATATCTTTGTATATCACAAGATAAAATATTTCAAAAGCCATAAGTCGAAATCTCAGAAATCTCTTTACGATTCATATAGTTGAACTCCTTTTTCCTATAGTTAGAAAACCCTTGAAACAATCCTTATTCAAATATACCGTCACGCTTTCGCTGCGCACTCTGATTTAGTACGTGCATGTTTCAAACCATCATTATTCAAACAATAGAAATAAGTTTCAAAAATTTTAGAACCAATTCTTAAAATTCATCTTTAAAAATCCATTTTCCTTGCATAAATTGAATTCTATATTTCAAACACTTCCAATTTCTATGCAAAGCTTATTTGTTTAAGTTCCATTAACCCAATGTCTTAAATAAATCAAAGTTGTCTTAGTTGAGCTCAATCTTGGTTTTATTCGACAAACGACACAAAGGTATACATGCATGGATCAAGTCAAATTCCATACGTTTAAAACAAAAGCTCAATATCAAATGAACATCAAAAGGTATAATGGCCTAAATCAAAACACACCTAAATCAAAAGATGAACTACTCAAGATCAAATAAGTTTGGCCGAAATTCTCAAACAGGATCAAGACGAGGAAGTCAAGTGCGCCCAAAGGTACAAGTATAGGCAGTTCAAACGTTCGATGATTCGAGTCAAGGTATTCGACAAAGCTTAAGAAAAAAGGGGATGATTGACGCTACTCAACGGTTCGAATTTAAATGATGAAACTAACTTAGGCCGAGATAGGAAAGTCGAGAGCACCTAAGTGTACACTCATAAGTAGTTTATTTATTCTTAGGATACTCGTTTTTTTTTACTACCTCTTGAGTAAATCTTACTTCAAATCCCGTTTTCTTTTGGATCACAAGCGATTAGTTTATAAATACTTTCTATTTGGATTGCTCGTACAGTTTTAACTGGAGAAGAGTGGTTTTCTCCCCCACTTATATATTTGTTATATTTAAATCATCTTTTCAAACAAATTCTTACTTAAGTAGATATTTCCAATAATATTTCAAAATGATTTATTTGTTCAAAAATACTTTAAATGGATTTAAAAATACGCTCTCTCGATATAATATTCTGAAATCTCATTCTAGGGCATTTCTAACCCTATCTCTAATGAGATGTTATAATTAAGTCAATTATTCTTATCACTTTGGGGTATGGGTAAATTATCTTTCTTACTTGCATTTCAACAATTCATTACCCAATTTTTTAAGTGAGATTTACTCCTTAAAATATATCTTTAATTATTCAAGCACTTATTGTTTATCACATCCACGTTGTCTTCAACGCATCCGCACTGTCCTTTTATGCCCACTTCCCTATCTTGTTGTTTCATCTTTTCCATCCACGCTCTGATACCAACTTTAACGACCCACAATTTCAAACCATTCAAATCGACAATAAACCACTCATGTCAGATCTGAATCGCTCAAAACCTAGAATTGTTAATTTAACTATTGAGGTAAATGCGAATTAGAACGGATACAAAACAGAGTAATTAGCATCGTAACAAAGTAGTACATAGGTTCATACATAATACATGATACATATAAGTACATAATGAGTCATAAGCTCATACAAAATTGAGTACATATAGGTACTAGTAGTAACCTGGATAACTTAGATAACTAGAAGCTGATAACTCTAGATGGTCCAAAAGATGCAAATCTCCCAAATGCGTCACGAACAACTGAGGTGCTCAAGCTGACCCAAGTATAAAGTCAAAGAAACAATACACTCGAGTCAGGACTAATAGTCTTATATAAGTGAATCAGCACAAATGACATGTTCGTAAAAATGTACAGTAACTTAAAGGATTGTGGGATTTCCATCCTCTAAGGATCCGTGAAACTAATACATATAATAGTACGCTATTACGATAGTGTCTATTCAGTAAAGTATAAGTAATGAATATAGCGTAAGCGGGATTACATTTTTACCCTTACACCGTTGTTCTAGGTTGCTGACGTCTCTTTGACCATTGTTAGTATCATCTTTGTCGCTCGCCGTACTTTCTCGCTTTTGCCACGGAAGGTGAGTTTTATCAACCGAAGGTCAAGGCCATATCGTTATCGTTCACCATCTTCAATCCAGAAATCGCCCCAAGTCATCATGCTTTGTTCTGGACATGTCACCACGTATACAGTTGTTAAAGTGGTATCGGCACTGACAGAGAGTATGCCACTTGCCGACTCCGGTCTCTTTAACAACCAACGCTTAACAATTTTTCCCACACCATGGCCATTGGTTTGAAAATCAATTTTTTTTTAAATTTCGCAGGACAATTTATTCAAGTATTTCCCAAAAATTGCTTCCTCAAATCAATTACCAATAGTTTGATTAAAATTTCAGAATCTATATTCACCACCATTCTTTATTAACCATTTGAGATAAAGTTTTCTCTTCAAAATTTCATTTATACTTGAAAGCCTAAATTTGAACCTTTGAATTCACAAGACTGGATTGGATAAAGCTTTTGTTTACAAATCATAAATATATGTTTAAATAAATCAAGTTTGAAAAATTAGTATATAGATATATTAAGTGGAAAACAATGTATATATATATGTATATAGGCGAAAACTATTATAAATCCATATAGTTAAAGAAATCAAATTATTTAAAGGGAAAGATTAACAAAAATCAAGTAAGGTGGAAATTGTTTTTTTTTTTTTGAAGTTCAAGTTTATTCAATAATATTAATTCAAATCCAATCTCAATCCATTTACAAAAAATTGCCATAATATCTTAAAGTAACCTTATTGATCACGGTGCCCGTATATTATTTTCTAACCTACGGTCAAGTGGTACGGATATTTATTACTTCAATCCGTTCTTAAACATATTCGAATCACGGGTGTGTATCATTTCAACCCGTATCCCAAACCGATTCAAATATGCAGGGTTCGGGTATTTATCATTTCAACCCGTGATGTTGTTTTTTTCTTAACTAGGGACTTGCATGGTGAGAATAATAACATAACATATCATACAACATTCATAGTGTCATGTATGAACGGTGCGTGTGTAGCATGTGCACAACCATAACAAACAATCTAGAGCACCCTAACATTTAAATCAACATCTCAAATTTCTAATTCACTTAATAATAAATTAGTCAAAGTGTAGTGGAGTGACGATGACCGAGACTGTACTTGGGAAACGGAGGAGAGCATGCATTCTTCAAATCCAGAATTGTTTATTCCAGGTATTATTCATTGAATCCACCCCATCTTATCCATATCTGTCGTTGCTATTCATGATTCACCTAGTTCTTTTCGAGGACGAAAAGCTTTAAGTGGGGGAGATTGTAACGGCCTAGAATTTTCGACGTTTGAAATATAAAACAAATTAGGATTTAACGGTAGGATAAATGATCATATTCAGTTTTTGACATAGAAGTTGGAATTTTATCTATTTTGAATAATACTTGAGTTCGCGTAGAAACAAGAAATCTTTTGTATATTTATTTTAATATGAACGTTATAGGAAAGCGAACATTATAAATTTTAATTTCCTTGAGTGTTTGAAATTAACATTGGGAGTGAATTCGATTTCGAAATATAATTCGAGAAAAAGGAAATCTAATTTAATTTTTTACCAACTGTAACGACCTGGCTTTTTGACCGCCTCAAGTCGGTAATTAAACCAACTCAAATCGTTCAAAAGGACAGATTGTTATTGCTTATGAAGTTGAAATACAAATCATCACAGAATCACAGACACAGAATACAGAATATCTCACAGCGGAAGTAAAAATTTATACAATATTACAAAATCTTTACATAATATCAGAGTACAGAATAAATATAAAACAGCGGAAGACTAAGAACCTCACGAATAACCGGCTGAAGTGGGAATAACTGTATGAGTGATAACAAGTGGATGTCTTGACCTTCAACGAATAACAAGCTCAAACAGATATACCTCTAAGCTGAAATACTCGGTCTGACCCGAGCAATTGCAAGAATAAAACAAACAAATACTCGAGTTGGGACTAACAGTCTCATATAAGCGAATTAAATCAAAAGAAGTGTTGACTGAAATGTACAATAACTTAGAAGATGTTTGGGATTCACATCCTCTAAGGGTCCGTAGAAAAAAATAAACATAAAATAGTACGCTATTATTGTAATGTCTATTCAGTAAAGTAAATATACTGAAAGTAGCGTAAGCGGGATTACCATATTACCCTTACGCAGTTATAGGCATCACAATCTATACAATACCGTAAATTCACCGCACTGGTGTTATCAGAGGGCACTCCATAGAAAGCAATACTAAATCAAAATCGTATGGGTCTCGCATAGGATAAATATGACAAGGCACTCGAGGCAATACCCAGGATAGGATTCTAACGGTTGCACTCCCAGACCGGTGGTAACGCATAGCAGCCACTACCACCCACCTCGGAACACACTCCTATAATCAAAAGGGTGGCCACCAATCAATCACAATAGTAAGATATGGTATCGAAGAAGCGTGTCCGATATGAGGTGCGACCTAAATTAGTCACGGCGTAGCTCCTGTTTTAGTCATTTTAATTATGACCCGAAGGTCAAGGCCAATTCGTCATCGTTCGCCTTCTTCGATCCAGTGGTCGCTTCCAAGCCATCATGTTGCCGTTCTGATACTCCACAACGTACACAGTTGTTAAAGTGGTATCGACACTGACAGAGAGTATGCCACTTACCGACTCCGGTCTCTTTAACAACCGACGCTTACATTTTCTTACACCGTGGCCATTAGATTTGAAAACATATTTCAAATATCCCAAATCACTTTATTTCAAGTTTCGCCCCCAAAGTCGATTATCCCCAAATCATTTACAAATGGTTCAATTAGGGTTATAAACCAATATTCACCGTTGATTCATTAGACTGGATTGGACATAAGTGTTCAAAACGAGATAAAAATAAATATATTTAGAAGGTTATGTTTTGAAAATAGTGTATGTATCTTAAATTTAAAGAAGTGTAAACATGTATATATTTTGGAAAACGATTATAAATTTATATGGTTAAAGTAATCAAATCAATTTATAAAGAGTAATTATAAAATTAAGTAATGCGGGAAAATTTCTTTTAAAAAAAAAAACAAGTAATATTAACCCAATCCAATTCTAAATCCATGCTTACAATTTCTTTCCCAATAGAACTCATATAAAAATCCAATTCTTTTGACTGGTTCGATTTCAACACTTTATCGTCAAAACGATGCTTGAATCTCTATTTGACTTGAAATTCACATGTCCATTTATATAACAAATTTTCAACCATTTGGCGTTAGTTATGGATCAAAATCCTTCGTATGCATTTATAAGGCAAATATCCTTTTAACAAACCATATATTCAAATATGTTAGAAAATATTTATCAAAGCTTTGCCAATCTTTACGTTTCTCTTTCAACCCCAAAATCGTCTTATTACTAAATTTATTACATGAGCATAAAGTTTACAAAGAATAAATTAAAACTAAGTATAAACTTGCAAAAATCACATTAACTTTATACAAATTAGATTCCTTATAAAATTCAAGATAAGTTTGAACAATATTTCTTTAACTTTCTTTATGCAAAAAGGAAGTTTAATTAAAATTTCTACTTATAAATCGATAAAATATTTTAAAATATTTTATTTTATTAACCACGGGTGTCTGTATAAAATTTTCTATCCTATGGTTAAGTGATACGGATATTTATCATTTCAATCCGTTCTTTAAAAATATTCAAATCCCGGGTATGTATCATTTCAACCCGCATCCCAAATCGATTCGAATACACAAGGGGGTTCGGGTATGTATCATTTCAACCCGTCATGTTGCTATTCAAAGGCGGAACTTGCATGTGAGAAAACGAACATAGCATGGCAACATACATCCATAGTGTCATATGGAAACAATGTGTGTCGTATGTGCACAACCACGAAGCAACCAATCTAGAGCACCCTAACATTTCATTCAACATTTCAAGCCTTTAATTCACTTAATAAAAATATTAGTCTGTGAGTGAGAAAAACTCACTTTTCGAGGTGAAGAAGACGGCTTATGGAACCGACATAGAATTGACGCACACTATGGATGTAAGCGTTGGTTTGATTACTGATGAATGGATGCTATTGTGGTGATGTTTGATTGGGTGCTTATGAAGTTGAAACACTGAACACTCGTGCACAATTGACACACACCGTTAATATGGGAAATTTACTTAACCCTTTTTAATAAAACCCAAGTTCAGAATCTTTACAGAAAAGGTTTTATCGAGTATCGGCACATCCTTCTAAATGAAAACTCTATCAAATAAAATTTCCAAATATTTAAAATCATTTAACCAAACGATGTCTGTATATAATTATCTAACCAATGGCCAAGTGATTTTAATTTAATTTCTCGAGTTTAGCATGAATGTGTATTGACTTTTGGTTTGTGTCTGGCATAAACTTTATTCGGGTTACAGGCTTTGTTTTCCTTTGTATAATATGGTTCACTCACCCGCATGTTGCTGTCCTATTTGATATATTTTAAGCACCCTGACATGGACACATTATTGACCATGCCAAGTTACATTTGCTGTCCCATTCTATCCATTGTTGCGTGCGAACAATCTATCAATTATGGTATATTCGGGCAGCTAGTAGTTTAGTTTTGCAGCTATGATTCGTTGGAGCAAAGTTCGAAGCGCTTTCTGAGTTGGCGTCCATGCTGGAGTTAAAGTTTCCGCTGTAACATATGTTCTTCCACTGAGAGTAAATTTCTTTCTTCCGCTGTAAAGTATATATGTATGTGTAACTCTGATATTCATGTAACTCTGATGTAATATTGTTCTTGAGAAATGAAAAGTCTTCTGTTATTTTTGTTCAATGTATGTATGTACCCATAACAATTCGTCTTTATGAACGGCTTAAGTCGGTTTAATTACCGGCGAGAACCGGGCAAAAAGTCGGGTCGTTACCATTTTAGTTGTTGAGGTCATGGTTCATATCAATCTGAGCATGCTACACTATTGAAAGTATTTGCGAACACTATAAACCATCTAATAATAATAACGTATTAGATATCTGTATCACTTAACCATAGGATAGAACCATAATAATGGAACACCGCAAACTCACGTACTCTTTCCTAGTTGCATGCGTTTTTTTTTTCTCTTATGGCCTGTGCATGATAATACTAACCAAAGTATCCAACTAAACAAATGCTACAGGCGCCATTTGCATGCAACCAATTTTAGATGCGCATGCATGCATTTCAGTTTCTTCTTCCTTTTTTTTTCTCTTATGGCATGTGCATGATAATACTAACCAAAGTATCCAACTAAACAAATGCTACAGGCGCCATTTGCATGCAACCATTTGTCAGTGTCGATCATAATAATCATGGTTTTAACCATAAATCCATTTAATAAGCGCAACAAAGCTTGGCTCAAAACCGTGAATTGTTATTTTAACTATTGAGGTAAATGCAAATCAGAACACAGAACCACAGATATAGAAACAGAGTAACTTGCAGCGGAACAAAGTAGTACATAGGTTCATACGTGATACATGATACATATAAGTACATAATGAGTCATAGGCTCATACAAAATAGAGTACATATAGATAACTAGTAGTAACCAGGATAACTTAGAATCTAGAAGCTGATAACTGCAGATGATCCAAAAGATGCAAATCTCCCAAATGCGTCACGAACAACTGAGGTGCTCAAGCTGACCCAAGCACAATGTCAAAGAAACAATATACTCGAGTCAGGACTAATAGTCTTATACAAGTGAATCAGCACAAATGACATGTTCATAAAAATGTACAGTAACTTAAAGGATGTTGGGATCTCCATCCTCTAAGGATCCGTGAAACTAATACATATAATAGTACGCTATTACGATAATGTCTATTCAGTAAAGTATAAATAATGAAAATAGCGTAAGCGGGATTACATTTTTACCCTTACACCGTTTAAAATATCGTATTCTATACAGTACCGTAAACCCAACCTAACACGGATGGCATCAGAGGGCACTCCATAGGTACGATACAAATCAGAATCGTATGGGGCTCGCTAGGGTAAATGACATGGCACTCGAGGCAATACCAGGGTAGGATTCTACCAGTTGCACTCCCGGACCGGTGGTAACGCATAGCAGCCACTACCGCCCACCTCGGAACACATTCCCAAATCAAAAGAGGTACCCCAAATCATAACATAGTCATAGAAATGGTATCGAAGAAACGTGTCCGATCAAAGGTGCTACCGCAATTAATCACGGTATAGCTCATGTTTTAGTCATTTAATTATGACCCGAAGGTCAAGGTCATATCGTTATCGTTCACCATCTTCAATCCAGAAATTGCCCCAAGTCATCATGCTTTGTTCTGGACATGTCACCACGTATACAGTTGTTAAAGTGGTATCGGCACTGACAGAGAGTATGCCACTTGCCGACTCCGGTCTCTTTAACAACCAACGCTTACCAATTTTTCCCACACCATGGCCATTGGTTTGAAAATCATTTTTTTTTCTTTTTTTTTTAGTATCGTAGGACAATTTATTCAAGTATTTCCCAAAAATTGCTTCCTCAAAACAATTACCAATAGTTTGATTAAGATTTCAGAATCTATATTCACCACCATACTTTATTAACCATTTGGGATAAAGTTCTCTCTTCAAAATGTCATTTATACTTGAAATCCTAAATTTGAACCTTCGACTTCACAAGACTGGATTAGACAAAGCTTTTGTTTACAAATCATAAATATATGTTTATGAAAAATTAGTATATAGATATATAAAGTGGAAAACAATGTGTATATATATATAGAGAGAGAGAGAGACGAAAACTATTATAAATCCATATTGTTAAAGAAATCGATTATTTAAAGGGAAAGATTAACAAAATCAAGTAAGGCAGAAAAGTATTTTTATAAAATTCAAGTTTTACTCAATAATATTAGTCCAAATCCACTCTCAATCCATTCACAAAAATTGCCATAATATCTCAAAATAACCTTATTGACCACGGTGCCCGTATATTATTTTGTAACCTACGGTCAGGTGGTACGGATATTTATCATTTCAATCCGTTCTTAAACATATTCGAATCACGGGTGTGTATCATTTGATTACTTTAACCATATAAATGTCTGATGGTGTGCAACGGGGAAATAACAACGAACATGTGTTCAATTTGAAACCAAGACAAGTGTACACAACTTATTACACAATAATTTAAAAAAAAAAAAAGAGTATAGAATCAAACTAAACTAAATTATATTACTCTCAAATTAAATAAATAAATCAAATCTTCAATTTCTTAAACAAAATAATTTAGTTAGCTTAGAAAATATTATTAACATTAAATTTGAAATACCATTCAAATTCAAATATAGAATCAAAATTTTAAATTTCACTTACAAAATAAATCAAAACTAAATTAAAAATTTACTAGATTTCAATGTATAAACAAAATAAGTTTCCTAACTACCAAATTCAAAGATAATTATTTATTTTCAATTTACAAAATAATTCAAAACAAATTTTTAAATAATAATTTATAATATTATGTATCAGACCGTTCTAGGATGACAGAGAGGATGGTGTCTAGGCTTGGGTTTGGAAATCTAGTTTCCTGCTCTCACTGGCCATCCCTAACTGGTCCGATGGACGAAACGGTTAAATTCAAGCAAAATTTGAATTTGAATTGGAGTCGTTTTTAAACCTAGAAACCAATTAGGATTTCAATTAATAAATGACGTGTAAGGACCATTTATGAAATTTAAATTTAAATTTAACATTTAAAATTAAAAGGGTTGAATTTCTATGGTTTATAACTTAATTTAATGTAGATTAAGATTTGGAATTACGAAATGATTTTTCAATTTAAACTTAAAAAAAAACGATTTTTAAATAAGTTATTTGAATTGGAAATATAAATTGAATTTGAAAGAACTCGAGCGAAATTTTATTTAAACCGATTTATAACACGCTACGGCGCGAAAGTTCGTAAATATCGATTTCAAAATGGTTATAACCTTATGGTTTGAAATAATGGATCAAACTTATGTAAGGAGTTTGGTTTCCTAAATATTAGTTGATTTTGAAAATTTATCTTAAATGCTTGAATAAATGTTGAAACAGTACTAGTTGAAATATGCTGAATCAGAGTAGCGTAGCGGAAGCGTGATGTTATTTTTAAATAAAAATGAAGTTCCGACTGATTTAGTAAAGAGAATTTTTCCCAAATAAGCTTCAGAATAATATTTCATATAGCCGACTGGATTTTTTTTGATGCAAGAAAAATATAGGAAGAGTGAAGAACGTGTGTGCGTATTTTAAAAGAATGGGACACTTGTAAATGAGTATACAAATACTTCCACCACGTGTTAGTCCCATTTCCCCCTTTGAGGACACGTTGCTCCTTTCTCTCCCTTTCCATTGTGTTGCTCCACTTTTTTCTTCTCCAAAAGGCCACGCACGTTTCCATTTTTCCTCTTAGATAATCCATCAGCCCCTTCTTTTCTCCACTTTTCTTCCATCCAATCAGCCTCGCATGCACCACCAGTGTTTTCGGTAGCAGCACTATTCCATTTGCATGCACGCAAAGGTCGGTGTTTAAAAAAAACCAACTTAAATCGTTGATTTTTCAGCGAATATTATCATGAATTCATTTTCACAACAAACATTTTAACTGTGCATTAATTTAATATATATGATTTAGTAACATAGGTTGTAACACTTTTTAATGTAGCCAAGATTTCAACAAGTGATTTTCCAAGTTATATTTAACAAATTTGGAATACGTGCAGTTGGCGATCATAACGAAAGTCGAATAAACAAGTTTATTAAATTGGAGAAATTTATAAATTTCAAAAGCAAATAGAAATTTGAATAGTTGAATTTCAAATAAATTTTAAATCTATTTGATTTAAATGGATATGTTAACAGCAGTGCTTTTGGTAACACTCACCAATTGTTGTTATTAGTTTTGAAATTTATAAGCATGAACTATTAATTGACGATAAGAATAGTTCGAAGATTATTCAAGTATTGGAATATTTATATAGAATGGAAATGGGTTTTCCAAATTTAAAATTTGGATATGGTTGGAGATAAATCTGCGGATGTTTGATATTGACTCGGTGGATGAAAATTCATAATATCTGAGGAATTTAAAAAGGAAATTCACCGTTATTCCGCTTATGATATGAGTTGTATACTGATATTAATATTGAAGATAAGTTGATGGTATTTCTATCCAGATCAAATATCAAAGAGTTGAATAATTCTTTTAATTAAGATATGGGTTTCTCCACCTGATTGAAATAAGTTAGATAGAAATAATCTTCGATATTCGGTATAAAATTTTCATGGTGTAAATAAATACTATCTGGGGAATTTGGAAAATATTATTATATCGCTATTCCACTTATAGTATTCGTTGATTATGAGGATTTATATCAAATATAAGTGGATAAAAATTTCTGTGTCATTTATGATTCAATATCGATTGATTTGGGTTTTGTCGTCAATAATATCATTTTTAAAACCCGATGAGATCGAATGGTGGAAATTCATATCGTAATTGGGGATTTAATCAAATCGTTAATTCAAGGGAATTAAAGTAAGAAATTGAAGCGAAGGTATAACCTTTGATTTCCAAGAAGAGTTTAAGATGATAATGAGATGTATGAAATTAAAGTAATTCAAATCTAGAGTTATATATGAATTGATAACCATTTGGAAGGAGATTTGAATTGAAAAGCCTGTGTGAACCATAACTACTATTTAAAGTACACTTATTACTTGGAAAGACCGGGATCGAATATATGTTCGAAAACCATTCCAAGTAATAATACGACGTTATGAAGCAATTCAAGACTCGGTAAACGACGAATGAAGACCGGGAATATTTAAATTTGTTTAGATTGATTGTTGATTAATGCCTCAGTTAGGTAGGCCACCGATACGAGGTATGAGTTACATGAGACCTGAACATATTTAAGTATTTTCGTGTTGTTGTTCCGTTCAGACCCAGAATGGACTTGCATGGATGGTGTGCCTGATATTGAAATTGACCGCATAGCACTGATTTCCGTTAATGTATATCGGATTTGTGGCAATATATTATCCTTGTCTCTAAGTCATATGAACTTAGAGGGTATGCATTGATTGTAATCAGTGATATGTCGTGAATTGTCAATGTGGCATACCCGAGTTATGAAACGAGCTAATGATGATCAAAGAATGGCTTATCGAAGTATTGCTTTGTGTATGACGTGACATCAACAAACCCCACACCCCGGATTGATGAGAAACTGGCGGTTAGGTTTTATACTTATATATGAATTGATGATGAAGCTGTGCAGCAGTGGGAAACCACTTATGAACCTGAGGAAGTTGGGTATGTTCGGGGGGCCGTGTCTGGTCGAAAACCGTTGATCTGCCCTGACGATGTGTAGTTGGTGTCCGCGTATGGATGAAAAAGCCATTGAGGCACTTCGTTTGTATCCCTGATTGATCTTTCATGCCAGAAATCATCAAGTTGGAAATCCAATCTCCAATACGAGCCACACGATTTTGGTTTGTATATATATATATATGGCGACATAATATTAATGGTATTATGCTGCCTAGGATTAATACATTTATTTGCGAAATTTGTTTTCCACGTTATATGATAGTATTAAAAGAGAATTTTCACGTATGAAAGCACGTTTGGTTATCATAAGATAAAACTCGCCCATCTGGTGTGCGCTTTCACTGTGTGATGTAGGACGAGCTTATGATAGCTTCATTTTCAAAAGTCATAGCGAATTTCTATGCACGGGAATTCATATGGAGTTAACCCGTTCTGTGTTAGCGACGTGGTCCGTTGAATTACCCAACTTTAAAAATGAATCCTAAATAACAACTGTTTTGAGTTCTCACACCAGTCCCACGATTGACCCGGAGTTTATTGTTCCTTCCTAAACACTGGGTGCCCATTAATTTCCGCACGGGCAGCCAGTTGTTTAGTTTTGCAGTTATAGATCGTTGGAGCAGGATCCATAGCGCTTCCAGAGTTGGAGTCCACGATAGAGTTGAAGCTACCACTGTGTTTTGATCTTCCGCTGAGAGTAAAGTTATTTTCTTTTCTTCCGCTGTGAAATCAATGTACTCTGATAACTCTGATGTAATAATTTGTAATGAAATAAAAAGTCCTGTTATTTTTGTTCAATATATGTATGTACCCATAACAATTCATCTTTGTGAAAGGTTTAAGTCGGTTTAATTACCGGCGAAAATCGGGCAAAAAGATGGGTCGTTACAGTTGGTATCGAAATTTTATTTAAACCGATTTATAACGCGCTATGGCGCGAAAGTTCGTAAATATCGATTTCAAAATGGTTATAACCTTATGGTTTGAAATCGGTTCGATTTGAAACATTGACTTTCAAATATAACCAGTTTTAAATTTTAGAGAATTCATGATAAGTTTTACTTTATTAATTTGAAATAATTAGGAATGAATTATTGGAATTTTGAAGTGATTGGAAATATATTTGAATTCAATGGCTATTGCAGCATTTAATAACGTTCAAACGTTATTATTTAGATTCCAAAGATAAACACTGAACACTGATAAGCGTTATTGACCGTATTAAGTCTCTGTACAAAACTTTACTCCCCACCTCTTTCTTCTTCCGCCAGTTCTTTCTTTCCCCTCCAACTTTCAAGCTTCCGCCACACTCTACCCTTCACCGCAACTCTCCACTCATAACATACGGTTCTCTCTCTTCTCTTCTTGAAATCCATTCGCATATAACCCCAGCAGCAACTTCACCTCACCAGTGTCACGCCGAACCCCTCAGCCCAAGACCCCATCCAATCAGCCTCGCATGCACCACCAGTGTTTTCGGTAGCAGCACTATTCCATTTGCATGCACGCAAAGGTCGGTGTTTAAAAAAACTGTAACGACCCACATCTTTAACCGTTCAAATCGACAATAAGCCACACATGTCGACCCAAACAAATCGCAAATGCAGGTAGTTATTGGGAAAAGAAGAAAAAGAAAGAAAGAAGAGAAAAACAATAACATAATCTCACAGAGGAAGGACAACATATAATAAACAAATAGCAGTTGAAATGTATACTGTGATTATAACATTCAATGATTATCAGAGTTACATATACATTCGGATGTGCATAATAATCAGCGGAAATAAATGCAGTGGTTAAACCATACTTCATTCCAAGTATTAAATTTTTTTAAAATAAAACTTGGATTCATTTTAGATTTTCCAACTAATCGGGTCCTATTAGATCTATTAATTCATTACCATGAATTTATTTGCCAAATTTATAACTCATTTCTTTCGAAAATATTTATAATACGATATTATTTCAAAATTCGACAAAATTATTTCAAGAGTATCCCAGGATCACGTTTTCAATTTCATTTCTATTTCAATCTCAAACCTTTCTCTCCCAATTATACTTAATGGTATCATTTCATTTCTAATATTTTCTGAAACCATATAATTCCCCTTATTAGATTTATTATCTAATCAACCATAATAGGTATTAACTTAATATTATTACATACCAACGACCAATGATTATACACTTAAAACTAATAATAATATATCTTTAATATATTTAAAAATATAATCGAAAACCATATTATGTAGATCATTCTGTTCGACTATTTAGAAATGCCCTAGAATGAGTTTGAGTAATATGAGAGAGCGTACTTGTAATTTTTGATATAAATTGGTTTATATTGAGTTGATTTGTTCTGTTGAATATTTATGGATTCAGGTCGATATATGGGACTCGCCGGTAATTAAACCGACTTAAGCCGTTCATAAAGACGAATTGTTATGGGTACATACATACATTGAACAAAAATAACAGAAGACTTTTCATTTCTCAAGAACAATATTACATCAGAGTTACATGAATATCAGAGTTACACATACATATATACTTTACAGCGGAAGAAAGAAATTTACTCTTAGCGGAAGAACATATGTTACAACGGAAACTTTAACTCCAGCGTGGACGCCAACTCAGAAAGCGCTTCGAACTTTGCTCCAACGAATCATAGCTGCAAAACTGAACTACTAGCTGCCCGTGTGAAAATTAATGGGCACCCAGAGTTTAGGAAGGAACAATAAACTCCAGGTCAGTCATGGGACTGGTGTGAGAACATAAAAATAGTTGCTTTTAGGATTCATTTTAAAATTGGGAATTTCACCGGACCATGCCGCTAATGCGGAACTGGTTCACTCCATGTGAATACCCGTGCACAAAAATTCACAATGACTTTTGGAAAATGAAGCTATCATAAGCTCGTCCCACATCACATAATGCAAGCGCACACCAGATGGGCGAGGTTTATCTTATGATAACCAAAAATGCCCTCATACGTAAAATCCTCTTTTCGTACTATATATATAGTGTGGAAAACAATTTCGCAAATAAGTGTATTAATCCTAGACGACATGATACCCCATAATATATGTCGCCATATATATATACAATAAAAATTGTCTGGCTCGTATTGGAGATTTGGATTCCAACTTGATGATTCCTGGCACGAAAGATCAATCGGAACTCAAGCGAAATGTAATCACGGGTTTTTCATCCAGACGCGGACACCAATACAAATCACGAGGCAGATCAACGGTTTTCGACCAGACGCGGCCCCCCGAACATACCCTATTCCAGTTCATAAGTGGTTTTACCCACTGCTGCAGCGGTCATCATCAATTCATATATATATATATACACAACCTAACCGCCAGTTTCTCATCATCCGGGGTGTGAGGTTTGTCGATGTCACATCATACACAAAGCATGCCTAGAAAAGCAATGTCTTGATCATCACTAGCTCGTTCATAACTCGGGTATGTCACATTAACAATTCACGACATATCACTGATTTCAATCAATGCATACCCTCTAAGTTCATATGACTTAGAGATGAGGATAAAATATGTGCCACAAATCCGATATATATTAACGGAGATCAGTGCTATGTGGTCAATTTCAATGTCAGACACACCATCCATACATGTCCGTCCTAGGTCTGAACGGAACGAAATCCGAAAGTTCTCCCCATACGTTCGGACTTCTTGCCACTCCGGAAATAGGGGCATCTCTCTACTGTAGCTATCAGTAAAGAAACCAATCGGCAATCAGTCCGTTCGATGTGAAGAACCACGGTCTTCACTCGTCAATTCCAAGTCTTGAATTTGCTTCATGCATCGTATTATTACTTGGAATGGTTTCCGGACCTAAATCCGATCCCGGTCTTTCCAAGTAATAAGCGTATTCATAAAACAGTGGTTATGAACCGTACGGGTTTTCAATCCAAATTTCCTTCCCAATTGTTATTAATTCAATTAAGGTTGGATTCATTCCAAGTTCTTTAATCCTGTTAACATTTTAATTTCTTTACAAGCTCGATGTTCACTTACCAACCTTAAAACATAACTTATTCCATTAGTTACACTTTCATACTTCTTTACATCCTTCCAAATTATTTACAAATCTTTTACGGTTTTGTAAACTAGAGTTCACGATTTTATAAACTTCAACATCAACCGTTTCAAACGAAATGTAAAAGCATTTCTTAAAGCGTTATAAGTAATTATAGATTGAAAATCATTCAAATTCATTTCTTTCAACTCAAATCATTTAAATATGATTTAACTAATTTTCCAAAATTTTTTATAACTTATAATTCCTCAAACATATTTCTTATTATGTTTGCCAGCTGTACATATAGCACCTTCTTCAAATCATAACTCGAAATCCAAATGTCTGAATTTGAAAATGTCTTCCCTATTCAAAAGTTATTCTTAATAGAAATCCAATGTTCCTTGTTTCATGTCAATCCGATTTAAAGTATTCAAGTTATGGTCGTTTGAAAATAAAAGTCGATTACTACACAACTCGTTCAATTCAAATCATAAAATGCTTTAAATGTAAAAGGGCTCATTTATTCCCAAAATAACTAAAATTTTCATAATTAACTATTAAACCATTTTCCAAATAATATTTTAAAGTTACATTGCTTTACTTTCAAAATCATCATTCAAATCCAAATATCCATTTCAAGTTAAGTTGAAAACTTAAAGTAGTCTTTTCAAATTTCATTCAATTCCTCAAAATTAATCGTTAATGCAAGAAACATATTACGATCATTATTCGATCTATATTTCAAAACCGCTTTAATTTCAACTGTTGTTTACATGAATATTGGTTGTTTGATTTAGGATTCAAATAATAGAAATCAAATTGATTTGCATAAAACGAATCCATTAAATAAACTCAATGCAATAATTTCAAACTCAATGCAATAATTGCAATAATTATTTTGAAGCGTATCATAAAATAATGAAATCGAAATACATATAAATCATTTTATGGTTTAAATTTCAAAACTACTGAACAAATGTTTACATAACTAAAAATCACATTTTCCTCAAAACTTGTTTACATCTTCGCGTCCAAAACCAATTCCAAAACTTTTCAAAAATCCTTTATCACTTACAAAACCGTCAATCATTCGTAGCTTAGATTTTCGAATGAGTCGAAAATTAACTTTATTTTTATTTTATTTTATATATCGTTATCCATATGAGAAGGAAATTTAAATCGACTACCCGTATACTCCACAACTACAGTGTATGACACAACCAAAATCAACTAGATGAATATGAATCTACCTACCAATATCGCAACACATAAACATACATCAATTGTGCACGAGTGTTCAGTGTTTCAACTTCATAAGCACCCAATCAAACATCACCATAATAGCATCCATTCATCAGTAATCAAACCAATCATTAACGTTCCTACTTATGTAAAATAAATTAAAATAAGTGTTCTCACCTTCATGCTTCCAATATTATTCACCGTCAACGCTCTATATTGCTTGCGAATCCGGTCTACAAACGGCCACGTCCAAATCTTTGCGGACTCCGATAGTCTCGTGCACCTTTCTTTCCGCAAACTCACGGGTAAAAGAAAAAGCATACTTTCGCAAACTCACGTCTCTTCTTTCTTTTTCTTTTTTTTTATACAGAGAGGATTGGACGCAAAATAGGTTCACGCTAGAACTGGTGCGGAAAATCTCGCATGCGCATGCAAGAGAATGGACATGCATGCAAGACTTCTTCTTTTGTACAACTAGGCTTCCAAACAACACTTATATGCATGCATGCACATGCAAGATGTGCTCTACACAAGTTATCAAATGCGGGTGGAAGAATGCACGTAGGCTCCATCGTTTGGGATTTTATTTTCTAAAACAAAGCTTCTAACATCCGAAAGGACTTCGCATGCATGCAAAAATGGTGGAAGCAGGTGCATGTAAAGGCGAAGGCAAGTGGACTGATTGGAGCTTTGGTGGAGACTGGAAGCAAAAAGGGGAAGAGTGAGATGCTGAAAGTTGCGGTGAAGGCCTTGAGCACATGCAGGCCGTAGCACTTGCTCGGGTTTCATTTTCATTTTTTTTTTTCTGGGAATGGCGGAAGATGAAGAACAATGTTGGAGAGGAAAGAAAGAACTGGCGGAAGAAGAAAGAGGTGGGGAGTAAAGTTTTGTACAGAGACTTAATACGGTGGAGAAAAAAATGGGATGCACGTGTACACCAAATGGACAAGTGTCCCTCCCATGGCTTATTTGCTTACACGTTACTTTTTTTTAATTTCTTTATGAAGGACGATGGTTGGATGGAAGAAAAGTGGAGAAAAGAAGGGGCTGATGGATTATCTAAGAGGAAAAATGGAAACGTGCGTGGCCTTTTGGAGAAGAAAAAGGTGGAGCAACACAATGGAAGGGAGAGAAAGGAGCAACATGTCCTCAAAGGGGGAAATGGGACTAACACGTGGTGGAAGTATTTGTATACTCATTTACAAGTGTCCCATTCTTTTAAAATACGCACACACGTTCTTCACTCTTCCTATATTTTTCTTGCATCAAAAAAAATCCAGTCGGCTATATGAAATATTATTCTGAAGCTTTAAACGTTTGAAGGCCAATCTCTTGTGGTCTTGTTTTTAGTTTGCACGTGTGATATATTTTTATTTTATTTTATTATAGATAACGAATAACCGCAACTAAAATATAATAATATACAACAATGTACCACGATCCCAAAACAATTATAAAACAGACCGGTTGACTGATTCTGTAAAGTGTCGAAATACGCTCTCTCAAAGGGATATTCCAAAATCTCATTCTAGGGCATTTCTAACCCTATCTCTAATGAGATATTTTAACTCTGTTGAGTCCTACCTTTTGTTCAAAATATGTCGTACCCAAAGCTTTGTATAAACCAAAGCTCTGGTACCAACTCAAAATTTCATTTAAGCTACATCAAATCAAAAATCAAAAAAATCGATTACATTATAATATCACTTATTGTTGATGATAACATGTTAATTGGTTTTCAAAAAAATGGGGTTTGTTTATACTATCAAATTAACAAGTTTCGTTTTAAACCGATACTATAAGGGGAATTACGATATTTCCACTATTTTATTCCTCAAATAGTATTAGTCATCATCTACAGAACTTATATTAAATATATGAAGATAACTTAGTCGAGTCAATAAAAATCGGATCGATAAGAGTTAACTTATAAACCATATAAAGATCGATGGGGAAGTAAGTGTTTAGGAAACAAATAAGTCATGAAATTTGGTAAGTTGACCCATATTAATGGATTTAGGAGTTAATGCAACTAAGTTTGTTTGAAAAAGAAAAAAAATGAATTCAAGTTTATATGGAATTTGATGCTGGGAATAGAAATGGGAAGGTATATAGAAAATGTATCGGAATTGGGTAAGCAAATTTGATCTGAATCCATTTCCCGAGTAAGGAAATAATAAAAACTTTGAGGTATTAAAGAATTACCAAATTTTGGGAATCAAAAGATTGAAACCTCAAATAAAATAATCAATGTTTATGGGAAACTTGAAATATTAGTTGAGCTGAAGCAAAATGGCCATAACTTTTGAACGATTGATCAGAATTTAACAATTTCGGACTTTTCGGAAACCTTAGAAACTGTGCTAAAACTTTCATTTATAGAGCCATGTCGAAATTCTCATGTTTACTAGGCCAAAATTCAGGTTTAATCATAATACCATGTGCAGGAAATTAAAAACCGAAGCATATATGCATATTGTTTTGACCATAACTTCCTAACCGAGCGTCGGATTTTGATGTGCGAGTACAATTCGGAAAGGCCAGAATGTAAACTACAACTTTCTCTTAATATGCCTAGTCAAATTATGAAGTTTAAAGTGTTAAAAAGTGGATAGAACATTTCAGACCTGCATTTTCAGGGTACGGGCTGAAGCGTTTGGTTTTATTAAAACAGTCATAACTTTTGAACGAATTGTCGGAATTCGATGAATCCGGACAATTCAGAAAGCTTAAAAGAATTGCTACAACTTTTACCTAGTATGTTTTAGTCAAATTCCCTTATCTAAAGGGTGATAAACTTCAATTTGTTCGCTGGTCTGTTATGAATATCTTGGTTTTGGAATTTAAATGGTCGATATATGTTGCGTAAGTGGTATACGATTGCTATATATTGAATATATGATTGATTCTTATGCATATGTGAATATGTAGCAGGTGTAAAGAAGTCGCGCTGCGCTTTGGAGCATGCTTTGCGCTAAATACTATATTGCTAAGTAAATAAAATTTGCGAACAACGCTAAAAGGTACGTCTTTATGTTATATGGTCGTGGTGTTATATATATGTGTTGTTTTCCCCATCTTGGGATGCCTCATCGTGTGATGAGATGAATATTTAGATTTATATATATATGTGATTTTTCCGGACCTCTCCGTACAAAGGAGATGCTACCGAAATTTTCCGTGATTTCGGGAGTTAGAAATTTATGAGTTTTACAACTATATGCTTATTTTGTAAATACTATTTTAAGTATGGATTTGAAATAGATATGTGCTTAATATCGTTTCGTTCTCTTTTCGAGGACGAAAAGCTTTTAAGTGGGGGAGAATGTAACATCCCATAATTTTCTGTATATTTAATTTTCAATTTAAATAAATAAAATAGGATAACATGGGTTAAAAATCAAATTAGTTGCTTTTAATGATGATGATTGTTGAATTGAAAGTAAACAGTTCTTTTTATTGAGTTATAATTAGAAGATGTTGTAATTTGGGTTTTATATTTAGATGACTGAATAAAACTTAAGTGTTTAATATATAAATAAGAATCTCAAATTTTGATAGGTAAATGGGGAAATTTGGGGTTAGATATTGAATAACTTGTAACACCCCACTCCCACTAAGATCACTCACAAAGGGAATGCGTTAGCTTCGGTGGAGTATTTAAGTGAATATAGAACTGAATAATTACCACAAGACAGATATAAGTAATACTTGAAATTTAAAACATCATTTCAATGCAGCAGAAGGTAAACATGTTTGGTTACATCCCAAAAACCAACAAGAGTCAAGTACAAAATATCCATCTCGTTAAAACATAAGTACATAATCCCACTACATACTAATAGCCATAATAGAAAAGATAACCGAGCTTTTCTTCAAGAGTCCAAGCTCCAAAAGATAGATAAAGCAATCTGATCAAAGCCCACTAGTGCTAGGCCCACTCTGAGAACCTGAGGGTTGGGGAAAAAGATAAAAACAACGGGGTCAGACATAAGTCTGAGTGAGCCCTATAACCTTAACAATACAATCATTAAAGTAATTAGGGTATGATATAAACCTGGTACGGTACGACTGGGGATAAATGACTACACTAAGTAGCCAACTAGACTTAGGATAAACTAAGATAACGGTAAAGACGCGCCTATACACCCATGGATAAATACTATTCTGCACCACACCAGATCTTCTCACCCAAGGATAATTCCTACACTGCACCACACCAGTTCCACCTACCCAAGTGTAATTCCTACTTAAAGGTTGATCCCCACTAAGTGTACTTAGTAATTTTTAATAGTAGTTTCGTATACCCCTAGCTGACTACATAGGTGCCGTCTGCCCCTATCTCCACTAGGTGTACCTGCTACTCCCCAAGCGATCGGCTCCCTACCGTAGATACCCGTGCTGGCCCCACAGTGGGGTGTATCACTCCCCAAAGTGGCAACCCGAAAATGGTGCACGGCTTATATCTACACTATGCAACAACGTCTTACCTACCAGCCCGGTCCACACACGCATATGAAACCCGTTGGACTCGTGTTGCCACCACTACCCCGTTTTGGCCTCTTATAGTCAAGCCCAGTACGCGTGTCCCGTCCTCGACATGGGTCGAGCCCAATAAGATACATATGGGTTACTGGTTGAAATGGGCCCCCACAAGCTACTACTTAAGCTTGTCATTTTATCTAGTGCATCCCACTTAACCCCTTTTTATAATCATGCCCACTTACATGTTAAGGTTTGGTTAAGTCATCTAATCATATTTCAATTGCCACTCAAGGCCCCCACAAGCTACTACTTAAGCTTGTCATTTAATCATATTTCAATTGCCACTCAAGGCCCCCACAAGCTACTACTTAAGCTTGTCATTTAATCATATTTCAATTGCCACTTAAGGCCCCCACAAGCTACTACTTAAGCTTGTCATTTAATCATATTTCAATTGCCACTTAAGGCCCCCACAAGCTACTACTTAAGCTTGTCATTTAATCTAGTGCATCCCACTTAACCCCTTTTCATAATCATGCCCACTTACATGTTAAGGTTTGGTTAAGTCATCTAATCATATTTCAATTGCCACTCAAGGCACCCACTTAACCCTTTAATCATGTTTAGTTACATGTTCCCCTTTGGTTAAGTATTCTTGTCATATTCTCTATTGCCACCTAAGGCAACCCACTAGATTTTTCCACATGCCACCCAAGGCACTACTTGATTTCCACATGCCACCCAAGGCACCCACTTAACCCCTCATGCCCACTACATGCTTATCTGGTTAAGTGTTTCTTAATTGATTAAGAACGTGACCGTTGTAAAGACCTCTCACATTAGACTATCTTTTATGGCAGCTGGATTTGCCGGTTGGGTCCGGGCAGCCTTACGCCATAACCGAGTCTAACCTCGTGTCTATACACTTGTCACGTATTTGGTTTGTGCCTAAGACCTCTCACATTGGGCCAATCATTTGTAGCCGCTGGATTTGCCGGTCGGTTCCGGGCAGTCTTACGCTACAAAAGGGTCCAACCTCGTGTCGTAGTCGATTAATTACACCTAATTAATCACCCCCGAATTAATTTTCCCTAATTAATTCCAATTTTAACGATGTACATAATTGACTCAATTATGTCCATCACTTTATGGTATGCATAATCATACCAACTTCACACCATTTCATTAACATGTTTATTAACCCCATCGGTCCCCATGTAATTCGCTAACATGACATAAAATGGAAGATTCATCATAAATGTAATGGGTTCAACTTGCATAACATTAGCATCAACATGGGTTTAAAGGTGTCAACATGCATATAGCATCAAACCCAACTAGCATAGATAATCAACCCAAACTTGCATGAATCACATATGTCATAAGGAGGGTAACTTGCATAAGTTTCTTATGTCATACAAAGGGGTAAACTTGCATATGTATGTATGACATGTAAAGGGGTTAACTTGCATATGTATGCATATCATACTGAGGTGTAAACTTGCACATGTCTCTTGCATATAATCAAACATCATACTTGCATAACATGTCATATGTGAACTTGCATATTATCATACACCAAACTTGCATACATATCATACATGAACTTGCATATCATCATACACCCAACTTGCATAATCATGGTGTCATAGTGGATCAATGTTTATCATAGCAACTAGCATCATGAACACTTGCATAACTTGCATAACATCATGATCATATAGCATATAGCTTGCATAACTTGCATAACATCATGAACATGTAACTTGTGACTTGCATAACTTGCATAACATCATGAACATGTAACATATGGCTTGCATAACTTGCATAGCATCTCAAACATGTAGCATATTACTTGCATAACTTGCATAATATCACAAACATATAGCATATAACTTGCATGACATGCATAACATCATTAACACATAGCACATAACTTGCATAACATCATTAACACATAGCATACAACTTGCATAACTTGCATTGATCCACATTCATAGACATAACCTCATTATATCCTATCATAATCATTTCAATAATTGGTCATTAAGGCTATAGAAAACTCACAACTTGTTGATTAGCCTTCTTATGAATATATTAAAAGATTGAGACGAAGCCACTAAGCTATCAACTCAAAAACTCCAAATAAGAATGCTCCAAATGAAAACCCTTGAGCCAAATCAATAATAAAGATCCTAGCTTTGATGAAGAAAAGCCTTGAATCAAACTTAGAAACACTTAAGCAAGCTTAGGAACTCTTATACTTCTTTAGAAACTCTCTCATATGATTAGAGATGGAGATTATGACAAGAGGATGAGGGTGGAGGCCATGAGAGAACATTTTGGCATAGTTTAGCTATAGGATTGAATAATGAGCATTTAGGTTTAGGTTAGGCGTCTTTTTATAGAAGACTAGGATAGTTTTAGCCATAGGATTAACCTTAGTTTAGATCCTAGCCATCAAAGCATGTCTTGGGGAAGAAGTCAAGTGTAGGAACCATCTAGGGCCTTTAGATTAAAGATGAACCATGAGAACCATTCAAATGCAAAATCTGCATTTGAGCTAATCGGCCCACGAGTTGACAGCCAAACACCCTGGATTAACCCCTAGTCGACCCAGCAAGCTCATGTCGACCTCAAAAATTGGCCGGTTCGGTTATTCCCCTCTCCCAATTCGCTGTTTTGAACATTTTTGCATATTTATTTAATTAATTTTCAATTATATATATATATATCAATATATATATATATTTCTCTGCGCAACCCATTTCACTTAATTAAGTATACTTTAATTTGTGAATTTTTATGTTCAAATTACGGGGTGTTACATTCTCCCCTCCTTAAAGGATTTCGTCCCCGAAATCTCTAAGTCAAGAAGAATGTATCCTACCAACCAAACAACCATCTACTAAACCATCAAACACTAACATCCATTGTCCTTTAAATTTCTAATGACGTATGAACATATGCAAAAAGTGTGTGTATATGTTCCCTGTCTAATGCAAAATTAGGTTGTCCACTTATTTAGTTGACCTCCTTAATGCAAACCATGATAGTGCCATGCATCCAATATGTATGCGAAAGATCCCTATCGACACATACTATCTCTACATGTGTTCACAACCATACACCAAAATGCATCATCCATATGATAACACAACCATTATACATCCATTAATATAGCTACCTACACACAATTTTATGCAATATGCAATATGAAGTGATTGAGCCGATCTAGTGCCTAGAGTGTGTGTATATGCGTCCACGAGCAACCACTTGCATCCACACGCATCCATCAAACATAACATGTCTCAAACACATGTTTCAACCATAGGTTTTATCCTATCTAAAGGTCAAAGGCAATAATGAGAGGACATACTAAAGATAAGATAAGTACTAGACAAACGATAAAGGAGAAGTTAAAAGACATACCCTCAAAAGAAATGGGTACAATGAACGCATCTTCACTTCTGTCTCCCAAGTAGCCTTACTCTCACCTTCTCCCCATTTCACTTTGACTAGTCGAACCTCTCTGTTTCTCAACTTCCTAACCTCTGACCCAAGGATGCGGGTAGGAGCTCGTTGAATAGTCGCATCACGCTCTACCTCCGCTTCTTTAAGCAAGCTCGGCTCTACCGCCTCTACGGTCTCATGTAGGCACTTCCTCAAATGTGACACATGGAATACGTCATGTTCCCTATGCAACCGAACTATCTCTCGAATATAAACTGAAGCTAGACATGGAACAGTCCTCTTGCTCTTCACGGGTATGAAATAGGCACTCTTAGTAAGTCTATCTAACACAACCCAAATTCCCGTATTACCCTTCCTCGATCTTGGTAACCCATCAATAAAATCCATCGAGACGCTATCCCACTTCCATTGCGGAACTTCCAATGAGTGAAGCAACCCACCCGGTTTCATTTGTTTCGCTTCCACCTGTTGGCACACCAAGCATCTAGCGACATACTCGGCCACATCTTTCTTCGTACCGGCCCAAAAGAAAACTCGCTTCATGTCTTGGTACATCTTGTCCCCACCGGGATGAATAGTCATCCTAAAACGATGCGCCTTATCAAGAATAGCCTTCCTCAAACCCTCGTCTTGCGGTACGCAAAGTCTACTGTCTCTACGCAAGCCCCCCCTATCATCTAGGGTGTACCTACTCAAATGGCTGGACGACTCCCCCCTTATGAGCCTCTATACCAACTCAACCAACTGTGGGTCGTCCCTCTGTGCCTCGCCAATCCGTCTCAAAAGGGTAGGTCTGACCTCCAAGGATGCTAGCAAATTGGGTATAAAGTCAACGGAAGGTCTGAAATCAAACATCGAGATAAATTCCAAGCTTCGTCGTTCCACGAACAATGGACTCAAGGACAACCTTTTTTCACTCAAGGCGTCCGCCACCTCGCTATCTCGAAATCATAGGATGCTAAGAACTCCATCCACCTTTGCTGTCTCAAGACTATGCGCTCGAAGAGCCTCCAACACTTCCCTAAGATGTAGGGCATGCTTTTCTCCACTTCTGGAGAAAACCAGGATATTCTCTCATACAAAATCGTCACAACTATCCATCTCTCACGCAGACCATCCTAGTCGAACTCGACATCCCCCAAATGCAAGCCCCAAAGGCTTAAACCAATATCAGACGAACACCCAAGGGACACCTCCTTCGAATTCAGACGACCTACGTGAGATGATACTAGTAAAAACGGCTGAATAATTAAGCCTTTGTCCAACTCTGGATGTCCTTGCCAGTCTCACTCCAGAACCACCGTGGATCAAATAACTGGCTTCGCTTAACCTGTTCAGCACACACGAAAACTTATTTCGCTTTTAGAAAAGACCAAGATGTCCTCCACAAAGACCACTACGAAGTTGTTTAGGTACTCCCTGAACACCCTACTCATCAAATCAACAAAATATGCGGGGGCCTTCGTCAAACCAAATGGCATCACCAGCCACTCATAGAAACCATCCGGAGTCCTAAAGGTGGTCTTCTCTATACTGTCCTCAGTCACTCCCAACTGATGAAACTCCATGGCCAAGTCCCACTGCGAAACACTGAGGCGCCAACCAACCGATCAAAAAGATCATCAACCCTTGGCAATGGGTGTCTATTCTTCTTTATGAGCTTGTTGAGTTCTCTATAGTCTACACAAAGTCTGAGGGACCCATCCGCCTTCGTGGCTAAAACTACTGGAGCACCCCACTCCGATATACTTCGTCTTATGAACCCCTTCTCAAGCAACTCCCCTACTTGCTTATGGAGTTCCCTCCTCTCACGAGGAGCCATGTGGCGCACTGACACAGATACTGGTTTAGCATCGTCTACCAGATATATTCGAAGGTCTATCTCCCGCTTCGGAGGTAAGCCCTTCACCTCCCCAAACACATCCGAGTATTCCCGGACCACTCTAACAGATCGCAAACTCTCTACCGAAGCGTCAAGCGATTCAAGATAACTTAGCATAACAGAATCTATGGGATTTCAAAAGATCTCGAGAGTGTTACCCAAGCGGGTCATAAGCCTAACAACTCTCCTTTCACAATCAAGAACGGCACCATTACTGGATAACCAATCCATGCCCAAAATCAACCCATAGCCCGTGAAGCCCAAACAAAAGCATCACCTCTAAACTCAACGCTAAGTATGGAAATCTTCAAACCCAAACATATCATGGACAAATAAGTGGAGCCCTCCCAATTGGGTTTGAAACAACCACGGGATCATCTACCAAACTGGTGTCTAGGTGAAGTGACTCAACTAATGATGATGAGATAAACGAATGTGGTGCGCCAGAGTCGAATAAAGTTCGAACAGGATGATCGAGAGAACCAAATTTCAACTTAGACGGTCCTACCTCCATCAGGTATACCCGTCGTGAGGGAATACATCTACCCTCCCGAAGATCCTGTACTTCGTCTTTACCTCTTTGGACAACCCTAATAAGGTGTCCTATTTCTCCAAAACAACTAGCCTTCCCCTTCCCATTCTCCTTTCGTGGCCTTCTTACCATGATAAGGTTTCGTCCTTTATTTACCTAATAGCTATTTGAACCTTCCTCTCTCGTCCATCTTAAAGGTACCCATAAGCCCTCCACCTCCTTGGACTAACTTCTTGGCCTGGAAAACGTCTTAGTCCCTTGAAGTGGTTCTTCCGACCTTTATACGGAAGTCCTTATTTATCTTAAAAAGACACATACACGCGGAGGGGAAATTCAAAAAGAGAAAGAGGAAGAGATTCAAAACGGAGAATCCGAAGGATAAAGATATGGCTATTGGGGATTATGCTTTTCTTTCAAAAACTTTTCTCTCATAAGACATGTTTTTGAAAATACTTCTTCCAAAAATGTTTTTAGAAAAATAGTTTTCTAAAAATTTTATCTATTCCGGTAACCTTAAGCTCTGATACCACGTGTAACACCCCACTCCCACTAAGGTCACTCACAAAAGGAATGCCTTAGCTACGGTGGAGTATTTAAGTGAATATAGAACTGAAAAATTACAACAAGACGGATATAAGTAATACTTGAAATTTAAAACATCAATTCAATGCAGCAGAAGGTAAACATGTTTGGTTACATCCCAAAAACCAACAAGAGTCAAGTACAAAATATCCATCTCGTTAAAACATAAGTACATAATCCCACTACATACTAATAGCCATAATAGAAAAGATAACCGAGCTTTTCTTCAAGAGTCCAAGCTCCAAAAGATAGATAAAGCAATCTGATCAAAGCCCACTAGTGCTAGGCCCACTCTGAGAACCTGAGGGTTGGGGAAAAAGATAAAAACAACGGGGTCAGACATAAGTCTGAGTGAGCCCTATAACCTTAACAATACAATCATTAAAGTAATTATGGTATGATATAAACCTGGTACGGTACGACTGGGGATAAATGACTACACTAAGTAGCCAACTAGACTTAGGATAAACTAAGATAATGGTAAAGACGCGCCTATCCACCCAAGGATAAATACTATTCTGCACCACACCAGATCTACTCACCCAAGGATAATTCCTACACTGCACCACACCAGTTCCACCTACCCAAGTGTAATTCCTACTTAAAGGTTGATCCCCACTAAGTGTACTTAGTAATTTTTAATAGTAGTTTCGTATACCCCTAGCTGACTACATAGGTGCCGTCTGCCCCTATCTCCACTAGGTGTACCTGCTACTCCCCAAGCGATCGGCTCCCTACCGTAGATACCCGTGCTGGCCCCACTGGGGTGTATCACTCCCCAAAGTGGCAACCCGAAAATGGTGCACGGCTTATATCAACACGATGCAACAACGTCTTACCTACCAGCCCGGGTCCACACACGCATATGAAACCCGTTGGACTCGCGTTGCCACCGCTACCCCGTTTTAGCCTCTTATAGTCAAGCCCAGTACGCGTGTCCCGTCCTCGACATGGGTCGAGCCCAATAAGATACATATGGGTTACTGGTTGAAATGGGCCCCCACAAGCTACTACTTAAGCTTGTCATTTTATCTAGTGCATCCCACTTAACCCCTTTTTATAATCATGCCCACTTACATGTTAAGATTTGGTTAAGTCATCTAATCATATTTCAATTGCCACTCAAGGCCCCCACAAGCTACTACTTAAGCTTGTCATTTAATCATATTTCAATTGCCACTCAAGGCCCCCACAAGCTACTACTTAAGCTTGTCATTTAATCATATTTCAATTGCCACTTAAGGCGCCCACAAGCTACTACTTAAGCTTGTCATTTAATCATATTTCAATTGCCACTTAAGGCCCCCACAAGCTACTACTTAAGCTTGTCATTTAATCTAGTGCATCCCACTTAACCCCTTTTCATAATCATGCCCACTTACATGTTAAGGTTTGGTTAAGTCATCTAATCATATTTCAATTGCCACTCAAGGCACCCACTTAACCCTTTAATCATGTTTAGTTACATGTTCCCCTTTGGTTAAGTATTCTTGTCATATTCTCTATTGCCACCCAAGGCAACCCACTAGATTTTTCCACATGCCACCCAAGACACTACTTGATTTCCACATGCCACCCAAGGCACCCACTTAACCCCTCGTGCCCACTACATGCTTATCTGGTTAAGTGTTTCTTAATTGATTAAGAACGTGACCGTTGTAAAGACCTCTCACATTAGACTATCTTTTATGGCAGCTGGATTTGCCGGTTGGGTCCGGGCAGCCTTACGCCATAACCGAGTCTAACCTCGTGTCTATACACTTGTCACGTATTTGGTTTGTGCCTAAGACCTCTCACATTGGGCCAATCATTTGTAGCCGCTGGATTTGTCGGTCGGTTCCGGGCAGTCTTACGCTATAAAAGGGTCCAACCTCGTGTCTTAGTCGATTAATTACACCTAATTAATCACCCCCGAATTAATTTTCCCTAATTAATTCCAATTTTAACGATGTACATAATTGACTCAATTTTGCCCATCACTTTATGGTATGCATAATCATACCAACTTCACACCATTTCATTAACATGTTTATTAACCCCATCGTTCCCCACGTAATTCGCTAACATGACATAAAAGGGAAGATTCATCATAAATGTAATGGGTTCAACTTGCATAACATTAGCATCAACATGGGTTTAAAGGTGTCAACATGCATATAGCATCAAACCCAACTAGCATAGATAATCAACCCAAACTTGCATGAATCACATATGTCATAAGGAGGGTAACTTGCATAAGTTTCTTATGTCATACAAAGGGGTAAACTTGCATATGTATGTATGACATGTAAAGGGGTTAACTTGCATATGTATGCATATCATACTAAGGTGTAAACTTGCACATGTCTCTTGCATATAATCAAACATCATACTTGCATAACATGTCATATGTGAACTTGCATATTATCATACACCAAACTTGCATACATATCATACATGAACTTGCATATCATCATACACCCAACTTGCATAATCATGGTGTCATAGTGGATCAATGTTTATCATAGCAACTAGCATCATGAACACTTTCATAACTTGCATAACATCATGATCATATAGCATATAGCTTGCATAACTTGCATAACATCATGAACATGTAACTTGTGACTTGCATAACTTGCATAACATCATGAACATGTAACATATGGCTTGCATAACTTGCATAGCATCTCAAACATGTAGCATATTACTTGCATAACTTGCATAATATCACAAACATATAGCATATAACTTGCATGACATGCATAACATCATTAACACATAGCACATAACTTGCATAACATGCATAACATCATTAACACATAGCATACAACTTGCATAACTTGCATTGATCCACATTCATAGCCATAACCTCATTATATCCTATCATAATCATTTCAATAATTGGTCATTAAGGCTATAGAAAACTCACAACTTGTTGATTAGCCTTCTTATGAATATATTAAAAGATTGAGACGAAGCCACTAAGCTATCAACTCAAAAACTCCAAATAAGAATGCTCCAAATGAAAACCCTTGAGCCAAATCAATAATAAAGATCCTAGCTTTGATGAAGAAAAGCCTTGAATCAAACTTAGAAACACTTAAGCAAGCTTAGGAACTCTTATACTTCTTTAGAAACTCTCTCATATGATTAGAGATGGAGATTATGACAAGAGGATGAGGGTGGAGGCCATGAGAGAACATTTTGGCATAGTTTAGCTATAGGATTGAATAATGAGCATTTAGGTTTAGGTTATGGGTATTTTTATAGAAGACTAGGATAGTTTTAGCCATAGGATTAACCTTAGTTTAGATCCGAGCCATCAAAGCATGTCTTGGGGAAGAAGTCAAGTGTAGGAACCATCTTGGGCCTTTAGATTAAAGCTGAACCATGAGAACCATTCAAATGCAAAATCTGCATTTGAGCGAATCGGCCCATGGGTTGACAGCCAAACACCCTGGATTAACCCCTAGTCGACCCAGCGAGCTCGGGTCGACCTCAAAAATCGGCCGGTTCGGTTATTCCCCTCTCCCAATTCGCTGTTTTGAACATTTTTCCATATTTATTTATTTAATTTTCAATTATATATATATATCAATATATATATATTTCTCTGCGCAACCCATTTCACTTAATTAAGTATACTTTAATTTGTGAATTTTTATGTTTAAATTACGGGGTGTTACATAACTCATTTATTTGAAATTTGCAGTTCAAATCTAATTTGAGAAATAATCAAATCCAGGAACTTAAAATTTGTGAATCGATTTATAAATTTTATTTAAATTGCAATTGGATTTAAAGGGAATTATATGAATAGCTAAATTGAATTAAACTAGTTAAATGATTTAACTGAATATTTTATTTATTATTTAACTATGAAATTTAACTGCTTTGGCAATTGTCTCGGAATTCGATGAAACTGGCGTCATTGGATCCGGAACGATGAATCATTATAGGATTCAAATTTGCGTTACAATCCGAATAACCGTTTGACCGTACGAGAGAAAATGTGAAAGAGATCAATGAATATGATAATTGTGTGTTCCTCTTTGTTGGGCCTATATTTATATATGTAACTTAACCTCCATACCACCCATCAGCCATTCATTATACGTTCATTTTCTCCATCAGCTCATTTTTCTCTAATGGCTGAACAAAAATATTCAAACCCTAGTTGAAACCAAAAATTCAAATTTGAAAATAAAATCTCCACAAACCATGGCATATTATATATCAAAACGAAGATCTTGACGATGGGAAGCTACTGGTACCTTTTATTCCAACATGCAGTGCACGGAGTTGCCGGAAATTGACAGTCAAAGTTCTGTTTTCGAAACCCATAAGCAAAGAGTTGGGGGTTTTTGATTCGGGGTTCAATCGAGGAAATTGACTTGTGTGTATTGTAGAGATTGTCGATGGGAGTTGATTGGTGGGGTTCAGTTGATCTGGAAGCCGTCGAGGTGGCGGGAATTCGAGTTTTAGGGTTTAAACCCGTTCCCGTTCACCAGCTCGTCAGCGGCAGGAGACGCAACCGGAAGCGAGGGCTCCGGCATAGGAAGGAGCGGCTGACTCGGAGCTTCACAACGAGGGTGGTCGGAGCTTCTCTGGTGGCCGAAGTTAGGAGGATTTGGTGGTCAAAGTTTCGGTCTTCGAGGTGATTTCCGCGTGGGTTACTGTAGCAGTAACGAAGAGGAGCGGGAAGAGCTAGTTTGGGGAGCTGACGTGTCAATCAGTGGTTGGGTGAGAATAATATTTTAATTATTTATATATATTTAAAATTCAGAGTGTAAAACGCTGATAACTCTTTCGTTTTGACTCGGATTTGGACGTGGTTTGTTGCATTGGGATCGTGGCGGAATTGCGAACGTTTTGGCACTAACCTGGCTGCATTTGGAGACTGTAAATTTTTGGCCCTTAGTTGGACGTTCGATCAACTGCGGACGCAAAGGTAAGTGATTTTCTCACTTACGAAATACTAAATGATTTCCGTATTTATTAAATTTAATTATGAAGTAAATTTGGTTGCATGTTGTGTTGTTTGATGAATGACTGCTTAAGTTGACGTGCAAGTGTTAACATGCGAATAAAATCGATAATTAGTTATTTAATTTAATTTAAATTTCTAATTAGAAATCCCGACACTTGTTAACCAGTAAAATGATTCCATTTACTGTTTAAATGAAATGATGTGATGGATGCCTTGATTAAGTTGATGGACGGATGAATGCTGCATGAACTGGTTGTTTATTCGGTACATGATATTTCATGCATTTTCGATAAATCTCAATTCCTCACCTTTGATGTTACGGGCATCTAATAAATCCGGGGTTTATCGAATTGAATGAATTAAGAACACAGGTTGAAATGATACATACCTGTGACCCGGATTTGGATTGAAATGATAGATCCATCCCTAAATATCGAGAAATAAAATTTAAAAATCACTTGGCCATAGGATAGCAAACTATATATGGACATCGGTTGGTTAAATGAGTTTAATATTTGAAATTCTACTTTTATGGAAATTTCATTCAAGGGAAATGTATTGATTTCGATAGGTTTTATTTTTCCTTGAAATCTGAATCTTAAATATGATCTGAAATGATTTAAGAAATTTTTCCCAAGCGAATTTGAAGTGTTAAAGATTCAAATTTTAGATTTTGGGTTTTGTAAGAATTGGGTAGATTCAGATTTAAATAAATTCTTATGGAATTTAAATTTTGGAATCAAGATAATGGAGAATACTCGAAAATTGTTTTTTAAACCTAATTCGAGTATGGTCTTGAATCCTTGTATTGAAATGGGTTGAAATGGGATTTGAAATAAGTCCTTTGAGCTAAGAAACTCCATGGAAACTGGAGTTTAGATTCAAGTATCAAAGTTCGGAAGGAAGAATCGATTTTCAATAAAGAATTTATATATGTATTTAAAATTTTGATTTTTATAGCTATTCTTTCTTGAAATTTATTTTATTAAATTCTTATCCATAACTATTTTATATAACCAAAATTTTCTTATATTCTTTTATTTAAAACTATTTAGTAAATTTTTAAAATTTATATATATACATAATGTTTTAAACTTATTTATCCTATTTTTAACTACTTTATTCTATACATATATTATTTATATAAAGGTTCTTTATAAACATCTATCTTTTAATTTATAGCTTATAAGTGTAATTTTTCTTCCGAATGGAAAGTGCTGGATCTAAAATCGTTGTTGAAATGGAGTTGAGATAAAAGTTTTATTTATGAATCGATTTCAAACCGTTTTCAAATATGGAAGATGGATTATATTCTATTAAATATAAACTTATCTCTTAAGGGGATTGAAAGTAAGTTATGGAAGTATATATATTCTATTTGAATATGAATGAATTTCGAATATGAATCGATTTGGAATAATTTGAAATCCTTTGAGATTAAATATATTCTATTTGAATATAAGTCGATTTTTGAAGTACTATATGATTATGGTATAAGATGTGGAAATATATTCTAATTTTAGAATATAATCGGGTTGGTATGATTTATGATATTTCGATATGAAACTACATTCTATTTTTGAATATAAATTGGTTCGAAACAAAATATGATATTTTGATATGAAAGCGAACCTTATGAAATATAAAAGAACCAAACAATGTGAAAAGATGTAAGCGTTGGTTGTTAAAGAGACCGGAGTCGACATAAGGCATACTCTCTGTCAGTGTCGATACCACTTTGACAACTGTGAACGTCATGACGTATCCAGAATGAGTATGATGACTTGGAGGCGATTACTGAATCGAAGATGGCACGATGACGAAATAGCCCTGACCTTCAGGTCAGAATTGAAAAGACTAAAACAGGAGCTATACCGTGACTAACTGAGGTAGCACCTTTGATCGGACACACTTCTTCGATACTATTTCTATGACTATGATGATGATGATGATTTGGGCCAATTTATGACTTTGGGAGTGTGTTCCGAGGTGGGCGGTAGTGGCTGCTATGCATTACCACCGGTCCGGGAGTGCAATTGGTAGAATCCTACCCTGGGCATTGCCTCGAGTGCCTTGTCATATTATCCTTATCGAGCCCCATATGATTTTGATTTGTATCGTACCTATGGAGTGCCCTCTGATGCCATCGTTTACGGTGGGTTTACGGTACTGCATAGACTACGGTATTATAAACGGTGTAAGGGTAAAAATGTAATCCCGCTTACGCTATTTTCAGTATCTATACTTTACTAAGTAGACACTATCATAATAGCGTATTATCTATGTATGTATTAGTTTAACGGATCCTCGAGAGATGGGAAAAACCCGTAACATCTTTTGAGTTACTGCACCATGACACTGATATTATTTCGTATTTTAATTTGACTAATATGAGAATGATTTAGTGTTGATCCAAGTGTTTGTTGTGTTTTCTTTTTATGCAATACGCTCGGGTCAGCAGATGTTGCAGTTAATGAAGATTACTTCGCCTTGGAGATAGAAGACGAAGATTTGGTATATATCTATTATATATGTATTTCCGCTGCAAGTTATTTCCGCTGCCGTGTGTGTATATCTGTTTATGTGTAACTCTGATTTATCATTTGTAAGCTATAGTCAAATGTGTGTATATATTCCAATTGTGTTAACTGCTATTTGTTTATTATATGTTGTCCTTCCGCTGTGAGATTCTGAGATTTGTTTTTCTCTTCTTTATTCTTTTTCTTCTTTTTCCCAATAACTACCTGTATTTGCGATCTGTTTGAGTCGACATGTGAGGTTTATTGTCGATTTTAAACGGTCAAAAATGTGGGTCGTTACAGTTGGTAAGGTCTGCTCTAAGGAAAGGAGAGACGTCATATCTATAATATTTCTTGCGATAGGTCGTCCCTAGTGACCGTGTCATAGGGGGAAAACTTCTTGAGGAAATGGAACATATTTATTGATATGATTTTATCATAATATGCTTGAAGTTTTGAAAAGTGATTTTTGTTTTGAAATCCCGAAGTGAAGTATTATTCTCTATATGAAAGAAATGTGTAGTATTTCAAATGATTTGAAATAAAAGCGGGATGTTGAGTCGGAGAAATTATTTCATACTTTGTTTTCATTTTTCGATCTCTCCTTTTCGAGGACGAAAAGCTTTAAGTGGGGGAGATTGTAACGAACCAGAAATTTTCGGTATTTAAAATTTTGTAGTTCACTTAATTCAGTGTTGAGAATTTATATATATACTTCATATTCGACTTTATGTTAATCTAGTTTGTTTTCAAAATTTGTTTTGAATTATTTTGTAAATTGAAAATAAATAATTATCTTTGAATTTGGTAGTTAGGAAACTTATTTTGTTTATACATTGAAATCTAGTAAATTTTTAATTTAGTTTTGATTTATTTTGTAAGTGAAATTTAAAATTTTGATTCTATATTTGAATTTGAATGGTATTTCAAATTTAATGTTAATAATATTTTCTAAGCTAACTAAATTATTTTGTTTAAGAAATTGAAGATTTGATTTATTTATTCATTTAACTTGAGAGTAATATAATTTAGTTTTGTATGATTCTATTTTGAAAACATATCAATTGAAATATTTCAAGCTCTCCTTATATACTTAAACAAAACAACCATATATTGAGATATATAAAATATAATTGAAAACCGTATTATGTCAATACATTCTGTTCGATCATTTAGAAATTCCTATCGATTCCATGGCGTCCCATAAATCGACCAGAATCTATAAATTTTCAACAGAATTAACAACACAGTATAAAATCATTTTATATCAAAATACAAGTACGCTCTCTCGTATATACTCTCAAACTCATTCTAGGGCGTTTCTAACCCTATCTCTAATGAGTTTATTCCCAAACAGAGCCAATGTTATCGCTAACCATCGCTCTGATACCAACTTATAACGACCATTTCGCTTCAGCTTATCGAATGTTTTTAGATTTCCGAATAACAACTATTAATTCCATTTGAAGTTTCAACCATTCGATTCTAATAATTTTGGTAAATCTTTAACACTTTAATTGGTTATCGCTTCATTTCTTGAGAAATGGATTCACATTCGATTGCCTATTATTATATTATTTTTTTCTGATCTATTTTTTTTCTTCGTTTTCATTTCAAGCATTTAATTACACTTAAGACTTGAATTCACTTTAATTTCCGAACTAACTCGATAACATCAAATCATTAACTCATTAACTTTGGTCGACTTACCAAATTCATTCGATATTCAAATCAAATAATTTAGCCCTCGGTTTTATATCTCCTATATCTTATTTCATGTCTCAATTCCCGGTTTGTATTACTTCCTCGAAAAGGAGAGATCGAAAAATGAAAACAAAGTATGAACTATAACTTATTATATATATAAGTACTAACTTAAAAATAGAAATAGTCCAATTACGACGTCGAATATAACACTCAAAACCCTTATCTTCAAATTTAACCATGTGAATTATGTTCTTTTATCCAAGCTACTAAATCCAAAGAATTAGACTGAGGATATCAGGTGAAAATGATATTTCGAGTAAAAGTGGAATCGAAACTCGTATGGTATTGATAAGTGATTTAAAAATAAAGGATTTAAAACCATAGTTGTATTTAGTTCAAAACAACTCTGAGTCTCCTCGATTTTCCTTTCTATCCAATATTAAATTCAATAAGAATTTATTAAATTTGAGGCTACTCGATCCTTGAAAATATGGGTTGAAATGGGATTTTGAAACAAGTCCTTTGGGCTAGGCAACTCCATTGAGACTGGAGTTAGATTCAAGTGTTGAAGTTCGGAAGAAAGAATCAATTTTAGTTAAAGAATTTTTTATATGTATATATATATTTACACTGTTTGATTTCAATAACTATCCTTTCTTCAAAATTTATTTATTAAACTTTTATCTATAACTATTTTATTATAACGAAAAATTTCTTATATTCTTTATCTAAATTACTTAGTAAACTCTTAAACTTTATATTTATATAGTGGTTTAAACTTATTTATCCTATTTTAACTATTATATTCCATACATATATTATTTATATAAAGGTTTTAGAAGCTTCTATTTTTTCAAAATTTTATTTTGTGAATTATGAATCTCTTCCGAATGGAAGTGTTGGATCTAGACTATTATTTAAATGGAGTCGAGATAAACTTATGCTATTTGAATATGAATCGATTCCTAAACCGATTTTTGATATGGAAATGTAAATTTTATTCTACTCGAATATAAATGGTCCTCCTAAGGATTTGAAATGAGTTGAAGAGAAAGTATATGTTCTATTTGAATATGAATAGATTTTCGAACATAAATCGATTTGGGAATAAATTGGAAATTTTGGAAATAAAATATATTCTTTTTGAATATAAGTCGATTTTGAAATATTATATGATTATAATATAAGGATATGGAAATATATTCTAGTTTAGAATATAATCGGTTTGGGAATGATTATGATATGTTGATATGAAATCATATTCATGTGAATATAAACTTGGTTCGAACAAAAATATAATATTTTGATATGAAACGAACCTTTGTGAATGTAAAAGAACCGACCGATGTGGAAAGATGTAAGCGTTGGTTGTTAAAGAGACCGGAGTCGTCATAAGGCATACTCTCTGTCAGTGTCGATACCACTTTGACAACTGTGAATGTTATGACGTATCCAGAATGAGTATGATGACTTGGAGGCGATTATTGAATCGAAGAAGATGAACGATGACGAAATAGCCCTGACCTTCGGGTCAGAATTGAAGCGACTAAAACATGAGCTATACCGTGACTAACTGAGGTAGCACCTTTGATCGGACACACTTCTTCGATAATATTTCTATGACTGATGATGATGATTTGGGCCCATTTATGACTTTGGGAGTGTGTTCCGAGGTGGGCGGTTGTGGCTGCTATGCGTTACCACCGGTCCGGCAGTGCAATTGGTAGAATCCTACCCTGGGCATTGCCTCGAGTGCCTTGTCATATATATCCATATCGAGCCCCATACGATTTTGATTTAGCATTGCCTTCTATGGAGTGCCCTCTGATAACACCAGTACGGTGAATTTACGGTACTGTATAAACTGTTGATGCCTATAAACGGCGTAAGGGTAATATGGTAATCCCGCTTACGCTATTTTCAGTATTATACTTTACTGGATAGACACTATCATAATAGCATACTATATTATGTATGTATTAGTTTAAAGGATCATTGAGAGATGGAAAAATCCCGTAACATCTCTTGAGTTACTGTACCTATGACACTAATGTTATTTCGTATTTTTATTTGACTAATATGAGATGATTTAGTGCTGATCCGAGTGTTTGTTGTGTTTTCTTTTTATGCAATACGCTCGGGTCAGCAGACGTTGCAGTTACCGAAGATGACGGTGCTTTGGAGATCGAAGACGAAGATTTGGTATATCCATTATCTATTATATATGTATTTCCGCTGCAAGTTATTTCCGCTGCCGTGTGTGTATATCTGTTTATGTGTAACTCTGATTTATCATTTGTACGCTATAGTCAAATGTGTATATATTCCAATTGTGTTAACTGCTATTTGTTTATTATATGTTGTCCTTCCGCTGTGAGATTCTGAGATTTGTTTTTCTCTTCTTTCTTCTTTTTCTTCTTTTTCTTCTTTTCCCAATAACTACCTGTATTTGCGATTTGTTTGAGTCGACATGTGTGGTTTATTGTCGATTTTAAACGTTCAAAAATACGGGTCGTTACATTTGGTATCAGAGCCAGGTTAGTGCCAAAACGTCCGCAGCTCCGATACGATCCCAACGCAACAAACCGCTCGTCAATCCGAGGTTGCATGTAAAAGTTATTAGCATTTTACTAGATTGAAGATTTAAATATATAAATTAATAACTTAATCTCCTCACCAATACCACTTCTTCGATACCAAATGTAACGACCCGTATTTTTGACCGTTTAAAATCGACAATAAACCTCACATGTCGACTCAAACAAATCGCAAATACAGGTAGTTATTGGGAAAAGAAGAAAAAGAATAAAGAAGAGAAAAACAAATCTCAGAATCACACAGCGGAAGGACAACATATAATAAACAAATAGCAGTTAACACAATTGGAATATATACACATTTGACTATAGCGTACAAATGATAAATCAGAGTTACACATAAACAGATATACACACACGGCAGCGGAAATAACTTGCAGCGGAAATACATATATAATAGATAATGGATATACCAAATCTTCGTCTTCGATCTCCAAAGCACCGTCATCTTCGGTAACTGCAACGTCTGCTGACCCGAGCGTACTGCATAAAAAGAAAACACAACAAACACTCGGATCAGCACTAAATCGTCTCATATTAGTCAAATAAAAATACGAAATAACATTAGTGTCACGGGTACAGTAACTCAAGAGATGTTACGGGATTTTTCCATCTCTCAATGATCCGTTAAACTAATACATACATAATATAGTATGCTATTATGATAGTGTCTATCCAGTAAAGTATAATACTGAAAATAGCGTTAGCGGGATTACCATATTACCCTTACGCCGTTTATAGGCATCAACAGTCTATACAGTACCGTAAATTCACCGTACTGGTGTTATCAGAGGGCACTTCATAGAAGGCAATGCTAAATCAAAATCGTATGGGGCTCGATATGGATATATATGACAAGGCACTCGAGGCAATGCCCAGGGTTGGATTCTACCAATTGCACTCCCGGACCGGTGGTAACGCATAGCAGCCACTACCGCCCACCTCGGAACACACTCCCAAAGTCATAAATGGGCCCAAATCATCATCATCAGTCATAGAAATATTATTGAAGAAGTGTGTCCGATCAAAGGTGCTACCTCAGTTAGTCACGGTATAGCTCCTATTTTAGTCGCTTCAATTCTGACCCGAAGGTCAGGGCTATTTCGTCATCGTTCATCTTCTTCGATTCAATAATCGCCTCCAAGTCATCATACTCATTCTGGATACGTCATAACATTCACAGTTGTCAAAGTGGTATCGACACTGACAGAGAGTATGCCTTATGACGACTCCGGTCTCTTTAACAACCAACACTTACATCTTTCCACATCGGTCGGTTCTTTTACATTCACAAAGGTTCGTTTCATATCAAAATATTATATTTTTGTTCGAACCAAGTTTATATTCACATGAATATGATTTCATATCAACATATCATAATCATTCCCAAACCGATTATATTCTAAACTAGAATATATTTCCATATCCTTATATTATAATCATATAATATTTCAAAATCGACTTATATTCAAAAAGAATATATTTTATTTCCAAAATTTCCAATTTATTCCCAAATCGATTTATGTTCGAAAATCTATTCATATTCAAATAGAACATATACTTTCTCTTCAACTCATTTCAAATCCTTAGGAGGACCATTTATATTCGAGTAGAATAAAATTTACATTTCCATATCAAAAATCGGTTTAGGAATCGATTCATATTCAAATAGCATAAATTTATCTCGACTCCATTTAAATAATAGTCTAGATCCAACACTTCCATTCGGAAGAGATTCATAATTCACAAAATAAAATTTTGAAAAAATAGAAGCTTCTAAAACCTTTATATAAATAATATATGTATGGAATATAATAGTTAAAATAGGATAAATAAGTTTAAACCACTATATAAATATAAAGTTTAAGAGTTTACTAAGTAATTTAGATAAAGAATATAAGAAATTTTTCGTTATAATAAAATAGTTATAGATAAAAGTTTAATAAATAAATTTTGAAGAAAGGATAGTTATTGAAATCAAACAGTGTAAATATATATATACATATAAAAAATTCTTTAACTAAAATTGATTCTTTCTTCCGAACTTCAACACTTGAATCTAACTCCAGTCTCAATGGAGTTGCCTAGCCCAAAGGACTTGTTTCAAAATCCCATTTCAACCCATATTTTCAAATTCAAGGATTTTAAACCATAGTTTTATTTAGTTCAAAACAACTCTGAGTCTCCTCGATTTTCCTATCTATCCAATATTAAATTCAATAAGAATTTATTAAATTTGAGGCTACCCGATCCTTGAAAATGCTAAATCATATAAATTTCTGAATCTTTAAATATTCAAATTCACTTTGGGTATTTCCTTAATCACTTCAATTAACATTCAAGAATCATATCATTAAAGGAAGAATAAAATTTTATCAAACTCGACACATTCCCTTTAAATAAATTTCGCTCAAGTAGAATTTTTAATATTTAAATCATTTAACCAACCGATGTCTGTATATAATTATCTATCCAACGGCCAAGTGATTTAAAATTTAATTTCTCGATATTCAGGGATGGATCTATCATTTCAATCCAAATCAGGGTCACAGAGATTTATCTTTTCACTCTGTGTTCTTAATTTACTTTATCGATAAATCCCGGGTTTATTCGATGCCCGTAACATCAAGGCTAAATGGGATTTATCGTCACAAAGAACATGCAAATACACTATACTGAATACAGAGCATTAACTGTGTCAAATCTCAATTCAGTAATAAATTTCAACCAAACATCCATCACAACCATTCCATTCAACTGATCAGTTTCAACTGTTCCAGGATTTATAAGTATTAAAAATTTCAAACTAGAATTTTTAATTTAAATCAAATAACTAATCATCGAACTAATTTGCATGTCAACACACTGCTATATCAAAATTTAAGCAACCAAATTCAACATCCAATCACAACCATGTAGCCAAACTATTTCATAATTTAATTCGATAAATATGGGAATAATTCAGTATTTCGTGAGCAAGAATCACTCACCTTTGGGGTCCTTGGTGGGTCGGACGTCCAACCATAGCCCAAAATTTCACAGTCTCTAAACGCAGTCAGGTTAGTGCCAAAACGTCCGCAGCTCCGATACGATCCCAACGCAACAAACCGCGCGTCAATCCGAGGTTGCATGTAAAAGTTATTAGTATTTTACTAGATTGAAGATTTAAATATATAAATTAATAACTTAATCTCCTCACCAATACCACTTTGCCACGTCACCATCTCTCCTCCCGCCCACTTTCTCCTTCGCTACAGTAACCGACGCATCCAGGGACCCATACACCCGTTAACTTTGACCGCCTACTGCGCCTAACTCCGGCCAAATCAGGAGCTCCGGCCACCCTTGTTCGAACCCCACCACCGAGGCGCATCAACCAGCCTCGGACCCACCACCTACGGTGGTCCCTATTGCCGCCGCCGATGTCATGAAACCAACGGGTTTCGAACCCTAATTCATGAAAATCCGATTATCCACACCACTATAAAACGCATGAACACCACCGCTGAACTCGTACACTCCTCCTCTTCAAAACCCATATCCCCGATTCCTCGATTAACTACTTAATCAAAAACGCCCAAAATCGAACTTAGGGTTTCGAAAAACAGAACTTTGACCGTCGATTTCTGGCCACCCCGCTTACTGCATGTCGAAGCAAATGGTACCAGTAGCTTCGTATCGTCTAGAGCTTCGAATCGACATATAATTTGATATGGTTTGAAGAGATTTAATTTTTCAAAGCATGGATTTTTATTTCTAGGGTTTTGAAAATCATTTTAGCCATTAGAGAGAAATGAAGGAGGAGGTATACGTATAAATGAAGAATGGACTGGTTGAGTGTTAAGTGGGTTTTTATTTATATATATTTATAAGGCCCAAACAGGAGAAATACCCAATTATCCATTTACAATGTTTCGTTCACAATTTCTCTTGTACGATCAAACGGTAAGTCGGATTGTAACGCAAATTGGAATCCTAGCATAATTCATCGTTCCGGTTCCGACGGCGCCAGTTTCGTCGAATTCCGAGACAGTCGCCAAAACCGTTAAATTTTACAGTTAAATAAATAAATAAAATATTCAATTATTCAGTTAACTGTTTAATCCAAATTAAATACTCGTTAACTCCAAATTTAAATCAAACTACAAGTTAAATAAATTCTATAAATTTATTTTGTGAATTCTAAGTTCTCAGGTTTGATTATCTAAATCTTAGATTTGAGTTCAACTAAAATTAACAACTGAGAATTTCCATTTACAATTTTAAATTTGAATTCTACTTTTAAATTAACACACTCAAATAAATTAAATTATTTAAATATTAAATTTTCAAATTACAACCATCCTAAGTACAAATAAATTACAAACCTATTTGTACTCAATTCAACCAATCATCAACATTAGAATCAAAAAAAATTTGATTTCCCTAAATATATTCCAGTTCAATTTATTTTAAATTTGAAATTTAAATATACTGAAAATTTTGGGACGTTACATTCTCCCCCACTTAATAATCTTTTCGTCCTCGAAAAGAGAACGAAAGGATGTCAAGCACATATCTATTTTAAATTCATGCATAAAATCACCTTTATAAAATAAGTTATATTTGTAAAACTCATAAATTTTCTCTAACTCCCGAAATCACGGAAAATTTCGGCAGCATCTCCTTTGTATGGAGAGCTCCGGGAAAATCCCGATATATATATATCAACCCAAAATATACATCTCATCATCGATGAGGCATCCCTGTACAAGGGGAAAACACAAACCAACTACCAAACCCATATAACACACATACGTACCTTGTTTAGCGTTTATTTGCACTTTTATTTACCTTAACATTTAGCATTTAGCGCAAGCGAGCCCCAAAGCATAGCGCGACTTCCTTACGCCTGCTACATACTCACATACACATAAGAATCAAACATATATGTAATACATAGCAAGAGTACACAATTTACACAACATATAATCAACATTTCAACTACAAATCCACAATATTCATAACAGGTCAGCGAACAAAACAAGGTTTATCACATGCTAAAAGTTGGAATTTGGCTAAAGCACACTAGGGAAAAGTTGTTCTAACCGTTTCAGGCTTTCTGAATTGTCCGGACTCGTTGAATTCGGATAATTCGTTCAAAAGATATGTTCATTTTAGTGGAGGTGAACACTTCAGCCCGCACACTGAAAATGCAGATCTGAAATGTTTTACCCATTTTTTTTAAACCTTTAAACATCAGAATTTGACTAGGCATATTAAGAGAAAGTTTTAGTTTACATTCTGGCCTTTCCGAATTGTACTCGCACATCGAAATCCGATGCTCCATTGGGAAGTTATGGTCAAAACAATATAGGTATATGCTTCTAAAGTTGAACAAATTTTATCAGAAGCGTTAGAAAATATTACCTCAATGTTCTGATAGTGTTTGATTGAGTTGTGAATTTACATCGAATATAAGTTGATTTAACTCTATCAAACTTATGTTCGAATATAAATGGTTTGGATTATCATATATGAAATTTTAATCCAAATAGAGATTTGGTGAATTGAATAACTTGAGGAAATGAACAATTTAGAATTTGGGATAAAAGAAGTTAAAAAGGACTTACATAATAAATGTTCATTTAAAACTATAGAATGTAGGAAGACTTATTTGGGAAGCTGCTAAAGAAATCATATCAATTTAAAGGAAAATTTTATGGTCACATGAACATTAACTTGTGTAAGTAGTTAGATGTCTCGAAATAAATTGGAACTTATAAATAGAAGAGATTTCGACGACTAGAATTCCGATATTTTGAAATGTTAGAAAACAATGAGTATTTGTAAATTTTGATTTCGGAAAGGATTTACAACTTCGAGATATGAAATGATTTGGTTTGTTCGAGTAACCGTGACTAAAACTGGGTTGTGATGAAGGATTTGATTTAGTATGATGGGTGGCACTCAGTGGCCCCGTCATGATGATGGACTTCTCGAACTACTAATATATAGATTTGAATATAGTATGTTTGAAAAATTTGGAAACAAATTTGGGTTTTGGAAAGTCCCGAAGTAGAGTATGATTTTCTATATGAGAGGAATTAGATTATTCCAATGGTTTGAAATAGAAAATGGGATTCTAAGTTCGAGAAGTCATCATGAGGGTTCAAATGCTTACAAATATTAATAAAAGTTCAAGCTTACTTAAATTAACCTTTCCAACAAACTATATTTTGAAATACCGTGATCTTTGTTCTGTATAAATAAACATTTGATATAAGAGTTTCACCAAATTTATTATATGGAGACTTTGTTCCTATAAGCTATTTGAATAAATTTTAAGGTTAACAAATTTTGTAAATAATTTTGAACAAATTTCTAGGTAAGGTTTATTTTGTTTATATATAATTTTACGAACTTCCCTTTTCGGGGACGAAAAGCCTTAAGTGGGGGAGAATGTAACGATCTAAGTTTTTTGAAAATCAAATTTGAATTTAATATTAATTTTAAATAAAATTTTAAGGCGATAATAGTGTTTTAAAAGATTAAAAATTAAATTTTATTGTGAAATCAGTTATAACAACGTTTGTTTTAGAAAAACGGTTCGTCGTAAGTTGAAATATCGGAACGAGTTATAATCGAGTTGGGCAAACGATCAGGATTTGAAATTTAATTATAATTTAATATTCGTTTAAATTTTTTGTTCAGTTTCAGTTCGCGTAGTCTTAAAATATTTTATAGAAATTTATTGAAATTTTTATTTCGGAAAATAAGCATATATTTTTCTAGCGTATTTTGGGGTAACTGTGGTCCCTTTTGACACTTTACAGAATCAGTCAACCGGTCTGTTTTATAATTGTTTTGGGATCGTGGTACATTGTTGTATACGATTATATTTTAGTTGCGGTTATTTGTCATCTATAATAAAATAAAATAAAAATATATCACACGTGCAAACTAAAACAAGACCGCAAGAGATTGGCCTTCAAACGTTTAAAGCTTCAGAATAATATTTCATATAGCCGACTGGATTTTTTTTGATGCAAGAAAAATATAGGAAGAGTGAAGAACGTGTGTGCGTATTTTAAAAGAATGGGACACTTGTAAATGAGTATACAAATACTTCCACCACGTGTTAGTCCCATTTCCCCCTTTGAGGACACGTTGTGTAACACCCCGCCTCCGCTAGGGTCACTCGCAAAGGAATGCACTAGCTTTAGAGGGGCATTATTGGTAAACATGCACAGAAATATCACAAGACAGAACATATATAGATAAATAGCGGAAGTAAAATCAAACTTTCATAAACATGAATACATAAGGTCTAAAGCCTTTTACATCAGAGTACATCAAAACCTGTCTTGCAATAGTAAAGAAGCATAAAGACTTTTTAACAAATTATTCCCCAAGTAAAACCGCAAAGTAGCCATAGCCAAGAGAAGCCCAAGCCATCCATGATGACCTTCAAGCAGAAGAAGTCCGAACTAAACAGCATTGTTTCCTCCCTGAAACCTGGGGGGGGGGGAAACGGAAGAAAAGAGGCGAAACAAAACGGGTCAGTCAAAAAGACTGAGTAAGTCCTATCTACTTCCAGTATAAAAACAGGTAAAGGTAACATGACATGCATAAACTGAAAGTAAACATAAGGATGACTACAAGATAGATAAACCAGGGTAGCCGGCTGAACTACTGCGGCAAGGTAACTAAGGTATCATGATAAACTACGGTGTTATGGTAAGTCAAGGTATCACATCGTCAGATTTCTATCGAGTACATTATCCCAAGGTATCTACCCCGTCTAACATTCCACGGTATCTATTATGTATATTCTTCCTAGTTCTAACATGTATATTTGCTCTGCACCTCTCGTACTAGTACCCCTACCCGCGTCATGTGTTAACCATGAATGTCTCTTGCTCAAAGTCGTGTAATGGTCCATGTCGACCTAATATATCGCATATATAGGTTACTCAAATCATATGTTTCTTTCCATGTATATATAAGTTCAGTCCTTTGCCGTACCTCGTACGGGCTTCCGCATGTTGTATTATCCTTGAAATCGTTTGGACTGTCACCCTTGTTCTAGCTAGGCTCTTCCATATGAATCATCGTTTGAACTACTAGGACTTACGCCACCTAGCACCACTAGGGATTACGCGTACCTATTGCACGCTTTCGTATTTCGGTTTGGGTTAAACCACCTAGGCCACTAGGGATTACGCTAACCCTCAACCGCGCCCTTTTTCCCACGCATTCATCGTGAATCGTTTTTCTATAACTGGATGCACATATATCACATCGTGCCATCCGAGTCCTGTCACCGGCCAAAACAAGAAATACAGGACTCGGTCGGGAGCTTTAGATTTATCTGCCGATGCAGATACTAAGGTCTGCTTTTCTACACGTGGCTATGGTCCCACGAGACCCCTCCCTCTACTAGTGAAAGGCAACACAAGAGAAAATCTTGCATGAGAACTACACTCCGGCCAGCCCACATCCTACGGCCTACCTCACCCATAATTAGATAGCAATTATGGTCTGTTGGGTGTTCCCTGCCTTTCCGTACGTACACGCTTGACTCAAGATGGTAGATGATCGACGAACTTGCTATCTCGGGCACCTTATGTATCCGCCGACTCACTGCTATCCACCCCAGTCTTTAGGTCGCTCGCATAGCAACCAAGGCATATTCTTGGTTCTTCTACCGCAGACCTCAACCTCTCGTGAGCCTAGTATAATGACCTGACAGCTCACAGAGGGATCCCAAGAATATCCTCACGTTCCCCGAAGCCACTGCTTCGTTACCCAGTTCGTTGGAGCCTTTATCCAAATCAGATAGCCTGCTCCTACACGCATACTCTAACGTATCGGGTTACTGATCTATCTAAGAAATGGTCCAAATTTCCTTGACTAAGAATTATTACTTAGTTTCCCTTAACTAAGGTTTACCACTTAGCCTTATTTCCATAATCCTTGTTAACTATGGTTATCTACCTAATCCTCCGAATTAGGGTTTATCTAATGGGTTAAGTGTCACTTAAGTTCACAACTTAACCCGTCTACAAAACATGTCGAAACTGGCTAAGTATCCAAGTCCAAGACTTAACCCTACAGACCATGTGTCAAGTTGGTTAAGTATATCAAGCAATCCATGGCTTAACCTCGTCTAATTATCACTTTAGATTGGTTAAGTATATATTAATTTGACCCCATCAAATTACCGAGTCAAATCGGTCAAGCGTATTCGAAACGATTCGTGACTTAGCCTTATCATGTTTTCACGTTAGATTGGTTAAGTATAGGTTAACTTAACCTCATCAAATTAACGAGTTAGATTGGTTAAGTATAGGTCACTTAACCTCATCAAATCATCGTGTTAAATTAGTTAAGTGTTTAACTTAACCCCATTAAATTACCAAGTTAAGTCGGTTAAGTATGGGTTACTTGACCTCATTGAACTATCAAGTTTAAATTGGTTAAGTGTTTAACTTAACCCTATCGAATTACCGTGTTTATATTAGTTAAGCCTAATCTTAACCCCATCCATTAACTGTATTATACGGTTAAGTGTCATTAAGAAAATTTTCTTAACCTTATCACGTTATCGTGTTGGATTGATTAAGTGTTGGTTAACTTAATCCCGTCCACTAGTCGTATAAGAATGGTCAAGTGTCATTAGGCAAATCAAGTTACTTAACCTACCCAAGCTTATCATGTTTTGTTAAGTATCATCAGCCTAATCAAATTACTTAACCCATTTGTCCATATCATATTTGGTTAAGCCTCATTAATCAAATTAACTTAACCCTATTATGTGGCATTAATTTAATTAATGCACCCTCAACCTCTCACATTAGACCTTGTTGTGGTTACTAGTTAAGCCGGGCGGGTCCGGGTAGATTTACACCACAACCTAGTCTAACCTCGGGTCTTAAGCGCGACATGACCAACTTCTCACATTGGGTCCTATTGTTTGCAACTACTAGTTAGGCCGGTCGGTTCCGGGTAGTTTTACGTTGCAAACTCAACCCAACCTCTAGTTGGCCACACTCATATTATCTAAGTTCATCATGTTTCCAAAACATGTTACAAGTTTCTCGAGCATTTAGGTAGACCTAACTTAATAGGTAAATTCCCAAAGGGTAGACCTAACTTAATAGGTAAATTCCCAAGCTCATGTTTTTATGCATACTTACATGTCATCTTCCATGTTATCTTTCAAGTCATATTTTCAAGTATAAACACATGTCATATTCAAGTTAAGATTTTGCGACATGTTCATGTTTATCTAACTACCCAAAATCGTGTTTTCCCAACGCAAGCAAAGCGAGTCAACATAGTAAGGATACTATGTCACATATTGTTCTCAAAACATGCATGATGCCAAAAAGGGCTTGGCTTCCACATGCATAACATCATGAGGGGGTTGGCCATAAACATGCATAGTGTCATAAGGTAATTTGGCCACAAACATGCATATTATCAAAAGGGGGTTTGGCCATAAACATGCACAACTTAAAGAGGGGATTGGCCACGAGCATGCATAATCTCATAAAGGATTTGGCCACAAACTTGCATGTTAGCATAAGGGGTTTGGGTTCATAAACATGCATAAGCCCCAAAATCTTGTCTTAGCCAATGTTTCACACGTAAAGTGGTTCCTAAAGGTTCATGCTAGCATTTCATGCATAAAGATCCAAACTTGCAAGTTAAACTAGGTTATGCATAGCATGAGAGGCATGATTAAGTCACTCACATGGCCTAAGATCATAAATATGAACACAAGAGGCATGGTAAGGTTCATATAGGTTCGCATAATCATGTTTAGCCTCATTTTATCCCATGTCAACATTAAAAATACCGTTTTGATCCAAAAGTAGCTAGAACTTACATAGTTAGGCCTAGGCAAAGAAGCATGAATCATCTTGGCTAAGAAAGGTGCCTCCTTGGTTGAAGAATCGTCATGGAACTCGCATAGCAATGTTGATTTGGCCTTGATTTGTTGTAGCAAGCTTGCACCTTTTGATTTGAACTTGATTTGGATGCATAGGCTTTAGGAAAGGGGGATGGAGGCCATGATCAAAATTAATTTTGGCAGAACTTAGTTGCTAGGTTTGATTTTTAGGGATTTAGGTTAGGTTTAGGGTCTTTTTATAGAGATTAGGATAGTTTTAGGCCCTTAGATTAACCCTAGGATAGATTAGGACCATCAGATCTCGGAAGCTTCCAGACCCAGCCCAAGAACAAGACCAGGTGAGACAAACAGGTGCGCCAGGTTATTTGCCCCGGCCACCCCCTGTCGACAGGCAAGTCGACAGGGCTGTCGACTTGGTCTGGGCCCAAGTCGACAGGCCTGTCGACAGCCCTGTCGACATGGCCTAGGCGGGGAAACTTCCCGCCTAGCCCCAGATCTGATTTCCAAAACTGTTTTCCGAAATTCAAATTCCCAGAAAATCTTCTTTGGGCCTTTAACGGGTCATACGGACTCCGATTTTCGAAAACTCGGACTCTATTTCGCGTATTTTTCCGAGACGAACGCAATGGCATAGCCCGTTTTACTTGATTCAGAATTTAAAATTAAATTCTGCCTTGATTCTCGTTTTAACATGTTATTAAAATACGGGTTGTTACACGTTGCTCCTTTCTCTCCCTTTCCATTGTGTTGCTCCACCTTTTTCTTCTCCAAAAGGCCACGCACGTTTCCATTTTTCCTCTTAGATAATCCATCAGCCCCTTCTTTTCTCCACTTTTCTTCCATCCAACTATCGTCCTTCATAAAGAAAAAAAAAGTAACGTGTAAGCAAATAAGCCATGGGAGGGACACTTGTCCATTTGGTGTACACGTGCATCCCATTTTTTTCTCCACCGTATTAAGTCTATGTACAAAACTTTACTCCCCATCTCTTTCTTCTTTGGCCAGTTCTTTCTTTCCCCTCCAACTTTCAAGCTTCCGCCCCTCAACTAGGAAAAAAAAAGGAAATCAAAGCGTGAAGCCTGCATGCGTTAGAACACTCACCCCACACTCCTCACACACGCACTGAAGCCCCTCACACCTTAAAACCTCTACTCCATCCCACTGCAAATACCCATTTTATTCTCACCGCCACCACCTTTTTTCTAGCGTGACTCCACCGAGAACCGGTCGCATCACCTCCAGGCAACCCTGGTACGACACACTCTACCCTTCACCGCAACTCTCCACTCATAACATACGGTTCTCTCTCTTCTCTTCTTGAAATCCATTCGCATATAACCCCAACAGCAACTTCACCTCATCAGTGTCACGCCGAACCCCTCAGCCCAAGACCCCATCCAATCAGCCTCGCATGCACCACCAGTGTTTTCGGTAGCAACACTATTCCATTTGCATGCATGCAAAGGTCGGTGTTTAAATATATATATATATATATATATATATATATATATATTCAATCAATGCATACCCTCTAAGTTCATATGACTTAGAGATGAGGATAAAATATTTACCACAAATCCGATATATATTAACGGAAATCAGTGATATGTCGTGAATTGTCAAGGTGGCATACCCGAGTTATGAACGAGCTAGTGATGATCAAGGCATTGCTTTTCTAGGCATGCTTCATGTATAACGTGACATCGACAAACCTCACACCCCGGATGATGAGAAACTGGCGGTTAGGTTGTGTATATATATATGTGAATTGATGATGACCGCTGCAGCAGTGGGAAACCACTTATGAATGATGGAATAGGGTATGTTCGGGGGGCCGTGTCTCGTCGAAAACCGTTGATCTGCCTCGCGATTTGTATTGGTGTCCGCGTCTGGATGAAAAACCCGTGATTACATTTCGTTTGTATTCCGATTGATCTTTCGTGCCAGGAATCATCAAGTTGGAAACCCAAATCTCCAATACGTGCCACACGGTTTTGTTTGTATATCTACATATATGGCGACATAATAGGATGGGGTATTATGCCGTCTAGGATTAATACATTTATTTGCGAAATTGTTTTCTTCCACACTATATATAATAATATGAAAGAGGATTTTCCGTATGAAAGCATGTTTGATTATCATAAGATAAACCTCGCCCATCTGGTGTGCGCTTGCATTGTGTGATGTGGGATGAGCTTATGATAGCTTCATTTTAAAAATATCATTTCTTATTTATATGCACGGGCGTTCACATGGAGCAAAAGCCCGTTGCGCGATAGCGGCGTGGTCCGGTGAATGTCCCAACTTTAAAATAAATCCTAAAAACAACTGTTTTAAATTTGATAAGCCATAACAATTCATCTTTTTGAACGGTTTAAGTCGGTTTAATTACCGGCGAGAATTGGGCAAAAAGGCGGGTCGTTACAAGTTGGACAAACTCAAGCTCGAATAGATCGAAGAGATGATAAGCGACAGATGACGTCAGGTCAAGGCAAACAAACACAACAACAACGACGAAGATGTATTTATCTAAATTCCACTTATCTCTTCATATTAATTTATCTCAACGTTTTATTAAAATTTATCCAAACATTTTCAACATTTATCTACACGGTTTCAAGTATTTCTCGACGTTTAGATCGGAATCATGCAGTCATCCCACTTTCGAAACTCGAAAATAAATGTCCGATGATGTGGCCATCATCATCAGAATTATCCTCCAGCGACTAGAATGGGATTCCATATCTATCTAGTACATCTTCGATTTCATATATACGTTAGCTAGGTGTATATACAAAATCCGTACATACTTGACAGTTCAATCTTTATTTATATGGAAGGAAAATCAAATCGATCATCTATATAATTCCACAACTACGGTGTTGTGTGTGCTTCATGCAAACAAAATAAAACAGCCATATAAATCGGATGATCATAAATTATAATCATCACCCATACACAAACAATTTAACTGTGCACTGGAGCGTTTTTGACCGTAACGCTCGTGCACAGTTAAATTGTTTGTGTATGGGTGATGATTATAATTTATGATCATCCGATTTATATGGCTGTTTTATTTTGTTTGCATGAAGCACACACAACATCGTAGTTGTGGAATTATACAGATGATCGATTTGATTTTCCTTCCATATAAATAAAGATTGGACTGTCAAGTATGTACGGATTTTGTATATATGCCTAGCTAACGTATATATGAAATCGAAGATGTACTAGATAGATATGGAATCCCATTCTAGTCGCTGGAGGATAATTCTGATGATGATGGCCACATCATCGGACATTTATTTTCGAGTTTCGAAAGTGGGATGACTGCATGATTCCGATCTAAACGTCGAGAAATACTTGAAGCCGTGTAGATAAATGTTCAAAATCAATGTTTCGGGATTGGTTTGTAGAACAATACTGGACAAACTCAAGCTCGAATAGATCGAAGAGATGATAAGCGACAGATGACGTCAGGTCAAGGAAAACAAACACAACAACAACGACGAAGATGTATTTAACTAAATTCCACTTATCTCTTTATATTAATTTATCTCAACGTTTTATTAAAATTTATCCAAACAGGTGGGTGATTCTTGCTCACGAAATACTGAATTATTCCCATATTTATCGAATTAAATTATGAAATAGTTTGGCTACATGGTTGTGATTGGATGTTGAATTTGGTTGCTTAAATTTTGATATAGCAGTGTGTTGACATGCAAATTAGTTCGATGATTAGTTATTTGATTTAAATTAAAAATTCTAGTTGGAAATTTTTAATCCTTATAAATCCTGGAATAGTTGAAACTGATCAGTTGAATGGAATGGTTGTGATAGATGTTTGGTTGAAATTTATTACTAAATTGAGATTTGACACAGTTAATGCTCTGTATTCAGTATAGTGTATTTGCATGTTCTTTGTGACGATAAATCCCATTTAGCCTTGATGTTACGGGCATCGAATAAACCCGGGATTTATCGATAAAATAAATTAAGAACACAGAGTGAAATGATAAATCTCTGTGACCCTGATTTGGATTGAAATGATAGATCCATCACTGAATATCGATAAATTAAATTTTAAATCACTTGGCCGTTGGATAGATAATTATATACAGACATCGGTTGGTTAAATGATTTAAATATTTGAAATTCTACTTGAGCGAAATTTATTTAAAGGGAATGTGTCGAGTTTGATAAAATTTTATTCTTCCTTTAAAGATATGATTCTTGAATGTTAATTGAAGTGATTAAGGAAATACCCAAAGTGAATTTGAAGATTTAAAGATTCAGAAATTTATATGATTTAGCATTTTCAAGGATCGGGTAGCCTAAAATTTAATAAATTCTTATTGAATTTAATATTGGATAGAAAGGAAAATCGAGGAGACTCAGAGTTGTTTTGAACTAAATACAACTATGGTTTTAAATCCTTGAATTTGAAAATATGGGTTGAAATGGGATTTTGAAACAAGTCCTTTGGGCTAGGCAACTCCATTGAGACTGGAGTTAGATTCAAGTGTTGAAGTTCGGAAGAAAGAATCAATTTTAGTTAAAGAATTTTTTATATGTATATATATATTTACACTATTTGATTTCAATAACTATCCTTTCTTCAAAATTTATTTATTAACTTTTATCTATAACTATTTTATTATAACGAAAAATTTCTTATATTCTTTATCTAAATTACTTAGTAAACTCTTAAACTTTATATTTATATAGTGGTTTAAACTTATTTATCCTATTTTAACTATTATATTCCATACATATATTATTTATATAAAGGTTTTAGAAGCTTCTATTTTTTCAAAATTTTATTTTCTGAATTATGAATCTCTTCCGAATGGAAGTGTTGGATCTAGACTATTATTTAAATGGAGTCGAGATAAACTTATGCTATTTGAATATGAATCGATTCCTAAACCGATTTTTGATATGGAAATGTAATTTTTATTCTACTCGAATATAAATGGTCCTCCTAAGGATTTGAAATGAGTTGAAGAGAAAGTATATGTTCTATTTGAATATGAATAGATTTTCGAACATAAATCGATTTGGGAATAAATTGGAAATTTTGGAAATAAAATATATTCTTTTTGAATATAAGTCGATTTTGAAATATTATATGATTATAATATAAGTATATGGAAATATATTCTAGTTTAGAATATAATCGGTTTGGGAATGATTATGATATGTTGATACGAAATCATATTCTTGTGAATATATACTTGGTTCGAACAAAAATATAATATTTTGATATGAAACGAACCTTTGTGAATGTAAAAGAACCGACCGATGTGGAAAGATGTAAGCGTTGGTTGTTAAAGAGACCGGAGTCGTCATAAGGCATACTCTCTGTCGGTGTCGATACCACTTTGACAACTGTGAATGTTATGATGTATCCAGAATGAGTATGATGACTTGGAGGCGATTATTGAATCGAAGAAGATGAACGATGACGAAATAGCCCTGACCTTCGGGTCAGAATTGAAGTGACTAAAACAGGAGCTATACCGTGACTAACTGAGGTAGCACCTTTGATCGGACACACTTCTTCGATAATATTTCTATGACTGATGATGATGATTTGGGCCCATTTATTACTTTGGGAGTGTGTTCCGAGGTGGGCGGTAGTGGCTGCTATGCGTTACCACCGGTCCGGAAGTGCAATTGGTAGAATCCTACCCTGGGCATTGCCTCGAGTGCCTTGTCATATATATCCATATCAAGCCCCATACGATTTTGATTTAGCATTGCCTTCTATGGAGTGCCCTCTGATAACACCAGTACGGTGAATTTACGGTACTGTATAGACTGTTGATGCCTATAAACGGCGTAAGGGTAATATGGTAATCCCGCTTACGCTATTTTCAGTATTATACTTTACTGGATAGACACTATCATAATAGCGTACTATATTATGTATGTATTAGTTTAACGGATCCTTGAGAGATGGAAAAATCCCGTAACATCTCTTGAGTTACTGTACCCATGACACTAATGTTATTTCGTATTTTTATTTGACTAATTTGAGATGATTTAGTGCTGATCCGAGTGTTTGTTGTGTTTTCTTTTTATGCAACACGCTCGGGTCAGCAGACGTTGCAGTTACCGAAGATGACGGTGCTTTGGAGATCGAAGACGAAGATTTGGTATATCCATTATCTATTATATAAGATATTTCCGCTGCCGTGTGTGTATATCTGTTTATGTGTAACTCTGATTTATCATTTGTACGCTATAGTCAAATGTGTATATATTCCAATTGTGTTAACTGCTATTTGTTTATTATATGTTGTCCTTCCGCTGTGAGATTCTGAGATTTGTTTTTCTCTTCTTTCTTCTTTTTTTCTTTTCCCAATAACTACCTGTATTTGCGATTTGTTTGAGTCGACATGTGAGGTTTATTGTCGATTTTAAATGGTCAAAAATACGGGTCGTTAAATACCCAACTGTAACGACCCGCCTTTTTGCATGGTTCTTGCCGGTAATTAAACCAACTTAAACCGTTCAGAAAGACGAATTGTTATGGGTACATACATACATTGAACAAAATAACAGAACTTTCCGTTGTTAAAGAACAATATTTCATCAGAGTTACCTGAATATCAGAGTTACACATACATATATACTTTACAGCGGAAGAAAGAAATTTACTCTCATCGGAAGATCAAAAGACACAGCGGAAACTTTAACTCTAGCGTGGAAGCCAACTCAGAAAGTGCTTCGAACTTTGCTCCAACGAATGATAGCTGCAAAACTAAACTACTAGCTGCCCGCATGAAAATTTAATGGGCACCCAGAGTTTAGGAAGGAACAATAAACTCCAGGTCAGTCATGGGACTGGTGTGAGAACATAAACAGTTGTTTTTAGGATTTATTTTAAAGTTGGGACATTCACCGGACCACGCCGCTATCGCGCAACGGGCTTTTGCTCCATGTGAACACCCGTGCATATAAATAAGAAATGATATTTTTAAAATGAAGCTATCATAAGCTCGTCCCACATCACACAATGCAAGCGCACACCAGATGGGCGAGGTTTATCTTATGATAACCAAACATGCTTTCATACGGAAAATCTTCTTTTCATATTATTATAGTGTGGAAGAAACATTTCGCAAATAAATGTATTAATCCTAGACAGCATAATACCCCATCCTATTATGTCGCCCTATATATATAGATATACAAACAAACCGTGTGGCACGTATTGGAGATTTGGGTTTCCAACTTGATGATTCGTGGCACGAAAGATCAATCGGAATACGAACGAAACGCAATCACGGGTTTTTCATCCAGACGCGGACACCAATACAAATCGCGAGGCAGATCAACGGTTTTCGACCAGACACGGCCCCCCGAACATACCCTATTCCATCATTCATAAGTGGTTTCCCACTGCTGCAGCGATCATCATCAATTCACATATATATACACAACCTAACCGCCAGTTTCTCATCATCCGGGGTGTGAGGTTTTTCGACGTCACGTTATACATAAAGCATGCCTAGAAAAGCAATGCCTTGATCATCACTAGCTCGTTCATAATTCGGGTATGCCACCTTGACAATTCACGACATATCACTGATTTCAATCAATGCATACCCTCTAAGTTCATATGACTTAGAGATGAGGATAAAATATTTACCACAAATCCGATATATATTAACGGAGATCAGTGCTATGCGGTCAATTTCAATGTCAGACACACCATCCATACACGTCCGTCCTGGGTCTGAACGGAACGAAATCCGAAAGTTCTCCCCATACGTTCGGACTTCCTGCCACTACGGAAATGGGGCATCTCTCTACTGTAGCTGTCAGTAAAGAAACCAATCGGCAATCGGTCCGTTCGATGAGAAGAACCACGATCTTCACTCGTCGATTCCAAGTCTTGAATTTGCATCATGCGTCGTATTATTACTTGGAATGGTTTCGAACTTAAATCCGATCCCGGACTTCCCAAGTAATAAGCGTATTCTTAAATCGAGGGTCATGAATCATACGGGCCTTTCAATTCAATTTCCTTCCAATCATTTCAATTTATTAGAATGTCAAAGTTGGAATTTGTCATAAACTCAGTTTTCATCTTAACTCTATATTTCGAATCAAAGATTCGCTTTTCCGACCTTATATTTCAAAACATGCCTTCCAATTCTCATATTTCTTTATTCATTTCCTCAAGTTATTCAATTCACCCAATCTCTATTTGGATTAAAATTTCATATATGATAATCCAAACCATTTATATTCGAACATAAGTTTGATAGAGTTAAATCAACTTATATTCGATGTAAATTCACAACTGAATCAAACACTATCAGAACATTGAGGTAATATATTCTAATGCTTCTGATAATAGTTGTTCAACTTTGGAATTACACATCGAATATCCGTCACAACTCCATCCAACTCATTTCCTTTTAAATTCTAATATTTAGAATTTAATAAATAATTCCAAATTCAATTATTTAAAATCCTTCCGAACCGTTTTAAATCTTTTAACCATTTATATAATGATTTACAATATAAATTTCAAGAACCGTTTATCTTTGGAATCTAAATAATAACGTTTGAACGTTATTAAATGCTGCAATAGCCATTGAATTCAAATATATTTCCAATCACTTCAAAATTCCAATAATTCATTCCTAATTACTTCAAATTAATAAAGTAAAACTTATCATGAATTCTCTAAAATTTAAAACTGGTTATATTTGAAAGTCAATGTTTCAAATCGAACCGATTTCAAACCATAAGGTTATAACCATTTTGAAATCGATATTTACGAACTTTCGCGCCGTAGCACGTTATAAATCGGTTTAAATAAAATTTCGCTCGAGTTCTTTCAAATTTAATTTATATTTCCAATTCAAATAACTTTATTTCAAAATCGATTTTTAAGTTTAAATCGAAAATCATTTCATAATTCCAAATCTTAATCTACATTAAATTAAGTTATAAACCATAGAAATTCAACGCTTTCAAATTTTAAATGTTAAATTTAAATTTCATAAATGGTCCTTAAACGACATTTATTAATTGAAATCATAATTGGTTTCTAGGTTTAAAAATGACTTTAATCCAAATTCAAATTTTGTTTGAATTAATCGTTTCGTCCGTCGGACCAGTTAGGGATGGCCAGGGAGAGCAGGAAACTAGGTTTCCAAACCCAAGCCTAGATACCATCCTCTCTGTCATCCTAGAACGGTCTGGTATAATATTTAATATATATATATATATATATATATATATTTCCAAAGCTCTTTCAAATTAAAATTTGACTTAAGAGAATAATTTTTAATATTGAAAAATAAATCTTCCTTATATGGAAGGAGAATTGAATCGACTATCTGTATGATTTCACAACCATGGTGTTGTGTGTGCATCATGCAAACCAAAATAAATCAACCATATAAGTCAGATGATCATGCATTATAATCATCATTAGTAACTACCAATTTAACGGTGCACAAGCGTTACTGTCAATAACGCTTTTCAGTGTTCGGTGTGTTATCTAGTTACATGCATATCCATTCACACATTCACATCTATATTCAAACGATCATCACATCACATTTTAATCACTACTAATTAAAATAAATTATTAAAAAAATTGTTCTCACCTTATAGCTTCCCAAAAATTTCACCTCTTTTTTCTGTTTTTGTACCAATGCGTTCCAGTCTCCGATGCTTCGTTTGCGTTCTCCCTTTTCTTTTCTCTCTTTACCTTGCGCCCCAATCCGTTCTCTCAATAGACAAAACCTGAACCTCATATTTTTCTTCACATTTTCACTTTGCTCAAATAGACAAAGCATGCAATATGCATTGCCAAGTACAGTAAATTAAACTGCCCATTCCCTCTATCCATGCGAACTGTTCATGCGTTTTTTTTTTCTTTTTCCTTTTTCTCTTTTTTTTCGTGCTCTTAGATCTGCAACAACATTCGCGCCCGCATGCAAAGTTGGCTAGGCGAGCATGGTTTCACGTTTGCAAACTTTTCTTCTTTTTCCTTTGTAGAGGCGGACTGTTTGTGCCTCTCCTTTTCTGCTCTATCTCTTTTCCTTCATTTTGCTTTCTTGCGTCCTTTGTACTTCTTGCGTTCTGTCCTTTTTTATTTTTTTATTTTTATTTTTTCAAGGTGGAAGCTTTACAAAATGAAGTGGAAGAGGCAACATAAAGGAGGCGCATGCACATGCAAACGAATGGAGAGGAAGATCTCATGTGCTACTTGTAGTAAGGAGTGGCTTTGCTGCCAAATGGAGTTCCACGTTAGTGGAAATGGATGTTCGGCCACGGTGGTAGAAGGTGAAACATGAGGAGAGAGGGCATGCAGGTTTCATGGTACATTTTTTTTCTCCATAAAATAGTGGAAGGATGAACATTGGAGAGGAGTGTGGCGGTGAGAGAAGTTAACGGGTGTTGCATGCAAAGGGTTCATGGTTGCTAGAGGGGAGGGATCAATCAGTTTTTTTTTCCTTTGAAATGGCGGAACCAACTTGAAGATGGAAGGAGAACAACTGAAAGTGGAGGAGAAAAATGCGATAAAATAAGAATAGGAAAAGAACGTGGCACCTCATCTTCCAAACAAAACAACAAGTGGCGTTACCACCTTTACATGTTCAACACGTCCTCCCATTTTTATATATATATATGATATACAAGTACAAAAGGGTGCTTATGAACTACTTAGTTGAACGTTAGCACATGTAACGTTTTGGCGGGAACAAAAGAATGGGAAATGCATTCACAATACAATGAAATTTTATACCCAAATTTTGCTCCTTTCCAATTTCTTTAATTTTAAATTATTAATAACCATCAACACTGAACTAACAATAAAATCGTGTATAATAATGTTTCATGATCCTAGAACAGTAATAAAATCGGTCGATTGATTGTTTCTGTAAAGTGTCAAAAGGGACCACAGTTACCCCAAAATATGCTAGAAAAACATATGCTTATTTTTTGAAATAAAAATTACAGAAAAATTAAATAAAATATTTTAAGACGACGCAAACTGAAACTGAACAAAAAATTTTAACGAATATTTAATTATAATTTAATTTCAGATTCTGATCGATTCTAGCAATTGAACTACAACTTATTTTGATAATTCGATAAATGATGAAACATTTTCTCCAAATAAACATTTTTGTAACAAATTCCTCAGTAAAATTTAAATTTCCCGTCATTTAAATAATATTATCGCCTTAAAATCTGATTCAACAATTATTTAAACCTTTTAAACTCTGTTTTAAAAATTCATATTAAATTCAAATTTGATTTTTCAAAACTCTTAGATCGTTACATTCTCCCCCACTTAAGTCTTTTCGTCCTCGAAAAGGAGAGCTCATGAAATTATATACATGCAAAATAAATCTTACATATAAATTTGTTAGACTTACAAATTCTTATATTAAGCCTAAATTTATCAACGCAACTTACGAGAAAATTTTCATATGATTAAATTTGCCAAAACATTTATATGAAAGCTCATCAAAACAAAACTCAATTTGCTATATTAGAAAGGTGTAATTTTGGAAAGGTCGACTTTAAAGAAGTTTGAGGTTTAACTATTATTACAAATCATAGTTTGCAAAGCACTCAAATGAATTCTCCGACTTTGAATCCCATTCCATTTCAAACCATTTAAATATTATATATTTCTTCCATATGGATAACCATACTTTACTTCGAGATTTTCAAAACCAAATTTCCTTTCATAATTTTCAAACATACTATACTGAAATTCTATATGTCATTGTTCGAGAGTTCATCCTCATGACAGGGCAACTGAGTACCACCCAATCATACGAAACCCAATTCCTTATCACAACCCAGTTTTAGTCACGGTTACTCGAACAACCCAAATCATCTCATATCCTGAAGTTGTAAATCGAAATTTGTAAATACTTAAACCATAATTTTGGTATTACTAAATATTTCCAAAGTAGCGGGATTCCAATCGTCGAAATTTCTTTTATAAACCATTCGAGCCTTCCAAATTGAATTCCAGACAAATTCAAGCTTTTTTACTTTCTAAAGTTTTCGAAAATCGTTTACACTTCATTTCGAATATCTTTGTATAACACAAGATAGAATATTTTAGGAGTCATAAGTTGAAATCTCAGAAATCTTTTTAGGATTCAAATAGTTGTATCCTTTTTTTTTTCTTCAAGCATAACTCATTTTAACCATACTATAGGGCTTTATTCATTCTTATTCAAATATACCATCACGCTTTCACTGCGCACTCTAATTTAGTACGTGCATATTTCAAACTATCATTATTCAAACATTAGAAATAAGTTTCAATATTTGGAACCAAATCCTTATAGTTCATCTTTCAAAACCCATTTTCATATCTTCTATTGTTGGATTTCATCTCTTAGTTTCATATTCACATAATCGAATAAATCTCTTCTTTCCAAATTCGTTCGAAATCCAAAATATATGATTTTCCTTTTGCCTTTAGTATTGAAGCTTATTTGGAAAATTTTCTTCATTTAACTAGTTGAAAAAAAAATCATTTTTATTTAAATGACAACACGCTTCCACTATGCTACTCTGATCCAGCCTATTTAAATCTAGTATTGCTCAAGCAATTATAAAACCAAACTCCATAATCAACTAATATTTATAAAACCAAACTCCTTTCATAAGTTAGACCCATTATTTCAAACCTTTCAATAACTGCTCAATGTTTATTTATTGAGATAATATTTCGGATAGATTACCATCATCTAATTTGAATTTAAGGCTTGGCTTCGTTCGAGAATCAAATCGCATGTGCTCGACTCGAGTTATAGATGAAAGTTCAGTTATCGGAATGAAGGTTCGAACCAAATTACTTAACCAAGTTCATAGGACAAAAGGTATGAATGATGCTTTTCAAGAACAATTGGTTCGAAAAAGGAACTAGCACCGGTCAAGATAGAGAAATCGAGTGCACCTAATGATACGATTATAGGCAGTTCAATTAAGGTAAAACTTATATTTAATGTTTCCCTTGTGTCCTAGGCAATTACTTGTTAGATAATTCAAATCGGGTCACTCATACTATTTCAATAGGGAAGAGTGGTTTTCTCCCCCACTTAAATTTTTTTAGTTATAATTTAAATCCTCCTTTAAACAATTTCTTGCTTAAGTCAAATTACCTTTAAATTCCTTAAGGGGTTCGCTTTGCTAAAATATACTTCTAAACAAATTAATTCAACCTGTAATTTATCGTTCACCATTCCTATTAGGTATAGGTTCAATTCTATAATTTGACACTCATCGAGGAGTATGATATCTTCTCTGATTACAACTTATTAGATTCAAAAATTCATATTCAAATATTCGTTATGATTAAGTCAATTATTCTTGTCACTTTGGGTATGGGTAAATTATCTTTCTTACTTGCATTTCAACAATTCATTACCTAATTCTTTAAGTGAGATTTACTCCTTAAATATCTTTCAATTTTCCAAGCACTTATTGTTAATCACACTCTAGGTTTTAAGGGTTCAAAATTCTGAAGTATTCTGAAGCTAATCTCAATTCATTTTTCAAACTTCTAGTTTTGCTTTTTCCCAAATTAAATTCCTATATTAAATTTCCAAACCATTTTATTAAGATTTATTCATTACAACACATAGTTAAGTGGTTTTAAATACTCCTTGATGTTTAAATCGGAATTTTATAGTCATCCCACCTTCGAAACTTGAAAATAAACATCAGCGATGGCGCGCTCATCCCAGAATTTATTTCCAAGCGACAAGAGTGTGACTCTACATCCATCTAGTATATATCGGACTTCATATATACGTTGATCAGACGTATATTCAAAATCCTTAAATACTCGATAGTCCAATCGCGACGTCGAATACAATACTCAAAACCCTTACTTTCCACTATATTTTACAATAATCATGCTTCCAAAACAGTTTACTTAGTTTAAAACACTTTTATATAGGTTTCAAAATATGCTCTCTCGACATAATATTCCAAAATCTCATTCTAGGGTATTTCTAACCTTATCTCTAATGAGATATTATAACTCTGATGAGTCCTATCTTTTGTTCAAAATATGTCGTACCCAAAGCTTTGTATAAACCAAAGCTCTGATACCAACTATAACGACCCGCCTTTTTGCCCGGTTCTTGCCGGTAATTAAACCAACTTAAACCGTTCAGAAAGACGAATTGTTATGGGTACATACATACATTGAACAAAATAATAGAACTTTCCATTGCTCAAGAACAATATTTCATCAGAGTTACCTGAATATCAAAGTTACACATACATATATACTTTACAGCGGAAGAAAGAAATTTACTCTCATCGGAAAATCAAAAGACACAGCGGAAACTTTAACTCTAGCGTGGACGCCAACTCAGAAAGTGCTTCGAACTTTGCTCCAACGAATGATAGCTGCAAAACTAAACTACTAGCTGCCCGTGTGAAAATTTAATGGGCACCCCGAGTTTAGGAAGGAACAATAAACTCCAGGTCAGTCATGGGACTGGTGTGTGAACATAAAACAGTTGTTTTTAGGATTTATTTTAAAGTTGGGACATTCACCGGACCACGCCGCTATCGCGCAACGGGCTTTTGCTCCATGTGAACACCCGTGCATATAAATACGAAATGATATTTTTAAAATGAAGCTATCATAAGCTCGTCCCACATCACACAATGCAAGCGCACACCAGATGGGCGAGGTTTATCTTATGATAACCAAACATGCTTTCATACGAAAAATCCTCTTTTCTTATGATTATAGTGTGGAAGAAACATTTCGCAAATAAATGTATTAATCCTAGACGGCATAATACCCCATCATTTTATGTCGCCCTATATATATATAGATATACAAACAAACCGTGTGGCACGTATTGGAGATTTGGGTTTCCAACTTGATGATTCCTGGCACGAAAGATCAATCGGAATACAAACGAAATGCAATCACGGGTTTTTCATCTAGACGCGGACACCAATACAAATCGCGAGGCAGATCAACGGTTTTCGACCAGACACGGCCCCCCGAACATACCCTATTCCATCATTCATAAGTGGTTTCCCACTGCTGCAGCGATCATCATCAATTCACATATATATACACAACCTAACCGCCAGTTTCTCATCATCCGGGGTGTGAGGTTTGTCGATGTCATGTTATACATAAAGCATGCCTAGAAAAGCAATGCCTTGATCATTACTAGCTCGTTCATAATTCGGGTATGCCACCTTGACAATTCACGACATATCACTGATTTCAATCAATGCATACCCTCTAAGTTCATATGACTTAGAGATGAGGATAAAATATTTACCACAAATCCGATATATATTAACGGAGATCAGTGTTATGCGGTCAATTTCAATGTCAGACACACCATCCATACACGTCCGTTCTGGGTCTGAACGGAACAAAATCCGAAAGTTCTCCCCATACGTTCGGACTTCCTGCCACTCCTGAAATGGGGCATCTCTCTACTGTAGCTATCAGTAAAGAAACCAATCGGCAATCAGTCCGTTCGATGAGAAGAACCACAGTCTTCACTCGTCGATTCCATGTCTTGAATTTGCTTCATGCGTCGTATTATCACTTGGAATGGTTTCGAACTCAAATCCGATCCCGGACTTCCCAAGTAATAAGCGTATTCTTAAATCGAGGGTCATGAATCATACGGGCCTTTCAATTCAATTTCCTTCCAATCATTTCAATTTATTTGAATGTCAAAGTTGGAATTTGTCATAAACTCAGTTTTCATCTTAACTCTTTATTTCGAATCAAAGATTCGCTTTTCCGACCTTATATTTCAAAACATGCCTTCCAATTCTCATATTTCTTTATTCATTTCCTCAAGTTATTCAATTCACCAAATCTCTATTTGGATTAAAATTTCATATATGATAATCCAAACCATTTATATTCGAACATAAGTTTGATAGAGTTAAATCAACTTATATTCGATGTAAATTCACAACTCAATCAAACACTATCAGAACATTGAGGTAATATTTTCTAATGCTTCTGATAATATTTGTTCAACTTTGGAATTACACATCGAATATCCGTCACAACTCCATCCAACTCATTTCCTTTTAAATTCTAATCTTTAGAATTTAATAAATAATTCCAAATTCAATTATTTAAAATCCTTCCGAACCATTTTAAATCTTTTAACCATTTAAATAATGGTTTACAATATAAATTTCAAGAACTGTTTATCTTTGGAATCTAAATATAACGTTTGAACGTTATTAAATCCTGCAATAGCCATTGAATTCAAATATATTTCCAATCACTTCAAAATTCCAATAATTCATTCCTAATTACTTCAAATTAATAAAGTAAAACTTATCATGAATTCTCTAAAATTTAAAACTGGTTATATTTGAAAGTCAATGTTTCAAATCGAACCGATTTCAAACCATAAGGTTATAACCATTTTGAAATCGATATTTACGAACTTTCGCGCCGTAGCGCGTTATAAATCGGTTTAAATAATATTTCGCTCGAGTTCTTTCAAATTTAATTTATATTTCCAATTCAAATAACTTTATTTCAAAATCGATTTTTAAGTTTAAATCGAAAATCATTTCATAATTCCAAATCTTAATCTACATTAAATTAAGTTATAAACCATAGAAATTTAACCCTTTCAAATTTTAAATGTTAAATTTAAATTTAAATTTCATAAATGGTCCTTACACGACATTTATTAATTGAAATCCTAATTGGTTTCTAGGTTTAAAAACGACTTCAATCCAAATTCAAATTTTGTTTGAATTAATCGTTTTGTCCGTCGGACCAGTTAGGGATGGCCAGGGAGAGCAGGAAACTAGGTTTCCAAACCCAAGCCTAGATACCATCCTCTCTGTCATCCTAGAACGGTCTGGTATAATATTTAATATATATATAATATATTATATATATATATATTTCCAAAGCTCTTTCAAATTAAAATTTGACTTAAGAGAATAATTTTTAATATTGAAAAATAAATCTTCCTTATAAGGAAGGAGAATTGAATCGACTATCTGTATGATTTCACAACCATGGTGTTGTGTGTGCATCATGCAAACCAAAATAAATCAACCATATAAGTCAGATGATCATGCATTATAATCATCATTAGTAACAACCAATTTAACGGTGCACAAGCGTTACTGTCAATAACGCTTTTCAGTGTTCGGTGTGTTATCTAGTTACATGCATATCCATTCACACATTCACATCTATACTCAAACGATCATCACATCACATTTTAATCACTACTAATTAAAATAAATTATTAAATAAATTGTTCTCACCTTATAGCTTCCCAGAAATTTCACCGCTTTTTTTCTGTTTTTGTACCAATGCGTTCCAGTCTCCGATGCTTCGTTTGCGTTCTCCCTTTTCTTTTCTCTCTTTACCTTGCGCCCCAATCCGTTCGCTCAATAGACAAAGCCTGAACCTCATATTTTTCTTCACATTTTCACTTTGCTCAAATAGACAAAGCATGCAATATGCATTGCCAAGTACAGTAAATTAAATTGCCCATTCCCTCTATCCATGCGAACTGTTCATGCATTTTTTTTTCTTTTTCCTTTTTCTCTTTTTTTTCGCGCTCTTAGATCTGCAACAACATTCGCGCCCGCATGCAAAGTCGGCTAGGCAAGCATGGTTTCACGTTTGCAAACTTTTCTTCTTTTTCCTTTGCAGAGGCGGACTGTTTGTGCCTCTCCTTTTCTGCTCTATCTCTTTTCCTTCATTTTGCTTTCTTGCGTCCTTTGTACTTCTTGCGTTCTGTCCTTTATTTATTTATTTTTTTTAATTTTTATTTATTTATTTTAAGGTGGAAGCTTTACAAAATGAAGTGGAAGAGGCAACATAAAGGAGGCGCTGCACATGCAAACGAATGGAGAGGAAGATCTCGTGTGCTACTTGTAGTAAGGAGTGGGTTTGCTGCCAAATGGAGTTCCACGTTAGTGGAAATGGATGTTCGGCCACGGTGGTAGAAGGTGAAACATGAGGAGAGAGGGCATGCAGGTTTCACGGTACATTTTTTCTCTCCATAAAATAGTGGAAGGATGAACATTGGAGAGGAGCGTGGCGGTGAGAGAAGTTAACGGGTGTTGCATGCAAAGGGTTCATGGTTGCTAGAGGGGAGGGATCGATCAGTTTTTTTTTTCCTTTGAAATGGCGGAACCAACTTGAAGATGGAAGGAGAACAACTGAAAGTGGAGGAGAAAAATGGGATAAAATAAGAATAGGAAAAGAACGTGGCACCTCATCTTCCAAACAAAACAACAAGTGGCGTTGCCACCTTTACACGTTCAACACGTCCTCCCATTTTTATATATATATATGATATACAAGTACAAAAGGGTGCTTATGAACTACTTAGTTGAACGTTAGCACATGTAACGTTTTGGCGGGAACAAAAGAATGGGAAATGCATTCACAATACAATGAAATTTTATACCCAAATTTTGCTCCTTTCCAATTTCTTTAATTTTTAATTATCAATAACCATCAACACTGAACTAACAATAAAATCGTGTATAATAATGTGTCATGATCCTAGAACAGTAATAAAATCGGTCGGTTGATTGTTTCTGTAAAGTGTCAAAAGGGACCACAGTTACCCCAAAATATGCTAGAAAAACATATGCTTATTTTTCGAAATAAAAATTACAGAAAAATTAAATAAAATATTTTAAGACGACGCAAACTGAAACTGAACAAAAATTTTAAACGAATATTTAATTATAATTTAATTTCAGATTCTGATCGATTCTAGCAATTGAACTACAACTTATTTTGATAATTCGATAAATGACGAAACATTTTCTCCAAACAAACATTTTTTTAACAAATTCCTCAGTAAAATTTAAATTTCCCGTCATTTAAATAATATTATCGCCTTAAAATCTGATTCAATAATTATTTAAACCTTTTAAACTCTGTTTTAAAAATTCATATTAAATTCAAATTTGATTTTTCAAAACTCTTAAATCGTTACATTCTATGGCTCGGAGCGGATTCCGATTTCAGGTGGAGGCCAACGGGTTTGACAAGAAGAAGCAACGGAGATGGAGGCGGTCAACTTAGGTGGCGCGATGGAGCAATATGGGTGAAGTGGAGAAAACGAATTTGAGGCACGATGGCACACGGGCAGCTAGTAGTTTAGTTTTGCAGCTATGATTCGTTGGAGCAAAGTTTGAAGCGCTTTCTGAGTTGGCGTCCACGCTGGAGTTAAAGTTTCCGCTGTAACATATGTTCTTCCGCTGAGAGTAAATTTCTTTCTTCCGCTGTAAAGTATATATGTATGTGTAACTCTGATATTCATGTAACTCTGATGTAATATTGTTCTTGAGAAATGAAAAGTCTTCTGTTATTTTTGTTCAATGTATGTATGTACCCATAACAATTCGTCTTTATGAATGGCTTAAGTCGGTTTAATTACCGGCGAGAACTGGGCAAAAAGTCGGGTCGTTACAGTTGTCCAACTGTAACGACTCGCCTTTTTGCCCGGTTCTTGCCGGTAATTAAACCGACTAAAACCGTTCAGAAAGACGAATTGTTATGGGTACATACATACATTGAACAAAATAACAGAACTTTCCATTGCTCAAGAACAATATTTCATCAGAGTTACCTGAATATCAGAGTTACACATACATATATACTTTACAGCGGAAGAAAGAAATTTACTCTCATCGGAAGATCAAAAGACACAGCGGAAACTTTAACTCTAGCGTGGACGCCAACTCAGAAAGTGCTTCGAACTTTGCTCCAACGAATGATAGCTACAAAACTAAAATACTAGCTGCCCGTGTGAAAATTTAATGGGCACCCAGAGTTTAGGATGGAACAATAAACTCCAGGTCAGTCATGGGACTGTTGTGAGAACATAAAACAGTTGTTTTTAGGATTTATTTTAAAGTTGGGACATTCACCGGACCACGCCGCTATCGCGCAACGGGCTTTTGCTCCATGTGAACACCCGTGCATATAAATACGAAATGATATTTTTAAAATGAAGCTATCATAAGCTCGTCCCACATCACACAATGCAAGCGCACACCAGATGGGCGAGGTTTATCTTATGATAACCAAACATGCTTTCATACGGAAAATCCTCTTTTCATATTATTATTACATAGTGTGGGAAGAAAACCATTTCGCAAATAAATGTATTAATCCTACACGGCATAATACCCCATCCTATTATGTCGCCATATATGTAGATATACAAACAAAACCGTGTGGCACGTATTGGAGATTTGGGTTTCCAACTTGATGATTCCTAGCACGAAAGATCAATCGGAATACAAACGAAATGTAATCACGGGTTTTTCATCCAGACGCGGACACCAATACAAATCGCGAGGCAGATCAACGGTTTTCGACCAGACACAGCCCCCCGAACATACCCTATTCCATCATTCATAAGTGGTTTCCCACTGCTGCAGCGGTCATAATCAATTCACATATATATACACAACCTAACCGCCAGTTTCTCATCATCCGGGTGTGAGGTTTGTCGATGTCACGTCATACACAAAGCATGCCTAGAAAAGCAATGCCTTGATCATCACTAGCTCGTTCATAACTTGGGTAGGCCACATTGACAATTCACGACATATCACCGATTTCAATCAATGCATACCCTCTAAGTTCATATGACTTAGAGATGAGGATAAAATATTTGCCACAAATCCGATATGTATTAACGGAGATCAGTGCTATGCGGTCAATTTTAATGTCAGACACACCATCTATACATGTTCGTCCTGGGTCTGAACGGAACAAAATCCGAAAGTTCTCCCCATACATTCGGACTTCCTGCCACTCCGGTAATTGGGGCATCTCTCTACTGTAGCTAGCAGTAAAGAAACCAATCAGCAATCAGTCCGTTCGATGTGAAGAACCACGGTCTTCACTCGTCAATTCCAAGTCTTGAATTTGCTTCATGCATCGTATTATTACTTGGAATGGTTTTCGGACCTAAATCCGATCCCGGTCTTTCCAAGTAATAAGCGTATTCATAAAACAGTGGTTATGAACCGTACGGGTTTTCAATCCAAATTTCCTTCCCAATTGTTATTAATTCAATTAAGGTTGGATTCATTCCAAGTTCTTTAATCCTGTTAACATCTTAATTTCTTTACAAGCTCGATGTTCACTTACCAACCTTAAAACATAACTTATTCCATTAGTTACACTTTCATACTTCTTTACATCCTTCCAAATTATTTACAAATCTTTTACGGTTTTGTAAACCAGAGTTCACGATTTTATAAACTTCAACATCAACCGTTTCCAACGAAATGTAAAAGCATTTCTTAAAGCGTTATAAGTAATTATAGATTGAAAAATGGTTCTGAAGGTGAGAACACTTATTTTAATTTATTTTACATAAGTAGGAACGTTAATGATCATAATCGTTAATGGTTTGATTACTGATGAATGGATACTTTTATGGTGATGTTTGATTGGGTGCTTATGAACTTGAAACACTGAACACTAGTGCACAGTTGATGTATGTTTATGTATTGCAATATTGGTAGGTAGATTCATATTCATCTAGTTGATTTTGGTTGTGTCACACACTGTAGCCTTCTCATATGGATAACGATATATAAAAAAAAATTATTTTTAAAGTTAATTTTCGAATCATTCGAAAATCTAAGCTACGAATGATTGACGGTTTTGTAAGTGATAAAGGATTTTTGAAAAGTTTTGGAATTGGTTTTGGATGCGAAGATGTAAACAAGTTTTGAGGAAAATGTGATTTTTAGTTATGTAAACATTTGTTCAGTAGTTTTGAAATTTAAACCATAAAATGATTTATATGTATTTCGATTTCATTATTTTATGATACGCTTCAAAATAATTAAATGAGTTTGAAATAATTGCATTGAGTTTATTTAATGGATTCGTTTTATGCAAATCAATTTGATTTCTATTATTTGAATCCTAAATCAATCAACCAATATTCATGTAAACAATAGTTGAAATTAAAGCGGTTTTGAAATATAGATCGAATAATGATCGTAATATGTTTCTTGCATTAACGATTAATTTTGAGAAATTGAATGAAATTTGAAAAGACTACTTTAAGTTTTCGACTTAACTTGAAATGAATATTTGGATTTGAATGATGATTTTGAAGTAAAGCAATGTAACTTTAAAATATTATTTGGAAAATGGTTTAATAGTTAATTATGAAAATTTTAGTTATTTTGGGAATAAATGAGCCCTTTTACATTTAAAGCATTTTATGATTTGAATTGAACGAGTTGTGTAGTAATCGACTTTTATTTTCAAACGACCATAACTTGAATACTTTAAATCGGATTGACATGAAACAAGGAACATTGGATTTCTATTGAGAATAACTTTTGAATAGGGAAAACATTTTCAAATTCAGACATTTGGATTTCGAGTTATGATTTGAAGAAGCTGCTATATGTACAGCTGGCAAACATAATAAGAAATATGTTTAAGGAATTATAAGTTATAAAAAAATTTGGAAAATTAGTTAAATCATATTTAAATGATTTGAGTTGAAAGAAATGAATTTTATTCCAGCGTTCACTCTCCTTTTCGTTTTCCTCCTAGCATTTGTTTTTTACTTAGCTTTTAAATCTACAAAGCTTATTACCAAATAAGATACATGCGCAAGCATTCAAACGATTGATATTGCGGCTCGGGTGACTGCATGCGTCTTTCTTATTTTCTTTTGAGTGGCGGGCTCGGTCGGTGGGTTTTTGCATGCAAGGAAGTGGCAAGATGGTTGAGACGTTTGCTTGTTGAATGGAGAAAAGAGAGGGGAGCTGGCAAAATGGCTCGGGGTTTTCTGAACGCGGAGGAGTGAGAGGAACAAGGGGGAGTTTGCTAAATATTGGAGAACGGAATGGCGGTGAGGTTCAAATGGGGATGACATGCAGCACGTTAAATGGGGAAGGCTTTTGGGACATATTTGCTTTTGGTGATAAAACTAAAGCATGCACCTTATCAACATTGATGTGTTTGCATGGATTGGTGCCATGCGTTTTCATTCAATACCTTTTCTTTTTCTTTCTTTCTTTCTTTTTTCTTCTAGAACAAGAAGCACGGAAGTGCTTTAGCCAAAACACATGCTTGCGCATGCATGCATGAAACACCCCACCTCCGTTAGGGTCACTCTCAAAGGGAATGCCCTAATTTTGGTGGAGGTTTATAAGTACAAGTCACAGATATACAAGACAGATATAAGAACACATATTTGTAAACAGCGGAAGAACAACAAACTTTATTTCATAAAGTCAAATACGTGTTACAACAACATCCTTTCCAAAAACATAACATAACACTTTCATAATCTGTCTTGAGTACATTATTTAAAGAAGCATAAATAAAACATAGATAAACTGCAAAAGCCCCCATAGTGATTGTCCAAAGCCATAGTTCAAAACAGGAAAGTCCAAGCAATACATTTCTCTTCTTCAAGTTGGATGCTAAGGTTGGTCAAGCTGCTGAGTTCCCTCCCTGAGGACCTGGGGGGGGGGAACGGAAGAAAGAAGACGAAAGAAAAATAGAGTCAGACATAAAGCCTGAGTAAGTCTAGTACTACTTTGTCTATGAATAAAGAACTGGGTATGATAAGTAAAACAGGAAGTGGGCAAACACTATGAACTTGGTTAAGTTACCTAGGGTCGAATATACTATCGTACCCCATGTTAATCTCTGAACTCATATAAACTAGTTTCCAATTTGCACCCCATAATCAGGGTGATGTGATCCATTCAATGATGATCGGCTCCTACTCGCATAGTTACATGTGTCTTACGGCCCCCGATGTTGTAGTTACCTATGCTGGTCCCACCATGGGGTGTATCAAGTCCCATAGTGGCAACCCGACACAACCTTAGAGTGCACAGGTATGCTACTGGTGTCCAGTGCCTTATTTTTCTGCGCCGGAGTGTGTGCACGCCCGCACTCCGTTAGAACCTACACTGCTACACCACCGCCGTCGATTTGACCTCTTACAATCAGCCCAGTAATCGTGCCCCACCCTGCCTAGTTTCAGGGTCTCCTGATAACCTTTTAGGGTTACTGCTGAAAAGGGTCCCCCGTTACTAGGTTTTCTATCTCTAGCCAACATGCTAAGTTGGTTAAGTGTTTCCTACCTAACCCCACCAGTCCGTTTAGTTTAGCATGTTCCATTTTGATTAAGTTTTTAGTCCACTTAATCCTAACAATCCTGACTCAGCCTTAATTGTCTTATTAAGGCCCTGACCTCTCACATTAGACAGGTATTGTTGTGGCTGCCTGTTGCCGGTTGGTTCCGGGCAGTCTTACGCCACAACTCAGTCTAACCTCGGGTCCTTGCTGGGCTCCATGTTTAACCTCCCACATTGGATAGGTATTGTTGTGACTACTGGACAGCCGGGCGGTTCCGGGCAGGTTTACATCACAACTCAATCCAACCTCGGGTTAAACACATCGTATGTTCTACATTTACATATTTTGTCATTCTTCTTCATTTATATGTAAATATTTGCGGCCCATTATTAAGTTAATGGTGTAAAGGTTACACCAATCACGGGCCCAACCCATACTTGAATTTGGGCCCTTCTATTTTATATTTTCATTCATTAATTTATTTTTAACCCAACGTTATTTTCCCCCGTTTTACACGTCCGTTCATATATATTGGGCTTAGCCTTTTAAAGCCCAATTTAGCCATGCGAAAGGGGAGGCTTATGGCGTATACACAAAGAGGGGAAGGTGAGCGCATGAACTTGCAATACGACGTTGGAAATACAAAATAGATATTGGTGTACTTGCATAGTGGTAACATAGGTGACATGAATCAAAGCATGTGAACTTGCATAGGTTTAACTACAACATGAACCTATATTCTTATTTAGTCATAATGTCAAACATAAGCATGTCATAAATATTCCTAGCATAAGCATGGCATAATGTCAAACATAAGCATGGCATAAATACTTCTAGCATAAACATGGCATAATGTCAAACATAAGCATGTCATAAATATTCCTAGCATAAGCATGGCATAATGTCAAACATAAGCATGGCATAAATACTTCTAGCATAAACATGGCATAATGTCAAATATAAGCATGGCATAGGTAAAGTTCAATTTGTTCATGGCATAAACATAAACAAGTCATGTTCATAAGGTTTCTACATGTTTACAAAGGGGATACTTTGTTACTAACACAAAAGCATAGTTCAACTTAATCATGGTTTAAGTCTAATCACATAACGATGGTATAAATATACTTATGCATAAATATTCCTAATCATGGTGTTTGCTTTAAACTTGCAAAAAGGGATTTTTGAGTCTAACCTAGCCATGTCTCACATATGTCATCATATAACTCTTTTAAACAAGATAGACTCAATCATAGATTCCAATTATGCCAAATATCATTCATAGCCTAGCCATATTCATAAGCATGACTTAATACATGGATTAAGGTGTCAAAATTCCAACATAGTTTCATACGAACTATAACAACCAAACTAATCTCAATTGCTTGCAAAACGATTTATGCACAAAGTATACATCATGACGACATAATAACAAAGCCCCAAACTTGCATAAATTTCACTCAACTACATACATGTAGCTTCAACATAGATTACATAATTTGCGCAATATTCCAAACGTATATTTGCATAGAACTACCGCATGTAGTTCTTTATAATGAATAACATAATTTTGCACAAACATGAATTACTTCCATTGCCACAATTCAAGCATACACATCAACAGAGTTGTTTATTGTACCAAAGTAATACTCTACTTACAATGGTTGCGGCGAATTCTCTAATTAAGAGACACGATTCCTTTGTTGAATTGATTAGCTTTAGGTTGCTTGAATTGCTTTAGGCTTTAGAACTTTCTTCCTAACTCTCTCTCTAGTCGGCGGCTACTCTTTGTCGTTCCTCAGCAACATGGCGGCTATAATCTTATTTTGAATGAATAGATTAGGGTTTAGTCTAGGGTTGCTTATATAGAGGTTAGGAATTGATTAGGACCATTGATGTTGCTAGGTTAGATCGTAGCCATCCATTAGATAGAGAGACCAATAAAAACCCGCCACCTAGCCCTAATGACAAAGCAGACCACAGAAATTCGACCACACACCGACCTGGCCAGCCAGGTTGACTGGGCTCGACCAGGTCGATACCCCTGTCGACAGGGCTGTCGACAGCCCTGTCGACATGGGTAGCCCAGGTCGACAGCCCAGTCGACCTGGGTGGCCTAGGCGGGTGATTATCCGCCCTGGCCCACTGGGCCCGATTTTTAATTATTATTTTATTCTGTTTGAATTTTAAATTTAATTTAAAACTTCCGAAGGCCATATCTTCATCATACGGGCTCCGTTTTTCGAAAACTCGGACTCTATTTCGCGTATTTTTCCGAGACGAACGCAATGGCGTATCCCATTTCCCTTAGTTCTTTGATTTGAATTTGATTATACTTTAATTCATGAATTTCACAGTTATAGAATTCTCGGGGTGTTACATTCTCCCCCACTTAAAAGGATTTCGTCCCCGAAATCTTCAAGTTAGGAGGAATGTATATCCTAACATCCAATCATCCATCTACTCATCCATCAAACACGAGCATCCATTGTCCTTAAAAGATTTCTAATGCTTCGTGATCATATGCGAAGTGTGTGTGTACATGTACTTATCTAATGCAAAATCAGGCGGTCTACTGATTCAGTTGACCTCCTTAATGCGAATTATGTAAGTGCCATGAATCCATTATGTATGCAAATTTTCCTATTCTTGATTCTACATGAGTGCACAATCATTCAATACAAATGCAGCATCCACATGACAACACATTAAAGTTCAACCACATACGAATGCAAACATATATGCATATGCAATATGAAGTGACTGAGCCGATCTAAAACCTAGATTGTGTGTGTATATGCAACCACGAGCAACCACTAGCAATCACTTGCAACCACTTGCAACCATCATACATAACATGTTTCAACTACATGTTTCCATCCAAAAAGATTCTATCTAAAAGATACGGTCGAGGAAATATACCTAAAAAGATAGATAAAAGCGCAACTTAAGGAAAAAGGAAAGATCAAGGATATACCCTCGAACAGAAAAGGGTAGGCAGTGCGGATTCTAGCTTCAGTTTCCCAAGTCGCGTCTCCCTCGGCGTCGGTCCACTGAACTTTGACGAGCTTGACTTCACGGTTGCGTAGTTTCTTCACTTCCGTTCCTAATATGCGGGTTGGAACTCTTCTTATGGTTGCTTCGCGTTCCACTTCAGCCTCTTCGAGTATATTTGGCTCTACCACTTCTGCAGACTCATGTAGACATTTTCGGAGATGTGAAACGTGAAAGACGTTGTGGACTCCAGCCAACTTCTCAGGTAGCTCTAATCTATAGGACATTTTTCCCAATTGTTCCTATCTAAAGGTATAGTCGAATGAAGCAAGTAAAAACTTTGTGCCTATTAGGCAATGTCAAATCTGAAAACCTATGCCACATATATATTGATTAGGAGAAGAACTCTCTAAGCATCAGCCCCGAAGACCGAAATCAACATCAGACTGACACCCAAAGAATTACTCAACCCAACCACCATATATGATTCTAGGCAACTAAGCATGATGGACTCCTTTTAGGTCATAAGGGAGTCCCTTCCTAAGACCAATCTGTATCCTATAAAACCCAAAAACTTTAGTCAAACCAATGAACACCCTCGAGCCCCAACATGTGTTACTAACAGATGAGTCATACTCCCTATGTGGTTTGCAACAGAAATTGGATTGAGAATGGGACCGAGAGGATATACTCTTAAGAAGAGATATTATGCACGAATCTAGTCTTCAATCTTCTAAGTCGCACTTCTTGAGTTTAACTCCATTATGCTTTGTCCGTCTATAACTTCACAATTTCGGAGCTTCTTAATTCTTGTTTCCAAAATATGAGTTGGAACTCTTGCCTCTCGTTCCTCTTTCACTTATTCTCCTTCTAGTATACTTGGCTCAAGCCTTAACTACGTACTCATGGTTCCATGCAAGCTCTCCAAAATTCATTAGTGAATCTTGGATCTTGTTCACTTACTAGAAGGTATTCCACATAGATGAATTATCTCTTGAAAATAAACAATTGTCAACTTTGTGAGTGGAGCTGAGATTTTCGCAAAATCCCTTATGAATTTTCGATAGAAACCTGCTAGTCCTAGGAAGCTTCGGACCTCAGTTGCATTCTTTGGTGTCTTCCAATCCTGTACCGCCACTACCTTAGCAGGGTCCACCGCTAACCCTTGTTTGGATACTATGTGCCCAAGGAACCTCACCTCTTCTCTCCAAAAGTGGCATTTGGAGAACTTGGCTTTTAGTTGATGGACTCGCAAAGTTTCCATGATTGCCCTTAAGTGCTGAGCATGTTCCTCTTCACTCTTTGAGAAGATAAGGATATCATCTACGAAGACCACTACGAATTTGTTGAGGAAATCTCTAAATACCCTACTCATCAGGTCCACGAAGTAAGAAGGTGCATTTGTCAAGCCGAAAGGCATGACAAGCCATTCAAAGAAACCGTCTGGGGTTCTAAACGCCGTTTTATCGATGCTATCTTCAGCCACCCTTAGCTGATGAAAACCGGTTGCTAAATCGAGTTGGGAGAAAACAGACGCTCCTACAAGCTGGTCAAATAAATCGTCAATTCTAGGGAGAGGGTGCCTATTCTTTTTCGTTAGCTTGTTGAGCTCCCTATAGTCAACACATAGACGAAGTGAACCATCCGCCTTTGTAGCGAACACCACCGGATCGCCCCATTCTGAAATGCTCCTCCTAATGAACCCCTTCTCTAGAAGCTCTTTAATCTGTTTACTGAGCTCTTTCCTTTCTCGTGGAGCCATGTGTCTAACGGGCAACGCAACGGGCTTTGCATTATCTACAAGATATATACGGAAGTCTATTTCCCGCTTCGGAGGCAAGCCCTTCACCTCTTCGAAGACATCCGGATATTCCCGGACCACTCTAACTGATTGCAAGTTTTCAACAGAGGCATCTAGCGATTCAAGATAACTAAGCATAACCGCATACGAGGGATTACAAGAAATTTCCAAAGTATTACCGAGCTGGGTTAGGAGCCTAACAACCCTTTTCTCACAATCAAGGATGGCCCCATTACTGGATAGCCAATCCATGCCCAAAATTAAACCATACCCCGAAAAGCCCAAAACAAAGGCACTACATTGAAATTCAACACTTAGGATAGAAATTTTCAAATCCAAACAGATCATAGACAAATGAGCTGGGCCCCCAATTGGGTTTGAAACAATTAAGGGGTCCTCTACCATACTAGTTTTTAGGTGCAGAGATTCTACTAAAGCAGACGAGATAAAGGAGTGTGATGCGCCAGAATCAAATAAAGTGCGAACGGGGTGATCATAAAGATAAACTACACTTTCTACAGAAGTATTTATACCTCGCTGTTGCAGAGGTGGCGCTTCTAGCACATGAACCTGTGCCCCTGGGGTGGATCCAACCCCCTGCCCCTGTCCTCGTTTCTTTGGGCAGTCTTTAGCCCTGTGGCCTGTCTCACCGCAAGAAAAGCACCCACCATTCTCCTTGGCCTTCTTTTTCCGGCAGTCCTTTACTAAGTGCCCCACTTTGCCACAGAAATTACACGTCCTCTTCTCTTTGTTGCCTTTCCCGCCCTTCTCAAAGTATGTCTTCTCAGGGCAGTCTTTGCTGATGTGCCCAGTCTCCCCACAACGAAAACATTCACCTTGCTTTCTTTTCCTCTTTCTACAATCCTTGGCTATGTGCCCCTCCGTACCACAAAAATTGCATTTCCTTTTTTTCTCGTTTCTTATTATAAATGTTACGATCCTTTCTTGTTTGACTATTATTCGTCTTCCTACTCTGGGACTCTTCCGCTTGCTGGTTCACGTGGAGGAGGAGGAGTGAAAGCGTCAGCAGCTGGGGAGTAAGGTCTCCAGACATGCTGAAACCGAAAGGATAGATTCAAAACGAAGGATAAGAGATAATACCTATGGCTTTGGGGACCTTGCCTTTTAAAACAAAATAATATTTTATCTTTTTTAAAAAATGCTTCTTTAAATTTCCTTTTTGAAATTATTTTTCAAAACTTTTTATCTTATCTGGTAAACCTATACTCTGATACCAAGTGAAACACCCCACCTCCGTTAGGGTCACTCTCAAAGGGAATGCCCTAATTTTGGTGGAGGTTTATAAGTACAAGTCACAGATATACAAGACAGATATAAGAACACATATTTGTAAACAGCGGAAGAACAACAAACTTTATTTCATAAAGTCAAATACGTGTTACAACAACATCCTTTCCAAAAACATAACATAACACTTTCATAATCTGTCTTGAGTACATTATTTAAAGAAGCATAAATAAAACATAGATAAACTGCAAAAGCCCCCATAGTGATTGTCCAAAGCCATAGTTCAAAACAGGAAAGTCCAAGCAATACATTTCTCTTCTTCAAGTTGGATGCTAAGGTTGGTCAAGCTGCTGAGTTCCCTCCCTGAGGACCTGGGGGGGGGGGAACGGAAGAAAGAAGACGAAAGAAAAATAGAGTCAGACATAAAGCCTGAGTAAGTCTAGTACTACTTTGTCTATGAATAAAGAACTGGGTATGATAAGTAAAACAGGAAGTGGGCAAACACTATGAACTTGGTTAAGTTACCTAGGGTCGAATATACTATCGTACCCCATGTTAATCTCTGAACCCATATAAACTAGTTTCCAATTTGCACCCCATAATCAGGGTGATGTGATCCATTCAATGATGATCGGCTCCTACTCGCATAGTTACATGTGTCTTACGGCCCCCGATGTTGTAGTTACCTATGCTGGTCCCACCATGGGGTGTATCAAGTCCCATAGTGGCAACCCGACACAACCTTAGAGTGCACAGGTATGCTACTGGTGTCCAGTGCCTTATTTTTCTGCGCCGGAGTGTGTGCACGCCCGCACTCCGTTAGAACCTACACTGCTACACCACCGCCGTCGATTTGACCTCTTACAATCAGCCCAGTAATCGTGCCCCACCCTGCCTAGTTTCAGGGTCTCCTGATACACCTTTTAGGGTTACTGCTGAAAAGGGTCCCCCGTTACTAGGTTTTCTATCTCTAGCCAACATGCTAAGTTGGTTAAGTGTTTCCTACCTAACCCCACCAGTCCGTTTAGTTTAGCATGTTCCATTTTGATTAAGTTTTTAGTCCACTTAATCCTAACAATCCCGACTCAGCCTTAATTGTCTTATTAAGGCCCTGACCTCTCACATTAGACAGGTATTGTTGTGGCTGCCTGTTGCCGGTTGGTTCCGGGCAGTCTTACGCCACAACTCAGTCTAACCTCGGGTCCTTGCTGGGCTCCATGTTTAACCTCCCACATTGGATAGGTATTGTTGTGACTACTGGACAGCCGGGCGGTTCCGGGCAGGTTTACATCACAACTCAATCCAACCTCGGGTTAAACACATCGTATGTTCTACATTTACATATTTTGTCATTCTTCTTCATTTATATGTAAATATTTGCGGCCCATTATTAAGTTAATGGTGTAAAGGTTACACCAATCACGGGCCCAACCCATACTTGAATTTGGGCCCTTCTATTTTATATTTTCATTCATTAATTTATTTTTAACCCAACGTTATTTTCCCCCGTTTTACACGTCCGTTCATATATATTGGGCTTAGCCTTTTAAAGCCCAATTTAGCCATGCGAAAGGGGAGGCTTATGGCGTATACACAAAGAGGGGAAGGTGAGCGCATGAACTTGCAATACGACGTTGGAAATACAAAATAGATATTGGTGTACTTGCATAGTGGTAACATAGGTGACATGAATCAAAGCATGTGAACTTGCATAGGTTTAACTACAACATGAACCTATATTCTTATTTAGGCATAATGTCAAACATAAGCATGTCATAAATATTCCTAGCATAAGCATGGCATAATGTCAAACATAAGCATGGCATAAATACTTCTAGCATAAACATGGCATAATGTCAAACATAAGCATGTCATAAATATTCCTAGCATAAGCATGGCATAATGTCAAACATAAGCATGGCATAAATACTTCTAGCATAAACATGGCATAATGTCAAACATAAGCATGGCATAGGTAAAGTTCAATTTGTTCATGGCATAAACATAAACAAGTCATGTTCATAAGGTTTCTACATGTTTACAAAGGGGATACTTTGTTACTAACACAAAAGCATAGTTCAACTTAATCATGGTTTAAGTCTAATCACATAACGATGGTATAAATATACTTATGCATAAATATTCCTAATCATGGTGTTTGCTTTAAACTTGCAAAAAGGGATTTTTGAGTCTAACCTAGCCATGTCTCACATATGTCATCATATAACTCTTTTAAACAAGATAGACTCAATCATAGATTCCAATTATGCCAAATATCATTCATAGCCTAGCCATATTCATAAGCATGACTTAATACATGGATTAAGGTGTCAAAATTCCAACATAGTTTCATATGAACTATAACAACCAAACTAATCTCAATTGCTTGCAAAACGATTTATGCACAAAGTATACATCATGACGACATAATAACAAAGCCCCAAACTTGCATAAATTTCACTCAACTACATACATGTAGCTTCAACATAGATTACATAATTTGCGCAATATTCCAAACGTATATTTGCATAGAACTACCGCATGTAGTTCTTTATAATGAATAACATAATTTTGCACAAACATGAATTACTTCCATTGCCACAATTCAAGCATACACATCAACACAGTTGTTTATTATACCAAAGTAATACTCTACTTACAATGGTTGCGGCGAATTCTCTAATTAAGAGACACGATTCCTTTGTTGAATTGATTAGCTTTAGGTTGCTTGAATTGCTTTAGGCTTTAGAACTTTCTTCCTAACTCTCTCTCTAGTCGGCGGCTACTCTTTGTCGTTCCTCAGCAACATGGCGGCTATAATCTTATTTTGAATGAATAGATCAGGGTTTAGTCTAGGGTTGCTTATATAGAGGTTAGGAATTGATTAGGACCATTGATGTTGCTAGGTTAGATCGTAGCCATCCATTAGATAGAGAGACCAATAAAAACCCGCCACCTAGCCCTAATGACAAAGCAGACCACAAAAATTCGACCACACACCGACCTGGCCAGCCAGGTTGACTGGGCTCGACCAGGTCGATACCCCTGTCGACAGGGCTGTCGACAGCCCTGTCGACATGGGTAGCCCAGGTCGACAGCCCAGTCGACCTGGGTGGCCTAGGCGGGTGATTATCCGCCCTGGCCCACTGGGCCCGATTTTTAATTATTATTTTATTCTGTTTGAATTTTAAATTTAATTTAAAACTTCCGAAGGCCATATCTTCTTCATACGGACTCCGTTTTTCGAAAACTCGGACTCTATTTCGCGTATTTTTCCGAGACGAACGCAATGGCGTATCCCGTTTCCCTTAGTTCTTTGATTTGAATTTGATTATACTTTAATTCATGAATTTCATAGTTATAGAATTCTCGGGGTGTTACAATGCAGCATGATACAGACAATCGTATTTTAAGAATTCCGTATCACTTAACGTATAAATAAGGAAAGTTTTATTCAATAATATCAATCCAAATCGCATCTCGATCCATTTACAAAAATTGCCATAATATCTTAAAATAACCTTATTGACCACGGTGCCCGTATATTATTTTCTAACCTACGGTCAGGTGGTACGGATATTTATCATTTCAATCCGTTCTTAAATATATTCGAATCACGGGTGTGTATCATTTCAACCCGTATCCCAAACCGATTCAAATATGCAGGGTTCGGGTATTTATCATTTCAACCCGTTATGTTTTTTTTTTCTTCTTAACTAGGGACTTGCATGGTGAGAGTAATAACATAACATATCATACAACATTCACAGTGTCATGTACGAACGGTGCGTGTGTAGCATGTGCACAACCATAACAAACAATCTAGAGCACCCTAGCATTTAAATCAACATCTCAAATTTCTAATTCACTTAATAATAAATTAGTCGTGCGTGAGAAAACTCACCTTTCGTGGCAAAAGCTAGAAAGTACGACGAGCGACAAAGATGATACTAACGATGGTCAAAGAGACGTCAGCAACCTAGAACAACGGTGTAAATTTTATATTTAATAAACGGATATCTAACCCGACACAGCGCTACAACTAAAGAACACACACGTGAAATCTAGTATAAATTTCCTAAGGCTCGACTATTCACATTTTTATTCACTAACCATTATAAGACGACTACAGTGCATGCCTGCATCTCAAAAGTAGAGACAAAATAAGGAGAGTTTGCACCACTTTCAAGTGTGCACGTTTCCATCTCGCTATTATTGTTATTATTATTGTTAATATTATATATATACTGTAGGCGCATGCAAAAATTATTTTAAGAAAATGTGCCTAAACCCCAAACCAACATGCTCCAACAATGGTTTTACATAATTTTGTAACCAAGTTTTGTCACCATGCATGCTTTGCATGCTGCATGCAATCCTTATGTTTCTTCATATTGGTTTTTTTTTTCTTGGACTACTTGCGCATGCAAGTATTGGCAAGGCTACAAACACATGCAAGTGTAATTATTACTACTTGCCATTGGCACACATTTTTTCTTTTAAAACAAACATTGGGAACCAAAGGAGCCACGCATGCATGTCTTTGCATGCTGCAAAGGTACATTTCGGTTTTTTTTTTTTTTTTATAGCTTGCGCATGCAAGCAAATCCAAATTTCCAAACTCAACACTACTGGCACCATTTGCATGCAATAGATCCTAGGCGCATGCATGCATACATTTTTGGTTTCTTCCTACTGTTTTTTTTTTTTTTTTTTTTTTTTGATAAAGCTAAGATAATGACTTTGTGGCCAAAGGGAGGATTCATGCACCAGCAACACATATATCATATATGTATGAGTACACAAGTTCTAAGATTCGAAGCTACCAGGTTGGGTTCAATGGAATAGCAAGGTGGTGGTTTATGCATGTAGTAGCTTCACATATAAAACAATACAAAAAGGGAACAACACAACTCACAGCAGCAAGGAGGCTTGCTCGCGGAAATGGTGCTGGAACTCGTCGGATCTCGACGTGTCGAAGAAGCTGAGAAGAGTGGAGAGGAAAGGGCGGAGCTTCGACAACCGGAGGCGAGCCGGAGATGGATGTTGGCGGCTCAGGCGTATGATAGAAGAGTGTGCGGAAAAGTGGCAGCTTCAGCTTCTTCTCTCCAGGGAACAAATGCTCTTCACGTTTTTTTTTCTTCCATAAATTCATTTTTTTGTTCTTTAAATTTCAAGATCGTTACATCCTCCCCCACTTAAAAGCTTTTCGTCCTCGAAAAGAACTAGGTGAATCATGAATAGCAACGACAGATATGGATAAGATTGGGTGGATTCAATGAATAATACCTGGAATAAACAATTCCGGATTTGAAGAATGCATGCTCTCCTCCGTTTTCCAAGTACAGTCTCGATCATCGTCACTCGACTGCACTTTGACTAAGCTGACCGTTTCTTCCTAAGTTGCTTCGTGCCTCTATCGACTATACGAAGAGGTCTCTTCTCAATGGTCAAGTTAGGTTCGATATCCAGATTGTCAAGCGCTGTTAGCTGAACATAAGAAGAAGGATCATGCAGACATTTTCGAAGATGGGATATATGAAACACATTATGTACTCCTGCAAGCTTCTCAGGTAACTCAATGCGATAAGCCAAAGGACCAATCTTCTCTAAAATAAGGAACGGGCCAATGAATCTGGGAGCTAGTTTTCCTTTTCATCCAAAACGAATTACATTCTTTAATGGTGAGATCTTCAAAAAGACCCTATCTCCAATCTCGAATTCCAACTTCTTCCTTCTTCTATCTACGTATTTCTTTTGACGGTCTTTAGCAATTCTCATCTTATTCCTGATATCAGTGACTTTTTGCCCACTAATTGTAGACCAGATGACGGGTGCTGCGGCCGTAGACTATTTTGGAGTTAACGTTCCACTAGGGATTGATGACGCTACAGTAGAGGCTGTATGGCAGCAGATCCTCAACGAGAGAGACCAGCACCTAACAGGCCATGAAGCGATACCGGATCTCTTTGGTTTAGTCTTGGACCCGGCATTAGTTGAGAGATTCGAGGAGATGCTTTACGTAGAACAGCCAGGAGTCCCTGAGGCAGGAAATGGTGAGCTCAACGATATCGCAGAGGATGTAGAGCAGCCGGGGGTTATAGTCGAGAACGAACCACTACCAGAGCCAGGGGCCGAGGGACATGGCGAGATTGCAGAGGAGGTGGAGCAGCCTCTACACATGGATGAAGTGGTAGCCGGCGAAGAGAACATGGAAGCTGGAGATGTTATGATAGTGGATGACGACGATGGTTTTCCAGTTGATGAGGTTTTAGAGTTGGTTGAGCAGCCCATAGATGAGGCTGAGGGAGGTTTTGTGGTTGAGGATGGTGACTTTATAGCAGATGATGAAGAAGAATTTGAGGATGATGATTTTATGGTTGAAGATGAGGAAGAATTCGTGGATTGGGAGGAGCCTTTCGCAGACGAGGAGCCCGAAGAGATTAGTTTGCCTGGTCCATCGGATGATGGATCGGATACGTCTGATGATTAGAAAGGTGATGGATATTGACCTTGTATATATGGTAGGTATGTTATCTTAAGTGCTTAGGTGCACTAGGATATTTTGGGACTAGTAAGGTTTTGAAGGGCTAGTACCTGGGAAGGTATACCTTTTGTGACTGTATGTTTTGGACTACCTCAAGTAAGTGACCTAAAAATAATTACTGAGATATCGATTTGAAGCTCTTGAACATTTTTTTATCTTGGAAAGGTTTGAAGCTACTTAAATGATATTTGATGTAATGAATTTATACGATTTATAAAGAGCTTTTGATGTGAAAATTGAAAACTTACTTGATTTGAGAAGTTATTAAGAAAATCGTATTGACTGAATTTGATTTCCAAATTATTTTGGATATGATGAATAGTTTATTATAAACTAAAGAGATTTCGACGGCTTGAATCCCGATATTTGGAATGTTTGAAAACAACAATATTATGATTGAAAGTATGTGAGAATTATTGTTGCGAAATGATTTATACCTTTGGGATATAAAATGATTTGATATGAACCATGAAATTGGGTAACCCATGACTAAAGAAAGGGTGTATGATATGGGACTTGAATTGTCCTTATGATGGTCTGCTCTGGGGAAAGGAGAGACATCATATCTATAATATTTCGTGCGATAGGTCATCCCTAGTGACCTTGTCATAGGGGGAAAACTTCTTGAGGAAATGGAACATATTTGTTGATATGATTTTTATCATAATATGCTTGAAGTTTTGGAAAGTGATTTTAGTTTTAAAATCCCGAAGTGAAGTATGATTCGATATAAAAGAAGTGTAGTATTTCGAATGATTTGAAATGAAAACGGGATCTTGAGTCGAAGAAATTATTCCGTGCTTTAAATTCATTTTTCGATCTCTCCTTTTCGAGGACGAAAAGTTCTGAGTGGGGGAGATTGTAACGACCCAGAAATTTCGACGCTTAGGATATAAATTTAATCAAGATTTAGCATTTAAATTTAGTAAAATTGTTTTGTTGAAATGGGCTTTTGAAATATAATTTGCTTTGAAACAGTACAATATATGTTTTATTTTAATTTCATACTAAATTTACTTTCATAATGTGAATTTTAAGTTAAATTGTTTACGGATTTTTGCTATGTCTATTTTCTAATTGTACTGGAGTTCTAAATTTCTAAATCATTTTCGGTATTTAACTAATCTATAACATTTTGATTTTTAATCAAATTATATATGCATATAACAAATTTTCTTTTATGTCCAATTTTAAATATTTGTTTAATGTAAGTTTTACACTTGGTTATCTTGGGTTTATAATGTTGCCACTTGTTCTGAGATTTTCTGCGTGTCCCCTTTTATCCACACGTCCGTTCCCTTAGAGAGCCATCTGTTCCCTTTTATCACCACCTCTCCTTTTATGTTTGTCCAAACCGTATGTCTTTCCCTTGTCTTTTTTTTTCCTTTCTTAAACCGTTCCTCAGCCAAAATCAGCTCTACCGAAAATTTCCCCAAATTCCTTTGTTTCTTCAAATCCCTAGAAATGGCCACTAATCAGAAAATTCCATCATTCCATCACCGATAATGTTCAACGCTTCGCCTCGTCTTGCCGCCATCTCTTCGTTCGGCTCGCCTGGACCACCGAGACTGCCGCTGCTTCCATCTCGCGCAATCCGCTTCCCCAGTCCACCACCGTCTGTTGTTTCCAACTCCTGCTTCGCCGACGCAAGGTAAGTCTTCTTATAGATCAAACTTTTTCCGAGTTTGCGACTTCGAACTCACCGAGTATTTGTTTGCTACTATTCTTGACCTTGGGCCTTATTTATTTTGCCATTTGCACTGTTTGTCATGTTCTGTATGTGGATTCTCCTCTAGTTGTTTAACTGAGATTCGGGTTGGAGCTTTTCTATTTTGCAAATGGTTTACCCTTGAGTATAACTAGTTGGTTTACACTACAATTATGTCATCTGCCTTGGTCCATCTGTGTGTTCTTGCTTGTCGGTTCCATGGAATGCATTGGTTATTTTAGTCATTGTTTGGATGTCTGTAGCTTACATGTTTAGCTCCACAATGCTGCAGCGTTGCGATATACTTGGTCTTGGCGTTTCTATGTGGAGTTCTTCATGACAGTTTGCATTTGGCATGTTATTGCGAGCAATATGCGTATAAATTTAAGTTATCATTCAAATAAAAATAAAACAATACATAGGTCATATGATAAATTCATGGAATGGGAATAATAGTAAATGGACCTGTATGCTATTAGGAAGTAAAGCGGTTGGTTGGATTGAGTATATATATTTGCATGTAACTGAACTAGAAACTTATTCCATTTGTGTGACTGGGTGGCTAAGACAAATCTGATGAGGTAATTGCAATGCATGTAATATTTTTTATTTTTTTTTGGCATTTCATTTACACCACTCACGTATGCATGTAGTTATCCACTATTGGAATAAATGCCGCCATGTATATATGTTGGAAATATTAAAGTTGGTGTAAAGCAGCTATATTATTATTATTATTACTTCGGTGTTGATGCTCCCTTAAACCACTTGCCTGCATGTTCTGTCTTTAGAAAATGGAGCTTTCCTTGCTGCATGGTTATTTGAACACCATTTACCCCACCAATGCTTACCAATTTGCATGGAAATATTTGGGTACATATGGAGTAATACATACCCTTTATTGTCAGCTTGATGCATAAATTCCTAAGTCTGCTTCCATTTAACTTACTCCCCATATTGTTAAATCCTAACAGACTGCTTTATGTTGCATGTATTTACGTAATTGACCCCTGCTTCACTCCTATCAGTCTGTACCACCAAATAAATTTGACTAAGTACCCTTGTTAGCTCATGCATGCATTTTTCCCATGCCTTTATATCCAAGTGACTGTCTTGCATGTATTGCTACCACGTTTTGTCCTTAACGTTGAATTAGAAAATTACATTGTCGGCAGTTCATTGATCATTATGCTCGAATTTCTTAATATATCATTGGGATTAAACTAATTATATTTACGTGATTTTTATCAAAGTGTGCTTACTTGAAATAAGTTTAATCCTGACTCGGGTGTTTTGTGAATTTTGCATGGAACGCTCGGGTCAGGCTCCAAGTGTTCCAGGCTATAAATATCAGCACGAAAACAAGAGAGGACGCAAGGACGTTAGAAATTTATGTACCAATTTATTTATCTTCCGCTGCAAAATTTTGTACAACTCTGATATTTTATATGAAATTTTATTCCGCTGCAATTTTTGTACTCTAAGATTCTGTGTCTGTTCTGTTTTAAATTGGATAAGCCATAACAATTCGTCTTTTTGAACGGTTTAAGTCGGTTTAATTACCGGCGAGAATTGGGCAAAAAGGCAGGTCGTTACAAGTGGTATCAGAACTTGTAACGACCCGGCATTTTGCCCGATTTTCGCCGGTAATTAAACCAACTTAAAACGTTCAAGACACCAGATTGTTATTTTCAAAAATTTCAAATATCGGGATTTAAGTCGTCGAAATTTCTTTTATTTATAAACAACTTTCCCATATCCAAAATAACTTGGAAATCAAATTCAATCAATACGATTTTCTTAATAACTTCTCAAATCAAGTAAGCTTTTCAATTTTCACATCAAAAGCTCTATATAAAAATCGTATAAATTCATTAGGAAAAATACAAGTCATATTGTCGAATAACCCTTTCTATCATCCAAAAATTCTTTTCGCGAAATATAGGACTTCATATTCATTCTTGTTTCAAATATCATGTCACGCTTGGAAGGTTACATTGTTCAACTAGTCGGAAAAATCTCTCGAAACATTTCTATTTAAAATACATCACGCTTCCGCTACGCACTCTAATTAAGCATGTTCCACCAGTATTGTTCTAAAAACCAATCCCAAAACATTGATTTTGAAACAAAAACCTAAAATTTTGAGTTTCAAAGTCCACTTTCTATGGATTTATCGATGCAAGACAAAAGGAAGGGTTCAAGAACAAGATTGGACAAACTCAAGCTCGAATAGAACGAAGAGAACATGGAAGCTGGAGATTATATAATAGTGGATGACGACGATGGTTTTCCAGTTGTTGAGGTTTTAGAGTTGGTACCAACTGTAACGACTCGCCTTTTTGCCTGGTTCTTGCCGGTAATTAAACCAACTTAAACCGTTCAGAAAGACGAATTGTTATGGGTACATACATACATTGAACAAAATAACAGAACTTTCCATTGCTCAAGAACAATATTTCATCAGAGTTACCTGAATATTTGAATCGAAGAAGATGAACCAACTGTAACGACCCACATCTTTAACCGTTCAAATCGACAATAAGCCACACATGTCGACCCAAACAAATCGCAAATGCAGGTAGTTATTGGGAAAAGAAGAAAAAGAAAGAAAGAAGAGAAAAACAATAACAGAATCTCACAGCGGAAGGACAACATATAATAAACAAATAGCAGTTGAAATGTATACTGTGATTATAACATTCAATGATTATCAGAGTTACATATACATTCGGATGTACATAATAAGCAGCGGAAATAAATGCAGTGGTTAAACCATACTCATAATAGATATATACGCCAAACTTCGTCTTCGTCCTCCAAGGCAAGGGAATCTTCGCTAACTGCAACATCTGCTGACCCGGGCGTATTGCATAAAAAGAAAACACAACAAAAACTCGGATCAGCACTAAATCATCTCATATTAGTCAAATTAAAATACGAAATAACATCAATATCATGGGTGCAGTAACTCAGGAGATATTACGGGATCTTTCTATCTCTTGAGGATCTGTTAAACTAATACATACATAGATAATACGCTATTATGATAGTGTCTACTCAGTAAAGTATAAATACTGAAAATAGCGTAAGCGGGATTACCATATTACCCTTACGCCGTTTATAGGCATCAACAGTCTATACAGTACCGTAAATTCACCGTACTGGTGTTATCAGAGGGCACTCCATAGAAGGCAATGCTAAATCAAAATCGTATGGGGCTCGATATGGATATATATGACAAGGCACTCGAGGCAATGCCCAGGGTAGGATTCTACCAATTGCACTCCCGGACCGGTGGTAACGCATAGCAGCCACTACCGCCCACCTCAGAACACACTCCCAAAGTCATAAATGGGCCCAAATCATCATCATCAGTCATAGAAATATTATCGAAGAAGTGTGTCCGATCAAAGGTGCTACCTCAGTTAGTCATGGTATAGCTCCTGTTTTAGTCATTTCAATTCCGATCCGAAGGTCAGTGCTATTTCGTCATCGTTCATTCAAAAGTTATGGCTATTTTACTTTAGCTTAATCGGATATTTCAGATTTTGGCATAACATCGATTTATTTTAAATTGAAATTTCAATCTTTCAATTTCAAAATTTGGTAATTCTCTAACACTTCAAATTTGTGATTATTTCCTTATTCGAGAATGGATTTGGATTCAACTTGTTTTACTCATTCCGATATAATTTCTATACATTCCCCGTTTTCGTTCCAAGCATTAAATTCCAATTAACCGAGTTCATTCTAACCTTTCCAGCTAACTAGATTGTATTAAGTTTTCATTCATCAACATGGATTCGAATTGCTAATTTCAAGGTTTATTCTTTCCTTAAGCCTTTAATTCTTAATCGACCATTGTACGGTCTTCTAAGTTAACTCTTGTCGAGTCAATTGACTTGACTCGACCAAATTTAACCTTATTTCATATTTCATTTGTCAATTCCATTCACATCCATTTTCATTCCAAATGGTTTCAACTTTCCAATTTCAAATCTTTTCCGAGAGTCGATGTCAAATATCCAACTCTCCATTTAAATAATAGTCTAGATCCAACACTTCCATTCGGAAGAGATTCATAATTCATAAAATATAATTTTGAAAAAAATAGAAGCTTCTAAAACCTTTATATAAATAATATATGTATGGAATATAATAGTTAAAATAGGATAAATAAGGACTTTATTCTTCTTTGAACCCATCCAAACCATGCACGTCGTGCACATGAACGCACCAACCTCTCCACTAAACTTCGATTCGAGACCGCCGAAAAACTCCTTCTCATCTCCTCGTTCGGTTCCACTACATCACTTCGGCCCCGATGTCTTCCTTCAAAATGCGACTCCCTCGACGCTGAAACCTGGAGTAGGAAAAATGCGTGACTCCCATATGTCGCACTCCCCATTCCATCATCGAACTCCGCCAATTTTTGCCATACGAAAGCTCTCTCCATTCTCATCGCAACGCCATACTCGGATTCGAACATCGTCGCACGAATCTCCGATGAACTGTAAACCTAATTTTGAACATTAGAAATCGTCGGCACAGAATCGAGTCATTTTCGCATGAAAAATACTACGTTACCTGCCGATCGCAGCGGTGTTAACGACACGATTCAATTCTTCACGGATTGGAAGAAAAGATTTTTAGAAGTTTCTTATGCAAATTTTGATTTTTCTGTAAAACATGAATTTCTCTTTTGATTGTTGATGAAATCTGAATCTGTCGATTTCTAAAAATCATAAATGGTGATCCAGACCACATTCGCATTAATCATCTAGGTTGGAATCGAATGGATTGAGAGTTATTGATTTTTGAATGGATAGGAATATGGTTTGTTCATTTACTGTGAATCAACAGTGAAAGAAGAAGATGGAGGTCGAGAGTTTCTTCTGTCGTTTGATCAGGGAAAATATGTTTCTTTTATATATATGAATTTACAAATTATTTAATTAATTAGAAAAGGGATACATGGCTTACCAATACCATGCATTAGGACACCTAATGAGACACCTAATCTTGTTTAAAACCCAACCAATGCATGTTGAGATAATTAACTTATTTATTTATTTGTTGAAATCTGTTTTTTTTGTTATACCTTAGTAATACTTATAAAAGTAGCAAGTTCTAATGCATATGAATATAACCAAAATATTACTTAAGGTTTTAACATACACAATATTTCAAAATACTTCTTCATTGTTATTTTAAATATGAATTATAAATGAGGTTTAGAACTCGACAAATCAATGTGGAGGTCAAAATATTCTATAAAACTAAAATAATATTATCACTTATTAATAATAAAATATTTAAGTAATAAAATAATCATTCTTGTAAAAATCATAAAATAAATTATCCTTTACAAAAATCATTCACAAATCAATATTATCATAATTTGAAAATATTATTACTTAAACATGAAATCTTATAAATTAAATAAAAACTTTTAAAATAAATCTTCCTTATACAAAATCATAATTTATAAAGTAAAACCAGATATTTTATTCAAAATTAAAAATTCATATATTCAAACCTTATAAAACAAATATATATTCAGAAAATCCAACATTATATAATAAAATCCAAATTAAAAAAAAAAAAATCCAAATCAACTTGGTAAAATTTATGGGATGTTACATTCACCCCCCCTTAGAAACTTTTCGTCCTCGAAAAGGAAGTCGATTAAATTTAAACTCCTTCACAAATTTTTAAATTCGAATTTCTCTCTCAACATATCAGAAATATAATGGTCAGAACAATGGCTCATATCATTCTCAAGGTACTCTGTCTGATTCTCACTAAAGGTAGAGTCTAAGGAGACTTCTATGATCTCGTGATTAATAGGGTCGTCACCTGTCTTGTTTTAATCAAAATTTCTAAGTTAGACTCAGAGCTGCTACCACTACCACTAAGAAGATACTAGAATAGATAATGTCTACTACTTAGAGGTCTATGACTCTAAGAAAATCTTAAAGTTTGGAAATTATCATTCTAACTTACTCTTACGGAACCCATGATTTCCTTATCAATTCTAAGACCAAGTGCTTAAATTAGAAATTAAATCTAAATTCTCAAATAATCCTTTCCCTAATCATTCAATTATCCTGCAAGATACCATCTTGGCTAAATTCAGCATTAGGAATTCTATTGCTCTCAATACATATTCAATTTCAACTTAAGAGATAATTCGAACTACTGGTTTCAAATCCAAATTGATTTACTTGCCTAAGGCTTTATCAGAGCAGGGCAAAAAGGAAGAATTCATAAATAAAGTTGGACAGTTAAAATTTTCAAGCACGACAATTCAGGGTGATATTCAAAAGATGACAATGGGTCGAGTAAAACCCAGCGACAAGGGAAAAGATAGAATTATATTTACGAAACACTCATTCTATTTCAAATTTTCCAATTGTTTCAAATTTCTCATTAGCCCATTTATAAGTTATACTCAGTTAATATTCATATTTTAGTTGTCATGTTCACCTAATCGAATACACTTTTTCTAAATCCACTTTAAAATTCAAAAATATATAAGTCTTTTTCATTCTTGTTTAAACATCAATCTTGTTTAGAAAGTTTTTCTTCTTACTCAACTAGCCGGAAAATCTCTTAAACAGTTTTATTTAAAAAAAATACCATCACGCTTCCGCTACGCTACTCTGATTATGTGCAAGCTAGTGGTTGATTCAAATATTAATTTTAACAATTTCGGGACTCACTTATTCAAATTTAATATTTCAAAGATCCAAATTTCCTACTTCGATGTTTGTTACGATTTAAATTAACCCTTTAAACTCATTCCTAACTTAAGTCAAAATCATTTCTTTATACAAATTCTTAACTTAAGTCTAAAGCATCTTCAGATTCCTTAAGGGGTTCTAATAGCCAAGATATTCTTGGATGCTCTCATTAACAATTCATGTTAAGGATTTATCCAAATCTATTGCTTATATTAACATATTAACATTCTTTAGAGAAATATAATATCTTTTCTGATCACAACCTATTAGATCATATTCTAACATTTGTTATGACTTGTTTAACTTGAAGTATGGGTGCTATTTTTGATATATTTTCTTAATGAATTTTCACACTTACGTGTCCTTTCAAATTCTTAAGTATAGTTTACTTCTACAATATCCCCTTTTGTTATTATCAAAATAATTGCTTTTGCATCTATAACATATTGGCTTACATTATATTCATAACATATCGAAGTGGTTCAAGTATTCCTCGACGTGTTAATTGAAACCATGCAGTCATCCCACTTTCGAAACTCGGAAATAATTACTGATGGTGCCATGGTCATCAGTAAAAATCATCCTCGAGCGAGTAGAGTGTGACCCTACATCTACCTAGTATATATTGGACTTCGCATACACGTTGATCAGACGTATATTAAAAATCCTTACATACTCGATAGTCCAATCATGACGTCGAATAAAACACTCGAAATCCTTATTTCAAATTATATTCCAATATATTTCAAATAATCATCATTTCAAAATGATTTACTTGTTCAAAAATACCTTATATAGGTTTCAAAAATATACGCTCTCTCGTCATAATATTCCGAGATCTCATTCTAGGGTATTTCTAACCCTATCTATAATGAGATAATATAACTCTGAGGAGTCCTATTCTTTGTCCAAATATGTATGTACCCTATAGCTTTGTATAACCAAAGCTCTGATACCACTTGTAACGACCTGCCTTTTTGCCCAATTCTCGTCGGTAATTAAACCGACTTAAACCGTTCAAAAAGACGAATTGTTATGGCTTATCCAATTTAAAACAGAACAGACACAGAATCACAGAGTACAATAAATTGCAGCGGAATAGAATTTCATATATAATATCAGAGTTGTATGCATTTTTCACAGCGGAAATATATATATATATATATATATATATGATGTATACATGAATTTTTAACTGAATAAAATTTACATTTTTAGCCGAGCGTCGCGAGCGAGCATCTCCACGTCTTTACGTCCTCTCTAGTGTGCGAGCTGTTATCTTTAACCCTGAAACACTTAGGACCTGACCCGAGCGTATTGCATAAAAAAAAACACAACAAACACTCGGATCAGAATTAACTTAATTCAAGTAAGTTAACTTCGATAAACACATGTAAAAAGTTAAGTTAATATCAACAAATTGTTAACGTTTAATCCATGACTGCCCAAATATACCACAATTGATCGATTGTTCGCACGCAACAATGATAGAATGGGACAGCAAATGTAACTTGGCATGGTCAATAATGTGTCCATGTCAGGGTGCTTAAAATATATCAAATAGGACAGCAACATGCGGGTGAGTGAACCATATTATACAAAGGAAAACAAAGCATGTAACCCGAATAAAGTTTATGCCAGACACAAACCAAAAGTCAATGCACATTCATGCTAAACTAGAAGTTGCACATACAATTCATGATGGTGAGACACGGACTGGGTATAAGGCATGCATAGCAGGAACAAGTACGGTAAGGTAGATAACCCAACACTTATGTTCTCATATTGAATGGAGGTAACAAACATAGGTATATATATATTTGTGATACAGGGGTGCATATGTTGATCAATTCAAATAACATGTAACCCAAAAATAAGTTAAACTTCATGATGACAGCGGTAAAATAGGACAAATATCACATATAAGCTCACATACCCTATAAGCTGCATGCGTGTCAGGGTAGACAGACACACCCTGAGGTTAGGGACAAAACCAGTATAACCAACATAATGGGGATTAAGCCATGATAATCTTTTATGCGGTCGATGTACAAGGCTATGCATAACTGAAAATAAGTGAAATTAAGTGGAAACAAGTGTACTACAGACAAGGTTTCAAAGCGCACAACAACACACAAGTAGTAAAATTACAAGGTGACATGAAATATGTACATTAGTCAATACTAAGGAGTATAGGTATGTTCATTCAAGTGTACAAAAACATCATGTAATATGTTTGAATTTTTTATAAAGGTACATATGTGTTCGCTAAGTTCTCAACTGAATGCCACATTACAAGTTTCATACTGGCACAGTAGGCGATAATCAATTATATAGCAAGACTACAAACAACTACAAGGTTACAGGAAATCAAGGTTAAACCACAACTCAAGTATATGCAATATGATCAACACAAAATAGCAACCATAAGGCAATCCAACCCAATCGAAATCAATTTACTTGAACTAAGCTAATCATATTCGTGAGTGGGTTAACACTTACCTGTAGAATCCCATAACCATGGTATTGTGTGTGTATCATACAACAGAATAAATCAACCATATATATGATGATAATGAATTATCGTTATCATCAACAACAACCAATTCAGTTGTGCACAAGCATTACTGTCGATAACGCTTTTCAGTGTTCAGTGTATTATCTAACTACATGCACATCCATTCACATAATAACATCCATCACACAATCATCATCAACAGATTATAATTAACTCAGCTAATTATAATTAACTAATTTAAATAAATAAATTTAAATTAGAAGTTCTCACCATACTAGCTCCAACATCTTCATTACCCAGACGGACATACCAACGGACACTGCCACCGCTACTCGTACTGTTCTCGATCCATTTTTGATTAGCAGTTGATGATTGTTCTGCTAATTATATTCCTATATAAGGGCATTTTAATTTATTTTTATTATAATTTATATCTTAACCAAAACTATCAAAATTATACATCATCGTATTATTCTTTCTGATACGGTTCTAACGGATCCAATGGTGTTTTAATCGGGTTAAAATCGAGTGAGATGTTGGTGTTTAAAGATCTAAACAAAATCTAAACTAAACAAATTAATTAAAACATACCTAAAGCCCAAAGCCCAATTGCTTCCAACATTCTACCCGCGGCCCAATCTCCTTTTCTTCTTCTTCCTCCTGTTCTTTTCAACGCCTCTTCTTTGAACCCATCCAAACCGTGCACGTCGTGCACATGAACGTACCAACCTCTCCACTAAACTTCGATTCGAGACCGCCAACTAACTCCTTCTCATCTCCTCATTCGATTCCACTACATCACTTCGGCCCCGATGTCTTCCTTCAAAATGCGACTCCCTCGACGCCGAAACCTGGAGCAGGAAAAATGCGTGACTCCCATATGTCGCACTCCCCATTCCAGCATCGAACTCCGCCAATTTTTGCCATACGAAAGCTCTCTCCATTCTCATTGCAACGCCATACTCGGATTCGAACATCGTCGCACGAATCTCCGATGAACTGTAAACCTAATTTTGAACATTAGAAATCATTGACACAGAATCGAGTCATTTTCGCATGAAAAATACTACGTTACCTGCTGATCGCAGCGGTGTTAACGACACGATTCAATTCTTCACGGATTGGAAGAAAAGATTTTTAGAAGTTTCTTATGCAAATTTTGATTTTTCTGTAAAACATGAATTTCTCTTTTGATTGTTGATGAAATCTGAATCTGTCGATTTCTAAAAATCATAAATGGTGATCCAGACCACATTCGCATTAATCATCTAGGTTGGAATCGAATGGATTGAGAGTTATTGATTTTTGAATGGATAGGAATATGGTTTGTTCATTTACTGTGAATCAACAGAGAAAGAAGAAGATGGAGGTCGAGAGTTTCTTCTGTCGTTTGATCAGGGAAAATATGTTTCTTTTATATATATGAATTTACAAATTATTTAATTAATTAGAAAAGGGACAGATGGCTTACCAATACCATGCATTAGGACACCTAATGAGACACCTAATCTTGTTTAAAACCCAACCAATGCATGTTGAGATAATTAACTTATTTATTTATTTGTTGAAATTTGTTTTTTTTATACCTTAGTAATACTTATAAAAGTAGCAAGTTCTAATGCATATGAATATAACCAAAATATTACTTAAGATTTTAACATACACAATATTTCAAAATACTTTTTCATTGTTATTTTAAATATGAATTATAAATGAGGTTTAGAACTCGACAAGTCATATATATATATATATATATATATATATATATATATATATATATATATATATATATATATATAGCGAAGCTAAATAACAATAAGTAATGTGTGTCATCTCTTTAGCATTATGAAAAACAAATGAAACAAAATGAAACAAAATCTTACTAACACGTGAATACATGTTTCTTCTTCCCTTTTCTTTTATTGCATATACTCTTATTTCTTTTGTTTCAATTTATTAACTTATATTGATTTTTTTTTCTACTTCACATATTCGGTTAACAACATGTAACTGAAATATAATAATGCACATAATCTTCCAAATATGCATACACATGTTTCATTCTTTTTATCCTATGTAACATTTTAATTCATGCACGAGCTCCTTTCGTTATTATTAACCAACATCTCACTTACATGGAATTTGTTCGCTTTCAAGTTGGGAATGTATGATATGTCACAAAATATGAAGGATTTAATTGATTCTCAAGAGTCCAACATTAATGTTTAACAAATTTTCATACGAGTAATACTTCGTTTATACATTACGCTTGCATGCCATTGAATCATCTTCGATTTTTCTTTTATGCGGCTTCCCATTGAATTCTTGTTCGATAACATGTAACTTATCCATTCTAAGCTAAAGTTTCCGGATTCCCAATTCATATATAATAATACACTATATACTTATGAAAGTAATTGTAAAATGGCATAAAATCAATAGTACGAAATTTCTAATTGCTAAAATGGTCGTAAGTCATATATTGGATAAAAGAACATAATTCACATGGTTAAATTTGAAAATATTATATACGTGTGTATACTTGAAAAAAAAATAGATATTAAATAGTTGTGAAAATATTTATAACTTTAGAATAGCCAAAATAGTTTAACTTTAAATAGTTATAAGTAGTTTTGTTAAAATCTAGTAATCAGGTAAGATTTGGTTGTACAGAATGAAATTTGATCTAGTAACATGATCCCATCCAAACCGAATCTGTATTTCGCAAGTTCAACTTCATTCACTTCTCATCCCGCTAACTTCTCACTTATTGGTTCGGATTCAAATATTTCAAACCATTCTTTTCCGATTCAAATCATTTCCCACTAGAATTTCATATTAAACACAATTCTCTTGATTTTGTTTAATTTCAACACTTTATCGTTAAAATGGTTCTCGAATCATTACTTAACTTGAAATCCACATATCCATTCGTAGAATAAATTCTCAACCCACTTTAGCGTTAGCTATGAATCAAAATCTTTTGTATGCATTCTCATGGTAAATATCTATTTGACAAACCATAAAAAAAAAGTTTGGAAAATATTTATCAAAGCTTTGCAAATCTTTGACATCAATTCAAAGATCGTCATACTATTAGATTCAGGATGTGAATCATAAAGGTATAAAGAATTTATTTAAATAACTTAAACATGGTGTTAACTTGCGAAATCACTTTAAACTTAATTTAATACAAATTGGATTTTTATATGAGTTCTATTAGGAAAGAAATTGTAAGCATGGATTTAGAATTGGATTGGGTTAATATTACTTGTTTTTTTAAAAAAAAGAAATTTTCCCGCATTACTTAATTTTATAATTACTCTTTATAAATTGATTTGATTACTTTAACCATATAAATTTATAATCGTTTTCCAAAATATATACATGTTTACACTTCTTTAAATTTAAGATACATACACTATTTTCAAAACATAACCTTCTAAATATATTTATTTTTATCTCGTTTTGAACAACTTATGTCCAATCCAGTCTAATGAATCAACGGTGAATATTGGTTTATAACCCTGATTGAACCATTTGTAAATGATTTGGGGATAATCGACTTTGGGGGCGAAACTTGAAATAAAGTGATTTGGGATATTTGAAATATGTTTTCAAATCTAATGGCCACGGTGTAAGAAAATGTAAGTGTCGGTTGTTAAAGAGACCGGAGTCGGTAAGTGGCATACTCTCTGTCAGTGCCGATACCACTTTAACAACTGTGTACGTTGTGGAGTATCAGAACAACAACATGATGGCTTGGAAGCGACCACTGGATCGAAGAAGGCGAACGACGACGAATTGGCCTTGACCTTCGGGTCATAATTAAAATGACTAAAACAGGAGCTATACCGTGACTAATTGAGGTCGCACCTCATATTGGACACGCTTCTTCGATACCATATCTTACTATTGTGATTGATTGGTGGCCACCCTTTTGATTATAGGAGTGTGTTCCGAGGTGGGCGGTAGTGGCTGCTATGCGTTACCACCGGTCCGGGAGTGCAACCGGTAGAATCCTACCCTGGGTATTGCCTCGAGTGCCTCATCATATTTATCCTATGCGAGCCCCATACGATTTTGATATAGTATTGCTTTCTATGGAGTGCCCTCTGATAACACCAGTGCGGTGAATTTACGGTACTGTATAGATTGCGATGCCTATAACTGCGTAAGGGTAATATGGTAATCCCGCTTACGCTACTTTCAGTATATTTACTTTACTGAATAGACATTACAATAATAGCGTACTATTTTATGTTTATTTTTTTCTATGGACCCTTAGAGGATGTGAATCCCAAACATCTTCTAAGTTATTGTACATTTCAGTCAACACTTCTTTTGATTTAATTCGCTTATATGAGACTGTTAGTCCTGACTCGAGTATTTGTTTGTTTTATTCTTGCAATTGCTCGGGTCAGACCGAGTATTTCAGCTTAGAGGTATATCTGTTTGAGCTTGTTATTCGTTGAAGGTCCAAACATCCACTTGTTATCACTCATACAGTTATTCCCACTTCAGCCGGTTATTCGTGAGGTTCTTAGTCTTCCGCTGTTTTATATTTATTCTGTACTCTGATATTATGTAAAGATTTTGTAATATTGTATAAATTTTTACTTCCGCTGTGAGATATTCTGTGTTCTGTGTCTGTGATTCTGTGATGATTTGTATTTCAACTTCATAAGCAATAACAATCTGTCCTTTTGAACGATTTGAGTTGGTTTAATTACCGACTTGAGGCGGTCAAAAAGCCAGGTCGTTACATGTGGTATCAGAGCTTTGGTTCATACAAAGCTTAGCTTATGAGGTTGAAACACTCATTAGAGATGGAGTAGAAATACTCTAGAATGAGTGATGTCGTCTCAGAATCATTCCCGAGAGTGCGTATTTTGAAAATAAAAATATTTTCAAATGATTTTATTATATAGATTTGTTTTGAAAATCTTTTAGTCTTGTTTTAAATCCCATTTCTTTGAATTCCCTCTTTAGTTAGATTTCTCTTAGATTAGGACAGAATCTGAGTCTCCATCTTGTTTATCCCATCTTTGGAAATTTAGAATTTATCGCTTCCGAAATCCCGAGTCCTTTCAAAATTATTTTATTTGGAGCCCATATCCTTTGGAAATTCCTTATCGATTAGATTCATTCGTTAATTCAACCCCTCACTTATATTCTTGACTTAACTTGATCCAACTTAATAAACAAGGCTTGAGAATTTAAAATAAAAATGAATGAAAAAGAAAAGAGCCTTCTATGAAGGGAAAAATATGTCGTGAAAATTTATATATTTTAACCTGTGAGATTAATATGAACTTTTAATAACATATTGAAATGCTAATTTGCTATGTATAAGTGTAGTTATGAAACTATAAAAATTGCCTCATATAAATATAAGGTTGAAAGTAGTGATTTGTGTGGAGTATTTATTAAATCTTTGGAATTAAGTTATTTTATAAGTTTAGTATTAGTAAGCATTAACTATAAGGTGTTATGAAAAGAAAATGAGTTTCGAAACTAAAAAGAAAGAAAAATATAGGAGCAGGAAAAAATATAGCAGCAGGTTCATAATATTAAGCTTCTTCTAGTTATAACAGTGACAGGGTGGACCTTAGTATAACAGTGGTTATTTGAAAATACTTTGCTCCTTTAAATTTCACTCTTAAGCATATCGTTTACCGGTATATGGATATTATGGCCTTTCAAGCGCTTAAATTGCCGATGTCATGAAACCAACGGGTTTCGAACCCTAATTCATGAAAATCCGATTATCCACACCACTATAAAACGCATGAACACCACCGCTGAACTCGTACACTCCTCCTCTTCAAAACCCATATCCCCGATTCCTCGATTAACTCCTTAATCAAAAATGCCCAAAATCGAACTTAGGGTTTCGAAAAACAAAACTTTGACCGTCGATTTCTGGCCACCCCGCTTACTGCATGTCGAAGCAAATGGTACCAGTAGCTTCGTATCGTCTAGAACTTCGAATCGACATATAATTTGCTATGGTTTGAAGAGATTTAATTTTTCAAAGCATGGATTTTTATTTCTAGGGTTTTGAAAAATCATTTCAGCCATTAGAGAGAAATGAAGGAGGAGGTATACCTATAAATGAAGAATGGACTGGTTGAGTGTAAAGTGGGTTTTTATTTATATATATTTATAAGGCCCAAACATGAGAAATACCCAATTATCCATTTACAATGATTCGTTCACAATTTATCTTGTATGATCAAACGGTAAGTCGGATTGTAACGCAAATTGGAATCCTAGCATAATTCATCGTTCCGGTTCCGACGGCGCCAGTTTCGTCGAATTCCGAGACAGTTTATATTCAGATTTACTTGTGTAAAAATCGATTTTAGAATATAACTAACGTCTTAAGTGGGAGAGAAAATACTCTTCCCTGTTGAGACGATATAAGGAAGTCAATTGGAAATTTCTTAACAAGCAATTGCTTAAGACACAAAAATAAATAAATATTAAAGTAAGATTTTACCAAAAATTGAATCGTCCTTAGTCATATCGTTAGGTGCACTCGATTTATCTATCTTGACCTACGCTGGTTTCTTTTTCGTACCAATTGTTCTTGAAGAGAATCATTCATACCTTTGTCCTATGAACTTAGTCAAGTGATTTGATTCGAACCCTTATTCTGATATTGAACTTTTATCTATAACTCGATTCGAGCATGAAATTTGATTTGTCGAATAAAGCCAAAGTTAAATTCAAACTAGAAAAAGTGATATGTTCTAATGATATGTTGATGAAATCTCAATAAGTAAACATTGCATTGTAATTGAAGGCGTTTGAAATAGAGGGCCTAACTGATGCAAGAAATTTGGATTTATAATTATTAGTTGATTTTGAAATTTAACTCGAATGCTTGAATAAATACTAGAAACTATACTAGTTTGAAACATGCACGTACCAAATTAGAGTGCACAGTTAAATTGTTTGTGTATGGGTGATGATTATAATTTATGATCATTCGATTTATATGGCTGTTTTATTTTTGTTTGCATGAAGCTCTGATACCAACTGTAACGACCCGACTTTTTGCCCGGTTCTCACCGGTAATTAAACCGACTTAAGCCGTTCATAAAGACGAATTGTTATGGGTACATACATACATTGAACAAAAATAACAGAAGACTTTTCATTTCTCAAGAACAATATTACATCAGAGTTACATGAATATCAGAGTTACACATACATATATACTTTACAGCGGAAGAAAGAAATTTACTCTCAGCGGAAGAACATATGTTACAGCGGAAACTTTAACTCCAGCGTGGACGTCAACTCAGAAAGCGCTTCGAACTTTGCTCCAACGAATCATAGCTGCAAAACTAAACTACTAGCTGCCCGTGTGAAAATTAATGGGCACCCAGAGTTTAGGAAGGAACAATAAACTCCAGGTCAGTCATGGGACTGGTGTGAGAACATAAAAATAGTTGCTTTTAGGATTCATTTTAAAATTGGGAATTTCACCGGACCACGCCGCTAATGCGGAACGGGTTCACTCCATGTGAATGCCCGTGCACAAAAATTCGCAATGACTTTTAAAAAATGAAGCTATCATAAGCTCGTCCCACATCACACAATGCAAGCGCACACCAGATGGGCGAGGTTTATCTTATGATAACCAAAATACCCTCATACGTAAAATCCTCTTTTCGTACTATATATATAGTGTGGAAAACAATTTCGCAAATAAGTGTGTTAATCCTAGACGACATGATACCCCATAATATATGTCGCCATATATATACCATAAAAATCGTCTGGCTCGTATTGGAGATTTGGATTTCCAACTTGATGATTCCTGGCACGAAAGATCAATCGTAACTCAAGCGAAATGTAATCACGGGTTTTTCATCCAGACGCGGACACCAATACAAATCACGAGGCAGATCAACGGTTTTCGACCAGACGCGGCCCCCTGAACGTACACTATTCCAGTTCATAAGTGGTTTTACCCACTGCTGCAGTGGTCATCATCAATTCATATATATACACAACCTAGCCGCCAGTTTCTCATCATCCGGGGTGTGAGGTTTGTCAATGTCACATCATACACAAAGCATGCCTAGAAAAGCAATGTCTTGATCATCACTAGCTCGTTCATAACTCGGGTATGTCACATTAACAATTCACGACATATCACTGATTTCAATCAATGCATACCCTCTAAGTTCATATGACTTAGAGATGAGGATAAAATATGTACCACAAATCCGATATATATTAACGGAGATCAGTGCTATGTGGTCAATTTCAATGTCAGACACACCATCCATACAAGTCCGTCCAGGGTCTGAACGGAACGAAATCCGAAAGTTCTCCCCATACGTTCGGACTTCTTGCCACTCCGGAAATAGGGGCATCTCTCTACTGTAGCTATCAGTAAAGATACCAATCGGCAATCAGTCCGTTCGATGTGAAGAACCACGGTCTTCACTCGTCAATTCCAAGTCTTGAATTTGCTTCATGCATCGTATTATTACTTGGAATGGTTTCCGGACCTAAATCCGATCCCGGTCTTTCCAAGTAATAAGCGTATTCATAAAACAGTGGTTATGAACCGTACGTGTTTTCAATCCAAATTTCCTTCCCAATTGTTATTAATTCAATTAAGGTTGGATTCATTCCAAGTTCTTTAATCCTGTTAACATCTTAATTTCTTTACAAGCTCGATGTTCACTTACCAACCTTAAAACATAACTTATTCCATTAGTTACACTTTCATACTTCTTTACATCCTTCCAAATTATTTACAAATCTTTTACGGTTTTGTAAACCAGAGTTCACGATTTTATAAACTTCAACATCAACCGTTTCCAACGAAATGCAAAAGCATTTCTTAAAGCGTTATAAGTAATTATAGATTGAAAATCATTCAAATTCATTTCTTTCAAATCATATCATTTAAATATGATTTAACTAATTTTCCAAATTTTTTTATAACTTATAATTCCTTAAACATATTTCTTATTATGTTTGCCAGCTGTACATATAGCAGGTTCTTCAAATCATAACTCGAAATCCAAATGTCTGAATTTGAAAATGTCTTCCCTATTCAAAAGTTATTCTTAATAGAAATCCAATGTTCCTTGTTTCATGTCAATCCGATTTAAAGTATTCAAGTTATGGTCGTTTGAAAATAAAAGTCGATTACTACACAACTCGTTCAATTCAAATCATAAAATGCTTTAAATGTAAAAGGGCTTATTTATTCCCAAAATAACTAAAATTTTCATAATTAACTATTAAACCATTTTCCAAATAATATTTTAAAGTTACATTGCTTTACTTTCAAAATCATCATTCAAATCCAAATATTCATTTCAAGTTAAGTTGAAAACTTAAAGTAGTCTTTTCAAATTTCATTCAATTCCTCAAAATTAATCGTTAATGCAAGAAACATATTACGATCATTATTCGATCTATATTTCAAAACCGCTTTAATTTCAACTGTTGTTTACATGAATATTGGTTGTTTGATTTAGGATTCAAATAATAGAAATCAAATTGATTTGCATAAAACGAATCCATTAAATAAACTCAATGCAATAATTTCAAACTCATTTAATTATTTTGAAGCGTATCATAAAATAATGAAATCGAAATACATATAAATCATTTTATGGTTTAAATTTCAAAACTACTGAACAAATGTTTACATAACTAAAAATCACATTTTCCTCAAAAATTGTTTACATCTTCGCATCCAAAACCAATTCCAAAACTTTTCAAAAATCCTTTATCACTTATAAAACCATCAATCATTCGTAGCTTAGATTTTCGAATGATTCGAAAATTAACTTTAATTTTTTTTTTATATATATCGTTATCCATATGAGAAGGAAATTTAAATCGACTACCCATATACTCCACAACTACAGTGTGTGACACAACCAAAATCAACTAGATGAATATGAATCTACCTACCAATATCGCAACACATAAACATACATCAATTGTGCACGAGTGTTCAGTGTTTCAACTTCATAAGAACCCAATCAAACATCACCATAATAGCATCCATTCATCAGTAATCAAACCATTCACTATATCCCAATCATTCCCAAACCGATTTATATTCTAAACTATAATATATTTCATATCCTTATATTATAATCATATAATATTCCAAAATCGATTTATATTCAAACAGAATATTTTTTACCTCAAAGGTTATACTTATCTCAATCGATTTGAATTCTAAATCTGTTTATATTCAAAGAGTATAAATCTCCATAACACTCATTCATATCATTTATGAAATCCATTATATTTAAATAAAAATATCAATTTCATTTCCATATAAAATTGGTTAACGTCGATTCCATATTTGAATACTTTTATTTCGACTCCATCTCGAACTGGGGTTTAAATCTAGCATTTCCATTCGGAAGAAATTTACGATCGTTTGACAAAATTTGAAAACATATGCTCTTAAAAAAAATCTTTATAAATCGTATATGTATAGAATAATGGTTAAAACAAAATAAGATAATTTAAATCATTATGAATGTATGTATGAAATAAAAATTTCTAATTAGTTTTAAATAATAAAATGTAAGAAAAATTTAAGATGGAATAAATAGTCTATAAGTAAAAGTTAAATGATAGATTTTAAGGAAAGAATAACTTATATTGAGACCAAACATTTTAAATACATATATATATAACAAATTCTTAAATCAAAATTTCTTCTTTCTTCCGAACTTCAAATACTTGAACCCACACTCCAGTCTCAATGGAGTTATAAAATTCAATATCTTGTTTCAAACGCCATTCAACCCAAATCTTCGATTTAGGGAAATTCAACCCATATTCCTCGATCCTCTCTTCGTTTCAAATTTAAATTCAAATAAAATATTTCATTCAAATCCAACCTAACTTTGAAAGTTTCAGATTTTATTCAAACCTCATTTTAAGAATTCCACTTCCTTTGGAAACAATTTCTTAATCACTCAAATAACACTTGCGATCCAGGTCCTTTACAGAACAGGTTTATCGAGTATCGGTTCATTTCTTTCTGAAATTCTTGTCAAATAAAATCCCCAAATATTTGAAATCATTTTACCAACCGATGTCTGTATAGAATTTCCTATCCAATGCCAAGTGATTACATTTTAATTTCACGATATTTCAGGGATGGATCTATCATTTCAATCCAAATCAGGGTCACAGAGGTTTATCATTTCACTCTGTGTTCTTAATTTATTTTATCGATAAATCCTGGGTTCATTAGATGCCCGTAACATCAAGGGTAAATGGGATTTATCGTCACGATTAATATGCATTTCAATACCGAAATAAGGAGCAAAAAAATGTCATTATTAATTCAGTAATAAATTTCAACCAACATCCATCACAACACTTTCATTCAACTGATCAGCATTAAACTGTTTCAGGATTTAACAAGGGTTCAAATTTCAACTAGGGATTTAAATTAAATTAAATAACTAATAATTTACTTAATTTGCATGTTAACACACTTGCATGTCAAATTTAAACAACACATCAACAATCCAACACAACCATGCAACCAGACTTATTTCATATTTTAATTCAATAAATATGGGAATAATTTAGTATTTCGTGAGTGAGAAATCACTCACCTTTGGGTCCTTAGTGGATCGAACGTCCGAAAGAAGCCCAAAATTTGACATTCCCTAAACGCAGCCAGGTTAGTGCCAAAACGTCCGCAATTCCTCCACGATCCCAACGCAACAAACCGCGTCCAAATCCGAGTCAAAACGAAAGAGTTATCAGCGTTTTACTCTCTGAAATCTAAATATATGAAATTTAAATAAACAAAAACCTTCACCAATCCCAAATTGCCACGTCAGCAGCCCTCTTTCTGTTCTTCCCGCTCAACCCTTACACGCATGAACAGTAACCCATGAACAGACCCTAAACGACGTCCCTCTTTGACCATCCATGACGCCCGCCTCAGACCACCGTAGCCACTCCGACTACCGGCGTTCAAACCCTCTACTCCGGGCGCACCTCCAACCCCGAGCCTGTCCCGTCCGATGGCCTTCTTCCCTACCTGCGGCGACATGAACGAAATGGTCTTCTCCCACTTAACGACCAAATTACAGCAACCTACTCCACTATAAATCATATGAGCACCACCGTTGTACCCGTACCAACCTCCTCTACAAAACCTAGAAGACCGATTTCTCAATTGAACCCAAAATCGAAAACCCCCAAATTGGCTTCATGGTTGCGATTTCAGCACCTTTGACTGGAGATTTCCGGCAACCCAGTCCACTGCATGTCGAAACAAATCACACCACCAGCTTCGTATCGTCGAGAACTTCGAATCGACGTATAATTTGCTATGGTTTGAAGAGATTAAATTTTGAAGCTTGAAATTTTGTTTTAGATCTAGGGTTTTGATTTTTTATCTCAGCCATGGAAATGAAAACTTGATGGAGAAAATATACGTATGGAGAAAGTGGTTGAATGAGGTGGATAAGGGCTTTTATTCATATATATATAAGGCCCAGATATGAGGAACACTAAATTGGCCACCTACATAGATCTCGTTCACATTTTCTCTCGTACGATCAAACGGTAAGCCGGATTTTAACGCAAATTGAAATCCTATAATAATTCACCGTTCCGGTTCTGATGGCGCCAGTTTCGTCGAATTCCGAGACCGTTGCCACAACAGTTAATTTTCACAGTTAAATTAAATAAATAAAATATTCAATTATTCGATTAACTGTTTTAATTCAAATTTAAATATTTATAAATTTCCCAATAAATCTAATTAACACCTAAATAAATTTCATAATTGATTTCATAAATTATAAGTTCCCAAAATCATTTATTTGGATTAACATTTGAAATTCCAAATTTAACTTGACAACCTAAATTTCCACCACTTCCAAATTAAATTTGAATTTCACTTTTAAATTCGAGACTCATTTCCAAATACGGGTTTGACGGGAAGAAGCGACTAGATTGTGATTCTGTTGATGACTGCAGCACCATCGACATTCATTTTCAAGTTTCGAAAGTGTGATGACTATATCTATCGAGTATATACTGGACTTCGTATATACGTTAGCTTGGCGTATATTCAAAATCCCAATATACTCGATAGTCCAATCGCGACGTCGAACACAATACTCAAGAATTCCTTATCTTTAATTATATTTCTAAAATAATCATACTTTCAAAATGATTTACTTAGTTTTAAAATACTTGATATAGATTTCAAAATACGCTTTCTCAGCGAGATATTCAAAAATCTCATTCTAGGGCATTCCTAACCCTATCTCTAATGAGATATTATAACTCCGATGAGTCCGGTCTTTTGTTCAAAACATGTCGTACCGCAAAGCTTTGTACAAACCTCGCTCTAATACCAACTCATTTCCTTTTAAATTCTAATCTTTAGAATTTAATAAATAATTCCAAATTCAATTATTTAAATCCTTCCGAACCATTTTAAATCTTTTAACCATTTAAATAATGGTTTACAATATAAATTTCAAAAACTGTTTATCTTTGGAATCTAAATAATAACGTTTGAACGTTATTAAATGCTACAATAGCCATTGAATTCAAATATATTTCCAATCACTTCAAAATTTCAATAATTCATTCCTAATTACTTCAAATTAATAAAGTAAAACTTATCATAAATTCTCTAAAATTTAAAACTGGTTATATTTGAAAGTCAATGTTTCAAACCGAACCGATTTCAAACCATAAGGTTATAACCATTTTGAAATCGATATTTATGAACTTTCGCGCCGTAGCGCGTTATAAATCGGTTTAAATAAAATTTCGCTCGAGTTCTTTCAAATTTAATTTATATTTCCAATTCAAATAACTTTATTTCAAAATCGATTTTTAAGTTTAAATTGAAAAATCATTTCATAATTCCAGTTTAAACGTCGAGGAATACTTAAAATCATCAGGCTAAGTATTTTAATGAATAAACCTTAATAAAATGGTTTGGTAAATTAATATAGAAATTTGATTTAGGAAAACAAACTAGAGGTCTTGAAGAAAATAAAAACTGAGAATGGCTTAAGAATACTTAAAGACCTTGAAGCCTTAAAACTTTGAATAGGTTAAACAAGCACTTGAGAAGTTAGAAAGATATATCTTAAGAGTAAAATCTCACTTAAGAATTGGGTAATGTATTGTTGAAAATGCACGTAAGGAGGATAATTTACCATATCACAGATTTACAAGAATAATGGATCAAAGTATAACTAACATTTGAATATGAATTTTGAAATTTAATAGGTTGTAATCAGAGGAGATATCATATTCCTCGATGAGTGTCAAACAATAGAATTTAACCTATACCTAACAGGAATAGTGAACGATAAATTACAAGTTAAAATAATTTGCTTGGAAGTGTATTTTAGCAAAGCGGACTCCATAAGGAATTTAAAGGTAATTTGACTTAAGCAAAAATTTGTTTAAAGGATGATTTAAAATATAATTAAAATTTTAAGTGGGGGAGAAAACCAGTCTTCCCTATTGAGACAGTATGAGTAAGCCAATTTGAATTATCTAACAAGAAATTGCCTAAGACACAAAGGAAATATTAAAATACGATTTACCTTAATTGAATTATCCGTAGTCATATCGCTAGGTGCTCACGATTTCTCTATCTCGACCTACGCTAGTTCCTTTTCGAACCTTTTGTTATTGAAGGCATCATTCATCTTATAAACTTAGTCAAGAAATTTGGTTCAAAACCTCACACTGATATTGAACTTTATCTATAACTTGACCTGAACTTATGCAATTTGATTCATCAAACGAAGCCAAGTTTTAAAATTTCAAACTAGAGATGGTGATCCATCCAAATATTTTGTTAACGAAATCTCAATAAATAAACGTTGAGTGGTTATTGAAAAGTTTGAAATAAAAAGGTTTAACTTATGTAAGGAAAATGGATTTTGAAAGATGAATTTTAAGGATTGGTTCTAAAATTTTTGAAACTTATTTCTAATGTTTTGAATAATGATGGTTTGAAACATGCACGTACTAAATTAGAGTGCGCAGCGAAAGCGTGATGGTATATTTGAATAAAGAATGAATAAAGCCCTATAGTATGGTTAAAATGAGTTATGTTTGAAGAGAAAAAAAGGTGCAACTATTTAAATCATAAAGAGATTTCTGAGATTTCGACTTATGGCTCTTGAAATATTCTATATTGTGATATACGAAGATATTTGAAATGAAGGAAGTGTAAATGATTTTCGAAACTTCGAAAACTAGAAAGGCTTGAATTATTTATGAAATTAGATTTGAAAGATTCGAATGGTTTAAATACGATCATGGATTTTGAAATATAAAACATAAATTGCATCCTAGAAAGTTTAAAATTTTATTTTTCAATTGGACGAATTTGAGTTCCAACTAGTTTAGATATGATGAATAGTTTATAAAAGAAATTTCGACGACTTGAATCCTGATATTTTGAAAATATTTAGAAATGCCAAACTATGGTTAAGTATTTGCAAATTTTGGTTTACCACTTCGAGATATGAAATGATTTGGTTTGTTCGAGTAACTGTGACTAAAACTGGGTTGTGATGAAGGATTTGATTTAGTATGATGGGTGGTACTCAGTGGTCCCTGTCATGAGGATGGACTTCTCGAACTACTAATATATAGATTTGAATATGGTATGTTTGAAAAATTTGGAAACAAATTTGGTTTTTGGAAATCCCGAATTATGAAATAATATTTCAACGGTTTGAAATGAAATGGGATTCAAAGTCGGAGAATTCATTTTGAAGTGCTTTGCAAACTATGATTTGTAGTAATAATTAAAACTCAATTTTTTTTTATCGATCTTCTCAAAATTTTACCTTTTTAATATAACAATTTAAGTTTGTTTTAATAAGCTTTCTTATAGAAGTTTTGGCGAATTTAATCATATGAGAATTTCCTATAAGCCGCATTTATAAATTTAGATTTAATATAAGAATTGAAGTTTAACGAATTTTATTTGTAAAATTTATTTTGCTTAAGTATAATTTCATGAGCTCTCCTTTTCGAGGACGAAAAGCCTTAAGTGGGGGAGAATGTAACGATCTAAGATTTTTGAAAATCAAATTTGAATTTAATATGAATTTTTAATAAAGTTTAGAAGGTTTAAATAAATGTTGAATCAAATTCTAAGGCGATAATAGTATTTTAAATGATTAAAATTTAAAATTTTATTGTGAAATTTAGTTAAAACAATGTTGTTTCGATAGAGCGTTTCGTCGCTAGGTGAATTATTAAAGCGAGTTGTAATTTAGTCGTCGAAACGATTAGAATTTTGTAATTAAATTATAATTAAATATTCTTTCAAATTTTTGTTCAGTTTCAGTTTGCGTCGTCTTAAAATATTTTATTTAACTTTTATGTAATTTTTATTTCGAAAAATAAGCATATGTTTTTCTAGCATATTTTGGGGTAACTGTGGTCCCTTTTGACACTTTACAGAAACAATCAATCGACCGATTTTATTACTGTTCTAGGATCGTGACACATTATTATACACGATTATATTGTTAATTTGTTGTTATTGGTTATTGATAATTAAAAATAAAAGAAATCGGAAAATGTGCGGTGTACAAATTTTAATAAAAGAAATTGGGCTTTGGGAAAGGCATTCAAGAAGATGGGACATAAGGTATTCACGCATGAAAATGCATAAGAAAGAAAAAAGACTCATGCATGGATTCTATACAACATTCATATGTTGCGTTAAACAAAACTTAGATGCCACTTTGTTTTAGAATATACCCATTTGGGTTTCCACGTGTAGAGAAATATGGCTTTCGGTGGGACACTTGTCCATCTATGTTGCACTTTCTGAGTTGGCGTCCACGCTAGAGTTAAAGTTTCCGCTGTGTCTTTTGATCTTCCGATGAGAGTAAATTTCTTTCTTCCGCTGTAAAGTATATATGTATGTGTAACTCTGATATTCAGGTAACTCTGAGGAAATATTGTTCTTGAGCAATGGAAAGTTCTGTTATTTTGTTCAATGTATTTATGTACCCATAACAATTCGTCTTTCTGAACGGTTTAAGTTGGTTTAATTACCGGCAAGAACCGAGCAAAAAGGTGGGTCGTTACAGGTGGTATCAGAGCGAGGTTTGTACAAAGCTTTATTTTGCTATAAAAGTTTTGGCAAATTTAATCATATGGAAATTTTTCCTATAAGTTGCGTTGACCAATTTAGATTTAATATAAGAATTTGTAGGTTAACAAATTTATAAATAAGATTTATTTTGCTTAAGTATAATTTCACGAGCTCTCCTTTTCGAGGACGAAAAGCCTTAAGTGGGGGAGAATGTAACGATCTAAGATTTTTGAAAATTAAATTTTAATTTTTTTTTTAAATTTAGAAGGTTTAAATAAATGTTGAATCAAATTCTAAGGCGATAATAGTATTTTAAATGATTAAAAATTTAAAATTTTATTGTGAAATTTAGTTAAACCAATGTTGTTTCGATAGAGCGTTTCGTCGCTAGGTGAATTATTAAAGCGAGTTGTAATTTAGTCGTCGAAACGATTAGAATTTTGAAATTAAATTATAATTAAATATTCTTTCAAATTTTTGTTCAGTTTCAGTTTGCATCGTCTTAAAATATTTTATAAAATTTTACTGCAATTTTTATTTCAGAAAATAAGCATATATTTTTCTAGCGTATTTTGGGGTAACTGTGGTCCCTTTTGACACTTTACAGAATCAGTCAACCGGTCTGTTTTATTACTGTTCTGCGATCATTACACATTATTATACACGATTATATTGCTAGTTCGGTGTTGATGGTTATTGATAATCTAAAATGAAAGAAATTGAAAAGGAAAAAAAATTTGGGTTATAAAATTTCAAATAAAAAGGGGACAATGCATGCATTTGTGTACAAATGAACATTTTCCCTTGTGTACCTGCGCATGAACTAGGAACCTTTTCAAATACCTTTTCCATGCTCACGCATGAAATATAATTTCGAAAAAAAAAAATAAAAAATCTAACGCGTGGCGCATGGACATAAAATGGTGGACAAGTGTAAATAAGGTTTACACGTGCACTCTTTTGAAGTCACCATCTGTTTACTTTATTTTCTTTGTTGGAATTCTTTCCCAACTTATGTTTCTTCACCTTCATTCACTCCTTTCCCATTCCCATTTCACCTCCCATCCGCCATTTTTCATGAAAAAAATATATGAATGGAGAACGCATGAAGGCTTCCGCCTGTTCATGCATGGACACAAGAAAAAGAAAGAGAGGAGAGTTGCACTACGATTGTCTGTATCATGCTGCATGCATGCGCAAGCATGTGTTTTGGCTAAAGCACTTCCGTGCTTCTTGTTCTAGAAGAAAAAAAAGAAAGAAAGAAAGAGAAAAGGTATTGAATGAAAAAGCATGGCACCAATCCATGCAAACACATCAATGTTGATAAGTTGCATGCTTTAGTTTTATCACAAAAAGCAAATATGTCCCAAAAGCCTTCCCCATTTAACGTGCTGCATGTCATCCCCATTTGAACCTCACCGCCATTCCCTTCTCCAATATTTAGCAAACTCCCCCTTGTTCCTCTCACTCCTCCGCGTTCAGAAAACCCCGAGCCATTTTGCCAGCTCCCCTCTCTTTTCTCCATTCAACAAGCAAACGTCTCAACCATCTTGCCACTTCCTTGCATGCAAACACCCACCGACCGAGCCCGCCACTCAAATGAAAATAAGAAAGACGCATGCAGTCACCCGAGCCGCAATATCAATCGTTTGAATGCTTGCGCATGTATCTTATTTGGTAATAAGCTTTGTAGATTTAAAAGCTAAGTAAAAAAAATGCATGGAGGAAAACGAAAAGGAGAGTGAACGCAAGAAGAAGAGAGAAAGGGAACAGTGAGAAGAGAGACAAAACGCAGGAGGGAAAACGCGGAGAGGACGAAGCTAGTTAGCAGATCTATAGCGCAGCTTTGAAGGGACCTTTACTGGAAAGCTACAGGGTGAGAACACTTAATTATTTATTAAATTAGTTGTTACTGAATAATTATAATTAGTTGGGATTAATTATAGTTAACTGTTGGTTGGATATGGATGTTTTTTGTGTGAATGGATGTGCATGTAATTAGTTGACACTGAACACTGGAGCGTTATTGACCGTAACGCTCGTACACAGTTAAATTGTTTGTGTATGGGTGATGATTATAATTTATGTTCATCCGATTTATATGGCTGTTTTATTTTGTTTGCATGAAGCACACAAAACACCGTAGTTGTGGAATTATACAGATGATCGATTTGATTTTCCTTCCATATAAATAAAGATTGATTTTTCAAATTGTTAAAATATCGTTTTTCCGGTTAATTCGAAAGAGATTTAGAATTTAAATATAATATTCTAAAATATTATATGCTCGTCCGTTCTAGGATGACAGAGAGGATGGTGTCTAGGCTTGGGATTGGAAATCCAGTTTCCTGCTCTCCCTGGCTATCTCTAACTGGTCCGACGGACAGAGCGGTAAATTTAAATACAATTTGAATTTGAATTTGAAGTTGTTTTAAAACATAGAAAAACAATTTGAAATTAAAATAATAAATGACGCATAAGGACCATTTATGAAGTTTAAATTTAAATTTAAATTAAAAGGGTTTTCAAATTCCTATGGTCTACAACTTATTTGAATTTAAAATTCAGATTTGAATTTGTGAAATGATTTTTGATTTAACTTAATAATTGGTTTTGAAATTAAGTTATTTGAAAAAAAATGGAATTGAAATATAAATATAAATTCGAAAGGATTTGAACGAATTATATCTGAATCAATTATATCGCGCTACAGCGCGACAGTTCGTAAACAGCGATTTCAATTTTTGAATGATTATAACTTGATCGTTTGAAATCGTTTTGACTTGAATAAGAAACGTTGATTTTCAAATATTAACAGTTTTGAATAGAAAAGAAATTTCGAATTTCAACGTACGACTTTCAAGTTATATTCAAACAGATTTGGAAAAGTCGTCGTACGTGTAGTTCGGCGGCCGTATGAATTTTCAAATTAAACAAGTTTAAATTTGAGGAAATTTATAAATCTACCTTATTAATTTAAAATATGATTTGGAATCTAATTGATTCAAATGGCAATTGCAGCAGTTTGTAACGTTCCAAACATTATTCTCGCATTTTCCAAAGGTAAATTGGTTTGGAGTTTATAAAACATGAACCATTATTTCTACATGGTTAAAAAGAATTGCAAATGGTTTGGAAAGATTTTAAGAGGTTAAATATTTGTTTTTGGAATTGAGATCAAATATAAGTTGATTTAACTCCATTTAAAACTTATGTTTAAATATGAAGTGTTTGGAATATTGTAATATGTATTTGTAATCCAAGTAAAGATTTGAGAAATTTAACGACTTATGCAACCAATGCAGTATGTTTTGAACATAAGGATCGAAGGGTATGTTTGAAATAAAAGGATTGGTAAACCGAATATTTGATTTCAAAGAAAGAGTTAAAATAATTTATGATCAATCAAACCTTGTTTTGTAAATGAATGGACAACGATTGGAAGGAAAGTTGAATTGATGATCCGTATGTCCATAATCACTGTTTTATGAATACGCTTATTACTTGGAAAGACCGGGATCAGATTTAAGTTCGAAACCATTCCAAGTAATAATACGACGTATGAAGAAAATTCAAGACTTGGAATCGACGAGTGAAGACCGTGGTTCTTCACATCGAACAGACTGATTGCCGATTGGATTCTTTACTGATAGCTACAGTAGAGAGATGCCCCTATTCCCAGAGTGGTAGGAAGTCCGAACTTATGGGGAGAACCTTCGGATTTCGTTCCGTTCAGACCCAGGACGGACTTGTATGGATGGTGTGTCTGACATTGAAATTAACCGCATAGCACTGATCTCCGTTATATATACCGGAATTGTGGCAAATATTTTATCCTCATCTCTAGGTCATATGAACTTAGAGGGTATGCATTGATCGAAATCAGTGATATGTCGTGAATTGTCAATGTGACATACCCGAGTTATGAACGAGCTAGTGATGATCAGGGCATCGCTTTTCTAGGCGTGCTTTGGGTATGACGTGACATCGACAAACCTCACACCCCGGATGATGAGAAACTGGCGGTTAGGTTGTGTATATATCTATGAATTGATGATGACCGCTGCAGCAGTGGGAAACCACTTATGACTTATGGAATAGGGTATGTTCGGGGGGCCGTGTATGGTCGAAAACCGTTGATCTGCCTCGCGATTTGTATTGGTGTCCGCGTCTGGATGAAAAACCCTTGATTACATTTCGTTTATGTTCCGATTGATCTTTCGTGCCAGGAATCATCAAGTTGGAAATCCAATCTCCAATACGAGCCATACGATTTTTGGTTTGTATACATATATGGCGACATAATATTAATGGTATTATGCTGCCTACAATTAATACATTTATTTGCGATATTTGTTTTCCACACTATATGATAGTATTAAAAGAGGATTTTCACGTATGAAAGCACGTTTGGTTATCATAAGATAAAACTCGCCCATCTGGTGTGCGCTTGCATTGTGTGATGTGGGACGAGCTTATGATAGCTTCATTTTTTTTCAAAGGTCATTGCGTATTTATATGCACGGGCATTCACATGGAGTAAACCCGTTCCGCGTTAGCGGCGTGGTCCGGTGAAATTACCAACTTTAAAATAAACCCTAAAAAAACAAATGTTTTATGTTCTCACACCAGTCCCATGACTAACCTGGAGTTTATTGTTCCTTCCTAAACTCTGGGTGCCCATAAATTTTAACACGGGCAGCCAGTAGTTTAGTTTTGCAGTTTTAGTTCATTGGAGCAAGGTTCGGAGCACTTTCTAAGTTGGAGTCCACGATAGAGTTGAAGCTTCTGCTGTATCATTTTGATCTTCCGTTGAGAGTATATTTTCTTTCTTCCGCTGTATACGTTTATGTTGTAACTCTGATATTCATGTAACTCTGATGTAATATTGGATTATTCAATGAAAGGTTTTGTTATTTTGTTCAATGTATGTATGTACCCATAAAAATTCGTCTTTCTGAACGGTTTAAGTTGGTTTAATTACCGGCAAGAACCGGGCAAAAAGGCGGGTCGTTACAGTTGGTATCTGATACCAACTTATAACGACCCGGCATTTTGCCCGATTTTCGCCGGTAATTAAACCAACTTAAAACGTTCAAGACGCCAGATTGTTATTGGCTTATACGGTTTAAACAGAATCAATACAAAATCACAGAGTACAATAATTGTAGCGGAATAAAATTTCATGTAAATTATCAGAGTTGTACAAAATTTTTGCAGCGGAAGATAAATAAATTTGTACATAAATTTTCTTTGAACAAAGTTACTTTTCTTTTGTCGAGCTTAGCGCATGCGAGCGTCTCCACGTTTGCACGTCCTCTCCAGTTTGCGAGCTGAATCTATAACCTGGAACACTTAGGGCCTGACCCGAGTGTTCCATGCAAAATACACAAAACACCCGAGTCAGGATTAAACTTATTTCAAATTAGCAAATTTTGATAAACACATGAATATAATTTGTTTAATCCCTACAACTTATTTAAGTGATTTGGGCATAGATTAACGAACTACTGAAAGATGTACATGCACAAATGGATCCAAATTTAGGTGAGTTGACGATAGTGAATTACCAAAGATCGAGGAGTATAACCTAGCAAGGGGATAGGTGGATGTGGCTGCATGCGAGACACTTACCACACAACCATTTATAAGTAACACAGACCATGAACTAATAGATGGTAATCATGTGAGACAACAATGTAAAGCTCAAAGGAGGTGGTGACAGTAATGCAAATTACAACAGGGCCCCAAAATATGAAAGATATATTTTTGCCACGTCAAAACACAAAATAGGTATGCATAGGGACTCATGAACGTGAGGGAACCCACATATATTCCCAAAATCAGAACATGCATCGAATGAATGCAGACAACTTATGCTATCCTTGAATGCCTAATACTAAGACACAAATTATGATATTACACTTGAACAGTGCATGAACTTCAAGCAACACATTAGTGTTCCCGAAGAGGGATATGCTATAGCAGACCATAACTTTGAAAAGCATCAATGGTAATATGTTAAATTTTAGAATAGAAGCAACCCATTGTTTAAGGAAAATCCTCTCAGTACCAATGAAAAATGATATAAATGTTTAACAGCTCTGGTTTCTTTCATCCAATATTTAACATGACATACATACAAAATGAACTAGAAAAATGTTATTCCCAAACTGTTATTTAGTCATGAAAATATATTTATACACAATCTGTAGTATTCTATTATTCCATCTGACATGTTAGTTCGAAAGTAACATGGGACAGGAACCAACAGCAAATGAAAGTTATATCTAACAAATGTATGGGATATGCAGCAAACACAAGCGATAACCAAACGATGGAAACAGTAGCCAACGACCCATAAGCAAAATATATTCAGTGCAAACCGAAATCCGCGAACTTGAAGATAGTTTAATCTGTAAGAAACTTAAATTTGACCAGAGTCGATGGACGGAGGAAAAACGAGCAGCAGGCGGATTCAAGACAGCGATGAATGCTAGAAAAGAAAAGACAGCTGCTTGGATGCTGTCGGAGTTCGATGCGGCAGCGCTGGTTTCGCTCGGAGAGGATTCCGGTTTCAGGTGGAGGCCAACGGGTTTGACGGGAAGAAGCGACGGAGATGGAGGCGGTCAACTTAGGCGGCGCGATGGAGCAATATGGGTGAAGTGGAGAAAACGAATTTGAGGCACGATGGAGGCCATTGTTTTGAGATTTGGGGAATTTATTTTCAGCTGAAGTGGAAAAATGTAAAAGGGGACGGTGAAAGCTAATGAAAGGAGACACGGTGATTTCTAAGGGAACGGATGAAGAGTAAAGCAGAAGCCAACGTACGCGTGTTAAACAAAGGACACGCGGTGCAACGGGGAAATAACAACGAACATGTGTTCAATTTGAAACCAAGACAAGTGTACACAACTTATTACACAATAATTTAAAAATAAAATAAAGAGTATAGAATCAAACTAAACTAAATTATATTACTCTCAAATTAAATAAATAAATAAATCAAATCTTCAATTTCTTAAACAAAATAATTTAGTTAGCTTAGAAAATATTATTAACATTAAATTTGAAATACCATTCAAATTCAAATATAGAATCAAAATTTTAAATTTCACTTACAAAATAAATCAAAACTAAATTAAAAATTTACTAGATTTCAATGTATAAACAAAATAAGTTTCCTAACTACCAAATTCAAAGATAATTATTTATTTTCAATTTACAAAATAATTCAAAACAAATTTTGAAAACAAACTAGATTAACATAAAGTCGAATATGAAGTATATAAATAAATTCTCAACACTGAATTAAGTGAACTACAAAATTTTAAATACCGAAAATTTCTGGTTCGTTACAATCTCCCCCACTTAAAGCTTTTCGTCCTCAAAAAGGAGAGATCGAAAAATGAAAACAAGGTATGAAATAATTTCTCCGACTCAACATCCCGCTTTTATTTCAAATCATTTGAAATACTACACATTTCTTTCATATAGAGAATAATACTTCACTTCGGGATTTCAAAACAAAAATCACTTTTCAAAACTTCAAGCATATTATGATAAAATCATATCAATAAATATGTTCCATTTCCTCAAGAAGTTTTCCCCCTATGACACGGTCACTAGGGACGACCTATCGCAAGAAATATTATAGATATGACGTCTCTCCTTTCCTTAGAGCAGACCATCATAAGGACAATTCAAGTCCCAAGTCATACACCCTTTCTTTAGTCATGGGTTACCCAATTCCATTGTTCACATCAAATCATTTCATATCCCGAAGGTATAAATCATTTCGCAACAATAATTCGCATATACTTTCAATCATAATATTGTTATTTTCAAACATTTCAAATATCGGGATTTAAGTCGTCGAAATTTCTTTTATTTATAAACAACTTTCCCATATCCAAAATAACTTGGAAATCAAATTCAATCAATACGATTTTCTTAATAACTTCTCAAATCAAGTAAGCTTTTCAATTTTCACATCAAAAGCTCTATATAAAAATCGTATAAATTCATTAGGAAAAATACAAGTCATATTGTCGAATAACCCTTTCTATCATCGAAAATTCTTTTCGCAAAATATAGGACTTCATATTCATTCTTGTTTCAAATATCATGTCACGCTTGGAAGGTTACATTGTTCAACTCGTCGGAAAAATCTCTCGAAACATTTCTATTTAAAATACATCACGCTTCCGCTACGCACTCTAATTAAGCATGTTCCACCAGTATTGTTCTACAAACCAATCCCGAAACATTGATTTTGAAACAAAAACCTAAAATTTTGAGTTTCAAAGTCCACTTTCTATGGATTTATCGATGCAAGACAAAAGGAAGGGTTTGTGACGAGAAGGGATTTCGTTCGGTCCGAACCAGTCGCTAAACCGATCCAGGCCGTTCGAAATGCCCTATCGTTTGAGAACATGACAAAATAGAACGCATACAGAAGAACATTTCATTGTATATTACAACAATGCATCAGATTACATGAATATACAGAGTATAAATGAATATTACACAGAAATATCAGAGATTTAAATTACATTTAATACATCGCAGCGGAAAATAATACAATACAAAACTGAAGGAGATATACGGATACAAAGCTTTCCGGATATCGTTCCAGCTGTAAACCAGGATCCTGGGAATATAAATCTGCAAAACCAAAACTACTAGCTGCCCGTGTCAAAATAAGGGCACCCAGAGTTTAGGTTAAAACAATAAACTCCAGGTCAGTCATGTGACTGGTGTGAGAACTAAAACAGTTATTAATCTTTATTTTAAAGTTAGGTAAATCAAGGGACCACGCCGTATAACATGGAACGGGTTTCCTCCCAAGAATACCAGTGCATAAAGCAAACAGCGCAATGCTAAATAAAGAAAAATGAAGCTGTTATAAGACCCAGGTCCTATCACACAATGCAACGCAAGCCGGGGGATAAGGTTTTCCCTTATAACAGCCAAAGAATGCTTCATACGTTTAAAACAAATCATTTGATACTATTATAAGTGCATAGTGTACAAAACAACTTCAAATCATAAGTATCAATCATAGGCGACATGAGCGTCCCTGTAACAACCCGGAAAATCTGGGCCAGTTTAAAATTTTTAAATTGGCAATTTTAGCGAATTTTGAATATTTAAAATAGATTATTTTAAATAAGATCGACGAGAAATTTATTTTGAATATAATTCGAACGTATATATTATACGCGTCGTCGTTAGAATATAAATATTTATATATAATTATAAATAGAATTGAAAATGGCGCGGTAGTTCGATAATTCGATTTCAAACTTCAATTGAATGTACCGGGTGCAAAACAATCCGGATTTTAGTGAAACCAAAAATAATGGGATCTATTTGATGATATCTTTCTAACGAATCCGACCAATCGAAATTTGATAGCCGGAATCGAAAGATATGTCCAGTTGAAATTTAGAAATAGTCGCTGTGGAATTTATATATATTTTAATATAATATAAGGCCCTTAAAAATAGCAATTTTGCAAACGACCTCGGATTTCGACGAAACCAGTTTTGTTGGGTCCGTGATGTTAAGTTATTGCTAGGTTTCAAATTTCATAATTTTTCGAATCAATATGTGAGCGTGGCAAAGGAAAATACGTTTGACCATTTTCAGTTGATTTTAATCGACTGGAAATTGGTCATTTTTCAAACGGTCTCAGAATTCAACGAAACTAGTTTTGTTAGGACCGTATCGTCAATACGAAGCTAGAAAATATTTTTCTGGAATTTTTCTAGTTAGTATGTGACCCCGGTAATTTGAAATGCACGTTTAAAATTCAATATAATGATTTAAATGAAAATTCAACGGAAACTGATTGTAATGATCAAACCAGCTTAAGATACATATCCCATTGTGTTCGGAATGGGGGTAAAACGCTATGGACGACAGGCGGTGGGCCTCGTTTCGAGGTCGAATGTAAAAGACAACCCTTTCGCAAAAATTTAATAAAATAATAATAAAAAAAAAAAAAAATTAATTAGAATTCCCTCCCCTTCTTCATTGCCCCCCCCCCCCCCGAATCACTTACCAGAAAACGAAAAGGAAAAAAAAAATAAAAAAAAAACCTAACCCTAAGTTCGTCGAGCGCCGCCTGAAGCCTTCCACCGGAGCTGGCGCCGCACCCTCCAAACCCCGTCATCCTCCTTCTCCCCTCGTTCTCCTCTCCTCCGCAGTTCCCCCGATGGCCATCCATCCAAAACCATCGTCGCTCCCTGCTAGCCGACCACCCACAGTGCCACGCCTCCATCACTAGCACCCACCGCCGTCCTCCGCGAGCTCGACGAGGACCCGCCACCTGAAGCCGCGACAGCCCCCCCCCCCCCCCCCCCCCGACGACCCCTAGCGCCTGTCCTCCGACGGATCCAAACTGTTCCCCCCCTGTAAGTTAGTTTTAATTATATTTCTTTATTTAATTTTTATTGAATAGAAAACTGAAATTTATAAGGAATTAAAAACTGAATTTTGATGATTTTAAAAACTGAATTTTGATGATTTTAAAAACTGTATTTTGTTGATTTTAAAAACTGAGTTTTTAGGAAGTTAAAAACTGAAATTTTATTTAAAGTAAAATTGAAATTTTATTTAAAGTAAAACTGAAATTTTTATAAAGTATAAAGCTGAAAATGAAAAGGTTAAAACTGATTTTAAAATTAAAAGAATAAAACTGATTTTGTTTTAAAAAGTTAAAACTGATTTTAGGAAAAAAAAAAAACTTTGATTTGAAAAAGGTATTTAAAACTTTAAATGGAGAAAAGATTTAAACTTTAAAGGTGAAAAGATTTAAATTTTAAAAGTGAAAGATTTAGATTTTAAAAAGGAAATGATTTGAACTTTTTGAACTAAAAATTCGGTTTTTTATATATTGAACTTCGAACTAAAAATTCGATTTTTATATATTGAACTTTGAACTAAAAATTCGTTTTTTATATATTGAACTTCGAACTAAAAATTCGATTTTTATATATTGAACTTTGAACTAAAAATTCGATTTTTATATATTGAACTTCGAACTAAAAATTCGATTTTTACATATGTAGTGGCTACAACAACGAAGATGCGATGACGAGGAAGATTTCTATCAACGAAGTGCCGTGGAGCTAGGATAGCTATATGTGAGAACTTCTCACCTTTCAATTTAATTTTTCTAGTTATATATATACTAGGATGCAGACGGTGTTTAGTAGCACCCGACACAATCGTCCACAGACCATGGACTTGTTTGTTTGACTGTTTGGTGATTGATTGCGATATTGGTTTGAATGTGGTTTGTGGTGTGAAAAATCGAATCGATAAATTGGTTAGGATTAGACGTGCGCCGTTATAAGGCGAAGGAGTAAGGCTAGGTTAGACCCTTACTCCAAATTTTGTGGTTTGCATAACGAAAGTGAATTTGATTGATATGTGAATGGCGTGGGCCTTCACTAGACCGGGGATTAGGCTAGGCCTTGTCCCGTTTCTAGTATCGTGCCGTTATGCCGCCGAAATTTTCTAAAATAAGTTAGAAAAATAAAAATAGCATTTTATTTAACGAATGAACTGAATAGAAATTCATATGTTAAAATAAAATGTGTTATCGTTAAAAATATAATTTTTAACGTGAATGTGAATAAATAAATATTCATTTACAAACCAGACGGTTTGTTTATGTACACCTATTTGAATGACGTTGATTGGGTCGATAAATTTTACACATCGCCTAACTGCACAAATAAAATATGTGTTTGATTGTTTGAAACCCCACACGGGTGTTAGGATGAAATTTGAAGTTCACTCATCCTGATTGATTAAATATGTCGATCGATTGATTGACAGGCTGTTATAAGCGTTAGATATCTATATTTGATGCTTATACAGTGTAGTGCACTTTGGTTGATGGTTGATTATTTTTCAATGCTATTATACATGTGTTATATGAAAATCCATATAATTAATTTTATATGGTAATTGTTTGGGCCTCATTCCAGTTTTAAAATAGAAATATTTGAAATAGAAATATTCGAAATGGAATATTTGAAAATATCAATATATGAAGCCGTGTTGATTAGATTGACGCCATTTTGACGTGAACGATATTTATATCGATTTTATTCATTTTAAAATGAATATTGAAAAGTGATTTCGAAATCGAATATTTTGAAATGAATTGAATTGAAAACGATTTCGAAATGAATTGAATTGAAAACGATTTCGAAACGAAATGAATTGAAAACGATTTCGAAATGAATTGAAAACGATTTCGAAATGAATTGAATTGAAAACGATTTCGAAATGAATTGAATTGAAAACGATTTCGAAATGAATTGAAAACGATTTCGAAATGAATTGAATTGAAAACGATTTCGAAATGAATTGAATTGAAAACGATTTCGAAATGAATTGAAAACGATTTCGAAATGAATTGAATTGAAAACGATTTCGAAATGAATTGAATTGAAAACGATTTCGAAATGAATTGAAAACGATTTCGAAATGAATTGAAAACGAATTCGAATTGAATTGAAAGTGAATTGAAATGAATTCAAATTGAATTGAAATTTGAATTGAATAGAAATGAATTTTAAAACGAATTTATAAAGAAGAATTCAATTTTGATTTGAATTGAAATGGTAGTTGAAAATGTTTTTGAAACGAATTCAAAACTATTTATATAAAATTCGTTTTAAATAGAAATCGACGAAGTATATATTATATATATTATATATGTAATATAATGGCCTGAATAGAACGCGCCGCGCCGCGGCAGTTCGCGAATTTCGACCATTTATTTCAAACGGACATTACGGGAGATCCGACCGTCGGATTCTCCTAAAACCGGAACCGTTGGGTTCGTATCGAAAAGAGCTTTCTAATGAATGTTAGAAATTTGAAATCTAACGGTTGGATTTGGAGATACGTCCAAATCAAATTCGAAAAAGGTCGCTGTAAGTGCAGTTCGATGACCGTTGATGGAAATCGACTGTACGGGCCTTGATAAAATTATTAAAAATAGTAATAATTTGTGTAAAATCATAAGAAATGATTTGTGAAGATTTGGGATGAAAAACTCCATATTTGAAAAGATAAAAATAGATTTTTATCGAAATGAACTAGTTTTGAACTAGAATTATAATTCTATTTATTTTTAAATAAATAAATTGAAATTGAAATGGTTTTGAAAATAACCAAAATTTCCAATGATTGCATTGGAGTGGATTTGAATCGAAATTGTCTTCGGAATATTTCGATGTTGGAATTCGTGATTATACAGGTGTGGTTATGGAAATTTGAAAGATATATATTTATATCGTTATTTCCAATACGACATTTGTTAGTCGTAGAATTCGATATTGAATATAAGCCGATATATTTTCTATTCAGAGCCTTGTATTGAATATCGAATGTGATTTGGGTTTGTCGTGAATGGTGTCTTCACTAACACTGTTCTTGAACCCAGCTGAGAAAAGATTAAATCTTTTTATTTAGATTTAATGAAGTGTACCAATTAAATCATATTTAATTGGAATTGAATTGATATTGATTTTTGGGTTTATCGTGAACAGTGTTTTAAATAACACTTGTTCTTTAACCCGATAATTAATGAATGTGATATGGGTTTGTCGTGAATGGTGTCTTCACTAACACTGTTCTTGAACCCAGCTGAGAAAAGATTAAATCTTTTGATTTAGATTTAATGAAGTGTACCAATTAAATAATATTTAATTGGAATTGAATGGATATTGATTTTTGGGTTTATCGTGAACAGTGTTTTAAATAACACTTGTTCTTTAACCCGATAATTAATGGGATGTGACTTTGGGTTTATCGTGAACCGTGTTTTAAATGACACTGATTCTTTAACCCAGTCACAGATTAAAACTAAGTAGAGTTTTAATGAATCTTTAATTAGATTGAAAAGATCGAGAATGGAGTATCACCAGTTTTGCTCCAGGCGATAGTTAAATCTTTAATTAGATTTGAATGTGAAATTTAGAAACTAACTGGCGGTTAGCCAAGCAGAATGGTTTTCTGGATATTGATCTGATGTTGGTTTCGGCCTTCGGGGTTAATATTTGGGGAATTATTCTCTTGATTAATTTACGGTTAGTGACTAATGAATTGGAATGAGGCGTATGTTGTGTTTGTGTAACACTTATTTAAAATATACGCGAGTTATTCGGAAAGACCGGGTTTATCCCATTCTGAGTAACTGATACGACGATAAGTCGAAGATGAAGACGATGGTCGAAGACCGGAGGTCTTCACGTCGTTTGGGTGATAACTGATGATCTTGATTGGGCTGTACACCCAAGAAGATGGAAACAGTTGGTGATCGTCCAGACGTACTTGGAGATCGATGGATATGCGGGGTACTAGGTGCCTCCGGTTTCGTTCAGACCCAGAACGGACTTGTAAATGGACTGTGTGTCTGACATCGGATTTCATTCTGTGTGACTGATATCGGTTGCATAGGATGGTTTGCCTGTGTGGCATGCTAAGATGCAAATGATCAAGGCTTCTGTTGAAAAGCAAAGTCTTGTGGTGATGATCAAAGCACGGCCTTTGTGGCGTAGCTTTGTGTAACGTTTACCTCGCGTGTTTCACACCCGGTATGAACCAAAAACGGGAGACGGACCTCAGGGAGGACTTGCGTTTCTTTCTAGCTAGAAGTGGCGTCAGTGGTTTTACACGCCCTGACGAGTTTGACTTATGTGGTTGTTGCTGTTGCGAGGCGCCTCGGTTATATCGGTTTCGGCCGATGCTTCTGGTCGGCTGACGGACCAGACTTGCGCCCCAAAGGGCGGGGAAACGTAGTGTTCAGGCATTTTTAATCCACATCGGTGGACCGGCCCTGACGATCCAAGGGTCACTCGAGCTCTGATCCTGAGACATGGTAGGCTAGATTGTCTCGAATCTGTGAGGATCTTGCCCCTAGCCTCGGTTCGTACCATAAATGATAACCCAACTTTCAATACGACATTGCGGTTTCGATTGTAAACTTATATATGGCGACATAGTGGGATGGGGCGCTCATGCCGCCTATGATTGATACTTATGATTTGAAGTTGTTTTATACACTATGCACTTATAATAGTATCAAATGATTTGTTTTAAACGTATCAAGCATTCTTTGGCTGTTATAAGGGAAAACCCTATCCCCCGGCTTGCGTTGCATTGTGTGATAGGACCTGGGTCTTATAACAGCTTCATTTTTCTTTATTTAGCATTGCGTTGTTAGTATATGCACTGGTATTCTTGGGAGGAAACCCGTTCCGTGTTATTACGGCGTGGTCCCTTGATTTACCTAATGATTTAAAATAAAGATTAACTGTTTTAGTTCTCACACCAGTCAAATGACTGACCTGGAGTTTATTGTTTTAACCTAAACTCTGGGTGCCCTTATTTTGACACGGGCAGCTAGTAGTTTCGGTTTTGCAGATTTATATTCACAGGATCCTGGTTTACAGCTGGAACGATATCCGGAAAGCTTTGTATCCGTATATCTACTTCTAGTTGTGTATTGTATTATTTTCCGCTGCTATGTATTTAAATGTAATTTAAATCTCTGATATTTCTGTGTAATATTTATTCATTTATACTCTGTATATTCTTGTAATCTGATGCATTGTTGTAATATACAATGAAATGTTCTTCTGTATGCGTTCTGTTGTGGTTTGTTCTCGAACTATCCGACGCTTTCCTTTACGGGGAAGTTGCGGGTCTTTACAGTTGGTATCAGAGCTTTGGTTTACAAAGCTCAGAGAACAAGACACATTAGAACCATACGAAAGAATTCATCAGATATTGGATTAGTAATATCCAATGGAATGACTCGTTAGAGATGGGATCAGTAGTATCCTAGAACGAGTGTGAAGAGTATATTTTTCAAATGAAAACAAATTTCGTTTTGAAAATTTAAATCAATTATTCGTATTTGATCATTTATTTATATTGATTTGGACAATCCGATATATAAAGATTTTGCATATGCGTCTTGCAAATGTGTATTCGAAGTTTCAATATATTGGATAGATATAGAATCATACTCTAGTTGCCCGGGGATAATTCTGGTGATGGGGCACTGTCGCCAGTGTTTACTTTCGAGTAACGAAAATGAGATTTCTATATATTTCCTATTGACTGGTGTGAGAACCAAAATTAGATAGGGCCTATTGTTGTGATTTGACATCAAAAATCTGATTTTTGACTATGTATCAAAATTATCATTTTGAAACGTTAATTCACTAATTGATTGATGTTTGTGTTGTTTGTTTATTTGTTTGCTAATTTTGAACCATTTAGCCTAATTGAATCAAATATTGAATTGTATTGAAAATTGGTCGCATTTGCTTGCATATACATATACTTACATTGAACAGGTCATAGCAAGGAGGCTAGAGCCAGAGAATAAAATTTGTTTGCCCGACAAATAGGTACATGTTTACTACATAATTTACTGTTTTGTTTGGGTGATGATGATTTTGTGAGCCTATTGGCTAGCCGCTTGGCTTTTTCTTTTTCTTTTTGAGATCTGAAGGACCGGGGAAGCTATTTGAAATTCCCCGATGCTCCCGGTGCAGGGGAGGTTATGGCGAAATTTTTCGAAAATTTAGGGTGTTAGCCAAATTTTTGAAATTTTAGAAATTCTCAGAAACTGAAAAGTTGGAGAATGGAAGCCAGGTCGAGCGTAGAGTTGATTAATCAAACCACTTTCGACTTTGTTCCTTTTCGGGGACGAAAAGTTTTAAGTGGGGGAGATTGTAACAACCCGGAAAATCTGGGCCAGTTTAAAATTTTTAAATTGGCAATTTTAGCGAATTTTGAATATTTAAAATAGATTATTTTAAATAAGATCGACGAGAAATTTATTTTGAATATAATTCGAACGTATATATTATACGCGTCGTCGTTAGAATATAAATATTTATATATAATTATAAATAGAATTGAAAATGGCGCGGTAGTTCGATAATTCGATTTCAAACTTCAATTGAATGTACCGGGTGCAAAACAATCCGGATTTTAGTGAAACCAAAAATAATGGGATCTATTTGATGATATCTTTCTAACGAATCCGACCAATCGAAATTTGATAGCCGGAATCGAAAGATATGTCCAGTTGAAATTTAGAAATAGTCGCTGTGGAATTTATATATATTTTAATATAATATAAGGCCCTTAAAAATAGCAATTTTGCAAACGACCTCGGATTTCGACGAAACCAGTTTTGTTGGGTCCGTGATGTTAAGTTATTGCTAGGTTTCAAATTTCATAATTTTTCGAATCAATATGTGAGCGTGGCAAAGGAAAATACGTTTGACCATTTTCAGTTGATTTTAATCGACTGGAAATTGGTCATTTTTCAAACGGTCTCAGAATTCAACGAAACTAGTTTTGTTAGGACCGTATCGTCAATACGAAGCTAGAAAATATTTTTCTGGAATTTTTCTAGTTAGTATGTGACCCCGGTAATTTGAAATGCACGTTTAAAATTCAATATAATGATTTAAATGAAAATTCAACGGAAACTGATTGTAATGATCAAACCAGCTTAAGATACATATCCCATTGTGTTCGGAATGGGGGTAAAACGCTATGGACGACAGGCGGTGGGCCTCGTTTCGAGGTCGAATGTAAAAGACAACCCTTTCGCAAAAATTTAATAAAATAATAATAATAAAAAAAAAAATTAATTAGAATTCCCTCCCCTTCTTCATTGCCCCCCCCCCCCCCGAATCACTTACCAGAAAACGAAAAGGAAAAAAAAAATAAAAAAAAAACCTAACCCTAAGTTCGTCGAGCGCCGCCTGAAGCCTTCCACCGGAGCTGGCGCCGCACCCTCCAAACCCCGTCATCCTCCTTCTCCCCTCGTTCTCCTCTCCTCCGCAGTTCCCCCGATGGCCATCCATCCAAAACCATCGTCGCTCCCTGCTAGCCGACCACCCACAGTGCCACGCCTCCATCACTAGCACCCACCGCCGTCCTCCGCGAGCTCGACGAGGACCCGCCACCTGAAGCCGCGACAGCCCCCCCCCCCCCGACGACCCCTAGCGCCTGTCCTCCGACGGATCCAAACTGTTCCCCCCCTGTAAGTTAGTTTTAATTATATTTCTTTATTTAATTTTTATTGAATAGAAAACTGAAATTTATAAGGAATTAAAAACTGAATTTTGATGATTTTAAAAACTGAATTTTGATGATTTTAAAAACTGTATTTTGTTGATTTTAAAAACTGAGTTTTTAGGAAGTTAAAAACTGAAATTTTATTTAAAGTAAAATTGAAATTTTATTTAAAGTAAAACTGAAATTTTTATAAAGTATAAAGCTGAAAATGAAAAGGTTAAAACTGATTTTAAAATTAAAAGAATAAAACTGATTTTGTTTTAAAAAGTTAAAACTGATTTTAGGAAAAAAAAAAAACTTTGATTTGAAAAAGGTATTTAAAACTTTAAATGGAGAAAAGATTTAAACTTTAAAGGTGAAAAGATTTAAATTTTAAAAGTGAAAGATTTAGATTTTAAAAAGGAAATGATTTGAACTTTTTGAACTAAAAATTCGGTTTTTTATATATTGAACTTCGAACTAAAAATTCGATTTTTATATATTGAACTTTGAACTAAAAATTCGTTTTTTATATATTGAACTTCGAACTAAAAATTCGATTTTTATATATTGAACTTTGAACTAAAAATTCGATTTTTATATATTGAACTTCGAACTAAAAATTCGATTTTTACATATGTAGTGGCTACAACAACGAAGATGCGATGACGAGGAAGATTTCTATCAACGAAGTGCCGTGGAGCTAGGATAGCTATATGTGAGAACTTCTCACCTTTCAATTTAATTTTTCTAGTTATATATATACTAGGATGCAGACGGTGTTTAGTAGCACCCGACACAATCGTCCACAGACCATGGACTTGTTTGTTTGACTGTTTGGTGATTGATTGCGATATTGGTTTGAATGTGGTTTGTGGTGTGAAAAATCGAATCGATAAATTGGTTAGGATTAGACGTGCGCCGTTATAAGGCGAAGGAGTAAGGCTAGGTTAGACCCTTACTCCAAATTTTGTGGTTTGCATAACGAAAGTGAATTTGATTGATATGTGAATGGCGTGGGCCTTCACTAGACCGGGGATTAGGCTAGGCCTTGTCCCGTTTCTAGTATCGTGCCGTTATGCCGCCGAAATTTTCTAAAATAAGTTAGAAAAATAAAAATAGCATTTTATTTAACGAATGAACTGAATAGAAATTCATATGTTAAAATAAAATGTGTTATCGTTAAAAATATAATTTTTAACGTGAATGTGAATAAATAAATATTCATTTACAAACCAGACGGTTTGTTTATGTACACCTATTTGAATGACGTTGATTGGGTCGATAAATTTTACACATCGCCTAACTGCACAAATAAAATATGTGTTTGATTGTTTGAAACCCCACACGGGTGTTAGGATGAAATTTGAAGTTCACTCATCCTGATTGATTAAATATGTCGATCGATTGATTGACAGGCTGTTATAAGCGTTAGATATCTATATTTGATGCTTATACAGTGTAGTGCACTTTGGTTGATGGTTGATTATTTTTCAATGCTATTATACATGTGTTATATGAAAATCCATATAATTAATTTTATATGGTAATTGTTTGGGCCTCATTCCAGTTTTAAAATAGAAATATTTGAAATAGAAATATTCGAAATGGAATATTTGAAAATATCAATATATGAAGCCGTGTTGATTAGATTGACGCCATTTTGACGTGAACGATATTTATATCGATTTTATTCATTTTAAAATGAATATTGAAAAGTGATTTCGAAATCGAATATTTTGAAATGAATTGAATTGAAAACGATTTCGAAATGAATTGAATTGAAAACGATTTCGAAACGAAATGAATTGAAAACGATTTCGAAATGAATTGAAAACGATTTCGAAATGAATTGAATTGAAAACGATTTCGAAATGAATTGAATTGAAAACGATTTCGAAATGAATTGAAAACGATTTCGAAATGAATTGAATTGAAAACGATTTCGAAATGAATTGAATTGAAAACGATTTCGAAATGAATTGAAAACGATTTCGAAATGAATTGAATTGAAAACGATTTCGAAATGAATTGAATTGAAAACGATTTCGAAATGAATTGAAAACGATTTCGAAATGAATTGAAAACGAATTCGAATTGAATTAAAAGTGAATTGAAATGAATTCAAATTGAATTGAAATTTGAATTGAATAGAAATGAATTTTAAAACGAATTTATAAAGAAGAATTCAATTTTGATTTGAATTGAAATGGTAGTTGAAAATGTTTTTGAAACGAATTCAAAACTATTTATATAAAATTCGTTTTAAATAGAAATCGACGAAGTATATATTATATATATTATATATATAATATAATGGCCTGAATAGAACGCGCCGCGCCGCGGCAGTTCGCGAATTTCGACCATTTATTTCAAACGGACATTACGGGAGATCCGACCGTCGGATTCTCCTAAAACCGGAACCGTTGGGTTCGTATCGAAAAGAGCTTTCTAATGAATGTTAGAAATTTGAAATCTAACGGTTGGATTTGGAGATACGTCCAAATCAAATTCGAAAAAGGTCGCTGTAAGTGCAGTTCGATGACCGTTGATGGAAATCGACTGTACGGGCCTTGATAAAATTATTAAAAATAGTAATAATTTGTGTAAAATCATAAGAAATGATTTGTGAAGATTTGGGATGAAAAACTCCATATTTGAAAAGATAAAAATAGATTTTTATCGAAATGAACTAGTTTTGAACTAGAATTATAATTCTATTTATTTTTAAATAAATAAATTGAAATTGAAATGGTTTTGAAAATAACCAAAATTTCCAATGATTGCATTGGAGTGGATTTGAATCGAAATTGTCTTCGGAATATTTCGATGTTGGAATTCGTGATTATACAGGTGTGGTTATGGAAATTTGAAAGATATATATTTATATCGTTATTTCCAATACGACATTTGTTAGTCGTAGAATTCGATATTGAATATAAGCCGATATATTTTCTATTCAGAGCCTTGTATTGAATATCGAATGTGATTTGGGTTTGTCGTGAATGGTGTCTTCACTAACACTGTTCTTGAACCCAGCTGAGAAAAGATTAAATCTTTTTATTTAGATTTAATGAAGTGTACCAATTAAATCATATTTAATTGGAATTGAATTGATATTGATTTTTGGGTTTATCGTGAACAGTGTTTTAAATAACACTTGTTCTTTAACCCGATAATTAATGAATGTGATATGGGTTTGTCGTGAATGGTGTCTTCACTAACACTGTTCTTGAACCCAGCTGAGAAAAGATTAAATCTTTTGATTTAGATTTAATGAAGTGTACCAATTAAATAATATTTAATTGGAATTGAATGGATATTGATTTTTGGGTTTATCGTGAACAGTGTTTTAAATAACACTTGTTCTTTAACCCGATAATTAATGGGATGTGACTTTGGGTTTATCGTGAACCGTGTTTTAAATGACACTGATTCTTTAACCCAGTCACAGATTAAAACTAAGTAGAGTTTTAATGAATCTTTAATTAGATTGAAAAGATCGAGAATGGAGTATCACCAGTTTTGCTCCAGGCGATAGTTAAATCTTTAATTAGATTTGAATGTGAAATTTAGAAACTAACTGGCGGTTAGCCAAGCAGAATGGTTTTCTGGATATTGATCTGATGTTGGTTTCGGCCTTCGGGGTTAATATTTGGGGAATTATTCTCTTGATTAATTTACGGTTAGTGACTAATGAATTGGAATGAGGCGTATGTTGTGTTTGTGTAACACTTATTTAAAATATACGCGAGTTATTCGGAAAGACCGGGTTTATCCCATTCTGAGTAACTGATACGACGATAAGTCGAAGATGAAGACGATGGTCGAAGACCGGAGGTCTTCACGTCGTTTGGGTGATAACTGATGATCTTGATTGGGCTGTACACCCAAGAAGATGGAAACAGTTGGTGATCGTCCAGACGTACTTGGAGATCGATGGATATGCGGGGTACTAGGTGCCTCCGGTTTCGTTCAGACCCAGAACGGACTTGTAAATGGACTGTGTGTCTGACATCGGATTTCATTCTGTGTGACTGATATCGGTTGCATAGGATGGTTTGCCTGTGTGGCATGCTAAGATGCAAATGATCAAGGCTTCTGTTGAAAAGCAAAGTCTTGTGGTGATGATCAAAGCACGGCCTTTGTGGCGTAGCTTTGTGTAACGTTTACCTCGCGTGTTTCACACCCGGTATGAACCAAAAACGGGAGACGGACCTCAGGGAGGACTTGCGTTTCTTTCTAGCTAGAAGTGGCGTCAGTGGTTTTACACGCCCTGACGAGTTTGACTTATGTGGTTGTTGCTGTTGCGAGGCGCCTCGGTTATATCGGTTTCGGCCGATGCTTCTGGTCGGCTGACGGACCAGACTTGCGCCCCAAAGGGCGGGGAAACGTAGTGTTCAGGCATTTTTAATCCACATCGGTGGACCGGCCCTGACGATCCAAGGGTCACTCGAGCTCTGATCCTGAGACATGGTAGGCTAGATTGTCTCGAATCTGTGAGGATCTTGCCCCTAGCCTCGGTTCGTACCATAAATGATAACCCAACTTTCAATACGACATTGCGGTTTCGATTGTAAACTTATATATGGCGACATAGTGGGATGGGGCGCTCATGCCGCCTATGATTGATACTTATGATTTGAAGTTGTTTTATACACTATGCACTTATAATAGTATCAAATGATTTGTTTTAAACGTATCAAGCATTCTTTGGCTGTTATAAGGGAAAACCCTATCCCCCGGCTTGCGTTGCATTGTGTGATAGGACCTGGGTCTTATAACAGCTTCATTTTTCTTTATTTAGCATTGCGTTGTTAGTATATGCACTGGTATTCTTGGGAGGAAACCCGTTCCGTGTTATTACGGCGTGGTCCCTTGATTTACCTAATGATTTAAAATAAAGATTAACTGTTTTAGTTCTCACACCAGTCAAATGACTGACCTGGAGTTTATTGTTTTAACCTAAACTCTGGGTGCCCTTATTTTGACACGGGCAGCTAGTAGTTTCGGTTTTGCAGATTTATATTCACAGGATCCTGGTTTACAGCTGGAACGATATCCGGAAAGCTTTGTATCCGTATATCTACTTCTAGTTGTGTATTGTATTATTTTCCGCTGCTATGTATTTAAATGTAATTTAAATCTCTGATATTTCTGTGTAATATTTATTCATTTATACTCTGTATATTCTTGTAATCTGATGCATTGTTGTAATATACAATGAAATGTTCTTCTGTATGCGTTCTGTTGTGGTTTGTTCTCGAACTATCCGACGCTTTCCTTTACGGGGAAGTTGCGGGTCTTTACAGTCCCATGCCACTATGTCGCCATATATAGGTTTACAAATAAAACCGCAAATGTCACGTATTTGGAAATTGGATTTCCGTCTATGAACCGAGGCAAAAGATAGTCCTCAACCGATTCGAGACAATCTAGCCTATCATGTCTCAGGATCAGAGCTCGAGTGACCCTAGGAGCGACAGGGCCGGTCCACCGATGTGGATTAAAATGCCTGAACACTACGTTTCCCCGCCCTTTGGGGCGCAAATGAGCCAACGAATGACTCCATCGGACCCGGATCGTCCGATCAAACCGAGGCGCCTCGCAACAGCAACAACCACCTAAGTCAAACTCGTCAGGGCGTGTAAAACCACTGACGCCACTTTTAGCTAGAAAGAAACGCAAGTCCTCCCTGAGGTTCGTCTCCCGTTTTTGGTTCATACCGGGTGTGAAACTCGCGAAGTAAACGTTACACAAAGCTACGCCACAAAGGCCTTGCTTTGATCATCACCACAAGACTTTGCTTTTCAACAGAAGCCTTGATCATTTGCAACTTAGGCATGCCACACAGGCAATTCACTCTATGCGTTTGATATCCATCAATATATAACCCCTGAGCTCGTACGTCTCAGAGAAGGGCGTTAAGCAAGAGAATAAATTCTCCGCCGCCAAACAGATATATATTTAATAGAGATCAATCACACGGACTAAAATCCAATGTCAGACACACAGTCCATTTACAAGTCCGTTCTGGGTCTGAACGAAACCGGAGGCACCTAGTACCCCGCATATCCATCGATCTCCAAGTACGTCTGGACGATCACTAACTGTTTCCATCTTCTTGGGTGTACAGCCCAATCAAGATCATTAGTAATTACCCAAACGACGTGAAGACTTCTGGTCTTCGACCACCGTCTTCATCTTCGACACCACGTCGAATCAGTTATTCAGAATGGGATAAACCCGGTCTTTCTGAATAACTCGCGTATATATTATAAAAGTGTTACACAAACACAACATACGCCTCATTCCAATTCAGAATATTCTTTTATTCAAATATTCCTATACTTTGGGAAAAAGTTCCCATTAATTTTATCCAAGATAAATTCTTTAAATTTATTATTTAATCTCCTTTGAATATCAATTCCAACTAGTCGGGATTATCGAACCACACCGAAGTAATCATTTATTTTATTTTCCCAATCCCAACCTATTCATCCCATGAAGTAAAACTGGTAGTACTTCATATCTAACACCACGGTGTTATCGGTAATTCAATTACCATTTCACGTTCAAATCTAATTAAAGATTTAACTATCGCTTGGAGTAAAACTGGTGATACTCCATTCTCGATCTTTTCAATCAATTTAAAGATTCATTAAAACTCCACTTAGTTTTAATCTTTAACTGGGTTAAAGAATCCGTGTCATTTAAAACACGGTTCACGATAAACCCAAAGTCACATTCATTAATTATCGGGTTAAAGAACGAGTGTTATTTAAAACACTGTTTACGATAAACCCAAAAATCAATATCAATTCAATTCCAATTAAATATTATTTAATTGGTACACTTCATTAAAGCTAAATAAAAAGATTTAATCATTTCTCAACTGGGTTCAAGAACAGTGTTAGTGAAGACACCATTCACGACAAACCCAAATCACATTCGATATTCAATACAAGGCTCTGAATAGAAAATATATCGGCTTATATTCAATATCGAATTCTACGACTAACAAATGCCGTATTGGAAATAACGATATAAATATATATCTTTCAAATTTCCATAACAACACCTATATAATCACGAGTTCCAACATCGAAATATTCCGAAGACAATTTCGATTCAAATCCCCTCCAATGCAATCATTGGATATTCTGGTTATTTTCAAAACCCTTTTTAAATTCAATTCATTTATTTAAAAATAAATAGAATTATAATTCTAGTTCAAAACCTGTTCATTTCGATAAAAACCTATTTTTATCTTTTCAAATATGGAGTTTTTCATCCCAATCCTTTCTAAATCATTTCTTATGATTTTACACAAATTATTACTATTTTTAATAATTTTATCAAGGCCCGTACAGTCGATTTCCAACAATGGCCATCGAACTGCACTTACAGCGACCTTTTTCAAATTTGATTTGGACATAATTCCAAATCCAACCGTTAGATTTCAAATTTCTAATATTCGTTAGAAAGCTCTTATCGATACGAACCCAACGGTTCCGGTTTTAGGAGAATCCGACGGTCGGATCTCCCGTAATGTCCGTTTGAAATAAATGGTCGAAATTCACGAACTGCCACGGCGCGGCGCTTTCTATTCAGGCCATTATATTATATATAATGTATATATAATATATACTTCGTCGATTTATATTTAAAACGAATTATATAAATAGTTTTAAATTCGTTTCAAAAGCAATTTCAACTTCCTTTTCAATTCAAATCAAAATTGAATTCTTCTTTATAAATTCGTTTTAAAATTCATTTCTATTCAATTCAAATTTCAATTCAATTTGAATTCATTTCAATTCAATTTCAATTCAATTTGAATTCGTTTTCAATTCAATTCATTTCGAAATCGTTTTCAATTCAATTTGAATTCGTTTTCAATTCATTTCGAAATCGTTTTCAATTCAATTTGAATTCGTTTTCAATTCAATTCATTTCGAAATCGTTTTCAATTCAATTTGAATTCGTTTTCAATTCAATTCATTTCGAAATCGTTCGAATTTCAAATCTATTCAATTTCAATTCCAATTCGAATTCATTTACATTCAATTCTTTTCAAAATATCAGATTTGGAAATTACTCTCGATATTCATTATAAAATGAATAAAATCGATATAGATATCGTTCACGTCAAAATGGCGTCAATCTAATCAACACGGCTTCATATATTGATATTTTCCAATATTCCATTTCGAATATTTCTATTTCAAATATTTCTATTTCAAATATTTCTATTTCAAATATTTCTATTTTAAAACTGGAATGAGGCCCAATCAATTACCATATAATGTTAATTATATGGATTTTCATACATTACACCCATATAATAGCATTGCAAAATAATCAACCATCAACCAAAGTGTACTACACTGTATAAGCATCAAATATAGATATCTAACGCTTATAACAGCCTGTCAATCCATCGATCGACATATTTAATCAATCAGGATGAGTGAACTTCAAATTTCATCCCAACACCCGTGTGGGGTTTCAAACAATCAAACACAGATTTTATTTGTGCAGTTGGGCGATGTGTAAAATTTATCGACCCAATCAATATCAGTCAAATCAGTGTACATAAACAAACCGTCTGGTTTGTAAATGAATATTTTATTTTATTCACTTCACGTTAAAAATTATATTTTTAACGATAAAATATTTTATTTCAACACTTGAATTTCTATTCAGTTCATTCTTTAACTAAAATGATATTTTTATCTTTCTAACTTATTTTAGAAAATTTCGGCGGCATAACGGCACGATACTAGAAACGGGACGAGGCCTCGCCTTATCCCCGGTCTAGTGAAGGCCCACGCCATTCACACATCAATCAAAATCACCAAACAACCAAATTCAAATCACATCATATAACTAATCTTTGCAAACAAACAAACAAGCCCATGGTCTGTGGACGGTTGTGTCGGGTGCTACTAAGCACCGTCTGCATCCTAGTATATACATATATATATATATATATATATATATATATAACTAGAAAAAGAAATTGAAAGGTGAGAAATTCTCACAGAAAGCTATCCAAGCTCCACGGCACTTCATTGATATAAATCTTCTTCGTTCTCGCCCTTTTGTCATCTTCGTTGTCCGCTTTCACTACCTATGTAAAAATCACATTTTTACTTCGCTATTCAAAATATAAAAATCGAATTTTTACTTTGCTATTCAATATATAAAAATCATATTTTTATTTTGCTATTCAATATATAAAAATCATATTTTTATTTCGAAGTTCAATATATAAAAATCATATTTTTATTTCGAAGTTCAATACATAAAAATCATATTTTTATTTCGAAGTTCAATATATAAAAATCATATTTTTATTTCGAAGTTCAATATATAAAAATCATATTTTTATTTCGAAGTTCAATATATAAAAATCATATTTTTATTTTAACGCTATATATATATAATCCCATTCTTATACTATGTTTATATTTTAAAAATGTGATATTTCTATTTTTTTAAAAACAATTCTACCTTTATTTTCAAAAATAGTTCTAATTTTATTTGCAAAACTAATGCATATATATTTTTCAAAACTAATGTATATATATTTCTATGAACTAAAATCATATCTTTTTTATTTATTTCTAAAACTGAATTTAAACAATATATATATGATTACATAAATAAACTAATTATATGGTATATAAAAAAATTACCCTGTCTTCACTGTCGAATTCATACAGTTTCTCCATCAAGCTTTAGGTCTAGGGTTCGCCGGAAAAAAGACGTCTTCGCGGCTTCCTCGGTTGGCCGGAGGTAGATCGGGACCCACCTCCCTGCTCGCCGTCGATCACTGCTCTGACGCCGTCAACCAGGCGGAGCTCGCAGCCTTCATCGCGCCGCAATCCCACTTCGAAGACGCCGACTTCCAGCACCAAAATCGAGAAAGCTGCTGGCGGCGCCACCTGGGATTAGCGGCGATGGGATTCCGTCGTCCTCTCCCTTCTCTTTTTTTTATATTGAATCGATTTGGGTTTTATTCGTTCGAAGAAAACTGAATGGGGGGGTTATGTAAAGAAAACTTTATTTAATATATTTATTTAATTATTTTATTTGTAAAAAGTTGACTTTTTACATACGACCTCTAAATGAGGTCCACCGCCTGTCGTCCATAGCGTTTTACCCCCATTCCGAACACAATGGGATATGTACCGCAAGCTGATTCAATCGTTTCAATCAGTTTCCGTTAAATTTACATTTAAATCACTATATTGAATTTTAAACGTACATTTCAAATTACCGGGGTCACATACTAACTAGAAAAATTCCAGAAAAATATTTTCTAGCTTCGTATTGACGATACGGTCCTAACAAAACTAGTTTCGTCGAATTCTGAGACCGTTGGAAAAATGGCCATTTTTCAGTCGATTAAATTCAACTGAAACTGGTCAAACGCGTTTTCCTTTGCCACGCTCACATATTGATTCGAAAAATTATGAAATTTGGAATCTAGCAATAATTTGACATCACGGACCCAACAAAACTGGTTTCATCAAAATCCGAGGTCATTTGCAAAATGGCTATTTTTAAGGGCCTGAATTCCATAGCGACTATTCAGAATTTTCAACTGGACATATCTTTTGATCCCCGCTATGAAATTTTGATTTTTCGGATTCGTTGGAAATATATTATCAATTAGATACTAATGTTTTTGGTTTCACTAAAATCCGGATTGTTTTGCACCCGGTACATTCAATTGAAGTTTGAAATCGAATTATCGAACTACCGCGCCATTTTCAATTCTATTATAATTATATATAAATATTTATATTCTAACGACGACGTATATAATATATACGTTCTAATATATTCAAAATAAATTTTCTCGTCGATATTCTTTAAAATAATCTATTTTAAATATTCAAAATTCGCTAAAATAGCCAAAATAAAAATTTTAAACTGGCCCAGATTTTCGGGTTATTACAATCTCCCCCACTTAAAACTTTTCGTCCCCGAAAAGGAACAAAGTCGAAAGTGGTTTGATTATTCAATTCTACATTCGATCTGGCTTCCATTCTCTAACTTTTCAGTTTCTGAGAATTTTCAAAATTTCAAAAATTTGGCTAACACCCTAAATTTTCGAAAAATTTCGCCATAACCTCCCCTGCACCGGGAGCATCGGGGAATTTCAAATAGCTTCCCCGGTCCTTCAGATCTCAAAAAGAAAAAGAAAAAGCCAAGCGGCTAGCCAATAGGCTCATAAAATCATCATCACCCAAACAAAACAGCAAATTATGTAGTAAGCATGTACCTATTTGTCGGGCAAACAAATTTTATTCTCTGCTTTAGCCTCCTTGCTATGACCTGCTCAATGTAAGTACAAGTATATGCAAGCAAATGCGACCAATTTTCAATACAATTCAATATTTGATTCAATTAGGTTAAATGGTTCAAAATTATCAAACAAATGAACAAACAACACAAACATCAATCAATTAGTGAATTAGAGTTTCAAATACATAAATTTGATACATAGTCTAAAAAATCAGATTTTTGATGCCAATTCACAACAATAGGACCAATCTAATTTTGGTTCTCACACCAGTCAATAGTAAATATATAGATATCACACCTTCGAAACACGAATGCCAATTCTGATGATGTTCGAACTATCATCAGAATCATCTCCGGGCGACTAGAGTGTGATTCTATATCTATCCAGTATATTAAAATTTTGAATATACGTTTGCAAGGCGTATATGCAAATTCTTTATATACTGGACTGTCCTAATCAATATAGAATAAATAATCAAATACGAATAATTGATTTTAAATTTTCAAGACAAAATTGTTTTCATTTGAAAAATATACTCTTCACACTCGTTCTAGGATACTACTGATCCCATCTCTAACGAGTCATTCCCATTGGATATTACTAATCCAATATCTGATGAATTCTTTCGTATGGTTCTAATGCGCCTTGTTCTCTGCTTTGTAAACCAAAGCTCTGATACCAACTATGACGAGAAGGGATTTCGCTCGGTCCGAACCAGTCGCTAAACCGATCCAGGCCGTTCGAAACGCCCTATCGTTTGAGAACATGACAAAATAGAACGCATACAGAAGAACATTTCATTGTATATTACAACAATGCATCAGATTTCATGAATATACAGAGTATAAATGAATATTACACAGAAATATCAGAGATTTAAATTACATTTAATACATCGCAGCGGAAAATAATACAATACACAACTGAAGGAGATATACGGATACAAAGCTTTCCGGATATCGTTCCAGCTGTAAACCAGGATCCTAGGAATATAAATCTGCAAAACCAAAACTACTAGCTGCCCGTGTCAAAATAAGGGCACCCAGAGTTTAGGTTAAAACAATAAACTCCAGGTCAGTCATGTGACTGGTGTGAGAACTAAAACAGTTATTAATCTTTATTTTAAAGTTAGGTAAATCAAGGGACCACGCCGTATAACACGGAACGGGTTTCCTCCCAAGAATACCAGTGCATAAAGCAAACAGCGCAATGCTAAATAAAGAAAAATGAAGCTGTTATAAGACCCAGGTCCTATCACACAATGCAACGCAAGCCGGGGGATAGGGTTTTCCCTTATAACAGCCAAAGAATGCTTCATACGTTTAAAACAAATCATTTGATACTATTATAAGTGCATAGTGTACAAAACAACTTCAAATCATAAGTATCAATCATAGGCGACATGAGCGTCCCATGCCACTATGTCGCCATATATAGGTTTACAAATAAAACCGCAAATGTCACGTATTTGGAAATTGGATTTCCGTCTATGAACCGAGGCAAAAGATAGTCCTCAACCGATTCGAGACAATCTAGACTACCATGTCTCAGGATCAGAGCTCGAGTGACCCTAGGAGCGACAGGGCCGGTCCACCGATGTGGATTAAAATGCCTGAACACTACGTTTCCCCGCCCTTTAGGGCGCAAATGAGCCAACGAATGACTCCATCGGACCCGGATCGTCCGATCAAACCGAGGCGCCTCGCAACAGCAACAACCACCTAAGTCAAACTCGTCAGGGCGTGTAAAACCACTGACGCCACTTTTAGCTAGAAAGAAACGCAAGTCCTCCCTGAGGTCCGTCTCCCGTTTTTGGTTCATACCGGGTGTGAAACTCGCGAAGTAAACGTTAAACAAAGCTACGCCACAAAGGCCTTGCTTTGATCATCACCACAAGACTTTGCTTTTCAACAGAAGCCTTGATCATTTGCCACTTAGGCATGCCACATAGGCAATTCACTCTATGCGTTTGATATCCATCAATATATAACCCCTGAGCTCGTACGTCTCAGAGAAGGGCGTTAAGCAAGAGAATAAATTCTCCACCGCCAAACAGATATATATTTAATAGAGATCAATCACACGGACTAAAATCCAATGTCAGACACACAGTCCATTTACAAGTCCGTTCTGGGTCTGAACGAAACCGGAGGCACCTAGTACCCCGCATATCCATCGATCTCCAAGTACGTCTGGACGATCACTAACTGTTTCCATCTTCTTGGGTGTACAGCCCAATCAAGATCATCAGTAATTACCCAAACGACGTGAAGACTTCTGGTCTTCGACCACCGTCTTCATCTTCGACACCACGTCGAATCAGTTATTCAGAATGGGATAAACCCGGTCTTTCTGAATAACTCGCGTATATATTATAAAAGTGTTACACAAACACAACAAACGCCTCATTCCAATTCAGAATATTCTTTTATTCAAATATTCCTATACTTTGGGAAAAAGTTCCCATTAATTTTATCCAAGATAAATTCTTTAAATTTATTCTTTAATCTCCTTTGAATATCAATTCCAACTAGTCGGGATTATCGAACCACACCGAAGTAATCATTTATTTTATTTTCCCAATCCCAACCTATTCATCCCATGAAGTAAAACTGGTAGTACTTCATATCTAACACCACAGTGTTATCGGTAATTCAATTACCATTTCACGTTCAAATCTAATTAAAGATTTAACTATCGCTTGGAGTAAAACTGGTGATACTCCATTCTCGATCTTTTCAATCTATTTAAAGATTCATTAAAACTCCACTTAGTTTTAATCTTTAACTGGGTGAAAGAATCCGTGTCATTTAAAACACGGTTCACGATAAACCCAAAGTAACATTCATTAATTATCGGGTTAAAGAACGAGTGTTATTTAAAACACTGTTCACGATAAACCCAAAAATCAATATCAATTCAATTCCAATTAAATATTATTTAATTGGTACACTTCATTAAATCTAAATAAAAAGATTTAATCATTTCTCAACTAGGTTCAAGAACAGTGTTAGTGAAGACACCATTCACGACAAACCCAAATCGCATTCGATATTCAATACAAGGCTCTGAATAGAAAATATATCGGCTTATATTCAATATCGAATTCTACGACTAGCAAATGCCGTATTGGAAATAACGATATAAATATATATCTTTCAAATTTCCATAACAACACCTATATAATCACGAATTCCAACATCGAAATATTCCGAAGACAATTTCGATTCAAATCCCCTCCAATGCAATCATTGGATATTCTGGTTATTTTCAAAACCCTTTTTAAATTCAATTCATTTATTTAAAAATAAATAGAATTATAATTCTAGTTCAAAACCAGTTCATTTCGATAAAAACCTATTTTTATCTTTTCAAATATGGAGTTTTTCATCCCAATCCTTTCTAAATCATTTCTTATGATTTTACACAAATTATTACTATTTTTAATAATTTTATCAAGGCCCGTACAGTCGATTTCCAACAATGGCCATCGAACTGCACTTACAGCGACCTTTTTCAAATTTGATTTGGACATAATTCCAAATCCAACCGTTAGATTTCAAATTTCTAATATTCGTTAGAAAGCTCTTATCGATACGAACCCAAGGTTCCGGTTTTAGGAGAATCCGACGGTCGGATCTCCCGTAATGTCCGTTTGAAATAAATGGTCGAAATTCATGAACTGCCGCGGCGCGGCGCGTTCTATTCAGGCCATTATATTATATATATAATGTATATATAATATATACTTCGTCGATTTATATTTAAAACGAATTATATAAATAGTTTTAAATTCGTTTCAAAAGCAATTTCAACTTCCTTTTCAATTCAAATCAAAATTGAATTCTTCTTTATAAATTCGTTTTAAAATTCATTTCTATTCAATTCAAATTTCAATTCAATTTGAATTCATTTCAATTCAATTTGAATTCATTTCAATTCAATTTCAATTCAATTTGAATTCGTTTTCAATTCAATTCATTTCGAAATCGTTTTCAATTCAATTTGAATTCGTTTTCAATTCATTTCGAAATCGTTTTCAATTCAATTTGAATTCGTTTTCAATTCAATTCATTTCGAAATTGTTTTCAATTCAATTTGAATTCGTTTTCAATTCAATTCATTTCGAAATCGTTCGAATATCAAATCTATTCAATTTCAATTCCAATTCGAATTCATTTACATTCAATTCTTTTCAAAATATCAGATTTTGAAATTACTCTCGATATTCATTATAAAATGAATAAAATCGATATAGATATCGTTCACGTCAAAATGGCGTCAATCTAATCAACACGGCTTCATATATTGATATTTTCCAATATTCCATTTCGAATATTTCTATTTCAAATATTTCTATTTCAAATATTTCTATTTCAAATATTTCTATTTTAAAACTGGAATGAGGCCCAATCAATTACCATATAATGTTAATTATATGGATTTTCATACATTACACCCATATAATAGCATTGCAAAATAATCAACCATCAACCAAAGTGCACTACACTGTATAAGCATCAAATATAGATATCTAACGCTTATAACAGCCTGTCAATCCATCGATCGACATATTTAATCAATCAGGATGAGTGAACTTCAAATTTCATCCCAACACCCGTGTGGGGTTTCAAACAATCAAACACAGATTTTATTTGTGCAGTTGGGCGATGTGTAAAATTTATCGACCCAATCAATATCAGTCAAATCAGTGTACATAAACAAACCGTCTGGTTTGTAAATGAATATTTTATTTTATTCACTTCACGTTAAAAATTATATTTTTAACGATAAAATATTTTATTTCAACACTTGAATTTCTATTCAGTTCATTCTTTAACTAAAATGATATTTTTATCTTTCTAACTTATTTTAGAAAATTTCGGTGGCATAACGGCACGATACTAGAAACGGGACGAGGCCTCGCCTTATCCTCGGTCTAGTGAAGGCCCACGCCATTCACACATCAATCAAAATCACCAAACAACCAAATTCAAATCACATCATATAACTAATCTTTGCAACCAAACAAACAAGTCCATGGTCTGTGGACGGTTGTGTCGGGTGCTACTAAGCACCGTCTGCATCCTAGTATATATATATATATATATATAACTAGAAAAAGAAATTGAAAGGTGAGAAATTCTCACAGAAAGCTATCCAAGCTCCACGGCACTTCATTGATATAAATCTTCTTCGTTCTCGCCCTTTTGTCATCTTCGTTGTCCGCTTTCACTACCTATGTAAAAATCACATTTTTACTTCGCTATTCAGTATATAAAAATCGAATTTTTACTTTGCTATTCAATATATAAAAATCATATTTTTATTTTGCTATTCAATATATAAAAATCATATTTTTATTTCGAAGTTCAATATATAAAAATCATATTTTTATTTCGAAGTTCAATACATAAAAATCATATTTTTATTTCGAAGTTCAATATATAAAAATCATATTTTTATTTCGAAGTTCAATATATAAAAATCATATTTTTATTTCGAAGTTCAATATATAAAAATCATATTTTTATTTTAACGCTATATATATATAATCCCATTCTTATACTATGTTTATATTTTAAAAATGTGATATTTCTAATTTTTTTAAAAACAATTCTACCTTTATTTTCAAAAATATTTTTAATTTTATTTGCAAAACTAATGCATATATATTTTTCAAAACTAATGTATATATATTTCTATGAACTAAAATCATATCTTTTTTATTTATTTCTAAAACTGAATTTAAACAATATATATATGATTACATAAATAAACTAATTATATGGTATATAAAAAAATTACCCTGTCTTCACTGTCGAATTCATACAGTTTCTCCATCAAGCTTTAGGTCTAGGGTTCGCCGGAAACAAGACGTCTTCGCGGCTTCCTCGGTTGGCCGGAGGTAGATCGGGACCCACCTCCCTGCTCGCCATCGATCACTGCTCTGACGCCGTCAACCAGGCGGAGCTCGCATCCTTCATCGCGCCGCAATCCCACTTCGAAGACGCCGACTTCCAGCACCAAAATCGAGAAAGCTGCTGGCGGCGCCACCTGGGATTAGCGGCGATGGGATTCCGTCGTCCTCTCCCTTCTCTTTTTTTTTTATATTGAATCGATTTGGGTTTTATTCGTTCGAAGAAAACTGAATGGGGGGGGGGGGTTATGTAAAGAAAACATTATTTAATATATTTATTTAATTATTTTATTTGTAAAAAGTTGACTTTTTACATACGACCTCTAAACGAGGTCCACCGCCTGTCGTCCATAGCGTTTTACCCCCATTCCAAACACAATGGGATATGTACCGCAAGCTGATTCAATTGTTTCAATCAGTTTCCGTTAAATTTACATTTAAATCACTATATTGAATTTTAAACGTACATTTCAAATTACCGGGGTCACATACTAACTAGAAAAATTCCAGAAAAATATTTTCTAGCTTCGTATTGACGATACGGTCCTAACAAAACTAGTTTCGTCGAATTCTGAGACCGTTGGAAAAATGGCCATTTTTCAGTCGATTAAAATCAACTGAAACTGGTCAAACGCGTTTTCCTTTGCCACGCTCACATATTGATTCAAAAAATTATGAAATTCGGAATCTAGCAATAATTTGACATCACGGACCCAACAAACTGGTTTCGTCGAAATCCGAGGTCATTTGCAAAATGGCTATTTTTAAGGGCCTGAATTCCATAGCGACTATTCAGAATTTTCAACTGGACATATCTTTTGATCCCCGCTATGAAATTTTGATTTTTCGGATTCGTTGGAAATATATTATCAATTAGATACTAATGTTTTTGGTTTCACTAAAATCCGGATTGTTTTGCACCCGGTACATTCAATTGAAGTTTGAAATCGAATTATCGAACTACCGCGCCATTTTCAATTCTATTATCATTATATATAAATATTTATATTCTAACGACGACGTATATAATATATACGTTCTAATATATTCAAAATAAATTTTCTCGTCGATATTCTTTAAAATAATCTATTTTAAATATTCAAAATTCACTAAAATAGCCAAAATAAAAAATTTAAACTGGCCCAGATTTTCGGGTTATTACAGGGTTCAAGAACAAGATTGGACAAACTCAAGCTCGAATAGATCGAAGAGATGATAAGCGACAGATGACGTCAGGTCAAGGCAAACAAACACAACAACAACGACGAAGATGTATTTATCTAAATTCCACTTATCTCTTCATATTAATTTATCTCAACGTTTTATTAAAATTTATCCAAACATTTTCAACATTTATCTACACGGTTTCAAGTATTTCTCGACGTTTAGATCGGAATCATGAAGTCATCCCACTTTCGAAACTCGAAAATAAATGTCCGATGATGTGGCCATCATCATCAGAATTATCCTCCAGCGACTAGAATGGGATTCCATATCTATCTAGTACATCTTCGATTTCATATATACGTTAGCTAGGCGTATATACAAAATCCGTACATACTTGACAGTAGGTTAGAAAATAATATATGGGCACCGTGGTCAATAAGGTTATTTTGAGATATTATGGCAATTTTTGTGAATGGATTGAGAGTGGATTTGGACTAATATTATTGAGTAAAACTTGAATTTTATAAAAATAATTTTTTGCCTTACTTGATTTTTGTAAAATCTTCCCTTAAAAATAATTTGATTCTTAAACTATATCGATTTATAATAGTTTTCGTCTATATATATATTAAGTGGGAAAACTGCATACATATATATACTTGTAACGACCCGCCTTTTTGCCCAATTCTCGCCGGTAATTAAACCGACTTAAACCGTTCAAAAAGACGAATTGTTATGGCTTATCCAATTTAAAACAAAACAGACACAGAATCTTAGAGTACAAAAATTGCAGCGGAATAAAATTTCATATAAAATATCAGAGTTGTACAAAATTTTGCAGCGGAAGATAAATAAATTGGTACATAAATTTCTGACGAATAAAACTTTACACTTTGTTGTGCCTTAACGTGCGCGCGTGTGTCTTCACGTCCTTGCGTCCTCTCTTGTTTTCGAGCTGATATCTATAGCCTGGAACACTTGGAGCCTGACCCGAGCGTTCCATGCAAAATACACAAAACACCCGAGTCAGGATTAAATTTATTTCAAGTAAGCACACTTCGATAAAAATCACGTAAATATAATTAGTTTAATCCCAATAATATATTAAGAAGTTCGAGCATAATGATCAATGAACTACCGACAATGGAATTTTCTAATTCAAGGTTAAGGACAAAACGTGGTAGGAATACATGCAAGACAGTCACTTGGATATAAAGGCATGGGAAAAATGCATGCATGAGCTAACAAGGGTACTTAGTCAAATTTATTTGGTGGTACAGACTGATAGGAGTGAAGCAGGGGTCAATTACGTAAATACATGTAACATAAAGCAGTCTGTTAGGATTTAACAGTATGGGGAGTAAGTTAAATGGAAGCAGACTTAGGAATTTATGCATCAAGCTGACAATAAAGGGTATGTATTACTCCATATGTACCCAAATATTTCCATGCAAATTAGTAAGCATTGGTGGGGTAAATGGTGTTCAAATAACCATGCAGCAAGGAAAGCTCCATTTTCTAAAGACAGAACATGCAGGCAAGTGGTTTAAGGGAGCATCAGCACCGAAGTAATAATAATAATAATATAGCTGCTTTACACCAACTTTAATATTTCCAACATATATACATGGCGGCATTTATTCCAATAGTGGATAACTACATGCATGCGTGAGTGGTGTAAATGAAATGCCAAAAAAAAAAAAATATTATTACATGCATTGCAATTACCTCATCAGATTTATCTTAGCCACCCAGTCACACAAATGGAATAAGTTTCTAGTTCAGTTACATGCAAATATATATACTCAATCCAACCAACCGCTTTACTTCCTAACAGCATACAGGTCCATTTACTATTATTCCCTTTCCATGAATTTATCATATGACCTATGTATTGTTTTATTTTTATTTGAATGATAACTTAAATTTATACGCATATTGCTCGCAATAACATGTCAAATGCAAACTATCATGAAGAACTCCACATAGAAACGCCAAGACCAAGTATATCGCAACGCTGCAGCATGGTGGAGCTAAACATGTAAGCTACAGACATCCAAACAATGACTAAAATAACCAATGCATTCCATGGAACCGACAAGCAAGAACACACAGATGGACCAAGGCAGATGACATAATTGTAGTGTAAACCAACTAGTTATACTCAAGGGTAAACCATTTGCAAAATAGAAAAGCTCCAACCCGAATCTCAGGTAAACAACTAGAGGAGAATCCACATACAGAACATGACAAACAGTGCAAATGGCAAAATAAATAAGGCCCAAGGTCAAGAACAGTACCAAACAACAATTTTAAACTGATTATACTTGGTGAGTTCGAAGTCGCAAACTCGGAAAAAGTTTGATCTGTAAGAAGACTTACCTTGCGTCGGCGAAGCAGGAGTTGGAAACAACGGACGGTGGTGGACTGGGGAAGCGGATTGCGCGAGATGGAAGCAGCGGCAGTCTTGGTGGTCCAGGCGAGCCGAACGAAGAGATGGCGGCAAGGCGAGGCGAAGCGTTGAACATTATCGATGATGGAATGATGGAATTTTCTGATTAGTGGCCATTTCTAGGGATTTGAAGAAACAAAGGAATTTGGGGAAATTTTCGGTAGAGCTGATTTTGGCTGAGGAACGGTTTAAGAAAGGAAAAAAAAGACAAGGGAAAGACATACGGTTTGGACAAAAATAAAAGGAGAGGCGGTGATAAAAGGGAACAGATGGCACTCTAAGGGAACGAACGTGTGGATAAAAGGGGACACGCGGAAAATCTCAAAACAAGTGGCAACATTATACACCCAAGATAACCAAGTGTGACCAAGTGTAAAACTTACATTAAACAAATATTTAAAATTGGACATAAAAGAAAATTTGTTATATGCATATAACATTTTGATTAAATATATATATATATATATATATATATATATATATATATATATTTACAGTACTAAATCAAATTTTACATACAAGTAATACTCAAGTCATTATTTCATCTAATAGTTGAAATGCTGTTAATATAACTTAGTTAATGGACCTTGTAATAACACCATAAAATTTCTTCAATATCATTAACAAAAAAGATAATTAGAAAGGAATTTTATATAGTCAAATATTACTTAGTTAACAAAATATTATCGAATCAAGGAATATTAACAACACTGTTAAATCAATAAATATTATTAAATCGATAAATTTCTTTCTTTCTTTTCCCGTTAATAAATTAATGCATAATCAATTAAATGTCGTTTAGCCCATAAATCGCTCTCCAGTTACAATTAGGGAATTGCTAAATTTCATCGAAATTCATTACATATGTATATTCATACATTTAACAACCATTTAATGAATCCATTCCTTACATGCACACAACAAACCATTTACGAACACACGTTATGCCACTAACGCGCCCCGTCATTCATTTATTTGCAACCATCATAACGTCACATACCATATTGTCGTCCACTAATCAGAAATTTACCATTCGTGCAACCAATTGCCACACATTAACACATCTACCAATTCCTCAATATAAGTTAAATTAACGAAAATGAGATTTAGTGTTCTCACCTTATTTGTTTCCAGTAGAGAACCTGCTCTCTGTCTCGTTCTGTCCGACGCCCTTTGCTTCTTGCTCGCTCCCTCTCTTTGTCTCTCTCTCTCTCTCCTTTTCTTCTTTTCTACCGTCACTTTTTTCTTGCGTTTTCCCTTCCTTTATTCTTTTATATATATATATATATAACAAGGCTAGGCAAATGGACTCACGACGGCTGGGAAAGGTGCTGTCGGTTTGGGATCTCATGCAGTGAAACAAGAGATTCCACGTTTTTTTTTGCTTGGTTTCTCTCTTCTTCCTTTTTTTTTAAATTTAGTACTTATCTATATATATATATATAAATTAGTTTATGACAAATGTATTAATTTCAATTATTTTATTTAATTAAATTTGGAATTGTTTCCTTCCCATACCGATGATTTGCACTCATATTCACACTCGAAGAGTATAACTAATTCCAAAACCTTTAGTTAGTTCAATCAATTTGAAGACATTCAAACTCTCTCTTATTCACTTAGTTTCATAATAACCTCCATAATCAACTTGAACCTTACTCGATTAAACGATGTTATTACCATATCATTCAAATTATTTCACACGATTCATACTCGATATATCCGATTGGTTAGAAATCGAACTTCTTATATCCAATATATGTTTCCATATTAAACTGATACTATAAGCGGAATTACGATATTTCCACTGTTTAATTCCTCAAATAGTATTAGTCATCATCTACAGAACTTATATCAATATCTGAAGATCGCTTTCATCCAAACCGATTTTAAACAAATTTAAATTGGATACTATATATTAAGGTTAGCGCTTCATAATATTCAAGACTCAATTCCAATTTCCAGAACTTGACGGAACAACTTACTTGTTAACCCGAAACTTAAGCTACATTCCTTGTTTAACATCAAATCCGAATTATTACTCGAAGCAATTTACAATATATTATTATAAATATTTCTCTAAACTTACAATCAAATTCCATAACCAAGTGGTTCAAATTCCAGTATCTTTCGCAAACAATTTTCAATATTATTTTAAATTGCTATCTAAAGTCATAGTAGATTTAAAATCAGAAAATTCGAATTGCCTATTGTTACATTAATTCATCAATTAAAGTGTTAATTACGTTTAAGACCACAACTCTAATTCAAGGTACTTCCGAAATAAATTGTAATATCAATTTACATTGCTAATAACATGTTAATTAGTTTCAAAATCGAATATATATATATATATATATATTTACAATCAAAATCGTATGGTTCGTATTGGAGATTTGGATTTCCAACTTGATGATTCCTGGTACGAAAGATCAATCGGAACACAAACGAAATGTAATCAAGGGTTTTTCATCCAGACGCGGACACCAATACAAATCGCGAGGTAGATCAACGGTTTTCGACCAGACACGGCCCCCCGAACATACCCTATTCCATAAGTCATAAGTGGTTTCCCACTGCTGCAGCGGACATCATCAGTGTTTATTTTCATGTTTCAGAAGTGAGGAAGATGTATCTTTCCGGTTAAGACGTCGAGATATATTTAAAAATGAAAAGAAAAAAAATGTATGTTGAGGATAACCCCTTACTTCAAATTTTGACAATCGAATTTAATCAAATTTTAACAAATGATCTAAGTAGGGGAGAAGGTTTAATCACCCCGGATGATGAGAAACTGGCGGTTAGGTTGTGTATATATATATGAATTGCACCCTAGCATTTAAATCAACATCTCAAGTTTCTAATTCACTTAATAATAAATTAGTCGTGCGTGAGAAAACTCACGCACGACTAATTTATTATTAAGTGAATTAGAAACTTGAGATGTTGATTTAAATGCTAGGGTGCTCTAGATTGTTTGTTATGGTTGTGCACATGCTACAGGCGCCATTTGCATGCAACCAATTTTAGATGTGCATGCATGCATTTTTGGCGCATGTAGCATGTGCACAACCATAACAAACAATCTAGAGCTCCCTAGCATTTAAATCAACATCTCAAGTTTCTAATTCACTTAATAATAAATTAGTCGTGCGTGAGTTATTTCGCGCCGTAGCGCGTTATAAATCGGTTTAAATAAAATTTCGCTCGAGTTCTTTCAAATTTAATTTATATTTCCAATTCAAATAACTTTATTTCAAAATCAATTTTTAAGTTTAAATCGAAAATCATTTCATAATTCCAAATCTTAATCTACATTAAATTAAGTTATAAACCATAGAAATTCAACCCTTTCAAATTTTAAATGTTAAATTTAAATTTCATAAATGGTCCTTACACGGCATTTATTAATTGAAATCCAAATTGGTTTCTAGGTTTAAAAACGACTTCAATCCAAATTCAAATTTTGTTTGAATTAATCGTTTCGTCCGTCGGACCAGTTAGGGATGGCCAGGGAGAGCAGGAAACTAGGTTTCCAAACCCAAGCCTAGATGCCATCCTCTCTGTCATCCTAGAATGGTCTGGTATAATATTTAATATATATATATATATATATATTTCCAAAGCTCTTTCAAATTAAAATTTGACTTAAGAGAATAATTTTTAATATTGAAAAATAAATCTTCCTTATATGGAAGGAGAATTGAATCGACTATCTGTATGATTTCACAACCATGGTGTTGTGTGTGCATCATGCAAACCAAAATAAATCAACCATATAAGTCAGATGATCATGCATTATAATCATCATTAGTAACAACCAATTTAACGGTGCACAAATGTTACTGTCAATAACGCTTTTCAGTGTTCGGTGTGTTATCTAGTTACATGCATATCCATTCACACATTCACATCTATATTCAAACGATTGAAAGGATTTTTGATTTAAATTCCTATAGTATAAGAGTATAAGTATATGATATTTTAAAACAGAGGTTAAAATTTAACAAGAATTGGAATTCTTATATTCTTTCCTAAATTAAAGTTTTGGATTTTAAAATTCATATGTTATGGTTTATAGAATAATATAAGTATATATATATATATATATATGTTATTTTAAACTTGGTTTTTAAACCCGGAATCAAGGTAATTAAGTTCATCTTAACAAATAATATGGATTTAGGTATTAAGGTAACTTGTTTTATAGAAATTTTAGTTTTGAAACCATGAAATGAACTTAAGTACTAAGAGAAGAGAAACCATTGTTTAAAACTCATAAACGCGAACGATAATGAAGTTAAGTAAATTACTAGTTTAGCTGTTATAAGCGTTAAAGAAATGGGATTGACGGCGAAATCAAACTTCAACTAGAATAACTGGAATAAATAGGCATAGGAATGATAAAATATATCACAATTCGTGTAGAGGAATTTAGTTAACTACAGTTTAACCTAGGAAATCAAAGGATAAAGGTTTAAGAACTAAGTTTAACACCTGAGCTAAGGAAATTGAACGTTATTTGAGATACAGAAATGAAATATAAATATAACTTGGATTTGGTCAATGGATTTACTTAAAGAAATTTACTTGAGGGATTTAAATAAGTGAATTGGAATTTATATTGATGGATGGTTAAGTAAGTAAATGGAAACTTAATAAACGAGACCATGTAAAATGGTTATATAAAATCCCTAACCGACCTTAATCCATTGAGATAGATTGGAAGTTAACTTAATCAAGGGAAGAAGCGAAATAAACTGAGAATCGGAAATATGGAAGAAGGTAGAAGAAATAGAAACTAAAGTTGAATTTATTAAATTTGAATAAGTGAAGCAAGCTCGGGAAATGGAAGTGGGTCGACTTAAACCAAGTATAAAGAAATGAAACAAAGTGAAAATAAACGTGAATAATTAGAATGAATCATAAGTCGGAATTGAGTCGAACGTATGGTTAATTTAATATGGATAAATGGAACTATGTTGGTGTAACATGGATGAGGTAAATCAAAATAAGGAATGATATTGTAGTGAATCAAACAAGGTTATGAATTAGAGAATTAATGCAAATCAAGATAGTTGAAAAGGTATGAGTAAGAAAACCCGAAGACTAATTTAGTAAACTAGAAGGTCGAAAGAACTTGGAACCAAATTCAGTGAAAAGTTTGCTATAGGAGTGTCGAAGTAATAACCATCTTTAAATGGGATTGGTAAATGAACCATGAGATAAGACCAAACTTAGGCGAGTCTCGTGAATTGATTCGACGAGAGCTACTTAAAAGACTTTGTTAATATAAGATGGAAATTGAATACTCAGGAAAATGTGTCATGAATTTGGCAATGTGACTCATATTCATGAATATATGACTTAATATAACCAAGCCTAGTTGAAAGGCTAGAACAAATTTCAAGTTTGATTTGGAATTTAATGCTTGGAATAGTATGGACTGAAGTGGGATTTATATGAAGAAATTTAGGTTATTTAAATAAAACTGGTATGTATATGTTAAGTACGAAGAGGGTAGATCGTATAATGAACATAATAAAGCGATAATATATTATGGTGATTAAATTGGCTTAAGGGTATAATGGGAAAGTTGAAAACCCAAGTAAATCAATACACATTATGAAAATCTGAACTACCCAATAACGCTGAAGTAAAACAATCATAACTTTTGATGGGCTCATCAGAGTTTTTGATGATTTCGGATTTTTGGAACCTTAGAAAACAAGCTAAACTTTGGTAAATAGAGCTATGTCGAGATTTGTCATATACTAAGCTGAAATTCGAGTTTTAGTCGTAGTCGTGTGCGCAGAAAATAAAAATCTGAAGCGTATACCTATATGGTTTTGACCATAACTTCCTAACCAAGCGTCGTATTTTGATGTGCGAGTACAATTCAGAAAGGCCAGAATGTAAACTAAAACTTTCTCTTAATATGATGGGCCAAATTCTAATGTTTAGATGGCTAAAAACTGGGTTGAACAATTCAGACCTGCATTTTCTAGTGTGCGGGCTGAGGCATTCGCCCTCCACTAAAATAGCCATAACTTTTGAAAGAATCATCCAAATTCGACGAATCCGAACAATTTGGAAAGCCTGAAAAGAATGCAACAAGTTTGCCTAGTATGTCTTAGTCAAATTCCATCATCTCAGGGTAGATAATACCCCATTTGTTCGCTGACCTATTGTTAACAGGTTGGTTTTTGTAGTTGAAATGAGTTAAAAATGTTGTGTAAGTATATTCTTTGCTATGTATTCTATATATGTTGATTCTTATGTGTATGTGAGTATGTAGCAGGTGTTATGAAGTCGCGCTATGTGTTGGAGCTCGCTTGCACTAAACTCTAAAATGCTAAGGCAAATAAATTGCTTATAAACGCTAAAAGAGGTACGTATTTGAGATTATATTGCTTTTGGGGTTTTGTTTGTGTTTTCCCCCATTTCTGGGATGCCTCATCGTGTGATGAGATGATATTTGAGTTATATGTATGTAGGGATTTTTCCCCGGACCTCTCCGTACAAAGGAGATGCTGCCGAAATTTTCCGTGATTTCGGAAGTTAGAAAATTTATGGGGTTTTACAACTATATACTTATTTTATAAATGCTAATTTTATAAGTATGGATTTGAAAGTATGATTTGTTTAATACTTTATTTCATTCGCTTTTCGAGGGCGAAAAGATTCTAAGTGGGGGAGAATGTAACATCTCATAATTTTCAGTATATTTAAATTTCAAGTTAAAATAAATAAAATGGAATATATTGGGGAAAATCAAAATTTGTTAATTTTTAATGATGGTGATTGTTTTAATTGAGTATAAATAGATTTTTCAAATGTAGTTTTATTAGAAAGGCTATAATTTGAATTTAATATTTAAATAATTAAATTAATTTGAGTGGGTTAATTTAAAAGTGATGTTCAAAATTTTAAATTGGAAATTGTGGAATTTTGGATTTGATGTTAAATAACTTCAGATAAAAGCGAATTCATTTATTTGGATATGCAGTTCAGATTTTTATTTAAGAAATAATCAAGATTCGGGAACTTAAAAATTTGTGAAACAAATTTATTTAGGCTGTGTTTGAATTAAAGGAGAATTCAAAGTTGATTTGTTAAATGATGGGATTTAAGCTGTTTAAGTTAAACTTGAAATTCCAATTCAAATTTGTAAACAATCAATTTAAGAAGAAAGGAAATATGTGTGAAATTTAGTTATAGCATTTATCTAAGTTATAATTTGATATAATTTGAATTTAATGAATATTTAATTTGAATTAAAACAGTTAATTGAATTTTGAATATTTTATTTATTTAATTAACTGTGAAATTTAACTGTTTTGGCGACTGTCTCGGAATTCGATGAAACTAGCGCCATCGGAACTGGAACGGTGAATTATGGTAGGATTCCAATTTGCGTTACGATCCGACTTACCGTTTGATCGTACGTGATGAAATGTGAAAGAAGTCAGTGTAATACGATAATTTATTGTTTCTAGGGTTTGGGCCTCCCATTTATATAAATAAAAATCCCTTCCTTCACTTATCAGCCCATTCTGTATTACGTATTCTTTTCTCCACCAAAACTTCATCGTTAATGGCAGAAACAATATTTTCAAAAACCCTAGAAATAAAAATCCAAGCTTTGAAATTCAAATCTCTTCAAACCATAGCAAATTATATATCAATTTGAAGCTCTCGATGATACGAAGGTTCTGGTATGGTTTATTTCGACATGCAATGGCCGGAGTCGCTGGAAATTGACAGTCAAAGTTGTTGTTTTCGAAACCCATAAGCCAAAATTGGGGGTTTTCAATCCGGCAACAAATCGAAGAAATCAAGACCTGGGTTTTGAAGAGGAGGCTGATAGGAGTTGAATGGAGGTGGTCGCAGGAAGTATTTTGGTCGGAGGTGAGAGAATTTGGGGTTTAAAGGTCAGAAATGGCGGTTTTAGGGTTGGATGGCGCGGCCAGTTGGGTGCGCCGGAGTTGATGCCGCAGCCACGGTTGGGTGCCTCTCGGTGTGAGCTTTCGTTTGGTGGTGGTCTCATGCTTTCTGGTGGTCGAAATTGAGAGCTATCGATGGTCAAAGCACGGCTAAAATGGGTTCATATTTCGTTGGTCTACTGTAGCAAAGAAGAGAAGAGCGGAGGAAGGTCCAAGGAGAAGATGACATGGCAGGGTTCTATTGGTAGCTTAATTATTAAATTAATTTTATAAATTCAAATTCTGAACGCTAAAACACTGATAACTTTCTCGTTTTAACTCGGATATGGATGCGGTTTGTTGCGTTGGGATCGTGGCGAAATTGCGGACGTTTTGGCGCTGGTTTGGTTGCATTTGGAGACTGTGAAATTTTGGCCCTTAGTTGGACGTTTGATCAACTGAGAACCCAAAGGTGAGTGATTCTTCGCTCACGAAATACTGAATTATTTTCATATTTATCAAATTAAATTGTGAAATAAGTTTAGTTGGATGGTTGTGTGTGATTGACGATCATTGCTTAGAAATTGACATGCATGTATGTTAATCTGAAAATTTGACAAGTAATTAATTATTTAATTTAATTTAAATAATTTGTTGATACTCTGGTACTTGCAAAACTGTGAAACAGTCTAATACTGATTTATTGAATGAATGATTGTGATGGATGCTTTGGATTGATTTCTGAATGAATATTGCCATGTTCCAGTTTCCCGTACATGAATGTGTATGCTATTGGCGATTTATCCCAAATTTACCCCTGATGTTACGAGCATCGAACCAACCCGGGATTAATCGATTTATAATCAATTAAGAACACAGGTTGAAATGATAAACATCTATGACCCTGATTTGGATTGAAATGAAGGATCCATCCCTAAAATATCGAGAAATTAAATTAAAATCACTTGGCCATTGGTTAGATAATTATATACAGACATCGTTTGGTTAAATGATTTTAAATATTTGGAAATTTTATTTGATAGAGTTTTCATTTAGAAGGATGTGCCGATACTCGATAAAACCTTTTCTGTAAAGATTCTGAACTTGGGTTTTATTAAAAAGGGTTAAGGAAATTTCCCAAACAAAGTGGAAATTCTTGAATTGGTATGTAAATATGATTTGGAATTATTCAAAATTTATGGGGTGGATTTGAATGAAATAAATTCTTATTGAATTAAAAATAATAACAATAAGGGAATCGAGGTATTTCGAGTTGTTAACTCGGTTTTGGATATTGATTCAAACTCTTGGAATTGAAAGACGAGTTTGAAACAAGATATTGAACTAAGTAACTCCATTGAGACTGGAGTATGGGTTCAAGTATTTGAAGTTCAGAAGAAAGGAGAAATTTTGATGAAAGAAAATTTTATTATATATACATATATATTTACAATGTTAGATTTCAAATAAATTATTCTTTCTTTAAGATTTATTATTTAACTTTACCTATAGACTATTTATTTTAGCATAAAAATTTCTTATACATTTTATTATTTAAATTAATTAGTAAAAAAATTTATTATATATATATATTCATAATGATCTAAATTATCTTATTTTGTTTTAACCAGTATTTCCATACATATATATTTATATATAGATTTTATTTAAAAGCATCTATTTTTAAGTTACATTAAATGATCGTAAATTTCTTCTGAATGGAAAGTGCTAGATTTAAACCCTAGTTCGAGATAGAGTCGAGATAAAGTATTCAAATATGAATCGACTTTAACAAAATTTACATGGAGATGTAATTGATATTTTACTCGAATATAATGGATTCCATAAATGAGATGAATGGGTTGTTATGGGGAATTTATACCCTATTGAATATAAATGGATTTTGAATAAAAATCGATTTGAGATAATTATAATCTTTGATAGGAAGTATATTTTACTTGAATATATACCGATTTGGTAAAATATTATATGATTATAATATTATGGAATGAAAATATTCTAGTTTAGAATATAATCGGTTTGGTATGATTATGATATGTTAATATGAAATTATATTCTATTTGAATATAAATCTGGTTCGAACAAAATATGATATTTTGATATGAAACGAACCTTGTGAATGTAAAGGAACCAACCGATGTGAAATTTGTAAGCGTTGGTTGTTAAAGAGACCGGAGTCGACATAAGGCATACTCTCCGTCAATGTCGATACCACTTTGACAACTGTGAACGTTTTGACGTATCTAGAATGAGATATGACGACTTGGAGGCGATTATTGAATCGAAGGAGATGAACGATGATGAAATAGCCCTGACCTTCGGGTCAGAATTGAAATGACTAAAACAGGAACTATACCGTGCCTAATTGAGGTAGCACCTTTGATCGGACGCATTCCTTCGATAATATTTCTATGACTATGATTGATGATGATGATTTGGGCCCATTTATGACTATGGGAGTGTGTTCCGAGGTGGGCGGTAGTGGCTGCTATGCGTTACCACCGGTCCGGGAGTGCAATTGGTAGAATCCTACCCTGGGCATTGCCTCGAGTGCCTTGTCATATATATCTGTATCGAGCCCCATACGATTTTGATTTGTATCGTACCTATGGAGTGCCCTCTGATGCCATCGTTTACGGTGGGTTTACGGTACTGTATAGACTACGATATTATAAACGGTGTAAGGGTAAAAATGTAATCCCGCTTACGCTATTTTTCAGTATTTATACTTTACAGAGTAGACACTATCATAATAGCGTATTATATTATCTATGTATTAGTTCAACGGATCCTCAAGAGATGGAAAAATCCCGTAACATCTCCTGAGTTACTGCACCCATGACACTGATGTTATTTCGTATTTTGATTTGACTAATATGAGAATGATTTAGTGCTGATCCGAGTGTTTGTTGTGTTTTCTTTTTATGCATTATGCTCGGGTCAGCAGACGTTGCAGTTACCGAAGATGACTGTGCTTTGGAGACCGAAGACAAAGATTGGTATATATTTATTATATACCAATCGTTTACGGTGCATTTTGTTTACGGTATATATTTATTATATTTATTATTTTCGCTGCATTTTGTTTCCGCTGTCTTGTTATGTATATCTATAAATGTGTAACTCTGATAATCGCTGTATATTCTAGTCAATGCATATATTTCAACTGTTTTAAAACTGATAATTTGTTTATTATATGTTGTCCTCCCGTTGTGAGATTCTGAGATTTGTTTTCTCTTCTTTCTTCTTTTGCTTCTTTTCCCAATAACTGCCTGTGTTGGTGATTTGTTTGGGTCAACATGTGTGGTTTATTGTCGATTTGAACGGTCGAAAATATGGGCCTGATACAAAATTAATTTTTTTCTATTTGTAAAAATTTTAGTGTCGGATGATTCAGCGTTAACGAACCGTAGCATGCATAGCTGACAACGCGCGTTAAACAGGTATCGTCGTTAGTGCGTTCAGTGCATAACCCGTTTGTACCCTTATATTTGCATAAACATTACATAAAATTTTATTCGCTCGTCTAAATAAAGATCGTGCCTTTGTTTTAGGTAACGGAGTTCCGTCTTGTAGCCCTTAGCGTCGTCCTGCTCATAACGTGTCTTCTCGCTTTTGCCACGAAAGGTGTGTTTTCTCACGCACGACTAATTTATTATTAAGTGAATTAGAAACTTGAGATGTTGATTGGAATGTTAGGGTGCTCTAGATTTGTTTGTTTTATGGTTGTGCACATGCTACATGCGCACCGTCCTTACATGACACAATGAATGTTTGTATGATATGTTATGTTATTATTCTCACCATGCAAGTCCCCTAGTGTAGAAAGAAAAAAATCACGGGTTGAAATGATAAATACCCGAACCCCTGCATATTCGAATCGTTTTGGGATACGGGTTGAAATGATACACACCCGTGATTCGAATATTTTTAAGAATGGATTGAAATGATAAATATCCGTACCACTTGAACATAGGTTAGAAAATAATATATGGACACCGTGGTCAATAAAGTCATTTAAAACATTATGTCGATTTTTGGGTAAATGGATTTTTAACGTAATTTTCATATAGCGTAAGAATATTTAAAGAAAATTATTTCAAATTCAACTTGTGTTTTATAGGATTCAATTTGCACGTAAATGAGTTTGAGAATGATCATATGAGTTTTATTAACGAGTTGGGATTTAACAAATTCATCATTTTATTTTCAACTAACGATGAAGTGTTTGGAAATTATCAATGAAGAAGGATATGTTAAATGCAAGTTAAATAGTTTCGGGAGATCGTTTGTCAATGAGAATATTGAATCGAATCAAATAAAAGAAAATTTGGTAAAAAAAAAATGGGAATAGTGACGGGACATGGATTGAGATTGGAAATAGACTAATATTATTTAATAAAACCAGAATTTCATAAAGACTATTTTTCCACCTTACTTGATTTTTGTAAAATCTTCCCTTATAAATAATTTGATTCTTAAACTATATCGATTTATAATAGTTTTCGTCTATATCAACTGTAACGACCCACAATTTCAAACCATTCAAATCGACAATAAACCACTCATGTCAGATCTGAATCGCTCAAAACCGTGAATTGTTAATTTAACTATTGAGGTAAATGCAAATCAGAACACGGAACCACAGATATAGAAACAGAGTAACTTGCAGTGGAACAAAGTAGTACATAGGTTCATACGCGATACATAATACATATAAGTACATAATGAGTCATAAGCTCATACAAAATAGAGTACATATAGATAACTAGTAGTAACCTGGATAACTTAGATAACTAGAAGCTGATAATTGCAGATGGTCCAAAAGATGCAAGTCTCCCAAATGCGTCACGAACAACCGAGGTGCTCAAGCTGACCCAAGCATAATGTCAAAGAAACAATATACTCGAGTCAGGACTAATAGTCTTATATAAGTGAATCAGCACAAATGACATGTTCATAAAAATGTACAGTAACTTAAAGGATGTTGGGATCTCCATCCTCTAAGGATCCGTGAAACTAATACATATAATAGTACGCTATTACGATAATGTCTATTCAGTAAAGTATAAATAATGAAAAATAGCGTAAGCGGGAATACATTTTTACCCTTACACCGTTTAAAATATCATATTCTATATAGTACCGTAAACCCAACCTAACACGGATGGCATCAGAGGGCACTCCATAGGTACGATACAAATCAAAATCGTATGGGGCTCGCTGGGGTACATGACATGGCACTCGAGGCAATACCAGGCTAGGATTCTACCAATTGCACTCCCGGACCGGTGGTAGCACATAGCAGCCACTACCGCCCACCTCGGAACACATTCCCAAATCAAAAGAGGTACCCCAAATCATAACATAGTCATAGAAATGGTATCGAAGAAACGTGTCCGATCAAAGGTGCTACCTCAATTAGTCATGGTATAGCTCCTGTTTTAGTCAATTAATTATGACCCGAAGGTCAAGGTCATATCGTTATCGTTCACCATCTTCAATCCAGAAATCGCCCCAAGTCATCATGCTTCGTTCTGGATACGTCACCATGTATACAGTTGTTAAAGTGGTATCGGTACTGACAGAGAGTATGCCACTTACCGACTCCGGTCTCTTTAACAACCAACGCTTACCAAATTTTCCCACACCGTGGCCATTGGTTTAAAAATAATTTTTCAAGTATCGCAAGACAATTTATTCAAGTATTTCCCAAAATTGCTTCCTCAAATCAATTACCAATAGTTTGATTAAGATTTCAGAATCTATATTCACCACCATTCTTTATTAACCATTTGAGATAAGGGTCTCTCTTCAAAAAAAATGTCATTTATACTTGAAAGCCTAAATTTGAACCTTCGAATTCACAAGACTGGATTGGATAAAGCTTTTGTTTACAAATCATAAATATATGTTTAAATAAATTAAGTTGAAAAATTAGTATATAGATATTAAGTGGAAAACAATGTATATATATATAGAGATGGAAACTATTATAAATCCATATAGTTAAAGAAATCAAATTATTTAAAGGGAAAGATTAACAAAAAATCAAGTAAGGAGGAAAATATTTTTATGAAATTCAAGTTTTATTCAATAATATCAATCCAAATCCCATCTCGATCCATTTACAAAATTGCCATAATATCTTAAAATAACCTTATTGACCACGGTGCCCGTATATTATTTTCTAACCTACGGTCAGGTGGTACGGATATTTATCATTTCAATCTGTTCTTAAACATATTCGAATCAATGGTGTGTATCATTTCAACCCGTATCCCAAACCGATTCAAATATGCAAGGTTCAGGTATTTATCATTTCAACCCGTGATGTTTTTTTTTTCTTAACTAGGGACTTGCATGGTGAGAGTAATAACATAACATATCATACAGCATTCACAGTGTCATGTACGAACGGTGCGCGTGTAGCATGTGCACAACCATAACAAACAATCTAGAGCACCCTAGCATTTAAATCAACATCTCAAATTTCTAATTCACTTAATAATAAATTAGTCGTGCGTGAGAAAACTTACCTTTCGTGGCAAAAGCTAGAAAGTACGGCGAGCAACAAAGATGATACTAACGATGGTCAAAGAGACGTCAGCAACCTAGAACAACGGTGTAAATTTTATAATTACTAAACGGATATCTAACCCGACACAGCGCTACAACTAAAGAACACACACGTGAAATCTAGTATAAATTTCCTAAGGCTCGACTATTCACATTTTTATTCGCTAACCATTATAAGACGACTACAGTGCATGCCTGCATCTCAAAAGTAGAGACAAAATAAGGAGAGTTTGCACCACTGTCAAGTGTGCATGTTTCCATCTCGCTATTATTGTTATTATTATTGTTAATATTATATATATATATATATTTATTTATTTACTATAGGCGCATGCAAAAATTATTTTAAGAAAATGTGCCTAAGCCCCAAACCAACATGCTCCAACAATGGTTTTACATAATTTTGTAACCAAGTTTTGTCACCATGCATGCTTTGCATGCTGCATGCAATCCTTACGTTTCTTCATATAGGTTTTTTTTTTCTTGGACTACTTGCGCATGCAAGTATTGGCAAGGCTACAAACACATGCAAGTGTAATTATTACTACTTGCCACTGGCACACATTTTTTCTTTTAAAACAAACATTGGGAACCAAAGGAGCCACGCATGCATGTCTTTGCATGCTGCAAAGGTCCATTTCGGTTTTTTTTTTCTTTTTTCTTTTTTTCTCTTATGGCGCCTGTAGCATTTGTTTAGTTGGATACTTTGGTTAGTATATTGGTTTGAAAATCAAATTTTTTTTTTGTGTATTGCAGGACAATTTATTCAAGTATTTCCCAAAATTGCTTCCTCAAATCAATTACCAATAGTTTGATTAAGATTTCAGAATCTATATTCACCACCATTCTTTATTAACCATTTGAGATAAAGTTTTCTCTTCAAAATGTCATTTACACTTGAAAGCCTAAATTTGAACCTTCAAATTCACAAGACTGGATTGGATAAAGCTTTTGTTTACAAATAATAAATATATGTTTAAATAAATCAAGTTTGAAAAATTAGTATATAGATATATTAAGTGGAAAACAATGTGTATATATATATATATGTATATAGACGAAAACTATTATAAATCCATATAGTTAAAGAAATCAAATTATTTAAAGGGAAAGATTAACAAAATTAAGTAAGGCAGAAAAGTATTTTTATAAAATTCAAGTTTTACTCAATAATATTAGTCCAAATCCACTCTCAATCCATTCACAAAAATTGCCATAATATCTCAAAATAACCTTATTGACCACGGTGCCCGTATATTATTTTCTAACCTACGGTCAAGTGGTACGGATATTTATCATTTCAATCCGTTCATAAAAATATTCGAACCACGGGTGTGTATCATTTCAACCCGTATCCCAAACCGATTCGAATATGCAGGGGTTCAGGTATTTATCATTTCAACCCGTGATGTTTTTTTTCTTTTCTAAACTAGGGACTTGCATTGTGAGAATAATAACATAACATATCATACAAGCATTCATAGTGTCATGTAAGAACGGTGCGCGTGTAGCATGTGCACAACCATAAAACAAACAAGTCTAGAGCACCCTAACATTTCAATCAACATCTCAAGTTTCTAATTCACTCAATAATAAATTAGTCATGTGTGAGAAAACTCACCTTCCGTGGCAAAAGCGAGAAATTACGGCGAGCGACAAAGATGATACTAACAATGGTCAAAGAGACGTCAGCAACCTAGAACAACGGTGTAAGGGTAAAAATGTAATCCCGCTTACGCTATGTTCATTACTTATACTTTACTGAATAGACACTATCGTAATAGCGTACTATTATATGTATTAGTTTCACGGATCCTTAGAGGATGGAAATCCCACCATCCTTTAAGTTACTGTACATTTTTATGAACATGTCATTTGTGCTGATTCACTTATATAAGACTGTTAGTCCTGACTCGAGTGTATTGTTTCTTTGACTTTATACTTGGGTCAGCTTGAGCACCTCAGTTGTTCGTGAGGCATTTGGGAGATTCACATCTTTTGGACCATCTGTAGTTATCAGCTTCTAGTTATCTAAGTTATCTAGGTTACTACTAGTACCTATATGTACTCTATTTTGTATGAGCTTATGACTCATTATGTACTTATATGTATCATGTATTATGTATGAACCTATGTACTACTTTGTTCCGCTGCTAATTACTCTGTTTTGTATCCGTGGTTCTGTGTTCTAATTCGCATTTACCTCAATAGTTAAATTAACAATTCACGGTTTTGAGCGATTCAGATCTTACATGAGTGGTTTATTGTCGAACCAACTGTAACGACCCACAATTTCAAACCATTCAAATCGACAATAAACCACTCATGTCAGATCTGAATCGCTCAAAACCGGGAATTGTTATTTTAACTATTGAGGTAAATGCAAATCAGAACACAGAACCACAGATATAGAAACAGAGTAACTTGCAGCGGAACAAAGTAGTACATAGGTTCATACGTGATACATGATACATATAAGTACATAATGAGTCATAGGCTCATACTAAATAGAGTACATATAGATAACTAGTAGTAACCTGGATAACTTAGAAACTAGAAGCTGATAACTGCAGATGATCCAAAAGATGCAAATCTCCCAAATGCATCACGAACAACTGAGGTGCTCAAGCTGACCCAAGCATAAAGTCAAAGAAACAATACACTCGAGTCAGGACTAATAGTCTTATGTAAGTGAATTAGCACAAATGACATGTTCATAAAAATGTTCAGTAACTTAAAGGATGGTGGGATTTCCATCCTCTAAGGATCCGTGAAACTAATACATATAATAGTACGCTATTACAATAATGTCTATTCAGTAAAGTATAAATAATGAAAATAGCGTAAGCGGGATTACATTTTTACCCTTACACCGTTTATAATACCGTATTCTATACAGTACCGTAAACCCAACCTAACACGGATGGCATCAGAGGGCACTCCATAGGTACGATACAAATCAGAATCGTATGGGGCTCGCTAGGGTAAATGACATGGCACTCGAGGCAATACCAGGGTAGGATTCTACCAGTTGCACTCCCGGACCGGTGGTAACGCATAGCAGCCACTACCGCCCACCTCGGAACACATTCCCAAATCAAAGGGGTACCCCAAATCATAACATAGTCATAGAAATGGTATCGAAGAAACGTGTCCGATCAAAGGTGCTACCTCAATTAGTCATGGTATAGCTCCTGTTTTAGTCATTTAATTATGACCCGTAGGTCAAGGCCGTATCGTTATCGTTCACCATCTACAATCCAGAAATCGCCCCAAGTCATCATGCTTTGTTCTGGACATGTCACCACGTATACAGTTGTTAAAGTGGTATCGGCACTGACAGAGAGTATGCCACTTGCCGACTCCGGCCTCTTTAACAACCAACGCTTACCAATTTTTCCCACACCATGGCCATTGGTTTGAAAATAAATTTTTTTTTTCTTTTTTTTTGTATCGCAGGACAATTTATTCAAGTATTTCCCAAAAATTGCTTCCTCAAATCAATTACCAATAGTTTGCTCTGATACCAACTGTAACGACCCACGCTTTCGAACCATTCAAATCGACAATAAATCACTCATGTCAGATCTGAATCGCTCAAAATCATGAATTGTTATTTTAACTATTGAGGTAAATGCAAATCAGAACACAGAACCACAGATACAGAAACAGAGTAACTAGCAGCGGAACAAGGTAGAACATAGGTTCATACACAATACATGATACATATAAGTACATAATGAGTCATAAGCTCATACAAAATAGAGTACATATAGATAACTAGTAGTAACCTGGGTAACTTAGATTACTAGAAGCTGATAACTGCAGATGGTACAAAAGATGCGAATCTCCCAAATGCGTCACGAACAACGGAGGTGCTCAAGCTTGGCTTGTGAGGAGGGAGTTACTGACGCAAACGGGATGGAAGAAAATGGTATGGAGAAGTTGAAGCAAAGGGGAAAAGGGTGCATATATAAAAGGAGGACACGCGGAGGGGTTTGCAGAAAACAACGAACACGTGTAAACCTTTGGATCAAATTTGCTACCAAGTGTCCTTCAGGCAATACCAGAGTAGGATTCTACCAATTGCACTCCCGGACTGGTGGTAACGCATAGCAGCCACTACCTCCCACCTCGGAACACATTCCCAAATCAAAAGGGGTACCCCAAATCATAACATAGTCATAGAATTGGTATCGAAGAAACGTGTCCGATCAAAGGTGCTACCTCAATTAGTCATGGTATAGCTCCTGTTTTAGTCATTTAATTATGACCCGAAGGTCAAGGCCATATCGTTATCGTTCACCATCTTCAATCCAGAAATCGCCCCAAGTCATCATGCTTCGTTCTGGATACGTCACCACGTATACAGTTGTTAAAGTGGTATCGGCACTGACAGAGAGTATGCCACTTACCGACTCCAGTCTTTTTAACAACCAACGTTTACATTTTTCACACCGTGGCCATCGGTTTAAAAAGCATATTCAAGTATCGCCAACACGTTATTCAAGTATCTCCAAAAACAATTTACTCAAATCAATTCCCATTTGTTCAATTAAGATTTCAGAAGTCCATATTCACAAATTTGTCAATCATTTAAGTTCGGAGTTCTCTCTTCCAAAGAATGTCATTATACTTGAAATCCTACATTTGAACCTTCAAAAATTCACGAGACTGGATTGGACAAAGCTTTTGTTTTAAAAAAAAATTATATAATAATAATAAATATATATATTTAAATAATTAAGTTGAAATAATAATAAGTATATATTTAAATAATTAAGTTAACATATATATATATATATATTAAGTGGGAAAACAGTATACATATATATATATAGACGAAAACTATTATAAATCGATATAGTTTAAGAATCAAATTATTTATAAGGGAAGATTTTACAAAAATCAAGTAAGGTGGAAAAATAGTCTTTATGAAATTCTGGTTTTATTAAATAATATTAGTCTAGTTCCAATCTCAATCCATGTCCCGTCACTATTCCCATTTTTTTTTTACCAAATTTTCTTTTATTCGATTCGATTCAATATTCTCATTGACAAATGATCTCCCGAAACTATTTAACTTGCATTTAACATATCCTTCTTCATTGATAATTTCCAAACACTTCATCGTTAGTTGAAAATAAAATGATGAATTTGTTAAATCCCAACTCGTTAATAAAACTCATATGATCATTCTCAAACTCATTTACGTGCAAATTGATTCCTATAAAACATAAGTTGAATTTGAAATAATTTTCTTTAAATATTCTTACGCTATATGAAAATTACGTTAAAAATCCATTTACCCAAAAATCGACATAATGTTTTAAATGACTTTATTGACCACGGTGTCCATATATTATTTTCTAACCTAGGGTCAAGTGGTACGGATATTTATCATTTCAATCCGTTCATAAAAATATTCGAATCACGGGTGTGTATCATTTCAACCCATATCCCAAAACGATTCGAATATGCAGGGGTTCGGGTATTTATCATTTCAACCCGTGATTTTTTTCTTTCTACACTAGGGACTTGCATGGTGAGAATAATAGCATAACATATCATACAAACATTCATTGTGTCATGTAAGGACGGTACGCGTGTAGCATGTGCACAACCATAAAACAAACAAATCTAGAGTACCCTAACATTTCAATCAACATCTCAAGTTTCTAATTCACTTAATAATAAATTAGACGTGCGTGAGAAAACTCACCTTTCGTGGCAAAAGCGAGAAGACACGTTATGAGCAGGACGACGCTAACGGCTACAAGACGGAACTCCGTTACCTAAAACAAAGGCACAATCTTTATTTAGACGAGCAAATAAAATTTTATGTAATGTTTATGCAAATATAAGGGTACAAACGGGTTATGCACTGAACGCACTAACGACGATACCTGTTTAACGCGCGTTGTCAGTTTTGCGCGCTACCGATAAACAACGCTGAGTTTACGGACATTAAAATTTTGAAATAATAAAAAAAAATTATTATAAAAAAAAATTTAAATTTCGAGATCGTTACATTCTCCCCCACTTAAAAGCTTTTCATCCTCGAAAAGAACTAGGTGACTCATGAATTGCAAAGACAGATATGGATAAGATGGGTGGATTAAATGAATAATACCTGGAATAAATAATTCTGGATTTGAAGAACGCATGCTCTTCTCTGTTTCCCAAGTACAGTCCCGGTCATCGTCACTCCACTGCATTTTGACTAGGCTGACCGATTTCCTCCTAAGTTGCTTCGTACCTCTATCGACTATACGAAGTGGCCTCCTTTCTATAGTCAAGTTAGGTTCGATATCCAAATTATCAAGTGCAGTCAGCTGAACATAAGAGGAAGAATCATGCAAACATTTCTGTAGATGGGATATATGGAACACATTATGCACTCCTGCAAGCTTCTTAGGTAACTCAATGCGATAAGCCAATGAACCAATCTTCTCTAAAATACGGAACGGGCCAATGAATCTGGGAGCTAGTTTTCCTTTCCGTCCAAAACGAATGACATTCTTTAATGGTGAGATCTTCAGAAAGACTTGATCCCCAACCTCGAACTCCAACTTCTTTCTTCTTCTATCTGCGTACTTCTTCTGACGATCTTGAGCAATTTTTATCTTATTCCTGATATCAGCGACTTTTTGTGTTGCTTCCACGATCATATCTGGTCCAAGAAGCAAATGATCTCTTTGTTCAATCCAACTAGCAGGCGATCTACATGGTTTCCCATATAAGGCCTCAAAGGGAGAACTTTCAATGCTAGCCTGGTAGCTATTATTGTACGTGAATTCCACGAGATGAAGGTGATCTTCCCAAGATCCTCCATAGTCAAGAATACAGGCGCGAAGGAGATCTTCCAGTACTTGATTTAATCTTTCTGTTTGACCATCTGTCTGTGGATGGTAGGCAGTACTAAGATTTAATCTAGTACCCAAGGCTTCCTGAAATGCACTCCAAAACTTACTCGTGAAAACAGGATCTCGATCACAGACAATGCTAGATGGGACTCCATGTAATCTAACAATTTCTTTCATATATAGCTCAGCTAGGCTCGATGCGGTACGACTTGCTTTAACGGGAAGGAAATGGGCTGACTTGGTCAATCTGTCCACAATTACCCAAAAGCCCTCATTCCCTTTTCTCGTCTTAGGGAGACCATCGATAAAATCCATGGAAATCTGATCCCATTTCCAACTAGGAATCTCGAGAGGTTGTAATAATCCAGCAACCTTTTGATGATCAGCTTTTATCTGCTGGCAGGTCATGCATCTATTAACATGACGACAAACATCACGTTTCATACCACTCCACCAAAATAACTTCTTCATACCTTGGTACATCTTGTGTATTCCTGGGTGAATAGAGAGTTTGGATTGATGACTTTCCCTTAACACTTCTTGCCTTAAGCCGTCCACGTTAGAAACACATATGCGGCCATTTATCCTCAAAATCCCTTTGTCATCAATTTGAGCCCCTCTTCCATTGTGATTATACCTTCTTTTCCTACGAACATTTCCCTTCATAAGTTTAAGCTCTGGATCTTCATCTTGCTTTGCTGCGATGCGATCCATAAGGGGTAACGACACTGAAATTTGACATAACATAGCCTTCTTCCGACTCAGTGCATCAGCTACTACATTTGCCTTTCCCGGAGTGTATTTAATGTCAACATCATAGGAAGCGAGAAACTTAAGCCATCTAACTTGTCTTTGATTTAGGTCTTTTTAGGAGAATAAATACTTAAGATATTGGTGATCGGTGAATACTTCAAACTTGGTTCCTAAAAGATGATGTCTCCATAACTTCAAAGCAAACATTACTGCAAGCAACTCCAGATCGTGTGTCACATAATTGACTTCATGATTCTTAAGTTGTCGACTAGCATATGCGATCACCCTTCCATTCTGCATTAGAACGGCCCCCAAACCTTCTTTACTAGCATCAGTATAGACTGCAAATCCTTCATTTCCATTAGGGACGGTAAGAACAGGTGCAGAAGTAAGTTTTTCCTTCAACTGTACAAATGCAGCTCTACACTTGTCACTCCAAACAAACTTAACATTCTTCCTTGTCAAAGCGGTCAACGGCGCGGCAATACGGGAGAAATTCTCTATGAATCTTCGATAGTAACCAGCGAGTCCTAAGAAACTACGAATTTCAGTTGGATTCTTGGGTTCTTTCCAATCCTGAAAACAAACCGAGTAAGATCGAATCAAAGCAAAAGAAGATTTAGATACAAAGAAAGGGAAAAGATATGACTTACATTGATCGCAGCGATTTTGGCTGGATCAACCGAAATTCCATTTTCAGAAACTATATGGCCAAGATACCGAACTTCCTTCTGCCAAAAATGACACTTAGCAAATTTGGCTTTCAATTGGTGGCTACGGAGAGTTCCAAGAACATATCTCAAATGCGACTCATGCCCTTTTTCAGATTTAAAAAAGACTAGAATGTCATTAACGAAAACAAGGACGAATCTATTAAGAACTTCACGGAAAACTCGATTCATGAGATCAACAAAATAGGCCAGTGCGTTAGTCAAACCAAATGGCATAACCAACCACTCGTAGAAACCATTTTCCGTACGAAAGGCGGCCTTAGGAATGCTCTCCTCAGCTACTCTAAGCTGATGGAAACCAGAGGCAAGATCGAGTTGAGAGAAAACTTTAGCTCCATAGAGCTGGTCGAACATATCGTTAATTCGAGGCATCGGGTATCTATTCTTTAAGGTAAGTTTCTCTTATCTTTTCACTTGATTCTTATCCCGATGATCCTAGTTTCACACCGATTGTTCAAGATTTTTCCGATGTGTCTGGTGAAGTAATGGGCCTTCCGCCTAAACGAGAAATTGAGTTTCGTATAGACCTTATCCCTGGAGCATGTCCCGTAGTCCTTCCTCCACGAAGAATGGCGCCAAAGGAAAAAAATGAATTAAGGGCGCAAGTTGAGGATTTAATTTCGAAAGGACTCATTCGACCAAGTTTTTTCGAATGGGGAGCCGCTGTGGTGTTTGTAACCAAATCAGATGGATCGCTAAGAATGTGTGTCGATTTCTCGTATAGACCTTATCCCTGGAGCACGCCCTGTAGTTCTTCCTCCACGACGAATGGCGCCAAAGGAAAAAACGGAATTGAGGGTGCAAGTTGAGGATTTACTTTCGAAAGGACTCATTCGACCAAGTTTTTCCGAATGGGGAGCCGCTGTGGTGTTTGTAACCAAATCAGATGGATCGCTAAGAATGTGTGTCGATTATCGAGAACTAAACAAACTTACCTTAAAGAATAGATACCCATAACCCACAAAGCACTTGTAACGACCCGCCTTTTTGCCCAATTCTCGCCGGTAATTAAACCGACTTAAACCGTTCAAAAAGACGAATTGTTATGGATAGTCTTTTCTTAATGCCTTACTTCGAACAATCAATATAACCGAAGGATCGCGATTTCAATATTTCCTTAATTCAAATTCATTGAAATCATTCAAAATGGATTCATTATATTCAAATCAAAGGATTCAGGACCGAAACAATTCCAAATTTAATTAAATAAAATAATTGAAATTAATACATTTGTCATAATCTATTTTATATATATATATATATAGATAGATAGATAAGTACTAAATTTAAAAAAAAAATGGTTAAAAATAATTACTTAACATATATTTACTTTGAAGAAATATACAAATATAATACCTTTAAATAGATACATATCTTTAAAACAAATAAGTTTTATTTAAATATTTTTGAAATTAACATATAATATTTAAATAGATGAAAACCTATATAAATATACAAATATTTTAAATTGGAATTAGTTATACTCTTCGAGTGTGAATATGAGTGCAAATCATCGGTATGGGAAGTTGGATGGTTGTGTGTGATTGATGATCATTGCTTAGAAATTGACATGCATGTATGTTAATCTGAAAATTTGACAAGTAATTAATTATTTAATTTAATTTAAATAATTTGTTGATACTCTGGTACTTGCAAAACCGTGAAACAGTCTAATACTGATTTATTGAATGAATGGTTGTGATGGATGTTTGGTTGAAATTTATTACTGAATTGAGATTTGACACAGATAATGCTCTGTATTCAGTATAGTGTATTTGCATGTTCTTTGTGACGATAAATCCCATTTAGCCTTGATGTTACGGGCATCGAATAAACCCGGGATTTATCGATAAAATAAATTAAGAACACAGAGTGAAATGATAAATCTCTGTGACCCTGATTTGGATTGAAATGATAGATCCATCCCTGAATATCAAGAAATTAAATTTTAAATCACTTGGCCGTTGGATAGATAATTATATACAGACATCGGTTGGTTAAATGATTTAAATATTTGAAATTCTACTTGAGCGAAATTTATTTAAAGGGAATGTGTCGAGTTTGATAAAATTTTATTCTTCCTTTAAAGATATGATTCTTGAATGTTAATTGAAGTGATTAAGGAAATACCCAAAGTGAATTTGAAGATTTAAAGATTCAGAAATTTATATGATTTAGCATTTTCAAGGATCGGGTAGCCTCAAATTTAATAAATTCTTATTGAATTTAATATTGGATAGAAAGGAAAATCGAGGAGACTCAGAGTTGTTTTGAACTAAATACAACTATGGTTTTAAATCCTTGAATTTGAAAATATGGGTTGAAATGGGATTTTGAAACAAGTCCTTTGGGCTAGGCAACTCCATTGAGACTGGAGTTAGATTCAAGTGTTGAAGTTCGAAAGAAAGAATCAATTTTAGTTAAAGAATTTTTTGATATGTATATATATATATATATTTACACTGTTTGATTTCAATAACTATCCTTTCTTCAAAATTTATTTATTAAACTTTTATCTATAACTATTTTATTATAACGAAAAATTTCTTATATTCTTTATCTAAATTACTTAGTAAACTCTTAAACTTTATATTTATATAGTGGTTTAAACTTATTTATCCTATTTTAACTATTATATTCCATACATATATTATTTATACAAAGGTTTTAGATACCACTTGTAACGACCCGCCTTTTTGCCCAATTCTCGCCGGTAATTAAACCGACTTAAACCGTTCAAAAAGACGAATTGTTATGGCTTATCCAATTTAAAACAGAACAGACACAGAATCTTAGAGTACAAAAATTGCAGCGGAATAAACTTTCATATAAAATATCAGAGTTGTACAAAATTTTGCAGCGGAAGATTAATAAATTGGTACATAAATTTCTGACGAATAAAACTTTACACTTTAATTTCAAAATCGATTTTTAAGTTTAAATTGAAAAATCATTTCATAATTCCAAATCTTAATCTACATTAAATTAAGTTATAAACCATAGAAATTCAACCCTTTTAATTTTAAATGTTAAATTTAAATTTAAATTTCATAAATGGTCCTTACACGGCATTTATTAATTGAAATCCTAATTGGTTTCTAGGTTTAAAAACGACTTCAATCAAATTAAAATTTTGTTTGAATTAATCGTTTCGTCCGTCGGACCAGTTAGGGATGGCCAGGGAGAGCAGGAAACTAGGTTCCCAAACCCAAGCCTAGATGCCATCCTCTCTGTCATCCTAGAACGGTCTGGTATAATATTTTATATATATATATATTTCCAAAGCTCTTTCAAATTAAAATTTGACTTAAGAGAATAATTTTTTTATATTGAAAAATAAATCTTCCGTATATGGAAGGAGAATTGAATCGACTATCTGTATGATTTCACAACCATGGTGTTGTGTGTGCATCATGCAAACCAAAATAAATCAACCATATAAGTCAGATGATCATGCATTATAATCATCATTAGTAACAACCCATTCAACGGTGCACAAGCGTTACTGTCAATAACACTTTTCAGAGCTCATGATTTGCAAACAAAGATATTCGAAAGTTTATGTTGTTGATAATAATTTTTCCACAACTACAGTATCAGGATCCAATCTTTGTGAGAGAGCGTATTTTAAAAGTACAAGTATTTCAAGAAAATAAAAGTTTTCAAAGTATTTTAATTATAAAACTTCGACTTGAGTCAAATTCTTAGCCTCGTTCTTGATGTTCCAGATGGCTACCAGACGTAATACTGCTAGAGGCCGAGGTAGGGGTCGTGGAGGCCACCAAGGAGGCCACCCTGTCGGGCCTGAGCCACCAGTCAGGCCAGCCCAGCCCGCTCAACCTGTTAGGTTTACCAAGCTTTGTAAGGAGTACACTCATCTGGGAGGCGTTAAGTTTTCGGGTTCCGAATCGATCGTCAAATCCCAGAAATGGTTGGATGAATTGAAAAGAATATTTTTTGGCTTAGAGATTACCGATGCACAGAAGCTTCAGATGGCCGCTTGGCAGCTTAAGGATACTGCAAGGAATTGGTGGGAATCTTTCGTTACACATTCAACTGAGGCCGACCTTACATGGCCGCATTTTAGGGATTCTTTTGTAACCAAATGGATGCCTGAGTCCGGAAAATCCAAATTGTATCGAGAATTTATGGATCTTAAGCAAGGCAACATGACTTTTGCCGAATATGAAAGAAAATTTGATGAGCTTTCCAAATTTGTCCCAAACTTGATCAGAACACCATTTCAGAAAAATGAGAAGTTTATACTTGGTGCACGCCCGGAATTCTATGAACATTTGATTTACTATCTTAACCAGCCTTTCTCAGAGCTCATGAACTATGCCACTAGACTTGAGAACTCTCCGAACCTCAAAGGAAAGCAAGTTGCTCATGTGCCACCATCTCAAGGATCATCTAGCCACTCAAAGAAGAAGAATGCAAGGTATTGGGCACAGAAGAAGCAGCAAAATGTTCAAGGTATGGGATATCATGCTCAGAGACCTCCCCCTGATCTCTCGAATGTCCGTTGTTACAACTGCCAACAAATGGGTCACTACTCTAACAACTGCCCTAACCCTCCTAAGGCTCGTGCCCCGCCAACTCATGCACCCCGCAATGATCTTTGCCATTCTTGTCTCCAGCCCGGACATATTAGTAGGAACTGTCCCACTCAGAACAAAGGAGCCACATCAGGAGTTTTAGCTATGACATCTCCCACTCCTCCCACCGGTGATGACACTAAAGGTACGCTTTTAAGTGTATTCACTTTATTTTCTCAACCTGTACGTGTGCTATTTGACACTGGTGCTTCACATAGTTTTATCTCCATGGATCTTTGTAATGAATTTGAAAAAGCTTTAGAACCCACATTAGCATCTGAATCGTTGTGTGTATCCAATCCGATTGGAGGCCCAGCCTATCTTAGTAGGATTTGTAAAGGGGTTAAACTTCTTTTTGATCTTCATCGTTTTACTGGTGACTTCTATGTTCTTGGTTTTGACGCTTTTGATATTCTACTTGGCGATGATTGGTTAAAGAAATATAAAGTAGAAATCTCATACAGATCCCGAACTGTTTCTTTAATAGATGATCAAGGAAAAGAACTGACGATCATGTGTCGTATGCCTATAAAGTACGCCGGAAGCTTTGTCTTCTAGCTTGATTCTCATCTCGGCGAACTTAGTTCTACTCCAGTCGTTCAACATTATCCCGACGTGTTTGGTGAAGTAATGGGCCTTCCGCCAAAACGAGAAATTGAATTCCGTATAGACCTTGTCCCTGGAGCACGTCCGGTAGTCCTTCCTCCACGAAGAATGGCACCAAAGGAAAAAACTGAATTAAGGGCGCAAGTTGAGGATTTACTTTCGAAAGGACTCATTCGACCAAGTTTTTCCAAATGGGGAGCCGCTGTGGTGTTTGTAACTAAATCAGATGGATCACTAAGAATGTGTGTCGATTATCGAGAACTAAACAAACTTACCTTAAAGAATAGATACCCGATGCCTCGAATTAACGATATGTTCGACCAGCTCTATGGAGCTAAAGTTTTCTCTCAACTCGATCTTGCCTCTGGTTTCCATCAGCTTAGAGTAGCCGAGGAGAGCATTCCTAAGACAGCCTTCCGTACGGAGAATGGTTTCTACGAGTGGTTGGTTATGCCATTCGGTTTAACTAACGCTCCAGCTTATTTTGTTGACCTTATGAATCGAGTTTTCCGCGAAGTTCTTAACAGATTTGTCCTCGTTTTCATTGATGACATTTTAGTCTTTTCGAAGTCCAAAAAGGAACATATGGCTCACTTGGAGTATGTACTTGGAACCTTAAGGGAACACCAATTGAAAGCCAAATTTACAAAATGCCATTTCTGGCAAAATAAAGTTCGCTATCTTGGCCATATAGTTTCTGAAAATGGAATTTCAGTTGATCCAGCCAAGGTTGCTGCGATCAATGATTGGAAAGAACCCAAGAATCCAACCGAAGTTCGTAGTTTCTTAGGACTCGCTGGATACTATCGAAGATTCATAGAGAATTTTGCTCGTATTGTCGCGCCGTTGATCGCTTTGACAAGGAAGAATGTTAAGTTTGTTTGGAGTGACAAGTGTAGAGCTGCATTTGTACAGTTGAAGGAAAAACTTACTTCTGCACCTGTTCTTACCGTCCCTAATGGAAATGAAGGATTTGCAGTCTATACCGATGCTAGTAAAGAAGGTTTGGGGGCCGTTCTAATGCAGAATGGAAGGGTGATCACATATGCTAGTCGACAACTTAAGAATCATGAAGTCAATTATGTGACACACGATCGGGAGTTGCTCGCGGTAATGTTTGCTTTGAAGTTATGGAGACATCATCTTTTAGGAACCAAGTTTGAAGTATTTACCGATCATCAATCTCTTAAGTATATATTCTCCCAAAAAGACCTAAATCAAAGACAAGTTAGATGGCTTGAGTTTCTCGCTTCCTATGATGTTGACATTAAATACACTCCGCGAAAGGAAAATGTAGTAGCTGATGCACTGAGTCGGAAGAAGGCTATGTTATGTCAAATTTCAGTGTCACTACCATTTATGGATCGCATATGTGAGGACCCGTAACTTCCCCGTGAGGGAAAGAGCGGATACTTTGAGAACAACACACAAATGAACGCAGACGGAAGAACATTTCATTGTTATTACAACAATTCCATCAGATACAAGAATATACAGAGTATAAATGAATAAATTACATTCGATAAATATTAGAGATTATAATAAATTACATAGCAGCGGAAAATAATACAAAGCACAACTGAAGGTGATATACGGATACAGAGCTTTTTGGATATCCTTCCAGCTGTAAACCAGGATCCTGTGAATATAAATCTGCAAAACCAAAACTACTAGCTGCCCGTGCGGAAAATAGGGGCACCCAGAGTTTAGGTTAAAACAATAAACTCCAGGTCAGTCATGTGACTGGTGTGAGAACTAAAACAGTTATTTAAATCTTTACTTTAAAAAGAGAGTAATTCAAGGGACCACGCCGTATAACACGGAACGGGTTTCCTCCCAAGAATACTAGTGCATAGAATAAACAATGCAATGCTTTTTCGAAAAATGAAGCTATTATAAGACCCAGGTCCCATCACACAATGCAACGCAAGCCGGAGGATAGGGTTTTCCCTTATAATAGCCAAACATGCTTGGTACATTTTAAACAAATCATTTGATACTATAATAAGTGTAAAGTGTCAAAACAATTTCAATCATAAATATAAATCATAGACGGCATGGGTACCATATATCATGTCGCCATACTAGTTCTACAATTAAAACCGCGATACACGTATTGGAAATTGGATTTCCGTCATGAGTCGAGGCAAGGGGCAAGCTCCTCTCCGCGCTCGAGACACTCTAGCAAATACCTCAGGGCTACGCACTCTGGGCAACCCTGGATGCGGCTGGGCCGGTCCTCACTTACGTTAGAGGATTAGTTATTCCTGAACACACGTTTCCCGGTCCTTATAGACCTATAATCGAGGCGCCTCATTCCAACAACCACAAAGATGAAAAGTATATAAATGTCAGGGCTGGTAAGTCACTGACACCACCATAGCTAGAAAGAAACGTCGTGCTCTCCCAGCGGTCCGTATCCCGTTTTTAACTCATACCGAGGTGTGAGGCTCGCGAATTCACGTTATACACAAAGCTGCCACGTAGGCGTGCTTTGATCATCGACCACAAGACTTTGCTTTTCAACAGAAGCCTTGATCATTGCATCTTAGCGTGCCACACAGGCAATTCATGCCATGCGACTGATGTCCATCGATATACAACCTCTGAGCTCGTACGTCTCAGAGAAGGGCGTTAAGCAAAAGAATAAATTCTCCGCTGCCAAACAGATGTATATTTAACAGAAATCAATCAACACAGAATAAAATCCAGTGTCAGACACACAATCCATTTACAAGTCCGTTCTGGGTCTGAACGAAACCGGAGGCACTTTCCTCGCATATCCATCCATCTCTAGGTACGTCTGGACGACCACCAACTATTTCCATCCTCTTGGGTGTACAGCCCAATCAGGATCGTCAGTAATTATCCAAACAATGTGAAGACTTCCGGTCTTCTGCCACCGTCTTCATCTTCGACTTATCGTCGAATCGGTTATTCAGAATGGGTATAAACCCGGACTTTCCGAACAACCCGCGTATATTAAAAACGAATGTTACACAAACACAACATACGCCTCATTCCAACTCAGAATATTCTTTTATTCATAAAATTGCATTTTTAGGGAAAGGTTCCCATTAATTTTATCCAAGATAAATTCTTTAAAATTTATCCTTTAATCTTCCTTTGGATGACATTTCAAACCAAATTATGGTTTTTCTAAACTAGTCGAGATTAGCGAACCACACCGAAGTAATTATTTATTTTATTTCCCAATCCCAACCTATTCATCCCATGAAGCAAAACTGGCAATACTCCATATTTAGCACCACAGTGTTATCGGTAAAATTAATTACCATTTCACGTTCAAATCTAATTAAAGATTTAACTATCGCTTTGGAGCAAAACTGGTGATACTCCGTTCTCGCTCGTTTTTCTAAATTTGATAATTTAGATTGTAAATTCACATTTCAATCTAATTGCAGATTCGTTAAAACTCCTTTTATTGGGTTAAAGAACTAATGTCATTTAAAACACCGTTCACGACAAACCCAAATCACATTCTATTGATTATCGGGTTAAAGAACTAGTGTTATTTAAAACACAGTTCACGATAAACCCACAAATAAATTCTAGTTCAATTCAAATCAAATATATTAGGAATTCCGATTATTTAAAACCCCTTTTTAAATCTAATTTATTTATTTAAAAAAAAATAAAAATCGGGTTTTAAATTGAGTTCAAGCTAGTTCATTTTGATAAGAATCTATTTTTATCTTTTCAAATATGGAGTTTTTCATCCCAATTTTTCCCAACTCATTTCTTATGATTTTACACAAATTATTACTATTTTTAATAATTTTATTAAGGCCCGTACAATCGATTTCAAACAATGGCCATCGAACTACACTTACAACGACCTTTTCTGAATTTGATTTGGACATATCTCCAAATCCAACCGTTAGATTTTGAATTTCTAATATTCATTAGAAAGCTCTTTTCGATACGAACCCAACGGTTCCGGTTTTAGGAGAATCCGACGGTCGGATCTCCCGTAATGTCCATTTGAAATAAATGGTCGAAATTCACGAACTGCCGCGGCGCGGCGCGTTCTATTCAGGCCATTATATTATATATATAATATATATTTCGTCGATTTCTATTTAAAACGAATTTTATAAATAGTTTTAAATTCGTTCCAAAAACAATTTCAACCTTTATTTCAATTCAAATCAAAATTGAATTTTTCCTTATAAATTCATTTTAAAATTCATCTCTATTCAATTCAAATTTCAATTCAATTTGAATTCATTTAATTCGTTTTCAATTCAATTCGAATTCGTTTTCAATTCAATTCGATTTCGTTTTCAATTCAATTCGAATTCAATTCGAATTCGATTCGTTATATATTCAATTCGAATTCAAATTGGTTTTCTATTCGATTCAATTCAAATTGGTTTTCTATTCGATTCAATTCAAATTGGTTTTCTATTCGATTTAAATCAAATTGGTTTTCTATTCGATTCAATTCAAATTGGTTTTCTATTCGATTCAATTCAAATTGGTTTTCTATTCGATTTAAATCAGATTGGTTTTCTATTCGATTTAAATCAAATTTGTTTTGTTATCACTTTATATAAATTCATTTCGAAATCACTTTATATTCAATATTCATTTTAAAATGAATAAAATCAATATAAATATCGTTCACGTCAAAATGGCGTCAATCTAATCAATCTGGCTTCATATATTTCTATTTTCAAATATTCTATTTCAAATATTTCGTTCAACACATGACTAATCTCAACGAATGAGTACAGTCAACACATGAACCTTTATTTTATAGTGATAAAGATATAAATTTTATTGTTAAAATATTTCGTTCAACACATGACTAATCTCAACGGATGAGTGCAGTCAACACATGAACCTTTATATTATATTGATAAAGATGTAAATTTTATTATTAAAATATTTCGTTCAACACATGACTAATCTCAACGGATGAGTACAGTCAACACATGAACATTTATATTTTATTATTCTTTATTTTCTAAATTGGAATGAGGCCCGATCAATCACCATATAAAGTTAATTATATGGATTTTCACACATCACACGTATATAATAGCATTGAAAAATAATCAACCATCAACCAAAGTGCACTACACTGTATAAGCATCAACTATAGATGTATAACGCTTATAACAGCCTGTCAATCAATCGATCGACATATTTAATCAATCAGGATGAGTGAACTTCAAATTTCATCCCAACAGCCGTGTGGGGTTTCAAACAATCAAACACAGATTTTATTTGTGCAGTTGGGCGATGTGTAAAATTTATCGTCCCAATCAATGTCCTTCAAATAGGTGTACATAAAGAAACCGTCCGGTTTGTAAATGAATATTTATTTATTCACATTTACTATATTCATATTTACATTAAAAATTATATTTTTAACGATAAAACATTTTATTTTAACATATGAATTTCTATTCAGTTCATTTACGCAATAAAAATGATATTTTTATTTTTCTAACATATTTTAGAAAATTTCGGCGGCATAACGGCACGACACTAGAAACGGGACGAGGCCTAGCCTTATCCCCGGTCTAGTGAAGGCCCACGCCATTCACACATCAATCAAATCCATTCATTTCACCAAACAATTCAATCCAATCAAATAATCTAACTAATTTATGCAATCAAACAAACAAGTCCATGGTCTGTGGACGATTGTGTCGGGTGCTACTAAACACCGTCTGCATCCTAGTATATATATATAACTAGAAAAAGAAATTGAAAGGTGAGAAATTCTCACCGATAGCTATCCAATATCACGACTCTTCATTTATAGAAATGTAATAACCCGGAAAATCTGGGCCAGTTTAAAATTTTTATTTTGGCAATTTTAGCGAATTTTGAATATTTAAAATGAATTATTTTAAATAATATCGACGAGAAAATTTATTTTGAATGGAATTAGAACGTATATATTATACGCGTCGTCGTTAGAATATAAATATTTATATATAATTATAAATAGAATTGAAAATGGCGCGGTAGTTCGATAATTCGATTTCAAACTTCAATTGAATGTACCGGGTGCAAAACAATCCGGATTTTAGTGAAACCAAAAACATTAGGATCTAATTGATAAAATCTTTCCAACGAATCCGAAAAATCAAAAGTTCGTAGCGGGAATCAAAAGATATGCCCAGTTGAAATTTCTGAATAGTCGCTATGGAATTCAGGCCCTTAAAAATGGAAATTTTGCAAACGACCTCGGATTTCAACGAAACCACTTTTGTTGGGTCCGTGATGTAAAGTTATTGCTAGGTTTTAAATTTCATAATTTTTCGAATCAATATGTGAGCGTGGCAAAGGAAAACGTGTTTTGACCATTTCAGTTGATTTTAATCGACTGGAAATTGGCTATTTTTCCAACGGTCTCAGAATTCGACGAAACTAGTTTTGTTAGGACCGTATCGTCAATACGAAGCTAGGAAATATTTTTCGAGAATTTTTAGAGTTCGTATGCGACCCCGGTAATTTGAAATGTACGTTTAAAATTCAATATAGTGATTTAAATGTAAATTTAACGAAAACTGATTGTAACAGCCGAACCAGCCTACGATACATATCCCATTGTGTTCGGAATGGGGGTGAAACGCTATGGGCGACAGTCGGTGGGCCTCGTTTCGAAGTCGGTTAAAAACTCAACTCCTTGGGATAAAATAAATAAATAAAAAAAATTAATTTAATTAAACCCTTTCCCTTTATCTCTCTGCCCCCCTTTTTCGAATCCATTTCAGAAGAAAAAAAAAGAAAGAAAAAAAAAACCCTCGACACCTCGCCCGTCGCTCCTCCGATCCGCCCACTCCGGAGCACCCTGCCGCCGGCCAACCTCCTCCGCAACCCTCCCCTCCGATGTCCCTAAGCCTCGCTCCCTTCTCTCACCCGAACCCAGACCCTGAAGCCCGCAAACCCCCGCCCCTACCATTCGCCGACGCCGCCCTCTGAACCCCCACCTCCGGCGCCTCCGCCACGAGTCTCCCCCCCTCCCTCAGCCACTGACGAACGAAGAAGACCCCCCCTGTAAGTTTTACTAATTTATTTAATATATAAACTGATTTTATTTATTTTATAAACTGAAATTTATTTATTATATAAACAAAAATTTATTTATTATATAAACTGATTTTTTTTTAGGAATTTTAAAACTGATTTAAGGAAAATATAAAAACTGATTTTTTTTAAGAAATAAAGAAAACTGATTTTAAAAGCAATTTAAAACTGATTTTAAAAAGAATTTAAAATAGAAAAGGTTTGAATTTTAAATGGAAAAAGATTAGAACTTTAAAAGGTGAAAAGATAGGATTTTTATTTGGTAAAAGGTAAGATCTTTATATTTTTAAAGTGATAAAAATATGATTTTTATATTTTTAAAGTATTAAAAATATAATCTTTACTATATAGAAATATTAAAAATATGATTTTTATATTTTTAAAGTATTAAAAATATAATCTTTATAGGATAAAGAATACAAAAATATCATCTTTGTGTATGTAGCAAAATAAAAATCTGATTTTTATTTTCTATACGTCGAAATAAAGTGCTGTTTTTTTTTTATATAAAGATGAAATCTTTATAGTTGAAAAGGCGAGATCTTTATATATAGAATAACGATGTAAAAATAGAATTTTTATCTATATAGTAGCGGTGTAAAAATAGCATTTTTATCCATATAGCGTGAAAGTAAAAATTCGATTTTTATATATTGAATAGCAAAGTAAAAATTCGATTTTTATATATTGAATAGCAAAGTAAAAATTCGATTTTTATATATGGAATAGCATAGTAAAAATTCGATTTTTAAATATATGAAGAGATTATAAAAATATGATTTTTAAATTGAAAGTGAATAAATAAAAATGTGATTTTTATTTTAAAGACATTGAAATATAAAAATGTGTGATTTTTATATATATAGTGACTACGGGCACAAGAAGATGATAAAAAGGCGAGAAGAAGAGTCAAGATGATTGGATAGCTATCGGTGAGAACTTCTCACTCAAATTCTACTTTTCTAGTTATATATATATATATATATATATATATATATATATATACTAGGATGCAGACGGTGCTTATTAGAAGCACCCGACACCCGTCCACAGACCATGGACTTGTTTGATTGGTTGTGTAGTTGGTTAGATTATTTGATTTGGATTTGATTGTTTTGGTAAAATTGAAATTGATATGATTGATGTGTGAATGGCGTGGGCCTTCACTAGACCGGGGATAAGGCTAGGCCTCGTCCCGTTTCTAGTATCGTGCCGTTATGCCGCCGAAATTTTCTAAAATATGTTAGAAAAATAAAAATATCATTTTATTGAATAAATGAATTGAATAGAAATTCATAGGTTGAAATAAAATGTTTTATCGTTAAAAATATAATTTTTAACGTGAATATGAAAATAGTGAAGTGAACAAAATAAAATATTCATTTACAAACCGGACGGTTTGTTTATGTACACTGATTTGACTGACATTGATTGGGACGATGAATTTTACACATCGCCCAACTGCACAACTAAAATCTGTGTTTGATTGTTTGAAAACCCCACACGGGTGTTGGGATGAAATTTGAAGTTCACTCATCCTAATTGATTAAATATGTCGATCGATCGATTGACAGGCTGTTATAAGCGTTAGATATCTATATTTGATGCTTATACAGTGTAGTGCACTTTGGTTGATGGTTGATCATTTTTCAATGCTATTATATACATGTGTTGTGTGAAAATCCATATAATTAATTTTATATGGTAATTGATTGGGCCTCATTCCAGTTTAGAAATGGAAATATTTGAAATATAAATATTTGAAATAGAATATTTGAAAATAGAAATTTATGAAGTCGTGTTGATTAGTTTGACGCCATTTTGACGTGAATGATATTTATATCGATTTTAAACGATTTCGAAATGAATTGAATTGAAAACGATTTCGAAATGAATTGAATTGAAAACGATTTCGAATTGAATTGAATTGAAAACGATTTCGAAATGAAGTGAATTGAAAACGAATTCAAAGTGAATTGAAAACGATTTCGAAATGAATTGAATTGAAAACGATTTCGAAATGAATTGAATTGAAAACGATTTCGAAATGAAGTGAATTGAAAACGAATTCGAAGTGAATTGAAAACGATTTCAAAATGAAGTGAATTGAAAACGAATTCAAAGTAAATTGAAAACGATTTCGAAATGAATTGAATTGAAAACGATTTCGAAATGAAGTGAATTGAAAACGATTTCGAAATGAATTGAATTGAAAACGATTTCGAAATGAAGTGAATTGAAAACGATTTCGAAATGAAGTGAATTGAAAACGAATTCAAAGTGAATTGAAAACGATTTCGAAATGAATTGAATTGAAAACGATTTCGAAATGAAGTGAATTGAAAACGAATTCAAATTGAATTTGAAATTTGAATTGAATAGAAATGAATTTTAAAACGAATCTATAAAGAAGAATTCAATTGTGATTTGAATTGAAAAGGAAGTTGAAAATGTTTTTGAAATGAATTCAAAACTATTTATATAATTCGTTTTAAATAGAAATCGACGAAGTATATATTATATATATTATATATATAATATAATGGCCTGAATAGAACGCGCCGCGCCGCGGCAGTTCGTGAATTTCGACCATTTATTTCAAATGGACATTACGGGAGATCCGACCGTCGGATTCTCCTAAAACCGGAACCGTTGGGTTAGTATCGAAAAGAGCTTTCTAACAAATGTTAGAAATTTGAAATCTAACGGTTGGATTTGGAGATACGTCCAAATCAAATTTGAAAAAGGTCGCTGTAAGTGCAGTTTGATGGCCGTTGTTGGAAATCGACTGTACGGGCCTTGATAAAATTATTAAAAATAGAAATAATTTGTGTAAAATCATAAGAAGTGATTTGAGAAGAATTGGGATGAAAAACTCCATATTTGAAAAGATAAAAATAGATTTTTATCGAAACGAACTAGTTTTGAACTAGAATTATAATTCTATTTATTTTTAAATAAATAAATTGAATTTGAAATGGTTTTGAAAATAACCAAAATTTCCAATGATTGCATTGGAGTGGATTTGAATCGAAATTGTCTTCGGAATATTTCGATGTTGGAATTCGTGATATTACAGGTGTTGTTATGGAAATCTGAAAGATATATATTTGTATCGTTATTTCCAATACGACATTTGTTAGTCGTAGAATTCGATATTGAATATAAGCCGATATATTTTCTATTCAGAGCCTTGTATTGAATATCGAATGTGATTTGGGTTTGTCGTGAATGGTGTCTTCACTAACACTGTTCTTGAACCCAGTTGAGAAAAGATTAAATCTTTTTATTTAGATTTAATGAAGTGTACCAATTAAATAATATTTAATTGGAATTGAATTGATATTGATTTTTGGGTTTATTGTGAACTGTGTTTTAAAAGACACTGATTCTTTAACCCAGTTAACGATTAAAACTAAGTGGAGTTTTAATGAATCTTTAAATAGATTGAAAAGATCGAGAATGGAGTATCACCAGTTTTACTCCAGGCGATAGTTAAATCTTTAATTAGATTTGAACGTGAAATGGTAATTGAATTACCGATAACACTGTGGTGTTAGATATGAAGTACTACCAGTTTTACTTCATGGGATGAATAGGTTGGGATTGGGAAATAAAATAAATGATTACTTCGGTGTGGTTCGCTAATCCCGACTAGTTTGAATTGATATTCAAAGGTGATTAAAGAATAAATTTAAAGAATTTATCTTGGATAAAATTAATGGGAACTTTTCCCAAAGTATAGGAATATTTGAATAAAGGAATATTCTGAATTGGAATGAGGCGTATGTTGTGTTTGTGTAACACTTTTATAATATATACGAGAGTTATTCAGAAAGACCGGGTTTATCCCATTCTGAATAACTGATTCGACGTGGTGTCGAAGATGAAGACGGTGGTCGAAGACCAGAAGTCTTCACGTCGTTTGGGTGCTTACTGATGATCTTGATTGGGCTGTACACCCAAGAAGATGGAAACAGTTAGTGATCGTCCAGACATACTTGGAGATCGATGGATATGCGAGGTACTAGGTGCCTCCGGTTTCGTTCAGACCCAGAACGAACTTGTAAATGGACTGTGTGTCGGACATTGGATTTTAGTCTGTGTGATTGATTTCTATTAAATATATATCTGTTTGGCGGCGGAGAATTTATTCTCTTGCTTAACGCCCTTCTCTGAGACGTACGAGCTCAGAGGTTATATATTGATGGATATCAAACGCATGGAGTGAATTGCCTGTGTGGCATGCCTAAGTGGCAATTGATCGAGGCTTCTGTTGAAAAGCAAAGTCTTGTGGTGATGATCAAAGCACAGCCTGTGTGGCACAGCTTTGTGTAACGTGAATTCGCGAGCCTCGCACCCCGGTTGTGAACCAAAAACGGGAGAGGACGTCAGGGAGGGCATGCGTTTCTTTCTAGCTAGAAGTGGCGTCAGTGGTTTTACACGCCCTGACGAGTTTGACTTATGTGGTTGTTGCTGTTGCGAGGCGCCTCGGTTATATCGGTTTTGGCCGATGCATTCTGGTCGGCAGACGGACCAGACTTACACCCCATAGGGTGGGGAGACGTAGTGTTCAGGCATAATAATCCACATCGGTGGACCGGCCCTGAGGATCCAGGGGGCAGTTGCGGCTGTTCCTGAGACACGGGCTAGAGCATCTCGAATCGGTTGAGGACTATCTTTTGCCTCGGTTCATAGATGGAAACCCAATTTCCAAATACGTGATGCTGCGGTTTTATTTGTAGAGCCTAGTATGGCGACATAGTGGGATGGGGCACTCATGCCGCCTATGATTGATACTTATGATTTGAAGTTGTTTTATACACTATGCACTTATAGTAGTATCAAACGATTTGTTTTAAACGTACTAAGCATTCTTTGGCTGTTATAAGGGAAAACCCTATCCTCGGCTGCGTTGCATTGTGTGATGGGACCTGGGTCTTATAACAGCTTCATTTTTCTTTATTTAGCATTGCGCTGTTTGTTTTATGCCCTGGTATTCTTGGGAGGAAACCCGTTCCGTGTTATACGGCGTGGTCCCTTGATTTACCTAATGATTTAAAATAAAGATTAATAACTGTTTTAGTTCTCACACCAGTCACATGACTGACCTGGAGTTTATTGTTTTAACCTAAACTCTGGGTGCCCCTATTTTGACACGGGCAGCTAGTAGTTTTGGTTTTGCAGATTTATATTCACAGGATCCTGGTTTACAGCTGGAATGATATCCGGAAAGCTTTGTATCCGTATATCTACTTCTAGTTGTGTATTGTATTATTTTCCGCTGCTATGTATTTAAATGTAATTTAAATCTCTGATATTTCTGTGTAATATTCATTTATACTCTGTATATTCTTGTAATCTGATGCATTGTTGTAATATACAATGAAATGTTCTTCTGTATGCGTTTTGTTGTGGCTTGTTCTCTAACTATCTGACGCTTTCCTTTACGGGGAAGTTACGGGTCGTTTCATTTTGGTATCAGAGCTTTGGTTTACAAAGCTCAGAGAACAAGGCACGTTAGAACCATACGAAAGAATTCATCAGATATTGGATTAGAAATATCCAATTAGAATGACTCGTTAGAGATGGGATCAGTAGTATCCTAGAACGAGTGTGAAGAGTATATTTTTAAAATGAAAACAAATTTTGTTTTGAAAATTTAAATCAATTATTCGTATTTGATTAGTTATTTATATTGATTTTGGACAATTCAGTATATAAAGAATTTGCATATACGCATTGCAAACGTATATTCAAAGTTTTAATATATTGGGTAGGTATAGAATCACATTCTAGTTGCCCGGGGATGATTCTGGTAATGCTGCAGCGTTACCAGTATTTATTTTCGAGTGACGAAGGTGTGATATCTATATATTTCCATTAAGCTGGTGTGAGAACCAAAACTTATATAGTTAGAACACATTGTTGTGAATTGGCATCAAAAACATGATTTTTTGTATATGTATCAAAGATAATGAATTTGAAACTCTAATTCACTAATTGATTGATGTTTGTGTTGTTTGTTTATTTGGTTGGTAATTTTGAACCATTATGCCTAATTGAATCAAATATTGAATTGTATTGAAAATTGGTCGCATTTGCTTGCATATACATGTATATCATTGAACAGGTCATAGCAAGGAGGCTAGAGCCAGAGAATAAAATTTGTTTGCCCGACAAATAGGTACATGTTTACTACATAATTTCCTGTTTTGTTTGGGTGATGATGATTTTGTGAGCCTATTGGCTAGCCGCTTGGCTTTTTCTTTTTCTTTTTGAGATCTGAAGGACCGGGGAAGCTATTTGAAATTCCCCGATGCTCCCGGTGCAGGGGAGGTTATGGCGAAATTTTTCGAAAATTTAGGGTGTTAGCCAAATTTTTGAAAAATTTGAAAAGTTTTAGAAACTGAAAAGTTGAAAACTTAAGCCGTAATGAAAAACAATGAACGTTGAGCTGATTAATCAAACCACTTTCGACTTTGTTCCTTTTCGGGGACGAAAAGTTTTAACTGGGGGAGATTGTAATAACCCGGAAAATCTGGGCCAGTTTAAAATTTTTATTTTGGCAATTTTAGCGAATTTTGAATATTTAAAATGAATTATTTTAAATAATATCGACGAGAAAATTTATTTTGAATGGAATTAGAACGTATATATTATACGCGTCATCGTTAGAATATAAATATTTATATATAATTATAAATAGAATTGAAAATGGCGCGGTAGTTCGATAATTCGATTTCAAACTTCAATTGAATGTACCGGGTGCAAAACAATCCGGATTTTAGTGAAACCAAAAACATTAGGATCTAATTGATAAAATCTTTCCAACGAATCCGAAAAATCAAAAGTTCGTAGCGGGAATCAAAAGATATGCCCAGTTGAAATTTCTGAATAGTCGTTATGGAATTCAGGCCCTTAAAAATGGAAATTTTGCAAACGACCTCGGATTTCAACGAAACCACTTTTGTTGGGTCTGTGATGTAAAGTTATTGCTAGGTTTTAAATTTCATCATTTTTCGAATCAATATGTGAGCGTGGCAAAGGAAAACGTGTTTTGACCATTTCAGTTGATTTTAATCGACTGGAAATTGGCTATTTTTCCAACGGTCTCAGAATTCGACGAAACTAGTTTTGTTAGGACCGTATCGTCAATACGAAGCTAGGAAATATTTTTCGAGAATTTTTAGAGTTCGTATGCGACCCCGGTAATTTGAAATGTACGTTTAAAATTCAATATAGTGATTTAAATGTAAATTTAATGAAAACTGATTGTAACAGCCGAACCAGCCTACGATACATATCCCATTGTGTTCGGAATGGGGGTGAAACGCTATGGGCGACAGTCGGTGGGCCTCGTTTCGAAGTCGGTTAAAAAGTCAACTCCTTGGGATAAAATAAATAAAAAAAAAAAAATTAATTTAATTAAACCCTTTCCCTTTATCTCTCTGCCCCCCCTTTTTCGAATCCATTTCAAAAAAGAAAAAAAGAAAAAAAAACACCCCTCGACACCTCGCCCGTCGCTCCTCCGATCCGCCCACTCCGGAGCACCCTGCCGCCGGCCAACCTCCTCCGCAACCCTCCCCTCCGATGTCCCTAAGCCTCGCGCCCTTCTCTCACCCGAACCCAGACCCTGAAGCCCGCAAACCCCCGCCCCTCCCATTCACCGACGCCGCCCTCTGAACCCCCACCTCCGGCGCCTCCGCCATGAGTCTCCCCCCCCCCTCCCTCAGCCACTGACGAACGAAGAAGACCCCCCCTGTAAGTTTTACTAATTTATTTAATATATAAACTGATTTTATTTATTTTATAAACTGAAATTTATTTATTATATAAACTGAAATTTATTTATTATATAAACTGATTTTTTTTAGGAATTTTAAAACTGATTTAAGGAAAATATAAAAACTGATTTTTTTTAAGAAATAAAGAAAACTGATTTTAAAAGCAATTTAAAACTGATTTTAAAAAGAATTTAAAATAGAAAAGGTTTGAATTTTAAATGGAAAAAGATTAGAACTTTAAAAGGTGAAAAGATAGGATTTTTATTTGGTAAAAGGTAAGATCTTTATATTTTTAAAGTGATAAAAATATGATTTTTATATTTTTAAAGTATTAAAAATATAATCTTTACTATATAGAAATATTAAAAATATGATTTTTATATTTTTAAAGTATTAAAAATATAATCTTTATAGGATAAAGAATATAAAAATATCATCTTTGTGTATGTAGCAAAATAAAAATCTGATTTTTATTTTCTATACGTCGAAATAAAGTGCTGTTTTTTTTTTATATAAAGATGAAATCTTTATAGTTGAAAAGGCGAGATCTTTATATATAGAATAACGATGTAAAAATAGAATTTTTATCTATATAGTAGCGGTGTAAAAATAGCATTTTTATCCATATAGCGTGAAAGTAAAAATTCGATTTTTATATATTGAATAGCAAAGTAAAAATTCGATTTTTATATATTGAATAGCAAAGTAAAAATTCGATTTTTATATATGGAATAGCATAGTAAAAATTCGATTTTTAAATATATGAAGAGATTATAAAAATATGATTTTTAAATTGAAAGTGAATAAATAAAAATGTGATTTTTATTTTAAAGACATTGAAATATAAAAATGTGTGATTTTTATATATATAGTGACTACGGGCACAAGAAGATGATAAAAAGGTGAGAAGAAGAGTCAAGATGATTGGATAGCTATCGGTGAGAACTTCTCACTCAAATTCTACTTTTCTAGTTATATATATATATATATATATATATATATATATATATATATATATACTAGGATGCAGACGGTGCTTATTAGAAGCACCCGACACCCGTCCACAGACCATGGACTTGTTTGATTGGTTGTGTAGTTGGTTAGATTATTTGATTTGGATTTGATTGTTTTGGTAAAATTGAAATTGATATGATTGATGTGTGAATGGCGTGGGCCTTCACTAGACCGGGGATAAGGCTAGGCCTCGTCCCGTTTCTAGTATCGTGCCGTTATGCCGCCGAAATTTTCTAAAATATGTTAGAAAAATAAAAATATCATTTTATTGAATAAATGAATTGAATAGAAATTCATAGGTTGAAATAAAATGTTTTATCATTAAAAATATAATTTTTAACGTGAATATGAAAATAGTGAAGTGAACAAAATAAAATATTCATTTACAAACCGGACGGTTTGTTTATGTACACTGATTTGACTGACATTGATTGGGACGATAAATTTTACACATCGCCCAACTGCACAACTAAAATCTGTGTTTGATTGTTTGAAAACCCCACACGGGTGTTGGGATGAAATTTGAAGTTCACTCATCCTAATTGATTAAATATGTCGATCGATCGATTGACAGGCTGTTATAAGCGTTAGATATCTATATTTGATGCTTATACAGTGTAGTGCACTTTGGTTGATGGTTGATCATTTTTCAATGCTATTATATACATGTGTTGTGTGAAAATCCATATAATTAATTTTATATGGTAATTGATTGGGCCTCATTCCAGTTTAGAAATGGAAATATTTGAAATAGAATATTTGAAAATAGAAATTTATGAAGTCGTGTTGATTAGTTTGACGCCATTTTGACGTGAACGATATTTATATCGATTTTAAACGATTTCGAAATGAATTGAATTGAAAACGATTTCGAAATGAATTGAATTGAAAACGATTTCGAATTGAATTGAATTGAAAACGATTTCGAAATGAAGTGAATTGAAAACGAATTCAAAGTGAATTGAAAACGATTTCGAAATGAATTGAATTGAAAACGATTTCGAAATGAATTGAATTGAAAACGATTTCGAAATGAAGTGAATTGAAAACGAATTCGAAGTGAATTGAAAACGATTTCGAAATGAAGTGAATTGAAAACGAATTCAAAGTGAATTGAAAACGATTTCGAAATGAATTGAATTGAAAACGATTTCGAAATGAAGTGAATTGAAAACGATTTCGAAATGAATTGAATTGAAAACGATTTCGAAATGAAGTGAATTGAAAACGATTTCGAAATGAAGTGAATTGAAAACGAATTCAAAGTGAATTGAAAACGATTTCGAAATGAATTGAATTGAAAACGATTTCGAAATGAAGTGAATTGAAAACGAATTCAAATTGAATTTGAAATTTGAATTGAATAGAAATGAATTTTAAAACGAATCTATAAAGAAGAATTCAATTGTGATTTGAATTGAAAAGGAAGTTGAAAATGTTTTTGAAACGAATTCAAAACTATTTATATAATTCGTTTTAAATAGAAATCGACGAAGTATATATTATATATATTATATATATAATATAATGGCCTGAATAGAACGCGCCGCGCCGCGGCAGTTCGTGAATTTCGACCATTTATTTCAAATGGACATTACGGGAGATCCGACCGTCGGATTCTCCTAAAACCAGAACCGTTGGGTTAGTATCGAAAAGAGCTTTCTAACGAATGTTAGAAATTTGAAATCTAACGGTTGGATTTGGAGATACGTCCAAATCAAATTTGAAAAAGGTCGCTGTAAGTGCAGTTCGATGGCCGTTGTTGGAAATCGACTGTACGGGCCTTGATAAAATTATTAAAAATAGTAATAATTTGTGTAAAATCATAAGAAGTGATTTGAGAAGAATTGGGATGAAAAACTCCATATTTGAAAAGATAAAAATAGATTTTTATCGAAATGAACTAGTTTTGAACTAGAATTATAATTCTATTTATTTTTAAATAAATAAATTGAATTTGAAATGGTTTTGAAAATAACCAAAATTTCCAATGATTGCATTGGAGTGGATTTGAATCGAAATTGTCTTCGGAATATTTCGATGTTGGAATTCGTGATATTACAGGTGTTGTTATGGAAATCTGAAAGATATATATTTGTATCGTTATTTCCAATACGACATTTGTTAGTCGTAGAATTCGATATTGAATATAAGCCGATATATTTTCTATTCAGAGCCTTGTATTGAATATCGAATGTGATTTGGGTTTGTCGTGAATGGTGTCTTCACTAACACTGTTCTTGAACCCAGTTGAGAAAAGATTAAATCTTTTTATTTAGATTTAATGAAGTGTACCAATTAAATAATATTTAATTGGAATTGAATTGATATTGATTTTTGGGTTTATCGTGAACTGTGTTTTAAAAGACACTGATTCTTTAACCCAGTTAACGATTAAAACTAAGTGGAGTTTTAATGAATCTTTAAATAGATTGAAAAGATCGAGAATGGAGTATCACCAGTTTTACTCCAGGCGATAGTTAAATCTTTAAATAGATTTGAACGTGAAATGGTAATTGAATTACCGATAACACTGTGGTGTTAGATATGAAGTACTACCAGTTTTACTTCATGGGATGAATAGGTTGGGATTGGGAAATAAAATAAATGATTACTTCGGTGTGGTTCGCTAATCCCGACTAGTTTGAATTGATATTCAAAGGTGATTAAAGAATAAATTTAAAGAATTTATCTTGGATAAAATTAATGGGAACTTTTCCCAAAGTATAGGAATATTTGAATAAAGGAATATTCTGAATTGGAATGAGGCGTATGTTGTGTTTGTGTAACACTTTTATAATATATACGCGAGTTATTCAGAAAGACCGGGTTTATCCCATTCTGAATAACTGATTCGACGTGGTGTCGAAGATGAAGACGGTGGTCAAAGACCAGAAGTCTTCACGTCGTTTGGGTGCTTACTAATGATCTTGATTGGGCTGTACACCCAAGAAGATGGAAACAGTTAGTGATCATCCAGACGTACTTGGAGATCGATGGATATGCGAGGTACTAGGTGCCTCCGGTTTCGTTCAGACCCAGAACGAACTTGTAAATGGACTGTGTGTCGGACATTGGATTTTATTCTGTGTGATTGATTTCTATTAAATATATATCTGTTTGGCGGCGGAGAATTTATTCTCTTGCTTAACGCCCTTCTCTGAGACGTACGAGCTCAGAGGTTATATATTGATGGATATCAAACGCATGGAGTGAATTGCCTGTGTGGCATGCCTAAGTGGCAATTGATCGAGGCTTCTGTTGAAAAGCAAAGTCTTGTGGTGATGATCAAAGCACAGCCTGTGTGGCACAGCTTTGTGTAACGTGAATTCGCGAGCCTCGCACCCCGGTTGTGAACCAAAAACGGGAGAGGACGTCAGGGAGGGCATGCGTTTCTTTCTAGCTAGAAGTGGCGTCAGTGGTTTTACACGCCCTGACGAGTTTGACTTATGTGGTTGTTGCTGTTGCGAGGCGCCTCGGTTATATCGGTTTTGGTCGATGCATTCTGGTCGGCAGACGGACCAGGCTTACACCCCATAGGGTGGGGAGACGTAGTGTTCAGGCATAATAATCCACATCGGTGGACCGGCCCTGAGGATCCAGGGGGCAGTTGCGGCTGTTCCTGAGACACGGGCTAGAGCGTCTCGAATCGGTTGAGGACTATCTTTTGCCTCGGTTCATAGATGGAAACCCAATTTCCAAATACGTGATGCTGCGGTTTTATTTGTAGAGCCTAGTATGGCGACATAGTGGGATGGGGCACTCATGCCGCCTATGATTGATACTTATGATTTGAAGTTGTTTTATACACTATGCACTTATAGTAGTATCAAACGATTTGTTTTAAACGTACTAAGCATTCTTTGGCTGTTATAAGGGAAAACCCTATCCTCGGCTGCGTTGCATTGTGTGATGGGACGTGGGTCTTATAACAGCTTCATTTTTCTTTATTTAGCATTGCGCTGTTTGTTTTATGCCCTGGTATTCTTGGGAGGAAACCCGTTCCGTGTTATACGGCGTGGTCCCTTGATTTACCTAATGATTTAAAATAAAGATTAATAACTGTTTTAGTTCTCACACCAGTCACATGACTGACCTGGAGTTTATTGTTTTAACCTAAACTCTGAGTGCCCCTATTTTGACACGAGCAGCTAGTAGTTTTGGTTTTGCAGATTTATATTCACAGGATCCTGGTTTACAGCTGGAATGATATCCGGAAAGCTTTGTATCCGTATATCTACTTCTAGTTGTGTATTGTATTATTTTCCGCTGCTATGTATTTAAATGTAATTTAAATCTCTGATATTTCTGTGTAATATTCATTTATACTCTGTATGTTCTTGTAATCTGATGCATTATTGTAATATACAATGAAATGTTCTTCTGTATGCGTTTTGTTGTGGCTTGTTCTCGAACTATCCGACGCTTTCCTTTACGGGGAAGTTACGGGTCGTTTCAAGAAATCTTCGTCGTTCTCGCCTTTTTGTCACCTTCGTTTGCTCGTAGCCACTACATATATAAAAATCACTCATTTTTATATTTTGATGTCTTTAAAATAAAAAATCACATTTTTATTTGTTCATTTTCAATTCAAAAATCATATTTTTATAATCGCTTCAAACATTTAAAAATCGAATTTTTACTTCACTATTCAATATATAAAAATCGAATTTTTTACTTCGCTATATGGATGAAAATTCTATTTTTACATTACTACTATATAGATAAAAATTATATTTTTATCACGCTATTCTTCATATAAAGATTTTGCCTTTTCAAATATATCATTATAAAAATCACATTTTTATTTTCCTACACATATAAATATGATATTTTCAATATTCCTATCATGTAAAAATTATATTTTTAATTCTCTACCTAACCAAAAATCATATTTTTACATCTTTTATATAGTAAAGATTATATTTTTAATACTTTAAAAATATAAAAATCATATTTTTATTTGTTCCTAAAAATCAATTCTTTTTCTTTAAATAAAAACCCTAACACTATAGGTAAAAATCATGTCTTTCTTCGAAAAATTTACATTTTTAACTTGCCACATGAATAATAATCAAATCTATTTTTGAAAACCATGCTTATTAACCTATGTTACTTTTATTAAATTCTGAAACTAAAATTTAATGTTTTATAAAACAATGATTTTTCATAAAAAACTGAATTAATAAATGCTATTATATATAATAAAACCTATTACTAAAAAGTAAATTAAAATATAATAAAATAAAAACTAAAAATAAATCTTACAGTGGAATAAGGAGGAGGAGGGGGTTTTCTGCGACGGAGGGTGAAGGGTGGAAGGCAGAGGGGAAGGACGGAGGAGGATCGGTGGAAGGGGGGCGGCTGTGGCGGTGGTGGATCGCGAGGGGGGGGGGTGCGGTCTTCAGTCGAGAGGGAGAGGATCGGGTTTTTTTTGGGGGGGGGGGCTGGTCCTTGCCGGAGGAGGGAGGCGGAGGGAGGGGGTCTCGGCGGTGGCGCGGTGGTCTCGGGGAGGGTGGCGGCTCCTCCCCGTTCGACGTCTTCTTCTTCTTCTTTTTTTCTTTTTTTTCGATCTGAAGAATGAGCGTGGGGGGGGGGGGGGGCAGAGGGTAATAGGAAAGGAGAGAGAAAGGTTAATTTTTATTTTTATTATTATTTTAAATGCAAAGATTTGACTTGTAATAACCCGGAAAATCTGGGCCAGTTTAAAATTTTTATTTTGGCAATTTTAGCGAATTTTGAATATTTAAAATAGATTATTTTAAATAATATCGACTAGAAATTTATTTTGAATAGAATTCGAACGTATATATTATATACGTCGTCGTTAGAATATAATAATTATATATAATTATAAATAGAATTGAAAATGGCGCGGTAGTTCGATAATTCGATTTCAAACTTCAATTGAATGTACCGGGTGCAAAACAATCCGGATTTTAGTGAAACCAAAAATGATAGGATCTAATTGATGATATCTTCCCAACGAATCCGAATAATCAAAATTTCGTAGCAAGAATCAAAAGATATGTCCAGTTGAAAATTCTGAATAGTCGCTATGGAATTCAGGCCCTTAAAAATAGACATTTTGCAACGACCTCGGATTTCGACCAAACTACTTTTGTTGGGTCCGGGATGTCAAGTTATTGCTAGATTCCAAATTTCATAATTTTTTGATTCAATATGTGAGCGTGGCAAAGGAAAACGCGTTTGACCAGTTTCAGTTGATTTTAATCGACTTGGAAATTGGCCATTTTTCCAATGGTCTCAGAATTCGACGAAACTAGTTTTGTTAGGACCGAATCGTCAATACGAAGCTAGAAAATATTTTTCGAGAATTTTTAGAGTTAGTATGTAACCCCAGTAATTTGAAATGTACGTTTAAAATTCAATATAGTGATTTAAATGTAAATTAAACGGGAACTGATTCAAACGATCAAATCAGCTTACGATACGTATCCCATCGTGTTCGGAATGGGGGTAAAACGCTATGGACGACAGGCGGTGGGCCTCGTTTCGAGGTCGTATATAAAAGTCAACTTTTTGAAAATTAATTAATTAATTAAAAAATATATATATACTATATTAACTCCCTCCCCCTTTTTTTATTTCTGTATAAACCTAAATCGAAAAGAAAAAAAACCCGCTGCTTCCCCTTCGATCTCCTCCGATCGCTGCCAACTCCGGCCAGCGAGCCCCGCCGTCGCCCCCTCCCTCTTCCCCGCTCATCTTCTCCTTCCCTTTTCGCCCTTCTGTTGTGCGCGAGCCCACATAGGCGGAGCCCAAATTCGCGCGACGCCCTACCCTCGCCAATCACCGCCACTGGAGCAGCGCTCCCATCCCCAGGCCATCGACCATCAGCCCCCTTCCAATCCCCAAACCCGTGACCCCCCAAACCCCTCCCTGAAGCTGACGCAGCCACCAACCCCGCCTCCCTCCGTCATTCGCTGCCCAAACTTCATCACTGCCACCTCCAAACTCCGGCGACCCCAGTCCCAAAGTCCAACATGAGTTTCTTTTATTTTATTTGTTTATTTACTTATTTTATTTATGAAATTAGGAGTAAGAGAATTTATATATATTAGCATTAGGTTATAAATCAGTTTTAGAGGTTTATCGAAATCTATAATTTTTATAAATTGAAAAGGTATAATTTTTATAAATAAAAAAGATAGGATTTTTAAAATAGTGAAAATATTGTCTTTATATATCAAATAGCTTTGTAAAAATATATAAATAGCAATATAAAAATATAATCTTTGTATATAAAATAGCAATATAAAAATATAATCTTTGTATATAAAATAGCAATATAAAAATATAATCTTTATATTCAAAGTGGCGTTGTAAAAATATAATCTTTTCTATTTAAAGAGCGTTGTAAAAATATATTCTTTTTAGCATGTACAACAAGTTAAAAATATAATCCTTTTTGATTAAACAACGTGTTAAAAATATAATCTTTTCTAATTTAATAGGTTTGAAAAAATTCGATTTTTATATATTGAATAGCGAAGTAAAAATTCGATTTTTATATATTGAATAGCGAAGTAAAAATTCGATTTTTATATATTGAATAGTGAAGTAAAAATTCGATTTTTATATATTGAATAGCGAAGTAAAAATTCGATTTTTATATATTGAATAGCGATGTAAAAAAATTCGATTTTTACATATGTAGAGAATACGGGCAGAGAAAGTGACAAGAGGCAAGAACGACGAAGATTTCTACCTAAGAAGAGTCGCGGGATTGGATTAGCTATTGGTGAGAACTTCTCACTCTAAATTTCTTTTTCTAGTTATATATATATACTAGGATGCAGACGGTGCTTAGTAGCACCCGACACAATCGTCCACAGACCATGGACTTGTTTGTTTGGTTGCATAAAGTAGTTAGATGATTTGGGTTGAATTGAATTGTTTGGTGAATTGAAATTGATTTGATTGATGTGTGAATGGCGTGGGCCTTCACTAGACCGGGGATAAGGCTAGGCCTCGTCCCGTTTCTAGTATCGTGCCGTTATGCCGCCGAAATTTTCTAAAATATGTTAGAAAAATAAAAATATCATTTTATTGTGTAAATGAAATGAATAGAAATTCATGTGTTGAAATAAAATATTTTATCGTTAAAAATACAGTTTTTAACGTGAAAGTGGATAAATGAATATTTATAAACAAATCGGCCGATTTGTTTATATACACTGATTTGACTGATATTGATTGGGTCGATAAATTTTACACATCGCCCAACTGCACAAATAAAATCTGTGTTTGATTGTTTGAAACCCCACACGGGTGTTGGGATGAAATTTGATGTTCACTCATCCTGATTGATTAAATATGTCGATCGGTCGATTGACAGACTGTTTTAAGCGTCAGATATCTATATTTGATGCTTATACAGTGTAGTGCACTTTGGTTGATGATTGATTATTTTTCAATGCTATTATATACATGTGTTGTATGGAATCCATATAATTAACATTATATGGTGATTGATTGGGCCTCATTCCAATCGGGAAAACAATGAATATTATAAAAGAAAATTCATGTGTTGAATATAAAAATAGTCATGTGTTGACGATGATCATGTGTTGAAACTATTCATGTGTTGAGTAAAATATTTTAAATAAAATAAATTACATCTTTATCACATTTAAAATTAGAACTACTTCTCAGTAGAAGTCTAATTAAAATCAAACGATAGATACCATAGTTTTATAAAATATTTTACATAACAAAAATAGTGAGGTGTTGACAGTACTCATGTGTTGAGATTAGTCGTGTGTTGAAAGAAATATAGATTCATGTGTTGAATAGAACAAATATTCATTTGTTGAATAGAATAACGAATTATTGAAATATAAAGCCGTGTTGATTAGAGATGCGTTATTTTGACGCGAACGATATTTATATCGATTTTATTCGCTATATAATGAATATTGAAAAGTGATTTCAAAATTAAATATTTTGAAATGAAATTCAAATTGAATTAGATTAAAATTTGAATTGAATAGGAAGCGAATTTGAATTCGAATAAAATAGAAATGAATTCAAATTGATTTAAATTGAAATTGAAATTGAAAACGAACTGAAATTCAATGGAATTCGAATCGAAATTAAATTGAATCAATTTGAATTGAAACGAATTTGAATTTGAATTGAAACGAATTTGAATTTGAATTGAATTGAAATGAACTCGAATTGAATTGAAATCAAATCGATTTGAAATTGACGATGAAGTTGAAATTGTTTTGAAACGAATGTAGAACTATTTATAAAATTCGTTTTAAAAGGAAATCGACGAAATATATATAATATATATATATATATATTATATATATATATATAATGGCCTGAATAGAACGCGCCGCGCCGCGGTAGTTCGTGAATTTCGACCATTTATTTCAAACGAACATTGCGGGAGATCCGACCGTCGGATTCTCCTAAAACCGGAACCGTTGGGTTCGTATCGAAAAGAGCTTTCCAATGAATATTAGAAATTTGAAATCTAATGGTTGGATTTGGAATTATGTCCAAATCAAATTTGAAAAAGGTCGCTGTAAGTGCAGTTCGATGGCCGTTGTTGGAAATCGACTGTACGGGCCTTGATAAAATTATAAAAAATATCGATAATTTGTGTAAAATTATAATATGTGAATTGGAAAGAATTAGGCTGGAAAATTCCACATTAGAGGATAAAAATAGATTTTTATCGAAATGAACTAGTTTTGAACTAGAATTAAAATCAATTTATTTTTGAAATAAATAAATTGAATTTGAAAGTGATTTTGAAAATAATCGATAATTTCCAATACGTGGATTGGACTGGAGCTGAATCGAAATTATCTTCGGAATATTTCGATGTTGGATTTCGTGACTAAACAGATTTTGTTATGGGAATTTGAAAGATATATTTTATATCGTTATTTCCAATATGATATTTGTTGGTTTCAGAATTTGATATTGAATATAAGCCGATATATTTTCTATTCAGAGCCTTGTATTTAATATCAAATGTGATTTGGGTTTGTCGTGAATCGTGTTTTGTATGACATTGGTTCTTTAACCCAGTTAAAGGCAAGATGTCGATTTCTGAAAGGATTAAAGCTAAGTGGAGTTTTAATGAATCTTTAATTAGATTAAAATGTGAATTGATAATTTAAATTATCAAATCTGAAAGGTGATCAAGAATGGAGTACCACCAGTTTTGCTCCAAAGCGATAGTTAAATCTTTAATTAGATTTGAACGTGAAATGGTAATTAATTTTACCGATAACACCGTGGTGTTAGATATGGAGTATTACCAGTTTTGCTCCATGGGATATATAGGTTGGGATTGGGAAATAAACTAAATAATTACTTCGGTGTAGTTCGTTAATCCCGACTAGTTTGTAATGATATCCAAAGGAAGATCAAAGAATAAATTTAGAAGAATTTATCTTTGGTAAAATTAATGGGAACCTTTCCCTAAGAATGTGATTTTGGTGAATAAAAGAATATTCTGAATTGGAATGAGGCGTTCGTTGTGTTTGTGTAACATTTGTTAATTATATACGTGGGTTATTCAGAAAGACCGGGTTTATACCCATTCTGAATAATCGATTCGACGAGGTGTCGAAGATGAAGACGGTGGTTGAAGACCGGAAGTCTTCACATCGTTTGGGTGATTACTGATGATCTTGATTGGGCTGTACACCCAAGATGAGGGAAACAGTCGGTGATCGTCCAGACGTACTTGGAGATGGATGGATATGCGAGGAAAGTGCCTCCGGTTTTGTTCAGACCCAGAACGAACTTGTAAATGGATTGTGTGTCTGACATAGGATTTTATTCTGTGTTGATTGATCTCTATTAAATATACATCTGTTTGGCGACATAGAATTTATTCTCTTGCTTAACGCGCTTCTCTGAGACATACGAGCTCAGAGGTTGTATATCGATGGACATCAGTCGCATGGAGTGAATTGCCAGTGTGGCATGCGTAAGTGGCAATTGTTCAGGACTTCTGTTGAAAAGCAAAGTCTTGTGGTTGATGATCAAAGCACGGCCTGTGTGGCATAGCTTTGTGTATAACGTGAATTCGCGAGCCTCACACCTCGGTATGAGTCAAAAACGGGATACGGACCCAAGGAGTGCACGACGTTTCTTTCTAGCTAGGGTGGTGTCAGTGACCTACCAGCCCTGACATTTATATACTTTTCACCTGTGTGGTTGTTGGATATGAGGCGCCTCGGATATAGGTCTGTAAGGACCGGGAAACGTGTGTTCAGGAATTGCCAATCCTCAAAAGTAAGAGAGGACCGGCCTTGGAGGATCCAGGGGATTGCTGTGTGCGGTCCCGAGGCATTTGCTAGAGTGTCTCGAACGCGGAGAGGAGCTTGCCCCTTGCCTCAGCTCATGACGGAATCCAATTTCCAATACGTGTATTGCGGTTTTAATTGTAGAACTAGTATGGCGACATGATATATGGTTCCCATGCCGTCTATGATTTATATTTATGATTGAAATTGTTTTTGACACTATACACTTATTATAGTATCAAATGATTTGTTTTAAATGTATCAAGCATGTTTGGTTGTTATAAGGTAAAACCCTATCCTCCGGCTTGCGTTGCATTGTGTGATGGGACCTGGGTCTTATAACAGCTTCATTTTTCTTTATTTAGCATTGCGCTGTTTGTTCTATGCACTGGTATTCTTGGGAGGAAACCCGTTCCGTGTTATACGGCGTGGTCCCTTGATTTACCTAACTTTAAAAATAAAGATTAATAACTGTTTTAGTTCTCACACCAGTCACATGACTGACCTGGAGTTTATTGTTTTAACCTAAACTCTGGGTGCCCCTATTTTCCGCACGGGCAGCTAGTAGTTTTGGTTTTGCAGATTTATATTCACAGGGTCCTGATTAACAGCTGGAACGATGCTCGGAAAGCTCTGTATCCGTGTATCACTTTCAGTTGTATTTCGTATATTTTTCCGCTGCTATGTAATTTATTGTAATCTCTGATATTTGTCGAATGTAATTTATTCATTTTTACTCTGTATATTCTTGTATCTGATGGAATTGTTGTAATAACAATGAAATGTTCTTCCGTATGCGTTCATTTGTGTGTTGTTCTCAAAGTATCCGCTCTTTCCTTCACGGGGAAGTTACGGGTCCTTACAGTGGTATCAGAGTTTTGGTTTACAGAGCTCGAGAACAAGACACATTAGAACCATACGAAAGAATTCATCAGATATTGGATTAGTAATATCCAATTAGAATGACTCGTTAGAGATAGGATCAGTAGTATCCTAGAACGAGTGTGAAGAGTATATTTTTCAAATGAAAACAGTTTTGTTTTGAAATTTAAATCGCTTTATACGTATTTGATTATTTATTTATTTTGAATATGGACAATCGAGTATATAAAGATGTTGCATATACGCGTCATGAACGTATATTCGAAGTTTTAATATACTAGATAGATATAGAATCACATTCTAGACACCCGGGGATAATTCTGATGATGTAGCCACATCCTCAGTATTTATGTTCGTATTTCGAAGGTGTGATATCTATATATTTCCATTAGACTGGTGTGAGAACCAAAACTAATATTGCTAGAATACATTGTTGTGAATTGGCATCAAAACAAGATTTTTTGTATATATATCAAAATTATGAATTTGAAACTATAATTCACTAATTGATTGATGTTTGTGTTGTTTGTTTATTGGATTGATAATTTTGAACCATTTATGCCTAATGGAACCAAATATTGAATTGTATTGAAATTGGTCGCATTTGCTTGCATATACCTATACTTACATTGAACAGGTCATAGCAAGGAGGCTAGAGCCGAAGAATAAAATTTGTTTGCCCGACAAATAGGTACATGTTTATTACATAATTTACTGTTTTGTTTGGGTGATGATGATTTTGTGAGCCTATTGGCTAGTCGCTTGGCTTTTTCTTTTTCTTTTTGAGATCTGAAGGACCGGGGAAGCTATTTGAAATTCCCCGATGCTCCCGGTGCTGGGGAGGTTATGGCCAAATTTTTCGAAAATTTAGGGTGTTAGCCAAAATTTTGAAAATTTGAAAATTCTCAGAAACTGAAAAGTTGGAGAATAGAAGCCAAATCAAATGTAGAGCTTATTAATCAAACCACTTTCGACTTTGTTCCTTTTCGGGGACGAAAAGTTTTAAGTGGGGGAGATTGTAATAACCCGGAAAATCTGGGCCAGTTTAAAATTTTTATTTTGGCAATTTTAGCGAATTTTGAATATTTAAAATAGATTATTTTAAATAATATCGACGAGAAATTTATTTTGAATAGAATTCGAACATATATATTATATACGTCGTCGTTAGAATATAATAATTATATATAATTATAAATAGAATTGAAAATGGCGCGGTAGTTCGATAATTCGATTTCAAACTTCAATTGAATGTACCGGGTGCAAAACAATCCGGATTTTAGTGAAACCAAAAATGATAGGATCTAATTGATGATATCTTCCCAACGAATCCGAATAATCAAAATTTCGTAGCGAGAATCAAAAGATATGTCCAGTTGAAAATTCTGAATAGTCGCTATGGAATTCAGGCCCTTAAAAATAGACATTTTGCAAATGACCTCGGATTTCGACGAAACTACTTTTGTTGGGTCCGGGATGTCAAGTTATTGCTAGATTCCAAATTTCATAATTTTTCGATTCAATATGTGAGCGTGGCAAAGGAAAACGCGTTTGACCAGTTTCAGTTGATTTTAATCGACTTGGAAATTGGCCATTTTTCCAACGGTCTCAGAATTCGACGAAACTAGTTTTGTTAGGACCAAATCGTCAATACGAAGCTAGAAAATATTTTTCGAGAATTTTTAGAGTTAGTATGTAACCCCAGTAATTTGAAATGTACGTTTAAAATTCAATATAGTGATTTAAATGTAAATTAAACGGGAACTGATTCAAACGATCAAATCAGCTTACGATACGTATCCCATCGTGTTCGGAATGGGGGTAAAACGCTATGGACGACAGGCGGTGGGCCTCGTTTCGAGGTCGTATATAAAAGTCAACTTTTTGAAAATTAATTAATTAATTAAAATATATATATATATATATACTATATTAACTCCCTCCCCCTTTTTTTTCTTTCTGTATAAACCTAAATCGAAAAGAAAAAAAAACCCGCTGCTTCCCCTTCGATCTCCTCCGATCGCTGCCACCGCCGCTGGTGCCACCTCCGGCCAGCGAGCCCCGCCGTCGCCCCCTCCCTCTTCCCCGCTCATCTTCTCCTTCCCTTTTCGCCCTTCTGTTGTGCGCGAGCCCACATTGGCGGAGCCCAAATTCGCACGACGCCCTACCCTCGCCAATCACCGCCACTGGAGCAGCGCTCCCATCCCTAGGCCATCGACCATCAGCCCCCTTCCAATCCCCAAACCCGTGACCCCACAAACCCCTCCCTGAAGCTGACGCAGCCACCAACCCCGCCTCCCTCCGTCATTCGCTGCCCAAACTTCACCACTGCCACCTCCAAACTCCGGCGACCCCAGTCCCAAAGTCCAACGTGAGTTTATTTTATTTTATTTGTTTATTTACTTATTTTATTTATGAAATTAGGAGTAAGAGAATTTATATATATTAGCATTAGGTTATAAATCAGTTTTAAAGGTTTATCGAAATCTATAATTTTTATAAATTGAAAAGGTATAATTTTTATAAATAAAAAAGATAGGATTTTTAAAATAGTGAAAATATTGTCTTTATATATCAAATAGCTTTGTAAAAATATATAAATAGCAATATAAAAATATAATCTTTGTATATAAAATAGCAATATAAAAAAATAATCTTTGTATATAAAATAGCAATATAAAAATATAATCTTTATATTCAAAGTGGCGTTGTAAAAATATAATCTTTTCTATTTAAAGAGCGTTGTAAAAATATATTCTTTTTAGTATGTACAACATGTTAAAAATATAATCCTTTTTGATTAAACAATGTGTTAAAAATACAATCTTTTCTAATTTAATAGCTTTGAAAAAATTCGATTTTTATATATTGAATAGCGAAGTAAAAATTCGATTTTTATATATTGAATAGCAAAGTAAAAATTCGATTTTTATATATTGAATAGCAATGTAAAAAAATTCGATTTTTACATATGTAGAGAATACGGGCAGAAAAAGTGACAAGAGGCAAGAACAACGAAGATTTCTACCTAAGAAGAGTCGCGGGATTGTATTAGCTATTGGTGAGAACTTCTCACTCTAAATTTCTTTTTCTAGTTATATATATATATATACTAGGATGCAGACGGTGCTTAGTAGCACCCGACACAATCGTCCACAGACCATGGACTTGTTTGTTTGGTTGCATAAAGTAGTTAGATGATTTGGGTTGAATTGAATTGTTTGGTGAATTGAAATTGATTTGATTGATGTGTGAATGGCGTGGGCCTTCACTAGACCGGGGATAAGGCTAGGCCTCGTCCCGTTTCTAGTATCGTGCCGTTATGCCGCCGAAATTTTCTAAAATATGTTAGAAAAATAAAAATATCATTTTATTGTGTAAATGAAATGAATAGAAATTCATGTGTTGAAATAAAATATTTTATCGTTAAAAATACAGTTTTTAACGTGAAAGTGGATAAATGAATATTTATAAACAAATCGGCCGATTTGTTTATATACACTTATTTGACTGATATTGATTGGGTCGATAAATTTTACACATCGCCCAACTGCACAAATAAAATCTGTGTTTGATTGTTTGAAACCCCACACGGGTGTTGGGATGAAATTTGATATTCACTCATCCTGATTGATTAAATATGTCGATCGGTCGATTGACAGACTGTTATAAGCGTCAGATATCTATATTTGATGCTTATACAGTGTAGTGCACTTTGGTTGATGATTGATTATTTTTCAATGCTATTATATACATGTGTTGTATGGAATCCATATAATTAACATTATATGGTGATTGATTGGGCCTCATTCCAATCGGGAAAACAATGAATATTATAAAAGAAAATTCATGTGTTGAATATAAAAATAGTCATGTGTTGACGATGATCATGTGTTGAAACTATTCATGTGTTGAGTAAAATATTTTAAATAAAATAAATTACATCTTTATCACATTTAAAATTAGAACTACTTCTCAGTAGAAGTCTAATTAAAATCAAACGATAGATACCATAGTTTTATAAAATATTTTACATAACAAAAATAGTGAGGTGTTGACAGTACTCATGTGTTGAGATTAGTCGTGTGTTGAAAGAAATATAGATTCATGTGTTGAATAGAACAAATATTCATTTGTTGAATAGAATAACGAATTATTGAAATATAAAGCCGTGTTGATTAGAGATGCGTTATTTTGACGTGAACGATATTTATATCGATTTTATTCGCTATATAATGAATATTGAAAAGTGATTTCAAAATTAAATATTTTGAAATGAAATTCAAATTGAATTAGATTAAAATTCGAATTGAATAGGAAGCGAATTTGAATTCGAATAAAATAGAAATGAATTCAAATTGATTTAAATTGAAATTGAAATTGAAAACGAACTGAAATTTAATGGAATTCGAATCGAAATTAAATTGAATCAATTTGAATTGAAACGAATTTGAATTTGAATTGAATTGAAACGAATTTGAATTTGAATTGAATTGAAATGAACTCGAATTGAATTGAAATCAAATCGATTTGAAATTGACGATGAAGTTGAAATTGTTTTGAAACGAATGTAGAACTATTTATAAAATTCGTTTTAAAAGGAAATCGACGAAATATATATAATATATATATTATATATATATATATATATAATGGCCTGAATAGAACGCGCCGCGCCGCGGTAGTTCGTGAATTTCGACCATTTATTTCAAACGAACATTGCGGGAGATCCGACCGTCGGATTCTCCTAAAACCGGAACCGTTGGGTTCGTATCGAAAAGAGCTTTCCAATGAATATTAGAAATTTGAAATCTAACGGTTGGATTTGGAATTATGTCCAAATCAAATTTGAAAAAGGTCGCTGTAAGTGCAGTTCGATGGCCGTTGTTGGAAATCGACTGTACGGGCCTTGATAAAATTATTAAAAATATCGATAATTTGTGTAAAATTATAATATGTGAATTGGAAAGAATTAGGCTGGAAAATTCCACATTAGAGGATAAAAATAGATTTTTATCGAAATGAACTAGTTTTGAACTAGAATTAAAATCAATTTATTTTTGAAATAAATAAATTGAATTTGAAAGTGATTTTGAAAATAATCGATAATTTCCAATACGTGGATTGGACTGGAGCTGAATCGAAATTATCTTCGGAATATTTCGATGTTGGATTTCGTGACTAAACAGATTTTGTTATGGGAATTTGAAAGATATATTTTATATCGTTATTTCCAATATGATATTTGTTGGTTTCAGAATTTGATATTGAATATAAGCCGATATATTTTCTATTCAGAGCCTTGTATTTAATATCAAATGTGATTTGGGTTTGTCGTGAATCGTGTTTTGTATGACATTGGTTCTTTAACCCAGTTAAAGGCAAGATGTCGATTTCTGAAAGGATTAAAGCTAAGTGGAGTTTTAATGAATCTTTAATTAGATTAAAATGTGAATTGATAATTTAAATTATCAAATCTGAAAGGTGATCGAGAATGGAGTACCACCAGTTTTGCTCCAAAGCGATAGTTAAATCTTTAATTAGATTTGAACGTGAAATGGTAATTAATTTTACCGATAACACCGTGGTGTTAGATATGGAGTATTACCAGTTTTGCTCCATGGGATATATAGGTTGGGATTGGGAAATAAACTAAATAATTACTTCGGTGTAGTTCGTTAATCCCGACTAGTTTGTAATGATATCCAAAGGAAGATCAGAGAATAAATTTAGAAGAATTTATCTTTGATAAAATTAATGGGAACCTTTCCCTAAGAATGTGATTTTGGTGAATAAAAGAATATTCTGAATTGGAATGAGGCGTTCGTTTTGTTTGTGTAACATTTGTTAATTATATACGTGGGTTATTCAGAAAGACCGGGTTTATACCCATTCTGAATAATCGATTCGACGAGGTGTCGAAGATGAAGACGGTGGTTGAAGACCGGAAGTCTTCACATCGTTTGGGTGATTACTGATGATCTTGATTGGGCTGTACACCCAAGATGAGGGAAACAGTCGGTGATCGTCCAGACGTACTTGGAGATGGATGGATATGCGAGGAAAGTGCCTCCGGTTTCGTTCAGACCCAGAACGAACTTGTAAATGGATTGTGTGTCTTACATAGGATTTTATTCTGTGTTGATTGATCTCTATTAAATATACATCTGTTTGGCGGCAGAGAATTTATTCTCTTGCTTAACGCCCTTCTCTGAGACGTACGAGCTCAGAGGTTGTATATCGATGGACATCAGTCGCATGGAGTGAATTGCCAGTGTGGCATGCGTAAGTGGCAATTGATCAGGGCTTCTATTGAAAAGCAAAGTCTTGTGGTTGATGATCAAAGCACGGCCTGTGTGGCATAGCTTTGTGTATAACGTGAATTCGCGAGCCTCACACCTCGGTATGAGTCAAAAACGGGATACGGACCCAAGGAGTGCACGACGTTTCTTTCTAGCTTGGGTGGTGTCAGTGACCTACCAGCCCTGACATTTATATACTTTTCACCTGTGTGGTTGTTGGATATGAGGCGCCTCGGATATAGGTCTGTAAGGACCGGGAAACGTGTGTTCAGGAATTGCCAATCCTAAAAAGTAAGAGAGGACCGGCCTTGGAGGATCCAGGGGATTGCTGTGTGCGGTCCCGAGGCATTTGCTAGAGTGTCTCGAACGCGGAGAGGAGCTTGCCCCTTGCCTCGGCTCATGACGGAATCCAATTTCCAATACGTGTATTGCGGTTTTAATTGTAGAACTAGTATGGCGACATGATATATGGTACCCATGCCGTCTATGATTTATATTTATGATTGAAATTGTTTTTGACACTATACACTTATTATAGTATCAAATGATTTGTTTTAAACGTATCAAGCATGTTTGGCTGTTATAAGGTAAAACCCTATCCTCCGGCTTGCGTTGCATTGTGTGATGGGACCTGGGTCTTATAACTGCTTCATTTTTCTTTATTTAGCATTGCGCTGTTTGTTCTATGCACTGGTATTCTTGGGAGGAAACCCGTTCCGTGTTATACGGCGTGGTCCCTTGATTTACCTAACTTTAAAAATAAAGATTAATAACTGTTTTAGTTCTCACACCAGTCACATGACTGACCTGGAGTTTATTGTTTTAACCTAAACTCTGGGTGCCCCTATTTTCCGCACGGGCAGCTAGTAGTTTTGGTTTTGCAGATTTATATTCACAGGGTCCTGATTAACAGCTGGAAAGATGCTCGGAAAGCTCTGTATCCGTGTATCACTTTCAGTTGTATTTTGTATATTTTTCCGCTGCTATGTAATTTATTGTAATCTCTGATATTTGTCGAATGTAATTTATTCATTTTTACTCTGTATATTCTTGTATCTGATGGAATTGTTGTAATAACAATGAAATGTTCTTCCGTATGCGTTCATTTGTGTGTTGTTCTCAAAGTATCCGCTCTTTCCTTCACGGGGAAGTTACGGGTCCTTACATGACTTTTACATACGACCTCAAAACGAGGCCCACCGCCTGTCGTCCATAGTGTTTTACCCCCATTCCGAACACAATGGGATATGTATCGTAGGTTGATTCGATCGTTTCGATCAGTTTCCGCTGAATTTACATTTAAATCATTATATTGAATTTTAAACGTACATTTCAAATTACCGGGGTCACATACTAACTTTAAAAATTCCAGAAAAATATTTTCTAGCTTAGTATTGACGATACGGTCCTAACAAAACTAGTTTCGTCGAATTCCGAGACCGTATGAAAAATGGCCAATTTCCAGTCTATTAAAATCAACTTAAAGTGGTCAAACGTGTTTTCCTTTGCCACGCCCACATATTGATTAGAAAAATTATGAAATTTGGAATCTAGCAATAATTTGACACTGTGGATCCCACAAAAGTGGTTTCGTCGAAATCCGAGGTCGTTTGCAAAATGTCTATTTTTTAAGGGCCTGAATTCCATAGCGACTATTCAGAATTTTCAACTGGACCTCTCTTTTGATTCCCGCTATGAAATTTCGATTTTTCGGATTCGTTGGAAAGATATCATCAATTAGATCCTATTGTTTTTGGTTTCACTAAAATCCGGATTGTTTTGTACCCGGTACATTCAATTGAAGTTTGAAATCGAATTATCGAACTACCGTGCCATTTTCAATTCTATTTATAATTATATATAAATATTTATATTCTAACGACGACGTATATAATATATACGTTCGAATTATATTCAAATTAAATTTCTCGTCGATATTATTTAAAATAATCTATTTTAAATATTCAAAATTCGCTAAATTTGCCAAAATAAAAATTTTAAACTGGCCCAGATTTTCCGGGTTATTACAATCTCCCCCACTTAAAACTTTTCGTCCCCGAAAAGGAACAAAGTCGAAAGTGGTTTGATTAATCAACTCTACGTTCGATCTGGCTTTCATTCTCCAACTTTTCAGTTTCTGAAAATTTTCAAATGTTCAAAAATTTGGCTAACACCCTAAATTTTCGAAAAACTTCGCCATAACCTCCCCTGCACCGGGAGCCACAGGAAAATCCCGAAATTTCCATATAGGCCTTCAGATCTCAAAAAGAAAAAGAAAAAGCCAAGCGGCTAGCCAATAGGCTCATAAAATCATCATCACCCAAACAAAACAGTAAATTATATAGTAAACATGTACCTATTTGTCGGGCAAACAAATTTTATTCTCTGCTCTAGCCTCCTTGCTATGACCTGTTCAATGTAAGTACATGTATATGCAAGCAAATGCAACCAATTTTCAATATAATTCAATATTTGATGCAATTAGGCTAAATGGTTCTAAATTATCAAACAAATAAATAAACAACACAAACATCAATCAATTAGTGAATTAGAGTTTTCAAATTCATAAATTTGATATATATACAAAAATCATGTTTTTGATGCCAATTCACAACAAATAAATCTATCTATATAAGTTTTGGTTCTCACACCAGTCTAATGGAAATATATAGAAAATCACACCTTCGAAACTCGAACACACACTACTGATGCTATATAGTCATCAGTAGAATCATCTCCGGGCGACTAGAGTGTGACTCTATATCTATCTAATATATTAAAACTTCGAATATACGTTCATGACGCGTATATGCAAAACCTTTATATACTAGATTGTCCAAATTCAAAATAAATAAATATTCAAATACGTATAAAACGATTTAATTTTTTTTAAACAAAATTGTTTTCATTTGAAAAATATACTCTTCACACTCGTTCTAGGACACTTCTGATCCTATCTCTAACGAGTCATTCTAATTGGATTTTGCTAATCCAATATCTGATGAATTCTTTCGTATGGTTCTAATGTGTCTTGTTCTCGAGCTCTATAAACCAAAGCTCTGATACCAAATGTGAGGACCCGTAACTTCCCTGTGAGGGAAAGAGCGGATACTTTGAGAACAACACACAAATGAACGCAGACGGAAGAACATTTCATTGTTATTACAACAATTCCATCAGATACAAGAATATACAGAGTATAAATGAATAAATTACATTCGATAAATGTCAGAGATTATAATAAATTACATAGCAGCGGAAAATAATACAAAGCACAACTGAAGGTGATATACGATACAGAGCTTTCCGGATATCCTTCCAGCTGTAAACCAGGATCCTGCGAATATAAATCTGCAAAACCAAAACTACTAGCTGCCCGTGCGGAAAATAGGGGCACCCAGAGTTTAGGTTAAAACAATAAACTCCAGGTCAGTCATGTGACTGGTGTGAGAACTAAAACAGTTATTTAAAGCTTTACTTTAAAAAGAGAGTAATTCAAGGGAACACGCCGTCTAGCACGGAACGGGTTTCCTCCCAAGAATACTAGTGCATAGAATAAACAACGCAATGCTTTTTCGAAAAATGAAGCTATTATAAGACCCAGGTCCCATCACACAATGCAACGCAAGCCGGAGGATAGGGTTTTCCCTTATAATAGCCAAACATGCTTGGTACGTTTTAAACAAATCATTTGATACTATAATAAGTGTAAAGTGTCAAAACAATTTCAATCATAAATATAAATCATAGACGGCATGGGTACCATATATCATGTCGCCATACTAGTTCTACAATTAAAACCGCGATACACGTATTGGAAATTGGATTTCCGTCATGATTCGAGGCAAGGGGCAAGCTCCTCTCACGCTCGAGACACTCTAGCAAATGCCTCAGGGCTACGCACTCTGGGCAACCCTGGATGCGGCTGGGCCGGTCCTCACTTACGTTAGAGGATTAGTTATTCCTGAACACACGTTTCCCGGTCCTTACAGACCTATAATCGAGGTGCCTCATTCCAACAACCACAAAGGTGAAAAGTATATAAATGTCAGGGCTGGTAAGTCACTGACACCACCATAGCTAGAAAGAAACGTCATGCTCTCCCAGCGGTCCGTATCCCGTTTTTAACTCATATCAAGGTGTGAGGCTCGCGAATTCACGTTATACACAAAGCTGCCACGTAGGCATGCTTTGATCATCGACCACAAGACTTTGCTTTTCAACAGAAGCCTTGATCATTGCATCTTAGCGTGCCACACAGGCAATTCATGTCATGCGACTGATGTCCATCGATATACAACCTCTGAGCTCGTACGTCTCAGAGAAGGGCGTTAAGCAAAAGAATAAATTCTCCGCCGCCAAACAGATGTATATTTAACAGAAATCAATCAACACAGAATAAAATCCAGTGTCAAACACACAATCCATTTACAAGTCCGTTCTGGGTCTGAACGAAACCGGAGGCACTTCCCTCGCATATCCATCCATCTCCAGGTACGTCTGGACGACCACCAACTATTTCCATCCTCTCGGGTGTACAGCCCAATCAGGATCGTCAGTAATTATCCAAACGATGTGAAGACTTCCGTTCTTCTACCACCGTCTTCATCTTCGACTTATCGTCAAATCGGTTATTCAGAATGGGTATAAACCCGGACTTTCCGAACAACCCGCGTATATTAAAAACGAATGTTACACAAACACAACATACGCCTCATTCCAACTCAGAATATTCTTTTATTCATAAAATCGCATTTTTAGGGAAAGGTTCCCATTAATTTTATCCAAGATAAATTCTTTAAATTTTATCCTTTAATCTTCCTTTGGATGACATTTCAAACCAAATTATGGTTTTTCTAAACTAGTCGAGATTAGCGAACCACACCGAAGTAATTATTTATTTTATTTCCCAATCCCAACCTATTCATCCCATGAAGCAAAACTGGCAATACTCCATATTTAGCACCACAGTGTTATCGGTAAAATTAATTACCATTTCACGTTCAAATCTAATTAAAGATTTAACTATCGCTTTGGAGCAAAACTGGTGATACTCCGTTCTCGCTCGTTTTTCTAAATTTGATAATTTAGATTGTAAATTCACATTTCAATCTAATTGCAGATTCGTTAAAACTCCTTTTATTGGGTTAAAGAACTAATGTCATTTAAAACACCGTTCACGACAAACCCAAATCACATTCTATTGATTATCGGGTTAAAGAACTAGTGTTATTTAAAACACAGTTCACGATAAACCCACAAATAAATTCTAGTTCAATTCAAATCAAATATATTAGGAATTCCGATTATTTAAAACCCCTTTTTAAATCTAATTTATTTATTTGAAAAAAATAAAAATCGGGTTTTAAATTGAGTTCAAGCTAGTTCATTTTGATAAGAATCTATTTTTATCTTTTCAAATATGGAGTTTTTCATCCCAATTTTTCCCAAATCATTTCTTATGATTTTACACAAATTATTACTATTTTTAATAATTTTATTAAGGCCCGTACAATCGATTTCCAACAATGGCCATCGAACTGCACTTACAGCGACCTTTTCTGAATTTGATTTGGACGTATCTCCAAATCCAACCGTTAGATTTTGAATTTCTAATATTCATTAGAAAGCTCTTTTCGATACGAACCCAACGGTTCCGGTTTTAGGAGAATCCGACGGTCGGATCTCCCTTAATGTCCGTTTGAAATAAATGGATGAAATTCACGAACTGCCGCGGCGCGTTCTATTCAGGCCATTATATTATATATATAATATATATAATATATATTTCGTCGATTTCTATTTAAAACGAATTTTATAAATAGTTTTAAATTCGTTCCAAAAACAATTTCAACCTTTATTTCAATTCAAATCAAAATTGAATTTTTCCTTATAAATTCGTTTTAAAATTCATCTCTATTCAATTCAAATTTCAATTCAATTTGAATTCATTTAATTCGTTTTCAATTCAATTCGAATTCGTTTTCAATTCAATTCGATTTCGTTTTCAATTCAATTCGAATTCGATTCGTTATATATTCAATTCGAATTCAAATTGGTTTTCTATTCGATTCAATTCAAATTGGTTTTCTATTCGATTTAAATCAAATTGGTTTTCTATTCGATTCAATTCAAATTGGTTTTCTATTCGATTCAATTCAAATTGGTTTTCTATTCGATTTAAATCAAATTGGTTTTCTATTCGATTTAAATCAAATTCGTTTTGTTATCACTTTATATCAATTCATTTCGAAATCACTTTATATTCAATATTCATTTCGAAATCACTTTATATTCAATATTCATTTTAAAATGAATAAAATTGATATAAATATCGTTCACGTCAAAATGGCGTCAATCCAATCAATCTGGCTTCATATATTTCTATTTTCAAATATTCTATTTCAAATATTTCGTTCAACACATGACTAATCTCAACGGATGAGTACAGTCAACACATGAACCTTTATTTTATAGTGATAAAGATATAAATTTTATTGTTAAAATATTTCGTTCAACACATGACTAATCTCAACGGATGAGTGCAGTCAACACATGAACCTTTATATTATATTGATAAAGATGTAAATTTTATTATTAAAATATTTCGTTCAACACATGACTAATCTCAACGGATGAGTACAGTCAACACATGAACATTTATATTTTATTATTCTTTATTTTCTAAATTGGAATGAGGCCCAATCAATCACCATATAAAGTTAATTATATGGATTTTCACACATCACACGTATATAATAGCATTGAAAAATAATCAACCATCAACCAAAGTGCACTACACTGTATAAGCATCAACTATAGATGTATAACGCTTATAACAGCCTGTCAATCAATCGATCGACATATTTAATCAATCAGGATGAGTGAACTTCAAATTTCATCCCAACACCCGTGTGGGGTTTCAAACAATCAAACACAGATTTTATTTGTGCAGTTGGGCGATGTGTAAAATTTATCGTCCCAATCAATGTCCTTCAAATAGGTGTACATAAAGAAACCGTCCGGTTTGTAAATGAATATTTATTTATTCACATTTACTATATTCATATTTACATTAAAAATTATATTTTTAACGATAAAACATTTTATTTTAACATATGAATTTCTATTCAGTTCATTTACACAATAAAAATGATATTTTTATTTTTCTAACATATTTTAGAAAATTTCGGCGGCATAACGGCACGATACTAGAAACGGGACGAGGCCTAGCCTTATCCCCGGTCTAGTGAAGGCCCACGCCATTCACACATCAATCAAATCCATTCATCTCACCAAACAATTCAATCCAATCAAATAATCTAACTAATTTATGCAATCAAACAAACAAGTCCATGGTCTGTGGACGATTGTGTCGGGTGCTACTAAACACCGTCTGCATCCTAGTATATATATATAACTAGAAAAAGAAATTGAAAGGTGAGAAATTCTCACCGATAGCTATCCAATATCACGACTCTTCATTTATAGAAATCTTCGTCGTTCTCGCCTTTTTGTCACCTTCGTTTGCTCGTAGCCACTACATATATAAAAATCACTCATTTTTATATTTTGATGTCTTTAAAATAAAAAATCACATTTTTATTTGTTCACTTTCAATTCAAAAATCATATTTTTATAATCGCTTCATACATTTAAAAATCGAATTTTTACTTCGCTATTCAATATATAAAAATCGAATTTTTTACTTCGCTATATGGATGAAAATTCTATTTTTACATTACTACTATATAGATAAAAATTATATTTTTATCACGCTATTCTTCATATAAAGATTTTGCCTTTTCAAATATATCATTATAAAAATCACATTTTTATTTTTCTACACATATAAAGATGATATTTTCAATATTCCTATCATGTAAAAATTATATTTTTAATTCTCTACCTAACCAAAAATCATATTTTTACATCTTTTATATAGTAAAGATTATATTTTTAATACTTTAAAAATATAAAAATCATATTTTTATTTGTTCCTAAAAATCAATTCTTTTTCTTTAAATAAAAACCCTAACACTATAGGTAAAAATCATGTCTTTCTTCGATAAATTTACATTTTTAACTTGCCACATGAATAAAAATCAAATCTATTTTTGAAAACCATGCTTATTAACCTATGTTACTTTTATTAAATTCTGAAACTAAAATTTAATGTTTTATAAAACAATGATTTTTCATAAAAAAATGAATTAATAAATGCTATTATATATAATAAAACCTATTACTAAAAAGTAAATTAAAATAAAATAAAAACTGAAAATAAAACTTACAGTGGAATAAGGAGGAGGAGGGGGTTTTCTGTGGCGGAGGGTGAAGGGTGGGAGGTAGAGGGGAAGGACGGAGGAGGATCGGTGGAAGGGGGGCGGCTGTGGCGGATCGCGAGGGGGGGGGGGTGCGGTCTTCAGTCGAGAGGGAGAGGATCGGGTTTTGGGGGGGGGGGGTGGTCCTTGCCGGAGGAGGGAGGCGGAGGGAGGGGGTCTCGGCGGTGGCGCGGTGGTCTCGGGGAGGGCGGCGGTTCCTCCCCGTTCGACGTCTTCTTTTTTTTTTTCCTTTTTTATTCGATCTGAAGAATGAACGTGGGGGGGGGGGGGGCAGAGGGTAATAGGAAAGGAGAGAGAAAGGTTAATTTTTATTTTTATTATTATTTTAAATGCATAGAGTTGCCTTTTACATACGACCTCAAAACGAGGCCCACCGCCTGTCGTCCATAGTGTTTTACCCCCATTCCGAACACAATGGGATATGTATCGTAGGTTGATTCGATCGTTTCGATCAGTTTCCGCTGAATTTACATTTAAATCATTATATTGAATTTTAAACGTACATTTCAAATTACCGGGGTCACATACTAACTTTAAAAATTCCAGAAAAATATTTTCTAGCTTAGTATTGACGATACGGTCCTAACAAAACTAGTTTCGTCGAATTTCGAGACCGTATGAAAAATGGCCAATTTCCAGTGGATTAAAATCAACTGAAAGTGGTCAAACGCGTTTTCCTTTGCCACGCCCACATATTGATTAGAAAAATTATGTGACGGCCCGTCCCGCACCAGCCTGCATTTCCTCCGAAAGTGCGCTGTACACATGCCCAGTTAGCACAGAACAGTCGTCAGAAGAAAAGAAAGGAAAGAATGAACTAATCAAGGAACCTGTAGAATGTCTCACAGCGCATGGGATAAAATATAATAATAACATACTTGACATAAAACAGACGAGACAGTGCATAAGCTGATAACTAAAATCAACATCAATCATCAGAGCAGCGGAAATCCATATACAGCTTATTACAATTTTCCAAATTTACTGTCTCTAAACAAAAGAAAGCTAAAGTAGAAGATACACCAACAATGCCCAAACAGTGATCTTCAACAACACAGGGAGAATATTATGTATATAGTACGTGGAAGCCTCCTGCTCGTCTCCGGATCATCTACCCGTGCATCACCAGCTAACGTGTCTCTAGTCTGCTCGTGTGAGCACCCAGAGTTATAAGAGGAGACATAAAACTCTGGGTCAGACATAAAGCCTGGTATGAGCGATAAGCATCTAAACAGAATGATAACAGGTATACTAAACCATACCTGAACCTGGACCTGCAACCAAAGAGTTAGTACCACATACCGTACGATGCTCTAAGGTGCCATAATAAATAGTGTAAGAATACGGGGGTGGGGTGTGCATGTCACAATGATAGCAAACAAATCATCAATAGCAACCATCCTCACATCTCTCACTCAGTGCGTAAAGCATACGATATCTACCACTTTGGAACACTAGACAAAACTGAGGCAACGACGAATCCCGACTTGTAGAAACCCTGCTATGACCAAGCCAAACACTTGGAGTCATGACCAAACATTTCAATGACCCACTTCATTGGTCGTAGCCCTTGGTTCTACCGATGCCATAATGGCCCTGAATCCGCCTTCGTACCTCCTACCATAGTGGTCCAAAGCTATAGACGTCGATAACTCCTTGGCACGCGTCCCGCAGCAAAGTCCAACCATGAAGCGAACTCGTTGATTCCCATCTGAATCCTGAGCTCTAACTTCTCATTTGGACTTCCTTTGCATCTCGGGTTTGGTCAAATTGGAGTGGGTCTTCAGAAGAGTTGTCGCGCAGTCCTGGAATTCGGTTCGGTTCGGTAGTCATCATCTTCGTCGGTTCGGTTCGGTAGTCCTTCGGTTCGGGTTCTCCACTTGGTTCGGTTCGGAAGTTTAGTGCCTATTCTCTGGTTGGTTCGGTGGTTGCTCCCTTCTAAGTTCCCATGCCCGATCCTGTCCTTCTCCAATTGCCGATCCGCTCCGCCCCCTTAGCTTACTCCGATCCGATCCTCTCCAATCTGATCCGCTCCACAGCTCCGATCCGCTCCCTAGTTTCGATCCGGTCCGCTCCCTAGTTCCGATCCGATCCCCCTTGTCCACTCCAACTCTAAGCAAACAGCCTTCCTTCTCGCCGATCCTCCTCCAGTGACAAGCTCCGATCCAGTTCAGATTTCCTTGGTCAGTTCACAAATCCGATCCGACCCTCTACTCCGATCCGATCCGGTTCGGAACCTGCACATTTCTGCAACTTTCCAGCGAGCTTTCTACGCCATTCGACGACGTTTTCGACCAATCTAACTATTCTAATCAATCATAAAACATACCATAGAGTCATAGCAACATGTAAGAACAACCACAAACACCTAACAACAATTCAAATGAACCAAAATGGATCAAAAGTGGCTAAAACCTCACATTTTCCCATAATCCCTCTTAATCATGTTTAAGCATACGATTAGCAAAACACATCGAAATTAACCCAAATTTCTAACAGAGCCTTAAAACATTATTTTAGAATTTTAAGAATTTTTTCCAGAATTTATTTACGTATAAATTCGCTAATCTTCACTAATTACCCTTAATCACCGTAATTAGTGCAAAAACTATGCAAATCACTCACCTTGGCCACAAATGAATCACCAAATCTGAAATACTCTCTGTTTGGGTCGAATTCCTATGTGTAGCAGCAGCTCCTAACTTGCTTTGTTGCTATTTGGCCTTGCTTTGACGTAGTTTAGGCTTAATCTTCACTAAAAATGTGTTTTGGAGTGGTTTTAGAGGATGGAGGTCATTACTAAGGTCTCAAGGAGGTTTGTGGCGGCTCAAAACTGAAATGAAAGTGATAACCTAACCCTAATCAGTCCTCCTATACCTCTAAACCCGAAATTCCCCTGTGGGCCTAGCTGCTAATCACCCGGTTAAGCCCAATTAAGCTGTTTTCCACCGTCTGAAACTTGTTTCAGCCATATCTCCCAAACGGTAAGTCCGTTTGGCTAATGTGACCACTCTACGGAAAGAGAAACCATCATCCGAAGCCAATGGTAGTGGTTTCAGGTCAAAATTCCTTTCCAGTTAAAAGTTATGGCCAAAACAGTGATAACTAGGGGTAAAATGGTCATTTAAAAATCGGGAAAAATCATGAACATGGGAAATGACCCCAATAGTCGTCCCCCAAAGTTACATGACCATACGACTTCATATGTGAAAGAAACAAATATTCTACGATCCTATGATGCGTAGACTACGGGTCGTTACACTCTCCCCCCCTTAAGAAATTTCGCCCCCGAAATTCCTTAACCCAAAACATACAAGGGATCCCGCATGCCTAACAACCACATACAACAATCGAATATGCAAAACAAGCAAACAAGCCTATCCTAGCATGCGGAAAAACTAAATCGAAGTCAAAATCTTACCAGACTAAGAGTTCTGGATACTTCTTCCTTATGTCCTCCTCTGTTTCCCAAGTACAATCACTCTCGTCCTCGCTCCACTGTACCTTGACTAGCTTCACCGCCTTCCTTCGAAGTTGCTTCATGTCGTACTCGACAATACGGGCCGGCTTGCGGTTCCCAACCGCCTCGGGTTCTACTTCGAAGCCCTCTAACTGATCAGGTGAAATAGTCATATCTGAGTCGTGAACGAACTTCCTTAGTTGGGAAACATGAAATACGTTGTGAACTCCCGCCATCTTCTCCGGTAAGTCAATTCTGTATGCCAAATTCCCGACTAGTCCAAGAACAGGGAATGGGCCAACAAATCTTGGTGCCAGCTTGCCTCTCCTGCCAAATCGTATTACGCTCTTCAACGGAGAAATCTTGACAAACACCAAGTCGCCAACGGAGAATTTTAAGTCTCTTCTCCTTTTATCGGCATAACTCTTCTGCCTATCTTGGGCAGCCTTCATTCGTTGTTGGATGATCTTAATCTTATCTGAAGTTTCCCTCACCACATCTGGTCCAAGCATAAACTTCTCGCCAGTCTCTATCCAACATGATGGTGAGTTACACGGTCTCCCGTACAAAGCTTCAAACGGAGCCATACCGATACTGGATTGGTAGCTATTATTATATGCAAACTCTACTAGATGCAAATGGTCATCCCACGATCCACCAAAGTCCAATATACATGCTCTCAAGAGATCTTCCAGAATACGGTTCACCCTCTCCGTCTGACCGTCGGTCTGAGGATGATATGCGGTACTGAGATGTAACTCTGACCCTAGAGCCTCTTGCAAGCTCTTCCAAAACCCACTAGTGAACAACGGGTCTCGGTCACTCACAATGCTTTTAGGTACTCCATGAAATCTCACTACCCACTTCATATATAATTCCGCTAACTTAGCTGCCGTTCTGGTCGATTTGACTGGTATAAACCTTGCACTTTTAGTCAGTCGGTCTACAATTACCCAAATGCTGTCATATCCCGATCTAGTCCTTGGTAATCCATCGATGAAATCCATCGAGACTTGCTCCCATTTCCATTCGGGAATTTCTAATGGTTGCAACAAACCACTAGGCTTCTTTTGCTCGGCTTTAACTAGCTGGCAATTCATGCATTTGGATATAAAGTTCCCAACGTCTCTTTTCATTCCTTCCCAGTAGTAAGTCTGCTTCATATCTCGATACATCTTATTACCACCGGGGTGTATAGTCAGCTTTGAGTGATGACATTCTCTAAGCACTTCATCCCTCAATCCATTTACGTTGGGTACAACAAGTTTTCCATTCTTTCTAAGCCAACTATCTCGATCAAGCCCATACTTGTTCACCTCCTCATCGATACCCATCTCTAACTTGGAGATGATTTCCAATAGGTTAGGATCGTCCCTCTGACTAGAGCCGATCCGCTCAATCAAAGTGGGTCTGATCGTCAAACTTGCTAACATTTCTGGATCCAATTCGCACTTTGGTCTGAAATCAAACCCCGCAATAAACTCCAGTTGCTTCCATTCAAGGAACATAGCCCCTAAGCTGGCATGTCTTCTACTCAATGCATCAGCCACCGCATTGCCCTTTCCTGGTGTGTATGCGATGTCAAAATCATAGGAAGCTAGGAACTCTAACCATCTCTGCTGACGGAGGTTCAGATCTTTCTGAGAGAAGAGATACTTTAACGACTTATGATCTGTAAACAGCTCAAATCTTTCTCCCAAGAGATAGTGTCTCCACATCTTTAACGCGAACACGATCGCTGCCAATTCTAAATCATGGGTAGGGTATCTTCTCTCGTGCGGTTTCAATTGCCGACTTGCATAAGCTATAACCCTACCGCCTTGCATCAATACAGCACCCAGTCCGGTACCACAGGCATCCGTGTATACCGTCATCTCTTCATCCCCCTTAGGAATGACTAATACTGGTGCGCTTGTCAAATTGTCCTTTAGACTCTTGAATGCATTCTCGCACCTTTCATCCCAGACAAAAGCTTGATTCTTCTTGGTCAACTGGGTCAATGGTGCTGCTATCTTGGAGAAACTTTGGATAAACTTACGATAATACCCCACTAACCCCAAGAAACTTCTTACATCTGTTGCATTCTTGGGCGTAGGCCAATCCTGTACCGTAGCCACCTTCGCCGGGTCCACGGCAATCCCATTTTCTGATACAACATGGCCCAAGAACCTCACTTCCCTCTTCCAGAAGTGGCACTTAGAAAACTTTGCTTTCAATTGGTGTTTTCTCAACACTTCCATCACTATTCTTAAATGTCCCTTGTGTTCTTCCTCTGTCCTCGAGTAGACCAAAATATCATCAACGAACACAAGGACAAACTTATTCAACTGATCTCTGAATACCCTATTCATAAGATCCACAAAATATGCTGGGGCATTGGTCAGCCCGAATGGCATGACCAACCACTCATAAAACCCAGACGGCGTCCGAAATGCCGTTTTAGCTATACTCTCAGCTTCCACTCTAAGCTGATGAAAGCCTGTCGCGAGATCCAACTGAGAAAATACTCTCGCGCCACTCAACTGATCAAACAAATCATCTATCCGCGGTAGAGGATACTTGTTCTTCCTCGTCACTTTATTCAACTCGCGGTAGTCTACACACAAACGAAGGGAACCATCCGCCTTGGTAGCAAACACAACTGGTGCTCCCCATTCAGAAACACTCCTTCTGATAAATCCCTTCTTCAAAAGATCGCTGACTTGCACCTCGAGCTCTCGCTGCTCTCTTGGTGCCATACGACGAAGTGGCATCACTATAGGCCTGGCATCCTTTACCAAATCAATACGAAACTCAATCTCTCGGTGTGGTGGAAGTCCGGTCACTTCTTCGAAAACATCCGGATACTGGCCAACCACGGGCAAACCTGACAACTCACTATGCGGAATGTCTAGGGAGTTTAGAAAACTAGCCAATACCCCCTTACTGGGTAGACCACCAAACACTATCCTCCGCCCATCATCCGCTCTAGCTGTCACCAACAAGCCCTCACAGTCTACCACCACCCCGTATCTTTGGAGCCAATCTACTCCCAAAATAATGCCAAACCCAGTAAAGCCCAAAACAAAGCAATCACAAACAAACATGCATCCATGACTCGATAAGACCACATTACGACAAATCATGCTAAGGCTAGTCGAACCACCAATCGGGTTCGTCACTACTAAAGGTCTATCGACAATCTCGGGCTCCAATCCCAACCTATCTACCAGGTCACTAGATATGAAAGAACTGGAAGCTCCGGTATCAAACAAAACTCTAACAGGAACATCATAAACAGAAAGCATACCTTGAATGACGACATTCTTTCCCTTCTCCGCCGCTGTTGGGGCATTCGACGAAGAAGGAATAGCATTAAGAGCGTATGCTTTCACCATTTGCTTTTCATTAGGGGGTTGTGGACACTTGTCCTTGTGGTGTCCCATTTGGCCACAGTTGAAGCACTTCCTATCCGCTGGCTTGGCCCGACAATTACTAGCATAATGGCCCTTCTTACCACAGCTGAAGCACTCCACATCTTGTTTATTCTTTTTCTTCTGACCATCCTTAGCCTGATTCTGCTTTCTCTTATTCTGGGAACCACCTTTTCCTCCACCACTAGCTTGTGGCTTTGGCTCATCTGCGGGTGCAACCTCAGTCTTCGACTTAGGGTAGAGGCTTTCTGATCTTAATGCTTTCCCCACAATCGATTCAAACGTCTCATCGATGTGGTTAATAAGCTTTTCCCCCAAGTACTGATCCAAACCAGTTATGAATTTCTCATTCTTTTTCTCGGCAGTATCTATAAGAGATAACCCATATTTTGACAAAGTGTCAAATTCAGCAATATACTCCGAGACAGCTCTGCCATTCTGCTTGAGCTCCAAGAATTTCTTAAACAGCATTGACTTTTGAGCAGCTGGAATAAACTTCTCGCTAAAGCGAGCTTTAAACTGCTCCCAAGTAATCTGATCTTCGGGAGTAGCTGCCTTTATAGCATTCCACCAATTCATTGCCCGCCCTTGCAGCTGACGGGACGCTAGCTTTCTCTTCATCGCATCCTCGATACCCAAATCCTCGAAGATACGTTCGCAACTATCCAACCAATCCTGAACATCCGTGGCCGACTCCGTTCCGTGGAACGGCTTCCCACCAAGACTAGTATAATCCTTATTCAGCTTGGCGAAGTCGACTCTTGGCGCCTGCACTATTGGACCACCACCATTTCCACCATTGGGAGCTGCCCTCTGCACATCTCTAAGCATCTCCCTCATGAGGTCAGTAAACATCGTCCTCATGTCAGCAGCATTCCCATTATTAGCTCCCCTACCGGTACCTCTAACATATCGGCTCATCGTCAATCTGAAAAAGGAAATGATTAACGACTCCATAGTGGTGCTAGTGCAGTACGACTTCATCCTTATACTACTAATAGTATATATAGCTTTTGAAAAACCAAAGTAATCACAAATACGCTCTCTCGTATACGTATATTATCTCTCCCTGATAACTTCCCTAGGTTAACTACGCAACCTAGAGCTCTGATACCAAGTGTGACGGCCTGTCCCGCACCAGCCTGCATTTCCTCCGAAAGTGCGCTGTACACATGCCCAGTTAGCACAGAATAGTCGTCAGAAGAAAAGAAAGGAAAGAATGAACTAATCAAGGAACCTGTAGAATGTCTCACAGCGCATGGGATAAAATATAATAATAACATACTTGACATAAAACAGACGAGACAGTGCATAAGCTGATAACTAAAATCAACATCAATCATCAGAGCAGCGGAAATCCATATACAGCTTATTACAATTTTCCAAATTTACTGTTTCTAAACAAAAGAAAGCTAAAGTAGAAGATACACCAACAATGCCCAAACAGTGATCTTCAACAACACAGGGAGAATATTATGTATATAGTACGTGGAAGCCTCCTGCTCGTCTCCGGATCATCTACCCGTGCATCACCAGCTAACCTGTCTCTAGTCTGCTCGTGTGAGCACCCAGAGTAATAAGAGGAGACATAAAACTCTGGGTCAGACATAAAGCCTGGTATGAGCGATAAGCATCTAAACAGAATGATAACAGGTATACTAAACCATACCTGAACCTGGACCTGCAACCAAAGAGTTAGTACCACATACCGTACGATGCTCTAAGGTGCCATAATAAATAGTGTAAGAATACGGGGGTGGGGTGTGCATGTCACAATGATAGCAAACAAATCATCAATAGCAACCATCCTCACATCTCTCACTCAGTGCGTAAAGCATACGATATCTACCACTTTGGAACACTAGACAAAACTGAGGCAACGACGAATCCCGACTTGTAGAAACCCTGCTATGACCAAGCCAAACACTTGGAGTCATGACCAAACATTTCAATGACCCACTTCATTGGTCGTAGCCCTTGGTTCTACCGATGCCATAATGGCCCTGAATCCGCCTTCGTACCTCCTACCATAGTGGTCCAAAGCTATAGACGTCGATAACTCCTTGGCACGCGTCCCGCAGCAAAGTCCAACCATGAAGCGAACTCGTTGATTCCCATCTGAATCCTGAGCTCTAACTTCTCATTTGGACTTCCTTTGCATCTCGGGTTTGGTCGAATTGGAGTGGGTCTTCAGAAGAGTTGTCGCGCAGTCCTGGAATTCGGTTCGGTTCGGTAGTCATCATCTTCGTCGGTTCGGTTCGGTAGTCCTTCGGTTCGGGTTCTCCACTTGGTTCGGTTCGGAAGTTTAGTGCCTATTCTCTGGTTGGTTCGGTGGTTGCTCCCTTCTAAGTTCCCATACCCGATCCTGTCCTTCTCCAATTGCCGATCCGCTCCACCCCCTTAGCTTACTCCGATCCGATCCTCTCCAATCTGATCCGCTCCACAGCTCCGATCCGATCCGCTCCCTAGTTTCGATCCGGTCCGCTCCCTAGTTCCGATCCGATCCCCCTTGTCCCCTCCAACTCTAAGCAAACAGCCTTCCTTCTCGCGGATCCTCCTCCAGTGACAAGCTCCGATCCAGTTCAGATTTCCTTGGTCAGTTCACAAATCCGATCCGACCCTCTACTCCGATCCGATCCGGTTCGGAATCTGCACATTTCTGCAACTTTCCAGCGAGCTTTCTACGCCATTCGACGACGTTTTCGACCAATCTAACTATTCTAATCAATCATAAAACATACCATAGAGTCATAGCAACATGTAAGAACAACCACAAACACCTAACAACAATTCAAATGAACCAAAATGGATCAAAAGTGGCTAAAACCTCACATTTTCCCATAATCCCTCTTAATCATGTTTAAGCATACGATTAGCAAAACACATCGAAATTAACCCAAATTTCTAACAGAGCCTTAAAACATTATTTTAGAATTTTAAGAATTTTTTCCAGAATTTATTTACGTATAAATTCGCTAATCTTCACTAATTACCCTTAATCACCGTAATTAGTGCAAAAACTATGCAAATCACTCACCTTGGCCACAAATGAATCACCAAATCTGAAATACTCTCTGTTTGGGTCGAATTCCTATGTGTAGCAGCAGCTCCTAACTTGCTTTGTTGCTATTTGGCCTTGCTTTGACGTAGTTTAGGCTTAATCTTCACTAAAAATGTGTTTTGGAGTGGTTTTAGAGGATGGAGGCCATTACTAAGGTCTCAAGGAGGTTTGTGGCGGCTCAAAACTGAAATGAAAGTGATAACCTAACCCTAATCAGTCCTCCTATACCTCTAAACCCGAAATTCCCCTGTGGGCCTAGCTGCTAATCACCCGGTTAAGCCCAATTAAGCTGTTTTCCACCGTCTGAAACTTGTTTCAGCCATATCTCCCAAACGGTAAGTCCGTTTGGCTAATGTGACCACTCTACGGAAAGAGAAACCATCATCCGAAGCCAATGGTAGCGGTTTCAGGTCAAAATTCCTTTCCAGTCAAAAGTTATGGCCAAAACAGTGATAACTAGGGGTAAAATGGTCATTTAAAAATCGGGAAAAATCATGAACATGGGAAATGACCCCAATAGTCGTCCCCCAAAGTTACATGACCATACGACTTCATATGTGAAAGAAACAAATATTCTACGATCCTATGATGCGTAGACTACGGGTCGTTACAAATTACGAAATTTGGAATCTAGCAATAATTTGACACTGCAGATCCAACAAAAGTGGTTTCGTCGAAATCCGAGGTCGTTTGCAAAATGTCTATTTTTTAAGGGCCTGAATTCCATAGCGACTATTCAGAGTTTTCAACTGGACCTCTCTTTTGATTCCCGCTATGAAATTTCGATTTTTCGGATTCGTTGGAAAGATATCATCAATTAGATCCTATTGTTTTTGGTTTCACTAAAATCCGGATTGTTTTGTACCCGGTACATTCAATTGAAGTTTGAAATCGAATTATCGAACTACCGCGCCATTTTCAATTCTATTTATAATTATATATAAATATTTATATTCTAACAACGATGTATATAATATATACGTTCGAATTATATTCAAATTAAATTTCTCGTCGATATTATTTAAAATAATCTATTTTAAATATTCAAAATTCGCTAAATTTGCCAAAATAAAAATTTTAAACTGGCCCAGATTTTCTGGGTTATTACAGCATTGCAGCCAAGCAGGATGAAGATCGGATAATTAGACTCATCAAGGAGAAAGTTCGAAAAAGAGAAGTGGGTGATCACAGCAAGATGGATGCTCTGATACCAACTTTAACGACCCACAATTTCAAACCATTCAAATCGACAATAAACCACTCATGTCAGAACTGAATCGCTCAAAACCGTGAATTGTTAATTTAACTATTGAGGTAAATGCGAATTAGAACACAGAACCACGGATACAGAACAGAGTAATTAGCAGCGGAACAAAGTAGTACATAGGTTCATACATAATACATGATACATATAAGTGCATAATGAGTCATAAGCTCATACAAAATAGAGTACATATAGGTACTAGTAGTAACCTGGATAACTTAGATAACTAGAAGCTGATAACTGCAGATGGTCCAAAAGATGCGAATCTCCCAAATGCGTCACGAACAACTGAGGTGCTCAAGCTGACCCAAGTATAAAGTCAAAGAAACAATACACTTGAGTCAGGACTAATAGTCTTATATAAGTGAATCAGCACAAATGACATGTTCATAAAAATGTACAGTAACTTAAAGGATATCTGGGATTCTATCCTCTAAGGATCCGTGAAACTAATACATATAATAGTACGCTATTATGATAGTGTCTATCCAGTAAAGTATAAGTAATGAACATAGCATAAGCGGGATTACATTTTTACCCTTACACCGTTTATAATACCGTATTCTATACAGTACTGTAAACCCAACCTAACACGGATGGCATCAGAGGGCACTTTATAGGTACGATACAAATCAGAATCGTATGGGGCTCGCTAGGGTAAATGACATGGCACTCGAGGCAATACCAGGGTAGGATTCTACCAGTTGCACTCCCGGACCGGTGGTAACGCATAGCAGCCACTACCGCCCACCTCGAAACACATTCCCAAATCAAAGGGGGTACCCCAAATCATAACATAGTCATAGAAATGGTATCGAAGAAACGTGTTCGATCAAAGGTGCTACCTTAATTTGTCACGGTACAGCTCCTGTTTTAGTCATTTAATTATGACCCGAAGGTCAAGGCCATATCGTTATCGTTCACCATCTTCAATCCAGAAATCGCCCCAAGTCATCATGCTTTGTTCTGGACATGTCACCACGTATACAGTTGTTAAAGTGGTATCGGCACTGACAGAGAGTATGCCACTTGCCGACTCCGGTCTCTTTAACAACCAACGCTTACCAATTTTTCCCACACCATGGCCATTGGTTTGAAAATCAATTTTTTTTTTTTAAATTTCGCAGGACAATTTATTCAAGTATTTCCCAAAAATTGCTTCCTCAAATCAATTACCAATAGTTTGATTAAGATTTCAGAATCTATACTCACCACCATACTTTATTAACCATTTGGGATAAAGTTCTCTCTTCAAAATGTCATTTATACTTGAAATCCTAAATTTGAACCTTCGACTTCACAAGACTGGATTAGACAAAGCTTTTGTTTACAAATCATAAATATATGTTTAAATAATTAAGTTTGAAAAATTAGTATATAGATATATAAAGTGGAAAACAATGTATATATATAGAGAGAGAGACGAAAACTATTATAAATCCATATAGTTAAAGAAATCGATTATTTAAAGGGAAAGATTAACAAAATCAAGTAAGGCAGAAAAGTATTTTTATAAAATTCAAGTTTTACTCAATAATATTAGTCCAAATCCACTCTTAATCCATTCACAAAAATTGCCATAATATCTCAAAATAACCTTATTGACCACGGTGCCCGTATATTATTTTCTAACCTACGGTCAAGTGGTACGGATATTTATCAATTCAATCCGTTCATAAAAATATTCGAACCACGGGTGTGTATCATTTCAACCCGTATCCCAAACCGATTCGAATATGCAGGGGTTCGGGTATTTATCATTTCAACCCGTGATGTTTTTTCTCTAAACTAGGGACTTGCATGGTGAGAATAATAACATAACATATCATACAAGCATTCATAGTGTCATGTAAGAACGGTGCGCGTGTAGCATGTGCACAACCATAAAACAAACAAGTCTAGAGCACCCTAACATTTCAATCAACATCTCAAGTTTCTAATTCACTCAATAATAAATTAGTCATGTGTGAGAAAACTCACCTTCCGTGGCAAAAGCGAGAAAGTACGGCGAGCGACAAAGATGATACTAACGATGGTCAAAGAGACGTCAGCAACCTAGAACAACGGTGTAAATTTTATATTTAGTAAACGGATATCTAACCCGACACAGCGCTACAACTAAAGAACTCACACGTGAAATCTAGTATAAATTTCCTAAGGCTCGACTATTCTTTAAGGTAAGTTTGTTTAGTTCTCGATAATCGACACACATTCTTAGCGATCCATAAGGGGTAGTGACACTGAAATTTGACATAACATAGCCTTCTTCCGACTCAGTGCATCAGCTACTACATTTGCCTTTCCCGGAGTGTATTTAATGTCAACATCATAGGAAGCGAGAAACTCAAGCCATCTAACTTGTCTTTGATTTAGGTCTTCTTGGGAGAATATATACTTAAGAGATTGATGATCGGTAAATACTTCAAACTTGGTTCCTAAAAGATGATGTCTCCATAACTTCAAAGCAAACATTACCGCGAGCAACTCCCGATCGTGTGTCACATAATTGACTTCAATTATAATTTCTGAACACTCAGCGAACGACTACGAGAACCTTCATCGTAAGGAGCCTAAAGAAGTTTTATTTTATAAAATATTTCTTTCAAATACTCTATTTCCAAATCTTCTTTTAAAAATACTTTATTTTCGAAAATCCTTTCAAAAAAATATTTATTCTTCGAAATCCGCGAACTTGAAGATAGTTGAAACATGAAATCCGTAATTGGTAGATTTCGATCAATGCATACCCTCTAAGTTCATATGACCTAGAGATGAGGATAAAATATTTTCCACAAACCCGAAGGTCAAGGTATATTTGTGAACTTTGAAAATTTATACGCATATTATCAAGAAGGTATGTTTGAAATAAAAAGGGTTTGGTTAATCGAATATTAGATTTCAAAGAGAAGTTAAATGATAGCAGAATTTATGACAAATCCAACCTTGACATTTTAATGAATTGATTGGAAGGAAAGTTGGATTGAAAAATCTGTATGGTCCATAACCCTCGTTTTATGAATACGCTTATTACTTGGAAAGACCGGGATCGGATTTAAGTTCGAAACCCATTCCAAGTAATAATACGACGTATGAAGAAAATTCAAGACTTGGAATCGACGAGTGAAGACCGTGGTTCTTCACATCGAATGGACTGATTGCCGATTGGTTTCTTTACTGATAGCTACAGTAGAGAGATGCCCCTATTCCCAAAGTGGCAGGAAGTCCGAACTTATGGGGAGAACCTTCGGATTTCGTTTCATTCAGACCCAGGACGGACTTGTATGGATGGTGTGTCTGACATTGAAATTGACCGCATAGCACTGATCTCCGTTATATATATCGGATTTGTGGCAAATATTTTATCCTCATCTCAAGGTCATATGAACTTAGAGGGTATGCATTGATCGAAATCAGTAATATGTCGTGAATTGTCAATATGACATACCCGAGTTATGAACGAGCTAGTGATGATCAGGGCATCGCTTTTCTAGGCGTGCTTTGGGTATGACGTGACATCGACAAACCTCACACCCCGGATGATGAGAAACTGGCGGTTAGGTTGTGTATATATCTATGAATTGATGATGACCGCTGCAGCAGTGGGAAACCACTTATGACTTATGGAATAGGGTATGTTCGGGGGGTCGTGTCTGGTCGAAAACCGTTGATCTGCCTCGCGATTTTTTATAAAGGTACATATGTGTTCGCTAAGTTCTCAACTGAATGCCACATTACAAGTTTCATACTGGCACAGTAGGCGATAATCAATTATATAGCAAGACTACAAACAACTACAAGGTTACAGGAAATCGAGGTTAAACCACAACTCAAGTATATGCAATATGATCAACACAAAATAGGTATGCATAGGGACTCATGCACGTGAGGGAACCCACATATATTCCCAAAATCAAAACATGCATTGAATGAATGCAGACAACGTATATTCCCAAAATCATAGCAAGATGGATGCTCAGATTGATAAGAAAGGAGTCCTACGAATTAGAAACCGAATATGCGTTCCAAATGTTGACGGTCTAAGGCAAGAAGTATTAAGGGAATGTCATCAGTCTAAACTCTCTATCCATCCAGGTATAAATAAGATGTTCCAAAATATGAAGAAATTATTTTGGTGGAGAGGTATGAAGCGAGATGTTTGTCGTCACGTTAATAGATGCATGATCTGCTTTTATCTACTGGCAGGTCATGCATAAGTAGTAACATATATATTTAAGTTTGAGTATACATGCATGAATACTGGTAAGAGCTAACAAGGAAGATAGGCAGGGGAAAACTCACGGCAACTAAGTTTACCAACTTATAGCGACCCACAATTTCAAACCATTCAAATCGACAATAAACCACTCATGTCAGATCTGAATCGCTCAAAACCGTGAATTGTTAATTTAACTATTGAGGTAAATGCGAATTAGAACATAGAACCACGGATACAAAACAGAGTAATTAGCAGCGGAACAAAGTAGTACATAGGTTCATACATAATACATGATACATATAAGTACATAATGAGTCATAAGCTCATACAAAATAGAGTACATATAGGTACTAGTAGTAACCTGGATAACTTAGATAACTAGAAGCTGATAATTGCAGATGGTCCAAAAGATGCGAATCTCCCAAATGCGTCACGAACAACTGAGGTGCTCAAGCTGACCCAAGTATAAAGTCAAAGAAACAATACACTCGAGTCAGGACTAAAAGTCTTATATAAGTGAATCAGCACAAATGACATGTTCATAAAAATGTACAGTAACTTAAAGGATATCTGGGATTCTATCCTCTAAGGATCCGTGAAACTAATACATATAATAGTACGCTATTATGATAGTGTCTATCCAGTAAAGTATAAGTAATGAACATAGCGTAAGCGGGATTACATTTTTACCCTTACACCGTTTATAATACCGTATTCTATACAGTACCGTAAACCCAACCTAACACGGATGGCATCAGAGGGCACTCCATAGGTACGATACAAATCAGAATCGTATGGGGATCGCTAGGGTAAATGACATGGCACTTGAGGCAGTACCAGGGTAGGATTCTACCAGTTGCACTCCCGGACCGGTGGTAACGCATAGCAGCCACTACCGCCCACCTCGGAACACATTCCCAAATCAAAGGGGGTACCCCAAATCATAACATAGTCATAGAAATGGTATCGAAGAAACGTGTCCGATCAAAGTTGCTACCTTAATTTGTCACGGTACAGCTCCTGTTTTAGTCATTTAATTATGACCCGAAGGTCAAGGCCATATCGTTATCGTTCACCATCTTCAATCCAGAAATCGCCCCAAGTCATCATGCTTTGTTCTGGACATGTCACAACGTATACAGTTGTTAAAGTGGTATCGGCACTGACAGAGAGTATGCCACTTGCCGACTCCGGTCTCTTTAACAACCAACGCTTACCAATTTTTCCCACACCATGGCCATTGGTTTGAAAATCAATTTTTTTTTTTTAAATTTCGCAGGACAATTTATTCAAGTATTTCCCAAAAATTGCTTCCTCAAATCAATTACCAATAGTTTGATTAAGATTTCAGAATCTATATTCACCACCATTCTTTATTAACCATTTGAGATAAAGTTTTCTCTTCAAAATGTCATTTATACTTGAAAGCCTAAATTTGAACCTTCGAATTCACAAGACTGGATTGGATAAAGCTTTTGTTTACAAATCATAAATATATGTTTAAATAAATCAAGTTTGAAAAATTAGTATATAGATATATTAAGTGGAAAACAATGTATATATATATGTATATAGACGAAAACTATTATAAATCCATATAGTTAAAGAAATCAAATTATTTAAAGGGAAAGATTAACAAAAATCAAGTAAGGTGGAATTTTTTTTTTTTTGAAGTTCAAGTTTATTCAATAATATTAATTCAAATCCAATCTCAATCCATTTAAAAAAATTGCCATAATATCTTAAAATAACCTTATTGACCACGGTGCCCGTATATTATTTTCTAACCTACGGTCAAGTGGTACGGATATTTATTACTTCAATCCGTTCTTAAACATATTCGAATCACGGGTGTGTATCATTTCAACCCATATCCCAAACCGATTCAAATATGCAGGGTTCGGGTATTTATCATTTCAACCCGTGATGTTGTTTTTTTCTTAACTAGGGACTTGCATGGTGAGAATAATAACATAACATATCATACAACATTCATAGTGTCATGTATGAACGGTGCGCGTGTAGCATGTGCACAACCATAACAAACAATCTAGAGCACCCTAACATTTAAATCAACATCTCAAATTTCTAATTCACTTAATAATAAATTAGTCATGCGTGAGAAAACTCACCTTCCGTGGAAAAAGCGAGAAAGTATGGCGAGCGACAAAGATGATACTAACGAAGGTCAAAGAGACGTCAGCAACCTAGAACAACGGTGTAAATTTTATATTTAGTAAACGGATATCTAACCCGACACAGCGCTACAACTAAAGAACACACACGTGAAATCTAGTATAAATTTCCTAAGGCTTGACTATTCACATTTTTATTCGCTAACCATTATAAGACGACTACAGTGCATGCTTGCATCTCAAAAGTAGAGACAAAATAAGGAGAGTTTGCACCACTGTCAAGTGTGCATGTTTCCATCTAGCTATTATTGTTATTATTATTGTTAATATTATTGTTAATATTATATTTATATATATATATATTTATTTACTATAGGCGCATGCAAAAAATTATTTTAAGAAAATGTGCCTAAACCCCAAACCAACATGCTCCAACAATGGTTTTACATAATTTTGTAACCAAGTTTTGTCACCATGCATGCTTTGCATGCTGCATGCAATCCTTACGTTTCTTCATATTGGTTTCTTTTTCTTTTTTTTTTCTCTCTAAGTCATCTTAAAATATATATATATATATATGTATTTCTACAACAGTAAGACACAAAATGTTAGAAAAATTACTTCTTTGCAGATGACTCTTTTACTCATCATTCATGCCATGCACAACCGTAAGAAGACCCAAAGCCTACTGTTACTCTTTCCTAGTTGCATGCGTTTTTTTTTTCTCTTATGGCCTGTGCATGATAATACTAACCAAAGTATCCAACTAAACAAATGCTATAGGCGCCATTTGCATGCAACCAATTTTAGATGCGCATGCATGCATTTCAGTTTCTTCTTCCTTTTTTTTTTTATAGAAGACCAAACTAAGACAATTAATTTTGTGGCCAATGGATGGGTTCATGCATAAGTAGTAACATATATATTTAAGTTTGAGTATACATGCATGAATACTGGTAAGAGCAAACAAGGAAGATAGGCAGGGGAAAACTCACGGCAACTAAGCTCGAGATGCTAGACAGGATACTGGGCTTTAGCAATGGTACTGGAGGAGAGACAACTAAATGGACGAGCTGGCGGAGGGTGTTGGACCTGATTGATGCGCCGGCGACTGAGTGGAGCGTGGTGAGGCTAGTAGGCACACACAGTTTTCGGGAAAGAATGGTTGACAAGGTTCGGCGGCTTTAGCTGAAGTGCGATTCCGTCTCTCTCTTTTTTTTTTTTGGGCTACTTGCGCATGCAAGTATGGCAAAAAAAAATGAGCCTAAACCCAAAAGAAGTGCTACAGGCACAAAATCTGAATGGATTTGTGACCAAATTTGGTCACCACGCATGCAACCTTGTAACGATCCGCCTTTTTGCCCAATTCTCACCGGTAATTAAACCGACTTAAACCGTTCAAAAAGACGAATTGTTATGGCTTATCCAATTTAAAACAGAACAGACACAAAATCTTAGAGTACAAAAATTGCAGCAGAATAAAATTTCATATAAAATATCAGAGTTGTACAAAATTTTCCAATTGTTTCAAATTTCTCATTAGCCCATTTATAAGTTATACTCATTTAATATTCATATTTTAGTCGTCATGTTCACCTAATCGAATACACTTTTTCTAATTCCACTTTAAAATTCAAAAATATATAAGTCTTTTTCATTCTTGTTTAAACATCAATCTTGTTTAGAAAGTTTTTCTTCTTACTCAACTAGCCGGAAAATCTCTTAAACAGTTTTATTTAAAAAAAATACCATCACGCTTCTGCTACGCACTCTGATTAAGCATATGTATGTATTCCCGATGCATACATGGATACAAGTATTGCAGTTCAATCATGGAATACTCATTTTTTTTAATACCTTATTTTCGAAAATCCTTTCAAAAATATATTTATTCTTCGAAATCCGCTGATTCTAGTGTCTATTCTACCTTTAACCAGATAAGCCAAGCTTTGTATGAACCAAAGCTCTAATACCACTTGTAACGACCCGCCTTTTTGCCCAATTCTCGCCGGTAATTAAACCGACTTAAACCGTTCAAAAAGACGAATTGTTATGGCTTATCCAATTTAAAACAGAACAGACACAAAATCTTAGAGTACAAAAATTGCAGCAGAATAAAATTTCATATAAAATATCAGAGTTGTACAAAATTTTCCAATTGTTTCAAATTTCTCATTAGCCCATTTATAAGTTATACTCATTTAATATTCATATTTTAGTCGTCATGTTCACCTAATCGAATACACTTTTTCTAATTCCACTTTAAAATTCAAAAATATAAAAGTCTTTTTCATTCTTGTTTAAACATCAATCTTGTTTAGAAAGTTTTTCTTCTTACTCAACTAGCCGGAAAATCTCTTAAACAGTTTTATTTAAAAAAATACCATCACGCTTCTGCTACGCACTCTGATTAAGCATATGTATGTATTCCCGATGCATACATGGATACAAGTATTGCAGTTCAATCATGGAATAATCAAATTTTTTTTGGCATTTCATTTACACCACTCACGCATGCATGTAGTTATCCACTATTGGAATAAATGCCGCCATGTATATATGTTGGAAATATTCAAGTTGGTGTAAAGCAGCTATATTATTATTATTATTACTTCGGTGCTGATGCTCCCTTAAACCACTTGCCTGCATGTTCTGTCTTTAGAAAATGGAGCTTTCCTTACTACATGGTTATTTGAACACCATTTACCCCACCAATGCTTACAAATTTGCATGGAAATATTTGGGTACATATGGAGTAATACATACCCTTTATTGTCAGCTTGATGCATAAATTCCTAAGTCTGCTTCCATTTAACTTACTCCCCATACTGTTAAATCCTAACAGACTGCTTTATGTTGCATGTATTTACGTAATTGACCCCTGCTTCACTCCTATCAGTCTGTACCACCAAATTGTTAGCATTGGTATTATTTTCAAGTTCGCTTTTAAATTGGAAATGAGTCTCGAATAACTAAATACTAATTTACAGCATATAAATAAATGGACAATCGTAAGTGGTTACTCTTCAAATCCTAACAGCAAACGAACAACTAAATACTTTTATATCTAACAAATTAAACCAACTAGCTTTGAAATTGGAAATGAGTCTCAAATATTATGAAGCGCTAACCTTAATATATAGTATCCAATTTAAATTTGTTTAAAATCGGTTTGGATGAAAGCGATCTTCAGATATTGATATAAGTTCTGTAGATGATGACTAATACTATTTGAGGAATTAAACAGTGGAAATATCGTAATTCCGCTTATAGTATCCATTTAATATGGAAACATATATTGGATATAAGAAGTTCGATTTCTAACCAATCGGATATATCGAGTATGAATCGTGTGGAATAAGTTGAATGATATGGTAATAACATCATTTAATCGAGTAAGGTTCAAGTTGATTATGGAGGTTATTATGAAACTAAGTGAATAAGAGAGAGTTTGAATGTCTTCAAATTGATTGAACTAACTAAAGGTTTTGGAATTAGTTATACTCTTCGAGTGTGAATATGAGTGCAAATCATCGGTATGGGAAGGAAACAATTCCAAATTTAATTAAATAAAATAATTGAAATTAATACATTTGTCATAAACTAATTTATATATATATAGATAAGTACTAAATTTAAAAAAAAATTATGGTGTTATTACAAGGTCCATTAACTAAGTTATATTAACAGCATTTCAACTATTAGATGAAATAATGACTTGAGTATTACTTGTATGTAAAATTTGATACCTTAGTTAATATATATATATATATATATATATATATATATATATATATTTACACTACTAATATAACTTAGTTAATGGACCTTGTAATAACACCATAATTTTTTTTTTAAATTTAGTACTTATCAATATATATATAAATTAGTTTATGACAAATGTATTAATTTCAATTATTTTATTTAATTAAATTTGGCCTAGTTTACACAGGCTTCCCAATTCAAATCTCCTCCCAAATGGTTATCAATTCATTTTATGACTCAAGATTTGAATTACGATAAATTTCATGCATCTCGTTATCATCTTATCTCTTCTTGAAATCAAAGATTATACATTCGCTTCAATTTCTTATCTTTAATTCCTTCAAATTGAAGAATTGATTAAATCCCCAATTACGATATGAATTTCCACCATTCAATCTCATCGGGTTTCAAGAATGATATTATTAAAGATACGATTCATGACAAAACCCAAATCAATCGATATTGAATCATAAATTACACAGAAATTTTTATCCACTTATATTCGATATAATTCTCATAATCAACGAATACCATAAGTGGAATAACGATATAATAATATCTTCCAAATTTCCCAGATAGTATTCATTTATACCATGAAATTTTATACCAAATATCGAAGATTATTTCCATCTAACTCATTTCAATCAGGTGGAAAACCTATATCTTAATTAAAAGATTTATCCAATTCTTCGACATTTGACCTGGCCAGAAATATCATCGACTTATATTCAATATTCTCGGTCTTCATTCGTCGTTACCAAGTCTTGAATAACGTCATATTATTACTTGGAATGGTTTTTTCGAACATATGCTCGATCCCGGTCTTTCCAAGCAATAAGCGTACTTTAAACAGTAGCTATGGTTCACACCGGCTTTTTAATTAGATTTGCAAATTTATACGAAATCTTATAAATTAAATAAAAACTTTTAAAATAAATCTTCCTTATACAAAATCATAATTTATAAAGTAAAACCAGATACTTTATTCAAAATTAAAAATTCATATAAAAAAAATCCAAATCAACTTGGTAAAATTTATGGGATGTTACATTCACCCCCCCTTAGAAACTTTTCGTCCTCGAAAAGGAAGTCGATTAAATTTAAACTCCTTCACAAATTTTTAAATTCGAATTTCTCTCTCAACATATCAGAAATATAATGGTCAGAACAATGGCTCATATCATTCTCAAGGTACTCTGTCTGATTCTCACTAAAGGTAGAGTCTAAGGAGACTTCTATGATCTCGTGATTAATAGGGTCGTCACCGGCTCACGCCGCTAACGCGGAACGGATTTACTCCATGTGAATACCCATGCATATAAATGCGCAATGTCTTTTGAAAATGAAGCTATCATAAGCTCGTCCCACATCACACAATGCAAGCGCACACCAGATGGGCGAGTTTTATCTTATGACAACCAAATATGCTTTCATACGAAAAATTCTCTTCAATACCATAATATATATATGGTGTGGAAAACATTTCGCAAGTAAATGTATTAATCCTAGACAGCATAATACCCCATAATATATGTTTCCATATATATATATATATATATATACAATCAAAATCGTATGGCTCGTATTAGAAATTTGGGTTTCCAACTTGATGATTCCTGGCATGAAAGATCAATCAGGGATACAAAACGAAGTGCCTCAACGGCTTTTTCGACCATACGCGGACACCGACTACACATCATCAGGGCAGATCAATGGTTTTCAACCAGACACGGCCCCCCGAACATACCCAACTTTCCCAGGTTCATAAGTGGTTTCCCACTGCTGCACAGCTTCATCATCAATTCATATATAAGTATAAAACCTAACCGCCAGTTTCTCATCAATCCGGGTTGTTGTTCTGTTCAAACCCAGAATGGACTTGCATGGATGGTGTGCCTGACATTGAAATTGACCGCATAGCACTGATTTTCGTTAATGTATATCGGATTTGTGGAAATATATTATCCTTGTCTCTAAGTCATATGAACTTAGAGGGTATGCATTGATTTAAATCAGTGATATGTCGTGAATTGTCAATGTGGCATACCTAAGTTATGAGACGAGCTAGTGATGATCAAAGAATGGCTTATCGAAGCATCGCTTTGCGTGTGACGTGACATCAACAAACATTAACAAACTTTCTTGAATCAAAATCAACAAACATTACCATGTCAATGTTATTTGGTTAATGAAACACTTGCTAATCACTAAATTCTCGTTTAACTAATGAATCGCTTCTTACTTAAATTTAGGAAGTTTCCTATTTTTTTCGCTGACAATTCTTATAAAGTCGTAGTGAGTACATATATATCATATATGTACACATTCAACACCGTTTTATACATTCATTTCTACATCCAATCAACGAATAAAATTCCAAATACACAAACGCGCCTTAAATGCATTTATTCGGCAACCAACACACATTAACAATTTCCACATGCAATCAACCAATAAAATTCCAAATACGTGTTATACACTAACGCTTATTCACTTAGTTTCACGTAAAGACATGTAAAATTTGTTTAATCTCTTATTCACTTAATCTCTTATTCACTTAATCTCTTATTTCCTTAATCTCTTATTCACTTAGTTTCACGTAAAGACATGTAAAATTTTGTGAATACACTTAAAAGTGATTCTTGCTCACGAAATACTGAATTATTCCCATATTTATCGAATTAAATTATGAAATAGTTTGGCTACATGGTTGTGATTGGATGTTGAATTTGGTTGCTTAAATTTTGATATAGCAGTGTGTTGACATGCAAATTAGTTCGATGATTAGTTATTTGATTTAAATTAAAAATTCCAGTTGGAAATTTTTAATCCTTATAAATCCTGGAACAGTTGAAACTGATCAGTTGAATGGAATGGTTGTGATGGATGTTTGGTTGAAATTTATTACTGAATTGAGATTTGACACAGTTAATGCTCTGTATTCAGTATAGTGTATTTGCATGTTCTTTGTGACGATAAAACCCATTTAGCCTTGATGTTACGAGCATCGAATAAACCCGGGATTTATCGATAAAATAAATTAAGAACATAGAGTGAAATGATAAATCTCTGTGACCCTGATTTGGATTGAAATGATAGATCCATCCCTGAATATCAAGAAATTAAATTTTAAATCACTTGGCCGTTGGATAGATAATTATATACAGACATCGGTTGGTTAAATGATTTAAATATTTGAAATTCTACTTGAGCGAAATTTATTTAAAGGGAATGTGTCGAGTTTGATAAAATTTTATTCTTCCTTTAAAGATATGATTCTTGAATGTTAATTGAAGTGATTAAGGAAATACCCAAAGTGAATTTGAAGATTTAAAGATTCAGAAATTTATATGATTTAGCATTTTCAAGGATCGGGTAGCCTCAAATTTAATAAATTCTTATTGAATTTAATATTGGATAGAAAGGAAAATCTCAAATATAGGTAGTTTTTGGGAAAAAGAAGAAAAAGAAGAAAGAAGAGAAAGACAAACAGAGTTCTCACAGCGGAAGGACAACATATAGTAATTAAATAACAGTTAAAGCAGTTGAAAGATATACAATAGGTCATAACATACAAGGGTTATCAGAGTTAACCATATACAGACTTACATACATGACAGCGGAAACAAAGTGCAGCGGAAAATCTTTATATATAATAGATGAACACCAAATCTTCGTCTTCGCTCTCCAAGGTAAAGGAATCTTCATTAACTGCAAGCATCTGCTGACCCGAGCGTATTGCATAAAAAAAGAAAACACAACAAACACTCGGATCAGCACTAAATCATTCTCATATTAGTTAAATCAAAATACGAAATAATATCAGTGTCATGGGTGCAGTAACTCAAGAGATGTTACGGGATTTTCCCATCTCTCAAGGATCCGTTAAACTAATACATATATAATATAGTACGCTATTATGCTAGTGTCTATCCAGTAAAGTATAAATACTGAAAATAGCGTAAGCGAGATTACCATATTACCCTTACGCCATTTATAGGCATCAACAGTCTATACAGTACCGTAAATTCACCGTACTGGTGTTATCAGAGGGCACTCCATAGAAGGCATTGCTAAATCAAAATAGTATGGGGCTCGATATGGATATATATGATAAGGCACTCGAGGCAATGCCCAGGGTAGGATTCTACCAATTGCACTCCCGGACCGGTGGTAACGCATAGCAGCCACTACCGCCCACCTCGGAACACACTCCCAAAGTCATAAATGGGCCCAAATCATCATCATAGTCATAGAAATAGTATCGAAGAAGTGTGTCCGATCAAAGGTGCTACCTCAATTAGTCACGGTATAGCTCCTGTTTTAGTCATTTCAATTCTGACCCGAAGGTCAGGGCTATTTCGTCATCGTTCATCTTCTTCGATTCAATAAACACCTTCAAGTCATCATACTCATTCTGGATACGTCATAACATTCACAGTTGTCAAAGTGGTATCGACACTGACAGAGAGTATGCCTTATGTCGACTCCGGTCTCTTTAACAACCAACGCTTACACCTTTCACATCGGTCAGTTCTTTTATATTTGATAAAGGTTCGCTTTCATACCAAAATATTATCTTCTGTTTCGAACCCAATTTATATTCAAACGAATAAAATTTTCATATCAACATATCATAATCATACGCAAACCGATTATATTCTAAACTAGAATATATTACATATCATTATATTATAATCATATTATATTTCAAAAACGACTTATATTAAAATAGAATATAATTTATCTCAAAGACTTCAACTTATCACGGATTCTTATCTCAACTCCATTTGAACCGGCGGTTCAAACTCAAGCATTTCCATTCGGAAGGAATTTATAAATTTCAAAATACTTGTAAATAAACATATATATAAATAATAATAATAATAATAAATGTTATATAAATAATATATAGATATATATAGAATATAATAATTAAAAATAAATCAGTAATTTAAATATTATCTATATACTTAAAATAAGGTTACTAGAAAAGTTTGAAAAATGAACTACAAGAAAAATTTATTTAAAATACAATAGTTATAAGTAAAGGTAAATAATAAATTTAAAGCAAGAATAATTATTTGGAATCAAATGCATAAATATTTTTAAAATAAATTTCTCTAATCAAAAATCTTTCCTCCCTTCCAAATTTCTAATACTTGAATCTATCCTCCGATCTCAATGGGGTTCATTTAATTCCATATCTCATTTCATCCCCGTTCAAAACAACTATTTGATTTCTAGAGTTCAAATATATATATTCAAACTGAGTTAAAACAACTCAGATACCCTCGATTTCCAAATTTCCCAAAACCAGATTACATAAGAATTTATTTCCTTCTAATCCAACTCATAAATCATATTCAAATCCCAATTTAAATATTTCCACTTTGTTTTGGAAAATTCCTTGAACCCTTTTTAATCAACATCCCAGTTCAGAATCTTTAAAGAATTGAATTATCGAGTATCTGTATATTCTTTTAAGGCGAAAATTCTATTAAATAAAAATTTCAAATATTTAAAATCATTTAACCAACCGATGTCTGTATATAATTATCCACCCAATGGCCAAGTGATTTTAAATTTAATTTCTCGATATTTCAAGGATGGATCTATCATTTCAATCCAAATCAGGGTCACAGCGATTTATCATTTCACTCCGTGTTCTTAATTTATTTTATCGATAAATCCCGGGTTTATTAGATGCCCGCAACATCAAGGGTAAATCAGATTTATCGTCAAAATCAACATGCATTATAATATACTGAAATAAGGAGCATTAAAATGTCACAATAAATTCAGTAATAAATTTCAACCAACATCTATCACACAATTTCATTCAACAGATCAGCGTTAAACTGTTTCATGATTTTTCAAGGGTTCGAATTTTAATTTAGAAATTTAAATTAAATTAAATAACAAATCAATTACTTAAATTGCATGTTAACACATTTGCATGTTAAATTTAAGCCACACATCAACAATCCAACACAACCATACAACCAAGCTTATTTCATAATGTAATTCAATAAATATGGGAATAATTCAGTATTTTGTGAGTGAGAAAATCACTCACCTTTGGGTCCTTAGTGGATCGAACGTCCAACCATAGCCCAAAATTTGACAGTCTCCAAATGCAACCCAACCAGCGCCAAAACATCCGCAATTCCGCCACGATCCTAACGCAACAAACCGCGCGTCAATCCGAGGTCGTATGAAGAAGTTATGCTTGTTTTACCGATTTGAATTAAAAATATATAAAATAAACAAACCCTTCTCCAATATTTAGCAAACTCCCCCTTGTTCCTCTCACTCCTCCGCGTTCAGAAAACCCCGAGCCATTTTGCCAGCTCCCCTCTCTTTTCTCCATTCAACAAGCAAACGTCTCAACCATCTTGCCACTTCCTTGCATGCAAACACCCACCGACCGAGCCTGCCACTCAAAAGAAAATAAGAAAGACGCATGCAGTCACCCGAGCCGCAATATCAATCGTTTGAATGCTTGCGCATGTATCTTATTTGGTAATAAGCTTTGTAGATTTAAAAGCTAAGTAAAAAAAATGCAAGGAGGAAAATGAAAACGAGAGTGAACTCAAGAAGAAGAGAGAAAGGGAACAGTGAGAAGAGAGACAAAACGCAGGAGGGAAAACGCGGAGAGGACGAAGCTAGTTAGCAGATTTGTAGCGCAGCTTTGAAGGGACCTTTACTGGAAAGCTACAGGGTGAGAACACTTAATTATTTATTAAATTAGTTGTTATTGAATAATTATAATTAGTTGAGATTAATTATAGTTAACTGTTGGTTGGATATGGATGTTTTTTGTGTGAATGGATGTGCATGTAATTAGTTGACACTGAACACTGGAGCGTTATTGACCGTAACGCTCATGCACAGTTAAATTGTTTGTGTATGGGTGATGATTATAATTTATGATCATCCGATTTATATGGCTGTTTTATTTTGTTTGCATGAAGCACACACAACACCGTAGTTGCGGAATTATACAGATGATCGATTTGATTTTCCTTCCATATAAATAAAGATTGATTTTTCAAATTGTTAAAATATCGTTTTATTCGGTTAATTCGAAAGAGATTTAGAATTTAAATATAATATTCTAAAATATTATATGCTCGTCCGTTCTAGGATGACAGAGAGGATGGTGTCTAGGCTTGGGTTTGGAAATCCAGTTTCCTGCTCTCCCTGGCTATCCCTAACTGGTCCGACGGACAGAGCGGTAAATTTAAATACAATTTGAATTTGAATTTGAAGTTGTTTTAAAACTTAGAAAAACAATTTGAAATTAAAATAATAAATGATGCGTAAGGACCATTTATGAAGTTTAAATTTAAATTTAAATTAAAAGGGTTTTCAAATTCCTATGGTCTACAACTTATTTGAATTTAAAAATCAGATTTGAATTTGTGAAATGATTTTTGATTTAACTTAATAATTGGTTTTGAAATTAAGTTATTTGAAAAAAAATGGAATTGAAATATAAATATAAATTCGAAAGGATTTGAACGAATTATATCTGAATCAATTATATCGCGCTACAGCGCGACAGTTCGTAAACAGCGATTTCAATTTTTGAATGATTATAACTTGATCGTTTGAAATCGTTTTGACTTGAATAAGAAACGTTGATTTTCAAATATTAACAGTTTTGAATAGAAAAGAAATTTCGAATTTCAACGTACGACTTTCAAGTTATATTCAAACAGATTTGGAAAAGTCGTCGTACGTGCAGTTCGGCGGCCGTACGAATTTTCAAATTAAACAAGTTTAAATTTGAGGAAATTTATAAATCTACCATATTAATTTAAAATATGATTTGGAATCTAATTGATTCAAATGGCTATTGCAGCAGTTTGTAACATTCCAAACATTATTCTCGCATTTTCCAAAGGTAAATTGGTTTGGAGTTTATAAAACATGAACCATTATTTCTACATGGTTAAAAAGAATTGCAAATGGTTTCGAAAGATTTTAAGTGGTTAAATATTTGTGTTTGGAATTGAGATCAAATATAAGTTGATTTAACTCCATTTAAAACTTATGTTTAAATATGAAGTGTTTGGAATATTGTAATATGTATTTGTAATCCAAGTAAAGATTTGAGAAATTTAACGACTTATGCAACCAATGCAGTATGTTTTGAACATAAGGATCGAAGGGTATGTTTGAAATAAAAGGATTGGTAAACCGAATATTTGATTTCAAAGAAAGAGTAAAAATAATTTATGATCAATCAAACCTTGTTTTGTAAACGAATGAACAACGATTGGAAGGAAAGTTGAATTGAAGATCCATATGTCCATAATCACTATTTTATGAATACGCTTATTACTTGGAAAGACCGGGATCAGATTTAAGTTCGAAACCATTCCAAGTAATAATACGACGTATGAAGAAAATTCAAGACTTGGAATCGACGAGTGAAGACCGTGGTTCTTCACATCGAACGGACTGATTCCCGATTGGTTTCTTTACTGATAGCTACAGTAGAGAGATGCCCCTATTCCCAAAGTGGCATGAAGTCCGAACTTATGGGGAGAACCTTCGGATTTCATTCCGTTCAGACCCAGGACGGACTTGTATGGATGGTGTGTCTGACATTGAAATTGACCGCATAGCACTGATCTCCGTTATATTTATCGGATTTGTGGCAAATATTTTATCCTCATCTCTAGGTCATATGAACTTAGAGGGTATGCATTGATCGAAATCAGTGATATGTCGTGAATTGTCAATGTGACATACCCGAGTTATGAACGAGCTAGTGATGATCAGGGCATCGCTTTTCAAGGCGTGCTTTGGGTATGACGTGACATCGACAAACCTCACACCCCGGATGATGAGAAACTGGCGGTTAGGTTGTGTATATATCTATGAATTGATGGTGACCGCTGCAGCAGTGGGAAACCACTTATGACTTATGGAATAGGGTATGTTCGGGGGGCCGTGTCTGGTCGATAACCGTTGATCTGCCTCGCGATTTGTATTGGTGTCCGCGTCTGGATGAAAACCCCTTGATTACATTTCGTTTATGTTCCGATTGATCTTTCGTGCCAGGAATCATCAAGTTGGAAATCCAATCTCCAATATGAGCCATACGATTTTTGGTTTGTATACATATATGGCGACATAATATTAATGGTATTATGCTGCCTACGATTAATACATTTATTTGCGATATTTGTTTTCCACACTATATGATAGTATTAAAAGAGGATTTTCACGTATGAAAGCACGTTTGGTTATCATAAGATAAAACTCGCCCATCTGGTGTGCGCTTGCATTATGTGATGTGGGACGAGCTTATGATAGCTTCATTTTTTTTCAAAGGTCATTGCGTATTTATATGCACGGGCATTCACATGGAGTAAACCCGTTCCGCGTTAGCAGCGTGGTCCGGTGAAATTCCGAACTTTAAAATAAACCCTAAAAAAACAAATGTTTTATGTTCTCAAACCAGTCCCATGACTAACCTGGAGTTTATTGTTCCTTCCTAAACTCCGGGTGCCCATAAATTTTAACACGGGCAGGCAGTAGTTTAGTTTTGCAGTTTTATTTCGTTGGAGCAAGGTTCGGAGCGCTTTCTAAGTTGGAGTCCACGATAGAGTTGAAGCTTCCGCTGTATCATTTTGATCTTCCGCTGAGAGTATATTTTCTTTCTTTCGCTGTATACGTTTATGTTGTAACTCTGATATTCATGTAACTCTGATGTAATATTGGATTATTCAATGAAAGGTTCTGTTATTTTGTTCAATGTATGTATGTACCCATAAAAATTCGTCTTTCTGAACGGTTTAAGTTGGTTTAATTACCGGCAAGAACCGGGCAAAAAGGCGGGTCGTTACAGTTGGTATCTGATACCAACTTATAACGACCCGGCATTTTGCCCGATTTTCGCCGGTAATTAAACCAACTTAAAACGTTCAAGATGCCAGATTGTTATTGGCTTATACGGTTTAAACAGAATCAATACAGAATCACAGAGTACAATAATTGTAGCGGAATAAAATTTCATGTAAATTATCAGAGTTGTACAAAATTTTTGCAGCGGAAGATAAATAAATTTGTACATAAATTTTCTTTGAACAAAGTTACTTTTCTTTTGTCGAGCTTAGCGCATGCGAGCGTCTCCACGTTTGCACGTCCTCTCAAGTTTGCGAGCTGAATCTATAACCTGGAACACTTAGGGCCTGACCCGAGTGTTCCATGCAAAATACACAAAACACCCGAGTCAGGATTAAACTTATTTCAAATTAGCAAATTTCGATAAACACATGAATATAATTTGTTTAATTCCTACAACTTATTTAAGTGATTTGGGCATAGATGAACGAACTACTGAAAGATGTACATGCACAAATGGATCCAAATTCAGGTGAGTTGACGACAGTGAATTACCGAAGGTCGAGGAGTATAATCTAGCAAGGGGATAGGTGGATGTGGCTGCATGCGAGACACTTACCACACAACCATTTATAAGTAACACAGACCATGAACTAATAGATGGTAATCATGTGAGACAACAATGTAAAGCTCAAAGGAGGTGGTGACAGTAATGCAAATTACAACAGGGCCCCAAAATATGAAAGATATATTTCTGCCACGTCAAAACACAAAATAGGTTTGCATAGGGACTCATGCACGTGAGGGAACCCACATATATTCCCAAAATCAGAACATGCATCGAATGAATGCAGACAACTTATGCTATCCTTGAATGCCCAATACTAAGACACAAATTATGATATTACACTTGAACAGTGCATGAACTTCAAGCAACACATTAGTGTTCCCGAAGAGGGATATGCTACAGCAGACCATAACTTTGAGAAGCATCAATGGTAATATGTTAAATTTTAGAATAAAAGCAACCCATTGTTTAAGGAAAATCCTCTCAGTACCAATGAAAAATGATATAAATGTTTAACAGCTCTGGTTTCTTTCATCCAATATTTAACATGACATACATACAAAATGAACTAGAAAAATGTTATTCCCAAACCGTTATTTAGTCATGAAAATATATTTATACACAATCTGTAGTATTCTATTATTCCATCTGACATGTTAGTTCGAAAGTAACGTGGGACAGGAACCAACAGCAAATGAAAGTTATATCTAACAAATGTATGGGATATGCAGCAAACACAAGCGATAACCAAACGATGGAAACAGTAGCCAACAACCCATAAGCAAAATATACTCAGTGCAAACCGAAATCCGCGAACTTGAAGATAGTTTAATCTGTAAGAAACTTACATTTGACCAGAGTCGATGGACGGAGGAAAAATGAGCAGCAGGCGGATTCAAGACAGCGACGAAGGCCAGAAAAGAAAAGACAGCTGCTTGGATGCTGTCGGAGTTCGATGTGGCAGCGCTGGTTTCGCTCGGAGCGGATTCCGGTTTCAGGTGGAGGCCAATGGGTTTGACGGAAAGAAGCGACGGAGATGGAGGCGGTCAACTTAGGCGGCGCGATGGAGCAATATGGGTGAAGTGGAGAAAACGAATTTGAGGCATGATGGAGGCCATTGTTTTGAGATTTGGGGAATTTATTTTCACCTGAAGTGGAAAAATGTAAAAGGGGACGGTGAAAGCTAATGAAAGGAGACACGGTGATTTCTAAGGGAACGGATGAAGAGTAAAGCAGAAGCCAACGTACGCGTGTTAAACAAAGGACACGCGGTGCAACGGGGAAATAACAACGAACATGTGTTCAATTTGAAACCAAGACAAGTGTACACAACTTATTACACAATAATTTAAAAAAAAAATTAAAGAGTATAGTATCAAACTAAACTAAATTATATTACTCTCAAAATAAATAAATAAATAAATCAAATCTTCAATTTCTTAAACAAAATAATTTAGTTAGCTTAGAAAATATTATTAACATTAAATTTGAAATACCATTCAAATTCAAATATAGAATCAAAATTTTAAATTTCACTTACAAAATAAATCAAAACTAAATTAAAAATTTACTAGATTTCAATGTATAAACAAAATAAGTTTCCTAACTACCAAATTCAAAGATAATTATTTATTTTCAATTTACAAAATAATTCAAAACAAATTTTGAAAACAAACTAGATTAACATAAAGTCGAAAATGAAGTATATAAATAAATTCTCAACACTGAATTAAGTGAACTACAAAATTTTAAATACCGAAAATTTCTGGTTCGTTACGATCTCCCCCACTTAAAGCTTTTCGTCCTTGAAAAGGAGAGATCGAAAAATGAAAACAAAGTATGAAATAATTTCTCCGACTCAACATCCCGCTTTTATTTCAAATCATTTGAAATACTACACATTTCTTTCATATAGAGAATAATACTTCACTTCGGGATTTCAAAACAAAAATCACTTTTCAAAACTTCAAGCATATTATGATAAAATCATATCAATAAATATGTTCCATTTCCTCAAGAAGTTTTCCCCCAATGACACGGTCACTAGGGACGACCTATCGCAAGAAATATTATAGATATGACGTCTCTCCTTTCCTTAGAGCAGACCATCATAAGGACAATTCAAGTCCCAAATCATACACCCTTTCTTTAGTCATGGGTTACCCAATTCCATTGTTCATATCAAATCATTTCATATCCCGAAGGTATAAATCATTTCGCAACAATAATTCGCACATACTTTCAATCATAATATTGTTATTTTCAAACATTTCAAATATCGGGATTTAAGTCGTCGAAATTTCTTTTATTTATAAACAACTTTCCCATATCCAAAATAACTTGGAAATCAAATTCAATCAATACGATTTTCTTAATAACTTCTCAAATCAAGTAAGCTTTTCAATTTTCACATCAAAAGCTCTATATAAAAATCGTATAAATTCATTAGGAAAAATACAAGTCATATTGTCGAATAACCCTTTCTATCATCCAAAATTCATTTCGCAAAATATAGGACTTCATATTCATTCTTGTTTCAAATATCATGTCACGCTTGGAAGGTTACATTGTTCAACTAGTCGGAAAAATCTCTCGAAACATTTCTATTTAAAATACATCACGCTTCCGCTACGCACTCTAATTAAGCATGTTCCACCAGTATTGTTCTACAAACCAATCCCGAAACATTGATTTTGAAACAAAAACCTAAAATTTTGAGTTTCAAAGTCCACTTTCTATGGATTTATCGATGCAAGACAAAAGGAAGGGTTCAAGAACAAGATTGGACAAACTCAAGCTCGAATAGATCGAAGAGATGATAAGCGACAGATGACGTCAGGTCAAGGCAAACAAACACTACAACCACGACGAAGATGTATTTATCTAAATTCCGCTTATCTCTTCATATTAATTTATCTCAACGTTTTATTAAAATTTATCCAAACATTTTCAACATTTATCTACACGGTTTCAAGTATTTCTCGACGTTTAGATCGGAATCATGCAGTCATCCCACTTTCGAAACTTGAAAATAAATGTCCGATGATGTGGCCATCATCATCAGAATTATCCTCCAGCGACTAGAATGGGATTCCATATCTATCTAGTACATCTTCGATTTCATATATACGTTAGCTAGGCGTATATACAAAATCCATACATACTTGACAGTAGGTTAGAAAATAATATACGGGCACCGTGGTCAATAAGGTTATTTTGAGATATTATGGCAATTTTTGTGAATGGATTGAGAGTGGATTTGGACTAATATTATTGAGTAAAACTTGAATTTTATAAAAATAATTTTCTGCCTTACCTGATTTTTGTAAAATCTTCCCTTATAAATAATTTGATTCTTAAACTATATCGATTTATAATAGTTTTCGTCTATATATATATATATATATATATTAAGTGGGAAAACTGTATACATATATATACTTGTAATGACCCGCCTTTTTGCCCAATTCTCGCCGGTAATTAAACCGACTTAAACCGTTCAAAAAGACGAATTGTTATGGCTTATCCAATTTAAAACAGAACAGACACAGAATCTTAGAGTACAAAAATTGCAGCGGAATAAAATTTCATATAAAATATCAGAGTTGTACAAAATTTTGCAGGGGAAGATAAATAAATTGGTACATAAATTTCTGATGAATAAAACTTTACACTTTGTCGTGGCTTAACGTGCGCGCGTGCGTCTTCACGTCCTTGCGTCCTCTCTTGTTTTCGAGCTGATATCTATAGCCTGGAACACTTGGAGCCTGACCCGAGCATTCCATGCAAAATACACAAAACACCCGAGTCAGGATTAAACTTATTTCAAGTAAGCACACTTCGATAAAAATCACGTAAATATAATTAGTTTAATCCCAATGATATATTAAGAAATTCGAGCATAATGATCAATGAACTGCCGACAATGGAATTTTCTAATTCAACGTTAAGGACAAAACGTGGTAGGAATACATGCAAGACAGTCACTTGGATATAAAGGCATGGGAAAAATGCATGCATGAGCTAACAAGGGTACTTAGTCAAATTTATTTGGTGGTACAGACTGATAGGAGTGAAGCAGGGGTCAATTACGTAAATACATGCAACATAAAGCAGTCTGTTAGGATTTAACAGTATGGGGAGTAAGTTAAATGGAAGCAGACTTAGGAATTTATGCATCAAGCTGACAATAAAGGGTATGTATTACTCCATATGTACCCAAATATTTCCATGCAAATTGGTAAGCATTGGTGGGGTAAATGGTGTTCAAATAACCATGCAGCAAGGAAAGCTCCATTTTCTAAAGACAGAACATGCAGGCAAGTGGTTTAAGGGAGCATCAGCACCGAAGTAATAATAATAATAATATAGCTGCTTTACACCAACTTTAATATTTCCAACATATATACATGGCGGCATTTATTCCAATAGTGGATAACTACATGCATGCGTGAGTGGTGTAAATGAAATGCCAAAAAAAAAAAATTATTACATGCATTGCAATTACCTCATCAGATTTATCTTAGCCACCCAGTCACACAAATGGAATAAGTTTCTAGTTCAGTTACATGCAAATATATATACTCAATCCAACCAACCGCTTTACTTCCTAACAGCATACAGGTCCATTTACTCTTATTCCCTTTCCATGAATTTATCATATAACCTATGTATTGTTTTATTTTTATTTGAATGATAACTTAAATTTATATGCATATTGCTCGCAATAACATGTCAAATGCAAACTATCATGATGAACTCCACATAGAAACGCCAAGACCAAGTATATCGCAACGCTGCAGCATGGTGGAGCTAAACATGTAAGCTACAAACATCCAAACAATGACTAAAATAACCAATGCATTCCGTGGAACCGACAAGCAAGAACACACAGATGGACCAAGGCAGATGACATAATTGTAGTGTAAACCAACTAGTTATACTCAAGGGTAAACCATTTGCAAAATAGAAAAGCTCCAACCCGAATCTCAGGTAAACCATTTGCAAAACTTAGATGCCACTTTGTTTTAGAATATACCCATTTAGGTTTCCACGTGTAGAGAAATATGGCTTTCGGCGGGACACTTGTCCATCTATGTTGCACTTTCTGAGTTGGCGTCCACGCTAGAGTTAAAGTTTCCGCTGTGTCTTTTGATCTTCCGATGAGAGTAAATTTCTTTCTTCCGCTGTAAAGTATATATGTATGTGTAACTCTGATATTCAGGTAACTCTGAGGAAATATTGTTCTTGAGCAATGGAAAGTTCTGTTATTTTGTTCAATGTATGTATGTACCCATAACAATTCGTCTTTCTGAACGGTTTAAGTTGGTTTAATTACCGGCAAGAACCGGGCAAAAAGGCGGGTCGTTACAGTTGGTATCAGAGCGAGGTTTGTACAAAGCTTTATTTTGCTATAAAAGTTTTGGCAAATTTAATCATATGGAAATTTTTCCTGTAAGTTGCGCTGACCAATTTAGATTTAATATAAGAATTTGTAGGTTAACAAATTTATAAATAAGATTTATTTTGCTTAAGTATAATTTCACGAGCTCTCCTTTTCGAGGACGAAAAGCCTTAAGTGGGGGAGAATGTAACGATCTAAGATTTTTGAAAATTAAATTTTAATTTTTTTTAAAATTTAGAAGGTTTAAATAAATGTTGAATCAAATTCTAAGGCGATAATAGTATTTTAAATGATTAAAAATTTAAAATTTTATTGTGAAATTTAGTTAAACCAATGTTGTTTCGATAGAGCGTTTCGTCGCTAGGTGAATTATTAAAGCGAGTTGTAATTTAGTCGTCGAAATGATTAGAATTTTGAAATTAAATTATAATTAAATATTCTTTCAAATTTTTGTTCAGTTTCAGTTTGCGTCGTCTTAAAATATTTTATAAAATTTTACTGCAATTTTTATTTCAGAAAATAAGCATATATTTTTCTAGCGTATTTTGGGGTAACTGTGGTCCCTTTTGACACTTTACAGAATCAGTCAACCGGTCTGTTTTATTACTGTTCTGCGATCATTACACATTATTATACACGATTATATTGCTAGTTCGGTGTTGATGGTTATTGATAATCTAAAATGAAAGAAATTGAAAAGGAAAAAAAATTTGGGTTACAAAATTTCAAATAAAAAGGGGACAATGCATGCATTTGTGTACAAATGAACATTTTCCCTTGTGTACCTGCGCATGAACTAGGAACCTTTTCAAATTCCTTTTCCATGCTACGCATGAAATATAATTTCGAAAAAAAAAAAATCTAAAGCGTGGCGCATGGACATAAAATGTTGGACAAGTGTGGACAAGTGTAAATAAGGTTTACACGTGCACTCTTTTGAAGTCACCATCTGTTTACTTTATTTTCTTTGTTGGAATTCTTTCCCAACTTACGTTTCTTCACCTTCATTGAGACGACCCGATTTCCCGTTCTCACGGAAACAAGGTTATCTTTGGAATATAACACAGAAACAGATAATAGCAGAACAGAATTAAATAAATACACCAGAATGAACAACAAAATATACTGGATAAAAGTAATCATCAGAGTTACACAGTATACAGGATCTTACTTAGTACAAATACAGTTCAGCTATACATAAATGTCTACAGCGGAAATAAACAAAATATGTACAATAGGAGCTGAACAGCATAAAAAGAGATAAATGATAGAATCCATCTTCAGCTCCAGCTATCCAGAAAGAACCAGCTAAACCTGAATACAAGGCTGCCCGTGTAGAAAAAGGGGCACCCGAGTTTGAGAGTGAAACAAACTACGAGTCAGTCATGGGACTGGTATGAGAAATCTACTCAACACATATATTTTGGCTAATCACAGGACCACGCCACTTTCGTGGAACGGGTTTACTCCATTGGATTGCCAGCGCTTTAAAACAAATCTTTCTTTTAAACATCGCTATGCTTTTTATAAAAATGAAGCCGTTATAAGACTCAGTTCCCATCACACAATGCAACGCAAACCGGAGGATAGAGTTTTTACCTTATAACGGCCAAAATATGCTTGATACGAATAAAACAAAGGCATTTGATATTATTACTAGTGTTTATATGTTTTGGAATCAATTTCAAATCATAACTATCAATCATAGACGGCATTAATGCCCCATACCACTATGTCGCCATATATAGGTATACAATCAAAACCGCACGATGTCGTATTTGGAAATTGGATTTCCGTCATGAACTAAGGCAAAAGATAGTCCTTACCGAATTCGAGACGCTCTAGCCCGTGTCTCAGGAACTGCCGCAACTGCCCCTTGGATCGTCAGGGCCGGTCCACCGATGTGGATTATTATGCCTGAACACTACGTCTCCCCGCCCTTTGGGGCGTAAACGAGCCAACGAATGACTCCATCGGACCCGGATCGTCCGATCAAACCGAGGCGCCTCGCAACAGAAACAACCACATAGGTGAAAAGTATATAAATGTCAGGGCTGGTAGGTCACTGACACCACCCTAGCTAGAAAGAAACGCAGGCCCTCCCTGATGTCCTCTCCCGTTTTAGGTTCATACCGGGGTGTGAGGCTCGCGAATTCGCGTTATACACAAAGCTACGCCACACAGGCGGTGCTTTGATCATCACCACAAGACTTTGCTTTTCAACAGAAGCCCTGATCACTGCATCTTAGCATGCCACACAGGCAATTCACACCGTGCAACTGATGGCTATCAATCACACAGAACAAATTCCAATGTCGGACACACAGTCCATTTACAAGTCCGTTCTGGGTCTGAACGAAACCGGAGGCACTAAATACCTCGCAAACCCTTCGATCAACACGTACGTCTGGACGATCACCACTCATTATCCATATTTCGGGATGCCTCCCAATCAGGACCTCGGTTACCATCCAAACGAGGTGAAGATCTCCGGTCTTCGACCACCGTCTTTATCTTCGACTTTCAATCGTCGGTCAATTATTTGAAATGAGAATTAACTCGGCCTTCTCAAATAATTCACGTATATTTAGAATTTCAATTCGATTTATTTCAATGGTTAAATTATTCGACAACACCAATTTTGTTCTTTAATGTAATTTTCACACCAAACACATTCAACCATCAAACATCACATAAATCAAGCAAATTCAGTTTATTTCCATTCCATATCGCTTATGATAATTTATAACTATTTATCGCTATTTTTATTTATTTTAAAATAGCCATTTTATTCAAAACGACGCTTCGGGCCATAAGGCGGCCGTGGCGCTGTTTTTCTTCAGATTTGATTTACACATATCTGAAAATCTAACCGTTGGATCTTCACAAAATTTACATCATTAGAAAGGTCTTTTCAAAACGAATCCAACGGTTCCAGTTTCGGGAAAATCCGACGGTCGGATCTCCCGGTACAATCGTTTGAAATTTCGATTTCAAAATATGAACTGCAGCGTCGTTATTCGATTAAATATAATTCTATTTATATTTATATATAAATAAAATCGATTCTGGTGCTGTTTTTCTTCAAATTTGAATTAAACATTCCAGACAATCCAACCGTTGGATTTTTACAAGGTTGGTGCCGTTGGAAAGATTATTCCAAGGCGAACCCGACGGTTGAGGTTTCGGGAAAATCCAATGGTCGGATTTCCCGTACTAGTCGTTTGAAATCACGGTTTCAAAATACGAACTGCACGGCCTCGTTTCGTTTTAATTTTATTTATATTTATATATTTATATAAATATAGTTCATTCAATGATTTCCATATCGTTTTCACTTCAAAAAATTTTCTAACACCTTAAATTTTGGAAAAATTTCGCCATAACCTCCCCTGCACCGGGAGCGTCGGGAAATCGCAAATAGCGTTCCCGGTCCTTCTAATCTCAAAAAGAAAAAGAAAAAGCCAAGCGGCTAGCCAACAGGCTAAAAATCATCACCCAAACAAATCAGTAAACGTGTACCTATTTGTCGGGCACAAAATTTTATTCCTCTTCTCTAGCCCCTTTGCTATAACCTGTTCAATGAATATGCATGTACATATATATACAGTCCATATCATTTATCCTTTTCTATTCGACTTCATATTTGATTTCTATTTGGTTTAAAAACCCCATTCATTCTAATGTTACATAAATAGGTGCAAATCATTTCATTAGCTAATTAATGAATATTTCAACTCATATATGTTTATCTTGAACAAGTGGCTATTTTTAACACTTCACATTTTAACGATTTATGCATACAATAAAAATGTGATTTTTATTGTAAAACGATTCATTTCAAAACACTATTTTTCTATATAGTTCATATAGTCGATAAAAGGTGATTTTTATTATCAAACAATTTATTTCAAAATATGAATACCATTCAACACATGAATTTCTAAACAACGAATGAATATCAATTCAACACATGAATGTTTTCTATAGTTTTTATATATAGATAAAAATGTGATTTTTATTATCAAACAATTTATTTCAAAATATGAATACCATTCAACACATGAATTTCTAAACAACGGATGAATATCAATTCAACACATGAATGTTTTCTATAGTTTTTATATATAGATAAAAATGTGATTTTTATTATCGAACAATTTATTTCAAAATATGAATACCACTCAACACATGAATTTCTAAACAACGGATGAATATCAATTCAACACATGAATGTTTTCTATAGTTTTTATATATAGATAAAAATGTGATTTTTATTATCGAACAATTTATTTCAAAATATGAATACCATTCAACACATGAATTTCTAAACAACGAATGAATATCAATTCAACACATGAATGTTTTCTATACAATGAATAAATATAGTTTAAGCATATGAAAATAATTCAAACACACAAATATTATTCAAAATTTCGGCAGCATAACGGCAGGGTAGTTACACCGGGACCGTCCCTAGTACGGCTCCTCGCTCTACCTTAAAACCTCGCGGTTTTTGACAATGGGGATCATGCATCTAGTTCGCACGCAGGCGGCATGTATATATTTATTTCATTTCCACAAACTAATCCTATGTGGTTTCAACCAAATATTTCACAACCACCAATGGGTATTTTTCAACCACCATCAACCAATATCAATCACAAACAATCCCAAACAACCATTCGCTATCAATCAAATTTTCACAACAATTTCAACCAATAAATATCGTCCATGGTTTGTGGACGAGGGGGCGTATATATATATATATATATAGATATATATTTATAGATAGCAATTCACTTTCATTTCGCACATATAAAATATAGATTTTAAATCAGAAATCTCACCAATAGCTATCCAACTGCACGACACTTCACTTAGGGAAATCTTCGCCTTTCTGTCGCTTTCGCCCGTATTCTCTACATATGTAAAAATCGAATTTTTACTATGCTATTCAATATATAAAAATCTGATTTCTACTTCGACTTTCAATATATAAAAATCTGATTTTTCCTTTCGACTTTCGATATATAAAAATATGATTTTTCTTTCGACTTTCGATATATAAAAATATGATTTTTCTTTCGACTTTCGATATATAAAAATATGATTTTTACTTCGTTTTAAAAAATTTCAGTTTTAAAATCTTTAAAAAAAACAGTTTTTCTCTTTTAAAAATTTCAGTTTTTAAACCTTAAAAAAAAACAGTTTTATACTTTTTTAAAATTTCAGTTTTATACCTTAAAAAAACAGTTTTCTCCTTTTTTTTTAAAAAAAAATCAGTTTTATTTACTTTAAACAAATCAGTTTTAATTATTTTAAACAAATCAGTTTTAGTTATTTTAAACAAATCAGTTTTAATACTTTAAACAAATCAGTTTTAATTATTTTAAACAAATCAGTTTTAATTATTTTAAACAAATCAGTTTTAATTATTTTAAACAAATCAGTTTTACAGAAATAAAAAAAATAAAATAAAATAATAAAAAAAAGGAAAATGCTCACCGAAGCTGCGAGGGGGGGGGGGAAAGAAGGCGTCGGCGGCTTGGGTCTTCGATCGGTGGTGGCAGGAGGGGCTGCTTCGAGGGGGGGTGGCGCGACGTCTTCGCGAGAGGGTCGAGGGCTTCAAGGGGGGGGGGGGCGCGGCTTCTTCGCAGACGTCGAGACGAGGGAGGGGGGGGGGCGGCTCTTCGTCGGCGTCGAGACGAGGGGGGGCGGCGGCTCGATAGTTTTAGGGTTTTGTGTTTTTTTTTATTTCTTTCTGTTTGGAATTATAACGAACGGGGGGGGGGGGGGCAATGAAGATAAAGGGAGGGAGAGAATTATATTTTTTTTATATTATTTAATTATTGTTTTTGCAAATAGGTTGACTTTTACACACGACCTCGAAACGAGGCCCACCGCCTGTCGTCCATAGCGTTTTACCCCCATTTCGAACACAGTGGGATATGCATCGCAAGCTGATTTGCTTGTTACAATCAGTTTCCTTTGAATTTACATTTAAATCACTATATTGAATTTTAAACGCACATTTCAAGTTACCGGGGTCACATACTAACTAGAAAAATTCCAGAAAAATATTTTCTAGCTTCGAATTGACGATACGGTCCTAACAAAACTAGTTTCGTCGAATTATGAGACCGTTTGAAAAATGGCCAATTTCCAGTCGATTAAAATCAACTGAAACTGGTCAAACGCGTTTTCCTTTGCCACGCTCACATAGTGATTCGAAAAATTATGAAATTTGAAACCTAGCAATAACTTGACACTGCGGATCCAACAAAAGTGGTTTCGTCGAAATCCGAGGTCATTTGCAAAACGTCCATTTTTAAGGGCCTGAATTCCATAGCGACTATTCAGAATTTTCAACTGGACATATCTTTTGATTCCCGCTATCAAATTTCGATTGGTCAGATTCGTTAGAAAGATATCATCAATTAGATCCTAATGTTTTTGGTTTCACTAAAATCCGGATTGTTTTGCACCCGGTATATTCAATTGAAGTTTGAAATCGAATTATCGAACTACCGCGCTATTTTCAATTCTATATATAATTATAATTAATTATATTCGTTTTCAAATGTCGATTCAAACTCAATTTTCATCGCCTTTATTTAAAATATTTATTTTAAATATTTAAAATCCATTATTTTAGCCAATTTAAAAAATTTAAATTGGTTCAGATTTTCTGGGTCGTTACAATCTCCCCCACTTAAAACTTTTCGTCCCCGAAAAGGAATAAAGTCGAAAGTGGTTTGATAAATCTACAATCACACAATACCGCAACCAATTTGTTTCTAATATTCAGAGTATCGAATAAACAATGCACATCCATGGGAAGAAAATAGCAACAGAATAGAGAATTAAATGGTAATGCAAAGTAGGGTAAATGTACCTTGCACCGGAGTCATTCAGAGATATCTACTCGGCATCTAGGATAAGCTTTCTGAATGCTCTCCTCAGTTTCCCAAGTACAATCTCGCGGATCTCCACTCCATTGCACTTTGACTAAGTGAACCTTCTTGTTTCTCAGCTCTTTGGTTTCTTTGCCGATAATCTTTAGCGGCTCTCGCCTCACAGCTAATTCTGGAGTAATTTCAATATCCTGCTGAGCTGCTTCTTCCACGATCAAGTCTGGATCATGAACGTGCTTTCGAAGTTGAGATATATGAAATACATCATGAACCCCAGGCAACCAGTCTGGCAATTTAACTTTATATGCGAGAGTTCCGATCCGTTCCAGAATAGGAAACGGACCAATGAATTTGGGTGCCAACTTTCCAGTTTTACCGAACCGGATAACTCCTCTCATCGGCGATACTTTCAAATATACATAGTCGCCAACTTCAAAGGATATATCTCTTCTTCTTCTATCGGCATAGCTCTTTTGTCGGCTTTGAGCGGCGAGTAATCGCTTCTTGATAAAATCAACTTTGTCGGCAGCTTCTCGAATCATATCAGGACCCAACACAAGTCTATTCCCAAGCTCGACCCAACAAGCAGGAGATCGGCACGGTCTACCATACAATGCTTCGAATGGCGACATTGTCAGACTCGCCTGGTAGCTGTTGTTATAAGAGAATTCAGCCAAATGCAGATGGTCTTCCCATGATCCACCGAAATCTATAACACAAGCCCGCAATAGATCTTCTAAAATGCGATTCACCCTCTCAGTCTGACCGTCTGTCTGAGGATGATAAGCGGTGCTCAAGTTTAACTTTGTTCCTAGCTCGACTTGAAATGCTTCCCAGAATTTACTAGTGAATATTGTATCTCTATCACTTACTATACTGAGCGGCACTCCATGTAGTCTAACTATTTCCCTGAAGTATATCTGCGCCAGACTCTGAGCGGTTCTATTTGATCTGACAGGTATGAAATGGGCGGTCTTCGTGAAGCGATCTACGATCACCCAAATACTATCATTTCCCTTTCTGGTTCTGGGCAAACCATCAATGAAATCCATAGAAATATGTTCCCACTTCCATCCAGGAACTTCTAGTGGTTGTAATAATCCAGCCAATTTCTGTTGATCACTTTTGACTAACTGGCAAGTAGGGCATCGACTAACATATATCGAAACGTCTCTTTTCATAGCCTTCCACCAGAAAGTTCTTTTGAGATCGTTATACATTTTGGCCACACCAGGATGGATACTCAGCTTGGACTTGTGACACTCGTCTAACACTTCCCTTTTTAGCTCAGGAATGTCAGGAACACAAATCCTTCCTTTCAATCTCAGGGTCTCGTCGTTATCTATTTGAAAACACGAGGGTTCACCTTTCCGAATCCTTTTAATCATATCCTTAATAAAGTTATCCTCCTTCTGAAGAATAGATATTTTATCAATCAAGGAAGTCGTGATAATAAAGCTGGCGATCATTACATTCTTTCGACTCAGCGCATCGGCCACGACATTGGCTATCCCGGGAGTATATATAATTTCAAAGTCATATGCTGCAAGAAACTCCAGCCAACGCTGCTGCCTCAAATTTAAGTCCTTCTGAGTGAACAGATACTTTAACGACTGGTGATCTGTAAACAGTTCAAATCTCTCGCCCAGAAGATAGTGTCTCCAGATTTTCAAAGAGAATATGATAGCCAATAACTCAAGATCATGAGTTACATAGTTTTTCTCGTGCGGTTTCAGTTGACGGCTAGCATAAGCAATCACTTGGCCCCTTTGCATCAACACTGCACCAAGGCCTTCTCTAGAAGCATCAGTCCATACTTTTAAATCTTGGTTGCCATCGATGATGGTTAACACCGGAGCTGTGGTTAATCTCAACTTAAGCTCTTCGAAAGCCTCCTCACTCTCTTGAGTCCATTTGAATTTAGAATGCTTCTTTGTAAGCTTCGTTAAGTGACCAGATATCTTCGAAAAGTCTTTAACGAACTTCCGATAATAGCTAGCTAATCCGAGAAAACTGCGGACTTCAGTGGGGGTACTGGGCTGTTTCCAATTCTGAATAGCTGTGATTTTGCTTGGATCCACAGCGATTCCATCTTTCGATACGACATGGCCCAGAAATTTCACTTCATCTTGCCAGAATATACATTTGGAAAACTTTGCTTTTAATACATTCCGTCTGAGAATTTCTAACACTTGTTCCAGATGCTTTTCATGTTCGGCCTTTGATTTAGAGAAGATTAGAATATCGTCAATAAAAACCAGAACAAATTTATTCAAAACTCCTCTGAATACCCTGTTCATTAGATCGACGAAATAGGCTGGAGCGTTACATAAGCCGAACGGCATTACTAACCACTCGTAGAATAAGTCGGGGCCTCTGAACGCTGTCATTGGAACACACTCTTCGGCAATTCGAAGTTAATGGAAACCTGTAGCTAGGTCCATTCTTGAGAATACTTGTGCTCCATTTAATCGATCCAACAGATCATCAATCCGCGGCAATGGATATTTGTTCTTTATTGTCTGTTTGTTCAGATCACGATAATCCACACATAGACGTAGAGTACCGTCAGATTTTGGGACAAACACCACTGCTGCACCCCAATCAGAGAAACTAGGCCTGATCAGACCTTTCCATACTAGCTGTCGTGTTTGATTGTCTAATTCCTCCTTCTCTTTCAAGGACATTCTTCGAATAGCGTGAACTACCGGCCTTGCATTGGGAATTAAAGCAATCTTGAAATCTATTTCTCTCTGCGGAGGTAAGCGAACGACTTCCTCAAACACATCCGCATAATTCTTGACGACAGGAATATCTTTAATGAGGTCAGGAATATTCTCAGTGACTTCAGGAACATTTTCAATTTGGGCTGGAGAAACATTCAAAGCTGCCCAGAAGTCTTTTCTATTTGCATTCTGACCTTCACACGGTATGGTTATATAACCCCCTGATTTAATCTTAGCTCTAACGACTCTCTCGGCGCATCTAACCTCTGCTTCATATTTGGTTAACCAATCCAATCCCAAAATAAGATCGAATTCATCAAAATTCATGACTACAGAGATAATAGGGAATTTATAGCAAGAAAAAGAGACGGGTACTGCACAAACCCAACTAAGATTGATGGAACCTCCAACTGGATTTCGGACAGTCATTGGTTCTTTGAGCTTCTTCAAATTCAAATCCAACTTCTTGACTGCACTCTTTGCAATAAAGCTTCGCGACGCGCCTGTGTCAAACAGTACTTTAACTGGAATGTTTTTGACATTGAGCGTGCCTTCTAAAACGTCGGCCCTTTCTTGACTAGCTGAGGGCTCAGAAGTTTCTGCTACTTCATTCACGTGAACTATTTCAGTCTTTTTCAACTGCCAGCAATCTTGCTTTACATGACCAGCCTGATGGCAGAGATTGCATTTTCTATTCGCTTGAAGTCCTTCTCTGGATTTAAGTCCACCTTTTAATCGCTTCCTTAAGGGCCCGCAGTTTATCGACAAATGCCCCTTCAGATGGCAGTTAGAGCAAGTAGTAGTCGTTGCCGGTTCCTTTTCAGATTTAGCCCTTTTTCTATTGACACTGGGCTTCTTACTGGCTTCAGGAATATCAATTTCAGACTCTGCTTTGTCACTACAACAAACTTCCTCTTCGTCGCGCAACATTCCTTTCTTATGGAGATCTTCATACTGATAAGCCATATAAATCATTTCTGAGAAAGGAAGCTTCACATGCCCCAATACCTTATTCTGGTATTTCCTTTGAAGTCCGTGAATAAATCTAAGATTCTTCCTCTTTGGGTCTTGAATTAGATGAGGAGCAAAGTGAGCAAGTTCGTTGAATTTCTGATGATATTCGGGAATGGTCATATCACCTTGTATCAAATAAGAAAATTCATCACATAATCTCTCGGTCGCTTCGGGAGGAGTAAACCTTTCTAAGAAAATCACTTTGAATCTGTCCCAGGTGATATCACCTTCTGGATTATTCTCTATAACTGAATCCCACCAGAACAAAGCTTCATCTTTAAATGCCCAGGAGGCCAGTAATCTTTTCTGGTCATCCCTCAGCTTTAATGCTTCGAAGATTTTCTCAGCCGAACGAATCCAAGCTTGTTTCTTCATAATAGATTCTTCACCAGAGAACGGTATTCCACCCATATTTCGATATTTGATTAATAGGGCCTCAATACCCGGTTCTGCATTCCTTCTGTTTCTGACACTCATTTTCTAGTACTTCTGCAAATGGCAGATCAAGTGTCAGGTCACAGAAAAGGTATTTTAAAACATAGAAACATATACTTCAAATGTAAATGTGTCTATTGAGGTGTATTCATTCTGCTTTTCTCATACTAGGATATTACTGATCCTATCTGTATAGAGTTGCCCGTCCTAGAACACTACTGGTTCTATTTCTGACGAGTTCGTTCAAATGTTATATTCCAGAACTAAGCTTAACCAAAGCTCTGATACCACGTTGAGACGACCCGATTTCCCGTTCTCACGGAAATAAGGTTATCTTTGGAATATAACACAGAAACAGATAATAGCAGAACAGAATTAAATAAATACACCAGAATGAACAACAAAGTATACTGGATAAAAGTAATCATCAGAGTTACACAGTATACAGGATCTTACTTAGTACAAATACAGTTCAGCTATACATAAATGTCTACAGCGGAAATAAACAAAATATGTACAATAGGAGCTGAACAGCATAAAAAGAGATAAATGATAGAATCCATCTTCAGTTCCAGCTATCCAGAAAGAACCAGCTAAACCTGAATACAAGGCTGCCCGTGTAGAAAAAGGGGCACCCGAGTTTGAGAGTGAAACAAACTACGAGTCAGTCATGGGACTGGTATGAGAAATCTACTCAACACATATATTTTGGCTAATCACAGGACCACGCCACTTTCGTGGAACGGGTTTACTCCATTGGATTGCCAGCGCTTTAAAACAAATCTTTCTTTTAAACATCGCTATGCTTTTTATAAAAATGAAGCCGTTATAAGACTCAGTTCCCATCACACAATGCAACGCAAACCGGAGGATAGAGTTTTTACCTTATAACGGCCAAAATATGCTTGATACGAATAAAACAAAGGCATTTGATATTATTACTAGTGTTTATATGTTTTGGAATCAATTTCAAATCATAACTATCAATCATAGACGGCATTAATGCCCCATACCACTATGTCGCCATATATAGGTATACAATCAAAACCGCACGATGTCGTATTTGGAAATTGGATTTCCGTCATGAACCAAGGCAAAAGATAGTCCTTACCGAATTCGAGACGCTCTAGCCCGTGTCTCAGGAACAGCCGCAACTGCCCCTTGGATCGTCAGGGCCGGTCCACCGATGTGGATTATTATGCCTGAACACTACGTCTCCCCGCCCTTTGGGGCGTAAACGAGCCAACGAATGACTCCATCGGACCTGGATCGTCCGATCAAACCGAGGCGCCTCGCAACAGAAACAACCACATAGGTGAAAAGTATATAAATGTCAGGGCTGGTAGGTCACTGACACCACCCTAGCTAGAAAGAAACGCAGGCCCTCCCTGATGTCCTCTCCCGTTTTAGGTTCATACCGGGGTGTGAGGCTCGCGAATTCGCGTTATACACAAAGCTACGCCACACAGGCGGTGCTTTGATCATCACCACAAGACTTTGCTTTTCAACAGAAGCCCTGATCACTGCATCTTAGCATGCCACACAGGCAATTCACACCGTGCAACTGATGGCTATCAATCACACAGAACAAATTCCAATGTCGGACACACAGTCCATTTACAAGTCCGTTCTGGGTCTGAACGAAACCGGAGGCACTAAATACCTCGCAAACCCTTCGATCAACACGTACGTCTGGACGATCACCACTCATTATCCATATTTCGGGATGCCTCCCAATCAGGACCTCGGTTACCATCCAAACGAGGTGAAGATCTCCGGTCTTCGACCACCGTCTTTATCTTCGACTTTCAATCGTCGGTCAATTATTTGAAATGAGAATTAACTCGGCCTTCTCAAATAATTCACGTATATTTAGAATTTCAATTCGATTTATTTCAATGGTTAAATTATTCGACAACACTAATTTTGTTCTTTAATGTAATTTTCACACCAAACACATTCAACCATCAAACATCACATAAATCAAGCAAATTCAGTTTATTTCCATTCCATATCGCTTATGATAATTTATAACTATTTATCGCTATTTTTATTTATTTTAAAATAGCCATTTTATTCAAAACGACGCTTCGGGCCATAAGGCGGCCGTGGCGCTGTTTTTCTTCAGATTTGATTTACACATATCTGAAAATCTAACCGTTGGATCATCACAAAATTTACATCATTAGAAAGGTCTTTTCAAAACGAATCCAACGGTTCCAGTTTCGGGAAAATCCGACGGTCGGATCTCCCGGTACAATCGTTTGAAATTTCGATTTCAAAATACGAACTGCAGCGTCGTTATTCGATTAAATATAATTCTATTTATATTTATATATAAATAAAATCGATTCTGGCGCTGTTTTTCTTCAAATTTGAATTAAACATTCCAGACAATCCAACCGTTGGATTTTTACAAGGTTGGTGCCGTTGGAAAGATTATTCCAAGGCGAACCCGACGGTTGAGGTTTCGGGAAAATCCAATGGTCGGATTTCCCGTACTAGTCGTTTGAAATCACGGTTTCAAAATACGAACTGCACGGCCTCGTTTCGTTTTAATTTTATTTATATTTATATAAATATAGTTCATTCAATGATTTCCATATCGTTTTCACTTCAAAAATTTTTCTAACACCTTAAATTTTGGAAAAATTTCGCCATAACCTCCCCTGCACCGGGAGCGTCGGGAAATCGCAAATAGCGTTCCCGGTCCTTCTAATCTCAAAAAGAAAAAGAAAAAGCCAAGCGGCTAGCCAACAGGCTCAAAATCATCACCCAAACAAATCAGTAAACGTGTACCTATTTGTCGGGCACAAAATTTTATTCCTCTTCTCTAGCCCCTTTGCTATAACCTGTTCAATGAATATGCATGTACATATATATACAGTCCATATCATTTATCCTTTTCTATTCGACTTCATATTTGATTTCTATTTGGTTTAAAAACCCCATTCATTCTAATGTTACATAAATAGGTGCAAATCATTTCATTAGCTAATTAATGAATATTTCAACTCATATATGTTTATCTTGAACAAGTGGCTATTTTTAACACTTCACATTTTAACGATTTATGCATACAATAAAAATGTGATTTTTATTGTAAAACGATTCATTTCAAAACACTATTTTTCTATATAGTTCATATAGTCGATAAAAGGTGATTTTTATTATCAAACAATTTATTTCAAAATATGAATACCATTCAACACATGAATTTCTAAACAACGAATGAATATCAATTCAACACATGAATGTTTTCTATAGTTTTTATATATAGATAAAAATGTGATTTTTATTATCAAACAATTTATTTCAAAATATGAATACCATTCAACACATGAATTTCTAAACAACGGATGAATATCAATTCAACACATGAATGTTTTCTATAGTTTTTATATATAGATAAAAATGTGATTTTTATTATCGAACAATTTATTTCAAAATATGAATACCATTCAACACATGAATTTCTAAACAACGGATGAATATCAATTCAACACATGAATGTTTTCTATAGTTTTTATATATAGATAAAAATGTGATTTTTATTATCGAACAATTTATTTCAAAATATGAATACCATTCAACACATGAATTTCTAAACAACGAATGAATATCAATTCAACACATGAATGTTTTCTATACAATGAATAAATATAGTTTAAGCATATGAAAATAATTCAAACACACAAATATTATTCAAAATTTCGGCAGCATAACGGCAGGGTAGTTACACCGGGATCGTCCCTAGTACGGCTCCTCGCTCTACCTTAAAACCTCGCGGTTTTTGACAATGGGGATCATGCATCTAGTTCGCACGCAGGCGGCATGTATATATTTATTTCATTTCCACAAACTAATCCTATGTGGTTTCAACCAAATATTTCACAACCACCAATGGGTATTTTTCAACCACCATCAACCAATATCAATCACAAACAATCCCAAACAACCATTCGCTATCAATCAAATTTTCACAACAATTTCAACCAATAAATATCGTCCATGGTTTGTGGACGAGGGGGCGTATATATATATATATAGATATATATTTATAGATAGCAATTCACTTTCATTTCGCACATATAAAATATAGATTTTAAATCAGAAATCTCACCAATAGCTATCCAACTGCACGACACTTCACTTAGGGAAATCTTCGCCTTTCTGTCGCTTTCGCCCGTATTCTCTACATATGTAAAAATCGAATTTTTACTATGCTATTCAATATATAAAAATCTGATTTCTACTTCGACTTTCAATATATAAAAATCTGATTTTTCCTTTCGACTTTCGATATATAAAAATATGATTTTTCTTTCGACTTTCGATATATAAAAATATGATTTTTCTTTCGACTTTCGATATATAAAAATATTATTTTTACTTCGTTTTAAAAAATTTCAGTTTTAAAATCTTAAAAAAAAACAGTTTTTCTCTTTTAAAAATTTCAGTTTTTAAACCTTTAAAAAAAACAGTTTTATACTTTTTTAAAATTTCAGTTTTATACCTTAAAAAAACAGTTTTCTCCTTTTTTTTTTAAAAAAAATCAGTTTTATTTACTTTAAACAAATCAGTTTTAATTATTTTAAACATATCAGTTTTAGTTATTTTAAACAAATCAGTTTTAATACTTTAAACAAATCAGTTTTAATTATTTTAAACAAATCAGTTTTAATTATTTTAAACAAATCAGTTTTAATTATTTTAAACAAATCAGTTTTAATTATTTTAAACAAATCAGTTTTACAGAAATAAAAAAAAAGAAAATAAAATAATAAAAAAAGGAAAATGCTCACCGAAGCTGCGAGGGGGGGGGGGGGGGAAGAAGGCGTCGGCGGCTTGGGTCTTCGATCGGTGGTGGCAGGAGGGGCTGCTTCGAGGGGGGGGGTGGCGCGACGTCTTCGCGAGAGGGTCGAGGGCTTCAAGGGGGGGGGGGGGGCGCGGCTTCTTCGCAGACGTCGAGACGAGGGAGGGGGGGCGGCTCTTCGTCGGCGTCGAGACGAGGGGGGGCGGCGGCTCGATAGTTTTAGGGTTTTGTGTTTTTTTTTTCTTTCTGTTTGGAATTATAACGAACGGGGGGGGGGGGGGGGGCAATGAAGATAAAGGGAGGGAGAGAATTATATTTTTTTTATATATTATTTAATTATTATTTTTGCAAATAGGTTGACTTTTACACACGACCTCGAAACGAGGCCCACCGCCTGTCGTCCATAGCGTTTTACCCCCATTCCGAACACAGTGGGATATGCATCGCAAGCTGATTTGCTTGTTACAATCAGTTTCCTTTGAATTTACATTTAAATCACTATATTGAATTTTAAACGCACATTTCAAGTTACCGGGGTCACATACTAACTAGAAAAATTCCAGAAAAATATTTTCTAGCTTCGTATTGACGATACGGTCCTAACAAAACTAGTTTCGTCGAATTATGAGACCGTTTGAAAAATGGCCAATTTCCAGTCGATTAAAATCAACTGAAACTGGTCAAACGCGTTTTCCTTTGCCACGCTCACATAGTGATTCGAAAAATTATGAAATTTGAAACCTAGCAATAACTTGACACTGCGGATCCAACAAAAGTGGTTTCGTCGAAATCCGAGGTCATTTGCAAAACGTCCATTTTTAAGGGCCTGAATTCCATAGCGACTATTCAGAATTTTCAACTGGACATATCTTTTGATTCCCGCTATCAAATTTCGATTGGTCAGATTCGTTAGAAAGATATCATCAATTAGATCCTAATGTTTTTGGTTTCACTAAAATCCGGATTGTTTTGCACCCGGTATATTCAATTGAAGTTTGAAATCGAATTATCGAACTACCGCGCTATTTTCAATTCTATATATAATTATAATTAATTATATTCGTTTTCAAATGTCGATTCAAACTCAATTTTCATCGCCTTTATTTAAAATATTTATTTTAAATATTTAAAATCCATTATTTTAGCCAATTTAAAAATTTTAAATTGGTTCAGATTTTCTGGGTCGTTACATTCATTCACTCCTTTCCCATTCTCATTTCACCTCCCATCCGCCATTTTTCATGAAAAAAATTATATGAATGGAGAACGCATGAAGGCTTCCGCCTGTTCATGCATGGACACAAGGAAAAGAAAGAGAGGAGAGTTGCACTACGATTGTCTGTATCATGCTGCATGCATGCGCAAGCATGTGTTTTGGCTAAATCACTTCCGTGCTTCTTGTTCTAGAAGAAAAAAAAGAAAGAAAGAAAGAGAAAAGGTATTGAATGAAAACGCATGGCACCAATCCATGCAAACACATCAATGTTGATAAGGTGCATGCTTTAGTTTTATCAAAAAAAGCAAATATGTCCCAAAAGCCTTCCCCATTTAACGTGCTGCATGTCATCCCCATTTGAACCTCACCGCCATTCCCTTCTCCAATATTTAGCAAACTCCCCCTTGTTCCTCTCACTCCTCCGCGTTCAGAAAACCCAGAGCCATTTTGCCAGCTCCGCTCTCTTTTCTCCATTCAACAAGCAAACGTCTCAACCATCTTGCCACTTCCTTGCATGCAAACACCCACCGACCGAGCCCGCCACTCAAAAGAAAATAAGAAAGACGCATGCAGTCACCCGAGCCGCAATATCAATCATTTGAATGTTTGCGCATGTATCTTATTTGGTAATAAGCTTTGTAGATTTAAAAGCTAAGTAAAAAAAATGCAAGGAGGAAAACGAAAAGGAGAGTGAAAGCAAGAAGAAGAGAGAAAGGGAACAGTGAGAAGAGAGACAAAACGCAGGAGGGAAAACGCGGAGAGGACGAAGCTAGTTAGCAAATCTGTAGCGCAGCTTTGAAGGGACCTTTACTGGAAAGCTACAGGGTGAGAACACTTAATTATTTATTAAATTAGTTATTATTGAATAATTATAATTAGTTGAGATTAATTATAGTTAACTGTTGGTTGGATATGGATGTTTTTTGTGTGAATGGATGTGCATGTAATTAGTTGACACTGAACACTGGAGCGTTATTGACCGTAACGCTCGTGCACAGTTAAATTGTTTGTGTATGGGTGATGATTATAATTTATGATCATCCGATTTATATGGATGTTTTATTTTGTTTGCATGAAGCACACACAACACCGTAGTTGTGGAATTATACAGATGATCGATTTGATTTTCCTTCCATATAAATAAAGATTGATTTTTGAAATTGTTAAAATATCGTTTTATCCGGTTAATTCGAAAGAGATTTAGAATTTAAATATAATATTCTAAAATATTATATGCTTGTCCATTCTAGGATGACAGAGAGGATGGTGTCTAGGCTTGGGTTTGGAAATCCAGTTTCCTGCTCTCCCTGGCTATCCCTAACTGGTCCGACGGACAGAGCGGTAAATTTAAATACAATTTGAATTTGAATTTGAAGTTGTTTTAAAACTTAGAAAAACAATTTGAAATTAAAATAATAAATGACGCGTAAGGACCATTTATGAAGTTTAAATTTAAATTTAAATTAAAAGGGTTTTCAAATTCCTATGGTCTACAACTTATTTGAATTTAAAATTCAGATTTGAATTTGTGAAATGATTTTTGATTTAACTTAATAATTGGTTTTGAAATTAATTTATTTGAAAAAAAATGGAATTGAAATATAAATATAAATTCGAAAGGATTTGAATGAATTATATCTGAATCAATTATATCACGCTACAGCGCGACAATTCGTAAACAGCGATTTCTATTTTTGAATGATTATAACTTGATCGTTTGAAATCGTTTTGACTTGAATAAGAAACGTTGATTTTCAAATATTAACAGTTTTGAATAGAAAAGAAATTTCGAATTTCAATGTACGACTTTCAAGTTATATTCAAACAGATTTGGAAAAGTCGTCGTACGTGCAGTTCGGCGGCCGTACGAATTTTCAAATTAAACAAGTTTAAATTTGAGGAAATTTTTAAATCTACCTTATTAATTTAAAATATGATTTGGAATCTAATTGATTCAAGTGGCTATTGCAGCAGTTTGTAACGTTCCAAACATTATTCTCGCATTTTCCAAAGGTAAATTGGTTTGGAGTTTATAAAACATGAACCATTATTTCTTCATGGTTAAAAAGAATTGCAAATGGTTTGGAAAGATTTTAAGTGGTTAAATATTTGTGTTTGGAATTGAGATCAAATATAAGTTGATTTAACTCCATTTAAAACTTATGTTTAAATATGAAGTGTTTGGAATATTGTAATATGTATTTGTAATCCAAGTAAAGATTTGAGAAAATTAACGACTTATGCAACCAATGCAGTATGTTTTGAACATAAGGATCGAAGGGTATGTTTGAAATAAAAGGATTGGTAAACCGAATATTTGATTTCAAAGAAAGAGTTAAAATAATTTATGATCAATCAAACCTTGTTTTGTAAATGAATGAACAACGATTGGAAGGAAAGTTGAATTGAAGATCCGTATGTCCATAATCACTGTTTTATGAATACGCTTATTACTTGGAAAGACCGGGATCAGATTTAAGTTCGAAACCATTCCAAGTAATGATACGACGTATGAAGAAAATTCAAGACTTGGAATCGACGAGTGAAGACCGTGGTTCTTCACATCGAACGGACTGATTGCCGATTGGTTTCTTTACTGATAGCTACAGTAGAGAGATGCCCCTATTCCCAGAGTGGCAGGAAGTCCGAACTTATGGGGAGAACCTTCGGATTTCGTTCCGTTCAGACCCAGGACGGACATGTATGGATGGTGTGTCTGACATTGAAATTGACCGCATAGCACTGATCTCCGTTATATATATCGGATTTGTGGCAAATATTTTATCCTCATCTCTACGTCATATGAACTTAGAGGGTATGCATTGATTGAAATCAGTGATATGTCGTTAATTGTCAATGTGACATACCCGAGTTATGAACGAGCTAGTGATGATCAGGGCATCGCTTTTCTAGGCGTGCTTTGGGTATGACGTGACATCGACAAACCTCACACCCCGGATGATGAGAAACTGGCGGTTAGGTTGTGTATATATATATGAATTGATGATGACCGCTGCAGCAGTGGGAAACCACTTATGACTTATGGAATAGGGTATGTTCGGGGGGCCGTGACTGGTCGAAAACCGTTGATCTGCCTCTCGATTTGTATTGGATCTGGAACGATGAATCATTATAGGATTCAAATTTGCGTTACAATCCGAATATCCGTTTGACCGTACGTGAGAAAATGTGAAAGAGATCAATGAATAGGATAATTGTGTGTTCCTCATTGTTGGGCCTATATTTATATATGTAACTTAACCTCCATACCACCCTCAGCCATTCATTATACGTTCATTTTCTCCATTATCTCATTTTTCTCTAATGGCTGAACAAAAATATTCAAACCCTAGTTGAAACCAAAAATTCAAATTTGAAAATAAAATCTCCACAAACCATGGCATATTATATATCAAAACGAATCTCTTGACGATGGGAAGCTACTGGTACCTTTTATTCCAACATGCAGTGCACGAAGTTGCCGGAAATCGACAGTCAAAGTTCTGTTTTCGAAACCCATAAGCAAAGAGTTAGGGGTTTTTGATTCGGGGTTCAATCGAGGAAATTGACTTGTGTGTATTGTAGAGATTGTCGATGGGGGTTGATTGGTGGGTTTCAGTTGATCTGGAAGCCGTCGAGGTGGCGGGAATTCGAGTTTTAGGGTTTAAACCCGTTCCCGTTCACCAGCTCGTCAGCGGCAGGAGACGCAACCGGAAGCAAGGGATCCGGCATAGGAAGGAGCGGCTGACTCGGAGCTTCACAACGAGGGTGGTCGGAGCTTCTCTGGTGGCCGAAGTTAGGAGGATTTGGTGGTCAAAGTTTCGGTCTTCGAGGCGATTTCCGCATGGGTTACTGTAGCAGTAACGAAGAGGAGCGGGAAGAGCTAGTTTGGGGAGCTGACGTGTCAATCAGTGGTTGGGTGAGAATAATATTTTAATTATTTATATATATTTAAAATTCAGAGTGTAAAACGCTGATAACTCTTTCGTTTTGACTCGGATTTCGACGCGGTTTGTTGCATTGGGATCGTGGCGGAATTGCGAACGTTTTGGCACTAACCTGGCTGCGTTTGGAGACTGTAAATTTTTGGCCCTTAGTTGGACGTTCGATCAACTGCGGACGCAAAGGTAAGTGATTTTCTCACTTACGAAATACTAAATGATTTCCGTATTTATTAAATTTAATTACGAAGTAAATTTGGTTGCATGTTGTGTTGTTTGATGAATGACTGCTTAAGTTGACGTGCAAGTGTTAACATGCGAATAAAATCGATAATTAGTTATTTAATTTAATTTAAATTTCTAATTAGAAATCCCGACATTTGTTAACCAGTAAAATGATTCCATTTACTGTTTAAATGAAATGATGTGATGGATGCCTTGATTAAGTTGATGGATGCATGAAAGCTGCATGAACTGGTTGTTTATTCCGCACATGATATTTCATGCATTTTCGATAAATCCCAATTCCTCACCTTTGATGTTACGGGCATCTAATAAATCCGGGGTTTATCGAATTGAATGAATTAAGAACACAGGTTGAAATGATACATACCTGTGACCCGGATTTGGATTGAAATGATAGATCCATCCCTAAATATCGAGAAATAAAATTTAAAAATCACTTGGCCATAGGATAGCAAACTATATATGGACATCGGTTGGTTAAATGAGTTTAATATTTGAAATTCTACTTTTATGGAAATTTCATTCAAGGGAAATGTATTGATTTCGATAGGTTTTATTTTTCCTTGAAATATGAATCTTAAATATGATCTGAAATGATTTAAGAAATTTTTCCCAAGCGAATTTGAAGTGTTAAAGATTCAAATTTTAGATTTTGGGTTTTGTAAGAATTGGGTAGATTCAGATTTAAATAAATTCTTATGGAATTTAAATTTTGGAATCAAGATAATGGAGAATACTCGAAAATTGTTTTTTAAACCTAATTCGAGTATGGTCTTGAATCCTTGTATTGAAATGGGATTTGAAATAAGTCCTTTGAGCTAAGCAACTCCATGGAAACTGGAGTTTAGATTCAAGTATCAAAGTTCGGAAGGAAGAATCGATTTTCAGTAAAGAATTTATATATGTATTTAAAATTTTGATTTTTATAGCTATTCTTTCTTGAAATTTATTTTATTAAATTTTTATCCATAACTATTTTATATAACCAAAATTTTCTTATATTCTTTTATTTAAAACTATTTAGTAAATTTTTAAAATTTATATATATACATAGTGTTTTAAACTTATTTATCCTATTTTTAACTACTTTATTCTATACATATATTATTTATATAAAGGTTCTTTATAAACATCTATCTTTTAATTTATATCTTATAAGTGTAATTTTTCTTCCGAATGGAAAGTGCTGGATCTAAAATCGTTGTTGAAATGGAGTTGAGATAAAAGTTTTATTTATGAATCGATTTCAAACCGTTTTCAAATATGGAAGATGGATTATATTCTATTAAATATAAACTTATCTCTTAAGGGGATTGAAAGTAAGTCATGGAAGTATATATATTCTATTTGAATATGAATGAATTTCGAATATGAATCGATTTGGAATAATTTGAAATCCTTTGAGATTAAATATATTCTATTTGAATATAAGTCGATTTTTGAAGTACTATATGATTATGGTATAAGATGTGGAAATATATTCTAATTTTAGAATATAATCGGGTTGGTATGATTTATGATATTTCGATATGAAACTATATTCTATTTTTGAATATAAATTGGTTCAAAACAAAATATGATATTTTGATATGAAAGCGAACCTTATGAAATATAAAAGAACCAAACGATGCGAAAAGATGTAAGCGTTGGTTGTTAAAGAGACCGGAGTCGACATAAGGCATACTCTACGTCAGTGTCGATACCACTTTGACAACTGTGAACGTCATGACGTATCCAGAATGAGCATGATGATTTGGAGGCGATTACTGAATCGAAGATGGCACGATGACGAAATAGCCCTGACCTTCAGGTCAGAATTGAAATGACTAAAACAGGAGCTATATCGTGACTATCTGAGGTAGCACCTTTGATCGAACACACTTCTTCGATACTATTTCTATGATTATGATGATGATGATGATTTGGGCCCATTTATGACTTTGGGCGTGTGTTCCGAGGTGGGCGGTAGTGGCTGCTATGCGTTACCACCGGTCCGGGAGTGCAATTGGTAGAATCCTACCCTGGGCATTGCCTCGAGTGCCTTGTCATATTATCCTTATCAAGCCCCATACGATTTTGATTTGTATCGTACCTATGGAGTGCCCTCTGATGCCATCGTTTACGGTGGGTTTACGGTACTGTATAGACTACGGTATTATAAACGGTGTAAGGGTAAAAATGTAATCCCGCTTACGCTATTTTCAGTATTTATACTTTACTAAGTAGACACTATCATAATAGCGTATTATCTATGTATGTATTAGTTTAACGGATCCTCGAGAGATGGGAATGACCCGTAACATCTTTTGAGTTACTGCACCATGACACTGATATTATTTCGTATTTTAATTTGACTAATATGAGAATGATTTAGTGCTGATCCGAGTGTTTGTTGTGTTTTCTTTTATGCAATACGCTCGGGTCAGCAGATGTTGCAGTTAATGAAGATTACTTTGCCTTGGAGATAGAAGACAAAGATTTGGTATATATCTATTATATATGTATTTCCGCTGCAAGTTATTTCCGCTGTTGTGTGTGTATATCTGTTTATGTGTAACTCTGATTTATCATTTGTAAGCTATAGTCAAATGTGTGTATATATTCCAATTGTGTTAACTGCTATTTGTTTATTATATGTTGTCCTTCCGCTGTGAGATTCTGAGATTTGTTTTTCTCTTCTTTATTCTTTTTCTTCTATTTCCCACTAACTACCTGTATTTGCGATCTGTTTGAGTCGACATGTGAGGTTTATTGTCGATTTTAAACGGTCAAAAATGTGGGTCGTTACAATTGGTATCAGAGCCAGGTTAGCGATAACCTTGGCTCTGTTGGGAATTAACTCATTAGAGATGGGGTTAGAAACGCCCTAGAATGAGTTTGAGTGATATGAGAGAGCGTACTTGTATTTGGTTATAAATTGGTTTATATTATGTTGAGTTGTTCTGTTGAATATTTATGGATTCTGGCCGATATATGGGACGCCATAGAATCGATAGGGATCTCTGAATAATCGAACAGAATGATCGATATGATATGGTTTCGATTTTTATTTTAAAATATATCAAATATATATTATTGGTTCAAGTATGTATGTATTCGTTTTAGTAGGTGGTAATGTTAAGTTATTACCTATTATGGTTGATTAGATAATAATTATAATAAGGAAATTTAATGTATCTAGAAATAGTTGAAAATGATACCTTAAGTATAGTTAGGTGAGAAGGATTCGAGATTGAAATAGAAATGAACTTGAAACTTGATCCTGGGGTACTTTTGAAATAGTTTTGTCAAATTTTAAAATAATATCGATTTATAAGTATTTTCAAAGGACTGGTTTAAAGGATTTTTTTAAAAAGAAATAAGTGTGTAATCCCTTCTTGGACATCAGAAATGACTTCGGTAATGAGTGCACGCATTATCGACGTCTATTATGAAGTGTCTAAGTGGGGGAGACCACCCCGTACTACCATAACTTGTGAAAAGAATTTTGGGCCTAATTTCCAAGGGTATATAAAGTGAAGTTTAGGGTTGAACCATGATTGAAATTTCTTTGTTTGTTAATTAACTTTGGATTTCGATTTATGGTATGTTTTCTATGGATTTTTATAAATACATATGTTATGTTAAACTTGGTTATAAGAACCCAGAATCAGGCATTTAAGTTCATTTTAATTGAAAATATTGATTTAGGTACTAAGGTAACTCGACCTATTGGAATTTTAGATTTTAGAATGTGGAAATGAACCTAAGAATTAAGAGAAAAGAAATGGTCGTAGAAATGCTAGGTAGGAGCGATAATAAGGTTAAACCAATTCTAGGTTGGGTCGACAAAGGGGTTAGAGGAAAATTTAAATTATATGGAAAAAAAAAATTCAACTAAAGTCGACCAAGATTTAATGGAAGATTTAGTGGGTAATAAGAGTAGAAGAGGAAAAACTCATGACTTGAAATAATTAAAAGGTTATTAAGCTGGTCGAGAAGAAACAAAAGAAATTCAAGCTGTTGGTAAAACATGAATGGTCGATAAGTTAAAAATAAAGTAATTGAATGGCAAGTTGGCGAACATGTGAAATGAAGGTATAGGATATTTAAATGGGATGACCTTATTAAGGCAATGTAATCAAATATGAATCTAAGTATGAAAGTGATACATAATTTAATTTGTAGTGGAATTGAGTTAAATAAAGTTTAACTTAGAAAACCAAGTAATAATGGTTGAGGACTAGGTATGAGAAAAAAAAATTCGAGTATGAACAGCCCTTAATTCAAACCATGATTCGAGAGTCTTATAAATAATTCGAGAAATGGAATAAACTTTCACTTAAAATGGAAATCGGAATAAGTGAACAAAATAATGATTAAGGGTATGGATAGAAAAATGAACAAGCAACTAAAAATGCAATAAGACTGAATTTGGTCGAGTCAAGTATATTGAGTCGATAAGAGTTAACTTGGAGGACCGTATAATGGTTGCTTGAGAATTAAATACTTAGAAAGAAATGATTTGTAAATGCTGGCAAATTGATTCATGGTAATGAATTAAAGATCTAACGTAATCAGGTTTGTTGGAAAATTTAAAATGGATTCAAATTTATCCGGAATGTAATACTTGAAAAATGAACTATGAAATAAATGAGTACAAGACTTTTGTCGAACGGGATGTAGGTTGATTTAAGTGAAAAATAGAGTTAAATAAAGTTCAACTTAAGAAAATCAAATCATGATGATTGGAGGCCTAGGTGTAAATCTTAGTCATGAACATCCCTTAATCCAAACCATGAAAGGGCGAGTCGAGTAAATAAGCGAGTTAATGGAATAATATTTGATATAATTTGAATGGGAATAAAAAAGAAAGAAATGTAAATGAATTTGCAAACGAAATGGAAATAAGGTTAAACTTAGTCGAGTCAATAAAAATCGGATCGATAAGAGTTAACTTATAAACCATATAAAGATCGATGGGGAAGTAAGTGTTTAGGAAACAAATAAGTCATGAAATTTGGTAAGTTGACCCATATTAATGGATTTAGGAGTTAATGCAACTAAGTTTGTTTGAAAAAAAAAATTGAATTCAAGTTTATATGGAATTTGATGCTGGGAATAGAAATGGGAAGGTATATAGAAAATGTATTGGAATTGGGTAAACAAATTTGATCCGAATCCATTTCCCGAGTAAGGAAATAATAAAAACTTTGAAGTATTAAAGAATTACCAAATTTTGGGAATCAAAAGATTGAAACCTCAAATAAAATAATCAGTGTTTATGGGAAACTTGAAATATTAGTTGAGCTGAAGCAAAATGGCCATAACTTTTGAACGATTGATCAGAATTTAACGATTTCGGACTTTTCGGAAACCTTAGAAACTGAGCTAAAACTTTCATTTATAGAGCCATGTCGAAATTCTCGTGTTTACTAGGCCAAAATTCAGGTTTAATCATAATACCATGTGCAGGAAATTAAAAACCGAAGCATATATGCATATTGTTTTGACCATAACTTCCTAACCGAGCGTCGGATTTTGATGTGCGAGTACAATTCGGAAAAGCCAGAATGTAAACTACAACTTTCTCTTCATATGCCTAGTCAAATTATGAAGTTTAATGTGTTAAAAAGTGGATAGAACATTTCAGACCTGCATTTTCAGGGTATGGGCTGAAGCATTCGGTTTTATTAAAACAGTCATAACTTTTAAACGAATTATCGGAATTCGATGAATCCGGACAATTCAGAAAGCTTAAAAGAAATGCTACAACTTTTACCTATGTTTTAGTCAAATTCCCTTATCTAAAGGGTGATAAACTTCAATTTGTTCGCTGGTCTGTTATGAATATCTTGGTTTTGGAATTTAAATGGTCGATATATGTTGCGTAAGTGGTATACGATTGCTATATATTGAATATATGATTGATTCTTATGCATATGTGAGTATGTAGCAGGTGTAAAGAAGTCGCGCTGCGCTTTGGAGCATGCTTTGCGCTAAATACTATATTGCTAAGTAAATAAAATTTGCGAACAACGCTAAAAGGTACGTCTTTATGTTATGTGGTCGTGGGGTTATATATATGTGTTGTTTTCCCCATCTTGGGATGCCTCATCGTGTGATGAGATGAATATTTAGATTTATATATATATGTGATTTTTCCGGACCTCTCCGTACAAAGGAGATGCTGCTGAAATTTTCCGTGATTTTGGGAGTTAGAAATTTATGAGTTTTACAACTATATGATTATTTTGTAAATACTATTTTAAGTATGGATTTGAAATAGATATGTGCTTAATATCGTTTCGTTCTCTTTTCGAGGACGAAAAGCTTTTAAGTGGGGGAGAATGTAACATCCCATAATTTTCTGTATATTTAATTTTCAATTTAAATAAATAAAATAGGATAGCATGGGTTAAAAATCAAATTAGTTGATTTTAATGATGATGATTGTTGAATTGAAAGTAAACAGTTCTTTTTATTGAGTTATAATTAGAAGATGTTGTAATTTGGGTTTTATATTTAGATGACTGAATAAAACTTAAGTGTTTAATATATAAATAAGAATCTCAAATTTTGATAGGTAAATGGGGAAATTTGGGGTTAGATATTGAATAACTCATTTATTTGAAATTTGCAGTTCAAATCTAATTTGAGAAATAATCAAATCCAGGAACTTAAAATTTGTGAATCGATTTATAAATTTTATTTAAATTGCAATTGGATTTAAAGGGAATTTTATGAATAGCTAAATTGAATTAAACTAGTTAAATGATTTAAATGAATATTTTATTTATTATTTAACTGTGAAATTTAACTGCTTTGGCAACTGTCTCGGAATTCGATGAAACTGGCGCCATTGGATCCGGAACGATGAATCATTATAGGATTCAAATTTGCGTTACAATCCGAATAACCGTTTGACCGTACGAGAGAAAATGTGAAAGAGATCAATGAATAGGATAATTGTGTGTTCCTCATTGTTGGGCCAATATTTATATATGTAACTTAACCTCCATACCACCCATTAGCCATTCAATATATGTTCATTTTCTCCATCAGCTCATTTTTCTCTAATGGCTGAACAAAAATATTCAAACCCTAGTTGAAACCAAAAATTCAAATTTGAAAATAAAATCTCCACAAACCATGGCATATTATATATCAAAACGAAGCTCTTGACGATGGGAAGCTACTGGTACCTTTTATTCCAACATGCAGTGCACGGAGTTGCCGGAAATCGACAGTCAAAGTTCTGTTTTCGAAACCCATAAGCAAAGAGTTGGGGGTTTTTGATTCAGGGTTCAATCGAGGAAATTGACTTGTGTGTATTGTAGAGATTGTCGATGGGAGTTGATTGGTGGGGTTCAGTTGATCTGGAAGCCGTCGAGGTGGCGGGATTTCGAGTTTTAGGGTTTAAACCTGTTCCCGTTCACCAGCTCGTCAGCGGCAGGAGACGCAACCGGAAGCGAGGGCTCCGGCATAGGAAGGAGCGGCTGACTCGGAGCTTCACAACGAGGGTGGTCGGAGCTTCTCTGGTGGCCGAAGTTAGGAGGATTTGGTGGTCAAAGTTTCGGTTATCGAGGTGATTTCCGCGTGGGTTACTGTAGCAGTAACGAAGAGGAGCGGGAAGAGCTAGTTTGCGGAGCTGACGTGTCAATCAGTGGTTGGGTGAGAATAATATTTTAATTATTTATATATATTTAAAATTCAGAGTGTAAAACGCTAATAACTCTTTCGTTTTGACTTGGATTTGGACGCGGTTTGTTGCATTGTGATCATGGCGGAATTGCGAACGTTTTGGCACTAACCTGGCTGCGTTTGGAGACTATAAATTTTTGGCCCTTAGTTGGACGTTCGATCAACTGCGGAAGCAAAGGTAAGTGATTTTCTCACTTACGAAATACTAAATGATTTTCGTATTTATTAAATTTAATTATGAAGTAAATTTGGTTGCATGTTGTGTTGTTTGATGAATGACTGCTTAAGTTGACGTGCAAGTGTTAACATGCAAATAAAATCGATAATTAGTTATTTAATTTAATTTAAATTTCTAATTAGAAATCCCGACACTTGTTAACCAGTAAAATGATTCCATTTACTGTTTAAATGAAATGATGTGATGGATGCCTTGATTAAGTTGATGGATGGATGAATGCTGCATGAACTGGTTGTTTATTCATTACATGATATTTCATGCATTTTCGATAAATCCCAATTCCTTACCTTTGATGTTACGGGCATCTAATAAATCCGGGGTTTATCGAATTGAATGAATTAAGAACACAGGTTGAAATGATACATACCTGTGACCCGGATTTGGATTGAAATGATAGATCCATCCCTAAATATCGAGAAATAAAATTTAAAAATCACTTGGCCATAGGATAGCAAACTATATATGGACATCGGTTGGTTAAATGAGTTTAATATTTGAAATTCTACTTTTATGGAAATTTCATTCAAGGGAAATGTATTGATTTCGATAGGTTTTATTTTTCCTTGAAATCTGAATCTTAAATATGATCTGAAATGATTTAAGAAATTTTTCCCAAGCGAATTTGAAGTGTTAAAGATTCAAATTTTAGATTTTGGGTTTTGTAAGAATTGGGTAGATTCAGATTTAAATAAATTCTTATGGAATTTAAATTTTGGAATCATGATAATGGAGAATACTCGAAAATTGTTTTTTAAACCTAATTCGAGTATGGTCTTGAATCCTTGTATTGAAATGGGATTTGAAATAAGTCCTTTGAGCTAAGCAACTCCATGGAAACTGGAGTTTAGATTCAAGTATCAAAGTTCGGAAGGAAGAATCGATTTTCAGTAAAGAATTTATATATGTATTTAAAATTTTGATTTTTATAGCTATTCTTTCTTGAAATTTATTTTATTAAATTCTTATCCATAACTATTTTATATAACCAAAATTTTCTTATATTCTTTTATTTAAAACTATTTAGTAAATTTTTAAAATTTATATATATACATAGTGTTTTAAACTTATTTATCCTATTTTTAACTACTTTATTCTATACATATATTATTTATATAAAGGTTCTTTATAAACATCTATCTTTTAATTTATATCTTATAAGTGTAATTTTTCTTCCGAATGGAAAGTGCTGGATCTAAAATCGTTGTTGAAATGGAGTTGAGATAAAAGTTTTATTTATGAATCGATTTCAAACCGTTTTCAAATATGGAAGATGGATTATATTCTATTAAATATAAACTTATCTCTTAAGGGGATTGAAAGTAAGTCATGGAAGTATATATATTCTATTTGAATATGAATGAATTTCGAATATGAATCGATTTGGAATAATTTGAAATCCTTTGAGATTAAATATATTCTATTTGAATATAAGTCGATTTTTGAAGTACTATATGATTATGGTATAAGATGTGGAAATATATTCTAATTTTAGAATATAATCGGGTTGGTATGATTTATGATATTTCGATATGAATCTTTATTCTATTTTTGAATATAAATTGGTACGAAACAAAATATGATATTTTGATATGAAAGCGAACCTTATGAAATATAAAAGAACCAAACGATGTGAAAAGATGTAAGCGTTGGTTGTTAAAGAGACCAGAGTCGACATAAGGCATACTCTCTGTCAGTGTCGATACCACTTTGACAACTGTGAATGTCATGACGTATCCAGAATGAGTATGATGACTTGGAGGCGATTACTGAATCGAAGATGGCACGATGACGAAATAGCCCTGACCTTCAGGTCAGAATTGAAATGACTAAAAGAGGAGCTATACCGTGACTAACTGAGGTAGCACCTTTGATCGGACACACTTCTTCGATACTATTTCTATGACTATGATGATGATGATGATTTGGGCCCATTTATGACTTTGGGAGTGTGTTCCGAGGTGGGCGGTAGTGGCTGCTATGCGTTACCACCGGTCCGGGAGTGCAATTGGTAGAATCCTACCCTGGGCATTGCCTCGAGTGCCTTGTCATATTATCCTTATCGAGCCCCATACGATTTTGATTTGTATCGTACCTATGGAGTGCCCTCTGATGCCATCGTTTACGGTGGGTTTACGGTACTGTATAGACTACGGTATTATAAACGGTGTAAGGGTAAAAATGTACTCTTGCTTACGCTATTTTCAGTATTTATACTTTACTAAGTAGACACTATCATAATAGCGTATTATCTATGTATGTATTAGTTTAACGGATCCTCGAGAGATGGGAAAAACCCGTAACTTCTTTTGAGTTACTACACCATGACACTGATATTATTTCGTATTTTAATTTGACTAATATGAGAATGATTTAGTGCTGATACGAGTGTTTGTTGTGTTTTCTTTAATGCAATATGCTCGGGTCAGCAGATGTTGCAGTTAATGAAGATTACTTCGCCTTGGAGATAGAAGACGAAGGTTTGGTATATATCTATTATATATGTATTTCCGCTGCAAGTTATTTCCGCTGCCGTGTGTGTATATCTGTTTATGTGTAACTCTGATTTATCATTTGTAAGCTATAGTCAAATGTGTGTATATATTCCAATTGTGTTAACTGCTATTTGTTTATTATATGTTGTCCTTCCGCTGTGAGATTCTGAGATTTGTTTTTCTCTTCTTTATTCTTTTTCTTCTTTTTCCCAATAACTACCTGTATTTGCGATCTGTTTGAGTCGACATGTGAGGTTTATTGTCGATTTTAAACGGTCAAAAATGTGGGTCGTTACAGTACAAAAGGGTGCTTATGAACTACTTAGTTGAACGTTAGCACATGTAACGTTTTGGCGGGAACAAAAGAATGGGAAATGCATTCACAATACAATGAAATTTTATACCCAAATTTTACACCTTTCCAATTTCTTTAATTTTTAATTATCAATAACCATCAATACTGAACTAACAATAAAATCGTGTATAATAATGTGTCATGATCCTAGAACAGTAATAAAATCGGTCGGTTGATTGTTTCTCTAAAGTGTCAAAAGGGACCACAGTTACCCCAAAATATGCTAGAAAAACATATGCTTATTTTTCGAAATAAAAATTACAGAAAAATTAAATAAAATATTTTAAGACGACGCAAACTGAAACTGAACAAAAATTTTAAACGATTATTTAATTATAATTTAATTTCAGATTCTGATCGATTCTAGCAATTGAACTACAACTTATTTTGATAATTCGATAAATGACGAAACATCTTCTCCAAACAAACATTTTTGTAACAAATTCCTCAGTAAAATTTAAATTTCCCGTCATTTAAATAATATTGTCGCCTTAAAATCTGATTCAACAATTATTTAAACCTTTTAAACTCTGTTTTAAAAATTCATATTAAATTCAAATTTGATTTTTCAAAACTCTTAGATCGTTACATTCTCCCCCACTTAAGTCTTTTCGTCCTCGAAAAGGAGAGCTCATGAAATTATATATATGCAAAATAAATCTTACATATAAATTTGTTAAACTTACAAATTCTTATATTAAGCCTAAATTTATCAACGCAACTTACGAGAAAATTTTCATATGATTAAATTTGCCAAAACATTTATATGAAAGCTCATCAAAACAAAACTCAATTTGCTATATTAGAAAGGTGTAATTTTGGAAAGGTCGACTTTAAAGAAGTTTGAGGTTTAACTATTATTACAAATCATAGTTTGCAAAGCACTCAAATGAATTCTCCGACTTTGAATCCCATTCCATTTCAAACCATTTAAATATTATATATTTCTTCCATATGGATAACCATACTTTACTTCGAGATTTTCAAAACCAAATTTCCTTTCAAAATTTTCAAACATACTATACTGAAATTCTATATGTCATTGTTCGAGAGTTCATCCTCATCTCTAAGTCATATGAACTTAGAGGGTATGCATTGATTGAAATCAGTGATATGTCGTGAATTGTCAAGGTGGCATACCCGAATTATGAACGAGCTAGTGATGATCAAGGCATTGCTTTTCTAGGCATGCTTTATGTATAACGTGGCATCGACAAACCTCACACCCCGGATAATGAGAAACTGGCGGTTAGGTTGTGTATATATATGTGAATTGATGATGATCGCTGCAGCAGTGGGAAACCACTTATGAGTGATGGAATAGGGTATGTTCGGGGGGCCGTGTCTGGTCGAAAACCGTTGATCTGCCTCACGATTTGTATTGGTGTCCGCGTCTGGATGAAAAACCCGTGATTGCATTTCGTTTGTATTCCGATTGATCTTTCGTGCCAGGAATCATCAAGTTGGAAACCCAAATCTCCAATACATGCCACACGGTTTGTTTGTATATCTATATATATAGGGCGACATAATAGGATGGGGTATTATGCCGTCAAGGATTAATACATTTATTTGCGAAATGTTTCTTCCACACTATAATAATATGAAAAGAGGATTTTCCGTATGAAAGCATGTTTGGTTATCATAAGATAAACCTCGCCCATCTGGTGTGCGCTTGCATTGTGTGATGTGGGACGAGCTTATGATAGCTTCATTTTAAAAATATCATTTCGTATTTATATGCACGGGTGTTCACATGGAGCAAAAGCCCGTTGCGCGATAGCGGCGTGGTCCGGTGAATGTCCCAACTTTAAAATAAATCCTAAAAACAACTGTTTATGTTCTCACACCAGTCCCATGACTGACCTGGAGTTTATTGTTCCTTCCTAAACTCTGGGTGCCCACTAAATTTTCACACGGGCAGCTAGTAATTTAGTTTTGCAGCTATCATTCGTTGGAGCAAAGTTTGAAGCACTTTCTGAGTTGGCGTCCACGCTAGAGTTAAAGTTTCCGCTGTGTCTTTTGATCTTCCGATGAGAGTAAATTTCTTTCTTCCGCTGTAAAGTATATATGTATGTGTAACTCTGATATTCAGGTAACTCTGATGAAATATTGTTCTTGAGCAATGGAAAGTTCTGTTATTTTGTTCAATGTATGTATGTACCCATAACAATTCGTCTTTCTGAATGGTTTAAGTTGGTTTAATTACCGGCAAGAACCACGCAAAAAGGCGGGTCGTTACAGTTGGTATTAGAGCTTTGGTTTATACAAAGCTTTGGGTACGACATATTTTGAACAAAAGATAGGACTCATCAGAGTTATAATATCTCATTAGAGATAGGGTTAGAAATACCCTAGAATGAGATTTTGGAATATTATGTCGAGAGAGCATATTTTGAAACCTATATAAAAGTGTTTTAAACTAAGTAAACTATTTTGGAAGCATGATTATTGTAAAATATAGTGGAAAGTAAGGGTTTTGAGTATTGTATTCGACGTCGCGATTGGACTATCGAGTATTTAAGGATTTTGAATATACGTCTGATCAACGTATATATGAAGTCCGGTATATACTAGATGGATGTAGAGTCACACTCTTGTCGCTTGGAAATAAATTCTGGGATGAGCGCGCCATTGCTGATGTTTATTTTCAAGTTTCGAAGGTGGGATGACTATAAAATTCCGATTTAAACGTCGAGGAGTATCTAAAACCACTTAACTATATGTTGTAATGAATAAATCTTAATAAAATGGTTTGGAAATTTAATATAGGAATTTAATTTGGGAAAAAGCAAAACTAGAAGTTTGAAAAATGAATTGAGATTAGCTTCAGAATACTTCAGAATTTTGAACCCTTAAAACCTAGAGTGTGATTAACAATAAGTGCTTGGAAAATTGAAAGATATTTAAGGAGTAAATCTCACTTAAAGAATTGGGTAATGAATTGTTGAAATGCAAGTAAGAAAGATAATTTACCTATACCCAAAGTGACAAGAATAATTGACTTAATCATAACGAATATTTGAATATGAATTTTTGAATCTATTAAGTTCTAATCAGAGAAGATATCATACTCCTCGACGAGTGTCAAATTATAGAATTGAACCTATACCTAATAGGAATGGTGAACGATAAATTACAGGTTGAATTAATTTGTTTGGAAGTATATTTTAGCAAAGCGAACGTCTTAAGGAATTTAAAGGTAATTTGACTTAAGCAAGAAATTGTTTAAAGGAGGATTTAAATTATAACTAAAAAAAAAAATTAAGTGGGGGAGAAAACCACTCTTCCCTATTGAAATAGTATGAGTGACCCGATTTGAATTATCTAACAAGAAATTGCATAGGACACAAGGGAAACATTAAATATAAGTTTTACCTTAATTGAACTGCCTATAATCGTATCATTAGGTGCACTCGATTTCTCTATCTTGACCGGTGCTAGTTCCTTTTTCGAACCAATTGTTCTTGAAAAGCATCATTCATACCTTTTGTCCTATGAACTTGGTTAAGTAATTTGGTTCGAACCTTCATTCCGATAACTGAACTTTCATCTATAACTCGAGTCGAGCACATGCGATTTGATTCTCGAACGAAGCCAAGCCTTAAATTCAAATTAGATGATGGTAATCTATCCGAAATATTATCTCAATAAATAAACATTGAGCAGTTATTGAAAGGTTTGAAATAATGGGTCTAACTTATGAAAGGAGTTTGGTTTTATAAATATTAGTTGATTATGGAGTTTGGTTTTATAATTGCTTGAGCAATACTAGATTTAAATAGGCTGGATCAGAGTAGCATAGTGTAAGCGTGTTGTCATTTAAATAAAAATGAAAATGTATGAATATACATATGTAATGAATTTCGATGAAATTTAGCAATTCCCTAATTGTAACTGGAGAGCGATTTATGGGCTAAACGACATTTAATTGATTATGCATTAATTTATTAATGGGAAAAGAAAGAAAGAAATTTAACGATTTATAAGTAGAAATTTTAATTAAACTTCCTTTTTGCATAAAGAAAGTTAAAGAAATATTGTTCAAACTTTTCTTGAATTTTATAAGGAATTTAATTTGTATAAAGTTAATGTGATTTTTGCAAGTTTATACTTAGTTTTAATTTATTCTTTGTAAACTTTATGCTCATGTAATAAATTTAGTAATAAGACGATTTTGGGGTTGAAAGAGAAACGTAAAGATTGGCAAAGCTTTGATAAATATTTTCTAACATATTTGAATATATGGTTTGTTAAAAGGATATTTGCCTTATAAATGCATACGAAGGATTTTGATCCGTAGCTAACGCCAAATGGTTGAAAATTTGTTATATAAATGGACATGTGAATTTCAAGTCAAATAGAGATTCAAGCATCGTTTTGACGATAAAGTGTTGAAATCGAACCAATCAAAAGAATTGGATTTTTATATGAGTTCTATTGGGAAAGAAATTGTAAGCATGGATTTAGAATTGGATTGGGTTAATATTACTTGCTTTTTTTAAAAAAAAGAAATTTTCCCGCATTACTTAATTTTATAATTACTCCTTATAAATTGATTTGATTACTTTAACCATATAAATTTATAATCGTTTTCCAAAATATATACATGTTTACACTTCTTTAAATTTAAGATACATACATTATTTTCAAAACATAACCTTCTAAATATATTTATTTTTATCTCGTTTTGAACAACTTATGTCCAATCCAGTCTAATGAATCAACGGTGAATATTGGTTTATAACCCTAATTGAACCATTTGTAAATGATTTGGGGATAATCGACTTTGGGGGCGAAACTTGAAATAAAGTGATTTGGGATATTTGAAATATGTTTTCAAATCTAATGGCCACGGTGTAAGAAAATGTAAGCGTCGGTTGTTAAAGAAACCGGAGTCGGTAAGTGGCATACTCTCTGTCAGTGCCGATACCACTTTAACAACTGTGTACGTTGTGGAGTATCAGAACGGCAACATGATGGCTTGGAAGCGACCACTGGATCGAAGATGGCGAACGATGACGAATTGGCCTTGATCTTCGGGTCATAATTAAAATGACTAAAACAGGAGTTATACCGTGACTAATTGAGGTCGCACCTCATATCGGACACGCTTCTTCGATACCATATCTTACTATTGTAATTGATTGGTGGCCACCCTTTTGATTATAGGAGTGTGTTCCGAGGTGGGCGGTAGTGGCTGCTATGCGTTACCACCGGTCCGGGAGTGCAACCGGTAGAATCCTACCCTGGGTATTGCCTCGAGTGCCTTGTCATATTTATCCTTTGCGAGCCCCATACGATTTTGATTTAGTATTGCTTTCTATGGAGTGCCCTCTGATAACACCAGTGCGGTGAATTTACGGTACTGTATAGATTGTGATGCCTATAACCGCGTAAGGGTAATATGGTAATCCCTCTTACGCTACTTTCAGTATATTTACTTTACTGAATAGACATTACAATAATAGCGTACTATTTTATGTTTATTTTTTTCTATGGACCCTTAGAGGATGTGAATCCCAAACATCTTCTAAGTTATTGTACATTTCAGTCAACACTTCTTTTGATTTAATTCGCTTATATGAGACTGTTAGTCCTGACTCGAGTATTTGTTTGTTTTATTCTTGCATTTGCTCGGGTCAGACCGAGTATTTCAGCTTAGAGCTATATCTGTTTGAGCTTGTTATTCGTTGAAGGCCCAGACATCCACTTGTTATCACTCATACAGTTATTCCCACTTCAGCCGGTTATTCGTGAGGTTCTTAGTCTTCCGCTGTTTTATATTTATTCTGTACTCTGATATTATGTAAAGATTTTGTAATATTGTATAAATTTTTACTTCCGCTGTGAGATATTCTGTGTTCTGTGTCTGTGATTCTGTGATGATTTGTATTTCAACTTCATAAGCAATAACAATCTGTCCTTTTGAACGATTTGAGTTGGTTTAATTACCGACTTGAGGCGGTCAAAAAGCCAGGTCGTTACTAGGCTACCCTACTGGTCTAAAACCCTAGTTTCAAATAAAATTCAACTTCAAAATAAAATCTCTCCAAACCCTAGCGTATTATATATACAACTGAAGCTCTCGACGATACGAAGCTGTTGGTATGTTTTGTTTCGACATGCAATGCTCTGAGTCGCCGGAAATCAATGGTCAAAGCTCTGGAAATCGAAACCCTAGGGTTCAATTTGGGTATTTTTGATTCAAAGCTAAATCGAAGAAATCATCTCCTGGGTTTTGTTCGGATCGTTACCAAGATTGTAACAAGCTTGCTCTCGGCGTCTATCATTAAGTAGATCATCGGGAATTTGCGATTTGGGTTCAAAAACCCATTCCGTCAATCATCTCGTCAACGGCAGAGGAAGCGATCGGCGGTGTATTCGAGGGTGCTGGCTGAAGCGCCATGGCATAGGGGTCATGTCGACGGTGGTCTCAGGTCATCTAGGGGTCGGAGCAATGAGAAATCGATGGTCAAAGTCGACATGCATGTTGGGTTTTCCGCAACACTGTTCACCTGGGAGAGATGAGCGGGATTCTTGGAAGGGAGAGCTGACGTGTAAAGAGCCATTTGGGTGGGAATTTATTTATTAAATTTTATTTTATATATATTTAAAATTTAAATAGGAAAACGCTGATAACTTTTCCATATGAACACGGATTCGAGCGCGGTTTGTTGCGTTGGGATCGTGGCTGAATTGCGGACGTTTTGGCACTAACCTGGCTGCGTTTAGAGACTGTCAAATTTTGGGCTTCTTTCGGACGTCCGTTCCACTACGGACGCAAAGGTGAGTGATTCTTCGCTCACGAAATACTGAATTATTCTCATATTTATCGAATTAAATTATGAAATAGTTTGCTTGCATGGTTGTGATTGGCTGTTGAATTTGGTTGCTTAAATTTGATATACCAGTGTGTTAACATGCAAATTAGATCTATGATTAGTTATTGATTTAAATTTAAATTTCTAGTTGAAATTCTAATCCTTATCAATCCTGGAAACAGTTGAACTGATCAGTTGAATGAAATGGTTGTGATGGATGTTTGGTTGAAATTTATTACTGAATTGAGATTGACACAGTTAATGCTCCGTATTCAGTATAGTGTATTTGCATGTTCTTTGTGACGATAAATCCCATTTACCCTTGATGCTACGGGCATCTAATAAACCCGGGATTTATCAATGAAATAAATTAAGAACACAGAGTGAAATGATAAATCTCTGTGACCCTGATTTGGATTGAAATGATAAATCCATCCCTGAAATATCGAGAAATTAAATGTAAAATCACTTGGCCATTGGATAGACAATTATATAAAGACATCGGTTGGTTAAATGATTTTAAATATTAAAAATGTTATTTGGTCGGAAATTTCATTTAAAGGAGAGGGGCTAATACTCGATAAATTCATTTCTTTATTGGGAATGTTTATTTAAAAAGGGTTTAGGAAAATTTTCCATAACAAAGTGGAAATACATAAATTGGGATTTGAATATGATTTGAAATTATTCAAAGTAAAAGTGTGGATTTGAAGAAATGAATTCTTTTGGAGTTTAATTTTTGGAAAAATGGAATCGAGGGTATTATGAGTTGTTTTAACTCAGTTTTGAATATGGGTTGAATCCTTTAAATTGAGAGGTTGTTGAACGACGTTTGAAAATGAGAAATGGAAACTGAATGAACTCCATTGAAACTGGGATATAGATTCATGTATTGGAAATTCGGAAGGAAGAAAATTTTGGTTTAAAATTTATCTATATATATATTTATACCTTGCTTGATTTCAAAATAAACTATTCCTTTCCTTCAAATTTTTTTTATTCAAACTTTTAACCTACAAATTATTTTATTTTAAATAGAGTTTCCTTTATATTTTAGTATTCAAACTATCTAATAAACTTTATTTTGTGTATGTACATAATATTTAAATTATCTTATTTTTTTATTATTATTATATTCTATATAAATATTTATTTATTTTTATATAAAGATTTCCTTATAAGCATTTATTTTCAAAAGTATTTATGAATAGTAAATTCCTTCCGAATGGAAAATGTTGGATTTAAACCATTGGTTCAAATGGAGCTGAGATAAAGTTTTATTCTATTTGAATATGAATCGATTTAAACCGATTTTTATATGGAAATGTAAATTTATATTCTACTTGAATATAAATGGATTTCCAATATGATTTAATGAGTTGTTATGAGAATATATATGTTCTATTAAATATGAATGGATTTCCAACCATAATCAGTTTGAAATAATCATGGTTTTGAAAAAAAAAATTATTCCACTCGAATATAAATCAATTTTTGAAGGATTATACGAGAATAATAGAAAGATATGGAAATATATTCTAATTTAGAATATAATCGGTTTGGTATGATTTATAGTATTTTGATATGGAATTATATTCTATTGAATATAAATTTGGGTTCGAAATAGAATATGATATTTTGATATGTAAGCGAACCTTTATGAAATATAAAAGAACCAACCGATGTGAAAAGATGTAAGCGTTGGTTGTCAAAGAGACCGGAGTCGACATAAGGCATACTCTCTGTCAGTGTCGATACCACTTTGACAACTGTGAACGTTATGACGTATCCAGAAGGAGTATGATGGCTTGGAGGCGATTATTGAATCGAAGAAGGTGAGCGATGACGAAATAGCCCTGACCTTCGGGTCAGAATTGAAATGACTAAAACAGGAGCTATACCGTGACTAACTGAGGTAGCACCTTTGATCGGACGCACTCCTTCGATACTATTTCTATGACTATGATGATAATGGCGATTTGAGGGCCCTTTATGACTTTGGGAGTGTGTTCCGAGGTGGGCGGTAGTGGCTGCTATGCGTTACCACCGGTCCGGGAGTGCAATTGGTAGAATCCTACCCTGGGCATTGCCTCGAGTGCCTTGTCATATTTATCCATATCGAGCCCCATACGATTTTGATTTAGTATTGCCTTCTATGGAGTGCCCTCTGATAACACCAGTACGATGAATTTACGATACTGTATAGACTGTTGATGCCTATAAACGGCGTAAGGGTAATATGGTAATCCCGCTTACGCTATTTTCAGTATTTGTACTTTACTGGATAGACACTATCATAATAGCGTACTATATTATGTATGTATTCATTTAACGGATCCTTGAGAGATGGAAAAATCCCGTAACATCTCTTGAGTTACTGTACCCATGACACTGATGTTATTTCGTATTTTGATTTGACAATAGTGCTGACCCGAGTGTTTGTTGTGTTTTCTTTTTATGCAATACGCTCGGGTCAGCAGATGCTTGCAGTTAGCGAAGATTCCTTTACCTTGGAGAGCGAAGACGAAGATTTGGTATAAATCTATTATATTTATATAATTTCCGCTGCTTTGTCTGAAATCTGTATATGTGTAACTCTGATAACCATTGATGTTATAGCCTATGGTATATATACATTACAACGGTTTAAACTGCTATTTGTGTATTATATGTTGTCCTTCCGCTGTGAGGTTCTGTTATTGTTTTTCTCTTCTTCTTCTTTCCTTTTCTTTTTCCCCAATAACTGCCCGTGTTTATGATTTGTTCGGGTCGACATGTGTGGTTTATTGTCGATTTGAATGGTCAAAAATCAGGGTCGTTACTTTTGGTAGATATATATATATATATATATATATATATATATATATATATATATAGTTAATGACAAATGTATTATTTTCAAATATTTTATTTAATTAAATTTGGAATTGTATTGGTCCTGAATCCTTTGATTTGAATATAATGAATCCGTTTTGAAGGATTTCAATGAATGGGAATTAAGGAAATATTGAAATCGTGATCCTTGGTTTATATTGATTGTTCGAAAGTAAGGCTTTAAGAAAAAGACCATCTATAAACTATCATCTCTTAAACAATTATTTCTAGATTTAGAAAAGATTAAGAGATGTATGTGTGTGTATATATATGATGGAAAGCACTTGTTTTGAAATATGAAGCGCTGGTTATTTGGAAAGACCGGGGTCGGAATTTATTTTTCGAAACCCATTCGAAATAACCATACGATGTAAAAAAATGAAGATATGGAGACGACGATTGAAGACCGTGGTTCTTCACATCGAACGGACCGCCTGCTGATTGGTTTCTTTACTGAATAGCTACAGTAGAGAGATGCCCCTATTACCGGAGTGGTGGAAAGTCCGAACGTATGGGGAGAACTTTCAGATTTAGTTCCGTTCAGACCCAGGATGGACTTGTATGGATGGTGTGTTTGACATTGAAATTGACCGCATAGCACTGATCTCCGTTAAAATATATCGGATTTGTGGCAAATATTTTATCCTCATCTCTAAGTCATATGAAATTAGAGGGTATGCATTGATTGAAATCAGTGATATGTCGTGAATTGTCAATGTGACATACCCGAGTTATGAACGAGCTAGTGATGATCAAGGCATTGCTTTTCTATGCATGCTTTGTGTATGACGTGACATCGACAAACCTCACACCTCGGATGATGAGAAACTGGCGGTTAGGTTGTGTGTGTGTGTGTGTGTATATATATATATGAATTGATGATGACCGCTGCAGCAGTGGGAAACCACTTGTGACTTATGGAATAGGGTATGTTCGGGGGGCCGTGTCTGGTCGAAAACCGTTGATCTGCCTCGCGATTTGTATTGGTGTCCACGTCTGGATGAAAAACCCGTGATTACATTTCGTTTGTGTTCCGATTGATCTTTCGTGCCAGGAATCATCAAGTTGGAAACCCAAATCTCCAATACGAGCTATACGGTTTTGGTTTGTATATATATATATATATATATATATATATATATATATATATATATGGCGACATAATATTATGGGTATTATGCCGTCTAGGATTTATACATTTATTTGCGAAATAGTTTTCCCACACTACGTAATAATAATATGAAATGAGGATTTTACGTATGAAGGCATTTTTGGTTATCATAAGATAAAACTCGCCCATTTGGTGTGCGCTTGCATTGTGTGATGTGGGACGAGCTTATGATAGCTTCATTTTCGAAAGGTCATTGCGTATTTATATGCACGGGTGTTCACATGGATTAAACCTGTTCCGCATTAGCGGCGTGGTCCAGTGAATTTCCCAACTTTAGAATAAACCTTAAGCAAATGTTTTATATTCTCACACCAGTCCCATGACTGACCTGGAGTTTATTGTTCCTTCCTAAACTCTGGGTGCCCATTAATTTTCACGCGGGCAGCCAGTAGTTTAGTTTTGCAGTTTTAGTTCGTTGGAGCAAGGTTTGAAGCACTTTCTGAGTTGGAGTCCACGATAGAGTTGAAGCTTCCGCTATATCATTTTGATCTTCTGCTGAGAGTATATTTTCTTTCTTCCGCTGTACACGTTTATGTTGTAACTCTGATATTCATGTAACTCTGATGTAATATTGAATTATTCAATGGAAGGTTCTGTTATTTTGTTCAATGTATGTATGTACCTATAACAATTCGTCTTTCTGAACGGTTTAAGTTGGTTTAATTACCGGCAAGAACCGGGCAAAAAGGTGGTCATTACAGTTGGTATAACTTGTAACGACCCGGCATTTTACCCGATTTTCGCCGGTAATTAAACCAACTTAAAACGTTCAAGACGCCAGATTGTTATTGGCTTATACGGTTTAAACAGAATCAATACAGAATCACAGAGTACAATAATTGTAGCGGAATAAAATTTCATGTAAATTATCAGAGTTGTACAAAATTTTTGCAGCGGAAGATAAATAAATTTGTACATAAATTTTCTTTGAACAAAGTAACTTTTCTTTTGTCGAGCTTAGCGCATGCGAGCATCTCCACGTTTGCACGTCCTCTCCAGTTTGCGAGCTGAATCTATAACCTGGAACACTTAGGGCCTGACCCGAGCGTTCCATGCAAAATACACAAAACACCCGAGTCAGGATTAAACTTATTTCAAGTAAGAACACTTCGATAAAAATCACGTAAATATAATTAGTTTAATCCCAATGATATATTAAGAAATTCGAGCATAATGATCAATGAACTGCCGACAATGGAATTTTCTAATTCAACGTTAAGGACAAACCGTGGCAGGAATACATGCAAGACAGTCACTTGGATATAAAGGCATGGGAAAAATGCATGCATGAGCTAACAAGGGTACTTAGTCAAATTTATTTGGTGGTACAGACTGATAGGAGTGAAGCAGGGGTCAATTACGTAAATACATGCAACATAAAGCAGTCTGTTAGGATTTAACATTATGGGGAGTAAGTTAAATGGAAGCAGACTTAGGAATTTATGCATCAAGCTGACAATAAAGGGTATGTATTACTCCATATGTACCCAAATATTTCCATGCAAATTGGTAAGCATTGGTGGGGTAAATGGTGTTCAAATAACCATGCAGCAAGGAAAGCTCCATTTTCTAAAGACAGAACATGCAGGCAAGTGGTTTAAGGGAGCATCAGCACCGAAGTAATAATAATAATAATATAGCTGCTTTACACCAACTTTAATATTCCCAACATATATACATGGCGGCATTCATTCCAATAGTGGATAACTACATGCATGCGTGAGTGGTGTAAATGAAATGCCAAAAAAAAAAAAATTTATTGCATGCATTGCAATTACCTCATCAGATTTATCTTAGCCACCCAGTCACACAAATGGAATAAGTTTCTAGTTCAGTTACATGCAAATATATATACTCAATCCAACCAACCGCTTTACTTCCTAACAGCATACAGGTCCATTTACTATTATTCCCTTTCCATGAATTTATCATATGACCTATGTATTGTTTTATTTTTATTTGAATGATAACTTAAATTTATACGCATATTGCTCGCAATAACATGTCAAATGCAAACTATCATGAAGAACTCCACATAGAAACGCCAAGACCAAGTATATCGCAACGCTGCAGCATGGTGGAGCTAAACATGTAAGCTACAGACATCCAAACATTGACTAATATTACCAATGCATTCCATGGAACCGACAAGCAAGAACACACATATGGTTTCGATTTTTATTTTAAAATATATCAAATATATATTATTGGTTCAAGTATATATGTATTCGTGTTAGTGGGTAATAATATTAAGTTATTACCTATTATGGTCGGTTGAATAATAAATATAATAAGAGATAATTAATAGGTGTTGGAAATTTAATGGTTTTTGAAAATATTTGAAATGAGATGAAATACCTGTAGGTATAATTAGGTGAGAAAGGTGTGATTAAAATAGAAATGACCTTAAAACTTGATCCTGGGAGACTTTTGAAATAGTTTGACAAAGTGAAAATAATATCGTATTATAAGAAATAGTTTTGGAAATAGTTTTCAAAGGATTTTTAAAGGGATAAGAGTGTAATCCCTTCTCAGAACATCGGAAATAACTTCGGTAATGAGTGCACGCATTATCGACGATTATTCTGAAGTGTCTGAGTGGGGAGAGACCACTCAGTATTTTCATTTCCAGTTTGACGAGGGATTTTGGATTTAAATTCCATATAGTATAAAGAATACATAAAAGTATTTGTGTATGTTATTTAAAATTGAAATTAAATTAAACCAGAATTGAAATTTCTATGTTCTTGGTTAATTAAAGTTTGGATTTAAATTTCTATATATGGTATGGTTTTCTATAAAATAGAATAAGTACATATATTATTTTAAATCTTAGTTTATGAACTCGGGATCAAGAATTTAGGTTTATTTTAATTAATAATGTTAAGTCCTATGTTATGGTAAATCCATTTATTTGAATATATATATATACATATATATATATATATATATCTTGGGTAATCGTGAAATGGACTTAAGTATTTATAGAATTGTCACATAAACTCTTAAATAAGGGTGATGATAGGGATTAAGCAAATTCCAAATTTAGTTGATATAAGTGTTAGTGAGACATGTAAGTTAACTATGAAATAAATTTCAACTAAAGTCGACCAAAAAGTTAATGGAAGATTTAGTGGGTAATAAGAGTAGAAGAGGAAAAACTCATGACTTGGAATAATTAAAAAGGTTATTGAGCTAGTTGAGAAGAAATAAAAGAAATTCAAGCTGTTGATAAACACGAGTGGTCGATAAGTTAAAAATAAAGGAATAAAATGAAATGAGTTAAATAAACAACAGTAATTGGCTAATAAAGGTGATGACCCATGACTGGGGTGATCAATAAGTACGTTAAGTTAGTCGAGAAAGGATGGAAAGGAAGTTATGTCATTGGAAATATGAGGGAATTAAAGGGTGAATTAGTATACATGTGGAATGAAAGCATAAAACTCTAAATGGGTCAAACCTCATTCGGATAATGTATCGAATATGAATCTAAGTATGAACAATGAAATAAATTGGGAATTTGAAGTATGAAAGAAGGTGTAGGAAATAGGAAAATATTAAACTGAAGCCTAATTTACTAAATTAGTAATAGAAGGAATTCGAAACTAAGTAGATTCAAGTAAGCCAAATAAATTTGAATAAATGGAAGTAAACTCAAGAAAGCTGAATTGGTCGATTTAAACCAAATATAAGTGAAGATGAGGTGAGGATGAACTTGAATAGTTTGTATGAATAAATCCGAATTAATTCAAGTAAATGGATAATTGAATTTGGAAATTTGATGACAATTCAATGGAATATAGTTGAAACAAATAGTAATAAGTAATGAAATTTGGCAAATCGATCCATGTTAATGGATTGAGAATTCAATAGAGTCGAGAAGTTGGAAAGTTAGAAAGAATTCAAAATTTCAACTAGAGTTAATGCTTGAAATGAATAGAGAGTATATCAGAATGAGGTAAGAATGGAGAGTGAATTCATTCCTCGACTAATGAAGTGAATGTAAATAGTTAAATAAATGAACAAGAAATGTGAAATGGATGAGCTGCAAATGAAATTAACCTAGGATGGATTGATAATGAAATACAAGTAAATGGAATGAAATTCATTTAATATGAGTGAACGAACATGAATATAATTGAGCAATAAAATTATGAGTACGTTTGAGCGATAACCCTTTTAGGTGGTTAAGTGTTGCTTAAGTTTTAAAATCCGAAAGGTTGAAACTCCAATATAAATCGATGTTATGCCAAAATCTGAAATATCCGATAAGCTGAAGTAAAAATAGCCGTAACTTTTGAATGGACGATCGGAATTCGATGATTCTGGACCTGTTGGAAAGCTTAGGAACTGAGCTAAAACTTTCGTTAATAGCGCCCATCGAAATTCTTATGTTTACTATGCTGAAATCAAAGGTTTAGTTGTAGTTGTATGCACAGAAAATTAAAAACTGAAGTTTATATCAACATTGTTTTGACCATAACTCCCTAATGGAACGACGGATTTTAATGTGCGAGTACAATTCGGAAAGGCCTGAATGTAAACTAAAACTTTTCTTAATTTGCTGAGTCAAATTCTGATGTCTAAGGGGTCAAAAACTGGATAGAACATTTCAGACCTGCATTTTCAGGGTACGGGCTGAAGCGTTCGGTTTTATCAAAACAGTCATAACTTTTGAACAAATGGTCGGAATTCGATGAATCCGGACAATTCGGAAAGCTTAAAAGAAGTGCTACAACTTTTACCTAGTGGGTTCTAGTCAAATTCCAACATTTAATGGTGATAAACTTCATTTTGTTTGTCGGCCTACCATAGATATATTGGTTGGGGTTAAAATGATTAATGTATGTTGTGTAAGTTGCATATGTTTGTTATATATTGTATATATGCTTGAATCTCATGTGTATGCGAGTTGTAATAGGTGTAAGGAGTGTGCGCTACGCTTCGAAGCTCGCTTGCACAAAACGCTAAATGCTAAGGTAATAAAAATGCAAATAAACGCTAAAGAAAGGTACGTAACTGTGTTACAAAGTTTTTGTGGTTTTATATTTTTGTTTTTCCCCATTTTTGGGATGCCTCGTCGAATGATGAGATGTATATTGGGATTTTATATATGTCGTGATTTTCCGGACCTCTCCGTACAAAGGAGATGCTGCCGAAATTTTCCGTGATTTCAGGAGTTAGAAAATTTATGAGGTTTCAGAACTATAACTTATTTTATAAATATTATTTATAAGTATGGGTTTGAAAATATGGTTTGTTTAATACCTCATTTCATTCTCTTTTCGAGGACGAAAAGAATTTAAGTGGGGGAGAATGTAACAACCCATAAATTTAGAGTATTTAAATTTATATTTAAAATAAATAAAATGGAATAATATTGGGAAATCAAATAATGTTGATGATTATCTGAATTTAATATAAATAGATTTTTTTCAAATTTAGTTCATTTAAAAATGTTGTAATTTGAAATTTAAGATTTTATTAGTTAAATGAAATTGAGTGGTTTAATTTAAAAGTGAAATTCAAATTTAATTTGGAAGTGGTGGAAATTTAGGTTGTCAAGTTAAATTTGGAATTTCAAATGTTAATCCAAATAAATGATTTTGGGAACTTATAATTTATGAAATCAATTATGAAATTTATTTAGGTGTTAATTATATTTTGGGAAATTTATAAATATTTAAATTTGAATTAAAACAGTTAATCGAATAATTGAATATTTTATTAATTTAATTTAACTGTGAAAATTAACTGTTGTGGCAACGGTCTCGGAATTCGACGAAACTGGCGCCATCAGAACCGGAACGGTGAATTATTATAGGATTTCAATTTGCGTTAAAATCCGGCTTACCGTTTGATCGTACGAGAGAAAATGTGAATGAGATCTATGTAGGTGGCCAATTTAGTGTTCCTCATATCTGGGCCTTATATATATATGAATAAAACCCCTTATCCACCTCATTCAGCCACTTTCTCCATACGTATATTTTCTCCATCAAGTTTTCATTTCCATGGCTGAGATAAAAAATCAAAACCCTAGATCTAAAACAAAATTTCAAGCTTCAAAATTTAATCTCTTCAAACCATAGCAAATTATATGTCGATTCGAAGCTCTCGACGATACGAAGCTGGTGGTGTGATTTGTTTCGACATGCAGTGGACTGGGTTGCCGGAAATCGCCAGTCAAAGGTGCTGAAATTGCAACCATGAAGCCAATTTGGGGGTTTTCGATTTTGGGTTCAATTGAGAAATCGGTCTTCTGGGTTTTGTAGAGGAGGTTGGTACGGGTACAACGGTGGTGCTCATATGATTTATAGTGGAGTAGGTTGCTGGAATTTGGTCGTTAAGTGGGAGAAGACCATTTCGTTCATGTCGCCGCAGGTAGGGAAGAAGGCCATCGGACGGGACATGCTCGGGGTTGGAGGTGCGCCCGGAGTAGAGGGTTTTGAACGCCGGTAGTCGGAGTGGCTACGGTGGTCTGAGGCCGGCGTCATGGATGGTCAAAGAGGGACGTCGTTTATGGTCTGTTAACGGGTTACTATTCATGCGTGTAAGGGTTGAGCGGGAAGAACAGAAAGAGGGCTGCTGACGTGGCAATTTGGGGTTGGTGAGGGTTTTTGTTTATTTAAATTTCATATATTTAGATTTCAGAGAGTAAAACGCTGATAACTCTTTCGTTTTGACTCAGATTTGGACGCCGTTTGTTGCGTTGGTATCGTGGAGGAATTGCGGACGTTTTGGCACTAACCTGGCTGCGTTTGGGGAATGTCAAATTTTGGGCTTCTTTCGGACGTTCGATCCACTAAGGACCCAAAGGTGAGTGATTTCTCACTCACAAAATACTAAATTATTCCCATATTTATTGAATTAAATTATGAAATAAGTCTGGTTGCATGGTTGTGTTGGATTGTTGATGTGTTGTTTAAATTTGACATGCAAGTGTGTTAACATGCAAATTAAGTAAATTATTAGTTATTTAATTTAATTTAAATCTCTAGTTGAAATTTGAACCCTTGTTAAATCCTGAAACAGTTTAATGCTGATCAGTTGAGTGAAAGTGTTGTGATGGATGTTGGTTGAAATTTATTACTGAATTAATAGTGACATTTTTATGCTCCTTATTTCGGTATTGAAATGCATGTTAATCGTGATGATAAATCCCATTTACCCTTGATGTTACGGGCATCTAATGAACCCGGGATTTATCGATAAAATAAATTAAGAACACAGAGTGAAATGATAAACCTCTGTGACCCTGATTTGGATTGAAATGATAGATCCATCCCTGAAATATCGAGAAATTAAAATGTAATCACTTGGCATTGGATAGGAAATTCTATACAGACATCGGTTGGTTAAATGATTTCAAATATTTGGGGATTTTATTTGACAGGAATTTCAGAAAGAAATGAACCGATACTCGATAAACCTGTTCCTGTAAAGGACCTGGATCGCAAGTGTTATTTGAGTGATTAAGAAATTGTTTCCAAAGGAAGTGGAATTCTTAAAATGAGGTTTGAATAAAATCTGAAACTTTCAAAGTTAGGATGGATTTGAATGAAATATTTTATTTGAATTTAAATTTGAAAAGAAGAGAGGATCGAGGAATATGGGTTGAATTTCCCTAAATCAAAGATTTGGGTTGAATGGCGTTTGAAACAAGATATTGAATTTTATAACTTCATTGAGACTGGAGTGTGGGTTCAAGTATTTGAAGTTCGGAAGAAAGAAGAAATTTTGATTTAAGAATTTATTATATATATATGTATTTAAAATGTTTGGTCTCAATATAAGTTATTCTTTCCTTAAAATCTATCATTTAACTTTTACTTATAGACTATTTATTCTAGCTTAAAATTTTCTTATATTTTATTATTTAAAACTAATTAGAAATTTTTATTTCATACGTACATTCATAATGATTTAAATTATCTTATTTTGTTTTAACCATTATTCTATACATATACGATTTATAAAGATTTTTTTTAAGAGCATCTGTTTTCAAATTTTGTCAAACGATCGTAAATTTCTTCCGAATGGAAATGCTGGATTTAAACCCCAGTTCGAGATGGAGTCGAAATAAAAGTATTCAAATATGGAATCGACGTTAACCAATTTTATATGGAAATGAAATTGATATTTTTATTTGAATATAATGGATTTCATAAATGATATGAATGAGTGTTATGGAGATTTATACTCTTTGAATATAAACAGATTTAGAATTCAAATCGATTGAGATAAGTATAACTTTTGAGGTAAAATATATTCTGTTTGAATATAAGTCGATTTTGGAATATTATATGATTATAATACAAGGATATGAAATATATTCTAGTTTAGAATATAAATCGGTTTGGGAATGATTGGGATATATTGATATGAAATTTTATTCAATTGAATAAATAGGTTCGAAACAAAATATGATATTTTGATATGAAAGCGAACCTTGTGAAATATAAAAGAACCAACCGATGTGAAAAGATGTAAGCGTTGGTTGTTAAAGAGACCGGAGTCGACATAAGGCATACTCTCTGTCAGTGTCAATGCCACTTTGACAACTGTGAACGTTATGATGTATCCAGAATGAGAATGATGACTTGGAGGCGATTATTGAATCGAAGAAGATGCACGATGACGAAATAGCCCTGACCTTCGGGTCAGAATTGAAATGACTAAAACAGGAGCTATGCCGTGACTAACTGAGGTAGCACCTTTGATCGGACAAACTTCTTCGATAATATTTCTATGACCGCGTGATGATGATTTGGGCCCATTTATGACTTTGGGAGTGTGTTCCGAGGTGGGCGGTAGTGGCTGCTATGCGTTACCACCGGTCCGGGAGTGCAATTGGTAGAATCCTACCCTGGGTATTGCCTCGAGTGCCTTGTCATATATCCTTATCGAGCCCATACGATTTTGATTTGTACCGTACCTCTGGAGTGCCCTCTGATGCCTTCGTTTACGGTGGGTTTACGGTACTGTATAGACTACGGTATTATAAACGGTGTAAGGGTAAAAATGTAATCCCGCTTATGCTATTTTCAGTATTTATACTTTACTGAATAGACATTATAATAATAGCGTATTACTATATAGATATTAGTTTAACGGATCCTCGAGAGATGGAAAAATCCCGTAACATCTCTTGAGTTACTGCACCCATGATACTGATGTTATTTCATATTTTGATTTGACTAATATGAGATGATTTAGTGCTAATCCGAGTGTTTGTTGTGTTTTCTTTTTATGCAATACGCTCGGGTCAGCAGACGTTGCAGTTACTGAAGATGACTGTGCCTTGGAGATCGAAGACGAAGATTGGTATATATTTATCATATATAGGTATTTCCGCTGCATTTTATTTCCGCTGCCATGTGATGAAACCTGTATATGGATAACTCTGATAGTCAATGTATATATATATATTTCAACTGCTTTTAAAACTGCTATTGTGTATCATATGTTGTCTTTTCGCTGTGAGATTCTGTTATTGTTTTTCTCTTCTTTCTTCTTTTTCTTCTTTATCAAATAACTGCCTGTGTTGGCGATTTGTTTGTGTCGACATGTGTGGTTTATTGTCGATTTGAACGGTCAAAAATATGGGTCTCTACAATTATATATATATATATATATATATATATATATATATAGATCTTGAAATTTAAAGAATAAAAAAATGAATTTATGGAAAAAAAATCGAAAAAAAAATTATTTTATTTAATTTCAAATTTTTAGCGTTCGAGTATTCAGTGTTGCCTATCGGTAGCGCGCAAAGTTGAAAACGCGCGTTAAACAGATATTGTCATTAGCGCGTCCGTTGCACAAACCGACGTTACCTTAGATTTCCATATATATATATATATATATATATATATATATATATATATATGAACGTAAATCCATATGCGGAAAAAAAATGACGAAATAATAATTTAACAAAAATTTAACGTCCGAGCATTCAGCATTGTCTAACCGTAGCGCGCACAACTGGAAACACGCGTTAAACAAATATAGTCAGTTGTATGTAGTTGCGCTAACCGTTCATGTTCTGGTATATGGGTATAAATCTCTAACACAAAAAAAATGAGATAAAAAAACGGTTCCTACTTAAACATTTAAATGGACACTTGGTAGCAAATTGGTCTAAAGCTTTACACGTGCTCACGCTATTCTGAAATTCCTCCACGTTGTCTTCAACACATCCGCACTGTCCTTTTATGCCCACTTCCCTATCTTGTTGTTTCATCTTCTCCATCCACACTCTATCCTACCGCCTCTGTCTTGCTTCAGCAAGAAATTTCGAGAACTCATAATCATATTTATATATAAAATGTAACGGCCCATATTTTCGACCGTTCAAATCGACAATAAACCACACATGTCGACCCAAACAAATCACCAACACAGGCAGTTATTGGGAAAAGAAGCAAAAGAAGAAAGAAGAAAAAACAAATCTCAGAATCTCACAGCGGGAGGACAACATATAATAAACAAATTATCAGTTTTAAAACAGTTGAAATATATGCATTGACTAGAATATACAGCGATTATCAGAGTTACACATTTATAGATATACATAACAAGATAGCGGAAACAAAATGCAGCGGAAATACATATATATATATATATATATATATAATAAATATATACCAATCTTCGTCTTCGGTCTCCAAAGCACAGTCATCTTCGGTAACTGCAACGTCTGCTGACCCGAGCATATTGCATAAAAAGAAAACACAACAAACACTCGGATCAGCACTAAATCATTCTCATATTAGTCAAATCAAAATACGAAATAACATCAGTGTCATGGGTGCAGTAACTTAGGAGATGTTATGGGATTTTTCCATCTCTTGAGGATCCGTTAAACTAATACATAGATAATATAATACGCTATTATGATAGTGTCTACTCAGTAAAGTATAAATACTGAAAAATAGCGTAAGCGGGATTACATTTTTACCCTTACACCGTTTATAATACCGTAGTCTATACAGTACCGTAAACCCACCGTAAACGATGGCATCAGAGGGCACTCCATAGGTACGATACAAATCAAAATCGTATGGGGCTCGATACAGATATATATGACAAGGCACTCGAGGCAATGCCCAGGGTAGGATTCTACCAATTGCACTCCCGGACCGGTGGTAACGCATAGCAGCCACTACCGCCCACCTCGGAACAACTCCCATAGTCATAAATGGGCCCAAATCATCATCATCAATCATAGTCATAGAAATATTATCGAAGGAGTGCGTCCGATCAAAGGTGCTACCTCAATTAGTCACGGTATAGCTCCTGTTTTAGTCATTTCAATTCTGACCCAAAGGTCAGGGCTATTTCGTCATCGTTCATCTCCTTCGATTCAATAATCGCCTCCAAGTCGTCATATCTCATTCTGGATACGTCAAAACGTTCACAGTTGTCAAAGTGGTATCGACACTGACAGAGAGTATGCCTTATGTCAACTCCGGTCTCTTTAACAACCAACGCTTACAAATTTCTCATCTGTTGGTTCCTTTACATTCACAAGGTTCGTTTCATATCAAAATATCATATTTTGTTTGAACCAGATTTATATTCAAATAGAATATAATTTCATATTAACATATCATAATCATACCAAACCGATTATATTCTAAACTAGAATATTTTCATTCCATAATATTATAATCATATAATATTTTACCAAATCGGTATATATTCAAGTAAAATATACTTCCTATCAAAGATTATAATTATCTCAAATCGATTTTTATTCAAAATCCATTTATATTCAATAGGGTATAAATTCCCCATAACAACCCATTCATCTCATTTATGGAATCCATTATATTCGAGTAAAATATCAATTACATCTCCATGTAAATTTTGTTAAAGTCGATTCATATTTGAATACTTTATCTCGAATCCATCTCGAACTAGGGTTTAAATCCAGCACTTTCCATTCAGAAGAAATTTACGATCATTTACTGTAACTTAAAAATAGATGCTTTTAAATAAAATCTATATATAAATATATATGTATGGAAATACTGGTTAAAACAAAATAAGATAATTTATATCATTATGAATATATATATATATAATAAATTTTTTTACTAATTAATTTAAATAATAAAATGTATAAGAAATTTTTATGCTAAAATAAATAGTCTATAGGTAAAGTTAAATAATAAATCTTAAAGAAAGAATAATTTATTTGAAATCAAACATTGTAAATATATATATATATATATATATAATAAAATTTTCTTTCATCAAAATTTCTCCTTTCTTCTGAACTTCAAATACTTGAACCCATACTCCAGTCTCAATGGAGTTACTTAGTTCAATATCTTGTTTCAAACTCGTCTTTCAATTCCAAGAGTTTGAATCAATATCCAAAACTGAGTTAACAACTCAAAATACCTCGATTCCCTTATTGTTATTATTTTTAATTCAATAAGAATTTATTTCATTCAATAAATCAGTATTAGACTGTTTCACGGTTTTGCAAGTACCAGAGTATCAACAAATTATTTAAATTAAATTAAATAATTAATTACTTGTCAAATTTTCAGATTAACATACATGCATGTCAATTTCTAAGCAATGATCATCAATCACACACAACCATCCAACTAAACTTATTTCACAATTTAATTTGATAAATATGAAAATAATTCAGTATTTAGTGAGCGAAGAATCACTCACCTTTGGGTTCTCAGTTGATCGAATGTCCAACTAAGGGCCAAAATTTCACAGTCTCCAAATGCAACCAAACCAGCGCCAAAACGTCCGCAATTTTGCCACGATCCCAACGCAACAAACCGCATCCAAATCCGAGTTAAAACGAGAAAGTTATCAGTATTTTAGCGTTCAGAATTTGAATTTATAAAATTAATTTAAATAATTAAGCTACCAATAGTACCCTGCCACGTCATCTTCTCCTCTTCGCTACAGTAGACCAACGTAATATGAACCCATTTTAGCCGTGCTTTGACCATCGATAGCTTTTAATTTCGACCACCTGAAAGCATGAGACCACCACCAAACGAAAGCTCACGCCGAGAGGCACCCAACCGTGGCCGCGGCATCAACTCCGGCGCACCCAACTGGCCGCGCCATCCAACCCTAAAACTGCCATTTCTGACCTTTAAACCCCAAATTCTCTCACCTCCGACCAAAATACTTCCTGCGACCACCTCCATTCAACTCCTATCTGCCTCCTCTTCAAAACCCAGGCCTTGATTTCTTCGATTGGTTGCCGGATTGAAAACCCCCAATTTTGGCTTATGGGTTTCGAAAACAGCAACTTTGACTGTCAATTTCTGGCGACTCCGGCCATTGCATGTCGAAATAAACCATACCAGAACCTTCTTATCATCGAGAGCTTCAAATCGATATATAATTTGCTATGGTTTGAAGAGATTTGAATTTCAAAGCTTGGATTTTTATTTCTAGGGTTTGGGCCTCCCATTTATATAAATAAAAATCCCTTCCTTCACTTATCAGCCCATTCTCTATTACGTATACTTTTCTCCACCAAAACTTCATCGTTAATGGCAGAAACAATATTTTGGTTTAAGAAAGGAAAAAAAAAGACAAGGGAAAGACATACGGTTTGGACAAAAATAAAAGGAGAGGCGGTGATAAAAGGGAACAGATGGTTCTCTAAGGGAACGGACGTGTGGATAAAAGGGGACACGCGGAAAATCTCAGAACAAGTGGCAACATTATACACCCAAGATAACCAAGTGTGACCAAGTGCAAAACTTACATTAAAAAAATATTTAAAATTGGACATAAAAGAAAATTTGTTATATGCATATATAATTTGATTAAAAATCAAAATGTTATAGATTAGTTAAATACCGAAAATGATTTAGAAATTTAGAACTCCGGTACAATTAGAAAATAGACATAGCAAAAATCCGTAAACAATTTAACTTAAAATTCACATTATGAAAGTAAATTTAGTATGAAATCAAAATAAAACATATATTGTACTGTTTCAAAGCAAATTATATTTCAAAAGCCCATTTCAACAAAACAATTTTACTAAATTTAAATGCTAAATCTTGATTAAATTTATATCCTAAGCGTCGAAATTTCTGGGCCGTTACAATCTCCCCCACTTAGAACTTTTTGTCCTCGAAAAGGAGAGATCGAAAAATGAATTTAAAGCACGGAATAATTTCTTCGACTCAAGATCCCGTTTTCATTTCAAATCATTCGAAATACTACACTTCTTTTATATCGAATCATACTTCACTTCGGGATTTTAAAACTAAAATCACTTTGCAGAACTTCAAGCATATTATGATAAAAATCATATCAACAAATATGTTCCATTTCCTCAAGAAGTTTTCCCCCTATGACAAGGTCACTAGGGACGACCTATCGCACGAAATATTATAGATATGATGTCTCTCCTTTCCCCAGAGCAGACCATCATAAGGACAATTCAAGTCCCAAATCATACACCCTTTCTTTAGTCATGGGTTACCCAATTTCATGGTTCATATCAAATCATTTTATATCCCAAAGGTATAAATCATTTCGCAACAATAATTCGCACATACTTTCAATCATAATATTTTTGTTTTCAAACATTCCAAATATCGGGATTCAAGCCGTCGAAATCTCTTTAGTTTATAATAAACTATTCATCATATCCAAAATAATTTGGAAATCAAATTCAGTCAATACGATTTTCTTAATAACTTCTCAAATCAAGTAAGTTTTCAATTTTCACATCAAAATCTCTTTATAAATCGTATAAATTCATTACATCAAATATCATTTAAATAGCTTCAAACCTTTCCAAGATAAAAAAAATGTTCAAGAGCTTCAAATCGATATCTCAGTAATTATTTACAGGTCACATATAGTCGAATAACCCTTTCTATCATCCAAAATTTTCACAAAGGATTTCATATTCGTTCTTATTTCAAATATCATGTTTTGTTGAAAAGGTCACATTATCAACTAGTCGAAAGAAAAACTCTTGAAACATAAAAATACCATCACGCTTCTGCTACGCACTCTGATTAAGCATATGTATGTATTCCCGATGCATACATGGATACAAGTATTGCAGTTCAATCATGGAATACTCAATTTTTTTTTTCTTTAAATTTTTCACTTGAGTAATTCTTATTTCAAATCTCATTTTCTTTGCCTCACAAGCGATTACTTATTAAGTAATTTAATTTTAAACTTCAAAATTTTTAAACTTTATAAATAGTCAATACGCGACATTTATTATTTTAATTCAAATCGGTTTTTTCTAAGTTTTAAACAACTTCAAATTCAAATTCAAATTATATTTAATTAACTGTCCCGTCTGTCGGACTAGTTAGGGATAGCCAGGGAGAGCAAGAAACTAGATTTCCAAACCCAAGCCTAGACACCATCTCTCTGTCATCCTAGAACAGTCTGGTATAATAATATAAATATTATATTTAAATTTCCAAATCCCTTTCAAAATTAAAATTTGACTTAAAGAATAATATTTTAATATTTGAAAAATAAATCTTCATTTATATGGAAGGAGAATTAAATCGATTATCTGTATGATTCCACAACCATGGTGTCGTGAGTGCATCATGCAAACAAAATAAATCAACCATATAAGTCAGATGATCATACAAAATAATCATCATCAATACAAACAATCATCTGTGCATAAGCGTTATTGTCAACAACGCTTTCAGTGTTCAGTGTCATCTATGTACATGCACATCCATTCACACAATAACATCCATATCAACCAATAAATAATTATAATCATTCTCATCCAATTATAATTATCCGATAATTACTAATTAAATAAGGAATTAAATTAATTGTTCTCACCAGCTAGCTCTCCAATAATGGTTATGCTTCTCCAAATACGTTCGTACTCCCCGTGTGAAAATTTGATGGGCACCCAGAGTTTAGGAAGGAATACCCAACTGTAATGACCCGCCTTTTTGCCCAATTCTCCTTCGCTACAGTAACCGACGCATCCAGGGACCCATACACCCGTTAACTTTGACCGCCTACTGCGCCTAACTCCGGCCAAATCAGGAGCTCCGGCCACCCTTGTTCGAACCCCACCACCGAGGCGCATCAACCAGCCTCGGACCCACCACCTCCGGTGGTCCCTATTGCCACCACCGATGTCATGAAACCAACGGGTTTCAAACCCTAATTCATGAAAATCCGATTATCCACACCACTATAAAACGCATGAACACCACCGCTGAACTCGTACATCGAAATCCGACGCTCCATTGGGAAGTTATGGTCAAAACAATATAGGTATACGCTTCAGTTTTTAATTTTCTGCATACACAACTACGACTAAAACTTGCATTTCAGCTTAGTAATCATAGGAATTCGACCTGGCTTTATAAACGAAGGTTTTAGCTCGGTTTCTAAGGTTTCCGAAAAGTCCGGAATCGTCAGATTCCGATCATCAGTCATAGAAATATTATCGAAGAAGTGTGTCCGATCAAAGGTGCTACCTCAGTTAGTCACGGTATATCTCCTGTTTTAGTCACTTCAATTCTGACCCGAAGGTCAGGGCTATTTCGTCATCGTTCATCTTCTTCGATTCAATACCAAATGTAACGACCCATATTTTTGACCGTTTATAATCGACAATAAACCTCACATGTCGACTCAAACAAATCGCAAATACAGGTAGTTATTGGGAAAAGAAGAAAAAGAAGAAAGAAGAGAAAAACAAATCTCAGAATCTCACAGCGGAAGGACAACATATAATAAACAAATAGCAGTTAACACAATTGGAATATATACACATTTGACTATAGCGTACAAATGATAAATCAGAGTTACACATAAACAGATATACACACACGGCAGCGGAAATAACTTGCAGCGGAAATACGTATATAATAGATAATGGATATACCAAATCTTCGTCTTCGATCTCCAAAGCACCGTCATCTTCGGTAACTGCAACGTCTGTTGACCCGAGCGTATTGCATAAAAAGAAAACACAACAAACACTCGGATCATCACTAAGTCATCTCATATTAGTCAAATAAAAATACGAAATAACATTAGTGTCATGAGTACAGTAACTCAAGAGATTTTACGGGATTTTTCCATCTCTCAAGGATCCGTTAAACTAATACATACATAATATAGTACGCTATTATGATAGTGTCTATCCAGTAAAGTATGATACTGAAAATAGCGTAAGCGGGATTACCATATTACCCTTACGCCGTTTATAGGCATCAACAGTCTATACAGTACCGTAAATTCACCGTACTGGTGTTATCAGAGGGCACTCCATAGAAGGCAATGCTAAATCAAAATCGTATGGGGCTCGATATGGATATATATGACAAGGCACTCGAGGCAATGCCCAGGGTAGGATTCTACCAATTGCACTCCCGGACCGGTGGTAACGCATAGCAACCACTACCGCCCACCTCGGAACACACTCCCAAAGTCATAAATGGGCCCAAATCATCATCATCTGTCATAGAAATATTATCGAAGAAGTGTGTCTGATCAAAGATGCTACCTCAGTTAGTCACGGTATAGCTCCTGTTTTAGTCATTTCAATTCTGACCCGAAGGTCAGGGCTATTTCGTCATCGTTCATCTTCTTCGATTCAATAATCGCCCCCAAGTCATCATACTCATTCTGGATACGTCATAACATTCACAGTTGTCAAAGTGGTATTGACACTGACAGAGAGTATGCCTTATGTCGACTCCGGTCACTTTAACAACCAATGCTTACATCTTTTCACATCGGTCAGTTCTTTTACATTCACAAAGGTTCGTTTCATATCAAAATATTATATTTTGTTCGAACCAAGTTTATATTCACATGAATATGATTTCATATCAACATATCATAATCATTCCCAAACCGATTATATTCTAAACTAGAATATATTTCCATATCCTTATATTATAATCATATAATATTTCAAAATCGACTTATATTCAAAAAGAATATATTTTATTTCCAAAATTTCCAATTTATTCCCAAATCGATTTATGTTCGAAAATCTATTCTTATTCAAATAGAACATATACTTTCTCTTCAACTCATTTCAAATCCTTAGGAGGACCATTTATATTCGAGTAGAATAAAATTTACATTTCCATATCAAAAATCGGTTTAGGAATCGATTCATATTCAAATAGCATAAGTTTATCTCGACTCCATTTAAATAATAGTCTAGATCCAACACTTCCATTCGGAAGAGATTCATAATTCACAAAATAAAATTTTGAAAAATAGAAGCTTCTAAACCTTTATATAAATAATATATGTATGGAATATAATAGTTAAAATAGGATAAATAAGTTTAAACCACTATATAAATATAAAGTTTAAGAGTTCACTAAGTAATTTAGATAAAGAATATAAGAAATTTTTCGTTATAATAAAATAGTTATAGATAAAAGTTTAATAAATAAATTTTGAAGAAAGGATAGTTATTGAAATCAAACAGTGTAAATATATATATACATATAAAAATTATTTAACTAAAATTGATTCTTTCTTCCGAACTTCAACACTTGAATCTAACTCCAGTCTCAATGGAGTTGCCTAGCCCAAAGGACTTGTTTCAAAAATCCCATTTCAACCCATATTTTCAAATTCAAGGATTTAAAACCATAGTTGTATTTAGTTCAAAACAACCCTGAGTCTCCTCGATTTTTCTTTCTATCCAATATTAAATTCAATAAGAATTTATTAAATTTGAGGCTACCCGATCCTTGAAAATGCTAAATCATATAAATTTCTGAATCTTTAAATCTTCAAATTCACTTTGGGTATTTCCTTAATCACCTCAAATAACATTCAAGAATCATATCTTTAAAGGAAGAATAAATTTTTATCAAACTCGACACATTCCCTTTAAATAAATTTCTCTCAAGTAGAATTTCAAATATTTAAATCATTTAACCAACCGATGTCTGTATATAATTATCTATCCAACGGCCAAGTGATTTAAAATTTAATTTCTCGATATTCAGGGATGGATCTATCATTTCAATCCATATCAGGGTCACAGAGATTTATCATTTCACTCTGTGTTCTTAATTTATTTAATCGATAAATCCCGGGTTTATTCGATGCCCGTAACATCAAGGCTAAATGGGATTTATCGTCACAAAGAACATGCAAATACACTATACTGAATACAGAGCATTAACTGTGTCAAATCTCAATTCAGTAATAAATTTCAACCAAACATCCATCACAACCATTCCATTCAACAGATCAGTTTCAACTGTTCCAAGATTTATAAGGATTAAAAATTTCCAACTAGAATTTTTAATTTAAATCAAATAACTAATCATCGAACTAATTTGCATGTCAACACACTGCTATATCAAAATTTAAGCAACCAAATTCAACATCCAATCACCACCATGTAGCCAAACTATTTCATAATTTAATTTGATAAATATGGGAATAATTCAGTATTTCGTGAGCGAAGAATCACTCACCTTTGGGAAAAAAGTAATATTCGAATCCCGGGTATGTATCATTTCAACCCGCATCCCAAATCGATTCGAATACACAAGGGGGTTCGGGTATGTATCATTTCAACCCGTCATGTTGCTATTCAAAGGGGGAACTTGCATGTGAGAAAACGAACATAGCATGGCAACATACATCCATAGTGTCATATGGAAACAGTGTGTGTCGTATGTGCACAACCACGAAGCAACCAATCTAGAGCACCCTAACATTTCGTTCAACATTTCAAGCCTTTAATTCACTTAATAAAAATATTAGTCTATGAGTGAGAAATACTCACTTTTCGAGGTGAAGAAGACGGCTTATGGAACCGACATAGAATTGACGCGCAACCCCTTTACTACGAACCCTAACAATGGTGATAAATTCCACTATTAAACCCAATGGAGCACATACATATATATAGATATAATTTCATAATCGTAAATAAGGAAAAATAACTAAGGTTATGTAGTAGTAATTAGCAAGTTGCTTACTGTACACAAATCAAATTTATTAAAAATTGAAACCCCTTTGTTTCCCACAATTTTAAACAAATGGCAAACTTAACAAATACATATCTAATTTATATATTTTTAAAAACCCCGAAAACAAAACTGAAGTAAATTATAAATAAATCTCAAGTAAAACGCAAAAATATTTTTTTTTTCAACAATATAATTTAATTAGCTCAAAAATATTACAACATTAAATATTTATATTTTAAGATGTCAAAATACTGGTTCGTTACATTCTCCCCCACTTAGCGCTTTTCGTCCTCGAAAAGGAAACGTCGCCAAAATCTTACCTAACTTATCAAAATTTTCTAAGGCTATAACTCTTTAGAAAGAATGTTTAGTTCTAGATTTTTTTATTTTTTTTTAAGTTCAAAATTTTTCTAACGCCCAGATTTATGGAAAATTTCGGCAACACCTCCTTTGTACGAAGTGCCCGGAAAATTTTCAAATACAATATACATCTCATCTACATGATGAGGCATCCCAATATAGGGGAAATTAAACAAAATTTACACAAATGTGATATGAAATCCGAAATTTGTACCTTATTTTGTGTTTTTAAAGAATATTTGCATATTTTCTTTGCGTTTTGCGCAAAAGCGAGCTTCCATAAGCAAAGCTCGCCATTGCAACCTACTAAAACACTCAAAACATGGTGAGAATCAAATATACGTATATATATATATATATATATATATATATATATAGCGAAGCTAAATAACAATAAGTAATGTGTGTAATCTCTTTAGCATTATGAAAAACAAATGAAACAAAATAGCACAAAATCTTACTAACATGTGAATACATGTTTCTTCCCTTTTCTTTTATTGCATATACTCTTATTTCTTTTGTTCATCTTCATAAATGCTATGTTGTTAAATTACATACTGAAAAGGACAAACGAACTGTATTTCTTCTAAGCAGAGAGAAGAAAAAAATAAATAGATTAAGAACACTGAAGAGCTTGTCTGGTGAGCATGGAATTTCAGCTTACAGAATTTGCACTATGAGCGTTTACAATTCCAGAAAAAGAGGGGTTTTTTTTTTCAATTTTATTTCCTGGTATTGCATTATCTAAGCGTTTTAACTTCGGCCTTAGCAACTTTTTTTTCCCCTTACTGTTGCTGCTGCAAATAGCAGCAGCCCTCTGTTGATTGATGTTTTCCAATTCTGTACAGGTAGATTAACAAAGCATGCTTGAAATTTTCAGGATCCTGCGGCACAAATAAGGGAAACCATAACAAATGCGGAACCGGGAAACAATGTTTCATTTGCTACTGGAAAGTTTTAGTTTATTTCCTACCATTTGCCAACTTAACCTTCGAGAGTTGATATTCATAGTTTTGAAACGAAAGGCCAAATTAAGTGGCTATTACTAGTATTACCGGCCGAATTTGAATGATCGGAATATCAACTCTTAATTAACATACAATGGACCACTGGAGTAACCAAGATATAAAAAGTTTAAATTGCTAAGACCATGAACATCAATGTTTGTTTAGCTGCTGGTACTTCCTGACTTCATACAAGGTTTGATTCGCTAAAATTTGGTATTGATTTGAGGAAATTTAAGCGCTTGAAAGGCCATAATATCCATATACTGGTAAACGATATGCTTAAGAGTGAAATTTAAAGGAGCAAAGCATTTTCAAATAACCACTGTTATACTAAGGTCCACCCTGTCACTGTTATAACCAGAAGAAGCTTAATATTATGAACCTGCTGCTATATTTTTTCCTGCTCCTATATTTTTCTTTCTTTTTAGTTTCGAAACTCATTTTCTTTTCATAACACCTTACAGTTAATGCTTACTAATACTATACTTATAAAATAACTTAATTCCAAAGATTTAATAAATACTCCACACAAATCACTACTTTCAACCTTATATTTATTTGAGGCAATTTTTATAGTTTCATAATTACACTTATACATAGCAAATTAGTATTTCAATACGTTATTAAAAGTTCATACTAAACTCACAGGTTAAAATATATAAATTTTCACGACATATTTTTCCCTTCATAGAAGGCTCTTTTCTTTTTTATTCATTTATATTTTAAATTCTCAAGCCTTGTTTATTAAGTTGGATCAAGTTAAGTCAAGAATATAAGTGAGGGGTTGAATTAACGAATGAATCTAATCGATAAGGAATTTCCAAAGGATATGGGCTCCAATTAAAATAATTTTGAAAGGACTCGGGATTTCAGAAGCGATAAATTCTAAATTTCCAAAGACGGGATAAACAAGATGGAGACTCAGATTCTGTCCTAATCTAAGAGAAATCTAACTAAAGAGGGAATTCAAAGAAATGGAATTTAAAACAAGACTAAAAGATTTTCAAAACAAATCTATATAATAATATCATTTGAAACTATTTTTATTTTCAAAATACGCACTCTCGGGAATGATTCTGAGACGACTTCACTCATTCTAGAGTATTTCTACTCCATCTCTAATGAGTGTTTCAACCTCATAAGCTAAGCTTTGTATGAACCAAAGCTCTGATACCACATGTAACAACCTGGCTTTTTGACCGCCTCAAGTCGGTAATTAAACCAACTCAAATCGTTCAAAAGGACAGATTGTTATTGCTTATGAAGTTGAAATACAAATCATCACAGAATCATAGACACAGAACACAGAATATCTCACAGCGGAAGTAAAAATTTATACAATATTACAAAATCTTTACATAATATCAGAGTACAGAATAAATATAAAACAGCGGAAGACTAAGAACCTCACGAATAACCGGCTGAAGTGGGAATAACTGTATGAGTGATAACAAGTGGATGTCTGGACCTTCAACGAATAACAAGCTCAAACAGATATACCTCTAAGCTGAAATACTCGGTCTGACCTGAGCAATTGCAAGAATAAAACAAACAAATACTCGAGTCAGGACTAACAGTCTCATATAAGCGAATTAAATCAAAAGAAGTGTTGACTGAAATGTACAATAACTTAGAAGATGTTTGGGATTCACATCCTCAAAGGGTCCGTAGAAAAAAATAAACATAAAATAGTACGCTATTATTGTAATGTATATTCAGTAAAGTAAATATACTGAAAGTAGCGTAAGCGGGATTACCATATTACCCTTACGCAGTTATAGGCATCACAATCTATACAGTACCGTAAATTCACCGCACTGGTGTTATCAGAGGGCACTCCATAGAAATCAATACTAAATCAAAATCGTATGGGGCTCGCATAGGATAAATATGACAAGGCACTCGAGGCAATACCCAGGGTAGGATTTTACCGGTTGCACTCCCGGACCGGTGGTAACGCATAGCAGCCACTACCTCCCACCTCGGAACACACTCCTATAATCAAAAGTGTGGCCACCAATCAATCACAATAGTAAGATATGGTATCGAAGAAGCGTGCCCGATGTGAGGTGCGACCTCAATTAGTCACGGTATAGCTCCTGTTTTAGTCATTTTAATTATGACCCGAAGGTCAAGGCCAATTCGTCATCGTTCTCCTTCTTCGATCCAGTGGTCGCTTCCAAGCCATCATGTTGCCGTTCTGATACTCCACAACGTACACAGTTGTTAAAGTGGTATCGGCACTGACAGAGAGTATGCCACTTACCGACTCCGGTCTCTTTAACAACCGACGCTTACATTTTCTTACACCATGGCCATTAGATTTGAAAACATATTTCAAATATCCCAAATCACTTTATTTCAAGTTTCGCCCCCAAAGTCGATTATCCCCAAATCATTTACAAATGGTTCAATTAGGGTTATAAACCAATATTCACCGTTGATTCATTAGACAGGATTGGACATAAGTTGTTCAAAACGAGATAAAAATAAATATATTTAGAAGGTTATGTTTTGAAAATAGTGTATGTATCTTAAATTTAAAGAAGTGTAAACATGTATATATTCTGGAAAACGATTATAAATTTATATGGTTAAAGTAATCAAATCAATTTATAAAGAGTAATTATAAAATTAAGTAATGCGGGAAAATTTATTTAAAAAAAAAACAAGTAATATTAACCCAATCCAATTCTAAATCCATGCTTACAATTTCTTTCCCAATAGAACTCATATAAAAATCCAATTCTTTTGATTGGTTCGATTTCAACACTTTATCGTCAAAACGATGCTTGAATCTCTATTTGACTTGAAATTCACATGTCCATTTATATAACAAATTTTCAACCATTTGGCGTTAGCTATGGATCAAAATCCTTCGTATGCATTTATAAGGCAAATATCCTTTTAACAAACCATATATTCAAATATGTTAGAAAATATTTATCAAAGCTTTGCCAATCTTTACGTTTCTCTTTCAACCCCAAAATCGTCTTATTACTAAATTTATTACATGAGCATAAAGTTTACAAAGAATAAATTAAAACTAAGTATAAACTTGCAAAAATCACATTAACTTTATACAAATTAGATTCCTTATAAAATTCAAGAAAAGTTTGAACAATATTTTTTTAACTTTCTTTATGCAAAAAGGAAGTTTAATTAAAATTTCTACTTATAAATCGATAAAATATTTTATTTTATTAACCACGGTGTCTGTATAAAATTTTCTATCCTATGGTTAAGTGATACGGATATTTATCATTTCAATCCGTTCTTTAAAAATATTCAAATCCCGGGTATGTATCATTTCAACCCGCATCCCAAATCGATTCGAATACACAAGGGGGTTCGGGTATGTATCATTTCAACCCGTCATGTTGCTATTCAAAGGGGGAACTTGCATGTGAGAAAACGAACATAGCATGGCGACATACATCCATAGTGTCATATGGAAACAGTGTGTGTCGTATGTGCACAACCACGAAGCAACCAATCTAGAGCACCCTAACATTTCATTCAACATTTCAAGCCTTTAATTCACTTAATAAAAATATTAGTCTGTGAGTGAGAAAAACTCACTTTTCGAGGTGAAGAAGACGGCTTATGGAACCGACATAGAATTGACGCGCAACCCCTTTACTACGAACCCTAACAATGGTGATAAATTCCACTATTAAACCCAATGGAGCACATATATATATACCTCGAAAAGTGAGTTTTTCTCACTCACAGACTAATATTTTTATTAAGTGAATTAAAGGCTTGAAATGTTGAATGAAATGTTAGGATGCTCTTGATTGGTTGCTTCGTGGTTGTGCACATACGACACACACTGTTTTCATATGACACTATGGATGTATGTTGCCATGCTATGTTCGTTTTCTCACATGCAAGTTCCCCCTCTGAATAGCAACATGACGGGTTGAAATGAAACATACCTGAACCCCCTTGTGTATTCGAATCGATTTGGGATGCGGGTTGAAATGATACATACCCGGGATTTGAATATTTTTAAAGAACGGATTGAAATGATAAATATCCGTATCACTTAACCATAGGATAGAAAATTTTATACAGACACCGTGGTTAATAAAATAAAATATTTTAAAATATTTTATCGATTTATAAGTAGAAATTTTAATTAAACTTCCTTTTTGCATAAAGAAAGTTAAAGAAATATTGTTCAAACTTTTCTTGAACTTTACAAGGAATCTAATTTGTATAAAGTTAATGTGATTTTTGCAAGTTTATACTTAGTTTTAATTTATTCTTTGTAAACTTTATGCTCATGTAATAAATTTAGTAATAAGACGATTTTGGGGTTGAAAGAGAAACGTAAAGATTGGCAAAGCTTTGATAAATATTTTCTAACATATTTGAATATATGGTAGGAAATAAACTAAACCTTTCTAGTAGCAAATGAAACATTGTTTCCCGGTTCCGCATTTGTTATGGTTTTCCTTATTTGTGCCGCAGGATCCTGAAAATTTCAAGCATGCTTTGTTAATCTACCTGTACAGAATTGGAAAACATCAATCAATAGAGGCCTGCTGCTATTTGCAGCAGCAACAGTAAGGGAAGAAAAAAAGTTGCTTAGACCGAGTATTTCAGCTTAGAGGTATATCTGTTTGAGCTTGTTATTCGTTGAAGGTCCAGACATCCACTTGTTATCACTCATACAGTTATTCCCACTTCAGCCGGTTATTCGTGAGGTTCTTAGTCTTCCGCTGTTTTATATTTATTCTGTACTCTGATATTATGTATAGATTTTGTAATATTGTATAAATTTTTACTTCCGCTATGAGATATTCTGTGTTCTGTGTTTGTGATTCTGTGATGATTTGTATTTCAACTTCATAAGCAATAACAATCTGTCCTTTTGAACGATTTGTGTTGGTTTAATTACCGACTTGAGGCGGTCAAAAAGCCAGGTCGTTACATGTGGTATCAGAGCTTAGTAAATGGACCTAAATTTACATGACACTTTATATGACCACATGCAGGTTTGATGTTATCTTTTACATCTGCTTTAAAAAAGATATGTGCTTGACATCGTTTCGTTCTCTTTTCGAGGACGAAAAGATTTTTTAAGTGGAGGAGAGATGGTGACGTGGCAAAGTGGTATTGGTGAGGAGATTAATGAAATGTGAATGGTCGACAACTAAACGAAGAATGTAAAAGATGGATTAGGGTACAGGTGAATGAAGACGTAAACCCTGGATGGATTAAACCTCTTTTAGTCAATATATCGAAAGTAAATCTGAATATAAACTGTCTTTAACCCAATTCATGACCTGAAAGTCGAATAAGTAGATTGAGCAAATGGAATAAACTTTAAGTGAGGTTGAAATTAGAATAAGAGGATAGGAAAAGGGTTGAATGAATAATGATTTAACATTAATGAAAGTTTCCAAACTTTATGAAAGATACATATAAGAATGTAGTTAATTCAGAAATGGTTGCGAGAATTTTATTGACGTCGAGATTGGACTGTCAAGTATGTACGGATTTTGTATATACTCCTAGCTAACGTATATATGAAATCGAAGATGTACTAGATAGATATGGAATCCCATTCTAGTTGCTGGAGGATAATTCTGATGATGATGGCCACATCATCGGACATTTATTTTCGAGTTTCGAAAGCGGGGTGACTGCATGATTCCGATCTAAATGTCGAGAAATACTTGAAACCGTGTAGATAAATGTTGAAAATGTTTGGATAAATTTTAATAAAACGTTGAGATAAATTAATATGAAGAGATAAATGGAATTTAGATAAATACATCTTCGTCGTTGTTGTTGTGTTTGTTTGCCTTGACCTGACGTCATCTGTCGCTTATCATCTCTTCGATCTATTCGAGCTTGAGTTTGTCCAATCTTGTTCTTGAACCCTTCCTTTTGTCTTGCATCGATAAATCCATAGAAAGTGGACTTTGAAACTCAAAATTTTAGGTTTTTGTTTCAAAATCAATGTTTCGGGATTGGCTTGTAGAACAATACTGGTGGAACATGCTTAATTAGAGTGCGTAGCGGAAGCGTGATGTATTTTAAATAGAAATGTTTCGAGAGATTTTTCCGACTAGTTGAACAATGTAACCTTCCAAGCGTGACATGATATTTGAAACAAGAATGAATATGAAGTCCTATATTTTGCGAAAAAAAATTTTGGATGATAGAAAGGGTTATTCGACAATATGACTTGTATTTTTCCTAATGAATTTATACGATTTTTATATAGAGCTTTTGATGTGAAAATTGAAAAGCTTACTTGATTTGAGAAGTTATTAAGAAAATCGTATTGATTGAATTTGATTTCCAAGTTATTTTGGATATGGGAAAGTTGTTTATAAATAAAAGAAATTTCGACGACTTAAATCCCGATATTTGAAATGTTTGAAAATAACAATATTATGATTGAAAGTATGTGCGAATTATTGTTGCGAAATGATTTATACCTTCGGGATATGAAATGATTTGATATGAACAATGGAATTGGGTTGAAATGGGATTTTTGAAATAAGTCCTTTGGGCTAGGCAGCTCCATTGAGACTGGAGTTAGATTCAAGTGTTGAAGTTCGGAAGAAAGAATCAATTTTAGTTAAAGAATTTTTATATGTATATATATATATATATATTTACACTGTTTGATTTCAATAACTATCCTTTCTTCAAAATTTATTTATTAAACTTTTATCTATAACTATTTTATTATAACGAAAAATTTCTTATATTCTTTATCTAAATTACTTAGTAAACTCTTAAAATTTATATTTATATAGTGGTTTAAACTTATTTATCCTATTTTAACTATTATATTCCATACATATATTATTTATATAAAGGTTTAGAAGCTTCTATTTTTCAAAATTTTATTTTGTGAATTATGAATCTCTTCCGAATGGAAGTGTTGGATCTAGACTATTATTTAAATGGAGTCGAGATAAACTTATGCTATTTGAATATGAATCGATTCCTAAACCGATTTTTGATATGGAAATGTAAATTTTATTCTACTCGAATATAAATGGTCCTCCTAAGGATTTGAAATGAGTTGAAGAGAAAGTATATGTTCTATTTGAAAAGAATAGATTTTCGAACATAAATCGATTTGGGAATAAATTGGAAATTTTGGAAATAAATTATATTGTTTTTGAATATAAGTCGATTTTGAAATATTATATGATTATAATATAAGGATATGGAAATATATTCTAGTTTAGAATATAATCGGTTTGGGAATGATTATGATATGTTGATATGAAATCATATTCATGTGAATATAAACTTGGTTCGAACAAAATATAATATTTTGATATGAAACGAACCTTTGTGAATGTAAAAGAACCGACCGATGTGAAAAGATGTAAGCGTTGGTTGTTAAAGAGACCGGAGTCGACATAAGGCATACTCTCTGTCAGTGTCGATACCACTTTGACAACTGTGAATGTTATGACGTATCCAGAATGAGTATGATGACTTGGAGGCGATTATCGAATCGAAGAAGATGAACGATGACGAAATAGCCCTGACCTTCGGGTCAGAATTGAAATGACTAAAACAGGAGCTATACCGTGACTAATTGAGGTAGCACCTTTGATCGGACACACTTCTTCGATAATATTTCTATGACTGATGATGATGATTTGGGCCCATTTATGACTTTGGGAGTGTGTTCCGAGGTGGGCGGTAGTGGCTGCTATGCGTTACCACCGGTCCGGGAGTGCAATTGGTAGAATCCTACCCTGGGCATTGCCTCGAGTGCCTTGTCATATATATCCATATCGAGCCCCATACGATTTTGATTTAGCATTGCCTTCTATGGAATGCCCTCTGATAACACCAGTACGGTGAATTTACTGTACTGTATAGACTGTTGATGCCTCAAAACGGCGTAAGGGTAATATGGTAATCCCTCTTACGCTATTTTCAGTATCATACTTTACTGGATAGACACTATCATAATAGCGTACTATGTTATGTATGTATTAGTTTAACGGATCCTTGAGAGATGGAAAAATCCCGTAACATCTCTTGAGTTACTGTACCCATGACACTAATGTTATTTCGTATTTTTATTTGACTAATATGAGATGACTTAGTGCTGATCCGAGTGTTTGTTGTGTTTTCTTTTTATGCAATACGCTGGGGTTAGCAGACGTTGCAGTTACCGAAGATGACGGTGCTTTGGAGATCGAAGACGAAGATTTGGTATATCCATTATCTATTATATATGTATTTCCGTTGCAAGTTATTTCCGCTGCCGTGTGTGTATATCTGTTTATGTGTAACTCTGATTTATCATTTGTACGCTATAGTCAAATGTGTATATATTTCAATTGTGTTAACTGCTATTTGTTTATTATATGTTGTCCTTCCGCTGTGAGATTCTGAGATTTGTTTTTCTCTTCTTTCTTCTTTTTCTTCTTTTCCCAATAACTACCTGTATTTGCGATTTGTTTGAGTCGACATGTGAGGTTTATTGTCGATTATAAACGGTCAAAAATATGGGTCGTTACATTTGGAACTGTAACGACCCGCCTTTTTGCCCGGTTCTCGCCGGTAATTAAACCAACTTAAACCGCTCAGAAAGACGAATTGTTATGGGTACATACATACATTGAACAAAATAACATAACTTTTCATTGCTCAAAACAATATTACATCAGAGTTACATGAATATCAGAGTTACATATACATATACAGCGGAAGAAAAAGAAAATATCTCTCGGCGGAAGAACAATATCATATAACGGAAGCTCCAAAACTCTAGCGTGAACTCCAAACTCAGAAAGCGCTCCGAACTTGCTCCAACGATCTATAACTGCAAAACTAAACTACTAGCTGCCCGTGTGGAAATTAGTGGGCACCCAGAGTTTAGGAAGGAACAATAAACTCCAGGTCAGTCATGGGACTGGTGTGAGAACATAAAACAATTGTTTTAAGATTTATTTTAAAGTTGGGAATTTCACCAGGCCACGCCGCTAATGCGGAACGAGTTTACTCCATGTGAATGCCCGTGCATATAAATACGCAATGATTTTTGAAAATGAAGCTATCATAAGCTCGTCCCATACCACACAATGCAAGCGCACACCAGATGGGAGAGTTTTATCTTACGATAACCAAAATGCCTTCACACGCGGAAATTCTCTTTTAACGCCATAATACATATATATATAGTATGGAAAACATTTCACAAATAAATGTATTAATCCTAGTCATCATAATACCCCATAATATTATGTCGCCATATATATATACAATCAAAATCGTATGTCTCGTATTGGAGATTTGGGTTTCCAACTTGATGATTCCTGGCACGAAAGATCAATCAGGGAAACAAAACGAAGAGCCTCAACGGCTTTTTCGACCATACGCGGACACCGACTACACATCGTCAGGGCAGATCAACGGTTTTCGACCAGACACGGCCCCCCGAACATACCCAACTTCCCCAGGTTCACAAGTGGTTTCCCACTGCTGCACAGCTCATCAAAAATTCATATTTAAGTATAAAACCTAACCGCCAGTTTCTCATCAATCCGGGGTGTGAGGTTTGTTGATGTCACGTCATACGCAAAGAGATGCTTCGATAAGCCATTCTTTGATCATCACTAGCTCGTCTCATAACTTGGGTATGCCACATTGACAATTCACGACATATCACTGATTCTTATCAATGCATACCCTCTAAGCTCAGATGACTTAGAGACAAGGATAATATATTGCCACAAATCCGATATACATTAACGGAAATCAGTGCTATGCAGTAAATTCCAATGTCAGACATACCATCCATACAAGTCCATCCTGGGTCTGAATGGAACAAAATCCGAAAATTCCCCAAATACGTTCGGACTTCCTGCCACTCCGATAATAGGGGCATCTCACTACTGTAGCTATTCAGTAAGGAACCAATCAGCAGGCAATCTGTTCGATTTTGAAGAACCACGGTCTTCATTCATCGATTCCAAGTCTTGAATTTGCTTCAAACGTCGTATTATTACTTGGGATGGTTTCGGACTAAAATCTGATCCCGGACTTTCCAAATAACCAGCGCTTCATATTTTAAACCCAGTGCTCTCCGTCATATGTATATACACACACATACATCTCTTAATTCTTTTCTAAATCTAGAAATGATTGTTAAGAGATGATCGTTTATAAAAGTCTTTCTTAATGCCTTATTTCTGATCAATCATTACAAACCAAGGATCACGATTTCAATGTTTCTTAAATCCAAATTCGTTGTAATCATTCATACCGTATTCATTATATTCAAATCATCGGCTTGGGAAGGAAACAATTCCAATTTAAAATATTTGTATATTTATATAGGTTTTCATCTATTTGAACATTATATGTTAATTTCATAAATATTTAAATAAAACTTATTTGTTTTAAAGATATGTACATGTTTAAAGGTATTATACCTGTATATTTCTTCAAAGTAAATATTTGTTAAGTAATTATTTTTAATCATTTCTATTTTTAAGTTAGTACTTATATATATAATTAGTTTATGACAAATGTATTATTTGAGTGACATGTATGTTTGACATGCTATGTTATTTTATCATCATGCAAGTCCCCCTTTAGATTAGAAAAAACACTTTTTTTACATTCTAAACCTGAAACCAACATCTGTCATTTTGAACGGTTGAGTTGGTTTAATTACCAGCGAAAAACCGGTCAAAAGGACAGATTGTTATTGCTTATGAAGTTGAAATACAAATCATCATAAAATCACAACCACAGAACACAGAGTAACTCACGGTGGAAGCAAAAATATATACAATATTACAATTCTTTTAAATTTACATGATATCAGAGTACCAAAATAAACATAGATGCAGCGGAAGAATAAATATAGAATCATACCAGTATTCGGTAAATCGGCAGAGATGGGCATAACCGAATATGGTAGATGAATGGCTGGATCTCCAACGAATCACAAGCTCTAACAGATATATCTACAAGATGAAATACTCGGTCTGACCCGGGCATTTTGCAAAGAATGAAACAAACAAAATACACGAGTCAGGACTAACAGTCTCATATAAGTGAATTAAATCAAATGCAGTGTTAACTGAAATGTACAATAACTTTAAGGATGTTTAGAATTTCCATCCTTTAAGGATCCGCGAAGCTAATATCTATATAGTAATACACTATTATTGTAATGTCTAGTCAGTAAAGTAAACATAATGAAAATAGCGTAAGCGGGATTACATTTTTACCCTTACACCGTTTATAATACCGTAGTCTATACAGTACCGTAAACCCACCATAACACGATGGCATCATAGGGCACTCCATAGGTACGATACAAATCAAAATCGTAGGGGGCTCGCTAAGGATAATATGACAAGGCACTCGAGGCAATACCCAGGGTAGGATTCTACCAGTTGCACTCCCGGACCGGTGGTAACGCATAGCAGCCACTACCGCCCACCTCGGAACACACTCCATAATCAAAAAGGGCGCCCAAATCATCAACATAGTCATAGAAATGGTATCGAAGAAGTGTGTCTGATCAAAGGTGCTACCTCAATTAGTCACGGTATAGCTCCTGTTTTAGTCATTTCAATTATGACCCAAAGGTCAAGACCATTTCGTTATCGCTCGCCTTCTTCAATCCAGTAATCGCCTCCACGTCATCATGCTTCATTCTGGATACATCATCACGTACACGGTCGGTAAGTGGCATACTCTCTTATACTTTGCTGGATTAAAGTTGGGACATTCACCGGACTACGCCGCAATCGCGCAACGGGCTCACTCCATGTGAATGCCCGTGCACAAAAAATTCGCAATGACTTTTGGAAAATGAAGCTATCATAAGCTCGTCCCACATCACACAATGCAAGCGCACACCAGATAGGCGAGGTTTATCTTATGATAACCAAAAATGCCCTCATACGTAAAATCCTAAAAACAACTGTTTTATGTTCTCACACCAGTCCCATGACTGACCTGGAGTTTATTGTTCCTTCCTAAACTCTGGGTGCCCATTAAATTTTCACACGGGCAGCTAGTAGTTTAGTTTTGCAGCTATGATTCATTGGAGCAAAGTTCGAAGCGCTTTCTGAGTTGGCGTCCACGCTGGAGTTAAAGTTTCCGCTGTAACATATGTTCTTCCGCTGAGAGTAAATTTCTTTCTTCCGCTGTAAAGTATATATGTATGTGTAACTCTAATATTCATGTAACTCTGATGTAATATTGTTCTTGAGAAAGGAAAAGTCTTCTGTTATTTTTGTTCAATGTATGTATGTACCCATAACAATTCGTCTTTATGAACAGCTTAAGTCGGTTTAATTACCGGCGAGAACCGGGCAAAAAGTTGGGTCGTTACAGTTGGTACATAAATTCCAAACACTTCATATTTACTAAAACAATAATAATTTTTTAAATAGATTTTCCGAATTCGATGAATACGGATAATTCAGAAAGCCTGAAACAAATACTACAAGTTTTTCCTAGGGTGTCTTAAACAAATTCCATCGTTTATTAAGTGATAATCGATGATTTGTTCACTAGCCTGTTGCAAATATGTTTGTTTTGTGGTTGAAATGTTGGATATATGTTGTATTGATTATATGATATCGCCATGTATTGTTATATGTTGATTCTTGTGCATGTTTGAGTATGTAATAGGTGCAAGGATTGGTATTATGCTTGGATCTCACTTGCACTAAAATTGAATGCAAAGGTAAATAAAAACCGCAAAATAAACGCTTAAAGAGGTACGTGTTTGGCGTTGTATAAGCTTGGTGGTTTTGTTTTTGTTTTCCCCTGGTTCAGGGATGCCTCATCGTTGATGAGATATATATTTTGGATTGATATATGTATCGGGATTTTTCCCGGGGCCCTCCGTACAGGGGAGATGCTGCCGAAATTTTCTGTGATTTCGGGAGTTATAAAATTCATTAGTTTTACAATTATATAACTTATTTTATAATTATTTGATTTGAATTGAAATAGATATGTGCTTAATATCGTTTCGTTCTCTTTTCGAGGACGAAAAGATTTTAAGTGGGGGAGAATGTAACATCCCATAATTTTTAGTATATTTAAATTTCGATTTAAATTAAATAAATTGGAATATATTATGAAAAATACATTTTTGTTGGTTTTTAATGTTGATAATTATCTGGATTTAGTATAAGTAATTTTTTTCAAATTTAATTTTTATTTAAAAGGGCTGTAATTTGAAATTTAATATTTAAGTAATTAAATTAATTTGAGTGGGTTAATTTAAAAGTAGAATTCAAATTTAAATTGGGATTGGTGGGATTTTTAAGTCGTTGAATAATAATTGAAATTCAAATCAAAAAAATTTAAATAACCAAACTTGAGAACTTAGGATTGGTGAAATCGATTCATAAACTTTACTTAAGTTGTAATTTGATTTGCACGGAATTTTAAAATATTTAAGTTAAAGGAATTCAAATTTGGATTGTTAAAAGATGGAATTTAAGTTGTTTAAAATGAATTTGAAATTCCAATTTTAAAATTTTAAAAATAATCAAAGATGGAACTTAAAATTTATAAAATAAACTTATAGAATTATATTTAAGTTATAATTTGGTTAAATTTGAATTTATAAATATTTAAATTTGAATTAAAACAATTGATGGGACAATTGAATATTTTATTTATTTAATTAACTAAGAAATTTAACTGTTTTGGCAACTGTCTCGGAATTCGACGAAACTGGCGCCATTGGATCCGGAACGATGAATTATAACAGGATTCTAGTTTGCGTTACAATCCGACTTATCGTTGGACCGTACGAGAGAAAGTGTGAAAGGAATCAATGAATTAAGATAACTGGGTGTTTATCATATTTGGGCCTCCTTTTACATATAAATAAATTTCCACCTCCTTCTTATCAGCCCATTCTCTATTTCCTATGTTGTTCTCCATCAAAATTTCATCGTTAATGGCAGAAAATAAATTCTAAATCTTAATTTCAAAACAAAAATTCACCTCAAATTAAAATCTCTCAAAACCCTATCGTATTATATATCAGATCGAAGCTCTCGATGAGTAGAACCTAGATCTGTAATTTATTGTGACATGCAGTGCTTCCTCTGGCCAGAAATCGCGGTCAAAGTTGCGGTTTTTGTAACCCTAAATCACAAAATTAGAGGTTTTGATTTACAAGCTAATTGAACAATTGAAGATATGGGTTTTGAAGGGGAGAGCTATACGAGTGCAGTGGTGGTGCTCGTTTGTTCTATCGTGAGGTAGATCATCAGAATTTGGCGGTTTAGGGTTAAAAACCCATTTCGTTCATGAACCCGACGGCGGCAAAAGGGGCCATCGGAGGCCCGGTCTCTGGTACTGGTGGAGGCGCAAGTCAGCGAAGATCCGATTGCGGGTGGTCGGAGGTCCTACGATGGACGGTGGACGGAGTATTTGGCGGTCAAAGTTGCGTCCAAAATGGGTACATTTCTACGTTGGTTTGCTGTAGAGAAAAGGGAGGAGCGGGAAGAAAAGGTTGAAGGGAGCTGACGTGGCGCATACAGAGTGGGTGAGAAATTGGGTTTGTTTATTTTATATATTTTTAATTCAAATCGGTAAAACAAGCATAACTTCTTCATACGACCTCGGATTGACGCGCGGTTTGTTGCGTTAGGATCGTGGCGGAATTGCGGACGTTTTGGCGCTGGTTGTGTTGCATTTGGAGACTGTCAAATTTTGGGCTATGGTTGGACGTTCGATCCACTAAGGACCCAAAGGTGAGTGATTTTCTCACTCACGAAATACTGACTTATTCCCATATTTATTGAATTACATTATGAAATAAGTTTGGTTGCATGGTTGTGTTGGATTGTTGGTGTGTTGTTTCAATTTGACATGCAAGTGTGTTAACATGCAATTTAGGTAACGATTAGTTATTTAATTTAATTTAAATTTCTAAATTAAAATTCGAACCCTTGAAAAATCATGAAACAGTTTAATGCTGATCTATTGAATGAAATTTTGTGATGGATGTTGGTTGAAATTTATTACTGAATTTATTGTGACATTTTAATGCTCCTTATTTCAGTATATTATAATGCATGTTGATTTTGACGATAAATCTGATTTACCCTTGATGTTGCGGGCATCTAATGAACCCGGGATTTATCGATAAAATAAATTAAGAATACGGAGTGAAATGATAAATCTCTGTGACCCTGATTTGGATTGAAATGATAGATCCATCCCTGAAATATCGAGAAATTAAATTTAAAATCACTTGGCCATTGGGTAGATAATTATATACAGACATCGGTTGTTAAATGATTTTAAATACTTGAAATTTTATTTGATAGAAATTTCCCTTTTAAAAGAATGTACCGATACTCGATAATTCAATTCTTTAAAGATTCTGAACTGGGATGTTGATTAAAAAGGGTTCAAGGAATTTTCCAAAACAAAGTGGAAATATTTAAATTGGGATTTGAATATGATTTATGAGTTGGATTAGAAGGAAATAAATTCTTATGTAATCTGGTTTTGGGAAATTTGGAAATCGAGGGTATCTGAGTTGTTTTAACTCAGTTTGAATATATATATTTGAACTCTAGAAATCAAATAGTTGTTTTGAACGGGGTTGAAATGAGATATGGAATTAAATGAACCCCATTGAGATCGGAGGATAGATTCAAGTATTAGAAATTTGGAAGGAAGGAAAGATTTTTGATTAGAGAAATTTATTTTAAAAATATTTATGCATTTGATTCCAAATAATTATTCTTGCTTTAAATTTATTATTTACCTTTACTTATAACTATTGTATTTTAAATAAAATTTTCTTATAGTTCATTTTTCAAACTTTTCTAGTAACCTTATTTTAAGTATATAGATAATATTTAAATTACTGATTTATTTTTAATTATTATATTCTATATATATCTATATATTATTTATATAACATTTATTATTATTATTATTATTATTTATATATACGTTTATTTACAAGTATTTTGAAATTTATAAATTCCTTCCGAATGGAAATGCTTGAGTTTGAACCGCCTGTTCAAATGGAGTTGAGATAAGAATCCGTGATAATTTGAAGTCCTTGAGATAAATTATATTCTATTTGAATATAAGCCGTTTGTGAAATATTATGTGATTATAATATAATGATATGAAATATATTCTAGTTTTAGAATATAATCGGCTCGGGTATGATTATGATATGTTGATATGAAAATTTCATTCGTTTGAATATAAATTGGGTTTGAAACAGAAGATGATATTTTGATATGAAAGCGAACCTTTATCAAATATAAAAGAACCGACCGATGTGTAAGATGTAAGCGTTGGTTATTAAAGAGACCGAAGTCGACATAAGGCATAATCTCTGTCAGTGTCGATACCACTTTGACAACTGTAAACGTTATGGCGTATCCAGATTGAGTACGATGACTTGGAGGCGATGATTGAATCGAAGAAGTTGATCGATGACGAAATAGCCCTGACCTTCGGGTCAGAATTGAAATGACGAAAATAGGAGCTATACCGTGACTAACTGAGGTAGCACCTTTGATCGGACACACTTCCTCGATACTATTTCTATGACTATGATGATGATGATTTGGGTCCATTTATGACTTTGGGAGTGTGTTCTGAGGTGGGCGGTAGTGGCTGCTATGCGTTACCACCGGTCCGGGAGTGCAATTGGTAGAATCCTACCCTGGGCATTGCCTCGAGTGCCTTGTCATATATATCCATATCGAGCCCCATACGATTTTGATTTAGCATTGCCTTCTATGGAGTGCCCTCTGATTACACCATTACGGTGAATTTACGGTACTGTATAGACTGTTGATGCCTATAAACGGCGTAAGGGTAATATGGTAATCCCGCTTACGCTATTTTCAGTATTTATACTTTACTGGATAGACACTACCATAATAGCGTACTATATTATATATGTATTAGTTTAACGAATCCTTGAGAGATGGAAAAATCCCGTAACATCTCTTGAGTTACTGTACCCATGACACTGATGTTATTTCGTATTTTGATTTGACTAATATGAGATGATTTAGTGCTGACCCGAGTGTTTGTTGTGTTTTCTTTTATGCTATACTCTCGGGTCAGCAGACGTTGCAGTATTTGAAGATGACTGTGCTTGGAGATCGAAGACGAAGATTTGGTATATCTATTATCTATACATATGTATATCCGCAGCATTATTCCCGCTGCTTATTATGTACAACTGTATGTATATGTAACTCTGATAATCATTGAATGTTATAACAGAGGTATACATTTCAACCGCTTTTAAACTGCTATTTGTTTATTATATGTTGTCCTTCCGCTGTGAGGTTCTGTGATTGGTTTTTCTTTTCTTTCTTTCTTTCCTTCTTTCCCAATAACTACCTGCATTTGTGATTTGTTTGGGTTGACATGTGTGGTTTATTGTCGATTTAAACGGTCAAAAATTTGGGTCGTTACAGTTGGTTTTTCTCGAATCAAGTTACGTTCCATTTTCCTTTCACGGCTTTACTTAGACTTAATATCGATGCATTGCCTAAATGAGGTCCGACACATTTAGACTTATATATATTCATTCTACGTGTATTCTAATTCACCATTTAATTCTTTGTTTTAGTTTATTAACCATCCATATATTTCGACAACTTCACTTCTTATCAATTCCTTCTTCGACTAGCCTACCACATTCAGAAATCTTGCCGAGTCACATGCTATGCCAATATTATTTGTACAACGACTTCCCCATTATTTACTTGGTTGGATTTCGTTTCTTAGTAAATTTTCAACTTTATCGATCACTCACATTGACTGAATTTGGCTCTAAATTCTATTATTACCTATACTTAAGTATTCCAATGACCATTTCGCCTTCCTAAATACTTAATCTCCTTTCCTGTTTTTAAGCCAAAATTTCTAATAACACGAGTTACCTTAATACTTAAACCCGTCTTACTTACTAAAACGAACTTAAATACCTTAATTCCGGGTTTTAATCAAGTCTAAAATAACATAAGTTTAAAATTTTATAGAAAACAATTCCATAAAATATCAAATCCAAATTCTTAAATTAACTAAGAACATGTAGATTTAAATCTGGTTGAATCTTAAACTCGACTTTAAATATCATATACTAATACCTTTATATAAAATTTTATACTATATATATGGAAATTCAATTCAAAAACCCCTTTCAAACCAGTTATGAAATACAGAGTGGTCTCCCCCACTCAAACACTTCAGAATAAACATTGATAATGTGTGCACTCATTGCCGAAATCTTTTCCTGTGTCCGAGAAGGGATTACACACTTTAATCCTTAAAATCTTTTAGAAAACTACTTATAATATGATATATTTTTTCCCAAAATTTCATAACACTATTTCAAGAGTACCCCAGGATCAAGTTTCATGTTCATTTCTATTTCAATCTCAAACCTTTTCACCCAATTATACTTTAAGGGATCATTTCATTTTTCAAATATTTTCTTATACCATTTAAATTTTCCTTATTAAATTTACTATCGAATCAACCGTAATAGGTATTAACTTAATATTATTACCTACCAACGACCGAAGATTATACACTTAAAACCACTAATAGTATATATAATATATAAAATATAATTGAAAATCATATTATGTCGATAATTCTGTTCGATTATTTATAAATTCCTATCGATTCTATGGTGTCCCATATATCGACCAGAATCCATAAATATTCAACAAAACAAATCCACAAAATATAAAACCAATTTATATCAAAATACAAGTACGTTCTCTCATATCACTCAAACTCATTTTAGGGCATTTCTAACCCCATCTCTAATGAGTAAATTCCCAACAGAGCGAAGGTTATCGCTAACCATCGCTCTGATACCAACTCACACGGGCAGCTAGTAGTTTAGTTTTGCAGCTATGATTCGTTGGAGCAAAGTTCAAAGCACTTTCTGAGTTGGCGTTGTAACAACCCGAAAATCTGGGCCAGTTTAAAATTTTTATTTTGGCAATTTTATCGAATTTTGATTATTTAAAATGGATTATTTTAAATAAAATCAACGAGAAATTTATTTTGAATATAATTCGAACGTATATATTATACGCGTCGTCGTTAGAATATAAATATTTATATATAATTATAAAAGGAATAGAAAATGGCGCGGTAGTTCGATAATTCGATTTCAAACTTCAATTGAATGTACCGGGTGCAAAACAATCCGGATTTTATTGAAACCAAAAACATTAGGATCTAATTGATGATATCTTTCTAACGGATGTAAGAAACTGAGATTTCACTTTAAAAATTGAGAGATATGTCCAGTTGAAAATTCTGAATAGTCGCTATGGAATTCAGGCCCTTAAAAATGGACATTTTGCAAACGACCTCGGATTTCGACGAAACCAGTTTTGTTGGGTCCGGGATGTAAAGTTATTGCTAGATTCCAAATTTCATAATTTTTCGAATCAATATGTGAGCGTGGCAAAGGAAAACGCGTTTGACCAGTTTCAGTTGATTTTAATCGACTGGAAATTGGCCATTTTTCAAACGGTCTCAGAATTCGACGAAACTAGTTTTGTTAGGACCGTATCGTCAATACGAAGCTAGAAAATATTTTTCTGGAATTTTTCTAGTTAGTATGTGACCCCGGTAATTTGAAATGTACGTTTAAAATTCAATATAGAGATTTAAATGTAGATTCAACGGAAATTGATTGTAACTATCGAATCAGCTTGCGATACATACCCCATTGGGTTCGGAATGGGGGTGAAACGCTATAGGCGTCAGGCGTTGGGCCTCGTTTCGTGGTCCTGGGTAAAAGTCAACTTTAAATAAATAAAAAAAAAAAAAAAAAAAAATATTTTTAAATTCCCTCCCCTTTATCTTTCTTCTGCCCCCCCCCCGATTTCACTTTACAGGAAAGAAAAAAAAGAAGAAAAAAAAAAAAAAAAAAAGAGCAGATCGAAATCGCGATCGCCCCCCCCCGTAGCCATCGTCGCCGCCGCCTCCATCTCCACCTACGTGCGCCTCTCCCCTCAGCCCTCCCCTCTCCTCCGCGACCCCTCCTTGGCCCCAACGACCTCGTCGAACCCCGCCTAGCGCGAACGCCGACAACCCCCGATCCCCCTCCGCCCACGCACCCACCGCCTTGGCCTACGCCGCTCCCCTCCGCTGCCCTGAGCTCCGCCATCGACCGATTAGCCTGCCCCCCCTACAAGAAAACCCGTAAGTTTTTTTTTATTATTTACTTTCATTTATTCACTGATTTTCTTGTTTTACTTTAAATCTGAGATGATTTTAAAAAGATAAAAAAACTGATTTTTGTTTAAAAATAAAAACTGATTTGGTTTTAAGAAAAAAAAAAAAAAAAAAACTGATTTAGTTTTAATAATAAAAACTGATTTTACAAGTTTTAAAAACTGAATTTTATTTTGATGTTAAAACTGAATTTTATTTTGATGTTAAAACTGAATTTTATTTTGTTTTTAAAACTGAATTTTATTTTGATGTTAAAACTGAATTTTATTTACTTTAAAAACTGGTTTTTATTTATGTGGCAAAGTTATAAAAATATAATCTTTATTGAGTAGAAGATTTAAAAATATAGTTTTTATATTTCTAAAGTATTAAAAATATAATCTTTACTATGTAGAAGTGATAAAAATATAGTTTTTATATTTCTAAAGTATTAAAAGTATAATCTTTACTATGTAGAAGTGGTAAAAATATAATTTTTACATGTTAGGAATATTAAAAATATCATCTTTTTATAGGTAGCAAAATAAAATGCGATTTCTATAGGGATGATATTGAAAAGGCAAAATTTTTATATATTGAACTTTGAAATAAAAATTCGATTTTTATATATTGAATAGCGAACTAAAAATTCGATTTTTATATATTGAATAGCGAACTAAAAATTCGATTTTTATATATTGAATAGCGAACTAAAAATTCGATTTTTATATATTGAATAGCGAACTAAAAATTCGATTTTTATATATTGAATAGCGAAATAAAAATTCGATTTTTATATATTGAATAGCGAAGTAAAAATGTGATTTTTACGTATGTAGTGAAAGCAGCAACGAAGGTGACAAAAAGGCGAAACGACGAAGACTTCTGCAAATGAAGAGCCGTGGAGCTAGGATAGCTATATGTGAGAATTTCTCACCTTTCTATTTCTTTTCTAGTTATATATTTATACTAGGATGCAGACGGTGCTTAGTAGCACCCGACACCCGTCCACAGACCATGGACTTGTTTGTTTGGCTGTTTGGTTATTGATTGCGATATTGGTTTGAATGTGATTTGTGGTGTGAAAAATCGAATCGATAAATTGGTTAGGATTAGACGTGCGCCGTTATAAGGCGAAGGAGTAAGGCTAGGTTAGACGCTTACTCCAAACTTTGTGGTTTACATAACGAATTGATTTGATTGATGTGTGAATGGCGTGGGCCTTCACTAGACCGGGGATAAGGCTAGGCCTTGTCCCGTTTCTAGTATCGTGCCGTTATGCCGCCGAAATTTTCTAAAATATGTTAGAAAAATAAAAATGTCATTTATTGAATAAATGAACTGAAAAGAAAATTCATGTGTTGGAATAAATATTTTATCGTTAAAAATATAGTTTTTAACGTGAATGTGAATAAAATAAAATATTCATTTACAAACCAGACGGTTTGTTTATGTACACTGATTTGACTGATATGGATTGGGACGATAAATTTTACACATCGCCCAACTGCACGAATAAAATCTGTGTTTGATTGTTTGAAACCCCACACGGGTGTTGGGATGAAATTTGAAGTTCACTCATCCTGATTGATTAAATATGTCGATCGATTGATTGACAGGCTGTTATAAGCGTTAGATATCTATATTTGATGCTTATACAGTGTAGTGCACTTTGGTTGATGGTTGATTATTTTCAATGTTATTATATACATGTGTTGTATGAAAATCCATATAATTAACTTTATATGGTGATTGATTGGGCCTCATTCGAATTTGAAAAATAAAGAATATTATAAAATAAAAGTTCATGTGTTGACAGTACTCATTCATTGAGATTGGTCATGTGTTGAACGAAATATTTTGATAATAACAACTATTTTGAAAAAGAAATATTTGAAATAGAATATTTGAAAATAGAAATTTATGAAGCCGTGTTGATTAGATTGACGCCATTTTGACGTGAACGATATTTATATCGATTTTATTCATCTTAAAAATGAATATTGAAAAGTGATTTCGAAATCGAATATTTTGAATTGAATTGAAAACGATTTCGAAATGAATTGAATTGAAAACGATTTCAAAATGAATTGAATTGAAAACGATTTCGAAATGAATTGAATTGAAAACGATTTCGAAATGAATTGAATTGAAAACGATTTCGAAATGAAATGAATTGAAAACGATTTCGAAATGAATTGAATTGAAAACGATTTCGAAATGAATTGAATTGAAAACGATTTCGAAATGAAATGAATTGAAAACGAATTCAAATTGAATTGAAAACGATTTCGAAATGAATTGAAAACGATTTCGAAACAAATTGAATTGAAAACGATTTCGAAATGAAATGAATTGAAAACGAATTCAAATTGAATTGAAAACGATTTCGAAATGAATTGAAAACGATTTCGAAACAAATTGAATTGAAAACGATTTCGAAATGAAATGAATTGAAAACGAATTCAAATTGAATTGAAAACGATTTCGAAATGAATTGAAAACGATTTCGAAACAAATTGAATTGAAAACGATTTCGAAATGAAATGAATTGAAAACGAATTCAAATTGAATTGAAAACGATTTCGAAATGAATTGAATTGAAAACGATTTCAAAATGAATTGAAAACGATTTCGAAATGAATTGAATTGAAAACGATTTCGAAATGAATTGAATTGAAAACGATTTCGAAATGAAATGAATTGAAAACGAATTCAAATTGAATTGAAAACGATTTCGAATTGAATTGAAAACGATTTCGAAATGAAATGAATTGAAAACGAATTCAAATTGAATTGAAAACGATTTCGAAATGAATTGAAAACGATTTCGAAATGAATTGAAATGAATTCAAATTGAATTGAAATTTGAATTGAATAGAAATGAATTTTGAAACGAATTTATAAAGAAGAATTCAATTTTGATTTGAATTGAAAAGGAAGTTGAAATTGCTTTTGAAACGAATTTAAAACTATTTATATAATTCGTTTTAAATAGAAATCGACGAAGTATATATTATATATATTATATATATAATATAATGGCCTGAATAGAACGCGCCGCGCCGCGGCAGTTCGTGAATTTCGACCATTTATTTCAAACGGACATTGCGGGAGATCCGACCGTCGGATTCTCCTAAAACCGGAACCGTTGGGTTCGTATCGAAAAGAGCTTTCTAATGAATGTTAGAAATTTGAAATCTAACGGTTGGATTTGGAATTATGTCCAAATCAAATTCGAAAAAGGTCGCTGTAAGTGCAGTTCGATGGCCGTTGATGGAAATCGACTGTACGGGCCTTGATAAAATTATTAAAAATAGTAATAATTTGTGTAAAATCATAAGAAATGATTTGTGAAGATTTGGGATGAAAAACTCCATATTTGAAAAGATAAAAATAGATTTTTATCGAAATGAACTAGTTTTGAACTAGAATTATAATTCTATTTATTTTTAAATAAATAAATTGAATTTGAAAAGGGTTTTAGAAATAACCAGAATCTCCAATGATTTCATTGGAGTGGATTTGAATCGAAATTGTCTTCGGAATATTTCGAAGTTGGAATTCGGGATTATACAGATGTTGTTATGAAAATTTGAAAGATATATATTTATATCGTTATTTCCAATACGACATTTGTTAATCGTAGAATTTGATATTGAATATAAGCCGGGATATTTTCTATTCAGAGCCTTGTATTTAATATCAAATGTGATTAGGGTTTGTCGTGAATGGTGTCTTCACTAACACTGTTCTTGAACCCAGTTGAGAAAAGATTAAATCTTTTTATTTAGATTTAATGAAGTGTACCAATTAAATAACATTTAATTGGAATTGAATTGATATTGATTTTTGGGTTTATCGTGAACAGTATTTTAAATAACACTTGTTCTTTAACCCGATAATTAATGAACGTGATTTGGGTTTGTCGTGAATGGTGTCTTCATTAACACTGTTCTTGAACCCAGTTGAGAAATGATTAAATCTTTTTATTTAGATTTAACGAAGTGTACCAATTAAATGACATTTAATTGGAATTGAATCGATATTGATTTTTGGGTTTATCGTGGACAGTGTTTTAAATAACACTCGTTCTTTAACCCGACGATTAATGAATGTGATTTTGGGTTTATCGTGAACCGTGTTTTTAAATGACACTGATTCTTTAACCCAGTCAAAAGATTAAAACTAAGTGGAGTTTTAATGAATCTTTAATTAGATTGAAAAGATCGAGAATGGAGTATCACCAGTTTTGCTCCAGGCGATAGTTAAATCTTTAATTAGATTTGAACGTGAAATTTAGGAACTAACTGTCGGTTAGCCAAGCAGAATGGTTTTCTGGATATTGATCTGATGTTGGTTTCGGCCTTCGGGGTTAATATTTGGGGAATTATTCTCTTGATTAATTTACGGTTAGTGACTAATGAATTGGAATGAGGCGTATGTTGTGTTTGTGTAACACTTATTTAAAATATACGCGAGTTATTCGGAAAGACCGGGTTTATCCCATTCTGAATAACTGATACGACGATAAGTCGAAGATGAAGACGATGGTCGAAGACCGGAGGTCTTCACGTCGTTTGGGTGATAGCTGATGATCTTGATTGGGCTGTACACCCAAGAAGATGGAAACAGTTGGTGATCGTCCAGACGTACTTGGAGATCGATGGATATGCGGGGTACTAGGTGCCTCCGGTTTCGTTCAGACCCAGAACGGACTTGTAAATGGACTGTGTGTCTGACATCGGATTTCATTCTGTGTGACTGATATCGGTTGCATAGGATGGTTTGCCTGTGTGGCATGCTAAGATGCAAATGACCAAGGCTTCTGTTGAAAAGCAAAGTCTTGTGGTTGATGATCAAAGCACGGCCTTTGTGGCGTAGCTTTGTGTAACGTTTGATTCGCGAGTTTCACACCCGGTATGAATCAAAAACGGGAGACGGACCTCAGGGAGGGCATGCGTTTCTTCCTAGTTAGAAGTGGCGTCAGTGGTTTTACACGCCCTGACGAGTTTGACTTATGTGGTTGTTGCTGTTGCGAGGCGCCTCGGATTGATCGGTCGTTCTCGAACCGATGGAGTCATTTAGTTGGCTCGTTTACGCCCCATAGGGCGGAGAAACGCATGTTCAGGCATTTTAATCCACTCCGTGTGGACCGGCCCTGACGATCCAAGGGTCACTCGAGCTCTGATCCTGAGACTCGGACTAGGCAGTCTCGAATCGGTTGAGGACTATCTTTTGCCTCGGTTCATAGATGGAAACCCAGTTTCCAAATACGTGACTTTGCGGTTTTATTTGTAAACCTATATATGGCGACATGATATATGGTACCCATGCCGCCTATGATTGATACTTATGATTTGAAGTGTTTTATACACTATGCACTTATATTAGTATCAAATGATTTGTTTTAAAACGTATCAAGCATTCTTTGGCTGTTATAAGGGAAAACCCTATCCCCCGGCTTGCGTTGCATTGTGTGATAGGACCTGGGTCTTATAACAGCTTCATTTTTCTTTATTTAGCATTGCGCTGTTTGTTTTATGCACTGGTATTCTTGGGAGGAAACCCGTTCCGTGTTATACGGCGTGGTCCCTTGATTTACCTAATGATTTAAAAATAAAGATTAATAACTGTTTTAGTTCTCACACCAGTCACATGACTGACCTGGAGTTTATTGTTTTAACCTAAACTCTGGGTGCCCTTATTTTGACACGGGCAGCTAGTAGTTTTGGTTTTGCAGATTTATATTCACAGGATCCTGGTTTACAGCTGGAACGATATCCGGAAAGCTTTGTATCCGTATATCTCATTCTAGTTGTGTAATTGTATTATTTTCCGCTGCTATGTATTTAAATGTAATTTAAATCTCTGATATTTCCGTGTAATATTCTTTTATACTCTGTATATTCTTGTAATCTGATGCATTGTTGTTATATACAATGAAATGTTCTTTTATATGCGTTCTGTTGTGGTTTGTTCTCGAACTATCCGACGCTTTCCTTTACGGGGAAGTTGCGGGTCTTTACAGGCGTCCACGCTGGAGTTAAGGTTTCCGCTGTAACATATGTTCTTCCGCTGAGAGTAAATTTCTTTCTTCCGCTGTAAAGTATATATGTATGTGTAACTCTGATATTCATGTAACTCTGATGTAATATTGTTCTTGAGAAATGAAAAGTCTTCTGTTATTTTTGTTCAATGTATGTATGTACCCATAACAATTCGTCTTTATGAATGGCTTAAGTCGGTTTAATTACCGGCGAGAACCGGGCAAAAAAGTCGGGTCGTTACAGTTGGTATAAAATTTGACTTAAGAGAATAATTTTTAATATTGAAAAATAAATCTTCCTTATATGGAAGGAGAATTGAATCGACTATCTGTATGATTTCACAACACCATATATATATATATAATATTAACAATAATAATAACAATAATAGCGAGATGGAAACATGCACACTTGACAGTGGTGCAAACTCTCCTTATTTTGTCTCTACTTTTGAGATGCAAGCATGCACTGTAGTCGTCTTACAATGGTTAGCGAATAAAAATGTGAATAGTCGAGCCTTAGGAAATTTATACTAGATTTCACGTGTGTGTTCTTTAGTTGTAGCGCTGTGTCGGGTTAGATATCCGTTTACTAAATATAAAATTTACACTGTTGTTCTAGGTTGCTGACGTCTCTTTGACCATTGTTAGTATCATCTTTGTCGCTCGCCGTACTTTCTCGCTTTTGCCATGGAAGGTGAGTTTTCTCACGCACGACTAATTTATTATTAAGTGAATTAGAAATTTGAGATGTTGATTTAAATGCTAGGGTGCTCTAGATTGTTTGTTATGGTTGTGCACATGCTACACGCGCACCGTTCGTACATGACACTGTGAATGTTGTATGATATGTTATGTTATTACTCTCACCATGCAAGTCCCTAGTTAAGAAGAAAAAAAAACATCACGGGTTGAAATGATAAATACCCGAACCCTGCATATTTGAATCGGTTTGGGATATGGGTTGAAATGATACACACCCGTGGTTCGAATATTTTTATGAACGGATTGAAATGATAAATATCCGTACCACTTGACCGTAGGTTAGAAAATAATATACGGGCACCGTGGTCATTAAGGTTATTTTGAGATATTATGGCTATTTTTGTGAATGGATTGAGAGTGGATTTGGACTAATATTATTGAGTAAAACTTGAATTTTATAAAAATACCTTTCTGCCTTACTTGATTTTGTTAATCTTTCCCTTTGAATAATCGATTTCTTTAACTATATGGATTTATAATAGTTTTCGTCTCTCTCTCTATGTATATATACATTGTTTTCCAGTTTATATATCAATATACTAATTTTTCAAACTTAATTATTTAAACATATATTTATGATTTGTAAACAAAAGCTTTGTCTAATCCATTCTTGTGAAGTCGAAGGTTCAAATTTAGGATTTCAAGTATAAATGACATTTTGAAGAGAGAACTTTATCCCAAATGGTTAATAAAGTATGGTGGTGAATATAGATTCTGAAATCTTAATCAAACTATTGGTAATTGATTTGAGGAAGCAAATTTTGGGAAATACTTGAATAAATTGTCCTGCGATACAAAATTTAAAGAAAAAAAAGAAAAAAAAATTTGATTTTCAAACCAATGGTCACGGTGTGGGAAAAATTGGTAAGCGTTGGTTGTTAAAGAGGCCGGAGTCGGCAAGTGGCATACTCTCTGTCAGTGCCGATACCACTTTAACAACTGTATACGTGGTGACATGTCCAGAACAAAGCATGATGACTTGGGGCGATTTCTGGATTGAAGATGGTGAACGATAACGATATGGCCTTGACCTACGGGTCATAATTAAATGACTAAAACAGGAGCTATACCGTGACTAATTGAGGTAGCACCTTTGATCGGACACGTTTCTTCGATACCATTTCTATGACTATGTTATGATTTGGGGTACCTCTTTTGATTTGGGAATGTGTTCCGAGGTGGGCGGTAGTGGCTGCTATGCGTTACCACCGGTCCGGGAGTGCAACTGGTAGAATCCTACCCTGGTATTGCCTCGAGTGCCATGTCATTTACCCTAGCGAGCCCCATACGATTCTGATTTGTATCGTACCTATGGAGTGCCCTCTGATGCCATCCGTGTTAGGTTGGGTTTACGGTACTGTATAGAATACGATATTTTAAACGGTGTAAGGGTAAAAATGTAATCTCGCTTACGCTATTTTCATTATTTATACTTTACTGAATAAACATTATCGTAATAGCGTACTATTATATGTATTTGTTTCACGGATCCTTAGAGGATGGAAATCCCACCATCCTTTAAGTTACTAAACATTTTTATGAACATGTCATTTGTGCTAATTCACTTACATAAGACTATTAGTCCTGACTCGAGTGTATTGTTTCTTTGACTTTATGCTTGGGTCAGCTTGAGCACCTCAGTTGTTCGTGACGCATTTGGGAGATTTGCATCTTTTGGATCATCTGCAGTTATCAGCTTCTAGTTTCTAAGTTATCCAGGTTACTACTAGTTATCTATATGTACTCTATTTTGTATGAGCCTATGACTCATTATGTACTTATATGTATCATGTATCACGTATGAACCTATGTACTACTTTGTTCCGCTGCAAGTTACTCTGTTTCTATATCTGTGGTTCTGTGTTCTGATTTGCATTTACCTCAATAGTTAAAATAACAATTCACGGTTTTGAGCGATTCAGATCTGACATGAGTGGTTTATTGTCGATTTGAATGGTTTGAAATTGTGGGTCGTTACAGTTGGTATCAGAACTCGTTGATGCTTATGTTTTCAAACCAAGAGCACTGAAACTATATCCTAACATACATTGAATGTTATGCCCTTTTGGCTTATGCTTTATTTTTATTTTCCTTTACATACCCGAACCCCCTTTTGTATTCGAATCGATTTGGGATACGGGTTGAAATGATACACACCCATGATTCGAATATTTTTAAGAACGGATTGAAATGATAAATATCCGTACCACTTGACCATAGGATAGAAAATTTCATACAGACACCGTGGTTAATAAAATAAAATATTGAAATTATATAATATAATTATGAAAATACTTATAAACAAAAATCTTTTATATGAAATTTATATATAGTAAAATAGTTAAAGTATAATAAGATAATTTAAACTACTATGTAAATACATATAATAAAAGTCTATTAAATAGTTTAAATAATAAAATATAGGAAAATTCATTTATAACAAATAGTATATAAATTGCAAAAGCTAATAAAATAAATTTTTAAGTAATAGAATATAGTCTTATTTGTAAACAAACGATGCAGATATATATATGTATAGTTTTATAAATTGAAAATAAAGTTTTAAACCATAATTGTTTCTTCCTTCCAAATTTCAAAACTTGAAATATATATTCACATCTCAATGGAGTTCATTTCATTTTCATATCTTGTTTTTACACCACTCAAACCAACCCTTCGATTTAGAAGATTCAAATCCATATGTTCATTTAGAGTTAAACAACCCGATTATCATCAATTTCCTTTATTTCCAAAAATCGAATTCAATGAGAATTTAATTCATTCAAATCTACCTCATTTATTTGAATACTCCCCAAAATTATATTCAAATCGTACAATTCCAAGTTTCCAACCATATCCCAATCCCAATCCAAAATTTCAATTTGTTTGGAAAAATTTCTTTAACCATTCAAATAACAATCAAGGTTGGCATCTTTGAAGAAAGTATAATTATCGAGTATCGACACATTTCGTTCTAGATAAAATTTCCATCGAAAAGAATTTCGAGTATTAACATCATTTAACCAACCGATGTCCATATATAATTTGCTACCCTATGGCCCAGTGGTTTAGAATTTTATTTCTCGATATTCAGGGATGGATCTATCATTTCAATCCAAATCAGGGTCACAGAGATTTATCATTTCACTCCGTGTTCTTCATTGATTTCTATTGATTAAATCCCGGGTTTATTCGATGCCCGCAACACCAAGGGTAAATGGGATTAATCGTCATGACGAACATACAACATACATATACTGAATAAAGGGATATTTCAGTGCTAACATCAATTCATCGATCAAATCAAACCAATGCATTCATCACAACCATTTAATTCAAATGGTAAGTATTAAATCATTTCACTAATTAACAAGCGTTGGGATTTAACTAGAGTTTAATTAACAAGAATAACTAGTTATCGACTTAAATTCCTCAGATTCACACACTTGCATGTCAGTTTCAAACAACATATCAACAATAAACACAACCACGCAACTAACTTACTTCATAATTTAATTTAATAAGCATGTGAATAATTTAGTCATTCGTGAGCGAAGAATCACTCACCTTTGCACTTTGGTTGATCGAACATCCAATTTGAAGGGCAAAATTTCATAGTCTCTAAATGTAGTGAGGTTAGTGCCAAAACGTCTGCAATTCCGCCACGATCCCAACGCAATAAACCGAGTCCAAATCCGAGTTAAAACGAGAGAGTTATCAGCGTTTTACCACTTGGATTTTTAATTATATAAAATTTAAATAAAATAACTCCTCATCCAATAAAACCCTGCCACGTCAGCCTCCTATTTCCCGCTCACCCTCTTGCCTGCTACAGTGAATCGAACGGAAAAGAATACCCAGGCCGCGAACTTTGACCGAGAACTGCTCCCAACTCCGACCACCTGGAAGCTTCAGACCACCGGCAAAATGACCTACGTCTCGGGGAGCGCCTCCCCTTCCAAGTGTGCCACCTCTGGTGGTCCCCTCTGCCGCCACTAAATCGAAGAACGGAGTCGGTTTTTCTTCCCTAAATCATGAAATTCGACCACCTCAGACCGCCCGTACTACGAACCGCCACCACCATCCTACTCGTATGAGTTCCCTCTACAAAACCCATATGCCCAAATCACCGATTGACTCGCGAATCGAAAACCCCCAATTATGGAATTAGGGTTCCGCGAATTTGAAGTTTGACCAACGATTTCTGATCAATCTGAGCGCCGCATGTCGAAACTGAGAACACCCGTAGGTTTGTATCGTCGAACTCTTCGTTTTCACATATAATAAGCTAGGGTTTTGAGGAGTTTTGATTTTCAAGTTGTATTTGTTTTTGATCTAGGGTTTGGGATCCTTATTTCAGCCATATGAGAGAAAATGATGAAGGAAGTATACGTATAGTGTAGAATGAGCTGATGAGGTGGATAAGGGGGCTTTATATATATAAAAAGGAGGCCCAATATTAGAACAAACAATTATCCACTCTACGTTGATTCATTTCACACTTTCTCTTGTACGATCAAACGGTAAGTCGGATTGTAACGCAAATTGAAATCCTACCATAATTCACCATTCCGGTTCCGATGGCGCCAGTTTCGTCGAGTTCCGAGACAGTCGTCAAAACAGTTAAATTCACTGTTAAATAATAAAATATTGAAAAATTCCTTTAACTGTTCAATTCAAATTTGAATATTCACTAAATTCAAATTTAAACCAAATTATAACTTCAATAAATTTTTATAACTAAATTTCACACATTTTTAAATCTTAATTTGGTTATTTAACTCTTGGACTTGAATTTCAATTATTATTTCCCAACCTAGAATTCTCCATTCATCAAATAAAATTTGAAATTCCATTTTAACTAAACAACTCGAATTTATTAAATAAATAAAATATAAAATTTTCAAATTCCTATAATTCTAAGTATAAACTAAATTTAAACAAAATCTATTCATACTCAATTCTAATACTCATCATCATTATTATTAACAAAATTTAATTTTTCTCTAATATTATTCCATTTTATTTATTTTAAATTGAAAATTAAATATACAAAAAATATGGGATGTTACATTCTCCCCCACTTAAAATCTTTTCGTCCTCATAAAGAGAACGAAATAAAGTATTAAACAAATCATACTTTCAACTCCATACTTATAAAATTAGCATTTATAAAATAAGTATATAGTTGTAAAACCCCATAAATTTTCTAACTCCCGAAATCATGGAAAAATTTCGGCAACTTCTCCTTTGTACGGAGAGGTCCAGAAAAATCACAACATAGATAAAACTCAAATATTCATCTCATCACACGATGAGACATCCCAAAAATGGGGAAAAACACAAACAAAACCCCAAAACCAATATAATCCCAAATACGTACCTCTTTTAGCGTTTATAAGCAATTTATTTGCCTTAGCATTTTAGAATTTAGCGCAAGCGAGCTCCAATGCGTAGCGCGACTTCATAACACCTGCTAAATACTCATATATACATGAGAATCAAACATATACACAATATATAGCAATTGTATACAACTTACACAACATTCATCAACATTTCAACTACAAAACCAAAAGATTAGCGACAGGTCAGCGAACAAATCGTAGATTATCATCCTATAAATGATTAAATTTGACTACCACACACTAGGAAAAAGTTGTAGAATTTGTTTCAGGCTTTCCGAATTGTCCGGATTCGTTGAATTCGGATAATTTGTTCAAAAGTTATGACTATTTTAGTGGAGGCGAACACCTCAGCCCGTACCCTAAGCAATGCAGGTCTGAGTTGTTCAACCCTGTTTTTACCCCTTTAAATCTCAGAATTTTACATAGCATACTAAGGGAATGTTTTAGTTCAAATCCTGGGCTTTCCGAATTGTACTCGTATGTCGAAATCCGACGCTCCGTTAGGAAGTTATGGTCAAAACAACATCAGTATTCAGTTCAGATTTTTATTTTCTGTGCATACAACTACGACTAGTTCTTGGTTTTCAACATAATTAACTTGAAAATTATGCAAAACACTATTAACAAAAGTTTTAGTTCAGTTTCTTAGGTTTCCAAAAAGTCCGGAATCGTCGAATTCCGATCAGTCCATCAAAAGTTATGGCCATTTTGTTTCAGCTTGTCGAATATTTCAGGTTGTTGCATAAACGCCAATTTATTTTATTTAGAGTTTCAAACTTTTCGCTTTCAAAACTTTGCAAATTTCTAACACTTAAATTTGTTATCACTTCATCGTTCGAGAAGCGGATTCACATTCGACTGCTTACTTTATTTCGATATTCTTTCTGTTCAATTTTCCTGTATCATTACAAATGTTAAATTTCGATTAATATTTGAATTCATTTAACGTTTCCAACTAACTTAAATCTATTAAATTATAAATTCACGAACGTGGATCAAGTTGCCAAGTTTCGTTACTTATTCTTATTCACTAATTTGCCATTTAATTTCTTTATTTTAAATTTATCGATGATTCCTATTTTATCAACAACATAAATTCCCTTCCCACTCTTCATACGACCTCGGATATCCATGATCTTTGCCATTCTTGTCTCCAGCCCGGACATATTAGTAGGAATTGTCCCACTCAGAACAAAGGAGCCACATCAGGAGTTTTTGCTATGACATCTCCCACTCCTCCCACCGGCGATGACACTAAAGGTACGCTTTTAAGTGTATTCACTTTATTTTCTCAACCTGTACGTGTGCTATTTGACACTGGTGCTTCACATAGTTTTATCTCCATGGATCTTTGTAATGAATTTGAAAAAGCTTTAGAACCCACATTAGCATCTGAATCGTTGTGTGTATCCAATCCGATTGGAGGCCCAGCCTATCTTAGTAGGATTTGTAAAGGGGTTAAACTTCTTTTTGATCTTCATCGTTTTACTGGTGACTTCTATGTTCTTGGTTTTGACGCTTTTGATATTCTACTTTGTGATGATTGGTTAAAGAAATATAAAGTAGAAATCTCATACAGATCCCGAACTGTTTCTTTAATAGATGATCAAGGAAAAGAACTGACGATCATGTGTCGTATGCCTATAAAGTACGCCGGAAGCTTTGTCTTCTCGCTTGATTCTCATCTCGGCGATCTTAGTTCTACTCCAGTCGTTCAACATTATCCCGACATGTTTGGTGAAGTAATGGGCCTTCCGCCAAAACGAGAAATTGAATTCCGTATAGACCTTGTCCCTGGAGCACATCCGGTAGTCCTTCCTCCACGAAGAATGGCACCAAAGGAAAAAACTGAATTAAGGGCGCAAGTTGAGGATTTACTTTCGAAAGGACTCATTCGACCAAGTTTTTCCGAATGGGGAGCCGCTGTGGTGTTTGTAACTAAATCAGATGGATCGCTAAGAATGTGTGTCGATTATCGAGAACTAAACAAACTTACCTTAAAGAATAGATACCCGATGCCTCGAATTAACGATATGTTCGACCAGCTCTATGGAGCTAAAGTTTTCTCTCAACTCGATCTTGCCTCTGGTTTTCATCAGCTTAGAGTAGCCGAGGAGAGCATTCCTAAGACAGCCTTCCGTACGGAGAATGGTTTCTACGAGTGGTTGGTTATGCCATTCGGTTTAACTAACGCTCCAGCTTATTTTGTTGACCTTATGAATCGAGTTTTCCGCGAAGTTCTTAACAGATTTGTCCTCGTTTTCGTTGATGAAATTTTAGTCTTTTCGAAGTCCAAAAAGGATCATATGGCTCACTTGGAGTATGTACTTGGAACCTTAAGGGAACACCAATTGAAAGCCAAATTTACGAAATGCCATTTCTGGCAAAATAAAGTTCGCTATCTTGGCCATATAGTTTCTGAAAATGGAATTTTAGTTGATCCAGCCAAGGTTGCTGCGATCAATGATTGGAAAGAACCCAAGAATCCAACCGAAGTTCGTAGTTTCTTAGGACTCGCTGGTACTATCGAAGATTCATAGAGAATTTCGCTCGTATTGCCGCGCCGTTGACCACTTTGACAAGGATGAATGTTAAGTTTGTTTGGAGTGACAAGTGTAGAGCTGCATTTGTACAGTTGAAGGAAAAACTTACTTCTGCACCTGTTCTTACCGTCCCTAATGGAAATGAAGGATTTGCAGTCTATACCGATGCTAGTAAAGAAGGTTTGGGGGCCGTTCTAATGCAGAATGGAAGGGTGATCGCATATGCTAGTCGACAACTTAAGAATCATGAAGTCAATTATGTGACACACGATCGGGAGTTGCTCGCCGTAATGTTTGCTTTGAAGTTATGGAGACATCATCTTTTAGGAACCAAGTTTGAAGTATTTACCGATCATCAATCTCTTAAGTATATATTCTCCCAAAAAGACCTAAATCAAAGACAAGTTAGATGGCTTGAGTTTCTCGCTTCCTATGATGTTGACATTAAATACACTACGGGAAAGGCAAATGTAGTAGTTGATGCACTGAGTCGGAAGAAGGCTATGTTATGTCAAATTTCAGTGTCACTACCCCTTATGGATCGCATTGCAGCCAAGCAGGATGAAGATCGGATAATTAGACTCATCAAGGAGAAAGTTCGAAAAAGAGAAGTGGGTGATCATAGCAAGATGGATGCTCAGATTGATAAGAAAGGAGTCCTACGAATTAGAAACCGAATATGCGTTCCAAATGTTGACGGTCTAAGGCAAGAAGTATTAAGGGAATGTCATCAGTCTAAACTCTCTATCCATCCAGGTACAAATAAGATGTTCCAAAATATGAAGAAATTATTTTGGTGGAGAGGTATGAAGCGAGATGTTTGTCGTCACGTTAATAGATGCATGATCTGCTTTTATCTGTTGGCAGGTCATGCATAAGTAGTAACATATATATTTAAGTTTGAGTATACATGCATGAATACTGGTAAGAGCAAACAAGGAAGATAGGCAGGGGAAAACTCACGGCAACTAAGCTTACCAACTTATAACGACCCACAATTTCAAACCATTCAAATCGACAATAAACCACTCATGTCAGATCTGAATCGCTCAAAACCGTGAATTATTAATTTAACTATTGAGGTAAATGCGAATTAGAACACAGAACCACGGATACAGAACAGAGTAATTAGCAGCAGAACAAAGTAGTACATAGGTTCATACATAATACATGATACATATAAGTACATAATGAATCGTAAGCTCATACAAAATAGAGTACATATAGGTACTAGTAGTAACCTGGATAACTTAGATAACTAGAAGCTGATAACTGCAGATGGTCCAAAAGATGCGAATCTCCCAAATGCGTCACGAACAACTGAGGTGCTCAAGCCGACCCAAGTATAAAGTCAAAGAAACAATACACTCGAGTCAGGACTAAAAGTCTTATATAAGTGAATCAGCACAAATGACATGTTCATAAAAATGTACAGTAACTTAAAGGATATCTGGGATTCTATCCTCTAAGGATCCGTGAAACTAATACATATAATAGTACGCTATTATGATAGTGTCTATCGAGTAAAGTATAAGTAATGAACATAGCGTAAGCGGAATTACATTTTTACACTTACACCGTTTATAATACCGTATTCTATACAGTACCGTAAACCCAACCTAACACGGATGGCATCAGAGGGCACTCCATAGGTACGATACAAATCAGAATCGTATGGGGCTCGCTAGGGTAAATGACATGGCACTAGAGGCAATACCAGGGTAGGATTCTACCAGTTGCACTCCCGGACCGGTGGTAACGCATAGCAGCCACTACCGCCCACCTCGGAGCACATTCCCAAATCAAAGGGGGTACCCCAAATCATAACATAGTCATAGAAATGGTATCGAAGAAACGTGTCCGATCAAAGGTGCTACCTTAATTTGTCACGGTACAGCTCCTGTTTTAGTCATTTAATTATGACCCGAAGGTCAAGGCCATATCGTTATCGTTCACCATCTTCAATCCAGAAATCGCCCCAAGTCATCATGCTTTGTTCTGGACATGTCACCACGTATACAGTTGTTAAAGTGGTATCGGCACTGACAGAGAGTATGCCACTTGCCGACTCCGGTCTCTTTAACAACCAACGCTTACCAATTTTTCCCACACCATGGCCATTGGTTTGAAAATCAATTTTTTTTTTAAATTTCGCAGGACAATTTATTCAAGTATTTCCCAAAAATTGCTTCCTCAAATCAATTACCAATAGTTTGATTAAGATTTCAGAATCTATACTCACCACCATACTTTATTAACCATTTGGGATAAAGTTCTCTCTTCAAAATGTCATTTATACTTGAAATCCTAAATTTGAACCTTCGACTTCACAAGACTGGATTAGACAAAGCTTTTGTTTACAAATCATTAACATATGTTTAAATAATTAAGTTTGAAAAATTAGTATATAGACATATAAAGTGGAAAACAATGTATATATATAGAGAGAGAGACGAAAACTATTATAAATCCATATAGTTAAAGAAATCGATTATTTAAAGGGAAAGATTAACAAAATCAAGTAAGGCAGAAAAGTATTTTTATAAAATTCAAGTTTTACTCAATAATATTAGTCCAAATCCACTCTCAATCCATTCACAAAAATTACCATAATATCTCAAAATAACCTTATTGACCACGGTGCCCGTATATTATTTTCTAACCTACGGTCAAGTGGTACGGATATTTATCATTTCAATCCGTTCATAAAAATATTCGAACCACGGGTGTGTATCATTTCAACCCGTATCCCAAACCGATTCGAATATGCAGGGGTTCAGGTATTTATCATTTCAACCCGTGATGTTTTTTCCTCTAAACTAGGGACTTGCTTGGTGAGAATAATAACATAACATATCATACAAGCATTCATAGTGTCATGTAAGAACGGTGCGCGTGTAGCATGTGCACAACCATAAAACAAACAAGTCTAGAGCACCCTAACATTTCAATCAACATCTCAAGTTTCTAATTCACTCAATAATAAATTAGTCATGTGTGAGAAAACTCACCTTCCGTGGCAAAAGCGAGAAAGTATGGCTAGCGACAAAGATGATACTAACGATGGTCAAAGAGACGTCAGCAACCTAGAACAACAGTGTAAATTTTATATTTAGTAAACAGATATCTAACCCGACACAGCGCTACAACTAAAGAACTCACACGTGAAATCTAGTATAAATTTCCTAAGGCTCGACTATTCTTTAAGGTAAGTTTGTTTAGTTCTCGATAATCGACACACATTCTTAGCGATCCATAAGGGGTAGTGACACTGAAATTTGACATAACATAGCCTTCTTCCGACTCAGTGCATCAACTACTACATTTGCCTTTCCCGGAGTGTATTTAATGTCAACATCATAGGAAGCGAGAAACTCAAGCCGTCTAACTTGTCTTTGATTTAGGTCTTTTTGGGAGAATATATACTTAAGAGATTGATGATCGGTAAATACTTCAAACTTGGTTCCTAAAAGATGATGTCTCCATAACTTCAAAGCAAACATTACCGCGAGCAACTCCCGATCGTGTGTCACATAATTGACTTCAATTATAATTTCCGAACACTCAGCGAACGACTACGAGAACCTTCATCGTAAGGAGCCTAAAGAAGTTTTATTTTAGAAAATATTTCTTTCAAATACTCTATTTCCAAATCTTCTTTTAAAAATACTTTATTTTCGAAAATCCTTTCAAAAAAATATTTATTCTTCGAAATCCGCGAACTTGAAGAAAGTTGAATCATGAAATCCGTAATTGGTAGATTTCGATCAATGCATACCCTCTAAGTTCATATGACCTAGAGATGAGGATAAAATATTTGCCACAAACCCGAAGGTCAAGGTATATTTGTGAACTTTGAAAATTTATACGCATATTATCAAGAAGGTATGTTTGAAATAAAAAGGGTTTGGTAAATCGAATATTAGATTTCAAAGAGAAGTTAAATGATAGCAGAATTTATGACAAATCCAACCTTGACATTTTAATGAATTGATTGGAAGGAAAGTTGGATTGAAAAATCTGTATGGTCCATAACCCTCGTTTTATGAATACGCTTATTACTTGGAAAGACCGGGATCAGATTTAAGTTCGAAACCCATTCCAAGTAATAATACGACGTATGAAGAAAATTCAAGACTTGGAATCGACGAGTGAAGATCGTGGTTCTTCACATAGAACGGACTGATTGCCGATTGGTTTCTTTACTGATAGCTACAGTAGAGAGATGCCCCTATTCCCAAAGTGGCAGGAAATCCGAACTTATGGGGAGAACCTTCGGATTTCGTTCCGTTCAGACCCAGGACGGACTTGTATGGATGGTGTGTCTGACATTGAAATTGACCGCATAGCACTGATCTCCGTTATATATATCGGATTTGTGGCAAATATTTTATCCTCATCTCTAGGTCATATGAACTTAGACGGTATGCATTGATCGAAATCAGTGATATGTCGTGAATTGTCAATGTGACATACCCGAGTTATGAACGAGCTAGTGATGATCAGGGCATCGCTTTTCTAGGCGTGCTTTGGGTATGATGTGACATCGACAAACCTCACACCCCGGATGATGAGAAACTGGCGGTTAGGTTGTGTATATATCTATGAATTGATGATGACCGCTGCAGCAGTGGGAAACCACTTATGACTTATGGAATAGGGTATGTTCGGGGGGTCGTGTCTGGTCGAAAACCGTTGATCTGCCTCGCGATTTTTTATAAAGGTACATATGTGTTCGCTAAGTTCTCAACTGAATGCCACATTACAAGTTTCATACTGGCACAGTAGGCGATAATCAATTATATAGCAAGACTACAAACAACTACAAGGTTACAGGAAATCAAGGTTAAACCACAACTCAAGTATATGCAATATGATCAACACAAAATAGGTATGCATAGGGACTCATGCACGTGAGGGAACCCACATATATTCCCAAAATCAGAACATGCATCGAATGAATGCAGACAACTTATGCTAAACTAGAAGTTGCACATACAATTCGTGAGGGTGAGACACGGACTGGGTAGAAGGCATGCATAGCAGGAACAAGTACGGTAAGGTAGATAACCCAACACTTATGTTCTCATATTGAATGGAGGTAACAAACATAGGTATATATATATTTGTGATACAGGGGTGCATATGTTGATCAATTCAAATAACATGTAACCCAAAAATAAGTTAAACTTCATGATGACAGCGGTAAAATAGGACAAATATCACATATAAGCTCACATACCCTATAAGCTACATGCGTGTCAGGGTAGACAGGCACACCCTGAGGTTAGGGACAAAACCAGTATAACCAACATAATGGGGATTAAGCCATGATAATCTTTTATGCGGTCGATGTACACAAGGCTATGCATAACTGAAAATAAGTGAAATTAAGTGGAAACAAGTGTACTACAGACAAGGTTTCAAAGCGCACAACAATACACAAGTAGTAAAATTACAAGGCTATGCATAGCTCCTGTTTTAGTCATTTCAATTCCGACCCGAAGGTCAGGGCTATTTCGTCATCGTTCATTCAAAAGTTATGGCTATTTTACTTTAGCTTAATCGGATATTTCAGATTTTGGCATAACATCGATTTATTTTAAATTGAAATTTCAATCTTTCAATTTCAAAATTTGGTAATTCTCTAACACTTCAAATTTGTGATTATTTCCTTATTCGAGAATGGATTCGGATTCAACTTGTTTTACTCGTTCCGATATAATTTCTATACATTCCCCGTTTTCGTTCCAAGCATTAAATTCCAATTAACCGAGTTCATTCTAACCTTTCCAGCTAACTAGATTGTATTAAGTTTTCATTCATCAACATGGATTCGAATTGCTAATTTCAAGGTTTATTCTTTCCTTAAGCCTTTAATTCTTAATCGACCTTTGTACGGTCTTCTAAGTTAACTCTTGTCGAGTCAATTGACTTGACTCGACCAAATTTAACCTTATTTCATATTTCATTTGTCAATTCCATTCACATCCATTTTCATTCCAAATGGTTTCAACTTTCCAATTTCAAATCTTTTCCGAGAGTCGATGTCAAATATCCAACTCTCCATTTAAATAATAGTCTAGATCCAACACTTCCATTTGGAAGAGATTCATAATTCACAAAATATAATTTTGAAAAAAATAGAAGCTTCTAAAACCTTTATATAAATAATATATGTATGGAATATAATAGTTAAAATAGGATAAATAAGGACTTTATTCTTCTTTGAACCCATCCAAACCGTGCACGTCGTGCACATGAACGCACCAACCTCCCCACTAAACTTCGATTCGAGACCGCCGACAAACTCCTTCTCATCTCCTCGTTCGATTCCACTACATCACTTCGGCCCCGATGTCTTCCTTCAAAATGTGACTCCCTCGACGCCGAAACCTGGAGCAGGAAAAATGCGTGACTCCCATATGTCGCACTCCCCATTCCAGCATCGAACTCCGCCAATTTTTGCCATACGAAAGCTCTCTCCATTCTCATCGCAACGCCATACTCGGATTCGAACATCGTCGCACGAATCTCCGATGAACTGTAAACCTAATTTTGAACATTAGAAATCATCGGCACAGAATCGAGTCATTTTCGCATGAAAAATACTACTTTACCTACTGATCACAGCGGTGTTAATGACACGATTCAATTCTTCACGGATTGGAAGAAAAGATTTTTAGAAGTTTCTTATGCAAATTTTGATTTTTCTGTAAAACATGAATTTCTCTTTTGATTGTTGATGAAATCTGAATCTGTCGATTTCTAATAATCATAAATGGTGATCCAGACCACATTCGCATTAATCATCTAAGTTGGAATCGAATGGATTGAGAGTTATTGATTTTTGAATGGATAGGAATATGGTTTGTTCATTTACTGTGAATCAACAGAGAAAGAAGAAGATGGAGATCAAGAGTTTCTTCTGTCGTTTGATCAGGGAAAATATGTTTCTTTTATATATATGAATTTACAAATTATTTAATTAATTAGAAAAGGGACACATGGCTTACCAATACCATGCATTAGGAAACCTAATGAGACACCTAATCTTGTTTAAAACCCAACCAATGCATGTTGAGATAATTAACTTATTTATTTGTTGAAATTTGGTTTTTTTTTGTTATACCTTAGTAATACTTATAAAAGTAGCAAGTTCTAATGCATATGAATATAACCAAAATATTACTTAAGATTTTAACATACACAATATTTCAAAATACTTCTTCATTGTTATTTTAAATATGAATTATAAATGAGGTTTAGAACTCGACAAATCATTGTGGAGGTCAAAATATTCTATAAAACTAAAATAATATTATCACTTATTAATAATAAAATATTTAAGTAATAAAATAATCATTCTTGTAAAAATCATAAAATAAATTATCCTTTACAAAAATCATTCACAAATCAATATTATCATAATTTGAAAATATTATTACTTAAACATGAAATCTTATAAATTAAATAAAAACTTTTAAAATAAATCTTCCTTATACAAAATCATAATTTATAAAGTAAAACCAGATACTTTATTCAAAATTAAAAATTCATATATTCAAACCTTGTAAAACAAATATATATTCAGAAAATCCAACATTATATAATAAAATCCAAATTCATAAAAAAAATCCAAATCAACTTGGTAAAATTTATGGGATGTTACATTCACCCCCCCCTTAGAAACTTTTCGTCCTCGAAAAGGAAGTCGATTAAATTTAAACTCCTTCACAAATTTTTAAATTCGAATTTCTCTCTCAACATATCAGAAATATAATGGTCAGAACAATGGCTCATATCATTCTCAAGGTACTCTGTCTGATTCTCACTAAAGGTAGAGTCTAAGGAGACTTCTATTATCTCGTGATTAATAGGGTCGTCACCGGTCTTGTTTTAATCAAAATTTCTAAGTTAGACTCAGAGCTGCTACCACTACCACTAAGAAGATACTAGAATAGATAATGTCTACTACTTAGAGGTCTATGACTCTAAGAAAATCTTAAAGTTTGGAAATTTTCATCCTAACTTACTCTTACGGAACCCATGATTTCCTTATCAATTCTAAGACCAAGTGCTTAAATTAGAAATTTAAATCTAAATTCTCAAATAATCCTTCCCCTAATCATTCAATTATCCTGCAAGATACCATCTTGGCTAAATTCAGCATTAGGAATTCTATTGCTCTCAATACATATTCAATTTCAACTTAAGAGATAATTAGAACTACTGGTTTCAAATCCAAATTGATTTACTTGCCTAAGGCTTTATCAGAGCAGGGCAAAAAGGAAGAATTCATAAATAAAGTTGGACAGTTAAAATTTTCAAGCACGACAATTCAGGGTGATATTCAAAAGATGACAATGGGTCGAGTAAAACCCAGCGACAAGGGAAGAGATAGAATTATATTTACGAAACACTCATTCTATTTCAAATTTTCCAATTGTTTCAAATTTCTCATTAGCCCATTTATAAGTTATACTCACTTAATATTCATATTTTAGTTGTCATGTTCACCTAATCAAATACACTTTTTCTAAATCCACTTTAAAATTCAAAAATATATAAGTCTTTTTCATTCTTGTTTAAACATCAATCTTATTTAGAAAGTTTTTCTTCTTACTCAACTAGCCGGAAAATCTCTTAAACAGTTTTATTTAAAAAAAATACCATCACGCTTCCGCTACGCTACTCTGATTATGTGCAAGCTAGTGGTTGATTCAAATATTAATTTTAACAATTTCGGGACTCACTTCTTCAAATTTAATATTTCAAAGATCCAAATTTCCTACTTCGATGTTTGTTACGATTTAAATTAACCCTTTAAACTCATTCCTAACTTAAGTCAAAATCATTTCTTTATACAAATTATTAACTTAAGTCTAAAGCATCTTCAGATTCCTTAAGGGGTTCTAATAGCTAAGATATTCTTGGATGCTCTCATTTACAATTCATGTTAAGGATTTATCCAAATCTATTGCTTATATTAACATATTAACATTCTTTAGAGAAATATAATATCTTTTCTGATCACAACCTATTAGATCATATTCTAACATTTGTTATGACTTGTTTAACTTGAAGTATGGGTGCTATTTTTGATATATTTTCTTAATGAATTTTCACACTTACGTGTCCTTTCAAATTCTTAAGTATAGTTTACTTCTACAATATCCCCTTTTGTTATTATCAAAATAATTGCTTTTGCATCTATAACATATTGGCTTACATTATATTCATAACATATCGAAGTGGTTCAAGTATTCCTCGACGTGTTAATTGAAACCATGCAGTCATCCCACTTTCGAAACTCGAAAATAATTACTGATGGTGCCATGGTCATCAGTAAAAATCATCCTCGAGCGACTAGAGTGTGACCCTACATCTACCTAGTATATATTGGACTTCGCATACACGTTGATCAAACGTATATTAAAAATCCTTACATACTCGATAGTCCAATCATGACGTCGAATAAAACACTCGAAATCCTTATTTCAAATTATATTTCAATATATTTAAAATAATCATCGTTTCAAAATGATTTACTTGTTCAAAAATACCTTATATAGGTTTCAAAAATATACGCTCTCTCGTCATAATATTCCGAGATCTCATTCTAGGGTATTTCTAACCCTATCTCTAATGAGATAATATAACTCTGAGGAGTCCTATTCTTTGTCCAAATATGTATGTACCCTATAGCTTTGTATAACCAAAGATCTGATACCACTTGTAATGACCCGCCTTTTTGCCCAATTCTCGCCGGTAATTAAACCGACTTAAACCGTTCAAAAAGGCGAATTGTTATGGCTTATCCAATTTAAAACAGAACAGACACAGAATCACAGAGTACAATAAATTGCAGCGGAATAGAATTTCATATATAATATCAGAGTTGTATGCATTTTGTACAGCGGAAAAAAATATATATATATGATGTATACATGAATTTTTAACTGAATAAAATTTACATTTTTAGTCGAGCGTCGCGAGCGAGCTTCTCCACGTCTTTATGTCCTCTCTAGTGTGCGAGCTGTTATCTTTAACCCTGGAACACTTAGGACCTGACCCGAGCGTATTGCATAAAAAAAAACACAACAAACACTCGGATCAGAATTAACTTAATTCAAGTAAGTTAACTTCGATAAACACATATAAAAAGTTAAGTTAATACCAACAAATTGTTAACGTTTAATCCATGACTACCCAAATATACCACAATTGATCGATTGTTCGCACGCAACAATGATAGAATGGGACAGCAAATGTAACTTGGCATGGTCAATAATGTGTCCATGTCAGGGTGCTTAAAATATATCAAATAGGACAGCAACATGCGGGTGAGTGAACCATATTATACAAAGGAAAACAAAGCCTGTAACCCGAATAAAGTTTATGCTAGACACAAACCAAAAGTCAATACACATTCATGCTAAACTAGAAGTTGCACATACAATTCATGAGGGTGAGACACGGACTGGGTATAAGGCATGCATAGCAGGAACAAGTACGGTAAGGTAGATAACCCAACACTTATGTTCTCATATTGAATGGAGGTAACAAACATAGGTATATATATATTTGTGATACAGGGGTGCATATGTTGATCAATTCAAATAACATGTAACCCAAAAATAAGTTAAACTTCATGATGACAGCGGTAAAATATGACAAATATCACATATAAGCTCACATACCCTATAAGCTGCATGTGTGTCAGGGTAGACAGGCACACCCTGAGGTTAGGGATAAAACCAGTATAACCAACATAATGGGGATTAAGCCATGATAATCTTTTATGCGGTCGATGTACAAGGCTATGCATAACTGAAAATAAGTGAAATTAAGTGGAAACAAGTGTACTACAGACAAGGTTTCAAAGCGCACAACAACACACAAGTAGTAAAATTACAAGGTGACATGAAATATGTACATTAGTCAATACTAATGAGTATAGTTATGTTCATTCAAGTGTACACAAACATAATGTAATATGTTTGAATTTTTAGAATAGAAGCAACCCATTGTTTAAGGAAAATCCTCTCAGTACCAATGAAAAATGATATAAATGTTTAACAGCTCTGGTTTCTTTCATCCAATATTTAACATGACATACATACTTGAACGTTTTAAGTTGGTTTAATTACCGGCGAAAATCGGGCAAAATGCCGGGTCGTTACAAGTTGGCCAAGTGATTTAAAATTTTATTTCTCGATATTCAGGGATGGATCTATCATTTCAATCCAAATCAGGGTCACAGAGATTTATCATTTTACTCTGTGTTCTTAATTTATTTTATCGATAAATCCCGGGTTTATTCGATACCCGTAACATCAAGGCTAAATGGGATTTATCGTCACAAAGAACATGCAAATACACTATACTGAATACAGAGCATTAACTGTGTCAAATCTCAATTCAGTAATAAATTTCAACCAAACATCCATCACAACCATTCCATTCAACTGATCAGTTTCAACTGTTCCAGGATTTATAAGGATTAAAAATTTCCAACTAGAATTTTTAATTTAAATCAAATAACTAATCATCGAACTAATTTGCATGTCAACACACTGCTATATCAAAATTTAAGCAACCAAATTCAACATCCAATCACAACCATGTAGCCAAACTATTTCATAATTTAATTCGATAAATTTGGGAATAAATTGGAAATTTTGGAAATAAAATATATTCTTTTTGAATATAAGTCGATTTTGAAATATTATATGATTATAATATAAGGATATGGAAATATATTCTAGTTTAGAATATAATCGGTTTGGGAATGATTATGATATGTTGATATGAAATCATATTCATGTGAATATAAACTTGGTTCGAACAAAATATAATATTTTGATATGAAACGAACCTTTGTGAATGTAAAAGAACCGACCGATGTGAAAAGATGTAAGCTAAGCAACTATAACGACCCGCCTTTTTGCCCGGTTCTTGCCGGTAATTAAACCAACTTAAACCGTTCAGAAAGACGAATTGTTATGGGTACATACATACATTGAACAAAATAACAGAACTTTCCATTGCTCAAGAACAATATTTCATCAGAGTTACCTGAATATCAGAGTTACACATACATATATACTTTACAGTGGAAGAAAGAAATTTACTCTCATCGGAAGATCAAAAGACACAGCGGAAACTTTAACTCTAGTGTGGACGCCAACTCAGAAAGTGCTTCGAACTTTGCTCCAACGATTGATAGCTGCTAAACTAAACTACTAGCTGCCCGTGTGAAAATGCCCTCTGTTTTAACTCAGTTTATAGATTCCCATAACTAGCCCACCTCCTCTCCTTCTTCTTCTTTTTCTTCCCTCCGCACTCCTCTTCTTTACACGCACAGAACCCATTTCAACCGTGTATCACGTGTACGTGCACCTTCAACATCTTCCACCGTTCTTCAAATTGAAACCACTCGCGAACTTCTCTTCTCCTCCTCGTCTGAACGCACCCATTCACTTCAACTACGGTCCTCGAACTCAAAATCCGACCCATTGCCGAGACAAAATTCCGCTACAGGAAACGCACGTATCCCCCTTAAAACATCGACACTTATTTTCTCTAATCTTCGTCAAATTACACCGCTTCGAAGATCTCTCTTCGCTCATCACAAATCCATAATCGGAATCGAACATCGTCGCACGAATATCCGATGAACTGTAAACCTAATTTTGAACATTAGAAATCATCGACACGGAATCGAGTCATTTTCGCATGAAAATTACTACGTTACCTGCTGATCGCAATAGTGTTGATGACCCGATTCAATTTTTGAGGTATCCCAAGAAAATTTATTCCCAATACTAAGTATCGCCAACACTTAGGGTTTAGTTTTAGCAATTTTGATTGGAGTTAAAACACGTGGAGAATTCAAAGCTCTCATACCAACTGTAACGACCCGCCTTATTGCCCAGTTCTTACCGGTAATTAACCCGACTTAAACCGTTCAGAAATACGAATTGTTATTGGTACATACATATATTGAACAAAAATACAGAACCTTTCATTGCAAATTTCAATGTTACATCAGAGTTACATAGAATATCATAGTTACAAATATATACACAGCGGAAGAAAAGAAAATAATTTTACTCTTAGTGGGAGATCAAAACACAATGGAAGCTTCAATTCTATCGTGGACTCCAACTCTAAAAGCGCTCTAAATCCTGCTCCAACGATCCATAACTGCAAAACTAAACCACTGGCTGCCCGTGCAAAAATCATGGGCACCCAGAGTTTAGGTGAGGGAAAAATAAACTCCAGGTCAGTCGTGGGACTGGTGTGAGAACCCAAACAGTTAGATTCATTTTTTTTTAATGTTGGGAACTTCAGCGGATCACGCCGCTAACGCGAAACGGATTTACTCCATGTGAATACCCGTGAATATAAATGCGCAATGTCTTTTGAAAATGAAGCTATCATAAGCTCGTCCCACATCACACAATGCAAGGGCACACCAGATGGCGAGTTTTATCTTATGACAACCAAATATGCTTTCATACGAAAAAATTCTCTTCAATACCATAATATATATATAGTGTGGAAAACATTTCGCAAGTAAATGTATTAATCCTAGACAGCATATACCCCATAATATATGTTGCCATATATATATACAATCAAAATCGTATGGCTCGCATAAGAAATTTGGGTCTCCAACTTGATGATTCCTGGCACGGAAGATCAATCAGTGATACAAAACGAAGTGCCTCAACGGCTTTTTCGACCATACGCGGACACCGACTACACATCGTCAGGGCAGATCAACGGTTTTCGACCAGACACGGCCCCCCGAACATACCCAACTTCCCCACATTCATAAGTGGTTTCCCACTGCTGCACAGCTCTATCATCAATTCATATATAAGTATAAAACCTAACCGCCAGTTTCTCATCAAATCCGGGGTGTGAGGTTTGTCGATGTCACGTCATACACAACGCTATGCTTCGATAAGCCATTCTTTGATCATCACTAGCGCGTTTCATAACTTGGGTATGCCACATTGACAATTCACGACATATCACTGATTCCAATCAATGCATACCCTCTAAGTTCATATGACTTAGAGACGAGGATAATATATTGCCACAGATCCGATATATATATTAACGGAAATCAGTGCTATGTGGTCAATTTCAATGTCAGACACACCATCCATACAAGTCCGTTCTGGGTCTGAACAGAACAACAACCCGAAAATACTTGAATATGTTCAGGTCTCATGCAACTCATACCTCGTATCGAGTGGCCAACCCAACCGAGACATTTATCACGATCCATCTAAACAATTCAAATATTCCCGGTCTTTATTCGTCGTTTGCCAAGTCTTGAATTGCTTAATAACGTCGTATTATCACTTGGAATGGTTTTCGAACATATATTCGATCCCGGTCTTTCCAAGTAACAAGCGTACTTTAAATAGTAGTTATGGTTTACACAGGCTTTTCGATTCAAATCTCCTTCCAAATGATTTTTCAATTCATATATAACTCAAGATTTGAATTATTTAAATTTCATACATCTCATTATCATCTTATCTCTTCTTTGAAATCAAAGATTATACCTTCGCTTAAATTTCTTACCTTTAATTCCCTCAAATCAAGGATTTGATTAAATCCCCAATTACGATATGAATTCCCACCATTCAATCTCATCGGGTTTCAAGAACGATATAATTGAAGATACGATTCACGACAAAACCCAAATCAATCGATATTGAATCATAAATTACATAGAAATTGTATCCACTTATATTCAATATAAATTCTCATAATCAACGAATACTATAAGTGGAATAACGATATAATAATATCTTCCAAATTCCCCAGATAGTATACGTTTATATCATGAGGTTCCATACCAAATATCGAAGATTATTTCTATCTAACTTATTTCAATCAGGTGGAGAAACCCCATATCTTAATTAAAAGATTTATTCAACTCTTTGATATTTGATCTGGATAGAGATACCATCAACTTATCTTCAATACAAATTACCGTATCCAACTCATATCATAAGCGGAATAACGGTGAATTACCTTTTAAATTCCTCAAATAATAAGAGTCATCACCTACTGAATTAATATCGAACATCCGAAGATTTATCTCCAACCATATCCAAATTTTAAAATTGGAAAACCCATTTCAATCCCATATAAATATTTCTAATACTATAATAGTCTTCGAAATCCTTCTTATAATCAAATAATAGTTCACGCTTATAAATTTCAAACTAATAACAACATTCGGAATTGTTACCAAAAGTACTGCTGTAAAATGACCATTTGAAAAATTTATATCGATAATCATAACTGTCGTATCGTAGTGCATTCTATTCACTCTATATAACGATCCAAATATAAATCGTTAAATCTTTCACAATTGGATTTATACTTTCATTTTTATTTCAAACATCGCTATCTCGAAACCACTATTCAGTCTTCATATCTAATTAAATTGAATACTTAAATAAATATATTCCCAAATCCTCAACTCATATAACTGTTAAAAATCATGTTAAATACATGATTCAAATCTTATTCCAAACCGTCTCATATTATACAAATATCGTTTATTCAGTTTAACAGTTCAAATTAGATTTCCAATTATGATTTAATATTTTTTTTTCAAATTTGTTCAATCATTTCAAATTTAAATGGATAATCGTTATAAATGATAAGATCAACTACTTATATAAATAGATGCTTGAATGTCTAACTCAAATCACATTTCGAAATAAATTTCGATTCAAAGGTTAATAACTTATAAATAGTTGAAATTATTTTCTAGCAGTCTTCATTTTTTTTCAAACAGTTTTGATATCGAATTTCAAACTTAATTTATAATATTATTAAATAATAAAATAATAAAATCATATATATATATATATATGAAGGAGATTTAGAACCGATCACCCATAATTTCCACAACCACGGTGTGTGTTGTAATATCATGTAATGCAGTCAAATTTATCCAAATGAACAATATGATCAGATGGATACGAATTCATTCATCATAACAAACATTTTAACTGTGCACAAGCGTTACGGTTAATAACGCTTATCAGTGTTCAGTGTGTTGTCTGACTACATGCGCGCCCATTCAAACAATAACATCCATCACACACAATTAACATTGACTAATTATAATTAATCTCGGCCAATTATAATTAACTAATTTAAATAAATAAATTAAATTAGAAGTTCTCACCCAAAAGCCAAGCGTAGCCCAATAACGCATGCATTCCTCAAAACGCTGCCCATGCTTAGACGCCAAGACTCGATGCTCCACACACATGATTTCTCCTCTGCTTTTTAGGTTCCACCGCCTCGGCCACAAACATCCCAAGCTCCAAAGGTGGTTGCACACACTGCTATGCATAACTAAGACATTTATTATTATTTTTCCATGCCCGAACGCATGTACACATACAATTTCTCCTCATCTACTATTAGCAAATGCCATCCAAATGGGCCGAGTCTGTTCCGCAAGCATTCACGGGTTTTCACGTTTCACGTTTCATTTTCAGTTTTCTCTCTTATACAGGTAAGATTCTTTTATATATTTTTAATACATGCATGCAGTTTCCAAGCATCTTCCTGTTCCTTTTCCATTTCTGGAAATTCACTCGGCGGGTAACGCAAGGCATCACTTCCACCTTCACCTTCTTTTCGAACTTCTTAATACATGAATTCGTAACAAGATTTAAAGTGTTCAGCAAAAGGGAGATTGAGGAGATAGTCGACTGTTCGGAAGAGAATAGAAGTGATGGGTTTCTTTTAAATGAGACAACAGCGGAGAGGTGAGGGAAATAGTGGAGGACGGATTGTTTAAAACTCGAAGAGGGGAAGGCCGATTTTTTCCAATATGATGGAAGAGGGTCTGCATGGAAGAGGGGATGCTGATGGGTTTACATGCATGCGTTTTGAGGAGGAAAGAGGAGCGGTTGTGCTTGGAGAGGAGTCACTGACCGGTATGCATGCATGGCCGGTGATGGCCGTTGGAGGGTGAGAGGCCGAAGTGAATGGTTGGTGGCGAAGCTTATGGAAGGGGCCGAGAGTTGTGGTGAGGCTAAGGTGGAACATTGCGGGAATGAGCAAAATATTTAAAGAGGATAGAAGCTTGTTGTAATAAACTTAGAAGAGAAGAGAGAGGAAACAAAAGGGGAGTGTGGGGGCAAACAATGGTGGTAGAGTACTGCGGAAAAAGAGCAAGTGGAGTGGGAACAGAAAGTACGGGTGGAACTATCAGGTGGTTTTTTGGAGTTGGAATTACGGATGACAAACCGACAGGCGGATGTGATCTGCTCCCATGCCATGAACACATTCAATTACCAGTTTTGTAGGTTTTTTTTCCTTTTTTTTATGGTAGCAGACGAGGTAAATTTTTGAAGAGAAAACATGGGGAAGACAAAGCTTGGTTACAGGCTTTTGAAAAGGAGAGGGACACACGTGGAGAATAAAGAGAGAATAAATGGACAAATGTCACACACATTAACTTGTTGGTGTACACGTTTCTTTTTACCCTTTTTTTTATTTTTAGTATGCATGCGTGAACTCTTCTTCCACCGTGTACACTTACATGCATTTATTTGATTCAACAAACCCATTCCCCTTTCATTTGAGATTTGCACACAACAAAATTTCCAATTTTCATTATTTCTAATTATCAATAGTAAACAACAGCAAACGAACAACTAAATCATATACAATAATGTGTCATGATCCCGAAACAGTAATAAAATAGACCGGTTGATAAATTTTGTAAAGAGTCAAAAAGGACCACGGTTGGCCTAAAATACATTAGAAAAATATGTGCTTATTTTTCGAAATAAAAAAATTTCAGTAAAATTTTATAAAATATTTTAAGGCGATGCGAACTGAAACTAAACAAAAATCTTAAACTGATATTTAATTATAATGTAATTTCAGATTCTGATCGATTCTGGCAACTGAACTACAACTTATTTGATAATTTGATTAACGATGAAACATTTTCACCAAACAAACATTGTTGTAACAAATTCCACGGAAAAGTTAAATTTTCCATCATTTATATATTATTATCGCCCTAAAATCTGATTCAACAATTATTTAAACCTTCCAAATTTTATTTAAAATTCATATTAAATTCAAATTTGATTTTCAAAAATCTTAAATCGTTACATTCTCCCCCGCTTAAGGCTTTTCGTCCTCGAAAAGGAGAGCTCATGATATTATGCATAAGCAAAATAAATCTTATTTATAAATTTGTTAAACTTGCAAATTTCTTATATTAAGTCTAAAGCTTATCAAGCCTATTATAGGAAAACTTACTTATGATTAAATTTGCCAAACGCTTTTATTTCCAAGCTTGATTGTACTAAACTTAAATCGTCATGTTAGAAAGATAAAATTACGGAAAAGTTAATTAAAGAAGTTTGAGTTTATATTCTGATTACAAGTCATAGTTCGCAACGCTTTTGAAAATCTCAAAATGAATTTTTCTGACTTAGAATCCCATTTTCATCACAAACCATTTAAATATTATATATATATTATGGTATTGAAGAGAATTTTTTCGTATGAAAGCATATTTGGTTGTCATAAGATAAAACTCGCCATCCGGTGTGCGCTTGCATTGTGTGATGTGGGACGAGCTTATGATAGCTTCATTTTCAAAAGACATTGCGCATTTATATGCACGGGTATTCACATGGAGTAAATCCGTTCCGCGTTAGCTGCGTGATCCGGTGAAGTTCCCAACTTTTAAAAAAAAATTGAATCTAACTGTTTGGGTTCTCACACCAGTCCCACGATTGACCTGGAGTTTATTTTTCCCTCACCTAAACTCTGGGTGCCCATGATTTTTGCACGGGCAGCCAGTGGTTTAGTTTTGCAGTTATGGATCGTTGGAGCAGGATTTAGAGCGCTTTTAGAGTTGGAGTCCACGATAGATTTGAAGCTTCCGTTGTGTTTTGATCTCTCGCTGAGAGTAAAATTATTTTCTTTTCTTCCGTTGTGTATATATTTGTAACTCTGATATTCTATGTAACTCTGATGTAACATTGAAATTTGCAATGAAAGGTTCTGTATTTTTGTTCAATATATGTATGTACCAATAACAATTCGTCTTTCTGAACGGTTTAAGTCGGGTTAATTACCGGCAAGAACTGGGCAATAAGGCGGGTCGTTACAGTTGGTTTAATCCCAATAATATATTAAGAAATTCGTGCATAATGATCAATGAACTGCCGACAATGGAATTTTCTAATTCAACGTTAAGGACAAAACGTGGTAGGAATACATGCAAGACAGTCACTTGGATATAAAGGCATGGGAAAAATGCATGCATGAGCTAACAAGGGTACTTAGTCAAATTTATTTGGTGGTACAGACTGATAGGAGTGAAGCAGGGGTCAATTACGTAAATACATGCAACATAAAGCAGTCTGTTAGGATTTAACAGCATGGGGAGTAAGTTAAATGGAAGCAGACTTAGGAATTTATGCATCAAGCTGACAATAAAGGGTATGTATTACTCCATATGTACCCAAATATTTCCATGCAAATTGGTAAGCATTGGTGGGGTAAATGGTGTTCAAATAACCATGCAGCAAGGAAAGCTCCATTTTCTAAAGACAGAACATGCAGGCAAGTGGTTTAAGGGAGCATCAGCACCGAAGTAATAATAATAATAGTATAGCTGCTTTACACCAACTTTAATATTTCCAACATATATACATGGCGGCATTCATTCCAATAGTGGATAACTACATGCATGCGTGAGTGGTGTAAATGAAATGCCAAAAAAAAAAAATTATTGCATGCATTGCAATTACCTCATCAGATTTATCTTAGCCACCCAGTCACACAAATGGAATAAGTTTCTAGTTCAGTTACATGCAAATATATATACTCAATCCAAATTCTTAATTTGAAAGGAATTTTAAATCATATTAAAATCCCAATCTAGATATTTCCACTTTGTTTTGGAAAACTCCTTTAACCCCTTTTTAGTCAACATCCCAGTTCAGAATCTTTAAAGAATTGAATTATCGAGTATCGGTACATTCTTTTAAAGGGAAAATTCTATCAATAAAACTTCAAATCTTTAAAATCATTTAACCAACCGGTGTCTGTATATAATTATCTATCCAATGGTCAAGTGATTTTAATTTAATTTCTCCTTATTTCAGTATATTGTAGTGCATGTTGATTTGTGACGATAAATCCCATTTACCCTTGATGTTACGGGCATCTAATGAACCCGGGATTTATCGATAAATAAATTAAGAACACGGAGTGAAATGATAAATCTCTGTGACCCTGATTTGGATTGAAATGATAGATCCATGGGATGTTACATTCTCCCATATTATTCTATTTTAAATAAAGGTTTGTCGATGTCACGTCTTACACAAAGCTATGCTTCGATAAGCCATTCTTTGATCATCACTAGCGCGTTTCATAACTTGGGTATGCCACATTGACAATTCACGACATATCACTAATTCCAATCAATGCATACCCTCTAAGTTCATATGACTTAGAGAAGAGGATAATATATTGCCACAGATCCGATATATATTAACGGAAATCAGTGCTATGTGGTCAATTTCAATGTCAGACACACCATCCATACAAATCCGTTCTGGGTCTGAACAGAACAACAACCCAAAAATACTTGAATATGTTCAGGTCTCATGCAACTCATACCTCGTATCGAGTGGCCAACCCAACCGAGACATTTATCACGATCCATCTAAACAATTCAAATATTCCCGGTCTTCATTCGTCGTTTGCCAAGTCTTGAATTGCTTCATAACGTCGTATTATCACTTGGAATGGTTTTCGAACATATATTCGATCCCGGTCTTTCCAAGTAACAAGCATACTTTAAACGGTAGTTTTGTATATTTATATAGGTTTTCATCTATTTGAACATTATATGTTAATTTCATAAATATTTAAATAAAACTTATTTGTTTTAAAGATATGTATATGTTTAAAGGTATTATACCTTATATATATATATACAACTGTAATGACCCGCCTTATTGCCCAGTTCTTGCCGGTAATTAACCCGACTTAAACCGTTCAGAAAGACGAATTTTTATAGGTACATACATATATTAAACAAAAATACAGAACCTTTCATTGCAAATTTCAATGTTACATCAGAGTTACATAGAATATCAGAGTTACAAATATATACACAGCGGAAGAAAAGAAAATAATTTTACTCTCAGCGGGAGATCAAAACACAACGGAAGCTTCAAATCTATCGTGGACTCCAACTCTAGAAGCACTCTAAATCCTGCTCCAACGATCCATAACTGCAAAACTAAACCACTGGCTGCCCGTGCAAAAATCATGGGCACCCAGAGTTTAGGTGAGGGAAAAATAAACTCCAGGTCAGTCGTGGGACTGGTGTGAGAACCCAAACAGTTAGATTCATTTTTTTTTAAAGTTGGGAACTTCACCGGATCACGCCGTTAACGCGGAACGGATTTACTCCATGTGAATACCCGTGCATATAGATGCGCAATGTCTTTTGAAAATGAAGCTATCATAAGCTCGTCCCACATCACATAATGCAAGCGCACACTAGATGGCGAGTTTTATCTTATGACAACCAAATATGCTTTCATACGAAAAAATTCTCTTCAATACCATAATATATATATATATATATATATATAGTGTGGAAAACATTTCGCAAGTAAACGTATTAATCCTAGGCAGCATATACCCCATAATATATGTTGCCATATATATATACAATCAAAATCGTATGGCTCGCATAAGAAATTTGGGTTTCCAACTTGATGATTCCTGGCACGGAAGATCAATCAGGGATACAAAACGAAGTGCCTCAACGGCTTTTTCGACCATACGCGGACACCGACTACACATCGTCAGGGCAGACCAACGGTTTTCGACCAAACATGGCCCCCCGAACATACCCAACTTCCCCACATTCATAAGTGGTTTCCCACTGCTGCACAGCTCTATCATCAATTCATATATAAGTATAAAACCTAACCGCCAGTTTCTCATCAAATCCGGGGTGTGAGGTTTGTCGATGTCACGTCATACACAACGCTATGCTTCGATAAGCGATTCTTTGATCATCACTAGCGCGTTTCATAACTTGGGTATGCCACATTGACAATTCACGGCATATCACTGATTCCAATCAATGCATACCCTCTAAGTTCATATGACTTAGAGACGAGGATAATATATTGCCACAGATCCGATATATATTAACGGAAATCAGTGCTATGTGGTCAATTTCAATGTCAGACACACCATCCATACAAGTCCGTTCTGGGTCTGAACAGAACAACAACCCGAAAATACTTGAATATGTTCAGGTCTCATGCAACTCATACCTCGTATCGAGTGGCCAATCCAACCGAGACATTTATCACGATCCATCTAAACAATTCAAATATTCCCGGTCTTCATTCGTCGTTTGCCAAGTCTTGAATTGCTTCATAACGTCGTATTATCACTTGGAATGGTTTTCGAATATATATTCGATCCCGGTCTTTCCAAGTAACAAGCGTACTTTAAACAGTAGTTATGGTTTACACAGGCTTTTCGATTCAAATCTCCTTCCAAATGATTTTTCAATTCATATATAACTCAAGACTTGAATTATTTAAATTTCATACATCTCATTATCATCTTATCTCTTCTTTGAAATCAAAGATTATACCTTCGCTTAAATTTCTTACCTTTAATTCCCTAAAATCAAGGATTTGATTAAATCCCCAATTACGATATGAATTCCCACCGTTCAATCTCATCGGGTTTCAAGAACGATATAATTGAAGATACGATTCACGACAAAACCCAAATCAATTGATATTGAATCATAAATTACATAGAAATTGTATCCACTTATATTCAATATAAATTCTCATAATCAACGAATACTATAAGTGGAATAACGATATAATAATATCTTCCCAATTCCCCAGATAGTATACGTTTATATCATGAGGTTCCATACCAAATATCGAAGATTATTTCTATCTAACTTATTTCAATCAGGTGGAGAAACCCCATATCTTAATTAAAAGATTTATTCAACTCTTTGATATTTGATCTGGATAGAGATACCATCAACTTATCTTCAATATAAATTACCGTATCCAACTCATATCATAAGCGGAATAACGGTGAGTTACCTTTTAAATTCATCAAATAATAAGAGTCATCACCTACTGAATTAATATCGAACATCCGAAGATTTATCTCCAACCATATCCAAATTTTAAAATTGGAAAACCCATTTCAATCCCATTTAAATATTTCTAATACTATAATAGTCTTCGAAATCCTTCTTATAATCAAATAATAGTTCACGCTTATAAATTTCAAACTAATAACAACATTCGGAATTGTTACCAAAAGTACTGCTGTAAAATGACCTTTTGAAAAATTTATATCGATATTCATAACTGTCGTATCGTAGTGCATTCTATTCACTCTACATAACGATCCAAATATAAATCGTTAAATCTTTCATAATTGGATTTATACTTTCATTTTTATTTCAAACATCGCTATCTCGAAACCACTATTCAGTCTTCATATCTAATTAAATTGAATACTTAAATAAATATATTCCCAAATCCTCAACTCATATAACTGTTAAAAATCATGTTAAATACATGATTCAAATCTTATTCCAAACCGTCTCATATTATACGAATATCGTTTATTCAGTTTATTAGTTCAAATTAGATTTCCAATTATGATTTAATATAATTTTTTTTTTCAAATTTGTTCAATCATTTCAAATTTAAATGGATAATCGTTATAAATGATAAGATCAACTACTTATATAAATAGATGTTTGAATGTCTAACTCAAATCACATTTCGAAATAAATTTCGATTCAAAGGTTAATAACTTATAAATAGTTGAAATTATTTTCTAGCAGTCTTCATTTTTTTTTCAAACAGTTTTGATATCGAATTTCAAACTTAATTTATGATAATATTAAATAATAAAATAATAAAATCATATATATATATATATATATATATATGAAGAAGATTTAGAACCGATCACCCATAATTTCCACAACCACGGTGTGTGTTGTAATATCATGTAATCCAGTCAAATTTATCCAAATGAACAATATGATCAGATGGATACGAATTCATTCATCATAACAAACATTTTAACTGTGCACAAGCGTTACGGTTAATAACGCTTATCAGTGTTCAGTGTGTTGTCTGACTACATGCACACCCATTCAAACAATAACGTCCATCACACATAATTAACATTGACTAATTATAATTAATCTCAGCCAATTATAATTAACTAATTTGAATAAATAAATTAAATTAGAAGTTCTCACCCAAAAGCCAAGCGTAGCCCAATAACGCATGCATTCCTCAAAACGCTGCCCATGCTTAGACGCCAAGACTCGATGCTCCACACACATGATTTCTCCTCTGCTTTTTAGGTTGCACCGCCTCAGCCACAAACATCCCAAGCTCCAAAGGTAGTTGCACACACTACTATGCATAACTAAGACATTTATTATTATTTTTCCATGCCCGAACGCATGTACACATACAATTTCTCCTCATCTACTATTAGCAAATGCCATCCAAATGGGCCGAGTCTGTTCCGCAAGCATTCACGGGTTTTCATGTTTCACGTTTCATTTTCAGTTTTCTCTCTTATACAGGTAAGATTCTTTTATATATTTTTAACATATGCATGCAATTTCCAAGCATCTTCCTGTTCCTTTTCCATTTCTGGAAATTCACTCGGCGGGTAACGCAAGGCATCACTTCCACCTTCACCTTCTTTTCGAACTTCTTAATACATGAATTCGTAACAAGACTTAAATTGTTCAGCAAAAGGGAGATTGAGGAGATAGTCGACTGTTCGGAAGAGAATAGAAGTGATGGGTTTCTTTTAAATGAGACAACAGCGGAGAGGTGAGGGAAATAGTGGAGGAGCGGATTGTTTAAAACTTGAAGAGGGGAAGGCCGATTTTTTCCAGAATGATGGAGGGTCTGCATGGAAGAGGGGATGCTGATGGGTTTGCATGCATGCGTTTTGAGGAGGAAAGAGGAGCGGTTGTGCATGGAGAGGAGTCACTGACCGGTATGCATGCATGGCCGGTGATGGCCGCTGGAGGGTGAGAGGCCGAAGTGAATGGTTGGTGGCGAAGCTTATGGAAGGGGCCGAGAGTTGTGGTGAGGATAAGGTGGAACATTGCGGGAAGGAGCAAAATATTTAAAGAGGATAGAAGCTTGCTGTAATAAACTTAGAAGAGAAGAGAGAGGAAACGAAAGGGGAGTGTGGAGGCAAACAATGGTGGTAGAGTGCTGCGGAAAAAGAGCAAGTGGAGGAGGAACAGAAAGTATGGGTGGAACTATCAGGTGGGTTTTTGGAGTTGGAATTACGAATGACAAACCGACAGGCGGAGGTGATCTGCTCCCATGCCATGAACACATTCAATTACCAGTTTTGTAGTTTTTTTTTTCTTTTTTTTTTGTGGTAGCAGACGAGGTAAATTTTTGAAGAGAAAACACGGGGAAGACAAAGCTTGGTTACAGGCTTTTGAAAAGGAGAGGGACACACGTGGAGAATAAAGAGAAAATAAATGGACAAATGTCACACACATTAACTTGTTGGTGTACACGTTTCTTTTTACCCTTTTTTTATTTTTAGTATGCATGCATGAACTCTTCTTCCACCGTGTACACTTACATGCATTTATTTGATTCAACAAATCCATTCCCCTTTCATTTGAGATTTGCACACCACAAAATTTCCAATTTTCATTATTTCTAATTATCAATAGTAAACAACAGCAAACGAACAACTAAATCATATACAATAATGTGTCATGATCCTGAAACAGTAATAAAATAGACCGGCTGATAAATTTTGTAAAGAGTCAAAAAGGACCACGGTTGGCCTAAAATACATTAGAAAAATATGTGCTTATTTTTCAAAATAAAAAAATTTCAGTAAAATTTTATAAAATATTTTAAGGCAATGCGAACTGAAACTGAACAAAAATCTTAAACTGATATTTAATTATAATTTAATTTCAGATTCTGATCGATTCTGGCAACTGAACTACAACTTATTTGATAATTCGATTAACGACGAAACATTTTCACCAAACAAACATTGTTGTAACAAATTCCACGGAAAAGTTAAATTTTCCATCATTTATATATTATTATCGCCCTAAAATCTAATTCAACAATTATTTAAACCTTCCAAATTTTATTTAAAATTCATATTAAATTCAAATTTGATTTTCAAAAATCTTAAATCGTTACATTCTCCCCCGCTTAAGGCTTTTCGTCCTCGAAAAGGAGAGCTCATGAAATTATGCATAAGAAAAATAAATCTTATTTATAAATTTGTTAAACTTGCAAATTTCTTATATTAAGTCTAAAGCTTATCAAGCCTATTATAGGAAAACTTACTTATGATTAAATTTTCCAAACGCTTTTATTTCCAAGCTTGATTGTACTAAACGTAAATCGTCATGTTAGAAAGATAAAATTACGGAAAATTTAATTAAAGAAGTTTGAGTTTATATTCTGATTACAAGTCATAGTTCGCAACGCTTTTGAAAATCTCAAAATGAATTTTTCTGACTTAGAATCCCATTTTCATCACAAACCATTGAAATATTATATATATCTTCTATACACATAAATTACTTCGGGTTCTTCAAAACCAAAATTGTTTTCAAAGTTCAAACATACTATGATCAAGTTGATACGTTATTTGTTCGAGAAGTTCATCCTCATGACAGGGCCACTGAGTACCACCCAAACGTTCAAAATCCAATCCCTCATCACAACCCAGTTTTAGTCACGGTTACTTGAACAAACTAAATCATTTCATATCCCGAAGTTGTAAATCATTTTTTTAATCCATAATTTACGAATACTTGTCGTTTTCTAACATTTCAAAATATCGGGATTCAAGCCGTCGAAAACTCTTTATGAACCATTCATCACTTTGAAACTAGTTGGAAAACAATTTTGTTCACTAAAATTTCGACTTCGAAGTATACAACTTTAGGTTTTCTATTCAAAAAGTCACCACGCTTCCGTTACGCTACTCTGATCTAGCATGTGTGTTTCAAACTAGCGTTATCTCATATAATAATTCCAAAACATTAGAGGTGGATTTTCGAAATCAACTAATATTTATAAATCAAAATTTCTTGCATAAGTTAGATCCTTTATTTCAAATGTTTTCAAATACTATGCAACGTTCATTTATTGAGACTTCGTTAATATAATATTTTGGGTAGATCACCATTATCTAGTTTGAATTTAAAACTAGGCTTCGTTCGACAAAAGTAAAAGGGGGTATACATACATGGATCAAGTCATATTTCATGGGTTCATGACAGAAGTTCAATATCCAATGAGTTTCAAAAGGTATAATGGCTTGAATCAAAACACGCCTAAATCCAAAAGATGGACTACTCAAGACTAATATGTGTGGTTCAAATTCTCAAACAAGATCTCAACAAGAAAGTCAAGTGCACTCATGGACACGCGTATAGGCAGTTCAAAAGTACTATGATTCGAGTCAAGATATTCGACCAAGCTTAAGGAAGGGGATCGACGATGCTACTCAATGGTTCGAATTAAGCAACGGGACTAACTTAGGCCACGTTAGGGATGTCGAGCACCCCTAAGGATACATTCGTAAGTAGTTTATTCTTGGGATACCCTTTTTTTTCATTAACTTCCTCTTGGGTACATCTTACTTCAAATTTTTACTTTTCCTTTGTATCGTAAGTGGTTACTCTTCAAATACTTTCTACTTGGGATAGCTCATACAGTTTCAATTGGGGAAAAGCAGTTATCTCCCCCACTTAGATATTTGTTGCACTTTTAAATCAAATTTTTAACCAAATTCTTAACTTAAGTCAAAAATCATCTTCAGATTCCTTAAGGGGTGGTATTAATATAATTTCTTAATGGATTTTCACACTTACGTGTTCTTTCTAATTCTTAAGTATAGTTTACTTCTATAATATCCCGAAGTTGTTATTATCAAAATAGTTGGTTTTGCATCTATAACATATTGTCCTTACATTATATTCCTTTTAATATTTCTAACATATCAAAATGGTTCAAGTATTCCTCGACATTTTAATTGAAACCATATAGTCATCCCACTTTCGAAACTCGAAAATAAAAATCTGTAATGTCGCGATCATCAACAGAATTATCCTCAAGCGACTAGAGCGTGACTCTATATCTACCTAGTATTTATTGGGCTTCGCATGTACGTTGATCAGACATATATTCAAAACCCTTACATACTCGATAGTCCAATCGTGACGTCGAATAAAACACTCGAAACCCTTATTTCAAATTATATTTCAAATAATTATCGTTTTCAAAATGATTTACTTGTTCAAAAATACCTTATATAGATTTCAAAAATACGATCTCTCGTCATAATATTCCAAAGCCTCATTCTAAGGTGTTTCAAACCCTATCTCTAATGAGAAACTATAACTCTGATGAGTCCTACCTTTTGTTCAAAATACGTCGTACCCCATAGCTTTGTATAACCAAAGCTCTGATACCAACTGTAACGACCCGCCTTATTGCCCAGTTCTTGCCGGTAATTAACCCGACTTAAACCGTTCAGAAAGACGAATTGTTATTGGTACATACATATATTGAACAAAAATACAGAACCTTTCATTGCAAATTTCAATGTTACATCAGAGTTACATAGAATATCAGAGTTACAAATATATACACAGCGGAAGAAAAGAAAATAATTTTACTCTCAGCGGGAGATCAAAACACAACGGAAGCTTCAAATCTATCATGGACTCCAACTCTAGAAGCGCTCCAAATCCTGCTCCAACGATCCATAACTGCAAAACTAAACCACTGGCTGCCCGTGCAAAAATCATGGGCACCCAGAGTTCAGGTGAGGGAAAAATAAACTCCAGGTCAGTCGTGGGACTGGTGTGAGAACCCAAACAGTTAGATTCATTTTTTTTTTAAGTTGGGAACTTCACCGGATCAAGCCGCTAACGCGGAACGGATTTACTCCATGTGAATACCCGTACATATAAATGCGCAATGTCTTTTGAAAATGAAGCTATCATAAGCTCGTCCCACATCACACAATGCAAGCGCACACCAGATGGCGAGTTTTATCTTATGACAACCAAATATGCTTTCATACGAAAAAATTCTCTTCAATACCATAATATATATATATATATATAGTGTGGAAAACATTTCGCAAGTAAATGTATTAATCCTAGACAGCATATACCCCATAATATATGTTGCCATATATATATGTATATACAATCAAAATCGTATGGCTCGCATAAGAAATTTGGGTTTCCAACTTGATGATTCCTGGCACGGAAGATCAATCAGGGATACAAAACGAAGTGCCTCAACGGCTTTTTCGACCATACGCGGACACCGACTACACATCGTCAGGGCAGATCAATGGTTTTCGACTAGACACGGCCCCCCGAACATACCCAACTTCCACACGTTCATAAGTGGTTTCCCACTGCTGCACAGCTCTATCATCAATTCATATATAAGTATAAAACCTAACCGCCAGTTTCTCATCAAATCCGGGGTGTGAGGTTTGTCGATGTCACGTCATACACAAAGCTATGCTTTGATAAGCCATTCTTTGATCATCACTAGCGCGTTTCATAACTTGGGTATGCCACATTGACAATTCACGACATATTACTGATTCCAATCAATGCATACCCTCTAAGTTCATATGACTTAGAGACGAGGATAATATATTGCCACAGATCCGATATATATATTAACCGAAATCAGTGCTATGTGGTCAATTTCAATGTCAGACACACCATCCATACAAGTCCGTTCTGGGTCTGAACAGAACAACAACCCGAAAATACTTGAATATGTTCAGGTCTCATGCAACTCATACCTCGTACTGAGTGGCCAACCCAACCGAGACATTTATCACGATCCATCTAAACAATTCAAATATTCCCGGTCTTCATTCGTCGTTTGCCAAGTCTTGAATTGCTTCATAACGTCGTATTATCACTTGGAATGGTTTTCGAACATATATTCGATCCCGGTCTTTCCAAGTAACAAGCGTACTTTAAACAGTAGTTATGGTTTACACAGGCTTTTCGATTCAAATCTCCTTCCAAATGATTTTTCAATTCATATATAACTCAAGATTTGAATTATTTAAATTTCATACATCTCATTATCATCTTATCTCTTCTTTGAAATCAAAGATTATACCTTCGCTTAAATTTCTTACCTTTAATTCCCTCAAATCAAGGATTTGGTTAAATCCTCAATTACGATATGAATTCCCACCATTCAATCTCATCGGGTTTCAAGAACGATATAATTGAAGATACAATTCACGACAAAACCCAAATCAATCGATATTGAATCATAAATTACGTAGAAATTGTATCCACTTATATTCAATATAAATTCTCATAATCAACGAATACTATAAGTGGAATAACGATATAATAATATCTTCCAAATTCCCCAGATAGTATACGTTTATATCATGAGGTTCCATACCAAATATCGAAGATTATTTCTATCTAACTTATTTCAATCAGGTGGAGAAACCCCATATCTTAATTAAAAGATTTATTCAACTCTTTGATATTTGATCTGGATAGAGATACCATCAACTTATCTTCAATATAAATTATCGTATCCAACTCATATCATAAGCGGAATAACGGTGAGTTACCTTTTAAATTCCTCAAATAATAAGAGTCATCACCTACTAAATTAATATCGAACATCCGAAGATTTATCTCCAACCATATCCAAATTTTAAAATTGGAAAACCCATTTCAATCCCATATAAATATTTCTAATACTATAATAGTCTTCGAAATCCTTCTTATAATCAAATAATAGTTCACGCTTATAAATTTCAAACTAATAACAACATTCAGAATTGTTACCAAAAGTACTGCTGTAAAATGACCATTTGAAAAATTTATATCGATATTCATAACTGTCGTATCGTAGTGCATTCTATCCACTCTATATAACGATCAAAATATAAATCGTTAAATCTTTCACAATTGGATTTATACTTTCATTTTTATTTCAAACATCGCTATCTCGAAACCACTATTCAGTCTTCATATCTAATTAAATTGAATACTTAAATAAATATATTCCCAAATCCTCAACTCATATAACTGTTAAAAATCATGTTAAATACATGATTCAAATCTTATTCCAAACCGTCTCATATTATACGAATATCGTTTATTCAGTTTAACAGTTCAAATTAGATTTCCAATTATGGTTTAATATTTTTTTTTTCAAATTTGTTCAATCATTTCAAATTTAAATGGATAATCGTTATAAATGATAAGATCAACTACTTATATAAATAGATGTTTGAATGTCTAACTCAAATCACATTTCGAAATAAATTTCGATTCAAAGGTTAATAACTTATGAATAGTTGAAATTATTTTCTAGCAGTCTTCATTTTTTTTTCAAACAGTTTTGATATCGAATTTCAAACTTAATTTATAATATTATTAAATAATTAAATAATAAAATCATATATATATATATATGAAGGAGATTTAGAACCGATCACCCATAATTTCCACAACCACGGTGTGTGTTGTAATATCATGTAATGCAGTCAAATTTATCCAAATGAACAATATGATCAGATGGATACGAATTCATTCATCATAACAAACATTTTAACTATGCACAAGCGTTACGGTTAATAACGCTTATCAGTGTTCAGTGTATTGTCTGACTACATGCACACCCATTCAAACAATAACATCCATCACACACAATTAACATTGACTAATTATAATTAATCTCAGCCAATTATAATTAACTAATTTAAATAAATAAATTAAATTAGAAGTTCTCACCCAAAAGCCAAGCGTAGCCCAATAACGCATGCATTCCTTAAAACGCTGCCCATGCTTAGACGCCAAGACTCGATGCTCCACACACATGATTTCTAATTTGCTTTTTAGGTTCCACCGTCTCAGCCACAAACATCCCAAGCTCCAAAGGTAGTTGCACACACTGCTATGCATAACTAAGACATTTATTATTATTTTTCCATGCCCGAACGCATGTACACATACAATTTCTCCTCATCTACTATTAGCAAATGCCATCCAAATGGGCCGAGTCTGTTCCGCAAGCATTCACGGGTTTTCACGTTTCACGTTTCATTTTCAGTTTTCTCTCTTATACAGGTAAGATTCTTTTATATATTTTTAACACATGCATGCAATTTCCAAGCATCTTCCTGTTCCTTTTCCATTTCTGGAAATTCACTCGGCGGGTAACGCAAGGCATCACTTCCACCTTCACCTTCTTTTCGAACTTCTTAATACATGAATTCGTAACAAGACTTAAAGTGTTCAGCAAAAGGGAGATTGAGGAGATAGTCGACTGTTCGGAAGAGAATAGAAGTGATGGGTTTCTTTTAAATGAGACAACAGCGGAGAGGTGAGGGAAATAGTAGAGGAGCAGATTGTTTAAAACTTGAAGAGGGAAAGGCCGATTTTTTCCAGAATGATGGAAGAGGGTCTGCATGGAAGAGGGGATGCTGATGGGTTTGCATGCATGCGTTTTGAGGAGGAAAGAGGAGCGGTTGTGCTGGGAGAGGAGTCATTGACCGGTATGCATGCATGGCCGGTGATGGCCGCTGGAGGGTGAGAGGCCGAAGTGAATGGTTGGTGGCGAAGCTTATGGAAGGGGCCGAGAGTTGTGGTGAGGCTAAGGTGGAACATTACGGGAAGGAGCAAAATATTTAAAGATGATAGAAGCTTGCTGTAATAAACTTAGAAGAGAAGAGAGAGGAAACGAAAGGGGAGTTTGGAGGCAAACAATGGTAGTAGAGTGCTGCGGAAAAAGAGTAAGTGGAGTGGGAACAGAAAGTACGGGTGGAACTATCAGGTGGGTTTTTGGAGTTGGAATTACGGATGACAAACCGACAGGCGGAGGTGATCTGCTCCCATGCCATGAACACATTCAATTACCAGTTTTGTAGTTTTTTTTTCTTTTTTTTTTATGGTAGCCGACGAGGTAAATTTTTGAAGAGAAAACATGGGGAAGACAAAGCTTGGTTACAGGCTTTTGAAAAGGAGAGGGACACACGTGGAGAATAAAGAGAGAATAAATGGACAAATGTCACACACATTAACTTGTTGGTGTACACGTTTCTTTTTACCCTTTTTTTATTTTTAGTATGCATGCATGAACTCTTCTTCCACTCTGTACACTTACATGCATTTATTTGATTCAACAAACCCATTCCCCTTTCATTTGAGATTTTCACACCACAAAATTTCCAATTTTCATTATTTCTAATTATCAATAGTAAACAACAGCAAACGAACAACTAAATGCATAGGGGGACCTTAAGGAATGTTCCAGGTTATAGATTCAAGAAGGTATGTTTGAAATCCCATGTTTTCAAATTTATACACGTGTTTTAACTCCAAATTATATTCTAAACTACATGGATTTATAATAGTTTTCGTCTATATACATATATATACATTGTTTTCCACTTAATATATCTATATACTAATTTTTCAAACTTGATTTATTTAAACATATATTTATGATTTGTAAACAAAAGCTTTATCCAATCCAGTCTTGTGAATTCGAAGGTTCAAATTTAGGCTTTCAAGTATAAATGACATTTTGAAGAGAAAACTTTATCTCAAATGGTTAATAAAGAATGGTGGTGACTTTGAAATATACGCCAAGCTAACGTATAGCACTTAGGGTTTAGTTTTAGCAATTTGTTGGTATTAACTTAACTTTTTATCTCGTTTTGTGTAACTCTTAGGGTTTAGTTTTGAATATGGTATGTTTGATATGATTTGGAAACAAAAGTCACTGATATCAGGAATAAGATGAGAATTGCTCAAGACTGTCAAAAGAAATACGCAGATAGAAGAAGGAAGAAGTTGGAATTCGAGGTTGGAGATCAAGTCTTTTTGAAGATCTCACCATTAAAGAATGTAATTCGTTTTGGACGAAAAGGAAAACTAGATCCCAGATTCATTGGCCCATTCCGTATTTTAGAGAAGATTGGTCCTTTGGCTTATCGCATTGAGTTACCTGAGAAGCTTGCAGGAGTACATAATGTGTTTCATATATCCCATCTTCGGAAATGTTTACGTGATCCCTCTTCTTATGTTCATCCGACTGCACTTAATAATTTGGATATTGAACCTAACTTGACTGTTGAGAGGAGGCCACTTCGTATAGTCGATAGAGGTACGAAGCAGCTTAGGAAGAGATCGGTCATCCTAGTAAAAGTGCAGTGGAGTGACGATGATCGAGACTGTACTTAGGAGACGGAGCAAAGCATGCATGGTGACAAAACTTGGTTACAAAATTATGTAAAACCATTGTTGGAGCATGTTGGTTTGGGGTTTAGGCACATTTTCTTAAAATAATTTTTGCATGCGCCTATAGTAAATATATATATATATATATAATATTAACAATAATAATAACAATAATAGCGAGATGGAAACATGCACACTTGACAGTGGTGCAAACTCTCCTTATTTTGTCTCTACTTTTGAGATGCAAGCATGCACTGTAGTCGTCTTACAATGGTTAGCGAATAAAAATGTGAATAGTCGAGCCTTAGGAAATTTATACTAGATTTCACGTGTGTGTTCTTTAGTTGTAGCGCTGTGTCGGGTTAGATATCCGTTTACTAAATATAAAATTTACACCGTTGTTCTAGGTTGCTGACGTCTCTTTGACCATCGTTAGCATCATCTTTGTCGCTCGCCGTACTTTCTCGCTTTTGCCACGGAAGGTGAGTTTTCTCACACATGACTAATTTATTATTGAGTGAATTAGAAACTTGAGATGTTGATTGAAATGTTAGGGTGCTCTAGACTTGTTTGTTTTATGGTTGTGCACATGCTACACGCGCACCGTTCTTACATGAGACTATGAATGCTTGTATGATATGTTATGTTATTATTCTCACCATGCAAGTCCCTAGTTTAGAGAAAAAAAACATCACGGGTTGAAATGATAAATACCCGAACCCCTGCATATTCGAATCGGTTTGGGATACAGGTTGAAATGATACACACCCGTGGTTCGAATATTTTTATGAACGGATTGAAATGATAAATATCCGTACCACTTGACCGTAGGTTAGAAAATAATATACGGGCACCGTGGTCAATAAGGTTATTTTGAGATATTATGGCAATTTTTGTGAATGGATTGAGAGTGGATTTGGACTAATATTATTGAGTAAAACTTGAATTTTATAAAAATACTTTTCTGCCTTACTTGATTTTGTTAATCTTTCCCTTTAAATAATCGATTTCTTTAACTATATGGATTTATAATAGTTTTCGTCTCTCTCTATATATATATACACATTGTTTTCCACTTTATATATCTATATACTAATTTTTCAAACTTAATTATTTAAACATATATTTATGATTTGTAAACAAAAGTTTTGTCTAATCCAGTCTTGTGAAGTCGAAGGTTCAAATTTAGGATTTCAAGTATAAATGACATTTTGAAGAGAGAACTTTATCCCAAATGGTTAATAAAGTATGGTGGTGAATATAGATTCTGAAATTTTAATCAAACTATTGGTAATTGATTTGAGGAAGCAATTTTTGGGAAATACTTGAATAAATTGTCCTGCGATACAAAAAAAAAAAAAAAAATTGATTTTCAAACCAATGGCCATGGTGTGGGAAAAATTGGTAAGCGTTGGTTGTTAAAGAGGCCGGAGTCGGCAAGTGGCATACTCTCTGTCAGTGCCGATACCACTTTAACAACTGTATACGTGGTGACATGTCCAGAACAAAGCATGATGACTTGGGGCGATTTCTGGATTGAAGATGGTGAACGATAACGATATGGCCTTGACCTACGGGTCATAATTAAATGACTAAAACAGGAGCTATACCATGACTAATTGAGGTAGCACCTTTGATCAGACACGTTTCTTCGATTCCATTTCTATGACTATGTTATGATTTGGGGTACCCCTTTGATTTGGGAATGTGTTCCGAGGTGGGCGGTAGTGGTTGCTATGCGTTACCACCGGTCCGGGAGTGCAACTGGTAGAATCCTACCCTGGTATTGCCTCGAGTGCCATGTCATTTACCCTAGCGAGCCCCATACGATTCTGATTTGTATCGTACCTATGGAGTGCCCTCTGATGCCATCCGTGTTAGGTTGGGTTTACGGTACTGTATAGAATACGGTATTATAAACGGTGTAAGGGTAAAAATGTAATCCCACTTACGCTATTTTCATTATTTATACTTTACTGAATAGACATTATCGTAATAGCGTACTATTATATGTATTAGTTTCACGGATCCTTAGAGGATGGAAATCCCACCATCCTTTAAGTTACTGCACATTTTTATTAACATGTCAATTGTGCTAATTCACTTACATAAGACTATTAGTCCTGACTCGAGTGTATTGTTTCTTTGACTTTATGCTTGGGTCAGCTTGAGCACCTCAGTTGTTCGTGACGCATTTAGGAGATTTGCATCTTTTGGATCATCTGCAGTTATCAGCTTCTAATTTCTAAGTTATCCAGGTTACTACTAGTTATCTATATGTACTCTATTTTGTATGAGCCTATGACTCATTATGTACTTATATGTATCATGTATCACGTATGAACCTATGTACTACTTTGTTCTGCTGCAAGTTACTCTGTTTCTATATCTATGGTTTTGTGTTCTGATTTGCATTTACCTCAATAGTTAAAATAACAATTCACGGTTTTGAGCGATTCAGATCTGACATGAGTGGTTTATTGTCGATTCGAATGGTTTGAAATATCCATATTTTTATGATAGGGAATTGTTATTAGTGGGAATGTGACAATTGTGTTCTGATTTGTCAGTGTCGATATATAAATGGATTTCCGATATGATTTAATGAGTTGTTATGAGAATATATATGTTTTATTAAATATGAATGGATTTCCAACCATAAATCAGTTTGAAATAATCATGGTTTTGAAGAAAAAAAAAGTAGTACACAGGTTCAAAATCGGCCTTCATTCATTTAATAAGCGCTAAAAAAGTAGTACATAGGTTCAAAAAAAGTAGTACAACAATTGTTCATTTCAACCAGACCTTTGTGTTCTGATTTGCATTTACCTCAATAGTTAAACCAGATTAAGCCATGATAATCTCCGAAGATCTGACATGTTCGTTGTTATAATATTTTCTAAGCAGGTGCATGTAAACCTATGTTACCAGCTTAAATCGTTGAACGCAAAGGTCTGGTATAATTATCGCTCAAACATAATTCAAACATACTCATACTTTTATTGTAACGATCCATCTTTTTTGCCCGATTCTCATCGATAATTAAACCAACTTAAATCGTTCACAAAGACGAATTATTATGGGTACTTACATATATTGAACAAAATAATAGAACTTTTCATTGCATAATACAATATTACATCAGAGTTACATAGAATGTCAGAGTACAACTTATACAGCGGAAGAAAAGTAAATATACTCTCAGAGGAAGAAACAGTATGATATAGCGGAAGCTCCAAACTCTAGCGTGAACTTCAATCCGGAAAGCGCTTCGAATCTTGCTCCAACGATCTATAACTGTTAAACTAAACTACTAGCTGCCCATGTAAAATTAGTGGGCACCCAGAATTTAGGAAGGAACAATAAACTCCAAGTCAGTCATGAGACTGGTGTGAGAACATAAAAACATTTGCTTTAAGGTTTGTTTTAAAGTTGGGAATTTCACCGGACCACGCCGCTAACGCGGAACGGGTTTACTCCATGTGAATGCCCGTGCATATGAATACGCCATGACTTTCAAAAAATGAAGCAATCATAAGCCCGTCCCACATCACACAATGCAAGCGCACACCAGATGGGCGAGTTTTATCTTATGATAACCAAACATGCTTTCATACGTGAAAATCCTCTTTTCTTATTATAATATATCATGCGGAAAACCATTTCGCAAATAAATGTATTAATCCTAGATGGCATAATACCCATAATATTAAGTCGCCATATATGTATATACAAACCAAAACCGTATGGCTCATATTGGAGATTGGGTTTCCAACTTGATGATTCCTGGCACGAAAGATCAATCAGAACACAAACGAAATGTAATCATGGGTTTTTCATCCAGACGCGGACACCAATACAAATCGCGAGGTAGATCAACGGTTTTCGACCAGACACGGCCCCCCGAACATACCCTATTCCATAAGTCATAAGTGGTTTCCCACTGCTGCAGCGGTCATCATCAATTCATAAATATATACACAACCTAACCGCCAGTTTCTCATCATCCGGGGTGTGAGGTTTGTCGATGTCACGTCATACACAAAGTATGCCTAGAAAAGCAATGCCCTGATCGTACAAGCTGATTTCATTTCTTAAGTATGTCACATTGTCCGTTCACCACATGACCACTGATTTCCATCCATACATAACCACTTCGAGCTCATACGTCACAAACCAGATACATATCAACGGAAATCAGTGTTATGCCGCCAATTACAATGTCAGACACACCATCCATACAAGTCCATTCTAGGTCTGAACGGAACAAAATCCGAAAATTCTCCAGATACGTTCGGACTTTCTGCCACTCCGGTAATAGGGGCATCTCTCTACTGTAGCTATCAGTAAAGAAACCAATCGGCAGGCAGTCCGCTCGATGTGAAGAGCCACGGTCTTCAATCGTCACTTCTACATCTTCATTTATTACGTCGCACAGTTATTTGGAATGGTTTCCTGAAAATAAATTCCGGTCCCGGTCTTTCCAAATAACCAGCGCTTCATATTTCAAAAACAAGTGCTTTCCGTCATATTTATATACACACATGCATCTCTTAATTCTTTTCTAAATCTAGAAATGATTGTTGAGAGATGATCATTTATAAATAGTCTTTTTAATGTCGTACTTCTTATCAATCAATATAAACCAAGGATTACGATTTCAATATTTCCTTAATTCATATTCATTGAAATCATTCAAAACAGATTCATTATATTCAAATCAAAGGATTTAGGATTGAAAAACAATTCCAATTTTAATTAAATAAAATATTTGAAAATACTACATTTGTTATAAACTGATTATATAAATATGTACTAACTTTAAAATAGAAATGTTTAAATAATTACTTAACATATATTTAACTTTGAAGAAGTATACAAGTATAATACTTTAAACATATAAATAATTTATTTATTTTTTTGTTTAAATATTTTTGAAATTAACATATCATGTTTAAATAGTTGGAAGCCTATATAAATATATGAATACTTTAAATTAGAATTGTTTATTTCCATGCCAATGACATGCATTCATATTCGTACTCGAAGAGTATGCTAGTTCTGAAAAATCTTGAGTTAATCTAATTGATTCAAAGACATTCACTTTCTCTTTCATTCACTTAGACCCATATTAACTTCCAAAATTAACTCAAACCTCACTCGGTTAAAACGATGTTATTACCATATCATTCAAATTATTCCAAACGATACATACTAGATGTATATACATACAATTGGTTAGAATTCGAACTTCTTATATCCAATATATGTCTCCATATTAAACCGAAACTATAAGGGGAATTACGATATTTCCACTGTTTAATTCCTCAAATAGTATTAGTCATCATCTACAGAACTTATATTAAATATCTGAAGATCACTTCCATCCAATTGAATCAAATTTAAAATTTCATTTGAACCCAAGATCAAATGATACAAATTCGGGTCATTTGAAGAAAAACAGATTATAACACCGCATTAAATTATAATTTGAATAAAAATCTAGGTTCCAAATTCACATTATGCACCGCACCTGAATTGCATGATGATTATCATTAACTAAAGATTTAACTCACAAAATAATTAACATTTCTTAATACTCACTTTATATTTTCTTTTCACAAATATCATTAACACAAGCAGTAATTACACTCAACTCAAAATTTGATTTAAGCTACATCAAATCAAAATCAAAAATCAAATACATTATAATATCACTTATTGTTGATGATAGCATGTTAATTGGTTTTCAAAAATGGAATTTATTTATACTATCAAATTTACAAGTTTCTATTACTCAACCATTATTTCATTCATATTTAACAATGTTAATACCATAACTTGGTTAATAAATCGCTTTTAATGGCACAATATAATTTAAATTAACATTATCGACTGTATTCCCTATCATAAAATGTTAATTTGGGAAAATTATTCATGAAATCAAATATTACTTAAATTAGCAAATGTTATCGAACCAAAGAATGTTGATATTAGTAAGTCAATCACATTATTAAGTTAATAAAACACTAAATATTCACTAATTTGTCATTTAACCAATAAATCATTTCTTAATTAAATTTAGGAAATTTTCCGCTGACAATTCATATAAGCATGTAGTGAGTACATATATATCATATATGCATTCAACCACCATTTTATACATTCACTTTCTACATGCAATCAACGAAAAAAAAAAAAATTTACCAGTTGCTGACAATCTAAATGTTCTTAAGTTTTAAAATTTACCAGTTGCAAAAAAAATTATATATCTCAAACACTACATACTCATATGATTTTCGAACTAAAATGGTCTTCTCCCACTTAACGACCAAATTCCAGCAACCTACTCCACTATAAATCATATGAGCACCACCGTTGTACCCGTACCAACCTCCTCTACAAAACCCAGAAGACCGATTTCTCAATTGAACCCAAAATCGAAAACCCCCAAATTGGCTTCATGGTTGCCGCAGGTAGGGAAGAAGGCCATCGAACGGGACAGGCTCGGGTTGGAGGTGCGCCCGGAGTAGAGGGTTTGAACGCCGGTAGTCGGAGTGGCTACGGTGGTCTGAGGCGGGCGTCATGGATGGTCAAAGAGGGACGTCGTTTAGGGTCTGTTCACGGGTTACTGTTCATGCGTGTAAGGGTTGAGCGGGAAGAACAGAAAGAGGGCTGCTGACGTGGCAATTTGGGGTTGGTGAGGGTTTTTGTTTATTTAAATTTCATATATTTAGATTTCAGAGAGTAAAACGCTGATAACTCTTTCGTTTTGACTCGGATTTGGATGCGGTTTGTTGCGTTGGGATCATGGAGGAATTGCGGACGTTTTGGCACTAACCTGGCTGCGTTTGGGGAATGTCAAATTTTGGGCTTCTTTCGGACGTTCGATCCACTAAGGACCCAAAGGTGAGTGATTTCTCACTCACGAAATACTAAATTATTCCCATATTTATTGAATTAAATTATGAAATAAGTCTGGTTGTGTTGGATTGTTGATGTGTTGTTTAAATTTGACATGCAAGTGTGTTAACTTGCAAATTAAGTAAATTATTAGTTATTTAATTTAATTTAAATCTCTAGTTGAAATTTGAACCCTTGTTAAATCCTGAAACAGTTTAATGCTGATCAGTTGAATGAAAGTGTTGTGATGGATGTTGGTTGAAATTTATTACTGAATTAATAGTGACATTTTTATGCTCCTTATTTCGGTATTGAAATGCATGTTAATCGTGACGATAAATCCCATTTGCCCTTGATGTTACGGGCATCTAATGAACCCGGGATTTATCGATAAAACAAATTAAGAACACAGAGTGAAATGATAAACCTTTGTGACCCTGATTTGGATTGAAATGATAGATCCATCCCTGAAATATCGAGAAATTAAAATGTAATCACTTGGCATTGGATAGGAAATTCTATACAGACCTCGGTTGGTTAAACGATTTCAAATATTTGGGGATTTTATTTGACAGGAATTTCAGAAAGAAATGAACCGATACTCGATAAACCTGTTCCTGTAAAGGACCTGGATCGCAAGTGTTATTTGAGTGATTAAGAAATTGTTTCCAAAGGAAGTGGAATTCTTAAAATGAGGTTTGAATAAAATCTGAAACTTTCAAAGTTAGGTTGGATTTGAATGAAATATTTTATTTGAATTTAAATTTGAAAAGAAGAGAGGATCGAGGAATATGGGTTGAATTTCCCTAAATCGAAGATTTGGGTTGAATGGCGTTTGAAACAAGATATTGAATTTTATAACTCCATTGAGACTGGAGTGTGGGTTCAAGTATTTGAAGTTCGGAAGAAAGAAGAAATTTCGATTTAAGAATTTATTATATATATATGTATTTAAAATGTTTGGTTTCAATATAAGTTATTCTTTCCTTAAAATCTATCATTTAACTTTTACTTATAAACTATTTAAGTTGATTTAATAAGATTTCGATTTAATAATATTGTTAATATTTCTTTTGTTCACGTCATACACAAAGTATGCCTAGAAAAGCAATGCCTTGATCATCACTAGCTCGTTCATAACTCGGGTATGCCACATTGACAATTCACGACATATTTTAATTGTGACACTGATGTTATTTCTGGTTCGTTACCGAAGTGAAGTATTATTCTCTATATGAAAGAAATGTGTAGTATTTCAAATGATTTGAAATAAAAGCGGGATGTTGAGTCGGAGAAATTATTTCATACTTTGTTTTCATTTTTCGATCTCTCCTTTTCGAGGACGAAAAGCTTTAAGTGGGGGAGATTGTAACGAACCAGAAATTTTCGGTATTTAAAATTTTGTAGTTCACTTAATTCAGTGTTGAGAATTTATTTATATACTTCATATTCGACTTTATGTTAATCTAGTTTGTTTTCAAAATTTGTTTTGAATTATTTTGTAAATTGAAAATAAATAATTATCTTTGAATTTGGTAGTTAGGAAACTTATTTTGTTTATACATTGAAATCTAGTAAATTTTTAATTTAGTTTTGATTTATTTTGTAAGTGAAATTTAAAATTTTGATTCTATATTTGAATTTGAATGGTATTTCAAATTTAATGTTAATAATATTTTCTAAGCTAACTAAATTATTTTGTTTAAGAAATTGAAGATTTGATTTGTTTATTTATTTAATTTGAGAGTAATATAATTTAGTTTAGTTTGATTCTATACTCTTTAATTTTTTTTTAAAATTATTGTGTAATAAGTTGTGTACACTTGTCTTGGTTTCAAATTGAACACATGTTCGTTGTTATTTCCCCGTTACACCGCGTGTCCTTTGTTTAACACGCGTACGTTGGCTTCTGCTTTACTCTTCATCCGTTCCCTTAGAAATCACCGTGTCTCCTTTCATTAGCTTTCACCGTCCCCTTTTACATTTTTCCACTTCAGCTGAAAATAAATTCCCCAAATCTCAAAACAATGGCCTCCATTGTGCCTCAAATTCATTTTCTCCACTTCACCCATATTGCTCCATCGCGCCGCCTAAGTTGACCGCCTCCATCTCCGTCGCTTCTTCCCGTCAAACCCGTTGGCCTCCACCTGAAACCGGAATCCGCTCCGAGCGAAATCAGCGCTGCCGCATCGAACTCCGACAGCATCCAAGCAGCTGTCTTTTCTTTTCTGGCCTTCGTCGCTGTCTTGAATCTGCCTGTTGCTCGTTTTTCCTCCGTCCATCGACTCTGGTCAAATGTAAGTTTCTTACAGATTAAACTATCTTCAAGTTCGCGGATTTCGGTTTGCACTGAGTATATTTTGCTTATGGGTTGTTAGCTACTGTTTCCATCGTTTGGTTATCGCTTGTGTTTGCTGCATATCCCATACATTTGTTAGATATAACTTTCATTTGCTGTTGGTTCCTGTCCCACGTTACTTTCAAACAAACATGTCAGATGGAATAATAGAATACTACAGATTGTGTATAAATATATTTACATGACTAAATAACGGTTTGGGAATAACATTTTTCTAGTTCATTTTGTATGTATGTCATGTTAAATATTGGATGAAAGAAACCAGAGCTGTTAAACATTTATATCATTTTTCATTGGTACTGAGAGGATTTTCCTTAAACAATGGGTTGCTTCTATTCTAAAATTTAACATATTACCATTGATGCTTTTCAAAGTTATGGTCTGCTGTAGCATATCCCTCTTTGGGAACACTAATGTGTTGCTTGAAGTCCATGCACTGTTCAAGTGTAATATCATAATTTGTGTCTTAGTATTAGGCATTCAAGGATAGCATAAGTTGTCTGCATACATTCGATGCATGTTCTGATTTTGGGAATATATGTGGGTTCCCTCACGTGCATGAGTCCCTATGCATACCTATTTTGTGTTTTGACATGGTAGAAATATATCTTTCATATTTTGGGGCCCTGTTGTAATTTGCATTACTGTCACCACCTCCTTTGAGCTTTACATTGTTGTCTCACATGATTACCATCTATTAGTTCATGGTCTGTGTTACTTATAAATGGTTGTGTAGTAAGTTTCTCGCATGCAGCCACATCCGCCTATCCCCTTGCTAGGTTATACTCCTCGACCTTCGGTAATTCACTGTCGTCAACTCACCTGAATTTGGATCCATTTGTGCATGTACATCTTTCAGTAGTTCGTTAATCTATGCCCAAATCACTTAAATAAGTTGTAGGGATTAAACAAATTATATTCATGTGTTTATCGAAATTTGCTAATTTGAAATAAGTTTAATCCTGACTCGGGTGTTTTGTGTATTTTGCATGGAACACTCGGGTCAGGCCCTAAGTGTTCCAGGTTATAGATTCAGCTCGCAAACTGGAGAGGACGTGCAAACGTGGAGACGCTCGCATGCGCTAAGCTCGACAAAAGAAAAGTAACTTTGTTCAAAGAAAATTTATGTACAAATTTATTTATCTTCCGCTGCAAAAATTTTGTACAACTCTGATAATTTACATGAAATTTTATTCCGCTACAATTATTGTACTCTGTGATTCTATATTGATTCTGTTTAAACCGTATAAGCCAATAACAATCTGGCGTCTTGAACGTTTTAAGTTGGTTTAATTACCGGCGAAAATCGGGCAAAATGCCGGGTCGTTACAGTTGGTATCATATATATATGTATTCGTTCGAGTAATAGATAATTATATACAGACATCGGTTGGTTAAATGATTTTAAATATTTGAAATTTTTATTTAATAGAATTTTCCCCTTAAAAGAATATACAGATACTCGATAATTCAATTCTTTAAAGATTCTGAACTTTGGGATGTTGATTAAAAGGGTTAAAGAAATTTTCCATAACAATTTGAGAATTTACACTTGAGTTAATGGAAATATTGGGAAAAAAAATCTTAACCTGAGTTGAGTGGATTGATAAAACGAATCGACTTAGGAAATTTAAACAAGTCGAGTTGGAATCAATATAGATAGTTTGGTCGAATAGGTAAAATTTGATCTATACTAACGAGAAATGGATAAGCAAGAAAATCCGAGAAACTTAATTGGTCGATTTAGAACCAAATAATAGTTGAGGATGAGGTGATGATGAACTCGAATAATTAGAATAAATAAATATGAATTAATTCAAGTAAATGGCTAATCAAATATGGAAATTGGAATGACAATTCAATGGAATTTAATGAACTCCGTTGAGACCGGAGGATAGATTCAAGTATTTGAAATTTGGAAGTAAGGAAGATTTTGATTAGAGAAATTTATTTTAAATATTTTTATGCATTTGATTCCAAATAATTATTCTTGCTTTAAATTTATTACTTGCCTTTACTTATAACTATTGTATTTTTAAATAATTTTTTTTCCTTATAATTCATTTTTCAAAATTTTCTAGTAAACCTATATTTTAAGTAAATATATAATATTTAAATTACTAATTTATTTTAATTATTATATCCTATATGTATATCTATATATTTATTTATAAAAAAATTTATTTTTATTTTTATTATTACTACTGTTATTATTATATATAAACATTTAGTTTACAAGTGTTTTTGGAATTATAAATTTCTTCCGAATGGAAATGCTTGAGTTGAACCGCTGGTTCAAATGGAGTTGAGATAAGAATCCGTGATAATTTGAAATCTTTGAGATAAATTATATTCTATTTGAATATAAGTCGTTTTTGAAATATTATATGATTATAATATAATGATATGTAATATATTCTAGTTTAGAATATAATCGGTTTGGGTATGATTATGATATGTTGATATGAAAATTTAATTCGTTTGAATATAAATTGGGTTCGAAAAAGAAGATGATATTTTGGTATGAAAGCGAACCTTTATCAAATATAAAAGAACCGACCGATGTGAAAGGTGTAAGCGTTGGTTGTTAAAGAGACCGGAGTCGACATAAGGCATACTCTCTGTCAGTGTCGATACCACTTTGACAACTGTCAATGTTATGATGTATCCAGAATGAGTATGATGACTTGAAGGTGTTTATTGAATCGAAGAAGATAAACGATGATGAAATAGCCCTGACCTTCGGGTCAGAATTGAAATGACTAAAACAGGAGCTATACCATGACTAATTGAGGTAGCACCTTTGATCGGACACACTTCTTCGATACTATTTCTATGACTATGATGATGATGATGATTTGGGCCCATTTATGACTTTGGGAGTGTGTTCCGAGGTGGGCGGTAGTAGCTGCTATGCGTTACCACCGGTCCGGGAGTGCAATTGGTAGAATCCTACCCTGGGCATTGCCTCGAGTGCCTTGTCATATATATCCTTATCGAGCCCAATACGATTTTGATTTAGCATTGCCTTCTATGGAGTGCCCTCTGATAACACCAGTACGGTGAATTTACGGTACTGTATAGACTGTTGGTGCCTGTAAACGGCGTAAGGGTAATATGGTAATCCCGCTTACGCTATTTTCAGTATTTATACTTTACTGAATAGACATTATAATAATAGCGTATTATTATATAGATATTAGTTTAACGGATCCACGAGAGATGGAAAAATCCCGTAACATCTTTTGAGTTACTGCACCCATGACACTGATATTATTTCGTATTTTGATTTAACTAATATGAGAATGATTTAGTGCTGATCTGAGTGTTTGTTGTGTTTTCTTTTTTTATGCAATACGCTCGGGTCAGCAGATGCTTGCAGTTAGTGAAGATTCCTTTACCTTGGAGAGCGAAGACGAAGATTTGGTGTTCATCTATTATATATAAAGATTTTCCGCTTCACTTTGTTTTCGCTATCATGTATGTAAGTCTGTATATGGTTAACTCTGATAACCCTTGTATGTTATGACCTATTGTATATCTTTCAACTGCTTTAACTGTTATTTAATTACTATATGTTGTCCTTCCGCTGTGAGAATTCTGTTTGTCTTTCTCATCTTTCTTCTTTTTCCCAAAAACTACCTATATTTGAGATTTGTTTGGGTCGACATGTGTGGTTTATTGTCGATTTTAAACGGTCAAAAAATGTGGGTCGTTACAGTTGGTATCAGAGCGATTGAAATGATATATGTTTTATGCCGGATACCTCTTTTGATTTGGGAATGTGTTCCGAGGTGGGCGGTAGTGGCTGCTATGCGTTACCACCAGTCCGGGAGTGCAACTGGTAGAATCCTACCCTGGTATTGCCTCGAGTGCCATGTCATTTACCCTAGCGAGCCCCATACGATTCTGATTTGTATCGTACCTATGGAGTGCTCTCTGATGCCATCCGTGTTAGGTTGGGTTTATGGTACTGTATAGAATACGGTATTATAAACGGTGTAAGGGTAAAAATGTAATCCCGCTTACGCTATGTTCATTACTTATACTTTACTGGATAGACACTATCATAATAGCGTACTATTATATGTATTAGTTTCACGGATCCTTAGAGGATAGAATCCCAGATATCCTTTAAGATACTGTACATTTTTATGAACATGTCATTTGTGCTGATTCACTTAATAATAAATTAGTCACTTGGATTTTGAATTTGGTTTGTGATTGGATGTTGAATTTGGTTGCTTAAATTTTGATATAGCAGTGTGTTGACATGCAAATTAGTTCGATGATTAGTTATTTGATTTAAATTAAAAATTCTAGTTGGAAATTTTTAATCCTTATAAATCCTGGAACAGTTGAAACTGATCAGTTGTATGGAATGGTGGTGATGGATGTTTGGTTGAAATTTATTACTGAATTGAGATTTGACACAGTTAATGCTCTGTATTCAGTATAGTGTATTTGCATGTTCTTTGTGACGATGAATCCCATTTAGCCTTGATGTTACGGGCATCGAATAAACCCGGGATTTATCGATAAAATAAATTAAGAACACAGAGTGAAATGATAAATCTCTGTGACCCTGATTTGGATTGAAATGATAGATCCATCCCTGAATATCGAGAAATTAAATTTTAAATCACTTGGCCGTTGGATAGATAATTATATACAGACATCGGTTGGTTAAATGATTTAAATATTTGAAATTCTACTTGAGAGAAATTTATTTAAAGGGAATTTGTCGAGTTTGATAAAATTTTATTCTTCCTTTAAAGATATGATTCTTGAATGTTATTTGAAGTGATTAAGGAAATACCCAAAGTGAATTTGAAGATTTAAAGATTCAGAAATTTATATGATTTAGCATTTTCAAGGATCGGGTAGCCTCAAATTTAATAAATTCTTATTGAATTTAATGCTGGATAGAAAGGAAAATCGAGGAGACTCAGAGTTGTTTTGAACTAAATACAACTATGGTTTTAAATCCTTGAATTTGAAAATATGGGTTGAAATGGGATTTTGAAACAAGTCCTTTGGGCTAGGCAACTCCATTGAGACTGGAGTTAGATTCAAGTGTTGAAGTTCGGAAGAAAGAATAAATTTTAGTTAAAGAATTTTTATATGTATATATATATTTACACTGTTTGATTTCAATAACTATCCTTTCTTCAAAATTTATTTATTAAACTTTTATCTATAACTATTTTATCATAATGAAAAATTTCTTATATTCTTTATCTAAATTACTTAGTAAACTCTTAAACTTTATATTTATATAGTGGTTTAAACTTATTTATCCTATTTTAACTATTATATTCCATACATATATTATTTATATAAAGGTTTTAGAAGCTTCTATTTTTCAAAATTATATTTTGTGAATTATGAATCTCTTCCGAATGGAAGTGTTGGATCTAGACTATTATTTAAATGGAGTCGAGATAAACTTATGCTATTTGAATATGAATTGATTCCTAAACCGATTTTTGATATGGAAATGTAAATTTTATTCTACTCGAATATAAATGGTCCTCCTAAGGGTTTGAAATGAGTTGAAGAGAAAGTATATGTTCTATTTGAATATGAATAGATTTTCGAACATAAATCGATTTGGGAATAAATTGGAAATTTTGGAAATAAAATATATTCTTTTTGAATATAAGTCGATTTTGAAATATTATATGATTATAATATAAGGATATGGAAATATATTCTAGTTTAGAATATAATCGGTTTGGGAATGATTATGATATGTTGATATGAAATCATATTCATGTGAATATAAACTTGGTTCGAACAAAATATAATATTTTGATATGGAACGAACCTTTGTGAATGTAAAAGAACCGACCGATGTGAAAAGATGTAAGCGTTGTTGTTAAAGAGACCGGAGTCGACATAAGGCATACTCTCTGTCAGTGTCGATACCACTTTGACAACTGTGAATGTTATGACATATCCAGAATGAGTATGATGACTTGGAGGCGATTATTGAATCGAAGAAGATGAACGATGACGAAATAGCCCTGACCTTCGGGTCAGAATTGAAATGAATAAAACAGGAGCTATACCGTGACTAACTGAGGTAGCACCTTTGATCGGACACACTTCTTCGATAATATTTCTATGACTGATGATGATGATTTGGGCCCATTTATGACTTTGGGAGTGTGTTCCGAGGTGGGCGGTAGTGGCTGCTATGCGTTACCACCGGTCCGGGAGTGCAATTGGTAGAATCCTACCCTGGGCATTGCCTCGAGTGCCTTGTCATATATATCCATATCGAGCCCCATACGATTTTGATTTAGCATTGCCTTCTATGGAGTGCCCTCTGATGACACCAGTACGGTGAATTTACGGTACTGTATAGACTGTTGATGCCTATAAACGGCGTAAGGGTAATATGGTAATCCTGCTTACGCTATTTTCAGTATTATACTTTACTGGATAGACACTATTGTAACACCCCACCTCCGCCAGGGTGTCTCTTGCAAGCACTCTGACTTTGGAGGGGCGTTTGAATCAGGTAAACATGCATAATGATATATCAAGGCAGAACAAGAACATATGTATATATATAAACAAAGTAAATAAGATAAGTAAAACAGCGGAAGATTTCAAACTATTTCAAAACAAGTCTGATACAACATAATGTCAACTTTCCAAATACACAAGTCTAGATAAAAACAACATCACTGAAAAACTGAAATACATAAGTACTATCCCCAAAATAAGTGATAACCATAGCTAGCTTCATGTCAAGACCGTACATGAGCTAAAATCCCACAAGCAAGTGATCAGAAATCCAAGCTAAGCTCCAATATTCCCACCCTGAGAACCTGGGGGGAAACGGAAGAAAAGAGGCGAAAGAAAACAGGTCAGTCAAAAAGACTGAGTAAGCCCTACTACAATCAATGTAAACTAATAAAGTTAACTGGCATGATGAAAGCTGAGATGAACATATGGATAACTACATACTGGCATGATGATTAACTAACAAGGTAGATAAAGGTGTCATCGCATAATCAGGTTTAAGGTTTTGCACCACAGGTGTACTAGCAAACTAACATGACTTGAATATACAAGTATTGATCCCTTGGCCCAAGCTTTGGCCCAATAACATGAAATGACCCTAATACAAGGTCTAACCAAACGGTTTAGTCGATCGGCTCCCTATAAGCCTAACTCGTCATGTGTTGGTGTCCACACGGCCCAAACATAATTGTAGTCAGACTGTGCCGGGTCTCCCGTCGGGTGTATCAAGCCCTAGGGTGGCAACCCCTGGACACCATAAACATGCGTGCACAGTCTCGATCTGCTGGTACCCGTGCATGTTTTCCCCGGCTTCGGACTATGTGCACGACCATAAGTCCGCCCGGAACTATACCGGTGTACCACTCTGCCGTCGTTTTTGGTCACTTACCTCCAGTTCAGTAATCGTGCCCCACACCCTAGCCTAGTCCCTAGGGCCATAATGATACAAACTTGGGATTACTGCTTGAGTGGACCCCCATTGCTAGGATTTTTCTAGTGGGTTAAGTACGGTTTAACCCTCTTGCTAATCATGGATTAACTTGGTTAAGTGTAACGATGAGTTCACGACTTAACCCTGATTAATCTACCAAGCCCAAATTGGTTAAGTATTAAGTGGACCATGACTTAACCCTAATCACGAGGCATTAATTAATTTAATGCGCCTTAATCTCTCACATTAGACCTTGTTGTGGTTACTAGTTAAGCCGGGCGGGTCCGGGTAGCTTTACACCACAACTTGGTCTAACCTCGGGTTCAAGGTACAACATGGCCAACTTCTCACATTGGGTCCTATTGTTTGTAGCAACTAGTTTAGCCGGTCGGTTCCGGGTAGGTTTACGCTACAAACTCAACCCAACCTCGAGTTGGTCACACTTATCTTTTCTAAGTGTCATGTCCATCATGTTTCCAAAACATGTTACAAATTTTCAAGCAATTGGGTAGACCTAATTTAATAGGTAAATTCCCAATGGGTAGACCTAACTTAATAGGTAAATTCCCAATCTTATGTTTTATGTCTTTTAAGTTTACCCAACCCCAAACGCAATCCCATCGCTTACATATCCCAATAGCGCATAAAGGATAGAAAGAGGGAACTTGGCATAATCATGACATAAAGGTGTTGAAGCCACAAGTTTAACATGGTGGCATATGAAATGTACATATATTCATATACTTGCATATTACATTTTAGGCCTCAAAAGCATGCATAAAACCAAACTTAGCATATTGGTGATACATGGTGATAAATGACATGTAGAAATGGCCATAAGTTCGCATTTGGCCTCACATGCAAGTTATCATAAGGGATATGATAACTTACATGTTGCCAAAATGCAACCTTTAGCATAAAGCTTGAAGCTTTATGTTCATATACTCAAGATAAGCTTGCATAGCATGATAACATGAACAAAATGATCACCCCAAACTTGCATAACATACTTGCATATCATATGACGAACTTGCATCTCAAACTTGCATAACATAACATGATAAACTTGCATATCATAACATGGCAAACTTGCATAGCATAACATGGTAAACTTAGCATAACATGGTAAACTTGCATATCATAACATGGCAAACTTGCATAACATAACATGATAAACTTGCATATCATAACATGGCATACTTGCATAACATAACATGATAAACTTGCATATCATAACATGGCAAACTTGCATAGCATAACATGGTAAACTTGCATATCATAACATCTCAAACTTGCATAACATGACATAGTAAACTTGCATATCATGGCAAACTTGCATATCATACATTTAACTTTAGAGTTTAAGTATGAAAGTAGAATAGGGCTTACAATGCTTATGAAGGCACAAAAAATATGACAAAGCCCTTATGCAACCAATTAAACCCAAAATGCAAGCTTCAATAGAAAAACCCTTAAGCCAAAATGATCAAAACTCTTGCTTTATGATGCAAATATAGAAACTTGACTTGAATGCGAGCTAATGATGCTCATCCAAGTTTGAAAACACTTGTATGCATGGAAAATCTCTCATAGAAATTTATTTAGAATTTTATGAAGAGAGTGGAGGCCATGAGAGGAATGATTTTGCCATAGTTTAGTTACTTGAATGAATAATGATGATTTAGGGTTAGGTTAGGGTCTTATTTATAGAGATTAGGACTAGTTTCAACCTTAGGATTAAACCCTAGTTCCAATCTCAGCCCTTAAAACCGAATCTGGCCCCCAAACTCAACACAAACCCAAAATGGTGCACCAGGCAAAACTGCCCGGGTGGACCAAGTCGACAGCCAAGTCGACAGGGCTGTCGACTTGGGTCCAACCAAGTCGACTCCCAAGTCGACAGGGCTGTCGACTTGGGTGCTCTGGCAGGAATTTTCCCGCCTGACCCAAACTGGCCCAAATTTCCAAATTCAAACCTGAATTTGAAATCTGTTTTTACTTTGAAATTTTCTGAAAACTTCGTTGGGCCTTAATCGGGTCATACGGACTCCGATTTTCAAAAACTCGGACTCTATTTCGCGTATTTTTCCGAGATGAACGCAATGGCATAGCCCTGTTTCCCTTGATTCAGATTTTAGAATTAAATTCTGCCTCGATTTATGTTGTAACAGGTTATTGAAAATACGGGTTGTTACATTCTCCCCTCCTTAAAGGATTTCGTCCCCGAAATCTTCAAGTTGGGAAGAACGTATCCTACCATCCAATCATCCATCTACTCAAAACATCATCCACGAGCAATCATTGTCCTTACAAGATTCTAAATGTTGTATGAACATATGCAAAGGTGTGTGTATATGTACTTATCTAATGCAAATATCATCAATGCAAATTATGTTAGTGAAATGAATCCATATGTATGCAATTCCTAACATAATGTATAACATCTATATGTGTGCACATAACATACATCCATATGCAACATCCATGTGATAACACAAAAATTTTCATCCATGAATAAGCATAAACACTCATGCATATGCAATATGAGGAGTGTGTGAACCGATCTAGTGCCTAACGTGTATAATGCATCCACGAGTAACCACTTGCAAACACTTGCAACCACTTGCAAACATCAAGCATAACATGTTTCAAACACATGTTTCATCCAAAGGGTTTCTACCTAAGGTTCTCATGACAAGATTAACACGATATACTAGATAAACATGGATAGCAAAGAGAAAGATATGCTATCAAAGAAAAGAGATCGGGAAGATAAGCAAGATATACTCCTTTTTGGATTACAAGAAATCCCTTCCTAACCCAACCCATATTCCATAAAAGCCCAAAAGGTTTAGTCAACCTAACGGACCCCTTCAAACCCTGACATGTATTACTAGCAAATAAGTCATACCTCCCGACAGAAATAGGAGCGAGAATGGGACCGAGAGGATATACGTAAAAAGATAACATACGAGTAAGTTCCACAGGAAAAAAAGGATCAAGGATATGCTCTTAAAAAGAGATATGATGCGCGTATCTAGCCTTCAGTCTTCTAAGTCACGTTTCCTTGAGCTTAACTCCACTGTGCTTTGACCGTCTTTTACCTCATGATTTCTTAGCTTCTTAATTCTTATTTCCAAATATGAGTTGGAACCCATTTCATTGTCGTCTCTCGTCTTCCTTTTTCACTTACTCTTCTAACATTCTTGGCTTAAACATAACTATGACCTCATGGTTTCATGCAAGCTCTCCAAAATTCACTAGTGAATCCTGGATCTTGTTTACTTACCATAAAGTATTCCACACAGCAGAACTTTTCTCGAAAATACCAATCCACGTTGCCAATGAACTATCCGCCTGCGAATGATAGGCCGTGCTTAGATTCAGTTGCTTGCCCATGACTTCTCGTAGACTATCCCAAAACTGGCTAGTGAAGATTAAGTCATGGTTACTAACTATACTTTAGGGAACCTCATGCAACCGCTTTATTTCTTGAAAGTAAATGATGCAGTCCTTTCGCTCTTTACCGGAGTGAAATGAGCACTCTTCGTGAGTCTACCTACTATGACCCACATGCTCTTATTCCCTTTCTTGATCTAGGCAGTCCATCCACGAAATCCTTCGTGACGCTTTTCTACTTCCATTGCGGGGACCTCCAATGGATATAATAGCCCACCGGGCTTCTATGACTCGGCCTTAATCTGTTGGCACAACATGCACCTTGGGACAAATTCGGCCACCTCCTCGGGTGATGTGCATCTTCAAGAACCTTCTTTCTCTCATCGCGTCTTAGCCATCCCTTGTCATCTATAGCGAGGTGACTTACCATCTCGCCTCGAATCAACTTGTCCATGATCTCGACTAATTGTGGGTCTTCTTTCTGTGAAGTCTCTACTTGATCCAGAAGGGTAGGTCTAAGCTCAAGGGACGCTAACTAACTAATTAAACTGAGAGAACTTCTTACTTCAGTTGCATTCCTTGGAGTCTTCCAATCCTGAACTGCAACTACCTTAGCGGGATCCACCGCTAAGCCTTGCTTAGATACTACATGCCCAAGGAATCTAACTTCCCTTCTCCAAAAGTGACATTTGGAGAACTTGGCCTTCAACTGATGCGCTCTAAGCGTATCCATCACCTCCACGAGATGCCTTGCGTGCTCTTCCTCATCCTTAGAGAAGATCAGAATATCATCTATGAAGACCACGACAAACTTGTTCAAGAACTCCCTGAACACCCTACTCATCAAGTCCACGAAGTAGGCGGGTGCATTAGTCAAACCGAATGGTATGACCAGCCATTCTAAGAATCCATCTGGAGTTCTGAACGCAGTTTCGCCTATACTATCCTCAGCTATTCTGAGCTGATGGAACAGATGTTCCTACAAGCTGATCAAACAAATCATCGATCCTTGGCAATGGTTGTCTATTCTCCTTGTTTAACTCACGATAATCAACACAAAGTCGAAGGGAACCATCTGCCTTGGTAGTAAATACTACAGGCGCTCCCCATTCAGATATACTTCATCTAATGAAGTTCTTCTCAAGCAACTCCTTGACTTGCTTTCTTAACTCTCATCTTGCGGGGCCATGTGCCTAACCGGCCACGAAACTATCTTGGCATTGTCAACCAGATAAATGCGGAAATCTATCTCTCGTTTAGGGGTAACCCCCTTCACTTCCCCCAAGATATCAGGATATTCTCGGACCACCCTCACCGATTGCAAACTATCGATAGACGAGTTGAGGGATTCAAGATAACACAACATGATGGGACTCATAGGGTTACTAGAAATATTTAGGGTATTACCGAGGCGAGTCATGAGCCTCTCAACCCTATGCTCAAAAATCAAGAATGGCTCCAAAACTGGACAACCAATCCATGCCCAAAATCAACCCATACCCCATGAAACCGAGAATATAAGCATCACGCGAGAACTCTATACTCAAGATAGAGATTTTCAAATCCACGTAGATAATAGACAAATGGGCAGAACCCCCAATTGGATTTGAAACACACACGGGATCATTAACTAGACTAGTACTTAGGTGCAAACTTTCAACTAGATCAGACGAGATAAACTATGCGATGCACCACAATCAAACAAGGTACGAACTGAAAAATCAGAAACATATACAAGGCTTCTCAACAGAGATACTACCTCGATCGGGAACTGGAGCTACATTGAGAGCATGAACTTGCCCTCCTTAAGGTCCAGCACGCTGAGTCTGACCCTGGCCTTGCCCTTGCTTCTTCGGGCAATCCTTACTGAAATGTCCAGTCTCACCACAGAAAAAAGCATTCACCATTCTCCCTTTTCCTCTTCTTACAATCCTTAATAAGATGCCCAACTGAACCGCAATAATGGCACTTCCTCTTTTTGTTATTGCCCTTATTGTTGTTCCCCTTGTTGCCTTGACTCTTGTTCTTGTTCTTGTTCTGATTGCCTTGACTGCTCTTACCACTTGGATTACCCTGATTTCCTTTCCACTGGGAATCAGTCTTCTTGGCTTGAGTATCATTCCTCTTGATCTCTTTCTTGTCACTCCTATTCTCTTCATTGAGTAGGGCCATATTCACCAAACTCTTGAAAGTTGCCCCCAAGGGTATATGAGTCATGGCTAAACCATGTAATGGCTCGTTTAATCCTAGAGCAAAGTATAGGGCCTTCTTCTGAGCTGTGTTAACCAAGTCTAAACCGACCCGAGCCAGTTGATTAAACTTATCTATGTATTCCCTAATAGTCATGTCCCCTTGCTTCAGTGATAGGAACCTTAGTCCAAACTTTCCCCGAAAGTCATCCCAAGTCTCAATTGGCCTAGTAGCGGTGGTGACCACCCACCAACGTGCAGCTTCTTCCTTTAGCAACCATACTGCCAATAAAACCTTCCTACGGTCATCTATATCAAAGAAGGCAAAAAGATCTTCGGTTTCTTTCAACCAATTCCTTGCCTCTACATAAGTCTCGGTTCCAATGAAATTCTTGCCACCCATCGTCTTAAAGTCTTTGCAAATCTCCGCGAAATCCTCTTGTGGATGCTGAGGGGGAGGAGGAAGAGGAACCTCAGCGACAGGAGGAGGACGAACATTAACTACCGGAGGAGGAGGAGGAACATCTGCGGGGCCGGCTTCGGTCGCCCTAGCCTCCAAAAGTCTCCTATACCTAACAGGTACGTGTACTCCCTCCGGAATGGCAAAGTTATTGGCCATACTGAAAACGAAGAGAAAGATAGATTCAGAATGGAGAAAAAAACGAAGGAATTTTGCTAATGGCTTTTTGGGGAATAGCCTTTAAAATAAAATAGACTTTTCTTTGGAAAATACTTTATACTTGGTTTTGAAAATAGTTTTCCGAAAGTTTTCTAAAAACCTTTTTGTTCGTTCTCGTAAACCATATGCTCTGATACCAAATGTAACACCCCACCTCCGCCAGGGTGTCTCTTGCAAGCACTCTGACTTTGGAGGGGCGTTTGAATTAGGTAAACATGCATAATGATATATCAAGGCAGAACAAGAACATATGTATATATATAAACAGAGTAAATAAGATAAGTAAAACAGCTGAAGATTTCAAACTATTTCAAAACAAGTCTGATACAACATAATGTCAACTTTCCAAATACACAAGTCTAGATAAAAACAACATCACTGAAAAACTGAAATACATAAGTATTATCCCCAAAATAAGTGATAACCATAGCTAGCTTCATGTCAAGACCGTACATGAGCTAAAATCCCACAAGCAAGCGATCAGAAATCCAAGCTAAGCTCCAATATTCCCACCCTGAGAACCTTGGGGGGGGGGGGGAAACGGAAGAAAAGAGGCGAAAGAAAACAGGTCAGTCAAAAAGACTGAGTAAGACCTACTACAATCAATGTAAACTAATAAAGTTAACTGGCATGATGAAAGCTGAGATGAACATATGGATAACTACATACTGGCATGATGATTAACTAACAAGGTAGATAAAGGTGTCATCGCATAATCAGGTTTAAGGTTTTGCACCACAGGTGTACTAGCAAACTAACATGACTTGAATATACAAGTATTGATCCCTTGGCCCAAGCTTTGGCCCAATAACATGAAATGACCCTAATACAAGGTCTAACCAAACGGTCTAGTCGATCGGCTCCCTATAAGCCTAACTCGTCACGTGTTGGTGTCCATACGGCCCAAACATAATTGTAGTCAGACTGTGCCGGGTCTCCCGTCGGGTGTATCAAGCCCTAGGGTGGCAACCCCTGGACACCACAAACATGCGTGCACAGTCTCGATCTACTGGTACCCGTGCATGTTTTCCCCGGCTTCGGACTATGTGCACGACCATAAGTCCGCCCGGAACTACACCGGCGTACCACTCTGCCGTCGTTTTTGGTCACTTACCTCCAGTTCAGTAATCGTGCCCCACACCCTAGCCTAGTCCCTAGGGCCATAATGATACAAACTTGGGATTACTGCTTGAGTGGACCCCCATTGCTAGGATTTTTCTAGTGGGTTAAGTACGGTTTAACCCTCTTGCTAATCATGGATTAACTTGGTTAAGTGTAACGATGAGTTCACGACTTAACCCTGATTAATCAACCAAGCCCAAATTGGTTAAGTATTAAGTGGACCATGACTTAACCCTAATCACGAGGCATTAATTAATTTAATGCGCCTTAACCTCTCACATTAGACCTTGTTGTGGTTACTAGTTAAGCCGGGCGGGTCCGGGTAGCTTTACACCACAACTTGGTCTAACCTCGGGTTCAAGGTACAACATGGCCAACTTCTCACATTGGGTCCTATTGTTTGTAGCAACTAGTTAAGCCGGTCGGTTCTGGGTAGGTTTACGCTACAAACTCAACCCAACCTCTAGTTGGTCACACTTATCTTTTCTAAGTGTCATGTCCATCATGTTTCCAAAACATGTTACAAGTTTTCAAGCAATTGGGTAGACCTAACTTAATAGGTAAATTCCCAATGGGTAGACCTAACTTAATAGGTAAATTCCCAATCTTATGTTTTATGTCTTTTAAGTTTACCCAACCCCAAATGCAATCCCATCGCTTACATATCGCAATAGCGCATAAAGGATAGAAAGAGGGAACTTGGCATAATCATGACATAAAGGTGTTGAAGCCACAAGTTTAACATGGTGGCATATGAAATGTACATATGTTCATATACTTGCATATTACATTTTAAGCCTCAAAAGCATGCATAAAACCAAACTTAGCATATTGGTGATACATGGTGATAAATGACATGTAGAAATGGCCATAAGTTCGCATTTGGCCTCACATGCAAGTTATCATAAGGAATATGATAACTTACATGTTGCCAAAATGCAACCTTTAGCATAAAGCTTGAAGCTTTATGTTCATATACTCAAGATAAGCTTGCATAGCATGATAACATGAACAAAATGATCACCCAAAACTTGCATAACATACTTGCATATCATATGACGAACTTGCATCTCAAACTTGCATAACATAACATAACATGATAAACTTGCATATCATAACATGGCAAACTTGCATAGCATAACATGGTAAACTTAGCATAACATGGTAAACTTGCATATCATAACATGGCAAACTTGCATAACATAACATGATAAACTTGCATATCATAACATGGCATACTTGCATAACATAACATGATAAACTTGCATATCATAACATGGCAAACTTGCATAGCATAACATGGTAAACTTGCATATCATAACATCTCAAACTTGCATAACATGACATAGTAAACTTGCATATCATGGCAAACTTGCATATCATACATTTAACTTTAGAGTTTAAGTATGAAAGTAGAATAGGGCTTACAATGCTTATGAAGGCACAAAAAATATGACAAAGCCCTTATGCAACCAATTAAACCCAAAATGCAAGCTTCAATAGAAAAACCCTTAAGCCAAAATGATCAAAACTCTTGCTTTATGATGCAAATATAGAAACTTGACTTGAATGCGAGCTAATGATGCTCATCCAAGTTTGGAAACACTTGTATGCATGGAAAATCTCTCATAGAAATTTATTTAGAATTTTATGAAGAGAGTGGAGGCCATGAGAGGAATGATTTTGCCATAGTTTAGTTACTTGAATGAATAATGATGATTTAGGGTTAGGTTAGGGTCTTATTTATAGAGATTAGGACTAGTTTCAACCTTAAGATTAAACCCTAGTTCCAATCTCAGCCCTTAAAACCGAATCTGGCCCCCAAACTCAACACAAACCCAAAATGGTGCACCAGGCAAAACTGCCCGGGTGGACCAAGTCGACAGCCAAGTCGACAGGGCTGTCGACTTGGGTCCAACCAAGTCGACTCCCAAGTCGACAGGGCTGTCGACTTGGGTGCTCTGGCGGGAATTTTCCCGCCTGACCCAAACTGGCCCAAATTTCCAAATTCAAACTTGAATTTGAAATCTGTTTTTACTTTGAAATTTTCTGAAAACTTCGTTGGGCCTTAATCGGGTCATACGGACTTCGATTTTCGAAAACTCGGACTCTATTTCGCGTATTTTTCCGAGACGAACGCAATGACATAGCCCGTTTCCCTTGATTCAGATTTTAGAATTAAATTCTGCCTCGATTTATGTTATAACAGGTTATTGAAAATACGGGTTGTTACAACTATCATAATAGCGTACTATATTATGTATGTATTAGTTTAACGGATCCTTGAGAGATGGAAAAATCCCGTAACATCTCTTGAGTTACTGTACTCATGACACTAATGTTATTTCGTATTTTTATTTGACTAATATGAGATGACTTAGTGCTGATCCGAGTGTTTGTTGTGTTTTCTTTTTATGCAATACGCTCGGGTCAGCAGACGTTGCAGTTACCGAAGATGACGGTGCTTTGGAGATCGAAGACGAAGATTTCGTATATCCATTATCTATTATATATGTATTTTCGCTGCAAGTTATTTCCGCTGCCGTGTGTGTATATCTGTTTACGTGTAACTCTGATTTATCATTTGTACGTTATAGTCAAATGTGTATATATTCCAATTGTGTTAACTGCTATTTGTTTATTATATGTTGTCCTTCCGCTGTGAGATTCTGAGATTTGTTTTTCTCTTCTTTCTTCTTTTTCTTCTTTTTCCAATAACTACCTGTATTTGCGATTTGTTTGAGTCGACATGTGAGGTTTATTGTCGATTTTAAACAGTCAAAAATATGGGTCGTTACATTAGGATAAAATATGTGCCACAAATCCGATATATATTAACGGAGATCAGTGCTATATGGTCAATTTCAATGTCAGACACACCATCCATACAAGTCCGTCCTGGGTCTGAACGGAACGAAATCAAATATTACTTAAATTAACCAATGTTAGCGACCAAAGAATGTCGGTATTAGTAAGTCAATAACATTATTAAGTTAATAAAACACTACATGTTCACTAATTTGTCATTTAACCAGTAAATCATTCTAAATTAAATCAATGCATATCCTCTAAGTTCATATGACTTAGAGACGAGGATATGCATTGATTTAATTTAGAATGATTTACTGGTTAAATGACAAATTAGTGAATATGTAGTGTTTTATTAACTTAATAATGTTATTGACTTACTAATACCGACATTCTTTGGTCGCTAACATTGGTTAATTTAAGTAATATTTGATTTCGTTCCGTTCAGACCTAGGACAGACTTGTATGGATGGTGTGTCTGACATTGAAATTGACCACATAGCACTGATCTCCGTTAATATATATCAGATTTGCGGCACATATTTTATCCTCATCCCTATCATTTATTTTCATTCTTTTTTTCCCTGATCGCAATATTATCAACCAATATCAATATTATTGCCATATTAACTATTTATTTATAGATGATATTGCCATTAGAATACGATCGATGACATCGTAATGTTTGCCGATAAACACATATCAATGCGCGTTAGTGTTATAAAGCGTTTTCGTAAGTTGGTTGTGTGTGAATTTAAGAAAATGAACTGTAACGACCCACAATTTCAAACCATTCAAATCGACAATAAGCCACTCATTTCAGATCTGAATCGCTCAAAACCGTGAATTGTTATTCCTTCTGAACCATTTCCAAATCTTTTTAACTATTTAAATAATGGTTTATAAAATAAATTCGAACCCGTCTATCTTTGGGATTTAGATAATATCGTTTGAATGTTATTAAATGCTGCAATAGCCCTTTTAATTCAAATTGATTCCAAATAAATGAAAAATGCAAATAATTCAGTTCAAGTCACTTTAAATTAATAAAGTAAGATTTAAATAAAATTTCAAAACAACCAAAATTTAAAACTGAATATTCACAATTCCAGATCTTAAATTTAAATTTAAATAAGTGATAGACCTCTGGAAAGCAAACCTTTATATTTAAATAGGTTGTAAACCATAGGAATTCAAAACCCTTTTAATTTAAATTTAAATTTTTAAATTTTAAACTTCAAAGATTTTAAAACAACTTCGAATTCAAATTCAAATTATATTTAAATTAACCGTTCCGTCCGTCGGACCAGTTAGGGATAGCCAGGGAGAGCAGGAAACTGGATTTCCAAACCCAAGCCTAGACACCATCCTCTCTGTCATCCTAGACGGTCTGGTATAATATTATAAAATATTATATTTAAATTTCCAAATCCTTTCAAATTAAAATTTGACTTAAAAGAAAAATATTATAATATTTGAAAAATAAGTCTTCATTTACATGGAAGGAGATTTTAATCGATTATAGGCAGTTCAATTAAGGTAAAACTTATATTTAATGTTTCCCTTGTGTCCTAGGCAATTTCTTGTTAGATAATTCAAATCGGGTCACTCATACTATTTCAATAGGGAAGAGTGGTTTTCTCCCCCACTTAAAATTTTTTTTAGTTATAATTTAAATCCTCATTTAAACAATTTCTTTCTTAAGTCAAATTACCTTTAAATTCCTTAAGGGGTTCGCTTTGCTAAAATATACTTCCAAACAAATTAATTCAACCTGTAATTTATCGTTCACCATTCCTATTAGGTATAGGTTCAATTCTATAATTTGACACTCATCGAGGAGTATGATATCTTCTTTGATTACAACTTATTAGATTCAAAAATTCATATTCAAATATTCGTTATGATTAAGTCAATTATTCTTGTCACTTTGGGTATGGGTAAATTATCTTTCTTACTTGCATTTCAACAATTCATTACCCAATTCTTTAAGTGAGATTTACTCCTTAAATATCTTTCAATTTTCCAAGCACTTATTGTTAATCACACTCTAGGTTTTAGGGGTTCAAAATTTTGAAGTATTCTGAAGTTAATCTCAATTCATTTTTCAAACTTCTAGTTTTGCTTTTTGCCAAATTAAGTTCCTATATTAATTTATCAAACCCTTTTATCAAGGTTTATTCATTAAAACACTTAGCATGATGATTTTAAGTATTCCTCGATGTTTAAACTGGAATTATATAGTCATCACACTTTCGAAACTTGAAAATAAATATCAGCGATGGCGTGCTCATCCTAGAATTTATTTCCAAATGTCTAGAGTGTGATTCTACATCTACCTAGTATATACTGGACTTCGCATATACGTTGATCAGACGTATATTCAAAACCCTTACTTTCCACTATATTTTACAATAATCATGCTTCCAAAACAGTTTACTTAGTTTAAAACACTTTTATATAGGTTTCAAAATATGCTCCCTCGACATAATATTCCAAAATCTCATTCTAGGGTATTTCTAACCCTATCTCTAATGAGATATTATAACTCTAATGAGTTTTATCTTTTGTTCAAAACATGTCGTACCCAAAGCTTTATATAAACCAAAGCTCTGATACCATATAAATCGGATGATCATAAATTATAATCATCACCCATACACAAACAATTCAGCTGTGCACAAGCGTTACGGTCAATAACGCTTTCAGTGTTCAGTGTCATCTAATTACATGCACATCTAATCACAAAAGAACATCCATATCCAAACAATTATCATAATCATCACATCATATTTTAATCACTACTAATTAAAGTAAAATGATCTAAATTAATTGTTCTCACCAAAATAGCTCCATAGACTTCGTAACCAAGGCGGACAAATCAACGAACACCGACACCGCTACTCAAATCGCTTTTCAATCCATATCCGTTAACTGCTGGCGGTCATCGTCAATTCATATATATATACACAACCTAACCGCCAGTTTCTCATCATCCGGGATGTGAGATTTTTCGATGTCACGTCATACACAAAGCATGCCTAGAAAAGCGATGCCCTGATCATCACTAGCTCGTTTATAACTCGGGTATGCCACATTGACAATTCACGACATATCACTGATTTCGATCAATGCATAACCTCTAAGTTCATATGATCTAGAGATGAGGATAAAATATTTGCCACAAATCCGATATGTATTAACGGAGATCAGTGCTATGTGGTCAATTTCAATGTCAGACACACCTAAATCAAAAGATGAACTACTCAAGATCAAATAAGTTTGGTCGAAATTCTCAAACAGGATAAAGACGAGGAAGTCATGTGCGCCCAAAGGTACAAGTATATATGTATTCGTTATGGGTACAAGTACGCTCTGATACCTTATTATGTAACAGTGGTTATAAACTCATTTTAGAACTGCTTAGAAGTGGAGGGCACACGGTATTCTTTAGTAAAAGGCGAAAGAATAGTTCGCTCTGTGCCCACCACGCAGCTGCGATACTTTTTGGAGGGTGTTCTTTTTTACAAAAAGGCGGGTCGTTACAAGTGGACAAAGCTTTTGTTTTAAAAAAAATTATAATAATAATAAATATATATTTAAATAATTAAGTTGAAATAATAATAAGTATATATTTAAATAATTAAGTTGACATATATACTTATTATTATTTCAACTTAATTATTTAAATATTTATTTATTATTATTATATTTTTTTTAAACAAAAGATTTGTCCAATCCATGTCCCGTCACTATTCCCTTTTTTTTTTACCAAATTTTCTTTTATTTGATTCGATTCAATATTCTCATTGACAAACGATCTCCCGAAACTATTTAACTTGCATTTAACATATCCTTCTTCATTGATAATTTCCAAACACTTCATCGTTAGTTGAAAATAAAATGATGAATTTGTTAAATCCCAACTCGTTAATAAAACTCATATGATCATTCTCAAACTCATTTACGTGCAAATTGAATCCTATAAAACACAAGTTGAATTTGAAATAATTTTCTTTAAATATTCTTACGCTATATGAAAATTACGTTAAAAATCCATTTACCTAAAAATCAACATAATGTTTTAAATGACTTTATTGACCACGGTGTCCATATATGATTTTCTAACCAATGGTCAAGTGGTACGGATATTTATCATTTCAATCCGTTCTTAAAAATATTCGAATCACGGGTGTGTATCATTTCAACCCGTATCCCAAAACGATTCGAATATGCAGGGGTTCGGGTATTTATCATTTCAACCCGTGATTTTTTTCTTTCTACACTAGGGACTTGCATGGTGAGAATAATAACATATCATACAAACATTCATTGTGTTATGTAAGGACGGTGCGCGTGTAGCATGTGCACAACCATAAAACAAACAAATCTTGAGCACCCTAATATTTCAATCAACATCTCAAGTTTCTAATTCACTTAATAATAAATTAGTCGTGCATGAGAGATACCAACTGTAACGACCCATCTTTTTAGCCCGATTTTCGCCGGTAATTAAACCAACTTAAATCATTCATAAAGACGAATTGTTAGGAGTACATACATATATTGAACAAGATAATAGAACCTTTCATTGCATAATACAATTATTACATCAGAGTTATATATATATATATATACAATCAAAAATCTGTATGGCTCGTATTGGAGGTTTGGGTTTCCAACTTGATGATTTCTGGCACGAAAGATCAATCGGAACACAAGCGAGATGTAACACGGCTTTTTCATCCAGACACGGACACCAACTACAAATCGCGAGGTAGATCAACGGTTTTCGTCCAGACACGGACCCCCGAACATACCCTATTCCTCAAATTCAAAAGAGGTACCTCCGTCATCATTAGTCATAATATAGTGTACAACCTAACCGCCAGTTTATCATCAATTCGGGGTGTGAGGTTTGTCGATGTCACGTCATACACAAGGTGATGCCTAGATAAGCAATGCCTTGATCGTACAAGCTCATTCCATATCTTAGTATGTCATATTTGTCCTCATTGCATGGATTTTTGGTGCCAAGTGTTTAATGGAGCTGAGTAATAAGGCAAAAATCTAATAAATAAGGAAGGGAAACGTTCTGCCCTTTTTATTCTCGGTTCTCCCAGTTCATAATTACCATCCTCAAAAGTATAAACTCATCCGTCTGTTACAAGTAACTCTCTTCTTCCTCATTATTTTTTTCACGTCTCCTCTTTTTTTCAGCAGCTACCTTCTCCATAATTTTTATTTTCCACCCTAAAATATTTTATTTTATTAACCACGGTGTCCGTATATAATTTTCTACCTTATGGTCAAGTGATACAGATATTTATCAATTTTGTAAGTCGAGTTTGGAAGAAATTTCTCGTATAGTGTAAAGAAGTTTAAAAGGGATTTTGTTCAAAATTTTACGTGGAATTTCATGAAATCCAATTTGTATTAAATTAAGTTTAAAGTGATTTCGCAAGTTAACACCAAGTTTAAGTTATTTAAATAATTTCTTTATACCTTTATGATTCACATCTTGAATCTAATAGTATGACGATCTTTGAATTGATGTCAAAGATTTGCAAAGCTTTGACAAATATTTTCCAAACTTTTTTTTATGGTTTGTCAAATAGAAATTTACCATGAGAATGCATACAAAAGATTTTGATTCATAGCTAACGCTAAAGTGGGTTGAGAATTTATTCTACGAATGGATATGTGGATTTCAAGTTAAGTAATGATTCGAGAACCGTTTTAACGATAAAGTGTTGAAATTAAACAAAATCAAGAGAATTGTGTTTAATATGAAATTCTAGTGGGAAATGATTTGAATCGGAAAAGAATGGTTTGAAATATTTGAATCCGAACCAATAAGTGAGAAGTTAGCGGGATGAGAAGTGAATGAAGTTGAACTTGCGAAATACATATTCGGTTTGGATGGGATCATGTTACTAGATCAAATTTCATTGCTCGAATTTCTTTATTTCACCCTTTGGATCACTAGACTGGATTGGACATAGTTTTTTATTCGGATTATAAAAAATAATTTTGAAAAATCAAGTTTTGAAAAATAGTATAGATATATTAAATTTGAAAATAATGCATATGCAAATATATATATATAGTAGAAAACTATTATAAAGTGTATATAGTTAAAGTAATCAAATTTATTTTATAAAAGAATACTTACAAAATCAAGTAATGCAGAAAAATTGCCTTTATAAAATTTATAGTACTATTAAAAATATTAATCCAATCCAACCTAAATCCAAGTTTCACAATTTCTTTCCTCATCAAAATTTCACCTTTAGATCAAATTACCTTCTTATTTTGACTTGAAGTATTTTGGTTATCAAAGAATTTTCATTGCATACAAAACCTATGAATTTAAAACTCAAAATTTTTCTAACACCCGGATTTACGGAAAGTTTCGGCAGCGTCTCCCCTGCACGGTTCACTCGGGAAAATTTTCCCGTACACAAATACAACAAAATATACATCTCATCTATACGATGAGGCATCCCAAATCAGGGGAACCAAAACAAAAACAACCCAAAAGCGATAAATAATGCGAGATACGTACCTTTTATAGCGTTTTAAGCATTTTTGCTTATAATTTTAGCATTTTGCGCACTAGCGAGCTTCAAGAGCAAAACATGCCAACGCAACCTACTAAATATACAGGTATAATACCTTTAAACATATACATATCTTTAAAACAAATAAGTTTTATTTAAATATTTAGGAAATTAACATATAATGTTCAAATAGATGAAAACCTATATAAATATACAAATATTTTAAATTGGAATTGTTTCCTTCCCAAGCCGATGATTTGGGACTTGAATTGTCCTTATGATGGTCTGCTCTAAGGAAAGGAGAGACGTCATATCTATAATATTTCTTGCGATAGGTCGTCCCTGGTGACCGTGTCATAGGGGGAAAACTTCTTGAGGAAATGGAACATATTTATTGATATGATTTTATCATAATATGCTTGAAGTTTTGAAAAGTGATTTTTGTTTTGAAATCCCGAAGTGAAGTATTATTCTCTATATGAAAGAAATGTGTAGTATTTCAAATGATTTGAAATAAAAGCGGGATGTTGAGTCGGAGAAATTATTTCATACTTTGTTTTCATTTTTCGATCTCTCCTTTTCGAGGACGAAAAGCTTTAAGTGGGGGAGATTGTAACGAACCAGAAATTATCGGTATTTAAAATTTTGTAGTTCACTTAATTCAGTGTTGAGAATTTATTTATATACTTCATATTCGACTTTATGTTAATCTAGTTTGTTTTCAAAATTTGTTTTAAATTATTTTGTAAATTGAAAATAAATAATTTCTTTGAATTTGGTAGTTAGGAAACTTATTTTGTCTATACATTGAAATCTAGTAAATTTTTAATTTAGTTTTGATTTATTTTGTAAGTGAAATTTAAAATTTTGATTCTATATTTGAATTTGAATGGTATTTCAAATTTAATGTTAATAATATTTTCTAAGCTTACTAAATTATTTTGGTTAAGAAATTGAAGATTTGATTTATTTATTTATTTAATTTGAGAGTAATATAATTTAGTTTAGTTTGATTCTATACTCTTTAATTTTTTTTTAAAATTATTGTGTAATAAGTTGTGTACACTTGTCTTGGTTTCAAATTGAACACATGTTCGTTGTTATTTCCCCGTTGCACCGCGTGTCCTTTGTTTAACACGCGTACGTTGGCTTCTGCTTTACTCTTCATCCGTTCCCTTAGAAATCACCGTGTCTCCTTTCATTAGCTTTCACCGTCCCCTTTTACATGTTTTCACTTCAGCTGAAAATAAATTCCCCAAATCTCAAAACAATGGCCTCCATCGTGCCTCAAATTCATTTTCTCCATTTCACCCATATTGCTCCATCGTGCCGCCAAAGTTGACCGCCTCCATCTCCGTCGCTTCTTCCCGTCAAACCCATTGGCCTCCACCTGAAACCGGAATCCGCTCTGAGCGAAACCAGCGCTGCCGCATCGAACTCCGACAGCATCCAAGCAACTGTCTATTCTTTTTTGGCCTTCGTCGCTGTCTTGAATCCGCCTGCTGCTCGTTTTTCCTCCATCCATCGACTCAGGTCAAATGTAAGTTTCTTAGAGATTAAACTATCTTCAAGTTCGCGGATTTCGGTTTGCACTGAGTATATATTGCTTATGGGTTGTTGGCTACTGTTTCCATCGTTTGGTTATCGCTTGTGTTTGCTGCATATCCCATACATTTGTTAGATATAACTTTCATTTGCTGTTGGTTCCTGTCCCACTTTACTTTCGAACTAACATGTCAGATGGAATAATAGAGTACTACAGATTGTGTATAAATATATTTTCATGACTAAATAACGGTTTGGGAATAACATTTTTCTAGTTCATTTTGTATGTATGTCATGTTAAATATTGGATGAAAGAAACCAGAGCTGTTAAACATTTATATCATTTTTCATTGGTACTGAGAGGATTTTCCTTAAACAATGGGTTGCTTCTATTCTAAAATTTAACATATTACCATTGATGCTTTTCAAAGTTATGGTCTGCTGTAGCATATCCCTCTTCGGGAACATTAATGTGTTGCTTGAAGTCCATGCACTGTTCAAGTGTAATATCATAATTTGTGTCTTAGTATTGGGCATTCAAGGATAGCATAAGTTGTCTGCATTCATTCGATGCATGTTCTGATTTTGGGAATATATGTGGGTTCCCTCACGTGCATGAGTCCCTATGCATACCTATTTTGTGTTTTGACGTGGCAGAAATATATCTTTCATATTTTGGGGCCCTGTTGTAATTTGCATTACTGTCACCACCTCCTTTGAGCTTTACATTGTTGTCTCACATGATTACCATCTATTAGTTCATGGTCTATGTTACTTATAAATGGTTGTGTGGTAAGTGTCTCGCATGCAGCAACATCCGCCTATCCCCTTGCTAGGTTATACTCCTCGACCTTCGGTAATTCACTGTCGTCAACTCACCTGAATTTGGATCCATTTGTGCATGTACATCTTTCAGTAGTTTGTTAATCTATGCCCAAATCACTTAAATAAGTTGTAGGGATTAAACAAATTATATTCATGTGTTTATCGAAATTTGCTAATTTGAAATAAGTTTAATCCTGACTCGGGTGTTTTGTGTATTTTGCATGGAACGCTAGGGTCAGGCCCTAAGTGTTCCAGGTTATAGATTCAGCTCGCAAACTGGAGAGGACGTGCAAACGTGGAGACGCTCGCATGCGCTAAGCTCGACAAAAGAAAAGTTACTTTGTTCAAAGAAAATTTATGTACAAATTTATTTATCTTCCGCTGCAAAAATTTTGTACAACTCTGATAATTTACATGAAATTTTATTCCGCTACAATTATTGTACTCTGTGATTTTGTATTGATTATGTTTAAACCGTATAAGCCAATAACAATCTGGCGTCTTGAACGTTTTAAGTTGGTTTAATTACCGGCGAAAATCGGGCAAAATGTCAGGTCGTTACAGTTGGTATCGACTGTAACGACCCATAATTTCAAACCATTCAAATCGACAATAAACCACTCATGTTAGATCTGAATCGCTCAAAACCGTGAATTGTTATTTTAACTATTGAGGTAAATGCAAATCAGAACACAGAACCACAGATATAGAAACAGAGTAAGTTGCAGCGGAACAAAGTAGTACATAGGTTCATACGTGATACATGATACATATAAGTACATAATGAGTCATAGGCTCATACAAAATAGAGTACATATAGATAACTAGTAGTAACCTGGATAACTTAGAAACTAGAAGCTGATAACTGCAGATGATCCAAAAGATGCAAATCTCCCAAATGCGTCACGAACAACTGAGGTGCTCAAGCTGACCCAAGCATAAAGTCAAAGAAACAATACACTCGAGTTAGGACTAATAGTCTTATGTAAGTGAATTAGCACAAATGACATGTTCATAAAAATGTTTAGTAACTTAAAGGATGGTGGGATTTCCATCCTCTAAGGATCCGTGAAACTAATACATATAATAGTATGCTATTACGATAATGTCTATTCAGTAAAGTATAAATAATGAAAATAGCGTAAGCGGGATTACATTTTTACCCTTACACCGTTTATAATACCGTATTCTATACAGTACCGTAAACCCAACCTAACACGGATGGCATCAGAGGGCACTCCATAGGTACG